>OX031006.1:195410556-205410556 GCA_943735925.1 Pollenia amentaria | reverse complement strand
TAGGATCTAAGAAAGACTTTCAGCCGATTATCACAAAATTTAGAAGTGCGATTTCCAGTTATATAAAACTAAAATGGATTTTATTTTGAAAGTGTGATTTCTATTCATCAATAATTAAAATAAGCCAAATGTTATCATTAATTGCGAGTCTTATTAAAGTGCTTTTCAGGATGCGATTTTGTCGTATAAATTCGTAAACATTTCTTCACAATATTTGTTACGTTTTTAGGCGTTTTAAAGTAGTGGATTTTATATGAGGCCTATGGTAAATTAAAATTATTTTTTTACCCACTCTACAATAGTATGGTGGGTAATATTATACCCCTTCAGGAGAATAGGCGTTAATTGTCAAAAAGCCACTAGTACAATTACTAGAACAAGAAGCACTAGTGGTACCGGTGTTAGAGTTTTTTGTCTAAAAATACTAGTGTTTATTAATACTAGCACTTGATAAAGTACAAGAGCACCACTTGTAAACTGATAGCATTTTGATGCAAAATTTTTTTTAAAAACAAAAATTCGTATATTGATACTTATTTTTAAATTTGATTTTAAATTATTTACGGCCATGTTCTATAAATCGAAATCACGTGAAATTGAAATCATTTATTAAAATATTTCTTTCATACTTTGAGGTCCACTAACCCTTACCTTTACCTCTGTTCTAATCAGAAAAAGATGCGTTCATTTAAAAAAAAAAAATTTAATTGAGAATATCCAATTGGGTCCAAGTGTACTGGTACACGACTAGAACCAATAGTATTAGTGATTTTCCAAGCATACCCAATGCTAATTTGAGCATTAAGAAAGCATAGAAAAGTAAACAGTCGAGAACTAGTACTGGTGAATTTGTACTAGTTAGGAACTAGTTCGATCTCAGGCAGGGACCCTATAAATGCGTTTGTACTGATGTGCGTCAAATATTAATATATTGGTTGTAATACTTTAAGTACACCGGTTGAATCAGAATCACAGTCGATCTAACGATTTCCGTCCTTCCGGCTGACTGGTTTTCTGTCCATATAACCTTATTCGGTGAACTTGGAACCCCCAGAGTACGCGTCCCCAGGTGGCGGGGAATGCCTCCCAGATAAGAATTGAAATTAAACAATTTTTGCGGAGCAGTGGGTAGCAGCGTCTGTTCCAGATTAGACGGCTGCATGCAATATCTGTACTTCAAGTGAAGCGGTCTAAACCCAGAAGAAAAACGTGCAGCCCTTGAGAAGGCAACGGGAAAAAATTTTCTCCTAGAAAAATCACTCAATACAACATGAATACAGAACAAAACATATGGTCCTCAATCTGCGGTAACTCCAGGGCGCTAAGAATCCCCGGAGGTAAAGCAAAACGAAAACTAAACATCGGTACGTGAAATTTTTCAAGCCTGTGGAAAATTTACAAATACTCTGAATTATATACTTTGCATCTGTTTAACATTGTGTCCAGATGTTGGCGTACTTGTATCCCAAAATGCTCAGATATTCTACTCGGGAAGCCTAACTAAAAATAATCGAAATGCCGTTGGAATAATCATGTATCCAACTGTATTGCAACTATTTGTCTCGGAATCTGACAGGACCATGCTGCCAAAAGCTTCAACCAAACCAATCAACGTAAGCACCACCCAAGCTTGCACTCCCACAGCTGATAAGCATAATGAAGAAATTAAAATAGTTTTCAATAAAATTGCGGAGTTACTTACAAAAAGCAAAACGCACGAGATAACTTGTTCAAGGTAATAATAATACGAAAGTGGAAAAAGATGTTGTGTCCACAGTCACCGAAAAATTTGGTTTATGAGATAAAAATGTTAGGAATACGGAATGAAGATTATAAACACTATATATAGTCTTCCAGCCAGAAAATTCTATACCTGTAAGTCCCCCCAGGATAGAATGGGAAATATTACTCGTATAAGGAACCAAATCAATTTTATCCTTATAAATAAACGTTTTTGAATATATATAACGAAGGCTTCAATATATCCAGGAGCATAACCACTATGGCAAATACATATATGCATTAAACTTAATTTATACTCTAAGAAAAATTACCATCGCAGGCTTGACATCGGTAAACTCGAAGATCCAGGTAGTAAATCTAACATGACAGGGCGAATTAATACAGAATTCTATAATATTGACATAGAGGATGTGTAAAGTATGTAGATTAGGATAAAAAAATATTAATATCAAAATACTCTTGAAAATTATTCCAGGTCGCAGAGTAAGAATTGGATGACAGCGGAAGTACATCAGCTTATGGATGAACGTGCACGCAGAGAATGCCATTTTTCAATATGATCACCTCCAACAAGACTATGATTACCGAAAATTGTTAAACATATTTAAACATATTAACCATATTATATTCACCGGCAACAATATAATGGTTAAATTAGTTATCCATCACGAAACCACAACCATATTATGGTTGCCTCTAAACATGTTATGGTTAAATATGACAATAATTTGTTTTTAAATTAACAACTGTATTTTCCTCTTTTCTAACTATGGTTGAAAAACAACCATGCTATTATAAGTGTAAAACATATTTTTATTATAATTAAACATAACATGTCTGTAGGCAACCATAATATGGTTGTGGCTGTGTGATGGATGACTAATTTAACCATAATATGGTTGTCGGTAAATATAATATGATTAAATTAACCATAATATGTTTAAAAATGTTCGGTAATCATAGTCTAGTTGGAGGTGATCATATTGAAAAATGGTTTTTCTCTGCGTGTGGTAAATAGAAAAATTCAAATTTTGAATTATACCGGGAGTTAAAAAGGGAAATTCAAATGGAAACGAGGGCTTCTAAGAATATACACCTAAATAATCAATGCCAGCAGATTGAGAGGCAAATGTGCTTTTTCCAGGTGATAGGCAATTGATTCTGTCGTAAAATTAATATAATATTCACTCAGGTTTTTTTAAGTGCTTTTCATATAAATTTTACTAAACATACAAAAAATCATTTGAAATAAATTAAAATATATGCGTTTTTATTTTCATTTTCATATTCAGCCTTATTCCAGTTCTCGTTGTCGTATAAGACTGTGTCGATTTTTGTAATAGATTAAAGTAAAACACAACCTGTGTTCTTTAATCTACTAGAAAAAACGACACAGTCGTATACGACAACGACAACCGGAATAAGGCTGATTATTTCGAATGTGTATTCAAAGCCAATTTACAATTTATAAAACTTTCACACTTTAATTGTCTTATTCCTTCAGGAAAAATATTCCTGGAAAATATTGAAGAAATTAGACTATTAAAGTATGAAATCTTTATAAATTGTAATTTGACTTAGAACACACATTCGAATTAATATAAAAATTTATAATAAATGTAACACACGATAAGAACTAAATTCCTAGATTCTATATGCGTTTTTTTCCAAAAAAAAAAAAAAAAAAAAAAAAAAAGAAAAAAAAAAAAAACGTAATATGTGAATTTATATGCATTTTTAAGAATTATATGACAAGAAATGCATTAACGATAAACTATGCAAAAATGCACACAAACATATCGACGCCATTTTTCAGCAAAAAGCGTGATCCGGTTAAATAACTTATTCAAATAGTATTTCAACGTTCGAGTAAAAACATGCATTTGGTTGTAATTCCACGCCCTACTCATAATATTATTTGGTCTGGGCAGGTCCATGATTGCCCAAGGATACGCTCTCAAAACACTTGTGGTGGTGGAGGGTATAAAAATTATGTTTTAAGGCTTTACAATTAATTTTCAGATATATATTTTGGAATTCAAAAAAACTATCTATATTAGTTGATTTTGTAGCTTTTAAATTCAGTAAGAAATCGACTACATCCAACACACATTTTATTTCGTGCAAAATATCTTACAATTCATTTTCGTAATCATTTCATATTCATTCGCAAATTTAGTTATGATAAATAGCAAAAACTCTTTTCATAAAACAAACAGAAGAAAAGTTCATAAAACCATTTATTCCACTATTGCACTCTTTTTTTAATTTTATTTTCATTTCAATTATTTCTTTAATTATTACGCGCTTTTAATTCATTTAGATTTTATGCCTTTTTGAATTGCAGCCATTGTTTTGTAACACCAACGCCATTGTTTGAAATTTAATAACGACCTTCCCGTTCTTTTCAGCCATTTTGTGCTTGATTATTATTCAAATTTTGTTTGTTGAAAGGGTTTACAAGGCGTTACAGTTTTAAGCTTTTTGCTTTATTAAAATCTACTTAAAGAATACTGATGGATAAAAATTTGTGTTTTATAAAGGATTTATAATATTTTGTATAACATAAAGGCTTTAAGAGTTTGAAATTGCAAAGATATTTTAAAATAAGTCTTTTATTCTTGAAGAGCTTTAAGAAGTTAAGAAGAATTAAGGAATTATTTTCCAAAAAAAAGTACATTAAAGAAAACTGTATCAAACACGAAACACATATAAAGCAGAAAATTACATTATAAAAGAAAATATCATATCGCGATAAAAAAAAAATGTTCATAGTACATAGAACAAGTAAGTGTGAAGGCTATATTCGGCAGTGTCGAATCTATGATACTCACCATCATTTAAAATTAAAACGGAAAATTATAATTTTGTAATTTGAAAGGGCGCTAGACTAAATAGTGTAGCAAATTTTTTTTCTTCCGACCGTTTTTTGTATAAAGAAATCATTTTTGGTAAATTTAATCGCTTATCCCAGGTGGACTTTGGTATGGGGGTATGTGAAACAAAAATCGATTTTGACCATTTTTAATACCAATCGTATCTGTCACCTCAAAATCAAAATTAATTTTTCTAAGTCTTTTAGTTCAATTCCGCCAGCGCTTTAAACAGACGAAATGACCCAGCCAGATCTTCTTAGAACTTCACTAGGGTCATTTCGCACACTAAATTATAAATTTTCGCACACTAAATTATAAACAGACACAACTCAAAATTCAAAAACTTTTAGAAGAGGCAGAAAACTGGATTTAAACACATGGTTGGTATTTTTTTAATCAAATTGAGTTTCACAATTATTAAAGAAACAAAATGAAAAAAGACAGTGGCCGATTAATATCTGATTTGTGAACTGGATTGTTTAAAAAACGATTTTGATAAGTTTTCAGTTGTGCCTGCTTATGATTTTGTGTGCGATATATACTTTATAGGGTCTTCGATGGTAATTTCGATTTTTAGCAAACGGATGACAAAATTTTCTTGATGGTGGATATAAAAAAACTAAACAAAAATTAAAAGATATTTAACTCGGAATTCTTTACTGTGATAGATTTATGTCGATATCAATTAAAGAGAATTTAATCCTTAATCGATCTTAAAAAAAAATGGTAAGCGAACCGAGGAAGACAGCGAATAAATCGACTTTTTCAAAATCGATTTATGTTAAAATGTTGAGTGATCATAAATTTCCATACTTTTTGATCTAGGACCTTTAGTTTACGAATAAATCAACTTTTTAATTATTCATATAAAAAATCGATTTTTGGTAAGAAATTTGAGGGATACGAATAAATAGACCTTTAAATTTTTCATAAAAAAAAATAGATTTTTGGCAAAAAAAATTTGACGGCTCACAGATTTTTATACTCGTTGCTCTAGAGCCTCTAGTTTACGAATAAATCGAAGCTTTAATTATTCATATAAAAAATCGATTTTTGTTAAGAAATTCAAGGGATCACAAATTTTCATTCTTTTTGCTCTAGGGCCTCTAGTTTACGAATAAATCGACTTTTTGATTATTCATTATAAAACTATTTTTGGTAAGAAATTCGAGGTGTCTCAGATTTTCATTTTTGTCGCTGTAGGACCTCCAGATTCCGAATTAAATGGAGTTCCATTGTTTTTTCTTTTTTTGCTCTAGGACCTGAATCTTATGTATAAATCGATTCTTTTAATTTTAATATTGTCCTTGTATTAGAGGATGTTTTGTATAAGTATCCAGGCTGTATGCACAAAACTTAAGTACCTTTACTGTTTCTTTGTCCAGATATATAAAAATCTATATTGTCTTTTTATGGCAGGTGAAACGCCCACTTCGCAATTGAGCGAACATTTTGACAGATAAAGGCTGTTGATTTTGAATAAAGCACAAATTATTTAGGAAATTATTGTCATATCTTTTTATTAAGATAATATTGGTATGACTCAATTATGTATAGAACAAAATATCGGCCAAATGACCGCCGCTACTTCGGCGGCACACCTCCATCCGATGGTCCACACTTTCGATGACGCTGAGGCATAATTGAGGTTATTTGCCGTTAATGTGCCGAATTATCTCATTCTTTAGCTCTTGAATTGTTGCTGGCTTATCGACGTACACCTTTTCTTTCAAATAACCCCAAAGAAAGAAGTCCAACGGTGTCAAATCATATGATCTTGTCGGCCAATTGACATCGCCACCACGTGAGATAACACGGCCATTGAATTTGTCGCGCAAAAGAGCCATTGTTTCGTTAGCTGTGCGACAAGTGGCACCGTCCTGTTGAAACCACATATCGTCCACATCCATAACTTTCAATTCGGGCCATAAAAAGTTCGTTATCATTTCACGATAGCGAACAACATTCACAGTAACTGCCTGAAGGCCTCATTTTGGAAAAAATACGGTCCGATGATGCCGCCAGCCTATAAACCGCACCATACAGTCACTCTTTGTGGGTGCTTTGGTTTTCGACAATCACTCTTGGATTATCATTCGACCAAATGCGGCAATTCTGCTTGCTAACGATTCGACTGAGGTCGATTATGATGATTAAAAAAAATCACGAAGGTACACAAAATGCATTTTGATTTTAACGCCCATTTTCATAATAAGCCTGAATAACTTAAACGCGTTGCTCTATTGTGAATCTTTCCATGGTTCGAGTTGAGTAAGTCTGAAATTGAAAATTGTCAAAAGAAATGCAGAAAAAACTTGACGTTTAGGTGTGGTTCACACTCAATATCGGCCCTTAAAATTTAACCACCCGTTATTATGTATTGATAACCAAAATATTTGTTTAGACTCTAAACTTTAGAGTTTGAAAACTTTTACTGTAGACGCTCTCCACGTATTAGGTAATTCATAGTGTCTTTATATTGGAAGAGCCATGCCCACTTGTAAATTTACAAATATTTATAGCATATGGTAAGCGCAGGATAATAAGGATATTACTGTGAAAATTCCAGGGAAATCGGTTCAGTAGTTTGGTAGTCTATAGGAAACTAGCAAGCAAGCAAACAAACAAACAAGCGTTTTTCCAATTTTATATTTGTACATTAGAGCGTACCACCTTACAAGAAAAAAAGTGCGCGGTACCACCTCTAATATAAAGTATTTTGGCAAGGATGTTTCGAAAAAAAAATTTATTTTTTTGCCGAACGTAGGGGTCGCCTTTTTACACTTTTCGTTATATCTTAGGCATTTATAGACCGATCTTAATGTATGATATATAAATGTTTTTGTGTCGAGAAGACCAATGTTTTGCCTTTAGGGGCCATTGACCTCAGGTATCTCGTTTTAGTATTTTTCTACAAGATCTCTGTTCGTACCACCCTAATATACCACCGTAATGTCGGAAAATTAAAGGTATTATGCCGTAGATACAAAAAGAAATTAATAACATCGCACTTCGACGCAATTTAGTAGTAAATAAATTCAGTAGCAGCAAAACCCATTTTCAAAGATTTTTTGGTCGTCTTATAATTACAATAATTAATTGTGTTAACCCTTTCCGTGTTTTTGTCTAATATATTCGACATAACATTGTACTCTGTTTCTATGCGCTTGAACAATATACAAATTTAAAGTTTCCTATAATATAGAGATTTCATTTGTTTCTTTATTTTTGAGCGGAGATGGCCAAGAGGAAAACTAAATTTTTTTCTGGCTTCAGCACCATAATATTACCTTAAATATAAGTTTCTAGATTTTTAGCTCGGCTTAAACTATTTTTGCCCCGGAAAGGGTTAATACAAAAACAAAATATAGATAAAATTCCAACAGTTATTTTTATATAGTTGTTTTCAGTAGCACTTTATTTTATATACTGATTATATTCCTTGAAATTCGTTCTTAAGTACTATTTCCAAAATTCATTATGAAATTGGTTTTTTATAACCGATTTAAAAAACTGCAAAAAAATATATCAGTGTCTGTAAAAATTATTTAAAAATATATTTTCATGGACAATTGTTTAACCTTTACGTCTACAACCAAAAATTGTTCGTTAAATATACAACCATCATACTCGGGTAAGTCGTGTTGATTGGAAGTGAATTTAGTCAGATTGACATACTAATTTGTGTTTTTTTATGCCTGCAGATAATGCCAAAAACCGCGTTAACACTCGCGGAAAGTAAGCTTTTGACATAAATGTTCAAGCAAAATAAAAAAATTTTGTAAAAACCTATTCATACTTATGAATCTCTGCATCTCTAAACTATTTTGATATACAGATGCAATTTTTTAATGTAATAGAAACTAAAAATTCAAATTTAATTAAACATTCATACAATTATGTACATATTTGCATTTTGAATAAAAGAATTGTTTGAATTGTTCTGTGCTTACCCAGGTATGCCGGTTGTATGGTATAGGGGTGACTCTCATAAACTGCTTGTAGATATTTTCCAAAACAAAAATATTTTTTAAAATAATTTTTTTAAATACTATAAAACAATATTTTAGGAGCATATACAAAATTTCAAGTCGATAGCTCACCTGGTAACAAAACTATATCAAGTTGAATATGAAAAACATACCCGGGTAGGTGGTTGTAGACATAAAGGTTAAAAAAAACATTGTTTATGATGGGGTTTCCCGCGTTTTGTTACCTGTAAGCAACACACACGCTTGTAAGAGAGTAAAAGGCCATCAAATGTAGGAAACCCCTTAAATGCTCAAAAGTCCGATGCACAATAACTTAACTGCCTGTTTTTGAAAATGAAAATAAAAATTTTCGTTTCAGAGCTTATGTATATTGAAAACAAAAACAAATTTTAGTTACAATGTTAATTCCCAAACGGAAATTTTTAAATTACTTGGAAATAAAATTGGCAAATAAACATAACATTTGCTTTTGTTTGAAAGCGAACGGGTTAGAGAATCAAGTGGGGTAGACAAAAGAACACGATTTCGTTACATAATATTTAAAGATCCGACTGTAAATGCTGACTGTCCTGCAGGAATTATAGAAGTTCTTCCTTGGCAAAACTGTAATGATTTTTAGCAAGCTATATCATACTTTAAGATCGAACTGTAAATGTCTAAGATATTGAAAATTATCGTGGTATTGCAAAACTTAGTATCATACCTAAATTTTTTGAAAAATCAATAACGGAAAATTTATATTACCAAATCTCAAACATAATATCTCTATATCAACACGGATTTAAAAAAGGATGCTCTACCACTACAAACCTTCTTCAGCTCACAATTGCTATCAATCGTGGTTTTTTCGCAAGGAATCAAACAGATGTTATCTACATCGATTTCAGCAAAGCTTTTGACAAAGTCAATCATGCTCTTTTGGTTAAGAAGCTTCAAATAATGGGATTTACAGATCTTACCTTAAAGTGGATTTACTTTTATTTATCGAATAGGGTCCAAACTGGCCTTTTTAATAAAACGTTTTCTAGAAAAATAAATGTGCCATCAGGAGAACCCCAAGGCAGCCACCTTGGACCTATATTATTCTTGCTTTTTATAAACGATTTACCTGGAGTTATAAAGTTTTCAAATGTTCTGATGTATGCTGACGATGTTAAAATATTTTTAACTTACAACCAGGTGTTAGATCACCAACGCCTACAAGATGATCTAAGTTGTTTTTATGAATGGTGTAAAGCACACTTAATGGAGCTTCATTTAAAGAAGTGTAAACTAATGCGTTTTTCCTAGGTGGTATTCAAGTTGATGTAGTTGAAAATTTCCTTGATCTTGGAATACTACTTGACCCTAAACTTAGCTTTAATTCGCATATTACGTTTATGATAAATAAAGCTAGAGGAACACTTGGATACATAAAACGGTGGGCAAGAGAGTTCGATGATCCGTATATTACAAAAACCTTATATATGGCACTTGTAAGGCCGATTCTTGAATATGGATCGATTATATGGGACCCCATTTACCAAACTTATTCAAATTTAATTGAATCTGTACAGAAACAATTTCTGCTCTTCTGTCTTCGCGGATTACACTTTAACCCACTAACCTTGCCCTCAACCACATCTCGACTGGCTCTGATAAAGCTCCCTACTTTAAAAAGTCGTAGAACAATGCTGAATGTATCGTTTATTCTGAACATTATTAATGGTGATATCTGCGCTAGATTTTTAATTAATGAGATTTCATTTAATATTCCTCAACGACCATCTCGAAATTTCATACCATTATCCATTAAATTCTTTAGAGCTAATTATGGTGATGCTGACCCTCTTAGAAGAATGTGTAACACTTTCAATCAATTATATAGATTTATTGATTATTCGTTGGATCCAAAGTCAATAAGTAGATTAATAATTGCTTTTCTTAATTGATGATAAAATTTGTGTAATGTAATCAAATATTAGTTATAGTCTATTTTATTTAAGTGTAATTTTAAAATGTCTAAAATGTCTGTAAGGATTAATCCATAGACAATAAATAAATAAATAAATAAATAAGGAAAAATGTAAAAAGCCGACCCCTACGTCCGACAAAAAAAATTAAAAACCTCCTTGCAAAAATACTTTATATTAGTGGTGGTACGAGGAGACTTTTTTTCCGTACGGTCTAATGTACATGGATAGATACATACATTAAAACTGTTCGAGGGCTTATAATTTCAATCAAAAAGATTTTTTAGTTTTCAATTTTTTTTTTTTTTTATATATAAAAAATCTGCATTTGGCATTGAAAATGAGCAATCACACTCCATCATTATTCCTCATTATGTATACGTTTTAGGTAATAAAAAACGATTTTCATTTTCATAATATTAAAATGTATTAATATATTTGAAACGGAAAATGAATACCGTTGTAAGGCTGTCTTTTCAAAATGTATTATATTAAGTGAACGTTTATACATCTTACATTGATTTATTTATTTTCTTTTTAAAGAATAACAAAAGAATTTCTAAGCACTTTCTTTGACACTTCGTAACATCATTAAGTTCTTGTTATAAGTTTTTATATCATTCAATGCCTTGTCAATTTAATTCAATTCAATTTAAAATTCATTTTGTGTTAAAATTATCAACGACTACAAGTTTAGCCCAATCTAAATTTCATTTAGTATTAAAAGTTTAATAACAAATACAAACAATTTATCAAAAAAAAAAAAAGTTTTTTCTCTACTCTAAATAGATTTGCCTTCTCTAACAATATTTTGTGTTTATTTATGTACGAAAAGGCAAACTTTTTGGAATATTTTAAACTTGATGCCATTTATTTGTTGGGTTAAGAGTTGGAGTCATATTTAGTTAGAATTAATTTTTAGGTTCTAAATTCAATTTACTTGCAAGTGTTTTTCTTTAAATCAATCAAAATTAAATATGGTAAATGTCTATGTTTAGTTTCGGTTGTTTATTCTTTCACTTGGGAAAACTTAATTACTTAATATATTTATTGGAATGAGAAATTGTTTATAAAGTTAGTTTTATTTTTGAATAGCAATACATACATGTAAAGGCATATTTAGGACATATGCAAGGAGAAACTACCTACGGACAAAGTACACAGAAAAAATTCTCTAAAGTTTTTCACCAATTAAAGCATTAATCAAAAATAAAATGATTTTTAATTAAAAATTTAATCAAGTGAATTAAACAGTTAATTGATACTATTAATTTGCTTACTGATGCAAATTTAATTAATTTTTAAATTAATATCACAATTTTTTTTATTTTAAATAGTGGGGAATGTAAGAAAAGGTAAACTCACTGTTTTATTATTGGTATTTTGTTTAGGCTTTGATATCGTTGCAAACAAGACAGTTTGAGTGTAGGTAATTCGCATTCCCTCTGTGGTCTTGTTTGCTGATAGCTTTGGCTTTTCTAAAGTTATTTAGGAGAACGTTTCCTGATGATCTGGCCTAAGCAACCAGTGAAATGCGCATAGGATAGAAAAATTTCAGTATTTTTATTAATTATAAAAAAGGGAATCAAGCACAATAAATTAAATCTTTAAATGAAAAAAATTATGTATTCCCAAAAACAACTTTTTTTGATAATTTTCAATCAATTTTAATTTTTTTCAGTGTATATTTAAAATATTATATAAATTCCAATTTTTCAATCCATGGACAGCTTGGGACTTCTTAAGATATTTTATGTAGATCGTAAATATATAAAAGTTTCACTTGGAATGACAAAAAGAGTCATACAAAATTTTAAAGAATAGTTTATGACAACTAAATCGTAATGAAGTGTGACCGCTTAACTATATTTCGTAATCTAACCCGTCATTTACTAATTTGCCTTAATGTTTGCCGAATCTTATTTACCCTTTAATGCCCTTAAATTTGAGAGTACTCTTGTACGAGGTCTATTTAAAATGTATTGTGCCAATGGGTAAAAATTAGACGATATTGCCAGAGTAAGACGGAAATCGATCTGTCTGTTTTGCAGGGAGTCGGGGTGATTTGAGGCTGCAGTGATGTCTGGGGATTAGTCTGGTGGATACTGGCTGTCTCCTTTTTTTCATTATTTATTTATTGAATCTTCATATATTAAATATGAACTAACAATAATTAATCAAATCTTATACTAATACTTTATTTTTGTCCTGCCAATGCTAGACGAAAATTTTTCTCCTCACGGTTTCTGTTCACATATGAGATGTTTAGCGGTCTTCTCGTCGGATGAATCCTGCAGTATCTCTTCTCCTTAATCTAGAGTGGCCACTGTCATTTAAAATATTTCGAGCTAGTGGATTTGGGTGCGACTCAAGCCTTTTTAAATATTTTGCTGCGTACTTCGTAATAATAGTTTTTACTAATGGCACATTGAGATCCTTGTGAATATTAGAGTTTTTAACATACCAGGGAGCGACTGTGATTATTCGAAGAAGTTTATTTTGGCGCCTTTGAATTTTTTCGATATTTGAGGCCGAGGCATTGCCCCATAGCTGAATACCGTAGCACCAGATTGGCTTTAATATAGAGTTGTAGAGTAGGAGTTTGCAATCGAGGCTAAGAACAGAATTTCTTCCAATAAGCCAATTAATTTGAATTGCTTTTAGTTTCATTTGTGTTAGTTTTGCTTCTATATGGCATTTCCATGTTAAGCGACGATCTAGATGTATACCGAGATATTTTACATGCGATTGCTGGGGCACTAATTGATTATTGATTTTAATAGGGGGACATGACTCCCGACGCAAGGTGAATGTTATATGTACGCATTTTGGCTCATTTATCCTCCATTGTTTTAACCACTTTTCCAATTCAAATATATGATTCTGCAAGTAACGAGATGCTTCATGACAGTTTTCGTGTACGCCTAAAAAAGCTGTATCATCAGCAAATGTTGAAGTAAGGGTGTGGTTGTTTGTTGGCATGTCTAAGGTATATATAAGGTATAACAGTGGGCCCATGATGCCTCCCTGAGGGACTCCAGCGTCAATTGGCTGAGGAGAACTTATAAAAGCACCTTCTTTAATAATAAACCTTCGACCGACTAAGTAGCTTTCTAACAGCTTGTGTGTGTTTACTGGTAAGTTTAACTTCAATTTATGTAATAAGCCTTCATGCCAGATTTTATCAAAAGCTTGAGAAACATCAATGAAGAGGGCGAACAATATTTTTTTTCTTCAAAGGCTTTTCTTATGGCGTTTACTATACGATGGGTTGTCTTGTCACTTGCTAAGGTAAGGGACCGCTATAAGGACCCAAGTGAGCCGTCTTTGTATCGGCTGTTCTTAGAACCGGACCTAGCCATGGGTCAAATTAAGAGATTTATTGGTAAACGTTTGAGGCAGTCATGGTGTTTTTTATCAGCAATTTGTGGACCGATCTAGAAATAGCAAACCATTCAGTACTATATGCGATATCACAAAAAAAATTAACAAGAATAATAAAATTTTTTTAAACTTTTCTAACATTTTTAACAATATTCTTAATTAAATTGTTTGTAAATTGCCATATTAACCATAGATTACAAAGTTATGAAAATCGCTTGTCAAAAACCGAAGTCTGTTCTCAAAAAAATTTTAATGATGAGAATGTGTTAGTGAAAATTATATCATTGTGTTAAGCTACGGCCACACTACGGTCGCAAATATTTGACGAAATAGACGTAACCCACATGAAAACTAAAATATAATTTCCTTAAATTGAAATATTCATTTTTATTATAATGCTGCATCTTACAGAAACTGTTTTTTTGCTGTGTCTGGCAGTATAATTAGTTTTGTTTTGTGATATTTACACCCTGTTAAATCTCACTAACTATTAACAAAAGTAGAGGTTACGCTTATTTGGGCAAACATTTAGTAAGTGTGACCGTAGATTTAGTATGAAATAAATATTCCCCACATTCACAGCAAACAGAAATAAAAGGCCTGGAAAATAATATCGATTTTATTTGAATTTTATTAAGAAACTGACAAAATGTTCTCTTTTTTTAAATGTATTTAGTTTTGAATGATGTTTTACCATTTTGTAGCAGTGTATATTTCAGAAGGGGTTTATTTAAATATCATTATGAATTTCACATCAAGGTTTACTGTTTGCGGGGAATATTTCACCACTTTAATGATATTAACCTGCTTATGAAAAACAAGGGATAAAGCCCGACTACATAATACCCTCACCAAACACAAATTTTCAAAAGTGTACCCTGTTTGGGACTAATGTGCAATCATGGACGCGCCAAGACAACATTATGTTATTAGTGTAAGATTCATGAACTTATACGAGTTCTTTTTGCCAAATATTATATAGATATCTACATCTGAATAAGATTTTTAGGAAAGCGTTTGTATGGGAACTACGGTCAATTCTGGACCTACATGTCATTGAAGTTATCGCCGCCAAATTTCATGTCAATACTAATATTTATCAGGTTGTTAAAGCATTAAAAACAATATGGGGAGACGGTATTTTTATGGTAGCAGTGGTCAAATATAGTCCGATTCAAATAAAATTTGGTTAAATGATTAAGGAATAAAATATTTGTGGGCAAAGTTCAACCAGCATAATAAGAAGGTTTATATGAAAGAGGACTATATTCGGGAAAGAAGTTTATATGGGGGCTTTCTGAAGGTATGGGCCATTTCCTCCTATACGTCCTTATGAAAATATAATAAGTTGTCTTTTAAATTGTGAACTGTAATTTGCGTACAAAAGTTATACTACCAGCCAGCTTAACGGACATAGTTAGGTCGATTCAGGAGGTTATTCTTAGTCGATCGGTATGCTTAAGGTCGAAAACCAATATTTTTCTGTGTGGCACATAACAGCACAAGCCGGATAATACTCTCCCCATGTGTGGTGGTGTGAGTATACTTACTGGTTACCATAATTCCAGATGAGACTGGAATTAAGGTTGTTTATTAAAGGTGTAAAAATATAAGCTTGAGATATATAGCATTTTCAGTTTAAATAAAACATTTTTCAAATAAAACGAAACCTTTTTCATATTAAACGAAACTTTTTTCAGAATAAACGAAACTTTATTCAAAATAAAACAAACTTTATTCAAAATAAACGAAACTTTTTTCAAAATAAACGAAACTTTATTCAAATACAGTTAAACATTTTTCAAATTAAATAAAACCATTTTTAAAATTTTGTAGGAATTATTTTTTTTTTTTTTTTTGCTAAAGAAGGTGAAAGAGCTCATGGTGTTTTGCCAACCGTAAAGAGAAAGAATATGACTCTAATTGCTACGACAGATAATACTGGTGCTGTTTACCATAAAGTTATTTCTGTATTCACTGTGAATTCGGCCCGTTTCCAAGTATTTCTTCGGGAGCTCTTAGATAAAATTGAAATCAGCCCAATGCTACAAAACTCATTTTTAATTATGGAGTATGCCAGAATTCATAAATCCCAAGTTATATGACATATGGTGGACAATAGTGAATATACATTAAAATGTTACCACTTTATTCTCCTATGCTGAACCCGATAGAGAAGACATTTTCAAAGTTAAAATTTCATGCCCAATCATCATTTAGTTATTTCATCACTGATCGTAACATTGTAAGTGTCGCCTCATTAATGAGTAAATCAAAGAAATCCAAAAAATAAATTCCCTACAAATTTTTAAAAATGGTTTAATTTATTTTGAAAAATGTTTAACTGTATTTGAATAAAGTTTCATTTATCTTGAAAAAGGTTTCGCTTAATTTGAAAAAGGTTTCGAATAATTTGAAAAAGGTTTTATTTAAACTGAAAATGATATATACTGCTAGTTTACACAGAGAGCCACGCCTAAAGAATAAACTACTCAATACACATACGAACAATTCACGGAAACACTTAAAACGTGAATGTGACTTGTTTTTCTTCTGGGTTTTCTACAATAAGGAACCAGCGCCTGGGATAGTACGGAATAAAACTTTATGCATTGTTTTAAATACAATAAAATTCAAAAAATTTAAAATTCTTTTAAAAAATTGTAAAGAAACACATCAAAAGAATTTTATAAAAAAAAATTTTTTTAATTGCTTACAAAATATTTGTCAAACATTTAAGGTGAACTTTTACAAGTGTGTTGAATTCACACAGTTTCCATATCTGTGAAGAGGTAAATATATATATTTTTTTTCAATTTTAAGGGAGTTCCATATCTATGTAATCTATGATATTTACATTCTGTTTTAGTTAAAAAAATAAAATAATTTTCTGTCAATAATTTTCAATACAAATAATTTCAATACAAAATAAAAAATAATTAAATATTTTTTGTTTTAATCTCATAAAGAATAAACGATAGGACTGTTGTTGACTACTGAGTTCATCTAAGGGGTAAGTAATGGTGATGTTTTTTCTTTAACTGAAAACTTTTTAAATTCAGTAAAAAGTATTTTTATTGCTATTGGCATTTAAGCAGAGAATTAGGAAACGGGTGGCATATAAAGTGTTTTAAAATAAAAAAAAAAAAAATTTAAGCATTTTTTTAAACTAAAAAAATTATAAAAATGTATATATCCTTCGCCAAAAGTGGAATAGGGTATACTTTAGAGCGTACCACCTAACAAGCAAAACAAAAAGTGTGCCGTACATCCTATAATATAAAGTATTTTTGCAATGCAGTTTCGAAAAAAAATTTTCTTTTTCGGGGTCACCTTTTTAAATTGTTGTTTATAACTTTGGCATTTACAGTCAGATCTTAAAGGAGGATATATCGAAGTTCTTGTCTTGAAATTATTGGTTTGCCAAAGTTTTATAAAACTAGAAATTACACAATCAATTTCCGAGTAGATCGGCCCATAATTTGCCATAATCCCTATATTTGTAATATTGGCCTTCTCGAGACAAAAGCTTTGCTATATCATACTTTAAAATTGGACTATAAATACCAAAGATAAACCGAAGAATTTAAAGAGGCGACCACAACGTTCGCGAAAAAAATTTTCGAAACCGCCATGCAAAAATACTTTATATTTGGGGGTGAACGGGGGTTTGTTTTTTGAGTCTAGTCTATTCTAGTCTACGGTCTAGTATACATGTCTCAGTTTGTTGTTTCGCTAGAAATTTTAACAATATCCAGCTAGCATAGGCTGTTTGTTAGACGATTATATTCAATATACAACTCCTAAAAGAGTCTTCTGATGATTATCTGACGAGTTACAAAAACAAAAACATCTATATTTTTTTTTATTTATTACTTTTTTATATATTTTTGAGACGCTCGTTTTTTAATCTTGGAATGAACCTTTTGGGACTCTCTGTAAGAGTCGTATAAGAATTACTGAGCTACCTAAATAAGAGCGTTTTTGAAATATGAAAATTCTATTGCCAATACAATTTCAATAAAACAAACCGACCTAAGGATCTGTTAAATAAGATTTTCTGACAGGATGGTGTTGATTTCGCGACCTTAAGGTTTGTTTGATATAAATTGTATGAAAATTAGAAGTTTTGACATGCTGAGCATTTCAAGAGTCGTAAAATAATCCCTTTATGAGTCTCATACGACTCTTGAAAGATTCGTTAGATAATCTCTACATACATCATAATCGATTCCCTTTAGGATTAATATAAGAGTCGTTTGCTGTGTTATGGAAGAATCTCTCATACGAATCAGCACGTGTAACAGTTTATCCCGTGCGAGGAATCGTCTACAATTAAAAAATGAGCTCGTCGACGATCAAAAACACTCGTCATGAGATACCCAATAGACTCCTAGACAGTTGAAAATGCTAGCTGGGTTTGGATCTTAGACCCCGTATAGTACACTTTTTATCCTCATCAGTGACAAAATATCGATTTTTGTCCGCCCGCTTAGATGTGGAAATGGCTTTAAAGACCTTATGGAATTAAAACTAAATCATCGAATTAAAAACTTTTAAAAATGTTCTTTTATTATACATACATGGTAAGGAGTATGTAATATTTTACAACTACAAATGTAGTTATTTTTCGTGTATTTTATATTAAGGGGTCCGGCATATTCTCCCCAAATGGTACACTCCTTATATCCTAACATACATTTTACAAACTTTACATTCGGCATGTATGTGTGTTTGTCTGGTGTATGTAAATTTCTACTCATTCATGTTTCATTTTGCAAATTCTTTAACAAATACACAAACCAATTAAGAATTTTTGTATAAGCAGTGTTGTTGTTTCTGCTAGTAATTGTTGTTGGCGTAGTAGTTAGTGTATAACTAACAAATACATACTTAAATATGAGTGCACATACATATGTATGTAGGAATATATCATACATGGGCAAACTGCATTACTTTTTTACTGCATTACGCGTTTCAGTAATCAGTAAAAAGTACTGATTACTGAAAAAAAAAATCAGTATTCAGTAAAAAGTACTGATTACTGAAAACAAAAATCAGTATTCAGTAAAAAGTACTGATTACTGAAAACAAAAATCAGTATTCAGTAAAAAGTACTGATTACTGAAAACAAAAATCAGTATTCAGTAAAAAGTACTGATTACTGAAAACAAAAATCAGTATTCAGTAAAAAGTACTGATTACTGAAAACAAAAATCAGTATTCAGTAAAAAGTACTGATTACTGAAAACAAAAATCAGTATTCAGTAAATTTTACTGATTTGTGTAAAAAAATGCAGTAATCAGTAAATGATTGATAGTATTTACTGTATGTTTTTTAACTATTTAAAAACGAAATGTGTTACCCAATAAAAACTGATTTATATAGCTGAGACTTCGAATTATTTCATTTTTTCACTATTTTGAAATTTTATAAAAACGAAATATTATTTTTTATAAATTTTTTAATAAGATGTTTTTGAGATTTATTAGATGTATTTGTGAAAACATGCTGTGCTATATGCTGTTAGCTTTTCTAAGCACAAGCATTTCAAAATTTTTGTCGCTAAGTTTTTGTCTTCTAGAGCGATGCACAATCCCAGCAAAAGAAAACAGTCGTTCTACAGGTGCAGATGAGGGTAGTGGGGTATTGTATTTCATAAATACGTTTTTTATTGCATTGTGCTTATGCAGGCAATTTGTTGTTGTATCCCGTTCGGCCAAGTATAAAATTGTTTCCTCGAGATAATTTCCCACATCGCTTAAATTGGACTGTACATCATCATCTGGTTAAGAAAATTGGATAATCAAATATACATATTAATATAAATATCAAAGGAAAATAAGGTGCAAAAGTTACCATTACCTTCTTCTCCAAAATCTAAAAAAGAATTTTCCGGCGTTTGAGGCACAATACGGGTTTCAGTATCCGGTATCTTTCCGTATATTATTATATATGTATTTAACATTTGTTTTACATCTTCCTCTGTTTTTGATGTGGGAAATTATCTCGAGGAAACAATTTTATACTTGGCCGAACGGGATACAACAACAAATTGCCTGCATAAGCACAATGCAATAAAAAACGTATTTATGAAATACAATACCCCACTACCCTCATCTGCACCTGTAGAACGACTGTTTGCTTTTGCTGGGATTGTGCATCGCTCTAGAAGACAAAAACTTAGCGACAAAAATTTTGAAATGCTTGTGCTTAGAAAAGCTAACAGCATATAGCACAGCATGTTTTCACAAATACATCTAATAAATCTCAAAAACATCTTATTAAAAAATTTATAAAAAATAATATTTCGTTTTTATAAAATTTCAAAATAGTGAAAAAATGAAATAATTCGAAGTCTCAGCTATATAAATCAGTTTTTATTGGGTAACACATTTCGTTTTTAAATAGTTAAAAAACATACAGTAAATACTATCAATCATTTACTGATTACTGCATTTTTTTACACAAATCAGTAAAATTTACTGAATACTGATTTTTGTTTTCAGTAATCAGTACTTTTTACTGAATACTGATTTTTGTTTTCAGTAATCAGTACTTTTTACTGAATACTGATTTTTGTTTTCAGTAATCAGTACTTTTTACTGAATACTGATTTTTTTTTCAGTAAGCAGTAAAATTTACTGAATACTGATTTTTTTTTTTCAGTAATCAGTAAAAAAAGAAAATACTGAAAAAGTACTGGTACTGAAAAATGCCCATCTATGGAATATATGAATGTATGATTAGAGTTGAATGTATGTTAAGGTTACTACTGCAACTACTTCATGACACAACAAAACTGAGTGAGCACTACTATTTAACAACTCATCTGAACTTAAAATAAACAAAGTAGTAGTTGCACTTGTCACCCAATTTGCTGCTTGGAATGAATGTGTAAGTGTGTATAGCCAAGTGTTATCTTTGTTCGCCTTAACAAGACTTCAAACACATACACACATGCTTTAATATGCATGTTTTACACATTTCGTTTATAATGCTCTGATGTGTTTTTTCTGAATTTTTTATTTGTCTTTATAATTTCGAAGATATTAAAGTCATTCAATTGCAAATGAACAATAAGTGACAAGAGATTATAAGGTAATGATTTTTTTTTAGAAAATTCTGAGTGTTTAATTTTAATAAGCATTTGTAGTATCCGAAAAAAGGAAGTTCTTTTGAAATGATTGAATGCTTATGCTCTAAAAAGTATATTTTACACTATTTTTATAATGAGCTCACAAAATTAAAAAATATTAATATATTTAAAAGGTCTACATTAGGGCGTGCTTGGGCGGCCAAATCCGGAGAAGATAAAAGCTAAGGTAGATGCAAATAATATTTTCGATTCATTCGATACTTCTAACTTGGAGGGTAAGGAGATTGCGAACATTTTCCAATTCACCATACTTTACTCTTGTTATAGATGGGTTCTCATCGGAGGAGTTTCACTTGAATGTAGGGGTACCGCAATGCTCAGTTCTTTTTCCTAAACTTTTTGTTATTTTTCTTAACGACCTCCTGGGTATAACATCCAATCCTATATATTCTTCCGCAGATACTAGCAGCATTTGTTATTCATTTTCCTTTAATCATAGACCAAGCCTTACTGAGGTTGAAGCTATGAGGCAAAATATGAACAACACACTCAATGGTGACCTTACGACAATCTCCGAGTGGGGTCTTGCAAACAGGGTGGATTTAAATGCCCGTAAGACCAAATGTTGTATGTTAACCCACAGTCGTCTTGTGCAGTCAGCGTTATATGTATCCATGGGAGGTATAGCTATTGAGGAATCACACACTCTTGATGTTCTGGGCATGAAAATTCAGTGTGATGTTCGTTGGAACCAGCATGTTTTTCAAGTGCCTAAAGAAGTATTCAAGAGTCTTGGTTTCTTAAAACGGTACAAGAACTACTTCACTCCGTCTGATCTCCTCACTATTCCGCTATATCCGACCGAAAATGGAATACAACTCCCATATCTGGGCAGGCGCTTCAAAGTCATTCTTGAAGCTTCTGGATCGTGTGCAAAGTAGTGCGTTGAAGCTCATCAATGCTAGGAGGGTATCCAGCTCCATTGACTCATTAGAGCATCGTCGGTATGTGGGTTGTGTGTCATTGTTCTATCGCTATTACCACGGAAAGTGTTCAGCGGAAATGGGCGAACTCATTCCTGAGACGCGGATGCATGCCCGCAGTACTCGCCTTTCCAGCAGATCACATCCTTTCACAGCCGTATGAGGAATAGACTCCCGGCGGTAGTCTTCCCAGTCGGCTACAATTTGGGAAAGTTTAAATTAAATGCCCACAGACACTACTCCCACTTTCCTTCTACTCATAACCTATTTTCCTAAGAACAACACAATACATTGGGTTATTATAAGGCATCCCCTGAGTTTTGGCTCGAAGTAAAAAAAAACATCGATAAGGCCCTATTCTTGGGAATATATTTTTATCATATATAATAATAACATGTCCGGATAAGTGAAAAAACTGTATTCTAGGCAAAATAGAGCTTATTAGACTAAATACAACGTTTCAAGTTTCTTTGGACTTGGCATGAGTGCTGCACTTGTTCTTTTATAAAATCGGAGCTGCTGGTATCGTCTTGCTCACTTACTTCTTCAAGTTGCACCCTCGCGGTATTTAAAAAGGTTTCACTCAATATCTAAAGCTTGTCGTAGGCTTAAAATTGACATTATTAGGTACCACGGCCCCAAAGAGGATACGAAGGCCATGATTATTGGTTAGAATTCTTAGGGGATTATGCGGTGGATCGAGGTTCGTTTTCACCTGTAACATTGGAGAAGATTCGGCCTGCTGACGGATATGCAGTTGTTGTAAGTACAACAGAAGCTATTTTGGACTGAAGGTTAGATAGATGCAACTCCTATTCAAGGGGTATGTAGTTTACCTCACACGGGTGCACTGGTAGACGCGTTATTATAACCCGGTGTTAAGATTCCCGTGAAGTACAGCTGTCTTGCTTAGATTACAGGCGTTTCACTTCTCTACTAACAATGAAGAGAAATAACGGGTTTTTATATGAATCTGTGTCAACTGGAATAGAACTATTCCAAAAAGCTTTATAAAATACATAACTGAAATCTAGCTTAAATTCGAAAAATAAAAAATTTTAAAATATTAATTAAATAACAAAAAAACTTAATAGATTTTTTTTGGTAAAATAGTATAATTTTAACTTGTAGAATTTTGGTTGGGAATTGTCAAAACCTGAGATATATTTAATTTAATCAATTAACACATTGTTTTAAATGGCAAAGTTTTTTGATAATTTATTTTAATTAAAATTAAAAATAAAAATAATATTTATTGAAAAAAAAATTTACAATATAAAATTTTTATAATTTTTGGTAATCAATATAATCATTTTGGTAATAGGTGCAAAAACAGCAAATTGTTTGCTTGATTCTATGAATTTGGTAAATTTTGCTTTCGAACGCACCGCACCGTAAATGAATTATAAGAACTTTTGTATGTATATGTTTGCAAGTCAACTCAACGGATCTCTGATAATTCAGCTAGGTGGTACAGTAAATGCTTGCCGAGAATTTTCTGTTTTGTCGAGTGCAGTGGCGAACATTCAGAAAGTTAAAAAACTGCTTAATATGTTTGTAGCTCATGGCAGCTGCTGGTTATTAATGAACAAATTAATCTAAACTACAGACACTTTAATACCATTATTTTACGAAACTCTTACAAAATTTCCTTAAATTTTATTTTTATGTTTTAACTGAGGTCTGCAATAATACATTTTTCTTTCTAACATAACTTTGTTCATTACACCCAATTAAAATGAATTAATTTAATTAATTATAGCGTTTTTTCAAACCCCAAATAAATTTCCATAAAGTTTTTTTATGAAAGCGTAAATCAATTAAAACAAACAAAAAAAAAAAAGAAACTGTCTGCACGTTAAGTGACAGAAAAGTTTTTCATTTCTTTTGCACCATTTGCTTTTAATTCATGACAATAAAATTATTAAGTATTAAAACAATATGCAAAGTAATAAAAAACAATAATAAAGGACAAAAAACAACGAAAGCAAATATTGTTAGAAAAAGCCGGCAGCTTTTTGGTGGTTTGAAGATGAAGAAATTTGTTAAGCTGATGCAAACGTACGTGCTTGGTTTTTATGACCTGAGACAATAAAAACAGCGGCAACAAAAAACTCAAATAAACAAATAAAATGCCATTAAATTAATAAAATACATTTTTACAAAATACCAACGAAAATATTCATACTGCAAATATTACAAGAGAAGAAAAAAAAACAATTTACTTTTTTTTGCTAAAGCGGCGGCAGCAACAGGAAAAAAATTCCCAAAATTTCTGGAGGCTATAGAATATATAAAAGGGACTAAAAAAATTGCAAATAAACCAAAAGTATGAAAAATAAAATTGCAGACAGTTTGTGAAATATAATCAGTGGGACAGAAAAAAGAAAGCAACGAAATGAAAAACACGTAAATCGATTTGGATGATAGATGTTACATGCTTTCAAATAAAAATTGTATGATCGTTTTCATATTTAAATTGGTCGATTTTACAACATTTCATTCTTGATTCGACAATGTATGACCTCTTTCTCTCCTTCCTTATTGATTGGATAATGTTTTGATTTAAAAATGACAACGAATATTGCCAACATTTTTCTTTTTACTGTAATTTTCATAATGTATTTTTCGCAGTGTATTCTTACCCGCAAATAGTTTTTATTTAAGTGTATAGAGTCATTAGTTTTTGAAAGCAATAACACAGAAAAATATCCCAATGTCAAATTAGCATGGCACAATGTTGATTGAAAATCATAAGCGGAATTCACCCTTGATAGTAAAGTCCCTTGTAGACCTTGTTAATCTTATAATTTTAGTAAAAATACTAAAATTTACAACACTGCAACAACAAAATGTATTATACTAAAAAATACTACGCTGTGGTTGAAAACAAAAAGTGTGTGAATTAACCAGAATAAAATAGTTGAAGAAACTTTATCTGTCTTTTTCTCTCACTCAGAAAATTCATTAATTTACAATGCATACGAAAAAGACACTCACGCTTTGAAGTATAAAATCGTATTAAATAGAACAGAGTTGTACACTTAATACAAAGGGTGAATACCGCTATAGTAAATTTCTGCAAAAGTACAAACTTTAAAAATTAACATTGTTTTACATTAATTTTAAATGAAAAATGTTAAAAAATAACACTTTTCAATATTGAATCCATAAAATCCTGTGTTACGTGTTTTGTGTTGAAACAACAACAACACTACAAGAAGAAAATAAAAATGTTAAAAATAATTTATAAAAAGAAGAAAAATTCCCGTAATCTTTTTTTTTTATTTATTTAGTTCAATACATAATATATTAGAAGAAGAATGATGACGAAAACATATCGGGCCATTCTGCTGGTGTCTTTTAATTGTGAGTGCTTCTGTAACCAAAGGGGAATACAACATAAGTGAAACATGTGTAAGACCAAAATAAGTAACAATATTCTGTCTCTCTGGTTCCGGGGGTAAGTAATTACAATTATTCTAAAAAAAAATCTAGCCATAACCGCAAAAAAGCTTAAGCGACAACATTTTCAATTTTCGTTTTTTCTTAATAAATATTGGCAACACTTGCATCATCTGTTAAAATATCATGGTCACAGAAGGTACCGTTACAATTTTATAGCAAAAACTGTTTTAGTTTAAGCGCCAATTTTCATACAAAATTTTTATGAATTACATATAATAAAAAAAAATCTTCTCCTGTAAAATTTTATATGTGTCGCTTGAGCTTTTTTGCGGTTATGGCTCGAAATGCATATGTTGTTCTTGCTGTTATTTCACACTCAAGTCAAATTGACTCTACATTAAATTCACGTTGTTTCAACTTGAAATAACTTTCATTCAACGTGATTCGTAGTGTTATTTCAATATCAATGTCATTTTGCTCTAACTTTCCTTGGAATTAACATGAATTATAGTTATTTTTAAAGAAACAAATGTTTTTCGTAAGTTAATGTAAAATTAAGTTGAATTGACATGAAGTAATTATGAAGCAAAATCACTACCGAAAAATTTTAAACCAACCTTGTTTTCGACGATTTTACATTGATTTTTTTTTGTGTGATATTGACACCATTTCGTTCTGTTTGGAAATGAATCCCTACACTGCTCTGATGCGCATCTGTGATTTATTTGAGCTGATGCCAGTGCATTTTTGTTTAGCGGTAATGCCTTTTCGTTGAGCGCAGTAATGCCTTTTCGAACTGGCTCCTTGTTAGCGGAAATATAGCAGACATGAGGGGATCTTAGGATCTTTGAGATAATATGGACTTGGTACCAAACATATTTTTGTAAAGGCTAGATTAAAAACTTATTACTGTTTTATTGTTTGGTATTTTGTTTAAGCTTTGATATCGTTGCAAATAAAACTTTTTGAGGGTATTGTAGGTAATTCTCATTCCTTCTGTAGTTTTGTTTGCTGATAGCTTTGGCTTTTCTAAAATTATTTAGGAGAACGTTTCCTGACGATCTGGCCTAAGCAACCAGTGAAATGCGCATAGGAACAGCTTATCCTCCAACAATAAATTTCAGTATTTTTATCAATTATTAAAAAAGGGAATTAAGCACAACAAACAAAATCTTTTAATAAATATTTGTATTCCCAAAAACAACTTTGATAATGCTAGATTACACTATTATACTTTGTATCAATACATGTCAAAAACTCAAGTATTATGACAAAGTGTGATAGTGTGAATGCAATGTGTCACAAGTGTTACGAAAAAAGTTTGACATCCCATACGACTAAATCGTTTTTTGACAAATTTCTAAACGCTAATACTTTTCATTGGATCAGGGTTGCATTTTAACAAAAGCATGTTCATGTGTGATAGTGTGACTACAAACTGTAATGTTACATTAGATTTTTTGACAGTCACAACAAAACTCATTAGATTTCCAGCTCACAAAGTATTATGGAATACGTAAGGCTTGTGAGATAGTGTAATCTAGCCTTAAGGAACATGTTAAGTTTTTTTTTTGTGCCGAAATTGAGATACATACAGTCGTGTGAAAATTATTTTTGAAAGGTAACAAAATCTCGGCAGAACTTTTAATAAATTTGGTATTAAGAGCAATATTGAAAAATATTTATTTTCGCTAGTGGTCTTTATATTGTCGCTGTGATAATGTATGGAACGATTCTAACAAATTTTAGTAATATTAACGTTTTCGGGGCCAAGGCACGATTTCGCGGAGAAATTCGTGCAGAAGCTTTCAAAAATAATGGAAAATTAACACCAATTAAAAAAACAACGAGCTTATGCACCAAGATCCATTAACATTTTTCAAAACCTATCTACCAGTAATTTAAACACAAGGTGTACGTGGACAGACAGACAGCCAGAGAATGAGGCAGATATATAAAGATCGACTTAGAAATGTGGTTTTGATTCGTTTGGAGTACTAAAAGTTTGGTGTGTGTCCAATTTTTTAATGCGTAAGGTATAACAAGTTTTTCGTTTAATTCACCACAGTGCAAAAATGGCAAAAACGTTATTAATACTCCTGCCACCTTAAGAACCAGACCATTAAAAATATTATTGCTGGCAATATTTTTGTCATATTCAGGCAGTCTATTGAATAAATTCATGACCGTAACAATTCAAAAAAAAAAAATAAGACTACTTTATAATAAAAACAGAAAAAATTACTTTGAAATATTGAAATTGTAATAAAACCAATTTGAAAACAACATTCAATTCAATTACGTGTACAATTGAATTCTAAATATGTATAATGGAATTGATAAAATTATACTGCAGGATTTTTTTTCTTTATTATCTTAAATCTTATACAAAAATATTTAGTGTGTGTTCGCGTTAATTATTTTTTATTGTAAGCCACATACAAAAACGCTTAAATATCATTTATTTTGTAGTTTTGTAAAACTTGATGTTTGTTTTTTATTCGATTTTTAAGTTTATTATATTCGCATTGCACATGAACATATAAATGTAGTTGCTTCCCTTCCATAGTGAACGTTAATGCGTGTTTTGTAGTTGGTCTAAATTAAGACATTTACCAGGCACCACACCGAAATACGTATGGCATGTTTTAGGCATATCAATCAAATAAACTGAGAAAAATTATAAAATAAATCGACAAAAATGGAAATGAAAATATAATTTTTATGAAATATAGTATAAAGATACTTTTCGAAGAGGACTATAGGCTTTTTTCAATAATTTTTTTTTTTTTTTTTTTTTTTTTTTCATTATTTATTTATTGAATCTTCATATATTAAATATGAACTAACAATAATTAATCAAATCTTATACTAATACTTTATTTTTGTCCTGCCAATGCTAGACGAAAATTTTTCTCTTCACGGTTTCTGTTCACATATGTAGATGTTTAGCGCTCTTCTTGTCTGATGAGTCCTGCTGTATCTCTTCTCCTTAATCTAGAGTGGCCGCTGTAATTTAAAATATTTCGAGCTAGTGGATTTGGGTGCGACTCAAGTCTTTTTAAATATTTTACTGCATAGTTCGTAATAATAGTTTTTACTAACGGCACATTGAGATCCTTGTGAATATTTGAGTTTTTAACATACCAGGGAGCGGCTGTGATTATTCGAAGAAGTTTATTTTGTCGCCTTTGAATTTTTTCGATATTAGAAGCCGAGGCAGTGCCCCATAACTGAATACCGTAGCACCAAATTGGTTTTAAGATAGAGTTGTAAAGTAGAAGTTTACAATCGAGACTAAGAACAGAGTTTCTTCCAATAAGCCAATTAAGTTGAATTGCTTTTAGTTTCATTTGTGTTAGTTTTGCTTCTATATGGCATTTCCATGTTAAACGCCGATCTAGATGAATTCCGAGATATTTTACATGCGATTGTTGGGGCACTAATTGATTATTGATTTTAATAGGGGAACATGACTCCCGACGCAAGGTGAATGTTATATGTACGCATTTTTGCTCATTAACCTTTATTCTCCATTGTTTTAACCACTTTTCCAGTTCAAATATATGATCCTGCAAGTAGCGAGAAGCTTCATGACAGTTTTCGTGCACGCTTAAAAAAGCTGTATCATCAGCAAATGTTGAAGTTAGGGTGTGGTTGTTTGTTGGCATGTCTGAGGTATATATTAGGTATAACAGTGGGCCCATGATGCTTCCCTGAGGGACTCCAGCGTCAATTGGCTGAGGAGAACTTATAAAAGCACCTTCTTTAATAATAAACTTTCGACCGACTAAGTAGCTTTCTAACAGCTTGTGTGTGTTTACTGGTAAATTTAGCTTCAATTTATGTAATAAGCCTTCATGCCAGACTTTATCAAAAGCTTGAGAAACATCGATGAAGAGGGCGGAACAATATTTTTTTTCTTCAAAGGTTTTTCTTATGGCGTTTACTATACGATGGGTTTGTTCAATTGTGCTATGTTCTCTTCTAAAGCCGAATTGATGGTTTGGAATACATCTATTTACATTTAAAATTGGGGTTAATTTTGACACTAACAGCTTCTCAAACAGCTTTGATATATTAGACAATAAGCTTATAGGTCTATATGACTCAACTTTTGTAGGATCCTTTCCTGATTTAGGTATCATGGTAACTAATGATACTTTCCATTTCTGAGGGTAGTATTCAAGGCGTAAAATAGCATTAAAAATAAAGAGAATAATTTTCTTTGCTATGCTGGGTAGCTCCAAAAGCATTTTGTTACTGATCTTATCAAAACCAGGGGCTTTCTTCGGGTTTAAATCATGAATAGCCTTTTCGATTTCTCTTATCTCAAATCTTAGTGGAACAGCTGCTCTAACAGCAACAGGTGGTAACTCGACCGCCATATCGAGAGATGTGTGAGCGGTAAATACGGTTTTCAAATGATTAACAAAAAGATTTCCTTTTTCTATATCATTTCTTGCCCAACTTCCGTTTAAGTTTCTTAATGGTGGTTTAGTGATAACTGGTCTTTTAAGATTTCTAGCTGCACGCCATAATGAGTAGTCTGATTGTGGAGTTGCATCAAGTTCCTTAAGATATTTTTCAAAGGATGCAGTTTTTTGGGACTGCAGTAACTTTCTTAGCCTTTTTGTGCAGTCTTTTAATAAAGTCTTAAGTTGGGGGGATCTGTGCAATTGCCACTCTCTTCGAACTCTCCTTTTTTCAGTCAATAGACGCTCGACATCTACAGAATATATGATATTGTTTTTGGTTTTTTTGAGGGTTGTGCTGGAATGTTGAACAGCTAGTTTGAGATAACTGTCAAAATTAACAATAGCGAGATCCACGCTCTCCGGTGTGCTAAGCGGAATATTTTCTGTGCAATGGGCACTAAGATATTTTTTATATTTTAACCAATTTATTTGTGAGGGTGATTTGGATAAGTACCCAGACGGCGATACGATTCTATTTGGAATCATTATAGTAACAATTGTAGGTGTGTGGTCGGAAGATAATTCTAAGGAAGCCTCAACATAAATCGTTTCTGCGGGGATGTTTTTAACCACTCCAAAATCTATGACATCTGGAACTTTTTGCTGATCAGTAGGCCAATATGTTGGTTCACCGCTCGCGATCACATTTAGATCCATTTTACGAATTGTGTTAAACAAAACACGACCCTTAGGCGTAATAAGTCGTGACCCCCAGAAAGTATGTTTAGCGTTATAATCGCCAGCAGCCAGGAAGCAGGGTCCTAATGCTTTGAAGTATTTATTATATTGGCTTTCTGATATTGAAAATCTAGGTGGTGAATATATTGATGAAATAACTAGGTTTCGATTTAATTCCTCGACGCAAATGGTCGTTGCTTGGAGATAATCTTCACGATGATCACACATTAAGTAGTGTTTTACTCGGTTTTTTATCAAAATGGCAGAACCTCCACAAGCTCTACCTCGAGGGTCCTTGGTATCATATAATATATAACCATTGATTTTAAACGTATTTCTCGAGGTCAGATGAGTTTCAGAAACCATCATAACATCGATTTGTTTATTTTTAAGGAAGTATTCTAGTTCATTTTTATGTTGGCGGATGCCGTTTGCGTTCCAAAAGCAAATTTTTAGACAGTTCATGGCTTATTTAGTACAGCTTGCAATAACATCGATTGCATTCTTAACATTTCTTGCATCATGTTACCCATTGTGTTGGTAAAATTGTTAACGGTTTGCACTAATGTTTCCATGGTTTTTTCTAGCCGAGTTAAATTAGAAGTGGGAATTTCGTCATTATTTGGTAAATCACCTTGCAATGGCATATGATTAGATTTTAAGACATTAGCGTACGAGGTTCTGTTATTATTTGGCTGCGGTATTTGAACGCCGTTAGTGTTTTCTTGATAAGTTGCCTGCGTTTGAGGGGGATTAAGTTTCTGTCCAACAGAACGCTTGACAATAGAATATACCGGACATCCTCTATAGTTGGCAGTGTGATTACCACCACAGTTGCTACATTTTTTTACATTAGGGTCATTTTTTGACTTATCACACTGAACGGTACCATGTAGTTCTCCACATACGACACAAACAGGGGGTAAATAGCAGTATGCCCTAGTATGACCAAATTCTTGGCAGTTTAAACACTGAACAGGCCCATTTCTTTTGTGCGGCTCTTCTATCGTTATTTTCCTGTACAGGATGTATTTTAAGCTGTAAATGGGATGCGTTTCATTTTTTTTTAGCTTAACGTCGCCGGGCTCTAACTCCACTCGAAATAGTGGTTGGGGATTTTTTTCCCTATTTTTAATATTTGTAACATTTTTAATTTTGAAACCCTTTTCTTCTAAAAATGTTTTTATTTCGTCTGGGTCCACGCATGAGTCAATGCCCTTTATCACAACCTGCAGACCTTTGCTGCTTTTCAGCTGGTAAGTATAGAAGCTTTTTTTAAGTGCTTCAAACTTATTAATTAATTTACGAAAATCATTCTCATTATTAATCTGTATTTTTGTTTCGTTAATATTACCACGCTTGATTGCAGCTACGTAAAACGAATTTTCACCTATCACCGATATTAAACTTTTTATTAGCTCACTTGAGTTTTGCTCTCTAAGATATATCGGGGGTGGCTTCGACGATTTTATGACGTTGGGTGTTTCAGAAGATTCATCCTCCAGAATTGCAAAACGATTTTGCGAGTTTATTCTATCAAAAGATGGAACTTTCGAGGCAGAGGCAACAGCTGAAGAGGCAGGGCTGCGACCACGTTTAAGCACTGTTATATACCTATCCATACCAACTTGCACTTGTGGTTTTTGACAACTTTTTTCTTGTTTGTTTAACATTTCGTCTATGTTTGGGATTATGGTAACAGCGGTAACGCTTGTATTGTTTTCTGTTGTTGTGTTTATTTCCACATTGCTTTCACTAGCATGAATATCATTTACTTTTGTTGTTGTTTCATTGTTATTACTCATATAGAGTTGTTTTTGTTTTTTTCACCGTTTTTTTATTTTTTTTATTTTTTTGTTTTTATTTTTTTTGTTGACTGTGCTCTTTTTATTATGTATAATGTTGTTACACCGAGATAATAAAAGAAAAAAAGAATAAATATTTTTTTGCACAGATTATTTGCAAGTATGTATGTGCGTACGTACATACATACATATGTAAGTATATTTTTTTTTACTTGTATTTTTTTTTTCTTAATTTTTTTATAATTATTCTTTTGTTCACTTTTATATTGAGCGTCCAAATTCGCTTGTTACACTGATATTATTAATTAATTTATGTTAAAAAAAAAGAACCGTATGCGGAGTTAAAAGAAACACGTCTTTTCTCATCGAGCACGACCGACTGAATAATGACCAAAAAAAAGCTTTTTATACTACCCTGTACCACCATGGGGCGGGCGAAAGGTGATTTGATTTTAGGAGTTCCCTCTGTTCCGTACAGTAGAGTGGAGCATTACAATATTTTACGAATTTCAATTTCCAATAGCACTTAAACGTTGAATTTTATTCTCAGGTACATGGGAAAATTAATAAAAAAAATGGGACCTTGTTTTAGTCACTCATCAATATTTTGAAAATGAGATCAAATCGATCAATTTGTGAAACATCAAACGATGCAACATTTAATATTTTGTATAGATGTGGCAACTCATTCACTCAGTCTGCATAGGATCCAGCCTGCATCTGGACTTATAGATGGTGTGTAATTAGCACATGGTCTATCGGTCTGCACAAAGGCGTATATTATGACCATGGAGCTTCGCTTTGACAAAAGGTTCAACACCATTCTCCCTAACAGGGAGGCCTGCGGCAGTGGACATCCCTGTCATGGAAACCAGGGAATACACTGGTATACTGATGGATACAAATCGTAGCATGGAGTGGGTGCAGGGGTATTTGGACCTAACACGCGGATCTAAATAGCCATGGTTAGAGCACCCAGTGTATTCCAGGCCGAGATCCATCCTATTGAGGTGTGTTGCATCAACATTCTTGGCAAGGGAATGGTTGGCAGCAGCATTATGATATTCACGGATAGCCATGCGGCCATTAGGGTACTCTTTTCCTGGAAATTGTCCTCGAAATTGGTGTGAACAGAGTGACATAGAGTTATGTATTTTTTTTTTTTTTTTGACAGCTGAGTTATGTTTTTGTCTCTCTTTCTTTTATTTCTAGTGACTAGAATCTAGTCGCTTCATTTATGGTAGCCTATGCTACAAAAACAATAAATTTATAAACTGATCCACAATTTCCTTAAAAAAATTACTAGACCATTTTGGGTTCTCCAATAGTATCTAAGGAGATCCGCCAAGGAGTGTAGAAAAAATGATATTTTTAACTCTTTTATTAAAATTTTAGTATCTAACAAATGACTTACAATGTTTACGTAGATGAGTTTGACTCTAAATATTTTGAATTACCATATAAGATTTTGGCGGAAAAAAAATAAAATTTGAAACTTTTTTAAAGTTTCAACAACAAAAATTGTGCAAAACTTTTTTTCTTTAGTACATACCTTAAAAATTAAAATCAACTTCTATTAACATCTAGCCTGAAATTAAAAGAAATTATTGATTAATTAATATATTTAAAAATTAATGTTTTTAAGAATTTCGAAAATATTTTTCTTAAGTGTATTTTGTTAATATGTGTATGTGTGTAGTTCGTACTATGAACGATCAACTGATGTGATTTAAAAGCCAATGTTATGAAACATGCAAACATTTTTTGAACATTTCGTTTTGCTTTTGGTCAAAAAAAAAAATAAATAAATAATGTGTAGTAATAAACAAAATTTAACAAATTGCATAATTAAGTACTAAATATTTTTTATAGTATTTTTTTTAAAAAATATTTTTGCAAAATATTTCTAAAAGTTTGCTAAATATCAATTTCAAATTGCACTAAAATCCGAAAGTGGTAAAACGCTTTTTGTTTTTTTTTTTCATTTGGAAGTTATGGTGCGAAAATTAGTTAATATATTTCCTGTTAACGTTAAACTTATCTATATATAAATCGGCAGAGGCAAAACAGTTAAGAACACTTTCCTCCTCCGGTTGTCAACCGATATAAACAAAAAATTCACCATTTGATATATATTATCTTACGGAAGTGCACAATATATATTTTATTTTAATCTAAGGGGGTAAAAAAGGGTAAAAATGGTAAATTCGGTAGCCTCATCTCCAAACTAAAAGAGATACAAAATGTAATACTTATCGTTCATTAGAAAAATAAGTGGACAGATGTCTGGTACTTTTTTGAAATTCGGCCCTCTTGGAACTTCTTTATCACACCATCTATCTTTTCAGCCAATAAAAATAGAAAAAAAATTATACCAAATTCGTAACAAATTTAAATTCGTAACACATATAAATTTGGTACTATATCGAAACTCAAACATTTAAGGGGTGAAAATCGTACCTTTTTTGGTATTGTTTTTAAAAAAACATTTTCTCCATGTACTGACATATACTTATTAAATTATGGGCTCCAACTACAATATTGAAATTTTTGATACTTCAATGGGGACAAAAAGTATAAAAAAAGGGGAAAACGGGAGATTAAATTTCTTTCTCTTACTTCTGTGGTACATCATGTAGTAGTTTTAGAATTTTCTATAATATTGAACTTTAAAACATAAAATTATATGTGAAGGGTCCTGAGCGAATGAGAACCTATGAGATAAAAACTGTTGGTACTTTTTCGTTCTACAACTGGTATTTTTTGGATTTTCGTTAATATTGGACCTAGAAACGTAAGATTAAGCATGCACTGTCCTGAGTGGGTGAGAATCTATAAAAAAAACTATTTGCAACTTTTTACATTTCCGTTAGTATTAGACCTAGACACATAAAATTCTACATGCACCGTCCATAGAGACTGAGTAACTATAAGAGGAGACTTTTTGGTACTTATTTTGATTTTTGTTATATTATTGAAGTTGCAAAACCAAATTAAACATTTATGGACTTGGATGGAAGAGAATATATAGATCGGAGCTTGGTCCCTCGACAAATCAATCCACTAAGTCGCAAAGAAATGCTCGAAGCATGTAAATTCATACATATGTACATACATATATATGTATGTACTTATTTATATGCGTTCTTCATATTTGCGCAAATAATTTTGGTCGAATTTCGACCACTAGATAAACACTAGTTTTTTAAAAAAATCCTCTAAATTCTATCACGAAAAATTTAAAAAAAAGTATTATAAAGAACATATATGTGACCTTCTCCGAGAAAAGGGACCTACTGTGTCAAAAAACGGGTTTGGACTTAAGAGTGGATTCTGGTACCTAAAAGGGTGTAGAATAAGATCAAATGAGTTAGATTTCTGATAAAAATTTATTTACCCCACAAAAACGTCAAAACGAACTTGGGAAAATCGATAAAAATTATTAAATCATTAAAATTTGAAACTTTAAATGCGTTTTTCTCAAAACTTCATTTTCACACACTAGGTCCCTTTTCTCGGAGAAGGTCACATATATTATTTTCAAATGAAGAAAGCTAATCTAAGGTGTTCATGTCTGAATAATGATTCTTGTTAATCCTTGATAGTGGTGATCACCCTAACATTTTTTAGTGTATGTTCCGGCAGAACCACACAACCGACCCTTCCTTAGGAGCTGGAGCTAATGCTGTAAAATAATTAGTTTCTGTTGATTAGCAATACCACCAAAAGAGGATCGACTTTTCCACTAGTGGTGAAAAGTTAGCCTTAAACTAGTGCTGCTACATTGTGGGTTATAACCCGAATTGGGCGTAACTTTTTCTGTCGTAGGTAGAGTTGTGGTAATTTCTGATAGGTGCAGATCAGGTGTAATCTAAAATTCTTTCGTTTTAACTCAAATTTGATTTCAGAAAAAAGTAATATCATATACAATTTTGTCGATCCAAAAAAATGTTTAGTCTTCAACACCAAAGTCAGGGTTTCTTATAAAGAAAACATTTCCATCGTTTAATATAGATTTTCAAAAACTCAATAATAAATGGCGCCAGATAGACTCTTAGATCTCGATTAATATGATCTTCATAGTGATTTAGAACCCGAAGTTTTTTTGAAAAAGGTATTCAAACTAAAAGATGTGTTTCCAATATTTTAAATAGTAAGAAATTTTATTTTATTTTTCCACTTCCAAATGCTTTAGTTGACGCAGAGAAAAAAACATGTTTTGGTCATGGTCACCTCCAACAAAACTATTTTTCAAGAAAATTGAAAGAATATTATGTTTAATTATACCATTTAATTGTCACCGACAACCTTATAATGGTTAAATTAGTACTCCATCAAGAAGCTACAACCATTTTATGGCTGACTCTAAGCATATTATGGTTAACTGTGACAATAATATGTTTTTAAATTAACGATAGTATTTTTCTCTTTCCTAAGAGCAACATGGTATGGTTGGAAAACAACTTTACTATTACAAGTGTAAAAAATATTTTAGTTATTATTAACCATAACATATTCGGGGGGTAAACATAATGTGGTTATGGCTTCTTGATGGAGGACTAATTTAACTATAATATGGTTTTCGGTGACAATAATATGGTTAATTTAAACGTAATATGTTTAAAATTTTCTTTAAAAATAGTTTTGTCGGAGGTGACCATAATGAAACATGTTTTTTCTCTGGGTGTTGAGAGAACATTTAGCGCCCTTAACAGTTGTCAAGCTAATTTAAGAAACAGACTGATGTCTGAAACTATAAAGGAATTATTTTATAGCACATAAAACTTGAAGTTGTGAAAATTAGTACAAAAAAAATAAATTTTATTCAAAAGATCCATACATGGTATTAACATTTGGCAATGTTTTCGGGCATATGGGCACCGCACTGCGGCTATTCTTGAGAAAACACATTCTGTGCCCATGTTCGATTGAATAAATTTCAGCAAACAACTGTTTTTCTGACTTAACTGCGTCTGCAAAATTTTTGGGGAGTAATTGCTGTCACGTAAGGAAGTTACTCGCCAATTTACAGAAAAAGTGTGTCTGTAAAATTTTTGTGAGAAAGTTCCCGCTTTGAACGTCAAAAGAACTCTCGCGTAAAAACGGGGGAGAAAAAATGTTAACACTAAAAAATATATTAGAAATGCAAAGTACAATGAATAATAACACGAAAGAGGTAAGTAAGTATTTTGTTCTTGTCAGATTTTTTCATTGTTTAATTATTTTGCCTCTTCTTAAACAACAAACATTAAAGTCGCACTTTACCTTACTTGGTATAGCCAACGGCTATATTTTTAAATTTTCAACGACTTTTTTCAATTTTAGTAAATTTTTGTCGCTGTCAACGATATGTTTGACTGGCGTTCTCAACATCTGCAATTTCATATCGGCTTCGATTCGAATATTTTGACATTTATAACGTAACTACGTAAACTCTTTTGATAGTTTTCGATATGAGTTACAGACACAATTTCTTCTCACTATTCGAGAAACGATGGAATAGTTTTTTTCACATCTTTTCGATGCGAGAAGATCTCACCAAAGTTACAGAACATGGGTACTGAATAGAGTATCCACTCAATTAATCGTTGTTCGATTACTCGAAGAAATTTTTCGCCATTATTTGATCGAATAAGTAAAAAAGCCATTTTCAAATAACGAATAACTCGAACAATTAAGGTCAATTAATCGATTAAAATTCATTTCTTAGAAAACTCTTTTTAATAAAAAATTATTTTGTTTTTGGATTTCTTACTTATAAAATACCTAACAACTATATAACATGTTGTTATATTCTGTGTCTATTGTGTTACACGCACTTCTAAACGTATTTTAGTCCCTTTTTAGATGTGGGTGTGTGAGACAAATTATGTAATATACGATCAATTACTAATTCCATACATAAGAAATTTCGTATTAAAAAAGCGCTTTTTGAAAAATTCATCAACATTTATTTTTGTGTAAATTGTGTAATCCACTGTCAGATAATGGGTTACCAGTTTTTACCTGACTTCAATTTCTTTATTACCTGGAACCATCCAAACGGCTGGATGAATTTTGACACTTTAGGTATTGTAAGATTCTTCTTAAAACCTAAGTGTCCTAAGATAAGTAGTTAAAAACAAAATCGCGGATTGTTGGCGCCAATCCTATAGAGTAGAGCTTTAAAATAAAGAAAAATAAAGTTATCAGTCATTTTCGGTAAATCGAATACATATGAGTAAAATTAAAGTCGAACAAACTTTGAAAACGAGCCCTTTAAAAAAGTTTATATAAAAGTTCCTTCTATATACTTCATACTTTAAGTTCTTATCTTAACCACAACTTCTCTTAAAATCAGGAAAAAGACGGTGATTTAAAAAAAAATTAATTGAGAATTTCCATTGATTTCAATTTTACTTGATTTTTAGGAACAATAAATAAGTTAAATTAAATTGCGAATAATAGATTTGTTTAGATAGGCTGGACCTCTCATAAAAGTGCCGCGACAAATAAGTCTAAAATAAAATAAATAATTAAAAATTAATTTATAAAAATATGAGGTGAAAGCCTATGTTGAATGAATTCAACATATTCCCGTATTAAGTTAAGCAGTCGGGTCATGATTGCAAATTATCAATAAAATAAAATTAATGGACCCCGATTGCTGCTGAATCAAATGGATGTATTAAACTTTGGCTTTCAGATCATTTTCATCCGAAGTAGGTTTACTTTGTTTATAGTTTTTTTTTATTTAATTTTCTTAGTCTTGTTTCGACCTCTTTAGCGCCTTAAAAACTGTATGTTTTGCAGCAGAGTTTTTGATTTTTTTAATTATTTATTTTATTAACAAGATTTAGAACTGTATTCGTGGTATAAATGAATTGTTATTTTATTGTTTATTGTTAAACTATATTTTAATTTTATGGCTTCTTTGTGTTTATTAATATAATAAAAGTATCAAATCAAATAGACATGTATGTTTTTCCCATTGGATACAATTATTTGAATTATTCGAACATATTAAAACTGTTATTCGATTAATCGAGCAAAATTAAAATTTAAAAATCGATTAATTCCTTACTCGAAGAAAATCAAAATTCAAGTAATTGGATACTCTAGTACTGAACGTCCAATTTTGGAACACTCTTTTCAAACGTTTCTGGCCGTATGTCACGAATAACACTAACCATGTTGGCCTCCAAGGCGTCAATTGTTGATAGTTTATCAGCATAAACTAGTGACTTCAAGTAGCCCCAAAGGAAATAATCGAGAGGTGTTAAGTCGCACAACCTTGGATGCTAATTGACACGTCCTGTTCTCGAAATCAACCTTTTGGCTTCATGCAAACTGCATAAGCGATGCTTTTTTTTAGATGTTATGGAGTCTGTTGTGGGTTTGTCTCGTGCCATATGCGCCAGTTTTGTGCGCTATAAGATTCATAAAGTTGAGTTAAAGTTGCGCTAATCGATTGCATAATTTGTTAACGTTTTTATAAAATAAAACGTTAGTTTTTTTTATCAGGTGTACTTTTTTTTTTAAATCGATGTAAAACTGCCCGATACTTAAATTTTATTTATCAGATATGTAGCTTTTTCTCTAATGTTGTCAATAAGAGTATTTTATTTTTGCAATCGTTTACTTATTCGTTGTTCTTCAGCCATTGAAATAAATTGTTTGTTAACAATTATTTTCATATTGTTAAAAAATATTTAATTAAAACTATAACGCCAATCATGAATAAAATTTCAGTCGGAATTTTTTTCATTTTTTGCTAAAAAAATGTATGGGGAGAAGAAACTCATATACAGTGAACTCTCGGTAGAGTGAACTTCCAATAAAGTGAACTATCCAGTAATTTGAACACCTATTTTTTATATAAACGCTCTAAATAGCGAAAAAAGTTTAATGGCTCTAAAGAGTGAACAAAAATGTTGGCCATTTTTTCGAGTTGTCTTTCGTTACACATAGAAACCACTTGAACTTATGTGCTATTTCCACGTTACTGGCAATTTATTGTGTAGTAATATTTATATGATTATATAATCAATTGATTAACACCTGAAAATGGTTAATACTTATCCCAAAAAACGTCTTACCTGCCTGTTAAAAAAAAATAGAATATTCAAGGAATATTAGAAATGGCCCTTATCATGTAAATTTAAAATTTAATCTCAACTACAACTAAGTAGGACATTATTAATATGTATCTGATGTTTCACCAAAATCTTCCCACGTGGTTAAAGATAACAATTCACTTCAATTTCGTTTAAAAATAAGTCACTTAAATTTATTTAGCTTCGAATAAAATATCATACTGGTAATAAATTTTTAACAAAAATCTTTCAAAAAAAAATCGTTAGCATTATTTTTAACATTTTTGGCCATGTGTAATGCCAGATTTAGATGTAAAAATTTTTAAGCTTTATACACACTGCTCTCTAGACTTTATAAGCAAAAACCACAGGATGGCGCTACAATTTTTTACAATCGAAAATGTGAACAATTTCGATAATGAAAACTACCTTGGTTTTTATTAGTTCACATTATCGCGAGTTCACTGTATTATATACATATTTGTACACTTGAAATTAATTATCGAAAAAAAAGTTTCTTGATCGAAACGTGTTATTGAGTGAATTTTTCTAAAATAAAATACCGTCAAAAATAGATATTTTTAGCTTATGCACTCGTATATCTCCATGCGCGGCAAAACTTTTCAAAAGTTTTCTTTTTGATAATAATAAATTATTGCATTTATGGCTAACAAAATAAATAAAACTAAATGTACTATAAAATAAAAATTGATAATTTTTTTATGTAACTGCAATAACAATCTAAAACAACAAAATTATAGTTTTGCAAAAGTGTATAAAATTTTTGTTAAGTTTATCGTGTGGATGTGCGCAATTTGGGTTCACAAGTTTATGTGTGTTGCTCGCTCTACACGCATAAAGACAACTCCTTAAGGCAACAAACAACACTGCAGCACTTTATTCTCAATAGCAATTAACAAAGTATACGAGCACTATATCCTGTACGCACACACACACTCACCAGTGTTGCCAAATTTTCTCACACAAAACCGTCACTACAAAATTGCTAGAGGCTAGTATCACACATGTCTTACAGATTCCCTAATGCGTTGTGAAATATAAATCTAATGAGTTTTGTTGCGACTACAAACATTACAGTTTGTATTCACACTATCACACATGAATATGCTTTTAATTAAATGCAACAGTAATAAAATAAAAAGTATTATTGTTTTAAAAATTTAAAAAATGTTGTAATACTTGTCATTTTCACAACACATTGCACTCACACTTTCACTCTTTTATATCCTACTTGTGGTTATGACATGTATAAATACAAAGTTTAATAGTGAAATCCATAGATTTCATAGATATGAAACTCGCTTGTCAAAAAAAACTTAAGTGATGAGAATGTGTTAGTAAAAATTTTATCATTGTGTAAGTATGAAATAAATATTCCCCACGTTCCCAGCGAACACAAATAAAACATCTGGAAAATAATATCGTATTTACTTTAATTTTATTAAGAAATTGACAAAAGTTCCCTCTTTTTTTTAAATGCTATTAGTTTTTAATGAGATTTAACCATTTTGTAGCAGTGTATATTTCAGAAGGGGTTTATTTAAATATCATTATTAATTTCACATCAAGCTTTACTGTTTGCTGGGAGTATTTCACCAGTTTAATGATATTTACCTGATTATAAAAAACAAGTGAGAAAGCCAGACTATATAATGCCCTATACCAGAAACATATTTTCGAGAGTGTACCCTGTTTGGGAGTAATGTGCAATCATGGACGCGCCAAAACAAAATGATGTTAATATTTCAAAATTTATGGACTCATACGAGTTCCGAATGAAATTTTTTGCAAACCGATTGTATGGGACAAATGGTAAATTCTGGATGTACATGTCATGACATTGAAGTTATCGCCACCAAATTTCACCTCAATACCAATATTTATATGGTTGTGAATGCATTAAAATCTATATCCGGGGACGGTATTTTTATAGTAGCTGTGGTCGAATATAGTCCGATTCAAATAAAATTTGGGGTAATGATCAACGTTGGAATAAAATATTTCTGAGCCAATTTTAAACGAAATACCAGCATAATAAGATGGTTTATGTTAAGGCAGACACTATTGTGAAAAAAGTGTATAAGGCGGCTTTATGAAGGCATAAGCCGATTCCTGCTAGTCGTCCTTATGCAAATTTAATCATTTGTACCAAATCTCATCAAATTGTCTCTAAAATTGTAAACTGTAATTTGCGTACAAAGGCTATACAGCCAGCCGGATGACAGACATCGTTAGGTCGATTCAGTAGGTAATTCTTAGTCGATCAGTATGCTTAAATAAGGGTCGATAACCACAATTTTTATGTGTTTAACATATCAGAACAAGCCCATAATACCCTCTCCACGTATGGTGGAGTGAGTATACTTACTGGATACCATAACTCCAGATGAGACTTTAGTCAACCGCTGTTTAAAGGTATACATTTTATGCTGTACAAGCTTGAAATATAGACTGCTGTTTTACCCAGAGAGCCACGCATAAAGTACAAGCTCCTTAACACGCATACGAATATCTTAAGCACTTAAAACTGCGAATGTGACTTGTTTTTCTTTTGATTTTTCTACGTTTTAGTATGATTTTATGTGAAAAAGTAAATATGTTATTTTTTAAATTTTAAGGGAGTGTCATATCTATGTAAGCTATACCTGGCCTTAAACAATACTGTTATACCAAGTAGAGATACTTTTTTCAATAGCCTTTTTTTGACAGATGAAGTGTGAGTCGTTTCTTGCTGTTATGTTATTTTTGTTTAGTATTGTTTGGCATTTCATAATGGAAAGACTTACGCTTTCCCAAGCGACATCGCTTCGCTCCATGGGCTCTTGAAAAGTTCCAAGAAGATCCGACGTTTTCGAGGCAAATTTTTTTCAGCGATGAGGCCCATTTCTGGCTCAATGGGTATGTAAACAAACAAAATTGCCGCATTTGGAACGAAGAGCAACCTGAAGAGATTCAAGAACTGCCACTTCATCCAGAAAAAACAACGGTTTGGTGTGGCTTGTGGGCCGATGGAATCATCGGTCCATATTTCTTTAAAAATTATGCCGGTGCGAACGTAACCGTTAATGGCGACCGTTATCGTGCCATGATAACAGACTATTGGATGCCTGAAATTGAAGCTCGTGATCTTGGCGACATTTGGTTTCAGCAAGACGGCGCCACTTCCCACACATCGCATCAATCAATGGATTTATTGAGAGAACACTTCGGTGAGCACATAATTTCACGTTTTGGGCAGGTCGATTGGCCACCAAGATCGTGTGATATCACATCGTTAGACTTTTTCCTGTGGGGATATGTAAAGTTTAAAGTTTATGCGACAAAGCCGCTTCGATTCAGGCCTTGGAGGAAAACATCACTCGTGTCATTCGCCAGTTACCAGTCGAAATGCTCGAACATGTCATCGAAAATTGGACTCAACGGATGGACCATCTGTGACGTAGCAACGGCCAACATTTGATAGACATAATCTTCAAAAAATAAATGCCAAAGAATGTTCTTTAAAATGATAATAAACATTCCCCATTAAATTTGAATATTCTGTGTTTTTTCTTTAAAACAGTAGGGAACCTCGGAATAGATCAAAATTTTACAAAATAAAATTTTTAATTTAACAGAACAAGTATTAGTGATATGTTCAATAGGAGCGAATCTTTGATACTTTTTAAAGAGAACTGGAGTCACAAGCGGACAGACAGACATGGCTAAATATTCATACTTTGTAAGGCCTTAAGTGCCCCTACACGGCAATTAAACGTTGGTGCCAATGGCTTAGTCGGAAATGGGCGTTTTGTGTGATTGTACGCTATGCTGTAGCGATGACAAACAGAGTTTGATATTTGGCTGATTGTACTAACAAACTATGGCTCTATATATGATAAATCTTTAATAGAAACACGAGTTTTCTTAATATTTTTTTTTTTCAAAATAACAATAATGAATGCCCTAGTGGCAATATCTCATCCGTACAAAATTAAAAAAAAAATATATAATGCACCTGTATTATTATGTGGTATGTGTTTCAATCACGATTTTAGTTTTTTTGTTCGGTTTTTCCTTCGTCGATTTTTTTATAAAAAAAAACAATCAAACAAAAACATAATTGAATCGTTTATTTCAGAAGCCCGTCAAATGCGCTTTTTTAAATTATCGGAAAACTAAAAAAACATTCTAATTGTAAAATTAGTAAAATTTTAACTTGAAAAAAATTAAAGTGTAAAAAACCTTTTCTTTTTGCTGCAGGTGCATCATCAAAACAATTGGACATTAGGAATGAAGGATCCGAGATGGCATAAGTGGCGCTCAGAATTCGATGTCGGAATTAAAAGTCACCGAAGACAAAATTGAAGCCATAGTGAGGCCAAAGCCAAAACGATGAAATCGGACTTGAAAGGGCTGCACTATATAATAAAACAAAAGGTGAAATGTAATATATATGTAAAGAAAAAATGGGCCTAATTGCGGAGCGTGGCATACAATTGAGTACAATAAAGGCTAGATGAACATAACTTTAAAAGGGCTTTCTTGCAAAAAATTGGACATCCGATATGGCATCAGTGGCGCCCTGAATTTGATGTCGGATTATTTCGGTCGATAGGGCCGAAATAAATGACCACGATTGCTTCTAATTTTTACCCATCAATTTCTAATTTTTACCTATAAGCCCCAACTTTTTAATGTCTTCTTATAATGAACTTTATTTTTATTTTCCACCTGAAATCATTTTAGTAGAATAGTGTTTGTGAAAATTTACAAAATCTTTTCATAAATTAACAAGTTATAGACACTTAACTACTTTTTTCCTTCAAAGTTTGGCACAAAAGCGCCCATATGAGATAGAGGAAGCAAATTTGGCCCGTATTTTTTTTATATATAAGGAGAAAAGACTCAAGTTGGCCCATTATTTCATTTGGTCCCATACTCGAATTTAATTTTCAATACAATGTTGAAGGGTATATAAACATGACTATCGTGAATAAGAAGTAAACAGTTTTTTTCTTTGAAATGTTCCATTTTCCCATTAGTTTTTTAAGGGAAAAGAAAACATAAAAATTAAAGTTGTCTTGTTTAGAAATTTTTTTCTGGTCTGCTTAATATCTAAACATATAAAACCATTTAAAGTTTTTTTTTTTTTTGGGGACTGAATAAAATCTTAAATTTTTAGAAAAAAATCAGCAAATCGGCACTTTGCTAATTTCGGAACAAAAAATCGTCAAAACGTGAAATTACGTGTTCTTGAAACTTTCCATGCAATAAAGCCAAAATCGGTCATTTTGTGTGACTCGTGGTACCGTCCTGTTGAAAAAACATATCGTCCAGTTCATAATTTTTAATTGCAGGCCACTCTCTTCAAATTTCTTTATAATTCTTGCACAATAGGTCGATTGACGTTTGAACCACCACTTTTTTGTAGTAACTTTTTTGTGGCGTTCTTCGATTGTTAAACGATTTATATTCGTAAATGGAAAACATTTTGCTAAATAAATTACACTTTAGATGACAGATGTTTACAAGCTGAGAGCCTTTCGGTTTGAAACCCCTAAATGGACTTAGTATACCCTCGTTCAGCACTAGTGGTGTTGTGGTTTTGTTGAAGCTTTGATATTGTTACAAGTAAGACCTGAGTATTTAAAATTCTTATTCACTTTATGGTCTTATTTTTAGCTTTTCTAAAGTCTTTGGAAAAAGTTTCCTGACGAGCTGGCCTAAGCAACCAGCGAAATGCGCATAGAAACTGGCTTTCCCTCAACATTAGATTTCAGTGTTTTTATCAAAAATAAAAATTCAGAATTTAGCACGTCATTAATAAATAATTAATTTTGTATTCCCAAAAATAACTTTTGATAATATCAAATTTTATTTCATTTAAATCGGGTAATTTTGCTTCAACTCAAGGTAATTTTGAATTTTTCTGTTGGTAGCACTGGTCTAAAGAAAAAGATGATTTTCCAATTTTTTAGTATAATAAAAATATTTAGGCAATTCACAAATTGTTATTTTGTGTCGTATTGATTTATTTGCTATAAATTTATGAATGTTACAAACATAAAATTATAGTAAATACAACCTATATGATACAATAGAAAACTTTGCCTTACTATCATTCGGACCAACAAATTTTTTTCAATTGTTAGTTAAGTCGTTTCTTCAAGTTGAAAAAAGCCGATGACTTAAATTAATTCACTAAATCGATTAATTGGCAACACTGACATTAACACACATTTAAGCTGATGCATTTATGAAAGTTTGTGCATTGGGTTTAAACACTTTTGTTTGCTGAATTTAACACATACATGCAAACAAATTAAAACTGAAATCTAGACAATACTTACTGAAAAAAATAAAACATCAAGAGGAAAAACCAGAATCATTCATAGTAAAATTAAACTTTCTGAGGCAAAGAAAAATACAGGATAAAGAAAAATACACTGAACAAAAAAAGAACTGTTTTTAAATTAGAAAAGTTGGCTATTTTTGTAACTTTAGTGGAATAAAAAATTTTACAATTCTGACTGTTAAGAAAGGCCAACATTTATTTAAAAAAAATCAAATTCTTACTTATGGTTCGTTATTGCTCATTATAATTATTTGTGTTGAGCCTGCTAATTTTATTATAACCTAAGACATGTTCCGAGACAACAATAATGTGGTCATGGATGCCTAATAGAGGACTAATTTTGTCAAAATATTGCTGCCCGTCACAATTATATGGTTTAAGTAACCGTTATATATTGAAAATGGTATCCCTAAAAAAAAATTTTTTTTACAAGTGACCAGGGAAATTTTTTTTCTTTATTTCGTATGTTACTTTTATAAGCAGCATTAAATAATTGACATTAGAGTGCCGGTTAGGTTTGCGACAGCATAGACGCAAATGAGACAGTGAGAAAACCAAATTTCTTTAATGTGCAGTTTTTCGTTGGGAAAACAGATAATCGCCTAATGCGAAAAAGGTCATAAGTCTTACTAAAAGCTGCATAATCATTTTATATTACCTGTTTAAAACATTACGAGACGTTATTTTTCACAGTGTACTCAATAATATATAATCCCAAGCAAATATTTTTTTGCCTGTATTTCTACAATTAAATGTTACTCGACGTATTGTTCACATAAATAAATATTCTCCTGTTCCTAACTTACAACAAAAACAATTGGGAAAGGAGATATTTTTAAATGAAATATGATTCGGTATAATCTTAATTTAACTCATACACATGCGACACAGGCAGTTAGTATTCCGTAAGTAACGTAATGCGGAAAATCAGCTGACTGAGGTTAATACATCATTACGATGGCTATAAATTAAGATTGGCATTGAGTAAAAGACACCATTGTCATTTTAATTAGAATTATTAAAAAGCCCAGTTTTGTATTAATATGCTCTTCCTGGGGACTGTGAGAAAGCGTATAAAAAACCAACTAACTCTGGTCGTTGCACTGTCAAGAACTGTAGATACAGCCAAATTCTAAGGTTTGTTTTTAGCTTGGAATTAGCAGGCCTTAAAGGTGTTGCTTTTACGCCATGGTCTCCAAAGATACCACAACTTCATTGATTCTGTTATGGCAGTGGCTTAAGCCCAAACAGCGGGACATTTTAACAATGCCGGGTTAGGGGTCATATTTTGCCCGTAAGTTGGGCCTGCTGACGAATCTCTCTGTTTACAATTGCAGCTATTTTGCAATAGAGACTAGATAGCTCCAGCTCTTAAGCAAGGAAAGAAGACTGACAATTGTCTAGCAACCCTGTTCATAAACTGGGTGTCCATTCTGTTTTTAGACCACCCCAGCAAAAACTTTGCTTACAAAATAAGCGAAAAAAAAATAATGAGAACTTGAGGAAAATACTACTTATTTTTTTACTAGAAAAAGTACTCATTTTTGTTCCCGATGTCCCAAAAGTAATCCTTTATAATTTGGCCAATTACAACCTAAAAAAAAAACAAAGTTTTATAAAAATGTGTATTTACCAAAAGAGACAAGAAATAAATACTTTCAAATTAACCTTAAAAATGGTTAAAACAAACTAATTAAAATTGCTCTGAAATCTTTTGGAATTTTTGTTGAAAAAGTGAACACAATAATAAATTTTTCGAAATGTAAGAAAATATTTAATAAAGAGTGATTTTACTGCACAAAATCATGTATAGCTCTTATACTGTAATAACAATGTGTGTGTATTAATATACATATATAAATATACGAGCCTGCACAGAAATCAATTTCGATAGAAAGTTTTTTTTAATTCCGAGAAAGCTTCTTCAGAAAACGAAAACCGATAAATTTTCTCAGAATGAAATCACTTTTAATTTTATGATCGAAAAAAGTTTTTGTTTTGGTTTGCCCAATATTGCCACATTTAACTTAAAAATAACAAAATTAATATTTGTCGAAATTAAGAAAATCGATCAAAGTCTGAAGAAGGTAAAACAAAATCAAGCGAAATGAAAATACGGATTCAAAACCATTGCGAATAATTTCTGTGACAGGCCTGATTATGTTCTTCAAAAAATCATCGCTTACATTAGATCGATGTCACTACTAGTATTCTAATAACAAAAATATATTGTGGGGGTAATTTTGGAACATATTTATGTTCGTTTGAGCGACTCAAGTTGTATGGAAGCGAAATTCGTGCAACCTTGGACTTTTTTAAGATTACATTTAAAATATTTCGGCTCCAGCTTTGGTCTCTCGTGAGCTGGACCATTTTGAAAAAGTTTCTATTTTTGCACGTTTTGTTAATTTGAGAATCTGTTTCCTTTCCAACATATGCAATATGGGAATTATAAGAAAGGTTTTTGTAAGGCGCACCCAACAATATACCCAATATACAGTTGGACGAGCCTTAAAACCCCTTTCTTATGATACCCATATTGTATATATTGGAAAGGAAACAGATTCTCAAATTAACAAAACGTGCAAAAATAGACCCTTATTCAAAATGGTCCAGTTCACGAGAGATCATAGCTGGAGCCAAAATATTTTAAATGTCATCTTAAAAAAGGCCAAGGTTCATTTTTAGGAGGGTACATCGAGCACTTTTTTTGCGAGTTGCTCTAATGTTCATATCGTTACCTAAAACGCAAAAGGCCCTAACTAACCAAAAATTAAAAATCGACTTTTTCATTGATTCTGATGTATTGTAACAACACAAATGTCCACAACAAATTTTGGAATCTATCGAACAAAATTAGCGATTTTATTAACAGAAAATAAAAAGCCCTATCTACAAAATATTATACGATAAACGCTAATAGACAAAACTAACAGTTTGCACTATATGCAACATTGTTATTTGTCAAAACCACTGGTAGGTTTAACAAGAAACATAGAAGAAAAATTAATTATAAACAGCTTAAGGCAATTTATCAATTTACAATTTTAAATAGTTTTTTGCTTCTTCTGTAAAATTTTCAAAATGGGGTCTTTTGCGTTTTAGGTAACGATATATATTTATATACATTTCATTGATTTTTAGATTTTCCATGTATTTCACATCGAAATTATTCTTAAAATTTTATAATATTACCGTATATCTAATAAATATAAATGGAATATATTGCAAATTGATTCAAATAATTATTTAAAATCATATAACAATAAGTTATTTAAATCTATATATATAAAATTGTAACGTTACTGACTGACTCACTGACTGACTGACTGATTATTCATCATCGCACAGCCTAAACGCCTGAAGCTAAAAACTTGAAATTTGGACCAGGGGTTGGTCTCTCCCCAAATCGATCCACTAAGACGGGATTTTTGGAAATTCGAATGTTTAGGGGGTAAAAAAGGGGAAAACGGGTAAATTCGGTAACCTTATATCTCTAAAACTAAAAGAGATACAAAAAAAATTTAATTCTTTTCGTTATTCTTTAGAAAAATAAGCGGACAGTTGTCTGGTACTTTTTGGAAATTCAGCCCTTTAACGGAGTAAACGGGTAAAATCTGCATTTTGGTACTTTTTTGTCAACCCATCTATCTTTTAAACCCATAAACATAGAAATAAGGGTTATATCACATTTTAAACTTATCTAAAAAATCCAAATACGAACTTGTTACTTTTTCGAAATTCGGACGTTTAAGGGGTAAAACGCGTAACTATTTTTGGTACTTTTTTTATAAAAATTTTTTTTATATTTATTGACATAAACGACTACAATATTGAAATTTTTGATACAATATTGAAATTTTTCATGCTTCAATGGGGAGAAAAAAAAGAACCAAAAAGGGGAAATACGGGAAATTTAATTTCTTACTTTAGCTTTTTGGTTCTACAACTGGCAATTTTTTAAGTTATCGTTAATATTGGACCTAGAAACATAAACTTCAACATACAATGTCCTTAGTGGATAAGAACCTATGAGGGTACTTTTTGCTCTTCAACTGGTACTTTTTGAATTTCTGTTAGTATTAGACCTAGAAACATAAAATTAAACATGCAAAGTCCTGTGTAAATGAGAATTTGTTAGAGGTATCTTTTTGGTACTTTTCGTTCTTTAACTGGTACTTTTTTAATTTTCGTTAATATTAGACCTATTAACATAAAACTAAATATGCAAGGTCCTGAGTGAATGAGAATCTGTAAGAGTGGTCTTTTAGTACTTTTTCGTACCGTTAAGGCCTAGAAACATAAACTTTGGCGTAAAAATATGTCCAAGAAAGAAAAGGAGACGCTAACGCGAAGTAGCGGGTTAAATGCTAGTCATTATATAAAAGTCTTCTTTTGCTATGTATTATTACGACTTATTTAAGATATAATAAGAAAGTTATTATTTAATATATGTATAACTAATAATGCAAAAAGTGGCGAATACAGCTACAAAGTAATGAATTCAGGAAGTCATTAAAAGTAGCACTGTAAGTTAAGTTTTTGCTGGGACCATGAGGTAAGGCTATTGCTATTCATTTTTTTTACAAATAATCCAAGTTTTTTTTCATAATTATTTATTTTCTTTCTATAGAAATACAATAACAATTATATTCTAACTTAACTTATCGAGCAAAATAGTAACTCGGCGCAACCCTTTCACTACAAAATTTCCTACCGGCGCACCCAAACAACGAAGTTTATATACGCTCTTACTCATGGTAGTTTAATTTTAATAGAAAAAAAAATATATGTTGTTTTTCATAAAGAACGTGCTAAAGTGTTTGGCTAAAATCGCACAAGTACACGTACTCATATCGCAAACAATTCTCAGGCTAAAAATAATTTTTGCTGTTGGCTAAAAAAAAAAAAATAAATAAAAATATTTTTATACTATTGTTTAACCACAGACTGAGAACGAAGAGAAAATATTTATGTTTTTATCAAATACAATTTATTTCAAAGTTATATATTATGCTATATATCTGTTTTGTAGGGGAATTTAGAAAAAAAACTCGAAAGCATTCTAGTGGTAATTTTTAAATGTTTGCAATGAAATACTAAAAAAGAATTTCTACAAAATTTCATAAAATAATTCTAGGTTTGAATGTAAAATTTAATAAATGCTAAAAATTTTTTTGGAATACCAAAAATAGGTGGGTTATTTCTAAAGTGAATACAAATTCAGTAAATTTCTTATACGAGGACGGTTCAATAAGTCCGTTACTTTTTGAATTTCCCGTTTCTTAACTGAAAGGGAAACTGTCAACATTTTAATAAGCTAAGGTTTTGTTTGACAGCCAGTACCAGCAGACTTACTTCGTGATTTGAGGAGAATATTGAAAAAAGTTAATTTCGTGTGCTCATTAGGCATTCCATTGCTTCCATAAATCTATGAATATGGCTACGATTTGCTCCCTCATCCGCCCCATATCCCGGATTTATCCACGAGTGACTATTTCTTGTTTCTCAACATGATGAAATGGCTTGGCAGAAAGACATTTAACTCTAAAGCCCGGTACTCTGTTCCAATTTGTTAAGAATGTTCAGCAACATCTATTATTTCCCACGAAATATTTGACCTGTGCCAATGTTACCAATCTTGCGAGCTTGCATAATTTGACGTTTTTAATTTTTCAAAGTATGTGACATTGTTTTGCGTATGTCAACAAAAGCCATATATATTTTACTAAAAAGTATTTTTTGAAATAAAAATTCAATAAAATGAAAGTAAATATGGGTAAAAAGCTTTTACCGGTTGAGATATTTATGTTATTCCGTTCTCAACCAATATTAAGCTTAAACTTTTTTCGATGATATTTTTGTCAAGCTAATTGGGCCTAAGTTTATTCAATATAAATAAAACTCATTATCAAAGGTGTTTTTGGGAATACTATTTATTTATTAAAAGATTTTGTTTGTTGTGCTTAATTCCCTTTTTTTAATAAGTGATAAAAAAAATACTGAAATTTATTGTTGGAGGATAAGCTGTTCCTATGCGCATTTCACTGTGGTTGCTTAGGCCAGATCACTTACAACTACCATTAATGTTGGGAGAATCATATATATTATTTCTAAAGCACTTTTTTTTTGTCGGTTGCAAGTATCTCCCATACCACCGCATCAAATTTAATGAATGATATCTCATTTTAAAGTTTATTTCTAACACTAATGGCGAAAAATAATTAGAAATTGAAAAATTTATATTTTCATTGATAAAAATTATATTTTATATAAAACTGCATGATAATACTGTTGTCATTATGATTATATGTTTTTGTTCAAGTGTGGTAATACAGGGTCGCTAAATAGTAATGCAGTTCTAATAGAACTGCATGATAATACTGTTGTCATTATGATTAAAAGTTTTTGTTCAAGTGTGGTACTACAGGGTCGCTTAATAGTAATGCAGTTCTACATAATATCCATTCCATTCTGGCAATACCGCTATTTACTATAATGCCGTTTATTACTAAGTCAGTTATATATAATTGCGTACGTTTAAAGCTATTTTTGTTTGTATTAAGGATTCGTACGGGCAAAAAGTTAACGATGATCATGTCATAACCTCTAACATTGTATTCAAAGAAGTATTATAAAAGCATTTAAACATATGTATGTATGTATGTAAATATGTATGATATATATTATGATTTCTAATATTTTTATACTTTTAACAAAATGTATTGAAGTTACTAAAATTTCTATTAATTATTTTAATTTTATGTTACAAAAATGACAACTAACGGTGCGAAATATTCGCACGGGTCATCTAGTTCCAAATAATTGTAGGAGAAATGTAAGAAAAGATAAACTCATCACTGATTTATTGTTTGGTATTTTGTTTAAGCTTTGATATCGCTGCAAACAAGACTTTTTAAGTGCATGTAGTTAATTCCCATTCCCTCTGTAGTCTTGTTTGCTGATAATTTTGGCTTTTCTAAAATTATTAGGGAGAACGTTTCCTGATGATCTGGCCTAAGCAACCAGTGAAATGCGCATAGGAACAGCTTATCCTCCAACAATAAATTTCAGTATTTTTTTTTATCAATTATTAAAAAAGGGAATTAAGCACAACAAACAAAATCTTTTAATTAATAAAATTCAATTTTTAATTACAATTTTTGTTCCCGACGTTTCGTCGATTATTTGCCGACTTTTTCAAGGGATTGTCTATTTAAAATTTATAAAACAACAAAATATGTACAATAATGTTACACATAAACAATTCGGACTTAGAATATGGAATTTAATCACATTAAAGGTTTTCACATGTACCAACAAGCATACAAATATAAAACAGTAGCATTTAACCCGCTACTTCGTTAGCGTCTCCTTTTCTTTTGTGGACATATTTTTACGCCAAAGTTTATGTTTCTAGGTTTCAACCCTCTACTTTGTAATAGGTACGATTTTCACCCCAAACGTTCGAATTTCGAAAATGTACCAAATTTTTATTTGTATTTTTTAGATACGTTACGAATGTGATATTTTTTTATTCCAAAGATTATTGGTTTAATAGATAGATTGAGTGGCAAAAAAGTTTTGAAATACAGGTTTTACCCGTTTACTCCCCAAAAGGGTCGAATTTCAAAAAAGTACCAGACACCTTTCCGCTTATTTTTTTGATGAACATGAGGTTAGAGAATTTACCCGTTTTTAGCTTTTTTAACCTCTAACCATAAACATTTTCAAAACTCCCATCCTAGGGAATCGATTTAGCGAGAGGCCAACCTCCCGGTCAAATTTCAACATTTTAGCTTCAGACGTTTAGGACGTGCGTAACGTTACAATTTTATATATATAGATAGGTAGATGAAGAAAAATTTTTTGAAACAAAAATAACAGAATTAGGTATAGATGGCATAGCAAAAAAGTTTTAAAATACAGGTTTTACCCGTTTACTCGCCAAAAAGGCCGAATTTCAAAAAAGTACCAGGCACACGTCCGCTTATTTTTTTATTGAACAACAATAAAAACTAAATTTTTGAATTAAAAAAAATAAATGTTAAAAGATTTTGTTTGTTGTGCTTAATTCCCTTTTTAAATAATTGATAAAAAAATACTAAAATTTATTGTTGGAGGATAAGCTGTTCCTATGCGCATTTCACTGGTTGCTTAGGCCAGATCATCAGGAAACGTTCTCCTAAATAATTTTAGAAAATCCAAAGCTATCAGCAAACAAAACTACAGAGGGAATGAGAATTACCTACAAACACTCAAAAAGTCTTGTTTGCAACGATATCAAAGCTTAAACAAAATACCAAACAATAAATCAGTGATGAGTTTTTATCTTTTTTACATTTCCCGCAACAACTTTGAACTTTGATAATAAAAAAAAAATGTTTTGTAAAAAAGTACCAAAAATAGTTACGGTTTTTATCCCTTAAATGTCCGAATTTTGAAAAAGTACCAATTTCGTATTTGGCTTTTTTAGATAACTTTCAAATGTGATATAACCCTTATTTCTATGTTTATGGGCTTAAAAGATAGATGGGGTGACAAAAAAGTACCAAAATGCAGGTTTTACCCGTTTACTCCGTTAAAGGTCTGAATTTCCAAAAAGTACCAGACACCTGTCCGCTTATTTTTCTAAAGAACAACGATTAGTATTACATTTATTTTGCATCTCTATTAGTTTTGGAGATATAAGGTTACCGAATTTTCCCGTTTTTACCTTTTTTACCCCCTAAACATTCGAATTTCGAAAAATCCCGTCTTAGTGGATCGATTTGGAGAGTGACCAATCGCTAGCCCAAATTTCAAGTTTCTAGGGTCAGCGGTTTGGGCTGGATGATGATGAATGAGTCAGTCAGTCAGTCACTCACGCAACTCTTTTATATATATATAGAAGATAATATTAATATTTAAACACATATTAATTTTAAATAGGTATATCACAGCTTAACTTATGGCAACAATATAACTTGCATTTATGTTATTCGTGTCTTCTTTCAAATTCATTGTTTTCTTAATTTGTTGTTGTATTCTAGGCTTTCAATTGTGTACATTTTCCTTTCTTTGTTTTCTATATCTAGATTCTAGAACATCATCGAACTTAATTGTGTGACCAGTATGTAGGATGTGTTGTGCTAGTGCTGTAGTGTCGTTCACCCACCATTTTGTCCATCTTGTGTTCTCCCATTTTTGTCTCCAGTGTACGTTTGGTTGTTTCTATATAAATTAGCTCGCATCTCTGTGTGGCATCTCCTTCGCATTGTAATTTGTATACAATGTTGATTTGTTGTTGTTTATTAATTGGCGCCTTGACTCTAGAAAACATTGTGATTAATGTCAAATTGGGTTTGTATGCAAAACAGATGTTTTTGTTTTTATTGACGACCGTATGTTATTGTTATCGGTTAATTCAGGTATGTATTTTGCAGTGCAAAATTTTTGCACAGTAAAATTGTTTCTCTTCTTTTCCTGTGTTTGTAGATTTGTTGTGGTTATTTTGATCTTTGTCCAATTGTTTATTTGTATTTTCTATTAATGTAGATGTGATTCTGGTGGGGAAGCTGTTGTTTTTTAAAATGTTTGTTATAATGTGTTTGTTTTTAGTATGAAATTATGTATCACTTATTTTGAATCTCTAGATATGAAGTTTTTTGCTATAGTTACAATTTGATTTTTGGGTTGTGCAGCGTGGTAATTCATTAATCTTCCAGAATATGTTTCTTTCGTGTACCAATCAAACAGAATCATATTATTTTTGCGTATAATTTTTGAGTCTAAGTACGCAATTATGTTTTTTTTATTATTTCCATATCATATAAATATCTTTGTTGATTACAATTTCTTTTCATATGTTGGAAAAAATAAAACATTGATATTTATTTTCATATATAAATATCCATGATGATGAAAAAAATAATAATTATTAAACAATAGGTGTGTTCATTTACAGAAAATTATTGGTTATTTTCAATAATTGTTACTAGTAAGTGTTCACGTACTCGAAAAACTTGCATGGAGAGAGTGGAAAAAGAGCATAAAAATATGATAGACAACAAATTTATTGAGAATTTCTGATAATAACATGTTTACATGCAAGAATTATTCAAACACCTGTTTTATGTTTTTGTTTACAAAACAAAACTAATATATATTTTATTCGACCAATATTAGTATTGTGGTTATTTTATTGAACTATTAAATGGTTTTTAATCCAAATTTTGATATTTTTAATTAGGCTTAAGTTCATTGAATTTAATTTTCATTAAATTATTTTTATGAAAACAGGAATTTTACAACATGAAATCAATTAAAATTTTTTTTTCTTTTAATTTTTTTTTTTGATAATTTTTCATTCTTGACTGCGCTGAGATTTGAACTCAGGCTTTCACGGACAGGTTGCCCAGACTAGTTTCGATTGTTACCACACAATCTCGTCGGTGGGGTTTGCCGTTTTCGACCTTTATTATTTATAGTATAATTGAATTATCGAGCTTAAGGTCTTTTTATATAAATATAATTATAATTATACTAAAAACAAAAATTATTTTCATAATGTTTAAAGTAAAAGTTTTTCAATAAGCTGGGATATATATTTTTCTTAAATTTAAGAACAATATTCATAGGCAAATAGTTCAAATCAATTCAATTTATTAAAAAATAATCTCGTATCTTTCAGCTGAATATTGTCAATATACTTAACTTGCTAGTTTTTTCTGGTAAAGCGTTCATTTTCTTTTTTATTTTTTTTGAATAATTTTGAGAAAAATTTTTTAAATTTAAATTTACTTTCTCGTTGCAAGTTTCTGCAGAAAAAATTGCCAAATAATTATTTTCTTTAAAATTGTAAATTTAAATTTACTCTCTCGTTGCAAGTTTCTGCAGAAAAAAATTGCCAAATAATTATTTTATTTAAAATTGTCATATATCAAATATTTTAAATTTACTGCCTGTCCCCCGATATCGATCGACAAATTAAGGGAGTGACAATACGTCACTTATTATCGTTCTCTTAAACGGCCGACTAACTATGGACTTGTCGTTCGTAAGGTTTTACTTTTCTAACGTATTCATTTTATTTAATGTCAAAGGACTGTATTGCAACATCAGCAATATCACAAATAAATAAAAATCGGCAAAACATATAAATTAAGCGAAAAATAACAACTTTGCGCTACAAACAAAAACAAAACAAAGGAGTTAATAAAGCAGTAAACCAAAAATATGGAATAGAAACTTGTGGAAAATATATTAAAAAACTTTATAATTTTATAAGGGGTGGTGTTTTAAAAAATATAATTATAAAAAAATATTTAATGTTGGTGTGTAAAGAAAAATTTCGTTAAATATTTTAACAAAATGTCTCTGTCGACAACCACAACACAAGTGACTGATTTTGACATTTGTGGTCGCATAATATTTCCTAGTGGGCTAAAAATTCGTATGAAAACTGTCACGCTTTCGTTATCGATCTTACTTTGTGGATCGACTTGTCGTGCTAAAAATTGTTAGTGGGCCAGAAATCATCTGTTTGTCGTTGAAAATTCAAGCCAACGATAGCGATCGTCACCACGGGCCAGGCTGTACATTTTTCTCAAAACAATAATTTCTTATAAAAAGCAACTAAAATTCGTAAATTATAGAAGAACTCCAATCGTTTTAAACCCCGCCCAAAAAAGAGGGATGTTACAAGTTTGTAGTGTTCATCTGTGTATATTTGTGTGTACCTATAATTATATCTGTCCGGTCCATCGTAGAGTCAAAACAACTGAACCGATTATGATTTTATTTTGTTTGTTTAAAAGGTGGCGATCGAGTGTTCTTGGCTTTGTTTAAAGAAAAGCAATTTGATGTTATCTCCTCTTTTCTAGTTGTATCCTCTTGAATATGTGTGCATGGGGCGCCATTGCTCCCAAACGCCTATAACGATTTTAATTTAGTATTTTTTGTTGTTTGAATGGTGGCTTTGTCTAAAATATTCTTGTACTAATTAATTCAAAACGCAATTCAAATTCTAATTCAATAATTCAAATTGCTCACTTTACGTTAAAGTTGTAAAAATGGAACACATTTTATACGGCCGATAAAATCCTTCCTTAAGCTATCGGTAGGTTATAAAAACGGGCTTAAATGTGCATATAAACCTTCTGTTTATATGCACATTTTTATAATATTTAAATTTTTACATTCGATGAAAAAAGTTGAAAATAATTTTTAACTTTTGTGATATGTAAATATCATAACCGATTTTTATTTAATTTTGTTTCGAAAAGAAAAAAAAATTTTTTGCTTTAAATGAAAAATCCAGCTGGATAAATAAAAATTTTTAATCACAAATGTTTTTATTTTTATAATAAACAAACAAAAAAGATAGATGGTTATAAAAGTATTAAAATACGGTCTCTGGATTTTTTTTATCTAAATATCAGCGTTTCAATTAAAAAGTCACGAACCTAATGATCCACATATATTCAAAAGAATGATTCAAAAGAATAAAGATTTAAATCTGGCTGTAACTGTAAACTGTAATTTCTTTAATTAATTTATTCTCTTATCGAGAGACTACTATATTATTTACAGACCCATAAGTTGCTCAAAATTGTCCTGAAGGACCCTCGTAGGGCAACAACAAACAAAATAAATGATTCTATTTTTCAAAAATTCACCACTGTCAGTGTTTTTTAAATATGCATTTTCTTGTAATTTAAAATTTGTTTTATTTGTAACAATTTATCTCTGAAAATAAAAACGAAAAAAAAAAATTGTTGAAAACCATCATTCGCCATTTCATATTTGCGCCTTTTCACATTTTAAATAAATGTAAATTTTCCTGTGTTTTACACAAACGACAGACTTTACTCATAGAAAAGAACGGAGAAAATAACATTTTATGTTGTAAATTAGATAATTTTGTGACAAACATTTATTACTTGTCAGAAGACCTCGTAGTCATCAGACACATAGCACAGAACTAAGGAAGAGACATATTTAGCTCCGAACAATAAGAAGATGGGTGGTACTTCATTTGCGAGTTTTAAGAAGTGTTTGTGGTTATTGGTTTCATCACAAAGTAAATTATATTAAATTTGTTAAAGGAAATGAAAAGATTTCTTATTTTGTGTTTAGGAAATTGTAGTAGAAGCTAAATAAAGAGATGTGTATTTCAAAATATTCGCGAAGAAATGGAATGAAGAATAATTCTTCTATTTATAATATTGGGTAATCCGTTAGGCAAGTTGGTAGTGATGTAGCCGCGAAAGTTGCGGCTTTGACTCTGATATATTTAACCACAATGGGTTGAGATACTTGGTTTCTGTGACCAAAATTTAAAAGGGGGATCATAAAAGTTTAAAGTTTTTTTTAAAAAAAGACCTCAAGCTCGACAATTTATTAACACTTGAATAAATTTCAATGTTTTTATCAAAAATAAAAATTGGGAATTTAGCACGTCATAGAGAAATTTTATTAATAAAAACTATAACGTTATGTTATTTTGTATGTTTTCAATAGGGTTTAGAAAAATATTGGAATTTAAGATTTAAATCACGAGCAAAAATAACGAAAAATTGTATTTAACAGAGTTCAATTTATCGTAATAAAATAGTGCTCTTTAGAATTTTAATTTTTAATCGAGGATACGAGCGATACGAGCTCGACAATTTATTAATACTTGAAAATAATAAAGGTAGAATAAAGAACATATTATATACATTGAAATTTATTGTTGAGGGAAAGCTGGTTTCCATGCGCATTTCACTGGTTACTTAGGCCAGATCGTAAAGAAACATTTTTCCAAGGACTTTTGAAAAATAAAGCGAATAAAATCTTAAGCACTCAGGTTTTACTTGTAATATTATCAAAGCATAAATAAAAGAACAACCATAAACAGTGACTTTATCTTTTCTTAAATTCCCCTTCAATTGGCTGATTTTTTTCCGACTCGAATTGTAGTTCTAAATGGAGAAAATGTCTTCGCGAAATTTTTTAAGTAAAAAAAAAACAAAATTTTTTTTAAAAAAAAAAGATTTAAAAAACAGCTTCTTTTTATTTGTTTATCGCTAATAATTAGCTTTACCAGTAGGGTGCCCATCTTGTTACAATATGCGACTAGCACAGTGGATTTAATAGAGTTAAGAATAAAAATTTCTAAAAAAATAAAAAAAATCGTGAACAAAATATTTTCGCGAAAAAACAACGAAAATTTGTATTTAATAGAACTTGATTAATTTCAATTGAACTGTGATCCTTAAACTTTAAAAAATATTGTTTTAATGTACTTTAAGGTAATGAAATTTTTCATAGCGAATACGAACGCTAAATTCGAAAAATGACTAGCTCTATTAAGTACAGCGTACGCAAATTAGCTTTACCGGTAGGGTGCCCAGCTTGTTAAAAAAAATTTCAAACTCTAGCATAGTGTTAATAATTTTATTTTTTTATTAGTAATTTTAGGAACAAAACTAAATGACTAAATGAATATATCATATCGTCCCCTTAATAAAACAATAGTGTATAATTTTTTTGCCATTTCGAGATAATAGAGTTTGAAATTTTTGAGTTATTAGACAAATGGGAAAACACTAATATCTCAAAACATAATCGATATTTTTGAGTTGTAGTCATTTAAATATGTGATGAAATAATCAGGTTACTAGTAGATGATATTTCATTTATTTACAAGTGCTTTAATTGCAAATAAATGGGATTCAAAGTACCATGATGTCACTTAGGCTATTTTATTTGTTTTATAATATGTATGAAAATCATAATACAGTATTTTATTTTGTATGGTATACACTGTTTTATTTGAATATTTTACACCAAATATATTATTAAACAATTGTGTATATCAATATACGTCATTTTTCGATTTTATTTTGTTATGAAATAATAAAAATAGTGAATAATAAAAATAGTGTATGCTTTTTATACCCTATTTTTCTTTGAAATGATATTCAGAGTAACAACTAATTAAAACACCATACCAGCACTTACGCAATTATTAATGAAAAATTTCAAACCCGCAATTATACAATAATATTTCAATTAATCTTTTGACCCACTTTGTGGAAGTAGAATTTCACCAAATTTTGACCACATTTAGAATCAGTTATGTAGATTCTAATTATGCGATAAAAAAATAATGGTGTACATGCGTATACACTATTGTTTTATTAAGGGGACGATATATCCAACATTTTTAAATTTCAGTTATGTATTTTATAAAGCTTTCTTTTTTTTTTTTTTTTTTTTTTTTTTTTTTTTTTTTTTTTGGGAATAGCTCTATTCCTTAAATTTTTTTTTAGAAATGACTTTAGAAATGACTTTCGGTGGATAGTAATATAAAATAAAATATAACAGTCTGGTAGTGTATAAAGTCATTTCTAAAAAAAAAATTTAAGGAATAGAGCTATTACAAAAAAAAAAAAAAAAAAAAAAAAAAAAACATAACTGAAATTTAATGAAAAGAAATAATTCTTAATATCTATATCATATATCATTTTTGTGCTGACTAAAAAATCTACAGAACAAAACACTACTGTTCACATTTGCATCATAATGTAGAGTAGAATGTGTCATACAGTGTAATGAATTAAAAAAGTACTTACAGCCTTAAAAATTATCTACAACCTTAACCACAAAAAGTTTATTTTTACATAAAAAATTTCTCTTATATTTGGTATGTATTTATTATGTGGTTTAAAAAATTATTTGCTTTCAGTTAGTTGCTCAGTAAAAATAAAAGAGATATATTGTCTTTAAAAAACTTCTCTAAGTATGGCAAATTATAAAGTTGTTTCTACGGCAGAAAGCGTCAAATGGCCGGTAATTGTTGAATAATATTTTAAAAACTTTATACATTTAATCAGATTTGTTGTATATATAATTCTATTTCAAGGCATATGTTTCCACTGTCCCCCTGGCGGGAGAGCAGCAATTAGAAAAGGCTGAAAAAGTTTTAGACAAAGCTCTTGTAACCTTAGAGGCTTATGGAGGTCCGCACTTTGCCATATCGCAGTTGAAATCAGCCGCTAGAACTAGTATATTTCTTTATGAAATCTTAGCTGATCTTGTAGATTCTCGTGGCGAAATAAAAGAGTGTGTGGCAATGATTCTTAACGAGCCTTGGATGAAGGCCAATAGTATTGCTGCAGCGACATTTGAATTTGCCGATAATGGTATATTTGATGATAATGCGGAAAAATTGGTTATTAAGCGTAAGAAAAGTATTAAATATTATAAGGATAGTGAGGTGATTTATGACGAACAAAAAACTGAAGTTATTAAAGAAGAAGAGGAGGAGGAGTGCGAGGAAATTAATTCGAATAATAAACTGGTTACGGATGTTTAACACGATTTTAATAGACTTACTTTTGATGTTGTGTTTTGTGTTATGAGACAAGAAATTTTGTAACTGAGTTATGCAAAACGAATTTTCACCATAAAGAAGTCCTGTGCAAATTTAAATAAAGTTTTTGCGAGTTTTAACTAATAAATTTTAGGATTGATGGATTTAAATAATTATTTTGCATATTTTTGCTTAAGTGGTATTTTTAAAGAATACAAAGTGACAAAAAAAAAATTTTTGAGGCGATTCAGGTAATTTATACGTAATGTTCTCGTCCCAAAATAAAATTAACGTTAACCGTGGCAGGGAACCCCTCCCTAAGGTTGTGCGTTAGCGTCGTAAGAAGCATTTACCTTTCGTAGTTGCGTACCTCCGGAGATCACACAGAGGCATGGATTAAACCATTTATAAAATCAGAGACCACTTATTCTGATAACAAAATGACCGAGTTGTGTATAAATGATGAAACAGAACTGGGACTGAGCGATGTTTTCCATACAGGCTGACATAAAATTTTGCCAGAGAATACAGTCGTGAATTAAAATCAATTTTTATTTTGAGAACGTTACGTTTTTTCTAATGCTCTCACATACAGACAATTATTCTCCCATCAATGCTACCATACTTTCTTTCCATTTCATACATTTTGTAAACAAAGAAAAATTAGAACCCAAGAAAAAGAAAGAAATAAGAGAGAATTTAAAGTTTTAATTATGTATGGGCTTTACAATTTTTGCGTGAAGACTCAATTATGTTTCATCATTAAGTTTCAGCGTATAATTAAGAATAAAGTTCGGCCTGGTAGTGGATACGAAAACTGTTGCATTGAAAGATGGATAGATCGAGGTCCTAGTAAAGATGTAAGTAAATAATCCAGGCAACCATGTTCTTAAACTTCCTGTTATATATTAGTGTATAGACATGTGAGCGTCAGTAGATTTGTGTACACTTGACATATAGACCACAATGTGATCAGGCAGAAAAACAAGTACTACTGTTAATCTAGAATATTTCTGCGGCTTTGATTTCTCCGGTAGTGTGTTTGATCGTCTTGAAGATTCTTTACCTCTTGGTGTAGGTTTTTATAGATGCTGCCAATACCTTAAGGGCTCTGCTATTGACCGCGATCCAGCATCGAGATATTTATTAAACGTGTAGCATGCAGAATTGATCGATTTATATCGTTGAATGACCTAATTTAATGTGATCAGTCAATCCATTAAAATGTATCGCGATCCAAATATTAGAAAATATACTAAACGTGTGGCGGCGCCCTGAGACTGTTTGGATTTAAGTTGACAGTTTTGATATAAATCGCGGCTTACGATGACTTATCTCGTGTTATGGGAATCCGCAGTCCCTAGATCCAGTCCCATTTAGGCTGATGGCTGTAATTAAAACCCAGTCTCTTGAAGGAATATTTTAAAAATGTTTGGTTATTATTATGACTAAGTGTGGCGTTGATATCCAACAGAATTTATTTTTGGATATACTAAATATTACTACGAAATAAGGGATATGCACATGGTCTAGACAACTAAACTGCCACCAGCGTGTTCATGAACTAGCTTTTACTGGTCGTGAAGATTATCGTGGAGGTCCTATGCTCTACTGAGAATCAAGAACAGCTAAAGAAGAAATATCCTCGTGTAGTAAAGAAACAACGTTCACCAATGGCACACAAGTAGCTAGAATTTTTCCCTGCGTGTTTCCCTATGCGTATGTGGCTTAACGTTAATCTCCAGCACATATAGATACAGAAATAAATCAAGCTTGAATCAAGCTTGATCAAGGCTTTAACATTTAACGGTAACTTTGGATTAATATAGGTTTCAAAGGTCCTGACAGGGCTGTGAAGTTTGAGATGTGGAGTCGCGATGTATTTTCGGAGTTGGAGTCGGAGTACATACAAAAACTCGCGACAACAAAATTTCTTCGTATATTTTTCAAAATAAAAATTCTTTGAAATTGTGAACTCAATATATCGAGCCCTTTTCACAAAACAAAGCTTAAGCGAAAAAACACAGTTTTACAGGATAAAGCCTTTTATTATATATCATAAGAATTTAGTATGATGGTTGGCGCTTAAGATAATATTGTTGTTGGTCTGGACATTTTAGGGGATGATGCAAGTGTTGCCAATAAATTCATTTATAAAAAAAAAACGAAAATTGAAAATTATATCGCTTAAACTATTTCTGCGGTAAAGGCTCGATTAAACAGTTCACTATGAATAAGTAGATTTATATTTATTGTAATAGAGTCAGTTTATTCAATTAAATAATGAAAAAGTGTGTAATAATTTAAATTGTTATAGTATTTTATTTATTTCCGCGGGCAAAAGTCTTAGTTACAATAGCAGCCCTTATACTCTATACTATTGAACTGTATCCATGTTCTGTAACTTTGGTGAGAACTTCTCGCATCGAAACATGTGAAAAAAATATTCCATCGTTTCTCGAAAAGTGAGAAAAAAGCGTGTTTGTAACTCATGTCGAAAATTATCGAAGCAGATTACGTCATTATGTTATAAATGTCATTATATTCAACTCGAAGACGATATGATAACGCCAGTCAAACATATCGTTAACGGCGGCCAAAATTTACTAAAATTGAAAAAATGTCTACGACGGCGGCGAAAATACAACCGTCGGCTATACCAAATTAAGTAAAGTGCGACCTTAATGTTTGTTGTTAATGGCTTTTGAAATTTTCGTATATTTTTCAAGAATGTTAAAAGCAAAATAATTAAACAATGAAAAAATCTGACAAGAACAAAATACTTACATGCCTCTTTCTATTATTATTCATTGTATTTTGCATTTCTAATATATTTTTTAGTACTAACATTTTTTCTCGCCCTGTTTTTACGCGTGAGTTTTTTGACAGTTCAAAGCGGGAACTTTCTCACGAAAATCTTACAGGCACATTTTTCTGTAAATTGGCGAGTAATTTCTTTACGTGACAGCAATTACTCACCAAAAATGTTACAGTCGCAGTTAAGTGAGAAAAAAAGTTGTTTGTTTAATTGTTTCATATGGCATTTTTGTTTAATTTCCACATTTCGATCGAAAAATTTCTCAACGCGAGAGTTCCAATACATGGGCACTGATTTAAAAAAGGGGTATGTTGTTTTTTAAGGTCTGTAGTTAATTTAACACGCTCGGCTGGATTGGAGGAATTGCACTCTTTTACTTTTCCTTAAAAAGTAAATGATAGGAATTCCTGCTAATCTTAAAATGAAATGTTTTAGCTCTGAAATATGTTTAACATTGTATAGAATTGGTGTTGCTACAGTGCTAAAATATACCATTCTTCAAATTAACCAATAAAAGATGTCATTTCCTGAGATACCCTGAGAATATCCAGAATGCGGCTCTGATCGCTACGGCATTGCTACCGACAAAAGTCTCCATAGAACGATTTTTTCAGCACTCCAGATCATCAGATCCGATTTGAGACATTAATAAAGCCATCTTTTATTGATGTTATTCTAATTCTAAGGACAAATGCAGGGTAATTTTTTATTTAGGATTCGTCATTTAATGGTTTGTTAATTTATTTGAAGTTTTGTTACTTTAAATTTTCGATACTATAATATATTGTTATTTTGTTTATTATTAAATGAATACATTTGGCATCGAAGTACGGGTTGAACTTTGATTTCAGCTCGAACTTTTGATTCAGAGTCGGATTTTGAACAATTTTTTGACGACTTGGGTCTTCTTCGGGTTATTTTTCATGTTATTTCGGTAAGGGAGAACTAAGAAGTGTCCGATTAGGGGCTGATACTTGTGCACGTTTTGGAACAAGTTTGACCTGGGGCTAATTCTGGAAGTCGTTATTAAAAACTTGTTCGACTCGAAAGCAATTTTATTTCTTCTTATTTCAGTCGATACTGAACGTATCGAAATTATTTTTTCAGTATTGTAAAAACTCAAATAAATGCTTTACGACACTGAAAGAATAACTTCGATTCGTTCAGTATCGACTGAAAGTAACGAAATAAAATTGCTTTCGAATCGAAAAAGTATTCGATCACGACTACCAGAATTAGCCCCCTGTTCTTGCTTTATCTGCTTTTAGAGTAGCAGTTATATGTGCATGATCTAGAAAACCCTGCGAAATGATCACAATAGGGTTAAGATGCTGTAATGGGAGTGACTCAAGATAATCTTAAACACACATTTGTTATTAACATTTCTGACAGTTCTCTTCAGAGCCCTCCTTATTCAACCATTACATGAAATAATTGTGTTATGTTAATTTAACTTCACCTTACGATAATGTCATGCCTTTCTTCTTTAAATTTATATTATTTTCTTTAAATTATTCAAATTTTAGGAAATTCATAAATTTGAGGAAATAACGGTAAAAAGAATAGCAAAGTATAAAAGAGAGAAATGTTAAATAAAACAAAAAAGGCATTAACATAGAAAGTTGGCAATAAAATTTTTGTATGACAGTGGCATTATTTTAACATAATTGCCATGATTATTGTATGACATTACTATAAAAATGGTATTTTATACAGAAATTTAAATAAAAACACATTCACACACGTGCAATGAAATTGCTCTTGTACGTATTTACAGCACAATGTCCTTTATGAATACGAATGGATGTATTTTTGCATGTGGCACTAAATCTGCTGGTATAACAAACACACATACATACATATTATTTTATTCTATTTTATATGTTTTTTTTAGCATAACAAAGAATGAAATTGTCATCATGTGTTATTTGCAAAATGAAAAACTGTCTGGCAAAAATAATAAAATAATATATTCTAATAATCTTTTTGTTTTGTTTTGTACATTTACGATTATAAAAATGACACATCAGTTTTATGAACAATCATCATTTTTGAAATGTGAAAATCATTTTCATTTTATTCATTATAAAAACAAGTTTAAATGTAATTTAATTTAGCAGAGGGAAATGTTTAATTATTTAATTGAATTCGTTTACCCTTTAATACAAGTTTTTCAAAATTAAAAAATAAAAAAAAAATGCTTAAATAAATCAACTTATTCATTTCCTTAAAATATGAAACTTAAATTTATTAAAATACTAATAGGACACCTGGGCCCATTTTCAAAACCTTAAGGCCTTATGACACTACATTTTCAATGCATAGTTCAAGTTTGGCTGAACATTACAAATGTAATAGAAAAATTTACCAAGTGAGTTCAGCTGTATTAAGATAAATAGCAAACTGTCAAAAACGTTACTACAGTTATCGATAAAAAATGAAGTTATGTCAAAAACAAGTAAAATTGGTTAGACTTAAAAATGACATAACAAGCTTAAAATATTAAGTGTTGCTGAATCAGCGGTTAATGGGAAAATTCAGCGATTTTCCGCTTTTTGTTTGTTTTGTTTTTATGTTTCCCATAAACAAGAAGTTTTGATTTATTTCATTTTATTAAATGAACTAAGTCATAACAAAAGAAAAGAAACTGAAAAAAAATTCCGTTTATATTTTTTATAGTTTGCTCTTTCCAACATTTACTGTTTCTTTCTATCAATGCAATGAATAAAAAATGTAAAGTCATAAGGGCTTCACCGATAGCTAAATATCGGATTTCATAGGCCGTTTAAAAGTGTTCCATTAGGTGCAGTGAAATAACGCCGGGAGAAATAACACCGGTGGGTGTAATTTCCCGATGAAAAGGAAATAACGCCGGCCGGCCTTATTTCCTATTGCGAAAAGAAGTAAGACCCCCGGGCTGTTATTTCCTCTTTAAAGCAGACTTTATTTCTTTTAGCAAGAGGAAATAAAGCCGACCGGCGTTATTTCCTTTTCATTGGGAAATAACGCCTGCGAATGTAACTAATCAAAGCATTTTATATTTACAATAAACATAAGTATGTATTCAAATTAATTTATCAAAGTATACAAAAATTTAATTAAAGCCAAATTAATCTTGGTGGCATGTCATAACGTCCAGTGTCATAGTGTCCATGGACGTTATGACACTTTTTAAAGTGTCATAACGTCCATCGAAGAAATGTCATAGCGTCCGCGGACGTTATGACACTTTGCAAGGTGTCATAATGTCCACAACAAGCAAGAATGTAAACAAATTTGGGATCATAGCCGGCCTTTGGCCGGGCGCAAGGATTTTCTTCTCTATGGTATAACAAATACCGGCTTCGCTAACTAAAGCTTCTCTGCACAGCCGGCCTTCGGCCGGGCGCAAGGATTTTCTCCTCTATGCCGGTGTTTGTTATACCATAGAGGAGAAAATCCTTGCGCCCGGCCAAAGGCCGGCTGTGCAGAGAAGCTTTAGTTAGCGAAGCCGGTATTTGTTATACCATAGAGAAAAAAATCCTTGCGCCCAGCCGAAGGCCGGCTGTGCAGAGAATCTTTAGTTAGCGAAGCCGGTATTTGTTATACTATAGAGGAGGAAATCCTTGCGCCCAAACGTGTTTTCGTTATATATTTAATATTTACTCCCAGAGAAAAAGCAGGAAAACCATTTTTAAAAATTTTTTTACCATATTATGTTTCATCTAAAAAAATCATTGTCACCGACAACCATATTATGGTTAAACTAGTTTCTTTAAAAATAGTTTTGTTGGTTGGGACCATAATGAAACATGTTTCTCTCTGCGTGTATGCAGATAATTTTTTTGTATTTAACTTATTTAGTAATAATGGACCTAATGACACTTTTGAAAGTGTCATAATGTCCATTTCCAAAGTGTCATAACGTCCGCGGACACTATTTATTTTTTGATTGAGTGTCAGCCGGCGTTATTTCCCGATGAACAGGAAATAAAGCCCGCCGGGGTGTTATTTCCTCTTTGGAGCCGGCGTTATTTCTTTTTGCAATAGGAAATAAGGCCGGCCGGCGTTATTTCATTTTCATCGGGAAATTACACCCACCGGTGTTATTTCTCCCGGCGTTATTTCACTGCACCGTTCCATTATTACAACTTTACTTTAACCTAAAGTGAGCGATGAGTTAAAGAAAGGTTCATCCTGCCTAATAGGTTAAAGCAAAGTTGTAATAATGAAAGACTTTTTATACAGCCGATAAAATCCGACCATTAGCTATCGGTAACTAGTGAAAAGGGGGGTAACGAAGGTAGTAAGTAACACTCATTCTACGTTAATTGCGATTGTATGGTTGAGGCACAAGAGGCACAAGATTTAATTTTCAGAAAGAAAATTATGCATCATCACTACGTAAACAGGTAGGGAGGTCCCCCGGAGACATCCTAAGGATGTTTCGCCTTTTCGTGATACATCTTCCGGTTAAATAGTAGTCAATAACTAGAATTTTGCACAGTGAAAAATGTATAGATCTCTTTAGATCGCAGCTCACCAGAGATCCTATCTGTTGCCACAGAAGCCAATAGAACCTGGAACCTTGGGTCTAGCCTGTCTGGGTAGCCGAGGCGCATTCGGTGATCACGTGGTGGCTTAAACCGAAGACAGCAGGAAGTTAGATCTTCGAAAGTCGGTTTCACAAGCTGATTTTCTACAAATGAAGGGAAGTTAGCAGCTGGAAGATCTCCCTGGGCGCTGTTGTTATTTCAACAGATGCTGCTGGTTTTCAAACCAAAGACAAGGAGCGAGTTAAATTTTCATCCTGTACCCATGTTCTGTAACTTTGGTGTGAAGCAAAATATTCCATCGTTTCTCGAAAAGTGAGAAAAAAGTGTGTCAGTAACTCATGTCGAAAACTATCAAAAGAGATTACGTCGTTACGTTATAAATAAAGTATTAGTATAAGATTTGATTAATTATTGTTAGTTCATATTTAATATATGAATAAAAAATAATGAAAAAAAAAAACGTTATAAATGTCATAATATTCCACTCGAAGCCAATGTGAAATTGCAGACGTTGAGAACGCCAGTCACACATTTCGTTGACGGAGACCAAAATTTGCTAAAATTAAAAAATTTTCAATGACGGCGGCGAAAAAAAACCGTCGGCTATAGCAAATAATGTAGAGTGCGACTTTAATTTTTGTTGTTTAAAAAATAGCTTTGAAAATACTCGTACATTTTGAAAAAATTTTAAAAGCAAAATAATTAAACAATGAAAAAAATTAGTCAAAAACAAAATAAGTATTCATTGCTTTTTGCATATTTAATATATTTTTTAGGTGTATTATTTTTTCTCACCCCGTTTGTATGCGTGAGTTTATTTGACAGCCCAAAGCGGAAACTCACAAAAATTTTACAGACACACTTTTTCTGTAAATTGGCGAGTAATTTCCTATTTAAATACTTTGTTTTTTGTTACATTCATTGCAAACTTAGTTTTTGTGATATATTTTTTTGGTTTTATTTTGCTTGCACTTTCTCACCCCAGCATAACAGTCTAGCTACGCTTATGCCTGTCTTAAATCGAAATGTTAAAATTTTTTTAAGTGTAAATATTGATTTTAGAAAACCTTTTCTTACAGAATTTTAAAGATTTTCTATAAATCTTCATTTTGGCGTTAATAAGGCATAATATATATCGATATTGCATACTTTTGGTAACATGACTATTTAGCTTTTTTAAGCAGCACCAACTTAAGCATCCTCCTAATTACAGATTTTAAGTAATCTGAAGTACGAAATATTGGTATTAATTCGAAATATTATACGTGGATATTTTGTTTTATTCAAATATACAATTTAAGAATGTTGTTGAAAATCATGCTGATATTTGAGAAAGGAAGGCTTAAAATAACAACATTCACGCATTTAAAGGACAATTCGTATATACCTATTATTCACATGTACGTGTAACTGTTTGTGTAGTAAAAATTCGTATGTATATATAAAAATATCCATTTATATAGCTCAAGGTAACAATATATTTTATATCACTTTTAACTTAATTGTTAGAAAAACATACTGAATATACATATAATAGAGCTTTATATAATAGCATTTTTTCAGATGAAACAACAGCGGCGAAATACATATACATGGCTAATTTTACAGAGTGACATAAATACTATTAAATAAAATTATCACCGTTTAATCGGAGAAAACTATCTAAAAAAAAGTAAGCAATAAAAGTCGGTAAAGCTCGATCAATATTATACCCTACACCACAAAATTAGAGACACATTTTTGAAAGCATGCCCTATTGGGACCCATGGGCAACCAATGACCCCCCCGAACAAAATTATGTTATGAGCTTAAGATTCATATAAAAAATCCTTGTAACTAAAATTATTTAGATAAACCTATCTACACAACAAATTCACTCAGCAAATTCATTAATTTACAATCCATACTACAAAAAGAGACTCATGCCTTGTAGCATAAAATCGTATTAAATAAAGCTGAGTTGTACACTTAATACATAGGGTGAAAACCCCTATTATTAACTTGTGTTGTAGTTAAGTTAAAAGTTAATTTTTACAACAGCTTTGCAAATAAATCTCAATTGAATAAATTTGTGTTCATTGTATTGTGGCATAAAAGACGGTGTAAAGAGAAATGCAAAAACGGTAAAGAGAAAAAGAAATGCTCTGTTCGTGTAAGCCCCTTTTCAGACTCGCCAAGTTAGTTGCGCAAGTAACTTGCAAAGTATAACAAAGTCTGTACTCAATTTTTTCCCCTAACCGCAACCTGACCCCTTACATCTACAAATCAAGAGTTGCACAAGAGACTTGTGCAAGAAACTTGCCAAGTATTAATAGGGCACATGTACGGTAACTGTGTTGATAGTGTCTTTCAAATACACTGTGCAAATTAGATGATGATAAAATTAAAAAAATATTTTATTACCCTTACAAAACTGTCATAAGAGCATAACTGTAGAAGATTTTATTTGAGTTTTCATATTATTTTCAAACATTCATACTGGATTTTCTTTTTTACTTAAGGACCTGTTTTTTTAATGAATTTTATTTTTAAATTTCAGTTAATTTTACGTACATTTTGTGAGTGCTGTTAAAATTGGAAAATTCTCAATAAATTTTTTTAAGTCAATGTAAAAAATAGAAAATTTTGTATAGACTACATTATTTTAAATTTCTAAAACCAAAAAAATTTCTTGTATTAAAATCTTAATGAAAATCTATGATGTGCTTAGTTTTTCGTGTTACTGTATTTTAAAATTATCTCACCAATACAGCTGCAAAACTTTTTGGACACCAATGGTCTAGAATCAGCAGAAATACATCCTCTCCACTATTGTGGTACGGGTATAAAAAGTAAAACAGTATTGTCAATTCAACCCTATCCTTTTTTATAGACCCTATTCTGTATGGGACTTACGATAGATATAATAGCTATTGTAAAACGTATTTATGCTAAACTTGGGGAACATAATTTGAAATGCAATTTAAAAATATTGGTTGCCTTCCTAAACGTCTGCTTGCATTGTCAAAGCAGCGTTTAAGTCAGGCAATAATACTTTACGACATTGCTAGTCAAATGCATTGTCATTTTAAACATTGCAACTGATTTGTCAATTTAAGTAATGCGTTTATTTGCATATCAGCTGCGAAAGTTTACACGTTGCGTTTGGGAAAACGTGACACTGCAGTACTGTATACTAACATGCGTTTAGGAAGGCAACCATTTTTGTGCCGAATTGCTAGCTAATAGAAGCGTATCCCAGTAAAATCTTATATAACAATATTAAAAGGTCGCAGTTATATAACTGTTTACAAAATAATGAGGAGTTGTTATTTACTTCAGTAGGGTTTAATGTTAAGTTGCGACTTGCCTGTACTACTATTAAGAAACTCATTGCCTTACACCAATTTATAAAGCACTTTCTCGTAATTCATACAGCAATTCGCATATGCACTAGGGATGCCAATCCCGGGCGTTCGGGATTCAGCGAATTCCAAATCCCGGGATTGGAATTTTAGTCAATCCCGAAATCGTTAACTTAATTTTTGGTTTGACCTTTTTTTATAAAAAGAAATTAATCATGACATTCTTTCTTGAAAGGATAGGGAACAAAATATTGTCTTTTCATATTTATTTGATTGTCATTGAAACGAAAGAAAAACGTTAAGCTTTGTTATTCTTTTTAAGCATGTCCATCCATTTTAAAGAAATGTTAATGTGAGATGTGCTGCAAATAATTAAAGAAGAAATGTCTTGAAATGCACAAAACAAAAAGAATAATCAAAAGTTCCATGAGGTGTTATTATCTAATTGATTCCACTCGTGCACCAAATGCAAAATTTATACTTTACTCTTAACAGGTTTAGGCTTATTAAAGTTTTTTCCAAGAGGGGGCATGGGACCTACAGTTATTTATGGAGCGATTTCACGAATATCAGTAGTGTATTTTATACACTACATAATTCCTGCCATCAGCGGTGGTGTGTTTTTGTTAAAATAAGATTTTTATGGTTAACTAAAAAACTGATTTTGTTAATTAATTTCGAATTCAAATTTCAATTATTCATCTAAATTCATTTTTATTAAGTTGAAATCAAGGCGAATTCATTACAGGTGATCCTAAAGGCCCTGCTAATAACTTTTTTTCTTTCGCTTTATAATTGTTGGATGTCAAAATTTTGTTAATTATCTTTATTTCTGTTTTGAGTTGTTTCGGTTTTTGACATTGTACAATGATTTTACAAAAATAAATTGCTTGTGGTTTTTGTACGAGTTGTACTTGTTGTACTACCGAGATTACCTTGGTTGAAATCAACTAAGGTAATTGAGTAAAATATAGATTTTATACACAGAAAAATGTGTTTTATCAATTAATAAAATGGTTTAAAAATTATTAAAATTTAATTAATGTGACAATTGAATCAATTATTTTTTTAGTTGAAAGAAAATTAAGAATTTAATTTTGATTTAATTAACATTTAGTTGTTTTGAAATAAATTTTCAATTAAAATTTTAATTAAATAACAAAAAATCTTAATTGACTTTTTTCGTTTAAAATAAAATAATTTAAACATGTAGAATTGTTGTTAGGAATTGTCACTATTTATTTAAATAAATTAACACATTGTTTGAAATGGCAAAGTTTTTGATCACTTTTTTAATTAAAATTAAAAATATCGCATATTGAAAATATTTTTTCAAAATATAATCATTTTGGTAATAGGTGCAAAATCAACAACTTGTTTGCTTGATATTATGAATTTGGAATAAATTTGGTGATTGGAGAAATTAAATAGTTTTTTCTGTGTAGAATCTGGAAATTATTTATTTTTCATAAGTTACTTTATTATATTCAAAATTTTTTATTTTTCAAATTTATTCAATGAGCTGAAATTTAAGTTATGTATTTTATAAAGCTTTTTTCTTCGAACAATAAAAAATGTTGTATATAGATTTTATGTTAACTATTTTTTAATTGAATCTATTAACACATTGTTGGAAATCGTACGTTGTTTGTTTTATCATATTTTTAATTAAATTAATCTTTAATTAGAAAAAATCACACTTTTCAATTTTTACAAATTTAAGTAATCAATATAATCATTAAACAACTTTGTAATATTAAATGAATTATAAAACCTTTGTTTCTAAATCTCTTTCAAAGACGTTTTTTAATGAATATCTTTAAAAAGCGTTTTTCTTTTGACTTTCAAAAATCTTGATGTTCCGGCATCCCGGGATTTGATTTTTTGAAATCCCGAATCCCGACAGAAAATACCTTTGTTCAAAACTAAACTGGAGCAGTTAGTATATTTTTTACACATATTAACGTGGAGTTGTGAGTTATAAGTATAGACTTATCTGTAGGAGCCTAATTCCTTTTGTACACTAGCAGACACATTTCGGAAGGAACGCATTGAAGATGTTGAAAAGGTAAAACATACTTTGACACTTGAAACAGCTAACATCTACTATCAATCAAAAATGATACCATTTCTGAAAAAAAAACTTTTTTAATACTTTATTTTCTACAAAAGTGCCAACATTTTAAAAGTAAAAGCCAAAATGTATTCGAAATTCATTTCGTTTAATAATATAAAAATAAAAAATACCCAAAAAAATAAAAACTTAACAAATGGAAAGAAACGCTGTTTTCAAAACAGATGCCATTTTGTAACTGATGCCACAATAATAATAGAATGAATTGCTGCTTTTCTAGTGATGCCATTAAAATACTCGGAAGATATAGATTGGAATACAATGAGATAGGAACATCTTGTAAAGATGTTGGTTTTTAGCACTATGTATGTATTTCTTATGGGAAAATTTCAACGTCTCCACAAAGTGATGGTAGATGTTAGATGTTGACAAGAGTAAAAAGGCTTTAAGTTCGAATCTCAACTCGGGCAAATTAATTTTTCTTTACTTAAATTTTTTGTACCTTGCATATTTTTAAGAGGTACCTTTGATTTTTTTTACTCTTCAAACAAAAGTTATGAGCTTAAGTAAGGTTTTTGCTGGGAATTGGAAAAATTTTATTTAATACCTTTACAGTTGCGAACTTTATTTTGCACATTAGATTTTCTTGAACACACAAGCAGCCAGTTAGACTGAGAAACATGATTAGATCGATTCAAAAAGTAAGTTCGAAGTCAATTTGTATACTTAAAGGTGGGCTTAGAAACAGAATTTTTGTGTGGTACAAATAAACAAAAAGCAAAATACCCTCTACGCCCATTTTCCTTAAGTGTATAATAATTTTAATAGCGAGCAGTTTAGTATTTCGTTTGCACTATTACATTTTACTCTGTTGTGTAAAAACGAAAATATTATTTCTAATTTTTACATCAGTGAACACATTCATTCACTAACTGAGACATATGGATTAAAACAAAAATATTTTTTTTATTACACGCACGCCTAAAAAATACACGAAAAAATTATTTCATACACAAATTCTAAAAAAATATATAAAAAATACTATTTAATACAAATATTATTGAATAGATGTAAAAATGAAACAAACAAAAATTTTAATAACTTTTTTTTTAATAACTAGAGACAACAAAATTGAAATTTATAGTTTCGAGAATTAGACAAACAGCACAATTAATTTATTTGTTTCGCTGATTTCGAATAGAATTTTTACATATTTGTAGTTTTTATTGAGGTGAATGTTAAAAATACAAATACTAGAGGTTTTTAAGAATTTTTTTCTTTTTTTTTTTTTTGTAACAACTATCAATTCAATCAGTAAAATTTTTTGCAGCGTTAATAATTGTCGCTGTCAGTTTTTATGTGTTTTATACTGTTAAAGAAGTAACATTTTTGTGTTAGAATCAGTTGTGTTAGAACTTTTTTTAAATAGCAGCAGGTATCCCTACAATATTTGTACAACAAACTTAACTTATTCATTAACAGTCATTTGCAAGAAAGTTTTAAGCCAAATAATAATTTTCATGCTCGAAAAAGCACAATTACATTTATTTTATGGAGTTTTCTACAGGAGTGCGCACTGTGGCTGAAACTTGATTTTCTGTGGCCAAAAGTCCAATTTTATGTCATCGCCAATTTTAAAAATGTTAATGCCATTCGATAGCAAACATATTAGGAACTAAGGCATCCAAAAAACTGGAGTAAAATATTGGTAATTGTGGGTTTGTCATGCTGCTGGAAACAAATATTTTATGTTGTTTTAGAAAAAAATTTAAGTTTTGTAAATTTTATCAGAACTAAGTTATGATTTCTCGCAAACTGTTATCAATAATGGGTCGACATTGTTTTGTTATATTAGAGGGAGAGTAGTCTTTAAGAAATGGTTCGTTACATCACTGTTTCATTTATACCTGATGTGTAATTAAATATTTCCACAGGTACTGTACTTAAGTTAAATCCTAATTTCGGATGAGTAGAACTTGTTAGGTTCAAAATGGCTTTAAGAGATTTAAGTCCCATCAGAAAGCTGAAATTGTCCTCTTTAACCCCATGTACACTTTTGCCACTGTTTGGAACTGTCTGTTTAACATTTTCTCATTTTTACGGAATTACTCGCTTTTTTCTTTTAAAATAAAATAATTTAAACATGTAGAATTGTTGTTGGGAATTGTCAATATTTATTTAAATACATTAACACATTGTTTGAAATGGCAAAGTATTTTGATCATTTTTAAATTAAAATTAAAAATATCATTAGAAAAAAATTAGACTTAAGATGATCTACAAAAAATTTGCTTAGTTTAGCATCTAAGCTTTTCAATAAAAATAATTTGATAGAGAAATTCAAACCTTTGTAAAAAATATATGAGGTGGTCTTATACTACGATTTTCCATTGTGCGCAAAATCAGCCACCCTGTTACGCGCATTCGTGTTCTGTTTTAAGCTTATTTTACCAATGCTCATGATTTCATTTTAAATGTTAGTTTTTATTTGGGGGATAGTTCTTGACTGGCTTAAACGCCCCCTTTTTTAATAGCCCCAAGAAAAACTATCAGCAGCTGTTAAAAAACCGAGACAACACAGAACTGTGTAATCTATGAAAATGTACACTGGAAAAGCGCCGTTATTTTCTTAATATTAGTTAAAAAACATATGATGCAATTCTTAAAAAACCAACAGTATTTATTGTAAGCAATTGAGCAACGGTTGAAATTTTGAATTTTATTACAAAGAGATGTTAAAAATATCGAACTCGATAGTCGTAGAAAAATATCGATGTATCCATATATGGTATTTTTAATATCGGCGCTATTTATCGATTATAATATTTTTAAATATCGATATTTTGATATATCGATATTTATTGCCCATTCCTATTTAAAGTTACTCCTTATCGAATCGACGAACTTTTAGAAAAACATTTATAGCGGAACGATTTTTAAAGTAAAAAATCAACAGAAATTCTTTTAGCTTAGTTTTATTAAAAAATAAAATAATAAAAAAAAAACGTAAAAAATAAAAGTTTTTCTTCTCTATCAAAATTGTATAAAAATTTTAACTAATTTTTGTGTTTTAAAATTTATTATTTTTTAAAGCTTTCGTCATCCGCTAACGTTCTGGATAAAACAGAGTGCAATTTGAATACACATAAAAAAGTTATATGCTAAAGTGTAAATGAGCTTCGTCGATTCGACGAAGAGCTACCATCCAGGGTTATATGTAATTTTTTTTTAATTAAACACTTTTTGCTCATATTGAATTCATTTGGTTAGATTTATAAAAATAAGACAACATATCCTTTAGCCTTTTATGGAATGCCTCATGTGAAAAATCTACACGGAAATTCATTCGCACAAGCACACACACACACAAAACAATAATCTAACGGAAATCAAAAAAACGCGCGGAAGTGTCATGTGTATTTATTAATGTTGTGGTGTGTGTGTTTGTGGATTGTTTATCGTGGAGCGTTTATTTGTGTTTTTATAAATTTCTGAATTATACCTAGAAAAAATTCCATATAAATCGTATGAACGTGTATAATTTTATTTAAGAGTGTTGTGTTGTTTATTTTTCACTTTGTTTTCTGTTTATTTATTTATCTCTTGTTGATTGTGTCGCACATGGAGAAAAACGATGACGTTGTCGCTGCTGGCAATGATGATGCTGATGACTATGGCACTGATAATGATTATAGAAGTTTTACACAGGGTAAAATCATATGTGCACAGCCATAAATACAATGGCATAAATGTGAGTTGGCAATCGAGTTTGCCTTTGTGTCTCTTTTTATAGGTTCATGGTATTGTGAATTTGGTTTGCAATGGGTTTTGGTTTTGTTAAAAATTTAATTTTTAAATAAATCCAGAATATTTAATCTAGGAAAATGTTTGCGTATTAGATCAAGATTCTAGTCAGTAGTAATTTATTATATAGTGATTAAAATAATTAATTTTTTTCCAAGCTTATATGTCAAAGAAAAATTAAGAATATATAGACGAACCACACCGACTATTTTATATCCTACAACACTGGCGTGTTTGCCAATGGATAAAATGGATAAGATATCTGTTTTAAGAAAAATTTGTATGGAAATTTAGTTTTAAAATACGTTTGAAATCTATTTTATTTTTTATGAATACGGCAGTAAAAGTATATTAAGTGTGCCATTATGTTAAAACCATGTTTAATATTCATCTGAGACACCAAAGAGTAGATATATTTTCTGGGTCCTTGAGTAATTCTAAGTCGAATCGTCTGTTAATTTGTTGAAAAAAAATTCATGTCGGCTTAATAATCAATAACTCGAAAAATTTTATAATTCTGTTACATTAAATAACATGAATTTGCGGCGGAATGCATCGATTGTTATTAAATTTTAAACAAACTCTTTTTAGATTATAATAAATCATACTTCTTAATTTCGTAAGAACGATCCATTACACTGTGCTAGAATTTGACACTTTTTTCTGTCAAGCGGGGCACCTGGCGGGTTAACCGGTTGCTAACCATTTTTTAGGATGCACAACAAAATATAGTTCCCATTCAATGTTGTATTATATAAAGTCATACTTGCAGAACTTGTGGCTAAACAATTTCCCCGGAACAAACCTAATGATTAAATTTTTAGGTAACATTTTTCTTGAAATTTGTGAATGTTTCGAATATCCACTTTCATCAAAATTAATTGGATTGTAGACCGTCAAAAAATTAGAAAATAATATCGGCAAGTTTAACAAAAAAAAAATGTATTCGTATTAATTTTAATGATGAAATAATAGCTGTTACTCTTTTACATAAATAACTTTAAATTTAATGTGCATATGTACATAAATTCTTTAAATAAGCAAACAAACTTTTGCAGTAAATTTGCATATATTTGTCTGACCTAAAATAGTTTTTTGTTTCAATTTTAATACGGCACTAGTAAATATGTTATTAAAAAACTCAGGTTGTAATTTTGTATCTACAGTGTTGTTATGGTACAATTTTTTTGGAAGAATCAAAATTTTGTATGTACAGGGACGTGTAGGCACATAATATTCAGCACAGTCTTAATTTCAGTCTGGGAAAGTCTTAATTATTTTTACATTACAGCTTATTGTAATTTTTGTGCAAATAGCGCTATATGCTTATTTAAATGTTCAAATCCCTGAAACTAGTAAAAAGTGCTAACAGACATAATGGGTGATTCAAGTAGAGATACTTTTTTCAATAGCCTTTTTTTGATAGATCACGTGTGAGTGAGAACGACTTGGCGCATTTTACGTCGAGATCTTAAATTGAAAGCGTACAAAATACAGCTTGTGCAACAACTGAAGCTGCTCGACCTTCCCAAGCGACATCGCTTCCCTCTATGGGCTCTTGAAAAGTTCCAAGAAGATTTGGGACGAAGAGCAACCTGAAGAGATTCAAGAACTGCCACTTCATCCAGAAAAACAACGGTTTGGTGTGGTTTGTGGGCCGGTGGAATCATCGGTCCATATTTCTTTAAAAATGAAGCCGGTGCGACGCACAGTGGGTTCAAATACATAGTTTTTGAGGATCAATTCAGGGAAGCTCTGTTAGGATATTTTTCCATTATCTTTCACCTAATACCAATACAATTGGATAAAACAAGCTATTTTTAAGTATATTTCAATGCAGTTTTATTACAAATAAGGGAATTTAAGTTAAAATATAGATTACACATGAGAACCTACAAAAAATTATTTTCGTGATCACGATCACCATCTACTTGACCTTCATCATCACCATCATCATCATCTTCATCTTTGGAGGCAACTTTTGCATGCTCTAAATAATTGGGTCAGAGCTTATTAAGAATAAATTAAAATCATCTTTAAGAGATTTTTCGCGACTGCACTTTTGTGAATGAAGCTATCTATATTTCTTAAAATCTTTATTCAGAGCTTTTCGTGCTTCTTCCGATAATAACCCAATGGGTAAGGGAGCATTATTAATAATTTCGGCACCGTGTATTAGGTACTTGTGCAAAGTGGGTGGCATATTATACCATGGATATTTTTCAACAAAAAGTCTGGCTGTATTGTGTGCAAATATTTTAAAGTTTTCACTTTGGATTTCATTGCCGCTGCAGCTGGATGCTACTATAAGCAAAATGTGCATTATTTTTATTAAGTTAAAATCTATTTTTGTTATTTTTGCTGATTTTTCTGCGTTTTGGAAAAAAAGTCTTGCCGTATTGCCATCATTAGTATTTTCAAACCCAGGCTTAGGTTTGTCAACGATTAAACCCTCTCTAAATTGTTTCTGAATTTCTAATATTGTTTCAGCAACGATTTTTGTTTCCAAATCGCTTCTAGCCTGCCACTTCTTTAAAGGCATTATGCAATATGCAAAAGACTTTCAAAGAATCTGATCCAGCCATGAAGAACAGATATACCGAATCTTAAATATTCTGTTTTCACAGGCCATGATTAGCATCTATATTATTGAAGTTTTTGCTAGTGGCGCCACAGAAGTAATACTTTTGTGTTGACATAGTTCCAGTTATAGAATTAAGAACCTTTCCATCTATCATTGACAAAATTAAATTGTGCTTCACTTGCATAACTTAATCACCGATTGCGACATTTGAGAATTTCAAATTTGCTATTTCTTCTTCCACTCTATTTTTTTTTCACTAACTGACACAAGTGAAGTTTCCTTTATGAACTCAATTTTCAAAGGTCTACAAAATCTAGTGGAAGATGGTTGCCAAATAACCTTTTCCTCTAGCATAAGTCTAAGTGGCACAATTGTGGTTGCAAATACCGATGAATCGCTAGCATCTGAGCCATGAAAGGGCTGTTTGAACTATGGCCAGAGCTTCCATCAAAGCCCCATTTTGTATATAATATTAGATTTGATTTATGCTCAATAAAATTTTCTTTAAGTTGTATTAGTCGCTCCGCAGTGTGATCAAGAAGAGCTTGTAAACTAACGTGAACGCATGTCTCACTTATTTTAAGGCTCATTGGCAATGGATAAAAATTTTGTTTTTCATTTTGAATATTTGTGTATGAGGGAAACTTCTCAGGTGCAGACTGTCTAATAATATTGTATTGGTGTAGAAGATAGATTTGCTTCTACAAAAACAGACAATGCTTTTACATTAGACATTTTCTCAGACGCTAGTGGTTGCTTCGAACTCGCTGCTGAAGGTGTATTTTTTGATAGTGACACATTTGTGAAACCGAGCAGCATCTTCGATTCTTCTATGTATCCTGATGTTCCTTATTTAATCTGTGTAGCGTGAGCTAACACTGGTAATGCTGTGGTGTCCCTTAAAAGCTTTGTCGTTTTATGTTTACCCGATTCACTTGGCTCGTTAAAAAAAATTTATTTTCTACCACGTTTTCCAGTCTGAGCACGAGAAAAACCAATAGAGGACTCCAACCAGTTCCTATTCGCAGCCATAAATCGTGTATCTACTCTATGCACCTTATTCCATCTAGATTCAAAATCATAAAAGAAAGCATTTACTCGTTCATTCATATCGCACATACTAGACTCTGAGCAGTTTGTGCGTTTCTTCATTTCTTCTTTTAAAAATGTTAGGTTTTCATCCAAAGTTTGACAGCCTGAATTCATCATCATATCGTACAAGCTACGACGAGTATAAAAAAAAACGTTTGAACTTGCTCCTATACGTAGAGAAAAAAATTATCAGTTTTAACCGATAACTTCAAACTTCACAACACTATCATTATTTAAAAACATAAAGAATATTATTAAAAAACAACAACAACATAATGAATATTATTAAAGACATGAACAACAACAATTAATATACAAAAACAGTAATAATAACAGCAACAATCGCCAGACCATATGTTTTGTTGGTAAATCATCGCAGCGACACTTTTTATAAACAAATGCATAACTTCTAAAATGCACAAAAATGCAGTCTAAATTTTTGCAACATATTAGATATATATTTATTCTGTAATATAAACCACAAATCTCGACACGAATGTACACGAATAATAACTATATGTCCACTTAAACTATGAAAATTCAAATTTTTTTGGACTTATAATATAAATCACAAAAATCAAAACACTTCCACACCAAATTTGTTACACAAACTTTAACATAATATTCGCAGAACTACCTGTACTTGATGGTTCCATAGCTAAATTGGTCACTTTTTTAATAACTTTTTAAAAAAATAAGATTTTTAACAAAGTAAATTTTCAGTTTTTCTGTCGTTTTTTCAAAAAAATGCAAAAAACTTTGATTTTGATCTCTCACTGCAAACACACCAGAGCACTTTAGATATTTATTTTTTCAGCTTGTGATGTAGAATTTTATAGGCTGTAAGCAACTGCAATCAGTTGTGACGATACTTTAAACTTCATTTTTTAATTAATCCTCGAAAACTGAGTATTTGAACCCAGTGTGCGACGGTAACCGTCAATGGCGACTGTTAATGTGCCATGACAACCGAGTATTTGATGCCTGAAATTAAAGCTTGTGATCTCGGCGACCAAACCAAATGGGTTTAAGCTGAAACCAAATGGGTTTAAAATTTTTCTTTGAAAACAGTTTTGTTGGAGGTGACCATTTTTAAACCTTTTTTTTTTCTCTGCGTGTACTGGTAAATACTGTTTATAAAAAACTTGAACCTTTTTACTTTGAAATACCCTTTTTGTGACCCCTTTTTTTGGAAAATCCCCTTTTTGTGACTATTTTGGAAAATGCCCAACGGTAACCCTGACTCACACTTTATCTGTTTCAAAGGAGTGAGAATATGAAATCAAAGTTTGTTTCCCTGCCCTTCACTATGTCATTCTGATGTTCTCCCATTTTCTTTTCAAGTGAGCGTTTTGTTGTTCCTGTGATTATTTAACGTGTTCAGAATTATATCTTTGTCCTTGATGTTAATTATGGCTTATATATTGTCTACATATTTGATTATGTATTTAATGTGGATATTTTTATTTCCAAGTTCCGCGATTGAATCGTCAAGTATGGTGTCAAGTACTATATCTGCTATTGAAGGCGAGCGAGGATTGCCCATTGACATGCCGAAGATCTGGTTGAGCTTTTAAAGTTAAAAAAAAGAAAACAAAAAGTTTTTCTGCTCTCCTGTAAAATTTAATTTTCAGATAGCACTTTTTGAATATAGAACATCGATATGATTTTATGAAAATATATCGATGCCTTACTTTCTCAACCTAGTATCTTAAAAAAATACGGTTTTGAATTTTTCATGTCAAACGACTGATATTTTTGTGTTCTATTACTGCAACAACTTATTAGTTCAATACACCCAGAGAAAAACTATGTTTAAATATGGTCACCTCCAACAAAATTATTTTTAAAGAAACTTTTAAACATATTATGCTTAAATTTAACCATATAATTATCACCGACAACCATATTACGGTTAAATGTGTCCTCCATCAAGAAGGCACAAAAATATTATGGTTGCCTCCGAACATGCTTTGGTCAATAATAACTAAAATATGTTTACCACTTATAATAGCATGGTTGATTTTCAACCATAGCTTGCTGCTCTTGGAGAAGAGAAAAATACTATTGTTAATTTAAAAACAAATTATTGTCATATTTAACCATAACATGTTTAGAGGCAACCATAATATGGTTGTGGCTTCTTGATGGAGAACTAATTTAACAATTATATGTTTGACGGTGATAATAATATGGTTAAATTTAAACATAATATGTTTAAAATTCTCTTTAAAAATAGTTTTGCTGGAGGTGACCATATTTGAACATGTTTTTTCTCTGCGTGTACTTTGTCTCAATTCTGTAAATATTAATAAATTATTGAAATAATAAGTAGTTGCAGTAATAGAACACAAAAATATCAATCGTTTGACATGAAAAAGTCAAAACCGTATTTTTTTAAGATACGAGGTTGAGAAAGTAAGGCATCGATATGTAGTTAAGAACTATCAAAATAATGTTTTTGACTTGGCTCTCCGATATACAGATTCCTCCTTTGAAAATTAAAAAATATAATAATTATTTACAGTACATGAAAATAAGTATAGCTTTGCGATCAGGATTGATAGTTCTTGCATTATTTGGGGAAAATTTAAGGGTTAACATATCACAAATCGTCGGTTGATAATCTAAATGTCCTATGTGGATTTTTTGCGGCTTTGAGTTAAGATCGATTCCTTATTTTTTTTCAACCTGATCTTTCATTTGGCGTAATCAGTTTTTCGATACCTCATACGGTTTTAGAGATATGGAGTGTTGAGTTTGTCGTATGCGGTATTTGCTGAAGCAATTTTCAAATTAAATGTGCGCAAACTCAATTTACTCGAAACTGTCGGAATCCACATACGACAATTAAATTATCAGCCCACGAAATGACAAATTCCCTTATGCAAAAAAAGTTAAAGTTCACATTAGTTAACCAATACATTAAACCCAGCAAAAATGTAGGGCCTTAATGTATTGGTTAAATGTGAACTTTAACTTTTTTTCACATAAGACGGTTAGTATTTTGGATTTCTTTAGGCATTTAAGCCTGAATCGGTTATTAACGCTATGAGACTTTTGGAGATCGAACCGGCGATCATTAAATTTTTCATCAGTATTTTGTACTTTAGACGTATAGAATCAACTTGGGCGCCTTGATTATTTCCAAGGTTTTGACTAGGGGCACCCCGCAACGAGGTGAACTGTCACCATTACCTTGGAATCTTAGGCCCTAATCATAGAAAACGCAGCGCAACGCAAAAGAATAACATTGAAAGCACAAACAATGTCAAAAATATTATGTAATTTTGTTGTTGCTTCATACAGAAATTCACATTGCGTTTTAAAATTTCAAACGCTCCATTGCTTGTGTCGTTGAAAATTTTAAAACGGTACATGAATTTCTGTTGAAAGCAACAACAAAATTACAAAATATTTATGGCATTGTTTGTGCTTTCAATGTTATTCTTTGGCGTTGCTCTGCGTTTTACATGGTTAGGGCCTTAATATCAATACCCTATTCAGAGCCATGGAAATTACGTGCTTCAGGACGATTGCGTATGCGGATGACGTTGCAGTTGTGGCTTAGGGTAAGAATCCTAGACTATTGTCTGAACTTATTAAGTTAACAAAATGGTGTGATTTTGTGGACTGGATATTAATCCTGCCAAAACAGAACTAGTACTCTTTAGAGATACAAAATTCCCAAATTTAATACCACAAAAATAAATGGGGTCTCACTGATACTGTCCGATAATGCCAAATATCTTGGGCTAGTATTGGACAATAAACTGAACTGGAAGATGAACACCATTTCCAGAACTAATACGGTGGCAACTGCATTATATTGTTACAAAAGGTGGCATGTTATAACGTCCAGTGCCATAGTGTCATAACGTCCATCAAAGAAATGTCGTAGCGTCCGCGGACGTTATGACACTTTGCAAGGTGTCATAATGTCCACAACAAGCAAGAATGTAAACAAATTTGGGATCATAGCCGGCCTTCGGCCGTACGCAAGGATTTTCTTCTCTATGGTATAACAAATACCGGCTTCGCTAACTAAAGCTTCTCTGCACAGCCGGCCTTCGGCCGGGCGCAAGGATTTTCTCCTCTATGGTATAACAAACACCGGCTTCGCTAAGTAAAGCTTCTAATATCTATCTTGTTTCCGAACGAAAGCCGACTATGCAGAGAAGCTTTAGTTAGCGAAGCCGGTGTTTGTTATACCATGGAGGAGAAAATCCTTGCGCCCGGCCGAAGGCCGGCTGTGCAGAAAAGCTTTAGTTAGCGAAGCCGGTATTTGTTATATTATAGAGGAGAAAATCCTTGCGCCCAAAAGTGTTATCGTTATATATTTAATATAAACACCCAGAGAAAAAGCAGCAAAACCATATAAAATTTTTTTTTTTACCATATTATGTTTCATTTAACCAAATCATTGTCACCGTCAACCATATTATGGTTAAATTAGTTTCTTTAAAAATAGTTTTGTTGGTTGGGACCATAATGAAACATGTTTTTCTCTGCGTGTATGCAGATCATTTTTTTGTACTTAACTTCTTTAGTAATTATGGACCTAATGACACTTTTGAAAGTGTCATAATGTCCATTTGCAAAGTGTCATAGTGTCCATGGACGTTATGACACTCCAAAAAGTGTCATAATGTCCATGGACACTATTTAGAGTGTCATAACGTCCATGGACACTATGACACTGGACGTTATGACATGCCACCGTTCAAAAGTGTCGCAGTGTCCATGGACACTATGACACTTTTTGGAGTGTCATAACGTCCATCGACACTATGACACTGGACGTTATGACATGCCACCGTTACAAAAGGGCTATTGGCCTAACTGGGGAATCAACCCGAGGAATGTATAATGGCTATACGAATGTGTGAATAAACGGTGGCATGTCATAACGTCCAGTGTCATAGTGTCCATGGACGTTATGACACCCCAAAAAGTGTCATAGTGTCCATGGACATTATGACACTTTCAAAAGTGTCATAACGTCCGCGGACACTATGACACTTTGGAAATGGACATTATGACACTTTCAAAAGTGTCATTAGGTCCATTATTACTAAATAAGTTAAATACAAAAAAATTATCTGCATACACGCAGAGAGAAACATGTTTCATTATGGTCCCAACCAACAAAACTATTTTTAAAGAAACTAGTTTAACCATAATATGGTTGTCGGTGACAATGATTTTTTTAGATGAAACATAATATGGTAAACAATTTTTTAAAAATGGTTTTCCTGCTTTTTCTCTGGGAGTAAATATTAAATATATAACGAAAACACTTTTGGGCGCAAAGATTTCCTCCTCTATAGTATAACAAATACCGGCTTCGCTAACTAAAGATTCTCTGCACAGCCGGCCTTCGGCCGGGCGCAAGGATTTTTTTCTCTATGGTATAACAAATACCGGCTTCGCTAACTAAAGCTTCTCTGCATAGTCGGCTTTCGTTCGGAAACAAGGCAGATTTTAGAAGCTTTACTTAGCGAAGCCGGTGTTTGTTATACCATAGAGGAGAAAATCCTTGCGCCCGGCCGAAGGCCGGCTGTGCAGAGAAGCTTTAGTTAGCGAAGCCGGTATTTGCTATACCATAGAGAAGAAAATCCTTGCGCCCGGCCGAAGGCCGGCTATGATCCCAAATTTGTTTATATTCTTGCTTGTTGTGGACATTATGACACCTTGCAAAGTGTCATAACGTCCGCGGACGCTATGACATTTCTTCGATGGACGTTATGACACTATGACACTGGACGTTATGACATGCCACCGAATAAACCCATTCTATTCTACAGGGCAGCTGCTTGGTGGCCGGCGCTCAATGGGAAGTGTTGTCAAACTTAGTTAGAACGTATAATGGGAATGGTGGCAATAACTGTAACGGTTGCCATTAGAACAACCCACTCTAAGTCATTGTTAACGATCTTGAACTGGTTACCACCAAACATTTTGGCGAAAAAGTTAGCTGCGAACGCGGCGGTAAGACTTAGGGCCACTAGAGCACTGAGGGATTACAATATCGGACATGCTAAAATCCTGATAGAGAAAAATTGGCACAGGGACGTTGATTATGTCACACCTGAGCCAATCTTTGATCCTGGCTTCATCACAAGCATTTTGGATAACGTGGTTAACTATGATGACCTACAAATTCTCGCGAATACGATTCAGATATTCAATGACGGGTCTGGCATATACTCCGAGCAGCTAAACTGGGCCATTTTTATAAGGCTGCCGAATCACTGCAGTGTCATTCAGACCGAAATAATGGCCATCTACACAGTCGCGAGACAAATTCGGTACGGTGAAATATCTGGCAGGGATATTCACATTATTACCGATAGCAAGGCGGCCATTAGATCCCTGGAGAATGTGTTCATCACATCTAGAATTGTCCAAGAATGCCGGATGTATCTGGAGGAGATAGCAAGACATTCAGATACCCTTAAGTGGGTCCCCGGACACAGGGACATACATGGAAACTGTATGGCGGACTCGTTAGCGCATGCAGGCACCACTTTGATTAAAAACGATTCAACATATGATATAGGTGTTTCGCTCCCAAGGAGTAAGTAACTTATTTCACACAAGTTTCATCTTATTGCCGGTCAAAAATGGCTTGATGAAACCACCAGAAAAAATTGGGCCGTCAGATGAAAAAGGACTAGGCGAGCATTACAGCTGTCCAGACATCACCTCAGGAATTTATTTCGGTTATAAGGGGCCACTGGCCCATTGGGAGGCACGCCCAAAGGCGAGGGCTCCCTTACATTGACCTTTGTAGAAGTTGTGGTGACGAGGAGGAGGAAGAGCCAACGAAGCATCTTCTGTGTCATTGTCAAGCCTTCGGAGATCTGAGACTTAAGTGGGGAACAGAATAGTCGCTGTAGTACAACGTTACCAATAGCGCTGCAAGTTTTGAAAAGTTAAAAACGGCAGTTTGAAAGTAGTGTCAAGAGAATACGTAGTGTTGTTGTCGTTGCAGTTGAAGTTGAAGCGCAAAGTTCGAAATTTTTAACTTTGTTGCGCTACAGAGCAATCGTCAGCTTCAGCTTCTACTACAACTACTTTATTCTGTTCCAGGCCTTAAGCAGCTTGTTCGAAGAAGCCTTGGAGACAAAGCGTTGGTCTCTAACATAGATTTTAGCAGGATACACTTTATTGAATCGACTGGGTGGCTGAGTGTGAATATTGGCAGTCAGGTAACATAAGACCCTTGGGAGACGTGACATGGTAACATGGTGGGCCGTGCTTGAGTACGGCTGCCAATGTAACCTTACCTAACCTTCGGCATTTTTCAAAACAAATTTAACCTTTTTGACACAAATTTACAGTTTTAACTTTTTGATCTTATTAATTTTTTTTTTTAATTGTTTAAAATTGTACAAAAGTTAAGAAGGGGCTTCATGAAACAAGTCTCACAAATGAAAATTTTAACTAAATGTGTGAGAACCCTTATTGTTTTGGTTAAAAAAATTTATAAAATGACTTATAAAATTTATTAGTGTTCTGCTTTAACTAAAAATTAACTTTAAAATCTCCAAATTTTTTTTTTTCATTAACACATACATATAAAACATTTGCATGTGTATGTTTTTTTTTCTTTTCAACAGTGTTTTTATTTGTTTTTAACATTTTTGTTTATTTTCTTTTAGAATTTCTGCAAAATTAGTTTTCGTTATTGTACGGTTGCGGTTTCTTTAGAATTTATTCAAGAATAGTGCAGTAAAGGAATTTGTTCTACAATTTTATTTATTACTATAAACAATAAATAAGAATAATTTTTTTAACTAATAAAATATGTTCTGTACTCTTCTGCAGAAATTCTTGATATTGATCAGAATTTCTTAATTTAAATATGGGATTGGAAAAATAATAAAAAAAAAAATAGCATTATGAAAGCAATATTACAGGTCAAGTGTGGGATCATAAAAAAGTTTAAAATATTCCGTTTAAGCGGAAAGGTTTTTTAAAATTTTTTAAACTTTAAAAAGCATCAGGATAACAATTTTCTAAGGGTGCTTCTAGAATTCAGCTAAGAGGTTTAAATGAATCTTTAAATGGAATCTATTGCAATACTCCTGCAATTGTGAAATAAAATTTCGATTCAAATTTTATTGTGTTTAATCCTTCCACTTTCATTACAACCTCCGTCGGTACTTTCGCTATTTAGCTCAATCAAATTGTCAGATTGGCAGAACTGTAATGTAACTTTCTAAAGAAATACTTGTTATTTATAAAATACAATTAATCAAAGTTGTAAATAGTTTAAAATATTTGATTTGAAAAATAATTAAATTCGTTTTTTAGCTGGCGTTGAAAGAACAGCTGTGCTCCTTTTTGTTCTTACTTAGAGAGTGAGAGGAATATCAAAAGTTGCTTTTTTTTTGACATATTAAGCAACGAAAGCAACAAATAAAATACAATATTGTGGTTTTTGTGTTGTACTTGTTGTAGTATCGCCACCACCGTTTACATGAATTCGACTCTGAAAAAAGTGCAAAATAATCAATTTTGTGAAAGCAATTACATATAGATACATATATAAGTATCGATTTTTTGATGATAAGAAAATATTTTGAAACAAATTGGGAGGAGAACATAATTTTAAATAGGAGAGTTAAGACCCCCTAATAATTTCTTCTATTTTTAAATTTTATAAAACCCGCACAGACATTCTCAGAAATTTAAAATTTTATGAATATGTGCGAAATAGTTTAATTACTATTTAAACTTCCCAGTAAAAAATTTGCTCCAAAAGGAGCAGGTTTATTTATGAATTCATATTACAAATAGCTTCAAGCCTGCTGATGGGATGCCGGATTTTTGTATGGGGTGTTCTCGGTTCGGAGGACTATTTGCTGCTGGCAAAAGGAGTTTATTTTAACCTAATAAAACATGCAAACAAAGCACTCCTAAAGTGCTTTTTAAAGAGCTAACTATATAAACATATTTATAAATGTTTTTATTTTACTTCTTTAAATGCTTTTTTCAATAATTTTCGTAAACCATAATATATTTTAATTCTTTTTCGCTTTCGAACCTTCTTCATTATCAGCACTAAAATATCAGCTGTTTTTTGTATAATCAATTCGTTATCATTTACTGCTGTCTAATAGCTCTCTTGTTAAAGCGCTCGATTGTGTGCTTTTTCTCTTAAGTGGTTCAAGGTGAGCTCAAAGGAGAGCTCGGTTTTCGATGGATTTTTCGCGAAAATTAGTCAAGCAATTTGCCAAGACTATACGATTTTCTTTATTTGATCTTTTGTGGTTGATAAGATGTAAAAGCTCTGAGGATTTTCTAAACGATGTTGAAAAAAGGTCCAGTCATGACAAACGAATATGAAGTGTAGCTGGTCTATTAGCGCTTTAATGCGTTATTATTATCTAGTGCAGTCAAAAATATTTTTATTTTATTTCTTTCTTCATAGGTACTATATATAGTACTATATATAGGTTATGAAATAAGTGTCATTGTTTAAAAAAATTTTAAATTTTCTTTTAATAATTTCCAGCTTTTGATAAAGTCTGGCATGAAGGTTTATTACATAAATTGAAGCAAAACTTACCAGCAAACACACACAAGCTATTAGAAAATCCGCCGCAAATTTATTATTAAAGATGCCGATTTTTTTAGTTCCCCTCAGCCAATTAACGCTGGAGTTCCACAAGGCAGCATCCTGGGCCCTCTATTTTACTTAATTTATACTTCGGGCACTCCAACAAACAACTACACCCTAGCTATACAGCTAGCATAGGCTGTTTGTTAGACGATTATGTTCAATATACAACTCCAAAAAGAGTGTTCTGATGATTATCTGACGAGTTACTAAAACAAAAACATCTAAATTTTTTTTTATTTATTACTTTTTTATATATTTTTGACACGCTCGTTTTTTAATCTTGGAATGAACCTTTTGCGACTCTCTGTAAGCCATATACGAATTACTAAGCTGCCTAAAAATAAGGCTTTTTGAAATATGAAAATTCTATTGCCAATACAATTTCAATAAAACAAACCGACCTAAAGAACTGTAAAATAAGATTTTCCGACAGGATGGTATTGATTTTGCGACCTTAAGGTTTGTTTGATATAAACTGTATGAAAATTAGAAGTTTTGACATGAAAAACCCGCTTGATGCCCTTATTTAGGTAGCTCAGTTATACGGCTGAGCATTTCACGAGCCGTAAAATAATTCCTACGTGAGTCTAATACGACCCTTGGCATGGTTTTTAAAAGACTCGTTAGATAATCTCTTCATACATACACCACGTGTAACAGTTTCTCCTGTGCAAGGAATATATATATATATATGTATATGTTCCCGAAGATCCTATAAGGAGCATAGGGCCCCAACAAAATCTCTCCACTTTGATCTGTCCATCGCAATTCTTTTCACTTCGTTCCTACTGGTGTTAAAAGTTGTTGCTTCAGCTATGACTTGTCTTCTCCATGTATGAGCCGGACTTCCTCTTCTACGACTACCTTGTGGATTCCACTCTATGGCGGTTTTAGCAATGTCTGGGTGTGTTTTTCTTAACGTATGACCTATCCAGTTCCATTTTCGCCTACGTACTTCAGCGGATAGAGGAGATTGCTGCGTTTCGAACCACAGCCTCTCATTGGATATCGTTTGTGGCCAATACACCCGAAGTATTCTTCTCAGACAGCGGTTTATAAATACTTGCATTGAATGAATGTCTGGAGGGGCCGCATTCCATGTTTCGCAGCCGTATAACAAAGTAGAACGAACATTAGAATTAAATAGTTTAATTTTGACACCACGAGAGAGTGTGGATGATTTCCATATGTAATTAAGTTGGCCGAAAGTTTGTGATGCTTTTTTAATTCTGTGAGAGATATCTGCGCTCGAGCCGCCAGTTGTTGTTAATATAGAGCCGAGATAACAGAAAGAGTCTACATCCTCCAGTATATTATTACCAATTGTAAATCTGCTGCTGGTTTCAGCGTTTATTTTCATCACCTTGGTCTTGCCAATGTTTATTTTAAGGCCAGCATTCGAGGCCATGTCTGAAAGATATTGCAACTTTGACTGCATATCAGAGTATCGATGAGGGAGGTGGCAAATGTCATCGGCATATTCTAAGTCCTCCGTGCAAGGAATCGTCTGCAATTAAAAAATGAGCTCGTCGACGATCAAAAACACTCGTTATGAGATTCCCAGTAGACTCCTAGACGATTGAAAATGCTAGCTGGGTTGAATCGTTTATTTCAGAAGCCAGTCAACTGACATTTTTTCAAAAGTTCTATTATTATAGATTATGAATGGCCTACTTTGGTCACATCGTCTTATGCAGGAAAGCGTCAACTGTTTGGTCTTTTAAAGGATTGTATATTGTCTTGCGATTTCCGTTTAGGGCAGAAAACGTTAATTAATATAAAAATTTGGATGATTTTTTTTAGTGGTCCGATGATTTAAAAAAGCGCTCTTGACCGGTTTCTGAAATAAACGATTCATTTGTGGATGGTACAGCTTTTCTTAGCGTACACGTAGCATCTTGTTTCTTGCAGGATCATATATTTGAACTGGAAAAGTGGTTAAAACAATTGAGGACGCAACATTCTCATTGCGTCGGAAAACATGACCCCCTATTAAAATCAATAATCAAATAATACCTCAACACTCGCATGTAATATATCTCGGTATACATCTAAATCGGCGTTTAACGTGGAAATGGCATATAGAAGCTAAATTAACTCAAATGAAACTAAAAGTAATTCAAATAAATTGGCTTATTAGATGAAACGCCAATTTGTTGCTACGGTATTCAGTTATGGGTCACTGCCTCGGCCTCTAATATCGAAAAAATTCAAAGGCGCCAAACTAAAATAAGCTTCTTCGAATTATATCAAGAATAATTTTCAAAGTCAAGATTTATTTTTGTTTGTTTTGGTGCATGTCAAGTAATTTTAAAGTTGATTCTGGCAAGCCCAGTGTAACACAAAACTTTAGAAACACTTTCTGATTCAATTCGCAATATGCGTCCCCCCAACATTATTCAAATTCGGTTCACATGTACGATTTGAATATGTCTGCACCGGCTTATAACTTCACATATTCTCCATACAAACTGATTTTCTCGATAGAGACTTAGGCCCCTATTATGAGTTACTTTTGATAAACGAAATCCGCTGGCTATGGAACATCGACTATCGAATGTTAATTTGGTATTATGAGTTTGGTATAACGAAAACAAATTTGCTTTCGACGGTGTAAATAATTTAAAAAACAATTCTAGAAAATGTAAGTTTTTGTTAATTTATTAGTTTTGGTGTGCAAATTCAACATTCTTAATTATTTTTGGTTATTTTATGCAGTTCTAAAGTCGACAGTAATAAGCAGCAGTTGGAAAAGCTTGTTTCCCTTATGGAACAAAATCCTTTGTTGGCAAAAGGAATTTTTACAAAAGTTCTGGCTACAGGTACAGCCCAGTTCCAGTAAGCGCTCATCTTCTTCAGATGAATCATCGTACCATAATTCCGTCGTAGTCATGATAATATTAGTCTTATTTTTTAAATTTGTTAACAAAAATTTTTTATTTAAAGTGACAGCTGATAGAAAATGTACTACTGTGAATAAACTAAATCACAATAGTACTTTTTTTTATCGAAGGTGTGCCATAATACCAAATGAAAATTCGTTCGATTAACTAATTCGAAACTGTTGTCGAAAATCGAATAAAGTTCATAATAGGCAACTTAGTGTCCATTAATCCATTATTTATGTTGGTGCTTGGATTAAGTTCAGCCCAAAAATATTTTTTTGCTGTCCAAAGGGAAATTTTTTACGTTCCTGGAAATGAGAAAAAAAGTCAAGGAAATCAGGGAACCCTAATAAAAACGCAAGAATGTGTGCACCGCATTCGTTTGTTTATTTTGATAGAATGCATAATTTAAATTTTTTGTACTCATGCAAGCAAAACAACTACAACGAAAACCACTTCAAGAAAATGTTTCTTCGTTTTTGTTTATACTCATGGTTCAAAAAAACGCAAAGAAACTGCAGAAAAACCAAAAGATAAATGAATGTTTTTTGTATATATATTTTTTTGTAGTATTATCATGTGAATGTTGGCTGGTTCATGTTCGAAATCCTACAATGCAAATATTACAATTGTATGAGCAGGGTTGGGTAAAACACCGGTTTTGATGTATTTAAAATACAAAATGCATTAAAGTCGTGTATTTGAAATACAAAATACATTTACTGCCTGGCCCACAATGTCGACAAGAACATTTCTTTCGAATATTTATATTAAAAACAAAAAACAAATTTCAGTTTTTTATTATTGTTTTCAATAAAGAAAAGAAAGAAATGTTCTTGGCGACATTGTGGGCCTGGCAGTTAATATACGACTAAAATGTGTTTAAAATCCAAAATACAAAATACATTGAAATAGTCATGGTAAAATTACTAAAAGGTGGCCTCGGTAATATAACAAACATAATAATACAAAATCTGCAGGCAATTTGTTTTTGTTTCATGTGTATCATCAACGTCAAAAAGGTGATACGAAGTAAACAAATATTGAAAAACAAATTATAAAAATTTTAAAATTGTTACACGCAGAGAAAAAACATGTTTAATGAATGGTCACTACGACCATTTTTATTCATATTTGCCTAATATGTTTACCGTAATAAACTTATTATAGTCCTTATATAGCTTGAAAAAATATTTTTTCTCCTTAACATTTTTTAATTCTCTTTAATAATATTATATGGTGTTTTACACCTAAAAAGTTACCGTGATCTAGCTAAACATATTAAATTATGTTAAATGTTTGCTACTATAATGTATATATTTTCAACTATACAAATCATAATATCTCATTATATCTAATCATAATATTAGCTGTACACAAAAGATATGTTTGATACCATCATTTTTGTTCGCTTTAAAACACATTCTCTAAATGAGCAAACATTTACTGTCAATACAAATAGTGTGCGTTTATAAAGCAAATAAAATCTTCTTCCACGTCATTTTCCGTCTGCGAGAGTCAGTTAATCGGGAAACATGAATGACTACAAAATAATAAAAGTTTTTCGGGTGAAAAAGTGCATGGCCTGATTGCAAAATTAAGGAAATAAATTATTATACGTTAATTGAAACAGGTAAGTTATATATGTATAAATGTATGTAATTAATTTTATTTTATTTTTATATAATATACAAAGTATTTTTAATAAAACATGAAATTTTTTTAATCCAAATTTTGATATTTTAATTAGGCTTAAGTTCATTGAATTTAATTTGCATTAAATTATTTTTATGAAGAAAGGAATTTTTACAACATGGAAGATTAATTAAAAATTGTTATTGATAATTTTCATTCTTGACTGACCTGGGATTCGAAGCCAGGCTGTCTGGCGTGTGATTCGAACCCAGGCGGCTGGTTACCCTGACATGTTTCGACCTCAACCACTAGGTCTCCTCAGAGGGATTTGCCGTCTTACACTCGCAGCCATCGATGACTGCTGACGTCAGTAGTCAAACATCAATCCTTAAACCAAATTGTATTTTAACCTTTGGTAGATCGAAATTTGCTTTTTGAATGATTATCCATTTTTAATTGATCTCACATGTTTTCCTTACTTCTGTTTTTTCGTACTTTTGTCAAGAATTCTTCTTGAAGTCCAAAGTACATTTTTTGTTTTTCCTGTTTTTTTGTCTTTCTTTTTTCTAGTTGACCTTTTTCAGCACAACTTGAAGGACAAATGTAAAAACATGAAATTTTTTAAATAAATTTTTTTATTGGTTTTATTGTCAGACCCATATAACATATTCAAATAGATATGTTGGTTGCATGGTGTTGGGAAATATAGAAACATGGTTAGGAAGATCATTTGGGGTTTTCTTCTAAACTTAATAATATTTTTGAGACAAAAATAAGCTATAAAATTGTCTGAACATATATTGTTACTGAAGACGTGTTTGACACAATCATAACAACAAACATTAATGGCAGTTTGCGACTGCGATTGTATCAACCATGTTTTTTCTTTGCGTGTAATAAAAAATTATTATTTTTGTAAATATATGAAAGAAAAATAACAAATATTATATAATTAACTTTGTCCGTATTTCATGACTTGTGTCACTATTGTTTGATAATATGACTGGGCAAGAAAAGATATTTTCCAATTTTCAAGAAAAAAAAAATACTTTAAATGCATAGGCTAAGCCCAAGAAGCTCCACATCTACTACGTGGATTTATTTATACTATTTCTGCACGACGTTTGCTGGAAAAATAGAGTAAACACGCATATTTGTTTTTTAAATAGTATGAAATGTTTAATATTTTTTATTATAAAATATAAATATTTAAAAATTTAAAACACAGAAAAAAACAAAAATTCAAAACACAAATTTCAATATACTTTGACAATTAAATAGCGCTTTGACAAGTTAATAACAAATAGAGGTGGCAAGCTATCTATAGTCACAACAATTGATATTTTCGATAGTTTGTTAATAAACTATTGATAGTATCGAATTGTTTGTAGAACTGTTAAATTAAATTTTTTAAGTACTTGCCCTACGTTACACAGTAGATTTTGGAAAAAATGGAAATAATTCTATATTTTGTACTTGAACACAATTTAAGTTTTCTATTAGGTATCTATAGAGATATGAGGAAAGCCGCCATAGGAATCCAAAGTAGGGAACTTTGGGTATTACAAGAATTTAACTGAGCTTGGTGAAATTGGCACTAGTGTTAGATGTTTTTTTAATAAAAGAAAAATTTATAATTTTTGAATAAATGAGTAAATTTAAAAACTGAAAAGGACAGAAAATATTTTTAATTAAAAAAATTGTGGTTTTAAAAAATTATTTTTCCTTAAATATATTTCAAATGTTTTTCTTTATTTCGCTGTTAATTGGTTAACTGAGTTGTCAAGTTTGTAAGGTAAATTCTTAAACTGTTCCAGGATACCACTTTCTTCCCGATTGGATAAGTAATATTAGAGATATGGGCCCCCAAACTTGGGCAAAAACATTATCAATGATATCATTTTGGAGCCAATGTGCTACAATTACATGTGCCAACAACTGAAAACGCAGAAAGTTTGAACTTTTTGGACTTTAACGGTATTTTTAGCAAAGAAGTAGAAAAATAATAATTTTGAAAGATATGCTATGATTTCAACGACACTGTCTTAAAAACGATTCGAGCTGATTAGAAGTCAGGGAAGCCGGCGCCGCTGAACGAAAACAGTTGACAATTTACCAAAAAATTTCAACGATAGAATCGCTATCGAAAAGCAACAATCGATAGTCCAATGGGAACAGAACTATCAATAGCATCGATAGTACTATCGCTTGTTTGCCAGCTCTAATAACAACCCCAAAACACACTTGACAAGATCAATACACGAACACATACAATCAAACAATGAACGGCTGGCTTACCGAGGCCACATTTTAGTAATTTCACCATGGAAATAGTGTATTCAAAATGTTATTTACCTTTTTCCCCCTCTTCAGGTTAATAGGTAGCAAACCGTTCAAAATTCAAGGAAACAATCAACTACAAAAATGTACCTAAGATATGATTCTTAAGGGGTTTATTTCTCTATTTAAAGGGGATATAATATATAAACATGCTTCACTCGGGACACTATCTGCCACAGGCATAATTTTAGATGAAATTGAGTGTATACATTTAGGAGATTAAATCAAAACCCTGAACCGTTTGCAAGATTTGAGCCTGACAAAATTATCACTTTTTTGCAAAAATTACACCGAGGCCCCAAATCTTTGGGGGCCCATAGAACAAGTGCACGACTTTCGGCAAAACTGGGAAACAAGGGTCATGGAAATATAACCCGTATATGGTTATATTTCCATGACTTAAAAAATTACAAACTGTGTAAGTCATAATCAGGCACAACTCAAAATTTATCAAAATCGTATATTTTTGCATTAACCAGGGTTCTAATCATGGCATACGATATCGAGCAAAATTGATCGAAATGTTTTATTTTTGTATCATGGGACTCGATAACGAATGAAATGTATCGTAATTTGGGAAAATAGCGATATCGAGTAACCAAAGACATTAAACCTCTCGAGTTTTCATTCGATACGTCAGTGTCTATCGTATCCAGAAAAATAAGATGGCTAACTCGATACGATAGTTTACTCGATATCGAATGCGGTGATTAGACCCCAGTTCACAAATAAAATATATAGCGATCACAAAAATTTCGTTTAGGTCACTGCCTTCTTAAACTTTTCTTCTTTAACATCTGTAAAACTCAATTTAACTAAAAAATTGCAACCACTTTTTTTAACGAGTTTTCTGCCTCTCCTAAAAATTTTTGAATTTTAAGTTGTGCCTGTTTATGATTTAGTGTGAGATATGCCCTTATGTATATAAGTATGTAGAATATTCACTTAATGATGAAACAGAATTGAGTCTTCAACTTCAGGCAAAAATTCTTAAGCCCATAATTAAAACATCGACCGTAACTGCAAATTTTGTCTCATTTATTTCATTTTCTTTTGTTCTTTTTTTCTTTGTTTACAAAATGTATGAAATTGAACGAAAGTATGGTAGCATTGTTGGGGAAATATTTGTCTCTATGTGAGAGCATGAGAAAAAACGTTTTCAAAATAAAATTGATTTTATTTCTCGACCGCATTCTCTGGCATAATTTTATGTCAAACTGTATGGAAAACATCGTTCAGCCCCAGTTCTGTTTAATCATTTAAGTAACAGCCCGAGCGCTCGGGCTATAGTAAATAGAAGTAACGAAGGTGCCAGCTGTCAAACGAACTGTCAGACTGCCCTCAATTTTTGACATTTATGATGGGTAGTCGCTGAAAAATCATCATCTATTTATTTACTTAATTCGCCAATGCAGCTAATATTTCTTACTAGCTAATATGCTTAAACTACATAAATCTAGATACTTAATTTATCTTTACACATTTAAGTGGTTATTTTTGACGTTTTTTTTTTGGCGTTATATTGTAAAACATTTTATATTTGGATAGCTATCGGTAAAAACCCTCACTGCAAATTTTAAATCCTAGGGCACTGCCCTTGGTAACAAGAACAATAAAATAATTATTTATTTATATAATTTATTATAATTATCTTTATTTTCCAGTACTCATATTTCTACTGCTGACAGGCATTACTTCACTTGTCATGTAATACTCCCCCAATAACTTAATTTCAAGATTTTGTATTCTTTGCCTTTTATTTGTTGTAACTAAGTTGAAGCCAAAATGGCTATATTTACAAGCATAGAAAGAACATGGTTGAAGTACGGTCAAAAACAACATATTTTGGTCCCTGCAATGGCAACAAACAAACTATTGCTGTTTTTAACATTATTTTTTAACAATTAGTATTGTGGTTATTTTGTTGAACTATTCATGGTTTTTAATCCAAATTTTTACTATTTTTAATTAGGCTTAAGTTCATTAAATTTAATTTTCATTAAATTATTTTTATGAAGAAAGGAATTTTACAACATGGAGAATTAATTAAAATTGTTATTGATAATTTTCATTCTTGACTGACCTGGGATTCGAAGCCAGGCTGGCTGGCGTGTGATTCGAACCCAGGCGGCTGGTTACCCTGACATGTTTCGACCTCAACCACTAGGTCTCCTCAGAGGGATTTGCCGTCTTACACTCGCAGCCATTTTTTTTTCATAATCATCTATTCATCATCTATTTAGCATTTATTTTTTAATGATTAATAATTTTTTGTTTCTATTTAACAATAAAGTGTTTACCTACATTGGAACTTCACAATATAATATTTTAATAAAATTAAGCTACTACCATAAAATTAAACATATTATGGTTACTTTAACAGTCACCGGCAACTATATAATGGCTAAATTTATTCATCCAAAAGCTGTAACCATATTATGGTTGCCTCCAAACATGTTATGGCTAAAAAAAACAATAATATAATTGATATCATAATATTTTAAAACCTTTAATGTTTAATTTTAAATTTTAAATAATATGTTTAAAAGCAACAAAATGTTTAAAAGTGGAATGCTTTTCAATTACATACTAGCTTGGTTTGCTTAAAATTCTCAATCATTTTATTTTAATTATTGACTAAAATACATAAATTTACGCAGCAGTATAAACCAATCAGAAAGAATGCTTCTGAAGGTCGTCACAGTCTGGAAAATGAATAAAAGGCAATTGCTTATAAAAGTGGAACAAAACACATAACAGAATTAAACAAACAAAAAAAAAATAATAACTTGACATTTAATAAGAAAATTGAAAAAAATGGCTGAGATAACCATATTATTGTTAACATTGACCATATTATTATTAATTCTTACCATTATGTGGTTACTTTTTCCGAATTCTGTAAAATTTTGAACATATTATGATTAATTTTGACCATTATTATGGTTAATATTAACCAAAATATGGCTAGTTTTGAAGAAATTATGGTTAATTTTAAACATATTTTGGTTGATTCGGGGCAAATTATTGTTAATTTCAACCATTTTATGGTGATATTTAATCATAATATGGTAACTAGCAAACACAAACATTGTTTACATCCAACCAAAGTATGTTGCTCTTAGAATATGGTTACCTCCAACCATATTTTTTCTGCGTGTACTACAGGTGACCGGTTAGAAAACCTGTCGAATATTTTATTTTTTAAAAGCTCTTTTATAACACAAACAAAATGCCTCTAATTGCTACCCTGAAGCCGATCTAATCTAGTTCTGACTGGCATCAGAGTATGCGGAATTTTATCATAATAACAATTGTTGTCCTGAGATATAGAAATTGGCTTAAAAACAAATAATAATTCCTCTTAATATTCCAGTTCTATAGCCGAAAAAAAAACTTTATAACGTGGGACATGGATGTGATAACTTGTGTCCAAAACCTTCTTAAAATATTCCATAAAAAAGTACACGTAGCAAATGCTTAATAAATTTTGAAATTATTCACGTCCATAGTGGCCAAAGAACAAAATGTTTGTGACAACTAATTTTTTTATTTTTTAATAGTAAATGTATTTTGCGAAAATGTATTTTGAGACCAAAAGTATTTGAATTTTAAAATACAAGACACTTGAACCACAGCTTAAATATAAAATACAACGTATTTAATATATAAAAACAAAATACGTGTATTTCAAAAACATATTTCACGTACAAGTATTTTAAATACTGCCCAACCCTGTGTATGAGTATGTTTTTATAAAGATGCATTTCAACATATACATATGTGTATGCTTACACATATGTTTGTATGTATTTATGTTCATATGTATAATATTTGAATTTGTATGTACGTATGTTGGCATTTCAATAGAATGCATTCATATGTGGTATAATGGTTTTGTTTTTGAGGTTAAATATTATGGTCTTTGTTACTCATGAGACTACGTACATCATAAAATTGTTTTCACAACATACGCAGAATTTTTTTAAAGTGTTTTTTTTATTTCTTTAATTTACATATAACTGTCAAATTAATAAATATTATACCAGACGAATATTTATGTTTGCACAAATTCCCAGTTATTTCTTTTACCGTTTAAAGTTTTAAAACTTTAAAAAAATTTACATAATTTTTTTTAGAATTTTAAGTACTTTTTATACCCTTTACAAATGGAAAGGGTTTGTAGTTTCTACAATATTTATCTTTGACCCCATAATATATACAAACCAAGCGCGGATCCAGCCTAATCGTTGGTAGGAGGGGGGGGGGCAAGTTTTCAGAAATTTATTATTTATTAATAAAGATATTTAATTTTTCTATGCACAGCTTATTTTAATATGATAAAAATATTAATTAAATATTAAATATAAAACCACAATATAATTTAAAATATATTGCCTAACCAATACCCCCGGAGGTAATAATGCCTTCTAGGGAGAGTTGGTCAGGTAGTGGATTTTCTATTTTCACTGATGGCTCGAAGATGAAGGGCACGGGTGCGGGGGTCTACATTGAGGATCTGGACATCTGCAGTATTTTTCAGGCGGAGCTTCTGGGGGTCTTGAGGGCCGTGGAACTGCTGGAGGACAACATTGATAGAGGCTTGGATATATGTGGACAGCCAGACGGCCCTTATGGCCATAAGAGGCTGTTATGTGAACTCCAAGCTAGTTGATGGTTGAAGGAGGGCTCTGGAGGGAGCCTTAGGAGGGTATGTGTTGAGATTGTGCTGGGTGTCGGGTCACTGCAACATAAACGTCAATTAGGTTGCTAATGAGTTAGCGAGACAGGGCTCAGATATGGAAGATCCTACCTGTATGGAGGCGGTTAGGCCTCCTATAGGCTTCTACTTTGGAAGGATCAGGGAATGGATTCTGGGTGTGACCAATCGGGCCTGGGGGAACCGAATGCACTGCCGGGTATCACGGACGCTGTGGCTGGTGCTTAGGATGGCGATTCGTAGTCGGTGCTGGGCAGGAGTAGGGTCTACGTTAGGACCATGATAGGAATTTTCACGGGCCAGGCTACAGGGCAGCAGGCTGAGGTGGCTGGGCAGCAGATTCCTAGGCAAATTAGGGAATGTCTCGGGCTGTGGACTCGAGAGTCTGCTAGGATTCGTAATGGGGATGGCCTGGCTACGCCGCAGGAGACTGGGAGCTAGCCGCACATAGGGCGGATTTGTGTTGAGTGTGAAGGATACTTCACACCAGCCTTTCTACCTACCTAACTAAGCAATGCCCACTTGGGTGGTCATTTCGGTTTTATTTCTTTAAAAACTTCCTTAAATTTGCTATAGTTTAAGGGAAATTTTTCTCAATGAAAAAAGTTGTATGACGGCAACTTGCTCATCGCCTTTAATCATATCTGCAGTACCATCCAGGTGGGCAATGGAAAACGATATACATAAAAATCTTTGCTAAGGCGTAGGTTAAGAAACAAGTAAATTTAAATATTTGTGTTTAAATATAAATAAGCCTTTTGAAATGAGCTTCTAATTACTTCAAAAGCAGGAAAAATTTTAATAAGATCCAAATTCTGGAAGACGTTTCAGTCCTGATTTCAAAGCTTTAATTTTTTCAGAAACCGTAGATAATTATTCTGCTTGAATTTTCAAAGGAAAAAGCAACCGCAAGAAAATATCGGAGATCCAAGTCATATTTTGATCGTTTTCATTAAACCATATGCTTTTTAAATCCTTGACTTATATTAATTATATATATTAATTAATTATATTAATTGTTATTTAAATCTGTGAAGAAAACCGACCGATTTCCAAATGATCGTTTTCAAAAGAAGTGATACGTTTCAAGCGATTTTTAAGTCCATTTCTGAATAAACCCCTTTATGTTTAAATTTCCTTCCCTCCCTGGATCTGACCATGATACATATTTATATATTAGGATGGTTCAAAAAATGTTTTCTCTCACATCCCGTTCTAATAGTGATAAAATGTTGTATTGTCTTACACTAATTGAAAAATGCGTCTTCATATTGATGATGCTCTAACATCAGAATTAATGGCTTTTTTTGATGTATTAAAAATGTTCGCGAAATTTCCCTATCTTTGTAAATTTTCCTCATTTTTGCAATTCTCGCGTACCTTTTTTGCTATTTAAGGTAATTGCCGCCGTTCTAAAAATACCCCATATATAATTCAAAGTCACATATTTTACAGGGTACTATCAATATTGTCGATTTATACGGGGCGAAAAGTGCAATGCCTTATGCCTTTAGCAAGGGTTATTTTTTTATAATGAAAAATGCTACCTCTTTGGAGAGCAAAACATTTTTAAGAAAAGAACACAAAATTAAATTGTTTTAAATAAAATTGTGCGTTCAGTTTGGCACTTTGCTTAAACAAATGATTAAGTACATTATAGTTGGCCACATATGTTTTATATGTGTTCGCACAGTTTCTTAAGTTGACTTAAGCGACCTCATGCATATTATGGTGGTTGAACGTACTGTAAAAATAGTGACAAAGCATACGTTACCTTATGCGATAAATAATCGAAAGAATGTTAAATACGTGCGAAAAATGACACCAGAGAAAACTTATACCATATTTGCGAGTTAACAAAATTTTGTGACCAGAAAAATAAAATTTTTTTTTTTTTTTAATTAGTGTTTTATATGAGTTTATTTTTTAAATTATTAATAATTATTGCTATTTAGTAAAGAACAAAGGTCGTTTTATTCAATAATTCTTAGGTCTAAGAATGCAATGTGCGGGCTTATGGCATGAGTTTTTTTAATATTCTATTACCAAAGTTTTAAGGTCAGATTTTAAAAGAATTAATAAAAAAAAGTCAAAACTTTCAAAATATATCTTTCAGAATTCGAACATACATAAAAGCCTATGGTAAAGGACGTGTATACAAGATTTACGTAAGCCCAATAGTGCACTATTACTTGCTTTATATATAAACTGCATAAAGAAAAAGAAATTAATAGCAAAATTTAACATTAGTTTTTTAGGAAAACTTTTGCACGTTACGCATGTGTAATGTATGTATAATGTATATATCAAATATTACTCATACGTACCAAAACAAAAATTTAGTCTTTATATAATAATCTCAGAGATTATTTCTTAATTTGTAGTTATTCCATACACTGAAAATATTATGTAGGTAAAATGAATGTAAAATGAAATATAAAACAAAGTCCCGCGTCGAGAAACTTTTCGACTGAAATGTGTGAAATGAAACAAAAATGCCATAAATTGAAACACACAACTGTTGTTCTCTCTTAACTGCGTCTGCAAAATTTTTGGCGAGTAATTGCTGTCGCGTAAGGAAATTATTCCCCAACTTACGAAAAAATTGTGCTCACGCATAAGAACAGAATGCAAAATGCAATGAATAATTACACGGAAGAGGTAAGTATTTTGCTCTTGACAGCTTTTTTGGTTGTTTAATTATTTTGCTTTTAACATTTTTGAAAAATATAAGAATGCTTCCAAAACTCTTTCTTTTAAACAACAAACATAAAAGCCGCACTTTACATGATTTGGTATAGCCAACGGTTGTATTTTTTCAATTTTAGTAAAACCATATTTTTGACTGGAGTTTTCCACATCTGCAATTGCATATCGTCTCCGAGTGGAATATTTTAACATTTATAACATAACGACGTAATCTTTTTTGATAGATTCGACATAAGGAATGTAAGAAAGATAAACTCACTGCTTATTGTTGTGGCATTGTTGAAGCTTTGATATTGTTACAAGTAAGACCTGAGTGTTCTTCTTCAGTTTATGGAAAAAGTTTCCTAACGAGCTGGCCTAAGCAACCAGCGAAATGCGCATAGAAACTGGCTTTCCCTCAACAATAAATTTCAGTGTTTTTATCAAAAATAAAAATTGGGAATTTCGCAAGTCATTCAAATAAATTAATAATAAATTTTGTATTCCCGTAAATAATTTTTGACATATTTTTTGTTTTCATGCTTAATATAATTTATAAAAAGAAGATAAATTCCCGTATTCTTTTTGTTAAAATGATTTAGTTAAATATATAAAATTTTTAAAGTAGCATGATGACGAAAACCATATTGGGCCATTCTGCTTCGGTGTTGATTTCTTTCTGTGTGTATGTACAAATAATACATTCTATATGTACATATGTATATAATATAAAATATGAATTGTTTGAGAAATACATATACAGTCGAATTTCTGTATGGGACCAGAAAATCACTTCATTATATAGAACCTTAATGTTCTTACTTTTGTTTATAAAAACTGGTATTTTAGTTTCGATTACACTGCCACGTACGGTGTTTGTCGATTTGACGTTTGCTTCATTAATATCCTTAAAAGGTCAAGTTGGAAATCTTTTACGTTTATTGCTAATTGCTTGTTTCTACATTTTTTAGAATTGCCTATTAAATAAAATGCTGGAAAATAAACTGCTTAGGTACAAAAATGTATGTGTTACTGCTTTTAATTTAACTGATAACATTTTCTAAAAATAAATGCTGCTACATTTTCGTTTCACTGAAGACGTGCGACTGCTGTCAAAATAGTTATCACAGATCTTTTTTCTTTTACTCCCTTTTTCATCTTTAGGTCTCGCCATATAGAAAATTTTTTGAAATAATTTATTATAAGGAGACAATAAGAAAATCAAATTTATATATAAAAATTCGTATCATTTTTCTAAAGAAATCTTCACGGTATAGAAATTTATTATAAGGAATTTAGAAAAAATTTGCTCAGCGGATGCACTACTATGTGGTAAGGTAAAAACATAAGAAGATATAAAAGCTGAAAAAGAACCGAGACAAGTGAATTATATCCATGCTATCCACTCAAATTATGGGTGCCCCGGTAGGCTAGCTAGTAGTGAGCTAGTCTATCAATACCGGGGTTGCGGGTTCGATTCCCGCTAAAGACTCTGGTCTCCTGCAGACAAGCGAAGAGCTTCGCGGGATTAGCGTAGGTAAAAAAAAATTTGAGGATAGTACATATTGATGTTTTTTATTTTTAATATAATGGCAATTAAATTTAATTAAATAATTAAAAAATTATATTATATAAAAATTAGATAATTTCACTAATTATATTAATATATCAGTTTTAAAGATAGATTGATATTTAAATAGTTTGGTGAAATTGGCCATTAGAAAATGATTTTAATTATAGCTGGAAGCAAGGACATGGCTTCCTTTGTGAGAGCTGACTTAACAACACTCTGTATCGATGATATGGCAACAAAGTTTACATGAACTGGAAAAGAAAAACCTGCAGTGCACAAAAGCATAATCAGCAAAACAAGATGAAATATTCATTTGAATTGTTTTATATAATACGAGTAGGCACTAAATCATATATATCAAAATCAAAATAAATAATGATATTTTGGAGATATCTGCCTATTTTCTTATAAGTACTTATCTGGATATATTGATAGTTTGTCATCTAACAAAATCTCTTTCTATTTGCTTAGCAGTATTGCCATCGAGACTCGTTTTTCCCCGAAGGAAGTATCTTCCGCAAAACGAAATCGATAATTGCCGCAAAAATATTTTCCATCCAGGTAATACGTTTGCCAGGGCAAATGGTGTATTTGCTGGGAAATCGAACACCTATACTGAGCTAATAAGATGACTGGCAATTATTGAAAATAATACGTGTGTGCAGAACAAACGCTCATGCATTTAAATGGCCTTTTTCATCCTCATTTTCTTGGTAATTTTAGTAAGCCTAATTAACTTAATTAAAGGCTACTGGTTCAAAAGAGAAAAACATATAAGAACTTTACAAAAGCAAAGAAAAAAATGAAATTATAAAAACTATAAAAGTCCTATAATTAAAATGAAAGTATTAAAATCCTTTATAAAACTAATTAAGTGTATTTGAGTTTTTGAAAGAAAAAAAGAGAATGAAAAAGAAATTACTAAATGGCCGTTTGCCTTTCCCGAGGTACACACATATAAATGAGTGTGTGTAGAAATTTTCTCTTCCTTTTTGTTTAATTGTTACCACTAACTTTTGCTTTTGCATTCAATAAAGAAATCCTTACTACCGTTTAAGTTTTCTCATTTATTTTCCATCTCTCTCTCTCGCTCTCTCCATCTCTTTTTCTACTAATTCCCATTCAACTAATTTTATGCAAATGTTGCGTAGTGCCACCTTTTGATTATTTAACTTAACTCATCTTCTTATTTTGCTCGTTTTGTAATATTGCAAATTTGTATAATTTATGTAAATACTTTTTAGATTTTTTCTTTTTTTTGGTATAATATCATCCACATTGTAAATAATGAAAGGATTGAAAGGATTCTTTTGTGTTTATTTTGACACTAATTCCCGACATAATATGATTTTAATTAAAATTTCTAAACTAAACAGCAGAATTAAAGCGAATGGGAATAGATTTTTGAAATGCCAAAGAAAGTTTACCTTTAAGAAAACTAGTAAAATTTGGAGATAAGAGTAAAAAAGCTTAAAGTAATTTCTATTAAAAATTTTGGATAAAATAAATTTTTAATAGCACTACTAGGGCCATGATTTTGAAATCCTTTCTAGATGTGAAGTTAGAAATATTCAGACAAATTTAACCCTTAAATCAACTTCGGAAAATCTTTTCTGATGCTTTAAATGAAAAAATTGTTTAAGCAATTTTCCATTAAATTCGTGATTGGCATTCTGACGCTAAAAACACGTGTGATATATTGGCTTCACCCTTGACGTATCAACATTATCTAAGGTCCAAGACGTTCTAATCACGGTTCATCAAAGATCAGAAGTGTAGTACCGCCTCTGACCTTGAAATTGTTAACTGGTTATTAATGAGATTTCTTTGAATATTAAAAAACGGCAAAACGGTAATAAATCCAATTTTTATGCTAGACTTAATTACGAGGCTTAGTTTACCGAACAGTCTTTGTGTTGTTCCTAAAAAGACCTGTGTAGATTAGACAACTTCGGTTTTTGGTATGGAGCATATTTACATGGTCGCTGGGTGGAATATGTCGATTATAAATAGAGAATATTTTGTATGTACCCTATCGTACGAAGAGCCTTAATTCGGGAGGACGCTTGTATTATGGCCAACTAAAATACTAAGCCCTAATAAATCATAGCAAAATAAACTCTGTGTTTGGTTTGAAATGTGTTAAACCAACATATCTATAAATCAGTAAAAATATAAACCATCTTTACACGCAGACAATTGGGCGTTTAAACTACCAATGCAGAACATATGAATTTGACAACATTTATCGCAGTGCTGCCACATGCTACTTTTTAAATCACAAATAATACATGGGGCACTGATTTACAAACGTTGAGTTTAAGCTACACAGAAAAAAGTGGCTTATCAATTAATAAAATGGCTTAAAAAGTATTTAAATTTAATTAATGTGATAATTGAATCAATTATTTTTTTAGTTGAAAGAAAATTAAAAATTTAATTTTGATTTAATTAACATTATAGTTGTTTGGAAATAAATTTTCAATTAAAATTTTAATTAAATAACAAAAAATCTTAATTGACTTTTTTAGTTTAAAATAAAATAATTTAAACATGTAGAATTGTTGTTGGGAATTGTCAATATTTAATTAAATAAATTAACACATTGCTTTATATGGCAGAGTTTTTTGATAATTTTTTTAATTAAAATTTAAAATAACATTTGTTGAAAAAAAAAACATTCACAATTTTACAATTTTTAGTAATCAATATAATAATTTTGGTAATAGGTGCAAAAGCAACAAATTGTTTGCTTGATATTATGAATTTGGTATAAATTTGGCGATTGGAGAAAATTTTTAATTTGTTCTGTGTTGTTATAAGTTCAAGTCCAGTTCAACTAAACCCGCGTTTGAACAACCACTGATTTATTAGCCATAAGCCGGTTAAGCTGAATTTCAATTGCGAACTGATATGCCTGGATTTAAATGTGATATAAATATATGTTTTACAATCTAGTAGGCATCGTATCAGGGGTCTTTGAAAAACGGATTACAACATACACACGGACAGACAGACAGACATCGTTAAATCAAGTTTCCAAGGTCTAAGATCAATATGATATACAAAATTCATCTGTGGGAAATAAGAATAGATATAATTTAATACTTTATGATTCAATAAAAAATAATTGCCTTTTTTAGTATTTTATTGAAATTTTGCGTTAATTATATTTTATTTATTTTTATTTATTTATTTATTGAAATCCTGCTCAACAAGAATATATCTTATAATTATAGAGCAAGAGTATTAATGTTAATAGAAAACAATTTAATAAATAAAAATTAAATTAAAAGTACAAAATTAAAAGTACAAAATTAAAACAAAATCAAAAGTACAAAATAAAAATTAAAAAGTACAAAATTAAAACGTACAAGATAAAAATTAAAAAGTACAAAAATAAAGCAATACAAAATTATAAGTTCAAAATTAAAACAAATTTAACTTAAAAAAATTAAAAGAGGAAAGTTATATGACCTGTGGTCTATTTATTGAAGAAATTAAAAATATGTTGTTTGAATTGTATTGCGTTGCTCACTTGCTGAATGTTAGGAGGAAGAGAATTCCAAAGACGTGCCGCATTGATGAAAAATTGCCATTCCGATATAAGGCATCGATGCACAGGTATTATCAACCTTTTCCCTCTCAAGGATCTTGTGAAGTGAATCATATTAAATAAGCAACCTGGTACTTTACTGTAAATGATTTTATGCAAAAACATTAGCATTTTAATATTTATTAAGTTCTCAAATGATACACCATAAAGACATTTTGAGAACGATGAAACTCTATCATGCCTTTGCAGTCTATAAACGTATCTTATAATGTTATTGTAAAGTACATTAAGTTTCCTCTTACTATTAGAGTCACACTTGCCGAATAGTTCACAGCCATACAAAAGTCCTGGAATTAAATACGACTTGGCCAGGAGCTGCCTTACGTTGAGCGGTGTAGCCCAAAGAGATCTTAACTTCTGGTAAGTCTGTGCCAGTAGTGCATCAATATGACTTGACCAAGTCAAGTTGTTATTAAATACTATCCCTAAATTTTTCACTTTTTGAACAATCTCAATAGGCTGGTTGTTAATCAATACATTAATGCCGGTGATATGTTGGGATCTCCTATGTATTATCATAAATTTTGATTTTTGAGGTTTAAGACACAAGCCGTTTCTGTCTGCCCAGCGGAAAATTCTGTTCAGATCATGGTTGAGTTTTTCAACATTCTCCGCTACGGAGATTACTGGGCTACTGAGGTACACCAGAACATCATCAGCATACATGTGTATATATGGTACATTTTAATGACTTGGAAAATATTTTTTCGTATTAGGCCAAATATTTATCGGATAAAATATTTAATTATTAAACCTTTACTTCCAAATGTTCTTGTCATCTTTTCCATCCTCTTATCATGATATAATTTAATATTCTCAAGTTCAATATTTCCTAATTTCAATATTTCCAAGATCATTAATTTGATAACTATCTTCTCATATACCATTTTTCCTTTAAATCATTTTCATTTTTAAGAAAACTACACACTTCACTGTTAAATAAGTATTTATCTTACTTATGTATATATTCAACATTTATCTTTATCATATTTTAATTTAAACTTTCCGAAAGAAAAGAAACGAGTAAAACTAGCAAAGAGTTTATCGAAAATAAATATAAGAAAAAACTTCAAAACGCGTAACTTAACTCATTAAATGTTTAACATCTTATTTCTTTTCCTTGCAAAAATAAAAAGAAAGTGGTTGCAAATGAATTTAATTTTTTATTTTAATTTTTTTTTTTAATTGTAAATTAAATGTGCACGTACTTGTTGAACTTTAACTTTTTTAGCCGTTGGAATTTGAAAAGTGAAAAAAATAGTTCAAAGGAATATAAATAAGATAAATGCCTGGATCGAAAAGTATTTTTTTTTTAATTTAACTAAAGTTAAAATAACAGCAATTAAAAATTATGTTAAGAATATTTAAACATTTATATAATTAAAAGTTTAGAGAATAACTTATATTGGGGGAGTTATTTTAATAATCAAACTTCTAACTGTATTTTTTAAATCCCTACTTTAAAAGCAAAGTGGATATCGTTACCTAAAATGCAAAGGGGCGTAACAACACATTTTATTTTTTTTTAAAAGAGAAGCAAAAAACTTTACAAAATCAATAAAAATAAATATCAATAAGAAACTTTATTTCGAATTATTTTGTTGTTACGCCATTTTAGCCGACGATATACTCGTATATCTGGAAAAAAATTGGTTACGGCATCTGAATATTATTAAACATGAAACTTTTTTAATACCGTTTGCATGACTTAAAAGTTATTACATTTATTGTTTTATGTCTGTCTAATGAGCATCAACAAAATATGTAGTTCTGGGGGGCTACCGCGTATTTCGATTCGAAAGAATTAATTTACGAGTTCAAACAATTTTAATTGTAATGGGTGATTCAAGTAGAGATACTTTTTTTAATAGCCTTTTTTGACAGATCACGTGTGAGTCGTGTCATGCTGTCATGTTATTTTTGTTTAGTATTGCTTGGCATTTCATAAGAAAGACTTGCGCCTGAACAACGTTTACAAATCGTTCACCTTTATTACGAAAATTCACTGTGTGGAACGCTGTGAAGAAAATATAGCGGCTGGAGCTGAGAGTGTACACGAAGACCGTGGAAAGTCGATTCGACGCCGTTCGCAGCAACTCGGACTGACGTATGGAACGACTTGGCGCATTTTACGTCGGGATCTTAAATTACAAAGCGTACAAAATACAGCTTGTACAACAACTGAAGCCGCTCGACCTTCCCAAGTGACATTGCTTCGCTCTATGGGCTCTTGAACAGTTCCAAGAAGATCCGACGTTTTCGAGGCAAATTTTGTTCAGCAATGAGGCCCATTTCTGGCTCAATGGGTATGTAAACACACAAAATTGCCGAATTTGGGACGAAGAGCAACTTGAAGAGACCCAAGAACTGCCACTTCATCCAGAAAAAACAACGGTTTGGTGTGGTTTGTGGGCCGGTGGAATCTACGGTCCATATTTCTTTAAAATTGATGCCGGTGCGAAAGTAACCGTCAAAGGCGACCGTTATCGTGCCATGATAACCGACTATTTGATGCCTGAAATTGAAGGTCGTGATCTCGGCGACATTTCAGCAAGACGGCGTCACTTCCCACACATCGCACCAATCAATGGATTTATTGAGAGAACACTTCGCTGAGCACATAATTTTGTGCCGGTCGATTGGCCACCAAGATCGTGTGATATCACACCGTTAGACTTTTTCCTGTGGGGATATGTAAAGTCTAAAGTTTATGCGGACAAACTCGCTTAGATTCAGGCCTTGGAGGAAAATATCACGCGTGTCATTCGCCAGTTTCCAGTCGGATGGAACATCTGCGACGTAGCAACGGCCAACATTTGATAGATATAATCTTCAAAAAATAAATGCCAAAGAATGTTATTTCAAATGATAATAAACATTCCCCATTAAATTTGAATTTTCTGTGATTTTTTCTTTAAAAAAGTATGGAACCTCGAAATGGATCACGCTTTATATTTCGATTTTCGTACTATTTGTTTCAAATGAAAGGAAGCTATTTACTCCTTATCGAAAACAAAGAGGCCCTTTCGAAACTCCAACTCTGTATAACGAAAATAAGCGCCAGGAAATTGTTGGAAAACTATTTTGTTTGTGACAAAGTGAAAGAAAAACAAAAAATGTAGGTATTTATATCTTTCAAGATAAATAAAAATGTAAAACAAACAAATTAAACCAAGTAATGTTGGATTTAATATAAACTAAATGATTACTTATGTTATTATTGAAAATGTTTTAATATTTGTGGTCCGGAAATTTTCAAAAAATATTAAAAAGAGTTACATGTACACATAAAAAGCATTATAAATGACCTTTTATTTGGAATCTTCAAACCACAGGGATATACAATAATTTTTTTTTTAAATTTTTTTTTAAAAATGAAAATATTTTCCACACATTGAATAGTATTTAATATTCTTTTGTTTTAAGATATTTTCATCTATTTTGGTATTTTATTAGCAGTGCTAAATTTTAATCAAATTTCCCATTTTTTTATAAAAACGACTTTGCCATCGAACTAGTAACAAGATAATAGTCTGGTAGTGTATAAAGTTATTCCTAAAAATTTAAGGAATAGAACTATTACAAAAAGCTTTATAAAATACTATTATCAAAGTTGTTATAAAATACATAACTGAAATTTAGGTCATAGAATAAATTCGAAAAATAAAAAAAATATTGAATTCCTAAATTAAGCTATCGAACTTTATTAGAGTTCCAAACATATTAACAAAATTCTTTTTCTATGTGTCCCACTTGAAGTGTGAGTAGCTGTATGTATACGGGAACCATAATCAGGAGAATACCGGTTTGGCATTGCTCGTATCTATATATATAAGAACTGATTAATTATTGTTATATCATATTTTAATATATGAAGATTCAATTAATAAGAAATTAAATAAAAATTTATAACAAATAGTTGATGCATAAAACAAAATAAAACCAGGTTAACCGAGGCTATAAATCGTAGTTTTTAAGCCCACACCACAATTGAATTATGCGTCTATGCTGAGGCACTGCACCTGCGTCGATCAGTATTTTGAGTCGGTCTTACGATGTCCGTCCGTCCGGCGGGCTGGTTATCTGTCCATGTAAACCATTTGCCAAAGTACTGTTCACAATTTTGACCTGTACTTATCGGGTCATAATTGCAAACTACCCCCACACACCCAGAAAAAAAAACATTTTTCAATATGGTCTCCTCCAACAAAACTATTTTTAGTGAAATTTGTTATGTATATTATGGTCAATTAAACCATGTTATTGTCACCGCTAACCATATTATGGCTAAATTAGTACCCCATAAAGAAGCCACGGCCATATTATGTTTGCCGGATTATTAACTAAATTTAACCAGGTAAATGCTCGTATTTGGCCGGTTTTTTTATATGCCAGTTTTTCAAATGCTCTAGATTCAAGTCATATTAAAACAAACGAGCAATTGCTTTTGAGAATGACCCGAATCGCCCAAAGCTACTGGAAAAACTTAAGTCATTATTTTTAACCAAAATCGAAAGGCAACCAACCCAAACCTTTTTCTAGGGACTCAATTAAAATTAGCTCAATAGGAAAGTCCAGATGCAAAATAACTTTATTTATGGTAAGAAAATTGCCTAGAGATGCAAAGATCACTTTTAGGTCATAAAATTGGTATTTAATGTTAAAAGCTCATGATTTTTAAGTGGTTGTTGCTTGTACTTGGTGACAACTAAAAACTTTTTCACAATGAGGAGAAAAAGAAAACTGTTTTTCACTTGCTGTGGCAATTTCAGGAAATAAGTTTTGTTAAGGATATACGCGAAAATAGCGCTTAGCATGAAAGCTGTAACTTTGGCATGGATACAATATAACCGATTACATATTGTATTAAAAATAGCCCTCAATAGAAGTCAATATATACAGGTGTGTTAAAGAATAATCCGAAATCACTCGAAAGTGGATGACTACAGCATTTTTCGTGTTTTGGAATTTACATTCACATGTTTTTATTTGTTTTCAATTAGAGTAAGAAGGGATTGGTGAAGATAAAACGAATCGGCTTTTATTCTTATATGTGATAAAATGTTTAACCAAAATATATATATATTAGAGCGACTCACCAAAAAAAGTGCTTGATGTACCCTCCTAAAAATTAACCTCGGACTTCTTTAAGATGACATTTAAAATATTTCGGCTCCAGCTTTGACCTCTCGTGAGCTGGACCATTTTGAAAAAGTTTCTATTTTTGCATGTTTTGTTAATTTGAGAATCTGTTTCCTTACCAACATATACAATATGGGTATCATAAGAAAGGTTATTTTAAGGCGCGTCCAACTGTTTATACAATTTGTCCAAGGACGATCATCCATGTCCTTTTTTTTAAGGTAATCTGTAAGAAAGAACGGTTTTTGAATTCTTAGTTCGGGGTTGTTTGTAATAAAAATGCCAAATTAACATATTTGACTCTTTAGTCGATTTAATACAGGTCTTAGCTTTTTTTGAAATTCGTGCTAGTTTGCGTTTTGACAAAAATGCAATGGGGTGGTAACCCTTCGTTTTAAATAGGGCAATATGGGTATCAAATTTTTTCTTTTGCCAAGTACATCATCTTTGTATGTAAATAACTTAGATTTTTGCAAAAATATAAAATCAAAGTATGCTGTATGAAAAATGTCATGCATAAAAACAAAATTGTAAATTTAAGTTTATCAGTTCCCATTATCGTTGGGTTTAAGCTAAAAAAAATTTAATAATTGTTCATTGTGTCGTGATTAAAATGCAAATTGTATATACAGTTGGACGCGCCTTAAAAAAACCTTTCTTATGATACCCATATCGTATATGTTGGTAAGGAAACAGATTCTCAAATTAACAAAACATGCAAACATATACCATTTTTCAAAATGGTCCAGCTCACGGGAGGTCAAAGCTGGAACCGAAATATTTTAAATGTCATCTTAAAAAAGTCCAAGGATCATTTTGAGGGGGTACACCTTGCACGAATTTCGCTTGATACAACTTGAGTCGCTCTAATATATCGCTCTAAAATATTATACAAAAATTTTTTTTTTAAATATTTCAAGTTTTTTTTTTATTAAATATCACTTTTATTTGTATGTATGTATATACGATAAAACAAAATTTTTATGCTCAAATTTTATTATTTAGACACAAATTTTTGTTACAATCAAAAAACCAAGCAAAACAGCTGATGAAAAGCTGTGTTTTATGTTTTAAACAGAGTTCGAAAATAAACAGTAAAGTACAGCACAGAAAAAATTATTAAATTTCTCCAATCACCAAATTTATTCCAAATTCATAATATCAAGCAAGCAAGTTGTTGATTTTGCACCTATTACCAAAACGATTATATTGATTACTAAAATTTTTAAAATTTTAAAAAAATATATTTTTAATAAATGATATATTTAATTTTAATTAAAAAAGTGATCAAAAAACTTTGCCATTTCAAACAATGTGTTAGTTTGTTTAATTAAATATTGACAATTCCTAACACCAGATTTGTATGTTTAAATTATTTTATTTTAAACGAAAAAAGTCAATTAGGATTTTTTGTTATTTAATTAAAATTTTAATTGAAAAATTTATTTCAAAACAACTATAAACAACTAATACAACAACAACAGGGTCTCAAGTTTTTACTTTCATGTAGAAGCTATGGAATAATACCAAAACACACCATAAATACAACAACTAAGGTAAAGGATCTTTTCAAATGCAACACAATCAAGGGAAAGTTAGGAAATATTGAAAACAATTTTCACAAAAAAAATTTAAATTTAGAAATTTCACAAATTAACACAAATATTAAACTAATCAAACGCAAAATTTATAACATAAATACGGGCATCAAAAATATGCTAATAGAAGAAGACTACACAAATTTTATTCACAAACAAATAGAAAGAGCAAAACAGATAACAAAGAATATAAAGGGAAAACAAATAAGAAAATTACATACACTGAAAGAAAATCAATTTAAATTACATGGCCTTATTTTCAATGAAAGTTGGTTTGAAAATAAAACCAATTTAGAAATTCCAATTGAAAGTAAGTGGATGTTGTCCCTGGGAAAAAAATTCGCCTTACCAATTGATAAGCACAGTTTTTCGGCATTGCATGTTATTGCTGATATTGAGCAATGCATTCAAGCCATTGATGATAATGAAGATCAGGTTAAAGAAATCGCTAGGACAAAATTAGCTAACAAAATTACAGGTTTTAAAAGAAAACTTAAAAATACCCCAAAGGAGAAATTTATTCTTACGGTTTTTGAGAAAACAAAGAAATTTTTGAAAAAACACGACGACGTTATTACTATACAAGCGGACAAGGGGAATAAAACGGTTCTAATGTATAAGAAGGATTACAATAATAAAATGGAAAAACTGCTAGAAGACAAAAATACATATAGAACAATACGAACAGACCCAACGTCAAAACTTCAAAAAGAAAATAATAACATAGTTTCAGAAATATTCAAAGATGAGTGTATAGATCAATGGCAAAAAAGACAATTATTATGCAGCGCAGCCATTGCTCCGAGAATTTACGGTCTCCCAAAAATTCACAAAACAAATACTCCCCTTAGACCGATTGTATCGTCGATGAATGTCCCATGTTACCAACTCTCCAAATATATTGGCCAAATTCTCAAACATATAATTTCCGAAAAATATAATATTAAAAACTCTGCAGAACTTAAAAAACAATTACAACATACATTTATCGCGGACAATGAAGTTCTCATATCATTTGATGTCGTGTCATTATTTACGAACATCCCTGTGCATACTGCCATAAAAAACATAATGGGAAAATGGGAAACTATTAAAAAACAAACAAAAATCTCGAAGTCCACTTTTTTGAAAATACTTAAATTTTGTCTCACGGATAACAATTATTTCGTCTACGAAAATAAAATCTATACCCAGATTTTTGGAATGCCAATGGGGAACCCCCTTTCTCCTACTATAGCTGATGTAGTACTGGACAGTTTACTCGACGAAGCAATAGCCGAATTAAAAAAGAAAGATATAAATTTAAAATACATAGTGAAATATGTAGATGACATATTAGCTATAGTAAAACGGGACGACAAAGAAGAGATCCTGAATGCTTTCAACGCATATCATCCAAAAATCCAGTTTACTACGGAAATTGAAGAGAATTTTAAAATTGCATATTTGGATACATACATATATCGACATAATAGTTTTATTAAATTTGACTGGTATTCAAAAGAAATATCATCTGGTAGACTGATGAATTTTAATGCAACTCAACCAAAATATCAAATAATAAATACGGCAAAAAATTTCATTTTTAGGGTACTATATATTAGCGATGAAGAATTCCACGTTAAAAATATAAAGAAAATTACAGCAATATTAATAAATAATAGCTTTCCAATAAAACTTATACACCAACTAATTGAAGAAACACAAAGAAAATTAAAAAACAACATAACTTCAAACAACACTGAAAATAATGACAAAGTTTTTTACAGTGTAAAGTTTATTCCTGGTTTAACAGACAACAGAAATATTAAAACAACGATAGACACACAAAACATATGTTACGCCTACAAACCACATACTACACTCAACTCTATTTTTTCTAAAATTAAAATGCCTGTAGAAAAACAACAACAAAACAACGTTGTGTACGAAATAGCATGTAAGGGAAATGACGAACAAAAATGTGATTTAATTTATATTGGAACAACAAAGAGAAATTTACAAACAAGAATGTATGAACACAAAAATGACATAGATAAACATAAGGAATCAACAGCTTTGTCAAAACATATGATTTGCGAAAAGCATAAACCTGACTTTGACAGAATAAAAATATTAGACGTAGAAGCAAAACAGAAAAAACGTTTCACAATAGAAAGCTTACGTATACAACAAAACATTGACAGAACAATGAATTTAAAGGAAGACACAAATAATATAAGTTTAAGCTACAGAGTTGCAATAAAATAGAAAAGATAAGCTGTGATATTAATTTAAGTTGTGTGTTTAATTTAATTATATGTTAAATGTTTTATGTTTTATGTAAGCTGTGTAACATTCAATGTATAATTTAATGTGAAAAACTACTTAGTATTTGTAAGTTTATTTATTTTGTTGTTTTATAATTTTGTAATAATATATGGTTTTTTATTAAAAAAAATATTAAATAGACAACCCCTGAAGATGTCAACAAATAATTGACGAAACGTTGGGAGAAACATGTAAAAAAGGTTTTTTATTTACATTAATATATTAGGCCTAATTAGCTTAACAAAAACTTATATATAATATCCAAACAACTTGGCCAAAAAAATAACAAACATACTTTAACTATAATGTTAATTAACTCAAAATTAAATTTTTAATTTTCTTTCAACTTAAAAAAATAATTGATTCAAATATCACATTAATTAAATTAAAATACTTTTTAAACTATTTTTTTAATTGATAAAACACTTTTTTCTGTGCACACAGTTTTTTAATTTTTGTTTGTGAATTTGTACACAAACAAAATATTGTACACAACTATTGTGAGCTGATGAACACAAACACTTAGATAACTTACCGAACTTATTTTAGAGTCCGTGTTAAGTTCTTTTTGGGGTACTTATTCTGTATTTTTTAGTGAACACGTAGTGAACTTTTAGCTAACATGATATGATTTTTTAGTACTTACTTTTTTCTAAAGGAAATATTTAAAATAATACATTTTCTGTATGTATGGGAAAGAAAATAAGAAATATAATTTTTGTGTTCAATATTTGTGTACAATATTTTGTTTGTGTACAAATTCACAAACAAAAAAATAAGAGTTTGAGTTTGTGTGGTTAGACAAGTACACTACGTTAGTTTACTGTTTTTTCTCGAACTCTGGTTTTAGACACTTGAATTATTTGCGAACAACTACTTCGAATATACAAAAACATGTGAATTTCAGAACACCAATTTATGAATTATGCGGATTCAAAAAATTGTGCGTTTCAATACGAGTTGAAACCTAAACACACCTAATAAATCTAATTTTTAATTTAATGATTTATAAGTGAAACGATCCCATTAATAAATTGTATCAAATAAGTAAAAAAAACTAATCTTATTCATAATAACCTTACAAAAGTCGTTTATATTCAGGTCTCATAAGAGATTAGAATTTTTTTCTACCATTTTAAATTTTAAAATAATTTTCATTCCATTCCTTTCAATTTTTTTTTTTTTTTTTTTTTTGCCTCTTGATCCATTAACAATACCTTTTCTAATGAAAAATTTCCTAAACACATGATACCTAAATAAATCAACGTTTTCAAATCTTTTCTCACCCATCTAACCTTATTTAGAATTAGCCATTTATTATTATACACAACCTGCTCCTCTTATTTATTCCTATTTCCTCTTCTAATCTGTGACACACATATTCAGTCATTAAATATAGTAGACGTTCAGGTGTTTGCACATGTATGTGTAGTAGTAGAAGTAGTAGGAGATGTCCTTAAGAAAGTGTATGCAATATTTTTTATTCGTATCACGCCACATATTTCGATGTTACGTTATGAGAGAATAATTTTCTAAAGAGGATATTTGTTCGAGTAGCTACACGCTGCTTTATTGTTCTACTACTTTTTGTTATTTTTTTCTTTCATCATCTTCATCGAATTCGTTGTCTTGATGGGTTTTTTCTTATGGGAATTTATGTTTCATCATAACCTGTAATGAAGTGTAAAAATGAAATGTCTTATTTTATCAAATGTCTTTTTTATATTCCTTCACTTATTTGTTCATTCTCTTATACATACGTATGTATGTCTATTCTCATTTATAAGGCAAAGTAACGGTATGCCATTTATTTAGGAATTTGTGTATGTGTGTGATTATTAATATAATTGAAGCATAAGTTTTCTTTTAAGGTAGCAAATAGGATTTGTTTGCTTTTTTTTGGTGTCAATATCTGGGTCAAAATTCTTAAAGATAATGCTCCCAATGTAAAATTTCCTTTGAACTTTAAATTGAAGATATTGAACTTTTCCATATCAAAGAAAATAAGTTATTTATGTTAAATCATTTGCAGTGACATGTAAAATTATAAATGGGCTCCCACTTTCTACAAATTTAATAAAAGAATTTATATTTATTTAAAAATGTGTCAAGTTTCGTATCTATACTTGCTAAAGGTTGATTGCCTAGAAATTGTTGCATCATCGTGATGAACCAAATTAAAAGCCATTTATATGATACCCTACACCATAAAACTGTATGTTTTTGCGGATTTTTTTTTTTCTAATTAAGCTTTGAAGCGTGATTTGAGATACACATGTAGCTTAACCTAAATAATTGCGGCAAGCGTTTTTTTATATCAAAACTTCTCATTTTTATACAGTTTATACCAAACAAGATTTATAAGGCTAATTCAAAACCAGATCGCTACGTCGCACAGTGGCGCCATTTGAGTTTTTTCGTTGCAAAAATCATATCTTTTGAACCGAATAAGATAATTGAACAGTTTAAACAGCATATGATAGATAACTGTTCAGCCTATGAAATGAGCGTTTGGTAAGGGTGCTGCGCTTTGTAGGGGCCTACTTATGGGTTATCAAAGTTAAAATTAGTAGAAAAATCAATTTTATGGTAACTAAAAAAAATTATTTTTACATTTTTAGATTGTTTTTATTTTTTTTCTTAAGGGTTTTATGTTTTAAATTATTACCCAACAAATTAAAAAAAAAATTATTTTTTTTTTAAATTTATTTTTTAAATTTTCTGTAAAATATTCATCACAATTCGTAAGAGAAGGTATATCTAAAAGACTAACCATTTCTAAACTATAATTATTTTTTAACTCTATTCGTGACTTCACATGCCGCAGGGAAGAAATAAGTGGATCGGAAGATGCTGCCAACATGTTGAAGAGGTCTTATTTTGCCTTACCCTTGATGCTTTGAATGTGTTCTGCAATCTATATTTTTTATAAAATTTGTTAAGAGACTCCTGTGCTTCTTCAGAAAGCTCTCCAATTGGCAAAGACTGGTACTCAATTATATCTTTGCCATGCGCCAATATTTTATGGACGGTCGGGGTCAACTTCTTCTGTGGATACATTTCTGCTAAAAGAGATGCAGTTTTCGACGCATATTCTCCATATTTTGTAGAATTGACATTTTCTTTGCAGTTTAAAACATCCAAGATCGTTCGCAATCTTTTCACGATTTGATTGTCAATTCCAATGATTCTATTTACTGCCACATCATTTTCAAAAAATCTCCTAGAAGTGTTTCCATCGTTTGAGTTACCGTATCCGTGCTTGGGACAGTCTACTTTTAGTCCAACTTGTTTAAAAAAAGCATCCTGTATTTGCTTCTTTCTGATCTTTTCCTTATCCTTTATTGATGTATTTTCATCGAAGTTTTCCTCCTCTTGTGGTAGGGTATATGCCAGTTTTAGCAAGAATTCCATACACCTTATCCTTGCGTGCAATGGTGACATTCCATATTCGTAATTCTCCTCATTTGTAGAATCGTTTAAATTACCAAAGTTCTTCTGACAAATAATAATATAAAATCGATAAAAAAAATATAAAAATAAAACGAAAAAAGGGGTTTAAATAGGTTTTTGCTAAATTTTTACCTCCAATATAATTCTGTCTATATATATGTATATGATAACTAATTGAAATATATTATAATTAAGCAGAAAAAGATACTATTCTTAAACTCTTTACAACTAATTATATAAAATTGAGATGTAACATATTATATATGAAATAAATTGAATTGAATTGAAAAAAGTTCTTCTGACTCTTTTTGCAAATCGGGCATGACATTGTTGAGGTTGTTCCTGTCAGTTCGTTTACGACTTTTCCGTCAACCATGGTCAGGTGGAACTCGTTATTGCATTCAATATATTTTCCTTCTCCAATTTGCAGCTTTGTAGGCTTAATCTTGTTTATTTGTTCATCAATGTCCTTCACCATAGTCCTTATGAGTTCTGCCGATTCCCTTGCAAACTGAAACATTATTGGTCGGCAATAATGCACTGATGACGGACGTGGATTTTTCCAGTGTAGGGAAACATCAGATTTTAGCCGCAACGGAACAACAGATGCCATAAACATATTTCCGTCCGATATTGTAGCGTCATCGGAAGATATCCTTTGCTTATAAACGCTTTGTCCGGATGATCCATCGCAGCCCCATCTGCTGATCAATGTCAACTTCTCAGGAAGAATTTTCACTTCCGTGAAAAACTTTGGTGTGGTTGACTTTCTAAACAGTTCAAATAATTTTAAATTGTTCAACGCCATGTTTTCAGTACTTAAATTGTTTAATGGTTTCAGTAATTGTTGCGCCAACTTTCAGGCGTAGACTAATCCAGGCATTATGCTTATTTTGCAATATATAGGCTTATGCTACCATGCCTAAAAATTTACCTGTTCCCTGCATACATATGGATTTAGGTTGAATAATGCAATTTTTATATTATGCACGTGTCCAAATAAGTTTTGTGCCTACCTGAGGGACCATAAATCAATATTGTTCTTGACCATTTGTACGCCAAAGTATTGTTTAAGTGAGGTACGTACCTGCTTATTTCAATGAGTAGCTTTTTCAAACTATTAGATCAAACTACTGTCAGTCAAAACATATAAAGGATGGACGCCATACAATTTCTTCAACCATGTCTTTTTAAACTTTTATACCTCTAGAAGCCAAACGGGCACGTACGGGCAGATAAAACCTTTTGAATTATGTAAAGAAATAATCAAAGAACAGGTTTTGCAAATATGGCAAACATAGAAATATATAGTTTTTTTTTATTTTCCGTCAAAGTTGAAAAATAGTGAAAAAACGGATAGTTTTTAAATAGTGATTTACCAGGAGAAACACAAAGCAAACAGTTAATTTTTTTTTATCATTATACATTTAATAAATACATCAATTACTACAAACAAAAAATAAGGCGATTCGTTACCTATTTTTCGTGATATTACACCTGAAATCGCAACAAATTGACTAAAAATTGTGTGTTTTTTTGAAAACCGAAAGTCGGTCAACTTTGAACGGTTATATCTTCTAAACTAAAAATGTGATATTATTAAGAGTGGCATATTTGAAATCGTTGAAAAGTTTCCTATAACATGGGTTTATTCAAAACTTCGTCGGCGCTCATGAAAATTTTGATTTTTGCAACCTCGTTTGCTCTACGGGCGCCACTGTGCGTCGGTTTGTCTTATTAAAAATGTACTGACTGTAGAATTCTAATATTGAAAAATATTTGTCGGTCTTGTTTGAGGTGGTTTGTTAGAAATAAATGGCTTAAAGCGTTAGGAACGACATGAAGTTAAAAAATCGTGTTGTCATTTTATAGTTTTGACAAAAAACTATATTTGGGAGTAAAGAGTGAATGTGTACCTACGGTGGCATGTCATAACTTGGACATTATGACACTTAGAAAAGTCTCATAAGATCCGCGAGCATTATGACATTTTTGGTATTACTTCACTTTCAAATGTATCTTAATGTCTATTTCACTGAGCGAAGCCGGTGTTTGCTATGCCATAGAGTAGAAAACGCTGCTCCAGGCCGGCAATGCAGGGAAGCTTCAGTTAACGAAGTCGGTGTTTGTATACAATAGAGGAGAAATTCTTTGTTTAACAACCACCGGCTTCTATAGTTAAAGTTTTTTAATTCGAAATTTTTTAATTTAGGATTTCATAATTTGGGATTATAAAGTTCGGGATTTCGAGATTCAGATTTTGAAATTCGAGATTTAAAAAATTTGGAATTTGGTTAAATCTTTCGTCCCAGAGCTTGACAATAATGAACTCAACAACTTATTGATTATAACTCACAAAATAGTTTCAGAATGTCCAGGGGCATTACGACACTGACCTGATGGATATTATGACACTTTCAAAAGGGTCACACTGTACATGAACTTTACGACATTTATAAGTCTGGTCATTATCCATGGACATTATGTGACTGGACCTTACGTCATGTAATTTTTGCTAATTGCCAAAATTGTATCTCTATAGGAAAATTTATAGGAATATTTTTTTTTAATATGGGAGCCATAATCCATTACAGATGTACCACTCCAAAATTTGGTGGAAAAGTTTGCACTTCGTCTGCTGATAATTTAATTGTCGTATGTGGATGCCGATAGTTTTGAGAAAATTGAGTTTGAACACATTGAATTTGAAAATTGCTTCAGCAAATAGCACATACGACAAACTCAACACTCCATATCTCGAAAACCGTATGAGGTATCGAAAAACTGATTACGCCAACTGAAAGATCAGGTCGGAAAACCTGAGGAATCGATCTCAACTCAAAACCGCAAAAAATCCACATGCGACATTTAAATTATCAACCGACGACTTATATGAAAGTCTTTTGTGCCGAATATTAACCCTATGAATACACAATATGACAGTAAAAATGACTCTAGAAGTAGGAGGAGCTATGATCCACAACATGAAGAGTTTATGTGGAAATTTAAGCCAAAAAATAAAAGTTTTGCTATATATTTTGATTTTTAAGTTATTTTGGGAGTAAAAAAAACTACAGCCTATTAAGAGCCTACGACCCTCAAATTTTGTGAAAATATTTAGGAACACACAAAATAAATTCCTTCGTTTCTTTTTAAGGTTTAGGGCAGAACGAATTTCTAAAACTGGGTCTTATATATGTATATACATATGTATATATGTATGCGATATATATACACAGTGCACGCTCGGTAGTAGCGACTACCCACTATCGCGACGGCCCGGTTATTGCGACATCTTAATTTTAGACATTGTAGCTGCTATAATCACGATAGTTTACAAAAAATCATGTTCTATTTTCGCGACTTTTATTGTTATTTTTTCTAAAGTTAAAAGATTTGTAAGCTGTAGAGTCTTCTTACCACAGATTACATACAAATATGTAAAAAATGACGTGTGAAAAAGGCCCAAATCAGTTGCGAGGGCAGCTATCGAAGAAAGAGAAAAGAATCGTTTTTTGGTAGTGAAGTGGCAATGTGTCAAAGCAGGCCGATGCAATCAACACAAATTGCGTGATCAAAATAAAAATAACAAAACACAAACCACGTTTAACAAAAACATTAGTTCAACAAACGGGTTATTTAATGAAAAAAAAAGTATTTATTGTTTTATAATGTTATTTACTTAATTAAATATTATTTACTAGTGTTGCGGTACACTTAAAAGTTAATCTTTGTGTTCGTTGTATTGCGGCATAAAAGATGGTTCAAAGAGAAATGAAAAAAGGCAGCTTCCTAAGAAAGAGACAAAAATCTTCCGTCTCGTGACAGATCTGTGTGTAATATGTGCTACTTACTATTAACTTTTACAAATGCTTTCAGGCATAAGGGCACATTTTGTATGTTTAATTTTAATTATACAGTTTTATTCATTGAAATCTGTCAATATTTTCACAAGATACAAGCTTTACCTAACGCGAAGTGGTCAACTTTTAAACCCTTTATCGCTCCACTGCGATAAAGGGCTTGTTGGTCACGAACTCCGTGTTCCGGCCTCCCCTACGAGTCGTTCAGACATAATTTTGCAATCCGACTTGAAGTTAAAGAGGTTCTGATCTATAACCACTTTTTTTGATATTGATCCTACTGTTCGTTGGCGTAAGCGCCTGTGTAGTTTTTTGTAATAGATTAAATTAACGCACACCCTGTTTGACCCGAAGAAAAGGTTTGAGCTGATTTGCGCCTGGGGAAGTTAATTATTCCATTGAAACTGCTCTCGTTTACAAAATTTTTAAGTACGAGAACGCTTTTCGGTAACAATTGGACCCTGCGTGATGAGTAATGTCATGTTAGATCTCAATAGCAACGCGTAATAAGCGCAAAAAATTACAACTATTTAAAAAAAATTTTAATATATCAAAATTTTTAAGCAGTAAATGAAAACTATTTATGTATACCAGTGACCGTAAATAACAGCTATCCACAAAATTTGAACTCAAAAACTCTCCATATTAGAGTCAGCTGAGACTTTAGATTCTGAATTGCGGAAGTGGAAAAACGATCTCAACTCCACAGTTAAGACTTATTTTTCAACAAAAAAAACATTCGGAGGACACTGTTAAAAATGGAGGTTTATTTCGCTGTCATAAAAGAAAACTCTTTTAAAGAGATTTCTTTTAACATCATAAAATAAAACTCATTTGTGGAATTTTATTTTTTCCTCCTATAAAAAAAACTTATATTGTTTCTGTTTTGCACAATTTATTTAATTGCAATTCAAGGTGATTAAATTACACTGGGTGTCAGTTTACATAAAATTGGTTTAATTAAATGGCGGGAGAAATCAAACTCCTTAAATGAGTTGTATTTTATGACGGCTAAATAAAACTCTCCTTTAAAGAGTTTATTTTGATGGAATTTTTTGTTTTTTATTCACAAAATAACTGTTATAAAATTATTTTTTTTATATAACTTATAAATGCTACGGTCGCTGATGTATACTCTTTGTATAAAACTTAATTTATTAAAACAAAATGCAAACAATTAATAAAATTAAGATTTAACATAATTTTTCTTTTTTATGCCGTGATTAATGAAAACTGGGTATATAATGGGTGTTCCAAAATGTCCACCAGATTTAAATTCAAGAAAAAACCCCGCTTTCATTTGATAATGAATAATTTGATTACGACCGAAAAGTCGATTTTCGAAAAAAAGTCGCTTATGAAAACGATAACGAGCGATTTATTGTCGATTGCTTAAGTCGTCGATTGACATCGTGGGCCGGGTTCTTAATAAACACACGTTTACAATCTAAAAGTAAAATTTTTATTTCCAAAATATTTTTAATGGACCATTTACTTCGTGTTCAACAACTTTAAATATTTTTGGTTGCTCCGGTAGTTAAGTTGGAAATAAAACAGTCCATCAGTGTAAGGGCTGCGGGTTTCATTCCCGCCACAGACTCTAGTCTGTTTCACTATAACGGGCTGCAGCTTTTACTTACTACTGCTCTGTTACACTAGATTCAGACGATGATTTTTTTCAGGCTTTTTAAGGCATGATTTATGGTGTTTGTTGGCGAACGGTGTAGAGAAGCAAGCGGGGTTGAGAAAAAATCAAATTTTCTGTTCTCTGTGTCTTTTTTCCTATTGTGCTTTGCACATACATATTCATATTCTTTTATGTTGCTTCATGTCAGCTCTCTTACATATGCATAATGAAACAGTCCAAATTTGCACATAACAATTTTTGTGCAATTAAGAGAGTAATTGAGAGAATATTTGCAAGAACTTTTTTTTGGGTAAGTTCGGACAAGAATAAACAATCAGCTGTTTATATATGAAACTGATTAATTAATCAGAAAACTTAAAAGAAAAAGTTTAGTTTCTATTAAAAATATATATAAAAAAAAGCAAAATGTAAGGTTTTAATGCAAAAAATTAAAACAAAATATAAAAAATGATAATGATGCAAATGTTTTGGTTTTATAATGTTATGAATTTTAAGCGTCTAAAATCACTTAAATAGATCTTAATTTGAAAAGTAAGCATCATTAGTATTTGAAGAAGGGCAAAAATGGTTTTTTGCATTCCAGCAATTTTGGGTAGTTTTGGCAAATTCAGAGAGTAATTTTCATTTTACTCTCATTAGTCCGAACTTTCCCGAGATCTTGTGGAACACACCTTTTATTTTTTATTTTAATATGACATCTAAAACACGGAACTCATTTAAATTTCTTGTGTTTACAAATAATCAAGTAAAGAGAATTACCGATGACGTGGGAAAAATATAATCGTTTGTATCTGTTGTGTTTTTGGAATTTTTAAAAGGAATTTAAAATTAGACATTATTTTTAAATCATGATTTGAATCTAGCTTTAGTTCAGTTATAATATAATTTTTAATTTTATTTGTATAACTCTTATTACGGCCAATTTCCCCAAGTTCAGTTATAAACTACACTATAACTGCCAGTGAACAATATATTTTGGACAATTATATTGATAGTAAACTATAACTGAACTTGGTGAAATTAACTGCTACTAAATAAATAAATTTATAAATATGTACATAATAATAAATCGTTTTATTTAAACTGAAGGTTATTGTGAATCTATGAACTCTCATGTTTTTTTACGGTAAATTTTGGGGCACCCTTTGTATATTTTCCATTTGAGTTTTGTTGAAGAAATTGTTATTAAAATCTAAACAAGCATCTAGTGGCTTGTTTATTTTCAAAATATCAACAAATATAAAAAGCAAATCCTTTAGTTAATGGTCTTGCCGTAACGTAACGCTGACTTCAATTGTTTCTTCGAAGAGAATTAAGTCTTTGTGCTTCAAACAGCAGATGATAAATGATGTTATAACTACGAAAAAATAATATGAACAATTTTCAAATATTGTAGGAAGCTAAGAATAGTATTATCAAAGGACATTTAATAGAACTAGATAAAGGAAAAGTTTTTTTTTTGCCATAGTTGAATTTAAGCTTTAAAGTTCAAGCAGAAAATTATTTTTTCTTATTGACAGTAGAAATTGTCCTGGTTAACTATTCCCCGTTATACTGAAGGAATATATGTATACATATATGCAGCCATTACTTTAAGCTCCAATAAACCTTCAATATATATTGGCTAGATGGAGATCGGTATATTACTAGGGAAATTTGTAGCCCCAAGAAAGATAGGTCATGGGCTGGCTTTATTCCAAAAACATTTATAGGACATCACCGAATAGCCAAAACTAGATGTATGTGGACACTTTTGCATACATCATATTAAGTAATTACACTTTTAGCAACTTCTGCTGCCCGAAAGGCAGCTTTCCATCAAAAAAGAAGCATACTAATGGGGTCTCAGCTAATAGTCAAATCAGAGCCTTTCTTGCACCGGCGGCTACTAACTCCCGTAGCTCAAGATGAAAATGTACTCTGGGGGGTACCTCGGACTCAAGAAATCAAAAGACTTCAAGAGCCCTGCCAATTTAGATGTTTGGTACATCCCAGGTATGCCTACACCTGACTTGTCCGGTAGGTAGTAACACCAGAAGGTGAAGTAGCCTTGAGATAATCCCTACGCCATCTGGGCCCTTCACAAAGTATGTGTGCTGTAACTTATACTGTTTTTGTATTGAACTTGCTATGGCGACTTGAAAATGTTCAAATATTTATAGTCTATGTTAAGAGCCGGGTAAGCAGGGAATTGCTATTAAAATTTTAGGAAAAGCGTTTCAGTAGGAGTCTTTACCCAGCCAGCAAAATGCAAATGTCTGACTTCATTCTTAGAGACTTCGTTCAGATCTGTCAGACACAGTACTGTTTGGCCACTTTCTGATCTATTTCGCATGAATATATCGGAGGGAATTTTTGTACCGATATGTCTAATTAATTTCTGATTGAATTCATATAGATGTGTCTAACGACCATACATAAACAAGAGCGAAACGCTTTTTCTAGCTGTCAAAAATCCTCATTCCCATACAATTTGTATGAAGCAGCCCTAAATAGCGCGGCGTCAACTCTTTGCAATTGGAAAATCCGATATTGACAGCACGTTAAAATAAGCAGGTTTGCTATATTTGTTGCTTTGACCCTCTTTTTATTGTTTGATAATAAATAATGGCAAAAATAGCCATTTCTAGGTCAAACTAGCGGTTTTAATTCAATTTCTTATTTCTTTTATGAGGGTGTTAGTAAGCACGAAAGTTAACACTACTGTTTGTGACACAACGCTGACACTCTTGTTTAAGTATGGCATATCCGCGTTAAAGCTACGCGGAAGAAAACGTTCCGCCTTCCGCTCTAGTTTAGGCACGACTGTAAGTTTTAATGTGTGTTTCTTTTTGTAAATATTCTTTTTTCTTTTTATAAATAATTACAATTCTCATTAAATTGAAAATATTTTTATACTATATGTCAACCACTTCGTACGTTATTGGGTCAAAAATCTGACAGAATTTGTTTACGATTCCGGCTTTTTTTGTCGACGTTTCTCTCAGATATCTGGAAGATGGCGGGCAATTTGGCAGCTGGGTATATAGAAACATAAAAAGAACAAGTTTTATTAATGGATACCAGATAATTTTTTTTCCAGAGTTTCTTTATTGAATCTTCATATATTAAATATGAACTAACAATAATTAATCAAATCTTATAATAATACTTTAATTCATGTCGTGCCAGTGCCGGACAAAAAATTTTCTTATCACGGTTTCTGTTCACATATTTAGGTGTTTATCGCTCTTCTGATTGGGTGAGTGCTGCAGTGTCTCTTCTCCTTAAGCGAGTGTGGCCGCCATCATTTAAGATATTTCGAGCCAGTGGTCTTGGGTGTAGTCAAGCCTTTTTAAATATTTTACTGCGTATTTTGTAATCATGCTTTTTACCAATGGCACGTAGAGATCCTTGTGGTTAATCGAGTTTTTAACATACCAGGGAGCAGCTGTGACTATTCGAAGAAGTTTATTTTGGCGCCTTTGAATTTTTTCGATATTAGACGCTGAGGCAATGCCCCATAACTAAACATCGTAGCACCAAATTGGCTTTAAGATAGAGTTGTAAAATAGAAGTTTGCAATCGAGACTAAGGACAGAATTTCTTCCAATAAGCCAATTAATTTCAATTGCTTTTAGTTTCATCTGAGTTAATTTAGCTTATATTTGCCATAACCACGTTAAACGCCGATCTAGATGTGTACCGAGGTATTTTACAAGCGAGTGTTGGGGTATTATTTGATTATTTATTTTAATAGGAGGGCATGTTTCCCGACGTAATGTGAATGTTATATGTGCGCATTTATGCTCATTGAGCTTTTTCCTTAAATTTTTTTAACCACCGTTCTAGTTCAAATATATGATACTGTAAGTAACGAGATGCTTCTAGACAGTTTGCTTGTAAGCTTAGAAAAGCTGTGTCGTCCGCAAATGTTAAGGTATGGGTGTAGCTATTTGTTGGCAAGTCCGAAGTATAAATTAAGTATAATAGAGGTGCTGCCTTGTGGAACTCCAGCGGCAATTGGCTAAGGAGAACTTAAAAAGTCGCCTTCTTTAATAATGAATTTACGACCGACTAAGTTTTCTAACAGCTTCAATGTATGTAATAAGCCCTCGTCCCAGACTTTATGAAATGCTTCAGACACATCGATGAAAAGAGCGGAACAATATTTTTTTTCTTCAAAGGCCTTTCTTATGGCGTTTACTATCCCATGGGTTTGTTCAATTGTGCTGTGTTCTTTTCTAAAACCAAACGGATGGTTAGGAATACATCTATTTTCATTTAAAATTGGGATTAATTTTGACACTAAGAGTTTCTCAAACAGCTTTGATATATTAGATAATAAACTTATAGGCCTTTATGACTCAACTTTTGTGTGATCTTTTCCCGGTTTAGGTATCATGGTAACTAAGGAAACTTTCCATTCTTGAGGGTAGTATTCAAGACGTAAGATAGCATTAAAAATAAAAAGAATAATTTTCTTTGCTATGCAACTTGGTTCCAAAAGCCAGATAATAACTTTTGTGTTTATAATACGGCTGTGGGAAAAATCGCCCAAAGAAAAATGGCCCAAAAAAAGAAATGAAAAATCGCCCAAAAAAATTCCATGTAAAATTGGGCCTAAATTCATATGAAAAGTGACCTAAAATTCTTGGGCTATTTTTCGTTATTGTTGGGTGATTTTTCGTTTTTTAAATTTGGTGATTTTTCATTATGAAAAATCACCCAAAAATGTTGTATGAAAAATGGCCCATTTTTTTGATTTTCTCCTCTATGGTATAACAAACACCGGCTTCGCTTACTAAAGCTTCTCTGCACAGCCGGCCTTCGGCCGGGCGCAAGGATTTTCTCCTCTATGGTATAACAAATACCGGCTTCGCTAACTAAAGCTTTTCTGCACAGCCGGTCTTTGGCCGGGCGCAAGGATTTTCTCCTCTATGGTATAACAAACACCGGCTTCGCTAAGTAAAGCTTCTAAAATCTGCCTTGTTTCCAAACGAAAGCCGACTATGCAGAGAAGCTTTAGTTAGCGAAGCCGGTGTTTGTTATACCATAGAGGAGAAAATCCTTGCGCCCGGCCGAAGGCCGGCTGTGCAGAGAAGCTTTAGTTAGCGCAGTGTCCATGGACACTATGAAACTTTTTGGAGTGTCATAACGTCCATGGACACTATGACACTGGACGTTATAACATGCCACCGGGAAAAAATCCTTTTTTGCTTTTTGGGTCATTTTTCATTTTTTTTTTGGGCCCTTTTTCGTTTCTTTTGGGCAAAATTTCATATATAATTTTTTGGGTCATTTTTCATGTTCTGTTGGGCGATTCTTCATTTGGGCGATTTTTCATTTCTTTTTTTGGGCCATTTTTCTTTGGGCGATTTTTCCCACAGCCTTATAATACTAACAGTTGTGAACAGTGTTGCCAGTTTTGCAAGTTCTTGAAATGCAAACAAGTTTTAAAGTTTTTATTTTTTTGCTAAAATAAAGTTTTTCAGAAAATTAAGCAGCCTACATGACAGTGATGGAAAATTCAGTACTATGGTACTATTTTCAGTACTTTTTCTATTCATAAATACCACTGTACCCCCACGTCAGTTTTAGTACTCTTTTCTTGTTATGCTTCTTTGTTGCTTTTTTTAACATTTCCTACCTGCCAATAACATGCATGGTACACATACACTTTAGTGTCATTTATCGTTCATGTTTTCTGTTGCAAAAATATTGATATTCTTCAAGCAATGTCATTTTAAATGCGTTTTAACTACATGGTTTCAATGACGCTATAACATACTAGATGAATTTCCTATTTTTACTCAGCAATAGTTAGCAAACATATTTTGAACACCACTAGAAAATATGTAATAACATGTTTGTTCGGGAATTAATAATGAATTAATTTTAAGTTTGTTAAGCAAAATTTTATAATTTTAATATTACAATTTATTAATATTTTATTCCTTTATATATTTGTTTTTTTTATATTTTTCAAAAAAATAGGTTATATAAAAAGTACCAAAATGGTTAATAAAGTACTCTTTTACTTAGTCGTCAGTACCATCTCAAATTTTAAATTTTCCATCACTGCTACATGATTTACTAATACTTTGACAAATTAACCTTCCCTCAGCTTAGTGCATTTCAAAATATAAGAATTGAATACGTGATATTAAACAAATTGATTAATTTAATTTTTATTTATATATTTGATATATATTTAAAATTTAGGCTTAAGTTCATTGAATTAAATTTTCATTAAATTATTTTTTATGAAGACATAAAAGCCTGGGTTCAAATGTCAGCTCAGTCAAGAATGAAAAATAATGAATAAAATTTTAATTTATTTAATGTTCTAAAATTCCTGTCTTCATAAAAAATAATTTAATGAAAATTAAATTCAATGAATTTAAGCCAAATTAAAAATATCTAAATTTGGATTAAAACCCATTAACAGTTCAACAAAATAACCACAATACTAATTATATATTTAAAATTTCATAACTAAACTTATGCAATGTATGTTATTCTTTTTAACGATTTGAAAAAAAAAAACGTTTTTTTACTCAAAAAAAAATCATAGAATTTTTGGAGAAAAACATGACATGTGAATTGCTGATGGTATAGTGCATGGTGAAATTAGATTTTGTTTTCCGTTTAATATACATACATATTATGTTGGAACTTCTTGCGTGAAATATTCTATTTTTCCAGCAAACTTCTTGCAGAAGTAATAAAAATAAATCCACGTAGTGGATGTAGAACTTCTTGGGCTTAGCCTATGCATTTTTAGTATTTTTTTTTTCTTGAAAATTGGAAATTATAAAAATATCTCTTCTTGCCCAGTCATCTTACCAAACAACAGCGACATAAATCATGAAATACGGACAAAGTTAATTGTATAATATTTGTTATTTTTCATATTTTTACAAAAATAATAATTTTAAAATTTTTATAATTTGTTTTTCATTATTTGTTTACTTTGTATCAGCTTTTTGACGTTGATGATACACATGAAACAAAAACAAATTGCCTGTAGATTTTGTATTATTATGTTTGTTGTATTACCGAGGCCACCTTTTAGTAATTTCACCATGGTATAGTGTATTGTATTTTGTGTTTTACCGAGCTGCCATTTACATCGCGTTAATGACATTGTTATCTTGGCGTTTCGTTTTTTGCGTGCTGTTTTTGGTGTTTTTTGCAGTAATCCGTCAGTATTGTCTTTGTGTGAGAGATTCTACGCACACTTGGAAATTTACTAATATTTATAGCATATGTTAAGTTCTGTGTTATTAGGAAATTACTGTGAGAATTACAGAAAAATCGGTTCAGTTGCTTAGAAGACTATAGGGAACAAAGTAAAGCATTTTAGTTTTTATATAAATTGAAATAAAAAGAAAACCTATCCCAAATAACGAAATGAAATAATTAGAAACCACATAATTGAACATGGTCTATATATAGACCTTATTCCCGAAACCAATTTTTTTTCTTTATGTAATCTTCTTTGGAATATAGGGTATTTATTATTTATTATTTTATCTTCACCTAATATTTTAACTTCACTGAAGGACATGTTTGTTGACTTTGTCAATTTCCAACATCAAAGTTCAGATTGCTTCTTTTAAATTGCGTTTCAATAGGTGTTTCGCTTCATCTTCTCCATAAATCGGCATTGCTTACAGTGTTGTACAAAAAAGTATGCCATTTAATACGCATAAATTTATTAATTTGCATTTATTTCTCTCTAATTTTGAAAGTCATGCAACGCGCTATTTAGATAACAGATTTAAAACAAACGTTTTATAATCACAAGCAACGAAAGAGGTGTAGGGTCCGATAATGAGCGACTTAACTTTCGTATTTGTTTTTTTTTTTTTTTTTTTTTTTTTGCCATATTTTCGAACTCGCATTGCTAACAACTAACAACTTGAAATGATTGGCTCTTTATGAAATACTTAAAATTGTAGTCTATTTCCTTTTAAAGGAGTAATGGCTTAAAGAGGAGACATCCAGAAGAACTAAAGAAATCATTATTGTTAGTATTTCTATTTCTTTTCTTAGATAACTTTATTTTATGTTTCTCATTTTTTTCATTACATACCCAATCAAAAAATAAAGTGCCGCTAAAAAATATTTACTCACACCTCTGCCCAACAAACACAGAATCATGATCTCGGCCTAAGAATAATTTGTAGTTCAACCCATTTTTAAAAGTCAAGAGATACAAAATAGTTTAAGAAAACATTTGAATGTAATTGCATTCTTAATAGAAAGCAGAAAATTTTGCAATAAAATTGTTTGTTGGGTGTTCATAAAAATATGTTTGCTTGTGTATGTGAATAAGTGTTTGTATGCATTTAGGAATAAAACTGGAAATGAAAAACGTGCTGTCGCCACTTTTGCATAAACTTCCTTTTTAACTGTTTATGGTTGTAGTTGCTTTTTGTTTGGTTTATTTAGTTGTGTAAGTGTGTTTTTATTTGTATTTATGTGTGTATGTTCATTACTAATGCAGTTTAAAAATGTAGTAGTTCCTTATTCTCTTACTACTTTAGGGGATACATTTTTCAAAACGACAGGATTGCCACGTTTCGATTTTTTTATACATATTAAAGACTTTAGGAAGACTTTATTAAAAATAACATAAAAATTCAATCCAATTATGAATAAAAATTCCCCGGGGTTTTTCCCCCTTTCTTAATTTTTACAATTAAATTTAAAAAGAAAAAAATGGGAGAAGGGAAACACTCCGGGGGAATTTTTGTTCACAATTGGGGTTCTTATTAAAAACTTTAAATATGTTTAAATTACATAAGGGAATTTAATTGGAAGTTTGATGTAATTTATTTTACTTATTTGTCGCTGATTTGAGATCTAGTCTCCAACAGCTCGCAAATTTAAGTTACAGGTAATAATCGTATAATTGACTTTGTTCAAAAAATTCAAAGTTAAGGGAAAAACTCTTTTGGTTAATTTTATTCAGGATGTGGAAGTTGATAAGAATGTACTTTGTCATACAAATTTTTTTCACACTATTATACATTTTGAATTTATTTAATATGGGGTTCAGATATACATTTTTATCGAGTTAATATTCGGTTTTTTTACAAAATTATCTTTCTGTTCACACAATTTAGCTAACTCAATTAGCGTTTGCCAGGGTGAAAAAGAAAAACCGTGTTTTGTATGCCTGTATGTGTGGCAAAAAACCAAAACGTAAACAAAAATGTACATGTATAAGCAAAATGCAAACAACTTTTGACATCTTTAAAGAATAAGCATCTGGCTTCTTGCGCAGACCTAATGAATGGATGGACCTTTGTTTTGTTGGCATTTCAGCTTGCACTTTGTTTAGTGAGTTGTGTTTTGCTCACTAAACACACTTGTTACAGTGTTGCATTTGAATTTTACTCAATATTATAACAATTTCGTATAAATTGAACAATAAGGGTAATCACGCTGGTTATTGTGCAAATTTGCATTTTGTTAATTTTCAGTGCCTATTATGATTGATCGTGAGCATACCACTTTTATTTTTGGTGCTAATGTGGTATTTTTTTTTAAAATGTATGCTGGCTACACAAAAAACTTCTGGCAGCATTATATTTTTTTTTTTTTTGAAAAATACTATGTATTTTGTTTTTGTAAAAAGTTAGAGTGAATGTCAAAATTTTTTGTTGAATATATAAACAAGAAAATTTTTTTGGTTTATAAAATATACACAATTTCTCTACAAGGTAAATATTTTCCCTGTCTTGCAAATTTATTGTGGCTTCACTTATATGTTACGCACTTTTAATTCCTTTTTTGTTTTATAAAATTTAAATAAGTTTTGTTCAAGTATAATTTTTTTTTTTTTTTTTTTTTTAATTTTAAATTTTAACCAAGGCGAATTCATTCCAGGTAATCTCGGTAGTACAACAAGTACAACTCGTACAAAAACCACAAGCAATTTGTTTTTGTAAAATCATTGTACAATGTCAAAAACCGAAACAAATCAAAACAGGAACAAAGCTAATAAACAAAATTTTGACATCCAACAATTATAAAGCTAAAGAAAAAAGTTATCAGCAGGACTCTTAGGATCACCTGTAATGAATTCGCCTTGATTTTAACAAATTTGTTCACAAAATGTAAACAAACTTTGACATTCAGCATACACAAAAATAAATAAGCAATAAACAGATGACTCGAAAGTGTCACCTGTATGAATTCGCCTTGTACGTAAGTAACAAATATTGACACTCGTAAGAGCAAGCGATCGAAAGGTGTCGAAATGGTTGAACCCAATCTGATTCGAAGTCGAGCGAATGAGTGGCGATCGCTTCGAATTGCTATCAAGATCGTTGAACAGGTCATTAGTCCTTTTTTATGTATAATAAACGTATGCAGTATAACAAAACACAATTTGCCATCATTATGACTTTTAAAATATGTAATTTAAAAATTAAATAAGTCCCCAAAAAATTTTTTGGGACTTATTTCATTTCAGATTTTTGAGGACTTATCTCATATGAAATAACTCCCCAATATAAAAATTATATAATCCCCAAAAAATTAAATAAATCCCCAAAAACGTTGCTGTTGCCTCTCATATCTTTTTGGGGAGTTATTTCATTTCCGTTTTGGGGACTTATTTCGTGGGGGAATATTTCATGCCGCCTTAAAAAATATGTCGGTCCGTATATCAAACGTTGTTGTTTGCTTTTATAGGCAACTGAAACAATATGCACTTCTAATCTTGCTCAAGGTTTCTTTTAGTGCAAATGAAGTAAAATAAAGCAAATTCCAAATGCGTACATTTTGTTGTTGTGTTGTGCAAATATGTGTATTTTTGCACAGATTTGCGTCTTTTGCACACTTTACACTACCCATCGTGATTACCCTTAATAACTAAATTGAAATTCTATATGGATAACTGAACTCAATAATGGCAATTATTGCGCAAAACTCAATTAAGGTGCATATCTGAACACGGTATAAGTCGTGGCCATGTCGTTATACTCAGTATTAAAGTGTAAAAGGACATTTAGTATAACACTGAAAATAACATTTTATCATGGCAATCCTAGTCTAACCCAGTAGTAATTCCTGACTATTATATGTTTTGCTCTAAGCCTTAATAATATTTATTTTATTTAATTTTTTTTTTTTTTTTTTTTTTTTGTTCATTTAAAAACTACATGCTGTAATATTCTCTCATGGACTTTATAATCTGTTTGTTCCCCTAGTACTCATACAAAAAATGTATTTCATAGTATTTCATTAAAAAAGCCTGTTGGAGTTTAAATATTGTCTGTATGCTATTATAGTTTTTGTTTGTTTTTTTAATAATTTTTTTCATTTATTGCATCCTTAGGAGAAACTCTATTTTCCTGTCAAAACTATACCAACTCTTCTCCGTATGTTTGGCTACTGCAATTGTTGATGTTGCTTTGTATAAAAGAAAAGCATTTAACCAAACGATACGCTAGTTGTAAGCTATGAAATAAATGGAAGTGAAGAGAAAGAGAAAAAGTGAGAGAAATTAAATAATTTTTTAAACATTTAAATAACAATGAGTTTTATTAGTAAATAACCAGGTCAAGTTTTTACAGGCTTCATAAGAATTTCAGAAGAATGCATTTGTTTGCATTTTTGGCAACATTTCTCAACGAAAATATAATTTTATACCTTTTGTGACAAAGAAGAAAATCGAAAGTAGGACTAATTCAGTTTTCTGGGAAAACCCTTTGAAAATATATTTTCATTATTTTCGCTGCACAGAAAAAATTATTAAATTTCTCCAATCACCAAATTTATTCCAAATTCATAGTATCAAGCAAACAAGTTGTTGATTTTGCACCTATTACTAAAATGATTAAATTGATTACTAAAAATTTTAAAATTTTGAAAAAAAGTTTTCAATAAATTATATTTTTAATTTTAATTAAATAAGTGATCAAAAAACTTTGCCATTTCAAACAATGTGTTAATTTATTTAAATAAATATTGACAATTCCCAACAACAATTCTGCATGTTTAAATTATTTTATTTTAAACGAAAAAAGTCAATTAAGATTTTTTGTTATTTAATTAAAAATTTAATTGAAAATTTATTTCATAACAACTAAACTGTTAATTAAATCAATACTAAATTTTTAATTTTCTTTCAACTAAAAAAATAATTGTTTCAATTATCACATTAATTAAATTTAAATGCGTTTTAAATCATTTTTTTAATTGATAAAACACTTATTTCTGTGTGACAACAAAAATTCTAAATTCAAAATCTAGAAATAAAACTTATTCTACAGTTTTAGGCAAGAATTTATTAAAAAATTAACAATAATAACTTTTTTATCCGAGTTTTTTTTAATGCATATTCATGATGTTTGTAACCTACATCAGGTGGGGATAGCTTTTGTGTTTGTAACACATATATTTATTATTTTTCGATCACCTTTTAGTATACTGATGAAATTATATTCACTTTCCGAAACTTTCGTCTATCCGTCTTGTTGGTTGGTTGTCGGTGCACGTACATAAATCTTATGCGCAAAATACGTGTTGCACTTTTGGAACTTTGTACACACAGAAACAAAAAAATGGTTGAAATATGGTTTCCAAACCATATTATGTTCTGCGCCTTCGCCAAAAACAAACTATTGTTGTTTTTAACATTACAATTTTGCCGATTAATACAATTTTGTTAACCTGCCTGTCTGTAGAACGTGAGCGCAAAAGTGACTTTTGCGCTCGTGTTCTACAAACAGACAGTAAATTTAACATTAAAATGTTTACCTACCTTTAAACTTCAAATATGGTTTAAATTTAACAATACAATGTTTAAATAAAATTTAGCTACAGCCAAAGTTATTATAAAATACAACATTAGTAACTGGTAGTGCATAAGTAATGTTATGATTTACTAAGTGAATACATTTTTTGTTCACGTGTTTTTTGAGAATTAACTTTGAAAAATTTGGGAAATTTATGATGGAATGACTCAGCACAGAATGAGAGAACCAATGTTGTGCAATTTTATTTTGAATTGTTCAGACACAAAGATCATATTGAATAAGGAACGATGAGGCACATTTTCAACTTAATGGTCACGTGAGTCAACAATATTGCAAAATATAGGGCAACAAAAAAATGTTGAACATCAGATTACTTCAGAAACGATCGTTGGACCATATTGCTAACTGTGAATGGCATTCAATACCGGGCAATTATTGAAAAGTTTTTAAGGCCCGAAGTAGACACAGAAAAAATTAAAAAAATTTTTAATCACCAAATTTATACCAAATTCATAATATCAAGCAAACAAGTTGTTGATTTTGCACCTATTACCAAAATGATTATATTGATTACTAAAATTTTTTAATATATAATTAGTATTGTGGTCATTTTATGCAACTGTTAATGGGCTTTAATCCAAATTTTGATAATTTAATCAGGCTTAAGTTCATTGAATTTAATTTTCATTAAATAATTTTTTATGAAGACAGGAATTTTACAACAATTAAAATTTTATTGATAATTTTTCATTCTTGACTGAGCTGAGATTTGAACCCAGGCTATCATGTCTTCATAAAAAATAATTTAATGAAAATTAAATTCAATGAACTTAAGCCTGATTAAAATATCAAAATTTTTAATATTATATTTCAATAAATGAATTTTTTATTTTAATTAAAAAAATTATCAAAAAACTTTGCCATTTCAAACAATGTGTTAATTTATATAATTAAATGTTGAGATTTCCCAACAACACTTTTACAAGTTTAAATTATTTTGTTTTAAACGAAGAAAGTCAATTAAGATTATTTGTTATTTAATTAATATTTTAATTAAAAATTTCTTTCAATTAAAAAAATAATTGATTCAATTATCACATTAATTAAATTTTAATACTTTTTAAGCCATTTTTTTAATTCATAAAAAACTTTTTTCTGTGGAGAACATTCCAGAATTGTGATTCCAACAAGACGGAACCCCCTTACACAGTTTGTGCAGTGATGGTTCTTTTTTTGGCGATCAAAACATTTCGTTGATATTTTGATTATATTGTGGCAAATTTTAAGAAAATTACACAAGGGAATAAGGTTTTTGGTGACTAATGCCCAATTTTCAGGATAGTATTTAAATCTATATTATGTTAATTTTCATAAAAACTTAAATCGTATTTAATTACAGATTGGTTTTTTGAGTTTTATATGAAAAGTCTTATTTAATTAAGATAAAAGTATGGTAGCACTACTAAGTACAAAAAAATATCATAAAAAAGTGTAGTTATTTACAAGGTGGTGTCACAAAACAGCTGGTTGTTATTACTTTGCCTGTTGTTTTTGTATTGTTGTGATATTGAGGCCACCTTGCTAAGTTAATCCAGTGGAAACTTAAGTTGAATTTAAATGTACCACGTCGGTGACTTAAGTTTCATTTAAGTGTTTAGTGAAGAAGAGAATTTTGTATTTTAAACGATTTTAAACATAAATGTATTTTAATGTCAATCCTGAAAATTGGCCATAAGAAATAATGTTGTTTTTAAGTTTATTTGGGGCTCTTAATCAAAAGCTGCCCTCGATATAGCGATATGTCCAAAATTAATGAACTTCCGCAATATATATATTGGAATAACTTGAAAACGGTTCACCATATTCAGTTAAAAAAAAATTGAAAATTACCTTCACTTAATTTTGAATAAAAGCAAAACGCGTTCATCGATTTTTATGATCTATGTCGTATTGTTCATAGCTCATCTGACTTTACGTGAAAGTAATAAGACTAAGTTTATCCGTTTTGGAATTTTCATGATTTTTAAATATACAAAATTTTTATTTCTTTTTACGTAAACAGCCATTTCTTAGTCATTTTTTTGGTGATTTTTCAAAGCGAACTATTACAGGTCATATTCATAAAAAGTTCTTATTTTAAGCTTAAAGTATGTAATAACTATCAAACGATTTTTGTCTTTTAAGCCTTTTATAAAAATATGTAGTCATAAACGTACATTAACAGGTTCTTAGCTATTATTTGTTTGTAGCGATTTTGTGTTTAAGTATGGCAACTTTATTTACGTTTTAAATCGCTTAATGAAAAGTTATGATTTTTTTTTAACTTTTAATTTATTGAAAAAAGTCAAAAATACGATTATTGCATGTAACTTAAATGTGCGAGCTGTTGGAGAAAAACGGAGACTAGATTTGAAATCAGCGACCTTAATTTAGTAAAAATTGCATAAAATTTCCAATACCCACACTACAATAGTAGAGAGGGTAGTGTGATGTTATTAAACCCTTAAAATATTGGTCCTAGGACAGTGATGTTAAAGACTTTTTTGAAAAGTCCCTATGCAGCCCGAAAAAAAATTCCTATATTTCCCTACGCGCTCAAAGAATTTTCCCTACAAAAATCCCTACAATTTTTAAATATACCAATTGGTGTTAAACTATATACATTTTATTTATATTTGTTATACATGCATACATACTATTAAATCAGTTCTTTTTATAAACTAGAAAATAAATAAACAAAATTAAAAAACCCAAAAAAAGTGATATTCACTTTAAATCACATTTAGTTTAAAGCAGCGAAACAAAGAATAATATGTGTGTAATTTGGACCTTTGCATACAAGAAGAAGTAATTATTTGCACGTTTAAGTTTTGACTTCTGATATCTTGACAATCGTACAGGTGTAAGGATAACATTTTTTTCCGCCTAAAGTGTGAATATTAAATTTTCATTCCAATTTTTCATTTTGGTGACCTTACTCCAAAAGTTTTTGATACCCATCTTTAAAAGGTTATCAAATTATTGCTCTGAAAAATTAAATTCTTGTTAAATAGAGTTTCACAAATTTACCTTAAAATCAAAGTTGAAATTGGGGCAAGCGATCACTTAAAGAAATTTAACAATTCTTAATGTTGCCGTTTTAACAATTTTATTAGTATTTGGTCACAAATCGAAAAAGATTGCCAATTATATGCAGTTTTGCCACTTTTTTGAAAAGACCCCTACATATTAATAATTTCAAAATATCTGTCCTTCTTTACCCTACGGCCATTTTTAGAAGAAAATTTTTCTCTAGGTATAACATCACTTTCCTAGACCCACTTTTAAGTATACCGATTAACTAAGAATCGATTTTTAAATCGACCTAACAATGTCCGTCCGCCCGGCTGGCTGTCCATGTAAGCCTTGTGCAAAAAGATTAGATAGCAATTTTAGAGATATTTTGATAACATTTGGTGCAAATGTTTAAATTGTCACAAGGACCAAGCCTATTGCTTATAAATACTGTGGTGTAGGGTAACATATGATTGGGATTAACCTTTTTTACTTTTTCGAAGCATATTATGGCCATTCATAACTATAATACGATTAACTACAAGCATTAGAATGGTTAAAATCCATTCATAGTATGTTGGTCTTGGAGTACGGTTACCTACACCCATATTTTTTTCTACGTGTCACCATAAACCATATAATTATTTTGATATTTGGATCAAATTCAGTTTCAACCTTAATAACTTTACCAAATTTTACGATAGTCGGTCCATATTTCAGCATAGCTCCATAAAAATACTATTCCCAAAATTAGCCTTTAATAACCTAGAAATATTTTTTTAAATTGTCGTGAATTTTAAGATGGGTAATTTTAGGTTTTTTCTCATAGTTTCTGAACTAAATGTAATTTTTTGTGTCATTAAATAGTAATAACCGTCAGTTAGATCGTTTGAAATCAGCACAAAATTAAAGCAATTTATTAACAAGATATGGGTAAGGAAAGAAACATTTTGGCGTACTTCTTATCTCTAGAACAGTTTTCGGAGTACATTTTTGTTTAACGAATTTCTAAACATTAAGTTTAAAAATTAAATTATATGTCAAATATCCCTACAAGAATATCTCTTTTAATAGATAGACACATAGAAACTAATGATAGAATAGGATTAACATTTTGACAAATTATTATCTGTTTTTTTCTTTTAAGGCAAATAGAATGTACAAAAAGGATCATCACTTTTTTGGTTTATTCCTAATGAAAGCCTTAGATGAATAAAACTTTAAATTTTACAACAATAGTATATAAAACGAATTTATCCCTTTTAATTGCATATTTTTCCGGAAGCTCAGAATTGCTTTATGACCTTTAATCTTCCAAGCGAATGTGCAAATTCCGGTCAATGCCATCATTCATCATTCATCCAGAGTAGCCATTTTGGCTAATCGCTTTCTCACCAATGCAGGCCAATATCGAAGGAAGCATTTCACATACACTTTTGCTATAAACGCGTTAAATATAATCAAAATTGATACATTAATTCCATAAGTGTTTAATACAAGAACCGTAGATAAACAAAAATCAATTTCTATTGGACATAATAAAATATTGAATTTTAGCAAAATATCTTTAAACAAAGTATTTCAAATTTAAGCTACAAAAATTTGAATCAGTTATTCATATAATTTATTTTTACAAATTTCCAAAATAATAAATCACTTTAAATTTAAAATTAAATTCCTTCATTAATTTAGATTTTTTGCCTTCCATTTTCAAATAATCTATTCCTCAATCTAAACTGCTTTGTCAGCTAATAGAATTCTCTAAATTTGTATAAGTATGTGTGTATTTATCTACCCAGGGGGAAAAAGAAGGAGTACGAATGCCTTCTAGAAGGCCTAAGTACTCCTTCTTTGGATGTACAAGGCTCGCTCCTTTCCAGACTCATATCTTTTTTACACACGATGTGATTGAAGAGAAGGCCCTCCGCACTCCCTTCTTTGGCAGTTACATAAGAATGGAAGCTGGATAAAAAATAATTCTTTTGGTTTGGCAAAAAACAAAATAAAAAATGTTACTCCTTCTCTTCTCCCTTTTCATAGAAGGCAGTTCGGAATGTGTATTTTATATTTTATACGAAGGAGCCGACGCCTTTTTGAGGCATTCTTTAGAAGGCTTTGAATAAGGCCTGAAATAAGAAAGTCTTCTGAGTTTTCCCGCTGGGTATGTGTGAGGGAGTGTCGCAAATACAGTTTCTAAGTAGTTGAGCCATTAAAACGACAACAACATATAAAATGATAAATTACATTTGTCATTTGGTTTTCTACATCATCATCATCATCAGCAGCATAATCTAAATGCATACATAAACATTTTTATGTAGTCTTGTCTGTTGAAGCGTTTCCTTTCGGATTTTGTGTACTAGCAGGCAGAATGATGACGAGAGATTTTAAAATTTAATTTGATACAATCGGCAATTTAAATTATATACACATGTTAGTTTTTATATACATTCATATGTATGTATGTATGCATGTGTGATTATGTGTGAACCTATATTATAAAAATGAGTTGTAAGCTTGTATGTTCCGCCATCACACCCAAACGTCTGAACCAATTTAGATGAAATTTTGTAGCAAGATAGAATGTTATAGGCAAATTGCTATTAGCTTTCTTTTTCGCAGTATTTTGGACCAGGAAAGGACAAAGAATGTAAAAAAGGACGTTTTTGACGTAACCCTTCATCCAAACATTTTCAAAATCGAGTTTTTAGGTGGTAAAAGTATGTGAATTTTAGGTACATTTTAACCAACCCCATTTAGACTAGAAAATTTTAAAAGTTTATTTAGTTTTTGGTTGAAACTATCACAATGGATATATGTTTGAACAACTTTAAGTAAAAAGGACAAAAATGGTAAACAGTTTGGAGCTTTGTGTTTTCATCCTTTTTTTCAAATAATTTTCAGATTTCAAATTAAGTTTTTTTGTTTGTATGAAATGTTATAGCATTTAGAATGAAAAATTTGAAAAGTTTATTTATTTTATTGCTTACACTATTACCACCGACATAGTTTTAAAAAAGGACAAAACAGGATAAAACATCGTACTTTTGGTACTTTTTGTAAACACGTTTCCTAGGTAGTTTTTCGATCTTAAATAAAGAAGTTTAGTTTGCATAAATTCCTTAAGCTACGTCGGAATATCACGATATTTCAAAATCGTCCTTTCAGGAGGTATAAATGGGTAAAAAGGGGAATTTTGGGTACTTTTTTATTTTAACCATTTAGACTGCAAAATTTGAAAGTTTATTTAATGTTATGCTTAAATCATCACCAAAGACCTCTTTATATTTTTATAAAAAACTTTTACTAAACTGGGCCGAACGGGGTAAACATTTGTCCTTTTGGTACTTCTTTTAAACACCGTTTTTTTTTCAAACTAACTTTGCAAAAAGTTGAAACCAATGTTCTTTAACATATAGCCAGCAAAGAAATTAGGTAAACTAAGAGACAAAACAGTGTAAAAATTCATACTTTTGGTACTTTTTGTTAAAAAAAATTTTCTCCAAACATAGAACGGCATAAAAAAGGAAATCTTATTATCTGTTGTACTAAACATACTGATAATAAGTTAAATAAAACTGTATAGTTTTCACATTTTTAGAGACAACAATAATTATTTTATATAATTTTATGGAAAGTTCACAAATATAATTGACGTTTAATCCGAATAAAATGCAATATATAATCAAGTTACATTGGTGTTTAAAAAGTGGATTACACAAGGAAAGTGATAAAAGGCGTAAAAAACGGGAATTTTAGTTTTCTGTAAAGTAAATCATCCAGAGACTTCCAAATTAAAAAGTTTGTTAAATTTTACTAGAATATAAAACTAGAAGTATAAATTTTAATCGCTTTGACTGAGTGGGACAAATAGGGTAAAATTTTGGACTCCTGGTACTTTTTGGTAAAAGTAAGATATTCGTTGAAAAGGGCATAAGAAGGGTAAAAAAAGGTAAACTTTATTGTTTTTAGTAAAAACGATCAAACGACTTAAAAAATCAAAATGGATTTACATTTATCAAAAGGATGAAAATCAAAAAGATATAACTTGAAAGACCAAAAGCGAGTGCTTGAAAAACCCTCTGGGTACATTTTTGTAAATAAAGGAAGACTCGTCGTGAGGTTTGACTTTCAATATACTTTTTCTACAGATCACGCTGACATATATCAAACTGCTTTGTGATTTTTGTTCCGTATTGTTTGTCAAGTCATCATGGAAAAACTCACACAACAACAGCGTCTCCAAATTGTTTAGCTGCATTACGAAAATCCGCGTTCTGTGAGAAATGTTTTTCGTGCGATTTGAAGAACTTAAGGGGCGCATAATCGATCTACTGAAACCACTAATGCCAACACCATTCGCAAATTTTAGTCTCAGTTTACATAAGGGGATACTCCACCATTAAGACCATTACATCCATTAAAAAGAACGGTATGGTGTGGTTTATGAGCTGGTAGAATCATTGGTCCATATTTCTTCAAAAATGAAAAAAAAAATCAGATTGTTACCGTCAATGGTAACCGCTATCGCAACATGTTAACGCACTATGTGCTTCCTGAAATGTAAGCGCATGGTCTTGGTCAGCTCTGGTTTCAACAAGACATACAACGCGTGAAACAATGACCTTTTTGATAAATCATTTTGGTAAGCACTTAATTTCACGTGGTGCTACGGTAAATTGGCTACCTAGATCGCGCGACATCACATTTCTGGACTATTTCTCTAGGGATATGAAAAGTCTGAGGCCTTCAGGAATAAACTAGCTACAGCTGACGCTTTGAAAAAAACCATTACTCGTGCTATTCGCGAGATACCAGTTGCTATTCTCGAACGAGTCGCCAAAAATTGGACCTTCCGAATGGATGACCTCAGACGTACTAACGGCCAATATTTACATGATATCATTTTCAAACACTTAACGCCATAAGTTCTTTAACCGATAATAAAAATGTATGGGTTCTTTTTTACATTATAAATCAAACCTCACGATGAATCACCCGATACAATTATCCTTAAAATTATTTGGAAAACTTTAAATAATAGTACGGTACAATTCGAATTTAAACATTTAATGAATGTACTTTAAACCAAAAAATTATATGGTAAAACAAAGAGGGCTAAAAGGAGTATGAAAGAAAATGTTTTTTTTTACCAAAATAAAATTTATTTTTGAAAAACGTATAAAGCGACCTTAATTCTTTGGAGCAAATAGAATCATTAAAGGGGAAAATCAAAATATCAGCAGCATTAATATTACAGTTATATTAACGTCTTCATTCACTTTATACAATATTTAGGCTTTTATGCTACAAAGTTTTAACTCTTTGTAAATAAATTATTCTATGATTATATATTAAAGTCCATGACTATTTTACCCCGGGGCTTTAACAGCTAGTTGAATATAATTTTGCTTTGCAAAAGATTTCAATAGCCTACTTTTAGACTGACTTAGCAAAATATTTTTATAGCATTCAAAAGGGGGTTTGCTTTCAAGACCTTCTCAACATAATTTAACAGATTTTTCAATACATATTTTTTCTTTAGTATAAACGGTATGGGAAATAAAATTAGTCCTGAAAATTTCTTAAATTCATTCAAATATTATAGCCGCACTTCCTTCTAAATATTTGCACACTTTACTTAAACCCCACTTTTAATGTATTGGAAATGAGTTAAACTTGAATGCACTAATGATTGCAATTGCATCGATGAACAAAACAGTAAAATTTAATTTGTTTTATTTTTTCACTAATCCATGCACATACATGTTACAGGCATTTACATTTTAATTCAATTAGGCAATAGTCGTCCTCACTAATTGACCATAAAAATACACCAACAATACGCATTATTGTATTATTGATTACTTAGGCTTAAGTGGTTTTAATTAAATTAATGTAAGTTTGATAAATATTTATTTTGAAAATTAAATAATGTTACAATTAAAACTTGGCTACGACAAAAAAAAAAGAAGGATATATATCTAAAATGATTTCGAAGTAAAAGAGTAAAAGAACAACAAAATAACTGATCATCCATGTATGCTTATTTAAGCGCTTTAGTAAAATTTAGTTCGATCTTAACAAAATTCGGTATTCTAATTGTTTCCTATATATATAAAACCAAAATTTTTTAAACCATGCCGATAATTCGCAAAAGATTTTAGTTACATTTTTGGCATTTTATAGCTTCAGTACATAAAGCAAAGCTTTTTGTGATATAACGAACGAGCGGACCAGATTGATTGGGTTGAATTGCAATGCAAAACTGCTTAAAAGAACGCAAATCTCTTTAATACCAAAAAAATTATGAAATACTTTTCCACTTTTGAGTACTTCGACTGTGAGCGTGTTTTTCTCATACAGATTCAAATTTTATAAGGAGGTATAATAAACACAAAAATATAAAGGGTGTTTTGTAAAGAGGTATGGAACTTTGAAATGGAATAAAACAAAGATGAATTTATTAAATTGACATGAAATTTACTTTATTCGAAAGATAGTCCTCTGTCATTATAATTTAAATATGACTTCTGGCATATTACCGCCACGGCTGGGTCGGCCGTAGTCTAATCCGGAGGTCCAATTTTTGGTGACTTTTTCCAACTTTTGTGGCCGTATATTGTGGCAATAACGCGGCGAATGTTGTCCTCCAAGTGGTCAATTGTTTCGGGTTTATCGGCATACACATCAAAAATTCTCCAAAATTTTTTACCAATTTTAATTCTAATCATTTGCTTGATGTAGTAAATTTAATTAATTTTTTAATTCAAATCACAAAAAATTTTTAATTGAAATTAATTTATATTTTTTTTCTGTGTAGACTAGCGACTTTACATATCCCCACAAAAAATAGTCTAGCGGCGTTAAATCGCCCCGATCTTGAAGACCAACTCACGGGTCCGAAACGTAAAACTATGCGGTTACCAAAACGTTTCCTTCAAAAAGTCAATTGTGACACGAGCTGTGTGACATGTTCCGCCATCTTGTTGAAACTGTAGTTTCTACACATCATGGTTGTTCTATTGATGAACGAAACAGTCAGTAATCAGGGCTTTATAGGGGCCACGATTGACTATAACTTTCTGACCAGCATCGTTTTTAAAGGAGTACGGACGAATGATTCCACCAGCACATAAATCACACCAAACAGAAAGTTTTTCTGGATGTAATGGTGTCTCAACATACACTTGATACTCCCAATACGGCAGTTTTGCTTATCGACATATCTATTCAAACAAAAGTCAGCTTCATCGTTAAACGAAATTCGTATTTCGAACAGAACCATGATTTTCAAAAAAAAAAAACTTCCACAATTTGGAAGCGCTGTTCAGGCGTCAGTCTATTCATGTTGAAATGACAAACCAAACCAAGGCGAATTCATTTACTAGGTGGCGTTGAAAGCAGAGCTGTGCTACTTTTTTTCTTGCTTAGAGAGAGAAATGTCAAAAGTTGCTTGTGTTTTTGACATATCGATCAACGAAAGCAACAAAAAAAAATACATTGTGTTTTTGGTGTTGTTACTTGTTGTAGTATCGACACCACCGTATACATGAATTCGCCTTGAACCAAACTGAACATAAATCACTTGAAAGCTGACAATATGGCCGCCAGTTAAAAAGTGCTGCCAACTCAAAGTTGTATACCTCTATAGAAACACTTAATTGGAGTCTTAATGAATAATGCTTGGGGTTACACACAAAATAAGAAACCCAATATATATTTTTGTAGTAGACAAAATAAATAAATAAAAATTATTATATTCTAATTACACTGCAGTCTTTCTTAATAAAATAAATTTTAAAGCGAATTGTTCTATTTGTGAATTAGTTAAAAAGACCAAATGACATTATGATAAATAAATTTTATTCTTTTAGAGAACTAACAATATAATTATCTGTGTTAATTTATATTGTTAGTTCTCTCCCGAGGATTCTGTATATTTGTAGGACCATTGGTGTTACCCATTAGCGGTATTTTGCAGCTAATACTAAGAGCATACCTGCAGCAGAAAAATCTTCCAAATCTTCTAGTCTTATCTGATATCCCAGAGGCCAGTAATCCGCAGGAAAATAAATATAAATTGATTTTTGGTGAGTTCACTACTCCGAATACGGGTCTTCTTCGAATTTCTGCCCTTATCCTATGTAGAATTTACATTTAGTTGGATAACACTGGGACTGTGGAGTTGTCAGAAAAAGTACTAGCTCCGACTCCGAATCCAAACGCTGAAATTTTTTAATTGCGACTCCGATTCCGACTCACGACTCCAACTTCTACTCTAACGTTGATGTAAAATGTATATGAGATTGGTCCTTATTTGACTTTAAACTCTTTTTGTATACCCTCCACCTCTATTGGTGAACGAGGGTATACTAAGTTTGTCATTCCATGTGACTTTTTTATTATGCATCTTAGACCCCATTAAGTATATTTATTCTGGTTTCTTGAGTAATTCTAAGTCGATTTAGCCATGTCCTTCTGTCTGTCCGTCTGTTGAAAACACGCTCTTTTTAGAAAAACTCATAATAAAAGAACAATGTTAGTGTCAAAGTGCTTCCGGTTATCCCAGTCAGTTTTGTATTGAAATCCAACAAAATCCGGTCAGTATAATCAGAGTTATGGATCAAAATGTAGAACCACCACCCTAAAAAAATTACAATGAAATAATTTCTTGCACAAAATCATTCTAAAACTATGACTAGAAATCATACTGTACGTCTAAAACCGTAATAAATATTGCTATATAAAGTGCTACGCCTAGTTTTATAGGAATAGAAATCACACTGTCAAATTTCGTAAAGATTTGTACATAATTTACCATAGGCCCCATATAAAGTCTACTCCCAAAAATAGCTTAGTACGCCTAAAACCGTTATAAATAATGGTATGATAATAAAATCTGGTACGTCACTTTTTCATAGGTCTAGAAATCAAACTACAGAATTTGGTGAAGATCGGTCCATAATGTACCCTAGCCTCCATATAAGCCCTACACTCGTAAAACGGTCTAGTACTCCTAAAACCGTAGCAAATAATTCTATTATAACAAAATTTGGTACGTCACAGTTATATAAGGCTAAAAATCATACTTTAAAATTTCGTGAAGATCAGTTTAATATGTTAAAAACGTAATAGATAATGCTATTGCAGTACAATTAGGTACATAAAAGATTTATAGGACTAAAAATCACACTATAAAATTTCCTGAAGCTCGGTCCATAATTTACCATATAATGTCCAATATTGTGCTCAATCGCCTAAAACCGTAGCAGATATAGATATTGTGGTCAAATTTGGTCCAATTTTCGTTTATATGGCCAGAAATAATTTCATGCAATTTTCTGATTGTCGGTCCATATTTAACTAAAATAACATTTTAAGCAGCCTTCTGAAAAGCACTTTTAACGCCAAAACAAATTCCACCACTGTACACAGAAAAAATTAATAATTTTCACCAATCACCAAATTTATACCAAATTCATAACATCAAGCAAACAATTTGTTGATTTTGCAACTATTACCAAGATAATTATATAGATTACTAAAAATTGTAAAATTGTGAATATTTTTTTTTTTCAATAAATGATATTTTTAATTTTAATTAAAAAAATTATCAAACAACTTTGCAATTTCAAACAATGCGTTAATTTATTTAATTAAATAATGGCAATTCCCAACAACAATTCTACATGTTTAAATTATTTTATTTTAAACGAAAAAAGTCAATTAAGATTTTTTGTTATTTAATTTAAATTTTCATTGAAAATTTATTTCAAAACAACTAAAATGTTTAGCACGTCATTAAATCAAAACTAAATTTTTAATTTGCTTTCCACAAAAAAAATAATTGATTCAATTATCACATTACTTAAATTTAAATACTTTGTAATCCATTTTTTTAATTGATAAAACACTTTTTTCCGTGTATTGAAATTTGTTCCATTTAGATTCTTAAGAATAGAAATCATTCTGCAGGGTCTTATATAAACTCCCCTCCTAAAAATCAGTTTTTTTATGTTATATATTTTATGCAAGCCAGTTTAAATTGCTAGAAATAAAAGCACCACCCTGTCTGATTGTCGTCCAATTGGCACAAACCACAAAAATTAGTTTACTGACGTCCGTTTTTATAAAAATTAATTAATAATTTATAGCTCTCATATATCCTAACTGTCGGTGAAGGGTATCAAAGATTCGGCACAACCGAATACAGCACTCTAACTTTTTTTACTGCAGTACCTCTAATAAGTTTAAATATATGCCGAAAAAAATTTGGAGTCGACTCCGACTCCGGTGCAAAAATCTCAACTCCGACTCAACAGCCCTGGTTAGCATTCACAGAGTCATTGGTAGAAAATGTTTTGCATTGATACGGTCAGAACAACCTCAATAATATTGAACTTGATTTCGGTAGTGAGTCTTTAAGGCAAACTATGGTCAAAAATCTTACTCAATCCAAAACCCATTCTCAAAAATATTCCAAGGAAACCAATAATCTAAAGTCCAACTGCAGCATCTGATTTTTCACGAGAAAGTTTGTAAAATATTTTTCTATATTAAACAAACGATGTTCTATCATAAGTGAAAATTGGGAGTTTAGCACGTCATTAATAAATGAATAATACATAATGAATAATTAATAATAATAAATTTTGTATTCCCAAAAATAACTTTTGATAATAAATTTGCATGTGCCCGGCAAATAAAAAACTGAAATGGCAAGTTGCTTTATTAAGCAATTTGTTTTTTTTTTTTCTTTTTATCCTCTTACAACTACAATTCGTGTTGGAAAAAAAAACAGCCAATTATAGGGGAATGTAAGAAAGATAAATTCACTGTTTATTGTTGTGGCTTTGTTGAAGCTTTGTAATAGTTACAAGTAAGACCTGAGTGTTTAAAATTCTTATTCACTTTATGGTCTTATTTGTATAATATTTTTAGGTTTTCTAAAGTCTTTGGAAAAAGTTTCCTGACGAGGTGGCCTAAGCAACCAGTGACATGCGCATAGAAACTGGCTTTCCCTCAACAATAATTTTTTTTTTTTTTTTTCAGTATTTATTTATTGAATCTTCATATATTAAATATGAACTAACAATAATTAATCAAATCTTATACTAATACTTTATTTTTGTCCTGCCAATGCTAGACGAAAATTTTTCTCTTCACGGTTTCTGTTCACATATGTAGATGTTTAGCGCTCTTCTTGTCTGATGAGGCCTGCTGTATCTCTTCTTCTTAATCTAGAGTGGCCGCTGTAATTTAAAATATTTCGAGCTAGTGGATTTGGGTGCAGTTTCAGCCTTTTTAAATATTTTACTGCATATTTCGGTATCATAGTTTTTACTAATGGCACATTGAGATCCTTGTGGATATTTGAGTTTTTAACGTACCAGGGGGCGGCTGTGATTATTCGAAGAAGTTTATTTTGGCGCCTTTGAATTTTTTTCGATGTTAGAAGCCGAGGCAGTGCCCCATAACTGAATACAATAAATTTCAGTATTTTTATCAAAAATGAAAATTGGGAGTTTAGCATGTCATTAATAAAAGAATTAATTAATGATGTTAAATCAAATTCATACAAACTCTGTTTGAAAAATCGAAGGCTCCGTTTTGTTTAAGGAACAATAATTTCATCGGAACACATTTTCAGACCTTTCCGCAGATTAGGTTTCTGCTATACAATATATTACCCGTCTCGTCCCTCATATACCTCAAAAACGTTGTTGGAAAATGCTAAGTGTAGCTCTGCAGATATAAGAAAAATAATAAATTTGTATGCTCCCTCCTCTATCACCAAGACGTTGTTGAAACGTGCAGTTTGTTCTAAGAGTTGCTTACATTAATTTGATGAGCCTCACTATTGTTGCTGTGGATATATGAATAAATCCGGGAAAAAAAGGGCTTTTGTGCCCACTGTGGGACGAGTTGTCCCACTGAGAATGTCTGAACATTAGAGCGTTGCCTTTTTACATTTTTCGTTATATCTTAGGCATTTACATTCCGATCTTAAAGTATAATATATGTTTTTGTCTCAAGAAGACTAATGTTTTGCCATTAGGGGCCATTGACCTCAAGGATCTCGTTCTAGTATATATCTACCAGATCCCTGTTCGTACCACCTCAATATACCACCCTAATGTCAGACAATTAAAGCATGCAAGAAACTATTAAACTTTTCGATAATACCAGCAAAAATATTTTTTAATTTTATTATACAAAAATAATTAAAAAAAATTTTAATAAAATAAAATGTTGGAAATTTTCATCAGTCATATTTCGACGTGATTCAAGTTGGCTGTATTTTTTGCTGCTCTCTAGCTTAGAAAAATATGACCATGCGTTGGTCATCAGTTACCGCCATTGGAACATTGGTCTTCTCGAGACAAAAACATTGATATATCATACTTTAAGATCGGACAGTAAGTGCCTAAGATATAACGAAAAATGTAAAAAGGCGACCCCTATGTTCGGCAAAACAAAAAATTTCGAATCCTCCTTGCAAAAATTCTTTATATTAGAGGTGGTACGGGGAAACTTTTTTTGAGGTACGGTCTACTGAACATATGGACGTTCTCATGTAGTTGTTACTTGATGAGTTTTTTTAGATATATACGAAGGATCACGAAAACACATTCTGCTTGCAGGAACGCAGACACATACATATATCTGAATAATTTTTTTTTGGGAATATTGTCAAAAGACCGTATTGTTGAGGATCTTTTGGGGCCTTTAAGTCCATAATTGAAAACTATTATTTAAAAAACTTGTATTATTTAAGCACTAGTATAAATATTAACGCACACTGTTTTACCCCCCAACTGTTTCTCTTCGAAACACAATTAAAAAAAAAATTTTAAATAACAAGTTGCACACATATCTCCGTAGCATGTATCTGCATAAACAATTTGGCTTGTGGTTCAGCCTTAACCTCGGCTGGATTTTTTTTTCCTCTACAAAATGACACTACCAAATTTGCCTGGTTTAACAATTTATGGTTTTAACAATTTTATATATGCCACATTTACATTTCGATGCCGTTTACACTCCACTAATATTTACGATTATTTATCAAACTCCAGTAAAAACTAATATTTGTGTACGTATGTTGTATGAATATGGAAAAATGTTAAAATCAAAAATTACACAATAAAATTTTAAGTAAAACAACAATAATAATAATAAATTTTTGACACTCTTATTGAAGTGTCTATTGCAGATGCAGCAAATAGCCATTATTAAATATTAAAACTATTGTTGTCATAATTACAATCATAAATTATAAATAAAATTAACACCAATTGTATGTAATTATTATGGGCAGACACACTTTAAATACGAATGCACATGAATGTACTTTACATATCGCTCATTTACTTCAACAACGTCATAACTCAAAAAAGTCCATTTCGAGATAAACGCGTTTAAAGTTTTCAATTTGCTTTAACCACATAGAAAAAAATAAAGATACATTCTATGCAAATGGGAAAAGTATAAAATATATAAAGATAAATTTTATACATAATATAAAGAAAAACATAGCGAACAATTCTGCATCACTAACTCCAAAACTTCATTTTTTGAGTTATGACGTTGTTGAAGTAAATGAGCGACATGAGTTTACATACATCTGTTTTGTAAATAATGTAGAACATTTGAGCGTTAATAAAATTCATAAAATAATGTTGCATATTCTTTTCATATATGCATACATTGATAGAAACTAAACAATAAGTTTTTAAGAGCACTTTAAGGTTTTTAGATGATATGTGACTCATTCACAAAAATCATTTGTTCCTTCGCTATGACTCGTTCAATTGCCAATAAAGCTCTTAGGCATTTTAATTTTTTAGGAATAATACAGTCAATTACAAACCTTTAAAGAACTAAAGAGTTAAGCATATCCTGAAAAATTCCGTGAACAAAGAAAAAAAGAGAACTAAAACAACAAAATTAAGTGAACTGGTTTTCTTTTTTTTTTTGATAAAAGAAAGAGAAATTACCGCATTCGACTGCGCCAAATCTTTCATACCCTTCATCATACGACTAAAATCGGGGATTATAAAGCGTGATCCAATTCGAGGTTCCCTACTTTTTTAAAGAAAAAAAAAACACAGAAAATTCAAATTAAATGGGGAATGTTTATTATCAATTGAAAGAACATTCTTTGGCATTTATTTTTTGAAGATTATGTCTATCAAATGTTGGCCGTTGCTACGTCGCAGATGGCCCCTTCATTGAGTCCAATTTTCGATGACTCGTGCGAGCATTTCGACTGGTAACTGGCGAATGACACGATGTGATGTTTTCCTCTAAGGCCTGAATCGAAGCGGGTTTGTCCGCATAAACTTTAGACTTTACATATCCCCACATAAAAGAGTCTAACGGTGTGATATCACACGATCTTAGTGGCCAATCGACCGGCCCAAAACGTGAAATTATGTGCTCACCGAAGTGTTCTCTCAATAAATCCATTGATTGATGCGATTTGTGGGAAGTGGTGCCGTCTTGCTCAAACCAAATGTCGCCGCGATCACGAGCTTCAACTTCAGGAATCAAATAGTCGGTTATCATGGCACGATACCGGTCGGCATTGACAGATACGTTCGCACCGGCATTGTTTGTTTTTTTTTTTTTTTTCGTTTATTGCCTAAACTAGTCCCGCGAAGCTCTATGCTTGTCTGCAGGAAAGAAACCAGAGTATCTGGTGGAAATCGAACCTGCAACCCCGGCGCTGATAGACTAGCTCACTACCAACTAGCCTACCGGGGCACCCCTACATACCCATTGATCTACAAATGGGCCTCATCGCTGAACAAAATTTGCCTCGAGAACGTCGGATCTTCTTGGAACTTTTCAAGAGCCCATAGAGCGAAGCGATGTCGCCTGGGAAGGTCGAGCGGCTTCAGTTATGAAATGCCAAACAATACTAAACAAAAATAACATGACAGCATGACACGACTCACACGTAATCTGTCAAAAAAAAGGCTTTTGAAAAAAAGTATCTCCTACTTGAATCACCTTATATTTGTATGGGGGTCAGTTAAAATAATAGACCGATTTAGCACATTTAATACTTCTTAAATAAATATTTGAGGCAAATTTGGTCCTCCTAGCACATTTGATATGGGCGCTTTTGTGCGAAAACCATTATTTTGGGAACAAGTGGTTTTTTTCTATAACTTGGTAGTTAATAACAAACGATCTTTAAAGTTTTCCTACAAACTAGTATTCAACTAAGTTGACTTCAGGTAAAATAGGAAAGGTCTTAAGAAGACTCCAAAAAGTAAAGGTTAATAAGTAAAAATTAAAGATTTATATTTTTTTTTTGCCTATAACTCAGCTATTTATGGACCGATCTGGCTGAATTTCAATTGGACTCTATTCCGGGCTTTATGTCATATAAATATATAACAACCTAGTCGCTATTATCTACGTATATATTGGCCACAATGGTATCCACATCCATCTATAGGCAGAATCTAGCTAGCGGCCGAAAAAATGGAAATCCGGAAACGAAAAATGTTGCTGGATTGAACGCACGTTACGTAAACCACCAGATCATATTGCTAGACAAGCTATAGACTAGAATTCGCAGGGTATCCGGCGTATTGGAAGACTATCACACAATTGAAAACGACATATTACAATGAAACTGTCGGAATTACGCTTAAAATGGAATGAAGTTAAACATCGAGCAAAAAGTCGTGAATATTGGAATGAACTTATTACGCCCCAAGGCTTCTTCCAGTAGTAACGGGATTAAATATATATAGTTGCCATTAAATCTCTTTTCGGAAAACCCATTTAAACATACACACGGGCAGACAAACTGAATGACGGACATCGTTTAATCAACTCCACTACTAATAAGATCAATATTGTTGAAATTACCAACGAAAGGAGACACCTATATAAGAAAAACGAAACCTTTCATCTCTGGTGTAGGGTATAAAAACTAAATTTACACGTAAATAAGGTACTTAGTGCTATTTACTATGAAGTACATTTTCTAATTTCATATTACCCACTTCAATTATTTCTAATTAGTATTCATAATGCGAACAAATTTTCAATAATAAATAACTGAAGGAAAATACAAATATTAACGGCAACTAAAACTCTAATAAACAAATTAAGGGAAACAATATGAAAAAGATAATTGAATTTTATTTCAAAATTATTTACTCAATTTTAAAACAAGTCGATAATATAAAGTTCATTAAAGCTGTTTTAAATGTTTTCTTTTTCTCTCTCAATTTTACTAACATAATTTTGTAAAAACATTGAAAATCGTTGTCAGTTATTAAATGTGTAAAATTAAAATGGTGGCAAACATGTTTTTTCAGAAAATTCATTAGGCTTAAATAAAATTTGTGTTGTTAAATAACACTCTTCGGCAAAGAAAAAATTGTTTTAGATAAATATATGGGGGATTTCATGTCAAGTGACCCAACTTTTGAAATCGATGTCTTCCGATTTGGATGAAATTTTTACCAAGATTAGTCCTATTGGATAGTAGTTTAGACACACATTTTTAACAAGATAGGTTAAAAAGTTTCTGAGTTAGAGGGGGTCAAAATTTTACATTTTGGCCAAACCGGTGTTCTTTCTCATCCATGTAACTTATTATCTATTGGTGTTAGCAAAATTTATATATCAAATTTTGAACCCCTCTAACTCAGAAACTTTTTGACCGATCTTGTTGAAAATTTGTGTCTAAACTACTATCCAATAGGACTAACCTTGGTGAAAATCGGAAGACATCGATTTCAAAAGTTGGGTCACTTGACATGAAATCCCCCATAAATAAAAATATATTTATTTCAGGCGCTTAACTTAAATCCATTTTCAGTTTTTCTCTATCACGTCTATTTTTTCCTTCAATTTTCCATTTTTCGCCCGAAATACTCGCACATATACTTAAAATCGCCACTTATGTATTTCTTAATAACTCCGAAAAAATTTAATATATAAAAAAATGTTATTTGTAGAACGCAAATGGAACTCCATTCTAATCTTCTATTAGTGTTTTTATCAAAATCAGACAAATCGTCCTCAAGTTTTGATGAAATGCAAAAGCATAACCGCCTTATATCGGGCGAAATATTAGTCTAGCACAAAACTAGACGTGATAGAATCAACATGTCAGCAGATTTGGATTCAGCCCATTTAAGTCAATTTAAGGCACATAACAAAGTTCTTGCTCCCGACTTTTTCTTTGTTTTTTTGCCGACCAGTGTATCTGATGATATGAATGTCCAAAATCAGGAGGCTAAATTAAAAATCATGCCTACTTATTTATCAATGCTCTTAAAGTTTTTAAATGATTTTCATTTATTAAGAAAGGAATTCATGTTAAAATTAGTAATAAATAAATATAAAATTGCTTTGTAATATATTTTGATTTTAATTACATTGAATTATTCATGCTGTCAATGACTTGAAAATTAGAATTTTTAAATACACAATTAAGTTTTAGAATATTTCATGTTTTTGAGCACAAAATACGACAATTAGTTTGTATGGAGAAGTCTCTCAATGAAATTTAAATTAACCAAATAACAAGTAAGAGTGCTGTATTCGGCTGTGCCGAATCTTATATACCCTTCACCAAGGTGTTATAAGAACAGAAAATTATAGTATAAATAAATCAATTATTTGACACGCCCACTTCTCTTCTCCCGCCCACATACTGTCGGATGCTGTGTGTGTCTGTGCTTTAGTGTTCTTTTCTCTATGGTATACTAACTTATGACAACACATCCTGTAGACTTACAGTTTTCTGTCATTTTGCTTATGGGTTGGTTTCCTAAATAATTTTTTTTTTAAATTTGTTGTCGCTTGTAACCTTTATTTTTTAAACAAACACAATTTTTAATATGCATTCAATTTTTATGAGCGTATATAGGAATTTTATTGCTTAAGACGTGTATTTTTTAAAGTTAGATATGAAAAAAAAATTTATAAAATAAAATCAAACATTAAAAAAGCAAATTATAACGAACGAGGGGTTGGGCACAGGGTATAGAGGCAGTATTTTTTTTAAAGATTGTACGCGAAAAACTTTTAACAATATTTTAAAATATTTTTCGTGAAAGAAATCGCGTTCTTTATTTCGAAGTGATTTACTATCGAAACTGACTAGAACACTAAATTATTTACGGTTTGTAGAATATACAAATTAGTTCGATTTGAAAAGAAAGAAAATATATTTGAAAAAAAAAACGATTTTTGCATTAAGAAAGAAGAAACTTTTCTGATTTCAAAAATAGTTTAGGTATAGGAAAGTGGTCATCAAAGTATGAGTTGTATAAAAAAAAAATATTTTTATCAACTTTGAACACGGGAGAGTTTTTTAAATTTGTTCGATTTCAATTTCACGTGATTTCGATTGCTAGAACATTTTAGTTATTTATTTATTTATTTAATTGCTTTCCAATACAACAAGATTTATAGTCATATAATTAAAGTTAAGGATTTTTATATTGAACATTTAATAATTTCATTAAAACAAACGAATATAATAAAATAAAAATAGTATTATCAAAATTGTTGTTTTTGGGAATACGTAATTTTTTTTTTCTTAAAAGATTTTATTTATTGTGCTTAATTCCCTTTTTTTAATTGATAAAAATTCTAAAATTTATTGTTGGAGGATAAGCGCATTGTACTGGTTGCTTAGGCCAGATCATCAGGAAACGTTCTCCTAAAAAGTTTTAGAAAAGCCAAAGCTATCAGCAAACAAGACTACAGAGGGAATGAGAATTACCTAAACTCAAAACGTCTTGTTTGCAACGATATCAAAGCTAAAACAAAATACCAACAATAAAACAGTGTATTTATCTTTTCTTAAATTCCCCACTACAATTAGTTGGAAATCTCCCAACATTAATTGCAGTTGTAAGTGGGTAAAGAAAAAACAGATAAAAAACAAAAAATAATAAACACGCAAGATGCGTGTGCCTAATTTGGAAATCTCTTTCCCTTGCTGTTCTTCAGATATAAGAAAACAACAACAACAATAATGGACTTATGGGTGAAATCAGAGGCAGTCGTGGCTTTTTTGCTCTTAACTCAATCATTTATTTACCGATATGAATTTCAATAGCAAACTTTAACGAAGTAAAAGTGACATAAATATAAATCAACCTAGTCCACCTAATTTCTGGGGTATGCGAAAAAACCCATTTCAACAGACAGACGGACATCATTAAATCAACTTCGCCATGGGGTCTAAGATCAATATTGTTGAAATTACAAACGGAATGACAAACTTATATATACCCTTTCCACCTGTAGTGAAGGGTATAAAAATAAAAGTAATCAGATGGAATTATTAAGGTGGTTCCATATATAAAATCATAGCATAGGAAATTTATGTCAGATTAGATAAAATAATGTGCATCCAATATGTACCTACGAATGTCTACATGTGAAAGCTACCATATTATTTAAGGTACATCTATCGAATTGGCTATCACTGGACGGACATAACGTTCAATAGTACGTGCAAATGATAAAATTTTAAGCCCACCCAAATTTTTATCAAAAAATCTTCTTCCGTGACTAGGCCTATTTCTGGATAAATGGGTACGTCTACAAAAAAATGTTTCGAGTTTTAGACGATAGAAGTCACTGTTTGGTGTAAAATTTGGACTGGCGTTAGCCGAGCCATCACCGTCAACTGCAAGCGCTTAAGTTCGATAATTACCAATTTATTTGGGCCTGAATTGTATGATGGTGTCCACATCAATAATATGTGGTTTTAATAGGACGGCGCTACATAAAAAGCTCTTGCCACATTAGACATTTTGCACTTGCGATTTGAGGCAATGGGCAACTTACATAAATGGGATTTTACCTGGCCAATAAGATCAGGCGATCTACTTACATTGCAGATATGTGCGAATAAGCCACAACCCCAAACGATTTGACCACATTTTAATTTTTCTAGTGGGGGTGCCTTCAGTTGCAGATCTGTACAAATAACCCCCAAACCAAAGCCGACCTTAGGGCTAATATACCCCCGTCATCGGTTAAGTTCAGTCTGATTTATGCGCCAGTCATGAATTTCTTTAATAATGGAATTTATAAAGGGGTTAATAATTTGAGCGAGCTACATTTCCAACCACTCCATTGAAAGATTGTTTTACATGTATTTCGTTTGAATATCAAACTTCTCAATTATGGAGAGGTGTGCTTGACACTAACGGAAGCAATTGCAATTACGCACGCTCACGCAGGAGCAATTAGCCTACTATTTGTTAACTAGAATCAATTTAAATCTGCGATCGGCAAAATCAGGGCTCCGGGTTTGCTCTTTTATTACGTCCGTGTGCACACACATTAAAGAGAATTTAACAACATGAACAAAAACATAAAATTCATACAACGCAAACGATCGCAAAATAATAGTATTGGTTGCCGATCGCAGATTTAAATTAAGAACATCTTTATTTTAAAATTTAAAAGACGATCAATTTCTTTTGCACACGCCTCGATTTTTATTTTTCAATCACGCTCACTCTCTTACAATCTCTCAAATACTTGGAAAATAGAATAGTAGTTAATTAACATTTGTACATGTATACTCCAAAGAGACACTAACAGACCAACATAAATCAGTGCGTAAGGCGTTTTCTATCTGTCAAAATTTCTCCTGCTCGAGGCGTCGACGCTTTGCAATTGGAAAATCCGATTTAGACAGCGCGTTTAGTAGTGAAGTTTGCTGCTATTGTTAAAAATTAATGCGATGTAACTATTTTTGTTCAATATAGCGGTTCTTTCTCGATTTGTATTTCTATTATATGGGTTTTCTTAAACTATCCAATGACGAACGTTATAATAAAATGTTGTCTTGGTTTATTGTCATCTCCGCTATGACTACAGTGACATCAATTCGTTGCCACATTTTGTGTACACTGATAGAAAACGCGTCATAACGCTGATGTATTTTGACATAAGTGCAGACAAACTTTCATCAGTGCGACGACAAACTGTCTTCAGTGTGATGTCATAATATAGCATGTCATCAGTGCGATGACAAACTGTTATGTGATTACATAAAATATTATGTCATAATATGTAATTAACATTATTATTTTATTTAAAAAGTAAAATTAGAAGCAAAAATTCCCATATTCAATTTTTTAAATTATTTATTTAAGTACATCAAATTTTTAAAGTAGAATTATTACGAAAACCATATCGAGCATGCCGCTGGTGTCTTCTTATTGAGAGTTCTTCTGTTAAAAAAGGGCGGAATATAACAAGAGTTAAACAAACATGTGTAACGGGTAAGTGAATAATGATATTCTCTCAATTTGACTTACGGTTAATTACAATGACTCAAATTGATGACAGTTTATCATCGCGCTGATTTTATAAAACCGACTCCGACTTGTCATTTCTGTGATGCCAATGTGACATCCCATTTATGACATAATATACATTTTTGACCCTGATGACAATTTGGCCAAGTGATGTTAAGGCTGAAATCACAGTGGTGTAGAATGTAATGGTGTCAAAAACGAAGACACTTGTCATGTACTGATGTCAAAATACATCAGCGTTATGACGCCTTTTTAAATTCAATTGCAAGCATCGGAAAAGGGAAAATACTCCCGGGAAATTTTTATTCATAATTGGGCTGATATACTAATCTGCTACAAATAGAAACCCTAGAAGTAACATTAAGAACCAGTTGAATATCACGGTTTACAGGGTTATCCATTTGGTGGTTTCCAACCGGCCGATCTGACAAGGCTGTTAAATATCTGGTATCTGAAGTGTCGTTTATTTAGAGAAATATTTTCCATTCACGATTATGGATCGTTTAACAATCGAAGAACGCCTAAAAATACTTAAAACGTACTGCAAAATGGTGGTTCAAAAGTGGCACACTTTTCGAGTATTACGGGGTGATTATGGTCGCCGTAATCGACCTACTGTTCAAGGAATTGGTAACTTTATGAAGAAATCTTAAATGAGGTGAAGCGTTACAGATGTGATCAGGCCTTTGCACCATCGCAATGTGCGCCCTGCCGAAAATAACACTTTTGTTAGCGAAAGTGTGGCGCATAATCTGAAATTGTTTATTCCACGTCCGCTTATGGCTCTATTGCATGGAAAGTTTCCAGAACGTCGACAAATTGCCACCAAGTTTATGCACTTGGAAGCCAACATTTGTCAAGTTATCGCCGAGATACAGCCCGAAATGTGCCGAAAACCACATTAAAAGTTTCGACTGCTGCAACCAGTCTAGAGACGGTCATTTAAACGATATTGTATTTCGTACGTAATCGCAAGGTCGAAGCATTATATTGAAATAATTTCCATCGCAATCACAGCTTTATACGTGATAAGTTAATCACTCTACACTTTACTTTTGAACCCGACAAATGGATAACCTTATATTATCTGAATTTAAGATGGGTTTATTAAGATTATTTAGCATAATTACATTTATCCAGGTGTTTATATGAGTCTTGATTAAGGAACGTACTGTTGATGTTGTACAGTGATTGGAAGCCATCAATTGCAAATCATGCCAAAATCACCACCGACAATTAAATCCAATAGGCCCCGCGACTTTAAGATCCTAAACAGTTTACTGCAGAATCACCAAGGGATCATGTCGGTAATCACGCGAAGCAAGATATTAGGTAATGTTTCAATTAAAGTTATATTAAATTTTATGTCCTTAGTTTTCTTGTGTTGCTTGTTTTTTTCTTCTTTTATATTGGGTGTAAAATCTCGGTTCTTGGTATATAGATGTACTTAGATATATGTTTTGAAAAGCTTAAAAATGTAGCTTTGCATTAAAGTAAGAACAACCGAATTGGCTGTTTGTTTAAGAATTAAGAAAAAGGTTAAAGAATTTAAAAATGTATTAAAAGTTTGGCCTTTTTTACGTAAACATAAGAAACGTATTGAAAAAAAGCCAAAACTGATATCTTTCAAAGAAAGAATCTTTAAAATTCAGGGACTTGCGGAGTGTGTACTTAACGCTATCAGTAAACTCAAATCACAACAACGAAGTGATCTAGACAAATTTTAAATTAAATATTTTTTAATCTCTTTTGTCTAACCGTATAATAATAAAAAAAACTTTCTGGTGAAAGTACTGCTATATATTATTAGAAAATTACTTAATTATGTTAACTATGTCCTAAACGTCGGATTCAAGTTACACAAATCACGTAAACGTCTCATACGGTGTTGAATTATGATTAAAAGAAAACAGAACATTTTTAAAAATTTTTAATGATTTTGGCGTTTTGTATAAAAATATAAAAAGAAAACGTCGTTACGTCGATGGAATGTTCGCTCTACCAATTATCATAAACAAATACAAAATTCGTAAACGTAAACGTTTACGTAAGTGACGAATCAGAATAGTGAATCAGTTTTCTTATATTAAGAATTTACTGTTTCCATTATTCCATTATTAAGAATTTACTGCCTGTTCAACGATTTCGAACGTTATCGTTCGCATAGAAAATTACATTTAAAACAAAAAAAAAAATATTCAAAATTTGGATTTATTTTATATGTAATTTTCAATGCGAACGTTAACGTTCGAAATCGATGAACAGACATTTAATTGTAATATTGTTTCGAAGGTCAATGAATGGATACCACCCTAACCAAAAAAAAAAAAAATTTGATTATCTATTGAAGTGAAACACAATGAGGCTTGCCAGATAACAAATTGCAAAATTCTTGACATTCACCAAAAAAATCTGGATTTTGAAAATAAAATACAGAACAATTCTATGTGTTATTTTGCAAATAGTGAACCGAAAAATAGGCCACACTTATTATTAAAATTAATCCTTTCTATAATTAGTATTGTGGCTATTTTGTTGAACTGTTTTATGGTTTTTAATCCAAAATTTTCAAAATTTAATCTGGCTAAAGTTCATTAAATTTAATTTTCATAAAATTATTTTTATGAAGGAAATAATTTTACAATATGAAACTAATTAAAATTTACTGATAATTTTTCATTCTTTCTTGACTGCCGTGGGACAGGTTGATCTGACGCGTTGTGATAGTAACCACATTATCTCTTCAGAGGTCTTTGCCGTTTTACCCTCACCGCCTTTGAAGGTGGCTGACAGTCAATAGCCAAATATCAATCATTAAACTGAATAAGTAGACCGAAATTTGTTTTTTGAATGATTATCTATTTTAATTGTCATTCGATTGCTAACAATAAATATATTAGTGATTATTTCCAACAAGGAATTAAATTATCTAATGTATTTAATGTAAATGTCACAATATCTCCCCTATAAAAATTTAAAATGGGTTGAAGATATAGAAAATTTTAATATCACTAACATTAAAGAATATTCCGATTTAGATTATATATTGGAAGTAGATTTAGAGTATCCATCCACATTACACGACTACCATAATGACTTACCGTTTTGTGTTGAAAATAAAAGAGGAGAAACGATGAAACAAATAAAATTAATTGCGGACTTAAATGACAAAACAAACTACATAATACATTACAAGACATTACAACAATGTCTTCAACAGGGATTGGTTGATGATTTACATTGCTCTAAATAATCATCATAGGACATTAGCAAAAAACTCTTTTCAACAAAATTTCTTTAAATTATTAAAAAACACCGTATACACGTTCCGCCTTACATCTGTTTTTCATATTATTTTTTTTTTTTTTTTGTCAAGAATTGTTATTGAAGTCCAAAGTACATTTTTCTGTTTTTCATATTTTTGTCTTTCTTTTTTCTCGTTGACCTTTTTCGGCACAACTTGAAGGACAATTGTAAACATAGAGCTAGTGCCTTAGCTGCTAACAATAACACTGTTAACGAAATTTACACTTTTTTTTCGTGACAAGCTGGGCACCTGGCGTTTTAACATAATTCGGGTACGCTGAATCCAGTGGTGCCCGCGAAATTTTGTTAAAAAATAATTTTTTTTTCCAAAAAAAAAATTATGTTTCTAAAACAGCTGCGGATATTAGAAAGAGGTTTTATTTTTCTTAAAGGAAATTTTATTGCGGAATTTCGGTTTTTTAAGTTATTTCAATAAGCTAAAGTGTTTTTGAGTTACGCGAACATATGATGTGCAACCTCCTCCATTTTCGAAATAACGGTATATCTCGAAAACCAGAGCCAATCTTAAAAAACCGCGTGCACCACTGGTACCCGAATTATGTTAAAACGCCATGTGCCCGGCTTGTCTGTTTTTTCAACTAGCATAGTGTAATTAGTATTGTAGTTATTTTGTTGAACTGTACTGAAAACAAATCCTTTCTATCGAATCCAATACGTATTCCTTTATAATCGCCAAAACATTTTCTGTCAATTTTCAAACTGAGTTTAGCTTTTTTTGTGAAATCTTTTTAAACTTCATAATAATACGCGACTTAGGGAAGGAATAAATTGAAATAAATAGCCTACCTTGAGAGTCTTCATCAAAATTGGCTTGTTTTAGATAAAATCTTTCGAAATCTAATTTCTTCCAATAAATATTTCAGATTTCAAGCGAATAAACGACGTTATGAACTTGAGGTCAGAAAAGTATCGTAAAGAGATTTCTCAAAAATCAAAATATAAAAAGATATTAAAAAAAAAATACCCAGCAATAATTCTACAAAATGTTCTAAGTATTTTTTGTTTTTGCAAATTTTAAGGTCCTTAGAATAAATAAGGCATAAAGATCTTTTACACATATAATTTTCGACCATTTTTGAGAAAGAAAGAAAAAAGTCAGATAAATGGGGAATTTTATTGAGAGATCGAAGCTCAGGCGCCTTCGATGGCGGTGAGTGTTAAGACGGCAAACCCCTTTGAGAAGTGGTTGCAATTAAAACATGTCAGGGCAACCTGTCCGTGAAATTCTGGGTTCAATTCCCAGCTCAGTGAAGAAAGAAAAATTATCAATAAATTTTAATTCATTTTGTGTTGTAAAATTCCTTTCTTCATTAAAATAATTTAATGAAAATTAAATTTAATGAACTTTAGCCTGAATAAAATATTAAAAATTTGGATAAAAAAGTAGTTATTTAAATGAATACAGTACAGATACAGAACATTAAATTTAATACAGAAAAAGAGTAGCACTCAACAAAGCCTTTACCCCTAGGATTACCGTATTGGTCTGGTCAGACCAAATTTGTGTTTCGCTTGCAATATTTTTTTAATATAACAAAAATCGAAAGAACAGCGACGTGAATTCTATGAATGATTTGAGCTGAATCGAATGAAACTAACTTGGATTCTATTGGAGCAAATTATTAGGGTGAAATTCAATTTTTATGTAAAATTCTATGAAATTACCCTCTTGGTCTGACAGACCAAATTATATATTTTTTATATTTTTAATTTTTTTTTTTCAAATAGGACAAAATATTAAAAAAAGCGGAAACGTTAATTCCAAAAGTGATATGTTTTGAATCGAATGAATCAGAAAACTACAAGCCGTTTTGCTCTAAGTTCAATTCAACTGCAAAAAACCAAACGCAAAACTCGTTTTAGCTGTAGTAGATGCGAGAAATTAAAGACTACATTTCGATGACTTGCATTGGGAATAAAATACGAAAATAATAAAAATATAGAACTAATTCGTATAATCTAACATACTAAGCATTAATTCAATAAAAAAATATATTTATTTACTTTTTATTTAATTGGGGTTTTTAGCTCTGCTAATTGTGGTCTGGCCGGACCAGAGGAGATCTTACTGTTAAAAAGTTACCGTATAATACAAAACGGATAATCACCGTCAGTATAAAGCGAAATACATACAAGTGTTGATACGGGGTTCAGTTTGAAATCATCATCTTTGTTTTGTAAAATTATTAGTTTTAAATAAAGAAACCGTAATTTTGACAAGAAAAACAAATAAAATAAAAATAACGTTTTTTTTTTGGTTTGTCTTTAAAAAATCTTGACAAACACATATTTTATGGATTCTTGACGAGCACTGTAAATGTAAGAAAAATCAAGACCTTCTGGCAAGCCTAAGCACAATGTATGTTGGCGTGTGTATTGAAGAGTTGATATTTTATGTATTGTTTTTCATTACAGTTATTTCGAGTGATTTCAATTTATGTAAATTAGTTTTTACTATTAATTTAGTTAATTAAACAAAGAAACAACTGGAAGAACAAAAGTTCAAACACATATACAACATTTGCAATACATTTTAAGGACATATTAATACTCTCACATAAACACATATATTTAATGTGAATATCTGTGGATATGTATGTATGTCAATATAGTTTTAGTGAAAATCCCCTAGAGAATATTCGTACAATATTGAAAGAACATTGCATCCATAGTCAATTTATATGTGAACTTAAATAAATTCTTTGCCATCTTCTCTCTTCAAACTAATTAATACCAAATGTGACCTCATTTAAGATTGTATGGATGTGTTAGTGTATATGCGGTTATCGTTGGGTATATGTATTTGTTTAGTAAATGTGTTCGCCAAGCAAGCATTTACAAGATTTTTGGTGGAATTAAGGGACGAGTCAACACTTCTTCATCACTTCTAGAGGATTGGAAGAAGATTTAACAGAAAGAATATATATATATATTTATTAATTATTTTATTAGCTTATAATTACAAATTATAAAATAATATAAATCATAAAATATTATAAATATAGGAGCAATATAAATTATGGACTTCAGCTCAATATAATAAAAGGTGGTGCAACCAAAACGCACGAATTATTTTAATTTGTTTTTATTGCGATAGAAGGAACTATGACAATAATGTGTGTAACAAACTATTGGCCAAATGCTCGCCACGGCTTCAGTAGCATACCTCTATCCGATGGTCCATATTTTCAATGTCTCTGAGACATAGTTGAGGTTCACTGTCGTTAATGTGCCGAATTATCTCAACGTTTACCTCTTGAACTGATCTTGGCTCATTGACATACACTTTTTCCTTTTAAATTACCCCCAAAGAAAGAAGTACAATGGTGTCAAATCACATGATCTTGGCGGCCAATTACCATCGCCACGACGTCGGATAGCACGGCCATTGAATTTCGAGCGCAAAAGAGCCATGGTTTTGTTGCATTTGAAGCAAGTGGCACCATCCTATTGGAACCGCATGTCGTCCAGGTCCATATCCTTAGCATCAGTTAAGTTTGTGAGACGTTCAATTGTTAGGCAAGACGACGAACCGAGGTTGGTCTGCTGCTACACTATCGCGAACAACAGCAATGTTTTCCGCAGAATGAACTGGGCGAGCATGAACAGGTGTTTTCACATTTCCTACAGACCCGGTTGGCTGAAATTTGCGCGCAATTCTCCCGATTGTGGACACATTTGGTCGATTATGCTGACCAAAAAAAATCACAAAGTGCACGAAATGCATTTTAATTTGAACGCTCATTTTCGTAAAAGGCTTCAACAAAACGCTGCTCAATTATGTACCTCTTCATGGTTGAATTTGTCAAACACTGAAACAAAGAAATGTCAAACTAAATTGGAAAAAATTTTATGTTATGGTTGGACAACCCTTCATAAAAGAAACTATTATGTTATAATAATTAAATACTGACAAAAAATCAGAAAAAAAGAGAAAAGTATTAAATGTTTATAATATAAATATAATTGTATTTGTTGGATAATTTCAAAAAATTTATAATTTTTCATATATATTCTCGAAGGAGGGAATAGACAAATTTCCAACTGGGTCGGTTTCGTCAAAGATCTTAAGTCTTTTATTAGCGAATTCAGAACAGTGTAAAATAATATGTGAGGGATCTTGGGTAATAATTTGTAATCGTGTTTAAATTAGCTGATAACAGTCTTCTTTGACACTTCTGGACGATAATAAGAAGAGATCGGAAATGTTTTACAAGCAACAAATAGAGAACTTCATCAAAGAGAGCGTAATTTCAAATAAAATTTCTATTCTTAGTACTCAAATTGTATTGAGAAGAAACATTTTTAATTCTTCCAATCTAATATCAAACTTCTAAAGACACACTTCTAAACTTCCTATACTCACGTCAAAATATGAAACACGTACATATACTTGTCAGACCGATGTTTGGAGAGCCTACAAAACTTATATTAGCTTACAAAAAAAATAATAAAATCCGATTTACATTTAGAAATGTATGTTTTTAGTAATATAAACAAAAGTTTTAAAAAAAAGTAATTTTTTTATTTATGACAAATAGTTTATCATTTCAGTCTTTGAAAAATATGGCTAAATTCTTAAAAGATAATAACACATCAAAAAAATATATTTCTATTAAGAACATCGGTTTTGCTGATCAAATATTGCTGCATGCGCACAACTGCCATACTTTCACAAACTTTAAAACCGCTCTGAATTGAATGTTGCCACTTTATGGGTAATTACCCGAATTAGGTAAATTTTCACTGTCGTGGATGGAGTGTGGGTAATTCTTTTAGTTGTAGATCAGGTTTAATTTTAAAATCTCACGCTTTAAAACAAACAATATAAATATTTGATTTCAGTGAAACAAATGTCTGCAATGTAAAATATTGTTGTTTTACTAAACATGCACACACAGTCTTCTCAACCAAAGCTTCTTTTTAAGAAAATATTTACAGATGGACTCTTCGATTTAGATAAATATGAGCTTCATGGAAATTAAGAACCCGAAGTTTATTCGAAAAAGTTATTCAAACTAAAAAAATTATCAGGGGAAAGTATGTTTATAATATTCCAAAGAGTAAGAAATAGAATGTGGGAATTTTTCTTTTTCATAAATTATTTTTTAATTATATTAACCATTTTTTATAATAGTCTTACTCCCTCAAAATTGTACATACTTTTTGCTTAAGCCAACCTTTGGTTAACATTGAAGCTATAGATATGTACTTTTACTTAGGAATGACTTTAAGACTATTGTAAAAAGCTTTATAAATTGAAATACAACTCACAGAAGCATATTCGAAAAAATTGTTAATATAATTAAAAAAAGTATTACATTTTATTTTTATTTTTCCACTTTCGACTGCTTTAGTTGGGAGGATATAAAACACCCTTTACAATTGTTAACCTGATTTAAAAAAAGAGACTGTTGTCTGATGGTTTATTTTACTAAAGAAGGTTTAAAAGAAGTATTTACTTTCTTATCTTTATCCATGCCTCAAAAAATGGCACAGTCTAACTGTTTCTTAATACGCCATACAAATCATTAAGTTGCGCCAATCGAGTTTCAAAGTAATTTGGATTACATTTGAGTTAAGATAATGGATAATTTGTTAGTGTTGTTAAAGAAGGAATCTTTCATACTGGTATTCCAGAGCATACAGATCATAGATGTCAAAAAGTGGGAGCAGCAGAATGTCATCGTCCAGAACTGCAATTTTTTTGCTGCAATTTTTAAAATTCTGCTTTGAATATGCAATAGAGTCCAGATTATGAAATTCAAGACTTATTGGAGCAAAAATTGCAAGTCTGGACAATGACTATGACAGTTTGTTTGACAGCGTACCCTTTCGTAAGTTCTTTCGGGATTATAAAATGAACTCTTTATAAAGGAAGGGAAATGTGCATTTCCAACCCAAATGTGAAAGACAACTCATTATTTCAACCCATTTTTCGCCAATCGGTGATTATAATCATCAGCACTCATACTGTATTTTTTTTTTTTTTTTTTTTGGTTGCAATGTCTTTTTTCCTTTTTTATTTTAGTTCATTGGTTTTGAATAGGAATAAGAATGTAAATTAAATGACTAATATACTTAATATACATTAAATGAACTTTTTGTGTTTTTTTAATCGTATTTTTTTAAATATTTATTTTATGGCAGGTGTAGGGAGATCGTTTATTCGACTTTTTTCAATAACCGGTTTCCGAATATTGCGAATAGTTGCTATAATAAAAAATCCGGTTTTCAGTTAAACATTTTTAAAATAACCGGTTATCCGGGTTTAATTCGAATACATAAAAACACAAAAATTAAACAAGTTTTTGTAATAAAACGTTAATTTGAATAAAAACAAAACATTTCACAAAAATAAAAACCAACAAAATACAAAGATATGACTTAAGGTTTGTTCAGACCTAACAAATATTTAACGTTATTAATAAAAAAAAAAGAGACCAGTAAATTTATCAAACTCTAACCTTATTTTTAGCAATTCTATTTACTAAACTTTTTTTGTAAGAAGATAATTGTACACGCAGAGAAAAACTATGTTTAGATATGGTCTCCTCCAACAAAACTATTTTTAAAGAGAATTGCAAACATATTATGTTTAAATTTAACCATATTATTGACACCGACAAACATATAATTGTTAAATTAGTCCTCCATCAAGAAGCCACAACCATATTATGGTTGCCTCTAAACATGTTATGGTTAAATATGACAATAATATGTTTTTAAATTAACAATAGTATTTTCCTCTTTTCTTAGAGCAACATGCTTTGGTTGAAAATCAACCATGCTATTACAAATGTTAAACATATTTTAGTTATTACTAACCAAAAGATGTTCGGAGGCAACCATAATATGGTTGTGCCTTCTTGATGAAGGACTAATTTAACAATAATATGTTTGTCGGTGACAATAATATGGTTAAATTTAAACATAATATGTTTGCAAACCAAATTTAAACATATTATTTCTCTGGGTGTATAATGTAATTTAAAAACTATTAAATGATGTTTGATCTAGCCAGACGTTTTGCAAAAACCAAATAAAAAAAATTATAGGAATTTATTATTTGAGATATTCTCCCAAATTTATTTTAAATCAGTCTTAATTTGTTGGTGGTTAAGCTAGTCTATATGAATTACAAGACTGCAACCATATTTTTGAAAAGTTGCACACAAAACTTCTTAGGCAGGATTATAATTTTCAAATTATGTCGTTTCAGCATTATAGAAACGAATAGTAATATGACCATGCCCTTTGTATGAAATATTTGTCAATTCATCGACCAAAATTTAAGACCTTCCACGACATTGTTTAATTTCTTCAATTTTGTTTTTTAGTTCTTGGTGTTTTAATAAATAAAACTGATGCATTTTTTCCACTTCGTTGATTCCGCCGGAATGTTATAGTTTTAAGAATGAAGAAATGCTAGAAGTACTTAAGAGTTTGTGTTCCTTAACGGGCATTCCGTCCTCGGCAACACAACGGGTTAATACTTCACCCAATAATTCATTTTTGTCTGCGTATTTTAGTAAAGTATTATTTATCGTCTCTTTAGAACAACTTCGAACGGAGTAAAGTTTTATTTGGAGTACATGAATGTCGAGCATGTCGACTAATTAATTAATAAGTCGTGCCATGAAAGAACCTTTGACACTTATCATTGAAGGGCATTTCAGGCACCTAACTTTGTCTTTTTAATCCTGCTCGAAGTATCCTGGAGATAACATCTATACAAAAATATATATAATGAAAATTTTGATATACATATATACAGTTCAATAAAATAACCACAATACTAATATATTTAATATTTACAATACTCTCGCACAAATTACTAATTACTTTTCAACTGCACACATTTTTGTAGAATTTTGAATAGTTTTTGGTTTTTTTACAGGAACGCAAGATCTTATAAGCGATTTGTATTTACATTGTTCATAATGCTTTTTGACTTTTGTTTTGACATTCTTCATAAAATGTTTAAGTTTGCCCAATATTCAATTAGAAAAATACTAAAAGTACGGGTACATTTACAACAACAGTAAGGAAAATGTTTATAAATCGCACATTATTAAAATAACCGGCTTATTATACCAAAATAACCGGTTTATTCGATATTCGAAAAATTTACATTTTAAAATAACCGACTTTGGCGAAGCTAAAATAACCGGTCGAATAATAACCGTTCGATCTCCCTAGTCAGGTGTAATTTCTTTTAAATCGGGTAATTTGGCTTCGTCCTATGTGTAATTTTGAATTTTGCTGGTGGTAACACTGAAGCTAACAGAAATCACAGTACTCTCTCGCTCTTTGTTCATAATAAAAAAAAATTAAATTCGATAAGTCGGTCTTACAGACCGTATGTATGAGTACAGGAAGGTTAAACGGAGTATTCTCTAAGTGTCGTCTGGAAAAGTTATTTTTGTCAGCGATGCCAATTTAGCGCGTTTCGCGCTAGATTAAGCGCGTTTTAACCATGCAAATTTTTGTATTCATGATCAAGATAAAATTAATACTAGGTGGCCTTATTAGCCGACGTCATCATCAGCAAAGGCAAATTAGCTATTGAAACCCGAAGTGTCCAAAATGGTTGATGTTTTCATGTTGGCTTTAATTAATTTTATTGTGCGTCCTTCAAAGTGTTTAAAATTTGTCCCAAAATTCTTGAAAGATAGGTAAATTTATAATAAGCGAATTTCGCGTTGTTTTTTTTTTATTGTTGTATGGCTTTTCTCCTTGAATCATGATGTATTTATTTATGCATTATGTATAAATTTTTTATCAGCAGACGCAAAAAGACTTTATTATTTAATATGGACCCTTAAATCGCAAAGAAGGCTTCAGATTTTTAGATGGATATGACCACTGTATAGCGTTTTCATGCAAAAAGCTTTTTTAATTTTTAGTTGAGCCCCTTAAGAGCAACTGGTGCGATATGTATTAACTTTTATTCAAATTTAATTAAGCGCGTTAAAAACAGCGACTTTTGTTTATAAATATTTGTCAACGTTGTGATTTATCGCGTTTTAGCTCGTTTTGAGAAGTGAAAAGCGCATTTTGTATATAAAAAGTTGACAACGCTGATTTTCATATCCCATCGACCATACGAAGCGTAAGATTAGAATTATGATAGTTTGATGATAATTTTAATAGCTCAGAGTTTCTTTTTTTTAACCTTTCACGATAACAAATTTTTGCAGGGTATAAATTTTTTTAAGTTGTAGTGTTCGGGTGCATATCGGTGAGTTTCTGCGTGTGACAAAGGATAACTATCATTGTGAAAACTATAGTAGATACTAAAATATGCACATAAGTTAAACTGGAAAATGTAACCAATTTTGTTGGCTTTTAAAATTATATACTTGTAGTTGTATTCTTCAATGTCTAGGAATAAATATGTGTATGTGTGTGTGTGTCTATTTGTATATGTTTCTCTTTGTGCTGAAACATATCACATGTGTATGTGTATTTAAGAAACTTAACCATTATTTTCAAAAGTTTCTAACTTTGGTTGTTATTTTGGTTTCTATATGTTCGCTACGATACCACAGTTTTCATCCATTCATGTATGTACAAATGGTGCCTCTATATCTCCTACTCTTTGTCCTCCTCTCTATCTCTTCAAAGTGCTAAATACATGTTGAATTTAGTATCATTTCAAACTTTAATTAAAGCCTAATATTATATTTCCTTTTTATGTGTGGAAGTATGTATATGTGTGTATTTGTATATTTGTTTGCCAAAAGTTTGGCTTGTTTCTTCTACTTTGCATATCAGATACTCCGGGGGGAGAGTAAGGGATTAAAGGAAAAAACCTTGCCTAATTTAATAAATGTATACATACATACATATAAACATACGTATTTAAATTCCATCTGAAAGTTTTTTAAAGCCAATTTTCTTCATTATTACTATTAGAGTGTTAAATCGAGAATAAAAATTGCCAAAGTGTACGGATGTGTAAAATAAATGGGATACATTTATTAGGGGTTTGGCTTAAGTTAACATAAAAAAAGAGTTTTCCTTTTCTGTAAGGAACTAAAAGCTAAATTAGTAAATATTTGCTAATTGAGCGAATACACCAAGATATTTCGATGTGTTCATCCTTTTTTTTCCTTAAGACAAAAAAAGTGTATTCGGTTGTCACTAATGTAATTAATACCATCAAAAAATAATTGTTTCTAATATACAAAATAAATCTTGACGGTAAATTTAGTCAACTTAAATAAAATCGCTTCTTTCGTTATTTGACCAATGTTTTATGTAATATTGTTATTGAGGTTTTTGTTTTCCTCACGGGCTACTTTTGATCAATAATTGTTAATAAAAAACTTCTGACGAGCATAGAAACTGGCTTTCCCACAACAATAAATTTCAGTGTTTTTATCGTAAATAAAAATTGGGAGTGTAGCACGTCATTAATAAATGAATTAATTTATAAAAAAAAATTATGTTTTTCTATTTATTTTTTCCAACGTTTCGTTTGCAGTTTTCGAACTTCACTAGGAAATAATTTTTATTCCATAATAAGCTAGCGACAGTAATAACTAGAATTTGACACAGTTTTTTAGGACAAGCGGGGCGGGGCACCTGACGTTTTAACCTAATTCGGTTACGCCGAATCCCGTGGTTTCACCGTATTTTAGGTTAGCTTATTATTTTTGAGATATACCGTTATTTCGAAAATGTAGGAGGTTGCACAACTAATATTCGGGTTGCTCAAAAACGGATTAGTTTATTGAACAAAGTTTAAAAAACAATCGAAATTTCGCAATAAAATGTTCTTTAAGAAAAGTTTAACTTTTTTCTCATGTACGCAGTCGTTTTAGAAATATACATATATATAATTTTTTTTTTTTTTTTTTTTTTAGCCAAATGTCGACATTTTTGTTTGTTAAAAGTTCATAACCAATTGGAATATGCAGCTTTTCTTCTAATTTTCTAGACATATAAAAAACGAAGTTGCAAACAAAGCAAGCCATATTTTTGGAAAATGTTAAGGACCAAAAAGTAATTGAGGTCGGTCATACATTTTATACCCCTAAGGGTGACTTCTGGGCAGTTATGGGACTTTTTGTTCAATATATTTCTAGTCTGTATTGAAAATTTTGTAAGGGAGCCCCCTTTAGAAATGGTGACAGCGGGTAGGTATGTTCGAAATAAATATATATATATATATATATGTATATATATATATATATATATATGTTCCCGAAGATCCTATAAGGAGCATAGGGCCCCATAATGATAATGAGATAAATGATAAAGATAAAAAATAAATTGGGGTGGGTCACACATTTGGCCCATCTGCAGCGCATCATACGCGCTGCAGTGGCCAAATTTAAGAATTTCAGTAAGCCGCCATATTTGTATGGTGAAAATTCTTAACCCTTAGATGTCCTACGTTCTCTGGCGAGATCATTTTTGAATTTCATATGTAATATCTTTTTTTGTAGCAAAAGTATTAAGAAACGAAGGCTATGAATTCTACAAGTAAGTTGTTCTCAATCGAATAAATCCAATTTGGAATCACTTGGATCCTATTTAGGGCATAAAAACACTCCCAGAAGAAAAAGTTTGCTAAGTGTAGTTTATGGTCTGGCTGGACCATAGGTTAATTCTTTGAATAATTGCTTTTGCACTAACGAAGTTTACTTTGCAAATTCTGCTTTGTCGCCGTTTTTGCTGTGGTACCAGCATTCTTCATTTGATTCTGCGTTACGGGGACGCGATCTGCTGCGTGGATGTTGGGAAAACTTTGTTTTCAACTCAGCCATTTTTTGGAAAAGAAAGCCGATCTATTGTTCTAGTGTTGATTGTGCTGAAGATACGTTTTGTGGCACAAAAACTGCATTGACGTTTGGCGAATCGCTCCACTCAAATATTTTGTTTGCGAGTATAGCTTATTTGTCAACCGGTTCACTATTTTTTTAAATTACGATACGCACATTTGGTGGTAGTCGGCTCATCCAGACATATTTTAGCATGTTGTCGCTCACTTTGTTGCCGGCTAAATCTCGCATCTCGCGCATAAATTGTGTTAGACGCATGTCACCAAGTTTTAAATCCTATTTAAGCTTTTTTATGAGTTTCTGCTCCGAGACATCATAATGTCCCAAGAGGCGTGCCTTCACTGTGTCGTACATGTTAGCCACAGGTAGATTTAGCATGATGGCTGCTACAACTGCATGGTATTGCGTGTGGCCGTTAGTAATACAATCGGCAGCAAACTGAGATTCGATTTGTGCGATCCATAGAGAGGGCTGGTCAGGATGTAGGAATACGTCTTACACTTTTGCGATTTGCGCAGCTTCGTTATTGGCAACATGTTGCTATCTGTTGGTGTCGGCAGCAGCCTCTACGGTAGCACTCACAATATCTTCGTCACCGGCCATAAAAATTTATGTATCTTCTTATAAATTAGTATAATTAAAGTAGTTGTGATCATCTATTTAATTGTTCGGCATTTGAATATTGTTTCTTTTCAGAATCACGTCGGGGTCTGGAGTATGATGTTACGTAGTTTTAACAGAACTTACTTTATTTGCAAAACAAAACAAAAATTGTGCATGTTATAATTCAGGGTTGCATTTTTGGCTCATATAAATCCTAATAGTTTAGCAAACACTTGCAGTAACTTTATCACTTTTTGAGGATTAAGTTAATGGTAAAACTAAAACAAACTATTGACAATTTAAACAGGGGAACATTTTGATTTAAAAACATTTAACAAACGATATATTCCATTTAAAGATGAAATTTCAAAAATTTTATTTTTTGAGTTACAAAAACTTTTATAGCCTATTTCCAATGTGCGAAAGAATTCTTTCGTTCGCATAACTACATTCAAAACAAAAACAAAGTTTAAAAATTTGTTTTTGTTTTCAATGTAGTTATACGAAAGAAAGAATTCTTTCGCACATCGGAAATAGGCTATTAGATTCCTTTTATAATTTTAAATAAAACAATAGATAGTTTCTTATCAGATAAAAGCAAAGTTTATACTTCTTAAATGACTGCATATTGATGAGATCTTCCTTTATAAAGGGCCGAAAAGTTCCATTGGGGTATACAAATTTTATAATTTTTTCGTTAATATGTATATTGTACATACATATTTTTTTTTATTTTTTTTTTGTTTTAGTTTTATTTTATAATAGACATAACAAAAAATGCACGTTTTTTTACATATAGTATGGAAAATAATTTCTCTAATTTGACCTCAATTTTGCAGTTATGGGATAGTTTTAGAGCATTTAGATGCTTCTGATCGCTGATTTAAATAATAAAATTTTATTCTTCTGGTTCTTTGCTCAGTTGTCATTATTTAATCTGCAGAAGATATTTATATAACCTAGAAATTATATAAAAAAAAATATAAACGACAAAGTTATAAAATTTTTAAGCCCCATGGTGACTTTTGGCCCACCCTGTACAAGTGTATCCGTATCTTCTCTTAAAGCTAAAAAGGAAAGTAAGGCTTCAAATGGTTGTAAATGACGCTGCTAAAAAAATTAGTGCATTTCTTTCACTGACTAATAACAGAAGATGAAGGGCAAACGCCATCTCTGTAGCGCTGTCTTCAGAAACGTAGAAATTTGTATCCAGGTATTCCGTAAAAAAAGATTCCTCAACTAACAGAAAGAGACTATATTTTTTATAATGTAATTTTTAAGTATTATTCAATTTTAATTTTAAATAACTTTTAATAACCATTCGCATGTACAGCTTTGAAAATTAACTTGAAGTCAGTCGGTCGGCACACTTTGTAATCGGTATAGAGAGCTTAAATTTGCTATCGGAGAATAGATTTATACACGGTGGCGCAAAGATTGTCTTTCGACGTTCTTTGACTGTAATATTTAAAGTAATGAATAACTTTAGCTTATATTTGGGATTGTTTTTATTTGATATCTAGTTTTTTTTTTTCTAAGAAGAAAAAATGATATTGGCCGAGTGGCAGCCGCCAGAACTGACGACCAAACTGCCCAGATTCATGGATTTGCCATCACTCTACCCAGAATTCCCGGCGATAGGTTCCTACATTCCTGGGGGATATTCTCTTCAAGGACTGCAAGAGTCTGAGGCTTGTTGGCATAGACTGGTGACTTTAAAAAACCACAAAAAAATAAGTCTAGAACGGTTAAATCGGGCGATCTTGCCGGCCAGTGCAAATCAACAAAAGGAGAGATACGACGTACTGGAAATGCAGTCCTCAGAATATCGAAAGTTTCGATTTTAAATAATTATTCCTCCGTTTTAAGGAGTAAAGCTCTCCATTTCCTATTGACGTGTTTTTCGAATCTGTTTACTTTACAGATGACAAAGCCATATTGACATTTACCGCCATTTGCAAAATTATAACATCTTTAGCGCCACCTTGCGTTTTAAAATTTCTTTTTGTTTTATACGAGACACTCTAATAAACACTTTACACAAATATTTAAATACATATGCTGCAAACAAAGTAAAAAGCTGACTATACCAATTTTTATGTGGAGCAATGTATGCAATAGCACGTTCTTGTTATTTTTTAATTCTAAATATAAAAACTGAACGATTATTAAATACTTTAGAACATTATTTCTATTATTGAATTTTTGTTAAACCCATTCAATTTGCTTCTACATTAAAATGCCTCAAACAATTTGGTATTTTTAATACTCATATTCATACTTCCTGTTATTAAACTTTAGCTTAACAATTTGTTTTTATTATGTTTGTTATCGACAAAAATAATATTATTGAAATTCAATAACACATTTCATAAAGCGCCTGTCAATGTAACTGTGTTTGTGGGTATTGAGGATTTTGAAAATTGTTCCTTCCATGCAAACAACCACATACCCATATTTATTTACATAAATACAAGCAAAATATGTGAGTGTGACATTTTGTTTGTTGTTGTATTCCTTCGCAACATCTAGAGGGCAACCAAATGAAACGTATGGAAAATAAAACATGATTCCAATATGACGACTTCTGTGCATGAGTTAAAAAAATATATATTGTATGAGCATATATAAAATAAATCGGTATATCTTCACATCATTTTAATGCCAACAAATTGTGTTTACGCTGTTTTTGGCACATTTTTTTCTATCGCTGTTGTTGCTTTTTTTTTTGGTGTTTTTTTTTTTTTGCTATTATTATGTTGTTTTTGCTTTTACGTTCATAAATGGTTAACATAAATTCCACGCAGCCTAAAGTTATGGCTGCTTACGATGAGCGAGGTTTGATCCCTTTTTACAATAAATACACACAGATACCAACCTAAATAGAAACTTCCCATTTGGCCAGATTTCCGTTGTCGACATCGTCGTCATTGATGTATGCACGGCTTGTCACCTATCGTTAGGCTTTCAAGAAGATAATAAGAGCAAATCGTCGTAACCTGCAGTATGAGCGACATTGTTTTATAAGTTGTCTTCTATTAAGTTCTTCTATGGGCCAGTATGAGTGATTATAATTTGTTTTTATCAAATTCTATGTGGGACAATATGAGCGAAATTGTGTTATTAGTTTTCCTTTATCAACAATTTTTTATATGCTGTATTTTTTAACTTTACATTGCCTAATAAGTTGCGTTATATCAAACTCTGTGTGGAACAGTATAAAGGACATGTCCTTAGAAGTTGTCTTGTATAAAAAGCTATTGACGACAGTTTTCGTCTGCTGTAGTTGAATGCTTTTCAATCAATTGGTTTGTTGATAAACCAGTCAAACCGAAAACATACTGATGAAGGTAGTTGCGGACTGGAAAATCGATCACATGAAATATATACTTCACTGTTAATTTAGGAATTGCTTATTAAAAACAAATATATATACCAGGGGTCACCAACTGTCGGACCGCGGTCCGGATCCGGACCGTAGACCTATTTTATGCGGACCTTGTGTTAACAATACAAAATATTTTAAACGCACATGTTCTGGCAGAAGAAAATCATTGTGATGTGAAACGGCGGTTAAATAATTCCGATTATTACGCCTTGGCTATGGATGAATCATGTGACATCACTGATAGAGCACAATTCGTAATTTTTGTACCTTTCTTGGACAAAATAAGACGAACTTTTGTTGAGGAGCTATTTAATATTTTATCGTTAATAAGAAAAACCCGAGGAGAAGACAAGATGGAAGCGGTGATGGATTATTTCGTTAAAAATGAGTTAGACTTAAAAAAGGTTTTATCAGTAACTACAGACGGTGAACCAGCGATGGTTGGGGCTAAAAAAGGACTAGTTCACATATTGAGAACCAGTGCAAAATGGAGTGAAAATTTGAATTCTCACCATTGTATTATTCACCAAACTGTGCTTTGATGCAAACTCAATCTTAATATATTATATACAATGTGGCGCAAAATTAATAATCCCATTTTGATTTTGAATAACTTTTTTACAAAATAAAATAATTTTTTTTTTTTGGAGTGGTGGAAATCTTTATTTGGACCTTTAAAATTTTTTCTGTTATTTGGAAAATATGTTATCCGCCAAGTAGCTGCCGCCACTATTGATACACATTCCGTCGGTTGATAATTTAAATGTCGTATGTGGATTTTTTGCGGTTTTGAGCTAAGATCGATTCCTTAGGTTTTCCGACCTGATCTTTTATTTTGCGTTATCAGTTTTTCGTTATCTCATACGATTTTCGAGATATGGAGTGTTGAGATTGTCGTATGTGGTATTTGCTGAGAAATTTTCAAATGAAATGTGTTCAAACTCAATTTACTCGAAACTATCGGAATCCACATACGACAATTAAATAATCAGCCGACGATTTGTGTCCGTTTTATCGTATTTTCCATAACTTTCCGCAAGATTTCTGGTAATAACTGTTCTCATTCCTGTCGAATATTCTCCTTAAGGGCTGCGTTTATCTGAGGCTTGTAAGCCGGCGACTTCAAGTAGCCCCAATTAAATAAATCTTTGTTGGTTATATCGGGCGATCTTGCTGGGCGATTAGGAAATGGACCACGAAATTCACGCTGTGCTAACACCACCGACCGACCATTGGTAAAAAAATCGACACAATTATTCCACGCTCTTGCGGAGTATAGTCACAAATTAATACACAGATATGTCACGAGACGGAAGATTTTGCGTTTTTTGTCTCTTTCTTAGAAAACTGCCCTTTTTCATTTCTCTTTGCAACACCTTTTATGCCGAAATACAAGGAACACAAATTTATTTAGTTGAGATTTATTTGCAAAACTTTTGTAACGTGTAAATAATATTTAAGTAAGTAAATAACATTACAAAGCAAAATAATATTACTAAATACATTGTTTTGCAGAAAAATAGTCGTTTGTTGAACCAATGATTTTGTTTAATGTGGCTTGTGTTTTGTTATTTTTGTTTTTATAACGCTATTTGCGTTGATTGTACAGGCTTGTTTTTACACATGACATATCCGACTTTTGTAATCTATCTTTAGTTTTTATGAATATTCTCCCAACATAATTATTCACCTTATGTGCCATTCTGTATTTCCCTTTGTCATATATATTTGAGTTTTCTAATCTTTCCGAAAACCCAGGTACATAAGTAAATGTTTTATAAATTTTTGGTTTCACTAATTGTTAATATCCTATATATTAGATTCCTAGCTGTATTAATAATAATTCTCTTCGGGTGTTTCGAGTAATAATTTAAAATTCTACCTGTTGAGGTTGGTTTTTGATACCAATCTATCAATAATCTATATTAACAATTGTTGCTGATATTGTGATGGAGAAACTATTAGATACATGTTTAGAAAAAGTGATAATTAAACCGAAAATAATAACGAAATATGTGGATGATTTATTTCTTATAGTTAATGAGAATGAGATAGATACCCTGCTATCAACATTTAATTCATTTAATCAGAATATTAAGTTCACTATTGAAAGGGAATTGAATTATTCAATTCCACATTTGGATACGTTGGCGATAAGGAAAGGAAATATAATTGCACATAAGGTGAATAATAATGTTGGGAGATTATTCACAAAAACTAAGAATAGATTACAAAAGTCGGATATGTCTAATTTAGTTTATAAAATTCATTGTGGTGGCAATGATGATGAACAATGTAGGAAAATATATGTAGGAACAACTGGGACAAAATTGAATGCTAGATTAGCAGGACATAAACATGACCAAAAATATAGAAATTAAAGTTCAGCCCATTGAACGGCATTGCCAACACAATGAAGAGATTTTAATCATTATCCTGATTTTGAAAACACATCTATTTTGAAAATTTTTTTTTTTTTTAGAAATTTTAAGAAACGTAGATATATGCTAGAAATGTTACAGATTAATAATGTTCCATTTGAGAAAAGGATTAATTTTAAAAAGGATACTGAGAGATTGGCTCAGATTTATAGATATTTATTGAAGAAAAATAAATTAATGGAAGGGAAAATAATAAATAGTTATTTGTCTTTGATTATTTATAAAATTTAGTTCAGATGGCACAGCACAGACTGAAAATATATATTGGATAAAAATAAATACATTGACGGAAAGGAATTTAAAACAATAAATTTCAGTGTTTTCATTCAAAAATTGGAGTTATTAGCACATCATTAATAAAATATTTCATTCCCGAAAATAATTTTTGATAATAAATTTGCATGTGCCCGGCAAATAAAAAAACTGAAATGGCAGGCTGCTTTATTTAAGCAACTTGTTTTTTTTAATTTTGTTTTTTTCTTTCTATCCTCTTACAACTACAATTCGTGTTGGAAAAAAACCAGCCAATTGTAGGGGAATGTAAGAAAGAAAAATTGACGGTTTATTGTTGTGTCTTTGTTGAAGCTTTGATATTGTTACATGTAAGACCTTAAGTGTTTTAAAATTCTTATTCACTTTATGGTCTTACTTGTATAATATTTTTAGCTTTTCTAAAGTATTTGGAAAAAGTTTCCTGACGAGCTGGCCTAAGCAACCAGCGGAATGCGCATAGAAACTAGCTTTCCCACAACGATAAATGTCAGTGTTTCCATTCAAGAATTGGGATTATTAGCACATCATTAATAAATAATTAATTAATAAAATATTTCATTCCCGAAAATAATTTTTGATAATAGGTTTTAGGTTTTAAATATTTTTAAAAAAAATTTTGTTTGGTTTCCTCTTTTTATTTTAAGTTTGTAATTGAAATTTTATATTAATTTTTCGATTTGTTATTTTTTCATTTATCGTAAAAAAAACTTTGTAATTTTATATTATTTAAAAAGAGTTCCTAAAGAAGATTTCCAACGGAAATTGAAATATCGAAAAGTAAATAATATTTAAATTGTTTTTTATAAAAAAGTGACCTAAAGCTTAATAAAAATATATTGAAATATAATATTTTATTGAAAAAAGGTCAAAATAATAGGAATATAATTGTATATAGTACGAAATATATTGTATAGGAGATATTGTCTTTTATAAAGTCGTCGACGGAATTATTCATCTTGTCTTGTCTGACTTGTGTGGCCACCATTCGTATGAAAATTATTCGGAGATTGTATTGAATGTTACTGTTGTCTTGTATCCGTCGTTAAAGACGTGGCCAACTGGGCTACAACTAGAAAAAGTCACATATATATGGGAACGTTTTTATATTTTAGCTTTTTCATACTTGTGATATGTAAAAAAATGAAATGAAGCTCAATTTTCAATGGCATACGCGCATTAAAATGTAGAATAAATGAACAAATACTACATGAAAATTGAACAATATTTATTAATAGAAAAAACTAAAATCAAAATCGATAAAAAGTTTTTAATTTTTATCTTTGAGAATAAATCTGAAATTTTTGGCAATTTTCTAAAGATTTTATGTTGGGGGATTTTTTTGAATTTGAGTAAATAAGTAATAAAAATTCAAATTATTATCACTTCTGTCTGTATAATAACAGTTCATTGCAGAATTTTATTAAAAAAAAAATTAAAAAGATGCAGAGAATAGTAGCGAGTACCAGAAGGCAAGACTATTTTATTTTGTACAACTACATGTGCAAAATTAGTACAAGCAAATTCTAAAATTGTATGTAGTTGTACGTACGAAAGCATTTTTTCGACATGGCGAAATAGGCAGAGCTCTTGCTTCGAATCGAAATTGATGAAAAGAACTACAGCCTTTACACTTGTTATTCATAAAGCTTCAATTATAAGTCAGATTTTTCTACTCAAATTCAGCAGCATCAGTTGTAATTCAGAATATTCAATTGTAGTTCAGAAGGAATCAATTGTAATTTAGAAAAAACTAAATGTAATAGCAAAAAACCACTACAACTTTTCGTTTCCCGGGAAAGCGAAATTCATTTTTCAATTTCCTGGCAATTCCCGCTTAATATAACATGGTGCAATATTTAATTTTATTTATTTGAACCAAAAGCAATTCATGTGATGTAATAAATAATGGTGTTTTCTTTTCTACAAAAAAATGTGACATTTTATCTAAAAAATGCAATTCGGTGTTCGTTTCTTAAAAATGCTTCGCTCTCTAAAAGGGTGGCTTGTTTTATTATAAAAAATGCACCCTTACTAATGGCATAAGGCATTGCACTTTACGCCCCGTATAAATCGACAGTGTTGGTAATGCCCTGCAAAAAGATGGCTTCTGTTTATATACAGGGTTACCAGACGAAGTTGGGAAAAAATCGCCTCTAATCAGGACAGTAAAAATTTTAAATTTTAATAGTTTTTTTTCTATTATTTAATAGTAAAAACATAAGAAAGCATTACATTGTTAGCGATAGGTTGTCAGTGATATAAAATTTAAGTGGATTCGGTGTTATAAAATTGTTAATAAATCAGCAATCTGGCAAAGGCATTTTCTTGTTTACATATTTTAGAAAAAACAAACTAAAGAAATTGGAATTTCGTCATTCATTTTGTTCATTTATGTATTTATTTAATATCAATCTATTAAAAAATTTTGGCTTATGTATATTTTTTTTTATATTTTTATATTTTGAAGAACAAACTTTTTGTCAGCTGTTAAAAAGAGGGCGGTCCAATTTGGTGTTTTGTTCTCGTCAAATAAAAAATTGCATTATTACAGGGTCCGCAAGACATGTTACACATGTACCTTTTAACAAGGTGGTATTTTTTTGTAGAAAAGAAAACACCATAAGTTTAATAATGCACTAAGCATTAGAAAAAAAAAATACGTTCTTTATATGCAAAGCAAAGAGCACTGAAATAGAACCAAATAGTTTTATTACACAGGTAGACATTTGAAAACTTTTTCAAAGTTTTTTTAACCATTCCAACTGATCCTTTTGTTTCTCTGGCATGTTAAAAATATGAGCTTATATTTACCCCATCACGTCAGATGTATCATATAATGGTCAATTTATGTTTTTCGCTGTATATTTCACTTTCAGCCGGCTTCCAGAGTCAAAGTCTGGTTCAATTAAAATTTAACGTCGAGCAGTGGCAAATTGGCTTTGATCGGATAAAAATACCTGAGTTACAGTGGACCAAAACAAAGATATTATGAACATTTAACGTTTCAAAGTATTTCTTTGAAAAGAGGATTTTAGCACAGAATAATCATTTACAAAATCGCTTGACCTATCCTAATTTTAATCAAGCATAAAGCTGTCAATGAGAAAAAAAAGTTCCTTTTCTACGGATATTTGCCTCAAAAGAACATTATATAATCTCGGGACCAAACTTCTTATTCCTTTTTTAAAGGAAATTATTTTCTTTGAATCAAGTTCGCATTTGCTTTACTAATTGCTGCATTCAAAATTTCGGGAAATGTTATTTATTCACTTTGTTCATAATTTCTTAAAGAAATAGTATTAACTTAATTTTTAAAATCTAATCCAAAAATTTTTTATGGAGGTGTTCTGCATTTAAAATCATAAAATTTTTAAAGCAAGTGGGAAATTTTTTTTCTTCGTTTTTATAAAATAAATTTGGGTCTTTAAAAAATTTTCAAATGATGTCCATATTTACTCCTCTTCTTTTACTAGTTCGAAATTTCAGATTATAAATCATTGAACATTGCCTTACTTATCGATTCGAATATACTTCTATTTTTTACATAACTAATTACAATTATATCAGCAATAAAGCTGCCATAATTAAATAATAAAAAAAAAATCGCGGGAATTCCCAAACAAATTTCCCGGGGTTTTTGTCCCGAAGAATGTGCGCGATCCCGTGATTTTTGTCCCGGAAAATCTCGCACAAATTTCCCGGGGTTTTTTCCCGAAGAATGTGCTGAATCCCGTGATTTGTTACCGAAAAATCCCGTATGAAAAACAGTTCATGAAATTTAATATTCATTAAATTATTTTAATGATAGAAGGAATTTTACAACATCAAATTTTTTCAATCAATAAATTGAAAAAATAGGCTTCAAATAATGCTAGTTATTATGAGATGTATCTCAATCCTAGATAGATTGATAGGTGATAGGTGAAAAGACTGGTGTGAAGTCAAGCTCCACACCCTTACCCAGAACCAATTCGAGAATTAAGATAGATTAAGACATTAGAAGAAGGAAAGAAAAAGCACAAGAAATTGTGGAAACTACCAACAGACGAGAAGAAAGAAACCACCCTACTATCACAAAATTCCTACGTAGGCCCAGCTCCAAGTCGCCTGCCATATAGCCAGGTCATACCCATGACGAATGCTGTTAGATTCTTGAGCCCACAACCCGAGGCATCTCCCAATTCGCCCAAAAAACTGCTTCCTAGCCATTTCAGTCTGCTGTTCTGTAACCAAGAACAGTGACACAGAATGTGCTCAGCTGTCTCTTTCTCATATGTGCCTGGCATAACCTGCATCAATCCGATGAGTCAGACTCAGTAACGCCGCCTCAGTAATCTTGCGCAGAAAGGAGCCCAGTAGAAGCATTATTACCTGCACAAGGTAAGGATTATCCATTTCCGAGCCCAGTCTCTCCAACTCATTGGCCATTTCTTTGCCGGTGATCTTGAAGAGACCCGGAACCCTGCATAGCCTTACCACATACTCCCCTAAGATATCTCTTAAAGCCCTTCTACTACCCTGCACTGACTACATATCAATTCCCTTAAAGCCGCTTGGCTATCCACATATTCAGTAACCTTTAAGTCCCCAGCAATATTACCCCTTATCAGTTCGACGGCCTTCAAAATGCTTGAACCTCTGCCTGAAATACACTGCAGTGGACAAGAAGCCTATATGACCTCCCAATATCAAGTTCATCATTATAGACCTCTGCAACCGCGCCCTTGATTCTCGAGCCATCAGTTAAATTAGCAAATCCCTCAGACAATCTATCCTGACCTGACCAGCTCTTCGTAGGCGGTATAGCCATCCTTGATAAATGCCAAAAGTCAACCCTAGTGCCCACATAATCCGAGAATCCAGTCGGGCGCTGTTAAAAATTCAAAACTACTGTTTATGAGAAACTATGGTAGTTCGAGTCTCAGGAGTCGTATTTCTAACGGAGCTATTTTTCAATATGGATCGGTTGCCATAAAGTTTTGTAGTGTACAATAGCAACATAATTAAAAGATTTATGAACAGAAATTCTCAACTTCGGGAGGACATTTGTTGGTTGTATTTATGGACCGAATTTCAATAAGCCTCGTCATTTTAAGCCAACCAAACGGTCAGATATGCTTGATGGAATTAGTCGTAGTAAGTTATTTTTATTATTTTTTTTAGCAATACCAGGCATATTGAAGAAATATTAAAATTTATAGATATTCCATGACCTATGGATTGGCCTATCAAGCATATATATCCCAAAGAAGTCCAGGAAGAAGTAAATAAGTCGAATTGTAAAAAAACTCCTGGATACGACAGCATAAATGGAATTTTAACTAAACTAAACCTAAAAAGGTTATATCTAACGCTGATTTTTTAATTATATTTTGCGACTAAACTATTTGCGTTACAATGGCAGCTCACAGAAATTATAATGGTAGCTAAACCAAACAAGCCAGAGCATGTTGTGACTTCTAACAGAACTTTATTGGTCACATTCTCCAAAATATTTGAGAGAATATTTATGAATAGATTGTTACCAATTTTAGAAAAATTCAACATCATACCTTAATATCAATTTGGTTTCAGGCATAATCATGGAACTCCGGAGCAATATCATCGTATTGTATAATTTATAAGAGATACATTGGAAAAGAAAAAATATTGCTCTAGAGTATTCTTAGATGTTCGACAAGCATTTGACAAAGTTTTGCACACGGGCTTACTTTTTAAACTTAAAAAACTACTTCCAACTCCATTCTACTTGCTACTAAAGTCCTATTTAAGCGAACGATAATTTAATGTAAAAGTAAATAATCAAAAATGGCAAATTTATAGCAATAGAGCAGGCGTTCCCCAGGGGAGAGTGCTTGGGCCAACTTATGCATACGACACAGCATTACTGGCCTCGAGCACATGTCCAATTGAAGCTACTAATCTTATTAAATAAGTGGAACATAAAAGTTAACACTGAAAAATCCGTTCACGTAGTTTTCACTTTGCGCAAAGGCGTTTGCCAAAGACTGTTTTTCAAAAATAGTGAAATCCCTCAAAAAGACAGTGTAAAATATCAAGGACTTCATATTGACAGAAGGCTAACCTGGAGTACACATATTAAAGCTAAAAAGAGCACCTGAAACTTAAAACTAGACGTCTCTATTGGCTGTTAGGCCCTACGTCTCGATTAAATCTAGAAACCCAAATACTAAGATACCCCTAGACGGGCCAAATGTATGACCAGCGCAACTTTATTTTCCATTCCCATCATTTGTTTCTAAGGCCTAGAATTCACTCCTAGGGGGTTAAAATGTATGACCGACCTCCAATGTTTATTGTTCTTAACATTTTCTTAAAACATTGCCATACATCTCCACCCCTTAGGGGGGCTCCCATACAAATATGGCCTAGAAATATATTGAAGAAAAAGTCCCATAAATGCCCAGGAGTCGCCCCAAGGGTGATAAAATGTATGACCTCCATTAGTTTTTTTTCTCAAATTATACTTTCCCTTTATCACCATCCCTTAGGGGGCTCCCATACAAATATTGCGTTTTATGAAATTCTTAAATTAATTAAAATTTGTCGACTTTTGTGAATAAAATCAAAAGTTGCAAACAGAATTTAATCATTTATGGCTTGTTTTTATTTGCAGCTTCGTTTTTTATATGTCTGCAAAAAATTAGAAGCCTAGCTGCATTTTTTAATTTTTTATGAATTTTTAAAAAACAAAAATTTCGAAATTTTGTTAAAAAATATATTTTGTTTTCCAAAAAAAAAATTCTATTTCTAAAACGACTGCGGATATTAGAAAGAGGTTTTACTTTTCTTTTCTTTTTATTGCGGAATGTGTTGTGCAACCTACTCCATTTTCGAAATAACGATATATCTCGAAAACCAGAGCCAATCTTAAAAAACCGCGGTCACCACTGGATTCAGCGTACCCGAATTATCTTAAAACGCTATGTGCCCGGCTTGTCTGTTTTAATTATTTATTATTTTTGTTTCTTTAATATTGAAAGTACTCATATCGCTAATACTGCAAATACATATATATTTATATTTGTATTTCCTTCTTTTTAAATACTCATTGCTAATCCATTTGTAAATATTAGTATAAAAACATTAAATTATGTTCTTTATGAGTTGTTGTTCTCACTGGAGTCTAACAACTAATGAAATTCTTTATTGTATCCAATTTGCTTATTATCCTGAAGTTAATAGATTGTAAATAAAAATGTATTATATAAAAAAAAAATTTTTTTGATCTATAATATATTTTTTTTTTATTAACATGACTCTAAAAATAAACAAGTTAGAGCTATAAGTTCGGATAAACCGAAAATTTGAGAATATAAAAACTCGTCTTCGAATTACAGTTATGGACACTTCTACACGAATCTATCAAAACTCTTTATCTTTCATTTTTATTTGTGACTATACCCTCATTCGCAATATAAGTGAAGAAAGTTTTTTATATAGAATTTTAGAAAGGTACTGCTATTTGTACGATAGTACTCGGTGACGTTTCGTAAACGCTAGTGCCATTAAAGGCATATCACCAACAATTTGGGATCGTGATTTTAAGCTGTATGGATCTAAATTTTTTACCATCTCAATAGCATTATTTGTTACGGTTTTCTAGGTATTAAAGTGTTTTTTTGTTTTGAAAAATTATAGATCGACTATCAATTGTAAACTTGATTCCAACATATTAGACTTTTTTAATATAAAACGAAAGAAAGTTTCTTTCTTTTTTCGATTTACGCGAAGTGTAATGAAGTTGGTAATACAATGAATGCACCCGAAACTGTATGCAGCAAATATGACAAGCCTGAAGTCAAATATAATATTTCAGGCACTCGCACAAATACCAATATATATTAACAGACCTTCACAGACTCAAACAAATCCCTTCATATATTCGAACACACACTCATCTTCCGTTTGTTGTTTGTTTGAGAGGAAAATTTTATTTATTTTTTAAAAATTCTTATACATGATAAAATTTTTCCGTTTCGACTACTTTCACCAAAATAAATACACAAAATGAATAAGGGATTTTAATATAAAATACGGTTCCATATCACTCTTCTCTGCTTTTATCGGTTAATTTTTCTCGTGTTCTTCTACAAAGTATTTTTCTTCTTTTTTTTTACTTTTTTTCAAGATGGCAACAAGATAAAGAAATTAAAAAAAAAACACAAATAAACGAATTTGTTAAATTTATCAAAAAGGAGAAAAAAAAATTATATTGAAAATTTTAACCTAAATCTGGGTAAACGATAAAAAGAAAAAAAGCAATAACAGCGAGAAAAAATTTATATGGAAAAAGTATTAAAATGACAAGAGAACAAGAAGCGAAATAGTTATGAATTGAAGCTTAAATATTAAGCAGCTTAAAGGGATTTTATCTATGATTTTGCTTTGAAGGAAATGAAAGAAGAAAATAGTTGTTAAATTGTTTGGTTTTTAGGGAAGTTGAAGCTAAAAATATAAAGCTAAAATAATTATTATCTTATTATTTCAACACAAAAAGTAACAAGTAAAGTAATGTTTTCAAAATGATTAACCTTAAAGTTAAACCTTTTCCATTTGCTTATACTATTTTCCAAAAACTTTAATAACATTTAACATTTGCTATATCTATTATATCAATCTAACAAATCTTTAATACAAACAACATTTATTATTATCTAAAATTAAATTTTCTTCTTAAAACACACCTTGTTTTTTGGATTTGGTAATACACAAGAAGGTATGAGAATATTCCCAACTGTAAAAGATCTAATGTAGAATTTGTGTTATCACTTAGTAACTTTTTATGTTGCCACAATCAAGTTGCCATGGCATTGCATGTGCGACTGTTTTGTATCTTTTGTATCTTTAAGTTTAATTCTACCGCAACAAGTTCGAAATAGAAACATTGCAAAAAAATATATAAAATAAAATCAACCAGAAAAAGTTTTCTATTACAAAATAACACGTTTTTGCTTTATTTTTATAAAAAAATTGTTTAAACAGCAGCTAAAAGGATTGAACAAATTTTGCAAAAAAAAAAAAAATATATACAGTAAAGGACTAAAGTCTACATACAACCTACTTTTTTACGATTTTTGGGAATTGGTAACGATAATGAAAAATGGTTTTATACAACCAATTAAGACACTATTAAACATTATAAAAAGAAAAGCTTAACATGGAAATTTCAAGCGTTTAGCAAAATTTTAAGAAGGACTAAAGTCTACATACAACGTGACTACTGCTAGGAAAACAAAACGAAACATGGGGAATCCCATTATTTTAACTGATATTGAATTGAACTTACCATAACAATTTTTCAAATTAGTAACATTATATTTAAATATTGTGTTTAGAAAAATTATTGATCTTTTAAATGGAGAATAGCCAAAAAATATCTATTTCAGTGAGAAATTTTATAAGAAATCTTCTTAAAGAGCAAAAATATTATGGAGAAATTGCAAAAACGGTAAAATCTGTCGGTTTACAGTACAACAATTATTAGAAACTATATAAAAAATATAGAAGTGCTGAAAATCATTCAAGATATGACCGTAAAAAAATCTGCCTCGACGCAATCTTAGCAGTTTTCTTAAAGAAGTAAATGCGGATCGAAAAATAAGACCCCCAAAATTGGAGGAACATATTGAAAAATGTTCCAGAAATAGTGTCCACCCAAAAACTATACAACGACCTTTGCATGCGAGTCGCTTTACAAGCAGAGTTAAACGCGAAAAACCATTTATATCTGTCAAAAAGCTAAAACTCTATCTTGGATTTGCTAAAACACATTAATAAGAAACGAAACGAATCTTAGTTACTGCCGAGATTAAATACAGTATTTTTGAAAGAGATAGCCGTTCCAGAGTTTGGAGAAAATCCAACACAGTCTTAGATCTAAACAATATTGTACCCACAGTAACACATGGAAGTGGCAGTGTATGGCTTAGCGAGCCATGGCAACATCTGTATATGGCAATTAGGTTTAAGTTGAAGGCACGATGGGCCGATATCTATATAAGAACATATTAGAACATAATTTGAAACCATCGGTTAAGAACTTAGGTATTGAAAATAACTGGATTTTTCAGCAAGACAATGATCCTAAGCAAACGGCGCACATTGTTTGCCAATAGCTTCTATATTATGCTCCCAGGCAACTCAATTCCCCACCACGATCAACGTATTTTAATCATTAAAAACATATCTGGGATGTTGTAGAGAAAAAAAGTCGGAAAATATAAATAAGCAGCACAGTGAATGGCTGAAAATTTCATTAAGTCGAACTTGGGCAGAAATAACTGTGGAAATCACAGAAAATTAAGTAAACTCCATGCCTCGAGATTTGCTAGCTGTGAACGATGCTCAGGGCGAACCATATAAATATTAAGTTTTAAAATATTTAAATTTTATTTAATATAATTTTTAATTCTATTGTTCCATTTTCACTGTATGCACACTTTTGTCCTTTGAAACTTTTAATATTTTTGTTATTATTGCTTTTATATTATGTTTTTGATATATATTTTTGTGTCATTAATAAAAGTATTTATTAATGCCTTAACTGTTGGTATACGAGTTTTTCTCAATTTCGTTACCAATTACCAAAAATCGTAAAAAAGTAGGTTGCATATAGACGTTAGTCCTTCAATGCATATATATGGAATTTTTGTTGAAAAAGTGAACACGATAATAAATTTTTCGAAATGTAAGAAAATATTTAATAAAGAGTGCTTTTATTGCACAAAATAATGAATAGGTCTAATACTGTAAGAAGAATGTGTGTGTATTAATATATATAAATATACGAGCCTGTCACAGAAATCAATTTCGATCGAAAGTTTTTTTAATTCCGAGAAAGCTTCTTCAGAATACGAAAACCGATAAATTTTCTCGGAATGAAATCACTTTTAATTTTTCGATCGAAAAAAATTTTTGTTTTGGTTTGCACAATACTGCCACATTTAACTTAAAAATAACAAAATTAAAATTTGTCGGAATTACGAAAATCGATCAAAGGCTGAAGAAGGCAAAACAAAATCGATCGAAATTAAAATACGGATTCAAAACCATTCCGAACAAATTCTGTGACAGCCCTGATTATGTTCTTCAAAAAAACATCGTTGATATCAGATCGATGTCACTACTAGTATTCTAATAAACAAAATATATTGTGGGGGTAATTTTGGAACATATTTATGCACATATATATTTACATACATTTTATTGATTTTTTGATTTTCTATGTATTTCACATCGAAATTATTCTTAAAATTTTATAATATTACCGTATATCTAACAAATATTAATGGAATATATTGCAAATTGATTCAAATAATTCTTTAAAATCATATATGTAATTATAATTTATTTAAATCATCATATAAAAGTATTCTTTTGTTATGTATAATTACGACTTATTTAAGATATAATAAGAAAGTTATTATTTAATATATAAATAATAATGCAAAAAGTGGCGAATACAGCTACAAAGTAATGAATTCAGGAAGTCATTAAAAGTAGCATTGTAAGCTAAGTTTTTGCTGGGTGTATGGCTTTGTGGGCTTTTTTCTGTTTTTACACCAAATATATCGAAAAGAGAAAAAGTACCAATTTTATTCCATTTTAACCTCTTAAAAGGGACCATGTGCAGCAATCTATATACCTAATTTATCAAAAAGAGAAGAAGTGCCAAAAGTGCTAATTTTTCCCAGTTATTACCTCTTAAAAAGTCACCCAATATTTGAATCTGGGCCATAAGCTTTCCGTCTACCAAATTTTTTCCAAATCCATTACATACAAACAAACATATATATAAACTTTCACAATAAAAATATTAGTACTATTAATTTTGAAAATGAAACATGTGTCGACTTTTTTTACTACTGATTAAATTTTTCGTAAATGTTTCCTACACTGATAGAAAAGGAGTCATAACGCTGATGTATTTTGACATCCGTACTATGACAAGTGTTTTCGTTTTTGACCCAATGACAATTTACATCACTGTGATGTTAGCCTTAACATCATTTGGCCAAATTGTCATCAGGGCAGGCCTGCCATATTTGCCGATTTTTTGCCTTAAAATGAGCAAAGTGCCGATTTTCCGATTTCTGCTCCAAATGTGCCCATTTTTTTGATAAACACCTAAACCACGGTAACTTTGCTTGGTAACGTGTAATTTATTAATTTTGGGCAACTTTGGAGCAATTGTCATAACCTCTACACAGAAAAAATTATTAAATTTCTCCAATCACCAAATTTGTTCTAAATTCATAATATCAAGCAAGCAAGTTGTTGATTTTGCACCTATTACCAAAATGATTATATTGATAACTAAAAATTTTCAAATTTTAAAAAAATATTTTCCATAAATGATATTTTTAATTTAAATTAAAAAAGTGATCAAAAAACTTTGCCATTTCAAACAACGTGTTAATTTATTTAAATAAATATTGACAATTCCCAAGAACAATTCTACATGTTTAAATAATTTTATTTTAAACGAAAAAAGTCAATTAAGATTTTTTGTTATTTAATTAAAATTTTAATTGAAAATTTATTTAAAAAACAAATAAAATGTTAATTAAATCAAAATTAAATTTTTAATTTTCTTTCAACTAAAAAAATAATTGATTCAATTATCACATTAATTAAATTTAAATACTTTTTAAACCATTTTTTTAATTGATAAAGCACTTTTTTCTGTGTATGACAAAGGGAAATACAGAATGGCACATAAGGTGTTGCGAGAACCAATGCGAGAAAACTGGAACTATACAAACTAGTACAAATAAGCGGGAACAGGTCATAGTGTTCACCGAGCTGGTCAGAGCGCAAAGCTTATTGAATTCGAGAAAACAGTTCCATAGCGTATTTCAGCGTATTGTTTATGTTATGTTGTTATGATTTCAACTTGTTTGGAAAACATTTAAAAAAATTAAAAACAAAAATTTAAGAAAAAGTAAATAAAATATGCAATCAAAAAATTAAAAAGAAAAAAAAGAAAAATTAAACAAAAAAATAAAAATTCAAATAAATAATAAAAATTTAATAAAATCATAACAATTATAAAAAAATTAATTTCACAAACACGAATAAACAACAAACCCAAATGCATACAAACATATATAAAACACAAATAATAGATAAAATATCAGCGCTGATTCTCGCATCCACTATGCACACTCAAACTTGTTTCAGCATAAAAAGATCTCGCAATAAGCGTCAGTCGGCTCGGCTAGGCAAGCGGCCACTGTGTACGCACCCTAAAAGGGACTCATTCCTTATGAATCGTTGGTAGTCCGTATAACCTTGGTGCAATAGCTACCTTTGTAATTAATTTATTCTTTTCAGTTTATTTGAATAGTTTCATATGAAAAAGTTTTTCTATTTAAGTATTGTTCTTATTTTGTGAAATAGATGTGGGATCTTTCTTCATTCTTCTGTACGTGCACACATCTCCTAATATGATTTTCATTTTATAATCATAGTCCTTTTTATTTGCTGCAACAGTCTTGCAGTAAATAAATCAAATTAATTTAAAATGAGTTCCTAAAATTTATATGGTTTTTATAAAATTTTATATTGTTAATAAATTGTTAGCAAAAATCTTGAAATTTTTTTTAGCATTTTCGAAAATCATTTTTAGCATTTTTGGCCTTGTCTAGTGCAAGATTTAGCTGTAAACAATTTTAAGATGTGGTAAGTAGGCAAACGGCTCCTTGGAGTTATCTTAATGACTTTAGGTGAAGTATACAATCTCTCACCGTGTTATTGTCTTTATTTGTAGCTTTAATCTGAATTCAGTGAACACCTGGGCTGCGCATTACACCCTTTGGGTCGCAGTGCTTATGACTTTTATATAACAATAATAATGTTAGTAAATTTTTTTTCAAATGTTCAGTAGTTGCATTCAGGTGTGAACTTGATAATTTATAATTCAGTCATCGGAATATCATAATAATGTTTAATTCATTTTGTAGTGTGCCAGTTTTTTTTTTCTAATTTATTGCCATGGGCAAGAATTGGAGATTTTTTCAATCGAATTTTTAATAGCATATGGCGCTAAATTTCAAATTGGATATTCGTTGTCGTATTCGGGGAATATTGGCGCAGATATTTGTATTCGCAGTCGTATTCGCGAATATTAAAAATTGATATTCGTAACATCACTAGTACATACATAGCATTCTTCCAAGGTTGGTAACCGATACCGTTATTAATACCGATGCCGTTTAAAATTTAATACCGTTATAGATACCAATACCGAAATTCGTTTCGATTGCCAACAAACATATAAATAGTTTCCATTAGCATTGGAGATGAAAATTTTAGTTTGTTTCTTCATTGCAAATTTTATATTTTTTAAGAAAATGTAAATTTTGCAATAATTATTTCAAATATACAATGTAGGTATACTTAGTTAGGGAAAATTAGTGAAACTTGTGAATGTTGATTGAGAGCCGGAGGATGATCTGGTGACTAAAAAAGCTAAGAACCAACTGCCAACTTAAAACCCGAGTTAAAGATTCGTTTACCGCTAAAAACAAAGAAAAATGCGGCGAATATCAAACCGGTAGGAAAAAATTAACAATTTACGATATGCCTAATTCACGGTAGGCTAAAAAAGTCAGAGCCTTAAATGTAGACCAAAACTACCAGGTGGTTTTCAAGAGACAGCTTTAAACATAGGTCTAAGCCGAACCAAATGTAATACCAATACCGATACCGTATTTCGTTTCGGTTGCCAACATTTCACTCTTATTTGCTTTTAATTGCGTCTAATTTTTTTCACATTTATTGCTTATCATCTTTCGGAAGATGAAAAGGAGCCCAAATGTCTTATAATAATTTTATTAGAAAAAAAAGATTTATTTAATCTTCATTACCATTCTGACTAATTTTAAAATAATCAAATTAAATAGAAAAACAAAATGCTAAACAAACATTATTTATAATAAGTTTTCTGTATTAAAATGATTTATTTTATACATACATTCATACGAACATACATTTTAAATATAAATTATTTATTCCAAACATTATTATTTCTAGATCTGCAAATAAATAGAAACACATTTGCATGTCGTTTTATGTACCAGGATAGTCAGTCAACAGAGTTAAATTGAATTTTATCATTTTGGATTTTGAATTGATATTTTTTATTACATTTGTACACACTTGTGTCCCTCTTCATGGAAATTCGTCCCTCTCCTTGACACCCACAAATGTATGGAATAAGAGCTGACTTTGTAATTTTTACATTCTATTTGTAAATTGTTGTATTTTATATGAAAGTAAATTTTTTTTTATGCAGAATATGTAGATTTTTTATTATGAAGAAGATAAAAATAAAATAAATGCAAAATCTTAAGATTTAATAAAATAATATAGAAATTGACAACTGTCAATTTTCTTATCTTTCAATTGTGTCCAACAAAATAAATGTCCATGTAAAAACTACACTTGGAAATATAGCACATATATAATTTGGCGAAGATTTCTTCTTAAAGAAAATCAAACGCTATTAACCCAATATATTTTGCAAAGAGAAAATCCATTTTTGTTCTCTAATAAAACTTATTTTCATAAAAATCTATTTACCCAATAAAAAATGGTGCTTCCAACGAAGCAGGTTTGTAAGGGAGAAACGTAAAAGTTTCGCTTATCATATCGCTTCCGTAAGACATGAATTTTATATGGCGAGTTCCCACTTTAAAGCAATACATTTTTTAACACAGAAAGCGCTTTATTCAGCGTAAATAAAAATTAGTGAAAGTATCGATCATTTTTGCACACTGAATTTTTTGTTACCGTTACTCTTTTATATGCTCCCTTATAAACCTGCTTCGTAGTAAGGGAATGTCGTTGCTTCTCAATTTTTTTTTTAATTTATTAAGAATTCGTTATATTACCTTATTGCAGCTGTGTATGTCTTATTGCGAAGCGCATAAATGTGTGCTTACTTTTTAAACCGTTAATCGGTTAACCGATTAATTACTACCCGATTAACTGATCGGTTAATTTAAAATTGCCTGTTTTCGATTAACGATTAAACCGATTAATTTCAGTCGATTAACCGATTAACCGATGGAACAAAATTTTTAACTTTTTGTAGTATTATAACAAATTTTTTTTGTGCTTTTAATTATTTGTTTCGTCTCATATACAAAAACTTGTGTTTAGAAAACATTTTTAAATACAAACGAAGAAGGTGTTCAGTGATCTACATTTTAATTAAGTGTTTGCTGCCAACAGCTTCTTGGTTCACGTACTTTTTATATGTATGCGTTCAGTTATTTGTTTTTTTTTATATCTTCTCATATCAATCTTTTAACAGAATTAACCAAAACAATTAGAAGTGTTAAACATTTAAAAAAATTAAAACAGGACTCTAATGAAATAATGGAAGATTTCATATGTTAAGAAAAATACAGGAAAAGGACTGAGAAATTAGATATTCTGTATTATTGGTTGCTTTTGATTTTTTCAACATCTACAATAAATAAAAGTTTCAAAGTCAAGTTTTATTCAACCTAGAGAAAATAAACGCTTGAATCCTAAACATTTAAACAAAATTATTTGTATAAAAGATTATTTTAGTAGATCTTCTTAAACTATTGAAATAACCAATACAGTTAATCTTTTAATTAAAACATAATATGTATTAATTAAAAAATATGTATTACATATTTATGAATTATTCATTTGTTTGTTCGTTTTAGCTCAAGAATTGTTATGTTTGTTATGTTATTGCCTTTTTTTTACTAACCAACTCCAAATAATAAATCATTTAAGCATTTTTATGTATTGAAATTACTTGATTTATAAAAAAAATTATTAATCGGTTAATCGATCAAAAACAATATTAACCGATTATTACCCGATTAAACCAAAGCCTCGGTTAATTAATCGAGCGATTAACCGATTAAAGCAAAAGCCCGACGATAGTAGCTTAGTCCAAGTTGTTCTCTAAAGAGGAAAACTATTACATAGCTCTCTAAAGTTTTCTAAAGATTAAGTCGTTGGTACAAGATTTTAAATAAAATTAAAAAAAAAGATGATCAATGGCTGCTAGCAAAAATTTCCTATAAAACTTTCTTCTTGATGTCAATTTTTTTCTCTAGGTTTTTTCTCCTTAGAACAAACTTTATCGCGGTATTTAGGTTTTCTCCCTAAAGTTAAATTTCGCTACGAAAAGATTTTCTTTCCAAGGAGCAAATATTATCGATAGGTTAAGGTTTCCTCTAAAGAAAGCAAACTCTATTGCTAGCTCAAGGGCTTTTTTAAGAGCAAACTTAAAATCTCGCTCTAGGCTTTGTTTTCGAAGACACCATTGAATGCTATTTTTGCAAATACCATCGCTTACTCCCTTTTTCAAAGAGCTGATACTTTAGCTAGCTTAAAGTTTTCTTTAAGGAGAAAACCATAAATTATTAAATAGAACAGAAACTCTCTCAACAAAAAAATTATCACTCGAAGTTCCATAGGAGTGGAGTTACAGCAGCAAAATACTGTGGAATCTCTCATGAACCGTTAGAACCGTTTTAGTGTGTACGGTACAAGGAAAAAACTGAAATGCTTTTCCTTATAAAGGGTTGAAATCCAGCAACATCAGTTCAGTAGGATCAGAGCTATGAATCGAAATGTGGAACTACCACCCTAAAGAATTGATAATTTTATTACAAAAACTCACATAAATGGTGGAATAATGCACGAAACGCTATAACGCTATTTTGCACAAATGAATTTTAAATCATACTGTGAAATTTCGTGAATATCATTCTATAATTTACCCTAGGCCCCATATAAACCCTACTGCCGGAAAACAGTTTATTACGCCTTAAACCGTAACAAATAACACGATCATAACATTTCAATGCGTCACAGTTTCATTGGACTAGAAATCACGCTTAAAAATTGCATGATGGTCGGTCCATAATTCCGATATAAAGACCACTTGGAGAAAATAATTAAACTCGCCTAAACCGTAGCAATTATAGATATTGCTGTAAAATTTCTTCCAACTTAGATTCATATGACCAGAACAAATTACCCTCTTGATAATCATTCTTTTAGTTCGGCTAAGACTGTTGCGAACCATGATATTTTACTCCAGCTAGTTCAAACTTTTGAAAAGAAAAGCATTAAACTTTCTGATTGTCGGTCAATAATAATTTAATACACTTACAGCCGTTCCTAAACAAAGGCCGCACGCGTTTTCTGCTGGTCAGAAATTGTCATGCCAATACGGCATCAACGCTTTGCAATTGGAATATCCGATTCTGATAGCGCGATTAATAGTGAAGTTGGCCGCTATTGTTAATATATAATGGCAATTTATCTTTTTTTTTAGCAATGTAGTGGTTTTTTCTCCATATTTATTTCCATTATGTTGCTTTTATTAAAAAAGAAAGTTAACACTACTGTTTGTGACACAACGTGGATGCTGTTTAGGTATGGCCTATCAGCGTAAACGGTTAGATCTTAAGATCTTTAAAAATGAAATTCCTTCGTATAAGCTGACAATTTTTTTTAAGTAAAACTAATCCATATTTTTAAATTCTTTCAGTGTATTTTAACATAAACAAATGTTGTAACGGGAGTCCCAAAACTAAGGCAGAATTTTATATAAAAAGAAAAACATTTTTAAATTTTAGGTTCTTATTATTTTTTTCTATTAAATTGCAACTGCGATGCGCATATACGCCTTTTTAGTGGACATTTTCTATCACCATTTTGCAATAATGTTACTTTTATAACAATGGATAGTTGATTCAGATCTGTGACTTCAAATAAGCCCATAAAAACAAGTCTTATTGTGTTAAATTAGACGATCTAGATATTAAATTATTGCCACTTAGCCAGAGAGTACACGAGCAGAAACACTTTTCTGAAGTATTTGAATTCTTTCAATTCTGAATAGCACCGTCATGTTGAAATCATATATTCACCTCAATAATATCATACTATTTTGGTAGAAAAAGTTGTGCTATCGAGTACGAGTAAAAGTTACTGCCAGGTCTACCTGATTTTTATGGTTCAATTATACCTCCAGTCCAAAATGTTTTGGTTTTCGTTCATTACATGTGGGATCACAAAGACGCAAATGCGCCAATTTCGTCGATTTCGTCGATTAAAAAAGCTATTAAGGTGAAAATGTGCATCCACTCTCTTCGACTGATATTTAATAATCCATTTAGCAAACTAAGCTGTCAATTTGTTTTTCTTTACGATTGCTCACGCTTGACTGACCAAAAGGCGGCAGATTCAAATTCTGTGTTAATTCTGGGACACCCTTTTATGCTTATTCAGTAGAGCATAACATCAATATCAATTTGACTTTTAAACAGGCATTAATATGTTTAATATTATTAAAAGATTTTTAGTAAAAAAGTTTAACAGAAAGGTCTTAAGTCAAAAATTTCTATCTGCAAACGCAAACATTGGGCACGTTCATAAGGCGTAACTGTTGTGTAACCGTTTAGTGTTTGTCTTAGAAACGCATAGTTGAGCACTTCCGCTCAACACAACAGTTGGGTATTTGAGGCCATTTATTCCATCATAAAATTTTTTAGCTACCTTAAGTCAACATGTTGTGCTCAACCTCAGCCTTTATTTTTTTTCAATTGTTTATGTTTATCAGCTGTTAATTTTGCATTATAATCATAATGCCGTTTCTAAGACGAAAATGTTCGGCTCAACAGTTGTCAACAGTTTTCTAGCAGTTGAGCTCAACAGCTACGACTTATGAACGTACCCATTATAAAATATTGAAACGTCACACAAACTTAAGCACAAAATACTTGAATTTAAATTTTAATCTGTTTTAAGTAGATATATTTTAATAGTTGACATGAAGATTGTGGGTCAACTGAATAGTTAAATTGTTTGTTAATTTTAAAAGTATCTGTATAAACACTCCAGAAAACTTCGTTTTGGTGAGTGTTATTTATTGTAGAACAAATGTAGAGAAAATAATATTTAAATATTCTTGAAACTAATTATAGTGGACATTGAACAAATACTTTTATTGACATTAAAAAAACTGACAAAAAGATTAAAATACAAAATATTTTTTAATTGATTTTTGCTTAGATTTTAAAAAACTTTTCTTTAATTTACAAAAACATTTCCATTTAAATGCAATATAAAGCAAATTTCACTTATACTTATTCGCCCCTATTATGAAATTCAACGTTAACGCAAGTCGGCGTTAGTGGAGAAGAATTGTATTTTCATAGTCGTATGTATGTGGCAACAATCAATAACTACTGACATCCACTTGGTATTTTCTACAACGCTTTAAGTGGACGTTGCGGAATGGCTCGTTTTAACTTTTTTTCGTTGCAAAACTCATAACTTTTGATGTAATTAAGATATTTACAAAATTTAACTCTTAAGAGCGCGACAAAAAAACCTAATTTTGCTCAGCAAGTTACCCAGCTGCCTATATGGAAGATTCGTATAATACAAGCATTTTCACACTTAATTTCTAGTTGAAACGCTGTAAATTATTAATGGGCCTGGCAACACATACTTATTTACTAACTTAGATAGAACTTTAGCGGATAGCTAAGGTAAAATGTAACAAGAAAATACAAGATAATAGTCTGGTAGTGTATAAAGTCATTCCTAAAAATTTAAGGAATAGAACTATTAAAAAAGGCTTTATAAAATACATAACTAAAACTCATAGAATAAAATCGAAAAATAAAAAATGTTGAATTAACAATATTATGTTATACAATTATGTATAACAATTATAACATTACATTTGTACTAGAAAATTCTGTACAGTGGTTTTACATAAGAAATATGCATAACTAATACAATAACAATTTAAATAAAATTACTAGCAAATACAAAATAACTAATAAATTAAACTTATTCTTAACTAAAGTTACTTTCGTAACAATATATTCTGGGTCCTTGAGTAATTCTTAGGCCCTGATCATGTAAATATTTTGTAATTTTGTTGTTGCTTTCTACATAAATTCATGTACCGTTTTAAAATTTTCAACGCCACGAGCTATGCAGCGTTTGAAATTTTAAAATATTTATGACATTGTTCTTGCCTTCAATATAATTCTTTGGCGTTGTGTTGCGTTTTACATGATTAGGGCCTTAGTTAATTTAGCAATTTCCGTCTCTCTCTCATTCGTTTAAAAAAAGCGCTTACTTCTGAACCACCTCTAAGAAATAAAAATTGGTGTTTAATTGTTTCTAGTTCTCCTTGGCAGATTTGGGTTGAAATCCAGCAAAATCGTGCAAGAAGGATAAGAGTTATGAATACAAATATGGAATAACCACCATAAAAAATTTATGACCAAATTACAAAAACAATCATAAATGGAGGTGATATGCATGGACTGATTTAACATTTGCGCAAATTCGTTCGTGACAATAAATCATATTAATAAATTTCGTGAAGATCGGTCCATAATTTAAGCCATATGAATAAAGCTTTTGTACACAGGAAAAAAACAAAGTTTGATTTAAATTAAAAAATTTGTGATATTAATTAAAAAATTAATTAAATTTGCACCAGTAAACAAATAAGACGTATCAATTTAACATTTAATTCACTTGATTAATTGTTTAATTCACTTGATTCAACGCTTCATTCACTTGATTAAATTTTTAGTTAAAACAGATTTTATTTGTGATTAATGCTTTAATTGGTGAACAATTTTGGAGAATGTTTTCTGTGTAGTAAATTTTCGTCAAATTTAGCTTTATATTGCCAGAAATAATCCCGTGTTTTTTTCAGTTTTTATAAAGATTGGTTAATTACTATATATCCCATATAGAGCCTACTCCTCAAAAATTTTCTTACCGAATATAGATTATTTTTTTTCAATAACTGAATTCTTTTGTACACAAATTGGATATTTTTATTTCTACTTTGTTTGCTTTGCACAAAATTTCATCTATCTTTCTACATATTCCAGTTAATTGACTAAAATCTCAAGAGATAGAAAAATACCTTCAAAAGCAAACTAACTGAAATTTTTTAGTTGAAGCTTTAATTAAAATTTTTTAAAACCTTTTTGCATGCAAACTTCTAGCAGGGTTCACAAATGGTTTTCGAACTTTATCCCCAAATTGTGATGTGTATCTCCAAAAACTACTTTATATTTTTATTTCGCAAAAAACCCAATCAACTGCTCTTAAATTTTAATTTAATTTTATTGTGGCTTTTTTTATAAAATATTTTATTTGTATCACGTTTTATTTGTATATTTTAATTTATTTTACGTTGAGATTTTACACCAACAAAATGTGTGTTAAATAATCAAAATGCAACACTATTGACGAAAGATTATATGTGAGTAATATTAGTCCTGTAGAACAATAATTGTTGTTGCTATTAAACTATTATTTTTCAATTCTGTATTTATTTTGATGTTGCCAGATCTAATAAAATATCCCTGATGATGTTGGGAATCTCCAACGAAACGTCGGAAAAAATTATGAGATAATCTTTTATTTGCATAGAATACATGACCTTAATAAGCCCGATTTAGAATTTTCTAAACAAATCAATAATAAAATAAGAAAAAGGTCGATAAAAACTTAAATACGAATGAATATTATTGTGATTAACAAAGGCAAAAAGTTTACAATCAAATGTATTATTCCTCTTAATTTGTTGGTACATATTTCTTAAATTAGAAAGCTTTATAATTTCTGGGGATTGATGCCTTATGCGTTTCTCAACAAATTAAGCTACTTTTAAAATCAGTATTTATTCGTAATAATTATTCTAACAAATCGTATTTTATTTTATTTCTTAGTTTTGTTTTAATTGCCAACACTGCCGAAGAAACCCGTTCAACATAAGCATTATTTGTTGATACACAAAGCAGTGTTAATACCAACATGGCTAAATCTTCAAATGGCGGTCATCCGGCACCAACTTCTATCGAAAATGTGTTCAAATTATAAAGTTTTCGTGATTCAAATAGATCTTTCCACTTAACAAACGGTAGTTTTCTCCATTGTGATTCATAAATTTTTCTGCAAGCTGTGATATTTATAACTAGCTACCTGTGTGGCCGCGGCGCGCAGTGCTTTGTCTTCATATAGGAAATCGGCAAAACTAGAGCGTTATCGTAGATAGATAAAATTGCGTCTATTAATGCTTCATGTCTAAGTTAAGAAACATTTTAAGTTTGAAAAAAATCGGTGCAAAGATATGCCTACACTGATAGAATAGGCGCCATAGTGCTAATGTATTTTAACATCAGTACTATGACAAGTGTTTTCGTTTTTGAAGCAATGGCACTTTTCATCATTGTGATGTCAGCCTTAGCATCATTTGGTAAAATTGTCATCAGAGTCAAAAATTTAAATTTTGTCATCAATGAGATGACACATCGGCATCACAGAAATGATGAATCGGAGTCATTTTAATAAAACATGTCATCAGTGCGATAACTCAGTAACATCGTAAAAAGGGCTCATTAAATGACAAACTGGCATTAAATTGAATCAATGAGATTGACTGAATTTTTATTATTTACTTTAATAAACAAAATGTAGCATCGAATGGATGTCACTGTAGTCATAGCATAGATGACGCATAAAATGTGACAAACTTTTATGATGACATTCGTTAATGGATTGATGTCACTTTTTGCCTCATTGATGTCATTTGTAATTACTTTGATATCACAATTCTTATGTAAGAGTATCATCAATATGAAGACGCACTTTTCTATGAATGTACCTCCCTCCTATACATCCTGAAATACAAACTTAAACTTTTAGCTACAGAATTTACGGAGCTTAGTATGCTCCTTATAGGAACAACAGGCACAAATATATATTTTAAGAAAGTAGCAAAAGCTGGTGTGTGCCTGTAAGAATTTACATTTTAGCGCTGTTGTAAAAACAAGGACATGCCTACCTTCCATAAATTATATTTTAAAAAAATTTTTATTTTATCTGCATTTATGATTAGAATGTAACGTGCACATTAATAGGTGTTTCAGAAGTAATGCGTTAAAGCTCTGTTGTTAATTTTGTTTCAAACACGGGATTATTTATAGATATGCCACAGTAGACTTTAGGAAGTCTACCACACTGAAGGTGGTCTTAAAGCGATTCCACGTTATTTTAGAATGCTTGGCACACACAGAGAAAAACATTTTTTAATATGGTCACTTCCAACAAAACTATATTTAACGACAACTTTTAAATTTAAATTTAATTTAACCGTATTATTGACACCTGTAGTCATATTGTGGTTACATTAGTCCCTTATGAAGAAGCCACAACAATTTATGGTTTAATAAGACAATAATTTGTTAGGATATATGGCATGAGAGTTGTCATTCTTAAAATGGAAAATTATACACCGTTGAAAGAATGTTGTGATATGTAAAGCATGGCAATATCATCATGATATCTATATATCAAATTTCAAACAAATCTTCTAATGTTTAGTATAACAATTGGCATTTTTAATCTTTAAGATATCACGCCTACAAAAGCAATTTTATTTTAACTTCGTAAAAAAAAACGAACGAAAACTTATTTTGGTTTTCATAAAATTAAAACACATTTTAGGGGAGTGACTGAAAAAGCTTTCATTTTTTCCACATACGTTTGGTTCTTATAAAATGAACATCTTCGTAGTAAATGAACACAAATGCTAAAATAAGACGATAAGTAAAAGGCATTCGTTTAAAAAAAAAATAAAAAAAAATGGAAAATAAAAAGGATATTTAACTGAAAGAACCCTAAATTATTTACAATATTATTAAAGGTTTGTGTATATATATATATGTATATAGAACTGTAACATTATTGACCGATAGATTCATGATCGCACTGCCTAAACGCCTGAAGCTAAAAACTTGAAATTTGTACCGGTGGCTGGACTCTTGCCAAATAGATCCACTAAAACGGGATTTTTGGAAAGTCGAATGTTTAGGGGGTAAAAAGGGTAACCTTATATTTCAAAAACTTAGAGAGATACAATGATATGTAATACTTATCGTTGTCTTTAAAAAAATAAGTGGACGAGTGTCTGGTACTTTTTTGAAATTTGTCTCTTTCAGGGAGTATTTTGGTACTTTTTTGTCATCCCACCTATCTTTTAGGCCAATAAACATATAAATAAAAGTTACATCACATTCGAAACTTATCTAAGAAATGCAAAGTCAAAGTTGGTACTGTTTCGAAACTCCAACGTTTAAGAGGCGAAAATCGTAATTTCTTTTTTGGTACTTTTTAAAAAAAAAACATTTTTCTCCATTCCCACTACAATCTTGAAATTGTTAATAGTTCAACGAGGAGAAAAAGTATCAAAAAGGATAAATACGAGAAATTAAAGGTCTTTTTTTTGTGTTGTGCGTACGGTACTTTTTGAATTTGTTTTAATGTTGAAGTTAGAGACTCAAAATTAAGTTGCAAGGTCCTGAGTGATTATCATCCCATAAGATAAAAAGATGTTAGCATAACCGCTTCAAGGGTTATTATTAGACCTCGGATATTGCATAATTTTTTATTTTTCATCAGACTGGTACCAAAATTTGTATATAGATATCTTATCGTTCAAATGTATCATATTGAAGTGCATAGGCAAATAAATATACAAAATATATGCAACATATGCAAAATATATGCAGCTTATGCAAAATGTATGCCAACGAATTTCATCGAAAATTTAAATGCCAAAAATCATTAAATATAATAGAAATCCGATAGGAAAATGGTTTAACAGTGCTTTAAAATTAATGAAAACAATAAAATTTGTACAACTTGTGAAAAAATGTGAAATTTAAATATTTAGGCTTATGCAAACCAATTTTAAAATTTTTTACGAATTTCAACATTTCACAGAATTTGTTTATTTTGCACCTATTACCAAAATGATTATATATATATTATATATTATACATATATGCACAAATAACACCTAGCATTTTGTATCATAATGGAATCTCTTACGAATCATCTTCAAGAGCAAAATAACTCCTTATTAGCTAATTGTTCAATCATAAATGGTACCCTACAGATGAATAACCTCAAAGAATAATTTTTATGCAATTTGCTGATTCGTTTCTGAGCATATGAATTAATCATATGTGAATACTTTTATAATCGCTCTAGGGATAAATCATAAATTCAAAATATTCAGAAAACCTTATATAAACATATTAATGAAACCTATATAAATACATTTTCAATCGCTCAGCTGATAAATCAGTTTTATATCATCAAAACTGATCTGAATAGACTCATTTAGGTGATTTTTACAAACAAATATCACCCAAATGGTAGCTGGGAAATAGCCTATAATTCATGAACCAATACACGTGGAAAGACTGCTTACATAAGGTTTTATTAGCTGTATGACAACGTAAAATGATAGCACAAATCATAAATATTGTCGAAAAGAAATTTTCTTTGACGAGTGGTCCATTCGGCCAAACCAATTTTTAACAAATTTTTCCAATAAGAGGCATTAAATCGCACGAATGAAGTGGCCAGATAACAGGGCCACATCTGCAAATAAAGTTGTCAACAAATTTATTTTGCAATAAATAGATTGTTAAACGCGCTGTAGGGCAAATTGCGCCGTCTTGTTAGAACCAAATGTCGTGAATGTTTGCTAATTAATTCTTGGAAGCAAAGATTCAGTCATCACGGTTCGATAGCGCTTGACATTTACGGCAACGCACAGTGAGACAGTCCTATAGTAAGCGCGGCAAAAAATGGTTTTTGGCGTGTCGTCAAATGAGGATGAAAATCACAGTATGTTAACAGATATATGAGTAGCAATTCCCTGATATTTCAGCCTCATAACTTCATTACTTTTTGGTCTAGAGCAAGTCAAAGTTGAGGTTTGCCAACGCTCTTGAAATATGTTAGTTCAATATGTAATATTCAAAAAAATAAAACAATACATAATTTTTTTTATTTAATTTATTTTATAATTTTTTTAATTTATTTAGTTGTTGTAGAATGAGTAGATGAAAAAATAAATTAAAAAAAAAAACACAAAAAAAAAATTTCTTAACAACAGAATTGTGGTGTAAAAATTGAAAATTTTGCATTTTCAATGGACTAGGAAATATAGCGCAGCGCCTCGCCCTAGGTGCAGACTTATATCAAATGAAAGATTGAAGTCTCAGCTTTCATTTGAAGTAAAGGACATATAGCAAAAGTTTGCAAAAGTACTTTAAACATACAAAAAACTACAAAAAATACGCAACGCGCACATTCTGTATGTTAGCATGCAATAGCATGTTTACAACTTTTTACTTTTATTTTTTTTAATTGTTTACAACTATTCACTTATTGTTTATTATTATTTTATTTACATTATTCATTTGATTGATAATTTTTTTGAAGGTCATTGACTTTGGATTAGATTGTTGCATAATTTTTAATTTTTAATAAACTGTAGGCTATTCCATTCTCGTAAAAATTCACGTATTTCTACGAATGAAGATGTAATGCACTATTTGCAAATATCATCAGATCCTTATATTAATTCATTTAGAATGAGAATGAAATTGAAAAAATTAGAATACCATGATGATGTAAAAAAATTATTGATAGAATGAAAAAAAATTGTTCTTTTTTATTGCATTTCAATGGGAGGTGGGCGTAATAGTGGGCGTGTTATTGTAATTTTTGCATGAAACATTTTAAATGTACCTAAAATATTTTAGAAAATATTTCACTTTTTATGTTGAGGTTGTATGGTTACCACCCATAAAAGTGTACCAAGGTAAAAGTGGGCCAAAGTTCAAAATTTTTTTCCGATAATGTTTGTAACAATATAACATTCAAGTATACCAAAATTGAAAGTTATACCTAAAGTATTACGGACAATACGGCATTTTACAAATTTCGATTATATGGGAGGTGGGCGTAAAAGAGGGCGAACTTTCTTAATTTTTTTTTTAAAAAACTGGAATTGTCTCAAAAATAACCTGTGCAAAATTTCAGAGCTCTACAATGACTCCTTGTATTTTATGCCGGCGTTGTCTCACTGTGCAACGTCAGCTCCTTGCTCATTTCAAAATTTTCTTCGCTCTAAATAGTACAAGTTTGCTTATTGACTTCGTAAAATGTTCTTTCAAAAACAAGTTTTAATGGAAATAAAAATGAAATTAAAAATATAAAACTAAAAATCGCCAACAAACCCTTAATCAAGATTAAAATTTTCCCGTTTCCAAAATTGAATTTCCAATTTGCCGATAAATCCCCTGATCTGAAAACTCTGATATACAGCACAATAGAATACAGATTTACCTAACTACAGGGTAATGCGTAAGTATCGTTATGATTTATTAAATGAATAACTTGTCATTCTCTAAATTTTATTTAAAGTTAGAATTTCAATTTTTCAATTTTGAATATAGTTTGAAAATATGTTCACAATCAGCCTTATTACGGTGCTCGTTCTCGTAAACGACTAATTCGTTTTTTGTAGTATATTAAAGAAAACATGTTGTGTGTTACTTTAATCTATTACAAAAAACGACTAAATCCTTTATGAGATCGAGAACCGTAATAAGGCTGAATATGTTTTGAAGATAATATCTTTTAAATAGAGACCATGATTTACTGCGGCCTGACGTGCTACTTCCAAACAAAATTTTTCTTAGAATTACATGTTTGTATCTGAATCAAAAGCGAACTTTCAAAATAAAATTAAACAACTTTGGGTTTTGTTTTCTGCTAAGTTTTATTATAATAAAGTTCGTTTTTTTTTTTAATTTAAACAAAAAGGAAAAACGCAAGAAATTCGTAAGCCAAATATTTATTTTATTAATTATATCAAAACGTTACTTATGTGCCACCCTATAAAAGTTCGGTTTTATGTTGCGAACTGCTTAAAATTGCTTTAGGGAATTATTTTTTAAGAACTTAGTGTTGTAAGTACGAAGAATGTTTTTAAAGGAAACAGGTATGAAAGTATGGTCGGTTAATCCGTCATATTCATGCCCTACACCATTTACAGGTATAGACAAAATGATTTCTGTCATTGGGTTTAACATTATGTTAATGTTCAATTTTGGACGCACAAAAGTTACTTAAGGGTTGAGAATTTAAATATTTTTTTTTAATTATATGTACACAAATTTTTTGAATTACACAGCAAACAATTTGTTGATTTTGCACCTATTACCAAAATGATTATATTGATTACTAAAAATTGTAAAATTGTGAATATTTTTTTTTCAATATATTATATTTTTTGAATTTTAATTAAAAAAATGATCAAAAAACTTTGTCATTTCAAACAATGTATTAATTTATTTAAATAAATATTAACAATTCCCAACAACAATTCTACATGTTTAAATTATTTTATTTTATACGAAAAAAGTCAATTAAGATGTTTTGTTATTTAATTAAAATTTTAATTGAAATTTATTTCAAAACAACTAAAATGTTAATTAAATCAAAATTATATTTTTAATTTTCTTTCAACTAAAAAAATAATTAATTCAATTATCACATTTATTAAATTTAAATACTTTTTAAACCATTTTTTTAATTAATAAAACATTTTTTTCTGTGTATTGGCTCAATACTCGACACTCCTCTTACATTGAATGGAGAAGTCATCGAAGTCGTTGAATCTTTCAGTTACCTGGGAAGTATTTTAATTAAAGACGGCGGATCAGAGGATTATATAGTTAACAGAATAAATAAAGCTAGAGTAGCGTTCCACGGTTTACACAAGATATAGAGGTCTAACCGAATATTCAGAAAAACAAAAATAAGTATTTTCAAATGTAGTGTCCTGGCGATTCTACTATACGTTTGCACAACCTGGGGTATAACACAACATCAAATGGCTAAGTAACAAACGTTTATTAACCGATTACCTAAGACAAATACACAACATTTTTTGGGCAAATTGAGTGACAAAAGAACAGTTGCTGTCAATGTCAAATATGGTCCCTTTATCGACGGATATACTAAAACTGAAATGGACGTGGATAGGTCACATACTCCGAAGCTCCAAAAATCATATCGCAAGAGCTGTCTTGGAATGGAATCCAAGACCATTATATGTTGTTCCGAAAATTCATAAAATTGATTTTACATTAAGAATAATATGTTCTCCATTCTTAAAAAATTAACGGAAAATTCCAAATATAATGTAGGGGATTCTCTTCAATTTAAAGATAAAATTATAAATATTAAATTAAATGATGATGAGAAATTAATTTCAAATAGATATTGGGAATTATTTCTTTTTCATAAGCAACTTTATTATATTCAACATTTTTCACTTTTCGAATTTATCCTATGAGTTAAATTTCAGTTATGTATTTTATAAAGCTTTTTGTAATAGCTCTATTCCTTAAAATTTTTTAGAAATGACTTTATACACTACCAGACTATTATATTGTATTTTCTTGTTACAGTTAACTCATAGAATAAATTCGAAAAATGAAAAATGTTGAATAGAAATTAATTTCTTTAGATGTAGTTTCATTATTTCCAAGCATACCTATAGATCTTGCTATATATATCATAGAGGAACAATGGAATAAGTTAGAGGAACACACTAATATAGATAAGGATTTATTTTTACGTATTCTGAAATTTAGCATAATTGATAATAAGTATTTTCAATTGGATAGTAGTATATACATATGTTCAATTAAAAGGACTTCCTATGGGTTCATCTGATTCTCCTATTGTAGCACATATTGTTCTAGAGAAATTAATAGATAAATGTATAAAACTGTTAACTATTAAACCTAAAATTATGACAAAATATGTGGATGATTTATTTTGTATAATTAAGGAATCGGAAATAACAAACATTTTAAATACATTTAATTCTTTTCATGCGGATATAAAGTTTACAATGGAAAAGGAGTTTGAATCAAGATTGTCTTATTTAGACACTTTATTAATAAGAAAAGAAAAAAGTTTATTTATTGATTGGTATCAAAAACCAACATCGTCTGGTAGAATAATTAACTATTTTTCAAATCATCCAAAAAGAATAATAATTAACACGGCTAAACATTTTATAGAAAGGGTATTGACAATAAGTGATACATGTTTCCATAGTAATAATAAGAAAAACATTTTTAGTGCATTAATGGAAAATAGTTTTCCAAAAGAAATTATATTTGATTTATTATTAAAATATGATAACCATAGAATTAACAATTCCAACAGTAACGCAGAACCGAAAATTTATAAATCGGTAACTTATGTACCAAGATTTTCGGAAAGGTTAGAAAAATCAAATATTTATGATGCGAAAATATATCAAATTGCACATAAATCTTATAATACAATAGGTAGATTATTCACTAATGTGAAGGATAAAATAAATAAGTTGGAAATGTCAAATGTAGTGTATAAAATACATTGTAAGGGAAATGTTAATGGACAATGCAGTAAAGTGTATGTTGGTACAACGAAAAATAAACTTAAAACTAGGATAGCAGGACATAAGTCAGATCAAAAATATAGGAATATTTCATCGCAAAAAACAGCTTTATCAACCCATTGTGCAAGTCTAACCCATTATCCTGATTTTGAAAATATATCAGTTTTAAACACGGAAAAGAATTATAAGCGTAGATTTATGTTAGAAATGTTGCAAATTAATTCAAGAATTAATTTTAAGTCGGATACTGAAAATGTAGCCCAAAATTATAGACATTTAATTTATAAAAATATAAACGGATATTAAAAATTTATTTAAACTGTAAAAGATTAGGTGAAAATTGGAAAACCTTTTTGTATTTAATTGAAAATATGACATTTTGTTAAATTTGTTTAATTTGTTAAATTTATTGAAAATTATCAATAAAATTTATTGAAAATTATCAATAAAATTTAATATTTTTTATAAAAAAAAGAAAAAGACCTCAAGCTTTAAAAAAAGAATTAATTAAAAAATTTTAAAGGTCGAATAAGAGCCAATTTATAAAATATCTTAATTGACTTTTTTCGCTTAAAGTAAAATAATTTAAACATGTAGAATTGTTGTTGGGAATTGTCAGTATTTATTTAAATAAATTAACACATTGTTTGAAATGGCAAAGTTTTTTGATCACTTTTTTAATTAAAATTAAAAATATCATTTATTGAAAATATTTTTTCAAAATTTTAAAAATTTTAGTACTCAATAAATTCATTTTGGTAATAGGTGCAAAATCAACAACATGTTTGCTTGATATTATGAATTTAGAACAAATTTGGGGATTGGAGAAATTTAATAATTGTTTCTGTGTACGCATTAGTTTAGTTTTTTATGTTAATTTTTAAACCCACTACATTTGCATTTGAGGCGAATCTGTGTAGTTTCTCTTCAATATCAGAAAAGCGGTTTGCTATTAGGCAAAGGTCGTCAGCATAATCAATATCATTAAGATATTCATTTAAATTCCAGCGGATACCAATCAATGTTAGTTTGCTGCATAAAACAGTCAAGTAGAATTAGGAATAGTGCGGGAGATAGAATGCAGCCTTGTTTAATTCCTCTGGTGGTTTGAAATGGTTAACTCTTCTGGCCATTAAAGCGTACGATAGAGACAGAATCTGAGTGTAGCTCCTTTATGAGGCCTATTAATTTGGCTGGTATACCCTTGACCGCGAGTGCATCCCATAAAACGTTCCTGGATACAGTATCAACAGCTCTTTCGAAATCAATAAAAAGAAGATATAGTTGCGAGTTGTATTCGATATTGTGGCTATAATGATTCGGAGTGTATTTATATGGTCAACGCACGAGCAGTTTGGTCAGAAGCCAGCCTGTGCCTTGCGTAGCAATGGTTCTTTTACTGGTCTAATCCTCTTTAAAACTAACAGAGTCAAATATAAAGAAAATTATCTTTGAAATTCAGAACTAAACTTTGTGCTCAAAGTGTGATATAAACACAACAAGCAGAATTAGAAATTCATTTTGAGTCAATCGGGATACTAAAAGCTGTATGATCAAATATTTTGATGCTGTACGAACTTTTGCCCATCTCTTAATTTTTACGGCTCAATGATACCTACAGGAGTAAAAAGATTAAATATATATATTTGTAGTGTAGGGTATGATATGTAAGAGCAATACATAATGAAGTAAAAAAGTAAGCAACTTTATCATCATTTCCTTTATGATGATGGCGATGATTATGATTGCATCATACTTAGAAATTTCTGCAATTAAAAAATTCAAATAAAAAGCAAACGAAATCAACAATCATTTCGAACGAAAAACGATTTAGGAATCATGTGAATATCAGTATTACAGACAATCAAAAAAGCCTTTAAGTGATTTTGAAAAACAGAAATATTAACTTAAGTAGATCTACTTAATAGCGTATAAGTGTTTTTCAGCTTATCTTAACCAAAATGGGGCCATGCGGGGCATCATATACCCAATACACTTTAATGCCAAAGAGGTTTTACTTTTTATTAGATTACAGGTACGCATTTACATTTGTTTAAACGTTTAAGAGTCAATTTTAAAACTCATTTTATAAACTTTTGTAGGTTAAAATTGAAAGTCCAATGACTTTTTAATAAGGTTAACATAATTCTACAATTTTGTAGGAGCTTACACGGATATTTGTTCAAGTAAGTTTACAATGTCTGTACATGTAGACAATAAATAATTCCAGTCTTATATATGGAAAATTACACAGAACAAGTCAAATACAAGTAAGAACAAGAAGGAAGACAATAAAGAAGTAAAAAAGAATCGTGTTTAGCCAAAGGCGTTTTAAATGTAATTTTTTATAATTTATTTCTTATTTTTTAAATTGCTTGCATTAAGGGTATTCGGTTACAAGGTTAAACTTACGAAAAATATTTTTTAGTGAATTTTGAATATAAAAGAAACAAAAAGTTTTGCAAAACTCCAAATTTTATATTATTATTTTAGGGGTTTTCCAATAACGAAATCGTGAATATCGAATTTATTGAAGCGTCAACCTGAATACGAAATACTTAACATTACGCACTTTTTTTAGGTATCAGCCTAAATTTGAAATACCAGGTTTTACGCAATTTAAATTTAAAATTTGAAAAAAAAAATAAGCCGAAACAACCTTTCAATGATAATTTTTCATAAAAAAAGAATCGTATTCAGGTTTGTTAGATTCATTTTGAGCTTTTTCGCCAAATTCAATGTCAAAAATCGCCAAAATTGCCAAATCATTAATTGTTTAGTTTTTGACAATAATATATGTATTTTTAGAATAATTAAAAATATTTTTTTATAAATCGCCAAAAAAAATTTGTTCCGTAGCGCTAAAATCCGCCAAAAATTCAAAAATGTCGCCAATATATATTTTGTTTAATTTTTATTTAGAACAAAGTAAAAATGATTAGTGTACACAAAAAAGTTCATACACTTTAATTATATTCATTGATTAATTCATTTATTAATGATGTGCTAATACTTCCAATCTTCATTTATGATTTATGAAACACTGAAATTTATTATTGTGGGAAAGCTAGTTTCTATGCGCATTTCGCTGGTTGCTTAGGCCAGTTTGTCAGGAAACTTTTTCCAAATACTTTAGAAAAGCTAAATATATTATACAAGTAAGACCATAAAGTGAATAAGAATTTTAAACACTCAGGTCTTACTTGTAACAATATCAAAGCTTCAACAAAGTCACAACAATAAACAGTGAATTTTTCTTTCTTACATTCCTCTATAATTGGCTGGTTTTTTTCAACACGAATTGTAGTTGTAATTAAAAATTATATTCATTTTTTAAGAAATTCTACTTATTAATTCTTTCAAGAGCACTTTTAAATATGAAAAAAATGTCTCGAAGATTTTTCATTATCTTCATCAGCCATTTCAACATAATTTAGTTTTAAATACTGGTCATACATATGAATGCATCAAATTTCACACATTGAAATACCAGAATAAATATATATATAAAAATATTATTTCTTAGTATTGAATTTAACAAATTTCAAAACAAATTCATGGCTCATTAAAAATAGCCAACAAAATCGCCAACTATTTTATAAATCGCCAAATCGAAAATTAGGTCGCCAAACAAGTTTGAAAGTCGCCACATTTGGCGAGAAATCACCACATCTGACAGCCCTGATCGTAATAACTAAGAATATTTTAATTGGCGTTGCTGAAGAGTTTCTGATAAGAATTTGTAGAATTATTGAAAGATTTAAAAAAAACCTTTTTTTAAGATTTTTTATAATATATTTAATTGTTATTTAGTCTTATTTGACCTTTCTTTTTTTATAATTATTTTTAATTGTTTAAGCTTGAGGTCTTTTTATTAATAAAATATTATATTTATTTATTTTTTAATTAACAAAATTTTATATAAATAACCAAAAAAAAAAAACAATTATAAAATTATCCAAAAATTTTTTTCATAATTTTATAATCGCTCAGGAAAAACTTTTTGAATTTTGGTAATAGGTCGTAGTTATTTCATACGTTACCTGGTAAGTAGTTGTCATGACAATTGTCATTATTCTGAAAACATCAATAAGTACTTGCTAGTAATGACCTCCGTAAGTACTTTTTACTACTATTATTTTCAGCTATGAATATTTGCTTACTAATAATCAGCTAAATAACTACTTATTAGTTGTCTTGTTTTCAGTACTGAATATTTACGTACTGGTAACTAGCTCCATTACTACTTATTAGGTATATTTACTAGCGCCAATTAAATAAAAACTAGTTATTTTTTTACCTCTAGGAAGTATTATGTAAGTACTTATAATTCAACTTACTGGTAGTTAAATAATAACTAGATATTTTGTGACTTCTAGTAAGTGTATTGGAACTACTGAATTCTGTGGACAACTCGAACAAAAATAAGTAGTTATTCAGCCGAGAAATAAGTAGTGTTTATATTTCTCCAATATTATTTGCTAATTTACCAGGTAAGTAAAGTTTTTGCTGGGCGTTTTTTGTTTTGTTATTTGTATAAAATTTTGTAAATATCATTTCCTGATAAATAAAAAGACCTTAAGCTTAAACAATTAAAAATAATTATAATATATTTAATTCTTAAACCCACATACTGCAGGGCATATTATACATTTATGCTGATGTTTGTAACACCTAAAAATTTTGGTCCCACTATTTGGTATACCGATCGGCTCATAATCACTTGTCTAAACGATCATTCGTTTCATGCCGGGCTGGCAGGCTGGCTGTCTATGTAAACTTTGTATGTAAAGTACAGGTCGGATTTTGGTAATAAATTGATGAAATTAAGTAAATTTGTCTTAATTGTCCTTAGGACCAATCCTGTTTAACCCTCCGTCTTACACATGTTTTAATTTTACATTCAAAATGCATTGAAAAAGGTCCGGCCGGACTCAGGAGTAAGACGAAGAGTTGCAATGGTGACAGCTGGTCATTTACTCCCCATACAAACTCCTTTCCGGAAAAGAGCCTTTGCGCCCATTAACCCATTTTTCGATGCACCTAGTAAACTGACAATATAATAACGAAATAAGATTTCAAGTAACTGACAGAAAAAAATTGCAATAAAGAAAAAGAGTATGAGTGCTGGTGATTAATTATAATTACCTGTCGGCGAAAAATGGGTTAATAGTCTTCTTATGTTAGTGTTTAGAACAAATTAGGCCGAAACATGTTTTATTGCAATTTAAATAATAATAACAAATATAACTGAAATCGGCCCATGTTTGGCCATAGCTACCACACAAAATGCACTCGGGAAAATAGCTTTTAATGCCATAACTTCCATATAAATGTTGGTATTGATACAAAATTTGGCTACGCTAAACTTTATGATAGTTACTTTGTCATTACTGCACTGGTAGGTCCAGAATTGACCATAGGTCCCATATAAACCCAATTACTAAAACCATTTAAAGACGAACAAATCTCATAACGATGAAAATAGTTAGATTATATTAAAAAAAAAAAAAAAAACCTTTATATGAATCTTAACCACATAACATAATTTTGTTGTGGCCGGTCCATGATCATCCAAGAGTCTTAGATAGGGTACAATCTCGAAAATTTGTCCACACTTTTTATACTTTTAAGATTAATTTTGTCCCAGAAACGTTCTAAAATTTATTTGGAAAATCTCAGAATTTGCAATAAAAATTTTTTTTTGTTTCGCTGCGAAAGCTTTTTAAACATTAAAACAAATTCAACACGACTTGCAATATGCTTAAAAAATGTAAAATATGTGCTATAAGTCTGGGCTTATACTATCAAAGTTTTCTTTCAGAAAGTTTGAGTTAGTTAGAGAGAGGGGAAGAGAACTTATTCTCACCCATCTCATCAATAAACTCAGACTTTCTGAACGAAAACTTTCATAGTGTGAACCAGTGGTGTCAATTATGATTGTGTTGGTTGGAGGCCTATAACGAGGCCTAATTAACATACATATTTTGCTATTAAGACTTTAGAGCAATTAATAATAATACAATTATCGAAAAATGTTGAGTTATGGACAGACACAATCAGTTATTATTTAAATAAATTTAATTTGGAACCTGCATTTCGCAGAAACTTTGCTTATTTTTTGGAAAAATTGAGCACTTGACAATATTTGAAGTCTTTTTACAACCTTATACAATTCTTTCCAATATTTTTAATTTTTGTCTTCTTGTGATACCCAATATTTCAAACTATCTAAATAAAACTTTTTTTAATCATATATTGATTTTCCCTTTCTTTGACTTCATATTGTTGAATATCATTATGGAAATGATCGAAATGCCTTTTCAAACAATTTAATCTCTAAACTTCAAATGTTTTAAAACATAAGAGACATTGAAAATCATTAAATGCATTTTTTATCATAAAATATTTTTTATACGGCATCATTTATCTTTTTTTAATAAACTCACCCGCTTGCATGCTCGTTATCGCTGTATACAAGACTACTTTAAAAAATTCAAATTTGAAGTTTACAGAAGCTCAATGAACACAACATCAAGGCGAATTCATCACAGTTATTCTTGATACTACAACAAGTACACCTTGTACAAAAACCACAAGCAATTTGTTTTTTTTTAAATCATTGTACAATGTTAAAAACAGAAATAAAACAAAACAGAAACAAAGATAATAAATATATAATTTCTGCATAGGGGCCTCAAAACAGGCCGTGCGATATTTCTCGCTGAATGAGAGTGTTTTGCAGTAAACAATTATATTTTACGCTCGCAAAATAAAAGAGCGTAAGCGTACACAATTGTGTATAACTCTGACATTCCTGGTGTGAACCCACACTAAATAAAATTTTTTTTTTTTTTCAAAAATGCTCTTTTAACTAAAATATGCAAAAAAATGCTGCTAGTGATAATCAGTTATATGCAAAAATGTGCACGAACAAATGGGCGCCAAAAATCAAGGAAAGCTTTAAAATTTATAAATATATCGTGTGTGCTTTCATAGTTGTTTTTGGGATTGCAATTATTTATTAAAAGATTTTGTTCGTTGTGCTTAATTCCCTTTTTTTATAAATTGATAAAAAATGCTGAAATTTATTGTTTTAGGATAAGCTGTTCGTTCCTTTGCGCATTTCACTGGTTGCTTAGGCCAGATCATCAGGATACGTTCTCCTAAAAAATTTTAGTCTGATTTCATTGGTCGCACAAGGAAAAACATACAAAACAAAAATATTTACAGTTTCCCTGTTCATAAACTACTTCGACACAATCTGTATTTATCTACATCTTCTAAGTGCGGCCTTATTCCGAGAATCTGTATATTTTTTATTTGTATATTTATTGTTCAGTTAATATGAATATTTTACAATCATTATAATATAGTGTAGTAAAAAATTTAGCACATTTATCTGGATTTTCCTCTCAAGTTTAATTATATGTAGGTAGATGTACAAGATTAATGTTTTATTTAACACATTTTCAAATAGAGGAAAACGTTGTACATAAAAGTTCAAATAGAAAAAATAATAATGGAAAAAAAACTCTTTTACCCTAGGATTATCGGTAACTCTTTATCACTAAGTTCTCCTCTTGGTCAGGCCAGACCACAATTAGAATAGCTAAAAACCCCAATTAAATAAAAACTAAATAAATGTATTTTTATTGAACGTCTGCTTATTATATTAGATTATACGAATTTATTATATAATTTTAATTTTTCATTATTTTATTCTACATGCAAGTCATCGCAAATGTAGTCTTTCATTTCTCAAGTTGCTTTTTCGCATCGACCACAAATGAAACGAGTTTTGCGTTTGGTTTTTGTAGTAAAATTAAACTAAGCGCATAGTGGGCCGTAGTTGTCTGATTTGATTCATACTTGATTCATTAGATTCAGAACATATAATTTATAGCATTCACGTTTTTTTTTTTTATATGTTGTCCTATTTGAAAGATATTGCATGCAAAAAAAAAATTTTGGTCTAGCCAGACCAAGAGGGTTATTTGAAAGACTTTTACATAAAAATCGAATTTCGCCCCGCTAATTTGCTCCAATCGAATCCAAATAAGTTTCATTCAATTCGGCACATATCATTTATAGAATTCACGTCCCTGTTTTATCGATTTTTTGGTATATTCGAAAAATATTGCAAGCAAAACACAAATTTGGTGTGGTCAGACCAAGACGGTAATCATAAAGAGAATCTGTATAAAATTTACACAAAAGTCACTAGTCGCTCATATTCTAACTGCCTGTTCAGCAACTTCAAACGTAAACGTTCGTATAGAATTTAATATGGAAAATATTTCTAAAACTGAGTGTTTTTCATACAGATTTTCCATGCGATCGTTAAAGCTCGAAATTGTTGAACAGGCAGTAAATAAAGAATTTTCACTAATTTACTTTTACCACAAATAAGCTTAAGTGAATACCCATAATAACATACCGTGGCTATAAATATGACTATACCTATATTTAGTGTTGTCGGGCAATATTAAATGACTAGTGTAGCAATTTCCTAACTCCTTGGCAGATTGATGACAGCTTAGCCTAGACCTGCATAAGATACATCTAGTGTTATTGCCAGGCCTTAATAAAAAAAAGCTTACACACAAGCCAACACATTTAGAAACAATATAAAATTTACATAATTCAAATTGTCTTTAAAGAATATTTTATGGCAGAATAGCAGAACATTCACAACAACAACAGCAACATCAACTTGGTTAAATTTATAACCAACTTCCCTATTCTTGATTTATGTCTGCCATAATAATCATAATATTTATTTTAATGGAAACGTTTTAGATTTCATAATTTATGAAAAATCTCCTTTTTCATATAAATTGGTAAAAAATAAAATAATAAGGGATTTTAAAAATCTTACTCTTAAAACATTTCACTTAAAGTGATGTATAAGTTTTATTTATTTTTTCTTCTTGTCCTTTTTCCGTTCATATTTTCTTACAAATTTATCTAAATCCCTGTCTACTTTTGGCATAAAATATGTTTCCTATTTGCCTTTTTTTTAAACAAAAAAAGGTTGAAAAAAAAAATATCTTATGTAAAAGTATTTATATGAATACATGCTCGTATTAGGCCAGGGAGTGCGTGATGAAGTGGGTTGCAATTGGTGCTTATGGGCTGGCTAAAAGTCGGTTCGGCTTGGTTTATTTTAGTTTATTTGATAGTTGGCCTTTTGTAAGCGCCCCATTGTGTATTGTGCTCAATTCTGCTTCATTCTGCCATTGTTGATCATTTATGATTTATTGTTTTGTAATGAAAATGTTTGGAGACTTGAACATTATATGAATGGTCATATGTATATATATGTGTATAAAGGAACTGATTGTATAAATATAAATAAATATTTTAGTTTTATTTATTTATTTTTTATTTAGTCCTGTTTGATTGCCGCCTTTAGGGTAAATTATGGCATACTTTAGGGAAACGCAAAAATCTTGGACGATAAAGTCGACTGCAGAAAAATGTTACATATCCTGAAGGATAATTTCCTTCTTTTTTTTGGTAGGAAACAAATGCTGTACATGTTAAATAGAAAGAATGCCATAAAACAAATTTTAAAACTAGTAGGAAAGACCGCTTTAAACTTTCAAGTCCGGTCAGCCTGATTATATGAAAGCCCACAAATACTAACAAACATAAAAAGAATGATTCTCGAAAAAGGGCCTAAAAATTGATAACATAATTACAGTATAAGGCAATTATGGAACAATCACAATGAATGGTTTAGTGAAAAGGGGCTCGATTAACGCAGTCTATTGGGATCGAACAATGTACGTGTAAATCAAATTCGCGTAAAATTATGTTAAGGACTAGTACAAAATCGTTTCATGAGAGCAAGAATTTATCATATACAGCGTTACCGTTATGCGACTAAAGCCGCATTTTGCCGCTTGTTTTAAGTGTCTTGCCACTTACTTTGCCCCCTTTGTTTCAAATCCCCTTTAGTATCATTTTGTATTTTTTGTATCCCTTTTGATCCTTTTTGAACTAATTTTTTTATATTGGCAGTCAATGAACGCAGATGTGCCTGCCAGCCTTTATATCTTCGTATGTTTTTACTTAACCTCATAGAAGTGCATCCGCTGAGCGAATTTTTTCTAAATTCCTTGTAATAAGTTTCCATATCGTGAAGTTTTCTTTAGAATTATCCAATTTTTCAAATGTAAATTTGACATTTTTGTCTCCATATAATAAGTTATTTCAAAAAATTTATTATTATGCGATACCCAAAGATGAAAATAGGAATAAAAAAAAGGTTCTGTGATAAAATTTTTGACAGCAGTTGCTCGTGTTCAGTGAAAGATATTGTAGCAGCATTTATTTTAAGAAAATTTTATCAGCTAAAGTTAAAGCAGTAACACATACAGTTTTATAGCTAAGCATTTTATTTTCCAGTACTTTATTTAATAAGCAACGCTAAAAATATAGAAACAAGCAATTAAGCACTTAACGCGAAAACTTCAAACTTGACCTTTTAAGGATATAAATGAAGCAAAGGTCAAATCGATAACCGAAATACGTGAAAGTGTAACCGAAACTAAAATACCGGTTTTTATAAACAAAAGTGAAAAGATCTGTATAATGAAATTTTTATATAATGAAGTGATTTTCTGGTCCCATGAAGATTTATTATAGGGAAGTTCGACTGTTTATGTGTTACTCAAACGATTTGTATTTTATATTATATACAGAAAAAAATTCAATTCAAAATCGTCGAAAACAAGGTTGATTTTACATTTTCGGTTCATAGTTACTTAATGTTACTTCAACATGATATAACAATAACTTGTGAACAAAATATTTTTCCTTTAAAAAAACTGTTATTCATGTTAATTTAACACTCCAGTAAAGTTAGAGCAAAATGACATCGATATTGAAATTACACTACGATTCACATTGAATGAAAGTTATTTCAAGTTGAAACAACAGGAATTTGATTCGACATGAAATCAAATTGGATTAAGTGTGAAATTACAGTGAGAAGAGGCTACAGAAGACAACATATATATGTATGTATTTATTTAGGAGTAATTCTAAGCACGTACACGCGAAACCAGGGAGGAAGAATACTATTATTTTTTTCCCCGTAACATATGTTTAATTTTTTTATATTCCACTTTGTTAACAGAAGCCATCACAATTAAAAGACACCAGCAGAATGGCCCAATATGGTTTTCGTCATAATTTTCTTTGTAAATTTTGTGTATTTAACTAAATTATTTTAACAAAAAGAATACGGGAATTTATCATCTGTTTATATATTATTTTGAACATGAAAACAAAAAAATAATAATTTTTTTTCTTCTTGAAGTCTTGTTGTTTCTATACAAAACAAGTTAAACAGTCTTTTATGTACTCAATATTAAAAAATTTATTTTAAACCTTATCATTTCAATTTAATATGACAGTGACAATTTTAAATAAAGACCATGCTTTTGTAGAAATTTTTATGATGTTCAATTAACATTGCGCCATGTTAATTAAACTTTGATATTTTTTTTTCTGTGTGCAAGAAGTTTATTTTTTTAATGTTTATGTTTTCAGTGAAAATAACTTAATAAATATATTTGATATTTAAAAATGTTCTTGTTTTTCAAATTGCCCCGTTTTTCTCAGAATTCCCCTTTTCGTGCCACTTATTTTTTGAAAATCCCCGTTTTTTGTCCCTACTTAAAAATTCTGAACGGTAACGCTGATCATATACTGAACTAACCTCCTAAGAAAAAAAGTCAGGCTCCATTTTAGTAGTTTTGAGATATTTAGGTTTTATGTTTTTTATTTTTCGCGTCTTAAAGTTTAATATATTTGAAAAAGTTATTTTCGGGAATACAAAATTTGTTATTAATAAAATTTCTCTATGACGTGCTAAATTCCCCATTTTTATTTTTATTTTTTTTTTTTTTTTTTTTTCGAGAGAGAGCGGGGAGATTTCTCCCAACGGAGACGGTACCGCGACCAAACCAGGTCTATTGTACCCACCCCCCTTTAGTTGGCCAAAAGACCCTCTGCTTCCCAGAGAAACCCAAGAAGGTCTTTTACCGGTATTACACCGACTCGCGACGCGCCCATCGTACCGTGCCCCAAGTGTCTCATTTTTTTTTTATTTTTAATAAAAACACTGAAATTTATTGTTGAGGGAAAGCCAGTTTCTATGCGCATTTCGCTGGTTGCTTAGCCCACCTCGTCAGGAAACTTTTTTCAAAGACTTTAGAAAACCTAAAAATATTGTCCAAATAAGACTATTCAGTGAATAAGAATTTTAAACACTCAGGTCTTACTTCTAACAATATGAAAGCAACAACAATTAAAGATGAGTTTATCTTTTCTTACATTCCCCTACAATTGGCTGGTGTTTTTCTAACTCGAATTGTAGTTGTAATAGGGTAAAAAGAAAAAAAAAACAAATTGCTTAATAAAGCAACTTGCAATTTCGTTTTTTTTTTGTCGGGCACATGCAAATTTATTATCAAAAGTTATTTTCGGGAATACAAAATTTATTATTAATAAGATTTCTCTATGAAGTGCTAAATTTTAAAATTTTAAAAATGATTTAAAAATATATTATTTGATTCGATTTTATAACCGTAACAGACAAGAGAAATTTTGATTATAAGGTTGAGAAATTGGACCTGGACTTTTAAAGTCTCTCCAAAAAATCTTACGAAAACCAAATTGTACAAAAGTTCAAAATTTGGAGATGTTGTGTATATATTTCTTTTTCTAGTCAAGCCATTTTTTTTCAGTTGAACATATGAAGATTCGGATGAAAGTTGCGAGGCAGGTTCTACAGTCATAATTATATTTTGTTTAATATTGGGCAATGGTGACGGTGACGTTGACGGTATGTTTTGATCAGCAGATGATAGCGATGGTATAGCAAGATTTTTCGGGGATGTACAATTTTGCACATGTTTTTTTAGCGGTTCGTTTTTCTTTTCTGCTGCTAACTTCCATCCTATTATGTTTTTTTTTTTTGGCGAGGTCGGAGTTTTTAATTGCTGAAAGTGCAAAGTTTGTTTCTCGACCAATTTTCTGTTTTTATCATATAACATAAATAACGTATGACTTATAGTTACACAAATAAAAATTAATAAGTTTTTAATAACACAGAAACACTTAAAGCCAAAAAGCAGCAAACATTTTGAAAATTAATAAAAAAATAATAAAATAACCTGCAACTGCAAAATGTGTGTATGAATTAGGCCTTCCAATCGCAAAATCCCGATCCCGGATATCCCGGGATTTTCAGGATTAGTCACTTGTAATCGTAAGATGCCATCCCAGGAAGACGATGGAAAACGTGGTGAGCCGAGCACACACTCAAGACGACCAAGTAAATATATGAGAAAGCACTGTATGGAGGCTGAAAGCAAGAACTGCAGCAATGCGATTCGCCTATTACATGTGGATCCCAGCGAAGACTGGCCAACGGCGCAGAAAAATGATCCCATATTCGTGCGAATTATAAAGGCTAAGAAAGAAGGTAAAATACCGACTCATAAAGAAATCACATTGGAGGGTCCACTGATGAAATCGTATTGGGCGCAGTGGAATAGTCTGAAGGTGGCAAATGATTGCCTATACCGCACATGGGAAAGTACTGATGGCAAATCGGCTAAAAACCTTATTGTAGTACCGTCTTCAAAAGTATGCGAAGTCGTGAAGAGATTCCACAATGGTACTAATGGTGGACATCTAAGCGTAACAAAAACCATAAAGAAGTTAAAAGAAAGCTACTATTGGGTCGGTTGCAAGCAAGCCGTGATTGATTGCATAATAAAATGTCCACAGTGTGTTGCGGTCAGGGGTCCAATTAGAGAGAGTATAACATCGCCACAGCAGTACAACTTTGGTGAGCAATTTGTACCAGCGGATAGTAAGAGCTCTTCCCAAGAGCAGAAAAACGAGTTAAGACGGAGACGTGTCAATTCATCAAATGATAAGATAAAAGTCAGATACGAACGAGCGGCGAATTCAGAAGGCTTTACAGAAGGCCAGTTGGTTTTACTTTTTAATCCACAACGCAAGAAAGGATTATCTCCCAAGCTGCAGACTCATTGGGATGGACCATATAAGGTGATAAAGAAACTGAATGACGTGGTGTATCGAATTCAGAAATATAAGAGTCCAAGATCAAAAATGAAAGTGGTACATTTAGAACGACTAGCCCATTATGGAAACGTAGAATCTGAGCCTATTCGGGACGAACAGGCTTAAGTGGAGGGCAGTGTTACGAAATTAGATTTGTCTAAGAATTATTTATGGTTTTAGTTATAAGTTATCTTGTTAATTATAGTTTTATGTCATATAAGTTACTATTTTTATGAACGCCACTGTAACTAAATTTTCTAGCAATAGTAATTGTAGACTTTAGATTTAAAATAATTCGAACATAATTTTCTAGAAACTACTAGACGGTTCTTGAACCAACTAGGAATGGCTTGGAACTATAAATACAGGCTAACTCATAAAAGTTTAGTTTAGTCTGATTGGAGACATTAAACGGTTCAGATCGTTACTTACAATAGTGGTTAAATTTTGTGAACATTAATTTCAATAAAGTTTGTTAAGTTGAATTCGTGTGTGTGTATTTATTTTGATTTGCAATTAAAAGAACTCAAAGGTTTATTATAAAGGGAATAAACCTTAACGCGTTTTATTAAGTAAAAACGTAACAATATTGAAATTTTTTAATTATTCGGACAATTTCAAAATACATTTGGAAAACTTAAAAATATATTTGGCCAATTTTTAAATTCATTTGGAAAATTTGAAATACAATTGGAAATGGTATAGTTTTTTATATCAATAATCAAATATGGATAAAAATAAGATTTTTATGTTACGTTTTTTAATACATGATCTCTAAGAATTGTGGGTTTTTTTTCAAATAAAACATATGTATTTTTACTGTAAAATTAAGTTGTTTTTCAAACAGTTTCAAAAGTTTTATATATTTTGTATAAATAAAAAATTATTAAAAAAATTCCGAAAAATTTTAAAAATCCCGTCAATCCTGGGATTCAAAATATCCCGAAAATCCCAGGATCCCGTAAACGGGATCCCGAAATCTTTTCTACAATCCCGAATCCCGGGATTCAGAAAAACCAGTCCCGATTGGAAGCCCTAGTATGAATGAATAAATGTATTTGTGTATGTGTGAACTGAAGCAGCCTGACTTGCACTAGTACACAACGTTACTCTTAAGGCCCAACCATAATGTGCTTAAGTTGGCTTCAGCAAATGTGCGAATGCATGTCAATCATAGGAGGCAAACCATATTGAACTTAACGAAACGTTTTGTTAAGTTTTACGAAATTGTCATTTGCTTAAGAAAAGTTCGAAACTGATCTCACATTCCGTACGGAATCAAATTTTATTTTTTATTTTGTTTTTTTAAATACATTTGAGAGACTTTTTGTAAAATTTTGACAGTAGGTTAAGCAAGGCTATGCATATTATGGTTGGGCCTTTAATTTCATACCGTTAACTTAATTCCAAGTAATATATTTTTTGACGAAAATGAATTGAATATTGTTCAATTTAAATTCTGTCAAATTTTGCTGGTGGTCGGCTTATCCAAGCCAAAGTTATGCCCAAAAAAGTAACTTGGCATACAACTGAATGTTGCATCACCCGTAAACTTTAAGAGCTTCTTCTACAAAACTCACTTTTTAGGCTAAGCATGTTTTGCTATTGAGCTGTCGATACTATTTTTTGCTAATTCTGGTGTTTGCAAGAACTTGTTTGTAGTATTGCACAGATAAAGAAGAAGAAAACTCATACTATTCAAAAAAAAAAAAAATACATCTTAAGAGCTTAAAACTTTAGTCAATGTGACTTTTTATCATAGTATGTGGCAGATAAGATTTTCTTGTCATGGAAACACGCTAGAGGTGGTAGATGTGACCATTTTGCTTGAAATTTTTCAGTCATTTACAGCAGAAAATGGGTCTTTTAAGCATAATACCAAAATCAGAAATATATTCTTGGGGTCGAATCTGCCTTATCTAAATTTTGTAATTTTGGAACTTGTGACTTTCTCTCTTTGGAGGGCAGTGTAAAACAGTGAAACATGAGATACACAAAAATTACTTTTTGGAATAAAAATCGCGATAAGTCAAAAAGACATAAAATTGTAAATATTTTACTTATTTTATTTGTACTTTTGTAATATTTTTAAAATTAGAGGATAATTGTAAATATACACATTTATGTGTATGTTATTGCCCAATTCATAGTGCAAAAGTTATTATTTCTAATTAATGAGTAGTTGTTGAATTAAAACTCGTTCGTTACAAAATTTAAAAACCAAATGATAAATGATTCTCACAGTTCTTTTGGAGCTTTATGAGAAGAAATATATTGATTGTATCAATGCAGGTCTTTGGAAACCCCTGGAGATCTCTATGAAATTGAACTACAGCTGTATGACCCAAGTCTCTTGCGCAACTCTTGGCTTGTAGATGGCTGCGGTGAGGTCGGGTTAAGGAAAAAATAGTTTAGTAAAGACTTTGTTGCGCTCGCAAGTAATTTGCCGAGTCTGAAAGGAGTCTTTAAAACCCATGTATTTTCGATCGTGGCAAAAACAAAAATTTAAAGTTTTAGAAACTTCATGGATATAACTTTCAAGGCGTGACTAGTGAAAATGTTATTTTTATTTTGTTTTGAATTGGGCTCGACCTGGTTAAGTGCAACATGTATGTGAAAAACAATTTTTACGTGTCATAAAAGTGAGTAGTCTTAAAGCTAGACGCACAAAGTTTAAGAAGGGCTTTGCGGCCGTGTTCAAAAAATTGGACACTAGGGGGAAGGATCCGAGATGGCATAAGTGGCGGGCAGAAATTTTGTGTCGACTTTAAAACTTTTTCTTATAAGCTTTCTTTGTAAATTATCAAGTTATTTTTAAATCGTGTTAGTAGTTAATCATTTCATGTGATAATTGATATTTTGTAGACGTTATTTTTTGGAATAAGTGAAGTGATTGTGCGTTACTTTACCGACTGGGTGATCATCGCCTAGCCCAAACAAGTTAAGCCAGAGACTTGAAATTTTGTATGTATACTCCCCTCCCAATATGTAGATTAAATAAGTAGTGAGTTTTGGCAATTCAATTCCTAGGGGGTTAGAAATAGGTAAAGCGGGTAAAATCGGTAACCTTGTATTTAACAGAGGTAGACGTAAAATTCAAAAAATATCATTATTGAAACAAAAATTTAATGAAAATGTAGTTTTTTGAAATTTGTACATTTTGGGGACGAAGAAGAGCTAAAATATTATTATAGTACTTTTTTGGTAACCCATTTATCTTTTATAGTAATAAAAAATAAAATTTAAATTGTGTTCTGCTCTCCTTAAGAAGCTCCTCCAAAAATTTTGTCACTTTTCGGAAAATCTAATATATAAATATTTTTGGTTATTTTTACTATACAGCTATTTATGTCGTGCATACAATAACGAAATTCAAAATAAAATGCTACAAAATAATAATTTTATATTACACCATGCAGTGGTGGAAACAGGAGACGGAAACTCGTATATTTTCTACCACCCCCGCCCCAAACTAACAAATTTAACGCCATTTCTATGGAGTTTATAAAATAAATTTTTCAAAATAGGATGTTTCAATTAAAGGTCCCCACCCCCCTCAAGCTGGACCGCACCTGAGCAATGCATGGTTGTGTAGGTATACATAAGAGTGGTCCAAAAAAAAATTAAAGTGAATTCTAATGTGAATGAATGGCCTAATTTGGTTCTTTTATATATAAAAACATTTAATACAAAGTTTGGTTCCGATTGGATAAAGAAAAGTCTAGGCGGAAATCTATTGAAAATTTGAATAGTGAATACAGTAGGCAAAAATAAGGGTAAGGGAGTACAGCATACATAGCAATTCTACAAAATACTAATATAATCTTTACAACACCTAATAGGTAATTATACCTCCAATAATCGTTTTTTAATTTTGTTCAATACTTTTGGGTCGTCAATGTTTACTTGGTCAACCGCTATATGTACATGTCAAAAATGTTAACGAGGGATCAAATATGATATTCTTAAGTTGGATATCCAATTTTAGCTATTTCCTAAAAGAAATGAAGAAGTTATGGATTTATGGCCACAATTGGAAATTCTGGTAGCACTCATATAACTCAGCAAAATCCAATTTTTGGACTGATTTTGTATGAAAAACTTTAAACTCGATTTTCTCGGAAACTAGAAGCACTAGAGCTTCAATAATGAAATTCTGGTATCACTCATATAACTCAACAAAATTCAATTTTTGGACTGATTTTGTATGATAAACTTTAAACTCGATTTTCTCGGAAACTAGAAGCGCTAGAGCTTAAATAACGAAATTCTGGTATCACTCATATATCTTAGCAAAATCCAATTTTTGGACTGATTTTGTATGAAAAACTCGATTTTCTCGGAAACTAGAAGCGCTAGAGCTTAAATAACGAAATTCTGGTATCACTCATATAACTCAACAAAATCCAATTTTTGGACTGATTTTGTATGAAAAACTTTAAACTCGATTTTCTCGGAAACTAGAAGCGCTAGAGCTTAAATAACGAAATTCTGGTATCACTCATATATCTTAGCAAAATCCAATTTTTGGACTGATTTTGTATGAAAAACTTTAAACTCGATTTTCTCGGAAACTAGAAGCACTAGAGCTTAAATAACGAAATTCTGGTATCACTCATATATCTCAACAAAATCCAATTTTTGGACTGATTTTGTATGAAAAACTTTAACTTAGCAAAATCCAATTTTTGGACTGATTTTGTATGAAAAACTTTAAACACGATTTTCTCGGAAACTAGAAGCGCTAGAGCTTAAATAACGAAATTCTGGTATCACTCATATAACTTATCAAAATCCAATTTTTGGACTGATTTTGTATGCAAAACTTTAAACTCGATTTTCTCGGAAACTAAAAGCGCTAGAGCTTAAATAACGAAATTCTGGTATCACTCATATAACTTAGCAAAATCCAATTTTTGGACTGACTTTGTATGAAAAACTTTAAACTCGATTTTCTCGGAAACTAGAAGCGCTAGAGCTTAAATAACGAAATTCTGGTATCACTCATATAACTTAGCAAAATCCAATTTTTGGACTGATTTTGTATGAAAAACTTTAAACTCGATTTTCTCGGAAACTAGAAGCGCTAGAGCTTAAATAATGAAAGTTTGGTATCACTCATATAACTCAGCAAAATCCAATTTTTGGACTGATTTTGTATGAAAAATTTTAAACTCGATCTTCTCGGAAACTAGAAGCGCTAGAGCTTAAATAACGAAATTCTGGTATCACTCATATAACTCAACAAAATCCAATTTTTGGACTGATTTTGTATGAAAAACTTTAAACTCGATTTTCTCGGAAACTAGAAGCGCTAGAGCTTAAATAACGAAATTCTGGTATCACTCATATATCTTAGCAAAATCCAATTTTTGGACTGATTTTGTATGAAAAACTTTAAACTCGATTTTCTCGGAAACTAGAAGCACTAGAGCTTAAATAACGAAATTCTGGTATCACTCATATAACTCAACAAAATCCAATTTTTGGACTGATTTTGTATGAAAAACTTTAACTTAGCAAAATCCAATTTTTGGACTGATTTTGTATGAAAAACTTTAAACTCGATTTTCTCGGAAACTAGAAGCGCTAGAGCTTAAATAACGAAATTCTGGTATCACTCATATAACTTAGCAAAATCCAATTTTTGGACTGATTTTGTATGAAAAACTTTAAACTCGATTTTCTCGGAAACTAGAAGCGCTAGAGCTTAAATAATGAAAGTTTGGTATCACTCATATAACTCAGCAAAATCCAATTTTTGGACTGATTTTGTATGAAAAATTTTAAACTCGATCTTCTCGGAAACTAGAAGCGCTAGAGCTTAAATAACGAAATTCTGGTATCACTCATATAACTCAACAAAATCCAATTTTTGGACTGATTTTGTATGAAAAACTTTAAACTCGATTTTCTCGGAAACTAGAAGCGCTAGAGCTTAAATAACGAAATTCTGGTATCACTCATATATCTTAGCAAAATCCAATTTTTGGACTGATTTTGTATGAAAAACTTTAAACTCGATTTTCTCGGAAACTAGAAGCACTAGAGCTTAAATAACGAAATTCTGGTATCACTCATATAACTCAACAAAATCCAATTTTTGGACTGATTTTGTATGAAAAACTTTAACTTAGCAAAATCCAATTTTTGGACTGATTTTGTATGAAAAACTTTAAACTCGATTTTCTCGGAAACTAGAAGCGCTAGAGCTTAAATAACGAAATTCTGGTATCACTCATATAACTTATCAAAATCCATTTTTTGGACTGATTTTGTATGAAAAACTCGATTTTCTCGGAAACTAGAAGCGCTAGAGCTTAAATAACGAAATTCTGGTATCACTCATATAACTCAACAAAATCCAATTTTTGGACTGATTTTGTATGAAAAACTTTAAACTCGATTTTCTCGGAAACTAGAAGCACTAGAGCTTAAATAACGAAATTCTGGTATCACTCATATAACTCAACAAAATCCAATTTTTGTACTGATTTTGTATGAAAAACTTTAACTTAGCAAAATCCAATTTTTGGACTGATTTTGTATGAAAAACTTTAAACTCGATTTTCTCGGAAACTAGAAGCGCTAGAGCTTAAATAACGAAATTCTGGTATCACTCATATAACTTATCAAAATCCAATTTTTGGACTGATTTTGTATGCAAAACTTTAAACTCGATTTTCTCGGAAACTAAAAGCGCTAGAGCTTAAATAACGAAATTCTGGTATCACTCATATAACTTAGCAAAATCCAATTTTTGGACTGACTTTGTATGAAAAACTTTAAACTCGATTTTCTCGGAAACTAGAAGCGCTAGAGCTTAAATAACGAAATTCTGGTATCACTCATATAACTTAGCAAAATCCAATTTTTGGACTGATTTTGTATGAAAAACTTTAAACTCGATTTTCTCGGAAACTAGAAGCGCTAGAGCTTAAATAACGAAATTCTGGTATCACTCATATAACTTATCAAAATCCAATTTTTGGACTGATTTTGTATGCAAAACTTTAAACTCGATTTTCTCGGAAACTAGAAGCGCTAGAGCTTAAATAACGAAATTCTGGTATCACTCATATAACTTAGCAAAATCCAATTTTTGGACTGACTTTGTATGAAAAACTTTAAACTCGATTTTCTCGGAAACTAGAAGCGCTAGAGCTTAAATAACGAAATTCTGGTATCACTCATATAACTTAGCAAAATCCAATTTTTGGACTGATTTTGTATGAAAAACTTTAAACTCGATTTTCTCGGAAACTAGAAGCGCTAGAGCTTAAATAATGAAAGTTTGGTATCACTCATATAACTCAGCAAAATCCAATTTTTGGACTGATTTTGTATGAAAAATTTTAAACTCGATCTTCTCGGAAACTAGAAGCGCTAGAGCTTAAATAACGAAATTCTGGTATCACTCATATAACTCAACAAAATCCAATTTTTGGACTGATTTTGTATGAAAAACTTTAAACTGGATTTTCTCGGAAACTAGAAGCGCTAGAGCTTAAATAATGAAATTCTGGTATCACTCATATAACTAAGCAAAATCCAATTTTTGGACTGATTTTGTATGAAAAACTTTAAACTCGATTTTCTCGGAAACTAGAAGCACTAGAGCTTAAATAACGAAATTCTGGTATCACTCATATAACTCAACAAAATCCAATTTTTGGACTGATTTTGTATGAAAAACTTTAACTTAGCAAAATCCAATTTTTGGACTGATTTTGTATGAAAAACTTTAAACTCGATTTTCTCGGAAACTAGAAGCGCTAGAGCTTAAATAACGAAATTCTGGTATCACTCATATAACTCAACAAAATCCAATTTTTGTACTGATTTTGTATGAAAAACTTTAACTTAGCAAAATCCAATTTTTGGACTGATTTTGTATGAAAAACTTTAAACTCGATTTTCTCGGAAACTAGAAGCACTAGAGCTTAAATAACGAAATTCTGGTATCACTCATATAACTCAACAAAATCCAATTTTTGTACTGATTTTCTATGAAAAACTTTAACTTAGCAAAATCCAATTTTTGGACTGATTTTGTATGAAAAACTTTAAACTCGATTTTCTCGGAAACTAGAAGCGCTAGAGCTTAAATAACGAAATTCTGGTATCACTCATATAACTTATCAAAATCCAATTTTTGGACTGATTTTGTATGCAAAACTTTAAACCCGATTTTCTCGGAAACTAAAAGCGCTAGAGCTTAAATAACGAAATTCTGGTATCACTCATATAACTTAGCAAAATCCAATTTTTGGACTGATTTTGTATGAAAAACTTTAAACTCGATTTTCTCGGAAACTAGAAGCGCTAGAGCTTAAATAACGAAATTCTGGTATCACTCATATAACTTATCAAAATCCAATTTTTGGACTGATTTTGTATGCAAAACTTTAAACTCGATTTTCTCGGAAACTAGAAGCGCTAGAGCTTAAATAACGAAATTCTGGTATCACTCATATAACTTAGCAAAATCCAATTTTTGGACTGATTTTGTATGAAAAACTTTAAACTCGATTTTCTCGGAAACTAGAAGCGCTAGAGCTTAAATAACGAAATTCTGGTATCACTCATATAACTTATCAAAATCCAATTTTTGGACTGATTTTGTATGCAAAACTTTAAACTCGATTTTCTCGGAAACTAGAAGCGCTAGAGCTTAAATAACGAAATTCTGGTATCACTCATATAACTTAGCAAAATCCAATTTTTGGACTGACTTTGTATGAAAAACTTTAAACTCGATTTTCTCGGAAACTAGAAGCGCTAGAGCTTAAATAACGAAATTCTGGTATCACTCATATAACTTAGCAAAATCCAATTTTTGGACTGATTTTGTATGAAAAACTTTAAACTCGATTTTCTCGGAAACTAGAAGCGCTAGAGCTTAAATAATGAAAGTTTGGTATCACTCATATAACTCAGCAAAATCCAATTTTTGGACTGATTTTGTATGAAAAATTTTAAGCTCGATCTTCTCGGAAACTAGAAGCGCTAGAGCTTAAATAACGAAATTCTGGTATCACTCATATAACTCAACAAAATCCAATTTTTGGACTGATTTTGTATGAAAAACTTTAAACTGGATTTTCTCGGAAACTAGAAGCGCTAGAGCTTAAATAATGAAATTCTGGTATCACTCATATAACTAAGCAAAATCCAATTTTTGGACTGATTTTGTATGAAAAACTTTAAACTCGATTTTCTCGGAAACTAGAAGCACTAGAGCTTAAATAACGAAATTCTGGTATCACTCATATAACTCAACAAAATCCAATTTTTGGACTGATTTTGTATGAAAAACTTTAACTTAGCAAAATCCAATTTTTGGACTGATTTTGTATGAAAAACTTTAAACTCGATTTTCTCGGAAACTAGAAGCGCTAGAGCTTAAATAACGAAATTCTGGTATCACTCATATAACTTATCAAAATCCAATTTTTGGACTGATTTTGTATGAAAAACTCGATTTTCTCGGAAACTAGAAGCGCTAGAGCTTAAATAACGAAATTCTGGTATCACTCATATAACTTATCAAAATCCAATTTTTGGACTGATTTTGTATGCAAAACTTTAAACCCGATTTTCTCGGAAACTAAAAGCGCTAGAGCTTAAATAACGAAATTCTGGTATCACTCATATAACTTAGCAAAATCCAATTTTTGGACTGATTTTGTATGAAAAACTTTAAACTCGATTTTCTCGGAAACTAGAAGCGCTAGAGCTTAAATAATGAAAGTTTGGTATCACTCATATAACTCAGCAAAATCCAATTTTTGGACTGATTTTGTATGAAAAATTTTAAGCTCGATCTTCTCGGAAACTAGAAGCGCTAGAGCTTAAATAACGAAATTCTGGTATCACTCATATAACTCAACAAAATCCAATTTTTGGACTGATTTTGTATGCAAAACTTTAAACTCGATTTTCTCGGAAACTAAAAGCGCTAGAGCTTAAATAACGAAATTCTGGTATCACTCATATAACTTAGCAAAATCCAATTTTTGGACTGACTTTGTATGAAAAACTTTAAACTCGATTTTCTCGGAAACTAGAAGCGCTAGAGCTTAAATAACGAAATTCTGGTATCACTCATATAACTTAGCAAAATCCAATTTTTGGACTGATTTTGTATGAAAAACTTTAAACTCGATTTTCTCGGAAACTAGAAGCGCTAGAGCTTAAATAATGAAAGTTTGGTATCACTCATATAACTCAGCAAAATCCAATTTTTGGACTGATTTTGTATGAAAAATTTTAAACTCGATCTTCTCGGAAACTAGAAGCGCTAGAGCTTAAATAACGAAATTCTGGTATCACTCATATAACTCAACAAAATCCAATTTTTGGACTGATTTTGTATGAAAAACTTTAAACTCGATTTTCTCGGAAACTAGAAGCGCTAGAGCTTAAATAACGAAATTCTGGTATCACTCATATATCTTAGCAAAATCCAATTTTTGGACTGATTTTGTATGAAAAACTTTAAACTCGATTTTCTCGGAAACTAGAAGCACTAGAGCTTAAATAACGAAATTCTGGTATCACTCATATAACTCAACAAAATCCAATTTTTGGACTGATTTTGTATGAAAAACTTTAACTTAGCAAAATCCAATTTTTGGACTGATTTTGTATGAAAAACTTTAAACTCGATTTTCTCGGAAACTAGAAGCGCTAGAGCTTAAATAACGAAATTCTGGTATCACTCATATAACTTAGCAAAATCCAATTTTTGGACTGATTTTGTATGAAAAACTTTAAACTCGATTTTCTCGGAAACTAGAAGCGCTAGAGCTTAAATAATGAAAGTTTGGTATCACTCATATAACTCAGCAAAATCCAATTTTTGGACTGATTTTGTATGAAAAACTTTAAACTCGATCTTCTCGGAAACTAGAAGCGCTAGAGCTTAAATAACGAAATTCTGGTATCACTCATATAACTCAACAAAATCCAATTTTTGGACTGATTTTGTATGAAAAACTTTAAACTCGATTTTCTCGGAAACTAGAAGCGCTAGAGCTTAAATAACGAAATTCTGGTATCACTCATATATCTTAGCAAAATCCAATTTTTGGACTGATTTTGTATGAAAAACTTTAAACTCGATTTTCTCGGAAACTAGAAGCACTAGAGCTTAAATAACGAAATTCTGGTATCACTCATATAACTCAACAAAATCCAATTTTTGGACTGATTTTGTATGAAAAACTTTAACTTAGCAAAATCCAATTTTTGGACTGATTTTGTATGAAAAACTTTAAACTCGATTTTCTCGGAAACTAGAAGCGCTAGAGCTTAAATAACGAAATTCTGGTATCACTCATATAACTTATCAAAATCCAATTTTTGGACTGATTTTGTATGAAAAACTCGATTTTCTCGGAAACTAGAAGCGCTAGAGCTTAAATAACGAAATTCTGGTATCACTCATATAACTCAACAAAATCCAATTTTTGGACTGATTTTGTATGAAAAACTTTAAACTCGATTTTCTCGGAAACTAGAAGCACTAGAGCTTAAATAACGAAATTCTGGTATCACTCATATAACTCAACAAAATCCAATTTTTGTACTGATTTTGTATGAAAAACTTTAACTTAGCAAAATCCAATTTTTGGACTGATTTTGTATGAAAAACTTTAAACTCGATTTTCTCGGAAACTAGAAGCGCTAGAGCTTAAATAACGAAATTCTGGTATCACTCATATAACTTATCAAAATCCAATTTTTGGACTGATTTTGTATGCAAAACTTTAAACTCGATTTTCTCGGAAACTAAAAGCGCTAGAGCTTAAATAACGAAATTCTGGTATCACTCATATAACTTAGCAAAATCCAATTTTTGGACTGACTTTGTATGAAAAACTTTAAACTCGATTTTCTCGGAAACTAGAAGCGCTAGAGCTTAAATAACGAAATTCTGGTATCACTCATATAACTTAGCAAAATCCAATTTTTGGACTGATTTTGTATGAAAAACTTTAAACTCGATTTTCTCGGAAACTAGAAGCGCTAGAGCTTAAATAACGAAATTCTGGTATCACTCATATAACTTATCAAAATCCAATTTTTGGACTGATTTTGTATGCAAAACTTTAAACTCGATTTTCTCGGAAACTAGAAGCGCTAGAGCTTAAATAACGAAATTCTGGTATCACTCATATAACTTAGCAAAATCCAATTTTTGGACTGACTTTGTATGAAAAACTTTAAACTCGATTTTCTCGGAAACTAGAAGCGCTAGAGCTTAAATAACGAAATTCTGGTATCACTCATATAACTTAGCAAAATCCAATTTTTGGACTGATTTTGTATGAAAAACTTTAAACTCGATTTTCTCGGAAACTAGAAGCGCTAGAGCTTAAATAATGAAAGTTTGGTATCACTCATATAACTCAGCAAAATCCAATTTTTGGACTGATTTTGTATGAAAAATTTTAAACTCGATCTTCTCGGAAACTAGAAGCGCTAGAGCTTAAATAACGAAATTCTGGTATCACTCATATAACTCAACAAAATCCAATTTTTGGACTGATTTTGTATGAAAAACTTTAAACTGGATTTTCTCGGAAACTAGAAGCGCTAGAGCTTAAATAATGAAATTCTGGTATCACTCATATAACTAAGCAAAATCCAATTTTTGGACTGATTTTGTATGAAAAACTTTAAACTCGATTTTCTCGGAAACTAGAAGCACTAGAGCTTAAATAACGAAATTCTGGTATCACTCATATAACTCAACAAAATCCAATTTTTGGACTGATTTTGTATGAAAAACTTTAACTTAGCAAAATCCAATTTTTGGACTGATTTTGTATGAAAAACTTTAAACTCGATTTTCTCGGAAACTAGAAGCGCTAGAGCTTAAATAACGAAATTCTGGTATCACTCATATAACTCAACAAAATCCAATTTTTGTACTGATTTTGTATGAAAAACTTTAACTTAGCAAAATCCAATTTTTGGACTGATTTTGTATGAAAAACTTTAAACTCGATTTTCTCGGAAACTAGAAGCACTAGAGCTTAAATAACGAAATTCTGGTATCACTCATATAACTCAACAAAATCCAATTTTTGTACTGATTTTGTATGAAAAACTTTAACTTAGCAAAATCCAATTTTTGGACTGATTTTGTATGAAAAACTTTAAACTCGATTTTCTCGGAAACTAGAAGCGCTAGAGCTTAAATAACGAAATTCTGGTATCACTCATATAACTTATCAAAATCCAATTTTTGGACTGATTTTGTATGCAAAACTTTAAACCCGATTTTCTCGGAAACTAAAAGCGCTAGAGCTTAAATAACGAAATTCTGGTATCACTCATATAACTTAGCAAAATCCAATTTTTGGACTGACTTTGTATGAAAAACTTTAAACTCGATTTTCTCGGAAACTAGAAGCGCTAGAGCTTAAATAACGAAATTCTGGTATCACTCATATAACTTAGCAAAATCCAATTTTTGGACTGATTTTGTATGAAAAACTTTAAACTCGATTTTCTCGGAAACTAGAAGCGCTAGAGCTTAAATAACGAAATTCTGGTATCACTCATATAACTTATCAAAATCCAATTTTTGGACTGATTTTGTATGCAAAACTTTAAACTCGATTTTCTCGGAAACTAGAAGCGCTAGAGCTTAAATAACGAAATTCTGGTATCACTCATATAACTTAGCAAAATCCAATTTTTGGACTGACTTTGTATGAAAAACTTTAAACTCGATTTTCTCGGAAACTAGAAGCGCTAGAGCTTAAATAACGAAATTCTGGTATCACTCATATAACTTAGCAAAATCCAATTTTTGGACTGATTTTGTATGAAAAACTTTAAACTCGATTTTCTCGGAAACTAGAAGCGCTAGAGCTTAAATAATGAAAGTTTGGTATCACTCATATAACTCAGCAAAATCCAATTTTTGGACTGATTTTGTATGAAAAATTTTAAGCTCGATCTTCTCGGAAACTAGAAGCGCTAGAGCTTAAATAACGAAATTCTGGTATCACTCATATAACTCAACAAAATCCAATTTTTGGACTGATTTTGTATGAAAAACTTTAAACTGGATTTTCTCGGAAACTAGAAGCGCTAGAGCTTAAATAATGAAATTCTGGTATCACTCATATAACTAAGCAAAATCCAATTTTTGGACTGATTTTGTATGAAAAACTTTAAACTCGATTTTCTCGGAAACTAGAAGCACTAGAGCTTAAATAACGAAATTCTGGTATCACTCATATAACTCAACAAAATCCAATTTTTGGACTGATTTTGTATGAAAAACTTTAACTTAGCAAAATCCAATTTTTGGACTGATTTTGTATGAAAAACTTTAAACTCGATTTTCTCGGAAACTAGAAGCGCTAGAGCTTAAATAACGAAATTCTGGTATCACTCATATAACTTATCAAAATCCAATTTTTGGACTGATTTTGTATGCAAAACTTTAAACTCGATTTTCTCGGAAACTAAAAGCGCTAGAGCTTAAATAACGAAATTCTGGTATCACTCATATAACTTAGCAAAATCCAATTTTTGGACTGATTTTGTATGCAAAACTTTAAACTCGATTTTCTCGGAAACTAGAAGCGCTAGAGCTTAAATAACGAAATTTTGGTATCACTCATATAACTCAGCAAAATCCAATTTTTGGACTGATTTTGTATGAAAAACTTTAAACTCGATTTTCTCGGAAACTAGAAGCGCTAGAGCTTAAATAACGAAATTCTGGTATCACTCATATAACTTAGCAAAATCCAATTTTTGGACTGATTTTGTATAAAAAACTTTAAACTCGATTTTCTCGGAAACTAGAAGCGCTAGAGCTTAAATAATGAAATTCTGGTATCACTCATATAACTAAGCAAAATCCAATTTTTGGACTGATTTTGTATAAAAGACTTTAAACTCGATTTTCTCGGAAACTAGAATCGCTAGAGCTTAAATAATGAAATTCTGGTATCACTCATATAACTTAGCAAAATCCAATTTTTGGACTGATTTTGTATAAAAAACTTTAAACTCGATTTTCTCGGAAACTAGAATCGCTAGAGCTTAAATAATGAAATTCTGGTATCACTCATATAACTTAGCAAAATCCAATTTTTGGACTGATTTTGTATAAAAGACTTTAAACTTGATTTTCTCGGAAACTAGAAGCGCTAGAGCTTAAATAACGAAATTCTGGTATCACTCATATAACTTAGCAAAATCCAATTTTTGGACTGATTTTGTATGAAAAACTTTAAACTCGATTTTCTCGGAAACTAGAATCGCTAGAGCTTAAATAATGAAATTCTGGTATCACTCATATAACTAAGCAAAATCCAATTTTTGGACTGATTTTGTATGAAAAACTTTAAACTCGATTTTCTCGGAAACTAGAATCGCTAGAGCTTAAATAATGAAATTCTGGTATCACTCATATAACTAAGCAAAATCCAATTTTTGGACTGATTTTGTATAAAAGACTTTAAACTTGATTTTCTCGGAAACTAGAAGCGCTAGAGCTTAAATAATGAAATTCTGGTATCACTCATATAACTAAGCAAAATCCAATTTTTGGACTGATTTTGTATGAAAAACTTTAAACTCGATTTTCTCGGAAACTAGAATCGCTAGAGCTTAAATAATGAAATTCTGGTATCACTCATATAACTTAGCAAAATCCAATTTTTGGACTGATTTTGTATAAAAGACTTTAAAATCGATTTTCTCGGAAACTAGAATCGCTAGAGCTTAAATAATGAAATTCTGGTATCACTCATATAACTAAGCAAAATCCAATTTTTGGACTGATTTTGTATGAAAAACTTTAAACTCGATTTTCTCGGAAACTAGAATCGCTAGAGCTTAAATAATGAAATTCTGGTATCACTCATATAACTTAGCAAAATCCAATTTTTGGACTGATTTTGTATAAAAGACTTTAAACTTGATTTTCTCGGAAACTAGAAGCGCTAGAGCTTAAATAACGAAATTCTGGTATCACTCATATAACTAAGCAAAATCCAATTTTTGGACTGATTTTGTATGAAAAACTTTAAACTCGATTTTCTCGGAAACTAGAATCGCTAGAGCTTAAATAATGAAATTCTGGTATCACTCATATAACTAAGCAAAATCCAATTTTTGGACTGATTTTGTATGAAAAACTTTAAAGTCGATTTTCTCGGAAACTAGAAGCGCTAGAGCTTAAATAACGAAATTCTGGTATCACTCATATAACTTAGCTAAATCCAATTTTTGGACTGATTTTGTATGAAAAACTTTAAACTCGATTTTCTCGGAAACTAGAAGCGCTAGAGCTTAAATAACGAAATTCTGGTATCACTCATATAACTTAGCTAAATCCAATTTTTGGACTGATTTTGTATGAAAAACTTTAAACTCGATTTTCTCGGAAACTAGAAGCGCTAGAGCTTAAATAATGAAATTTTGGTATCACTCATATAACTTAGCTAAATCCAATTTTTGGACTGATTTTGTATGAAAAACTTTAAAGTCGATTTTCTCGGAAACTAGAAGCGCTAGAGCTTAAATAATGAAATTTTGGTATCACTCATATAACTTAGCTAAATCCAATTTTTGGACTGATTTTGTATGAAAAACTTTAAACTCGATTTTCTCGGAAACTAGAAGCGCTAGAGCTTAAATAATGAAATTTTGGTATCACTCATATAACTCAGCAAAATCCAATTTTTGGACTGATTTTGTATGAAAAACTTTAAACTCGATTTTCTCGGAAACTAGAAGCGCTAGAGCTTAAATAACGAAATTCTGGTATCACTCATATAACTTAGCTAAATCTAATTTTTGGACTGATTTTGTATGAAAAACTTTAAACTCGATTTTCTCGGAAACTAGAAGCGCTAGAGCTTAAATAATGAAATTTTGGTATCACTCATATAACTTAGCTAAATCCAATTTTTGGACTGATTTTGTATGAAAAACTTTAAAGTCGATTTTCTCGTAAACTAGAAGCGCTAGAGCTTAAATAATGAAATTTTGGTATCACTCATATAACTCAGCAAAATCCAATTTTTGGACTGATTTTGTATGAAAAACTTTAAACTCGATTTTCTCGGAAACTAGAAGCGCTAGAGCTTAAATAACGAAATTCTGGTATCACTCATATAACTTAGCTAAATCTAATTTTTGGACTGATTTTGTATGAAAAACTTTAAACTCGATTTTCTCGGAAACTAGAAGCGCTAGAGCTTAAATAATGAAATTTTGGTATCACTCATATAACTCAGCAAAATCCAATTTTTGGACTGATTTTGTATGAAAAACTTTAAACTCGATTTTCTCGGAAACTAGAAGCGCTAGAGCTTAAATAACGAAATTCTGGTATCACTCATATAACTTAGCTAAATCTAATTTTTGGACTGATTTTGTATGAAAAACTTTAAACTCGATTTTCTCGGAAACTAGAAGCGCTAGAGCTTAAATAATGAAATTTTGGTATCACTCATATAACTTAGCTAAATCCAATTTTTGGACTGATTTTGTATGAAAAACTTTAAAGTCGATTTTCTCGTAAACTAGAAGCGCTAGAGCTTAAATAATGAAATTTTGGTATCACTCATATAACTCAGCAAAATCCAATTTTTGGACTGATTTTGTATGAAAAACTTTAAACTCGATTTTCTCGGAAACTAGAAGCGCTAGAGCTTAAATAACGAAATTCTGGTATCACTCATATAACTTAGCTAAATCCAATTTTTGGACTGATTTTGTATGAAAAACTTTAAACTCGATTTTCTCGGAAACTAGAAGCGCTAGAGCTTAAATAACGAAATTTTGGTATCACTCATATAACTCAGCAAAATCCAATTTTTGGACTGATTTTGTATGAAAAACTTTAAACTCGATTTTCTCGGAAACTAGAAGCGCTAGAGCTTAAATAACGAAATTTTGGTATCACTCATATAACTTAGCTAAATCCAATTTTTGGACTGATTTTGTATGAAAAACTTTAAACTCGATTTTCTCGGAAACTAGAAGCGCTAGAGCTTAAATAATGAAATTTTGGTATCACTCATATAACTTAGCAAAATCCAATTTTTGGACTGATTTTGTATGAAAAACTTTAAACTCGATTTTCTCGGAAACTAGAAGCGCTAGAGCTTAAATAACGAAATTTTGGTATCACTCATATAACTTAGCTAAATCCAATTTTTGGACTGATTTTGTATGAAAAACTTTAAAGTCGATTTTCTCGTAAACTAGAAGCGCTAGAGCTTAAATAATGAAATTTTGGTATCACTCATATAACTCAGCAAAATCCAATTTTTGGACTGATTTTGTATGAAAAACTTTAAACTCGATTTTCTCGGAAACTAGAAGCGCTAGAGCTTAAATAACGAAATTCTGGTATCACTCATATAACTTAGCTAAATCCAATTTTTGGACTGATTTTGTATGAAAAACTTTAAACTCGATTTTCTCGGAAACTAGAATCGCTAGAGCTTAAATAACGAAATTTTGGTATCACTCATATAACTCAGCAAAATCCAATTTTTGGACTGATTTTGTATGAAAAACTTTAAACTCGATTTTCTCGGAAACTAGAAGCGCTAGAGCTTAAATAACGAAATTTTGGTATCACTCATATAACTCAGCAAAATCCAATTTTTGGACTGATTTTGTATGAAAAACTTTAAACTCGATTTTCTCGGAAACTAGAAGCGCTAGAGCTTAAATAACGAAATTTTGGTATCACTCATATAACTTAGCTAAATCCAATTTTTGGACTGATTTTGTATGAAAAACTTTAAAGTCGATTTTCTCGTAAACTAGAAGCGCTAGAGCTTAAATAATGAAATTTTGGTATCACTCATATAACTCAGCAAAATCCAATTTTTGGACTGATTTTGTATGAAAAACTTTAAACTCGATTTTCTCGGAAACTAGAAGCGCTAGAGCTTAAATAACGAAATTTTGGTATCACTCATATAACTCAGCAAAATCCAATTTTTGGACTGATTTTGTATGAAAAACTTTAAACTCGATTTTCTCGGAAACTAGAAGCGCTAGAGCTTAAATAACGAAATTCTGGTATCACTCATATAACTTATTATTAAGTCTAAATTTTGGACTGATTTCGTATGAAAAACTTTAAACTCGATTTTCTCGGAAACTAGAATCGCTAGAGCTTAAATAATGAAATTCTGGTATCACTCATATAACTTATCAAAGTCTAATTTTGGACTGATTTCGTATGAAAAACTTTAAACTCGATTTTCTCGGAAACTAGAAGCGCTAGAGCTTAAATAACGAAATTTTGGTATCACTCATATGACTTAGCAAAGTCTAATTTTTGGACTGATTCTGTATGAAAAACTTTAAACTCGATTTTCTCGGAAACTAGAATCGCTAGAGCTTAAATAATGAAATTCTGGTATCACTCATATAACTTAGCAAAGTCTAAATTTTGGACTGATTTCGTATGAAAAACTTTTAACTCGGTTTTCTCGGAAACTAGAATCGCTAGAGCTTAAATAATGAAATTCTGGTATCACTCATATAACTTAGCAAAGTCTAAATTTTGGACTGATTTCGTATGAAAAACTTTAAACTCGGTTTTCTCGGAAACTAGAATCGCTAGAGCTTAAATAATGAAATTCTGGTATCATTCATATAACTTAGCAAAGTCTAAATTTTGGACTGATTTCGTATGAAAAACTTTAAACTCGATTTTCTCGGAAACTAGAATCGCTAGAGCTTAAATAATGACATTCTGGTATCACTCATATAACTTAGCAAAGTCTAAATTTTGGACTGATTTCGTATGAAAAACTTTAAACTCGGTTTTCTCGGAAACTAGAATCGCTAGAGCTTAAATAATGAAATTCTGGTATCACTCATATAACTTAGCAAAGTCTAAATTTTGGACTGATTTCGTATGAAAAACTTTAAACTCGGTTTTCTCGGAAACTAGAATCGCTACAGCTTAAATAATGAAATTCTGGTATCACTCATATAACTTAGCAAAGTCTAAATTTTGGACTGATTTCGTATGAAAAACTTTAAACTCGGTTTTCTCGGAAACTAGAATCGCTAGAGCTTAAATAATGAAATTCTGGTATCATTCATATAACTTAGCAAAGTCTAAATTTTGGACTGATTTCGTATGAAAAACTTTAAACTCGATTTTCTCGGAAACTAGAATCGCTAGAGCTTAAATAATGAAATTCTGGTATCACTCATATAACTAAGCAAAATCCAATTTTTGGACTGGTTCTGTATGAAAAACTTTAAACTCGATTTTCTCGGAAACTAGAATCGCTAGAGCTTAAATAATGAAATTCTGGTATCACTCATATAACTTAGCAAAGTCTAAATTTTGGACTGATTTCGTATGAAAAACTTTAAACTCGGTTTTCTCGGAAACTAGAATCGCTAGAGCTTAAATAATGAAATTCTGGTATCATTCATATAACTTAGCAAAGTCTAAATTTTGGACTGATTTCGTATGAAAAACTTTAAACTCGATTTTCTCGGAAACTAGAATCGCTAGAGCTTAAATAATGAAATTCTGGTATCACTCATATAACTAAGCAAAATCCAATTTTTGGACTGATTTTGTATGAAAAACTTTAAACTCGATTTTCTCGGAAACTAGAAGCGCTAGAGCTTAAATAACGAAATTCTGGTATCACTCATATAACTTAGCAAAATCCAATTTTTGGACTGATTTTGTATAAAAGACTTTAAACTTGATTTTCTCGGAAACTAGAGGCGCTAGAGCTTAAATAACGAAATTCTGGTATCACTCATATAACTTAGCAAAATCCAATTTTTGGACTGATTTTGTATGAAAAACTTTAAACTCGATTTTCTCGGAAACTAGAAGCGCTAGAGCTTAAATAACGAAATTTTGGTGTCACTCATATAACTTAGCTAAATCCAATTTTTGGACTGATTTTGTATGAAAAACTTTAAACTCGATTTTCTCGGAAACTAGAAGCGCTAGAGCTTAAATAATGAAATTTTGGTATCACTCATATAACTTAGTAAAATCCAATTTTTGGACTGATTTTGTATGAAAAACTTTAAACTCGATTTTCTCGGAAACTAGAAGCGCTAGAGCTTAAATAACGAAATTTTGGTATCACTCATATAACTTAGCTAAATCCAATTTTTGGACTGATTTTGTATGAAAAACTTTAAAGTCGATTTTCTCGGAAACTAGAAGCGCTAGAGCTTAAATAATGAAATTTTGGTATCACTCATATAACTCAGCAAAATCCAATTTTTGGACTGATTTTGTATGAAAAACTTTAAACTCGATTTTCTCGGAAACTAGAAGCGCTAGAGCTTAAATAACGAAATTCTGGTATCACTCATATAACTTAGCTAAATCCAGTTTTTGGACTGATTTTGTATGAAAAACTTTAAACTCGATTTTCTCGGAAACTAGAAGCGCTAGAGCTTCAATAACGAAATTCTGGTATCACTCATATAACTCAGCAAAATCCAATTTTTGGACTGATTTTGTATGAAAAACTTTAAACTCGATTTTCTCGGAAACTAGAAGCGCTAGAGCTTAAATAACGAAATTCTGGTATCACTCATATAACTTAGCTAAATCCAATTTTTGGACTGATTTTGTATGAAAAACTTTAAACTCGATTTTCTCGGAAACTAGAAGCGCTAGAGCTTAAATAACGAAATTTTGTTATCACTCATATAACTCAGCAAAATCCAATTTTTGGACTGATTTTGTATGAAAAACTTTAAACTCGATTTTCTCGGAAACTAGAAGCGCTAGAGCTTAAATAACGAAATTCTGGTATCACTCATATAACTTAGCTAAATCCAATTTTTGGACTGATTTTGTATGAAAAACTTTAAACTCGATTTTCTCGGAAACTAGAAGCGCTAGAGCTTAAATAATGAAATTTTGGTATCACTCATATAACTCAGCAAAATCCAATTTTTGGACTGATTTTGTATGAAAAACTTTAAACTCGATTTTCTCGGAAACTAGAAGCGCTAGAGCTTAAATAACGAAATTTTGGTATCACTCATATAACTCAGCAAAATCCAATTTTTGGACTGATTTTGTATGAAAAACTTTAAACTCGATTTTCTCGGACACTAGAAGCGCTAGAGCTTAAATAATGAAATTTTGGTATCACTCATATAACTCAGCAAAATCCAATTTTTGGACTGATTTTGTATGAAAAACTTTAAACTCTATTTTCTCGGAAACTAGAAGCGCTAGAGCTTAAATAACGAAATTTTGGTATCACTCATATAACTTAGCAAAATCCAATTTTTGGACTGATTTTGTATAAAAAACTTTAAACTCGATTTTCTCGGAAACTAGAAGCGCTAGAGCTTAAATAACGAAATTCTGGTATCACTCATATAACTTAGCAAAATCCAATTTTTGGACTGATTTTGTATAAAAAACTTTAAACTCGATTTTCTCGGAAACTAGAAGCGCTAGAGCTTAAATAACGAAATTTTGGTATCACTCATATAACTTAGCTAAATCCAATTTTTGGACTGATTTTTTATGAAAAACTTTAAACTCGATTTTCTCGGAAACTAGAAGCGCTAGAGCTTAAATAATGAAATTCTGGTATCACTCATATAACTGAGCAAAATCCAATTTTTGGACTGATTTTGTATGAAAAACTTTAAACTCGATTTTCTCGGAAACTAGAAGCGCTAGAGCTTAAATAATGAAATTCTGGTATCACTCATATAACTGAGCAAAATCCAATTTTTGGACTGATTTTGTATGAAAAACTTTAAACTCGACAATAAATTTCAGTGTATTTATTAAAAATAAAAATTGGTAATAGAGAAATCTTAATAATAAATTTTGTAATCCCGAAAATAACTTTTGATAAATAAATTTAAGTAAAAGAGGAATTTTTGGATTCAATATTGAACAATGTTATTTTTTTTTAAATTTTTCCTATAAAACTAATATGAAACAATGATAATTTTTTTTATTAAAGTCCATACTTTTGCACAAATTTACTTTTATTTTTCAATCAACATAGCGGCATGTTAATTTAACAATAGTAATTTTACTGTGTGTGACTCTATACTGGCTGTAGGGTATCATATAATCTTTTTAACTTTTTCTACATATCAAAGCCAAAAACTTTATATTTAAAATTGTTTTTTTTTTTAATATGTCTTTTGTTTGTGTTGTGCAAATATTTTCTTAAATAAATAACCTAAAAAATCAAAAGGGAAAGCTGTTGATATATGTATTTAAATCAAATGGCAAATAAGGTCAACCACCTTTCGACACTATTTGATTTTATTGAAGACCCGACCTGCATAAATAAAACTTGGAACGACAAAATCAGCATAATTTATGAAACCTTAATTTAAAAAGGTTAATATTAAGTTAAGTTGAGAAAAGAAATCAATTTAGTTTTTTTTTTTTTCTTTTAATAAACACCAACATTTTTTTTCAACCACAAAGAACTTAATTTATTTTCAAACCAATTAAAATTCTCGGAAAATTTAACAGTTCGTTTAGCATTAGATTTCATAAATTGCATTTAAACGCAATTTTTTTAAAACTTCTTTTCAACACAGCACACTGAAGGCTACATTTTATTGTTTTTGTATTTATAATTTTGCAAATCTTAATGAAAACATTTCTTTAACCCCATCGGGAACATTCCAGATAGAAAGTTAACAAATAAATGAGATGAAATATAGAATTATGATTCTGTTCAACACAACTCTATTGAAGAGGGGAGATACAAAAAGTATGTGTTGAAGAAAAAACAATAAAAAGATTCATCAGTTGGTGTTATTTTCATTTCATTTTGATGCATTTAAGTCTTGGTACAAAAATAAAATAAAACTGATTGTGTCAGTGGTATTTAAACTTTCTGTATAAACACTAAAATATATACATTTATTTTACAATTTTTGTTAGAAGACAATAAAAACCAACACCATTTCCCATCGAGATCGAGACCCTTTCTTTTTTATACATTTCACCGAAGGTAAAAAGGTATATCGTTAGGTAAAATGCGAAAAGGCGTAACTAACAAAAATATAATTTTACAGGAGAAGCAAAAACCTTTGCAAAATTAACACTAAAAACATTTTTAACGAAGTTTTTCTCGCGTCAGAAAAACATTTGATTTATTAGTCTTCCATAGAACTCTTCAAACAATTTTGAAAGAAACCCATTTGATTACATTTTGTTAGAAAAAAGTGTGTAATTACGTCGTTTTGCATCCCTGTACCGTACCTTTGTCATTTGTTAATAAAAGCGTTATTTTCGATCGCAAAGATGTAAGATTTTGTCTAGACATGAACTTTAATGACATTCATAATAATCAATCAAAAACTCGATTTTGAATTTTTTGCATTTTAGCGAACGATATATAAGTTTGTCATTCCGTTTGCAATTTCTACAATATTGCTCTAAGACCCTATACGAGTAGCGAAGTTGATTTAACGATGACGGTCTGTCCGTGTCTATTTTGAAATGGGGTTTCCGAAGACCCCAGATTTGATGGGGGCTACTTTGTTATATATTAAGGCCTCATATACTCCGCTAAAGCTTGCTATTAAACTTCAGTCAGATCCTTCTACGAGTGCCTATAATTTTACCCATAGATCTATTGTTGTTGTTGTTTTTTTTTTTTTATTTATTTTTTTTATATATCTGGAACGCCAAGAGCCAAAGTTTCGAAATTATGTACAAGCATCGTTATGAAAACAGAACCTCTCTGAAAAAAATGGGCGGGACTGAAAAAGTAGGCGTGAAACTTCCCATGCAAAGCTATAAAAAATATCTGTGTATCTGGAGAACGGAAAGAGACAGTTTCCATATTAGCAACAACCATCTTGGTTATCAATACACAACATCCCGCAAAATGCTGGAGGGAAAGGAGAATTGCGCGTGGCACAAAATATTTTTTTTTTCAACTTTTGTACATATGGCTGGGTTATTAATACACAACCTCTCTAAAAATATGGGCTGGAATGGAAACGTAGTCGTGTCACTTCCCATGCAAAGATATCAAAAATGTTTGTATTTCTGAACGGCAAGAGCCAGAGTTTCCATATTACCTGGTTATCAATACACAACATCAGACTTAATGTGGGTCTGATTATAGACTTTTGGATATCCCGAGAACGGCAAGAGCTTAAGTTTGCATAATTTAACTGAAGATATAAAGACCTACAAATACTCATATAGCCAACCTAGAAGCATTACATCATTTAAGATTACTGTTTCATCCGAAGTATTTAGTCATTTATTTAATCCATCCTTTTGGCCTGAATATACACTAGTTATAGAATATATACCGAGATCTAACCGAAGAGTTAATAATCGTACGCAACTTATAAACAGTTACAGATTGTATATCAAAATGTCTGTGGCTTAAATACAAAATTATCCAGATTTTATATCAACAGCTTTGAATTCGATCATCATGTTATTATAATATTATGCAATAAATTCAATATTTATAGACTGGATAGAGATACAAACACAAGAGGTGGCGGTGTCTTGATAGCAGTTCGTAATATTTTTTCAACTAGAGAAATTAAAAAATACTTAAATGTTCCCAAGGGAATCGGATTTGTAGCTACACGTATAAAACTAGAATATTAAAATATCGTTACAACTTGTTTCCATATACCGCCCAGTTAAAATAGAAACCAAATTACTTACAAGGTTTGGTTCCATTGGCACCCGTACTCAAGCTTGGCTCACTTGGGTCCATTAATTAGTTCCCGTTGCATAACCACATCACACCGTCTCCCAAGGGTCCTATATTATCTGGCTGCCAATATTCTCACTCAGCCACCCAGTCGATTCAATAAAGAAGTGGATCCTGTTTAAATCAATGTTAGAGAGACAGAGAAATAAGATGAAACTTATGTGAAGTAAATTGCTTACTCCATGGGAGCGAAACACCTATTTCATATGTTGAATCGTTTTGATTTAAAGTGGTGCCTGCATCTGCTAACGAGTCCGCCATACAGTTTCCATGTATGTCCCTGCGTCCGGGGACCCACTAAATGCTAACTACTGAATATCTCGCTATCTCCTCCAGAGACATCCGGAGTTCTTGGACATTTCTCGATGTGATGAACACATTCTCCAGGTAGCTTATGGCCGCCTGCCAGATATTTCACCGTACCGAATTTGACTCGCGACTATGTAGATGGCCATTTTTTCGGCCTGAATGACACTGCAGTGATCCGTCAGCCTTACACGAATGCTCCAGTTTAGCTGCTCGGAGTATATGCCAGAACCGACACCATGCAGTGTCTTAGACCCGTCAGTAAATATCTGAATCGTATTCGCGGGAATTTGTAGGGCATCATAGTTAACCACGTTATCCAAAATGCTTGTGGTGAAGCCAGGATCAAAAATTGGCTCAGGTGTGCCATAATCAATGTCCCTGTGCCAATTAATCTCTTCCAGGATTTAAGCATGTCCGATATTGTAATCCCTCCATGCTCTAGTGGCCCTTTGTCGTACCGACGCGTTCGCAGCTAACTTTTTCGCCAAAATGTCTGTTGGTAGCCAGTTCAAGATTGTAAACAATGCCTTATAGGGGGTTGTTCTAATCGCACCCGTTACCGCTATTGCCACCATTCTTACTTACTTATATATGTGACTTGAGTTTCTGTGTAAACACTCATGTCACAAATATGTGACGCTAAGTGGTGAACGTGTTAATACTAATTGGCTGCATTTGTTTACTAACATCACTGGTACTCCATCTTCTATTGATTAAACAGTGCATGTTTCCCACGCTATTATTTTTAAATATTTTGATTAAAACTGGACCGCAATGGAATTCAAAGCGATAATCGAATCTGAAGAATAAAAAAAAAATGTTTTAAACGGTACAAAAAGTCTGCTCTACTCTCCGACACGCTAAATATGCTGTATCCCAATCAAATTATAATTCAATGAATTCGCTGCTCAACAATAACTATCTTAATCCTATTTAACACAATTTAAAATGAGGCCCAAAATCGTTTTTTAAATTCGTTGATTCTAAGCGTAAATCAACTGGTCATCCCATTGATATGAAATACCTAGTGAATCTAACAACAATTTGGAAATAAGTAATTTATTTGTAGACTTTTTCTCGGCGACATACTCGGATGCCCCATAAAATAATATTGCTGAAAGCCAACCAATAAAAATTTCCGATCAGCCCCTCGCAAATTTTAATAGCTCTTAGAAGCGTTTAATCGACATTTACTAGTGGACCTGTCGGTATACCCAGCTGTATTTTAAAAAATTGTGCAAATGCAGTTTTTCTTCAATCTTGGAAATATTCGTATATAATTCCACTTTTCAAGGCCGGTAATAAGTCAAACATATTAAACTATAAAGGTATTGCAAAGCTTAGTCCCCAAATGTCGTCTCTTTTATCCACTTACAACACGGCTTTAGAAATTGCTTCATCTGATCTCCTTACTATTTATACCACCTATATCCGACCACGAATGGAATACAACTCTCTGGGCAGTGCTTCAAAGTCTATTTTGGAGCTTCTTGATCGTTGGCGAAGGTTCTCATTGGTGACAGTAGGGTATCCAATTCTATTGACTCCCTTGAGCACCGTCGTAATGTAGGTTGTATTTGCCTATTTTATCAATACTACATCGGGATGTGTTCTGATGAAATAAGGGATCTGGTTCCCGAAAGCCATACTTTTGTTCGTAATACACGTTTTTCCTCAAGAGCCCATCCTTTTGTGGTCGATTGTCCTGTACAACGCATTACAGGGAAAATGCGTTTTTTGGCCGGACTGTTCGTATGTGGAATAACCTTCCTGCTGAAGTCTTCCCTCTCACTTTCAACATCAATAAATTCAAGTCGAATGTTCACAGGCACTACTCCCTCTTTCCTCCTTACCATAACCTTTATTCCTAGTTCCAACACAATGCAACGCATTAGTAGGGGTCATCCCTTGAGTACTGGTCCTAACCAAAAAAAAAAAAAAAAAAGCAACAAGCTGATGTCATATACACCGAGCTTAGTAAGGCAATTGATAAAGTTAACCATTTCTTACTTTACAAATACCATAAACTGGTTCAGGTCATACCTAACAGGTCGTAATGGGAGTGTTATCTTTAACAATGTCACCTCTAAAAATATTATCGAAAAATATTATGAAATCTAGAGTTCCTCTAAGGAGCCACCTGGGACAGATTTAATTTTCTATTTTTATAAACGATTTACCGAGTGCAATCTAATTTTGGAATGTTTTAATGTATCCTGATGATGTGAAGAATTTTCTAAGTCATTATAATAGCGTAAAGTGCCAATATTTACAATATGTTTTAAGCAAATTTTATGATGGGAGCAATAAAACGTTTATTTTATATAGTAGGAAAGGGATAAGAAAAATGTCACGAAAACTTCTTTAAAAGGGCTACATATCTCTTATATTTCCAAGACCCATTTCCAAAAATCGCTTTACTCCGCATAAACCTCCAAACAATAGTATTTTAAATTATTCTATGCATCAATAAATATAAAATATTAACATTTTGATCATATTTTTCGAAATGGTGTCCATTGTTGTGTCAGTATGATTTAATATATATAGAAATTTAAAACTACTGTAGACATTTGTATGCAGTCATGGCATAAATATAAATAAATGAAGAAGACAGCCACTCCTACAATCAACATTACAGCAATTTTTAAGCACTGAACTGTTTATACAAGACAAGAGGAGTCCACTTTCATAACTGAATAGCAAATGAAAGGAAAACAAATCTTCATAATGATGAATCTACTACTTGTATAAGTTAAGGATAAAATTAAAAAGAAAAAAAATTAAAAATAGGACTTCTGTTACTGACAACAATAATAAAACAGTAACAGCAACAAAAAATATTGTTAACATTTGGACGTGTGTACTCGTATACAAGTGAATACACTCTTCGAGTTGAGTTGAGATAAAAAAAAAATGTAAATAAAAAGATACAAAAATCATACACCAGGGACGAAAAAGTTCATACAATTATAATTTTTTTGGAATCTACAGTTAAAAATCTTAAAAGCACAATAGTACATAAGAGACGAATTTGGTACAATTGAATTTTGAATAACAGTGTAGTAATTTTTAAAGTTTTTTAATACTTTGGAAAAATGTATAATCTTTAGCACAGTACAGTACCCATGTTCTGTAACTTTGGTGAGAACTTCTCGCATCGAAAACATGTGAAACAAAATATTCCATCCATCGTTTCTCGAAAAGTGAGAAAAAAGTGTTTCTGTAATTCATGCCGAAAACTATCAAAAGAGATTACGTCGTTACGTTATAAATGTCATAATATTCCACTCAAAGCCGATTAGAAATTGCAGATGTGAAAAACATCAGTCAAACATATCGTTGACGGCGACCAAATTTGCCTAAATTTGAAAACTTTTCAACGACGGCGGGGAAAAAACAACCGGAGGCTATACCAAAAAATGTAAAGTGCGACTTTAATGTTTTTCTATGAACAAATTGCTTTGAAAACATTCTTATATTTTTAAAAAATGTTAAAAGCAAAATAGTTAAACAATGAAAAAATCTGCCAAGAACATAATGCTTATCTTTTCCGTGTTAATATTCATTGCATTTTGCATTTTTAATTTATTTTTGAGTGTTAAAAATGTTTCTCACCCCGTTTTTACGAGTGAGCTTATTTGACAGTTCTCCCGCTTTGAACTATCAAATAAGCTTTCTCACAAAAATTTTATAGACACACTTTTCCAGTATATTGGCGAGAAATTTCCTTACGTGACAGCTGGTATTCGCCAAAAATGTTACAGATGCAGTTAAGTGAGAAAAAATTGATCAGATTTTTCTATTAAAAAGTGACAACAATAATGTATTAACTAAAAAGTTTTATTTTTTCGCTTTTTGGAAGAATTCGATACTTTATATTCCTATCTACCCGCTGTAAAGATATCGTGGTACTTTGTCTCCTTTTTGGTAATGAAACGGCTGTTTTAAACATTTGTTTCATATGCTTTTAAAGTAAAATTAAAATTAGTTTTGCTTCTACTGAATATTTTGACATTTTGAGTTAACCCTCTGCGAATGACGTGGTTGTCAAACAGACACCAATGGAAGAAAAAATGGATTTTCTCCGTTCTTTTTCAAACATCGGCTCTTACGCATTCAGTACCTTCTTAATACGTTTTCATGTATATGGTGGCGTGACGAACGCGATTAAATAGAGCGCAATACTAAGGAGGTGTCTGAGACACAACCGCATCAATATTTTTGTTATATTTTTCTTCTAAACAACACGTCAATAAAGTTGTTTCAATATTTTATAACTCTTGTTATTTTTATTTTGATGGGTCGTTCTAATACAATACAAATTCTTCATTGTTCTAAAAAAACAGATCATCTGGAACTTTTAAAAACCGTGAAGAGCAGATTCTGAGTTTTGTATCAAACAAGATTGTTTGAACAAATCCATGTTAGAATGTCTGGTTCAATACACTAGATAAAATCAGTTGTATCTTTTTATTTAACCACTGAAATGTTCTCATTTTTTCTATACTGGTTAGTTCAGATGTGAACTGAACTTAGTGTAAAACTTGTAAAAAAACAAATTGGATATTTTTAACTTTTTTTGGTTTTTGTATAGGTGTAAATTATTTAGGTCCATTCTGTGCCATGCCATTAAATATGGTATAAAATTAATTGTCGTTTTGTTCTCAAAAATAAATTAAAACAAATAACAAGCTATAAAATTAATCTAAAATAAAAAATAGTTTCAGAAGGTTAAGAAAACAGAACTTGGAAAATATAAGCCATTAAAATAGCGTACTACCACGTCATTGGAATTGTTATAACAAAGTCACGTCAGTCGCAGAGGGTTAATAGAGTATTGTTGCAAAAGTGCGATATGTCAGTACCCAAAAAAAAAAAACATCATTGCGCGTTTTTAACGTTAGAAAGTCTAACTATTCATAACAATTTAAGTTCTATTTCTAGCCACATTTCATTTCTTTAATTTCTTTCATTTCACATTTCTTTTATTTACACTGTAACTGAGAATAATTCATTCTCTTACTGTACCAAATATAAAACATTTATGACAGCTTGACAGAATACTGTTGTGCTATTTCTTCTTGTTATTATTTTCATTTTAAACATTGTATTCGAATTCATTATAATTATTTTTCTTTAATTTTTTTTTTGTGTTGTCTTGAAAGAAATACAATTTTTTTTTTTTTTTTTTTTGGATTTTGTAAAGTTCTCTCTTGTTGACTTTGTTATATTTTAATTTGTTCATTGAAAAAATAGCAACAATAAAATTAGATGACGGGTGACAATGTAAAGAGGGTGGGGGATAAAATATAAATTGAAACATGGCTATAATTACATCGCAATGGTAAATAATGCACTGTATTTAATTTTTTTAAGAAAATCTGAAAAAAAAATTAAAGTAAAACAATGAAAGAGAAGTAAAATTATATAGAAGTAAAAATATATTTATTTAGGTTAAACTTTATTTTTAAACTTCTTCCCTAGAATTATTTATCCTTAAAATACCCATTATTGTTATTAAAATTAACCTGAATAGAACTTTATTTCCGACTGGTTACTTAGCGACATCTGGCACACAGAATAATTGGCAAAAGTGAAGAAACTAACTCAATACCGATTGCAAAAAAAAAAACACACACAAAATTTAGTAGTCTAGAAAATTTAGATGTCTGTTTTAATAGGCATTTTTAACCAGCTGTGCAAAGTTCTACCCTAACCCCAAACGAATCAGATGACATGAGACATATTCTGCAGATTTCGAACTGCTCTAATTAAAAAAGAAAGTTTAGTCACAACTGAAAATCCTTTCACATCTCCCCTCCCCACATAAACATATTATAAAAGAATTTGGAAAAAAAACTTGAAGTAACTCCATAATCGCACTACTCATTATAGCGTGCAGTTCAAAATCTGTTTATTTGTATTCATATATATTTACTCCGCGCAAATCACACGAGGAGGAAATCAAGTTCCCAACTGGCGTTGTTATAAGGGGCAACATTATTAGGGGCTCGGAGGTCCCTATATATGTGGACAGAAAGAAGGCTCTTAGGGCATTGATGGGCTGTTATGTTAACTCCAAGCTAGCTGAAGATTGCAGCAAGGCTATCTAAGCGGAGTATGAAATGAGGCTGTGCTGGGTATCGGATCGCTGTAACATCACCGGCAACGAAAGTGTTTATGAGTTGGTGAGACTGTACTCGGAAACGGAGGACTCTGACGGTTTGGAGGTAGTCAAGCCTCTAACAGGCTTTTATTTTGGAATGATTTAGTAATGGGTTCTATGCGATGCAAGTAGGTTCTGGGGAAACAGAACGGCATGCAAAGTGTTGCGGGCGCTTTGGCCTGTGCTTAGGAAGTCCGATTCGAAATTGTTGCTTGGCAGGAGTAATGCCTGCGTTAGGACCATGAGAGGTATTACCACGGCCATGCATGATAGGCAGGGTGGCGGTTATAATGGGATCTGACTTTTCGGATATTTGCAGGTTGTGTGAGGACCCAGAGGAGTAGGCGACAGTTGAGCACATTTTGTGTCACTGGTCTAGTGTGCAGAACAGCAGGCTGAGATGGCTAGGAAGTAGGCTCTTGGGCAAATTTGGAGATGTTTCAGGCTGTGGGTGCGAGAATCTTACGGGATTCATAATAGGAAAGACCTAGCTATATAGCAGACGACCACGGACTAGGTATATGTAGGGAAGTTTTGCTTATTAGTTTTTTTTTGGTCCGATGTTTATATTTTTTCTCTAATGCTAATCCCGCAAAGGTCTAAGCTTGTCTTCAGGGTACTCTGGCGGGAATCGAACCCGCAATCCCCGAACTGATAGACTTGCTCACTACCAACTAGCCTACCGGGGCACGTTTTACTATTTTCTCCGTTCTTAAACGTTCACTCTTTATTTATCTCATTATGTTTTTCTTAGTAATCTATCACTTACTAAGGTGTCACAATGGGTCATTCGGTCTCTGGGTGAGGGTGTGAAGTTTGCTTTGCATCAGCCCTTCTACATAACCGAACCTACTCCGAATAGCCAAAAAAAAGTAATACTCCAAACTTAAAAGCCTCATTGGTGACCATGACACCTAAGCCAACAAAAGATCATACAACATTTTATTTATTTTGGCCTATTATCATTTTTTTTTAACATATCAAAGCTACTTGAAAAACTATAATTTGGTAAACTAACCCCGATTCTCAATAAGAATATATGAATTTCAAATCAAGAATTAGGATTTAGTAGAAAACATAGCATAATCAAACAAACACATAGACTTGTATGGAAAGAAAAAGTTCGTACTTAAATTAGGGTTTTTTTCACTTACTTTTAAAGTTAAAAAGTACGTAAAACAATCCAAAATGGTATTTCTTTCGAAACCAATCCCGGAATTTCTTCAATTAAGTAAATAAAAGTTTGAATTTTTCGTTGATCATGCCACTCTATATTCGTTATACATGCATACACGTGTGTTTCTTAAAGTAAAGTTTGTTGTAGAAACAACAATAACACAGCAAAAGAATGTATAAAACGGATTGCTTGTTTTGTTTAGAAACAGCAATAACAACACTACACGAAGAAAAACATACATTATTTTCATGTTTATGAAGTAAAATCAGAAGAAAAATTCCCGAATTCTATTTGTTAAAATTATTAAGGGCAATACATACAATTTTCAGGGAAATCTATAGCGGTCATGCTGCTGGTGTATTATAATTGAGAATTCTTCTGTTAACAAAGTGGGAAGTGCAACAAACGTGAATCAAACATATTTAACGAGCGGGCGAGTAAATAAAGTAAATAAATAATAATAGTTTTTTTCTCTCTCTCTCCCTGGTTCTCTGGTGTAAGTGCTTAGGTTAGAATCAATCTACTGTTGAATTATTTCAATTACGCATTCGGGATTAAGCCAAACTAGAAATTTTTGAATCAAGTACAATCTCAAATTAATGTTTATTATACTTTTACTTATTCTGGGTTCACACTATGAAAGTTTTCTTTCAGAAAGTCTGAGTTTATTGGTCCGAGGAGAGAGAATAAAAGCATATTCTATTCCCTTCTCATCAATTAACTCAGACTTTCTGCATGAACATATGTAAATCCCGGATTTACATATGTAAATCCGCTTTTCGTATTATAATTAGTACGGGGGCACACAAGAAAATTGTTCAATTTCTGTTCAGCCGATTAAAGGTCTAGTCCGACAAGGAAGCATCTTGCGACCAAGCTAAGAGACATGCCATGAACTGATAATACCAGCCATAGGAAATATGGTTTAAACTAGGGAAGATAAAAACCAATGAAGCCTGATTAAAATATCAAAATTTGGATTTAAAATACCATTAACAGTTCAATAAAATAACCACAATTCTAATTATTGTTAAAAGCTAAGATACAAGCTCTATGTTTACATTTGTCCTTCAAGTTGTGCTGAAAAAGGTCAACAAGAAAAAGAAAGACGAAAACATGAAAAACAGAATAAAAGTCTTTCGACTTCAAGAAGGATTATTGACAAAAAGTACGAAAAAAGAAGTATGGAAGAGCATGTAAATCAATTAAATTATATAATCATTCATTCAAAACAAATTTCGATCTTCCAAAGTGAAAATGCTATTTGGTTTAAAGACTGATGTTTGACTATAAACTGCCATCCGTCGTCAATGGCGGTGAGCGTTAAACGGCTAACCCCTCTGAAGAGATTGTGTGGTTACAATCGAAACTAATCAGGGAAACCTGTCCTTGAAAACCTGGGTTCAGTTCCCAGCTCAGTCAAGAATGAAAAATAATCAATAAATTTTAATTCATTTCATGTTGTAAAATTCCTTTCTTCATAAAAATAATTTAATGGAAATTAAATTTAATGAACTTTAGCCTGATTAAAATATCAAAATTTGAATTAAAAAATTTACAAAAGTGTTTAAATATAACATTCGCTTTGCATAGAAAATCATGCCCTACGTTTAAAATCAATAATCAAATCGGTATTTAAAAACTGCAGACAAAGTAGTAAAAGTCATAAAATTGTGCAAATTTAGAACAGAAGGCAATCTTCTCATTTTTGAAACTTAAACCGGCACAGTTTAGACAAAAGCAATAAACGAAAAGTTATACAACACAAAGTTCTTCGAATGTCAACCTGTTCGGAGTTTTTGGTTTGACTGACTGAAACTTTGAATAAATTCCGAAGTTAAGGCAGAAGAGAGTTGTGTGTAATTTTTTATGTGTGTAAAATGTATGTATGTAGACAATGTAGTGGGAGGTAGGACCAAGGGAAGTGGACGCTCATCTAACTTAAAGTTTGGGCAAGAAGGAAACAATTGGTTAGTTTTTTCAGCCCTATTTTTTTAAAATTTTACTTAGCCTCTATCATCATTTCTGAATGAATGAAATTAAATATTTTATGATATTGCAAAAAATTTTTATTTGCCCTCAAAGTACTTAGGATGCCCCTAGATGAGTCATATATATAACTGATCCCCTTTTATTTTTCATTCCTAATATTTTTTTTTCTAAAATACCTACCAGCTGTATCCATTCTTTAAGGGAGCTCACATACATGATTTTACACAATATTAATGTATAAAAGCAAAAGTTTATATTAAAGGAAAAGTGCCCAGGAATCTCCCCTAGTGGGGTAAAATGTATGACCAACCTCCATTAGTTTTTTGTCCTAAAGATTTTCTAAAACATATTGGACCTTAACACCACACATTTGGCGCCTGAAGCGCCTAGAATGCCCCTAGACGGATGGAATGTATGACCAACTCCACTTTATTCCTCATCGCTAACATTGTTTTCTAAAATACCTTCCCGCTATCTCCTTTCCTTAAGGGGGCTACAGAACTATAAAGAGAAACCAATATTGAAAAGTCTTTTTGGCGAAATTCTAAAGCATTAAAATACTTTACAGTCAAAGTCAAATGTATATGATAATTGCTCAAATTTTAACGGTGAACATTTTGCTTATTTTGTACGTATCGATAACTTTTTTGCTGCACTTTGGTGCAGACCGAATTGAAAAAGTCTACAAGTTTGCATTGTAGAATGCATTTAAGAAAGCGAGCGGATCTATGTCCGACGTTTTGGAACTTATCCCTTTTGTGGAAAAAGTATCCGAAAACATAAATAGTAACAAATTCCTTGTCCGATTTAACATTTGAGGTACTGTGTATTTTTTGTAACAAATTGAGCTTGAATGTACTCGTACAATTTTATTGTAAAATATTATTAAATAAATTATTTTTGTTAATTTTTCATGGATTTTGAATAAAGGAATTTGTAGCCAATCAGCAATTAAATTCTTGTGAAATTAAAATCAAACAAACATTAAAAACGATCGGGTGTTTAAAGTTCATTAAAATATTCAGTTTAAAATACTTCATACTATGAGTACAGCTTATCTTCATCAGAACTACTCTTAAAATCAGGAAAAACTACGATAATTAAAAAATATTAAAATTTCCAACTCAATCGACTTCGATTTCTAGAATATGGCTGATAATTTTTTTTCTAAATTTAGGAATTTTTGGTCATCAACACTGGCAACACTGCACCTATGTAAACAAAAGCCGTTATTGGGGAATTATTCGTCCGACATTGAAACTTATAAATTTTAATCAGATTTAATTAATTATTGTAAGTTTAAAGATTTTATAAATAAACACAAAAATGCTTTTCCATTTTTTTTTTACTTAAACAAAAAAAGTTGTTCAAAATTTATTTAAAATCAGCCAAGCATTAAACTAATAAACAGCTTTCATAAACACAAAAAATTCTTAACTCAGGGAATTTTTTGTTTATTTTTGTATTTTTTTTTTTGTAAATTAAAAAAAAACTCCTAGCGCCTTGTTATTTATATATACATATTATTACATGACAAATAATAAACAAAACCAAATACACACAGTGACGAGCAAAATAGAAGTATAATTTTGGGTTATTCAGAAATATGTACATCTACTTATATTTGGTAAATTAAAACCTTAATATAAGTGTCATTATCTTTTTTTGTATACCCTTGACCACAACGAGCGGTTAGTATATTAAGTTTGCCATTCCATTTGTAACACTAAGATATATTTATTTAAGATCCTATGAAGAGTATACATGTTTATTAGACTTGCAGATGTCATTTTTTTATATCCACAAGGCCGACACTGTTCCATTCATCAAAAGAAGTGTGCTTACCAATAATAGGAACAACCGGACTTCTTTTAGAGGTCGCTAGAAATTTCGAGTTTTTGTGCGTGAAGTCACATACAGTTTATAGTGGGCTACTATATTTCTGCTTTAATTGAAAAAAGTTTAAATAAAAAAATTAAATGGATTGCTTACCGTCATCATTTTGCTGGGGTCATGATTTCTTATACAGTCAAACTCCGATAATTCGTACCAATACAAATAAAAAACTCTTTAAAAATTCCATGCAATCGGTCCCCTCGTTAATTCGTTTTTTTACTCGTAAAAGCAGTCGCACAGGACTCTGTCCCACAGGCAAAACTAAAGATTAATAAAGTTTTTTGTTTAAGCTTTGATATCGTTGCAAATAAGACTTTTTGTGTGTTTGTAATTCTCATTCCTTCTGTAGTCTTATTTGCTGATATTTTTGGCTTTTCTAAAATTATTTAGGAGAACGTTTCCTGATGATCTGGCCAAAGCAACCAGTGAAATGCGCATAGAAGCAACTTATCCTCCAACAATAAATTTTCAGTTGTTTTATCAAGAATAAAAAAAGGGAATTAAGCACAACAAATAAAATCTTTTAATAAATAATTGTATTCCCGAAAACCCCTTTGATAATAAAGTGCTTAGAATATTAATGTTATATACACGAGTATTTTTGTAAAGCTAACAAAGTACCCTAAACAGTGCCCATGTTCTGTAACTCTCCTTCGAGAAACTTTTCGATTGAAATGCGAGAAATTACACAAAAATGCCATAAATTTAAACATACAACTGTTTTTCTCTCTTAACTGCGTCTGTAACATTATGGTAAGTAACTGCTGTCACGTAAGGAAATTACTCGCCAATTTACAGAAAAAGTGTGTCTATAAAATTTTTATGAAAATGTTCCCGCTTTGAACATTGTCAAATAAGCTCACGCATAAAAAACGGGTGTGAAAAAATATAACCACTTAAAAATATATTAAATATGCAAAATGCAATGAATAATAACATGGCAGAGATAAGTATTTTGTTTTTGATTTTGTGATTTTTTCATTGTTCAATTATTTTGCTTTTAACGTTTTTAAAAAATATACGAATGTTTTCAAAGCTATTTTTTAAACAACAAAAATTAAAGTCCTACTCTACATTATTTGCTATAGCCAACGGTTGTATTTTCGCCGGCGTCATTGAAAAGTATCAGTATAATTATTTCGTTCGGCGCTAAGAACTCTAGTTTTGCCGATTCACTATATGGGGACAGAGCGCTTGAGTCGGACCTTCGATTACGTATTATGTATGAAAAGCAGGACAGGAAGTGAAACTATTTAATTAAACGTTTTTAAAAACAATAGCCGAAAATTAATAAAGCCGCTTAATCGGACTACGGGAAGAAATGTATTAATATAATTCGGGCGTTATTAAAAGCCAACAGCCAATGTCCGATTACTTAGCGCTTTGTCGGATTTTTTTGGCAGACACAAAAAACGACAAGTAAGAGTTTATATTTCGTGCGCGAGGCGCTTTTTACCCTGCTCATTGGATGGAAAGGGTCATATACTGCCTAAAATATTTATGTTCCAAATTTATCACACTGAAACGAAAAAGAAAGCAGTCTGCAAAATAAGTTCATTTGTTAGTATTGTATATGGTCGATATTGGAATTAGACTTTAATAACCACAATGACTCCATTAAATGACGTTAATCTTCTTAAGTTGCGGCAGCAGAAGTAAACGCTTTTCATCGACGTCTTTGGTATTTTTCTGAATACCGAATTCGCCTTACTTGACTTTTTCGAGAAACATTTGAATTTTAAAGGAAAATGGTTCGGTTACGACCTAAGGAAAACGCCTCAAAGAGACTTGAAAGTAATGGATTTCACCACCAAAACCCTCTTGAAATTGTTTGGTTAAAAAACAGTATTTAACAACTTTATAACAACAAATTAAAAAGAAAAACCATATTTGCTCCGGTAAGTTGTTTGGTCCTAGACCATCTTTGAGTATGCTGATTGAATTACAATCTCTTTTTGTAACGATGACCGTCCGTCCGGCTGGGTTGCAGCCTGCCCATGTAAAGCTCGTGCGCATTGCGATGGGGGTAAAATTTATAAAAAATTAACTTTTGTAGGGCAAGCCCCTTAAGGAGCGGAGATAGGGTGTAAGTGTATTCTACAAAAATGTTGGGGAGGAAAAATGAATGGGGGTCAGTCGTACATTTTACTACTCTTGGGGCGACTCCGAGGCAGTTATTGGACATTTTATAAATTTTTTCACTTTTCCATTGAACTTTGACCTCGATGAGGCGCAATTTACCCTTAAACTACCTGCACCATTTTTTGCCTAATGTATTTTTTTCCAAGCCTAACAAAATAAAAGGCGGTAGCACTTCAAAATCTTGTTGCAAAAATGTTCATATATCACTATGTCATAGCTAATGCGCAAAGTACAGGTTGACATTTTGAAGAAAATTCTATGAAATTTGGTACAAAAAAAAAAGTAAAACGTAGTTTTTTGTGAAATTGTAAACAACAAATTCATTTACAAAAAAGGAATTGATAAAATAATGAGGCATTTGAAATTGTTACTGGCTCATAAATGCAAGAAGTTGTTGAATGCGAACATTATGATTCCCATTCGTAATTCAAAGGGCGAACAACGTAATTCAACAAGACGTGCGAACATAGCATAAGCCATCTCATTATGTTGGTATATTTTTGGTTTAAAGTGGTTCAAACTTATTTTATTACAATCGTAATCTTCTTACCAAATTGTATCGGAATCGGTCCATATTTGACCATAGCTCTCATAAAAATACTCTCCCAAAAATATCGTTGAATTCCAAAACTTTCTTATTAATGTTGGCATTGGCATAAAAATTAGCTACAATAACTTTTACGGTGGCTTAAATGACATGACAAAATATTGTGCTGGTAGATTTAAAAATAACTATAGGTTCCATATTACCCTCCTTCCAAAGATCACTTAAAGGCAAACAAATCATGAAGATATCTAAATAATATTCGGCCCAAAGAACTTTTAAAGGAATCACAACATCATAACATAATTTTGTTCTGGCGGGTCCACTACACTAAAAGAGCCACTAAAATAAGCAAAAGCTTTTAAAATACACTCTTTAAATAAAGTAGATATTTGAAGAAAATAAAAGGGCAACGAGACCAGAAAAGTTTCATAAAATACCCGAAAAACGTTCTGGATTAATTTCATGTCGACTTAGTAACAATAACAGTTAATAATTATTTAAGTTTTAATTCACCTAAACTCCTAGAATTACTATCAAGAACAATCCGTGGCGATGATATTATTTCATCTACAAATATAGTTTTTAAGTGGGCGCTACATCAAAAAAAAACCTTGACTTAATTTATCATGGTTCTCAATACTGAAATCGGCAATACTGGAATCATCTAACTTCGAGAGTTTTGCTCTAAATTTGTCATAAAAAATCGCAATTTGGAATTCGGTTTTTATAAATTTAAAAAAAAAAAGTTTTAAACGTTAAAAAATCATATGATTGCAGAAAAAAATATATTCATTTATTCTGTATTTCATGTACAAAAAAAATTAAAATTGATTTTAAGTAAAAAATTTGTGATTTTAATAAAATTTGCTTACTGGTGCAAAAAATAGTATAAATTAATTTAAAATTTTTTTTTTTTTTTTGATATTACCAACCTTTTTTGCAGTAATGTTGTTGATATAAATAAACGTTTAATTCACTTGATTTAATTTTAAATTAAAACTTATATTTTTTGTGATTAATGTTTTAATTTAACAAAAATTGGCAAGAATTTTTTCTGTTTGCTTAAGGTGTTTACTCACTATCCTACATAATCGTACGATTCATTCACACGAAAATCTGACGGAATTCTAAATCTGCTGTCAATGCCACACTATCCCACAAAAAAATGCAAACTCAAATGACTCATCTACTTTACAAGAAAATGCAACTCTGATCGCATATAATCTATCATTTTATGAAAATTTTCATAAACATTTGCAAGTCGGACAGACTTATCAAAAAAATCTGTCACTCAAGTCATTTTAAGCCACACTGTCATACATTAGGAGCACACAAGATTTTTTTGACATATTGTGCGACTAATGGCTAATAAATCAGAGCTAGTTAAACTCTCTTTTTGGTTTAAAATGTGTTTAAACCAACAAATCTATAAATCAGAAAACATATAAACCATATTTAAACGCATAAAATTGGGCTTTTAAACTACCAATGCAAACCATATGAATTTTACAACGGTTATCGAAGTGCTGCCACATGATACTTCTTAAACTTCATATAACACATGGCCCACTGATTTACAACTGTTGAGTTTAAACTAAATATAAATTTAAGTTTAGTTCAACTAAACTAGCGTTTAAACACTTACTGATTTATTAGCCATAAGTAGGATAGTGAATACCAGCCTTTATATGCATTTCATATTGTGTTCTTGTCTTTTAATCGAATAATAGAATTGCTTAAAAATTTAACATACACAACGTAAAGACATAGTTTACTCCCACAAAAAATAATTCTTGATGAACGGTATCTTCGGCGTAGCCGTATAAAACAAATCTTACTTTTTGTTATATTCTACATATAATATAAGAGTTGATTGTTTGAACAAACATTTGTTATACACTGTAATCTGTGCACACAAATATATGTGAGTAACATTTAGAAATTATGTTAAATTTAATTAAAAATTAACTTAAACCAAATAATAAATTATATTTTACTTACAGCAAAAAGTTTTCAATAAAATTGTGTACATTTTAATTATGAATAAAGCTGAACAACAATGAGAAGTATTTGAATACGACTTACCTAAAAAATAAAAGAAAAATAATAGAGACATTAGAATGGGTTTTAATAATGAAGATAATAAATTTCATGCATTAGATATGACTGATGTAATACAATTCTATATAATTTATTTAAGAGCTGTTTTCTCTCAAAAAATTAAGTTTAAACAAGTGGTCAATTAAATTTGATTTAATCAATAAGATGATTCTTTGTGGTTAATCGCATTGTTAAGGGTTTTTAATACAAATTTGATTTTATTCTAAATTTTCATTAAATTTTAAATAACTTTAATTAAAATAATTGTATAAAAATTAAATTTGATTAACTTGAGCTTGATTTAAAACAAACCCATGTTTTAATCAATTTAATTCATCTATTATGGTACAATTGTTATCAAATTCTAATTTAGTGATAGATCTTTAATACGTTTTTTTTTTATCTTAGTCATCGTCTAGACTTGCAATTTTTGTTGCTGAAATTTTTAAAAATTCTGCTTTGAACTTGCATTAGTGTCCAGATTATGAAATTGTAGTTTTGCAATTTTTGTATTTTTTCTTGTCTTACCACTTCTCCTTTTTATATTTTGTATACAAATACAATTACACCTACGACCAACTTCAAGTTAAAAAGTGTGAGAATAACAAAACAAAACAGTATTGCAGAGTACATGAAAGTGAGTACCCCTCCCAAATTTTCTCACCCCTCTCACCAATAAACCCAAGAACTAATGCAACAAAAATTGCAAGTCTGGAAGATGACTTATTTATTTATTAAGAGCTACAAAAACAATAACAATTGTTATTCTTCCGTGATTTACCGAGCAATAGAAACTTAGACCTTCTCCACATTCAACATGCAATATTGAATGTGGAGAAGGTCATACGTCTCTTACGAATATATTTGTAACTCATGCCTTGATAATGATATCCGATGGATATCGAAATATTGGAGAGGATTAGTGAATAAATAATAAATATTTTTTACAAAAAATTGGCCTCGAGCTCGAAAAAACTATTTACTTTTTTAAGTTTCCAAAATAATACACAAATTAAATCATCTGTAAATTCATCAAAACTATAAACGTTCTTTAACAAAAAAAAAATATTTTCCATTACATTCCAAAATTTAACTGCCTGTTTTTGAAATTAAAATTAGAGTTTTCCTTTAGAAATGTATATTAATTTTAATGTTAATTCCCAATCGCAAATTTGTATTTAAAAACCAAGGCATTAAAAGAAAAAATAGAAAAAAATATCTCATAAGAGCTAAAAGAAATTTAAACTCGCAAAATCTCTTGCATGCTATAAAAAATAATTTTTGGCGGTTTTTTTACTTTTCATCCTTTTTTGTTACACATTTATCTAAAATTCTCAGGCATGCGCCAAAGAATTACTCTTAAAAAATATTTCTCTTATTTTCCTTTGACAGCTAAAAATATAAAACATGTTGAAAATAACAAATTTGGCCAATTTGAGTCTCATTTAGTTGTGTGGTTTTTTTCTTACAAGCAGACGTCTACTACCGGCTTTTGATAATTAAGACATTGTGGCCACATAAAAAAGATAATAAAAACAATAAAAAGCAACAGCAACAAAGAAAAAAAAAACAGAACACTAATTCCGTAATACTGCCTTGAACACTTTAACACACAAACAAATATTCGTACTCACATATGGATATAAATTAAAGACAAATAGTTTTGAAAATGAAAAAAGGACTTAAAATAAAATAAATCAACATAAATGCAAATACTGAAAAAAAACAAGTAAAACCTGAATGACTTGAATGAGAGAAATTTATTTTGAAATTTGGTATTCGTATTTTAGTTTTCCTTTGTTTATTGGTAGCACTAATTAAAAAGCATTTTAATTAAATAGTTTTTGCTGCATTGTTATTATTATTTGTTTTTTTTTTTTTTTTTTTTGAACAATTTCGTACATTTGACATTTCTTTTTTATTTTAAGAAAAATAAAATCTAGGACAACTTAGCAAGAAAACTGTCATAAATGTCAAATTTTAATCCACTTGGAATATTTTATTTTTTTATTTTATACGTTTTCAAACTAAAACACCCAACCATTTTCAGCGCATAAATGGGATATTGAAAGCAGTGGTGGGTAGAGGGATGGACTCTTTTTTGAAATCCTGTGACACCACAATTGCTGTGGAGTGCCACTAATTTTTAAAACTTATTTTTACCCGTCTGTTATGGAAAAGTAGTTGTAATTACTCGAAACAGAGAACGAAAAGGACAGAAGCAAAATTATTGTATAAAAAAAAGTACAAACACACTTACACTAATGTATACAAGTTGTGCTTAAATGATGATTTGACAATTCAAAATTTTGAATATAAAAAACAAGGGAAATTAAAAATCATACTTTTTGTTGAAAAACAAAAAATTAATTAAAATTCTGATGCAGTGCTACAGATATTAAAAATGAATAAATAACATCTACACTGCAGTATTTAAGGACAATGTTTAGAAAGTGCAATCATAGACCCACCAAAATAATATTTTGTTATAAGGTTTAGAATCAGATAAGATATATTTTTACCAAATATTTTCAACACATATATTATTAGGAAATTTTTCGAGTTTAAAGTAACTTAGGAGTGGTTGTTCATAGATATGATCAATTCTATACCTTTTTTTACCCTGACTATTATAAAAATTACCGTGGGCGAATTTTATATTAACATCAACATTAATAAGGAAGATATGGCATAAAAAGCTATTTTCGAGAGTGATACTCGTATGGGAGCCTTTGTGAAGCACGGACCGATTCCAATAAAATTTGGTAAGGTAATTAATTAGGGAAGCATTCAAACTAAATACGAATTCCCAAAACAAGTTTGTATGGAGGCTACGTGAAATTATGGACTGATTTTTACCAACTCGTCTCAACTCGTACATCATGGCAATTATAATGGAAGATTTTTTAAGAGCTATAGGAAAGTTTTTAAAAAAAACACATAAAATTCAGAAAAATGCATGAAATCTTTATTTGAATCGATAGTACGGTCCATATAATTAAATGTTTGAAGATTATTTTATGCAAATGTTGACCGTGACAGCGCCTAAAATGGTCCATCCGCTTAGTCCAATTTTGGCATACACTTTCCAAAATTTCGGCCGGTATCTCATGAATAAATGATTCAATGTTGTCTTCCAATGCGTCAATTGAAGCGGGCATGTGTGTATAGACATGAGCTTTAACATAGCCCCACAAAAAATAGTCTAAAGGCGTTAAATCGCACGATCTAGTCGGCCAATTGACCGTCCCGAACGTGAAATTAAATGTTCACCCAACTCGCCTCTCAATAAGTCCATTGTTAAGCGTGCTGTGTGGCATGTGGCACCGTCTTGATGAAACCACATGTTATGCAAGTCAAGCTCTTGCATTTTGGGCAAAAAAAAATTGGATATCATCTCCGCAGAAAAACTTTAGTATGCGAAAGGGAAAATCTATTATTAATCAATGTGAAATGCAAAAGTTCTTCAAAACTGATATGAGAAATAAAGCCATTTTCTAATATTACTTATGGGAGCTAAGGCCATGATGGCTTTATCTCCCATTCAAACGAACAAAAAAAAATAAAAGACTTTAAAGCCATCATGGCCTTATCTCCCATGGTATTAAAGCACCCCCCCGTTTAAACCAGTGTTGCCAAAAAGATAATAGCTAAAAAATCACACGTTAACTTATGTATATAGAAATTTTATAAAATTACCTCTCAAATTTCTACCTATACTCTGCGAACAAAGACAACATAGGCCGAAAAGCAGCTACCCAGGACATGGTGGTGTGGATAAAGAAAAATGTATTTTCCTCCGGAAATTGTTATTTATCAAGAAAATTATTTTATTAAAAATAAAAGTCGAAATAAACATATTTTAACGGCAAATGAACTCTTTTCCGCAACAAAATACCTTTCGCTGATCGAAAAGCAGTTGGATGATATTTTTATTCATAGTTTTTTTTAACATACATATTTACTTTCATACCCAGCTGGCCATGTCTTTAATGGTGTTTTCTTTTCTACAAAAAAAAAATACCACCTTGTTAAAAGGTACATGTATAAAATGTCTTGCCGACCCTGTAATAATGTGATTTTTTATTTGACGAGAACAAAACATAAAATTGGACCGCCATGTTTTTAACAGCAGACAAAAAGTTTGTTCTTTAAAATATAGAAAAATATGCACATAAATTAAAAAGTTTGTTCTTCAAAATATAAAAAAAATATACATAAACCAAAATTTGTTAATAGATTGATATTAAATAAATAAATAAATGAACAAAATGAATGACGAAATTCCAATTTCTTTAGTTTGTTTTTTATAAAATATGTAAATAAGAAAATACCTTTGCCAGATTGCTGATTTATTAACACCAAGTTTTTCAGATCTCTTGGTTTAACGTTTCTTTTTTAAAAAACAATTTTATAACACCGAATCCACTTAAACTTTATCTCACTGACCATCTATGATTTACAATGTAATTATTTCTTATGTTTTTACTATTAAATAATAGAAAAAATAACTATTAAAATTTAAAATGTTTGCCCAACATGTCTGGTAACCCTATATATAAATAGAAGCCATCTTTTTACAGGGCCTTATCAACATTGTCGATTTATATGGGGCGTAAAGTGCAATGCCTTATGCCATTAGTAAGGGTGCATTTTTTAGAATAAAACAAGCCTCCCTTTTAGAGAGCGAAGCATTTTTAAGAAACGAACACCAAATTGTATTTTTTTTAAATAAAATGTCACATTTTTTGTAGAAAAGAAAACCCCATAAGACATCCTTGAAGACGGATGCACGATAATGTTTATTCCTGCACGACATGTGACGGGCAGCCGGAACAAATCGTCAACGACATTTTAAAACATGTTTCGCGAGAATGGTGCACGTCACAAAGAAAGACATTGCCGATCTTCATGTCATTCATTCGATCGAAAGATTAAATAGACGACAATGTCGCTCATACTTTCGTGTATAGTTGTTGATAGAGAACACCTTACAAGACACTGTCGCTCATACGGTCGTGTATAGATGTTGATATAAGACACCCTACAAGACAATGTCGGTCATGTTTTCGTGGATAGGCTTATCTAAAAGACAACTTGTTAGACAATGCAGTTAATGTAGTCGGTTATACACTTCTTTAGAAGACAGTGCACTAGACAGTGTCGAGTATTTTGTCGTCAACGACATTTTTCTTAAAATTGTCTTCCAGAAATCCTAAGTGATAGAGGATATGTCGTGCATAAATAGCGGAAGACAATGTCGTCGACTGCAATTTCGCCAACCATTTAACTGTTTTTTAATTGAATTATACAATTACCTTCATACAAACAAAGATATGGGAGTCAATAAAAATTAATACAAATAAAGCTATAGTTTGATCAATTTGCTGGTCATGCTACCTTAAGTATTGTTTTTTTAAGTTAAAGATATCGTGTTAGTCGACTTATGATTAGTATTTATGTAACTCTCAGTCAAGAATCAAAAATTATGAATAATTATTAAAATTTAATAAAAATCTAAATACTTGAATAAAAAACTTATTTAAATTTTATAAAACAAAACAATGTGAATACCAAAGTGCGTAAGAAATAAGTGGAGCCACAATAAATTTGCAATACAGAAAAATATTTACCTTCTTAAGCAAATGTGCACATTTTTTAAGCAATCCCTTGTTTGTGTTTTCAACAAATAATTTTGACATTCACTCTAACTTTTTACAAAAACAAAATACAAAGTATTTTTTTAAATAGGGGATAGCTAGCATAACTCTATCTCATGATGCGGTCACCTGTATGAATTCGTCTTGGTTTTCATTTAAATTTTTCTGTAATCATAAATTATTTGTATCAAAACTTTTATTAAAAAATCACTTGTATTTTACTGCACTCCATCATTGATTTTAACTCGGTAAGAAATTAAATATTTTTGTATCAATAAAGTAACGATAAATCTTCGTTGGAGAAATAATACACACAGATGCTTATTTTAGTATGTTTAAAGTGTACTAAATTAAAAAAATATCAAAATTTAAAAAAAAAATTGGTTTTCATTTTTGCCAAAAAAAAAAGGCCCTGGGAGAACGATTGTAAATTAAACCATTTCGAAAGGTTTTTTTCAGCGAGAAAGGAATCTTTTTTTTTCGAAACAAATTTTATTAGTTTGCAATAAAAGAAGAAATGACAAAAAGTAATTATTTTATTTAAGTTAGTTTTTTTAAAAATCTTCTAATGAGTTTATATTTAAAAAAAATTCTTTTAATCGAAAACTTTAAAACAATAATGATTTTAAGCCTTTAAATAATATTTTCTTGTTTCTGATGCTTTTACAGTTTATCTGTGGAGTTTTAAATAACGATGCATAATAAACGAATACTGGGCGATAGACAAAAAACAAATAGGGAAGATGGGGAAAAAGAGAGGGAGCGACACAAAATCAACAACTGTTTCGCAAACGTAAATTACCCAGAAAGAACGTGACTTTGGCGCGAAAACGTGTAGGTCACGTTCCGTTTTGGAAAAAAGCACACAACAAAATAAAAAGCAACACCAACAACTCCAAAAACACATCAGCAACATTAAAAATAACAAAAGCAAAATTGTAGCAGCAAAAGCCCAACCATGCCTTTAGAACTCTGGTTTTTTTTCCAATGCTGTAGTTGCAACATTTTCTGTTGGTTTTTGTGACCCTCTTAGGACATTATGGGTGAGTGTAGGATTGTAAAAAGAGCTGAACTGTCAACCCAAATATTGTTGGAATATTGTATTTTTGTTTTCATTATTTTTATTTCCTTTTTCAAAAAATGAAAAATTCAAATAAACCAGGGAGGAAAATAAAGCATGAAAATACATATTTTTTGTAGTTTTAGTGTGGTAAATGATGGTCTATGTATTTGGCGTGGCATGCGGGCTGTTGAAATTACATACATTTCATACATATACATACATACATGCTTGTACGAGTACAGATACATTATGCCTGTATACTCGTATAAGCAATTTACTTGGAAAACGAGAAAATGTAATTGGAACTAAAGCTACGTGTTGTATATGATTTTTACAACATTTTTGATGTTTGATCATGCACATGTGTGTTGGTGGGCGTTGTTGTTGGTTGCGAATATTTTTAAAGAATTATATTTTTGCAACAACAACAGACATGAGCAAAATAATACAAGCAAATTTATAAATTAAACTAGAGTAATATGTATTCTATTCCGCAGCTCTTATCGGTATATGTACTAACAAGTTTAAAAGCTAGAAAATTGAATTTTTTTTTCATATAATTTAGCATGTGCCAGCATGTTGCAAGTAAGTGGAAACCCATTGCGTTACATAAGTAAAGACAGATTTGGTTAATGAATTTGGTTACTTTTTTTATTTAAAAAATCTAAATTATTTCAATTGCATACCTGGAAAATAAATTTTCAGCTAAAAAAAACCTTCAAAAATAAATTGTAGTCGTTAGTACTTTTGAAAATAATTAAAGAGGGTAACATAAATTACTAGCTCAGGTAATGCTTGTTTAACTTGATTATTTTATCACTATGTGGAGCTAAATCGGCTAAAGTTTGATTGTGTGTGTAACATTTTCTAAACGATTCAGTGCATCTGAACAGTGGGAAAATAAAAAAAAAATAATATACAATTCAATTATGAATGAAAACTCCCCGGGAGTTTTCCCCCTTTTAAAACCCTCACCACAATAGTGGAGATGTTTATTATGCCTTTGTGCTGGTTTTTGTTACACCTTTAAGTGTTGGTCCTAATACCACCTATAAGTACATCGATCGAGAGAGAATAAGTTTCTGCGTCAAGCTAGCGATGTCTGTCCATCCGGCTGGCAGCTTAATTGTCTTTCCATATAACCTCGTGCGCAAAGTTAAACTTTGGAAAATGCTTTCATGTTTCGTTTTTATAGGAAATTTAGTCCTATTAAGAATGATTTTAAGCTAAATGGTGTTCATTAAAAAAATGTCGACTCCAAACTTGATTTGGGTTTTGTCTTTGATTCATCCATGTCTTTCGTTTCTCATATTGAGTATATTATCCCTAAAGTTTATAAAACGTTAGCTTTTTATACCCTCCACCACCACTGTGGAGAATGAGGGTATACTAAGTTTGTCATTCCGTGTGAAACTTTTTTATTATACATCTAAGACCCCATAAAGTATATATATTCTGGGTCCTTGAGTAATTCTAAGTCGATTTAGCCATGTCCGTCTGTTGAAAACACGCTCAATTTCAAAAACCGCAAAAGAAAAGAACAAACTTGGTCTCAAATTGCTTGTAGTTATCCTAAGAAATTTGGGATTGAAATCCAGCAACATCGGTTAAGTAGGATCAGAACTATGAATCAAAATGTGGAACCACTACCCAAAAAAATTGATAATTTTGATACAAAAACATAAATGGTGGAATAATGCACGGAATGACATAAAATTGAACGAATTCGCTTTATATGACTGCAAATCATACTGTTAAATTTCGTGAAGATCGGTCCATAATTTACCATAGGCCCCATATAAACCCTTCTCGCGGAAAACAGTTTAGTACGCCTAAAACCGCAATAAATAACGCTAGCATACTTAAATTTGGTACGTCACAGTTTTATAATACGTCAAATCACACTGTAAAATTTTTTGAAGATCGGTCCATAATTTACACTAGGTCCCATATAAACCCTACTCGCGGAAAACAGTTTAGTACACTTAAAACCGTAAAAAATAACGCTATCATATTAAAATTTGGTACGTCACAGTTCTATAGGACCAGAAATCACACTGTAAAATTTTTTGAAGATCGGTCCACAATTTACACTAGGCCCCATATAAACCCTACCCCCGGAAAACAGTTTATTGCGCCTAAAACCGTAATAAATAACGCTATCATACTAAAATTTGGTACGTCACAGTTTTATGCGACCAGAAATCACACTGTAGAATTTTTTAAAGATCGGTCCATAATTTACACTAGGCCCCATATAAACCCTTCTTGCGGAAAACAGTTTAGTACGCCTAAAACCCCAATTAATAACGCTAGCATACTTAAATTTGGTACGTCACAGTTTCATAGGACCACAAATCAAACTGTAAAATTTTTTGGAGATCGGTCCATAATTTACACTAGGCCCCATATAAACCCTTCTCGCGGAAAACAGTTTAGTACGCCTAAAACCGCAATTAATAACGCTAGCATACTTAAATTTGGTACGTCACAGTTTTATAGGACCAGAAATCACACTGTAAGATTTATTGAAGATCGTTCCACAATTTACACTAGGCCCCATATAAACCCTACTCCCGGAAAACCGTTTAGTACGCCTAAAACCGTAATAAATAATGCTATCAAATTGAAATTCGGTACGTCACAGTTTTATAGGACGAGAAATCACACTGCCAAACTTCGTGAAGATTTGTCCATAATTTACCATAGGCCCCATATAAACCCTACTCTCGGAAAATAGTTTATTGCGCCTAAAACCAAATAAAGCCCACTTTGGAATTTATAGATATTGCGGTGAAATTTTTTACTTAAATTCATATGGCAAGAAAAAATTTGCATGATAGAAATTTGTGAAATTTACTGTTAACGCTAAAACTAATTACACTGCTGTATTGAAATTTATTCTAATTTATTTTTTGTAATACCAGAAATCAGTCTTCAGAATTTTGGGATGATTTGTCCATAATTTACCATAGATCCAATACAAATTACCCTCCTAAAAATAATTTTAGTCCGGCTAAAACTGTTACGAATAATGATATTTTTCTCAAGCCAGTTCAAAGTTCTTACAAGAAACGAATAACATTTTCTTATTGTCGGTCAATAATTTAATTCAGGTCTAAACCGCAACCAATTTTAATGCTGACGTTCGTTTTTGTGAAGCTTAGTTAATAATGTATATGTATTTATCATATAGAGCCCACTCCTGTCGGTGGAGGGTATCAAAGATTCGGCATAGCCGAATATAGCACTCTAACTTGTTTAAAAAGGAATTGTTCCGTGACCCATATACATTTAAACATATTTATACATCTTTTGTTAGATCAAAGTTAGAATATGCTTCAGTTATCTGGAGTTCGTATATTGCTGTTTACATTTCTCATGTTGAGAGAGTACAACGTGTGTATATTAAATATGCCATACGCTCACATACTCAATTCCATTTTGCTCCTTATGAGTCTAAATGTCTCCTTATTGGTTTGAGAACTTTAGAATACCGTAGAAAATTACACTCTATCCTACTTATTTATGATATAATTAATTCAAGGGTTGATTGCACTGAATTGTTATTTTTAATACCATTCAATATAACAGCTACAAACTTGAGGAAAGTTGACACATTTAAAGTTTTAGTTCATGTACTAATTATGCTCTTAATGGCACTTTAACCAAAGCATTTCATAATATTAATAAATTAAATATATGCCTTCAAAAAAATCTAAATCGCATTTTGAATTTTGCACATCAAAAGGTAATTTGAAGTTATTTCTTTTGAGTATTTTATAAATAGTATAGATATATGTATTTATTACAATTATTAACTTTTTTAACTTTGTAATATATGTTTCTATGTAAGGTTGTTGCATAGTCTGTAATGAATTTTGTTGTTCTATAGACTGGAATAAATAAATAAATAAATTAAGTAAAGGCCGCAATTTTTAAGATATTTTGATGAAATTCGGTACATACGTTTCAATTGCCATTAGAACGAAACGTATTGAAAATAGGCATTTTCGATCCAAAATTTCACATGGCCGTAATACAAACTTCTTTCCGGAATAATCTTTGTGTCAATAAATTATCCTTTAATGTTTTTATGTATTTAGATTAAATTTGGTTAAAAATATTTTAATCCAACATAAATCGCCTTACCAATTTTTTTTAAATCAGGCCATGCCTGACCATAGCTGCCATACAAATACCACTCCCGAAAATAGCTTTAAGGACTATAACTTTTTTTTATAAATATTGGTATTGATGTAAAATTTGGCATTAGTAGCAACTACATATGGCTTGCCATTGCCGGCTCCATGATTGGCCAAAATAGCGTACAATCGCGAAGATGTGTCTTTATTTACTGTGGCTTAGGGTATATAATGCTCGCGCTTGACTGACTATACTTTATTACTTGTTAGACTTGAAATTAAATAGAGAAATTAGGAAAAACGGTTAAAATTCTCGGGGAATTGTCTATATACATTAATTTATAAGGTTTTTTTAGTAGGTATGTAAAAAAAATTGGCCGACTTCATATTTTTTAAATATGTATATCCTATCCAAGGTAAAATTGTTAGGTTAAAACGATGGCGACATCATTTTTTTGTAAATAAAAGATTTTTTGGGTTTTAAGACGATTTTTTGTCGAAAAAAACTTGTTTCGATTTTTTTTAAATTACTCATTTCTAAAGAAATTCGCACGTTAAAGGCAATAGAAAAATAATTTTTACCGAGTTTTGGTCAAAAATTTCTTTCTTTCAATAAATAAAAAAAAATAATAAAAAAATAAAATTAATATCGCCATCGTTTTAAGCATACAATTTTACCTTGAATACCGCTATGGTTTTAAGCGTGCAATTTTACCTTGGATAGGATATACATATATAAAAAATTTTAAGTCGGCGAATTTTCTTTCACATACCTACTAAAAAACCTTAAAAATTAATACTTAAAAAAATTTTTTTAGACATTAACTCGTCTTAAACCCCAAAATAATATTTTTTTTGGAAAAACTGCTATCGCCCTCGATTCTAACGTACAATTTCACCTTGGAAAGGTAATATTAAAAAAAAAAATTAATCCGTAGATTTTTTATTACCTACTAAAAATACCTTAAAAATAAAAGTTGAGAAAAAGTCAAAAGATTGAAATTTGGGCGATTCAAAAATGATTTTTTTGACATGTCGTAGTGGAACTTTTTTCCCTCTTGCCAAAAGCTATCGAAAAATCGATGGCACAATATCGATTGTTAAATCGACTCAACTTTATATACATACAGTGAACTCACGATAATGTGAACTTATAAACCACAAGGTAGTTAACATTATCGAATTTGTTCACATTTTCGATTGTAGAAAATTGTAGCGCCATACTGTGTTTTTTGCTTAAAAAGATCTAGAAAGCAGAGTGACCTGAGCTTAAAATTTTTAAAGCTAAATCTGGCATTAGACAATGCTAAAAATAGTGCTAACATTTTTTAAAGATTTTTCTTAAACATTTATTATCAGTATGAAAGTTTTTTCGAAATTAAATACATTTAAGTGACTTATTTTTTATCGAAATTTTAATAAATGTTTATATTTAAATAATTGGGTAGATTTTGGTAAAACATCAGATACATATACATACATATGTTGCACAGGTAGCTGAGATAAAATTTAGGCGGCCGCAAAACTTTTAAACATTTAAAATTAAAACAATTTTATTCCCATGCTATACAATTAACAGGTTTTTTAGATCATTTTATTTCCTGCAGTTTAAGAAAAGTTGAAGTTTTAAAATTATTGTTTCTTTCAGCATTTTCGAGCAAACAATTTTTTCACTGTTAAATGTTTATCTAATTTCAAAGTAACATTTCTTTATGCTTTTATATCGTAGAATCAAACGGCAAATATGTTTTACAATCAACATGATGATGGCGCATATCTAATATTCCCCGAATATTAACTTTTTTTACAAGACAGGTAGGATGGGTCTTACGAATTTACCATTTTCATACAAAACTTCATTTTGTGTACAACTATTTTTAGTCAAAATTTTATTATAATTTTTAAAAGAAAATTTAAGTAAAACCAATAAAGCTCTTCGTCAATATTTTTAAAATCGTGCATCTTATAGAAAATTAACACATATCGCCGACATTTTGGTTCACTATTTAGAGCCATTAAACTTTGTTCAATAATTAGAGCGTTAATATAAAAAATAAGTGTTCACATTACTGAATAGTTCACTATATTGGAAGTTCACATTTCCGAGAGGTCATTATATATAAAATTGTAACGATACAGAATGACTGACTGATTCATCGTCGCACAGCCTAAACGCCTAAAGCTTAAAAGTTGAAGTTTGGGCAGGGGGTTGCTCTCTCGGCAAACCGATCCACTAAGACGAGATTATTGAAAATTCGAATGTTTAGAGGGTAAATTCGCTAACCTCATATCTCCTAAACTAAAGGAGCTACAAAAAAAATTTGTGTGTATTTTTTTTTCAATAAAAAAAATAAGCGCACAAGGACCTGGCACGATTTTCCTTTAATTCAGACCTTTTGGGGATTAAAAGGGTAAAACCTGTATTTTGGAACTTTTTTGTCACCCCTTCTATCTTTGAAATCAATAAACGTAGATATAAAAATTATATTACATATTACATTAACTATTCTAAAAATAACTTTTAGAATTGTCTATGATATTTTAGATATGCTAGAACATATTTTACTTAGCCAGAATTGCATTGTTATTTTATTAAATTAATTCTAAAAGTTGTGTCAACTGTGAAAAGAATTGATGGCCAAGGCCTACCATAAGATACCCTATATCACGCTATATACGGACAACTTTTAGCTATTATTTATGACAGTGAATGCTATTTTCAAGAGTGGTAGTTGTCTGGGTATATATACCGATTGTGATTTATGTTGCAAGCAAATATTTTTGGTCTTATTTTACTCTTAAAATAAACATAGAAAGATGGCTTATGACCACAAAGACAAGGTCTTGTTCTTGTCAAAAATAGAACCCAAAGCTCATTTACTTTAATAGTGACATAAAAGAAAAAATGAAATTTTTGAGTTAGTGATTTGTCCGCTATGTTTTTCCTTATGCTGTGCATACGATTCATCTTTATATCTTTTATACTTTCCCCATTTTAGGAGAATGTGTCGTTATTTTTATCTAAGTGGTTAGAGTAAATTTAAAACTCTAAGCGCGTTTATCTCGAAATGTAGTATGTGTATTACGTCACTATTGAAGTAAAGCGCGGTAAACACAAATTTGATCAAATTATCTCTATGCTTTTAAGCTGCGCTTTGCGCATGAAGCTTCGTACGGACGGTGGTCAGATCTAACAATATTGTCAGTCAATTGGGCAAGAAATGTCGTACATCCATGTAAACTGGCAATTGTTGTTTGACAACGTTGTCAGAAAAATCATTGTCAGTTTATTGAAAGACAACAATATTGTAAGATATTTGACAATCCTGTGAACACTCTTCGTTACCATTGGCAGATCATTGTCAGACGTTGGAAGCTTCTTTTTTATTGTAAGATATGCGAAGTTTATGCATCTGACAATGACATCATTGTCTGAGACCTTTTTCTATTGGTAACGATGCAAATACATATGTATAAGCGATGAAAAATGGGGTTTCGGATTTTGTACCTACTTCAATAACAAAACGTACTTTTGCGACTAATGCAGTACCAATTTTATATTTTCTGGCTGATCTCTTGATTTATTATTTTTAATTACGAAAATTTAAAATGAAAATCAAATCAAAAAAAAAACGACTGCGTCATAATTTCCATCTCTGATATGCATGAGTGAAAAGAAAACACAAGAAAGGCTTAATTTTGCAAAATTAAAATTAATTTTAATGAAAATAAATTAAACCTATTTAAAACAACATAAAAAAGTAAAAATCCTTGATATTGCTTTTTCCCTCCAATAACAATATTTCCACTTTTCTAAATTATAGAAATACACGCAATTTTAATTTTCTGACAATGTCTAAAAACAGATCTGGCAGTTCCTGCCATGCAATTATTTGAGAACCGTGTGAAGTTACAATTTTTGTTGGCAGATGAATTAATTGTAAGTTGCATTCCAATTTAATTTTATGATCTTCATTCAATCGTCCGTACTGCAGTATATTATCAGTACATTGTCAGACACTACAGTATTGTAAGGTCTGACCTCCGTATGTACGAAGCTTAAGGTATACATAGACAGACAACCAGACAGTATTAATATAATTTTGTAAATACCTTCTATGTCTTGCCAAATTTTATAGATTCAGAATCGACCATACATCCCATATATATAAATCTCATATATAGTATATATATGTAGATAATATTCAGCACGAACAACCCTTATCTTAAGCATAGCCCACTGTGCAGTATAACAATATAAAGCACCATATATCCAGTAAATTGATATGAATGTGTGTGTGTATACATATTTATATGCGTACGACGAACATTTTTGTGTAACTAAAGTTGAAAACAGACACGTGATTCTGCTGCTGATGGCAAGTTTGGAACATAAAAAATGTTTTGCGTAAATGTAACAATATTGCGCTAGATAAAGTAAATCGTTGCTGGTGTGGCAACAATCATTGATGCAAAAGACATAAATACATATGAGTTGAGTACATATTAACCGAGGTATTGTTTTGGCTTGAAGTTGACTAAAAATCGAAATTTTATGAAACGATTATTTATTTAAGTACTAAATTCGAAATAATTGAAAAAAGTCTCTTCATTTAAAATACTTTCCTTGTGTTTCTTGCGTCCGGGGGTTTTTTGTTAGCAGTTTACATTTTATATTGGGTGGCTTTTGTTTTCAGCACTGTATTTTTCCTTAAATCTACAATTGTACGTGCGAGTGAAAGAATCTGTAGCTGTGTGTTTTACAAAGAGAGTACATTAAATTTGAAACTGCAAAACTGCTTCTGACCACTATCAACATTAAAATGAATGTACATAATGCGTGCCACAATATGGGAAAAAATGTTAAGTAAAAAGATGCATTGGCAGCAGCAACACAACACTCAAAAATATCTAGTAATAAGCATCATTTACATTTTACGTTTTTAAAAGAACTAAGTACGTGCTCATTGGAAGTAGGGTTTCTAATTATTTAGACTTTTAACACTTCTCGGAAGTTTTAACGAAAAATTATATGAAAAATGTATCCAAATTTTAATTTTTTAATCAGGCTAAAGTTCATTAAAATTAATTTTCATTAAATTATTTTTAAGAAGAATGAAATTTTACAACATGAAATTTGTTGATAATTTTTCATTCTTGACTAACCGGGGGATCGAACCCACGTTTACGGACAATTCGATTTGACATGTTTCGATAGTAATCACACTATCTCGTTAGACATTTTCGTCATTTAACACTAACCGCCATTGACAACGGCTGGAAGTCAATAGTCAAACATCAAGCTTTAACTCAAATGGTATTTTCAACTTTTTGGTGGGTCGAAGTTTGTTGTGAAAGAAAATAAAAATTATTTAATGAAATTTATATTTTATAAACTTTAGCCTGATTAAAAAAATAAAAATTTGGACTAAAAACCGTAACAGTTCAATAAAGTGACCACATTTCTTATTATGGAAAACTTTATGTTTATATGTAAGATGTAAACAATAGCGGAAAATCCGATTTTCCTATATAAGGTATACTTTTTTCCTATAAAAGGTGTCCTTTTTTCATATAAAAAGTATCATTTTTTCCAATAAAAGGTGTCCTTTTTCCTATCTTGTTAATCAAAACAAACTCAATAATTTATTTGGTTTGAAATACATTTTAAAGATTAAACACACAAAAGTGGCTTAGCTTTTTGTTTAAAATGATTAAAATCGTCTTAAGATCTCCTTATCTCATTATAAAACATTTCTGACAACAAATTTTGTGACATTTTACTAAGTTAACATCTATTTTAACAGTTAACATCTATCATTTTAAAATGTTAATTAAATCTATATATGGGGGATTTCATGTCAAGTGACCCAACTTTTGAAATCGATGTCTTGGATAGTAGTTTAGACACAAATTTTCAACAAGATCGGTCAAAAAGTTTCTGAGTTAGAGGGGGTCATAATTTGACATTTTGGCCAAACCGGTGTTCTTTCTCGTCCATGTAACTTATTATCTATTGGTGTTAGCAAAATGTGTCCCAAATAAATTAGATAGCTATTTCTTCAAGCTATCGAAAAACAATTTTTTTTATTTTTTTAAATTTTTTTTTTTATATTTACAACTTATTTTTTATTTTTTTTTTGAAAACGGTATTTTTATTTTTTTTTTTTTTTTTGCTCAAAAGAAAGCTTATGTATTTTCTTTTAGGTAGTTTTGGTCGCCAAGTGGGATGAGAGTGGGATATGTATAATAAGTCAATACGTCAAATGCTAAAAAAAAATAAAAATCCTTGTCTTGAGCTAGAAACTATTTATTTTTATACATATCCCACTCTCATCCCACTTAGCGACCAAAACTACCTAAAAGAAAATACATAAGCTTTCTTTTGAACAAAAAAAAAAAAAAAAAAAAAAAAATTCTGTTTCCAAAAAAAAAATAAAAAATAAGTTTTAAATTTAAAAAAAAAAATTTTAAAAAATACAAAAAAAATTTTTTCCGATAGCTTGAAGAAATAGCTATCTAATTTGTTTGGGACAAATTTTGCTAACACCAATGGATAATAAGTTACATGGATGAGAAAGAACACCGGTTTGGCCAAAATGTAAAATTTTGACCCCCTCTAACTCAGAAACTTGTTGACCGATCTTGTTGAAAATTTGTTTCTAAACTACTCCAATAAGACTAACCTTGGTGCAAATTTCATCCAAATCGGAGGACATCGATTTTAAAAGTTGGGTCACTTGACATGAAATCCCCCATATATAAAATTGTAACGTTACTGACTGACGGATTCATCATCGCACAGCCTAAACGCCTGAAGCTAAAAACTTGAAATTTGGATTAGGGGCTAGTCTCTTCCCAAATCGATCCACTAATACGGGATTTTTGGAAATTCGAATGTTTAGGGGGTAAAAAATGGTAAAAACGGGTAAATTCCGTAAACTTATATCTCCAAAACTAAAAGTGATACAACAAAGATTTAATACTTATCGTTGTTCTTTAGAAAAAAAGGCGGACAGGTGTCTGGTACTTTTTAGAAATTCAGCCCTTTAACGGAGTAAACCCATAAACATAGAAATAAGAGTTATATCGCATTTGAAACATATCTAAAAAATCCAAATACGAATTTGGTACTTTTTCGAAATTCGGACGTTTAAGGGGTAAAACCCGTAACTATTTTTGGTACTTTTTTAAAACATTTTTTTCATTAATTGACATATACGTATTAAATTATGGGCTCCCACTACAATATTGAAATTTTGTATGCTTCAATGGGGAGAAAAGAGTACAAAAAAGGGGAAATACGGAAAATTTCATTTCTTACTTTAGCTTTTTGGTTCTACAACTGGCAATTTTTTAACTATCGTTAATATTGGACTTAGAAACATAAACTTCAACATGCAATGTCCTGAGTGGATAAGAATCTATAAGGAAACTTTTTGGTACTTTGAGTTCTTCGACTGGCACTTTTTGAATTTCCGTTAGTATTGGACCTAGAAACATAAAATTAAATATTCAAGGTCCTGACGGAATGTAAATTTGTTAGATGGATCTTCTTGGTACTTTTTCGTTCTTTAGCTCGTACTTTTGTAATTTTTGTTAATATTGGACCTATGAACATAAGATTAAACATGAATGGTCCTGAGTGAATGCAACATAAACTTTGGCGTAAAATTATGTCCACGAAAGAAAAGGAGACGCTAACGAAGTAGCGTGATAAATGCTAGTATTTATAATATAAAATAAGTTTTATTTTTTTTTTTCTTTGCGGCTTAACAATATTTAAAAGTTATTATCAGGGAAACCATTAATATGCTTTAAAACCCGCGTTTTATGCGCATTAAATATGCATTACAAACTCGAAAATATGCCCTTAAAGTTATTAAAAATATGCACACAAAAAAATCAAATATTGGTCATTTAAAAACAAAATATTCGACAATTAAAAACAATTTCATTAAAAAATCTAAACAATCTTAAAATTTTAATCCGCCCAGCTCAAACACCATAGTATTTGCAGACGAATTTTCGATATTTTACCCAATTTGGAAACGATGGGCAGCCTTGGGCTCACAAAAACAAAGTTGTGTTATGAAGTTAAAATTCATACAAGAGTTCTTTGTGAGGTACATATTCTCTTATTTGTAAAATAAAAGTTTTATTTACATATAGAGCCTTTGCTGCACAGAAGTCATAACTTAAAAAACCTGATTTTTGCACTAATGTATTTAATTCTTTAATTCGCAGTGGCACATAGGGCCACCTACTAGCTAATTATATGAAGCTAATTGCCCTATTGTTTCTTCTTAAAGAGTGAAAAAATTTCATACAAATATTTTATACGCTCAACTCTAGAGAGGAAAATTAAATTTTAAGGTGCCGCACTCATAGAAAAGTGCACCTTCATATTGATGATGCCCAAACATCAGAATTGTGAATGTTATTACAAATGGCATCAATGAGGCGAAAAGTGGCATCAATCCAATGACAAACGTCATAATAAATTTTGCCATATTTTATGCGTCATCTACCCTATGATTACATTTTGTGTACACTGATAGAAAAGGAGTCATAACGCTGATGTATTTTGACATGCTGTCATCATGCGACGACATAATATATCATGTCATCAGTGCGATGAGAAACTCTCATCAGTGCGGCGACATAATATATCATGTCATGATATATTATATATTAACATTAGAAGCAAAATTTCCCATAATCTATTTTATTAATTATTTTATTAATTTTTAAAGAAGAATTATTACGAAAACTATATCGCGCATGCTGTTGTTGTCTTAAAATTGAGAGCTCTTCTGTTAACAATGGGCGGAATACAACAAAAGTGAAAAAAACATGTGTAACGTGTAAGTAAAAAATGATATTATCTCAATTTGACTTAAGGTCAATAACAATGACTCTAATTGATGACACTTTGTCATCGCATTGTGGCATGCTTCATAAAACCGATTCGTCATTTCTGTGATCCCAATGTGTCATCTCATTGAAGACATCATTTTTGACCCTGATGACAACTTGGCAAAGTAATGTAAAGGCTGACTTCACAGTTATGTAAAGTGTCATGGGATCAAAAACGAATACACTTGTCATAGTATTGATTTCAAAGTGCAGCAGCGTTATGACGCCTTTTCTATCAGTGTAGAAAATTAAAATTTATATGTTAATAAGGGATCGTGTTAGCCGTATACATCTTCACCAATTGGACACGACGCGACGAATTGATAGCGTAGTCAAATCAATTTTGTCTCATTCAGCCAAAATGCCATTTTTTAGCTCCTTAGAATATGCATATATTTTGGCAGAAAGTATTCCCCATAAATCCGCGATGGGATTGAGATCTGGGCTTAAAGCAGGCCACTCTTGCAACTCAATTTGTCGAGAGTTAAAGAACACCTTTATCTACTTTGCCACGAGGATCGGTGCATTATGATGGTGGAAAATCCATTCACCGCCATGAAAATCAACAACAAAATCAAGGAGTTTGCTTTCTAACAAATCAATGTATATTACTACATTCATTTTATCTGGCACAAAGCATATTTTCAGCTTGCTTTTTGATGAAAATGACGGCGGCATGAAATAACCCCCCAAGAATTAACTTATATGAAATAAACCCCAGTTTTGGAAATATAATAAGCCCCCAATAAAATAAAATAACACCCCAAACCAAAATTAATTAATACCTTAATTTTTGGGGTCTTGCTTCATATGAAGTAAAACCCGAATTTCTGAAATAAGATAATAAGACCCGAATATGAGTAATAAAATTAATTGTATAGGTTTGGTTTTAGGAATCACGCGATATATAGCATGGCTGGGAATTTGGCCGGGCAATCTACATAGCCGGCAATCGGTCAAGGATAAGGCCGATGTTAGGAGCTTCAATTAGCGAAGCCGGTATTTAATATACCATAGAGGAGAAAATCCTTGCGCCCGGCCGAAGTCCTGCTATGCAGAGAAGCTTTAGTTAGCGAAGCCAGAGGAGAAAATCCTTGCTTCCAAAAACATTTCGTTATAAATTTAGAAATTAAATTATCCCCCAAAAAATATATTGGGGCTTTATTTCATAATGATTTTTGGGATTAATTTCATATGGCATAATCCCCCAATTAAAAAAAAATTAAATAACACCCCAAACAAAATGAAAAACACCACAAAAATCGTTGTGGTTGCTTTCTCTTCAAAGTTTTGGGGGGTTATTGCCTTTTTTTTAAATTAATGTCCTTCCTTTTGGCACTGAATATCACAGATTCGAATTCCTATTCCTAACACTTTTCATAAAAAGCAATGCGTGCATTTTATGATGGTGTTTTAGGCGGGGTTTAGGCTCGATTCTCTTATTTAACACTTAAATCTTGTCTTATTATTTGATGCAAACGTTGTTTAGTCACATTTAAACCAAGCTTTGCATGTCCGAAATGCCAAAAAACTCAAGTAATTTTCCATCAAATCATTTCTGGTATTCAAAAAATATTCATTACGACAACTTGAAGAGCAAGAAATCGTATGAAAAGCGTAGCTATCAAACTGTATTAATGCAAAAGATTATTCATTCTGTACTTCGTGAGACCAGAAGGGTCCAATCTATTATAATATACTGAAATTGGCCCAAACGAATATATACATATAAACCGTGGCGAACACAATTGATTCTCTTAAAGCGAGCATTGGCCGATAACCACCTGTAACATGCAGCCATGATAATAACGCTCCATAAAGTATCATAAATCTTAAATTTACTTTGAAAGTTTAAGGATATTGTTTTTTTTTAAATTTATGAAAATTTCAAAATAATTTTTTCCGGGTACTTTTTGTCGAATAGAAACCCTAAGATGAATGCTGATGAAAATGGCGATAATAATTTTACTTATAGCGAGTGCATGGCATTGGTACAGTAAATGTTTAACCATTTTTATTTAACTAACAATACGTTGGTATACAAAAGGGCAGTAGGATTATTTGGAATTTTCGCCTTTATTTGCAACAATTACTTTTTAGACTTTTTGGAAGAAAAATAAATAATGCGGCAATAGCAAATTAAAGTTCCAGGCTAAAAATTTACATGAACTTAATTTACATTTAGATATGAATTGGAGAACAAAGTTATAACAAGCTTTTTATACCCTTCCCTTTCGTTCGTAATTTCCACAATATTGATCCTAGACCCTACACAGAGGGAAAAATCAGGTATACAAATACCAAAATTAACACCATCCGTTGTCAGAAGTGATCCAACTACGTTTGTGTTCATTTTGATAACTTTGAAATAATTATTTAACCACTTCGTTGACATCTTGTCGCCATTTGGTCTCATTCTGACAACAAAATGTTAATATATTATCACCATAATGGTGTCTTTTCGACATAATGCTGTTTTCATTTTTAACAACACATCGTTGGAATATTGACAACGCTTCAGTTGTCATTTCGACCATTAAAAAAACATTAAATTTATTTATCTACTTTATATTTTTAAACAAGAAGACAAAAATTACAAATTATGTTTTAATATAACAAAATTGCAGTACAATATATTTACATGTATTTTTTCACGAAAGCAGCGTTTCTCCGAATTCAGAGTGTACCCCCTCGTGTGGCGTATACCGCAACCTTCATATGTCACATATGTAAGCATCTTAAATAAAAGAATTGTAAAATTAATTACAAGTTTCATATAAATGTATATGTGAACTTACCTCTTAAATAATCATAAATATGTATTTAGCTTCCATTTTAAAAGAAACAAGGATATTTTTTATTTTATCGTCGTCATCGGAAAGGAATTGATTTGTTTTTATGTCGAAATTTTTATTTTCATCAAAAAGAATGTATCATTCGTAAACATAAAATATAGTCGTCATATTTTATTACTTGTTTTTACTGTTCATATTTTTTTTTTTTTAATTTTTCACTAAATTTAATTCACATACATATACATACATAAATGGATATTTTTGGTTCCAATTCGATAACATTTTGTTAAAAATTCGACAACAGATATTGTCCAAACATTGACAACACTTTGTTGCCATTTCAATACCATTGGTGTGCGATTTTTAAAGTATTTTTAGCTCTGTGAATAAATTATATATATTCTGAAAGCTTATGAGAAAAGTAGTTCAAATCCTATTGATCGCCTGTCCGTCCGTCTGTTGAAATGGGGTTTCGGAAGACCCGTGATACGATGGGGACTTGGTGGGAACATATAAAGGTGTTCGTTCGGTTAACCGATTAATTACTACCCGATTAACTGATCGGTTAATTTAAAATTTGCTTTTTTCGCTTAACGATAAAACCGGGTAATTTTAGTCTGTTAACCGATTAACCGATGAAGCAAAATTTTTAATTTTTTGTAGTATTATAACATATCTGTTTGTGTTTTTAATAATTGAGGCGAAACACTCATATACAAATGGTATGCGTTTTGAAAATATTTTTTCATACAAATAAATAAGATGCTCAGTGATCTTCATTCTAAATAAGTGTTTGTTGTAAACAGCTTTTTGTTTCGCGTACTTTTTATATGTATGTGTTTAATTTTTTGTTTCTTCTCATATCTTCTCATATCAATCTTTTAACAGAATTAACTGAAACAATTAGAAGAGTTAAAAATGTAAAAAAATTAGAGAAATCCAGAAAAAGGTATGAGGAATATGATATTCTGTATCATGGGCTGCTTTCGATTTCTTCAACATCGACGATAAGTGAAAAAAATTTTCCAAGTCCAGTTTTATCTAAACTAAAGAAATCGAACATTTAAACCAAAATATTTTTCTAAAAGATTATTTTTTAAGATGTCCTTTAACTATTGAAATAACTTATAAAATGATCTCATAGCTTATTTTTTTAAATAAAACATAATATGTATTAATTAAAAAAAATACATGTTTTATATATACATATAAAAAATTTTTTTTTTGCTCGTTTTAGTCATGAATTGTTGTTATTGTTTTTTTTACTAATAAACTCCAAATAATAAAGAATTTATATATTTTTATTTATGATTTTGCTTAATTTAAAAATAAAAATTATTAATCGGTTAAACGATCAATAACAAAATTAACCGATTATTAACCGATTAAGCCAAAACCTCGGTTAATAAAACTAGCGATTAACCGATTATGGTAAAAGCCCGATTAAATGAATACCCTAGAACATATTAATGTCAGATATGCTCATTTAAATTTTAATATTAAAATTGTGCCATATCGGTTCGTCCATAAGTGACTGAGATATGAGAGAAAACCACGACTGCCCCTAATTTTACCCATAAATCCCTTGTTGTTGTTGTTTTTATTCCTTTTTTCTGTATATCTGGAGAACGGCAAGAGCCAAAGGTACATACATCTTATTTAGCAATACAAAACCATATAAGGTACAAAAATCTCGGTTTTCAATACGCAACACCCCACAAAATGTAGGTGGGATAGCAGATGTGGGCATGGCGCAAAAAAGTTGAAGATATCTTTAGAACGGCAAGAGAAATATTGTCCAGAATACAGAAATATTGTGGCACAAAATAGATACATTTTTATCCAAAGAACAGTATTTATATAATTTTCTGATCTTATCGCACAATGGTGAAGGGTATATAAGATTCGGCTTAGCCGGAAATTTTCCATAGTGCCTAACTCATCATGTATGTATGTGACATAAAAAGGAGAATCTCTTTTGCCTTCCCAGTCATTTGAGAAATACAACAATCTATAAAATTTAACTTAACTATATTCGTAAAATGTATTCCCATTATACAAAATAAATATATTTTTAAACGACACTATATTGGAACTCAATGAAGTTTTTTTACGATGCTAGAGTTTCATATGATGTGTAACTTTAATCGAATCATTAAACCAACGCAACAACAAATTGCAATGGAAATGTGTTTCAGATAGAAATAAAATCTAACTAAAACTCGTACAATACTAAAATTTAGCATGGTTGGTATCAGCCGTTCCCAATCTTCATAACCACTACCAAGTATGAGTAAAGGAGAAATGTGACAATGAACGTCTCAGTAAAAACTTTGCCTTGAAAAAGTAATCAGAAAAAAGCAAAAAAGTGCTTTCAAATCTACTGAAAAACAATGAATTTTACAGGGAAGGTACCAAAATGATCGCATTCCCAATTACATAAATGGTACTTGTAAAGTAAGTCATTATTTTTATACCAACATTCTTCCCAAAAGTAAGTTGTTATAAAAATTATATTTCAAAAACGCAATAAACGTCACTAGTTACAATTTAACTATAAAGCATTTTAAGGCTAAATGGTTGCTAAAGCGCTTATATGAAGAAAAATATTTACCAAAAACTTAAGTCATTATAGATGTAAAAAAGAGAAATTTAATAAAGAAAAAAGTTTGTCAACTTTTCGAAAATCTATTTTCATTAAAAAAAGATTTTTTTAAATAACTTTTGCAAATTATATCCTTGTAAGCGATTATTTTTTTCATTATGATAACGAGTGATATTAAAAATTATAAGAAGTAGTTATGTAATAGGTGCTATGCAACGTATAAAGTAGTGAATAAAGCCGCTAAATAATGAGAAAAAAAAAGCTATTTATTTTGAAAAAGTAAGCGAGGTTTTGACTGGGGTATCACACAGCGCCGTGAAAAATGGCAGAACACAAGTTTGTCATAAATAATTTTTGCAAAATCTTAAATTTCAACAAAATGTTTATGTCCAATTTATTCTGAGATATTGAGATATATTGTGCATTAAGATTTTTATATTACAACCAAATTCTGACTATAAAACCTACATTTAAGGGAGGGCATTTTGCACTTGTGCTGAAGTCGTAATGTATACAAATATAAGTCGTAAGCATTGCTTTTAGTATAATCACTTTCTGAGGCGATTGGAGCTTGTTCGTCCTTCTGGTTGAATAGCAAGCTGCCCGTATGTTCATAAAAACCTTGTGTCGTGATTTTAAAGATTTCTGAACGAAATTTCGTGCATCCTTACTGCTTCCAGAACTAGGCTTAATACGATTCCAAATTATTTGGAGACGCAGTTGCATGGGATGTTTAGCGGACACATATTTTTTCAACCGTTTAGGGCCACGTTTCAAAACCTTTCAAACAATGGACTACCTAAAAGTAGCCAGACCTTACTTAAATCACAGCAAACAGGACATTAAATCAGTATCCCAGAATTAAGTGGCCCTTCGGGTTTTATAGGTTCGAACTGGTTAATAACAAGTTCCCTTTTAAGGTCACGTAGTGATCAGATTAAAGATATAAAATATGTCGAATTAACCCGAAATCTGGGAAAAAGTCTGCGCTGGATATACAGGCCTGTCACTGGAATCATTTCCGTTCGAAAGTAGAATATTATATTTTCATATATTTTTTCAGGCTTTAGATCACATTTCTTAATAATTAAAAAAGTAACCTAAAGATTGAAAAAATATATGAAAATATAATATTTAATAGAAACCGGTCGAAGTAATAATATAATAAACCCATTAAACTTCAAAACCATTAAAAACCTAAAAAATGTTAATTAATTTATTTGTTTATACCTAAATACAGTTAATTAATATAGAAAAAATAAAAAAAATTCTAGGAAGTGTGTTTTTAGGGCTGTACTCGGACGGGTACAGTGGCGTCATGAGTATGTAATTTTTTTAAGTATTAAAATTCTTAAAGCATACTTTTTCAACACATAGAGCAACATCGCATTGCTTGCATACCCATCTTATTCTGTTATGACACTCACGACATCGTAACTGATTTTGTAATCCTTTTAGGAAAGGGGTTTCCATCACTAGTTGCAACACCAGGAGCCAGCGACCGTTTGGAAATATTCACTTTCTGGGCATAGTTTAGAACTTTAGTTTGTGCAAAACGTTTTGATTTATGGCCACGCCATAGTTGGTATTAACTTAAATTAACGCGCAATTGTCCATTTCTGTTAGTTTGTGAAAAAAGTGAAACTTGTGCATCGGAGGAGAGATATTTGAAAGTGATTACCTAAGTGGAAAAATATAGTTGGTAATTAATTAAACCTCTCACTTATAAAATATATGTATAATTTCTTTTTTTAAACAAGTACTTTATTACTACACCCGTCCACGGACGGACTGGGACATTTATCCCGAAAATTTTATATGTGATTATGATTATATAATATAATGAACACTATGGAAAACATTAAAAAGCTCTTCAATATGAACATTTAAGAGATTTCGGCATTTACATTGGTATACGAAGCAAGTGGCGCAACTAATTTCGACCGAAATGACCTGGACCATCCGAAATTCCTTTGCCTGCTTAAGAAAAAGAGTTAGGTCGCTTGGTCAATTCACCTGAGCTTTTGTAAAATGCCATAAATGTTACCAAAAAAATGTCTAATATTACTCAGCTTGAACAGAGTGATAAATATAAAATATTCCTTATGTTGAATCTATGCCGTTATTGTGTTCAGATAAAAACGCTCACGCCAAAAAGCGACCGGAAATAGTGATGATCAATTTTAAACTTATACTGCAAAATATTATGATGTATTGCAACTAAATCAAAACAAATTTCAATCACTTTAACGATATTGTGAAAATTATATAAGTTGTTCATATTATCACGAAAATGCCCGACACTGTCTTAAGGCGGTCTATATACTTTTACCTGCAACAGGTAAACGAGTACTCAAACTATTTTAATATGATTTTTTCAAGCCAAACAAAAAATGTGGCACTAGAGGGTTAACAAATTTTACTAAGCCTGGTTCAACATACGAACTAGGGACGTAACGATACGACCTTTTGCCGATACGAAAACGATACCGATACTCAAGAAGAAATATCGCCGATATTGACAACGATACGAATATTAAGTTTAAGTTCAAGGTAAAATTAACAAAACTCTAGTAGAGTAATTTCCTTATTAGACAAAATTACAGTCTAAGAGATTATTAATATTTAAAATTGATTTTAATAAGATTTCAAAAACAACGAAATTAATTTCAATTCATGCTAAATTTATTTATTTTTTAAACAAAAAAAAACAGCAAAGGTTGTCATGATATCGCTTAAAAGTCTCGCAATCTGACCAAACTGTGCATTTTTATTGTCAAAAATTGTATGAGAATTATTTTGCACAAACTTCTTAAATTTGCCCAACAATTTTGACTCGCAAACTGGCGCTTTTCAATTGTGCCATAAATTCTTTAAATAATTTGAACAAATTAGTCTTTTGGCTTTCCTTATGCATTTTTAAAAACAAATTTCACATTTTAATTACAAATTTCAACTTTTATTTTTATATTTTTTAAAAAATGCAATTTTAATTGAACTGTTGGTTTTTAACAGATGTTTTTGATATTTAAATTAGATGGCAAGGTGGTTATTTTCGAAATATATAATTTCGACCCGAGTTCAATCCCGTGTTCAGTCAAGAATTATCAAAAACAATTCGATAAAAATTCAATAAAAATAATTTAATGAAAATTAAATTTGATAAATTTTTTTTGCATTGACGTTTCTTATAAACTGATATCAATTGTTTTAAAATACACAAAAATTAAAAAGGGTATTCCTGAAGTTTGCCCATTTACACAAATGACAATTTTAAGCGATATCATGAACACTATTGTATGCGTCTTTTAGATGTGACTGAACTCATTTGACAGCTTAAGCTTTTCTGCATCATGGTCTTTAATTTTTAGTAAAATATTTAATAGCTCCAGTAAAAAAACGGATTGTCGTCTCCAGAAAAATTAGAAGATCTTAGGTATATCTAGTCTTATTATTTAGCTTAACCACTGCGTAGGATGGACAGAGGATCATTCTTCTCCAAATTTTCTTTTAAGATTTGCACAAACGCGCCAAAGGTCAGTTATTGTAGACTTATTAGAACTTTTACTAGATGTAGGGGTGACCGTGTCTTTAACACTTTTGGAATGCAGTCATGATGAGTAGCCCAATAAGATGTTTTTTCGCTCTTTTGTCTTTGTATCGAAGGTAAAGAATTTTAGATAAACAAATTTCTTTCTAAGCCCTCAAATCTTTCATTCAGAGCTAAGGCTACTAAGTCGCCAATTTATGGGACTCTGAACTATTCTGCATTTCACTTAATTTATTTATCGTATTTTCTAATAATGTTTAAAGACTGTTAACTAGCGAAATAGCATCGGAAAATGTAGCGGGGGATTTGCTTATGGATTTTGTGGTCTCTTTTAAGTAACCCAAAATTTGTAGCGAACTGATTTTTTTTTACAAAAATCATTAAACATTGGCAGAAAATTCTTAAAACGTACAAATACATACATGATTTATCAATGAGAGAACGTGTTACCATTATGGTGAAAAACAAAACGTCTGATGCTGCAGGTCCAAACCAAGCGTTCAATGTGTTTATGCCCAAAAAGCCGAAGTGTAAAATTGTATTGCTGTGCAACTAGCAAACGCGGAAAATACATATACATATCGAAGGCATGAAATGGGATTACTTTCTACTTTAGCATGCGTCTCGAAAAAAAGGAAAAACGCGTAATGGACCGCGGACCGACCTCCATCTTTAGAAATAAAAGAAACAATTAATTATGCTGTTTGATTTTTTGCTCTTAGTTGTTATGCAAAAAATAAGCAATGAATATTAAATTCTGTGAATAATTAGCATTGTGGAAATTTAATTGAACTGTTAATGGTTTTTAATCCAAATTTGGTTACATTAATCAGGCTTAAGTTCATTGAACTTAATTTTTATTAAATTATTTTTATGAAGAAATGAATTTTACAACATGAAATGAATTAAAATTTATTGATAATTTTTCATTCTTGACTGAGCTGAGAATTGAACCCAAGTTTTCACAGACAGGTTGCCCAGACTAGTTTCGATTGTAACAACACAATCTCTTCAGTGGGGTTTGCCGTTTAGCTCTCACCGGCATTGACGACGGATGACGTCAATAGTCAAATATCAATCTTTAAACCATGGTATTTTACATGTTCTTCCTTACTTCTTGTTTTTCGTAATTTTTGTCAAGAATTCTTCTGGAAATCCAAAGTACATTTTTTTTTTGTTTTTCAGGGCAACCTGTCCGTGAAAACCTGAGTTCAATTCCCATCTCAGTCAAGAATGAAAAATTATCAATAAATTTAAATTCATTTCATGTAAAATTCCTGTCTTCATAAAAATAATTTAATGAAAATTAAATTCAATGAACTTAAGCCTGATTAATATATCAAAATTTGGATTAAAAACCATTAACAGTTCAATAAAATCTTATAAAATTCCTTTCTTCATAAAAATAATTTAATGAAAATTAAATTCAATGAAAAAATTTGGATTAAATTCTTTGTTCAAAAAAACTATAGGCATATCGACAGTAAAATATCACCGATACCGATATATCGGCAAACGTGAAGTATCGCCGATATATCGGCATCGGTACCGGTATTCGTTACCTCCCTAACACGAACATTAAACATTATTTAAACAGAGCACGAGTAATAATATTTGTATTAAATAGTTCTGTTTAAAATTTTTTTTTTTAAATTACAAATTAAGATTAAGATTACCCCAGCATAATCCTTAAACAAAATCCTCATTTGCTTGTAACAACTTCTCGCATTTCCTTCGTGCACACACTGTACTCATCTTATAGCTGTTGTTGTTTTCAAGAAAAACTTTGGCTGCTAAAACACGTTTCCTCTTTATGTTGTTAGTTCGTCTTATCGGGCGGTTTGAAAATAAACAGCCAACTGTATTGTTTTAAAGTTTCTCAATAGAAAATAAAAAAAAACAACTTTTTCTTTGTTTAAATAATTACAATGTTAAGTAATTTTTCTAAAGAAATAAAGTAAAAAAGAAATGTTAAAAGTTCTTTAGCTTTTGTGTTTGGCCTTTTTTCGAGAAATCTATTAATAACATTAGTTGAATTTTGAATTTGGTAGAAGGAGCTTGCCAACACCACGTGTATTCCAAATAGTTTTCTGTCCAAATTAAGGATATTGAATGGAAAACTTTAAACTTTTCATTTGCACTTACATTAAATATGTAGGTCAATTACATTAAGGAAATTTAAGATAATTTTTTTTTGTTTTTGAAAGTTTAAATAAGTTTAAAGAAAACTCATTTGTGTAATTGGTTGTTGCTGGTGTTACATAAATTCTACATAAATTATTTTTCTTTCCCTTATTTTATTAAGTTTTTTTTAACTAAATTTGTGTAAAATACTCATTTGAAATTTAATTTAAAAACTAAAGGCGAATACATAATAATATTTTCCTTATTTCTATTATCTTAAGCTGTGACAATAAGTCACATACTTTCAACTCTTGATTCAAATAAAATGTCTTCGAAAGACGTTTTCGAACAAAATGTTATAAAGGTATAAATTCTCGTTTAATATATAGACATGTCTCAATAAGGTTGATACGTACATATTAGGATGGCACTTAAAAAAAAAATTTTTAAAAAATAATCAATACAATAATATTTTTTATGGTTAATTTGAACACAAAAAACAGTTTTTTATCAATTAAAAAAATGATTTAAAAAGTATTTAAATTTAATTATTGTGATAATTGAATCAATTATTTTTTTAGTTGAAAGAAAATTAAGGATTTAATTTTAATTAACAAATTAGTTGTTTTGAAATACATTTTTAATTAAAATATTTATAAAATAACAAAGAATCTTAATTGAATTTTTTCGTTTAAAATAAAATAATTTAAATATGTAGAATTGTTGTTGGGAATTGTAAATATTTAATTAAATAAATTAACATATTGTTTGAAATGGCAAAGTTTTTTGATCATTTTTTTAATTAAAATTAAAAATGTCATATATTGAAAGAATATATGCACAATTTTAAAATTTTTAGTAATCATACAATCATTTTGGTAATAGGTGCAAAACAAATTGTTTGCTTGATATTATGAATTTGGTATAAATTTGGTGATTAGAGAAAATATTAATTTTTTCTGTGTATTAAAGAAATAAAATGTTTTTTTGTATATACTGTACAACAAAAAGAAATTATTTTAAAATAACAATGTTCTGCCAATTGCTTCTTATAGAGGGGTCTAAAAAAAGAAATACGTGTATCGGCGTTTTAAAAGTTTACATCTGAAGCTCATTTTACGGCCTATTTAAAGAAAGTACTAAAGTACTCAAAATTTTACATTTAAGGGCTCTAGTATGACATATGAACACGTTTTATATATCAAAATATCAGAAATTTTTAGCAGAATATATTCCCTGAAAACGCTGAAAGAAATAGAAGAGTAATGCCAAAAATAAATTTTTTTTTTAAAGATACCCATTTTCGGGAACAATAGATATTCCTGAGTCCAAGTTTAATAATCTAAGTAAAGGGTAAACTTCTTTCTTAAGCACTGGGTATATTAATCTGCCAAATCGGTTAAGAAATGGTTAAGTTATTAGCAAAATACTCCAAAAATGGGCTAAAGAGCAGCAAAATTTTTATAAAAACTTTTGAGCTGTTATATGACCTATGGATACGTCTGATATCTCAAAAGATCGGAAATTTTTAGTAGAACGTTTTTGCTGAAAAACTCGGAATAATTGGTTCAGATACAGAAAAGTTATTATCAAAATATTATTTTTTTTTAAGAAAAAGACCTAGTTTCGGGAACCGTAGATCTTTCCGAGTCCAAGTTTTATTATCAGGGTAAATGGCGAATTTCTTCTTGAAGACGCCGGTATATAAATCTATCAAAGCGGTTGAAAAATGCCCGAGTTATGACCAAATTACTGAAATCCCAATATTTACTTTTTATACCCTACACCGAAGGTAAAAGGGTATATATAACTTTGTCATTTCATTTGTAATTTCTACAATATTGATCTAAGGCCCTATAAATAATATACATTCTGGCTTCTTATGAGAAGGGAACTTCAAATCCGGTTGTCCGTCTGTCCGTCTGGTCGTCCGTTGACATGGGTTTTCCGAAGACCCCAGATATGATGGAGGCTAAGTTGCTATACATTTAAACGTAGAACATCTTGAGATTCTTAGGTTTTTGGTATATAGTATCTTTAGAAGTTTTGTTCAGAAAATTACAGGCAACATTTTGTTGGTATGCGTTAACCCTCTTACTCTTCTGAAAATTATTTATTTTGCATTTGTCTTGATAAAAGGCAAAAATCACATTTAAAACAGGGATGTATGTAGTTGAAATATTCTACGAAAATATTTGTCATGAAATTCTACTATAGGTCGCCGAACACTCTTGAGTCGAAAATGCAACGTTAATACCAGAAATAAGCAAAAACTGAAAAGGTGATTTAGGGGTTAATTATATCTATTTAAATTTAAGTACGGCACTATTTTGACAAACGCAGCAGGTGGAGTCAGCATGCTCACCTGGGTCTAGCCACCGCATGGGAATACCAAATTGCATAAAATTTCTATATCCTAAAGCACAAATTCAAAAGTATATCTACAGTGTTAAGAAGTACATATGAACAAAAAAGAAGTACATAAGAACAAAAATTCATTTGTTCTTCCTTTAAACCAAAGCTTTAAGCGATTGTAACATTTCGACAGCAATGCTTAGGCATCCACTGTTCATCGGGAATAACTTCCAATTCAAAACACATTATAAAGATGTCTTCCATTTTGCTATTGATAAAATTATATTTAGGTATAATATGTCGGCGCAGACGTAAAAAACAGGTCGTAAGTATTCTAGCCATTAGACATTTTCTAAGTCCATACAAATTTTCTATGATATTTTTTTTTTTTTGAAATTTTACTTTGAAAGTAGACTGCGTTTTTAAAGCGTCAAAACATATGCACACTACATATAATGGTAGAGTTTAGAGCAGAATATTTTTGACTTATGTTTTTCATTAGCTTTTCTAAGCTTTAATTTTATTGTAACATAATATTCTGCGATATTTTATCGCCATGCTGGCATAAGTATATAATTAACCCTTAAACCACCTTTTAAGTTTTTGATTATTTCTGGTATTAAAGTTTAATTTTCGTTTGTTGGGAGACCTATAGTAGAACTTCATGAAAAATATTTTCGCCGAATTTTTTAACTACATACATTCCTGTTTTAAGGGTGATTTTTTGCTATTTTCAAAAAAAATTCAAAAAGACCCATTTCCAGAAGAGTTAGCGGGTTAATGTATGCCAACCAAATCTTGCCCTGAATAAATGTTCTGAAGATCCTATATACCAAAAATGTAAGTATCACACGATTTGCTAAGTATTTTTACTACGCAAGGGTGCAACTTAAAATAGGCCGTAAAATTAGTTTCAGAATCAGTTGGCAGAACATTCTTAATTTTGTGTGTGTGTGTTGGACAGTGCTATTCCTCATATATTAGAATATGAATAAATAACCCTCTGCTTGTCGCAAATTTTGACAAGCTGGGCAGCCTACTGGTAAAGCTAATTTTTGTACGCTGAATTCAATGGTGATAACCTCTTTTCGAAGTTAGCACTTGAATACGATATTTCAAACGATATTTTTTATACTTTTGGGATCATTGTTCAATTTAAATTAATTAAGCTTTTATAAATACAATTTTTCCTTACACATATATTTATTTTTTTTTTAGATATTGGAAATTATTTCTTTTTCATAAGCAACTTTATTATATTCAAAATTTTTTTATTTTTCGAATTTATTCTATGAGTTAAATTTCAGTTATGTATTTTATAAAGCTTTTTGTAATAGCTCTATTCCTTAAATTTTTTAGGAATTACCTTATACACTACCAGACAATAAAAAAAAAATACAATATAATAGTCTGGTAGTGTATAAAGTCATTCTTAAAAAATTTAAGGAATAGAGCTATTACAAAAAGCTTTATAAAATACATAACTGAAATTTAACTCATAGAATAAATTCGAAAAATAAAAAAATTTTGAATATTTTTTTTTTTGTAAGAAGAAGAACATTGTTTTTTCACGATTTTTGCAACATTTAGGTTTTTTAACTCTATCCAATATTTTTCTAAATCCTACTGAATTTATACAAAACTACAAAACATTGTAGGTAATTGCAAGGTCAAATAAAACCAAATTGTTGTCCTAAGTTCGCGATATATCAACGGCAATAGGTGCCCTAAGTTACTTCCCTGCAGAACTCCAGCATAAATCGATTGGGGGTGAACGTAACAAATCTCATTTTCGACTATTCAAATAGCTCTCCAATAGCTTGTGAGTATTTTTGGCTAAGTTAAGCTTTCATTTATGTATTAAGCCACCCCTCATCAAAAGCTTGAGAAACATCAATGAAGAGTGGAGAACAATATTTTTCTTTTCTTCAAAAGTTTTTATAACGACGTTTACTAGTCTATATGTTTGTTCGATTGCGCTGTGTATTTTTCTAAAATAAATAAAAATTACCGCTTCCTTAAAATTTAAATCGCGAAAACGAGCTCTTGCTTTACATTCAGCGTACTCGAATTAGTTTTACCAGTAGGGGCCCAGCTTATTAGAATTTGTGACTAACACAGTTTATTCATTAAGTAAAAAAAAAAAAAATCACAAAAAAAATAACGAAAAATTGTATTTAATGGAGTTGAATTAAATTAATTTTAAAATTGACCTCAAAAGTATAAAACATATTATTTTATGGTACATCTATCTCAGTATAAAAATTTTCAATCGCTAATATCTCGAATACGAGCGCTAACTTCGAAAACTCACAAGCATCAGAAGCATTGAATTCAACGTACTCAAATTAGTTTTACTGGAAGAGTACCCAGGTTGTTAAAAATATAAAGTGTCAAATCGTGCACAGTGTAATTATTAAAATCTTACTTTAATTCTTAAGTTTACGTCCTGCCAATTACCGGACTAAAATTCTCCTCATTCCCGTTCACTGTATAAACGTGTTTACCGTTCTCCTGATCAAATAAGTCATGCCGTATCTCTTCTCCTTAATCGGGTATATTTCGAGCTGGTAGAATTGGATGAAATTCAAGCCTTTTAAAATATTTAATTGAAAACTGTGTGATCATAGTTTTTACCGATGGCACATTGATGTCCTTGGAAATGTTCCGGTTTTTACATAACATGGAACGGATCTGATAAATCAAAGAATTTTTTTTGGCGCCTTTGGCTTTTCTCTATGTTAGAGACCAAGACAAGATCCCATAACTGTATATCATAGCGCTTTATTGGTTTTTAGACAGAGTTATAAAATAAAAGTTTACAATATAGACTAACTGCTGAATTTCTTCCAATTAGCCAATTTATTTGAATTGCTTTTACCTTCTTTTGAGTTAACTTTGCCTCTATATAGCATTTCCAAGTTAAACGTCGATCTAGATGTATACCTAGATATTTTAGATGAAGAGGGGCATGACTCTCTACGCAAAGTAAATGTTATTGTATATATTTTCCAATTGAAGTTATATATGGCTCTGTAAGTTTCTAGATGCTTCATTGCGGTTTTCGTGGATAATTCGATGAGTGAGTGTAGTTGTTGGTCGGCATGTCTGAAGTATATCGCGACCTATAAGGTTATATTTGCACCTAAACTAAGTGGAAGATAAAACCTTATTGTCCTAAGTTTGCAATGTATCAAAAGCAATAGGTGTCCTAAGTTACTTCCCTGTGGAACTCCATCATTAATCAATTGGGGGTGAACGTAACAAATCTCCTTTTTTAAAAATAAATTTTCGACCATTCAGAAAGCTCTCCAATAGCTTGTGACTATTTTTAGCTAAGTTAAGCTTCCATTTATGTAATAAGCACGACCTCATCAAAAGCTAGATAAACATCAATGAAGAGTGCAGAACAATATTTTTCTTTTCTTCAAAAGTTTTTCTAATGACGTTTACTAGTCCATGTGTTTGTTCGGGCTGTATATTGAGCTGTATATTTTTCTAAATCCAAATTTATAGTTTGGTACGGGTTCATTTTCATCCAGTATCGGGATTAAGTTAGAAACCGAAAGTTTATTAACCCCTTCACTCCGGAGTTTTTTCTCGAAATCTGTTAGGTTTTTTCAACTCTGATTGCAAATTTATTTATAAGCCAATAATATAAGAAGGTGGGGATACGTGAGATGTCGGTGATTTTACCGTTACCCTGGGACATTTAATCCCAATAAGTTCTTACGGTGGGATATTTTGTCCCAATAAAGCTATCTCCGTACGCAAAAACAAAAATACTTGTATTTTTAACTTATATTGGGATAATGAATCTAACTCGATAATAAATCCCAATCTTTTTGGGACAATGTGTCCCAATGCAAAATAAAACTGTCTAACTTTATATTCTATTGGGATACATTAAATATTACAATATAAAAGGTTAAACAAAATCTAGGAAATAAGGAATATTGTTGGGACATATAATCCCAGTAGGGGCGAAAGGGTTTAATAGTTTTGATAAAATTCAATTTATATACTCCTATAACTCAACTCCTGTGTAATCCTTCTCTGGCTTATGATTAGAGAGACCTTCCAGGCTCATACGTCGTAGTATTCTGTGGAAATTTTCTTAATATTTCTTTATCAAATAGTTAACGTATCCTTAATATTCTTCCCAACATAAATTCAAATATGCAGGACTATTATATACACGAAGTCATTTTTTCTACATAAGTTTGCAGAAAATTTAAAAAATATGTATATTTTATAAATATACATGTCAAATGTCAAATACAGTTGGATATTTTACAATACATGAAATGTATTTACATTGAACTTTGCGATTACATGTTCAAATTTATTTCTAACTAAAATAGAACAAAAATATTGAATTGAATACTTTTATTGGTAGATATTAAACCGACACGATGTCATGCATGCGGTTCTTATAGAAATTTAAAAACTTGAATTTAAAATAATTTTGTTTATTAAGCTTTTTTAACACGTTTTAAAAGTTAATAAAAGATTTAGATGAGAAAGATTTATCTGGAATTAAAGGCAATCAAGGACCAGTCGTAAAAAAATTTGCAAGGTGTACGTATTAAAGAGTGTCATTTATGACGAATAACGAAATATTTAAAATTAACTTAAGAACACAGAAAAAATTAAAAATTGTCTCTAATCACCAAATTTATACCAAATTCATAATATCAAGCAAACAAGTTGTTGACTTTGCACCTACTAGCAAAATGATTATATTGATTACTAAATATTGTAAAATTGTTAATATTTTTTTTTCAATATAAATGATATTTTTAATTTTAATTTAAAAAAATGATCAAAAAACTTTGCCATTTCAAACCAATGTGTTAATTTATTTAATAAAATATTGACAATTCCCAAAAACAACCGTAAAAGTTTAAATTATTTTATTTGAAACGAAAAAATCAATTAATATTTTTTGATATTTAATTAAAAATTTATTTCAAAACAACTGAAATATTAATGAAATCAAAATTATATTTTTAATTTTCTTTCAACTAAAAAAATAATTGATTCAATTATCACATTAATTAAATTTAAATACTTTTTTAACCATTTTTTTATTGATAAAAACTTTTTTCTGTGTAATCAGAAAATGAATAAAAATACTACTTAGAAATCTACTGAAAGAACCAATTAATTGCACAAGATGCCCCAAAATGGACGCATTCAAAAGTAAGTGATTATTTTTATATCTACATTCATCCAGAAAATTAGTCGCTTTAGAAGTATATAAGAAAAAGGCTTCTAAATAATGGGTGAAAGAAGCTATTCATTTTGAAAAAGTTTTTACTGGGATAATTTTGTTGCTAAATGTGATTATACTGGAGTGGTCTTTGTATGTAAAATGTTTTCTTAAATATGAAATTTAGTAACTTAATTTTAATTGAGCTAAATAGACCAGCATTACTAAGCCGGTAAAGGCAACTTATACTCGTCTCCAGGAGGGCATTTGTTTAAGTGAAATCGATGTCCAAGAACTGCATTTTCAATAGACATATTTGAACTAAGAATATATATACATATATGGGGGATTTCATGTCAAGTGACCCAACTTTTGAAATCGATATCTTCCGATTTGGATGAAATTTGCACCAAGGTTAGACTTATTGGATAGTAGTTTAGACACAAATTTTCAACAAGATCGGTCAAAAAGTTTCTGAGTTAGAGGCGGTCAAAATTTGACATTTTGGCCAAACCGGTGTTCTTTCTCATCCATGTAACTTATTATCTATTGGTGTTAGCAAAATTTGTCCCAAACAAATAAGATAGCTATGGATTTTTTGTATTTTTTTAAATAGTTTAAAAAATTTTTTTTTTTTAAATTTAAAACTTATTTTTTATTTTTTTTGGAATACCGTTTCCATTTTTTTTTTTTTTTTTTTTTTTTTTTTTTTTGCTCAAAAGAAAGCTTATGTATTTTCCTTTTAGGTAGTTTTGGTCGCTTAGTGGGATGAGAGTGGGATATGTATAAAAAAAATAATTTCTAACTCAAGACGAGGGTTTTTCAATTTTTTTAGCATATGACTATTTGAATTTTTTTTTTTTATGTGTAAGTGTTTCTAAAATCTTAAAAATAAAACTTATGCTGAGAAACTAGACAAATTAACCTTTCCGACGGTATATAACATACCGAACTAGCATTTCATTCCCTCGATACTGTAATACCCACAATATGTTAATGCCAGGAATAAAATCACTTTTTCTATAGATGTTAACAAATTAAATCTTTATAATTATTTGTAATAATAATTAAATTAATATAAAATAATAGTTATAAAAACAAAAAGATAAATAATCTAAAAAATTTAATCTCAATCACATAAGTCCTTTAATAAATTTTTTTTGTTTTTTTTTAAATTTTTTAAAATTTTTTTTTTTTCTTAAATTTAAAACTATTTTTGTATTTTTTTTTTAAAAAAAAGGGTATTTTTTTTTTTTTTTTTTTTTTTTTTTTTTTTTTTTTTTTTGCTCAAAAGAAAGCTTAGGTCTTTTCCTTTCAAGTAGTTTTGGTCGCTTAGTGGGATGCGTCTTGAGTTAGAAATTTTTCGTATCTTTTGAATCTGTACGCAAAATGTACAGAAATAAGATATTAAACTTTCCGCCTCTGATAAAGTTTTTTCAAGTAATCATTTCGTTATGAATACTAAAAAAAAACAGTGACAACTAAACACAAGAATAACATGTATTTTGTTGTTAGGTTTTCTAAATTCTTCTGTCGTCTGCTTATACTTGTGTATGTGTGTAAAGATGAAATGTAAGAAGAAAAATGTATATGAACTTTTTGATATAATCGCCTTAATATGCACGCCTTAACTCGTCTCGTATATTGATTTTTAAAACAATTAAATTTGTTTTGATAACATCGACAGAAAAAAGTGTTTTATCAATTAAAAAAATGGTTGAAAAAGTATTTAAATTTAATTAATGTGATAATTGAATCTATTATTTGTTTAGTTGAAAGAAAATCAAACATTTAATTTTGATTTAATTTACATTTTAGTTGTTTTGAAATGAATTTTCAATTAAAATTTTAATTAAATAACAAAAAATCTTAATTGACCTTTTTCGTTTAAAATAAAATAATTTAAGCATGTAGAATTGTTGTTGGGAACTGTCAATATTTAATTAAATAAATTAACACATTGTTTGAAATGGCAAAGTTTTTTGATCATTTTTTTTTTTTTAATTAAAATTAAAAATATCATTTATTGCAAAACAGTTTTCAAAATTTAAAAACTTTTAGTAATCAATATAATAATTTTGGTAATAGGAATAAAATCAACAGATTGTTTGCTTGATATTATGAATTTGGTATAAATTTGGTGATTAGAGAAATTTTTTAATTTTTTCTGTGTAGATAATATTGGATAATATTTGGCACAAATAACTCTTATATGAATCTAAGCCTTTTTATATAATTTTGTTTTTGTGGGTCTATGACTGCCCAGGGGTCCCAAGTAGGGTCTACCCTTGAAAATGTGACTACTTGTCAATATCAATTCCAAGCTTTTTTCTTCAGAGTCGGCAAAATCTTTGGTGATATGCATGTTCTCCTTTTTGTTAGTGGAGCTTAATTACAGTTTAACAGATAGAACTTCATGAAAAGCCAAACATGTATGCAAATGCGAAACCATGTTTGAAAACATTTTTAGTTTCTTAGCAAAAAAATATTTTTTTTTTTTTACCATTTATTAAGAAAACTTCTAGGAAAAGTTCTTGACAATAAGGAAAGTAAAGTACGCAAACCAAAAACGTCCTAATTTTTTTTTTGTTCACAATGAAGACTTAACTTTTCAATATGTTTCTTCTAGGAACTACAACACAAACCAATTTACGTGTAATATTCACCACCCCAATTCTAGGAATTCAATTTACGTGGGTATAAACCAATTTAAATATAAAATGTATTTACAAATCAAAACCTTTGCATACGTACATATATGAAGATATACATACATATGTACATTAATTTTAAATTTATTTCACTTCCACTGTATTTTTATATTTATCACACCTTTTAGTAAAGTCATTCACATGGCAACAAAAATGATAAAACCAAAACGACACACATGTCTGTGTACAAAAAAAAAAATGGTTCCTTTAGCTTTAAGATATTTTATATATTAACTTAAACATGGGGAAACTATCTAAAGAGTAATCGAATGTGGTGTGTAGGGTTTTGTACAACTACTACAACAAATAATAGAATAAAGTAATTTGCACTCAAACTCATTCAAAAAAGTAGAAAAATACAAAAAAAAATAATAAGGTATAGTCGGTCAAGCCCGATTATATAATACCGTACACCACAGTATATAAAAAATGTTTGCTAGTGTACACCCTATTTGGGACCCATAGACAGTCATGCCTTGACATTTGTGTTGAAAATTGTTAGTGAAGACGAATTCCAAATGGGTCTTAAACGACCGAAAGTTTGTCGCGCTTTCTGTACACGATTGTCAACGTCTTCACTTGACCCGCCATTTTTGGAAATTTTGCTCCCAAGATAACAAAACTGGCTAACATCCTACACTTGATTGCTTCTTATTGTAAATAATTCCTGAGACGTCGCATTAGCTCGTAGTGTTTTGGTTTTAGCAGTGTTAATCTTAAGTCTAGCCGCATCTGTTGTTGTTGTTATGTTTCGTAGATTTGATGCCAGATCTGAGAAGGTGTGAGCTAATAGGCAAAAATCATCTGCGTAACCCAGATCGTTTAAGCGGCCTTGCAGTCCCCAAGTAATTCACTTTCCGTTTTGTAGGGCACTTTTAAGAACTGTGTCTAAGACTATATTAAATAGAAGTGGTGATAATACACAACCTTGACGAGCACCGATTTCCACTTTTACCCTCCTGCTTAACGCTTAACCATGTTTGATTCGACAGCTGGCATTGCGGTAAAGGTACCAAATAAGTGAGATAAGTTTACACGGGACGTTTTTGCATCGAAGTGCGCTCCAAATCACACTGTGCTTTTTCAAAATCAATAAAGCACATATGGAGTGGTGATCGCCATTCAACAGATTGCTCGACGATAGCACGGAGACTGTTTAGATGGTCGATAGTGGATTTGTGGGGTCTAAACCCCGCCTGTTCCTGTCTGAGTGCTGGTGACACCCTTGCGGAGATTTCGTTTGGCGATTATTTGGGCAATGACCTTGTTGACCATACAAACAGGGTTGTCAGATTGATTTTGATCTTTTTCGCCAAATTCAATGTCAAAAATCGCCAAAATCGCCAAAGCATTTATTTTTTTCGATTTCGACAATAATATATGTATTTTTAGAATAATTCAAAATATTTTTTCATAAGTCCCAAAAAAAATTTGTTCCGTATCCCTAAAATCCGCCAAAAATTCAAAAAAAAGTCGCCATATATTTTGTTTAATTTTTGTTTAACAAAAAAGGTGCAATGTTTAAAATATTTTATAGTAGTCTACTTAAAGTAACAAAAAAAAGATTTTGCGGTAAGTATTAAAAGAATATGTGACGTACAATATATTTGTATGTAGTTGCAGTTCTATTATATAACTAAAACGCTATATAGTTCACCAAGAAGACTAACTTGTTGTCTTCTTTTTTGAAATACATTGTGAAGGTAGAAAAGAAATGCAACATGTGCTATTTATATTCATATAACTTTTGGCTCGTAAAAACGTGTCGAAAACTTCATATCGCATTCTACTTCAAAGCAGATATTTAGTGAATTTCAATATTTCAATACAGGTACCTGCCGTATCCTTGTAGCTATAAATTGTTGGCCAAAACTGATCTTAATTAGATTGAATATCATCATTACAATTTTCTTTTAACAAACTGTATTTTTTCTATTGTATTTCATTAACATCCAAGGGTAAGTTAGGATTCATAAAAAATCTTTAAAATATATTTAAAAAAAAAAAACTTTATTTTTTTTTTTTTTTTTTTTTTTTTTTTCTATTTATTTATTTACAATCTATTTGTACAATATTTAGTAAATGTGTTAATGAAAATTTTTACTTAACATATGCCATTAAACTTCAATAAATTTAACAACCTTAGCTTAAAAATTTTTATTTACACTGTTATCAATAAGATTTAGTTGTATTTACAATATTTACATTATATTTACATTACTTTTATATATAAAAAAAGAAGAAAGATGAATTATTTCCTGTACGGAAGGTCTAATACATGCAATCTTTTGAGTCTAATAACCTCTTCACTATCATCTAATAAAGATATAGCTAAAACATTACTGTGGCAACTAAGTCTATCAATATATCTAGAGCTGAATCGATTTATTTCATCAATAACAAAGGGAATTTTTAAATCTTCATGGATTCTTTTGTTGGTTACAAACCAAGGTGCATTCGCAATTGTTCTCAAAGTTTTTGATTGATAGCGTTGTAAAATTTCTACATTCGAATTACTCGATGTACCCCATAATTGTAAACCGTATGTCCATACAGGTTTCAAAATAGTTTTGTACAATTTAACTTTATTTTCAAGACTTAAATCGGACTTAGGCCCTAATAACCAGTACATTTTTTTTGTTTTGAAGTTAAGATGTTCTTTTTTTGCATTTATGTGTTTTTTCCACGTAAGACGTTTGTCCAGGTGCATTCCTAGATATTTAACTGAAGTTGCTTTTGGTATTTCGGAGCCATTAATAAAAAGAGAAGGACATTCTTCGCTTCTAAGGGTAAAGGTAACATGATTTGATTTATCCGTATTAATTGCTATTTTCCATCGAATAAGCCATTCTTCAAGTTGATTAAGTTCTCTTTGAACTAAGCAAGACGCTTCAATTGGTGATTCGTTTGATGCCAATATCGCAGTATCATCTGCATACGTAGCCATTGTTACATTCTCGACTATAGGTATGTCGGATGTATAAATAGTGTATAACACAGGACCCAGTACACTGCCCTGTGGTACTCCAGTAAAAATCCTACAAACATTTGACGTTTCACATTTTATAATGGAAAAATTTTCATAAACTTTCATTATATTCATTTGTAAAGAATTCTACTTATTACTTCTTTCAAGAGCACATTTAAATGTGAAAAAAAAAATTTCTCGAAGATTATCAACATTATTTAGTTTTAAATACTGGTCATACATATGAATGCATCAAATTTCATACATTGAAATACTAGAATAAAAAAAATATTATTTCTTCGTTTTGAATTTAACAAATTTCAAAACAAATAGATGGCTCATCAAAAATAGCCAACAAAATCGCCAACTATTTTATAAATCGCCAAAAAATCGCCATGTCGCCAAATCGAAAATTAGGTCGCCAAAAGAGTTTGAAAATCGCCACGTTTGGCGAGAAATCGCCACATCTGACAGCCCTGCATACAAAGCAAAATAATACCACGCCAATTATTTGGGTTCGTAAGATCTCCCTTCTTCGGAATGTTAATTATTATGCCTTCTATCACTTTGTCGGGCAGACTTTCATTTTCCCAAAATGTGCGGATGATTGGGTGGATTATTTTAGCGCTTGTATAAGAGTCTGCTTTTAATAATTCAGCGAAGATTTCGTCAATACCTGGTGATTAATTGGATTTAAGACTATTAATCGAGATTATGATCTCATCAACGTTGAGACAGGCAGAGGATATATCTGGGTCGTCTGAATGTGTTTCACATCCACAGCAAATTTGGGTGCTGTGGCCATTGGAGGATAGTATTTCGCTGTAGAAATCCAACCACACATTTACTTGTTGGTCAAATATGGACCGATTCAAATAAAATGTCGTAAGATGATTTTGATTGCAATAAAATAAGCTTAGACCAAATTTAATCTAAATACCAATATCAGCCAACATAATGATATGTTTTATGGGCACAAATACCCTATTCCGGAAAGAAGCTTGTATGGGGGCCATGTGAAATTTTGAACCTATTCGCTCCATTGTCAATAGGCCAAATTTTAAATTTTATCAAATGATCTCCGAAATTGCTTCGTACACAATGTTTACATGGGCAGCCAGCCAGCCGGACGGACATCGTAAATTTGACTCAGAAAGTCAGTCTGAGCCGATCGGTATATTTTAAGGTGGGGGTAGGACCAATAATTTATAGTGCTACAAATATCATCATAAATGCATAATACCCTCTCCACTATTGTGGTATGGGTATAAAAAGTAAGAATGCTGTATTAGGTTGTGCGAATCCTTGATCCCTTCACCAATAATTAAAAATTGCCGGGAGTGGATTTTATATGGGGTCTGTGATAAATTATGAGCCGATCTTTATAAAATTTGGCCTCACAGTATTTTTACTCGCTACAGCCTTATGTGTAATAAAGTGATCAGCGAGAGACGGTTTTATATGAGACCTAAAGAAAATCACAAAATTCGGATATGTTATTTTTAGTCTTATTAATATAAATAAAGTTAGTTTTTAAGCGTTTTAAAGGGACTTTTTTAATGGCGTCTTTGTATGGGAGCTATTGTTAATTATCCGATCTTAACCGATCTTACAAAAATTCGATTATGTGTTTTCTAATGCCACAAAACTAATATGGATCAAATTTCGCCATAACCTCAGTATTTGTCACCGTCTCAGACGTTAGTGTTTTCAGAAAATGGACTTTATATGGGTTCTATGGTAAATTGTATAATTGTTTGTCTAAAGGAAAAATGTTTGCCAAATTAAATGACAATGCGGATTTTGGGCTAATTGTTGGTATTTTGTCTTAGTACATGAAATCATGGGTTTTTCTGATGTAATGTCAATCTAAATAGGTGGGTGCCAAATTTTTACTAGAATATTAAGGGATCGCTATTGTGCATTTCAAAATCATTTTAATGTTTGGTGTAAGTAGTATAAACTGTGTAAATAAAATTATCATTCTTTTTGAGAAGTTGGTAGGTCAGGTTAGGTTCCATTGGCAACCCTACTTAAGTACGGCTCATTTGGATCCATTGATTAGTTCCCATTGTGTTATCATATCACACAGTCTCCCAAGGGTCCTACGCTACCTGGCTGCTAATAATCTAACTCAGCCACCCAGTTGATACAATAAAGGAGTGGATCCTGTTTAAATCAATATTAAAGAGACACGTTTTGTCAACAACGGTTCTTCGACCAAACATTTTAAGTCTCAGATCTCCGAAGGCGGGACAAATACACAGAAGATGCTCCGTTGACTCTTTCTCCTTCTCGTCACAACTTCTACATTGGTGATTGTAAAGGGCGCCCTAGCCTTTGGACGTGCCTGAGGTTGGTAAATCATCTTTAAAATTAATACGGACTCAGAATATACAAACATATATAAGGGGCTTAAGATACATATTTTTTGGTGTAACGCAGGGCATGACGAACTTAATATACCCTCTCTTATCACTTGTATTACCGAAGGGATATAACAAAAGTTCAAAAGAATACCAAAATCATTGAACGATGACAAACATGACAAACAAGTGTTTCTTTGGAAGGCAGTAATGGAAAATGGAGTTAAATCGTTAAAGAAGTATTTCCTCCTTTCTATGTGTTACTTTTGTAAAATGTACTCTTATCGTCTGACAAAGATGTGGTCATACGTTTTACAAATATTTTCATAAATTCAATGCTCTAAATATATAAAAAAAAGAAAACGTACATTCATAAGCATATATATATATACTTTTGCAGACATGTGTGTGTTTTCCAAGGTGATTTCGATCATACCCTGGCGGTTAAAAAAAGGAATTACAAGGCCTTCTGGATGGCCTTACATAATCACTCCGGGCTTATTTTTTTTTTTTTTTTTTTTTTTTTTTTTGATACTTCTAACTTTTTTACACATGTTGTCTTGGTAACTAAAGCCTATAGTACACGGCATGTAAAAAGACACATGCGCATGTGGTTCTGACGTAATTTTGACGTCATCACACAACACGCAATGTTTATTGTGGCTTTGCATTTACGTCAAAATTGCGTCAGAACCACATGCGCATGTGTCTTTTTACATGCCGTGTTCTATAGGCTTAAGGTCTTGAACATTTTACATCCCCATATCAGAAATGCAAATCCACGAAATTAACAAAATATACGATGTCGGGCTTATGATTGATTATGATGCAGTCAACATCGTCCATGTTCCATCCAATTTCTATTATCAGATAATGAAAACAAGACATTTAATAAGCAAAAATCGGAAGTACGTAACTAAAAGTGCAATTAATATTTACCCCAAAAACACGTAACAACATATTTCTTTGCTGAAATTACGCACTAGCACATAGTTATTTCCACTGAAGCCTAATAATTAATAGTAAGAAGGTTTTGTGAAATGTATTTCTTATCATTGAGTTTTGGTAACAATTTCGACATCCCTGTTTAAACTTGTGTACCAGGTATGGTATTCTTTATATTGTTCCTAATAAAGGCTCATAAAAGCATTTGTTCATAAAAGCAGAAAAAAAAATTAAAAATTATTTCTAATCGCCAAATTCATATAATCAAGCAAACAATTTGTTGATTTTGCACCTAATACCAAAATGATTATATAGATTACCAAAAATTGTAAAAGTTTAAAATTTTGCATATTTTTTTCAATAAATTATATTATTAATTTTAATCAAAAAACTGTTCAAAAAACTTTGCGGCTTCAAACAATGTGTTAATTGATTTAATTAAATATAGCTCAGGTTTTGACAATTCCCAACAACAATTCTACATGTTTATATTATTTTACTTTAAACGAAAAAATCAAACCCTTTTTTTTTTTTGTTTTTTAATTAATATTTTAATTACAAATTTATTTCGAAACAAATAAAATATTAGTTTAATCAAAATTATATTTTTAATTTGAAAAAATAGTTGATACAATTATCACACTCTTAATGAAAAAACTGTTTAAACAATTTTTTTAATTGATAAAAATATACTGATAATTTTTTCTGTGCGTAAATAATTTATTTTAAAATAAATGTAGCAGATGAGTATAGGTAACTTCTCCAAAGAATAGTATAGGGAACTTCCCCAAAGAAGCTGAATTTACAAAGAACAAAACTATTAGGCAATAAATAGCAATACCACCTGGACCTTAAAGCATTTCATCTACCGGATTATTATTCTTTTTACATGAATTTCTAGTAGCAGTATTTTGTCTTTCATTTCTTTTGTTGTTAATATTATCGGTTTTGCAATACATAAATATTTACATATATAAAAAATAAATAAAAACAATGGTCCATAACCATAGTCATAAACAAAGTATTATTCGAGGGTCATTACTACAACCTACAAATATTTATTTTTAGGATACTATCTGACAAATAAATGGTTTTGGGTGATTACAAGTGACCATTAACCTAAAGAGTTACTGATAAGCTAACCGCAGGTTTATCCTCATCGTATAGGTGAATTCATCCATGCGTTCCGAACAATATTTTTGTCCGTAGAAAACTTTTTTTACTGAGAGTGTTCTGTAGAACGATTTAGTCAATTCGTAAAATTTGTCCGGAAAAACAAAGCTACCATGTGGTTTACAGATGTAAACAACTATAAAAAATGGCGGCACAACTAGCAAACTACTTAGTCTGGGTTTACACTATGAAAGTTTAATTTCAGAAAGTATGAGTTTATTGGTGAGAGGGGAAGGGAACTTGCTAGTATTCTCTCCCCTCTCATCGATAAACTCAGACTTTCTGAAAGTAAACTTTCATAGTGTGAACCCAGACTTATATTGAATTATTTTCTAAAAGTGTGTTAAAGAAAATGGACAAAAAAAAGGAAGGTGATATTAGTAGTTTTAATTAAATTTATTATTTTTTTTTTTAAATTATTTTGCAAAAAACATATGTTTTAAGATAAATGTACACAAACTATATGATGTGGCAGCTCAATTCAACTTTTATGTACAAATTGGAAAAAAGTGGCATCTCAGTTCATTTTGTTGTGAACAGCGTTTCCAAATAGTAGTTGCAGTTGACGTTAACGCGCAAAAGTTCGAAATTTTGAACTTTGTGCCGCTACAACTACTTTATACAACTACTATTACAACTACTACTACAACTACTTCATTCTGTTTCAGGCCTTAAGAGCCAAACAAAAAACAAAATTGGCTTGGGAGATACGCACTTTTCGTTAACAAATAAACCACCCAAACCTAATTAATAATTTTTCAATAAATTCTAATAAGATACTATTATTCTTTTAAATTTTTATGTTTCGTCGTTTCCTTCTTGACTCTGTAAAATGTTCACTTAAATAACTAACCTTAGCACAAAGTACGCAATCAGATTTGTCAAAAATATTGCTAGTAAAAAAAGCGTTTGTTTACATAAAAAAATAGTTTGTATACAAACTTTGACAAATCGACCACCGAAAAAACACCATACGTTGACTTGACCCCATCTTCTAGTGAATTCGCCTAGTCATGGGTGATTCGAGATTAACTAAACAAGTGATCTTTAACAATTTGAAGCAGCAATATTTTCTGTTGAAGATATGGTAACTTCAGTGACAGTTTTATGTCACTTAAATTATTTACGTTTGATGTATTTAACATAAATAACAAAACAATTTGCCCTAAAACAACAAAAATAAAGCCCAAAAAAATTTACTTTTTCTTTCAATTTAAGAAATTAACAAGTTAGAGTGCTATATTCGGCTGTGCCGAATCTTTGATACCCTCCACCGACAGGAGTGAGCTCTATATGATAAATACATATATATTATTAACTAAGCTTCAAAAAAACGAGCGTCAGCATTAAAATTAGTTGCGGTTTAGACATGAATTAAATTATTGAACGACAATAAGAAAATTTTATGCGTTTCTTGTTAGGACTTTGAACATGCTTGAGTAAAATATCATGATTCGTAAAAGTTTTAGCCTAACTAAAATAATTTTTAGGAGCGTAATCTGTATTGGACCTATGATAAATTATGGCCCAATCATCCCAAAATTCTGAAGACTGATTTCTAGTATTACAAAAAATAAATTAGAATAAATTTCAATACAACAGTGTAATTAGTTTTAGCGTTAACAGAAAATTTCACAAATTTGCACGATATTTTTTCTGGCCATATGAATTTAAGTAAGTCATTTTACCGCAATATCTATATCTGTGATGGTTTAAGGCGAATTTTTTCTTTTCCCAAAGTGAGCTTTATTTGGTTTTAGGCGCAATAAACTGTTTTCCGAGAGTAGGGTTTATATGTGGCCTAGGGTAAATTATGGACCAACCTTCACGAAATTTGGCAATGTGATTTATCGTCCTATAAAACTGTGACGTACCGAATTTAAGTATGCTAGCGTTATTTATTGCGGTTTTAGGCGTACTAAACTGTTTTCCGGGAGTAGGGTTTATATGGGGCCTAGTGTAAATTATGGACCGATCTTCAAACAATTTTCAAGTGTGATTTCTGGTCCTATAAAACTGTGACGTACCAAATTTTAGTATGATAGCGTTATTTATTACGGTTTTAGGCGTACTAAACTGTTTTACGGGAGTAGGGTTTATATGGGAACTAGTGTAAATTATGGACCGATCTTCAAAAAATTTTACATTGTGATTTCAGCTCCTATAAAACTGTGACGTACCAAATTTTAGTATGATAGCGTTATTTATTACAGTTTTAGGCGTACTAAGCTGTTTTCCGCGAGTAGGGCTTATATGGGGCCTAGGGTAAATTATGGACCAACCTTCACGAAATTTGGCAATGTGATTTATCGTCCTATAAAACTGTGACGTACCGAATTTAAGTATGCTAGCGTTATTTATTGCGGTTTTAGGCGTACTAAACTGTTTTCCGGGAGTAGGGTTTATATGGGGCCTAGTGTAAATTATGGACCGATCTTCAAACAATTTTACAGTGTGATTTCTGGTCCTATAAAACTGTGACGTACCAAATTTTAGTATGATAGCGTTATTTATTACGGTTTTAGGCGTACTAAACTGTTTTACGGGAGTAGGGTTTATATGGGGCCTAGTGTAAATTATGGACCGATCTTCACGAAATTTACCAGTATAATTTGCAGTCGTACAAACCAAATTCGAGCAAAATTTTATGTCATTCCGTGCATTAATAAACCATTTATGTTAGTTTTTTTATCAAAATTATCAATTTTTTCAGGGTGGTGGTTCCACATTTTGATTCATAGTTCTGATCCTACTGAACCGATGTTGCTGGATTTTAATCACAAACTGCTTAGGATAACTACAAGCAATTTGAGACCAAGTTTGTTCTTTTCGAAAGTGAGCGTGTTTTCAACAGACGGACAGACGGATAGATAGACGGACATGGCTAAATTTACTTAGAATTACTCAAGGAGCCAGAATATTTATACTTTATGGGGTCTGAGATGTATAATAAAAAAGTTTCACACGGAATGACAAACTTAGTATACCCTCACTCACCACAGAGGAGGGTATAAAAAAAAAATAAAAAAAAATAATAAGAATTTTTGTTTCTTTATTTCATTAATATTTTATTTTTGTTATTATCTATATTTGATATTTATTTTTGTGCTTAATATATGAATAATAATAACACTTTCATTTCTTCACATAAATAAAATTAGCTAAAAACAACTTTAGCCAGCTTTAAAATTAAAATCGGTTTTTCCTTTTGCTTATCAAAAGCATATTTTTAATAAAAGTTTACTTTAGAACTCTTAAGTCCATTATCATAACCCAAAGATTAAGGTCCTGATAGTTAACGTGAACAATAAAGTGACAATTAAGTTTTCTCCATTATTACAACTGGCCGATAGAATGAAAAATTTAATTTATACTCTGTGGCAACATCGCAGTAGATACCGATTTCTTTTGGTTGTTTAAAAAACGTAATGACAGCGACTTACTTTTTTTTATACCCTCCACTGTGGTGAATGAGGGTATACTAAGTTTGTCATTCCGTGTGAAACTTTTTTATTATACATCTACGACCACATAAAGTATATATATTCTGGCTCCTTGAGTAATTCAAAGTCGATTTAGCCATGTCCGTCTGTCTGTCCGTCTGTCCGTCTGTTGAAAATACGCTCACTTTTGAAAAACGCAAAAGCAAAGAACAAACTTGGTCTCAAATTGCTTGTAGTTATCCTAAGCAGTTTGGGATTGAAATCCAGCAACATCGGTTTAGTAGGATCAGAACTAAATATGAATCAAAATGTGGAACCACCACCCTGAAAAAATTGATAATTTTGATACAAAAACTAACATTAATGGTTTATTATTGTACGGAACGACATAAAATTTTGCTCGAATTTGGTTTGTACGACTGCAAATTATACTGGTAAATTTCGTGACGATCGGTCCATAATTTACCATAGGCCCCATATAAACCCATCTCGACCGCAATAAATAACGATAGCATACTTAAATTTGGTACGTCACAGTTTTATAGGAGCTGAAATCACAATGTGAAATTTTTTGAAGATCGGTCCATAATTTACCCTAGGCCACATATAAACCCTACTCGCGGAAAACAGTTTATTGCGCCTAAAACCAAATAAAGCTCACTTTGGGAAAAGAAAAAATTCGCCTTAAACCATCACAGATATAGATATTGCGGTAAAATGACTTACTTAAATTCATATGGCCAGAAAAAATATCATGCGAATTTGTGAAATTTTCTGTTAACGCTAAAACTAATTACACTGTTGTATTGAAATTTATTCTAGTTTATTTTTTGTAATACTAGAAGTCAGTCTTCAGAATTTTGGGATGATTGGGCCATAATTTACCATAGGTCCAATACAGATTACGCTCCTAAAAATTATTTTAGTTATGCTAAAACTTTTACGAATCATGATATTTTACTCAAGCATGTTCAAAGTCCTAACAAGAAACGCATAAAATTTTCTTATTGTCGTTCAATAATTTAATTCATGTCTAAACCGCAACTAATTTTAATGCTGACGCTCGTATTTTTGAAGCTAAGTTAATAATATATATTTATCATATAGAGCTCACTCCTGTCGGTGGAGGGTATCAAAGATTCGGCACAGCCGAATATAGTACTCTAACTTGTTTTTTTTTTTTTTTTTTTTTTTTTTAGGGCTGCTGGTTAGAGATGCCACTTCGTTTGTTTTTGTTACAGATTGTTTGAAAATATTTTCTACATTTGAAGCACAGCCGCGAATAACGTTGTAAAAGCCACTTTTTGCAAAAAATGTTTTATTTTGGAGATAAACGTTAACTTTACTCTCTTATACTGTTTGAACATCAAATCACCTAAAATTATGCGCTTTAACGCCTACAAAATGCGGTACAAAGAGTCAACTAGTCCGTTGTAAGTTACTAACAAAATGATACAAACGGAATGGTTTTGCAACGTGGAATAACGTTTTAAAAGCCGCTTGCGTAGTGGAAAAACGTTTTAAATGACATCGCAATTATGGATATGAAACGTTTTTCCACTAAAAAAAAATTATAAACTTAAATTTAGCATGTAATTTAAAATTCGATTTTCTTGATATTTTGCATAAAATTTTTATTGTCATTATTTTTGATAATCTAAAAAATTTTAGTCCTGCCTGTTAAAAGCGTTTTTTTGCTCTCCTGAAAAAAATTTATTTTGGAACTTACAACGTTATTGGCGACTGTGCTTCTTTGATGAGACTCCCTCTTAAATCGGGTTTAACTTAAAACCTACTTTTATTACAACTATAGCGGATTACAAGTTAAAAACAGTTTTTTAATTTTTTAAGTTGTTTTTAAAAGAGAACCGATTTTATTGTTAAACTATTATTAGGGGCCAATATCTATCTATCTTTATATATATAAAAATGAATTATGTATGTTTGTATGTTTGTATGTTTGTATGTTTGTCGCTTTATAGACTCCGAAACTACTGAACCGATTTTCCTGAAATTTTTACAGTAACATCACGTGAGCCCTAAAAATAAAATAGGCTACTTATTTTTTCGATAGGGGCAGGAGAATTGGTACCCCCCATAGGATGCCAATATTAATTATCGCATATCTTAAGAGCCGCTGCACGCATTTTGCTGAACTTTTTGTAGTAGGATCTTCTGAGCCCCGGAATTGAAATAAAATAGCAGCGGGGGTATAGGAATACCCCATAGGACGCCAATGTATAACATCGCATATCTTAAGAACTGTAATAGTGAGAATGTTCAAACTTTCTAAAAGTCACTCTTATGGTATACTACACTTATGAAAATAAAAATAAAGCGGGTAGGCGCAGGGGGGAAATACCTCCCATAGGATGCATACATTAAATATCGCTCAACTGAAGAACTATTTAAACTATTTAAAATTCGTTCGCATATGACTATAATGTAAAATTAAAAATTGTTTTGCTTGTACTGGAAATGGTTTAAATTTTGAGTTAATACACTATTGTTGAACAAGCGCGATATGTAACTAACGTAACTCTTTCAAATAGATATAGATATAATATTATTTTTTTCAGAAATTAATGAATCGTTCTATATTTAGTAAATCTGCTTTTATTTTTCAACATATTAAATAAAGGCCTTTAGATGTCTTTTACTCAAGAACAAATACTAAAAGTTTGCATGATTTTGCACAACTATGCTTGTCTCCCATTCCATTATTTTTGATTGCTGGCATTTTCTTTCGTATCGTTGTTGCAATTTTCTGAATATGACATACTTTAGATGGCAGTCTATCATTGTGGTTATTTGCAATTCACGCAAATATTTACAAATGCATGTAAGTATTACATTTACTTACATACATACATATGTATGTATGTATGTCTGTTAAAGACATTTCTATTTTTACAATTTTAGTTTATTATTTGACTTCACAAAAAAGTCAGAAAACTAAAAAGTTTTGACGTGAATCAATCAAGAGCTTCATAATAATATAAGAGTTGAAACTATAAATTCAAATTTAGGTTGATTTGTATTTAATTTGTATGGGATCCATAAAATCTACTAAAATTGTTCATTCATGCTCATTTAGATATTATTGATAATTAAATGGACAGTTGAACTTATGAGTGATGGGTATTTACTTTTAGATATTTCTTGCGTATACAACAAGTGCGTATTGAAGTTGCGTAAAAAAGGGCATAGAAAACTTGATTTAAAAAAATATCTGTTGAAATTTAAAATACATATAACAACCCTCAATGTCCATCAAGTAAGGACATAACGATTCGATAAAAAAAAGTCACGTTTTTTTTTTCAAAACTATAACAGTTTTCTCTTCTTTGAAGAACTGGCTCCTGCAAATACACAGAATACAACATGCAATACTGTAGCAAGTAGAAGCCTTCGAGTTGGCGACAGTTAAACATATTTAGTCAACAAATTACAGATTTATATTTCAAAGTTCTTCATGCCTTGCACAGAAACAATTTTCAGCAGGCCTGTGGAGTCGGAGTCAGAGTTGAAGAGTCGTAGTTTAGGTTTTTGTACCGGAGTCGGAGTCGCAGTACCCAAAAAAACGCGCGACTCCGACTCCAAAATTTTTCGACATAAAAAATTTAAAAAAATTTCTAATATTTTCCAACATAAAAATTCTTCGAAATTGGCGATGCAATATTTTGCAGATCAATATGAATAAGTAGATTTTAATTTATTTTATGAGAAATAGTTGATTCAAGTACTTTACTATTTAAGTATATTTAGGTATATTTTTTATACGTGCGGGAAAAAGTCTAAATTACATTAGCAAAACTTATACTCAGTTATTGATCTAGTTGAAAAAAGATGTGTGATTTTTTAAATAATTTACTCATGCCAAAAAATGTTAATGACAGGAATTGCCAATAATTTTAATATCAGAATTTTTTAACCATCAATGCGGAAATATTTTCAACATTGTACAGAATAAGTGTTAGCGCGTAAATACTAGTATGTATTAGAAAAATTGTGACGTAAAACTATTTCTCTTTTGTGTAGAAACATCTTTATCGGCCAGCCTTTAATTCCTACCATAACAATCATGTTTTTCTTATGCACATTACGCGGGGATTCCTATAATTCGTTTAATAAAGATGTTTCTACACAAAAGAGAAATAATTTTACGTCTCATTCATTTCGCATCACGGTTAGAGTAGGAGTCGGAGTCGGAGTCGTGAGTCGGAGTCGGAGTCGCACTTAAAAAATTTCAGCGTTTGGAGTCGGAGTCGGAGTTAGTACTTTTTTCGGACGACTCCACAGCCCTGATTTTCAGTAGTTTTTTTATCAATAAAATATAGTAAACCATTTTTTTAATATTCATCTAAGGTCCCATAAAGTAGTTGTATTATTAGTCCTTCATTAATTCTAAGCCGATTTAGCCATTTGGGTGTCAAATTGTTTCTAGATCTTCTTGGCTGTTTTGTATTGAATTCCTGCAGAATCGCTTCTGTAGGAAATGAGTTATGCACCCAAATGTGGAACAACCTCCCTTAAAACTCGACAAAAACTTACATCAATTTGTTGCGAAATACACCTATTGCCATTAAATTTCAACCAAATTCATTTTATAAGGCACCAAATTTCTACTTTCTACTTTCATAAGACTCAAAATCACTTGACATGCCGCATATAACACACAATCTAGGAAAACACTTTACTACGTCCTTAACCGCAAAACATTATAATATTGTTGCAAAATTTACACTTCAGCTTGATAGGACAAAAAAAATCGTAAAGATAGGTCTATAATTTAAAATAGGACCTGTATAAATCCTATTCTCAAAAATTAGCTTAAAAACATTAAACTAAAGACAGGAGTCCGACATAGATTTTCTTAAGTTTTAAAATAAAGATTTTCTTCAAAATTTCCCGGGAATACCGCAATTAATTTCCGGGAAAGCGCGAATGCAAAACAATTAAAAATGCAGGGACTTCCCGTGACGGGCAGGGCTGCCAGATAAAATTGTGAAAAAATCGTCAATTTCCTGAGAAAAAATAAAAAAATCGTCTTTTTCTGTTTAAAAAATCGTCAAAAAAATCGGACAATTTAAATTTAGATTTTAAACAACGTTTGTTCGATTTTTATGTTAAATCTGTTTTGTAAAGCTTTTATTACTATATTATAATAATCTAAGGTTTTTTTTCAAAGTCTTAAGTATAAAAGATACTTTCAATCGAGCCATTTTTTAAAAAATTTCAAATTTGTATACCGTTCACCACAGAGGGTATATATACAAGTTGGTTTTTTATAAGTTTGTCATTCCTTTTGTAATTGCTGCAATATTAATTTTAGGCCCTATAAAGTATATAACCCATATTCATAAAAAATATTTGACGATTATAGCAGAATTTTTTATGAAAATTTGTTTAATAAACCTTTTATTAATCAAAAATATTTTTTATGAATATGGGGGTATATGTATATTCTGAGTCTTTATGAATAGCAAAGTTGGTTTAACGATGTCAATCTAACCACGTGTTTGTTGAAATTTCCGGGATTTCCGAAGACTCGTATATAAAAATTGCTATACATTTATATTAGATATAGTCGGTCAACAAATGCCTAAGATATGAACAAAAAACCACGACTGCCTGTTCTACCCATCTCTTAATCCAAAACTCTAATTTTGACCTGTAAACTTCTTTAAATCTTCTTATAATTTGTTATAAGAACAAATTTTTTGCCTGAAATAACATTTCTTCACAAAATTATAGTTTTGTCACCATGGCAAAGGAGGATAAAATTTGGCTTGAAAATTTTTCATATTATCGAGTTTTAAATTTTAAAAATTAGCCAAATCAGTCCATCACTTCACCTGCTCCCCACACGAGTGAACTCTCAAGGTTTTGGTACTAATTTTTACTTTAATTGACTTGACTCAATATATAGCTTTTGCCCATAAATTTTTTTATGGAAAAGAGCAAAAATTTCTAATATAATTTTATTTACAATAGAAATGAATATAAAAATTTAAGCTTTCTTGTTTACAAAAAGATTTTTTTTCTGTGCTGCCTAATAACAAACATCAAAAGATTTAAAATTGTCTAATTTTGAAGACTGAATAAAATCGTCACTTTTTAGAAAAAAATCAGCAAATCGGCTAATTTCGGATCCAAAAATCGTCAAAATGACGATAAATCGTCAAATCTGGCAGCACTGATGACGGGAACAAATTCTAGGCTATATACATATGGGCAATTATAAAACGATCTTCACGAAATTGGTAAGTACGATTTCTAGTCATAAAAATTGAGTTTGTGCAAAATTGAACGACAATCGGCGCTTTCCGATACCAATTTTTGCGGAGGATGTTTCACATTTGGGTCCATAACTATTTTCCAACTTAACGGATTGTGTAGAATATCTATGGGAGAACTGGAAACAGTGTAGCACCAAAATAGTTCTTTTCAGTTGACCCGTTCAAAAGTTAGCATAATTTTAACAGACAAACATGGCTAAGTCGACGAACTACTCAAGGGCTTAGAAAAATAAAAAAGGGCTAACAAAAACAGAAATTTTGAAAGTGAGTTTTTGATTGATTTTTAAAGTACATGCGATCAAAAATGGCGACAAAAAATAAAAGGTGTTATTACGCCCTTTTGAATTTTAGGTGATGATATACACTTTATGGTTTCTTTGATAAAAATTAAAAATGTTTACACGGAATGACAAACTTAGTATACCCTCATTCACCACTTGTGGTGGAGGGTATGACAAACTGAATCTGTGATCGATCGTCTCTTTAACGAACAATTTAAATTTTCTACGGTAATCGCCTCAAATTTAAGATCGCTCAACTATAAAAAATTGATTTAATCGTTTTAAGAGCCTTTGTAATTTAATGCAATTATAGAATTCATTAATTACTATCTCTCTTTATTTTCCATTCCTCAATACTAACATAGTCGTTCCTTTCTTTTAATTCCTTTTTACTAAATAAAAATAAAGTGAATAAAAGGACTAAAAAACTTTAAAACTAAAAAGCCACAAATTACCGTAGACCACAAAAAAAAATTATCTAAAACGATTTTTTAATAGTTAAAATAACGAAAAAACTAAAAGGTAAATATAAAAATGAATGGAATGAATGAAAAATCATGGAGCCAACATTAGCAAACATCAATATTTGATATATTGAAGTAAACAATTTTTAAGCTTGAACAAACAGAAGGGAAAAATAAAATCGCTACAAAACAAATAAATAAAAAAAAAAATTCAAGAAATAGAAACGGAAGAGGAAAATGTCACAACAAAATTGTTTACAATAACAACAAGTCAATTACTTGAAAAAGCTTAAATGCTTGCATATTTGTGTATTTGTATGAATGTAAATGGATGAGTTGTAGCTTAAACATGTCCAAAAGAAATTGTCTCGAATCATTGTCAAAAGGGTACAATACGATTGTTTTTCACTCAGTTACTACTAAAACTGAGTTCATATTTTAGGTTTATGGTCCAATATGTATGTAAGCAACTGAGGAGCTTTAAACATTTCATATGTTAAAGTTTAACATAAGAATTGTATAAAGTAGGAATAACATGAAATCTTAACAAGACTTGGCATTTGCGTAATATTTCTAAGTCATGCGCAGAAGTCGTGCAATATTAAATATATACATAACACAGTACAACACATAATTTGCCAACTCAATTGTGTGAACTGTATGTGAAATTAGACCCAAAAAGAAGAATTTCTGCATCATTCGTTTTGTCTTCTTACCTGCGATTTGAAGTTAGTATCGATTTGAAGTTAGTACTATCGTATAGGGGAATTTATCACGTTTTAGGCCCTGTTGTTTGACATAGCTCGACAACCCCTATCCCAATTTAGTTGAAATAAATTTTAAAAAATTAAGAATTACAATTCCCTTAATCTGTTCATATATTGTTTTCCTATACAAGTAACACTTTCGAAGTTAAAAATGAATGTATGAAGGGAAAAAATTATTTTTTGCCTAAAAATTAAAATTTTTTTTTTTAAAAATACATAAAAAATGCAAAATGGAAAAAAGTTTCAAGTCTAATTATTTTTTCGCAAAGTCACATAACCTATGAGCAAAATGAGACAAAGATCATAAAAATCGATGCACGCGTTTCGCTTTTATTCGCAATTGAGTAAATGTATGAATTTCAAAAATTTGCTCGAGATATGCACAACATTATTTGGAGAAAACATTGACACCTTTTTCATGATTCTGAGAATTAAAAAAAAGGAATAAACAAAAGGTTATTTGATTTTTATGATTGCGGTAATAAATGTACGTGGACAATTAAACGGAAAGTGGACCTTTTTATTATTTGGGTTTTTCCGGTGGCTACCTATATGATTTTTTTTACAGAAATTGCACCCACATTTAAGGGTGGTCATTATTTGGAAAGTTTTGCACAGTTTGAAACGTACAAGTGCTGAATCAGGTATAAAGCCAGCCGCCCTTAAAATATGCGCCCATTTATAAGTACCTGGCAGTAAAATATTCAAAAATACGTAGTATTTATAGGTGTGCATTGATCGATTTTTGGCATTCAGCCAGTGCCGACGAACGCGAACAGTAAAAGTGATTTTTGTCCAGTTTTTTAAAAGTGAATAACAACAAAACATAAAATATATCAATATGGAAAACAACAAGTGCCCATATTTGGATGAATATTTTTACGTTTGTGGTCATATCGTCCGAAAAATACAGAAAAAAGATCGAAAAAATTTGTTTACTGAGCAATTCAAAACCGCGTATTGTAATTATTTCGATGAAGCAGATTTAAGTGGTGCAAATTTTACGCCGAACACAGTGTGCAACAGTTGTTATACTACCCTTCTAAAATGGATTCACGGAAAAAGTAGAAAGTTATCTTTTATGAAGCCAGTAATTTGGGTGGAAGACACAACTGGACATGATGAATCCAGGTGCTATGCATGCATAAATTTTCGTCCTGGATTAAACAGACAACAATTGAAAACAAAAGTATACACTGCTGCATTTACTGCCACACTTCCAGTGCAACGCCCTGCTGATACCGATGCACCTAAACCTCCGAGTGCGGATACTGTGTCCCTGCTAGCCGAAACCGTTTTCACCAATCCGACCGATTTGGATGATGCTGATTGGATACCCGATATTGAAAATAGTGCACCACAACCGCTACCACAAATCGAAATGGATTACATTGTGGCCAAGCTGGGACTATCACAACATGACTCCGAATGGCTGACATCATTTTTGAAGAGAAGAAAACTCACACAGCAAAATGTCAGCGCAACATCATACCGACAACGCCAAGCTGATTTTCAGAAATTTTATTCCGTTGACGAAGCAAATACGTTCACGTACTGCCATGATATCCCAGGTTTAGTGAAAAAATTGGGAATGGATTATATCGCTGGCGACTGGCGTTTATTCATCGATGGTTCAGTTACTAGTTTGAAGGCTGTGCTGCTGCACAAAAAAAATAAAAAACCATGCATTCCATTGGGATTCAGCACAACTATGAAGGAAACGTATGAAGCATTGGGCGAAATTTTGAAGAAAATCAAATACGATGAACACAAATGGAACATTTGTTGCGATCTGAAGGTGGTCAACATACTGCAATGGATTATAGAAAATGGCGGATATCCAAAATACTTCTGCTTCCTTTGTAATTGGGATTCACGATACAAAGGAAATCAATATCAATGTAAAGATTGGAAAGGAAGAACTCCCGAGCTCAACAAACAATTAAAATTACGCAATGAACCTATGATAAAGGACCTGGATGATATTTTGTTGCCACCGCTCCACATGAAACTGGGAATAGCTGGGAAATTCGTTGAAGTGGTGGTCAAAAAAGTTAACGGCGCCTTTGACTGTTTGAAATCCATCTTTCCGAAACTCAGTGATGGGAAAATTAATTAATTAATTGAATAGTATGTGTATCTCGGATGACGATACAGACTCAGACCATGAATATGAACAACCTACGAAGAAAACAAGATCATCAGAACCACAAGCGTCAACTTCTACAAGGATGTTTATTGCCAATAATTGAAAAAATGTTCTAAATTTTGTTTTTAAACTTATAAGTTTAGTCAAAAGTATCGAAATATTTTAATGCACAGAAAAATTGATTTTATTTTATCAATTAAAAAAATTGCTTAAAAAGTGTTACAATTTAATTAATGTAATAAATGAATCAATTGTTTTTTTAGTTGAAAGAAAATTAAAAATATAATTTTGATTTAATTGGCATTTTAGTTGTTTTGAAATAAATTTTTAATCAAAATATTAATTAAAATTCAATTCCTCTTAATTGATTTTTTCGCTTAAAAAAAAAAATTTAATCTTGTAGAATTGTTGTTGGGAATTGTCAAAAACTCCGCTATATTTAATTAAATCAATTAACACATTGTTTGAAAGGGCAAAGTTTTTTGATCATTTTTATACCCTCCATCACCACTAGTGGTGAATGAGGGTATACTAAGTTTGTCATTCCGTGTGAAACTTTTTTATAATACATCTAAGACCCCATAAAGTACAGGGTGGGCCAACGTGGACTGACTGATTTGAAATGCTTATAAATTTTTTATTTTTTTTTATTTTTTTGCAGATAATACAGAATTTTATAAAATTTTATAATGTCATCATACTCAGTGGAAGAACGTGTAAAAATTGTTGAATTTTATTATGTTTCCGGACTATCCAATTTTTTGAATAACGTGATTATGAGCGATGAAGCACATTTTCATTTAAATGGATATGTGAATAAGCAGAACTGCCGAATTTGGGGTACAGAGAATCCGAGAGCATTGCATCAGCGACAATTACACCCTGTCCCTGAGTGGAATCATGGCTGATAAAGTTATTGGTCAATATTTCTTCGAAAGTGAACTTAATAAGCCAGAAACCGTCTCTGGGGTGGTATACCGGACCAAGTTGGAAAATTTTTTACGTCCGATACTTCTCAATAATCGTTACATATGGTTCCAGCAAAATGGAGCTACAGCACATACCGCAAGAGCCACAATGGCCATTCTGCGAGACCGAATAATTTAAAAAAAATGCAGATTTCGCATGGAGACCTCGTTCTCTAGATTTGACGGCCCCAGATTTTTTTGTGGGGTTTCTTGAAGGAACGAGTGTACGTCAACATTCTGATGATTCAGAGGCTGAATCAGAATATTCGCACAGAAATTGCTCAATTGCAGTCAGAAACGCTGCGCAACGTAATGCAAAATGTATTGAGTAGAGCCATTAACTGCCAACAGGAGAATGGACGCCGTCTAAAATATATTTTTTTTCATAATTAGCTTAAAAAAATTCATAATTTATACTTTCATTTCCAAAAAAAATTAAATTAAAAAATTTTAAAATACAAAAATTATAAGCATTTCAAATCAGTCAGTCCAAGTTGGCCCACCCTGTATATATATTCTGGCTCCTGGTGTAATCCTAAGTCGATTTAGCCATGTCCGTCTGTCTGTCCGTCTGTTGAAAACACGCTCACTTTCGAAAAGCGCAAAAGAAAAGAGCAAACTTGGCCATAAATTGCTTGTAGTTATCCCAAGCAGTTTGAAGTTGAAATCCAGCAACATCGGTTCAGTAGGATCAGAACTATGAATCAAAATGTGGAACCACCACCCTAAAAATATTTATAATTGTGATACAAAAACCAACATAAATGGTGAAATAATGCACGGAATGACATAAAATTTTGCACGAGTTCGCCTTATACGACTGCAAATCATACTGTTAAATTTCGTGAACATCTTTCCATAACTGACCATAGGCCCGATATAAACCCCACTCCCGGAAAACCGGTTAGTACGCCTAAAACCGTAATAAATAATGCTATCATACTAAAATGTGGTACGTCACAGTTTTCTACGACCAAAAATCACACTGTAAAATTTCGTGAAGATCGGTCCATATAAACCCTAATCGCGGAAAACAGTTTATTGCGCCTAAAACCAAATAAAGCCTATTTTGGGAAAATACTTAAATTCGCCTAAAACCATAACATTTCTTCCAACTAAGATTCATATGGCCAGGAAAAGTATCATGCAATTTTGTGAAATTCACTGTTAACGCTAAAACTAATTACACTGCTGTATTGAAATGTATTCTAATTTATTTTTTGTAATACCAGAAATCTGTCTTCACAATTTTGGGATGATTGGTCCATAATTTACCATAGGTCCAATACAAATGACCCTCCTAAAAATTATTTTAGTTCGGCTAAGACTGTTACGAATCATGATATTTTACTCAATCCAGTTCAAAGTTCTAACAAGAAACGCATAAAATTTTCTTATTGTCGGTCAATAATTTAATTCAGGTCTAGGCCGCAACTTATTTTAATGCTGACGCTCGTTTTTGTGAAGCTTAGTTAATAATATATATGTATTTATCATATAGAGCCCACTCCTGTCGGTGGAGGGTATCAAAGATTCGGCACAGCCGAATATAGCACTCTAACTTGTTTAAATTAAAATTAAAAATATCATTTATTGAAAAAAAATATTAAAATTTTTAAATTTAATTTTAATTTTATTATTATTATTTATTAAAAGTTATTACTTTCATCTACAAAAATTATATCATCCAAGTTATTTGGGTGTTCATCATTTATATATGGCTTTACAACTGGATTCAAATAGAATTTTGATTTTTTGCAAGAGGCTTTTAAAAAAAACTTTAGACACTAATGAAAATTTAAAGAAACACCAAATTTACGCTTTTTCTTAGTTTAGCACCAAAAGTAAAAATTGGCCTTTTATGCAATCTACAGGCACTGCATCAGCATCACAACTACAACAGGTAAAAACGCATCAGCAACAAAATTTGTTATCCCTGTAGCAGTGCACAGAAAAAATTCTCCAAAATTTTTGCACCAATTAAAAATTAGTCAAAAAAAAAAATCAGTTTTAATTAAATATTTAATTAAGTGAATAAAACGTTTAATCAAGAGAATTAAACGTTTAATTTATACTATTATTTTGATTATGGTGCAAATTACATTAAATTTTTAATAATTATCACAAACTTTTTTTTTTCTGTGCGATGCACTATAGGAAATTTCCCCTTTTTTTTGGCCAAAAGTACTTAATTTTTTTCTTGGAGTTTTTGATTTTTTGTTCACTATGTACTTAAAAACATACTAAAAAAAAGCATCCCCGAAGAATAAAGCATCAATGATGCTTTACCGTTATTTTATAAATGCAAAAACATGAGGTTTGTTTATTAAACAAAACGAGGAAGTTTCTATATTAAATTAGACGTGTATTTAAGTTTAAAGTTTTTATTCAAAAAATTCATGTAAAAAAAGTGAAAAATGAACAATAATGCTAAAAGTGAGTACTTTTATAGTAGTTAAAAAGATATTCAACTTTTTTTTTAATTTGGTTAAATCGAAGTAAAGAAAAAGACCTTGATGTTATATACTGTAATAATAAATTGCAACTTCACTAAGCTCCGAAAAAAAATGATTAAAAGTGATAGATATAACACTTACGCATTTCGATAGAGCCATAAGTTGTCATCCACTCGCAATTTATTTCAGCTGCATATACTTGCATATGTCTTAAAAAAAAACGTATTTTCCAGGTAAAAAAAACTGTGAAAGCCCGTGAGCGCGCGTGACAAAGTTTTTTCCCCGTGACGGTGCGTGACTAAAAATTTATTAGCTTAAGGAGGAACACTTCCAAAAAGCGAATCTAAAAAATCATTTAGGAGGAACACTTCCAAAAAGCGAATCTAAAAAATCATTTAGTTTGGCCCACTCGTTTGGCTAAAAATTAGTTTTGGCCAAAAAAAAGGGAAAATTTCCTATAATGCGATGCCGTGTTTTCATGCATTTACGTACGTACCCAAACTTTAATTTAATTCATCAAGGATATGCATTAACAGGAAAACCTACTATAAACCAAAAGTTTTTGTTTCATATACCGCCCTTAATAAAGGACTAATATCTTGAATATTGTTTTATACACAAACTTTTTTGATATTGTAGGTCATGTAACAGAGACACCAAAAGTGCACACAAGATTTATGTTTTTTGGATTTGAGAGGAGAGAGAAATAATTATATGATTGGACGAATAGATAAACATTTTTACTAGTTTTTTTAATGCATTCAGCATGTAATATAATGCCATGTTTTCTTTTTACAACACTTTATTTTTTTCTGGCATATACAACATACACTACAAAATAAAACGTTGTAGTGACCAAAAAGAGTACACACGAGTACAAGGACATGTTAAGCAAATAAACATACATATATGAACTATTTACTATTATTTATAGGTAGGGAATGCGACCTGTGATTTCCAGTCCCCGAACTCCCGGAAAAGACACATATTTTTGGCTCACCGTTTTCTACGGTTACAATAAGGAGTTCCTAATCCGCTGAAAAATTGGAAGTTAATTTCTAAAAAAAATTTGAAAAAATTGTATAAGAGTAGTTCATCATTATATGGGGGAAAAAAGTATTAAATTTTTTACTATAAGTATTACAGCGCTTTAAACGTTAGTCCTCAGGAGCAGAAAAGGGTTAATTTTGATTTTTTTTTTCTTTTGAAATGTTAATTATCAATTAGAGAAAACCCCCAAAAAAAATATTTCAAGATTTGGAAGCAGTAAATACGTATACTGCATCCCAACCGCTTCCTTTTTGTTTCTTAAAATGACTGCCTTACTCTAGTGCTTTTAGTAAAGGCATATAATCCTGCAATCTTTAAATGCGGTGCTTAATACTAGAAGTGAATCGCTGTTTATTCGTTTTTTATTTAAGATTACTTTTTTCTCGGCTTCATTGAAACAGTAAAATCCTTTATTCTTTGGATAAAAAAATAAAAAAATTTAACTAAATTTTACAACAATTAAATATAATTGCATATAAAACTATTACCGTCTTATATCAAAAAAAATAATTTTAATTTATAAAAAGTATTTTAAGCGCTGAAAAAAATTTTTTCCAATGCTTAATTTTTTCACTTTCTTTATACACGTTAATTATGTCCCTTTTTCAAGGCGTGAAATAATCGTATTTCAGATCTGTAAAACAGAGCTTCTACGCGAGGATTTTCAAACAAAAATCATGTTATATTTCAGAGAAGTGTAATAAGCGCTTTACTTCGAATTCTCCCTTACATTACTTCTTCCGAGGAAGCTTCAGTTTTTGCTGGGCAGTTTAATCGACTTTTATCAGGGTATATCTTACGATATTTCGTTATACATTTCATTATTCATATATTCAAAGTTTCCAAAATATTGACCTTTAACCTTGTCATTTCATGTTTGGCGTGGTTCGATTTTGACCATATTTTTTAGAATATAGTCCTTGTAGCTTGTGTCATAGAATCTAAATAGAATTAATTAGAATTTCATAAAATATAGAAGTACTTTATCCCATTGATAAATTGAGTCCAAAAAAACCTTTTCATCGAAATCGTAAAAATAACATCGTTACCCTACTCAAGTGTACCGGGGAATATGTCTAACACTTTTTATTTTTCACTCTCTAAGGTGTTTTTATCAGGTCCCTTTTGTGCAGGGCCCTGTTTCTGAAAACTACAAATTACAAATCTACAAGTAAAATACATTTGAAACAAAAACAAAAATTGTTGCTTTTTTAACGAATTTTACTTGTAGAATTTTGTATCCCAGCAAAAACTTACATTGAAAAGTAATGAGTTAAAAAGCTATTACTATTATTACTCTTCACTACTTATACATTGGCATTTTAACTCATTATTTTAACACGGCGATGCCATTGGAGGCAAGTACTTACCACCCACGCTTACAAATAGGGAGTTAAATAAGTCATTACCACATTTGTTTACAAATAGGGAGTTAAATAAGTCATTACCACATTCGCTTACAAATAGGGAGTTAAATAAGTCATTACCACGTACGCTTACAAATAGGTACTTTACATTGGTATCAACAAAACTGAATTTGTCCCACAAATTGTGTTTTGAATTTAATTTACTTTCTAATGCAAAATTTTACTACCCTGCATTGAGGACATCAATTAAGTATTTAAATTTTTCATACACAGAAAAAAGTTTTTATCACTTAAAAAATAGTTCAAAAAGTATTTAAATTTAATTAATATGATAATTGAATCAATTATTTTTTTAGTTGAAAAAAAAATTAATAATTTAATTTTGATTTAATTAATATTTAAGTTATTTTGAAATAAATTTTTAGTTAAAATATTAATTAAATATCAAAAAATATTAATTGACTTTTACGTTTAAAATAAAATAATTAAAACTTGTAGAATTGTTTATGGGAATTGTCAATATTTAATTAAATAAATTAACAAATTGTTTGAAATGGCAAAGTCTTTTGATAATTTTTTTAATGAAAATTAATAATATCATTTATTGAAAAAAATATTCACAATTTTCCATTTTTACTATTTTAAGTAATCGATATAATCATTTTGGTAATAGGTGCAAAATTAACTAATTGTTTGCTTGATCCTATGAATTTGGAATGAATTCAAATTTATCACAAATAGTTTTTCATTTATTACAAATAAAAAAAAACAAATTGTAAGAACAAATATGTATTTAAAATCATTTTGTATTAGATTTGAATAAATAAAACCTCAAATGCATTTTGTTATGAATTAATTATAAATTTCGTGAATCAGCTAATAATTAAGTGCTTATGTATCAGATTCTATGTCAGTCATTACTAAACTACTTCTATGTAATGCAGATGGTATGCAGTTCTCATTGAAAAGTAAGTTGTTCAGTAATTGCAAGTGATTACCAAGTTTTTGCTGGGATAGGTAACTTGTTGTTTTGAGAAACAGGGCCCAGATCTCAATTTGTTCGATTTTTTGAAGAACATATTCTTAAATTTGTAATTGAAGATTTGAAAAACTCCCAAAAAAAAATTTTTCGTGTTTGACATCACTTGAGGACAGGTTAACGCCATCAAAAAAAAAATTCCATATCGCACAATTTTGACTCTTTTGAATAAAAAAATTATGTTACGGAAATCAATTTCAAAAATCTTTAAGGTGTGGGCTCGAATTTCTCGGTGAAATAATAATAAGCACATAAGTGGTCTAATGCATTATTTATTACTGGGCTAGTTCTTTATCGATTTTGGGTTTGTGTACCTTTTAGAAAACATAATTATATTTAAATCTCGATTAAGTTATCATCTGGAATTAAACTTTTACAAAATTTAAAGAAATGGACAAAAACTAAACAAAGTGATTTTTTCGAATTGTATTTACTCTTCAGTCAGGGAATTGGCAAGTTATACGGTGCGATCGTGCGTGGTCGCTCGGTGTTGGGATATTCTGAGGGAACTTATGGAGGTATTCACATAAAGGTTGTGTTGGGTACCCGGACACTGCAAGGTACCCCCTCTATGTCACTACTTTAAGGTGATACGGAAAGATTCCGTGATGAAGTTAACCGATCCTGGAAAGACAGAACGGATTGCAGGGTGTCTAGGGCACCATGGCCTGGATTGGACGCAGGGGCAACCAAGGTTCTGATGGGGATAGGTATGGTCTCACGACTCTTATAGGGTTCTTGACGGGTCATTATTCTGTTAGAGCTTTTACGAGTAAATGGGACAATGCCATACCGGATTTCCGCAGATTATCCGATTATTCTGAGGAGCTAGAGACGGTTGAGCATGTACTGTGCCACTGTCCTAGAGTGCAGGGTCCCAGACAGAAATAGCTGGGGGATAGATTTCACGACGAACTGGGGTGCATCGCTGGATGTAATCCAGTCCGTTTACTGGGGTTTGTCAGGGAAATAAGACGACTGTTTCTGTTGAGGGGACTGTAGAGAGAGTTACTTTCCTACGTAGTTTCTATCTGTTTATTTCTTTCCTTCTTCAAATCTTTGTTTTCTCTATCTCCTTAATGAAGGGATTTACAATGGACCGCATTGGTATCCGAGTGGAGGTGTGCCCTTGAGAGCATAACCCTTCTTAACCTAACCTTACCTACTATTCAGTCGCTTTGAGACACCTCTAAATCTTTTTGTATTCGCTCAAAATTTTGTATATTTTATTTTTTGGGTTTTCGCGTATTTCTAAGGATTAAGACCGAGATTTTGAGCCCTTTTTTTAAGGACCACCCTTATAGGGATAAATAAGGGATTTATCAAGAAAATTTAAGTGTTTCGGTTTTTAGCCGGGATATCAGGAATCCTAAAAAAACCAATATTTTATTTTTCTTTCCCCGTAAACAAAAATATCGAAATCTTGCGATCCCTATGTATAGGACCAAAATGTTTTTATTTACACTTACACAAATATCTTTTTATAACAGAAAATATAAATAAAAATGAAAACATATTAACCCCTACGGGTTTGTGAATCCAGTCCATTGTGCCTACTTAGTTTTCTTACATTTTTGTTTTGTTTTCTCCGTTGATACAAAAGTTAATTTGACCACAAGACAAATAAACAATAGATTCCAGGGTCATTTAATATGGTAGTTATGCTTCGTTTTATCCATGATTGGCTTTTTAAGGATTTTTTTTCTGTCAGACCGTACAAAGTTCGTGTTTATTTTGTTTCCCATTTTTTATATTATTTTTTTTTTTTCTTCAGTTTTTATTTATACCCTACACCACCACAGGTGGGGAGGGTATTGTTTTTTTTTTTATTTTCTTTGGATTTTTTTTGTGAGGCAAAGCCACATTTTTTGGATCACCATAAATTTGTTGGTTATACGAGGTAAGGTGTTTAAAGGGGTTTTAATGCCCTGTTACCGATCTGTTTATTTTCTATAAATAAGATTTTTCAAAGACCTTAGGATATATAAAGATTCACTTCTAAATTTGTATTAATGAACTGTAAATCTCTTAATATATTCAAAATGTTTTTAAAAAACATCTTAAGAGAAGTTTAGAAAATACCGAAACTAAGGAATTTTCCCTTTATACGCGTTTGGAAATTGCAAATTTTTTGGCGACATGTGGTTTTTTGTCTTTACATTCTGTGAGGTATCGAGAAGTTAATACGAAGGGTGATTTTACAAAAACTTTAATAAAAAAAGCCTTCCGATTACAATTAGTTCACCATTAATTATAATCGAGAAACTTTTCGATTGAAATGCGAGAAATGAAACAAAAATGCCATAAATTAAAACAAACAACTGTTTTTCTCACTTAACTGCGTGTGTTACATATGTAGCGAGTAATAGCTGTCACGTATGAAAATGACTCGCCAATTTACAGAAAAAGTGTGTCTCTGTAAAATTTTTGTGAGAAAGTTCCCGCTTTGAACTGTCAAATAAACTCACGCATAAAAACGGGGTGAGAAAAAATATTTCCACAAAAATATATATTAATTATGCAAAATGCAATGAATAATAACATGGAAGAGATAAGTATTTTGTTTTTGAGTGATTTTTTCATTATTTAATTATTTTGCTTTTAACAATTTTGAAAAATATACGAATGTTTTCAAAGCAATTTTGTAATCAACAAACATTCAAGTCGCACCATACATTTTTTTGGTATTGCCGACGGTTGTATTTTCGTCGCCGTCATTGAAAATTTTTCAATTTTAATAATCTTGGCCGCCGTCAACGATATGTGTTACTGGCGTTCTCAACGTCTGCAAGTTCACGTCGGCTTCTAGTGGAATATTATGACATTTATAACGTAACGACGTAATATATTTTGATGGTTTTCGACATGAGTTACAGACACACTTTTCGAGAAACTATGGAATATTTTGTTTCACAACTTTTCGATGCGAGAAGTTCTCACCAAAGTTACAGAACATGGATACAGATCAATGGTATAAAGTATAAGGCTGCTATTGTAACTAAGACTTTTGTCCGCGGTAATAAATAAAATACTAAGATAATTTAAATTATAACACACTTTTTCATTATTTAATTTAATAAACTGACTCTAGTACAATGAATTTAAATCTACTTATGCATAGTGAACTGTTTTATCGAGCCTTTACCGCAGAAATAGTTTAAGCGAAATCATTTTCAATTTTCGTTTTTTTTTAATAAATGAATTTATCGGCAACACTTGCATCATCCCCTAAAATGTCATGGTCACATAAGGAACTGTTACGATTGCAGACCAAAAACAATCTTATCTTAGGCGCCAACCTTCAAACTAAATTCTTATGATATATAATAAAAAAGGCTGTATCCTGTAAAATTGTGTTATTGTCGCTTAAGCTTTTTTTGTGAAAAGGGCTCGATATATTGAGTTCACAATTTCAAAGAATTTTTATTTTGGAATATATACGAAGAAATTTTGTTGTCGCGAGTTTTTGTATGTACTCCGACTCCAACTCCGAAAATACATCGTGACTCCACATCTCAAACTTCACAGCCCTGTCAGGACCTTTGAAACCTATATTAATCCAAAGCTACCGTAAAATGTTAAAGCCTTGATCAAGCTTGATTCAAGCTTGATTTATTTCTGTATCTATATGTTCTGTAGATTAACGTTAAGCCACATAAGCATAGGGAAACTCGCAGGGAAAAATTCTAGCTACTTATGTGCCATTGGTGAACGTTGTTTCTTTACTACACGAGGATATTTCTTCTTTAAGGCCATGTCAGATAAAGCTTTTGCTTCGCGTTGCGTTACCGATTCGCTTTGACATCTAAGATAAAATATACATACTTATACGAAACATTTCACATAAAGTACTTTCAAAGCGGAGCGAAGCAAAAAGTTAGCCAACTCTCATCTTTTTGCGCGCTTTGAAAATTGGCTAGTATAATTTTCTTTTTTTTTAATTTTTTTTTGACAAATTCAATTCCAAAAAACCGTCCAATTAAATTTTTAACTTTAATTTTTGTAACAAATAATTAAATGTACAAATTACCAACCGCTTTTATAAGTAAACAAACACGGCGTGAGTGTTGTCAAAGTTTTCATTGTGGCATACACCTTTTGCTTTGCGTTTTTCTGCCGAAGGTAGAAACGTCACGCAAAGCGACAAAGTTGTATCTGGCACGGCCTTTAGATATTCTTGATCCTCAGTAGAGCATAGGACCTCCACAATAATCTTCACGACCAGTAAAAGCTAGTTCATGAACACGCTGGTTTAAGTTGTCTAGACCATGTGCTTATCCCTTATTTCGTAGTAATATTTAGTATATCCAAAAATAACAATAACAATGCCACACTTTGTAATAATAATAACCAAACATTTTTAAAATATTCCTTCAAGAGACTGGGTTTTAATTACAGCCATCAGATATCGGGGGACTGCGGATTCCCATAACACGAGATAAGTCATCGTTAGCCGCGATTTATATCAAAACTGTCAACTTAAATCCAAACAGTCTCAGGGAGCCGCCACACGTTCAGTATATTTTCTTAATATTTGGATTGCGATACATTTTAATGGATTGACTGATCACATAAAATTAGGTCATTCAACGATATAAATCCATCAATTCTGTATGCTACACGTTCAATAAATATCTCGATGCTGGATCGCGTTCAGTAGCAGAGCCCTTAAGATATTGGCAGCATCTATAAAAACCTACACCAAGAGGTAAAGAATCTTCAAGACGATCAAACACACTACCGGAGAAATCAAAGCCGCAGAAATATTCACTGGTCATTACTATGTTCGTGTAACAAATAATTTTATGTACGCACGAGAATTTGGATAGTGGGAACCGTTTTTATAAAGGTTTGAACAACATTCACCAATTAAGGTCTGCTTTTTATAACAATATTATAATACAACGAAAAATTCAGACCGTATTTTAGCGAAAACCTGGCGCGAAAGTACGAAATTATAAAAAAAATCACAAAATATATAAAAAGTTTAAAAAAAAATATCGAAAACATCATGAATATAGCGAAAACCTGGATTTTTCAAACTACACTGAAACGACAAATCAATCCATCCGTACTTAAATCAAACAACAGCGGTGTCAATAGTACGGATTTCCTTACATTAAGTACAGTATGCTTGATTCAAGCATGGATTATTTAAGTACCCCATACTGAAAATAATCCGAAAACGGGATTAGATGAATTAAAAGCGAGATAAAATTCTTAAAAAGGGATAAAATTAATCTCAAACTGCGCTTGATTCAGTAATTTCTAAGTTGGTTAATCGTACTTGAAATAATCCGAAAGTGAGATTAGGTTCTTTCTAATCCAAACACTTACACCGCCAAAGAACCATAGATAGAGTCAATATTATTATTTAGTTACCTGAAACACATGCTAACTTCATCTTCGTTGTATTTTGCCCTTTGCATATTAAAGAAATCTCAAATATAAAACACCACCACCAAGACCGCTATGGATTTCGAAATCATTCTACTTTGAAAATTTGATGTAGTAAACTAAATAGATTTAACAAATAGAATATGGGAATTATTGCTTCTTATTTTACGTTTTAAACATGGAAATAAATAATATTTTTCTTCTTGTGGTATTGTTGTTGGTTCTACACAAAACAAGCAAATCGTTCTTGCCTTCTTTTGTAGTGTTGTTGTTGGTTCTACAACAAACTTTTACAAACACACGCGTATGCACGCTGGTTTTCGAAACTTATCCCAATATGTATTGTTTTTAGTAATGTTCAGTGCTATTCGTACTTAAATTGTTAAGTACGATTTATACCAAAATAAATGTTGTATTCCCGCAAATAACTTTTGATAGGTATACATACATATATATATTTTTCTTAAATTAGTGCAATAGCTGTTCAGGACAATATAAAAGAATATATGTATACAAGAAAACGGAGCAAAATGTATTTAAATTCTTAATGCTAGGAACACAACTGGGGCGAACGACGAATTTTTGACCGCGAATATTCGTCGCCAAAAATAAAAGACGTTTGTGTATATGAAAATGCATACAATCAGGGCGCCGGAGAAAATTCGCCAGACGCGACCAACTTTAAATAGATTTAATTCTATTTCATACGCCGGCGAACGACGAACAAATCAGTGCTAGGTGACCATGTTTGGTTTTAGTTAAGAAGTAGTTTAGTAAATAAAGTTACTTTTTACTTTAATAATTGTTTTTTTTTTTTTTTATTGTATAACACATAAAATAAGTATACAAAGTATTTGGCTATAAAAATAGTTTTTAGTTGTGTTTTTGATTATGTTTTTATTTTTAGGCATTATTTTTTTTAATATGGTCACACTATTTATCTCTCTTTGCACAAACAGTAATCAATTTTCTCAATTATAAAAGCTGCCAGCTATTCGTCGTTATTGTGCTTCATACGACGAATTTACTCAGCGAATTTTTACGGAAAAAATCGTCGTGTTGGGCGAAATTCGTCGTTCGTCCCAGTTGTGTTCCTAGCATTAAGGCGAATTTTTTTTTGAATATAAATATTCTCTGTTTCTTTATATATTTAAAATAGAATGTTACTTTGTTTAATTTTTGGAATTTAATAGATTTTTCTTAAAAAATTTCAAATAAAAGTATTCAACAAAACTTTGTTTGAATATATGATACAATTTTCTTTTTTTTTATGAACAAGCCAACTAGATCTTTCAAACAAATAAAAAATCTACCACAACAGCTGTTTTCGCAGTTGACACAAGTAAGAACAATCGTGTGACTGCGCTGCGGCAATTATTGTACCCATTTCGCTTTGTACCAACTAGTGGCAATTAAATTTGTATAAAACAGGGCAATCGTGTGATTTCAGAATATTTTATTGGGGCAATTTCATTATTGTGCGTCATTAAGCACAATCAAAATTGTGTCATATTGTTGCATTTGCGGCAATCGTGTGATCCCAGCCTTAGAAATTATTCAGTGACTGTCAATAGTAATCGATAATTGTCAATAATGACTAAGAAAATACCAAAACTGTTCCGTTGCCGTCGACTTTCATAATAGGGGTGATTTTCCCAATCAGATTGAGATTTATTATCGAGTGGGATTTATTATCCCAATATAAGTTATAATTACAAGTTTTGTTGTTTTTGTGTATGCAGATAGCATTATTGGGACACAGTATCCCACCTTGAGAGCCCATAAGGATTATATGTCCCAGGATAACGGTAGGGTATCTGACTTCTCATGTATCCCAAAAATCATATATTATTGCCTTATAAAGGAATTTGACATCAGAATTGGAAAAAAAACCTACCAGACTCAGGATTGAAATGGTTAAAAGACTTTTTAGTTCGACCTTTTTTAATATGCACTAAAATCTTGTTGTCAATAAATATTCTGAAGATTATGTTACTTACAGTTACATTATCTTATAGTGTGGTTTGTTTTTTTTTCTTCTTTTGCTTCCATTCAATTTCAAGAAAAAATATTGACAGGTTTTTTATTGAAATTAAATTTGTGGTTGTCCTTTTTTTATTTGTGACTCATAAAATATTAGATTTTATGACATCAACTTGGAAATGAATTGTGGTTTTGTATTTATTATGCAATTTGCTTAAAAGCACAAGAAATAAATAAACAAATACTTTTAACAACGGATTCATTTTTATGCTTGTTGGGTCCTTCAATAAGTTATCAAATTTGGCAAGAAAATTTAATTTTTGTTTTGAAAGTAAAAAACAATACACAAACGCTCGAGGCTTAATTATGAAACTGGATTTCTAAAGATTTCCATATTTGTTTGCCTTTGTTGTAGCCTAATTCATTGCTGATGAGTCGTTTCTTAAGCTTAGAGTAAAGTGAAATGTGTGATATCGACTATATCGCACAAGTCCTCTAAAGGGGGTAAACGCAAAATTTATAAATTTTCAGTAGAGACAAAAACTGTTGTCTTCTTATGTTGTACTCTTATATCACAAAGGGGGATATAATTTCATTTTTTGACACAATATTAAAAAAAATGATGTAAGATTTTTCCAGTGGATGTATGTGACCTTTGTAAATCGATTTCTTGCATAAAGTGAATATTTAAAAATTTTGAGTTAACTCTGTTTAGAGGAACCAGTGCGATATATGTACTTGTATACTCGTGTTGTGTTAAAATTGGTTCAAAACTGACGCAATATTTGCAAATTGTTTTAGTCAAAAAATTGTCGCCAAAACTACGTTCGGCTTCTGTGTATGCGGCACCCAATTTGTTTGCTTTTGAGTAATTTTTGCGCTTTAGAGTATGTCTAATCATTTAATTTTTAGGGGTATGGGTATATCCAACAACTCAGGCTTACCAGGGATTTTAACTAACTGATTTCCGACGATGGCGTCGTTACAGAATCCTATCTGATGCTACGGGAACCAACCGCGCTCAGGACTTCTTTGAATGTGGACATTTTGCTGGTAGAGTTTCTTTGTGGAATATTTGGTGGTTGTGGTACAGCCCCAAATTTCTTTTATGTTCTTAAAAATACCCTTTAAGAATGAAGATAGTGCTACTTTCAAATGTCCCATCGTGTTGTTTCTATACAACAGTAGCTGATATGCAGTATTTTTTAAATAATTTCAACTTACTAGAGCAACTGGTAAGGAGCGAACAAAACTGCCACATGGCTGAAGTTGTTACAAACATGCAGAGAAAACACATTTTTTTCGCGGAAGGCTCGTCATCAGGTTATATGGTTATTAAGTTATATTCGCAGCAACAAAATACATTTATTTTTTTTAATATATTTTGTTGCTGTTAATATTTCAATTACTTTAAGGATATTATTAATTAATCCTCTTATTTAAGCTTTAAATTTAACAAATTTAAATTTAAATTTATTTAAAATTGTAAATTTTTCGTCAAATATTAAAGAAAAAATCCTTGAAGAAGGCACACAACGGAGTGCCGAAATATTAGATTAAATAAATTTAATATTTTTTATCAAAAAAGAAATAAGACCTCAAGCTTAAATAAGAGGATTAATTAAAAATTGTTAAAGGTCGAATAAGAGTCAATTAAGGATATTATTTTTAATATTTAGAATGAGGGAATTATTTATTTTTCATACATTATTTTTAGCATCTTCAATTTATAAAACCTTATTACAATAGGCCTATTCCCTCAATATTCCACATACTTTTTGCCTAAGCCAACCTTTGGTTAACATTGAAGCTATAGATATGTCCATATACATTTTTGTTCAAAGGCTGTTCACAAAGGCTAGTGGACGCATTTTGTTTTTCTCGAATTTTTTAAGATGTTAAGCGCACCAGAAGTTAAAGTCGTGGAGCAGGTATATCTGCGCATTAGAAAGGGTTTTGTAAATTGTTTTTCTAAATGGGCGTATAGCAAAAACGTAGTCTACACCAAATTCTAAGAAAACTTGACTAAGAAACTATGGGTCTAAAATCAAAACCTAGCTCCCGCCGAGAGACATAAAGTATTTATTCTATCAATTTTGAACATCTTGCGGACTTCTTCCAAAGTAATCTTTTTCTACTCAACCACTTTTAAATCTCGTTTCCTCATCTTGGAAATTTGGGAAAATCATTAAAATTTCCCAACAGTGTTTTGACATTAATGCTGCTATCTCAAAAAGTACTTAAGATGCAGATCTCAGTTAAGTTTCAAATAATAGGTTAAGACAGCAAAATACGGTTTTATGCAAAAAATACCACATTTTTCAATAATGCTGGTCCGAATTCTGCTTCATCTCTCCAAGCCTTATTTTAGACACCTTTATTTTGAAAATTTACCTAAAAACTTAAGTTTGTACTCTTACTGAACAATCAGAAAGAACACAATTTGTTTAAATTAATGTTTTATTTTGTAATTCAAACAAGAGCACCTAAGTTTTTCTTACAATTCATTCGGTGTGCTTGGGTTCGACTTTGTAAAGTCACTGCTAGGGTATTCATTCAGTTAACCGTTAATCGGTTAACCGATTAATTATTACCCGATTAACTGATCGGTTAATTTAAAATTGGCTATTTTCGATTAACGATTAAGCCGGTTAATTTCAGTCGATTAACCGATGTAACAAAATTTTGAATTTTTTGTAGTGTTATAACATATTTTTGTGTGTTTTAATTATTTTTTTCGTGTCATATACAAATGGTATGTGTTTAGAAAATATTTATTCATACAAACAAAGAAGGTGTTTAGGGGTCTGTACACGGTTAAACATTTATTTTCAAGCGCTATGGTAGTATAAGTAAAAATGTATTTGAATGTGTGACACCAACCATGCTGGATGGAAAATCAAAAAATTTAGATATGACGGCGAATATTACGTCTACCACACGTACACGATTACTCGTCTGCACGCAGAGAAAAAATATGGTTGGGCATGATTACGGCAACTATACTATGTTTATTGTAACAATATATTGTTGCCGTACACAAAATATTGTTATTTTTATTTAATATCAACAATATTATAGTTACTGTAAACATGTTAATGTTTATCGCAATTATAAATTTAAGTATGGTTCACTGAAATAAAATTATTTTTATAACAACTAAATAATGATAACTTTGAAAACATTTTATATTCCTCACAATCATTTAGTGATATTTAATAGCCATAACATGATAACTTTCTATACTTGTACTCATAATATGTTTAAGATGCAAACAAAATATCTTTACTCTAATAATATTTGGTTATCGCCATTTGTAAAATAATTTTGCATCAGTTGTGTCGTTTGTTTTACATGTGCCTATCGAATTTTTTGTTATTCATAAAAAAACCAAGTTTAAAGAAATTAAAAAATAAAGAAATTGTAGGTACATTAAAAAAAAAATTGTAAAGTGTCACAAAATAAATTATCAAGGCTAAAAACATTTTAATATTGTTTGAAAATGGTGCAAAAATATTGATCATTGTTCTGTGTTATTTTAGAGAAAAAGAGTGAAAATTCTATAAAATAATTTATAAATAAATGCGACCTACGACAAAAAAAGGTTAAAAATATTATGTTTAAAGTTGCATCATATAACGATGTGAAATAAATAACAGTTTTACGTTAAGGTTGCCAGTAAATAAATAAGCATAAATATATATTACAAATATTTTTCGGTTTTAGATTTAACCTACATATTATTATGATTAACATGATAATAATATGATTCCTCCTTAACTTATTATGATTAACATGATAATAATATGGTTACTCCTTAACTTATTATGGTTAACATGATAAATACATCTCAATTTATTATATGATTACATTAAATTATAATATGATGAAAGAAAAACAAATTAGGATTAAGGGAAAAATATTATGATGATATATTACGAATATATTTGGTCATAATATGATTCAATAATTATCGTAATATGTTCACTACAATCCTGAATCTTATCATAACATGTTGCTCTTAGAATATGTTTACCACAACCATGTTTTTTCTTTGCGTGTGCATGACAAGCATTTTGACCGTGTACAGACCCCTTTAGTGATCACCGTTTTAAATAAGTGTTTGCTGTCAACAGTGTTTTTTCATGTACGTGTTTAGTTATTTGTTTCTTCTCATATTTTTTCATATTAGTTTTGTAAAAGAATTAACCGACACAATTACAAGAGTTAAAAATTTTAAAAATTTAACAGGACTCTAATGGCGTACTGAAAAGTTTTATATGTTAATAGAAATCCAGGAAGAGGACTGAGAAATAAGATATTCTGTATTATGGGTTGCTCCCGATTTCTCCAACATCAGCGATAAGTGAAACAATTGTTTTCAAGTCAAGTTTTGTCAATACCAATGAAAAGAATATCCACAATCCTAAATATTTAAACCAACTTGTTTGTCTAAAAGATAAGTTTATAAGATCTCCTTAAACTATTGAAAAAACTAATAAAATGATCACACATCCTATTTTTTCATTAATAAATAATAGTTATTAATTAAAGAAATATGTATTACATATTTATGAACTATTTTTTTTTTTTTTTTTTTTTTTGTTTGCTCGTTTTAGTTCAAGAATTGTTATGTTATTGTTGATTTTTTTTTAATAAAAACTCCAAATAATAAATAATTAATGCATTTTTATATATTGAAATTACTTAATTTATAAAAAATCTTTAACCGATTAAATCAAAACCTCGGTTAATTAGTCGAGCGATTAACCGATGAAACCAAAAGCACGAATAAATCAATACCCTAGTCACTGCCATAACAGTGACTCACTCGTCGTGAGACATGCGTTAGCACCTGCACACATCGCTGGATTCTCTGGATGTGCGACGGAACTCCTGGATCTGACAGTGGCATATCATCAGATTTAATATACTACAACAGGTGCTCGTGTGGGATGCTTGCAGTAAATGGAGGCTCAGATAATATAATGTCATAATCTAAGTCGACTAAATCGATATAATATGTGCAATTGAAATTAATTGGATGCTTTTTTCAATTATTTTGTTTGCAATTATCGGAGAAAATCTTCCATACGATTGTTGGTTTTTTTCTTTTTCTTTTTCGCGTTCACTTAAGAAAAAATAATACTTTAAAACAACGCGATAACTTGGCAAATTTAATCCACAAAATTAACTTGGCATGCCAAAGGTACTAGCGTTCTGATTAGCCAGAAAACTTGACCCGGAAGACTCAATTGACATTGCTGATGATTCCATAATTTAATTTGAAAAGTTTTTTTAAAAAAGATATTAACGCACGCTTGCTTTTTGGAAGTTAAGTATCAAGTGCATAAATCATTCAAAACAAATGTTTAGCACCACGTTTTTATAAGATGCATTAACGGTAAATTTCTACAATGACTAGAACTATTAATAATATTGAATTAGAATTACTCTTTGTTTATAACTTTCATAGCAGATTACTAAATTATACTGTTTAAAAGAGAAGAGCGGAGTCTAACAGAATCATGCTCTTTTTAAAGCTTCGTAATTTGTATAAAAATTAAAACATAATATCAATTCAAGACCAATGTGCCATATTTCTTGAGCAATACTAAGTGGGAATATAATAATTTATTGTAATCAAATAAAGCTTAAAAAAATGTGATAAATAGATCCCAAAAAAGAGCAACTGTATTTGTGTTTTGTAGTGATATACCAGAAGTTGCTAGTTTTTTGTTTTTAATAATCAAACCTTTCGGCGGGAGCTACCCAGCACCCTTTACTTACCCGGTAAGTGAGCAAGTAATGTTGGAGAAATATAAACACTACTTATTTTTCGACTGAATAACCACTTATTTTTGTTCGAGTTGTCCACAGAATTCAGTTGTTACAATACACTTACTAGAAGCCAAAAAATATTTAGTTTTTATTTATTTGGCGCTAGTTAATAGACCTTATAAGTAGTTATGGAGCTCGTTACCAGTAAGTAAATTTTCAGTACTGAACACAATACAACTAATAAGTAGTTATTTAGCTGATAATTAGCAAGCAAAGTACTAGCAAGTACTTATTGAGGTTTTCAGAATAATGACAATTGTAATGACAACTACTTACCAGGTAACGTATGAAATAACTACGACCTATTACCCAAATTCAAAAAGTTTTTCCTGAGTAGGTTTTTATTTTAGACCCATACTTTCTGTGGGTAATATTCTTAGAATTCGACCTAGACTTCGATTTTGCTATACGCCTGTCACGTTTTTCTCACCCGAACAAATTGACCCACCCTAATGCACATATAGAACATTTCCGTTTTCCCTAATATTTCTATAAGATTTTCTTGCTTATGACATATATTTCAATCGAGCAATACCCTAATTTTCACCTTTTGCAACACTTTTCTTACTTTTTAAAATGACTAGCAAAATTTTTTGTATATTTAAGGCCTCATTTAAAAAAAAAAATATTTTGGGCTTATAAAAGGTTTAAAAACGAACTTTCAATAAATCTAAAATAATTCTTTTATGGGTTAAGCTTATAAAAATAATCTAAATTGTTGTACAAAAACAACAGCATTTAATAAAAATTTTGCTTCTGTCAAACAGAGGGATTTATTTGGACAGCCATTATTATTATTAATATTTTTTTTTCAAGATTTTTCGTACTCTAAATCATAATTAAAAAAAAGGATTCCTACATTTTTAGTCTTATTCATATACATTTTTAAAGCGAACACAAATAATAATAGAAATCCCTTTTATCTTCAGTTAAGCTAAAATAAAAAGCTAACAAAACTGACAAATAAACTGAAAATAACAACAAAACATGTTACACAAATTGCAACTAATTAAAGTAAAACGTAATTACAGCACAACTTTTAATAATAAAACAACAATTACAACAGCAATAGCAGTAGCAGCAACAACAACAAAAATACTTGCCAACTTGTCAGTTACAATAATTTCAAGAAAATTATTTATTATTCGCTCTCCCACTCGCCCATCAACAGCGACAGTTATAAAGGCAACAGTAGCACACAAACTCATAAAGTAACCTCAATATACTGACAGACACAGCGCACAGTAGAACTTCGTAATGTTGTCAACACAAAATAGCCGAAAAAGAGTTGCATCATAACTTTGATTTAGCAGCATATAACGAAAAATATAAATAAAAATACCCTTTCTTTATACCCTTCAACATGGTATGATAAAAGTATTAATTTTCTTGTTCTAGTTATGAAGAGCCCATTAGAATAACGTTATGTTGATTTAAATTCGTCTGAAATATTTTCTGGTGATTGTTTGATATTAAAAAACTTAGATCGCTATTTCAGTAAGACTTCATCAAAATAAATTATCCAAAAAATGGGGCTTGGTACTGTATGGCCCTCATAAAATGGGTAATGGTTCCGAATTTTTCCGGAGAAATATTGCATTTGCATAGAATAACCACAATAACGTAGGTAGATATAACCATGGTGTACTAATACAGGTGGCTGGACTTAGGCAACAAATACAACATTACAACAAAAATTAAAAATAAGTCTCCGTATACGTCAAAAATTATTTTAAACTAAGATCAGATTTTGCCGCCGAACGCGATAATATAAATTAATTTTTAGCCAATTTTTCTTTCACTATGGTTATTTAATCTTAGTATTAAATCATATGCAGTCGGTTTGGATGAGATTCCCCCAAAATTCTTGAAAATGGTTGTTATTTAACTTATATTTTGAATAATAAAATAACAAAGAGTGCTTATCCACAAAGCTGGAAATATGCAAAAATAATACCAACACCGAAATCAAATAAGTAAATATGGGTAATTCCATGTCAAATCGACCAAGATTGGGACCCGACGACCCCTTTCGATTTGAATGAAATTTGGTGTGAAGGTTCCTTTCATCCTCTAAGGAACATATATCAACGAAAAAAATTTTAACATTTATTTGCAAAAGTTATGGCATATTCAAAATGTCATAATTTCGCCGAATTAGCCGAATGTGTTGAGTTTATTTTATCAATATCTCAAGAACTACTGCACATACGAAAATGATAATTTGTCATTTTAAAGAGAATACTTGGGGCTACAAACACCATATTAAAAAATATCTGCAATATATTAAATTTTAAAAATGGACTAAGTGAAAAACCTAATTTTTTATTTGGCTGATTTTTTTTATGTAATTCTCAAACTGTTCTTTAAAAATCCTGAAACTTTGAAAAAGGTGTTTTTTAAGATATGTTTTTTTTTCTTTCTTAACCTATAAAAAAATCACCTTAAAATAAAATGTTCATATTGTAATTTTGAATAATAAGTAATTATTAAGTCTGATTTGTTCGATTTAAGGTGTTTTTAAAAAAGGACCGAAATTGATAAAGTTTCTTTTGTTTATTTGTTGCATTTTTTTTTTTTTTGTAGCTGAATGTGGGCACTTTCAAAGAAAAGTCCACTTTTTGTCACTTTATGTCTCCAATATTTTGCAGATATTACATTCTAAAAAAAAATAAAAAATTTTAATATATTGTTTGTAGCCCCACTTATTCTCTTTAAAATGGCATACAAATCATTAGAGATATTGAAAAAATTATCTCAACACATTCGGCTTATTCAGCGAAATTATGACATTTTGAATATGCCATAAATTGTTGTTCGTTGATATATGTTCCTTAGAGGATAAAAGGAACCTTCTCACCCAATTTCATTCAAATCGAAAGGCGTCGGGTCCCACTCTTGGTCGATTTGACATGGAACTACCCATATGTCGATGAAAATAACCTACTTACAAAAAGGCAGTCAGGATTTCGCCCTGGGCATAGTTGTATCTGAAGAAATACGTGGAAGTATTGATGATGGCAAAGTCTCGTTCCTTGTTCTTTTAGATCATTCAAAGGCATTTGATATGGTAGACCATGTAGTTCTCTGCCTGAAGTTACGCAGAATGTTCAACTTTACCGCTGCTTCTGTTGGTTTAATGTACTCTTACTTAAGAAATCGTAAGCAGTCAGTATTCTTAAACAATAAAACCTCACAAATGCTACCAGTCCTAAAGCGTGTACTAATAACACTATGCAAGAAATAGACACTTTTTTCGTGACAAGCTGGACACCAGGCGTTTTAACATAATTCGGTACGCTCAATCTAGTGGTACCCGCGGTTTTTTCAGATTAGCTCTGGTTTTCGAGATATACCGTTATTTTGAAAATGGAGGAGGTTGTACAACATATGTTCGCGTAACTCAAAAACTCTTTAGCTTATTGAAAAAACTTAAAAAACCGAAATTCCGCAATGAAATTTCCTTTCAGAAACGTCTATCTAATATCCGCAGTCGTTTTAGAAACATAATTTTTTTTTTTTTTGGAAAAAAAAATAATTTTTTTATCAAAATTTCGAAATTTTTGTTTTTTAAAAATTCATAAAAAAATTAAAAAATGCAGCTAGTCTTCTAATTTTTTGCAGGCATATAAAAAACGAAGCTGCAAACAAAACAAGCCATAAATTATTAAAATCTGTTAGCAACTTATTTTTTTCACAAAAGTCGACAAATTTTAATTAATTTAAGAATTTCATAAAACTAAGGGACGATGATAAACGGAAAGTATAATTTGAGAAAATGTTAAGACCAAAAAAAAAATGGAGGTCATTCATACAGTTTATCCCCCTAGGGGCGACTCCTGGGCATTTATGGGACTTTTTCTTCAATATATTTCTAGTCTGCATTGAACATCTTGTATGGAAGCCCCCTTAAGGAAGGGAGATAGCGGGTGGGTATGTTAGAAATAAATGATTGCAATGAAAAATAAAGTGGGGTTGGTCATACATTTGACCCATCTAGGGGCATCCTAGGCACTGCAGGGGCCAAATTTAAGAATTTTTTTATACGTGGAGATATATGGCAACTATGTTTTAAGAAAATGTTAAGAACAAAAAACATTGGAGGTCGGTCATACATTTTATCCCCCTAGGAGTGAATCCTAGGCCTTAGAAACAAATGATGGGAATGAAAAATAAAGTTGCGCTGGTCATACATTAGGCCCGTCTAGGGGTATCTCAGGCACTGCAGGTGCAAAATTTAAGGCTAGGGTTCTACGCGTATAAAAAACAAAGTTCCAAACAAAATAAGCTATAAGTGATTAAAGTCTGTCTACAACTTTTGATTTTTTCAGAAAAGATGAAATTTTTTGCGTATGTCTCTTTAGTATTTGTGCTTAGTGCTATCGGAATAGGACTTTTTAAGTTAGTGACATGTAGCAAAACTGCTTTTAAGCTACTTTTGGAAGAATCAATGAATAAGCGCCAATCTCCAAATTGAATTATATTCATTTTGCATTGTTAAAACCAAGCCGCGGATGTCAGTACAATACGCGATAGAATTATTCTCAATAGATTAAAAAAAAGTCGTAAGTCGTCTATGGCGACTGATATATTTGTACACCTGGTGCTAAAATATTAGCTCGTTTTAACTCTTTTGTCAAGAGAATGCTCTGTCTTTGAGATCATTTTAGACGCCGTACCATTATATCCAGACGATCGTGATTTCATTGTGACTGCATGGAACCGTGATGCATGACGGTTTATACATTGAAGTAGCTGGTCCACCCGCTTCAACAGAATGAATTATTGAGGGAATATGTTCTGTTGGTATTTGGCTATCCGGAACAGGAATTTCATCAGAATGTTGCAGCGGAAATCGAGCATATTCTGTTTCAGTATAAGATATATAAATCATTTTTCTTCTGTTCATACCCGCTGTATAATTTATGCACGCATTACACTCATCTTCAACATGAACTATGGATCTCTCCAAATCATTGGAACACCAAATGGCATGGCGTCTCCATTTTTCCCCACTTATTTAAACGGTAAATGCAGTGTGTACACACTATTGATGGTTTCCAACTCTTACCATATATTACACTTAAAGAAAAATATGATTCATACAAGGTACTTGTTTCAATAGTGATTTTACGGCGACTTTACATAGATTTATATTTCCCACACACATAACAAAAGTAATTAAACTTTTTACACGCCACGATCCTAGATATTTCAATATAACTGATTAGATACAAGACTGTCAAAGGCTTTAAACTTCACTGATCACTTTCCAGATGACAGTGAAGGGGTTGAGGAACTCTTATTTATACTGTAATTGTTTTAATCAAAGTGCCTGTCGAGACCTTCATGACCATGTTTTGTAAAAAAAAAGCCAGGACGATTAATATAAGTTTTTTACAAGACCCATTAGTGCGGTTTTGACTGCAGAATAAAAGACAAAGATGTAAGCGTTTATGACTTTATTTCTTAATTCTAAGAATTTTTTAATCAGTAACTGTGGATTTTCCAAAATTCCTACCGCAAAGTGAAAGTGTGGTAATAATGCATGCATATTTCTTTGGAATAGCATAAATTTGAATATTTGTTCTTTTGTTTTGTATTGTAAATGGCACAAAAACCGCATTTGAAAAATTTTACGTCAAAATGTCAATGAAATTAAATTTTCTTCATTGGCACATTCGTCATATATCCATAATTTTGAATAAAGAATTTAATAATTAAAAAAAATCCTATGAAATGCCCCATATAAATTATATTCTTCAATATATATTGAAGAAACAGTTCCATAAATTCCCAGAAGTCGCCCCTAGTGGTATATAATGTATGACCGACCTCAATTAATTTTTTGTCCTTAACATTTTCTCGAGACATACTTGCCCCTTATACCCTCTTCTTAGGGGGGCTCCCATACAAATATTGCGTTTTATGAAATTCTTAAATTAATTAAAATTTGTCGACTTTTGTGAATAAAATCAAAAGTTGCTAACAGATTTTAATCATTTATGGCTTGTTTTGTGTGCAGCTTCGTTTTTTATATGCCTGCAAAAGAAGCCTAGCTGTATTTTTTAATTTTTTATGAATTTTTAAAAAACAAAAATTTCGAAATTTTTATAAATAAAATTATTTTTTTTTCCAAAAAAAAAATTATGTTTCTAAAACGACTGTGGATATTAGAAAGCATCCCACTAAGCGACCAGTACTACCTTAAAGGAAAAGACCTGAGCAAAAAAAAAAAAAAAAAAAAAAAAAAAAAAAAAAAAAAAAAAAATACCCTTTTCAAAAAAAATACAAAAATAGTTTTAAATTTAAAAAAAAAAAAAATTTAAAATATTTAAAAAAAAACAAAAAAAAATTATTAAAGGACTTATGTGATTAAGATTAAATTTTTTAGATTATTTATCTTTTTGTTTTTATTATTATTTTATATTAATTTAATTATTATTACAAATAAATAAAAAAATTTAATTTGTCAACATCCCTATAGCAAAAGTGATTTTATTCCTGGGATTAACATATTGTGGGTATTACAGTATCGAGGGAATGAAATGCTAGTTAGGTATGTTATATACCATCGGAAAGTTTAATTTGTCTAGTTTCTCAGCATAAGTTTTATTTTTAAGGTTTTATAAACACTTACACACAAAAAGGAAAAAATTCATAATAGTGCATATGCTTAAAATTGAAAAACCCTCGTCCTGAGTTAGAAATTATTTTTTTTTATACACATCCCACTAAATGACCAAAACTACCTAAAAGGGAAATACATAAGCTTTCTTTTGAGCAAAAAAAAAAAAAAAAAATACCCTTTTCAAAAAAAAAATAAGTTATAAATTTAAAAAAAATTTAAAACAAAAAATTTTTTTTCAAAAGCTTGAAGAAATAGCTATCTAATTTGTTTGGGACAAATTTTGCTAACACCAATGGATAATAAGTTACATGGATGAGAAAGAACACCGGTTTGGCCAAAATGTCAAATTTTGACCCCCTCTAACTCAGAAACTTTTTGACCGATCTTGTTGAAAATTTGTGTCTAAGCTACTATCCAATAAGACTAACCTTGGTGCAAATTTCATCCAAATCGGAAGACATCGATTTCAACAACTTGACATGAAATCCCCCATATACCTCTGTGTTATGGTGTAAATAAAAACTGCTAAGAATTAAAAGAAAGAGTATCATTATTCTATTTTGATTTTATGCTCTGTTTTAAGTGTTAAGCCTGGTACTCTGTTCAACATTTCACGTGAAATGCTGTCAAAACTCATATGAAAAAAACTATTCTATGAAAAAAGTTGATAGAGTTGTACTCTGTTTAATTTGTGAAAAAGTTGCGAAATGTTTCTGGCAACATTTTTTTTACAACTGCGAAATAATATAAGCTGCACTTATTTCACGTGGAATTTTAAGCAAATGAAAAAAGTTTAAACTTAATATAAAAATGAGAACTGCAAAACATAAATAACACAACCGGTAACAGTTTTTCATCAATATTTACTTTCATTTTTACTTAATTTTTTATTTAAAAAAATACTTTTTAGTAAAATACACGTGGGTTTTGTTTACATATCCAAAAAAATGTCGCATACTTTTAAAGATTAAAAACGTCAAATTGTGCAAACTCTCGAGATAGGTAACATTGATACATGTCAAATTTTTCGCATGAAATAATAGATGTTGCTGAACATTTTTCACAAATTGGAACAGAGTACTAGGCTCTATGCAAAAAAACCACGGAAAATAAAACTGTTTATTCAGAAAACACCTTAAAAAATTTCAAAAGTATCGTCATATTGACAGGAAAATATCGCCGATATCGATATATCATCAAACCTTAAGTACCGCTGATAATCGGTTCTTTTAATTCCTACGCTAATCCCGCGAAGCTCTTCGCTTGTCTGCAGGATACCAGAGTCTCAGGCGGGAATCGAACCCGCAACCCCGGTACTGATCAGTGTTCCCACCGGCAAATTTCAAAACTACACTTGAGATAACGCCAAATTACCCAATTTACATGAAATTACACCTGATATCAAATTAACGTTATAATATAAAAAAAAAAAATTACAATAAAAAAACCAATTGGAAGTATTTACAGACAAATTTTTAAGAGTGTTCCCTGGATAGGTCCCATATGCAATTTTAGGCCAATTAAAACAAAATTATGTTATGAGGTTACGATTAATAATATAAGAATTCTTAACGCCAAATATTATCTATCTTACTACATCTATTTGAAATTTTTTCGTCTTAAAGTAATTTAAGGGAGAGAGTGCTTATATATGGCCTACGTAACTAAGCCTAACAGCACAAAATTTTGCCATGACGTAGTAGCTAGCTTGTTTTTATTAGTATTGTGGTTATTTTATTGAACTGTTAATGGTTTTAAATTCAAATTTAGATATTTTAATTAGGCTTAAGTTCATTAATTTTAATTTTCATTAAATTATTTTTATGAAGACAGGAATTTTACAACAGGAAGTTGATTAAAATTGTATGGATAATTTTTCATTCTTCACTGCGCTGAGATTTGAACCCAGGCTTTCACGGACAGGTTGCCCAGACTAGTTTCGATTGTAACCACACAATCTCGTCGGTGGGGTTTGCCGTTTTACTCACTCGGCTATTGCAGCCGGATGACGGCAATAGTCAAACATCAATCCTTAAACCAAATGGTATTTCACTTTGGTAGATCGAAATTTGCTTTTGAATGAATGATTATCTATTTAATTAAGAACATGTAATTCCTAACTTCTGTTTTTTCGTACTTTTTGTCAAGAATTCTTCTTGTAATCCAAACTACATTTTTTGTTTTTCATGTTTTTGTCTTTCTTTTTTTCTTGTTGACCTTTTTCAGCTCAACTTAAAACAAAAAATGTACTTTGGATTACAAGAAGAATTCTTGACAAAAAGTATCATATATGTAAGTATATCATTGTGAAATACATTTCCATATGGGGTTTGTGTTTATTTTTGTATTGTGGGCAATTTAATATTTTGGGGGATTTGTTTTATTTTCAAAATTGGGATTTTAATTTATAATGAACTAATTCCCATATTTCAGGGCCTTAGTTCAATTTTGTTTTCTGGTCTTAGTTCATTAGGGACTAAGTTCGTAGCGCCGTAAATTGTCACCTAAAATCCAAAAGGCCTTAAGCGACAAAAAATGTTAAATCATTGTTTAATGTTTTTTTCGATTGATTACACTGTACCGAGGACCTGGCGCTTAAAGATAATTCGCATACGCTGAATCCAGCGGTGCTAACCGTTTTTTTAGTTTAGCTCTGGCTTTCGAGATATACCGTTATTTCGAAAATGGAGGAGGTTACACAACATATGTTCGCATAATTCAAAAACACTTTAGTTTATGGAACAAACTCCAAATACCGAAATTCCACAATAAAATTTTCTTTAAGAAAGGTTAAACTTGTTCATACTTTAACTTTCTCATATGCGCATTCGTGCTAAAGGGTCCGCCAAACAACTCTTTTTTTTTTTTGAAAATGCTATAAAAAAAAACTACTGAATATTATCTAAAATTTCTTTTTTTATTTGAAAGTACAATCCTTCCGGTTAATAATGGAAAATAATTTCATTCAAATGGCTGCATCGGCTGGCCATGCAGTAGCCTACACGATCGGTTCAACTTTTAAGCACATTATCGATTGTGTGCAGCTGTATTTCACTAATGGCTTATAGTCCAACGGTGTCAAATCGCAGCTCCGAGGTGGCCAAACGACATTAGCTCTGCGGCTGATAATGCGATCTTCAAAAACAGGGCGCAAAACATCGAGTGTAGCTTCGGCTGTGTGCCAATATCCTCCTCTTCAATTTTTGTCAACAAAAATTCGTTCAACATGGCCCGATAACGATCGCCATTGAATATAACGGCCACTCCTTGCTCATATTCGAAGAAAAATGGCCCAATTATGCCTCTGGACCAAAATCCCCACCAAACAGTGACTCGTTTTGGGTGTATCGGCTTTTCAATGTATGCGTGCGGATTTTTGGTGCCCCAAATGCGACAATTTTGCTTGTTTACATACCCGCCAAGATCAAAATGAGCTTCATCTGAAAAGATGATTTTTTCGCACACATTCTGCAACATTACCATGATTTTCAAAGTATTGTCGCAATATTTCCCAGCGTTGTTCAAGCGTATACACAACCATATTGGTTCAGCGGAAGGATAAAACAAATTATCTGTCAAATCAGACATGAGCTAAGTGTTACCATTCACGAGCACTAGTTGAAAAAAAACGTTAGATGGCGGACCCTTTAGAAACAAGAAAAAAATTCTTTTTTAGCAACATTTTGGAATTTTTGTTTTGTAAAAGTTCATAAAAAATGCAGCTACGCTTCCAATTTAAAAAAAAAATGTATCAATTGCTAGCACAGTGCTATTAACCATAATACATCATATTATGGTTAATTATACCAAAAGGTCGAATTTAAATTGTTTGTCCTTACAGCCTTTTGGATTTTAGGTGGCGATATGTGGCATAAGTAAAGGTTCGCTCCCAACTTTAAAAAACCATTTAAGTAACTATCAAAATATCGTTATAAGGTGGCCCCACCGTGCAATAGCAACAACAATGGTATAAGTAACAACAACAACATTTACACACCTAAACATAAGTTTTGTATCCGTTAAAATAAAATGACAAACAGGACGATGATTACAACCAACAACATCACCCTACCAACAATATAAACTCAGTATGAGGGAACAAATAGTGCAAAAATACAAGGAACGAGATAAACAGCAATAAGGAAAAAGTAAACCAAACGAATACAAAAAGCACTACAAGGAAAAGTCGGCCACAACAAAAACAATTCATTTGTCAAATTTTTGAAATGATAAAGCGAAGAAGAAACAGAAGCAGCAGCAAAACGACCGCTAATTAATTAAATCTAAACAGCCGCAGGCACAACGCAATCCAACAACACAGTGGCAGCAGCAACTACCACCACGAGGACATTAAATAAGTTGAGCACAAGAAACATCCTGTATGGCGGTGGTAGATGGAGAACAAACAACATCAAATGAAAACATTCATTCATAATTACGGCAGCAAAAACGAAATAAAAATGCAGGACATGTTTGAGTCACAATTACAGCAAATCCATCGTGTTCATACCTCTCTCTGCAAAATTTTTTAAGCACAAGGGACAAAAGAACTAACTTTCACAAAAAGATTTCATAATATAAAATTTAACTTGAATTTTCAAGCATATTACAGTTAAAACAAGTAAGAAAGTATTGTCGGGCAAGCTAAACCAAATGATACCTTAAACCTTTATAGTGAACTTTTTTAGAATGGAGCTGTCCCTGTCAGTGATGCATTTTGAGTTTTTAATTTTTGGACCAAAATGACGATTTAAAAGGGCCAAAATACCTTTGATAGGGCCAAAATTTTTCAGCAGAAATATCCTGCCTTTATAGTGGCCAAATCAAAACCAGTGCAATAAAATAAAACGTCGAAAATGGCGATGGATTGTCCACGTATAAGAAGAACCAGCAAAAATTTTGCTCAACAGGCGCTTACTTGGAACCCTATAGGTAGAGGACTCTCAGTCGCACCCTTGAAAAAAGCTGGAGGAGAGCTATTGATACGGAACTGCGTCGTACAAATTACAATAAAGCAAATAAAATATTGAAATACAGTTGCACGGTTGAGGCGCAATGGTCCAATACGAGAATAGTGATTTTTGGTACTAACTTGATACACATACTACCAAAACATAATTTTTATTTAATACATGACAGATTTGCCAATACAATTATGAAGCTTTTTTTTAACAAACAGAGCAATGTTGTTAATAAAATTCGTGTTTGAAACAGTGAGATAATTACATTGAAAAATGTACATTGCAAATGTAGTTAGTTGAATTTTGATCTGAAAAGGCCAAAAAGATTAGAAAGTACCACAGGGCCATCAAACACTCAAAAGTGCCAAAAATGGCCCAATTGTGCCACATTTTGCATCACTGGTCCCTGTTATGTATTGATGTTTAAGATACAGCTTTTTCCGTTACAATTAAAGTGCATTAAGATCTCCTTAAGCCTATAGTACACGGCATGTAAAAAGACACATGCGCATGTAATTTTGACGTCATCACACAACACGCAATGTTTATTGTGGCTTTGCATTGACGTCAAAATTACGTCAGAACCACATGCGCATGTGTATTTTTACATGCCGTGTACTATAGGCTTTACAATTAATTTCCTTAAAGTAAATTTTTCTATATAATAAATTATTTCTAAAAAAAATTCTGTTAGGGGATTCCTAAAGGAGCCGGTAGACGACATGTTTTTAATATCTGACTTGTCAAATTTCCCATTATAAAATACATACATGTCGTGTGTTACCTTTAAAACATTGCATCGGTAAAAGTCAGACGCAAAGTCACCTGACAACATTTCAATTAGAGCGTGCTCCGTTTTCTTCTGACAAGCCATCTGACATCAGCTGTGCCAGAAATATATGCCGGGAAGAAACCAACAGCGGCGGTGCACTATTGACGGAAACATAAGCCGGCTGAAGTTAATTATCAATTCACCATTGAATAGAAATTATGTTCATATATGTGGGGGATTTCATGTCAAGTGACCCAACTTTTGAAATCGATGTCTTCCGATTTGGATGAAATTTGCACCAAGGTTAGTCCTATTGGATAGTAGTTTAGACACAAATTTTCAACAAGATCGGTCAAAAATTTTCTGAGTTAGAGGGGGTAAAAATTTGACATTTTGGCCAAACCTTTAAGGTAGTTTCCTTTAAGGTAGTTTTGGTCGCTTAGTGGGATGCGAGTGGGATATGTATAAAAAAAAATAATTTGTAAGTCAAGAAGTCAAATGCTAAAAAAAAAAAATCCTCGTCTTGAGTTAGAAATTATTTTTTTTATACAAATCCCACTCGCATCCCACTAAGCGACCAAAACTACATTAAAGGAAAAGACCTAAGCTTTCTTTTGAGCAAAAAAAAAAAATAAATACCATTTTCAAAAAAAATACAAAAATTGTTTTAAATTTAAGAAAAAAAAATTTTTTAAAAAATTAAAAAAAACAAAAAAAAAATTTTAAAGGACTTATGTGATTGAGATTAAGGCCCTAATTATGTACAACGCAGCGCAACGCCAAACAATAACATTGAAAGCACAAACAATGTCATAAATATTTTGTAATTTTGTTGTTGCTTTCAACAGAAATTCATGTACCGTTTTAAAATTTTCAACGACACAAGCAATGGAGCGTTTGAAATTTTAAGACGCAATGTGAATTTCTGTAGAAAGCAACAACAAAATTACAAAATATTTATGACATTGTTTGTGCTTTCAATGTTATTTTTTGGCGTTGCGTTAGTTCGGTGGCGTTGCACTGCGTTGTACATGATTAGGGCCTAAGTTTTTTAGATTATTTATCTTTTTGTTTTTGTTATTATTTTATATTAATTTAATTATTATTACAAATAAATAAAAAGATTTAATTTGTCAACATCTCTATAGAAAAAATGATTTTATTCCTGGGATTAACATATTGTGGGTATTACAGTATCGAGGGAATGAAATGCTAGTTCAGTATGTTATATACCGTCGGAAAGGTTAATTAGTCTAGTTTCTCAGCATAAGTTTTATTTTTAAGATTTTAGAAACACTTACACATAAAAAGGAAAAAATTCAAAATAGTGCATATGCTAAAAATTGAAAAACCCTCGTCTTGAGTTAGAAAATATTTTTTTTATACATATCCCACTCTCATCCCACTAAGCGACCAAAACTACCTAAAAGAAAAATACATAAGCTTTCTTTTGAGCAAAAAAAAAAAAAAAAAAAAAATACCGTATCCAAAAAAATAAAAAATAAGTTTTATATTTAAAAAAAAAAAATTTTTCGATAGCTTGAAGAAATAGCTATCTAATTTGTTTGGGACAAATTTTGCTAACACCCATAGATAATAAGTTACATGGACGAAAAAGAACACCGGTTTGGCCAAAATGACCCCCTCTAACTCAGAAACTTTTTGACCGATCTTGTCTAAACTACTACCCAATAAGACTAACCTTGGTGCAAATTTCATCCAAATCGGAAGACATCGATTTCAAAAGTTGGGTCACTTGACATGAAATCCCCCATATATATAAAACACGTTTCATTATAATATCCGAAATTGGTTTTTCGAATTAAAAGATAAAAATGTTAAGATGGCTGAACTCTTTTACGGCGCATATAAAGATTTTTGTGGCGACAGCACGCTATATTGAAACCGAGAACTACTTGGGTTTCTGCAATAACTTTGCGAAAGAACAGAGACAATGTCAGAAGCAAATTATATGTACGTGTGTGACCAAGTATTATAATATATGTAAAACAGCAATTTTGACAGACATGCACAATTACATGTCACTTGAAAAGTTGACAAGTCAGATGTAAAAAACATGCCGTGTACATGCACCTTAAGAAGAATATAAGAATTATAACAATTAAAAGGAAACGGGCTTGATATAAGCCCAGCACTCATACTGTTTTTTTTTTCAATGTTTTTTTTCTATCAGTGACTTAAAATCTTATTTTGTTATTATATTGTCAGTTTACTTGGTGCGGCGAAAAATGGGTTAATAGCAGTTGACCGTGTTCAGTGAACGAAAATGTCGCACCTGGATAGCGCTCACAGAAAAAATTTGCGCCAATTTTTTTTTAATTTAACCATTAATCAAAAATAAAATCAGTTTTAATTAAAACTGCTATGAAGTGAATTTAACGTTTACTTATATCAACAAAAACAACTGCAAAAAATGTTGCTAATATCAAAAAGTATTTAGTTGATTCCATTCATGTATTTACTGGTGCAAATTTAATTAATATCACAAAATTTTTTAATTGAAATCATTTTTTATTTTTTTCTGTTAACCTGTTTAAAAAATATTTTTGGTATTTAATAAAGTAAAAGAAGGGATTAAAAAATAGCTAAGGTTTTTGGTATTCTTCCCAAATATTTTACATAACAAAGCAGTTGTTCTAAAAATATAGAAGCCAGGCAATTAAGCATTAAATGAAAAGGCTCCGGTCCTGTATTTAACGGGTATTAATGAAGCAATAATTCAGTTAATAACTGCCGCACGTGGAAGAGTGTAATCCAAACAAAAAAGCTCATTATTTGAAATAAAGTGAAAAAATTATCAATTTCGTAGAATAAAATGTCCAAATAATAAAAAGATTTCTCTGGTCGCATGCAGATACATTCCAGGTAAGTTCGACTGCACTACACAATTTGTTTATGAAATTAAGATAAGTATATAAAGGGTGATTCATCCTGAGGTTTGATTTTTAATATACTTTTTTACAGATGACGCGTGACTCATATATGTGACAGCGCATAGAGAAAGGGACCTTTTTGATGTGGACATCTGAGCGCGTGTTTAAGGTTGACCAACACGTTCCTGACGTCATGAGACGTGTTGCTTTCAAATGAGACCAATACCAACCCGCTCAGTGATGGTACAGCAAAGATACACGTATTTAAATCTTTTAAATGGTTTTAGATGGTTTTTACCCTTAGGTCCCTTTCTATTTTGCGCGTCACATAAACTGCTTTATCATTGTTGTTCAGTATCGTTTGGCAAGTCATAATGGAAAGATTCATACCACAACAGCGTCTCCAAATTGTTAAGCTGTATTACAAAAATCATCATTATGTGGGAAATGTTTTTGTGCGATTCGAGGAACTTACGGTGCACATAATCGACCTACTAAAGCTACTATTGCCAACACCATTCACAAATTTGAGTCCCAGTTTACATACATAAGTGGATGATACTCGGCTAGACCACATCCAGCACGTAGTGAAGTGAATATAGCAGCTGTAGCAAAGAGTGTTTACGAAGACCGTAACAAATCGATTCGTCGCTATACTCAGTGTCTTAACTTGTCATATTCGATAACTTGACGTATTTTGCGCAAGGATCCCGGCCCTTAAGCGTACGAAATTCAACTTGTGCAAGAATTGAATCCAAGCCACTTAAATTTGCATCTTCTTTTCAGTGAATGTGCTCTGGAAAAACCCAATGAAAGTCCGGTATTTTATCGTGAAATTTTGTTCGGTGATGAAGCACATTTCTCGTTCAATGGATACGCTAATAAGCAAAATTGCAGAATTTGGGCTACCATTTCATCTATTAAAAACAATAGTATGGTGTGATTTATTTCTTCAAAAATGAGGAAAATCAGAATGTAACCGTCAATGGCAACCGTTATAGCACCATGATAACGGACTTTGTGCTTCATGAAATTCAAGCGCATGGTCTCGGTGAGCTCTTGTTTCACCAGACGGCGATGCGAGCCATACAGCGCGTAAAACAATGACCTTGTGGAGAAATCATTTTGGTGACCACTTCGTTTCACTTTTTCATACGGTAAATTGGCCACCTAGATCTATAGATCTTGGACTATTTTCTCTGGGGATATGTAAAGTCTGAGGTCTTCAGGAATAATCCAGCTACGATTGACGCTTTTGAAGCCAACATTACTCATGTAATTCGCGAGATACAAGTCACAATGGTCGAACGATTCGCACAAAATCGGACCTTCCGAATGGACCACCTCAGACGTAGTCACGTAGTTTTCAAACAATAAATGCCATAAATTGTTCTTTTAAGCGATAATAAAAATTTTAAGTTCACTTTCAAATTTATGCATTTTATTTTACATTATAAACCAAGCCTCACGATGAATCACCTGATAGGCGAATTATTTGAGTCGAATTTTGTCTAAGTACCAAAAATAATGTGAGATTTGTTCGTTTTTATGGGATTTTCGGAAGAGTGTTCACAAAATTGAATTTTTTTTTTTTTTTTTTGTTGTGTACTAGTTGCTTAAAATTTTATTTATGAGAAATTTTACCTCAATACCACCACTTATCTGACATTAGACCGATTCCCGAAAAATGGTAAATTGCAACGTGATTTCGGTTCCAATAAAACGTTCTTGGGATTAATTTGGTCAGAATACCAACACTATAAGTTTATGGACAAATATTTTCTACTCCGACCGAATCTCACCATGTTTAATTGCCTTTTTGCTCGTCAAGCTTTTTTGCGAAATATCATCAAATTTCCTTTAAAACTGCGTCTTGTACTTTGTACACGAGATTTACATGGAAGCCCAACAGCCAGCCAGACAGAAAAAGTGATTTGAGTCAATAGGTTCACTAAAAGGTTAGGAGGTACCAACATTTTTAAGCATTTCAAACTTTAATACATATCCCAAATATGGTGGTGTAGGGGAGAGTATTATTAGTTTGTGATGAATTTATTATTTGTTGGCCGTTTTCTCAATGTATCGAAAAACTGCCTGTTAATTAATCTCAACATAAATTATTTAGACTGACAAGCTGTGTTAAAGATTTTGGTTTTGCCAATATACCGACAAAAACATAATTATTTTCAGACAATACCTCTCAAAATAGATGTAACAGTTTGCCGAATACAGGGCAGGGGAATATGTGGGTTACATGCGGATCCTTGAAATTCTCAAAAACTATCCATCTGTCTTGGTTAGTGATCACATGCTGCCTAGTCTGTTATTGGATAGGAACTTTAATGTTCTCATACCTGATTGTTCACCCATGGTTCAAAACAGCGGGCATTATGGGCCCGGGTTTCCAAAGAGGACAGCCAATAGGCAAGCAGCCTTCGAACTTCCAGGCAGAGATCTACGCCATCCTCATATGCGCTGGGGAATGTCTGAGGAGAAAGGCAAAGGGCTTGAGGATATTTATAATGTCGGATAGCCAGACCGCTCTTAGAGCAGTCTTCTTTAGAAGTGAAGTCCAGGTTGATCATGGACTGTTTTGCATCTCTGAATCTGGGGAAACACAACGAATTGAATTTGTGTTGCGTACCTGACTATGAGGGCCATGTGGGCAGCTTAGCATCAGAGTTATCCATTCGACCAAGAATAACGTAACCCCTAAATAACTCATTGCCTTATGGCCTCTATTCTCACATTTGTAAAGGCCCCCTCTATATCAATGAACGCCGCCAAGGTGTATTCCTTGTTTCGCAGTCCCCGTTCTATATAACCCACCACATCAAGAAGCACACTATCAACATTCCTACCCTTAAGAAAGGCATGCTGAGCACCGGTGATGATGCCGGCGGCAATCTTCGCCCTGCGCTACGAACTAAGTCCCTAATTAATTAAGCCTCGAAAACAAAAATTAATAAGGATCCTCTCCAATATTGCGGTGTGGGTATAAAAAGGTAACAATGTAACAAGATTATTTGACGAATATATTTGAATACGGTTTTCATGAGTTGACCATAAACTTTCTAAAATGCCAGAGCAATTTGCATAAATCTGAAAATAATTTTTAAAGTATTTTATACAGTTTGTGAAAATTGTCTAACTATTTTATCATTAAATTCGGGCTCGTCTCAAATTGTTGGATTTTCTTACAAAACTAACGGGTGATTTTCTGGAAAGAACTAAGTCCTTTCATTAAAAAAAAGTTCTAACTGATTACACATTTTTATCCTGAAACAAAGAATGCAAGCGAGCGTATTTGAATTAAAAAATAAACAAGATTTTTGCGTATCTACGTCACAGTAGTAAATGAGCGCAAATACTATCACACAAATATGTGGTATGCGTAAAAAGTTGTGTATAGTGTTAACGGACTTGCGCTATCTTGTTTTCTGTATTTCATTATTTTTTATCATCTTCAATTTCAAAAAAGCCTGCAGATAAAGCTAATTTAGAAAACGAAAACACGTTATGAATAAAATATTTAAATTTTAGCTTATTTTCGAAATGGCGCTCTCTTCAACCTCACATTTTATCAACTCTACACTCGTTGACATTACAAAACTTTACATATTACGAGTGCGTGTACAAACTAAACGGAATTTCTAACAAAAGGAATAAAACTTTTTTTATTTTATATGATTTTTTTTTTAGTTTGCATTCAATATTTTTACATGGCAAACTTTTTGCTGTTTAAAATTATAAATGATGTTCGTAACATTGAGTGTCAAAAGATTTGTTCACAACTTTGTCACTAAATGAAAAAATACAAAAAAAAAAGAATTTACAAAAGAAAACATGAAAGTTTTTTTTACATGTTTTTACGATTGTGTTGGCTTTACTCTTCTTAAAGTTGGAGTGAATTTGTTAGCAAGCGGGAAATGCGTACAGAACTCTTATTAGAATGTAGAGGGAAAAAATTGAAAAACGCACAAAAGAACAAAAAAAAAATGAAATTTGTTTTGTAACAAATTTTACATAAGGACTTTAATTTTTTTCTAACACAATGCAAACAAACATAAAAAATAAACGAAAAATAAGTAAAACTTATCTGAATTTTTTTTTTTTTACATGCGAATATTTGTTGAGGGAATTTGTCAAGAAACATTACAAAAGATTTGAAATATTTGATTTATGTAAAATATTTCTTTTTTTTCCATTTTATAAAATAAAAGTTTCATGCAAAAACTCTACTGGAAAGAATTAACGACAAACAAAATATACTTAATAAAAAATAACACCCACGCCTAAAAGCAGACATTATGACATTCAATGTCAGAGGTTGAGCCCAAAGCCGAACAGATGTTTTGGTTAACCCCATTAGCTTAAAGTCTTAAATAGACTTAAAGTGGAAATTCTACTTAAAGTATCTACTTATGAAAAATTAAATTGTTTTTTGTTTTAAAATCATAAGGATAAAGGAAATTTTAAATAAAACTTATTATAGACTTTTAAAATGAAATATATTAGAAATATTCATTAGCGAGGAACATAACCTTTTGTAATATTGCACGAAGATTACACAAGGGAACAAAATTTAACTTTTTTGTGTTGATTGGAAGTTTGATGCAATTTGAGATCATTGATTTCAAATCTAATCTCCGTTTTTCTCCATCAGCTCGCATTTAAAGTTACAGGTACTAATCGTAAATTTGTCTTTTTTCCAAAAATTAAAAGTTCAAAAATCGTAAAAGTGATTAAGCGATTTTCCAAATTATTCTTTTTTTAAAGATGTTATAGTTGGCTTTGAAAAACAATCAAATTTTTGAAAATCACCAAAAATAAATACCTGAAAAAAATATAATTACAAATTTTGTGTTTTCAAAAATCATTAAAAAGCCAAAATGGGAAATCATTAAAGTCCTATTATATTCACGTAAAGTCACATAACCTCTAAACAAAATGAGCCATAGATCATAAAAATAGATGAACGCGTTTCACTTTTTTAAGTGAAGGAAAACACGTCTATAAATAGAACAGCAGCAAACACACACACATTAAAAAAAATTTTATTTTTGTATGGAAATCGCGATTTTTATCAATCCAGTACCCATGTTCTGTAACTTTGGTTAGAAGTTCTCGCATCGAAAACATGTGAAACAAAATATTCCATCGTTTCTCGAAAAGTGAGAAAAAAGTGTCGGTGTAACTCATGTCGAAAACTATCAAAAGAGATTACGTCGTTACGTTATAAATGTCATAATATTTCACTCGAAGCCGATATTAAATTGCAGATGTTGAGAACGCCAATTAAACATATCGTGACGGCGAACAAAATCAACAAAAATTTAAATATTTTCAACGACGGCGGCGAAATTACAGCAGTCGGCTATACCAAAAAATGTAAAGTGCGACTCTAATGTTTGTTGATTACAAAATGGCTTTGAAAAAATTCGTATATTTTTTAAAAATGTTAAAAGAAAAATAATTAAGCAATGAAAAAATCTGACAAGAACAAAATACTTACCTCTTCCGTGTTCATATTCATTGCATTTTGCGTTTTTAATTCATTTTTAGTGTTAAATTGTTTTCTCACCCCGTTTTTATGCGTGAGTTTATTTGACAGTTCAAAGCGGGAACTTTCCCACAAAAATTTTACAGACACACTTTTCAAGTATATTTGCGAGATATTTCCTAACGTGACAGCTATTACTCGCCAAAAATGTTACAGATGCGTTAAGTGAGAAAACCAGTTTTTTTGTTTCGATTAATGGCATTTTTTTTCATTTCACACATTTCAATTGAAAAGTTTCACGACGCGGGTGTTACAGAACATGGGCACAATTTTATAAGTAAATTGTGAATAAAATCAAAAGTTGTGCCCCGATTACAATGAAATAAAGCACATTTTATTCAAAATGTATTTAATTAATTGCTTAAAACCAAAACTGTGATTATTATCCTATTTTAATTTTTTATGAACTTTTAAATAACAAAAATTGTCCTTTTCTTAAAACTTCACCGATATTTCTAAAGCAACTGGGCAAATTTAAAACCGATGTTAGAATGGCTTAAACGCCCTCCCTAAAACCACTTAAAGACAAAACAAATCTCATTGGGATGTATTAATCTAGTTAATATTCAACACAAAGAACTCGTTAAACCTTTTTACACTGATCAACATCTAACATCTACCATCAAATTGTGATGGTAGATGTTCCCATAATCTCCAATCTCATTGTATTCCATTTAACATCTTTCGATTATTTTAGTGTCATCACTAGAAAATTGTCAAAAATTCTATTATTACAGTGGCATCACTGACAAAATAAAAGAAAATAATTTTTGTTTTTTATATACAACTAGCTGGACCCCCTCCACTTTGCTGGCCCTTAGTAAAGATTTTAAATTTTAAAAATTTTTATTGCAACCGGGGGGCTTTTTTTTATTTCAATGCTTTGCAATGGGCACATACTTGATCCATGCTACCAATATTGTTATGTGAATTGTAATCAACTGTTGGGTCGTAGTTAAATGCCAGCCGCATAAATATTTTTCGATTACTGTTATGAATATCTGTCCTTTCTTTCCTGGTTCTTAGACGTTGTTCTTCATTTCGTATCCCGCGTTGTTGCTCTGTGTAATTTTTTCAATTTGTGCTGCTGCGCATTCTTGTTGACTTTTTGTGAACGTAATGTACGTGTACGATAGTCAGGCTGCGCTAAGAGCATTGTCAAACTATACGTTGCGATCGTGCATGGTTGCACGGTGTAGGAATGCTCTGAGAGAGCCGTTAACCGGTCCTGAAGGGATAGAACGGATTGCAGGGGCAACCAGGGTTCTATTAGGACTGGATAGAAGTAGTCTCAGGACCCTTATAGGGTTCCTGACGGGGCATTGTTCTGTTAGGGTTTTTATGGGTAAAAGGGACATTACGATACCGGACTTCTGCAGGCTGTACGGGGATGCCGAGGAGCTAGTGACGGTTGAGCATATACTGTGTCACTGTTCTAGGATGCAGGACCCCAGGCAGAAATGGCTAGGGGCTAGATTTCACGACGAACTGGGATGTATCGCTGGATGTAGTCCAACCGATCTACTGGGGTGTGTCAGGGAAATAGGACTGCTGATTCTGTTGGGGGGCCATAGGGGGGACTTGTCCTACGTGCTATTTACCTATCCGTACCAAACCTTAGGTCTTTTTTCTACATTTCTTCTTTACTTCTCTTTTTCCTCTTTTCTCCTATACTGAAGGGATTCACAATGGACTTCATTGGCCTCTGAGTGGATATGCGCCCTTGGGCCCATAACCCTTCCTAACATAACCTAACCTTACCTAATATAGGTGTATTGCGACCAATATTTGCACGTGGTCGTGGAATTTTGATCAAATATTAAGTTATTTTATTGGAAATATGTACTAAATTTGAATAAATACTGACATGTACGTGTATATTTTTAAACTCATTAATTAAGAAAGAGTATATGCCGTAACGATCGTTACTTGGTTTCGCTTTGACAAACTATTGTTTAAGCTTAAAAATATTGATTTGAACGTATTTAATTGCTTTTCAAAACAAATATATGCAACAACACCTAATAAAACCAATCAAAAATTTTTTTATTTAAAAATATCGCGAGTTATATATGGGACAAACGCGAAACTACACATAAACAGGACTCACGGTCCATAGAATAAGTGTATAAATTTTTTTCAAAATCGGTGCGATAGTTTTTTTTGTTTAGCGGTTACGTACAAACACGTCTCTTTTAAATACTTGTAAATAGAGATTATTTACTATGATATATTTTTGTTTGTTGGTTTTGCTAGGTCCATGTTGCCCATGGGTTCCGAATAGGATACACTTTCGAAAATGTCTTTGTATATACCGTAGCGTATCAAATGCTCGGGCTTGACGAACTATAATTTCTTACTTTCTTTTATTTTAATTTGTAATTCTTTGCTTATAAGTTACAATAAATATTTAATAGATTTAAATTAAAATAATTATTTTGGTTTTTTTTCTGTTGCTACAAAGAAAATTAATTTTCCGCTTTTAAGCCTCAACATAAAAACAATAAAAGGAAAACTTTAACAGCAGTAAATTTATGATTTATAAATAAAATATGGCTTTGCATTAAAAAAAGCGATTTTGTAAAACTTATTTAAAGTGGGCATTAAAATTGGCAAAAAGTATAAATAAGGGCACCAAAAAAATTTTGAAAAAATTAATAAAAAAAAACACCCAAAAAAAATTGTTAAAACACATAAAAGCATTTCAAATTAAGTTAAAAGAAAATAACCAAAAAAAAAACCCTAAATTAAAGATTCTATAAACGTACGATAAACAATAAACGTGACTAAAAAAGGGGCATAAATAAATTAAACAAACCCATAATTTATAACATTGATTTAAATTGAAACTCCCGGAAACTTAATAAACTAAATTTGGTTGCTAAAGAATAAAATAGAAATTGGATCGATTTATATTTTTGGGTGAGCGAATTTGTAAATTCATAGTAATGGACTTTTGCAAAAGCTGTAGTGAATGGGCACAGTCCTTAAAACAAATTGGCAGAGAAATGTTAAAACTATAGATACGTTTTTGAAAGCTATTTGGTGTCTTAACGAGTTACAAAGTAGAAGAAAATTTACCGTTACTGGATACATTTTTTCGATCCACAAAAAAAATCACATTTAATAGTTTTGCTCAACAACTTTTTTTGAACCGACATTTTTCAAAAACATGTTACTTTAAAAAGATGTTATCGATGACTTAAGTCATCGTTAACTTTCCAATTGTAATAGTAATTAATCTGTTTGTCAGTTACAAATCTATTGATGAATTTTTACTTTAGAGAAGTGTTGTAGGTGCCTTTTTTACTCTTTGGAAAACTTATCTATGAATTGTTTGTTCCGTAGCAGTCACTGACTTCTCATTATCGTCGATAAGGAATTGATTTTTTTTTAGGCCAAAATTTATATATGCTTCAAAAATGAAAATCTGTTTGGTAGAAAAATGTGGACGTCTCAGTTTATTATATTTTATTACTGGCCATGTTGTTTTTTATTTTTCATTTATTTAAATTACCTATAAAAATTTACACTTTTTATTTCGATAAACTACGGATAATGACAACAATAGTATTGTAAACATCTTTGGTACCAATTCGACAACAGTTTGTTACAAATTTGACAACAGATGTTGTCGAAATATTGGCAACACTTTGTTATCATTTAAATACCATTGATTGATACTCGTACCTGGAAGAAATGCTAACAAATATAAGAAAATTCACGGAAAATGTTGGACTCAAAATAAATTCAGCTAAGACAAAATATATAATGCTATCCAGATCAAAGGACTATAGACAACCACATTCACTTGGAATAGGGGTTTTAACGTTTGAAAGTGTACACAGTTTCAACTTTATTATTATTCTGATCCGAAATAATAACTCAATGCATGACTATATTAAAGAACGGATTGTAGCTGCGCACCTGTGGCTATTTAAGTCTAAACTAATCAGCACAACATCTAAGCTGAAAATGTACGAAACAATGGTAAGGTCTCTCTTAACTTACGGTGCCGGAATCTGGACTTGAACCACTACAGACGAGGCAAGACTACGGACATTTGAAAGAAAGATTCTTCACAAAATATTTGGTCCTAAAATAAATAAAAATGGAGAATATGCAATTAGCAACGATGACAATTTACACCAACTCGTTGAAGGGGAACATATAGTGGCTTTTGTAAAATCTATTCGTCTTCGCTGGGCTGGCCCCGTAATAAGAATTAGTGAACGACGGCCACAAAAAGCAATGCTCGAGTATAAACCTCTGCAACCTATAAATATTGGATAACCACACATTAGATGAATTGATGGTTTAAAAAATTTTACTAAGAAAATGGTGGTACGAAACTGGAAAAACATTGCCAAGAACTGGTGCACTGTGTAATACATAATTGCAGGGTAACCGGTTATACACTGCTATAAAAAGCGTCATAACGCTGATGTATTTTTGCATCAAAACTATGACAAGTATCTTTTCATCATTGTGATGCCAGCCTTAACATCGCTTGCCCAAATTGTCATCAGCGTCAAAAATTTAAATTGTGTCATCAATGATGACACATCGGTATCACCGAAATAACAATTCGGAGCAGCGTTGCCATATATATTTTTTAAAAAACTTCTTATATCTGAAAAAAAAAACTTTTTTTTTTTTAAAGAAAAAACTTGTTTTTACAAATATGACAAAATTTTTTAAGAAAACACAAAAATTTATATGGAATTCATTTTGTTTAAAAATTAAAAAAATTAAATAAAAAATACAAATAAATGTATTTGGAATTTATTTTGTTTAAAAATATAGATACAAGTAAATAAAGGTGATTTTTTTCTTTTTAATCAATAAATTAGTTTACAAGGAAATACTTATTAAAAACCTAAAAGGTGCTAAAACTTTTTCATGTTTAAGAAAATCATCATTAAAACAACTTTTCAAAATTCAACATAAAACTTTTAAGAATAAACTCTAAAGTCTATTATCACCTTCAGATAACTTATATGAATCTAGTGCTAAAAATACTTCAGCACCTAAAAAATATATTTGGGATATTTTAGGTAGGAAGGAGTAAACACAATTAAACACTGTTTCAATTATAAAGGGCAGAGAAAATATATAGGAAGATGGCCTAATTGCACAAAAAACACTTAATATTTTCATCCAATATACTGCAAATTTTATATTATGTATTTATAAAAACCTTGAAAAACTTTATATAAATTAAAAACTTTTTTGTATCTCAAAAAACTTGCAAAAAAAAGGGAAAACTTGACAAATGGCAACGCTGATTCGGAGTCAGTTTAATAAAACATGTCATCAGTGCGATGACTTAGTAGCGTCGTAGAAATGACTTATTAGGCTTAATTTAATGACAGTTTCTCATTGGGATTGACTTAAGTCAAAGTGAAAGAATATTATTTTTTTTTTTTTTTTTTTATTATTCCTACACTAAATCCCGCGAAGCTTTTTGCTTGTCTGCAGGAGACCAGAGTCTCTGGCGGGAATCGAACCCGCAACTCCGGTACTGATAGACTAGCTCACTACCAGCTAGCCTACCGGGGCACCCCACTTACCCGTTACACATGTTTGTTTCACTTTTCTTGTATTCCTCTCGTTTGTTTACAGAAGAATGCTGACTTCATAAACGCAGTATTGCAATGCAACACTAAAAGGAATTGCTTCATAAGCTCCAAAACGCCTTGAGGCCATTATTGCATGTTAACGATTTTTACTGGTGGCGAAATTTGTGCAGCTTTCTTATTTGTGAAGCCTTGTCAACGCATTTGTTTTTAGTGATGCTTTGCAATACTGCGTTTATGAAATCAGCAGAACTCTTAATTATAAAACACCAGCAGCAGGCCCGATATGTGTTTTGTAATCATTCTGCTTTGAAAATTTGATGTATTTAGCTAAATAACTAAATTAACTAAATACATCAAATTTTACTTTTTAAACATGAAAATAATGCTAATAATACACAAAATGAGGCACCGAATTGATGTCACTGTAGTCACAGCATAGATGACGCATAAAATATGACAAAATTTAATGATGACTTTCGCCATTGGATTGATGTCACTTTTTGCCTCATTGATGCCATTTGTAACAACACTGAAGTCACAATTCTGATGTTAGGGCATCATCAATATGAAGATGCATTTTCCTATGAGTGTGACAAACTATTGTCGAAAATGCACCCAGCTGTAGCACAATATGACTATGATAAAAGTCACTGATAGCCAATTTTGCTCTATAGTAAAGCTTACGACTTTTTTTTCTTTAGGTAAAAGTCTTTGATGACTTTTTGCTCCATAGAAAAAGCTTTTGTGAGATAAGTAATTAATGACTTTTTAGTTGGCTTATAAAAAGTTATTGATAAATAGTTTGCTCAAGTCATTAATAACTTGTTTGTTCTATTGAGAAGACTTTACAGACCTTCTTTATTAAGAGAATATTTTGGTCAACAGAAAAGTTATTAATGACATTTTCGCTCTATAGAAGCGGTATTTTTAACCGCTTTGAACTGAAGCAATGTTATCAGCAGATAAAATAATGCAACAACGCTGATGCACAGAAAAAATTATTAAATTTCTCCAATCACCAAATTTATTCCGAATTCATAATATCAAGCAAACAAGTTGTTGTTCCTACACCTATTACCAAAATGATTATATTGATTACTTGAAATTTTAAAATTTTGAAAAAAAATATTTTCAATAAATGATATTTTTAATTTTAATTAAAAAAGTGAGCAAAAAACTTTGCCATTTCAAACAATGTGTTTATTTATCTAAATAAATATTGACAATTCCCAACAAAAATTCTACATGTTTAAATTATTTTATTTTAAACGAAAGCAGTCAATTAAGATATTTTGTTATTTAATTAAAATTTTAATTGAAAATTTATTTCAATACAACTAAAATGTTAATTAAATCAAAATTAAATTTTTAATTTTCTTTCAACTAAAAAAATAATTGATTCAATTATCACATTAATTAAATACTTTTTAAACCATTTTTTTAATTGATAAACACTTTTTTCTGTGTGTTAAAGTATAAGAACATTTGTTTTATATCTCTTACATCGGCGGCACTGCCTGATCTCAAGCAACTGAACCTGTTATTTAAGAGGGGAAATTTGTATGGGGACTAGGTAAAATTTCACTTTAGGTTCTAACAACTTTTGATCTAAACATTATGATTGCCAAATTGTATCTTTCAGAGTACACTATAAAAGGCTCAATTGTGCATTTCACAGACATGCAAATGGCCTCGGTCTAAGAGCTACACATGGTTCCAGAATACACCTTTTGGATCTCTGATGATAAATTCGATATGCTTCATCGAGCTGAAATGTCAAACCCATTATTACACCCATTTTTGTGTTGGTAGGTATAAGAATATAGAAAAAACAAGTTTGTGAATGAAATTTAATATGTAATATTTGTATTTTCTTTATTTTCTCAGTCAGCTACAAATTCGTAAATTAAAGTCTGTTTTAAGTCAGACCCAACTCAACTGGAAATTATGACCTCCACCCACTCCAGTTGTTTTTTTTTACACTTTCTCAACCTTCTTCTGTGCAAAACGTAAAGCAACGGCAGCAGTAGAAAAAGTCTTAGTCATGCCACTTGAAAGTCAATTAGAACGTGAAATTTAAGTACAACAACAAGCAACCGCTAAAGTTGCCACATGACTGTCCTTTCAACAAACCAAAAACATGGTCTACCATTATTACTAAAAATGTACACTCACAAACACACACACTGTAACTTTTCTACCAGCATTTATACAGTTATGTGTACGTGTACTAACAAACACACATGTACGATTTTTGCGGCCCAAAAGAGTGGAAAATGTTTCCAATTTTTATAATGGAGAAAAACAAAATATAAGAGAAAAATTGCATTGAGTGGAAAATCCCGCACGTCTTTCTCTTTCCTTTAAAAGCATAAAGGACCTCCTCATTTTAGACACTTGATGCTTAACTTGGCAATTAAAATTTATTCCTTAATTTTTGTATGTGTAAGTTTCGTGCTGTCACATACAGACTGTTTTACGCTGCCTCATAGTTTTTTTCTTCAGTTACAACTTTTATTAAACTCAAAATGCTTATAACGAAATTGTTTGGTTGGCTGGATGGCAGTTAATGTCATTTAGTGTTCTACATTTCTTTTTTCAATTAATTAATTTCACATTTTTGTTTTAATATAAAATTTTTTTTTTCTTCGCATTTTTTATTCAACCTACATTGCACTTAAGTCCTTTTTAATTCTTTATTGCCTTTAAAAGACGGTACAGAAGTTACATGAGATTGATTAAAAGTTTCTTTGCAAAGAAATCAGATAAGAATGCAATACTTAGTTGGGCAGAATCTTAAATATCATCTACCGAGTATAAGAAGTTTTCAGCAGTTAAGTTTGTATGGGATCTGTGACAATAAAAGTTATTCATATAATCTTCCTCCCAGTGCTCTAATTATTAGCATTTTCTCCTTTATAAAGTATTTATTAAAGATAGTTCGCTTCATATGGGACTTATGCTAAATTACGGGTCGAGGTTAAGGTCAGGGTTAAAAAGCAGGTGAAGAACAATATCCCAATCCGGGTTTTTCAAAATATAATTATTATCGTGGTGCAATAATTTAGCATCCTGTGTAGTAGAACGTATGTCGCACAATTTAAATAAATTAACTTCCTTAAATGTTCGCAGTCTGATCCCGTCAAATACAGGGCATTACATACGCACAATGGATAATATATATCTTATAAAATCCGCTTTGTAATATAAGAGGTCTCTTTGGGGCATAGAACTTTAAAAAAAAATAAGACCCAACAAATTCAATGGAATGGCCAAAATGTTGGCTTTTTTAGATCACACATTTCATGGCATTTAATGTTTAAAAATAATTTCTAACATATGGGCATTTCCTTGAGAATGTCGACCACGGCTCTAAAAATAACAACTCTTGAAACTTTTTTTCAAATATGATAGAAACAAGTCGAATTCATTACAGGTGGACCTAAAAGTCCTGCTGATTTTATAATTGTTGAATGTCAAAATGTTGTTTATTATCTTTGTTTCTGTTCTCATTTGTTTCGGTTTTTGACACTGTACAATGATTTTACAAAAACAAATTGCTTGTGGTACTACCGAGATTATCTGGAATGAATTCGCCTTGGATAGAAAGGAAAAAACACTCAAACTTTACTATGCAGAGGTACTAATAGCTTATTACGAATTTAAAGAAGCAAAAAATAAAAGTTTAAACTGGCTATCTCTTTGATTTATTTTAAGTAACTGCAATCAACAATTTTCACCTATATAAATAATATAATAAACAACATCCATGGGAAAAGACCAAATATTTAGTTCGATTAGCGGTATATTTTTTGAATTGTTTTGGATGCTATTGTAATGTCACGTACGTGGTGCAAAAACCACATTTATCTATATTATTTGTATTGGATCAGTCGCAGGTGTTACAAATAAAAGTTCAAATCCAGGTATTTGTTGCAAAAAAATATTGATCGGAATTATCAAAGTTGTTTTTGGGAATACTATTATTTATTAAAAGATTTTGTTTGTTGTGCTTAATTCCCTTCTTTAATAATTGATAAAAAAAATACTGAAATTTATTGTTGGAGGATAAGCTGTTCCTATGCGCATTTCACTGGTTGCTTAGGCCAGATCATCAGGAAACGTACTCCTAAATAATTTTAGAAAAGCCAAAGCTATCAGCAAACAAAACTACAGAGGGAATGAGAATTACCTACAAACACTCAAAAAGTCTTTTTTGCAATGATATCAAAGCTTAAACAAAATACCAAACAATAAATCAGTGATGAGTTTATCTTTTCTTACATTATTTGGAATTCTCCCAACATTAATTGTAGTTGTAAGTGGGTAAAGAAAAAACATATTAAAAACAAAAACAAAGTGCTTTTATTGTTTTCGCAAGAAATCAAAATAAAAACAATTTGCCAGTTCAGTTTGTTATGCACTGAATTGCTATAATATAATTGGTATAAAAAAATGCTTTAAAGGTCATCACAGTACTACAATTGCAACTAAATAGATCATCTTATTCACAGAAAAAAGTGTTTTATCAATTAAAAAAATGGTTTAAGAAGTATTTAAATTTAATTAATGTGATAATTGAATCAATTTTTTTTTGTTGAAAGAAAATTAAAAATTTTATTTTGATTTAATTTACATTTTAGTTGTTTTAAAATAAATAATCCATTAAAATTTTAATTAAATAACAAAAAATATTAATTGACGTTTTTCGTTTAAAATAAAATAATTTAAACATGTAGAATTGTTGTTGGGAACTGTCAAAATTTAATTAAATAAATTAATTGAAAAGGCAAAGTTTCTTTTATTGAAAAAAAAACAATCACAATTCTACAATTTTTAGTGTTCAATATAATGATTTTGGTAATAGATGCATAATCAACAAATTTTTTGCTTGGTGACTGGAGAAAATGAGTAATTTTTTCTGTATTATGGTATCTAGATAAAATTTCGTCGAAACTGATGCTATTGCTTTCAAAATCATATAACCAAATATTGTTGGAATCGGTCCATATTTGACCATAGCTCCCAAGCAAATACTACTTCCGAAAATGGCTTTAACGGCCATAACTTCCTTATTAATGTTCGTGTTGACATAAACTACCCCATGACAAAATGTTGTGCTGGTAGATCCATATGTCCCATTTAAGCCCCTTTCCTCAAATGGCTAACAAATCTCATATATATGAAGATATAATTATATTCTGGCGACCGTGATTAGCCATGGGTCCCAAATACGGTATACCCTCGAAAATTTGTTTGATAAATATATTGGAATATGGTATCATATGGTAGGTCTTGACCGACTATGCTTTCTTACTTGTTTGTCTTAAGTTTTTGTATATATATTTACAAAAAATATATTCCATTCCTTGTAAATACTATAAGAGAAAAATATGTCACGTACGGTATGTCATGTTATATATTATATATTTTTGTATTACATGTTGTTTATTATAAAACCAACCAAAAAAATTCTTTTTTCCAATTACGGTATATAAAAAAAAATATTTGGCTTAATTTAAAAAATTATAAAAAAATAGCTCCCTAAATATGCAGAATTTCGCATTTTTTTACATCCGCCCCAAAATTACTTCCGTTTTATGTCACGTACGATATGCACGTATTATACTCGGACAACAATGTTCCGAATCTGATGATTTGTTGTTTACCCTCTAAATGAAATATAATGATAAAAAAAATTCCAATTCCTACAATTTTTCTCACCTCACCTCTCTGAAGGCGCACAAATGTCACGTACTTATGAACACCATCTTCTCGGTCCCATTTTGCAACACTTTTTTGCGCCTAGCTGGTCATATATCGTCAATAGTGTGTCGAATGTTCAGTGATCAATCGTTGCTGGTTTTATCATAATAGACCAGAGATTTGCCACGTACCCCAACAAAAAGTAATACAAAGGTCACATGAACGAGGTGGCCAATGGTGTATATCTTTAGATAATTAGGTCACCGTACGTTTGGCTCAACAAAGTGGTGGTTTTACGCCGTTTATGGTATGTCGCGCCGTCGTGTTGCAACACTTTCTCCTCTAATGATTTTCAATAACATGAGGAACAAACAAATCACGAATCATATTCGGATTTAACGACAAATAGTCCTATGACGCCTTCGGTATGTAAGCCCGAGTTTTTGGGATGTATTGGAGTCTTATATGGAAAGTGCTCTGTCCAAAAATTACAATTTTGCTTGTTTTTATACTCGTTAAGCCAGATATGAGCCTCATCGCTACAGATGATTGACAATAAAAATCTGGCTCAACTTCCAGTTAATTCTCAGCCCATTTACTGAACACACGATGCAGTTGATGGTCCGCTGGCTTTAATTCTTGCACCAGTTGGATCTTATATGGGTGTATCTTTCCTTAAACGTTTACAAGTAGTGGACGGACAGACATCGTTTTGTTGAGAACGGCGTCCGGTCGATAACTTACTCACTTATACGGCGGTGTTGGCGTCCTTTACTCACAATACGGGTTCGATTTGGATAAATGTTGTCCAAAAATGTAAATGTGGTCCTAAATCTATCCATAGTATCGCGTATTAGCTGTTCAGTTGGACGATTATGCGTACCGTTCACATGACGAAGCACTCTATAAGTTTGAGGAACAGAGTGCGAATTTTTTAAATAAATTTCCACGATTTGCAAACGTTGCTCTGGTGTAAGTCTTTGCATAGTGATTTGCCAAAATATACTGCAACAAGTCAAACACACTTCATTAGTATGACAGCACAGAAAAAATTCTCCAAAATTGTTCAGCAATTAAAGCATTAATCAAAAATAAAATCAGTTTTAATCAAAAATTTAATCAAGTGAATTAAACGTTTAATCAAGTGAATTAAACGTTTGATCAAGTGAATCAAGTGACGTTTAATTGATACTATTAATTTGTTTACTGGTGCAATTTGAATTTATTTTGTAATTAATATCACGAATTTTTAATTGAAATCAATTTATATTTTATTCTGTGAGCGAGTGGTACAGTTGTGCCTATCGGAATAACGTTCTCTATTTGCTTCAGTTTATGTTTCAATAGTTTTTGAATAAATGTCGATGGCATAAAACAACTAAGAAAGTGAATATATGCGTACCATATGATATGCTATACCACTTTCAAAAACATACAAAATAATTTTTAAATGGTGGTCTTACTGGCGACCTCTGGACAATTACACCCCTATCGTTCAAACTTTTTATTGGGGTATAAATTAATTTAAGTGCCATTGGTGAACAATTTACAAAAGTACAATATATTGCGTGATTGTACGCTATATGCACAGAAAAAAATAGAAATTGATTTCAATTAAAATATTAATTAAATTTGCACCAGTAACAAATTAATAGTATCAATGAAACGTTAAATTCGCTTGATTAAACGTTTAACTCACTAGATTAAACGTTTAATTCATTTGATTAAATTTTATATTAAAACTGATATTATTTTTGATTAATGCTTTAATTGGTGAAAAATGTTGAAGAATTTTTCTGTGTGTGGGAACGGTATTCGATATTATATACTTACAATAAAATATTTCCACGGGGGATATGCGAATTTGCCCTTTCGGGGGCATAGGAGCTTGAGACAGGACTTAATAGGTGAGGATATTTTGGAGTTCACATGCAGGCTCTCGTTAATTCATGGGTAGAGAGGTCTTAAAAATTTCAGGTTGCGAATTGATTGCTAATCGAAAAATGTGTTCTTTATATAGTTGATTAATAAAATAAATAATAAAGTCTACCTTCATTTTCCCATTTTATTCTTTATCAATAATATGCCTTAAATTTATTTTTTACAAATTACTACTAATATTTCTTTTAAAGTCATCCATATTTTCAACCTTGTCTTCACAAACATGACGTCATTAAAAAAAAATATTTTATTCAACAAAAAAGTAAAAAAAAAGTTAACAAGTGGTTTTCAGCAACACCACTATTGATTTCCGGTTTCCTGGTTTAAAAGTCAAGACTTACAAGGGCAAACAAATGAAAAAGAAAAAACAAACACAAACAGTTGAAATTAATTTAAATAACCAGCCATAGTTGTTGATTGCAAAACATTAAGGATTTCTAAAATGTCCTCAGGTAGTGGTGGGAGTTAAGTTTGTCAAGAAGTTGTTGGTAGTTTTTTCTTACTACAATATGTTTTTTGGCAAATAGTACCGGATTTCTGCAGGGAGTTGTTTGAAAATTTTTGAAGTCCTTTTGCTCAAATATTTTTTTTTTTTTGAGTAATGAAACCAGCAGAAGTTATTAATTATAATAAATTTTTTTCTTCTTTTCTATTTGTGTGCTGACTTTCGTAATTTAATTGGTGGTTAGTAGTAATAAAAATTTTGTTTATGGAAAAAAAAACATTTTTAATTTTTAAGAGTTTACATTTCTGTTGACATTATTGCAAACGTAAAAAGCCGATTAATATGTAAATATATATATTTTTATTAAATATTACAAGTAAAATTACAATTTGTATTCTAGCCTAATTAACCAAGCAATATGAATGTTGGCCCTGAGCCCGTTGTAGTTAAACAGAACGTGGTCTCTGGCGGAAAGAGAACCCGAAAGCCTTGCACAAATAGACCAGCTCACTACGGACATGCCTTCCGTTTCACCCACTTAATGTTCGAAATTAAGCTCAATAAAGAAAATGGAAATTGCCAGCACTCCACTGTAGGTAACTTAAGCCGAAATCTTGTCCAAAAATAATTTTTTGAACTAACAATAATAATGTTTTTGTTTTGGGTACCCCGGTAGGCTGGTAGTGAGCTAGTCCATCAGTACCGGGGTCGCGGGTTCGATTCCCGCCATAGACTCTGGTCTCCTGCAGACAAGCGAAGAGCTTTGCGGGATTAGTGTAAGAATAAAAAAAAATTATAATAATAATGTTTTTGTTAATGACGTTCGATTAAGAACACATCAAAGCAAAAAACTGCACATTAGGTTTTTGCAAAAAAAAAACAGATATCAGCTGATTTATGGGTAGTCGAAGTTGACATTTGCTAGAAACGTTCACAGTGCAGCATTAAAAGTGTTATTTTGATATAAATTTAAACGTTTTTTTTTCAGTTATTAAACAAAAAAAAAAATTTCAGTTATTAAACAAAAAAAAAAAAAGGAAATCGTACATAATATGATGAAGACAGGGGATTTTAAAAAAAAACCCAAAATATTTTGGTGGACGTTATTGCTTTTGTTAACATAATGTGTAATTCTAACTTAACCTCAAACGTTTTCCATAAATATAAATTTCGCATTACCTTTTGATAATGTTGGCCGTAGACTGCCGTGTTTTTCGTTGATGAAAAGTGTTAATAAATAAATTCTGAATCTATTATTTTTTTTTCAGAAATCCTCAACTTAAAATACAGCGAACTTTCTTATGTTTTGTTTTGCGGAAAAAGAAAAAACTAATGCTGTTTACAATTTTAATATCAGTGAAATTGATTTAAATAATCAGGGGTGTCATAGAAACCAATCTTATCGGTATTGGATTTGAAACCGACAAAAAAAATACATTGGTGTCATGAAATCCAATTTTATCGGTTTTTTGTTCGAACTGAAATTAGTGTCGGTTTTAGGTGTCACAGAAACCAATATTATCGGATTTTTATTGAAAATAAACCAAGCAGCTTACAGCTCTTGTTTTTATATTGGAAATAAATATAGTTGGTTAAAGTTTAATTTTTTATTTAATTTTTTCAACAGTTAGTTATTTTGAATAGATGGAAATAAATAAAATTGGTAAATTAGTATTTTTTGCATGTCTCCGGTAGTCTCCGGCAGCGGGCTGCTGCGAGCTTGCAAAAGTATTCTCACTTTTTCTGCGTACAAAAAGTTCGCAACACATTTATTTATTTTATTTATTTTATTTATTAACAAGAAACAATTTATTTTTTATTTTTAATAAATTTGCTTTATAATTCTACAAAACAATAAAATTACACAAATGTAAACAACAAATGCAAATATTTAATACAACGATGGCATTTATTGCATATGTTTAGTGTGTTTCCATTCTTATTTTCTTTTCTATAATTTTCCTTTTATTACAAACACAAGTTTTAACAATATTTTAGAGCACAATCATAATTTAAAAAATTATCAAACAAAAATTGCATTAAAAACTATAAACACATGAACCAAAACATAAAACAGCTGTTTCGAATATCGGTTTTATTTGTATTCGAAAATAACAAAACCGACTTGTTTTTATGACACCAAATGAAACCAATATTGGTTTGAAAAACCGACAATTAGCAAAACCGACTTGGATTCTATGACACCCCTGAATGTTTCAAAACAAGATTTGGCTTCCTTCAAGAAAAAGGTACAAACTTTTTGTAAAAATTTATATGGCACAAGGCGCACGGAAAATTAACGACTTTCTCAAGGAAAACCAAAACTGGGTGCATAACTTATACACCATTTTGTTAGCCTCCTTGCTTATTTTCATTATGCCAATTTTCCAAAATAATGTTCCGTTAATTGTCGAGATATTCAGTTTTTTTTTATATTTTTCGTATTCAACTATTCCAAAATTAAAAAACCCAGCGTGACTGTCCACGAAAAACTTTAATTCCAAATTTCAGCCATATCGGTCAAAAACTTTAACTGAAATTAATTTAACCCTCAAATTACATACTGTGCACTCAACTGAATATATTTCAGAATTCAGTAGCAATTTATTTCTTTAAACGTTCCTAAATAATACATGGAAATGAGGTTTTTTTTATTTAAATAAATAAACTACACTGAAAAGAAAAACCAATCTATCCGTACACAGAAAAAATTATAAAATTTCTTTAATTTTCTTTCAACTAAAAAAATAATTGATTCAATTATCACATTAATCAAATTTAAATACTTTTTAATCCTTTTTTTTAATTGATAAAACACTTTTTTCTGTGTGGGGAAAAAAAAGTTAGCAAAAAAAATTTAACACAAACTGAACATTTGCACAATACATACACAAACTATTCGTGCGGTGGTCGTTGCTAAAATTTACTGTTTGCTCACTAAATATAAAATTAAAATTAATAAAAATAACATAAAACAAAAGCTTACAGCTACAGTGAAAGTTATTGTTTATTATTTCATTTTTATTTACTTTCAAAAACCCCTGAAGATGGTCAACAATGTTGACCGAAATATTGGGAAAATAAGAGGATAAAGTTAAACCAATATATAATTATTTTTAAATTAAAATTGTTTAAAACTCATGACCTACTGCCGAACAAAATCAACAAATTATATAAAATATAATGTATGTCTACAGAACCACTTCTGTTTTATACCGAAGAACAGAACTCCTTATAATGTTCGTTACTTTCTTGAAAATTTTAACATGCTAGTGTTTGCCCACTGGTCGAAATTCGACCATAATTATTTATACGAATATGAAGAAATCATACATATAAGTAAAAATGAATTTACATATTTCGAGCATTTGTTTTTATTCGTCTTATTGGGTCGGTTTGACGAGTGACCAGCCTCCAGTCTATATGTACTCTTCCACTTACATTACAATAATATAAAAAAAAAATCGGAAATTACCAGTTAAAAAACCAAAAAGCACAAAAAAGTCTTCTCTAAGATAAAGATTCTCAATCACTCTGCATGTTTAATTTTATGTTTCTAGGTCCAATTTTATTGAAAATTCAAAAAGTATCTGTTGAAGAGCAAAAAAGTGCCAACATTTTTCTTCTTGAAGGTTCTCACTCACTTCTATAATTTTATGTTTCTACGTTCAATATTATAGAAAATTCAAAAATTACCACATGCAGCACGGAAAAAAAAAGAAATTTATATCCCGTATTTTCCCTTTTTAATGATTTTTTTTCTCCGCATAAAAGTACCAAAAAGTTCAATATTGTAGTGGGACTCCATAATACATAAAGAAAAATATGTTGTAAAAAAACGGCAAAAATAGGTAGGATTTTCACAGCTAAAACGTTCGAATTTCGGAAAAGTACCAAATTTATATTTTTAGATAAGTTACAAATTTGATATAATCTTAATTTTATGTTTGTTGGTTTAAAAGTTAAATGGGGTGACAAAAAAGTTGTAAAATAGAGGTTATACCCGTTTAGTTCCCAAGAGGGCCGAATTTTAGAAAAGCCCTCTTATTTTTCTAAAGCACAACGATAAGTACAACAGCCTGTTCCTCGATTTCGAACGTTAACGTTTGCATAGAAAATTAAATTTAAAATAAAAACAAATTTTAGAATTTGGTTTTTGTTTTAAATATAATTTTGAATGCGAACGATGATGTTCGAAATCGGTAAACAGGCCGTTACATTTTTTTTGGATCCCTTATTTTTACCCCCGCAGATTTTAATGAAATATATATTGTGCACTACTGTAAGTAAATACCTCTCATATGGTGTACTTTTTGTTCAAATCGATTGGCAAACAGAGTACCAATGTGTTCTTAACTGTTTTGCCTTTGCCGTTTTATATATAGATAAACGGTATAACGGTTGTGTATTATAATACGCTAAACACTAAAAAAAATACATATCGTTTCTGGGTGTGTGAGCCATACGATTAAAGATTTTCTGATTATTTTTATTACTTCGAATGTGTATTCTAATTCAAATTACAATTTAAAATGCTTCTATACTTTAATAGTCTTATTCCGTCAATATTTTTCAGGAATAATTTCTATGCACTATCACATTTTGTTGGTTTGTATATTTCCATTACGAGGCTTACAGATTCGAATTAATAAAAAAAAATAAAAAATTATAATGAAGATGAAAACTCAACATGAGAACTAAAATTCCCATATTCTATTTGATTTTCTGATTATTTGCGAACACTGGTCTTAAGCATTTTTTGGTGCTATTTTACTTGAATTTTTTAGTACGACTCGTACTAAAAGTAAGTGGAGTTTTTCTTTCTGTGTAAATACGAAATATATATCAAATGAAAAACTAATATAATCCTTTTTAATATTTAATTAGAAGTCTTGAACGCTTTTTCAACCTTTATTTTCTCTAAACGTTAACATTTTCAAGTTTTTTAGCTAATCGTTTGCTTTTAACCCTTATTAACTTCTTTCCATTTATATCTGAAATACTCGTTAAATGAATTACAACTTTGTGTTAAAAATTATACATTTCATTCTCAACATTCTTCGTTCTACTTAATCTTTCAATATTACAAGACATGTACTATTTGTTTTTTAAGCAGTATATATATGTACATATCTACATTCATAATATGTATCTAGCTTTTCCTTCATTTCTCAATAATAAAATCCTTTTGGCAGCTTAACTGCTACAAACTCACTCACACATCGTAAAAACCATTAAGATAATCGACAAAATGTGTTCAAGTGCTATCAATTTGGTGCTGCATAGAGGGTGACCAAAAGAAATTTAGTAAAAGAAATAATAGTTTTCATTTAAGAGGTTTTTTAAAAGACATTATTTCATCATGAATCTTATCATAATATGTTGCTCTTAGAATATGTTAACCACAACCATGTTTTTTTTGCGTGTAGAATCAAGCAAACAATTTGTTGATATTGCCACTATGACCAAAATGATTATATTGATTACCAAAATTTTTAAAAATTTTGAATATGTCTTATGTTTAATAAATGATATTTTTAGTTTTAATAAAAACAATGATCAAAAATATTTGCCGTTTCAAACAATGTTTTAATTGATTTCATTAAATATGGCTCAGGTTTTGACAATTCCCAACAACAATTGTACAAGTTTAAATTATTTTTTTTTTAACGAAAAAAGTCAATTAAATTATTTTGTTATTTAATTAATATTTTAATTAAAAATTTGTTTCAAAACAACTAAAATGTTAATTAAATTAAAATTAAATTAATTAGTATTGTGGTTATTTTATTGAACTGTTAATGGTAACATGTAAATCAATTAAAATAGTTAATCTCATTCATTCAAAAGCAAATTTCGATATATCAAGGTTAAATACCATTTGGTTTAAAGATTGATGTTTGACTATTGACGTCATCCGGCTGCAATAGCCGAGTGAGTAAGACGGCAAACCCCACTGAAGAGATTGTGTGGTTACAATCGAAACTAGTCTGGGCAACCTGACCGTGAACGCCTGGGTTCAAATCTCAGCGCAGTCAAGAATGAAAAATTATCAATAAAAATTTTAATTAATTTCATGTTGTAAAATTCCTGTCTTCATAAAAATAATTTAATGAAAATTAAATTCAATGAACTTAAGCCTAATTAAAAATATTAAAATTAAATTTTTAATATTCTTTCAACTAAAAAATAATTGATTCAATTATCACATTAATTAAACTAAAATACTTTGTAAACAATTTTTTTAATTGATAAAAAACTACTGACCATATTTCTGTGAGCCTTTTAAACAAATTAAAACCACGAGCACATGTAAATTTTTATTTATTTTTTTCTTGCTCATTCATGCAAAATAAAAACAAAATTTAACATTTTACTTCGAATGAGTCACCCTTCGAGTGGGCCAGGCTTAAATCTATTGAGGAGTTCTGCCTGCTGTAAAGCTTTTATATTTGGAACGGAGAACTTTAAGTGTTCCTGAAAAGGTACAATAGCTTTATTACTTACGGTTTAAGGCGTACTAAACTGTTTTCTGAGATCTGAGGGGGCAAATGGTAAATTATGAACCGATCTTAATAAAATTTTGTGGAAAAATTTCTTGTTATATAAAACGAATTTAGTGATAATTGGTACATTCCGTTTTTATGTTGGTTGTTCCACATGTTGGTTGTTCTATAAATCTTTACCAAATCTGAACCGGTTGTGCTGGATTTAAATTTAAAGATAATTTAGAGAAACAGGTTGACACCATTCTTTTTTCTTTAGTCTTTCGGAAGTAAGATCGTTTTGAACACACGGATAGACAGGCAGACATAGCTAAACTTAAAATTACTTATGAACGCAGAATATATTTACTTTATAAAGTCTTAGATGAATATAAGAAAGGGTACGTTCGTAAATGCATCAGTGATTTCAAATGTTTATATATCTATCAGTGAAGTAGATGCGGTCTAAAAAATTGTCAAATACTCCACAAAAATAATAGCCATACATTACAAAAAATTAAAATTACTTTCTTATCGTCATTTAAACAAGTTTGCTATTCTGATGCAGCGCAGTGATGCATTTACGAACGTACCCAAAGTTTCATACAGAATGACAAACTTAGTATACCATCATTCGCCACTAATGGTGGAGGGTATAACAACTCTCTTTCATTATAATATCAGTTATTAGGAGATAACGATTTGGACTGACAACTAATTCCGCATGTGTTATTACAACGTGTAAATGTTTAAAATTCTTTTTGGATTACATCTTTAACAACTGTTCCCTTCATTCTGCCAATGACACTCAATTGAACTATCCATTTTGCTAGAAACAAAAAACTACAATCTGGTCTCTCCAAACATTGAACGATATTTAACCAGACTGCCTTCCTGCCACACTTAAGAGCACTTGGAACATGAGAAATAATAAGAAAAAAAGACAACAAGATTAACAGACGATATCGACAATGGGTTTGTAGCAAACAATAAATCTTTTTCCAAATTTCTCAGGATAAAATAAAACAATTTTAGTTGTAGTACTAGGGCAATTAACAAAATGCTTATCAAGCGCAGTTTATCGACCAAATTCTACTTGTGTTTTAGCAATGTTGTATAAATTTTTTTGAAGAACATACCAATCGAACTACAATAGAACAGTAAAGAACGCCAAGAACAGCATAATGAGAGTAGCATCAGGATAGAGATTTCGTACTCAATAGAAAATTAGTTTGCGAAAGCAAAAGTCTTAAGCTGGAGGTCCACACCACGCGTTTTAGCCTCCTTACTTGCGTTCTACGTTTCAAGTTACATACAACGCTTCTGATGCGGCATCACCACAAGTAAAAATAAAATTTCATTTGTCAAAATCAGCTGATTTATTCGAACGCTGCTTGTGACGCTTGCAAAAGTAGAAAGTAACCCTACTTTTCGCGTTCAACGCCTCAATGCATCCTAGGCTAATGTGCATGAAACTTGTTACATACAACTACACAGATTCTACTTTTTTGACAGCTGCGTAGACTGCGAAAAGGCGTGTAACGCGTGGTGTGGACTTCCAGCTTTAAGTCGGGCTCTATGAAAACAATTATACTGTCGATGAAAGAAGCTGAATACATCTATCTATATATCTATATATATAAAAATGAATTATGTATGTTTGTATGTTTGTTTGTTTGTCGCTTTATAGACTCCGAAACTACTGAACCGATTTTCCTGAAATTTTTACAGTAACATCACGTGAGCCCTAAAAATAAAATAGGCTACTTATTTTTTCGATAGGGGCAGGGGAATTGGTACCCCCCATAGGATGCCAATATTAATTATCGCACGATTTTCCTGAAATTTTTACAGTAACATCACGTGAGCCCTAAAAATAAAATAGGCTACTTATTTTTTCTATAGGGGCAGGGGAATTGGTACCCCCCATAGGATGCCAATGTTAATTATCGCACGATTTTCCTGAAATTTTTACAGTAACATCACGTGAGCCCTAAAAATAAAATAGGCTACTTATTTTTTCGATAGGGGCAGGGGAATTGGTACCCCCCATAGGATGCCAATATTAATTATCGCACGATTTTCCTGAAATTTTTACAGTAACATCACGTGAGCCCTAAAAATAAAATAGGCTACTTATTTTTTCTATAGGGGCAGGGGAATTGGTACCCCCCATAGGATGCCAATATTAATTATCGCACGATTTTCCTGAAATTTTTACAGTAACATCACGTGAGCCCTAAAAATAAAATAGGCTACTTATTTTTTCGATAGGGGCAGGGGAATTGGTACCCCCCATAGGATGCCAATATTAATTATCGCATATCTTAAGAGCCGCTGCACGCATTTTGCTGAACTTTTTGTAGTAGGATCTTCTGAGCCCCGGAATTGAAATAAAATAGCAGCGGGGGTATAGGAATATCCCATAGGACGCCAATGTTTAACATCGCATATCTTAAGAACTGTAATAGTGAGAATGTTCAAACTTTCTAAAAGTCACTCTTATGGTATACTACTCTTTTGAAAATAAAAATAAAGCGGGTAGGCGCAGGGGGGGAAATACCTCCCATAGGATGCATACATTAAATATCGCTCAACTGAAGAACTATTAAAGGGAGAGTCTTCAAACGTGGTTAAAGCTACTATTATAGTAAACTATAAATTTCAATATAAAAATGTGCGGGGTCAGTGTAGCGAAGCGCACCGGGTTAAGCTAGTGTATATATAAAAATGAATGTATGTACGTTTATTTGTTTGTTTGTTTGTTTGTACCTTATAGCCGCGTTAATCGCTGAGCCGATCTTCATCAAACTGTAACAGTATATTACTGATAGTCTGGAAGAATCTATAGGCTTTATATTTTTTGGAAATTTTGAGTGGACGTAGCACCTCCCATACAAAGACAATATAAATTTCTGTATACCTAGAGATAGGAAAAGCCTAAAGTTTTCAAATTTGGTGCAAGCATCTTGGTTATTAATGCACAACATCTGACAAAATTTGGGCTGGATTAGATAAGTGGGCGTAGCACAAAATGGCCTTATTTATATCTTAAGAACGTTAAGAGAAAAATTGTCTAAATTTGGTCAACATAACTGGGTTATCAATACAAAAAATCTCTGGCAAAATGGGCGGGATTGGAATTATAAGTTAATATATATCTGGAGAACGACAGGAGCCAAAGTTTCGAAATTAGGTACCAGTATTATGGCTATTGGAGAAGTGGGCGTGGCACAAAATATATTTATTTATATCTAAGGAACTGTAAGAGAGAAATTTTCCAAATTTGGTACCCATAACTGGGTTATCACTATAACACATTTCTGACAAAATGGGGGGATTCGAATGGTAGGCGTAGCATCTCCCATACAAAGACATTCTAGACTTAAGGTGTGCGCGCGAAATAAATAGTGCATACTTTTAGGCATCTAGTTTTATTTATTTATTTATTTATTTATTTATTCACATATAATCGTAAGCCAATATAGGCCAAATTGATTAAGTTACATTATTTGACAATTTAATTATAAAATATTAATTTAACTTCTTTTACTAATACATTTTTAAATACATATGTTTTACTATCCTTATCACGAATATGGGTCCCAACTGTTATGAAAGTGGTAACAAAAAAATATTGTAACATTCTGTAAAAAAAAACCTATTGACTTAATAACAACAAAAGTAGTCTTTTAAATTGTTTAAAAGTATAAGAAAAATTCCTATTCTCATATGGTAATATTGAATTCCATAATCTAGTCACACGAACTACAAACGATCTCTGCATAACCATTGTATGAAAACGAGGACACAACAAACAGTGAGTTCTCGTTGATTGCGAGAGAGTAAACCTTGACACAAGAAAAGATGGAGAAGAAGTTTTAAACATTTTGTAAAACAATATTAACAATTTATGATTTACAAAGTCCCTAAAACTGCATCCAAAAAAATCAAACACATATGCCGAGACATGGTCCCAAATCCTCAATCCATAAACATATCTAATCACTCTGTTGAAACATCTTTCTACCCTAAAAAAATTAGCTGCCGTTATTCCACTATAAACTTCTAAGCCATATGAGATAAGTGGCATCAACAAAACATGGCCAATTCTCTTTTTAACATCAATTGATAGATTACAGGGAACACTATAAAGTCTACGTAATGTAATTATAACCCGATGAATCATAAAGCTAATGTGTTGGCTAAAAGACAAATCCTTATCAATAAAAAAACCAAGAGTCTTTAAATATGAAACGAATTGTAGAGGCATGTCACCATGTACAATATTAAAAAGGTTCTCGTTCATATTACTAAAGTTAACAGCTTTCGACTTAGAAATATTTAAGGTAATAAAATTTGTATTACACCACCTTTGTATATTCTCTAAATCACGATTAACATTACTTATTAACTCATTCCCAGATTTCTCTATACCCACCAACTGAAAGTCATCAGCATATAGGTAACCTTTTAATGAAACTACAGATGAAAAGATATCATTTACATAAATTAAAAATAACAATGGTCCCAAAATTGTACCTTGGGGTACACCTCTAGAGATGCATTTAGTAGATGATCTAACTAGACCAAGTTGTACAAATTGCGTCCTATGCTTTAAAAAGGCTTCAATCAACAGACAAGCAGATTTCGTAAACCTGAATTCGTTAAACAATTTATTTAGAAGCACTTCATGTGAAATCGACTCAAATGCTCTACTAAAATCTAAACTGATTAAAGCTACTATTTTATGTTCATCTAGCCCGCTTCGTATTCCATGTAAAATATCCAGCATGTGAGTAGTGGTATTATGTTTCTTTCTAAATCCTGATTGATACTCAGACAGCAGTTTCCTCTTATTGATGTAATCTAGCATCTGAGAATTCATTAACATTTCAAAAACCTTAGAGCAAACGGAGACTATATTAATTGACCTATAATCATTACAACCCGAAGGGTTTTTAACCTTAGGTATTGGCAACACCCTTGAATTTTTCCATAACAAAGGAAACTCTGAAACGGTTAAAATAGTATTAAAGATGTGAGTTATGTGACGAATAATTTTCGGTAAAATTAATTTCATAAACTTCAACGAAAGGCCATCTGGCCCAATACTATTTGAACTAATTTTCATAAATGCATTAAAAACTTTATATTTTTCTACATTAATAAACGAAAACCTACCCGTACCAATTTCAGTATGCCTATGGTGCAAAATCAAAGGAGGATTTGGAATTGGTGGTAACACATAAAAGTCATTACATTCTTCAACATCTATAGAAGACAAATTATTTTTATTTTCCACCTTCGCAATACCAATTTTCTTAAGATTGGTTCAAAGAGTAGTCAAATAATTCACTGTAGTACTTCGCTCTTTCTTTCCTTATTAACTTTTTAACACGATTTCGGTACATACAATATTCGTGCCATTTAGTCTCACACCGGTTCTCCAGGTAATGTTGAAACGCCCTATTTCTCAAACGCTTAGCCGCCCTTATACTCTCCAATTTCATCCATGGGTCTTTATAAAAAGTAAATATTCTTTTCAGTGGTACATGTTTCTCATATATAATTAAAAGTATATTCGTTAAATATTCAACCTGAAAATTTGTATTATTCGTTCTGTAAATAGGATCGAAGTTCGCATTATCAATATCGCGATTGCAGTTTTATATTTTAAAGTTCGTATAATCCCTTATTTAAGCAATAGTCGATGTTCTAAAAATGTTGATCTTGAAAGAAATATATATCAAATCATGGTGCGAGCTAAGGGCCGGAAACTGAAATTGGCCTTTCTTTTCGACTAACTCCGTATTAGATAAAATAAAATAATCAATTAAACTACATCTATCAGACCCTAAATTAAAGTGGGTTGGTAAACTGTTGTGAACAACATTTAACCGTGCCTCAGCCACAATCCGTCGCAAAGATGAGCACTCCTCAAATAAATGTATATTAAAATCTCCTGAAATTATTAAACGATCGTACCTAGCCGATAATTCCCCTAATTCCTCCTCGCATTGACTTATATTACCATAAGGCAAATAAATTACACCTGCTAACACCTTTACCGAATCCGGACCAGTAATCTCAACAAAAATAGCATCACAAGTAAACCCTTTATTGAGCGTCAATACAATTTTAGACGGAAGACACTCGCATAAGGAAAAGAGACACTGCCGCACTCACCCAATCAGATGAGGGATACAAACCTACATATGTGAACAGAAGCCGTGATGACGAAATCTTTTTTGTCCGGCACTGGCAGGACATAAAGTAAATATTAGGATAAGATTTGATTAATTATTGTTAGTTCATATTTCATATATGAAGATTCAATAAATAAATACTGAAAAAAAAACAACAAAAATGGAGAACGACAAGAGCCAATGTTTCCAAATTCGGTACAACCATCTTGGTAAGAAATACACAACGTCTGACAAAATATATGTGGGATTGAAGAAGTAAGCTTGGCATAAAATAGATTTATTTATATCTAGAGAACGGTAAGATAAAAGCTGTCCAAATTTGGTACACATGGCTGCGTTATCGACACGCAACATCTGTCAAAAAAAGGGGGAGTGGATAAGTGAGCGTGGTTCCTTACATACAAATGCAAAAGAGATTTCTGTACAGCTGGAAAACGGTCATAACTAAAGTTTCAAAGTTGGTACAAATAGATTGTAAAATTGTCTAAATTTGGTACAATTAGAATGGCTATCAATATAGAGACAGCATCTGTTACTAATGTGTGGGATGGGGGAAGTGGGCGTGGATCAAACTAGATTTCTGTATATCTAAAGGACGGTCGCAGCTTCAATCTATAGATTTTGAAAAAATATGGTATATTTATCTATAAAATGCCCACTACCTTATTGTATACATAGGCGGGACAACTTCAATACAAATGCCATATAGATTTCTGTGCAACTGGTGAATGGTAACAGTAAGAGCATTTAAACTTCGTATTTGTACGTCACTTGTACCTCATAAGCAATGCGAGAGTCCTGTATTGAAAAAATTACATATTTTATTTTAATGAGGATAACGAATCGCACTGGGTTTAGCTTGTCTAATATTTTGTCATTGCTGTTCCAATAGGGACTGAAATTCAAAAACACTTACATAACTGTATGAAATTTTGCAAGCGTTTTAACAATAATAATCTTAATAAGAGAACTTTCTGCAACAGACATTTGAATGAAGTTGAAACAGAAAAAATGCCAACAAAAACGAAGAAATTTTGAGAAAAAGATGAAAAAACCATGCAAAGGGTCAATTGGCAGATGTTTAAGTGATTTCATAGCAAACGATGGGAGAAACATAGAAAATTTCGCCCAACAAAAAGTATTCGTAAAAATGGTAACAGGGGATAAATTACAAGAAATACTTATACAAATATGAAGCAATGTGTTAATTTTGTGTTAACTGTTTTCAACTATTACTCTGTGTATTTTGGCCTTTAAAACGCAAGCGGCTGATAATCAAAACCCATACCCTAACTATATGTAGTGATGAACAAGAAGTTTTCCAGATGATAGGAAATGTTACAACAAAATTTAGTAGTTGTAGTAATTTGTAGATTAAGTACCACCAAAAGAAATAAATAAAAAATTCATTTATTTCCGAAGGGAATAACCCACGTAATAGATCTAATGTAACCGGGTATGTTTCATTCTGCCACTGCTTCTTTTGCCAATGATAATGAGGATGATGGTGATATTCTCGTAGTGTGCTAGTAGTGGTATTAGTAGAGGTGTATTGGTTTAACGCCAAAAGTATCCTTTAAAAGCAATCGTAAAATACAAAAAAAAAAAAAAATTAACTAAACAGCAAAAACAACAGAAAAAGGTTGCGTTTTATTGCAAACAGAAATTCAAACAAATTAAGCTAATGGCATTAAATAGTATTATGGGGAATTTCAGTAAGTGTGGGATAAAAAGGAAGCATACAAAACAAAAAACTAAATTTGAACAATTGAAATTAATTGTTGGCAATTAATGATGATTACGCCTAAAGGTATGCTTTTAAGTTTAACAAAAAGTTAGCCTAAAGGCAGACTGTTTTATTTGCACAAAATTAATACTCATTTAACAAACGCACAATTTAAAGTATTTTCTAAGCACTTTTTGTATATTTAATTTCAAGCCCTCAATTTGCTTTTGTATATTGTTTAAGGTTTTTACAGCCTTTCGGAAAAAGACATTAAATTACATTTGGTATTGGTGGCAAATTTTAAACGTTTCAACTTGAGCATATTTTTTTAATTGATATTTTAATTGAATTAAATATCTTAAACTTATTCATTTTAACTTTTAAAGAAAATCATAATCTTGGAAGTAACAGAATATTTAAATTTTTATCTTCTCTTAATCCTTTTTATTATGGGTAACTAAAGGGAGATTTTTTATGAACTAAGTTTTTCGGGCTGGCAGCAATGGTTGGTAATTGTGTCAATCTACATCTGTGAAAGTGAAAAGTGTTCAGTATACTCTGCCATTTCATCATGGAGAAACCCACAAACGACCAACGACTGCACATTGTTGAAATTTATTATCAAAATTCGTGCTCTGTGAGAAATGTCCATCGTTTGTTACGAACTTTTCATGGTCGTCATAATCGACCTAGTGAATCAACAATTCGTGCTATTATTACCAAATTTCGCACCAAATTTACTTTGGTGGACATTAAACCACCGACATGCGTTCGTAGAGTGCGTACCGAAGAGAGTATTGCAGCCGTAGCGACCAGTGTTAATGAGGATAGTGAAATGTCAGTTCGTCACCGTTCTCAGGTATTGGGCATGTGTTATTCAACCACCTGGAAAATTTTACGTGACGATTTGCATTTGAAAGCCTATAAAATCCAACTCGTACAAGAATTAAAGCCGAATGACCTACCAAAACGTGGAATTTTTGGTGAATGGGCCTTGTGTTCAGCGATGAGGCTCATTTCTGGCTAAATGGATACGTAAACGAGCAAAACTGCCAGAACAGCCACATGCCGTACAAGAGTTACCGATGCATCCCGAAGAAACGACAGTTTGGTGTGGTTTATGGGCTGGTGGGATCATCGGTCCATTTTTCTTCAAAGACAACCGTGGAAGAAACGTTTCCGTCAACGGCGAATGATATCGAACCCTGATACGCGACTTTTTTTTGCCCAATTGGATAAGTTGGATTTGGTTTATATGTGGTTTCAACAAGACGGTGCCACACGCCACACAGCTCACAGCTCGTGAAACAATGGACATATTGAAGGATGAATTTGGTGAGCAGTTTATCTCTCGAAATGGCCCTGTGAGTTGGCCGCCAAGATCATGTGATTTGACGCCTCTTGACTATTTATTGTGGGGTTATATGAAGTCGTTGGTCTATGTGGACAAGCCAAACACGATTGAAGCCTTAGAGTATATAACACGTGTTATTCATGGAATACAGGCTGAAATGCACGAAAAAGTGGTGCAAAATTGGACCTTACGAGTGGACCATTTGAACCGGAGCCGCGGGCAACATTTACATAAAGTTATTTTTAAAAAGTAAATGGCAAAGACCAATTTATCGATTCCAATAAAAATTTTGGATATATGATGCAAATTTGAGTTTTATTAGATTAAAAAAAACTATGGTTAAAAAATCACCCTTTATTAGTAGGGCTCAAAACAACGCTGAATGGGCACAATACCGTCGTATGTACGAATCATGCACTAGTCTCTTACTAAACTGTGAGCTGGAGCTAGGTACTCTTTCCTTCAATAACAGATGTATTTTATACCCATAGCACATTGTATATGTTTTCTAGATAAACGTAAGTACCTGCTAATAAGGTTTAACCCCTCGCTGCTTTTAACACCGAGTGAACACAATAAGTCTACTAACGCTCCCCGTGTTGTGACACATTCAGTGTATATTTTAGAACATGATTTTTTGTACAATGCAAATTAAGTAGTTTCTTACGAATAGCAATAGCACACAGGGATTTTCGCTAGAATGCGAAGCTTCACCTTAAGTTACGGTCAAAAACCAGCCTGAAACCCGGCATTCTTGTGATATTGCTCCCCGCGATTTCATTGTGACCCATAACTCACAACCAAAAGGTTCTCAAAAAAGCTAAGAAAATTACTGCAATCTCAGAAAATAGCATTCCTGGAAAATATTTTAAGTAATTGTATGCAACTCCACAATCAGACTACTCATTCTGGCGTGCAACTAGAAATCTTAAAAGACCAGTTATCTCTAAGCCTCCATTAAGAAACCTGAATGGAAGTTGTTCCAGAAATGATTTTGAAAAAGGAAATATGTTTGTAAAACATTTGGACAACGCATTAACCCAAAATACATCTCACGATTAGCAGTCGAGTTACCGCCTGTTGATGTTAGAGCAGTTATTTCCCTAAGATTTAAGATAAGAGAAATCGAAAAGGCTATTTTATTGATAAGATCTGTAACAAAATGCCTTTGGAGCTATCTCGCATAGCAAAGAAAATTATTTTTTTAATTTTTATTGATATTTTACGCCCTCAATACTACCCTCCAGATTGGAAGGTTACCTTAGTTACCATGATACCAAAACTAGGAAAAGATCTCTCAAAAGTTAAGGCATATAGGCCAATTAGCTTATTAACTTATATACTCGTATAATAAATATTTAGGAAACTTTTAGTTCAAAAATTAACCTGGATTTTAAATAAAATTAGATGTTTTCTAAACCATCAATTCGGAGGAGTTCGATCGCGACTGTGATGAGTGACACACGCATTACGGAGATCAGAATCGTTTACTGGCATTACACTAAAAACAATTACAACTTAGTTGTTTCTTTTCTTATTTCTTTAAAAAAAAAGAAAAAAAATTTAAAAAAAAAACTTAAAAAAGTAAAGAAAAATTAATATTATGAGCGAGCATAATGCTCCAAAAAATAATAATATCAATATTGTGAATAGCAACAATAGTAATATTAATACTGATAATAAAAGAAAAAGAATAAGCAACGAAATGGATTCGTCCACAACAAAACATTACAAAAGTAATTATTATGCAGTTCTTGATATTGACAATGACAAGCAATGTGATCAAAACCTGTTAAAGAAATTTGAGAACCAAGTGAAAAAGAACAATGAAAAATATCAAAAATTAAATTTAGCTATTACAGCAATGAATCAAGCGCAGAGTGCTAATAAGAATGTTCCTTCAACAAGTAAAAATACTGATACAGTGGTTAATAGTAATAAAAATGTTAACAAAAAAGTCCCACCAATAAACATTGTTGATATTGAAACAAAACATTTAATCGAATTTATTAAAAATGCATTGAAAATCAATGAATTTAAAATTAAAGAATACCGGAATAAAAAATTATTATTTATGAACAATATTAATGATTTTCTTAGAGTGAAAACTTATTTAGAAAAAACAAAAACAAAATTTTTTACATTTACACCGAAAGGGTTAAAAACTAAATCGTATTTGCTTAAAGGCCTTGAGGCCAATATACCTACGGATGAAATATTAAACGAACTATGTAAATTTCAAACTGATGAATTACAATTTAAAAAAGTTAGTCAATTCACCACTAAAAAATCGTCTGAAAAAGGTTACAATTTACCAATTTTTCTTGTGCAAATTTCTCCAGAAAGCAACATAAACAAATTAAAAAATATTAAGGATCTTTTACATCGTTGTGTGAAATGGGAGCAAATAAGACGTTCTGAAATACCTCAGTGTCGTAACTGCCAAGGGTTTTTCCATAGTGCAGCAAATTGTTTTCTTGATACAAAATGTGTCAAATGTAACTCAAGCCATGAGAAAGGAAAATGCCCTATAAATGATGTGTCAGCAGATGAGAAAGATAAACTATATTGTGTCGTATGTAACAGATATGGTCATCCCGCATCTTATAAAGGTTGTGAAGTTTATAAACAACTGCAACAAAAATTTAGATTAAAGAAAAAATCCTTATTAGAAAATAAAAATACTAATGTTAACAATACATTTACTAATGTAGGTACAAGTTTTGCTCGTGTGGTTAGAGGAAATGATAATTTAAATACAAATGAAAATATTATAAACGAAAATTGTAATAATTCATTTCTATTAGAATTAAAAAATATGATGATTAGTTTAAATAATCAAATAGCTAATTTACAAAAACAATTACATTTACAAACATCTCGTATAGATACAATTTTTAATATGGTAGGTGTGTAAATATGGATAATAATCAGTATACAATATCAAAAAATTTAAAAATTATACACATAAATGTGAATTCTTTAATATCTGTAAGTAGAAGATATAATCTACAACAATTTCTTAATATACACAATCCAGACATTCTTCTTTTGAACGAAACAAAATTAAATTCTAGACACAAGTTAGAATTCTATAACTACGTCATAATAAGAAAAGATAGGACAGGCGCAAAACAAGGTGGAGGCACCGCAATACTCATTAAAAATAACATAAAATTTTACAAATATTCGAATAATATATCGGATTCATTTAATTTTCTTGAAACTTGCATAATTCGCATACCAATGATCTCTAACAAATCAATTTTTATTATCTCAGCTTATTTTCCTTCGGGTAATAATGACTCAATTATAAAAACCGAGATTCATGAATTATTTAATTCCTTGAAATTACAAAACACTGACAATTATTATATATTGGCAGGTGATCTAAACTGCAGACATACGGACTGGGGTAACCCAACAAACAATCAGAAAGGAAATAAGCTAAAAGAGTGGTTAACAGATAATGAAATAAATTTCAGATGTAGGCTTTACGCGTCCAATTTTCCTTCTTTCCCTAGAACTGGATCTTATATAGACGTTTGTATTGCAGATTGTAGGCTTTACATTCATACAGTAAACGATACATTAAACAATCTTGAAACCTTAGATTTCGATAGTGATCACAATGATATTCAGATTAAAGCTTCCATGAACAATGAACAGCAAGAATTTGTGTTAATCACAGAAGCCCAAATAACAAAATACAATTTTAAGAAAACTAATTGGAAAAAATTTCAGAATAAAATTAAAAATAAATTACAAGGAGAAACAAAAATTCCAAATGATAGAAATATATCAAATTCTGAAATTGATACCCATGTGTCTAGACTAAACAATATAATTGTGGGTTCTATAGAAGAAGTTACGCCTAAATATAAAAATATCGACTCATTGACAAAAAAAACCAACAAAATTATAGAAAAGCTTCATGCTGAAAAAAGTAAAATTTTAAATTGCATTAAAAAACATAATAGGTTGGAACATACTCTACCTGTTTCGTCACTTAATTTATTAAAAACTAAATTAAAACTGATTAGAAAATTAATTCAAGAAAATTTTCAAGTTTATATTAATAAACATATCCAAGAAAAATTGACTAATATAGATCCAAAGGATTCAGTCCATATGTTCAAAGAAATTAAAAAGAATTTCAAGAAATTAAAACCTTTGCATCTTCAGAAAATAAAAATACCAGAAAGTTCAGAAAACATATTAAATAGAGCGGGTATTTTACCAAACAACCTGGAAAAAGACAACTTAAATAACTTTATAATCCGTGATCCAGAAGAAATGTTAGATACTGTTGGAGCATATTTAGAGTCCATTCATTCTTCCAAAACAATTGATTTTAATAATAGATTACAGACGCAAGTTAGTAATTATTTTCATCAGTTTTTAGAAATGAAAAATAATTATGAAAATACTCAAACTACTTTAATAAATTTTTCCTGCGAAAAAACATCTGATAACATGAATGATACTCAAGCTGCGAGTTATTTCATAACAAGGGACAAAATAATATACATTTTCCAGAAATTAAGAGGTAAATTATCTTCTGGCGTTGATAAAATACCAAATATTATATTAAAAATGGTTCCCAATGAAATTATTTTCGAATACTGTAATTTGTTTAATAATATGTTGAATAACTCTTACTTTCCCACTAAATGGAAAGAAACTAAAGTTGTAATATTGCCTAAAAAGGGAAAAGATTTAAGTAACCCAAAAAATCTTCGTGCTATCAGTTTACTTCCTAATATTAGTAAAATATTTGAAATATGTATTAATAACAATATTAATGCATTCTGTAAAGAAACCAAATTAATAAGTGAGAAACAATTTGGTTTCAAATACAAACATTCCACAATAAATGCAATAAATTTGTTGACTTCAAATGTCAATTGGAATTGGAATAAGAAACTCTGCACGGGAGCATGTCTAATAGACATGGAAAAAGCATTTGATAGCGTATGGATTCCAGGACTCATATTCAAATTAAATAATTACAAATTTCCATTTTGCCAAATATTATTAATCTATAATATGATTACCAATAAAACTTTTAAAGTGTTTCATCAAAACTTAGAAAGTAAAAATACTTTTACAATTATTAATGGTTTACAACAAGGTACAGTGAACTCACCAATTCTTTTTAATTTATTTATACTAGATCTCTTGAGTGAAATTGAAAATATCATATTCTTCGCAGATGATATTATAATATATCATGCTGATAGAACCATTGAAAAAATAAATCAAAATCTTCAAACCAATTTTAATACGGTAGAAAAATATACAATTGATTGGATTATGACAATTAATGCACAAAAATGTGAAACAATCCTATTTAGACCACCAGTTGATAAGTGTAATGCTAATATAAAGAAAAATTGGAAACAATTTGGAATCAAATCTAATTTAAATAATATTAATATCCCAAATAAGGATACAGTAAAATACTTAGGTATCTACCTAGATAAATTTTTATATTTTAATAATCATATAAATGAGATATTAAACAAGGCAAGAAAAGCCTTTTTCATATATAAATCTTTATTCTACTCAAAATATATTAAACCAAGAGTCAAAATCATTATGTACCAAACATTAGTTCGACCTATAATTACGTACGGCTGCCCTATCTGGTTCAATATTTCACCATCTTATATGGAAAAATTAAGAATGTTTGAAAGAAAATGTCTTAGGGTTTGTGTATCTAAATTTAGATCTTCAGAAAGCAATTATGTAAAGTATATATCTAACAATACTTTGTACAATTTAGCAAATATAATAAGAATAGATAATTTTATTATATATCTAATAAGAAACCACATCACAAGATGTATAGCATGCTCAAGTAATAATTTAATAATGGCTCCATATTATACAAATGAAGAGTATATTATTGATACATTGGAAAAGGGGTTTGTACCTCCAGAAGCCTTTTTGTATTTAGATAAAATCAATATCATACAAAATGAAAACTTAGTCCCGATATTTTATCATAACTATATACGGGCTAACGTGAAACGTGTTTGTTGTAATTCAACAACAAACGATTTTAGATATAGTACAAGTATAGGTAATAACGTATCTCGTATTACTCGAAGACTAAAAAATAAAAAATTTTGGTGGCTAAATCTATAATTGTTATATTATTTTCTTTTTATTCTTTTGACTAACTTAAATCAACTCTAAAAAAAATGTAATGTTTTTTAAATTTTTCATTACAAATAAATAAAATAATATATTCTTCATTGAAGTACATAAAATATAATATATACCTACAAAAGTAATTCTTATTAATATTATTTATACTAGAGAGCTCTTCTATGGGACATTGTATAATTTGAATTTATATTGTTAACTATTGTTTATGTAGTTTAATATTGATCAAAAATGTAAATAAATAAACGTTGTAAAAAAAAAAACCATCAATTCGGTCTAAGAGAAAAACACAGTACAATTGAACAAATGCATCGAATTTTAAACGCCACACATTGGGCTCAAATGGTATCAAAGTGGCGATTAATTGAAATTAGGAATTAAAGTTTTTATAATCAATTTTGCTATATGGTGAAAGTCACTAGCTGCATCACTAGATGTAAAAATTAATCAACTAAGTTGCTTATATTCTTTTCAGTGAGCGGTCAAAGTGAGCAAATGATTGCTGTTTTTAAAAAAATTGAAAAAATTGGACATTTTTATAATTCAAGAGATTTTTATTAGTGTTAAATCTTTTAACCCCAGGATTACCGTCTTGGTCTGGCCAACAAAAAATCAGAAAAACAAGGACGCGAATTCTATAAATGATATGTTCTGAATCGAATGAAACTAATTTGGATTCGATTGGAGCAAAAAAGTGGGGTTAAATTCAATTTTTATGTAAAAGTCTATGAAATTACCCTCTTGGTCTAGCCAGATCAAAGTTTTTTTTTCCTTGAAAGATATTTCAAATAGGCCAAAATATTAAGAAAACAGATACGTGAATTCTATAAATGATATGTTCTAAATCGAATGAATCAAGTTTGAATCAAATCAGAAAACTACGGCCCATTATGCGCTTAGTTCAATCTTACTACAAAAACCTAACGCAAAACTCGTTTCTGCTGTGGTAGATGCGAAATAGCAATGTGCAAAATTAAAGACTACATTTTCGATGACTTACATAATAAAATTATATAATAAATTTGTATAATCTAAAGTAATTAGCACACGTTCAATAAAAATTATATTTATTTATAGACCAAGAGGAGAACTTAGTGGTAACAAGTTACCGAGAATCCTAGGGTTGAAAGTTAATCTTTTATAATGGAACCTTCAATATCAGGTATTAAAGTATATAGTATTTTTTTGTTTAATTATGTGTAAATAGTTTTAATAATTTTTTTAAAAAGGCCCAAAATTGGGATACCTTCCGCATTTAATGGGCCACCAGTATTAAGTTAGTAAGAGTTGGAATTAGTTTTATAAATTTTAGAAAAGTATAGGATGTCAGCTTATATTTTAAAACAAACAAAGAAAATTCCAGACAATGCCCAGCCTTTTTTTAATTTCCATTTTTGTGTAAAAACTCTCGTAAACAAAGATTTTCCAAAACGTTTTAAATTTTCTATCATTTCAGATAAATTTTTACATTTACTGAATAATTTCAGTATATTTAAATAATTTAAAATAACCACAATAATAATATTGTTAACAGCTAAGGCACGAGCTATGTTTACATCTGTCCTTCAAGTTGAGCTGGAAAAGGTCAACAAGAAAAAAGAAAGACAAAAAAATTATTAACAAAAAAAATGTATTATCAAAAATTATTTTCGGGAATGAAATATTTTATTAATTAATTCATTTATTAATGATGTGCTAATAATCCCAATTTTTGAATGAAAACACTGAAATTTATTGTTGTGGGAAAGCTCGCATCTATGCGCATTTCGCTGGTTGCTTAGGCCAGCTCGTCAGGAAACTTTTTCCAAATACTTTAGAAAAGATAAAAATATTATACAAGTAAGACCATAAAGTGAATAAAAATTTTAAAACACTCAGGTCTTACATGCAACAATATCAAAGCTTCAACAAAGACACAACAATAAACCGTAAATTTTTCATTCTTACATTGCCCTACAATTGGCTGGTTTTTTTCCAACACGAATGGTAGTTGTAAGAGGATAGAAAGAAAAAAACAAAATTTAAAAAAAAAAACAAGTTGCTTAAATAAAGCAGCTTGCCATTTCAGTTTTTTATTTGCCGGGCACATGCAAATTTATTATCAAAAATTATTTTCGGGAATGAAATATTTTATTAATTAATTCATTTATTAATGATGTGCTAATAATCCCAATTTTTGAATGAAAACACAGAAATTTATTGTTGTGGGAAAGTTTGGATTTCAAGAAGAACTCTTGACAAAAAGTACGAAAAAACAGAAATTAGGAAGAACATGTAAATTAATAAAAATAGATAATCATTCATACAAAAAAGCAAATTTCGATCTTCCAAGGTAAAATACCATTTGGTTTAAAGATTGATGTTTGACTATTGACGTCATCCGGCTGCAATAGCCGAGTGAGTAAAACGGCAAACCCCACCGACGAGATTGTGTGGTTACAATCGAAACTAGTATGGGCAACCTGACCGTGAACGCCTGGGTTCAAATCTCAGCGCAGTCAAGAATGAAAAATTATCAATAAAAATTTTAATTAATTTCATGTTGTAAAATTCCTGTCTTCATAAAAATAATTTAATGAAAACTAAATTCAATGAACTTAAGCTTAATTAAAGTATCTAAATTTGGATTAAAAACCATTAAAAGTTCAATAAAATAACCACAATACTAATAATATAAAATATTTATTAACAATTAATGTTAAAAAAAGACATTGCGTTTTTTCACTAAACAATTTTGATGTTTTTGGCACATTGCTGACTTGCAAATCTAGATTTTTATCATATTCATGCAGTTAGAAGACAAAATATTTATGACCAGTGACTGTTATTTTTTGTTTCGCTTGAATTTGTTAAAATATATGATTTGTAGCTGGTGGCGCAAAAAAAAATAAAAACATAAATTTTAGTTATATTAGCGATCATGATACCCCAAAAATTTAAACGTAAAAGGAAAAAATTTAAAAAAAAAATATACACGCTACAAAACCTGATTGTGGTATTCGACAAAAGTCAGTGTGGTTTTTATTAATTTATTACTTGTATCAAAGCTATTTTTAAAAAAATTAACATTTTAAGCTTTTTATTGGCTGAACTTTGTGTAGTTAAATGCTAAATAATTTTGTTAGTTTTAAATATAATGAAAGAATTTTGTTGCAATAGACAAAAATTTAATTTTATGATATGAGATTTTTAAAGAAAAATCCAAATCTCGTAAACTTTTCTAAAGAAAAATTCAATTACACTAAGTAAATAATTTTTGAAAAAAAGTTTAAATCGTAAAAAATAGAAAACTTTATATCGTAAATTAAAAAAATATTAAGGTAGTGAATTTTTTTGTCGAAAATATTATTATTATAAGTTTAAATTAAAATATTTAAATATTTTATACTTTTCGATAGAAAAATTTTAATATAGTAACTTTTTCAAAGATAAATTGTAACATGTTTTCTCTTCAGAAAAACTTGATACCGTAATTTAAGGTTATTAATTGTTTTATAAAAAATTGTTAACTTTCGCTATAAAAACTTTTAATGTCGTAAATTTTTCCTTAAAAAAATTTTAATGTTGTAAATTTTTCTATAGAATATTTTAATATAGAATATTTTTATAATGTAAATTTTTCTGCACAAAAATTTTTATATCGTCAATTCTAGAAAAATTGTAATATCGTAAATTTCTCTAGAAAATAATTTTTAATAACGTAAAGAATTTTTCTTAATATTGTAAATTTATTATAGAGAAATTTATTTGAAATTTTTGTGTAGAAAAATTTTAATTTTATAGATATTTCTATAAAAAATTTTAATTAATATCGTAAATTTTAATAATGTAATGTTAAATAAAAAATTTTAATGCCGTTTATACTACTGGGAAAACATATTATTAACTTATTCTTAAATTTAATTTGATTTCAAAGTTACAGCCAAAATTGTAGATCTTGATTTTTCCGAAAAATAAAACACGGCTAACAGGGGAAAAAATGATTTTTTCCATTTTTTTTAAAGTTGTGTTTTTATGTATTTATTATTATTCATTACCAAAAAAATTGAATTTTTACTAATATAAATACACTCAAAATATTATGTAGGTAAATTTCACAGAAAATTCGATTTAAACAACCAAAAATTTATTTAAAAAACGGATCATTTACATTTGATTTAAAATAAATGAATTTTACATACATTTTTTTAATTTTTTTTTATTTAACAGAATATTCCGTAAAATTTAACAGTTGTTGCTTTAAAAAAATATAGTTTACCTAACAAAAAATCAAACTACATAACAATATTAGTACGGAAAACCCGTTTTTGGTAGTTTGTTTTTCCAATAACAAACATTAATGTTAAAAAATATAATTATTCGTAAAATAACTAAAGGGTCCGCCAAATAACTTTTTTTTTTTTTGAAAATGCTATAAAAAAAAACTACTGAATATTTTATCAAATTTCTTTATTTATTTGAGAGTACAATCCTTCCGGTTAATAATGGAAAATAATTTCATTCAAATGGCTGCCTCGGCTGGCCATGCAGTAGCCAACACGATCGGTCCAATTTTTAAGCACATTATCGATTGTGTACAGCTGTATTTCACCAATGGCTTCACGAATATTGTCCTTTAAAGCGTCAATTGTCTCTGGCTTGTCGGCGTAACACTTATCATTGACGGCACCCCACAAATAATAGTCCAACGGTGTCAAATTGCAGCTCCGAGGTGGCCAAACGACATAAGCTCTGCGGCTGATAATGCGATCTTCAAAAACAGGGCGCAAAACATCGAGTGTAGCTTCGGCTGTGTAGCACGTAGCGCCGTCCTGTTGAAACCAAATGTTGCCAATATCCTCCTTTTCAAAAATTCGTTCAACATTACCCGATAACGATCGCTATTGACTGTAACGGCCAATCCTTGCTCATTTTCGTAGAAAGCTGGCCCAATTATGCCTCTGGAACAAAATCCGCACCAAACAGTGACTCGTTTTGGGTGTATCGGCTTTTCAATGTATGCGTGCGGGTTTTCTGTGCCCCAAATGCGACAATTTTGCTTGTTTCCATACCCGCCAAGATCAAAATGAGCTTCATCTGAAAAGATGATTTTTTTTTGGCAAAATCGGCATCTTCTGTAAGTCGATCGCAGGCCCACTTAGCGAAGCGAAAACTCATTGGATGGTCAGTTGGCTTCAACTCCTGAACCAATTGGACTTTGTATGGCGTCATACCAAGGTCTTTATGCAAAATTCGTCTCATTGATGTCTCCGAAATGTTCTATTGTTGAGAACGACGGTGGATTGATGTTGATGGTGCTTCACGCACACTTTCTGCCACAGCAGCAATATTCTCGGGTGTACGCACTGTTTTTGGCTTTTCGCGCTTTGGTTTATCGATGAGGATGCCAGTTTCTTTCACTTTTTTCACAAGATAACGAACATACGGAGCTGGCGGTGCTTCTTTTCTTCCAAAATCCGTACGCAATTTTCGCACACATTCTGCAACATAACCATGATTTTCAAAGTAATGTCGCAATATTTCCCAGCGTTGTTCAAGCGTATACACAACCATATTCGTTCAGCGGAAGGATAAAACTAATTATCTGTTAAATCAGACATGAGCTAAGTGTTACCATTCACGAAATAAGGACTAGTTGAAAAAAAACGTTAGATGGCGGACCCTTTACTACACTCAAAATATTATGTAGGTAAATTCTACAGAAAATTAATTTTAAACAACAAAAAATTTATTTGAAAACGGATCATTCACATTTCATTTAAAATAAATGAATTTTACATAAGATTTTTATTTGTTTAACAGCATATTCCCTAAAATTTAATAGTTGTTAATATTAAAAAATATATTTTAACCGACAAAAAATCAAACAATATAACAACATAAGTACGGAAAAACATTATTTGTTGGTTGTTCGTTTTTTAAGTAACAAACATAAATGTTAAAAAATATAATTATTCGTAAAATAACTATATTTTTATTAAATTTTAACTGAACGAAAAACGAATTTAATAACCAACAATCCGTTACTGTAATAGTTTTATGAGTGTATGTATGCCCAGGTTATTATATTGTCTTTAGCTGAAACTTTACAGGCATTTGGTCGAAAGTTAATTAAGATCTTGCTAGGAATGCTTACGGGGTACTGCATGATTTGATTGTGATATTTAGAACATGTTTAAATGAAAGAGAAGATGGGGAATATTTCCGATCCATTCTTTTAACTTTTTCGCTCTTGATTAATATAAATATAGACATAAAAGATATCTTAGAAAACAAGAACGTCTCAGAGGTATTCTACTTATGGGTTTCACCAGATACTCTAATTAGAGCATATCACAGACAATTTACACATTCAAAATTCGGCTTTAAAATTTATGAGCATGCATGTGTCATGCCGGTTGTCATCGCAGTATAAGAACAGGCTTCTAAAAATGTAATATTTTGGCAAATGCGTTTCAAATATACCTTTAACAAGTCCATATTATCAAAGAACCTAATTAAAGATTCATAGCCTTTAATATTTAATTGGATAGGCTTATAGAAGAGACCTTTCAATCATTTTTCAACTGGTTGAATCAAACTGTGAATAAAAAGAAATTTAATTCATTCTACGAATAACCAAACAATCAAATTACCTGCTCTGCTTTGATTAAAAAATATTTACATTTAAATCAAATACGTACATAAATTAAATTTACAGTCGTTTTTTGATTTTCAAATTTATTTTAATTAACCATCTTATCATAAAATCTGTCAGTTTTATCTGGCTTTGCGATACACAAAGGGAATAACCTCATAAAACATTCTAAAATACACATAAGCATTTAGCAAGTGTTGCCCTTGGTAACCTTTATTTCAATCTCTTTTATATGTTTTTCCTTTTATCAGATTTTCATAAACTCTCCATAGAATTACTAAAGACAGTTGCAAAGCAATTTTCTAGACGAGCAGAGTTTTACATTAAGGATTTGCTTGTTAAAGATAAAAAGTCTAAAAAAAACGTTCACACATTTCTCTCAATTATTACTGTTCGTTCGCAACTAAAACACTAGTTCAAGTAAAGGATGTTAAATGCAAATTATATAACCTCCAAACATCTGATGCATAACTGGGTTGGTTTGTAATAAATGTGTGCGTTATGTGTATGTATTCTCTAAATACTTGTACAGATAATACCATAACTTTTGTCATATACACGTACCTGCACTTGTAGAGAGAAGTGCAAATACAAACAATCCATGTTGGTTTTAATGCCACCGCACCGCTAACAATATTTCAGGCAACCAAATAGCCAACGATCCCACCAATTCCTATAAGCAAACACAATTGCGTTGACATTTGCGCTTTCCAGGTCGTTGATTAACATGCTGCTGATACTGATGCTGGTTTTCTGTAGCTTTTGCTGCTACAGATAACGCGCTATGAAAATAGTTTTTGTTTCATTTCATACCTTTGCATGATGTTCTTGGTTTTGTTTGCTGCAGGGAAAAAATAATTTGCGTTTATCTTAGTATCATGTCACATGCAACAGCCACTTTAATACAGGGTGGCTGGCCAAAAAAACAGGGGTTTTTAAAAGTCTATAACTTCATTACTTCAATATGATTTTCGTTCTTTTTTCAGATTTTTGCGAAGATGGCTTAAAAATAAAAGAGTACACTATTGAACAATGAACTCAAATAAGTGAATTTTCTGTTTTTAGCCGGTGATCAATTGCTTTAACGTTACAAACAAATCGTGGGTATTAAGTATAAAAACTAGACCATCATCAATATACAACATTGCAGAATATGAGTAATAGAAAATCCCAGGATAAGACATCAGCAGCTTGGAATATCATTCAAAAGAGTGAGTTATTGGTCCATATTTCTTTGAAGCGGAATACGGTAATGCTATTACCATCAGTGCTGCTTAATACCGCAGCTTGTTGTAAAGAATTAATCAAAAAGACTTAGCAACAGGGAATACAGCAAAACAAACAGTAGATTTCTTGTTAACGCATGATTTCAAGAGTCAGCGATTTTAATGAGTCGCATCATTCCACGGATTAACCTGCTTTCGATTACTTTATTTACGGCTATTTAAATGATCGTCTGAAATGGTCACAGAGCATAGCCCAACTAAAACATTATATTCTAGAAAAAATCTTCAGAAATTTTGATGAAACTCATTAGAAAGCTTTTAGATAGAGCTCGACTTTGTGGTTGGCACTTACGCGGAATTCATATTCACTTTCAAATTAGCTTTTCATAATTGTTATATATAGAAAGCAAGTATAAGTGCTGTGACGAATCGTTTGCTGGGTACACACTATGCAATGCATTTCGCAATCTGGCAAATTTCATTCATTCGAATGAAGGAAAATTAATGAAAATTAATAAAATTTGCTAGATTGCGTAAATGCATTGCGTGGTGTGCACCCAGCATTATAAATCCTTCACCGAGAGTAAGAAGAAATTATGGACCTATTATCACAACATTTTGTGGAGTGATTTCTAGTGCGTAGTAAAAAAAAACCAAATTGGAACAAATTTCAATACAGCAATGTAATTTGTTAGCGTTAAAGTAGAAGGCCGCTTTATATGAGACCTACTGTTAACTCTGGGTCAATTATCATAAAATTCTTTTAGTGTGATTTAGTCTGACAAAACAAAGTTTTACCACAGCATCATTATTTGTTACAGTATTGGACGTATTTAAGTACTGTGCGAGCAGTTAAGCTAGAGCCACTCAGGCCGATATAATGCCCATCTACACAGCCGAGGGGTACATTCGGCATTGTGCCATATCTGGAAGGGATATGCACATTATTACCGATATTAAAGCGGTCATAAGATCCCTGGAGTGTGTGTTAATCACATCGAAAATTGTCCGAGAATGCCGGATGTCTCTGGAGGAGATAGCGAGACATTCAGCGGTTACCCTTAATTGGGTTCCAGGACACAGGGTCATACATGGAAACTGTATGGCTGATTCGTTGGCACATGCAGGAACCATCTTGAGTCGTAGCGGTTCGATCCATTAAATAGGTATTTCGCTCTCAAGGAGTAAGAAACTTATTGTACACAAATTTCATCTCATTGCGAATTAGAGGTGGTTTTATGAAATTACATGTGAGGAAACCAGGAAAAGAGGACAGGGCGAGCATTAAGGCAGTCCAGACATTTCCTCATAAGCCTAATTGTAGTTATAACTACCCACTTGCCCATTGGGAAACACGCCCAAAGGTTGGGACTCCCTTACAATGACCTATATAGAAGTTGCGGCGACGAGGAGGAGTCAATGGAATATTTTCCCTATCGCTGCCCGGCATTCGGAGACCTAGGACTCAAGCTGTTTGGTCAAAAATCCTCAGGGACAAAAATTTGTCTTTCTGACATTAATTAGAACAGTGTCGATTCCTTCGTTGAATCAACCGGAAGGCTGGGTGAAAATACCCACAGCCAGGTAACGTTGGAATATTGAGATACGGTGTAAATTTATTACTGGGCCAATGTGAGCTGCGCTTAATTGCGGCTGCCAATGGAACCTAACATAACCTAAGTGCTGTCCGATAGTGTTCTTTATATGGGACCTCCAAGCACAGAAAAAATTATTAAACTTCTCCAATCACCAAATTTATTCCAAATTCATAATATCAAGCAAACAAGTTGTTGATTTTGCACCTATTACCAAAATGATTTTATTGATTACTAAAAATTCTAAAATTGTGAATTTTTTTTTTTTTTTTTTCAATAAATTATATTTTTAATTTTAATTAAAAAAATTATCAAAAAACTTTGCCATTTCAAACAATGTGTTAATTATTCCCAACAACAATTCTACATTAAATTATTTTATTTTAAACGAAAAAAGTCAATTAAAATTTTTTGTTATTTAATTAAAATTCTAATTGAAAATTTATTTCAAAACAACTAAAATGATAATTAAATCAAAATTAAATTTTTAATTTTCTTTCAACTAAAAAAATAATTGATATTTAAATACTTTTAAAACCATTTTTTTAATTGATAAGACACTTTTTTCTGTGATAAATTATAGACCGATCCTCACGATATAGTGGAGTGATTTATTGTGTTATAAAACTAAATTATACCAAACTTTACCACGGTTACGGTTTTAGGCACACTAAAGTGTTTTTCGAGAATGGGATTTATATGGGTCCAATGGTAAATTACTTGGTGGTATGCTTCCGTGTCATAAAAGACGAATTAAGTGCCAATCGGTGCAAACTGCCACCACTTATTGGTAGTTTTTTTTAATTTTCCAAATTTAGGTCGGTAGTTGTATGTCTGCACAAACGATTGCGCTGGATGTTAATTCCCAAACTGTTTAAGAGAGCTAGAAACAATTGCACGCCAAAATTGTTATTTTCCGTTAAGTTTTCGGAAATGAGCGTGATTTTAACAGACGAGAATGGTTAAAATGACTTAGAATTACTCAAGGATCTTATCATGGCCGTTCGCAGCAATATCGTCATAACGCAAAGATATTAATTTAAGTTAAAGTTTAAAATTTACACACAACATTATGGAAAAAAAAATTGTATTCTTCTGTTAAGTTGAATTCACAGTATCTTCATACGAATGATTTACTATGCACTAGTGATATTAAGTCAAAATTAGCGATTTTTAATTTATGACGGTGTATAAATATTAAAAAAGTTTCACACGGAATGACAAACGTGAAATACCCTCATTCACAATAAGTGGAGGAGCGTATTTAAATTTGTCTTTTAAATTTAAAAAAAGTAATATACCATTTAATCCTCTTCGCTTTTATGGTCCACCCTGTATATGTTTGTAGCATTGCCTATTCGTCCGTTCTTTGTCTCCTTTAATGCATTTATTAAAAATTAAAACTTAATTATGGTCCACGTTTGTGGATCATAAATCGTGTTCAGAATTTTATGTGATTTTTTCCTTCCTTTCTTATTTTGCAACTTTTATAAATTTATAGTTTCACTCAACCAGGTTTTGTTATAGAGGACACTGTAAGTTTATCTCGATTTGAAAAGGCGCATTCAGGTGTTGTATGGTGAGATTATAAATCTGATGTCGTATAATTTTCAATTAGAATAATAATCATTCAACAATGATTTAAAAATGATGCATATGTATATGAATATATTGTGTGTGACATAAAAGTATTTAAATACAGATTTTTATTTAATAAAAATGATTTTTAAGGCTTAAGATTCTTATAAAAACGCACGCTATTTGAAAGTTGCGTAGTTGGAGAATTTGGAAACCAGTTTTTTTTTATTCCTACACTAATGCCGCGAAGCTCTTCGCTTGTCTGCAGGAGACCAGATTCTCAAGCGGGAATCGAACCCGCAACCCCGGTACTGATAGACTAGCTCACTACCAGCTAGCCTACCGTGGCACCCCTTTGAAATAGGGTACTCAAATTCTCTGCTTATCTAAAATGCACGGTATGATTCAATAATTAAATTATATATACACATTATAGAATTGCTAATTGCGATGCTGAAAAAATTTAAAAAGTTGTACATGTCATGGCGTAAATTTTGTCTTAGTCATCAATTCATAAATATTTTATGTTGATAGATAACTGCTCACTTGTAAGGTAAAAGGCCCGCATTGATGCCTATTAAGCTTAAAAAAGGCTTTCTCTATTTAGCGGTAGTGTTGAGACCCGCAACTGAGATATTTCTAATACAGTGCATATCATAAAAAAACAAATGTAGAAGATGTTCTTCTATGTCGGCTTCTAACAGAAAGGCTCGTTTATAGAATCTTTTTGGTCAAAGATATTTTTAACAGTAATTACAACATGAATAAGCCATGCACTCAAACATGGACTCCTAATTTTCTGAACTTTTCCCATTACCATGGAGAACTAAAAATTTAAATTTTAATTTCAGACATAAGAGTTACAGCCGTACCTAAACAAGAGCGGAAGGCCAAAGTTTTTCTTCCGCGTAGCTTTAACGCTGATATGCCATACCTAAACAAGAGCGTCAGCGTTGCGTCACAAACAGTAGTGTTAACTTTCGTGCTTACTAACACTCCCATAAAAGAAATAGGAAATTTAATTAAAACCGCTAGTGTGATCTAAAAATAACTAATTGGCTTTGCAAGCCAAAAATCAGATTTTGACAGCGAGTTTAATAAGGAAGTTGGCCATTGTTGTTAATAAATAATGGCAAATTAGCTATTTTTTGTTCAATCTAGCGGTTTTATCTTCATTTTTTATTTATATTATGTGGGTTCTATTAAGTTAAGAAATTCGTGACACAACGTTTACGCCCGTGTTTAGGTATGGCAAATCACCGTAAAAGCTAAGCGGAAGAAAACGTTCTGCCTTCCGCATTTTATACTGCCTTTATCTTGTTGTTGCATAGAAACCAGAGATATGGTTGTTAGCCACTGCAGCAGCACATAGAAAAAATCATTAGTAGTCCCAACTCCGTCATATCAGCCCTGCGTGTTTGCATTTAAACAGGGATGATAAAGTTAGAACAATTGTACCTTATTTGGTTATGTTAGCATTGCAAAAGCACTGAAGTACTCCAACGACATGTTTAGTGCAATTTAAAAATTTCAAACGCTTTAACATTGAAGCTTTTTGGTCTATAAAATCAAAGCAAATAAATCTCTTTATGTAAATACTGTGTTGAACGAATCTTGTTGCCATAGTCTTTAATTACCAAAAAACTTTACTCTTTACTTTAATTTAGAAAAGGCGTATTTAACATATTAAATTTAAGACATTAAACTTGATAAAAAAAAAGGAATATTCGGGTGGTTAAATTTTAAGGACTGAATGTGAACCACACCTAAACGTCAAGTTTTTTTCTGCATTTCATTTGATATTTCTCACTTTCAGACTCAGATAGTGAAGATCATCTTCGGTAATGAGGCACATTTTCACCTCAGTGGATTCGTTAATAAGCAGAATTGCCGCATTTGGGTCAATGAGAATCCAATAGTGATTGTCGAAAAACCAATGCACCCACAAAGAGTGACTGTTTGATGCGGCTTATGGGCTGGCGGCATCATCGGGCCGTATTTTTTCCAAAATGATGCCGGTCTGGCAGTTACTGTGAATTTTGTTCGCTATCGTGATACGGATAACGAACTTTTTATGGCCCCAATTGGAATATATGGATGTGGACGATATGTGGTTTCAACAGGACGGTGCCACTTTTGCGCGACAAATTCAATGGCCGTGTTATCTCACGTGGTGGCGATGTCGATTGGCCGCCAAGATGATATGATTTGACGCCGTTGGACTTCTTGTTTTGAAAAGGTGTACGTCGATAAGCCAGCAATAATTTAAAAGCTGAAGGACGAGATAATTCGGCACATTCACGGCCTAGAACCTCAATTATGCCTCAGCGTCATCGAAAATTTGGACCATCGGATGGAGGTGTGCCGCCGAGGTCGCGGCGGCCATTTGGCCGATATTTCGTTCCATACATAATTGAACCATACCAATATTATCATAATAATAAGAAATGATAATAATTTCCTAAATAATTTGTGTTTTATTCAAAATCAACATGGGCCCTTAAAATTTAATCAGCCTTTATAAAAAGCTTATGGAGAGTTTTAGAACTATAAGAAATGTAGGACATTTCCTGTATTTTGTAGAACCTTTCCTACATTTTTTTTTTTTTTTTTTTTTTGTTCTAAAACTATTCATAATCTCTTTCATATTTACCTCTTTATCAAAAGTTATGTCTTAAATTAAACAAATAAATGATATGTTAAATACGCCTTTTCTAAATTATAGTAACGTTATATAGAAATTTACCACAAAATTATTTTCCTTCATCAATCGGACTTTGATCTCCTTGGAAAAAATCATTATATATTCCTTCTTATACCTGATCTTTGTAACTTTTTAGTTAAATTTTTTTTATGGATATAAAGGGTAATTCATCATGAGGTTTAATTTTCAAAGTGCTTTTTTACACATTGCGCGTGACTCATATCAAACTGCTTTGTCATTTTGGTTCAGTATCGTTTGGCAAGCCATCAAGGAAAGACTCATACCACAACAGCGTCTCTAAATTGTTTAGCTGTTTAACAAAAATCAGCGTTCTGTGAGAAATATTTTTCGTGCGATTCGATGAACTTGCGTTGCGCATAATCGACCTACTGAAACCACAATGGCCAACACCATTAAACAAATTTACGTATTTCCGCGCAGAGAAAAGACATGTTGTCGATGACAATAATATGCTTAAAATAACCATAGTATATTTATAATTTTATTTAAAAATAGTTTTGTTGGCGGTGACCATATTTAAACATGTTTTTTCTCTGTGGGCTGGTGGAATCATTGGTCCATATTTGTTCAAAAATGAGGAAAATTATAATGTTACCACCAATAGAAACTGTTATAGCACCATGTTAACGGACTATGTGCTGCATAAAATTCAAGCGCATGGTCCCGGTGAGCTCTGGTTTCAACACGACGGCGCTACGAGCCACACAGGCGAGTGAAACAATGACCTTGTTGAGAAATCGTTTTGGTGAGCACTTCATTTCACATTTGCTACGTTAAATTAGCCGCCTAGATCGTGCGATATCACACCTTTGGATTATTTACTCTGGGGATTTGTAAAGTCTGGGGTCTTCAGGAATAAGCCATCCAGCTACGAATGACTCTTTGGAAGCCAACATTACTCGTCGCTACACGCAGAGAAAAATAAGAAAAATATGGTTGGGCATGGTAACGGCAACGACACTATGTTTATTGTAACTATATATTGTTGTCGTACACAAAATATTGTTATTTTTATTTAATATCAACAATATTATAGTTACTGTAAACATTTCAATGTTTATCGGAATTATAAATTAAAATATGGTTTACTGAAAAATTATCATATTTATAACAACTAAATAATGATAACTTTGAAAATATATATATTCCTTACAACCATTTGATGATATTTAATAGCCACAACATGATAACTTTCTATACGTTTACTCATAATTTGCTTAAGATGTAAACAAAATATCTTTACTCTAATAATAGTTTGTTATCGCCATTTGTAAAATAATTTTGCATCGGTTGTGTCGTTTGTTTTACATATGCCTATCGAATTCTTTGTTATTCAGTGGTTAAACAGTGTTTCTAAAATCTTAAAAATAAAACTTATGCTGAGAAACTAGACAAATTAACCTTTCCGACGGTATATAACATACCTAACTAGCATTTTATTCCCTCGATACTGTAATACCCACAATATGTTAATCCCAGGAATAAAATCACTTTTTCTATAGAGATGTTGACAAATAAAATGTTGTTATTTATTTGTAATAATAATTAAAGTAATATAAAATAATAATAATAAAAACAAAAAGATAAATAATCTAAAAAATTTAATCTTAATCACATAAGTCCTTTAATAATTTTTTTTGTTTTTTTTTTAAATGATTAAAATTTTTTTTTTTTTAAATTTAAAACTATTTTTGTATTTTTTTTTGAAGAAGGTATTTTTTTTTTTTTTTGCTCAAAAGAAAGCATAGGTCTTTTCCTTTAAGGTAGTTCTGGTCGCATTTTGGGCCGCTAGTGGGTTATGTATAAAAAAAAATAATTTCTAAGTCAAGACGAGGATTTTAAAATTTGTTAGCATATGACGTCTTGACTTACAAATTATTTTTTTTTATACATAACCCACTAGCGGCCAAAAAGCGACCAGAACTTCCTTAAAGGAAAAGACTTAAGCTTTTAGCGGGATAATAAATGCTAAAGAAACTTACTTTGTAAGATAATGGCCTAAGATAATATTCAAAAATAAAGTCGACTTAGCGTAAAGTATGCTTTAGAACAATGGTAAAGCCGGTTTTAGTTTAAAGAACACATTATTTTGACTATAAGTATGAGCCAATATCTTTTGGACTTGTTACTCTGTAAAACATATTTTTACTCTGTTCCACTATCATCTCTAAAACAAAATAAGGTTAAAAATCTTCATCTAAAATTTTTATTAGTTACATATTTTTTTTTTTTTTTTTTTTTTTTTTTTTTTTGTTAATTACCAAATTAATATTTCAAATATAAACGTATGGTACAAGTGAATTTTAATGTGCGTACGTACATTTTTTGTTATTCGAAAAATAAAACCAGTAAGATTTTTACTAATATAAATACAAGTTTGAAAATTTCATTTATCTATCATCCCTGCAATATTATTAGCGACAAACAACAGGAAGGTGCGCTTGCAAGCGTATTCACAATCGCCGAAAGGAATTTCATGGAGCACAGCAAAAATAAAATAATATTTTGGGAATGAAATTAATTCGTTAACCGTCCTAAGATTAGCCTGCCTAAATTTCTTAAGAGAAGAAAATGAATTAAATTATTTTTTTTGATTTTCTGAGTTAATTTTATTTTGTCTTTTATATTTAGCAGAATATTTTCTTTAAAGTAATATTTTACCTTTAAGTAACCAACTCGTATACATTTTTTTCAGGAATAAAATTTAATTTTAAAACCTTAAACAAAACCATTCTATAAAAAATTAATGTTCTAGCCACATCATAACACTAATAAATAAAAATGCAATTTTTCTTTGGCCTCATCTATTATTTAGAAACCTTTTGAAAATTCACAAAATAACACATACACACATTCATAATTCATGCTTTTTTATAGAAAACTTCTTATAATATTTTCTATTCTTATTTCATTTATCCAATATAAGAATAAAAACTAATATTGTAGATAAATACGAACGTAATGCTTAAAGACTATAAATCATAAATAAATAACAAAGAAAGAAAAAAAATAGATCGAAAAATAAACGAATTTGCAGTTGAAGGAAACATGTGTTGCATGTAGCATGTTGAGAAGAAAAATGAAAAATACCTTTATATTGTGTAAATGAAAAGAAATTCTTTAAAAATAGAATTCCAAAATTTTTAAATAGTAAATTTAAATTAAATGCTTTTAAACAACATAGATATTGTGTCTCTTGGGTATGTGTGTGTGTTCGATGTTAAATTATTGTTTGGTAAATGTTTTTGAAATGAAGGCGGCTCTTAAATATAAAACTTTATCGCAACGAATCGTTTATAAACGTGCAGATGCATGCATAGATAAATTCAAATGAATTCTAACACCAATAGCAATTTCAATTCAAAGCGACAGCAAAAAAGAGCACATCTATCATACCGATATAAATACAAAATGACACATGCACATTCGCACAGAAGAATATTTCATAATGTCCCTAGAGTTTATTAAAGTTTACAGTGGTCCTTAAATTTGAAATATATGCATGCATGCGACTTTATCGTGAACATGCAGCTCTTTACTTCACGCAAAGAAAAAAAATGGTTGCCGTAAACATATTCTAAGAACAACATATTATGATGAGATATATGATTGTAGTCAACATATTGCGATTTTTATTTAATCATATTATGACCAAATATATTCGTAAGATTACATCATAATATTTTTTCCTATATCCTATATTGTTTTTATTAAATGTAATCATATTATTATCATGTAAATAATAGTAAGTTAAGAAGTAATTATATTATTATCATGTTAATCATAATAAGTTAAGAAGTAATCATATTATTATCATGTTAATCATAATAGTATGTACATAGATTAAATCTAAAACCGGAAAAAAATTTTAATATAAGAAGGCGGATCAATAAGCCTTTGACCTTTTGAGTGAAACACAGTTTTTAAAAAAAAAATGTATTTCTCAACATAATCTCCTTTTAGTTCAATATTCTCATGCACTTTTACTCTTCGAAAGGACAACACCATATCGTGAATTTTTTCGACATTTTCGGCTGTATTGACTTTAATTGGCCGTCCGCAACGTTCAGCGTCATTTGTACTTGTGCGACCACAACGAAAGTCAGTAAACCACTTTTTTACCATTGAAATCGATGGTGCAGAGTCCATATAGTCTTTATCAAGCTTTTCCTTGGTTTGATTGACGGTTTTTTTTTTCGCAAAAAATAATGTTTAATAAGCATTCGAAATTCACTTTTTTCCTAGTCTATTAATTAAGAGTAAGTGCTGTTATACCCCGCATGCTCCAAGCGAAACAGGTATTTTAATGCCAACTGCTAGAATTGTTCGCCATATCTCGCTACCGGATGAGAATTCCACAATCACCTCTTGTGTTCTGAACTTCACCTACAAATTCCATATGTAGTCTCGATTAAAAAAAAGTACTTAAATCCCTTGTGTTTTTAGCCCCTCAAATGATGTTTGATCTAGACAAACGTTTTGCAAAAGCAAAAAGTTATTTAATGAAACTAGTGGTTACGTGTAGGACGTCAAATATATGATAGTTGTGAATATTGCTTTAGGAGAATTAGAAGGAATTTGATAGCAATTTTGTTCTTTTCTGGTAAGTGTTGCGAAAGTGAGCGTATTTTGAACAGACATTCAGGACTAAATCGACTTAGAAGGTTCCTTCAAGGACCCAGAATATACATATATACTTTGGCATGGTTAAGGCAACTACACTTTGTTTATTGTAACTATATATTGTTGTCGTACACAAAATATTGTTATTTTTATTTCATATCAACAATATTATAGTTACTATAAATTTAAGTATAGTTCACTGAAAAATAATCATTTTTAACACAACTAAATAATGATAACTTTAAAAATATATTATACTCCTCACAACCATTTAATGATATTTAATAGCCACAACATGATAACTTTCTATACGTTTACTCATAATTTGCTTAAGATGTAAACAAAATATCTTTACTCTAATAATAGTTTGTTATCGCCATTTGTAAAATAATTTTGCATCGGTTGTGTCGTTTGTTTTACTGTCGAATTATTTGTTATTCAGTGGTTAAACAATTTAAAAAAATACACATTAAAAAAACCAAGTTTAAAGAAATTAAAAAATAAAGAAATTGTAGGTAAATTAAAAAAATTGTAAAGTGTCATAAAATAAATGAAATAAAATGAAATGGAACACTGCTCCCATCAAGTACCAAGGGATTTAAGTGCTTTTTTTTAATCGAGACTACATATGGAATTTGTAGGTGAAGTTCAAAACACAAGAGGTGATTGTGGAATTCTCATCCGGTAGCGAGATATGGCGAACAATTCTTGCAGTTGGCATTAAAATACCTGTTTCGCTTGGAGCATGCGGGGTATAACAGCACTTACTCTTAATTTTTAAAAAATGACACTTAAAACCCTTGTGCTTTAAGCCCCTCATTTAACTGTTTCAATAACATTATACAATTAAAGCACAGCCGCGAAAAACGTTTTAAGTTACAAAATAATTATTTTTCAGCAGAGCAAAAAAACGTTTTTAACAGGCAAGATTTTTTTTTTAATTTTTCTTCTTTGATTATCAAAAATAATGCCAATAACAACTTGTATGAAAATATCAAGAAACTATCGATTTTTAAATTACATGCTAAATTACAGTTTATAATTATTTTTCTAGTGAAAAAACGTTTAATATCCACAATCGCGATGCCACTTAAAACGTTTTCCACTATTCAAGCGGCTTTTAAAACGTTTTTCCACGTTGCAAAACCATTTAGTTTGTATCAGGGATGTTAAAGTTGCTATAATTGTACTTTTTTGGTACATTTTGACCTTCTAAATTACCGTGGTACTACCGTTACTCATTTGGTACAATTTTAAAATTTGTAATAGTTCCGTCTTTTTAAATTTTTAGTATAGCAAAAAAATAATTGAGTCCTTTTCATTACCTTTATTTTTTTTATTATTTTTTCTTTCATCAGGATTTAAAGAATTCTTCTTATAAATTGTATTTTTTATTTCTGAAATATGCAATTGAAATTTTTAACATGTTTAATTTAGAAATGCAATCAGAAGGTGCTCGAATGCATGTATTTTACAAAGGCTAACTTTTTTCTTCCGGCAAATAGAACGTTATTTCATAAATAAAAATGTTTTGGATGAATGTGATATATGTATCTATCGTCCTATATATATCCTTTACAAAAATCACATGCCCTTTGAAGAAATTTATTGGGAAACAGAAATGGATTTATATATTTCTACAAATAATATCAATATTGATATTGTTTAAGAAATGAAAGGAAATGCAAAACAGTTTTATATAACATTTTGCGAAGTTTTGAGAATCCAAGTCAACTTTAATAACAAAGTTTTAATGTGGTTCGATAAATTGACTCCTGAAAATGTTATTTCAGGTAAAACAAGCTGTATTGTACATCTTCTTGTAAAAATGTTTCCGAATGAAATTGCAAATTTTGATTCAATCAATAATCAATTTAAAACTTTAGCTGATGTCGAGCAACTGCAGTCGTTAAATACTATAGTTTTTGGTCGGTAGTAGCTAATTTACAAAAAGAGCTAATTGTCCATTTCACAGTCGTCTGCAAATGTGGAAAGAGTTTTTTTTTTAAATATAATAAAAACTAGGGACTACATGTGCCAATATTATCAAGTCTCATAAAAACAATGGATTGGTTAAGATCGACAAATTCATGCTGCTATAATGTAAAAATTTCAAATAGCTAATTAACTAAACAACTAAGTGTCTGATTTTGATCTCATATATATATATTAGGGCGGGTTAATTTTCGGATTTAGAGCCCCCCAATATTTCAAAATAGAAATTTTTCCATATATACATAGAACAAGTTAATTAAATAGATTTCTCAATCTGAGCTTGTTTGAAAGATATTTTTATCACCTTTCATCAGAATTTGTATTGAAACCAATATTTTTTAGTGCTCTTTTAAAAGCTTGAATTATTCGATGTACCACATGGCGTATGCATGTTAATAAATTGGAGTTAAAAAAAACTCATACGTAGCCAAGTAAAAACAAAAAAATTTATCGTAATAAAAGTTGTTGGAAATTATCTGAACTTACATAATCTGCAAAAGAAAAAAAAAATCTGGAAAAAAATCGAAGAAAATTCAGAATTTATTAGTTAAAAGTTCATTTTAGGCAATTCTTCGACAAAAAATTCCTAATATCTCTACTAAAAATAAAATTATTTCATTAAAGTGTTCTATGTATATATGGAAAAATTTATATTTTAAAATTTTGGGGGGCTCTAAATGCGACTTAGAGCTATGGTCTCTTGACCAAAATTTTTCAGAATCACCTATAGATTACGTTTTTGGTATACGCTTCATCAAAAAAATCGTTCCATACAATTTGACCCGCCCTAATATATATATAAGACTTTTATGTACCTCCACAATAAAAAAAATTGAGCTTCCGGTGAAGAAGTTTTGTAAGGGAGAAACTTAAAAGTTTCGCTTACCATATTGCTTACGGAAGACATGAATTTTATATGACGAGTTCCCACTTTGAAGCAATAATTTTTTGACACAGAAAGCACTTTTCTCAGCGCATATAAAAATTGGTGAATGTATCGATCAGCTTTGCACACTGAATTTTTTGTTACCGTTATTCTTTTATATTCTCCCTTACAAACCTGCTTCATAGTAAGGGAATGTCGTTGCTCTTCAAATTTTATATATATATTTTTTTAGGTTTATTAGAAACCGTTTACTTTCCATACTGCATCCCTGTATGTTTTATTGCGTAGCGCATAAATGTGTGCTTACTTTTTAAAATGTACCATTAGTTCTTCGCTAAATATTGTGCTATTTTATTCATACATATAATGTATGTTAATGATAAGATTTTTTTTTATGTACAATTGACTTTTATGTACTTTTTCGTTGTTTTAATAAATTTAAAAAAAATGGTACCGTGAAGGTTCAAAAAGCACTTTGTTTTGGAAGTTGGTACATAATTTAAATACCCATTTAACATCCTTGATTTGTATCATTTTTTTAGTAACTTACTTGACGGCGTTAAGGTGCATAATTTTGGGTGATTTGATGTTCCAACAGTGTAAGAGAGTAACGTTAAAGAAATTCTGCAAAAAGTGGCTTTTACAACGTTATTCGCGGCTTTGCTTAAATTATATTTTTGCTTAAATTATATTTTTATAAATAAAGTTGTGCAAATAAAAAATAATTGTGTAAAATAAAGCTTAAGTTTGATCAATTTACCTGTCACGCTTTTTTTAGATTTTTTCGTCAAATATAACAGTCAGTTGCAAGTTTATTTTTCAAATGTTCTCGAAGCGAAAACATCTTATGAAAAAAGCTTTATTTTTGGGTTTATTATCATGTTAACGTTATCATGAAATTGATTCAATAATTTCTTCTTTATTTTATTTGTGGTCCATCTTGATGAAAAAATGATGTTTATTTTTTAAATATGTGAATCCAGTACTGCCGTAGTTACCGATATCATAAAATTTCTGAACAATAATATAATTATAACAATTTATGTTTAAAAATACCATGAAGATGTGCTGCTGTATAGAAGTGTTTTTGTTTTGTTTTTTTATTTTCATAAATAGACAGAAAATCATTTTTATTTTACTAAGAACTAGTAAATCGATACAAAAGGCATCCACGGTAACGCTGTTTCTTTATTTGTCAGTTTACTTGCTGCAAGTGTCAAGAATTTACTTGCAAGAAAATTATCTTGCAAGTTGGGCTGCAAGTATGAAAAATGTGATGGTATTAGTAAACGTTTCCTGACGAGCTGGCCTAAGCAACCAGCGAAATGCGCATAGAAACTAGCTTTCCCACAACAATAAATTTCAGTGTTTTCATTAAAAAATGGGATTATTAGCACATCATTAATAAATGAATTAATAAATAATCTAATGCAAGAAAGTCTTATAAATTTGCAAACTTTCGAAAAAACAATCAGATTTAAAACGTGAAAATTTTACGAGGTCATTTCCAAAAAATTATGGTCCTTTCACATTCTTTCGCAAATGTTTTTTTTTTTCTAAAGACTGCTTTAAATTGAATAATTCGAATTGTTTTAATGCTGGTATTAAAAAGTATTAAATAAAACTTTTAAACGCAAATATGTATCTATAACAAATAAAACTTAAACATTTTTTTTACTTTTAAAACTATTTTCCCTAAAGCAAAAATTGATTTTTATGTTATTTTATATGTTTTAAATATAAGTGAATGCTGAATTGTTCTATTTTGTCATTAAAAATATGACTTCTTGTATTTAAAATAGGGATTTTTTGCTGAATTTTTTAAACTAAAGTGCCGATAATGCCGATATTTTATTGTAAATATGTCGATTTTCTACCAAATCATCTGGCAACCCTGCATACAACCCATATAAAGCTCACTCTCAGAAAACACGTAAGTACGCCTTAAACCGTAGAAAATGTAGATATTGTGGTAAAATTTGTTCCGATTTAGCATTCTATAGCTAACAAATTTAATAAAATAAATAACTGCGTCCTACTGTTCACTTCACTGCGTAGTACGTAGGTTATTTATTTATTACCATGCAGCTGTGAGAGTATGTGTGCCTGTGCAAGGTATCCCTTAGGTTATAAAGTTAGGCTTAAATTTTTCCTTTTTTGTATTTTTGGGTGATTGTATCATCTGTTGTTTTTGAATGCATGCTAATAGTAAGGACATTCACTGGGAACGCAAATAAGTATTTATTTCATGTATGTTAATTAAGAAAGAAATAAAAAATTGATGTTTAGTTATTGAATATAACTTTAGCTATAATTTAAGTGTGCTCGGATTTAATGTTTTAAAAAAATTAAATTTTAATTAGTATTGTGGTTATTTTTATTAAACTTTAAATGGTTTTTAATCCAAGTTTCGATACATGTAGATCAATTAAAATAGGCAATCATTTATTCCAAAGCAAATTTTGATCAACCAAGGTAAAATACGATTTGGTTTAAAGATTGATGTTTGACTAATGACGTCATCCGTCGTCAATGGCGGTGGGAGCTAAACGGCAAACTCCACTGAAGAATTGTGTGGTTACAATCGAGACTAGTGGGCAACCTGTTCGTGAAAACCTGGGTTCAATTCCCAGCTCAGTCAAGAGTCGAAAATTATCAATAAATTTTAATTCGTTTCATGTTGTAAAATTCCTTTCTTCATAAAAATAATTTAATGAAAATTAAATTCAATGAACTTAAGCCTGATTAAAAATATCAAAATTTTAAATCTTATTTTATTCATAATTTATTTTCTTCAGTAAAAAAAAAATGTACCTTAAATCGAAAAATAAAAAATTTCATTCTAAATCTTAAATAATATGAAACTTAAAAGTATGCGAAATTGCATGGTAATCAAATGACACGCGTAGTTATTGTTATGCAACTTTTGTAAGATGTTGACCAGTTTTACCAGTTGTGTCAACATATTTTTATTGTTGGGAAGTTAAATGAGGTGAAATGAACGTTTTTCGCGTTAACATATAACAATTGCTTCGAACTTTAAAGATTTAATATACTGTGCAACATTTTTGAACTCATCGAGTGCAAACTTTTTTTCGTGTGTAATTTCTCAAAGTACTCATGGAAAGCAAAAAAATACTACTTGCTTTTTGCTTGATTTCTCCAAGAATGGAGGAAAATTTTCCTATGTCTGTATCTCGGAAACCAATAGGAATTAAGTTTTTATTTTTTGTCTTGGCCGCAGTTGTAGCTATAGACAAGGAAAAAAAAGCCCATTGCTGCCAAGCCGTGAGCAATTTTGTAAAGTTATCTTCAGAAAAACTATTGCTTGCAATATAAAGTTTTATTCGCTTAAAGTCCATTCCGCTTAAAGGCCAAAAATGGATTAAACTCAAAACTGTCATATTCAATTGCAGATTTTTTCGAATTTCATACAAATTATTTGTTCTAAGGTCCATTTCGCTTGTAGTCTATATTTGCGTAAAACCGTCATTTTCTTTGCATGCATATCTAAAATTCTGCAAAAAAATCGCTAACAGTCCACTCTGTTTTTTATATATATTTTTAACAACCTGGCAATATTTTTTTTCACCTTTCTGGCAATTTTTATAAATGTCAAAATTTGGTTAATTAATAAAAGTAGCAAAAATGAATTAACGAGTTATTTTGTGTGGTTTTATTGAAGAACATAATTTTTATATAGTCCAAAATGTGGATTACACTAGGATTCACTTATTATCCATAAAATGGCGTATAAAAATCGGTTATAGTCCAAATTCGCTTATAGTTCACAAAAGTTTTGCAACTATAGTAGTGGACTATAAGCGAAAAGTACTGTAGTTAATAATTCAGCTGTATTTAACATCAGCAATCAATAATAATTTTTCATACAGTTTTCGAATAGTCGATGTTATCCCCCTTTCAGACTTGTCAAGTTACTTGCGCAAGTCTCTTGCGCAACTCTTGATTTGTAGATGTCAAGGGTAAGGTCGCGGTAATAGGAAACAAATTGAGTACAGACTTTGTTGTACTCGGCAAGTTACTTGCGCAACTAACTTGCCGAGTCCAAAAGGGGGCTTATTGCAGCTGAAAAATATAAAAGACAGTATTACAGTACGTCCTCGAGTTGTGCAGCAGGTTGGGACCGCTAGTACTAGTACGCAAAAGTACTAATTTCAGAATTTTTTTCAACTTTTGTTGACTATGAAAAATTTCGTTTCGTGTACATAATTTCGCGTACTTGGAAATTCTCTTCTGTTTTTTAATTCGTTAATACCAACTTGAAGTTGACAATGATTTTTACACTTTTTCTTTTACTTTTCATGTTACTTTTCTTTTTGTTACCTATGTTAAAGTACACATGTAAAAAATAGAATTTGATTAAAAAAACTAGGATGTGTGTAGCTACGAATGAACGTTTAAAAGAGAATTAAAGAAAACTTTCAGAATGTGAACCTTGACTTATAAACCCACTTTGTTTAACCGAAAAATGTGTTTAGCTGACAAGTAACGGTAAAAACCAATTTGTATAGACACAAATTTGTGAAGTGTTGCGCTAGTAGAGTCTTAATTTGGCTGTTGCAATAGGCGAGTGAGGGTTGCACAATATGAGTGCCTACTGTATAATGTTCTGAAGAATTATGAATAATATTTTAAGGAATATTTTTGCCGAACATTAATCAACTAAATTATGCACAGTTTGCCGGCTGTAGGCCAAAAATAGTGAAAAATACATAAAACATAAAAATTGTTCAACATTTTAGGAATATTGAGGCACTAGATATGGTTTTACGCTCTTTTTCTCCTAGCCTAAAGCTGCATTAGTGCTGACGAAAGAAAACAATATATTAATTGGCTTCCGAGAAAAATTGCATGTTTTTCGAAAATTCAAGATTTAGCCAAAATGTTCATGAGGCCATAAAATCAAATTGCTGCTAAACTAGCAAAAGCCAAATGGCGTTTTGTTAGTCTCGATCGTGAATAACGATCTTGAAGCTGTGTCGTGGTTTAAGTCTAGGCTGTTTTTCGTATCTTGATCCTTGGCATCGGTAGCATCTGTTGATGCCAAAGGTAAAGGCAGTGAACGCATTGGCAACGAAAGGTTATACATCCCCTAAAGCGACGTGGTATGCATAGCGTGTCTATCGCGCCGCTTAGCAGTTATCGACTGTTGATACCTGGTCACTTCAGCAAATAGACCACGCCCCTACCACGTTAATGGGGGCTATGTAGTGGCGGGCCTTCCAATTTCCCTACTTTCGTGGGACCAAAAAAAAAATAAACAAAACTTTTGAAAACAAAACACTCGACATACACTTGACTGAAAACGGTAATAGACAGGCCGGCATAATGACTATGATTGACACGGACAATAATGGAATGACAAATCAGTCGTAGGCTGTAAAAGTTCCGGCGATCACGAAAGGTCAACCTGGTAAGCTCAGGCTGACCGGAAGTTGTAAGGTAATACGGCCAGAAGAAGGTTGCTCCTAAAAATGCGGCGAGGTACCTCTAAATTTCGTTTCAAGTTCCTCCAAAAATTCCATAGCCCTTTCCGTCAAACGAACGGAAAAACCCCTGCTTCGGGTCCTGCCAAGTTGGCAATGACTAAGTCGTCCAAAAAATTAGCTTAAAATGTGCCCATTATGCTAAGAGGGACAGTGATGACAAAAAGTCTCCTAGGCACAAAAACCTTACCTAGAGGGCATATAATACAAGGTGTGCCGCCTTGCGCTTCATTGAGCTTCTAGGCACAAAAAAACAAAGCTGAAGAGCTAACCAATGAGAAGAAAACTTCAATGGCACGAGCCAAAGCCAACATAGCTGGGCTGCCAAGTGTTTCACCTTCTGTCACTGGAAAGGTAGCCGTGCCCATACGGCAACGTTCAGAGGAAGAAGCGGCAGCCGAGAAACAACAACCAGGGACTTAACGTCTAAGATAGTACCGAAGCCAATGCACAAATTCATTAACTAGGTGTCCGAGGCTCACACATGATTGAAAAAAAGTGAAGGTTTCAGGACTTGAGGGGTCCTCAAGGACGGTGCTTGTGGCGATTAACCAGCAATCCTTGAAACCACTGAGCCAATGAACAAATTCATTAACTAGGTGTCCGAGGCTCACACATGATTGAAAAAAATTGAAGGTTTCAGGACTTGAGGGGTCCTCAAGGACGGTGCTTGTGGCGATTAACCAGCAATCCTTGAAACCACTGGGGAGAGGCAGGGCAAAATCTACTATGGTTTTAGTACGATGTTGCGCGAGTCTACCGAAGTAATAATAAGAACAATAACTTCCTTCGGTAGGAGACGCCACACAGTCTGAAGATAGTATGGCTTGCGACAATGGCTTTAGCTGAAGTGTCGATGGACATCACGGTCAGACAGATGGCTCTTTGCTCGGCGACAAGAGTGGACGTGGCATACAGCTGGTCCCTGACGGGATGGACTACTCTACCCTTAAACCTTTGTTTGGTACGGGGTACGCAGTACATACGACACACGGTTGCTCGGGCAACCAGATAGCAGATGAGCTTGCCAAACGAGGTGGTTATATGGATTACACATTCATCGATCAATTTGTTGGCCTTCCAACTGCTCACTGTTAGTCACTTATCAAGCTCGAGTCTTATAGAACTGCGCAGATGGGATGGATTTGCAAATCCACCTGCTCCATATCCAGGGCACTATGACCTGACTATGATAAACGGAGAAGAAGTTCTCTACTTAGGTTCAATAGCGACCAAATCAGGACAATGGTCTCAGTTGTGACTTGGCACTGGCCTGTAGGAACTCATGTGGAATTCAATGACTACTGTAGAAGCTGTCATAATGAGGAGGAAGGGGAAACTCTGCTTCGTTTTCTATGGCAATGTCCTAGAATTCGGGTCATTAGGGAAAAATATCTGGGATACCCGGTGTTTGCATACTTGGAGGTTATATTTAGGATAGAACTAAGGTCGCTTCTTCTCTTCGTTAGGAAGACGAACTGGTTGAATTCTGCAGTGACGCCCACTGAGTAACTGCTCTGTAGGATGGGCATTGACGCAGGGTATCACAAAGTGACCTCGTAAATACCCAAATGGGCTGTCTCTAGATGGATGCCCAAGGAACCTAACTTAACCTAGTCTCCATAAGTACTTTGTGAAATTCCACACGAAAAGGAGTTTGCATTTTATGTGTTGTATAGTGATATACATTTTTTTCTCAATAACTTTTTGTAACAAGAAAAATTTACATTTTTGTGAAGCTCGTTATGTTGAACGACCTTAATATAATAAACCTTTTTTCTTGTTGGTTGTTAGTTTAACTATTTTAGTTGTTATTCTATTCTCACCGTAAAACTGCAGATGTGGCCATAAATACACATGTAGAATTAAATATGTCAATGTGTATGTGTAGCGCTTAAATTCACTGTGCAGCTAACAGCCTTAAGGTGATTGTGACTTTTTTACATAAAACGTTTATTTAGTAATTTTAAATTAAGAAAAAACTAGCTGCTTTAGTTCTGATAGTGTCTTTTAATAAATATGAATTTAATTCAAAATAATTTGTCTATTACAACATTTTTTTTAATCATCACGTTAGAGTGCTTTTTTCGACTGTGTCAAATCGTTGGTACCATAAACTGAGAACTAGAATTTAATAGCAGTGAGTTTTATTTGGAACCTGACCTCACAGTGTAATTATTTGTTACGTATTAGGCGTAATCAAGTGTACGATTTAAATTTTATGATTTTATTTCTAGTCAAATAACACTTAACTTGACCTTATTTCACCAAGGTATTATTACACTATGCGACAGTCAAAATCGGGATGGGATGAAACCAACGGGAAATGTTATATCGGTAAAAAAGAAGTTATACGTGTCCCGGCGTTTCGCTGGGTCACGTCTAGGAATCGAGATATATCGATTTGAAGTTCGTTACTATCATATAGGGGAAATTGTGACCTTTGGTGGTCTTTTTTTTTTTGACATAACTCGAGAACCACCAGTCCGGTTTTGCTGAAACAAATTTAAAAAAATTAGGAATAACAATTCCTTTAATCTGTTCATACAACGTTTCGCTACATAAGCAACAGTTTCGCAGTAGTACGAATCAGCGAAGCAAAATTGAAGGAAGGTGTTCTGAATGGGCCGGATATACGAAAGCTCATGAAATCAAAGGAATTTAAAGGTGCTTTAGACGGTAATGATTACTTTGCGTGGAGGGCAGTGAAGAAAGTCATACGATATTTTTTGGGAAGTACGCGAGCACACAATTACCCCGCTCTTGTGACCAAGATGTTGCACTACTTCCAGAAAATTGAAGTGAATATGACGCTCAAAATTCACTTCTTGCATCACCATCTCGATTACTTCAGCAAGCAGCTAGCCTCAGAGTCGGATGAACATGGCGAGCGCTTCCATTAAGTGGCAATGCCAATGGAAACGCGACATAAAGGCAAAAGGCTCGATTCGCTGGTGGCTGAAATTTGTTGGTGGTCGCAAAAGACGTACGATCCCGACAATGAAGATGAGGAAGAAGAATATACAATGGGAGTTTCCTTCGAGGCTAAGTCACAAAAATGAATTTAACTGACTGATTAAACACAATTGATTTTTTCCAGATGAAGACAGATCCTCATTCGATACAGACTCTGAACAAGTGGGCGAACCACCACGCAAGAAAGTAAAGGGCGCAAACAAACGAAAATAAGTTTTGCGTTCATCGATTTTTATAACCTATGTGCCTATGTAATAACCTAATAATTACCTGTAACAATTTTTAATTTTACGTGTTAATAATTAAAGTAAATAATATATAATAAATATTATCCAAATTCATTGAAACATAAAATCAATATTCTTGTCAAAATGAGATACCTTCACTTAATTGTGAATAAAAGCGAAACGCGTCCATCGATTTTCATGATCTATGTCTCATTTTGTTTAAAGGTTATCTGAATTTACGTGAAAGTAATACACCTTGACACTTTTTTTTACCGTTTTGGATTTTTTATGAATTAAAAATAAAAAAATTCAATTTTTTAGGCAAAAGTTTGTTTTTTCTTCATACATTTATTTTTAACTGCGAAACTGTTGCTTATGTAGCGAAACGTTGTCACCATTTCCCCTATATGATAGTTATTAACTTCAAATCGATATATCTCAATTCCTAGACGTGACCCAGCAAAACACCGGGACACGTATAACTTCTTTTTTACCGATATGACTTTCCCCGGTAGTTTGAAACCTTCCCGATCATTGACCCCTACCATTTGTCACACAGTGTTATTAGTTTCGGTTTTAGTGATTTTCGGGGGTGAGCTTTATATGGGTCATATGCTCAATTATAAACGGATACTTATGAAGCCAAGCTTAAGGACAATCGGTGCATTCCGCCACCACTTTTATTAGTTCGTTTCTTGTATTTCTGTCGGGTTATCATATTGAATTAATTTTTTTATTAGAATAACAATATTTCGTTCGAAATATTGCTAATCCTTCGCTGGGCACTATAAACATTTTTGTAGTTTTGAAAACCTTTTGCTAGGCACAAACGCCGCTGCAGTAGGTATTGCCGATTAAGAAATACATATTTCTAGTCTGTTATTTAAAATTACGCATGATTATCTTTTATGTGTCTGATTATCATTATCTATATACATACAGGTATGTATATAAAAATGAAGAAGCGTTTGTTTGCTATTTCCTGATTACTCGGTACTTAAAATAAGCTATATCTAAATATATAAAAACTCAAGACCCGCTGGACCCATTTTTTTTTTATTTATGGTACGATTTGGCTGAAATTTATAAAATATATTTATTCAACAAAAATACATTTCCTGATTAAATTTTGACGAGATAGACAGCGCTTGGCTCAATTATTAACAAAATTCTCCAGTATTTAATTTTTTATTATTATTTAGATAATCCCGAGCAGCACCGGGTCCAATATAAATAAACTAAGAGGCGGCATTAAATAACCCCCCACGAAATAAGTCCCCAAAACGGAAATGAAATAGCTCCCCAAAAATATATATGAGAGGCAACAACAACGTTTTTTGGTGATTTTTTTTTTTGGAACTTATTTAATATTTATATTGGGGAGTTATTTCATATGAAATAAGTCCCCAAAAATCTGAAATGAAATAAGTCCTTAAAAATATTTTGGGGACTTATTTAATTTTTAAATTACATGTTTTAAACGTCATAATGATGGCAAATTGTGTTTTGTTATATTCACTGCATACGTTTACCATAAATAAAAAAGGTACTAAGTATCAAAAACTCTAATTTCAGATTCCTGAAAAAATTGGGACTATTTTTAAGTCCCGCATTGCAGAAATCGGAATCTCTAAGTCCCGAACTTTATAATTTCGAAAATCCCGAATATGAGAATCACGAGCATCTTAGTTAACAATACACAAGAGCTGACGAAATGTGGGCAGGATTGGAGAAGTGGGAGTGACATCTTCCATACAAAGAATCATAGCACTAAAAGTTTGGTACAAATAGCTTATATGTTATGCAAAAAGTTTGGAAAAGATTGGTAAAGTATGTCTGGAGAACGATAGGAGCAATATTACACATATCTGGGTTACACAAAATCCGTCAAAGAATGGGTATAATTGGGTAAGCGGGATGGGCACCTCCCAAATAAAGACAATTTAGGTCTCCGTATATCTGGAGAAATGCAACAGCTTCAGTTTACATATTTGGTGCCAATTTCTTGGTTGTCAATGCACAACGTCTGACAAAAAGAAGGTGGTATTGGAAATGTGGACGTGACACAAAATAAAAATCTTTATTGCGAAGGCAGGATAAGTGTTAAAAAGTGGGCGCGATTGGAGAAGTGGGAGTAGCACAAAATAGATTTCTGTATATCTAGAGAGCGGTAAAAGCAAAAATTGTCCAAATTTGATTGAAATCATTTGGTTATCAGTACAAAACATCTGTCAAATAGTGGTCTGGATTGGGTTAGCATTTTCAGTTTAAATAAATCTGTTTTCAAATAAAACGAAACCTTTTTGAAATTTAACGAAACCTTTTTCAGAATAAACGAAACTTTATTTAAAATAAACGAAACCTTTTTGAAATAAACGAAACTTTATTCAAATTAAACGAAACTTTATTCAAATACAATTAAACATTTTTCAAATTAAATTAAACCATTTTTAAAATCTTGTAGGGACCTTTTTTTTTGAAAGTTGCTTACCATAAAGTTTTTTTCTTTCAAGTATTTCTTCGTGAGCTATTACATAAAATTGGAAGCAGCACAAGGCTACAAAACTCGTTTTTAATTACGGACAATGCCAGAATCCATAAATCCCAAGTAATATGACATATGGTGGGTAAGTTAAATGTACATTACAATTTTATCACCTTATTATCCTAAGCTAAACCCGATAGAGAAGACATTTTCAAAGTTAAATTTTCATGCACAATCATTATTAAGTTATTTTACCACTGATCGTAGGCGTCGCCTAAAGCTTCGAGAGAACAAGCTCTTTATTAATCAGTAATGCAAAGCCATACAAAAAACAAATTGCCCTCAAAATTTTAAAAATGGTTTAATTTATTTTGAAAATTTTTTAACTGTTTTTGAATAAAGTTTCGTTTATTTTGAAAAAGGTTTTGTTTATTTTGAATAAAGTTTCATTTATTTTGATTAAAGTTTCGTTTATACTGAAAAAGGTTTCGATTAATTTGAAATAGGTTTGGTTTTATTTGAAAAAGGTTTTACTTAAACTGAAAATGCTATATATAAATATATGTAGAGTACTTTAACAGTAAAAGTATTCCAATTTGGAACAAAAAGTTATTAGTACACAACATCTGTCAAAAAGTATGTTCAATTGAAAAAATAGGCACTTAAGTTTGTTTTAAATTAATCAAAAATACAACTTATACCAGTGCCCATATTCTGTAACTCTCGCGTCGAGAAACTTTTCGATTGAAATGTAAGAAATGAAACAAAAATGCCATAAATTGAAGCAAACAGCTGTTTTTCTCACTTAACTGCGTCTGTAACATTGTTGACGAGTAATAACTGTAACGTAAGGAAATGTCTCGCCAATATACTGAAAAAGTGTGTCCATAAAATTTTTGTGAAAACATTTTTTAAAAATATATGAATGTTTTCAAAGCAATTTGTTCATCAACAAACATTTAAGTCGCACTTTACATTTTTTGGTATAGCCGACGGTTGTTTTCTCGCCGCCGTCGTTGAAAGTTTTTCAATTTTAATAAAATTTGGTCGCCGTCAACGATATGTTTGACTGGCGTTCACAACATCTGTAATTTATAATCGGCTTCGAGTGGAATATTATGACATTTATAACGTAACGACGTAATTTCTTTTGATAGTTTTCGACATTAGTTACAGACACACTTTTTTCTCACTTTTCAAGAAACGATGGAATATTTTGTTTCACATATTTTCGATGCGAGAAATTTTCACCAAAGTTACAGAAAGAACATGGGTACAGGTTAAATATTATGCGTAAGTTTTACGCAGTATTATCTTTAACGTATCTATGACCGAATATGGTTATCTTTTAAGGTGTAATTACTGTATAAACTAGGGTATTCTTTTAATCGGGCTTTTGCTTTAATCGGTTAATCGCTCGATTAATTAACCGAGGATTTGGTTTAATCGGTTAATAATCGGTTAATTTTGTAATTGATCGGTTAACGATTAATAAAGATTTTTTTATAAATTAAGTAATTTCTATACATAAAAATGCATACATTTTTTATTATTTGGAGTTTATTTAAAAATAAAAGCAATGACATAACAAGCATAACAATTATTGAACTAACACGAGTAAACAAAAAAAATAATTCATAAATATGTAATACACATTTTTTATTTAATACCATAATATTATGTAGTAATTCAAAAATAAACTGTTTGATAATTTTATTAGTTATTTCAATAGTTTAAGAAGACCTTAAAAATAATCTTTTAGAAAAATGTTTAGGATTTAAGCGATTCTTTTCTTTAGTTTTAATAAATCTTGACTTTGAAAAAATTATTTTACTTATCGTAAATGATGGTGAAATCGAAAGCAGCCCATAATAACAGAATATCTAATTTCTCAGTCCTTTTCCTGGGTTTCTCTAAACGTATAAAAGCTTCCATTATGTCATTAGAGTCATGTTTTAATTTTTTTAAATTTTTATCTCTTCTAATTGTTTCGGTTAATTCTGTTAAATGTTTTATATGAGAAATTATGAGAAGAAACAAATAACTTAACACATACATAAATATGGAAAGTTCCAGCGAAAAGTTTCCTTTTTGTAACGTAAAGCCAGAAGTAATTTAAATCGTTTATCAAAAATTGTATATGTATAATTTACTTTTTTACATGCTGTGTAAAGCGCAACTAGCTCTACATTAAGTTACAAAAGGGATTACTTTTGAACAACATGGTCCTAATATACAAGCTTACTTACTTTCTGGCGTTACATTACAAAAATCGCTGGAAATTCCCATATGTAACTAAAACGAGCAAAGATTTTTTAATTTTAATAACTTGGAAAATAAATCTTTATAACTCCAAAGGTTTTATACAAAAGGTCTTGCTCAGTTCGCAGACTTATGCAGTTTTCTAATGCAAGTCAAAATACATTTCTATTTTTTGTAACGTCTATATCTTCAAATCTTTAGGGTTGATTGTTGTAATTTTTTTTCTGAATATAGTGCTGCTTTATTACTTTTTATTATAAAAAAACTTTTTACATATTTGACTTCTTCATTGAATTTGTATACATTTTGTCGTACAAATATCATGTCACGTCACAATGGAAATGTCCATATAAAAAGTACGTGAAACAAAAAGCTGTTGACAGCAAAGACCTATTTAAAATGAAGATACCTTCTTTGTTTGAATGCAAAAATATTTTCTAAACGCATACCTTTTGCATATCAGACGAAACAAATAATAAAAACACAAAAAAATATGTTATAATACTACAAAAAATTAAAAATTTTGTTACGTCGGTTAATCGACTGAAATTAACCGGTTTAATCGTTAATCGAAAATAGCCAATTTTAAATTAACCGATCAGTTAATCGGGTAGTAATTAATCGGATAACCGATTAACGGTTAATCGAATGAATACCCTAGTATAAACAGAAAAGAATTATAAATTTTTTAGGGTGGTTGGTCTACATTTAGATTCATAACTTTTTTCTCTGTTAACTATTAATACTGGTTTTTAATCCTAAGCTGATTTGGAGGACACCAAAAACCTTCATATCAAAGTCATTACTCTTTGTTTAGTCGTTCGAAAATATGCGTTTTTTTAACAGGCAGACATACATGGCTTAATTGGCTTTGACTTGCACAAGGACTTAGAGTTTATAAACATACATATAGCCTAATTATGAATATAAGTTCCCCGGGAGCTTTTCCCATCTCCCATTTTTATAATTGTATTTAAATAGGAAAAATGGGAAAAGGGAAAAAACTGTCGGGGAATTTTTATTTATAGTTGGGCTGATAGTCTTTTAGGTTGCTATGCACTAAATAACAAACTTTATATGTCTCCATTTACTACTCGTAGTAGCGGAGTAAATTTTTTTTATTTAAATATACAGTTAAAAATACAGTTTTAAGAATTTTTTTTTAGTTATTTTTAATTAAGAGCCATGTACACCATTCAATAAAACTTCAATTATACCCCTATAGAAACATTAATTAAATATTATTTCAACCATTTTATATATATTCGGTCTAATTAAAATAAACATTTGCAATACAAATTGATAACTTTTGTTTGTTTAATGCTGAACTCTTGAATCAATTATCTATTTTGTTTTAATTAAAGTCTTATCTCTAATCACCTAACAAAAGAACAACAAAAAGTAAAAAAAAAAAAAAAATTTGTTTCAATTAAACTGAAATTAATTACTTCTTCTTTCAATTAAACTATTTTAAATGGAAAAAATTTTAAAAAACAATATCGATTTAAAAATTTAATTTCCGTTTATCTCACAGCAGTTAAATGTCAATAAAAATACCAAAAAAATTTTGTGATTAAAAACTTATTGAAAGACATACACACATTCTTTTATCAGTGTCCGTTAAATTATATTTAAAATGATAAATTAAGCACAATATTTTAAAATTCACTTTTAGTTTAAAATAAATATATTGACATGTTTTTCTGTTTAAAAGAAAAAGAATTTATTTAATATTTTGTTATTGTTTTACTCCGTTAAACCACAACCACGTATAGTACGCCATATTGTCCACTCGAAACAACCCAAATAGCCATCTTGCTTGACAAAGGCTTTATCATTGGGACAGGGTAGTACTTTAAGCTCAGCCCCTGCGGAGGGGCACATATAGAATTTACTAGGATCTTGGTGAGGTTGTGGCTGCCATATATTAATGCCTTCACAAGGCTCGGGCTGTTTATGATCGATACAATTATCCGCAACTTCGTCTAAGGGAATACAACCCGAAACAGTGGCATTTTTCACAAAGAATGTATTAGGATCGCAAGATTGTTCTATAGCAATATTATCACCAATACAGAAATAGAATTTTGTACCATCAGCAGAACCCCAAAGTTCTGTTTCCGATTCACAGCCCTCAATCACATTGAGTTTCTCTGCTGTTTCAATTACAGCAGCTGTGGACAACACCAAAATGGCTCCCAATAATAGAGTAACTGAAAAATTACAAATAAACCGTTTATTTAATTTTTTCCTAATGTTAATTTAAAATCTAACACTCTCACACCTTTAATCATATTTTCAACCGTTTCGTGCTTAGATTAGCGCTTTTAAAAATCGACTAATTTTGTTTGACTGTTTAGCAGTAACTTTTATAATATTCGTTCTATTTTACCGAAAAGTCTTAACTGAAATTTTCTTAATTAACTTATCTTTTAGTTCAAATTTTAGCTCATTGTATTTTTATTCAGTCTTGTAGCTAAAAAAAAAAAGTTACTCATATTGTACTTTTCTGGGAAGCGTTTATGTTTTGTTGATTTTTTGTTTTACTTTTTATATGTCTCCTAACGACGTAGTGCTTTCCAAAATAATGCTAACACAACCACTTAGATAGGCGCTACATCATATTAACCTTGATTTCATATATTAACGCGTCAAAAAACGAAAAATTATCATTAAACTGGTGGCGGAATGCCGCTGTTGGCGTAAATTTGGCAAAAATTCAATTTATATGACTTGAAATGTTATAACCGACTTTAATGATGATCGCTTTATTATTTATCAGAAGTCCCACTAACAGCCAGCTCACGAAAAGCTCTTTAAAACAACTAAGACTTCAATGAATAAAAGTTTTGTATTAAAATGTAACCCCATTTAATTTGATAAGACTATAAATCATTTTACCAAATTCAAATATGATCGGTCAACAATTTACTATATCGAGCCCTTAGCGCCAAATTATCGTAACCGACAAAGCACAAATTTTAGAGGAGATGGTTTTTTTAGTTGTTTTTGAAATCTATACATAAACTTAAAAATGTTTTGATGCGAAATATTATAATTTCGTCCAAACTAGCTACCGACTACAAAAAATATATAGCTTGCTTACATTGTGCATTGGTTACGGCTTTTACGACATATTTTTTTTACATTTGGCTACTTTTATGGACAAAACTCTGTCGCTTACGATATTTTAATTTTTCTTATTTGTTTTTTTTTTAACGATACATATAAATAAATTTAATTCGATATATTTTTATGATTTGTATACATATGTATTTTTTAAATTTGTAATTAAATGAAATTAAATATTATTGAGTTCAAAAAATATAAATTAATTTAAGTATGTAGGCATAGATTTAATTAAGGAAAAAATAAAATTGTATTTATCATATTTTAATATCCATTAGTATCTTCGTCGCTTTCTGCCAGTTTGTCCTCTATTTTATCATCGCATTTCATACTGGTATACTGATGATATCTTTGACGGACTACTTCCTTTTTACACAAATCTCTTAAGTCTATACATTTTCGGTTTGAAATGTTAAGTTGTTGTGGATAAAGAAGCTCCATTCTTAACGAAATTGAAATTCTTTGTCGAACGCATTATTTAGTTTAAATTCAAGTCTTCTACTCTACTATTCTCGCTGTATCCATAAATAAACTGAGCTCTAAATCTCTGTTTATGGAAATTCACAGATCTCAAACTATTAAATTTTATTTTAATATTAATAGGAAGAAATGCTTTGGAATACGACTTCCAATTCATGAACAGCGCTCCAAGTACAATAATAATGTAGTCAAAAGATGATTTTTTTTACCACACGTCCCCCGCTTCCGACCAATTTCTTTTTTCTTAACACATGACATCAGATTTACATGGCAATCCCCAGGAGAATTTATTTATCTCAATTCTATCAGTTTATTTAAGTTTATCTTTAGCTTCCACATTTGGCTTAACTTTTTTTGAAGATATAGATATTGGCTTATTTTTACGATATTTTTTTTCTTCCTCTTGTCACAATGCAATTTTCTTTTAAATCATCGTTAGAGTTAGAATCTTCATGTTCAGAATCAGTATAATTTACCAACTTTACGATTGCCGTAGAAGTTCGAGGATGGCTTGTATCCTGAAGTCCACATTCAATATACATATTACACTTTCAACCCAATTATGAATAAAAATTCCCCGGGAGTTTCTCCCTTCTCCCATTTTTCCTAATTAAATTCTGTTGTGTAAATGGGCTGTTTATGAATACAAATTATTTTAAAGTTTTACCTTAGTTGAATTGAAATCCATAACTATTTAATAAAATATGTGTATACTAATTCCCCTTAAATGAGCTGCTGTTATTTTTTTAAATTCAGTATGTTCAGTCAGAACAAGAATATAAAAAACAAAGCAAAATAAAAAACAATAATGTAAAACTGGAACAGCTGTTTCACATTATAGAATGTCGCTTACGATAAAATTAATTTATTGTAACATGTAAGCATTGACTTACGATAAAATCGTACTCCGTATATTTATAAAGTTATTAACTATTTTTATATTCTGACAATTGTAAAATATCGGTAGATCCGTAAAATTTTAATTTTAGCAAAAAAAAAATTGGGAAAATGTCGCTTACGATAATTTGGCGCTAAGGGCTCGATATGTCCTATAAAAAGTCTACTCTCGAAAAACGCTACAACATCAATCATTATTTTGATCAAATTTATTTTTATATGATTAGAAAAAGCACCATGATTTTTTTTTGGCGATCAGTCCATAATTATCATAGCCCGCACAAAAAGCCAAAATTTGGTACACATTTATTGTTTATTACTAAATATTTGTGAAGATTTTTATATAATTTATAACAGGCTCCATAGAAAAGTCACTCCCTAAAATTTAAATTTTTGGTGGAGGGTATCAAAAATGCGCTAGAGCCGAATATGGCATTCTAACTTGTTCTTTACTACCAATTTTTTCTTATACATAAGCTACTGAACTTGTCATTTAATCAATTTTGACAAATTTAAATTGTTTTTATAATGCAATATTCTGATAAGAAATAAAGGTAGTCTGCATTAAATATTAATAGAGAGAAAAAAAACATATTGGAAGTAGGGATATACCGATACGATACCGATACTCAAAAAGAAATATCGGCAATACCGGTACTAATTTTAAATTTTAATTCGAGGTAAAATTGACAAGACACAAGTAGACTATTTTTTGTTATTATACAAAATTAAAGTGTAAGAGATTACAAATATTTATTTAAAACCAACGAATTTGATTTATGGTAATATTTACAAAATATAAATAATGTTTTTATAGAAAAGAACAGTGTAAGAGATTATGGAACAAATCTAGTTTACCGACGCAGCTTTAAATATAAAAAAAAAGTAGGAAATCGAAAAATAAGAAGAAAACATATTAATAAAAAAATTGGCGCAAACGCTTAGTTTTCGCTTTATGGACGTTTAAAGTTTTCAGATAAATATGCGATTTTCCACTACAATTCTAAACGTTTTTTTTTTTCCTTTATTCATTCCACTTGGGAACATAGGGCTTCTACAAGATTATTCCAACTTAATCTATCGTTACATATAATTTTAATTTCAGCAAAAGATTTATTTAATGTTTTAAGTTCTTGGTTAAGTGTTCTGCGCCAGGAGTTCTTTGGACGACCGGGGCGTCGGCTGCCTTGAGGATTCCATACTAAAGCAGTCCTCGTGATGCTACCGTTTGGCTTTCTTAATGTGTGCCCTATCCATTTCCACTTTCTTTTTGTTATTTGGCAATTTATAGGTACCTCGTTCGTCAATCTCCAAAGATCGTCATTGGTTATTGTGTTCGGCCAAAAGATGCGACAAATTATTCGCAGGCATTTATTTATAAAGACCTGTAGTCTCTATGCTATGTCGCTTGTAATCAGCCAGCTTTCGCTGCCGTACAGAAGAGTAGATTTCACACATGCGTTAAATATTGGAATCTTTTCCTTCTTCGAGATTTGGGGTGACCGCCAAGTTCTATTCAAGCGGCCAAAGGCTGATCTTGCCTTTTTCAGCCTGTTTGTCACATCTTCTTCTACGCCGCCGTCTATCGACATTACACAACCTAAGTAGCAGAATGAGTTAACATATTGTATGCGTTGGTTTTGTATTAGAATGTGGTTGTTGATTGTGTTGTTGATTCGCATTGCATCTGTTTTCGAAATGTTTATCTCTAATCCAACTTCTTTTGCCAGTGTTCCCAGATCATTCACTTTGTTCTGCATGTCGGTAAAATTGTGTGACATGAGGCAAATATCGTCAGCGAAATCCAAATCTTCAAGATGTCTTTGGAAGTCCCATACGATACCCATTTTTCTCCTGCAGAGTTTTAACATGACTTCATCTAATACAACAGCAAATAGTAGAGGAGATAATGGGCATCCTTGTTTCACTCCAGCGTTTGTCTGAAAGGATTCACTGGTCATGCCGAACTTGTAGAGTTGTGTTGTTGCACATGGCCTTAATTATGTTTATCAACTCCACTGGTATCCCTTTTGCTGTTAATGCAGCCCATATTGCACTTCGTCTTATGGAATCAAAAGCTTTTTTGAAGTGAATAAAAACTAAATACAATGGTGTGCACCATTCAACCGATTGCTCTATTATAAGACGAAGAGTGTTGGTTTGGTCTACACAGTTACGATGAGGACGAAAACCAGCTTGTTCGTCTCGTAATACCTTTTCAACATGCTGCAGTCGGTTGTTTAGTATTATTAAGCAGTGTGATACCTCGCCAATTATCACACACCGTTAGATCGTTCTTTCTAAACGTATGTGGCCAATATTGGTATCATTTTAAAGCTCTTGAGCAGATTTTTCTGAATATTCAAACTTATTTCAAAATGTTTAACTATTTATCTCACATTAGTTTTTTTTTTTACCTTTTACGTCCAAATGTTACGGAAGTGCACTAGGAAAGAACGTAGTTTATTTAAATAAAAATTTAATACACATTTTATTAAATAACAAACACCCGCATTGCAAAAAAAATTCAGTGCCAGCCTTTGGCCAGACGCAAGGATCTACTATAACAAAAACCGGCTTCGCTTACTAAAGCTTCCATGCATAGCTGGCCTTCGGCCGGGCGCAAGGATTTTCTCCCCTATGGTATAACAATTACCGGCTTCGCTAACTAAAGATGCTCTGCATAGCTGGCCTTCGCCCATGGGCAAGGATTCTCTCCATATTAGTATAACATAAACATAAAGAAGGTTTTACTTTTATTTTGTATTTTTGCAAACTCGTCCCATTTCTTAACAAACTAAAAATATTCAAATAAATTCTGTATGTCCAGAAAGAACTAGTGAAAAGCTTTGAAATGATATCAATATTAGCCATATATGTTTGGAAATGTAGTGGAAAAGCGCATATTTATATGAAAATCTTAGACGTCCGTAAATCGAAAACTAACCGTTCGCGCCAACTTTTTTATTTTATTTTTTCTTCTTATTTTTCAATTTTCTATCACCCTAGGTACTTCTTTTTTATTTGGAGCAGCGTCGGTAAACTAGATTTAAGCCGAGATTATTAATATTTAAAATTGAAATTAATAAGATTTTTGTTAAAAAATACATAATATTCTTAACATATGCGGAAACGACTGATCCGTTCGAACCAGACCAGCAGTGGAATAGTCTCTCAGATGTGACATAACTCTTTTCTGCGCCAAGCGGATCTGCAGCTCTAGAAATATTAAGAGATCTAAGGTATATCTCACCTTTTTCTTTAGCAGACCACAGCTAAGGATGGACACATGCTCATCCTCCTCAGATTTTCTTATGTTTTGTTCACAAACGCTCCAAAATTAATTTTTAGATTTATCAAAACTTTTACTAAGTGTAGGGGTGACCGTTTCTGCACAATTTCAGAATGCATAGTCATAGTAGCTCTGTAAGACGTTTCGATACGACTGAAGTTGATTGTCTTTTAAAAATTCGAAGAATTTTAGATAAACAATAGCACAGAAAAAATTATGAGTAGTTTGTTATCTAAAACTAAAAATTATTTTAATTAACATTTTAGTTGCTTTGAAATAAATTTTTAATTAAAATATTAATTAAATATCAAAAAAATCTTAATTTATATTTTCTTTTAAAATAATATAATTTAAACTTGTAGAATTGTTGTTGGGAATTGTCAAAGCCTGAGATATATTTAATTGAATAAATTTATACATTGTTTGAAACGGCAAAGTTTTTGATAATTTTTGTAATTAAAATTAATAATATCATTTATTAAAAAAAGTATTCATAATTTTAAAATTTTTAAGTAATCAATATAAACATTTTGATAATAAGTGCAAAATCAACAACTTGTTTGCTTATTTGCTTGATTTTATGAATTTGGTATGAATTCGGTGATAAGAGAAAATTTTTAATTTTTTCTTTGAGGTTTATTCACTAAGCCCTCAAATCTTTCATTCAGAACTAATGCTAAGTAGTCGCCAATTTTAGGGCCTCTGGGCTATTCTTTATCTCAGTTTATTCATTTATAATATTTTATGTTAATTTTCGAAGACTGATAACTAGCGGAATAACGTCGGACAATGTAGCAGTGGCTTTGCTTATGGATCTTGTAGCCTCTTCGAATTAACCCAAAATTTTCAGCAAAATTATTTTTATTCTCACAAACATCATTAAAAATGACCTTAAAAATATTAAAACGTTCACAGTTTGTATGGTTTTTGTATTACAAATACACAAAAGATTTAGCAATGAGAGAACATTTCACTTCTATGGTGCAAAGCAAAGCGGCTTAAGCTGGAGGTCCATACTACGCATTCGATTCGTTAATGCGTTTAAGCATCTGTCAAAAAAGGAGAATTAATGTAAAATTCCATTGACAAATTACACAGCAATCGCGTGTGATGCATATACATACGTAAAAAAACACTTTAAATGCAATTGCTTTTCACATTTGCATGCGGCAAGTATCAAACGCATAGAACGTGTAGCGTGAATCTCTAGCGAAGGAATTAAAAGAAACTTATTAAAAAAGAAATTTATTATTCTGTTGTAATTTTATATTCTGCTTTTAAATGTTATTTGTTATGTAAAAAATAAGCATTGGAAATAAAATTGTTTTTTTTTAACTCTAAAAAAGAAGTATCGATGAATAGACAGTAAAATGTCGCCGACACCGATATATCGGCAAGTCTGAATTATCGTCGATATATCGGTATTCGTTACCTCCCTAATTGAAAGTAAGAGAAATAAAATTAAGAGTGTAATATTCGGCTGTGCCAATCTTTAATACCCTCTACCGAGAGTTCGAATATTTCAGGAGTTGGCTTTATATTGTATCTATTAGGATATTCATCCGATTAAAGGTAAACCGATTAATTACTACCCGATTAACTGATCGGGTAATTTAAAATTGGCTATTTTCGATTAACGATTAAACAGGTTAATTTTAGTCGATTAACCGATGTAGCAAAATTTTTAATTTTTTGTATTATTAAAACAATTTTTTTTTTTTTGTGTTTTTAATTATTTGTCTCGTCTCATATACAAAAGGCATGTTTTTAGAAAATATTTTTTCATACAAACAAAGAAGGTGTTCAGTGATCTTCTTTTTAAATAAGCGTTTGCTATCAACAGCTTTTTGTTATATGCACTTTTAATATGTATGCGTTTAGTTATTTGTTTCTTCATATGTCAATCTTTCAACAAAATTTACCGAAAAAGTATTAAAAATTTTAAAAAATAAAAATGGGATAATGGAGGATTTTATATGTTTAAAGAAATCCAGGAAAAGGACTGAGAAAGATATTCTGTATTACGATAAATGAGAGAATTTTTTCCAAGTCAAGTATTATCAAAACTAAGGAAAATAATCGCTTAAATCTTAAACATTTAAACCAAATTATTAGTATAAAAGATTATTTTATAAGATTTTCTTAAACTATTGAAATAACTTATAAAATGATCTTACAGTTTATTTTTAAATTAATACATACACTCACAATATTCTGTACGTAAAATTAACTGAAATTGTAATATAAACTAAATGAATATTCAGTTAAAAACCGGTCTACTTAATTTTCATTCATTTTATTTTTAATGTCAAAAATTCAACTGCGAATTACGTAAAAACAAATGAATTTTCAGTAATTTTATATAATACAGGTTTTACTCTCATTTCTAAAAATACCAGACTCCTGTCTGCTTGTTATTCTAATGAGAGAGAGAGAGAGAGAATATTTATTTATATATACTTACCCCGTTATACATGTTTGTTTTACTTTTGTTGTACTGACCACTTTGTTTACAAAAGAACTTTCAATTATAAGATACCAGCAGCATGCCCGATATGATATTCGCAATTATTTGACTTTAAAAATTTGATGTATTTAACTTAATAATTTAAAAAAATAGAATGTGGGAATTTTCTACACAAAACAAGCAAATCGTTTTTTACTCTTACTTTTTGCCACAGCTCTATAAATAGATAACTGAAAATTCATTTGTTTTTAGGAAATTTGTAGGTTATTTTTTTGATAGCTAAATTATATAAAATAACTAAAAATTCATATGTTTTTAAGGAATTTGTTGTTAATTTTTTATGGAATTCGCGGTTGAATTTTTGACAGTAAAAATTAAATGAACTTTTAGTTTAAATTAAATACAAAATAAGTCGATCGGATTTTAAGTAAATTTACAGTTCTTTTAAATTTAATTTTCATTTAATTTTACATACAGAATACTTTTACTTAATCAACTGACAATATTAAATGCAACTGAAAATCCGTATTCATGTGCACTTAGTTTTTTTTAATAAATGTTAGAATCAGTTAAAAATAAATTTGCTTGAAATTTTAAATGTTTATTTATTTAAAAATGACTGAACGGAATACTTCTTGAATAACCTTCAGTCAGTTAATGTAATAATATTGTAAGTGTAATAATTATGTATTAATTAAAAACTATGTATTAAAAATTACCTTTATAACTCTGAACTCTTAACTTGGTAAAATTTTAGATAAATGTTATTTCAATTTAAAACAAGATATTTTCTTATATAAAAATTATGTTTAATGTTTTTTTCCAGATCAGTAAGACTAAGAATTACTATGAATTTCATACTGTGTTATTTCTTTTTTATTAACCTCCTTCAATTATTTCAAATATTAATAACATCTTTAAAATAAATTTTATTTTATCTTATCTTTTTATCTTATCTAAAAACCACATTAAAACAATTTACCCAATAATTTCACTCCATCTTCGACAACAACAAAATTGATGAACAATTTTGAATAAAAAAATGTTTTATGGCATTGTCTTCTAGACAAACAATAAATCAGTTTTATGAAAACGAGTCAAAACATTAAGAAAAAGCACAAATTGAAAATGAAAGGAAGGATCCATAAAAGTACTTGTCAAACAATATGTTTTACAAAATGTTGTGACTTAAGGCATTCTGAAGGCTGACTTTCACAACAAACCAGAAGGGGGAGATCGAATGGAATGTATTAACGTAAAGAAAAACAGAAAATCGGATTTTCTACACATGAAATAATGTTGGGCATAAAATACAGCAATACCAATATCATTAATAGGAATATACTTAAATCGTTGTTGCTGTAGTTGTAACAAGAACAATTATAAAGTCATAAACACTGACTGCTTATCAAACATATTTGATTACAACAAAAATTTTTTCATTCAGAGAAATACTTGTATGTCGAATGATAGTGTTTCAGTTGCTGCTGTGACTGACTGTGTGTTACAATACTGATGTTGACGACATTGCATAGGACTGTTGTTGCTTGTTACTGTTGACAAAATTGATGTTGGTTTAATGTTGCTACACTTGTTACAGCTATTTTAGGTTTTTTCTTAGCTTGAAGGCCGAACAAGTTGTTTTTTTTTATATGTAAAATACCAAAATGACAGATGTACGAGCATGTTAACATTTTCAAATTGCAACAGTTTCCATTTGTTTTTCTCTGACAGTTGTTGCATAATTTTTTAATTTAATTTTCTTCAGTGGCGAAATAAGTAATTTCGACTCGATTTTTTGAAAATAGTTCAAAAATGATGATGACTTGAAAAATTACATATTGGAAATTAGGAACCCAGCATGCTTTGAACCAAAGTGTTAACGATATCGTCATTCATAAAATAAGTACATATTTAATATAAAACTTTAAACAAAGTCCTGACTTATACACAGAAAAAAAAATAAAAATTGTGTCTAATCATCAAATTCATACCAAATTCATAGAACCAAGCAACAAATTTGTTGATTTTGCACCTATTACCAAAACTTTTATATTGATTACTTAAAATTGTAAAAATTTAAAATTTTGAAAATGTTTTTTTTTCAACATATTTTTTTATTTTTCGAATTTATTCTATGAGGTAAATTTCAGTTATGCTTATGAAAAGAAATAATTCTCAATATCTATGTTTTTTTTAATAAGTAATATTTTCAATTTTAATTAAAAAAATGATCAAAAATCTTTGCCGTTCAATCAATGTGATAATCTATTTAATTAAATATAGCTCAGGTTTTGACAATTCCCAGTAACAATTCTACAAGTTTAAATTATTTTGATTAATTAATTCATTTATTATTATTTTGTTTTAAACGAAATAATCAATTCAGATTTTTTGATATTAAATTAATGCCTTAATTATAAAAATTTATAAAACATCTAAGATGTTAATTAAATCAAAATCAAGATGTTAATAAAAATAATTGATTTAATTATCACATTAATTAAATTGAAATACGTTTTAAACAATTTTTTTTTAATTGATAAAAAAAAACTACTGGTAATTTTTTCTGTGTATTTATGCTGTTGTATTTCTAAAAAATTTCTGTACAAAATTAAGTTCGTAATTAAGGAGATAATGTGAAAAAATTTGGAATAGCCTTCAAACAAAGAGTTATTCAGATTGTGGGCGATCGGTGATTATTAAATTCGGGATTTTAATGAATAGTAAGAAGAATTTGTCAATAAAAAAACGAAAAATCGCCAAGAAAAAAATGGTTTTTTAACTAAGGCAAAAGTTAATTATTAACCAAAATTACGAAAACTTGCCCAAAAAAAAGAGATCTTATGCAAAATTACCCAAATTTGTATGGAAAATTTTTGGGCGATTTTTTTTAACCAGAGTTTACGCCCTCAGTCTTACGAGCATTCTGTTGGTACGCTTTTCGTGATTGGCCCATGAAATGAGCAATACATCAATGCTTATGTGTATGCATTAGGGTATTCATTTATCGGGGTTTTGCTTTAATCGGCTAATCGCTCTATTAATTAACCGAGGTTTTGATTTAATCAGTTAATTTTGTTATTGATCGGTTAACCGATTAATAAAGTTTTTTTTTTAAATTAAGTAATTTCAATATTTTAAACTTCACAAATTATTTATTATTTTATTAGTAAAAAAGCAATAACAAAACAAACATAACAATTCTTGGAACTAAAAAATAATTCATAAATATGTAATATATATCCCAGTAAAAAAAATTTGTGTTTTTTGAAGCACTTAAGAGAAAAAGCGCATAATTGAGCGCTTCAATAAGAGAGCTCTTATACAGCAGTAAATGATAATGAATAAAATATACAAAAAAAACTGCAATTTTAGTGCTGCAACGACGAAGGTTTTAAAGCGATAACAAAATAAAAATATGTTATGGTTTACGAAAATGCTTAAAAAAGGCATTTAAACAAGTGAAAGCAAAACAAAAATGAATATTTTAATATAGTTAGCCCTTAAAAAAGCGCTTTAGGAGTGCTTTGTTTGCGTGTTTTATTATGTTAAAAGGAGCGCTTATTGTCAGCAGAAAATAGTCCTCCAAACCGGGAACACTCCATACAAAAATCAGGCATCCCATCAGCAGGTTTGAAGTGATTTGAGGTATGAATTCATATATAAAACCTGCTCCTTTTGGAGCACATTTTTTACTGGGATATTTTACCTAATACATATTATGTATTAATTAAAAAATAAAATGTGAGATCATTTTATTAGTTATTTCAATAGTTTAGGAAGATCTTATAAAATAATTTTTATACAAATAATTTAGTTAAAATGTTTAGAATTTAAGTCATTCTTTTCATTAGTTTTAATAAAACATGACTCGGAAAAAATTCTTTCGTTTATCGTAGTAGATGTTGGAGAAATGTATTATGGATTATACAGAACATCTAATTTATCAGTCCTTTTCCTGGGTTTCCCTAAAAATATAAAATCTTCCATTATATATTATGAATTTTTTAAAATTTTTAACTCTTCTAATTGTTTCGGGTTATTCTGTTAAAAGTTGATATGAGAAGATTTGAGAAGAAACAAATAACTAAACTCATACATATAATAAGTACGCGAAACAAAAAGCTGTTGACAGCAAACACTTATTTAAAAAGAAGATCACTGATTACCTTCTTTGTTTGTATGAAAAATATTTTCTAAACGCATACATTTTGTATATGAGACAAAACAAATTACTAACAAGTTAGAGTGCTATATTTTTTGATACCCTCCACCGACAGGAGTGGGCTCTATATGATAAATAAATATTATTAACTAAGCTTCATAACAACGAGCGTCAGCATTAAAATTAGTTGCGGTTTAGACATGAATTAAGTTATTGACCGACAATAAGAAAGTTTTATGCGTTTCTTGCTAGAACTTTGAACTGGCTTGAGAAAAATATCGTGATTCGTAACAGTTTAGCCGAACTAAAATAATTTTTTGGAGGGTAATTTGTATTGGACCTATGGTAAATTATGGAACAATCATTCCAAAATTCTGAAGACTCATTTCTGGTATTCCAAAAAATAAATAAGAATAAATGTCAATACAACAGTGTAATTAGTTTCAGCGTCAACAGTCAAATTCACAAAATTGCATGATATTGTTTTCTGGCCATATGAAGTTGGAAGAAATTTTACCGCAATATATGTGTTATGGATTTGGGCGAATTTAATTATTTTCCCAAAGTGGGCTTTATTTAGTTTTAGGCGCAATAAACTGTTTTCCGGGCGTCGGGCTTATATGGGGCCTAGAGTAAATTATGGACCGATTTTCACGAAATTTTATAATGCGATTTGTACTCACATAAAACTGTGACATACCAAATTTTATTTCGATTTTAGGCTACTAAGCTGTTTTCCGGGAGTAGGCTTTATATGGGGCTTAGGGTTAATTATGGACCGATCTTCAAAAACTCTTACAGTGTGATTTCTGGTCATATAAAACTGTGACGTACCAAATTTAAGTATGCTAGCGTTATTTATTACGGTTTTAGGCGTAGTAAACTGTTTTCCGGGTGTAGGGTTTAGATGGGACCTAGTGTAAATTATGAACCGATCTTCACGAAATTCAACAGTACGACTTGTAGTCGTATAGAGCGAATTCGTGCATTTTATATCATTCCGTGCATTATTCCACCATTTATGTTAGTTTTTGTATCAAAATTATCAATTTTTTCCACATTTTGATTCATAGTTCTAATCCTACTGAACCGATGTTGCTGGATTTCAATCACAAACTGCTTAGGAGAACTACAAGCAATTTGAGACCCAGTTTGTTCTTTTCTTTTGCGTTTTTCGAAAGTGAGCGTGTTTTCAACAGACAAATAGACGGACAGACAGACGGACATGGCTATATCGACTTAGAATTACACCAGGAGCCAGAATATATATATTTTATGGGGTCTTAGATGTATAATAAAAAAGTTTCACACGGACTGATAAACTTAGTATACCCTCATTCACCACTAATGGTGGTGGAGGGTATAAAAACACCAAAAAATATGTTATAATTATGGGTGTGCAGGAAATCGAAAGCGTAAAATGCAAATTTGTATAATATTTGTCATAAAATTCTTTTGTTACAGAAATATTGTTAAAAAACTACTTCTAAAATTCTTGCCTTTTACGTTTTCGATTTCCAGCACACCCCTGAATACATACTACAAAAAATAAAAGAATTTGGTACGTCGGTTAATCGACTGAAATTAACCGGTTTAATCGTTAATCGAAAAAACCAAATTTAAATTGTATGAATACCCTAGTATGCATACAATTTATTAATCACAGAAAAAAGTGTTTTATCAATTAACAAGTAAGAGTGCTATATTCGGCTGTGCCGAATCTTTGATACCCTCCACCGACAGGAGTGAGCTCTATATGATAAATACATATATATTATTAACTAAGCTTCACAAAAACGAGCGTCAGCATTAAAATTAGTTGCGGTTTAGACATGAATTAAATTATTGACCGACAATAAGAAAATTTTATGAGTTTCTTGTTAGGACTTTGAACATGCTTGAGTAAAATATCATGATTCGTATTTAGCCGAACTAAAATGATTTTTAGGAGGGTAATTTGTATTGGACCTATGGTAAATTATGGACCAATCATCCGAAAATTCTGAAGACTGATTTCTAGTATTACAAAAAATAAATTAGAATAAATTTCAATACAGCAGTGTAATTAGTTTTAGCGTTAACAGAAAATTTCACAAATTTGCGTGATATTTTTTCTGGCCATATGAATTTAAGTAAGTCATTTTACCGCAACATCTATATCTGTGAAGGTTTAAGGTGAATTTTATTATTTTCCCAAAGTGAGCTTTATTTGGTTTTAGGCGCAATAAACTGTTTTCCGAGAGTAGGGTTAATATGGGGCCGAGGGTAAATTATGGACCAACCTTTACGAAATTTCGCAATGTGATTTCTCGTCCTATAAAACTGTGAATTACCAAATTTAAGTATGCTAGCGTTATTTATTGCAGTTTTAGGCGTACTAAACTGTTTTCCGGAAGTAGGGTTTATATGGGGACTAGTGTAAATTATGGACCGATCTTCAAACAATTTTACAGTGTGATTTCTGGTCCTATAAAACTGTGACTTACTAAATTTTAGTATGATAGCGTCATTTATTACGGTTTTAAGCGTACTAAGCTGTTTTCCGGGAGTAGGGTTTATATGGGACCTAGTGTCAATTATGGACCGATCTTCAAATAATTTTACAGTGTGATTTCTGGTCCTATAAAACAGTGACGTACAAAATTTAAGTATGCTAGCGTTTTTTATTGCGGTTTTAGGCGAACTAAACTGTTTTCCTCGAGATTGGTTTATATGGGGCCTAGTGTAAATTATGGACCGATCGTCACGAAATTTACCAGTATGATTTGCAGTCGTACAAACCAAATTCGAGCAGAATTTTATGTCATTCCGTGCATTAATAAACCATATATGTTAGTTTTTGTATCAAAATTATCAATTTTTTCAGGGTGGTGGTTCCACATTTTGATTCATAGTTCTGATCCTACTGAACCAATGTTGCTGGATTTCAATCCCAAACTGCTTAGGATAACTACAAGCAATTTGGGACCAAGTTTGTTCTTTTCTTTTGCGTTTTTCGAAAGTGAGCGTGTTTTCAACAGACGGACAGACGGACAGACAGACGGACATGGCTAAATCGACTTAGAATTACTCAAGGAGCCAGAATATATATACTTTATGTGGTCGTAGATGTATAATAAAAAAGTTTCACACGGAATGACAAACTTAGTATACCCTCATTCACCACAGTGGTGGTGGTGGAGGGTATAAAAAAATGGTTTAAAAAGTATTTAAATTTAATTAATGTGACAATTGAATCAATTATTTTTTTTTTGTTGAAAGAAAATTAAAAATTTAATTTTGATTTAATTAACATTTAAGTTGATTTGAAATAAATTTTCAATTAAAATTTTAATTAAATAACAAAAAATCTTAATTGACTTTTTTCGTTTAAATTAAAATAATTTAAACATGTAGAGTTGTTGTTGGGAATTGTCAATATTTATTTAAATAAATTAACACATTGTTTGAAATGGCCGAGTTTTTTGGTCAATTTTTTAACTAAAATTAAAAATATCATTTATTGAAAATATTTTTTAAAAATTTTAAAATTTTTAGTAATCAATATAATCATTTTGGTAATACGTGCAAAATCAATAACATGTTTGCTTGATATTATGAATTTGGAATAAATTTGGTGATTGGAGATATTTAATAATTTTTTCTGTGATGTTTGTTATCAGCGTTCCCAAATTTAATTTTTGATTTGACAAAAATTCCCAAACGATGTTTTAAATACTTGTTAGGGAATTTATTTGATACATATATTTATTATTCAAATTGGTATATATTATTCATATCTTATACGTAATTAAATAATTAATTAAAACTTCATAAATAGAATACAAATGTAACATAAAATTATGTTATTTTAACAAATGTATGTAGGAATGATCAATACAAAAAAATCAGGGATGTTAAAGTTGGTACAATTGTACTCTTTTTGGTACATTTTGACCTTTTAAAGTACCGTGGTACTACCGTGACTCATTTGGTACAATTTCAAAATTTGTCATAGTTCCCCCTTTTTGAATTTTTAGTATAGCAAACAAATTATTGAGTCCTTTTCATTACATTTATTTTTTTAATTATTATTTATTTCATCGGGATTTTAAAAAATCTTTCTTTTAAATTGCATTTTTTATTTATGCAATATGCACTTAAAATTATTAACATGGGTAATTTAGAAATGCAATCAGAAGATGCTCGAATGCATGTATTTTTACAAAGGCTAACTTTTTTTGTCCGCCAAATAGAACGTAATTTCATGAATAAAAATGTTTTGGATGAATGTGATGTATCTATCGAAACCCTTTACAAAAATCACATTCTTTTTGAAGAAATTTATTGCGAAACAGAAGTGGATATATATATTTCTACAAATAATATCAATATTGTTATTGTTAAAGAAATTAAAGAAAATGCAAAACAATTTTATATACAATTTTGCGAAGTTTTGAGAACCAAAGTCAACTTTAATAACGAAGTTTTTATGTGGTTCCATAAATTTTAGTTTTTGGTCGGCAGTAGCTAATTAACAAAATGAGCTTAATGTACATATGTTTCCTGATATTATTAGAGTATTTGCTGGAATTTTATCTATTCCATATTCGTCTGCAAACGTGGAAAGAGTTTTTTCTTTTCGAAATATAATAAAGGAAAGAAACAGACTACATGTGCCAATATTATCAAGTCTCATACAAACAAAGGATTGGTTAAGATCGACAAATTCATGCTGCTATGATGTAACAGTTCCAAATAATTTATTAACTTAACAAATAAGTGTCTGATTTTGATCTCATATATTTATAAGACTTTAATGTACCTTATTTTATTCATACATATAATGTATGTTAATGTTAAGTTTTGTTTTTTTTTTTGTGTACAATTGAATTTTTATGTACTTTTTTTTTTGTTGTTTAATAAATTTAAAAAAAAATGGTACCGTGAAGGTCCAAAAAGTACATTGTTTTTTGGAAGTTGGTACCAAATTTAAAACCCCATTTTACATCCCTTAACCAAATACCATAATTTTCGACTAAAAACTTATTTATAATATTTATATTATACTGAAGATCAAATGAAGATAAAAAACAAACATACCTTCTAATAAGTGTGTATGCGTACGCTAGTATTTGTTGCTCATGAGGTTCTTCTTAAATGCATGAGTGCATTAATAAAAGAAAATTTTGCAAATGCTCATGTGCATGAGCACAAATTTAAGCGCATGTGCTACACACTCGTGAGCAAATACGAACGCTGTTTTTTACACATTGCTTTTGGGCGATTTTGCTTTGGGTCATTTTGCTGGCAGTCGTCGCAGAAAGAGCGGCAATTTTTCAAATTTGTGCAATTTATTCGAAACGAAGAGTTTTTCAAAAGTAGGCATTTTTCGATGTGTCAAAGTGGAGGAGCAATTTAACAGAAATGAAATAGAAAAGGCTAAGTCGCCAAATGAAAGATACCCGAATAAGTGTAGCTTTTATTGTAAAAAAGAAAGAAACTTAAAAGCTTCAGAATAAGATATTTTCAAGGAACATTATGTATTTGAAGATGTGATTCTGCAAGAAAATGTTTTTAAAGAAGAAATGCTTTCTGAAAATTAATATGCAGATGAATCTTTTGATCTGCCAGCTTCAGCAAAAAAGATAATGAGTGTGTCATTTGTAAAAACAAAGCTCCAAACATTGTATTTATTCCGTGCAAACATCTCAAAATATGCAGTCAATGCGATATAAAGCTAATGGCAGATACTCCCAATATTACAAATGTGAATAAAAACTTTGTATGAATTTCATTGCCTTTGCCATGTCTGGGGGCTTATTTAATTTTAAAAAATAGCGGGGTGTTATTTCACTTCTGTTTGGGTTATTATTTCATTTTGCTGGAGGGTCTTATATCGTTTTAAAAATTGGTGTTTAGTTGCATATAAAAGAAGGGCCCAAATTAGAAGGTGGTGGGGGGGTAAGTGTTAGTGTTTATTAACTTCTTTATTGAATGGATAATTTCATGAGGGGTTATTTCATTCCGCCGTCCGGACGATTAGCCGCCTTGACTGTGTGATGTAACATTCCTAGACTATTTATGGGGCTAAATTAAGTCATTGGTCTATTCCAACAAGCTGGCATCGGTTGAGAAGCTAAAAGCTATTATTAAACGAGATATAGGGGCTGAAGTATTTGTGGACTTCGTCCCACGCATCGACCGCTGCAAAAGGAAACGTGCATAAATAGTTTATTTGAGCCCAGGTTTGTGAGATATTTCACATGGTTTGCGTGTTATTTAACAAGCAATTAGTAAAATATCGACCTTGAGACATATATATATGTATATATTTCTTCATTTACGGTTCCAATAATTTTTCGGTTTTTTTGGATGAGTAGCGGATTAGGCTAATGCATCCGAGTCTGGTGCTAGGTCTGCTAGCTAAGATTACCATACAGGAATGGGGGATACCACATTTGTATAGCGAGCCGATTAATGCAATAACAGACGTCTGCTTGCAGACGTTCCATATCTGGCAGCGAACCGCAGTAGCTATTTGTTTTTGATGGCGCGAATGACTCGCCATGTCGCTTTGAGAATCTACTCAGCCCGGAACCCTTCTGAGACCCTCCTTTCGGAATTGAGACATAATTTGGCGCAAATAATAAATTACTATATCAAAATATTGTGAAGGAAGGTCCAGCATTGACGATAAGTACCATAATAGGATATTCCCCTGGCGGATTTATGTATCTGCGTGCAGTATTCAACATAAGCTTATTTTACTGGAAAGGTAAGTAATCATAGCAAGAACCTTCGATAACACTGGTTCGCAAATTTTCAACTTAATATGCCAAATTATCTCATCCTTTAGCTCTGGAATTGTTGGTGGCTTATCGACTTACACCTTTTCTTTCAAATAACCCTAAAGAAAGAAGTAAAATGGTGTAATATCACATGATCTTGGCGGCCAATTGACATCGCCACCACGTGAGATAACATTGTTTCGTTAGCTGTGTGGCAAGTGGCACCGTCCTGTTGAAACCACATATCGTCCACATACATATCTTCCAATTTGGGCCATAAAAATTTCGTTATCATTTCACGACACGCACATTTGGACGATTAAATTGACCGAAAAAATCACGAAGTGCACGATATTTATTTTGATTTGAACGCCCATTTTCATAATTAGCCTGAATAACTTTAACGCGTTGCTTGATTGTGTATCTTTCCATGGTTCAAATTGAGTTAGTCTGAAATTGAGAAATGTCAAATGAAATGCAGAAAAAACTTGACGTTTAGGTGTTGTTTACATTTAACATCGGCCCTTTAAATTAAACCACCCTTTATTATATTTTCAAGATTAATTGGAGCTTTAGGAGAATTAAATCAAACTTATTTACGAAAATTAATAGCTTATTCTTCTATTAATCATTTAGGATGAATATTAGCGTCTATATATCATAGAAATTTAATAGAATAATTTATTTTTTATTCCATAAATTTTTAAAATCTTCAATAATTTTTATGATTTACGCGCCTTCACATTGGAAAAAAAATTATTTTTTCTACGTTTTTTCAAAATTCAATATTTTCAGTATTTCCCCATTTTTTCAAGTTTAAAGCAGTATCGACACAGTACAAATATGTGATGAAAGAGAAGAAACATATCAATGCAAATGTTTGAATATTGTAGAATTCAGATGAACAGTTCCCGAGATTTTTCAAAATAGCAAAAGCAACTGCAAAAAAACATGAATCTTGAGAAAAATTAGTGAATGCCATATTCGTGTTCAGCAGCCCAAATTTAGCTAAGCAAATATCTCATGTTTGAGGTTAATTTTTTTCTGGCATAGTGTAATCAGCATTCAAAATTTTTTGGATATAAAAATTTTAAGATTTTCAAAATTTCTTCAATGCAAGCATATTATGAGAAAAAAAAACTCTTTTCCCCATCCAATAACCATTCTAAAACATTTAAAACTGCTTACCATAGTGTTATTTTGAACACTTAAAATTACATTAATGAAAATTTAATGTTACTAAACTTGCAATATTTTCTCAGCTTTTTCTATTCAATTCATGTTTTAATTTATTCAACATTTTTTTATTTTAATTTTAATTTTAATTTTAATTTTATACTTGTATTTAACAAAGTTTTAATTTCAATTAAAACTTTGTCATGGTCCTTAGAATATAATAATGTTTGTCGGCCGGCCTGGCAGCATGTCTAGCTGTTCGTTTTGTGTTTGTTTGCCTTTTACAAATATGCGTATGCAAAAGATGCCTGTTTGTCAGGAAACACTGGTAAAAGTTTAGTTCTGCCAGCCAACAATCATGATGATCATGTCATGAACACAAGAAAAATATTTGTTGAAAAATTTTTTTTTATTGAAACTTTTATAATTGGTAGATTTTTAATTTTTTTTTATTAAATATTTTAGCACAAAGTTTTTTTTTCACCCAATGATGTTTTGTAAAGGAGTGTACTAGGCAAATACAACGATTATTAACACTGCTGATAGAAAGGGATTTCTTTAGAAATAATATTACAATTAATAAAAGGCTACGCTGAATACTTAGGACCCAATACCAAATTTATTACTTCACAAGATTCACAGTTTGCAAAAGTCTTTATTTTGTAATAGATAAATATTTATTTTAAATAATTTTGAACTGTTTTCTAACTTATGTTCTTGTGCTTGTTTTATAAATTTTAATTTTTGCTCTGTCTTTTGAAATCAAAAATTTTGTTTCCTTTTTAAAGGGTGTTTAATCCTAATTTTTATCCCTAATCAGTGATATTTTTTAAAACATGATAATGGCCTAGTCTAAACGATACAATTGTTGTAATGCTAATGTAAAATCTCATAAAAATGTATTTAACCTCTAAAAATGTAAACTGAATAAAAGAAATTATTATAATAAAACAAGTTAGAGTGCTATATTCGGCCATGCCCAATCTTTGATACCCTCCACCGTCAGGAGTGGTAAAAAAATATTTATTATTAACTAAGCTTCACAAAAACGAAGGTCAGCATCGAAATTGGTTGCGGTTAAGACCTGAATTAAATTATTGACCGACAATAAGAAAATTTTATGCGTTTCTTGTTAGAACTTTGAACTGGCCTGAGTAAAATATCACGACTCGTAACAGTTTTAGCCGAACTAAAATTATTTTTAGGAGGGTAATTTGTATTGGATCTATGGTAAATTATGGACCAATCATTCTAAAATTCTAAATACTGATTTCTGGTATTACAAAAAATAAATTATAATAAATTTCAATACAGCAGTGTAATTATTGCATAATATTTTTTCTGGCCATATGAATCTTAGTTAAAAGAAATTTTACCGCAATATCTATATTTGTTATGATTTTAGGGGAATTTAATTGTTTTCCCAAAGTGGGCTTTATTTGGTTTTAGGCGTACTAAACTGTTTTCCGGGAGTACGGCTTATATGGGGCTAAGTTTTGGACCGATCTTCAAAAAATTTTACATTGAGATATCACGTCCTATAAAACTGTGACGTAAAAAATTTTAGTATGGTTGCGTAAAACTATTTTCCGCGGCTCGGGTTAAGATGGGGCCTATGGCATATGGACCGATCATCACGAAATTTAACAGTATGAATTGCAGTCCTATAAAGCAAATTCGTGCAAAATTTTATATCATTCCGTGTATTATTCCACCATTTATGCTAGTTTTTGTATCAAAATTATCATTTTTTTTAGGGTGGTGGTTCCACATTTTGATTCATAGTTCTGAACCTACTGAACTGATCTGGCTGGATTTAAATCCCAAACTGCTTAGGATAACTACAAGCAATTTGAGACCAAGTTTCTTCTTTTCTTTTGTGCTTTTCGAAAGTGAGCGTGTTTTCAACAGACGGACATGGCTAAATTTACTTAGAATTACTCAAGGAGCCAGAATATTTATACTTTATGGGGTCTTAGATGTATAATAAAAAAGTTTCACACGGAATGACAAATTTAGTATACCCTCATTCACCACTAGTGGTGGTGGAGGGTATAAAAATTTGTTATCAAAAGTTATTTTCGAGTACACAAAATTTATTATTAATAACATTTATTCATTAATGACGTGCTAAATTCCCAATTTTTACTTTTGATAAAAACACTGAAATTAATTTTTTGAGGGAAAGCTAGTTTCTATGCGCTGTTCGCTGGTTGCTTAGGCCAGCTCATCAGGAAAATTTTTTGTTTCCTTTAAATCTCTGCAAACCAAAGGTCAATGAATATAACGCCACCCTCTTTAAAAAAAAAGTATCATGTACTAAAAATTAGTTTACTTCACAGAAAAAATTATAAAATTTCTCCTATCACCAAATTTGTTCTAAATTAATAATATCAAGCAATCAAGTTGTTGATTTTGCACCTATTACCAAAATGATTTTATTGATGCTAAAAATTTTAAAATTTGCAAAAAATATTTTCAATAAATGATTTTTTTAATTTTAATTAAAAAAGTGATCAAAAAACTTTGCCATTTCAAAAAATGTGTTAATTTATTTAAATAAATATTGAAATATTCCCAACAACAATTCTACATATTTAAATTATTTTATTTTAAACGAAAAAAGTCAATTAAGATTTTTTGTTATTTAATTAAAATTTTAATTGAAAATTTATTTCAAAACAACTAAAATATTAATTAAATCAAAATTAAATTTTTAATTTTTGCTAAAAAAATTATTGATTCAATAATCACATTAATTAAATTAAAATACTTTTGAAACCATTTTTTTAATTGATAAAACACTTTTTACTGTGTTAGGAAATATATCGCACTTGTTCAACAATAGTGTATTTACTCAAAATTTTAATTTATTTTTTTTTTTTGCTTTTTGGAAAAAATCAACACGTTATATTCATATCTAACAGCTGTAAAAATAGCGTGCTGTCTTGTCCACTTCTTGGTAATGAAACGGTTGTTTTAAAAATGTTATCTCTTAAGCCTATAGTACACGGCATGTAAAAATACACATGCGCATGTGGTTCTGACTTAATTTTGACGTCAATGCAAAGCCACAATAAACATTGCGTGTTGTGTGATGACGTCAAAATTACGTCAGAACCACATGCGCATGTGTCTTTTTACATGCCGTGTACTATAGGCTTTATGCCTTTAATGTAAAATAAGAAATTGTTTTGTTTCTACTGAAAATTTTTAATTTTTGACTTAATGCAGTATTGTTGAACAAGTGCGATATATTATCTATTGAAATAGACAAAAATAATAAGACACAAGCAGGAGTCCCAGATGTTTCTCTATTCGTATTCCCAATTTCAAAATGTTATTTCCCAAAATTCCCCAAAAAGCAGAACACATAATTCTCAAAAATCCTTGCTAATATAAGCAATAAAATCCTCACAAAAATAACAATTTAATCCCCATTTTATCAATTCAAAAAATATTATAAAAATTAGAATATCTAGAATACAATTATCCAGGTAAGGCTGGGTTTAGTTAATTTGAAAACAGATTTTTTCTGCCATTACCAAGTTTGTATACAACATTTTGACGGAACAGCGTAGTTTTGCTTAAAATTTTGGTCTTTAATGAAACAATGAAATAAAATCACATTTCGCCTGAAAAATCCGACTTTCAGAAAAAAAAGAATAAAAATATGTTCTTAACTAAAAAATGGCAAAAAAAAAACGACAATTTTGACTTCAAATGCATATAGATTCTTAATTAAAAAAGATTCGTATACCCTCCAGCACTAGTGGTGAATTTTATTATACATCTAAGACCCTATAATATATAGTCAAAATGTGGAACCACCACCCTAAAAAGTTGATAATTTTGTTACAAAAACTAACGTAAATGGTGGAATAATGCACGGAACGATATAAAATTTTGCATGACTGGAAATCATAGTGTTAAATTTCATGAACATCGGTCCATAATATACTCTAGGCCCCATAAAAGCCCTGCTCCTGGAAAACAGTTTAGTACACCTAAAACCGTAATAGATAATGCCTTCATAATAAAATTTGGTATGTAACACTTTTGTTAGACTAGAAATCACAAAATTATCATAGGCCCCATATACAGACTACTCTTGGAAAACAGTTTATTACACCTAAAACCGTAATAAATAATGATATCATAATAAAACTGAATACTTCACAGTTTCATAGGACAAGAAATCTCACTGTTGAACTTCATGAAGATCCGTCCATAATCTACCCTAGGCCCCATATAAACCCTACTCCCGGAAAACAGCTTATTACAGCTTATTGCCATAAATTCTATTATCGGTTCATAATTTACCATAAGCCCCATATAAAGCCCACTCTAGGAAATTAACAAAAATACGCCTGAAACAGTAGTAGATATAGATATTGCGGTAAAATTTATTATTTATTTATTTATTTATTTAGATATTTATTATAATTAAAATTACAATAAATCTTAAAGCTAAAGCACTAGCAACTAAGGCTATCGGCTTGAGCTGCGGTAAAATTTGTTATAACAAATTGTATACAACTTAGCTTCATATGGCCGTAAAAAATATCATGCAATTTTGTGATATACAGTCCATAATTTACAATAGATCCCATATAAGGCAGCCTTCTAAAATTCACTGTAACCGCTTAAACTAAACTCACTGCTATATGAGATTGGTTCTAATTTATGTTTTTTAATATCAGAAATCACTCTACAGAATTTTGGGATGATTGATCAATAATTTACCATGGGTCCAATAAAAATTTTAGAAAAGCCAAAGATATCAGCAAATATAACTACAGAGGGAATGAGAATTACATGCACTCAAAAAGTTTTGTTTGCAACGATATCAACGCTATTCTACAAAGCTTGATTTGCTACTAATTCACAAAAAAAAATATATTTCATGATAAATTTGAGTCTTTAATTTGCAAAAAACTAGACCAAGGTAGGTCAAAAATAGCATGTTTTAGTTTTCAAAGAAGGATATTTCCTTAACTATTAGAGATAAATTATGTGTGTCGCTAACTTTTTTAAGTCTAAAGACGCCAAGTCCAAAATATAAGCTCGAATACAAGTCTTTAATTTCAATGTTATTCCAATCGAACCGTTTAGAAAACACAGAACTATTTCAATGTTTTCCAAAATCGCCCACTGTGCACTGTTATTTAATTGTATGTTGTTAATGTGAAATTAATTTATTTTAAAGCCGTTCTAAATTTACTATCGTACTATGCCAAATTCATAGTTTCTTAGTGTGGAACAGTGACAACAAGCAAAACTGATACCTCAGTTTGAGTGAAGAGAGTAAAAACAAGTATTTCTCTCTATTAAATTTACTTATAGCGGCAAAAAATATAAAAACTATACCGGTAATGTGTCGAAAAACGGTAGTGACTTTAAACGAAAGCTGTATAAAAAAAATGTTTTGTCCCTTATTTTCAGCTTTGCTTTCAACTCGTAAATGCCTTTCATGTGTTTCATATTTAACTTTTGAAAAAACTAAAGCTGCCTTTAGACATTTGGTGCAAAAACGGGTTAATATACTCCATTTTCTTACATTGTGATTCCAGAAAACATTAAAATAAGACATTGAAATTAAATTTAAATCAATTAAGTAAATAAATGTGTACTAAGATTTGCCAAAAAATTCTTAAAACTCTAAAAATATCCCCAAAAATTTCCCTAATCCCCAAACAAAATTTTGTATCGCCTTTTTTTTCAAAAAATTCCCAGCTTAGAGAGTATTCTCCAAATCTGGCAACACTTGAAACAACTCCCATATCTTATCTAATAATTGGCATTTTTTTTTAGTAAATTTTCCTTTATAAATCATATGAAGGGTTGTCAGACTTGTTGCCAAACATGGCAATTTTTAATTCTATTTGCAATGGCATTTTGTATTTGGTAACTAAGCGATTTTTTTGGTAATATTTAAAACAATCGAAAAATCTGAAAAATTCTATATTTAAAACGACTTTTAATAAAAACACAGAAACAAGTTTTTTATCTATTAAAAAACTGGTTTAAAAAGTGTTTAAATTATATTAATGCGATAATTAAATCAATTATTTTTTTAGTTGAAAGAAAATTAAAAATGTAATTTTGATTTAATCAACATTTTAGTTGTTTTGAAATAAATTTTTAATTAAAATATTTATTTAATAACTAAAAATTTTAATTGGCTTTTTTCGTTTAAAATAAAATAATTTAATTATATTCAACACTTTTTTATTTTTCGAATTTATTCAATGAGTTAAATTTCAGTTGTGTATTTTATAAAGCTCTTTGTAATAGTTCTATTCCTTAAATTTTTTAGGAATGAATTTGTACACTACCAGACTATTATCTTGTATCTTCTTGTTACATTTTACCTTAGCTTTCCGTTGGATAGTATTTTACCTAGCTTTCCGTTGGATAGCTAAGGTAAAATGTAAATTTAAGGAATAGAACTATTACAAAAAGCTTTATAAAATACATAACTGAAATTTAACTCATTGAATAAATTCGAAAAATAAAAAAATGTTGAATATAATAAAGTTGCTTATGAAAAGAAATAATGCCCAAAATCTATTTGTTAAAATAATTTAAACTTGTAAAATTTTTGTTGGGAATTGTAATTATTTAATTATATAAATTAACACATTGTTTGAAATGGCAAAGTTTTTTGATATTTTTTTAAATTAAAATAAAAAATATCTTATATTGAAAAAAATAATTAAAAATTTTACAATTCATTTTGGTAATAGGTGCAAAATCAACAACTTGTTTGCTTGATATTATAAATTTGGTATAAATTTTTGTGATTAGAGACAATTTTTAATTTTTTCTGTGAATGTGATATACGACCATGTTCTACAAATCGAAATGATGTGGAATTAAAATCGAACGATATTTTGGGTTCAATTATTTACAAAATTACTGTAGTTTTTCAAGTTTTTATTAGTTGTTCTTGTAAATATAATTGGTATTCGAAGGGAATATTATTATTCATTTTTATGAACTTTCTTTACAGGTTCGTTTTTTAAATTTTTTCGCTTTTAAATAAATTTTAAATATACCCGATAATATCAAACATAAAAATTGGTCGTAATACAACCTACTGGAAAAGCACTAAATTTAGAATATTTTACTAAATATTTGAAAAAATGTTCAACTTTCAAACTCCTTTTTGACAATTTTTTTGGAAATTTAAAACAAATATCGAATTCGTCGAATATTTGCGATTTATAATATATTATTTGGCGACGAATATAAAAAAAGAATCTGATAACCCTGCTCATTTGAAATTATACAAAAGTATTCTATTGACAAACGTTTTTCTTAAAAAACCCGTAGTTACTCATCAAACAGGAATTGTGTTTATATGTATGTAATAATAAAATAATAATAATGAAGAGTTCAAGACGAAATAAAATGTTCCGTACGGTATGAAGAAGTTAGATGCTTAAACGATGTTAGAAAGAGGTCAGTTTTTAATTCAGGTGGATATGAAACCAACAGATGTCACATATTTTGCAAATGGTTTGTGTCCTTAATATCTTATTTACGGGCATGATCTGACAATCGCAAAGCCCTTAACATTTGCGATTCTGACTTGAAATCGCAAAGTGGGTTTTTTGCAAATCATAATCGCAGGAAGTCTCGCGACTTTAGGTCGCAAAAGTATGCTCAAGGGAACTGGAATATTTTTAAGAAACTATGGCAGATGGCAAGCAGAATCTATGAGTTTCAGAACACCATAAAATAAACCTGGAGTTTTGCGCTTTCAAATCGTGCAATTGTTAGAACATGTCCTTTGAAAAAATGTTTGCCATTATCGTTTTGTCATTGAAAGAATATTTTTTGCCTCACAAATTTCGAATTTTGTGCAAAAACAAACAATAATTTGCAGAAAGTTTTGCTTTAATTTTTTAATATTAAAAAGTTGCATCTGAAGCACATCTATTGCTCACCGAAGCTTATCCTTAATATGTTTTGTGCGGTTAAAAAGTTGTTATTTTGACCGCCGAAGTCAGCCAAATAAATTTAAAAATGATGAATTGAAGATAATAATTCATGAAGGATGTTGTCAAACTTACAACTTAGAAATTGCAGAAGCCGCTCAAGTAACCAACAGCTTCAAAATTTTTGCAAACAACAGGATTTATCCACACCCAGAGAAAAAACATGTTTAAATATGGTCACCTCCAACAAAACTATTTTTAAATAACATTTTAAACATATTGTTACGAAATTATATTTGTCTAACCCTTTCAGACCCAACCAAAAATAAAATAGATATTACACTTTTTTTGCAAATATCAAAATAATATCATTAGTTTTTTTTTTCGTTCATTCGGATTTCTCAGAAATTTGCACACGGTATTGGCATCGATTCTTGAAATTAAAACCTACACAGGATTTTGCACACGTCCCGCAGATAAAAAAATCGACTATAAATTCGGGAAATTTCTGTTATAACGAAAAATATGTATACTTGTCCGTTTTTCAATAAAATGGATTAACTCGATCAGAGTCAGCTAACACAATTGTGTAGGCTGGGTTTTAGTTATTAGTTATTTTGTAAATTATAGTTTTATGTCATATTAGTAACTATTTTTATGAACGCCACTGTACTAAATTTTCTAGCAATTGTAATTGTAGACTTTAGACTTCGATGTAAAACAGTTATTTTTAAATAATTCGAACATAACATTCTAGAAAATACTAGACGGTTCTTGAATCAACTAGGAATAGTTTTGAACTATAAATACAGGCTAACTCATAAAAGTTTAGTTTAGTTTGATTGGAGACATTAAACGGTTCAGATCGTTACTTACAATAGTGGTTAAATTTTGTGAATTTCAATAAAGTTTGTTAAGTTGAATTCGTGTGTGTGTATTTATTTTGATTTGCAATTAAAAGAACTCAAAGGGTTATTATAAAGGAAATAAACCTTAACGCGTTTTATAAAGTAAAAACGTAACAATATTTTGATTAAGTTAAGCAAATTATTGTCATCGACAACCATATTATGGTTAAATTACTCCTCCATCAAGAAGGCATAACCATATTATGGTTGCCTCCAAACATATTTTGGTTAATAATAACTAAAATATGCTTAACACTTGTAATAGTGTGGTTGACTTTCAACCATAGAATGTTGCTCTTGAAAAAGAGGAAAATACTATTGTTAATTTAAAAACAAATTATTGTCAAATTTAACCGTAACATGCTTAGAGTCAACCATAATATGGTTGTGGCTTCTTGATGGAGGACTAATTTAACAATAATATGGCTGACGATGACAATAATTTGCTTAAATTAGCCATAATATGTTTACAATTTTATTTAAAAACAGTTTTGTTGGAGGTGACCATATTTAAACAAGTTTTTTCTCTTCGTGCAAGAACAAGGAAATTGTGTAACAAACATGTTAAAGCCGAGAGACATTGAAACTTTCAACTGACACCCGATTTGACATGTCCGAAATGCTGCTTCAATGCCGTAGAAAAAAGTAATTTCACATCGAATCATAAGCGAATCAACGTTAAAGTCTTATAACCATGACATTAAGGAAATGCTCTGTATTTGTTAGAACCAGAAGGTTCCATCTAATATGAGCTTCTAAAATCGAACCAAATGTCACATCAGACCTTTACCTACCATAGTTGATTTTTTGGAAACAAGAATTGCCAAAAAACGTATGAAATGTGTGGCAAGACATTTAGGTAAACATGACAACAATCGGCCGCATTTTATAAGACCACCTAAAAACTATTTATTTAGAAAAAAGTTGTTACGAAGTTTTTCCTAAGAGTACAGATTTTGGCCCGTTCAACTATTATGACTATGAAACATTACCCTACATCAATATTCGTTATTGTTGTTGTTGTAGCAGCGAGACCTGAAGAACAGGTGCTGCTGAGTTGACAATCCTTGGTCGGTGTTCTTTGAACTCCGAGTCGTTCCGGTGCGTAGAACCGATTGTCGTGGAAACGACATCAATATTCGTATTTTGTTTTGGTGTCTCTTCGAATACTCGTCCACGCTCAGACTTAAAATTTTTTGTTGTGAGCCACAAGCTACAGTTTAACGTTTAACTATTAAATGGAAATTTCATATAAATTAAAAATGTAAACGAACCATTGTAAAGAGAACATCAAATTGTTGCTTGATTTTAAATTTTGTGCTGAATTGTAAACACCGCAAGCGTCTCTACACTCTCCGGCAAAATCTTTTCTTTCGTTAAATACACATTTCTGTGATACATGTCGCATAGTCATCGTCCATACTTGCAATTGTTGTTGCTGCAATATTTTTAATTCTGCTTTGAAATTTCACTATTGTCCGGATTATGAAATTAAAGGGTTGCAATTTTTGTAATTTTATCTTGTTCTTTTTATACTTTATATATAAACTACCTTAGCCCGATGCGCTTTGCTACCCCCATCGAAATAAAATGGTAAGATTTTTTTTAAAAGCAAAGCATCTTGGACTATATCCCGTTCAAAACAGATATACAGAAATTTCAAGTATCTTCCTTTTGAAATATGTTATGGGTTATTATCTAAGCTATTTGCACAAAATTTAAATACTTTCACTATTACAGTACTCCAAATACGTAGAAATCCAGCCGACTTTTTGGCAGATTGATAACGAAGTTTTTTTTTATATTGGAAAACTCTGACTGTAACCGTCCTCCAGATATAAGGTTATTCATATTTTTATTGTATGGTTGGTTAGTTTAGGAGTATGTAGAGAACAAACAAACATACGCTTTTTCATTTATAAATTATATTTTTATTTTGAAAGGTGTAGTTTACCATAAGAGTGGGTCCTACAAACCTTGAAGACTTTTGTCTTCAGATATGAAGTATTAAATATTTTCATCCTATAGAGGGTATTGCTCCTCCTTTGTCTACGCCGCCCATTTTTATTTTGGAATTTATAGTTTACCATAATGGCTTGAAGACTCTCGCTATAATAGTTCTTCAGTTACGCGTAATACCCTATGAGGGGTATTACTCCCCCTGCGCCTACCCCCTTTATTTGTATTTTTAAAGGTGTAGTTTTCCATAAGAGTGACTCCTAACAAGTTTAAACGTTCTCACTATAAAAGTTCTTAAGATATGCGATATTAAACATTGGCGTCCTATGGGGGTACCACTTCCCCTGCAGCTATCTTATTTCAATTTCGGTGCTCAGAAGATCCTACTACAAAAAATTCAGTAGGATATTCTTAAGATATCCGATACTTAATATTGGTATCCGTTTACTGGTACCACTTCCCCTGCGCCTATCGAAAAAATAAGTAGCCTTTATTTTCGGGGCTCATGTGATGTTACTGTAAAAATTTCTGGAAAATCGGTTCAGTCGTTTAGGAGTCTATAAGCCAACAAACAGACAAACATATTTAATTTTTATATATAAAGACAGATACAAATACACCTACAGCCAACTTCAAGTACATAAAACTGAGTACCCCACCCCAATCTTCTCAACTATCTCACCAATTAACTCAAGAATTGCTGCAACTAAAATTACAAGTCTGGACGGTGACATAGTGTGAACCAGATACATATTTGTTTTGATCGATGCATAACGTTCCTTCTAGATTGCCCTTCACTATTGTTCTTGGGCTGCAGTTTACAACATGGAATGTATACATTTGTCTCCAGAAAGATGGGAAAACACTGTGACAAAGGTCCAATGTTTTTAAGTTTTACAAAATTATGGTAGAATATAAGTATAATAAATTTTAACTGCCGTATTTATAAAAAATTAAAATGGACTTGAATTGTGTTTTAAGTAAAATGTATATGAAAATATTTTCTTAAAACACAATTCAAACTTATTTTATTTTTTATGAAAACGGCAGTAAGTTTTTATTGGAAATTCATAAAACAGGCTTTTACGAATCTGGCAAGATTGCTAGTTCAACACATTTTTTTCTAAAATGTTACTCATTGTTCGTCATACTTTAACTCCCTTATCTACAGAATATAGTGCTCAAAAAACCTGTGATGTTTTTTCCCCTTTCATATAAAAACAAAAGCAAGAAACGAGCAAAAACATTTATTTTATCGCCAGTCAAAAAGCCACAAATTACTTTCTGAAGGTATATATAAAAATGAATGACGGCTTCGAGCCACTATAGAATAAAAGGCCACGCGTTATAGCCAAGACAAATTGTATTAAAAAAAACATACTGCTAAAAGAGCCAAACGCTTAAATATTTTTACATTTTTCGTACCCAACACATACATATAAACAAAAATCCATAACAGACGATACATTTTTTAATAAACAAAAAATAAAAGTTGAACAAAAATTTATTTATGAATTTTACAATAATAAATAATAATAAACGCACAAAACGAGGAAGTTAAGTTTTGTGAAAAATAGAGAACAATAAAAAAAAAACTGTGGACAACAAAACAAAATCTGTAACGTTGGATTAAAGTTTTTTTCAGTATTTAAATAATTTAAAATTGTGTAAATTTTAATTACAAAAATATAAAATAAATCTCACTCATACGTCATGAAAATCTCGCAAAATAAATTCATAATAAACCACAACAGCAGAAACAACAACAACAAAAAGAACGCAAGCAATTGTTTATCGCCGATGATTTTTTATAAGACCACAAATACAACGACAGCAGCAACAGTAACAGTAGCCATCATGATTTTTATACATGCTATAGTTTCCGTTAACACAACAGAAACAGTCGACCATACACTGCCGGACACGGAAATAACAAAAACACCAACAACAACGACGACGACGGCAAAAGCAGCAACAGCAACATGGATGAAAACATTCTATGATTTAAGCAAACGGCCCACAATAGCACAACAATCACCAAAAATATCAACAAAAATACAAACACCACCATCATTATTTTCCTCGTCCGCAGCGCCATTTGCAGCTTTAAACTTCTTCCTCATGTCAAACCCAAGAACTCCAACAACAATGTCGCAACCAACAGCCAGGACAGTTAAAACTTATGCATTAGCCACAACACTGGGCGAATGCAAATCCCTTACTGCAGCATGGGGTGATGTTAATCCAAACATATTCTACATTTGTGATACACAAACAAAAAAGCCCCTTCAATTACGTTGTCCTGAAGGTAAAGGTTTTTTCCTCGGCCTCGGCTATTCAGGCTGTATTCCGTATGAGGAATGGCCTGCTTGTGTTTTAAGTGGACATCTCGAACAGGTGGCAGTTTGTGATAGTGAACATATGCAACAGCCATGGGAATGCAAGAATCCCAATAAATTTTTTGTATGCCTAAAGGAGACTATTGAACCAACAATACTAAATTGTGCGCCAGGTAAGGGTTTCGTTCATGCCATAGTCACAACAAGTGCTGGCAGCAGCAGTGGTAGTGGTGGTGCTGGTATCACAAGTGAAATTGTTGGCTGTGCTAATTGGGAAAAATGGCGCAACTATATGCACTGCAATGACTACTATTAAAAACAACAGCATATAAATAATACCAAAAAGCAAACAGCACCATAAACATGCCAAAATGTTGGTCTTCTTTAAAAGGCCAAAGACAGTAAAGGATGAAAACAAAAATGTTTTTAAACAAAGGAAAAATTAAGATAATAATGCATACATGCACAAAAACCACCAAAGAAGAATTTCATAATTTGCATAAACAATTCTCTACTAAAAGCCTCAAAAGACACACACTCACATGGAAATAACTTTTTAGCCTTTGTTAAATTTTTATTTAAAAAGGAAAAATTTATACAATTTGAATAAAAAAAATATTATTTTATAGCAAAAGAACTATAAATCTTTAAAATAATTAAAAATTTTCGTGAAAAAATGTAAAATTGATATTCTAAAGCTTTGACGAAAAAACGGGACCAACAGGCCAACTAAGATATAATTTCCTTAAATTTCATTTTTTTATTTTGTTTATAATACCACATCCTACATAAAACAGTTTTTTGCTATGTCTAGCAGTATAATTAGTCTTATTTTGTGATATTAAGACCATGTTAAATCTGACTAACTATTAACAAAAGTAGTGGTTACGCTTATTTGGTCAAATATTTAATAAGTGTGACCGTAGCTTTAAATATAAATCTGTTACACTGTTCGGCAGATAACAAAATAAAATCGGGGCAAAGAACTTTTTTATGTTATTTTAATTGAATTTAGTGGGCTAAATACAAATCTATTCAAAGATAAATTTTTTTCGTTCAAAATAAGTACTATTTTTTGTTTTTAAAATTCCATTAAAAAAATTACACGGACAAAAATTTTACATTATTATCATTTGCTAGAAAACCAATTATATTACGAATAAAATAAGCCATATGTCATGGCAAGTGTTAAGCTTAATTAATTTTAATTTTATGAAATTTTAAAAACATAAGGACTAATTTCGGATGAAAAAAATTTATTGCCGCTGTTGAAAATATAAAAAAAAAGTTGTTTGTATAAATTAAAGGATGTTAAATCTGACTAACAATAAACAAAAGTAGTGGTTATGCTTACTAGGTCAAATAAGTGTGACCGTGGCTTTAAATATAAATATGTTACACTGTTCGAGAGAAAACGAAATAAAATTGGGGCAAAGAACTTTTTTATGTGATTTTAATTAAATTTAGTGTGCTGCATCCAAATCGGTTCACAGATGAATTTTTTTTTATGCAAAATAACTATTTTTTTGTTTTAAAAATTTCAGAAGAACTCTCAATTATAAGACACCAGCAGAATGCCCGATATGGTTTTCGTAAAAATTTTACTTTAAAAATTTGATGTATTTAAATAAATAATTTCAAATAGAATAGAATATGGGAATTTTTGCTTCTAATTTTACTTTTTAAACATGAAAACAATGTTAATAATATATTACGACATGATTTGTTATGTCACCGCACCGATGACAGTTTGTCATTGCACTGATATGATATATTATGTCATCGCACTGATGAAAGTTTGTCATTGCACTGATGACATGATGTATCAGTCATCGGACTGATAACAGTCTGTCATCGCACTGATAACAATTTGTCATCGCACTGATGACAGTTTGTCTGTACTGATGTCAAAATACATCAGCGTTATGCCGACTTTTCTATCAGTGGCATCGAATTGATGTCAGTCATAGCGTAGATGCTGCATAATAAATTAAAAAAAAAATTAGGATGACGTTCGTCATTGGATTGATGTCACTTTGCCTCATTGATGTAATTTGTAATAACATTGATAACACAATTCCGATGTAAAGGCATCATCAATATGAAGATGCATTTGTTATGAGTGTAGCAAGTTTTAGAACATAATCGAGAAGGAGTTATGGCGATGACCCAAGAAATAACTTCAAAAATAATTACTTTTCGATTATTTTCTAAAACTCGGTTTGTGTTTCTTTTATTACCGAATTCGATTGAATTCATTTTTTCCATTCCCATTTTATATCTCGTAAGTTGAATTTTTGAAGAGAAAAAATAAAGTGAAAATAAAGAAAAAAAATACGCTTTATTCATTCTTTGTCTTAAATTGAATGAAATCAATATAGATAGTAAATGAGTACAACATTTAAATTTATATATATAACTTAAATCCAGTATTTTCTAACGTTTTTAAAATCTTCAAAATATTTGAGACTTGAATTTTTATAAAGAAAATACATAAATAGGTTAAGAAGGGTTATGCGCCCAAGGGCGCACATCCATTCGGAGACCAATGAGGTCCATTGTGAATAAATACATAAATACATTAGCATATGTAAAAAAGGTTGGCCTAAAATGAACGCAAGATTTAAATTTGCCGCCATATGTGCAGTAAAGTGCTGCCAACTCGAAAAAAAAATAATTTGACAGCTGACAGTTTAGGGAAAGGTTTCTTTTAGTCATACACAGTAGCAAAGATAGTTCGTTGAATTATTTTTACTTTATAATTCAGTTGAAATAACACTTTCAATACTTAAAACTTTTGTTTCTATTTTTTCAAATCTAGCATTAATTTTGGAAAACCCTTTATAATAATTAAATATGAATTTTATAAGCATTTGACACTGTATCCTTAGGCAGAAAATTAAATATTAACAATTATTAAAAAATTGTTTGTTAAACAAATTATTTACATTTTTAATTATTTTGATAATTTTTTATGAACTTCATTTTGCAACTTTTATTTTATTTACTATTAATTTTTTGCATAATTTGTATACCCTCCACCACCACTAGTGGCGAATGAGGGTATAATAAGTTTGTCATTCCGTGTGAAACTTTTTTATTATACATCTCAGACCCCATAAAGTATAAATATTCTGGCTCCTTGAGTAATTCTAAGTAAATTTAGCCATGTCCGTCTATCTATCCGTCTGTCCGTCTGTTGAAAACACGCTCACTTTCGAAAAGCACAAAAGAAAAGAACAAACTTGGTCTCAAATTGCTTGTAGTTATCCTAAGCAGTTTGGGATTGAAATCCAGCCAGATCAGTTCAGTAGGTTCAGAACTATGAATCAAAATGTGGAACCACCACCCTAAAAAAAATTGATAATTTGGATACAAAAACTAACATAAATGGTGGAATAATGCACGTAATGATATAAATTTTGGCACGAATTCGCTCAATACGACAGCAAATCATACTGTTAAATTTCGTGAAGATCGGTATATAATAGACCGTAGGCCCCATAAAAACCCTACTCGCGGAAAACAGTTTAGTACGCCTTAAACCGTAATAGATAACGCTATCAGACTAAAATTTGGTACATCACAGTTTTATAGGACCAGAAATCACCATGATCGGTCCATAATTTACACTAGACCCCATATAAACCCTACTCCCGGAAAACAGTTTAGTATGCCTAAAACCATAATAAATAATACTTTCATAATTAAATTCGGTACGTCAAAGTTTTTTGTAACCAGAAATCACACTGTAAAATTTTTTGAAGATCGGTCCATAATTAACCCTAGACCCCATATAAACCCTACTCGCGGAAAACATAAAAAAACAAGTAATAATAACGCTATCATACCAAAATACGGTACAGTTTTGTAGGACTAGAAATAATTGACCATAGGCCCCATATAAATAACGCTATTATACTAAAATTTGGTACGTCACAGTTTTATAGGAACTGAAATCACACTTTAAAATTTTTTTAATATGGGTCCATTATTTACACTAGGCCCCATATAAACCCTACTCCCGGAAAACCGTTTAGTACGCCTTAAGCCGGCCGTAATAAATAATGTCATAATAATGAAATTCGGTACGTCACAGATTTATAGGACGAGAAATAACACTGCCATATTTCTTAAAGATCAAACCATAATTTACCCAAGGCCCCATATAAACCCTACTCTAGGCAAACAGTTTATTGGGCCTAAAACCAAATAAAGCCCACTTTCTTTTTTCTTCCAACTTCATATGGTCAGAAAATATCATGCAATTTTGTGAATTTGACTGTTGACGCTAAAACTAATTACACTGCTGTATTGAAATTTATTCTAATTTATTTTTTGTTAAACCAGAAATCAGTCTTCAGAATTTTGGGATGATTTGTCTATAATTTACCATAGGTCCAATACAAATTACCCTCCTAAAAATCATTTTAGTTCGGCTAAAACTGTTAGGATGATATTTTACTCCAGCCAGTTCAAAGTTCTAACAAGAAACGCATAAAACTTTCTTATTGTCAGTCAATAATTTAATATAGGTTCAGACCCCAACCAATTTTCATGCTGACGATCGTTTTTGTAAAGATTAATTAATAATAAGTATATATGTATTTATCACATGGAGCCCACTTCTGTCGGGAGAGGGTATCAAAGATTCGTCACAGCCAAATTTTATTGTAGTTATAATTGTATATAAACAATTAATGAATTTAATGAAAATTTAATAACATACGGTCAAACCGACCCATACGATAACCTACGCCATAGTATTGGCAGACAATTTTTTGAGGGCGGCCCTATTTGGAACGTATGATGGTGTAGAGTATAAAAACAAAAATAATTAACTCGAAATATTTGTAAAATTTATTAAAACGTATACAAATGCTAAGTAAAATGAGTGCATATGTGCTAAAAAAAAAAGTTTTTAAATATAATTCGATTAATTTTAAATCGCAAAAGCCTTCACATCCTCTGGTATTTATTGGCGAACATTAAAAAAAAACAACACACTTTCCACTGACATTTATTTTCATAATAGCGGTATTCAGTGGTTAGTGCGTCTTGGGAGTGAGATTGATCGGTATTTTAAGCAAATTTGTCAGAAGCAAATTAGGTAACAGCTGATATACAGAAATATTGGTCGTGAAATCTTACAAAAAGATGTTTGATTATTTTGTGAAATTGTTTTAAAATGTTACGAAGCAGTGTAAACGAAAATATTATCGAAGCATATGTAGAAGAAGTGGCCCGGGAAAATAGCTCTAAACAAAAGTATATACAGTACTTTTCACTAATAGTCACATCTTTTAGTTGCAGACAAATCGTGGACTATATCGCTAATGTGCCTATAAGCCTAATTCACATATATACCACTATGAGGCATATAACCTAATTCGAATATAATCAAGTTATGTGAATATAGAAAATACAAAATTCATATAAATTACACAGACAGCAGGCTTGTGCTCTTGCAACAAAATTGCATACTGCGTAAAAAATAGTTAAAAAAACAATAAAATATTTCGTAATGGACACAAACAAAAAAAAACGAATTTTTTACGATTGGAGAGTTGACGACAAAAATTAAGCGATTTAATTCTTAGTTCTTTGACTATGGATTGTGGTTTCGAAAATTAAAAAAAAAACTTATTCAATTTTGCTAATGTGACTATAACGCCAATAATTTGCTTTACTTTTGCCTTTAATAGCCGCTGATAGATGGCATATATGGCAAATATGCTTATATCGCTAAATAAACTATAACATAAATACTCTCCGCCTAAATTATAAAATGGATTTTCATACAAATACCGTTTCATAAACCCTTTGTTAACAAGTTTTATTTTTTATAACTTAGGCCGTTTGTATTTAATTTACTGATAGCGGCAGAATAAACAGATAAAATGGACTACAGTGAACTCGCGATAACGTGTACTAATTTTTACCAAGGCGGTTCACGTTTTCGAGTTTGTTCACGTTATCGAATGCCAAATTTAAAAAAAATAACACCTCTTACTATTCAAAAATAAATAGATAAACAAGTATTTTAAAACAAATATTTTATTCATTTTTAATAACAAAAAATATATTTACAAATATGCAATAATTCAGTTCACTTTGCATATGATAAATAAAAAATAAATTTCTTATGAATATCACAAAAATACACATAAAATTAACAAAAACTAATGGGGACATTTTTTTGTTTGAAGAATGTTTGTGAGAAAAAAAAATTTTATAGGAAAAAGTCGGTCATCTTTTTTTTGATAAGTTTTTTGTTCGACCATCTTTAACAAACTTTTTCCATTTTCGGAAGCTCAGAAGAACGAAATGTTTTACTCTTTCCGGTACCATAAAGAGTATTATTTACCCGATTTGTTATTTCCTATTTTTTCTTTTTAATGGAACAAACTGTTGAATTAGCAACACTATATTTTCTTGCCAAGCCACTGATACTATAACCTTTTTGCAATAGTTCAAGAATATTTACTTTATCTTTCAAAGATAACACGTTCGGGTTTTTATTGACATTTTTCACTTTCAGGAATAACAATTTTTAATAACTTTCCACTTTTACGTAGCGATGTCAAAAAACAACTAACAGGTCAGCTTATACATAAAATTAAGAAAAAACAAACGCTGTAACATAAACCAATAAGTGAACTCAATTGGGGGATTTCCCAATTAAAAACAAAAACATTTTAAACAGCAAACAAAAATGTGTTCACGTTTTAGAGCTTCCAGAGTTTGTTCGTGTTTTAGAATAGTCTGTGTAAAAATAAATTTGTTCACGTTTCTGAGACATTCACACTTTCGAGTGTTCACGTTTTCGCGAGTTCACTGTATTACTACGTTTATACGCACGACTTATTCATAAATACATATATTGCAAGTGAATTAAATTTTTATTTGCGAATATCTAACTCACGAAAACAATTCCTGATTGACAACACTATTTGCAAATAAGATTGTAAACAATGCCACACTTTTAACCGTTTTAAGTTTTTATTTCGACGTGGCACATCCATATGACAACAAAAATAAAATTATCTCAAAATTGTGCAAATAAAATATACAAATACACTAAAATGTTTGATTTTTTTTTTTATTTTTCATTTAAAAAAATAAAAAGGTTATTTAGAGTGCTACCAAATGATTAAATTTTCCATCTGGCATCTCATAAAAATAAGAATTTTCTGTAAGAAAAATTGACATATAAACAGTAATTTAGTTTATCGCAAATAATTTTTATTTGCGAATAGGCTACGTATAAACGTAGTATCGCTTTTTGACTAAAAACGGTAGTAACTATAAACCTAAAGTACTGTATATATATACATCGAGCGATAATATATAACATTTAAATACCTAAACTCCAAAAATGTTGGATGTTGACGATGCCTGTGATAGTGATTTCATCTGGCGTCCACTTTTTGTAATTATTTATTTGTTTATAAAAATGTCAGCTGTTCGAGTATCAGGGATGGCAATGCAATTCACATGTTGTTGGATTGCAAACAAAATCTACAATATTTGCATTTGCACTTTCGCAAGAACTTTTGCATTAAACACTGAACTCCGATTCTAAATATTTTTTTTATCCCATACACTCACAAACCTCCACTAGAGCATATGTATTGTAATTCATTTATTTATTTAACATTAAAATATTGCTGCAAGAGAACTTGTTTATTTAAAAAAAAATTTATGGTTGATTGTTTCTCATTTAAAAAAAAAAAAAAAAATTATATTAAAATTAAATTAAATTCGTTTTAATCAAACCATTCTATTTTCATTGTCTTGTGTGCACATTTGACAGCCAATTTTAGGCGGGGATCTTTTATTTTCCTGAAATAACGAACAGGTTTGATAAGATAAAAAAAAAACTTTTAAATTACAAAATTTTATTAAAGTGATATTGAAAATGGTCAATGTTCAATTCTATACAATTCGACCAAGTTCAGATAAAATAAATAACGCGTTACATTTCGAGAAATATCTAGTTTTGAGTATCAAACAGATAAACAAACGGTCATGACGATATTTTTTAGGAAAATGCTCTGAGACTGCGATATGAAGTCAAAACAACAACTCTGAGTAAAACATGTGTTTCCAAATGAGTAATACGTTTTTTTTAGTTTTGTCATGAAAACAATGTTGTGGTAGATTTTTACTCCTAGAATTATCGAAATTTGGTTTGAACATAGAAACGTCAAAAAAGGAAGCATTAAAAAGTGAGAAAATAAATTTCTCCATTACCCCCTTGGGGAGCATATGGCTTCCAAAAAGCATATCTCTCCATCTTCCGCGATTGGTTGCAGTTGTTTTCGCGTCTTCCCATGTATGATATTACTTTCCTAGTACAGTATTGTTATTTGGCCTTGTTAAGTTAGCAGGAAAGATTGTAAGATTGCATTGTCCTAGTTATTGGAGTATCGCTCAATCTAAAGGGTGGTTAAATTTTAAGGGCCGAAGTTGATTTTGAATGAAAAACAATTTATTTAGGAAATTATTGTCATTTCTTTTTATTATGATAATATTGGTATGGCTCAATCATGTATGGAACAAAACATCGGCCAAATGGCCGCCGCGACCTCGGCGGCACACCTCCATCCGATGGTCAAAATTTTCGATGACGCTGAGTCATAATGAGGTTCTATGCCGGTAATGTTCCGAATTATCTCATCTTTTAGCTTATCAACGTATGCCTTTTCTTTAAAATAGCCCCAAAGACAGAAGTCCAACAGTGTCAAATCACATGATATTGGCGGCCAATAACAAGACCATTAAATTGGTCGCGTAAAAGAGCCATTGTTTCGTAAGCTGTGTGGCAAATGGCACCGTCCTGTTAAAACCACATATCGTCCACATCCATATCTTCTAATTCGGGCCATAAAAAGTTCGTTATCATCTCACGTTGGCGAACACCACAGTTACTGCCTGACCGGCCTCATTTTGGAAAAAATATGGCCCGATGATGCCGCCAGCCCATAAACCGCACCAAACAGTCACTCTTTGTGGGTGCATTGGATTTTCGACAATCACTCTTCGATTATAATTCGCCCAAATGCGGCAATTCTGCTTATTGACGAATTCATTGAGGTGAAAATGTGCCACATCACTGAAGATGATTTTCTTCGAAAATTGATCATCCACTGTTGTCATTTCTTCACACTATTCTGACCATTGACGACGTTTGGAATGGTCAAGAGGCTTTAGCACCTTGTTAGCGTGTAAATGCAAGTCTTTATGCATAATGTTCATCAACGACGAGCGTGAGAGGTGCAATTGTTGGGCACGACGACGAGTTGAAGTGGACGGCTCTTCAGACACACTATCGCGAACAGCAGCAATATTTTCTGCTGTACGAGCATGCACTGGTGTTTTCACATCTCCTTCAGACCCGGTTTGCTCAAATTTTTGCACAATTTTTCCGATTGTGCGCACATTTCGACGATTAAATTGACCGAAAAAATCACGAAGTTCATTTTATTTGAACGCCCATTTTCATAATAAGCCTGAATAGCTTAAACGCGTTGCTCGATTGTGTATCTTTCCATGGTTCAAATTGAGTTAGTCTTAAATTGAGAAATGTCAAATGAAATGCAGAAAAAAACTTGAAGTTTAGCTGTGGTTCACATTCAATATCGGCCCTTAAAATTTAACCACCCGTTATTATTATTTTGCCTTACATAAGTATAATGAGCTGGTCTATCAATGTGACGATTGCGGGTTCGAAAACTCTTGTCTGTTTCACTGTAACGGACTGAAAGTCTACGTTACTATTGCTCGGTAAATTTAGTTAAGTTTGTAACATATACAGGCCTGTTCTAAGAATCGCGTGATTTCAAACCACATGTGCTTTTAAAATCACATGTGTGATTTTGTGGTGTTCTGTAGATCACACCGTTTTTGTGTTTTTCGTTGTGATTTTCAATTGTCAAACAAAAGTTTTTAACACCGCATTTGTTAACGCTTTTTAGGTTATTTTCCGACTATTTGTTTTTTTTTACCGATTAAGCGATCTGAAATTAGTGTAAGGGTTAATTAGGATCATGTTGCTGTTAGCAAATGTTTGCGAGTTTCCGCTAATTTAGCAATTTTTACCGAATTTTTGCCATTCCTTATAGTTAAAGGGACTTTTAATAAATTTTATGGCTTGGTTGATATATTAAACATTTTCGCGAATTTTCGCTATTATTAAAAAAAAATTTTTTTTTTTTTGTTATTTACCGACATTTTGTTTTTTTAACCCATTAAGAAATTTGAAATAAATTTAATGGTTTGTTTACAATTTTGCAATATTTCACGATTTTTACCCATGTTCACGATAGAAGCAATTTTCTTCAGGGATTCTATACAGCTTTTACGATTTTTAATAAAAATTAGACTTTGCGATCTTTAATTCAACTAAAAAAAACAAGCCTGAAATCACAACAGAAGTCACAAAAGCAAATATAATTTTGGTAGTGTCGTCGAATTTTCTTAATTTTAAATGACTTGTTGTAAAAAATAGGTTATAGCATATAAAATTAATAAACAACACATTGAATATTTTATTTAAGTAATTTTTTATGACGGTCATCTCAAAATAGTGGCAAAAATAACAAAGTTTTTTTTCATGTAGTTTTATTTGCAATCTATTTTACAAGACATATTGAGTTCGACTGAACTCAATAAATAGAAAAATTATACAATTTTGCATTAGTGCTAATACTTTTTCCTAAAAGGCAAGTCAAGCACGTGGTGCCCGTTTAGTCTTCCGATCTCATTACTGTCATTTAGTAGGTTGATGGCTAATATATTAGAGTGATAACTAAGACTTTGCAAGTACCTTTCACTAAAACAATTAATTTCTTCTTTTACTATTGGAATTTCAAGATCGTTGTGAATACATCTGCTGCTTAAAAACCATGGAGCATTTGATATTAATCGCAATGTTTTTGACGGGTACCTTTGTAATATTTCAATGTTCGAATTACTAGTAGTTCCCCATAGTTGAACCCCGTAAGTCCATACTGGTTTTAGAATTGTTTTGTACATAATGACTTTGTTCTCTAAGCTCAATTCCGACTGAGGGCCTAAGAGCCAATACATTTTCTTTGTTCCAATATCTAAAAGTTTTCTTTTCGCTTTCAGATGATCGTTCCATGTGAGTCTTCTGTCTAAATAAAGGCCTAAGTACTTCACACTATTTTTTCTGCATTAACTTTTATATTCCCTTTCTGTAACCAATTTCCAATCATATCAAGCTGTCTTTGTACCATAGCTGATGCTTGATTTGGGGATTTATTAGAAAACAACAAAGTGATTTCAAAAAGTTACTTACGTAGCCGAACGTTTTGATAATACAAGATAATATGGCCAGAACGCCTTTCTTGTGATTGCAAATCACTTTGATAAAATGTGATTTTCAGAACAGGCCTGGTATTTAGAGTTTTAAAAACTTTAATTTTAAAATGCAAAATTAAAATGAACGTTTTATGAACATCATTATTAAGTTTCATGCAGATGTTTAATATCTATTAACACACAACAAACACACGAAATTTAAGAGACGAGTAAGATGCAGTTATTTTGGTTACTTAAACAAGAGAATATGAATACTAATAACTCTGAAACCAAACAACCACTGAATATATGTCGAATAAGTTCATTGAAAAACACATTTATTTACAAGTCAGTATTGCTAGTTGAAGGAAATGAAAAACATTAGGAAATAAAAAAAAAAAAAAAATAACCATGAAGAGTAAAAGCAACAGGATTAGGAAGTACATTAAAATGAATATAACAAAAATAATACAAATTTTACTTTATTTTCAATGTAAATTAATTGTTTTTAATGTAAATTTTTTAATTTCAAAATAATTTCGTTTTATTTTCAGAAACATTTTTCAGCAATGTGTTTTGCTTGGAAGTACATAAAAAAGTAGTTAAGAAAAAGATTTTAATTAAATATAAAAAATGCTTTACAAATTACATATGTATATTAATGTAAAGATAACAAAAAAGAAAACATTACATAAATTTACTAAGTAGCAACATTGCTATTGAGTATTTATATAAAAAAATGAGAGAGAGTGAAAACTGTAAAACAAAAGTCGTTTCATTGAACAAAGTCTTTGTGCTTGCCATATGAAACGAAATGTGTTTGCCAGTAGCATGAATAAAACAACAGTTTGTTCAGTGGTCTGAATTTTATTTTAATACGAACTTCATTGAATAATCATTTCAGTATGTTCATGAAAGAAGTTATTCATGCAGCCCTTTAATATCTATAGCTTCAATGTTAACCATAGGTTAAGCTTAAGGTGGCTTAAGCAAAAAATATGTAAAATATTCAAGGAATAGGACTATTGCAAGAAAACTTTATAAATTGGAATTTGATTGATTGAACGCATTCAAAAAATGAATTAATACAATTAATATAATAAATAAAATAATAACTAATGAGAAGAAATAATTTTACATTCTATTTGTAAATATTTTACAAGAAAATGCAAACCCATACACATTATTAAACTAGCCCCCACTTATACAGATAAACGTACAGTCAAGTACTTAAATAAGTGTGTTTAACTGTAAGTATTTGAATTAATAAACAAGAAGAACTAAAGTCAGCCAAGCCAGCCATCGAGCAAGCCAACCAACCATCCACTAACAACTTAAACATATTTAATGGCAGTGACACGTTAAGAACCCGCAGGTAATGTTAACTAACGGTAGTGGTAATTAAATTTCAAACAGGACACGGAAAATGCTCTGACATTAAAAGAAACATTTATATAATTAAAGCATAAAAGAATTACTACCAACAACTACAACAAAAACGTTACATAACATAAATACTTACAACATAAAATGGATTTACCTGAACAAAGGTCTGGCCAGAGTGAAAACAACAATATATGTATATGATTTGTGTATTAAATTTTTCTTTTGTAAGTGGCAGTCTGGAATATTTTTCAGGGAAAAACATTGCAAAAAATGTTCTAGATACGAAGAGATTTCTTTAAAGTTACAACATTTTTATACCATTTTTACATTATTAATGCATGTGGAATTACAACATTTTTTGCTTAGGGGAACTTAATAATTGTTTGGGAAAAAATTTATTTTGAGATTTATTTAGGGTTGTTAATAGAATATTTTTAATAACTCTAAGACTTATATTGGTGTAAGAAAAGGAATTGACGTTAAAATTATTACTTTAAACGGATTGTTAAAAATTACTTTTAAAATTAAGTTATGATTTAATTTAAAATAGAAATCGGTCACCGAGATAAACTTTTTGCCGTCCTACTTAAGGCATGTTTACATAGTAAAACATCTATTACGACATGTCAAAAAATTATGTGGAATAAAAAAATCTTATCATGTAAAAGCCAAATGTATTGAGTAGTAGAGACAACGGATACAAGATTAAACTGTTATATTCTCATCACACCAGAGTTGTAGAGTTTTAAAGTAAACATCGGCTGCATTACCATTAAGGTGATAACATTTTTATACAATTACAAAGACAACCAAAATCAACTCAGGAAATTTTCATGTTGTTTTTTAAATATTTAAGAACTGTAACCATCCATTTTTTTTTTTTTTTTTTTTTTTGTTTTTGTTATAAATTCAGCTGTTTAATATCTTTGCTTTGATTTCACTTAAACCAACCGCGTAAATGTGAAAAATACTCACAACAGAATGTTCTCTTTTCTTAAGCTTGAAGAATATTTCAAAATATTTTTATTTTACAAAGTCGTAATATTTTTTATTATTTACCATGTAAACATTCTTTTAAGGTTTTTTTTTATTATGAAACTGGGCATTACGACATATTAAAAACTTAAATAAATTTAAAATTTTATTTGTTACAAAATGTCAAAAATTGCGTAAAAAAATTTGTCATTGATTTGGCTCCCCCAATTTTTTGAAATTTTTCAAAACAATGGGATTTATCATTTTATCAGAGTTGTATTTTTATAGAAGCACAAGCAAATGAAAAATATAAAAATCTATATATAAATCGGCAAAGTCAAAAAAAGTTAAGAACACTTTCCTCCTCTCTTTCTAAACTAATTTGAAAGCTATTTACTTACGGAAGTACACAACATATATTTTATTGAAATCTGACGGGTAAAAAAGGTAAAAACGGGTAAATTTGGTAAGCCCATATCTCCAAAACTAATAGAGATACAGTTCGTTCAATAGTTCGTCAGAAAAATAAATAGACAGGTGTCTGGTACTTTTTTGGTAAATTCGGCCTTTTTGGGACCTCTTTGTCACCCCATCTATCTTTTAGACCGATAAATATAGAAAGAAAGTTTATACCAAAATCGTGACAAATATAAATTTGTAGCAAATATAAATTTGGTACTTTTTCGAAATTGTTACGTTTATGAGGTGAAGATTATACATCATATGTTTGGTACTTTTTTTGAACACATTTTTCTGTACATACGTATTAAATTATGGACTCTAACTACAAAAAAGTATCAAAGAGAGGAAATATGAGAAATTTAATTTCTTTCTCTTACTTCTGTGGAACTGCATAGTTTATTGCACTTAGAACATAACATTATAGGTGCAGTGTCCTAAGTGCGAGAACCTATAAGGTGAAAGCTGTTGGTACTTTTTTGTTCTTCAACTGGTACTTTTAGAATTTTCGATAATATAGGGACTACAAACATAAAATTAAACATGCTTGGTTCTACGTAAATAAGAATCTGTAAGGGGAATCTTTTGGTACTTTTTCGTTGCACAACTGGTAATTTTGTCGATTTTCCTTAATATTGGACCTAGAAACATAAAATTAAACATACTATGTCCTGATTGGAGGACAGTCTATAAAAGGAAACTTTTTGGTACGTTTTTGTTCTTTAACTGGTAGTTCTAGAATTTTTACTAATACTGATTTGATTTTAAATTTGTACTTTATGATTTTGTTTTTTATATCAATGAGCTTACAAAACTAAATTTAGCATTTACGGAATAGAGTGGAAGATAATATATGGGCCGAAGGTTGGTCGTTCAACAAATCAATCCTCTAAGATAAGAAAGACAAATGCTCGAGATATGTTAATTCATTATTACTTATATGGATGTTTTCTTTATAATTATGGTCGACTTTCGACCACTTGGGAAACACTAGTAAATATAAATTTTCAAGTGACATCTTTTAAGTTTTAAATAAATTACACATATTTATTGTAAAAACTAATTAAATACGGTACACAGACGAATAAAGTATGAACCATTTTTTTTAACTAACACAGTGAAATTAGCTGCCAGCATTAAAATAAGAATTATTAAATATTTAGAAAATATTACTTTTAAGTTTTTAGATTCTTACTTTAATTTTTTTTTTAATATCTGTTAAATTCACGCCAAGAGTTAAATAAATCTTTTTTTACTGAACAGCTGTTAATGTTCTACAAAGAATTTTCTATTTATTTTAAGTGTGATAGTGTTAGAGAGATCGAACGGTTATTATTCGACCGGTTTTAACCGGTTATTTTAGCTTTTTAAAATGCCCATTTTTCGAATATCGAATAAGCCGGTTATTTTGGTATAATACACCGGTTATTTGAGTAATGTGTAATTTATAGACATTTTCCTTACTCTTGTTGTAGATGTACCCGTAATTTAAGTATTTTCCAATTGAATATTGGCCAAACTTAAACTTTTTATGAAGAATATCAAAACAAAATGTAACAAATGTCCAAAAACATTATAAACACTGTAAATACAAATCGCCTATAAAAGCGTGTGTTCTTGTAGAAAAAAAAAAAAAAACAAAAAAGTAAATAGTAATTTGTGCAAGAGTATTCTAAATATTAAATATATTTTTATATAAAGGTTATCTCTCGATATTTTTCGAACGCGATTAAAAAGACAAAGTTACGTGCTTGAAGTGCCCTAAAATGATAAGTTACAAAGGTTTTTCCCCGTCGCAACTTGTTAATCACCTTCAATTAGTCCACATGCTTGACATTAATGTGATCCAAATGAAACTTAACTCCGTTCGAAGTAGTTCTAAGGAGACTACAAATAATACTTTACTCTTAAGTAGTTCTAGCGTCTCTTCATGCTGAAAACTACAACATTACGGCGGAATCAACGATATCAGAAAAATTTCTACCAGTTTTATTTATTAAAACACCAAGAACTAAAAAACAAAATTGAAGAGTTCACTATTCGTTTCTATAATGCTGAAACAAAATAATTTGAAATAGATAATCCTGGCTAAGAGGTTTTGTTTGCAACTTTTGAAAAATATGGTTGATTTATATAGACATGTTTAACCACCAACAAATTAAAACTCATTCAAAATAAATTTGAGAGAACATTTCAAATAATAACTTTATAAAATTCCTATAATTTATTTGCTTTGGCAAAACGCATGTCTAGATCAAATATCATTCAACAGTTTCTAAATTACATTATACAAATATCTTCTTACAAATAAAGTTTATAAAATCAATAAAAATTTGTTGAAAATTTAGCTAAAGTTTGATCAATTTACTGGTCCCACTTTCTTGTATTTTATCGTAAAATATTTGTTAGGTCTGATCTAAGTCATATCTATGTATTTTGTTGGTTCCTTACCTTTGCAAATTGTTTTTTTTTATTCAAATTAAGGTTTTATCTGAAAAACTTATTTGATTTTTGTGTTTTTAAGTATTAACCGGTTATTTAAAAATTGCTTAACCGAAAACCGGGTTTTTTAAAATAGCAACTATTCGTATGATTCGAAAACCGGTTATTGAAAAATGTCGAATAATCGATCTCCCTAGATGGTGTAGACGCAAAATGTAATAGAAAAAATGTTCACTTACTGACACAACTTTTTCTTTTCTTTTCCTTGGTTTCTTTTCTTTCATATTTTTATAGAAGACAACACCGTAACCGTAACCCGGACATCCATCAATGCAAGGTGTGCAGGCAATTTCATGCGTTGAGGTTTTGCCGAGACTTCTTAAAAATGACGGTAAAGGAAAGAACTCGTGTCGTTCGTCGCCATCACTATTGTGAAAATTGTTTAGCCAGGAGTCATGACCTGGGGGCCTGTTTATCATCCAATATGTGCCGCAAGTGTGATAGACATCATCACTCTCTTTTACATCCTAATCACAGCCGACAAAATGACTTGCGAGCAACAATTAACTACTGTAAACAAACTACTACAACAAAAAACGGCGTAGCAACAGGCCTAATAGACATCGACAACCTACTTCTAGTAACCAGGCAACAAGTGATCAACAAAATTCAACTGCTTTCGATCAGCAAATAATCTGTGAAGCCATCCGCTCCCTTATCCAGTTGCTGTATGTCCAGCCCGGTATCAAGGTTTAACAAGGGCATCAATTATTTTAAACACTAAATTTATATTTGGATTTTTACTTTATATATGTTTGAATTACATTTTCTAAAAATGTGTATAACTTAAGACATAAATGTCAAAACATCAAGTGTAACGATTAGTCCATTTCGTAATTATTGTGAATTATCTATCTATTAACGTTAACGCCTAACAAGTTAAAGTTGCTATAAATTGTATACCAATAATGTAAAACCCAAGTTAGTTGTTAATAAAATGAAAATGAAGATTCACTTCTTCTTAGAAGCTCCAACTGAACGATGAGCAACTCAAATAAAATAAAATCATATCTTGAATTCTAACACTTAATTTCTAACCTGTACTCAACCTTATCTACCGCTTTTATAATTTCTCATCTTGGTGAGGAATTATAAAAACATTGAGACAAATTAAGGCTACCGATTACTAAACCAGCAACCCTACGATCAAGCTACGGGCTGATCTACCCTATTGATATATTTAGGTGCAACCTCAAGTGCCTAGTTGACTCGTCATCCTCTAACACCTAAATATCCCTAACCCCTAAATAGGCCCTAGCTTGCCCAAAATTACTTTGTTGACAATCTGACCAAAAATAATTGGATTTTGATTTGAGAGCAAAAATCTTTCGAATAGTAGAATAGTGTAAAAGGGCCTTTGGTTAAAAAGCACCTTTCCATTTTTAATTCAAAATAAATGCCTAATTTTCTTAATTCTTAGGCCGGGCTTTTGAGATGTTGATTAAGTTTAAACTTAGTTTAACGTACTCTGAAACTCGGATTTTACCGGTGAAATGTGATTTGTTTTTATTATTTCATTAAAGACCAACAATTTAAGCAAAACTAAGCTGATCCGTCAAAATTTTGTATACAAACTTGGCAATGGCGGCACAAATCTTTTTTCAGATTAAGTAAGATCTCAAAAACTGAGATCTCAAAAATCCAGCCTTAAAATAACTTTTAACTTTTATAAGAAAATTAAATACATTTTTTTCGTTTTTGAATTTTGGATTTGTATTAAATCTATTTATAAATAAGAGATATATTTAGAGTTATTTTTAATTTTAATAAAATATTAAAAAAGAGCTTGATATGGGAATCTTTGTTATTGCCCGAAGGAACATTATTTTGGCATTTAATTTTCAAAAATAATTTAATTTATATATTGGCCGTGAAAACGCTGCAGGTGATTTACTTTAAAGGTCCAATTTCTCCAGCATTGCTACTGGTATGTGAATTACGTGATTAATTTTAGCTTTCAAGTGTTAAATCGTAGCTGACTTCTAAAACAAGACATTTGACTTAAAATAAGCCCGGTGAAAAATCCAAACTAAGTTTCCTAAAAAATGTTAAATTTTGTGCCAATAGAGCATGATTTGCTGTGAGGTTTGCTTTACTTCTTCAATTTGAAAAAAAAAACATGCAGCTAAAACTAACCGAAGCTTGTCTTATATATATTCTCTTGATTTCAAGGAAAACAAAGACCGCCAAGTTAAACAACAATTAGTTTGAAGATGATGAATTGTAGATTATTGCCAAGCTCAAGCAGAACTTTCCCAATCGCTGTGTGCCACACAAGCAACCGATTTCATCCAAAAGCTAAAAGAGACGTTAAAAATGAGTTTGCATGTCTAGCAACATAAAAAGAATGAATTTTTGCATCCAAGCTTTTTATCATTATTTTAGTTAAGTTATCCATGTAACTTAAAAAAAATCTTCGGAATCTTGTTCTAAAATTTATTTGATATGATAATCAGTGTGGCCATTTTGTCATTTTTGCATTAAAAATTTTCATTTAGCACTTGTCATTTTATTTAGCATTTTTAGAAAATGTGTTTAGCTTTTTTTAGCATTATTAATTTTAAAAAATTTGACGAATAGTTTTATTGACTTTACTTATATTTTTTTATATATTTTAATTAAAAACAATTGTACCCAAAATGAAATTTCGTAGGAAAATGGATAATTCTTTTATTAAGAAAGGAAATATGAGGAAATATGAAATATGTACATTGTAAAAATGATTTGCTCTTTGGTATTACGATAATAAAGTACAAAGAGATTTTACTTTCTATTTACATAAAAATTCTATAGTGTTACCCCCCATATTCATAAAAATATTTTTAATTAATAAATGGTTTATTTAAGAAATTTTCATAGAAAATTCGTTTCATAAACCTGCTGTGAACCTAAAATATTTTTTATAAATATGGAAAATAATAGTTTTATAACTTCAACTTTTCTTTAACTATAAGAAATAAATTGATCTAAAAATTGTTGTATAGCATAGAAATAAAATCGTTTAAATTTTGCATGTATCAGGGGCTTGCGGGCCCCCTAAATTTAAAATTTAATCTAAACTACCTGTGCCACATATTTATATGTATCAGATGCGTTAACAAAATCTACCCACTTGTTTAGATATAACCATTTATTTCAATTCCGTTAAAAAATAAGTCACTAAATGTATTTAGTTTCGAATAAAATCTGATACTGGTAATACATTTTTAACGAAAAGCTTTAAAAAAATGTTAGCATTATTCTTAGCATTTTTTGGCCGTGTCTAATGGCAGATTTAGCTATAAAAAATTGTAAGATCTGGTCACACTGATGATAAATAATACATATGAGGGGCTTAAAGCACAAGGGGTTAAGTTTCCTTTTTTTAAATTGAGATAAGGTGCTCACATGCCCTTTGTGCTCCTAGCGAAACAGGTATTTTAATGGCAACTGCTGCAATTGGTCGCCATATATCGCTACCGTATGAGCGTTCCACATTCACCTCTTGTTCTCTAAACTTCACCTACTAATTCCATATGGTATCTTAATTAAAAAAAGCACTTAACCCCCTTATGCTTGAAGCCCCTCATATGCTTTTTATTTAACTAGTGCGAAAATTTTAAGAAATAAAATTGCTTAAGCCTTAATTATTATTACAGATAAACATTTGTAACGAATGATATATCTAATTATTTAAAATGGATAAAAGTACCATAATGGGAAAGTTAATATAGTTAAGGTCAGAAAATAAATCGGAACCAATACAAGGTCTCTTCATTTGCACATGTTTGCACAAGGTGGCGATTTATGAACGTTATGATTTAAAAAGTCTGCATTTACACGTTTCATCTTTTAATGCCCAACTCTTGTGTTAAGGAGAGGGAAGCAGAAGAAAAGGGGTTGGTACGGAGGTGCCTGTACTCGGTCAGTACGCTTTGTGTTCTCATTCGTAGGTATATGCGCAACAATGGCTGCATGTAATTTTTTCCTTTTCTTTTTCTCTTTGGTTCGCTTTGAATAAAAGTGCTGTTATTTTGAAACAAAAAAATTAAAACCGGTTGCTGCGGTGATCATAATGGCATTTTCGAAAGGGAATTGAACAAAAGTTGAGCATCAAAAGATGAAACGTGTAAATGTAGACTAAGTAAACATATTTTTTGTTTACTTTTTGTCAGAATTGACTTTGAAAATCTTTGGAAATTTATGAAAACCAAAGTTATTCCGTTTTATTTTGAAAGGCAGCACTCGATTTCTCAGACATAAAGATTATATCGAACAATGATAATGAGTGATAATGAACATCTTTAAATCATTCGTCCCCTTCATAAAAATATGGAGCACAAAAGATCCAAAAATAATTGTTGAATATGAAATATCAGTATAAATATTTGTATGGTGTGGAATAACTTCAAAAAAGATCGTTGGGCAACATTTTTTTTCAAAAACGACGAACAAGTTGCGGTTAATGTGAATGGCATTTAATACCGGACAATGATTAAACATTTTTTAAGGCGCGAAGTAGAGAACAATCCGAAATTGTGGATCCACCAACACAGAAAAAATTATTCAATTTCTCCAATCTCCAAAATGTATACCAAATTCATAATATCAAGCATACAATTTGCTGATTTTGCTCCTCTTACCAAAATGATTATATTGATTAATTAAAAATTTTAAAATTGTAAATATTTTTTTTTTTTCAATAAATGATATTTGTAATTTTAATTAAAAAAATGATCAAAAAACTTTGCCATATCAAACAATGTGTTAATTATTTAAATAAATATTGACAGTTCCCAACAACAATTCTACATATTTAAATTATTTTATTTTAAACGAAAAAAGTCAATTAAAATTGTTTGTTATTTAATTAAAATTTTATTGGAAATTTATTTCAAAACAACTAAAATGTTTATTGAATCAAAATTAAATTTTTAATTTTCTTTCAACTAAAAAAATAATTGATTCAATTATCACATTAATTAAATTTAAATACTTTTTAAACCATTTTTTTAATTGATGAAACACTTTTTTCTGTGAATATGAAGCTTCATGGCTCGTGCAACTATGGCACTTTTTTAGGCATAATCATAACGATCATAACGTTACTAATACGCTACCCTGTATATGTGCAAGGTTGATTTTTGTATAAATTATTTATACAATATTTAAATTAACATTTTCAATCAACGTTATAAAGCTTTACCACTTTCTGCCATTAAACATTAACAAAAATATTCTACTAAAAATGTTCGACTTATAAATAATTTTCAAATTTAAATTTTGCCACTTCTGAATTTAAAATCACTTTTGTCTGTTATTTTACTTGCAACAGAAATTAAATAAGCATTTGATGCAGAAACGCATAAAACAGTTAAATTTTAAAGTTAATAAACATGAATTGTTGCAAACACAAGCAATTAAAATCAACTATTACAAGCAGAGAGCCATTGCAGGACAACAATGCACACATCAGACATTTACAAAGATGGAGGACGTCAGCAAACATATATTACATACATGCATTCGAGTCCCATACACCAGCAAAGTAAGCCAGTATAACAAATGTAATGTACGAGTATGAGTATCAGAGCATATAAAGTCAACAAAATAAAATATGTACATACTTTTGTTAGCAAAACAAAATGAAAATGTGAACATACTTTATTCGTAGTTTGTCTGCCGGCCAGCCTGATTCTGTCTGTATGCCTTTCTGTATGTCGGGTTTGTCTGTCGGTAAATTCATGTTGGTCCAGTTGCTGCAAACGATATTGGAATGGTCAGGAAACAACAAGTTTAATAAAGTAGACATCATGCAAAGAAACAAACAAAGATATTTACTCTGCCCAAGTTTGGGTACTACTTTACTTTTGTTATTGTTTTGTTATTTGAATCTTTTTCTGTATTTAAAATAGAAAAACACCGAGTTACAGATCTAAAACGGTCAACTGGCTTTTGTATGTATGTATGAACACATCGGAACAGAACATCCAAGTGACCAGCAAATATAAATGGAACAACAAAATTGCGTACTTTAAACCATTTCTACGACAATTATTAACAGAAAGAAGTGACGGTATTTTGCGTTGAGTTAAGTCGAATCGGTTAAGACCCTTCTCTATATTATAGATAGTTCTTATAACACCCAAAGAAAAATATGTTTAAAAATGGTCACCTCCAACAAAACTATTTTAAAAGAAAATTTTTAAACATATTATGTATAATTTAACCATATTATTGTCATCGACAACCATATTATGGTTAAATGGGTCCTCCATCAAGAAGGTGCAACCATATTATGGTTACCTTTGAAAATGATCTTTTAGAAAATAATTTGGTTTAAATGTTTAGGATTTAAGCTATTCTTATTATCTTGTTTTAAGTTTTGGTAAAACTTGACTTGGAATAAAATCTTTAACTTATCGTTATACGGAATATCTAATTTCTCAGTCATTTTCCTGGATTTCTCTCAACGTGTAAAATCTTCCATTGTGCCATTAGAGTCCTGTTTTAATTTGTTTTAAATTTTTAACTCTTCTAATTTTTTCGGTTAATTCCGTTAAAAGATTGATATTAGAAAATATGAGATGAAACAAATAACTTAACACATACATATAAGAAGTACGTGAAACAAAACGCAGTTGACAGCAACCACTTATTTAAAATGCAGCTTTCTGAACACCTTCTACGTTTGTATGAAAAAATATTTTCTAAACACATACCTTTTGTATATGAGACGAAACAAATAATTAAAAACTCAAAAAAATATGTTTTAATACTACAAAAAGTTAAAAATTTTGTTACGTCGGTTAATCAATTGAAGTTAACCAGTTTAATCATTAATCGAAAATAACCAATTTTAAATTAACCGATCAGTTAATCGGGTAGTAATTAATCGGTTAACCGATTAACCGAATGAATACCCTAATAAATACGTATAACAGCACGTAGCCGTATTTCTTTGGAACATAAGCAGTAACGTCGTAAAATTTTTGCACTAGTTAAATAAAAAGCATATTATCATTTCTATTAAACTCTAAAGTGCTCAATTTAGAACAAGATTCCGACTTAACTATAATAATTATATATAACTTTGATGCAAAAATTGGTCATGTTTTTGTTTTTAAGAAAAGTCTAGAGCACCTCGGGATTCAGTCTACTCAGTTACAGTATTTTATTTCTTAATTAAAATTTTAATTAAATACCAAAAAAATCTTAATTGACCTTTTTCGTTTAAAATAAAATAATTTAAACATGTAGAATTGTTGTTGGGAATTGTCAATATTTATTTAAATAAATTAACACATTGTTTGAAATTTTTTTTTTTTCAGTATTTGTTTATTGAATCTTCATATATTAAATATAAACTAACAATAATTAATCAAATCTTAGCCTAATATTTACTTTATGTCCTGCCAGTGCTAGACAAAAAAGATTTAGTCATCACATGTTCACATGTGTAGGTGCTTATCGCTCATCTGATTGGGTGAGTGCTGCAGTGTCTCTTCTTCTTGTTGTTTGAAATGGCAAAGTTTTTTGATCACTTTTTTAATTAAAATTCGTTTATTGAAAATTTTTTTCCAAATTTTAAAATTTTTAGTAATCAATATAATCATTTTGGTACTAGGTGCAAAATCAACAAATTGTTTGCTTGATATAATGAATTTGGTATAAATTTTGGTGATTGGAGATATTAAATAAATAATTTTTTCTGTGCAAGCACTTCCATAACCGAAAATTATATATGCAGATGGCATTGCTTAAATTCCCAGGCGTCCTAAAACTTTTCGGGAGGGAAACAATCCATTCAAAACACCGGATCATATTTTTAAAGCAAGGTATCGCTTTAATAAAATAACAATAAAAAATACTCTTCCTTTTTTCAACAATTCTTTTTTTCAATTTAATTTAAGTTTAAAATAAACAAAACAATATTTAGTGATGTATAACTAAAAACATTGATCTTTGTAATCGAATACTATTTACACTCGTCAAACAAAACATATTGCTCAGATAAAATACCAGAGAATATATATTAATTAGTTTTAACGTTTTTTACTATAAAAAAACCATTGTAGTTTTTTTAAAACTGATTTTATTATTCTTACTGTTAAATATATTCAAATTCTTTTAACTATAGGGGATTACTTGTATAACTTGTTGACGGTTGTGTACATCACTAATAGTAAAATGACAATTGCCATAACATGGCATTGCCATCATAAAATTACAAAAGTATTAAAAACGTTTAATAGTTAATTTAGACTTTCTAAACGTTTATAAATTACCTTTTATATTAACGGTAAATAAGTCGAAAAGTGTTTAATAACTAATGTAGAGATAAACCCAAAATGTAAATATTTTTATAAACTAGACCGTAAATCATTTTATTAATAAGTTCATTTATTAATGATGTGCTAATAATCCCAATTTTTTAAATGAAAACACTGAAATTTATTGTTGTGGGAAAGCTAGTTCCTATGCGCATTTCGCTGGTTGCTTAGGCCAGCTCGTCAGGAAACTTTTTCCAAATACTTTAGAAAAGCTAAAAATATTATACAAGTAAGACCATAAAGTGAATAAGAATTTTAAAACACTCTGGTCTTAAATGTAACAATATCAAAGCTTCAACAAAGTCACAACAATAAACCGTCAATTTTTTCTTTCTTACATTCCCCTACAATTGGCTGGGTTTTTTCCAACACAAATTGTAGTTGTAAGAGGATAGAAAGAAAAAACAAAAATTAAAAAAAAACAAGTTACTTAAATAAAGCAGCTTGCCATTTCAGTTTTTTATTTGCCGGGCACATGCAAATTTATTATCAAAAATTATTTTTGGGAATGAAATAAAACACTCTGGTCTTAAATGTAACAATATCTTTTAAACAATTTCTTACATATTTCATCGTGTAGCAAAAAGTTTGCACAACCGCATGGTGATAAAAATCGACTGAGTTATGAGCAGGTATGTACCCTTTATCTTTTAGGTATGTTAAAATGTATCTTACAAAAAGTGCATTTTGGACCACACTAATGAACACTCAATAAGCCATCTTTATAGGCCCTAGTTACAGTTACACAAGCACACATGCATAGCCAAAAAAAAAGGAACCGGAAGTAAAAAATGAGAACAACAATATTAAAAGACATATAACGCAATTTCCTATTTAAACTCATTTTTTTTTGGGTATAAACCAACAAAACCTAAAGCGTCATGTCACTGACACTTTGTTGCTTAAAATATATGCAAAAAGATGTAAACTCTACTTACACACATACTTCAAAGCTACGCACACTTACACATTCACATGTACCTCAATTTTCTTTTGTTCCATGTATGAAAAAGTATATTTTGTTCAAAATATTTTTTGTTGTAAGTGCTGGGAAAAGCTTAATGAACGCATGATAATACCATATTACGGTCATCACATGTCCTTTGGTTCTTACTCTTCCTACACTTGTGTGTAGATGTGTGGGTATTGAAGCGTCAAAATGTGATTGTATGTGAAGTTAGTATGTCATAGAACATCCTCTGTGCATTGTCTGTCGTCTGGGTTGTCATTTAATCACTATTCTTTTTTTTTCTGTTGACTTTGATTTAACATCGGCGAACTTTAAACTAAAGAGTTTTATACTGTGTTTTTTTTTGAACGTAAATTTTTTTTTTTGATGAAAAACCAGCTCCAGTGCAGTTCATGTCATGTTTTATTATGTCTCTTTAACCTCTAGGATGTATACAAGTGTGTTATACTTGTATGTATATATAAAAGTTTTTATATGTATATACATATGTACATGTATTTGTAGCTATATAAAGATATATTAAAAAGTATGTAAGAGTAATAATGTAGAAGAAAAAACTTCACCTTTAGGTGTGTTGTTTATCGTTTTTGTATTTTTTCGCTCTGTGTGTGTGTGTTTGCTTAAAGTTATTTCTGCACTGATACAACGAAACATTCTTGTGGTCTTCCTCATATGCACCAGAGATCAGCAATGAATCGCTTTTTCGCTTCTCATACTGACTCATGAAATTTTAAGTATAAGTGAGTAGAAATCATTTAAACTCAACTACTCTGATTCACTCACACTCACAAATATGAGTGTGACGTCGACTCATACTCACACATTTAAAAATGACCTCAATTTGATTTGTAATTTCAGGAAAATACTTATAATACTCACATTGATTCAGCTCATTTAACTCATCCAAGTATATTTACAAGTTTAGTCATTTAACAGTTTCTAACTAGTATAAAATGTATAAAAATACAATAAAGCATAAAATTGTAAGTTTATACAGAAACATTTTGGGGAAATTAAATTTGTTTATTATTATTGATATTTATGCACATTGAGTTCTGTTGAATCTAAATCTAAGTATGAGTACGATGAGTGAAATCAAACTTCTGAGTGAATATGAGTTTCGATCGAATTACAATAAGTATGAGTGCGTATAAGTACAAGAAATTATGAGTCATGATTCGGCTCTACTCACTTTTTCACTACTCATTGCTGATCTCTGATATGCACTTGCGTAGATTTTGAACTCAAATATAAAATTGTATATAAACAAACCCGTTATCACACATACATGTGTGCATTTACATGGACTATTTTGTCTTCTTAATTTCATACAAAAGTTATTTTAGCTTGAAAATTAATGCTTCATGATTGTAGTTTATGCCTGTACAAGCGAGTAGTTAATAAACAATTCTTTTTGACATTGTTGTGGTTTATCTGAAAACCGAAAAATTTTAAAATTCTCTTTTGTTCGAAATAAAAGGTAATAAAATGAATTTATTTGGAATTCGCTTATTAATTATTTCATCAAAGAGAAATGTATGAGGAAGTGGAATAGAAGTATATTTTAAGGGGAAGAATTGTGCTGCTATTAATTTGCTAAAGAGCTTTTTACGTTATTCTGACAGAATATAAACTACTCTTAAACTAGTATTATTCACTTAATTAGCATACTGAGGTTTTTGATATGCTTATCCTTAGTGAAGGAATCTTCCAGATTAAATTTAAGCAAATAATCTGTTCATCTTTACCGTTCAGGTATTAAATAAAAAACTAATAAGAGAATATGTAACTTCAGCCCAGTCGAAGCATTTTATACGTTTGTTAAAATAGTAACAAAATAATTTTCGAAAATAAACGCTTTTTAGGCCTGTGGGCAATTATGAACTTAACTAACAAAACTTTCTTATAAGGGTAAGTAAAAGTTATTTGTTCCGAATTTTATTAATAAATTAACAAATATTATCGTAAATGTGGCTTTCGGGAATAGTATATACAATTACCGCTCCTGAATGTCACTGTCACTGCCTATTCCCATTATATATATTAACATAAATAATATAGAATAATATTAGACATATATAAACAGAGTTTCCTCTCCATATAAACAATATTTATATTGAGATTCTATATTTCATGTCATTGCCACGAATTTTATAACAACAGGCTTTTATAGAGCTCTTGTTTCTTAACTAGGGTCTATAAATAACCGGAATTTTTGCATACCCGGAAATACAGAAAATTTCTCTTGTATTTTTGCGAATATATCAAAAATGAAATGTAATTGGCAATAAATCACCATATTATGCAATAAAAAGTAACGTTTTGATAATCATATTAGCTTAGTCATTTCTAGGGTGGTGTTTAACTTGAGAAGATTGTATTCTGTTAGTTACCATTTCCCAATAAAAGTTAGAAAGAGAATTGCTCATTCATTGCTCATGCCTTTAATACTATATGGAATTGAAGTATATTCTTTAACAAATGATAACAATTTTAATAGAATTAGGAAATGTTTCAAAAAAATAATTAGATATGTGTATCACCTTGGTTTTCGCGATCATGTTTCATCATATGGTATTGATTTTTTGAACTGCACCTTCGAAGATTTTGTAAATGTTAAGCTGCTAACTTTTTTCTATAGGACAGTAAAATATGGCTTGCCATCTTATCTTTCTTCTAAATTTGAATTTTTGAACTCAGCAAGAACATGCTGAGTAGGCTAGCTGGTAGTGAGCTAGTCAGTGCTGGGGTTGCGGGTTCGATTCCCGCCAGAGACTATGGTCTCCTGCAGACAAGCGTATAGCTTCGCGGGATTAGCATAGGTAATATTAAAAAAAAAAAAAAAAAAAGTGCGCGCGCTCTGTAGACTTCTGTAAAAAAAAAAAAGTTAAACTAGTGTTTTCTCATGGAACAAGTTACACAAAAAATTTAAAAAAAAAAAAAAAAAAAAAAAAAACAGAATACCTGCTTTTAATTTGTTACACCCAATTTTCACGATGATTTAAAAGACATGTCTTTTTTGTATTTCTTTTTTAAAGAAACTTCCAAAAACTTGTTAAATTTTCACCATGTTTCTTTTCTTTGCAGTCAGAGCTGATTTTTTCTTAGTTTCTTATTCGTAACAATATTTAAAATTTCGTTATTCCACATAATTTTGATATATTTTGAATTTTTTTTAATTAAAATTTTTTATATTTCTATATTTTAATAAGTACATGTCATTTTGAAATAAGAATAAAACAGAAATTAAAAAACACAAATAAGTGCAAAGAGGAATGTCAAAAAAGAAACACAGAAATACGATTCATGTCTTTTTTTCTACCCTGCTTACTTCTCTACCCCGCTCACTATCAAACAAAAAAAGACATGATTTTAAAATAGGGGAAAAAATCATCGTGAAAATTGGGTGTTAGTCATGAAAACATCTTTTCACTTAAGGGTTGCTCGATAATGGAATTCTATTATCCCATACAGTGAAAGGGATTTTTCAAAGTCAGTTGCGCAGTTGACTAGTCGTGTTTTCGATATGATATAAGTACTTAATTTCATTGTTAAGCCAAAGAAATTAAAAATATATATGTATATGTATATAGAATTGTAACATTATTGACTCATTGATTCATGATCGCACAGCCTAAACGCCTGAAGTTAAAAACTTGAAATTTGTACCGGTGGCTGGACTCTTCCCAAATAGATCCACTAAAACTGGATTTTTGGAAAGTCGAATGTTTAGGGGGTAAAAAGGGTGAATTCGTAAACCTTATATTTCCAAAACTTAGAGAGATACAATGATATGTAATATTTATCGTTGTCTTTAAAAAAATAAGTGGACGAGTGTCTGGTACTTTTTTGAAATTCTCCTCTTTCAGGGAGTATTTTGGTTTTTTTTCATCCCACCTATCTTTTAAGCCAATAAACATAGAAGTAAAAGTTATATCACATTCGAAACTTATCTAAAAAATGCAAAATCAAGATTGGTACTTTTTCAAAATTCAAACGTATAAGGGGCGAAAATCATAATTTCCTTTTTGGTACTTTTTTAAAAAAACATTTTTCTCCATTCCCACTACAATATTGAAATTGTTAATAGTTCAACGGGGAGAAAAAAGTATCAAAAAGGATATATACGAGAAATTAAATGTCTTTCTTTTACTCTTGTATTCTGCGTATGGTACTTTTTGAATTTGTTATAATATTGAAGGGACTCAAAATTAAGCTGCAAGGTCCTGAGTGATTATCATCCCATAAGATAAAAAATGTTAGTAGCATTTTTAGTTTTTACCAATTTACTAAAATTTTTATTAGTAGTTTTTGTTTTTTAAATTTATAATTTATTTTTGTAAACAAAAGCCAGGGTTAACCTTGAACACAAAATCTTTATATGCAAAAAGCATGAAATGGTACAAAAATAAACGCATTGGCAATAATGTTGTTTAACGATTGAAAAAAAGCTTTTTTTATGTCAAACATGAATAGACGAAAGCTTTTAAATGTTTTTTAAAAACCAATTTTGAAACGTTTTCGTTTTAATACGAAAACTTCAAGTGAGAACACTAGTGTTTTACAAAAACAGGCTGTTAAGCTGACCTACGAAAAATAAAAGTTTAGGTTATCTTCGGATAAACGGATTTTTGAGTTGGTTTTTTACCGATTTTTCCAGTTTTTTAATCGGGTGGGTTATGTTTAAAAAACTGTTATTAGTAGTGGTTTAAACCTTTTTTATATTGATATTCGAGGTGAATGTATGAATGAATGAAATGCGTAAAAAGGTAATACATATGAATACTAATTTTTACTATTTCACCAAAAGATGGCCATGTCCTTTCGCCGTTAAAAAATATATTTTCGCCAGAAATAGATACATAAAATATTTATATTTTTCGAAAATAAACATTATGAGTATGCCATGGCCCAATTAGTAGGTCTGCGCGAAACTACAACAATGCAACAATAGAAAAAACAACACGCATTTTGTTTGTGTAAATTATTTTAAAGATGTCAAAACCCAATGCAAAACAATTGCTACAAAAACAATTGCACGGTTAAAATACAACTCGACAAAAAATCAGCAGGCGTTTCGAGCAGACCTACTAATTGGGCCATGGAGTATGCTTGAAGAAGCAATTTTTGGTCAATTTGACATTTCTTTCTCCCAAATGCCTTATTAAAAAAAAAAAAACATTTTTTTATAAAAACAAGTTAATTTAAGTAAAAATTCAACACATCGATTTTCAAAAAATTAGAACAGTAATGTTTTTTAATATGTCCATAATTTTCTCGAAAATTCTGATCAATATCGAGTGGTAAATAGTGAAAGTATTGCCATTTATGTAAAAAAGAAATATATGCATTTTTTAAAAGCGTTTTTTAGGATTGTGAATTTGTTGTATTTCTTAATCAGATATGGAGATGCTTTTTAGTCCACTGTCTTAACAGCTTTTTAATCTACAACAGCTAAACGACATCTCCTGAAATTTAGATCTCTGAAAAATATTCCAAACAATACAAGAGATTTACTTTTATTTATTTAAGCCTTTATAGGCCAAAAACAGATTACAGGGTAAATTTTAATTTTAGCACATTTTTAACAGATATATAATACATTTTAATTTAGTAAGTTAACATAATTTTTCCTTTTTTCCACGAATATAGGTATGCATTTTTAATTTCTTTGGCTTATAAAAAGGATATTTTACTGAAAGGACCCTAAATTATTTACAATATTATTAAAGGTGTGTGTATCTATATATATATATATATATTAAAATATCCTTTTTATTTTCTATTTTTTTTTTTATTTTTTTAAACGAATGCCTTTTACTTATCGTCTTATTTTGGCATTTGTGTTCATTTATTACGAAGATGTTCATTTTATAAGAACCAAACGTGTGTGGAAAAAATGAAAGCTTTTTCAGTCATTCACCTAAAATGTGTTTTAATTTTATGAAAACCTAAATCAGTTTTCGTTCGTTTTTTTTACGAACGAACAAATATTTTTATTTTCTAAAAACAGGCTGTAAGTCTAATTTTTTCCAATCCAAAAACACATAAAGTTTTTGCGAATTTTATAAAAGTTTTAATATCCGAGATTACAAATTTTATAGGTCAACAAGTCACTGTCCCGACCCTATATAAAACCGTGTTCTTTCAAATCAACTCAAAAGCTACCCTGCTATACAGTTTCAAGAATTGCCTCAGTTACAGTATTATTTTTCGAAACAAAACGTTCGTAAACTGTTGTGTTATAGTTCAGTAAAATAAAAAGGAGCAAAAAAAATTTTGCGTGTAATTTCATTCACGTAAAAAATGTATTAATTAAGAAATAAACTCTGAGATAGTTTTATTAGTTATGTCAATAGTTTAGGGATATCTTATAAAATAATCTCTTAGACAAATAATTTGGTTTGAATGTTAAGGATTTAAGTGATTTTTTTTCTTTAGTTTTGATAAAACTTGACTTGAAATTTTTTTTTCATTTATCGTAGATGTTGACAGAATATCTAATTTCTCAGTAATTTTCCTGGATTTCTTTAAGCATATAAAATCTTTCATTATGTTATTAGAGACCTGTTTATTTTTTTTTTTTTTTAATTTTTAACATTTTTAATTGTATCGGTTAATTCTGTTAAGATATTGATATGAGAAGAAACAAATAACTAAACACATACATACATATAAAACGTGAGTAAAACAAAAAGCTGTTGACATCAAACACTTATTTAAAATGAAGATCACTGAACACCTTCTTTGTTTTTAAGCAAAACTATTTTCTTAGCACATACCGTTTAAATATGAGACGAAACAATTAATTAAAAACACAAACAAATATGAGGGGCTTAGAGCTTTTTATTAAATTGAGATTAAGTCCTCATGTACCCCGCGTTCTCCAAGCGAAACAGGTATTTTAATGACAACTGCTAGAAATAGTCGCCATATAACGCTACCGGATGAGAATTCCACATTCACCTCTTGTGTTTTAAACTTCTCTGAACTTCATCTAATAATTCCAAATATAATATAAATTTTGAAAAAAGCCCTTAAACCACTTGTGCGTCAAGCCCCTTATATATTATAATACCTCAAATAATTAAAAATTTTGTTACATCGGTTAATCGGTTAATCGACTGAAATTAACCGGCTTAATCGTTAATCGAAAATAGCCAATTTTAAATTAACCCATCAATTAATCGGGTATTAATTAATAGGTTAACCGATTAACGGTTAACCGAATGGATACCCTACTATTTAGAGATAAAATTTAATAGGTTATAGGTTATACTTACACGTTTTTCTAAACGGGTAAAATTTCACCCGAGGGACTTTTTCGTAATTTTCCAAATAGTTTTGTAACGTTTTCATATACAAAAACAAAACTTAATGTTATTTATGTAAATTATAAATTTAAAATATTTGAAAAAAGTCTCATTTAGATCCAGCAAAATGTTTAAGAGATATTATATTCTGAAACATAAAATGGGTCAAATTTCACCCGAAAACCTATAAGGGTTAAACAGGATTAACGAACAAAGAGACATAACAAAAAAATGTGGTTACAAACCTTATTTCTGCAGAATTCTTTATAGAAGATAAATTGATTAATTTGGATGTTAAAATCAAATACACATGAATCAATCCTTAATAATCTTATAAAAATATTGGATTAAAATTTTTTTTTTTCTTAATTTATGCCATCATTTATCAATTAGTTGGCTCTTCTCACAAAATTTTCCCCCAATGTGATTTTTTATGGCCACCCTGTTGCATATCAAATATTTTACTAATCATAACTCTTAATTTATTACAACAGCAATACTACAAAAAATGCATGTCCCATGCTTTTTTATAGATAATTGGCATCACTGTCAAGTGTAGTTTTACGTCCTTTTCTTTGCGAATTTTAAAGGCACACAGATATAAACGATATTTTCGTTTTATATTTTTTTATGATGCTGGGTGCCATAACCATAGTTTACAAATGAATGAAGCTGCAAAACACAGTTCAACAACTTCGACAGCTCAAAAATGGAAAAAATCCAGAGAAGAGGGAAAACAAGTGGTTGTGGCACAGTACCATTCAACCAACAAGTTATAAAGGTAATTACCTTTAAATGTAAAGTGTTTCTTTTATAAAAGAAATTTTTATATAAAAAAAACATTTTTTTTTTTGCACTATTTAAGTTGACTTTAATAGAGCCGCTGCTGATGTTGTTGCCGTAGCCAAAGCAACAGAGCAACATGCAGCGGCAATAGAAGTAAAAGTTAAGTGCTAGAAAATTGTTGAGAGAGTAGAAAAAAAGGCTTTTGACGTTTAGATTGTACTTTAGAATAATTTTTGTGTGATGCCAGTTAATAATTTTTAATATTTCTTTTTTACTTTCTAGTTTTTTTTTTTCTTTTTTTTTTTTTTTTTTTTTTTTTTGTTTTGTCTGCTGGAATATTTATGGAGTTTAGTTTATAACATTTAAGGTAGCTGTGGAAGTTTCTGTACCAAAATAATATTTGTAAGAAATTTTTACATGAGTAATTTTAGAAGAATATTTGAATTATTATAGTTGAATTGTGATTTTCACAGCAATTGAGAGTGGCGTGGAAAACAGATTTACTTTTATTTGTTGGAAAAATAATTTATTACATTATCTTTTATAAAAATTAGTGATGAGTGTTTTATAATTTTGTAAACACCTGGTATGTATATTGATTTTATCATACCATATGTAACACTTCTTGAAATTATTATAACTAGAAGAAAAGCTCTCCTTATTTCATATGTAATTAAATGGGTCTGTTGTCAGCGAGCAAAGAGGGTATACTAGTGTTTGCAGCGCCAAGAAATAATAAATAATTTATTATTATCACTATCTAAACTTTTTTTTTTTTTTTTTCTCAGTATTTATTTATTGAATCTTCATATACTAAATATGAACTAACAATAATTAATCAAATCTTAACCTAATATTTGATTTATGTCCTGCCAGTGCCGGACAAAAAAGATTTCGTCATCACGGTTTCTGTTCACATATGTAGGTGTTTACTGCTCATCTGATTGGGTGAGTGCTGCAGTGTCTCTTCTTCTTAATCGAGTGTGGCCGCCATAATTTAAAATATTTCGTGCTAATGGGTTTGGGTGCAGTTCCAGCCTTTTTAAATATTTTACTGCATATTTCGTTATCATAGTTTTTACTAATGGCACATTGAGATCCTTGTGGATATTTGAGTTTTTGACGTACCAGGGGGCGGCTGTGATTATTCGAAGAAGTTTATTTTGGCGCCTTTGAATTTGAACTGAATACCGTAGCACCAAACTGGCTTTAAGATAGAGTTGTAAAGTAGAAGTTTGCAATCGAGGCTGAGAACAGAATTTCTTCCAATAAGCCAATTTATTTGAATTGCTTTTAGTTTCATTTGAGTTAATTTAGCTTCTATATGCCATTTCCACGTTAAACGCCGATCTAGATGTATACCGAGGTATTTTACATGCGAGTGTTGGGGTATTATTTGATTATTGATTTTAATAGGGGGGCATGTTTCCCGACGCAATGTGAATGTTATATGTGCGCATTTTTGCTCATTGATCTTTATCCTCCATTGTTTTAACCACCTTTCCAGTTCAAATATGTGATCCTGTAAGTAACGAGATGCTTCTTGACAGTTTGCGTGTACGCTTAGAAAAGCTGTATCGTCCGCAAATGTTGACTGATGAGAATATGTAAATTCCATCCCATGCAAAGCTCGCAGTCAAGGTGCAGGTGGCAATTTAATCTTTTTTTTTAATCGTTTTTTTTTTTTTTTTTTTTTTTTTGTCTTACTATGCTAATTCCGCGAAGCTCTACGCTTGTCTGTGGAAAGAAACCGGCTGGAATCGAACCCGCAACCCCGGCGCTGATAGACTAGCTCTCTACCAACTAGCCTGCCGGATCACCCACGATCTTACCTCTGAAATAAAGAATTTTCCGGGGAATGCATGGTTTCTCTGGATAAGGAATAGGGCGCAATTAAAAAGATAATTTGAAGAAGGACGTAGCTTATTGAATTGGTAGCTGTCATTTGATTATTTCACCTAGCTTCCACACGAATATTACCCAGCAATAAGAGCAAATTCACCAGTTTGGAGAAAGCAAATTGGTTGCTCTAGAGATTTCCAAAGCGTTTTATCGTGTGTGGCTCGGTACACTTGTTTCTAAGCTTATTACGTTTGGTGTTGGTAGTGATATCACTCGAGCTTTCTTAAGGACCGCTTTATACGTGTTGTTATATATGAGTTATCATCGGAGGAGTTTCCTTTAAATTCAGAAGTACCGCAAGGTTCTGTTCTTTCTCCTACACTTTTTCTTATTTTTCTTAATGACCTACTGGGTCTTACTTTCAATCCTATCCAATCTTTCGCAGATGACAGCAGCATTTGTCATTTATTTTCCTCTAATCATAGACCAAGCCTTACTGAGGTTGAAGCTATGAGGCAGGATATGAACGACACACTCAATCATGACCTTACGACAATCTCTGCGTAGGGTCTTGCGCATAGGGTCGATTTTAATTCTCATATTATGAAGTCAGCGTCATCTGTATTCTTGGGAGGCATAGCTTTTGAGGAATCGGACACTCTTAATGGTTTAGGCATGAAAATTCAATGTGATGTTCATATTTTTCACGTGTCGAAAGAAGCATTCAAGTGTCCTGGTTTCTTAAAACGGTGCAAAAACTACTCCACTCCGTCTGATCTATTTATACTATTTATACTGCCTATATCCGACCGAAAATGGAATACAACTCCCATATTTAGTCAGGTGCTTCAAGGTCTGTCTTGAAGCTTCTGGATCGGGTGCAAAGGAGTGCGTTGAAGCTCATCAATGCCAGTAGGCTATCGTGGTCAATTGATTCATTGGAGCATCTTCGGATTGTTGGCTGTGCGACATTGTTCCATCGTTATTACCACGGTAAGTGTTACGCTGAGACGGACGAATTCACCCCTGATGCGCGGGTGCGTGCCCGTAGTACTCGCCTTTCCAGCAGACTACCTCCGTTCGTTGTCGACTGTCCCGTATATCGCACAAGGCATTACAGGGAAAATTAATTTCTCGGTCGAACTAGCCGTATATGGAATAGACTCCCGGCCGAAGTCTGCCCAGTCGGCTACAATTTGGAAAAATTTAAGTTAAATGTCCGCAAACACTACTCCCTCTTTATTTCTCCTCATAATTTTTTTTCCATATATCAATACAATGCATTGCATTAGTAGGGGGCATCCCCTGAATGTTGGTTCAAAGTAAAAAAAAAAAAAAATTGCCAGTAATCACGTCACAATTTAAACAATAATGAAAGGATATTTTGGTCATAAGCATTTTTCTAAAAGTTAAACGTATTGAACTTGATCAGTTCTGAATATAATTTGATAAAAGCCTTTATTTAGATTTTTTCTTTGGTATTGTATTATTTAGTTAATATGAATTTTCTTCTCACACTCACTTTTTATATCCTTCACCACAGGTGTCATTCCGTTTGTAATTTCTTCAATATTTTTCTTAGACCTTAAAAAATTCTAAGTGCTTATGAACAGCGAACGTGATTAAACTATGACCATCTATCTGTCTTCTATATAACATATTGGGGACCAGGTTGTTTTAAATTTGTATAAGACATAGTGCGTAAAAGTTTGATATTCAAATTCAGCCAGACAGGTCCACAAATGGTATAAGCAAACAACCACTGCTGCCTCTAACTTTTACCCGGAAATCTTTTTGATGTCTTCTTATTATCTACATATGTACTTTTCTTTCACTTTACATAAACTAAGTAGAATACTAGTATTGAAAATTAACAGAATCGTTTTATAAATTACCGAGTTTTTCTTTGCGAAATAATGGTTTTGACTATGGATGTAACGATACGCCTTTTTACCGATACGAAACCGATACTCAAGAAGAAATATCGCCGATACCAATACGAATATAAAATTTAAATTCAAGTAAAACTAACAAAACTCAAGTAGAGTAATTTTTTTATTATACAAAATTACAGTGTAAGAGATTTTTAATATTTAAAATTGATTTTAATAAGATTTAAAAAAAACGAAATGAATTTAAATTCATGGTTAAATTAATTAATTGTTTGACCCTGAAAGGTAACTCTTCATTTTCGTCGCATCGACAAATTTTTAGAAAACAAAATCTAGTAGACCGATTTTTAAAGTAAAAAATCATCAAAAATTATTTTAGTTAAGTAAAATTAAATTAAATGAAGCATAAAAAATAAAAGTTTTTCTTCTCTCTCAAAATTTTATAAAAATTTTAATTAAGTTTTGTGATTTGAAATTTATTATTTTTTTAAAGCTTTCGTCATCAGGTAACCTTGTTGGAAAAAAAGCGTATTTTGAATAATTTAAACATAAAAAAGTTATATGATAAAGGGTAAATGAGCTTCATCGATTCGACGAAGAGTTACCATCCAGGGTTAAACAAAAAAAAGTGTTAGAGATTTTATGTAGTCAAAATAAATATTAATAACATTTTTGTTTTAAAAACGAAGTATTCTCAACTATTGCAGAGATAATTTCGCAACTCTGTTTGACGTAGACATGCAGTAAAAAATCGTCTATCAGATGTGAATAAACTCATTTGTCAACTTAAGTATTTTTTTTTGCGCCATGGTCTTAAATTTTGAGTAAAATATTTATTTGCGCCGGATCTGCGTCTCTAGAAAAATTAGAAAATCTAAGGTGTATCTAGACTTCTTCTTTAAATGAGCCACAGCGTATGATCAACAGAGGATCGTCCTTCCACAAATGTTCTTTTAATATTTACACATACATTCCAAAGTTTAGTTTTTGCAGACTTATCACAACTTTAATAGGTGAAGGGGTGACCGTGTCCTCTACACTTTCGGAACGTAGAGTCATCTTGAGTAGATCAATAAGACGTTTCTGTTCGATCTATTGTCTTTGAAATTTTCTAGCTTTGTATCGAAGGTAAAGAATTGTATAGAAACAATAGATTTCAATATTCTCTAAACGCACAACTCTTTCATTCAGAGTTAATGCTACGTAAATCGCCAATTTTTGAGACACTAAATTATTCTGCATCTCAGTTTATTCATTTATCGTATTTTCTCATAATGCTCGAAGACTGTTAACTATCGAAATAGCATCAGTCCCAGAAGTCTTGGTTGCGGCCTAGACCTGAATTAAATTATTGACCGACAATAAGAAAGTTTTATGCGTTTCTTGTTAAAACTTTGAACTGGCTTGAGTAAAATATCATGGTTCGTAACAGTTTTTGCCGAACTAAAATGATTTTTAGGAGGGTAATGTTGGACCTATGGTAAATTATGGACCAATCATCCCAAAATTCTGAAGACTGATTTCTGGAATTACAAAAAATAAATTAGAATATATTTCAATACAGCAGTGTAATTAGTTTCAGCGTTAACAGTAAATTTCACAAATTTGCATGATATTTTTTCTGGCCATATGAATTTAAGTAAAAAATTTCACCGCAATATCTATATCTTTTATGGTAAGAATTTATTTATGAGATGAATTTAATTATATTCCCTATAGAGGGCTTTATTAGGTTTTAGGCGCAATAAACTGTTTTCCGAGAGTAGGGTTTATATGGGGTCTCGGGTTAATTATGGACCGATCTTCACGAAATTTAGCAGTGTGATTTATAGTCCTATACAACTGTACCGTACCGAATTTAATACTGATAGCATTATTAATTACGGTTTCAGCGTACTAAACCGTTTTCCGGGGGAAGGGGTTTATATGGGGCATAGTGTAAATTATGGACCGATCTTCCAAAAATGTTACAGTGTGATTTTTGGTCTTATAAAATTGTACGTACCAAATTTTAGTATGATAGCGTTATTTATTACAGTTTTAGGCGTACTAAACTGTTTTCCGCGAGTAGGGCTTATATGGGGCTTATGGTCAATTATGGACCGAACTTCACGAAATTTAACAGTATGATTTGTAGTCGTATAAAGCGAATTTTTGTATCATTTCGTGCATTATTCCACCATTTATGTTAGTTTTTGTATAAAAATTATCAATTTTTTTAGGGTGATGGTTCCACATTTTAATTCATAGCTCTGATCCTACTGAACAGATGTTGCTGGATTTCGATTCCAAGCTGCTTAACTACAAGCAATTTGAAACCAAATTTGTTCTTGTCTTTTGCGTTTTTCGAAAGTGAGCGTGTTTTCAGTAGACGGACAGACAGACGGACATGGCTAAAGCGACTTAGAATTACTCAAGGAGCCAGATAATAAAAAAGTTTCACACGGAATGTCAAACTTAGTATACCCTCATTCACCACTAGTGGTGGTGGAGGGTATAAAAACTCCTTAAGTAACCAAAATCCATAAAAACTTTCCTTTAACTTTGTGAAGGGCTTATAAGATTCGGCACTGTCTAATATATCACTTGTTTATTATTTTGTAATATTGTTATTTAACCATGACGGCTTAACACTATGAAATTAATAATAAAAAAAGTTGATGTATATATTTTTCATCGCACGAAAAACATTTCTCACAGAACGCTGATTTTCGTAATAAAGCTGGACAATTTGGAGACGTGCTGTAGTGGGAGTCTTTCCATGATGATTTGCCAAACGATACTGAACAAAAATGACAAAGCAGTTTGATTTAGTCATGCGTTATCTGTAAAAAGAGCACATTGTAAATCAAAACTCACGATGAATCACCCTATATAAGTACCTTTTTTTTGGATTTTGTATTGTTAAAGTTTTTATAAGTTTTTATGATAAAGGAATGGGAAGAACACCCGTTTGGTACAACTCTTCAAAAAACAAGTTAATAAATAACACTTTGTATTCAAGCACAGAGTGCTACAACTTGCGAGTTTTGGCCCTCTCTTGTTCTATGTATTGTAGATATACGTTTTGTAAAATATTAGGATAACGTTAAGTGCCGCCGCAACGAAGCTGAAATTTTAAGATGCATTTACTACGGGAAAAAAATGTTTTAAATTTTTGTAAAAAAAAATTTCTTTTAAATTGTTATCTTTGCATTTAGATGTAAAAGAATTTTTCTTCAGTTTCATAAAAATCGCCACACACATATTTCGCTACCTTTCCATTAAAAATTACAATTATGTCAACATTTTTGACCTTCATGATTTACTGTTAATATTTTCTGATTTAAGTTAAACCTTCAGAGTATATTTAAGATTATCTGGACTATAATATTCTGAATGAGGTTTACTGAAAATTCATAACAGTAAAGAGATTGCGATAATTCGCCAAAATATGGCCAAAAAAATTAGTTTTCCCCGAAAATCGCAAAATTTAAATCGCAGGTTCGGAAAAACTACGGGAGGTATTGACATAATTTCGTCATTGCTTTATTCTCTATTATATCCTCAGTAAGTCCCAATGTGGTGTTAAAAAATTTTGAAATTTTTTTAACAAAATTTTAAAAATGAAGTTTCGGAACTGCCGTTAAAAATATAATTTTTTTTTTTTTTGTAATACCTGCGGTAAACGGTCTACTTTGAAGACAAAAACTCATATTCAAATAAATACGGTTATATTTTAGGTATAAATTAGCTCTTATTCAAATATTTCCCGAAATATGTTATTTTTTTTCCTTCATTTCTTGTTCAAGTGGCCTGAGACGCGTTAATAACCATGGGGAAATTTTAATAACTTTAACATTTTTTAAACAAATTTTGTCTTTTATATCTCACTATAACGACAATAATGTACACAATTTTATTATTTTACATTAGATTGCAAAAGTAGTTATTTAGTGGAAAAATTTTTAAGAAACTAAATAAATATTTTTCCCCTTGCAAATGCACCGTCAAACTTCAGGTCGGTGTGGCACCAGTTAACGTCATCTTATTATCCTAATTTTTTACGCAACGTAAATATACAATTCATAGAACAATTCTAGGGGCGATGACCTGTGCCTTGACATTTTTTTGGTCCATACAATCTTGGTCCAACCATAACGCACGATGTTAGTTTTGAGTCACACCTTAACTTCAAGTTTTTTGCCAAACTTTGTGAAACAAATTCAAGCATTGAGTGGTACTCAATTGAGCAGAGCATTAAGATTGTCGAAGCCTTTAACGAAAATCGGAGTTCAAATCAAAATGCATTTCGCGATATTTTTTCTCAGCATAATCGACCAAATGTGTCCACAATCGTGAGAATCGTGAGAAACTTTCAGCATACCCTGTTTGTAGGGAAACACTTGTGCATGCTCGCCCAGTTCGTTCTGCGGAAAACATTGCCGTGTTTCCCCGTAGTGTGGCAGAAGAGCCGTCAACCTCGACTCGTCGTCATCTCCAACAATTAAACATCTCAGGAACATCACTGATTTCTGATTTTGACCTGGCCGATATGTGGTTCCAACAGGATGGTGCCACTTGCCGTCAACGAAAAAATGGCTCTTTTGCGGGAGATATTCAATGGCCGTGTTATCTCACGTCTTGGCGATGTTAATTGGCCGCCACGATCATGTTATATGACACCGTTGGACTTCTTTCGTTGGGAATATTTAAAAGAAAAAGTGTACGTCAATAAGCCATGAACAATTCAAGAGCTAAAGGATTAGATAATTTGGCGGATTAACGACATTGAACCTCAATTAAGTCTCAGAGTCATTGAAAATAGGGACCATCGGATAGTGGTATGCCTTCGAAGCCATGGCTAGCATTTGGGCGATATTTTGTTTCACACATAATTTTCATAGTTGCTTCTACATAATAAAAAAATATTAATATTATTCTCTGAAAACTTTTTGTTTTATTTACAATTAACATCTTGCGTTTTGGTTGGACCACTCTTTAAAATTAAAACTTTAAAATATGTACATTCAACTTTTAGTAGAATAAATATAACAACGAAATAAAGTTCTTCAAGGAGATATAACAAATTTGACACCGCAAACAAAACATTCTAAATTTTTATTTTCTTTCTTAACATATTCAATTTTATGCTTTTCTTTTTCAACATAAAGAAATAAATCCTAAGTTAAATTTCGTTTTTATTTCTCTAAACAAAAATTTACATTTGAAATCACTTTGTTATAGACGTCAGGTTTAATTTCCTTAACATTTGTTATTGTTAAGATACCAACAATAAAATATTTTTTCCCCCGTTTAATTAAAACAGTGGCTAAAAGAATAGTAAAAAAAATATATTTCAAGAAAATAAATTAGTTTCGTATTTTAAAAAACAAACAGTCTTTCAGAAAAGGGAATAATTTCTCCAGACTTCCAATTAGTTTTAGAATCCTAGAAAAATTACTCCTATTCTTTGCCTTTGCCCCACTCTGAAATTATGGTAATAATACAACAATTTTGCCCCAGATTATGGTTGTTGGTAATCAATAATGCATTTGTTTTTTATGTGCTGGCAAAATGTTGTAATTTAGCGATTTTTTTTCATGATATTCAAATGAATTTTTTTTTCTCTCTCTCTCTCTCTCTCTCTCTCTCTCTCTCTCTGACAAAAGCAAAATCAATGACGATTACACCTTAACATATACAAACACATCATTTTTATTATTTTTTCAAACAAAAACAAATAAATTCAACTTTAGCCAAACACATTCTGCTCGACGTATACTTGATTTTTCCGCATTTCTTTTTATCCTTAGAAAAATAACGCATACGTATGGGTTTGTTATTTTTCAAACAATTGAGAATGTTTTAATCGAGTGTGCCGAATCTTTGATACCCTCCACACCTAAAATTATAATTTTTAGAAAGTGGACTTTTATGGAATCTAACATTACAATTTCTAGTCATAAAAGAAAAACTGGGTTCTTGGTACCCACTTACAACTACAATTCGAGCTGGAAAAAAACCAGCCACTTGTAGAGGAATCTAAGAAAAGATATACTCACTGTTTATTGTTGTTGTTTTGCTTAAGCTTTGATATTGGTATAAGTAAACCTTGAGTGTTTATTATTCTTATACGCTTTACAGTTTTATTTGTATAATTGTTTAAACTTTTCTAAATTCTTTGGAAAAAGGTTTCCTAATGATCTGGCCTAAGCAACCAGTGCAATGCGCATAGAAACCAGCGTTCCCTCAAAAATTAATTTCAGTGTTTTTTTTATCAAATCTTATTTAAAACAAATTTTTTATTAAAAAAATAACTTTGGAAAAACTTATGTTTACCAAAAATGTATCACAATTTAATTTTTGGTACGAGTTTTTAAAGTGTTTTTCGGGAGTGAGGTTTATATTAGATCTTTGGTAAATTATAAGCCGATTATCAGGCCTGTTCTGAAAATCACGTGATTTCAAATCACATGTGCTTTTAAAATCACACGTGTGATTTTGTGGTGTTCTGTAAATCACACCGTTTTTGTGTTTTTCGGTGTGATTTTTAATTGTCGAAAGCACAAACAAACACAAATTGTTAACACCTGCTTGTTCTACAGAGGCGTAGCTCATTTTTTAACGCTTTTTTTGTTATTTTTCCGGTAATTTGTTTTTTTAACCGATTTGGCGATCTCAAGTTGGTTTTAGGGCTTGTTTTTTTTTTCGAGAATTATAGCCATGTTTGCGATAGAAGCGATTTGTTCCTGTAAGATTTCTGACTCTTTGCAGCTTTAAAGATTTATAATAAATAGAAGACTCTACTATCTTGCCGCGGTTAGCAAATTTTTGCGCATTTCCACTAATTAAGCAATTTTTACCGAACTTTTGCCATTCCTTATTGTTTTAGGGACTTTAAATCAATTTTATGGCTTGTTTGTAATATTAAAGATTTTCGCGAATTTTGGCTATTTTTGCAAAAATATTTTATTATTTTTCCGATATTTTGTTTTTTAGCCCATGTAGCGATTTCAAATAAGTCTTAGGGTTTGTTTACAAGTTTGCAATTTTTCGTGAATTCTCGCCATGTTCGCGAATAGAAGCGATTTTTTTCCTGTGATTCTTCACAGCTTTTGCGATTTTTAATATATATATAAGACTTTGCTATCATGACGCTGTTAGTAAATTAGCGATTTTTTATCCAACTAAAAAAATAAGCCTTAAATTACAACAGAAGTCACAAAAGAATTTGTGTACTGTCGTCGAATTTTCTTAATTTTACATGATTTGTTGTAAATAAAACATAAAAAAATTAATAAATAACACATTGAATGTTTTATTAAGTAATTTATCATGACGATCATCTTACAATAGTCGCAAAAATAACAAAGTGATTTTAAAAAGTTGTTAACGTAGCTGAACGTTTTGAAATCACAAAATAATTTGCCCAGAACATCTTTCTTGTGGTTTCAAATCACTTTGATAAAATGTGATTTTCAGAACAGGCCTGTATGTCAAAACTTTATAGTGTCACATAAAAAGGCATTTGTTTTTTTGTTTGTTCCATAAAGAGTTCTATGCTACTAAACCGATTTTCCTGAAAATTTTCTGTAATTTGCTGATTACACGGCGCTTAAGATAGATTATAAATATTTTAAAATTTTCGAGTGAGCGTGGTGGCACCTCACATACAAAGACAGCAAAAATAAAAATAACACCAACATATTGTGCTTAAGTCGACCAGATGATGGCACCACCAAAAACAGCTCGCAAAAAATAAAACGCCAGCATAACAGTATAAATACCACCATGTAGAAGTCAGCAGGGTAAAACACCAAATGCACCACACTATACGATCAGCTATCTACAAAAACGTTACAGTAAAAATGTGGAACAAATAGTTTCGTTAGCAATACAAAACATCCACCAAAAAGCGAGCTAAGCTGTTAAAGTGAGCGTTGAACCTCCTATAGAAGCACAATTTAATTGTCTTTATATCTGGCGAAGGATAATATTTGATGTTTGAAATTTGGTACAAATCGTGTAGAGTAGCCTTGAACGACATCTGTCTAAAAATAATTATTAATTTAATTTTAATGGGGGGTAGCGAAGCTCTGCAGGTTAAGTTAGTAGTCATATAAAACTAAATTTGACCAAATTTCATTACAATATAATTTTTGTATTCATTTTAGGAGTATTAAAGTCTCCACGCCCTATAATATACACACTTTATGGGATTTCGTCTGAATAGCCCTTGGTGTTGCAAAGTGTACGATAGACTTAATATACACTCCATTCACAGCCCCTTGTGGTGGAGGGTATAATAACAAAACCCAACAGGAAATTTTGTTCTAGACCAATATTCAGTATTGCTGATACGTGAAAACCCACTTTTGGACTCTGACATGACCGTAGTGTTAGTGATATTCTGTCACAAGTTTTGAAATATAGTAACTGAGAAAGGGCTGAAAATAATTCTCAATGCCAACTACACATGCCGAAACTCAAAAACAAAGAATTGGGGACTATGACCAAATGTAGTAAACAGGATTTACACATCGATTGTTTGACTAATTCTTACTTATGAAGAGTGTGGTCTGGTAGGAAGCTATGAGAAATAGTTGCTATAAGAACTTTTCCCCCAAGTTGAAAATTTATAATTGGCATAAACGAGGCTATACACAGCACTTCTTAGGAACAAGTGTACGGAATATCGGCAAGAAGTTTATTTGGACTCAGTGATTGAACGGGAGATCGAACGGTTATTATTCGACCGGTTTTAACCGGTTATTTTTGCTTTGCCCAAGTCGGTTATTTTAAAATGCCCATTTTTCGAATATCGAATAAACCGGTTATTTTGGTATAATAAACCGGTTATTTTAATAATGTGTAATTAATATACATTTTCATTACTCTGGTTATAGATGTTCCCGTAATTTAAGTATTTTCCAATTGAATATTGGCCAAACTTTAACTTTTAATGAAGAATGTCAAAACAAAATGTAACAAATGTCAAAAAACATTATGAACACTGTAAATACAAATCTCTTATAAAAGCGTGTGTTCTTGTAAAAAAAAAACCAAAAACTATTCAAAATACTACAAAAACGTGTGCAGTTAAAAAGTAAGATTTTGTGCGAGAGTATTCTAAATATTAAATATATTTTTATATAGAGGTTATCTCTAGAGATTTTTCGAAAGCGATTTAAAAAACAAAGTTAGTTGCTTGAAGTGCCCTTAAATAATAAGATACAAAGGTTCTTCCATGTCACGACTTATAAATCACCTTTAATTAGTCTACATGCTTGACATTAAGGATCCACATAAAACTTAACTCAGTTCGAAGTAGTTGTAAAGAGACGACAAAGAAGACTTTACTAAAATACTCGGCCAAGAATGAATCACTGGTGAAATATTAGCCCATTGTGTTGCCGAGGACGAAATGCCCGTTAAGGCACTAAAAACTCTTAAGTAGTTCTAGCATCTCTTCATGCTGAAAACTAGAATATTCCGGCGGAATCAACGGTATGGGAAAACTTTCTACCAGTTTTATTTATTAAAACACCAAGAACTAAAAAACAAAATTGAAGAAATCAAATAATGTCATGGAATGTTTTAAATTGTAGTCGACGAATTGGCAAATATTTTACACAGAAAGAATGTTCAGTTCACTATTCGTTTCTATAATGCTGAAACAAAATAATTTGAAAAAGATAATCCTGGCTAAGAGGTTGTGTTTGCAACTTTTGAAAAATATGGTTGATTTATATAGACATGCTTAACCACCAACAAAATAAAAGCCATTCAAAATAAATTTGAGAGAATATTTCAAATAATAACTTTATTAAATTCCTATAATTTATTTGCTTTTGTAAAACGTTTGTCTAGATCAAATATCATTCAACAGTTTCTAAATTACATTAAACAAATATCTTTTTAAAAATAAAGTTTAGTAAATCAATAAAAAATTGTTGAAAACTAAGTTAAAGTTTGATCAATTTACTTGGATTTTATCGTCAAATATTTGTTAGGTCTGATCTAAGTCATATCTACATATGTATTTTGTTAGTTCCTTACCTTTGCGAATTTTTTTGTTTTTATTCAAATTAACGTTGTATTACAAAAACTTGTTTGATTTTTGTGTTTTTATGTATTCGAATTAAAACCATTTAACCGGTTATTTAAAAAATGCTTAACCGAAAACCGGGTTTTTTTAAAATAGCAACTATTCGTAATATTCGAAAATCGGTTATTGAAAAAAGTCGAATAATCGATCTCCCTAGTTGAGACTCTAACAGTCGTGAAGTAAGGTATCTTTTAAGGCCTTGTAAATGTAAAATAGCAAAATCTCGCCTTCAAATGCATAATGGCATATGTCATAACCAGAGAAACCAGAAATGTGCTATAAAAAAGCGTTTTATTCGCATTAAATATGCAGTAAAAACTCGAAAATATGCCCTGAAAATTTTTAAAAATATGCCCCAATAAATCAGAAATTGCTCATTTAAAAACAAATGCCGTATTCATAAAAAATAAAATAGATTTCAAACGTATTTTAAAACAAAATTTCCAAACAAATTTTCCTTAAAATAGATTTCATATCCAATTTAGTTTTTTATGAATACGGCAGAAAATATTTAACAATTTAAAAACATTGGCATTTAAAAAATAATCCTAAAATTTTAATTAATCCTTTTATTTAAGTTTGAGGTCTTTTTCTTTTTTTTTATAAAAAATATTAAATTTATTAAATCCAATATTTCGGCACTCCGTTTTTTGACTTCTTCAGGAATTTTTCTTGAATATTTGACAAAATTAACAATTTTTTATAAATATAACAAATTTAACAAATATAATAAAATGTCATATTTTCAATTAAATACAAAAAGGTATTCCAATTCAAACCTAATCTATTACAGTTTAAATTAATTTTGAATTTCCATTTCTATTTTTATAAAAAAATTGTCTATAATTTTGGGCTACATTTGCAGTATCTGACTTCAAATTGATTCTGGATATTGTTGGAATCTTTATAATTTGAAACATGTCTTACATTAATCTACGTTTATAATTATTTTCCGTGTTTTTAAAACTAATATATTTTGAAAATCAGGATAATAGTTTGGACTTGCACAATGGGTTAATAAAGCGGTTTTTTGTGATGAAATATTCCTATATTTTTGAACTGACTTATGTCCTGCTATCCAAGGTTTAAGTTTATTTTTTGTTGTACCAACATACACTTTACTGCTCTGTCCATTAACATTTCCCTTACAAGGTATTTTATAAGCTTTATTTGACATTTCCAACTTATTTATTTTATCCTTCACATTAGTGAATAATCTACCTATTGTACTATAAGATTTATGTGCAATTTTATATATTTTCGTTTCATAAATATTTGATTTTTCTAATCTTTCTGAAAATCTTGGTACATAAGTTAGTGATTTATTAATTTTCGGTTCTGCGTTACTGTTGGAATTGTTTATTCTATGGTTATTATATGTTAATAATAAATTAGATATAATTTCCTTTGGAAAACTATTTTCCATTAATGCACTAAAAATGTTTTCTTTATTATTACTGTGGAAACATGTATCACTTATTGTCAATACCCTTTCTATAAAATGTTTAGCAGTGTTAATTTTTATTATTTTTGGATGATTTGGAAAATAGTTAAGTATTCTACCAGACGATGTTGGTTTTTGATACCAATCAATAAATAAACTTTCTTCTTTTCTTATTATTAAAGTGTCTAAATAAGAGAATCTTGATTCAAACTCCTTTTCCATTGTACACTTTATATCTCCATGAAAAGAATTAAATGTATTTAAAATGTTTGTTATTTCGGATTCCTTAATTACACAAAATAAATCATCCACATATTTTGTCATAATTTTAGGTTTAATAGTTAACAGTTTTATACATTTATCTATTAATTTCTCCAGAACAATATGTGCTACAATAGGAGAAGCAGGTGAACCCATAGGAAGTCCTTTTAATTTGACATATATACTACTATCCAATTGAAAATACCTATTATCAATTATGCTAAATTTCAGAATACGTAAAAATAATTCCTTATCTATATTAGTGTGTTCCTCTAACTTATTCCATTGTTCCTCTACTATATCCATAGCAAGATCTCTAGGTATACTTGGAAATAATGAAACTACATCTAAAGAAATTAATTTCTCATCATCATTTAACTTAATATTCTTAATTTTATCTTTAAATTGAAGAGAATCTCTTACATTATATTTTGAATTTTCCGTTATTTTTTTAAGAATTGTTGCAATATATTTACAAAGTTCATATGGTGGAGAATTTATACATGAACATATTGGTCTTAAAAAGACCTCAAGCTTAAATAAGAGGATTAAATAAAATTTTTAAAGGTCGAACAACAGTCAATTTATACAATCCTAAAAACCATGGGATCACAAAAACAAAGTTATATTATGAGGTTAAAATGCATATTAGAGTGGGGAATATTATCTAAATATTTACATCCATATGAGATTTTTTTTATTTGCTGCGAAAGCTCTTGTAAGCATTAAAAAAAATTTACATGTATCAAAATATGACTCAAAAAGGCAAAATATGCGCTAAAAATTTAAAAAATGCTGCAGAAATTCTCTTTTAACTTAATTATGCAAAAAATGCTGTTAAGCGTAAAATATGCAACTAACAAATCGATGCCAAAATTCATAAAAAGCTCTAAAACGGATAAATATATTGTTTCTGCCTTCATTGGTCGCACAAGAAAAAAAACATGTATTTGCATATTTATGGCTTTCATGGTCATAACCATTTTCATTAAATCCAACCCAGAATTAGCAATTACAATTACAAATTTATCTAAAACACAAATAATTCCTACCGGGTTCATATATATTTTTTAAGGAAACAAATTTTTTTTAGTTTTGTAAATGTGGAGGTTTTCGCCTTGTTATCTGTGCTTGAAAATTATATTATTATGCAAATTTGCGTTCGTTTATTTACATATGTAGACATTTAAGACATTTGTGTTTTTATTTGCGATAATAAAAAAAAATATGTATGTATATAAACGGTAATATAGCATTTAATATTAGAAGTAAGGTCAAAGGTTTGCTTTATATATATATTTTTTTTCTTCTATAAAATCATCTCTATGCTCATATTTTGCATACTTCTTAAATATTAAATGAGGATCTGAGGATATACGCATAACTAAATTGGAATCAGATTTTCTTTTACCAAAAAAACAGAAATATGGGTCATTAAATGCACTTCTATTCATTCGAAGCAGAATTTTTTACGAGGGCGGATCAATAAGTTCGTAACCTTTCGAACTTCCCTCGATTTTAAATGAACAGCTGGGTTTAAGAAAGCTGTCTACAAGATGTGTGCCGTGTTTGCTCTCAACTGACCATAAACGTAATCGTGTGACAACTTCAAAGGATTGTTTGGAGTTGTTTAACCGCAATTCGAATGAGTTTTTGCGGCGTTTTGTAACTGTGGATGAAACATGGATCCATTACAACACTCCGGAGACCAAGCAGTAGTCTAAACAATGGGTTTCTCCGGGTGAACCAGCTCCGCAGAAGGCCAAGGTAAGTTTGTCGGCAAATAAGGTGATGGCAACAGTTTTTTGGGATGCACGCGGGATAATCCACATCGATTACCTTTAAAAGGGAAAAACAATAAACGGCGAATACTATGCCAACTTATTGGACCGATTTAACGAGGATTAAAAAAAACCACCACACTTGTTTTTCATCAAGATAATGCACGGGTGCACACGTGTGCAGCCTCAATGGCAAAACTACATGAATTAGGCTACGAATTGGTACCTCATCCGCCATATTAACCGGATTTAGCTCCCAGTGACTATTTCCTATTTGCGAACCTAAAGAAATGGCTCGGTGGAAAGAGACTTAGCTCCAATGATGAAATTATTGGTCAAACAAAGGCCTATTTTATGGATTTCGAAAAATCATATTTTTTGGAAGGGATACATAAATTGCAGAAACGTTGGACTAAGTGTATTGAGCTAAAAGGAGATTATGTTGAAAAATAAATTTTTTTTTGTAAAAAAAACTGTGTTTCATTCAAAAAGTCACAGACTTATTGATCGTAAGAATAACAATATTATCCAAAGATTTTAGGTAAATAAATGTTAACTTTTTTTTGACTTGCCTTAATTTTTCTTAAAAGGGATACTCCTTCAGTGCCTGAAAAGAAATAGAAAAAAATTAATTAATATAAAATTATCAGAATTGTCCTAGAATTTATTCAAAAAAATATTTTTTAAGTGAGCTGTTTTAAAAAATACATTTATGTCACAGACTTTGTAAATAAATTACCGATCGTTTTCATTTCAAAATTTTCGGAAATTTCAAAAATATTATCCGATAAATTAATTAATTAATGCACCTTAAAGTAAACGTAAGACTTATTTGTGATCATTCATAATCTTCATTAATCACAATATCGAATATGCGGTAAAAATTAATAAAAAATATATAAGAAAATATAGTTGGTCAAGCTTGACCATATGACACCCTACACCATAGTATAAAGTGTATCCAATTTGGGACCCATCTGCAATCCTGGACTCGCCAGAATAAAATAATGAGGTTCAGATTCATGTAATAGTTCTTCATCTATATGAGATTATTTTGTCTTTAAGTGAGTTAAGGCAGGGGTTTATATAGGACCTATGTTAAACTTTGGCCCTACCAACAAAAAATGTTGACACGATAAAGTATCTACTGCGCTCATAAGGAAGTTGTAGCATTAAAAGCTTTTTTCGGGAGTAGTATTTGTATGGGAGCTATGATCAGATATGAACCGATTCCAATAAAATTTAGTAAAATGATTTATATTGCAATAAAATAAGTTTGGACTTAATTTAATCTACATACCAACATAATAGAATGGCTTATGGGCATAGAGACTCTATTCCAGAAAGAAACTGAAATGGGGTCTAAATAAATTTGTAATACGATAACGGTCCGAGTTGCTGCAAACGGCGCCGAATCGACTCTCCACGGTCTTCGTGTACACTATCAGCTACGGCCGCTATATTTTCTTCACAGCGTGCTGGACGTGGTCTATTCGGTCGAATATTATACAAAAATGAATGCTGGGTCTCAAAATGGGTGATGGTGTTGCGAATTGTACGCTCAGTAGGCCGATTATGTTGACCATAAGTTGAGCGAAGTGCACGAAACACATTCCTCACAGAACGTGAATTTTTCTAATAAACAAAAACAACAAGACAGCAGACACGACTCACACGTGATCTGTCAAAAAAAGGCTATTGAAAAAAGTATCTCTACTTGATTCACCCATTAATATCCGATAAATTAATAAATTAACATTAAGCCCCTTAAAGTAAACGTAAGACTTATTTGTGATTATTCATAATCTACAATAATCCCAATATCGAATATGCGATAAAAATTAATAAAAAATATATAAGAAAATATAGTCGGTCAAGCTTGACCATATGATACCCTACACCAAAGTATAACCGTAGTATTGTCAAATAAACTTTAAAATTGAAACCTGTACACACAAGGTTAAAATACATGGATAGTCAGCCAGCCGCACGGACGGACATTGTTAGATCTGATAACGAGTCGATAGGTCTAGGTGTTACACACATCAGCACAAACACATAATACCCTCTTCACTATTGTGCTGTGGGTATAAAGAGTTTATATTTTTATAGCCACAGTGATCACTAGTGTGTCCCATTAAAAAAAAAAATTTTGGGGATCATTCTTAATTTGAATACTCATAAGGCTAAGAATTTTTGAGATTTTTTTCCGATTTTTCGGAGGTGGTTTAGAGGTCGCGCAAATTGATTTTATACCAAAAATCGACCTTTTTGGTTTTTGTTTAATTTCGGTTGAAAATTGGTAAAAAAATAGATATTTCTTCAGCTTCTGAGTCAATATTCTTAAAGAAAATTTTCCGATCCTTAATTTTATGTGCATAAATAATAAGTTTCGTCAGGGATTTTCCACATTTTGATACATTATATAACAGTTTTTCGTAAATTTTCAGCAAATATGAAAAAAAATGCTTTATAACTTTTAAAATTTGTATTAAGACTAAAAAAACTAATGATGCAGTTTAAAGGATTATGAAGTTTAAAATAAATTAGCAAAAAAAAAAAGAATTTTCTCTCACTGTTCTCGAGTTATACCCTTTTAAAGCTTTGTACACATTGTATGAAATGTATAATACTATAAGGTGTGAACTAGGTTTGCATTGCTTTAAACTTTAAATAATTGGATTTAGAAAATGTTTTACAAATAAAATAATAGTTACTTACCACTCATACATAACAATTATAATAAAAACAAAGAAAAATAGAATTGTTATAAATCATTTATTATAGTTCTTGCGATGCTGCTCTACCCCCTGCAGTAAACTAATTTCGAGTTTGGTTTTTCTAGACTTACCCTTACATAACTTTGCCCACTTCGAGTGCAATATTATTATTTTGTGAGAAATATTGCATAGTTCCTGATTTGGATTCCACAAATCTCTCAAACTCTTTGCTATTATTCTGGCGCTTTTGGAAATAGTGCACTTTTCCACTAAATGCAATTTAAAAAATCTTTGCAGTATTTGGTTTTTTGTCGGCGGTTTGGCAGTATCAAGGTCATCAATCATTTTGCCCACACACCACACATTCCTTGTATTCGACAAAGGCATATCTATTTTAAAAAAATATTACCTAATATTTCTTGGACTACTTTATGATAATTTCAACTTACCGGAGCAATAAAACTTCAGATTAACAAAATATTTTAATTAAAAAGACGGGACTTCTTGTAATAATTACATATGTTATTGTTATGTATGACTGGTAAGTAACTATTATTTTATTTGTAAAACATTTTCTAAATCCAATTATTTAAAGTTTAAAGCAATGCAAACCTAGTTCACACCTTATAGTATTATACATTTCATACAATGTGTACAAAGCTTTAAAAGGGTATAACTCGAGAACGGTGAGAGAAAATTAATTTTTTTTTTTTGCTAATTTATTTAAAACTTCATAATCTTTTAAACTGCATCATTAGTTTTTTTAGTCTTAATACAAATTTTAAAAGTTATAAAGCATTTTTTTCATATTTGCTGAAAATTTACGAAAAACTGATATATAATGTATCAAAATGTGGAAAATCCCTGACGAAACTTATTATTTATGCACATAAAATTAAAGATCGGAAAATTTTCTTTAAGAATATTTACTCAGAAGCCGAAAAAATACCGATTTTTTAGCAATTTTCAATAATAATTCAATAAAAGTCAAAAACGCTAGATTTTTGGTACAAAATCAGTTTGCGCGACCTCTAAAGCACTTCCGAAAAATCTGATAAAATTCTCAAAAATACTTTACCTTATGAGTATCCAAATTAGGAAAGATCTTCCGAGAAAATCCAAATTTTTATTTTTTTTGGGACAACCTAGTGATCACCCGTAATATTGAACTGAAAAAAAAACACAAAAATATAAATATTTAAAAATCTTACATCGAATATTTTAAAGCGAAAATCAACTTAAATCTAAAACCTTTTTGTTAAGTGAAAATAAGCTTACTGCCTTTTTATCGATTTTGCACAAAAATTGTGTTTGCAAAATGAGATTACTTTCTCTTATCCTTCTGTCTTAGATGCATTTCTTAGTGTAATTAAAAAACCTAAAATAAATAAAATCAATTAAAGAACTTTAAATGCTTCTTGGAATTGAAGCATTACTTTAAGTAATTAAAATAGAACACATTTTGTTCTTCTTTATTTTGCACAACAGGCGCAAAGCTTAACTTTGCGCAAGTGTTGTATATATTTTTTGCATTTTGTAATATACAGTTTTCGTCATGCGGTATATCCGGTAGGGTCAACCAAATTGAATTTACCAAAGAATATCGTAATTGTGCCCTCTTCGTCGCAAACTGAGTCCACTGAGCTGTACTGTTATAAAGCCCTTTATCTTTCAAGTCGTGATCGCTCATTTTAGAGTTATCCCTGCAACATTTCTTCTAATAAACTTGTTGTGTATTCGATTTCACACGTACGAAAATCTTCTTCCTTGTCAGCGAACATATTCAATATTTCTTTAATTTCATCACAAAATATTCTCGATGTAATAATTTTTTTCGCTAAATAATATTGCAAAAACAACATTGTTAGTCGTTAAGACTACGACGTTTTTACAAACATTTACACCCAACTTTAATGAATCGTACAAGACTTAAGTATTGATCGACAGCAACTTTGCCACTAAATCATCTATCTCCACGTAATGAGAACGATACAGGAAGAAAACAAAAAGTTCTAAAAGGGGGAGAAAAATAACGTTAGTCGAAACGACTAACACTGGGCATGCAGGGTTAATTTAATGTCACCTCACTTCAAGACATTTTATAAATCCAATATTTATTTATAAGTTAAAAAGAAAACAATTTTCTTATAAAATTTATTAAATTCATGTCTCTCGCATAAATAATTTACGAATATTTTTTCCTTTAACGTTTAAATGTAAGTGTTACATCCTCTGTCACTTGTTCGTGTTCGCTCCTTCCTTCCTACCTGACGAGGCCTGATTTTTACCATCTTTTCACTTTTTATTATTATAAAAAATACAAATAAACATTATTTAAAAAAAAAGTCCTTGAGCATGTGTGATTTTTTGTTCCTACACTTTTTCCACTAAAATAAACATTTGTTTAGCTCAAGTTGCAAAAAAAGACACATCATACGTAAAACAACTTATGGTAACGTAATAAATAACAAGACCAAAAAAAATGTATTAAGCATATTTTAAAGCGTTACCCACGTGGGTATATATGGACTTGTATAATGTATAGTGTGTAGTAGTAGTATTGTATATAAAATGTATGAATGAGTGCTCCTAAAAGTATGCTACAGCTAAAATAAACAACATTCATGCATAACATTAACCCCTCAAACATTCAAATGTGTGCTTGCAAAAAACGAAGCGAAAACAAAATACACAAAAAACAAAAGAAAATTTAGCGCGAATAAACACAATCATTTACAGCAAGCAAATATACGAGGGTAGGCAGAGAAGGTTTTGCTTTTAAAATAATATAAAACTAATTTTTATTATAATTCTTTTTAAAGTCCATAATGTGAACGAAAACATTATATTTTTTTTTTGTTTTGATATATCCTATTTTATTATTTCTGGAAATTTCAATTCCAGGGAATCGGAATTTTAATAAAAATAAAGCGCTCCCCATTTCGGTATCCCGTCTCAAAAAATTTTACTGAAATTTTTATAAAAAAAAATGCTAATAACAAAAAGGCAACAAATATTTATTTTTTTAATACGAAATTGGTACATCAAAGCATAATGCCTATTGAACAACAGAGCATAATAAACAAAAATGTTGGGGTTGTATCATTTGGGGGATTCACAAGGTGTCATAAAGTCATATGTCTTACAATAATAACATGAAAAAATACGACTGTTGTGAGCAACCCCTCATAATTTAATGTGCTAATAATTACGACAGCACAATAAACATAGCAAGCAACGTTCTTTTTATTTAAGACACTTTTTGTTTACAAACCAACAACAATATTTTTAAACCATTGTAAAATGTTAGAACATTATGACAATAAACCATGATAGCACACCTTGTGACCCCAATTATGTATTGAGCTTTGAATAATTGCATAAATAATACCAAATATGAATAATACAAAGCCTAATTCTTTCAGTGTATTAACTAGACAGATTAATTCGATGCACCTAAATTTTTTAGAATTTATCTGTTAATAATAAATATATGTAATTACAGGGCCAGCTCGCTAATCCGAAGGTGAGTAATCCAAATTGAATTTATGAGGTATTACATACTCTACAGTCCGCATTGATTGCACGCTCGCTAAACCGAATTTTTATTTTCCTGCTTTTTATACCCTTCGCCAAAGGTAAAAGGGCATATATAACTTTGTCATTCCGTTTGAAATTTCTACAATATTGATCTTACCCCTATAAAGTATATATATTCTGGCTCCTTATGAGAAGGCAAGCTCAAATCCGGTTGTCCGTCTGTCCGTCCGTCTGTTAAAATGAACTCAGAATTTCTGAAAGAAAACTTTCATAGTGTGAAGCCAGACTAAAGATAGTGGTTGTAAAATGTATGTAATAAAACAGTACTTACTGATCAAATATAACTCTTAAAAATATTTATTGTGCTAAAAAAAATCGTATTTTATATGATGATAAGCCAAGGCAAGAAAATTACTGCCAATCATATAAATGAAAGTGTATCTAAGAATCAAAAATAAAATGTGAAATTATATTAAAAACATTTGTAAATTTGTATAAAATTTGTCATTTTAAAAATCGTCAAATTTAGGGTATAAATCGTTCAATCGTCAATAAACCATTTTTGTACCTAAAAATCGTAAAATCTGGCAGCCTTGGATTGAATATGGATAAATTAAATATTTCGTGATTGAATAATAGTACTTGAATCAATCGTTCTGCGCTTGATTCAAGAAACTCCGTACTCACTGTGCTATTGATACCGCTTCGGATTGATTTGAGTACGGATAGGTTGATTTCTCTTTTGAGTGTATGTTAAAAAAAAACATTATTCTTGATTAATAAAAATAAAATACATTTGTTTTGGAAACCTGGCTTGTGTTTTATTTTCTAATATAGGGAATTATAATACATAATTACAGCACATTCAGTAATCCGAATATCTCGTTAATCAGAATCAGGGTCTGCAATCATTATTTCTGATAAGCGAGCTGGCACTGTACATAAAAAAAATTATATTTGGTTTTGGGGATTTTGTCATTATCTAAAATTTCAGGATTTTTAGAAACGATATTTCCCATTTTTAATTTCTATTACAAATTTACTAACCCATTATTAAAATTCTTTACATCAGCGTATACCAAAGACCACGAATTTTGACACCAACTTTCAGGTGGCAGTTTTAGCACATGACTAGCTGAACCGTTGATTTGCAGCCAGTGCAAAATCAGCTTCTATTTAAAAACAACGTCGTACAAAAAGATCTGTCTGCAGATCAAACTTCTTCCTCAGCCTTATGAAAAATCCGCAGTCACTTCGAAATGTTCTAAAAGAGATTACAAGTCTTCATGGTAATTAATTTAAAAGTGCTAATATTAAGGAGCGGACAAGCTTCAGTTATTGTCCATATATGTATATACTGCATGAGGGTATAATGCCAATAGCTGCTCCTCAGGTTCCGGGCAGGAATATTAAAAAAAAAAGTTCCCGCCCTCTGGTCAATGTCTGTAAGTAATGGGCCATGGCTGCCAGATTTGACGATTTATCTTCATTTTGAGAATTAATGACATTATAAGGGATAATTTAATATACAAAAAATTGGACAAGGATCCTACAAATAAGTTAGAAAGGATAAATAATGATTTTGTTGAAAGGTTTTATAAGAAAGAGGAGATCACAATTGTGGATAGAAGAAAACTTAAGACAAGCACAGCGGTAGCACCTAGATTATATGGTGTTCCAAAAATTCATAAGAAGGATCTTCCGCTAAGACCAATTTGTTCTTGTATTAATTCTCCTTCTTATGAACTTTCGAAATATATTACGAAAATTCTTAGAAAAATAACTGATGATTCAAAATATAATGTTAAGGATTCTTTACAATTTAAAGATAGATTAAAACATATAAAAATAAATGACGATGATAAATTAATTTCCCTTGATGTAGTATCTTTATTTCCGAGTGTACCAGTAGATCTAGCTATGTGTATCATAGAGGGAAAATGGGACAAGATAAAAGATTATACGAAAATAGAAAAAGATTTATTTTTACGTATTGTAAAATTTTGTATAGATGATAATAAATATTTTCAATTAAGTTGGGATATATATGCCCAACAAAGCGGACTTCCTATGGGATCACCAGCATCACCAGTTGTAGCTGATGTTGTTATGGAAGAGTTATTAGATACATGTATTGGACAATTGTCTCTTAAACCGAAAATCATAACAAAATATGCAGATGATTTGTTTTGCATTATTTCAGAATGTAAAGTAGAACATATTCTTACAATAACTCTTTTCATCAAAATATTAGATTCACGATTGATAAGGAATTCAATTCTAGGCTTTCTTATTTAGATACATTAATAATAAGGAAAGGGAATAAATTATTAATGGACTGGTATCAGAAACCTACATTTTTATTTATTTATTTATTTATTTCCAATTCTATACACAAGACTTAAAGCCTCTTATTGCAGTATAGAACATTATTTCAGCAAAAACATTAAAAATTATAAATCTTAAAGATAAAATTTTTAAACAACAGAAAGAAAGAAAAAGTTTTAAAATATAAAAAAAATAGGAAAAGAGAAAAAAAAATAGTAATTATTTAAATAACAAATTTAATTTATAATTAACTAAACGATAATAAAAAAACACGAATGTAACAACATATTTGTTGAATAATTTACCGTGTAAAAAAATTAATAATGCTTTTTTTAAAGCTCAGGAAGATTAATAAATTATTTTTCAAAACACCCTTAAAGGATGATCATAAATACAGCTAAAAATCTAATAGAGAGAGTATTAACAATAAGTGATGTAGAATTCCATAGGGAGAATAGGAAAAAGATTATAAATATCTTAACGGATAATAGTTTTCCAATGAAACTTATAACTAATTTAATAGGCCTATACATAAACAAAAATGGAAATAGTAAAGGTTCTTCGAATGAACCGAAGATTTATAAATCGTTGACTTATATACCGAAAATGTCGGAACGGTTGGAAAACTCTAACATCTATAATACTAATATTTATAAAGTGGCACATAAGTCATATAATACATTAGGCAGATTATTTACAAGAACTAAGGATAACATACAAAAGTTAGCTAGGTCAAATGTAGTTTATAGAATACCTTGTAGGGGAAATAATAATGGACAATGTGATAAGTTATATGTGGAACAACAAAAAATAAACTAAAAACGAGAATTGCTGGACATAAATCAGATCAGAAATATAAACACAATATTACATTACAAAAAACAGCATTAGCAACCCACTGTTTTAATCATTATCCAGATTTTGAGAATGTAACAATTTTAAACACAGAGAGTAATTACAAGAAACGTTATATGTTAGAAATGCTTCAAATAATAAATATTCCAAATTTGTTGAGAATAAATTATAAGACAGATACAGATAGTGTAGCCCATAGTTATAGACATTTAGTTAATAAACATAGAAACGGAAACTAAATAAAGTTTTTTAAACTGTAATAGATTATGTTTAAATATTTTGTTAGCATAAAAATTTTTTCAAATGTTGTCAATATTTTTATTTTAAGAAATTTTGTTAATTTGTTTTTTATGTAATTGTTTTTAAAAAATTTTCAATCGTGAAGACGTAACACAACGGAGTTACGAAAATTCGATAGAAAAATAAAGATTAACTTTTTTATAAACTAAAAACTGGACCATAAGCTTGAATAAATAGGAATTGGAAATAAATTTCAGTTATGTATTTTATAAGGCTTTTTTTGTAATAGTTCTATTCCTTAAATTTTAAGGAATGACTTTATGCACTATTCCTTAAAATTTAAGGAATAGAACTATTACAAAAAACAAATTCGAAAAATAAAAAATGTTGAATATAATAAAGTTGCTTATAAAAAGAAATAATTCCCAGATTATATTTTCCTAGTTTTAATTACTAAAGCCTTAATTTTTCATTTATAAAAAAACACTTGCCGGTCTTATTTAAGTTGGTCTGTAAAAGGAGTTAAACCCTGCATTTCTAGTCAATAGGAGAGGGAACAATGGTTTAATTTTTAACGATTTTTTTAGACAAGAACTGCATACGTAAGTATTTGTGATTTTTTTTTTTTTTTTTCAAATAATACAAACGGAAAACAGCTAAACATTTTCAAAAAATAACAAAAGTTAGTGTTATTTTACAGGGTCGATTTTTGTGACGATTTAAGTAAGTCAATTTGACGATTTGTTTTGCCGAATTTGCCGATTTTCGATACATTCTTTCTGGCAGCTATGGTCATGTCTGAATTTGACAGAATGAATGCCACCATTGAATTCAAACTTTTTAAGTCGTTTTAAGTTCTAAGCTGTAACTTAAAATTACAAGGACCCTCTATTGATTTAATAAAGCAGATTTGAAGATTAATGGTCATATTGGCGATAATTTGATTACAAAAAACTCTAAAAAAAACCCCCTTTTTATACACTCTCTTTTTCAATGTAGCTGTAAATCAAATAAGTATAATAAATATCTCAATGAAAGGATAAAATGAAGTCGAAAATTATTGATATTTTACAAGACGAAACTTCGACAACTTACGTCCGAGTTTGACGATTTTGATATTTTCCACCTTTCACTATAAATATCAACTGACAACTACGCCAAACGTTTATTAAGTACATGTTTAAAATCCAATCAAGCTCCTAAGTTCAACTTTTTCATTTGTTTCTGGATTAAAGAACCAATCTCATCTTACTGTTAACTAGAGAGGTGACACACTTCAAAGCCAAACTTTTTTTTATAACTGAAAAATACAACAAATAAACTTTTCACACTGACCACCTACATACGCATACGTAGAAGAATTTGCATACACCCAGAGCGACAGGAAAAAAATTCTACTGACAAACAAACATTTTTTAAGCCCAGAAGTGCCACGTTAAGATAAACACGTTTTCATCGTTTTCATACATCAACATCAATGAGTAAATGCTTTCATTTTGTTATTATTTTTTTATACTTTTGTTGTTGTTTTTTGCTACATGGTATATTTATTGTTGCTACTAATGCTTTTGATACTGCCACCACACACTGCTGCTGCAGCTGGTACTATTGCTGCCGATGATGTTGCCCTGTTAACAGCCAAACAAATATTATTTTAAAAATTGATAAACACCAGTCAGTCAGTTAAAAACTCCACCCCCACCCACCGTAGTAAAACATAAATATTAAAATACTTTGTAGTGGAGTCAAAGTGGGAGTGGGACAACCTGCTGGCTGCATGTTTATTTGTATTGTTTTATCCCAAAAACACAACGGAAACGATTCAGTCAGGTAAAAGCCTAAAAATATGTCAAAATCATAAATTTTTAAGTTAAAAATCAGCATAAAGAAATAGATGTACTATTTATTCAGCCCCCTCCGCAGGATAATTAGGGAATACTCAAAAACAAGAATAATACATTCGTCGAAAGTGTAGGGTGATTAAATGGCCATAGAAATACGAGATGATTATAAATCAGGGCGCTAATTCTGAGAGTCGTGATCGAAAATTTTTTCGATTCGAAAGCAATTTTATTTCTAATTCTTTCAGTCGGTACTGAACGAATCGAAATTGTTTTTTTAGTGCTGTAAAGCATTTATTTGTGTTTTCACAACACTGAAAAATAATTTAGGTTCATTCAGTATCGACCGAAAGAATTAGAAATAAAATTGCTTTCGAATCGAAAAACTATTCGATCACGATTGCCAGAATTAGGCCCCAGTCCCAATTAGGTCTGTGTTATATTTTGTAGAGAGTTTAAAAGTTACAATTCCAACATTAAATTGAGGGTACTTATTACAGGTACGTTTTCATTTTACATTAAATGCTTTTTTAAAAAACAGCCATAGCGCCTCACCCAGTCGCTCTCTATTTATCAGTTTCCAAAAAAAAAAAAAAAAAAAAACAATGTCTATTTTCCAGGCATCTTTTTACCTTCAAAATTCATATAAGGCCATAATGTGAACGTGAATTAAGTAGATGAAGCATGAAGTGGCAGCGGATAAATTACAAAAGTTATAATATACGACATCATCAACAAATATTTCAGTTGTGGCAACATTTGCTACACAATTAATTATTCAAAATTTTCTTCTTTTTTTTTAAATTTAGGAGGCACAAAATGTTTATTAAACTTTCAGAATTATTTTGTGGGTAAAAAGTAAGAAAATAAATGGAAACCTTAGTGACACATGTTGCCAGAACACATCTGGTTACCTTAATTTCCTCAAATTGCCTAAACAAAAAGAAGTTTTTCCATTTCAAATCAATAATGATAACGAAGAAAAAAATTTTATTTAAAAGTTTTTCCTGTTAATGGACTCGAAATGAAATGAATTTAATTTATGCGACAACATTATTTAAGCTTATGTGAGAACATTACTTAACAATATTACATATAACTAGCAGTACCCGTTTCGCGTTGCTGCACCTTATAAATTAAGTATGTGGTAATTTGTATGCCCTCCACAACAAGTTGTGAAAAGGGATACTAAGTTGGCCAGTCCGTGTAAAACTTGTTTAATATTCATCTCAGATGCCATAAAGTGCATATTATACACCGTCCAACAAATAAGAAAAAAGCGTTTTCAGTTTTTTATTTCGTGACCCTGTGTCCTTTTTAAAGGTATTCGAAGTTTCAAAAAGTACACTTTTAAAAAAAAAATTTAAAATAGATGCGAAAAGAAAAAGATAAAAATATGTCAAAAGTTTCCTTTAAAGTTTTTGTCCTTTAATATCCTTTAAGATTGCCAATTAATTCCTTTTAAAAAATATTTCAATATTTGGATCTTTAACGCACTATTTTTTTGAAAAAAAAAAATTATTGGAAATGGTTAAAAATTTTAAAGGAAATATTTGACATCTTCTAATACTAAAGAGATAAAAAAAATAATGCAAACAAACTATTTTACAGCAGTTCTTGATCATTTAATACCAAATTTGGCATAGCGCGACAAGTAGAAGTTTACTAAAACCTTTTTTTTAAAATGTACTCCTTTGAGATTTTAAGTCCTTTTAAAAGAAAACAGGATCACGAACTAAAAAACTGTAAATGCAGTTTTGATCCATTTAATAGTTAGTTTCAGACTTATATATTAATATTGAGTGTCGGACGGTGTTATGGGTCTTTTAGTAATTCTAAGGCCATTTAGCCATCTCCGTTTGGTTGTCTGTCTGTTGAAAATACGCCCACTTTTGAAAAACTACAAAGAGAAGAACAATATTGATGTCAAAGTCTTTTAAAATATCCTAAACAGCTTGGAATTAAGCAAAATCCAGCAAAATCGGTACAGTAGTAAAGAAGTTGTGAATCGTCTTATATAAGTAGAACTAATACTATTAAATTTCGCTGAGATCGGTCCATAGTTTACCATAGGCCCCATATAAAGCCCACACTCTGATAATACTTGAAAACAGTAGGTAAAAGTTTAACCCAATATTTTTATAAGAAATTGATGTCTTATAAAAGTTTCTACTATTTTACATTTTTTTCTTATACACTGAAAAAATAAATAATTGTCTCTAATCACCAAATTTATACCAAATTCATAATATCAAGCAAACAAGTTGTTAATTTTGCACCTATTACCAAAATGTTCATATTGATTACTAAACATTTTAAAAATTTTAAATTTTGCATATTTTTTTCAATAAATGTTATTTTTAATTTTAATATAAAAATGATCAAAAAACTATGCCATTTCAAACAATGTGTTAATTTATTTAATTAAATATTGACAATTCCCAGTAACAACTCTAAATGTTTAAATTATTTTATTTTAAACGAAAAAAGTCAATTAAGATTTTTTGTTATTTAATTAAAATTTTAATTGAAAATTTATTTCAAAACAATTAAAATGATTAATAAATCAAAATTAAATTTTTTATTTTCTTTCAACTAAACAAATAATTGATTCAATTATCACATTAATTAAATTAAAATACTTTTTAAACCATTTTTTTAATTGATAAAACACTTTTTTCTGTGTATTTAAATTTAGTTTTAGAGATCAATATTTTTAATAAGCATATTAAAAATATTTTTTGTTTCTTTTTTATTGGTTAATGGCAAAATATGAATTGGTTAAGAAGTAACATCATGCAATTTTGTGATAGTCACTTCATAATTTACCACATGTCTCCATAATATAATCCTTCTGAAAATCACCTTAAAACTTATAAGACGCTAAAACAAATTTCACTTCTGTATTAATAATTGCTCTAATTAAGTTTTTTTTTATTGCCAGAAATAACTCTATAGAATTGTGAGATGGTTTTGTATGTTTAAGATGCAAACAAAATATATTTACCCTTCATGATATTTTGGTATCACCCTTTTTAAGATAATTTTTCATCAGTTCTGTCGTTTATATTATACCGACTTATTTGTTAGTGTTAACAAAGTGGTTAAATAATTTTAAAAAAACAATACCCATTGAAATTTAAGACAAAATAATAAATTTAAAGAAATTAAAAAAAAACGAACTGTACACCAAAAAAATTTTTAAGTATCACAAAATAAAAAAGCATTGCTATAAAATAAATTTATTTTTTGTTATTTTGTGAAAGTTCGAAAATATTGGTGCAAAAATATTGCCCATTGCTTGCAAGTGCTGGTTCAAACTCTTCCAGTTTTAGCCATCAAATCTTGAGCTTTCAGCGAGAAGGGAAAAGATAATGCTATTTCTTTCTCTCTCTCCTAAAAACTCAAGACTTGACGGCTAAGACTTGAAGAGTGTAAACCAGCATAAAGTTTTATGTTATTTTAAAAGGAAAAAATAAAAATTCTATAAAGGTATTTATAAATAATTGCGACCTACGATAGAGGAGTATGTTGTGAGGCTGTACTGGGTACTGGCTTACTGCAAAATCACCTGTAATAAAATGGCAGATGAGTTGGCGAGACTGGGTTCCTAAATCGGGGATACCGACTGTGGAAGACAGTAAAACCTGCAATAGGCTTTTATTTTGGGAAGATTAGGGAAAGAATTCTAAGCTTCACATATGGCAATATAGTCAGTCATTAATTTGTTTGTGCTACCTGGCCCTTCAATTTACGTGGGGCCAATATCAAGAATCTGTTAGTCAATAGTAACATTATGTTGGACCAATTGATTTAGCAAAGCATTGCTTTTCACATCGCTATAATATATGATTTTTAAAGGTGTTTTATTTTTTTTTATAAAATGAGCCCTTAATTCGCCAGCACTTAATAAAATAAAAAAATGTTTAAAAAAAGATATGAAAATTGGTATGATTTTCTTAAAGAATCCCAACAAAAGCAGCAATAGATATAACTGTAATTTGCTAATTTGCAACAAAATACTAGATTAATCATATTTTACTTATTTAAAAGTTTTCAACCAACAAGTGTTAACATTTTATCATAAAATTTCATATTAAAATGGGACTTATCACCTATTTTTCTTTAATATTATTGCATTTAGCACTTTTACGTTCAATTGCAAAACAACAAATAAAACATATCAAATAGTATTTTTTTCTGCAAACTATGAATTTTTTGTACTCAATTGAACTGCATTAAAAACTGAATTTTCAATAAAAAAAAATAGTACTTAGCTTCTTTACGAGTTAAGGTAACGATTAGGGCGTCCAATCGGTAAATCCTGAACAGGGAAATCCCGGGATTTTCGGGATTAGTTGAATCCCGAATCTTGGGATTTCGGATTTTTAATCCCGCGATTTTCGAGATCCCGATTTTATTATATTTTTTTATTATTTTTACATTTTTCCAATAATTTGTATAAAGTTTTTTTTTAAAAAATTTTCAAATGTATTTAAAAAAATTTTTACAATCATCCAATTGTTTTTAAATATAATCGAATTTTTTTGTTGAAATGGTCCAATTATATTTTAAAAATGTTCAAATGTTTTCTTGTACACAATTTTTTAAAAAAACATTTGGATAATTTTAAAATACAATTGAAAATGGTGTAATTTTTAATATCAATAATCAAATATGGGTAAAAATTAGATTCAATCTTAAAATAAGAAAATCTAAAAATACATATAGGAATTTTAAAATACATTTGGAAAATTTTCAAATACATTTGGACAGTAAAAAAAAAATATTCGGATAGTTTTGAAATACATTTTGAAAATTTTGAACTACATTTCGTTACCTAAAACGCAAAAGGCCCCTACTAACCAATAATTTAAAATCGACTTTTCCATTGATTTCGATGTATTGTACCAACATAAACGTCTACAAAATCTTTCTTCGTAATCTTTCGTCCTAAATAAGCGATTTTATTAACAAAAAACAAAAGGCTCTATCTACAAAAGATTATACGATAAATTCTGAAAGTGTTAACTAACAGTTTGCATAATATGCCAAGTTGTCCATTGTCAAAACAACTGGTAGGTTTTGCAAGAATAAAAGAAGAAAAATAAATTATAAACAGTTAAAAAATTTATCAATTTATTATTTGAAATAGTTTTCTGTTTATCCTTTAAGCTGTTAGACAGGGACTTTTGCGTTTTAGGTAACGTTTGTAAAATTTTTAAATACATTTCGCTCTAGTTCAACAATACTGTATTAACTCAAAATTAAAAACTTTCAGTAGAAGCAAAACAATTTTAATTTTACATTAACGGCATATGAAGAAGTATTTTTAAACCAGCCGTTTCATTACGAAAAAGTAGACAAAATAGCACGATATTGTTACATCGGTTAAATATGAATATTACGTGTCGATTTTTTCCAAAAAGGGAAAAAATAAAAATTTCGAGTTAATACGCTATTAGTGCAAAGGTGCGATTTGTATAATTTTGAAATACATTTGGACAATTTTAAAATACATATGGAAAATTTTCAATTTTATTTGAAAGTTTTAAATTATATTTGGGCAATTTAAAAAAAAATATATTTGGACAATTTTAAAATATATTTGGACACATTGGGCACGTTCATAAGACGTAACAGTTGCGAAACCGTTGAGTTATTTTATGTGGAAAAACACTCAACGGCTGCGCAACAGTTATGTCATATGAAGGTGCCCATTTAAAATATTTGGTTAATTTCAAAATACATTTAGAAAACTTTAATGAACATAGAAACTGGATTTCCCTTAACAATAAATTTCAGTGTTTTTATCAAAAATAAAATTTGGAAATTTAGCACGTCATAGAGAAATCTTATAAATAATAAATTTTGTATTCCCGAAAATAATTTTTGATAATAAATTTGCTTGTTATCGCCAAAAAAAAACTGAACTGGCAAGTTGCTTTATTAAGCAATTAGTTTTTTAAATTTTGTTTTTTTCTTTTTGCCCTATTACAACTACAATTCGAGTTGGAAAAAACCCCCGCCAATGGTAGGGGAATGTAAGAACAGATAAACTCATGTATTGCTGTTGCTTTGTTGAAGCTTTGGTATTGTTACAAGTAAGTCCTGAGTGTTTAAAATTCTTATTCACTTTATGGTCTTACTTGTATAATATTTTTAGCTTTTCTAAAGTCTTTGGAAAAAGTTTCCTTACGAGCTGGCCTAAGCAACCAGCGAAATGCGCATAGAAACTAGTTTTCCCTCAACAATAAATTTCAGTGTTTTTATAAAAAATAAAAATATTATAAATATTATTTAATAATAAAGTTTGTATTCCCGAAAATAATTTTTGATAAAACTTAAAAATATATTTGGAAAATTTTAAAATACAATTGGAAATGGTGTAATTTCTTATATCAATAATCAAATATGGCTAAAAATAAGATTTTTATTTTCTTCATCTTTATGAATTGTTATCCATTAATAATTGAAGTTTGTTTTTATTATACTTTTTACAATAAAAAAAATATATGTTCATAAAGTACGTACTTTTACTGGAAAATAAAGTTGTTTTCATACAGTTTAAAAAGTTTTTATATATTGGGTATAAAATTACCGAAAATTTTTAAAAATCCCGTGAATCCTGGAATTCAAAATATCCTGAAAATATTTTCTTCAATCCCGAATTCTGGGATTTAGAAATACCAATCCCGATTGGAAGCCCTAGTAACGATATAGTTTTTATTATTCACGCTACTTTTGACAAATGTTACCATAATTTATGGCTGCAAAAGTGATTTTCAGCAGTATTATTTGTATGGAAACTATAATCAAATGTGAAGCGATTATCATAAAATGTGGTAATAAGACCTTATCAGGTTGAATTGTATTTAAAACCAACATAATTAGAACATTTGTGTCACAAAACCTAAATTCCAGCAAAATATTTATATGGGGGCTATGTGAATATGGGAGAGCTTTTGATCGCTTTCAATTTTATAAAATTTCTGAGTCGACCGGTATACTAAAAGTGGGTCTAATTGGGAGATTTACAAAATGTGCTATCATGTCATATCGTCATAATGTCCTAAATAATATTTTACAATTGTTTAAAAAAAAAATATTGTTGTTTTTCAAACAAATAAATATTGTAATGCTGTGTTCATTGATTTGCCATAACTGTACAGTAGAAATCTAAATTATAAGCGGTTGCCCACAGCAGTCATATATATTTCTTGTAATTATTTTAAGACATATGGCCTAACAACTTTATGACTACCCTGTGAATCCCCCAAATATATGTTATCCATTAAATACACTTCAGCACAAACGTATAATACTTCCCCCACCCATGGTCTGGTAGGGTATTAATACAAGCATATAATTTATAAAAACTACTTCTATGTTATTAATTTAAGATCTTTTTCTAAATGCTTACTTAAGCATAAAATATTATAAATTGACTTAAAGTAGTTTAAATGTTCATCCTGTGTGTGGCTTAGCACATCACTATTCTTCTGAAAAGAACCAAAACAGACCAAAAAAAAAACGACACAAATAAATAAAAAACAGAAAAAAATTACCATACACACAAGTACAACATCAATTTTATTTGGTCCTGCGAGAATAAGCAATATTTACCTTCTAGCTCTAATGCGATGAGTCCAAGGGTATATGAGAATATCAAGTACAATAATAACAGTAAACCAAACAACAACGGCAACATGAAGCAACAAAAAAATGATACTAATAAAGTCTCATCTTGATGTACAGAAAGAGTGAGGAGGTGAAAAAGAGGAAGGAGAATAGATAAAGGAAGAATTAGCAAGATATATGTGGGTTTACAAAAGATTTAAACAGGAAAACCTGCATTTCTAAAAACGTACAGTGTGACGATAGATGTTTCTAACAGAACAATTTTTTACATAAGTCTTCCAGAAAATTTTTGCAAAATGTGTTAAAAATGGAATCAAAATCGAGTGAAACTGAAATCAAAAGAGATTTTCAGTTCAATTTTATTAAAAACTACTGCAGTTATTTATTTTAGTGGCAGTAAATCTGGTGGTACTGAAAGCATGAAGATAAAATTTAAAGTGTCTTTTGTGTTTGCTTTGTTTTATCGGCTAAATAGCTAAACCGATTTTAATGAAATTGGAAATATAGGCTTTTTATTTTTTTAAAACTAGGAACAAGAGGGGGATATAGGGAGAATTGCAGCCTCTCCGAAAATAGCTAACCAATCTTGATGAAATTTGCCTCATAGAGAGATAAGCGTAAATAAAACACAAAGGGCTTGTATTTTTCCAAAGCCAGGAATATGAGGGGACAGAGGGGCGATTTCTGCCTATCCGAAGCTATCTAACCAATTTTGATGAAATTGAAAACATATCGATCGATCTACATACAATAAGACACACAGGCTTTTTATTTGTTTTAAACACTGGAACCATAGGAGACTGAAAAGCAATTTCTACTTCTCCTACTCTATCCAACCGATTTTAATTTTACTTTTATAGTTAGTCAAAAATTAACACTGGGCGGGCAACGCCGCAGACACGGCTAAACTAATGTGATCTTTCAATGAAAAATACTAATTGCCTATTACACCAATCTTTATTAATAGTATGAAGAGGTAATGTTTGTTTGTAGAAGGAAGTCTCCGTAACCCCTAAGCCGATCTTTATAAAACTCTTACAGTATATTACTGATAGTCTGGGAGGTGCTATCGGCTATATATATTTTTTTTTTTTTTAAATTTTAAGTGGGCTGGGCACCTCCGATACAAATACATTAAAGATTAATGTATATCTGTACAAAGCCAAGAGCTAAAGTTTCCAAATTTAGTACGATTATCTTGGTTATCAACACACAACGTCTGACGAAAACTGGGTGGGATTGGAAAAATGGACAAGGCACCTCCCTGTTGTATTTATGAGATATTTTTAAAGGAGTTTTTAAGACTTTTTTCGCGAATAGAAATATTTACTTACTATAAAACTATTTCCCCAATTTTAAGTAAAAGTTTCTTTTTGTTTTGGTGACATTTGTTTTATCTCAGTTCATGTAAAAAAATTTTTTGGTAAATTTTTAGCCAAATTTGTATTTTCCAAGATTATAAGGTATATTTTCCCATCCTGTCATTTTTAACTAGCTTTTTTTATTGATGCAACCATTTAAAGTTATGAATTTTGAAAAATAAAAGAAGTAAGCTAGGATTTCTTATTTCCTTTGCATTTAAGGCCTTTTTAAAATTGCACGCAAAGAAAAAAGATGATTGATACAATCACAATCGCAAACTATCATTAATGTTTGTGGTTATGATTGTGTCAAACACGACTTAAGCAACAATATATGTTCAGTTATAATGATTTTAGATAATTGTTGTCTCAAACATATTATTATGTTCAGAAGAAAAATGCGCACGATCTTTCAAACCATTTTTCTATATTTCCCAATACCATGCAAAATGTCTATTTCAACATTTTATATGGTTCTTACAATAAAAACAATAAAAAATGTAATTTAAAAAATTTATGTGTTATTACAAATATAATAAATAAAATATAGCATATATTAAAAATAAAATTAAATACTCATATTTATATACCTGTGTATGTGTTTTAATTTATAAATTGTGTGGTACAAATATATCCAAAAAAAATAAGAATTCCGTTCACTTAAGACTTCTAAAAAAGTCAAACACAAACTTACCTTTTATTTTTTTTATGAAATCTACTACAAATATTAATATACTGTTGAACCGTTTTTGAAAAAATTCGGGGCTGATGACAAAATTATGTGTCAAAATTTGTTATAGGTTTTTTTGGCTGAAAGAAAGACAAAGTAATTGCATATTTATATATTTTTATAATTATATTTAAATAACTTACCTGTTTCAATAAACGTATAATAATTTATTTCGTTAGTTTTGCAAGGCAGCATGGCATTTTTCTCCCCGAAGCACACACTGTTTGTTTTGACAATAAATGTTTGCATCTTAAGAGAATGTGTTTTCAAGCAAACAAAAATGATGGTATTAAACATACCTTTTGTGTTCAACTAATATTATGATTTTAACTGTATAGTTTATAATATATGTATATATTATAGTAGCTAACATATCAAATAATTTAATATGTTTAGCTAGACCAGAGTACCTTTTTAGGTGTAAGCCACCATATAATACTATTATAGTGAATTTAAAAATGTTAAGGACAAAAAACAATTTTTTAAGTTATATTAAGACTATAATTAATTTATGAGGGTAAACATATAAGGCAAGTATAAACAAAAATGGTCGTAGTGACCATTCATTAATCATGTTTTTTCTCTGCGTGTGATTATATAGGTTGATATTAAAGGACCTTTGCATGATTTTGGAACAATGTCATCTTCTGAGTCTTATACCAGACCAGAACTGCTACGTGAGAACACCTGCAAGTCCAATTCAAATAAAACAAAAGTAGTTTTCCTTAAATGTCACACTGTTTGCATATTAAAACCTAACCCAACAACATTTTTCTACTTTAATTTAAGACTTTTTTAGTTTGTATTTAACTTTGAAATTAATTCTGAATCTCAATTTTATAACACAAAAATTACGTTGCCAATAGATTTTAGAAGGCATATGTATGATATAGAATTTTTTTAGTGAGAAGAATAATACCCTGATACATTATATGACGTCAAAAAACAAATAAACAAAAAAGCCTCTAGAAAAACTTGTATACAATATTAATTAATTCAAAACACTGCTTAAAGGAATTCTTTATTGTTAGCGTAGTCTTTATTGTACAGGATTTTTTGGGAATGAATTATTTAACATTTTTGTACCCTACAGCGCATTGCATTGCAGTTGTAGATGACATGCATACATTAAGTTAACTTAAGGTCTGTAGCCCCAAACTGGCAAGAGCAAAAATTGTTTTCAAAAAATTGTATTTCAAGGATTAATGTATATAGACAACAACGTTCTGCCCAATTGTTTGTGTACCAACATCTATTTACAATGTTCAGTGACGATTGTGTAGAGTGTTTATTGTAATCGGGTTTCACCTATAGGCCTTCGTTTCATAATCTAAGGCATAATAGTCAAGTAGCATGCTAACCAAGTTTACTAACCAGTTATTTAACTTGATATATGGTCTAAAGTAACTCCCCTAAGAAGGATTTTTGTTTTTGTTCTTCTTTTGGCTGAAATGCTTTTTTGGTGGTTTTGTAGTTTATTTTGGGCTTAATGAAACTGCACGAAAGGATGTGTAAGCAAAAATCTTACATTGAGGTTTTTTTATTAAGTATTTTATCATGTGGCAACAACAGTAGCACAACACTAACAGCAAAATTTAACACCCAGTCACATGGTAATACATGTGTACATAAATATACATACAAAGTACTTGAAATTATTTAATACATGGAATAACAGGGTGAGGCTTAAGTAACGTTATGATTTAATAAGGGAATTAAAGTAAATAATTGTCTGCGTTTTTTATCAAAGTAAATTTTAAAACAATTTTTATATTTATGGCTAAAAGACCCAATACAGAACAAAGAACCAAAATTTGTCAATATTATTGTGAATATTTTCGTTTGATTATTCAAACACAAACATAATAACGAAATTACTTTTATGTTCAAAATGCCCCAAGATCGCCAACAATTGCAGCGTTTTCGTTGAAAAATGCACTCAATTGCTTAAGGCCAATTATCGTAACAAAGTGATGATGCTGAAACCTGAAATTCTATGAAATGTTATGGGTTATTCTCCGAAGCACTTCAGGTAGAAGAAAACAATGGGCACCATTTAAAGGACATTATCTTCAAAACATAATGTGAACATAAAGCGTATAACTAAATTTAACGAAAAATTTGGCAATGGTGACAATTTTTGCACACGTAATGAATATCACTTTTTTAGTTGATTTGGGTTCAAAAATGTTTCGCCCCAAATGTAATTTCTAAAAAAAAGACAGAGTTTCTTATTAAATATTTTTATTTCGAAACACAAATATTTTTAATTGTTATATGAAATTAGTTTCAAATTTAAAGTATGTGATGATTTACACAATAGCAAAATGTCTTGCACAATGTTAACTGCTCGTTATGCGCAGAGGTTGCTCCGCTGAACTTCCTAAATAGCTGATGGTTTGTTGGCCCAATGTCTTAGAAAACTTTTTTTTTGCTTTTGTAAAGCCTGACAATTATTTTTGTGGTGTGGCGAAATTATTTTTGTTTGATCAGAAAAGCAGATTTCGCTTTAAGCATCACATACAAATTTACAAATAGAAAATAATTGCAATCGATATTCCAAAATAAGTATAAAAGACAAAGTTGCCAGAATAGCTCTAGAATTCCAACGCAGAGAAAAAATATGTTTAAAAATGGTCACCTCCAACAAAACTATTTTTAAAGAAAATTTTTAAACATATTATGTTTAATTTAACCATATTATTGTCACCGACAACCATACAATTGTTAAATTGGTCCTCCATCAAGAAGCCACAACCATATTATGGTTGTCTTTAAAAATTGTTTGGTTAAATATGACAATAATTTGTTTTTAATTTAGCAATAGTATTTTCCTCTTTTCAAAGAGCAACATGCTATGGTTGAAAACCAACCATGCTATTATAAGTGTTATGCATTTTTTAGTTATTATTAACCAAAACATGTTTGCAGGCAACCATAATAAGGTTGTGGCTTCTTGATGGAGGACAAATTTTACAATAATATGTTTGTCGGTGACAAAAGTATGATTAAATTAAACATTATATGTTTAAAATTTTTCTTTTAAAATAGTTTTGTTGGAGGTGACTATTTTTAAACATATTTTTTCTCTGGGTGTCAGTACTGATATTGCTCTAAATTTATAATAGGGAAAATATTTGTTTTTTTAAGTATTTAAAGGCTTGGACTAGGGATTGCTGTTCGGTTTTAACCGGAATCGAAACCGCGGTTTTTCATGCCTAAAAACCGAATCCGAAAACCAACAAAAAAAACCTCGGCTTTCAGCTATTAATTTAAAAATATATTTATGCTTAAGAAACACTCGTCTTGACTTGAGTATTAGGTGCACTAAATCACTCCTAATAAGTTATTGTTTCACCAATAAATTCGTAGTTGGAAAATTCTTCTGATGTTGTATAGATTTAAAATTTCTTCAAGCTCTTCAAACATTCTTAAATTGCTCGTAGTTTATTAAATAGAATTCTGAAGCATCTAGCCAGGTCCCCCATCCTGTTACTTCTTGCTGTGGTGAAAGAGGAACCAAGGGGTGAATTTCATTAATAATAATAACGCGGTATAACCCATGTGCCAAGCAAATGACTTTTAACAGTTTTGGATAAAATACTTAAACCCATTGGCAGCCTTAGCCATGTTAGGTCCTGTATCGGTTAAAAATAGAAGGATCTTTTGTCGAAATCTTAAAATGCATTTTCACCAAAATATGCAACAATATGCAAAAACAAATCGATGCCATTTTAACGCAATTTTAATAATTCGGAAAGATAATTGATCGACTTCGTTCTTAGACTATCGACAAAAAACATGCAGTTGCATGGAGCCGCAGCCATATTAATTCCCAATAAACTTTGGCAGCATATTAAACTAATTTTACTTCAGAAATGTCTGAACTAAAATCTGGAGTTTGGAAACATTTTAATTTATCAGAGCACTATTTTTATTACTAGTCAAACAAAACAATATGCAAGGTTTGTAAGTAAAACCGAAAACTGAATCGAAACCGACCGGTTTTAATCATTTTAAAATCGAAGCCGCGGTTTTACATTTTTCGGTTTTTAGCAAACTCTAGCTTGGACCAAGTCTTATACATACGTATTACATGATACACTTATATCACTTTTTTTAACATTTTTACACAAATAATATTTATTCTATACATGATCTTATAAAAAAAAGTAATTGCGTTTGGTGCGGAAATTGTTATGCGATTTCGAAAAAAAATACAATGAGTCTTAATTTTTTTATACTCTCAAAATAGCATAGCATTGTCGAGCTATGCCATTTTTCCAATTTGCAAAAACTTTAAACAGTTATATGCCTAGTGAACATATTTTTAATTTATCATCTTAATTTGATCAAATGCCGACTGTTTATAAAATCAAAAAGAAAAAAACTTAACTGTTGAATAAACTATATCGTTACTTATGCGACCCCCTTTAGATGCAAATGCAATCCCAGTAGAAATTATATGGTAATTATGTTTTGCGTCTGTATAATATTTTTATATGTTATTTATTGCTTCTTTAACCCAGTACAATTCGCTACCCTCATTAAAATAAAATAAGTAAAATTATTTTAATACAGATCAGAGAACTGCAACGAATACTAAAATTTGGAGTATATCCAATCAATTTCTCTGAATTGTTATGATTCAAACCGTTTTTGTTCAACAATAAGAAATGATTTTAATTTAAAGAGCTCTTTTCAAACAATCAGTTTGAATTATTGTACTCGCAACGAACATGAATGTTTGTTAATGTTCATGCAATATTCGTTTTCAAATGCGGTATAATGTTCATTCAGGTGCAGCATGTATGAACGAGTCGACTCAATCATTAACGCTAAAAATTAAGTACAAACCAGTAATGTATTCTGCAGCTTTGTTCTCGTTCGAGCATCATACATATGTATGTATCAGTCGCAACATTATTGCTTAAAAATATACAAATGTTTGAGTGTATGTAAGATCTATACTGTTTTTAACATTGTATGCATGCATTGTTAGGCAATATGTAGGGATATAGAGAAAAAACTGTTAAAAAATCACAACCAAAAATTTATTTGAAAATAAAATTTGGGAAAAATTTGTATGTACTTACATACCTATGTGTAAATTATTGGTTAGGCATAGAAATAAATTCGAAGAAATTTCATGAGATATTTATATAGAACCAATGTCTGCTGAATTCGATTTTTTTTTTTTTTTTTTTTTTGTATGAAAATTTTAACTTTAACCCATAATTTCTCTAACCCGCAAAATAAATTACAATTTACTCTAAATTTTTCGCCCCGACTTTGGTATGCTAAGTACATACATATGTATATTAAAAAACACACATTTTTGGGATTTTTTGATTTGTAACTATGAAAAAATATTAAACGAATACAATAGCATGAACTTTATATTGCTTATATGCACACATAAATAATACAGAAAAAACAAGTGGCTCGAGCCTATAACATGAATTTTTTTACTATTGTACCAAAGAAATATTTACATTCATGTTCGTTGCGAGTACAAGAATTCAAACTGACTCTTTAGATTAAAATCATTTCTTGATGTTTGACAAAATCGATTGAATCATAAAATTCGAGTGGTCATTGCAACTGATCACAATAAAATAATGTTCGAATCGCCGAGCCAAAAGCCGAGTACAAGTTATTTGTCGTTCATAAATAGATGCATCGCGATTGGCCACCAAGATCGTGTGATATCACAACGTTAGACTTTTTCCTGTGGTGATATGTAAAGTCTAAAGTTTGGAGGAAAACATCACGCGTGTCATTCGCCAGTTACCAGTCGAAATGCTTGAACGAGTCATCGAAAATTGGACTCAACGGATGGACCATCTGCGACGTAGCAACGGCCAACATTAATAGACATAATCATCAAAAAATAAATGCCAAAGAATGTTCTTTCAAATGATAATAAACATTCCCCATTAAATTTGAATTTTCTGTCCTTTTTTTCTTTAAAAAAGTAGGGAACCTCGATTTGGATCACCCTATACAAAAAAAAAAGAAAATTAAAGAGTACGGTCTAGTCTGTACCAAGGTACATTTACACCAGGTAGACTCATTTGGGAGAGAATTACAAAAATAACCGACTTGGCAAAATTGTCTCCATATAAAACAAGAACAATTTAACGCAAACATGCACATATTTTGGCTTATACATACGAAATTTAACTTTTGGGGTTTATGTCTGCCCGCCTGTGCGCTAATGTGTATACCTGGTGTAAATGTACCTTACTCTGTACCCCTTTGCATTCTCTTTTCCCCTCTCTCCTAAGAACTGACGACCTGACGAGTTAAACTTGATCTGTGTCAACGAGCACAAAGATCTGCTTACCCCATTTTTGAACCACTGATCAAAATATCTCTTAACTTAACTCTTAAGCTAAAACAATTTACAGTAACCAAAAATGTGTGCTCTTACTATAACTCTTCATTTCCATTTGGGATACTAACTCTCTACTTAGAGTATAGACTGTGGTATAATTTGAGGCTTAAAGGTTTACAAAAGTTTACTGTATTGTTGGTATTGTTGTTATTTAAAATGGGTGGTTTGGCTGCCTGCTTAACATTGTATGCAAGTGGATGCCACAGACTTAAGTTATATTCAAAATATGTTGTTTACTAAAGCAAAAAACCCCAATTTTGTTGGCCAAAAAACAACACAAACATCAAAAAAAATAGGTGACACAAGAAAACACACATCTATAGATCTCAGGAAGGCAAAAGTTAACACGGAAGGAAGAAGAGTAAAAGAAGAAGATTGGCTAAAAGATGTATGTATATAAGTTGATTTCACTGTTAGTTGGGCACATTGAGGTTAAAAATAATTTCAAGTGTATCCAATTTACATATCAGATGTCTAGTATATAAAAATTTCCAGAAGATGAAAATTGCAGTGTTGTCAATGGAAATCAACATGGTGTTAAAATGACTCTTGGCCTAAAACAAAAAAAAAAATGTGTAGTTAAAATAATGATTAATTTAGTAAAGACTCCGAAAACAAAAGAATCGAAAAAAGTTTACTTTAGTAAACATAAATGACCTAAAATTTTGTCAGGATTATATTTTATAGGGATATTATACATATAAGTAAAATTAATTAAGAAAGATCCATAATTCAGCTCAGCTGCTTAATAAAATTTCTCGTTAAAAATCCAACGCATCCGCATAAATTATAGAATCGTTTTAGTATCGAAACAAAGTTAGAATAACTATTTTATCTAAAGAGTGGTCCAGCCATATTGCGTGATGTTAATGGTGAGTCACACCTTAACGACAAGTTGTATTTCCAACTTAATTTGACAATTCTTTGTTTCAGGGTTTGACAAATTCACACAGTTGAGCGGCGCGTTAAGATTGTTGAAGACTTTAACGAAAATGGGCGCTCAAATCAATATGCATTTCGTGCACTTTCTGATTTTTTTTTTTTTTTTTTTTTTTTTGCCAGCATAATTGACCTAATGTATCCACAATCGGGAGCATTGTGCGTAAATTTCAACAAACTGGGTCTGTGGGAAATGTGAAAACACCTGTGCTTGCTCGCCCAGCTCGTTCTGCGGAAAACATTGTTGTTGTTCGCTATAGTGTGGCAGAAGAGTCGTCAACCTCGACTCATCGTCGACAATTGAACATCAATTGAACATCTCACAAACATCACTGATTGAGGATAACGATCTGATATGAACGTTATGTGATTTCAACAGGATGGTGCCACTTGCCACACAGCAAACGAAACAATGGCTCTTTTGCGCGAGAAATTCAATGGCCGTGTTATCTCACGTCGTGGCGATGTTAATTGGCTGCCACGATCATGTGATTTGACACCGTTAAACTTCGTTTAAAAAGTGTACGTCAATAAGCCAAGAACAATTCAAGAGCTAAAGGAGGAGATAATTCGGCACATTAACGACATTGAACCTCAAATAAAGGTGTTTTCTTTTCTACAAAAAAAATACCACCTTGTTAAAAGGTACATATATAAAATGTCTTGCCGACCCTGTAATAAAGCAATTTTTTATTTGACGAGAACAAATCACAAAATTGGACCGCCCTGTTTTTAACAGCTGACAAAAAGTTTGTTCTTCAAAATATAAAAAAAAAAATATACATAAACCAAAATTTGTTAAAAGATTGATATTAAATAAATAAATAAATGAACAAAATGAATGACAAAATTCCAATTTCTTTAGTTTGTTTTTTATAAAATATTTAAGCAAGAAAATACCTTTGCCAGATTGCTGATTTATTAACACCAAATTTTTAAGATTTCTTTATTTGACGCTTTTTTTCAAAAACAATTTTATAACACCGAATCCACTTAAATTTTATATCACTGACAACGTATCATTGACAATGTAATGCTTTCTTATATTTTTACTATTAAATAAAAGAAAAAATAACTATTTAAATTTTAAATTTTTACTGTCCTGATTAGAGGCGATTTTTTCCCAACTTCGTCTGGTAACCCTATATACATATAAACAGAAGCCATCTTTTTACAGGGCATTATCAATACTGTCGATTTATACGGGGCGTAAAATACCATTAGTAAGGGTGCATTTTTAGAACAAAACAAGTCACCCTTTTAGAGCGCGAAGCATTTTTAAGAAACGAACACCAAATTGCATTTTTTTAAATAAAATTTAACATTTGATGTAGAAAAGAAAACACCATAAGTCTCAGAGTCATTGAAAGTAGGGACCATCGAATAGTGATATGCCATCGAAGCCGTGGCGAGCATTTGGCGGATATTTTATCTCACACATAATTGTCAAAGATCATTCTAGCATAATAAAAATATTAAGATTATTCTCCAAAAACTTTTTGTTTTATTTACAATTAACATCGCTCGTTTTGGTTAGACATAATACAAAATTTGGTTCCTAATTTATTATAGATTTTATAATTTATCCCATGCACAGTCATTTAAATCTCTTTGAAATGTTGTAATTCGAGAATCCGAAATCATCGATACGCAAATGACGACCTTTCTTGAAAATATGTAGTTCTTACTTGGGTTCATAATTGATCATAGAAATCATATAGAAACCAAACGCGATAATCGTATATCTCTTTGAAGGGTAAGAATTCAAATATTCGAAGACGTTGACACTAATAAAACGGCATTTTTCCAAACTAATTCATGATTCCATAAATATGTTATGAATGTGGTATCAAGATAAATGGAAGAATTTTTAACATCTTTTTCGTTACTACATTTAATTGGTTTGGCCAACTCTGCTCAGCTAACCGATAGAGCTGGAAAAAAATTGCTGCAAAAAATTGCAACTTGGCTGCAGATAAAAAAATGTATGAGGCATACTTAAAAGTATCATTATTATTCGAGCCGCAGGTATATATTTTGTAATTTACATTTTTTACTTGTATTTTCACACAAATGCATTGTAATTTTATTTTGTGGGTGGATGGTTTTCTATTTTTCTCTATCGTCCTTTTTACTTAACAGAATAATGTATTAAAAAAGCTCATAAATTTTATCTGGCTCAATTTACAATGGCTTTTTGTAAATATGGAAAATATTAAAGATTTATTTAAAGGTATCCCATCAGAAGCAGGTATATTGTATTTAGTAGTAGTAAAACCAATATTTTTTAACATCAAACACATTCATACATTTTTGTTAATAATTATTTTTTTAAAAGATTTTGTTTGTTGTGCTTAATTCCCTTTTTAAATAATTGATAAAAAATACTGAAATTTATTGTTGGAGGATAAGCTGTTCCTATGCGCATTTCACTGGTTGCTTAGGCCAGATCATCAGGAAAAGTTCTCCTAAATAATTTTAGAAAAGCCAAAGCTATCAGCAAACAAAACTACAGAGGGAATGAGAATTAACTACAAACACTCAAACAGTCTTGTTTGCAACGATATATTTAAAAAGGGAATTAAGCACAACAAACAAAATCTTTTAATAAATAATAGTATTCCCACAAACAACTTTGATAATAAATTATTTTTTTTGTAATATATTATATTATATATATATTATATTATAATTGGTGACGTTGGTAGAGTTACAGTTAAGGACTAGGTGCATTCTTTCCAAGGTATACAAGTTTTTTTCTGTAGACAAACATTGTTTAAACTCTGTACAGCTCGAAAAGGAGTGTTTATTGCAGTGTTCGAAACTACATTAAATATCGTTCATTAAGGTATGTTCATACCTAACAAATATTTGACGAAAAATCAAAAAAACATGACCAAATTGATCAAGCTTTAGCTTTATTTTTAACAATTTTTATTGACTTCCTTATCTTTATTTGCAAGAAGATAAATGTATACAATCAAGAAACTGTTAAATGATATTTGATCCAGCAAACGTTTTGCAAAAGCAAAAGTTTTTTTAATAAAACTAGTGGTTACGTGAAGGACGGCAAATATTTATTAGGTGTGAACATACCCAGGAAAAACTTTTTGAATTTTGGTAATAGATAGTAGTTATTTCATACGTTACCTGGTAAGAAGTTGTCATTACAATTGTCATTATTCTGAAAACCTCAATAAGTACTTACTCAGTAAGTACTTTTCACTTCTATTATTTTCACTACTTTTTTTTTTTTTTTTTTTTTTAATTATTCCTACACTAAATCCCGCGAAGCTTTTTGCTTGTCTGCAGGAGACCAGAGTCTCTGGCGGGAATCGAACCCGCAACCCCAGTACTGATAGACTAGCTCACTACCAGCGAGCCTACCGGGGCACCCATATTTGCTAACTAATAACACTATGCAACAAAATTCCTTGAATAACCAGTATATTTTTTTGATCCGCTATAGTCACCTAACTGCAAAAATCATCATTATTTCAAATTCTATGGTAAGGTTTTTTTTAAAAAAAAATTTTCTAAAAATTGAGGTTTTTGAAAAGGCTGCTCCTTACATCTTATCGTAACTTTGGAACGACGTGCCCGATTTTGTTATGCAATCCGTCAAAACATTTTAAATTACGCCAGATATAAGTTTCTCTAATATTATTTTTTGATTTAGCCATTATTTTTGGAGTTTTTTAGGTCGAAGTGGCAAACAAAATATTTTTTTTTTTGTTTTTTTAAAAAATTTTTTGAATTAAAAAAATTCATAAAAAATTTAAATCAACAAATACTTACAAGTTTTAGTACTTAAGCTCAAAGCTGTATGTATTAGAAGAAAAATAAATTTTATTTCATGAAAATCCATCGATAAAATCCTATTTTATCCTTGATAAAGTGAAAGTACCTACTTTGACATTTTTTATCGCAAATTGTGTAGAGCTAAAACTTTTCTGATTTTTAACGGTTTTACCCTGTTTTTTGCACAGCATTTTTTTAATCCCTTATCTTTATTTTTTTTTTTTATAAAGCTGCATATATCAGAAAAAAATATATTTTATTTCATGAAAATCCATGTAAAAATTCCTGTTTTATTCCCGATAAAGTGAAAGTACCTACTTTTGACATTAGTTATCGCAAATTTATATAGAGATAAAAGTGTTGAGATTTTTTAACGGTTTAATCCTATTTATTACACAATATTTAATAGTTTTATTATATTTTTTAAAGCTACATGAAAATCAATGGGTTATTTATTATTTTATGATCGATAAAGTAAAAGTGCCTACTTGTGAAATTTTTAATCGGAAATTTGTGTAGAGCCAAAAATTTCGTTATTTTAAAAAGTTGTATAAAGGCAAAACCGTGTACATTCTGCATTACTCAACAAGTGATTGTAGACAAGACAAGTATTAATTTAAAATATAAAAATAAAAAATGAGCAAAAAACTTAGAAAAATGTCGTGTAAAAATAAGTCGGATATATTTTGTTCTGAGTGCGGTAAATTTATGGCCAAAAATAAACGGCGCAATTTCTCAATTGTGTACCAAATTAAATACGAAGATTATTTTCAAATAAAGGTAGAAAACATTAACTAATACTGGACATCCAGTTCAATATGTGAAAATTGCAGAGTTATTTTAAAAAATCAATATTCATCGATCTCTCAGTAAGTACTTCTAAGCAAAGTTTTTAATATGTGTATAATGTTACTTTTTCCTACTTATAGAACACACAAGAAAACTATACAACCTATGCTGTGGAGAGAAACATCGAGCCATGGATCTGATTGCTATTTTTGTTTAAGTAGTAAAAGCGGTTTTAGAAAATATATGCAATGGTCCTACCCCACCAGTTCTGCAGGTGGATTTACACTTCCCGTTTTACATCAAGATAGAAAGTCACTTCTTGAAGATCCGTGTGATATACCATGTACAAAACTTTTAGCCAGGGCTGTGGAGTCGTCCGCAAAAAGTACTAACTCCGACTCCGACTCCAAACGCTGAAATTTTTTAAGTGCGAATCCGACTCCGACTCACGACTCCGACTCCTACTCCAACCGTGATGCGAAATGAATGAGACGTAAAATTATTTCTCTTTTGTGTAGAAACATCTTTATTAAACGAATTATGGGAATCTCCGCGTAATGTGCATAAGAAAAACATGAGTGTTATGGTAGGAATAAAAGGCAGGCCGATAAAGATGTTTCTACACAAAAGAGAAATAATTTTACGTCACAATTTTTCTAATACATACTAGTATTTATGCGCTATAGCAACACTTATTCTGTACAATGTTGAAAATATTTCAGCGTTGATGGTTAAAAATTCTGATATTAAAATTATTGGCAATTCCTGTCATTAACATTTTTTGGCATGAGTAAATTATTTAAAAAATCACACATCTTTTTCAACTAGATCAATAACTGAGTATAAGTTTTGCTAATGTAATTTAGACTTTTTCCCGCACGTATAAAAAATATACCTAAATATACTTAAATAGTAAAGTACTTGAATCAACTATTTCTCATAAAATAAATTAAAATCTACTTATTCATATTGATCTGCAAAATATTGCATCGCCAATTTCGAAGAATATTTATATTGGAAAATATTAGAAATTTTTTTAAATTTTTTATGCCGAAAAATTTTGGAGTCGGAGTCGCGCGTTTTTTTGGGTACTGCGACTCCGACTCCGGTACAAAAACCTCAACTCCGACTCTTCAACTCCGACTCCGACTCCACAGCCCTGCTTTTAGCTAATGCTATGATGCATTATTTGGACTGGCGAGTGGATTCTGGCTTAAGCGAATCGATATCATTAAATTTCCAAGTTCAGTCCCGATCGCTCTTTCGTATTAATGAAACTAGATTATGGTCGCGCAAATGTAGATTACTACCAAGATTTTGAAGATGTGGTCAATAGATGTAGCAGTTATAAATTTAACAACGCTGTGAATGGAAGTGAAGTAGAGTTGCGAACATATGATACTCATTTCGAAGGATTTTACAAAAGATTACCAGGTAAACTGTCGCGATTTTGTGGTTATAATTTTTCAAATTCATTTAAATTAATTTTGTAAACGTTTGCATTTTAGGTATTACCAAGTACCTCCACTTTGACTTCAAAAAAAAAAAAACCAAATTATATGTAAAGAACTTGTGGACTCGGAAGAAGAAAAATTTAATCTGCGATGAACTGCTGAGCTACCAAACGAATTATCTCCGCTCATTGCACCAAGCGGTTTATCGTTAGAAAGCAAATGGTATTTGTATGAGAATATCAGTGTCTTATGTACTGATTCACAGAAACGGAATTTTGTAGCTCATAAACCGAGTGACCCCAAAACGAAAAAAATCAGAAAATAAATCTGAACCTGCCAGCAAGAAAAAAAAATCGAAGCACCGGATCACACGAAAAAAAAAAGCTGTAGTCAAAGCGTCGAAAAAACTGAAATTGTCAAACGGAAGAAAATCGAAGTACCAGATCACGAAACACCGAAAAAAGGTCCAAACTCCAAAAAATTTCGAAGACTGACGAAAAAAAAAACAATTTAAAACCAAAAAAAGTAAAATTTTAATGTTTTTCTCATTTTTATCGATTTTCCCAAGTTCGTTTTGTACGTTTTTATGGGGTAAATAAATTTTTATCAGAAATCTAACTCATTTCATCTTATTCTACACCCTTTTAGGTACCAGAATCCACTCTTAAGTCCAAACCCGTTTTTTAACACACTAGGTCCCTTTTCTCGGAGAAGGTCACATATACGAAAAAAAAAGCAAAAAGCCAGCTAATAAATTTTACACAAACAAAAGATGTTTGTAATACACACACAAGCTGTTCGTGCTATGGTCGTTGCTAAAATGTTATGTTTGCTCGTTCCTTAACAAACAATATAGAAAATTAAAATAAAATGTATATTTACAGAACCACTACAATTGTTCTGTTCTTTTAACAAAAAACAGAACACTACATAATGTTCATTGCTTTCTTGGAAATAGTTAGGAACGGTATTAAGGGTTGTATTCGTCTACACAAATACTAAAAAAAAATAGATATCGTTTCTGGATGTGTGAGCCGAACGCTAAATAATGTTCTGTTTATTTTCGAACACTGGTTTATTGTAAAAGTGTAGGTCACATAAAGTTTATTTCCCGTATAACAGCCGTGATGACCAGTGTATAATAGAATACCCTAAGCCTGAACCTGGCAGGATGCACTTATTGCAACAAGTAAAATTGGACATTTTATTAAAAAAATTTTTATAAGTTTTAATAATTTGTTCCCCTGTTATTCTGCATTTTATTATAACCACACCACTGTAGATGTTAATATCGGAATAATATTGGGCACAAATATCTATTATGCGAATCCTAGTCCCATTACGTAATTTTGTTTTGCCGGGTCCATGATTTCCCATGGGGTGCATATATTATTGTGTAGGGAATCAACTGGTCGGACTTGACTAACTATACTTTCTTATTTTTCTATCCACACCAAAAAAGTGTAGAGGGTATTAAGCGTTTGTGTTGATAGTAAACCGATCGGTTTAGAACAACTTTCCAACGATTAAACATCAGTGTGCAGGGAATTGTGTTTAACTTTAAAAAATTAATATTTAACAATTTCATTAATTCGTTGAAGACATACACGAACCACTACTGTGGTTGGTGAAGACATACACGAACCACTACTGTGGTTGGTGTATGTATAACGGCTAAATAAATATACATATAAACTTGTATAATAAAATGACAAAATATTTACAATTAAAAGTTTCCGCACAAATAACTTAAACTATAAAGATAAAAATCTCAAGAACACAAAACAAGAGCAAATACTCTTGATTATTAAATAAAAAATAAGAAAGCTTGATCGGTCAAGAACGACCATATGATGACCTACACCAGAGTATTTAAAAAATTTTTCGAAGGTGTACCCTACATGGGACCCATGGACAATCATAATCATGAACTGCCAGAACAAAATTTTGTTATGAGATTAAGATTCATGTAAAGGTTCTTTGTCCCGAATATTATTAAGATATTTTGTTCTTTATTAGATTTGTTTGCCCTTAAGTGGTTTCAGGGTGGTGGTTTATATGGGTTCCATGGTTAGTTTTGGACCTACCAATATAATTTTTTGTCATGATAAAGTAGCTATCTTAAAAGTTATTACCGCCAAACTTTTTGTCAACACTAACATGTTTGCGGACAGTAGTATTTGTATGTGAGCTATGGTCAAATATGGACCGCTTTCATTAAAATTTGGGAAGATGAATTAGTTTGCAATGATATATTGTTTGTACCAATTAAATAAGATGGTATATGGGCGCAAAGATTCTATTCCAGAAAGGGTCTTGTATGGAGGCCATGTGAAATAAGGGATCGATTCACACCATTTAATATGCTTGGTCCTTATGACAATGAGAACTTGTATACTAAATTACATCAACTTATCTCCAAAATTACGACCTGTACTTTGCGCACAAAGTTTAAATGAACAGCCAACCAGCCGGACGGACATCGTTAGATGGATTCAAAAAGTGATTCTAAGTCGATCGGTATACATCAGCACCAAATCATAATACCCTCTCTACTATTCTGCTGTGGGTATAAATATTAACTGAGTGTTACTTGGAGTGGATTAGATAAGTTTTTAAGCACAATAAATTTTAACAGATATTTCAATAATTGTTGTATAAAGTAAAGGCCTATTAAAGTAAATAAAAATTGTTATCTCTGTAATACAAAAAATTTTATTATGATGACTACATGCAGTATGTAAATTCCTATAAAAAATTTCTATAAATATTTAGTAAATTTGCTTAGAAAATTCAGTATTTAACAGAATATTGCATTCATAGTTTTTAAGAGAGGGAACAAATTTATCAACGAATTTTACACCAATATGAAGTATTTGGTTGCGTTCGTGACGGTTTATTTGTTAATAACCCTGGCTCATGGTATACCTAAAAATAATGGTCAACCGGGCTGCCAAACGGAGGAAGAATTAACTGTTAAATTCTATCGCCATTTTCAATATAAAACTGTCTATTGGGAATGTGTTGCTCTAGGACAGCCAGCTTTATTAAACTCCTGCCCGATAGCACAAGGTTTCTTAGATCCTATAAAGCAGTGCGTCAATTTTTCTTTGTGGTATTGGACGCCAACAGTAGCCCCACCAAGTGCACCAGTAACTTCTGCTCCTGCCGAGGCTTAAAAGCAAAAAAACAATTGTAAAAATATTAACTAATGTATAAAAAAAAGTTATATATCATATAAATACATACATAATTAAAGATAAAGCAATTTTTGACTAAAAATTTACTTTTATCAAACAAATTTAATCGGTTATAATTTCGAAAGAAGTACCCCTATTGAGGAAAGGGTTTTAAAACAAGTATGTTAAAGAGTACCATGGGTACCACCCACCTCACAAAAATATTCAACAGTGCTCTCTCTTTACATCGGCTTTTCTTAAATAGCTACAACACTAGGGAGATCGAACGGTTATTATTCGACCGGTTTCAACCGGTTATTTTAGTTTTGCCCCAGCCGGTTATTTTAAAATGTTAATTTTTAGAATATCGAATAACCCGGTTATTTCAATAATGTGTAATTTATATAAAGTTTATATTACTCTTGTTGCAAATGTACCCGTAATTAAAGTAGTTTTGTAATTGACTATTGGGAAAACTTAAACTTTTTATGCAGAATTTCAAAACAAAATGTAACAAAAGTCAAAAAACATTGTGAACAATGTATGTAAATAAAAATCGCTTATAAAAGCGTGAGTTCTTGTAAAAAAAAACAAAAACAATTCAAAATACTGCAAAAAAAGTGTTCAGATAAAAAGGATATAGTAATTTGTGTGAGAGTATTCTAAATATTAACCCTCATATTCATAAAAAATATTTAAGGTTTAAAGCAGTTTTATGAAAAGAATTTTCTATGAAAATTTGTTTAATAAGCATTTTATTAATCAAAAATATTTTGTATGAATATGGGGTAAATATTAGGGGATTCATTCGGTTAATCGTTAATCGATTAACCGATTAATTACTACCCGATTAACTGATCGGTTAATATAAACTTGCTTTTTTTCGATTAAGGATTAAACCGATTAATTTCTGTCGATTAACCGATTAACTGATGTAACAAAATTTTTAACTTTTTGTAGTTTCATTACATATTTTCTTGTGTTTTTAATTAATTGTTTTGTCTCATATTCAAAAGGTGTGTGTTTAGAAAATATTTTTTTATACAAACAAAGAAGGCGTTTAGTGATCCCAATTTTAAATAAGTGTTTGCTGTCAACAGTTTTTTGTTTCACGTAGTTTTTATATGTATGTGTTTAGTTATTTGTTTCTTCTCATATCGATCTTTTAACAGAATTAACCGAAACAACTAGAAGTGTTAAACATGTAAAAAAATTAAAAAAGAACTCTAGTGACATAATGGAAGATTTTATATGTTTAGAAAAATCCAGGAAGAGGACTGAGAAATCAGATATTCTGTATTATGGGTTGCTTTCGATTTCTCCAACATCTACGATAAATAAAATAATTTTTCAAAGTCAAGTTTTAACAAAACTAAAGAATTTGAATGCCTTAATAACCAAATTATTTGTGTAAAAGATTATTTTATAAGATTTTCTTAAACTAATAACTAATAAAATGGTCTTATAGTTTAATATTAATAAATAATATATATAAATTAAAAATATGTATTACATATTTATTAATTATTCTTTTGTTTGCTCGTTTTAGTTCAAGAATTGTTATGTTTTTGTTTTTTTTTACTAATAAACTCCAAATAACAAGTAATTTATGCATTTGATATTGAAATTACTTAATATATAAAAAAAAACTTTGTTAATCGGTTAACCGATCAATAACAAAATTAACCGATTATTAACCGATTAAACCAAAACCTCGGTTAATTAATCGAACGATTAACCGATTAAAGCAAAAGCCCGATTAACCCTTTCAGGGTCAAAAATAATTTGTGGCGAGATAAAAATCTGAAAATTTGTATATAAGGTAATGTGATGGCTCTGAAGCCAGGAAAAATAGTAGTTTTCGTCTCATGTGGCTCCCCTGGTGTTTAATGAATGTCGAATATATTCAAAGTTTACCTTCAAAGGTCCACAAAAGAACCTACAATTTATTTTTGCAATATTTTTTTCAAGTAAATACTTATTTACGCATGTATCAATACTCACAATTTTTTTTAATATCGTCCGATCACCGAAATTATTTTTTTTTTCTTCCTAAATATAACCTTTTTACAAAAGAAAGTCAATGTCTACTATTATAACAACTTAAAATAGCAAAAATTAGTGCACATTAGAGCGACTCAAAAAAAATGTGTTTTTGTTACCCCTCTGAAAATAAAGATTGATATGTTTTATGATGATTCCCGAAATATATTGGTTCTAGCGTTGACCATCCGTGAGCTGGACCATTTTTAAAAAAGGTCTTTTTTCAGTTTTTTCAATTTTTTTTGTTCTTTGCTCCAAGACGACATAAAAAAAATTTGGTATCATCGAAAAGAGATTTTGAATCAGCATCCAATGGTATATAAAACTTGACCACTTGCGACCTAATATTTGAGATATTAAGCTAAACACATATTTTCGTTTCGGGTTTTCATACAAATTCTACGTATGTGGAAGTAATGTTCTGCTTTTCAAATTGAAACTGTTTTCAAATAATGTTAATATATTTTTTTTTGTAATTATTTACATAAAACGCGAAAATCGCGATATATTTGATTTATTTTATATTTTTCATATATAGGCAATATGGGTATCAAATTGTTTGATTTTTCAATTTTAATAACCTGGTGATAAGCAAAAGATCCGTTCTTTATTATTAATTCTTAAATATTAATTTTTTAATTTTTTTTTTTTTACTTATTTATTTATTTAAATATCATCATTACACATTAAAAATATTAAAATAATTATAATTTACAAGGTTTGCAGCAAATATTGAATTATTTTATGAGTTATGAGAAATATACAATTATGGATACTAACACTTCTTAGGTTAAAAATATAGAAAAAATACCTTACGTACTAATAAAAATAAAACTTATAAGAAATTCTAACGTTAAACGTTAACGTCGTAAAAGAAGTTAACTTTGCAAATTTCTTATTAATTCATAGCTTGAATTTCTGTTACGATGTTCGATGCTTTGTGTAATTTTACTAGTTACTTTTGCAAAAAAAAGTAAATAGTAAAATTACTAATTTTTTAATTTTTGTTTTGTATTATTTGCAACTTTTTCATGTGAGTTTTGGCGCATTTTGTTGACCAAATTTGGCATCCGTAAGTCATTATCGGTCTTATACACATTCTGTAAAGTAAATCTTATTTTTGAAATTTAAGCCTGATCGGCGATTTAATAAAGGAAAAAGCGCTCTTCCGCATCTTATAGCTTTAGAACAATCTTGTTCAATGTGTTATTAATCTATGATTAACAGACAAATTTATAATATTATACTTAAAAACAAATTTCCGAAAACACTAAAAATGGATTTTTCTACTGTTCAGCTGAACAAAATTATGCTTCCGACAAACTGTGACATAATCCAGCTATTTTTATTTTTGCGACAGCAGTGCAATAACCAGTCATATCACAATTTAAAACTATTTATAGAGATAAAATTAACTGCCATTCGCAAAACACGGAATGATTTGTTAAGCTAGTAAGCCAATCATGTCTTTCTGTTATCGACAGTAATCGACCAGGTCATATTTCAAACAAAATGGAATGGTGCAAACTTTATTCAAAGATATAATCGCGAAAAGATTTTTTATAAATTTTATATTTTTTATTGTATTTTTTTATTTGTATTTTTCACATTTTAATAAATTGAAAAGTGAAAATATTTGATACCCATATTGCCTTTATATGAAAATAGATAAAATATATCGCGATTTTCGCGTTTTATGTGAATAATTACAAAAAAAAGTAAATTAACATTATTTTAAAACAGTTTCAATTTGATAAGCAGAACATTATTTCTACATACGTAGAATTTGTATGAAAACCCGAAAAGAAAATATGTATTTAGCTAAATACCTCAATTAGGAGGTTGCTAGTGGTCAAGTTTTATATACCACTGGATGCTGCTTCAAAAACTCTTTTCGATGCTACCAAATTGTATTTATGTCGTCTAGGAGCAAAGTACAAAAAAATTCGCAAAACTGAAAAAATACCTTTTTTAAAAATGGTCCAGCTCACGGATGGTCAACGCTAGAACCAAAATATTTTGGGAATCATCATAAAACATATCAACCTTTACTTTCAGAGGGGTAAATAAAACACTTTTTTCGGCTCCATACAACTTCAGTGGGTCTAGCGCACATGCTTGACATTAATGTACTCCAAATAAAAGTTAACTCCTTTCGAAATAGTTCTAAATAGACGATAAATAATACTTTACTAAAATACGCAGCCAAAAATGAATCATTGGGTAAAATATTAGACTCTTAAGTAGTTCTAGTATATTTTCATGCTTCATGAAAAGAATTCTTAAATTTTATTTATTAAAACAAGAACATTAAAGTAATCAAACAATGTCATGGAAGGTTTTAAATTGTGGTCGATGAATTGACAAATATTTTATACAAAAAGCATGGTCATATTTCTATTCGTTTCTTTAATGCTGAAATACAATAACACAAGGGAACCAAATTAATTTTTTTTTTTTTGTGCGGCCTGAAACTTTTTTGCAAATATTTACTAATTTGTGAAAAAACTGTGATTTTTTCGCATTTTTATTTAAGAAAAAAAAAACGACATCTCTGAAACTACTTTACAAATTTAAAAACAATGTAAGCATGGCCCTAAGATAGTATTGTGGCCGATTTTCGGATTTTTTTTTTAACTGAATATGCTGAACCGGTTTCAAGTTATACCAATATATGCAGTGAAAGTGCCTTAATTTTGGACATAACGGTATGTCTCGAAAAGTCGACCTGATAGAGAAAATTGGAGATTAGATTTGCAATCAGCGACCTTAAATTAGTAAAAATTTGCATTAAAGTTCCAGACCGCAAAATGACTGTTCCGCAGTGTAATTTGAACTTTTTAAAAATATGGTTGAAGTCTACTGATTCATATAGACAAGCCTTACCACTAACAAATTAAAACTCATTTAAATAAATTTGGGAGAATATCTCAAATAATAAATTTATTAAATTCCTTTAATTTCTCATTTGGTTTGCAAATCGTTTGTCTAGATCAAACATCATTAAACAGTTTCTAAATTATATTCTACAATTATCTACTTACAAATAAAGTTTAGTAAATAAATATAAATTGTAATAAATAAAGCTTAGGTTTGATCAATGTACTGATCACACTTTTCTTGGATTTTATCGACAAATAATTGTTGGCTCTGCACATGCCTTTAGTGATATCTATGTATTTTGTTGCTTCCTTACCTTTGCGAATTTTTTTTTGTTTTAATTTAAATTAACGTTTTATTACAAATACCTATTTAATTTTTTGTATTTTTATGTATTCGAATCAAAACCGCTTATTTTAAGAATGCTTAACCGATGACCGGTTTTTTTTAAATAGCAAATATTCGGAATATTCGAAAGCCGAGTTTTGAAAAAAGTTAAATAATCAATCGCCCTATACAACACACAGGGATACCAGCCAGCTGGTAAAACTCAGCCATACGTTATGGACAAATACCAGCCTATAACCAAGCATCTAAAAAATCTCCGTTGTTTTGTCTCTTTCCGGGACAACCATATGGAAATTTAAAATTATTTAACTCTAAAGTCTAGAGAGTAGATACGCTTGAAGTATTACCTGTACCAATATACCCCAAAAACACAAAAAACAGCTGCTCCCTTAATTACCCTTGCCAAAGTATTTTGGAACAATGAGTAGAAAGAATTTACTTGAACACGTGCTGTGATGGCCAAATCTCAAGGTGGTATAAATCACTGGGCGACAATCAATACGCTTAGCAACCGCCCCTGTGTGTGAGCGCAACCAACATACACAGGTAGCAGTTTTGAGTGTACAATCCGGCAGAACTATACACTAGTCGTTTGTTTATGAGCTGGAGCTATCTAACCGCTTTTGGAATATGTTAGCTGGATCTGTTGAATAGCAACAGCAGATAGGAAGATTCGCACTCAGGCCGAAGTAGGCTTCCCTTCCCGTTACTTTGCGTCCAAAACAGAGCGCCGTGATCTCCGAAAGTACTTCAGACGATTTGCAGTCTAGTGACGTGCCATTAGGGGCTGGTTCTGCCGCGGTACCAGATAGAATCGCTGGTCAGCCGTTATCACAAAAGATCTGTAATTTTTGTAATTCTTTCGAAATCCAAGTATTGAATGCACCTGATTTCCCAAATGGCATATAATTATAATATTTTCCTACATACACGTAGAGAAAAAATATGTTTAGATATGGTCACCTCCAACAAAACTATTTTAAGACAAAATTTTAAACATATTATGTTTAATTTTAACCATATTATTGTCACCGACAAACATATAATTGTTAAGTTAGTCCTAAATCAAGAAGCCACAACCATATTATGGTTGCCTCTAAACATGTTATGGTTAAATATGACAATAATTTGTTTTTAAATAAACAATAGTATTTTCCTCTTTTCTAAGAGCAACATGCTTTGGTTGAAAATCAACCATGCTATTATAAATGTTAAACATATTTTAGTTATTACTAACCAAAAGATGTTCGGAGGCAACCATAATATGGTTGTGCCTTCTTGATGGAGGACTAATTTAACAATAATATGTTTGTCGGTGACAATAGTATGGTTAAATTTAAGCTAATATGTTTGCAATTCTCTTTAAAAATAGTTTTGTTGTAGGTGACCTAATTTGAACATATTTTTTTTCTGGGTGTACCCATGGATAGAGGATTTTAGAATAATAGGACCTAAACGTAATGGTTTAAAACGATTAACTACAGGGTTTAACAATTATCATGTTATAGAAAGTAATGATCTTCCCCGCCATATAAAATTAAGCGATTAGTAACAGCTGCAAATGGCCAATTTACCTGATTTTTGAACAAATGTGGTGATTCCTTAACAATTGTTATTAGCACATAAGGCAACCAATACAATACATTAACCCCCTTATGCAAAAAAAGGGCTTAATGTGTTGGTTAACTAATGTGAACTTTAACTTTTTTTTGCATAAGGGGATTAATCATTAACTGAATGATTTTAAATTTATGTAAATATGGTATGCCAATGGGCTCTCCCAAGAGATAGAAATATTTCTTAAAAATAATTTTATTGACATTCTCCTAGTCTCGGAGACTCATTTTTACAAATAGGTCATTTTTTAAAATAATGAATTATGATAGATGGTGGAACAGCAATATTAATAAAATTATCAGTTAAATACAAATTCATTAATGGAATTAGAAAACCAAGTCTTCAATCGGCATGCATAAAAATATTTTGCGATTCAACTTCTATTTCCATAAGCTCGATCTATTTTCCGCCAAGATTTTCAGTAAAATGCCAAGAACTTCAAAATTTTTTTTAGAGAACTTGGGCCAAGACTTATAGTTGGGGGGGATTTTAACGCTAAACACCATTGATGGGTTCAAGTTTGATAAATCCTAAGGGAAGAGAGCTCTTTTAATGCATCAGCATCAACAATTATTCAGTTTTATCTACGGGTAGTCTTACATACTGGCCTACTGATTTATCAAAAATACCAGATTTTTAGAATTTTGTTGTATATTTCGGTACATCAAGTAATCTACTTCGGATAAGAGTTTGTAACGATTTAAGCTCCGACCCCTAATCATTTTGATTTTAATGCTTTTTTGAATTTCCATTAAAATAATATTTACTATAATCTATATATATAAAAGAGTTGCGTGAGTGACTGACTGACTGACTCATTCATCATCACCCAGCCCAAACCGCTGACCCTAGAAACTTGAAATTCGGACTAGCGATTGGTCACTCTCCAAATCGATTTTTGGAAATTCGAATGTTTAGGGGGTAAAAAAGGGTAAAAACGGGAAAATTCGGTAACCTTATATCTCCAAAACTAATAGAGATGCAAAATAAATGTAATACTAATCGTTGTTCTTTAGAAAAATAAGCGGACAGGTGTCTGGTACTTTTTAGAAATTCAGAGCTTTACCGGAGTAAACGGGTAAAACCTGCATTTTGGTACTTTTTTGTCACCCCATCTATCTTTTAAACCCATAAACATAGAAATAAGGGTTATATCACATTTGAAACTTATCTAAAAAATTCAAATACGAATTTGGTACTTTTTCGAAATTCGGACGTTTAAGGGGTAAAAAGCGTAACTATTTTTGGTACTTTTTTTATAAAACATTTTTTTTTTATTTATTGACATATTCGTATTAAATTATGGGCTCCCACACAATATTGAAATTTTTTATGCTTCAATGGGGAGAAAAAAGTACCAAAAAGGGAAATAGGGAGTAAACGGGTAAAATCTGTATTTTGGTACTTTTTTGTCACCCCATCTATCTTTTAAACCCATTAACATAGAAATAATTGTTATATCACATTTGAAAGTTATCTAAAAAAGCCAAATACGAATTTGGTACTTTTTCAAAATTCAGACATTTAAGGGGTAAAAACCGTCACTATTTTTGGTACTTTTTTACAAAACATTTTTTTTATTCAAAAATTTAGTTTTTATTGTTGTTCAATAAAAAAAATAAGCGGACAGGTGTCTGGTACTTTTTTGAAATTCGACCCTTTTGGGGAGTAAACGGGTAAAACCTGTATTTTAAAACTTTTTTGCTATGCCATCTATACCTTATTCTGTTACTTTTGTTTCAAAACATTTTTCTTCATCTACCTATCTATATATATAAAATTGTAACGTTACGCACGTCCTAAACGCCTGAAGCTAAAATGTTGAAATTTTACCGGGAGGTTGGCCTCTCGCTAAATCGATTTCCTAGGATGGGAGTTTTGAAAATGTTTATGGTTAGAGGTTAAAAAAGCTAAAAACGAGTAAATTCCCTAACCTCATCAAAAAAATAAGCGGATAGGTGTCTGGTACTTTTTTGAAATTCGACCCTTTTGGGGAGTAAACGGGTAAAACCTGTATTTTAAAACTTTTTCGCCACTCAATCTATCTATTAAACCAATAAACTTTGGAATAAAAAAGATCACATTCGTAACGTATCTAAAAAATACAAATAAAAATTTGCTACATTTTCGAAATTCGAACGTTTAGGGGTGAAAATCGTACCTATTACATAGTAGCGGGTTGAAACCTAGAAACATAAACTTTGGCGTAAAAATATGTCCACAAAAGAAAAGGAGACGCTAACGAAGCGGGTTAAATGCTAGTTAATAATAAGACTGATTTGACTTATTTTAGCACTTGGTTAGAGAGATCTGTTAATCTCAACGTATCAATAAAATCAGCATCGCAATTCGATGATGTGTTAGAAACACCAACTTTTAAAAACTATAATAACCACAACCAGTTTTATATAACTTCCAAAATTAGAACAATGATAAAAAATAAAAGGAGACTAAGAAGAAATTGGTAAATGAGCAGTAATCGCAATGACTAACGGGACCTCAATAAAGCAACAAAAGATCTTCAACATCAACTTTAGAAAATAAAATATGAATAAATGGAACCTTTTATTAGAAATCTTAATGTAACTAAATATGATGAACATTCTTTATAGAATGCTACTAAATATTTAAAGCGTCCAATCAAAAAAAAATATACCCATAAGAAATAAAAACGGCTTATGGTGCAGGAATGACAAAAGCAAAGCTGAAGCATATGCCTTACATTTGGAAAAAACATTTCAGCCTCATCATATAAATAATGTTCCTTAAAAGAGATCCACGACATTCTTGATAGTCCAATGGATTGACCAATAAAATATATTTCACCACATGAAGTTCGTGAATAAATAACTTAACTCAATTGCAAAAAATCTCCAGGATACGACTGTGTTGATGGAAAACTTGTCAAAGACTTTTCCAAAGAAAGTTATTATATTTTTTACCCTTATATTTAATTCCATTTTATGACTTAATCACTTCCCGCCACAATGGAAATGTGCTAAAGTGGTAATGGTCCCTAAGCATAGAAAGCCCGAAAATGCTGTAACATCTTATCGCCCGATAAGTTTGCTATTCACTATCTCCAAAATATTTGAAAAAATATTTCTGAGAAGAATGTTAACTATTTTAGAAAAACAAAACATAATTCCAGAGTATCAATTTGGGCTTTGACATAAGCATGGTATACCTAAACAATGCCATCATAGAATTATATCAAAAAGTAATAAACGGTGCGGAGGGAAGGTGGCACCGTTGCAATAATCGATTGTGCGGATTTGTCAGTCACCATGTCCCAGTGGTCTAGTGATCATCGCGCGTTTGCTGTGGAGACATTTTTTAAGAATATTGATTCTCACGTAATTGCTCGTCAGTACAGTTTTGTTCAAAGTTCGATATTCGGCGAATACGTGATGGACCAAGTGTAAATTTAATTCCTTCGTGGGTGCAGAGATACCGCGCATTTGCTTCAGTTATCAATGTCCCGCGGCCAGGGCCCAGTGGATCTTCAAGGTCTCCCGAAAACATTGAATTGGTTGAAAGCAGTTTACGTGAAAATTCGCGACTTTCAATACGGAAAAGAGCAGCCTCACTGGGACTTCCAAGAGCGATTATTCATTAAATTTTAAAAAGTATCTGAAGTTCCATCCTTTTGAAATTAAAATCTTTCAAGAACTAAAAGAAAGTGATTTTGATTTACGCCAAAATGTTTGTGAAACGATGTTGGAGCTTTTTCGCACTGTAAGTCCCATTTTTTTGGAGCGACGAGGCTCATTTTCACTTAAAGGGCCACGTCAGCGAAATTGCCATTACTGGTCTCCAAGAACCCGCAACCCTCGATTGAAACATCAAAAACCCCATTTCGAAAACTCTCGAGGCGACGAATGCCAACGGTGAAATTTATCGATGGATGATTACGAAATTATTTTTGCCAAACCTGCGAGCTCATCTATCGTACTCTTCACACACGTCGTTTCAACAGGATGGGGCGACTGCACACTCAGCCAGAGCTTGGATGAATTTGCTTCGGGAAAATTTCCCCCAAAAACCGAGGTCGTCCGATCTAACTCCGATGGATTTTTTTTATTGGGCTACCTCAAAGAGAGGGTTTAAAATGACAATCCCCAATCTCTTGTGGCCTTCAAGGAAAATATTCGTCGAGAAATCAGCTCAATTGAACGAAGTTTACTGCAGCGTGTGGCGCAATAATTACGTTTTTTATTTAAGTTTGAAAATATAAATCTGCTACCAGACATCCTGTATAATAAATTATATACGAGATTCTTTGAAAAACAAAAAATATTTTTCTGGTGCTTTTTTTTTTGGATGTACAGCAAGCGTTTGATAAGGTCTGGCATACAGGACTATTCGTAAAACTTAAAAAATTGTGGTCCGAAATCTAACGTTTTTTTTTGGGTCCGCCATCTAACGTTTTTTTTTTCAACTAGTGCTTATTTCGTGAATGGTAACACTGAGCTCATGTCTGATTTGACAGATAATTAGTTTTATCCTTCCGCTGAACCAATATGGTTGTGTATACGCTTGAACAACGCTGGGAAATATTGCGACATTACTTTGAAAATCATTGTAATGTTGCAGAATGTGTGCGAAAATTGCGTACGGATTTTGGAAGAAGAGAAGCACCGTCAGCTTCGTATGTTCGTTATCTTGTGAAAATAGTGAAAGAAACTGGCATCCTCTCGATGAACCAAAGCGTAAAAAGCCAAAAACAGTGCGTACACCCGAGAATATTGCTGCAGAAAGTCAATTCACCGTCGTTCTCAACAATTGAACATTTCGGAGACATCATTGAGACTTATTTTGCATAAAGACCTTGGTATGACGCCATTTGAATGAAATTATTATCCATTATTAACCGGAAGGATTGATTGTACTTTCAAATAAAAAAAGAAATTTGAGAAAATATTCAGTAGTTTTTTTTATAGCATTTTCAAAAAAAAAAAAGTTATTTGGCGGACCCTTTATTATTTTTTTTCTTTTGTTTTAACAAAATATTCCTGAAATATTCGCTTAAACTTGGCGAATACGAATACGAATGTCGTGAAATAGGCGAATATTCGTCATTTCGAATACGAATATTCGTGACATCACTATTATGCGTATACATAATTATAAGGAAAAATATAAAAAAAATATTGTTAATAAAGTCATTCCTAAAAATTTAAAGAATAGAACTACTACAAAAAGCTTTGTAAAATACACTGAAATTTAGCTCATAGAATAAATTCGAAAAATAAAAAATGTTGATTATATTTTATATTTTTGAATTTTGTTGTTTTCATTGATGTACAGCAATAAGTGTTATTACTTATTTTATAAAATTGACTTTTTATCCTTGGATAAATTGTAAATAAAATTTACTTAAAAAAAATGTATCGTATACGTATAAAATAAAATTTTTCCAATTTACGACTTTATTTGTCGTTATCAATTAATAATTACCTTTTTTAAACCACTCAATCTTCTCCTTGTTATCTTTAACAAATTTTCAATTAAATTGTTTTTTTTTTATTTCTTTTATCTTTGCAATGATTTTTAGATTATCTACAACATGTTGAACAAATATTTAAAAGGTTGAAGAAAAAAATATTTATTTAGTATTAACAAATGTTTACATTCGCAAGTAGATTGAATGTAAAGATATCTGACGGAGAGAAAATAAAATCCTCTTTAAATTACGCCTTTGACCTTGGCTGGAGGAAGAACAACGTCAATTGGATTCTTTATTGATAATTTACTTCCGGTATCTTTTTTAAACATTTCTTTTGATTACAGTCATTCGTTCGTTAAATACAGAGCAAATTGATGTTACAGCCATTTTTCGTTTTTTTTTTTTTTTTTATTTTCTTTAAGTTGGATTCTCTTTAGTTTTGTTTTTTTTTTTTATTAAACTAGACTAAAGAAATTCCATTTTACAAAGACTTAAGATTAAAAAGAATGGGAATAATCAGATAAAGCGTGTTAGCTATGGTCTGTAATTTCGGACTTATGTGATCGTTACTCAAAATCACAGGGTGCCAATTATCATCAGCTTTAAAAGATAAACTCTTTTTGCTTTTTCCTAATTTAAGCTTTAGAGCAAGAATGTCCAAAGAAGCTTTGTAATTTTACAAACGTGCTTCCGAAATTGCACTTTTCAGAGCTTAAATGAACCAAAATATATTATTTTATAAGTATCTGTAAAAGTTAAATACTACACTGAACTTTATTTTTGATATACACATTCCGAAATGTGGAATAATTTAGCTTAAGTGGATTACCGTTTATATCGCAATTACCTTTCCTAAAATATCAAAAAGTATCTATTATAAATTGTGCAAATTTAACCGTCCTGCAATTCGTTTCGTTTCTTGATTTGACACAACATTTTTTTTAGTTCGAAAGCAAATTTGTTATTTCCCAAGTGAAGATACAATAAAAATTGCTGCAATAGCAACTTCACAATGAAAACGCAAATGCAAGTTAAAAAAAAAAACAACAAAAAAATTAATGACAAAAATCATACAATGTAAACGGGGAGACATAATTACATTTTCAAAAGAAAACGACAAATAAACTACATAAACGCCTTAATAAACATGTTAAGATTGTACGTTTGTACAAACCTTTTGCAGTGTTTATTGGGGTGTTTGATTATTTAACAAACGATTTAAAAATACGTTTGTAGAAAAAACGTTAATGTTGAATTTCCGTTAAATGTTAAATATTTTTCAAACTGTTTGCGCTGTATAGAGCTTAATTTAATTACTTTGGTAAAGATTTTATAGGGTTAAGAAAGAGTACAAAAAAGATAAAAAATTGACTAGGATCAAAGTTTTCATTATTATAATTTGTTGAAAAATTATTAATAAGGTGTGTTTTTGGCAAGCCGTTTGTAAAGTTAATTTGGCTTTTTAAGCATACCACTGTTATACGAGTATGTACTAAAGGCTAGATTACACTATCTCACAAGCCTTACGTATTCCATAATACTTTGTGAGATAGAAATCAAATGAGTTTTGTTTCGACTGTCAAAAAATCTAATTTAACATGACAGTTTGTGTTCAAACCATCACACAAAGTATAAACACACGTAGAAAGAAAAAACAGGGTTGCTTTTATTTAAATGCAGCCCTGATCCAATGAAAAGTATTATTGTTTAGAAATTTTTCAAAAAACGATTAAGTCGTATGGGATGTCAAACTTTTTTCGTAATACTTGTGACACATTGCATTCACACTATCACACTTTGTCATATTACTTGAGTTTTTGACATGTATTAATACAAAGTATAATAGTGTAATCTAGCCTTAAGAAAATGTGTTAAGATTATGAGAAATAAAATATACGAGAATAAAAAAATTTAAATTAAAATATGTTAATGTAGAAACTGCAAGATCTGCATACAACAAAAAAAACTTAGTTTTTAAACAAAAACTTTCAAGACTTTTGCTTAGAAAAACAGAATCCTGATCACTCTGCACATTTGGAGTCGCTGGTCTGTAGAAGAGCTTATTGTCGAAATGTATGACAATACAGTAGACAAAAACTTTTAATAAGTAATTTGTATACAATTATAATTTTAAAGATCTAACAGTAACAAACCAAAAGTACCATTATACCAACTATGCCAACTCTGTCTATGAAACAATATTTGAGTTATTAAATCCAAACAATTTTGTATATAAAGGGGGTTTTTTATAAAGGTTTCAACTTTTAAACTTTTAAGTGATTTATGTTTAGTTTGTTTTGGCATTTAATCATGAATGGACTGACCCTTGAACAACGCTTCCAATGTGTGCAAATTTATTTTGAAAATCATGGTTCTGTTCGAAATACGTATCGCGCACTTCGCCCACTGTCACCATAATCGTCCATCAGAGCAATTAATTCGATCCTTAAAGATCCATAAAGACGTCATACAGTTCGTACAGAAGAAGTCATTGCCGCTGTAGAGCGTAGCGTAGAGGAACACCCATCGCGCACAGGAATTGGATATGTATCCATCCACTAGGGTATTCATTGACGGTTAACCGATTAATTACTACCCGACTAACTGATCGGTGAATTTAAAATTGGATTTTTCGATTAACGATTAAAAAAAATTTATTTCAGTCGATTAACCGATTAACCAATGTAACAAAATTTTTAATTTTTTGTAGTATTATAACATATTTTTTTGTGTTTTAATTATATGTTTCGTCTCATATTCAAAAGATTTATGTTAAGAAAATATTTTCATACAAACAAAGAAGGTGTTCAGTGATCTTCATTTAAAATTACAACCACATTTTTTGTTTCACATACTTTTTTATGTATGTGTTAAGTGATTTGTTTCTTCTCATATCAATCTTTGAACAGAATTAAGCGAAACAATTAGAAGTGTTAAAACTTTTAAAAAATTAAAATTAAAACAGGACTCTAATGGCATAATGGAAGATTTAATATGTTTAGAGAAATCCAGGAAAGAGACCGAGAAATTAGATATTCTGTTATTATGGGCTGCTTTCGATTTCTCCAACATTTTTTGGTAAAATGCTTTTTTGACTGCCTTCTACTCAATGCAAATGGATAAAACTTTGCAGGCATTCATAGTCCCGATGACAATACACGAATACATGGGCGTAGCCGGGAAGAAATTTAGGGGAGGGGAAAAATTTTTTTTTGTAAAATGCTTTTTTAACTGCCTTTTACTCAATGCAAATGGATAAAACGAATACATGGGCGTATCCAGGATGAAATCTAGGGGGGAGGGGGCAGATTTTTTTTGTAAAATGCTTTTTCAACCGCCTCTTACTCAATGCAAATGGATAACACTTTGCAGGCATTCATACTCCCGATGGCAATACACGAATACATGGGCGTTGCCAGGATGAAATGTAGGGGGGGGGGCAGAATTTTTTTTGTTGTAAAATGGTTTTTTTAACCACATTTTATTCAATTCAAATGTATGAAACTTTGCAGGCATTCATACTCCCGATGACAATACACGAATACATGGGCGTAGCCAGGATGAAATCTAGGGGGGAGGGTAAACATTTTTTTTTGGAAAATGCTTTTCTTTAGCTTCACTTCGGAGCATCAAATCTTGTAACGTTAATTTAACCGCATTTTACTCAATGCAAATGGATGAAATTTTGAAAGAAAAGCGTGGGGCGCCCATACCAACCTGAACTTAAAAAAACATGAATGCCGTGAGTACATTTTAATATTTCAGACCGAAAGAAATACTGCCAATCATGTTTAAAGCTACGAATTTTCAATAATTGAGCATTTTTTTTTTTCATAACAACGCGCCCCACGCTTTTCTTTAATGGATGTGTGAGATTTTTTACACTTTGATTTAAAAGTTTATGTTGTTTCAAATGTTCTTATTTTTTGACTTTAAGTCGATTATTTAAGTATTTATATTAATTTTGTGTTCACAACTGATCAATATATTAAGGTAAGGAAAAGCGTTTCTTAAAAAATTTTTTTTTTTTATTTTATTTTTTACTTTTTACTAATAAATTCTAAATAATAAATAATTTATGCATATTAATTAATTGAAATTACCTAATTTATAAAAAAAAACATTATTGATCGGTTAAGCCATAGAGCCATGATTACTGACTTTTTCGTTCATCAATTGAACAACCATGATGTGCAGGAGCTTGGTTTCAACAAGACGGCGCAACATGTCAAACAGCTCGTGTAACAATTGATTTATTGAAGTAAACGTTTGATAACCGCATAGTTTTACGTTTCGGACCCGTGAATTGGCCTCCAAGATCGTGAAACTAAACGCCGCTAGACTATTTTTGGGAACATGTGAAGTCGCAAGTCTTCGCCGATAATCCGGAAACGATTGACCATTTTGAGGACAACATTTGCCGCGTTATTGCTGAAATACGGCCACATATGTTGGAAAAAGTCATCGAAAATTGGGTCTCCAGATTAGACTACGTCCGAACCAGTCATATGCCAGAGGCAGTGATGTCAATAGAAATTTCAAAAAAATCCCCTACGTGTCTAAAGAAATTATCTTTTTCCTACAACCAAAAAAAAATATCCCTACACTATTCTCTCAACTAAAAACGTATTGTTTTTAGCTTCAGGCAAACAAAAATCCCTACGTGTCTAAAGAAATTATCTTTTTCCTACAACCAAAAAAAAAATATCCCTACACTAATCTCTCAATTAAAAACGTATTGTTTTTAGCTTCAGGCAAACTAATACATTTTACATACTTAAAAGTTTTCATAACATTTTTTTAAAAATTTCAAATTGTATGATTGTTTATTTTCGGCTATGTAGGAATTTCAATCATTAAATCTCTTTAAATATTCGCATACATTTTAGCGAATGTGAGTGCGGATTCAAATAGAAGAAATAAGCGACTAATTCGCAAATGCGAACCCGAATATTCGGAGCCCGCTAATATATACGTACATGGTTTTGGCACTTGTTGAAGACTGCCAGGCTGTTAGGGCTCATAGTAAAATACAACATTTTTACTTAAATGCTATTGCGTATGAAAAATTTAAATTTTTAAATGAAAATAATACTCATTATTACGTATTTTTACACAATGGGCGTGAGTGAAACGGTAGCAAAGTACTCATTAAAGTAAAATTTTGACACTGTTGAGGTGAACAAAATTTCAATAGCCCAGGGGGCTAGTATAAATGTTGACATTAGCGTAGACATTTTTGACAACCACACAACTATTAGACACACTCCCAGGTCGTGCAGCTTAAAGTTGCCTCTAAGCCGCCGCCGAATTTAAATTTTGCGTTGAAGTCGCCGCCGGTTCGAAAGGCATACTTACATTTTTTTTTTATCAAACTTTTCTTTTTAGCCGTGTTGCACATTTATATAAGCTATTATATGATCAAAAAAAGTTACATATTTTATTAATAACGTTTTTGTTATTATAATTTGTGCATGTTGACATTAGTGTCTAATAAAAGTAAAATACTTTTTTATAAATAAATTAAAAATGCAATAATAGACTACAGAACGATAATTACATTTACATTACAAGCATTTTTTTATATTTCCAACGCACAATCTTATGTAACTGTAATTAGAAGAAACCACTCACAATAACATGGAAATATATTCGATTGAGAGGTAATCTAAATTTAATAATTGATAAAAAAAAAATACTGAAATTTATTGTTGGAGGATAAGCTGTTCCTCATCACTCATCACTGATTTATTGTTTGGTATTTTGTTTAAGCTTTGATATCGTTGCAAAAAAGACTTTGAGTGTTTGTAGGTAATTCTCATTCCCTCTGTAGTCTTGTTTGCTGATAGCTTTGGCTTTTCTAAAATTATTTAGGAGATCGTTTCCTGATGATTTGGCCTAAGCAACCAGTGAAATGCGCATAGGAACAGCTTATCCTCCAACAATAAATTTAAGTATTTTTTATCAATTATTAAAAAAAAAAAAAAAAAAAATGTAATTAAGCACAACAAACAAAATCTTTTAATAAATAATAGTATTCCCAAAAACAACTTTGATAATAAATCAAATAAATATATTTAAAATAATAGCAAATTGTAAAAGATATTTTTTTCATTTTGAATAACTAAATCTTTTGTCCGATCTGTGTTTGATCTGTGCTGAACCGCCGCCGCCAAAAATTTTGCCGACTAAGACTTCTGTTAAGAAATGTCAGCAAGAAATTGTTCTTTTCTTTATGTCAACATTTTACGTTGTCAAAAATGTTATAATTTCACACAGCACAAACATGAAATTTTTCTACCACAGACAAATTTTATTTCACCATAGAACTTTGCTACCGTTTCACACACACCCAATATATTGAAAATAATATAATATTTTGAAAGTTCCCTACATTTGCCTTAAAATAAAAATTCTGTCATTTTTTCCGTACGCTTTAAATTTGCCAAAAAAAAAAAGTCCCTACCAAAAGGGAAAATTCCCTACTTTTTTGCAACACTGGCCAGAAGTCATATTAAAATTATAATGCCAGAAGATTATCGTTCGAATAAAGTAAATTTCATGTCAGTTCAAAAAATTCATCTTTGTTTTATTCCATTTCAAAGTTGTAAGGCTCTATAAAAACACAACCTTTACAATCGATTTTTCAAATATTCTTTTAGAAATTTTCCGAAATCTATCCCATTTAAGAATTCATAATGCCGTCAGTACTTTACAAATATATATCAAATTAAGAATGTTACCTATAACTTGTTGAACCCATTACGCTTACCATTTTACCCTGTAAACTACTAAATATATATAAAATATACCAGACTTAAGTACACAAACAACAAAGAAAAAATTGATTAACTTCGAATTGCAACAGAATTCAAGTGCAGCAAGTAAATACAAGCTAAAAGGAATGAATCCCTTATCAACAAATTGGCCATTTAAGGTCGATGGAGAAAAAAATAAAATAAAAAAATTCTTTAACCAATTGTAACAATGTACACGGGTATATTTATATTGGGTGATAGCATGCCATTAATTTAGGGAAACTTTAAAAGAAATATAAAATCCCAAAAGGTCTTTAACATTTTGCAAGTTCATGATAAAATTTACCAGATAGCGGACAGATAACAAATCGTTTCTCATTAACTTGGAAAAGATATTGATGACATGCTAAAACAACCAGAACTTGTATATAAATCAATCTCACAAATGATTGAAATCACCATTAAAGTTGTATAACTTGAGTTGATTAAAATACTTTCTTCACGCATAATGAGAAATTTATGTAAGTTTGAAATGTCCTAAGAAATACAAAAGTTAATTATATTTATCCTTTTACTTTCTAGTGATTATTGTTATCTTTTTCGCTGTTGCCAACGCTGATATTGAAAATACCAGCTTTAACGGTAAACCAGGCTGTAGGACTCCAAGCGAAGTTGGCATGAAATTTGCAAATTTTTTCGACTCATCACGCTATTGGCATTGCTATGCCTTGAATACTCAACCGATTTCAGAACGTTGTCCCAATCAATATGGATTTCAGGCGAGCTTAAAAACTTGTGTACCGTATGCTGTATGGAAGTGGGAAGAGCCCATTATGCCTCCAAGCTGTCCAGATTTTGAACAGGAATGTGTACCTAATCCTACTGGCGTTATTGGAAATAAATTATATGTGTAACTATTTTCGGAAAGAAAAGGAAAGATTTAAGCCTTTAAAATTTAAAGAATCTTAAATAAATTTCAAATATTTACTAAAATTGCTTAACTACATATTTATTTATGAAAATGAAAAACCGTAAATTGTTTTTCTAAGAAGTTTGAGTTTGAGAAATTGTTTTTTAGCAAAATTCTTTAAATTATTTAAAGTGCACAAGTTTAAAAAAAAAAATACTTTTAAACCAACATTGCAATATAGATCAGAAAAGAAATGCAACATTTGAGAAATATCTTTAGCAGTGACCAGGAAGGAACAGTTTAATTCAATACACTAAAAGTTATAGAACTACTCACTTGTATGAGAGCAAGAAAAAAATCAGAGTTTGAAAAGAGTACAAATATTTGAAATTTAAGGCAAATTTATAAAAAAAATTTCTTAAAATTCTTTATAAAATGATATATAAATGAATTCAATAATGGCTATAGAGCTCAATCATTTTAAATCCCACATCAATTACAAATGTATAGACTGTAAAATAGGACCTTATATTGCGGTGGGTATACAATATACAGTGAACCCGCGATAATGTGAACTAATAAAAGCCAAGATAGTTTACATTATCGAATTTGTTCACATTTTTAATTGTAAAAAATTGTAGCCCCATACTGTGTTTTTTGCTTAAAAGAGTCTAGAAAGCAGACCAGAGCTTAAAAATGTTTTTAGCTAAATCTGCCATTAGCCAAGCCAAAAAATTTTTAGAATAATTTTAAAAAATGCTAAAAATAATGCTAACATTTTTTTAAAGGTTTTTGTTAATCTTTTGTACCAGTGTGAAATTTTATTCGAAACCAAATACATTTTAGTAAATTATTTTTTAACGAAATTGAAATAAATGGGTATATTTAAACAAGTGGGATTTAGGTAATACATAAGATACATATTAGGGATGCCAATCGGGACTGATTTTTGAAAATCCCGGGATTCGGGATCAATGTGTTGCTTTAAGATACGACTTTTTCTTAAATAAACAACACTTTTTGAATATTCAAAAGATTTTATATAAATAACATAAATTTTAAAAAAGAAAACAAAAAAACAATTTATTTTATACATATGCTTATAACACTGGCCTCACCCATGATCAAACTGATCAGATTCAGAAAAAAGCTTAAAAAAATATACGTATCTCTTAGTTTTTCTAGATCAATTCACTTCGGTTTTTTGACAGCAATTCAATTTTTAATGTGAATTAAGTTGTGACGACACTAATACACTGCAAAGTGTAGTCCCTCATCGATCTCGATAGCTGAGTTAAAAACTGTAAAACTATGTCGACTGCAGTGCAGTACACCTCCAGGGTGAGGGCGAGATTCATACGGCCATGTGCTGAAAATCGCATGATTTGAAAATCACATGCGATCTGAAAATCGCCAATTTTATTTAAGCATGTGCTAGAGTTCACGCGTTTTGTTTTTTTTTTTCGAAGTAGTGGTCGAAAAATAAAACATATGTTTTAGCTGTCAAATTTGAACAAAAAAAAATCATTATTTGCATGAAAAATGCCGGCAGCTTTTATATTACGTGTTATTTCATTAAAAAAACAAGAGATATTCCTGAACAATGGGAAGTACCATAAGTACATGTTGTTGATAAATGGTTATAATTTCTTACATATTTTTTTCGAAGTTAAATAGAAACAGCTGCTCACAATCAAAACGGAAATTTAAAAGAAATTGTTAAACAACAATCAGTATTAAAACAATGTAGTTTTTTAATTTTATATTTTCTATGAAAATTTTCTCAAAAGATTATGAGTTTTTAAAATAAATGGAAAAGAAAAACATTAAATTTCCTTTTTATATGCTATTTATTGATGTTGAAAATAAATTTTAAAGGAAATTTACAAGTTCACATGTGGATCACATTACTGTAGGCTTGTGATTTAAAATCGCCAAATTTAAGGCGATTACGAACTCCAGCACACCTTCTTTGCGATTTCAAATCGTAATTACAACTTTCTTGCGATTTGCGTTTTCTAGCACATAGGCGATAATCAATAATTTAAGTACGTTTGAAATTTATTTTAAAACAAAATGTTAATACAAATAAATGTTTCTTAAAACAGATTTCAAGTTTTAATAATTTTTTTATGAAAACGTCTGATAGTGTTTATTTATAAAAAAATAATAAAAACGGCTTGAGATGTGAATCTTCAAATTTCGTTTCTACTTAAAATAATGGCTTTTATTAAGCAAAATACAAAAATTCAGAAATAGTCGTCATATATCAAGCAAAAACTAAAAGTTGTAAATACTCGCTGTGTGCCAAAAACAAAAATTAAACTTAAAAATAAGAATTATTTGCAATAAAAAATATAACTCAAATATAATTTTTAATATTTTTTTTGTATATAGTATAAAAACGAACATTTTTGTACATAAAAGTTGATATGTTAAAAATCCCGGGACTCATAAAAATAAATCCCGGCATTCGGGATTTCCCGTTTGGCATCCCTAATACATATAAATATTGAGATTAAATTTAGGTGCCCAAAAACTATGCTATTTATATGATATACAAAATATTATAGATAATTTTATTTTTTATAGTTTAAGAAAAGTTGAAGCTTTAAAATAATTATTTGTACAGCAGTTTAGAACAAACAATTTTTTCATACATTTACGTTATATAATTTTTATCTGAATACAAAATAAAATTTGGCAAAGAATAAACAACATTTCTAATATTCCCTGAAATTTCTATTTTTTTACAAGACAGGTAAGATGTTTCTTAAAATAAGAATTAACCATTTTCATACGAAATTTTATTTTGAGTACAACTATTATAAGTCTAAGTTCTATTATAATTTATAAAAAAAATTTAAGTAAAATCAATAAAACTACTCGTCCAAATTTTTTTTAATCATGCTTAAAAAAAAGCTAAAAACCTTTAAAACCCTCTAAATGAAAATGTTGCAGCTAAATAAAAATTTGTAATGCTTAATTTAGCTGCCAAAATGTTCAGACTGCTAGAAAGTATTGAAACTCTAGGTATTTGTAACATAACTGCTGTAACACTTGCTCCTTTTCCCAAAAGTGGCAGAATTTCATATTTTTCATTAATGGTTCAGTCATTCTTAGTCATCTTTGTTAATATAGAGGTATGTACAAAAAAAAAAATATTAAGTTCAAGTGATTTTTATGTGTAACGAAAGACAATTTACCTTCAATAACAAAGCTCAATATTTATATATGTATATATTAATATTTAATTAATCAATAGGCATCTATCGATCCAGATCAAAAAAAAAAACAAATCCTATAAAGGAAGATACTAAATTAAAGTTTTACTAGTCATATTTTATATAATTATTATGTAGAAATGGAGATATATTATTATTTATTAAATATATATATGATATATATAAAAATGTATAATATAAATTATTTAATAATTAATAAATTAATAGTGTATTAGACATATATTTATATATCTTTAAATTATGTATATATATATAAATGTATATATATATATATATATATATGCATGTATTGTTTTCATTTTTTATTCAATCGATGGATTCTCAAAATTATAAAATAAGCAAAAATCGCTAACATTTTTGTTCAATATTTAGAGCCACTAAGCTTTGTTCACTATTAAGAGCGTTAATATAAAAAAATAGGTGTTCACATTACTGTAAGTATTACAAATATATGTACAGTCCCAGTCGTTCCAGGACAACCCTACAGTTTAAATCAAATAAACTATATTTGAGATATGTATTTATTTTGAAAAAAAGGATTAATATGGGTAAATATTTATCGAACATATAAAATAACAGTTTAATAAGTAAGGAAAAAGCATGATAATCAATTTAAAATAGATAATCATTCACAACAACATATTGCGATCCACCAAGTAAAAATACCATTTGGTTTGAAGATTGATATTTGACTTTTGAATGCCAGCCGTCGTCAGTGGCTGTGAGGGTAAAACGGCAAAGATTTCTGAAGAGATAGTGTGACAACTATCGAAACCTGTCAAATCGACCTGTCCGTGAACGTGGGTTCGGTCCCCCGGTCCGTCAAGAATGAAAAATTATCAATAAATTTTAATTCATTTCATGCTGTAAAATTCCTTTCTTCATAAAAATAATTTAATGAAAATTTAATTTGATGAACTTACGCCTGATTAAAATATGAAAAGTTGTATTAAAATCACAGTTTCATTTAAAAATTACTGCAATTAGAATTACGCAAAGAGTGTTTTTATCAACAGCATGGTTTTTGTTGGATTAAAAATGTACATTCAAAAACAAAATTATGATTACTCTTTTTTAAGATTATAAAAAATATACTCTCTTTGAAACAAGTTGTAAAGTTTAGTCTAGACATATCAAAGTTCGTAATTTTATTTATTTATTTATTTGGTATTGATTGTAAGCCCTATCGGCCAAATTAACCCAGCTTAATCTTATGGAAAATATTAAATATTGATTCTTATTTCATTAATAATGTATTACTATCGATATTAAGGACAAAGCCCTCGTGGCAAATTTATACAGTCACCTTCCAATTCTCTACAGATTTTCTATAACGTTTTCTAAAACAATAATATATAGAATTAGAGAAACTAAATTTGTCCTTAAGGCAAGATGGATTCCCGAATTTAAAAATCTTATAAAATTTTAATAATATTCTCATATTAATGAAACTTTCCAAATCACATTTCAATAGATTCATATTATAAGAAGTCATATGAATGTGAGATCTATGCTTTAGTCCAAAAATGTATCTGTTTAAGTCTATTGATACTAGTTTCTGATACCACCGAATAGACTTCTAGACCATATAATAATATAGGAAACATAATGCCATAGAAACATTGCTTTTTACAAAACTTGGTAAATACAGTGCAATAGCATACAACCTCCCCAAAACAAAATTAATTCTTGATGTTGAAGACAAAAACTTTCGGAATGGAAAGAAAGTCGTTTGAGATTAACATGATATTGAATTTGTAATACGACTTGCAAATTAGAATATTTAAAGCCAAAACCAAAGCAAAATAACCCTTCGTCTAAGGTAATGCTATATATTTGGTAAGATTCCCCCCGGGGTTGTACTACCTCCCCTGACGTAGTAAAGCATCAAGAGGTTTCTCACTTCTTGATGTTACATCCACTGTGGAAAGCAGATGTGGGCAATATATGGAATTCGGCATGATTCAAAATTGGCTGAACTCTTGACAACAGGTGCGTACAAAGAGAAGCCGTCGATAGGTATCGGAAGAGTTTTCTTTTCTGCAGTATAGTCGTTCTACCATGGATGCCTTTCTTAGGGAGATATGGCAGATGGACTAACTAGAAGAGCATGACATTCATGTTTTGTCAATTCCTAAGACATTAAAAATCTATGGCGTAATTAGGTGCAGCTGATATCTGAAACTTGACAGAAGATTAAAATTGGTAGATTTCTTGAGATCGCAGCTCACTAGAGATGCTTTTTATATGGATGAGTATGCCAACGTTCAGACTGTTGGTTAAGGCCTCCGTTACAATGCCTCTTGCGAGAAAGGCTTCATGCCTTCCAATATGATTGGCTTTACGGAGCCTTTACTTGTCCAATAGAAGGCTGCTTTTCATCACGTTGTTCTCCGTCCGATGGAGGAATTCAATTTTCAAGACATGAACTCACATTGTGGCTGTGGTTGAAACGCAAATCGCGGGCAGGGATGTCATGAATCGTTAGGACAGCTATCCATTTGTATAAGGCACTAGCTGCGAGGACAAATAATCCCTAGATGATGTCGCTACTGGAACAGATGCTGTTTGATATTACTTACGCAGCACAGGTTTGATAGTTCCAGCAAGGCGCGACTGTATAATTTTTGCAATAACTGATATTGCACAAAAAAATTGACTGTGTGTTATTATAGGGTGTTTTTTTAACCTGCATGAGAACTTAAAATGATAATACAAGACAAAAATATTGTTGGAACCAATTTTTTTTTATTATAAATTCTTTTTTTTTTTGTTACAACAATTTTTAAATATGTCCGCCGCGGCTACGAGTTAAATGAACCATTCAATCAGTCCAATTTTGTACTCCTTTTTTCAAAAAATCTGGCCATATGGTGTCAATGGAGTCTTGGATATTGGCTTCCAAAACTTCAAGAGTTGCTGGTTTGTCAGCATAAGCCAATGACTTAACATAGCCCCATAACACCACGGCTTCATGCGCATTCGATTTAAACAAGACATGAACATAACGCCGGCAAAGCAACGATATTAATTAATTCATGTTCTTTTATGTGGCGAATACATGTTGATGTTCATGTTGATTTGCCACAATTCTTAATGTATTCGCTTTGTTTGTTTTTTGTTTGTGCGTTTGGTTGTAGACAGAAAATTAGATGTTAATGGCGAACACCATGGCGATAATGGTTGCTAAGGCAAATGTTAAGGCAACAATGGCAGCACATGAATGAAATAGGCACATGAACAGTCTACACTAGGAGAATTTATGTGCGTCAATGTTTTGTTCACTGGTCTTACCAAGTTAATGGATAGTGGAGACGGATAATAAAAGTAATCTTGAGGTACTAAATCCCACAAACCAGAGAACAAGACCAGTTCTGGAAGTAAAGTTATCACCAAATTGATTTTGCAATAAATCTTTAAGATTAACGATTTTTGATTAAGTTGGGAAACAAATATTCAGTTAGCATGGCTCGATAGCACTCGTTATTCACTGTAACTCCAGCCCCTTGCAAGCGCAGTTCTTCCGCAAAACAGAACGGAAGAGCACTTCTTCCTTTAAACGGAAGAATCCAAGAGTGATTGTCGAAAAACCAATTCAACCACAAAGAGTGACTGTTTGGTGCGGTTTATGGGCTGGCGGCATCATCGGGCCGGGCCGTATTTTTTCCAAAACTGGTCAGGCAGTTACTGTGAATGGTGTTCGCTATTGTGAGATGATAACGAACTTTTTATGGCTCAAGTTGGAAGATATGGATGTGGACGATATGTGGTTTCAACAGGACGGTGCCACTTGCCACACAGCTAACGAAACAATGGCTCTTTTGCGCGACAAATTCAATGGCCCTGTTGTTTCATGTCGTGGCAATGTTAATTGGCCGCTAAAATCATGTGATTTGACACCGTTGTACTTCTTTCTTTAGGGTTATTTGAAAGAAAAGGAGTACGTCGATAAGCCAGCAACAATACAAAAGCTAAAGGATGAGATATTTCGGCACATCAACGGCATAGAACCTTAATTATGCCTCAGCGTCATCGAAAATTGGACCATCGGATGGAGGTGTGCCTCCGAGGTCGCGGCGGCCATTTGGCCGATATTTTGTTCCATACATAATTAAACCATACCAATATTATCATAATAAAAAGAAATTACAATAATTTCCTAAATAATTTGTGTTTTTTTCAAAATCGGCAAACATCGGCTCTTAAAATGTAACCACCCTTTATTTAAATGGGGCTAGCGAAGCGCACCGGGCTAAAATCATATAAGGAAATATATATATGTATGTATATTGTAATAAAAATTAAAATGATCACTAAATTTATGTTAAATAAAACTTTTCACCACGATCATATAAAACTGAAATTTATACTTCTAGTTAACGTACTTAAAAAAAAAGACTTAATTCCTTAAAAGTTTTCCGACCATTTTATGGCAAGTTTGCAGAGAAGTTTTAAATTTACTCTAAGGAATACTAACAATAGTAAATGTTTTTGCTGCTTTCATACTATTTACTTACACAATGCTCGCATAACAAAAGAATAAACCAATTCCACTATTTTTCTATTTCTACACTTGGACATTGTAGTGTAAAATGAAGTGTGTATTTGTATATTAAGGATAATACGATTACATACATAAAAGTATATGACCGAAGAATTCGGCTTAAGTAATAGCAAGCCGAAATTTAAAGTAATTTTTTAAAAAAAAATTCAAGGGAAAACAAGAATTAATTTCTATTTGACTCGCCTTTCGGATGTCACTCTGAATACTTTGGTTTTAATGATCCGATCGTTCTGTCTTGCTTTGCCCCTTTAAAAAATGCTGCTACATATTTACAAAAACATAGACGACAATATTAAATAAACTTTAAGCCGAATAATTCGGTTCAAGTCCTGAAATAAAAAAATATTTGTGCATATTCTCTATTATGCAGCTGAGTGAGGAGCTTGTGTCACATAAAAATGAAATTTTGTTTATGTGCTTTAGTATTTTTTCTAAATGGTTTGTTTCACTTCCTTCTTTTTTAAGATGTTAGCTACATATTTCCTTAGAATTTACTCTTTCGCAACGTTTCTATCGTTTTATCTGGGGTTTTAAGTTCTTCTATACAGTATTCTGTTGCTTTTTTTTCTAGGAAAAATGTCAAAAGGATGCAATTGAAAATGTGTAACTTTAAAGGATGAAAAATCTAAAAAAAAAAATATATATATAAACCGAGAACGACAAGAAAGACAATAAAATGTATGAGTTATACGGATGACAACAACAATTTTTTTCAAGGAACATTACACTGGTGCACAGTAAACTGGACACGAGAGTGTACGAAAACAGGAGCAGCAAACAGGTCAAGTGATATGAACATTTGGTGTTTGATAAGTACAATAAGAATGACAACAAAAACCAATGCAATTGCTTAGGGATTAACTACAAACAAAAATTAAATGGAAAAATATGTGCATGTATGTATATGTATGTACAGGGTGGCCCAAAATACCTGAAGGCGTTTTAGTTCATTATAAATTTTTGTTTAAGTCGTTATTATTAATTTTTTTTAAATGCAGTATATTAATGGAGAATATTTTGAATTTTATTTCGAAATATTATATCTCGCAAGTGATGACCATCTCCTGCTTCACACATATGTGCTCTATTTAAAATCGCAGCGGGAAAACTCAGAAGACCTTCTTATTTTAGGCCTTTTTAAATGACTGCTTCAAATTTTCTTGATTCAATTGCCATTCTTATCTTCCTGTTAGAGAATGCCTCATAGTAGGCATTTGCTCTTTCGTATAAAAGATAAGATACACATTCCACATTCCCTTCTATAAGAAGGGAGAGCAGAAGGGTAACATTTTTTGTTTTGTTTTTTTTTTTTTTTTGCCAAAGCACAAGAATTATTTTTTTATCCAGTTGCTATTCTTATGTAACTGACAAAGAAGCGAGAGCGGAAGGTCTACCCCGCAATGACAACGTGTTTAAAAAAGATATGAATATGGAATGGAGCTGGTAGGCCAAAAGTAGGAGTACAGAGGCCTTCTAGGAGGCATTCGTACTCTTTCTTTTTCCCGCTGGGATATTTTCCATCACTTTTCGCAAAATTTCGAGTGCAATTATTTTTGTTCGATTGACAGTTATTCCTACTTAATTCCTCAAGTCTTCTTCACAAAATGCTGAAAAAAACAGAGAAAAATAATTATTAAAAAAGCTATAAGAAATTTAAACCCCTTTGGTCATTTTGGGTCATCCTGTACATATATTTTTTAGAAATATAAATCCCTTTTGATAAGCAGAAACATGCTTACAAACACCATCATACAATATAATTGAAAAAATATTCTTTGTAGAGGTTTAAGGGAAAATGCTGCTTAAAATAAAATATCTGAAATATTTTACTTATTTAAAGGATATTCGTTTGTATGGAAACTCACGCACTGTGCAATGTCAACATCGTCCCTACTGATTTTGTCAATTTAAATCTGCGAAGTGCGTGACAAAGGTGTCAATTTAATATTAACAGCAGCACAAGTTTGTTATGAGTTCAATGAAATGTATTAAAAGAAATGCGAAAAAGTTATAAACAAAATAAAAAGTTTTTTTTATGATTACACAAATGCTGTGTTTTATAAGATTTATAAGATAATTAAAGTTGTAAAAAATGTAACTGTCAATAACAACAGAAAATGGTAAAACTTTCAAAATCTTCGTTTGCAGAAAATTAGAAATGTTGATAGAGTTTCAAATATATTTGAGAAATATACGCAGTTATTATACAGTGTCTCTCAAAATTTATTAATAACGTACTACAGTACTAAAACAATGGAACAAAAGAAAAAACAACAGGCATTTTGTTACAAGAATTGTGGCTGCAAATGTCAAAATGTCTTTTTAAAAAAATGTAAATAAGCAAAAAGACACCAAACGTCACATCACTGAGAAAAACACCGCGAACAGCTGCTTTACTGAAGTCACTTTATAAGCACATTCTGGTATCTCTTATGAGTTTATAAAACTAATCTTTAAAAGAACTTCTATTAACCTTCGCAAAGTGGGAAATTTTACGAGAAAGCGGTCAAAATTCCATAACTTTGGACTGGATCGGGATTTTTTGCTCGATAGGTGCGATGTTATTGTTTAATTTGCGCTATAAAACGTAAAATTCGACTTATATGAACAAGTAATGGGGAGTTCAAAATGAATTTTCATTCTTTTGTTGAGTTTCGGTGTAAAAGTTGAATATTTCAAATAAAATTTTTTTAACAAATAGAATCTGGGAATTATTTCTTTTTCATAAGTTACTTTTATTATATTCAACATTTTTAATTTTTCGAATTTATTCTATGAGCTAAATTTCAGTTATGTATTATATAAATTTAAGAAATAGAACTATTACAAAAAGCTTTATAAAATACATAACTGAAATTTAGCTCATAGAATAAATTCGAAAAATAAAAAATGTTGAATATTATTTTTTTTATAATTTATCATTATTTTTCTTGTCTATTTTTTAGTCCCAATATTCACAGGGGCCAAAGGTTGGCTTTTTTGGGACGAGACGAGTTCTTAAAGGAATAAAACTGAAAAGGAATATTTTGAAAAATGCCCAAATAGTATTCTTGGCTATCGATAAAAAATTTTAATAATTCAGCTTTTATTTTTGGCTTGATATACAATATATATGTATGTATTTTATCTTTCTATATTAATACAAATATATACCAAGGCGAATTCATGTATACGGTGGTGTCGATACTACAACAAGTAACAATACCAATAACACAACAATGTATTTTTTGTTGCTTTCATTGATCGATATGTCAAAAACACGAGCAACTTTTGACATTTCTCTCTCTAAGGAAGAAAAAAAAGTAGCATAGCTGTGCTTTCAACGCCACCTGAAAAATGAATTCGCCTTGATATATACTTAAATCAAAAACAAATTATAATCTATAAACTATTTAAAATTAAACAATATTAATAAAAATTTCTTCTAAATCGCTTTGGGTTTCATTTTCCAGAAGTTGCTTAGCTCTTCTTCTAATTCGATTGAGGTTGATTTCCAATTTTGTCGAATACTGGACATATATGGATCTGATGTGCACAACAAAATAGTAATAAGATCTTCATTAGTACAACATCTGGACATTTTTCTTGTTTTATGCTCAGATAGATCTCCAATTGGTAGCATATTGTGTTGAACTATTTATTCCCCATGGTACACAATTTTATGAACTGTGGTTGGCATATGTCTTGTTATAAAGAATTGCTGTTTCATTTGCATACTGACCAAATTTTTTTGCATTAATCTTTCTGCTACACGCTATAACTTGTAAAATGATCTGGAGTCGTCTTATTTTTACACCTGTGATAGATGCTGCAGTTTTTGACTCGGAAAAGAATCTCCTTGCAGTGTTTCCATCATTTGAATTTCCTTCTCCTTGTTTTGGCTGATCAATTATAAGGCCTAGCTGAAGGTATTTTTAGTAGCGATGACGATTGTAACTGGCAACATGTCCCTATTAATCCACGGAAACGTTTAAATACTAAGTCAGCTAAAATAATAACACCTAAACGCCAGCACTTGGATGATGTACCTACAACTTCTAACCGGTATGCTACCCTTGCCTACGATGATGAAGCCGTAAAAGACAACAATCAACCTCAACCAACTGCCCCGAAACCTCCACCTATCTTCATTCCAAATGTTGATAATATTAATAAAATGGTAAATAGTTTTAGTAAAGTTATTGCTAGTGCTGATTTTCACTATAAATCTCTTAAAGACGGTCAAATTCGGATAAGCATTAAAACTGTCGACTCATTTCGAAAATTAGTTAAATACCTTGATAGTAGTAATATAAAATTTCACACATATCAGCTTAAACAGGAGCGCGCTTTTAGTGTAGTTATTAAGGGTCTTCATCACTCCACCCCAGTTGAGGATATAAAAGCTAAACTCATGTATTTGGGACATGGTGTTAGAAATGTACGAAATATTATAAGCCGTACTACTAAGCAACCCCTTCCGATGTTTTTCATTGACTTAGATCCAAATCTAAATAACAAAGATATTTACAACATGCGATCATTTGACAATGCAATTATCGAAATTGAAGCACCTAGAAAATTTGATGATATTGTCCAATGTTTTAGATGTCAACAGTTTGGACACACAAAATCTTATTGCCGTAAGCCATTTAGATGCGTTAAGTGTGGTCTGGGGCATTCTACTGCGGAATGTACTAAGTCATCTGAAACACCACCTATATGCGTACATTGTTTAAGAAATCATACAGCTAGCTATAAAGGCTGTGAAGTTTATCAAAAACTTATTAGTAAAAAAACTAATTTTAAAAATAACAGGAATGTTAATGAACAAGCCAATTTCAATTATTCATTTAATAACAATAATATTCATCCAAATCAAAACAATAATTCATTTACATATGCCCAAGCTGTTAAAGTAACTGAACACAGTGAAAATTCTCTTTTACAGAAAATTGAAGCAATGCTTGCTAAACAAATTGAATTAACCAATACTTTAATGAATATGATGTCAATGTTAATGACCAAACTATGCAAGTAAATTTAATAATTGCAGAATGGAATGCCAATGGCATTTCAAATCATTTAAATGAACTAGAAATATTTCTTAAAAACAACTTTGTTGATATTCTGCTAGTATCCGAAACACATCTTACTAGTAGATCTTTTATTCGTATAAGGGGCTATGACATAGTTGCAGCTAACCAACCCGATGACAGGGCGCATGCAGGCGCAGCAGTAGTAATTAAATCATCATTAAAATATGAAGTTGTAGAACCTATAACTGAGTCATATCTACAAGCAGCTGGAGTAAAAATCTGTAGTAACAGTTGTAGTATAACGATATATTCTGTTTATTTCCCTCCAAGATTTAAAGTTGTCTCAGAGCAGTACGAACAGTTCTTTAGAAAACTTGGCAACAAATTTATAGCAGGAGGTGATTTTAACGCTAAACATCCTTGGTGGGGTTCCCGTTTGTCCAATCCAAAAGGTAAAGAATTATTCAAGTGTATCTCAAATAACCAGTACAGCGTTCTGTCATCAGGTAGACCTACGTATTGGCCAAGTGATCCGGCAAAAATACCTGATTTGCTAGATTTTTTTGTTTACAAGGGAATATCTAGAAATCTTTTAGACATTAAAAATAGCGATGAATTAAGTTCTGATCATAGTCCAATCATTATAAGTTACGAAACTACTCCGTTGAGAAAGGAAAAGAATACGCAATTAGTAACATACAAAACCAATATAAACACTTATCAAAATTGGATAGAAAATCAAATAAATCTAAATATTTCAATTAAATCTAGCTCAGAATTAGAAGACGCCTTAGAAAATTTTACTGAAATAATTCACGAAGCTGCATACATATCAACACCGAAAGAAACTGTTTTCAATTCGAACTTTCAGTTAACTGCAGAATTAAGAGAGCTTATAAACAAGAAAAGAAAACTTCGTAAACTTCAATCGAGCTACTAACTACTTAAAGAAGCGTCTTAGTGATTTAAAAAATGAATCAGTTGGTAGATTCTTAAGCAATATTTCTCCAGCAAATAACAACGAACACAATTTGTGGAAGGCGACAAAATACCTTAAAAGAGCCCAAAAAAGAAATATTCCAATTAAAGACTTAAATAATTCATGGTGCAGATCGGATAAAGATAAAGTTGAAGCTTTCAAAGACTTTCTTGAAGACACTTTCACACCTTTTTCTTTTTGCAACTCAACAGACTATACCGAAATAGAAAATTTTCTTGACGTTCCTTGTCAAATGAGTTTACCAATAAAAAGTTTTACAGTCTCTGAAATAAAAAGAGAAGTAATAAACCTCAATTCAAAAAAGTCTCCTGGATACGACAATTTAAATGTGAAATCAATTAAATTTTTACCAAAAAAGGGGTTCGTACTGATAACAACATTATTTAACTCTGTGCTTAGATTAACGCACTATCCTACTCAATGGAAGCATGCAAAAATAGTAATGGTCCCTAAACCGAACAAATCGGAAAACTTAATTAGTTCTTATAGACCTATCAGTCTACTTCCAATTCTGTCCAAATTGTTTGAGCGACTAATTCAGAAAAGACTATTTCCCATTCTGGAATCCATGAACGTAATTCCTGAACATCAATTCGGATTTCGCCATGAACACGGAACTCCTGAACAATGTCATAGGATTGTTAAAACTATTAGAGAAGCCTTGGAAAATAAGCATTTCTGTTCCTCGGTATTTTTAGATGTCAAACAGGCATTTGATAGAGTATGGCATAAAGGACTATTATTTAAACTTAAAAAAATATTCCCTGCTCCTTTTTATGTACTGTTTAAGTCTTATTTGCTTGAACGTAGTTTTTATGTAAATATTAATCAAGATAATTCTGAAATCGGATATATAAAATCAGGTGTCCCACAGGGTAGCGTATTAGGTCCCGTTTTATACACGATATATACCTCAGATATGCCTACTAACAATGACGTGATTATTGCCACATACGCAGATGACACAGCAATACTAGCATCCAAGGAGACTGCCTCTGAAGCATCCATGGTTGTACAAAGGCAGCTAAATCAAATTCAGGAGTGGTTAAACAAATGGAACATAAAGGTTAATCCTGACAAATCTACTCATGTAACCTTCACCCTCAAAGAAGGCAATTGTCCACCAGTAACTTTGAAAGGAGAAACTATTCCTTCTGCCGAATATGTTAAATATCTAGGCTTAAACATCGATAGACGGTTAACTTGGAAAAAACACATAAAATTAAAAAGGGAACAGCTTGATATCAAGACGAAAAAAATGTATTGGTTATTGGGTCCTAAATCGCAGCTTAGTTTATGGAACAAACTAATTTTATATAAAGCCATATTAAAACCTATATGGACTTATGGGATCCAGTTATGGGGCACTTCTGCGTATTCAAACATTGACATTTTACAAAAGTATCAATCTAAAACGTTAAGACTTATTACCGATGCTCCGTGGTTCGTTAGAAATGATGTCATTCACAAAGATCTTGATGTACCTAAAATTAAACACGAAATTAAAAAATACTGCACTAACTACCTCAATAGATTAAGTAATCACCCTAATGTACTGGCAATAACTTTACTAGATGATAGTAATGAAACGAGAAGATTAAAAAGACTGCACATTTTAGATCTCCCTTTTACAGAATAGTTTTTATAAAACAAATTTTTCTTTTTCCAATATTTTATAATTTAAATGAAAATATATTATAATATTACTTTAAATGTAATTCACACATATTTTGCTAAGTTCAATGGAACTTAGTGACTCTGTTATTATTAAGTTTTCAATAAATTTGCTTAATATTTTTTTTTTTTTATCGTAAATAGATTGCAAATAAATAAAAATCTAAAAAAAAAAAAAAAAAAAAAAATCTCTTGCTATATGTACATATTTAGAAAAAAGAGTTTTAATAAATTCCAATATTTTTTTAAAGAAAGCCACCAATGTATCAAAACAGAAGTACAACTGCGACATACGAGTATGTAGTTTCCATCCCTGATATGCAAGTTTAATTTTGCAAAATTAAAATAATTTTAATAAACATCAATGAGACCTTTAAATAGGTTAAAATTCTTGCTTTTGCTTTTTCCTTTAATAACAATATTATAATTTTTCCAATTTATAAAAATACACGCATTTTTAATTTTTATACTCGTACAAGTCTAAAAACAGATCCGGCAATTCTTGACATGCAATTACTAAAGGGAACAAGGTTTTTGTTGATTAAGAACTGAATGTTGTTTTTAAGGTTATTTGGGACGCTGAATCCAAATCTGCACTTAGTTTTTTTTCTATGTCCAAAATTAAGCCACTTCCCCTACATATATTGGAATAAGTTGAAAACGGTTCACCATATTCAGTTAACAATTTAATTCAAAATTCGCCAACAATATTATCTTTAATTTACATTTTAAATTTGTCCAGTAGTTTCTGAGGTATCGTTAAAGTTTTGAAAAAATAAACAATTTTTAAAAATGTAAATGGAATCTAACAAGGCGTATTCATATAAGGTAGTCTTATTTTGAAAACGGATACAACACTGTAAAATACTTTAACGTTGTGTCAAAATAATACAACACTGTAGTAAACAATTCAAGCAAACATTTTATTTTGTTTTTCATTTAAAATTGTGTGTTTTGAAAAGTAATAATTTAAAAACGTTTTAAATTTCATAATTCTAAGCAAAAATTATAGAATTTATGAAATATTCTCCAGAACCAACAGAACGGTATACAATTTTGACACATTGTTAGTTATCAGCGGTTGCTTACGTAGCAAGAAAAGGTCACCTTCTATGAGTTCCTTTGGAATGTAAGAAAATATACCTACTGTTTATTGTTGTTGCTTTGTTAAAGCTTTGATATTGTTACAAGTAAGATCTGAGTGTTTAAAATTCTTATTCGCTTTACAGTCTTATTTGTATAATATTTTAAGCTTTTCTAAAGTCTTTGGAAAAAGTTTGCTGACGAGCTGGCCTAAGCAACCAGTGAAATGCGCATAGAAACTAGATTTCAACAATAAATTTCAGTGTTTTTGTCAGAAATAAAAATTGAGAATTAAGCACGTCATAGAGAAATTTTATTAATAATAAATTTTGTATTCCCAAAAATAACTTTTGATAAAAATATTTTTGTTCTTTAAAAATCCATAAAAAATAAAAACGCGACAAAAATTACCGTTTTAGTCTAAAAACATAAACAGGTTTTTCTATTTCTATTATATATGTATATCTTATTTTGTTCATAGGTTATGTGACTTTACGTGAAAATAATAAGACTAATGGCTAATAAATCAGTGAGTGTTTAAACGTTGGTTTAGTTGAACTAAACTTAAATTTATATGTAGTTTAAACTCAACAGTTGTAAATCAGTGTCCCATGTATTATATGTAGTGTAAAAAGTAACATGTGGCAGCACTACGATAAATGTTTACAAATTCATATGGTTTGTATTGGTAGTTTAAACGCCCAATTTTATGCGTTTAAATATGGTTTATATGTTTTCTGATTTATAGATTTGTTGACTTAAACACATTTTAAACCAAAAAAAGAGTTTAACTTGCTCTGATTCATTAGCCCTAAGTTGTTCCCGTTTTGGATTTTTCTGAATCTTTAAAAATACAAAATTTTTTTTTTTTTTTATATATAAATATTTGGGGGACAGGAATTTAACAACATGAAATCAATTAAAATTTTTTATTAATAATTTTTCATTCTTGACTGCGCTGAGATTTGAACCCAGGCTTTCACGGACAGGTTGCCCATACTAGTTTCGATTGTAACCACACAATCTCGTCAGTGGGGTTTGCCGTTTTACTCACTCGGCTATTGAGGCCGGGCGACGTCAATAGTCAAACATCAATCCTTAAAACAAATGGTATTTCACCTTGGTAGATCGAAAGTTGCTTTTTGAATGAATGATTATCTATTTTAATTGATTTACATGTTCTTCCTAACTTCTGTTTTTTTCCGTACCTTTTGTCAAGAATTCTTCTTGAAATACAAAGTACAAAAAAAAATGTACTTAAATGTACTACCAAGGTGAAATACCATTTGGTTTAAGGATTGATGTTTGACTATTGACGTCGCCCGGCCTCAATAGCCGAGTGAGTAAAACGGCAAACCCCACTGACGAGATTGTGTGGTTACAATCGAAACTAGTATGGGCAACCTGTCCGTGAAAGCCTGGGTTCAAATCTCAGCGCAGTCAAGAATGAAAAATTATTAATAAAAATTTTAATTGATTTCATGTTGTTAAATTCCTGTCTTCATAAAAATAATTTAATGAAAATTAAATTCAATGAACTTAAGCCTAATTAAAAAATATCTAAATTTGGATTAAAAACCATTAACAGTTCAACAAAATAACCACAATACTAGTATTGGGGGATTTCATGTCAAGTGACCCAACTTTTGAAATTGATGTCTTCCGATTTGGATGAAATTTGCACCAAGGTTAGTCCTATTGGATATTAGTTTAGGCACAAGATCGGTCAAAAAGTTTTTGAGTTAGAGGGTGTCAAAATTTGACGTTTTGGCCAAACAGGTGTTCCTTCTCATCCATGTAACTTATTATCAATTGGTGTTAGCAAAATTTGTCCCAAACAAATTAGATAGCTATTTCTTCAATCTTTAGAAAAAAAATTTTTGGTTTTTTTTTTAATTTTTTTAAAAAATTGTTTTTTTTAATTTAAAACTTTTTTATTATTATTATTAATTATTAAATGCTTTTCTTTAGCTTCACTTCGAAAAATCAAATCTTGCAACGTTAATTTAACCGCCTTTTACTCATAGCAAATGGATGTAACTTTGCAGGCATTCATACTCCCGATGCCAAAACACGAATACATGGGCGTAGCCAGGATGAAATTTAAAATAGCAACTATAACTTAACTTTTAAAAACAATTTAAATATTTTTGGTTTTCATTGATAACCGCTTGTCTTAAAATCAAATTTTTTAGGACAGCCTAAAAAGTTAAAAGATAATGTTATTTTGAAAAAGTGTGCGATGGTGAACTTCTGTATGTATGGTGAGTTTTTTCATAAGCTGTGGTGTGTTTGAGAAACAAAGAAATGAATTTTGCGTTGCATTACTGATGAACTGCATTAACAGCTAATGTGATGGTTCTTAGATATGCTAAACGGGAAACTGATTTTCTTTCCGTTTTAGTAACGCCACAGCCCCCAGGGTATTTATTATTATTATGTGTACCAAAAAGAACAACTGAAATAGTGTTCTAAAAATATAGCAACCGTTAAAAAAACTTAATAAGCATTCTTAATTAGCTATTTACACTATGAACATTTCTCGACAGACAAACGCAGTTTGTATATAACACAGGGTATCCACCTGAATTAAGATATAAGATTTTTAAAGCAGCAAACGCCAAGTTCAATCGCAGAGAGTATTATCTTACGTATGGACTCTCAAATATGGGGGATTCACAAGGTGTCATAAAGTCATATGTCTTAAAGTAATAACATGAAAAAATACGACTGTTGTGAGCAACCCCTCATAATTTAATGTGCTATTAATTACGACAGCACAATAAACATAGCAAGCGACGTTCTATTTATTTAAGACACTTTTTGTTTACAAACCAACAACAATATTTTTAAACCATTGTAAAATGTTAGAACATTATGACAATAAGCCATGATAGCACACCTTGTGAATACCCCAATAGTGTTAGTATCAGGGCTGCCAGAATTGACGATTTATCGTCATTTTGACGATTTTTGGTTCCGAAATATGCAAAGTGCCGATTTGCTGATTTTTTTCTAAAAAGTGACGATTTTATTCAGTCTTCAAAATAAGAAAATTTTAAATCTTTTGATGTTTGTTATTAGGCAGCACAGAAAAAAAAACATTTGTGTTCTTTTCCATAAAAAATTTTATGGACAAAAGCAAAATTTTGAGTCAAGTCAATTTTAGTAAAAACTCGTGCCAAAACCTTGATGTTGAGATTGAGAGTTCACTCGTGTGGGGAGCAGGTGAAGTTATGGACTGATTTGGCTAATTTTTAACATTTAATACTCTATATATATATATATATAAAACATTTTTAGGCCAAATTTAATCATCCCAAAAACTATAATTTCTTGAATAAAGAATATTTCAGGTAAAAAAGAAAAAATTATAATAAATTTAAAGAAGTTAAGGCTTACAGGTCAAAATGAGAGATTTATGGGTATAAATTACAGGCAGTCGCGGTTTTTTGTTCATATCTTAGGCATTTGTAGACCGATCTGGCTGAAATATAATAGCACACTATTCCATATTATATCTAATATTAATGTATAGTAATGTTTTTATACGAGTCTTCGGAAATCCCATTTCAACAAACACATGGTAAGAGTGACATCGTTAAACCAACTTTGCTATTCATAAGGACTCAGAATATACATATGTATATGCTTTATAGGGTCTAACATTAATATTGTAGCAATTACAAAAGGAATGACAAACTTATATAAAAACGAACTTGTATATATACCCTCTGTGGTGAACGGTATACAAATTTGAAATTTTTATAAAATTGCCCGATAGAAAGTACCTTTTATTCTTAAGACTTTGAAAAAAACCTTATTATAATATAGTAATTAAAGGTTTCCAAAACAAATTTTTTATGAAAATATTCCTTAACAAACGTTTGTTATATTTAACAAACAATTTCATAAACATACGATGGTATATGTATATAATAGGTTTTTGTTTGCTTGTTTTTAAATACAAATCAAAAAAACTTTGTTTGAAATCTAAATTTAAATTGTTCGATTCTTTTGACGATTTTTTAAACCGAAAAAGACGATGTTTTTATTTTTTCTCAGGAAATTGACGATTTTTCCACAATTTTATCTGGCAGCCCTGGTTAGTATTAATATAATAATAAATGTTATGAGCAGTGATGCCAGAAGTGCAGATTTATCTGCATTTTGCAGATTTTATACGCAGAAATTGCCAATATGCAGATTTGATTTTGGGCTTAAAAATGCAGATTTTTAGCTCGATGGAAACTTTTTTACTTTGTTACTTAAGTTGTATTATTTCCACTTCCTGCATTGAGAAACGAAAAATATCAAATATTTATGGAAGAAAACACAAAACAAAATAAATAGAAAAATGTGTGTTTGTTAAGTGTGGATATTTTCGGTACCTACTCGAAAAATATTATTTCGTCCGTCACAGGTTGACAACTCTTAACTCACTTTTAAATTTTTTGAAATTGTCAACTCGTATTATTTATTTTAATTTTTTTTTAATCTGAAATTATTTTAATACCTTTGTTTTCTTTACACCATCTTACAATAAATATCTCCTACTAATTTTGGTTTTTTTTTATTTACTTCCAATACGGTTTAGTAACGGAGTAATACAAAATTACTTTTTCTAAATATGTGTGGTTTTGTTAAAGCAAAATTTTGCCTTATTTATGAAAATTTTACTAGATATGAACGCAATAAGATAACATCACATTATTATGAATTTTCTTTTTTTATGAAATTTTGCTCCAGAAAAGTTTAAAAGAAAGACAAAAAAATAAAATACCTATATAGTTCAAATTGAAAATTGATTCATAACTAGGAATTTAAGTCACAAAAGATTACTTAAAAATTAAAAATCGACTTCTCTTGACACATTAATATCGACGGACTTATGTCATCTGGTATTAACATGTAATAAAAGGCATATGTACGTATATACTCATATGTACATATAAATATCCTAAGTAATTGCAATATCTCTCGTTAATTCTTAATAAGACTTTTGATAGTTCAAATACATCGCAAGTCATTAATTTGTTGTTTTAAATTACAAAGATTTAAAATATCCTTAATCGGCCGAGAAATTAAATCTGGATAGATATTTTAAATGTAAAAATTTTTAAAAATTAGCAGCCATGTTCTGAAAATCGCATTCGAGTTATATTAATATCGAACAAATTTTTAAAACGTTTCTGTGTTGAAGTTCCAAAAAAATATTTCCTTTTTTATACCTCATAGTTCGAGGAACATTTCTTTTTACCATAACTACTTTTAAAATGGGAAATGCTAAATTCCCGGGATTGATAAATCCCGAATCCCGGGATTTATTTTTATGAGTCCCGGGATTTTTAACATATCAACTTTTATGTACAAAACTGTTCGCTTTTATTGAATTTTTATACTATATACAAAAAAATTATTAAAAATTATATTTGAGTTATATTTTTTATTGCAAATAATTCTTATTTTTGAGTTTAATTTTTGTTTTGGCACACAGCATGTATTTAAAATTTTTAATTTTTGCTTGACTAACGACTATTTCAGGATTTTTGTATTTTGCTTAATAAAAACTATCATTTTAAGTAGAAATGAAATTTGCAGATTCACATCGCAAGCCTTTTTTACAATTACGTTTAGCAAGTTCAGCTTTGGCTTAAGAAATAATACCAAAATAAAAATGATTATTTTTATGCAAAATATTAAGCAAAAAATAAAAATTATTCACGATCCAATTAGAGTTTTATTCAGAAACTAAAGAATAAAAGTTGATATAATTATAACAATTAAGTCGTAATATTGATGAAATAGCTCATATTCCTTCCGGTCCAATAATAATAAAAAATTTGCTTAAAAAGCATACGTTAAATAAAATAATTTTTTTATAAATAAACACTATTCATAAATAACGTATTTAAACTTGAAATCGGACTTAAGAAGAATTTGTATAAACATTTTATTTTAAAATAAATTTCAAACGTACTAAAATTATTGTACTGCACTGCAGTCGACATAGTTTTACAGTTTTTAACTCAGCTATCGAGATCGATGAATTAGTGTCGTCACAACTTAATTCACATTAAAAATTGAATTGCTGTCAAAACACCGAAATGAATTGATCTAGAAAAACTAAGAGATACGTATATTTGTTTAAGCTTTTTTCAGAATCTGATCATTTTGATCATGGGTGAGGCCAGTGTTATAAACATATGTATAAAATAAATTGTTTTGTTGTTTTCATTTTTAAAAATTTATGCTACGTATATAAAATCTTTTAAATAATCAAAAAGTGTTGCTTACTAAAAAAATAGCATCTTAAAGAAACACATTGATCCCGAAAAATCGCGAAATCCCGGGATCCCAAAATTCAGGTCCGATTGGCATCCCTAGTAGATAATGACAACTCTCCCTTATAAACATATCTGTACTGAAATTCTATAACATTTTAACGACAAAAATGTTTCGTTAAGTAGTCAAAATTTGTTAGTAAACGATAATTGTCGTTAAGAACTATTCTGTAGTGACATTTGTACAATTTTTGTCGGTAAATAATATCGGTAGCTTACGACAAAGAAAAAGTTGTTAAAAAATAACGATAATAAATGTATTGTTAACTGTTTAAAAACATTTTTAGTCAATTCACAAGGTATCCTAACATGTCATATTGTCAAAATGTCCTAATATTTCACAATGGCTTAAAAATATTGTTGTTGGTTTGTTAACAAAAAGTGTCTTAAATAATTAGAACTTTGCTTGCTGTGTTTATTGTGCTGTCGTTATTAATCAGAAAAGTCCAGCGCTGAGCGGCTGAGCCGTACAACAATATTTTTAAACCATTGTGAAATATTAGGACATTTTGACAATATGACATGTTAGGATATCTTGTGAATTGACTAATTGTAAAGAAGCCAATTTGTAATACAAAAAAGTATGAAATTATAGACGACCCTACACCACAGTACTTGGGACCCATTGGCGATCATGTTTCCGTATGTTGTGAGGTTAAGTTTCACATAAGAGATTTGTGTGCCAAATATTATCTAAATATCTACTTTTATTAATATGATGTAACATAAAACCTCTTTTAAAGGTTATTTATTATAAGCTATTTTCTGGAGTGTATTTCTATTAGAGCTGTGGCCAAACATGGACCGAATCTAAAAAAATCTGTTCTGCTGATTTAGGTTGAACCTAACTTAACTTAAATACCTAAAAAACAAGACGGTTAATGGGCACAAAAACTCTATTCCGGAAAGAAGTTTGCATGTGGGGTATGTAAAATTAATAACCACTTTTCACATATTCAAAATCGAAGCCTTTTCAAAGGTCTTATAATAAACACATATGTATGTGTCAAATTTGATTAAATTATTTCCAAAATTGCGACCAGTACTTTGCGCACATGGTGAACTTCGACAGACAACCAGCCAGGTGGATGAAAGGGCGGACCTTGTTAGATCGATTCTGAAATTAATTCTAAGTCAATCGGTATACTAAAAGGTGGGCCTAAAACCTATATTCAAATGTGTTACATATATTTGCACAAACACATAATATCCTCTCCACAAACAGCAATGTGAGTATAAAAAGTAAATGCCAAATGTTATGCTACAGTGGCGCGGGTACTTCGCACTTTTCTCCTATGTATTAAAAGATTTTAAACTAACATACATATTTATTAAGAAATATAATCAAAATTTACTCGACTTCATTCATGTTTTATTAAAAACAAATTTTACAAGCTAATTTATTCAATATTTCTTTATTAATTTTAAAAAATTTAAACTTTGACGTTCTTACATTTTTACCTATATTTGTCTTTAATATTTATTAACGAAAATATTTCTTTATTTAAAAAGAGAATAACAAATTCGTTAAAGTTACCGAGATTTATAGTTACTTAACGATATCGGCAGTTGAATTCAATAAGGTACAGAATTGCGCTACTGGTACTTAGACCCCTTTCAGACAAGCAAAGTTTACTTTGCAAAGTCTTAAGTTTATAGAAGAGAAGGGAAAAGAGTATAGCGGGGGAGTACATACTTTGCTGTACTCGCAAAGTCGTTTTGTTTTTCGTTCGTAGATTATACCTGAAGTTGGCTGCAACTTTATATTTATATACAGCGTTACCAGAATCTTTGGAATAAAAATTGTCATATGGCGAAAGAAATCATATTTTGAAAAGGAAAATCTTAAATTTTTTTTTCTTAATTTAAATTTTTTAAAACAAGGGCAAAATAGTAAGAATTATTAATTTTTTATAAAACCATACTTCTTATTACTTAAATTGAAATACAACAAAACATAATTCGTCAGTATATGAAACTTTATAAAAATACATTTTTTCTTTTCACAAACATTTTTTTATCAATATTCTAAATGCCTATTTCCGATGTACGAAAGAATTATTTACTTCTTAAGGTACGTTCAGACTAATGAAATATTTAACGAAAATATTTGTTCTGATATTTGCTTTAAACTGTGTGAAACAAAAAAATATTTTGTTAATGTTCAAACTAAGCTCAAACTTTTGATAATTTTTGTTTGATGAAATAGTTGGCAAACAGTGTTAATAAAATAAATTAATTCATGTTTGACATGCGTTCAGACTAAAAGAAATATTTGCATCAAATAATTATTTAATGTAAAAGTGTTCAAAAATAAAAATATATTTTTCAAATGGTAAAAATGAGCGCAAAAGCTAATTTTTTTATTTTATTCTGTGGATCAGCATCTCTTTTAGTGTTAGAACAGGAGAATGTAGAAGAAGAAAAAAATGGAAGCCACTGGGTAACGGGAACATGGATAAAATTTGTGAAAAATTGCAAAGTTGGAAACAAACCCTTAAATATATTTGAAGTCGCTAAATCAGTTAAAAAACAAAATGTCGAGAAAAAAAATTTTTGCAAAAATAGCGAAAATTCGCGAAAAATTTAGATATTTCAAACAAGCCATTAAATTGATTAAAAGTGCCTAAAACTATAAGGAATGTCAAAAATTCTATAAAAATTGCTAAATTAGCGGTAATTCGCAAAAATTTGCTAATAGCGGCATGATACCAAAGTTTAGTACTCATAATTATTAAAAATAGTTAAAGCTGCAAAGAATCACAGAAAGAAATCGCTTCTTTTGCGAACATGGCTAAAATTCGCGAAAAATTGCAAACTTGGAAACAAAAACTTCGCGGGATTTAGTGTAGTGTAGTGTAGGAAACCCTAAAATATATTTGAAATTACGAAATCGGTTAAAAAAAAAATTTAGGGGAAAAACAAAAAAAAAATGTTGCAAAATAGCGAAAATTCGCGAACCATTTTAATATTTCAAACAAGCCATAAAATTTAGTAAAAGTGCCTAAAACTATAAGGAAGGGCAAAAATTCTATAAAAATTGCTAAATTAGCGGTAATTCGCAAAAATTTGCTAATAGCGGCACGATAGCAAAGTCTAATAATTATAAAAAATCTTTAAAATTGTAAAGAATTCGAAAACTTACAGGAAAAATTGCTTCTATCCAGAACATGGCTAAAATTATTTGTCGTTGTTTGCTCTTACAATTTTTTTGTAATATCAAATAAATGTTTTCTCAAAAATTACTAAAATATTTGATTTTTTGTGTTCACATTGGACAAATATTTGTTTGCCGGCAAATACTTTTATTTGCTCAAAATCAGCTGTTATTTTATTTGATACTCAAAAATATTTTGTGTTCAGACTACTAATGAAATATTTGATGTTGGCTTTCAAATATTTCATCAGTCTGAACGTAACTTTACAAATACATTTAAAACAAAAACAAAGTTTTTAGAATTTGTTTTTGTTTTAAATGTAGTTGTTCGAAAGAAGGAATTCTTTCGCACATTGGAAATAGGTTATAATATGCCTTTTTTAATATTTTTATGTCCAGAAATAATGATGCAATTTTGTGTATTCTAGATACTGGGTACAAAAGTGTGCAGCACCAACACACATCAAGCTGATGCAAAACTTCATTGTTTTTTAAAAATTGACTGTTTAAATAATCGTGTATTTTCTATAAGCAAAATTAAAGTAAAAATCAGAATTTCAAAAAATAAAAAATCATCATTTGAGAAAAAAAATTTTTAATCATATTTTTGTTTAAAAAAATAATTCAAAATATGATAAAATCATCATTCTGGCAACGCTGTTTATATATTATATTCAAACAAGAGAAAACAAAAATTTGTCAAATTAAACTTTGTGTGTCTGAGCACCAAACAAAGTTTAAAAGAGAATTCAACAGACTTTGTCAAAGTAAACTTTGCCTGTCTGAAAGGGGACTTATTAAATTATGGACTGTCAACAAGAAAAATTCATAGTGTAAATAGGTACTTAATGTATTACGGGTTTTGTTTACTTTAATGTAATGAAATGCAACACTTCTACAATTCGGTTATTTCTTGTTTTCTTTTTGTCTTCTCATTGACAGCTGATAATAAAAGAAGGAAAAGTTAGAATGAAAGTAAAAACTAAAAGAAACAATAGAAAATTTTTATTTGACGGGAAAAAGTGCTGAGATATTTGAAGAAATACGTAAATTAATATGATTGAAGAAATTAAAAAAAAAAAATTAAATTAAGGAAAATTGCAAAACTAAAATATATTGAAAAAATAAAAAAAGAAAATAAATTAGAACCGGAATACTAGAAAAATAATTTTAAATGAAACCAAATTGAGTGTGTGTCAAATAAAACAATTTTTTCAAAGGCCGAACGAATGAAAAATAATGTAAAAATAGAAAAAAAGCAAAGTGTAGAAATTTTTGTATTGTAATTTTGCAAAAGGAGTTTTTTTATATCAAGTAAAGGAATTTATTTAAACGAGAAAACTCATTTGAACCTGAAAATATTGTTTTTGTAAAGGAAAAATTACGCAAAAAAAAAAAAAAGAAATTCCACACCCACTTGCCAAAAAAAAATTTATGTGAAAAACTCAACAAGATTCCTTTGGTCATGTGTGAATACATTTTCCTTTTCTCCTCCATCCAACCAACAACCATCTTCATCCAAACATAATCATCATAGGGAAATTGTGTAAAACTATCTGTAAAAAGTATGTGTATTTTAGTTTGCGAGAGTGTTTGCCTCCGTGTATGCCAAAATATGCAATTTTTCCAATTTGTTCATTGTTTTTAATGTGTAAATTTTGTTGGAATGAAAAAAATTAAGGTATAATTAAATTAAGTTATAAGTAATAAATTTCAAAACAAATCACATTTTAACAACGACAACCTCAAAGGAAAAAGGCCAACTCCCTTTAAGAAAAGAAAATAAAAAAAATCGAAACGAAAGCCATACAAACAAAACAACTAACAACAACATAAAAACTAAAAACAACGGTAACAGAAACAACTACTTACAACAAACACATTACCCACTTCGATCTACATGCAGACAACCTAAAAAAAAACAAAATAAACAACTCAAACACCAAAAATAATTTAAAAAAAAAATAATAAAATAGCAATTAAAATAAAAGAATACATTGAAAAATAACAAACAATAAAAACGTCAATATTAATAAATTAAAAGTTGCCGTAATGGCAACGCAACTTGATCCAAATGTCAAGGATGACCTAAAGACACAATTTGTAACGCGTGAGGGTACATACCGGTTACTCACTCTCTCCGAGTATTCACGTCCTAATCGTGTAGGCTATACAAACAATCAAAGTTCACCGCAGGTACGAGTTTCCATCGTAACCCTACCCAATCCAACCGCAACCGGCAACTCAAATTCTTGTGCGAGTAACTCTTCAACGGCTAATGGTTCAAATGGTGCCGGAGCCAGCCACAGTCGTTCTCTAACCAATGGCAATAATTCACAAAATGCCACAAATGGTTGTGATGTTTATGATTTGCAATCTTCATCCACCCTAAATGGCCAACAATCGCAATATGTGGTGCCCTCGTCGATGGATGCACGTTTGGGTGCTGGCATGTCCATGCATACAATGATGAACGGTTCTGGGGTTGGTTTAGACCAGAATGGATTATCAACAAGTCAAGTATTAGGTGGTGACCGAATATGTTTTAACTTTGGAAGAGAATTGTATGTATACGCCTTTAGGGGAGTGAAAAAGGTAAGAGTTCCTTTAGGTTTTGTTACCTTTAGCATAAGTGGAATCTGCATTTTCATTTTATGACAGGTATTTGGTATATTAGTAGGATAAATGAAATAACCCCCTTCCTTAAATCGGCTAGAGGCATACAAATCCCACTGAGATAAATAATATTGAAGATATCTTATAATATAACTTTTATATAATTCTTAACCATAGCAAAATTTTGTTCTCGCGACCATGATTGGCCATGGGTCCTGAATAGGGCACACTCTCAAAAATTTGTTTTTAAAATATGGTGTAGGGTATCATGTGGTCTTGCTTGACCGACTATACTTTCTTACTTTTTTGTTTTAAGTTTTTGTATACATATATTTACAATATTTAAATACTATAAGAGAAAATTTTGTCACGTACGGTATGTCACGAAAGATATTTCATTGTATAACAACATCTAAAAATTAATTAATTTTTTCAGTTACGTATTATAAAGGAAAAATATGTGGTTTAATGTAAAAAATTAAAAAACGAAAAAAATACCTTCCACAACTCGCAGATTTTCGCATTTTTTACATTCTCCCCAAAATCACTTCTTTTTTACGTCACGTAAGATATGCACATATTTTGCTCGATAGTTAAAACAACAAGGTTCCGAATGCGATAATTTTGTTTTCTATATAGTTCCCTCTAAATAAAACATAATGATACAAATGTTTTCCTGTTACGACTATTTTTGCAAAATCTATCTCACTAAAGGCGTAGGAATGTCACATACGATGGCATGGAAATGCCCATATGTAAGTATTATGTCACAATGTTGTTAGCTCGTTTTGTTTATGTCCGATTGTGCCAAATTCAGTATATAATTGAAAAGTACTAAAAATTATTTGATTCCTATTCCCATTGCTGATATTGTTCAATCTTTGTCATAGTAGCAATAGACATCACCGAACTAGAACAGGTTTCCCATCAGGGTTCAATTCCTGAATCCTTTATATGAATAAGAACGGGAACCGATTTCAAATTTAAAAAATTCACTTTGAAAAACAATTATGTACTTCAGTTTGTTTTGGTTAATTTGTGTAAAAACAAAATGTCTTAAATAGCTTCCCAGGTTGTGCTGCTAAGAAACATTTATTTCTTTAAATAATAAAATGAATAATTAAAAAATTCAAAAATCCGACTGCAAAAAAGACAATTTATAAGCAATGCTGAGAAAAACGGAATAAAATTAAAATAAGTAATTAGGTATAGGTCAAGCCCGATCTTATGATACCCTTCACCACCAGTGTTGCCACGACCAAAAAAAAAAATTATAACCAAAATGAAAAATAAAGTAAAGAAATGCAAAAAAGATATCAATGTATTTATGTATTAAAAATACTATTTCATTTCCAATTCAGTTAAAAAAGTATGTATATTTGACCGACTCAAGTTGTATGGAGCCGAAAAAAGTGTTTTAGTTACCCCTCTGAAAATAAAGCTTGATATGCTCTAGCTTTGACTATCCGTGAGCTTGACCATTTTTAAAAAAGGTCGTTTTTCAGTTTTTCGAATTTTTTTGTACTGTGCTCCAAGACGACATTAATAAAATTTGATATCATCGAAAAGAGTTTAAAGAGATTAATATGTTTTTATTAAAAAAAAATAATATTTAAGAACTTAAATTTAGCTCATAGCATCCAGGGTTTGAAAACGGATCCTTTTGCTTATCACCAGGTTATTATAATTAAAAAATCAAACAATTTGTTACCCATATTGCCTATATATGAAAAATATAAAATAGATAAAATATATCGCGATTTTCGCGTTTTATGTGAATAATTACAAAAAAAAAAAAAATTAATTAACATTATTTTAAAACAGATTCAATTTGAAAAGCAGAACATTATTTCTACATACGTAGAATTTGTATGAAAACCCGAAACGAAAATATATATTTAGCTTAATACGTCAATTAAGAAGTTGCTAGTGGTCAAGTTTTATATACCATTGGATGCTGCTTCAAAAACTCTTTTCGATGATACCAAATTTTATTGATGTCATCTTGGAGCAAAGTACAAAAAAATTCGAAAAACTGAAAAAAGAACTTTTTTAAAAATGGTCCAGCTCACGGATGGTCAAAGCTAGAACAAAAATATTTTGGGAAACATCATAAAACATATCAACGTTAATTTTCAGAGGGGTAAACAAATCACTTTTTTTTTTGAGTCGCTGTAATGTATATATACACCTAATCCTCTGAATTGATTTTTATAAAATTTTGACAGTATGGCACTGATGGATGGTCTATAAGATACAATAGGCTTTATAATTTTTCAAAGTTTTGAAGTGGAATTGGCATCTCCCAATCAAATCTAACATCTTTTTTCGTCTATTTGCAAAACTCTATGAGTTACAGCTTTAAAATGTTTGAAGAATCAATAGACTATAAATCTATGTACTTTACCAGGTTTCATATTGCCTCGATAGTAGAGAAAAGGATACCCCAGATAGTGGTTATTTACACTTCAAAGTATATGTGTATAACTTAAATGGCTTAATTGAAAATCGCTTACATTAAAAATAGTTATAAAACGAATGAAATAAAGTATAAATGTTGAATGTTTTAAAGCTTGTTACACATACTGCTTGTCAAAATTCACAAAAATTAAAAATTATGCTCATTAAAATTGTAATTACCTGTTTCCTTATACGTAAATTGTAACACTCAACTTGAAAGAGAAACTGAAAGCAGATCCGTTTAAATTTTAAAAAGTATGAGTGAATTAGTAAAAAAGAGAGGGTTTAAAAACAAGAAATACAAAACTTGATCGTCCCAAGTAGAACAAAAACTTGGCTATTTTTCAATTGAAAAATGCAACCAAAACAGAAAAAAGTACACAAATACACATTGGGGGAAAAAAGTAACTAATTTTGATTAAAAGTAACCAAACGGTAACGCTGTTCACCACAGTATTAAAAAAAACAAGTTTTCTAGAGAGTACCCAATTTGGACGCATGGACAATCATGGACACGCCAGAACAAAATTGTGTTATGAGGTTAAGATTCACGTACATGGACCGACTACAATAAAATTTTGAAATATGAATGAAGTTGCCAAAAAAATAAGTGTGGACCAAATTTAATATATACAGCAACATAATAAGATGATTTTTAGGCACAGACTCTTTCTGAAAAGAGACTTGTACGGGGTTTTGTAAAAGTATAGACCGAATCCGCCCCCCCCCCCCCTTTTTTTAATAGGGTACGTCCTTGTGACAATTGGATCCTATGTACCAAACTTTATCAATTTATCTTCAAAATTTCGACCTGTTCTTTGCGCACAAGGTTTACATGGGCATCGTTAGATCGATTCAAAAATCGATTCCAATTCGCACAAATGGGTTGTACTCTCTCCACCATGTGGTGTGGGTATAACATTAGAAATAAACTATTTACAAAGTAAACTCTACTTCGAGTTAACACTATATTATGAGATAACAGTCTAAGTAAAATATCTAAATTTACGTTTTACCTATCTAAGAGAACTTGCGTTAAAGTTTTTCTAAGTTTTTATTTCTTAATACTCCTAATGTCAAAGGTCAGAAGTAAACTTAAGTTTTTTTCCAAATGTTATTGCACTTTGGAAAAACAAATAAGCAAAAACAGATTTAGCTTTAACTTTCCAAAAAATCGTATGAAATAATTGAAACTTTATCCATGAGTACTTTTAAACATGGAAATTGCAAGGGTGTCAAAACTCTTATTTTGTTTTAGTCTAACTTAAGCACTTTTTCCTTTTGGCCTATTGTTATTTTTTTTTGCAAATTAACTGCCTGGCCCACAATGTCGAAAATAAAATTGTATATTTACATTAAAAACAAAAACAAATTTTAGTTTTTATTTTTGTTTATAGTATAAAAATACAAAAGAAATTTTCTTTTCGACTTTGTGGGCCATTAAATAAAAAAAAATTAAAAAACTAACAATACCATTTTTAAAAATCTAGATGGCTATTTTAAAAGTTGTTAAGTTCCTTTATTGTTATAAGTTAATACAAGCTAATACAAGCGTAATGAATTATAAAATCGAAGTTTTGAGGGCTTATATGCACTTGTATTTTGATATGTTTTATATCTCATTCTTTTTTTATTGTTAGGGAAATACAATTTTTAAATAACTCTCATGTTAATTATTTATTGTTTCTTGAACTTTTTTTAGAATTATTTTTCTTAAACCAAGACTGCTATCAGCTTCCAAATGATATACTAGAATTAGTTCTAGGAAATTTGATTATATGTATGTGATTTTGGGAAATTAAAAATTAACTGAGAAGTTAATTTAATTTTCAGTCTCTGTTTAATATTAAACATACTGTCTAATATTATACATACTAATGCGAATTCATACAAGGTGGTCTTATTTTGAAAACGGATACAACACAGTTAAATACTTTAACTTTGTGTCAACATAAAAAAACACTGTAGTAAACAATTTAAACAAACATTTTCGGGCATGTTCTAGAAATCGAACGAGATTTTAAGTTCTATTATTTACAAAATGACCTAATTTGTTCGTGGTTTAAGGCGTTGTTCTTTTAAAATTAATTCATGCTTTAAGTATAAAGTAGATAAAAAGATACATTTTTATGAACTTTTATTGCAGGGTCATTTTTAAAATTTGTTCGATTTTGAATCAACTTGATTTTAATTTATACATATATATGTGTTCCTCTAACTCCCATTGGAGCATAGAACGTTTATTTTGTTTTTAATTTTATATTGTGTGGTTTTGAAATGTAATAAATTAAAAACGTTTTAAATTTCATAAATCTAAGTGAAAATTATAAAATTTATGAAACCAGAACCACGAGGACGGAATTTTGACACATGTTTAGTTATCAGCTGTTGCTTACGTAGCAAGCCAAGTTCATCTTGTATGAATTCGACTTGATACAAACTGTCGAACTTTTTATGGCCTACTCATTTAAGGCATGTTTTAAAATGATTGAAAGGCATTTCTAGCCGCAAATAACTGTTGAATAATGTACATTAAAAATTAAACAAATACTATATATTGAATATATTGATATTTCTTTTAAAGGCCTACACCATATGCCTTTCGTCAGAGATATATTTGAACTCATTTTTTAATTTACTTTGTAAATTTCTATAGCTTTGAAAAAAAAAGAATGAAATGAATGAGTTAATAATATTTTGCACATCTGGAAAATATAAACATATGAACATCTTTAACATATTAAATGTATTTTCTTTTTATAGTATCATTACTAATTATAATTTCTAGGAATAAAGTACAATTTCAATTATTGCTTATCAAACTGCAAACAAAAATCTAACTCTGTGGTATTTTTCTTTTAAAAAAAGACAAATACAACTAGAAAAAAAATTATAAAAGTGAAAAATTTATTTTCGTTTATAAACTTCAAAGTAATTTAACAAATTAAAGAAGTTATATGCATTAAAGATTTAAATTTTTACTGTATTTTTTATAATATTGCTATAAAATTATGTAATTTGCAAAAAAATTTTGAAATTTAACCAAAGTGGGAATATGTAAAATTTTCTTCTGTTAAGGAAACTTTAACTGACTCCTCCTTGTTTGAACAAAAAACTATGGGCCTGTTCGCAAATGCATCATCTGATGCGCAGCGCGTTCGGGTAAGCATCACTGCAAATGTCAGCTGTTCGAAAATACATAACAAATGCAGATGATGCGCAAACAAATCTTAAACACGCATCACAAAAATTGCTGATGCATATTGTGTTCAATAATATAACCAATACGGGCGGCAAACAAGCTAATGCCAAGCTGATTTGCATGAGCATCGTAAACTAATCATAGATGTGCATCAGATGCAGGGCAGTGATGCATTTACGAACAGGCCCTATATTAATTAGCACATTCATTACATTGAAAGCAAAAACAATGTCATAAATATTTTGTAATTTTGTTGTTGCTTTCTACAGAAATTCACATTGCGCTTTAAAATTTCAAACCCTGCTTAGTTTGTGGCGTTGAAAATTTTAAAACGGTGCACGAATTTCTATAGAAAGCAACAACAAAATTACAAAATAATTATGACATTGTTTGTGCTTTCAATGTAATTTTTTTTTCGTTGCGTTGCGTTTTACATGATGAGGACCTAAATATACGAGTGTTATAGCTAAAATTTTAAATTTTTTTAACAATACAATAGTATCATATATGTATGGTATACATGATACTATATATACTATATATGGTATATCTGATACTATTGTATAAACATATACATATGATATTTATTGTCTGGTTCGAAATTTTGGGATTTTTGAGGTCTTTATGAATTTAAAGCCTATTTCCGGTCAGAAATAGATAGTTAATGTTTTTGCACTTTGAAAACGGTTAAAAATTACAAAAAGTTACAAAAGATAAACAGTTACATACTATTTAAGTCATTTTAAACTCAAGATCTCTTTTATATACAAATATAAAAAAAGTATTTATTTTTTCCAATATTTCGCTGCTTTATTGTGTTTAGGAAGATATTGTACCCTTAAATGCAAATGAGCGTAACAACACTTTATTTTTTTTACAGGAGAAGCAAAAAACTTTACAAAACCAATAACAAAAAGGTGTACTTGGCGTTTCAATTCCTTTAATAAAGCCACCATTTTGGATATGTATAAACAAATTGTTTAAAACAATTATGCCACAAAATTGTTTTATAATTATGAAGTTATAATTTTAAATTTATATTTGTACAATTTTTTTATAACTGTAAAACTATTAGAGGAATTCACGGTTTGATATTGTAGACCTTGCATATCTTGTAGGTCTTGTAAATCTCGATTTAAAACACGACAACAACAAAATGCATACATTTAAAATTTAAGTATTGTAGATGTCGTAAACATAGTAAATTTAAAATTTATGCATTTTGTTTTTGTCGTGCTTTAAATAAAGATTTACTTAACCTGCCAGATGTACAAATTTATTTTTAAGTTCTTATAATTGTAACTGTTAAAATTTTTTAATCTAAATAACAATTATTTTTTCTGAATTATAATTCACTTATCTGAATAACAACTGAAGCTTTCTGAATTTCAATTGACTAATCTGAGTTACAGTTGAAAAAGCTGTTTGTAGTCATATAAAGCTGAATTCATGACATTAATATTAAGGTTGCGTTTAGAAGTATTTTTCGTAAGTGGGCTTTATATGGGGTCTAAAGCTAATATGTACAAAACTGATATTTATGTAACTATTTTATGCCAATTTTAGGTATTTTATAACGTTAATGCATGAAAACTAAGTTTGATGTGATGGCAAAAAATTTAAGACCGACATAACAACATGATTAATGTTGACTCTATATTGCATACATTTGTAAACACTGTAAAACAGAACTGTGTGGAAACGACATACATTTTATAAAGGCTCAATTTTGGTTGATAACTTTTTATGACTGAACAGATTTTGGTCGTCTTCAATATAACAAGGTAATTCACGTCATAGACAATTATTTGTGTACAACTTGTGACATGAATTACCTTAATAATTTTTCATTGCGTCTTTTAAGAAAAAGTTTTAATATTTTTCACAGACAGACGAACATATCAAAATATATTTAATTTTTCTCAAGAAAGTAGAATTATATACAGTGTAATATCTGTTAAGAGAGAGCATCGAATTCTGTTGAGAACACACCCCTCTAGCACGGATACATTTTAATGGTTTAACGGCCACGAGAGAATCCACTATACATATGGAAATTTCCACCGAATGGTCAACCAGGATAGAAAAATAAAATGTTGATAATCATCGTGTTTTATTGTTTATAATTATATAAAAAGGTCCATATATAATAGAATGGTTTCATAGCATATCTCAGCTGCTTTACTTGAGGTAATTGGGCTTGAAACCGGAAATTTTAAAATTTTCTTTTTAAGCTACTTCTAAAGACTTTTTTATATTTAATTATTTTACATGCAAAAAATATGTTATGTTTGCACTCTTTCTTTTAAATCTCTCTATTACAATCAATTAAGAAGAGAAAAGTGTATGGAGAACAAAAAAGTTTGATTAACGGCTAAAATATATGAAAAGATCGTACGTTCGCGACCGGTACTTAAGCCAATTAAACAAAAACCAATTGAGATATTTTATTGTGTAAATACTGGATAGAGACCTACATTATTACACTTTTAAAATAAATTAATCACTTTTGAATATTCCGTTCCATTTCGCAGATTTTTACATTTCACTACTGTCAGCCAAAGTTGACTTCTATTTTGCGTACGTTCGTGACCACATGTTTCTAACTATCATTATGAAAACTTAAACTCTATGAAATCCATATTTTGCACTAAACATAGAGCTACCAAAATGCTATCGAATCTCAAAAAAAATGCTAGAAAAAGTTTTGTTTTCTATATTATTTGTACATAAAAAGCGTACGAATGTACGTTCGTGACCCCAGGAAATGCTCATATGTATTTACTTTATGATATTTAAATATTCTTTGGTGATACACCTTGAACGACAATCTTAATAAAAAGAAAGCATTAGACTAGAACATGTATCAGTAGTTCCAAATTAGGAGTCCCATTACAAGTACATCTTTTTTTTTTATATAAATTTTCAATATGATGAAATGTTTTTGATCATACAGCGTTTTCCAAAATGTTCTTATAATTAGCTAACTTCATTATTTAGGAAGTTTAATCGAAACTTTTTGTTTAATTATGATTAGATGTTTTTTTTAACATGCAATTAAACCAAGGTGAATTGAATCTATCACGGTGGGTACGTTCGTAAATGTATAAAAACTGTGCATCACTGCTGCAGTGATGCAAAATGTTGTTGCTGATGCTTGATCACCATTTTCAGTTGTGATGCTGATGCTTTTTTACTGCACAACAGGTGTGCAGTTTGCATTTTTGAGCACGATATTAATTTCAAAAGTTTTATAAACCAACATAAAATAATAATAAAAATGTTATCAACAATAGTGATGATAAATTTTATTGAAAAATTTTACCAAAATGTGACAGTTTTCTTTTAAATAATAAGAAAAAGCTTTTATGTCAGAAAATTTACTGATGCAATAATTGCTGCAAGAGCTGCGGCATCACTGCATAAAAAAACTTTTACGAACATTAAACTTTACTAATGCGCAACAACTCATGATGAAATAAACAGGTGGCATTACTACGACAGATGACGATTTTTTGCTCTTGTATTGTTTGTCTAGTCTTATGTCAAAGTTTTGTTTATGTATACAAAAAGTCCACGTTTTGTGCTGTGATTATTGTATTGTATTGTTTTTGATTATTTCAATTAAAATTAAATAAGATAGTAACCATAGTGAAATAAAAATTGGCTAAAAGTTAATTTATTTCATCGCGTTCGGCGGCAAAATTTGATTTTAGTTTAATATAATTTTTGACGTATACGGAGACTTATTTTTCATTTTTGTTGTAATGTTGTATTTGTTGCCGTAGCGCTGCCACCTACTTATTCCACCATGCAACAACTGCATTTACGAACGTACCCGGTTGTTACTTACATCTTGGCCTAATGTCAAAAATGTTAAGCATCATTGGCAAATCGAGATTAATGTACACTTAATAATGATTTTTTAACTTTAAGACAAAAAGGCAAGCCATTTCTATTGAACTCAAATGTCTTTATAGATCCCAAGCAATAAAAATCCCTTAATTTCATCGGATTTAACACATTTTGTTGCTTAATACGGCAATAAATGGCCTAATTAGCGTATATCTTATCAACTTTTGCGCACTTTTATGGTACCCACAGACGATACAACTTTTGTCGAAACACGTGTTACTATTAATGTTTCAGTTTTTACCACAGACGATGACCCTAAAAACGATCCTTAAAGCCCTGCTGACAACTTTTTTTCTTTAGCTTTATAATTGTTGGATGTCAAAATCTTGTTTATTATCTTTGTTTCTGTTTTGATTTGTTTCGGTTTTTGACATTGTACAATGATTTTACAAAAACAAATTGCTTGTGGTTTTTGTACGAGTTGTACTTGTTGTACTACCGAGATTACCTGGAATGAATTCGCCTTGACTACTACAAAACAAAAAAAGTTTTTATTTATTTTCTTTGTATACCTATCATATTTTATGTCCCATAATTTTGGAAAAAATTTATATTCAATTATAAATGTTTTCCAACTCTCACAATTTGCTACTGTTGCCATTTTCCGATTTCTTTCTTCATATTTTTTTCTCCGAGAGTTGCAAAAGCACCTCACTCAACAACTGCACTCAACAAAATGAGAAAGAAAAAACAGTCAACATCGCCACACACGATGAAACATTGTGGTTGAAAACATAAAATATCAAAAATATTTTATACTTGAGAAACCAAAAAGGTAACAAGAATTTCAACCAGAAACATCCCAACACACGTAGCAACATTTAGTGAAACAAGCCCATGTTTCGACAAATGGTGCCTCGTCTGTGGGTAACTTTATAAAAGAAACATTTTGTACGTAACCGGTAATAAAAAAAAAGCCAGGGAAATTCAGCGTTGCAAAATAAAAAATTCCGAAATTACACATGACTGTGTCCCAAATTACGCATTTGATGCAAAATTACACATGCACAAAATGAAAAATAAAGCAGCTGTGATAAAATGAATTACCATCGCATAAACTTACAGATATTCCATGTTTGCAATAAAATTGTTAAATTTACAAAAAAAGCAAAGCTAACCGAAAGTTAGAAAGAAATTGCTGCAAATTTATAAAGGCAATATTTATTTCCGAACGTAAGCAATAGTAGGCAGAAAAATAGACAAAAATTTATATGTTCAAGCTTTAGCAACATAAACTTTTTAAATTTTCAGAGAATAGTTATCTTTGATATAAACAAATTTATTGACTCATACATAGGTATCCTGTATTGCCCATTCGATAGTCTAACAACTGCACAAATATACTTTGATATTGAAGTTGAGCTAGATCCGTCCATCAATTAGTGAATTTCTAGATTAATTAGGACTTATACGCTTGTAATAAATTTGAATTTTTAAATAAATAAAATAATGGTTTTGTCACAATAGCTAAGAAAAAAAAATTTGGCATAGATATTATTTAAATATGGGCCCCAATCAGGGCTGCCGTTTAAAAAATTTTTATCCGACCAAAATTGTCTGCAAAACCTACCGATAATTTAAAATTAAATACATCGTTATATAAAATGCAAAATGGCCCATCATTTTTAAAAATTTTTAAGGAGCGATAAGAAACTTAATAAAAAGCAAACTATTGGCTGAGCACTAGACCGTACCTCAAAAAAGTTTCTTATCGAATTACTTCCTTAGCAAAAGTTTAATAGTTTCTTGCGATCTTTAATTTTCTGACATTAGGCGAGTACAAACAGAGATCTGGTGGATAAATAATGAAGAGTGATAATTGAGGTCAATGGCCACTAAGTGCAAAACATTGTTTTTTTTTTTAAGACAAAAACATTGATAAATAATACTTTAAGATCAGACTGTAAATGCCAAAGCTATAACGACAAATTTAAAACTTCGACTCCCACGTTAATTTTTTCCTTGTAAAGTGGTACGCTCTACTGAGCTCCAAAGCATCCCAATACAACGTAAAAAATGTATCAGAGTTTAAAAATGCATGGTTTGCTTATTGTTATCTCGTTGATAACTTTTTTGGTACACTTTGGGACAGATAACATTGTAAAAATCTACACGGTTGCATTGCAGAATGCTTGAAAAAGCAACTGACGTTTTGGAACTCACCCATACTTTCTGCAAGTTCTGGTGCTCTTATACTATTGACTTTATGAAAACATGATACAAAATACAGTATTTAAAGTATCCCACAGTTCTATAAATCTTACTATATCTCCTTCCGAAGAAGTCCATCTTGTATAACAAACACCTTATATCTTATGGGGTGGTACAGTATTCACAGTATTGCTTTTTTGTTTTGCCGTTTGTTGCCAATCCGATCAAATATTTTAAAGGAATATTGTTTGTTGATAAATAGTTTTTCATAAGAACAAAAATGAAAACGACATCTAACTTGGTAAGCTCAAATATGGTAACAAAACTATCGTATATAAAACTAACACCGTCAAAGTAACTTGCTACTAACGTAATACATTTCATTTCATTGCCACATCCATAGTTTCATCAACAATAAAAAAAAAATTCTGTTTTGTAAAAAGATATTAGATTTGCCTTGCGCCCTGTGTTCTAAATTTGTTAACATAAATATAGTACATTTTCTCAAACCGACCAAATTTAGGTTTGGCCTACCATCGGACCAAACGGAAAACATCCTACCAAATTTGGTCGGAAAATACCAAGTTCGGCAACCCTGGCCCCAATTACGGTAATTAAGACAACTGGTTGTGATGAGTTGTAATTTTTTGATGTTTTTGTTCGCCGCAATATAGCAAAGTTGTAAACCATAATACAGAAATTAAGAAATTACAACTCAACTGAAATGAGTTGTGAACCGTAATAGGGGCCATAAAGAGTATGAATTATCTATATATAAAATTGTAACGTTACTGACTGACTCACTGATTCATCATCGCACAGCCTAAAAGCCTGAAGCTAAACACTTGAAATTTGGTCTCTCCCCAAGTCGATCCACTAAGACAAGATTTTTGGAAATTCGAATGTTTAGGGGATAAAAAAGGGGAAAACGGGTAAATTCAGTAACCTTATATCTCCAAAACTAAAAGAGACGTTGTTACTTAGAAAAATAAGCGGACAGGTGTCTGGTACTTTTTGGAAATTCAGCCCTTTTACGGAATAAACGGGTAAAACTTGTTCTTTTTTGTCACCCTATATATCTTTTAAATCCATAAACATAAAAATAAAGGTTGTATCACATTTGGAACTTATCTAAAAAAATACGAATTTTGTACTTTTTCGAAATTCGGACGTTAAACCGTAAAAAATTTTTGGTACTTTTTTACAAAACATTTTTCTTTACTCATTGACATAAACGTATTAAATGATAGGCTCCCACTACAATATTGAAATTTTGTATGCTTAAATGGGGAGAAAAAAAGTACAAAAAAGGGGGAATACGGGAAATTTAATTTCATACTTTAGCTTTTTGGTTCTAAAACTGGCAATATTTTTAATTATCGTTAATATTGAACCTAGAAACATAAATTTCAACATGCAATGTCCTGAGTGGATAAGAACCTATGAGGGAACTTTTTGGTACTTTTTGTTCTTCAACGGGTACTTTTAAAATTTACATTTTTTTGGTTTAAAAAATTTCCGAAATGTACTTATTATTTCAAATAGTGACAATATAATCAGAATTTCGACTACATACCATAAAGCTTGGGAACAAGAATACTCAGTACAACCGAATATAGCACTTTTTCCAGTATTTGAATTGAACAGAACACGGTTTTTTTTACTAATTATAAAAGAAATGAAAGAAATATTTCAAAGTCGATTCCTCTTGGAGACCCCATGTTACATTTCTTTATACGCTTTTTATACGTTTGTGTTGGAAAGTGAAAATAAAGGACAAGAGGGGAGTGTTCAAAAGGAAGACTTGAATGTAAAAAACGTCTAAAAATAAAACTCAAACTAAAATAACACACAGATTACAGATGAAACTAATTGCACATGGACTACACATGCAAGTAAAAATTACACACAATATGTGTAATTACACACAGATTGGCAACACTGGTGAAATTAAAACCTAACTACCTATATCATTTTAATTGAAAGTCATAAACGTTTAAAAAAAACAACCCTATATCTAGATTTGTATATATATTTTGCAAAATATTTAAATTTTAGCGATAAAACGTTTTACGCTAAATAAAAAAAATTTACCTGTATCTAGTCGTTTTGGCAATATAAGCCAACATGAAAACATACCCTACAAGAAATGAATGAGCGAATCCATCATATTTTTCACGTTGGCGTTAAGAAAATGATAGAAAATCAAGTTCTTCCATCATTTTCTTAACGCCAACGTGAAAAATATTATAGATTCGCTCATTCATTTCTTGTAGGATAGACAATTTTTTCGGGTTTGAACAGCCAATTTGCCCAAGGCGAAATGAATACTATATGGCCCTATCGCTACAGCAACAAAAAAAAAAACACGTAATTCGCTTGGTACAACTTTATCAATCCGTCAAAAACATCTAACTAAACCCCAAAGGAAATATAAAAAAAGTGTAACAATGTCGTCTGGAAAGAATTTTATTTTGTTTGCTAAATTTTTTTTATTATTATTATTATTATCATTCTTTATTAGTATTCAAAATACTTTCAAATTTTCACATTTACATTATAAATAAAATTTTATACATTATTATTGCTTTTAACAAAAACTACACATTGCTTTCTAAAAATATTAATATTTATCTCATTTTTTATTTCATTTGATAGTGAATTAAATAATTTAAGTCCTTTGTAGAATAAAGATCTTTGCCCAGCTGTTGTATTAGCCCTCTTTAGTCTGAAGTTATTAGCATTTCTTAATCCATAAGGTTGTACTTCACCAACATATTTGATTTGGTCACATAGATATTTAGGTGCATTCCCATACTTAATTTTGTGAATAAAATTCAAAGTATTTAGTGTCAGTCTCTGTTTAATGTTGAGCCATTTAAGCGTATCAAGCATTGTTCGTATATTTGTATATCTATTACATTTTAAGATAGTTCGCATCGCTTTGTTTTGTAACTTTTGAAGTCTCTCTATTTGGGATTCATTACAGCACGTATATATTATTGTAGACCCGAACTCGAAATGAGGTTTTATTATTGTATTATATATATTAATAGAAGTTATCACAGATATTTTATTTCTTATTCTTTTAAAAAAGCCAATTTTTTTACTTATTTTTTTACAAATATATTCTATATGGTCTTTGAATTTCATTTCTTCGTCTATTATAAATCCTAGATATTTAATAGTTTTTACTTTTTCTATAACTTCGTTATTAATTTTAAATATTTTTTCAGTGTTCATATTTATTTCCATAATTTTTGTTTTGTTTTCATTTAGCTTTAGTTTATTCTTTTTTAACCACATGTTAACATTATCTATATCGCTCATCATATTATTATAACATATCTCACTAGTGTCTCCTTCTGTGTATATTAAAGTATCATCAGCATATAACACAATTTCACATTTGTCAAGTATTTTTGGCATATCATTTATATATATTATAAATAGTAAAGCCCCCAAAATTGACCCCTGTGGAACACCGTAGTCATTATCCATTACATTTGATTTTACACCGTTTACTTTCGTTATTTGTCTTCTATTTGTCAAGTATGATTTAAACCATTCTAGTTCTTTTTCCCGGATACCGTACATATACAATTTTTGTAGTAAAATTTGTCTATCAATTGTTTCAAATGCCCGTTTAAAGTCTAAAAATATTGCTAATAATTTTCTGTTGGTTTTTATATTTTTCCACCGATTTATTACATAATTGACCGTTGTTTCACATGAAAATTTTTTTCTAAAACCCGATTGATAATTTGAAAACAAATTATTTTTTTCAACATATTTTTCCAGCTGTTCCTTTACGACTTTTTCCAGTATTTTTTCACAAGTTTTTAAAGTATTTATGGGACGAAATTCTTCACATTTTCTTGTTTTAGCCACTTTTTCAATTGGTGTAACCATTGTTTCTTTCCAATTATCTGGAAATTGTCCTGATTCCATTGATTTGTTTACAGTTTTCAGAATATTTTCCCCAATTAAATGCCAGTTATCAAGTATAATTTTCGTTGATATTTTGCAGAAGTCTGGTTTGTTTTTTATTTCTTTTACTATATTCTTAAGTTCTAACATTGTTATTGCACTGAATTTGAATCTTGAGTTAACCATACGTATTTGATTTGTGTATTGCACATTTTCTATTGAATCTCGTATTATCTTAACACTATTTATAAAGTATTTATTAAAATGACTAGAGATTTGGGTATTTTCCTTATATTCTACGTTATCAAATATCACAGATTTTATCACATTTTGGCTTTTCTTTATAACTAGGTCTTTGATTTCCCTCCACATTTGTTTTTGATCTTTTGCATTATTTATTTTGTTGTTTATGTATTTATATTTCTCGTTCTCTATTTTTACTTTGTATAAATTTCTTATTGATTTGTAATTATTCCATGCTTCGATATTGTTTTCAAATTTTGCAATTTCGTATTTAACTATTTTTTCTTCTTTTATTAGACGTAGTTCGTTATTAAACCACTGGTTAACATTATTTTGTTTCTTTATTGTTTGTGTTGTAGTAAATTTTTTTATTGTTTGCTCCATGCAGTTATCAAACATCAATACATTTTGACTAACATCTAAATTTTTTTCATATCTTATTATTGCACTTAGTTCTCTCGTAAATAGTTCTCTATTATATTTAAACCTAGATGTGATTTTGTTGTTTTCGTTTCTGTTATAATTTTTTTCATTTTTGACTAAAATTTTTATTATTTCATGATCTGATATTTTGTTTTTATTACAATTTTGTGCTGATATTCTGTAGCTGTTATTTGTTATTACATAGTCAATTATAGTTCTTGTTGTATTTGTTACCCGTGTATATTCCTTAACTATTTGCTTAAGTCCGTTGTCATTTAATACGCTATTGATTCGATTCTTATAAAAATTATTAGTGGCCCAGTCTATATTAAAGTCACCAGTAATTATAATGTCATATATTTCCTCACTCAAGTTCTCTACAGTTTCTTGAAAAACTTCACAGAATTCAGATTCCGAACTACTCGGGGATCTATATGTTGCTACTAAAATCATTTGTGTGTTCCCACGTTGTGCTCTACAGGCTATAATCCAATGTTTTCTATTATCAACCTTTTCAAGTATCTTATTAACTTTCCATTCATTTCTATAATAAATAATTACACCTCCAGTCCTTGTTGAATTAGACAACGATATCAATTGGTTATAATCATGCAGGGTAATTTCGTCTTCATTTACATGTTCCGTCATATGCGTTTCCGACAGTATTATAAATTCGGGCTGTTCTGTTGCAGCTATTATCTCCACTTGATTAAAATTATTTGTTAGTCCTTGTACATTTGTGTATAATATATATGTGTTTTTTAATTGTTACATTGACAACCCCATTCTTCTCTTTTTCATATTCAATTTATTCTGGTAAACTGGACACTCTTTATTGTACGTTCCATGGTTTTCATCTAATCCCATGTTCAATTTTTCATTCATCTTTACACAGTTAATACATTTAGTTAATGGCTCCTTATTACATTCTTGAGACTTGTGATTTCCATGGCATTTAATACATATTTCTTGATTTTTACATTCACTTGATCTATGGTTATATCCTTTGCACTTAAAACACCTGCTTACATCAGTTCCATCAAACACCCTGCATCTTTCCCATCCCAGATTTATTTTCTGTGCACCAATTAATTTTGAATATAGCTCGCTATCTGTTTTAATTCTAATATTGTATACTGTTCTATTGTTTCTTTTAAAATCGAATGTCTTTACAATTTTTATCTCACTATTCTGTGTTATCGGATTCTGTTTTTTTATCTTCTCAGTAAATTCTTCTTCAGAATATTTAAAAGAAATGTCCGTTATATCTATATAAAATTCCGTTGGGTTAGGCACTTTAATTACATAATTATCACTCATTTGATTTTCTATGGCTGTTTTTATTTTCTCCCTTTCTTCGCTATTTTCACTTTGAATTACTATTGTCCCGTTTCTTCTATTTTCGACATTAGCTATTTTAAAATTAACCGGATTAACTTTTCTGTTTAATTCACCTTTTGTTTTTTCAATATTTTGTTTTTCTTTAGGTTTAATTATTAATGGCATTTGTTTGTTAACATCTGGCATCACTTTTTTGGTTTGCACTGTTTCTGCATAAGACATTTTACTTTGTTTGACGTTTGCTTCTGTTATTACTTTTTTTATATCTCTACACATTTTCACATTATTTTCTTCAATTTTGTTACATATTTCTTTATTTTTATTTTCAAATTCATTAACATTTTCGCATAATTTTTGTATTTCCCGAGCGTTTTTTTCAAAAGATTTGTGTGCACTATCTAGTTTTTTTAACCTATCCTCATATCGCTTTTCTATTGCCTCTAATAGTTTTTTTATTTCACATTCATTTTCTTTAAGAGACATTTTAAATTCATGTTTATAATCCGTTAAGTTTTGTTTGTTTTTGTTAACATCTTCTTGAATATCTTTTAATACCAAATCAACATTTTGTATATATTGAAGACAGTCATCACATAAAAATCGAACAAAATTATTTGCATCCAAGATTTTTGCTGAGTATTGGTCTATGCCGGCACATTTTATGGTACAATGATACACTTTATTGCATACTCCCATGCATTGTACACCCGTTTCCCCTCTAATTGCTGTTCTGCATTTACTGCATTCAGCCATTAGACTATTTTTATAAATCAATTTTTATTATTAAAAAACAATCTTTATAAAATAACTTTATATTCCACTTGTTGTATTGTCTTTATTTTATTGATTTTTAATAGTCCTATCTATTTTTTTAATCAATTATTATTTTATTTATTTTATTTTCTTCTGCTTTGTTTAATTTACGTTGTTTGCGTTTTGACGTTTACACCGATCTTCTCACTTTCACAATTTTTCAATTTTAAGAATTTTAATGCAAGAAAACATAAAAACATAAACAAATTTTAAATTACCAATTTGCCTTTGCTCAACTGATGATGACTTTGGCTAACGAGGCCACCTAACATTCAATTCGCCTTATATTTGGCTTAAGGCCCAACCATAATGTGCTTAAGTTGGCTTAAGCAAATTAACGAATACATGTTAATCATATGAGGCAAACCATATTGAACTTAAGGAAACTTATTGTTAATAAGCAAAGTGCGAATCTGATTCCACATTCCGTAAGGAATCAAATGTTTTTTAATCTTGTTTTTGTTTTTTTTTTTAATACACTTGAGAGACTTTTTGTTAATTTCTGACAGTATGTTAAGCAAGGCTATGCATAATATGGTTGGGCCCTTAGCATAATGAGGCCACCTAGTATTCAATTCACCTTGCAAATAAACATTAAAAAATAATATATATATTATAAATTTTCTACACAAAGAACTTTAAAACAATGTGCATGTTTCTTTATCTCATTAGACCTGCTAAAACTTTCTTCTTATTCCATTTATAGACTTTTTAGGCATTTTTACAAATTAAAACGAACAATAATAATAATTTTGCATATCAAACGATAATAGTAAATTTGCTTCAACTTTTTGTTTAGCGTTCAAACGAATGTATGTTTTTCTAATATAAACAAATTTAATTTATCTTATCTTTATCATAATAGTACAAAAAATAGGAAAAAAAATAAATAAAACGAATAATAATACAAATAAAATATAAAAAAAAAATAAACACTTTCTGACGACTGGATCTCTTCTTACGTTTAGAAAGCAAATTTTATGAAAACTGATAAGCTTTAAACGAATATTATACATGTATGTGTATGTACGAAAGAAACTACTAAAGAAACTACTGTTCATACATATATATTTTTAAAAATATATACAGATAAACAGACATACATGCATGAATACTTGTAGATATAATCATCTAATACCAGTCAAATTACTTGATAAACAACCTCTTAAAAATTAGACTATTTTAACACTATTTCCAAATGATAAGTAAAAAAAAAGTATTAAAATAAAACAAAATCTTAATAGAGATTTAGCAAATACTTTGACTTTCAAAATTCAAAATTGAATGCAATTGTTAGGTTCAGATTTTAAATCTTATTTCTTCAATTCGCGAAAAAAATTTCGATCTGTAATGCAAGTAAATGGTGTACTAATAACTACTTTGATTTTGAAAAGAGCCATTTCTTTATATGCATTTATCTAGCTAGCGCTGCATTTTAACCGTTGCATAACTGATATTGTTGTAAATGAAATATAAACAAATAAAATGATTATATATGAAAATGCACAAAGTTTGTAACCAGAATAATTGCAAAAAAAAAAAAGATTCTTTTATTTGTTTAATAAATGTCTATTCCCGTTTATTATTGCAGTGAATAAAAAATAAAATAAAGAAACCGTATTCAAGCATATCTCACAAAAAATGCATGAAAGCAGAAGTTTGTTATTATTCTTGAAAACAAAAATCTCGTTGCGGCAAAGGGTATTTAATCGATGGTAAATATTTGAATTTATTCAATGAATGAACATATGAAGTAATAAATTTGGTATATACATAAATGTTATTTCAAATCAATTAATACTGAAAAGAAATATTTTTTTCTAAATTGAATTGAATTTTGACCCCGGGTCTCAACGTAGCAATATCTATTGCGGCAAACGTCAAATTTGATTGCTCCATTAAATTTGCAACGTGTGGACCGCATATTGCAATGAGTGGCAATGCATTGCGCAATGATTACTCTTCTGATTGCTTAAGCAATTATTGCTTAGCAATTTGCTGTCAAATCAGTTGTCATTTTCAATAATATTTTTAATAAACAATTTAAAAGAATATATACATGAAAACGGAGCAAAATGTATGGAAATTCTTAAAAGCAAATTTATTTTATATTTTTTTTAACAAATATAATGTGATAACTTTTTTTTCTTAAAGAAAATATTTGTTAACTTAAAAACGATAATAACAAATTCGTTAAAGTAACCGAGATTTATCGCTACTTAACTCGGTAGTAAAATTCAAAAAGTTACAGATTTGAGGTACTGGTATTTATATAATATTATTTAAAACCAAAATTTCAATCAACTTAAGCGATACAAGTATTTTTATTTTGCATTCTTAAAATTTGAATAGAAATATTCTCTATTTCTTTATATATTTTAAAATAGAATTTTACTTTGTTTAATTTTTGGAATTTCATATACACAGAAAAATTAAAAAATTTTCTCTAATCACCAACTTCATTCCAAGTTCATAGAATCATGAAAGCAAGTTGTTGATTAAGCACCTATTACCAAAATGATTATTGTATATTGATTACAAAAATTGTAAAAATTTTAACATTTTGAAAAAAAAAATATAATTATATTCAAGATTTTTAATTTTTCGAATTTATTCTATGAGTTAAATTTCAGTTATGCATTTTATGAAGCTTTTTGTAATAGCTCTATTCCTTAAATTTTTTTAGAAATTACTTTATAAAAAAAAAAGAAAAAAAAAACCATAACCATAATAAACCATAATATGGTTGTGGCTTCTTGATGGAGGACAAATTTAACCATAATATGTTTGTCGCTGACAAAACAAGAAAAGCGTGGGGCGCCCATAGAAACCTGAACTTAAAAAAACACTGCCGTGAGTACATTTTAATATTTCAGTCCGAAAGAAATACAACCAATCATGTTTAAAGCTACGAATTTTCAATTTGTTTCATAACAACGCGCCCCACGCTTTTCTTTAAGGGATGTGTGAGATTTTTTCCACTTTGATTTAAAAGTTTATGTTGTTTGAAATGTTCTTATTTTTTGACTTTGAGTCGATTTTGTTTTGTATTCATATTCATTTTGTGTTCACAACTAATCAATATATTAAGGTAAAGAAAAGCGTTTTTTAAAATTTTTTTTTTTATTTTATTATAACTTTTTTTTTATTTTGTTCTTGTTTATATTTTTGAAAGCGATCTCAAATTCTCGATTATTGCGTATTTTAGAATAAGTCGACGTCGATATATCGAAAGTAAACATTGTACTGCGATGATATGGAGCGCGTTTTTTAGAATAGCAATGAATATTTGCTTCTCAAGAACAGTTATGTAACATTTTACCCAATGAGACTTCATTTGATGACTACTGGTTTTTAGAAACGTTTTGAAAAATTCTTCACATTCACTGCCGACATAAACATCATCCTTATGACACAATCACTCTTTAGGCATTATTTTTTACAGTTTTGAACAAGTTTAAAAAAATTAGAGAAGTGCTTAAATTTCATTGTTATTAAAGATGCCACATATCGTTACCTAAAATGCAAAAGGGCGTAACAACACTTTTTATTTTTTTACTGGAGAAGCAAAAAACTTTACAAAATCAATTACAACAAGGTGTATTTGGCGTTTGAATTTCTGTAATAAATTCGCCATTTTTAATGGCAGGGATCTAATATTTTTCGTGAACATATAGTTTAATAAAATGAACAAAAATCAATCAAAAAATATATTTCTAATTATTTTTTTGTTGTTGTTATGCCCTTTTGCATTTTAAGTGACGATATATACTTTCCTTCTTATTATGAAGGTATTGCCAGATTTACGAATTTATAAAGATGCTTAAAAAAGTAAATATTATGTAGTTTTTAAGTTTACAAATTTTTTTAGAAAAAATCTACATTTAAATAAAAATCCCTACAATTCAACAGAATTTACATATGTATAAAATAAATCCCTACAAAAAGGGAAAAATTCATGCCCTTGGCATCACTCATTCTAACTTAAATGATCGAACAAAGGTAATTTAGATATTCAGCCCGGAACACAGCGTTTACATTTGACTGTACTGGCAAGACAGTAAGAAAATACATATTAGTTGCCAAAAACAATACTTACTGTCTTCGTGACGTAGGCGTCCAGATAGATCACTTCTAAAAAAATGTCTAACGTGAATGTCGCAGTGCAAGGTACAGCTAAACGTGTTTTATATGAACTTAACAAATTAAAAATAGCATTTAACAACTATTTCGTGTGAACATAGATAACACTTAAGTAAAACATACAAAACCAAAGCATAATTTATTTATTTTCTTTTAATTGTTATTTTTTTTTTACTTTTGCGAACAAAACTTCAAACTACTGTCAGCAAAGGTTAAATCACTGTCCAATTTTACTGTCGGCATAATTTGCAAGACAGTTGGAAAAGTGTACATGGATTAGTTTAACAGGTTGCATGTATTGCAACTGTCTTGCCAGTACTGGCAAATGTAAACACTGTGTTATAGTGAAACAGACCATAGTTTTCATCAGGCATCGATCCCGCAACCCTCGTGCTGATAGACCCACAGATAATAAAATACATACATACGTACATATATAAATAAATAAATGCACTATTGATCGTTTGACACGTTAAAAATCTACATTTGAATAAAAATCCCTACAGTTCAACAGAATTTATGTACACTTGGCATCACTGATTCTAAGCCCGTTATAGTGAAACAGACCAGAGTTTTCATCAGGTACTGATCCTCAACCCTCGTGCTGATAGAGCCACAGATAATAGAATACATATGTAAATAAGTGCACTGTTGATCGTTTGACACGTTATATGAAAGATTCTTTTTTACGATCGGACTGTGAAATGTACTTACTGTCAACGATTTCCAGACCATTCATCAATATAATTCAATTTTCGAATACCATCACAAAACAATGCATTTATAGAGGTATCCCCTCAGAGTGGGATTTGAAATAAGAAAATACATGATATTTCAGTTGTCAAACCATATTAAACGTTACGAAACTTTTTGTTATATTTAATGAATCTGTCATTTGCTTAAGCTTAGTGCGAAATTGATCGCACTTTCCGTACAGAATCAAGTGTTTTTTTTATTTTTTATTTGCTTTTTTTAAAGCATTTAAGAGACTTTTTGTTAATTTTTAACAAAAGCTTGAGCAAATTTATACGTTTTAAAGTTGGGCCTTTGGGCAGACCTCTGCAAGGAATTTAAGAGAGATTGACGCTCTAATTTGTAGAAAATAGGCCACAAAAACGCATTTAGTTTAAGTTATCTTGAAAAGGTTAAAACAATATTTTATCAAATTTTATGGATATTTATTCGAGCATTATCTACTTACTGAAGTTAAATAAACAAATGAGATTAATCGACATTTACTTTCTAAACTAATTTCTACACTTTTGCTAAATACAAAATTAAAATGAATTAAAATTACAAACACATCCTGTCTGTCTAAAGAATAACTTCATATTTTTTAACACTTTTTCCTTTTTATGTAATTATCTTTACATGTCATTTAATTAAAAAATTAAAAACTTTTAATGAATATCAAACACAAATGATAATATAAAATTACTTAAAAGTAGCAAAGAGCAGAGAAGCACTTAAAATTAATAAAACTGTAAAAAAATGTATACCGGAAAATGTCAGTATGTCAACCAATAACCCAAAAAATTATAAAAGAGAAAAAGTGAACATCACACACATTTCCTTCCTTTTTACCTTTTAAACACACTTTCATTCTATTTAGACAGACAATGATTGCAAGTATAAATATCTTTATTTTCGTTCCTCTTGGTGTTGTTGCTGTTCTAGTAGTCATGATGATGCAATAAAATAAATGTTGAAATGCAGTTATGCTTTTCTTTAGCATAGATAAAAATACATACATATTATAAATTAATTGTAAACATTTTTTAAGGACTTTGGGAGCTTGTAAAATTAATGGGTCGCTTACGAATGGCAACTGAACTGAAGTTGCGTGCCAGCAGCAAAATTAGGTAACGCCGCTGATGTTAAAATATAAAATTAAATTTTTTTTGTATATTTTAACATGAGCGGCGTTGCCTAAATTCACTGCTGGCAACAGAACTTCAGTTCAGTAGCCATACGTAATCGACCCATAAGGCTTTTTTAAATAAAACTTTAAAGGCAATAAAATAATATTTTGGATAAGGGCAAGTCAAAACTTTAAAGATTTCAGTTTAAATTTGTTCTTACCCTTCCCATGACTCTTAAGGGGCTTTACTAATAACCAGTACAAAGCCTTAAAATCGTAAAGCTTACTCTGGTCATCTTAGGGATGGGCAAATTGAAAAAATATATCGATATATATCGTATCGATATTTTTTAAGAGTATCGATATATATCAATTAAAAATATCGATATATCGATGTATCGAACGCATTAAGCTGAAATTGTTACTAAATTTAAAAACTTAATATACCTATGACAATACATTTTTACATATGTAGGCACAAACTTATTACATATTACAAAAAAATTTAAAAAAAAAAGTAAAGAATACAAAAAAGTTTTTACTTATTCGCCATATGAAATTTAAAAAAAATAATTAGGATTATATAATGCCGGATTATATACTGCCAGTAAACAAAACTTGTAACACATACTATACAAGTAAACTGTGCAATATTTTATTATTAATATATAAGAACATGCTCAAATAAAAAAAAAAAACAAAATATTTTTTTTATTATTAACATTCCAACTTTCATGAGTCGATTCTTTGCATAATTCTAGGAACCCTTTCCAGAATATTTTTTCCGCGCTTATTTTTTTGTTGTCATCTCTTAAAAAACCAAGACAAAACTGACCTGTGTAATCTATGAAAATGTACAATGGAAAAACGCCTTTAGTTTCTTAATATTAGTTTAAAAAAAACCTATGATGCAATTCCTAAAAAAACAACAGTATTGTAAGCAGTTGAGCAACGGTTAAAATGTTGAATTTTATTATAAAGTGATCTTAAAAATATCGAATTCGATAGTCGTAGATAAATATCGATGTATCGATATATCGGTATTTTTAATATCGGCGATATATATCGATTATAATTTGTTTAAATATCGATATTTTGATATATCGATATTTATTGCCCATCCCTAGGTCATCTGTGATCCTAATGTCATGTATGGTACACATATTTCTAAGATCCCACAAGTGTTTTTTTTTCATATACACACATGGATAAACCCTACGTTTTTTCATTAAAAAGTTTGGTGTTCAGTAAATTCGGTAAAAATTTCGCCGAACACCGAACTTTGGCCAAACATCACTTTTTGCCGAACTCCGTAACGGAACCCGAACGTTCGGTCGGACACTAATTCAGAGTTCTATGACACAAAATACAAGGACTATATTCTAAAAACTTGGTCAAAATCAAACCACGCTAAAGGTCAAACACGATCATAGTTAAATTTTGTTGGAAATTTTGAATATTTCATGAAATTGATATTTTTCACATTTTGATGAAAGTTGACTAAAACTATTTTCTGTAATTGGTAATTAGCAGGGAGAGAGGTTTCATGCAAATGCTTTATGAAACTTTGATTTATAAGTGCATATTTTTGCATATTTTGATGAAATTGCATATTTTGCATATTTTTATAAATGCATTATGTATAAAAGCATATTTTATGAAAGATTCAAATTTCAAAAAAAAAAAAATAGTTTTATGCAAATTCATTTGCTTACATTGTGGTAGAAAAAGTTACACCATTATACTACTTTCAGATTAAACATAAGCTGCTGTTTTGAAGATTTTCAAAGACAAATATTTATTATTGACGATTTTTTCTGTAAGAAGTAAAAAGAACCAATTTGTTCAAAATTGAACGTTATTTCGAAAATGGAGGAGGTGGCACAACATATATTCGCGTAACTCAAAAATGATTTAGTTTATTGAATATACTTAACAAAACCGAAATTCCGCAATAAAATTATTAGGCTAAGCTTTTTTCTAATCTCCGCTGTCGTTTTTGAAACATAATTTTTTTTTGCAAAATTTGGTAAAAAAATTTTTTTTATCAATATTTCGAAATTTTTGTTTCTTTAAAAATAATAAAAAAAAAAATGGAAAATGAAGCTACTCTTTTAATTTTTTTAGACGTATAAAAAAACGAAGTTGCAAAGTTTATTCAATAAACTTAACCGTTTTTGTGTTACGCTAATATATGTTGTGCAACCTACTCCATTTCTGAAATAGCGGTATATCTCGAAAACAAAAGCTAACCTTAAAAATCGGTAAGCACCATTGGATTCAGCGTACCCGAATTAGGTTAAAGCGCCCGCTTGCCAACTAGCACTGTGTTATTGTTTACAAAAGTAATAGCCTTACTACTTTCGTTACGAGTTACAAAATAAAGTAATTTCGGCATAGAACTGCCTGTTTTTGTAATAAAAATTAAAATTTTCGTTAGGGAATTTATACTGAAAACAAAAAAAATTTAAACGTTTCCTGTCGAGCTGGCCTAAGCAACCAGCGAAATGCGCATAGAAACTAGCTTTCCCACAACAATAAATTTCAGTGTTTTCATTAAAAAATTGGGATTATTAGCACATCATTAATAAATGAATAAATTAATAAAATATTTCATTCCCGAAAATAATTTTTGATAATAAATTTGCATGTGCCCGGCAAATAAAAAACTTAAGTGCCAAGCTGCTTTATTTAAGCAACTTGTTTTTTTTTTAATTTTGTTATTTTTTTTTCTTTCTATCCTCTTACAACTACAATTCGTGTTGGAAAAAACCAGCCAATTGTAGGGGAATGTAAGAAAGAAAAATTGACGGTTTATTGTTGTGTCTTTGTTGAAGCTTTGATATTGTTACATGTAAGACCTGAGTGTTTTAAAATTCTTATTCACTTTATGGTCTTACTTGTATAATATTTTTAGCTTTTCTAAAGTATTTGGAAAACGTATCCTGACGAGCTGGCCTAAGCAACCAGTGAAATACGCATAGAAACTAGCTTTCCCACAACAATAAATTTCAGTGTTTTCATTAAAAAATTGGGATTATTAGCACATCATTAATAAATGAATAAATTAATATTAATTTTTTTTATTGTTGTTTTAATGTAAACTCCCAAACGAACATTTTTATTTTTATTACATCAGTCAGTAAAAGAGCATTCTCCCATTCTATATAGAACATTTTGTTAAGTGTTGTCTAGTAATAAGAGAAATAAAAATACAAATTATCTTCTTATGCTCTTTTCATTAGCGTGAGAGCATTCGCACATGTGTGGTGCTTTGGCGGACTCTGGTATAAAGACAAATTTTCGAGGCCTCGCCACATCTTACTTCTAGTCTGTTAAAATTTCTTTATAATCTTGCAAATTCCTTGCACAGTAGGTCGATTATGAAACGTGGAAAAGTTTGAACCACCCCTTTTTTGTAGTATGTTTTAACTATTTTTACGCATTTTTTGGTTGTTAAACGATCTGTATTCGTAATTGGAAAACTTTTCGCTAACACTTCAGATGACATATATTTAACAGCTGCAGCCTTGCCAGACCGGCGGTTTTGAAACCACCAATTGGATAACCCTGTACAATTAATTAGTTGCACAAAATTTTTTGCACAAAAAAAATCGAAATAATTGACGAAGCTTTAAATAAAATTAATGCGATTGAAGGCGAAATAAGTGATAAAATTTGAAGTAAACTAGATACCGTTATCAACAAATACTGGACTTAAAAAAATTAAACAAATATGTATGTAGCTAGCTGGTGTTTTTGGTTCAATACCTTGTGATGATTCAGTGGAAGAAGTATATTCCATTAAATATTTAGAATCATTTTGATATGCGCCAATTACATCTGTAGGTGTTGAAAGGTCTGTTTCAATGTACAAAAGCATTCTTAGACCAAATAGATTGAGCTTTACATTTGGATATGTTACTTTTACATATGAATAAAAGAGAATAATTCTTTGAAGTTAGTCAAAATTGTCAAAGCCAGAAACTGATGTTTTTCGTGACGTTAAATTGAAGATTTGTTAATTGATTTATTTCCTAAGTCCCAATTTACATTATACGATTTTTGTCGTTGCGATTCTTACCTTATTGGCGAGAGAGGAATTAAAAGGGGTACACAAGCGAGTGTACTACGATTCATTTTGTTCTTTCATTCGTAGTGTCAAATTATATGTATACGCAAGAAGTTGTAACGACAAAAATCGTACAATGTAAATATAAGACCGACTTCAAAGAAGAAACGACAATAATCGCAACGACAAAAATCGTATAATGTAAATTGGGACTAAAGAGCAAAAGATAACGATAAGAAGCAGTTGTGCTAGATTTAAGTTATGTATGCCAGACGAAAGGGTAAAAACATTTCGTGTTACCTAATCAAAAACTAAAAATGTCTAGTAAAAATACAATATATGCATGTATATATTTGCCGTATTCACAAAACTACTTGTATCGTTGTATCGATTGTATATTGTATTAAAATACATAGTTCAATATGGTTTTTGTATACAACATACAATCGATACAACGTTTCAAGGGGTTTTGTGAATACGGCAATTGTATTTTTAATTTTTGTACCTTCAATTTATATTTCTCTAATAATACTTTATTAAATTGCTGTTTTTGTAAAACAAAGTTTTTAAAATAAGGGAATATTTTATTGTTTTGGTGCATATTTCGCATGGTCCCAACATGCACCTCGCATACAAACACATTATAGATATCTATAGATATCTGGAACACGGCATGAGCCACAGTTTCCAAAATTGGTACAAACATCTTGGTTATCAATACACAACATCCGAAAAAATGTGGGCGCAATAGATAAGTGGGCGTGCCATAAAATAGAGTCCCGTATATCTGAAGAAAGGGAAGTGTAAAATTGCCTACATTTGATACAGTTAGAATGATTGTCAATATACAGACAGCATCTGTAAGAAATCTACTGGATTGCATAAGTGGGCGTGGCGCAAACTAGATTTCTTGTACGGTCATATATGACTCAGTAGTCGGACAGACTTGTCAAAAAAATCTGTCACTCAATTCATTTTCACTGTCATACATTATAAGCACATACATACAGTCATACATTAAGAGTATTCAAACTTGGTACAAATAACTTCTTAAGCACTGCACGAAATGTGTATTTAAAACAAATTACATATTTTATTTTTAAGAGGGTTAGAGGGTTTAGCTAGTATTTTATAATGAAGAATTGCCACAAATTTGGAGTCATATTTCATTTTATTTTTTTTGGGCTATTTTGAATTTTTTTCATTAAAAAAAATTAGGTCATATCTGTGGTTTTCATGGGTTACCGCGTATGTCTATTTGTTCGATTTTGAGATATTGATGCCATAGTTCTTAATTTGAAACGATCTTTACATGGTTCTTAAAATTTCTGAAAAAATATGGACCAATTTCGATTTTTTTTTCGTAATGACTAATTTCAAAAAGTTCAATACCTAGCCAATAGTACGATCCAGAATGTTTTTTCCGCTCTCCTGAAAAATTTGATTTCAAGACATATGCGGTTACCCATGAAAACCACAGATATTCATCCTTCATAATATGCTCAAGAATCTTTGAGCATATTTTGGCAAGTATTGAAATAGGGGTAAGATCATCAACAATATGGACAGTTTTGGGATAGGCACAATTCTCCTTGGTGCATTTAGTTCTTATTTTTTGAGTAATTGGGAGAAAAATTATGTAAATTTTTTTAAATTTACTCTCTCGTTGCAAGTTTCTGTTAGTAATGTAAATGAACACAATTATTATATTTTCATAAAATAATAAAAGCGGAAAATGTAAGTCGTTGTGGTTTAAACTTATAAAAAATTAGCTCTGTACTATTCTCAATATGTTAAATGATTTTAGTCAAAACATTTTTTACATTTAAATGTTCATATTAATTTATGTATACATAATACTCGTTAACACATTTTTAAATTAAAAAATAGTTTAATGTCCCAGGGTACCCAGTTTAGTTTTTTGAATATCATCCACATTCATCTTGTAGGGCCTTCTGCTGTCTATTTTGATTAACTTTTCCCTCTTTGTATTGTGTATTGTTGTCAACGACGAGTTTAATTCAAAAATATATTAATAAAAACACACATGTACATATTGTAAATATTACAAACATCATTCATATATTTGCAACAAAATTAGAAAAACAAAAAAAAAACAACCTGATGTAAAATGTTACAACAATACGATAATGTGTCACATTGAATTATTTTCTTCTTTTATCACCCAGTTACTACTCACTCTATTCACATCTGTTTTGTATCTCTTCTATTTAATTCTTACTTACGCAATATATATTATTATTTTCATAATTATTATTAATTTAAAGTGTTTTTATATGATGATTGTTGTCACGTTGACTTTGTGTTAAAGATGAAAAGAAAAACGTGAAAAGTGCCAAAAGATTTTATAGGATATTTGTTGTTGCAGCTTATGCGATATTAAGGTTAGGAAGCAAGTCTTTGGCGTTTTAAATACATAGTAAATTAAATAAAATGTAAAGGTCAGCTTAACATACCCTCATTAACAATGTCGTTTTTAGTGAGACTTAATGAAAGTTATATTGGTTATACATTTTTTGAAAAGTAATTATTTAAAATGTAATCGTCCTCCCAGCTGTTGTGCTGACCAGAGAACTATCTGGTATCACTGAAACCAGTAGCCTAAGAAAGTAGAATATACCTTGGACTTGTTAGTAGAGTTCCTTCGAAGATGCAATTACAAACTTTGGAATTAATAGTTTTAATCAGCTTTTCAAATTTAGCAATTTAGTGGCTAGATTTACCCGTTTTTTATATTGTTAATGTCCTTATCCAGATGATGAACTAATAACGCTTACGAGGCCGCTAAAACCCATAATATGAAACAGTTCGTTGGAAGAAATTATGAGATTAAGGATCCAACTAAAATAAAGGTGGTTCTTTGGTAAATATAACAACGGTTTAACTGCTAAACAATATTTGCAAAACAATTCAAAAAGTCATAATTCAATATACAGCCTGCAAACAAAAATCAAAATATTCTCGGTCTGTGTTCTATGGAGCAGCTCGCGTTATACCGATTTTGGCCCACTTTGATTTTACGTCCATTACGACGAGGTAGTAAAAACACCAGCATAATCGATGTGTATACTAGGGTATTCATTCGGTTAGCCGTTAATCGGTTAACCGATTAATTACTACCCGATTAACTGATCGGTTAATTTAAAATGGCATATTTTCGATTAACGATTAAACCGGTTAATTTCAGTCGATTAACCGATTAACAGAAGTAACAACATTTTTAACTTTTTGTAGTATTATAACACATTTTTTTGTGTTTTTAATTATTTTCTTCGTCTCATATACAAAGATATGTGCTTAGAAAATATTTTTTCATACAAACTCTTAATATTAAATAAGTGTTTAATGTCAACAGCTTTTTGTTTCACGTACTTTTTATATATGCGTTTAGTTATTTGTTTTAATATAACTTCGGTTAGTACAATTAGAAGTGCTAACAATTTAAAAAAATTAAAAGAGGACTCTAGTGACAATGGAAGATTTTATATGCTTAGAAAAATCCAGGTAGAGAACTGAGAAATTAGATATTCTGTATTTTGGTTTGCTTTTGATTTCTTCGACATTAACGATATATGAAAGAACTTTTTCAAAGTCATGTTTCTTCAAAACAAAAGAAAATAAACAATCAACATCCTAAACATTTAATCCAAATTATTTGTATAAAAGATTATCTTATAAGATCATCTTAACCTATTGAAATAACTAATAAAGTTATCTTATAGTTTATATATGCATTACATAAGAGTATTTATGAATTATTCTTTTGTTTGCTCATTTGTGTTTATGTTATTGTTTTGTTTTTTACTAATAAACTCCAAATAATAAATCATTTATGCATTTTTATATAGAAATTACTTGATTTATAAAAAAAACTTTGTTAATCGGTTAACCGATCAATAACCAAATTAACCGATTATTAACCGATTAAACCAAAACCTCGGTTAATTAATCGAGTGATTAACCGATTAAAACAAAAGCCCGATTAAATGAATACCCTAGTGTATACGTTGCCAATTACTTTCTGTGTTCTCCCAAGAATGTAGCTTGGTTTATGGATGACTTGGTTTTATATCACTACATTGTGCACAATTACGAACTAAACATTCGATATCTTGATCAATATTCTTCCAATATGTGTTTCGTAAAGTTCATTTAATTCTGCATGTTTTAGGGTGTGCGGTATTACAACATGTTGACCTCTTAATATAATACAATTGTTAATTGTAAACATTGTAGCTTCCACGCGATTGTTTTGAAGATTTTGCTTTCTTCGTCTGACCTCGAAGCGTTTCGAAATTTGATAGCGGCTTTCACTCTTCGTAGTATAGTACCCTTATAGACCTTGTTAATCTTATTAATATTGGTAACTTACTAACATTAACAACACAGCATCAACAAAAATTATTAAACATTTATTTACTACAATTTGCAAAGGTAAGGAACCAACAAAATACATAGATATGACTTAGATCAGACCTAACAAATATTTTACAATAAAATCCAAGAAAAGTGGGACCAGTAAATTGATCAAACTTTAGCTAAATTTTCAACAATTTTGTATTGATTTACTAAACTTTATTTGTAAGAAGATATTTGTATAATGTAATTTAGAAACTGTTGAATGATATTTGATCTAGAGAAACGTTTTGCAAAAGCAAATAAATTATAGGAATTTTATAAAGTTATTATTTGAAATATTCTCTCAAATTTATTTTTAACATAACTTTATTTAGTATCAATTCAGTAATTCATTATGTATAGTAAGTAATTCATTAGATACAATAAAGTCTTAGACTAGTAATTAATTAATATTAGAATTTGCTAGACAATGGTGTCTCGTCAAAAAAACCGGAAGTGACAGAGAGAAAAAACGAATTAAGAAATGTCATTTCACATGTGTGATATTTGTCGATTTATCAGGGTTGCCACTATTCAGTATATTACAGTTCCTCCCCCATCAGATAGTCCTTCAACCTCGTGGGGATGTCTCTTCGTCTCTGGGGTCGAGTTGACGTCGTGGCAGCTCGCTCAGCCTCAGATAAGTCTACCCCTTCGGTTACCGGAACTGGTACGATATCACTAGTTGTTGTGCCTTCTAAAGTTACATCCTCTTCTTGATTGGGATTTGAGTCCAGTGCAACCGCTGTCGGTGGTGTCATGTTTTGATTATTGGCCGTTGTTGTCGGACTAGAAACTCGCGATCGCAACTGATCAACGTGTCTCAACTGTAGATCGCCTTCTATCTCGACTTCGTAATTCCGAGCCCCTGCAGTTCTAACAGTACCTGGCAACCATTTTTCGCCCCTTCCAAAATTTCGGGCCCATACCAAAGCTCCAGCATTGAAACTTCTATCCCGTATGGTTGACTCTAACTTTTCATCCCTTTCCAAATTTTCACTAGTTCTATCATTACCAGGATGTATTTTATCGAAAATCGTCCTCAACTTCCTTCCCATTAAGATTTCAGCTGGGCTTTCGCTAGTTGTCGGGTTGGGTGTTGTTCGTAATCGTAAAAGTATATTAGCTAAATTTTTATTGATGTTTGTGTCAGGCATTTTCTTTAAGAGGCTTTTTATGGTCTGAACGAACCTTTCGGCCTGGCCGTTTGATGATGGGTGGTATGGTGCCGTTCGTATGTGTTTAATACCGTTGGCCAACAAAAATGATTCAAACTCACTTGACACAAAATTTCGGCCATTATCGGATACAATAGTGTCTGGTATTCCATGGGTCGCAAATACATCTCTGATTAGTTCTATCGTCTTTTTCGAACTGGTATCTGCCGTCACCTTGGCCTCTATCCATTTGCTATGGGAATCGACGATGATTAGGAAATTTGTCCCCATGAACGGACCGGCATAATCGATGTGAAGTCTTGACCACGGTCTCGATGTTGCAGGCCATGGTTTTAGTTGCGCTGCTGGAGGGTGTTTAGCATGCTGGGAACATTTTTCACATCTTTTCGCCATCATTTCGATGTCCTTATCAAGACCTGGCCACCAAAAATAACTTCTGGCAGTCGATTTCATGGCGGACATGCCCTGGTGTACCTCGTGCAATATATCCAACATACGAGAACGGAAAATCTCCGGTATTATTACCCTAGTGCCCCAGAGTAAACATTGGCCATTTGCACTTAACTCATTCAATCTGTTATTGTATGGCTTGAACTGGTCAGATTTATCAGGCAAATCTGCATCTTTCCGTTTAATATGCCATAGGACTTTCGATAGTATCGGATCCCGACCCGTGGCTTTAGCAATCTCGCGCGATGTTATTAGGAACTGGGTTTCGCCTTCTCCACAGTATAATATCTCAGGGATGTTTGGAACCTGACCGCCTACCTCCTTCAATGGCAATCGACTCAAAGCGTCTGCATTCTGATGTTTTTTCCCTTCTCTATATTTGATATTATACTGGTACGCTCCTAGCATCAACGACCACCGCAACATTCTAGGTGACATATGGTCCGATATTGGCTTTAGCGGATTAAATAACCCCAGAAGCGGTTTGTGATCCGTTAAGATTGTAAAGTCTCTTCCACTCAAATACTGGTTGAATTTCTTAATACCAAAAATTATTGCAAGTGCCTCTTTGTCCAGCTGCGAATATTTCTTTTCGGCCGGTTGAAGAGTTCTGGACCCAAAAGCAATTGGCGCCTCGCGGCCATCAGGCATGACGTGAGCTAAAACCGCTCCAACTCCGTATGGTGACGCATCGCCACTCAAAGTCAAAGGCAAATCTGTAGAGTAATGTACCAAAAGATTTTCAGATTGGAGAAGCTTTTTTACCTGTTCAAAACTAGATTTTTGCTCCTCTCCCCATTTGAATTTTGCATCCTTATTCAAAAGCCGATACAATGGCTCCAGCACGTTGGCTTTATTCCGAAAAAAACGTTCATAAAAGGTTATCAAGCCCAAAAACGCTTGCAGCTGTTGTTTGTCGATTGGTTCCGGTGCTTGAGAAATTGCCCTGATCTTATCATCGGTTGGTTGAACTCCGTACTGATTTATCTTGAATCCCAAAAACGTTAACTCCTGAACTGCGAAAATACATTTGCTCTTCTTCAATCTAAGGCCGGCATCTTGTAGTCGCCGGAAAACAGCTTTTGTTCGCTCCCACATCTCTTTAGCCGTCTTTCCGCCAATCAGAATATCGTCAAGATAAACCACTACACCTTCTAGTTTACTTAACAGGCCCTCCATAATACGTTGGAAAATACTTGGTGCCGTTGAAATACCAAATGGTAACCTGGTAACCTCAAATAGGCCACGGTGCGTGTTAATTGTCAATACTCTCGCGGATTCATCATCCACCTTTACTTGGGTATATGCCCTGTCCAAGTCCAACCTGGTGAACCATTCACAATTTGCTAACGTCGCCAGGACTTCCGTATTTGTGGGCAGCGGGTAGGTCTCCTTACAAAGCATTTGGTTTACCGTGCACTTATAATCACCACAAATACGAATGGTACTATCTGCCTTTATCACTGGAACTATTGGAGTAGCCCATTCGCTAAACTTTACTGGTCGCAGCACGCCATCTTCCTCCATCTTTTTAAGTGCCGCCTCAACCCTGGATTTCAGAGCAAATGGTACTGGCCGATACCGGAAAAATCACCTCGCACAACCAAAAGTATTAACATTTTGCTAATGACACCTAACGTAACGGAAACCAGCACTTCCCCACATATTTTTAAATTTTCGTTTGCGCCCCACGCTTTCAGTTGCGTTCTGCTAGGGTTCAATTCCAGGTTGTGAAATTTCTCATGAAATTCCCCCTCACTCATAATTGAGTGACTGGCCCCAGAGTCAATTTCCATTTCGACTGACTTGCCACATATTGTAACGACTCTACGAATGTGCGAGATGGTTGTACTATTCACTGATAATATATAGTCCTGGTTTTCGTCGTCCTGGGGGAAGTTAATTTGATTTACATTATTTCTGTTAGTTGCTCTTCCACCGTGGGTATTATTTTTAGTCGATTTGGTCTTTGTTATACACGCCTTCTCTATGTGTCCCCGCTTTTTACAGAAGTGGCAGTCAACATCTTTAAATTTACATTGGTCCGGCGAATGTCCGCCACCACACCGAAAGCAATTCCTTCTTTGACCTTTCGATTTACCCTTTTCCTTTCTACCGCTTCCAATTCTGTTGATTTCCGGCTGATTAACTGGTGTTTTTAATGCGACAAAATTTTTCTGGGCCTCTTCACTGGCTATTGCTTCCTCTTGTGCAATCTGTAGGGTCAGTCTGTCATTTGACAGCAAACGTTTTTGCAAACTCTCATCTCTCAATCCACACACCAATCTGTCGCGCAACATTGCATCCAAATCATTGAACTCACAATGCTGGCTCAATTTACGCAGGGCCGCTAAGAATTCTGGCACCGATTCCCCCTCTCTTTGGTCCCTGCGGTAAAACTGGAAACGCTGTATTATCTGGTTTGGTGTTGGGCAAAAGTGTTTGGATAACAAATCTACGGCCATTTTAAACGTGAACGATTCGGCCAAAATGTTTTCCGGGGTGGCTATGGACTTCAGAAGTGTGTATGCATCTGTTCCACACGACGATAAAAATATGGCCTTTTTGGAATTTTCATTTGAAATTCCATTTGCCAGGAAAAAAAAATTCATCTGCTCCAGATAAATTTGCCAGTTCCCTGAAGCCACGCTGAATTGGTTTAAATCACCGAATTTTGATGCCATCTTATTACCATCCAATCTATTACTTCCTTTAACTGCTGCTTTATCCTCGTCGCCACTTAACATAACTTTATTTAGTATCAATTCAGTAATTCATTATGTATAGTAAGTAATTCATTAGATACAATAAAGTCTTAGACTAGTAATTAATTAATATTAGAATTTGCTAGACAATGGTGTCTCGTCAAAAAAACCGGAAGTGACAGAGAGAAAAAACGAATTAAGAAATGTCATTTCACATGTGTGATATTTGTCGATTTATCAGGGTTGCCACTATTCAGTATATTACAATTTTGAATGGCTTTTAATTTGTTGGTGGTTAAGCATGTCTATATAAATCAACCATATTTTTCAAAAGTTGCAAACAAAACCTCTTAGCCAGGATTATCTTTTTCAAAATATTTTGTTTCAGCATTATAGAAACGAATAGTGAACTGAACATTCTTTTTGTGGAATATATTTGTCAATTCGTCGACTACAATTTAAAACATTGTATGCCATTGTTTGATTTCTTCAATTTTGTTTTTAGTTCTTGGTGTTTAACAAATAAAACTGGTAGAAATTTTTACCTTATCGTTGATTCTGCCGTAGTTTTCAGGATGAAGAGATGCTCGAACTAATTAAGAGTTTTTAGTGCCTTAACGGGCATTTCGTCCTCGGCAACACAACGGGCTAATATTTCACCCAATGATTAATTTTTTGCAGCGTATTTTATTAAAGTATTATTTGTCGTCTCCTTAGAACTACTTCGAACGGAGTTAAGTTTCATTTGGATCACATTAATATCAAGCATGTATACTAATTAATAAGTCGTGACATGGAAGAACCTTTGTAACTTATCATTTTAGGGCACTTCAAGCAAATTACTTTGTCTTTTTAATCGCGTTCGAAAAATATCTAGAGATAACCTTTATATAAAAATATATTTAATATTTAGAATTTTCTTGCACAAATTACTATCTATTTTTTAACTGCACACGTTTTTGTAGTATTTTGAATAGTTTTTGTTTTTTTTTTTCGTGAAGAACCCACGCTTTTATAAGCGATTTGTATATACAGTGTTCATAATGTTTTTTGACTTTTGTTACATTTTGTTTTGACATTCTTCATAAGTTTAAGTTTGGCCAATATTCAATTAGAAAATACTTCAATTACGGGTACATCTACAACAAGAGTAAGGAAAATGTATATAAATTACACATTACTAAAATAACCGGATTATTATACCAAAATAACCGGTTTATTCGATATTCGAAAAATGGGCATTTTAAAATAACCGACTAGGGCAAAGCTAAAATAACCGGTTAAAAAAAACACGTGTGTTAAATTTACGAGAATAAAACAGTTGACGATACTCTCACTCTCTCAGCAGATTCATTATTTCGACACATACGAAAAAGACACTCACGCTTTGTAGTATAAAATCGCATTAAATATAACAGAGTTGTACAGTTAACACAAATGGTAAAAACCGCACAAAAACTTCACAAAGTTAGTTTACTTCCTCATTGAGAGCCTTGTCTGTTGAGTGCTGTGATTTGAATAGAGATCGAGATAAACAGTCTGCCTTGACATTATCGATGCCTTTTTTATAAACAACTGTGTAGTTGAATCCTGATAGAAACACAGCGTATCGCTGTTTACGTGGTAGTCTTGCGTTTTGGTGGAAGGTTCGTACCAAGGCAGATTATCCGTAATAAGGATAAAAAGCCTACCAAATAGTTATTGATAAAAATGGTCAACTGCGAACAACTTGGCCAGCGCTTCCCGGTCAATTTGTGAATAGTTCATTTTATACCCTGTAAGAGACCTTAAGTAAAATAGACAGGGCGTTCTTCCCCATCTATGACATGAGATAGAAATCCTGCAATTCCCGTTGAACTGGCGTCACGTGCTTGTAGTAATGGGTAGCCAGGATTATAAGGAATGTTTGATGTTTTCTTTATAAGGTTTCGTAGAGGTGATGTAAATGTAGAACAATTTCGAATGATGATGAATTTAAAAATGGCATTTGTTTTTATTCAAATGTTTAAATGCAGCTTGAATTTTCATCCACCGGCACATGTTAATATGCCTTATATAAACTAATAGCCTAAGTTATAAAAAAATAAAACAAGTTAATAAAGGGTTTATGAAACGGATTTTCATACAAAATCCCTTCATTAACTTGCTTTATTTTTTATAACTTAGGCCGATAGTCTACAGAAAAATTTTGTATAACGTAAGGAATTCAAAATGTCCTCATTTTTTGCGACCAAGTTGAGCTCTGGAACGATAAAGGTTTTATCTACTATCGTTTTGTTCCCATATTCTCTTTTGACTTTAATTTTACCATCCGCCATAAAAACAAATTTTGTATTCGACCGGAACGACCTGCTTTCTGGTAGTAATGGAACATTAGTTTTAAGTTGCGAAAATGTGTTCCTTGGCATAAAAAAAAGTATAGGCCGATGAAATAGATTTCTACAAAGAATTTTTCTACGTTTTTTTTTTAATTGTTTCGAATAATCTCTACGATGTTTAACACTCCATAGTGATGTGTTTCCTCAAATACTTCATGGGTTGATTTTCAATCTTTCATTCGAGCTTTAATACATACTTTTACAACATGACAGCTTTTCTTACAGCCAGAACAATTCAGATTGTTTTTATAACTTTTGCTGTCAAAGGCAAATTTATTCTTTCTTCCATCACCTTAAACATAACCCTTGTAAGCCTAATGCTCTATTCTCGATTTTGTGTTTGCTTCTTGACTTGTCGTTATTTGAATTTGTAAATTAAGTATTTATATACAGCCCAATTATGAATAAAAACTCCCGGGGGATTTTTATTTATAATTGGGCTGATAATGTTGATCCTTTCTCCCAAGAAAATGTAATGATTAAACTTCAGTCAAATGCTTCTTCTTTGGGGGCTTTTTAAAATACAATAAGGTAATTCACGTCACAAATTGCCCCATTGCGAAAAAGCAAAAGTGCAAAAACATAAAAACAACCATATAGACAATTAGTTGTACACAAAAATGTGCTTTTGCGTAAATTACCTAAAAGTTTATACTTCGTATAAACTAGGAACTTAAAATGCTCAAACAAGTTACATAAATATCGAAAATTTTAAAATCAGAATGAATTATTTACAGCAATGAATATTGAAAATAACACCAAATAAATCGTCCGTTATAAATTGGTGTTAACTAAATAACATAGACATAAGTAATCTTTTTTAAAAAAATCTCATCAAATTCTGTGGAGTCGATCTACATTTGATCATAATTCCTGCAAAGTATTATTTTGTTTTGCTCTGACAAAAGTCACGATTATGCTTTTAACTTGTGTCCAAGACCTCATGAAAATATTCCATTGAAAAGTACACTTAGCAAATGCTAAATCAAGAATCTTTCTGAAACTAGAATTTTTTATCAAATTATTCATGTCGTAGTGGCAAAAGAACTTATTGTTTTGTGACTGCTTATTTTTTATTTATTAATTGTAAATGTATTTTGTGAATATTTATTTTGAGCCCAAACGTATTTGAAATACAAAATACGAAATACTTGAGCGACAGGTATTTAAAATACAAAATACTTTTTGGGAATGTATTTAAATACAAAATACGTATTTTTATTTCCAACCCTGCATAAATACGGTAACGTTAGCAAGACATTATCTTAGGTTAAGGTCATCGTTTTTACTGTTATTTCTTTGTTATGGTTGTCTTACTTATTTCTTCTTATCACAAAAAAATAAGAGAAAAAAAGAATAAACGAGTAACGAAGTATGGTTTTTGAAATGGAATTTAATATTTTGACACAGAGAGTTTTAAATAGGAAGTTGATATATTGGAATGTGTGAATAATGTTTCACAATAAAAGGTCAATGATATAATTTTTAAAATAAAAAAAAAATATATAATAGAAAAAACAATGTGAAAACAAATATACAATAAATACTGGCAAACTATTATTGCGAAAAAATTATTGATATTCCTAAGAGACTTCAACCAGTTTTAGAAAAATTGTAAAGTATAATAGCAATAACATGCCTTAAACTTACGTTAATTTTAAATTTCATTATAAACATTTCACTTTATATTTTTCAAATTTAACTCTTTAGACTAAATTGTAATCATTCGACATTTTTCTTCAAAAACAGGGTGCCGAACTGAGTAAACCTATTGATAAGAAATTCTATAAAGGAACAAATCCTAGTTGTCACGATTTTAATGCTGCAACAGCAACACCCACGGGAGCTCCACTGCTGGTCGGTTTTACCACAGGTCAAATACAGTTGGTTTCTCCACAGCCGGGGCCCCGGGAATATCGCAAGCTATACAATGAAGATGTAAGTTTTCTTAATATTATGAAATAAATTGTACTAAGCTCTTTCTCGTTTTGCTTTCTAGCGTCTAATTGATAAAACCAAAGTGACCTGTTTAAAATGGCTGCCAAATTCGCCGAATCTTTTCTTGGCCTCTCATGCTTCGGGACATCTCTATTTGTACAACGAGAATCTACAATGTCCACCAACTGCTCCGAACTATCAGCCCTTTAAAATGGGTGACGGCTATTCAATACTAACCTGCAAGTCAAAATCGAGTCGAAATCCTCTGTATAAATGGATTTTTAATACCGAAAATTGTTGTATAAACGAATTTTGTTTTTCACCATGTGGTTCAAATTTAGCAATAGTATCCCAGGATGGCTTTTTAAGAGTATTTCATTACGATACCATGGAATTGTTGGGTATAGCGCGTTCCTATTTTGGTGGTTTTCTATGTGTGTGCTGGTCTCCGGATGGCAAGTATATTGTGGTGGGAGGTGAAGATGATTTGGTAACGGTGTGGTCGTTTCATGAAAGGCGCGTAGTAGCTCGAGGTCAAGGACATAGATCGTGGGTTTCAGTGGTGGCCTTTGATCCCTATACTACGTCATATACATCGTGGGATGGAGGTGACTTTTCAGATGATGAAAATCAAATAATGGAATATGGTGCGTCGCGTTATGTCGGCGAAGGCCCAACAGCAAATGGTTTTGATTCATATAACGTGGGAGGTCATGACAAAAACTCTACGCCTATACATTCAAGACAGCGACCACAATCAGCCTCATTTAGATCTGAAGCTTCATCATTAGCTCCTGACAAGTTGGCCATCAGTTATCGCCTGGGCTCTGTAAGCCAGGATACGCAAATTTGCTTATGGGATATAACTGAGGACATACTGAGGCATCCTTTAACCCTTAGACAGCGAGTGAATAGTTGTAATATGAACGATACCAGTTTTATGAATGGTGGCATCGATTCCGATGGTGTTAAGGTCATAAGACCAGTGGCCACAGGCCACCCTAATGCAAATAATTTTTCTCAACACAGTAGTAGTCCAACCAAAGAAATGACAACCGCAACCACAACACCACACACATCAGGAGAACAAAATAGTAATAGTAGTTCTAGTAAGTTTTCAACAGCTAATTGTACAATATCATCACAATCATCAAATGCCAATACACCGCCAGATGATAACTTGGCAGCGACTGCAACAGCAGCCAATAAATTGAATTCAAAATCGCATGTGAATGCCGCCAGTACTGGTGCTACTATAAAATTTCCCAACTGCATAACCGCAACAAAATCCGATTCGATCGATGGTAACACCAACGCCAACCATGTAAATATGCTTTCCACATCTTCGGGCTACAATAGTAAAACATCTAATAGTAGCAAGTCATCAGATTCTGGTATATCAGCGTTTAATTCCCTAACACAAAGATTAAGTAATTTTTCATTTCTCAATTCATCGGATAAGAAATCCCTTAATCTTGAGGGTGGCAGCACTCGACAAAATCGTCGTACTTTAAGTCTACTCAAATCCTATAACCATAACAATTCCACAATGAATCATCAGCACATGGCCAATTCAACACAACACGAAACGAATGCCAACTGTTCGACATCATCTCATAGTTTTGGCTCCCTGAAGTTGGGCAAATTATCGCAGCATCAATCGTCTTTACTAAATAATCTATCGAATTTTTCACCCTCATCGACTACAAACTCAATCATACCATCGTATGATCCTCTTAAACTTATTGGCACATCGTCGTGTCCACGTTTCGATGAGTGTCCACTGCTCGAGCCGTTGGTGTGTAAAAAAATCGCCCATGAACGTTTAAGTGCTTTAATATTTCGAGAGGATTGTTTTCTAACGGCATGTCAGGATGGTTTTATTTACACATGGGCTAGGCCGGGTTTCGTTACGGTAAGTAATTGATTAAATTGTACTTTCTATGTCGCTACAGTATTTTTTTTATCTTAAACAGTACTAAAAACATACGATTGAACCGAATTTTCCAGGCCTGATTTTTAAGTAACTATTTAAATAAATAAAGCTCCCATATAAACTCCACTATCAAAAATCACTCTCACTGCTATAAAGCTAAAGAAGATATTCGTAACGTGATAAAATTCATTACAAATGTATTATGTGCAAGCCAAAACATAGGGTTGATGTCCATAACGGACCATATTTTTAATATATGTAAACCTTAATTCCCAAATAATTTTTCCTGACATTAATTTTATTAATGTGTTTGTATAAAAACAAAATTCTGCTAAAACAATTCTCTTTTTATAAGTAAAATCCACTATACAAAATTTTTACGTGGTAGAATTCATAAAGTCCAGCCTTCACGAGCAGTGTTGCCAGATAAGGGGATTTTAACATAAATTTGAGGACAGATTTTTAAGAGCGGAGATTTTTGCAAAATGTTGGAATATTACATTTTATTTAGTTAAATTATTTTTAAAAATAAAATATTCTTTTCCCGAAATCTGATTAATTTAACTTAGAGAAATATGTGAAAAAATTAAAGATTTAAATCAGAATTTGTTAGGATTTTGAACGATGTTTTGCTTAAGTATTAAATAATTTTAATACTTTGACAAACGAATTTAACATTTGAATATTGAAAATAATTTTAAAACTTCTTCAATTTACTGGCTTTCTATCGTATATTTACATTGAAAACAAAAACTAAGGCGGTTTTCACTCTGTAATAAAGTTCCCTTGTAGACCTAATTAATCTTGTAGAAATAAAATGTTGTTCCTTTAACTAATAGTTATTTTCAATGAAAATAAGTTTTGCTTTTCTATAGAGTTGGTGTTTTAACAGAACTGTATTGAGACGAAATTTTCCATACAGTTTGAAATACAAATTTGTCGTGGTCTTCACCTGAGATAAGATATAAGAATTTTATATTAGGATTTCAAGAAGAATTCTTGACAAAAAGTACGAAAAACAAGAAGTAAGGAAGAACAGGTAGATCAATTAAAATAGGTAATCATTCATTCAAATCAAATTTCGATCTACCAAGGTAAAATACCATTTGGTTTAAAGATTGATGTTTGACGAATGACGTCATCCGTCGTCAATGGCGGTGAGAGCTAAAAGGCAAACCCCACTGAAGAGATTGTGTGGTTAAAATCGAAATTAGTCTGGGCAACCTGTCCGTGAATACCTGGGTTCAATTCCCAGCTCAGCCAAGAATGAAAAATTATCAATAAATTTTAATTCATTTCATGTTGTAAAATTCCTCAAATTAAAATATCAAAATTTGGATTAAAAAAAAACATTAACAGTTCAATAAAATAACTACAATACTAATTACTATAACAGAGATTAAATCGTAACACAAAGGATAATAACCGCTTATTTTTTGTTTTTTCTTTTTAGCAGAATCCACGGTTTGCTATTGTAACCTTGTACATCTTGTAGGCCTTGTAAATCTTGATTTAAAACCGACAACAACAAAATGCATACATTTTTAATTTAAGTATTGTAGATGGCGTAAACATAGGGTACGTTCGTAAATGCAGTTGTTGCGCATCAGTTGCGCATTAGTAAAGTTTAATGTTCGTAAAAGCATCACTTGAAAGATACCTGGCATCACTCTCATATGACAAAAGTTTTTAACTTTTTCAACTATTGCATTAGTTAATTTTCTGATGCAATAACTTTTTACATAAAATAAATCGTTTAATTTTTAATTTTTGATGCTTTTTCTTGTTATTTATAAGAAAACTGTCACATTTTGGTTCAATATCTTCCATTAAATTTGTCATCGCTCTTGTTGATAACATTTTTATTATTATTTTATGTTCGCTTATGAAACTTTTGAAATTTAGCTTGTGCTCAAAATTTCAAACTTTGCACAGCTGTCGTGCAGTAAAAAACATCAGAATCACAACTGGTAATCACGCATCAGCAACAAAATTTCACAGCATCAATGATGCACAGTTTTTATGCGTTTACGAACGTACTACCCATATTTAGTAAATTTAAAATGTATTCATTTTGTTGTTGTCGTGTTTTAAATCAAGATTTACAATACCTACAAGATGTACAAGGTCTACAATAGCTAACCGTAAATTCCGTTATTGTTTACAATATAAATAAACGAAAGAAATCTTATTGTCGACATCGTGGGCCACGCAGTAAATATCATAAAAAACTCAATTATTTTTCAAATTGATACAATTTTCTAGGTAAAAACCATTTTTCTTACAACTTTTTAACATGAAATGGGTACAAATATGTAAACACCTTTGTTACTTATAAAAAAATGGATTTTCTTTTCTAACATTGATTTTCTGTTCACAAACACAAAATAAGATTTCTTTTGTCAATTAGAAATCTTAGAACTGAAAGGATAGAAAATTGTGGTCACTCGTTGTTTACTACAAGTATCGATTTTTGTTTTTTTCAAAAAACATGATGTTCTTTGAGAAAGCAAAATGTTATAGAACGTTCAGGACAACAATCTATGATCACTTATTATTTATGTTAAGAATTGACAATGTCAATATTTTATATGAAAACATTTTAATATAACTGATTTGTTTAATTAAAGTTAACAAATTTTGCCCCTTATTTTTTTTAAATTAAAAAAATTGTAGACAAAATTATATCAAGACAAAAAATTGTAGACAAAATTATATCAAGACAAAACTCGGTAGATTTTAATCTTACTGCAAAATTTGTTTAAGGTTTAATATTGGGGCAATATAAACATTACTTCAATCTATAAATCAGAAAACTTTAAATCTTTAATTTTATACTCGAAAGCGGTGTAGGGTATCATATGACCGTTAAATATTGTTAGATATATCGTTGTATTTTACCAAATTCTTCCAACTTAAATTAGAATTTCTCTTATTTTTTACAGAATGTTCCCCAACATTTATCGCCAACACAAACAGCGCCACCAGGTGGTACGGTAATATAGTTCGATAAAATAAATATACAACAATATCATAAGAATTTAGAAAAATTTAATATTTATGCTACTAACACAACAACTACTACTCCAACTTCTCCTCCCTCCTGTTCTTCAACGACTACTACAACACCTTTAACGCCAACAAATCTTTTTCTAACCACAGGTGAGAAAAAAGTGTAAAATATTTAGAAGAAAAACTGTTTTTATAAAAAACTTTTTTTTTTATATAAATATATAATTTTCTTATTTTTGATATTTACAACAGAAAAAAGTAAGAAAAGTAAATCATAATTCTAAATCATGTTAAATATTAAACACAAAACATAATTATTATTAATAATAAAAAAATATATTAAGTTATAGTCCCTATTTTTATTTTTCACCTACGTATAGTTTTTGTTTGTTAACTTTTTTTTAAATTTATTCCACTTTCGTAAATACAAACTACTCGTATATCAGATAATTCAATGCTTAACCAAAATCGTGGTAAAAATTTATAAAAAAAAGAAATTCGGAATAGTTTTTTTAATGAAATTTTAAAGTATAATATTCTATTTCCGATGTGCGAAAGAATTCTTTCGTTCGTATAACTACATGGAAAACAAAAACAAAGTCTAAAAATTTGTTTTTGTTTTCAATGTAGTTATACGAAAGAAAGAATTCTTTCGCACATCGGAAATAGGCTATAAGTGTAGAAATTTCGATTATGGCGTGTTAATTGTTAATAAATTTTTTAAATTGTGATTTTTCTGTTTAAAATTTTGTAAAAATTGCTTTTTGTGAATTTAATTACTTAAGTTTTATTAATTCAGGGTCGGTAAAAAAAAATTGTTTGTGAAATTTCAAAAACGATCATTAAATTTAACGTTAACGTTTGTTAATTAAAATTTGTTTTGTAAACCTTTTAACCCTACGTTCAATAACCAGCAACAATTACATTAGTCAACCGTTCCTACTTGGGTCGCTTCTGAACGACCGCAGTATCACTCGGTCAAAGTTTTATCAACCGGAAGAAGTTTTTGCACCGGAAACAACATTCGAAAACAGCAATCCTGTTACAACAACAACAAATTTAGTCATTAGGCAACAACCCATGTACCTTAATGATTTTTCAGTGAGTTTTCAAAACTGTCCAGCGATCGAACGGATCGCAGTAGACCCAAAATAATTGGGAATTATTACAAGACAACCCATAGTACCTTTTAAGGGGTGGAACACAATAATTTTCCTTGTTTTTAGTCAGACTTATATTTACATATGAATTCGCTTTTTTAGAATCGCAAAGTCTTATTTTAATAAAACCGTAGAGACAATGAATTATTGTGTCATTATTGTGGACATTATTTACATGTATAGAATATTTTCGCAAAATTTTATTTACTTATTTTCGGCGCATTCTATTGTGCCAAAACCATTTTTCATTGAAGGCATATTTGCACTAGGTCATCTTTTGTTTCCGTAATAATGCCGTATTATTTTTTGTAAACAACATGTCTAACAAATTTATGATCAATAACAATAAGATTTGGTCCGTTTTCAATACAAAAAACAACCATATGTATATATAAAGTTATAATAAATTTTAGGATTTTCTAATGATTATTGAGATCCGTTACGTTTAAAAAGTGTATTTTTGGTTATTAATAATTGCAAATAAAAGTGCAGAACACATTGACATTTTAAAGGTGGGGACTTCAAATCCTACACGGCATTGAGGTGTAAACTTAAAATTTTGTTTTATCAAGGAATATTAAAATTTTGTTTATAAGAACCTTTATTTTGACGTTCTAAAGGTGGTAACCTTCAGTGCTACCACCAGCGATATTCAAAATTACACTTGCGATAAAAAAAATTACCCGATTTAAATTAAGTTTCACCTGGTATAAAACTAACTTTTAATCTTATTAAAACGCTTCCAAATTATCCAAATTTGCTTTAAAATCAGTCATCGACATCATGATTTTTATGGCACACATATTCGTACATTTTAACGGGCTTGTTAATAACCAATTTTGCTGCATATGGCGTGAGACTAAATAACAATAGAGTCTATTGTGGATTAGTCTCACTCAATTCATTTTGGTGCAGTTTACACGCTGGTGGCATCATCGTTACTTATTTTTCGCTGCTTAAAGCATTGAAGGCCAACATTGTTCGTGGCATTTGTGACATACAGGCAGCAATGCTCGAAAAAGTTGCTTAATATTGGACGTCCATAATGCGCTTCGCCAAAGACATTCGCGGCGTTGCCTTTTTGCCCGAAGTCAGTTACAAATCTTAATGCCATGTATTGTTCTTTCGAATTTTATTTATTTTGTTGTGTTATTTTTTTACAATTGCAAGTTCCATGGGCTTATCAAAAACGATATTAAGTATATAAATATCCGATAATGATTTCAGACGAGATTCTATTTCTTTATTTAGTGTTACAATTGTGAAGGGCAATAAATATTCTCCCAACTGAAGCATTTGAAAATGGCAAAATAAAATTAGATTTTTTGGAAAATTTAAAAACCTTTCTCCCCCACTTTATTTTTGTCACTATCAAGTTCATATTTATTCAAATCTAAACGTCCAGCTGGCGACATTCATTATCAAGATTTTTAAAATCTATATTAAACGATGGAAATCTTTTCTTAAAAAGAAAGAGTAGCAATTTTTGGCATCAACAACATTTTTAATAACGTACATTTTTCACGGAAATAAAATCTTTTTATTATTTGTTTTAAACGAAAGAGTTTAACTGTCAGGCCCATAATGTCGACAAGAACATTTCTTTCGCATTTTTATATTGAAAACAATAATAAAAAATTTAAATTTGTTTTTGTTTTCAATATAAATATAAGAAAGAAATGTTCTTGTCGACATTGTGGGCCAGGCTGTAAAATTACACCTTATTGACACCTTAAAGAGAATTACCAACGCTCTACCCACGACAGTAAAAATTACACCAAATTCGGGTAGTTACCTACAAAGTGGCAACAGCGATGATACCTTTACTATTAAAGAAATGCAAACACATTGCGGCTAACAAAAATTTACTAAAGTACCTGGTTATTGTCTTTAGGGCTTAGGTTTAAAATATTTAAATACTTTGTTTAAAAATTAACATTTAAAATTAAAAAAAAAAAAACGCGAAAAAAAACTTATTAAAGCCATTTTGTACTTTAGAAAAACAAAAATTCAAAGTAGTTTTTGTAAGTTTTCTATTATTTTTGGCTTAAACAAACACAATTAACAATAAATTGTACCAAATAATATTTTGAGGTAATAAAGGCAATCATAGTTTTACTAATTAAACTGGACTGTCATTAAAAACAAATAGAAAAAATTATAAAGTTTTAAATTGTTTGGTGAAATAAAAGAAACGGCAAATATTGCCATTTAAAAAAATTTTTTAAATGATATTCTGTCAAAATCATGGAAAAGAATGCTGACTAAAATTAAATTTTGGAAAATACCAAAGATGAAAATTTAAAATATATCTTTAAATTAAATTTCCCCTTATTTTACTAATTTTGTTAATAATAATTTTAAAATAAAAATATGTATAATGTTATTTAAAAATAAACAATATGTATGTATATCTTTACTTCCTAAATAATTTTGCCTTATAGTTAATTTATTGTTTATTAAGAAGAAATAAAAAAAAAAACATAAAATTATAATTATGATAACAAAAAATTAATCAAAATTTAAGAAAAAGTTCCAAAAATAAATAAAAAAAATAAATTGCCCATAGTAAATAAACAAAGTACATAATAAAAATATCAAAAATTTTTAACAATTTGTAACTAAACTTGTTAATAATTACATTGATGTAAATTAGGAAAAACAAAAAAAAAAAAAAAAAAACAAAAAAAAAAAACGGAAAGCAATACTCTTTAAAAAATCGATAAAAAAAATCGTGAAAAATTAAACATAATTATTTTGTGTAGTCTTCTTTTTAAGTTAAAAGTTAAAATGAAATAAAATATATAATTGAATATATTACAAATAATAGTAACACAGTGTGACAAAAGAAAAAAAACATCAATACACTTTAAAAAAGATATAGAAAAAGTTTTAGGTCTTGTTGAATGGATCACATTGTAATATTTAATTTGTTTAGTACATCTCTCAAACCGCTGGTTATCCTTAAAAAACGATAACTGCAAATGAAGAAAATCAATTTTAGCAAAATTTGTTAAAGTAAGACAGTTTTTGAGGAACTAAAAGAATCATCAATTTTCTAGTGGTTATTAAGTTATTAAGACAACAAAATTGCAAATTTTGCGTTGTGCTTTAGCACTTATTTAATTAATTGATTTTACTATAAAGCCCTTAAAAATGATTCGTTTAAATATACCGACTCTGTCGATATCGAAAGAAAATTTTCTTCCGTAAGTGTTTATTTTAAACCAAAACAAATTTTGTTTTCGTTGCCAATGTTAAGTAACCGAATGAATGTTTAGTTCGATATGGACAAACAGACAGATAAATTGGAACCATACGTTCGAAATACTTAATTTCTTTATTTTTCAGATCCCAATCTCTTACAAATTGAATTAAAAATTTGATATAATGCTGCTTACACACGAGGGAGTATAAGTAGAAACATGTGGTTCTACTAATGTTACATTTTAAAAAACGAGACATCAGTACTTATTGTGTGTTTAACAAATATATACGATTACTAAACTATCATATTTTATATCCAATAATTCTGACAAATTTAAAAATTTTTCCAATTTTCAATTGTCGCCATTTTCCCTTTGTTTTTTCTATTTTCTCCCGCAGCACCGCATCAATATCATTCAATTTATAACAGACTGACTGAAAGTTTTCAATGGGGATTCATTCGAAACGTAGCAAAATATAATTTGTAAATATGCATATTAGAAAATTTTAATAATTTAAAAGGAATTGTACATTCTATATGAATGAATTCATTTAAGAATTTATTGAACAAAATATAGAGCAAGACGATTAAAGCTAAGGAATTATTTGATAATAAATGGTTAAGTAGAATAATAAATTAAAATATTTCCAGTTAAATTTAGTTTTTCAGCAAAGTAAATTCAAATAAAATTCATTCTTTTAAAGGTTTGAATGGAACTACTTACTACATAGGTTTAAAAGCAAACATACAAAATATCTTATTTTATCAACGATTTTATTTGACATAAATCTCATAAAAATTGCTTACATGAATCCCTGTTAAATTCTTTAAGTTAATCAATATATACCCAAAAAAATTTGAAAACGGGATAACACTGGTAGGTTCAGAATTGAACATAGGTCCCATATAAACCCCCTCTCTTAAATCACTTTAAGACGAACAAATCTCATAAAGATATTAATATTAACCTTAATCTCATAACATAATTTTGTTTTGGTGGATCCCAAATAGGGTTCACCCTCGAAAATTTGTCTGTACTATATATACCTTATTTCTTGTTTATATAAATATGTATATGTATATATATATATATATATATATTATGGTTTCCATTCATAATATGTACATTAGGGTGTGACTAATTTTTTACAAAAATGTACCTATCACTACGTGATAGCCAATAATAAATAAGTGATAAAAATCGTGTTTGCTGTCATTTTTAGTGAAAAAACCCTTCCGCACCAAATGCAATTTCTAAAAATTCACACATATTTTTTATTAATACATTAGCGGAGTTCTGAAAGAGCAAATTAAAAAATCGTAGCTTTTCTGTTAAATCTAACAACAAAACACAACAAGTTGACGTTAGATTTCTTAAAAGAGCTACGATATACTTTAGCCGTTTAAAATTGTGATAATGTTAAATTTAATAGTTTATTTTTTTTAAATAGCGGTTTTCACTCTTTGTATTAAGTGCACAACTCTGTTTTATTTAATACGATTTTATACTTCAAAGCGTGAGTGTCTTTTTCGTATGCATTGTAAATTAATGAATTTGCTGAGTGTGAGAAAGAGATAGATACAGTTTCTTCAACTGTTTTATTCTGGTAAATTCACACACTTTGTTTACTACTGCTTTTTGTGGGATTTTTCAACCACAGCGTAGTATATTTTAGTCTAATACATTTTGTTGTTGCAGTGTGGTAAATGTTAGTATTTTTACTAATATTATAATATTAACTAGGTCTACAAGGGGCTTTACTATCAAGGATGAATTCCGCTAATATATGTAGAACAAAATTTAACTCGTTTGGTGCGGGAACATTTTTTAAAGCAGCGAAAAATTGCGTTTGTTAATATTTTTTATGGACATGTTGGCTATGGCATGTACAATTTAATATTTCCAAAAAATTTAGAAAGCTATTACCCTAATGTACATTTATATTTCTTAAAGGCAATAATGGATTTTTTCTTTTATTATTTAATATTCCCGATGTCATTTGCTTAAGGTCGTGTCTAAATTAAAGTTTCTAATTATTAAGGTATTTAATAATTAAGGTTTTTGCTGATTTTCCTTTTTCTAATTTCCTTTTCCTTTTACTGATAAAATCTCAATATAACATAGGTGTTGCAAACATTAATTGTATTTTAAATTGCTGCCTGCTACAAAAAATTACCTCAGTTAGAAAGCCCCGCTTTAAAAATCAAAATCGAGTAAAATTAAAATCAATGGAAATTTTCCGTTCTGATAAAGATAAGTGTTACTTATCAAAACATGAACAGGATCGTTTTGAAATTCGTTCGAATTCAATTTCACTCCAATTTGATTTGAAGTAAAGCAGGTAAGTATTAGTTTTGAATTGGTCATGAATACACCTTAAGTTTAAAGGCTCTATACATATGTAAAAAATAGACAGTTTTTTACTATTCAGCCTTATAACGGTTGTCGCTGTCGTTAACGACTGTGTCGTTTTTTGTATTAGATTAATGAAACACACATCCGTTAACAGGCTGAATATATCGAAGTTGTTAATAGATATGGGAAAATGGTTTCATTATGGTGTGAACCACTATCTATCTATGTACTAAATAACATCGAAATTATTGACCTTTTAAAAATCGCCTTAAACATGAATTTTTGAGTTTTGTAATGGAACTCCTAATTTAGATAATATAGTTTCAAAAAAAGAGCTGATGAAGCTACGTAAGTTAGGAAAATGTATAAAAGTGACTTAGTTTAAAAACGTTTATTGTCCATGAACACCTAAAATTTGTTTTTTTTTATCTGTAAATTTTGGGAAAGTCTAAAAATTACAAAATGATTTACTCAACAAGGACCACGACCTTGGTCATTTTTGAAAGTGTATTTTTTACTATAACTCTTTGAAATGTTATTAAATATTTTTGTTATATAAGTAAATAGTTTTGTAATTGTTTTGTGGTAGTAAAGATAAGCTTTTTTTCTTTTAATTTTATAACATATAAAAATCATTTATATGTTTAACTCTCCTCTTCCCCACCCTCTCCATTATTATATGTATAAAGTTATTTCTTTAAAATAACAATTTAAAGAATCTATTATCTATTAATTAATGCTTTTATTATTATTTATTAACTAATAAGTTATCGTATTAAAATTATTAAAAAGTAAAATAATTCATAAAACACATACAGAATTCTATACGAATAGAAACTTGTAATTAAGAATTTAAAACTAAAAAAAAAAATAACAAAAAACATTTTATTATAAAATACAAAAAAAAGTAATTTTTTTAAAAAATTACTTCTTTTACATTTAATGTAAAATAAATGTTTTACTATAAAATAGAAATAAAACAACAAGAACGCAAACAAAACAAACATGAATTCTAAATAATTATATTATAATTATTGATATTCATTAGAGAAGTAAATAAAACAAAATAAAAATTTGTTGATTTATCATAAAATTAATTCACAGAAATCTCTCTATTCTCAATCTAACTCTTAAACAATTTATCTATAACTTTCTCTCTTTATTAATAAAATAAAAAGCAAAAAAACAAAAAACAAAATATATAAAATAAAAACAAATATTAAAATAATATGTTGATCATCAATTTGAAATTAAAGTATATTTTATAATAAAAAATCGTAAGCGAGAAGAGAAAAAACAAAACAATTTATTAAAATTATAATAAACCAACAGTGTTAAAAACGATTTAATAAACAGGCATCTAGTTTTAAAGAAATAATTTCATAAATAATTAAAAAATATATATTTAAATTTATAAAAAATATATATATTTAAAATAAATACAACTCTGTGTAAATAAAAAACGAAAATACCAATAGCGAATACAACATTAACACAGGAAAAAAAATTTGCAAAATACATACAAAAGAGAAATAGCAACAAAAAACAACAGAAGAGACTAAAAAACTAAATTTAAATAAAAATTATTAAAATAAAATAGATTAAAAATGTAGTTTATATTCAATTATTCTAAAGGAGAATTGAATTAGATTCAAGATGAAGCGAAGCTTTAACTTCTTTTTTTCTTACGGCAATGAAGCAGCGCAAGAGTGAAATTTTTTTTGTACGCTTTTGTATGAGGAATACAGTAATTCGCCAAAGAGTGGCGAGTAGGGCAAAACCATTCGTAATAAACTTTAAAATAGTTGATATGGGGCAAAACTAATGCTTAATATCTCATAAACCATAAAAAATTGCGTTAAACAGGTTTTGGATTCTGAAAGGGGGTATTCAAAATATATATACCACATACTTTAGTCAATTTTTTTATTTTTAATAGGTCAAACCAAATAATTTTTCTAAAGTAAAATAAACAAACATTTAAATGGGGAAATCCCTTGCATAAAATTATTGCAATTTTTCATTACAATATACATTACTGAGGCCGCTATTATAAGTTACATTCGACAAACGATTTTCGCTGGCTATCGAACATCGACTATCGATCGAATGTACATGTCGAAAATTTCGTTGTGCATCGAATTTTTTAACGAAAACATATTTTATTTCGAGGGTGCAAATAAATTTAAAAAAACTTGTTGAAAATGTAAATATGTGTAAATTTTTAATCAGTTTGGTTTATTTTATGCAAGTCTAAGGTCGTAAGCAGCTATCGAATGTGCTCCATAATACCAAATGAAAATGTATTCGATCAGCTAATTCGACTACTGTCGAAAATCGAATTTTGTTGTTTGTAAAAGTCACCTAAGTAAGAGTCGTTCCCACGACAATCGGTTCTACGCACCAGAACGACTCGGAGTTCAGCGAACACCGACCGAGGATTGTTAACTCTGCAACACCTGTTTTTCAGGTTTGGGTGCTACAATAACAACATCTAAGGAAGAGTGAAAAATGGAAGATAAAAATAACGGATGTCTGTTCGCAATTAAATAAGATATTTTATGGAGGTAAATTATTCAATTTGGCATGAAGATTCTAATATGAGTTGTGATTAGTCGAACGGAAACGTAATCGAAAAATACCTCGATTACTTTTCATAGTTTGCTGCTTTAGACTTTCAGATGTCATTTAATATTGCACTAAGTTTCAGCCACATTCGAAAAACTACTCTGAGCAGGGAAACAGCTCGCGCGTCTGGTTTTTTTATCTTTTAAAGACAAACAGGCCGTGCACTTACTGTAAGTTTCATTTAGATCGGTTCAGCGGTTTAGGCGGCTATAACCCAACAGACACAGAGGTTTGATTTCAAAATGATTTGAGATCAAACCTTTTCTCAAACAACTAACGTTTGATAATGATTTGAAAATCATTTGATAATAATAGCATTTTTTGATTTTCCATCCAGCATCGTCGGTGTCACACATTTTTACGAAACTACCATAGCGCTTGATAAGAAATGCTTGACAGTGTACAGACAGACTTTGTAATTAATTTTTTACTCACAAATAATTTCTATTTTTCACAAGAAACTAAGGTTTTCTTAAGGCGAATTAACTTCAGGTAATATGTTGCTTTTTATGTTTACACTTTTTTCGCTTCAGTGCTTTAAAGTTTATTTTTGATTTGAGAATAACATTTCATAACAATTTGATATCAAATAGATAAAACATTGTATGTCAAATTCTTATATTCAAATCGTTTTCAATTTTAATTCAAATATTAAAATCAAACAACTGAAACCCTTTTGAGAATTCGGTTTGGTGTCAAATGATGAAGACAATTTATATAAAAGGTTTGACTTCGTGTTTATTGGGAAGCTACAAACAAACAAATAAACATACATTAATTTTTATATACATACATAGACTATATTTGTTTTTAAAGAACAACCATAAAGTTAATTTGGTGCTTCTCTAAATTATTAAAATTGTATTTTTAGAGTAATATTTACTTACCGATCTATATACATATATCGTTTGAAAAGACGAAGTCCTACAAGTGTATGTTAAACATTTCGACGTTCCACCTTATTATTTTTTTTAATTTATGTACTTTATATTTTTTTATATGAATTAAATAATTTTTTTTTTTTGGAATTTTTATTTTGAATTTTTTATATTTTTTACAACTTTTGTTTATATATTTTCTTAATTGTATTTTAATCATTTTTTACTTATTTTTAAATTTTTAGATAATTTGCACTAAATTCTTATATTTTTCATTGAAGTTTCCTCATTTATTATTAATTTTTATTTTTTACTTTTTCAAATAATCCTAATACCTAATACCTCTATAACCTATTAATCCGTCCGGCAACAATTGTAAGAAAACTTGTTCTTGGATAATAAATTATGTACAATTTGTTTCTAATCCCGAAACTCGTTATTTTTTAATTTTCTTACTCAGGCATAAATAATTCGCTTAATGAAAAAAACGTGTCGAATACATAATCTCTCTTAGATCAGCGCGGTAACAAGTGCAATAAAAATTTAACCTTCAAATAATCATACATTTAAATAATTCATATACATATGTACATACTCGTATTAAAATTTTTCCTAAAACATAACTCCATTTCAGACCGGCAACAAATATTACAAAAACCTTAACTTGAACATAAAAATAAATCTCCACTAACAAAAACTTTAAGAATTTTATTTACACTAACACATATTTTGTACATTCTATATACCAAACCATTAGCATACATCTTCCTTTTTCTTCCATTTTCCTTACTCTTAATTTTTCATTTCTATTTTTATACTATCTCAAAACAAATATTTTACAATTGATTCTCAAAAAAATGTTATCTAATAGAAACAAAACCTTCTTCACAATTCGGCCCGGCAACAAATTAAACTTGAATGCAAAAAGGGTGCTGCGCATACACACATATAATTTCACTAATAAAATCATACGATCGACAATTATAGTACCTACATACCTCCTTTTTTACCGCCCGTTTTGTAATAACTGCACTGCACACATTCATACAAATTTTATTTACTCTTTTTCAAATTTCACTTTTGCCTACAACATAACCTTACAATTTAGGCCGGCAACAATTGAAACATAAATTTAACCTTGAACAAAAAAAGAGGTGCTCCGCTGGCCACAACTTTAAGACTTTTCTATGCGCTAACGCATTTACACTTCTCTCTACACATCATTCATTTTTTTCTCTAACACTGAAAAAACTTAATGGAACTAAACTTTTTCCAATAGGAATTTTTACTAATTTTCACACTTTCTTTAAATTTTAAGGTTTTATTTTATAGAAAACTAAGTAAGAAAAACTTTTTATTAATTATTTAAAACTTTTTCACTTTAAAAAGCCATTAACTATTTAAACAAATTTTACACACAGAGACGACTTTTAAGTAACACACGCACTTGCTAAACTCTCAAACTTTACTAATGAAATGAGAAAAAAATGTGATATGCAAACTGCAGTTAAAAAGAATTTAAGCAAATGTAAGAGTATTATTAAAACCGAAATTAATACTCTTTTTTTATAAAACAAGTGATAAAAACAAAATGTAAACTCTTTGTATTTTTATCTCTTAATTCAATTTTTTTTTTGCATAAAACTTCCGTTCATTCTCCTTTTTCGTTTCTGGTTCCTCTTGTTGTTGTTGCTTACAAAAGATTGTGTGAGAGAGACAGTGGTTACCAAATGTTTTTTTATTATAAAGGAAACGGAAACTAGTAAGATTTGTTTTGGGAATTATGTTATGAACTAATTGGGAATAAAAAAACACTAAACAAAAAAAATTTGGTTTGGAAAATGCGACATTTTAGCTATAAAAAAATTAACAACAAATTTTACAAACCACAATTATCAATATTTTATCAATATTTAATTTTGATTATCTAACAAGTTACAAATAAAAAGCATGCCAGAAAGTGATACGCATCATTTTATAATTTATGTATAAATTTTTCATTGGTAATGATATCGAAATATTAAAAAAACTATAAAAGGAAGTCGATCTACCTCTATCATTCGACCCTACATACATTAAAATGTATACAGATGAATAAGCTAATAAGATATCTAAGATGTTTAATTTTGACTGATTTTTATAAATTGAATTAAAGGTTCTATCCCGCCATAGATTCTATTCTGTTTCACTACAACGAGTTGAAGGTCTAAGTTACTATTGCTCAGTTTAATAAGTATAATTTGTATGTTTTTGTTCTTCCTATGCTAATCCCGCGAAGCTCTACGCTTGTCTGCAGGAACCAGATTCTCTGGTGGGAATCAAACTCGCAACCACCGCGCTGATAGACTATCTCACTACAAACTAGCCTACCGGGCGACCCTAATAATGTAATTATATTTATAGCTCTTACGGCCAATTTCACCAAGTTCAGTTAAAACTAACTATTACTTTAACTTCCAGTTAACAATATGTTTTTGACAGCTATAACTGATTTTTCTTCGGATTTATATTTTTAATTTTTTTTTTTATATTTTTAACAACTATTTTTATAATTTCCTTTTCCCTTTTTAATAATTTTTTACTTATTTTTGAATTTTTTGATAATTTGCACTAAATTCTTTTATTTTTTATTGAAGTTTTCTTACTGATTATTAATTTTTATTTTTCGCTTTTTCAAATAATCCTAATACCTAATAACTATAAAACATTATAAACCCGTCCGGCAACAATTGTAAGAAAACCTTGTTCTTGGATATTAAATGATGTACAATTTGTTTCTAATTCCGAAACTTGTTATTTTTTAATTTTCTTACGCGGACATAAATAATTCGCTTAATTAAAAAAAAGGTATCTAATACATAATCCTTCTTAAATCAGCGCGGTAACAAGTGCAATATAAATTTAACCTTGAAAACTCTCCCTTTCTTCTACTTCCCTAATTCATACAAATAAATATTTCATATACATACATACATTTGTATGCATTTTATTAATATGTTTGCAAAATAATACAAATATAATAAAAACTTAAACTTGAACAAAAAAAATAAGTCTCCATTAGCAAAAACTTTAAGAATTGTCTTTACACTAACACATATTATGTACATTCTACCTATGAAACCATGATACCTACTAGGTATCTCAAAACAAATATTTTACAATTGATTTTTAAAAAAAATTTGTCTAATTGAAACATAACCTTCTTCACAATTCGGCCCGGCAACAAATTTAACCTTGAACGCAAAAAAGGGTGATGCGCTGACCGTACATGCATACACACATATAATTTCACTAATAAAATCATACGATCGACAATTGTAGTACTGCACTGCACTCATTCATACAAATTTTATTTACTCTTTTTCAAATTTCACTTTTGCCTACAACATAACCTTACAATTTAGGCCGGCAACAATTGAAACATACATAAATTTAACCTTGAACAAAAAAGAGGTGCTCCGCTGGCCGCAACTTTAAGACTTTTCTATACGCTAACGCATTTGCACTTCTCTCTACACATCATTCGTTATTTTCTCTACCACTAAAATAACTTAATAGAACTAAACTTTACCAATAGGAATTTTTACTAATTTTCACACTTTCTTTAAATTTTAAGGTTTTATTTTATAGAAAACTAAGTAAGAAAAACTTTTTATTAATTGTTTAAAACTTTTTCACTTTAAAAAGCCTTTATTAATTATTTAAACAAATTTTACACACAGAGACGACTTTTAAGTTACACACGCACTTGCTAAACTCTCAAACTTTACTAATGAAATGAGAAAAAAATGTGATTTGCAAACTGCAGTTAAAAAGAATTTAAGCAAATGTAAGAGTATTATTAAAACCGAAATTAATACTCTTTTTTATAAAACAAGTGATAAAAACAAAATGTAAACTCTTTGTATTTTTATCTCTTAATTAATATTTGTTTTTTGCATAAAACTTCCGTTCATTCTCCTGTTTCGTTTCTGGTTCCACTTGTTGTTGTTGCTTACAAAAGAGTGTGTGAGAGAGACAGAGGTTACCAATTGTTTGTTTATTATAAAGGCAACGGAAACTAGTAAAAGATTTGTTTTGGGTATTATGTTATGTACTAATTGGGAATATAACACTAAATAATATTGTTTTTGTTACAAAAATAATAAACGATATTTTAGTTATAAAAAATTAACAACAAATTTTACGAAACACAACATATTTTATATAATTTATCAATATTTAATTTAGATTTTATATCAGGTTACTAGTAAAAAAGTATGCCAGAAAGTGATACGCATCATTTTATTATTTATATATTAGTTTTAAAATAGTAATGATATCGAAATATTTAAAAAATTGTAAAAAGAAGTCGATCAAGCTCTACCATTCGATACCCTACATACATTAACATGTATACAGAGGAATAAGGTAAGAAGAAATTTGAAATGTTTAATTTTGACTGATTTTAAAAATTGAATTCAAGGTTCTATCCCGCCATAGACTCTCTTCTAAATGAAACTGTAAGAAACTGTAAGTTTCATTTAGATCGGTTCAGCGGTTAAGGCGGGCGATAACCCAAGAAACACCATTTTCAATTTGAGATCAAACCTTTTCTCAAACGACAACGTTTGATAATATTGGAAAATCATTTGATAATAATAGCATTTTTTGATTTTCCATCCAGCATCGTCGGTGTCACACATACAAACACATTTTTACAGATTCTTTACACTTTGTAATTAATTTTTTACTCACAAATAATTTATATTTTTCACAAGAAACTAAGGTTTTCTAAATGCGAATTTACTTCACGTTATATGTTATTTTTCTTAAATTGTAAACACATTTAACTTTAATCGACATTTTTTATTTTTACAATTTTTTCGCTTCAGTGCTTCAAAGTTTATTTTTGATTTGAGAATAACATTTGATATCAAATTGGTAAAACATTGTATGTCAAATACTTATATTCAAATCATTATAAATTTTAATTCTAATTTTGCTTGAATTGTGTTTGATGTCAAGTGATAAATTCATTTTAAATCAAAGGGTTGACTTCGTGGTTGTTGGGAAGGTACAAACAAACAAATAAACATACAAAGAGACATTCATTTTTATATACATAGATTATGTTTGTTTTAAAAATTAAAACCATAAAGTTAATTTGGTGCAGCTTTGAATTATTAAAATTGTCTTTTTAAAGTAATGTTTACTTACCGATCTATATATACCGATATTATTGATGCAGTTGCTAATAAACATAATTTCGTTTGAATAGACGAAGTCCTACAAGTGTATGTTAAACATTTCGACGTTCAACCTTATTATTTTATTAATTTAATATGCATACTTTATATTTTTTTAAATGAATAAAATTATTTTTTTTCGGATTTTTATTTTGAATTTTCTTATATTTTTAAATTTTTTCTATAATTTTCTTTTTTTAATTGCATTTGATCTTTTTTTTACTTATTTTTAAATTTTTTGATAATTTGCACTAAATTCTTCTATCTTTTATTGAAGTTTCCTTACTAATTATTAATTTTTATTTTTCACCTTTTCAAATAATCCTAATACCTATACCTATAACATTATAAGCCCGTCCGGCAACAATTGTAAGAAAACCTTGTTCTTGGATATTAAATGATGTACAATTTGTTTCTAATCCCAAAACTTGTCTAATACATAATCTCTCTTAAATCAGCGCGGTAACAAGTGCAATATAAATTTAACCTTGAAAACTCCCTCTTCCTTTTACTTTCCTAATTCATACATATAAATATTTCTTATACATACATTTGTATGTATTTTATTAAAATTAAAAAATAATACAAATATAACAAAAACTTGAACAAGAAAAATAAGTTTCCACTAACAAAAACTTTAAGAATTTTCTTTACACTAACACATATCAAACCATATTCTACATATCAAACCATGAGCATACAGCTTCCTTTTTCTTCTATTTTAATAACTCTTAATTCTTCCTATCTATTTTCCTACTAGGTATCTTAAAACAAATATTTTACAATTGATTCTCAAAAAAATTTGTCTAATAGAAACATAACCTTCTTCACAATTCGGCCCGGCAACAAATTTAACCTTGAATGCAAAAAGTGTGCTGCGCTGACCGTACATGCATTCACACATATAATTTCACAAATCTTACGATCGACAATTGTAGTACCTACATACCTCCTTTTTAACCGCCCGTTTTGTAGTAACTGCACTGCACTCATTCATTCATACAAATTTTATTTACTCTTTTTTAAATTTCACCTTTGCCTACAACATAACCTTACAATTTAGGCCGGCAACAATTGAAACATAAATTTAACCTTGAACAAAAAAAGAGGTGCTCCGCTGGCCACAACTTTAAGACTTTTCTATACGCTAGCGCATTTACACATCTCTCTACACATCATTCGTTTTTTTTCTCTAACACTAAAATAACTTAATAGAACTAAACTTTTTCCAATAGGAATTTTTACTAATTTTCACACTTTCTTTAAATTTTAAGGTTTTATTTTATAGAAAACTAAGTAAGAAAAAGTTTGTATTAATTATTTAAAACTTTTTCACATTAAAAAGATCTTAATTATTTAAACAAATTTAACACACAAAGACGACTTTTAAGTAACACACGCACTTGCTAAACACTCAAACTTTACTAATGAAATGAGAAAAAATTTGATTTGCAAACTGCAGTTAAAAATAATTTAAGCAAATGTAAGAGTATTATTAAAAACGAAATTAATACTCTTTTTTTAAAAAACAAGTGAGAAAAACAAAATTTAAACTCTTTGTATTTTTATCTCTTAATTAATATTTGTTTTTTGCATAAAACTTCCGTTCATTCTCCTTTTTCGTTTCTGGTTCCATTTGTTGTTGTTGCTTACAAAAGATTGTGTGAGAGAGACAGATGTTACCAAATGTTTGTTTATTATAAAGGAAACGGAAACTAGTAAGATTTGTTTTGGGAATTATGTTATGAACTAATTGAGAATAAAACACTTAATAAAAGAGTTTTTGTTAGGAAAATACGACATTTTAGCTATAAAAAATTAACAACAAATTTTACAAACCACATGATATTTTAAATAATTTATCAATATTTAATTTTGATTATATAACAAGTTACTAATAAAACGCATGCTAGAAATTGATACCCATCATTTTTTAATTTATGTATAAATTTTTCATTAGTAATGATATCGAAATATTGAAAAAATTATAAAAGGAAGTCGAGCTATCATTGGATACCCTACATACATTGTAATGAATAAGTTAAGAAGAAATCTGAGATGTTTAATTCTGACTGATTTTTATAAATTGAATTGAAGGTTCTATCGCGCCATAGACTCTATTCTGTCTCACTACAACGAGATGAAGGTCTAAGTTACTATTGCTCGGTTTAATAAGTATAATTTGTATGTTTTCCTTATCTTCCTATGCTAATCCCGAGAAGCTCTACGCTTGTCTGCAGGAACCAGAGTCTCTGGTGAGAATCGAACCCGCAACCCCGGCGCTGATAGACTAGCTCACTACCAACTAGCCTACCGGGCCACCCTAATAATGTAATTGTATTTATAGCTCTTACGGCCAATTTCACCAAGTTCAGTTAAAACTAACTATTATTTTAACTTCCAGTTAACAATATGTTTTTGACAGCTATAACTGATAGTTAATTATAACTGAACTTGATGAAATTGGCCGTTAATATAATAAAAATTTAATTAGTTTGATATACCGAAACAAAATTTTGTAGTTGTGATTTAAAATACCGCAAAAAATATATTTGTAATAACTAGGGCAAGTTTTTGTTTATTTCTTAAGCTTTTTACAAAAAAATAATTTTTGATATAATTTGCATATTATGCAGGTTTTATTTATTTTTAATTATATTCATAATAATATTAATTTTTAAGCTTTTATGTATTTTATAGTATTTAATTTATCTGAAAATAAACTTTTTATGTTTGAAAATAATATATTTATTCATAATTATAACTTAATTGTAATAGTAAAAATAAATTTTATTTAAAATAATAACAACTAATTTATTCAGTTGTTATAAAGATGTCGATATGTCGCTATCTCCTTGACATGTGAAATTTCGCACAATTTCTTAACTAAAAATTGCAATTTCTTTTCAACCGGCTTAGCATTTTATTCCTGTACTATTTTGAATAACTCTAATCGTTGGAATAACTCAAATCTTCAATCGTTTTGTGCAATAAACCACAATAAATAGTAAAAAAAAAACTAAGGATCGTATCTGGAACATATATTTGTTTTTTTTAATATGATTTAATTTTAAAAGTTATTTTCAACAAGTACATTTATTTTGCTCCATAAAATACCGTCATTTAGAATGCAGCTGCACATGTATTTAAAACCCGTTTTAGGAGTGGATGAAAACTACAGTTTCACACATTTCTTTTTTTTTAAATACATTAACAATTTTAATTAAAGGCATCTAAGTACAATTACTAAAAACCAAAACATTTTACGAGTGACAAAAAGGTTTCCTTCTCATTTGTACAAAATAGAAATAAGGTAAAATTTTAAAAAAATCACCAAATAAAATGTAGCAAAATCGCGCAACGTTTTTAGGCTAGCGACTACATTCACTTTCAAAAACTTTTTAATTTTTTTTACAAAAAACTGCATTTTGCTCAACTTTCCAGACATTAACTGTGTCTAGAGTTGCTGACTTTAACAGTGTCTCAAGCAAAAGGCTTGAAAATTCACTATACGATGCAAAATTTTAAGCTGCGTACTTGAATTTTTACATTTCTTAAATTTTATTTTTTGCCTAATGTCCGGCTAGATTGGCGTCATAGAAGATGTCGAAATGTTGATCTTCAAACGTTGACCAAGGTAAAAACAACATATCCTACTAATTTTATAAATAATGTTTGTCAGTTTGTTGCTCAATCACGCGAAAACAGCTTAATGGATATGGATGAAATTTGGTAGACGGAAATTATATGGCCCATATTTCAATAGAGTGTTCATTTTAAAAGGGAAATCTGGGTACTTTTTATCTTTTTGATAAATTTTTTATGCAGATTGCATATGGTCAGGATTAAAATATGGGGTGCTTTTTACGGGATAAAGTTGGTAGTTTGTTCGGTGTAAAAATTGGGATAAAATTGGTTCTTCAAATTGGTACTTTTGTCTTTTTGATAAATTTGGTATACAGATTACATATGGTCCAGTGGCCGGAATGTACATATTTAGAGACTCCTTTCCTCTCACATGGACAGTTGAATATCGGTGTATGTGTTGGCGAAAATTAATAATTCCTATCATGTTGCTTTTTGAAATGTTTTAACTAAAAATAAGTAGATGTAGAAAAATACATAAAATTTCTGTACATTTTTTATTAAATAAACCCTTTTCTTTAAATCTTGCTCTAATTTTTACGTTAATGAAGTCACGGGTAAAAGGTAGTGTTTTAAAATAAGTAAAAACGATGAATATATTGACACACTAGGGTGGTAACAATTTATATGAGAAAAAAAATTTGATCCTATCTTTCGGCTCACCCGCCAAGGGTGCCTAGAAAATGAGATTGGCAAAGCTTAAAAAAAAATTATAGTTTTCGTCCTTAAAATCGAAACCATTTTTCTAGGACTATAGCTCGAGGGTTATTTGATAGGAAATTATATTCATATTAATTTTGATTTTATAAATTGTTTTGCTAAAAGTGATCGATTTAGTGACATTTAATATGAATTGCCATGCATAGGTTAAAGAACATTGTAATTATGAATTATATCTGTTTCAAACATAATTTATTAATTCTATTTTTGAATAGTGTTCAAATAAATTTTATTAATTATAATTTTAAATTTAACCTTTTATCTTTTTCATTGTTTGAGTAGTAATTATTTCTTCAAGAACAAGTCTTAAAAACAGGAAAAACTATGGAATTTTTTTAAATAATTGTACTTAAAATATTGTTCGAGTTCAATTCCACCTCATTTCGATTTCTAAAACACATCCGTTTAATTAAAAAAAAATTTTATGGTGGAAATGGCTTAACATACGACTTACATCCAACTGTTTGTAGTATTATTTTCTTTTAGGAAAATATTTTAAACCACATTGCAAAAAATGAAATATTGGCTGAATTTGGTATGACAATTACCTTGTACCACTTTACGACATACAATTTCAATAAACAATTTCGCATCTAAAAAATGCATGTTGCTGCAGCATTTATGGATCCGTGCCAACGTAATTGGCCAATTTAAAATAATTGGTTAAAAAAATTCCAAAAAATACACGAATATGAGCAAGGACTCTATATAACAAGAGAGGAATTTATTTATAAAGAACTAACTAATATATTTAAAGACTCCCTACCAGTTCCCGTAGCAAATATTTCTGAAGAACCTGCCCCTCAAAAAACCCTATGAGTAAAGCTTGGTAGTTTCTTTACAATTCGAACATATTCATATATATAATTCTCTTAACTTTCATTATTTTAGAAACTATAAGCAATAAAGAAAGAAATTATCGATTTTGTGGCATGAACAATTTCGCAAGCACAAAGGAATTCAAACATCTTAACAGAAATCAAAGCATATTTTGATTCACCACAGGAGGAAATCAAATGTTTGGATTAGCGGAAAAAAAATGAGCAGGTATTTTTCATAAAATTATTTTTTTCTTTTTGTGTTTCATTTAAATTTGTTTAAAGATTTATCCAAGATTTTCTAAATTAAGCAGAATTCTGTTTTGGAATTCCTGGTACGTCCGCCTCATCGGAGGAAGCATTTCTTCCAAGAGAAGCCGCCTAAGTCCATTCACCGTAAAAAGACAATTATTCGTGTACGACAACAATCATTAAGTTGAACCCATTCTAAAAATGAATTAAATTGTAATAAATAAAAAAAAAAAATTTAAATAAAGGGCGAGCTTGAAGGCTATTATTTTTTTATAAAAATATTTGCTTTATTTTATCAAATATTTCGTCACGCCTTTGTCTGACTTCTTCAGGAAAAATTAATAGTTCAAAATATCTTAAGTAATTATGGAAACACAATTCAAAACTGGCTTACTAATTTTTAAGGGGCATATTTTGTAAATCCCTTCGCCCTGCGTTAAAAATTTTTTCATATAAATTTTTTTAATTTTTCAAAAATTGTTATTAAAATATTTTAAAAGTGAAGTGAAGTGTTATACAAATTCAGGGGGTAATTAGAGGTAAATTTTTAAGCCAAACAACAATTTTTCAAATTTAAAAAAAGCTTAATCTTTTATAGTATGAAAGACATCATTAATAAATGAATTAATTAATAAAATATTTCATTCCCGAAAAAATGTTTTGATAATAAATTTGCATGTGCCCGGCAAATAAAAAACTTAAATGGCAAGCTGCTTTATTTAAGCAACTTGTTTTTTTAATTTTGTTTTTTTCTTTCTATCCTCTTACAAATACAATTCCTGTTGGAAAAAAACCAGCCAATTGTAGGGGAATGTAAGAAAGAAAAATTTACGGTTTATTGTTGTGTCTTTGTTGAAGCTTTGATATTGTTACATGTAAGACCTGAGGGTTTTAAAATTCTTATTCACTTTATGGTCTTACTTGTATAATATTTTTAGCTTTTCTAAAGTATTTGGAAAAAGTTTCCTGACGAGCTGGCCTAAGCAACCAGCGAAATGCGCATAGAAACTAGCTTTCCCACAACAATCAATTTCAGTGTTTTCATTCAAAAATTGGGATTATTAGCACATCATTAATAAATGAATTAATTAACTTTTAACTTCCGTTCACGTTTTTATATATTAATGGACTATTTCCGATGTGCGAAAGAATTTTTTTTTTTTAATAATAATAAATTTTTTTTTTGTTTATAAAAAACTTGGTCTTATTATTTTCTTTTAAATGGGAAAAACTGCTTATAAAAAACATGACCCTTTTTAAACTGAAATACCATTTTTTTGACGCTTTTTTCTCAAAAATCCCCCGTTTTTACCCTTTTCGAAAATTTCCAAAGGTAACCCTGATTCTCTTCATTTCAGGGTCTTTTTGTTGTTAGCGTTGATAACGTTTGCTCTTGTTGTATGATTGAAGAGTAATTTTGCTGCATTGTTGTTATTAATATTGTTATTATTTTTATGCAGTTTTTTTTTTTGGTTTCTTTTTGCTTATTATCTTTGATCAGCGTTACCGTTAGTGCTACTAAAGTAGCAATTTGCCACTTTTTCGACTGCTTGGATACTATTTTGCTACTTTTACCAAATGCAACCAAATGTGATACTTTTTGTAGTTCTTGCCACTTTTTTTGGTACTTTTTACTAAATGATGAGATACTTTTTGAATTTTCCGTTTTATTACATCTCGCAGCATTAATATAAACTGTAATTGTTTTAATTTATATGCAATCTTATCTGAAATAATTTTTTGTCTATCGTAATAAGCTTATGCACATATTGCAAATATATTATGTAACATGTGTACATATTAATTATTCGCAAGTAAATGCTCTTGGGAAGTACCGCTTGCTTTTATGCGTATGCGGTATACCATGATGAAATAAATACTTATACCATGGCGTATACCGTCGTACACCGAAAATCGCCAAAATTCGACAAATGTAATTTTCTTAAGATTTTTGTTATGAAAAATTCGCCAAGAATCGCAAAATTTAGTTTTTTTTTAATATTTAAATAAACATTTTCATGGTTTATGGCTTATTTTATTCGTTATATTCCTAGCTTCGATAATTAATAAAAACGTAAAATTTTTGGTATTATAATTGTTTTTGTAAATTTTTGAAAACGTTAATTTTTTTTGTATTTTTTTTTTAAAATTTACCCATTATTTTTTTTAATATCTCCGAAACTGTTGAAAATAAAAAAAAATATTGGTAAGATGCCTAAAAGGGAATTTAATTCCAAATCATTCGCTAGTAATAGCATCCAAATCGGACGTATCGCTCCCAAGTCATGATGAATATACATATTAGCATCATGCCCCCAACAATGAATAATACCTAAAATTAACATTTGTCCTACGATTTTAATGAAATATGCCGTATTTTATTCATACTCGTGATTTTTAGATTAATGATTAATATGTAAAATGTTTGTCCTTATAACTTTTGTATGAATTTCTGAAAACAAAAATAGTACAAATTTTGCAAAAAATATATTGCCACTATGATTAATATGTAAAATGTTTGTCCTTATAACTTTTGTATGAATTTCTGAAAACAAAAATAGTACAAATTTTGCAAAAAATATATTGCCACTAATTTCTGAATAACTTCGAAACAGTTGAAAATATAAAAAAAATTGAATGACTCAAAGGCTTTTAAAAAACCAGACCTGATAGAACCAATCATTGAACAGATTTGGATTCAGCAAGCTAAGGTCAATTAAAATCACATAAAAAAGTTTTTGCTTTCATCTGGTATAATCTTTTCTGGATTTTTTTTACCATTTAAAAATGTTATTGGAAATTTTAAATAAATTAAACAAAATACGTGCAAAAACATTATTTTGTGTACTTTTTCCTATTATAAAACAGTGCCGCCTTTTTTTTTCTTATATCTCATTTTCGGTGCCACTTTTTTTGTAAAAATCCTCTTTTTTTGGTACTTTTTGAAAATATCCAACGGTAACGCTGTCTTTGATATATGTGACCAGACCTGCCATTTTGCCGATTTATCGGCATTTTGCCGTTTTTTTTGCCTTAAAATTAGCAAAGTGCCGGTTTGCCGATTTTTGCTCCAAAAAAAATTTTTGATAAACACTTAAACCACAGTAACTTTGCCTGTTAACGTGTAATTTATTAATTTTAGATTTCTTTGGAGCACTTATCATAATCTATACAACCAAATGGAAAGTGTTTTTAAAACTGTATTAACTAATTTTATAAAAAACAATTAAAAAATTAAATTTTATTTATCAACACAAAGAATTTTTTGAACTTTGATGAGGAGCATTTGGGCTTATTGGCTAATGAGCGAAATTAACAAAATTTTTAATAACTATATTAATTTTTATATAGAGCTTTCAAATCAAATATTAAAACGTTTTTATTTTGAACAAATATTTTATAAATCTTTAAATATGATTAACCCTAACAAAATTATGAAAAAGGGAAATATTTCTTTGATGAAAATTCTTAAAGAGTTCCCCAGCTTTATTTCTGAAAAAGAAAAAGAAATTTAAAACCCTGAATTAGGGAGTTAACATATTTTGCCAAAAAATTTCAGACTTAAAACGTGGGGATTCTACAGATGCATTTCTAGGGCTGTCAAAGTTTGTACAACAAATTATGGTTCTTCAACATTTTTCTGCAAATGTGGAAAGAATTTTTAGACAAATCCACCCTAATAAAACTAAATTTCGATGTTCCCTGGAAAATGAATCCTTTCAAGGAATTCTTTTTTCTAAAGATTACTTAAAATTTAATAATGCAAACTGTTTTGATGTTGATATTAAAATGGATTTAATTAAACTATTAAACTCATGTCGTCGGTGTTTTTACCAACTGACCTAACTGAATTTTTTTTTGAAAATTTAGTTAAGTGCAGAAAATAAAAATATTTGTCTTTTTCTTTATTTAACACACAACAAAAGATGTTATACTAAATAACAAATAATGCATAAACCCAATTTCATTCATATTTTGGCTAGGACAAAAAACATTAAAAGTGCTCTCCTGTAACATTTGTTAAATGTTAGTTAAGGCGGTTAGTTAAAACAGCGACGATATATTTATCTATAAAATATTTGTTAAAATAAAATGTTGAAAAACATTTTTCAACTATAAAAACAATTTTAACCTAATGTACAAATTTTTTTTTAAATTAACTACAATTTATTTATAAACATATTCATTTTTATGTTTATATATGGGTTTTACTCGCATGTAAGTTAATGCTGAATTATTCTGTTTTGTTATTTTTGTGTAAATAAAAATATGTTTTATTGTTCTTAAAAGGGATATTTTTTATTTCCCGATTTTATTTAATTGAAGTGCCGATAATGCCGATCTTTTTTTTGAAAATATGCCGATTTTTTATCAAAATTTTCTGGCACCCCTGTATGTGACCTTCTCCGATACAAGGGGCCTAGTGTGTGAAAATGAAGTTTTGAGAAAAACGCTTTAAAGTTTCAAATTTTAATGTTTTTCTCATTTTGATCGATTTTCCCAAGTTACCACGTTTTATGTGGTAAATAAATTTTTATTAGAAATATTACTTATTTCATCTTATTCTACACCCTTTTAGGTACCAGAATCCACTCTTAAGTCCAAACCCGTTTTTTGACACACTAGGTCCCTTTTCTCGGAGATGGTCACATGTTGTGAAAATAACTGCCCGTTCGCCGATATTGAACGTTAACGTTCTTACTATGCGAACGTTAACGTTCGATATCATTTAAAACAAAATTTCATAAATTGTTTTTGTTTTAAATGTAATTTTCTATGCAAACGTTAACGTTCGATATCGGCGAACGGGCAGTAAATTTTTTTTTTTTTTTTTGCAGTTTACTTATAGGTATATTTTTGTTTTTACGGTTTTTTAGTATGGTTAATTTAAATTTTAAGAAGTTATATTTGTTAATAACACTGTGCTAGTTGAAAAAACAGACAAGCCGGGGACCTGGCGTTTTAACATAATTCGGGTACGCTGAATCCAGTGACGGTAACCGTTTTTTTAGGTTGGCTCTCGTTTTCGAGATATACCGTTATTTCGAGGCGGTTGCACAACATACGTTCGCGTAACTAAAAAACAATTTACTTAATGGAACAAACTCAAAAAACCGAAACTATTTTCCCTATATTCCCACTCCCTCAAAAAAAAATATTTTACAATTGATTCTTAAAACGGCATTCGGTCCGGCAACAAATTCAACCTTGAATGCAAAAAAAGGGTGATCCGGTTACCATACATGCACACACATAAATTCGCTAATAAAATCATACGATCAACAACTACATACATACATACCTCATTTTTTACTGCACGCATTAATTAAAATTCAATTTACTCTTTTTTTTTAATTTAAATTTTTGGCTACAACATAACCTTACAATTTAGACCGGCAAGAATGGCAACATTATTTAACCTTGAACAAAAAGTAGGTGCTACGCTAGCCAGAATTTCAAGACTTTTCTACACGCTAATGCATTTACACTTCTTTCTACACATTATTCGTTTTTTCTCCAACCGGCCTTTTTTCTAACACTAAAATTTCTTAATAGAACTAAATTTTTCCAATAAGAATTTTTACTAAATTTCACACTTTCTTTAAATGTTAAAGTTTTGTTTTATTTAAAACTCAGTAAGTAACAACTTTTTTAATTATTTAAAACCTTTTCACTTTAAAAATACCTTAACAACAACTAAGTAATAGTAAAAATAGATTATAAAAATAACGGATGTCTTTCATCGCAATTCAATTTGGCATGGAGATTCTAATATGAGTTGTGATTAGTCGAACGGAAACGTAATCAAAAAATACCTCGATTACTTTTCATAGTTTGCAGCTTTAGACTTTCAGATGTCATTTAATATTGCACTAAGTTTCAGCCACATTCGAAAAACTACTCTGAGCAGGGAAACAGCTCGCGCGTCTGGTTTTTTATCTTTTAAAGACAAACAGGCCGTGCACTTACTGTAAGTTTCATTTAGATCGGTTCAGCGCTTTAGGCGGCTATAACCCAACAAACACAGAGGTTTGATTTCAAATTGAAAATTATTTGAGATCAAACCTTTTCTTAAACAAAAAACGTTTGATACTGATTTGAAAATCATTTGAGAATAATAGCATTTTTTTAAACTACCATAGCGCTTGATAAGAAATGCTTGACAGTGTACAGACAGACTTTGTAATTAATTTTTTACTCACAAATAATTTCTATTTTTCACAAGAAACTAAGGTTTTCTTAAGGCGAATTTACTTCAGGTAATATGTTACTTTTTATGTTTACACTTTTTTCGCTTCAGTGCTTTAAAGTTTATTTTTGATTTGAGAATAACATTTCATAACAATTTGATATCAAATTGATAAAACATTGTATGTCAAATTCTTATATTCAAATCGTTTTCAATTTTAATTCAAATATTAAAATCAAACAACTGAAACCCTATTGAGAATTCGGTTTGATGTCAAATGATGAAGACAATTTATATAAAAGGATTGACTTCGTGTTTATAGGGAAGCTACAAACAAACAAATAAACATACATTAATTTTTATATACATACATAGACTATGTTTGTTTTTAAAGAACAACCATAAAGTTAATTTGGTGCTTCTCTAAATTATTAAAATTGTCTTTTTAGAGTAATATTTACTTACCGATCTATATACATGTATCGATATTTTTTACGCAGTTACTGATAAACATAATTTCGTTTGAATAGACGAAGTCCTACAAGTGTATGTTAAACATTTCGACGTTCCACCTTATTATTTTTTTTAATTTATATACTTATATTTTTTTATATGAATTAAATTATTTTTTTCGGATTTTTATTTTGAATTTTCTTATATTTTTTACAACTTTTTTTTATAATTTTCTTTTTTCTTAATTGTATTTTTACCAATTTTTACTTAGTTTTAAATTTTTTTGATAATTTGCACTAATTTTTTTTAGTTTTTATTGAAGTTTTCTTACTAATTATTAATTTTTATTTTTCACCTTTTCAAATAATCCTAATACCTAATACCTATATAACATTATAAACCCGCAATTGTAAGAAAACTTGTTCTTGGATAATAAATGATGTACAATTTGTTTCTAGTTCCAAAACTTTGAAAACTCCCCCTTCGAATTTCCTTTATCATACATTTAAATAATTCATATACATATACATACTCGTATGTATGTATTTTATTAAAATTTTGCCTAAAACATAACTTAATTTCAGATCGGCAACAAATATTACAAAAACCTTAACTTGAACATAAAAATAAATCTTTACTAACAAAAACTTTAAGAATTTTATTTACACTAACACATATTTTGTACATTCTATTGTATATACCAAACCATGAGCATACATCTTCCTTTTTTTCCATTTTTCTTACTCTTAATTTCTATTTTTATACTATCTCAAAACAAATATTACAATTGATTCTTAAAAAAATTTTATCCAATAGAAACACAACCATCTTCACAATTCGGTCCGACAACAAATTTAACCTTGAATGCAAAAAAGGGTGCTGCGCTGACCGTACATGCATACACACATATAATTTCACTAATAAAATCATACGATCGACAACTATAGTACCTACACACCACCTTTTTACTGGCCGTTTTAAATAACTGCACGCATTCATACAAATTTAATTTATTTTTTTTTTAAATTTCATTTTTGCCTACAACATAACCTTACAATTTAGGCCGGCAACAATTGAAACATAAATTTAACCTTGAACAAAAAAGAGGTGCTCCGCTGGCCACAACTTTAAGACTTTTTCTATACGCTAACGCATTTACACTTCTCTCTACACATCATTCGTTTTTTTTTTCTCCAATTGGCCATTTTGTCTAACACTAAAATAAATTAATAGAACTTTAAACTTTTTCCAATAGGAATTTTCACACTTTCTTTAAATTTTAAGGTTTTATTTTATAGAAAACTAAGTAAGTAAAAACATTTTATTAATTATTTAAAACTTTTTCACTATAAAAAGCCCTAAATTATTTAAACAAGTTTTACACACAGAGACGACTTTTAAGTAACGCACGCACTTGCTAAACTCTTAAACTTTACTAATGAAATGAGAAAAAATGTGATATGCAAACTGCAGTAAACCAAGAATTTAAGCAAATGTAAGAGTATTAAAAACGAAAGTAATACTCTTTTTTTTCTCTTAAATAAAATTTTTTTTGCATAAAACTTCCTTTCATTCTTCTTTTTCGTTTCTTGTTCCACTTGTTGTTGTTGCTTACAAAAGATTGTGTGAGAGAGACAGTGGTTACCAATTGCTTGTTTATTTTAAAGGAAACGGAAACTAATAAGATTTGTTTTGGGTATTATGTTATGAACTAATTGGGAATCAAACACTCAATAAAAGATTTTTTTTTATAAAAAATTTACAACAAATTTTACAAACCACATGATATTTTAAATAATTTATCAATATTTAATTTTGATTATATAACAAGTTTCTAATAAAAAGTATGCCAAAAAGTGATACGCATCATTTTATTATTTATATATTAGTTTTAAAATAGTAATGATATCGAAATATTTAAAAAATTATAAAAAGAAGTCGATCAAGCTCTACCATTCGATACCCTACATACATTAACATGTATACAGATGAATAAGGTAAGAAGAAATTTGAGATGTTTAATTTTGACTGATTTTAAAAATTTAATTCAAGGTTCGATCCCGCCATAGACTCTGTTCTAAATGAAACTGTAAGAAACTGTAAGTTTCAAATCTTTCAAACCTTTTCTCAAACGACAACGTTTGATAATATTGGAAAATCATTTGAAAATAATAGCTTTTTTGATTTTCCATCAAGCATCGTCGGTGTCACACATACAAACACATTTTTACAGATTCTTTACACTTTGTAATTAATTTTTTACTCACAAATAATTTATATTTTTCACACGAAACTAAGGGTTTCTAAAGGCGAATTTACTTCACGTTATATGTTATTTTTCTTAAATTGTAAACACATTTAACTTTAATCGACATTTTTTATTTTTACAATTTTTTCGCTTCAGTGCTTCGAGGTTTATTTTTGATTTGAGAATAACATTTGATATCAAATTGATAAAACATTGTATGTCAAATACTTATATTCAAATCATTATCAATCTTAATTCTAATTTTGTTTGAATTGTGTTTGATGTCAAATGATAAATTCATTTTAAATCAAAGGGTTGACTTCTTGGTTGTTGGGAAGGTACAAACAAACAAATAAACATACAAACATATTTTCATTTTATATACATAGATTATGTTTGTTTTAAAAATTAAAACCATAAAGTTAATTTGCTGCCGCTTTAAATTATTAAAATTGTCTTTTAAAAGTAATGTTTACTTACCGATCTATATATACCGATATTATTGACGCAGTTACTGATAAACATAATTTCGTTTGAATAGACGAAGTCCTACAAGTGTATGTTAAACATTTCGACGTTCAATTTTATTATTTTATTAATTTATATGCATACTTTATATTTTTTTAAATGAATAAAATTATTTTTCTTCGGATTTGTATTTTGAATTTTCTTATATTTTTAAATTTTTTCTATAATTTTCTTTTTTTAATTGCATTTGATCTTTTTTTTACTTATTTTTAAATTTTTTGATAATTTGCACTAAATTCTTCTATCTTTTACTGAAGTTTCCTTACTAATTATTAATTTTTATTTTTCACCTTTTCAAATAATCCTAATACCTATATAACATTATAAACCCGTCCGGCAGCAATTGTAAGAAAACTTGTTCTTGGATAATAAATGATGTACAATTTGTTTCTAGCTCCAAAACACGTTATTTTTTAATTTTCTTACTCAGGCATAAATAATTCGCTTAATTAAAAAAAACGTGTCGAATACATAATCTCTTTTTAATCAGCGCGGTAACAAGTGCAACATAAATTTAACCTTGAAAACTCCCAGTCTTCTATTTCCCTTATTCATACATATAAATATTTCATATACATACATTTGTATGCATTTTATTAATATTTTTGCAAAATAGTACAAATATAATAAAAACTTAAACTTGAACAAAAAAAATAAGTCTCCACTAGCAAAAATTTTAAGAATTGTCTTTACACTAACACATATTATGTACATTCTACCTATGAAACCATGATACCTACTAGGTATCTCAAAACAAATATTTTACAATTGATTCTCAAAAAAAATTTGTCTAATTGAATCATAACCTTCTTCACAAATTGGTCCGGCAACAAATTTAACCTTGAACGCAAAAAAGGGTGCTGCGCTGACCGTACATGCATACACACATATAATTTCACTAATAAAATCATACGATCGACAACTATAGTACCTAAATACCACCTTTTTACTGGCCGTTTTTAATAACTGCACTCATTCATACAAATTTTATTTACTCTTTTTCAAATTTCACTTTTGCCTACAACATAACCTTACAATTTAGGCCGGCAACAATTGAAACATACATAAATTTAACCTTGAACAAAAAGAGGTGCTCCGCTGGCCGCAACTTTAAGACTTTTCTATACGCTAACGCATTTGCACTTCTCTCTACACATCATTCGTTATTTTCTCTACCACTAAAATAACTTAATAGAACTAAACTTTTTCCAATAGGAATTTTTACTAATTTTCACACTTTCTTTAAATTTTAAGGTTTTATTTTATAGAAAACTAAGTAAGAAAAACTTTTTATTAATTGTTTAAAACTTTTTCACTTTAAAAAGCCTTTATTAATTATTTAAACAAATTTTACACACAGAGACGACTTTAAAGTAACGCACGCACTTGCTAAACTCTCAAACTTTACTAATGAAATGAGAAAAAATGTGATTTACTAACTGCAGTTAAAAAGAATTCAAGCAATTGTAAGAGTATTATTAAAAACGAAATTAATACTCTTTTTTTTATAAAACAAGTGAGAAAAACAAAATTTAAACTCTTTGTATTTTTATCTCTTAATTAATATTTGTTTTTTGCATAAAACTTCCGTTCATTCTCCTTTTTCGTTTCTGGTTCCTCTTGTTGTTGTTGCTTACAAGAGTGAGTGAGAGAGACAGAGGTTACCAACTGTTTGTTTATTATAAAGGAAACGGAAACTAGTAAGAGGTTTGTTTTGGGAATTATGTTATGAACTAATTGGGAATAAAAAAATACTAAATAGTTAAAAGAGTTTTTGTTTGGAAAATACAACATTTTAGCTATAAAAAATTAGCAACAAATTTTACAAACCACAAGATATTTTATATAATTTATCAATATTTAATTTAGATTATATAAGAAGTTACTAATAAAAAGCATACCAGAAAGGGATACGCATCATTTTATCATTTATGTATAAGTTTTTAATTAGTAATGATATCGAAATATTAAAAAAATTATAAAAGGAAGTCGAACTACCTCTATCATTCGACCCTACATACATTAAAATGTATACAGATGAATAAGCTAATAAGATATCTAAGATGTTTAATTTTGACTGATTTTTATAAATTGAATTAAAGGTTCTATCCCGCCATAGACTCTGTTCTGTTTCAGTACAATGAGCTGAAGGTCTAAGTTACTATTGCTCGGTTAAAAAGTATACCTTATAATTATACCCTCCACCACCACTGTGGTGAATGAGGGTATACTAAATTTGTCATTCCGTATGAAACTTCATCTAAGACCCCATAAAATATATATTCTGGCTCCTTGAGTAATTCTAAGTCGATTTAGCCATGTCGGTCTGTTCATATGTCTGTCCGTCTGTTGAAAACACGCTCACCTTCGAAAAACGTAAAAGAAAAGAACAAACTTGGTCTCAAATTGCTTGTAGTTATCCTAAGCAGCTTGGGATTGCAATCCAGAAACATCAGCTTAGTAGGATCAGAACTATGAATCAAAATGTGAAACCACTACCCAAAAAAAATTAAAAATTTTAATACAAAAACTAACATAAATGGTGGAATAATGCACGGAATGACATAAAATTCGCTTTATACGACTGCAAATCATATAAACCCTTCTCGCGGAAAACAGTTTAGTACGCCTAAAACCGCAATAAATAATGCTAGAATACTAAAATTTGGTACGTCACAGTTTTATAGCACCAGAAATCACACTGTAAAATTTCGTGAAGATTGGTTCATAATTTACCATAGGCCCCATATAAACTCTACTCTCGGAAAACAGTTTATTGCGCCTATAACCAAATAAATCCCGCTTTCGGAAAATAATTAATTTCACCTAAAACCATCATAGATATAGATATCGCGGTGAAATTTTTTACTTAAATTCATATGGCCAGACTAAACTAAAATTAACTAATTACACTGCTGTATTGAAATATATTCTAATTTTTTTTTTGTAATACCAGAAATCAGTCTTCAGAATTTTGGGATGATTGGTCCATAATTTATCATAGGTCCAATACAAATTACCCCCCTAAAAATTATTAGAGTTAGGCTAAAACTTTTACGAATCATGATATTTTACTCAAGCCAGTTCAAAGTTCTAACAAGAAACGCATAAAATTTTCTTATTGTCGGTCAATAATTTAAATCAGGTCTAAACCGCAACTAATTTTAATGCTGACGCTCGTTTTTGTAAAGCTTAGTTAATAATATATATGTATTTATCATATAGAGCTCACTCCTGTCGGTGGAGGGTATCAAAGATTCGGCACAGTTGAATATAGCACTCTAACTTGTTGTATTTGTAACTCTTAATAAATAAAAAATTTAATTGAACTTGTGGTGTTTTGATATACCGAGTCGAAACCAAGAACACACCTGATTAACAATTTGAATTAAGTACATCAAAGTTAAATTATTAAAAACCAAAACATTTTATGACTGGCAAAAAGGTTTCTTACTCATATGTACGAGTACTTAAGCAAAAATAGAAAAAAGGGGAAATTTTCAAAAAATAACCAAATAAAATGTCGCAAAAACGCTTTTTTCTATTTCATACGAATTTTTTATCAGTCAATGTAAAATCTTTATTCAATAAGCCACAAAAATATATTTCGGAAACCTCTCAAACCCGTAAAAAGACAATGAACGCGCATGCAATTTGCTCAACTTTCCAGAATTTAAAAGTGTCCAGAGTTCTTAACTTTAACAGTGTCTCAAGCAAAAGGCTTGCAAATTCACTATACGATGAAAAAGGTTGAGCTGCGTACTTAAATTTTTACATTTCTTAAATTTTATTTTTTGCCTAATGTCCTAATGCTAGATTGGCGTCATAGAAGACGTAGAAGTTCAAAATATTAAGAATAAAATATTTATTAAAAAATTTAATAAAGTTTTTAATCGAAATGTTGATCTTCAAACGTTGACCAAGGTAAAAAACAACATATCCTACTAATATTATAAATAATGTTTGTCAGTTTGTTGCTCAATCACGCGAAAACAGCTTAATGGATTTGGATGAAATTTGGTAGACGGAAATTATATGGCCCAGATTTCAATATAGTGTTCATTTTAAAAGGGAAATCAGGGTACCTTTTCTCTTTTTTATAAATTTTTTATGCAGATTGCATATGGTCAGGATTAAAATATGGGGCGCTTTTAACGGAAGAAAGTTGGTACTTTGTTCGGGGTAAAAATTGTGATTAAGTTGGTAATTTTTCTCTTTTCAATAAATTTGATAAACATACAGATTCTAGCCTGTATTAACATTCAGTGTACTTTCTGGAAAATGCTGGTACTCTTGGAACTCTTAATCCCTTCGTACTTTTTGTCTTTTCGAAAAATTTGTTATAACGGTTGTGACCCAGTATAATGTAAAAACGAAAAAATTGGTACTTTTGGTACTTTTTCTCTATTTGATAAATTTGGTATACAGATTACATATGGTCCAGTGGCGAGAATACACATATTTAGAGACGCCTTGCCTTTTACATGGACAGTTGCATGTGCTCAAACTTATATGTATGTGTTGGCGAAAAGTAATAATTCCTATCATGTTGCTTTTTGAAATATTTTAACTAAAAATAAGTATAGATGTAGAAAAATATATAAAATTTCTGTACATTAAACCCTAAAACCCCTTTCTTTAAATCTTGCTGTAATTGTTATGTTAATGAAGTCACAAGTAAAAGCTAGTGTTTTAATAAAAGTGAAAACGATGAATATATTGACACACTAGGGTGGTTACAAGGTATATTAGAACAATTTGATCCTATATTACAGCACATTTCGTTTTGGAAATATTTTAGCCGTCGCTGACTTCTTACAATATACAGATTTTTAATGTATAATTATAATTTTTTAACAGTTTTTAATCTCGATTTCGATATTTTAATCAGGCTTAAGTTCATTAAATTTAATTTTCCTTAAATTATTTTTATGAAGAAAGGAATTTTACAACATGAAATGAATTAAAATTTATTGATAATTTTTCATTATTGACTGAGCTGGAAATCGAACCCATGCCCTGACTAGTTTCGATTGTAACCACACAATCTCTTCAGTGGGGTTTGCCGTTTAGCTCTCACCGCCATTGACACAGGATGATGTCAATAGTCAAACATCAATCCTTAAACCAAATGGTATTTTACCTTGGTAGATCGAAATTTGCTTTGAATGAATGATTACCTATTTTAATTGATTCCATATGGTCTTCCTTACTTCTGGTTTTCGCACTTTTTGGCAAGAATTCTTCTTGAAATCCAAAGAATATTTTTTGTTTTTCATGTTTTTGTCTTTCTTTTTTCTTGTTGACCTTTTTCAGCACAACTTGAATTCCAAATGTAAACATATAGCTCGTGCCTTAGCTGTTTACAATAATAAGTATTGTGGTTATTTTATTGAAACAGTTCAATACTAATTATTTTTAACAGTTATATTTTTCTTTTGGGTAAGAGCAGAAGTAAATGACATCAATATTAAAATTCGTAAAAGAAAATTTGGATGGATCGGTCATACACTTTGAAAACCCCCTAAGGAAATATTTAATCATGATCTTGACTATAACCCACAGGGTAGTAAGAAAAGAGGTCGTCTATGAAACACCGGACGAAGATCCACATTACAAGAAGTTAACAACATTGGTGATCGCAAGGATCTAGCAGCGAATAGAAAAAGATAGAGACAACTAATAGACAGCCTATGTCCAGTATAGAGGCAGCCCGTAATCAATTAGACGACGAGCAAGGCATTATTACATTATTATTTTTCGAATGATCACCAAATTTTCATGGAAGCTATAATCTGTTAAAAAAAATTTTCCAAACATGCATACATATGTAAATATGAACATATCAGTGATGGAAAATTGAGTTCTATGGTACTTTTTTTAGTACCTTTTCCTTTCAAAAATACCACGGTACCCCCACGTCCGTTTTAGTACTCTTTTCTTGTTATACTTCTTTGCTTAGAAATGTAGCGTTGGTATTTTTTTAACATTGACAACCAGGGCTTTGGAGTCGTCACCAAAAAGTACTAACTCCGACTCCAACCGCAGAAATTTCAACTTCGACTCCTAATATTACCTTAATGCTAAGTGTATATGAGACTGGTCCTTATTTGACTTTAAACTCTTTTTTACACGTAGCAATTTCGAAGTATTTTTATTTTGGAAAATATTTTTTTCAAACGACTTACTTTACATATGTAAATACATATTTTTAAACAATTTCTTATTCAAATTTTTATTACTTATTCGTTTTTTACATTAATAATTTAATATTATTTAAAAAAAAAAATTTTTTTATGATGTATACTTATATTAAAATTCCTCTCTTCATTAGGATAATTTAATGAAAATAAAACAAGATGAATCAAAACTTGTATTAAAAATCATAAACGATTCAATTAGCCACAAGAAAACTAATTATTGTAAAGCTATGGCACGAGGTCTATGTTTAAAAATTAAAATATCGTTCAGGCTGTGAAAAAATTTCAATATAAAAAGAGAAATGAACTTTGGTATTCTAGAAAAATTCTTGATAAAAGTACTAAAAAACAGAAGTAAGGAAGAGGCGTAAATAAATTGAAAACTTGATTATCAATTACAGCGGATTTCGATCCACCAAAAAATTGCGTTGGTTAAAAGATTGATGTGTGACTATAGATTGACAGCCGTCGTAGTGGCGGAAAGGGTGAAACTGAAAAAACTCTGATTAAGAGAATGCGGTTATTCTCGAAACATGTGAATTCAGCCCTAGTTCGATCCCCCGTTCAGTCAAAAATAAAAATGATCAATAAAATTCTAACTCATTTTGTGTTGTGAAATTCCTTTCTTCATTAGAATAATTTAATGAAAATTTAATTCGACGAATTTAATCCTGATTAAAAAAATTAAAATTTGGTTCAAAACCCATAAACAGTTCAATTAACCCCAAGAAAACTTAAATTCATTTTTATTAATTAAATATTTAGCATAATTTTTTGTATAAAAATTCAGAAGATTATCATATTGTAAGCAAATTTAAAATTTTTTTTGTATTAATCTTAGCCGATTTTCTTCATTTTACGATTTAGCAGATTTTATCATATTTTTTTAAAGTTTTGGTAAATTCTTATCATACATGGGCATTTTTCAGTACCAGTACTTTTTCAGTATTTTTTTTTTTTACTGATTACTGAAAAAAAAAATCAGTATTCAGTAAATTTTACTGCTTACTGAAAACAAAAATCAGTATTCAGTAAAAAGTACTGATTACTGAAAACAAAAATCAGTATTCAGTAAAAAGTACTGATTACTGAAAACAAAAATCAGTATTCAGTAAAAAGTACTGATTACTGAAAACAAAAATCAGTATTCAGTAAATTTTACTGATTTGTGTAAAAAAATGCAGTAATCAGTAAATGATTGATAGTATTTACTGTATGTTTTTTAACTATTTAAAAACGAAATGTGTTACCCAATAAAAACTGATTTATATAGCTGAGACTTCGAATTATTTCATTTTTTCACTAATTTGAAATTTTATAAAAACGAAATATTATTTTTTATAAATTTTTTAATAAGATGTTTTTGCCGGGAAATAAGTTTTTGAAACTCTTGTCATCAATTATAGACAATGGAGAGGCAGTAGAGCAAATAAAATTCAAAATGTCCTCAACAAAGGAGCCTTTGCGACCTCTAATCCTCCTGTTCTCCTCCTTTCTTACTTTTAAATCTACAACTTTTTGTGGATGTTCTTTTTTTAAATGTTTAATAAAATTGGAGCTCACACGCAAAGACCCTTTAATTTTTTTGTTGCAAACTTGGCAAACAGCAATTAAACCTCCCATTTTCCGTTGGTGAGGAGTTTTGTCCATCTTATTAAAATTTAAAATCAATAAATTACAAGTGAGAGTGCTATATATTCGTTTTTAAATAGTTAAAAAACATACTGTAAATACTATCAATCATTTACTGATTACTGCATTTTTTTACACAAATTAGTAAAATTTACTGAATACTGATTTTTGTTTTCAGTAATCAGTACTTTTTACTGAATACTGATTTTTGTTTTCAGTAATCAGTACTTTTTACTGAATACTGATTTTTGTTTTCAGTAATCAGTACTTTTTACTGAATACTGATTTTTGTTTTCAGTAATCAGTACTTTTTACTGAATACTGATTTTTGTTTTCAGTAATCAGTACTTTTTACTGAATACTGATTTTTGTTTTCAGTAATCAGTACTTTTTACTGAATACTGATTTTTGTTTTCAGTAATCAGTACTTTTTACTGAATACTGATTTTTGTTTTCAGTAATCAGTACTTTTTACTGAATACTGATTTTTGTTTTCAGTAATCAGTACTTTTTACTGAATACTGATTTTTGTTTTCAGTAATCAGTACTTTTTACTGAATGCTGATTTTTTTTTCAGTAAGCAGTAAAATTTACTGAATACTGATTTTTTTTTTCAGTAATCAGTACTTTTTACTGATTACTGAAACGCGTAATGCAGTAAAAAAGTAATGCAGTATGCCCATGTATGATTCTTATCAAAAGGTTATGGCAACGCAGCTTGTTGATTATTTTAATGTCAGATATCCTCATCAGAATTTTGCTGTTGAAATTGAGCAGCTCGGTCCATAAATGGCTGAGATATGGGCAAACAAATTATGTATTTTAGTTTTTTATTTTTAAGTTTATTTTCCAAAAAAAAAAAAAAAAAAAAGTTTGAAAAAAGTACCAAAATGTTGAAAAAAGTACTCTTTTGATTGGTGGTCAGAACCATATAAAATTTTAAATTTTCCATCACTGATGTATATGTATTTTTGAAATGTATGTCAGTAAAAATCAGAAACATGCCAGTGTTTTGATTTATAAATGGAGTATTTTATAAAAACTGTTAAGGTTTTCTTTTTAAGATCAAATAATAAGAATTCTATATTAAATATTAGGTACATTTTGAATAAATTCAAAGATATCTACAACACTTTTTAGTAATTTGGCTTATTATATTAACGATTTTAAAAATGCGATTATTTCAAAATTGTAATTGGTCAGAAAAAAAACGGAGTAAAAAAATCAGTTAAAAATCAAATTCATTATTCATAAAAATTATATAGAAGTGATCCCAAATTGTTGCAAATATTTGAAAAAAAAAGTATTAACGTGACTACAGTCATTTTGCATAGCTTTTCGTAAAAATCGTTAGTCAATACATTATCTAAATATTTTGAAATATCACAAATGGAAAAAATTAAGTTACAAGTCGTACCACAAAAAAACCAAATGATCCATTTATATTGTATAATTACAATCGTAGATTTTAACTAAAAGTTTGACGATGAAAAGGTGCGATCATTCGCGACTACGATTATAATCGATTAAATGCGTTTTTAAAAGCTATAATGAATAACAAAAAAAATACACATTTGAGCATCTTTGGCTTTATATTTAAGAGTTTTGTTCAAAATAATTTATATATGCATCTATACCCAGCTACACTCATAGAAAAATGCATCTGCATATTGATGATGCCCTTACATCAGAATTGTGACATCAATGTTATTACAAATGGCATCAATGAGGCAAACAGTGACAACAATCCAATGACAAAAGTCATCATAAAATTTTGTCATATCGTCGGTTGATAATTTAAATGTCGTATGTGGAGTTTTTGCGGTTTTGAGTTAAGATCGATTCCTTAGGTTTTCCTGATCTTTCATTTGGCGTAATCAGTTTTTCGATACCTCATACGGTTTTCGAGATATGGAGTGTTGAGTTTGTCGTATGTGATATTTGCTGAAGCAATTTTCAAATTAAATGTGTTCAAACTCAATTTACTCGAAACTATCGCAATCCACATACGACAACTTAATTATCAACAGACGATATATTATGCGTCATCTATGCTATGACTATAGTGACATCAATTCGATGCTACATTTTGTGTATTATTAACATTATTTTCATTTTTTAAAAGTAAAATGAGAAGCAAAAGTTAAATACATAAAATTTTTAAAGACGAATGATTACAAAAACCATATCGTTGCCTAAAATGCAAAAAGCCCTATCTAACATTTTGAAAATTTTACAGGAGAAGCAAAAAACGATTTAAAATGATAAATTTCCACAAACTGTTTATAATGAACTTTTCTTCTATTTTTCTTGTCAAACCTACCAGTGGTCTTGACAAATAACAATGTTGCATATAATGCAAACTGTTAATTATGTCTTTTAGTGTTTTTCGTATAATATTTTGTAGATAGAGCTAAAATCCCTTATCTTGGTCGAAAGACTCCAAAATTTGTTATGGACATTTGTGTTGATGCAATACAACAGAATCAATGAAAATGTTTTCAATTTTGGTTAGTTAGGGCCTTTTGCGTTTCAGGTAACGATATGCTGCTGGTGTCTTATAATTAAAAGTTCTTCTGTAAACAAAGTTTGGAATACAACAAAAGTGAAACAAGCATGTGTAACGGGTAAGTTAATAACAATAATATTCTTTCACTTTGACGAAAACCAATCCCAATGACAAACTGTCGTTAAATTGAGCATAATGAGTTGTTTCTACAATGTTACTGAGTCATCGCACTGATGACATGTTTTATTGAACTGACTTCGAATCGTCATTTCTGTGACCCTGATTACAATTTGGGCAAGTGATGTTAAGGTTGACATCACAATGATGAAAAGTGTAATGGGGTCAAAAATGAAGACACTTGTCATAGCACTGATAACAAAATACAGCAGCGTTATGACGCCTTTTCTATCACCGTAGCAATTGGGTGTTAATTTTTTTAAAAAATCACCTAAATGACTCTTTTTTTTAAAATCTTTTTTGATGAGTAAGGACTGGTTTATCACTTGAGCGATTGAAAAAAGATTCACATATGATTCATTTACATGTTCAACTGATGATTTCTTAATGTTTTGATTTTAAAACTTATTCACATTTGATTTATTCATATGCTCAAACAGGAATCAGAAAATTGTATCACAAATGATTCTTTGAGGTGATTTATCGGTATTCTCACAACTAGAGTATCGTTTGTGATCGCAAAATTAGCTCATATGCGGTTATTTTGCTCTTGAAGCTGATTTTTAAAAGATTCGATTATGATACAAAATGCTAGTCGGTCCAACCTGAACATTTACAGCCGTATTAATAACAAAAAACTTGTCACCAAATTTCGATGTTCCCTGGAAAATGAATCCTTGCAAAGAATTCTTTTTTGTAAACATTACTTAAAATTTAATAATGCAAACTGTTTTGATGTTGATATTCAAATGGATTTGTATATATAAAATATTTGTTAAAATAAAATGTTGAAAAAAATTTTTAAATTTTTTTTTAAATTAACTTCAAATTATTTATAAAAATATTATTTTTCAATAATTTTTATGTTTTTGTTCGGTTTATATGTAAGTTAATGCGGAATTATTCTGTTTTGTTATTTTATGCCGATTTTTTTTAATTGAAGTGCCGATAATGTCGATTTTTTTTTGAATATATGCGGATTTTTTTTCAAAATTATCTGGCACCCCTGGCCACGATTATTATTGCTTTTTCCTCCGATAAAACAAACTAGAAGCAAAGCTAAAGGCCATGTCAGATAAAACTTTTGCTTCGCGATGCGTTACCGATTCGCTTTGACATCTAAGATAAAATATACATACTTATACGAAACATGTCACATTAAGTACTTTCAAAGCGGAGCGAAGCAAAAAGTTAGCCAACTCTCATCTTTTTGCGCGCTTTGACAATTGTCTAGTACAATTTTCTTTTTTTTAAATTTTGTTTTGCCAAATTCAATTCCCGTCCAATTGAATTTTTAACTTTAATTTTTATAACAAAGAATTAAATGTACAAATTACCAACCGCTTTTATAAGTAAACAAACAATTCATGAGTGTTGTCAAAGTTTTAATTGTGTCATACACCTTTTGCTTTGCGTTTTTCTGCCAAAGGTAGAAACGTCACGCAATGCTGCAAAGTTGTATCTTACACGGCCTTACTCTTTAAACACAAAACGATATATAAGTATAAACATTCTTAAAAAGTTTGAAATTGTTTTAATAATATATTTCCGTTTTACATCCGCTTCTTGTTCTTTCACGCAGCATCATGAGGTTTAAACAATGTTGTCGTCTTAGAGTTTTTTTTTTAGCAATAATTAACGGGTTTTACATTAAGGCACATTTCAGATTGTAAGGGAAAATAAATATTAAAATGTGTATAAGAAAGGTTAAATATTTTCTTTTAATTAGTTTTTTTTTGTTGTGGAAAATCTAGTTAAGTAATCTTCAGAAAAAATATTCCTTTTAATATAACTTATTATTCTTAAGAATAGTTTAATACTAGGAAATGGTGTTTTTACATTTTCCAGCTGCATTTAAAATCGAAAATTCGATAAAGGTATGAAAAATGTAGCAAAAACAACATGGCACTAGAAAAATAGGTTATGGAAAGAAGGATAGAGGGAGTAGTGCTTGTGGACATTCGACTTTAACTTAATCATATTGACAGTGAGAGGAAAGACTTCAGCAGGAAGGTTATTCCACATACGAATAGTCCGGCCAAAGAATGAATATGTCATGTAATGCGTTGTACGATGCACCGAATAATCTACCAAAAATGTACTTTAAAAACGGCTGAGATCACTGGTTTTATTAGTTTTGATAAGTACAAGGCGAACTCACACCAGGTGACCTTAGCTTGCTACCAGCGTTGCCACGGCCAAAAAAAATTGTAACCAAAATATAAAAACAAAAGAAAAACAAAAGCGAAAAAAAGTAACCAAAATTATTTTGTATCAAAAGCACTAACTTAACCGATTAGCGGTTAACCAAATGAATACCATAGTTATTATGGTATCAACGTGCAAAATTGCTTTTATATATGTAGATGCTCTTTGCCCGGTGGAAATAGAATCATATTAAACGGGATGGGATCGGAAGGGCCATTGACCTTATCGTTTATATGAAGCATTAAAAGTAGCAGATACATCTATATGTATATGGGGGATTTCATCGATGTCTCCGATTTGGATGACATTTGTACCAAGGTTAGTCCTAGTAGTCTAGATACAAAATTTCAACAAGATCGGTAAAAAAGTTTCTGATTTAGAGACGGTCAAAATTTGACATATTGGCCAAACAGGTGTTTTTTCTCATCTATGTAACTTAATATCTATTGGTGTTAGCAAAATTTGTCCCAAACAAATTAGATAGCTATTTCTTCAATCTTTCGAAAAATTTTTTTTTCTTGTTTTTTCTTAAATTTTTTTTTAAATTTAAAAGATAATTAGTATTGTGGTTATTTTATTGAACTGTTAATGGTTTTATTAAAATGTTTTGATAATTTTTCATTCTTGACTGAGCCTGGAATTGAACCCAGGTTTTCACGGACAGGTTGGCCTGACTAGTTTCGATTGTAACCAAACAATCTTTTCAAAGAGGTTTACCGTTTAACACTCACCGCCATTGGCGACGGATGACGTCAATAGTCAAACATCAATCCTTTAACCAAATGGTATTTTACCCTGGTAGATCGAAATTTGCTTTGAATGAATGATTACCTCTTTTTATTGATTTACATGTGCTTCCTTAATTCTGTTTTTCATACTTTTTGTCAAGAATTCTCTTGAAATCCATGGTACATTTTTTGTTTTTCATGTTTTTGTCTTTCTTTTTCTTGTTGAAATAAACAATTATCAATAAATTTTAATTCATTTCATGTTGCAAAATTCCTTTCTTCATAAAAATAATTGAATAAAAATTAAATTCAATGAACTTAAGCCTGATTAAAATACCGAAAAATATATATAAAAGATAAATAAAAGAGTATACTTTTTGTAACGTAACGCCCGCCAGCAAATAAGCGCGTATCTTAGGCCCATGTTGTTTTTATTATCCTTTTTGTTCCTAAATATAGAGCTAGTTGCGCTTTACACCAAAATATAAAAAATTTAATTATACATACATATAAAATTTTTTGAGAAACAATTTTAATTACTTGCTGGTTACAAAAAGTGGACTTTTCGCTGGAAATGCCCATATATTAAGTTAAAAAAAACATATTCTTTGCTTAATAAGCTTGCTGAATACGAATATGAAATTAATTTACTTTTCTGAATGCGCGTTTTGGTGATATGTATTCGTGAAATATAAGCTTTTTTTGTTTCTTTAGTGTTTTTGTTTATTGCCAAAAATTGGCAAGAACTGTTTATCTAAATAAAATAAGTTTTACACTTTTAAATATATATCTCTCCATTATTTCAGCCAATACAGCGACTGTGTTGATCGTATAAATATATTTATTTTTTATTTATTTTATTTCTCACAATACTATAACCTAGCTTTCAACGGACATAATCGGTTACAAATTTCTACTATCAATTATAAATAAATGAATATATGAATTTATGTATGTGTATATAAAAATTAAAGTGTGTATAATTACAAAAGGAAAAGATTGCTTAATAATAATGTAAGAATACTAGATATGAAAAATCCCAAAACTAACAATTCCGAAAATTATATGTAAATCTCATATATACATACATATATGAATACATTTTTAATATATATTCATATACAAACACACACATACATATGGAGGATTTCATGTCAAGTGACCCAACTTTTGAAATCGATGTCTTCCGATTTGTATGAAATTTGCACCAAGGTTAGTCTTATTGGATAGTAGTTTAGACACAAATTTTCAACAAGATCGGTGAAAAAGTTTCTGAGTTAGAGGGTGTCAAAATTTGACGTTTTGGCCAAACCGGTTTTCTTTCTCATCCATGTAACTTATTATCTATTGGTGTTAGAAAAATTTGTCCCAAACAAATTAGATAGCTATTTCTTCAAGCTTTCGAAAAAAATTTTTTTGTATTTTTTTAAATTTTTTAAAATTTTTTTTTTTTTAAATTTAAAACTTATTTTTTATTTTTTTTTTTTTTTTTTTTTTTTGCTCAAAAGAAAGCTTATGAATTTTACTTTTAGGTAGTTTTGGTCGCTTAGTGGGTATGCGAGTGGGATATGTATAAAAAAAAATAATTTCTAACTCAAGACGAGGGTTTTTAAATTTTTAGCATATGCACTATTTTGAAATTGTTCCTTTTTATGTGTAAGTGTTTCTAAAATCTTAAAAAAAAACTTATGCTGAGAAACTAGACAAATTAACCTTTCCGACGGTATATAACATACCTAACTAGCATTTCATTCCCTCGATACTGTAATACCCACAATATGTTAATCCCAGGAATAAAATCACTTTTTTGACAAATTAAGTTTTTTTTATTTATTTGTAATAATAATTAAATTAATATAAAATAATAATAATAAAAACAAAAAGATAAATAATCTAAAAAATTTAATCTTAATCACATAATCACTTTAATAAATTTTTTTTGTTCTTTTTAAATTTTTTAAAAATTTTTTTTTTTTAAATATAAAACTATTTTTGTATTTTTTTTTGAAAAATGTATTTTTTTTTTTTTTTTTTTGCTCAAAAGAAAGCTTAGGTCTTTTCCTAGTAGTTTTGGTCGCTTAGTGGGATGCGAGTGGAATATCTTATAGCTCGATTGAAAACCAATCTTAATTATTTTAGAATATAGCCAACTGTTCCAGAATACACCTCCAAGCCATATAAAAAAAAGCTGGCAATTTAAACCCATGAACAATTTGTTTTTTAACATAAAAAATGCGCGTAGGAACATCTTATCCTCCAACAATAAATTTCAGTATTTTAATCAATTATAAATAGAAGGAAATAAGGCACAACAAATAAAATCTTTTAATGAAAAAAATTATGTATTCCCAAAAACAACTTTTTTGATAATAAGTTGGTAACAATAAATCTGTGTTGTACAATTTACATAAAGGAAGTTCACTTTAGATATTATAACATTAACATGACTTTCAAATGATAATTTAGTATCAAGAATTACACCTAGACAATTAAGACGATCAACAAACGCAATATCAATACCGCTAAGAGTAATAGAAAACCCATAACTACTACATTTGTCAAACAACATTGCCTTAGTTTTACCAGTATTAACCAAAAAAGCATATTATCTAAAACCCAACTATCCAACAATTGAACTGTATAATTGATCACATTTTGCAATACATCAGAAAATTCAGGTGTACATACCCTTAAGCAAAAGCTGCACATTATCAGCAAAAGAAAATGGAAGACATAAATTGCTAGAAATGTTATCAAAAAGATAAACATTAGCGGAATTTACCCTTGATAGTAAAGTCCCTTGTAGACCTTGTTAATCTTATAATTTTAGTAAAAATACTAACATTTACAACACTGCAACAACAAAATGTATTAGACTAAAATATACTACGCTGTGGTTGAAAAATTCCACAAAAAGCAGTAGTAAACAAAGTGTGTGAATTTACCAGAATAAAACAGTTGAAGAAACTTTATCTGTCTCTTTCTCTCACTCATCAAATTCATTAATTTACAATGCATATGAAAAAGACACTCACGCTTTGAAGTATAAAATCGTATTAAATATAACAGAGTTGTACTCTTAATACAAAGGGTGAAAAAGTATATAATTCTGGAGGTATTCAAAATCTATTGGATGATTTTTTTGTGGGTAGGGTATAATTACTATTATTATGCGATCCTGCTGAAGTTTGTAATGAATAAAAATGCTAATCCTAATCTCACTTTTTAGCAAACATTTGATGTTTATTTTTTCAAATGTTTTTTATTTAATTATTTAATTTTTTCCCGAAGTGTTTCATATATTTTCGTTTAATTTGTCAAACATAAATATACCTGAAGTTTTTTAAAAATTGGAGTAGGTTTTATTCTACTTTAGCAACACTTTGTATGAAATGGTTAATTATATCTTAAGCAATATTGTTCTAGGCAAAATATGTCAATGGCTTTTTATTAATAATATGTGTGCGTTTGTGAAAAGTTTTTTTTTATTGTGCACTTACTGGGTGTGCTGCTTTAATTGTAAATCTGGCTTAATTGTAAAAGTACATAAGTACATATCGTCGGTTGATAATTTAATTGTCGTATGTGGATTCCGATAGTTTCGAGTAAATTGAATTTGAACACATTTAATTTGAAAATTGCTTTAGCAAATACCACATACGACAAACTCAACACTCCATATCTCGAAAACCGTATGAGGTATCAAAAACTGATTACGCCAAATGAAAGATCAGGTCGGAAAATCTAAGGAATCGATCTTAACTCAAAACCGCAAAAAATCCACATACGACATTTAAATTATCAACCGACGATATATAAAATATAAGAACTCTGCTAATGTCTTATGTTATAAGAAACATCTACTTAATTCAGCGTAATAGTGCCAAAGCTTCAGAAAAGCGTAATTAAAGTACAAGTTACAATTATAGAGCTTATTAAGCAATAAAAAAATCAGTTTTAAACCAATACTGTTTTAGTAATGTCTTGTTGAGAAAGTGGCAACACGAAAAACGGTTTATAGATTCGCAAAACATACACAGTACAACATTTTTCAGTTAATTGATTGCCAACTCAATTCTGTGAACTGTATATGAAATTAGACCCAAAAAGAAGAATTTCTGCATCATTCGTTTTGTCTTCTTACCTGCGATTTGAAGTTAGTATCGATTTGAAGTTAGTACTATCGTATAGGGGAATTTATCACGTTTTAGGCCCTGTTGTTTGACATAGCTCGACAACCCCTAGCCTAATTTAGTTGAAATAAATTTTAAAAAATTAAGAATTACAATTCCCTTAATCTGTTCATATATTGTTTTCCTATACAAGTAACACTTTCGAAGTTAAAAATGAATGTATGAAGGGAAAAAATTATTTTTTGCCTAAAAATTTAAATTTTTTTTTTTAAAAATACATAAAAAATCCAAAATGGAAAAAAGTTTCAAGTCTAGTTAATTTTTCGCAAAGTCACATAACCCATGAGCAAAATGAGACAAAGATCATAAAAATCGATGCACGCGTTTCGCTTTTATTCGCAATTGAGTAAATGTATGAATTTCAAAAATTTGCTCGAGATATGCACAACATTATTTGGAGAAAACATTGACACCTTTTTCATGATTCTGAGAATTAAAAAAAAAGGAATAAACAAAAGGTTATTTGATTTTTATGATTGCGGTAATAAATGTACGTGGACAATTAAACGGAAAGTGGACCGACCTTTTTATTATTTGGGTTTTTCCGGTGGCTACCTATATGATTTTTTTACAGAAATTGCACCCACATTTAAGGGTGGTCATTATTTGGAAAGTTTTGCACAGTTTGAAACGTACAAGTGCTGAATCAGGTATATAGCCAGCCGCCCTTAAAATATGCGCCCATTTATAAGTACCTGGCAGTAAAATATTCAAAAATACGTAGTATTTATAGGTGTGCATTGATCGATTTTTGGCATTCAGCCAGTGCCGACGAACGCGAACAGTAAAAGTGATTTTTCTCCAGTTTTTTAAAAGTGAATAACAACAAAACATAAAATATATCAATATGGAAAACAACAAGTGCCCATATTTGGATGAATATTGTTACGTTTGTGGTCATATCGTCCGAAAAATACAGAAAAAAGATCGAAAAAATTTGTTTACTGAGCAATTCAAAACCGCGTATTGTAATTATTTCGATGAAGCAGATTTAAGTGGTGCAAATTTTACGCCGAACACAGTGTGCAACAGTTGTTATACTACCCTTCTAAAATGGATTCACGGAAAAAGTAGAAAGTTATCTTTTATGAAGCCAGTAATTTGGGTGGAAGACACAACTGGACATGATGAATCCAGGTGCTATGCATGCATAAATTTTCGTCCTGGATTAAACAGACAACAATTGAAAACAAAAGTATACACTGCTGCATTTACTGCCACACTTCCAGTGCAACGCCCTGCTGATACCGATGCACCTAAACCTCCGAGTGCGGATACTGTGTCCCTGCTAGCCGAAACCGTTTTCACCAATCCGACCGATTTGGATGATGCTGATTGGATACCCGATATTGAAAATAGTGCACCACAACCGCTACCACAAATCGAAATGGATTACATTGTGGCCAAGCTGGGACTATCACAACACGACTCCGAATGGCTGACATCATTTTTGAAGAGAAGAAAACTCACACAGCAAAATGTCAGCGCAACATCATACCGACAACGCCAAGCTGACTCAGACCATGAATATGAACAACCTACGAAGAAAACAAGATCATCAGAACCACAAGCGTCAACTTCTACAAGGATGGATATTGCCAATAATTGAAAAAATGTTCTAAATTTTGTTTTTATGCATATTATAATTGCGTATTAATTGCATATTATTTTATTTTCATTAAGTTTTTGTAAATAAAGTTTTTTTTTGCATGATAATTTTTTAATTTATATTTTTATTTTTATTTTAAGGGTGGTGGCTATAACTGATTTTTGAAATTCATACCTTTACTCAATTGCGAATAAAAGCGAAACGCGTGCATCGATTTTTATGATCTTTGTCTCATTTTGCTCATAGGTTATGTGACTTTGCGAAAAAATAACTAGACTTGAAACTTTTTTCCATTTTGGATTTTTTATGTATTTTAAAAAAAAAAAATTTAAATTTTTAGGCAAAAAATAATTTTTTCCCTTCATACATTCATTTTTAACTTCGAAAGTGTTACTTGTATAGGAAAACAATATATGAACAGATTAAGGGAATTGTAATTCTTAATTTTTTAAAATTTATTTCAACTAAATTGGGCTAGGGGTTGTCGAGCTATGTCAAACAACAGGGCCTAAAACGTGATAAATTCCCCTATACGATAGTACTAACTTCAAATCGATACTAACTTCAAATCGCAGGTAAGAAGACAAAACGAATGATGCAGAAATTCTTCTTTTTGGGTCTAATTTCACATACAGTTCACAGAATTGAGTTGGCAAATCATGTGTTGTACTGTGATATTGTATCTTATATCTTATGTCCAGAAATTGAAAAGTTAACGGTTTCACTTTTATTAAAATACAAGCTTTTAACCGCTGATTTAATTAACGTGAAAATTAGAGCGAGACTTAAAGTAAAGGGGTTAGTTATCCTATAAAAAATTTACCGAAATTTTATGTAGTTTTCTACATCTGTACTTATTTTTTGTTAAAATATTTCAATAAACGACGTTACATGAATTACTACTTTTCGCAAACACATACATAAAAGTTTAAAGCACTCGATACTCTTGAGCAACCAACATTCAACTGTCCATGTAAAAGGCAAGGGGTCTCTAAATATTTATATTCCGCTCACTGGGCCATATGTAATCTGTATACCAAATTTATTGTGTCCGAACGATTAATCGGCTTCGGCTTCGGTATTGGCCAAAAATTTGCTAATCGGCCAATAATCGGTGTTCGGCATTAATTTGGCCGATTTTTGTCGAAGGCCGAACTTTGTTATACCTTTATATACAAATGTTACAAAACCATGCAAAAATAATCAACTAAAACTTTTTTTCCAAAATTCGGTTGTGGTTAATTATATTAGGTAAGATCCCGTACTCAACGTTGTGAGTCCGTGGTAAAAAGTTTTACAGCTAAATCTTTCATTTGACGCAAATTCGAAGCAAAATACATTTTAGTGACTTATTTTTAACATAAATTAACATAAATGGTTATATTCAACATTTTTTATTATTCGGTAGTGTATAAAGTCATTTCTAAAAATTTAAGGAATAGAACTATTACAAAAAGCTTTATAAAATACATAACTGAAATTTAGCTCATAGAATAAATTCGAAAAATAAAAAATTATGAATATAATAAAGTTGCTTATAAAAAGAAATAATTCCCAATATCTATAAATGGTATTTAAACAAGTGGATAAATGGTAAAACATCTGATACGCGTAAATATGAAACCCAAATAGTTGAGATAAAATTTTAAATTTAGGGGCCAGCAAACCCCCGATACATGCAAAAATTTAAATGACTTTTTTCTATGAAATACAAGTTTATTTAGATCATTTAATTTTTTATAGTTTAAGAAAAGTTGAAGCTTTACTGCCGTATTCATAAAAAATAAAATAGATTTCAAACGTATTTTAAAACAAAATTTCCATACAAATTTTCCTTAAAATAGATTTCATATCCAATTTAGTTTTTTATGAATACGGCAGTTAGAGTTTAGAGCAAACAATTTTTCACACATTTAAACATGTAAATAGAAAGTGAAATTTTCTTGTACTTTTATATCGTAATATCAAACGGCAAATAATATTTACAATTAACATGAAAATGGAATTTCTAATATTTCCTGAATATTCTATTTATTTTAACCACATAGGTAAGATGTTTCTTAACATAAAAATTATCCCTTTTCATACTAAATTATTCTAGGTACAACTGTTTGTAGTTAAAATGTATTATAACTTATAAAAAATTTAAGTAAAACTAATGGAACTATTCGTCCAAATTTTTAAAATAAATAACGCTAAAAAAAGCTTAAAACATTTTCCAAAAATGCTAAATAAAATGCCATGTGCTAAATGAATATTTTGCAGCTAAATTACAAATTTTAATGCTAAATTTAGCTGCAAAAAGGCCAAATGGCCACACTGTGTGGTATGCCAATCTTACCGAAAACTGTTCTCGTACTCAGAGTTTGGTAAGGTGAGAGAGCTTTGAAGGGAAAAATATTCTTCTTCTTCTTGCACGAAGTAGCCCGTAATTTTTCTTTTGGCTGATTGGGAATATTGTTAAAAAATCAGCTGTTTCAAAAAATAAGCAATAAAAAACTACAAACAAATGTTACCAAAAGAATTAAAATTAAAAATATTAATAAAATAAAAAAAAGAACATGTTGAAAAATGTAAGAACATGATTGAATTTTACTTTCATGTTAGGAACACAATTGAGTCGTACGTCGTATGAACGTAGGACGCAACGCCGTAATTTTTTTTAAACACGCTTCATTTTCCCACAATGCCGTCGTAAACTTATTTTGTTTTCCCTTGAAAATAATATTAAACAAGTCAAAATTTATTCATACTATTTAATTCTTCTTTTTTTTTATTAAATTTGACTATAATTTCATTCCATTCTTTATCCATTTTGATTGTCATTATTTAAATTTGGAATTTTATAACTGAATTTCACCACTAGAATAAAAGTAGTGGTAACGAGTAGCTTGTTATTATTGTGAATTATTGAATTGTCATCTTGGAATTATTTTGGAAATTACAAGCACTTAATGTAAATTAGAAAAAGAAACAAGGCGTAAACTTAAGCTATTGGTTTTCATTAGAGCTCACTTCCTATTCAACTGTCACTTTTGCAACATTAATTATTTCTAAATTGAAATCGATATTTTTTGTAATTAAATTAAAAAATTAAAACCTTACCTTAGCTTAACTAAACTTAACTTATTGATTTTACACTTGCAATAAAATTGTATTTTTTCTTATTTGAAAAGTATAAATATTTTAATTCTACATTCATACGAACACCAACATAAAGGTGAGCTCACACACATCTAATCACACACACATTCACAAAACTAACCAAATATCCCTAATATTGCACAACTAACCTCGTATAATTTTCGAGTAACCGAGAAATTATACCATATAGGAATTTTGGTGCTAATTTCTACAAAATTGCAGTCCACTCAGCTCTTATCTACCAATTCGTTAGTCTCCCAAGGCACCAGATTACTTCGCTTTTTCTATGACAACACGGTCGTAACCGGCGTATGATATAGAATTAGATCTACATATGAATACGTACGACGAAGATACGCTTTTACGTTTACGCCAGTTATTGTGTGGCTTTGTATGAAATATAATACGTTTATATTTGATAACGTATCTACGTCGTTCGTTACTATGGTGTAATTTATTTGAATACATTACATACTAAAGAATTTTTTTGGGGTAGAAATTTGGTTTTTATTGTTCCCGTACTTTTGTACTTTTTTGTGTATTATGTGATAAATTTTTGTTAACTCTCATTTTACCGAACTTTACCCAAAAAGAACGGGATCGCACCTATTGTTTCTAAAAAAAGGTAAACCAGCAGGCAACATGGGAAGAAGAAAAAAGGCGAAAAGAAATTAACGCTTCTATATGGGATAATTGAATGAATATCTGGCACCACCAACAACTATTGCTGCCAGCGAGCAACTGCTTAGTACAGATGGCCTGTTTTATTCCAATCGCAGAAGTATTGGTATCAATGCATAAAAATCACTTTACTGTCATCAAAACATAAAACTTTTGAATTTTGATTATTAATCAATATGCAGCACATCGCTTCTTTATTGCAACGTAGTCATATCTCAAAAAAATCAAACTTGGCAAAATGCGATTAAAGTTTTAAAATTGTATCTTTATGAACTGATTTAGTAAAATATATTTTAATACAACTTCGGTTCGGTTTGAGATTTACAGAATGTTTTTTTTTTTTTTTTGATATAGAGTAGGTATGAAGGAGCACTTTTCTAAAGTGCGATATGAATATTGATATAACTACTTGATAGTAACAATTTTTTTGTTTGTTTTTTTTATTACAAAATTTTTTTATAAATAAATTGTTTTTTTCTGTTTAAAAAATTAATTGTTCTCAAAAATGTCAAAGTTTTTTCTTGGTGTGTATTTGGATAAGAAAAGTTTCGCTTCGGTTTAGTCGAATTTATCCCATTTAGCCGAACTTCGGCATCGGCTTCGGTCTAAAAAAAGTTACTTCATTTGGACACTAAAAATTTATCAAAAAGAGAAAAAGTACCAAATATACTTACCATTTTTTTAGTTTTTACGTCATAAAAAGTAATGTCTATTTTAATCTGAGCCATATTTTTCGAAAAGAGAAAAAGTAGGAAAGGTAAAATAGGACCAAGAGCACCAGCTTTTTCCCATTTAAGGTCCCCAGAAAGTAGACTGTATATTAATGTAGGCTATAATCTGAATGTATATTCAATTTATCAAATAAGAAAAGTTACCAATGTTATCCCTTAAAAGGTATCATATTTATCCCTTTAAAAGTACCCTATATTTTAATCCGGACCATATGCAATCTGAATACCAAATTTAACAAAAAGAGAAAAATAATCAAGGTACCAATTTTTTCCCCGAATACCCTCTTAAAAAGTACACTACATTTATAATTTGGCCATATGATTTCCGTTTACCAAATTTCATCCATATCCATGAAGCGGGTTTCGGGTGATTGAGCAACAAACTGACAGACATCAGTTATCATATTAGTGGGATATGTTGTTTTTTGCCTTTGTCAACGTTTGAAGACCAACATTTCGATTGAAAACTTTGTTAAGTTTTTCAATAAATATTTAATTCTTAATATTTTGAGCTTTTTCTTTTACGTCTTATGACTGATAGACTTGTATGGAAACTTTATTAACAGGACGGAACACTTAACACTAAAAATTACTGGGTTATCTCTTACCATACGAGCATCAAAGTCTTTTTTAGTTTCTTTTGACATTTTTAAAAACAAGCCATCCACAATTGTTCAGAAACCGCTTATTTTTGAAAAACTTAAGCCGATGTAATATCCTTAAGTTCTTGTGCATATGAAAGCAAAGGACCGATTTATTTTATTTTGTAATTATAACAGATTAAAGGCCTCAGTAGTTGTTACTTTCCGTTGCCGTTCTGTTTCGTTCCTTTCTGTAGCAAATATTTTGTAATTACTTTTTCTGTGAAAGGAATCATCTGGTTTTAAAAAGAAAAGCATTGAAATTGTAAAAAAACTTTTCGTAAGAAATAAAAATATATTATTTTGTGTCAAAAATACGTAAATTTTTAATAAATCATTAATTAAAACCAATTTTTCTAGCTTTAAACAAAAAATTACAGATTTTTCATATCACAACAAACTAATACACACACACTTTGGCCGTAACTTAACAGAACGAAAAAATAAAAACAAACCCCACATACAAACTTTCAATTGAACAGAAACAAAGCAGCTGATTCGTAACAGAACAGAACGTACAAACTAATTCTTCCTTAACTCAAAAGCAGTTCTTTTGTCAGTAACGACTACCAACCTGCGTAATATGCAAATTTATGCAAATTAAAGAAAAAATTATTTTTTTGTAAATGAAAAAAGCGTGAAAACCTTGCCCTAGTTATTACAAATATATTTTTTGTGGTATTTTAAATCACAACTACAAAATTTTGTTTCGGTATATCAAACCAATTATATTTTTATTATATTAACGGCCAATTTTAGCAAGTTAAGTTTAAATTAACTATCAGCTATAGCTGTAAAAAACATATGGTTAAGTGGAATCAATACTAATTAAAAACTTATACATAAATGATAAAATGATGCGTATCACTTTCTGGCATACTTTTTTACTAGTAACTTGATATAAAATCTAAATTAAATATTGATAAATTATATAAAATATGTTGTGTTTCGTAAAATTTGTTGGTAATTTTTTATAACTAAAATATCGTTTATTATTTTTGTAACAAAAACAATATTATTTAGTGTTATATTCCCAATTATTTCATAAAATAATACCCAAAACAAATCTTTTACTTGTTTCCGTTGCCTTTATAATAAACAAAAAATTGGTAACCACTGTCTCTCTCAACACACTCTTTTGTAAGCAACAACAACAAGTGGAACCAGAAACGAAAAAGGAGAATGAACGGAAGTTTTATGCAAAAAACAAATATTAATTAAGAGATAAAAATACAAAGAGTTTACATTTTGTTTTTATCACTTGTTTTATAAAAAATGAGTATTAATTTCATTTGTAACATTTGCTTAAATTCTTTTTAACTGCAGTTTACAAATCAAATTTTTTCTCATTTCATAAGTAAAGTTTGAGAGTTTAGCAAGTGCGTGTGTAACTTAAAAGTCGTCTCTGTGTGTAAAATTTGTTTAAATAATTAAGATCTTTTTAAAGTGAAAAAGTTTTAAATAATTAATAAAAAGTTTTTTCTTACTTAGTTTTCTATAAAATAAAACCTTAAAATTTAAAGAAAGTGTGAAAATTGGTAAAAATTCCTATTGGAAAAAGTTTAGTTCTATTAAGTTATTTTAGTGTTAGAGAAAATAACGAATGATGTGGAGAGAGAAGTGTAAATGCGCTAGCGTATAGAAAAGTCTTAAAGTTGGGGCCAGCGGAGCACCTCTTTTTTGTTCAAGGTTAAATTAATGTTTCAATTGTTGCCGGCCTAAATTGTAAGGTTATGTTGTAGGCAAAAGAAAAATTTGAAAAAGAGTAAATTAAATTAGTATGAATGCGTGCAGTTATTAAAAAACGGGGAGTAAAAAGTTGTCGATAGTATGATTTTATTAGTGAAATTATATGTGTGTATGCATGTACGGTCTTTTTTGCATTCAAGGTTAAATTGGTTGCCGGGCCGAATTGTGAAGAAGGTTATGTTTCCATTAGACAATTTTTTTTGAGAATCAATTGTAAAATATTTGTTTTAAGATACCTAGTATGAAAATAGATAGGAAGAATTAAGAGTTATTAAAATAGAAGAAAAAGGAAGCTGTATGCTCATGGTTTGATATGTAGAATATGGTTTGATATGAGTTAGTGTAAAGAAAATTCTTAAAGTTTTTGTTAGTGGAGACTTATTTTTCTTGTTCAAGTTTTTGTTATATTTGTCTTATTTTTAAATTTTAATAAAATACATACAAATGTATGTATAAGAAATATTTATATGTATGAATTAGGAAAGTAAATGGAAGGGGGAGTTTTCAAGGTTAAATTTATATTGCACTTGTTACCGCGCTGATTTAAGATAGGTTATGTATTAGACACGTTTTTTGAATTAAGCGAATTATTTATGCCTGAGTAAGAAAATTAAAAAATAACGGGTTTTGGAATTAGAAACAAATTGTACATAAGTTGTTATCCAAGAACAAGTTTTCTTATAATTGCTGCCGGACGGGTTTATAATGTTTTATAGGTAATAGGTATTAAGATTATTTGAAAAGGTGAAAAATAAATAATTAGTAAGGAAACTTCAATAAAAAATAAAAGAATTTAGTGCAAATTATCAAAAAATTTAAAAATATGAATACCAAAAAGGAAAAGGAAATTATAAAATAAGTTGGTAAAAATTCAAAATAAAAATCCAAAAAAAATTATTTTATTCATTTAACTAAATTATAAAGTATAAAGTTTAACATACACTTGTAGGACTTCGTCTATTCAAACGAAATTATGTTTATTAGCAACTGAGTCAATAATATCGGTAAGTTTACACTAGTTTAAAAATACAATTTTAATAATTTAAAGCGGCACCAAATTAACTTTATGATTTTAATTTATAGTTAAAACCAACATAATCTATGTATATAAAAATTAAAGTATGTTTGTATGCTTATTTGTTTGTTTGTGCCTTCCCAACAAACACGAAGTCAAACCTTTGATTTAAAATGAATTTATCATTTCATATCAAACACAATTCTCAATCCGTTTTCAGTTGTTTTATTTTAACATTCGAATTAAAATTGAAAATGATTTGAATATAAGTATTTGACTTACAATGTTTTATCAATTTGATATCAAATGTTATTCTCAAATCAAAAATAAACTTTGAAGCACTGAAGCAAAAAAATTGTAAGCATAAAAAAGTGTCGATTAAAGTTAAATGTGTTTACAATTTAAGAAAAATAACATATTACGGAAGTAAATTCGCCTTTAAAAACCCTTAGTTTCGTGTGAAAAATATAATTACAAATAAAAAATTAATTATAAAGTGTAAAGGGGTCTGATGGGAACATGATCAAGGATTTCTTATCAAGCGCTATGGTAGTATTAGTAAAAATGTGTTTTTATATGCGACAACGACGCACAGTGGCGCCATTTGAGTTTTTTCGTTGCAAAAATCATATCTTTTGAACCGAATAAGATAATTGAACAGTTTAAACAGCATATGATAGATAACTGTTCAGCCTATGAAATGAGCGTTTGGAAAGGGTGCTACGCTTTGTAGGGGCCTACTTATGGGTTATCAAAGTTAAAATTAGTAGAAAAATCAATTTTATGGTAACTAAAAAAAATTATTTTTACATTTTTAGATTGTTTTTATTTTTTTTCTTAAAGGTTTTATGTTTTAAATTATTACCCAATAAATTAAAAAAAAATTATTTTTTTTTTTAAATTTATTTTTTCAATTTTCTGTAAAATATTCATCACAATTCGTAAGAGAAGGTATATCTAAAAGACTAACCATTTCTAAACTATAATTATTTTGTAACTCTATTCGTGACTTCACATGCCGCAGGGAAGAAATAAGTGGATCGGAAGATGCTGCCAACATGTTGAAGAGGTCCTCATTTTGCCTTACCCTTGATGCTTTGAATGTGTTCTGCAATCTATATTTTTTTATAAAATTTGTTAAGAGACTCCTGTGCTTCTTCAGAAAGCTCTCCAATTGGCAAAGACTGGTACTCAATTATATCTTTGCCATGCGCCAATATTTTATGGACGGTCGGGGTCAACTTCTTCTGTGGATACATTTCTGCTAAAAGAGATGCAGTTTTCGACGCATATTCTCCATATTTTGTAGAATTGACATTTTCTTTGCAGTTTACAACACCCAAGATCGTTCCCAATCTTTTCACGATTTGATTGCCAATTCCAATGATTCTAGTTTCATTTTCAAAAAATCTCCTAGAAGTGTTTCCATCGTTTGAGTTACCGTATCCGTGCTTGGGACAGTCTACTTTTAATCCAACTTGTTTAAAAAAAGCATCCTGTATTTGCTTCTTTCTGATCTTTTCCTTATCCTTTATTGATGTATTTTCAGCGAAGTTTTCCTCCTCTTGTGGTAGGGTATATGCCAGTTTTAGCAAGAATTCCATAAACCTTATCCTTGCGTGGAATGGTGACATTCCATATTCGTAATTCTCCTCATTTGTAGAATCGTTTAAATTACCAAAGTTCTTCTGACAAATAATAATAAAAAATATATAAAAATGAAACGAAAAAAGGGGTTTAAATAGGGTTTTGCTAAATTTTTACCTCCAATATAATTCTGTCTATATATATGTATTTGATAACTAATTGAAATATGTTGTAATAAAGCAGAAAAAGATACTAATCTTAAACTCTTTACAACTAATTATATAAAATTGAGATGTAACATATTATATATGAAATAAATTGAATTTAATTGAAAAAAGTTCTTCTGACTCTTTTTGCAAATCGGGCATGACATTGTTGAGGTTGTTCCTGTCAGTTTTTACGACTTTTCCGTCAACCATGGTCAGGTGGAACTCGTAATTGCATTCAATATATTTTCCTTCTCCAATTTGCAGCTTTGTAGGCTTAATCTTGCTTATTTGTTCTTCAATGTCCTTTACCGTAGTCGTTATGAGTTCTGCCGATTCCCTTGCAAACTGAAACATTATTGGTCGGCAATAATGCACTGATGACGGACGTGGATTTTTCCAGTGTAGGGAATCATCCGATTTTAGACGTAAAGGAACAACAGATGCCATAACCATATTTCCGTCCGATATTGTAGCGTCATCGGAAGATATGCTTTGCTTATAAACGCTTTGTCCGGATGATCCATCGCAGCCCCATTTGCTGATTAATGTCAACTTCTCAGGAAGAATTTTCACTTCCGTGAAAAACTTTGGTGTGGTTGACTTTCTAAGCAGTTCAAATAATTTTAAATTGTTCAACGCCATGTTTTCAGTACTTAAATTGTTTAATGGTTTCAGTAATTGTTGCGCCAACTTTCAGGTGTAGACTAATCCAGGCATTATGCTTATTTTGCAATATATAGGCTTATGCTACCATGCCTAAAAATTTATCTGTTCCCTGCATACATATGGATTTAGGCTGAATAATGCAATTTTGATATTATGCACGTGTCCAAATAAGATTTGTGCCTACCTGTAGGGACCATAAGTCAATATTGTTCCTGACCATTTGTACGCCAAAGTATTGTTTATGTGAGGTACGTACCTGCTAATTTCAATGAGTAGTTTTTTTCAAACTATTAGATCAAACTACTGTCAGTCAAAACATATAAGGGATGGACGCCATACAATTTCTGCAACCATGTCTTTTTAGACTTTTTTACCTCTAGAAGCCAAACGGGCACGTACGGGCAGATACAAATTTTGAATTATGTAAAGAACTAATCAAAGAACAGGTTTTTCAAATATGGCAAATATAGAAAAATATAGTTTTTTTTTATTTTCCGTCAAAGTTGAAAAATAGTGAAAAAACGGATAGTTTTTAAATAGTGATTTACCAGGAGAAACACAGAGCAAACAGTTAATTTTTTTTTTATCATTATACATTTAATAAATACATCAATCAATACAAACAAAAAATAAGGCGATTCGTTACTTATTTTTCGTGATATTACACCTGAAATCGCAACAAATTGACTAAAAATTGTGTGTTTTTTTGAAAACCGAAAGTCGGTCAACTTTGAACGGTTATATCTTCTAAACTAAAAATGTGACATTATTAAGAGTGGCATATTTGAAATCGTTGAAAAGTTTCCTGTAACATGGGTTTATTCAAAACTTCGTCGGCACTCATGAAAATTTTGATTTTTGCAACCTCGCTTGCTCTACGGGCGCCACTGTGCGACGATAATGGATGGAAAATCAGAAAATGCTATTATTATCAAATGATTTTCAAACATTATCAAACGTTTGTCGTTTGAGAAAAGGTTTGATTTTCAATAATTTTCAATTTGAAATCAAATCTCTGTGTTTGTTGGGCTATCGGCGCCTTAACCGCTGAACATTTAGAACAGAGTCTATGGCGGGATAGAATCTTCAATTCGACTTATAAAAATTAGTCAAAATTGAACATCTCAGATTTCTTCTTAACTTATTCATCTGTATACATTTTAATGTATGTAGGGTATCAAATGGTAGAGCTTGATCGACTTCCTTTTATAATATTTTCAATATTTCGATAACATTACTAATGAAAAATGTATACATAAATGATATAATGATGCGTATCACTTTCTGGCATACTTTTTATTAGTAACTTGTTATATAATCAAAATTAAATATTGATAAATTATGTCATGTGGTTTGTAAAATTTGTTGTTAATTTTTTATAGCTAAAATGTTGTATTTTCCAAACAAAAACTCTTTTAACTATTTAGTATTTTCTTATTCCCAATTAGTTCGTAACATAATTCCCAAAACAAATCTTACTAGTTTCCGTTTCCTTTATAATAAACAAGCAATTGGTAACCTCTGTCTCTCTCGCCCTCTCTTTTGAAAGCAACAACAAGAGGAACCAGAAACTAAAATAGGAAATGAAGGGAAGTTTTATGCAAAAAAAAAATATTAATTAAGAGAGAAAAAATACAAAAAGTTTACGTTTTACATTTTTCACTTGATTGAAAAAAGAGTATTAATTTCGTTTTTAATACTCTTACATTTGCTTAAATTCTTTTTAACTGCAGTTCGCAAATCGCATATTTTTCTCATTTCATTAGTAAAGTTTGAGAGTTTAGCAAGTGCGTGTGTTACTTAAAAGTCGTCTCTGTGTGTAAAATTTGTTTAAATAGTTAAAGGCTTTTTAAAGTGAAAAAGTTTTAAATAATTAATAAAAAGTTTTTCTTACTTAGTTTTCTATAAAATAAAACCTTAAAATTTAAAGAAAGTGTGAAAATTAGTAAAAATTCCTATTGGAAAAAGTTTAGTTCTATTAAGTTATTTTAGTGGTAGAGAAAATAACGAATGATGTGTAGAGAGAAGTGCAAATGCGTTAGCGTATAGAAAAGTCTTAAAGTTGCGGCCAGCGGAGCACCTCTTTTTGTTCAAGGTTAAATTTATGTATGTTTCAATTGTTGCCGGCCTAAATTGTAAGGTTATGTTGTAGGCAAAAGTGAAATTTGAAAAAGAGTAAATAAAATTTGTATGAATGAGTGCAGTTATTAAAAACGGCCAGTAAAAAGGTGGTATTTAGGTACTATAGTTGTCGATCGTATGATTTTATTAGTGAAATTATATGTGTGTATGCATGTACGGTCAGCGCAGCACCCTTTTTTGCGTTCAAGGTTAAATTTGTTGCCGGACCAATTTGTGAAGAAGGTTATGATTCAATTAGACAAATTTTTTTTGAGAATCAATTGTAAAATATTTGTTTTGAGATACCTAGTAGGTATCATGGTTTCATAGGTAGAATGTACATAATATGTGTTAGTGTAAAGACAATTCTTAAAATTTTTGCTAGTGGAGACTTATTTTTTTTGTTCAAGTTTAAGTTTTTATTATATTTGTACTATTTTGCAAAAATATTAATAAAATGCATACAAATGTATGTATATGAAATATTTATATGTATGAATAAGGGAAATAGAAGACTGGGAGTTTTCAAGGTTAAATTTATGTTGCACTTGTTACCGCGCTGATTAAAAAGAGATTATGTATTCGACACGTTTTTTTTAATTAAGCGAATTATTTATGCCTGAGTAAGAAAATTAAAAAATAACGTGTTTTGGAGCTAGAAACAAATTGTACATCATTTATTATCCAAGAACAAGTTTTCTTACAATTGCTGCCGGACGGGTTTATAATGTTATATAGGTATTAGGATTATTTGAAAAGGTGAAAAATAAAAATTAATAATTAGTAAGGAAACTTCAGTAAAAGATAGAAGAATTTAGTGCAAATTATCAAAAAATTTAAAAATAAGTAAAAAAAAGATCAAATGCAATTAAAAAAAGAAAATTATAGAAAAAATTTAAAAATATAAGAAAATTCAAAATACAAATCCGAAGAAAAATAATTTTATTCATTTAAAAAAATATAAAGTATGCATATAAATTAATAAAATAATAAAATTGAACGTCGAAATGTTTAACATACACTTGTAGGACTTCGTCTATTCAAACGAAATTATGTTTATCAGTAACTGCGTCAATAATATCGGTATATATAGATCGGTAAGTAAACATTACTTTTAAAAGACAATTTTAATAATTTAAAGCGGCAGCAAATTAACTTTATGGTTTTAATTTTTAAAACAAACATAATCTATGTATATAAAATGAAAATATGTTTGTATGTTTATTTGTTTGTTTGTACCTTCCCAACAACCAAGAAGTCAACCCTTTGATTTAAAATGAATTTATCATTTGACATCAAACACAATTCAAACAAAATTAGAATTAAGATTGATAATGATTTGAATATAAGTATTTGACATACAATGTTTTATCAATTTGATATCAAATGTTATTCTCAAATCAAAAATAAACCTCGAAGCACTGAAGCGAAAAAATTGTAAAAATAAAAAATGTCGATTAAAGTTAAATGTGTTTACAATTTAAGAAAAATAACATATAACGTGAAGTAAATTCGCCTTTAGAAACCCTTAGTTTCGTGTGAAAAATATAAATTATTTGTGAGTAAAAAATTAATTACAAAGTGTAAAGAATCTGTAAAAATGTGTTTGTATGTGTGACACCGACGATGCTTGATGGAAAATCAAAAAAGCTATTATTTTCAAATGATTTTCCAATATTATCAAACGTTGTCGTTTGAGAAAAGGTTTGAAAGATTTGAAACTTACAGTTTCTTACAGTTTCATTTAGAACAGAGTCTATGGCGGGATCGAACCTTGAATTAAATTTTTAAAATCAGTCAAAATTAAACATCTCAAATTTCTTCTTACCTTATTCATCTGTATACATGTTAATGTATGTAGGGTATCGAATGGTAGAGCTTGATCGACTTCTTTTTATAATTTTTTAAATATTTCGATATCATTACTATTTTAAAACTAATATATAAATAATAAAATGATGCGTATCACTTTTTGGCATACTTTTTATTAGAAACTTGTTATATAATCAAAATTAAATATTGATAAATTATTTAAAATATCATGTGGTTTGTAAAATTTGTTGTAAATTTTTTATAAAAAAAAATCTTTTATTGAGTGTTTGATTCCCAATTAGTTCATAACATAATACCCAAAACAAATCTTATTAGTTTCCGTTTCCTTTAAAATAAACAAGCAATTGGTAACCACTGTCTCTCTCACACAATCTTTTGTAAGCAACAACAACAAGTGGAACAAGAAACGAAAAAGAAGAATGAAAGGAAGTTTTATGCAAAAAAAATTTTATTTAAGAGAAAAAAAAGAGTATTACTTTCGTTTTTAATACTCTTACATTTGCTTAAATTCTTGGTTTACTGCAGTTTGCATATCACATTTTTTCTCATTTCATTAGTAAAGTTTAAGAGTTTAGCAAGTGCGTGCGTTACTTAAAAGTCGTCTCTGTGTGTAAAACTTGTTTAAATAATTTAGGGCTTTTTATAGTGAAAAAGTTTTAAATAATTAATAAAATGTTTTTACTTACTTAGTTTTCTATAAAATAAAACCTTAAAATTTAAAGAAAGTGTGAAAATTCCTATTGGAAAAAGTTTAAAGTTCTATTAATTTATTTTAGTGTTAGACAAAATGGCCAATTGGAGAAAAAAAAAACGAATGATGTGTAGAGAGAAGTGTAAATGCGTTAGCGTATAGAAAAAGTCTTAAAGTTGTGGCCAGCGGAGCACCTCTTTTTTGTTCAAGGTTAAATTTATGTTTCAATTGTTGCCGGCCTAAATTGTAAGGTTATGTTGTAGGCAAAAATGAAATTTAAAAAAAAAATAAATTAAATTTGTATGAATGCGTGCAGTTATTTAAAACGGCCAGTAAAAAGGTGGTGTGTAGGTACTATAGTTGTCGATCGTATGATTTTATTAGTGAAATTATATGTGTGTATGCATGTACGGTCAGCGCAGCACCCTTTTTTGCATTCAAGGTTAAATTTGTTGTCGGACCGAATTGTGAAGATGGTTGTGTTTCTATTGGATAAAATTTTTTTAAGAATCAATTGTAATATTTGTTTTGAGATAGTATAAAAATAGAAATTAAGAGTAAGAAAAATGGAAAAAAAGGAAGATGTATGCTCATGGTTTGGTATATACAATAGAATGTACAAAATATGTGTTAGTGTAAATAAAATTCTTAAAGTTTTTGTTAGTAAAGATTTATTTTTATGTTCAAGTTAAGGTTTTTGTAATATTTGTTGCCGATCTGAAATTAAGTTATGTTTTAGGCAAAATTTTAATAAAATACATACATACGAGTATGTATATGTATATGAATTATTTAAATGTATGATAAAGGAAATTCGAAGGGGGAGTTTTCAAAGTTTTGGAACTAGAAACAAATTGTACATCATTTATTATCCAAGAACAAGTTTTCTTACAATTGCGGGTTTATAATGTTATATAGGTATTAGGTATTAGGATTATTTGAAAAGGTGAAAAATAAAAATTAATAATTAGTAAGAAAACTTCAATAAAAACTAAAAAAAATTAGTGCAAATTATCAAAAAAATTTAAAACTAAGTAAAATTTGGTAAAAATACAATTAAGAAAAAAGAAAATTATAAAAAAAAGTTGTAAAAAATATAAGAAAATTCAAAATAAAAATCCGAAAAAAATAATTTAATTCATATAAAAAAATATAAGTATATAAATTAAAAAAAATAATAAGGTGGAACGTCGAAATGTTTAACATACACTTGTAGGACTTCGTCTATTCAAACGAAATTATGTTTATCAGTAACTGCGTAAAAAATATCGATACATGTATATAGATCGGTAAGTAAATATTACTCTAAAAAGACAATTTTAATAATTTAGAGAAGCACCAAATTAACTTTATGGTTGTTCTTTAAAAACAAACATAGTCTATGTATGTATATAAAAATTAATGTATGTTTATTTGTTTGTTTGTAGCTTCCCTATAAACACGAAGTCAAACCTTTTATATAAATTGTCTTCATCATTTGACATCAAACCGAATTCTCAATAGGGTTTCAGTTGTTTGATTTTAATATTTGAATTAAAATTGAAAACGATTTGAATATAAGAATTTGACATACAATGTTTTATCAATTTGATATCAAATTGTTATGAAATGTTATTCTCAAATCAAAAATAAACTTTAAAGCACTGAAGCGAAAAAAGTGTAAACATAAAAAGTAACATATTACCTGAAGTAAATTCGCCTTAAGAAAACCTTAGTTTCTTGTGAAAAATAGAAATTATTTGTGAGTAAAAAATTAATTACAAAGTCTGTCTGTACACTGTCAAGCATTTCTTATCAAGCGCTATGGTAGTTTAAAAAAATGCTATTATTCTCAAATGATTTTCAAATCAGTATCAAACGTTTTTTGTTTAAGAAAAGGTTTGATCTCAAATAATTTTCAATTTGAAATCAAACCTCTGTGTTTGTTGGGTTATAGCCGCCTAAAGCGCTGAACCGATCTAAATGAAACTTACAGTAAGTGCACGGCCTGTTTGTCTTTAAAAGATAAAAAACCAGACGCGCGAGCTGTTTCCCTGCTCAGAGTAGTTTTTCGAATGTGGCTGAAACTTAGTGCAATATTAAATGACATCTGAAAGTCTAAAGCTGCAAACTATGAAAAGTAATCGAGGTATTTTTTGATTACGTTTCCGTTCGACTAATCACAACTCATATTAGAATCTCCATGCCAAATTGAATTGCGATGAAAGACATCCGTTATTTTTATAATCTATTTTTACTATTACTTAGTTGTTGTTAAGGTATTTTTAAAGTGAAAAGGTTTTAAATAATTAAAAAAGTTGTTACTTACTGAGTTTTAAATAAAACAAAACTTTAACATTTAAAGAAAGTGTGAAATTTAGTAAAAATTCTTATTGGAAAAATTTAGTTCTATTAAGAAATTTTAGTGTTAGAAAAAAGGCCGGTTGGAGAAAAAACGAATAATGTGTAGAAAGAAGTGTAAATGCATTAGCGTGTAGAAAAGTCTTGAAATTCTGGCTAGCGTAGCACCTACTTTTTGTTCAAGGTTAAATAATGTTGCCATTCTTGCCGGTCTAAATTGTAAGGTTATGTTGTAGCCAAAAATTTAAATTAAAAAAAAAGAGTAAATTGAATTTTAATTAATGCGTGCAGTAAAAAATGAGGTATGTATGTATGTAGTTGTTGATCGTATGATTTTATTAGCGAATTTATGTGTGTGCATGTATGGTAACCGGATCACCCTTTTTTTGCATTCAAGGTTGAATTTGTTGCCGGACCGAATGCCGTTTTAAGAATCAATTGTAAAATATTTTTTTTTGAGGGAGTGGGAATATAGGGAAAATAGTTTCGGTTTTTTGAGTTTGTTCCATTAAGTAAATTGTTTTTTAGTTACGCGAACGTATGTTGTGCAACCGCCTCGAAATAACGGTATATCTCGAAAACGAGAGCCAACCTAAAAAAACGGTTACCGTCACTGGATTCAGCGTACCCGAATTATGTTAAAACGCCAGGTCCCCGGCTTGTCTGTTTTTTCAACTAGCACAGTGTTATTAACAAATATAACTTCTTAAAATTTAAATTAACCATACTAAAAAACCGTAAAAACAAAAATATACCTATAAGTAAACTGCAAAAAAAAAAAAAAAATTTACTGCCCGTTCGCCGATATCGAACGTTAACGTTTGCATAGAAAATTACATTTAAAACAAAAACAATTTATGAAATTTTGTTTTAAATGATATCGAACGTTAACGTTCGCATAGTAAGAACGTTAACGTTCAATATCGGCGAACGGGCAGTTATTTTCACAACATGTGACCATCTCCGAGAAAAGGGACCTAGTGTGTCAAAAAACGGGTTTGGACTTAAGAGTGGATTCTGGTACCTAAAAGGGTGTAGAATAAGATGAAATAAGTAATATTTCTAATAAAAATTTATTTACCACATAAAACGTGGTAACTTGGGAAAATCGATCAAAATGAGAAAAACATTAAAATTTGAAACTTTAAAGCGTTTTTCTCAAAACTTCATTTTCACACACTAGGCCCCTTGTATCGGAGAAGGTCACATACAGGGGTGCCAGAAAATTTTGATAAAAAATCGGCATATTTTCAAAAAAAAGATCGGCATTATCGGCACTTCAATTAAATAAAATCGGGAAATAAAAAATATCCCTTTTAAGAACAATAAAACATATTTTTATTTACACAAAAATAACAAAACAGAATAATTCAGCATTAACTTACATGCGAGTAAAACCCATATATAAACATAAAAATGAATATGTTTATAAATAAATTGTAGTTAATTTAAAAAAAAATTTGTACATTAGGTTAAAATTGTTTTTATAGTTGAAAAATGTTTTTCAACATTTTATTTTAACAAATATTTTATAGATAAATATATCGTCGCTGTTTTAACTAACCGCCTTAACTAACATTTAACAAATGTTACAGGAGAGCACTTTTAATGTTTTTTGTCCTAGCCAAAATATGAATGAAATTGGGTTTATGCATTATTTGTTATTTAGTATAACATCTTTTGTTGTGTGTTAAATAAAGAAAAAGACAAATATTTTTATTTTCTGCACTTAACTAAATTTTCAAAAAAAAATTCAGTTAGGTCAGTTGGTAAAAACACCGACGACATGAGTTTAATAGTTTAATTAAATCCATTTTAATATCAACATCAAAACAGTTTGCATTATTAAATTTTAAGTAATCTTTAGAAAAAAGAATTCCTTGAAAGGATTCATTTTCCAGGGAACATCGAAATTTAGTTTTATTAGGGTGGATTTGTCTAAAAATTCTTTCCACATTTGCAGAAAAATGTTGAAGAACCATAATTTGTTGTACAAACTTTGACAGCCCTAGAAATGCATCTGTAGAATCCCCACGTTTTAAGTCTGAAATTTTTTGGCAAAATATGTTAACTCCCTAATTCAGGGTTTTAAATTTCTTTTTCTTTTTCAGAAATAAAGCTGGGGAACTCTTTAAGAATTTTCATCAAAGAAATATTTCCCTTTTTCATAATTTTGTTAGGGTTAATCATATTTAAAGATTTATAAAATATTTGTTCAAAATAAAAACGTTTTAATATTTGATTTGAAAGCTCTATATAAAAATTAATATAGTTATTAAAAATTTTGTTAATTTCGCTCATTAGCCAATAAGCCCAAATGCTCCTCATCAAAGTTCAAAAAATTCTTTGTGTTGATAAATAAAATTTAATTTTTTAATTGTTTTTTATAAAATTAGTTAATACAGTTTTAAAAACACTTTCCATTTGGTTGTATAGATTATGATAAGTGCTCCAAAGAAATCTAAAATTAATAAATTACACGTTAACAGGCAAAGTTACTGTGGTTTAAGTGTTTATCAAAAATTTTTTTTGGAGCAAAAATCGGCAAACCGGCACTTTGCTAATTTTAAGGCAAAAAAAACGGCAAAATGCCGATAAATCGGCAAAATGGCAGGTCTGGTCACATATATCAAAGACAGCGTTACCGTTGGATATTTTCAAAAAGTACCAAAAAAAGAGGATTTTTACAAAAAAAGTGGCACCGAAAATGAGATATAAGAAAAAAAAAGGCGGCACTGTTTTATAATAGGAAAAAGTACACAAAATAATGTTTTTGCACGTATTTTGTTTAATTTATTTAAAATTTCCAATAACATTTTTAAATGGTAAAAAAAATCCAGAAAAGATTATACCAGATGAAAGCAAAAACTTTTTTATGTGATTTTAATTGACCTTAGCTTGCTGAATCCAAATCTGTTCAATGATTGGTTCTATCAGGTCTGGTTTTTTAAAAGCCTTTGAGTCATTCAATTTTTTTTATATTTTCAACTGTTTCGAAGTTATTCAGAAATTAGTGGCAATATATTTTTTGCAAAATTTGTACTATTTTTGTTTTCAGAAATTCATACAAAAGTTATAAGGACAAACATTTTACATATTAATCATAGTGGCAATATATTTTTTGCAAAATTTGTACTATTTTTGTTTTCAGAAATTCATACAAAAGTTATAAGGACAAACATTTTACATATTAATCATTAATCTAAAAATCACGAGTATGAATAAAATACGGCATATTTCATTAAAATCGTAGGACAAATGTTAATTTTAGGTATTATTCATTGTTGGGGGCATGATGCTAATATGTATATTCATCATGACTTGGGAGCGATACGTCCGATTTGGATGCTATTACTAGCGAATGATTTGGAATTAAATTCCCTTTTAGGCATCTTACCAATATTTTTTTTTATTTTCAACAGTTTCGGAGATATTAAAAAAAATAATGGGTAAATTTTAAAAAAAAAATACAAAAAAAATTAACGTTTTCAAAAATTTACAAAAACAATTATAATACCAAAAATTTTACGTTTTTATTAATTATCGAAGCTAGGAATATAACGAATAAAATAAGCCATAAACCATGAAAATGTTTATTTAAATATTAAAAAAAAAAATTATATTTTGCGATTCTTGGCGAATTTTTCATAACAAAAATCTTAAGAAAATTACATTTGTCGAATTTTGGCGATTTTCGGTGTACGACGGTATACGCCATGGTATAAGTATTTATTTCATCATGGTATACCGCATACGCATAAAAGCAAGCGGTACTTCCCAAGAGCATTTACTTGCGAATAATTAATATGTACACATGTTACATAATATATTTGCAATATGTGCATAAGCTTATTACGATAGACAAAAAATTATTTCAGATAAGATTGCATATAAATTAAAACAATTACAGTTTATATTAATGCTGCGAGATGTAATAAAACGGAAAATTCAAAAAGTATCTCATCATTTAGTAAAAAGTACCAAAAAAAGTGGCAAGAACTACAAAAAGTATCACATTTGGTTGCATTTGGTAAAAGTAGCAAAATAGTATCCAAGCAGTCGAAAAAGTGGCAAATTGCTACTTTAGTAGCACTAACGGTAACGCTGATCAAAGATAATAAGCAAAAAGAAACCAAAAAAAAAAACTGCATAAAAATAATAACAATATTAATAACAACAATGCAGCAAAATTACTCTTCAATCATACAACAAGAGCAAACGTTATCAACGCTAACAACAAAAAGACCCTGAAATGAAGAGAATCAGGGTTACCTTTGGAAATTTTCGAAAAGGGTAAAAACGGGGGATTTTTGAGAAAAAAGCGTCAAAAAAATGGCATTTCAGTTTAAAAAGGGTCATGTTTTTTATAAGCAGTTTTTCCCATTTAAAAGAAAATAATAAGACCAAGTTTTTTATAAACAAAAAAAAAATTTATTATTATTAAAAAAAAAAATTCTTTCGCACATCGGAAATAGTCCATTAATATATAAAAACGTGAACGGAAGTTAAAAGTTAATTAATTCATTTATTAATGATGTGCTAATAATCCCAATTTTTGAATGAAAACACTGAAATTGATTGTTGTGGGAAAGCTAGTTTCTATGCGCATTTCGCTGGTTGCTTAGGCCAGCTCGTCAGGAAACTTTTTCCAAATACTTTAGAAAAGCTAAAAATATTATACAAGTAAGACCATAAAGTGAATAAGAATTTTAAAACCCTCAGGTCTTACATGTAACAATATCAAAGCTTCAACAAAGACACAACAATAAACCGTAAATTTTTCTTTCTTACATTCCCCTACAATTGGCTGGTTTTTTTCCAACAGGAATTGTATTTGTAAGAGGATAGAAAGAAAAAAACAAAATTAAAAAAACAAGTTGCTTAAATAAAGCAGCTTGCCATTTAAGTTTTTTATTTGCCGGGCACATGCAAATTTATTATCAAAACATTTTTTCGGGAATGAAATATTTTATTAATTAATTCATTTATTAATGATGTCTTTCATACTATAAAAGATTAAGCTTTTTTTAAATTTGAAAAATTGTTGTTTGGCTTAAAAATTTACCTCTAATTACCCCCTGAATTTGTATAACACTTCACTTCACTTTTAAAATATTTTAATAACAATTTTTGAAAAATTAAAAAAATTTATATGAAAAAATTTTTAACGCAGGGCGAAGGGATTTACAAAATATGCCCCTTAAAAATTAGTAAGCCAGTTTTGAATTGTGTTTCCATAATTACTTAAGATATTTTGAACTATTAATTTTTCCTGAAGAAGTCAGACAAAGGCGTGACGAAATATTTGATAAAATAAAGCAAATATTTTTATAAAAAAATAATAGCCTTCAAGCTCGCCCTTTATTTAAATTTTTTTTTTTTATTTATTACAATTAAATTCATTTTTAGAATGGGTTCAACTTAATGATTGTTGTCGTACACGAATAATTGTCTTTTTACGGTGAATGGACTTAGGCGGCTTCTCTTGGAAGAAATGCTTCCTCCGATGAGGCGGACGTACCAGGAATTCCAAAACAGAATTCTGCTTAATTTAGAAAATCTTGGATAAATCTTTAAACAAATTTAAATGAAACACAAAAAGAAAAAAATAATTTTATGAAAAATACCTGCTCATTTTTTTTCCGCTAATCCAAACATTTGATTTCCTCCTGTGGTGAATCAAAATATGCTTTGATTTCTGTTAAGATGTTTGAATTCCTTTGTGCTTGCGAAATTGTTCATGCCACAAAATCGATAATTTCTTTCTTTATTGCTTATAGTTTCTAAAATAATGAAAGTTAAGAGAATTATATATATGAATATGTTCGAATTGTAAAGAAACTACCAAGCTTTACTCATAGGGTTTTTTGAGGGGCAGGTTCTTCAGAAATATTTGCTACGGGAACTGGTAGGGAGTCTTTAAATATATTAGTTAGTTCTTTATAAATAAATTCCTCTCTTGTTATATAGAGTCCTTGCTCATATTCGTGTATTTTTTGGAATTTTTTTAACCAATTATTTTAAATTGGCCAATTACGTTGGCACGGATCCATAAATGCTGCAGCAACATGCATTTTTTAGATGCGAAATTGTTTATTGAAATTGTATGTCGTAAAGTGGTACAAGGTAATTGTCATACCAAATTCAGCCAATATTTCATTTTTTGCAATGTGGTTTAAAATATTTTCCTAAAAGAAAATAATACTACAAACAGTTGGATGTAAGTCGTATGTTAAGCCATTTCCACCATAAAATTTTTTTTTAATTAAACGGATGTGTTTTAGAAATCGAAATGAGGTGGAATTGAACTCGAACAATATTTTAAGTACAATTATTTAAAAAAATTCCATAGTTTTTCCTGTTTTTAAGACTTGTTCTTGAAGAAATAATTACTACTCAAACAATGAAAAAGATAAAAGGTTAAATTTAAAATTATAATTAATAAAATTTATTTGAACACTATTCAAAAATAGAATTAATAAATTATGTTTGAAACAGATATAATTCATAATTACAATGTTCTTTAACCTATGCATGGCAATTCATATTAAATGTCACTAAATCGATCACTTTTAGCAAAACAATTTATAAAATCAAAATTAATATGAATATAATTTCCTATCAAATAACCCTCGAGCTATAGTCCTAGAAAAATGGTTTCGATTTTAAGGACGAAAACTATAATTTTTTTTTAAGCTTTGCCAATCTCATTTTCTAGGCACCCTTGGCGGGTGAGCCGAAAGATAGGATCAAATTTTTTTTCTCATATAAATTGTTACCACCCTAGTGTGTCAATATATTCATCGTTTTTACTTATTTTAAAACACTACCTTTTACCCGTGACTTCATTAACGTAAAAATTAGAGCAAGATTTAAAGAAAAGGGTTTATTTAATAAAAAATGTACAGAAATTTTATGTATTTTTCTACATCTACTTATTTTTAGTTAAAACATTTCAAAAAGCAACATGATAGGAATTATTAATTTTCGCCAACACATACACCGATATTCAACTGTCCATGTGAGAGGAAAGGAGTCTCTAAATATGTACATTCCGGCCACTGGACCATATGTAATCTGTATACCAAATTTATCAAAAAGACAAAAGTACCAATTTGAAGAACCAATTTTATCCCAATTTTTACACCGAACAAACTACCAACTTTATCCCGTAAAAAGCACCCCATATTTTAATCCTGACCATATGCAATCTGCATAAAAAATTTATCAAAAAGATAAAAAGTACCCAGATTTCCCTTTTAAAATGAACACTCTATTGAAATATGGGCCATATAATTTCCGTCTACCAAATTTCATCCATATCCATTAAGCTGTTTTCGCGTGATTGAGCAACAAACTGACAAACATTATTTATAAAATTAGTAGGATATGTTGTTTTTACCTTGGTCAACGTTTGAAGATCAACATTTCGACATCTTCTATGACGCCAATCTAGCCGGACATTAGGCAAAAAATAAAATTTAAGAAATGTAAAAATTCAAGTACGCAGCTTAAAATTTTGCATCGTATAGTGAATTTTCAAGCCTTTTGCTTGAGACACTGTTAAAGTCAGCAACTCTAGACACAGTTAATGTCTGGAAAGTTGAGCAAAATGCAGTTTTTTGTAAAAAAAATTAAAAAGTTTTTGAAAGTGAATGTAGTCGCTAGCCTAAAAACGTTGCGCGATTTTGCTACATTTTATTTGGTGATTTTTTTAAAATTTTACCTTATTTCTATTTTGTACAAATGAGAAGGAAACCTTTTTGTCACTCGTAAAATGTTTTGGTTTTTAGTAATTGTACTTAGATGCCTTTAATTAAAATTGTTAATGTATTTAAAAAAAAAGAAATGTGTGAAACTGTAGTTTTCATCCACTCCTAAAACGGGTTTTAAATACATGTGCAGCTGCATTCTAAATGACGGTATTTTATGGAGCAAAATAAATGTACTTGTTGAAAATAACTTTTAAAATTAAATCATATTAAAAAAAACAAATATATGTTCCAGATACGATCCTTAGTTTTTTTTTTACTATTTATTGTGGTTTATTGCACAAAACGATTGAAGATTTGAGTTATTCCAACGATTAGAGTTATTCAAAATAGTACAGGAATAAAATGCTAAGCCGGTTGAAAAGAAATTGCAATTTTTAGTTAAGAAATTGTGCGAAATTTCACATGTCAAGGAGATAGCGACATATCGACATCTTTATAACAACTGAATAAATTAGTTGTTATTATTTTAAATAAAATTTATTTTTACTATTACAATTAAGTTATAATTATGAATAAATATATTATTTTCAAACATAAAAAGTTTATTTTCAGATAAATTAAATACTATAAAATACATAAAAGCTTAAAAATTAATATTATTATGAATATAATTAAAAATAAATAAAACCTGCATAATATGCAAATTATATCAAAAATTATTTTTTTGTAAAAAGCTTAAGAAATAAACAAAAACTTGCCCTAGTTATTACAAATATATTTTTTGCGGTATTTTAAATCACAACTACAAAATTTTGTTTCGGTATATCAAACTAATTAAATTTTTATTATATTAACGGCCAATTTCATCAAGTTCAGTTATAATTAACTATCAGTTATAGCTGTCAAAAACATATTGTTAACTGGAAGTTAAAATAATAGTTAGTTTTAACTGAACTTGGTGAAATTGGCCGTAAGAGCTATAAATACAATTACATTATTAGGGTGGCCCGGTAGGCTAGTTGGTAGTGAGCTAGTCTATCAGCGCCGGGGTTGCGGGTTCGATTCTCACCAGAGACTCTGGTTCCTGCAGACAAGCGTAGAGCTTCTCGGGATTAGCATAGGAAGATAAGGAAAACATACAAATTATACTTATTAAACCGAGCAATAGTAACTTAGACCTTCATCTCGTTGTAGTGAGACAGAATAGAGTCTATGGCGCGATAGAACCTTCAATTCAATTTATAAAAATCAGTCAGAATTAAACATCTCAGATTTCTTCTTAACTTATTCATTACAATGTATGTAGGGTATCCAATGATAGCTCGACTTCCTTTTATAATTTTTTCAATATTTCGATATCATTACTAATGAAAAATTTATACATAAATTAAAAAATGATGGGTATCAATTTCTAGCATGCGTTTTATTAGTAACTTGTTATATAATCAAAATTAAATATTGATAAATTATTTAAAATATCATGTGGTTTGTAAAATTTGTTGTTAATTTTTTATAGCTAAAATGTCGTATTTTCCTAACAAAAACTCTTTTATTAAGTGTTTTATTCTCAATTAGTTCATAACATAATTCCCAAAACAAATCTTACTAGTTTCCGTTTCCTTTATAATAAACAAACATTTGGTAACATCTGTCTCTCTCACACAATCTTTTGTAAGCAACAACAACAAATGGAACCAGAAACGAAAAAGGAGAATGAACGGAAGTTTTATGCAAAAAACAAATATTAATTAAGAGATAAAAATACAAAGAGTTTAAATTTTGTTTTTCTCACTTGTTTTTTAAAAAAAGAGTATTAATTTCGTTTTTAATAATACTCTTACATTTGCTTAAATTATTTTTAACTGCAGTTTGCAAATCAAATTTTTTCTCATTTCATTAGTAAAGTTTGAGTGTTTAGCAAGTGCGTGTGTTACTTAAAAGTCGTCTTTGTGTGTTAAATTTGTTTAAATAATTAAGATCTTTTTAATGTGAAAAAGTTTTAAATAATTAATACAAACTTTTTCTTACTTAGTTTTCTATAAAATAAAACCTTAAAATTTAAAGAAAGTGTGAAAATTAGTAAAAATTCCTATTGGAAAAAGTTTAGTTCTATTAAGTTATTTTAGTGTTAGAGAAAAAAAACGAATGATGTGTAGAGAGATGTGTAAATGCGCTAGCGTATAGAAAAGTCTTAAAGTTGTGGCCAGCGGAGCACCTCTTTTTTTGTTCAAGGTTAAATTTATGTTTCAATTGTTGCCGGCCTAAATTGTAAGGTTATGTTGTAGGCAAAAGTGAAATTTGAAAAAGAGTAAATAAAATTAGTATGAATGCGTGCAGTTATTAAAAAACGGGGAGTAAAAAGGAGATATGTAGGTACTAATATTGTCTATCGTATGATTTTATTAGTGAAATTATATGTGTATATGCTTGTACGGTCTTTTTTGCATTCAAGGTTAAATTTGTTGCCGGTTCGAATCGTGAAGAAGGTTATGTTTCTATTAGACAAATTTTTTTGAGAATTAATTGTAAAATATTTGTTTTAAGATACCTAGTAGGAAAATAGATAGGAAGAATTAAGAGTTAGGAAAATATAAGAAAATGGAAGCTGTATGCTCATGGTTTGATATTTAGAACGTTCATAATATGGGTTAGTGTAAAGAAAATTCTTAAAGTTTTTGTAAGTGGAGGCTTATTTTTATGTTGTAGTTTAAGTTTTTGTTATATTTGTTATTGTTGGAAGTTATGTTTTAGGCAATTGCCTAAAATATATCATATGTATGTGTGTTTGTGCGATTATTTTTAATAGTAATTAGATCGAAGTTTGTTGTTGGATGAATTTACAGTTGCTAAGTTGAGTTTTATTTAATTTTTAAGGCTTAATAGAAAGTTGGCGGGTTTACCATTGTGGTAATATGTATTAGAAAGGTGCCATAATATATTTTTTTTATAAAATTTGTAGATATGAATGTAATAAGAATGACAGACAGAGAGGGAGGGAGAGAGAGGGAGAGAAAAATATTAAGGAAAATCAGCTAAAAATTAATATAAGGTAAATAACAAAGAGTATAATTTAATAAAATATAAGTGTAAAAAATGCAATAATATAAAAAAATAAAAAAAGTTAGATAATTAGAATTTTTTTAAATTAAAAAAAAATAAAAATTAGGTAAAATGCAAAATTAAAAATAAAAATTAAAGCAAATTGGTAAAAGTAATGAAATGTTAATGTTAAAAATAAAAAAAAAATTAAATAAATAATTATTTATTAAAATTTATTAAATAAAAAATAATCAATATAAGTTTACAATAAAATTTGTTTAAAAAATACAAAATTATAAAAAAATAAATCAAGGTTCTACGATTAGAATTTTTTTAAATTTAAAAATAAATATTAGGCGAAATGCAATATTAAAAATACAAATTAAAGCCAATTGGTAAAAGTAATGAAAAGTTAATGTTAAAAATAAAAAAAAAAAAAAAAAATAATTATTAATTAAAATTTATTAAATAAAAAAAATCAATTTAAATTTACAATAAAATTTGTTTCAAAATTACAAAATTATAAAAAAAATAAATCAAGGTTCTACGATTAGAATTTTTTTAAATTTAAAAATAAATAAAAAATAAATATTAGGCGAAATGCAATATTAAAAATACAAATTAAAGCCAAGTGGTAAAAAAAAAAAATAAATAAATAATTATTAATTAAATTTTATTAAATAAAAAAAATCAATTTAAATTTACAATAAAATTTGTTTCAAAATTATAAAAAAAATAAATCAAGGTTCTACGATTAGAATTTTTTTAAATTTAAAAATAAATAAAAAATAAAAATTACGCAAAATGCAATATAAAAAATACAAATTAAAGCCAAGTGTTAAAAAAAAAAAAAATTAATAAATAATTATTAATTAAAATTTATTAAATAAAAAAAATCAATTTAAATTTACAATAAAATTTGTTTAAAAATTACAAAATTATAAAAAATAAATCAAGGTTTTACGTCGTAACGCCGTAAAGTTAACGGAATATCGTACGATTTTTATTAACGACAACGAATCGATAACGTATTATGTATTAATTGTTATGGAAACAAAATTTTAAAAAACATATCGGTAAGAATATTTAAAATTATAGGTGTAAAAAGTTTATAATATTTATCTAGTTATTTCTATTTTATTTCAGAAAAATATTAAAGTTTCAATTGGATAAAATGTAAGCCCTTTTGGAACAAATAAAAAATATGTTCTATTAACTACCTTGGAATATTACCGTAAGCCATTTCATATGATAAAACTGATTCTTAAAAAAATCAAATTTAAAATCATTTTTCAACTTTTATTCTTAACATTTTTTTCGCCATTTCCTTAATATTGATTTCCCTCATATATAGTGACCCATTTTTTATATGCATAAAATTGGGTTTATTTAATAAAAGAAATAGTACTTTTTATCTTTTTTGTTCATTAACTAATTCAAAGTAATCAATTTCACTTTTTTTATTAGTTTCTTTAAAAAAGTCAAGCAGTTCTATATATTTTCATCTATACATAATAAATTTCAATGTATTTAAAACTTTTAACATAATACCGCAATTTCTAATGTCACGGGTTTTTATTGCCTTGGACGCATTACTGAAATTTTTCGTAAAGAAAAATATTTAAATGTATTTGTTCGTAACATTTTAAATTGATAATCTGGTGCCCCGGTAGGCTAGCTGGTAGTGAGCTAGTCTATTAGTACCGGGGTTGCGGGTTCGATTCCCGCCAGAGACTCTGGTCTTCTGCAGACAAGCAAAAAGCTTCGCGGGATTTAGTGTAGGAATAATAAAAAAAAAAAAATAAAAAAAAAAAACCAAGTTTGGTGAACGTATTCCTGGTCTTAATTTATGGCCTCAATTAAACTGTTTAAAATTAGGTGTGAATAATTTAAAAAAGAAAAAACAATAAATTAATACAATTTGTTAGTTAAGCAGCAAATTATTAAAACTTGATGCCACAATAGCTTAAATATAAGAGTTTCCGAAAAGGCGGCATGAAATAACTCCCCAAAATATAAAGCCCCAAAAAAAATATGAAATAAATCCCCAATTTTTAGGGACTTATTTCATATGAAATAAATCCCCAATTCTTAAAATGAAATAAATCCCTAATGAAATGAAATAACTCCCAAAATCAAAATGAAATAAGTCCCCAATATTTAGGGACTTATTTCATATGAAATAGTTCCCCAATTCCAGAAATGAAATAAGACCCCAATATAATACATATTGTTCAGTTTTGGTTGGGCGCAAAGACTTTTTCCTCTATGGTATAACAAACACCGGCTTCGCTAACTAAAGCTTTTCTGCATAGCCGGCCTTCGGCCGGGCTCAAGGATTTTCTCCTCTATAGTATTCCAAACACCGGCTTCGCTAACTAAAGCTTTTATGCATAGCCGGCCTTCGGCCGGGCGCAAGGATTTTCTCCTCTATAGTATTCCAAACACCGGCTTCGCTTACTAAAGCTTTTCTGCATAGCCGGCCTTCGGCAGGTCGCAAGGATTTTCTCCTCTATAGTATTCCAAACACCGGCTTCGCTAACTAAAGCTTTTCTGCATAGCCGGCCTTCGGCCGGGCGCAAGGATTTTTCCCCTATATTGTATTCCAAACACCGGCTTCGCTAACTAAAGCTTTTCTGCTAACCCGGTCTTCGGTCGGGCACAAGGCATTAGTTAGCGAAGCCGGTGTTTGTTATACTATAGAGGAAAAAGTTCTTGCGCCTGGCCAAAGGCCGACTAAACAGAAAAGCTTTAGTAAGCGAAGCCGATGTTTGAAATACCATAGAGGATAAAATCATTGTGCCCGGCCGAAGGCCGGCTATGCAGAAAAGCTTAAATTAGCGATTCGGGATTTTCGAATTCGAAATTATAAAGTTCGGGACTTAGAGATTCCGAGTTCTGAAATTCAGAACTTAAAAATAATCCCAATTTTTTTAGGATTCTGAAATTATGGTTTTTGATACTTAGTCCCTTTTTTATGTTTGGTAAACGTATGCAGTGAATATAACAAAACACAATTTGTCATCATTATGACTTTTAAAATATGTAATTTAAAAATTAAATAAGTCCCCAAAATAGTTTTAGGGACTTATTTCATTTCAGATTTTTGGGGAGTTATTTCATATGAAATAACTCCCTAAAATAAATAATGAAATAACACCCCAAAAAAAAGAAAAAAACCCCCAAAAATCGTTTTTGTTGTTCTCTGTACAAATTTTTGGGGGGTTATTTCATATTTTTTTTGGGGCGTTATATTTTGGGGGGTTATTTCATGCCGCCTTCCGAAAATACATTAGCAAAACACAAAAATAATATTACCAGGAATATATTATTGATTTTCTATACTAATAAAAAAAATTTTTGGATCAAATAAAAAGTAAATAAAAGTTTGGTAGCCATTTACAACTACAATTAATGTTGGGAGAATTCTAACTAATTGTAGCGGGAAATGTAAAAAAGATAAAAACTCAACACTGATTTATTGTTTGGTATTTTGTTTAAGCTTTGATATCGTTGCAAACAAGACTTTTCGAGTGTTTGTAGGTAATTCTCATTCCCTCTGTAGTTTTGTTTGCTGATAGCTTTGGCTTTTCTAAAATTATTTAGGAGAACGTTTCCTGATGATCTGGCCTAAGCAACCAGTGAAATGCGCATAGGAACAGCTTATCCTCCAACAATAAATTTCAGTATTTTTTATCAATTATTTAAAAAAGGGAATTAAGCACAACAAACAAAATCTTTTAATAAAAACCAAAAATATTTACACTATAATATTCTGTTATCAAAAAAGTATTTTTTTTTTTAAATTATTTTAAACGTTGTAAATGCTATTTATTGAAATTTCACCATTTTTTATTATTTCCTAATTAACGAAAGAGTACTATCGTTCAAAATTATATTATCATTTTTCGTTTATTATAATAACTTTTTATGGGATCTTTTTGTTCCCCAAATTATTTATTTATTACGAGTAAGAGTTACAAATACAATTACAAATTATACTCTAACCTAATTATCAGAGAAATAGAAACTTAAACCTTCAGCCCGTTGTAATTAAAAAGACCAGAGTCTCTGGCGGGAATCGAACCCGCAACCCCCGCACTGATAGAGTAGTTCACTACCAACCGGGGCACCCTTAGTTATTTTGATTTAAAGCTTATTTATTGTTTTTTTTAATATGATATTAATGCATCTTTTACGGTTTAAAACCCAACTCAGTTGAGTTGAAACTTAAACAACTGTTAGTGTTGCGTTTAAATGTTTAATGTGTTAACCGCACTAACTCAGTGTTATTTGTGCTCCAGATTTATGTTTTTCATTTAAAAATTATTTATTCTATGCTTTTTTATTTTTAAAATGTTAAACTTAATCAAATTTGGCCTTACCAGATTACAAATTCGGTTACGGTAAAGGACTAGTACTAATGATTGTTATTGTAGCAGCGCGACCTGAAATGTTGAGAAAGTTGTTCTTGAGTTGACAATTCTTGTTCGTTGTTCGTTAAACTCCGAGTCGTTCCGGTACGTGGAACGGATTGTCATGGATAATAACGGTTTTCGGTTGCGGTTAACAATTTAGAACTGCGGCAAACAACCTTGCACATATAATAATAAATTAATTAAAATAAAAAAATGTATGTACTTCTCAAATCACTTTATGATGTCTTTGGTAAGTTTAAATTAAATTTTTCCTTATACATAATTTGTAAAATCATTAAAAAAAAATGTAACTTCACCTAATCGAGGAAAAAAAATTTCCTCGTTAGCGCCATACAAAATGACAAATTGAATAGTTTTTATATTTGAAGTTGAAAATATTTAGTCGGGGGACGAAATATTTTGTTTTGCGGCGCCAGTCTCTCAGGCAGTATCTTCGGTAAGAATTATGATTTTTTTCGAGTTACTTTATACTTTATACATATGTATAAATCCCAATTGTTTTTACATAACAATATTTTTTTTGAGGATTCAAAGTTCTATCTCTGCTCCTTATAGTAGCTCCCATACAAACCGTAAAATTTTTGGAGAAAAAAACGTGAAATTTGTCGAATTTAAGTTAATTTTTTTTTTTTTTGGCAAAAGAGCCTCATTGTTTTCTTAAAATTTCTTATAGTGAGTGCATTTTATAAAGAAACTTGAAAATGAATTAGTTTCGTCTCCCAAAAAAAAAAAAATAATGTTGATTTCAATATAACTTTGCCACCACTTAACAAAAGTTTCATTGGCATTCAATACCAAAAATGTGAAGATTTGATAAATTTTAAAAAAGTAATACCGGCAGTAATACCCTTTTTAAACAAGTCGTTATTAATAATTGAAATGAGGATTTTTTAAAGTAAATTTTTATGTTAATTCGAATATGTGTTTTAAGTCAAATTATAATTTAAAAAGCTTTTATACTTTAATAGTCTTATTCCTTCAAAATTTTTCAGGAATTTCTATGCACCATCACAATTTTATTTGTTTGTATATTTCTATTACGAGGCTTACTTTAGCTATCCTTTGGCTTGCAATGAAGTAAATTGTACAGTGTATTTTTCAGGTTTAATTAGTTTAAGAAAACATTTTTATTTACCAATGGAATGTTGATATTTTTTTATAATTATGCTATTTTCACAACACAAGTAAAATTTATATGAAAATAGTAAAATTTATATGAAAAGCAATCAGTTTTTTGAGTACTTTAATATAAAGTTTACTTCACGTTGAGAAAACCGAACATAAATCTTCGGTTTATTTGTTATATTATTTCTGCGTCACAGTATGTATATTGAATTTATTTATTGAGCTTTAGAGTGAAATAAATAATCAGCCTTATCACGGTTGTCGTTGTCTTCAACGACTGTGTCTGTTTTTGTAAAGATTAAAGAACACAGGTTGTGTGTTACGAGTACTTTAATCAATAAAGGTAGGATCACATGATCCTATTCGAAAATCACACAATTTCCCGGCTTTATACAAATTTAATTGCCGCTAGTTGGTACAAAGCGAAATAGGTACAATAATTGCCGCAGCACAGTAACACTATTGTTATTACTTGTGCCATTTGCGAAAACAGCTGTTGTATAATAAAGGGCTGCATGAACAACTGCATTCATAAACATACTGAAATGTTTATCCAGTGAAGTTCGTATTTAAATACAGTAATCCGTATAAAATTTATGACGTATTACATACTTTAAAGTCCGCGTTGATTGCAAGCTCGGTAAACCGAATTTTTATTTATCTGCTTTTTATACCCTTCGCCGAAGGTAAAAGGGCATAAATAACTTTAGACCCTATAAAATATATATTCTGGCTCCTTATGAGAAGGCAAGCTCAAATCGGGTTGTCCGTCCGTCTGTTGAAATGAACTCAGAATTTCTGAAAGAAAACTTTCATAGTGTGAAGCCAGACTAAAGATAGTGGTTTTAAAATGTATGTAATAAAACAGTTCTCACTGATCAAATATAACTCTTTGAAATATTCCTTGCGCTAAAAAAAATTGTATTTTTTATGACGATCAGCTAAGGCAAGAAAATTACTGCCAATCAAATAAATGAAAGTGTATCTAAGAATCTAAAATAAAATGTGAAATTATATTAAAAACATTTGTAAATTTGTATAAAATATGTCATTTGAAAAATCGTCAAATTTAAGGCACAATCGTCAATAAACCATTTTTGTACCAAAAATCGTCAAATCTGGCAGCCGTTCATTGAATATGTTTAAGTTAAGTATTTCGCGATTGAATAGTAGTACTTGAATCAATCTTTCTGTGCTTGATTCAAGAAACTCCGTACTCACTGTGCTATTCATACCGCTTCGGATTGATTTGAGTATGGATTAAAAAAAAACATTATAATTACTATTGTGGTTATTTTATTGAACTGTTAATGGTTTAGATATTTTAATTAGGCTTAAGTTCATTGAATTTAATTTGCATTAAATTATTTTTTATGAAGAAAGGAATTTTTACAACATGGAAGATTAATTAAAATTGTTATTGATAATTTTCATTCTTGACTGACCTGGGATTCGAAGCCAGGCTGTCTGGCGTGTGATTCGAACCCAGGCGGCTGGTTACCCTGACATGTCAATAAATTTGGATTAAAAACCATTAACAGTTCAATAAAATAACCACAATAGTAATTATTGTTAACAGCTACTCAACTCAGCAATGTTGCCACTTTAGTAAATTCATGTTATTTTTTTCTCTTTTGTTACCTTTACAATAATATATGTAGTTTGTAAAACATTTTGCATTTCTTGGTTAACTACTTTATAGTGCATTTACACTTGTAATTTTCAAACTAGTTTATGATCGTAAACTTCTTTCATAAACTATATCGTTTACATCAGCAGTTTTGACAAACTTTTAATAACTTAATTTTTTTTAACTTAATTTTTTTTTTTTTTATGAAATGTCAAATATCACTAGCGTTGCCAGAGCAAAATTTGAAAAGAACAGAGTTGCATTAACAAAAACTGGTTGTTTGTAACTAGTTTATCTCAAAAGCTAGTTACAAACGTGTTTATAATTTGTATGGATAAACAAGTTTCTTATGGCTAAGAAATCAGTAAGTGTTTAAACGCTGGTTTAGTTGAACTAAACTTAAATTTATATGTAGTTTAAACTCAACAGTTGTAAATCAGTGTCCCATGTATTATATGTAGTGTAAAAAGTAGCATGTGGCAGCACTACGATAAATGTTGACAAATTCATATGGTTTGTATTGGTAGTTTAAACGCCCAATTTTATGCGTTTAAAGATGGTTTATATGTTTTCTGATTTATAGATTTGTTGGCTTAAACACATTTTAAACCAAAATTATAGTTTAACTTGCTCTGATTTATTAGCCCTTAAACTAGTTTATCATCATAAACAACTTATAACCTGTTTATGGTGTAGGTGTAAATGCACTATTACGTACTTCCACTTTTTTATGTACTTTCAAGCAAAACATATTGCTGAAAAATGTTTTTGAAGTTAGCGAATGTTTTTAAAAATAAAATAAAATTAATTTGAAATTTTATATTTTACATTGAAAACAATTTATTTACATAGAAAACAAAGTCAATTTTTTTTTGTTATTTTAATATTAATGTTCTTCATAATCTTGTTGCTTTTACTCTTCATGGTTATGTTTTTTTTTTTTTTGTATCTTCCCAATGCTTTTCTTTTCCTTTAACTGGCAATACTGACTTTTAAATCAATGTGTTTTTCCATGAACTTAATTGACATTTATTCAGTGTTTGTTTTGTTTCAGAGATGTTAGTGTTCATATTGTCTTGTATAAGTAAACAAATTAACTTCATCTTACTCGTCTCTTAAATATCAAGTGTTTGTTGCTTTCGTTTCATAGTTATTCATGTTACTGAATACAAACGAAACGAATACAAAACTATAATGAAGGTTTCATGAACATCATTATTAAGTTTCATGAGGATGTTTATTGTATAAGCTTTTTTATTTGTTTGCGAGTTCTAGTTGGTCTGTTCCTTTAAAAAAAAAAAATTGTATCATATATTCAAACAAATTTTTGTTGAATAGTTTTATTGATAATTTTTAAGAAAAATATATAAAATTCCAAAAATTAAACAAAGTAAAATTCTATTTTAAAACATATAAAAAAATATTCAAATTTTAAAAATGCAAATTAAAAATATTTGTACGCTTTATATATACCTAATAGTACTTCAAATCTGTAACATTTTGAATTTTACTACCGATAACGTTTAGAGGCGATAAGTATCGGATACTTTAACGAATTTGTTATTCTCGTTTTTAAGTTTTCTTTAAGAAATATTAACGACAAATATCGGTACACGGTACGGTAAACGTCAAAGTTTTTAAGAAGAAATAATTATAACATATTTGTTAAAGAATATAAAATAAATTCGCTTTAAAGAATTCCAATACATTTTCCTCCGTTTTCCTGTATATATTCTTTTAAATTGTTTATTATATATATTATTTAAACTATGTTTTGAACAACAAATTTAGACCATGTATATAATATAATTCAGAGATTTTAAAGTTGATCGAAAGTGATAAATTTTTATCGTTTTGAAATCGATCGATTTTCATCACATACCTAAATATTCCTTAAAAGAAGTAATACACCGTTTTATTTTAATTGTATTAAATATCTTGAATAAAAATGCATTTTATTGGTAAATGAGACATTTGATTATGCAGTCACACGATTGGGCTATTAAAAAGTCAAAAAATTGGTGCATTGCGGCAATTGTGTAATCCCAGCTTAACAAAAACAACACAGTCGTTGACGACAACGTAATAAGGCTGTATATATTCAGCTTTAATAATGTGCGGTTTCCACAATACAATTGATTGAAAGTGTAGATAAATTTATATGAAAGGCACTCAAAAAACTGAGTGCTATAGATTCAATCACTTGTATTGTAGAAATCGCACATAAGTTTCTTTGAATACATTTTAAATATGAGTCCACTTACCAACAAACTTCGTCTGTCTGGCAAGAATGTCCACATTTTAAATTGGGTCTAAGTAAAAAAAAAAAAATTCTGTAAAAGCCGCTATTTTATTGTTTTTTTTAAATGCCTCCCTAAGCCATCATCAGTCTCATTCAAAACTCGGTAAGCTACGAACCAATATCACACAGTGGGAGATTTTGGCGGGAAATGGAAATAATTCTGGATTTTATAAACGGTTAGTCCGTCTATAAATAATGTTTGTCGTATTTCTGTTGTTTACGACAACCAATAATAAAAATTTTTAAAACGGACTATGACGACACGACACTCATAATAAATGTGATAAATTTTTGCCAATTTTTATTGTTATTTCTGAACAAACATAAGCTATTCCTTTTTCCAAAATGAATTTTGATAAGGCATAAATAAAAACACACAGAGTACAAATTGGAAATTTTAATAATCGAATTCAGAGTAATATCTCTGATACATTTAAAAAATCATTTAAAGCAAATAACATTTTTTATCACTGTAATTTAAAAAATTTTTTAAATTAAAATTTTTAAAAATTTGTATTATAATATCTATGTATATTAAAAAAATATATATGTATGTATGTATATAAATATTATCATCATTACTTTTTTAAGAAAATACACATTTTATTTCGAATATAACTAAAAAAAAAATACAAATGTATATTATGTTAGAAATTCTCATTGTATTTTTTTACACAAAAACCAACATGAATGGGAGAAAATGCATTAGGATTTTAATTACAGGTTAAAATCATCATCTATCTAGTATCTCCAAGCTCAAACATTTCGGTTTGAAATGATTTCTTCGTTCCTCTTTCAAGCGGGCAACAGCTTACACATTTAAACCCCACGTTAGACAGATGTTTTATTTGAGTTCTTAAGTATTCTTTTTAGAATTTTTCTTATGAATTTTTTAAAGAAATTTTATAAAATATATAAACTATAAAATGTAAGGAATTGAAAAAAAAATATTTTAACTAAAAACATGAGTTAAAATTAGAATTCTAAATTTCTAGCTTCTAAAGTGACGGCATCAGGGAAATATAAATGTTTCGATAGTAAGAAAGATAAAAACGCTTGTCCGCCCACGACCAAGAAAAGAAAATATAATTTTCTTTTGCGGCCACCAGTGTAATCTAACTGCTGGGGATTTCCATAGGGATCATAGTTAATGGCCCCGCTAGGATTAGTGGGTGAAGATTCGTGTAAAACTTTTGTTTTTAAAGTACGAAGCTGAAATTTAGTTTATAATATTATTAAAATTTGTAATATAAATATTATTTTGTATTCAATTAAACTTACCAAAAAGAAGCCCAACGATAAACTGCAATATGTTAAAGATATATAGTAGCCAAATCCATGAAACATTGTGCTAACTAGCAAACATGCCACTATTGTTACAAATTTATAACCCGAAAATGCTAACAAGTCCAATGTTTTTAAATTCGTTTTAATATTTACCACATACAATGTTATCGAGTATACAACCAATTCAAAAATACTTGAAGCCAATGCACTCGATGCCTCAATGCTAAGTTTTTCTGGAGTAAAACGATTTTGAAGACCCAACATTAAACCAGCCACAACCACATAAGTGATAAAGGCCATCGTGGGGATGTATAAATCAGGAGCATTAATGTCATAGCGAGGCTGTACGGGTTGTTCTTGATCATATTTAAGCGACCAGTCCTGAAAGTGAAAAGGAAAATAGCTTAAAGTAAAATGTTATAACATTTTTTAATTACTCAATTGCAGATCTGAAAATCATTACGTTTTGTACAAGATCTTTGTTCCACGAGATCTCGGACAAGTTCGGACTAATGAGAGTAAAATGAAAATTACTCTCTAAATTTGTCAAAACTACCCAAAATTGCTGACACGCAAAAAACCATTTTTGCACTTCTTCAAATACTAATGCTGCTTACTTTTCAAATTAAGATCTATTTAGACGGTTTTAGACAATTTTAGACGCTTAAAGTTCATAACATTATAAAATCAAGACATTTGCATAATTGTAATTATTTTTATATTTTTTTTTTTTATTGAATATTAAGGGAAATATGTATGCAATAATGTGTTTACCACTTAAATTTTTTCATTAAAATTTAACATTCTGCTTTTTACTATATTTTGTAATAAAAACTAAGCTTTTTCTTTTGCTTGTAAATTTCCTGATTAATTTTTCAGTTTCATATGTAAACAAAAACAGCTGATTGTTCATTCTTTTCATTGGATCATGGTTGCATTTTAACAAACGCATGTTCATGTGTGATAGTGTGACTACAAACTGTAATGTTAAATTAGATTTGTTGACAGTCACAACAAAACTCATTAGATTTCTATCTCACAAAGAATTATGGAATAGGTAAAAAATGTGTGATAGTGTAAACTAGCCTTAAGCAGTTGGGATTGAAATCCAGCAAAATCGTTCCCGTAGGATCACACTAAAAAAAAAAATTTTTTTTTTTTAATAATTTTAATAATTATTAATAATTTTGTTATATAAGCTAACATAAATATTGACGGAATATTGAAATAAAGGACCCATATAAATCTCACTCTCGGAGAAACACTTTAGTACGTCTAAAATCACCCAGTGACCCGTCATGGCCGATACCACTGTACTAATCGGGCCCTACCAAGTAGCACGCGCGTTCTCGCCGCTTCGTAGCCAGGACATAGCCTTGGCCATCAACCAGGTATGCTCACCCTGCCATCTATCTAAGCCCTTATGTACGACTAACGTTTAATGAGGGTCTTACAAAGATCCATTGAAATGCCGATGAGGCCGTCGACGAACATTTCGTCTAAGAAACAGCCCTGCTTGGCAGGCCGTCTGAAATTTGTGTCCAAAGGCACACACGGCAGCGTTAACAAAGATGTTGTGAAGACACCAGCCAGAGCAGCAATGGCAACCTTGCTGTCTGTAAATATGCATATATCTCTCGATATACGATAGTACGTACCTCAGCATTAAGTCCCCATATAAAGCCTACTCTCTGAAAACACTTTAGTATGCTTAAAACCGTTACGAATAATTCTATTATAATAAAGTTAACTAACTATGTACATGGTTTAATAAGACTAGAAATCACACTGTCAACTTTCGTGAAGATCAGTCCATATATTACCATAGGCTCCATATAAACCCTACTCTCGGAAAACACTTTAGTAGGCATAAAACTGTAAGAAATATTGCTATTGTAATAAATTTTGGTCTGTCACAGCTGACTATATTTATGCTGTGAATATCGGTCCATAATTAACCTTTGGTACCATATAAAGCTCACTCCTGACATATTCTAACTATCAATGGAGGGTATCAAAGATTCGGCACAGCCGAATATAGCACTGTCACTTGTTTATTTAAAAATCCTACTTACCTTGTGTGTAAATGGGAAGAATAACAAACGCAGTTTATTAATTACATAATTATTATCGACAGCGAAGTAGTATTTTAATTTGGCTACTGGTACCCATTTTGTGAATTGATTCTCCACCAACTGTTTGCCCTGATCAGCTAAACGTTGACCATACTCCATAGCCATATCCTGGACAATGGGTTGTTGGAACATGGCAAATTGTGGAAATTGACCAGCAACTCCCGGCTGTTGAGGTTGAGAACCAAATGGAGCTCCACCAGTTGGTGATGTACCAGTTACAGAACTGTATTGTGGCGGCTGTTGAGGTTGAGGAGATACTGATGCAAAACCATAATTTTGATTTGGCATATTCATGCCACCATTATTAAAGGCATTGCTTTGTGGTTGTGTCATTGGCTGTAAAGGTGCAGCGTAAGCGCCCGCACCTATATTACTATTAGGTGGCATCATAGGATCCAACACAGTAGGTCCGGCAGCTGGTTGCATAAAAACTGATGCATTGGGTATCGGGGCAGCAAGACCCATAGCATTTACATCACTAACTCGTTTGATTTTGCGACCAGGAACAGAAGCTTTTTAAATTACAAGTTATTAGAATATTTATGTAATGTTTTTAAAAAATTAACAATACAAGGCAAAGAAACAAAGAAATATTGCAAGCTACAAACAGTGGACACAAGAACTAATTACCAATTAAGGCAATAGACACAAGAAAAAATAAACATCGGGGGAGGCAGCACCTGTCGCAAAACTATTTTTGTTAGTATTATCGAATTTAATTAGCATATAACAAAAAACACATTCTTCATTAACTTAACAAAAAATAAATTCTTCATTAACTTAACAAACATAACATAAGATATCAATCGTCTTGTTTGTACTTTTTAGAAAAAATCTCTAGTTAAGGGTGGTATTACTTGCGTATATTTTCTTGGTTTTTTTCCTTACAATTTTCCCACTTACGATTCCTTATGCCTGCATTTGGATTATTATACATTTTGATCTTCTATATTTTAGCTTGGCTAATTGTATTCGAGTTGACAAAATGAATAAAAAAAATTTTATTTTAATAATGCATTAATTCCTCCTTTAACCACATCACCAATAGCCGCTGTTACTGATTGGTTGTTGTTTTAGGCATATTTAGTACTATTTTGTGTGACTTGAATTAGACTTAATACTAATTTATTCATTCCTGTTTTATACCGATGCGAATTCAACTACAGGTGGTGTCGAAACGCCATCTAATTTTGACAGTCCGAGCCGAGGCGTATTCCCTAGAAGGTGGGATCAAGTTAACATAAGGTTATATATTTCGGTGGTCCATTTGTAAAAGTTTGTATACAAAATAGTTTTTTATGTAACCCTGCGGCCACACGAACAACTTTTTGCTGATAGTCTTTTACATATACTGTTTGACAAAATATACATATATTGAAAGCCGTGAGTAGGCTGCACGCAATTGTTAAGCAATTAACTTTCAAGATGTCATCAAGGAAACAATTAATACTGACAAACGAAAAGTTTGCCCACTAAACTGCTAATCAGCTGTTTAATTAAACGTAAAATAGCCAAACAAATGGATAGTTAAAATCGAGAGCAATCTCGTGATCAATTTAAAAAGTCAATTTAAAAAAAATGAGAGAGAGAAAATTGAAAGGAATTTAAAGACAAAAATTTATCGTGTGGACTCCAAGTAAGCAAACGTTTTTTTATTTGAGGGTAACACGATCAAGTTTTGGCTATCAAGTCACACTTTTTTACCAATACACTCATACTTTCAAAAACTGAAGCGAACTTGACTTTAAAATTCTCTTTCAAGTGAGTGTATCAATTTACGTTCAAGAAAACAGTTGATTACAATTTTGGTGAGAAAATTTTTTGGTTGTCTTTATTAGTTGTTTTCTTGATGGCCTCTTAAAGGTAAATGGCTTCAAAATTGCGTGCAGCCTACATCACACCCTTACATTTTTGAAAATTTTGACAAACTGTATATGTAAAAGACTATACAGAAAAACTTGATCTTGTGGCTGCAGTGTTAAACAATATTTTTGACAATCGAATAGAAAAATATAGTTTTTTTTTATTTTCCGTCAAAGTTGAAAAATAGTGAAAAAACGGATAGTTTTTAAATAGTGATTTACCAGGAGAAACACAAAGCAAACAGTTAATTTTTTTTTTATCATTATACATTTAATAAATACATCAATCAATACAAATAAAAAATAAGGCGATTCGTTACCTATTTTTCGTGATATTACACCTGAAATCGCAACAAATTGACTAAAAATTGTGTGTTTTTTTGAAAACCGAAAGTCGGTCAACTTTGAACGGTTATATCTTCTAAACTAAAAATGTGATATTATTAAGAGTGGCATATTTGAAATCGTTGAAAAGTTTCCTATAACATGGGTTTATTCAAAACTTCGTCGGCACTCATGAAAATTTTGATTTTTGCAACCTCGCTTGCTCTACGGGCGCCACTGTGCGTCGACAGAATGAGAGAACACGTTTCTTTATGTTAATCTTAATAGGTAACAAGGGGAACACGTATTTTATAAGATTTCATAATCGACTGATTCTCGTACAGTAAACTTGTATCGTTACCAGTATTTCCAAAAATTGAAAGCTTAGACGTATGCTGCACGCAATTTTGAAGCAATTTACTTTCAATATTTCATCAAGAAAACAAATAAAAAATACAAACGAAACATTTTCCCACCAAACTCAGCTATTTTCTTGGACGTAAATTGATATACTCACTTAAAAGAGCATTTTAAAAGCAAGTTCTCTTCAATTTTTAAAGTATGACTGTATTGGTAAAAAAGTGTGAGTGTATTAAAACTTGATAGACAAAACTGGATCGTGTAACCCTCAAGTAATACATGTACACTTTTCCAACTGTCTTGCAAATTTTGCAGACAGTAAAATTGGCCAGTGATTTGACATTTGCTGACAGTAATTTGGAGTTTTGTTTGTAAAAGTAAAAAAAAATTTTCAATTGAAAGAAAATTCATAAATTATGCTTTGATTTTTTATGTTTTACTTAAGTGTTATCTATGTTAACTCGAGATAGTTGTTAAATGCTGTTTTAAATTTGTTAAGTTCATATAAAACAAGTTTAGCTGAAACTAGCGCTGCGACATTCACGTTAGAAATTTTTTTTAAAAGTGAACTGTCTTAACTACTATCTGGATGCCTACGTCACGAAGACAGTAAGTAGTGTTTTGGCAGCCAATATGTATTTTCTTACTGTCTTGCCAGTACTGGCAAATGTAAGCGCCATGTTTATTATAATAACTATCTTATAAGGTGAGCTGTCAAAAATACACATACATACATATTAATTGATACAAAGACGCTATCATTAAAATGTTTAATTTTTTAGTGCAAATAGTGGAAATCTTGTGAAAAGTGCTTAAAAACAATATTAAACACTAACAACAAAGAAAAAACTAAAAAAAAGAATTAAAAACGACAAAAGTTTACTGTATGAAATAGGGATGGGCAATAACTATCGATATATCAAAATATCGATATTTAAAAAAATTATAATCGATATATATCGCCAATATTAAAAATTCAGATATATCGATACATCGATATTTAGCTATGACTATCGAATTCGATATTTTTAAGATCTCTTTCTAATAAAATTCAACATTTTAACCGTTGCTTAACTGCTAACAATACTGTTGTTTTTTAAGAATTGCATCAAATGTTTTTCATTAATATTAAGCCAATAACGGCTCTTTTCCATTGTACATTTTCATAGATTACACAGTTCAGTTTTGTCTCGGTTTTTAACACAGGGTCTCCACCTGAGATAAGATATAAGATTTTTATATCAGCAAACGTCAAATTCAATCGCAGAGAGTATTATCTTACGTGTGGACTCTTAAATAGTGTTAGTATTAATATTATAATAAATGTTATGAGACAGTTGTTATGAGAAATCTTATAACAATTATCTTATAAGATGAGCTGTCAAAAATACACATGCATACACACATATAAAACAATAATAAGCCACCATTATTAAAATCTGTAATTTATTAATGCAAATAGTGCCAATCTTGTAAAAAGTGCTTAAAAAATCAATATTCAATATTAAAATCAAATAACAACATAAAAAGAATAAAAAATAATAAAAACGATGCAAGTTTACTGTACGAGAATCAGTCGATTATGAAATCTTATAAGATACGTGTTCCCCTTGTTTAATATTAAGATTAACATGAAGAAATGTGCTCTCTCATTCTGCCGACGTTTTCTCACATATTATCTCAGGTGGAGACCCTGTGTTAGGGATGACAACAAAAAAATAAGCGCGGAAAAAATATTCTGGAAAGGGTTCCTAGCATTATGCAAAGAATAGCCTTAATTATGGTGTATTAGCAGCAACAGACTCATGAAAGTTGGAATGTTAATAATAAAAAAAATATTTTGTTTTTTTTTTCATTTGAGCATGTTCTTATATATTAAAAATAATATTGCACAGGTTACTTGTATAGTATGTGTCACAAGTTTCGTTTACCGGTAGCAAGAATGATAGAAATAAAGAATACGCCTTGCGCATGTGATGACGTAGTATTTCCTTATAAAGATTACCAAGGCTTTTTTATATGTGAAATTTATAATTTCTTGGAAAAAATGTATGTATTGCGTGATAGTTGGCTACCCTACAATTAATTTATTCAGAGAGTTTTAAAAAAAATTTTATATTAATTGTCAAACATACCAATAAGTTTAATAAATATTTTTTATTTTAAAAATTGAATAGAGTAAAAAAAGAGTGAAAATATGAAGTGTGCAGTGGGCAAATGCAAATAAAGTAACAGCAAAAAAAACAAGTGAGAAATTGTGTAAATAATAAAGTTTAGCGTGTTTTTAATAATATGCTAACATTTTTGGCTATATCTGTATCATTTTACAATTTTCCAAAAGATTCAGTCCAAACTAAGCTATGGGTCATTTTGAATAAAGAAAAAATCTGTGCTATACATATCACACAAGAAGATTTTGAATGAAACTTAAAATTTGAAATGGGTAAGTTAACTAAAATTAAATTTTTGCAGTTTATTACTAAATTATATTGAATAAGATTTAGCAATCGTCGTGGACCAACAGAATAGATAACCTAAATTATTTATGGGTTAACCACCTATGTGAAGGTGGGCTAAGTAAGCCATCAAGTGCATTAATGGAAACGTTGAGATCATGTGATGCTATCTTTTTGCAATTTAATGGGAAAAATTGTTGCTTAAAAGCAAAATATTTGCAAAATCATTTGTTAGAAGGAAAGGAATTTGAAGTAAGTTAAGACATGAAAAAACTTTTTTTTAGATGTAGGAAGTATTTTCGAATGAGGTTACTAAATGCCGAGATTGCTTAAAATTTCAACAAGCCAAACAGGAAACTAAATACAATTAGAAACTAAAATTCTTGATATAAAGAATTTTTCCTTTTTCGTCTGCTTTAATTTATGTAGTAAAGATAAAGTTAATGTATGTATGTATATATTTATGTAATAAATAAAACTATGAAAAAATAACCTTAAAAAAATCTTTTATTTTAAATAATTTAAATAGAAAAATTATATATTGTCCCACTGTTATGTTTAAACATAAATATATCAGTTTGAGAGCTAAAAAATTTTAGCCAATAAGAACACAGGTTGTGTGACGTCAGAGTTACTACATGCGCAGTAAAATAATTTTATGCCTGCCTAATGTCGTAATCTTTATTTCTATCATTCTTGACCGGTAGTATATAATCCGGCATTATATAATCCCAATTAATTTTTTTAGATTTCATATGGCGAATAAATAAAAACTTTTTTGTATTCTTTACTTTTTTTTTAATTTCCTTTTTTATTGTAGAATAAACTGATGGTCCCTCGATTTCAAACGAAAACTTTGTTCGCATAACTTACCTTAAAATTGTTTTTTGCTTTAAATAAAAGTTAAGCGAATGAAAGTTTCGTTCGAAATCGAGGGACAGGCAGTAAATTTGCAATTACAAGAAACAATAAAAAGTTAGAATGGAATTACATGTAATATGTTTTTACATATGTAAATATGTATCGACATAGGTATATTAAGTTTTTAAATTTGGTAATAATTTCAGCTTAATACGTTCGATACATCGATATATCGATATTTTTAATTAATAATGAACCATGGAATATACACAATCAAGCAACGCGTTAAAGTTATTCAGGCTTATTATGAAAATGGGCGTTCAAATCAAAATGCATATCGGCACTTCGTGATTTTTTCGTTCAGTTTAATCGTCCAAATGTGCGTACAATCGGAAAAATCGTGCAAAAATTTAAGCAAACTGGGTCTGTAGGAGATGTGAAAACAACAGTGATGGCCGTACAGCTCGTACTGCAGAAAATATTGCTGCTGTTCGCGACAGTGTGGCTGAAGAGCCGTTAACTCGTCGTCGTGCCCAACAACTGCACCTCTCACACTCGTTGTTGATGAACATTATACATAAAGACTTGCATTTACACGCTTACAAGGAGCAATTGACTCAAGAACTAAAGCCTCTTGACCATTCCAAACGCCGTCAATGGTCAGAATGGTGGCAAGAAATGGCAACAGGGGATATTTTGTTCCATACATAATTGAACCATACAAATATTATCATAATAAAAAGAAATGACAATAATTTCCTAAATAATTTGTGTTTTATTCAAAATCAACATCGGCCCTTAAAATTTAATTAATTATAAGATACGTGTTCCCCTTGTTTAATATTAAGATTAACATAAAGAAATGTGTTCTCTCAACCTGTCAACGTTCTCTCAGATATTATATCAGATATTATCTCAGGTGGAGACCCTGTGTTAGGAATGGTTGACATTTTGGACCGTAAACACTAACAATACAATGCAAAAAATCCTATGTTGTTTCTGTTGTTTTTGGATTGTTGAAGTTCGGACACAACCTATAGTTAAATTCGCCTTGTCTTACACTTACAGCTGATGGACGCTTAGGGCTGGTTCACACTCTTCAAGTTTTAGCAATCAAATCATGTGGTTTTGGTGAGAGGGGGACAATGCCATTTCTTTTCATATCTCTTCAAAACTCAAGACTTGACCTCCAAAAATTTAAAGTTGTGAGGTAGGCTGCACGCAATTTTGAAGCAATGTTCTTTCAAGATGCCATCAAGAAAACAAATCAAACGAAAATTTTTCTCACTAAACTTGTAATCAGCTGTTTTCTTGAACGTAAAAACCAATTGTTCCCTAGCTTATATGGTCCGACTTAGATCATTATGTTTATATACAATATATATTCAAAATCGAAGAGCTAAATTTGGTCCTCCTTTATAATATGGTGTGGGCGTTACTTTACCAAAAACCATGATTTTTGGAAAAAAAAATATACTCTATAAATAGGCCACTTATGGACCGATTTATATTAATTTTTACTACCAGTACTATGTTGTTTCATAAATAAAATTCATATATTAGAAAAAGTTATAAAAAAGTACAGGCATATAAGTAAAAATACAGTACATGGCCTTTTGCTGATATCTCAAGCATTTGTGGACCCATCTGGCTAAATTTCAATTTAAAATTATTTGGGAATACACGCGTTTTAAAAATATAACACCATGGTCCCCATCATAACTGACAAACCGACGAACGAATAGACGGATACCGTTAAATCAACTCAGCAAAAAAAGTTTCAGCAAACAAATTTCATATATCTGTGATAAAAACAAGCATAATCTAAAAAAAAGATTTTTTCGATTTTTTTTAAATTATTTATTTTTAAAAAAGCCTTTTCAATTCTAATAAAAATTATAAAATCTCCACTAAAATTATCATAGTTTATAAAAGAAATTTTAAATATGTTGTTATTTAAATTTTCCTTTTTTCCCCTAATAGAAAATTCAGTACTACAAATCTAATCTAACCTAGGCTTTACACATAAAAGTACTTTCTTGCAAGTAGACTATACGTATTACCAACGAAAAATCGAAGAAACAGCCTATTGACTGGAAGTACAAAAATTGTGGGCGTGTTCGTAAAGAAATTTAAGTGCATTGCGACTTTCAAGAAATGACTTTAATGTGTAAATGCTAGGTAATGATGCGCACAGACAACATAAGTCTAAACATGGACATGTTTCACTTTATGTTGTTACGTGTGCAGTAATGTTTCTGGTTGAAATTCGTGTTACATTTTTGGTTTCTCAAATATCAATTTTTTTTTTTTATATATTATGTTTAAGACAATGTTTCATCTTGTGTAGCGATGTGTTTTTTCTTTCTCATTTTCGTAAGAGTAGTTGTTGAGTGCGGTGCTTTTGCAACTTTCGGAAAAAAATATGAAGAAAGAAATCGAAAATGGCAAGGATTACAAATTATGAGTATTGGAAAACAATTATAATTGGATATAAAAATTGACCAAATTAATGGGACATAAAATGTAATAGGTATAAAGACAAAAACATAATATTTTTTGTTTTGAATTAGTGTATTCACGAAACACCCAATACTGATGTTTCGTTTTTAGAGACATGGTTTGTTGTAAAAACTGAAACATAAGTAGTAACACATGTTTCGACTAAAGTTGCCTCGTCTACTAGTTGAATGCGCCTACTTGTTGAATTCGCCTTAAACAGCACTCTTTTTAGCGTTGTCCACTTTGAAATTTCTAAACGCACCGAAATGTAGAAAAAACACGCCATTTAAGGAAAAGCGCACCAACGGCCTAAGTTATAAAAAATAAAACATGTTAATAAAGGGTTTATGAAACGGATTTTCATACAAAAAAGTTTTGTTGAATTTGCTTTGGTGCCACCCAAAATTTAAAAAAGCACCCAAAATGGTGCGAAACGCACCGAGCTGACAACGCTGACTCTTTAACTAGTATCCATTGTTGCCAAATGTTAATGATAAACTCGTCAAATTTACTTAACTCAATGTTCACAAAAACCGTCCTTGTAAAATAACTAACTTTAAATAGTTTTTTAAAATTTATTGTTAATTTTAGTTTCCATTTCTAATAAAATTAAATATTACAAAAAAAAGTTCTAAAATAAAAATCCCGCTTCCAGTAAGTTTGTATAGCTTAAACTTTTTAAAAACCCAACTTTATAACGTTCTCTTACTAATGGCAATGAGTTCAACATATAAATATATTGGTAGTATAAGTAAATTCTTGTTATCTATTGCCATCTACTGGCAGACATTGTTATATACATGAAGGCTCAAAATTTTTGAAAATCTGGAGGTGGAGGCGTTGCCTGATTAAGATCCAGAGTCATTGAAGTAACACAACAAAAAAGTTTTTGAAGGAATTGAAAATTTGTCATTTGAAAAATCGTCAAATCTTCAATAGCCCTTTTCTAAATCTCAAAGCCGTCAATATGACGACAAATCGTAAAATCGGGCAACCGTGCTAGTATCTTTGCAATGATTAGCTAGTGAGCAGCGTTACCTAATGTAGCAATTTTCATCTTTTCGACTGCATAAATCAGGGTTGTCAGATTTTTTCACCTTATAATTTTTTTATGAATGTTGGAAAACAAAAAATAGCATTCATTTACCTTTAAAAAATTACCGCCATTATTTTCTGAATATGTATATCTGATATTGTTAAAAATATAAAAAACTATTGTTAAAAAAGGGAATTTCATTCCAAATCATACAACTCGTTCTCAAGTCTCAAGTGATGAAATATATTAGCATATTAGACTTATTGCGGGCGCTATATTGGTCATGCCCACAATAGTAAAAAATAATTATAGTACTAATTTTGCAATAAATGTATCGCCACTAATTTCTGAATTACTCTGAAGCAGTTCAAAATATTAAAAAAAAAATTATTTGGACGACTCAAAGGAGATTTTTTTCCTAATCATCTGTAAGTGTTTTGACAAAATCGAAAAAAATCGATCTCAAGTTATGATAAAATTTGTAAATATAACCGCTTTATTTTTGGCGAAATATTGGTCTACTCCATAAATATGTGATATGATTTGGATACAGCTCGCTAAAGTCAATTAAAATCACAAAAAAGTTCTTGCTGCCGACATTTTTTGTTTCCATGATCTTTTCTGTTATGTTTTTTTTTTACCATTTATAAAATGTTATTTGCAATTTAAAATAAGTTGAACAAAATACGTGGAAAAAACACAATTTGGTGTACTAATTTTGTTTTAAAAGAGGTGCTCCATTTTTTCTTAAATTCCCTTTCTTTCTGTTTGAAAATAACCAACGGTAACGCTGCTAGTAAGTTAGTTCTGTGCTAGTGAGACCGGTTAATTCAGAGAGTGCAGTTGCGTAGTTTTAATTAAATTAAAAATTTTTTTGCCAATAAAAATAAAAAATCGGTAAGAGGAAAATAAAATATCTGAAAAGGTTACTTAAAGACACAATGTCAACAAATCAAATTCGATAAAGACCTTTGTATAATGGAGCACTGCTACAACTTCAATATACATATATTGACCGCGATCCACTATCGTGATATGGAACGTGTGTATAAATCCATATCGCGGAATAGCCTAATATTATGTGATCCATCAATTGATTAAAACGATTGATTAAATGAGTTAATAATAATAAAAATCGCGATCCAAATATCTAAATGTTTGTATGTATACTGAACGTGTAGCAGAGCCATAAATGAGGAAAACATGGGAGGTTATGGAGAATGGAAGAAAACATCAATGAAACCACAATTTGTGCAATATGTTTTTTGTTGTAAAATTATAAAATTTCTTGTATCTTTTAAATGAATAGTTGCTTTATCTATAATTTTTTTTAACTTCACGTGTGTTTTTTTGGCGTGCTCAGTTAGGCAAGCAAACCTGAAAACTCAGATTTTTTTGTAATTTGGCGATTGGATCAATTCAACAGGTTTTTTTTCACTACCACACACATACATACATATCGCACTTGATCATAAAGAGAGTATTAACTCAAAATTAAACATTTTCTGTAGAAGTAAAACAATTTTTAATTTAATATTAAAGGCTTATGAAAAAAAATTTATAAACCAACCGTTTCATTACCAAAAACTAGACAAAATAGTACAATATTTTTGCGGCGGGTAGATAGTAATATTACGTGTCGATTTTGGCAAAAATGCAGTTTACGGGCAAGCGAAAAAAAATTTGACATCCTCTGGAATTAAAAAAAAACAAAATTATAATATAAGAGGGCTGAGGCCCGTGGGCCCCTCTGCATCTAAAAACCGGGCCGCGCACTAAGTAGTAAGTGTAGGTATTAAAGGTAATTGTGTAATAAAAACGAAAATAATAAAATTTAGGGCAGGCGGGGGTTGCAGTGGCCTGTTGGTGCAAAAAAAAAAGTGGAGCCGCCCCTACTTATCTCTGTGTGGGTACTCAAATTATAGTTAATAGCCGGGCTTTGCCCGGCCGCAAAGATTTTTTCCTCTATGGTATAACAAACACCTGCTTCGCTAACTACAGCTTGTTTGCATATTAAAGTCCTCGGGCCCTCTTAAATTTTAATTAAAGTTTTTTTAATTCTGAATCGGGTGGCATATCTTTTTTTTATTTTTTTCGTGTGTCCCGTACACTGCATTTCAGCCTCGATTTTTTCGAAAAAAGGAAACACTAAATAATAAAGAGTGTGGCTGCATTCCAAAACCTCATTTGCAATGCAACCGAACAGTCATGCATTCTTAAGCGCAACCATTTAAAGATTGACAATGTCATACGTTTCTTAATGTATAAAAACAGTTAACGATGCGCAAAAAAAGGCAAACTGTGCATCAATAATTTTGTTGATGCTTTGTTGACAAAACAGTACGTTACTTTGTATTCAAAACAGTATCAAAACCTCATCACTGCAATGTGTTTTGATGTTTTGAAACTCTCACTACAAGTTATAACATTGATGGATTAGTAAACATTTTTGCTAATCAATATGTAATTCTTCTTCGTAGTATTCGAAAAAAATTTAAAAAACTGCTGTGGTTTGGGAAGGAAACCCTACTCCAAAAAACTGCAAAAAATTCAAATTATTTATTATGAAATTATTTATTTCTGTGTCGTGGAGTCCAGTTTTTAATATAAAATAATTGAAAAAAGTGCAGTATACATAGATGTAAACCTTAATTCTTTCTTTAGAAAAAAGTGCTCCTGGAGAAGAAGTTCGACAAAAAGCTAACGAAACGTTCGTTAGCTTTAATTAAATCGCCCATGAAAAACACATCTCAACAATAATAAAATTTTCTTTTTCCATTACGCTGTGTGTAAATTTAAAACTTTAATTAAACGACTTATGTAAACATTTTTGATTTATGACGATGTTGCAGCAAATGAGCGATATGTACATACATCTGGGATACCAAAAAATATATAAAAGTTTTTAAGTACAGTAGTTCGATGTCTAACCATTTAATGAACCACGTAAGTGAGAAGCAAAATGTTTTGTAAGGGATCGCTTCTAATTACATACATTGTAATTCGCATCACTCATAGTTGCACTGATAATTGAAGCACAGCCGCGAATAACGTTGTAAGTTACAAAATAATTATTTTTCAGGAGACAGGATTTTTATTTTTAAAATTTTGTTTAGATTATAAAAAATAATGAATACAAATTTACAGTTTATATATTTTTTTTTAGTGGAAAAACGTTTCATATTCACAAACACGATGTCAGATATTCCACGTTGCAAAACTATTTCGTTTGTATAATTTTGTTAGTAACTTACAACGTTCTTCCACTGGCTGACTCTTTGTATCGCATTTTGACGGCGTAAAGGTGCATAATCTTGGATGATTTGATGTTTAAACTGTGGAAGAGAGTATTGTTAACGGTATTCTGCAAAAAAAAAAAAAAAAAAAAAACGATTTTTTCAAAAGTTTTGCTACAATTATAATCAATCGTTTTATTCTAAAAAGACTCTTAAATTACGCAGCTTGTATCGTAAAATGTCGCATGGATTATTTTCAGTGTAGAAGTAGGTATATATAGTAAAAATTTGAATAATATCGATAGTGTTGTCCACAAATTTGAGCTTAGCTAAATATTTTCTGAATCATCTTTCTTTCTATGTATATTAAATCAAGGAATTTTTTTCTATTGACCATTAATTTGACTTGTTCCATAATTTTTGTTTTAAAAAGTATAACTTGGTTATTATTATTATATTTGGAAAAGGTGTAAAAACAATTTAAGTCTAAATTAAATATGTTTTACAATTAAAAAAAAAAAAGAAAACAAATGGTGAAAACAATTTTGTTGTGAAGTGGTATTTTTTTAAATCACTGATAATTCATAGCTGGGGATAGGTTAAATGTAATGTAAATTAAATTTGCACATATTTATAAACGATTAAGGCTTATCACAGAACAGTATTAAAAAAGGTCAATAAAACAATTTGATTAAAAGAAAAACAACAGGACGGAATGAATGATGCAAAATTGACTTGTTGAAAACAATTTAATATTTTAAATATTCTTCAATTGCAGTTGCGGGAAAAAGATACACCTCAACGGAAAACACTTTTATTTGCATTTAAACTAAAGAAAAAAAAAAAAATAAATATAACAATAAAATGGCTGCTAAACGCATTGGTATGTAAAGCAAAATATTTTGCATAATAACTGGTAAATAGTATTTTAAAAGTAAAATTATTTACAATTCTGTCTTAAGCTCTCCTCAGTGTTTCGGATAAAACCGGCTTAATTGATTTTGGTAAAAAATTATCTGGTTTGGGTTACCAATTGGTCGCCAGTGGTGGCACTGCTACCGCTTTACGTAATGCTGGTCTTTCCGTTAAGGATGTCTCCGACATTACTGGCGCTCCTGAAATGTTGGGTGGTCGTGTTAAGACATTACATCCTGCTGTGCATGGTGGTATCTTAGCTCGTCTCTCACCTACCGATCAAGCTGATATGGCTTCGCAAAATTTCGATTATATCAGTTTGGTAGTGTGTAATTTGTACCCTTTTGTTAATACCGTTTCTAAACCCGACGTAACTGTGGCCGATGCTGTTGAAAATATCGATATTGGTGGCGTTACTTTGTTGAGAGCTGCCGCTAAGAATCACGATCGTGTTACCGTAATCTGTGAGGCTAGCGATTACAGTAAAGTTGTTGTTGAAATTCAACAAAATGGAGATACCTCTTTGGAAACCCGCAAACTTTTAGCTTTAAAAGCTTTCACACACACTGCCAACTATGATGATGCCATTTCCGATTATTTCCGCAAAGAATACTCGAATGGCATTTCCCAACTCAATTTGAGATACGGTATGAATCCTCATCAAAAGCCTGCTCAAATTTTTACACAATTGGAGAAGTTGCCACTGCGCGTTGTTAATGCTTCTCCTGGTTTTATCAATCTGTGCGACGCTCTAAATGGTTGGCAGTTGGTTAGAGAATTGAAGAAAGCTTTGGGCTTGCCAGCTGCCACTAGTTTCAAACACGTTTCTCCAGCTGGTGCTGCTGTGGGTAATCCATTAAGTAAAGAACAAGCCAAACTATGTATGGTTGATGACTTGTATGATTCCTTGACACCACTTGCCACAGCCTATGCCAGAGCTAGAGGTGCTGATCGAATGTCTTCATTTGGAGATTTCGTTGCTCTTTCCGATGTGTGTGATGTTGTCACCGCCAAAATTATTTCCCGCGAAGTCTCGGATGGTATTATTGCTCCAGGCTATGAACCAGCCGCTTTGGAAATCTTAAAGAAAAAGAAAAATGGGGCATACTGCATCTTAGAGGTCAGTTTTTTAAATAAAATGTTTCACATTATTCATATTTGTTTTACTTACAGATGGATAACTCTTATGAGCCATCCCTTATTGAACATAAAACCATTTTTGGTTTAACTTTGGAACAAAAGCGTAATGATGCCGTCATTGACTCGTCACTCTTTAGAAATGTTGTTACCAAAAACAACCAATTACCCGAATCAGCTGTACGTGATTTGATTGTAGCCACAATTGCCTTGAAATTCACTCAAAGTAACTCAGTATGTTATGCTCGTGACGGTCAAGTTATTGGAATTGGTGCTGGCCAACAATCTCGCATCCATTGCACACGTTTGGCAGGTGAAAAAGCTGATAACTGGTGGTTAAGACAACATCCCCGTGTTGCTGGAATGAAATTTAAGGCTGGTGTTAAACGTGCTGAAATATCAAATGCTATTGACAACTTTGTTAATGGTACTGTAGGCAAGGATATGCCATTTGCTCAGTTCGAAGCCATGTATGAAGAAGTACCCACCCAATTGACTGCGGAAGAAAAATCTGCTTGGCTAAAGGAATTGAGTGGGGTTGCATTGGGTTCCGATGCTTTCTTCCCCTTCAGAGATAATATTGATCGTGCTCGTTTAGTAAGTTTAAATTTTAAAATATTGAAATCAAAAAATATAAGATTTTGATAATTTGAAATGTTTTTTTTCGCAGAGTGGGGTGTCCTACATTGCCAGTCCAGCTGGATCTACCAATGATGCTGGTGTCATTGCAGCTTGTAATGAACACGGCATTATTATGGCTCATACCAATTTACGTTTGTTCCATCATTAATCTTTGATATCTTGTCTATGTACATATTTACGCATTTTCCCTTTCGAATCTTGTTTAGTTTTAAGTTAATTCATGTATGACATTAAATCAGTAAAGACAAAAAACTATTTTAAGTTTTCTTTTTAATTCAATTACTATTTTAGTTTGCGAAATATTTCTCAAATTGATTATTTAAGAAAAATTCATACTTAATAGGGCAATTATAACAACTTCCCGTTAGTTAAAGGTAGGATTTTGTCCCACGTATAAACAATTTTTCACTATTACAATTTTGCTTTAAACTAAAGCGAGCAATATGTTAAAGGCAAGTTCATCTTACCGGGTAGGTTAAAGTAAAGCCGAAATAATAAATAACTTGTTATACGTCCGACAAAATCCTACCTTTAACTAACGGGAAGTTGCAATAATGGTCCTTAAAGTGAATAGTTGTCAAGGGTTTCAGTTGGAAAAAAAAACAGTAATGTTAAAAATAACTTTATTTAACTCTCTAATGAACAGCAAAAAAAAAACACATCTTGTAATTCATTATTTCTGCTTAATTAAAGATATGGATGTAAATTGAAAATACAAATGTGGAAATAACTCGAAAACTGACCGTACTTTTTACAACTTTTTTCTTACAGATTTTTAATCAGCGTAGTATACAACTAAATGACATTTCTAAACATTTTATATTGTTTCATAGCAAAGTTATCTACTTTTGAAATAGTTTTTTAAATAAATACAATTTTACAACACGAACGTTTTCATTTTTTCATAATTTTTTGCACAAAAATGTTAATTAAGTTTGACTTAAAAATGCCACTACATTAACAGCAGAGCAGTTTTGATATTTATTTTAACGACAATTGATGTATTATTTTATACCCTCATTACGGTTTACAACTCAATAAACCTGAAACTAAAGCTACGGTCACACTTGGTAAATACTTGACGAAAGAAACGTGCCCAACAGGCAAACTAAAACAATCCCAATATTTATTTTGATTATGATACTACATCTTACAAAAAAAAAAATATTAAAATTGTTATTTTGCTATTTCTAGCAGTATAATTAGTTTTACTTGTTTCGCCCGGTGGCCGAAATTCGACCACTTGTCATTTACTTAAGAGAGAACCAGTGCGTTATACAACAAAAATGTACACATTAAAAAAAAAACAACAAATGCACTATTTTCACCCATGTGTGTGCGTGTCTGCAAGTACAAAAAAACCAAAACGTTTTAAAACAACAAAAAACATTGGATTTTTAAACCACCGTTAATATACTTCAATTCTAAAAATTAAGAAAAGAAATTAATATTGTGAATATCTACACACAAATACCAATAATATGTTTCATTAAAATCGATGGACTATAAGATAAATCAACTACAAAAAAATTGTTCCCTTATTTATATACATATCTGTAAGATTTTGTGATATTAAGACCATGTAAAATAACACTATCAGGGGTGTTCTGGAAATCGAAAACGCAAAACGAAATTCTTTTTAATACATATTTAATCCAATTTGTTTATAGAATTCTGTTAAATAGAGAAATATTTGTATCAATTTACAAAAGTAGTGGTTGCGCTTATTTGGTCAACTATTTAATAAGTGCGACCATAGCTTAAACAATTAACTTCAACTGCTAGTGATGATTTGTAAGGAAAAATAATGATTTGGATATATCTGATAACTTCAGACCTATATCAATTCTACCTGTGTTGTCCAAAATGGTTGAACATTTAATAAAGGTACAATTGATGGAGCATATTGATGGAAATAAATTGCTTCATGAATCCCAGCATGGTTTTAGGCGAAATCGTAGTACGGCTACATTGCTTGTCGGTCTTACATACAGCATTAGGCAAAAAATGGCGGATAATGGAAATTGTGTATTAATTTCCTTGGATATGACTAAAGCTTTTGATAAGGTAGATCACACTTACTTAGTTGAAAAATTTAATATGCGTTTGGGTATTTCAAGTATTGCTTGTAAACTGATTTATTCGTACCTATCTGATAGGAAGCAATATGTATGCAGTAATGGTACCTTTTCTCAATTGCTTCCAGTACATAGTGGGGTGCCCCAAGGATCTGTGCTTGGGCCTTTGTTTTTTATTATGTTCATTGATGATTTGTTTAGTAGTTATTCCATGGTTATTCCATTTGCATTTGCTGATGATGTGTAGATTTTGTTCAAAGGTGACGTTCAATTATCTGATGTATTACAAAACATGATTGAGTATACTATGAGAATATTGAGTAGTTGGTTGTCTTTGAATAAGCTTTGTATTAATGTTAATAAAACAAAGGCTATGTTTTTTGGGGCTAAAAATTCTGAGAATATTTTTTCTGTATCATTAAATAATGATACAATTGAATTTCTGGAAAAAATTAAATGTCTAGGAGTAATTCTTGATAATAAGTTACGTTTTGAAAGTCATATTAATTCTTTAGTTTCAAAGGTAAATTTTTTGTTGCGAAAATTGTATAACTTAAATCTATTTCTTCTTTTACATATTAAGGAGAAAATTGTGCATGCACTTCTTATGCCTCAGTTTTTATATTGTTTGGAAATTTTTTCTGGAACATGTGGTTATATAATGAAAAAAGTTCGATTGGCATTTAATAGAGTAGTAAGATTTTTGTACTGTGTTGGATCTCATCAACATATAACCTCGTATGTAGTTAAATTTTTGGGATGTACATTTTGTGATTTGGTAAACATAAGAAGTTTATGGCTTTTGCACAAGGTTTTTAAAATGCAGTCACCAATATTCTTAGTTAAATTTTTTTAGGTTCAGTAAATCTACTAGAAATAGACAGATAATGTTTCCAAAGATAACGCCAATTATGGAACGGTCATACCAAGTAAGAATAGCTCGTGTGTACAATAAATTGCCTAACTCATTAAAGAGTTTTGGATGCACTGAGATCACATATAGAAAAAGACTTATACAAAATATTCAGGATAATAGGCTTTGATAGTATACAGTTTTGATAGTTTGATAACTTCTAATTTAAAGTCCCAGTTAAGATTTTGTTTTATTTGATAAGATGAATTTATTTTTATTAATTTGGTTTATACATTGTTATTATATTTTTAATATGTACATATATTACATTTTTATTATAGAATTTTTTTTTGAGTAGAAGTTTGTAACCGACTAAGGCCAAAAGGCTAGGTTATTGAAAATGAAGAAAGAAATAAATAAATAATGTTGACTTTAAATTCGATGTTAGTTTTTTTTTTATTTTGGAGATATTATTTCTGCGCGAATTTATCTTTGATTATATAACCTGATATGTATCTTTAAATGTATAACCTTGGTAATATCTTGTTCCTTCTGAGATATCTTAACCCGAAGTTTGAAAAATGTGGGTATTCGCTTTTTTTTAATTTCCTCATTTTTGTTTTTGAAAATTTTTTTTTGAAGATTCGGATTCAGCGGAACTCAAAACTTTAGAAAAGTATATGTACTTTGGACTATGGGTTAATTCACCTGCCTGTAATATTCACTTTCTTCGTTTTTAAATCGACCAATTCCTATTACATACCTAGTGTAAGCCCAGTGGTCGAAACTCGACCATAATTATTTATACAAATATGAAGAAAATATACATATATCTAAGTATAAGTGAATTTACATACTTCAGGCATCTGTTTTGTCCGTCTTAGTTGATCGATTTAACGTAGTACCAACCTCCGGCCCACATGTTATCTCCCACTCAAGTCCGTGTATGTTTTATTTATTTTGTAAGTTCAATCATATAAAAAATCAGAAAGTACCAATTGAAAAACATAAAAAAAAAAATACCAAACTTTTTCCTCTAATAATTTCTCAATCACTCTGGGCTCTGCATGTTGAATTTTATGTTTTAGGTTCTGTATTAATAAAAATTCAAAAAGTACCAGTTGCAGAAGAAAAAGTACCAAAAAGATCCATCTAATTTTAGGTGTCTTCCATATTAAGATGATTTTAGACGCTTAAAAGTCATAACATAAAACCAAACCAATTGCATCATCGTCATTTTTTATATTTTGTTTTTTTTTATATTGAAGATTAAGGATGTATGCAATAATGTATTTACCACTTTACTTTTTTCATTAAAATTTAACATATTGTTTTTTAATATATTTTTTTTTTTAACTAAACTTTTTCTTTTGCTTGTAAGTTTTCTGATTAATTTATCAGTTCCATATGTAAACAAAAACAACTGATTTTGCAGTTTTTCTAAGCATTAAGCAGTTTTGAAGTTTTTTGTTAAAAAATAGGTTATTTTTTGTAAATAGTGCAAATTTTGCAGTTTTTGCCTTACAATATTTTAATTTCAATTGTGTTATATTATTTTTTGTTTCTAAAGCCTAATCCTACCTAATTTGCTTAACACATACTCGTATAACAGAGGCAAGCTTTAAGAGCCAATCAAACAACACAAACGGGTTCGGAAATACGCACTTTCCGTTACCAAATAAACCACCCAAACCTAAGTAATAATTGTTCAATAAATTCTAATAAAATACTTTTATTCTTTTAAATTTTTATGGTTCGTCGTTTCTTTTTTCACTTAAATGATTAAATTTAGCACTAGGTAGCGCAAACAGTTTGGAAAATAAAGAACATTTCGATTTTTCTACAAACGTGATTTAATCGTTTGTCAAATACCCCTATTAACAATGCAAGAGGATTGTACAAATGTAAAATTTGGTTTTTACTTTTGAAAGTTTAATTATGTTCCGTTTACATTTTGTGATTTTTGATGTTTCTTTTTTAAAGTTGCATTTGAGTTAACATTGTAAAGGTTTTATTGCAGCAATTTTTTTGTATGTTCACTTGACAAATTGCAAATCTGAGCCCCAATTAAAATACATTTTTTAGTAAATGAGGAAACAAAACAAATCGCAACATCTTTTTAATAAATGAATTTATTGGCAACATCATATCTTAAAATCTTGTGGTCACAGAAGGTACCGTTACGATTTTATAGCAAAAACAATTTTAGTTTAAGCGCCAATTTTCATACAAAATGTTTATGAAATATAATAAAAAAAACCTTCTCCTGTAAAATTTTGTTTTTGTCGCTTAACCTTTTTTGCGGTAATGACTCGATATGTTAAAAAGAAATTAAGTAAATTATATATTTTTATTTTGGCTATTTTTATGTGCATTTTTTTTTTTTAGGTAAAGATAAGCGATCTTTATTTTCACATCGGCTCCTGAAAATTACTTTAATGTACCTAATTATATTTCTGAAACAAATTAGAATAATTTTTTTAACTTAGGTCAGATTTTATCAAGACTGGCTTATAATTTATTGATCCATATAAAGCCCACACCTGAATTATTCGAGCTCTCGGTGTAGGGTATTAAGGATTCGGCATAGCTGAATATAGCACTCTAACCTGTTTTATTTCCCAATTTAATTGTTAAATACTATCAAATACTTACGGCCAATTTCATAAAGTTCAGTTATAATTATCTATCATATTTAACTGGCGAAAACATATCGTTAACTGAACGTTAAAGTAATAGTAAGTTTTTACTGAATTTGGTAAAGTTGGCCGTAATTCATTTAATTTTATACCATACTAATTATTTTCAAATTAGTATCAAAATAAATCGTTTTTTTTTATCAAAAGTTATTTTCGGGAATGAAATATTTATTATTAATTAATTCATTTATTAATAATGTGCTAATATCCCAATCTTTATTTATGATTAAAACACTGAAATTTATTGTTGTGGGAAAGCTAGTTTCTATGCGCATTTCGCTGGTTGTTTAGGCCAGCTCGTCAGGAAATTTTTCCAAATACTTTAGAAAAGGTAAAAAATTTTTTCAAGTAATACCATAAAGTGAATAAGAATTTTAAACACTCATATCTCACTTGTAACAATATCAAAGCTTCAACAAAGCCACAACAATAAACAGTGAATTTTTCTTTCTTACATTCCCCTACAATTGGCTGGTTTTTTTCCAACACGAATTGTATTTGTAAGAGGATTATTTTTATTTTTATATAATATTTTTTAGCACTTTTAAAAAGCATTTTTTTTCTTGGCATTTTTTCACAAAAGTCTAGCATTTTTCCTTAATTAAGTTTTGGCAACCCTGCTTATATCAATGTATTAATGCTATTGCATATGAAAAAATTTAATTTTTAAATGAAAATAATACGAATATTTAAGGATTTGTACCACAATATATTGTAAATGAGATAATATTTTGAAATTTCCTTACATTTTCCTAAAAATAAAAAATCTGTTCTTTTTCCCTATACTTGAAATTTTTCGAAAAAATCCATAAAAAAAGGAAAATTCCCTACTATTGGCATCACTGCATTCATTTTATGTTTCGGAGTTCAATATTACACATAATTCAAAAATTACACCATGCAGCACGGAAGAGTAAAGGGAAGAAATTAAATTTACCGTATTTCTCCTTTTGGATACTATTTTTTCTCCCCCATTGAAGAATAAAAAATTTCAATATTGTAGTGGGGGCCCATAAATTAATACGTATCTGTCAATATATATATATGTATATATATATATGTATGTATATCCCTCGATAGCATATATATATGTTCCCATCGATCCTATAAGGAGCAAAGGGCCTCAAAAAATTGGTTGAACATATTCCTGTCTTCTGCTAACGCTCTCACTTCGCTGCAGGTTTTACCCATTCCGGCCATTTCTATATCATATGTGTTGAAAATTTTTAGCTTTGTGCGCTGAGATATTGAAGACGAATTCCAAATGGGTCTTAAACGACCGATAGTATAGGGCCTCAACAGACTTCTTCCATTCAGATATGGGGTCTAATCACCGCATACGATATCGAAATTTTTTATTTTGATATGACACTCGATATTGAATGAAATGTATCGTAATTTGAGATGATTAAATCTCTAGAGTTTTCATTCGATACGTTAGTGTATATCGTATGCAGAAAAATACGATAGTTTACTGGATATCGAATGGGGCGATTAGACCCCTGTTCATCGCAATAGTTTTTACTTCACTACAGCTTTTATGTATTTTTCTAGCCTCGCTATCAATTTCCCAACGCCATGTATGTACTGGTCGGCCTCTTCTGCGGCATTGCAAGATCGGATAGTGATTTACGGAGTGTGTTAAGGTTAAGCACAAAATGTGCTTTTTAGTTTAGCTTTACTAATCAATTTTAATTATTTCTTTTGTCGCGCTTTATTTTAATTTTGCGTTAGCTTCATCATGCCGTTTCTAAGACGTAAATGTTGGGCTTAACAGTTTTTTTGCAGTTAAGCTCAACAGCTACGTCTTATTAACGTGCACATTTTAAAAATTTCTTCGTTGTGTATAACCAAATTAAACTCGAATTGACTGGGTGGATTACCAACTAAAACACGTTTTATTACTGGAGAAGTACGACGTAAATCTGAGTAGAAAACTGAGTTTAATTACTGGTGTAGAGTTTAATATTCAGGAAAATATTCTTGAAGTTTTGGGCGTCCTATACGAAAGTTAAGCTCGACCGATAAATATAAATGATACTCTGGAAGAACTCAACTTCAATTTATAAGTTACAGCCAGTGCTACTTAATACTAAATGAACTTCCTCCTCACAATTTCTAATTAAACAGTTTTTCTTTTCTTTTTTAAAAAAAAAAAATATTTTGTATAATATTTTTATTTTACAATTAAATTCTCTTAAAACTATTATTAGTCAAACATTTATAAATCAAGTTAATTAAAATTACTTAAAAAAAATTTAAAATATTATATATATTTCTATTCCTTTTGTTTCTAACATTAGAATTGCAACAATTATTAGTTAAAATATCTTATTAAAAGTATACTTAAATATTTTTAATTTAAAATTTCATTTTAAAAAAATTCATCATTACAATATAAATGCATAATCAAAATGTGCAGCATAATAAAATAATTAATTATTTAAGTAAATATAAAAAAATATAACTTTTATAAAACTATGGAAGTCGTTAAACTTAAAAATTAAATTAAGATATTGCAGCACTAATTAAGTTAAATTTATTTAGTATTTTCGAAGAAGTTTCTTCTTCAACTCTTTCGAATATCTAGGCGTTCTGCACTCTTTGTACAACATTAAATGCGATCCTTGAAGGCCTTTTTTTGTTTTTTACAAAATATATTGCGACAATTGCAAACGAACACGAAGAAGGTAACGAAGAATATGACCACCGAGGCAATAAGCAAAGCGATCGTAGTGGTTTGATCGTATGTCGCTGAAGGATCTAATTTATGATATTGTGGCAATAATTGATAATCGACTAGCACTTGTGTACCGTTCGGCGGTGGGCATGGTTGTTGCACAATAATTTCTTGATGTTGCACCTAAAAAATTTTTTTTTTTTTGGATTGAAAAATGGTTTTTTATTTTTTTCTGTTACTCACCTGTTTATTGCGACATAATTGTAGACCTGCAGAATTGGCTAAAGTTTCCACACTATATTCATCTTGTACTAAGACCGGTAAAAGCCATTTCTCTGGCGATATTAATTCGGACCAAGACCATATTTTTGATAAGTTCTTTGGATGCACCGAATAACCACCCACTGCTGTTAAGCCCAAAGTAATCAAAGTATTGACAATCATTGCAGAAACCTTGCAAGGCATCAAATGAGCACAGAATAAGGCCAACGTTTGAATGAACGTCAGATAGAGCAACATGTACCCTAAAATGGAATATAATTATAAAAATATATGGGTATTTCCGCAGTAAAGTCTACTTTTTGTAACGTTACGCCACCAAGCTTTTGTTTCTCAAAGAATAATTTATATATTACGTATTTTTTTGTATTTTGGTGTAAAGCGCAATTTAGTGAAAAAGAAACAAATTTGAAGAGCACGGGACTAAAATACAAGCTTAATTGCTTGGTGGCGTAACGTGACACTTCTGTGGAAGTGCCCATATGTATATTTGAAAGTTTTTTTTATAAATATTAAAACAAACTTACCCATATAAAGATATATGCCTGTATCACTACTGGTCGTATAGGTGTACAAACCGGCCATACTATGGGCTGGTAACAAATAGGCCAACCATATACAAAGACTAGGAAATAGACCCAATAAGCTCTATTAAAGAAAAAATAATTTTGCTTATTTTATTTAAAATTTTTCAAGACTTAAAACATTTTACCTGTACTATTATATATAACGAACGCGAATATAAACCTAAATGTATATCTCTTTCGGCATGTCTCCGATCTTCTTGGGTATCCCGTATGGTCAACATAAGAAGTGGCCAATACATTAAAGCCATGACACAATGATGATAACCCAAACGATCATTATAGGTGAGTTGGGGATCTGAAGCTGGTACATCCCAGAATATACAACCAATACATAGTGATAATACAGCGGCCGATATTAATTTACTGATCCATGTGAGCAGAGAACCAGGTTGTTTGTAGGCTGTAAACCGTTTAATTAGCGCCTTAAATTGTCCAAAGAATCCTGCCTTACGTATAAAGTTAGGCATTGAGGCTGGTGGTGCTGCAAGTGGTGGCTCGGAATTTATTTGATCCCAGGAATTTGCTAAAGATTCAATACGTGCCGATGATTCCAATAGTGCAGCGGCTGACAAGTCGTCAAGGGTAACCAGGTCCACTAGAGTGTTTTAAAAATGTTTAAAGAAAACAAATATAGTTTTCAAATACTAAAGTATGTATATGACATACGTACATATCGCTTATTTGCTGCAACAACATCATAAGTCAAAAATCGCAATTTTTTAGTAAATCATTCTTTTAAAGATACTGCAAATATTTCTAATGAAGTTATTTTAAACGTAATTTTTGAGAGAAGAAAAACATTTTCTTTTTCCATTATGTTGTGTGTAAATTTAGAACTGTAAAGTCGTTTTATGTTAAGCTAATATTTTTAAGTTATGACAATGTTGCAGAAAATCAGCGATATGTAAATGAAAAAAATTTTAAAGGGATTTTTATTGGTTACGAGTATAATTGAATTTCAGATTAGAAAAAAAATAAAAAGTTTTGGGACAAATAGCAAAAGTTATATTTAAATTCCAATGAACTTGAAACAAATGCCAATGAAATCACGAATGCGAAAAATTAAATAATTTAACTATTTTAATTAAAATATACATATGTTTGTACAAATGTCTAAACAAAAAATTACAAGAAAGTTGTGGCCACTGCAGTGTGGCCATTTTGGCATTTTTGCAGCTAAATTAAGCATTAAAAATTTCTATTTAGCTGCAAAATTTTCATTGAGCACTTGGCATTTTATTTAGCATTTTTTGAAAGTGTTTTTTTTTAGCTTTTTTAGCATTATTTATTTTAAAAACTTGGACGAATAGTTTTATCGATTTTACTAAAAAGTTTTTATAAATTATAATAAATTTTGACTAGAAGTAGTTGTACTAGAGTTTTTTTAATCCCGCACTTTTTGGATTCCAGGGAAAGCGGGAAATTAAGATCAAATTCAAATTCCCGCCCAAAATGTTGTATTTATTTATTTACTTATTTCTCCGATGAAACTAATATTTCTTATTGGCTATTATGCTTAACATAATTAAACCTAGTATCTATTATATAACAAACACGTAAAAAATTTAAGATTCAAATTATTTTAAGACACTTAGAGGTTATATTGATGCCAATAGGATAATAGAAATTAATATACGTATATTAGAGCGACTCAAGTTGTATGGAAGCGAAATTCGTGCAAAATGAACCTTGGACTTTTTTTAAATTGCATTTAAAATATTTCGGCTCCGGCTTTGACCTCTCGTGAGCTGGACCATTTTTAAAAAGGGTCTATTTTTGCATGTTTTGTTAATTTGAGTATCTGGTTTCTTACCAACATATACAATATGGGTATCATAAGAAAGTTTTTTTTAAGGCGCGTCCAACTGTATACACAATTTGTCCAAGGACGATCATCCATGTCCTTTTTTTACGGATATTTTGTAAAAAAAGAACGGGTTTTGAATTTTTTGTTCTCGTTTGTTTGTAATAAAAATGCCAAATTAACACATTTTAATCTTTAGTCGATTTAATTAAATACGGGTTTCAGCTTTTTTTGAAATTCGTGCTAGTTCGCGTTTCATTTTTAGGAGGGTACATCGAGCACTTTTTTTGGTGGGTCGCTCTAACGTATATATATGTACATTGTCGAATTAAGAGCTTATTTGCATAATTAGAATGAAAGTATTAGTCTTAGGAAAACAAATTTTGGAAGGGTGATTAGGAACTAAAAGCTCAATATTACGAAGTAGGAATTCTGAAACAATTTAACCGTTTAACAAATTTAGCAGAAAGGATAATTTTTCTTTGCTACATTTATTTAATAACGTATTTTTTTACAATTTTATAACCCTTAGTCAGCAGTGGTGTATGAAGGTATACTAAGATTGCTATTCCATGTGATATTTTTTTAATATTCATCTAAGGTCCCAAAAAGTATTTGTATTCTTAGTACTTTATTAATTCTAAGCCGATTTTGCCATTTGGGTGTAAAATTGTTTCTAGATCTCCTAGGCTGTTTGGGATTGAATTCCAGCAGAATCGCTTCAGTAGGAAAAGAGTTATGCACCCAAATGTGCAACTACCTCCCTAAAAACTCAACAAAAACTAACATAAATTTGTGGCGAAATGCACACAAATTTCTACTTTCTATTTTTATAAGACTCAAAATCACTTGAAATGCCGCATATGAAATACGGAATGCAATTTACTACACCCTTAACCGTAAAGCTTTATAATAATGTTGTAAAATTTATACTTCAGTTTGCTAGGACATAGGTCTATATAATTTAGCATAGGCCCAAAATAAAGCCCATTCTCAAAAATTAGTTTAAAAGCCTTAAACTGTAGAAAATTTTAATATTGTGGTGAAATTAAGTTGGATAAAACAACTTAAGACACAAGTCTGACATAAATATACTTAAGTTGTAAAAAAAAGATTTTCTTCAAAATTTCCCGGGAATCCCGCAATAAATTCCCGGGAAAGCGGGAATTGAAAACAACTGAAAATTCCCGGGACGAGAAATCCCGGGAAAAAACTCTAAGTTGTACCCAAAATGAAATTTCATATGAAAATGGATAATTCTAATGGTAAGAAACCTGTATTGCTAAAAAAAAAATAGAATATTCAGGGAATATTAGAAATGCTCTTATCATGTCGATTGTAAATATTATTTGCCCTTTGATATTACGATATTAAAGTTCAAGGAAATTTGACTATGTATTTAGCCAACATTCAATGGTGTAAATGTTTGAAAAATTTGTTTGCTCTAAACTTGAAAAAATAATATTAAATAATATTAATATAAAAATAATATTTTAATGGTTCAACTTTTCTTAAACTATAAAAAATAAAATAATCTAAAAAATTTTGTATATCATGGGAAATAAATCGTTAAAATTTTGCATATATCAGAGGTTTTCAGGCCACCTAAATTTAAAATTTAATCTCAACTTTACCAAAAATCTAGCCACTTTACCAAAATCTAGCAACTTGCTTAAATATAACAATTTATTTAAATTTCATTACGAAATTAGTCACTGAAATGTATTTAGTTTCGAGTAAAATATTTTAATAAAAATCTTTAAACAATTTTGGCATTATTTTAGCAATTTTTAAAAATCATTTTTAGACTTTTTTGGCCCTGTCTAATGCGAGGCTTAGCTGTAAAAATTTTTTAGACCTGGCCACACTGGGCCACTGTCTATGATATTTTTAATATTCTTTTTTTCCATAAATGCTTTCGGTAGAGCGGATATGGTTCTTTATCTGTGTATGGCAATTAGTGTCTCCGCTGGCGTTGCGCAAAATGACCTCAGGAAATATGACATGAGACACAACAACACGCAATTTTGGGGCATTTTGTTTTGTTTCTTGAGGGTTTTTTCATTTTTTCGTTGGTGGTGTTTTTGCATTTTAAGTGAAATGAAAAATGGCCCTAAATAAAATCACAATTTTTTATTTGGGGCTATTTATCATGTACTTATTTAAAATGCAGATTTTACACGCAAAGAAAAAACATGGTTGATACAATCACAATCGCAAACTATCATTAATGTTTGTGGTTATGATTGTACCAAACACGTCTTCAGTAACAATATATGTTCAGACATGTTTATAGCTTATTATTATCTCAAAAATATTATTATTATTATGTTTCTAATTTTCCTAACACCATGCAATATGGTTCTCACAATAAAACCAATAAAATAAATTTATTTCAAAAATTTTATGTTTTATTAAAAATACATGCATTAACAGCTTAGCATATTTCAATAAATAAAATTAAATACATATATTTATATATATATATATATATAATTTACCTGTTTCAATAAACGTATAATAGTTTATTTCCTTAATATTGCATTCATGCATGGCTTTTTTCTCCCGAAAAACTTCAGTCATTCATGTTTCTCGGTTTACTGACTCTCGCAGACGGAAAATGACATTGAAGAAGATTTTATTTGCTTTATAAAAACACACTGTTTGTTTTGACAATAAATGTTTGCTCATTCAGAGAATGTATTTTAAAGCGAACAAAAATGATAGTATCAAACATATATTTTGTGTAAAGCTAATATTATGATTTTAATTGTATAGTTAAAAAAATATACATTATAGTAGCAAATATTTCACATAATTTAATATGTTTAGCTAGATCATAGTAACTTTTTAGGTGTAAAACACCATATAATATTATTATAGTGAATTAAAAAATGTTAAGGAGAAAAAATATTTTTTCAAGTTAAATAAGGATTATAATAAGTTTATTAGGGTAAACATATTAGGCAAATATGAATAAAAATGGTCGTAGTGACCATTCATTAATCATGTTTTTTCTCTGCGTGTAAAAAATGAAACATTACCCCAAAAAATTATATAAAGTTTTATATTTTAATTTCTAAGGAGGAAGAAAATCCTTGCTGGCAATGCAGAGATCTTTATATAGCGAAGCCGATGTTTTTTATAACATAGAGGAGAAAATTCTTGCGCTCGGCCGAAGGCTGGCTATGCAGTCAAACTTTAGTTAGCGAAGCCAGTGTTTGTTATACTATATAGGAAAAAATCCTTGCGTCCGGCGGAAGGCTGTATAATTATTCGGGATATTAAGATTCAGGACTTTGACATTCTGGATTTTTAAACGTGGGATGTTAGAATTCGGAATTTTGAATTTGAGAATTTATGTTTCACGCACCTAAATTTTTAATAAAACTTTCCTTATGTTTTTTTAGTTTTAACTTTTTGGGGTAAAAGCTCATTCAAAATTTTGAGGTGATTTTTTATAATGAAGCATTACCCCAAATTTAGGGTCATATTTCATTTTATTTTAATTCTCATTTTTTTGGGGCCATATTTCCTGGGGCCATATTTCGCAGCACCGCACAGTGGACGAAACGGTCAATCTAGCGTCGTTTAATTCAAATTTGAAATGTGGAATTGCGAATTTTTTTTTATTTTCGATAACCAATATCCCACTGAGATTATCCATAACGTTTTTTTCTCATAACTAATATATTCGAACAGCTGCGAGCTTTCAAATATATCATATGTGTCAACAGGTGCAGCAACAAATTTTCCTGCCATTTCATATAGTACAGTACGAGCCCTGTAAACAGTAAAAGGATTTTCCTATTTGCCAAGTAAAGCGAATTTTTTTCAAGCTTGTGGTATGTATTTAAAAAAAAGTGTTTATGGCTTGTGTTTTATATATTGTTGTTACAAATATCAGTAGAAAACAGCCTTTGATGTGTCGTCCGGTGAATGTCCTTTAGTGAACTTTTGTAGAGCAGATCTTTTGTTGTCCAAAAGTGTCCGGTTAAAATTTTATTTATTTTGTTTGCACTGTTTCTTGTGAATGTAGAATATTTATCATATTCTGCCACGTTTTGCCACTCATTTTTATTCCAGTTTCAAAACGAGAACTTTTTTCAATATGGTATAACGAAACTGTTCTGTCTAAAAAATTTTTGGCAGTAGAAAACTACATATTTAGAAACGTAATTGACAAAAATAACCATGACGAAGAACAGTGCCGTACAATAGGTAGAAAATTAAGAATGTTTGTTGCCAAGTTAGTGGAAAAATGGAAAGATTGCAATAGAAGATTAGCATATTTTGAGAAAAAAAAAAACAAAGAATTGAGAAGAACTTGAGTTAATTGCTCCTACAACTTATACACAAGTTGGACGCCCGGAAAAGGAGTTTTCAACTTGTACTGTAAAAAGTTAGGTCAAAAAAGTTTCTTAATTAATAAATGAACCTTCGTGTAGCGAGCTAATTGTAGCAACTCTATTCTTTACAGGAGTGGTAAAAGAACTGCATCCAAGGTGATTTCAATATTGGATTCAAAAGAAGTTATGGCTGCAAAAATTAAAAAAAGTATTGAATCTGAGAGCCTACTACCTTTAAAATATATTCCAGAAGAGGCATTGGCACTTTATATTGATGGAGGTTACACGAAACACTCGTACAAATTAATGCTGGCTGGTGCCAAAGGACGAAGTGCCAACATTTACCCAAGCTATGACGTTTTGAGACTAGCTAAACAGAGGTGCTATCCTAGCGGATTATTGTTGACTTTGCAGCGCACCCAGAGGTATTTTAAAATATCAGTAAAAATGGCAATCTTGAAAAATTAGTTGCAAGTTATAAATGGGGATGTGATGGCAGTAGTGGACATTCCACCTGCAGGCAAAGATATAGTGATCCTGAAAAGAATATGAACGATGAGCATATGTTTACAGTTTGAATTGTGCCATTGCAAGTGCAATTCGGATCCAACATAATTTGGTAAAATTCGCGACCTTCTTCAACTCGCTTCTGCAGACCAATAAAAATTATCAGGTGTGTTCTAGAATCCGAATCCACTCGAAAGTGGATTACTTCAGCATTTTTGGTGTTCTGCATTTCACATCCGCATGTTTTTATTTGTTTTCAATTAGAGCAGTTAGGGGTTGGTGAAAGTAAAACGAATCGACTTTTATTCTTATATGTGATAAAATTTTTAACAAAAACAAAATTTAGGTTTTTAGTTTGAAATGTTTTAAAAAAAATATATATCTATTCCTTTACACAAATATTAATAAAAATAAAATTTTTAACATATCCAAAAATTTAAGTTGTTTTTATTTAACTCACTTTTGTAAAAAACAAACATGGAGTCAAGCATTATTTTTTTTTAACAATTTCTTTGAACTTTTTGAACATTATTTTCTTGTCTCCGCAATTGTATATAAGATAAAACAAAAGCTCCAGGCATTTTTATGACAAAATTTTATTTTTTAGGAATAATTTTTTATACAATAAAAAAAATTTTATTTATTTTGAACAGCTGATAAAAAGCTGTTTATTTTTTGTTTTTGACATTTAGATTTTTTTTCGAACACAAACTTCGAATACACAAAAACATGCGGATTTGAGAACACCAATTTATAAATTATGCGGATTCAAAAAAATTTGCGTTTTCAAAACGAGTCGAAACCTAGAACAGACCAGTATATGTCAGAAAGAAACATTCAGAGTGTCGAAAATCAAATATCTAATATTAGAGCAACAAGAGTGAGCTCATTCCAAGTCCATCATCTGTTTTCCATGACAATGATAGATGGAAAAGTATTTGGTACTATTGTCAGAACATCATCACAAACGGGCGGAATTTGTAAGGCCACGCTGAAAATTATGAACGATCTGAATATGATCCAGAATGTACCTGGATAAACAATACTGTTTCCAGTATGGTTTATCCACTGTTCACGCGTGGATTCCTTGTTTTGTGTGTGTTATTCATTTTCCATACAGGCTACCCATTAAAGAGTGGCAGATTCGTGGTTCCGATAAAGTTAAAGTTGAAAAGTAAAGTAGACATACAAACCGAGCTAAGAAAGGAAATTGCATTACTAGTAGATATACCAATGGCTGGTTGTGGCAATTCAAATAATGGCAACCCAGCTAGTAGATTCTTCCAACAAAAAAAAAAAGATAAAATATTTAGCGTAATTTTGCGTGTTATGGCTTGCGGATACGATGTTAATCCAGATGCTTTTTGGCAATATGCATTTGAAACAGCTCAAATATTTGTTAATGAATATCCATGGTTTTAAATGCCTAGTTCTTTTCACAACATATTAATACATGGATCAGAAATTATAAATAATGTCGTGCTACCAATTGGCATGATGTCGGAAGAAGCACTTGAGGCTAGAAATAAAGACGTTCGAAGTTTCCACTTGCATCACACACGTAAAATTTTTCGACTGCATGCAATGGAGGACCTGCTGCATGCACTTCTGTTTTCCTCAGATCCCTTTATTTCATCATTGTCTAATTCTACTTCAAGGTCTTCCAAAAAAAATATTATATTTTAAATATTAGACAAAGAAGTTAAAAATCTCCTTTCTTGTGCTGCGCTGCAGCCTCTAGGTTCATACACTGATAGCTCAGATTCTGAATAATTTCTTTTACCACATTTTATTATTTTTTACTAATTTTACATAAAAAAGTTTTAAAATAAATATACAAAAAAAAAATTTAAAAACATTCAAATATGAGCATAATATTTTTTAATTAAAATCATATGAAAAAAGCGAAATATTTAATTATAGTGGTCCGATTTGTCCAATACTTTACAAATATATTAATACAAATTCACCCTTATTATGGTTGGCGAATTTAAAATACGCCTGCGACTGTTTGGTAATAGATTAAAGAGAGCGTGAACTTATTTCCTTTAATCTTTTACCAAACAGTCGCAGTCGTATTTTAAAATCGCCAACCACGATAAAGTTGATTACTTCTAAAAGTTTGGTGCTGATCGGATAAGAAACAGCCGAGATAATTATTTAATTCCGCTAGTTTGAGCCTTTCGGCCATTGTGTGCCGTCTTCGCTTTGTAAAATGTTATTGCCATATCAGAAAGATGTTGTCCACTGTGTATAAAAAAGCGATCCGCTAACAGAAGTGTTTTGCATAAACTCCCATGAAAAAAATTAATTCATAGGAGAATAAAAACGTGAAAAAAATGTGCGCGGGAAAAAGTTCCCCTTATCGTAAAAAATTTTTTCCCTCGTAATTTGTTCACTTTTCCCTTTGAATTTCTCACTTTATTTTTGCTGGGAAACAAAACATTTATGTAAGTAATTCTTCTTATTATTCGAATATTAAAGTTTACAAAATTGATTTTAAGGTCAAGATCCGTTAATTTTGGACTTCAAGAAGAATTCTTGACAAAAAGTACGAAAAAACAGAAGTTAGGAAGAACATGTAATTCAATTAAAATAGATAATCATTCATTCAAAAAGCAAATTTCGATCTACCAAAGTGAAATACCATTTGGTTTAAGGATTGATGTTTGACTATTGACGTCGCCCGGCCTCAATAGCCGAGTGAGTAAAACGGCAAACCCCACTGACGAGATTGTGTGGTTACAATCGAAACTAGTCTGGGCAACCTGTCCGTGAACGCCTGGGTTCAAATCTCAGCGCAGTCAAGAATGAAAAATTATCAATAAAAAAAATAAAAAAAAAAAAAATTTTAATTAATTTCATGTTGTAAAATTCCTGTCTTCATAAAAATAATTTAATGAAAATTAAATTCAATGAACTTAAGCCTAATTAAAAATATCTAAATTTGGATTAAAAATTTTTTTTTGTTTTATTTATTTTTAATATTTATTCCGTTTTACATTCACTGAGAACTGATAACGCGAAAAATTGTTCAAGGGAGTTTCACGATAGCATTTTTCTTCATGGGAACAAAAATTCCACTTGTTTTTCAAGATAGGGGTGAATATGAAATAACAGATCCACCAAAGAATTAACTTAAAACTGTTATTTCAAAGCTTTTGGATCGTTAGAAATATCGAGATTTGAAAATTAAAAATGGTGAATGATTGCAATATAACAAAACATTGCTAACATAAGGAAAAGTTAAATTAATTTTGTTTTATTTTCACTTAATTGGAGTTTAATGTGGGAATAACCAGTTAGAAGTTGGATATTACTTACAATAATAATCAGCAGGATTTTTGAAGGGCGGACATGGATAACCCAATTCACCCATATGACGTGGTAAATCTGATCGGCTGCCTGAAAATACAGTTCTACCACCCGATAGTAAAAGTACACCCGAACACATAGATAGAATCTCAAATGTGGGCGGTTGTAAAGTCATAATGACAATACGACCACCACTGCACCATTGTCGTAAATATTCGACCAAAAAGAAGGTATCGAATATATCCATATTTGAAGTAACCTGATCCAATATCAATATTGAAGATTGAGCCAATAATTGGCAGGCTACACTTAATCGTTGTTTTTCCGAGTGAGTTAGAGAAGAGACATTTGAAGCTCGAACCGTGGTTAAACCCAAATCCTCAATTAGAACATCCATCTGGAAATAACTTAATTAGTGTATTTTCATAAAATTTTTTAGAACTTTTACGAACCCTCTCTTTTAAATCACTTCGATCCATGGGTCCTCTTAGAGCAGCATGGAAATTCAAGGTACACTGTACACTCATCCTAGGGTCTAATGAAGAAACATTTAAAGCAGGCACATAACTACACAAACCCCTTAAACCACGACGATTTATTTGTTGTCCATTTATTAAAATTTCACCACCCATTCTTTCTCTTAAGCCCGCCAAACATTCTGTCAAGGCAGTACCTTCTTTTTGTGATGTCGCCATTATAGCAAATAAATCTCCAGCTTTTGCTTGTAGCGAGACTCCTCTTAAACAAGGATTAACATCTAAACAATGAACTTGTATATTGGGATAAACCAAACCAATTTCCGAACGTTTGCGATGAGTGATGCCATAGTTAACCATATGACCATTAGCTTGTTCCATTTGATTATGACGATGACGTGATGAAGCATAAAGACGAGATTCACCGCCACCTCCTCCACCCCCACCATAATCGTAAACATCATTGCCATTCGCCAGTAAATCAGCTTCACTGTGTGAACGATGACCGTAATGTTTGCCATTGGGAATATACTGTTGTTGGTGAGTATTAATATGGGTACCAACGGCTATACTAGCTCGACTGTTGGCCTGTCTTAAGGCTGACATAGGTATACCTTGAGCTCTGGAATCGGGACGTGATGGTGGTATACCACCTATGGCACGAAAATCCGATTCACTACGATATTTTCTAAATGTCAATTAATAAAGATATCAGAAATCAGGTCTTATGTACCACAATAAAATCCTACCTTAAATTGGGTGGTCCACGACTACGTGTAGTTTCGTTATCACTGCTGTCATAGCCCGAAGAACCAGCAGCAGGACCTGCTGAACTATCACGAAATCCACGATTTATTCGACCATTAACTCCACTGCCGCCATTACCACGCATGCCACCAGGACCAGGACCTGGCCCGGGGCGATGTGATCGCTGTGAGCCGGCATTAGGTGGGAAAACACGAGGTAAACCAAATTTCAAATACGTATACATATTAGATCCCAATGGTGATCTAAAAATTAAAAATTTATTGAAATGAAAAAAAGATATTTAATACAATCCGTTGCAGCTGCAACATAAACTCAACTTACTTGGGACCATACCGCGGATGATTAAGTATTGATTGTACTGTTGTATCGCGTAATTGAAAATTTCCATATGGCAACGGTGATTTGTCAGAAGAGCCCAGAGCAGAGTCAGTAAAGTCAGAATTTAAATTTTGTCTGCAACAAAGAAGAATAGAGAGAGATACATACAATTGAATAAAATATAGTTTTATTTCTCTTTTTTTCGTTAATTAAGTTAATAAACAAACGGATGCGGTTTAGTTGATTAAACTACAAACTCAAAGTTAAATTGGCTTAAAGTCAAGGTGTGTGTGTGTATATGTTGGTTAATTTTATTTATTCTATGGACTTCATGCTTTGTTCAGTTCGATTTTATGCTTAAGGTTTCTTCACAGAGGAATAGAAAAAAAGCATCAATCAATGCAATTTTATGATTATTTCCGTTCGATAGAATTTAATCAACCGTAGTGGTTTTTCGGTAACAAATTATATAATAGTGTTCGTCTATTATATAATTTGTGTTACAACAAATAATTCGAAAAATTATGGTGGTTGTATTTAGTCATAATTTGACCACTTAAATAAACAACAAAAATTTCAGACGACAAAAAAAAACAGGAAGTTTAAATACTGCACCTTTTTTAAAACTTAACATGGAAGTAGTAAATTTAAAAACTATTGTTTTGTGAAAAAATTGTGTGTATATGTATTACATTTTATTTTCTCAGTAGTTCTTGACATGGGTCAATAAATTGGCCACCAATATCGTGCGATTTCAAGATTACAAATTATTTGGGGTTTCTGTTGGTTGGGATGATTGCTGGAAATAAGTATTTCAAACAGCCATGCGGCATAAAGTACCGTCGTATCCTTTAAAAAGCTAGTTTTATATAAAATTCATATATAGAACAACTTTGGCTGATTATACATAAATTTTTTATATATAGAAAGTTTTTCGTGTGGTCAACCATTATTTTTCATATATAGAAATTTTTTTTCTCTGATAAGACATTTATTTTTAGTATTCAGGAAAAAGTTTGTCTGATCCACTGTTGCCTATTTTTAATGGTAGATCTAACATTTTTAAACTCATTTAGCATGAAAAGAACACTTCTAACATATAACACTTTTTTCAGCATTTTCCCAAAATTATTTAGCAGTTTTTTTAGAATTTTTAGTTTAATTGACAAATTTTTATTTTTTCCATTAATTTATTGCTTTTTACTTGATTTGCAAACATGTTCATTAGGGTGGGCCCATTTGTAAGGACAAAAATTTATCGATATTTTGCCATCGATTTTTCAATAGCTTTTGGCATGAGGAACAAAGTTTCACTGCGGCATATCAAAAAAAAAACATGGCGCCCAAATTTAAATTTTTTGACTTTTTCTCAACTTTTTTTAATAGGTAATAAAAAAAATCGGCTGATTTAATTTTTTTTATATAAAACCTTTTCAATGTGAAATTGCACGCTAAAAACGATGGCGATAGCAGTTTTGTTTTTCCTTAGGTTTTGGACGAGGAATTCTTTTACGCGTTAATTTTTAATTTTTTTTAAGTAGGTATGTTAAAAAAAATTCGCCGATTTAAAATTTTTAAAATATATCCTATCTTAGGTAAATTTGTACGCTTAAATTCCGGTAAAGGGTATTAAAGATTCGGCATAGCCGAATATAGCTCTCTGACTTCTTTAATATTTTATTTCCCAATTTGATTGTAAAAGACTATAAAGTACTAACGGCCAATATCACCAAATTCAGTTATAAATATTTATCAGTCGAAAACATATTGTTAACTGGAAGTTAAAATAATAGTTTTACCTAAACATGGTAAAATTGGCCGTTATTTATGTAATTTTATACCATGATAATTATTTTCATATTAATGTCAAATAAAATCGTTTTTCTTTTTATTTTTTTTGACATTTTTCAGCATTTTTTTCACATAAATCTAGCATTTTCCCTTTTTTAAGTTTTGGCAAGACTGGTCTGGTCTACATCATTAATTTTTTGTATAACGAAAAAATGAGCAGACGTCATAAAGTTTTCATACAGACATATCGCTGTGGTTATTTTAAAGGAAGCCAACTCAAAATTTATATTTTTTGACTTTTTCAAGAAAACGGTTATCTACGCACTGTAAAAATCTTAAAATCTTAGATTAATTTCTCTAGTATTTTGCAAAAAAAAAAAAAAAAAAAAAAAAAAAACAGTTGTATGCTTTTGTGATATTAGATAAAGAAAAACATAACAAAAGATTTAAGCTCTACTGAAAATTGTTAGTTAAGCCCATTTAGAGAAACCGCGGTTAATCGGGCGATAACCGGTGCGATATGTAAAATTAAATTTTTTTTGGTGATATATTTGTAGTACCTTTCCTACATTTATTATTATTCTAAAACTATGCATAAGCTTTTTCATATGTTCTTATTTATCAAGTTTTCTGTATCAAACTTAAAAAATTTTAAATGTTAGATACACCTTTTCTAAATTAAACTAACGATATATTAATTATTTGTCAAGTCAAAATATATTTTTTTATCTTTGTCTAATTAGATTGCATTTCCGGTAGAGGAAAAATTCATATAAAGAATTAGTCTGATCGCTATACTTTCATGGTTTTGTCTGATTAGATCATGCCTTTTGTTCTATAGAAAACTATTTGTGTAATAAGTTAACAGTTTGATCTGATCAAGAAATAAAGAAAAGAAATAAACATTTTTTTACCTCCAACTCTAATTACCTGTATATCGACCATGCATGTAAATCTTCAGAGGCCGCTGGTGGTAGGGGAGAGTTTGGACCATGTGGCACGGAATATCGTCTTTCTTCGCGTGACATCTTTTTCGTTGCACCAAAATTACTTAATTCCATGTTTCTACAAAGACAGCAAAAAAAAAAAACAAAAAATAAGAAGTCATGAATGAAGAATATAATTTATATTGTTTTTCTCTTTTCTTATATAAATTACATGCTATATTTTAACCAAAGTCATTGTTATTGAATAGAGGAACAAAAAATAAAAAATAAAAGAAAAAAAAAGATTTTTAATAAAATAAATATATTTTTTTTGATAAAATGTTATGGGAAATAAATAACAACAGACACTACAATAACCACAATTACAACCGCAAGTAATGCTGTATAGCGAATTATAAAATATGTGTGAATATTTATTATTTTAAATTGTGGCTACGTGCAGTGCTGCCATATTTTTTTAACAAAAACTGAAAATTTCGAGAAAATCGGTTTTTATGAAAATAAAACGATAAAACATATTTTTGTATTTTTAATTAATTTTTATTGAAGCAAAAAAATTTATAATATAATTAGGGAAGTAACGATACGCCTTTTTGCCGATACGATTCCGAGACCGATACTCAAAAAGGAATATTGGCGATACCGATACGAATAGTAAATTTAAATTCAAGGTTAAATTGACAAAACTCAAGTAGAATCATTTTTTTATTATACAAAATAATAGTGTAAGATATTATTGATAGTAATATGATTTAAAAACAACGAATTTGATTTTATGGTGATATTACCAAAAAATAAATAAAGTTTTTACAGAAAAATCATTATTATAAATATTTAAAAATTAAATTAAGAGGATTTTTGTTAAAAGGTATTCTTATTTTTGCGAAGATCGCAAATCCGTTCGAACCAGACCTGCAGTAGAAAATAGTCTCTCAGATGAGACAGAACTTATTTTTAAACTTAAATATTTCTGCAACAAGCGGATCTGCGTCTCTAGCAATATTAGGAGATCTAAGGTATATCTCGATTTCTTCTTTAGATTTTCTCGGATTTTCTAATAATTTCTTCACAAACGCCTCAAAGGCGATTTTTAGACTTATCAGAACTTTTACTTAATGTAGGCGTGAACGTGTCCTCCACAATTTCAGAATGCATAGTCATATTGTAGCTCAGTAAGACGTTTTTTCGATACGATTAAAGCTGATTGTTTATAAAATATTTCAAGAATTTTAGATACTCGTAAACAATAGATTTCATTATTCTCCAAACCCTCATTTCATTTAGAATTAATGCTAAGTAAGTCGCCAATTTTTGGGCATCTGAACTATTCTCTATCTCAGTTTATTTATTTATTATATTTTTTAATAAGGTTCGAAGACTGTTAGCTATCGGAACAACGTCAGACAATGTAGCAATAGCCTTGCTTTTGGATTTTTAAGCCTCTTCGAAGTAACCCAACATTTTCGGCAAATAGATTTTTATTCTCACAAACATCTCATTAAAAAAAAGCATAAAAATGTTCAGGATTTGTAAGTTTTTAGTACTACAAATACATAAAAGATTAAGCAGTGACAGAACATTTCACTACTATGGTGCAAAGAAAAACAGCTAAAGCTTAAGGTGTTTAAGCATCTGTTAAAAAAGTAAATTCAGTGTAAAATTGTATAGACAAGTTACAAGCGTGTATAATGCATATACGTCATAGATGGGGGTAGTGCACTAATTTTGCAGTTTCAACTCACGGCTAGTGACAGTGCAATCATTTTGTTGCCGTTGAGTGATGAATTGAAAATATGAGTGATAGTGAAGTTAAAATATCTTGCACTCAAAAAAAAAAAAAAAAAAACAAAAAATAGTTTGATTTAAGAAAAAGCAATCATCAGTTTATTGCAATTTTTTTGTTCTTTACTCATTTGAGTGCAACTTAAAATTTTGCACCAAATTTACAAACAAAAAACTTATTTTTTCATGATTAGAGCCAATAATTATTCCCTTATTGACAAAATTTCATGTTGTTTAATTTCCTTTGCTCATGCATATCATCACAAGAATCAAAAACTATGCGCATACAAAATTACATTTTTAAAATTTTAGTGACAGGCTGTTATATGCAGCTTTTTTGATTGCAAGTTCAAATTTTGCACTATTTGAATTGAGTGCAGACTTTTGCATTCAATCTTATTTTAGTCACAAAATTTTTTAGTGGAAGTTAAAAAAATAGCAAAGCTGTTAAAACAGAGTGCAAACTATTTTTTTTTGCAGTTTTATTTAGTGATAGTTCACTGCTGAATTAAATCAATATTTAGTGCACTACCCCCATCTGTGATATACGTTGAGAACACTTTAACTGGGCTTACTTTCCACATTTGCAAGCGTCTTGAAAAAAAGGCCAATAAAGTATCAAACGCAGAAGACGCGTGGTGTGGACCTTCAGCTAAAGAATTATAAGACACAATTTTTTGTTCTATTTTGATTTTATGTTCTGCTTTTCACGATGTCGAAAGAACGCTTTCTTTCGCACAAATACAACAAGAACTAATTTTTGAGAATTTGTTTTTGTTTTACATGTATTTGTGCGAAAGAAAGTGTTCAATCGCATTTAGTGAAATAGGCAGTAAATATGTTATTTCATTTAGTTGTTATATAAAAATAAGCATTGAAAATAAAATAGTTTTTTCAAAAAAACTCTAAAAAAGTATCGCCGTATCGTCAGTAAAATATCCCCGATACCGATATATCGCCGATATATCGGTATTCGTCACATCCCTAATTATAATGAGACAATTCACAAAGTGTTTTAAAGTGCTATATACTAAAGTACTGTTTTAGGCTGTTGTAAACATCCTGATGTTTAAAAATTAAATAAGAAAAAAACTGTAAAAAGTAAAAACATAACATAAAATATATCATTAAATTCCTCAACCTTATAGATCATAGTTACACATATTAGGCCGAGTTTTTAAGTTTAAACTTAGTTTAATGTTCTCTGAAACTCGGATTTTTCCAGTGAAATGTGCTTTTTTTTTATTATTTCATTAAAGACCTACATTTAAAGCTAAACTAAGCTGTTCCGTCAAAATTTTATATACCTACATACTTGGTAATGGTGGCACTAATCTGTTCTCAGAATAACTAAACCTAGTTTAAATGAAATCTCAAAAGCCCAGCCTTAATTGTACTTTCATTAGACCAAATTTAATTTTCATTGGCCTTATTCATGAAAAAACAGGTTTATAAAATGTTTTTAAGTTTTGTATGAAAATTTGCTTAATAAACCTTTTATTAATCTGAAGAAATACAAGTTATAACCAAAAAACCACAGTGATATAAAACAACTGTGTTTTTGAAATTAAAAATCTGCGAGACTGCTTTGCACTTCAAAAATCTAAAAAAAAAAACAGATAAATCCGCACATTTGGCAACGCTGGCTACGTGGATCCGTCACTTTTTTTACTATTGGGGAGTATACGAGTACCACTTAAATCACATTAGATAATGACTAAATGTACTAAAATAATGATTATGTATTATTTTATAAGTTTGTACTAGTAAATATAAAGTAGTATTAATTACTATTACGCTGTAATGATGATTACATATTACCATATTCATCTTCACTATCAACATATCAACGTATCTCCGTTTTGATGATTATCTTTTGCCATTATAACACACTAATACCTTTTTTGTTGTATTATTTTGATTTAAGGCCGTGGGCAAAATACGTCTTTAATTTAACTAACGGGTTTTTCTCTTCATTACTTTTGTGTAGCAGTTTTTCGTTAATAATTCATGGTGTGTTTTCGTTTTGTTGTGTACCAAAAATTTTGTTAGATTGATAATTTGTTGGGGAAAATTTTTTTTTTTTTTTTTCTTTTCGTTATTTATTTATTGAATCTTCATATATTTAATATGAACTAACAATAATTTATCAAATCTTAACCTAATACTTTATTTATGTCCTGCCAGTGCCAGACAAAAATTTTCTTCATCACGGGTTCTGTTCACTTATATAGGTGTTTATCTCTCATCTAGTTGGGTAAGTGCTGCAGTGTCTCTTCTCCTTAAGCGAGTGTGGCCGCCATGATTTAAAATATTTCGAGCTAAAGGATTTGGGTGTTGTTCAAGTCTTTTTAAATATTTTACTGCATATTTTGTAATCATAGTTTTTACTAATGGCACGTTGAGATCCTTATGAATGTTTGAGTTTTTAACATACCAGGGGGCGGCTGTGATTATACGAAGAAGTTTATTTTGGCGCCTTTGAATTTTTTCGATATTAGAGGCCGAGGCAGTGCCCCATAGTTGAATACCGTAGCACCAGATAGGCTTTAAGATAGAGTTGTAAAGTAGAAGCTTGCAATCGAGTCTAAGAACAGAATTTCTTCCAATAAGCCAATGAATTTGGATGGCTTTTAGTTTCATTTGAGTTAATTTTGCCTCTATATGGCATTTCCACGTTAATCGCCGATCCAGATGTATACCGAGATATTTTACATGCGAATGTTGAGGAATAATTTGATTATTGATTGTAATAGGGGGGCAAGATTCCCGGCGCAGGGTGAATGTTATATGTACGCATTTTTGCTCATTGACCATTATCCTCCATTGTCTTAGCCATATTTCTAGTTGAAATATATGATGCTGTAGGTAACGAGATGCTTCATAACGGTTTTCGTGGACGCTTAGAAAAGCTGTGTCGTCTGCAAATGTTGAAGTTTGGGTGTAGTTGTTTGTTGGCATGTCCGAAGTATAAATTAAGTATAATAGAGGGCCCAGGATGCTGCCCTGTGGGACTCCAGCGCCAATCGGCTGAGGTGAACTTAAGAAATTTCCTTCTTTAATAATAAATTGACGACCGACTAAGTAGCTTTCTAACAGTTTGTGTGTGTTTGCTGGTAAATTTTGCTTCAATTTGTGTAATAAGCCTTCATGCCAGACTTTGTCAAAAGCTTGCGAAACATCGATGAAGAGTGCTGAGCAATATTTTTTTTCTTCAAATGTTTTTCTTATGACATTTACTATTCGATGAGTTTGTTCAATTGTGCTGTGTTTTCTTCTAAATCCGAATTGATGGTTTGGAATACATCTATTTTCACTTAAAATCGGTGTTAATTTTGAAACTAATAATTTCTCAAATAGCTTTGACATATTTGACAATAAGCTAATAGGCCTATAAGACTCAACTTTCGTATGATCTTTACCTGGCTTTGGTATCATGGTAACTAAGGAAACCTTCCATTTTTGAGGAAAGTATTCAAGGCGTAAAATAGCATTAAAAATAAAAAGAATAATTTTCTTTGCTACGCGAGGTAGCTCTAATAGCATTTTATTGCTGATCTTATCAATGCCAGGTGCCTTCTTAGTGTTTAAGTCACATATAACCTTTTCGATTTCTCTCATCTCAAATCTTAGGGGAATAGCTGCTCTAGCAGCAACAGGTGGTAAATCGACCGCAATATTGTGAGATATATTAGGTGTAAATACGTTTTTCAAGTGACTTACAAACAGATTTCCTTTTTCAACATCATTTCTTGCCCAACTTCCATTCAAGTTTCTTAATGGTGGTTTAGAGACAACTGGCCTTTTGAGGTTTCTAGCTGCACGCCATAATGAGTAGTCCGATTGTGGAGTTGCATCAAGTTCCTTAAGATATTTTTCCAGAGAAGCCGTTTTCTGAGTCTGCAATAACTTTCTTAATCTTTTTGTACACTCTTTTAGCAAGTTCTTAAGTTGAGGAGATCTGTGCAATTGCCACTCTCTTCGTGCCCTCCTTTTTTCAGACAAGAGACGCTCGACATCTGTGGAATATATTTTAATAGTTTTTGTTTTTTTGGGGGCAATATTGGAATGTTGAACAGCTAGTTTCAGAAAACTGTCAAAATTATCAATAGAGCGATCTACATACTCCGGTGTACTGAGCGGAATATTTTCTGTGCAATGGGCACTGAGATATTTTTTATATTTTAACCAATTTATTTGTGTGGCTGACGTCGCTAGGTAACCAGTCGGAGATACAATTCTATTGGGGTTCATTATAGTAACAATTGTAGGTGTGTGGTCGGAAGATAATTCTAGGGAAGCTTCAACGTGAATCGTTTCTGTGGGGATGTTTTTAACCACGCCAAAATCGATGACATCTGGAATTTTTTGCGGGTCAGCAGGCCAATATGTTGGTTGGCCGCTCGCGACAACATTTAAATTCATTTTAGAGATTGTATTAAACAAAACACGACCCTTTGGTGTTATTAGTCGTGACCCCCAGAAGGTATGTTTAGCGTTATAATCGCCAGCGGCCAGGAAACAGGGTCCTAGTGATTTATAATATTCACAATATTGGCTTTCTGATATTGAAAATCTAGGTGGAGAGTATAAAGATGAGATTACAATGCTACGATTCAGCTCTTCAACACAAATGTTCGTTGCTTGGAGATAATCCTCACGATGATCACACATTAGGTAGTGTTTGACTCGATTTTTTATCAAAATGGCAGAACCACCACAAGCTCTATCTCGAGGGTCCTTGGTATCATATAGTATATAACCATTGATGTTAAACGTATTTCTTGAGGTCAAATGAGTTTCAGAAACCATCATGACATCAATTTGTTTATTTTTAAGAAAGTATTCTAATTCATTTTTATGTTGGCGGATGCCGTTCGCGTTCCAAAAACAGATTTTTAAACAGTTCATGGCCTGTTAAGTACAGATTGCAATAACATCGATTGCATTCTAAGAATTTCCTGCATCATATTACCCATTGTGTTCGTAAAATTAGTTACTGTTTGCACTAATGTTTCCATGGTTTTTTCCAGACGACTTAAATTTGAAACTGGAGTTTCATCATTACTTGGCGCAGCACCTTGCGTTGGCGCATGGTTTGATTTTACGACGTTAGCATAAGAGGTTCTGTTATAACTAGGCTGCGGGGCCTGAATGTCACCAGTGCTTACTTGATTTGTTACCTGCATTTGAGGGGGATTAGTTTTCGGTCCAACTGACTGCTTGACGATGGTATATACAGGGCATCCTCTATAATTGGCAGTGTGATTACCGCCACAGTTGCTACATTTTTTTACGTTGGGGTCGGTTTTAGACTTATCGCAAAGATCTGTACCATGTAATTCACCACATACTACGCAAACAGGGGGTAAATAGCAATATGCCTTAGTATGACCATATTCTTGACAGTTTAAACACTGAACGGGACCATTTCTTTTGTGTGGCTCTTCTATAGTTACTCTTCTATAGAGAATATATTTCAAATTGTAAATAGGGTGCGTTTCATTTTTTTTAAGCTTTACGTCGCCGGGTTCAAACTCCACTCGAAAAAGTGGTTGGGGGTTTTTTTCTCTATTTTTTATATTTACTACATGTTTTATTTTGAAGCCTTTTTCTTCGAGGAATGTTTTTACCTCTTCTGGGTCCACACATGAGTCAATTCCCTTAATCACTACCTGGAGACCTTTACTGCTTTTCAGTTGGTATGTATAAAAGTTTTTTTTAAGTACTTCAAATTTGTTTATAATTTTGCGAAAATCATTCTCATTATTGACTTGTATTTTTGTCTCGTTTATACTACCACGCTTGATAGCAGCTACGTAAAACGAATTTTCACCTATCACCGATATCAAACTCTTTATGAGCTCATTTGAGTTTTGCTCCCTAAGATATATCGGGGGAGGCTTGGACGATTTTATGACGTTTGGTGCTTCAGAGGATTCATCCTCCAGAATTGCAAATCGATTTTGAGAATTTATTTTATCAAAAGATGGTACTTTTGAGGCCGAAGCAACTGCTGCAGAGGTAGGGCTGCGACCCCGTTTAAGCACTGTTATGTACCTGTCCATACCAACTTGTACTTGAGGCTTTTGACCACTTTTTACTTGTGGAGCTGAGTTTTCCATCATGCCTGATTTGAGGGTAATATTTTCATCACTTATTAAAATCGTTTTTGCCGCTGAGGCACCGCTTGCAGGTTTTATATTTTTTATTGTATTAATATCAACCGTATTATTAGACACCGAAGGTGATACTGAGTTTTCTATTATGCCTGATTGGGGGTTAATATTTACATCACTTATTAAAATTGTTTTTGCTGTTGAGGCAACGCTAGCAGGTTTTGTATTTGTTATTGTATCAACCGTGTTATTAAATACAGACGGCGAGAGGGATCGCGTACGAGTAATAGGTTTAGCCGTTAGGTATTTGCTATCATCGATTCTTTTTTTATTTCTGTATTTTTTTCGCTAACACTCACTGTTATATATGGAAAATTGATTTTAATAAATAATTTAAAAGTGATGGTTATAAGAGTTTTTAAATTCTTAATAGTTCTGGGGACACAACTTAGTACTTGATTAAAAAAAATATGGAACTACTGTCATCTCACAACAAGTGTGGTCAATTTAGCTATTAAGTAGTAAGATTTAGTAATTTTTCATCTTGCTTATCAATGAAAAAAATGTATCCTTTAGTCCTTTTGTTATAAAAAGTTAATTGTGCGAGTTTTGTTTTAATAATATTAATAAGTCTTTGCACTAAAAACATGTTTGGCCAATTTTATGTTAGAAATTTAAAAATTTTTTGTTGCGAAGAATTTGAAGTACTGCTCACACGCAGAAAAGGCATTACGCTTGTAAACAAACGGGTTGTAAACTTATACTCTCTTTACCTTGTAAATAGATCTCAATTTTTAGTTTTAAATGGGATAAGTTTCATAATAAATACAAACACTTTATTCTGGAATGCCTCAAGGTTCCGTTTTAGGTCCTCTTTTGTTTTCTCTATATATTAACTGCCGTATTCATAAAAAAACTAAAATGGATATGAAATCTGTTTTAAGAAAAATTTGTATGGAAATTTTGTTTTAAAATACGTTTGAAATCTATTTTATTTTTTATGAATACGGCAGTAACATTTTACATTCTTATGTTAACTCTGGAATGCGTGATTCTTTTTTTATTTGCTGATGATGTTTTGCTACTTTTTGAGGGATCTTTCGATTTTCTTGATGTTTTTAAAAATAATTTTAACTACAAATCGGTGTTTATTCTAGATATTGATTTTTTTTGGATGATCTGCGTATTTATTTTGTAGATCGATTAAAATGTTAAGGTTTTATATTAGACTCTAAACTTTCTTTTAGTTATCATAATGATTTGTTGAGTAGTAGACTCTGTGGGATTATACGCACAATTTATTCAATATATTTATAATTACTTTATATATCCTTGTGGATATCACGAATATTTTATGGATTGGAGATTTATTCTGGCACATGTGCGATGCACTTAAAAGGAATAAATCGATTGATAAATATAGTTTTACGTTTTGTTTATAGCAGGGACCGTAACAGTTATTCCTTTTTTCATAAAAGTCTGATGATAACAGTTATTTTTTGATTTTTATTATTTTGAACAAAAATAACAGTTATTTTTTGATTTTGATTTTTTTGAACAAAAATAACAGTTATTTTTTTATTTTTATTTTTTCGATCAAAAATAACAGATATTTTATGATTTTTAATTTTTTGAACAATAAAAACAGTTATTTTTTGATTTTTTACTTTTTAGATCAAAAATAAAAGTTATTTTCCAACTCAATAATTACAACACGTACATTTCTTTAAAGAATAATTTTAATTTTTGCTTGAAAAAATAAAAATCAAAAAATAATTATTATTTTTGTTCAAAAAAATACAAATTATAAAATAACTGTTATTTTTGATCGAAAAAATAAAAATCAAAAAATAAATGTTATTTTTGTTCAAAAAAATAAAAATCAAAAAAAACTTGTTATTTTTGTCCAAAAAAATAAAAATCAAAAAATAACTGTAATTTTTGATCGAAAAAATAAAAATCAAAACTCTAAAAATCATAATATTTTATCAAAGAAAAGTTCATAAGGATCAATATGTTATACTTGAATCAGTTTGCCAGCATTTACTTCTATATGCTTTTTTTGTTTTAAAATTTCAAAATAACTGTTATTTTCGGTCCCTGGTTTATAGTATTCGGCGTCGAGATCATATTTCTCGTTTTTATGCACTTTTTTGGCTTAACTTTTGTGGACTTAATTAAATATCGTAGCTTATATTTTTTCTGTAAGGTAACAAAGATCGTAGGCTACTTCCCTTATTTAATTCTTTTATCTTTTCACGTTCGAGTAGAAACCAATAACTTTTAATTCATACACTCAAAATATTATGTAGGTAAATCCCACAGAAAATTCATTTAAATCAACTAAAAATTTATTTAAAAAACGGATCATTTACATTTCATTTAAAATAAATGAATTTTACATACATTTTTGAATTTTTTTTTATTTAACAGTATATTCCGTAAAATTTAACAGTTATTGCTTTAAAAAAAAATATAATTTAACTAACAAAAAAATCAAACTACATATTAATAGTAGTACAGAAAATCAGTATTTTTTGGTAGTTTGTTTTTTGAATAACAAACATAAATGTTAAAAAATAAATTGATTCGTAAAATAAATATATTTTCACTAAATTTTAACAGTACGGAAAGAAAAGAAATTGGATAACCTACAATCAGTTACTGTAATAATTTTATGAGTGTAGAATTTATTCAACCCTGTTTAAAGGATCTTTTAGGATAAGGATTGCAAGACGGTGGAATTTGCTTATCTTTTCCCACTCTAATAATGTTTTTACTTTAAACCTTTTGCCTTTTTTTGACTGTATGATTTTTGAAGGTAGGAATTGAACTTGCTAATATATAGATATCCTTATTGGTACGTGTGTGTATGCATAAATATTTGACTTATTTTCTGTACTGAATTGGACAGTTATTTTATTTTTCTTTAATTTCATTATTATAATTTTGTATATTGGCTGGGGAGCTAATGTTTTGAATAATTAATAAGGGCTTTCATGACATCGCTTTAAAGTCCCGCAATCTGTGCAAACCAAGGCGAATTCGTACAAGGTGGTCTTATTTTGAAAAGGGATACAACACTGTAAGATATTTTAACGTTGTGTCAAAATAAAACAACACTGTAGGTAACAATTAAAAAAAATATTTCATTTTGTTTTTAATTTTAAATTGTGAGTTTTTAAATGTGATAATTTAAAAACGTTTTAAATTTTATAATTCTAATTGAAAATTATAGAATAAATGAAAGAATTCTCAGAACCACCAGATGGGTATACCATTTTGGCATATGGTTAGTTATCAGCTGTTGCTTACATATAAAGCTAAGGTCTTCTGGTGTAAATTCTCATTGGTGGAAACCGTGAATTTTTAGGCCCTCTCAAACGAACTGTCTAAAATTGTATGAGAATTCATCTACACAAACTTCTTAATTTGCCCAACAGTTTTGACTCGTAAACTTGCGCTGTTAAATTGAGCATTTATACAAACCAATTTTTTATGTTTTCCGTCGTTTTCGAAAAAAAAATCAATAATTCAAACAACAAATTATTGGAATAATCTGAGCAAATTAGTCTTTTGGCTTTCTTAAGGCATTTCTAAACACAAATTTCAATTTTAAGACACAAATTTTTAAATTTTTGTATATGTATCTTTATTTCTTTTTATACCCTTAACCGAAGGTAAAAGGGTATATATAACTTTGTCATTCCGTTTGTAATTTCTTTCAAATTTGGGACAAACATCTTGGCTGCCAAGAACGAAACGAGCTAAAGTTCTTAAATTAGTTACAAACATATCGGTTATCAATGCACAGTATCCCACAAAATATGGGCGGGATTGGAAAAGTGGGCGTGGTACCTCCCTTATAAAGACATTATTGAACATTTTAAATTTTAGGGCTCTAGAATGATATATGAACACGTTTTATATATCAAAATATCAGAAATAGCAGAATATATTTCCCGAAACCCCTGAAAGTTTTTTTTTCCAGAAATGGAAGAGTAATGCCCAAAATAATAACATACTCATTTTCGGGAACAATAGATCTTCCCCAGTCCAAGTTTTATAATCTAAGTAAATGGTAAATTTCTTCTTAAAGACGTGGGTATATAAATCTGCCAAATCGGTTAAGAAATGGTAAAGGTGTTAGCAAAATATTAAAAAAATGGGCTAAAAAGGAGCAAAATTTTTATAAAATTTTATTAATGCGCATTTTTTTCTGTGGCTAATAATTTTATATAAAAACCAAACAATTTTTTTTTATACAAAACCCTTATAGCCTATCTCAAAACAAGAAATTTCGACTTAAGCCATTATTATTTAATGCCACAGATATATTGTATATGTATATTTATATAAATATCCTTTTGTTCTTATCGCACCATGGTGAAGGGTATATAAGGTTCGGCATAGCTGAATATAGCCCTCTTACTTGTTTAATTTATTTTTGTATTGACGTTTCTTAAAAACTGACATTAATTGTTTAAAATTACACAAAAGTTAAAAAGGGGCTTCATAAAACGAGTCTTGAAAGTTTGCCCATTTGCACAAATGGTAATTTCAAGGGACATAATGAAAACCCTTAATACATTTTTTATTTTTAGTAAACTGGCATTTATTAAATTTTTTTTTGTATTATATAGAATTTTATGTAGTTTTAAATCTTTAGCTTATTTTGGTATGTAATATTTTTATATTGGCCATGGAGGCTTTTTATTACATGTTATCATAATAAATAAATACTAGACCCAAGATAGTTGAAAAATAGCAAGTTTCAATTTTCAAAGTCGGGTATTTCCTAAACTAAAGGAGATCAACTATGCATGTCGCTAACTTTTTTTATAGAACTTGACTAGTAAATTTCATTGCTAATAGTTTTTAAATCGCACTAAAATTAAGAATTCTGGGTGGTGTTTTACTTTTTCAATACCCGAGGTGCCTACCTTTGGGAATCTATGGCGACCCTCATTATATGTCTAATAGGGAAACTTAAACTCCAATAGAAGTCCTTAATTGGCACCTGAAATGTTATTGCAATCGGACTAACCGTTTACAAAATACAGAGCTATTTCCATTTTTTCAAAATCTCCCACTGTGTGGCGGTTCTCCTGTTATGTCTAAAGATCCCGATTTCCAAACTCAATCTCGAATTGAAGTGCCTTATTGGCACCTGAAATTTTATTTAACTAACCGTTTACAAAATCCAGAATAATTTTCATTTAATTTCCAAAATTTCTAACTGAGCGTAATAAATGCTTATAAATGGTTGTGGTAGATATGTAGCGAAATGATTCAATTATAACATGATTGCGGTAACAATAAGAATGATAAAGGTAACCAAGGCGAATGCGTGGCTTTAAGGGGAGGAGGGGGGGGGGAGTCACGACCCTCCCCTGGGCTAGTCGAGCACTGGTATTTTAACATCATAAATTGGGTGGCTAAAGGTACGGTCACATATGGCAAATATTAGCCCCAAATATGTTTGCCTTTATTTGGCAAATTTTTTTTCAAAACAATGTAGGTTTCATTTTGTGGTCACACTGCGCACATTTATTTGCTCATATTTGTTTGCTCGAACAGATGTCAAATAGCGGCAAACACACATATTAGCAAACATGTTTTCCATATGGTCACACTTAAAAAAATATTTGCCGAAGCAAAATATTTGACCAAACTGTCAAAATATATAAATTTATTTGCCAAAACACTATTATACAAATTGTGATGGAAAATATAGAGGAATTTCTTTCAATTAGAGCGTGTTCTATTTTGATCTGGCAAACCATCTGACATCAGCTGTTTTGCAAGTCGTCTGTTTGTGGAGGCAAATATATATTAAAATCTATTTACTTACACATATTCTTAAAAAAAAAAAAATTTTTAATTAACTAAAATACAATAAAAAGTGAATATAAATATAAATCAGTAAATAGTTTGCTAATATGAATGTTTTTATGTTATGTCAGGTGAAACCAAAAATGAACGTGTTAAAGCAAAAATGATTAACCTTCTGTAATTGTCAATTTTGACAGACATGTGAAATTACATATGGACTTTACATCTGACAAACCCACCGCAAAATAAATATCGTGTAAATTTGCTTAAACATTTTTGAAAGGTTGAGTTTAAAATCGATTATACATATATGATTTCAGTGTTCTTTTTATATTTCGTAATCCATTTTTGAAATCTTAAAATGGTAATTACTCAAAAAATGGTTTTATACAATAACTAGCATTTAACCCGCTACTTCGTTAGCATCTCCTTTTCTTTCGTGGACATATTACGCCAAAGTTTATGTTTCTAGGTTTTAACCAGCTACTTTGTAATAGGTACGATTTTCACCTCTTAAACGTTCGAATTTCGAAAATGTACCAAATTTTTATTTGTATTTTTTAGATACGTTATGAATGTGATATAGTTTTTATTTTAATGTTTATTGGTTTAAAAGATAGATGGCATAGCAAAAAAGTTTAAAAATACAAGTTTTACCCGTTTACTCCCCAAAAAGGCCGAATATCAAAATAGTACCAAGCACCTGTCCGCTTATTTTTTTTTTATTGAACAACAATAAGTACTAAATTTTTGACTAAAAAAAAATGTTTTGTAAAAAAGTACCAAAAATAGTTACGGTTTTTACCCCTTAAATGTCCGAATTTCGAATAAGTACCAAATTCGTATTTGGATTTTTTAGATAAGTTTCAAATGTGATATAACCCTTATTTCTATGTTTATAGGTTTAAAAGATAGATGGGGTGACAAAAAAGTCCAAAATACAGATTTTACCCGTTTACTCCCTATTTCCCCTTTTTTGTACTTTTTTCTCCCCATTGAAGCATAAAAAAATTTAAATATTGTAGTGGGAGCCCATAATTTAATACGTCTATGTCAATAAATAAAAACAATGTTTTGTAAAAAAGTACCAAAAATAGTTACGCTTTTTACCCCTTAAACGTCCAAATTTCGAAAAAGTACGAAATTTGTATTTGGATTTTTTAGATAAGTTTCAAATGTGATATAACCCTTATTTCTCTTATTATGGGTTTAAAAGATAGGTGGGTGACAAAAAAGTACCAAAATACAGGTTTTACCCGTTTACTCCGTTAAAGGGCTGAATTTCCAAAAAGTACCAGACACCTGTCCGCTTATTTTTCTAAAGAACAACGATAAGTATGAAATTTTAGTTTTAGAGATATAAAGTTACCGAATTTACCCGTTTTTACCCCCTAAACATTCGAATTCCAAAAATCCCGTCTGTGTGATCGATTTGGGGAGAGCTAGCCCTGGTCCAAATTTCAAGTTTTTACCTTCAGTCGTTTAGGCTGTGCGATGATGAATCAGTGAGTGAATCAGTAACGTTACAATTTTATATATATAGATTAGATAACTTTTTTATCTTTGATCCAAGGCAGTAACCGCACGACAATTTGGCTACAACAACAAAAAATACTGAAAATCAAAAACGAATTTAATGTAATTCCAAAATCATGTGTTTTTTTTAATAAATAAATTAGATAAATGTTAAATTTTACAAAAATATTATTACAATACTTTGTGTTTTTTTATTTGATTTTAGTAGTATTTTTTTTTTAAGTTGTTCCCAACAGCAGTTATTTGCTACTGTTTGCTCTTACAAAATAATTGTAAGAACAAATATTTGTTTGCTTAAAATACAGGCAAATATTTGTTTTTGAGTGGTCACATTAAAAGCATTTTTGTCTGACACCAAACAAATTTATTAGCCCAAAATCAGCTGTTTTCCTGTTTGTCGCAAATAAATATTTTGTGGTCACATTACGGCAAACAAATATTTGACGTTTTTCGGCAAATGTTTGCCATATCTGACCGTACCTTAAGGCCTGTATTCATTAAAAACATTTTAATTTAAAAAGGTTTTACAAAAAAAAATTTTATTTAAAAATTTTCCTTAATAAACGTTTATGACTGTGGGGGTAAATCGCTTATTCCATAGTATTTTAATGTTCTGCAACCATACTAAACATAACCTTTACATAGATGGCTCGTACACAACAATATCAATTAGTCGCTCATTTCTTTTTAAAACTTAAAACTTATTACAAAGTTCCTTTGAAATCTGTTCACGCTACTACTAAGAATGAATGTGAATATATTTTGTTTACACAAAAACACAATTGGTCTCGTTTCTTGTCTAGTTTTTTTGGAGGCTTTTTTATTTCTGTTTCCCCACATTGAATTCTTGACCCAGTTTGTGCAAGAAAAAAAAAACTTGTTAACAAAAGCAATTATTATTAAAGAAGTTTAGAGACCAAACTACAAATTATGTCAGTAATATTTTGCGATTTCAGTCAGTATTCAGTATTTTAAAAGATTAAAGACTGACTGGTTTCAACTAACAGTAACATAATAACTTTGATGACGGGTTTTGAACACTGTACTTAAATCTTGTTTTGGATATTAAATCTATTAAGGTTTCATCAGCTTTGCCGTTTGGTTACCAATAAAGTAAAATCAATAAAAAGGGCCAATATGAAATGAAAATGTTCCAAATGTTAGGTGAATATACAAAGTCGCTATTGAACTTGTATTTAAATTTTCAGTTTAGTAGAACATTTAAATTTAGTATAATACGATTTCGATACATATTCATTGTAAAATATATTCATTAATTGCTTACAACTGGTTTTATAATTATAATATTTTTATTGCTTGTAATTTAGTTGTTTTTATTTAATTCTTTAACTCTTGCAAATGACTCATTTTTATGAAACAACAAAGACTAGAATAAATTTAAAATTAATTACATTTTTTTTTGTTTGTTTGTATAATTAAATTTCATTTTTGCAATTCTTACTTAATTTCCTATTCCACAAAGATTAAAAGCTGTCAACAATAATAAAAAAACTGTTTTTTTTTGTCTGTAATTTAAATCTGAAACAAAAATCTTTGAGCAGACGTAAGTTGTTTTTTTAACTAGCAGCTTAAAAAATATCTAAAAGTAAAACAATAAAGTTAATTCTTTCATTTTTGTTGTTATTAACAATTAAAATGCATACAATGTTTAACAGAATTTAACAATACAAAACGTTGTTCAAATGAAGAGCTTATTTTATTAGGGAGGTTCAGCTCTAAAACTAAGTTTAAAAAATACAAATAATTAGTATGTGGTTATTTTATTGAACTGTTAATGGCTTTTAATCCAAATTTCGATATTTTAATTAGGCTTAAGTTCATCTAATTTAATTTTCATTAAATAATTTTTATGAAGAAAGGAATTTTACAACATGAAATTAATGCAAATAATAGTAAAAAAACTCTACTCCTTATTACCTATAAAACTATAAAGTTGGTAGAAATGAGTATCAATCTTTTAAAATTTTAACAAAATTTTCTGAAAATTTTAGCAAATTCTCCTGAAAACAGTAAAGTTTGGCAAAATATAAAATTTTTAAAAATTTCCTATAAACAGTAAATTTTTAAAAAATTTCCTATAAACAGTAAATTTTGAGAAAATTTTCTTTAAATAGCAAATTTTAGGCACACTCTCCTATAAATGTTAAATCTTTGCAAAAAAGTAAAATTTTTAAAAAATTCTCTAAATAGTAAATTTTCCTCTTATAATCACCTCTATTATGAAAGTCGACGTCTACACATGTCGACGGCACCGGAACAGTATTTGTATTTTCTTAGTCGTCAGTTGACAAATCAAATGAAGGTTAAAGAAATTTTAAATAGAATGTAAACATACTTATTTATTAAATTAGTTTAAAATAAAAAAATGCGATTTTTGCAAAAATCCAAAAAATCTTGCTAAAATAGCGAACATAGCGGCACATAGTTATTTATTAATAATCGTTAAAGCTACCCAGTAAAAAATGTGCTCCAAAAGGAGCAGGTTTTATATATGAATTCATACCTCAAATCGCTTCAAACCTGCTGATCAGGCATCCCTGATTTTTGTATGCAGTGTTCCCGGTTTGGAGGACTATTTTCTGCTGACGATAAGCGCTCCTTTTAACATAATAAAACACGCAAACAAAGCACTCCTAAAGCGCTTTTTTAAGGGCTAACTATATTAAAATATTCATTTTTGTTTTGCTTTTACTTGTTTAAATGCCTTTTTTAAGCATTTTCGTAAACCATAAAATATTTTTATTTTGTTATCGCTTTAAAACCTTCTTCGTTGCAGCACTAAAATAGCAGCTATTTTTGTATATTTTATTCATTATCATTTACTTTATACAGCAGTAAATGATAATGATAAATACTAAATTTTCCATAAATATAGAACATTTTAGCAAAAATACCTTAAAAATTTCCTATAAACAGTAAATTTTAGGAAAATTTTCTTTCTATAAATAGTAAATTTTCAAAGAATTTCCTAAAAACAGTAAATTTTGGAAAAATTTTGTAAATTTTTGGAAAAACTTCCTAAAATAGTAAAATTTTGAAAAATTTGCTGAAATAGTAAATTTTTTAAAAATTCCATAAATAGTAAATATTTGAAAAATGTCTTATATATAGTAAATTTTTGAAAAATAGTAAATTTTTTTAATAATTCCTATAAATACATGGTATTTTTTAAAAAAATTCCTTAACATAATAAATTTTTGAAAAATTCCTATAAATATTGAATTTTAGAAAAATTTCCTATAAATAACAAAATGTTTAAAAAATTTCCTATATATAGTAAATTTTTTAAAAATATTTTATAAATCAATTTTTTAAAATTTTCTATACATAGCAAAGTTTGGCAAAACTTTCTACAAATTGCAAATTTTAACAAAACATAGCAAAAATAGCGAACTTTGGCAAAATTTCGTATAAATAGCAAATTGATTTTTTTCATTTAAACATTTCGCATCTTTAAGTTAACGCCCCTAATATCTCTGAATTATTTAAATGTATAGAATAGATTAAGAAAAGCATTACAACGTAACGTACAAATTTATTTCCGTTTCGTATTGCAACTTTTGAAGAAATTTATTCAGACAAGACATTTAAGGCCATTTCATTTGGTAAATACAATAATTAACACTAATTATTAAGTTAAATTGAGAAAATTACAAGCAAATTTTTTTATTTAAATTAAATTTTGAAAGAATAAAACATATTGAATTAATGATGAGTCATGGGTTTTAAGATTTTATTAAATATGTATCTTTAAAAAGTAAAAAGAGAAATCACTGCTGTACTATTCTTCAATGTTTGTTAGGTAATGCTGAATGCAGCCGTTGTGGTTACAAAGTAATGCATTTAATAATCTGTTGTGTATTTGCCATTGTATGTATGCTATTAATTATTGTATTACACTTTATGTGTTCAATTCTATCATTTTAAAATAAAAGTATGATTTATTTAAGACATAAAATTAAAAGGAAATTTATTAGGTTACGAATATTTCTCCCCTTATACGTGTATTCTTTTATTTTTTTAAACATAAAATTTAATCTATTCGAACATAAATATTATCAATCATTTGAAATTTTTAATGTTCGCTTATGTTTTTACCCATTTTTCACTTGTCTATGCACTTTTTCCATCCATAACAAATTTTCCATTCAAACAAATTATTTTGACTTCGGTCATTTACGTGCAAAATATATTTAATTATAGTTCAGATTTAAACATAAACATCAATAACTAACATAGAAGTAAATAAAATAACACACATAAAAAATTTGAAAAAGTGTTTTTCTTTCTAATTTTAATAGCGAAAGTAAAATTGTTTTCGGTATGCGCTACGTATTAGTATTAGGTGTATTCGGTTTTTTATATGCCTGGTAACAAAATCGCTTATCTTATTTGAGTATCTAATTTTAAGTCAACATTTAAGGCAAAACTATTTATAAATAGAAAAGTTTTAACAAATAGAATGTAGGAATTTTTTCTTTTTCATAAATTATTTTTAATTATATTAACCATTTTTTCGAATGTGCTTCTATGAGTTATATTTCAATTTATAAAGCTTTTTTCACAATAGTCTTATTCCCTCAATATTTCTCATACTTTTTTGCTTAAGCCAACCTTTGGTTAACATTGAAGCTATAGATATTAGGGTGTTCAATTAATCGGCTTTTTATTTGTTCGATATAACGATTAATCGATATTTGGCATTTTTGACATATTCGATTAAACGAATAAAATTTTAAAATTAATCGATTAATCGAACAATTCAAAATCCAGAAATTTTATAAATTATGCGATTTTTTTTCGATAATTTTAGAAAAAATTGGTAGTTGAGTAAATAAACATTATTAATTACAAGCCAGACGAATTATCGAGATTTTACCCTATTTGAAAACGTAAGGCAGTCATGGGCCCACAAAAACAAAGTTATGTTATGAGGTTAAAATCCATATGAGAGTTATTGGCGGCGAATATTATCTAGATATTAACATCCATATGCGATTTTTTGTCTTAAAGGGATTTCGGGAATGATCACTAAATTTTTATTAATGTTTACATTTAAAAGGAAGTTAAAGCTATTTATAGATGGGAGCTTTGGGCAAATTTAAACCTATTCGAAAATAATTTAATTTGCAGTAAAATATTTTTGCGGCAAATTTAATCTAAATACCAGCATAATTAGATGGTTTACGGATACAAAAGTCTAATTTGGAAAGAAGTTTTCACGGTAAATATGTGAAATTATAGACCGATTCTAAGCATTTACGTAGACATCGTCCTTAGTACAATTAATTCTAGGAACACAACTGAGTCGTTCGTCGTAAGGACGTAGGTAACGCCGTAGATTTCTAAAAAAACGCTTTATTTACTAGGGTATTCCTTTAATCGGGCTTTTGCTTAAATCGGTTAATTGCTCGATTAATTAACCGAGGTTTTGATTTAATCGGTTAATAATCGGTTAGTTTTGTTATTGGTCGGTTAACCGATTAATAAAGTTTTTTTTTATAAATTAAGTAATTTCAGTAAATGTAAATGCACAAATTATTTATTATTTGTAGTTTTTTTAGTAAAAAAAAACAACAATAACATAACAAACATAACAATTCTTGAACTAAAACGAGCAAACAAAAAAATAATTCATAAATATGTAATAAATATTTTTTAAATTAATATATATTATGTATTAATTAAAAAAAATAGGCTGTGTGATCATATTATTAATTATTTCAATAGTTTAAGGAGATCTTATAAACTAATCTTTTAGACAAATAAGTTGGTTTAAATGTTTGGGTTTAAAGTGATTCTTTTCATTAGTTTTGATAAAACTTGACTTGGAAAAAATTCTTTCGTTTAGAGAGAAATCGAAAGAAAAACATAATACAGAATATCTTATTTCTCAGTCCTCTTCCTGTATTTCTCTAAACATATAAAATCTTTTATTACGCCATTAGAGTCCTATTAAATTTTTTAAATTTTAACACTTCTAATTGTTTCGGTTAATTCTTTTAAAAAATTAATATGAGAAAATATGAGAAGAATCAAATAACTAAACACAAACATGTAAAAAGTACATGAAACAAAAAACTGTTGACAACAAACACTTATAAAAATATATTTTCTAAGCACATACCTTTTTTATATCAGACGAAAAAAGTAATTAAAAACACAAAAAATATGTTATAATAATACAAAAATTTCAAAATTTTGTTACATCGGTTAATCGACTGAAATTAACCGGTTTAATCGTTAATCGAAAATAGCCAATTTTAAATTAACCGATCAGTTAATAGGGTAGTAATTAATCGATTAACCGATTAACGGTTAACCGAATGATACCCTACTATTTACCCACAATTCCATCGTAGACGTATTTTGTTTTCCTTTGAAAATACCCTACCGGAGATTGAACTAGTACCTTACTAGTACCAAAATATCCAGTTCTAGTTCTCTACTGTAAACTTTTCTTTACCATCTTATTGCTCAAATTAGCATTGAGTGTGTTTGGAAAATCACTAGTACTATTGGTTTTAGACGTGTACTAGTACACTAGAACCACATTGGGTGATTGAGAACCAGTTTGTTACTAGTTGTTGTCTATGCAAAAATTTAGCATTATTTTAAAATTTTTTAATAAAAAAATGGCATAAGTAAATGATTTGAAATCAAATTTAAGTAACAGTATCAAAATACAAATATGTACTCGATTTTAGTTTTGCTACACAAAAATTCTATCAGATACAAGTGGCGCCCTTTTACTACATCAAGTACTGGTACGCATAAGCATTAGTATTTTTATATAAAAGCTCTTACCCCGTTAGCACTAGTACCTCTTGTTCTAGTAATTGCACTAGTGGCATTTTGACAATTAACTCTTAAACTTCTGCAGGGTAATATCAGAAAAATTTAAATGTATTGAAATTGTTGTTTGTTTTTCTTTCTTTTTTTGTTTTCAATTTGATATTCAATTTGAAAACACGAAAATTATTTCATTTAATATTTAAAATTTTTTTTCTATGACAATACGGCCATAACCGGCTGTTCTTTCTTTTTATTTGTTTTCAAATATGCAATTTGAAATGTACAATTTGATTAAATCGCCAAAAACTTATATACGTAATTGCTTTTTCATTAATTTTTGCTTATATAGATATACAATTTAAAAGTTTCAAATAACATTTGTCTTTAATGACAACCTGTTGGCTTACAATTTTAGAGTAAATTATATGTAGATGATGAATTTGAAGCAACATTGCGTAGACAATCGAAAAACACAACCAATTGGTTTCCATCCTGCATCGTCGGTGTCACACATACAAACAACTTTTTACTGATACAACCATAATTCTTGATGCAAAATTTTACCAATCTTTTTGGCCCTTAATACATATTTTATAATTTTTTTAAAATATTACAGTGTGAGAGGCTGAAGTAAATTGTGTATACAAATAGATATTTAAAACAGAAAAAACAGAATTTTGCTCTTGTAAGCATCTAAAAAATTTAACATGCGCTATAAACTTAAAAAATGCCGCTTTCTTAACTAAATTATGCAAAAAAAAAAAAAAAAAATGCTGTAAAGGGTAAAATCTAACAAATCTATACAAAAATTCATAAAAAGCTCTAAAACGGATAAAATTATTGTTTCTACCTTCTTAAGTCACACAAGGAAAAACATGCAATTGCATATTTATGGTTTCCCTGGTAATTACAAATGATATAAATAGCAAAGTTTAGAAAAAATTTCCTATAAAAAGCAAATATTACCAAAATTTTTTATAAAGAGCAAATTTTAGAAAATTTTTTATAAATAATAAATTTTAGGACATTTTTATATAAAAATCAATTTTAGAAAAATTTTCTACAAAAAGCCAATATTTTATAAAAGCAAAAAAAATTTCCTATCAAAAGCAAATATTAGAAAAATTTCTTATAAAGAGCAAATTTTAGAAAATTTTTTATAAATAATAAATAATAAATTTTAGGAAATTTTGATATAAAAATCAATTTTAGAAAAATTTTCTACAAAAAGAAAATATTTTATGAAAGCAAAAAAAATTTCCTATAAAAAGCATATATTAAAAAAATTTCCTATAAAAAGCAAATTTTAGAAAAATTTCCTATAAAGAGCAAATTTTAGAATATTTTCTATTATTAATAAATTTTAGAAAAATTTCCTATAAAAAGCAAATTTTAGAAAAATTTCCTATAAAAAGTAAATATTGGAAAATTTTCTATAAAAAGCAAATTTTAAAAAAATTTCCTTTATAAAACAAATTTTCTATAAAAAGCATATTTTAGAAAAAAATTCCTATAAATAGCGAATTGTAGAAAAAATTCCATAAAAACCCAATTTTTTAAAAATTTCCCATAAAAACAAGTTTTTAAAAAATTTCTTATAAAAAGCAAGTTTTTAAAAAATTTCATTTTAAAAGCAAAATTATAAAATTCTTAAAATTTCTTGTAAATAGCAAATTTTTGACAAATTGTTTGCCAAAATTTCTTAAAAATAACAAATTTTCACAATTTTTTTTTTTAAATATTTAGCAAGATTTTCTCATAAACAACATTTTTGGAGAAATATTTTATTTTTTACTAGCAAATTTTTGGCCTATAAGTTCATTAAAATTTTTTTCAATTACTTTTATTGCTTTCCATTCAAATTTACTCTTAAACCCTTATAAAATGTTAAAACTTAAATAAATATTATAGTGACACTGAACTTCTTCACAGCATACTTTTTTTTATTAATTTTATTTTGTTTAGCTTAAAAAATGAAAAATAGTTATAATAATTTTAGGTAATTATAAATTTTTCAAAGTCTATTAAAACTGCTTTCAACAATAACATGACGATAAAAATATGTAATTTGTTTTTATTATAATACTTTTGTAGTAAATTGTATCATGACCACAATAAAAATGTTGAATAAAGAAATTTAACAATATTGTATATATTTAAACGTATAAAAATTCACTTACATAACCAACCAGCAAACAATTAAACTTACTAATAGACTATATTATTGTTTTGAGTGTAAAAACTCAAACAAAAACACTTTTCTACAAAAAAAAAAAAAAAAAACATACATAATATTATTAATTTAAACTGTTGCAAAAGAAAGTTCATCCATCTTTAAAATAATAATCAAAACCCTGTTAAACAAAATGTTAAACGAAATTCACACAGGTCGATTTGTTAAAAATGTTTTTTATTTTGTCCGAATTTCACTTGAGAGTTTTGTTTTTAGTAATTTGATGTGATCTGCAGAAGTGTGTCACTTGTTTGAAATAACCAAAACTGATGAATACGAAAAAAACAACAAAAATGACCAAGACAATTATTATGTTAGATACACATAATAAAGTTGCTGTAAATGACTATGAAAGATGATGATGAAGTTTCTAAAGTAGTTCAAATGCGGTTATAGTTGTTCTACTAGTATTTTCAATGTATTTTATGTATTTGATATAATGACAGCAGATCACCGCTAAACAAACAAATAAACTGAATTATTATAACAGCACTTTACTATAGCAGACATTAGACATTAGAAAGAAAATATTTTTAGAGTCTTGTGAGTTCTGTCAGTGTATGAGATTTTTATATTAATTCCATTTATGGACTGGTAGTTGGAAGTACTTACTTAAAACCAATCTAAATAGATTGACTTTCTATATTATACAAATTTTCCTGAATGCATATCGCTCAGATTCAAGAAGGAATAAGGAAGATTCTTGCATTAAACCATATTCTTTTAAAACAAATGTGCAAAACTTGAAAAAGCATCAACTACCAGACCAAACTGAGCACAAATAGTGAAAGAGTTAACAGTTCTGACATCTGTATGACAGTATTCCTGTCGGATAACTAGTGAAACTAGTGATTTTTCAAAATTAAGCAATCTATATATATAAAATTGTAATGTTACTGACTGACTGATTTACTGATTTATCATCGCACAGACTAAATCCATAAAGCTTGAAATTTGAACCGGAGGTTGGTCTCTAGCCAAATCGATCCACTAAAACGGTATTTTTGGAATTTCGAATGTTAAGGGGGTAAAAAGGGTAAAACGTGTAATTTCCCTAACCTCATAACTCCTAAACTAAAAGAGATACAAAAATAAATACTTATCATGGGTCTTTAAATAAATAAGCGGACAGGTGTGTGGTACTTTTTTTGACATTCGGCTCTTTTGGGGAGTTAACTGGTAAAAGCAGTATTTTGAAACTTTTTTGTCTCCCGATCAATTTTTGAAATCAATAAATATACACTTATAAAATTATTACAGTAACTGATTGTAGGTTATTAAATTCGTTTTCCGTTCTGTTTAAATTTAATAAAAATATAGTTATTTTACGAATGAATTTATTTTTTAACATTTATATTTCTTATTCAAAAAATAATGCTTTTCCGTACTTATATTGTTATGTAGTTTGATGTTTTTTTAGTTAAATTATATTTTTTTTTAAAGCAACAACTGTTAATTAAAAAAAATGTATGTAAAATTAATTTATTTTAAATGAAATGTAAATAATCCGTTTTTTAAATAAATTTTTAGTTCTTTAAAATGAATTTTCTGTGGAATTTACCTACATAATATTTTGAGTGTAGAAATAACAATCACATTCGTAACTTATCTAAGAAATATAAATATATATTTGGTACTTTTTCGAAATTCCAACTTTTAAGGTATGAAAATTTTACGTATTTTTGGTACTTTATTACAAAATATTTTTCTCCATTCATTGACATATATGAACATTAATATTAATAAAATTAATATTTGAATTTTTATTTTTTAAATACCATACATACAGTCATGTACTATATATTAACTTCAGATACTAAAAATGATCTTTGTTGAAGGCAATAAACTTTAAGTTCAAAGTGCGTGTTGTTCTGCAATGTTGAGAACCTCTCTGTCTTAGCAAAACTGCAAACAAATGAAAATAAAAGTAAACAATTGGGATTGTGAGTTTGGTTCCATTTTGTTCAAAAAAAGAATTTCCGTGTTATTTTAACATACTTTTAACTGTTTGGATGTAGTATAATTGGTGGTATAAGTCTTATTTGTGAAATAGCATAAAAATATAAATGAATGGTTTGTGTTTTTACAATAAGGATATTGTATTTTTAATAAACAAAAAAAATCCAAATACTAAACTTTAAAGTGATTTGGGGGGGGGGGGGGGGTGGGAACTTTTTTAACGCCCGCGAAAAAGTGACCCCACTTTTCATCATAGATTTTCATGGTCTATATGGCATGGGTAGGTTTTTTTTGATAATTTAAAAAATTGTTCACAAGTTATACCCCTAATGCACATATACACTACAATACTAAATTTTGTGATACTTCAATGGGGGCGAGAAAAGTATCAAAAAGGGGCAATACTGGAAATTAATTTTTTTCTTTTACTTTTCCCTTTTACAATTGGTACTTTTGAATTTTCTATAATATTGAACTTAGAAACATAAAATTACAGGTGCAGGGTTCTGAGTGAATGAGAACCTATAATATGAAAAATATTGGTCTTTTTTTTGTTAAAATCTATAATCTATTCTTTTATAAGCATAAACTTTGACATTTTAATATGGGAGATGCTAACGAAATAGCATGTTAGCTTGGTGTAGGATTACTTTCTACGTGAGCATGCGTCTCGAAAAAAGAAAAAAACGCATGGCGTGGACCGACCTCCAACTTAAGACTCAAAGGAAACAATTTTTATTCTGATTGATTTTTTGCTATTAATTTTTATGCAAAAAATAATCATTAACAATTAAATTGTTTGTTCAAAAAAACTATAAAAAAAAGTATCGGCGTATCGACAGTAAAATATTACCGATACCGATATATCGGCAAACGTGAAGTATCGCCGATATATCGGATTCGGTATCGGTATTCGTTACATCCCTAGTTTAAAAGGCTAGCTACACTCGCCGCTGTTTTCTTTTGTTTGTTTCTCCTTTTTGAGTCTGTATTGGTATGCACAGGCAGAATTGTCTAAAGCTACGGTCAGACTTATCAAATATTTGACGAAAAAAACGGGACCAGCAGGCAAACTAAAATAAAATGTCCTTTAATTCCAATATTTATTTTGTTTATTATATCACATTTGACATAAAACACTTGGTTGCTATTTAGCAGTGTAATTGGTTTTATTTTGTGATATTAACACCATGTAAAGACTCACTAACTATTAACAAAAGTAGTGGTTATGCTTATTTGGTCAAATATTTAATAGGTGTGACCGTAGCTTAAGCAATGTTGTGATATGCTCGGGATGATATGCCCTGTTTATAAGTGCCGGTTCACACGCTTTTACTTTTGATGTTTATCTTTTAAGTTTTTAGGAGAGAGAAAAATAAAGAAAGGGCGTACTAGTCAACATGCTTTGTTCTTTTATTCTTAGTTATATGCACGAAGATGGCTGCAGCTAAATTTTTTTCTCTCCTGTTTCTATTTGATACGCTGTGAATTGAATTGTTGTTGTTATTTTAAATCATATTTAATCGAAAAAAGTTGAAGCATATTGCTGTGTGCATTCTGCATGTGACGATTTCGGCAACTTTAAAAGGGAATTGAAAAACAAATTGAGCCACAAAAGCTGGAGCGTAAGAACCCTGACTAATAGCAATATGGCAGTACAAGTGAGACAGAATTTTTAAACACATGTTGCTTTGCAGTGCATCAATTTCACGTATTACAAAACACAACTGTGCTAACTTACACAAAGTAATGCAATCCTGAGGCCATCAGTTTTGCAGTTTCAAATGAATTTGATTTGCAGTTTTGTAAAGTATAATTGCTAGATTTAAATACTCCTTCGACGTTGCATACAGACGTTTAGCCTGATTTTATTTTTCCAAACGACAGTTCTATTCATGAAGAAAAAATATGCACTTGTTTAAAATTCCAAATATGGTTTTCAAATATACAATTTATGGTATATATGGATGTAAATATATTATTTAACTGTAACATTCTGGCATATTTAGTCAATTTATTGTCCCCAATTTATGTACCCTAATAGGGTTTGCAAGCATTATTTGCTCTAGTTGTCTTGCGTCATTAATCCAAAACACTAATATCCGTTAATTTGATAGCATATAAACAGATATTTATATATAAATTATAAAGATGGCAAACAGGTCCACAAATCGTCCAACTGTTAAAACTATTGTTTCTTTTCAGTAAATTATTCGTTAATGTTAATACTGCTAAAGTTAGGCTTGATTAAATTTAAGATTTCCTATTTGCAGTAGTCAAAACAAAATATCTTAAATAGAAATAATTAACAATTGACAACAAATGCGGTCTATTAACTTTTTAATTTTTTTTTCCGAAATGCAACAGTAACTAATAATAGTAGAAACAAAACCCAAAACTATTGATTAATTTAATACGAACTTACAAGGTATTGAAATGCATTCAATACTGGAAAAACAAACAACAAAAAAATTAATTTTTATGCATGAATGCCACATATAAAACAAAAACATAAAACTTGTAAAATAAATGTATTTTGTAGTCATAAATAGAAGTAAGAAACAAAAAACCATTAAATCGTTACTTTATAATTTGAAAAAAAAAAAAAAAAAAAAAAAAAATGATAAACTTTTATTTAATGCGTAGTTTAGTACCCATGCGTACGATTACATGTTTTTCATGTTTGCTATAAAGCATTAATTTGTTAAATTTAACACAAAACAAAACTTTTAACAATAATGTAGCAACGAAGTAAAATAAAATATTGAGCATGAATTGGAATTGAAGCATTAAAATTGTAACAGTTGTTTATTTGCAGCACGATCAAGCAATTTCCCATTTCCCTTAACTCTATTAGTGAAGCTGCTTGCTGCTTAACTAAAACAAGAAACTTACTTAACTGGTTTAACATAATTTCAAACGGATTGTCTTTCTTACCGTTGTTTTACAAAGCATGAGTTTATACTTTATTACATTCAAACAAACGAACTCTATACAGATCTTTAATCAATTAATTATTGACTTTAAACTGGCACAGATAGACAGACAGACGGACAACTCACTTACAAACAGACAAGTTTCCATCGTCATCGACAATCATGGTCTTTACCACCAAAACATACTCGTTTAATGACATAATTCTACATTTAACTAACAACAGCTTGCAATGTGTGTTGTAAGTTCGTTGTAAGTTCTCCCCATTCAAGTGTCTCTAATAGAGTTTCTAATTTCACACGCCAGCCAGCCTGGCTTCGAATCCCAGGTCAGTCAAGAATGAAAATTATCAATAACAATTTTAATTAATCTTCCATGTTGTAAAAATTCCTTTCTTCATAAAAATAATTTAATGAAAATTAAATTTAATGAACTTAAGCCTAATTAAAAATAGTAAAAATTTGGATTAAAAACCATGAATAGTTCAACAAAAATAACCACAATACTAATTATTGTTTCTAATTTCTTTGATTTTTCTTTGCCCGGGACTGCAAACAATTTTCTTTTATTCCCGGGAAATTTTTTTCGCGACAATGCTTGGCATAGTCTTTAAATCTAAACATCACATGAGAAAAGACTTAAAAAAGCAAATCGTGGGAACATTATTTTCCATAATGTTAATAATTTTTTGTGGATTTCCTTGAACATTGTGTCCTTGACCCAAGGTCGCTAAAAGTGTTTTGAGATTTTTTTTTTCAAATATAATCTGGGAATTATTTCTTTTCATAAGCTACTTTATTATATTCAACAGTTTTTATTATTCGAATTTATTCTATGAGCTAAATTTCATAATGTAAAATGTAGTGTAGGAATAATAAAAAAAAAAAAAAATATATTAATTAAAAATATCGATGTATCGAACGTATTAAGCTGAAATTATTACCAAATTTAAAACTAAATATACCTAAGTCAATACATATTTACATAGATACAATTGCATGTTTTTCCATACATTTTACGGTTTGTATGAGAGCTACTATTCGGAGCAGAGATTGAGCTTTAAATATTTTACATGTTGGCTACATAAAAATAGTTGAGGTCGGCCTTAGAAATTAATCACTTATAGACACGCGTTAACCTCTTAGGGTGCGAAAACGAATTACGGGCCAGAACGGTGTTTAAATGCTTAACTGGCTGTTCGCTGATATCGAACGTTAACGTTCGTATAGAAAATAACACTTTAAAACAAAAACAATTTTTGAAATTTTGTTTTTGTTTTAAATATTATTTACTATGCGAACGTTAATGTTCGATATCGGCGAACGGGCAGTAAATATCGATATGGAGCTTTGGCATACAGGAAAAAGTTGCATTTTATTAAAATAATGGAGGCTGTATGTATGAATTATTTAACGAAAAATTTCGTTTTTACTGAAGTTGCTGATTTTGAGGGCCTTGCACCGCACCAAAAGTACTCCGATTGGCCTTAAACTTTCCACATTTTTTTCAATCTCAAAAACAAATATGTATGTTGGTGGGTAAGACTTTAAAATTTCCAACTTCAAATATAAAAACCATTCTATTTTTCATGCAAATGTCATTTTGTATGGCGCTACGAGGCTTTCGAAAGAGCTTAATTTTTTTTTTTATATACAAAGTTGTCAAGATGAAAATGCAATCGGGTATCCTTATGTTATTTTCTACAAAAAAAAAAAATTTATTTCGAAAAATGTCGCTTACGTGGCTAAGGAAGAAACGCGACGATATGTTTGATTATATTGTCGTTTTGAGAAATGGTATTTTAAATTAAAAAGAAAATATATATGGATAAAGAACTTTTGCAGTTGTAAAAAATGTTGCCAAAAACATTTCGTAACTTTTTCACAAAATAAACTCCAACAAACACGAATTCAGTAGTGCGATTCACTAACTTTTTTTACGATAATCGTATCGTTAAAATAAATATACCGAAAGTTTATCGAATTTGCTATTTTAAACGATATTCGCTGTCGATTAAAGTCAGCTGTTACTTTAAACAGTTTTTTTGTTGTTTTAACGACAATAATTTACGTTGTGTTTATTTAATCGATAAAGTGTATTTTATGTTTAAAGTGGCTGAGGCCCGACTTCTAACAAACATACTACATACATACATACAGAAGTATGTACATATATGTATGAACAAAAATAAAATTCTAAATTCAAAATGAACAAAAAAAAAGCAAATCATGAACGAAAACAAAATTCTAAATGTAAAATTCACAAAATAAAATATAGAAACAGTAAATTAAGCACAATTTCATTTGTTTTTTCTTTCTTCTATTTTCTGCTTTTCGTTTTTTTTTTTAACATTTTGTAGACAGAGATGTTGCAAAAACCACAGCTGTTTACAATCGTTAAAAATAAATTACAGAATCACACTATCGCTACTGCAAGTGAATATATATGTCGACAAAAATTACGATTGTCGGATCGTTAAAAGTTAGTGAATCACATCACAGACCTTTGATATGAAATGACGTTATCATTCTTAATTCTCAATACATTTTCAATTATTTAATTTTAACTTTTGAAATCAAATTCATAATATTTTTTTTAAGCATTTGACACAGATTGTTTTATCAATTTGATAGCAAATTGTTATCGAGTGTTGTTATCAAATCAAAAATAAACTTGGCAACACTAAAGCGAAAAGAAAGTGCTGGTTTACACTCTTCAAGTCGTAGCCGTCAAGACTTGAGTTTTAAGGAGAGAGATTAAAATAAATGGCGTTCTATTTTTCCTTCTCTCCTAAAAGCTCAGGACTTGACGGCTAAAACTTAAAGAGTGTGAACCAGCACTGAATGTAAGCATTTAAAAAAAGGCGATTCAAGTTCATCTTAAGAAAACCTTAATTAAAAATATAAATTATTTATGAGTAAAAAATTAATAACAATACGTTAGAGTGTGAATAAAAAAACGATAAAGTAAAAAATATATAAGTGTTTTTTACCATCGTGGTACTACGCAGAGCCATGACAGTCCTCAAAATAAAAAGAAGCCAAGAATTTGAGGACTGAAAGAACGCTTTTTCATCTTTCAGCAGCGGCTAGGTGCCAAATGTTAAGCAGACATTTTTTTTTATGTAAATAGTGAATTTTAATTAAAGAAAATATTTTTAATTTATGTTCTATGTTGCATTAGAACCCACTAGAGATGTGCGATCCCGTGATTTTTAAAGATCATCGTTATTAGTGAATGTGATTTAAAAATCACTGCACCTTTAAACTGTGATTGTGATCACGGTTTATCAGTTTTCTGTTCTTTTAAAGCAATTGCGGCCAAGCTATATGTACAATGCTCGAGCTTTTGCAAGAGCTTTTGTAAGCACTTTACAAAGAAATAACAACAAATTGTAAGAGCTTTCCAATCTGTTTACTTTCATATACATACATACTTGAACAAATAAATTTTGGCATAAAAAAATTCTAATAAGATAGAAGAGAGAATGAAAGGAACAGCAATATCATTCGACATTTAATTCAAAAAAAGCTATTACCCACACAAACAGTGAAATATCATAAATTTGTATATGTAACAAAATACAAAAAGAACGACTTAGAAAGTACCTGTTACTTGACAAATTTAGTAACAACTGTGATTCGTGATTTTTCAGTAACAGTGATTAAATCACAGGTACAGAAATATCGCTCATCTCTAGTACCCACATCGGAAAAACAATTGACAATAACGTTTAAAAGCAAGATAAAAATAAATGCATTTCTCAATTTGAAAATTATGTCCCCTTGTTGTATTGATTTTTAAATAATTTTCAAATCTTTGTCGCTTAAGAAAAGCTTTGATTTCCAATCATTTTCAATTTGTTGGGCCAGCGTACAATTCTATCAATATTATTTCATTGCTATTCCGTACAACTTTCTTTCATATGACTTTGCACAGCATTTCACGTAAAATGTTGAACAGAGTACCAGGCTTAACAAATGAATATAAGTGCTAGCGCCTCAAATTGCTGTAAGATGCGTTGGCATTTGCTCTGATCGAACAATGTCTTTTTGTTGAACCCTTCACCAAAGGTGGAAAGTTGGTTTTAAATAATTTGGTCGTTCCGTTTCTTATTTCTACAATGTTGACCTTAGACTCTATTTATACCTCTTCAGTATCTTTTTAAGAATAAAAGTTGTTTTAACAATGCCTGTCCGTGCAATAAGTTTTTCGAAGACCTCAGAGAAGTTATGGACTAGAATCAAATATACTTCTATCGCAAAAAGTTCCAAAAATTTTGCTTTTGAAATTCAAAAGAATCAGTTTCTAAAGGGCTAAGATGCCAACAAAAAACTACATTGATAAACCAGCTGTAAGTTCTATTTAACAGTAAGAAAACTTAAATTTAAGTCGAAAACTTTGGCAGAAAATTCCCGCAATTTAACCGGGAATTTTATAATATATTTTTTCCGACATTCTTTGTTCAATTAAAAAGAAACCCTAGTCTTTCTTTACCTACCCCATTAGTCAATTAAATCGTGTTCTTTAGATAAAAGAAATAAAGTGGTTTTTGGAGTTACAACTACTTCTATTTTCTTTAAACAATCATTTAAACAAAAAGAAAAAAAATAGTAATATACTTATAAAGAATTCTTTTAAAAAAATGTTCGCAATTTATTTCTGTAACATCTTAAATACACAAACAATATTTGAAGAGAAAAAATCGTAAGCGATATAAGTTTTTATATAAAAAATTTAGTATCCATAACATATATAAACAATTTTACTAAAGATTTTTACCCATATCATGCAATTTTATTCATAAAGTGGGTGTTTGCTGAATTAAACCAGCCATTGCGAAAAGGGCACGAGTCCCTTAAACTTTACTTTTGAGGATAAACAAAAATATTTTTTTTTATAAATATAAACCATATATGGGCCACTGCCTACGTAGTGTATAAGTTTGGTTGAAATCGCACGACGCGTTTATAATTAGTTCGGCGACGTACATATACGGACTTATTTTTATATATATAGATTATCAAAGTTGTTTTTGGGAATACAATTATTTATTAAAAGATTTTATTTGTTGTGCTTAATTCCCTATTTTTATTCTTGATAAATCAACTGAAAATTTATTATTGGAGGATAAGCTGTTTCTATGCCCTATTTCACTGGTTGCTTAGGCCAGATCATCAGGAAACGTTTTTCCCAAAAAGTTTTAGAAAAGCCAAAAATATCAGCAAATAAGAATACAAAGGGAATGATAATTACAAACACTCAAAAAGTCCTATTTGCAACGATATTAAAGCTTAAACAAAATTCCAACAATAAAACAGTGTGTTTATCTTTTCTTACATTCCCCACTACAATTGTAAACACACTGTTTTATTGTTGGAATTTTGTTAAAGCTTTGGTATCGTTGCAAATAAGACTTTTTGAGTGTTTGTAATTCTCATTCCTTCTGTAAATTCCAGACCATTTTTTTTTAATTTTTTGCCACGCCTCTGGATACCACCCTTTTAGTTTTTTATATACTGCGTCGCCGTTTGAAGTCCGATCATAAAATATTGCATATCGTTATTCATGGCCTGTCTTTGTATTTTTAATCCGAAAGCAAATTTTGGCCGCCACTTACGCCCTTTCGAATCGTACCCCTCTAATGTCCAATTTTTTGTACGTGGCATGAAAGCCCTTCTAAAACTTTGTACTTCTAGCTTTTAATATATGTACTCTTTATTCACATTCATATTACATTAAACCATGAAGACCAACATACAAAACAGGGAAAATTGCTTCATTCTGAATTAAATTTTATATCAATGAAGTTTCTAGAAATGTAAAAAAGATTTTTGCCACCCCCAAAATGCCGCATTTTTTTTATTTCTTATTTAAATCGTCTATTAAAGTCCGTATCGTATAACGTTGTTTATGGCTTTTGTGTTCGGCCACCATTTTTTTATGTCTATAACCAGGGCTGTGGAGTCGTCCAAAAATAGAAATAACCCCGACTCCGACTTCAACCGCTTTACATTAATGCTAAATGTATATGAGACTGGTCCTTATTTGTTTTTAAACTTTTTTTTAATGCAGTACCTTTCAAATGGTTAAATATAGCAAGAAAATTATTTTATAAAAATTTCGAATCGATATTTTAAATATTGCATCGCCAATTTCAAAGAATTTTTAGTGTGGAAAATTTTAGAAAGTTTTTATAAATTAGTTATACCGAAAAATTTTGGAATCGGAGTCGCGAGTTTTTGTAGGTACTTCGACTCCGACTCCAGTACAGAAACCTCAACTCCGACTCTTCAACTTTGACTCCACAGCCCTGTCTATAACATCTTCAGTTTTGGAATTTCTTATTTTTATATTTACATTAGTAAATTGCAAAATGTTGGAATGTTTGGGACAGCAAAGACACATACTTAATATTCTCTAATTTTTGCGAATATGTGTGTCTTGTTACAAAACTCTATTTGGGCCATTGGAACAATTTCTTTCCAAAAAGGACATGGTATTAAAAGCAGTTTATTTAAAGAAATAAGTCGACAAAACCAAAAATCACAAACATGAACCTTTTGATTACAACCAATATTTAAATCAGAACGTTGATCCAAAACTCCATGTAGCAAAAAAAAAAAAAATCAAAATTTCTTAATGGACACCTAATGCAAAACCACTAACGATATCTCGACACCAACAATTTTTTGATTTGTTGACTTGCGTTATATATTCCTCAATTGATGGTGGGTATATAGAATAATTCTTACTGGCTTATGCAGTAATTTTTATCTAAAGACATTTCTCCATTAGCCAATACTAACGAAAAGCAAATTACTAGCCACCCACAAAAATTCCCAAAGATAAGTGGCTACTTTTATTGTATAAAGTAGGCTTAAAAGGTAAAAAACAATTTATTTGTTTTGTTTTACAAAACCCCCTATAAGGCGAAAAACAAATATCACTACCAAGCACCACAATTGAACTTAGAAAATGCTATAAATTTTTAAGTTGAATGACATAAATTCAACGGTAAATTTATTCAACAACTACTGCTGAAACATTGAAGAATTTTAAGCGAACGTGAATATCACGAGAATTTCAAAGAATATACCAACATAAACAAAATACACACTCCATATGAAAAATGTATACGTAAGGCTTAAATTTACTAGGCTAAAAGTACCTTTAATATATTGCGACAGACGAACGGATCGACGGTTGTGTCAAACTAAAAGACAGACAAGCAGACAGTCAAGCTGATTTCTATGTAGTAGTTAAGCTACAAAGTCTTTAGCGTATATTCTTAGTTATCAATTGTGAAGTACACGAACGTACTGGTATTGTAAGTACATATTTGTACACGTACATATTTCATAGATGCATTAAGGTGCTTTGGATTTCTCATCGTACAGTGGTTGCCTCTAGCTTTGAAAAGCCCATAAGTGCTTATTAGGGTTTTCTTTGTTATTTTATACCAGTCTGCTTTATATTACTCATTCTTAGCTGCTATTATTAAGTGTACTTATACCTCTAGTTTGTGTTATTTATTACTTTTTTTGTTGCGTTGTTTTATTTTTAAAAATAAAAAAGGGAAAAAGTTGCGTTAGTTTAATTTTTTTGCGCAAGTTTTTTTCTTAATTATTTACGGCAGAATTTCTTTTTTTCTTCTGTATAAAAATTAAAAATTTTTTCGATTTCTAACTAAAAAAGTAACTTTATAATTTAAGGGGGATTTCTTTTAGTACAAAGAAATGTTTGGGTTTTAATAATAAAACATTTGTACTCTCAAGGAACGAGTGATGGCAATACTAAACGCGTGAAGAAATTTGAAAACCCGGCTAAAAACAGCTTAGTTGAAAAAAAATTACGGTTTTAGTACATAATTATTGTGCATTTTTTTTTTTTTTTTTTTTAAAGCAAAATATTTTAAGCGAACAATTAAAATACAACTGCAGCTTTAAGTAGCTTTTATATCCTTTTATAATTGGTCACTGTCTTATAAAATATGCAATATTTGGTCATCCTCGTCCTCATTCCATAAATCACTGTCTGTGTGATATTGTGACTGTTTTTGTTTATCGTCAGAATTAATATTTAAACATAACCTTCAGGCATTTCGTCGTGAGTTTTGATTTTTAATATGCTTTTTTACAGTACACGCGTAACTCATATCAAACAGCTTTCTAATTTTTGTTCAGTATCTTTTGGCAAGTCGTCATAGAAAGACTCACAACACAACACCATCTCCAAATTGTTCAGCTGAGCTCTCGAAAAACTCAATGAAAATCCGGTGTTTTATCGTGAAATTTTGTTTAGTGATGAAGAACATTTCTGGCTTAATGAATACGTTAATAAACAAAATTGCCTTATTTGGGCTGATGAGCAACCCGAAGAGTACCGACAGCTACCATTACATCCATTCAAACAACGGAAAGGTGTGGTTTATGGTCTGGCGGAATCATTGGTCCATATTTCTTAAAAAGAGGAAAATCAGAATGTTACCGTCAATTGTGACCTTTGTCCCACCATGTTAACGGACTATGTGATTCCTCAAATTCAAGCGCATGTTCTCGGTGAGCGGTGAGCAACAAGACGGCGCTACAAGTAGACAGCGCGTGAAACAATGACCTTGTTGAAAAACCATTTTAGTGAGCACCTAATATCACATTTGTCTACGTTAAATTGGTAAAATCTGAGGCTTTCAGCAATAAGCCCGCTATGATTGACGCTTTGGAAGCCAACATTACTCGTGTTATTTGCGAGATACCAGTCGCTATGCTCGAACGAGTCGCCCATAATTGGACCCTCCGAATGGACCACCTCAGACGGAGTCATGGCTAACATTTAAATGATATCACTTTCAAACAGTATATGCCATAAATGGTCCTTTTAACCAAGAAAAAAAATTTTAAGTTCACTTAAAATTTATGTGTTTCAAACCTCACGATAATTCACGCGATACAACAGCTATTAAATTGTTTGAAACTATTGGGTCGATAACGTATTGCAACCGAACTGAAATAAAAAATTAATATTAGGTAAGGCAACTTTTGTCAATCGCCATTTTGACAGATCGGCAACCGAAAAAGTGTAAACAAAAGTGTAAATAAGTAAATTATTGAAAAAATAAATACATATGATTAATTCCGTGCATTTATTTTTCGATAACCAAGAAAAAGGAGTGACCGTGATATCTGTTAGGGGACACCTGCGAGACAATTCTAATCTACTAGAATTACCGTTTGAATTTATAAACAAATTTTCTTGCTTTACGGTATATTTTTTTCTTCTCAAAGAAGCTGTGAATTATTTAGTACAGACTAAAAAGACTAAACAGAAATTCATCGGTCAACACAAATTTTTCCACTGTTAAAAATGTTAAATTTATACTTGGATTCTATTTAATTTTTTGAACTAGTAAGTCAAATTCTTGTCCTGTGGTAATCTAAATATAAATCGGCAAAGACAAAACAGTTAAGAACACTTTCCCACTCTATTTGTCAACTGATTTGAACAAAAAATACTAAATTTTAAAGGCATTTACTTACGGAAGTGCACAATATATATTTTATTATAATTTGCGTAAAAAAGGGTAAATTCGGTGACCTCATATTCAAAACTTAAAGAGATACAAAAAAATTTAATACTTATCGCTCTTCAATTAAAAAATAAGTGGACGAGTGTCTGGTACTTTTTTAAAATTTGGTCCTTTTGGGACTTTTTGTCACCCCATCTATCTTTTAAACCAATAATGCTAGAAATAACGATTATATAAAATAATAATTTGGTACTTTTTTCACAACAATTTTCTCCAACTACAATTTTGAAGTTTTTTTAATACTTCAATGGCAAGAAAAAAAGCACAAAAAGGAAGAAGAAATAAGGGAAATTAAATTTTTTTATTTTACTTCTGTGCTATTGTATGTGGTAGTTTTAGAAGTTTCTATAATATTGAACTTAGAAACATTAAATTATAGGTGCAGGGACCTGAGTGAATGAGAACATATAAGGTCAAAACTATCTTGTTCTTCAAATTGTACTTTTTGAATTTCCGTTTGTATTTGACGTAGAAACATAAAATGAAACATTCAAAATCCAGATAGATTTCTTGTACATTTTTGATTTTCAGTTAGCACTTTCTGATTTTTTTATATTGAAGTTACAAAACTGAACTAACCATTCAAGGCTTTGAATATAAAATATTAAGGGAGGGTGGTCCCTCGACAAATCAATCCACTAATAAGAAAAAAAAAAAAAAACAAATGCTCGAAACATGTAAATGTATTTTGTATACTTATTTTAATGTTTTCTTCATATTTGCATGAATTATTATGGTCGAATGTCGACCACTAGGGAAACACTAGTTATATAAATTTTGTTAACTAAAATAAGAAATATGTAATAAAATGTCCAAAATTAAACAAAAAAAAATGTACTTATTTTTATCTTTTGGCGTCTTTTTTACTTAAAAAATCTAGACAGCAATCAACATATTACGAATGTTTACATATTTAAAATTTGGCCATTGAAATCGACATCATCTGTAATAAATTTTTTGGCAACTTGCAACTCAACTAAAGTTGCGTTGCCATACATAATCGACCCATGTATTTAATATAAAGTAAATGTCTTCAACGACATTTAAGATTTAGGGTAATTCATGACACTCGGAGTCCTCTCAAGTTCAAAGTCTTAGTACGGATATATCGATATATTGATAACAAAACTAGAAACTTAAACAAATGGATTGTGACCAATTAAATTTTAACAACTATCTACATACCTCGATATAAACCTTAACTGTTCTTTCAATGTTTTTTCATTCTTACGTTTTTAAATTTTTAAGACAGATTTAATCAGTCGTTATTGACAGAAAAACAAAAAATATAATCATACCGAACTTAAAGCGAAAAACGGGCTGAAAACGCTAAATATAAGTAACGAAAAGGTCAAAATTTCTGCGTTTTTTAATTAAGGGCTAAAATTTTTTTTCGCGTTTCAGATATGTAAAAAAGGACCCGAAAAGGGATAAGCAAGAAATTATCAATTCTTGAGCGTACAAAAATACATTTTTTTTGTAATTAAATTTTTAAACTTAAAAAAAATTTATTTGAACTAATTCCTTGTTAAAGGCAAATTCATAAAGGGTTTAAAATAAAATATGTAAAGAAAAAATTTAACTTTCTTATCTTTAGTTTTAAGCTGTTTGTGCCTTAAGTCTTTTGTTATATACCACAAGTAATTTCGATTTTATAGTACACAGAAAAAAACAAAAATTGATTTCAATTAAAGAATTTGTGATATTAGTTTAAACAAATTAATAGTATCAATTAATGCTTTAATTGATGAAAAATTTTGGAGAATTTTTTCTGTGTACATTTAAATTTCAAACTAGCAAAAAATTATAGTCGATAGTCAAGTGTTATATCTTACTAAGGACTGGTAAAGTTTGTACAATTGTAATTTTTTGGATAGATACAATTCAATCTTAAATAGTTACAACGATAACTAATTTAGTACAATGAACTTATATTAAAGACAATGAGATTGAAGGCGCGATAAGCGCCTTAAAAGATGAAGAGGCGCCCGGCCCAGATGGAATTCTGTCCGAAATATTAAATAATATACCACTTCTAAAAAAAAACTATTAAATCACATATATGACACAGGACAATACCCTTAAGATAGGCTTCAACAACGCTTATAATGATACAAAAAAAAAAAAAAAAAAAAAAAAATACGCCAGAAAATGTAACGAATATCGACTCATCAGTTTAATTCGTGACTCATTTAACTTTCTTAAAATATTCCTCAAAGTTATACATAACAGGATATATGACAAATGTGAACTTGTCATGGGAAATGCTCAATTCAGTTTCAAGGAGGGGATGGGTACACGTGGAGCTTTATTTTGAGACCAAGTTTTTGTTCAGAACTAATGAAATGTCCACAGCGACGTACCTTTGAGTTTTATTGACTATGAAAAACCCTTCGAGACAGTACAACACGACAAACTGTTCGAAATTCTTATGTCTCTTGGAAAAAACGAGAGGGAAATAAGATTTATCAAGAGTCTATATTGGCATCAAACTGCGCAAATTAAAATAAACGGTGAGTTGACAGATGATGTGAATATATCAAGAGGCGTTAGACAGACCTGCATTTTATCTCCTCTGTTATTTAAAATATATACCGAGAGAAAACTAAACAACGCCTATGTTAATAATATTATGTGTCGATTACGGATGGCAACAAAACCGAAGTTGAGTTGCCAGCAGCGACATTAGGCAACACCGCTCATGTTAAAATATTCAAATTTGGTTTTATTTTATATCTTAATATGAGCAGCGTTGCCTGATTTCGCTGCTGGCAATTCAACTTCAGTTCAGTTGCTATCCGTAATCGACCCATTAGATAGCACTACCTTATTGGCTGATATTATGACTGGACTGAAGGCGTAAGTTACAGAACTCAGTATATGCAGTGGAATATATAGTCTGAAAGTCAATATTCAAAAGACAAAGTCTATGATCATTAGCAAGAAAAACAAATATGAGAATAAAACTCTGGAAATTCGAAATAATAATATTGAGAGGGTTAAAAATTTCAAGTCAACGAATAATGGGACTTATCGAAGGAAACAGATATCTCGCGAGCTGGAAGATTTTTTGTCTCTTTCTTAGAAAGCTGCCCTTTTTCATTTCTCTTTAAACCATCTTTTATGCCGCAATACAATGAACACAACTTTATTTAGCTGAGATTTGTATGCAAAACTGTTGTAAAAATTAACTTTTAAGTCTACCACAACACTAGTAAATAATATTTAAGTCAGTAAATAACATTATAAAACAGTAAATAATTTTTTTTGCACTAAATGACCCGTTTGTTAAAATAATGTTTTTGTTAAACGTGGTTTGTGTTTTGTTATTTTTGTTTTGATCACGCAATTTGTGTTGCTTGCATCGGCCTGTTTTTACACATTGCCACTTCACTATCAAAAAAAGCTTTTTGTCTCTTTCTTTGAAGCTGCCCTCGCAATTGATTTGGGCCTTTTTCACACGTCACCTTTAACATATCTGTGTGTATTCTGTGATAGAAATGGCAAGAGATGCATTCTGTAAATACAAAAAAAGTTTTAACTAGCCATGACATAAATATTAAGACAAAGACATGATTTAAAATCTGCAAATAAAAAGAAACTAGAATCCATTGAAATGTGGATTAATTGACGAGTACTGAAATTACCCTGGACTATACATCTAATGATGAGGTTTTAAGAAGAATGAGAAACTATAAATATAAGCTACTCCAAACAATTTTACAAACGAAAATTAAAGGAAAAAGTACCACAGGCAGAAAGGAGATGACATGGATGGAGAATATATAACAATGGACACGATATGACAACGCAGAGATTCTCATAAACATCGTTGGGATAGCTATATATTTTGTCGAATAATAAATAATTTATAAGACAATAATATAATATTTTTATAATGTAAAATATATCACTGTATGATCGCTAACAGTAGAAAATCGAATATGCAAATTAAGAAAGGCAAACATTTTTTTCAATATATAACGTTTTGATAAAATATAAAACTTTCTTATGTTTAGTAAAAAAAGCTTGCGTCTTTAGTCTTTTGTTTTTTCCCACAGGATCGAGTCACTGAAGTTTAATGTCTTGGCATTATTTTCAATAATTGACTGTGCACTTTGGTGCTCCATAATATTCAAAAAGAGTGTTGTGAAAAACTAAAACCTTATTACATTATTCGAGTTCTCATCACTAAATTTACAAACGTAATAGATTCGGCTCTGAATTATTTTTAAATATGTTAGGATAAGGCAAATCAAATTTATTGTATTTATGTGCGTTGTGGGTTATACTTTAGGTAACGACAATAAAAGTTGGCCAGTTCAGTGCGTGGTTTTTAAATCAAAGATTCTGGCGATCAATTAATTTGTGGAAGGCTGGGAGGTCTTTTTTCTAAAAGCAACTAATATCACATATACTCCTACTTTAAAGAATGTGATTGGAACCAAAAACGGCAAAAAAAAAACAAAAAAAAAAATTAGAAGCAAACTTGCAAGTTCGCTTTGCCATCTCTGGCCCAACTTTATCGCGTATATAAAGAAGATTGTAAACGTTTTCAAAGTTATGTGTCTTCATTTTATAAATAAATAATAAACTTTTTAATATCTAACTTTTACTTTATTAAGTAGAATAAATGATATCGGCCAAGAGGCTGATCATATGAGCTCTACTTATGGTATTTTCCATCACTGATGCCATTTTCCATCACTCAACTTTCGGCGATAGGTTCCCGAATTCCAAACGAATGTTCTTCTTGAGGCCTTTAAGAATCTGAGGCTTGTTATCATGGATTTGGTACTGCAAAAAACCCCACAAAAAGAAGTCTAGGACGGTTAAATCGGGCGATCTTGCCGACTAATGCACATCACCAAAACGAGAGATTAGCCAACCCGGAATTTTTTTGTGTAATTCTTATTGACATGTACTTTTTCAGTAAAAAATGTGCTCCAAAAGAGCATGTTTTATGTATGAATTCATACATAAAACCTGCTCCAAACCAGCTGATGGGATGCCTGATTTTTGTATGGAGTGTTCCGGTTTGGAGGACTATTTTCTGCTGACAGTAAGCGCTTCTTTTGACATAATAAGACATGCAAACAAAGCACTCCTAAAGTGCTTTTTAAGGGCTAAATATATTAACATATTCATAAATGTTTTGCTTTTACTGGCTTAAATACATTTTTTCAAGCATTTTCGTAAACCATTACATATTTTTATTTTTTTTTTCGCTTTAAAATCTTCTTCGTTGTTAGCACTAAAATAGCAGCTTTGTATGTTTTTTTTCGTTATCATTTACTGCTGTATAATAACTCTCTTATTGAAGTGCTCGATTATGGGCTTTTCCCTTAAGTGCTTCAAAAAACACCCATTTTTTTTCTGGGTTGTATCTGTTTACTTTACAAATGTTAAAGCAGAACTGACATTTCCGCCACAAGGATGAAGACTTTTGCGCCACCTTGTACTTGGGTCACTTTTTGTACAATCACTGGTGATGCCGGCCCTTCACAAATAAAAATGTAAAAATTTTTAGTAAGAAATTGCTAAACATGGCTTAACAAGATTTTATTACAAACAACGCATCAATATTAATAAATATAACTTACAAGATTTATTTACTTTTTTTTTTTTTTATTTTATTTATTTACTACAACGAAAAGCTCAAATTATCGGTAACATGTATTTTTTTTTATTGTATAAGTCATTTGCGTTAACTAAATAAGAAATTTCAACTTTATAACACAATAAATGCTGCATTTATAACATTTTTTGGTTTAAGCATCTTGGTTGAAAATGGGTTAATTGGTTTTTCCATGGCCAAAACGAGATGAAAAATTAATACATCCAGCCACAAAATGGCTAAATTGGAAACAATGACAATCACTCACTAAAACATTATTTAATTCATATTTTGTAACGAACAAATTATTAAAACTCTGAAAAATAGTTTTTATTTTAGCATGATTTTTAAAACATACGAGTATTTCACACTTTTAAAGAATTTTTTAACTTTTCCTATTCTCATCTTTTCCTAACAACTAATAAGCTGTTCCAATTTTTAAGATATGGTCACACTAATTTTTCCCCATTGATTAATAAAAACTCTGTCATGCTAAAAAAAATCCAAAAATTTCTACACGAACTTATCGCTGTAATTTCATAAAGCTAACATTAAATTTTGTCCCACTTAAAATGGAGGTTTAAAAATTTCCTCAGGTATTTTTTTTTAGTTTTTTTTTCTTAATCTCAAGCACATAAAAAAAACAAATAATATAAGTGAAAATTTACCATAAAAACAAATTTAATTATCAGTCTAAGTTGATGACTTTCATTTTTGCTGAATCTACTCTTTATATTTATTGAATTTTATTATCTTAGAAATAAAGAAGACACTTGAGCTAACTGATTAATCAACCAATAAAAATTTAATCAATCACATTTGTAAAATAGCAAATCATTTTATCAACAAACAGCCAACAAAATTAAACCAAAAAATATCTTAAAAAGAAAGTCAATGAATGGAATAAAATTTAATTAAATTTACATAGTGAATTAATCAATAAAAATCATTAAACAATATCTCAAAATATTTGGTGAAAAATAAGATAAACAAAACAATATACATGCATATATTTATAAAATTTCAACTACAACTTTCACAATCTGAAGAATTTCTTTTAAGAAATGTTTTTACTTAAGTCCCCGTTCAGATTATGCAATATTTGCTGCGGATCTTTTTTGAAATTCTCCATTGAAATTGCTTTCGTGGCCATTCAATGAATCTTTTGCTTCGCAACATTTTAAGTGTGGCTGAGTTTCAATACATCATAACACTTTGCAGTCAAGATCACAAATGTATCATCAAGTTTAGCGATGCACATTTTGCTGATTGTGCACTTTAAAACATATAACATAAGCCCTATTCACATTCTTGTGCAAATTGCATCGTAGCATTTGTAAAATGGTGTACAACAGAAACCAAACTCGTGCGAAAGTAAAAAAAATGAAAACGTTCTTACCTTCTCTAGAAAACGTAAAAAGCAAAAATTGTTCGTTTTAAATTCGTTTCAAAATAGTGAATGAGGTGGAATTACTAATTTAATAGCACTTACCCAGCAAAAACTTTATTTACCCGGTAAGTTAGCAAGTAATGTTGGAGACATATAAGCACTACTTATTTTTCGGCTGAATAACTACTTATTTTTGTTCGAGTTGTCCACAGAATTCAGTACTTACAACTTACTTACAATACTTACTAGTAGTCAAAAAATATCTAGTTATTATTTAACTACCAGTAAGTTGAATTGTAAGTACTTACAATATATTTACTAGAAGCCCAAATATAACTAGTTTTTATTTAGTTAGTTAGTAAAACGAAAATATAAACCACAACAAAAATTTGTATTTAATACATATTAAAACTGTTTTATATACCTAATAAGTAGTTATTGAGCTCATTACCAGTAAGTAGATATTCATGAAAGCTACACAACTAACAATTAGTTATTGAGCTGATTATTAGTAAGCAAATATTCAGTAGTGAATTAGTAAAAGTAAAAAGTATTTACTGAGGTCATTACTAGTAAGTACTTATTGAGGTTTTCAGAATAACGACAATTGTAATTATACCTACTTACCAGGTAACGTGTGAAATAACTACTAACTATTACCAAAATTCCAAAAGTTTTTCCAGGGAACATAAAAGAAACGTTCAAAAAATATTTCAAATGATAGAGAATCCAGTTGTTCCTTAAGTTGAGTCTTAAAAAATTATTTTTTATATTTCTTACAGTTTAGCAAGAAGAAAAATATTGATATTTAACAATTTTTCAAGGTCATAATTTAGTTTTTAATAAGTTTTTTAATTTCATTTCGATGTACCCACAATCATTTTTATTTTTTTTTAATGTTTACAAAGAAGCTGTTTAATAATGATATCCTATTATGAAAACGTACGAAAGCTGCAGATGCAAACCAAAAACGGTACGAATTAAATTAAAAACGGTACGAATGTGAAAATTATCACTTTCGTAAAAATTCTGTGATATACCTGAGTATATTTTTACTTCATACCAACAAAGTGTAGAGCAATGCACTTTCTACTCTTTTGTAAATATGTAACACTCACAACCAGTTGTTTATATTAACTCGACATATGCAACACGTAATTGAAAACCGACACTTGACACTTAGTGAATTTTACGTTTGTAATCGCAAACTACTTGTGATTTTATAGTAAATACTTATTTGATTTCTGGAGACTGGATAAGCATATTTTGTTTCGTAATTTACAACAAGCATTGTAAACTACACCAAAAAGTCATTCACAATTGATAGAAAACATTAACAATTGTATAAATTTGCAATCCCAAAATGCACAGGATTGTGAATAGGGCAATTGTAAAATTCTACACGGTTGCATTATAGAATCCATTCAAACGAACGAGTTTTTAAACTCACTCTATTTTGAATGCCTTTTCTCTTCATTTTTCTTCCTCTAGACAAAAAAATTCACAAAAATTGCATATACATGAATCAAAGCACCCTTTGCGTCTTTCTCATTTCAAACTCAAATGCATCACAGCAAATGTTTCATTGTGTGGACGGGGACTAATGGTGGGATATTTATTTCATTAAAAAAACTGGCTTTTATTGCTCGAAGGCAATGGACGATAAATTTGTTTCCCACAAGAAGATCAGTGACTTTACCTACAAAGTAAAGTATGTCTGGAAGTTTTTTTTTATTATTGTTTTTTACTTTAGAAATTAATTCAATATAACAGTTTTTGTTGCTGTAAATTTATTGCCACTCTTTATTGAAAGTTATCACAATTTTATATAATTTACTGCTCTATATAGAAACTTGTGTGGAAACAAGTTTGTTTTTCTAGAAAGAAAAAAAAAAAAAAAACAAATCGTACGATCAAATATGTTTTTTAAGACATTTTTAAAAATGTCATAAGAATTTGTAAAACAAAAAAAAAAAAATAAAAAAACAAACATTTTCAATATGTTGTTTTTGAACCAATTTTGTTGTTGTTTTCAAATGCTTTTAAACCAGTTCATTAACTTCACCTACATACTACATACAACGATTTAAGCAGCAGCCAAGCCAACACACTCAGCTGCACCATTTTCAGCTGTGCAAACTTACAACAAAATTTTTGTTTAAGTTGTTGCAACATTTAAATAAAACAAAACAGCCCTCTTATACTTCACACACTACATAAGATTTGTTATAAATTAAATTGTACATACGTAGATAAAAAAGCCAAACAGAAATTTTAATATATTTTGTACAATTTAACGTCAAGCACGAGTGCATTAATTTGCATCCAATTCGACATGCAGAAAAAATTAGCAATTTTATTTTTGCACTCAAAAAATAATAATATACTTAACTTAACGTCTTATAATTGAATCATACAAGTGTAACAAATTTCCCCTGTAATAAAATATATTTAGAGAAACGCTTTTTTACATTTTCGACTCTTTTCGGTACAATATTAGCACCAAATTAGATCCTACCATATATGAATAAGACAATTCTAAATTACATGTGAATACGATAAAAATTGTTTGGGCAGGAAAAGAACCTGCAACCTGCAATCTGAACTGCACTTTATTTATAGGCATGTTAAAAAAGTAGATTTTGGAAAAAAAACAAATTTTGTAATACAAAAAAGGGGATAAACAATTTTTAAGCGAAACAATTTCTTTTTAAAGGAATGGAAACCTTAACCGCAATCTCCCGGGGGTTGTAGGGGTCATGTTAAGGCTAGTCTTTCTTTTGATGTTTTTAATCGGGGGCAGTAAATATCTGGTATTCGGCAAAAATCCAAAATTGACATATCTAAAGAGATCTTCACAATTTTTTGCTATCGCGGCTGACTAAAGATCCAATCAGGCACCACGGGAGTCAGTAGTCACCGGTGACACGGCACCAGAATGACCATTGGCTCCTATGCTTCTTACGGGAAATGTTTCCTGGCTTTCACAGAGATTTTCGTTGCGGAAAATTGTATACTTTCTGGGAATACGTGATAGTTGTTGCTTACTACCCAAAGTCGTCCTAAAAATCCCACTAAATGCCTGATTTTTCACAACTTGTGGAAAAGTTCGGCCTCAGGGAGGATCTTATCTAGGTGCTGTTACTTCTCAACAGAAGCTGCTGTAATTTTTCCAAAAGCTGCGGATGTTAGATAGATCCAGCTCCTAAAGCAGCGGAAAATGTATAATCTTGCCGGATTTTGCAACCAAATTGCACTCAATTAATGGTGCCACTCACACTCGGGGACGTTGTTAAGCTCATTGCTTGTCACCATGAGATAAGGACATGTGGCAGGGGTTCATGTAAATCTCTTCCAAAACTGTAATCCGCAATCTGAACCTTATTCTATTAATATGCATGAAGGGTATATATCGGTTTAAAAAATTATTTTTGTACGAAGAGAGAGTTTTAGCGAAAGACGGGTTTTTAATGAGAAAAGGGAAAAATAATTTTTAGTAAAGGAGACTTTTGAAACTGGAGAACTTTTGGTGTCAAACGGACATTTTAAGACAAAGGAAAAAAATTTATAGTTTTTTTTATTGAACAAGTAACTTTTTGTAAAACTGAAAAATGCTATTTATCTAATAAAAATTGGCTTTTTAAAATGCAAATTATTTTTTAATAAGATACTTTTACTCGGATGCTCTTTTCAATAAAGTTATCTTCTAAAAACAGTCATATTTATGTGAAAATACATATGTGTTTCTTTTTCAGAGGGGCGATTTTTTTTAAATGGTGACTTTTTTTATTTAAAAAAAAAAAGAAAATTTTTTAACAAAAAAAAAATTTTTTTTCTTTTTATTTCCATTTTGACTGTGTTTTTGAGATCTCAGTTAAACTAGGTTTAGTTAATTAGGCTTAAAATGTTGGTCTTTAATGAAATAATAAAAAAAAACACATTTCGCGGGAAAAATCCGAGAGTAAGACTACGTTAAACGAATCTTAGACTTAATCCACATCCCAAAAACCCATCCTTAGTGAGCTTTCAAAACACCTACACTTTCATAAAAACACATATTTTTCTAAGTTTATTTGATTTTTTTTCAAAAATTATTTAAAATTTGTATAAAAGGTCTATTTTTCTTTCCTAAATATATGTGACTTTTTCTATTAAAAAGTGCGATTTAGTAGTTAAAGGTAATTTTTCTTCTTTGAAAACATGACTTTTTTAATAAAATAAAAACTTGGCTTTTTCCATAAACAAGTGACTTTTCTATGTAATGTGACTTTTTTATAAAAACTTTTCCTAAAAAAACTTCTTTTGCTATGACTTTTTTTATGAAAAATTTACTGTCGCTTAAAAAATCATGTTAATTTTAATAAAAAAATTTTTAAAATCACGAATTTTTTTAAAATGAGATTTTTTTCAATCTTGACTTTTTTTTAACACGTGATTCTTTCTATAAAATATATATAAGAATAGAATCTGGGAATTATTTCTTTTCATAAGTTACTTTAATATATTCAACATTTTTATTTTTTCGAATTTATTCTATGAGCAAAATTTTAGTTACGTATTTTATAAAGCTTTTTTGTAATAGTTCTATTCCTTAAAATTTTTCTTTTTTTTTAGGAATGACTTTATACACTACCAGACTATTTGTTAAAATAGTTGAGTTAAATATATTAAATTTATAAGGTATCACTATCCTGTTTGACACAAAGAATGCTGACGAAGGCCGTGCTGGTGTGTAATAATTGTAAATTTTTCTGTACATACAATATACTTCGTTGCTATCCAAAGGATAGCTAAGGTAAAATGTAACACGGAGATACAAGATAATAGTCTGGAAGTCTATAAAGTCATTCCTAAAAAAAAAAAAATTGTTTTAAGGAATAGAACTATTACAAAAAAAGCTTTATAAAATACATAACTGAAATTTAGCTCATAGAATTAATTCGAAAAAATAAAAATATATCTAAGAATACTATTTTGTTCTAAAGAAAATTTGGCGAATAAAAATATTTTTTTCTCTGCAAAAGTGACAATTTTTTTTTGTACTCTTTTTTTCCTATAAAAAATATTTTAAACAAAAAATTTGATACATAATTTCTAAAAAAAAGAGACTTTTTCCAGAAACGTAAATTTTTTTGGGAATTGAGAAAAAAGTTAATGAGTTTTTTCTCCAAAAGTATTTAAAAATGTATTTTTTCTGAAAAATGCTTCTCACCCATTTTCTGAGTGTATTTAACATTGTTATTATAATCTTCTTTTGAACATTAAAATTGCAAAAAAAAAAACACATACGAAAATTTCACTTTCTCAGCCATTAAATAAACTCAAAAAATTTTAATAAAAACCTTTTAAATAGCATTGATTGTTATAACTATATAATTACAATAATAAAAGAAAACAGTGACAGTAAATCCAAGAAAAGCAGACGAACTGCAATGAACACACGTACCATTGCAAGTACCTGTACATACAATAACAACAATAACAACGTATACATAAATACGCCATACATACCTACAATCATAATTTTATTAACTTAAAAAAACGTTTTTACTCTTTACTTACAAAAACTTAAAAACTGTTTTTATCGCAATTGGAATGCTGTTTTACCGCTAAGATTTTTCGTTAATAGTTATTATTGCTTTTTTGCTGGTTAAAAGATTTTTTTTGAATGTTATGTTGAGATTTTATGATTTTTGTGTTTGGTTGCAGTTGCTGATGGCGCAGCAGTAGTGGCAGTTAAAGTAAACAAGTGCAACTTGTTCCACTAACTTACATACATATTTTTGATTTATTTATTTGAGATTTGTTGTTTGGGTGCAAAATTTAAGGTATTCGAGTTTTTTTTTATTGTTGACAGATATTTTTGTTAAATAAATTTTTTGAGCAGTATTTGGGTAGACATAAATCTAGGTTAGTTACAAAACTATTTGAAAACACTTCAAAAATGCTTAAATTTATTATAAACTACTTTTTCACAAATTCTTTTTTATTTTTCAAAAAACATATTTTGGCTCCAAAGTTCTCATCTCTACCTTCATTTAGTGCTTGTTTTCTTCTTGTACCCTGAAGTTAAAGTTTCTGGTACTATAGACCAGCAGTACTTTGCCTCAATGTTAGCTTTCCAGTTTTCAGAAAATCGGAAACTTTTGCAAAGCCCTCTAAATTGAATTTGCGGCGATAAATTTATTACACTTGGTAAAAAAAAAATAAGAGAGGGGTTTGGGGTGCTCCCTGAAAATTGTGGGTTATGCGAGAAAACTCAGGTCACATTTGGTTCAATGAGTAAAAATGCGCACATATAACATTCACATTGCGTCGGGAAACAAGTCCCCCCAATTAAAATCAATAATCAAATAATACCCCAACATTCGCATGTAAAATACCTCGGTATACATCTAGATCGGCGTTTAACGTGGAAATGGCATATAGAAGCAAAATTAGCTCCAGTGAAACTAAAAGCAATTCAAATTAATTGGCTTATTGGAAGAAACTCTGTTCTTAGTCTCGATTGTAAACTTGTATTTTACAACTCTATCTTAAAGCCAACTTGGTGCTACGGTATTCAGTTATGGGGCACTGCCTCTGCTTCTAATATCGACTCAAAAACTCAAATATACACAAGGATCTCAATGTGCCATTAGGAGAAACTATGATTAAGAAATATGCAGTAAAATATTTAAAAAGGCTGGAACTGCACCCAAATTCATTTGCTCAAAATATTTTAAATTATGGCGGCCACACTCGATTAAGGAGAAGAGACACTGCAGGACTCACCCAATCAGATGAGCGATAAACACCTACACATGTGAACAGACTCCGTGATGACGAAATCTTTTTTGTCTGGCACTGGCAGAACATAAAGTAAATATTAGGATAAGATTTGATTAATTACACTGTGCAAGAAATTGACACTTTTTTTTCGTGACAAGCTGGGCACCTGGCGTTTTAACATAATTCGAATATAGGTTAATGTAAACTTAATAAACATAATTTCGAGTTATATTAATATGATTACGCGTTTCTTAATATTTTACTTTTTCATTAAATACTGTTTTGTTGAAAAAAAAACTAATTATTTTAATAAAAGTTCGTGTTACTTAAATTAAAGTCTCAAATAGTATTCATTACAGCTCATTTTATTTTTGTTCAAATAGTGCTATCTGCTTATTTAAATGTTCAAATCGATAAAATTTTAATTTGTAAAAAGTGCATCAGACATATAAGCGCGAATATCTGGAATTAAAAAAAATTAATATATGTATGATTAAGACGTTTATTTTTAATAACATTGTAAAACAAAGTTTAGTTAATACTCTTAGAGTTATAGAAAAAATCAGCTTTTTTTACCTCTCCTGTAAAATTGTGATTTTGCTGATAGCACTATTTGAATAATAACCCTCGATATATTAAATATAAACTAACAATAACACTATGCTAGTTGAAAAAACAGACAAGCCGGGCACATGGCGTTTTAACATAATTCGGGTACGCTGAATCCAGTGGTGCCCGCGGTTTCTTAAGATTGGCTCTGGTTTTCGAGATATACCGTTATTTCGAAAATGGAGGAGGTTGCACAACATATGTTCGCGTAACTCAAAAACGCTTTAGCTTACTGAAAAAACTTAAAAAACCGCAGTCATTTTAGAAACATAATTAAATTAATTAAATAAAAAAATTGGAAAATGCAGCTATGATTCTAATTTTTTGCAGACGTATAAAAAACTAAATTCCAAACAAAACAAGCCATAAATGATTAAAATCTGTAAAAACTTTTGATTTTATTCACAAAAGTCGACAAATTTTAATTAATTTAAGAATTTCAAAAAACCCAATATTTGTATGAGAGCCCCCCTAAGAAGTTGAGATAAGGGGCAAGTATGTCTCAAGAAAATGTTAAGGACAAAAAATTAATTGAGGTCGGTCATACATTATATACCACTAGGGGCGACTTCTGGGAATTTATGGGACTTTTTCTTCAATATATATGAAGAATATAATTTATATGGAGCATTTCATAGGATTTTTTTTAATTATTAAATTCTTTATTCAACATTATGTACATATATATATGACGCGCAAAATAGAAAGGGACCTTTTAATCACTTATGGCTTGTTTTGTTTGCAGCTTCGTTTTTTATATGTCTGCAAAAAATTAGAAGCCTTGCTGCATTTTTTAATTATTTATGAATTTTTTAAAAACAAAAATTTCGAAATTTTGATAAAAAATTAATTTTTTTTTCAAAAAAAAATTATGATTCCATAACGACTTCTCATATAAGAAAAAAAGTTTTGTTTTTCTTAAATGAAATTTTATTGCGGAATTTCGGTTTTTTTAGTAATTGTAATTTAGTAAATGAACTAAACCGTTTTTGAGTTACACCTCCATTTTCGAAATAACGGTATATCTCGAAAACCAGAGCCAATCTTAAAAAACCACGGGCAGCACTGGATTCAGCGTACCCGAATTATGTTAAAACGCCATGTGCCCGGCTTGTCTGTTTTTTCAACTAGCATAGTGTTATTGTTAGTTTATATTTAATATATCGAGGGTTATTATTCAAATAGTGCTATCAGCAAAATCACAATTTTACAGGAGAGGTAAAAAAAGCTGATTTTTTCTATAACTCTAAGAGTATTAACTAAACTTTGTTTTACAATGTTATTAAAAATAAACGTCTTAATCATACATATATTAATTTTTTTTAATTCCAGATATTCGCGCTTATATGTCTGATGCACTTTTTACAAATTAAAATTTTATCGATTTGAACATTTAAATAAGCAGATAGCACTATTTGAACAAAAATAAAATGAGCTGTAATGAATACTATTTGAGACTTTAATTTAAGTAACACGAACTTTTATTAAAATAATTAGTTTTTTTTTCAACAAAACAGTATTTAATGAAAAAGTAAAATATTAAGAAACGCGTAATCATATTAATATAACTCGAAATTATGTTTATTAAGTTTACATTAACCTATATTCGAAAGCAAAAAATAAAATTAATTTTTATTCGCATGTTTTAAATTATCATAAAAAGAATGATATTCTTGGGGAACAACAGGCTTAAATGCTTGTAAGTGCTTCCATTTGCTTAGTTGAATAGGACGTGGGCCAGACTGTAAGGGATTCGCTTCTATATGACCGCTGTATGTTTTAATTGTAGTCGGAAGGTTATTGTATTCGTCGTCAAAACTAACTTTGTACATAATGTCACCACTTGGTAGATAGATGAGAGATTTTATTTGTGGGATCACTTTTTTGCCGACCAGGTCTAACGGATGTGAAACGAATAAGTTTTTTGTTAGTATATTCTTAAAAGAAATCATAATTCAGATATAGTCTATTAAAAGGCATTTTAACAATTTTATTATCGATTTTGATTGTCTTTCTGGCATCTTTTGTTATTTTAACATAATCATTGGGCAAATTAATTGTCTGATTTTTCAGCTTCATCTCAATCTTAGCGTGTTCACTGTCGCACTCCATTTGGGTGTGCACCTTCTCTAAATACTTCTGCTCAATTTTCTTATTATTTTCTATAGAAAAAAACGGAGAGTGCATTCGATAAATAGTGGTTACGATTTTTATAGCCACAACCATCGGAATATATTATAATTGGAAACGCATCTGACAAACAATGGATCTTTAAATAATGTATAATACATGAAATAAACGTCGATGCGGACAGATCCCCATTACTTTCATTCCACCAGTAATTTTAACATTGATGGCTTGCGAGGTTATAAATTGTAAAGTTGTGTACTTTAAGGCGCTGTCGGGACATTGTTTTACTGCTTGTGCATCCATGGTAAGCACATGACATAAATAAATATAATAAATATAAATAAATATATAAATAAAAATGTATACTATTGACAAAAAGTCATCCAAAAATTTTTTGCAAAATGTCTTCAACGAATTTTAAAATAATATTATTTTTTGATATGAAGACACAATTCCCAACCTTTTGATGTATAATATGTCTACTTTGTAATAACAATTTTTATCATTTTATTATATACAGTAATATTTTTTTATGTAGGTAGCACTTTTTAACAAAAAAAAAAAAAAAAAAAAAAAAAAAAAAACGTTTGTTTTAGAAAAAAACCTTTCGGTAATAATTTTTTTTTTTCAAATTTAAATGATAGATGCCCCTTCAGTCGTTTCTATAAAAAAACACATTTTCGAAAAATTGCAGATATCAGTATTTGAATTATAACCCTCGATATGAAGATTCAATTAATAAATACTGAAAAAAAACATGTGGTTTAAAAATGGTAATTTAAGATATGGATGCGCTGAAACGGTCTCGGGGCCAATTTTAATTCAGATCTGTGTTTTTGGTAAAGGGAATTAAAGCTTCGAATTAGGCACTTAAGCTTTTTTAACAACTTGTTTTATTGAATAAATACAAATAAATTCATTATGAATCAACCATTTCTGTTATAAATATAATTTTTGTAGCACAAAAAAACTGAGTACATTCGTATTTGAAATTAAATTAAAGTTTTTCTGTGTATGTTTTTAAGAAATTTCAGAAATCACATCTAACAAATATACATTTATTGGCATAGACTTGCAATCCACCAACACATGCCAACTGCCAGTGGGCAATAATTTTACGTGTTTAACTGAGTTATTGACAATATTTTTTATTTTCCATTTCATTTTCTAAAGTTTAAAACAAAAGAAAAATTTCTAAAATTCAAATTGAGATCAGAGAAAATAAAGTAAATTTGGCATATCGTTACAATATTTGCAACTTTTGTTAGTTCCTAGAAAAAGTGTATATGTATATAATTAATATTCATTATAAATAAATATGTATAATCAATTTGTTTATAATATTAAAAAAAAAATTATAAAAAATATCTATCATACCACTACATATAATAAAGTACTGGAACAAATACGAAAATTTACGTACATATCCATATGTATGTAAGTAAGTACATTTAAGTAAATACACGTTTCATATTTTTTACATAAAGAATTTGTAGATATGGCCAAAAACTGAACTGAACAGCAACGAACAACCGAATAAATGTTGTTTATATGAATGAAAACGACCAGTAGGTTATTGCCTTATTCACGTATTTCAGCAGTTAGTTACTATACGTTTGTTGTTTTTCTCTCTTTTACATTTTTTGATTCTATACCAGGTATGGAAAATTTATATTTTACAATCGTACTAGATATCTATGCAAATACTGTGTAACCTTGATATACGTAACCCTCGTTAAATGCAACTTCTCGATAATCGCGACAACCAAATTCGTTTTCGGTTTGTTTTACACTTTTGTTCTTTTTATGAATGAATTCAAAACTACAAACTTACGCTGGTGGCTTTGATATTACAAGAAATGCATACAACGATACAAAAGCAACAGGCATTTTGTGTTTTTATTTATTTTTATAAGCAGTTAAATATTGTTTTAGGTCCAATGCCTTAATGTCAGAATGCTAACGAAGGCTTTAAAGTTTTCCTTTGCTTTTTGGACTATTATGCAGGTCTTGAAAAAGCTTCGAGAAACGGCGGATCAAAAAAATATTTTATGTAATCAACGCAAAAATTTCGAAAATTTTATCCTTTTTGATTAAACTTGATTAAACTGGCAGTTCAAATTTACATACATAAGAAAATAATACATATTATACATAATATATTATATTATAATATAATATAATATAATATAACAAATATATTATAAATATAATATATTATAAATATATTATAATATATAATATAATAGTAATATAATATAAAATAATATTAATGTAAATATGATATATTAATAACAATATGGTATTTTTTAATTATAATAATATATTATTATATTATAGTAATATATCGTTACCTAAAACGCAAAAGGCCCTAACTAACGAAAAATTAAAAATCGACTTTTTCATTGGTTCTGATGTATTGCATCAACACAAATATCCACAACAAATTTTGGAATCTTTCGAAGAAAATAAGCAATTTTATTAACAAAAAACAAAAAGCCCTATCTACAAAATATTATACGATAAACGCTAATAGATATAACTAACAGCTTGCATTATATGCAACATTGTTATTTGTCACTGGTAGATTTATCAAGAAAAATAGAAGAAAATTAATTATAAACAGTTTAAGGCAATTTATCAATTTACCATTTTAAATAGTTTTTTGCTTCTCCTGTAAAATTTTCAAAATGTTAGATAGGTCCTTTTGCGTTTTAGGTCACGATATGTATACGATAGAGTATCCACTCAATAAATCGTTGATCGATTAATCGATGAAATTTTTCGCATTATTGGATCGAATATTTAAAATAGGCAATTTCAAATAACGAATACCTCGAACAATTTATGTCAATTAATCGATTAAAATGAATTTCTTAGAAAAATCTACTTTTTTAATATTTTTTTAGATTTCTAACTTATAAAATACCTAACAACTAAATAACATGTTGTTTAATTCTGTATCTATTGTATTACAAGTACTTTTGAACATACATCCCTTTATAGATGTGGGTGTGTGTGAGACAAATTATGTAATAAGCGATTAACTACTAATTCCATACGTAAGAATTTTCGTACTGAAATAGAGTTTTTTATATTGAGTTTGATGTTCATTGTAAAAAATCATCACTATTAGATTAAGGGTTACCAGTTTTTAACCAAACTTTAACTTCTTAATTGCCTCGTACTATCCAAACGGCTGAATGAATTTTAACATTTTAGGTATTCCTTTATTTGTCTGAAAACGCGAAGTGTCCTTAAGCCTCTAGTACACGGAATGTAAAAAGGAACATGCGCATGTGGTTCTGACGTAATTTTGACGTCAATGCAAAGCCACAATAATCATTGCGTGTTGTGTGATGACGTCAAAATTACGTCAGAACCACATGCGCATGTGGCTTTTTACATGCCGTGTACTAGAGGCTTTAGACAGGTAGTTAAAACCCAAATCACGGATTGTTGACGCAAAAGAGTAATACAATAAAAAACAAATTGCCCAAACCTATAGAGTAGAGCTTTAAAATGAGGAAAAATAAAGTTATCATCCATGTTCGGTAAATCGAATACTTATGAGTGAAATTGAAATCGAACAAAATTGATCCAGTTTAAAATGTTTATATAAAGGTTCCTTTTATATACTTCATGCTTTGAGTTTTATCTTAACCAGAACTTCTCTTAAAATCAGGAAAAATACGGTGTTTTAAAAAAAATAAGCTGATATCTCCATTGATTTAAGTTTTGTTTGATTTTCAGAAATAATAAATTAGTTCAATTGAATCAAAAAATTGAAGCGACAAAAAAAAAATCTAAAATAAAAAAAATTATAAAAAAATAAGTTATAAAAATGTTGAATTCAAATTATACAATGAAATAAAATTAATGGACCCCAACTGCTGCATAACCTAACGCATGTATTTAACTTTAACCGAAACTGTTTAACCGAAGCAGAGTTAACTTTGTTTGCAGTTTATTTTTATTTCATTTCCTTAATTTTGTTTCGGTGTTTTTAGCGTCTTAATATGTATGTTTTGAAGCAGGATTTTTGATTTTTTTATTATTTTTTTTATTTTAATGTGATAATTGAATCAATTATTTTTTTAGTTGAACGAAAATTTAAAATATAATTTTGATTTAATTAATATTTAAGTACGAGTAGTTTTAAAATAAATTTTTAATTAAAATATTAATTAAATATCAAAAAATATTAATTCACTTTCTCGTTTAAAATAAAATAATTTAAACTTGTAGAATTTTTGTTGGGAATTGTCAATATTTAATAAAATAAATTAACACATTGTTTTAAGTGGCAACGTTTTTTGATCAATTTTGTAAATAAAATTAAAAATATCATTTATTGAAAACAAAATATTCACCATTTTACAATTTTTAGTAATCAATATAATAATTTCGGTAATAGGTGCGAAATCAACAATTTGCTTGCTTGATATTATCAATTAGGTATACATTTGGTGATTAGAGACAATTTTTAATTTTTTCTGAGAATGTCTTCTTCCCCTCTAAAGAAGACAGTGCTCTAAGAGCAGACTGGCTATCCAACATAAGAAATCTCAAGCCCATTGCCCTCCTCCCCTCCTCCCTCTGACATTCCCCAGCGTATATGAGGAAAGCGTAGAATTCAGCCTGGAAGATCTTAGGTCGTTTGCCCAAAGGCAAGCCACTTTGGAAACCCGGGCCCATAATGCCCGCACCAGTATCACCATTTTTGTTGCGAAAAGTATCTTGTTAGAAAAATAAAAATGTGTATTTAGTTTTTAATTTTTAATACATCTAATAACATTAAGTTTACTATTAAAAAATTTGATATTTGTAAGTAAAAGTAACATTAATTATATTAAAATATATGACTGTCAAAATTAAAAAAAAGCAAATACTGTCGGTTTTTCTTTAAATAATAGTACATGGATATTTTATTAATTTTTTACGCATATATTGAATTTTTTGAAGCATTTTCATGCGTATATTTTCCAAAAATAAATGTATTATTCGACACCCTTGTTAATGATAATAGGGACAGATGTTCTTTGTGCCTACTATTATTAATGGATCTTCATCTGTACGGGTTTTTTTCTTAAAGGGAGGGGGTTTATATGGGATCTGTGGTCAATTCTGGAGCCACCAATTTTGACACACCAATATTACTGTCGTCAAACTTTATGACAATACTAACATTTATAAAAGAGTTTTGGCATTAAATTTTTTTTCGGGAGTGTATATGACAGCTTCGGTCAACTATAGGCTGATTCCAATAAAATTTGGTTAGTTGATTTAGATTACAATAAATTAAGTTTGGACCAAATTAAGTCTTAATACCAACTTAATAAGGTGGTTTATGGGCACAAGGACTCTATTCCGCAATGAAGCTTTTATGGGAGCTATGTTAAGTAATAGAGTAATAGAGATAATAACCATTTTCATATACGATTATGACAATTAAAACCAACGTATCAAATTTCATCAAATTATCGCACAAGATTTAGGTAGGTACTCTACTGGATAGAAGGACGGCCGGACAACGTAAAATTGTTTCAAAAAGTGATTCTGAGCCTATCGGTATACTAAATGTTAGTATGGGTATAAAAATAAACTAAATGAAATCAAAATGTATTTTTTAATGTCCACTTAATCATTTTATAAAGTCTTTATAGCCCAACTTTGTAGGCCCTGTTGATATTATGAGGTTCATATTAAGTCTTTGTTCCCCTATCACTACAAACGAAAAAAAGGGGACTGATTAAAAGTTAATCAGTAGAAGAGGATAATTTATATTATTGAGTTCAAATAGAAACTAAATCTTATCGAAATATTTTTTTAACTCGTACTTAAAGAGGCGAAGCTTATTAAATAGTTTGCATTAACATTAAGTACTTTCTACTGCGATTTTTATATCTTAAAAAAAAGTACAAAACTATTGAATTTTCCATCCCTGTTCTACACTAACCCAATTTATTTATAACGTCAAGTGTGTGTAATTTTTTTTCACTACTTTTTTTAAAAGTATTTTATTTTGAAATTAAAAATTTTAAGTTTGTGGTATTTTTTCCGTTTCGTATTTTTCATTCTTTTGTTTGCACTACAAACAAAAAATTATCATGATGTTTTTTTTTGGTTTGGTATTTGTGTCAACAGATTCTACTGTCGTTTTTTTCCTTTTTTCTATTTCACTGTCTTTTCTATTCATTAATGGGAAGTTTTTTTTGTTTGTTTGGATTAAAAATGTATTTCATACAATTTTAAAGAGAAAAGTTGGAGGTGAAAAGTATACGCTGAGTATATGTACATATTTAATTTATAAATTATGAATGAATGCATAAATTTAGTTTTGGCTAGAATAAAGAAAGAGTCGTGTTTTGACACGTTTCAAGCCATAAAAAAATTCACGCTCTTAAGAACTAGTTTATTTGCACAGCATGTGAAATGTGATTTTTGTATTTCTTTTTATTTTGAGATTTTTAAATTAAGAAACATCATGTGATCTTGGGCGTAATAAAAAAGTCATAAAAGTTTTTTTTGGGAAGGAAACGGATATAAATGCAGCGCTTATAATAAAATAAAAAATAACATCATAATTTTAAAGGTTTTGTTATTTTAATATCATAGAATGGTATTCACCCCTATCATGAATAATTTTTCCCTCGAAATTTTTCCCTTTGCCCGTAATTTGCAATCGTGAAGACATTCCCCGTGAATGATTTCACGCTAACATTAAACTCCCCTTATCGTGAATGATTTTTTTCCCGCGAGTTTTTTCACTTTTCCCTTTAAATTATTCGCTTTGTTTTCGGTGGGGAACAGAACAAAAAATGTAAGTAATTTTTATTATAACTCGAATATTAAAGTTTGCAAATTTTATTTTAAGGGCAAGATCTGTTAATAAGGCACAAACCGATATTTTGCAAAGCAACAGATCGATTGCCTGCGGCTTTGTGAAGCTTTCCAAAGACGTGGTGACAGAATTTTGGAAATGCCTAACAGAAGACCTGAATAGTGCTGGCCCTCCCATCAAAAACGTCACTAAATGGGATATTTATTTTTTATATATTATTTTAGGATATTTTTTAACACAAATTTCTTTAATTTTGTATGCTGTTTTCAGCTTCTTCCCTTTTCTACATTCACTGAGAATTGATAGCGGGAATAATTTTTCACGGGAGATTCACGATACCATTTTTCCCCTCGTGTGGAATAAAAATTTCAGGTGAACAAAAATTCCACTTGCTATTCACGATAGGTGTGATTATAAAAAGGTTTTCATAATGAGCTAAAATTTCTGTTTTTTAGAAAACGTTGTTCAACTAGTTAGAAATTTGAGTTACCGTGAAAAAATAGATATATACAGGCCTGTCATAGAATTCCATTCCGATCGAAAGTGGTTTTACTTTCGTATTTTGCTTCTTCAGAAAACGAAAAACGAAAAATTTTTTCGGAATTAAACCACTTTTGGTTTTCTAAGTGGAATTGATTGTTTCAGTATTTTATAACCGAAAAAACTACTTAAAACTATTTTTTATGGATAAATAAATGTTTTTTATGATATAGATTGAAGAAATAACACACTTTTGATATATTTATTTTACTTTATATTGATTTTATTAAAAACATAATAAATTCTTTACCGTTGCGTTGCCACCTTTTTCCCTCACAAACCACTTTTTTCATTTCTACGCTGAACACTGCCATACTTAACACAAAAATCATATGGTTTTTATGTAAAGTTGCCATATCCAATTGTAAAACCAGAGTTGTTATAAAAAAAAAATCACATTTAGCAAAATCGATCGGAATCTGAAGAAGCTAAAACTAAATCGATCGGAATTGAACATACGGAATTAAGACCATTCCGATCTGAATTTGTGACATGCCTGATAATTTTTTTTCGGAAAAATTATATGTGAATATGGGTTTTTGCGATATGCGATTATTTTAAGGGTGGTTTTCATGCCATTTAAATGAATAAAAAGTTGCTTTAAGTTCACATTTGACACATATGATTAACATGTATTCGCACAATTGCTTAAGCCAACTTAAGCATAATATAGTTGGGCCTTTAGATCGTCTATCATCAAAAATTTTTCTATAAAATTTAGGGTGGATTGATCCATAATTTAAAAAAAAAGTAATTGATCTTAGATTACATAAAAGTACTTATGTATATCCATAATTTCACTAGGGATGTAACGATACGCCTTTTTACCGATACCGATACCTATACTCAAAGAGAAATATCGCCGATACCGATACGAATATTAACTTTAAATCCAAGGTTAAATTAACAAAACTCGTGTAGAGTAATTTTCATTATTCAAAGTTATAGTGTAAGAGATTATTAATATTTGAAATTGATTTTAATAAGATTTTAAAAACAACGAAATGAGCTTAAATTCACAGTAAAATTAATTTATTTTGTAAAGAAAAAATACAGTGTAAGAGATTATTAATATTCAAAGTTAATATTAATAAGAACTTTTGCGGGGATAATTTCGCAACTCCGTTTGAAGCAGACCTGCAGTAAAAAATCGTTTCTCAGATGTGACTAAACTCATTTGACAACTTAATTATTTCTGCGCCAATGGTCTTAAATTTTGAGTATAATATTTAATAGCGCACATAGTACACAAACGGACCGGTTTTTCTAGAAAAATTAGAAGACCTATGGTATATCTTGACTTCTTATTAAGCTGAGCCACAGCGTAGGATGGACAGACGACCATTCTTCTTCAAATTTTCTGCTTTGATTTTTACAAACGCTCCAAAGCTCAGTTCTTGTAAACTTACCAGAATTTTTGCTAGGTGTATGGGTGACAGTGTAATCAACACATTCGGAATGTTGAGGCATGTTGAGAGGCTAAATACGAAGTTTGTTCGATCTTTTGTTTTTGAAATTTTTTTAGCTTTGTATCGGACGTAGAGAATTGTATATAAACAGTAGATTTTCAAATTTTTCATTCAGAGCTAATGCTACGTAAATCGCCAATTTTTGGAAACCTAAACTATTCTGCATCTCTGTTTATTTATTTTTCGTATTTTCTAATAATTTTCGAAGACTGTTAACTAGCGAAATTGTGTCAGAAAATGTAGCAGTGGCTTTGCGTATGGATTTTGTGGTATCTTTCAAGTAACCCAAAATTTGTAGCGAAATGATTTTTATTTTCACAAAAATCATTAAAATTTAGCAGAAAATGCTTTAAACGTACAATTACATACAATATTTATCAATGGGAGAACGTTTTACCATTACGGTGCAAAGCAAAACGGCTGATGTTGCAGGTCCACACCAAGCATTCAATGCGTTTATGCATCAGTCCAAAAAGTCGTAGTGTAAAATTGTATTGACAAGTTACACAGCAAACGCGTAAAATTCATATACGTATCGAAAGCATGAAGTTGGATTACTTTCTACTTTAGCATGCGTCTCGAAAAAATAAAAAATGCGTGGTGTGGACCGACCTCCTTAAGAATTAAGAAGAATTAAGAATTAAGAATTAAAAGAAATAATTAATAATTCTGTTTGATTTTTTGCTATTAGTTGTTATGCAATAAATAAGCATTGAAAATTTAATGGTTTCTTCAAAAAAAAAAAAAAAAAAAACTATAAAAAAGTATAACGTGAAGTATCACCGATATATCGGTATCGGTATTCGTTACATTCCTAAATTTCACATAGCCCCCATACAAGCTTCTTTTCGAAATATAGTATTTGTGTTTATAAGCCATCTTATTATGATGATATTAAGAACAAATTTGCTGCAAGCTTATATAACTGCAATCTAAATCGTCTTACCAAATTTTGTTGGAATCGTTCCAGCTTTGACCAATACAAATACTACTACCGAAATAGTTTTAAATGCCATAACTTCCTTATAAAGGTTGGTATTGACATAAAAATGGGCCACAATAACTTTTGCGATAGTTACTATATCATGACAAAATGTTGGCTGGCAGTTCAAATATTGGCCATAGGCCACCTATAGACCCCCATCCTAAAATCCCTTAAGTACAAACAAAATATCTAAATACAGACGAAAATATCTAAATAATGTTCGGCGCAAAAAACTATTGAATGAATCTTAACCTCATAACATAATTTTTTTTTTGGCAATCCATTATTGTCCATGGGTGCCATACAGGGTACACTCTCGAAAATTTGATTTAAAAAAATGTAAAGTAGGGTATCATATGGTGGGTCTTGACTGACTATACTTTCTTACTTGTTCTTTTATAAGGTATTGCTTACGTTAATTGAGTTTAAATATAATGGCATTTCATTTTAGTCTTAAATAAATACAAGCACATATTTCATCAATTGAATAATTTAAAAAAGAATTTAATTTAAATTCTTCTTTATGGCTTTATATTTAATTTTACTTATGCATGTGTCATATTGAATGCAAAATAATTTATTATTGTTTTTTTTTTAAATGATTAAATATGAAATAAGATGACACACCTTACAAATTCTAGTACTCTGGGCAATCATTTTCATTTTTATAGAAAACATTTACACTCAAGAAATAAAGTTACAAATTGCTTAAAAATAACTGCATAGAAAGATCTTTAATGCGAATTTACTTCGCTTTTAGTTTATAAAAAGTTTAAAGGGGCAATACGTCAAAAGAGACAACCGATTCAAGATTATGTTGGGGCTTTAAGGGATTTTTTGACTCTTTGTTTTAAATACTACTTTCATCACAAATATACCATACAAATAAATTTTTCTTCTTTGGATTTGTATATTTAATAAAAGTAAATTTCCTCGACAATAAATATTAATTTTCATTTCTTATCATTTTCTGAAAATTTCTTTTTGCTTACAATTTTTATAATTTTTTATAGGTGTATTATAAAAGTGTATGTAGGCACTATAATATTCATATTATGAATAATTAATTCTACAACCTTAGTAATTCAATAAAAAAAAAAAAATTAATAATAGTAAATATGTATGATTATTTTTTAACCTCCAAAACTTGCCAGCCACTCCAAAACCAACTTTACACATTCGAGCAAGCCTGCATTCGTTCAGTCATTCATATATATAAGATTTTTTTATTAATAAAAAAGTTTAAAAACCAATTACAAAAAAAATCTTAACCGAAAAAATCTCATGGCAAACTGGGTTAAATTTAGCTACAAAGAAGCAAACTGGAAAATGGTACAACGAACAAGACACGCATGTTTCATAAATTTGTAATGAAACTACATGGAAAAATATGTAGTGAGATAAATAAAAAGATTGCAATGATATTTATTTATTAATAATAAATTAATTGACATGGACGAATTCAAAGTACCCTGTAAATGGAGTTTGTTTTAAAATAGTCGGTTTTGGCTTAAGAGTAATCGAGTTCCACAGTTTATTATTTAAGAGATATGTTTTACTGATCTCTTTACTAAAGTAGGGAACCTAGAGAAGGAAAAATGGGTTTATTTACGCTCCAGCGTGTGGACACCGAAACATAGCTATCAATTTTGGTACATGTACTGCACTGCAAAAGTAGCATCCGAAAAAAAAACAGCATACAGAGACAGCCGCAAGCATCCCTATTTCTGCGGTGAAATATCAGCTCCTAATCTTATATTTAAGATCGCCCTCCCCGATATTTGGAAATAAAATGCAGCCACTACATGATTTCCAAAGGCTCCTCTAAAACATATTTGAGATTTGATTTCTGTACTACCAGAGAGGACCTTGTCAGCAAGCCCTACACATTGGCTGCTTTTGATGCTCCTTCGCAAAAAGAAAGAAAATCCTCCGTACACTGACACATACGCTGAGGGTAAAAATTTTACACTTTTAAAAAGTTAGGGATAACGAAACTGTTTTTATGCGAAAATTGTAAACATATTATAGTTAGCCAACCCTACTAAGGCATTTGATACCGAACGAAATTACAATACTATTACAGTAATTTAAATGAAAATCGAATGCCTACCCCTGAATATGGCCACCATAACCTTATTCTGGTGGCCTGCAGTCAGTGTTTTATGTTGTCACTAATAATTGTTTAGATTATTGTACAACCATATTGTAACCATATTGAACTGTTTTTAATCTCTGGGTAAATGCTAATTTTTTGCTAATTGTTTTAAAGTGCCACATCATATACATAGAATTCAACAGTATTGGCGTTTTCCATAGCTAAAATATAAATCCAAACCCAAAAGCTAATGAGCGCCAAAACTAAAATAGCCCACACTTTTTAAAGGGGCACTGGCTCCTGCCAACTTTATTGTTTTAACAATCGCAAAAATTTCTTAATTGAGAGAACTCAATATCGACAATAATTTTTCCTCTTTAGGAAAGAGTACGTAGGAAAAAATATAAAACAAACATCTTCCGTAAGCCGTCATATAAAAAAAAACGACTGTTGTCTAGTAGTCGCACAATAGGAGATAATAGCAGCACGAGCGATTGTATATGGCAGCCCGAACGAAAGCTAAAAGATACTCAAACATTACGCAAAATGAAGAGAAACTCAGGTCTGGATGACGACAAGTGATATTTTGCATGTAAAACAAAAATAACAAAATTTTTTCTGTTTTCCATACAACATAAGAATGAAATCAACGTCACAATTTGTGTGCTTTGCTCGCGATGCTTTTAACACACACTTCGACGGCTATAAGCAGGTTCTTCGGCTCCTATTAGCACAAACGTTGGCTCCTATTAGCATTTATTTGTGCAGCTGCTTTGTGCTCTTCGTTTTCATGAATCAGTATTTTTGTTATTAGCAGCCACGGAAGAATTTTCTTTGTCTGCTTTTTTATGAAGTCACTTTCTTCTTCGTTTATAGGGAGCCTAGGTAATTTATGAACCGATCTTCACGAAAGACTAAAATTTATTACAATATAATTATTCGTTACGGTTTTACGCGTACTAAAGTGATTTTTCAAAGTGGGGGTTATATGGGGCGTAAGGTGTGATCTTTAAGAAAGCTGACAGTGTGATTTCTACTGTTATAAAACTGTGCGGACCGAATTTTATTACAACAGCATTATTCGTTACGGTCTTACGCATATTAAAAAGTTTTCCGAAAGTGGGCTTTATATGGGGACTATATGAAATGAAAGATTGATCTTCACGAAATTTTACAGTGTTATTTCAAGTCATATAAAACTGTGACATACCAAAATTTATTACAATAGCATTATTCGTTACGGTTTCACACGTACTGAGGTGACTTCCGACAGTGGGCTCTATATGGTAAATTATGGACCGATCTTGTGGTATGATTTCTAGTTATTAAGAATGAATATGTGCAAAATCTTGTATTAATATGTGCATTCCGCCACTATTTTTTGTAACAAACTTATTAATTTTTTAGGGTGGTGGATTCACATTTGGATTCATTTCTCTTATCCTACTCAACCGATTTTGCTGGACTTCAATCCTAATCTGTTTAAGGTAAATAGAATCAATTTGACACTAACATTTATTTTGGGTTTTTCGAAAGTGAGCGTGTTTTCAACAGACAGACAGATGGATATGAATAAATCGACCTAAAATATCTCAAGGACCGAGAATAAACATATGTATACTTTATGGGGCCTTGGATAAATATTAAAAAAGTTTCACATGGAATGACAAACTTAGTATACTGAGTATAAAAATATTCTGTTTGATAGATGCTTTTAAAGATTGGAATGTAGGATACACAGACTACAAGACTTACTTAATGTTGTTCATTATTTTTGTTAATTCAGTTAAAAAATCAACATAAAATCATCATTACTTTACCAAGCTTATGGAAAATATTTTAATTATAAATCTATTTATAGTACAATATACAGATGACATTAAATTATGGTAATTCAAATATAACGACAACAAAAAATTAAAAGCGAAATTGCCAAGGTCATTTATAATTATGACTAGAAATTCTGTTAAAACTATGGAAATATTTATATAGACATGTAGTATTTTTTTTTTTTAAAGCAAGCAATTTATAAATGTGGTGTAAAACGCTTCAGTGACGTTATTAAGAAAAGTGTTTCAAAAACACTTTATAATATTATTTATTTTGTATGCATATAATTTTTAGGGTCATGTGTTATCAAATTGTTGTTGTCATCAGTTTTTTTGGGGACTTATACATAAATAAAAAATGAATTAAATTACATTTTTGTTTACGTTTAAGGTTAAATATTTACCAACATTTTAACAATTTTTTTACCCGTATATAAACAGCTGCTTTTACCCCTCTAATTAAAGTCACTTTAAATAATATTTTAAAAATGCAGCATGTATTGTTGGAATTGTTCAATTGGCTTCATATCATTTCAAAATTGATTTGGCAGTGTTTGAGACAGTTATAAATATTTATTTTTCAGAAAATTCAGTAGATGCAGGTAGATTTTCAGAAAGAATTATCTGATTGCATACGCTTAAATTGGAATCTTCAGGTACCAGTCTTAAAGCAAAATGTTTGTTTAAGATTTTACGCAATATTGTTCAACAGCAAAGCCGCGGAAGAGAAATTATTTATCCTCGAAATTTTCCTAAGCAAAAATACGATGTAGGCCATATGAGCTTCCTCCACGAGCTATCGAACTAAGACAGTGCTTTGGAGATCTCAGTTAAACTAGGTTTAGTTAATCTGAAAACAGATTTGTGCCGCCATTACCAAGATTGTATTAAACATTTTAACGGAACAGCTTAGTTTTGCTTAAAATTTTGGTGTTTAATGAATTAATAAAAAAAAAATCACATTTCGCCGGACAAATCCGAGTTTCAGACTACGTTAAACTTAGTGTAAACTTAACCCACATTTCAAAAACACGGCCTAACTGGAAGCTGAAGCTTCAAAATTCAGCCCGATGCGAAAAATTAGGCTAAAGGGACCATTAGCCAATGCAGAGTTAACGGAAAATATGCGAAGGCAGACAAGAACAGGCTTTTTTTGCCCTTAAAAGATAATGACAATGACATGCGATCGATATACTTGGCTATTTAAAACAATGCGCCAAAATTAATTTCTCAAAAAATTCACATGCTTAAGTGTATATTATGGCGCCTTCTTTGATTGCATAAATTTTGCCTTTTTCTGCATTTTGCCCTTGTGTTCTTTTTAAAAAAAATTGTAACTTTGTAGGCGCCTAACATGTAATTTTCAACCAAAATATTAAAGAAAATTACATTAATCGCAATGATTTAGTTCATTAAATTTCTAACAAATTATGTAGATATGAGTGGTCCTTCATAGGTGGTACAAAATATGTTAAGATCTTGTGCCATTATTTTTTTTATAAAAAGCTCGTTTTTTACAAAAAAGTATTTTGTTTACAATAAACAAATATACATACAAATTTCTTTTATGCAAAACACACTTTTTTTTAAAAAAAATACCCTTTACAAAAAATAACTGTTACAAAAAGCAAACTTAAGTCCCAACCATAATCAGCATAAGCTGGCTTAATCAACTGTCCGAATACATATAAATCATATGGATCAAGCAATATTGAACTTAAGGAAACTATTCGTTAATTTTTATGAAACTATCATTTGCTTAAGCAAAGTGCGAAACTGATCACACATTCCGTACGGAATCAGATGCTTTTTGATTTTATTTTTATACCCTCCACCACCACTGTGGTGAATGAGGGTATACTAAGTTTGTCATTCCGTGTGAAACTTTTTTATTATAAATTTAAGACCCCATAAAGTATATATATTCTGGGTCCTTGAGTAATTCTAAGTCGATTTAGCCATGTCCGTCTGTCCGTCTGTTGAAAACACGCTCACTTTCGAAAAACGCAAAAGAAAAGAACAAACTTGGTCTCAAATTGCTTGTAGTTATCCTAAGCAGTTTGGGATTGAAATCCAGCAACATCGGCTTAGTAGGATCAGAACTATGAATCAAAATGTGGAACCACTACCCAAAAAAAATTGATAATTTTGATACATAAAATAACATAAATGGTGGAATATTGCACGGAATGACATAAAATTTTGCACGAATTCGCTTTATATGACTGCAAATCATACTGTTAAATTTCGTGAAGATCGGTCCATAATTTACCATAGGCCCCATATAAACCCTTCTCGCGGAAAACAGTTTAGTACGCCTAAAACCGCAATAAATAACGCTAGCATACTTAAATTTGGTACGTCACAGTTTTATAATACGTCAAATCACACTGTAAAATTTTTTGAAGATCGGTCCATAATTTACACTAGGTGCCATATAAACCCTACTCCCGGAAAACAGCTTAGTACGCCTTAAACCGTAAAAAATAACGCTATCATATTAAAATTTGGTACGTCACAGTTTTATAGAACCAGAAATCACACTGTATAATTTTTTAAAGATCGGTCCATAATTTACACTAGGCCCCATATAAACCCTACTCCCGGAAAACAGTTTATTGCGCCTAAAACCGCAATAAATAACGCTAGCATACTTAAATTTGGTACGTCACAGTTTTATAATACGTCAAATCACACTGTAAAATTTTTTGAAGATCGGTCCATAATTTACACTAGGTCCCATATAAACCCTACTCCCGGAAAACAGTTTATTGCGCCAAAAACCGTAATAAATAACGCTATCATACTAAAATTTGGTACGTCACAGTTTTATAGAACCAGAAATCACACTGTAGAATTTTTTAAAGATCGGTCCATAATTTACACTAGGCCCCATATAAACCCTTCTCGCGGAAAACAGTTTAGACGCCTAAAACCGCAATAAATAACGATAGCATACTTAAATTTGGTACGTCACAGTTTTATACGACCACAAATCAAACTGTAAAATTTTTTGGAGATCGGTCCATAATTTACACTAGGCCCCATATAAACCCTACTCCCGGAAAACAGTTTATTGCGCCAAAAACCGTAATAAATAACGCTATCATACTAAAATTTGGTACGTCACAGTTTTATAGAACCAGAAATCACACTGTAGAATTTTTTAAAGATCGGTCCATAATTTACACTAGGCCACATATAAACCCTTCTCGCGGAAAACAGTTTAGACGCCTAAAACCGCAATAAATAACGATAGCATACTTAAATTTGGTACGTCACAGTTTTATACGACCACAAATCAAACTGTAAAATTTTTTGGAGATCGGTCCATAATTAACACTAGGCCCCATATAAGCCCTACACCCGGAAAACCGTTTAGTACGCCTAAAACCGTAATAAATAATGCTATCAAATGGAAATTCGGTACGTCACAGTTTTATAGGACGAGAAATCCACTGCCAAATTTTGTGAAGAGTGGTCCACAATTTACCCTAGGCCCCATATAAACCCTACTCCCGGAAAACAGTTTAGTACGCCTAAAACCGTAAAAAATAACGCTATCATATTAAAATTTGGTACGTCACAGTTTTATAGAACCAGAAATCACACTGTATCATTTTTTAAAGATCGGTCCATAATTTACACTAGGCCCCATATAAACCCTACTCTCGAAAATAGTTTATTGTGCCTAAAACCAAATAAAGCCCACTTTGGGATTTATAGATATTGCGGTGAAATTTTTTACTTAAATTCATATGGCAAGAAAAACTATCATGCAAGTTTGTGAAATTTACTGTTAACGCTTAAACTAATTACACTGCTGTATTGAAATTTATTCTAATTTAATTTTTGTAATACCAGAAATCAGTATTCAGAATTTTGGGATGATTTGTTCATAATTTACCATAGGTCCAATACAAATAACGCTCCTAAAAATCATTTTTGTCCGGCTAAAACTGTTACGAATAATGATAGTTTACTCAAGCCAGTTCAAAGTTCTTACAAGAAACGAATAACATTTTCTTATTGTCGGTCAATAATTTAATTCAGGTCTAAACCGCAACCAATTTTTATGCTGACGTTCGTTTTTGTGAAGCTTAATTAATAATATATATGTATTTATCATATAGAACCCACTCCTGTCGGTGGAGGGTATCAAAGATTCGGCACAAGCGAATATAGCACTCTAACTTGTTTTAAATGCATTTTCCGGGATTTTCGTTTATTTTTGACATTAGCTTAAACTAGCTCATGCATATTAAATTTGGGCCTTTAAGCATATTTTATTACTCAAAACGATAAAATATTTTGAATACAGTATTAATTGCTTATGTGCATACCTGTTATAACCATTTAATGTTTTTAAGCGTTTCAACTTGTGCAAATATTATTTTTGCTATGTAAGAAAGCCGAAATTATTTTGTGTATAAGCATTCGCTTATAAGCATATCCCTCATTTAAGCATCGCAACATAATACAATTTTAACAAAATTGCTTTGAATAAATTCTCATATGAGCATCGTTTCAACATTGAGCCAATTACAAAAACAAAAAAAAAAATTGTACAAAATTTTTTCCATCTAAACTTCATTTGTTAGATTTTAATAAGACTTCGAATGTAAACATGTACTTGCGGTGAAAGTAAAAAAGTTTTTGTTCATGATGTTGATGAATTTAAGCGAGTTCTTATTTTAAGCACTGGATAGCCGAGTTCATCAGCCATGTCACAGCACGCAATTCCTATCGAAAGCGGTTTCAATTTCGAAAGTCGAGTCTTTAGAAAACGAAAAATTTCTTCGGAATACAACTACTTCAAAGTTTCAAAGTGGGATTGATATTTTCAATGATTAATTAAGGTAATATGTTAATAAATCTAATTTAAAATGAAAGATTAAATAGTATGCTTGATTATTCCACTTATTTATTATGCATTAAGTTAATATTTGTACATCCGTATTGCAACCGACGTATTGCAACACTATTTTTTTTAACCCAAAAAACTTCCATTTGTGAACAAAAATGTAAAAAGTTGAAGAAATTTAGGCGTTCGCAACGCAAACGATGAGCAAACCCATTTTTTGGTTGGTTCTGTCATGCACAACATTGCCATAGTTTATTTGAAAGCAGAAATTTTATAATTTTTGGAATTAAACTAAATCGTTCAAAATTGCAAATACGGAATCAAAACCATTTCGATCTGAATCAGTGATGGGACTTATGGCACAATTGGGCCATTTTTGGCTCAATTGAATGTCGCTTGGCCCCATGACCCTTTCGCTCTTTTTTTTTGGCCCTTTTTAGATTCACATATATTTTTTGGTTGTTATGCCCTTTTGTATTTCATTTATTTGATTCAATGAAAAAATTTATCAAAATTGCACTTTGCAAAATAGCACTCAATAAAACATATTTAATAATGAAATAATTAAATATTTCTTCATATTTAATAACAAAAATATTTGAATCAAAGTAAAGACAGTATTTTTATAACTCTTGTTCATATTTTAATAGCTTTAATATCTTTGTAAATAAGACTTGAGTGTTTGTAGTTCTAATTTGATTTACAGTTTTATTTGTATAATATCTTTAGTTTTTCCGAAGTCATTGGGAAAAATGTTTCCTGATGATCTGGCCTAAGTAACCATCAAAATGCGCATAGGAACTAGCTTATCCACCAACAATAAATTTTAGTGCATTTATCAGAGAATACAAATTGGGAATTTAGCACATCATAATTAATGAACAAATAAATAACGATTCGATAAACATTTTATTTGATTTATTCAACATTTTCAAAAATTTATTTGAACAAATCACGTAAACATTTTGTTTAAAAAGAGTATTTTATTGACTCAATAAACTTGGCTGTTGACTAAAAATTCAATAACTATCCATACCGCAAAAATCGTCATCGCAGAAAATTCAAAACTTTTTTAATCAAATATGCGATTTTCTTATTATTCAAATAAGAAAATTTTGTTTATCTGTGTATTGACAGGGGAGCCGGAAATATGCACTTAAAAACCATTTTATAATATATGCATATAATAAACAAGTAAAAAAGTATATTCGCTCAAGCCTACACTACAGTACGTTCAGACAAATTTTTAAGTGTTCATCTTTGGGGCCAATGGGCGGTAATAGACCAGCCAGAATAAAATTATGTTATAAGGATAAGATTCATATAAGATTTATATAAATGCTGCAAAGGGTAAAAATATGCACCAACAAATCGAATGTTCGCACAAGAAAAAACATATCGCACTGGTTCCTCTAAAGGGGGTTACTAAAAATTTATAAATTTTCAGTAGAGACAAAAAACAGTATTCTTTTTATATATACTCTTATATCACAAAGGAGTACAATTGCATTTTTTTTTGACAAAATACTAGAAACAATGATGTAAGATTTTTACAGTGGGTAGATATGACCGCTGTTCATCGATTTCTTGCATAAAGTAAAAATTGAAAATTTTTTGTTTGACTCTTTTGAGAGGCACTAGTGCGATATTTATTTGCATATTTTCGGTTTCCCTGATTATTCTTAACTTGATTAAAAATTAAATCTATCGTAAACTAAGAAATGTCCTACATTTCTTACAGTTCTTAAACTACGTTAAAAAAAATGAACTATAACTTAGGAAAATTTACTAAAGTTTAGGAGGCAACGGCTGTCGTATGGCGCCAAAGAAATTTTTTACAGCAATTTAGTAAAAAAATATCCTTGTTATTAAGAAATAAATTTTATTCCTACTACATCAAAATATATAATTGTAACCACAATTTTACTCAATTTAAATAAATTGTCACTAAAAAATTAAAACTTTTGTTTTTATACTTATGTATGTGCTGTTTTCATAACACAAGTGATTGAACGTGCAGTAAAATTTATATGAAAAGCACTCAGTTTTTTGAGTGTTTTCATTTAAATTTGACTACCCGTTCCGGCACTTGTATTGTGAAAACAACACATTAGTTTTATAGTTATCTCAAGATTTCCTTTAAATATGTTAAAATTTCTTTAAATTTAGTTCAGATAATTTTTTTATGCTATAGGAAATCTTTTTCAAACTTAAAGTTAAAAAGATAAAAAATTTTAACTTAAAATAACGGAAATGTTTCCAATATTAAGAAAAAATGTTCTTAAAGGGCAGAAAAGTTAACTTTGATTTAATTTAGTAAATATGTTTGCAAAAGCCAATAAAAAAAATACAGCTTTCCAGGAAAATCGTTTTCCTCTAATTATGTTTTTTTTTTTAGTGTAAGCATAAGTTTTTAAATATAGTCCTTTTTATCAAGTTATATGTCTCAAGCTTAAAAAAGTGTTTATGTTAGCTAGATCCTTTCTTAGTTAATGCCATAATCAGCCATGTCATAGAGTACAATTCCGTACGGAAACGGAATTCATTCCGTATTTTAGTGCTTCAGAAAATTGCGAAAAAACATTGCAGAATGAAACCATTTTTGTTCTCATGAACGGAATGAGAGTTTTCTGTATCTGGCGAATGGCATAATTCCAAACGGAATTGTACTCTGACATGGCTGTATATGTAATAATAATTTATAACTGGTTATATGAAAATATGTATTTGATTTAATAAAATGTAAATACTTTTTATAAAATTTCAAAATTAAAAATTAATGCAGAGTCAAAACCAAAGCCTGATCTTTTTCTGGTTTTAATTATTTAAAATATTTTTCAAAGTTTAACTTCTGAATGTGTGGCATGCCTGTATATAAATGCATTTTTCGTTTAAAAGCACCAAAAGACGTGCAAAAAAATAAGTGATAAATACTGTTTTAACGTATATTTTCAATATATTTTTCATATTTTCAAGAATGAAATTCCGAGGAATGAAAGGGAAATTTTACACGTTCCCGGGAATTGTAAAAGTGGAAGAACTTAAGAACACTTGCCATTTTGTGAGGGATTTTAAATTTCAATAAAACGCATCATCCTCGGCAAAAAAAAAAAAAATTAAAATTTTTTTTTAAATTTAAATAAAATAATTTGCCTTTTAGAGAATTTCTAAATAGTTGATTAGGCATTGATGATCCCTTATTCTTTAACTGCCTTCAAATTGTTTCTTTTATGCACTTACATCGCTATAAATTCCTTACAAATGGAAAATGCTTAAATCACTTTATATTTATTTTGCATTTAAAAGTGCATTTCTATGTATAATATTCAATATATGCCATTAATTAAATTAATAATGATAAAAATAGCAAAATGCACACATTAAATGTTTGCTCAAAATCTACTACGAAATAAAATTAAATAAGCCAAATTTATATTCCATACACATTTTTGCACACAAAATATATTCAAGACCACACAATGCACATACATATTTTTCGTCAAACTTCCTGTGCAAAAAAAAAAAAAAAATACAAAAGAAATAGTGAAAAAATATATATTCCAAATTTTTAAAAATGTGTTTTTAAAACAAATATGGTGGTTGCTACATGTCATAGACCAAAATAATTAAAAAAAGTTTTTTAATAAGCTTTTATGAGTATAATAAACTTATTGCATAATAAATTAGAGTTTATATCATAAACATTTTTTTCCATAAATATTTTCTTCAAATTTAAAATTAATAATAGGTTTAGTTTTGTAATTTTAAAGAAGATATTATTAAATTTTTAAATACTTGTTTTAGTTATTTTGGCAAAAGTTTGAAACTTAAATTGAAAATGAAAAGAAAAGATAAAAAAGAATAACTTTCACATACAAACCGTAATTCGTTACTTGCTGTGATGGACAACAAAAGCTCATGTGAACTGACATTCATCTGGCAAGAAAACCGGCGCATAAAAATAAAAAAAATCTCATATGTTAAGAGCATAATTATTAAGCAGCAGCGCCATACTTTCATTCTTTCACTTTGCGAAATAAAAAGAGTTCAACAAAAAAGCTTTTGTAAGACAAAGCAATCAAAATAAATTAAAATTTGATAAGTAAGAGTGTTAAATATGGTAGAGGTCGAATATTGGAAAGTACACAGAGAAAAAAGACAAAAACATTTGTTGCTAAATTTATAACAAAACGTAGTCAAATCGAAAACGAAAAATTAAAAAATATCATCAAGTACAAAATGTCAAATCAATATTTCAAAAATAACATTTGCATTTACATATTCTAATCATTGTCAAAACAAAACGAAAGCGTTGTTGAATTTAGAATATTTTGTTGTTGTCCAGTGGCTTTGCTTTTAGTATTGTAAAAGGCGACATGAAATAAACTGGTCCACAATTTGGTTTTCCTATTGAATTTAATAAATTATTATATTAGTAAAAACAAATTTTGCACCTTATTTGAGAACTTTATATTAAATAAGGTACAAAAGGCTTAAGGGATCAAAATATTTTCAAATATCTGTATTATTGGCAAAAATTCTAACACGCTTAATTAATAGCATGTAGCAGTTTGTAACTAAATGGGCTCAAATTAAACATTCTGTTTTTAATTTTTGTTTTACCCAACATGCCCTACTTTAGGAACCTATCGTAACTTTTCTAAACTTAAACTAGATCAAATGTTGGCTAACTGGTTTTCCCATACATTACAACGCTAGTCTCTAAGCGTAGGGACCCAAACTAAAATAATGTAATGTAGACCACCCATCCTTGGCAGCTCATTCTTGCACTGTCTGACCAATAGAGATGTAGTGTATGAATTGAGTGAGAGAAGCTATGTACAATGGGGCTTAAAGCCCTTTTTCGCCGATCAATTTAAATCTCCTCAGCTACAACAAACTGATGTTCTAACAAAATCTTTGAGGTATAGGAGGGAGGATACGTGTACCCCCATAAACAAATTTTATTTTGCTTATATCGGAAAAACTACAATAGCAAGGCACACCTAATTTGATAAGAGTATCTTTTAGAACAAAATTCACGTTCCAAAAAAATCTTGGCGGTGTGGGAGGGGGCAGACGGGTGCACCCCATACCAAAAAATTATTATATGCTTATATCTGAATAACTACAATAGTGAGGCACACTTAATTCGATATGCGTAACTCTTGGAGCCATGTGCATGTTCCAAAAATTCTTGGAGCTATGGGAGGAGGAGACAGGTAACCCCCATACAATAAAATGATTATTTTGCTTATTTCGGAATAACTATAATATTGAGGCACATTAAATTTGATGTGCGTAACTCTTAGAACAAACTGCATTTTCTAGGAAAATCTTTGTGGTATAGGAGTGGAGGCGGATACCCGCATGCAAAGTATTTATTCATTTTCTTATATCTGCAGAACTATTGTGACACACACACAAAATTTGATGTGCTTATCTCTTAAAACAAACTGCAAGTTCCAACAAAAACTTGGTGGTATAGGAGGGAGAGTGGGGTTACCCCCATACAACAAATTATTAATTAACTAAAAAAACGTGATTTTTAATCATGCACGCTTGCTGCCATTAAATGAGTTCGAATACGATTTACTCTAAAATAGATTTTGTTCATAAACCTAAGTTAGTTCGTGAGGGCGTGAAAATTTAATTTTTATATCCACGCACTCTATTTTTCATTATAATATATAAATAAACCCACGGTCACGCGTGACCCACACGTAACAAATGTTGGCCTCAAAAATTACACTCATTTGGAGAACGCTGCACTGCAGGCAGTGCTGGGCGGCATTATATAAGGATTAAAAGGAATAAGGGGCAGTATACTGCCCTCCTAAGAAAGAAAGCCACAAGTGCCAAAATTGAGATAAGGGCAGATTTGGAGCCGTGAATGTGTTTCTGATTTTTGTGTTAAGCTTAAAGGACCCAGTTTATTCCGTAAATGACTGAAAAACGTTAAGCAAAGTGGTCATATCTACCATCTCTAGCGTGTTTCCTAGACAAAAAAGTCTTAAGGTGCCCATAGACGACAGGTTTTTTTCATCTGACTTGTCAAATTCCACAAATCCCACTGCAAAATACGTACATGTCGTGTGTTATCTGACAAAATTTCAATTAGAGCGTGCTCTATTTTCTGCAACTTTATCATGCAACTTTATCTGTTACTTACTTCGAGAAAAAGTCACATTGACCAAAATTATAAGCTCTTAAAACTATGATTTTTTTTGGATAGTATAAGTTTTCTTCTCTGTGTGTGCAAAATAAAGCACAAGTTCTTCCAAACACCGACATGTACGAATAACTTAAATTACCTAGAGAATTTTGTTCTTGGATCTGCAAATATCATCTCAGAGTAATTATGAGTGATCACAATGTAGTTAAATTAAAAAAGCTGAACGCTCAATTCTTCAAATCGTATCGACAGCTCAATTCCAAAACATGCTAAGCCAAAAAGGTGAGTTTTACATTCAGTTGTAGGTTACTTTTTTGTGCATAACTTTGGCTTGGATAAGCCGATCAACACCAAAATTTGGCACAATTTAAGTTGAACAATACTCAATTCAAAAACATGCTAAGGATGGAAGTTAGCAGCAAGGAAGAAAAAAGAAACCAATTAAGAAAATTGTGATTATGAGCCATCATTCACACCACTAAAAGATCAAGCCCAAAATTGTACATCACCAAAAAATCTTGCTATACCATCGCTATCATCTCCTGATCCAAACATTCCGTCGACGTTACCATTGCCTAATATTGAACAAAATATAATTACAATTGTAAAACCTGCCTCGCCACTTTCATCAGAAACTGAATATATAATTGACAAAAATGGCTTGACTAGTAAAATTAATATATACACAATATCTCCAAATGGTAAACTTTTGTACAATTTGGTTTAAGATTTTTTTTGACTGACTATACAGGCAAAAAAGTCATAAGTTCATTTTCTCTACTTTATCATACAAATTTCCCTTGCCTTAAATCGAATCGTATAATATATGTATTTTTAAATCATTTTTGACATTTTTCAAAAATATTAAATTTTAAGACGCGAAAGATACAAAACTACTAAAATGGAGATGTGACTTTCTTTCTTAGGAGGGCAGTATAGTGTTCAATGCATGCTGATGTCTGAACTTAATGTAGTAGGTCTACGACAAAAACAAAAAAATTAAGAGGATGCGAAAAATGCAACTAGCTCTTGAATCTAGCATACCGGAGAAAAATCAGAGATATAGTAAATTCATAATTTTCTAAACTTACACTGATCTTTAAACTTTAGATAATGAGCTGCTAAGTTAAAAATATCGTTTTTTTTTTATTTTAATAAATGATTTGAAAAATTTTAAAGCCACTTATAAACTAAAATGTGTACTTTAAAAATCGTTTAAAATGGTCATAATAAAAAAATCATTTTATTACCAAACTTTTGAAAAAACACTTTAAAGCGACGATAAAGAAGTGGTAGAAATACTGAAGCAAAACTTCAGTTTATTTTGAAATTTCATAAAGAAGAAAAAGATATTAAACAGCCATCTTATTTTAAGAGAAATTCATTTAATGTGATTTTTTTTTTTAATATAAAAGTAACTTTTTGAAAACAATGAAAGATTTTAAACAAACTCGATTATTTGTTTAGCTATAAAAAAATTGTAAAAAAACCAAAACAAAAAATCCGAAAGATACATTTGTAAATTAACATATTCATACAAAATATCTTCTTTGTGTTTAGTCATCATCTTCATCAGTTTACGCAGAAATTTGTTAAATAATTTTATTTAACAAACACCAATTTTTTATTACATTCTTATGCAAATTTTTGTAAATTTGCTTAAATAAGCTAAAGCAAAACCATAAACTAATTGAAATATTAAGCTGAAGCAAGAATATAATAATAAAATATAATTTAAAGTTACGAAGATGACAAGAAATAAATCATTAGACTGTAGAGAGCTTATGCCGCATTGATTTAAATGCTTTAATTGCTAACAGGTCAGATATTATTTCATTCATACGGGTTTCGGCTTAGTCAAATCTTTTTGTACCCTCCGACGCTAGTGGTGAATGAGGGTATACTAACTTTGTCATACCCTGTGAAACTTTTTAAATATTCATCTTAATCGTCTTGGCCAAGTCCGCCTGTCAGTTTGTCTGTTGAAATCACGCTTAATTCGGAACGACTCAGCAAAAAAGAGCAACTTTGTTGTAAAATTGTTACCAGTTCTCCTAAGCAGGTTTAGATTGATATCTATCACAGCACAATTGGCTCAGTTGGAAAAGAGTTATTATGGACTTAAATGTGTTAAGACCTCCCAAAAAAAATTTGATTTCAAAGACTTATATAAACTGGTTGCGGAATGCATCGATTGTCATTAAAATTGCACAAATTATTTTATATGGTTAGAAACAACACTACCAAATTTAAAAAAAAAATCGGTTTATATTTACCATAGGCCACTTTCAGAGTACACTTTAGTACGCCTAAGACCGTAACAAAGTATGATTTGTAGTAAAGTTTGGTCCATTACAGATCCATAAGACTAGAAGTTACACCACCAAGTTTTACCCTATGCCTCATTAGAATTCAACTCTAAGAAAACCCTGTAATACACCTAAGAGCGTAACGAATAATGATATTGTAGTAAATAATAGTCCAATTTAGTCTAATATGGACAAACAAACATTATGCCAATTTATGATAACCCTCCCATCATTTATCATAGATCCGATATAAAGTGATCTTCACTTAAAACGCATGAAGAGTTAACAAATTGTATTGAAATTTGGTCCTACTTATTTTTTCAAACACTAAAAATCACTTTAACGAATTTCGTGATGATCGGTTTTATATAACTATCGGATGTTTAGAGGTTCACAACTTTGAGTTGGCAACACTGCTTCATTTGACAACCAATTTAACAGTTGAAAGTTGCTTTTGCATAGTTTTGCTTGAGATTTCATTATGGATAGTCTTATACCAGAGCAACGCTTGCAAATTGTTGAAATATGAGCTAAAACACAGATTGATATTGATGTTGAATTTCCATTCAAAATTTTGTTCTCCGATGAAGCCCATTTTTGGTTAAATGAGTACGTAAATAATTCACAAGTTTTTTTTTCGAAACCCCATTACATCCACAGAAAATTACTGTTTGTTGGGCTTTATGGGCTGGCGGAGTCATTGGTCCATATGTCCTTAAAAAAAGATGATGGCCAGAACGTTGCTATCGGTGGTGAATGTTATAGGGGCATGATTAGAAATTTTTTCGTTCCTCAATTAACCTTGTTGACATGTGGTTCCAACAGAAGGGAGCCATATTCCACAAAACGCGCGCTACAATTGATTTACTCAAATAAACTTTTGATGAAAGAATAATTTCACGTAATGGGTTAATTAATTTTTCCCAGAATCCTTTTGTTAAAATAGTTGAGTTAAATAGATTCAATTTATAAAGTATCACTATCCAGTGTGACACAAAGAATGCTGACGAAGGCCGTAGCGGGCCAGAAAATGCATTACATTCTGCTGGTGTCTAATAATTGTAAATTTTACTGTACTTACAATATACTTCATTGCTATCCAACGGAAAGCTAAGGTAAAATGTAACAAGAAGATATATGATAATAGTCTGGTAGTGTATAAAGTCATTCCTAAACATTTAAGGAATATAACTATAACAAAAAAGTTTTATTAGATACATAACTGAAATTTAGCTCATAGAATAAATTCGAAAAATAAAAAATGTTGAATATTTTTAAACAATGTCATAACATTTTATATACAATAAAGCCTGTTTTATTGATATTAAAAACATACACATTTTTTTAGTTTTATTATGAGTTAAGCTTGCGTAGCTCTAAAAACCAGGGCTGTGGAGTCGTCTGAAAAAAGGACTAACTCCGACTCCGACTGCAAACGCTGAAATTTTTTAAGTGCGACTCCGACTCCGACTCACGACTCCGACTCACGACTCACGACTCCGACTCCTACTCTAACCGTGATGCGAAATGAATGAGACGTAAAATTATTTCTCTTTTGTGTAGAAACATCTTTATTAAACGAATTAAGGGAATCCCCGCGTAATGTGCATAAGAAAAACATGAGTGTTATGGTAGGAATTACAGGCAGGCCGATAAAGATGTTTCTACACAAAAGAGAAATAATTTTACGTCACAATTTTTCTAATACATACTAGTATTTATGCGCTATAGCAACACTTATTCTGTACAATGTTGAAAATATTTCAGCGTTGATGGTTAAAAAATTCTGATATTAAAATTATTGGCAATTCCTGTCATTAACATTTTTTAGCATGAGTAAATTATTTAAAAAATCACACATCTATTTTCAACTAGATCAATAACTGAGTATAAGTTTTGCTAATGTAATTTAGACTTTTTCCCGCACGTATAAAAAATATACTTAAATAATAAAGTACTTGAATCAACTATTTCTCATAAAATAAATTAAAATCTACTTATTCATATTGATCTGCAAAATATTGCATCGCCAATTTCGAAGAATTTTTATATTGGAAAATATTAGAAATTTTTTTAAATTTTTTATCCCGAAAAATTTTGGAGTCGGAGTCACGCGTTTTTTTGGGTACTGCGACTCCGACTCCGGTACAAAAACCTCAACTCCGACTCTTCAACTCCGACTCCGACTCCACAGCCCTGCTAAAAACATACTGCCCTTAAGAAATAAAATCATAAGACTTTGTAATTATCGGTCCATAGCTTTACCTAGTTCCCATATAATACGTGATCTCAAAATTTTACATAATACAATTAAAACCGCAATATGTTTTAATACTGGGGATAATATTTTGTTTATATTAGATTCTCTTAAAATATTTTATCGGTCGTTGAAGTGTATCAAAGATTCGGCCCAGCCGAGTATAGCGTTCATACTTGTTTTATATTCCGAGCAGTAGAAACATTAAAACAAGATTTTAAAAAATGCCTGTTCTCAAGGTTTAATATAGCTTTAATTTAGGATGTACTACCATAATTTTCTAATTGCTTTTATGTTTAAAACTTGAATACAATTCTACGATATATATAGATCTTAAAAATTATATCAAAATCATATTATTACTTTAGAAACTATAGATTTATTTTTCCATTCTCTTATAAACTACCAGCTTTTACCCGTGACTACGTTCACGTGAAAATTAGAGCAAGACGTTAAAAAAAGAGTTTATCCTATATTTACATAAATTTTATATTATTTTCTACATCTATACTTGTTTTATGGTGAACATATTTCGATAAACGACATTAAAAGAATTATTGTTTTTCGCCAACAAATACATATAAGATTTGAGCACTCAATACTCTTGAGCAACTGACATTCAACTGTCCATATCGAAAGCAATGGGTCTCTAAATATGTACATTCCGGATACTGTACCATATGTTATCTGTATACCAAATTTATCTAAAAGGAAAAACGTACCAGAAGTTCCAATATTTTCAGTTTTTACATCATAAAAAGTATTTGTTCACATTAGTGAACAATTAAACAATCCCATCCCAAATGTCAATCGCCAACTACATCTCAACTGCAGCGAACATCAACTGTCTTTTCTTATTTCTCTCTTATTCTCATTCTGAAAGTCCGTCTTGTGTAGAATACTTGTGCGCAGCAGATAAAACTCTAAACGCTTAACTAAGTTATTATAAATTTAAAAGTTTGGTATTACAATTTACCCCTGTTATAATTGTAAACTTAAAACGAAATAAAAAGAGTGTAAGACTAAAAAGTGAAACATTCAATTTAAAAGAATAAATCTAAAGCTAAATTTGAACACTACAATAAATACATATACATACCTAATTTACTTATCCTAAAACTCAAAAAGTGTTTCTTATTTGCTACCTATAATCTATTTATTTCACTTCCCCTTATAAATTAAGAAAATATGTTGCCTCGTAGTTATATATTCTAAAACTATCCTACCCTGTCTAACCCGTACAAACAGTATCCTATATATAAGTCTGGGCCATATGCTATTTCTTTAGCAAATTTTTTCGAAATGAGAAAAAGTACCAAAGCGTAAAGAGTATCAAGGGTACCAGCTTTACTCATTTAATGCCAACAGAAAGTACACTGTATGCTAGTGTAGGCAATAATCTGTATGCATACAAAATTTATCGATAAGAGAAAATGTACGAATTTTATACCGTTTGCAATCTGCATACCAAATTTATCGAAAAGAGAAATATTACCATAGTACCAATTTTTCCCCGACTTTTCAATTAAAAAGTACCCTATATTTAAATTTCATCCAAATCCATTAAGCGGCTTTCGCGTGATTGAGCATCAAATTAACAAACTAAACATTCAAATATCCAAACATACAAACTTTCACATTTATAATATAAGAAGGATCTAGTGCAAGTTGATTTTTTTCAATAAGAAGTGGTAATTCGGAGCTGAAGTGCAGTTAAAAGGATTGGTTTCAGACGATAATGGTTTCCGGACATTTTCGATTACAAAGATATTTTTTTAACAAAATTTTGCAGTTAAACTTGACAACTAGAACAAATCGAGACAAACGCATTCCTGTGCCCATGTTCTGTAACTCTCGCGTCGAGAAACTTTTCGATTGAAATGTAAGAAATGAAACAAAAATGCCATAAATTGAAACAAACAGCTGTTTTTCTCACTTAACTACGTCTGTAACATTGTTGGCGAGTAATAACTGTCACGTAAGGAAATTTCTCGCCAATATACTCACATTTTTGTGAGAAATTTCCCGCTTTGAACTGTCTTATAAACTCACTCGTAAAAACGGGGTGAGAAAAAATTTTAACACTAAAAAATAAATTAAAAATGCAAAATGCAATGCACATTAACACGGAAGAGATAAGTATTATGTTCTTGGCAGATTTTTTCATTGATTAATTATTTTGCTTTTAACATTTTTGAAAAATACACGAATGTTTTCAAAGCAATTTTGTAATCAACAAACATTAAAGTCGCACTTTACATTTTTTGGTATAGCCGACGGCTGTATTTTCGCCTCCGTCATTGAAAATTTTTAAATTTAAGTAAACTTTGGTCGCCGTCAACAATATGTTTGACTGGCGTTCTCAACATCTGCAATGTCTAATCGGCTTCGAGTGGAATATTATGACGTTTATAACGTAACGACGTAATCTCTTTTGATAGTTTTTGACATGAGTTGCAGACACACTTTTTGAGAAACGATGGAATATTTTCAAAAATTTTTTCTCCTATAGTTACCTTTAGACAGGCTTTCAAGGTTTTTGATTATATAATATCACCCCAGTGCTCCATTTATTATTTTTTTATGTTGTATGAAGTAAAGAATGATCTCAATAGCCATGGGTAGAGCACCTAGTGTATTCCAGTCCGAGGTCCACGCCATCGAGGTGTGTTGCATCAACATTCTTAGCATGGGAATGGTTGGCAACAGCATTGTGATATTAACGAATAGCCATAGGAAGAGGACACTCTCTTCCTAGAAATCATCCTCGAAGTTGGTCGCGGAAGGCCGGAGAAGACTACAGGAGTTGGGCGCAATGAACAGAGTGACGCTCTGTTGGATGCCGGGGCACTCACGGATGGAGCTGATGAACTGGCCAGGGCTGGCTCGAACGCCCAGATGGTGGGCCCGAGCGTTTTTGTGGGCTAAGTTGGGCCACTACCTAGTCCCTTTTAGAAGACTGGGCTCTCAGAGGTCACAAGAGATACTGGGTATCGCTTCCGGAAATGCGTCAGGCAAAGAAACTGATCTTTCCAGTTAGTACAATTGGGACGTTAGTACTGGGAACTGCGACTGTTGGCGGCTTATCTGATAGGTCACCACACGGTTAAGTCCCTCCTATTTCGGATGGGCCTGGCTGAGGACCAGGAGTGCAGACTGTGTCTCGATAGGCGATAGGCGCGTCGCGTCTTTTAGATTCCTCTGGGAAGCAGAGGGTGTTTTGCCCAATTAAAGGGGAGTGGGTATAATAAGGGAGAAATCTTCCCGCACTCTCGAATAAAATGAGGTGAACAATTCTCATAATCTGTTGGATAGTAGAATGACTTCTGTAAAATTATTAAGTCTTTTAAGTATTATTTTCTCAAAAACTTTATGCAACATACATATTTAACATGCTTATCGTCCTATGATAACTTTCCACAGAATTTGGATCTAAAATTTAAGTTAAAGTGGAGTATTTGGCTAAATATTCACAATTTTTTCAAAGATATTATACATGCATATTTTTTAAAACAAAAAAAGTTTAATTTAAGTAAATTGATCTTATTGATTCTTTTAATTTGATATTAAAAAAAAATTGATCTTTTTTCATAACATTCTAAAAATAAAACACTTAAAAGGCTTCTCAGAACAAATCAACTTTTGCGCTTAATGAAAAACGTTTTGAAAATTTTATAAAAGTTTAAAGAAACAATCAATTTACAGAATCATAAAATTTTTCAATTTAACATGACAGAGCATTTTTCAGGAAGAAATGACTTAAAGCATTTAAAAATAGTGATTTTGTAAAAAAACACCAAAAAAAAAAACAATTTAAAAAATTGTTCAAATGATTTGACGGCTTTTCTTTAAAGTTATATCATGTCAAAAGATACAAAAGCCAAAAGTAGGAGGAGAAATTTTAAATGTTGATTGGGTGATGATGTTTGTGGCATATCGGAAATATTATGGCAGACCCTATAACGTACGGATATATACATACATACATATGTATGTATATGGGACCTTGTTAAATTCTGAGACGGTCTAGCAATATCAATCTGTTGAAAGTGCGATTTCGCTTGCAATAGAGGACTTAAGAAGATGAAAGATGTTTTGTCGGAATAAGGCTTTTGGTATGACAGCGGTCACACAGAATGATCTACAGCTACGAAATTTGAACTCAATACTTCCTATACATACATTTTAATTAATATTGAAAATAAACTAATTAGTGTTATTGCACTTATCCCTTAAACATATAAACCTCCTTCCAGAATAAGACTTTTCGCATAACGAGGACCACATTGGGTGAGCTATGGCAACAAAATTTGAAATTAATAAGGAATCTTGGCATAAGAAGAGTATTTGCAAATAATGCAAATGATTAACTCAATTTAAGCTTAAATTTAATTTGATTTCAAGAATCAACTCATCTTGATTACCATCATAAAAGCATAATAACTGGTTGAAAAAATATTTTTAATGTTTGAAAAAAAAATAAAAAATTCAATCATCCTAGGCGCTGCTGGGGCCGAATTAAAGAATTTCATTAAACCGCAACTTCGTTTTTAATGTCTAGAAAAAATTAATTAAATTTGGCACCAGTAAACAAATCAATTAAATACTTTTTGATATTAACAAAATTTTCCGCAGTAATATTGTTGATGTAAGTAAACTTTATAAAAGTTAACAATTATTCAATTATTCATTTTTCAATTAACTTAATAAAAATTTTAATTAAAACATTTTTTTGTGTATATTTTTAAGCATAAAATTAATCGCTTTTCTATACAGTTCGTAAATTAATTTAACATGCAAAAATTTTGTTCAAAAAATTTAATTGTTTAAAAGAATTAAAGAAAGAAAGAACAGGTTTGTTTCTTTAGTTTTTTGTGGCATTAAATATCAACAAAACAACACAATGAATAATAGTCTCCAAAAAAAAAAACATTATATATTTACTTTTCGTAGCAAAGAAGTTACAAATAAGTTTTTGTTGTTTTTTTTGATGCTGGTGAGTAGTTGTTTATACAAAATATGCCAAACAATATTGATTAAACAAATAATAAACCATTGAATAGAAAACAGCAAAAACAATAGACAGAATTAGCGGGCAGGGAAAAAAGTTTTTTATATCAAAACGAGAAATATAAGATATTTTAAAATTTATATATAAAATTAAGACCTTTAAAAGGTAAATGAACTATTTAAAAAATATTAAGTAAAAATCAGGAGCCAAATTACGACCGATTGAAATACCAATATACTTTCAATGAAACTCCAACAGTTTCTTTGAAAAAAGAAATTAGAAAAGGTTTTAAATACTTTTAAGTTTTGTGTTATTAAACTTAAAACAAAGAAGTTTTAAATAGCAAGAAAACTGTTATATTTTTCTTCAAAATATATTTAATAAGACCTTTTGTTTCCATTCGAAACAAAAAAAGTTCTAGTTTTACAGTTAAAACTTTTTAATTTCAGAAGTCTTATTTAAAAGTTATTAATTTAAATTTAGATATTTTTAATTAGGCTTAAGTTCATTGAATTTAATTTTCATTGAATTATTTTTATGAAGACAGGAAGTTTACAACATGAAATTAATTAAATTTGTTTTATTAAGTTATTAATTCAAGCTACAAAAGGTGTATGCTAACAGAAGTTTTCTGATAGCGAATATTAAAAATTGTATGTATTTTTTTTAAATTAATTTTTATTTAAAACTAAAATAAAAGCGACTTCTTTTTGTTTAGGTGTTCTGAATTATTGATGTTACATGTTATCCACAAAGCTTTAACAATTCGCAATGTTATTACCTGTCTATAGAAGTCGAATATCCTAATCAGTAGAACAAGAGCATTGCTATTACTTATAAATGAACCTCCCACACACCCCCATGAAAGAGCTTTTTGTTTACATGAATATATAACCCCTGTAGGAAATGTCACAAGTGAATCTGTACTGATTCACTACTGATACAGCCACCATTACTAATGACTTATTGTACCCCGGACGATGTTATTAACCGTAGACATCTACTATTGACGTTGGTGCTATTAACTACGTAGTTATTTTGGGACTATATGTACCCTTGGAACCAGAGAGTCACAAGTAAATTTTTGTAAATCTAGTCTACACTTTTGGTACTGTTTTAAAGAAGATGTCGAATTGAAAATTGCTTTCTTAAACATTTAATTATTCTATTAAAAAATATATAAAAATACGAATTGATAATAAAATTTTATTTTGTATTCAAGGTAAATAGAAAAGTGTAGACACTTCGTTGACAATGTCGGCCAAAAGACACCAAAATATTCGACAAAACTGGTGACATGGAGACACTTGCATTTTGTTGAATACATAATTGTACATATTTACCTAAATAAAATATTTTTAAAATTATTAATCAAAAAAATTAGATTTGACAAGTTAAATAACTATAATCGGCTGTGCCCTATATTTGGTACCCTCCATATATATTGAACCCATGGTTAATTATGGGCCAATCATTAGAAAATTCTGTAGACTAATTTTTGGTATAAAAAAACCTAAACTAGACTAAATTTCTATGCAGGATTGACTTTTTTCAGTGTTTTATGCATTTTAAAGTGCTTTTAAGAAGCCTGTTTTACATGGGACATATGGTAAATTTGGGATCGATCTTCACAAAATTGTGTGATTTCTAGTCTTTGAAAACTGTGACAGACCAAATTTTGTTACAATAATATTATTCTTTATTGTTTTAGGCGAACTAAACTGTTTTCCGAGAGAAGGTTTTATATGGAACATATAATAATATAACTTATAGATATAATATGATAACTTATAGACCGATCTTAACGAAATTTGGCAGTGCGATTTCTAGACATATGAAACGATAATATGCCAACTTTTATCTAAGTATCTATATTTGTTTTTAGGCGTATTTAAATGTTCGAGAGTGAACCTTATGTTTATATCGATCCGTGCACGTTTAATACTCTAGAGGAAAGCGAAATGACACTAAAGTAGTTCCGTGATAGTTTCTTTGATGGCAGAGACCGGTCCTCGTTTTAACCCTTTATATGAATGGGACCTATCACTTTTACATGGGGTTGACATCGAAGGGGGTTAATTGACCCCCAACAGCCACCATTTGACCAGTCACAAATCTGTTCTCAATGCTAGTCCTTGGTATTTTTCCAATGCAAAAGTCTTACAATTAAATTTAAGAACAATTTTTTAAATAGTCCCTAGGAAATGTATCACACCACCGCTGAATACTGAACCTGTTACAAAAACGGTTCTAATAAATAAATATAAAATCATTTATATAAAAAATTATTAAAACAAAATAAATACAAAATTAAAAAATCTACGTTTTTGTTCTTACTTAATATACCAGTTAAGTAATTAATTCTCCATTCACTTGTTATGAGTTATTTCTTTTTGTTCTTATTCTATTTTCACAAATCCCAGGACCAATTCTGTTGGAGCAATTTTGGCCAGCTTTTCGGGCCAAATACTCCTCTGTGCGGAGGTTAGATATCTCCGTATCCTAAGCAAGGGGCGAGTATATAATCTTGCCGCATTATGTACTTAAATTTCTATCTGGGCTTGTTGGCTGCGCTCGTTCTGGGTGTCGGTTTGTAAACGCATTGTTTGTCACCAAGGATTGAGATCCACCATGTAGTCGGCCCTTGGGTAGGTATCAATGAAAATCATTTCAACAGCTGTATATACTGTGATGTGCGGTATCCGGATAGTCCGGATTGACTGAGTATACATTCTTTCTAGTTCGTTATATCGTCTATGTATAACCCCTACATTCTTAATGGGTTTAATAATTCCTAAAAAAAATCTCATAGCTTATGAAACGAGCACCAACCGTACTGCCTCTTTAATAAAATAAAATAAAACTTTTCGCTTGGGATTTTATATTAAAACAACAAAAAAAAAACTAAAATTTGTTTTTGTTTTCAATATAAATTTCTAAACGAAAATTTTTATTTTAGTTTGAAAAACAGGCTGTTAAATTTAAGAAAAAGAAGAAAAATTGTATTTTAAACGAAAAACCTTGAGTTAATTATGGACATACATACAAATTTGTAATGAGATTTATTTTTAAACTCATCAAAGGGTTTCTTGAGACGAATATTATCACTCTAACAAAATTGTTGGAAGATTTTAACAGATTATTTTGAATAATTACCTCTACTTTTGATAGTCGTCCTACTCGATATTTTCGTTAGTAAATCCTTTCTTCTTTTACCCTTTTTCATTGCTAATTAAACATAATGTAGAAAATATTTTTTAAATCTTTTATCCCCTTAAGTTCCTAGTGTAGGGTATGGCATTAATTACTTTTTTTCAATTGGCTATTTGTTTCAAATTTCAACAACTGAATATAGTTTTAAATTACTAAATTCATATCAATAAATAATTTTTCGAATGCAAAAGTTTCTATTTGAAATCATTATAATATAACTCAACCACTTACTAACAATAGAAATATTTAAAAAGCATCATGATTCTTAAAATACTACTTAGAGACCAACTAGACCAACAACAAGCAACAAGTAAAAAAAATATAAAAAACAACAAGAAACGGGTTAAAAACTTGTTGGCAAATAAGGCACCAAAATTGATTTTTTGATGTTGTTTTTGTATTAAAGAATCATATAGACAGGAATGCAAACATTCACATTAATATACATACTCTTAAATACAATAACATACACTTACATCAAGAGTAGAGAACGGGAAAATAAACAAAATCTATAAGAGAATTGGTAAAACTATTTCAGAAGAAAAAATATGTAAGTATGTGTGTGTGTTTGAGTCGCTATTGGTGTTTCCTAAGTTTCTGCCTTAAGTCTTTTGTTTGAAAACCCATAAAAATATGCTGTCCAAAGATTAAGGTGTTTACTGACCAGTTCTTTAAACTATAAAAATGAAAGAGTTTACTAGAGACCCTTAAGAAATCTCAAAGAAAATTGTTGAACAAACCTTCAAACACATACACATGTTAAGAAAGTGTGAACAAGTATCAAAACAGAGGAATAAAAGAAAATTTAGAGAGAGAGAAAAAATATAGAAGATCTTTGACCCAAACAGCAACTAAAATAATAAGAAAAGAGAATAGTTCTTTATGGTGAAGACCAATTTATGCTACAAAAGTAGTATAAGAAATAATAATGAAGTTTTCAACATAATAATTAAGTTTTTTTTTTTTTTGTTAGATATGGCTTCTTGTTACAACATCATTATTCAATTTCAAACATTATAGTGAGTTGCGTAAATGTGGTTTTTATATTTTTCTTTCTTTTTGTATTAAATTTATTTTCTTGCTAAGTAGCAAAAACGTGAAAAACCATAAAGAAAACAACTTGACTTTGTAATATTTTTTTATATATTCTTATTGTTCTATAAAAGAAAGACTTTTACATTTATATTGACACATAAAAATTAAAGCACAAATATCAACAGTTAAATGTGGTGACTGGCTTTAATGCGTAACTAAATTTAAACATAACAGTAAAATCCAGTTCAATTTAAGAAATTTTAACACAATTTACCAGTGGCACAATGGAGATGATAAAATTCTATAGAAATTTGATTAACTATGTTTTGGAAAGTGGAGCAGCTTGAAGCATTTATTATAAATAACAAATATCCATGTATATATTTTTTTCAAATTTGATTTGATTGAAAAGTGTTGTACAATGAAATGAAAGAGAAAATCCTAATTTTTAGGAAGTTTTCAGTATAAACACCTCGCTTTATGTCAAAGTGGTATATTTTATGTCGATTTAAAGTGGTATATTTTGATGTCAAAAACAACTTTATTACGAAAAACTCAAAGACCCTTTGAAAATTTTTCTAGTTTTGTAGAATAATGGGTGCTTTATTTAGCTTGATAGATCTTGAAATGGTAAAAATGATGTTCTTGATGAAGCGCATATTGGACGGCTAATTTTGCGCCATTTGTTTGAGTATTGCTGAGCGTACATATGTCACGAATAACATGAACAATATTAGCCTCACAGAAAAATTTATCTAATTTCTCCAATCACCAAATTTATTCCAAATTCATAATATCAAGCAAACAAGTTGTTGATTTTGCACGTATTACCAAAATGATTATATTGATTACTAAAAATTTTAAAATGTTGAAAAAACAATTTCAATAAATGATATTTCTAATTTTAATTAAAAAAATGATCAAAAAACATGTCAAACAATGTGTTAATTTATTTAATTAAATATTGATAATTCATAACAACAACTCTACATGTTTAATTTATTTTATTTGAAACGAAAAAAGTCAATTAAGATTTTTTGTTATTTAATTAAAATTTTAATTGAAAATTTATTTCAGAACAACTAAAATGTTAATTAAATCAAAATTAAATTTTTAATTTTCTTTCAACTAAAAAAATAATTGATTCAATTATTACATTAATTAAATGTAAAGACTTTTTAAACCATTTTTTTAATTGGTAAAACAGCTTTTTCTCTGCAGCAAAACGTCAATCGTTTCTGATTTATAAATATAAATTATGACTTAACAAAGCTCCACAAGAAATAATCGGCACCCCTCGATCCGTAACGATCTTGGAGACAAAGTGCTCCAACAGAATTGAGTCTTCAACTACAAAATTCTAAAGCCCATAATTAAAACGTCGGCAGGAACTTCAAATTCTCTCTGATTTCATTGTTTAAATTTTTAATTTGTCCGATGAATACACCAGCGTGTAAACTAGGGAGATCGATTATTCGACTTTTTTCAATAACCGGTTTTCGAATATTACGAATAGTTGCTATTTTAAAAAACCCGGTTTTCGGTTAAGCAATTTTTAAATAACCGGTTAACCGGTTTTAAATCGAATACTTAAAAACACAAAAATCAAATAAGTTTTTAAATAAAACGTTAGTTTGAATAAAAACAAAACAATTTGCAAAGGTAAGGAACCAACAAAATACATAGATATGACATAGATCAGACCTAACAAATATTTTACGATAAAACCAAAGAAAAGTGCGACCAGTAAACTGATCGAACTTTAGCTAAATTTTCAAAAAATTTTTATTGATTTACTAAACTTTATTTGTAAGAAGATATTTGTATAATGTAATTTAGCAACTTTTGAATGATATTTGATCTAGAGAAACGTTTTGCAAAAGTAAATAAATTATAGGAATTTTATAAAGTTATTATTTGAAATATTCTCTCAAATTTATTTTGAATGAGTTTTAATTTATTGGTGGTTAGGCTATCTATATATATTAACCATATTTTTCAAAAGATGCAAACAAAACCTCTTAGCCAGGATAATCTATTTCAAATTATTTTGTTTCAGCATTATAGAAACGAATAGTGAACTGAACATTATTTTTGTGTAAAATATTTGTCAATTCGTCGACTACAATTTAAAACATTCCATGACATTGTTTGATTTCTTCAATTTTGTTTTTTAGTTCTTGGTGTTTTAATAAATAAAACTGATTCCGCCGTAATGTTGTAGTTTTCAGCATGAAGGGATGCTAGAACTACTTAAGAACTTTTAGTGCCTTAACGGGCATTTCGTCCTCGACAACACAACGGGCTAATATTTTACCCAATGATTAATTTTTTGCAGCGTATTTTAGTAAAGTATTATTTGTCTTCTCCTTAGAACTACTTCGAACGGAGTTAAGTTTCATTTGGATCACATTAATGTCAAGCATGTATACTAATTAAAGGTGATTAATAAGTCGTGACATGGAAGAACTTTTGTAACTTATCATTTTAGGGCACTCCAGGCAACTATCTTTGTCTTTTTAATCGCGTTCGAAAAATATCTGGAGATAACCTTTATATAAAAATATATTTAATATTTAGAATACTCTTGCACAAATTACTATTTACTTTTTAACTGCTGACGTTTTTGTTTCTACAAGAACATACGCTTTTATAAGCGATTTGTATCTAAGTGTTCATAATGTTCTTTGACCTTTGTTACATTTTGTTTTGACATTCTTCATAAAAAGTTTAAGTTTGGCCAATATTCAATTAGAAAATACTTTAATTACGGGTACATCTACAACAAGAGTAAGGAAAATGTATATAAATTACACATTACTAAAATTACCGGTTTATTATACCAAAATAACCGGTTTATTCGATATTCGAAAAATGGGCATTTTCAAATATCCGACTTGAGCAAAGCTAAAATAACCGGTTAAAACCGGTCGCATAGTAACCGTTCGATCTCCCTAGTGTAAACGGTGCATTTTTCTGGATTTCATGGAAAAAAACTTGATTTTGAAAAAAATTCTTGGCAATTAAAAACTTCCTAAAATAATTTTTTATAACAATAACAAAATTATTAAAACCAGTTAAAACTAAAAAAAAAAACATATAAGCACATAAAATTCAATTGTTGTATTTCCCTCTATATTCAACACTAATAATTGAGAGGCTAAAAGGCAAAGGGGTACAAGTGCCAAAACTAACAAAATTGAGTTCGATGCAGCAATCAACACTTAGTATGTATTTGTATCTATCATTTTACAAAACTTCAGACATGTGTAATAAAACCTAAAGTTTATATTAAGTATATATTTATTTATATCAAAAAGAGCTTAATTACTTACTGCCGTATTCATAAAAAACTAAATTGGATATCAAATCTATTTTAAGGAAAATTTGTATGGAAAACTGGTTGAAAACTGGTTTGCTGGAAAACTGGTTGCAATACGGGTGCAATAATGTCGGATCCATATTTAATCAATTCCGCTGCTATATTGTCCGATCCGGACAATATTTATGGATATAGCAGTCTGGATTTCCTCAATAGACAGAAAATGTGAAATATTTTTGGTATAAAACTTAATTTTTTCAGCATCAGTTTTATAAATTATCATGGAAAATTTGGCTTATAAAACTTTATTTAAATCAGATTTTTTTAATAAATAAAATCTAACCCTAAATATGTCCAACATCCACTGAAATCTCGTTAATATAAAAAAGAAACAAATAGTTTCAAAACCACTCCCCACTTCTAGAGACAAAAAATTAAGTATGCTGTCGACATGTACAACATAATGATACTCATTAGAAAGAGAAACTAAAAAAGATGTTAACATTATCTACGACTAAGTCGAGAACAAAGTGTGAAATTAGGGAATAGAATTAAAACAAAAAAAAAAAAAAAAAAAAAAACATATAAATGCCAGACTCTGACACCACAATTGTATAAACATAAATTTGTAAATAAGGTTCGTTTTTTCAATACGTCAAGTTGTTTTTTAATTTGATTTTATTTAGTTAATTTTCATACTTTTTCATTTCTTTATTTAACAAAGATAGTGTAGAAGAGATAAAGAATTTTTATGGGTTTTATGTATTTTTTAATTTTTCCTCTATTTTCTTATTAGTTTTTTTACGTTTCTTTTCACAGGTGTCTTGTAGGGCCTGTTTTTTTTTTTAGGAATATGCAAATATACAAGTTTTTACTTTAAAAATTGTTACGGTTTGTTTACAGTTTTTAACTGTTTATATAAAGTTTTCCTTAAAAAAAACTTTATATTCTTTACCTAAGTCATAAAAATTTAAGGTTTATTTCTCAAACTTCTTTTTATTCTTTGGTTTTTTATTATTAATTAAAAATTTTTTAATTTGCATAAATATGTATCTAGCAGAGTATTTCGTAGACAACAGGTTCTATTCAAAGTGGCAAAACTTTTTTTCTGATATTTTGCGAAATATTATGAGTTCCATAAACTTTAACGAACATTTTTTAATAGATTATGTCATATGAGTGAAAATGCCTTCCAGCGTACGCCATTTAAGGCCGGTATTCACTATCCTACATAATCGTACGATTCATTCACACGAAAATCTGACGGAATTCTTTCCAACATAAAAAAATTTCTGTAAAATCTGCTGTCAATGCCACACTATCCCACAAAGCAGATGCAAACTCAAATGACTCATCTACTTTACAAGAAAATGCAACTCTGATCGCATATAATCTATCATTTTATGAAAATTTTCATAAGCATTTGCAATTCGGACAGACTTGTCAAAAAAATCTGTCACTCAATTCATTTTTAAGCCACACTGTCATACATTATGATCACACACGATTTTTTTGACATATCGTGAGACTAAATAGGATAGTGAATACCGGCCTTTAGTGGTACTGGCTTCAAATTATATTTTACAAATATGTTGACTCGAAATTCAAATATTTTTTTGCTTCTTAGCAATTGATAAACATGAAAAAGGCGCAAGAAGAAACATAAGAAAGCTTAATTATGAAAAACCCATTTATACAATTACATACTAAGGGCTAGTTAACTTGGTAATACAATGTCTTAAGACATGTCAAAAAATGATGTAGAAAGAAAAAATTCTTACCAATTAAAAGCAAAATGTATTGAGTAGAAGAGAATACGGATACAAAATTTGACAAGCGGTCGGTAAATGTTTAATTTCTAAGCCATTTTAGAAAGTGCTGATTCACACGCCGGCAAGTCTTAAGTTTTTAGGAGAGAGAGAGGAAAAGAAGTGGTGTTCTCTTGACAGCTAAAATTTGAAGTGTGTGTACCAGCGCAAGCTTATGTATTCTCATCACACCAGAGATGTATTTTAAAGCAAATATTGGCAGCACTAACATAATTTATTAAAGGTGTTAACATTTTTATACAATTACAAAAACAACCACAATCCACTCAGGAAAGTTTCATGTTGTATTTGTAAATATTGTAGAACTGTACCCATCAGATTTTTTTTTGGTATTTACTCAGCTGTTTAATATCTTTACTCTGATTTAACTTTGACCATTCGTGTTAACAAGAAAACTACTTACAACAGACTTTTATTCTATTTTTTAATCATGGAGAAAATTTCGTAATAAAAAGCCGTAATACATTTATCGTGTAAACTAGCCTTAATAACTTAACAAATGTATATAAATGTTGTTCTTAAGCCTAATAAAACTTGATATTATAAAAACGTAACACACAAAAATTATATATTTGTCAAAAAAAATTAAATTTTTTTCGAAAGGTTCAATACTTGGCATTAAGATTTAAAATTATGATTTCGGGTATATGTATGTATGTGGACCACTGCGGATGTCCTTGACAAAGCACATTCTGGACGTCTAATTTAGAGAAACTTTTTTGAGTACACAGAAAAACATTCTCCAAAATTGTTCACCAATTAAAAACTTAACCAAAAATAAAATCTGTTTCAAATGAAAATTTAATCAAGTGAATTAAACGTTTAATGAAGTGAATTAAACGAGTTATCAAGTTAATCAAAATTTAATTGATAGTATTAATTTGTTTACTGGTTCAAATCTAATTAATTTTTAATTAATATCACAAATTTTTTTAATTGAAATCAATTTATATTTTCTTCTGTGAATTGCTGGCCGTAGGTTACGAAGCGCGCAAACCGCATCAAACGGTTAATTTTTCTGAATGAAAAAGAGCCTATAGGGCTACGATAGGCAAATTCAGAGCACCACGTTGCTTTTATCTATCTTATAACGTACACATATTGAACATAATTAAAAACATTAGCAACAACATATGTAAAAGTCATACAATCGCAAAATGTAATAGTATAGGTTGCCTATCGCTGATGTAGGGTCTGTCGTAGATTGATCTCACTCCATATGTGGCAAATTGGCATATTAATAAACTTGTTAAGCCAAAATTGAGACGTGCCCCATAAAAATAGAAATTTCGAAGTCTTCTAGAGGTTGCGCGAATCGATGACTGATTTTCAAAGTAAATTCGAATAATTTGGTAGTGTTTTTGAAGCATTAATCTTTTCATTATCATTTGGCAGAGTATACTGATCATAATTTTCAAAAAATAAGCGCAGTATGATAGTTTGTCTGACCGCTAACCTGTTCGTAAGTTTTATCGGGTCTAAAAATACACCCTTTATTTGAATTTCACGATTATTTGGTGAGACTTTGCTTTCTATTAAATAAACACACAGTATAAGTAAATAAATTCTTTAAACTTAAGTTTCATGATCTAAAAAGAATATCCATTACTGCCTGTATACTCTGTTTTAGAGTGTTAAACAATCTACTCATCAAATTACAAAAATACAAAAAATTTTTTAAAAAAATTAAATATTTTAAAATCTATTTAAAGTCATGTAGACATTTTTACCTATCAGCAAGTAATAATTACTACTAAATTAGTAATAAAAATCTTGTTTGCTGGTCATTTCGGCAGAAAAACCTTCCGCACCAAAAGTGCAATTTCTAAAAATTCACAGATAATTTTTTTATTACATTAACGGAGTTCAGAAAAAGAAAATGTAAAAGATCGTTGCTCTTCTTTTAAATCTTACAACAAAATACACAGAGATTTCGTTTGATTTCATAAAAGAGCTACGATATTCTTGAGCCGTTTAAAAGTGCGCCAAGGGTAAATCAAATTATAATCGCACCAACTCGATTGATGAGAGAACTTCTTTTAAAGCAGAAGAAACAGATTTAACATGCTTAGAATCGGTGTCAAATTTTTTCTTGATCTTCGAAGCAGTTTGTGATTGAAATCCAGAGCAAGCGGTTCAAAAGGAAAATAGTTATGAATCCAACTGTGGACCAACCATCGTAAAAACTTTATATATCTGCTAGAAAAAACACACATCAATTAGTAACTGAATGCACCAATTGTAGTTAAATTAAGCACAAACTCGTTCTAAATGACTAAAAATCATACTACTTTATTACGTGATGATGGTTTCATATTACCACAGGGCCCCTATTAAGCCCTCATGAGGAAAATACTTTAGTGCGCCCAAAACTGTAACGAACAATTAGAATATTTCTTTACCAGGACTTTTTATTTCCTGCGGGAAAGCGGGATTTATTTTTCAATTTCCTGCTTAATATAAGAAAGCGCAAGGTATAATTAAATTTAATTTTATTTTATGAACTAAAAACATATAACAGTTCATGAGATCTATTAAATTAGTTTATCAATGGATTAAACGTCAGTAAAAAAATTCAAAATTTCAATTCTATATATGCAATATATGCCAACAGCATTGACCAAAAATTATTAAATTATTTAAACAAAATATTACAAAATATTACTTTCAAAATAGGATTTTTATATAGAATAAGCATTCAGAGAATCGTTTGACAGTTTATTTATAATTTTAATCAAGAAGAACCCTGTTAATGAGCAAACATGTTCACTTTATACTCCTATTTGTCTTTATAGTCAAAAGAACATCTTACAATCTCTTGACCCTTACAGTTTTCTCAGCACTTCCTTCAAAAACTTGTAAGTCCTTTTTTAAAGAAAAGTATATTCTTTGAATTGAGTTAGGATTTTCTTTTCTTATCGCTGCATTAAAAATTTCCTGAAATGTTAATTTTTCACTTTTGTCTCATCTCTTACAGAAATAGAATTTACTGAATAATTTAAGTTTATTTTTGTTCGACCTTTTTGTTCTAACATAAAAGAAGTAATTAATTAAGCTCGAGGTGCAGGTATTGCAATATCGGAAGAAGTAGTGATAACTACCTTTTTACCGTTTTGTTTTTGAATTTGAAAAATTATATCTTTAACCCTGGTGATGCTACTCGATGTTTTGTAGCGAAATATTGGAAAATAAAATATGATTTTATAAAAACAAAAACCTGGACCTCGAGCTTAATTAATTACTTCTTTTATGTTTTAAATTTACTGAATAATCTTATCCAAAAAATCTTATGCAGCTGTTGAAGTATGTTTAAAATTAACATATTATGGTACCCGCAATTGCAACAAACAAGCTATTTTTGCTTTGAACATTCCTTTTTTTCACGATTAATAATATTTTGTTAGTATTTAACAATAAAGTGCTTACCTCCCTTGAAACTTCAAATATGGTTAAATTTAACAAAATTATGTTTTAATAAAATAAAGCTACAACCATACAATAAAACATATTATGGTTAATTTATATTATTGTCCCCGGCAACCATATTATGGTTAAATTTATCCATCCAAAAGTCATAACTGTATTATGGTTGTCTCCAAAAATGTCACCGGCAACCATATAATGGTTAAATTCATCCATCCAAAAGCCATAGCCATATTATGTTTGTCTCCAAACATGGTATGATTAATAATAACAATAATATGCTTGAAATTATAATTTTTTAGGAAATTGTATGTTTAATTTTAAATTTAAAATAATATGTTTGTTAAAAAGCAACAAAATCATGATTTTTTGCTCTCTACAATAGTTGAATGCTTTTCAATTACATACTTGCTTGGTTTGCTTAAAACTCTATCATTTTATTTTAATTATTGATTAAAATGTATAAATTTACGTAGAAGTATGAACCAATAAAACAGAAGGAGGACTAATGAATGCCGTCAAAGGCTGGAAAATAATTTAAATTGCTTATAAAAGTGGAACGTAACACTAAACAGTAATGAAAAACGAAATAAAATTATAGATTGACACTTAAATTGAAACTGAAAATATGTCTTAAATAAAAAAACATAATATGGTTAACATTGACCATATTATTGTTAATTCAGAACATAATATGATTACTTTAGTTCGGATTTTGGCCTTTATTATGGTTAATATAGACCACAATATGTTTAATTTTGAACATATTATGGTGAATTTTGACAATATTTTGGTTGTTTTTGGGGAAATTTTTGTTAGTTTTAACCATAATATGGTAACCTACAAAAACAAACATTTATAAAATTCAACCATTGTATGTTGCTCTTAGAATATGGTTACCTCTAACCATATTTTTTTCTCCGTGTGTGAACAACTTTATTTCACGCTTATAAAATAAATCTGGGTCTTTAAAACAATTTTAAATTGTGTAAATTTTTAAGGACTCATTAGTTTTTTTACTTTCGGTGGCCGTTCTATATCGTTCTTTTCTGCTGCAAATATTTTGAATTTACTTTGTCTGTTAAAGGAATCAGCGGTTTTAAAAAGGAAAGATATTTAAATTGCGAAAACAACTTTTCGTAAAAAATTAAAAAATTAATTTTTTATGTTAAAAATTTATTGTTTTTTAAAAAATCATTAATAAAACAAATTTTTGTACCTTTAAACAAAAAATTAAAATTTTTTCGTACCACAACAAACTAAAGCATACACACGTTGGGAGGCACTTAACGTTGAATGCTATTTTCAATACGTTTGTCCGCAATAGAAAAGGATTTTTATCCCGATAAATCCCGTATGAAAACATTACGAATAATGCTATTGCAGTAAAGTTTGGTCCTCATCTCTTAAGTCATTTGTCATTTCATTAAATACTTTTACTGAACAAAGTTTATAGAGCAATTCCATATGAAAACGATCAAAATTGGCAAATTTTTGGACGACCCCTCTCCGATTTTAAAATAAATAGTCTCAATCGATTGCCCAGCAAAAAATAATGTACCTACATATTTTTTTTTTTTTTTATAGTGACTGGTTTAGTGGTGGTGTACACCACTGTCATGTGAAAAATTGAAGAATTCTTCATAAGGGACCTCATTGAAATTTGTTTTAAAAAAAAACTACTAAAGCGATCGCAACGAGTGATAGCTCGTTGGAAAGGTATTGAATCAGGCTTTAATAAAAATAAAATTTTCCTAATTTTTCTTAGAAATTTACCTTTAAATTTTCCCAAGAAAATTTAATTTTCCGATTTTCCACAGAAGCTCTTAAATTTTCCGGCTAATTTTTACGCGAACATATGTTGTGCAACCTCCTCCATTTTAGAAATAACGGTATATCTCGAAAACCAGAGCAAACCTTAAAAAACCGAGGGCACCACTGGATTCAGCGTACCCGAATTATGTTAAAACGCCAGGTGCCCAGCTTGTCACGAAAAAAAAGTGTCAATTTCGTGCACAGTGTAATTTTTAAAATGTATTTTTAACAAGGTGGTGTCTTAAATGCTCTTCTCCTGTCCAAACAAGGAGTCGGGGCCCATTTTTTTATTGCTGATTCTTAAAGCAAAAATTATGAGGAATCCAAAAAAAAAAAATTAGCCGGAAAATTTAAGAGCTTCTGTGGAAAATCGGAAAATTAAATTTTCTTGAGAAAATTTAAAGGTAGATTTCTAAGAAAAATTAGGAAAATTTTATTTTTATTAAAGCCTGATTCAATACCTTTCCAACGAGCTATCACTCGTTGAGATCGCTTTAGTAGTTTTTTTTTAAAACAAATTTCAATGAGGTCCCTTATGAAGAATTCTTCAATTTTTCACATGACAGTGGTGTACACCACCACTAAACCAGTCACTATAAAAAAAAAAAAAAATATGTAGGTACATTATTTTTTGCTGGGCAATCGATTGAGACTATTTATTTTAAAATCGGAGAGGGGTCGTCCAAAAGGTGATCGCTTTCATATGGAATTGCTCTATAACTTTTTTATTTCTTAAAAATATATACATATGTATATTAGTGTATCCAAAGCATAATTTAAAAGCCTATAGAGAAAAGTATTTTTGAGATTTTTTTCAGATTTTTCGGAAGATGTTTAGAGGCCGCTCAAGTCGAATGTTTGTCAAAAATCGGGTTTTCCGGCCTTGAGCCCCAAAAAAATTTTTTTTTGAGACACACTAATATATATTTATAAAAATAAAATTTTATTTCGTTCAAATCTTGGGCCATCCCACTGTACCTCATATAATTTATTAACATACATATATATTAATTTAATAGCTTCTTGTTTTTTTTTTTTAATAATAATATCCTTGAACTTAGGCTTAACTTTATTATCTATGAATTAATTTTATAGCATCACTTTAATTTAAATTTTGTTTTTTTATTACTATTTGTATTAGAATTTAAATATTTTTGCATCTTAATAAATCACAAACTTACCCAAAAACCAAAAAGAGTTAAATGTGGTTCTTAGATTTTTATTTCCTTTGCGAAACAAGTAAAATTCGTTGTTGCTTTAATTTCAGAATAATTTATTTAATGATTTATGTGATTTAATCTTAAACGAATTTTGTTGTTGGCGTTGAAGTTGTTATTAATTTTGTTGTTTTTTTTATTCTAATAAACACACACACACACACACACGCTTAAAACAAAACCACTTCACTTTAAAATAAACAAAATATAGAATTGTATATTGAAATGTTTATTTTATGCATTCTTTTTTGTTATTAAACCATGCGATTTATAGAATTTTTTTTATTAAACAAAAGAAATAAATAAAAAAGTAACAACAATTAAGAATATAAAAATACCAGCAACACAATGCGAAATTAACGAATCAAAGAGACAGCGAACATAAAAAAACAAATGGTAAAAAGAACAGTAGTGTAGATACAGAATAGAAGGCACAACAAAAAAATCGGTTAAAATATGCGTTTTTCTACTATATTTTTTTTCTTTGCCTACTTTTTTATTTCCTTGCTGCTTCTTGTACTGGTTGGGAAATACCATAGAAGAAATGCTTTTTAAATTTTTTTCTTTTCTCTTTTTTTCCAGAAGCCGTTAGTTGAAAATGACATTAGCGATTAAAGATAACTATTTCTTTCTTTTAATTAAACACTTAATTAACTACTTTTTAAGAAAATTTATTTTCCTATAATTAATTTTGTTTACACTATTTTCTTTTAATTGATGTATTTCATTCTAAATTTTTATTTGAATTTTCAAAATTTTTTTTTGATTGTTGATTTATTTTATTTAATTAAAATTAAACGCACTGCGCACCGTGCGCTTTTTTAATCTACTGAATAGAAGTGACCAACGTGCTTAAACTCTCTCCGCATACTGAACTTGGCCTCTGACGCCATCTTTACCATAAAGTCTCGGTTAAATTGTAGCAAAACATTCCAATGAATATTCCAAGTTTAAGCCAAAAATTATTGTGCTTATAAAAAAAGAGAATTAGATTAAATATTACTCACAAAGAGAGTTTTTTAATTGGAGAGAATGGATTTTACTTTTATATTAATAATAAATGTTTTTATTTTAAAGGAATTTTTTAAACAAAGACTTTTAGAGTTATTAAAGAATTTTAGGTATTTTAAATTTATTTGTAAACAATTTAATTGTTTATTAAGTTTTATAGTATTTTTTAAAGAAAGATTTTATTTAACAAAATTTTTCTTTATCAATATTTCTTTTTAGCGATTTATTTTTAGAAGAATTCCGAAATTTTATAATTTTATAAATGAAGTGCTAAAAAATTTGCTATTTATAAGGGCTACTAAACAAACCATTTGACGGATTTCTTTACTTTTTTTTAGTCATCGTCGGAAGATTTTTGAATTTCCAAAACAAAAGCCCTCTGCTCATGTTCTGTAACTCCCGTGTCGAGAAACTTTTCGATTAAATTGTGAGAAATAAAACAGAAATGCCATAAATTTATACAAACAACTGTTTTTCTCACTTAACTGCGTCTGTAACATTTTAGGCAAGTAATTTTTGTCACGTAAGGAAATTACTCGCCAATATACTGAAAAAGTGTGTCTGTAAAATTTTTGTGAGAAAGTTCCCGCTTTGAACTTTCAAATAAACTCATGCATAAAAACGGGTTGAGAAAAAATTGTAACACTAAAAAATATTGTTTAATTATATTTCTTTCAACATTTTGGAAAAATATACGAATATTTCCAAAGCAAATTTGTAATCAACAAACATTAAAGTCGCACTTTACATTTTTTGGTATAGCCGACGGCTATATTTCGCCGCCGTCGTTAAAAATTGTTTAATTTAAATAATTTTTGGTCGCCGTCAACGATATGTTTGACTGGCATTCTCAACATCTGCAATTTAATACCGGCTTCGAGTGGAATATTATGACATTTATAACGTAACGACGTAATCTCTTTTGATAGTTTTCGACATGAGTTACAGACACACCTTTTTCCCACTTTTCAAAAAACGATGGAATATTTTGTTTCACATGTTTTCGATGCGTGAAGTTCTCACCAAAGTTACAGAACATGGGTACTGGCTTTAAATCAAGGTTGAGGAGCCGCAGTTGTAGAGTCGAAGTTGAGGTTTTTCTACCGGAGTCGGAGTATCCACAAAAACTCGCGACTCCGACTACAAAATTTTCTACTTCACATATGTAAATAAGTATATTAAAGCTCAATGCTTCACGTGTTAGAATTAAAATATCGATTTGAAATTTTTGCAGAATCCTTTTCTTGCTATATTTAGCCTTTTAAAAGGTACTGCATTAAAAAAAGGTCAGTTCAGTCCAGAATGAAAAATTATCAATAAATTTTAACTCATTTCATGTTGTAAAATTCCTTTCTTCATAAAAATTATTTAATGAAAATTAAGTTCAATGAACTTAAGCCTGATTAAAATATCGAAATTTGGATTAAAACCATTAACAGTTCAATGAAATAACCACAATACTAATTAAAAAGGTTAAAAGTCATATTAGGACCAGTTTCATAAGCATTTAGCATAAAGATTAGAGTAGGAGTCGGACTTAAAAAATTTTAACGGTTGGAGTCGGAGTCAGAACTATTTTTTGATGACTCCAGGCCCTGCTTAAAATGTTTCAGCCAAGTTGTTTTAAAACTGAACATAATTTTCTTCTAATATATATTTTTCTTACTTTAAATATGGTGGTTTAGGCTTTGCGTTGTCGCATGTAGACTTTGACTATTTAATTGCATAGACCAAACTCTACACAATAAAAAATTAACATGCATTTTTTTGTGTAAAATCACGACGTATGTGCCAAAATCTTACACCACATCAAGAAAAACGTATTCTGTATGCATATATGCGTGGGTAAAAGCCAAAAACGTAAACGAAAAACATCAAAATATATGTATAAGCAATGGTAATGTAATGTTGGTACCAAGATATGCAGATTTTGTGAGGTTGATGACGAAACGTCCGAACATCTCCTCTGATGCTGACCCGCTTTGGGGACTTCCAGGCGGAACATTTTTGGGGGGCAAATGATAGGCCCAACTGAAATCTACGAACTTTCACCGGGCAGGGTGATAGGCTCTATAAGCAGTCTGAACCTGACATGGTGATATACACAGGCTGCACAAAAGGTCCTCTGGGCCGCGGTGCGTATGGCCTTTTTCATATCTATCTAATATGTATAAGCATAATGAAAACAACTGTTGACAGCTTCAAAATGTAAATACTCTTCTAAAACATCTGGCGACCTGCGCAGGCTATATGAACAAGACCTTGGTCACATTAGATACATTTTCGCAGTCCAACAATTATTCCTAGACCCACCTTTCAGTATAACGATTGATAAAGAATTACTTTTGAGTCGGTTGGTGGATGTCTGAGTATCCATGTTTATCTTTTTCACAATATACTAATTGCAATTTTGAAGATAATTTAATAAAGTTTGGTACATAACGTAGAAACGAAACCTATTAAAAAATTGTAAGAGTCGGTCAATAATTTTATTTTACTTCAAGTGAAATTGCCTTTCCGAATAGAGGCTATAGGCCTCGTTGCTTTTACGCAAACGTATACTTAAGTTGCGGATAAGCTGTTCCGTTTTTCTTACAAGGCTTATGTATATATATTAGGCATATACATAAATTTTACGAAAAATTTGGCATACCTCTACACAGTGGCAAATATTATACAAGTAATGAATATCACTTTATTAGGTGATTTGAATTCGAAAATGTTCCGCACCAAACGAGATTTCTAAAAAAGACAGAGTTTTTTTTAAATATTTTTATTTGGAAGCACAAATGCTTTCAATTTTTATATTAAATAATTCTTAAATTTAAAGTATGTGATGATTTATTCAAAAGCAAAATGTCGAGCACTATTTTAATTGCACTTTCTGCGCAGTGGTTGTTTCGCAGATTTTCCTGAAGAGCTGATGGTTTTTTGACCCAACGTCTAATAAATCATTCATTTGATTTACAGGGCAGGGCAATGCTTTTTGTAGAGTGGCGAAATTTTTTTTGTTCAAAGTATGATCAGAAAACCAGACTTCGCTCCAAGCATCGCATACAAATTTTTGAATAAGAAATACTTGCAATCGATATTTCAGAATAACTAACGAGCATAACTGAGTGCTGCTATTGCTCTTAATTTTGTATAGGGAAAATATTTTTTCAAAGTATTTAAATGCTTGGACCAATTCATAAAAGTATTTTTTGTCACTCTTATATCAATTTTTTCAACATTTTTACAAAAATAATGTTCCTTCAAATTTATAAATTTAATGATTTGGTGCCAAAACTTTTATACTATTTCGAAAAAAAAAATATAGTGGGTCTGCATACTCTTTTATGCTTTTTCGACTAATTTATTCCATTTTTCCTATTTGCAAAAATTTTAAAAAGGCTTATCCCTAAAAAAATGTAAGTTATACATTTCAGCTGTGTTTACATTTCAGCTGTTAAAGAATTTTAAGTTCGTTAGAGGGAGTTTACACGTTTGTTTTGCTTGTAGGCGATCGGGTTAGAGAAGAAAGTGGGGTTGTCAAACAGACACGAAACGAGTTTTCATGTTTGTTTTTATGAATTTTAATGTATTTAATTTGTATGTATATGTATATTAGACAATTCGACATGACATTGGTCTAAGGTTTGAAACAATATTATTTACGCTGATCTATCTATGATTCAGATTTCATCAAAATTGCAAATGCAAAAGTCACTTTCGCATTCGGTCAGGGGGCGGTCGAGCGGACATTCTAACATTACGTTAAAATGTTGAGTACGGAAACTAGTGATTTAATAGATCTCTTCCAAAACGATAATTAATATTTTCTGAGTATAGAAGGTTAAGCGGCCCTGGACCCCATTCTAAGCACTTGAGTTGAACTTTATATAGCGTATGTCCGTTAGAAGGTTCCATTCTTCAATTTTTAAAATCGGACCGGCAGTTCAGGAAATTATCTCTTACAAACATGGAAACATACAAGCGTTATTATATAAGTATAGATATAATAGATATTTATTTTGAAACTTTGTTTGTTTTCTTTTTTTTAACATTTCAACACATTCTAGTAGATTCGCTTTGTCTATGATTGTACTTGAAAGCAATTGTTTTATTTTGTTGTTGTAACTTCACACGCATGAAATTTTGAGAGTTTTTTTTTAGCCTTTGTGCTCATATACTATCTTGTTATGTTCGTATTAAGATTAAACTCATCCCTAAAATATTTTACTGAAATAGAAATCATTTTACGAAATATTATGAAAATCGGTAATGACATATTATTTGGTGTTATTCGAATTAAACTATCACTTTAAGACATCATGATATTGACACCACTTTTACGTATATGATAAAAACTAGATCTCTCGGACTCTCATTGATTCACGGGCTCTCACTTTAGAGCCGCTCTCTTTTACCAACTGGAATGACGGAAATTCTATAGCGATGACTGTCTTAAGACTACCACTTCCAGTTTAAACTTTAGTTAGTACTGAGCGGTTAAGGTGTTTGGACGTATTATTTTAGTTGAACGGGGGAAAAACGTTTAAGCGTGTTTCAAAAGATATACTCACAGATGAATCTATAATTTTAATAACAAAGCACACAGAGAGAGAAAAGCAAAATAAGAAAAAAATATATGTATATGAAAGGGAGAATAATAATATTCTCTTAGAGAGTTTATCAGAAAATACTAAAGTTATTTAGTAGTTGTAGCATTTCTTCTTTGTGTTGTTAAAGTACACCTGTGTAAATGTAGTAGAAAAATATCAAGTATAAAAAATATTTGTATACAAACAAAATACAACCGCTAAAGTGAACAAAAAAATAACAATAAGACCACAATAAAATAAAAAGAATACAGCAGCAACAACAACATTTATATAATTGAAGAGTCACGCTAGAAATTTGACATGAAAATGATTGGTAGTGATTATGTCTTGGAGGCTCATAACATCTATCATACTACGGAGGTTAATAGGAAAAAAATACAACAATAACAATATTAAATACTTATACTACGAGAAATAGACATATTAATAGAAAATAATGAAAGTTCCTTTGAAGTACAAATTAAAGTATTTTAAAAGTTCGCCGCTTAAGTCTTTTGTTTTGACATTGGCTGGTTTTGCAAAATCTCTAAATTGCAATAAGTTTATATCTTAATTGTTTTGAGCGAATATGCGAAAAGTATTTAAGAATATTTTTCACATCAAATGCCTTTTAATAGCGTTCGAACTATTAAAGTAAAGTTATTTAGGTCTTTTGTTAGATTGGACATTCTCTAATACTTTTTTTGCTTGGCGCAACAGTCATGACTTCGATTTTAAAGCAAAGGGTATAGAAGCCCTTTAAGTTCTAATTGTACCCCAAGAAAAAAAGTCATAACAAAAACCCAATCGAAACAATAACCTAAAGACTTACTGCCTGTTTTTTAAATTAATATAAGAATTTTCGTAAAGAAATTTATATTGCTAAAAAGGAATTTTAAATTCTTTGTCCTCAATAAACATATCTGATTTCCTTCTTGTAATATTTTAAACAAATCTCATCAGGTTGACGGTGGTGGTTGTTTTAATGGGGCTGGTAGTTCAGCGTTAGTATTAAAAGGTGTGAATTTAACTGTGCACAGTGGTGAGGTAATGGCCATATTGGGTTCGAAAGGTAATTATAAAAAGAAACATCAATGCTTCATCAATATTCGCTATTTAATCATATTTTTATTTTCTTAAACTAAAGGCAGTGGAAAACGTGCCTTACTGGATGTCATTTCTCGCCGTGCCGAAGGTTCTACCAGAGGCCAAGTTCTGTTAAATGGTTCACCTTTGACCAAAGCTCTATTTCAACAGCGTTGCGGTTATGTGACACAATCATGCACTTTTATACCCGGTCTAACAGTTGCTCAAACTTTACATTATACACCCACCATAGTGAGTAGAATTTTTTGTTTCGAAAACGGTTTTTGATTTATTGTTTTAAATTCAAGCTTTCAGGTTATTTGAAAAGCTCAAAAGTTCGCCAAGTTTTGGCTGATTTAGCTCTATCACAAGTTGCTCATAAGCGTGTAGAATATTTGAATATAAGTGAAGCCAGACGTTTGGCCATTGGTATACAATTGGTGAGAGATCCAGGTGAGAAGGAATTTTTTTAATAATTCCATTTGTATAAACAACACCACCAAAAGGTTTAAATATAACATTAAAATGCTTTCTTATGAACAAGTTTTCGGGGTATAAACAAATTTTTTACGGAAATCGAAATGAGAAAATTTTCGATATTTGTTATTTAAATGTCTTCCAAAAATTTTATAACGCAAATAATACTCTTAAAAATAACGCGAAATTCTCTGGCTTATACCTTATAAACATAGACCTAGAATAAAGTGATTTTAAAATACGCTGTCTAAAAAACTTAAGTTATGACTGAGTTAGCACAAAATGTGTTTATTTTCTTGTTTTGAGAGATTGTTTTTAGCAGATTTTTTAAACCAAAGGAGAATTCTGGTAACCACATTTCGATGGGGTAGGTCTATTATTAGGCCCACTTTAGTAAACCGTTATAGAATATAATTTCACTTGTCCATTAAACACATTTTGAAATGATAATCAGATTATGCTCTTACTTTTGCTTAGGAGGTGGAACCCTCTCAACACCAAACCGTAAACATCTTTTGATGAATAGCAACAGCACACAGACGCACTCCCAAGTATATGGAACTTTACAGACAAAAATTAGCTCATATTAAAGTACATTGTTAAGATATTCCTCTCCGCGATTATGGTTCGAATCACAGCCACCATCTTTTCCAGACTGGCCTAACCGAAAACCAGTCCATAGCCTATCTTACTCACAGGGGTAACTTATTTCCATAGTACTACATTAGATCCTGGTTAGTCGCTATCTAATACCGAGACAAGGTATTGGCTACATGCTGAGAGTGCAACGTCCTGAGGTAATTGCTCCTCAAGGTCTCTTGAATACTGCATACTGGAAATTGGTCAAATTGGTTCATAAATTCATCCTCCTAAATACAAATTTCTCCCAGTATAAAAATTATTTGACGATAGTGGTCTACTTAGTCTCTGTTATACTTTACAAACATTTAACCCTCCACTTCGTTATCGTCTCCCTCTTTTTCATGGGTATATTTATATGGCAAAATTTATGTTTCTAGGTTTTAACAAAAAAGTTTCCACATTTTTCATCTTATAGGTTCATATTCACTCAAAATAATAGGTGCAGGGCTATTATTTTATATTACTTAGTCCAATATTAAGGAAAATTAAAAAAGTAGCACAAAATAAAGAAATTTAATTCTATTATACTCTTTTTCCCACTATTGAAGAACGAAATACTTCAAAATTGTCGTGGGAGCCCATAATTGATTAGGTAAGCATATGTCAATGAATGGAGAAAAATGTTATGTAAAAAAGTACCAAAAATATGTATGATTTTCACAGCGTTCGAATTTTGAAAAAGTGACAAATTTGTATTTGTATTTTTTAGATAAGTTTTGAATGTGATATAAGCTTTATTTTAATTTTAATTGGTTTAAAAGATAGATGGGGTGACAAAAAAGTACCAAAATACAAATTTTACCTGTTTACTCCCTAAAAGAGCCGTATTTCAAAAAAGTACCAGACACCTGTCCGCTTATTTTTCTAAAGAACAACGATTAGTATTACATTTATTTAGTATATCTTTTGGTTTTGGAAATATATGGTAACCGAATTTACGCGTTTTTACCCCCTAAGCATTCGAACTTCCAATAATCACGTCTAAGTGGATCAATTTGGAGAGAGACCAACCTTCAGAACAAAATTTCAAGTTTTTAGCTTCAGGAGTTTAGGCTGTGCGATGATGAATCAGTGAATCAGTCGGTCAGTAACGTTTCAATTTTATGTATATAGATATATACGATTTATTTGTCGTTGAAGGTTCAAGATTTTACCTAGGCAACACAGAAATTCCAGGAGTTTTAGTCTATGGAGTCCTGGCAAAAAGACAAGCAATTTTTGTTGAAATTGTTCCCATATAATTTTATTGTATATTAACCCAGCAAAAACTTACATTGTAAAGTAATGAGTTAAAAAGCTAATATAACTACTCTTCACCACTTATACATTGCCTTATTATTTTAACAGGCAAGTACTTACAACCCTCGCTTACAAATAGGGAGTTAAATAAGTCATTACCACGCTTTCTTACAAATAGACACTTTACATTATTATCAAGAAAACTGAATTTGTCAAACAATTTATGTCTTTAATTTAATTTGATTTCTAATGTAAAATTTACCTACCCTGCATTAAGGACATATTCATGTCCAATAAACCAGAAAACGATATGATTGCAAAAACGATATGATATTTTCATCGAAAAACGATAATATAAGGAAAGGTACAATTTAAATACTATCATTTATGATACAAGATCGATATCTATATCATTTCGATATTTATATCACCTAGATGATATCGTTATAATATCGTTTGGTAGATTGATTAGTGTAGTTGTTATTCAAAATTTTAATTTTAAAATACATATCAAAATCAATTAAGTACTTAAATTTTTCATATATAAATTCATATTCATTTATAACAAATAAAAAAAAAAACAAATTGTAAGAACAAATGCATATGTATTTACGAGTAAAATCAATTTGTATTAGATTTGAATAAATAAAACCTTAAATGTATTTTATTATGAAGTATTTATAAATTTCGCTATTCAACTCATAAGCAAGGGCTTATGTATCAGATTATATGTCAGTCATCAATTAACTAATTCTATGTAATGCAGATGGAATGAAGTAGTCATTGAAAAGTAAGTGGTTCAGTAATTTCAAGTCATTACCTAGTTTTTGCTGGGAAGTATAAGCTTTCACTCATAGGAAGAGTTATTACCCGCTCTACTTTCAATTCTTTCGTATTTTATTGGTGGTGGTCAAATATAAAAGGTCTCTTATATCCACATTTTATTTAAGTGCCCTTTAACCGTTGCAGTTATGTTACTCCTTGACGAACCCACCCAGGGCTTGGATCCATTAAGCGCCTATTTGCTCATATCTATACTATCGAATACTGCCAAGAAAACCGGTTGCGGTATTTTACTCTCTCTAGAGAAACCACGTTCTGATGTGTTTCCATTTTTGGATCGCGCACTATTTCTATGTTTAGGTGGTGTAGTCTATTCGGGTGGTACTCGTGCAATGTTGGAATATTTTCATGGAATTGGGTTTCCCTGCCCTCAACTGGAGAATCCATTGATGTACTATCTATGCCTATCGACAGTAGATAGACGTAGTAGAGATCGATTTTTGGAATCAAGTCAACAAATTGAGGCTTTAGTTGAGAGATTTTCTAGAGAAACTGGTTTGTCAGATGGGCCTCTAAACAATATAGGCAGTGGTAAGGTACCGTTGGCTTATGGCAAGCCAGGAGAAATAAAAGTTTGGATTATGTTGTATTTGTAAGTGCAAAGCTATTAACGTTGTTAATTGTTTTAAAAGTATAACAAATTTAACATTATTAGAAAACTATTGGCCTCTACCTTTTCTTGTGGCTTGGCTGGCATGAAATCATTATTTTTGCGTTTATTTATTTTACCCATAGCCATGGCTTTAATGTGGTTGTTCTATACAGCAATAGGAGTAAGTATTTAATTTTATATAAATATAATAAATGTCTCATAAATTTGTTTGTTTTAGGATGATGCTCATGGGTTCTTTAGCAAAAATGGCATGATTTTAAATATAATTGGTTTGTCCTATGGTTGTGGTATATTAAGCACTATATCTTTATGTAAGTTTATTTTATTTTTTTATTTATTAAATCATTTAACTTATTGTGGTCCTAAGTTCCTCTTTGGCGCAAACGATTTTCACAAGATACTCCTGAAGGTTTATATTCTGGAGCTACTTTATTAATAGCCTATAACTCGGTTTCTATACCATTTTCTTTGATATCTGCTGTAATGGCGAGTTGTGTTATTTATCCGTAAGTTTTGATATGGAAACATAAATTTAGTATTTAAAGTAAATTGTTATTTGTTATTTGTATTTTTTAGTCTGTTACTGGATCCTAAATTCCCTAATGGTACCATTTTTGCTTACCTTTTGGTGGCATTATGGTCTAGTTATGTTCTGGCCGAACAATTAAGTATTTCATTTTTACTATTGGTCAAAGTGCCCTTTAATGCTGCAATTGCTGTTTCATATATTTTGGTTATTTCGATTGCTTTGGCTAGTGGTACAGTGCGGTAAGAGAATTTTACAAAAATTATATTTTCTATTTTCGAATCTTTTTCTAAAGTGTGAGAAACGTATTTCCCAGATAGAAAGAGAGAGAAAAAACCCTAACTCAGCTGTCGAAAAGCCCTAATTCAATGATTGTGTTTGTTAGAAAAGTATTTATTTTACTGTTATAACTTCTACGAATGGAATTTCGAGAGAAAATTATCTTATATTTGCTTAAGGAAACTTTGCTCTAGTCCTTCCCGCAGAAACCTATGATTCCCAAGGTTTCTTCACTTAATAAGTGTGAAATAACAATGAGTATTCGAATCTTAAGACTAAATAAAAGTATTAAGTCTAGCCAATGCAAGACAAATTTGCGAGGAAATTACTCTGAATAATACTATTTAATAAAGAATTAGGTACAAATTGATGTTAAGAATTTTGTATCTTAAATTGCAATAAAACAAAACAAATTTGTTAGCATGAGATCTAGTGGGTAATTCTCGCAGTCTTGGTCAAATACTTTTTCGATTCGAAAGCAACTTAATTTCTAATTCCTTCAGTCGATACTTAACAAATCGAAATTATTTTTTCAGTGTTGTAAAGCATTTATTTTTAAGTTTTTACAACACTGAAATAAGAATTTCGGTTCGTTCAGTGTCGACTGAAAGAATTTGAAACAAAATTGCTTTCGAATCGAAAAAGCTTTCCATTACGACTGCCAGAATTAGCTCCCTGTACTCAGATATTAGGCTATATAAAATAATTTCAATAGATTGGGTGCATGTCTATTTCCAATAATTATGTGAGGTTCCTATTCGGGAATTCCCGGGAGAAATATTTTTGAAAGTCCCTGAAATATCAAGAAATTTTAATTAAAATTCACATTTTGCTTATTTAACGATGTCGAAAGAAAATTTTGGAACCAGATTAAATACATTTAAAAATGTAAACTTAATAAATCACCAGTGGTCTTTATTATGAATTAAGGTATTTAAGAATTTTTTTTTTACAAAGATTTCTCAATTTTAATCAAACACTAGAAGACACAGAATAAATAGATTTTTATCAATTAAAAGAATTGATCAAAAAGTATTTCAATTTGATTAATGTGATAATTGAATCAATTATTTTTTTAGTTGAAGGAAAACTAAAAATATAAAATGGATTTAATTAACATTTTAGTTGATTTGAAATAAATTTTTAATGAAAATATTAATTAAATAACAAAAAATCTAAATTGATTTTTTCGTTTAAAATAAAATAATTTAAACTAGTAGAATTGTTGTTATGAATTTTCAGAACCTGAGCTGTAATTAATTAAACCAATTAACACATTGTTTGAAATGCCAAAGTTTTTTGATAATTTTTTTTAAATAAAATTAAAAATATCATTTATTGAAAAAAAAATTCACAATTTTCAGTTTTTACAATTTTTAGTAATCAATATAATCATTTTGGTAATAGGTGCAAAATCAACAAATTGTTTGCTTGATTCTATTAATTTTGTATGAATTTGGTAATAAAAGACAATTTTTAATTTTTTTTGTGGAAATGATATTCAAAAATCACTCATAATCATATCATATCTTATATATAAAAATACATTTTGTCGGAGAAAAATTTTGGTTCAAAACAAATGGGCAATCTGCTTTAAACCTTGGGTGACAAAAAGTTCGTATTCATTAAGATTTGAAGACGTTCTAAGAATTTTAAAACAACCGAAAATGGTGATCGACTAATATACACTAGCTAGTTTCTTTTTTATAAGGCTATTTTATTGCTAAATACTATTAATTAATTAATTTAGTTGCAACCAATTCGATGGCAATGAAATTTTTATTGAAATCATACGTTTTCCAAAACAGTTTCGACGAAATACCATACCCTTGGAATCTACCGGTTGCACACTACATTTAGAGTTGGAAAAAACCAACCAATTGTAGTGGGGAGTATAAGAAAAGATACACTCACTGTTTATTGTTGTGGTTTTGTTAAAGCTTTGATATCGTTGCAAGCAGCACTGCCACGGCAAATAACATTTTTGCAAATAACATTTTTGAAAAAGTACCCAAATGGAAAAAATATAACCAAATTAAAAATGCACTTTGTTTATTGAACCCACATTATATTTAATAGGAAAATATTAATTATAAACTAAGAAAACAAAAGAAGAAATGAAATTCTTGTACATATTAAACAAATAACGAGGAACTTAAATTAAAAGTTTTTATTTATTTGAGACCTTTTTCATAAAAAATATTTTTATTGTATAAGAATTAAACATGTCAAATTTCCATACAAAATTCAGTTTATTAAAAGTTAATAAATTGAATTTTTTTTTGAATATATCATTAACAATAAACGCAATTTGTACTTCACAGTTATAAATAGCAAAAAAGGAAAAATTTAATTGTCCCGCTTTTTAACTGTCAGTGGCAAGGCTGGCGAATATTGCGGTTTTTTAATCATCTTGTTGATTGGCGATTGTTGTCAAAGATTTTTTTTATAAATTAAAATTACTGCCAAAAAAAAAAAACATTAAGTAAATAAACATACCAACAGATTATAAAAAGTAATATTTAAAATTTCTTAAATTCAGGCAATTTTAATAAAGTCCAAAATTCGTAAATTATAGATTAGATAGCAATTTATTTGTGAAAAATCATTAAAATGCCTATGTGTATTTCAATATATTAAAATATATTTCTAAAAATAATGTAAATTTAGAACATTTTACTTCTATTCCAGTTTTTAGAAACACTAAAAATACTTTTGCGTACTTTTTCAGTCATGTTCTGAAATTTATTCTGCGTGATATTACGCAATTTCTACTTTATTAATAAAGAAAAACTACGCTCATTTAAAAAAAAATATTTAAAAATCTCCAACGATTAAAGCTTCATTTGATATATATTTAGAAGATGGCCGTTTCTAATATAAAAATCATATTTGGTAATTTAATTTAACAAAATTCTTAAAAAAAATATTTAGTAGCTGTTTTGAAAGGGGTTTTTTCTTTTCGATAAAGTATATAAAACTTCCGTTCATTTGAAACAAATAGTTTATGAGAAAATAAGATTGCAAATTCGAAGTCTTAAATAATACGCGATAACACCCCATGTAAATAAAAACGTTAAAAATTTAAAAAACGTAAATTGCAAGTGTATCAAGAAAAACATATTCAAACGTATTATTATTTAAAAAAAAGTAACCAAAATTAAAAAAAATATTCACTTCTCCACATTGAGGAAAAAAATTACCAATTTTGGTTCAAAATAACCAAAAACGGCAGCTCTGGTTGCAAGTAAAACTATAGTGTTTGTAATTCTCATTCGCTTTAAAGTCTTATTTATATAATATGTATCTAAAGCTTTTCTAAAGTCTTTGGAAAAAGGCTTCTTGATAATCTGGCCTAAGCAACCAGTAAAATCCGCAAAAGAATTAGCTTATCCCACCAACAATAAATTCAAGTGTGTTTATCAAGAATACGAGTTTAGAATTTAGCACATTAAAACAAAATCGTATTAAAAATGTTGACAATTCAAAGTAATCAGAGTCAGCTTTATTTTATGAAACAGGAGTTTCATTTGATTGCAATTACTGGATTTGATTGCCATTTAGATATTGCAATCAAAGCTGCCGTTTTTTGTTATTTCTAACCAAAGTTGGTAATTTTTTTTCTCAATGTGGAGATTTGAATATTTTTTTTCATTTTGGTTACCTTTTTTCTAAAATATAAAATACGTATAAATTTGTTTTCCTTGATACACTTGCATCGCGTATTTCGATTCAAAGGGAATTATTTACGACTTCGAATAATGTGTAGTTACTTTGCACTACGATTTTCTCGTTATTTGTTTCAAATTTATGCTTTATCAAAAATAAAAAATCCCTTTCAAAACAGCTACCAGATATTTTTTAAGATTTTTCGATGGAGATTTGTAATGATTTTTTTTTTAAATGAGAGTAGTTTTTCCTGATTTTAATCGTATTAAAGATAAGTGGTACTTAAAGTAGAAAGTGCATAATATCACGCGGAATCGACTTCAGAACATGACTGAAAAAGTACACAAAAGTAGTTTTAATGTTTCTAAAAACTTGAATAGTGATCTAAAATGTTCTAAATATGCATTATTTTCAGTAGTATATTTTAATATATTGAAAAACACATAGGAATTTTAAAGACTTTTAAAAAAAAAATTTATATATAATCTATAATATAAGAATTTATGGAATTCACTGTAAAAAATGGCGTGAATTTAAGAAATTTTAAATTTTACTTTATATTTATATATTTATTTATTTAATGTTTTGTGTATGGATTACACAAAATGCAACTTTTGCTGTATGTTTATAAATCTATACACAATATTGGCCACCATACTATTTTATTCTCACGAAATCAACATAGCTTTAATACAAGGAACGCGAGCAATCTGAGTATAAGCTTTTGCCGTTTGGAAAAAGCTAAACAAAGAGTTGATCATATGGGTAGTTTGGAATATAATAGGTTACCAGAAGACATAAAAAATATTCAAAGAATTTCAATTTTTAAGAAAAACGTTACAAAATATTTATTTGATAACCTGGAAATGCTTCTATTGTAATGTTACTACATTTTAAACTTTTTTTTTTCTAAAATATATTTTGAACATTTTATAAGCTTTTAAACACTTGCCAACTGGCCTCAAAAATGTCCCTATGGACGCTGAGGCAAAAATCATTTTTTGTAATAATTGAAATTTTGTATATGAATAAATAAATAAAAAAAAAAAAAAAAAAAAAAAAAAAAAAAAATTGGCAATATTTTTTATTTATAAAAAAACCATTGACTGTCAGCCATATACTTTTTGCCCATTGAATGTACGTTCTGAAATACGAATATATTTATGTTCGCCATAATATTAAACAATGGTTCACAAATATTTCAAGTAAAACAATTTTGAAGCAGTTATAATAACAATTATACAGGCCTGTCGCAGAAATCAATTCCGATCGAAAGTGCAAGTGATTTCGTTTTTGGAGAAGCAAGATACGATCCGAATTGATTTCTGTGTCAGGCCTGATAAATGAACAATTAACAAACAAGAGAAACAAGTTATTATCATTTTTATAATATTTTAGATGTACGTATATTAGAAAATATTCACAAAAAAATGCATTCCGCATATCGCAAGCAATTTCCAATCATCGCCAAAAGAATTAAAAAAATCGACGTATTTAAAAGCCCTACCACTGACAGTTAAAAAACTGAAAACAATTTAATTTTTCCTTTTATGTTATTTTTTGTTCTCAAATACATAAAAACTTATTTTAAGATTCTTGTTATTTCTTTGATATATATTAAGTGCAAATAACCTTTGTCTTACAATGCAACTTAATACAAATTTTAATGTTTTTCTCAATTAACAAAAGGCATTTCTAATTTGGTTATATTTTCCCACATTTGGTAACGTTTTTAATAATTTTGGTTGTAAAAATTGTATAAGTCGTGGCGGCACTGATGATCGATTTGATTGCAATCAAATTTGATGTCAATCAATTTATATATGAATTGATTTAAAAAAAAATTGATTCAATCGTTTCTATCGTTTTCATTTTAAATTAATTTTTAATTAACGAGAAATCAAGTGATTGCAATATTTTACAGCTCTGATGCCTAATGAATCTTTGGATCCACTCTTGATTTAATGCATTTTTACTTAAAATATAAAAACAAAAAATTATAATTAAACCCCCATATTCATGAGAAATATTTTAGGTTTATAGCAGGTCAATGATACGAATTTTCTATGAACATTTTTTTAATAAACCTTTTATTTAATCACAAATAATTTTTATGAATATGGAGGTTAAACATAAAAATTTTACATGTAATTGAAGCAAATATTTAAGGTCGTTTCTTTTATCACAATTCTATGAACTATTTTTTTATTTTTAAAATGCCGTTTTCCGACTATTCAGTTCCTTTAAAGGTCTACAGCCTTGGCTTCAAGACAACACCAAGGGTACACATACACGATATGCTTCATCTCTTTTGCACAGTATTGCTTTCCAAACACGTAAAATGAATTGCACGCCAACGGCATCAGTAATATGTCCTAAACCAGCTGATTTCCTACACGAACGTTTGGGATTAGCGGATCCAGATGTAAGTATAATTAAATTATTGAATATATGTGAATACATTTGAAATTTTCTTAAAATTCAAGGAAACTATTGATGTAGTAGCTTCTTGTGCTTTTGCTGTGGGCTTGGCTGCTTTTAATATGTTATTATACATGTTCCCCATGCCCAGATGTGTGCGTCAAAAGTTTAGAGACTGAATATGAAAATGCTGTTTATTAAGAAACTGATTTATTTAATTTAATTAATTAATGTATTTTATAAATAAACCTGAAATAATATGAAAAATTTATTTTAATTTTATAATTTAAATTTATTTAAAGCATTTGCCATCTTTAGCTATGAAATATTCCCAGCTTACTGACAACATATGGATTCCACGCCAAATAAACTGCAAACTAATTGTAGGTCAAGACCGAAGAAATTCAAGTTCGGATACCATCCCAGTAAAAAGTGCTTCCAGTAGGCATTATTTTTATATGGCGAATTCCCACTTGGAAGCATTACCTTTTGGAAAAAGAAGCCCATTGTTACTCGTTACATTCAGGTGTGAGTAATAGATATCTGTAAGCGCTCCGTTCATGTCTCTATGAAGTTACAACTATCATTTCTTACAAAAAGCTCTTTCATCATGTTTTTTCTACAAACGTGAATTCATACCTGATGTGAACGTATTACTGTATTGCTTACATACAGTAATACTTCTTAAGAATATGTGAAAAAATAACTTCCGTTTGATATTTTTGTTTTTTTTTTATTCAAAATTAACAAAATAAATTCAATGTTAAAAAATTAAATGAATAATTCAGATTTTCAAAATGTATTTTCGGGAATGCAAAATTTATTATTTATTTATTCATTTATTAATTACGTGCTAAACTCCCAATCTTTATTTATGATTAAAAAACTGAAATTTATTGTTGTGAGAAAGCTAGTTTCTATGCGCATTTCGCTGGTTGCTTAGGCGAGCTCGTCAGGAAACTTTTTCCAAAGACTTTAGAAAAGCTAAAAATATTATACAAATAAGACCATAAGGTGAATAAGAATTTTAAACACTCATGTCTTACTTGTAACAATATCAAAGCTTCAACAAAGCCACAACAATAAACAGTGAATTTTTTTTTCTTACATTCCCCTTTTTTTAAATGAATAAAACTATGAATTTCTAAAACAAATTTGAAATTTAGAAATACAATTATAAATGTTAGATAACTTTTAATTTTTGTGATTTTGTTGTGGATGTTTAAGGATTTTATTCGGCTATACCAGGATCAATATTTTCTGAATCTGAATCTTCTACACCATTTAAAAATGTGTTATTTATTTTCTTCAAACATTTTGTCTTGTTGTAACGGTTTTTGTTTAATCTTAATTCTATACGTAAATTAAGAAGGAATTTTGTTTTAGAGAGCCCATCAACCTTTGGAGATTCTGTAGTTATAAGAACTGTTATTTTATAACTCGAATTTATTAAAGACATAAAAAAATACTTACCATAATTTGCATTTACAAACTTCGGAAAGTCTAAAAGATGTTTTTTATACTGCCACATTAAAATCGAGCAGCATCTTCATATCAAATTAATTTAAGAGATTTTTGTTTAATCCTCCCATACTCAAAATGCTTGTTATTGTTGCTATCTATAATTAGAAATATAAAAAAAAATAATAGAAATTAAAAAATTCATCAAATTTAATTTTCATTAAATTATTTTTATAGAAGGAAAGAAAATTTTTTTTGATAATTCTTGACTGAACACGGGATTGAACTAGGGTCGAATTTACATGTTTCGAGAATAACCACATTCTCATTATCAGAATTCTTTTCGTTCTACCGTTTACGCCACTGCGGCTCCTGCCAGTCTATAGTCAAACATCAATCTTTAACCAATTGTATTGGTAGATCGAAATTTGCTGTAATTGAATATCAATTTTTAAATTTTTATTTACATGGTTTTTCCTTTCTTCTTGTTTTTAGTACTTTTTGTCTTGAATACTTAAGTACATTTGTTTTTTTTATGTTTTTCTTTTTATCTTTTTCTAGTTGAGCTTTCTTTGTACAACTTGAAGGATAAATGTTAACATATTGGAGCTTGTGCCATAGTTATTTTAAAACAATTGTGATTTTTAATTGAACTGTTGGCTTTAAATTGAAGTTTTCAATAGTTTAATTAGGCTTAAGTTCATAAAATTAAATTTTCATTAAATTATTTTTATTGAATTAATTAAACTATCAAAAACTTCAATTAAAAACCAATAGTTCAATTAAAAATCACAATTGTTATAGAAATAATGAAATAATAAATAGCAAGTTTTCTTAACATTGCAAAATTCATCGTCTATGTCTATCTTAAATTTTTTTCAATTCGGCCTCTGATTGAACAGGAAATAAATTAGAATATTTTGTGGAAGAATGACCTGGTGTTACGTAACATTTTAGCATTGCTTCAACCTCTGATACCAATCCAACTATTATCTTATTTTGATTGAAAATAGTTTCTAAGAAAATTTTCTACAAAAAAATATAACAATATAAATTAAAATACATACCAATAAATGTTTATTTTATATTAAAGCTCTAGGTTGTTTTAATATTTCGCTAACTTTTGATTAGCATCTTCAGGAAATTACATTTAATTTAAAAAATGATTGTCATAAATTAAATTCAAAAACCTATTTGTCATAAAAAAGTTAAAAAATTTTTTACAAAAAATAAAAATATAACTAAAGTATAACAAAATTTTTCATTTTTCGAATTTATTCTATGAGTTAAATTTCAGTTATGTATTTTATAAAGCTTTTTGTAATAGCTCTATTAGTGTATAAAGTCATTTCTAAAAAAATTTAAGGAATAGAGCTATTACAAAAAGCTTTATAAAATACATAACTGAAATTTAACTCATAGAATAAATTCGAAAAATGAAAACTGTTGAATATAATAAAGTTGCTTATGAAAAAGAAATAATTCCCAATATCTAAAGTATAACAATTTATATAAACTGAAAAAAATGTCTTATTTGTAAACCTTACTCAAAAACAGGCCTGCTCTGAAAATAATTTTTATTCAAATCACGTGATTTCAAATCACATGTGCCTTTTAAAATCACACGTTTGACATTTTTGTGTTCCGTTATTTGTATGCTTTGGCGTGATTTTCAATTGCCGAAAGCAACCGAGAAACATAAAAACGAAATGTTTTTCAGAACACCACAAAATCAAACGCGTGATTTTAAAAGCACATGATTTGAAATCACGTGATTTTCAGAACATGCCCGATAGATACAATAAAAAAATATTTTGACTAAAAGAAAAATAAAATTCCTATAACATATAAAAATTTTTAACTAAGTAGTTGATTTTATAAAACGAAATGAAAATTCCAGAAATATACCAGTATTTTTTATACAAAATGTTGTAAAGTTAAGCGTTTCTTCTTATAAAATTAACACCTAAGTGTAAAAACACACACACACACACACACACAAGAAAAAAAAGAACAAAATCTTTGAAATATTCCGTATAAAAATTACTTGCTGTAAAAAACACACGCTTTAATAAATATTTTAAATTTTATTTCTTTCACTTTTTATGAACTAATTTTCACTGTTTTCTTTATTTTTATTTTTGTTTTCACTGAAATACGAGTAATTACAATTTCTCTGCGCTTTTATTTACGTATTGTCTGCTCAAATGCATTTAGGTGACTGAGCTTGTTTTATTGTGTAATTTAAAATAATTTGTCCAACATTTTTAATTTTTCGAATTTATTCTATGAGTTAAATTTCAGTTATGTATTTTATAAAAAAATTTAAGGAATAGAGCTATTACAAAAAGCTTTATAAAATACATAACTGAAATTTAACTCATAGAATAAATTCGAAAAATTAAAAATGTTGAATATAATAAAGTTGCTTATGAAAAAGAAATAATTCCCAATATCTATTTGTTAAAATAGTTGAGTTAAATACATTCAATTTATAAAGTATCACTATCCAGTTTGACACAAAGAATGCTGACGAAGGCCGTAGCGGGCCAGAAAATGCATTACATTCTGCTGGTGTCTAATAATTGTAAATTTTTCTGTACATAAATATACTTCATTGCTATCCAACGGAAAGCTAAGGTAAAATGTAACAAGAAAATACAATATAATAGTCTGGTAGTGTATAAAGTCATTTCTAAAAAAATTTAAGGAATAGAGCTATTACAAAAAGCTTTATAAAATACATAACTGAAATTTAACTCATAGAATAAATTCGAAAAATTAAAAATGTTGAATATAATAAAGTTGCTTATGAAGAAGAAATAATTCCCAATATCTATTTGTTAAAATAATTTGTTTTCGGAAAAGACTCGGTAAATCTCCCGATTTCAAAGTCTGCAATCAGTGCGGCCATTTTGGTATTTTTACAGCTAAATTTGGCATTACAATTTTTTATTTAGCTGCAAAATTTTCATTTAGCACTTCGCATTTTATTTAGCATTTTTATAAAATGTTTTTAGCTTTTTTTTAACATTATTTTAAATTATTGGCGAATAGTTTTATTGATTTTACCTACAATTTTTTTTATAAGTTATAATAAATTTTGACTTAAAATAGTTGTTCGCAAAATTAAATTTCGTATGAAAATTGATAATTCTTATTATGTTGTGAAAGGGAGTATTAGAAATTCCCTCATCATGTTGATTGTAAAAGTTACTTGCTCTTTAATATTACGATATTAAAGTACAAGGAAATTTCACATTGTATTTAGATAAAAAATTGAAGTGTGAATGTCTGAGAAAATTTTTTGCCTTTAACTGCTGAAAAAATAATATTTTTGAAACTTAAATTTTTCTGTAACTATAAGAAATAAAATGATCTAAAAACTTTGTATAGAATAGACATTTTGCATGTATTTGAGATTTACTAGGGTGCCCGTAATTTAAAATTTAATCAACTACCTTTGCTGCATATTTATATGTATCTGATTTTGGATCAAAATCTACCCACTTGTTTAAAAGTCTAAAAAAAACTTTACTGGGATGAACTATTGTGATGATCGTTCTATAATTGACCATAGGCCCCATATAAAGCCCGCTCTGGGAATTTAATCAAATGCGCCTAAAAGCGTAGCAGATTTAGTTATTGCGGTAAAATTTGTTCCAAATTAGTTTCATACGATCAGAAAAAATGTCATGCAATTTTGTGATATACCTACCTTTATTTAGCTTAGATCCCATATTAAGCAGCTTTCTGAAACTCACTGTAAACGCTAAAACTAATCTTACTGCTTTATTGAAGTTTATTATTATTTATGCTTTTTAACACCAGAAATCAATCTACAGAATTTTGGTATAATTGGTTTATAATTTGCTATGGGTCCGATATAAATTTCCCTTCTGAAAATCATTTTAGTTCGGCAAAAGCTGTTACGAATCATGATATTTTACTGTCACGAATTATGATATTTTACATAAAACTTTCCGGTTGTCGGTCAACAATTTAATACAGGTCTAAACTGCAACCAATTTTAATGCTGACGTCCATTTGTATAAAAATTAATTAATAGTATAAAGATAACATATAGAGCCCACTCCTGAAATATTGGAATTATCGATGAAGGGTATCAAAGATACGGCACAGCGGAATGACAAACTAAGTGTATTCTTATTCAACACTGGAGGTGGTGGAGGGTATAAAAAATATGTGTATTTACAAGATTACCTTTAAGATTCTCAATGATTCACGAAATATTTTTTTAAATTATTCCTTAATACATATACACCCAATAATATGTTTGCAGTAGCAATAATCATGATTTAAGTTACCATATTATTATCGAATTTTCTGTGAGTATTAAATAACTTCTTCAATTTTAATAAAATTCGTTTATTTATCAAAAAATATTTCTTATAATTTATTTATTTACAAAGTACAAAAAAAGTAAAATATATATATACTTAACAATAAAAACTATTAAAATTTTTCCATATAAAAAATAATACGTGTTTTTCTAAAATCGTTTCATTATCGAGTATATTAAAATATAAATTATGTGTATATAAAAAATTTGTTGTCGCAACAAATTTAAGTAAAAAAAATTTTTTTTTTAATTACACCAAATATCGAAATCGAAGAATTAAAGAAACCCAACTCTACTCTAAGGTAGTGTAGTGTGTTATATTTACTTTAATATTTTTATTTTAAAATTAATAATTGTCTAACGACTAATAAAAACATTATGTTTCCTTTCTTTTAATTTAAATAACTAGAAATAATTTTTTTTTCAGTTTTTGTTTAAAATATAATAGAGGTGAAAATTATGTCTGCCATTGTTGTTTAAAGTTTTGTACCCGTATTCATAAAAAATAAAACAGGTTTATAAAAGGTTTATAAAACGAATTTTGTTGTTTAATAATAAACCCGTTTTATTTTCTATGAATACGAGGGTTGAAGTATAAAAAAAGTTGCAGGAATTTTATGAAAATTGTAAAATAAGCTAAATGAAAAGAAACTATTTTGAATGAAAAACTATTTTCGGATAAAATTGCCACCTACAAAACCGAAATGATATTTGCGGATTAACTAAAGAAAAGTTTTAAAACGGATAATGGATGGGCTAAATGGTTTGTGAATTTGCTTAAAGTTGTCATTGTTGTGATTGATCTTAAGTAGTAAATTTGGTGATTCATTAACATGCCAAAATAGCGAACATAAATTTATTTATGTAACGAATATTTTCGTGTAGTAAAACAAATGTTTGTATCTGATGAAAAAAGTTAATTTAAAAAAATTGATAAGGCAAACTCATTACATTGAGTTTTATAAGGAAACTGATGTCACATCTTTTAAGAAACTTTTATAGAAAAAAATTGCCAATTTGTGTTTCAATAAAAAATTGTGTGCCTCAGATTAAAAGCACAAAATTTTGAGAGATAAATTTGCGTCTCAGATTGTATCTACAAAATTTCTTTGGAAAAGTTTCTATCTCCAAGTGTGAACGCAAATATTTCATAAATTCTAAGCATCGAATTTACATTAAAATATTTTTGCCAGCCTATAACTTATCGTCCAGACTTAAAATTTTTGTTGCTGCAATTTTTAAAAATGCTGCTTAATGTTTTGAAATTTTTATAGTCTTATCTTGTCTTTCCTCTTCGCCTTTTTATATTTTGTATTCAAGTTAAAAACTGTGAGCTTAACAAAACAAAACTGAATTGCAGAATACAAAAAACTGAGTACTCCTCCCCAATCTTTTCGCCCTTCTCACCGATAAACTCTAGAATTGCTGCAACAAAATTGCAAGTCTGGATAATAACTAATTAAAAAAAAAAAATTCTACACAGAATCTCTTGTCTCAAGCCTGAAAAATTTGACTCTCAAAATTTTTGCTACAAAATTTCTCCAAAATAATTAAATGCCTCAAAATATGGGGATAATATTTAGATATAACTTTCTATCTCGTAAAGTTGTAACAAAACAATTTTGGAATATTGCATTAAAATGGACCGAATCATCAACTAATTGGACTATCTATGAAGACAATGACATATTTAAATTACTGTAGGCATGGTTTATTTTATAGGCTATTTTATTATTGTTTACTATTAAATCTTAACCTTCTAATTCCGTTTAGTTTTAGTGAACTCTTGTATTTCATATTCTGGATATTCTTGAGGCGATTCACTTAAAGTATCGGAATCATAGTAGGCATAATCGTAACTGGTGTCCTCATCGGCATGTGGTGGTCTTTTTGATGTCTTTTTCTTATTTTTATTTTCATGCTTTTTCGATTTCTTCTCTGACTTATCCGTCGCATGTTTACCACTCTTGGTAATATTGTATGGATAAGCCGTGGTGTATTTCGTGGTGCTTGTTGTAGTGGGCCGTCTTGTTGTTGATGTTGTCGTGGTGGTTGTGGTTGTTGATGGAACAATGAATGTTGTGGGACGTAAAGTAGTTTGTGTCGAGGTGGAATATGAGGGATAGGTGAAATACGTTGTGGTTGTGGTTAGTGGCGTTGATGGGGTTGTTGTCTTTGGACTAGTGATGGAATTGTGTGGATTATATTGTGAATTATACTGTTGAGACGTTTTTTCGGCTTTAAAAATATCTGCCCGTAACTTGTTAATACTGGCTGCACCAAAGTTTAAAGATTGGGCTGTTTTGAAAAGTTCATCTTCTTCGCTGAAATCAGCTGCAGCAGCAGTTTGTTCTTTTAGATAGGAAGTTTGCTGTTGGCTCTTCAAATGGTTGACTGGATTGTGATAATTTAGCTTGACAGATTTTTGAGTAGTTGTAGTAGTACTAGTGGTAGTGGTTGGGCTACTGGTCTGCCTTTGTCTATTAAAATTACTTCTGGAATAATCAATTTCATATAATTCCGGATGATATTGACCATCATCCTCATTAGGATTGTAGTATGGATTAGGGGTAGTGTAAATTGTTGTCGTAGTGGATGTTGTCTGTGATTTTTGCGGTTGACTTGCAGGTCTAACGGTCTGCTGACTTTGATAGATGTTGCTGTCATAAGACTTTTTATAGGTTGAAGGCTTGAATGTTGTGGGTGCATATTTGTCTTTAGGCACTAAGGTGGTGAATTTTTTGTGACTATTGCTGGTTGTTGTGGGATGAGTCTCACTATCGCGTTGAGTGGTGGCTTTGTAATTAATGCTACCGCGGCTTACAAATCCTCTTGGTTTTACTTCAGATTTAACCGCAACTGTTGGCATTTCTTTAACCTTTTCTGTAGGCCTGACAAATTGCCTTTGTGGTGCTCTGAAAGGTTCTGGTTGTTGGTTATTTACACGTGCATGACCACGTGAGCGGTAATATTGAGGCTCTGCACTAGTTCTAGCTGGAGCTTCAAACGTTTTAGCCGGCGGTTGAGGTTGGAATGGTTGCGGTGGTTGAGGCTTGATTTTAGCAAAGTCATTAAATTCATTGAATTTTACAAATGTCGAGTTCTGTGAATTTAACTTCTGTTGAGTTTGTTCGAATTTCTGTGCCTTTTTATTATTTCCGGAGGGTTTGTTATGCGAAGGTGTTTCAGATTTGTCTCTTTTAAATTCAATGTATTTTGTGGTAGTTGGCTTATAACGATTAGGATTGTAGGTAGTTGGCTGTATTTTTGCTTGAGTTTGATAATCGCTGAGACCGACGTTAAAACGATGGGCATTACTTTGGACTGGTCTGGGGGTAGTAACGAGTGTAGTTGAATGACTTGTCGAAGTAGTGGATTTATATTGAGAATAGTCATAGAAATCGGTATTGTAATAGGAATGATGTGTAACTTTTTTGGCTGCCTTTGGAGCAGCAGTAGATGTTGTTGTAGAACTTATTGTTGTAGTTGATGTTTGTAAGGGACGTTTTGGTCTGGTGGGTGTAACACGGGATTTGCCAATTGTAGAAGCTTCAGATTTTTTATTAAAATCTGAAAAGTCATTTGGTTTTTGGGAAGGTTTTACCGGATGATCTAAAAAGTCATCTTCACGTCCACCATTGCGATTAGAAAAGAAGTGAGAACTATGAGAGCCTTTGAAAATGTCATCTAGGTCTTCTGTAAATATAAAATTAAGAGGAAATCAAATTTGGTTATTTAATTATTTAAAGTAGATTTATTATTTTTTATTTAATGCAAACGTATGATATAAATCTTTAACTTTATATATACATATGTATGCAGTGGTTCCAAAAGTTTTTTTTTTCAAAATACCTTCGCTTGAAAAATCCAGTTTTTCCCTACATTCTCAAAAATTGTCCCTAAATTTTTTTCTAAAAATTTTTTGTCGATTTTTAAATATAAATTTTAAATATAAAACATTTTTTAAATACAAATGATAATTTTATTCAATTTTATTAAGCGTTTCTGTTAATTCTAACCAGTGTCCATGTAAGATGTAACAAAATTAAAAATCTAAAATAAATGTGCATGCATATTAGGGTAATGACTAATCTTTAACAAAAAATTAACCTATCACCTTATCACGTGGGTGATAGTTAATAAAAATTGTGTTTGCTGTTTTTTTTTTTTTTTTTGGTAGAAAAACCTTTTGGATCAAATTAAATATTTACAAGTTCACAGATATTTTTTTTAAACTAGTGGATTACATAATTTGGTATAAATGGTCTTGCGAAAGGGAAAATGTATTTTTAACTCCTCGCGTACTCAGTGCCTTAGAAAATACGCTTTAGTCTTTTAAAGTCGCGACTAAGGTAAATTTATTAATTACATTTTGTTATATACCAAACTTAAAATCGTTTATTGCGGGAACTTTTTTTAAGGTCACGAAAAAGAAGGGTGCGTCTTAATATTTTTTATGGCAGTTTTGACTGGGGCATGACAAATTTGATATTTGAAAAAAAAAAAAATAAGGTCATGCCCTAATACGTATGCCCCAATACGTATTCTTCAGAGCTTAATTTTTTTTAATGGTTCTTGGTGCAATAGAAATTGGTGCTGTCTATTCCTCTGTTTTGTAAAGAGAGTCTTATTATACAAATATGTAGTATGTACTGACATTTGTATTGCTCAATTTATTTTGTTTTTGGTAAGGACATCAATATGCGGTAATCGAACCAAAAAATTAGCTTTTTATTCCGACTTTTTAAAGCAATTTTGACTGAGCTTAAAAAAAATTTTAATGACGTAGAAGGCCATTTTCCTAACGGTATCATTTTGGTAACAAAAAAAACCTACATGTAGGGATTAATCCCTACTTTTGGCAATACTGCAGTATGTGTAATATAAAATTTTATGGAAATAAAATATTTTTAGCTTTTCCTCTACAATAAAAGTGTCTTTGCTAAAAAGCGCTTCAAATGTTTAAAATAATTTGCTTCTGGCAATGATTTTAGTACAATCTCTTTATGGATCACATTTGTCTTAGCTACAGTAAACAATTTATATCTGACATCACCACTTTTTATACCCTCCACCACCACTAGTGTTTAATGAGGTATATAATAAGTTTGTCATTCTGTGTCAAAATTTTTGTTATACATCTAAGACCCCATGAAGCATATATCTGTTATTTTCATGGGTAACCGCGTATGTCTTAAAATCAAATTTTTCAGGAGAGCGGAAAACCATTCTAGATCGAACTATGTGCTGGGTATTGAACTTTTTGAAATTGGCCATTACGTAAAAAATCGGAATTGCTACATATTTCTTCAGAAATTTTAAGAACTATGTAAAGAGCGTTTAAAATTAGGCAAAATGGCATCAACATCTCAAAATCGAAAAAATGGACATACGCGCTTACCCATGAAAACCACAGATATATTCTGGCACCCTGAGTAATTCCAAGTCGATTTAGTCATGTCCGTCTGTCTGTCCGTCTATTGAAACACGCTCACTTTCGAAAGGCTCAAAACGACCTTGGTGTAAAATTGCTTATGTTACCCTAAGTAGTTTTCAACAAAATCGGTTCAGTAGGATCAGAGCTATGAATCAAAATGTGAAACCACCACCCTAAAAATGTATAATTTTGTTACAAAAACTTACATAAATGGTGGAATAATGCACAAAATGATATAAGCTTCGTTTTTTATGACTGGAAATCATGGTGTTAAGTTTCGTGAAGATCGGTCCTCAATATACCCTGCACCATATATAAACCCTGTTCCCGGAAAATAGCTTAGTACGCCTTAGACCGTAATAAATAACACTATAATAATAAAATTCGGTGTGTAACAATTATAAGACTTGAAATGTCACTGCTAAATTTCGTGAATATCGGTCCATAAATTACCATAGGCCCCATATAGAGCCTACTCTCGGAAAACAGTTTATTACGCCTTAAACCGTAATAAATATTGCTATCATAATAAAAATTAATATTTCACAGTTTTATATGACTAGAAATCATATAAAACTGGGACTAGAAGATCGTCGGTCCATAATTTACAATAGGCCGAATATTAACCCTACTCCGGAAAATAGTTAAGTAAGCCTAAAAACGTAATAATTAATGCTATCAAAATAAAATATAATATTTCACAGTTTTAAAGGACTAGAACTCACACTAAAAAATTCCTCGATTATCGGTCCATAATTTACCAAAGGCCTATTAAGCCCATTCTGGGAACTTAATTAAATACGCCTAAAACCGTAGCAGGTATAGATATTGCGGTAAAATTTGTTCCAACTTATCTTCATATGGTCAGAAAAAATGTCATGCAATTTTGTGACATGCAATTTTGTGATCCCATATAAGGCAGCCTTCTGAAATTCACTGTAAACGCTAAAACTAATTTCACTGCAGTATTGAATTTATTCTTATTAATGCTTTTTAATACCAGAAATCAGTCTATAGAATTTTGGGGTGATTGGTCCATAATTTGCAATCGGTCCAATATAAACTTCCCTCCTGAAAATAATTTTATTTCGGCTACGAATCATGATATTTTACTCAAGCTAGTTCCAATTTCTAAAAAGAAAAGCATAAAACTTTCCGATTGGCGGTCAACAATTTAATATGGGTCTTAACTGTAAACGTCCGTTTTTATAGAGTTTAATTAATAACATATATATATATATATATCATATAGAGCCACTCCTGAAATATTCTAAATGTCGGTGGAGGGTATCAAAGATTCGGCACAGCCGAACATAGCACTCTAACTTGTTTGTGCAGAACTATGGATTAGATTAGACGATCAACATCAAAATTTGAAAGAATACGTAAATAAATTAAAAACATGATTAGTCGACTTAGCATGGTTTGGAGTGTATATACACTCTAGGCTGAGCGATAATACAATTTAAGATACATTTAAAAATTGTTGACTTCGGTGTGTTACACAACAAAATATACGATAAAAACATCGGTATATTATCATCAAACGATTTAATTATTCTAGTATTGTTTTATTGTCCAGATATATATGTGTTACTGCAGTTACTATATAAACGCCACTCCGAAAATCCCTTTCTTTACCATAAATGTACATCAAATTATAAAATGGACATTCAATTTTACATGTAATTTTGTAACGCCTTTAATCTTTACAAAAACCGTAATCTAAAAACAATATCTAGTAGTCTTAGGTTCATAGTTCATAGAAAGAAGTCACATTAACACAAATACGTTTTGTGTAAAATTATTATCGAAAGTACTATTATATGGTAAATGAGATGGCTTTTCTATAATTTCCGAGTAAAAAAAATTTGTGTTTTTTGAAGCACTTAAGAGAAAAAGCGCATAATCGATCGCTTCAATTAGAGAGCTCTTATACAGCAGTTAATGATAACGAATAAAATATACAAAATAAAAGCTGCTATTTTAGTGCAGATAACGAAGAAAAGCGAAAAAAATAAAACTTATAACGGTTTACGAAAATGCTTGAAAAAAGGCATTTAAGCCAGTAAAAGCAAAATATTAATAAATATGTTAATATAGTAAGCCCTTAAAAAAGCACTTTAGGAGTGCTTTATTTGCATGTTTTATTTTGTTAAAAGAAGTGCTTATTGTCAGCAGAAAATAGTCCTCCAAACCGGGAACACCCCATACTAAAATCAGGCTTCCAATCAGCAGCTTTGAAGCGATTTGGGGTATGCATTCATATATAAAACCTGCTCCTTTTGGAGCACATTTTTTACTGGGTTGGTATTAAAAATAAAAAAAATTTAACGACTGATTTTTACAGAGAGGACAAAAAATATATGAACGTGCATCGGCGTTTGTATCAGTTTAGGGGGCGTAACGTTCTATCATTTAGGTCTTTTGTTATAATGAATCGGAATAAATTTATTGTGTATGTTTATATTTTAGGTATCCCTACGTTGCCACAAGCAAGTAATTACTTACAAGTTGTATATACATATTAGTCTCAGTTTACACGTTTCATCTTTTGGTGCTCCACATCTTTTCAATTCGCTTTTGAAGATGCTATTATGTTCACACGCAGTAACCGGTTTCAACTTTTTTTTGCTTCAAAACAACAACACTTTTATTCAAAGCAAGCCAAAGAGAAAAAGAAAAGAAAAAAATTAACATGCAGCCATTGTTGTGCATATACCTACGAATGAGAACACAAAGCGTACTGCCCGAGTGCAGGCATCATCTTCTTGCTTCCCTCTCCTTAAAACACAAGAGTTGAGCATCAAAAGATGAAACGTGTGAATGTAGACTTACTAACGAAAATCAGGAGATATGTCAACAAAAAACACAAAAATTTTTTGAGTGGCTACACAGCACAGTGCAAGTTCATTTTTAAAATGTCGTCAACCACTAAACTTCTGGCAAAACTTCACTTTCTCAATTGTTATCGAAGTGCTGCCAAGTAGTGAATATTTAACGTTTACTGTAGACACATAAGTTGGTAATATATTTTTTTTTAAAAGATAATATTAATGTTAAAACTTCCCTTCAAAATTATCTACTTTGCTATTTCTAAATATTCTTCATATACATAATTAGTATTGTGGTTTTTTTATTGAACTGTTAATGGTTTTTAATCCGAATTTCGATAACTTGGCCTGATAATTTCATTGAATTTAATTTTCATTAAATTAATTTTATTAAGAAAGGAATTTTACAACATGAAATGAATTAAAATGTATTGATAATTTTTCATTCTTGACGGAGCTGGGAAGTGAGCCCAGGTTTTCACGGACAGGTTGCCCTGACTAGTTTCGATTGTAATCACACAATCTCATCAGAGGGGTTTGCCGTTCAGCACTTACCGCCATTGACGACGAATGACGTCGTTAGTCAAACATCAATCTTTAAACCAAATGGTATTTTACCTTGGTAGATTGAAATTTGCTTTGAATGAATGATTACCTTTTTTAATTAATTTACATGTTCTTCCTAACTTCTGTTTTTCGTACTTTTTGTCAAGAATTCTTCTTGAAATCCAAAGTACATTTTTTGTTTTTCATGTTTTTGTCTTTCTTTTTTCTTATTGACATTTTTCAGCACAACTTGAAGGACAAATGTAAACATAGCTCGTGCCTTAGCTGTTAACAATAATTAGTATTGTGGTTAATGGTTTTTAATCTAAATTTCGATATTTTAATAAGGCTAATGTTCATTGAATTTAATTTTAATTAAATTATTTTTATGAAGAAAGGAATTTTACAACATGAAATGAATTAAGCATAGGAAGAAGAAAAAATAAATACATGGAAAAACAGCTATAAACATAATTTTTATTTTACTAATTACTAGTAAATTGATAAAAAGAAGGCATCCGCGGTAACACTGTTTCTTCATTTCTCATTTTACTTGCTGCAAGTGTCAAAAATATACTTGCAACAAATTCTCTTGCAAGTTGAGCTGAAAGTACTAAAAATGTGATGGGGTTAGTAAAAAAGTGTAAGTGTATTGAGTTTTTTTCACTTGCACTTACATGCGGCAACGGGGGTTGAGATACGTTGAGAAGTACTACAAATTTTACGGGGAAAATGTTTGTAAGACGGTTTTATCATAAAACTTTTATGTGGGTTGTATTAATTCTTAAACCGAATTAAAATTATTACACATGTTTGTTTTTTTGTTAAGGTCAAACCAAGCTTACTCGCCGAATTTCAGGGCAATTGGTCGATATTCTTAGTCTATTCAATACAATCTAATAAAACCCGATAATCTAACGCCTTTTTAGCAGAATCAATCGATCTCGATAGAATAAGTAAGAGTTGCCAATTTAGCCATTTGATGCCTTGCATTTTCAGACATGTTTAGCCATGAAAAAATGCACTTAGTCATTAGCATTTGTTAAGTTATTTCTTTTATTTGAATATTACTAAGATATATAATTAACTTGATACATTTTTAAGTTAATTAATTTGAAATTATTCTCATATTTTAAATCAAATTAACAATAAAATCTTTATTGCTATTTAAACATTTCCTGTGAATCCTAGTCCAATGACAGACCGCGTGTGGTTTGCAAATAATATTGTACTAGATAGCAAACAGTTAAATTTAATTAATTAAAACAAAACTTACGTTTGGATTCATCGTTGTAATTACGTTCTGTGGTCGTCGTAGTTGTTGTTCTCGTTGTGGTTGTGGAAGTCGGTGTATAATAACTGACAATGGGTTTCTTTGTGACTTCCGTTTGCTGTTGCTTTTGTTTTTTTGTTTTAAAATTTTGTTGGGTATTTACATAATTATTATTGTTGTTTTTGTTAGCATTGCCATTAAAGGTACCACGCGTTACAGTTTCAAAGTGTTTTGTGTAATTAGGCGGTTGATCAGGGCGTGACTTTTGATCTACACGAGTTTCTTTAAAACGTCTTACATCACCTAAAAAGATACAATTTATTTTAATTAATTTTAATAATATATTTAAAAACTAAACAAATTAATTCCGCCTAAATAAGAAATTGGTAAATTTCGATTTACATACCACTTTCGGCTCTTTGTAAATGAAATGTAGACTCATCTTCCTCAGCCAAAGGAGCACGTTTACTTTCGAATCCTGAACCCAAACGGTAGAGATCAAAATTATCGCTCCCATAATAAAGAACAGATTGCTCGCAATCAACATCACCCCAATCGGCACAAATTTGGGCTTCTTGATCAAATGCTGTACCATTTGGACATAAGAAACGAAAATCTTGTACCTTAAATTAAAAAAAAATACAATTATAAAATACAATTACCAAATAAGTTATACATAGAAAATATATGAACCAAATTTAAACATGCTCTTCGTTACTCTTCTTTTACGAGTAGAGTTTGTCAAAAATTCATATTTTCGAAAAGGACATTTGTATCTAGATTATAATTTGTCGAATTCGTTAATTTTCAATATAAAAAAAGTATAGTCGGTCAAGCCCGACCATATGGTACCCTACACCAAATCATATAAATACCATTTTTTGCGAGTGTACCCTATTAAGGACCCATGGGCAATTATGGACCCGCCTGAACGACGTTCTTTGTGCCGAATATTATTTAATATATCCATCTATATAATATTTCAGGATGGGAGTTTATATTGGACTTATGGTTAATTTTGGACCTACCAGGACAACATTGTGCTACGGCATAGTAGCTTAAGTTACTATCGCCAATGTTTTTGTTAATACCAATATTTTCGGGATTAATATTTTTACGGGAGCTGCGGTCAAATATGGACCGATTCCAATAAAATTTGGTAAGATGATTTCGATTTCAATAAAACAAGTTTGGATCAAATTTAATATAAATACCAACATAATAAGATGGTTTATAGGCACAAAGACCCTATTCCGATAAGAGTTCGTATGGGGACTATGTGAAATTATGAACCGATTTGCCCCATTTTGAAAAGGCTTGGAGTTTGTGCCAATTAGAACCCATACGCAGAGAAAAAATATGGTTGGGCATGGTTACGGCAACTAAACTATGTTTATTGTAACAATATATTGTTATCGTACACAAAATGTTGTTATTTTTATTTAATATCAACAATATTATAGTTACTGTAAACATTTCAATGTTTATCGCAATTATTAATTTGAGTATGGTTCACTAAAAAATAATCATTTTTATAACAACTTAGTAATGATAACTTTGAAAACATACTATATTCCTCACAATCATTTCATGATATTTAATAGTCATAACATGATAACTTTCTATACGTGTACTCATAACATGTTTAAGATGCAAACTAAATATAATTCCTCTAATGATCAAAATAATTTTGCATCAGTTGTGTCATTTGTTTTACATATGCCTATCGAATTATTTGTTATTCAGTGGTTAAACAATTTAAAAAAATACCCATAAAAACCAAGTTTAAAGAAATTAAAAAATAAAGAAATTGTAGGCACATTAAAAAAAAATTATAAAGTGTCACAAAATAAAATATCAATGCTAAAAAATTTTCAATATTGTTTGAAAATGGTGCAAAAATATTACCCATCGCTTTGTGTTATTTTAGAGAATAAGAATGAAAATTCTATAAAATAATTTATTAATAATTGCGACCTACGACAAAAAAAGGTTAACAATATTATGTTTAAAGTTGCATCATATTATGATGTGAAATATTTGTAACAGTTTTACGTTTAGGTTGTCAGTAAGTAAATAAACATAAATAAATATAAAAAATATTTTTCGGTTTAAGATTTAATCTACATATTGTAATGATTAACATAATAATAATATGATTACTTCTTAACTTAAAATTATTAACATTATAATAATATGATCTCTTCTTAACTAATTATTATTAACACGATAATAAATTATAATAGGATGTATTAAAAAGAAATTTGGATTAAGGGAAAAATTTTATGATGTAATATTACGAATATATTTGATCATAATATGATTCAATAATTATCGTCGGCTGATAATTTAATTGTCGTATGTGGATTCCGATAGTTTCGAGTATATTGAGTTTGAACACATTTAATTTGAAAATTGCTTCAGCAAATACCTCATACGACAAACTCAACACTCCATATCTCGAAAACCGTATGAGGTATCGAAAAACTGATTACGCCAAATGAAAGATCAGGTCGGGAAACCTAAGGGATCGATCTTAACTCAAAACCGCAAAAAATCCACATACGACATTTAAATAATCAACCGACGATATGTTGACTATAATCATGAATCTTGTTATAATATGTTACTCTTAGAATATGTTTCCCACAACCATGTTTTTTCTTTGCGTGCATGTACCAAATCTTCAAATTATCTCCAAAATTGCGACCTGTTCTTTGCGCACAAGGTTTGCATTCGCAGCCAGCCAGACGGAAATCGTTAGATCGACTCAAAAAATGATTCTCTGTCGATCAGTATACGTAGGTCTGGTACCAATATTTTTATTATTATTGTTAGTTGCTTTGGGGCTGATTATTGTCGCATTGTGCCGTAGTAAATAATTTCCATTTCTGCCGATTATTTGCAATAGCCTTAACTTGAGACCATGTAAGATGATTATTCGTTTTTTTAATATCATTCGTTAAACTGCGCCTCCAAGATTCCTAAGCTCGGCCTCTATTTCGTTGCCCTTGTGGATTCCAATCAAGAGCCATTTTACATATATCGTTGTGGGGCTTTCGTAGGGAATGCCCAATCCTCCTCCATTTCCTTTCTCTTATCTCTAGGTTCACCGGTATTTGCTTGCACCTCAGACATAGTTCTTCATTAATGATTCAATTGCCTGGCCCTTATAGTCTTAAAATGATTCTCAATCGGTTAATAAAAGATTGGAGTTTTCCGCTGCTTTCTTCTGATTCCAGCCAGGTTTCGCAACCGTACAGCAACACTTATTTTACATTGGAATTAAAAACCAATATCTTAAATATTATTTTTACAAACATCAGCATAAAAACATAATACCCTCTCTACTATTGTGGTGTGGGTATAATAAAGTTAACATATTAAGAATATTAGAGCCGAATTTGTTTTGTGCTATCGTTATCATGACAAAATCCTATTTTCCGGAGAACAATTGCATGGGTACCCTGCAAAATAATTGACCGATTTGGTAAATTTTTAGTACCGTAAATACTTTATGTCCAAAACATATTTAAGTTTACTTTTTGTCCTCCCAGCTAACATATTTTATTTAATTATTTAATGCTAATGTACAACAATGAGGTCTACCAATCATATAGAGATTTCAAAGCATTTGGTTTTGTGTGTAAAAATGTTGCTCAATTGTGGATTTTTGCTCATATCTTATTAACCGATATGGCTGAATTTTAATATAAATCTACTCCAGACAATATTTCATATAAATATATAATAATAAAGTGGTCATCATATCAAGGATCTTTACACACTTGATTTTAACATGCTCACGAATAGACAGACATCGTTAAATCAACTCTCCTCTTATCATAAGGATCCATATGTATTATGTATATAATTATTCTTATATTGTCGAAATTTCAAAATGAATGACAAACTTAAATTTTACCGTTGCACAGTGGCGCCCGTAGAGCAAGCGAGGTTGCAAAAATCAAAATTTTCATGAGTGCCGACGAAGTTTTGAATAAACCCATGTTATAGGAAACTTTTCAACGATTTCAAATATGTCACTCTTAATAATATCACATTTTTAGTTTAGAAGATATAACCGTTCAAAGTTGACCGACTTTCGGTTTTCAAAAAAACACACAATTTTTAGTCAATTTGTTGCGATTTCAGGTGTAATATCACGAAAAATAGGTAACGAATCGCCTTATTTTTTATTTGTATTGATTGATGTATTTATTAAATGTATAATGATAAAAAAAAAATTAACTGTTTGCTTTGTGTTTCTCCTGGTAAATCACTATTTAAAAACTATCCGTTTTTTCACTATTTTTCAACTTTGACGGAAAATAAAAAAAAACTATATTTTTCTATATTTGCCATATTTGCAAAACCTGTTCTTTGATTATTTCTTTACATAATTCAAAAGGTTTTATCTGCCCGTACGTGCCCGTTTGGCTTCTAGAGGTAAAAAAGTTTAAAAAGACATGGTTGCAGAAATTGTATGGCGTCCATCCCTTATATGTTTTGACTGACAGTAGTTTGATCTAATAGTTATTATATTAGCAGATACGTACCTCACATAAACAATACTTTGGCGTACAAATGGTCAGGAACAATATTGACTTATGGTCCCTACAGGTAGGCACAAATCTTATTTGGACACGTGCATAATATCAAAATTGCATTATTCAGCCTAAATCCATATGTATGCAGGGAACAGGTAAATTTTTAGGCATGGTAGCATAAGCCTATATATTGCAAAATAAGCATAATGCCTGGATTAGTCTACGCCTGAAAGTTGGCGCAACAATTACTGAAACCATTTAACAATTTAAGTACTGAAAACATGGCGTTGTACAATTTAAAATTATTTGAACTGTTTAGAAAGTCAACCACACCAAAGTTTTTCACGGAAGTGAAAATTCTTCCTGAGAAGTTGACATTGATCAGCAAATGGGGCTGCGATGGATCATCCGGACAAAGCGTTTATAAGCAAAGGATATCTTTCGATGACGCTACAATATCGGACGGAAATATGTTTATGGCATCTGTTGTTCCTTTGCGGCTAAAATCGGATGATTCCCTACACTGGAAAAATCCACGTCCGTCATCAGTGCATTATTGCCGACCAATAATGTTTCAGTTTGCAAGGGAATCGGCAGAACTCATAAGGACTACGGTGAAGGACATTGAAGAACAAATAAGCAAGATTAAGCCTACAAAGCTGCAAATTGGAGAAGGAAAATATATTGAATGCAACTACGAGTTCCACCTGACCATGGTTGACGGAAAAGTCGTAAACGAACTGACAGGAACAACCTCAACAATGTCATGCCCGATTTGCAAAAAGAGTCAGAAGAACTTTTTTCAATTCAATTCAATTTATTTCATATATAATATGTTACATCTCAATTTTATATAATTAGTTGTAAAGAGTTTAAGATTAGTATCTTTTTCTGCTTAATTATAATATATTTCAATTAGTTTTCATAGACAGAATTATATTGGAGGTAAAAATTTAGCAAAAACCTATCTAAACCCCTTTTTTCGTATTATTTTTATATTTTTTTTTATCGATTTTATATTATTATTTGTCAGAAGAACTTTGGTAATTTAAACGATTCTACAAATGAGGAGAATTACGAATATGGAATGTCACCATTGCACGCAAGGATAAGGTGTATGGAATTCTTGCTAAAACTGGCATATACCCTACCACAAGAGGAGGAAAACTTCGATGAAAATACATCAATAAAGGATAAGGAAAAGATCAGAAAGAAGCAAATACAGGATGGTTTTTTTGAAACAAGTTGGACTAAAAGTAGACTGTCCCAAGCACGGATACGGTAACTCTAACGATGGAAACACTTCTAGGAGATTTTTTGAAAATGATGAGGCAGTAACTAGAATCATTGGAATTGACAATCAAATCGTGAAAAGATTGGGAACGATCTTGGATGTTTTAAACTGCAAAGAAAATGTCAATTCTACAAAATATGGAGAATATGCGTCGAAAACTGCATCTCTTTTAGCAGAAATGTATCCACAGAAGAAGTTGACCCCGACCGTCCATAAAATATTGGCGCATAGCAAAGATATAATTGAGTACCAGCCTTTGCCAATTGGAGAGCTTTCTGAAGAAGCACAGGAGTCTCTTAACAAATTTTATAAAAAATATAGATTGCAGAACACATTCAAAGCATCAAGGGTAAGGCAAAATAAGGACCTCTTCAACATGTTGGCAGCATCTTCCGATCCACTTATTTCTTCCCTGCGGCATGTGAAGTCACGAATAGAGTTACAAAATAATTATAGTTTAGAAATTGTTAGTCTTTTAGATATACCTTCTCTTACGAATTGTGATGAATATTTTACAGAAAATTGAAAAAATAAATTTAAAAAAATAAATAATTTTTTTTTTTAATTTGTTGGGTAATAATTTAAAACATAAAACCCTTAAGAAAAAAAATAAAAACAATCTTAAAATGTAAAAATAATTTTTTTTAGTTACCATAAAATTGATTTTTCTACTAATTTTAACTTTGATAACCCATAAGTAGGCCCCTACAAAGCGTAGCACCCTTTCCAAACGCTCATTTCATAGGCTGAACAGTTATCTATCATATGCTGTTTAAACTGTTCAATTATCTTATTCGGTTCAAAAGATATGATTTTTGCAACGAAAAAACTCAAATGGCGCCACTGTGCGTTGGTGAAGGGTATACAAAAACTTATTATAAAAAAATTCAAAATTAATTTTCTCACGATTTTGGCGAGTGAATTTTGTAATTATTTTAAAAACTTTTCTGCTTACTGCTACATCTTTAAATTTATTAAATTTCAAAGGTTAATTTACCCATCGAAACTCCTCTTTATTTATGAAAAGTTTTAATGTTTTATCTCAAAAGCAATTCATAAAAACATAGAATAATAAATTAACCTGTTCTTTTGTGTGTATATTTCTCTTCTTTGTAATTTATTACTTGTAAATACAAAATTAATTTGATTATTAGCAAATGATAATTTCCAATAAATATTGATTTATACGAGGAAAACCATCTCTAAGCCGGAACCAATATTAAGTAGAATAAAATAAACGTTTATTTATTTAGCATTCAACTTTGATATTTTCATTGATTACAATCAACAAAGTAAATAAATGACATCAAAGTCGAATGTATCTACTGACTTCATGCAACTGATGCAACAGTAAAGAAAAAACCAGAGACGATTTCAATTGTCAACTGGCAACAAAAAAAAAAAAAAATGTTGTTTGCAAAAGCAAAAAAATATTGAAGGTAATTCTAAACGATGAACGACATTCAGAAGTCTTAAAAGTCACATTAAACAGCAGCTCAAAAAGATTTAAAACAATTTTCAAGAAAGCCTTAACAAATCTTGCTGATTTTATGTCGTACAGAAGACTTTTGTGTTAAGAATTAAAAGCGCTTAATTTTTTTTTTAAGACCGTCGTGTCCAACTTAATGGATTTTGTTTAAACCCTCTACCATTCCGTTTGTTACTTCTGCAATATTGATAAAAGAAACCATATTTCGAAAATGAAAAAGTAAGAAAGTTGATAAAACGGTGTCCGTCTGTCGGTTTAAATCAATTTAACGGATCCCTTATGTATGATATATCAAAAAAATCGGTTAAGCTATCGAAAATATTGCTATTGTAATTAAGGGGCATTATTTGTAAAGCGGACAACCCAATAAAAAATTTTTTTTGTTGGAATTCCTTTGTATTTGGCATAACTGTAGTTCTAGTAGATATGAAAGAGCGTGCGCAAAAAATTTAAATTATATTTTCGAACTAAAAATTAATCAAACAAAAACAATTTAAGTGAAAATATTTGTTCTGATATTTGCTTCAAACTGTGTGAAACAAAATAATATTTTGTTTAATGTTCATACTAATCTCAAATATTTGACAATTTTTGTTTGTTAAAACAGTTGGCAAATAGTTTCAAATAAAATAAATTAAATCATGGCTGCCATGCGTTCAGACTAAAAACAATATTTGCTTCAAATAATTATTTAATGAAAGTGTTCAAAAATAAAAATATATTTCTCAAATAGTAAAAATGAGCGCACTATCTCTTATAGTGTTAGAACAGAAGAATGTAAAAGATAAAAAAAAAAAAAAACTGGAAGACAGTGAATGGGTTACGGGAACATGGCTAAAATTTGCGAAAAATTGCAAAGTTGGAAACAAATCCTAAAATATATTTGAAGTCGCTAAATCGGTTAAAAAACAAAATGTCAAGAAAAAACAAAAAAAAAAGTTGCAAAAATAGCGAAAATTCGCGAAAAACAAGCCATAAAATTTATTAAAAGTCCCTAAAAGTATAAGGAATGAGAAAAATTCGGTAAAAATTGCTAAATTAGCGGAAATTCGCAAAAATTTGCTAATAGCAGCATGATAGCAAAGTCTAATAACACTGTGCTACACTCGAAAAGCACTTCTGAAATGACGTAGTGTGCGTTAAAGGTGTTGGTGAGCATGTTACGAATCCGGGCTTAAAAGTTTCAATATACCTCAAAATTCCCGAGTTATGGACCAAAGAATTTTTTTTGAGGCTGCTACATTTAAACATTTATAACTTTTTTATTTATTAACCGATTTTTGAAAATCAAAATAATTGTTATTTTTAAATATATATACTTTTCGTACAATATTAGCACAAATATGAATAGATTTTTTCAATTATATGAAAAATTTTTAATTTTTTTTAAACTTTTAAAATTTCTACGAGACTTTTTCCAAATTTAGTTTAAAGATAACAAATATATTAAAGACAGTATTTTTCTGAGTAAAATGAGACGTCATTTCTTGAAATCGGTTGAGAAATGAGGAAGTTATAGTACTTTTTATGAGGAGCTATTATAACAGAAGAACAATTAAAATTCCTGAAAAAAGACTATTTTTTTTCTTTTGTTAATACAATATAAATCGCTTATTTTAAACAAGTAAATTTGAATATATAGGTACAAAAAAACTAAAATAATAAGAACTCGAATTTTTGTATTAACAAAGTATTAACAATTCTTTTTGGAATGTGATTGGAATAGTCCTGCAAAGGACTATTATAAATGTAAAGACAGGCCACCAAGAAAGTCATTATTAATATTCCACTAGTGCAGCCCGAGAAGATTATTTTGTCGCCATTGCATTTAAAGCTGGGATATATGAAACAATTTGTGAAACGACTAGACCAAGAGAGTGAGGCTTTTTAGTAGTTAACGTCTCTATTTACGAGACTAAGTGAAGCCAAAATAAAAGAAGGTTTATTTTATTTTCAATCTTAAGAGACATTGAAATTTTTTTCTTATATTTTTATTTCTAGGCATTTTTGTTGGACCACAAATCCGAAAAATGTTTCTTGATGAAATTTTTACGAAATTGTTAAATGCAGTTGAAAAGAGAGCATTTATTAGTTTCATGTCATTGTCGGAAAATTTTTTAGGTAATAATTGAAGCGCTGCCTACGTTCATGTTGTTAGTGACTTTCTGGAGGCTTACGAAGAAATGGGGGTGCAAAATACATTTTCTGCATTCCCATTTAGATTTTTTTCCAGAAAATCTAGGCCAATTTAGTGACGAACAAGGCGAACGTTTCCATCAAGAGTTATTAACAATTGAAAAGAGATTTGAAGGAAAAAGTCAAATCAGGATGCTAGCTAATTACTGCTGGTCACTAAAGCGAAAAACTGATGATTTGTATTTTAAACGTAAAAGATTAAGTAAACATTTTTAAAAAAATTTCATGTATAAGTTGGTAATCTATATATATAAAATAGGATGTGTGTATGTATGTATGTAACGTATGGACTCCAAAACGGCTGGGCCGATTTTGATAAAATTTACAGGGAATCTTCAGAATATTCAGGCGGGTGACACTGGGAAGTCTGATTTCTGATTTTCGGTCTGGGGGCGGAGGGGCGTGGCAAAATCCATAACTTGAGAACGGCTTGACCGATTTGAACGATTTTTTCTTTTAAATGATCGCCATGGTCCAACTTAGGTTTTTACGGAAAGAAAATGTTGCCCCGCCCACTTTTACGCTCACTTTTTTCGTAAGATTCACCGCATATATATACATACATACCACCATATGTATTTTCAAATCAAATGTAAATCAAACATATGTATATGAACAACATTTTAATTTATAATATTATAATGATGAAACAGAACTGGGGATGAACGATGTTTTACATGCAGTTTGACATGAAATTTTGCCAGAGAATGCGGTTTCATGGATTTTTATTTAAAGGCCGTAAATTTCGTTTAAAGATCAATTTAAATCGTCTGGTAATACAACACTAATGTTTGCTTAGGGCCAGCAACGCGGACCGGGTCAGCTAGTACAAATATAAAATCCGTTAAGTTTTATTCGATTAAAGTTATTTTATTAAATCACGCTAATCTAATCAAAACAGGTTTCCACTCTTTTGTTCGCAAAAAGTACTATAACTTCCTCATTTCTCAACCGATTTCAACAAATGACATCTCATTTTACTCAGAAAAATACTGTCTTTAAACTAAATTCGGAAAAAAGTCTCGTAGAAATTTTAAAAGTTTAAAAAATATTAAAAATTTTCCATATAATTGAAAAAATCTTTTCATATTTGTGCTAATATTGTATGAGAAGTATATGTATTTAAAAATAACAATTATTTTGCTTTCCAAGACCGTTTGGTTCGGTTAATAAATAAAAAAGTTATAAATGATTAAAAAAAGTAGCAGCCTCAAAAAATTTATTTGGTCCATAACTCGGCAATTTGGAGGTATATTGAAACTTTAAAAACCGGGTTTGTAATACACTCATCTAGTCCTATAACATAAACTAGATCACTTTGAAAGTGCTTGCAAAAAAGAAAATTTTGTAGCACCTTGTAATTATAAAAAATCTTTAGAATTGTAAAGAATCCGAAAACTTACAGGAAAAATTGCTTCTATCATTTACATGATGGCTGAAATTATTTTTTGCTCTTACAATTTTTTTGTAATATCAAATAAATGTTTGCTCAAAAATTATTAAAATATTTGATTTTTTGTGTTCACACTATGTTCACATTGGACAAATATTTGTTTGCCGGCAAATACTTTTATTTGCTCAAAATCAGCTGTTATTTTATTTGACACTCAAAAATATTTTGTATTCAGACTACGTCAATGAAATATTTTATGTTTGCTACCAAATATTTCATCAGTCTGAACGTACCTTTATCTTATAAATTAAAAAAAAAAATTAATTTGAAAAAAAAAATCTTCTTTTATCTGCAAAACCGGAAATGACCAATTTAAATAAAAAATTTGCTAATATAGTCCTATTTTTTTTTTTTTTTAACTTTCAACCGAAATTAGCATATAGTGAGTGCCCTTATGTTATTGTAAAAGCTTTATTACGTGCTCTCAATTAGTTTAAAAGTTATGCAAATTTCTTTACACTCGTGGATGTGGTTTTGCAATGTTGTACCGTAAAATACAGGAAATGACCAGTATAAAATTAAATTTTTCTAACTTCGACCTAATATTTTAATTTTCTTTTTGCCGAAATTAGCTAACGGCGTATAAATTATATTGTGATCTGCATAAGCTTATAAGCTAAAGCGGCCTATAAATGGCCATTACTTAGCGAGTAAAAATCTAGATAAAATTTTATACAAATTAACTTTTCGAAGCTGTTAAATAGGCCACCAGTATATGCATTTTTTAATATAAGTTTTTGCTGCAACCGTGGTAGGGAGGGTATCCGTAATACAAAATTAGTACTATCGTTTTTTTTTTTTTTTTAGAAAGCTAAATATGTATAAAAGCTAGAACTTTCAAGCTGTTTGATCATAAATACACTACATACTATTTGCATGCTTAAAATTGTCTTCGTAGGGGTAGGGGGAAAGTTCTCCACCATTTAATATGAATATGTACTTATTAAATTTTTTTAGTATTACAGTAAAAGCATTTAAATTTCCTAAATACTACAAAATTTTTTTTTTTTATTATTCCTACACTAAATCCCGCGAAGCTTTTTGCTTGTCTGCAGGAGACCAGAGTCTCTGGCGGGAATCGAACCCGCAACCCCGGTACTGATAGACTAGCTCACTACCAGCTAGCCTACCGGGGCACCCTTACCAATCTACCAATCTGTATTATTAACTGCCCGTTCGCCAATATCGAACAAAATTTCAAAAATTGTTTTTGTTTTAAATGTAATTTTCTATGCGAACGTTAACGTTCGATATCGCCGAACGGGCAGTAACTTTTAAATTGTTGAGAAAGAGCCAGAAAGTTTCAATTAGGAAACTATTAGGTCTGTAAATTTTTATCTTTCTAAGTATCTATAGAGTATTTAGCTGTATTACCAGCGTTAAAAATGAGTTGGCAGTAGCAGGGGATATGTTACCCATTATACAAAATAAATACTTTTTGCCGTTTGTTTAGAAGACTATAAAAATAAGACCGTCTTATACATTAAGTCAATACACTTTTTCTGGGCGTACTAATGTGAACTTGATTTGTTTTTCATAAGGCGGATATACTTCAAATACTCTAAGCAGTAATAGAGTATGAAATGACATAACTAGACTTAAACGTGTTTAAAGGGGGCAAGGGAACATACAATGTGAGAATTATTTATTTTTGTAAACTATTTTCAATATCCCTAGAGGGTAGCAAACTGACACCAAGGTAGTCCAGTGATAGATTGGTGGTAGAGACCGGTTCTAGTTCTAACACTTTATATTAATCGGACCTATGAGCTGCAGGCCCTAGTTGCTATTGCTCTCCTTTTTAAATTATTATTTAATAAATTAAATAATAAATAAATAAAATAAATAATCGGACCTATCACGTTTACATGGTGTTGTCATTTGAGTGGGTCAATTGACATCTAACAGCCATCATTTGACAAGTCACACATAAATTCTCAATGAACGTGTTTATTGTTAGTTACAACAATGGAGTATTATTTCAATAGAATGTTGTATAATTTCAATAAAACAAGGCCTAGAACTTAATTTAAGAACCAAATTATAGAAAGTCCCAAAAAATGTGCCACACCACCGGTGAATACTGTACTATAATTCATTACTTTTCCTACCTTTTTGTCCTTCATATACCAGTTAAATGATTGGTTCTCCTTTCACTAGTCATGAGTTCTTTCTTTTTGTACTTGTTCTACTTTCGCAACTCTCAGGACCAGTCTGCTGGAGCAATTGTCACAAATTTCCTGCAGGCAAATTAAACATTTTCATTTTTCTAATGTCATCATTAAACAAAATTTAATTCTTTCTTGCAATAGACCTATTCCCTTCATATTTCACATACTTTTTTCTTAAGCCAATCTTAAGGTTAGGAAAATAAATACCGCATACAATGACAATTCTTATAATTCTTTATTTAAAAAACTATTCGAATAAAAGTGGTCCAAATAACATATTTAAAATTGCTTCGAATAGTGGTTCAATATGGAAAATAAATTTATTTTTAAATTAAAAATTCGAAATATTGTACATTTTTCGACTCGATTTTCAAACGAAATACAATGAAACTATTATGTAGTATCCCAGCTAGCATATGCTGTTTGTTAGACGATTATGATCAATATACAACTCCTAAAAGAGTCTTCTGATGATTATCTGACGAGTTACAAAAGCAAAAAACATCAACATTTTTTTTATTTTTTACTTTTTTATATATTTTTGACACGCTCGTTTTTTAATCTTGGAATGAACCTTTTGCGACTCTCTGTAAGAGTCATATAAGAATTACTGAGCTACCTAAATAAGAGCGTTTTTGAAATATGAAAATTCTATTGCCAATACAATTTCAATAAAACAAAAAAATTAATTTGAAAAAAAAAATCTTTTATCTGCAAAACCGGAAATGACCAATTTAAATAAAAAATTTGCTAATATAGTCCTATTTTTTTTTTTTTTAACTTTCAACCGAAATTAGCATATAGTGAGTGCCCTTATGTTATTGTAAAAGCTTTATTACGTGCTCTCAATTAGTTTAAAAGTTATGCAAATTTCTTTACACTCGTGGATGTGGTTTTGCAATGTTGTACCGTAAAATACAGGAAATGACCAGTATAAAATTAAATTTTTCTAACTTCGACCTAATATTTTAATTTTCTTTTTGCCGAAATTAGCTAACGGCGTACAAATTATATTGTGATCTGCATAAGCTTATAAGCTAAAGCGGCCTATAAATGGCCATTACTTAGCGAGTAAAAATCTAGATAAAATTTTATACAAATTAACTTTTCGAAGCTGTTAAATAGGCCACCAGTATATGCATTTTTTAATATAAGTTTTTGCTGCAACCGTGGTAGGGAGGGTATCCGTAATACAAAATTAGTACTATCGTTTTTTTTTTTTTTTTTAGAAAGCTAAATATGTATAAAAGCTAGAACTTTCAAGCTGTTTGATCATAAATACACTACATACTATTTGCATGCTTAAAATTGTCTTCGTATGGGTAGGGGGAAAGCTCTCCACCATTTAATATGAATACTTATTAAATTTTTTTAGTATTACAGTAAAAGCATTTAAATTTCCTAAATACTACGAGACTTTTTTTTTTTTATTATTCCTACACTAAATCCCGCGAAGCTTTTTGCTTGTCTGCAGGAGACCAGAGTCTCTGGCGGGAATCGAACCCGCAACCCCGGTACTGATAGACTAGCTCACTACCAGCTAGCCTACCGGGGCACCCTTACCAATCTACCAATCTGTATTATTAACTGCCCGTTCGCCAATATCGAACAAAATTTCAAAAATTGTTTTTGTTTTAAATGTAATTTTCTATGCGAACGTTAACGTTCGATATCGCCGAACGGGCAGTAACTTTTAAATTGTTGAGAAAGAGCCAGAAAGTTTCAATTAGGAAACTATTAGGTCTGTAAATTTTTATCTTTCTAAGTATCTATAGAGTATTTAGCTGTATTACCAGCGTTAAAAATGAGTTGGCAGTAGCAGGGGATATGTTACCCATTATACAAAATAAATACTTTTTGCCGTTTGTTTAGAAGACTATAAAAATAAGACCGTCTTATACATTAAGTCAATACACTTTTGCTGGGCGTACTAATGTGAACTTGATTTGTTTTTCATAAGGCGGATATACTTCAAATACTCTAAGCAGTAATAGAGTATGAAATGACATAACTAGACTTAAACGTGTTTAAAGGGGGCAAGGGAACATACAATGTGAGAATTATTTATTTTTGTAAACTATTTTCAATATCCCTAGAGGGTAGCAAACTGACACCAAGGTAGTCCAGTGATAGATTGGTGGTAGAGACCGGTTCTAGTTCTAACACTTTATATTAATCGGACCTATGAGCTGCAGGCCCTAGTTGCTATTGCTCTCCTTTTTAAATTATTATTTAATAAATTAAATAATAAATAAATAAAATAAATAATCGGACCTATCACGTTTACATGGTGTTGTCATTTGAGTGGGTCAATTGACATCTAACAGCCATCATGTGACAAGTCACACATATATTCTCAATGAACGTGTGAACTAACAATAAAGTTACAACAGTGGAGTATAATTTCAATAAAACAAGGCCTAGAATTAAATTTAAGAACCAAATTATAGAAAGTCCCAAAAAATGTGCCACACCACCGGTGAATACTGTACTGTAATTCATTACTTTTCCTACCTTTTTGTCCTTTATATACCAGTTAAATGATTGGTTCTCCTTTCACTAGTCATGAGTTCTTTCTTTTTGTACTTGTTCTACTTTCGCAACTCTCAGGACCAGTCTGCTGGAGCAATTGTCACAAATTTCCTGCAGGCATATTAAACTATTCATTTTTCTAATGTCATCATTAAACAAAATTTAATTCTTTCTTGCAATAGACCTATTCCCTTCATATTTCACATACTTTTTTCTTAAGCCAATCTTAAGGTTAGGAAAATAAATACCGCATACAATGACAATTCTTATAATTCTTTATTTAAAAAACTATTCGAATAAAAGTGGTCCAAATAACATATTTAAAATTGCTTCGAATAGTGGTTCAATATGGAAAATAAATTTTTTTTTAAATTAAAAATTCGAAATATTGTACATTTTTCGACTCGATTTTCAAACGAAATACAATGAAACTATTATGTAGTATCCCAGCTAGCATATGCTGTTTGTTAGACGATTATGTTCAATATACAACTCCTAAAAGAGTCTTCTGATGATTATCTGACGAGTTACAAAAACAAAAACATCAAAATTTTTTTTATTTTTTACTTTTTTATATATTTTTGACACGCTCGTTTTTTAATCTTGGAATGAACCTTTTGCGACTCTCTGTAAGAGTCATATAAGAATTACTGAGCTACCTAAATAAGACCGTTTTTGAAATATGAAAATTCTATTGCCAATACAATTTCAATAAAACAAACCGACCTGATAAGGATCTGTAAAATAAGATTTTATAATAAGATGGTTTTGATTTCGCGACCTTAAGGTTTGTTTGATATAAATTGTATGAAAATTAGAAGGTTTGACATGAAAAACACGCTTGATGCCCTAATTTAGGTATCTCAGGTATACGGCTGAGCATTTAACGAGTCGTAAAATAATCCCTACGTGAGTCTCATACGACCCTTGGCATGATTTTTGAAAGACTCGTTAGATAATCTCTACATACATCATAAACGATTCCCTTTAGGATTAATATAAGAGTCGTTTGCTGTGTTATGGAAGACTCTCTCATACGAATCAGCACGTGTAACAGTTTCTCCCGTGCAAGGAATCGTCTACAATTAAAAAACGAGCTCGTCGACGATCAAAAACACTCGTCATGAGATTCCCAGTAGACTCCTAGACGATTAAAAATGCTAGCTGGGATGTTTTCTATATTTCTCTTAGTATTGCAATAAAAGGGTAAATATTTAGTTTTTACTTTAAAACCAGTTTCTAGAAAATATTTGCTACACATTTTTGTAACACCTGATTTCATATATAAAACTAAATTGTATAAAAAAGACAACAAATGTAGACTAGTAAATAGATTCCCTTTTTGGATGATAGATAGTTTGAAAATTGCTTTGGAAGTTGTGTTGACTCGAAACGTCATAAGTAAAATTTTTGGAAAAAAAAATACACAGACAAAATTAGAAATTGTCTCTAATCACAAAATTTATACCAAATTCATAATATCAAGCAAACAAGTTGTTGATATTGCATCTATTGCCAAAAAGGTTATATTGATTACTAAAAATTGTAAAATTGTGAATATTTTGTTTCAATAAATGATATTTTTTATTAAAAAAATTATCAAAAAACTTTGCCATTTCAATCAATGTGTTAATTTATTTAATAAAATATGGACAACCCCCAACAACAATTCTTCATGTTTAAATTAGTTTATTTTAAACGAAAAAAGTCAATTAAGATTTTTTGTTATTTAATTAATATATTAATTAAAATTTTATTTTAAAACAACTAAAATGTTAATAAAATCAATATTACATTTTAATTTTCTTTTAACAAAACAAAATAATTGATTCAATTATCACATTAATTATATTAAAACACTTTTTAAAACATTTTTTTAAAATCGGTTTCGATACAGGTTTCCGTTATCCGATTGGCTTTAGATTGAACACCAGTTAGTTTTCGGAGCAATACAAACAAGTAAAAAAGCATATTTGGGCAAGCCTAACCATATGATAACCTCCACCACATTATTTGAAAACAAATTTTTGAGAGTTTACCCTAGTTGGAACCATGGACCCACCAGAACAAAATTATGTTATGAGGCTAAGATTCATATAAAAGTTCTTTGTGCCGAATATTATTAAGCTTAATTAATCTATGTATATAAGATTTGTTTGTCTTTAAGTGATTTTATGATGAGGGTTTATATGGGACCTATGGGTAATTTTGGACCTACCAGCACGGCATTTTGTCATGATATCGTAAAACTATTGTCGCCAAATTGTATATTGATACCAACATTTAGAAGGAAGTTGTGGCACTAAAAGCTATTTTTGGAAATAGTATTTGTATGGGAGCTAAAGAGCGAGCCAGAAAAAACTTATACTTTTATTAAGTTAAATAAAATGTTATTCGTTCAATATGAAAATTCTATAAAACTACGAAAATTTATTAAAATATTGTACAAATGCATTAAACATTAAAATATTTCCCTATTACTTGGAATTTGAAATTTATCCACTTTTTCCAGAAATCCTGCAACTAAAGATTTTTTAGTTGATTCCGTTACCTCTTTGGAAGAGGTGTTCCACTTACGCTTTAATCGAACATCTTCTGGGATATCTTTCGTGTGTTCTTTAATGTTTTTGTTTTACAAGACCTCAATACCTTTCCACAGGTCGAAATTCTGGACAGTGGGGTGGATTTACAAAAATGTACGTCGTTGTTTGAATACCACTCCATAGTGGATGATGCCAAATCGGGCCAGAAATATAAAGGTACGCTGGGCTATTTTATGAAAGGTAAGAGCCGTTTGTGTTTATCGTGCCTGATCTCAAAAATGATTGGCTTTTTTTTTGCCACAAGTGCAAATGGCTTGCCACACAAGAAACTTCTTAGGGAATTTTGTTTGTTTTTTTGGTCCTATATTGTGCTTGAAAATAACATCGTTCATCAGCCACATGCAAAGCTTGACCCGAAAGTTGTGAAAAATCTGCCTGTACATAAGTTTCATGATTCATCACACAACAGGTTTTTTTTTGTTCTGAAATTTGACCTAAATTTTTTCGAAGGTTTTTGAGCTTCTAAGTCATTTGGAACTTTCTCAACGACTTTAACCCAACATAAGCTTTGGCTCCACGCACAAAAGAATCAGAGCATTTAACTTTATAAGCTGCTTTTCTGAGAGAAGTGTTCGGAGCTCTTCGAAAAAGTTGTTTGACTTCTTTTGCCTTACCAATACCTGTTAGACATTTTTTCTTCCAGATTAATGAATTTAAATAGTGTGACGATGATCCTTCAGAGCTTTTGCTATTTTTTTGAAAGTCCATATTGGATTTTTTAAAAGTCTTAATTATTATTTCACCTAATATTTTTCGCTGTCCATTTTGGCCGAAATATCAGTTTAAAATGAATGATGTATAAAAGATAATAACTGACATATGCGAAATTTTATCTTTGCGAACTGTACTTTGCGCACATGGTTTATATGGACAGCCAACCAGCCAGTCAGCTAGCTGGAAAGGCCGTCATCGTTATTTCGATTCAAAAAGTGATTCTGAGTCGATCGGTAAGCTGGAAGTCCACAGCACGCGTTTTCGCCTCCACTCATTGCAGAATTTTGATACCTTACTTGCGTTTTACGTTTCAAGCTACATATAACTACACAGATTCTGTGTGGAACTGCAGCCTTGAAGGTGGATCTGGGACCAATATGTTAAGGTGTTGCAAGCATCAAACGCATAATACCCTCTCCACTATTGTGGTGTGGGTATAAAAATATAATTTTTGCGGCTCGGTTTAATTTTAATCGATTCCGGCACTGGTTTCAGATGTCCCGTTGACTTATAATTTTACACCAGTTGGTTTCAGTTACAAATGAACAAAATTGTAGAAAAACTAGTTTATTTTTTATAGTTCTAAGGGGAACAAAAACTGACGGACATTCCTAAAGAGATACACAACATAATTTCGAGTTGTTCGAAGGTCCTTGTTAATTGTTGTCATATTTGAGCCCTTAAAACTTATAAACTATTAAAATAAAAAGAAGTTTTAATTTTGGTCAGATTTCCAAAAATTATTTAAGTTCGCGTACAATTCCTGTTTGTGGTCCATACTTTGAGTAACGTTGGTTACCTTGGTGTCTTAAAAAACTCAAGTTAAAAAATAAATATATTTTAATTCAAGAAAAATAAGTGCTTATGTTTAGTTAAAGGTCATTTAAACCAAATATTTTAGCGTACTTAATAAAGCAGAAAATAAACTAAAAAAAAAAAAAAAAAATCAATTTCCATACAGAAGAGCACAATCTGCAAACAAACAACTACTTGCACACGCAAATACTTTCAGTAGAGTTAACCTGCCAGTCAGTCACGTTATAAGAAAAAGTCGTTTTCAACATTTAAGTCACCAACACGAAAAAAAATCATACAATAACAGAAACAACCCATTGTGTCGTAGTTGTAATTGTAATCGATGTTTTGTCTTATTTCATAGTCGTTATTGTTTTTAAATATTTTTTTTTTGCTGGGAGCATCTGTTTTTCAACACACTTTAACATTTAAAGTGGAAAAATAAAATGCCCCATGGTTTTACTTTTAACATTACAAGACGACATTCGAAACAACCCAACAACAACAAAAAAAAAATAAAAAAAAAAAGAAAACAAAACAACAACCTGCAAAAACACACTAATCAATACAATTCTGTAAGCGAATTGTGCTTATAGAGTTATAAAATATGTGTTTTTAATTTAAATATACAATTAAGTAAGACAAAATTTTATTGACTGTAAATGTAGCCGAGATTTCTTATAATAACCATTTGCCAATTGAAGTGCAAACAGTCTTAGAGAGTCTATAACTAACAATCTAACCGGTGCATCCATCCTTCTATCGATACGTTTTGAATTTACACTTTAACATTTACGCGTGTTGAAGACAACAAAATCCAGTATGTTTTTTTAACTTTTTTTTTTTTTGTTACAACAACAAATGCCTAGTCTTTTTTATCTCGGATTGCATTGCATTTTGCACATTTACTAGAGCATTGAATCTTTTGAGACATTGATCTACAACATTTGCAATCTTCTTTTAACATTCTAAAACTCAAACCATTTACTTCAGTCTTTTTCTGCTTTATTGTCCGTTTGTTTTTTGTCTTTTGTTAAACTTGTTAAAAAAAAAACAAGTGAATGTTTAGTTTAATTTATTAACAATACCCTACTTTAGGTGATAATTTAATAAGTGGGACATGCAACAACTTTCTCATTTATTTATTTATTAAATGTTTCAAATATGAACAATTATAGTAACGAAGACCTTTAGCTTGTTGTAGTGAAACCGACCAGTCTCTGGCAAAAATCGAACCCGCAAACTACCAATTGGCCTACCGGGGAATCCCAGTATATTTAAGAAAAGTTGCTTGAGATTCTAAGCGATTTTCTTTATAAAAGTTGCCTAAGATTTCGACTAACTTTCTATAAAACAAATATACTTAAATTTTAGGCAATTGTTTTTTTTAAAACACCGCGAAATAAGTGTCAGATGCAATACGTGCCAGTGCAATTACTTCAATGAAATAATTCCCAAGATAAATTAAAAAAGTCACAAACTGAAAAATAGAAATAAATCCCAAAAAATAATTCCCAAATCAAAAGTTAAACAAATCCCACAAATCTCAAAAAAAATCCTTCGAAAAGGAATAAAATAAGACAAAAAAAAAAAAAAAATTAAAGAACTCCCAGACAAAATAGATATTATACCCAAAAATTGTGAAAAGGTCCGAAAAATAATGACAAAATATCATTTTAAAATTTTTATTTAATAGTTTTTACAAAAAAGTTTTAAACATACATACATAGTTATTTTGGTTGGAGTCATATACCCGAAACTTTAAATCCCGAATTTCAAAATCTCAAGTTTTAAAATCACAAAAAAATTCTCTTCATAGTCGGCCTTTTGCGTTGCGCAAGGATTTTCTCCTCTATGGCATAACAAATACCGGTTTCGCTAATTTAAGCTCCCAAATCTGACCTTGAGCACGGCCGAAGGCCTTATTTGCAGAGAAACTTTAGTAAGAAAATCCTTGGGCCCGGGCGTAGACAGGCTATGCAGAGAAGTTTAAGTAAGCGATTCTGGATCTTAAAATTTGGGATTTTCGAATTCGGGATTTTAAGTATTGGGTATATGACCTCAACCCAAATAAGTATGTACGTTTAAAACTACTTTGTATTTGATATCAGGAAATTAACCAAAAAATCAATAAATACAAATGGAAAATGTTAAAATATATAAAGAAATTGCAGATAATTGAAAATGAAATAACTCCCACAGCAAATGAAGTAACACCTAAAAACCAACTAAAATGGAATAGAATAACTCCCATGATAATTGTCTTGCGACTTAATTCATTTGGGTATTATTTTATTATGAAATAACTCCCAGACAAAAAAAAATAAATAACTTCCAAAAAGATGAAAAAAACCGAGAGGTAGCACACAGCCCTGAAATGAAATAACCCCTACATTTGAATGAACATTTTTAATACCTAATTAAATTTTTTTTTGAAACTTTTTGCACACTGGGACTTATTTCGCGGCGCCCTTGGCGTATTCTAAGCAGTTTTCTTTAAAAAAAGATGCTTTATATTCTGAGAAATTCTCTTCAAAAAACTTGACCCATACTCCCAGTAATTTTTTTTTTTTTAAAAAATTACCCTAAATAGTAATTGACTTGCTTTAAAAAGGTGCTGTACACTTTATGAAAAAATTATCTTTTATTTTGAAAATTTAGTTTTACAAAAGTTGACTCTGACAACGAGCAAATTTCTTTAGAAAACTTTTCTCAGTCTCTGAGCTATTTTCTTTATAAAAATTGCTTTCAATTTTCGGAATTAATTTTTTTTAGAAATTTAATATTTTCTAAGTATTTTATTAGTTTATTTTTTTAGTGGTTATCTATTCACGCAGAAAGACAATATGGTCGTAGATAACTATTATCTAAGAGCAACTTACTTGGGTTGGATTATAACAGTGCTTTGTTTGTAGGTAACCATATTAGCGCTAATTTCGCATAAATAATGTTAAATATTGAACAAATTATTGTTAATTTTGAAAATAATATTTAAAACATTAACCCGTATTTGATCAACATTAACGATAACTTGGTGAAAATTAATTTTTTTTTTTTTTTTTTTGTTTGTTTTGTTTAATTTTTTGTGGAAGAAATATTCTTAGTATATATATGATGATATTTATATCAAAGTATATTTTACCACAATCATGGAGTGTGGCCAACCATTTCAACTGAGAGAAGACGGACCGCCATAATAATAATATGGTGACTGTTGATTTTTAGACATTTATTCAAATATAAATTATGAGTCAAGCTGTAATTTTATTAATTTAAGTTTATTGTTATTATTGTTACATGTTATTTCCCACTTTTATAAGCAATTATTTGACTGATAGTGAAGTAAATTTTACGTACATATCGAATTCATTTTCTAGCCCACAACGACCTTCATTAGCACTCTTTATGTTTGTGTTCTGGTTTGGGGTACTTTCTAAATTTCATGAATTTAAATTAACGAGTAAAAAAAACCAATCGAGAATTTAAGGCAAACTAAGCAAGTAACTGAAAAGCATTCAACAACTGCAGAGAACAAATCAGCCATAATTTTTTTACTATACTTGACAATTATAATAAATGCCTATGGCTGTAGCAGAAATATGTTAAGCATAATATTGTCCTTGCCAACCGTATTTGAATTTTTATGATTAAAATGTATTTCATGGCAATATTTAAGCAAAATGTTATTAATTGTTACAATAGCGGTGTGAAAAAAACCATAGTGTGTTTGTGGGCATTGCGGGGACCATAACTAGGGCGTTTTGAACATGTTTTTATACCCTTCAACACAGGTGGAAAGAGTATATCGATGCCTTACTTTCTCAACCTCGAAACTTAAAAAAAAATGGTTTTGACTTTTTCATATAAAACGATTGCTATTTTTGCGTTCTATTACTTCAACAACTTATTATTTCTATAATTTATTAATATTTACAGAATGGAGACAAAGTATTGGAATAATAAGTTGTTGCAGTAATAGAATACAAAAATAGCAATCGTTTTATATGAAAAAGTCAAAACCGTATATTTTTAAGTTATGAGGTTGAGAAAGTAAGGCATCGATATATAAGTTTGTCATTCCGTTTGTAATTTTTGCATTAGTTATCTTACCCCCTATAAAGTATATACCCTGCGGGAAATTTGAGTCAAATGGTCTTACAGCACCTATCCCGTGACCAGTGTATACAATATTAAAATAAAAAGGAACGAAGAGAAAACAAGACATATCACTTAACTGGTGCTAATGTGTTTAACGTGTAGTAAGTCCAGAGCAAAGGTTATTGGCACAAAACTATTCATGTGACTGGATTTTGCGCGGGTAGTGGCTAATTCTTTCTGGTTCGATTACTTCATATGAAGGGGATGTTAACATGGTGTTGGCTTAGAAGGTGATAAACTGATATATTTTTGGATCTTTGTGATGGGTCACATAGTGAAGCAAACGAACCTTATCTGTCCTGTCTTGGATAATATATAATTGGTCAACAAAAATTAAAATGATTTTTATTAAATTCGTTTTAAAGTCGTTTTAAATTCATTGAAAAATTATGAAATTGTCATATTTTCTGGACAGGTATAAATTTATTAACCCCTTCATATAAAGTGTTAGAACTAGAACCGGTCCCTACCACTTTATAACTATCACGTGACAAGTTTGGTGTTAGTTCCCTTTCCCCTAGGATATATTGTGGGTCCTTATGAGAAGCGAAGTTGATTTAACTATGTCCGTCTGTCTGTTGAAATGGATTTTCCGAAGAGCCCAGAATTTATGGGGACTTGGTTGAAATATAATTAAGTCACATATGCTCCGTTGTATTTTGCTATTGAAATTCAGCCTAATCAGTCCACAAAGGTCTGAGATCTGAGCCAGTAGTTACAACTGCCTCTAATTTAAAGTTTATTGTCGTTTTTTTCTGTTCATCAGTAGAACGGCGGGAGCCAAAGCATCTAATTTAGTTACAAGCATCTTGGTTATCAATATACCGTACCCGACAAAATGTGGGCGTGATTGGTCTAACAGGCGTGGCATTTTCCATACAAAAACATTATATATTTCTGTATATCTAGAGAAAGCCAAGACCCAAAGTTTTCAAATTAGGTACAAGCATCTGGTTTTCAATAAATATCCGACAAAATGTAGGTGAACGGTATTAATATAACTTTTTGTTCTTTTCGCACCATGGTGTAGGGTATATAAATTCGGCATAGCCGAATATAGCACTCTTACTTGATTTTGCGTGTAGTTTGTTTGGACAATTATTCCTGGAGAAAACAGTCTCAGACTGGACGTTTTTTCTTCAAGTATTTTTAAAAACATGACTTGATCCCGTATTTCTTTTCTTGCTTTAACATGTTTTTCTTTAAGGGTATTCCTAGTTCTTATATTTACTTTTGTATATATAATTCAAGTTCATACTTCAGAAAATATTTTTTTTATTTTTTTTTTTTTTGTTATGTTTCTTTATTCAACTTACCCCCACTCCAGCAACTTTAACGCAGACATGAAACATCTGACATTGAGCCTCCGGATCTGCATAATAGCCGCCAAGTATTTTGTCATGACATGTGAATCGTGTTTGTGGCATATTTTGTAGACTGTACGTTGGCCATGGTTTTCTAAAGAATGATGACTCTTGTCCTAGTATTGTGTTTGTTATAGTTAAAACAATTGCTGCAAAAGAAGAAAATTTATTTAAAAAAAAAATTGCTTAAACGTGTTTTTGAACGTAAAATTATGCAGCAGAAAAAATAGTCATTTCGAATATTGAAAATTTTTTTACATTTAGCTTAACGCAATTGTACATAATTTAATTTTATAGCAAACAATATTTAAATATTAAGTCCCTCATTAAAAACATTAATGAAGTCTTGGTCCTAGTTATGAATTTGTACCATAATGTCAGGGCTGTTCTGGAAATCGAAAACGCAAAACGCAAGAATTTTGAAGTTCTTTTTGATACACTCGTAATCCAGTTTTTTTATTTTTCTCATAGAATTCTGTTTGATAAAGAAATATTTGTACTGTATTGTATTTGTATTTCGTTTACTACAAAAATCTTATTAAAAAAACGACTTTTAATTTCTTGTGTTTTGCGTTTTCGATTTCCAGAACACCCCTGATTAAGTCACTAAATACCAAGGAAAAAAAATTTTATAAAATATTATTGTTATCTTCTTAAAACTCTTTTAATATTTTTAATTTAAAATACAAACAGAATTTAAATTTAAGAAAAAAAATTACTTTACCAAACAAATTATTGCAATTAAGTGCTGCCCTCCCCCCTCAAAAAAAACTTATTTTATATTCATAATTATAATTCTAATATTTCCTTTTGATGGATGGTTGCATATTTTAAGTAATTACAATTAACACAAACTGCTGATAAAACAATTTTTTTTTTGCAAAAAATGTTCATTTCAAAACAAAAAAAAAACTAAGCTCAACTCATTGGTATTTGTAGTACAATTCTGTAGTAATAAAACTTCTTAAAAAGAAAAATATTATAAAAAATTACCAACGAACAACATTTTGCAATTTCATCAAGTCATTCATTCATCATCCTATAACGAAAACAGACAAAAATATTTTTTACTTCTGATTTATTTTTTTTTCTTTTTGCCTCAACGTGAAGAATATTAAGCAGAGTGTTGTTTAACTAAAATGCAAGTTTCAAAATTTACATTAAATTTAAATATAAAGTTTTTGTTATTGTAAAACTAGAATTTTTGCTGATGAATTGTTTGCATTATACAAAAGCAAATAATTAAAAGAAAAAAACAAGATCATCATCATTATCTATCTCATCATCATCGTTAACAACAACAGCTTAAACTCACAATGTTGCCAAGATTACAAAAGATCTTAATGATTTTAATGTTTTATTTGGTTTAAATTTTGATTTATGTTTTCACAAGATTGAGCAAAAATGAATTGTGATGAAATTGAGTAGTTTATACTTGTGTTCATAATAGTTTTTGTTGGTGGCATATATCAAATTTTTTGATTATATATATTTAATATTTAAATCCACCACTTATTAAATATCACCGATATTTGAATTACTATACATTAAAGAATTCAAAACAAGTAAGAAAGTATAGTCGGTCAAGTCAGATCATATGATACCCTACACCACATATATATCAATAGGAGTTTACTTATGTTATATATTTCATTTCAATCTGTTAAATAGTTTCGGAGGGTCAAAAATTGCCCCCTTTCTCCCCTCGTGGTCTTATTTTTAAAAAAATGCATAGCTAAGGCTGGGTTTTTAAGATCTCAGTTAAGCTAGGTTTAGTTAATCTGAAAACCGATTTTTGCCGCCATTAGCAAGTTTGTATACAAAATTTTGACGGAACATCTCAGTTTGGCTTAAAATTTAAAAAAAAATATAAACAAAAAATCACATTTCGTTAGAAAAATTCGAGTTTCAGAGAACGATAAACTAAGTTTAAACTTAATCCGCGTCTCAAAAACCCGGCCTTAAGTGTCCATATAAATGTGGATCTTTCTATGTTTTTAATTTCTTTAAAATTGGTTTGATAATGGGCACAAAGACCCTATTCTGGAAAGCAGCTTGTTTAGGGGCTTTATGAAATTATGGACCGATGCACCTCATTTTCAATATACTTGGTTCTTGTGCCAATTAGAAGCTATGTACCAAATTTCATAATTATCTTCCAAATTGCGACCTGTACTTTGCGCACAAGGTTACATGAACAGCCATCCATCCAGACGGACATCGTAAGATCGACTCAGAAAGTGATTCTGAGTCGATCGGTGTACTTTAATGTGCGTCTAGGACCAATATTTTAAGGTGTTTCACACATCAGCACAGATGAATAATACCCCCTCCACTATTGCGGTGCACAGTGAGACAACGCCGGCATTAAATACAAGGAGTCATTGTAGAGCTCTGAAATTTTGCACAGCTATTAAGAAAATTCGCCCACTTTTACGCCCACCTCCCATACAATCGAAATTTGTAAAATGCCGTATTGTCCGTAATACTTTAGGTATACAGGTATGTGATGGAAATTGATTTTAAAAACGAAACGATTTGAAACCGAAAATATCGCTATAAGTATCTTTTAAAATGGACTTTTAATACATATTCCTTTTATTTTCTGTCTTTATTCTTTTAAATTTTATATTATATATGTCAACTGAAGTGTATACTGAACAAAAATTTAAGACTTTAATTCAGAAATGGATTTTAAAATCGCTCGGAATTCATCACACCTTTTAAAAACGTTCGTTTTTAAAACGATCGATTTTCATCACATACCTGATAACTTTCAATTTTGGTATACTTGAATGTTATATTGTTACAAACATTATCAGAAAATTTTGAACTTTGGCCCTCTTTTACCCCCACCACCCATACAACCTCAACATAAAAAGTGCCATATTTTCTAAAATATTTTAGGTACAACCTTCAAATTTGATATTACTGTAATTTATATCATTTAAAATGTTTCATGCAAAAATTACAATAACACGCCCACTATTACGCCCACCTCCCATTGAAATGCAATAAAAAAGAACAATTTTTTTTTCATTCTATCAATAATTTTTTTACATCATCATGGTATTCTAATTTTTTCAATTTCATTCTCATTCTAAATGAATTAATATAAGGATCTGATGATATTTGCAAATAGTGCATTACATCTTCATTCGTAGAAATACGTGAATTTTTACGAGAATGAAATAGCCTGCAGTTTATTAAAAACTTTAAAATTATGCAACAATCTAACCCAAAGAATAGTTGTAAACAATTAAAAAAAAGAAAAGTAAAAAGTTGTAATCATGCTATTGTATGTTTAAAGTACTTATGCAAACTTTTGCTATATGAAAGACTGTAGTCTCAGCTTTCATTTGAAGTCTCAGCTTTCATTGAAAATGTTCAATTTTTACACCACAATTCTGTTGTTAAGAAATGTTTTTTGTGTTTTTTTTTAAATTTATTTTTTCATCTACTCATTCTACAACAACTTAATAAATTAAAAAAATTACAAAATAAAAATTAAATAAAAAAATTATGTATTTTTTTATTTTCTTGAATATTACATATTGAACTAACATATTTCAAGCGCGTTGGCATACCTCAACTTTGACTTGCTCTAGACCAAAAAGTAATGAAGTTATGAGGCTGAAATTTCAGGGAATTGTTACTCATATATCTGTTAATATACTGTGAACTGCGCGGTGCGGGTATAAAAATTAATGCTTAAACTTGCTTTTGCAAGTTAGAAAAATCGTTGAATGAAAACTTGGTTCTGTGTACTATGAGGGCGAAAAGTGAGTTAATATCCGCAATAGTTTTCTACTTAATTTTATTACAACATACATCTTTACTCTTTTATAAGATCATTTATGCTTATATAATATTTTGATATCTTTGGTATGCCTCAGTCTTTAGGCTGAAACAAAATAAGACACTAAATTTCTGCATTTTATATGCCAAATTGCGATTAGCATCTAAAATTTAAGCTTCACATGCCTTTTCCTGCAGATTAATTCGGCCAAAAGGAAATTAAGTTCACAATTTTATTAAATTATTTTTAAATTGCCGCACGCAGGCGGACATATGTACATGCCTTACATCATTTTCTAAGCTATAAAAGAGCCAGCCTGCCTGCCAGCGGTACTGACATCGTTAGATCGATATAAAAAGTGATTCCTGGAAGTTGGTACGCTTAAGGCCATTATTTTTAGGTCTTAAGCACATTACCACAAACACATTATATCCTCTCCACTATTGTAGCGTGGGCAGTGTTACCATTATTTTTACAAAAATTATAATTTTTAATCCAAATTTAGATATTTTTAATTAGGCTTCAGTTTATTGAATTTAATTTTCATTAAATTATTTTTTAGAAGACAGGAATTTTACAACATGAAATTAATTAAAATTTAATTGATAATTTTTCATTCTTTTGAATGAAAAGCAAATTTCGATCTACCAAGGTGAAATACCATTTGGTTTAAAGATTGATGTTTGACTATTGACGTCATCCGGCTTCAAAACCCGAGTGAGTAAAGACGGCAAACCCCACTAAAGAGATTATGTGGTTACAATCGAAACAAGTCTGGGCAACCTGTTCGTGAAAGCCTGGGTTCAAATCTCAGCGCAGTCAAGAATGAAAAATTATCAATAACATTTTAATTAATTTCATGTTGTAAAATTCCTGTCTTCATAAAAATAATTTAATGAAAATTAAATTCAATGAACTTAAGCCTAATTAAAATATCTAAATTTGGATTAAAAACCATTAACAGTTCAATAAAATAACCACAATACTAATTAAAAATTACAATTTCCAAATAAAAATTTTAAAAAATTAAAAAAATTATAAAACCATATTTGTGTAATATAAATTAATTTTTATTGAAGCAAAAAAACACAAATCTACTATTAGGTATGTGATGGAAACCGGGTTTGATAACGAAACGATAATATCGATTTCAGTATCTTTCAAAATTGATTTTGAATACATTCTCCTCTTGTTTTCTGTACATATTCATTTAAATTTTTTATTTTATATGTTATTTGAACTGTATAATTTATAAATTATAAACGGATTTAAAAATTTCTCAAAATGAATCAATCACATCTTTTCAAAACGATCGTTTTTAAATCGATCGATTTTCATCATATACCTGTATATTATGATAAAGAAATGTATAGGTACATACATAATGTTATATACATAATTACAAGTAACATTTTAGTTATGCACAGTGCTGTGGAAATACGTCTTTATAAAAATTATGTTCAAAATACAAATACTATTTTATTTTTATATTTTAAAATAAAAATTCAAACCAGTCTTCAGAAAAAGTATTAATTCATATTTGAACAATACTATATTGAAATAAAATTGAATAAATTTACGTAGAAATATAAATAAATCGAGACTGTCAAGTCGGTACAATTTTGCTTTATATAAAAAAGCATGCAAAGACACACAATAGCTGGCGTAAACGTAAAAGTGTATCTACGTCGTACGGCGACATAGACCTAATTTTGTATTATACGCCGATTACGACCGTATTGTCATAGAAAAAAATTTTAAAAATATAAATTTGAATTATATTTGTGTTTTCAAATTGAATACTTGATAACAAAATAAAAGGATAGAAAAATGAGCAATAATTTGAATAAATTGAAATTTTTTAATATTATTTTTAATAAAGGGAATTAAGCACAACAAACAAAAGTTTTTAATAAATAATAGTATTCCCAAAAAAAACTTTGATAATAAAAAAAAATAAATTTTAAATTTTTACAATTTTTAGTAATCAATATAATTATTTTGGTAATAGGTGCAAAATCAACAAATTGTTTGCTTAATTCTATGAATTTGGTAATTAGAGAAAATTTTTAATTTTTCCTGTGCAGAGATGTGAATTATTCGAAATACCCCAGCTAGTCCTTGGGCAATAATTTTTTCACTTGAACGATAGAAAAAGGATTCATTCATATGTAAAAATAATGATTTTAAAATATTTTGAATTTAAATTTGTTCAAATATTTAAAATTTTGGTAAAAACAAAACAACAAGAGATAGAAACATTTGGGTCAGCCAAACAAATAAAAAGATTGGATAATGGCTATTGCGAATGGTTTCATCTTTTTTTCGAGAAACCAATAAATTTTATTAAGTTCAAAATAAGCTGGTTCGAATAATCAAAAGCCATCATGGTGCTGCTTTTTTGGAGATGAAATAAAAATACGACGATTAAAAAATCATTTGAAATACATATGTATAATCAAAAACTATATAATTTACGATTGAAAAATGAGATGAAAACTACTCAATAATGATTATAAAAACTGCCATTAAATTGCTCAAAAAGGAATTAGAAAATTGTAGCACAAATGATTCTTTCAGGTGATTCATCGGTAGGGTAACATTTTCTTACAACGAGAGTATCATTTATGATTGAAAAATTAGTTCATATATGGGTATTTTGCTCGTGAAGCTGATTCCTAAATGATTCGATTATGATACAGAATGATAATTGGGACATTTATTTTAAATACAAATACAAAATATGTATTTTTGTTTTCAACATTTTTCATTTTTCGAATTTATTCTATGAGTTAAATTTCAGTTATGTATTTTATAAAGCTTTTTTTTTTTTTGTAATAGCTCTATTCCTTAAATTTTTTTTTTTTTAGAAATGACTTTATACACTACCAGACTATTATATTGTATTTTCTTGTTACATTTTACCTTAGCTTTCCGTTGGATAGCAATGAAGTATATTTATGTACAGAAAAATTTACAATTATTAGACACCAGCAGAATGTAATGCATTTTCTGGCCCGCTACGGCCTTCGTCAGCATTCTTTGTGTCACACTGGATAGTGATACTTTATAAATTGAATGTATTTAACTCAACTATTTTAACAAATAGATATTGGGAATTATTTCTTTTTCATAAGCAACTTTATTATATTCAACATTTTTCATTTTTCGAATTTATTCTATGAGTTAAATTTCAGTTATGTATTTTATAAAGCTTTTTTTTTTTTGTAATAGCTCTATTCCTTAAATTTTTTTTTTTTTTTTTTTTTTTTTTTTTTTTTTAGAAATGACTTTATACACTACCAGACTATTATATTGTATTTTCTTGTTACATTTTACCTTAGCTTTCCGTTGGATAGCAATGAAGTATATTTATGTACAGAAAAATTTACAATTATTAGACACCAGCAGAATGTAATGCATTTTCTGGCCCGCTACGGCCTTCGTCAGCATTCTTTGTGTCACACTGGATAGTGATACTTTATAAATTGAATGTATTTAACTCAACTATTTTAACAAATAGATATTGGGAATTATTTCTTTTTCATAAGCAACTTTATTATATTCAACATTTTTCATTTTTCGAATTTATTCTATGAGTTAAATTTCAGTTATGTATTTTATAAAGCTTTTTTTTTTTTTGTAATAGCTCTATTCCTTAAATTTTTTTTTTTTTTTTTTTTTTTTAGAAATGACTTTATACACTACCAGACTATTATATTGTATTTTCTTGTTACATTTTACCTTAGCTTTCCGTTGGATAGCAATGAAGTATATTTATGTACAGAAAAATTTACAATTATTAGACACCAGCAGAATGTAATGCATTTTCTGGCCCGCTACGGCCTTCGTCAGCATTCTTTGTGTCACACTGGATAGTGATACTTTATAAATTGAATTTATTTAACTCAACTATTTTAACAAATAGATATTGGGAATTATTTCTTTTTCATAAGCAACTTTATTATATTCAACATTTTTCATTTTTCGAATTTATTCTATGAGTTAAATTTCAGTTATGTATTTTATAAAGCTTTTTTTTTTTTGTAATAGCTCTATTCCTTAAATTTTTTTTTTTTTTTTTTAGAAATGACTTTATACACTACCAGACTATTATATTGTATTTTCTTGTTACATTTTACCTTAGCTTTCCGTTGGATAGCAATGAAGTATATTTATGTACAGAAAAATTTACAATTATTAGACACCAGCAGAATGTAATGCATTTTCTGGCCCGCTACGGCCTTCGTCAGCATTCTTTGTGTCACACTGGATAGTGATACTTTATAAATTGAATGTATTTAACTCAACTATTTTAACAAATAGATATTGGGAATTATTTCTTTTTCATAAGCAACTTTATTATATTCAACATTTTTCATTTTTCGAATTTATTCTATGAGTTAAATTTCAGTTATGTATTTTATAAAGCTTTTTTTTTTTGTAATAGCTCTATTCCTTAAATTTTTTTTTTTTTTTTAGAAATGACTTTATACACTACCAGACTATTATATTGTATTTTCTTGTTACATTTTACCTTAGCTTTCCGTTGGATAGCAATGAAGTATATTTATGTACAGAAAAATTTACAATTATTAGACACCAGCAGAATGTAATGCATTTTCTGGCCCGCTACGGCCTTCGTCAGCATTCTTTGTGTCACACTGGATAGTGATACTTTATAAATTGAATGTATTTAACTCAACTATTTTAACAAATAGATATTGGGAATTATTTCTTTTTCATAAGCAACTTTATTATATTCAACATTTTTCATTTTTCGAATTTATTCTATGAGTTAAATTTCAGTTATGTATTTTATAAAGCTTTTTTTTTTTTTTGTAATAGCTCTATTCCTTAAATTTTTTTTTTTTTTTAGAAATGACTTTATACACTAACAGACTATTATATTGTATTTTCTTGTTACATTTTACCTTAGCTTTCCGTTGGATAGCAATGAAGTATATTTATGTACAGAAAAATTTACAATTATTAGACACCAGCAGAATGTAATGCATTTTCTGGCCCGCTACGGCCTTCGTCAGCATTCTTTGTGTCACACTGGATAGTGATACTTTATAAATTGAATGTATTTAACTCAACTATTTTAACAAATAGATATTGGGAATTATTTCTTTTTCATAAGCAACTTTATTATATTCAACATTTTTCATTTTTCGAATTTATTCTATGAGTTAAATTTCAGTTATGTATTTTATAAAGCTTTTTTTTTTTTTTTTGTAATAGCTCTATTCCTTAAATTTTTTTTTTTTTTTTTTTTTTTTTTTTTTTTTTTTTTTTTTTTTTTTTTTTTTTTTAGAAATGACTTTATACAATATAATAGTCTGGTAGTGTATAAAGTCATTTCTAAAAAAAAAAAAAAAAATTTAAGGAATAGAGCTATTACAAAAAAAAAAAAAAAAAAAAAAAGCTTTATAAAATACATAACTGAAATTTAAAACATAGAATAAATTCGAAAAATGAAAAATTTTGAATATAATAAAGTTGATTATGAAAAAGAAATAATTCCCAATATCTATTTGTTAAAATAGTTGAGTTAAATACATTCAATTTATAAAGTATCACTATCCAGTGTGACACAAAGAATGCTGACGAAGGCCGTAGCGGGCCAGAAAATGCATTACATTCTGCTGGTGTCTAATAATTGTAAATTTTTCTGTACATAAATATACTTCATTGCTATCCAACGGAAAGCTAAGGTAAAATGTAACAAGAAAATACAATATAATAGTCTGGTAGTGTATAAAGTCATTTCTATAAAAAAAAAAAAAAAAAAAAAAATTTAAGGAATAGAGCTATTACAAAAAAAAAAAAATTAGCTTTATAAAATACATAACTGAAATTTAACTCATAGAATAAATTCGAAAAATGAAAAATGTTGAATATAATAAAGTTGCTTATGAAAAAGAAATAATTCCCAATATCTATTTGTTAAAATAGTTGAGTTAAATACATTCAATTTATAAAGTATCACTATCCAGTGTGACACAAAGAATGCTGACGAAGGCCGTAGCGGGCCAGAAAATGCATTACATTCTGCTGGTGTCTAATAATTGTAAATTTTTCTGTACATAAATATACTTCATTGCTATCCAACGGAAAGCTAAGGTAAAATGTAACAAGAAAATACAATATAATAGTCTGGTAGTGTATAAAGTCATTTCTAAAAAAAAAAAAAAAATTTAAGGAATAGAGCTATTACAAAAAAAAAAAAAAAAAAAAAAAAAAAAGCTTTATAAAATACATAACTGAAATTTAACTCATAGAATAAATTCGAAAAATGAAAAATGTTGAATATAATAAAGTTGCTTATGAAAAAGAAATAATTCCCAATATCTATTTGTTAAAATAGTTGAGTTAAATACATTCAATTTATAAAGTATCACTATCCAGTGTGACACAAAGAATGCTGACGAAGGCCGTAGCGGGCCAGAAAATGCATTACATTCTGCTGGTGTCTAATAATTGTAAATTTTTCTGTACATAAATATACTTCATTGCTATCCAACGGAAAGCTAAGGTAAAATGTAACAAGAAAATACAATATAATAGTCTGGTAGTGTATAAAGTCATTTCTAAAAAAAAAAAAAAAAAAAAAAAAAAAAAAAAAAAAAAAAAAAAAAAAAAAAAAAAAAAAAAATTTAAAAAATAGAGCTATTACAAAAAAAAAAAAAAAAAAAAAAAAGCTTTATAAAATACATAACTGAAATTTAACTCATAGAATAAATTCGAAAAATGAAAAATGTTGAATATAATAAAGTTGCTTATGAAAAAGAAATAATTCCCAATATCAATTTTTGTTTTCATTTAAAAATATATTTTTCAAAATGAATTTTATATTAAAAGATGTTATTTGTTGTGCTTTATTTCCTTTTTTTTATAATTGATAAAAATACTGAAATTTATTGTTGGAGAGTGGGGAATGTAAGAAAAAATAAACTCTCTGTTTTATTGCTCGTATTTTGTTTAAGCTTTGATATTGTTGCAAATAAAACTTTTTGAATGTATGTAAGTAATTCTCATTCCCTCTGTAGTCTTGTTTGCTGATAGCTTTGGCTTTTCTAAAATTATTTAGGAGAACGTTTCCTGATGATTTGGCCTAAGCAACCAGTGAAATGCGCATTGGAACTGCTTATCCTCCAACAATAAATTTCAGTATTTTTTTTATCAATTATTAAAAAAAGGGAATAAAGCACAACAAACAAAATTTTTTAATGATATTTTTAATTAAAAAAATGATCAAAAAACTTTGCCATTTTATACAATGTGTTAATTGATTTCATTAAATATAGCTCAGGCTTTGACAATTCCCAACAACATTTCTACAAGTTTAAATTATTTTATTTCAAACGAAAATAATCAATTATGATTTTTTGTTATTTAATTATTATTTTAATCAAGAATTTATTTCAAAACAGCGAAAATGATAATTAAATCAAAATTGAATTTTTAATATTCTTTGAAATAAAAAAAATAATTGATTCAATTATTATATTAATTAAATTTAAATAATTTTTAAACAATTTTTTTAATTGATAAAAAACTACTGATAATTTTTTCTGTGTGGTTTTACATATTCTTATTAGATTTAATTTCCAGTTTGTTTGTTGAATTAGAATAAATGTACATGTTTTACTTTTAAAGCCCTGAAGGAAACCTGGGTGCAAGTTTCTCCAAGTCACTGGTTTTGTCGACTATTTTCGTGACTTTTGTGCGCCATTGTCAAGGAAGTGTTTACAATTTTATATTTGCCTTTAATACGAAAACATTTTTGTTATGAATTGGTATTTTTATTTTTTTGTTTTATAAAATAATTAAATGTTAAAAATATACAATTTTTAATTTGGCTTCTACTTTAAAAAAGCACCAAAAGTGTAGACAAGATTTACTAAAATGTACTAGTGATATGGTCCCAAAAGAACTGTCTAGTCAATAGTGCCAATGTCAGTAGTAGATTTTCAACGACACGCACAAGTTTAATAACTATATGGGGTATTCACAAGGTGTGCTATCATGGTTTATTGTCATAATGTTCTAACATTTTACAATGGCTTAAAAATATTGTTGTTGGTTTGTAAACAAAAAGTTTTTTTTTTTTTTTTTTTTTTTTTTTTTTTTTTTTTTTCATTATTTATTTATTGAATCTTCATATATTAAATATGAACTAACAATAATTAATCAAATCTTATACTAATACTTTATTTTTGTCCTGCCAATGCTAGACGAAAATTTTTCTCTTCACGGTTTCTGTTCACATATGTAGATGTTTAGCGCTCTTCTTGTCTGATGAGTCCTGCTGTATCTCTTCTCCTTAATCTAGAGTGGCCGCTGTAATTTAAAATATTTCGAGCTAGTGGATTTGGGTGCGACTCAAGTCTTTTTAAATATTTTACTGCATAGTTCGTAATAATAGTTTTTACTAACGGCACATTGAGATCCTTGTGAATATTTGAGTTTTTAACATACCAGGGAGCGGCTGTGATTATTCGAAGAAGTTTATTTTGTCGCCTTTGAATTTTTTCGATATTAGAAGCCGAGGCAGTGCCCCATAACTGAATACCGTAGCACCAAATTGGTTTTAAGATAGAGTTGTAAAGTAGAAGTTTACAATCGAGACTAAGAACAGAGTTTCTTCCAATAAGCCAATTAAGTTGAATTGCTTTTAGTTTCATTTGTGTTAGTTTTGCTTCTATATGGCATTTCCATGTTAAACGCCGATCTAGATGAATTCCGAGATATTTTACATGCGATTGTTGGGGCACTAATTGATTATTGATTTTAATAGGGGAACATGACTCCCGACGCAAGGTGAATGTTATATGTACGCATTTTTGCTCATTAACCTTTATTCTCCATTGTTTTAACCACTTTTCCAGTTCAAATATATGATCCTGCAAGTAGCGAGAAGCTTCATGACAGTTTTCGTGCACGCTTAAAAAAGCTGTATCATCAGCAAATGTTGAAGTTAGGGTGTGGTTGTTTGTTGGCATGTCTGAGGTATATATTAGGTATAACAGTGGGCCCATGATGCTTCCCTGAGGGACTCCAGCGTCAATTGGCTGAGGAGAACTTATAAAAGCACCTTCTTTAATAATAAACTTTCGACCGACTAAGTAGCTTTCTAACAGCTTGTGTGTGTTTACTGGTAAATTTAGCTTCAATTTATGTAATAAGCCTTCATGCCAGACTTTATCAAAAGCTTGAGAAACATCGATGAAGAGGGCGGAACAATATTTTTTTTCTTCAAAGGTTTTTCTTATGGCGTTTACTATACGATGGGTTTGTTCAATTGTGCTATGTTCTCTTCTAAAGCCGAATTGATGGTTTGGAATACATCTATTTACATTTAAAATTGGGGTTAATTTTGACACTAACAGCTTCTCAAACAGCTTTGATATATTAGACAATAAGCTTATAGGTCTATATGACTCAACTTTTGTAGGATCCTTTCCTGATTTAGGTATCATGGTAACTAATGATACTTTCCATTCCTGAGGGTAGTATTCAAGGCGTAAAATAGCATTAAAAATAAAGAGAATAATTTTCTTTGCTATGCTGGGTAGCTCCAAAAGCATTTTGTTACTGATCTTATCAAAACCAGGGGCTTTCTTCGGGTTTAAATCATGAATAGCCTTTTCGATTTCTCTTATCTCAAATCTTAGTGGAACAGCTGCTCTAACAGCAACAGGTGGTAACTCGACCGCCATATCGAGAGATGTGTGAGCGGTAAATACGGTTTTCAAATGATTAACAAAAAGATTTCCTTTTTCTATATCATTTCTTGCCCAACTTCCGTTTAAGTTTCTTAATGGTGGTTTAGTGATAACTGGTCTTTTAAGATTTCTAGCTGCACGCCATAATGAGTAGTCTGATTGTGGAGTTGCATCAAGTTCCTTAAGATATTTTTCAAAGGATGCAGTTTTTTGGGACTGCAGTAACTTTCTTAGCCTTTTTGTGCAGTCTTTTAATAAAGTCTTAAGTTGGGGGGATCTGTGCAATTGCCACTCTCTTCGAACTCTCCTTTTTTCAGTCAATAGACGCTCGACATCTACAGAATATATGATATTGTTTTTGGTTTTTTTGAGGGTTGTGCTGGAATGTTGAACAGCTAGTTTGAGATAACTGTCAAAATTAACAATAGCGATATCCACGCTCTCCGGTGTGCTAAGCGGAATATTTTCTGTGCAATGGGCACTAAGATATTTTTTATATTTTAACCAATTTATTTGTGAGGGTGATTTGGATAAGTACCCAGACGGCGATACGATTCTATTTGGAATCATTATAGTAACAATTGTAGGTGTGTGGTCGGAAGATAATTCTAAGGAAGCCTCAACATAAATCGTTTCTGCGGGGATGTTTTTAACCACTCCAAAATCTATGACATCTGGAACTTTTTGCTGATCAGTAGGCCAATATGTTGGTTCACCGCTCGCGATCACATTTAGATCCATTTTACGAATTGTGTTAAACAAAACACGACCCTTAGGCGTAATAAGTCGTGACCCCCAGAAAGTATGTTTAGCGTTATAATCGCCAGCAGCCAGGAAGCAGGGTCCTAATGCTTTGAAGTATTTATTATATTGGCTTTCTGATATTGAAAATCTAGGTGGTGAATATATTGATGAAATAACTAGGTTTCGATTTAATTCCTCGACGCAAATGGTCGTTGCTTGGAGATAATCTTCACGATGATCACACATTAAGTAGTGTTTTACTCGGTTTTTTATCAAAATGGCAGAACCTCCACAAGCTCTACCTCGAGGGTCCTTGGTATCATATAATATATAACCATTGATTTTAAACGTATTTCTCGAGGTCAGATGAGTTTCAGAAACCATCATAACATCGATTTGTTTATTTTTAAGGAAGTATTCTAGTTCATTTTTATGTTGGCGGATGCCGTTTGCGTTCCAAAAGCAAATTTTTAGACAGTTCATGGCTTATTTAGTACAGCTTGCAATAACATCGATTGCATTCTTAACATTTCTTGCATCATGTTACCCATTGTGTTGGTAAAATTGTTAACGGTTTGCACTAATGTTTCCATGGTTTTTTCTAGCCGAGTTAAATTAGAAGTGGGAATTTCGTCATTATTTGGTAAATCACCTTGCAATGGCATATGATTAGATTTTAAGACATTAGCGTACGAGGTTCTGTTATTATTTGGCTGCGGTATTTGAACGCCGTTAGTGTTTTCTTGATAAATTGCCTGCGTTTGAGGGGGATTAAGTTTCTGTCCAACAGAACGCTTGACAATAGAATATACCGGACATCCTCTATAGTTGGCAGTGTGATTACCACCACAGTTGCTACATTTTTTTACATTAGGGTCATTTTTTGACTTATCACACTGAACGGTACCATGTAGTTCTCCACATACGACACAAACAGGGGGTAAATAGCAGTATGCCCTAGTATGACCAAATTCTTGGCAGTTTAAACACTGAATAGGCCCATTTCTTTTGTGCGGCTCTTCTATCGTTATTTTCCTGTACAGGATGTATTTTAAGCTGTAAATGGGATGCGTTTCATTTTTTTTTAGCTTAACGTCGCCGGGCTCTAACTCCACTCGAAATAGTGGTTGGGGATTTTTTTCCCTATTTTTAATATTTGTAACATTTTTAATTTTGAAACCCTTTTCTTCTAAAAATGTTTTTATTTCGTCTGGGTCCACGCATGAGTCAATGCCCTTTATCACAACCTGCAGACCTTTGCTGCTTTTCAGCTGGTAAGTATAGAAGCTTTTTTTAAGTGCTTCAAACTTATTAATTAATTTACGAAAATCATTCTCATTATTAATCTGTATTTTTGTTTCGTTAATATTACCACGCTTGATTGCAGCTACGTAAAACGAATTTTCACCTATCACCGATATTAAACTTTTTATTAGCTCACTTGAGTTTTGCTCTCTAAGATATATCGGGGGTGGCTTCGACGATTTTATGACGTTGGGTGTTTCAGAAGATTCATCCTCCAGAATTGCAAAACGATTTTGCGAGTTTATTCTATCAAAAGATGGAACTTTCGAGGCAGAGGCAACAGCTGAAGAGGCAGGGCTGCGACCACGTTTAAGCACTGTTATATATCTATCCATACCAACTTGCACTTGTGGTTTTTGACAACTTTTTTCTTGTTTGTTTAACATTGCGTCTATGTTTGGGATTATGGTAACAGTGGTAACGCTTGTATTGTTTTCTGTTGTTGTGTTTATTTCCACATTGCTTTCACTAGCATAAATATCATTTACTTTTGTTGTTGTTTCATTGTTATTACTCATATAAAGTTGTTTTTGTTTTTTTCACCGTTTTTTTATTTTTTTTATTTTTTTGTTTTTATTTTTTTTGTTGACTGTGCTCTTTTTATTATGTATAATGTTGTTACACCGAGATAATAAAAGAAAAAAAGAATAAATATTTTTTTGCACAGATTATTTGCAAGTATGTATGTGCGTACGTACATACATACATATGTAAGTATATTTTTTTTTACTTGTATTTTTTTTTTTCTTAATTTTTTTATAATTATTCTTTTGTTCACTTTTATATTGAGCGTCCAAATTCGCTTGTTACACTGATATTATTAATTAATTTATGTTAAAAAAAAAAAGAACCGTATGCGGAGTTAAAAGAAACACGTCTTTTCTCATCGAGCACGACCGACTGAAAAAACAAAAAGTGTCTTAAATAAATAGAACGTTGCTTGCTATGTTTATTGTGCTGTCGTAATTAATAGCACATTAAATTATAAGGGGTTGCTCACAACAGTCGTATTTTTTCATGTTATTATTTTAAGGCATATGACTTTATGACACCTTGTGAATCCCCCAATAGTAAATAATATAATAATGGGGTATAATAAGTAACTAGTTCTGGTGACTGTGTCAACAGGGAAATTATAACATTGTTGCACTTGAATAAATGGTTGTTTATCATATTAAAATTAATTGCTTCTTTGTATTATTCGAATGAAATGGAAATCCTGCCGTGATTTAAAAAAACTGTTTTTTAAGTTTGCACTTGAAAAAACTGCAAAAAACAGATAATTTTGCTAATTTGGCAACGATGGGTGTGGGACTGAATATGTACATAAAGCGTATTGTAAAAAACCCACCATATGTAATTAAACCCAAATGTATATTTAACAAAAAAACACTATTAATTGATTTTTTTTTGTGTTTAGATACTATTGAAATATCAATCATATTGGACATATTGCAAATTTCTAAACCAAAAAAAAAAAAAAATTATTTATGCTATTAATATGATATATTGACATACTGAATAAACTTGTAATAAATACTTCTTTCCGATCTTCAGCACACTCAAAATATTCACAGACACTGATACTGTACAAGGAAAAAAACGTAAAAATAACATAACTAATGCAATTAAAATGATTTTTAAACAGCTTGAAATAATAGCAAAATCATTAAAGAAAATAAATATTCACACGCCTTGCCAACTAATAACACTTGTACAAATACTTTTGTGCTATGCACAACATTATGGTACATGTTTCGTGTTCATAACGCCAACACGACCACCACCACCACCGCTCATCATATTTTATTTATCATCTGCCAAATTCATCAATGGGCATAAAGAAACACACTTCGCGTGTAATCCAACGGTCGGTAAAAATACAAGTACTACAAATTTTTTCTAATGTATTTTTGGTACAAATTTAATTTTTGTCTTGACAATTTTATTAACCAAATTACAATTATAGTGTCATTTTGGTTGGCAGCTTTATTGTAAATGGTTGTTAAATTTTAATGGTTTTACGAGTAGTTTTACAAGATTTCCACAGTGGCTAAATTTATTGTTTAAAAACAATTTAAATGTAAATTTACTGCAAGTGTTACTTAATGTTTTTTTTTTCTTTAATAAATATTTTTTCTTTTGTTAGAAAAAAATTTTTTTTAAATGTATTTTTTTAAGACATTAATAATTTTGATGTACATTTGTGTATTGAAAAGCAAAAAAATATGGATACAAAACAATATTGTTGGAGTTGTTTATTTAAAAGAGGTGTAGGTTAAGTGTGTTCTTGACCTTGTTAAGATTATGTGCTTGAATTATAGACAATTTATTTTTAATTATGTTAAAATTTTTAAAAAGACATTTAACATTTTTAAAAAGTTATTAAATTGTACACAAAATAAGCATTAAAAATCAGCTTCGATTAATAAATTTTTTTTTCAATTTTGTATTTAAACTCTCTGAGTAGTATGTATTATAGGTTCAATGTGAATTAAAAAATATTAGCGAAACCTTAGAGTGCGATATATCTCCTATATAAGGAAACATAGCTAAAAACATGTTTCAGGAACAACTTAAGCTAAAGATTTCCAACTTGATGGGTATTATTATGTTATGAGACAATTGTTATAAGAAATCTTATAACAACTATCTGATAATATAAGCTGACAAAAATACACATAAATATAAAGCAATAATAAGACGCTATCATTAAAATGCTTAATTTTTTAGTCAAAATAGTACAAATCTTGTTAAAAGTGCTTAAAAAACAATATTAAACACCAAAAACAAAGGAAAAATAAAAAAAGAATAAAAAGTTTACTGTACGAAAATCAGTAAATTATGAAATTTTATAAGATACATGTTCCCGTTGTTTAAGATTAAGATTAAAATGAAGAAATGTGCTCTCTCATTCTGTCGACGTTCTCTCACATATTATATCAGATATTATCGCAGGTGAAGACCCTATGTAACAGAAGATTATATATACAGTGTGACCAGATCTTAAAAATTTTGACATATAAATATGGCTAAGACATTGCCAAAAAATGCTTAAAATTATTTTTAAATATGCTAAAAATAATGCTAAAATTTTTTTAATAATGTTTGTTAAAAATGTATTCCCAGTACACAAAAAAAAATTATTAAATTTCTCCAATCACCAAATTTATTCCAAATTCATAATATCAAGCAAACAAGTTGTTGATTTTGCACCTATTACCAAAATGATTGTATTGATTACTAAAAATTGTAAAATTGTGAAAAAATATTTTCAATAAATGATATTTTTAGTTTTAATTAAAAAAGTGATCAAGAAGCTTTGCCATTTCAAGCAATGTGTTAATTTATATAAATAAATATTGATAATTCCCAACAACAATTCTACATGTTTAAATTATATCATTTTAAACGAAAAAAGTCACTTAAGATTTATTGTTATTAAATTAAAATTTTAGTTGAAAACTTATTTCAAAACAACTAAAATGTTAATTAAATCAAAATTAAATTTTTAATTTTCTTTCCACTAAAAAAATAATTGATTCAATTATCACATTTATTAAGTTTAAATACTTTTTAAACCATTTTTTTAATTGATAAAACATTTTCTTCTGTGTACGTTTTAGTGACTTATTTTTTAACGAAATTAAAATAAATGGTCATTTTTAAACAAGAGGGTAGGTTTTGGTAAAGCATCTGTTACATATAAATATGTAGCACAGCAGGATTTTATTTCTATGCCATACAATTTTTTAGATCATCTTATTTCTTATAGTTGAAAGTTATAGAGAAGTTGATGTTTTAAAATTATTATTTTTTCAGCAGTTTAGAGGAGAATTTTTGTCTTAACATATTTTTAGTCAAAATTTTTTATATTCAATGATAAATTTATCGGCAAAAATGCTAAAATAGACACAATAAATATAAATAACAGAAATTTAATCATACACTTTACCAGAACTCGTATCTGCGCATGAGGTTAATAAAATTTTAGGATTACTTTAAACTTTAAGCTCGAAAATAATTCTTTTTATTTAAAATGCTTTTTTACAAATTGAATACTTCTCTCCAGGATGAAAAGTCTCACTAGTTACTATAATAATTAATCCAGGAAAAGATCACGCAGAAGTTGAGACCCATAGACCTATAAGCTTATTATCTTACACATCAAAATTATTTGAGGAACAGTTAATATCTAAATCAACACCTATACACAGAAAAAAGTTTTTATCAATTACAAAATGGTTTCAAAAGTATTAAAATTTAATTAATGTAATAATTGAATCAATTTTGTTTTTAATTGAGAGAAAATTAAAAAATTAGGTTTTGATTTAATTAACATTTTAGTTGTTTTTAAATAAATTTTTAATTAAATAACAAATAATCTTTATTGAATTGAAATGTCAATATTTAATTATATAAATTAACACATTGTTTGAAATGGCAAAGTTTTCTTTGATAATTTTTTTAACTAAAATAAAACATATCATTTATTGAAAAAAAAATATTAAAAATTTTAAAATTTTTTGTAATCAATATAATTATTTTGGTAATAGGTGCAAAATCAACAAATTGTTTGCTTGATATTAGGAAATTAGTATAAATTTGGTGATTAGATAATTTTTTTAATTTTTTCTGTGTATTAACTTAACTAAAACTAATTCATAATAATAACACAAATTTAAACCTAACAAAAAAAAAATAAAATAATTCAACGAAAGTAAAGGAACATATTCCAAATCATCAATTTGTATTTGGAAGAAAACATCGTTAGAAAACTTTTGAGGACAATAATATTGTTCTACACTCTTCATTGATGTTTCTCAAGCCCTCCATAAAGTATGACATGAAGGCTAATTACAAAAACTTTTTTTGGTCCAAAATTTGTATTTAAAGAAGGACATTTTTTAATTTTTCCTCAAACTATTAATGCTGGAGTCCTCAGGGACGCTTCTTAGGACCTCTTTTATATTTGATATAATCTCTAGATATGCCAACCAACAACTACACCCCAACAACAACTTTTGCTGATGATACAGCTTTTCTAAGCATCAACGGAAACCGCTATCATTTGGAAATATGGTTAAAGCAATGTAAAACAAAGGCTAATGCACAAAAGTGTACATATATTACTTTTTCTTTGCTTAACGAATCATGCTCTCCAATTAAAATGAATAGCCGAATAGTACCTCAGCATTCGATATCGAATGCAATAATTTGGCCTCGTAACTTTTCTGTATAATAAAGATCGGATGGTCACAATAAAATACGAAAATTTGTTTTTGTTTTCAATATAATTTCTCACACTAAATTTTGTTTTCATTTTCGAAAAACAGGCAGTTATTTATTCAATAAATAAATTTGTGCATGCACGTTTATGAAAATAAAAAGTAATTAAAGTTACAAACGAACAATATGAAGTTTATCTAAAGAAAATTTGCTTTTTATAGGAAATTTTTAAAAGATTTGCTTTTTATAGGACATATTCCAAAAATTAGCTTTTTATAGGAAATTTCTAAAATATTTGCTTTTTATAGGAAATTTTTAAAAGATTTGCTTTTTATAGTAAACTTTTAAAACATATGCTTTTTATAGGAAACTTTTAAAACATATGCTTTTATTGGAAATTGTTAAAAAATTTGCTTCTTAAAGGAATTTTTCCAAAAATGTTAATTTTATAGGAAATATTTCAAAAATATAAAAAAAAATTTGCCAAATTCATTGATCAAATTACTCATCAAGCGCAATAATAGTGTTAGTGAAGATGTTTTTATTATGTGTGACACCGACGATGCTGAATAGAAATGAAACTAATTTAGAAATTGCGTCAAGCACATATACACGAGTGAATTCGTCTTGATGTTAACCAATTCGATAGTGCATTGTGCTCTTTATATCATCTAAAATGTTCTATTTATGGGAAATTTTTCAACAATTTGCTATTTATTCGACATTTTTCAAAAGCTTGCTATTTATGAGAAATTTTCCAAAAATCTCCTTGTAAATTTTTTTTTGTTTGAATTTATCCCTTAAAATAAAAACATTTTAAATCTTTTATAATTTGTTGGACTTGGTAAAAAAGTTTGAATTTTATTAATACATACATATATATTTTGAAAAACTTGCTATAACTACCTACAACAATCTATTAGTTTTTCTTATATTTTTCTAAACGAAATTTTTTGATATTTCTTAAAAACAAAATTTTTTTATGTTAAAGCTAATTTTTTTTTTATAATTCAACTAAAGCTGCGGTATACAGGACTAGAATTGTTATCATTAATCTAAAGTTTTTTTTTTATAGAAAGACACTTCAAGTTCTTTACGGAATATTTTAACTACATAATGCATAACCAAATTCAAATTAGGCGAAAAACACTTTTAATTTAATTTATGTATTTTCTTATTGTTTATTTAAAACAGTAAAATAGTTATTAGTGGTCGATGTAACCTCAAAGTATATATTTAGTATCGCTTATTTTCTGGTCTGTTACAATTAAAACTTCTAACCTTTATGGACAACGTAACAAAAACCACTTTCATAACTCTGCAAAATCTTTAATATTGTATACATAATATTGTAGATGCTGTAGCAAAGCAGAGCGTGTAATACGGATTAAAAATAATGGTTAATTTTTACAATATTATTTATACTAATTACATGACAAAAAAATCTGGTTAAAATAACAACACAGCTAAAGCGTGTAACTATCGTTATATGCTGACTGTGTTTTATTTCAACATCACATAACATTTTTGGTAATACAGCTTTAATACAAAATATAACTGCTAACATTGATATGACCATATTATTGTTATGGTATTTGGTGGCAATGACCAGGGCAAGTTTACCATGCTATTTGCATGAAAAATATGCTTATGCATATATTTTAAGTTTTTCCCAAACAAGCATTTTCACTATGTATTTCGATATTACGCAGGTTGGTAGCTGTTAAAAAAAAGAATTGCTTTTAACTCAATCTTTTGCAATTAAAAAATAAAAATATATCGTCGATTTTCTTATATCGAAATTTTTAACAAGAACAATATCTCCATGTTTAAGTTAGCGCTCGTAACATCAACTTGATGTTGAACGTTTATTTTCCATATATTCTACGATTTTGTGTGACAACGAAGATAATTTTTTGTATGTATGTAAAAAACATACATAAATCTATATTTTAATTAATTAAAACTTGTTTATATAGAACTACTTAAAAATAATTTTTAAATTTTTTTCGCTAAAAGTTGCATGCATATTTTTGTTCTTATTTACACTTGCCCTGGTAATAACAAGTGCCACATTTAACTAAGTATTTACTTCTGGTAAAGAAATTATTGTTAAGCAGTTTTGTGAATATACATAAAAAATGTTCATAATATGAGTAAACAGTGCCACCAAAAATGTATACATATAAAATATCTCCGATAAAAGGCTAATTTTCGGAAAAAATTCCTATAACATTTATAAATACTTTTCTAAAAGCAAGCAAATTTTGAAAAAATTTCGTTAAATAATCAAATTATTCAAAATCTTTGGAAAATTTTCTCTAAATAGTAATTTTTAGCAAAATTTCCTATAACAAGTTAAAGTATCAGCTGTGATTAATCTTTGATACCCTCCACCGATAGTCAGGATATTTCAGGAGGCTTCAAATGAGATCAATGATAAATTAAAATTTGTTTCGGGTTTAGTTTAAAGTAGGAATGTATCGAATACCGATACCGATATATCGGCGATACTTCGGTTTTCCGATATATCGGTATCGGCGATATTTAGCTGTCGATAAGACGATACTTTTTTTTGGAGTATTTTTGAACAAACAATTTAATTTTCTATACTTATAGCCTATTTCCGATGTGCGAAAGAATTCTTTCTTTCGTATAACTACATTGAAAACAAAAACAAATTTTTAGACTTTGTTTTTGTTTTTGTTTACAAAAAAAATCCCACCCACCTATAGCTTATCTACGATTATTGACCCTCCACTCATAGAAAAATGCATCTTCATATTGATGATGCCCTAACATCAGAATTGTGATATCAACGTTATTACAAATGGCATCAATTAGGGCGGAATACAACAAAAGTGAGACAAACATGTAAGAAAATAATAATATTCTTTCAATTTGACTTAAGGCAGTTACAATGACTCAATTTAATGACAGTTTGTCAATAAATTGAACCTAATGGGTCCTTTCTCCGATGTAGTTAAGCCATCGCACTGATAACTTCGATTTGTCATTTCTGGAATGTGTCATCCCCTTGATGCAATAATTATAATTTTTGACCCTGATTACAATTTTGCCAATTGTTGTTAATGCTGACATCACAATGATGAAAAGTCTCATGGGGTCAAAAACGAAGACACTTGTCATAGTACTGATGTCAAAATACATCAGCGTTATGACTAGGGAGATCGGGCGGTTATTATTCGACCGGTTTTAACCGGTTATTTTAGTTTTGCCCAAGTCGGTTATTTTAAAATGTTCATTTTTCGAATATCGAATAAACCGGTTAGTTTGGTATAATTAACCGGTTATTTTATTAATGTGTAATTTATATAAGTTTTCCTTACTCGTGTTCTAAATGTACCCGTAATTTAAGTATTTTTCCAGTGAAATATTCGGCAAACTTGAACTTTTTATGCTGAATGTCAAAACAAAATGTAACAATAGTCAAAATACATTATGAACAATGATAAAAAAAATCACTTATAAAAGCGTGTGTTCTTGTAACAAAAAAAAAAAAAAACCAAAAACAATTCAAAATACTACAAAAAAGTGTACATTTAAAAAGTAAATATTAATTTGTGCGAGAGTATTCTAAATATCATATTTTTTAATTTAGATGTTATCTCTGGAGATATTTCGAACGGGATTAAAAAAGCAAAAATGGGTGACTGAAGTGCCCAAAAATGATAAGTTGCCAAGCTTCTTAAACGTCCCGACTTATTAATCACCTTAAATTAGTCCACATGCTTGACAATTATGTGCTCCAAATTAAACAACTCGGTTCGAAGTAGTTTTAAAGAAACGACATATAATACTTTACTAAAATAGCTGCCAAAAATTAATCATTGGGTAAAATATTAGCCCTTTGTGTTGCACGAAATGCCCGTTAAGACACTAAAGAATCTTAAGTAGTTCTAGCGTATCTTCATGCTTAAAACTACAACATCCCGGCGGAATCAACGATATGAAAAAAATTTATCAGTTTTATTTATATAACTACAAAACTAAATTGAAGAACTCAAACAAAGTCATAGAAGGTTTGAATTGTGGTTTACAAATTGACAAATATTTCATACAAAAATCATGTTCATATTACTATTTGTTTCTTTAATGCTGAATCAAAATAATTTGATATATATAATCCTGGCTAAGAGGTTTTGTTCGCAACTTTTCAAAAATATGGTTGAAGTCTACAGATTCATATAGACATGCTTAACCACCAATAAACTAAAACTCATTTAAAATAAATTTGGGAGAATATCTCAAATATTAAATTTATTAAATTCCTATAATTTATTATTTGCATTTGCAAAGCGTTTGGCTAGATCAAACATCATTTAAAAGTTTTTTAATTACATTATACAATTATCTTCTTACAAATAAAGTTTTGTAAATAAATAGAAATTGTTAAAAATAAAGCTTAAGTTAGATCAATTTACTGGTCACGGTATTTTCGATTTTATCGTCAAATATTTGTTAGGTCTGAACATACCTTAAGTCATAGCTTTGTATTTTGTTGGTTCTTTACCTTTGTGAATTGTTTTGTTTTTATTTAAATTAACGTTTTATTACAGAAACTTATTTGATTTTTGTATTTTTATGTATTCGAATTAAAACCGGTTAACCGGTTATTTTAAAAATGCTTAACCGAAAACCGGTTTTTTAAAATAGCAACTATTCGGAATATTCGAAAGTCGGTTTTTGAAAAAAGTCGAATAATCGATCTCCCTAGTTATGACGTATTTTCTATAAAAGTCGATACAATGCTCGAATATTTCAATCACAATCGACTTTAATCGTATCGAAAAAACGTCTTATTGAGCTACTTAATATGTCTCTGCAATCCGAAAGTGTTGAAAACACGGTCATCCCTACAGGTTATACTAGTTCTGATAAATCTAAAAGAACTTGCCTTTGGAGAGTTTGTGAAAAAATTGTAAGAGAATCCGAAGAGGATGAGCACCTTTCCATCCTGTGCTGTGATTCTGCTAAAAAATAAGTCACAAGATACTTAAGATATTCTAAAATTTCTAGAAACGCAGATCCACTTTCTAACGGACATGACATGTTATACCCAAAACTTAAAGAAAGTGGTGCAGAAATTCTGCAGTTTTTAAATTACTATTGTCAAATCTGAGAGTGTTTTTCGAGAGTGAACTAATAAGGAATCTAAGAAAAATAATGAAGCGATCTTCAGGAAACTTTATACATAGTATGATTTTTAGTAATAAAAGTCGAATTTATGCAAAATTTAATAGCAATCTTTGTATTCTGCCACCAACATTTGTTAGGTTTTCTAACAAAAATATCAATTTGGGTTTATAACTATTTTCCTACTGAGCTGATTGTTCTGGATTTCAATCCCAAACTGATTAACTAGTAACAATTTGACACCAATGTAGTTCTTTTCTTTTGAGTTATTCGAAAGTGAGCGTGTTTTTAACAGATGGACTTGGCGAAATCGGCTTAAAATTACTTTAATTTACTAGCTTAATCGACTTAAAATTACTACAAGAGCAAAAATATTACATTATTTTTATCATTTATCAAAAAGCTAGATATAGTACGAATACAGTAAGTCATATATCATGTAAATCGTTGGACAAATGTCCAACAAATGTCGTTCTCATGTTATAAAGGAATTTCTAAGCATAACCGTCTTGTTTCCGGCCAAATATGAGCCAAGCCAATAAAAAAAATGAAGGCCGATAAAAAAATGAAAACGGATTTGAATTTAGTGCTTTAAAACCTTTATAGTCCACATATTTTTATTAAATGGCGATTTTTGCTGCAGACCAGTGTTATTAATGAATTTAGGACTCAAGTAATAAAGTCCTAAAAAGTACTTTGTTTTTCGGTTGCCCACTCTGACGAAAACTTTTGATTTTTGAAATACATTTAAGAAATTTTAAATCATCTTTTAAGTGTTTTTAGGCACAATGGGTTTATTTCTAATAATGTTAATTCAAAAAAGTATTTTAAAAAATGTTTCCCAAAAAAAAAATGTATAATCCGTTATTTAATTAAACATTTCTTCGAATGTGCTTCTATTTCACATCTTTTTTGCTAAAGCCAACCTTTGGTTTAAATTGAAGCTTTAGACATATACATTTACATACTATTGAATACTTCTAAGCACTCTCAGAATATGTACTATCTTACGGTTACATGTTTCACTTTAGCTTTCCTTTGGTTGGCAATGAAGTTAATCGTATGCACGCAGAGAAAAAATTTTTTCAAAATCGTCACCTCCAACAAAATTATTTTTTAATAAAATTTTTAAACATATTATGGTTAATATAAAAATATTATTGTCACCAGCCACCGCATTATGGTTAAATTAGTCCTTCATCACGATGCAACAATCATATTATGGTTGCCTCTAAACATGTTATGGCTAAAAATGACAATAATTTGTTTTTAAATTAACAATAGCAACATGCTATAATTGAAAAACAGCCATGCTGTTATAAGCGTTAAACATATTTTTGTTATTATTGACCATAACTTGTTTCGAGGCAACCATTATATGGTTGCGGCTTCTTGATGAAGGACTTATTTAACCATAATATGGTTGAGGGTGATATCGAATAGTGAAATAAACCATAATATTTTTAAAATTTTTCATTAAAAATTTTTTGTTGTGTCCATTTTTAAAAAAAAATTTTTCTCTGGGTGCTTGCAGAATATTTTACAATTATCAGACAGCAGCAGAATGTCATGAATTTTCCGGACCGCTACGGCCTTCTCAGTATTCTTTGTGTCATACTGGATAGTGCTACTTTCAAAATTGCATTTATTTAACTCAACAATTTAACCAAATAAAATAGTATATTTTAAAAAAGAAATAATTCTCACATTCTAAAAATTAAAAACAATAACAAAAAAAAAAAAAATTATCAATTAAGTTTTCTTAAGTTTTCTTACTTACCACATATAAACGTGCAAATACATAAATTTATCCTTAACATGGTGTAAAAGAAAATCTATAGTAATCCAAAATTTAAAAAGAGTGTTGTAAAAGAAAAAAAGTATATAATCCAAAATTCTGTGAGGAAATAAAGTTTTTTAATGACACTGTAAATGAAAGAGGAATTAAAAACAAAAATCACTTAATTAAAATGAAAGTTTAATAACACTTTTTCGCATTTTTAAATATTTTATTTTAGGAATGAAATTATCAAACGAAACCATCATCCTTTTTTTTAAAAAAGGGCGTAAAATTTTTAAAATTTATGCAATTTTTTTAAATCGTTTAGTTTTATTTCTATTGTTTTACCATGACTTTGTACTATTTTTTTTTTTACTACTAATGTCACAAATGATTTAGAAACACTTTATATATTTTTTTGTACTAAAATTGTATTTTCTTATATTTTTTTTTTCAAAATATTTAAACGTTTTCTATACGCATGCACTCAAGTGGAAATTACACAAAAAATATATATTGAAATTTTTCGCTTATGTTATGTTTTAATTTATTTTTGTTTTTGTTTTTCATCACTTTATAAGAAATCTGAACAAAATGTTTGTAATTCTTTTTTTGTATATGTTTTGTTTTTCTTTTAAAACAATTAGAATGTTCAACGAAACGTTTAAGTGTTTACTTAATAGTTTTTAAGTTCAACATCAATGCAAAACTATTAAAAGTTTCAAAGCAGAAAACTATTAAAACCAAAAATATATAAAAAAAAAAAAAATCAAGAAATAATTTTTTCTTAAATTACCCGCGTTGCAAGACACACAAAAACAAAGCGCGAGGCACAACTTAATCGTTAACGTTTTCAAAGCGAAATGAACTTTTAAAATCAAAAGGAAAACCACTAAAGCCCATCATTAATATCATCATCAGCACCACATCAGCAACATCGTTACCAATACACCAACACAATCATAAGCAACATAAACATCAAGCAGCAGCAATAGCGACAAACACCACTAGAAGATCGATCTTCTCTTTAACACTACACACACACACCATTTATCCATAGACACACACTGATGCATTCATACAACTAATCTTAAAGCTTTCACGAGAACATGGTAGACGATCTGCAATTGTGGATCTTCTCCTCCAAATTACAGACGACGAACAATAACAATTGTTATGTTTTAAAATAATGTTCGCCATGTAATTGAAATGATAATTGTTCGAATACAATTATCTCTCAATCTCAAAGTGACTGCTGGTTTGTGAGGTTTTAGTGGTGAATTTCTTAGACAACTGTGGGAGTATTTTGTACAACTCATACGTACATGAATGTTCTGAGATGTTCTGGAATTCTGTACGCTGTGAGAAATAATGGAACAGTGAACTATAATGACATCTCATTTCGACTTTGAATAAGTCTTTAGAGCCTGTCAATAATAAGAATACTTCAAGCTAGGATTCGTTCGGAATATGCCAAACAACATTAACTGGAAAAGTACAAGAAAGGACCTTACGCGCGAATTGTTGTATGTAATGTACCAATATCTTTCCACCTTTTGTTGTACGGGTTACTTCAAAAGCCAGTAATAGGATGAATTGTTTCCATAGACATTATAGTATTATCATGCGGGATCAGATTTTAAACTCCCGAATTGATAGTGATTGGTCATTGTGCGCATATTGATTTGATTTAAAAGTGCGAATCATACAATATTACTAAAAGTGTTTGAGATCAACCTGCACTTTATGTTAAAGATGATGAACAGGAAAAATAGAGGTTGGTACAAGATTCTGCTTGAGTCCGCCGCTTCATACTCCAAATTAAAGTAGACATTTCCGAATGTCAAAAATAAAATTACTATGAATTTTTTTTATATTGTGTATACATATTGTGAGAAAAAAGTTTATTATCAATTAAAAAAATGGTTTTAAAAGTATTTAAATTAAATTAATGTGATAATTGAATCAATTATTTTTTTAGTTGACAGAAAATAAGAATATAATTTTGATTTAATTAATATTTAAGATTTTTTGAAATACATTTTTAATTAAAATATAAATTTTTTTTTATTCCTACGTTAATCGCGAAGCTCTTCGCTTGTCTGCAGGAAGGAAACCAGAGTCCCCGTAACCCCGGCGCTGATAGACTAGCTCACTACCAACTAGGGATGCCAATCGGGACTGATTTTGAAAATCCCGGGATTTTTCGGGATCAATGTGTTGGCTTAAAATGCTACTTTTTTTTAATAAACAACACTTTTTAAATATTCAGAAGGTTTTATATACGTAACATAAATTTTTAAAAATGAAAACAACAAAACAATTTATTTTATACATATGTTTATAACACTGGCCTCACCCATTTATTTATTATTATTATATGTCTATGGAATTATATTCCTTACAGACAATTTAAAAAATAATTGATTACAAAATGTTACACATTAAAATATAATACATAATTAACAATAAAATTACTAAGTGTTAAGAAATGTGATTATTGCCCTTTTTATAGCATCAGGATTTAATGAAAAGTCGATAAATCTATATAAGTTGTTAAATGCATTGCTCATTCTCCTGAGAGGGTCTGCATTAGCATAATTAGCTCTAACAAATGTTACTGATAAAGGTATGTAATTACGGGATGGACGTTGAGAAATGTTGAGAGAAATATCATTAATCAAAAATCCACAGCAGATGTCACCATTAATAACATTGAATAAAAATGACATATTAAGCATAGTTCTACGACTTTTTAATGTAGGAAGTTTAATAAGAGCAAGTCGGGCAGCGTATGAAGGCAAGTTCAAGGGGTTAAAACGTAATCCACGAAGACAAAACAACAGGAATTGTTTTTGGACCGACTCAATGGCATTGGAATGGATTTGGTGAAAAGGGTCCATATTATTGATCTATATTTAAGAATAGGTCAAACTGATCAGATTCAGAAAAAATCTTAAAAAAATATACGTATCTCTTAGTTTTTCTAGATCAATTCATTTCGGTTTTTTGACAGCAATACAATTTTTAATGTGAATTAAGTTGTGACGACATTAATACACTGCAAGTGTAGTCCCTCATCGATCTCGACAGCTCCAGGGTGAGGGCGAGATTCATTATCAATAATTTAAGTACGTTTGAAATTTATTTTAAAACAAAATGTTTATACAAATGTTTCTTAAAAGAGATTTCAAGCTCAAATAATTTATTTATGAATACGTCAAATAGTGTTTATTTATAAAAAAAATTATTTTATTTACCGTATGTTTTTTAAGCAAATTTTTTATTATTATTAGACCGGAAAGGAATAAGAGCTATTTCATCCATATTACGACTTAATTCTTATAATTATATCAACTTTTATTCTTTTGTTTCTGAATAAAACTTTAATTGGATCGTTAATAATTTTTATTTTTTGCTTGATATATAACAATTATTTCTTAATTTCTATATTTTGCATAAAAATAATCATTTTTATTTTGGAATTATGTCTTAATCCAAAGCTGAACTTGCTAAACGTAATTGTAATAAAGGCTTGAGATGTGAGTCTGCAAATTTCGTTTCTGCTTAAAATAATGGTTTTTATTAAGCAAAATACAAAAATCCAGAAATAGTCGTCACATATCAAGCAAAAATTTAAAATTTTAAATACTCGCTGTGTTCCACAAACAAAAATTAAACTCAAAAATAAGGATTATTTGCAATAAAAAATATAACTCAAATATAATTTTTAATAATTTTTTTGTATGTAGTATAAAAATTCAATAAAAACGAATAGTTTTGTGCATAAAAGTTAATATGTAAAAAATCCCGGGACTCATAAAAATAAATCCCGAGATTCGGGATTGATAAATCCCGGGATTTCGGTATTTTCCGTTTGGCATCCCTACTATCAACTAGCATACCGAGGCAAAACATATTAATTGATATCAGAAAATATTAATTTACTTTTTCGTTTAAAATAAAATAAATTAAACTTGTAGAATTGTTGTTGGGAACTGTCAATATTTAATAAAATAAATTTACACAATGTTTGAAATGGCAAAGTTTTTTGATAATTTTTTAATTACAATTAAAAATATCTTTTTTTGAAAAACAATATTTACAATTTTACAATTTTTAGTAATCAATATAATCATTTTGGTAATAGGTGCAAAATCAACAACTTGTTTGCTTGATATTATGAATTTGGTATAAATTTGGTGATTAGAGAAGATTTTTAATCTTTTCTGTGTATCAAAGATAGCAAGAATTTGATAGGATTATTGAGTTTCTTTCAATTCATCGTTCGAGAATTCAAAAGGGGTTTGCAACTATTTTTCGTTAATGAATAAGCCGTTAAAAAGATTCAGGGCTCTGAATGCAATTATAACTCTTACATATATCGCATCCGTTGCGAAAGTACGTGAAGATGAGTCGTCCTCATCAAAGGGTATTACGCAGAGTCTCCACCAGATTAATGTGTTTTAATTAAATAAAGGAATCAATATACCTTCGACACGGATTTATACTTCTTATAGCTGTTTTACACTATCACACAAGTTATACGTATTTTGAAAACCATACAAACCTGTCATGATAAGTCGTTATTGCTTTTTGAAAATGTTCAAACATTAATTAGATCAGGGAAGCATTTTCGAAAAATTTGTGGAATAGTGTATAACGGCCTTTATTTATATGTTGGAAATAAAAGATTCTTTTAAAAAAAATCAAGTAAGAAAGTATAGGCAGCCAAGCATATTTTGCCCTAGACCACCTGTGAGTATAAAGAGCCTTAAGGCAAGTATGGAGCTTAAGTTGGCCCTTAGTGTATGGAAAAATTAAGATCAATCTATTGGAAAATGGGCGTGCCATACGAGAGTTAAAGTTCGTAAGAACGAAATCGGGGAAAATGGATAAAAAAGGCTCGTAACTACTTATGTAGGTGTCAGCTCTAAGGTAGTCAAATTGTTAGCAGCCTCATAATTATTGCATATTTCTCTGAAACAAATTAACCCTCTGTCACCAACCCTTCAGGGGGACCCACTACAAAATAAAATTATTTTAACGAAATTGAATCATTTATTTCGAAAAGGGCTCAAGTAGAAAATTTTAAGAAATTGAATTTTTGGCGGTTTTTGGAGGTACGCATATATATATTGATACACTGTGAAAATGAAAGGTTATATACACCTTCCATAGTGGTGAAAAACAGGTGGCATTTGAAAATGAATTTCGAAAAGGGCTCATCTCTATATGTGTCGTTCATTGTAACAGTGAATTATCTCCTTGTAATTAAATTTCGAGAAAACGAGCTTTTACTTCACTCTTATGTGAATATTTTGCAGTTTAACTACTGCGAGTAAGCAAGTAACGCCATCTATGGGGTTTTGGTGCAAATATTGCAGTTGCTTCACTGTTACTACGAAAGATATGACTAAATGTGATTCTATTCTACAAAAATATGTATTTATTAAAAATATGGAGCTACACCACTTTTACAATAAACGACACATATTTGTTTAGAATATTTATTATGTGGGTTTTAGTTAGCAATGGGAAAACACTTTGCATTCGAAATTGTTATAGTAAGAGGTAAGTTTTTAATATGTGCTAAATTTGTTATGAAAAACTTGGGTTGTTCACGGAAGGCTGGTTATCAGGTTATATGGTTAATTAGTTATATTCACAACAATAAAATTTATTTATTAAATTTTTTTTAAAATATAGGGTTAAATTTTTCTTAAAATGAAAGTATATATTAAAGGTTTTAGATTATCTTAATATTCGAGTGTTTCAATAAATTGCATACACGAAAGATACCATTTTGCTAATAATACCACGAAAATTCAAAACTAAATTTCGAAAAGGGTTCATCTCTGGAAACTGTAATGACAATTTTCTCCTTCATGCATTACTTAAAATTATTTTTTGTTTTTACCATTATAACATAAACAGAGGCTTACAATTTAAAGAAAAAACTTTGCTTTAAAAGATCAAATGGTTTAAGAGATATTCAGCTTTTTGTGCCTCCTGAACACTTTGTATTTTTGTACCTGTGCTCTTTTCGAAATAAATGATTGAATTATTGCGATATAATTGGGTTGTACACGAAAGGCGGATTATCGGATTATATGGTTATGTAGTTATATTAACAGCATTAAAATATATTTAAAAAAAATTTTATTATATTGTATATTGTTGTTGTAAATAGAACTAAATAATCTTATAATCTGATAAACAGCCTTCCGTGAAGAACCCAAATAATATACACTGTTGAAGTTATTAAGGTATACATAACATAATTATTATTGCTATATTAAATTACATTTTTAAAACTCCGATATTTTTGCGAAATCCCCGAAAACATGAACCACATATTGGTTCTCCTCTTTCTTTTTGCCCAATATTTTAATGTAGTTCTTTATCATTCTCACGCTTCTTTTTGCGATGTCATGTATATGGTGATTTTGCTGACAATATTCGCACTGTGGCTACGTTTTTATTTTCAACAGTTACGAAATCGCTCAAGTCATTTTACATAAATTTCTTATTTTCTTCCGCAAAACTAACCACACTTTCTTTCATGCTTAGAATAGGACTTTGAATATCTTCAGAGCCGTCGGTGGTATCGCAATCATTACCTTTTTCTCCAGTTTCTTCTTTTATTTCTAGTTCAACTTTCTTTTCTTTTTTCCAAGGCCATTTTCTCCATGATCTGTGCAACTAGTAGCGAACATTTTTTGTTTTATTACACGAAACACCTGAATCGAAGAAGGCGGAAGCTATATCCTCCTCCATCAGATACCACAATGGTCTGATAAACATTTTTATCATTATTTTCGACAGTTTCTTATTCAAGTCTGAGTATGAGTGAAATGCTTCAAAAAGTTGAAGTCCTGAATTGGCTCTTTCACAGCTTCAGTAGAGCGATACCAGAATTCTACATACAGACGAACAATGAACACACATGTATCTCGAGTTCTACCCAATTGTGACTTTACCGTTTTCAATTAGTCTCTGAACATAAATATACATATATTTATAATTAGTAAGTTGCGTTGGAAATCCATCGTGCATGGTGAATGGGTATCAGTCCCTTAAGATTAAATTCGTCTAAATCACCTTCATGGTTAGGTTAGGTTAGGTTCCATGGGCAGCCATCAAGAGACAGCTCACTTGGGTCCTATAGCGGTCCCTTTGTGATACCCAGCGCCAATGCCCATCCCAGAGAGCAGTTACTCAGATGGCGTCACTGCAGTGTTGAGCCAATTCGTCTTCCTAATGAAGAGAAGAAGCAATTTTAGTTCCATCTCTGATAGATCCTCCAAACAGGAAAACACCGGTTCTCCCAGGTATTTTCCCCTGATGTCCCGTAGCCCAGGGCATTGACAGAGAAAGTGAAGCACAGTTTCTTCTTCCTCCTCATCATGACAACTTTTACAGTAGTCATTGAATACCAGACCCATTCTCCTAGCATGAGTCCCAACAGGCCAGTGTCCAGTTATAACCGACACCACGGTCCTGATTTGGTTCCTATTGAACCCAAGTAGAGATTTGGTTCTCCGTTCATCATATCCAGGCCAAAGGGCCCTGGATATGGAGCAGGTGGACTCACGGGTCCATCCCTCTTGCGCAATTCTATAATTCTCGCGCAGAATGAGTGACTTACAGTGAGCCATTGGAAGGCCAATGAATTGATCAATGAATGCTTCATCCATACGACCACCTTCCTTGGCCAGCTCATCTGCTATCTGGTTTCCCGGGCAGTTTGAGTGCCCTGGTATCCATATAAGCGTTAACTCTGAATGTTCAGCAATCTCATTTAAAGACATCCGGCATTCCACAGTTAACCTAGATGTCGTATAGACACCCGCAAGAGAGGCAATGGCAGCCTTGCTCTCAGTAAATATACGTATATCTCCCGATACGCGATAATACTTTAGCCAGTTGGCTGCCCGCTTTATAGCCGAGATTTCCGCCTGCAGGACACTACATCCATCCGGCAGGCGAAAGGAGACTTTTACGCCCAGTTCCTCTATGTAGAAACCTCCGCCAACTCTTACCCCCTTCCTTGAACCATCAGTGTAAACCCCCAGGGTTGGTCCATGGAAGGTGCCCATTACCGACGGAGCACTTTCGTGCGCTATATGTGTCGCATACCTCGCACCAAAGAAAGGCTCCGGGGTGCAGTAGTCCACTCCCTCAGGGACAATCGAGTATCCCATTATGCTGGAGTGTCCATAGTCCCGGCTCGACCAGCCGTGTGCCGCGTTCAACCGAATCGCCGAACAAAGAGCCATCTGTCTGGCCATGATGTCTACCGGCAGCCAGTTTAGCATTGTAAACAGCGCCCTGGTGGGAGTGGAGCGCATTGATCCTGTGATCATCAATGCGGCCAGTCTGTGAACCTTCTAAAGCATCGTACGGTACCTGCCCTTGTCCAGCGCAGTCCACCATACGATAACACCGTAATACAGAGTCGGCTTTACTACAGCCTCAAAGATCCAATTGACACATCTCGGGCCCATGCCCCAGTTCTTGCCGATTGCACCTCTGCATGCATATATAGCAACAATTGCCTTTTCCATCCTCGTCCGGATGTTCAGCCCCCATGACAGCTTACTGTCCAAGATTACGCCAAGATACTTGGCGCTATAAGAGAACTTAAGTTCAGTCCCATTTAGCCTCGAAAGTCTCATGGCCTCAGTCCTATACTTCCTCGTGAAGAGTACCAGTTCCGTCTTAGACGGATTAACACCCAAGCCGCATGACACGCTCCAGGTGCTAAGTACCTTTAGTGCAGCCTCCATACACTGAGACATTATATTCAAATGCTTCCCCGTGATGGCCACTGCAACATCGTCAGCGTACGCCACAGTTTTAAACCTCATGTCGTCCATTTTCGTTAACATGGTGTTCATAGTCAGGTTCCACAATAGTGGGGATAGTACTCCTCCTTGGGGAGTACCCCTGTTTACCAGCCTCTGAACGCTGGTCTCACCTATCGTGGAACAGATGACCCTGTTCCTGAGTAGATTATCCACAAATCTACATATACCGTCATCAACCCCCAGACTCCTCATGGATGCAACGATAAAATCCGGGTTGACATTATTAAAGGCCCCTTCAATGTCGAGAAAGGCCACCAGAGCACACTCCTTAAATTCGAGTGATCTCTCAATAGTTCCAACTAGTGAGTGAAGAGCCGTTTCAACAGACCTACCCTTTGTGTAGGCATGCTGAGAGGTCGAGAGTAAACACTTTGGGATGGTCATCCTTAAGTGAATGTCGATAACTCTTTCAAGAGTCTTAAGAAGAAAGGATGCAAGACTAATCGGTCTGTAATCCTTCGCCTCAGTGTGAGAAGTCTTCCCTCCCTTGGGGATGAAGACAACTCTACACAAGGTCCAGCTCACAGGTACATACGAAAATCTAACGCATCCCCTGTATATAGCCATCAGCCAGGGTATTATCACAGTCGAATTCTTCTGCAGGTCCGCCGGAATTATACCATCCATACCCGGAGATTTGTACGGGTCAAAGCTGTCGACAGCCCATTTAATCCTTTCGTAGTCCATTGGGATGGACAGAGGACCGGGCATCGACTCACAAGCCTGATCCCGCAAGCTCCCTTGGGAGTTTCCAGGAAAGTGAGTGTCAATTAACACCTCGAGTGTTTCCTGACTAGTAGTAGTCCAGCAACCGTCCGATTTACGGATATAGGTCGGGACAACAGGGCTCGAGGCCATTATCTTACGTAAACGGTTTGTCTCAGAGAATCCTTCCACGCCGCTACAGAAGTTCCTCCAAGCACTCCTTTTCGCCGATCTAACCAAGTTCCTGAATCTATTCAGTGAAGACTTGTACTCCGCCCAATTACCATGGCGCTTAGCCATATTGAACAACCTACGACAGTCTCTTCTTGCCTGCGCAATATCAGGATCCCACCACGGTGGACGATCTCTGCCCCTATGCACCCTTGGCTTGCACGCCAAGGAAGTCGCTTACTGCAGTGAGTCTGTAAGCTGACCCACTGCCGCATCGATCCCCCCTATATCATAAACCCGGGGAGGATCAGATAGAGACCGAACCAGAGAGGATGAGTGAATCCCCCAATTCGTTCGTTTCCTATTCAACATAACACTCGATCCTACAGATCTAAGTACCATACTAAATTTCACATATCTATGATCAGAAAGTGAACAATCATTAGAAACCATCCAATTTTCGATCATGTCAATGTGGTCAATGCTAACCAGCGTGACATCAAGAACTTCACACCTATTTGCTACAACAAACGTTGGCTCACGGCCCCTATTTACTATTCCTAAATTATAATTAATAATAAAGGAAAATAGTGACTCACCTCTAATATTCGTGTTCGTGCTACCCCATATAGTGTGGTGCGCATTAGCATCGGCACAGATTATAATAGGTGTTCCAGTGCCTGCTGCCTTCGTTACTGCATCACGGATGTGCCGATTGGGTGGGTCCTGTCCGTGATCATGCGCCATATATCCCGAGACCATCCAGATTATACCATCCTGTGTCTCGAGAGCAACTGTTGTGGTGTCTTCATCACTGTAATCAGAGAGAATGAAGATATTCAACGAATTTTTAGCTAAGACACAAGATCTTATGTTACCTGTACCTTTCGCAAACAGTAGCTTATAGCCTTTGAGATTGAGTCCGCAAACCCGATCCTTATGAATCCAGGGTTCTTGGACCATCACGAGCTCCTCCCCTTTTTCTACCACACGGAGGAGCAATGCAGCAGATGCTGCTTTAGAGTGGTGGAGGTTGATTTGCAGGACCTTCACCATTATCCATATTGGCGACCACTGTGATGTTGACGTCCTCCTGGTCTGATTCCAGAAGTACGTCCTCATCAACCATATCACCCAGGTGCCCAAAGACAGACACCAATCCGGAGATAGACTGGGTGTCCTCTTTGGCACCTGAACTTACGGCATCGTCACCAGACAAGCCCTCTTCAGGCTGCTTGGCCTCACTAACCGAAGGAGCCGGATTGCCCTTGTTATCACTTCGGTAGACACGGAGCAAGATCGTACTAAAACCATAGTAGATCTTACCCTGTCTCTCCCTCAGTGGTTCCAAGGATTGCTTGTTTAACACCACAATCGCCGTCCTCGAGGACCCTTCAGCAGCCGAAACCTTTACAACTTTCCAATCCTGCGTGGGAAGTTGAGGGTTGCAGCACTGAATGATCTTCAAGATCTCCTCAGGTTCCGATGGTTCGGCAGGGATGATGACAGTCGACCTAGGTCTCCGTGGTATCTCATCAACTAATACCACATCGAGCCTAGCACCTTCCCAGACCTCTCCTAGCATTTGGATGGCCCGCTTCAGAAGCACCGCTGAGCGCTCATCTGCACAAGCCATCAACTTCACGTGACCCTGGAACCAGCCAGCATCATCGCATTGAGGGGATGGCCCTGGATTCTCCCTAAGGATCGTCCAAAACACTCCCATTAGTTTTTGCTTAACCAGGTCCCACTTGGTATGGGAGATGGCACCATTATCCACACCTCTATCGATAACAGCCCGTACAAGGTGACCTTTGGCCACCTCGCTGAAAGACTTATTCATCGATTTCGGCGCAATCTTGGGACGTTTCGCCCCTGGTTGCTGTTTCGCGGCTGCAGCTTCCTCCTCCGAACGTTGCCGTTTAGGCATTGTCACCTTCGCAGGGACTGAAGGAGTAGCACTTGGCAGCCCAGCTATGTGGGCTCTTGCCCATGCCAGTGAAGCTGATTGTTCACTGGAAAGCTCTTCAGCTTTTTTGGAGCCTAGAAGCTCAATGAAACGCAAGGCGGCACGCCTTGTGTTTGATGCCCTCTTTGTAGGGTTTTTGTGCCTTGGGGACTTTTTACGGTCGCCGAATTTGGCGTGGGGAGGTGCAACCTTGGGATTGGATGTTATCATCGCTATCCCTCCTTGCACAATGGGCACATGGGAAGCTGCAATTTTAGGCGACTTTGTCATTCCCAACTTAGCAGCACCCGAAGCAGGGGTTTTATCCGTTCCAGTGACGGAAAGGGCAGAAGCGGCTTTGGAGGTGCTTGGATTGAAGCACAGAGGCACCCCACCGCAGTTTTTAGAACAGCCGCCTTCTGGTCGAGCTGCCTTACCACTTCCGATCAGCCTAGGCCGATCTTCCTTGGTCGCCGGGACTGTTACAGTCCCTGGCTTTGTCGTTTTACTGTCAATCGTTGTCCTTATCCTCGCCTGTCCGTCATCAGTTTCCGTTGATTGTTTTTGTTGTTGTTTGTTGTCATTAGAAGTATTCATTAAAATTTTAGTCCCGCGAGTGTAGGGAAGTTGAAAGGTCCGCCACGTCATAGCCCCCAGTAACGTGGTAAGGGCGTGGTCTATTTGCTGAGGTGCCCAGGTATCAGCAAAGCTCCGTGATAATACAGTCGGTAACCCCTGACTGCAAACCAGACCGATAGGCACGGGTCGCATGACACCTCGGTTTAGGGGTGGATAACCTTTCGTCGTCAAGGCTTTTAGGTTCCGTATCTCAAACTCAGGCACCGCTTGTGGCGTTACCTGTACTTGAAATACAAACCACAGCCTAGACTCAGCCACCACATCGCTGCAAGAACGTTATCCAAGGTGGTGGAATTAACTGGTTGTTATATTCCTTCATGGAATATAACAACCAGTTCGACGCACAGTGTTGTGCCGTTGGCCAAAAATGGTCAAAGCAAAAATCTCTAACTTAAACAGCTTATAACTATCTTTTTAAGAAAACATCTTAAGTAAAACAAATGCAAAAAAGTATAGCTCTTTAAAATTAAACTTTTTGAAAACTAACATTTTTTCTTTGCAGAGTGAAAAATATGCATGTACCTTTAAGGGTTAAACAATAAAATAGCGACAACAGCACGCGCAACTTTCTTGGTAATGCAGTTTTAAGCACCATATATTACTTGAATAATAATGCTGTTTTTGTTGGCACACAGAAAAAAATAATTTTCATATTTAAATACGAAAATCGCTACACTAGAGCCCCGATTTGCGTCTGTCCTATTTGTGTCGTTTCGATTTTTCTACTTACATACAATTAGATTTTTTTCACTGAAGTCATAATCACATGTGAAGAATTTTTCTATTTGCGTGTAAAAAGGCTAATTCCCATTTTATTCTGTTAGGTAAGTTATTTTAAGCATAGTTGCGTGTTACACTCATAGAAAAATGCATATTAATATTGATGATACACAAACATCAGAATTGTTACATCAATGTTATTACAAATGGCATTAATGAGGCAAAAAGTGATATCAATCCAATGACGAACGTCATCCCAAAATTGTTTCATATTTTGTGGTCCTATAGCAGAGATGACGCTGCTATGACTACAGTGAAATCAATTCGACCCCAGATTTTGCGTACACTGATAGAAAAGGTGTCATAACTCTGATGTATTTTGAGATCAATACAGACAAATTGTCGTCAGTGCGATGACATAATTTATCATTTCATCAGTGCAATGACAAACTGTCATCAGTGCAATGACAAACCGTCATCAGTGCGATGACATAATATATCATGGCATAATATATTATTAACATTATTTTCATGTTTTAAAAGTAAAATGAGAAGAAAAAATTCCCATATTCTATTTTTTTATACCCTCCACCACCACTTGGTGAATGATGTTATACTAATGGTGTTTTCTTTTTTACAAAAAAAGTGACATTTTATTTAAAAATGCAATTTGGTGTTTGTATCTTAAAAATGTTTTGCTCGCTTAAAGAGTAGCATGTTTTATTCTAAAAATCACCCTTACTAATGGCATTAGGCATTGCACTTTACGCCAGTGTTGAGAATGCCTGTAAAAAGAAGGCTTATGTTTATATATAGGGCTACCAGACGAAGTTGTGAAAAAATCGCCTCTAATCACGACATTAAAAATTTAAATAGTTATCTTTTCTAATATTTAATAGTAAAAGAGGGTTGTCAGTGATATAAAATTTAAGTGGATTCGGTGTTGTAAAATTGTTTTTGAAAAAAAAACGTCAAATCAAGAAATCTTAAAAACTTGGTGTTAAAATATCGGCAATCTGGCAAAGGTATTTTCTTGTTTACATATTTTATAAAAAACAAACTAAAGAAATTGGAATTTCGTCATTCATTTTGTTCATTTATTTTTTTATTTATTATCAATCTATTAACAAATTTTGGTTTATGTATATTTTTTTATATTTTGAAGAACAAACATTTTAATTTATTGACATATTTTTTTATATTTTGAAGAACAAACTTTTTGCCAGCTGGTAAAAACAGGGCGGTCCAATTTTGTGTTTTGTTCTCGTCAAATAAAAAATTGCATTATTACAGGGTCGGCAAGACATTTTATATATGTACCTTTTAACAAGGAGGTATTTTTTTTTTGTAGAAAAGAAAGCACTATAAGTTTGTCATTCCGTGTGAAACTGTTTTATTATACATCTTAGACCCCATAAAGTATATATATTCTGGCTCCTTGAGTAATTCTAAGGCGATTTAGCCATGTCCGTCTGTCTGTCCGTCTGTCTGTCTGTTAAAAAAAAAGCTCACTTTCGAAAAACGCAAAAGAAAAGAACAAATTTGGTCTCAAATTGCTTGTAGTTATCATAAGCAGTTTGGGATTGAAATCCAGCAACATCGGTTTAGGATCAGAATTATGAATCAAAATGTGGAACCATCTCCCTAAAAAAATTTAAAATTTTGATACAAAAACTCACATAAATGGTGGAATAATGCACGGAATGATATACCATTTTGACCGAATTCGCTTAATACGACTGCAAATCATACTTTTCAATCACGTGATGATCGGTCCATAATTGACCATATGCCCCATATAAACCCTACTCGCGGAAAAAGTTTAGTACGCCTAAAACCGTAATAAATAATTCTATCATAATTAAATTTGGTACGGAACAGTTTTGTAGGATGAAAAATCACACTGCTAAATTTCGTGAAGATCGGTCCATAATTTACCCGAGGCCCCATATAAACCCTACTCCCGGAAAACAGTTTAGTACGCCTAAAACCGTAATTAATAATGCTGTTATAATAAAATTTGGTACGTCACAGTTTTGTAGGACGAAAAAGCACACTGCCAAATTTCGTTAAGATTGATCCATCATTTACCCTAGGCCCCGTATAAGCCCTACTCTCGGAAAACAGTTTGTTGCGCCTAAAACCAAATAAAGCCCACTTTGGGAAAATAATTAAATTCGCTTAAAACCATAACAGATATAGATATTGCCGTTATATTTCCTCTAACTTAGATTCATATGGCCAGAAAAAATATCATGCAATTTTGTGAAATTCACTGTTAACGCTAAAACTAATTACACTGCTATATTGAAATTTATTCTAATTTATTTTCTGTAATATCAGAAATAAATCTTTTGGGATGGTTGGTCCATAATTTACCATAGGACCAATACAAGTTACCCTCCTAAAAATGATTTTATTTCGGCTAAAACTGTAACAAATCATTATATTTTACTCAAGCCAGTTCAAAGTTCTAACAAGAAACGCATAAAACTTTCTTATTGTCTGTCAAGAACGTAATGTAGGTCTAAACCGCAATCAATTTTAATGCTAACGTTCGTTTTTGTGAAGATAAGTTAATAATATATATGTAGATATTATATAGCGCCCACTCCTGTCGGTGGAGGGTATCAAAGATTCGGCACAGTCGAATATGGCACTGTAACTTGTTTTTTATTGAATATGAAGAAATATTTATTTATTTCATTATTTAATATGTTTTATTGAGTGCTATTTTGCAAGGTACACTTTTGATTAATTTTTTCTTTGAATCAACTAGTGTTTGTGGACCTAATATATCATTTTTAACAAACAGTGTTCTTAGAAATTTTCTTGAGATATTTCTTTTATCTTAATGACAGTTATAATAAATTATAAAAAATAATTCAAAAGAAAATACAAAATTACTTCGTGAATTAAATATATGATAGTGTGCAACTTTCGATTTAGCAGATTTCCGCAAAATTTGGTTTGACAAAATATTGCCTTGCGTATATAGATTACATAAAAAAAAAAGGAAAAAGTTGTCCGCCTACGACTGCCTTCATTTTTTTGTTCAGGTACATACATATGTATTACATATGTATTCTTGAAATCGATTTAATTGTGATGTAATGCAAAAAATTTTTTTAAAGCTTATTTTATATATAAGTTATTTCTGTCAAAATTTTTTTTTTCTACAGTATGAGATTTATTTTTTTCTAAAGTTATTTTTGGAAGGTGCTATATGGTACTTACTGTTAAATTTAGAGCTGCCGTCGCAAAATTATTTTTATTTATTTGATAAGTTGCAACAATGACCTATGGTCATATATAGACCGATTCCCAAATCCCCAGTAAGCAAAGTGATGAATGTTATCAAAAAAATTTTAAGGATAAATTTGAAAGCTAAAAGCTTTTAAATAAATCAAATGCAAAAAAAAATCTTTTCTTCATAAAAACAACTGAAAAACGACCCAGAGTGCCAACAGTTTAAGGATAAATTTGAATGCTAAAAGCTTTTAAATAAATAAATTGCAAAAAAAAATCTTTTTATCATAAATCAACTGAAAAACTACCCACTGTGCCAACAGTTCTTCTTATTTGTATGGCGAACACCTACCGAAAGCTTCCAGAAAAACTCAACACTTTAACATGAACCTCCAGCAAGCCAACTAGTGAAGATTTAAATTTACCGAAATAAACTTTTGCAGAAGCACATGCAACTGATGTATAACTTTAATTCTCTTCTTCTCACTCTCATATGAGGGTGAAACCAGACAAGAAATGCATACGCTCGAAGTAAAACTTACATCATCGTTAAAAAATTAAAGCCAAGTTATGCCATCATTGTATAGAGTATGAAGCTGATGGTGGCTAGTTGTTTTTTCTAGTTACCAGTCTGACTGACTAGTGTCTTTTATTTGTCTATTCCTCCAACCGTCAGTTTAGACGCCCGTTCATAAAAGTTTCTTATTCAACTGTTTTGTCTATTGTGTTTGAGTCTGCTATGTAGAGAAGATTTGTACAACTGGAGATATAAAAAGAAAAACAGCGACAACAGCAACAACAAGAGACCATGTTTATTTGTGTTAAATGATGAGTGCGATCGAGCAACATACAGCCAACAACCTGGAGGCCACCATAGAAAATGTCTTTGAAATATTTAGTTTGTATTTGGCGCATGTTGTTTGCTTGAAAGCTAAATATATTTTGAATTTTGAAAAGCAAAGTGAGTACAGAGTGAGTACTAGTTATTTACATCGCTTTGAAGATGGATGGGAATATCTAAGATTTGATTTGAAAAATAGTAGACAGAAAAAAAACGGATGGATGCATAAATAGTGAACAAAAGAGATTTACTTTCCTTGATGTATACAACACATGAAAAGAAAAATCATCTTCAAAATTAAATACCAACTATTTTAATTTTTTTTTTTCATCATATTGTTTCGAATGAATAGTTTGGATTTTTTTTTTCCTTTATTTGGGGTTTTGCTCTTTTCGTGATATTTGTTAAAGTTTTTGGTAAGCAGTTGGTACACTGGGCGGGTGATTTAAAAAAATTGTAAGATTTTGTATATAAAACAAACTATTTTTAATAAAATATTTGTATCAACTTCAAATTCGAAACATATGTACTGATTCTTATGTCTATATCTCGTGAACTATTCGAAATATTGCTTGTCTCGCAAATTTTTAGCTCCTAATCAGATACCTTGAGATAAAATCTGTACCATGTAAACACCGTCATTTTGAATGTCAAAAAATTGGCATTTTTGAATATGGGGAATTTATTTATTACGGCATACATTGCAGAAAGAAAAAGTTGATATTGAACTTGTTTTGCTACGCCTGTGGTATTTATGTGCCCAAACGTTCAATGAAAACACAAAAAACAAATTTTATTGCTGAATTTAGAAATGGGTACATCTTATATTATTCTGACCAGTAGGACAAATTCGATTGTTCGTGGACATCAGATATAGAATGCAGACGTTGTTTTTGTTATATATTCAACTGGATTAACAGAAAACGAAGCCTACTGCCTTATGGAACACCAGTATATGGACGGATCCAAAGGGACACGATGAAAACAAATTCTGCGGACTTAAAAGTGTAATGAATCGAAAAAAATATCAAATGTAGTGCACATACCTGGTCCTCATGCCCCTCTCCCGCTAGAACATTTTGAAGCCAACACACCACCAAGACCATCGAGTCCAGATAGAGCAACTGTATGCTCCAAAAGTGAAGACTAAAGTTCAATATATATTTAAAAATATTTGAAGTGTCCTTATTTTTCATTCCTTATGTTCAAAATCATCAATTTTTCTAGGTATCTTTTTTAAAATATTTGAAGTACCCTTATATTTTTCATCATTAACAATAAAAATCTATGACGAAATTCTACGTTTTTTGAGAGTTTTGCTGTTTTAAAATGTTGCTGTTTTTTGATGTTATCTCAAGGTAAAATTATTATTGATCTGATTAAGAGCTACAAATTTGCTGAAGAGAGACAAGCAATATTACGAATAGTTCACGAGATATAGGCTTAAGAATCAGTACATGTTTTTTTAAAATTGTACTAAAATCCAGCCATCAGTCGAAAAATTTAAAAATTAATTTAAAAAACCTTAGCTTATAATTCAAAACCCAGCTAGGGGTTTTCTTCTACCATCATAAACTTTCAGATTTTGGGGGCCTCAATTGGTTCAAGATTTTGAAGTTAAAAATGTGCTACTGTGTAATCCATTAAACTACTTAATACCATTAACTACTACTGCAACTATTTTAAACTAAACTATTTGTACAACAAAAAAAATGTTTTATTTATTTTGGTTACTTTAACAATATTATTTTCGGCGCAACCATATTTAGTTTTAATCAGTCTCCTTTATGTTTAATACAACAATATTGTAGTTGCTTATAGTTGTTTTATGGTTGTTGCTACTATTTGTATGCTTATCACGAATATTTTGTTTGCCGATATTATTTGGGATTTCATAATGGAAAGACTTACGCCTGAACAACGTTTACAAATCGTTCAACTTTATTACGAAAATCCACGTTCTGTGAGGAATTTGTTTCATGCACTGCGCTCAACTTATGGTCAATATAATAGGCCTACTGAGCGTACTATTCGCAACACCATCTCCCATTTTGAGACCCAGCATTTATTATTGGATAATATTCGACCGAATACACCACGTCTAGCACGCTGTGAAGAAAATATAGCGGCCGTAGCTGGGAGTGTACACGAATACCGTGGAGAGTCGATTCGGCGCCGTTCGCAGTAACTCGGACCGTTATTGTGCCATGATAACCGACTATTCGATGTCTGAAATTGAAGCTCATGATCTCGGTGACATTTGGTTTCAGTAAGACGGCGCTACTTCCCACACATCGCATCAATCAATGGATTTATTGAGAGAACACTTCGGTGAGCACATAATTTCACGTTTTGGGCCGGTCGATTGGCCACCAAGATCGTGTGATATCACACCGTTAGACTTTTTCCTGTGGGGATATGTAAAGTCTAAAGCTTATGAGGACGAACCCGCTTCGATTCAGGCCTTGAAGGAAAACATCACGCGTGTCATTCGCCAGTTACCAGTCGAAATGCTCGAACGAGTCATCGAAAATTGGACTCAACGGATGGACCATCTGCTACGTAGCAACGGCCAACATTTGATAGACAAACTGGCTGTTCGCCGATATCGAACGTTAACGTTCGCATAGAAAATTGCATTTAAAACGTAAACTTTTTTTGAAACTATGTTTTTGTTTTAAATGTTGTTTACTATGCGAACGTTAACGTTCGATATCGGCGAACGGCCAGATAATCTTCAAAAAATAAATGCCAAAGAATGTTCTTTCAAATGATAATAAACCTTCCCCATTTAATTTGAATTTTCTTTGTTTTTTTCTTTAAAAAAGTAGTGAACCTCAAAATGGATTAAATGATTGTGGTTGACATACACTGGTGGCCACATAATTAGAAACGATGTTTTGAGAAAAAACTATTGGAGTAAGACTTCTTTGAAGAATTTTACTGTAACTTATAAGAACCATTATGCAACGAGTAGATAATTTACATTGTTGTTAATTCAAACCATTTGAAGTTTTTAATGTAAATTTTGTAATCAAAAAATAAAAACTTTTGATAATAAATTTGGATGAGACCGTGCAAAAAAAAATTAAACTGGCAAGTTGCTTAATTTAGGGTTTCTTACGAAAGCAATAAAATAAAACAATTTGTTTTTTAATTTTGTTTTTTTTTTTTTTCTTTTTACCCGCTTACAACTACAATTCGAATTGGAAAAAACCAGCCAATTGTAGGGAATGTTAGAAAAGATAATCCCACTGTTTATTGTTGTGGTTTTGTTAAAGCTTTGATAAAGTTAAAGTAAAACTTGAAGTGTTTAAAATTCTCATTCGCTTTACAAAGTTTCCTGACGATAAGCCTAGTACTCTGTTCCAATTTGTGAAAAATGTTCAGCAACATCTATTATTTCATGCGAAAAATTTGACATGTATCAATGTTACCTATTTCGAGAGTTTGCACAATTTGACGTTTTTAATCTTTCGAAGTATGCGACATTGTTTTGGATATGTAAACAAAACCCACATGTATTTTACTAAAAAGTATTTTTTTAAATAAAAAATTAAGTAAAAATGAAAGTAAATATTGATGAAAAACTGTTACCGGTTGTGTTATTTATGTTTTGCAGTTCTCATTTTAATATTAAGTTTAAACTTTTTTCACTTGCTTAAAATTCCACGTGAAATAAGTGCAGCTTATATAATTTCGCAGTTGTAAAAAAATGTTGCCAGATACATTTCGCAACGTTTTCACAAATTAAACAGAGTACAACTCTTTCAACATTTTTTCATAGAAATTCTGCACAAGTTTTTTTCATATGAGTTTTGACAGCATTTCACGTGAAATTTTGAACAGAGTACTAGGCTATATGGCCTAAGCAACCAGTGAAATGCGCATAGATGGTAGCTTTCACTCAACAAAAAATGTTAGTGTATTTATCAAAAATAAAAATTGGGAATTTAGCAAGTCGTAGAGAAATCTTATTAATTAAAAGTTTCTTTTAAGAAAAAATTAAAATTATTTTCCAAGTAGATATTTTTGCTTGCAATTAAAAACGTGCAGTTTTTTTTTGTTAAATTTTATTATCTTATCCTTTAATAATTTAATTGGTTCTAATATATTGACAACAACTGTACATAAATATCTAGAAGATAAGCGTGAAAAACATAAACCTTTTTTAAAAGTCGAGTAAAAAAGCATTTAACTAGAACAATATACAAAACAATTTAATATAACTTACTGGCGAAAATACACTTGACTTGCATTAGACCAGGCAAAATGTATTAAAAGCATATAGAAATTTTGTTAAGGAATTTGTTTACTTCAAAGCAAAAAACCCATATAATTGACTTTAATTATCTCAGTGATGTTTAACAGATTAAAATAATTTCTCTAAATTATTCATTTTAAACCCATAGTGCGTTAACCTCTACCAGTTTTACGAGGCACTGTGTCACTAGTCATTGTGGCTACATAAGTAAAAGGCTTGATTTGAGATGCTGCTTATATTGTTGTTGTCAATTGTGGCAAATATAGGTGAGTGTGTTGTTTATGTTAACAACAAGGGAAAAAACAAACAAACATACAAAAGGCGATGCAACATCATCGTTGTCTGCCACCAAACAGTCCGCCAACCAACCTTAGACGATGGGAATTTCAAGTATTTTAAGATTTGTCTAATTTTTTTCTAGTTGCAAGTTTTCTATGTATGTATTAAATTGACTGCTGCTGTAGCAGTTATTACAGCAGTGGTTGTAGTTGCAAGGCATTGCATTTTATTTGTTGTACACGTAGTGTGTTGGGTGACTGTAATGTGTTGCAGTGTGGGAACACCAAAACACACCCGCATTTGTCGCTTATTAACTGCCACTAGTGCTTTTGGCAAATTTGTTTACTTTTTATAGTTTTTTTTTTCTTTTATAAATTTTATTTTTCTTTTTATTTGTTAATTTTATTTCTTTCTAACTATTAAGCTGTGCAAACACACATTGAATAAAAACGTTTTTTTTTCCGTTTTTAAGTCGGCTGGCTCACAGTCTGTCTAACTGGCTGGTGATTTGGCTGGTTACATAGTTAGTTGGGTTACCCGGTTTGATTGCTTAGTTTTAGTTGATTACTCTGGCTGTTTCTTTGTTTGTTTTCTGCAGATGATGGCTGAGAATTGTTACAACTTGGTCTTTTTGGATTGTTTTATTTTTCCTTGAGAATGTTAAATGATAGCAATACTCCTTCATTCGACAACCAATATCACCAGCACTTCATGTTTTTGGTTTTATTTTTTTGATATATTATTTACGTTGCAATTGTTTTTTTATATATCAAATTGTTTCTACAGTTTCATTTTCAATTACTCAAAATGCCATCATTATACATACTTACATATATGCTTATATGTATTTGGTGTGTCTTTTGATTGGCTTGAAAGACAATCTGGTTTTATAATTTTTCTATACTTATAAAAACGTGTTGCATGCGCCACAAATATTTTTTGTAATAGCCTTGTTTTGTTAAGTTTGCCTTTATTATTTCCGAGTTATTGTTTCATTTTTCATTTTTGGAATTTCGAATTTTATTAAGAGGCGACAAAAAGTGCGTGTCTTTGGAGAGCTACTGATTGATTGATGGATGCAGACCAATGGTGATGGTAAATTATTACAAGTCTTAGAAAAAGTAGTTATAAATGTGACATGTCTATGATTGCGATTCATGATTTTATTCATTTTTAGTTTGGTTATTAATAATTTCCTTTTTCCTATACATTATGTATATGTATGTATGTACATAAGTATATAAGTAGTCAGTTTGAAATAATGAAGTATTTTTAGATTAATAATTACAATGGTACAATTAATAGGATAACCCCAGTTGTTCAGCTGAATATTGTTTACGAACCTTACGCTGCATTTACACATGAAAGTACTTTCATGACATTTCTGTATACGTATTATCACCTCTAATTTCACAAACAAATAATAAAATTTCATGAAAATTTACATGAAAGTGAAATTTCATTTTCTAAATGTCATTAAAGGGCAAACTTCTATCAAAAATTTCTCTTCTTCTTCTTTTATTGTTTTGCTTATTTCAAGTTTCAGAGTTGCCGAGCCAATTATTCACGCCGAACTTCTGGCATTCTTTCAAAATAATGTTTATTTTTATTAGTTTCATGATATTTATAAATTAAAATTAGAATCTTTGTGTGCTTAATATTTAGTTAAAAAAATATATTAAAATTCTTTATATAAATTGAATAAAAAATATAATTTATTGAATCAAATATTTCGGCACTCCGTTGTGTGCCTTCTTCAGGGATTTTTTCTTGAATATTTGACAAAAAAAATTAACAATTTTTAATAAACTTAACAAAATTAACATATTTAACAAAATGTCATATTTTCAATTAAATACAAAAAGGTTTTCCAATTTAAACCTAATCTATTACAGTTTATATAAATTTTTAATTTCCGTTTCTATTTTTATAAATACGAAAAAAAAATTTCATTTGGCAACACCGCTTAGTTATTGTCATTTACTTTCATGAAATCGCTTTCTTAAAATTTTCATTGAAAGCTAGCTGAAAGTTGGACTGAAAGAAGAAAAATATATATGTGTTAGTGAAAAAGTGTGAGTGTATTCCGACTTTCATGAAACTACTTTCATGTGTAAATGCCCAGTAACATTCAGGGTTGTTGCAGATTCCAAGTCAGAATTGTCATTTATCAGAATTGAAAATCGATTTCGATTGTCATGAAATCGTCTTGATTTTGCATTGATTCGAAAATAAACAAAACCCATGTTCGAATCAGCTGTTCTGTTGTGTTTACATTTAAAAAAAAATTTTTGGAGGCATTTTAAATTAAAATGGTTGATATGGTTGCTGTATTTTTGTTTATGGATGAAACAAATAGTGAAAAAGTGAAACGAAAAATATTAAGGAATAACACCAATCCATTAGAGCTGCCAGAGACAGCGTAAGTAGACATTGTAATGAAAGTCGCAAAGATGTACTAGTATTTAAAAAAATTACAGATTTATTAGTCAATTCCGTTTGTGATTGGCATTTCTTATCTTCTCTTAGAAGCTGAAGTTGTAGAAATGTCATCGTTTAAAGTAAGTTCTCAATCAGAAACTGTGCCCAGTTCTATACTCAAGACACCATCAATGTTTGTTTTTATTCCACACATTCGCACAATATCTTCTTCCGTTTGGGTCAGTTGGAATTTATTAAATGGTCCTCCTCCAGTTGCACGTGATTCGGATTTGTTATGCGCTAACTTCTTTTTTATTTCACTCGTTCATTCCGTCCATATCTTTGTGTCCATGTACATACAAAGATATAGATAAATAAAAAGGTTAGGTTTGAAATTGAATAACAGAAATTTAAACATTACTTTTTCCATCCATTTACATCCTTATTTGGGGTCCAGCGCTGTAAAGAGATTGAGCCAACTCCTGCCAAAGCGTCTCAACTAGCACCTTATCGCATTTAGTGCAACCGCTCGCTATGTCCTTGTTTTCTTCTATAAATTTTAAAAATATGATATTTTGCTTGTTATTTCTATGTTTTCCCCTGTTTGTTTGATAAAACAATAAGGAAATTTTCGTTCTTTATTTAATTTTTTAAAATTTAACTAAATTTTACTTACATAGTACTTGTAACCGCCTAAATCAAATAAACAATTATACAAATCTGTCACCTGCCAGCTGATCAGATTATTTCTGGCAAAAAAAAAAAACAATAAAAACTGATTCTTTGACACGAAATTCTGACAATTTTCATTCGAACATAAAACCAATAACATCTGTTTCAGTAACACCAAAATGGATTTTTTTTTTGTCTATTTTAATTCTGATTCTGACAACAATCAGATTCTACAATAACCCTGATTATATTACAATTGTCATACAATTTTGTTTGTTTAAAAATAAGAGTATTTATTGTTGCTGGAAATACACATATTTTTTGACAATCAATCAGGTTATTCTACCAAAAAAAAAATTCATGTTGTTTTTTCCTTGTTGTACTTGTTATAGAACTAGGGTTACCTTATTAATTGTACTACACAGAAAAAATTAAAAATTGTCTCCAATCACCAAATTTATACCAAATTCATAGAATCAAGCAAACAATTTGTTGAATTTCCACCTATTACCAAAATGATTATATAGATTACTAAAAATTGACAATTGTGAATATTTTGTTTTAATAAATGTTTTTTTTTTTTAATTTTAATTACAAAAATGATCAAAAAACTTTGCCGTTTCAAACATCGTGTTAATGGATATAATTAAATATAGCTCATGTTTTGACAATTCCCAAAAACAATTCTACAAGTTTAAATTATTTTATTTTAAACGGAGGGTCATTTGTTCCACGATAGGTGAAACCAGCGTTCAGAGACTGGTAAACAGGGGTACTCCCAAAGGGGGAGTATTATCCCCACTATTGAGAAACCTGACTATGAACATCATGATGACGAAGATGGACGACATGAGGATTAAAACTGTGGCGTATGCTGACGATGTTGCAGTGGCCATTTCGGGGAAGCATTTGAATATAATGTCTCAGTGTATGGAGGCTGTATTAAATGTACTTAGCACCTGAAGCATATCATGCGGATTAGGTGTTAATCCGTCTAAGACGGAACAGGTACTCTTCTCGAGGAAGTATAGGACGGAGGTCATGAGACTTCCGAGGCTTAATGGGACTGAACTTAAGTTCGCTCATAGCGCCAAGTATGTGGGCGTAATCTTGGACAGAAAACTGTCCTCGGGTTTGAACATCCAGACGAGGATGGAAAAGGCAATTGTTGCTATATATGCGTGCGGAGGTGCAATCGGCAGGAACTGGGGAATGGGCCCGAGGTGTGTCAATTGGATCCTTGAGGCTGTAGTAAAGCCGATACTGTATTACGGTGTTGTTGTATGGTGGCCTGCGCTGGACAAGGGCAGGTACCGTGCGATGCTTGAGAAGTTACACAGACTGGTCGCATTGATGATTGATGGTGGACATCACGGCCAGACAGATGGCTCTATGCTCGGCGACACGTTTGAACGCGGTACACGGCTCGTCGAACCGTGACTATGGCCACTTTAAGATAATTGGATGCTCGATTGTCCTTGAGGGAGTGGACTACTGCACCCCGGAGCCTTTCTTTGGTGCGAGGTACGCGACACATATAGCGCACGAAAGTGCGCTGTCGGTCATGGGTACCTTCCATGAACCAGCCCTGGGGCTATACACTGATGGTTCAAGGAAGGGAGAAAGAGTTGGCGGAGGTTTCTACATAGAGGAACTGGGCGTTAAAGTTTCCTTTCGTCTGCCGGATGGATGTAATGCCCTGCAGGAGGAAATCTCGGCTATAAAGCGGGCAGCCAACTGGCTAAAGTATTATCGCATATCGGGAGATATACGTATATTTACTGATAGCAAGGCTGCCATTGCTTCTCTTGCGGGTGTCTAGGTTAACTGTGGAATGTCGGATTTGACAAAACAACCCGCATGTACCTGGTAATAAGTTCTACCCCTTTTGGATTGCTATTTGTGGGAAAGATTAATTGAAAGTTAATTAATACCGTCTGTATTTCTATACTTTCTCTATTACACAGCCAAATAAAATATGTCTGTGTTAGCCGTAATTCAAGTTTATAATCGAAGAAAATTCTTTTATTTTTAACCCTTGAATATTTTGAATTTTGCTAAAAAAACAAAATTGTTTAACTACATTATTTATATGTATCTTAATGTCACGATATGATGTTAAATATTTCCTTTATGAAAATAAAAGATCACAAACAAGAACATACAGTATAAAAAACCATCCCATTGTTTTAGATACCAACATTCTAATCGTTAAAATGCCATGCATTCATTCATTTATTTATTTATTCATTCCATTATTTTGGCAATTGCTAGCAAACAGTTGAATAAAAAAATATTACTCGAACTATTGAACTAAGATCGTGATAATTTGCCTCAGCGAACGCAATAAACACTTACCGTTTTTAATTTTTTTTCAATATTTTTTTTTGTTGAAAATTTACTTACATATCGCTGGCTCAATATTAAAAGGTTCTAAGTGCAACAGCAAATATATGAAGAAGTTTATTATTTCTTATGTTTAACACTAAGATTTCTCTTAAATTTTATTTTTTGTTTATTTATTTTTAAGTTTTTAAAAAGAATTAATTTAATGGTATGTACGCATGTATAACAACTTTATATATAATGTATGTATATACATTTACACCAACGGTTTTATTTGCATTGATATATTATCATTTAAAAATTATAGGGATTTTTATATGGAACATTTTTTGAGTGCGTAGGGAAAAAATAGGGATTTTTTTAGGGCTAAGTAGGGGCTTTTCCAACAATTCTATAACATCACTGCCGAGGACGTCCTGCCGTCTCTGGATTAAACCTATAAGTTGTAAATTGTCCAATGCAACCTTAAAAAAATACTAAGCGAAAATCAAAATAAATATTACATTAAACCCTGCAATATTGAACCAGCGATATGTAGATGCTTGTTAATAAATTTTTTGGTAATTTAATCAAGACAATTTAAATTATTTATGAAATGTATTGAATGTATTTGAAAAGAAGATATGAGAGCTTTCAAGTAGTAATTGAATGATGGGTGATTATAAAATATTAAAATTGATTAGTTTTTGGCTAAACATCGTCATGTTTTCTATCAAGTTTTGAAGAACGTGATTAGTTTTATTAATTTTTTTTCAAATAAGCCCCGTCAATATATTAATCAATGTCATTTTATATTGCAGGGAAACGGTTCTGTTAATCAACATTTAAATGTTAAGTGATTGTAATTAACATTAAATTAAATTGTATATTAGTTTAAAATAATTTATGTTTGTAATTTAATTAATTAAATTTTTATTATTTATTAAATTTATAAATCTCTATTTTCAAGTTGTTTGATGTTCAATTAAGTTTAACCTAACACGAAACTTTACAAGAGAGTTGTTAAAAAAACGAATGAAAATGTTGTTGTTAAAGATCGAGAAAGTTTGTAAAGTTATTCCCTCTTGTATATTTAAAAGTTGAAAAATACATTGAATAGAAAATTTATTTGGATTGTAACTGGTAATTAGAATAATTCGAAATACAAATAGGAATATTCATATTGGGTAAAACGAACCACACCAACACCATAAAGAACATCTAGATGTATAAGGATGTTTTAAAATAAAAGATTTTTAGTTTTTATCCGATTTCGGTCCATTATAGCTTAAAATTATCAAATAGGCTGTGGAATAAAGTTATAAAACTTTGGTCTTTGTTAACAATTGTGGTACGAAAATCTTACAAAATGACAACAAAATGACTTTAATTTTGGAAGGCGGCTGAAAGAGCAGAATACAGCGAAAAACACAAATGTACCGTTATGTGATAAATGTTACGTGATGGGAGAAAACTGAGCTCATTTTCGGCTTTAGCTTGAAAAGAAACATAAAAATCAGTTGAAATGGTTAAAAAACTTTTTAATGTCGACCTGTATAATTGTTTGGCTTTAAATTAACAATATGATTTTCTCTTTTCAGGAGCAAAATGTTATGGTTGAAAAACAACTACGCTATTATAAGTGTTAAGCATATTTTTGTTATAATTAACCATAACATGTTCGGAGGCAACCATAATATAATTGTGGCTTCTTGATGGAGGACCATATTTGAACATATTATGGCTGCCATTTATGTTAAAACAGGAGAAGACCATATTCAGAAATTTTTTCCTCTGGGTGTATTGGGAATTTTAATGATGGTAAGATTTAATCTATATCGTCACATTTCTTCCTTAACCACGCAAGCGCCATTTTTTCGATATTAACTTTTTTGGTTTTTATGGTAAAAATTAAGAGTTGCCACCCGATTGCATTCTCATCTTGACAACCTTGTATGAAAAAAAAATTAGCCATTTCGAAAACCTCATTTGCATGCAAAATAGAATGGTTTTTATATTTAAAGTCTGGCACTGGCAGGACATAAAGTAAATATTAGGATAAGATTTGATTAATTATTGTTAGTTCATATTTGATATATGAAGATTCAATAAATAAATACTGAAAAAAAAAAAATATTTAAAGTTAGAAATGTTGAAGTCTCACCTCACCCACCAATTTACTTACTTTTGAGATTAAAAAAAAATGTGGAAAGTCCCAGGCCAATCGGGGCATTTTTGGTGCGGTGTCAGTCCATCAAAATCGGTGACTTCGGTAAAAATGACACTTTTCGGTGAGTTACTAAAAAAAATATATATATATCGTTACCTAAAACGCAAAAGGCTCTATCTAACATCTTAAAAATTTTAAAGAAGAAGAAAAAAAAACTATTTCAAATGATAAATTGATAAATTACTTTAAAATTTGTATTATTATTTTTCTACTGTTTTTCTTGTAAAACCTGACAATGTTGCATATTATGCAAGCTGATAGTTAGGACTTTTAGGGTTCATCATGCTATCTTTTGTAGATAGGGCCGTTTGTTTTTTATTAATAAAATCGCCTGTTTTGGTCGAAAGATTCCAAAATTTGTTATGGACATTTGTGTTGATGCAATACTTCAGAATCAATCAAAAAGTCGGTTAGGGCCTTTCCCTTGTAGGTAACGATATATTGTATACAGCTTAAATGTTCCTCGGCCCCCCATTATTTTAATAAAATGCATTTTTCTTTTCTGTATGCCAAAGCTCGATATATTAACCTGGCTCCCCTAAAACCCGTTTTGAACCGAAAATCGTTTTCGGACCCTTATATGTTAAATTTTTAAGACCGACCCGAACTATTTATATGTAACCAACATTTCTTGTAAAGGAATCAAAGCTCTATCTTTGCTTATAATAGTAGCTCTCATACAAACCTTTAAATGTTTGAAAAAAACATGATATTTGTCGAATATGAGTGTGTAGCAGAGAACAGAATTTTTCTGAAGATAAGAGTCATAATCTTGGAGATAGAGAAATTAACTGATTACATTTTTTTAACAAAAATAAACAAACTAAAACTAATTTAGAATTTTTATTTAATTTACAAATTGCCGTTTGCGTAAAAAAAAACACGTATGTTAGCGACAACTAAAATCAGAATCAATGAACAAGTCGATTTTTAATTTTTGGCAAGTAGGGTTTTTTGCGTTTTAGGAAATGATATGTATTACAAATAAAAAAGTTTGTCCATGGTACGTGTTCCTAAAACTCAAGAAGCTCTGACCGATTCACATCCAACTTTAGCTATGTTCACACCTATTAAATATTAGACGTCCTACACGTAACCCCTAGTTTTATTAAAAAATGGTTTGCTTTTGCAAAAAGTTTGACTAGCCAAACAAAATTTAACAGTTTCTAAATTACATTAATCAATTAGCTTCTTACAAACAAAGTTTTGTAAATCAATAGAAATTGTTAAAAAAAATAAAGCCAAAGTTTGATCAAAGTACTGGTCATGTTTTTTTTTTTTGGATTTTTTCGTCAAATATTAGTTAGGTCTGAACATTAGATAGGTGGCGCTGTTGTGATATTTAAAAATTTTTAATTTAAAAATAATTTAAAGATAAAAATAAAAAAAAACAGTATTGACATTTTATTTTGAACATCCCGGGCAACGCCGAGACCAAACAGCTAGAATATATAGACGCCTAAACTACTAAACCGATTTTCCTGAAATTTTTAACAGGACTTTTATGATTATCCGGCGCTTAGCATAAGCTATAATTATTTGTAAACTTTCAACAAAGACAACAGGAAATATAAATTTGGTATAAATAGCTTGATTATTAAGACATCTATCAAAAGCTAGGCTTAATTGAAAAAGCGGTTGGGGCACCTCACATACAAAGATAATATATATTACATTATATCTGGAGAAACGTTACAGTCAAACTTTTTTTGGAACAAAGCGTTTGGTTATTAGACCAAAACATCTTCCAAGAAAAAGTAGAAGTCACCATTGCAGCTTAAATATAAACACATAATAGATTCCTGTATTTCTGGAGAACGGTAGCAGTAAAATTATCTATATTTGGTACACATTCCTTCGTTGTAAATAGACGAGACCTTTTTTAAAAACGAAATCTTACTAATTTTTTTGCGGTGGTGGCAAAGAGCACCGGGTTAAACTAGTGATATATATGAGGAATTAAAAAGGTGTGCTATTAAGTCATATCATCATAATATCCCACAAATTATTTTACAATAGTTTAAATAAAAAAATTTTGTGTTTCAAACAAAATAAGAATGTTTATGCTGTGATTATTGATTTGTCATAACCACACAGTTGAAATCTAAATTATGAGCCGTTGCTCACAACAGTCGTTATTATTTTTGTTATTATTTTAAGACATATGACTTTAAGCCTTTATGACTACCTTGTGAATCCCCCAATAATATTTAAATATTGTTTAAAATATAGTCATCTATTATTTCTTTGTAGCCGTTTCGAAAACATACCCAGTAAAAAAATTGTGCTTTTTGAAGCACTTAAGAGAAAAAGCGCTCCAATAAGATGGCTGTTATCAGCGTTGCCAAATGAGCAGATTTATCTGCATTTTGCAGTGTTTCTAAGCAACGAGCAGTTTTGAAGTTTTTTGTTAAAAAAATAAGTTTTTTTGTAAATTGTGCAGATTTTGCAGTTTTTGCATTAAAATTTTTTAATATAAATTTTGTTATATTTTTCTTTATTTCTTAAGCCATTATCTTACCTAATTTGCTTAATAAATACTCGTTTAACGGAGGCAAGCTTTAATAGCCAAACAAAAAACACAAACGGCTTAAGAAACACGCACTTTCCGTTAACAAATAAACCACCCAAGCCTAACTAATCATTTTTCAATAAATACTAATAAAATATTTTTATTTTTCAAAATTTTCATGTTTCGTCGTTTCCAAAATTTTTACGTAAATGATTAAATTTAGCACTAGGTAGCGTAAACAGTTTGGAAAATATACAAAATTTAGATTTTTCTCCAAAAATTATTGAATCGTTTGTCAAATAACCCAATTAACAACGCAAGATTGTATAAACGTACAATTTTGACACGATTGTCAAGCCGTTTGAGTAGTTTATTTAGCTTTTACTTATGAAAGTTTAATTATGTCCTTGTTAACATTTTGTGATTTTTGATGTTTAATTTTTAAAGATGCATTTGAGTTTACACTGTAAATTTTTATTGCAGCAACTTTTCAGGTAAGTTCACTTGACAAATTGCAAATCTGAGCCCAAATTAAAATAAATTTTATTTTAAATGAGGAAACAAAACAAATCGCAAGACTACATTTCCTTATATACCGCTCTTTATTCCCCTCTCTTTCATCTAGATAAAAAGTAACGATATTCGTTAATAATTTTTGTAATATTGTATTTGTTTCTGTATACGTGTATGTTAAAAAAAAAGTAAATCATATATTTTTTCTGGCAATTTTTAAATGCAGTTTTTTTAAGTTAAATTCAGTTTTTTTCTTCTTAAACTGCAGTTATTTTCAAAAAAATTATGCCTGTTATACAACAGTAAATGATAACGAATGTACAAAAAAGCTGCTATTTAAGTGCTGACAACGAAGACATTCATGAATATGTAAATATAACTAGCCCTTAAAAAAGCACTTTAGGAGTGCTTTGTTTGCATGTTTTATTGTGTTAAAAGAAGCGCTTATTGTCAGCAGAAAATAGTCCTCTAAACCGGGAACACCCCATACAAAAATCAGGCATCCCATCAGCAGCTTTGCAGCGATTTTAGGTATGAATTCATATATAAAACCTGCTTTTTTACTGGGTAGTATTGATTATGCTTAAATTATGTTTTTCTCTGCGTGTGAAGAACTATCAAGCCCATTGCATGAATTTCAGTCATGCTTAATAATAATAATAAAAATGTACATTCTGGCTTTTTTCAAACATTCACTTTAAATCAACAAATACATACTATCTGTCAATTAAAATTTAAACAATTCTTTTTGTTACACAAAATATTGCCAATAAAAGCGTGCATCATTTTTTTAGTTAGAAAAAATCACTAAATCAAATTAATTTTAATGATTTTGTAATTTAAACGTGCGATGATGATGATAATGAGTCCCAAACGCAATCTTTTCAATTGTAAAAATACTTACGAATTCCATTGAAGTAGAGTTTTTTCGAAGAAAAACAATCTTAATGTTTGTATTTTTTTTTTTAAGAAATAAAAACATTTTAAAAAGTGTTGAAGATGAACATTAGGTAATAATTTTACTGGGTAGGCTGGTTCGTTCATTGGCTGGATGAATCTTCTTCTTCCATAAACTTTAACTGCAAAGTAACTAGACAAACTTGAAGTTCGTCTTTTAAAGATTTTTTTCTCTTGTTTCACATAAACCAAAAATTATTTATGAGATTTTGTGTAAATTTTAGTTTTAGGAGGACTGCATGAATAGATTTTCCTGCTATATAGTATTTTTTTCTTCAGCAATTTTAGCGTGACGGATTTCTCATCACGAAATATGTAACTCAGTATTTTACATTTTGTAAATGTGTAGAAACATGACATTTTTAAATGACATGATTTTTTTTTTTTTTTTATATATCACATAGTTATTTAATTTTTAGTTTGATATTACATTAAAGGACTTAAGAAGGATTAAAGAACGTGATTTTAATACACGAAAGATTTTGTGAACACTTTGAATCTTATGAATATTTAATAACGATTTTATTGGGTTAAAATCACACCCAATAATAGTTTAAAAAATTGTTGGAGTTATAGCAGATAAGAAATTAATAACACACAAAAAAATAACAATGTTCTGCCAACTGATTCTTGTAGAGGTGACTAAAAAAATATAAACGTATATCGCCGTTTTAAAAGTTTACATCTGAAACTCATTTTACGGCCTATTTGAAGTTGCACCCTTGTGTAGTAAAAAACGTAGAAAATCGTTCGATACTTAGGTTTTCTGTATAAAGTGTCTTCAGAAGATTTATTGAGAACATTACAACCAAAATTTTGTTGGTATCTATTAACCCTCTAACTCCTCTGGAAATGGGTCCTTTTTGCAATTTTCTTGAAACAAAGCAAAAATCACGATTAACACCAGGAATTTATCCCTACGTTGCCACAAGCAAGTAATTACTCTAGTGTATACATATTACTAATAAAACACAAAAAAATTTTGAGTGGCTATACAGCACAGTGCAAGTTCATTTTTAAAATGTCATCAACAACTTAACTACTGGCAAAACTTTAATTTCTCAATTGTTAACGAAGTGTTGCCAAGTAGTCAATATTTAACGTTACCTGTAGACACATTATATAAAGAGGTGATATTAATGTTAAAAATTCCCTTCAAAATTATACCTTTGCTATTTCTAAATATTCTTCCTATACATTTTTTTTGTTAAATTTTATAAATACATAGAAAATCAGCTAAAAACATAATTGATTAAAATATCGAAAAACCATTAACAGTTCAATAAAATAACCACAATACTAATTAATTATTAAAAACATAGTTTTTATTTTACTAAGTACTAGGGTAATCATTTGGTTAACCGTAAATCGGTTAACCGATTAATTACTTTCCGATTAACTGATCGGTTAATTTAAAATTGGCTATTTTCGATTAACGATTACACCGATTAGTTGCAGTCGATTAACCGATGTAACAAAATTTTTAATATTTTATGGTATTATAACATATTTTTTTGTTTTTAATTATTTTTGTTTCGTCTTCTATACAAAAGGTATGTGTTTAGAACACAGAAAAAATTATCAGTAAATTTTTTTATCAATTAAAAAAATTGTTTAAAAAGTATTTCAATTTTATTAATGTGATAACTTAATCAATTATTTTTTTGGTAGAAAGAAAATTAATAATTTAATTTTGATTTAATTAACATTTTAGTTGTTTTGAAATAAATTTTCAATTAACATATTAATTAAATAACAAAAAAATTTTAATTGATTTTTTCGTTTTCAATAAAATAATTGAAACTTGTAGAATTGTTGTTGGGAATTGTCAAAACCTGAGCTATATTTAATTAAATCAATTAACACACTTTGATCACCTTTCTAGTTTAATTTAAAAATATCATTTATTGAAAAAAAAAAATTCACAATTGAAAATTTTTTACAATTTTTAGTAATCAATATAACTATTTTGGTAATAGGTGCAAAATCAACAAATTGTTTGCTTGATTCTATGAATTTGGTGATTAGAGGAAATTTTTAATTTTTTCTGTGCGACAGCTTTTTGTTTCACGTACTTTTTATATGCATGTGTTTATTATTTGTTTCTTCTCATGTCTACTTATATCCATCTCTTAACATAATTAACTAAAACAATTAGAAGTGTTAAAAGTTTTAAAAAATTAAAACAGGACTCTAATGGCATAATGGAAGATGTTGTATGTTTAGAGTAATCCAGCAAAAGAACTGGGAAATTAGATATTCTGTAATGTGGGTTGATTTCGATTTCTCCGACATCTACGATAAGTGAATGAATTTTTTTTCAAAACAAGTTTTATCAAATTTAAATAAATGAATCGCTTAAATCCTAAACATTAAAGCCAAATTATTTTTCTAAAAGATTATTTTATAAGATCTCCTTAAGCTATTGAAATAACTAATAAAATGATCAAATATTTTATTTTTCTATTAATACATAAAATGTTTTAATTTCAAAATATGTTTTACATATTCATGAATTCTTTTTTTGTTTGCTCGTTTTGGTTCAATGTTCAATGTTTGGTTTTGTAATGTTTGTTATGTTATTGTTGGTTTTACTAAGATAATAAATAATTTAAGGATTTTTATTTATTGAAATTACTTAATTAATAAAAAAACCTTTATTAATCGGTTAACCAATCATTAACAAGATTAACCGATTGAACCAAAACCTCGGTTAATTAATCGAGCGATTAAAGCAAAAGCCCTATTAAGTGAATACCCTACTAAATACTAGTAAATTGATACAAAAGGCATCCACTGCAACACTGTTTCTTAATTTCTCATTTTACTTGCTGCAAGTGTCAAAAATTTACTTGCATGCAAATTCCCTTGCAAGTTCAGCTGCAAGTACTAAAAATGTGATGGGGTAAGTAAAAAAGTGTAAGTGTATTGAGTTTTTTTCACTTGCACTTGCATGTGGCAACGGAGGGCTATGTAGCTGAAATATTCGGCAAACATATTTGCCATTAAATTCTACTATAGGTCTCCCAACAAACTTAAGTCGAAAATTCAACTTTAATACCAGAAATAAGCAAAAACTTAAAAGGTGGTTTAAGGGTTAAATATATTGTTATGCCAACATGGAAATAAAATATCGCAGAAAAATTATGTTACAACAAACCCAAACCTAAGAAAGTAAAAACAAAAGTAAAAATATTCTACTCTAAACGCAACCGTTATACTGTACACAAGAATTTTCGTTGCGAATTATTCGTCGTTCGTCCCAGATGTGTTTCTAGCATACATTTACAAAAGGCGTATCTAACATAGGTAAGCCTCGATTTACGCGGTCCATTGGAACCGAATAAAGTACGCGTAAAATAAATTTAGAGATTAATACAAAAACGTTGTTTGACACCAAGAATTTAACATATAGCGTAAATGAAACCATGGATACATACAAAATTAAATTTCTGGACTTAAAAATCGCATTAAATCGAAAACATATACAATTCAAATATTTTACTTATTTTAGGATTTTTCAGCAGCCATTTAGTGTAAATTTTTTTAAGTTCTTTATAGATTTTAATGAAATCTAAAATATAAAATAATTTTCATAACTCTGATAGGCATAGATCTGAATTATCTTTAATTAAGTCTAAAATAAATTTTAGGGTCTTCTCTAAATAACAAGATTTAAGCGTTGAAATAATGCAATGACCTCTTGTATTAGGTGGCAGAAAAAATCTTTAACTGCTCCAAGATTTTAGGGTGACAGAGAGTATTTCAAAATCAAAATATCTAAAGATTCTAAGTAAAATGTAACAATTTAAATATGTAAATAAATGAATTTGAGTTTGAAAAAAAGGAAATGCTTCTTAAACAAAAATCGAAACCAGTCTTCGAAAAAACAGCTTGTAATTAAAAATATGGTTACTATTATAATAATTTCCCTGTGCTAGAACTTAATACTTTTTTCTGACAAGCGGAGCACATGTCGGGTTAACCAAATTCGGGTACGCTGAATCTTGTGGTGCTAACCGTTTTTTTAGGTCAACTCGTGTTTTCGAGATATGCCGTTATTGCAAAAATTGAGGAGGTTGCACAATATATATTCGCGTAACTCAAAAACGGTTTAGTTTATTGAATAAACTAAAAAAATGTATCACCGGCCTCCACTAGTTTTTGTCCATAACATTTTCTTTCTGAAAAAAATACTTGCCCTTTACCTCCACCCCTAAGGGGGCTTCCATGCGAAAAATTTGATTAGAATTTTTATCTTTTGTGAATAAAATCAAAAGTTGTAGACAGATTTGCATTTCCAATTTTTTTATGCCGTTTTAAAAACCAAAAATTTCGAAATTTTGCTAATAAACTTTTTTCCTTTTGCCAAATGTTTCTAAGACGACTGCGCAGATTAGAAAAAGGTTTAGCCTTTCTTAAAGATAATTTTTAAAGATAAGCGAAACATTTTTTGAGTAACGCGTATATATGTTGTTCAACCTCCTCCATTTTCGAAACAACGGTATATCTCGAAAACCAGAACTAACCTAAAAACGGTAAGCTCCAATGAATTTAGCGTACTCGAATTAGGTTAACCCGCAGGGGGCCCCACTTGACAGTTTTTTCTACTAGCAGAATTTTATTGTTTCACGTTTTATCAGAATCGCGTTAATGAAGAACCGCGTAAATCGCCTGTATATGATATTTTAAGTTTGAGATTTGGTTAATTTTCAATATTTAATACTCCTTTTTATAAGAAATACCTGAACCAAATTTGGTCCTCCTAGTTCATACGCTATAGGCGCAATAGTGCGAAAAACATTATTTTGTGAAGAAAAAAGTAGAAATTTGTCTATAACTCGTTAATTTATAGCCCGATTTTGTTGTTTTCACTTCTGGTGTTCTACTAGGTTTTTCAAAAAAGTGAAGTTCATATGCCCTTGGAAGACTTTACAATAAAAAGTTTAAATAGTAAAAATTATAGGCAGTCGTGGTTTTCTGCTCATATCTCAGGCATTTGTGAACCGATCTGGCTGAATTTTAATAGCAATCAATTGCGGAACAAGTGCAATAAAAATATATAACAATGTTATCCCCTTCATAACTGGGGTATTCGGAAAACCTATTTCAAGAGACACACGGACAGACAAACTGACGGACGGACGTCGGTTAATCAATTCCGCTACTCATAAGGATTCAAATTATATATACTTTTTATAGGTGTAAGATCAAAATTGTAGAAATTCGAACGAAATGACAAACTTGAGGTATAGAAAAGCTTATGACAGCATACTTTGTATGCGATACTGCCTATTTCCGATGTGGGAAAGAATTCTTTTGTTCGTACATATACATTTAAGACTTGTGTGATAGTGTAAAACAGCCTTAAAAAATATTTTAAGTACATTTTTAAATTTATTATCAAAGTTGTTTTTGGGAATACTATTATTTATTAAAAGATTTTGTTGGTTGTGCTTAATTCCCCTGTTTTAATAATTGATAAAAAATACTGAAATTTATTGTTGGAGGATAAGCTGTTCCAATGCGCATTTCACTGGTTGCTTATGCCAGATCATCAGGAAACGTTCTCCTAAATAATTTTAGAAAAGCCAAAGCTATCAGCAAACAAGACTACACAGGGAATGAGAATTACCTACAAACACTCAAAAAGTCATTTTGAGCACAACAAAAAAAATCTTTTAGTATTTATAAATATTTAGTAAATATCGTAGTTTTCGAATGTTGTTTACTTTTGATTTGTTAAATATTTGGGCAATCTGACAGTATCTTAAATACTGTATCAATACTTTAAAAAATACCAGCCGTAAGGCCTTTCACACAATCTAAGAGTTTCCTTCAACTATTGATATTTATTCTAGTTTCTAAGAATATTTAAAATTTTAGTACTAAAACTAAAACACATATTTTTGTTTTTCTGATCATCCCACTTAAATTTAACACTTTATACAGCTTCATACTTCTTCTCGCCATGAAATTTTTTTTATGAAATCTATTGTGTTTGACTGCTTTTGTTGCTGTCGGAAATATTCAACTTTGACACATTGTTGTGTGACATAAGAGGTGACAAAGCTTCAATGGAAACCACTACAAATGTCAACATCGTTAAAAGTTCACCATAGCAACACCTTAAAAAATCATTATAACGATAAATTGATTGGGATTAACTTGGATAGGCTTTGAAAAAGTCTAACAAAAGGCTAAAAATAAAAAATACAAAAGAAAAATCAACAACATTTTAAAATAATTGATAGAAAAAAAACACATTAAAGAAAGTCTAGTTTAGACAAAACCTGTAACTGGCATCTGAAGATGTTTTATTTAGATGTAGTGGGTTTGTTAGGTACGTCAATCCTCCAGCTTAATAACTGAGAAGCAAATTATAAAAGATGAAAAGAAAATCTGGTTTTAATATAGTTTTTAAGAAAAGTATTTAAATAAAAATGTATTTAGTCGCAATGTAATAAAATTTTGTTTTGAGTTTAAGTTATTGGCTCTAAATATATTGAATGTGTTCAATATTCCTCTTGCCCCTTCTGTTTGAGTTGTAATGGGAATTTAATTTTTTTTACCAAATATTTTGTTATTTAAGAGAGTTTGGATAACAAACTACTTGGGTTTGTATAAACTTGCACTCTATATTTTATTGAATGGTATTGAACGATTTTGCTTATTTATATTTATTTCTTATTTCCTGAATTTACATGTACTGAGTGTTTCTATGTTTCTACTTTTTTTCTGTCATAACGTCCAATTTTCATACATTTTATACGTAACAAGCCTTTAGAACGCGAACTCAACACCTACTGGCTAGAAAATCTTATTTGACAGATCACTAGGTCGGTTTGTTTTATGGAAAATGTATTGGAAATATAATTTTAGTTTTTAAATGCGCGGCAACTTGTATAGGTAGCTCAAATACTGATATCAGGTACGGATAACAGAGAGGATGGGGATGGAATGGGATATTTTTACTAGGGAAGAAACGATACGCCTATTTGCCGATACGATACCGATACTCAAAAAGAAATATCGGCGATACCGATACGAATATTAAATTTGCATTCAAGGTAAAATTGACAAAAATCAAGTAGAACAAGTTAGAGTGCTATATTCAGCTGTGCCGAATCTTTGATACCCTCCACCGATAATTTAAATATTTCAGAGTTGGGCTCTATATGATATCGATATATTATCAATTAGTCTTTATAAAAACTGATGTCACCATTAAAATTGGTTGCGGTTTAGAGCTATTTTAAATTATTGACCGACAATCGGGAAGTTTTAGGCTTTTCTTGTAAAAATTTTAGGGTAGCTTGAGTAAAATATCATGATTCGTAACAGTTTTAGCCGAACTAAAATTATTTTCATCCCAAAATTCTGTAGGCTGACATAAATAAGCTGTGAAATAAGTTTTAGCGTTAACAGTGCCTGCCTAATATGGGATCTAAGGTATCACAAAATTTCATGAAATTTTTTACGGCCATGTCAAGCTAATTTGAAACAAATTTTACAGCAATATCTATATTTTGCTACGGTTGTAGTTTATTTAGTTAGTTTATTTCCTAGAGGGGGCTTTGTATGGGGCCTATGGTAAATTATGGACCGCTCATCACGAAGTTTTTTAGTATGATTTTTGGTCCTATAAGACTGAAAAGTATTAAATTTTATTATAATAGCATTATTTAATACGGGTTTAGGCGTTATAAACTGTTTCCCGGGAGTAGCGTTTATATGGGGCATATAGTAAGTTATGGACTGATCTTCACTAAGTTTGACAGTATGATTTCTAGTTCTATGAAATTGTGACGTACCAATTTTTATTGCCATTGTATTTTATATTACGATTTTAGGCTACTAAACAGTTTTACAAGAGAAGGGTTTATATGGGGCCTAGGGTATATTATGGACCTATATCTATGAAATTAGGGAGTGTGATTTCTAGTCCTATTAAAATGCGACGTACCGAATTTTATTATGATAGCATAATGTATTACGGTTTAAGGCGTACTAAACTATTTTCCGGGAGCAGGGTTTATATGGGGCCCAAGGTAAATTATGGACCGATGGTGATGAAATTTAACACTATCATTTCCAGTCATACGAAACGAGTTCGTGCAAAATGTTATACTATTCCGTGCATTAATCCACCATTTATGTTAGTTTTTGTAACAAAATGTTAAATTTTTTAGGGTGGTGATTCCACATTTTGATTCACAGCTCTGATCCTACTGAACCAATTTTGCTGGATTTCAATCCCAAACTGCTTAGGGTAACTACAAGCAATTTGACATCAAGTTTGTTCTTTTCTTTTGAGACTTTAGAAAGGAGAGCATTTTCAACAGACAGACAGACGGACATGGCTAAATCGACTTAGAATTACTCAGGGTGCCAGAATATATATATATATATATATATATTTTTTTTTTATTGTGTTTATTAATACATACATAATTAAAATTTGCTTCAGCGCCCATTATGGCATTAAAGAGGCTAATGGCAACTATTATATCTAATATTCAAATTTTGTACAATATTTACATACGTATTTACTTAGAAAAAAAAAACTTTTGTTAAAAATATAAGGTATTCTCAACTTTTGCGGAAATCGAAAATCCGTTCGAACCAGACCTGCAGTGGAAAATAGTCTGTCAGATGCAACAGAACTCATTTTAAAACTTAAGTATTTATGCAAAAGCGGATCTGCGTCTCCGAAAATATTAGGAGATCTAAGGTATATCTCCATTTCTTCTTTAGCAGAGTCACAGATTAGGATCGACAGAGGCTCATTCTCCTCGGATTTTCTTATAATTTATTAACAAACGCTCCAAAGGCAATTTTTAGACTTATCAGAACTTTTACTAAGGGCCTAATTGTGTAAAACGCAACGCAACACCAAAAATTACATTGAAACCAAAAACAAATTAAAAAAATATTTTATATTTTTATTGTTACTTTCTATAGAACTTCATATTGTTTTTTTAAATTTTCAACGCCACAATATATGAAGTGTCTGAAATTTAAAAATTTAATTTTTAAATTGAAGTTGACATTTATAAGCAACGTGCACGGTGCAAAAAAAAAGTGAATTTTTTATATAAATTAAAAAGTTTTTTTTATCAGTTGTTAAATAAAAAGAAGGAAGTCGTGCATTATATGGGGAAGCGAGGGGATAGCAAGTAATTAAAAAAAACCAAATTGTTTTGGTGAACGTTATTGCTTTTGTTAACAAAAATTGTCATTCTAACTTAACCTCAAATAAATGATTTTTCCATAAAGAAAAACTTCGCATAGGCTTTTAATTAGCCGTGAACTGCCGTGTTTTTCATTGATGAAAACTGTTAATAAAAGAATTCTGAATTTTTTTTCTTTTTGTTATTTTTCCTTTCGGTTTGTTTATTTATATCATTTCTTTCAGAAATTAGTTTCGATCGAAAGTGGAGGCATGTATATTATTGTGTTATATTTAATAAATTAATTAACAGAAAATAATTGCTTATTTTCAATAATTGTTACTATTATCTCGAAAAACGTGCAACAAGAGAGTGAAAAAAGAGCATACAAAGTTGAGAGACAAAAAATTTGTTGAAAATTTCTGATAGTAACATTTTTACTAGCAAGAACCACCTGTTTCATTTTTTTGTTTACAAAACCAAAATAATTTTTATAATTTTCAATAAAATAAAATATTTATTTTTTTTAGTTCAAAACAAATGAATTTATTAAGATATAATCTTGCAGCTGAATAGTGTCGATACTCCTAGCTTTTGCTGAACGCTTAATTTACTTTTTTATTTTTTTGAGTAATTGGGAGAAAAATCTTGTAAATTTGCCAGTTTCTGCTAGTAAAGTTAATGAACGCATCTAATAACTTCAAAATTAGCTCTACATATAATTAATTCTGAATTTTATTGCTGATTTTTGTTTTTATTAAATGCCAAAATTACATTAAAGGTTTGCATGATATCGGATAAAAGTCTCGAAATCTGTGCAAGCTGTTAATTTTTGCGCCCTCACAAATAAAGTGTCAAAAATTGTATAAGACTTCATTTACACAAACTTCGTAAATTTGCCCAACAATTTTGCCTCGTAGACTTGCGCTGTTCTATTGTGTATTTATAGAAAGAGATTTTTTCATGAATTTTCGTTCAACGAAAAATTTAAGTGGTTAACACATCACAAACAACAAATTCTTAAAATAATAATCTGAGCAAATTAGACTTTTGGCTTTCTGCATGCATTTTAAAAAACAAATTTCAGCTTTCAGACACAAATTTTAACTTTTATTTTTATATTATTAATTACACAGTACAACAGCCAATCTGGGGGGTGAGAAATTCCAAGTCAGGGTGATGGTACTAGGTCAGTATAGTAAAACCCTCAAAGGGTTTGGCGTTCGTATGTGTCAGTTTTTTTTTTATGACATTTTAAATTTTTTCCTTATTATTTCCTTTCGCTTAGTTGTAACATTTTGGCAAAAACGTAGTTTAACATAACTCGAGAACCACTTGTCCGATTTTGATGAAACAAATTTAGAAAAATTAAGAATTACAATTTCTCCCGTACTCATAAAAAATAAAATAGATTTCAAACGTATTTTAAAACAAAATTTCCATACAAATTTTTCTTAAAACAGATTTCATATCCATTTTAGTTTTTTATGAATACGGCAGTATGTCTTTACAACAGGTTTCACAAAAATTATATTAGTTAATTACTAAAATCTAGCTATACCGCCTAAGCTTAAGCCACCACATCGCTGAAAAATCTATGTGACTAAGGTGACGAATAACATGGATGCATCCTCAATATAAGAAATTACTGTTTTACATACCCACCACAGTATATAACACATGCCTTAGGGAATTTGAAAGTCGACCCTTAAGGATTTTTTCTGTAATTTTCTAGTTAACAAAGAAAAGTTTGTGTAGTATTGTGGGAAGTGTTTTAGTTGTAGTTTTTTTTCCAGATTTCCATCATGAAGTTGTATGATAATAGTGCTTCAAGTAGTACAAGTACTCTGACTACGTAAAAATTATGCCTTTAGAGGAGCTGCGATTTGTTTCTTCTTCTACTTTCATAGTCCATACTCGTAAGCAGCCCTGGGTAGGGTAAATACATATATTTTTTGTAACAACATATTAATTTTTTTTCTTTTATGTTATCAAGTCATCGTAAATGTAGTATTGCCATTCAATATTGTAATTGTCGTGGAGTTGCTGGAAGTGTTCATCTTTTTTTTTTTTTTTTTTTTTGTATCATCCTTAAACTAACAGACAGACAGGCAGAAACATGCATGCATTAAAGTTTTACTATTAAAATTTTTTATTTTTTAAATGCTATAGATTTTACTTTTAGAGGGAAAAAACAGAAAGAAAAAAATCTTTAACGTAATAGCATTTTAACGCGCTTGGGTTAATGGGTTTTTAGGCTTCGTTTAAATTTTAACTTGTCTTCTATTTATTTTCCTCCGAAAAAGTTTTATAAATTTGTGTAGTAAATGGAAGTGAAATAAAGTTTTTATAATATTTTATAGAAAATCTATTCATACAAGAGTATTCCCTCGGTACTGGTAACGTGTTTACGGAAAATAAAAAAGACCTTGCGTGGGAATATCATCAATTGTTTTATTTGGGAAAATTTGTAATTCGTTTAAAACTTTTTCGCCCGGCACTATTAGAAAAAGTAATAATGATGTTGCTGATGATCATCATCGTTTATAGTGGTTTTCTTAATGGTTTATTTTACAGCTAAATATTGATTTATTACCAAATCTTAAGCCATTATCTAAACAAACTTTCAATCATTTCTTTATTCACTCTATTCATTTCTTTGGCTATTGGAAGAAAAATTTTAAAAATATTTGGCAAGGCATTAGACAAATTCTGGTTTTCTGGAGTTAAAAAGGGATTTTGTTTTTCATATACAATAGATTGTGTAATTTGAGCAATAAATTTTGATGATTTATATTGTTGAATTTGTTAGTTAATTGTTATATTAAACAATAAATCAAATTTAAAAACAAATTGAAATTTTATGATTATTGAAAATAAAACAGTTATAATAATTAATTTAAAAGAAAAATTGTTATGGCATTTTTGAAATTTCATAAACTTTGAAATTTCATAAACTCTAGCACAACCTTTCTAAAATCTTAGTATACTGATAGAAAAGCCGTTATAACGCTGATGTATTTTGATATCAGTAATTTGACAAGTATCTTCGTTTTTGACCTCATAACATTTTACATCACTGTGTGTCAGCCTTAACATCACTTGGCCAAATTGCCATCAGGGTCAAAAATTTAAATAATGTCATCAATGGGATAACACATTGGCATCACAGAAATGATAAACCGAAGTAGGTTCATCATTTGTCTTCACACTGCAGGCCAGCAGTGCGATGACAAACTGTCATCAAATTGATTCATTGTAATTGACCTTAAGTCAAATTGAGAGAATATCTTTATTTACTTACCCGTTACACATGTTTGTTTCACTTTTGTTGTATTCCGCCCTTTGTTAACAGAAGAACTCTCAATTATAAGACACCAGCAGCATGCCTGGTATGGGCTTCGGAATAATTCTACTTGAAAAACTTGATGTATTTAAATAAATAATTTAAAAAATATAATATGGCAATTTTTGCTTCTAATTTTACTTTTTTAACATGAAAATAATGTTAATAAAATATTATGATATGAAACATTATGTCAGCGCACTGATGACAGTTTGTCATCGCATTGATGACAGTTTGTCATTGCACGGATGTCAGTTTATCATTACGCTGATGACAGTTTGGAATCGCACTGATGACAGTTTGTCATTGCACTGATGACAGTTTTTCATTGCACTGATGACAGTTTGTTTTCGCACTGATGACAGTTTTTCTGTACTAATGTCAAAATACATCAGCGCTATGACGCTTTTTCTATCAGTATACACAAAATGTGGCGTCGAATTGATGTAATTGTAGTCATAGAATACACGCTGAGAAAAAATATGTTTAAAAATGGTCACCTCCAACAAAACTATATTTAAAGAAAATTTTAAACATATTATGTTTAATTTATTGTCATCGACAACCCTATTATTGTTAAATTAGTCATCCATCAAGAAGCCACAACCATATTATGGTTGCCTCTAAACATGTTATGATTAAATGACAATAATTTGTTTTTAAATTAACAATATTATTTTCCTCTTTTCGAGAGCAACATTCTATGGTTGAAAATCAACCATGCTATTATAAAAGTTAAACATATTTAAGTTATTATTAACCATAATATGGTTGTGCCTTCTTGATGGAGGACTAATTTAACCATAATATGGTTGTCGATGACAATAATATGGGTTAAATAACCATAGTATGTTTACAATTTTATTTAAAAATAGTTTTGTTGGAGGTGATCATATTTAAACATATTTTTTCTCTGGGTGTAGTGACGCATAAAATATGACAACGTTTTTGGATGACGTTCGTCGTCACTTTTTGTCTCATTGATGCCATTTGTAATAACATTGATGTCACAATTCTGATATTAGAGCATCATGAATTTGAAGACGCATTTTTCAATAAGTGTAATGACCTTAGAAAATTTAAATAAGTTTTCTTCCATTTTAAAAATAAGCCATAAAAATCAACATCTGCGTGTTTAATTTCATCACTTGATATTTTTTTTAGGGAATGATGAAAACTTAAAAATGCCATCAAATTAATAAAATAATAAACATACATCTTCCGCTTACTTTTTATTCATGCTCTACGATTCCCTGTTAAATAAAAAAAAAAAAATAATAAAAAATTAAAACATTTCATAATCATCACAATCACAGTATTTATCTCTTACAAATCGAAAAATCTGCGTAAATTAAATAAATAAATAGAAAAACCACAAATTTGAACAATCTAAAAAGTGGCGTCTAAGAAAAATATAAAAAAAATTGTGAAAATATAAATTTTTTAAGAAGCTCAATTAAATACCAAAGTGGCTGCAATAACAATAATGCCAACGACTATGAGGACAATAATGTGGCTGTTGCCGATGATGATGATGCAATACCACAGCAAATATAATAAGCAACCACAACTGTGGCACAGAGTCCATAAAATCTAAAAAAAAAAATCTTCTGTTTAGAAACATATGTGTGCCAATGAATGGATGATTTCTTCAGATGTTGACGACGCTTACCATCATCATCAGTAGTAAATTAGCGAAAAAAAAATTACAAACAAATATTGTGAGTGGAATACAAATCCTGTGCAGACAGTCTGCTTGCAGCCAAATACATTTTTTGTGGTTATAAATGCGTTTGTGTGTCTTATTAGGGAGTTTCTATTTAAAGCAAAGTTTTATTTACTGTATTTTTATGAAAAGTACTATTGGAACAAATTATTGAATCATCATCTAATGGAGCTTATATAATAAGTGCCTCTAAATATTTTTGTCCGGAAAAACTGGTTATAAATATCATCAGCTCATTATTGGTTTGACCTACAGACCATTTAAAAAAAATTATGTTAGGTATGGGGTTTATATGGCTTTAATACCCCTTTCTGTATCCAAGACCTGTTTCACGAAATTTTTTTTATGGTTACAGAGAAACATATTAAGCATTAATTTTGCTCCATATTAACTATTTTAAAGTTATTAAGTATTGTTTTGCTCTAGATGCCACTGTTTGGCAAATGCTGCAAATTCCTCATACAAAAACGTACAAAATAAATTTCACTATTGTTTTGCTTCATTGCCGCAAGAAAAAAGTAGTTAAAGCGAAAGCTAAATAAATTAACAACAAGAAAATAAATTTTGCTCATGCTTCGCTTCATTGCTATAAGAAAAATAAGAGTTGAGCAAAAGGAAAATAAAATGTCAACAACTCAATACACAGCACTAAGTTTACGTATGCAGCACAAAAGTCTACTTTTTTTAAAATAAATTTAGAAAAGTGGCGTATGCGGCTCAAAAAAATCATTTTCACTTTAAAAAATTACTATTAACTTCTTAGATCATTAATGAACGTTCACAAAAATTTACATTTTTTTTTTAAACATGTGCCTTGGGGAAAATACAATAACATTATATCGGGTATATTTTCAGAAAACTTTATGTAATCCTTCATTGACGTTTTTCTCCACTACGACCCTTTGGCATATAAGCCAAACCAAAAAAGATCTGACGATATATTGATTTAGCTTCTCTAAACGTAGTATTGGAAAATTTCTAGTCGATGACAGCTTATTAAATCTCATTTTAATTCTAAGCGAATCAGTAACCTATAAGATTAATAAGATCGATGGTAAGAGAATCGCAAGGATAAGCTTTAATAGCGAGTAGGTATACTTTTATACCCTTTACCACAGGCGAAAAAAGTTCGTTTTTTATATAAGATTGTCATTCCGTATGATTTTCCACAATAGTGATTTTAGACCCCAGAAAGTATATTTATACAGTATTTGATTAACCGTCAGTTTGTCTGTCCTTGTGTATGGTGAATTGGGTCTTCCGAAGACCCCTGATATGATGGGGACAACATTGTTATATATTTATATTGCACACAGTCCGGAATATGTTGCTCTTATTCAGTCTGATGATGAAAATTAAATTCAATGAACTTAAGCCTAATTAAAAATATCTAAATTTTTTCAATACTAAATTTTTTCCCTTTCTTTATTCACATAAATCATGTCCGTTTTCAAAGTGTAAAATAAGCATATTTTAGATCTGTAAAGTAGAGCTTCTATGTGAGGAATTCCAAACAAAAATCATGTAATATTTCACAGAAGTGGAAGCGCTTCTCTTCGAATTTTCCCTTACATTACTGCTTCCGAGGACACATCAGTTTTTACGGGGTTTCTTCCCAAATAATGGGCTTGGCACAATGGCGCCATATGTAGCACTTTCACATGTTGCTTTTCAGTTTGTTTTTATCCAACAGTGGACACAGATTGCTCCTACTCCTACCCCCAGGGGTATGTAGGAAAAAATTATATGTATTACACTTTGGTGTTACATCCTCTAGGGAAATCATGTGAAGTCAATATGTACCTGGAATTCGGTAAATTGAAAAACTGAAGTCAATACCTGGAACACGGTAAATTCAAAATTTAAGTCAATACCTGGAATTCGGTAAATTAAAAATTGACCGATCTTTTGAGATTGCGACTGGACAGCGATCCTATTAAGGTCCACGACAATCAGTAGTCCCTGGGACTTCAGTCCCAGCTGACTGTTGGTTGAGGTGCTCTCGGGGATCCCGTAGTGGTTGTGATTTGGAGCAAGGTCGCGAAAAGGAGATCTTAAAAAGTCAGTTTCAAGGGCTGATTTTCGACCACTTGTGGGGAAGTTCGGCCTGGTGGCGGATCTCCCTATGTGCTGTTACTCTTCAACAGAAGCTGCAAGCATACCAAAAAGCAAGGGAGGATAGAAAGCTTCAGTTCCTAAACAAAGAGCTAGTGTATTATTCTGCAGAGTTATACGCTCAAAAGTGCTACATACATATGTGGGCCGGTTGGTACAGGCATTGCTTGTCACCCAATGCACAAGGCCATTATGGCTTTAGGGTCAACCGACAGGCACCCATGTAAATCTTTTCCATTTCTGTTCCTCCTCTTAAGGAAGCGGTTAGCACCTGCTCCAACACTGTCATATTTTTCTACATTTTATGTAGATAAATGCGTTAATAAACGCATTGTCTTAAAAGCCCGCTGAGTTAAGTCAATAATGGCAAGTAGCGCTAATATTTTTTTTACAGACAAAAGAGAATACAAAATTTTCGAATATATTTTTTAAAATTATTACATAAAGTTAATTTAAATATATTCAAATATATCAAAATATCAACAACATTACATTCAGGGTTACCCTAATGTCACAGTTTTTCTGCTGCTGTTATTTTTTGTATCGAAGTTTCACACGTGCAACGCAAGCAAACAACAATTTACCGAAAAAGAGATCCTAACAAGCATTGATTGTATGTGGGCAGCAGCAGTCGTGCTATATTTTGATATTTTCCCGAAAAAATATCCACTAATCAAAGGTTTAAAAAAAATTCCTTAATTATTTAATAAATCCTGTTTATTTTAAATTAATATATGTGTGTGTACGACAAAAATTGTAACTTTATAAAATTTCTTCAAGCTTTCAAGTTATTCAGCTTTTCGGATTAAAAGTAACTTAATTAAATCTTTAAATCTTTTTTAAGAGTATCTAATCAAAATATAATTGAAACCCATTGAAAATTCAATAAATCCAATTTTATAAAACCGAAACCAATTCTTTCATCCAACAGGATTAAATCTCTTTCTAAGGATTAACACTTTATTATTTTTCAAACTGTTGTTTGCTTCATGGACTACCCGAGAGAAAAGTATTTCTTTTCGAAGATCTCCAAACATAATTTGGTAATAAAAATATGTAGAAATTCTAAAAAAAAAAACTAAATAGCTCAAAATTACCATTTTGTTTAATAAAAAAATAAAACAAGTAAGAAATAATTGGTCAATTTTTTGCCAATTATAAGCCTTAAAGTTTAGAGCTTTCCTATGACCTCAAAATTTATATAAGAACTATTTAAACAAAAAATTATCTAAAGTCAAATCTAAATGAGATATATTCCTTTTTACGTGATTTTCGGGACAGGGCTCATATGGGCATTTCCTGGGGTAATGAACGATCGTTTGTACGCTTTTGATGTACACAAAACTTTTTCTAGTATTTATCTGCGATTCGATAGCATTTTGGTAGCTCTATATTAAGTGCAAAAGATGGATTTCATCGAGTTTAATATTTATAATGATAGTTATAAACAGTGATCACGACCGTATGCAAAATAGAAGTCAACTTTGGCTGACAGTAGTGAAATGTAAAAATCTTCGAAATCTTCTTTATTTTCCCATCCTGGTTGACCATTCGGAGGAAATGCCCATATGTAAATTATGTTTTTTTTTCTGGAATTACTATCACAAAAATCTTCCTTTATAAAATAAGTTATTATAAAAGTTTTTTTTTGCCAATTTTATCTCAATGCCAATATAAATAAGGAATTTATGGCAGTAAAAGTAATTTGTAGGGAGTCATTTTTGCAATGTGATTGTGGCTGCACTTAAGAAAAAATATCGGGTTAAAATTGATTAAAATAGGTTAAGAGCGTTTGTATGGTGTCTAAGTTAAGGCATGGAAAGATTCCATTTTTCAAAGCTTTTGTACCAAATTTATTTAATTTGTTTTTATACCACAAAGTAAATATGGAAACACAGCCAGCCAGCACCAAACGGGCAGACCTACTCCAATCGACTGGGGAAGTGTTTATCAGTCATTCGGTTTACTAAAGAAGGGGTCTAGGACTCTTTTTTTTGCGTTGCAAACGTAAGCCTAAATACATAATATCCTTTGTACTGGCGTAGGGTATATACTGAAGTCAAAATTTTCGATTGATATGGAACTGAGGAATTTGTCCACATTTTTCTATATCAATTAAATAGTATTTCTGCAAAAAAAAAACATTAAGGCCCTAATCATGTGAAACGCAACGCACCGCCAAAGAAAAACATTGAAAGCACAAACAATGTCATAAATATTTTGTAATTTTGTTGTTGCTTTCTACAGAAATTCATGTACCGTTTTAAAATTTTCAACGCCACAAGCTATGGAGCGTTTGAAATTTTAAAACGCAATGTGAATTTCTGTAGGAAGCAACAACAAAATTACAAAATATTTATGACATTGTTTGTGCTTTCAATGTAATTCTTTGGCGTTGCGTTGCGGTTTACATGATTAGGACCTTAAGTATAAAATGTTCAATAAGAAGTTCTTTTACGGACCCTTTTGAAATATTTTACGGCCTTCTTGGGATTCTTAGACCATTGAAAATTATGGATTTCATTTGGGAACCTTTACATATATACATGTAATATTATCTTTAAGGAAACAAAAAATAGTTATTCAACCATATTTTTGAAAAAAACGTAAAAAAAAAATTACAAATTCAAACTTTGGGCGCAAGTCAACAAGTATTTTCGTAAAGATAAAGTACAAATATCATAAGCTTAAAAAACATGACTGCGTTGATGATGCACCCGATTATATTTCTTGTTTTGTGCAGCATTCCAGCTGCCATCCTTAGCATCAGTCTGACATTATTACAACAAAAGAAAAAATATACGTTTTAAGGAAAAATCATTTTTATTTCAAATGTTATTGCACGTTTCTTTTGGTTATTTAGTTATTTTATTTATAGAAGAAACAAAAATTATGCAGGCAGCTTGTCTTCTCTAAGTTGTCATGTAATTTTTCTTATTTAAGTTTTTTATTTTATTTAATTTTCTATTCATATTGCAGAAAAAAATAACAAAAAAAAAATTTCATTTTTTTTATCTTCAGCTGGATCTATCTACTTCTTATGATTAAGTGAATGTTGATTATTTCCATGAGCTTGTTTGTATAATTCGGTATATTTTGTTGTTATACAATTCAAATATTGTATTTTTTTTAAATACTTTCTAGAGACAGGCCAAAAGTATTCTTTTTTTTTAAATTTAATTAAGTTTAATTTATTAATTTTAATAATTATATTGTAATAAGAAACATCGTTGGAATTTTTCAATTGTTAAAAGAAGCATTTTTTTGTTTAGTTATAAATAATAGAAAATATTGTGATCTGTAGGTCATTTATATATTTTTATTATGAAACAAATATGTAAAATTTTGGTAAATTTTACTTACCATGCCACTTATATAAAACTATATATTGTATAGCAGCTTGGAAGATCGATTATTCGAACTTTTTTTAAAAACCGGTTTTCAAATATTCCGAATTGTTGCTATTTTAAAAAACCCGGTTTTCGGTTAAGCATTTTTAAAATAACCGGTTTAGATTCGAATACATAAAAACACAAATATCAAAAAAAAATTTGTAATTAAACGGTTACTTGAACAAAAACAAAACAATTCCCAAAGGTAATGAACCAACAAAATACTTAGATATGACTTAACAAATATTTGACGATAAGATCCAAGAAAAGTGTGGCCAGTAAATGGATCAAACTTCAGCTTTATTTTTAAGCAATTTCTATTTATTTACTAAACTTATTGTATAATTTTTTTCTTAAATGTTAATTAATTGTATAATGTAATTTAGAAACTATTAAATAATGTTTGATCTGTAGAACGCAACAACAAAATTACAAAATATTTATTACATTGTTTGTGCTTTCAATGTAATTCTTTGGCGTTACGTTGCGTTTTACATGATTAGGTCCTATATTTAATTTTCATTAAATTAGTTTTATGAAGAAAGGAATTTACAACATGAAATTAATTAAAACTTAATAAATTTAAATTTTTATCAAAATTTGTAAATTTTTGTTTTTTAAAAATTCATAAAAAATTAAAAAATGCAGCTAAAATCTGTTTGCAACTTTTGATTTTATTCACAAAAGTCGACAAATTTTAATTAATTTAAGAATTTGATAAAACGCAATATTTGTATGGGATGGTGATAAAGGGAAAGTATAATTTGAGAAAATGTTAAGAACAAAAAACTAATGGAGGTCTAAAACATTTATTTTCGTTGTTAATTAGTTAAAGTTAAAGTTTTTATTTAGAAATGTATTATTCTTCCTCCTGCAGATTCCAACAAATATCCTCTAATAGCGAATCAAGTTGTTTGCTGCTACACCAGTGTTCGAGCCTGGCTGTTACTGGGTGAAATTTCTCGCCATGTCCATCAGACTTGGCTGGTGATTGTTCATTAAATTTTTCGGCCTGGTAATGCAAAAAATGTATTTTCAATGACATTCTAACGTTTAAGTTTTCAAATGCGGTTAGCATATTTTAGCCGATGATTTCCTAATACATTTTCTATTACTGATTTCACACAATTCCAGGCCAATAGCTCGATATCATTCAATGCAACCTCAAATTGATGGTCCTTCATAAGACGACGAATGTCCGGTTCATTAAGAATTCCTGTAAAATAAAAACATTATGATATGAAATATAATTCTAATTTAATAAAGTAGTTAAAGTTCATACCTTCTTTTACTTTCATGCTGCTTAATCGTGGAAAAATTCGGCGCAATTCGGTAAAAGCATCACCATCTGGGCTCAATGCTTTTATAAAATTTTTTACAATACCCAGTTTGATGTGGAGTGGAGGAAGCAAAATCTTTTCCATCAGCACAAGTGGTAATTCAATAACATTATTTCTATGCAATATGCTTTCCTCACGTAAAGCCTAATCCCTTGTATTGTACTGGTCGCCATCGAAACGCGTATTCCATAAGCACATGAAGCACATATTTTTAGTATAGCCCAATTGCATGCCTCTTAAAAGAGCTACCACTTTTAAATCTGCGCATATTTTCCACTTGTGGTCATCATATTTAATTAACTGTATTATTTTTTTTTCATTTTTGTGCTTAGTGCTATCGGAATAGGACTTTTTAAATTAGTGACATGTAGCAAAACTGCTTTTAAGCTACTTTTGGAAGAATCAATGAATAAGCGCCAATCTCCAAACCAAGCCGCGGATGTCAGTACAATACCCGATAGAATTATTCTCAATAGATTAAAAAAAAGTCGTAAATCGTCTATGACGACTGATATATTTGTACACCTGGTGCTAAAATTTTAGCTCGTTTTAACTCTTTTGTCAAGAGAATGCTCTGTCTTTGAGATAATTTTAGACGCCGTACCATTATATCCAGACGATCGTGATTTCATTGTGACTGCATGGAACCGTGATGCATGACGGTTGATACATTGAAGTAGCTGGTCCACCCGCTTCAACAGAATGAATTATTGAGGGAATATGTTCTGTTGGCATTTGGCTATCCGGAACAGGAATTTCATCAGAATGTGGCAGCGGAAATCGAGCATATTCTGTTTCAGTATAAGATATATAAGTCATTTTTCTTCTGTTCATGCCCGCTGTATAATTTATGCACGCATAACACTCATCTTCAACATGAACTATGGGATCTCTCCAAATCATTGGAACACCAAATGGCATGGCGTCTCCATTTTTCCCCCACTTATTTAAATGTTAAATGCAGTGTGTACACACTATTGATGGTGTCCAACTCTTACCATATATAACACTTAAAGAAAAATATGATTCATATAAGGTACTTGTTTCAATAGTGATTTTACGGCGACTTGGAATATTTTTATATTTCCCACACACATAACAAAAGTAATTAAACTTTTTTTACGCCTCCAGCTTAGATATTTCAATATAACTGATTAGATACAAGACTGTCAAAGGCTTTAAACTTCACTAATCACTTTCCATATGGCAGTGAAGGGGTTGAGGAACTCTTATTCATACTGTAATTGTTTTAATCAAAGGACCTGTCGAGACCATGTTTAAAAAAAAAACAAAGCCAGGACGATTAATATTTCTACCTGTTCAGGTATAACAATAGAATATGTTTTTTAAGTTTTTACTAGACCGATTAGTGCGGTTTTGACTGCACAATAAAAGACCGATTTGTGTGGTTTTGTAAGCACAATAAAATATGAAGATGTAAGCATTTATGACTTTATTTCTTAATTCTAAGAATTTTTAAATCGGTAACTGTGGATTTTCCAAAATTCCTACCGCAAAGTGAAAGTGTGGTAATAATACATACATATTTCTTTGGAATAGCATAATTTTGAATATTTGTTCTTTTGTTTTGTATTATAAATGGCACAAAAAACGCATTTAAAAAATTTTACGTCAAAATGCCATTGAAAATAAATTTTCTGCATTGGCACATTCTTCATATATACATAATGTTGAATAAAGAATTTAATAATTAAAAAAATCCTATGAAATGCTCCATATAAATTATATTCTTCATATATATTGAAGAAAATGTCCCATAAATGCCCAGAAGTCGCCCCTAGTGGTATATAATGTATGACCAACCTCAATTAATTTTTTGTCCTTAAAATTTTCTCGAGACATACTTGCCCCATATCTCCACTTATTAGGGGGGCTCCCATACAAATATTGCGTTTTATGAAATTCTTTAATTAATTAAAATTTGTCGACTTTTGTGAATAAAATCAAAAAATGGCTTGTTTTGTTCGCAGCTTCGTTTTTCATATGTCTGCAAAAAATTATAAGCCTTGCTGCATTTTTTAATTTTTTATGAATTTTTAAAAAACAAAAATTTCGAAATTTTGATAAAAAAAAATATGTTTCAATAACGACTACTCATATTAGAAAAAAAAGTTTTACTTTTCTTAAATGAAATTTCGGTTTTTTTTAGTAATTTCAATAAACTAAACCGTTTTTGAGTTACGCGAACTTATGTTGTGCAACCTCCTCCATTTTCGAAATAACGGTATATCTCGAAACCCAAAGCCAATCTTAAAAAACCGCGGGCACCACTGGATTCAGCGTACCCGAATTATGTTAAAACGCCATTCAAAAACAAATTTCGATCTACCAATTTGGTTTAAAGATTGATATTTGGCTATTGACTGCCAGCCGTCTTCAATGGCGGTGAGTGTTAAACGGCAAAGATTTCTGAGGAGATAATGTGGTTACTATCGAAACGCGTCAGATCAACCTGTCCGTGGGTTTATTAAATATTATCAATAAATTATAATTAATTTCATGTTATAAAATTGCTTTCTTCATAAAAATAATTTAAGGAAAATTTAATTTAATGAACTTAAACCTGCTTAAAAATATGAAAATTTGGATTAAAAACCATGAACAGTTCAATAAATTATAATAATTTAAAAATATATGATCTCAAAGCCCATGTTAAATATCCGAATTAGGTTAAGCAGGCGGGACACAATTGCGAATTATACACCGAAATAAAACTAATAGATCCCGTCAGCTACTTAACCTAATGCAGGTATTAAGCTTCGGCTTTCAGATAATTTTTTAGTCTGTTAAACCGAAGTAGTGTTCACTTTGTTTAAAGTAAAGTTTTTATTTTGTTTCCTTAATCTGATTACGGTCCTTTTAGAGAATTCAATATTAAGTTTTTTGCAGTAGAGATGTTGTAGAGATGCGAGCGGGTTATGTATAAAAAAATAATTTCTAACTCAAGACGAGGATTTTTAAATTTTTTAGCATATGACGTCTTGACTTACAAATTATTTTCTTTTTATACATATCCCACTCGCATCCCACTAAGCGACCAAAACTACCTTAAAGGAAAAGACCTAAGCTTTCTTTTGAGCAAAAAAAAAAAATACCCTTTTCAAAAAAAAATACAAAATAGTTTTAAATTTAAAAAAAATCAAAAAAAAATTATTAAAGGACTTATGTGATTAAGATTAAATTTTTTAGATTATTTATCTTTTTGTTTTTATTATTATTATTTTATATTAATTTAATTATTATTAAAAATAAATAAAAAAATTAGGCTTAAGTTCATTGAATTTAATTTTCATTAAATTATTTTTTATGAAGACAGGAATTTTACAACATGAAATTAATTAAAATTTTTATTGATAATTTTTCATTCTTGACTGCGCTGAGATTTGAACCCAGGCGTTCACGGTCAGGTTGCCCATGCTAGTTTCGATTGTAACCACACAATCTCGTCAGTGGGGTTTGCCGTTTTACTCACTCGGCTATTGAGGCCGGGCGACGTCAATAGTCAAACATCAATCCTTAAACCAAATGGTATTTCACCTTGGTAGATCGAAATTTGCTTTTTGAATGAATGATTATCTATTTTAATTGATTTACATGTTCTTCCTAACTTCTGTTTTTTCGTACTTTTTGTCAAGAATTCTTCTTGAAGTCCAAAGTACATTTTTTGTTTTTGTCTTTCTTTTTTCTTGTTGACCTTTTTCAGCACAACTTGAAGGACAAATGTAAACATAGCTCGTGCCTTAGCTGTTAACAATAATTAGTTTTGTGGTTATTTTTATTGAACTGTTAATGGTTTTTAATCCAAATTTAGATATTTTTAATTAGGCTTAAGTTCATTGAATTTAATTTTCATTAAATTATTTTTTATGAAGACAGGAATTTTACAACATGAAATTAATTAAAATTTTTTTTTTTTTTTTTTTTTATTGATAATTTTTCATTCTTGACTGCGCTGAGATTTGAACCCAGGCGTTCACGGTCAGGTTGCCCATACTAGTTTCGATTGTAACCACACAATCTCGTCAGTGGGGTTTGCCGTTTTACTCACTCGGCTATTGAGGCCGGGCGACGTCAATAGTCAAACATCAATCCTTAAACCAAATGGTATTTCACCTTGGTAGATCGAAATTTGCTTTTTGAATGAATGATTATCTATTTTAATTGATTTACATGTTCTTCCTAACTTCTGTTTTTTCGTACTTTTTGTCAAGAATTCTTCTTGAAGTCCAAAGTACATTTTTTGTTTTTGTCTTTCTTTTTTCTTGTTGACCTTTTTCAGCACAACTTGAAGGACAAATGTAAACATAGCTCGTGCCTTAGCTGTTAACAATAATTAGTTTTGTGGTTATTTTTATTGAACTGTTAATGGTTTTTAATCCAAATTTAGATATTTTTAATTAGGCTTAAGTTCATTGAATTTAATTTTCATTAAATTATTTTTTATGAAGACAGGAATTTTACAACATGAAATTAATTAAAATTTTTATTGATAATTTTTCATTCTTGACTGCGCTGAGATTTGAACCCAGGCGTTCACGGTCAGGTTGCCCATACTAGTTTCGATTGTAACCACACAATCTCGTCAGTGGGGTTTGCCGTTTTACTCACTCGGCTATTGAGGCCGGGCGACGTCAATAGTCAAACATCAATCCTTAAACCAAATGGTATTTCACCTTGGTAGATCATGTTGTAAAATTCCTGTCTTCATAAAAAATAATTTAATGAAAATTAAATTCAATGAACTTAAGCCTAATTAAAAATATCTAAATTTGGATTAAAAACCATTAACAGTTCAATAAAAATAACCACAAAACTAATTATTGTTAACAGCTAAGGCACGAGCTATGTTTACATTTGTCCTTCAAGTTGTGCTGAAAAAGGTCAACAAGAAAAAAGAAAGACAAAAACAAAAAATGTACTTTGGACTTCAAGAAGAATTCTTGACAAAAAGTACGAAAAAACAGAAGTTAGGAAGAACATGTAAATCAATTAAAATAGATAATCATTCATTCAAAAAGCAAATTTCGATCTACCAAGGTGAAATACCATTTGGTTTAAGGATTGATGTTTGACTATTGACGTCGCCCGGCCTCAATAGCCGAGTGAGTAAAACGGCAAACCCCACTGACGAGATTGTGTGGTTACAATCGAAACTAGTATGGGCAACCTGACCGTGAACGCCTGGGTTCAAATCTCAGCGCAGTCAAGAATGAAAAATTATCAATAAAAATTTTAATTAATTTCATGTTGTAAAATTCCTGTCTTCATAAAAAATAATTTAATGAAAATTAAATTCAATGAACTTAAGCCTAATTAAAACTATCTAAATTTGGATTAAAAACCATTAACAGTTCAATAAAAATAACCACAAAACTAATTATAAATAAAAAAATTTAATTTGTCAACATCTCTATAGAAAAAGTGATTTTATTCCTCGGATTAGCATATTGTGGGTATTACAGTATTGAGGGAATGAAATGCTAGTTAGGTATGTTATATACCGTCGGAAAAACCCTCGTCTTGAGTTAGAAATTATTTTTTTTTATACATATCCCACTAAGCGACCAAAACTACCTAAAAGGAAAACACATATGCTTTCTTTTGAGCAAAAAAAAAAAAACCGTTTTCAAAAAAAAAATAAAAAAGTGTGGTCACATGACATGAAATCCCCCATATATATAAAATAAAATATTGGTGTTTCTGGCAGCAAAGGTTCAGGCTTATTAGCGTTAAATTGCTTTTCGAAAGGGAATATATCCAATATTCTTAAAATTTTTTGAACTATCTTCGAAAATGTGATTTTTTTTTTTTAAATTATGAGGGTATAGTTGTCATTTATATTATTCAATTAATTGTTTAAAACAGACTCTATAATCTGTAGCGTTTTCAATTTAAAATTGTTTGAATTTGTTTTTATTATCCAATTAAAAAAATATGAAAAATATTTATTGAATATTCCATTAAATTTCGTTGAAAAATTAAGCCAAAAATAACTACAAATTTCGTCTAATTTTCGACACATAGGAAAACGCATAGGAAAACGCATTTGATATTATTATCGTTACTTATTCGACCCATTTGATTCAAACACGTCGTATTATAAATTTGTAATCAACTTAGCCATATAAGCTTAACCCTTTCCGGGTCAAAAATAATTTAAGTCGAGCTTAAAATCTAAAAACTTATATTTAAGGTATTATGATGGTGCTGAAGCCAGGAAAATTAGTAGTTTTCATCTTGGCCATCTCCGCTCAAAAGTAAAGAAACAAATGCAATCTCTATATTATAATAAATTTTAAATTTGTATACCGTTCAAGCGCATAGAATCAGAGTACAATGTAATGTCGAATATATTCGACAAAAACACGGAAAGGGTTAAAGATTATAACTAAACAAATGAATATAGGAAACAAAAAGTGCTATTAAAACTTTATAATATCATTGCCACTTATGATGGTGTAGAGTACTCATAAAAAATTTTTTGTTAGCGAAAATGCAAACGAAATGATATTTTACTACTTAAACTGTTTATAACAAATATAATAATAAAATAACACCTAAATTTACAAAAATTGAAGACACCTTCAGAACAACTCCGCTTCTTAAAACAATTTTTTGTCATGTTTGTGTCTTAAGTCTTTCGATTTTTCGTAGGCAAAGTCAATATAATTTGCATAAATCAAGTTTGTGTCTTTCGTTTTTAACATTTGTATGAAAATGTAATGCTGTATTTCCAAATTAAACACTTATTAATAAAATACTTTGTAATAAATAAAAATTTCAATAATTCTTTTTATATAACCTTAGGCTAAATGCATAATAATGCAAAAAAAAACCTCCACAAAATCTAAAGAACAAATAAATGTTTTTACAATAAAATTTATTTATTTTTTTCTAAATGTTTTGCAATATTAATAAAAATTTGTATTTCTTAAATTCTTTTACAGACTTATCATCATTTTCAAGCAGTATCGTTATGACAAACAGGTTAGTAAAATCTCATTTGTTATTGGTAGTAGTTAAAAAACACTCCTTAAAAAATCGAAAAATGTTGGGTAACTCTTCAAACCGCAAAAAATATGTATAAGCAAGAAGTGAAAAAGCTTATAATTAAAACATTAAATAACTTTGTGAAAAAAAAACAATTGCAATACCTAAAGGGAAAAATGAAGAAGATACTGCTAAACAAGTATGATTTTGAAAACAATTTAAATACCATAAAAATCCACAATATTTTCAATATTAAAACAACGACAACAAGAAAATGTTAAATGACCCTTGTGATCTTTAGCTGACTGTCATGCTACAGGCATAAATATTTAACAGCTTTAAAAATTTCTATGAAAAAAGATACAGCCACTAAAAAAAACTTATGTTAACGTGACATCAGACACTAGACACAATAAAGACGCAAATTAATGTTACATAAACAAAATATAATACTAACTAAAATAGTAGTTAATACTACTGCGGCTTAAGACGAACTTTTACGTAGATACATTCTCATAAATAGTTAAGTTCCTTTAGTTGAATTGCATTTAATATGCGCATAAATTTTAACATCTTAAAATAAATAAAACTGAATGAAATAAACATAAGTTTTTTAAATCTGAAAGAGGATCTAAACACAAATACCGACCGCATCCTGGTTTCATTTAAAGATGCTTAGAAACTTGATTACGAAGGTTGCTTAAATTGTAATTGTTATTTGTGCCAAATGATATTTAACGAATAAAATATAAAAATTTAAACAAAGATCAAGCTTTAAAGGTCAACAAGTGCCACTGTGATACAATCCATAAAATAATTGTACAAAACAAATTTATTGTTGCATTTAAATAAATTTAAAATAACGATCGGTAGAAAAAGAGATTTAAATAAGAATTTATTAAAGTGTTTTATGTCTTTAGCAGAGGTGTAATTTTTTCATTATTTATCTATTCAATCTTTATAATCTTAATATGAACTAACCATAATTAATCGCATCTTATTTTAATACGTTAATTTATTTCCTGCCAGTGCAGGGCGAAAATGTTTCACTTCACGGTTTCTGTTCACATATGAAGGTGTTTAGCGCTCTTCTAATCGAATGAGTCCTGCAGTATCTCTTCTCCTTAAGAGAGTTTGGCCACAATCATTTAGCATATTTCGAGCTAGTGTGTTAAGATGTAGTTCGAGCCCTTTTTAAATAGCTTACTGCATATTTCGTTATTATTGTTTTAACTAAAGGCACATTGATTTCCTAGTGAATATTTGAGTTTTTAACGTACCAAGGGTTCGCTATGATTATTCGAAAAAATTATTTTGGTGCCTTTGAATGTTTTTGATAGTAGAGGCCGAGGCAGTACCGCATAACTGAATATCGTAGCACCAGATAAGCGTTAAGATAGAGTTGTTAAGTAAAAGTTTGCAATCGAGACTAAGATCAGAATTTCTTCCAATAAGCCAATTAATTTGAATTTCTTTTAGTTTCATATGAGTTAAATTTGCTTCAATATGCCATTTCTAGATATTTTTTTTATATTCCTTTGCTAGTCCCGCGAAGCTCTTCGTTTGTCTGTAGAAGACCAGAGTATCTGGCTCACTACCTACTAGCATACGGAGAGTTTAAATAACACCCAATTAATTAACTCCCCCCCCCCCCAAAAAAAAAAATTAATTAAATAACACCCCAAAATTTTGTACAGAAGCATCAACAACGATTTTTGGGGTTTTATTTAATTTTGTTTGGGGTGTTATTTCATTTTGATTATTTCATCTGAAATAACCCCCCAAAAATCATTATGAACTAAAGCCGCAATATATTTTTTGGGGGATTATTTCATTTAAAATTTATAACGAAAACGTTTTTGGAAGCAAGGATTTTCTACTCTGGCTTCGCTAACTAAAGCTTCTCTGCATAGCCGGCCTTCGGCCGGGCGCAAGAATTTCCTCCTCTATGATATAGCAAATACCGGCTTCGCTTACTTAAGCTTCTCTGCAAAGCGGGCCTTCGCCTGGGCGCAAGGATTTTCTCCTCTATGGTATATCAAACATCGGCGTTTCATATGAACCCCAAAAATTAGGGTATTAATTCATTTATGTTTGGGCTGTTATTTCATTTCATTTCCAAAACTGGGGTCTTATTTCATATGAAATAATTCCCCACGCTTTGGGGGGGTTATTTCAATTTGTTTTTGGAGAGTAAATTCTTGGGGGGTTATTTCATGCCGCCGTTTAACGACGATCTAGATGCATACCGCGTTATCTTACATACGAGTGTTGAGGTATTATTTGATTATTTATTTTAATAGAGGGGCATGTTTCCCGATGCAAAAGGAATATTATAGCGGTTTTATTAAGATACAATTAATTAAAGAAATAGTGTTCAGGGATTTATGGTTAACAATTTAGAATCGTAAAATGTACTTAATCTAATAGTTAAGATCTACTAAAGCTCTCCTATTGTACATTATCCTTTCTTTAAGAGCTTGGGCGTAGGAGCCTTAGGTAGCACCAATCTCTTTGAGCTCCATGCCAAAAATCCAAAACTCAAGCTTATCTAGAGCTTACAATATGTAGCGGCTGAAAAAATCCTATCTGTTATTAAAAGTTGCATTTTTATAGCTAAAAATCTGGACGGAGTTTCTATGGATGCCGGCCCAATCCTTGCGGAAAGTTTGGAATGTTGGCAAATTAGCTTTTAGCGGGTTATAGAATCTGGATTGGTAATAAGTGTAGGCTCTTTGGGATAACGCGCTAAGATTTTTTGGTTTAAAAGCTGCCCTTTAACCTCAGCAGTAGTTCGACATACCGACAGGTCTCATCGAGTGCTGTAATTATTAAACGAAACTGTAAATGAAGTAGAGGTCAGTAAGCAAGAATTTTAGCATATAAGTAATAGATTTTATAGGCTGACATAGTATGTATTTACAATAATCTCAAATATATCTGTGGATTTTTGTTGTTGTTGGAAACAGCACTGAGGTGATTACCGCTACTAATGCATTGAATTGTGCTAGAACTATTAAAATAGGTTAAGGGACGGAGGAAAGAGGGACTAGTGCTTGTGAACATTTGACTTGAACTTATTCATGTTGAACGTGAGAGGGAAAACTTCACAGGAAGGTTATTCCACATACGAACAGTCCGGCAAAAAAAAGGAATTTTCCCTTAATGCGTTGAGCGATGCACCGGCCAATCGACCATTAAAGGATGGTCTCTTGAGGAAAAACGTATATTAAGAACAAACGTACTGGTTTCGGGAACCAGAGTCCTTTTTCATCAGAACACATCCCATTGCGATGATGCTAAAGATTTGGAAAGCACACTGTTACCAATTAGAACCTTCGCCCTCTCCTGCACGCGGTTGAGAAGCACCAAAATAGAATTTGAAGCACCAGCCCACTCATGAAATTTAAATTTAAATGTTCGCTAAAGTTGCAAACACAAGTTAAATTTTTTGCGATTTTGGCGTATTTGAACGATGATGAACGAGGGTGTCACATGTTGAATATGAGTAAACGCAGATTACTGTTACAGTCGAATTATTAATTCTCTATGGCATATAATTCAAAAAACCGTTGTTGCATATTGGGACTAACGTCCCCGCAGGAAAGCAACAACAATATTTGACATAAGACCATAAGACCAATTTGCTCAACATTCTTGCACCCGACCGAATCTAAAGTGTTCTGAAACGTTTTGATTGCTTCGCTTGGTTTTATTGTTTGCAGAATTTTATCCACATCGTATTCGTCATCATCGGTCACTTCTTACTTCTTATTATCTCACGATCCAGTAACGTTTTCCAGCAAAATATCTTTATTCCACTCCTGAATGGATGGAACTGTAGATTCAACCTTAAGAAGACAAAAATGAAAAATTTGACTTGTAGTGTCCCTGACTTAGGCGAGAACAAGAAAGCAGCGGAAAAATATGCAACTTCATTTATAATAGACCTTTTCTAAACTACATTCTTAAAGGGGAACCCCCAAAATTGGAACTAGTTACATACAATGAATGCACTTATATATTTTAATTGTTACTAAAGCCAAAATGTTGCTTTATTTAGAGTTGTTGTTTTAGAGCTTTGAGGTTTGATTGACGTTTTAGAATAAACAATGTCAATAAAAAGTGTTGACGTCTTAGGATATTGTTGAAATAGGGTGCTGGCGTTATACCGAGCGCACTGTATTTAGATTTAATTAATTTTCATATCCACTTATATTATTAGTGCAAAAATCAAGTAAAAATATTCAACAATTTAGACCAGAACTATTGAAATGTACTGGTAAATATCTGTTGACTAATTCTGGCAGTCGTGATCGAATACTTGTACGATTCAAAAGCCGTTTTGTTTCTAATTATTTTAGATGATACTGCACGAATCGAAAATATTTTTTCAGTGATGTAAAGCATTTATTTCAGTTTTCACAAAACTGGAAAAATAATTTCGATTCGTTCAGTATCGACTGAAAAATTAGAAATAAAATTGTATTCGAATCGAAAAAGTATTCGATCAAGACTGCCAGAATTAGCATCCTGGTGCCAATGTCTCCATATGGTCCCATAAGAACTGCCAAGTCAATAGCTCTAAGGTCATCAGTGGATTTTCAATAACAATCACATTATAAATGTCGATAACACAAAGCATTGTCTGGTTTACAGTTGACGAGTACTGAATTAGAACAGTTGACTTTGAGTAAAAAATCACTATTGACATTTCCTACAGGGCTACTTACTTAACTACTACTACTACATTCATTTCTAGAATTGTAAAGAATATTAAGCTACATTATGACTAAACATGAAAAAATGTATTTCTTTGCAAATTTGTCGAGTACAATTAAAAAGTAAATAATAAATAAAATAAAACATATACACAACTTCTTGATGAGTACAAAATAGAGACTCAAGAAAAACTTAAACAAATATTACATACGAATGCAAAACGAATCTATTTGTATTACTTACATTTAAGAAATGCTATTATGTCGAATCGATTGCCATTAATCATTAAGCAGGGAATTTGCTAAGACAATTGTCTTTTTAAGCATTTCAAATTTCCACGAGTGCAAACTTTTAATCAGATAAACATTTGTCTTGTCTTTAAGTTGAACAAAAACACTAGAGAAACAAAAATTCAAAACTTCAACGTTGTATTGTACTCGTACTCATATAAAAATGCAAAAAAAAAATTAAATTTTGCAATCATTGCCACCACCGCCTCTTTAGAAATAAAAATTCTCATCGAAATGATTGTTGCAGTTTCGCTCATTAGCATTTATTATTGTAATAATGCTTGAGCATTACATGTGAATTACCAAATATTATCTGAGTACTCGTACGAATTGAATTACTCTTACACACATACAAATTATTGTTTATTTACTTGGTTCTTTTTTTCATCTAAAGAAAAAATTCCATTTAATTTACACAGATACATGTATGTATACATACATACAAAATCACAAAAGGGATTACGAAAAGTCTGTTTTTTATATATTTTTTCGGAATATTCTTTATATACCTCGAACAAATATCTCATTTTTATTTATTTTTTTTAATGCCATTGTATTTTATTTTTATTATTGCACTTTGCTGAAGACAAGGCGCACAAACTCGCAATTAAAAAACCAAAATACATACATGCCAAAAAAAATTAAATATTTATACTAAAAGTATACTATCTACTACGTATATTTTTTTGTACCATTATAAATAATTGCAAAGAGAAATTAAAAAGAACAAAATTAAATAATATTTTTAACTTGTACTTTAAATGGCGGCGATATACTATATAAAAAACAAAAAGTGTTGTAATTGGGGCCTTTGCAAAAATTTTTCAAGTTCTAGAAACTTTCATTCTAGGGCGAGACTGGTTAAATTTTTTTTTTTTTATTTGGAACGACCGGCTTAATGTAACATTTATGTGAAAAAGAAAATAGGGACTTAATGCTGAGGCGTATCATAAAAGTGAGTATATTAAAAGCTATATATTAGGGTGGGTCAAAAAAAAATTTTTTCTCGTAACGACTTCTAATAGCGTAAATATGTTGTATATTTGCCTCCATTAGACCCCTGTAAAATATTGTTAATTTATTTTTAGTGTAAAAGCCCGCGATTTCATCTTCATTTTGTTAAATTTGTTATATAATAAAGGGCTGCATGAATATCTTCATTCATGAACGTACTAAAATGTTTATTCAATGAAGTTCGTATTCAAACAAACTTCAGACCACTGAACAAACTAGCAAACACATTTCGTTTCATATGGCAAACACAAAGACTTGGTTCAATGAAATGACTTTTGTTTTACTGTTTTCACTCTCTCTCATTTTTTTTTTATATAAATACTCAATAGCAATGTTGCCACTTAGTAAATTTATGTATTTTTTTCTTTTTTGTTACCTTTACAATAATATATGTAATTTGTAAAGCATTTTTTAAATTAAATTTAAATTTTTTTCCTAACAACTTTTTTATGTACTTCCAAGCCAAACACATTGCTAAAAATGTTTATGAAAATAAAATGAAATTTTTTTAAAGTTTTACTGGCGTATTCATAAAAAACTAAATTGGATATGAAATCTGTTTTAAGAAAAATTTGTATGGAAATTTTGTTTTAAAATACGTTTGAAATCTATTTTATTTTTTATGAATACGGCAGTTAAAATTTACATTAAAAGCAATTAATTTACATTAAAAACAAACTCAAATTTGTATTATTTTTATTATTTTAATATTAATGTACTTCCTTCTCTTGTTGCTTTTACTCTTCATGGTTATTTTTGTTTTTTATTTTTTCCTAATGTTTTTCATGTGTTATTCCATGAACTTATTCGACATTTATTCAGTGGTTGTTTTGTTTTAGAGTTGTTTGTATTCATATTCTCTTGCTTAAGTAAACAAAAACACTGCACCTTTTTCGTCTCTTAAATTTCGTGTGTTTGTTGCTTTCATTTCGTAGTTATTCATTTTACTGAATACAAACGAAGCAAATACAAAATTATAATGAAAGTTTCATGAACATCATTTTTAAGTTTCATGCAGATGTTTATTATATAACACCAATAGCATTGTATTGCAAAAAAGCATATAACTGTATCCTAACGCTTCTAAGTTCTCGAGGATTCAGACACAAGCAGATCATTTATTGAAAAGTATATATTCTTCCAGGAAATATTTTTGATTGAATACATATAAAATAATGCACAATAAAAAGATCAGTTTGGGTTTACTACGCGGACAGTGAAGTTGTGTGTTTATTTTTTTATTTGAACTGTTTTAACTTCTAACCGTTATTATGGAAACCAGAAAATGTAGAATATAATTATGATAATGTTTTATCAACATACGAATATGTTACGAAATACTATGTTTGGAATAGGGAGCATCCATCGTTTTTAGATATTGCAAAACTTGTAGCTCAAAGGATAGAGTGCGTTAGGAGAAAATCGTCTCTTCCTACAGTGTCAAATACAATAGTCATATAAGTAATAAACGGTTATCATATAAATTACAAAAATGTCATAAGGTCGTTGAAAAAAATGTCCGTTTATTAGAAAGTAAATTTTCTCCGACGTAGCAGAGTTTTGTTTCATATTTGTCCCTGTAGATGTAAACAAATTGAGCTTTTTTGATGTCCAAGGCAATATAAGGTACCCAAAGAAGAACAGAAGTTTTTGAGGGAGATGGGAGGGCGAGAAAGATGCGTATTGGAGGAGTAGTTCGAGATCTTCCAACTAAATCGCAAAAAGAGCAGCCCAAGCACCAAATACAGAAAAAAAAACGTAAATAAAAGGCACGACAAAATTAACTTAAAACAGCAGGAGTTATCTGTAAGTAATTCCAGTGCTTCTTGTAATGATTCTTTTAATTTACCTTCCACGTCAAAGGCAGAAAGAAAAAAAAATTAGTTTGCCTATATTGTCAAAAACTAACCGTTACAGTGTTTTCGATATCGCAGCGGCTGCTATTGCTTCGTCTTTATTGTAAGATATCTCTCCTAGCAGTGAACCAATTGATAAATCAAAAATAAGACGGGAAAGAAATAAAGTACGTAATGAATGTATTCAAGACCAGAAGCAGCTAGACCTACTAGCTTTATACTTTGACGGCCGAAAAGATAAGATGCTTAATATTATTTAAAAGGGAGCTAGGAAATATAGACAAATACTGATTGAGGAACATGTAAGTATCTGTTAAGGATCCAGATTCAGTTTATATTGGCTATGCAACACCAGATCGAAGTACTTCTAAAAATATTGAAATGTCAATTATTGCCCTTCCTTCGTCTCAAAAAATGAAAAAAGAAAATTTTATGGCAATTGGTTGTGATAGTACAGTCACTAACATTAGGAAATTAAACGGAGTAATAAGAGTATAGGCAAAAAGACTTTAGCGCCCACTGCAATGGATTATTTACATATGAACGAATTGGCATTAAAACATCTATTTAACAAGCTATATGGTGTTACCAAGGGACCATATTCGCATGCTGGTCTTATTAGCAACTTATTAGAAAACTGCGAAAAACTTGCTTCTGTCGATGTTGTTGGTTGAAACAGTGAGAGAACTGGCAGCCAGACGTATTCATGAAGCACGAAGCTCACCTTATACCCGAAAGCAACCTTGCGTCTTTGAGGCCCCTTCTATCAATTTTGACGCAAGTAACTACTTTGAAGTTATAAATTGGAATCAAAAGCTTTTCGATTCACCAATTCTTCGGAACATCACTACTGAAGAATTAAATGCGGCAGTTGAGTGTCAAGAAGTGACAATCTAATTTTTTGAAATGCCCAGATTTGACAGTATACAAGCTCTTGTGTTTTTATTGTTTTATGTTGTATAGGAACCAAAGTTTTATTTTTTTTTATGTGTAATTAAAAATGTGTTCAGTTTTAATTAATAATAAATAATTTATAGTAAATAAAATATTAAAATTAAAAAAAATTACTTTTTTTTAAAATACTTAATTCTTAGGAGCTCCGGCGCGGGCTCAAGACGTGACTTTTTTAAACTTTCTTTTAGCATTTTTTATTTGTTTTAACGTAAGACAACAAAATATTGCTATTAGAATATGATTCGAGAAGTTTTATTTTTCTCATACATCAGTGACCCACCCTACTATACATACTAAGCTTAACCAATTAGATCCCAAACATCCTTAAAATCGGAAATACTTATGTTTTTCATTAACTGTCTTATTGGATATCAATTAAAGCATTACATTAACAACATTAAAAAATACTATTTTGAAGGGCTGTACTCGTGCGAGTACAATGAGACAAGGGGGGTGCGTAATAAAAAGATTTAACTAACTTTATTTAAAAACTATTTTTATTCTCATTTAAAGAATTTTTTAGTAACATATAAGATTAAAAGATTTGTCTTAAAGCAGTCTTTTTCTACGCAAAGTGCAACGCTGCAAAGCTCGCAAATCCACTGAATTCTACTGTGACAAACTTTGCATCTTATTTGATTGGAAATGCGTTTTGGGTAGAGATTGCCTGCCGATGTTGACGATGAAGTTGTGCGCCTTGGTTCTACTTCAACTCTCGAACCTAATGGTTGACATAGTTTGTCAACCACTTAAGCGCTACAATAAGTGTCAAACTGATACAGATAGGCGCAGCTACTGGTAAACATCCACTTTTTAAAACCAAACCTAACAGGTTTTCCTCTAATAAATTGTTTGGCGGAGTGGCTTGGGTGTATGTATCCAAACTCACACCACTTTTATAACATTTTTGATAATGGTCTGATTTTCGCCATTCTATCACTCAAATCGAGTTCCGAGTTGTCGGCAAGATGTGTATAACGTTTTATTTCTTAAAAACGGTTACCTGACATATCGTTAGCATTAAGTGGAATATGTGTGTCCTCGTCCAGCTGGCAATACATACGTTTCCTCGTTAATGAATGATAACCGCTGAAGAGTATAATTCCAATAAACACTTTTATCTCTTCCGCAGTAAAGTTTAATCTGTGCATGGTGTGTTGTGTTTCACCGGATGGTCAACTATTAGATGTTGTGCCATTATCAAAAAGTATTTCAAATACTTCAATTGGAGATTTTCCTTCTAGTGAAGCGTTCATGTTATTTTCAAAAGATTCAAAAAATCTAGTACTAGGCATATCCATGTTCATGGCTCTTTTCCTCCACTTTATTGCCGATGGCACTAATATCGATTTTCTTAAATCAGCGAGTGGAATATCTTCTCCACTGTCGCTTCCTCTAAGCAATTCTAATTCCCCTTGAAGGTCGTTTGGCAAATCATTGCGTAATAAATTTCTTTCGTCAATTTCATCCTCATCTGTTTCTTGGTCAACAGAAGGAGGAATTATTGTTAAATCAAAATGTTCACGATCGTTACTACTAGCATAATCAAATACGACAGCAATGTTTTCAAATTGTTTACCATAACACATTTGAATATCCATCGCAAATAACTAAAAATTATTTTAACATTTTACATACATTATCCCATTGTATTCGAACGAGTACCCTAATTTTTATTCTTATCAAAAACCACTTTTTTAAACTTTTTCCAATAAATTTTTTTAATACTTTTAAAATTAATTATGTTTACTTTATTTTTCACAAAAAGTCATCAGCGCTCAACTTATTACAAAAAATATATAATCCAAAATGTAATGATAGGTAAAGAATATTGAAAAAACCATAAACAATGTTTATGAAAAGGAGAATGATAGTTTACCGTTACACATTTTTTGCTCACTTTTAATACATATTTACCCCCATATTCATAAAAAATATTTTTGATTAATAAATGGTTTATTAAACAAATTTTTATAGACATTTTCGTTTCATAAGCCTGCTATAATCCTAAAATATTTTTAATATTATTGTTTACACTCTTAAGTAATATTTAGAATTATATAAAAAAAAAAAAAAAAAAAAAAGCTGTACACTGATATCATAACGCGATGTATTTTGACATCAGTACTATGGCAAGTGTCTTCGTTTTTGATCCCATGAGACTCTACATCACTGTGATGTCAGCCTTAACATCACTTGGCCAAATGGTCATCAGGGTCAAAAATTTAAATTATGTCATCAATGGGATGAAACATTGGCATCACAGAAATTACGAACCGGAGTCGGTTTTATAAAGCATGTCATCAGTGCGATGATAAACTGTCATCTAATTGAGTCATTGTAATTGACCCTTAGCCAAATTGAGAGAATATTATTATTTACTTACCTTTTGTTGTATTCCGCCCTTTGTTAAGAGAAGAATTCTCAATTATAAGACACCAGCAGCATGCCCGATATGGTTTGCGTAGTAATTTTTCTTGAACAATTTGATGTATTTAGATAAATAATTAAAAAAAATAGAATGTGGGAATTTTGCTTGTAATTTTACTTTTTAAGCATGAAAATAATGTTAAAAATATAGTATGACATGATATATTATGTGCTCGCACTGTTGACAATATGTCATTGCACTGCAAATTTCATCCAAATCGGAAGACATCTATTTCAAAAGTTGGGTCATTTGGCATGAAATCCCTCACATATATTATATTAACACATCTTCTTTCATTTTATTTGAAATTCTGTGTAATGTGTATGTAACAAAGTGGAATATATCAATTTAAGTTATTTGGTGAATCAAAACAATTTTTGAAAGACTGAATTTCATCTCTTTTTATTTATTTTAATTAAACCTTTTAATGTATCCCTCTTGTATACAACATTTCTTAAAGTAATTAAAAAAAAGTCCAAACCCTGTTTATTCGAACCGGATCTTAATAGAAAAAATCGAAACCCCGTTTTTAAGAATTACGCTTTTTACGAACTTACGTTCGTTTTTATGTACAAATAATATAGAAAGCAAAACTTTTCCTAAAATTTTTTTGCGATTCGATAGCATTTTGGTTGGTCTATATTTAGTGCAAAAGACGCAAAATAGAAGTCAACTTTGGTTGACAGTAGTGAAATGTAAAAATCTGCGAAATGGAACGGAATATTCAAAAGTGATAAACTTATTTTTAAAGTCTATCCAGTATTTACACAATAAAATATCTCTATTGGTTTTTGTTTAATTGGCGTAAGTACCGGTTGCGAACATACGATTTTCCCATATGTTTTGACAGTTAATTAACCGTTAATCGGTTATTCTTGTTCTCCTTACACTTGTCTCTTCTTAATGGATTGTAATGGAGAGATTTTGAAGAAAGAATGCAAACATAACATATTTTTTGCATGCAAAATAATTAAATATAAAAATGTCTTTAGAAGTAGCTTAAAAAGAAAATATAAAATTTTCCAGTTTCCAGCCCAATTTCCTTAAGTAAAACAGCTGAGATATGCTATGAAACCATTCTATTATAAAAACATAGACTTTTTTTTAATTATAAACAATAAAACACGATGATTATCAACATTTTATTTTACCATTCTGGTTGACCATTCGGACGAAATGACCATATGTTAAGTAGACAACTTTTGGAGTCTGAATCGCAAGTTTTAGTGGGTACTTCCACTCCGGTACAAAAACCTCAACTCCGACTATATAACTCCGACTCCACAGCCCTGGTTTTTTTTTTTTTTTTTTTTTTTTTTTTATTTATTTATTTATTGATCACAACCCAGTACAAAGATAAATCTTATATTAAAGTACTGGATTACATGAGTTGGTAAACAAAACATATTTACAGTAACGAAAATAAAAACTTTATAAACACAGTGAAAAGTTAAAAAAAAAATAAAAAAATATATTTACAAAATACAATAAAATTTAAAACTTAACAACGTAAAATTTTATTTCTTTAGTAAATATTGTTACTTTTGTTGAAAATATTCAAAGATACATTTTTTGAATTGCGTTGCATTGCCGATTCTTTGCAAATGCAAGGGTAGCTTTCTTTCTAAAGTAATTTTTATACCGCCGATAGAAGTTTAGAACTTTCCATGTTCTGTTTAATTTGTAGCGCAGAATTTGCTATACCGACATGCACAATGGGATTCGAAAGCTCTCGGCTTTAATTTATATGGCACGCAGTTGTATTGCTCCTCTTACTAGATCTGTAAGGTCTTCATGCGTTGGATAAAGACCCTAAATGACCAAACAAACTGTGAGGACTTTTTAATAAGAGATTTTTTAAAAGAAGATGGGAGTCTGTTTCAAATGTGGAATTTCTTAAGGGTTCACAAAACGATAAATGGAAAAATCTTCTAGTAATTTAAATCCAATAAACACAATTGTCTGAGTTTTGGGAAGGTAAGATTAATTTTGTGGGTAAGAATTTGTTTGAAGAGCTATAGTCAATAAAGATACTTCCATGACAAAATTTATATTATTTATAATATGTCCATGAGTACCTCTATAATGGTGCTCTAAATGCTGCAATTCAGGTTATTGACGTAGCCATTTACCTAAAAGATTCGGGGTAAGTCTCTTCATGATGAATTTTCAAACCAAACTACCTCATCCAAAAATTGCAAATTCAGCAGATACAAAAGAAAGTGCTGCCAATTTTAAGTTTTTGTCTCCAAAACAAAAAAAGCCCGATATGTGCACATTAAAAATAATTACCTCTAAATTAAGTTTGTTTCCTTAATCTTTTGATATTTTACCCTCCACAACTTGTTGTGAAGAGGTTATACTAACTGCCTGTCCATCGTTTAGCGAACGAAGTCTTCAATCGCTTAAATTAAATTTAAAACAAAAAAAAAATAAATAAATAATATTGCTTTAGTTTTACGATGAACAGGCCATAAGTTTGTCATTCCATGTGAAACTTTTTTAATATTCATCTAAGACGCCATAAAGAATATCTACTCTGGGTCCTTGAGTAATTTTAAGTCTATTTAGCCATGTCAGCCTTTCCATCTGAAAAACACGCCCACTATCGAAAAACCCAAAAGAAAAAAAAACAATCTTGGTATCAAATTGTTTCTAGTTATCCTAAGCAGTTTGGTATTGAAATCCAGCATAATCTTTTCAGTAGGATAAGATTAATGAATCCAAATGTGGAAACACTACCCTAAAACAATTTTAAAATTTTGTTACAAAAACTAACAGAAATAAGGGCGAAATGCACATATTGATTTACGATTTTACACAAATTCGTTTTTTAAAACTAGAATTTATACCACAAAGTTTCGTTCGTAAAGATCGGTCCACAATTTATAGATCAATATAAAGTCCACTCTCGGAATACACTTTAGTACTCCTAAGATCGTTAGGAATAATGCTACCATAATAAAATTCGGTCTATCGTAGTTTCATAAGAATAGAAATCAAACTGGTAAATTTCGTAAAGATCGGTCCATAATATACAATAGGCCTCTGTTCAATCTACATTGAACGCTTAAATTATTCTTTAAAAAAAAAATTATTTTCTTAAACATAATTTTTATCTTATAGACCTAATATATGTTTGCATTTCCATCTCTGACAATTTAGAACTCGCTATATATGTATATCAAGTGACAAATTTATCCAAACTTCGTTTAGATTTCTAACCAAAGTTTCATCTAACTTGCTATTCATACCTTCGAGCATTCACATGCAAATCAACTTTCAACCTCAATTCATTTCTACAAAATTTGAAATTTCACTGTAAATTAATTTGTATGAATTACTATCTCATTGAACCGCACTGAGTTAAGAACGTACCTGTGGAAATAAATAAACCCCGCTGAAATTTACATTGAAGATCTACTTACCGGTTTCTTCTTTTTAAGTGTACCCTAGAGACAAGGTAAGAACGTTCGTCACAAGTCCCTAATAAAAGTAAGTTTAACAACACTTCTTTCTTGATCTCTTTTCCTTACCCATGATTATAATAACTTGTTGTAAGTACATATAATTAACATCTTCTTTATAGATTGGCTCAATATTTTTTTTATTTTTTTTTATTCCTATGCACATCCCGCGAAGCTGTTTTCTTGTCTGAAGGAGACCAATGTCTCTGGCGGAAATCGAACCCGCAACCCCGACGCTGATAGACTAGCTCACTACCAGCAAGCCTACCGGGCCACACAACCCTTCTCAACCCTTGCCCCTCAGCCAGATTATAGAGAGATTTGTAAATGATTTATTAATCTCCAATTAAATCATTTCATGGTCCTTCGAACCGGATCTGAACCAGTGATATATAAAGCTTAGTCTCGGAAAACACTTTATACTCGTAAAACCGTAGCGAGTAATACTATTGTAATAAAATTTGCTCTGTCACAGTTTTATATGACTGTCAACTTTAGTGAAGATCGGTGCAGTTTACCATACGTCCCATTAAAAGCCTATACCTGAAATATTTTAGCTGTCAGTGGAGAGTATCAAATATTCGGCACAGCCGAGTATAGCGCTCTAACTTGTTTTTTATTACAGTCTTATGTTTATATAACATTTAATTCATTACCCTCCAACCGCCTCGCATTTACAAGTCGTGGTCATTCTATTGATTATTTTCTGTTTCATAGGTTTAAGGCCTGCTTTCAGAAAACAAATACAATAATCGTTTTTTAATTTTATAAGTATGTATGCATGAGAAACGAAAAATAAAACTCATTTTTTATTGTTGTTTTCCATAGTTTTTTTTAAATAACAATAATATGTTTTATGAAAACAACGGATTAATACGTGAAATAAAAACATATTAATTGCTGACCAATTATCGTATTGTATTATTATACAATTAACTAATTATGCATTAGTTATTTTATCTAGCAACATTTAATGGATTTCTAAATAGTCGTGCATCATATACCCCTACACAATCGAGCATATTATTATCAGCAAGTGTCAATCTCTAATTATTTCTAACTTGACGTACATAATTGCGTTCTTTTTCAAAACTTTATAAAGTGAACTTCGTCTTCGTCATCTTCTTTGTGCTCGTATGTCAAGGTGTACATAACTTATTAATTTTTCTTTTATTGGTTGCTCCTTTGTTCCGACGTTCATTCGTATTTCTTTGCGGGTAATTTTATTTAATTTTATGTAGACATATTGTTTAAAGATTTCTCAAAATCAATTATAAATTACAAATACTATTTATTATTTTGGTTTTTTCTTTCAATTTTTCAAAAAAAAAAAGGTTTCTTTCTCAACATCAATGAAAATCAATTTGATTTCGTATGGAACCAATAGCTACAACTGACATTTAGTTATTAAACAATGAAATCTAAAACCACAAAATTGCAAGTACTTGTAGAAAACGAAAAACAAAAACCTCAAACTCATCATTAGTTTTATAAAATTAATTTTTAACTAAATGAATCTCCATGATTAGTATTTTTGTTTGTTATTTTTTTTTTTCTTTTTAAATGTTGGTGGCAGTGTTTGCGGTGGTTTTGTTGAAGGACTTCGGGATGGGGAAATATGTTTTGGTTTTGTATCTTCATCCAAAACAAAATTCAAAAACAAACACATGTTTTTATAATTAAAATATTTATTCCATCTTACATTATTAGTATGTGGGATTTTTTCCTTTTGTAATTTTCGCCCTCCATTTTTAATTTTTTTCTATTGCAAAATATCACAAGTGTACTTATCATTGTAGTTATAACAAATCCACAAAGTTAAATCTTTATAGTACTTTTAATATTTATTTATTTTATTTAAATAATTTAGCTATTTATAAGTTTCTACATTTGTTGGCCTTTGAATGTGCAAAAAAGCATGTTGTGATTTATTTTGTAAGCACACCTGCATGTTGGAATGAAAACCATCTCTTTCCTGTTTGAATTGTTTTGGGTGCCTGTGTCTTAAGTCTTTTGTTTTTTCTGCATAAAAGTCCCGCTTTACAGTGAGTAATGCTCAAATTAATTTATGGACGCAGTGTATTAAATGGAATATTTGATTTAATTGGTTATAATTTCCTTTATATTTCCTTAAATGTTGATATTTGTTATACTTAAATTGGTAGAATTTATACTTTTCCGAGACATTTCATTTATTTATTTTTTTTTTATTTATTTATTAATAATAGTAATGCGGCATAATAGATTTTTGTTATCCTGTAAAGCTATGTTCTCACCTATTCAATATTTAAAGTCCTACACGTAACCACTAGTTTTATTAAAAAAATATTTGCTTTTGCCAAACGTTTACTAGATCAAACATCATTAACCAGTTTATTAATTTAATTATACAATTATCTTCTGACAAGTGAAGATAAGAAAGACAATAAAAATTCTTAAAACTAAAGCTAAAGTTTGATCAGTTTGCTGGTCATGATTTTTTGGATTTTTTCGTCCAATATTTGTTAGGTCTGAAAATACTTTAACAATTTCGGGTTATGAAATAAATATAATTTTAGGTGTTTGGAAGAGGATTCTAAATGTTCATCTCTTTGGCTGTAAGAATTTAATTTTGTGAAGTAAATATAATTTTATATTTTTAGAGATTATTTCGCTGTAGGGCTTTTACTTTATGAAATATATGCAATTTTAGGAAGAAAATAATGCATGTTTTTATGCCTCTCGCGGTGGGATCTTTATTGTACAAAATAAATGTACATTAAGGATTTCAAATAGAAAAAAATCGAGCTTTGAGAAAACAAATTATTGTGATAAAATTTTTTGTTGTTGTTTATTTTCTTTAAAAAATTATATTGTAGAAAAATAAAAGTCTCATACTTAACTAATGTTATGTATTGAAAATACGTTAGCCAGGAAAAGTTGAACGGATAGAATTCTTTACAACTTCCCCTACTTGATCTCTATTGAGCCAACAATATACTGTCACATCCTTATCGATCTGTTAAGGCCGTAATAACGACAATTGTTCCGTACTTATTACCTTCACTGATATTGCACTTGAAACGGTTGGTTTAAAAATGATTTTTCATATGCCTTTAATATTAAATTAAAAACCGTTTTGCTTCTACTGTAAAATTTTGTTTGTAAATTCCCTCTTTATGATCAAGTGCGATTAACTTGCTTTTCCCTACTGTCTATAAGTCCAAGACATAATTATCTCACCCCTTTACCCATTAGCTCCTAATTTTTATTTTAAAGATTGTTAGCTATTTTCAAAAAATATAATTTTATTTGTTCAATTCATTTAATTATTATTTCGTCCCCTTAATAAAACAATAGTGTATACGCATGTACACCATTATTTTTTTATTGCATAATAAGAATCTACATAACTGATTCTAAATGTGGTCAAAATTTGGTTGAATTCTACTTCCACAAAGTGGGTCAAAAGATTAATTGAAATATTATTGTATAATTGCGTGTTTGAAATTTTTCATTAACAATTGTGTAAGTGCAGGTATCGTGTTTTAATTAGTTGTTACTCTGAATATCATTTCAAAGAAAAATAGTCTATAAAAAGCATACACTATTTTTATTATTCACTATTTTTATTATTTTATAACAAAATAAAATCGAAAAATGACGTATATTGATATACACAATTTTTTAATTTTTTAATAATATATTTGGTGTAAAAAATTCAAATAAAATAGTGTATACCATACAAAATAAAATAGTGTATTATGATTTTCATACATATTATAAAACAAATAAAATAGCCTAAGTGACATCATGGTACTTTGAATCCCATTTATTTGCAATTAAAGCACTTGTAAATTAATGAAATATCATCTCCTAGTAGCCTGATGATTCCATCACATATTTAAATTACCACAACTCAAAAATATCGATTATTTTCTGAGATATTAGTGTTTTTCCATGTGTCTAATAACTCAAAAATTTTAAACTCTATTATCTCGAAACGGCAAAAAAATTATACACTATTGTTTTATTAAGGGGACGATTTATTCAATTACTTGTACATGTTCCCAAGTGGGATCAAATCCATGGGTTAAAATCCACTTTGTCAAATTTTTTCAAACTATCGATTGCTTGTAACCGCTCTACAACTAACATCTAAAAACCCCATTTCTTGTAAAATGCGGTCCATAAAACTCATTACACAATTACTTTTTCTCGCACTGTCCAGCCTAACTCTAAAATAATCCTAAGATTCTTCATTGTCAAAAACTGCATGACATTACCCTTTGATTTTTTTCCAGAAGGTGGCTAGAACGATTGGGCAGCGCATTCATTCAAAACTATATGCAATTCTTAAAGTTCTTTTAATATAATAATATGGTCGGTTCCCCAATCTAGTGATGAAAAGGAGAGTAATCACTGGACCCCTTTAGAATACTAACAATCGAATTAACACTTTTTTAAACTCCTCCTTATTAGGATCTTAATGTTTTTGATTGCTCTGATCTCTCTATTTTGGTGATCACTGATGTCAGGAAGGCTTAGCCATTTGCTCAAGTATTTTCGAAGGGTTTTGGCCATCCATCTTAGGAATGCCAATCCGCAGGGTCATGGAATTAGTTAACTTTGAGATCAACACAGTTTGTAAAGTAAACAAAAATTTTTCTCAAACATTTAATCAAACATAACCCACTCGCCTTAACATCCTTCGTTTATGTTTATGAATATCATTTCAATAATTTAATTAAATAAGATTACGTTTTCAAATAATGCTGGACAACTGCATTTAAAATTATTTAAAAAATACACTATTCAAAATCAGCTACCTAAACTATACTGCGGGGCTAAAATTGTACTTAAAAAAACTTTCCTACCCACATCAATAAATTCTTAATTGAATCATTTAATAAGCCTTCACACACCAGCAGAATTTTTAAGCGTAAAATTTTTGTTGTTCTGCTCGTAGCACACGTTGCGATATTTATCCATCAGGCACACAATGTATAGGTAGTTGGGTGATCGAATGGTTATTACTCGTACGGTTTTTGGCGTTTTTTTTATAGTTTTGCTCAATCCGGTTATTTTAAAATGTCAATTTCTTGGAATATCGAATAAACCCGTTATATTGGTATAATAAACCGGTTATTTAATAATGTGCAATTTATACTCGATTTTGTTCTTTTGTTGTTAATGTACCTGTAATTAAAGTATTTTTATAATAGCAATATTGGGCAACCTTAAATTCTTATGAAGTATTTCAAAACAAAATGTAACAAATTTCAAAAAAAATCGCTTTTAAATGCGTGTGTTATTGTTAAAAACCTAAAAACAATTCAAAATACTATAAAAAAAAAGTGCTCCGTAAAAAGAGGAAATAGTAGGGAGATCGGGCGGTCATTATTCGACCGGTTTTAACCGGTTGTTTTGGTTTTGACAAAACCGGTTATTTTAAACTATCAATTTTTCGAATATCGAAAAAACCGGTTATTTTGGTATAATAAACCGGTTATTTTAGTAATGTGTAATTAAAATACGTTTTCCTTACTCTTGTTGTCAGTGATGCCAATAATAGGGAATTTTCCCTTTTTGTAGGGATTTTTTCGGAAAATTTACGGCGTAGGGAAAAAAAGACAGATATTTTATTTTAAGGCAAATGTAGGGAATTTTCAAAATATTGTCTCATTTTCAATATATTGTGTTAAAATACGTAAATATTCGTATTATTTTCATTTAAAAATTAAAATTTTTCATATACCATATCATTAAGGTACAAATGTAGTATTTTACTAAGAGCCCTAATAGCCTGGCAATCTTCAACAAGTGCCACAATCATGTACGTATATATTAGGGGAGCCGAATATTTGGGTTCACAGTTGCGAACTAATTGCTTATTTTTGTTATTTGCATTTGCTCTCACATTCGCTAAAAATATATGCGAATATTAAAGGAGAATGTTTAATGAATGAAACAAAGAGAAATAAAGTCATACAATTTGGAATTTTTAAAAAATTTTAATGAAAACTTTTTTTTAAAATTTTGAAATAAAGATTTTTATATTCAACTAAGCCTTCCCTTTTATTTGGTACCGAGTTTGGTAAAAAATATTAGATACTTATATTAATAAAAAAAAAGTATTCTTGAAAAAGGTTAAGTCCTTTAAAAAGCACAAAAGATGAGGAGATGAAAATCAAACACGCAGTTTGAATTAGTTTTGACTCTAGATTGAAGTATATACAGTGGCGTTTCTGCCAAATTAAATTATTAAATTAAATTAAATTTGTCACACAGTATTTTTTTTTAATTGAATTTTTACATGTGTGAGAATGTTTATTTTGGTTTTTTCTTGATGTTAATAAATGCTTTTTTTTAATAAATGTTAATAAATCCCTTAATTATAATATTTACGAAATGTTAACAGAGTATGTATTTGTTTGCCTGAAGCTAAAACCAATACATTTTTAACGTAGGGAATAGTGTAGGGATAATTTTTTTGTTTGTAGGGAAAAAGAGGGAATTTTATTTAGACACGTAGGGATTTTTTTGAAATTTCTCTTGGCATCACTCCTTGCTGTAAATGTACCCGCAATTAGAGTATTTTTCTAATTGAATATTGGGCAAACTTAAGCTTTTTATGACGAATGTCAAAACAAAAGTCCAAAAAGATTATTAACAATGTAAAAACAAATCGCTTATAAAAGCGTGTGTTCTTGTAAAAAAAACAAAAACAATTCAAAAAACAACTAAAACCTGTTCAGGTAAAAAGTGTGCGAGAGTACTCTAAATATTAAATATATTTTTATATAGATGTTATCTCTGGAGATATTTCGAACTTGATTAAACAGACAAAGTTAGGTACCCTAATATGATAAGTTGCAAAGATTATTCTCTGTCACGACTTATTAATCGCCTTTAATTAGTCCACATGCTTGACATTAATGTGCTCCAAATAAAGCTTAACTCCGTTCGATGTTGCTCTATAGAGACGACAAATAATACTTTACTAAAATTCGCTGCAAAAAATCAATTTCTGTAGAAAGCAACAACAAAATTACAAAATATGTATGGCATTGTTTTTGCTTTTAATGTAATTCTTTGGCGTTGCGTTTTACATGACTAGGGTCTTAATGTTTTTTGGAATGCTGTATCCGAAGTAAGTTTTCTTCCATCACGTCACATTTATCAGATAACCGATAATACTTCTCTTTCAGCCGCCATCCCAGTCAAGTGCTGGTTCAATAAGTTATATTATAGATATTAGTTATATCTTTTAAATGATTATGAGATTTTTTGTTTGTTCCGATTTCAGTCTTCCGAAGAGACAATATTTGGTGATTTTTTATCATTTTTTATCCTATCAAAACAAACTAACCACTATTCGACGCGTATTAAGTAGCCTTTCCAACAAGATATAACTTATTTAAATTGAACCACCACGTCACTCTGGATGGCGACTGGAAAAGAAGTATACAACGAAAAACACAAATAGACTGTTATCGGGCAAATGTGATGAGATGGGCGAAAACAGAGTTTATATTCGGCTTCAGCATGCAAAAAAAAAAACGTAAAAATAAGTTGGAATGGTTAAAAAAACTTTAAAAATTATATGCCTGCGTAATAAATCTATTAAATTGCTACAATTTTTTAAACCCGTAATTGGGGCGTTTGCGTTTTGAACAAACATTTGAGGCATGTTTGTAGAAATATTAAAAATGTTTAATATTTGGCAAACATGTTGGATATTTGAAGCACAACCGCGAATAATGTTGTAAGTTAAGAAAATTATTATTTTTCAGGAGAGCAAAAAAAAAACATTTTTACCAGGCTGGAATTTTTTTTTAAATTTTTTTTAGATAATCAAAAATAATGATAATAAAAACTTTTATTCGAAATATCAAGAAATTTTAATATTAAATTACATGTTATCTTATGGTTTATATTTTTTTTAGTGTAAAAACGTTTCATATCCATATTCGCGATGTTATTTAAAACGTTTTTCCACTACTCAAGCGGTTTTTTAAACGTTATTCCAAGCTGCAAAACTAGTTCGCTTGTATCATATTGTTAGTAACTTACAACGTTCTTCTACTGGCTGACTCTTTGAATCGCATTCTGGGTGATTTGATGCTTAATCAGTATAAGAGAATAATGTTAACGGAAATCATATATAAAATGAATTCCCGGGAACATTGTCCCGAGGAGAGACTAAAGAGGGGTATCAATGGCTACTATGCTTTCAGATCGTCGATAGGTATGAGCTGGGGACTCCGGCCGTCAGTTATGGGATGGCTGTACACTTCGGTGGTTAGACCCATTCTTACGTATGGATGCTATGTTTGGTGGGAGGCATTGAGACTGGCTAGTCGAAGGGACCTTCTGTCTAAGGCTTAGAGGTGTGCTTCGATCGGCTTGAGAAGTACCCGTTAGGCGGCTTTGGATGTTATTCTTCATGTTCTGCCTATAGAGAAGTATGTGATAGAAAGGGCAGCCAGTAGCATTCGTACGCTGTATGAGCTAGGACTGTTGGCAAATTTCACGGAGGGTCACTCGCTGATCTTGGGTGAAATTAGTACTGGTGGTTATCACCTGGGCTAGCCCGGCTATATGGATTATTTGGGCACTAGGGTCGATTTTGGTCGTTTGCCAGAGGTGATATTGCCTTCTAGGGAGAGCTGGTCAGTCCAGGGCAGATCACTGATGGCTCGGAGATGAAGGGGACGGGTGCGGGGTCTACATTGAGGATCTGGACATCAGAAAGTCGTAAAGACTCGCCGACGACTGCAGTGTATTTCAGGCGGTGGTTGTTGGAGTTCTCAGGGCAGTGGAATTGGTAGGGGCTAACATTGCCATGGGCCTAATGTAGACAGCCAGGCGGCTCTTAGGGCCTTGATGCGCTGTTATGTGAACTCCAGGCTAGTGGACAATTGCAGGAGGGCTCTAGGAGAAATCTTAGGGAATTATGTTGTAAGGCTCTGCTGGGTACCGGGTCACTGCAACATCACCGGCAACGAGATATCGATGAGTTGGCTGGACTGGGCTCGAATATGAAATCCTAACAGTTTGCAGGTGGTCAGGCCTCCAATGGGCTTCTACTTTGGGAGAATAAGGGAACGGGACTAATCGGGCTTGGCGGGGCCGAACGGACTGCCGAATATCGCGCACGCTGTGGCCGATGCTTAGTAGGGCCTGCGTCAGAACCATGATAAGTATTATCACGGGCCACTGTATGATTGGCAGAATGGCGGTGAGAATGGTTTCTGGCTTATCGGATATATGTAGGTTGTGTGAGGATCCAGAGGAGTTGGAAACAGTTGCGTACTTTCACTGCCACTGTCTCAGGTTACAGAACAGCAAGCTGATGTGGCTGGGTATCAGATTCCTGCACGAATTGGGAGAAGTCTCGGGCTGCGGGCTCGAGAATTTGACGGAATTCGTAATGGGAATGACCTGGCTGTGCGGCAGGAGACTGGGGACTGGGAACATGTAGGGTAGTTTACCTGTTTGGTAGTCTTGTTTTTGCTTATTCTGTCCTATTTCTTATCTTGCACTATCTTCCTTTCCTGTGGTTTCACTATTTACTTCTCCTACTCTTTCATACTAGATTTCTTTCACTAATTAAAGCGTCACAATGGACCATATTGGTCTCTGGATGAGGGTGCGTAGTTTGCTTCGCACCAGCCTTTCTAACCTAACCTAACCTTGTCTAGAACTGTCACTTTAATATATGAGGAGGTCCATAATAAAACGCATTAATTTCACTATTACAATTTTTTGGATGAATGAAAAAAAAATAATTAAAGCCAGTACGATGTACATATTTTTTTGAAAACTTGTTGTGGTAAAATAGTTTACTAATACTAAATCAATTCATAAATAAAGTATTTTGTCTGCCACTTAGTTTTTATGTTATTTAGAAAACAAATTTTGAATTGTTGGGTTTTGATCCGATTCATAGTAAATAAATTCCTTTTAATATGAATAGAAATGATGAGTTTTAACCTGAACAAGATTTAGAATGATAACTTTTTCATTTCAATAATATTATAATGTTACCTTATGGTTTTAAATAAGTTGTATAAAATATAAAAAAATTTTTTTTGTTACCCTTCACTTTTCACTAGAATTTCGAAGTTGTTTATTGCATAGATGTGCCATTGTATCATTTTGAACAGAGTTATTATAACTGTTATTAAAAAAAAAAACAACATGATAATTGACATTTAGTAAGTTTTATAGCAATGGCCTGATATTTTTAAATATGTAGAATAGTATTTAGTATACAAAAACAAAAAACTTAAAAAGTGGAATTGTTGCTTTTTGTTATGAACCTCCTCATATACACCCAGAGACTTTAAGAATATTAAAATCAAGACCAGTTGTATATTTGGTGGTAGTTAAAAACTCAATTCAAATTCTTGCAGTGGAAGAAAAATGGTTATTCTTACAATAAAATAAAATCACTAAAACAAGAAAAAATCGCTTAATAAGAAGTATTTCAACGATAACTTGAAAATTTAAATGGTTATATACTGAAATCATATTTACTTGTACTAACTGCATATACCCATTAAAAGTTATTTTTATCTTAAATTTTTAGTAAATGTACCGAAAAACTTATGCGTCATAAATCTAATAAAGCAATTCCATAAAATTTTTTTACTTAAACCAGTGAAAAAATGCATCGCGGGAATGAATTTCATTAACACTAAAAAATGTTTCATTGGATTAATGAGTTGTCATTAATATATCTCTTTTAAAAGAAAAATTCAACTAATTGTTATACATAATTTAAATAGGTTTTTTAAAATTACATAGAACTACATATTAATTAAAATATTCAAATATTTTTAAAATAATGAAAATCGGATACTTGTAACTTCATGTTTTCAATGCAAAATGTCATTAAATCAATGGAAACAAAAAAAGTTCTCTAACAACAAAATACCTATAACTAGAAAATATTTTCTTCCTATAACTGTTGTAAAAACGTATTTTTAATTAAGTTTGGCAATAGATATGAAAATTTTGGAAAAAATAGTAAATTTAAATGTTTTATAACATCAATGAAAAAAATTCATTAAAATAACGAAAAAGTGATTGGATTTAAATGGAGTAATAGGTGGAAAAACAAGCAATGAGAAAGAAAAAAACAGGAACTAAAATTTCTAACATTCTTTTTCCTTTAATTGTTAATTTAAATACTAAAAATTTATGTACACTCATAAAATTATTACAGTAACTGATTGTGGGTTACTAAATTCGTTTTCCGTACTATTAAAATTTAATAAAAATATAGTTATTTTACGAATAATATTATTTTCAACATATTTGTTTGTATTAATAGAAAAAAAAAAAAAAAAAAAAAAAAAAAACTAAAAAAAAACTACCAAAAAATAATTTTTTTCAGGCTTTATATTCTTATGTAGTTTGATTTTTTGTCGGTTAAAATATATTTTTTAAAAGTAACAACTATTTAATTTTAGAGAATATGCTTGTGAATAAATAAAAAATGTTAAAATTAATGTAAAATTTATTTATTTAAAATGAAATGTAAACTATCATTTTTTTTAAATAAATTTTTAGTTTTTAAATTAATTTTCTGTTCAATTTAGCTGCATAATATTTTGAGTGTAGAAGTACCAATAAAATGGGATGACTGCTGATGAAAGTCGTCGCGGGGTAAAAAACATTTTGACGGAATAGCTAAAATTTGCTTTAAATGTTGGACTTTAATGAAATAATAAAAAAAAATCAAATTTCCCTGGACAAGTGCGAGTTTCAGAGTACTTTAAACTAAGTTTAAACTTAATCCACATATCAACAACCCGGCGTTTAAAGTTGGCTTATAAAAGAAGAACAACATAATGGAACGTAACAGGAATACAAAAACGAAATAAAATTAATAAAACTTAATGATTTGTAAAAAAACGAAATAGAAATCACAACAACTCAAAACGTACATTGAGAAATGGCTGAAATAAATAACCATAAATAATTAACAATCATAGTAATTAAACTAATAAAAGGCTGTCATAAAACGAAATACAGTTATTAATTTAATTAAATTATGTTATTGAACTAATTAAAAATTTCATTGAAATACAAAAACCTTTTCATTAAAATGATGAAAAAAAAACTATTTTAACTTTTGACTCTTCAACATTACGTTAAAAAAATGTTTGTTTCATTAATGTGATGAAAAATAATCACAGTCTTAATAAAATTTCTTGCACTAAGTTAATGTAAAATTTTCATCGATGTTATGAAACTTTCTATTAAATGGAGGCTAATGAAACATTCTTTATTAACCCAATGAAGCTTTACAAAGGTTGACTTTAAATGTAATTTTCCATTGGATTAATGTCAAAATCCATTGGATCTGTGAAGAAAATTATTTCAGTTTAGATACTTGTAGATTATGACCAGATAATGGCCAACAATATTTGCGCCTGTAGTTAAAATAAATTTAAAATTAATACAATTTTTAAAAATACCATAACTATGAAAAAAAATTTAAAATTAATATTGATTGCCAAAAAATAGCACACATAATTATATTTTAATAAATTTATAAAAGATAAACGTTTGACATGTTGACAAATTTTCCAATTATTATTGTTGTTTGGTGTGGTTTTCAATACTTTTTAATACAAATATATCTTTTAACATTGTTCTTTATGTTATTTTTTTGGTGGAGATTTATTTTATGTTAGAATATTTCTATAAACATAAATTCAATTTAGGCGAAAAATATAAAAAAAAAGAAGTTTATTCCATCAATTTTTTTGTTGACAGTTTTATGTGAATGAAACAATTACACATTCTAATTCTATTAGGAAGACCGTACCCATAACGATGCTTTGTTTTTTTTTTAACTTTATTTCTTTAAAATTTTATTTTAGAAAATCATCCACGATCTTTTGGCTGGGTAAGGCCAAAAGTATAAAACTTGTCATGTAAATTTGTTTCCCTTTTTATTATTTGGTTTTTGTTTTTGTTTGTTTTTTAGTAAATTTTGGTTTGTCATTCACGATTTTAAATAAAATTTAGTAGTCAACATGTTTGGAAGATGTTACTATAACATTTATTAGATCTGATACACAAAAGTTGCACAATATTTTTTTTAACAAGTCAATAATGTTGGCTGCTGAATAAAGTTCTTTTGTTTGAAGAAAAGGTCCGCTGCTTAGTTTTTTATTATTTAGAATTGGAATGGATTTTAGGTACAGGGTGGCTCATAAGGAAACTTAAGTTTAAACAATGAAAAAATTTTTTTGTTAACTTTGAAAAACTTCAAAAACAAGAAAAGAGAAAGGAAAAAACAAGAGCAAAAAATTCTCACATTCTTTTTTCTTTAATTGTTAATTGTCATTGAACAAATTATAAATTTCATTGAAATTCTAACCCCCTTTTCATTAAAATAATGAAAAAAAAAAATTTTAAACGTTTGACACTTCATTATTATATTAATGAAATGTTTAATTAATGTGATGACAAATAGTCACAGTCTTAATAAAATGTTAATGCATAATTATTATGGATTTAATGAAACATTTTATTAATTGGGGCCTAATTAAACACTATTTATTATTCCATTGAAGCGTTACATAGGTTGACTTTAAATGTAGTTTTTAATTTGATTATTTTTTCAAAATCGATTGGATATGTGAAGAAAACTCTTTCAGTGCACAGCAAACGCGTAGGATATATCTGTGCCAATTTGGAAAAGTATCTAATATCGATCATCGTAGTTTGCAGATATCCTCAGTTTTATTGAAGTGTTTTTCAAAGAATTTTTGGCTTTAAGTCTGTATATTATCGTAGTTGAAATAAGTTTAATATACGCTTAAAGTAAATATTTAGTAAAAATTCAAGATTTCATAATTTTTCAAATTGTAATAACTCAATTTTGTCTTATGGCGACTTAAGCTACATTTTCATGTGACCACAGATATATACATATTAAACGCTTGAAGTCGGATTACTTTCTACTTTTTATTCGTTTTGAAAAAAAGTTCAAATGCATAGAATTCGTGGTGTGGACCACAAGAATAAAAAAAAACAATTTATTATTCTGTTTAGATTTTATGCTCTGCTTTTGAATGTGCTGTTGCTCTTAGTTTGTATGGAAAAAATAAGCATCGAAAATTAAATTGTTTGTTCAAGAAGGGTCCAACAAAAGGAACGTCGTATCGACAATAAAATATCGGCGATACTGATATATCGGGAAACATGAAGTTTCGAGTTTTATAAGGAAGCAAATTCAAATCTTTGAAGATAATTGCATTGAGTCTAAGAAATCCGTTTGAGCGGACAAATTGTACGATATGACGAAAAAATAAGATAAGTTTCGGTTCATGTACTATAGGATTTATTAAGATATACCGACATTTTAATGGTGCATCTGCTCAAAATCTACCGAAAAACATGAGGCGTAAATTCTTGTAGATAAAATTAAACGCTTTAATGAAATTTGAGACACATAAGTATTATTAGATGCTTTTATAAAAATGTTCCTCTAAAATATAACTCGTTTGGGTTCGTAGATTCTCAGTCTTGTTTTAGTTCCGAAAATTTCAGGAAATTTTGTGTGTGTGTAAATATCTATCGTATCTTCCAAACGCCTAAATGGCGTAACATTTGGGTAATTCCATGTCAAATCGACCAAGAGTGGGACCCGACCCCTTTCGATTTGAATGAAATTTGGTGAGAAGGTTCCTTTCATCCTCTAAGGAACATATATCAACGAAAAAAATATCATATTCAAAATATCATAATTTCGCCGAATTGGCCGAATGTGTTGAGTTAATTTTTTCAATATCTCAAAAACTAATGCACATACGATTTGTATGTAATTTTAAAGAGAATACTTGGGGCTACACACAATATATAAAAAAAAATTATTTTTTTTAAAAAAAGTAATTTCTGCATAATATTACATTTTAAAAATGGACTAAGTCAAAAACTTGGCGGCATGAAATAACTCCCCAGGAAATAAGTCCCCAAAAAAATTATGAAATAAATCCCCAATTTTTAGGGACTTATTTCATATGAAATAAATCCCCAATTCTTAAAATGAAATAAATCCCTAATGAAATGAAATAACTCCCAAAATCAAAATGAAATAAGTCCCCAATATTTAGGGACTTATTTCATATGAAATAGTTCCCCAATTCCAGAAATGAAGTAAGACCCCAATATAATACATATTGTTCAGTTTTGGTTGGGCGCAAAGACTTTTTCCTCTATGGTATAACAAACACCGGCTTCGCTAACTAAAGCTTTTCTGCATAGCCGGCCTTCGGCCGGGCTCAAGGATTTTCTCCTCTATAGTATTCCAAACACCGGCTTCGCTTTCTAAAGCTTTTCTGCATAGCCGGCCTTCGGCCGGTCGCAAGGATTTTCTCCTCTATAGTATTCCAAACACCGGCTTCGCTAACTAAAGCTTTTCTGCATAGCCGGCCTTCGGCCGGGCGCAAGGATTTTTCCCCTATATTGTATTCCAAACACCGGCTTCGCTAACTAAAGCTTTTCTGCTAACCCGGTCTTCGGTCGGGCACAAGGCATTAGTTAGCGAAGCCGGTGTTTGTTATACTATAGAGGAAAAAGTTCTTGCGCCCGGCCAAAGGCCGACTAAACAGAAAAGCTTTAGTAAGCGAAGCCGATGTTTGAAATACCATAGAGGATAAAATCATTGCGCCCGGCCGAAGGCCGGCTATGCAGAAAAGCTTAAATTAGCGATTCGGGATTTTCGAATTCGAAATTATAAAGTTCGGGACTTAGAGATTCCGAGTTCTGAAATTCAGAACTTAAAAATAATCCCAATTTTTTTAGGATTCTGAAATTATGGTTTTTGATACTTAGTCCCTTTTTTATGTTTGGTAAACGTATGCAGTGAATATAACAAAACACAATTTGTCATCATTATGACTTTTAAAATATGTAATTTAAAAATTAAATAACACAGTACAACACATGATTTGCCAACTCAATTCTGTGAACTGTATGTGAAATTAGACCCAAAAAGAAGAATTTCTGCATCATTCGTTTTGTCTTCTTACCTGCGATTTGAAGTTAGTATCGATTTGAAGTTAGTACTATCGTATAGGGGAATTTATCACGTTTTAGGGACTGTTGTTTGACATAGCTCGACAACCCCTAGCCCAATTTAGTTGAAATAAATTTTAAAAAATTAAGAATTACAATTCCCTTAATCTGTTCATATATTGTTTTCCTATACAAGTAACACTTTCGAAGTTAAAAATGAATGTATGAAGGGAATAAATTATTTTTTGCCTAAAAATTTAAATTTTTTTTTTTAAAAATACATAAAAAATGCAAAATGGAAAAAATTTTCAAGTCTAGTTATTTTTTCGCAAAGTCACATAACCTATGAGCAAAATGAGACAAAGATCATAAAAATCGATGCACGCGTTTCGCTTTTATTCGCAATTGAGTAAAGGTATGAATTTCAAAAATCAGTTATAGCCACCACCCTTAAAATAAAAATAAAAATATAAATTAAAAAATTATCATGCAAAAAAAAACTTTATTTATAAAAACTTAATGAAAATAAAATAATATGCAATTAATACGCAATTATAATATGCATAAAAACAAAATTTAGAACATTTTATCAATTATTGGCAATATCCATCCTTGTAGAAGTTGACGCTTGTGGTTCTGATGATCTTGTTTTCTTCGTAGGTTGTTCATATTCATGGTCTGAGTCTGTATCGTCATCCGAGATACACATACTATTCAAGGGCGTGTTTCTTTCACTGTGTCCACCAATTTCAATGTCTTCAACTTCGGTGCTTTCTTCAAACTGCATAATTGTGGAACTCCACCAACAAACCTCCGCAAGCAATGCATCCAATTTTTTGCTTTTGAACCTGGTGGCATGGTCACCTGGTGGAACCTCTCTCCTTGTTCGTCTGATTCCTGAGGTGATTGTGCCAAAAAAGTATCGAGGTGGTGGTGCAAGAAATGCAATTTCAGCGTCATGGATGCACCGATTTTTTCGAAATAAAACAGCAACCTGTCCACTCGTTGCTGTATCTCTTCTCGCTGGACACGGTTCTTTCCTAGAACGCCTTCTATTACTTCTTTCAATGCGTTCCATGCATGTTGGTGGTCGTGATGCTCTGAAAGCAAATGTGTGAAAGAATCACTTTTGATCAATTTCCGAATATCAGGTCCATTGAGAATACCTGTTTTAAATACATAAGAAAAACGAAAAAATTATTGGTAATGCGAATGTATAGAAATTAACAAATTTAGATATGACAATATTGAAATACAGAGTACGATACGTACCGTTTTTAATTTTCTCATCACTGAGTTTCGGAAAGATGGATTTCAAACAGTCAAAGGCGCCGTTAACTTTTTTGACCACCACTTCAACGAATTTCCCAGCTATTCCCAGTTTCATGTGGAGCGGTGGCAACAAAATATCATCCAGGTCCTTTATCATAGGTTCATTGCGTAATTTTAATTGTTTGTTGAGCTCGGGAGTTCTTCCTTTCCAATCTTTACATTGATATTGATTTCCTTTGTATCGTGAATCCCAATTACAAAGGAAGCAGAAGTATTTTGGATATCCGCCCTTTTCTATAATCCCTTGTAGTATGTTGACCACCTTCAGATCGCAACAAATGTTCCATTTGTGTTCATCGTATTTGATTTTCTTCAAAATTTCGCCCAATGCTTCATACGTTTCCTTCATAGTTGTGTTGAATCCCAATTGAATGCATGGTTTTTTATTTTTTTTGTGCAGCAGCACAGCCTTCAAACTAGTAACTGAACCATCGATGAATAAACGCCAGTCGCCAGCGATATAATCCATTCCCAATTTTTTCACTAAACCTGGGATATCATGGCAGTACGTGAACGTATTTGCTTCGTCAACGGAATAAAATTTCTGAAAATCAGCTTGGCGTTGTCGGTATGATGTTGCGCTGACATTTTGCTGTGTGAGTTTTCTTCTCTTCAAAAATGATGTCAGCCATTCGGAGTCGTGTTGTGATAGTCCCAGCTTGGCCACAATGTAATCCATTTCGATTTGTGGTAGCGGTTGTGGTGCACTATTTTCAATATCGGGTATCCAATCAGCATCATCCAAATCGGTCGGATTGGTGAAAACGGTTTCGGCTAGCAGGGACACAGTATCCGCACTCGGAGGTTTAGGTGCATCGGTATCAGCAGGGCGTTGCACTGAGAGTGTGGCAGTAAATGCAGCAGTGTATACTTTTGTTTTCAATTGTTGTCTGTTTAATCCAGGACGAAAATTTATGCATGCATAGCACCTGGATTCATCATGTCCAGTTGTGTCTTCCACCCAAATTACTGGCTTCATAAAAGATAACTTTCTACTTTTTCCGTGAATCCATTTTAGAAGGGTAGTATAACAACTGTTGCACACTGTGTTCGGCGTAAAATTTGCACCACTTAAATCTGCTTCATCGAAATAATTACAATACGCGGTTTTGAATTGCTCAGTAAACAAATTTTTTCTGTATTTTTCGGACGATATGACCACAAACGTAACAATATTCATCCAAATATGGGCACTTGTTGTTTTCCATATTGATATATTTTATGTTTTGTTGTTATTCACTTTTAAAAAACTGGAGAAAAATCACTTTTACTGTTCGCGTTCGTCGGCACTGGCTGAATGCCAAAAATCGATCAATGCACACCTATAAATACTACGTATTTTTGAATATTTTACTGCCAGGTACTTATAAATGGGCGCATATTTTAAGGGCGGCTGGCTATATACCTGATTCAGCACTTGTACGTTTCAAACTGTGCAAAACTTTCCAAATAATGACCACCCTTAAATGTGGGTGCAATTTCTGTAAAAAAATCATATAGGTAGCCACCGGAAAAACCCAAATAATAAAAAGGTCCACTTTCCGTTTAATTGTCCACGTACATTTATTACCGCAATCATAAAAATCAAATAACCTTTTGTTTATTCCTTTTTTTTTAATTCTCAGAATCATGAAAAAGGTGCCAATGTTTTCTCCAAATAATGTTGTGCATATCTCGAGCAAATTTTTGAAATTCATACATTTACTCAATTGCGAATAAAAGCGAAACGCGTGCATCGATTTTTATGATCTTTGTCTCATTTTGCTCATAGGTTATGTGACTTTGCGAAAAAATAACTAGACTTGAAACTTTTTTCCATTTTGGATTTTTTATGTATTTAAAAAAAAAAAATTAAATTTTTAGGCAAAAAATAATTTTTTCCCTTCATACATTCATTTTTAACTTCGAAAGTGTTACTTGTATAGGAAAACAATATATGAACAGATTAAGGGAATTGTAATTCTTAATTTTTTAAAATTTATTTCAACTAAATTGGGCTAGGGGTTGTCGAGCTATGTCAAACAACAGGGCCTAAAACGTGATAAATTCCCCTATACGATAGTACTAACTTCAAATCGATACTAACTTCAAATCGCAGGTAAGAAGACAAAACGAATGATGCAGAAATTCTTCTTTTTGGGTCTAATTTCACATACAGTTCACAGAATTGAGTTGGCAATCAATTAACTGAAAAATGTTGTACTGTGTAAGTCCCCAAAATAGTTTTAGGGACTTATTTCATTTCAGATTTTTGGGGAGTTATTTCATATGAAATAACTCCCTAAAATAAATAATGAAATAACACCCCAAAAAAAAGAAAAAAACCCCCAAAAATCGTTTTTGTTGTTCTCTGTACAAATTTTTGGGGGGTTATTTCATATTTTTTTTGGGGCGTTATATTTTGGGGGGTTATTTCATGCCGCCCAAAAACTTAATTTTTTATTTGGCTGATTTTTTTATATACTACCTCAAACTGTTCTATAAAATCCTGAAACTTTGAAGGAGGTAGGTTTTTTTAAGATATGATTTTTTTTCTTTCGCAACCTGTAAAAAAAATCATCTTAAAATAAAGTGTTCATATTGTAATTTTGAGTAATAAGTATTTATTAAGTCTGATTTATTTGATTTAAGGTGTTTTAAAAAAGTAACGAAGTTGATAAAGTTTTTGTTGCATTTTTTTCTTGGAGCTCAATGTGGGCACTTACAAATAAAAGTACACTTTTTGTAACTTTACGTCTCCAAGAAATAAAATGAGTTTTATACATTATTTTAGCGAAGTCGTTTTTCGTTTCCTCTTTTCCTACCGTTCCTGTCATGGCGGCATTCCTATATATTAAAATAAAAACTTTTTCTTAATCTAGCGAAGGAGAGGATGTTAAATTGTAGAAATGCTCATATCGACAAGTTTATAAACGAACCAGGCTTTAAAAAAAGGTAAAAAGTACCGTTTTAATTGTAAATATTGGATTAACATTGAATTATCCTTGAACATTCATATCATTTTAATTTCTTTTAGGTAAAGAAAAAGCAGCCAGGCAACGGTAGGAAAAGAGACAAAAAGAAAAACGACTTCGCTAAAACCTACATACTTATAAATATTAAACGGTCTATGTATGTATGTAATCGCATCACGTGAGGACGGCTGATGCGATTTGGATAATTTGTTTTTTATTCGCTTTGAAATTTTCAAGAGATTGCTTGTAAAGAAAAAAAAAATTTTTGGTTAAGCTCGGAAAATTTAAGTTTTTATCTATCATTTTTTTCAAGCATAAGCTAATTTAAGGGGAAACGTTAAATATTTAATATTTTCCTAACTAAACACACTGTCTCCTTTTCATGTCTAATTAGTAGATTGCTTCCGAGCGAAGCCGGGGCGGTCAGCTAGTAATGTATATAACTCATTTAATTTCTTGGGGACGCAACGTGAGAAAAAGTGCTCTTTTCTTTGAAAGTGCCTACATTGAGCTCCAACAATAAAATGTAACAAATAAACAAAAGAAACTTGAACAATGTCTTTATTTTTTTAAATCACCTTAAATCAAACATATCAGCCCTAATAAATACTTATTACTCAAATTTATAATATGAAAATTGTATTTTAAGATGATTTTTTTTTACAGGTTGCGAAAGAAAAAAAAAATCATATCTTAAAAAAGAAAAAAAACACCTCCTTCAAAGTTTCAGGATTTTTAAAGAGCAGCTTGAGGTAGTATATAAAAAAAAATCAGCCAAATAAAAAATTAAATTTTTGACTTAGTCCATTTTTAAAATTTAATATTATGCAGATATTACATTTTTCAAAGAAAAAATTTTTTTTTAATATATTGTTTGTATCCCCAAGTATTCTCTTTAAAATGACATACAAATCGTATGTGCAGTAGTTTTTGAGATATTGAAAAAATAAACTCAACACATTCGGCTAATTCGGCGAAATTATGACACTTAGAATGTGCCATAAATTTAGCAAAAAAAAATTTTTTAAATGTTTTTCGTTGATATATGTTCCTTAGAAGATGAAAGGAACCTTCACACCAAATTTCATTCAAATCGAAAGGGGTCGGGTCCCACTCTTGGTCGATTTGACATGGAATTACCCATTTGAGTTATATTCGGATTTAAAGCCGAAGTGTCCTTGGAGCATAAATAAATAAAAAATGGTGAGATATAGTAACATAATACAAAAAAAAAAAAACCTTATTTTATTTTTCATTACATCTTTTCAGACAAATAAAAATCGTTCACATTTCTTTCTCTTACAAAATTCTTGTCATCGTCAATAATTCTTGATTGCCCACTTGCGTCGTACAAGATTAAAGAGAAATAAATTGTGGTCAAAATAAGAGGATTTAGAGAACATATTTTCCAGCATTTGGTGTAAATATTTTTAAAATACAGACTTTACAGACTTTATTTAGGAAAGTTTTAAGCATTCTTCATAAGTAATATAATGTCTAATATTACAAAAATTTAAGCCAAAAATCGTAAATATAGTTTAAAAAATAAAGATAATAATTGATACTATTCATTTGTTTACTGGTGCAAATTTAATAAGTTTTTTAATTAGTATTAAAAATGTTTTTAATAGAAATTAATTTTTATTTTTTTCTGCTTAAAAAGAATAATGGCAAACTACTTTTTGACTGAATAATTGATCCACGAAGCCGAATCTTCAAAGCCGAATCTTCTAAAATGTAAAATTAGCTTTTAAAAAAATATATTTCGAACTTTTCTTTAAAACCGGTGTTTATAAATTTAATAAACGTTTTTTTTTTTTTTTCTTTAAATTTTATCCTTCAGAATAGTTATAAACCATAAAATTGTTTTTGTTGCGTAGATAGTCCAAAAATCCCTATTATGCATCGAAACAAATATCTAATATTATAAAAATATAATTTAATTGACCAATGAAAAACATACAACATTAATTTTCATTATTCACTATTAAAATTGCACGATTCCTAATTTTTTGATAGACATTTTAATTAAAAACCATTTTAGAATTTCGCAATAAATTAAAAACGAAATAATAGTAATTTCTCATGTGAATGCACACGCAACTATTAAAAAAGTAAATAGTCAAAATATTTAACTTCTTTATGCACCTTAAGAAGTAGAAATCTCTAGAAATATTTTTTTTTAATAATAAAAAGAGAAGTGAAGGCCATATTTATTTAACAAATAAATCATTATTATTTCCACTACATCATACAAATTTTTCTTTCGTTTCGTTTTCATGTTAAAGTGGCTGGTGTGAAGCAAACATTTAAAACATCATCACGTTTACTAAAACCATTAACAGTAAATTGTATCTGTTTTTGCTTTTTTTTTGTATTATTTTTATTTATTTATTTATTTTTTTTTTTTTTTTTTGTTTGAATTTAAATTGTTTCAATAATTTGAATTTTTTTCCCCCGTTGCCATTAAAAAAATACAAATTAGAGATGTTCTCGTAATCATAATGTCATTAATAATTTAAAGGAAAAAAATGTACTGGCAAAGTCTTTTATAACTTGTTAAAATCATATTTAAAATTTTATTGTTGCAAAAGTTTATTATTTTTGTTTTTGTTTTTCTTTTTTTTTGCTATTGAAGCAGTCATCAATGAATGAGTAAAGTTTGTTTACGGGTACTTTTTTTAAAGTTCTCAGCAGGTTTTTATAAAATAAAGTTATAATACTTTTTTAAGTTCGTCATAAAACTTTTTTTGCACAATATAAACTAGATATTTTCCTAAAATAAAACAACTACAACAAAAAAAATATTAAATGTGTTACAAGACCTTGATGAAGTTTCACAGGTGAATGCTTGAGCAGTTCATTTACAGGTGTTACAGTTCCATACATTTGAGATTCTTTTAAAAGATTCTAGTTGAATTTGTTTTGATTGTCAGAAGTGATTGCATTAGATTTTTGTTTATAAAGGCAGTTTTTATTAAAATTTATCTTATTATTTAAAATCTAGATCAATTATTATTTTATTAAAACAATCATAAGATTTTATGCTCATGTAACTTGTTATAGACTTATAAAAAAAAAAAAAAAATTTTAATAACAAATAATAGAAAATATCGGGTGATTCATCGTGAGGTTTGATTTATAAAGTTAGATAAAATACATAAATTTGAAAGTGAACTTAAAATTTTTAATATTTTAATTATTGTTATTAAAAGAACAGTTTATGGACTATTTGATATCATGTAAATGTTGGCCATGACTACGTCTGAGGTGGTCAATTCGGAAGGTCCAACTTTGGCTGACTCGTTCGAGTATAGCAACTGGCATCTTGCGAAATACACGAGTAGTGGTGGCTCCCAAAGCGTCAATCATAGCTGAGTTATTCCTGAAGACCTCAGAGTTTACATACTCCCAGAGAAAATAGTCCAGAGGTGTGATATTGCACGATCCAAATAGCCAATTTACTGTAGCAAAACTGGAAATTAAGTGCTCACCAAAATTATTTCTCAACAAGGTCATTGTTTCACGCGCTGTATGGCTCGTAGCGCCATCTTGTTTAAACCAGAGCTCACTGAGACCATGCGCTTGTATTTCAAGAAGCACATAGTACGTTCACATGGTGCAATAACGGCTACCATTGACGGTAACATTATGATTTTCATAATTTTTTGAAAAATATAGCCCAATGATTCCATCAGCTCATGAACCACACCATACCGTTGTTTTTAATGGATGTAATGGTAGCTCTTGGTACTCTTCGGGTTGCTTATTAACTCAATTCATTTTGCATATTAACGTATTTTTTGATCCAGAAATGTTTTTCATCACTGAACAAAATTTTACGATAAAACACCGGATTTTTATTTCTCACAGATCGCAGATTTTCGTAATACAGCTGAATAATTTTTAAACGCCATTGTGGTGTTCTTTCCATGATGACTTGCCAAACGATACTGAACAAAAATGACAAATCAGTTTGATATGAGTCACGCGTGATCTGTAAAAAAGCACATTTGAAATCATACCAAATGATGAATCACCTTATATAATGCGTGCGAATAATTAATTGATTGATTGTAAACATTATCAACAAAATGTCTCATGACATTGTCAATAACGGAATATCTCCTGGCTTTATTCAAGAAAAACCCAGTTTTTTGTTTGTAAATTTAATGCAAAATTTTAAGTTGCACTCAAATGAGTGAAGAACAAAAAAGCTGCAATAAACTGATGATTGCTTTATCTTAAATCAAACAATTTTTTTTTTTGAGTGGAAAAATTTTTAACATCACTATCCACTCATGTTTAGTGAGGCTGCTAATTTTCTATTCATCCCTCAACATCAACAAAATGAATGCAATAATTTTGCACTTTCCCTAACTGTGACTTGAAAGAGCAAAATTAGTGCACTACCCCCATCTATGATATTATCAGATTGAGCTGAAACTTTGCCAATCACATTTTCTAGACTATTAGCACATTTTAGGGGGGCAAGCCAAAAGATAGGATTAATTTGTTTTCTCATATACCTTGTAACCGCCCTAATATCCACCGAACCTAATCCCTTAATATAAATTTTCCCCCGCAGTTATGTTTTAGCTGCCGGGCAACTGTGTACGAATAATCTTTAAACTTAAAAATATCACTCGGACGTTTATATGAATTTTAAATAACAAATAATTGAATAATCTTTTAAAAAAGTATTTTGCTATAAATTGTATTTTATAACATTTCTGCGTTTTACTTAAAAAATGGGACATATTGCCTTCTCTCCTGCTTAAGTTCAAATCATTAGTTTTTTATCGTACACAAAAGAAAGGCTATTAATTTAATGGTAAAATACTTAATCATTTAAAAGACTTCAACAAGAAAACGTCCGCGTGAACCTGACCTATGAAAAATTATATTCCCACGCTTAACATTATTTTTTAACTTAAAGTTTTCTATATTTAAGATGCGCATCGTATTTATAATTTTACACTATACACAGATAGTTTTAGTTAATTTTTATATTTATGTTGTTGTAATAATGCAACCTTGACATCAAACATTTTCTATAAATTTAAATATTTTTTTTTTATGCAGATTAAGAAAAACTATTTTGTATATGTATGTTAGGTGGGAGTTTCAAACCTCTAGTTAACATTAACTGCAAATACTGAAATAAGTTTCTCTAGTAATTAAACAAATTTTTTATTTTGTATAAGTCACAAGGTAATATCATTATCAAATATTACCAAAATCAAATTTTATTATTAAATAATTTTGTTTCCTAAATTCGTAATTGCATAAAGTTTTTGTTTAGAAATTAATAAACTTTAACAAAGGATTGTTTAGGTGTCATCGTAAACTTAATCATCGCATTAGTTGTAAGGTCAAAATAAAAAATATGATTACATTTTTATAAGGCGATTATAATAAGTAAAAATTAGTGTAAATTAAAGGTATTATGTGTAATTCCTGCAAAAAATTTTATGATCCTCTATAAATGATATCTGCTGCAGTTCAATAATTGATCTGCGTAGCCGGCATTCCGTCGGGCGCAAGGATATTCTCCTCTATGGCATAACAAATACCGGTTTCGCTTACTAAAGCTCCCCTGCATAGCCGGCCTTCGGCGGAGCTTTAGTTACCGAAGCCGGTATTTGTTATACCATAGATGAGAAAATCCTTGCGCCCGACCGAAGTCCCAGCCATGCTAGATATCGCGTGATTTTTTAAACCAAACTTATACAAATAATTGTATTACACATATTTGTGTTTTATTTCATTTCAGAAATTTGAGTCTTATTTCATATGAAGCAAGACCCAAAAAATGAGGGTATTCTTTAATTTTTGTTTGGGATGTTATTTCGGCTGTGGGAAAAATCGCCCAAAGAAAAAAGAAATGAAAAATCGCCCAAATGAAGAATCGCCCAACAGAACATGAAAAATGACCCAAAAAGTTATATATGAAATTTTGCCCAAAAGAAACGAAAAAGGGCCCAAAAAAAAAATGAAAAATGACCCAAAAAGCAAAAACGAATTTTTTCCCGGTGGCATGTTATAACGTCCAGTGTCATAGTGTCCATGGACGTTATGACACTCCAAAAAGTGTCATAGTGTCCATGGACACTGCGCTTACTAAAGCTTCTCTGCACAGCCGGCCTTCGGCCGGGCGCAAGGATTTTCTCCTCTATGGTATAACAAACACCGGCTTCGCTAAATAAAGCTTCTCTGCATAGTCGGCTTTCATTTGGAAACAAGGCAGATTTTAGAAGCTTTACTGTGCAAAGAAGCTTTAGTAAGCGAAGCCGGTGTTTGTTATACCATAGAGGAGAAAATCAAAAAAATGGGCCATTTTTCATACAAAATTTAAAAAACGAAAAATCACCCAACAATAACGAAAAATAGCCCAAAAATTTTAGGTCACTTTTCATATGAATTTAGGCCCAATTTTACATGGAATTTTTTTGGGCGATTTTTCATTTCTTTTTTTGGGCCATTTTTCTTTGGGCGATTTTTCCCACAGCCTGTTATTTCATTTCAGGGGGGGTTTATTTCATTTCCGAAACAGGAGTTTTATTTCATATGAAATAAGGCCCCACGTTTTTGGGAATAAATTCTTGGGGGATTATATCATGCCGCCAATATAAGTATGTTTGTACATAATCTAATTCATTTATTAGATGATGAAATTAACATAAATATGAGCTTCTTTGTCACAATTTTCCGCTTTTGACTTTCAAAATAGTTTTAGGTATTTAAAGTTAATTGTTAAATCAACTACATCTGCAATAGCACGAATTCGAAGAAAATTGCACATTTTCCATACTGCATTAAAAGAAACCCCTTCGTAAATGTAACGAGTTTTTACATCCCTGAAGTGAGTTTTGTCATTATTTTTAAACCAACGCGTTGCAACGTTGCGCGTCATTCCTGCTACGAAAACCGTTTAATTTAGTTCGAAATCGTCATCATCATAATGATATTTGTAAATTTTTATTACTGAATTTTAATCTATCATTAACGCAATTAACTTATTTAGTGCATATGATGTAAGTGCTGGTTCACACTGTTCAAGTCTTATCCGTCAAGTCTTGAGTTTTTAGGAGAAAGAGGAAAATAAATAGCATTCTCTTTTCCTTTTTCTCCTAAAAGCTCAAGACTTGACGGCTAAGACTTGAACAGTGTGAACCAGCTTTAACTTGCATTATTAAAATGGAATAAAAAATATGGTTTCATTAATCAAATGATACTTTTCGTTGTTTTACGTTAATAAAATGAAAAAAGTTTATAAACAAGGACCGCTTGATACTGATGCTGCTCTATAAACATAAATATATTGAAATAAATTACATAAAAATAAAATGCTAACATTTTTAACCATAAGTGATAAATTACATTTAGTCAATTCACAAGGTATCCTAACATGTCATATTGTCAAAATGTCCTAATATTTCACAATGGTTTAAAAATATTGTTGTACGGCTCAGCCGCTCAGCGCTGGACTTTTCTGATTAATTACGACAGCACAATAAACACAGCAAGCAACGTTCTATTTATTTAAGACACTTTTTGTTAACAAACCAACAACAATATTTTTAAACCATTGTGAAATATTAGGACATTTTGACAATATGACATGTTAGGATACCTTGTGAATTGACTAATTATATCGACACAAATTGTTATATTTACTACAAATAAAATTTTTGTGCTCTCATGTTCTTTTAAAAAAAAAAATTGGACCAAACTATCTTAAGTTATAAAAAAATCTGTGAAGCACTTCAAAACTAAATTTTTCGTAAAATCGGGATATTTCACTTCACTGTGAATAAAACACACACCTATCCATCGATTTTCATGAAATAAAGCTTGTTATATTTGAAATATACATATAGGCAATTCACAAGGTATCCTAACATGTCATATTGTCAAAATGTCCTAATATTTCACAATGGTTTAAAAATATTGTTGTTGGTTTGTTAACAAAAAGTGTCTTAAATAAATAGAACGTTGCTTGCTGTGTTTATTGTGCTGTCGTAATTAATCAGAAAAGTCCAGCGCTGAGCGGCTGAGCCGTACAACAATATTTTTAAACCATTGTGAAATGTTAGGACATTTTGACAATATGACATGTTAGGATACCTTGTGAATTGACTAATAGTTTTACACAAATTTTATTATAGTAGTAAGTTTTTTCCATTTTAAATTTTTTATAAGTTTTTAAAAAAATAAAAATTTTCCAATTTGGCCAAAAGAAAAATATTTTTTATCATTGCGGTCTAAATTATTCCGAAACTGTTGAGTATATAAAAAAATAATATAAGCTCGACTTGGAGACAATTTAATTTGAAGTTATTTGGCGTTTCTTGCAATCAGATTGGATAACCCCTTCCTAAGTTGTGATAAAACACGCTCTTTCTTCCATAATCCCAAGTTTTAGAAAAATATTTTAAAAAAATGTATCCATATTATTTTCAATTGTGACTGTATTTGTAATTAAAGCACCATAGTACACCTAAAAACTCTAGTTTTACTTCAATTAATTTTTCTTGTTGCATAGTGTTATTAATGAATTTTCATACAATTTTTGACAGTTCATTTGAGACATCATGAAGACCCTTATTTTCCCCTTCTTAAGCGATTAGTTGTGCACTAAATTATATTTTTTTTGGTTCACTGATTGATATTTATTATTGCCATTTATAAATTTTATGCTGCAATAAAAGGCTTTAAGTCTTGCACATAAAATTACCTTTAAATAAATAAACAAACCCTTTTTTTAATAGAGTCATATGTTCCCAACAAGTTCTCAGCTTGCTCCCACTATATATTTTATAGCATTTTGTATTTGATTATGTATTCAGTTAACAAATTTTCAAAGTATTGGGCTATCACATGAGAATTTACATTAGGGTTTCTTTGCTTTTCTATCGTCATTATTGAATATGATTGATTACCTTTTGTTTCAGTTTTTTCTTTTTTTTTCTTTATTACCTTATTCACTCATTCATTTGATACGCATTTTAATGTTGGGCGTTTAATCATGATTGTGTATTTAATATTGTTTTAAATGTATTTTGTTTTTTAGAGGCAGACAAAAGATTTATTTTAACGGATAGTCATAATAAATTCAAGTAAACTAATTACTAACGTCTGCATGATATTTTATATACATAGTTTGCATAATACATTTTTTTAATAAAGTTTACTACATAATTTCAAAGTTTGAGCTTTAAAGAACGTGAGAACTAAGGTTCATAATAAATAAACGATTAAATAAATACAAATTTTTGAAAAAAAATTCAGGTTAAACGAATTTATATATGGTAATAAAATAGACACAATTTTTTCAAAAGATGTTTCAAAATAGTTTGTATGGCGGAAGTTGTAATTTGTTTTGACTACTTTTTGCAGACATATCGATTTCAATTTTTTTTAACGATATTAATATAAACAATAAAGGTATTCACGTCAAAAGTTGCACTCTCGCGAAAAAGCAAAATTAAAAAAAACAAACAACCATAGACAAATATTTGTGAGAAATAATTGTATATGTGGTTGTTGTTATTATTTTCGCAATTTTGTTTTTGCAAGAGTGTAACTTTTGACGTGAATTCCTTTAATGTAAAAAAGTTCATTTTAAAAATAATAATTTTGTCATATAACATTGAAATAATATGATACACATATGTCAGCGATTTTCCCGTTTAACAAGTATTTATTTATTGGTTATCCTAAATTGATACAATAATTTTAAGATAACTAGAAAAGCTATGACTAGTGAGGTCGTAAGCTTAGTTTGTTATTATGTTGATATCCTTAGGAAAAAATTAAAATTAAGTTACAATTGTGTTAGTAGTGTTTTAAATTCCCTTCGCATTCTATAAATCTTTAATTAATTTAACAAATAAAATCTGGGAATTTCAGTTCTCGTGTTGAGTTTCATTTTTATTATACATTTTTATATTCACCCCTATTATGAAAGTCGATATCGACATGAGTCGACGGCATCGGGACAGTAATTATATTTTCTGAGTCGTTATTGACAATAATCGATTACTAATGACAGTCACTTGATATTTTCTAGGGCGCTTTTAAGTCGACGTCGAGTAAAATTGTCTCTGTTTTAGTCGACAGGAAATTTTGCGATGATTCAAATGAAAATTAAAGAAATTTTAGGTAGAATGTAAATATATTTATTAAGTCCGTTAAAATAAAAAAATGCAAATTTAAAAGAAGTTATGAGGACAAATTTTCATAGTAAATTAAACGCGAAAATTCGGAAAAGTTTGCAAAAATAGCGAAAATTCGCCAAAATTTTTAGCTTAAGATAATTACCAACAATTTGGAAAAGTTTGCTAAAATAGCGAAAATTCGCGAAAATTTTAAATATTTCCAACAAGCCATAAAATTAAAGTCCCTAAAACTATATCGAATGTCAAAAATTCGGTAAAAATTGCAAAATTAGCAGAAAGTCGCAAAAATTTGCTAACAGCGGCATGATAGCAAAGTCTTATATTAATTAATAATCGTTAAAGCTATAAATAATCCGAAATATTACAGTAAAAAATAGCCTTATCACGAACCTGGCAAAAAGTCACTAAAAATTCATAATCGGAAACAAAACTCTAAAATTAATTTGAAATCGCTTAATCGGTTAAAAAACAAAATGCCGGAAAATAGCATAAAAAGCTTTAACAAATTAATTTTAATGATGAAGAACAAAAATAATAGAAAAAAAATTGGAGATGTGATTTATTTTTGTCAGATTTTCGATAACTTGTCGACGTCGACACAACTTTCTTATAAAATACCAAATTAACGTTGAAGGGATGTAGTCGTCGACTTGATGTGACAACAAATAAAAATTAATGTCGACGTCGCCAACGACTTACATAATAGGGGTGATTAATTCGAATGAGTATTCGTTCTTTTTTGGCTACACCTACGCGTTCTCGGCAATGCTTGATGAAGATCAAAAAGTTTTGATTTTTTATTTGATGGCTGATTATTTGATAGTCACCTGTTTTGATTGACAAAAAAAAAATTTATTTACTTTAGGTTTGTTGTCATGAAAAATATAAATATTTTGTTTTTTACAAAATACAATTGCTGATTGTCGTGTTTATTTGTACTTCTCCGCAAAAGCCTTAAATAGACGACGCTAACACATATGTATGCACTGATTAATGGGCTTATTTGATAGTCTCCAGGGCTTTAAAGCTTTCATACCGTAATAGTCTTATTCCTTCAATATTTTCCAGGAATATTTAATAGTGTACAGAAAATATTCCTGGAAAATATTGAAAGAATAAGACTATTAAAGTATGAAAGCTTTAAGGGCCCTGGAGACTATTAAATAAGCCCATCAACCACATTCGAAATAATACTGTACATACATACATATATAAATTTTTAATTATTATGAAAATTTTCATAAATTTAGTTACCGCTTGTACATTTTCCCGTGTCGGGTTAGACAGATAAGTAATTGGATGATTATTGAAGTTTTGAGTTATGTTTTGGGCAATATTTTATTATGTGTTCTACTGAAATTGATTCAGAAAGGCAATATGGGCATATGTTAGAAGTATTGTGATCAAATAAATATGTATCTGTGTGTGCAATAGGTGTGGCCAAGTATGAATTTCTACTACATTCAACCTTGTCCGGCTTATTCTTTTATACCAGTCAGATGTTCCAGAGAAAGTATCCTCCCGTCTGTTCAATATGTTCTTAATGTGGGTTAAAATGTCATGAATGTTAAAATTTGGGGTTAGAAAAAGGTTTGAAATTAATTTCCCTGAATGTTACAATGCCAGGTATCCACAATAATTTAATGTTAGTGTTTTCTATTAAGAGGTTCTTATTGGTGTGGAGTAATGGTTCGTATTATGTATGTTGCGTATTGCACGTTATGCTGACAGAGAGTCCGAAAGTATAATACTTTCGGCTGTTATGTTACCCAAATATTGATATACATATGTATGTCAGCGATATTTCCGTTTAACAAGTAAAATTGTTGTGTTTATTGACTATTAGCTTTTTGTTTACCTTTGTATTCTTAAAAAAAACCTAAATTTCTTTTACAAATCTTAAGATCATTAAGCAAAATTAACTTCCCACCTTTAAATAGCAATTAAGTCTTGTCTTTGCCAGCATGATGAGAAACTTTGTTTGAATGAGACCACCAACTAATTAACCATTCATATGTATATGTATGCTTAAAATGTAAAATGATTCGTGAAACAATATTAATGACCATTAAAACACAAACAGAAGCACCTAAATGATTAATTATTTCAATATTTTATTTAGATTTAAATTAATAAATGACTACGTTTGATATCTTTGTTTTGGAATTTGAAAAAACACTTTCTATTTTCTACTCTATCACTGCTAAATTATATAGGCTTTAATTTCTGTTTGGCCTCACGTTGCTTCTTCAAGAGTTTAACCATCATGGAAAATGATGTTATTACCGGTACCATTATTGGTAAAAATAATGGTATATAAATGGCATACTTCTGTTCGTCGGGAAAATATAATTGAGCCAATAAGCTGGGATCAAAAAATGCTTGCTCTGAAGCCAAAAAAGCTTTTTGTGCCAAGTCAGAAGCTTTCATTAGTTCATGATTTGCCAGTGCCTCCTTAGCTTTGATAACTAATTCGTAGGCAGAGTTTATAGCTTTACCGACATCATCATTAATAACAATGTAGCTGATGTTGTCTAGAAATAAAAGATATTTTGAAATATTTTATTTCAAAAATAATTGATGGTTGATTTAATATTTAAGTTCACCTAAAAGTTTTATTAGGCTTTGAAGAGTATTTGTAGTGGTTGTTATATGTGTAATAGCACTACGTCTCAAAAAGGCTTCATACTCCCAACGGCGTGGGGCCAATTGTTCAACAGCTACAGTTTTTACACCTTCAGTTGTGACCTGCAAAAAATAGATAATCATTTTTTTAAAAGACAATCTACCCCTAACAACTTGAGTTTCGTACCCTATGTTATTTTTGTTTTTTTGTTTTGTATTTTCCATGTTATGGGCCCGATTGAAACAAATGTATACATTTTTCAAACAAAAAATAATTCTTTATTAAAACCACAAACTTAAAGTTTAATTCAATCATTTACCTATTTTAAAACAATAAAAATTTAATAAGATATTGACCAGTTTAGTTTTGTACCATGTTAAAAGTTGGGATCAATATTGGGTAACATCACCTTTGGCATTGATAACTGCAACGACCCGACTGTGCATGGAGTCTATCAAGTCTAGGCATTCTTGAGGAGTAATGGAATCCCATATTTCCTGTATCTTTCTTTTAAGACCAGACATGGTTGTTTGGGGATCAGTTCTTAGCCGTCTCTTCATAATAGCCCAGACCGACTCGATAGGATTCAAGTCTGGACTTGACGATGGCCACTCTAAAACACTGATGTTATTATCCTGAAGCCATTTTTTTGTAGCTTTAGAGGTATGAGCAGGAGCTCCGTCTTGTTGAAACATGTATTCGTCAAAAGTAACTAAACTTGGTACTGATGGGACCAAATAATCTTCTAAAATGTTTATGTACCGCGAAGCATTTACCGTTGATTCTATAAAACACAGTTGCCCTAAGCCCTTTGCGGACATGCAACCCCATATCATAATGCTTCCCGGAAACTTGACCGTACGTTTGAGACAATCTCTATGATAAGCTTCACTTTTCCTTCTTATTACTTTACTGCGGGTATCTCCTACTGACATCTCAAACTTAGACTCGTCGCTAAAAATTATGGATTGCCATTGTCTGCGAGTCCAGGCTTGCCGCTCTCTTGCCCATAATAGTCGCTTTTTCTTTTGTGTTGCAGTTAGGTGAGGTTTCGCCTTTGCCTATAATATGAATGTAAAATCGGCTAATAATGAAATTATAAAATCAGCTCATACTTACTTTGTAAAATCCATAACCTAATTTGTTTACATATTTTCTGGTTGTTTCTCGTCCTATGGTTCTCCCAACGGCTAAAGACCACTCGGCAGCCAAACTGCGAACCGTACTTCTTCTATTTTTCTTTATTATGGAGTCCAGTGAACGAATGTCACGTTGTGTGATATTGGAAATTTTTCCACAATTTTTATAATTCGTGTCTAATGAATTGTTTTTCTTATAAGATTTGAAAATGTACTGTACAGTAGACTTGGGCAAATTTAATTCTGTACCAACATCTTTATACGATCGTCCATTTTTTATTTTTTGAACTACCAATTCACGTATTTCTTTTGAAATAGCATTTCCACGTGGCATTTTGCTAAAATATTTTTTATTGCTTCACAATTCACTTAATTTAATAATTTGTAAACCTTCAACGCTCAGATTTTATGTAAAAAGTAATTTTATGTAGAAATAACGGAACTTTTTTAAGAGTACGAAACTTAAGTGCTCATGCTTAAAAATACTCCTTTTAAAAGAATTTAAAAAAAACCGTTTCATTTTGGTAGTAAAATTGTTAGTAGTAAAATGTTCACAGTTGCTTTTTAAAGTAGTAGTATGCAGCTATACTAAAACATAAAATCGAGAAAAAAATTTAACTACTTTTTATATTTCACCTGAAAACCTAACCAAAACATGAAATATAACCGCCGTACGAAACTCAAGTTGTTAGGGTTGTATATATGACAAATCTATATATTGGCATTTTCACAGAAAAGTCTACTTTTTGCCACGTTACGCCATCAAGCCTTTTAAATTATTTCTTAAAGAAAAATTTGTATACTCGTATTTTTAACTCTTTTGTATTTTCGTGTAAAGCGCAAGTAGCTTTACATTTGGTGAAAGTCAGTTTTTTAATACAAGCTTAATTACTTTGTGGCGTAAAGTGGCAAAAAAAAACTTTTCTCTGGAAGTGCCCATATAATAAAACTTTATCGTAGTTTGTTCGAATATTTAAAATGACTTGACCAAATGGAATACTTCCTTCTGCGGTGTTGTTCGGAAAAAAGTCAACAAAACGGATTTAAAAGTTGTACTTTTGAAATTTTTTATAATAATTTACAAAATAGTTTTGCGCAAACTTGAAACTTATGCAATAAAATATAATTAGGAAACGCCATCTTTCTTTTTCGCTACTTTAAAAAAAGTTCCCGCACCAACGGTTTGAAATTTGTTATATATAAAAAAAGAATTTAATTATTAAATTTACCTTTTTCGCAAAATTTTTTGCAATTGCCCTTTCTGACCATCACGTGGTAATAGGTAAATTTTTTGGGAAAAATGAGTCATACCCTAATGTATGTACATGTGAACACGTTTTTTTCCGAATAATTTTGCGAAAATATGAAAACTGTGCTTTTTTTTTAACAAATGACAGTAAAAACAAGTTTGAGTGCTATATTCGGCTGTGCCGAACCTTTGATACCCTCCACCGACAGGAGTGTGATCTATATGATAAATACATTTATATTATTAACTAAGCTTCACAAAAACGAACGTCAGCATTAAAATAAGATGCGGTTTAGACCTGAATTAAATTATTGATTAAATTGATTGATTAAATTATAAGAAAGTTTTATGCGTTTCTTGTTAGAACTTTGAACTGGCTTGAGTAAAATATAATAATTCGTAACAGTTTTAGCCGAACTAAAATGATTTTTAGGAGGGTAATTTGTATTGGACCTATGGTCAACTATGGACCAATCATCCCAAAAAAATTTAAGACCATTTTCTGGTATTACAAAAACAAAAATTAGAATAAATTTCAATACAGCAGCTTAATAAGTTTTAGCGTTAACAGTGAATTTCACAAAATTGCATCATATTTTTTTCTGGCCATATGGATCTAAGTTGGAAGAAATTTAGGGGGGTGCTTTAAAACCATGTGAGATAATGCCATTATGGCTTTATTGCTCAATTGAATGGGAGATAAAGCCATAATGGCCTTATTGCCCAATCATTGAGAGGTAAGGTCATATTTAAAATTTTGCGAAATGAGAGATATAGCCATACTTTTTTTTCGCAAATGAGAGATAAAGCCATATTTTAAACTTTAGTATGCGAAGCCAGATTCCAATACTTTACTTTAGTGTTTCCGGGAAAAGAAATTTTTTTATTCTTGTGACGCACGCAGGAAAACTTTATTCAGCGAAGCCACCTGCCGCGTCCTACTGGAGGAGAAAACCCGTAAGCACGGCCGCAGGCCGCCACGCAGAAAAACTTTAGTATGCGAAGCCAGATTTCATAAAAGGGAAAATCTATTATTAATCAATGTAAAATGCAAAAGTTCTTCAAAACTGAAATGAGAGATAAAGCCTTTTTCTAATATTGCTAATGTGAGCTAAGGCCATGATGGCTTTATCTCCCATTCAAATGAAAAAAGGCTTTATCTCCCTATTGAATGAGAGATAAAGCCATCATGGCCTTACCTGACATGGTTTTAAAGCACCCCCCCCCCCCCCCCCCCCCGAAATTAAACCGCAATTAATATACCTGTTATGGTTTTAGGCGAATTAAATTATTTTCCCAATGTGGGCTTTATTTGGTTTTATGCGTACTTAACTGTTTTCCGGGAGTAGGGCTTATATGGGGCCTAGGGTAACTTATGGACCAATCTTCAAAAAATTTTACAGTATGATTTATGGTCGTATAAAACTGTGACGTACCAAATTTTAGTATGATAGCGTTATTAATTACGGTTTTAGGCGTACTAAAATATTTTCCGGGAGTAGGGTTTATATGGGCTCTAGGGTTAATTATGGTCCGATCTTCACGAAATTTACCAGTATGATTTGCAGCTATATAAAGCAAATTCTTGCAAAGTTTTACATCACTCCGTGCATTTTTCCATCATTTATGTTAGTTTTTGTATCAAAATTTTAAATTTTTTTAGGGTGGTGGTTCCGCATTTTGATTCATAGTTCTAATTTTTCTGAACCGATGTTACTAGATTTCAATCCCAAACTGCTTAGGATAACTACAAGCAATTTGAGACAAAGTTTGTTCTTTTCTTTTGCTTTTTTCGAAAGTGAGCGTGTTTTCAACAGACGGACATGGCTAAATCGACTTAGAATTACTGAAGGGGCCAGAATATATATACATTATGGGGTCTTAGATGTATAATAAAAAAGTTTCACACGGAATGACAAGCTTAGTATACCCTCATTCATCACTAGTGGCGGTGGAGGGTATAAAATTAAAGTATATTTAAAAGAAAAGACAGGGAAGAAATTCGTACATTTGGTACTTTTTGTAAACACGTTTTTTAAAAATATTTTTCTTGAACTTGAAACCTATATACGTTATCGGTTTTTCTAAAGAGAGTGAACTCGAAATTTTTAAATTTTTACTTTATACAAGAGATCGATGTACAGTGGCCATATCTCCCATTGTAAAAATCTTACATCCTTTTCTCTAGTATTTTGTCAAAAAATGCAATTGTATCCCCCTTTGTAATATAAGAGTACATGTAAAAAGAAAACGGGTTTTTGTCTCTACTGAAAATTTATACATTTTGAGTTAACCCCCTTTAGAGGAACCAGTGCAATATGTTCTTTAACGCTAAAGGCAGCCGATAAATAAAGTTTATTTGAGGGGCAAACAGGGTTTAAATTCGTACTTTAAGTGCTTTTTCTGTGAACGCATTTTTTAAAATAATTTTGCGCAAACTTGAAACCTAACAGGAAGGCAGCAAAAGTACAATCCGAATTAAAGGTAATAACATTGGTGTTTAAAAAGTGCAAAATACAAGGATAATTGATAAAACTAGTACACAAAAGGGAATTTTAGTTTTCTTTAAAAATACTTGAAATTTTAAAAGTTGGTTGATTTTTACTAGCAAATATCATAAGGAGTATAAATTTTCACTGGGAGGGACAAAGCGGGTATAGTTTTGTACTGTTTGTAGTTTTTTGAAAAATAAAAATAGAGTAAGTGCGGGTAATCTGGTATATAGAGCTGAAAACTATCGATAGCCCAACCGATAGTTTCGATAGTTAGCTTAAAAACTTTTGATACTATCGATTGTATCGAAACGTTTTTTATGTGCCACTTTTGTGGACAGGGTAGTGAATGAACATGGTAAACAATGAAGTTTTAACAATTCATTTACAGAAAGCGTTTTCAGGTATGAAAGACCAGCATATTCACTTTAAATTTCAGTGTTATCAGTAGATTATATATATACACATTTATGTATATATATGGAACCAGTGCGATCTTTAAAATTTTTACAGCTTAATCTGGCACTAAAAATGCTAAAACGGATTTTAAAAAATCCTAACACTTTTTCAGGATTTTTGTTTAAAATTTATTACCAGTATGAAACTTTATTCGAAACTAAATACATTTAAGTGACTTATGTATTTTTTAACAAAATTTAAATAATTCGCACTTAATCAACAAGAGGGTATTATCTCAAAATTTTTATTTTTCCACTTTTTCGAAAAAATCTACACGCTATATTCATATCTGCCCGCTGTAAAAATATCTTGCTAATTTGTATACTTTTTGGTAATGAAACGGTTGGTTTAAAAATTCATTTCCATATGCCTTCAATGTTAAATTAAAAATTGTTTTGCTTCTACTGAAAATGTTTAAATTTTGAGTTAATACCCTCTTGTTGATTAAGTGCGAATTGTTAATCTTTAAACAAGTGGATAGATTTTGGTAAAACATCAGATACATATGAATATGTAGCACAGGTAGTTGAGATTAAATTTTTAATTTAGGGGGCTCGCAAACCTCTGATATGTGCAAAATTTAAACGATTTTATTTCTTAGCTTTTATCCGATCAAAAAGATTCTATAAATAATTTTTGAAATAATTTTATTTCTTATAGGTTAGAAAAAGTTGAAGTTTTAAAATTATTATCTTTTCAGCAGTTTAGGGCAAAAAGTTTTACCAAATATTTACATAAAAAATTTCTATCTAATACAACGTGGAATTTCTTTATACTTTTGTTTCGTAATATCAAATGGCAAATTATTTTAACAATCCTCGCGATGAGGGCATTTCTAATTTTCCATGAATATTATATTTTTCTTTACAAGACATGTAGATGATTCTTAACCCTTAAATGCGTACGGTCTTGTATCTTTATGAAAAAATATATTTATTATACATAAATAAGCACAAAATTAAAAACTACGTTTTTATTTTTTAAATTTTTTGTTTATTTTGTAGTTTTATTAAGGAAAGACTGGTTTTATGAGATACACTGCGTACTCCACACACAAATAGAAACGCACCATTAATAAAAGAATTTTTCAAGTGAAGTTTATTTTTAATAGGAAAACAATTTTAAATTATTCATTCAGTTAATTTAATTCATTTAGTTAATTTAAAAATTAATAAAATTGGGTTTTCTTTATTATATTTGTATTAATTTAATTTTTTATTAAAAGTGAAATAATGCCATATTTCGCAATTCTAAAACATTGAAGGTTAATCTTTTAGCATATCGTAATAACTTTCCTCAAATATATATAATTTTCCAATCTCTAAGAAAATAAGTAACTCCAAACTTGATACGGACTAACCAATGATTTGATATCATCAGGCGGAGAGCTATATCCTTTAAACTTTACTTCCTGACTGACGAAATGCATATTACCCCGTTTCCATATATTTTGAATCGAAGGATGCATTTTGAAATTTTAAGGAAAGTAAATCAAATGAGGTTGGACTTGTTGGTAACTACTGTGACTGAGTTGGGCGGCTGTTGTAAGCTCGCAGTTGGGTCGCTGGAAGCAGTAGGATTTGATTGAACTATTTCTGGCAACAGGTGATTGGATGAAGGAATACCTTCTTAAATTTGGTGCTATGGATTTAGAAGTACAAACTTGTACTTGCCCAGGAGACCGAATGGTACTAGAATTAGCAAGTTTTGAGCGTGCAGTTACAGGAGAATGTATTGGACTTAAGAGCAGATTATCGTCGATCATCAACGCAATAAGCGAGTCATGAACTGAAGCAACGCTAATTTCAAATTCTTCCTCCGGATCAGAGTCTTTCAGCCTTATTCCGGTTGTCGTATACGACTGTGTCTTTTTTGTAATAGATTAAAGTAAAACACAACATGTGTTCTTTAATCTACTACAAAAAAAAGACACAGTCGTATACGACAACGACAACCGGAATAAGACTGATTATCAATAAGGACAACATTTTTATTTCTAGTGGACACTAGATATAAAAATGTCACTACTTTCGTCACTACTTTCATCAGTGCTGTCATGGATTGTGTATGTTATCTTTTATACGAAAAAGCCGAGGCCTTCTATGAGGCATTCTTTAGCAGTTAGAAAAGAATGGTAATTGAATAAACAAATTTAAGCAAAAATTTTAAGGCCTGGAGAAAATTCTTCTCAGTTTTCCCGCTGGGAATTTTTCTTTTCAATATAATACATTCCTTATTTGGAATGTACAATGCATCTATTAAGATATAACCACTTTCTACGATTTTTTGACGAAAGTATAAATCAAACCTTATTGAATTTCTGTATAGTTAAAAAACACTATTTGTATCAACATATATTTTTTGGAGTAAATTCGTGTAAAAATAAAGCAAATAAAAGTGGGTAAACCTTAGCTTCATTTCTAAAAGTACGAATTTTGAGCCTACGGCTTTATATTTTTCAAAAACATTCCATTTTTTATAAGAAATTAATCTAGGATAAAAGAGAAAAGTGTTGTTAGTGGTAATCAACAAACTTCTTTTAGTTTTTTTAAAAATTGTGGAAATAACACCAGTTTTATTGGTTGTATCTTTAAAGATACACTGCGCATTTAAGGGTTAAGATAAGCATTATCCGTTTTGCACGAAATATCATTTTGAGTACAAATATTTTTCAAAATTCGTTAAAAATTTAGAGAATAAAAATTAAGTAAAATCTATAAAACACATTTTTAAAATCAAGCTAAAAAAGCCAAAAATATTTTGCAAAAATGCTAAATAAAATGCCAAATGCTAAATTAAAATTTTGCAGCTAAAAACAAATTTTTTTTTGCAAAATTAAACTGCAAAAATGCTAAAATGGTCACACTGTATGAAACAGTAGTTTAAGTCGAAATAAGGCACAATTGAGTTATAACATGTAAAAAAGGTGTAAAAAAAGTAGGATAAAAGTAATGAATTCTAATGTGGATCGCCCGCCCTTAAAATTGATCATTTTGTTACAAAAACTAACATAAATGGTAACATAATGCATGGTCAGACTTTCATAGCACTTAAAAACACACTACCAAATTTTGCGAAGATAGGTCCATAATTTACCATAAGCCCGGTATAAAGTATACTCTCGGAAAACGTTTAAATGACATAAAACCGAAGCAAATATATATATTGTGGTAAAAGTTATATTTAGCTTTATAAGGCCAGAAATAGTACCGTACAATTGTGGGATTATCAGTCCATAATTTATATTTACATTAGATGCAAAGCTAAAGTGGAAGGAGCATGTGAAGAAAAAGGTTAATGAATTAAACCTTAACTTTAAGAAAATTTATTGGCTACTTAACCCATACTCTAGTATGTCAATGCAAAATAAAATACTACTCTACCAGCAAATTCTTAAACCAAAGTGGACGTACGGTATTCAAATATGGGGCTGTACAGCGAAATCAAATCTTAAACTAATTCAGACCTTTCAAAACAAGGTCCTGAGACTAATCACCAACTGTCCGTGGTATGTCAGGAATGTTGATATACATAGAGATCTACATATAGCAACTGTAAATGATGAAGTTAAGTTTTATGCGAAAAAGCACTCTTTAAAGCTACTACAACACGCAAATGAAGAACTACAGGATGTGATAAGAAATCCAATGCACCGCAGAAGACTAAGAAAAACTCTACCAATGGACCTATGTCTGGAGACTTAAAATAATTTAATTTGTATTAGTTCAATTAGTTATAACCAATGGGTTATAATCTAAGCACCTGTGATTTTTATTGAAATGTAAATTACTAGATGGGTCTTAAATGTACTCAGTTGTAATAAAATCCAAAAACATTGAAAAAAAAAAAAAAAAAAAAATAATTTATATTGGTCCCATTTAAAACAGGCTTCTGAAAAGCACTTTAAAATGTATAAAAAGGTAAAACAATTTAAAAAACAAATTTAAATTTGGTCTAATTTATGTAGGTTTTTTAATAACAGAAAACACTTTAGAATTGTGTGATGATTGGTCCATAATTGAAGCACAGCCGCGAATAACGTAGTAAAAGATACTTTTTGCAAAAACTGTTTTTTTTGGAAATTACCGGTAACATTACACTATTACACTGTTTAAACATAAAAATCACCCAAAATTATGCACCGTTACGCCTTCAAAATGCCATGCAAAGAGCCAACCAGAGGAAGAACGTTGTAAGTTATTAACAAAATTATAAAAACGAAATAGTTTTGCAACGTGGAATAACGTTTTAAAAGCCTTTTGTTTAAAAGTTTTTATTATCTATTTAAAGATAATAAAAAAAATACTTATTCCCTCTGTAGTCTTGTTTGCTTATAGCTTTGGCTTTTCTAAAATTATTTAGGAGAACGTTTCCTGATGATCTGGCTTAGCAACCAGTGAAATGCGCATAGGAACAGCTTATCCTCCAACAATAAATTTCAGTATTTTTATCAATTATTAAAAAAAGGGAATTAAGCACAACAAACAAAATCTTTTAATAAATAATTGTATTTCCAAAAACCACTTTGATAATAAAATTTTTGCAGGTGCACGTGCAAAATTGAACTGGCAAATTGTTTTTATTTTGATTTCTTGCAAAAACAATAAAAGCAGATTGTTTTTAATATGTTTTTTCTTTACCCACTTACATCTACAATTAATGTTGGGGGAATTCCAACTAATTGTAGTGGGGAATGTAAGAAAATATAAAACCACTGTTTTAAATTAAATTATTTAGGAGAACGTTTCCCGATGATCTGGCCTAAGCAACCAGTGAAATACCTAGGAACAGCTTATCCTCCAACAATAGATTTCAGTACTTTTTATCAATTTTAAAAAAAGGGAATTAGGCACAACGAACAAAATCTTTTAATAAATAATTTTATTCACAAACACAACTTTGATAATAAAAGTTTTTATTATCATTATTTTTAATAATCAAAAAGAAAAATTAAAAAATAAATAGTCCTGCCTGTTTTTTTCTCTCCTGAAAAAAAATTATTTTTTAACTTAAAATGTTATTCGCGGCTGTGCTTCAATTCACAATGGTTAATAGTTTATATATCCCATGTAAAGCCCACTCCTGAAATCTTTTAACTTTTGGTGAAGATTCGGCACAGACGATTAAAGCACTCTTACTTGTGCATACTGAGCCAAGTTTGCTGAATTTTTATCTTAAACTAATTGGGAGAACTAGAAACAATTAAAAACTGAAGTAATTCAGCCTTATTACGGTTGTCGTCGTCGTCAACGACTGTGTCGTTTTTTGTAATAGATTAGTGATACACAACCTGTGTTCTTTAATCTTATACAAAAAAAACGACACTGTCGTCGATGACAACGACAACCATAATAAGGCTGATTATGTACTTTCTTTTGTGTCTTTTGGAAGCTATAGTGTTTCCCATAGACAGACATACGAACAATAAGGCGGACGTAGCTATGGAACCAGAATATGTATACTTTATGCGATGAATATTATTTGTTTTTACACACGTAATAACAAACTTAAACCCATCATTCAGTTGATGTGGTAGTGGGTAAAAAAAATTGTTTAGCATATTCTACTTACCTCCACACTTATATCCAACAATTTTTGCAATTGATACAACATTATTTGCATGATGTCATTTGTTTGCACGAAAAATGAAACTTTTTCATGTGGCTTCTCATTGTACTCCATGCATGTCTCTATTAAAGGATTGGCTATTATAATACCACCCCATTTAGGCGATATAAAAGCATTTATATTATCCAAAGTAGCTTTTTGATTTTGTTTATTGTAAATAAAAACTGGAGCAATGTCACAGGGTGTTATATATACAACCAGATTAATGGGAGTTTTATCTGTGATGCCAGCACCTAAATTTTTTTCTATTGCAGTTATAATATGAGGCAAAGACGATTCGGACAAAGCATAATGACGTAATAATGGAGAATTGTCGCGTATTTGTCGTAAATCGGCCTCAAAAGGTAATTGGTATTTCCATTGGGTTTTCAAAGTGTAATTTGATATATGAGACACTTGATCCAAGAAGGGTTTTAAATAGGCTTAAATAAAAAAAATTTTAATGTTGATGATGATTTCTGAAATAAAAAGTTTGTTTAAAACTTACTTTCCACAGCCATTTGTACATGCCATTTGGCATTCATAATATCGGGTCTTGGATTCAAAACCGATACAATCACATCATATTCTGCCTGAGGGGCTTCCGCTTTTAAAACATCTCTTTGATCTTTCGCTAAAATTTGTTTAATACGATGTGTTTGCAAAATATAAGAATTTAAGACTTGTTTAACTCTATTAGAACCTAGAAAGATGTGCAAAATAGAATAAAGTTAAAATTAAATATGAAGCCTAAACAATAAAAACTAACTTGTATCACTACGTATTATAGCAGTTCTTTCATTGGTTAATAATATTTCTTCTTGTAGTTTGGGCCATTCTATAAATATAAAATCTCCCTCATTCATTTTATATTCTTTTGATATTAAATTTTCCAAACCGGCTGGCGTTTTAACAGTAGAAGCCTTTTCAAGAGAAGGTATTTGTTTAAAATCTAAAAGCCAGATTTCTGTAATTAAAAAAGTTCAAATTAATACAATGTCATTTATTTGAAACTATGTATTTTCTTTGTACCATGATTAGCGTATTCTTCATTTAATTCCTTAACAAGAAGCGAGGATCTTTCTGGTTTAAATGTAAATATACCAATTTGAATTTTTGTTTTTAAAGGTTCATTGTTTATATTCATTATGTCCGATAATGGTAAACGTACTCTGTTAAAATTTTAATTTCAAATTAAATATATTCTTTGGTTTTGCTTTATGAATATGTATTACCTATATACTTCAGTAGTTTTCCACCACATGGGCACACCAATTATAATGACCACTGTCATAAATGCTATAGTAGCATATAAACGATATTGATCTGAAAATAAATTACATGAACAAATTAAATTTCAGATGAGTGCCATTCTTATTTTTACTTAACACTTCCTACTAATAGCAAAAGTTTCGTAACATTTCGTATAAAAACCAAAATTTTGAATATAGCTGAGTTTTACAAATACATAGCAAATTTTTATATGAATAAAAAATGTTTGCCTTAATTTGCAAATTTTCCTGTGAATAAGAAATGTTGTCAACATTTCCTGTAAATAGCAAATTCTTTCAAAATATCCTATAAATATCAAATTCTTCAAACAGCAAATTGTAATTTCCCTTTTACAATAAAACACAATCATTTGTTGTAGATCATACTAAATTCTTTATTAAAAGAACAGAACGTTGCATTTTCATTTTACAATGTTTTTATGATTCTAAATATTTTTGCTTAACAAATAAGTTAAAACCAAATATAATTGATATATTTTTTTATATAAATTATAATGAAAACGGGTTTAAAACAATTCAATGTGATACGTCCAATCTTTGAAAAACGTATGTATATGACAATCCAGATCACTTCTCTTTGAGAAGAAATTAAATATTTATGGATAGTTGATTATTCCTTATAACTACAAGAAATAATAAAAACTGGCCCCTTGTCCAATGGCGTATTACGAGAAACGTATTTTGTAAATTTTGTTGTACCCTCACAACGATATACAATATTTAGAGCATTATCCACAGGGGTTATAGTTAGTAAAACAGATTCGTCATCATCGTCAAAGCCTTCACCTTCCAATGAGTCAGTATCACTTTGACTTGATTGTTTCTGCGTGGGATGAGCTTGATCTGTGTCAGGTGATAAATATGTTATAATGGCTGCACCTTCAGAAGCATTCAAATAATAAATTAAATCCAATGTATTATCTTCACATATGGCACCATCTCCTAAAACTGTATAATCTCCGTGAGACCATCTTTGTACTTCTAAACTAAAGGTGGGCTTAGAACTATTATGACCAGAGAGGTCTAAATCGGTAAAGTCTCGTAGTAATGAAAACATTTGTTTGTTGGAAAACGTTTGTATACATTTTTCCATAGTTTTAGAACAGCTGCTTAAGTCTAAAACTTCATAGTTTTGTGCATTAGCAGGACCCTGGCGAGACCATTTTAGAGAATTATCGCTGAGCAGCTGTTTTAAAGCTTCTTCAAATAACTCACGTCGAAAAAATTCATACAAACATATCTCCGAATTATCTTCTATACGTTTTTGAATACTGCGCTTTGTGGTGGGTTTAAGATATACCTCATTTAGCAGATTATCTATTGAATCGGAGGTGGGCTCTGTGGGTGGCTTGAATTGTAGTTTATTGAATGGTCTTAGAGCATCTACTATTAGATCTTCATTTGTAGCTCCATGGAACCAGCCATTTATGGTTAGACGTGGGTAGTCAAATGTTGTTACTTCTCCCACTTGATGGAACGACTTGGAACCAACTTTAAAAAAGGCGAATTGATTATTTTTCGGTGAAATTTTTCTTTTGACTGGAAACTGAGGTAGGGATTTTTCATCACTCGAAAATATTTCGAGGCATCCTCCTTGTTCTTCAGACCATAGTTCGTTATTTTCCCAGGGAGAAAGGTAATAAATGAAAGCAATTTGTCGATCTTTTAGTAAATCATCGTGTACCAACAAGTAGTCACCACAGGTGTACATTGAACACGAGGCAGATACATAATCCAATTTCAAATTTGTTACCTTTTCTAACCAAGGCCTCACCGAACGTCTTAACATTTGTAAAAAATTTGCCAAAAATTTACATTCAATCATATTGGATAAATCAGTGCTTTGATAGAATTCATATAAATCCATTTGTTTGCGTGACCAATGAACCTTTTCAACCATTTCTTTTACCAGCAATTTGCAGCTTTCTTTGTTTTCCATTAACTCGGGCAAAAGACAAATTTGAAAGGGGTCTGTAAAGACTTCAACTTGTGTCGTGGAATCTCTATAATCCTCCTTAGATTCTTTAAACCACTGATGCTGTAAATTCTGGGCATATTCATCCAACGAATAGGGTTCTCTCAATGTCAAGTCTATAGTCTGCTGTTCTTGTGGGGTCTGTATTTTAAGAATTTTTGTTTTTGGTTCGCCATCATCTGATTCCTTAAACCGTCCCAAATGACCATTTGTGCTGTCAATGTCTGCAATGAGAACAATAATGAATTTTGATTTATTAAAAAATAATTTTTGCTATGCGTACCTTATTTTTTTTTTTTTTTTAACAAAAACACAGAAAGGTTTAGGTTTGGCAATTTCTTCTTGGTTTGTTTTACACCCACACTTAAAATATTTCACAAATTTTTTTTGATATACAAAACCATTATTTAAATCTCCTCATTTTCTTTACATTGACTTTAAAACATGCTTTAAGCAATAAAAAACAAATTTTTATTTTTAAATTTAGTGATACTCTTTGCTTGTACTGGAGGAACCTTTTTTCTTTTACCTTATCACGTTCACATTATTGAAATTGTACCATTCTAGAGATTATGTCAAACTTACCTTCTTTTTCATCTTCTTTAATTAATTCTTGTTTTCCGTCATTTTTTGAAGAATTCATTTTTATTGTTATTTTTCCACAATGGATTTTTAAAACTTAGAATAATTTTTATTGTTTATTAGTTTTTTCGTTCAAAGAAAAAAAATGTGCAGTGCAGTGTTTTTATATTTGCATAAAAAGCCGAAATGTCAATTGTTTAAAGTGCTGCCAAATTTTATTTATACTGTATAAAGTGAAGTGCTGCCACGTATGCCAGATTTGACGATTTATCGTCCTTTCGACGTTTTTTGTTTCGAAATTAGCAAAAGTATCAAGTTTTTGATTTTTTTTTTTCTAAAAAGTGCCAATTTCATTCGTCAGAACTGCTTAAACATTAAAGCCCTATTACACCAAGTTCTGAAATAATTAACTGTTAATGTTCGCATTCGTGCTTAGAACACAACTGGGTCGTCATAAGAATGCAGGACGTAATGCCGTAAAATTCTAAAAACACAGTATATTCACCTATAATTCCATCGTAAACGTATTTTGTTTTCGTCTATAAATAACACTAAAAAAATTCCAATTTATTTTAATTGTTGTTTGTGTTTTTTTCTCTTTTTATTTGTTTTCAAATATTTAATTTAAAACCGTAAAAATTATGGCATTTTTATATTTTTGATTTTATATTTTTTATGACCATACGGGCGCATAAAATAGAGTTAGGACTAATGCGACGAATGACGTAGGAGCGCTTTTAAGTTTGTGCCAGCTATTGTGTGCCTGTCTGATTATTTCAAAATATTGATAAGTCCAAGATTATTTTTTGCACCCGATTATTTTATAGCACGAACCCAGAAAATATGACAAATTCGAAATAGAATTTATGAATGATTTTTGTTCGTTTTATTAAGCTGCATGTTTACAAAAAATGGCGACATTATTAAAGAAATTCAATCGCCCAGTACACTTTGTTGTTATTGCTTTTGTAGAGTTTTTTTGCTTCTGTAAAAAATAGTGTTGTTACGCCCTTTTGCATTTTAAGTGATGATATGTACGTTTTGTTTAAAACAAAATTTAAAAGAGAATGTTTTGGTAATCGTATTTGTGTGTTAATTTTTACATAATAATCGTCCTTACGTTTTTTCGTAAAACTGCTCTGAGTGGGGAAGCGCCTCGCGCTCGTCATTATTTTTTAAGGACAATCAGATCGTTCTTGTTTGTCTACTTATCGTGCGTTTTGCGTTGTCACCTCGCATTGGTTAATGGCTTGGCGTCGTATAAAAGTTACAGTTTTTGCGGTTGTCAGCATTGACTTGGTGCAATCGTTTTTAACCTTAAATTTTTTAACGTGTTTGTCTGGTAGAGATCGATTTATAACTCGATGTGGCTGGTGGAGAACCATATAAAACTCAGACGTTTACTGGTGGAGACCAAAAAATACTCTGTAGTGGATTCTGGAAGCTATCGCCTTCCTATACGAAGGTTTAGGTCGAACGAGGACTTGCGATTGAGGCTCCAAAATTTAGTGGGATACCCTGGCAATATGACTTAAATGGTCAGCCAAAAACTTTAGTTTTAGGAAAAAAAAAAAAAATATAATAATCGTCGATATTTTGTCAAAAAAGTATATTCGCAAATATATTTTGAGGTTGAGTAAGTAAACTCAGAGGTGTGCTTCGATCGGTATAACAGGTGCCTTGAGAAGTAACCCTCAGATGTTATTCTTCATCTTCTGCCTATAGAGCAGTATCTGATGGGAATGGCAGCCAGGAGCATTCTTAGGCTGTGGGAGCTAGGACTGTTGGGAATTTCACGGAATATCACCTAGGCTCGCCCGGCTCTACGGATTATTTGGGCACTAGGGAAGATTTTGGGCGTTTGCAAGAGGTGATATTGCCTTCTAGGGAGAGGCCAGGGCGGATTGTATAGGGGGATTTGCTATTTTCACTGATGGATCGAAGATGAAGGGCACGGTTGCGGGGGTCTACATTGAGGATTTGGACATCAGTAGGTCATATAGATTCCCCGACGACTGCAGTGTATTTCAGGCGGAGGTTCTGAGGGTTCTCAGAGCCGTGGAATTGGTAGGGGCTAACATTGCTCGGAGGTGACTATATGTAGACAGCCAGGTGCGCTGTTATGTGAACTCCAGGCTAGTGGACAATTGCAGGAGGGCTCTAGGAGAAATATTAGGGAACTCTGTTGTGTGGCTCTGCTGGATACCGGGTCACTGCAACATCACCGGCAACGAGATATCAGATGAGTTGGCGAGCCTGGCCTCGGAAATGGAGGATCCTGACAGTTTGCAGGTGGTTAGGCCTCCAATGGGCGTCCACTTTGGGAGAATTAGGGAATGGGTTCTCAACGGGTCTAATCGGGTTTGGCGGGGCCGAACGGACTGCCGAGTATCGCGTACGCTGTGGACGATGCTTAGTAGGTCAAATTCGGACGAGCTGCTGGGTATGATAGGCAGAATGGCGGTGAGAATGGGTTCTGGCTTATTGGACATATGTTGGTTGTGTCAGGAATCAGAGGAGTTGGAGACAGTTGAGCACTTTCTGTGCCACTGGCCCAGGCAACAGAACGGCAGGCTGAGATGGCTGGGTAAAAGATTCCTGCACGGGAGACATCTCGGGCTGCGGCTTGAGAATTTGATTCGTAATGAGAATGACCTGGCTGTGCAGTAGGAGGCTGGGGACTGGGAACATGTAGAGCAGTTTTCCTGTTTGGTAGGGTTGTTTTTGCTTGTTCTTTCCGATTTTTTATCTTCCACTGTCTTCCTTTCCTGTGCTTTCACTATTTACTTATCCTACTCTTTCACACTAGATTTCTTTCGCTAATAACGGCGTCACAATGTCCCATATTGGTCTCTGGGTGACGGTGTGAAGTTTGCTTCACACCAGCCTTTTTAACCTAACCTTACCTAATCTAATCTAAACTGTCATTCATTTCTGTAGTCATTTTTTGGGTTTATTGCCGTTACCTCTCTAAATATTGCTTGGCTTTAGGCAAAGGAGCTCAAATTTTCCTTATTAAATTTCCACCATGTAAGTATAAAAATTTAAAAATGTTCAGTAGTTCCATTCAGGTGTGGAAGGTTTTTTTCAATTTATTGTTATCGACGCAAACTTGAGATTTTTTTCAACTAAATTTGAAATATCGAGTGGCACTATATTTCAGATTGATATATTGGCGCGGATATTGGTATTCGCAATCGCGAGTATTAAAAATTGATATTCGTAACTAACATCACTAATATGTATGTATGTTATCAGCAAATTGACAGATACATATCGTCATACTAAAGGCAAATGGGCACAACTACATATTTTATATATATTACAGGAAAAGCAAAAAACTTTATAAAATCAGTATTAACAAAGTTTTATTCGCATTTTTTTAATATAACATTTAATTTTGCATTTAAGCCTTAAGTTTAAAGGTGACGATATTTATTAGTATTGTGGTAATTTTATTGAACTATTAATGGATTTTAATACAAATTTTTATATTTTAATCAGGCTTCATCAAATTCAATTTTCATTAAATTATTTTTAATGAAGAAAGGAATTTGCAACATGAAACTAAGTATTTTTTTATATAATTTTTTTATTCTTGATTGACACTATCTCTGCATTAATCTTTGCCGTTTCACACGCACCAACATTGACGACGTCTGGCATTCAAAAAGCAAACATCAATATTTAAACCAAATGGTTTTCTTCCTTGGTGGATCGAAATTTGTTGTTCTGAATGATTTTTTTTTTTTTTTGTTTATTGATTTACATGTTTTTTCCTTTGCTTCTGTTTATTCATAAGAATTCTTCTTGAAGTCCAAAGTACATTTTTTCGTTTTTTCTTTTTTTTTTCTTATTTGTCTTTCTTTTTTCGTTACCTTTTCAGCACAATTTAAAGGCCAAATGTAAGCATAGAACTTGTAACTTAGCTGTTTAACAATATTAATACGATATTAATACTATTTTTTTTTTAAATTGTATACATAAATACTAAATTTTTTTTATTCAAAAATGTTATTTGGTACATTGATTGCAAGAAGGCACTTATTAATAACAACTTCATTTAAATGTGATAAATAAATTTTTAATTAAAAATAATAATAAAAAAAAAGAATACAATAACAATACAATTGAAGTATATGTATGCAGAAGGCTAATTCTGGCTGTCGTGATCGAATACTTTTTCGATTCGAAATCAATTTTTTTCTAATTCTTTCAGTCGATACTGAACGAATCGAAATTATTTTTTCAGTGTTGTAAAGCATTTAATTGAGTTTTCACAACACTGAAAAATTATTTCGATTCGTTCAGTATCGACTGAAAGAATAAGAAATAAAGTTACTTTTGAAACGAGAAAGCTTTAGATCACGACTGCCAGAATTAGCCCCCAGTTCTACTTTGTGATTCTCTATATAATTATTCCTATTCCTTTTATGTGACATTCCTAAATAGCACATTTTAATGAGAAAACGAAAAAAAAATGGCATCAAGACTAGTGTTATTATATAAAACGGTTATAATAAATATAGGAATTTGTGTAATAAAATTTTGTTTTTTTGTGTATTTAAATAAATAAAGTCAGTAAAGTTTTAGTTTGGCGGTATTGTCTGTGTTAAGAACGAGAAAAATCTACTGTTCTAGGTATCAGAAGTTTAGATATTATCCACAATATCGATATAGCTTAAACGTTTATTTTTGACAGATTGAGATGTATGTAAGCAATCCTCTTGGCCAATTAATGATAATTGATAAGCTACCTCAAATGCTTGACCAAGTGTCAAAATTATTTCTGTTGCCAGTTTCTGAAATGAAATAGAAAAAAAATAATAAAATATTTGAACATGTTTGTAATAGCTAAATATTACTAAATTGTCCACCATAAAAACATGGCAATAGTGTATATCATTCTCCCGTGTTATATATGCAAAGTAACGCAAATCATCGGTGTCCTGGCTAACACAATTGATATTTTCAATATCATGAACACATATTGTACTCTAAAAATAAAACACTTATATGAAATATTAAAACTTCAACTATATCGAAGGATAAACTCTTACCTTGTTTTCATTTTCTATAAATCTAACTCCGGCATGCGACACAGCTATGCCTACTTCTAAACGGGTCTGTTGATTTGTTTCTTTTAATATACGAGTCGAACTATTTATATCTTTAATTAAAACATTTTCTTCATTATACTCTGGAGGAGTTGGAGTCTCTTCCCGTTTCAATTTTTGTATGGACTTTCTAGTCGATGCTGTACCATGTAGTTCTCTGATAACCGTAGAACCCAAGTACTATAGATTATGATTTTTTTATAATGCGTATAGATATGTACATATTATTTTAACAATGAGACATTAAAGAAATAAAATAGTTTAGTAATATATCATCATACTAAAGCAAATGTTCATAACTTCACTTTTATATATTTTACAGGAGAAGCCACAAAACCTTTTTAAATCAATAGTAATATAATAAAGTTTCCTTCTCATTTTTTTTTATATTAATGTATGAATATTATTGTGACTTATTTGGGGTTTACAATTTTGCGTTAGAATATAGTTCGATAAAACAATTGAATCAATTAAAAACAATTTTTGTGTAGTCATGTCCATTTGCATTTATGGTGACGATATGTATAGTCATATATTTTTTTGAGTATCGTCAGCTCATTATTGGTTTGACATACCGACAATATTTAAAAAAATTGAGTTAGGCATGGGGTATATGTATATATTTCTTAAATACCCCATTTCTGTATCCAAAACCTGTTCCATGAAATTTTTTATGGTTTCAGAGATACATATTAAGCAATCATTTTGCCCATATAAACTATTTTGAATTTAATTAAGTATTGTTTTGCTCTGCTGTAAATTCCACATACCAAAACGCACAAATAAATTTCAATATTGCTTTGCTTCATTGCCGTAAGAAAAACAATAAGGTAAAGCAAAAGAAACATAAAATGACAACAAGAAAATTGATTTTACTCTTGTTTCGCTTCAATGCGGTGAGGAAAAGAGTAGTAAGAGCAAAATAAAATGTCAACAACTCAATAAGTAAAAAAAAATAAATTTAGAATAGTGGCGTATGCGGAACAAAACAATAATTTAATAAAAGAGCAAAATATCGTAGCTCATTTATTAAATTCAACAGCAAAATACACCGAGCTTCCGTTAGAATTCATTAAAGTGCTAAGATATTTTGCATTTGCTGTTTTGCAAGCCTAACACTGAACTCCGCTACTATTTACTTCTAAGTTTGTTAAAGACCGTTCACAAAAATTCATATTTTTCTTCAAAACATATGCCAGAAGCAGTAGTGGAAATAAAAAAAAAATCTATCGGGTACATTTTCAGAACACTTCATATAAACCTTCATTCATATAGTTGTTTTTCTCCACTACTACCTTTTGGTATATGCGCCAAACAAATAATGAGCTGACGATATGTTAAAGATTTTACCTATCTCTATATTTACTTACAAATACATTATAAATGACAAAACCGTAGAGCAATGTGTTAGCTGAATGGCACCAGTTTGGATTTGAAATTTGCTCCTGCGTCGCTGATCCTAGCAACAATTCTGCAGGTTTTCTTATATTCAAGGTTTTTTTGCACAGAGTATTTGTTAATACATTTCCTTCGCTACGATTTTCTAATTTAGCATCTTTTGCTGCCACTTCATTACCTATAGTCTCAAATATAGTATTGATTTCTTCCCAAGCTTTTAAAGCATCAAATTCAAATTCATCTTCCGATGAAGGCGTTTTAATTATATCATTACGTTTTGCAGCTATGGGCTTAACAGATCTTACCAAACATGGTGACCTTAGGCCGGTAGGAATTTCATTAAGTGCACAGGAATCTCTTAAATCTAAAGATGATGTATTGGCCGCTAGATTAAGAGAAGATCCTTTAAATAGTCCTGCGAATGGCACTTCACTAACAAATTCCTCTACACATTCCGATACTCGAGAGCTGCTTAGGGAGTCCAATTGTTCATCTTGAGGTTCCGTTTGATCTTCCCATATAAATGATCTAAGGCCATCATAAAACTGTAAATCTTGCTCTTGCGAAAGTAAAGATTTTCTTTTCATCGTCCTTTCAGACGGTTTAACAAATTCGAATATCGTCGATTCAGCTTGAGATGCTGATGGAGGTGGACAATCGGGAGTAGGAGAATGTTCGTTTTCCCGACTTTTTTGATTATTGTTATTGCTATTGAAATTGTCCGCACTTAAGGAACTGGTACTGCAATAGATATTAGTTTGCACGTAAATAAATGTTTATGTTAAATAATTACAACTTAACGTGCTTGTGAATAAAGGACTTACTCATGACTTTCATGCTTATTGTGTGCATTAATTATATTAATATTTGCATAATCACCATACTCCATACATTTTCTAGGACTAGGTAATGGCTGTGGCGTTGCTAACGTTGAACGAATTCTTAGCGGAGTAGAGCATGAACTTGAGTTTGGCATTGTCATTTCCACATACTCATCCACACAACGATATAGTGTAGACTTAAGGGGAGTCTGATTATGTACTATTTTCAGAATTGAAAAAATACTTTATTCAGCACACAACTAAGTTAATTTATAAAAAAAAAATACATACATTCTTTGATGGTGAAAAACTTTGGAAATTGTTTATCAATGCCACCTAAACGTCTATGAAGTAAATTCGACTTATTATATTCATGTGTTTGTTCATGTATAGAACTTAAATCATTATTTGATTTTGTCCATTTAATTGGCTCCATAGGCGTATAACGTTCTGTTGTACTGTTATAGCGGTCTAAAGAGCTTTCGATAAAAATTAATTTTATAATTTATCTTAAAATTTTACTGTTTTATTTCTTTGTAATAACATGAACCAATTTAAGCATTTTCAAAATAATTAGATACAAAAGGAGCATATATTTTTATCGCTCCTCTATTTTTACAGTCTTTTTAAGTGTATGACAGAGTTGTAATGAATTATAAAATGGAATTGCAAATACATTAAGCTTTGAAAAGATTCCAAATATTGAACCAAATTCGCTAACCTAAATATATAGCTTGTTAATTAAAAATATGTGTAGCTTCTTAGTAATAAAAATTAAATTTAAGGGCAGATTCATATTTATGCATATTAGAAGAAAATTATATTTTAATGATAATAAAGACATTAAAATTAAAAAAAAAACTTAACAATTTAATTTGCGAAAACTGTATAATTTGTTAATAAAACTCATACAACGACAATTGTTGATTTACCCCCGTATTATAAACATTTCATTTATTTTATTGAAGCTAATAATAGATGTGTTCATTTTCTAAAAATTGTAACGATTTTGTAACAATTGTTACTGGAAAGTGTTCATTAACCCAAAAAATTTGCAAGTTGAGAGCGTCAAAAGAGTGAAAAAAATTGAGAGCCAAAAAAAATTCTTGCAAATTTTTACTTGCAAGAATTTTTGAAACAGCTGTTTCATGTTTATAAAACAAACTTTTCCAAAAGATGTTTTAAATAAGGATATTTTGCAAAATTTAAAAGTTAATGTTGAGTTTTAAAATTATTAAAAATATTTATGCGATAAGAAATCATACTTTATTTTTAACTTAGGACAGATATTTCGATATTTCTATTGCTAAATAAAATAACGAACTTGTTAACAAAAATTCCTTATGTATTTTGTGTTGCTTTTAACCGATTAGGTGTTGTTATTAGTATTGTGAGTATATTGGTTACCTAAATACCCGGCACTTAATACTATTGCAGTTAGTTAAAAAATTTGTTTGCAAATTAAATTATTTACAAAATTAAAGATTCTTATTAATTATAAAATAATTTGAGATTTTCTCATTGTTTACTTTATGACCGTCTTGTTTTTTATGAAAAAAATACCAAAGAAATGCATTTGGACCATATAAAACAGCCATAAAGTAGATAATGAGAATATCTAAAATTATTTTATAATTAACAATAATTTAACCCGCTACCTCGTTACCTTCTTTCTTGGTCATATTTAAATGCCAAAGTTTATGTTTCTAAGTTTAAAAAAAAATACCAACGTTATAGGTTGTGCTGCCAGTTTGTATATATGTTTACATCTGTAAACAATATGGCAGCTTTGTTTTTCCGGGCAAATTTTTCGAAATAGGTGAATCGTTCAGAATTAAGAAAAATATTCTTCGGACAAAAATATTGTTCGGAAAGCATGGATGAATCTACGGTTAGTTTAGGAGTTACGAGGTTAGCGAATTTACTCGTTTTTACGCTATTTATCCCCTAACCATTAGACTTTCCAATAATTCCATCTTACCTAGCATTTACACATGAAAGTAGTTTCTTGCGAATCGAAATGCACTAAATTTGTTCACTAACACACACACAATTTTCGTACAATTAGGCAATTTCTTCGATTTTTAGTGGATTGATTTAGCGAAAGACCAGTATCCGGTTCAAATTTCAACCTTATAACTCACGGCGTTAAGGCTGTGCGAAGATGAATCTGTCAGTCAGTCCGTAACGTTGAAATTTAATAAAAGTGTACTTATAGAGCAATTCCATATGAAAGCGATCACCTTTTGGACGACCCCTCTCCGATTTTAAAATAAATAGTCTCAATCGATTGCCCAGCAAAAAATAATGTACCTACATATTTTTTTTTTTTTTTTAAAGTGACTGGTTTAGTGGTGGTGTACACCACTGTCATGTGACAAAATTGAAGAATTCTTCATAAGGGACCTCATTGAAAGTTGTTTTAAAAAAAAAGCGATCGCAACGAGTGATAGCTCGTTGGAAAGGTATTGAATCAGGCTTTAATTGAAAAATAAAATTTTCCTAATTTTTCTTAGAAATTTACCTTTAAATTTTCCCAAGAAAATTAAATTTTCCGATTTTCCACAGAAGCTCCTAAATTTTCCGGCTAATTTTTTTTTTTTGGATTCCTCATAATTTTTGCTTTAAGAATCAGCAATAAAAAAATGGGCCCCGAATCCTTGTTTGGACAGGAGAAGAGCATTTAAGAGACCACCTTGTTAAAAATACATTTTAAAAATTATTTTACAGTTAAAAATACATTTATGAAGAAAAAATCAATTTTTTTTTAAGAGCCCCAAGTTGAGTGTGTAGTGAATATGGTCTGCCTGCCTTCACAAGATCGGCCATAAATCCATGGATAATAGCAGCAGTGGCATGTAATGGAACACCAAACCCGACTGAGGCTACAGGTCATAAAATATTTTGTAAATTTTTTAAATTACCAGGTAATAAAGTATTAAAGAAAAGCAAATATCGATTATTTTTTTTTACCTATTTTTTACCAAAAAATAAATATAAATACTTCACACACTCTGAGTCAAATTTCAGTTGAATACTAAACGTGAAAGTGTTAAAGTGTTTTTTTTTTTTGTAAAGTAAAGAGTGAAGCTGTAAAGACAATTTAAAGTAAAATGAATAAATTTTGCTGCAATCCGTTTAACAAGAGTGGACATCGTTCGAAAAAGATAAAAGTATTAAAATTAACTGGTGTTTCGAAGCGATACATGAATGAATTAAATATACAATACGGTGAAGAAGCAGAATTCATTTGCCCCAAGTGTAAAATCGATTTGTCTCAACAAGCAAATGCATTGAAACAAATGCAGCCACAATCCGAGAGTTAAATGACAAGTGAACAAAATGTTTCATCTGATAGTGAGGCAGACATTCCGATGGTCAATATGTCTTTGAGTCCTTTGAATGAGGCTATTACCACTTTAGGTGAAACGCCTATTAGAAAAAGAAAGTTGCGAAGTGAAACATACAGGAAAGAGAAAAAAGGCAATGTTATGAGTGCAATCGCGACAATATTTGATGAAGGCTCTGATAACGAATGCAGTCAAGCAGATGACGTTGATGACGGCAAACAAATGATTGAGCAGTTGAAAAGAAAATTCAATTTAGCGACCACTTTTCCGGAGAAATATCTCAGTTTATCTGTGCTGCCTCAATCATGGTCTATACGCAAGATTTCTGAACAGTTTCAAACATCTTTTTACATCGCGAGAAGAAGCAAAGAATTAGTTCGACAGAAGGGCATATTGGCGACTCCCACCAAGAAATTTGGCTCAAGGACCCTCAGCGAAGCAACGGTGAAATTGATTCAAGATTTTTACTGCAATGATGACAACAGCCGCGCCTGCCCAGGTACACGTGACTATGTTATCACACGTGAAGATGGAGAAAAAGTACACAAGCAGCGCAGATTATTATTATGTAATCTATCCGAAGCATACCATCAGTTCAATGCGAAATACCCAGCAGAAAAAGTGGGATTTTCTGAGTTTGCCATCCTACGACCAAAAGAATGCGTGCTGGCATTAGACAGGCACGGAACGCATTCAGTCTGCGTTTGCATGTTTCATCAAAACATCAAATTAATTTTCTTTCCATGCAAGAAATTGAAAGTATTTCACGGTGAAATTGAAACATATAGGGACCTCCTGTCGAAGTCGTTGTGCGCATACCCCACGGAAAATTGTCATCTGTCCAAATGCGACAATTGTCCGAAGATTGACGAGCTAGAGCAATATTTGGCGGAAAAGTTTGAACAGCTGTTAATTCAGGAGGTGCATTTCAAACAGTGGATAATTAGCAGCGGCAGATGTTCCCTTGAGACCGTGGTAAAGCAGATTCCGGAATTCATCGAGGAATTCGGATTCAAGTTGAATGAACTGAAGGCGCACCATTTCATATCCGAGATGCAATCGAAATTTCTAAAGGAAAGTAAGGAGAAATTAGCCCAAAATGAATTCATTGTGATAAGCGACTTTGCCGAGAATTACACTTTTCTCGTTCAGATGAAATTCAGGCTTATCACTGGGCAAACGACCAGTGCACGGTGCATCCTTTTTGCATTTATTTCAAAAACGAAGATAACGAACTACAGACCGTAAGCCTTGTTGTTGTCGCGGAGAGTTTAGCTCATAATTATGTGTCCGTTTATTTATTTCAAATGAAACTGTTTGAATTCTTAAGATCAAAATTCGATGCAATCGACAAAGTAACGTTTTTCTCAGACGGCGCGGCTTCTCAGTACAAGAATAAAAAAAATTTTACAATCTTTGCATAATTGAAGAACAAAACTGCAAGGTCGAGTGGCACTTATTCGCGACGTCCCACGGTAAGGGCCCATGCGATGCGTTAGGGGGAACCCTAAAACGCATGGCGACTAAGGCAAGTTTGCAAAACCATATACTGACCAGATCTTAAATGTACAACATTTGTTTTCGTGGATTCAAAGCAAGGAAATTGCCATTAACACAGTTTTATGCACTCAAAAAGAACACGATGCCATGGAGCGACGAATTCAAAACAGATATAATAATGTCAAAACTATAACTGGAACGCAAAAGTTTCATTGCTTCATACCAAATATTTCTGATATGTCAATTAATGTAAAGCGGTACTCTTCGTCTGCCGACGTGCTAAATTTAAAGTTACTTTAATTTTATAATGATGCCAAGACAATTGAAATTTTTAATAAATATTGTAATTAAGTATAAGCAGCAAAATAAGAAAGATTTTTTCTTCATAAATGTATTTTTAACTGTAAAATGTATTTTTAACAAGGTGGTCTCTTAAATGCTCTTCTCCTGTCCAAACAAGGAGTCGGGGGAATCCAAAAAAAAAAAATTAGCCGGAAAATTTAGGAGCTTCTGTGGAAAATCGGAAAATTTAATTTTCTTGGGAAAATTTAAAGGTAAATTTCTAAGAAAAATTAGGAAAATTTTATTTTACAATTAAAGCCTGATTCAATACCTTTCCAACGAGCTATCACTCGTTGCGATCGCTTTAGTAGGTCGCTTCAATGAGGTCCCTTATGAAGAATTCTTCAATTTTGTCACATGACAGTGGTGTACACCACCACTAAACCAGTCACTATAAAAAAAAAAAAAATATGTAGGTACATTATTTTTTGCTGGGCAATCGATTGAGACTATTTATTTTAAAATCGGAGAGGGGTCGTCCAAAAATTTGCCAATTTTGATCGTTTTCATATGGAATTGCTCTATATACATATGTTATACATAGATTGTTAAATTAAATATTTTGTGTTGCCTTATAAATACTTTTATTGTTAAACAAAGGGTGTTTTTATTTTTTATTATTGATAAAAACCCGAATTCTTCTTGCACCACCTAAATACAAGAAAAAAAATCCAATTCATGATTCATTTTATTCAACATAAACAAATATAAATTAATAAAATCACATTATTTTTACCGTAATGTATAAAATTTTCACAAGTCTTAGATAATTAATGGGTACTAAACTATTCCTGTATATTCGTCACTACTTTAACTTGCAAATTTTGGCTGGCAAAGTGTTCATTTACTTTCTAGTATTTTTGAGAGCAATTTCTTTAAATTCCTACTTACTCTCTCCTTGCAAGTTTCTGCTAGTAAAGTAAATGAACGCACCTATTATTCCTGATGCTTATTTCTTACATATGTATGTTAACTTATGTAGAAAGGAAAAATTGCATTAATGTATGTACGTAAAAATTAAAATTATAAAAAAATATATCGCACTTAATCAACAAGAGGGTATTACCTCAAAATTTAAAAATTTTCGTAGAAGCAAATCAATTTTTAATTTAACATTGAAGGCATATAAAAAAAAAATATAAAACCGTTTCATTACCAAAAAGTATACAAAAAGGTACTATATTTTTACAGCGGGTAGATATGAATAAAACGTTTCGATTTTTTCGAAAAGGGAATAACAATTTTGAGTTAATACTAGAAATGCCAATCTGGACTGGTTTTCGCAAATCCCGGGAATAGATATTTAAAAAAAATCAAATTCGTGGTTTTTGAAAATTAAAAGATAAATGCTTGTTATAGATACATATTTATTAAAAAACGTCTTTAAACGAGGTTTACAAATAAAGATTTATAATTTTATATTACATACAAAGTTAAATATAATAATTATATTGATTACAAAATTTTTGTAAAAATTTTGATTTTTCCTTAATTAATGATTAATTTAATTAAAAATATGATAAAAAAAACAACGTACGATTTCCATCAGTGTTAATTGATTAAATTAAAAAGAATTAGCACAAAATCTATATTTTATTCAATTATCTCAGTTGGTTCAACCTAAATAATAAAATAATTAATATAGTAATTGAATAGAGCAAACTTGTAACAAGTTGAAGTCGAAATTAATTAACAAACTCAATTTTTTTAGTTAACCATAAAAATCATGTTTAAAAAAAAAACAAATTTTTATACCCACCGCCACTAGTGGTAGGAATTATGTAGTGTATACATTACACTACTTAATTTCGTGAAATCGCTCCATAAATAACCGTATGTTCCCCTTTAATATGCCTAAACCGGTAGAGCAAAGCTTAAATTTTGCATTTGGTGGAAGTTTTGGGTTTTCTCTTTGTTTTGTGTATTTCAAAAGACATGTCTTTCTTTAATTAATTTTCTTCTTTAATTATTTTCAGCACTTCTCACATTGAAATTTCTTTATAATTGTTGGACACTTTACAAAAGAATAACTAAGTTTAACCTTTTTACTTTCGTTTTCATTGGCAGTATTAACAGAGTTGATCAAATAAATGAATGTCGTGATGAATTTCTTTTTATAAAAAATGTAAAACCAAAAAATTAAGCTAACCGAAATTTAAGTCCTGGAATTAAAAAACTAAAATCCCGGGATTCGGGATTGGCATCCCTAGTTAATACCCTCTTGTTAATTAAGTGGGATATGTTCATATATATATATATATGTATATAATAAAATTATTGAACCTTTCCAAAGCCAATTTCGTTTCAATGTCTATGATGATATATGTAATTGGTATTTAAATTTGTAATATTTATGTCAATCATTGGCAAAAAATAAACAATTATAATCGAAAATAACGCAATAAACATGAACATATTTAAATCACGCACACACACGACAAATAATAAATAAAATGCAAAATGTTTTCTGTGGTGTTGTGATAACAGAAATAAATGTATTGTATTTAGTGTAAATAATACAAGTTTTTATACATAAATAATAAAACAAAGTTATAAATGTAATTTAAATAAATGTTAAATGGTTGTTAGTATTTGTACAAAATGAATGAGAGATCGAAACAAATATATTAGTTTACATAAGTTAAATCACATAAAAGTTTTTAGTTTTCAACATTTATATATTCATGTTGATGTGTTAAAGAAAAAAAAAAAACATGTACATCTTCTATAAATGTGGATAACACTGATGATTATAATTTTTTGTTTTTGTGGTGAATGTGGATGCAGGATGTGAAGTGCACATAAAACAAAGAAATATACATTTTTACTGTATACATCTAAAAAATGCTTACTTTATTGTCAACGATCTTTGTTGGTGTTGCTCAAAGTCAGGAGTTTCAATTTCAACATCTTGGTTTGGAACATTAAAAGAAGTCGTATGATTATCATTGACATCTTTTATAGGCGTGAAATGATTTTTGTTTATCATGCTGCTGTTTGTTTGCCAAAAATCTAAAATAAAATTAAACAAAATCAATAAATTGTTTTATTACTAATTTTTTAATAAAACCTACCATTAATAATAGTAAGAATTTCATAGGTAACATTTGTGGGATAATCTTTTAGTATATCTAAAGCAGTTCGGCCATTTCCATCCAAAGCATAAAGATCTATACCTGCACTTAACAGCGTACACACAACATTTTTCTTACCGCACAAAGCCGCTTCATGTAATGCCGAACCGGTGTGAGTTAAAATATTTACATCTACTCCGGATGCCAGCAATATTTTCACAACTTCATTGTGCCCATTTCGTGATGCTAAATGCAAACATGATTGAGTAAAAATATGTTTGGTGGGTGTTATTTTATAAGGTGGTGAGCGACCATTTTCCACAGCCACAACTTCATCATACACACGATAGGGTTCAATCAATTCAGGATGTTTACTTATAAGTATCTGTACGACTTCTAGGCGACCAAATTGTGCTGCTAAATCTAGAGGTGTTTGAAAACTATTATTGCGTATTGTAGGATCAGCACCACGAGCTAAAAGAGCAGTTACAACGGAATTGTGCCCATGTTGTGCTGCGCAATGTAGGGCAGTTTCATTTTCTATAGTTTGAGCATCAAGACTATCATTGCCACGTAACATTAGTATTAAATTAACAACGTGTTCATTTCCAGCCCATGCAGCTAAATACAATGGTGTAGAACCTCTTATATCGGGTATATCGTGGGCAGCATGATGGGTCAGTAAAACTTTTACAATTTCATAGTGACCATTTAGGCAGGCATGATGAAGCGCGGTATAGCCATTAACATCTTGCCAGTTGATGCTGGGACTGCGTCTAAAACTAAAGAAGAAAAATAAATGTTATACATTTTTATTAAATAAATTCTAAATAAAAATTATGTATAATATAAGCAGATTTGAATAAAACTTAAAATTTTTACGTACATACATACATACATATGTATATACATATATTCTTTTTTACTTCTGTCCGATGAAACCCGCTTGTTTTTAACAATTGAATCATCCAAATCTCTTAATTTAATTGAAGGTAATAGTTATTTATAATCAAATCAAATCAAATCTGTTATCAAATAGTTATTATGGCCGTCGAAGAACATGTCGTCTAAGAGACAGCCCTGTTTGATCGGGCTGTCTGCAGTTTGGTTCTCGATGCACTCACTGTGCCCTGGTACCCATGCCAGCGTTGCCCTAGAATGTTCTGCAATCTCATTAGGAGACATCCAGCATTATACAGTTAACTTTTACAGTAATGGCAGACCTGCTGTCCGTAAATATATCCAATATCCTCAAACTATGTAGTAATTCTAGTCAAATAATATTGAGTCTTTTTATAGGTCTATATGACTCAACTTTTGTAGGATCCTTTCCTGGCTTAGGTATCATTGTAACTAAGGATACTTTCCATTCTGTGGGTAGTATTCAAGGCGTAAAATAGCATTAAAAATCAAGAGAATAATTTTCTTTGATATGCTGGGTAGATCTAAAAGCATTTTGTTGCTGATCTTATCAAAACCAGGGGCTTTCTTGGGGTTTAAATCATGAATAGCCTTTTCGATATCTTTTATCTCAAATCTAAGTGGAACAGCAGCTCTAACAGCAACAGGTGGCAACTCGACTGCAATATCGGAAGATGTATGCGGGTTAAATACGGTTTTCAAATGATTAACAAAAAGATTTCCTTTGTCTACATCATTTCGTACCCAACTTCCATTTAAGTTTCTTAATGGTGGTTTAGTGATAACTGGTCTATTAAGATTTCTAGCTGCACGCCATAATGAGTAGTCTGATTGAGAAGTTGCATCAAGTTCCTTAAGATATTTTTCCAGGGAAGCCGTTTTCTGAGACTGCAGTAACTTTCTTAGCCTTTTTGTGCACTCTTTTAGTAAATTCTTAAATTGAGAGGATCTATGCAATTGCCATTCTCTTCGAGCTCTCCTTTTTCAGTTAAGAGACGCTCAACATCTGCAGAATATATTTTACTATTTTTGGTTGTTTTGAGGGTTATACTAGAATGTTGAACAGCTAGTTTCAGATAACTGTCAAAATTTACAATAGAAATATCCACATTCTCCGGTGTACTAAGCGGAATATTTTCAGTGCAGTGGGTACTGAGATATTTTTTATATTTTAACCAATTTATTTGAGTTGCTGACGTCACTAAGTTATCAGACGGAGATACAATTCTATTAGGATTTGTTATAGTAAGACTTGTAGGTGTGTGATCAGAAGATAATTCTAAGGAAGCTTCAACATAAATCGTTTCTGCGGGGATGTTTTTAACCACTCCAAAATCGATGACATCTGGAACTTTTTGCTGATCAGTAGGCCAATATATTGGTTGTCCGCTCGCGACCACATTTAGATCAGTTTTACAAATTGTGTTAAACAAAACACGACCCTTAGGTGTAATAAGTCGCGACCCCCAGAAAGTGTGTTTAGCGTTATAATCGCCAGCAGCCAGGAAGCAGGGTCCTAATGATTTGAAATATTTATTATATTGGCTTTCTGATATTGAAAATCTAGGTGGGGAGTATAATGATGAAATTATTATGTTTCGATTTAATTCCTCAACGCAAATGTTCGTTGCTTGGAGATAATCTTCATGATGATCGCTCATTAAGTAGTGTTTTTTTACTCGGTTCTTTATCAAAATGGCAGAACCGCCACAAGCTCTGCCTCGAGGGTCCTTGGTATCATATAATATATAACCATTGATTTTAAACGTATTTCTTGAGGTCAGATGAGTTTCAGAAACCATCATAACATCAATTTGTTTATTTTTAAGGAAGTATTCTAGTTTATTTTTGTGTTAGCGGATGCCAATTAATAAAAGTAAAAGTTTATTCATCTTCTTTTTCTTATATGTATGTATGTATATAAACATTTATATTTATATAAGCAAGATCCGAAAAACGTGGGCAGGATTCCTCTCATACAAATACAAAAAAATTTATATTTGGAGAATCATAGCAGTAAGTTTCCAAATTTATTCAAATAGTTTCGATGGCAATGCATGACTGTGACACCGACAAAAAGTGGGCGAGATTGGAGAAGTGGGAGAAATATCCAAATTAGTACATACATATATCAGCAGCGTTGTTAGAATGATTAGTGGGTTTTATTAACCATAAAAGGCCCAAGGGCTCGGTTATGTAATTGAATAAGATAAGACAAATAAATAAATACGGTAGCTAATATTCTTAAATTAAAAAAAAATTGATGATTGAGTGGGCATGGCACCTCCCATAAAAAGACAATATGGTTTCCGTATATCTGGTGAATGTAAGTAGGTAAAATTTCCACATTTGGCCAAATGGCTAGGTAAACAACATCGGTCAAAAAATGGGCGGACGTGAATAAGTGGGCAGACATTATAGATTTCTGTATATCTACCTATAAAACGTAAAAAGTTTCCAAATTTTGTACAAATGGCTTGGTTATCAATACTCAACATCAGTCAAAAATTGGCGTGATTAGGTAAGTGGGCGTGGTAAAAAAAAAAATTTTTTTATGCCAATATATACCTACATACTACATATATATGTAGCAAAATTGGGCTTAAATCTAGTTTACCAACGCTGCTCCAAACAAAATATAAGTCACATGGGGTGATAGAGAATTGCAAAATAAAAATATTAAATGATGGAACTCTGAAGTCTTTATATATATGTACCTATATATGCATGGTAAACTAGATTGGTTTTTAAAATTTTAATATTTTATTACTTTGTGCTTTACGTACTTTTTAATGTGTGTCAATTGACTTCTTTATACATGTTATTGAAAATCTTTTATTGTTTAACCCTAATTAGAAAAACTAGGGTAATGCAATTTAGCATTTACTAAAGCTGTAAAAGGTGGGGTTTTTAACCAAGCATCGTAAAAGAACAAACTTTCCTAATACAACAAATATTGTTCTACTTTTCGAGTAAAATAATAAACAACTTATTAAACTCTTACCTTGACAGTGGACCTCCTTTATGCTGCAGAATTTTGCTAACAACTCCTGTATTCCCATTTCTAGCTGCCTCCAGAAGATCTTGACACTTGCCCATTATTACCAAGGCACTTATTTGTTATACTCTTGTTTTTCTTATTTTGTGCTGTATCGAATAAAAATTCTTTTAAGTCAGCACTAAATAATAAATTGGATCATCCGCATTCTTTATATGTTAACCGAAATAATGAAGTCATCTGTTTTAGCGCTTTGTGCCCCTCTCAGGTCTATAATAATAAACAATAAGTAGCCACCATACACCACATCTTAACATCGAACAATAAGAAACAAAAATTAAAAAATTCTATACATTCTTAAACTTAAGATTCACTGATTGTCCAGATTTTTGTTTACACAACCTACACAATTTCAAGGTCTTTCTCTCCAGTACTGTGTATCAATGTCAAAATTTCTACTAATTATTAAGACTAACGTCACTACAAACAAATTATTAGGAGTCCTATTATTCACTTAAAACACACTTGTTAACTATAAACTAAAAAAATAAAATTAAATTAGACTAGACAATTTAATTTAATACTAACAACTTTATTATTAACTTTTTGTTTTTAATAACAAACACGTTGTTTTCTTATAATTTTCTTTATAAATTAATTTTAATTTCACAGAACTAATCTGTGGTTAATTTAATTCACCATGAATTAATTCTGTTTTTATTTTTTTTAAGGGCTGCCACTTTGTTAATGGATTATACAATTTTCAGCTTCTGCCTATGTTGTTCTTATAAATATCAGTTAACAGTACGTTTAAATTTGACAGTACTGGCAAGAAAGGAAGACCCCTTTCAGACAAGCAAAGTTTACTTTACAAAGTCTTGAGATTATAGAAGAGAAGGGAAAAGAGCATAGCGGGGGAGTACATACTTTTTGCTGTACTCACAAATTCGTTTTGTTTTTCGTTCGCAGATTATACCTGAAGTTGGCTGCAACTTTATATTTATATACAGCGCTACCAGAATCTTTGGAAAGAAATCATATTTTGAAGAGGAAAATCTTAATTTTTTTTTCTTAATTTAAATTTTTTAAAACAAGGGAAAAATAGTAAGAATTATTAATTTTTTATAGAAACATACTTCTTATTATTTAAATTGAAATATTTACATAAAAACATAATTCGTCAGTATATGAAACTTTATAAAAATACATTTTTTCTTTTCACAAATATTTTTTTTATCAATATTCTAACTGCCTATTTCCGATGTGCGAAAGAATTATTTACTTCGTACAAATACATTTAAAACAAAAACAAAGTTTTTAGAATTTGTTTTTGTTTTAAATGTAGTTGTTGGAAAGAAGGAATTCTTTCGCACATTGGAAATAGGTTATAATATGCCTTTTTTAATATTTTTTATGTCCAGAAATAATGATGCAATTTTGTGTATTCTAGATACTGGGTACAAAAGTGTGCAGCACCAATGCGCATCAAGCTGATGCAAAACTTCATTTTTTTAAAAAGTGACTGTTTAAATAATCGTGTATTTTGTATAAGCAAAATTAAAGTAAAAATTAGAGTTTCTAAAAATAAAAAATTATCATTTGAGAAAAAAATCTTTAATCATATTTTTGTTTAAAAAAAATAATCCAAAATTATGATAAAATCATCATTCTGGCAACGCTGTTTATATATTATATTCAAACAAGAGAAAACAAAAATTTGTCAAATTAAACTTTGTGTGTCTGAGCACCAAACAAAGTTTAAAAGAGGATTCATCAGACTTTGTCAAAGTAAACTTTGCCTGTCTAAAAGGGGACTAAGCAAATACATATTAGGGGCCAAAAACACTACTTGCTGTCTTCGTGACGTAGGCGTCCAGACAGTAGTTAAGACAGTTCACTTATAAAGAAATGTCTACCGTGAATGTCGCAGTTCAAGTTCTAGCTAAACGTGTTTTATATGAACTTAACAAATTAAAAATAGCATTTAACAACTATTTTTTGTGAACATAGATAACACTTAAAGTTGCATGTACACGACATGTTTTTTACATCTGACTTGTCAAATTTCCCACTGCAAAATACATACATGTCGTGTGTTACCTTTAAAACATTGCATCTGTACAAGTCAGACGCAAAGTCATCTGACAAAATTTCAATTAGAGCGTGCTCTATTTTCTTCTGACAAACCATCTGACATCAGCTGTGTCAGAAATCTATGCCGGGAAGAAAACCGCAGCGGCGGTGCATTGTTGACGGAATCATTAGCCGGCTAAAGTTAATATTTTACAATACCGATATATGTATAATCATTTCACCATTGAATAGAAGTTATGTACATATATAAATAAAAACGTATCATTATAATATCCTAAACTGGTATATTGGAATTTAAAGAAAAAAAATGTTTAAATGGCTGAACTTTTTTACGGCGCAAATAAAAATTTTTGTGGCGGTAGCACGCTATTTTGAAACCAAGAACTACTTTGGTTAACTCCATAACTACAGAGAAAAAACATAGACAATGTCAGAAGCAAATTACATGCACGTGTGTGACCAAATATTATAAAGCTTATGTAAAACAGCAATTTTGACAGACATTCACAATTACATGTGACTTAAAAACTTGACAAGTCAGATGTAACTTGAGGGTTACACGATCAAGTTTTGTCTATCAAGTTTTAATACACTCACACTTTTTTACCAATACACTCATACTTTTAAAAATTGAAGCGAACTTGCCTTTAAAATTCTCATTCAAGTGAGTGTATCAATTTACGTTCAAGAAAACAGCTGATTACAAGTTTGGTGAGACCATTTTTCGTTTCTCTTTATAAATTGTTCTCTTGATGACATCTTGAAAGTAAATTGCTTCAAAATTGCGTGCAGCCTACGTCACAGCTTCCATTTTTTGGAAATTTTGACAAACTGTATATGTAAAAGACTATCAAGAACAACTTGATCGTGTGGCTGCAGTGTAAAAAACATGTCGTCTACGGGCACCTTAAGTAAAACATACAAACCCAAAGCATAATTTATTAATTTTCTTTTAATTGCTGATTTTTTTTACTTTTGCAAACAAAACTTCAAATTACTGTCAGCAAATGTGAAATCACTGTCCATTTTACTGTCTGCAAAATTTTCTAGACAGTAGACAAGACAGTTGGAAAAGTGTACATTGATTAGTGAAAAAGTTTGCATGTATTGCAACTGTCTTGCCAGTACTGGCAAATATAAACGTTATGTAAGTTTTACTAAACACTTCCTAAAAGATGCTACCAAGTCGAATGTGGCAAGCTTGGTTTATTTTCTGCCATTTTTAAAATTAACGACAAGCAAAAATTGTACAGCTAAAGAGCAATACGGCTTTATAAAAAAGGGAATTCTTATTATCTACCTGAATTTTTAACATTTTATTGTTTGTGTGATAAATAATTACAAAAAAACTTTTAAAAAAAATCATGGACAATAGGGGTAATATAAATTATAAACTAATTAATAAAATTTAAAACAAAAATTATTTTCTTAAAGGAAAAAGATCGACAAGACATTCAAGGAAAGTTAAAAATCTGGAAGAGGAGGTAGAATTTATTTTCTCGCAAGATGAAAGTGAAGAAGATATAAGTGCCAGTGTTTACAATGAAGAAATATTGCCAAAAACTCCCCAAACCAATAATGCTAAAGAAGCAACTACGCCAAGAGTTTTACAAAATGTAATCCAGGATATACTTCAGACACCTCGTCGTAGTTGCCGTAAGAGTATTAAACCTTCCCAGGATTATGAGGACATTGTGAATAAGTCATTGCGTTCTTGTACACGTTCGGCAAAGAAGCATTTGTTGTGTACAGAAGAAGTGGAAGAAGACTTGGAAAACCAGGAAGCTGAGACTACGCAGCCTAAATGGACCCCTGCTAAGGTGGGTAGGGTGTCACAAAAGCGTGGCCGAAAATCACGACGCAACGGTAAGAATAAAAAGCAATATAAATCGGAAGTGGAAGAAGGAACATGTTCTGATTATGAGACTGAAGTGCCTAAAGAAGTAAAGGGAGTTTCAAATCAGACTAAAGACATTATTACAGAGAAAATAATTCAACTGAATGAACAAACAACTCAAATTGAAAGCAACGTCGAAAAGATATATGTAAAAGATGAAAATAAGGAAATACACGAAGTTTCAAATGATGGGAATAAAATCGAACAGAAAAGCGAAATTTTACCGAAAATAATAGAACAAAAGGAACAAGTTGATACAACTCAAAATAATAAAGAAGAGCTCGAAGTTAAAACAAAGAGTAATGATTTTCATGAAAATGTGGAAAATTTTATACAAGAAACACAAGACATTGATAGTGAAAAAGATGATGTGGTAAATCTAAATGAATCAATTCATTTAATACAAGAGGAAACCGAGGACTATCCCAATCTTGAAGTTAAGTCTGATCAGGAAGATATTTGTATAGTCTATGAAAGTAACATAAGCAATATAGAACTACAAGTCGAAAGTGAAGATGAAATCCAATTCATTAGCTCTAAAGAGAAAACTGAGGGGAAAGACTTAATAGACTCTTTCGGTTGCTATTTAAAATCAAAAGATATTAACATATCTGATTTAGGTTTAAATCCTTTAAAAGACGAAGAAGAGGAGAAAAATATGGACGTTGAAGATAAAAATGGAATAAAAATATCTTTACATGAAATGGAAGAAATGCCTTCTCTTATAGTTTGCGATGATGATGAAGAGGAAGATGTGGAGCCATGTAACAAATTCAATGAGACTTTTGAAGCAAATGAAAATGTAATAGCTGTCGAGAAAGACAATGCAGAAAAATGTACAAAACCTTATAAAACTATGGAATCAATACAATTGTCAGATGATGAGGACGAAACACCTAAAAAACTTCCTCGTATAGTTGTAACCGACACTGAATTATCGGTTACAAACATACCGTCTACCCCTAAAGCATTGGCTGGAACACCTAAACCAAAATACTTTAGATTTCCCACACCCTATAAAAGTAAACAAAAGGTTAACTTCCATAATGAAGTCCAAGAAAATTTTAAAAATAAGACTCCTAGTAAAATTCCTTGGAACACATCAAATGTTTCTTTTACCACTATGGAACCAAAGGAAATAGTTTTATCTGGTATACGTAAACGCTCCATATCAGTTTGTATTGAAGGAAATGAACAAAAACGCCAAAAGTTCTTAACCGGACTTTCGGGTAAAGTAAAAGAAGATAGAACGGTAAGTTTCTATAGTCCAGCAAATCAAACTACTATTATTGATGATTTAGACATAATGATAGCAAAAAGTTTAAAGAAACGAAAGCCCCAAGAAAAAGATTCATCTTTTAAATGTAAGTTCAACATAGAAGTAACTAAGTTTTAACAAAGTAACAATTTTCGATTTTCCAGTTGTCACAACAAGACGCAAACGATCAATGTCGCTTGATGAATCTACGATGTCTACCTCAAGATTACCGCGTCCTGGTTAGATTGTCTTTTAGATCGCATTAATATATTTCTAATCTTATATTTAAAATTTTTTAGTACATAATATTTCATCTAAGACCATATTACGCACAAAACTACCCAACTTCGCTGCTATACACCAGAAACAATTTCAAAAAATGGAAAATTTAGAAGAACATGTCAGCCGTAAACAAGAACGCTCAATGAGTTTAATTAATTCTGCTACGAAATTTAAGCCAGGTAAAATAATTTATATTTTTGGGTTTGTTTAAGCTGTTATTAGGATAACTAAGAGTACTAATGAATTCTTTGATAAAATAAAAGAACCATTTTCAATACCTTTAATTAAAAAATTATAATAGAAGGCTATTAAATGAGAAAAACCTAAAGCCGAAATGTGAGAAACCACATGCGCATATGGCGCTGACCTAATTTTGGCGTTATTACAAAGCCGCAATGGCCATCGTGTGTCGAAATGCTTTATTAGATTCGATAGTATCGAAATGTTTTTTATGTGCCACTGCTGCCCAGGGTAGGGAATGAAGGTGGTAACCAATGAAGAAGTTTAAAAACTGCATTTACAGAACGCGTTTTACAGGTATAAGATACCAGCATATTCACTTTAAATTTCAGGATCATCTGTAGTTTATACAGATATAAGCTATGTGCACATTATGTGTATTGTCATGTGGATTGCCACTTTTCACATGTTAAATTTGTACATGAGAGTCCACACGTAAGATAATACTCTGCGATTGAACTTGACAAATCTTATATTTTTTCTGTGTAAAGTAAAATAATTTTATTCAACATTTTTCATTTTTCGAATTTATTCTATGAGTTAAATTTCAGTTATGTATTTTATAAAGCTTTTTGTAGTAGTTCTATTCCTTAAATTTTTTAGAAATGACTATACACTACCAGACTATTATATTGTATTTTCTTGTTACATTTTACCTTAGCTTTCCGTTGGATAGAAATGAAGTATATTTATGTACAGAAAAATTTACAATTATTAGACACCAGCAGAATGTAATGCATTTTCTGGCCCGCTACGGCCTTCGTCAGCATTCTTTGTGTCACACTGGATAGTAATACTTTATAAATTGAAGGTATTTAACTCAACTATTTATTTCTTTTTCATAGAAATAATTCCCAATATCTATTTGTTAAAATAGTTGAGTTAAATACATTCAATTTATAAAGTATCACTATCCAGTGTGACACAAATGAAATAAAAAGAAATAATTCCCAATATCTATTTGTTAAAATAGTTGAGTTAAATACATTCAATTTATAAAGTAATAGAGGTATTAAGGAATAGAGCTATTACAAAAAGCTTTATAAAATACATAACTGAAATTTAACTCATAGAATAAATTCGAAAAGTGAAAAATGTTGAATATAATAAAGTTGCTTATGAAAAGAAATAATTCCCAATATCTATTTGGTAAAATAATTTTTTTTAATAATAAAATATTTATAATAAATAACTAATAAATAATATAAATACCTATGTATTTAATATTGTAAAAAAAAAACTATTTAATACTTCTTTGATTTTCTAGCTTCAGGGCACAATCTTTCCATAATTAAAAAAAGCAACAATATTTCGGCTGATAAACCGAATGCTCTTAAAAAAATTGAATTAGGACCCAACCCACAAATAAACAGATCTCTAATAAAAATCGCCCCATCAACAGCAGCTTTAAATAAAACACAAGAAATGTCTGCAACAAAAATGGTCAACAGATTACCAGATCCAAGATTAGGTCTAATTAAAGCTATAAATTCTGAAACAATTTCGCACAGACAACTACAACGGCCGAAAATAACAAAATATTTAAAACCTTCTCAAAGCACAAATATTGAAAAACCACGAACAAACTCTAAAAAAGTGGCTTCGAAACCTGCTTTTAATCTGTCAACTTCGCTTATGGTGAAAGCTACAACATCTTCAGCGATTAATGCAGACAAAGCCAATACATCAAACATCTCTAGTGAGAACAAAATGGTTTCACGTATGCAACGTCACATGGATTTGTTTAAGGGTCGCGTTCCGTCCACAAGGGCTGGCGTAGCATCGCGTAAAAATGATGTTTTACTAAAAGGTGTGAGATCGAATCGCCGTTTTGAATTGCAAATGCAACATCGTAAAAATTTGGAACAATAATTTAATTGTATTTCTGCAGTTTTTCTTTAGAAAGAGCAAGAAACGTTTATTTAAGTTTTATGTAAATATTAAGTAACTTTTTTGTTGGCTTTAATGGTTATTTTTATTTAACTTTATTTTATTTTACTTTATTTTATTTGTTTTTTATTTTAATACACTTTTTTTTCTTCTGCCGCAAAAGTAAAGCCGACAAATCGCAACATTAACGAATAATTTGTAATTTTGATTGTATTGGGAATTTGCACATCTTTTCGTTTAGTTTAGAATTTTTATTGCTTGGACTTTTTTTTATATAAACTATATCATATATTTCCATTGCAGAGTTTAAAAATACATGTTATCGTTTAATGTAATATATTTATTATAAATTTGGATATTAATTTTTTATGTATGTATGTCATATTTTTATTTAATAAAAACACTATTAAACACTTGAAATAAAATTGTGTTGTAATTATTTAAATCTGCAAATTGCATTTATTTCAAAAAGTTCTTCAGTTAATGGAAATTTGTGAATACATACTTTTATTTCACTTAAAAAACACTTCTTAAAATACATTGTATATAACACGTAAATATTTGTTCCTATATTTCAACTTAACTTTAGCCTACCAGGTAGGATGAACCTTCCTTTAACTTATCGCTCAGTTTACGTTAAAGTAAAGTTGCAATAATGAAACACTTTATACGGCCGGTAAGTTGTGAAAACGGGGGTAGTGTGGCCAAGGCTAAATAAAGCAATAGCAACATACGTATATATAAATTTCTGCTGTTTTTCATTTGTATATTGATTAGAAAAAAATCGAGAATCATAGGGTAACACGACCGAATTTTTTTTTGGTTAAAATAATTTGAATTTAGCAAGAAACAAACAGAATTCGGGAGATGTTTTTTAGCAACATATTGACAATAGAAAATAAAAAGTTTTCCCACAGCTGGGGGGCTACTCTCTATTGCGATACGAAAGAAAATTGTAGCAAATTTTGCGTTGGTACTCCGTTATGCGTTTGCGCATTCAACTTTCGCATCTTTTTATTTTTTTTTTCTTTTCGCACATCATCACTATTTATTTTTTTTTAATTTTCCCATTTAAATTTTTTTTTTTTACATATTTTGACATTTTATTATTGTTGATCTGCGCTATTTTTAATTTTAATTGCCAGTATTGCTAAATTTGCCAACAATATTTCGCGAAAGTGATAGATAGAACCAAGTTGGCATTTCGCTTTCGCATCGGAATTTTATTCGCATCGCAATAGAGAGTAGCCCCGCTGTATTGTACAAACGAAAACAAAAACGCAGAACATTTAACATATGCAACATGTTTCTAATAAAAGAAATCGCCATTATTGACTACAGAATATGCTACTGCTATATTTATTTTAATGAATATATATAAGATGTGCCTAATACCAAAATTTTGAAAATTTCATTTGCCTCTGTGACGTTATACGTACTCTGTGTATATTTACATTATACATAAGTATATACACTTACTTATTTATTCTTATGGGTATTGTAGATACTCGAGACTTGACGACTTAAACTTGAAGAGTGAATAATGATACTTTTGTCATTCTTTATTTTTGTACTTCACAACGTATTAAGTACCTCAGTTGTAAGAAAGGGCAGTATGAACACCTTATAAAAGAGTGAGGGTAAAAAAGTGCAACATGTTTACATATTTATTGTTCAAACGAACAAAAAAATGCAGAATATTTAACTATTTAACCATTTTAAAGGTACTGCATTAAAAACCAGTTATAGTGCTATATTCGGCTGCGCCGAATCTTTGATACCCTCCACCGTCAGTTAGAGTATATGAGAACTATAAATTACACTGTGCAAGAAATTGACACTTTTTCGTGACAAGCTGGGCACCTGGCGTTTTAACATAATTCGGGTACACTGAATCCAGTGGTGCCCGCGGTTTTTAAAGATTGGCTCTGGTTTTCGAGATATACCGTTATTTCGAAAATGGAGGAGGTTGGACAACATATGTTCGCATAACTCAAAAACGCTTTAGCTTATTGAAAAAACTTAAAAAACCGAAATTCCGCAATACAATTTCCTTTAAGAAAAGTAAAACCTCTTTCTAATATCCGCAGTCGTTTTAGAAACATAACCCTGCAGCGCCTATAATGCCCATAGATGGGTCAAATGTATGACAAACCCCACTTTATTTTTCATCGCAATCATTTATTTCTAACATACCCACCCGCTATCTCCATTCCTTAAGGGGGCTTCCATACAAAATGTTCAATGCCGACTAGAAATATATTGAAGAAAAAGTCCCATAAATTCCCAGAAGTCGCCCCTAGTGGTATATAATGTATGATCGACCTCAATTAATTTTTTGTCCTTAACATTTTCTCGAGACATATAAGTATATACTTGCCCCTTATCATCACTTCTTAGGGGGGCTCCCATACAAAATATTGCGTTTTATGAAATTCTTAAATTAATTAAAATTTGTCGACTTTTGTGAATAAAATCAAAAGTTGCAAACAGATTTTAATCATTTATGGCTTGTTTTGTTTGGAATTTCGTTTTTTATACGTCTGCAAAAAATTAGAAGCATTTTTTTATGAATTTTTAAAAAACAAAAATTTCGAAATTTTGTTAAAATTATGTTTCTAAAACGACTGCTGATATTAGAAAGAGGTTTTACTTTTCTTAAAGGAAATTTTATTGCGGAATTTTTTCAATAAGCTAAAGCGTTTTTGAGTTACGCGAACATATGTTGTGCAACCTCCTCCATTTTCGAAATAACGGTATATATCGAAAACCAGAGCCAATCTTAAAAAACCGCGGGCACCACTGGATTCAGCGTACCCGAATTATGTTAAAACGCTATGTGCCTTGTCTGTTTTTTCAACTAGCATAGTGTTATTAATTATCCCTTATAAAAACGAACTGCAGTATACAAATTGGTTGCGGTTTAAGCCAATTAGACGACAATCAGACAGACGGTGGTATGCTTTTATTTCTAGCAATTTGAACTAACTTGAATAAAATATTATGATTCGCAACAGTTTATGCCGAACTAAAATGATTTTCAGGAGGAGAATTTACATTAGACCCATGGTAAATTATGGACTAATCACGTAACCCTGTAGAGTGATTTCTGTTATTAAAAATCTAATCGGAAAAAATTTCAATACAGTAGTGAAATTTGTTTTAGCGTTTAAAGTGCTTTTCAGAAGGCTGCTTAATATGGGATCTAAGGTAAATATGGACCGATAATCAGAAAATTGCATGATATTATTTCTGGCCATATGAACCATAATTAGACCAAATTTTTACCACAATATCTTTATCGGTTTTAGGCGTATTGCAATAATTTCCAAGAGTGAGCATAATATTGGACATTAAGGGGTGTGTACACGGTCAAGCATTTCTCATCAAGCGCTATAGTAGTATTCGTGAAAATGTGGTTTGTATGTCTGACACCGACGATGCTGGATGGAAAATCAAAAAAATTTAGATATGACGGCGAATATTACGTCCAGTACACGCACACGAGTGAATTCGCCTGCATGACAAGCATTTTTACCCTGTACAGCACCCTTAATATGGTAAATTATGGCCCGAGCTTCACGAAATTTTATAGTGTGATTTTTATAGCAGTGATTTCAAATGCTTACATATATTTCAATGAAGTAGATATGGGCCAAAAATTTGTAAAATACTCCACAAAAATAATAGTCACACAATAAAAAAATGATAATTACTTTTTTATCTGCAATAAAACAAGTTTGCATTTCTGATGCAGCGCAGTGATGCATTCACCCATTGTTGATGTTTTAGGGTGGTACTTCTACATTTTGATTTATAACTCTGATCCTACTGATGAGATTTTGCTGGATTTCAATCCCAAACTGCTTAGGATAACTAAAAGCAGTTTGACACCAAACAGACAGACAGACGGTCATGGCTTAGAATTACACAAGAAAGCAGAATATATACATATACTTTATGGGGGTAAGATGCATAATAAAAAAGTTTCACACGGAATGTCAAACGTAGTATACCATCATTCACCACTAGTGGTGGAGGGTAAAAAAAGAGTATAAAGTCATATAAGGACCAGTCTCATACATTTAGCATCAAGGTTAGAGTTTATAGAATGCGCACCTTGTGTATCAATTATATATATCAGAAATACTCTTAAAACCAGAAAAAACTACGGTCATATTTAAAGTAATTAAAACAAAATCCTGGTTCGATTTTTATTCAACTTAATTTTGATATCTAGAACGTGGCTGTTATTTTTCAAGTATATTAGCTAGTGTTCCTTTTCATTAATCAAGTGATTTTAAAAAAGTTAAATGGACTTTAAAATAAAGAACTATGTACGATTTAAGCTCTTGCATATCTTTCGAGGCACCTGTATATTTTTGTTGTTGTTTTTTACCCGACTGTTAACGAAGGGTTGCGTTTTCCCGCGTATCTTGTGGAGATGTATGTACATTCTTTAGTTAGTATCTCGTCCTTTGAAACGGCTGGATGGATTTCGACATTTGAGGTATTGCCGTTGAAACTCAATTGTTCTAAGCAAAAAAAAAAAAAAAAAAAAAAAACTTAATCCGGATATTTAACTTTGGCTTTCAGCTCATAATTTAGTCTTTTAAACCAAAGAAGAGTTTTCTTTGTTTATAGTTTATTTAATTTTTTTTTCTATTATAATAGTCGGAAAAAGATTGCCTTCTGTATCAACTGTTAGGCCCCAGTTAGCTGACAGTAACAGTAACGTTTTAAATCAGCTGCTTCATTTTGTTGTATGTAAAGCATTTAAAACGATTATACTTAAGGCTAGATTACACTATCTCACAAGCCTTACGTATTCCATAATACTTTGTGAGATGGAAATCTAATGTGTTGTTGTGACTGTCAAAAAATCTAATGTAACATTACAGTTTGTAGTCACACTATCACACATGAACATGCTTTTGTTAAAATGCAACCCTGATCCAATGAAAAGTATTATAGTGCATTTACACCTACACCATAAACAGGTTATAAGTTGTTTATGATGATAAACTAGTTTAAGAAACTTGTTTATCCATACAAATTATAAACACGTTTGTAACTAGCTTTTGAGATAAACTAGTTGCAAACAACCAGTTTTTGTTAATGCAACTCTGTTCTTTTCAAATTTTGCTCTGGCAACGCTAGTGATATTTGACATTTCATAAAAAAAAAAATTAAGTTAAAAAAGTTTGCGTTAAAAAAAGGAACACATCAAGAAAAAGTTTAAAAAAATTAATTGAAAATTGTTTTATATAATATGGATAACGAAAATAAAAGGTATGTTTATCGTATGTATAAATGTACGTGCACTAACGTTTTTAAGTTTTTTTACTGAAGTCAGCTGTTTTGTGACACGGCTGTTAAACTGTTAACTGTCAAAAATGCTGATGTAAACGATATAGTTTATGAAAGTAGTTTACGATCATAAACTAGTTTGAAAATTACAAGTGTAAATGCACTATTAGCGTTTAGAAAATTTTCAAAAAACGATTAAGTCGTATGGGATGTCAAACTTTTTTCGTAATACTTGTGACACATTGAATTCACACTATCACACTTTGTCATATTACTTGAGTTTTTGACATGTATTAATACAAAGTATAATAGTGTAATCTAGCTTTTAGCAGTAAGACCGTAACGTCAAAATCTGTAGAAAATAGATTTTCTTCCTTTTTTTACTGTACGGTAACATTACTGCTACTATCAGCTAACTGAGGTTGTAGTTTTTCTTACAGGTAAAAACTTTCACAGCAACCAAGCTGTTACAACAAGATCACTAGGGTGCCCCGGTAGGCTAGTTGGTAGTAGGGAAGCAACATTGTTCCGAAAAACATCGATATTTAAAAACATCGGTGTTTCCACGATAAGTATCGATGTTAAAAAACATCGGTACAAACACGATACATCGATGTTTTAATTTTTTTTCTTATTATTATTGAAAGATTTAATATGTACCCAACGAAGAAGTCAGTTAAGTAACCTTTTGAGGAATTTTCTTGACAAAATGACATGAAATGCAAAGTATTTTAAAAGAAATATTATATAATTTTAGTAAAAAAAAATAAAAACATTTTAATTTAAAACTTCATGGAACTTAGCGCGTGTACTTTTTTAACAATAGCAAAAAACTAAAAATGCAATTCTTAATATTTTTCCATGCCCTACACGATTTTACCTTGGAAGAACGGATATTTGCAAAAAATTAAAAAAGTTATAACCCTATTACACAGTCTCCAAAATTGTTTTAACATTTCATTAGTTTATAAAATGAGACCACATATGTATGTATACATATGTATGTGGTTATACAATGCATCCCTGCAAACAATTTCGATCGAAAAATAATCTAAACAGTTTCCCCATTTAGCAAAAACCTATCGCTTTTGCTATTCAATTCTTATTGATGTAGTTACATCGTTCGGGAAGAAGTGTCCCACTATGGTAATATTTACTTTAAGAATCCACTTAGTGTCTATATTATATGACGAATTAGAGCGCTTTGGAAGTTTAATATCAATTAAATTTAGTAGTATCGCTGTTGGCTCCAAAAAGTACTCTTTTGAAGTTACATTTTTTCTTATTGTTCTTTATAATAAAAAAGTGGGTAATTTTACTGTTTATCTTTGTTTGATTTTGTAAGGGAAATCTAAGTAAAATATAAAGAAATGAGCTTAAAGTTAAACAAATATTAAAAAATCTACGTTACATTTAATCAAAATAGCTGTTAATGTTTAAAGTTAAGAACCTAATGTGGACAAATTTTGTTAAAGAAAACTACACAAAATCACAAATTTGTTCAAACACTAACTTTGTAAACTTTCATCATATTATAACTAGCATATCTTTTTATTGCAAATTTTTATTTACAAACTTTCTTCACTCAAAGTTATTGTTGATCTTCACTAGAAAAATTTAACAAAAACACTAATTTTCACACTAAAATTTTTAAAGTCATTAAATAAACAGACAGTTTAAAAAAATCACTAATATCCTTTAAAAAAGATAATTATCAAATTATTATTTTCAATTTCATTTATGTACATTTGCTCTAAAAAAAATATGCATGAGAAATTATTAAAACTTTAACCAATCTAACCGAAGAATAAGTTTGGGCAGTTTTGTGCACTCATTTATACGTGAACATTTTTTTTTTTCGGTAACATTTGGATTCCGCGGAGTCCCAATTTTAAGTACAATACTATAACTATTTCTATTTTCAAATATTAAAAATTTCACTCTATTTTACATAATTTTATATATTAATATTATTTTACACGCACGTGGCACCGATCACATGGCAACTTAAATACAAACTGTGCTCTTTTACGTATTTTGCTTTTGTAATATTCACTATTTAACAGCAAATCGTTGCGAAGAAGTCAATATAATATGTGAAATATTCAATTGTGCCATTGTTGCAGTTGTATAACTGTTACAATTATCTGAACAACTCACTAAAGTGACGAAAAAGTATAATTTAAGAACTCATAATGCGATTCTACCGTATTTTGTTATTGTTTAATTCCGAAAAATCTACTGTTTAACTACCATATGTTACGAAGTAGTTAAAATTCGTAGACAATCGAAAAACACTCTACCAATTGCTTGGAGGGATATTATGCAGGTATGTACATACATACATATGTTCGTACTTTGTACACGCACAAATATGGTCACCTCCAAAAAAAACTATTTTTAAAGAAAATTTTGAAGATATTATGTTTAATTTTACCATATTATTGACACCGACAACCATATTATTGTTAAATTAGTCCTCCATCAAGAAGCATCATTGTTGTTGTGCTTCGTTGTGTATTGGTTGTCGATGACAATAATTTGGTTAAATTAACCATATATGTTTACAATTTTATTTTTAAAAAATAGTTTTGTTGAAGGTGACCATATTTAAACATGTTTTTTCTCTAGGTGTACGGCTATACTTTGAAATACACTTTTTCATATTTTTAAATAAAGGGTTTATTTAATTGAAAAAATAAAAATTTAAAATGGTAAAAATATTATGAAAAAAATTTAAATAAATGAAAATATTAAATAGTCGATCTTTTTTAGTTTTGACGGCGATGTATCGCCGATGTATCGTCTATCAAAACATCGATGTTAACATCGGTGCTTATGAACAATACATCGATGTTTTCTAAACATCGATGTATCGTTTGCATCCCTAGTTGGTAGTGAGCTAGTCTATCAATGCCCGGGTTGCGGGTTCGATTCCCGCCAGAGACTCTGGTTTCTTTCCTGACAAGCGTAGAGCTTCGCGGGACTAGTATACGAAGAAAAAAAAACTTACTAAGTTCTTACTACATACGAGTATTACTTGATAAGTTACTATTCAACTTCAAAGGAACTGTGAAACTGTGGGGGTAAATAGCTCCAATGTGAATAATTTATTTAATTTTATTTTTTCTTTAGATATTTGCGTTGTTGTTATTCCTATTGTTGACGATACTGATGCTGTTGTTCTTATTTCCGGTTGAAGCTTAATGTTTATTAAAGTTCTCAAAGACGTTGACAATGTAGAAAAGGAAGAATAACAATTTTCAAATTTGTTTGTTGTACGTGAAATTTAATTGAGTGTGTGTGAGAGTGTATCTAAGTGTATATGTACGTGTAGCAGTATTTATTCCAACATTGATTTTTTAATATTTAATTTAAATATTTAACTGAATTAAAAAAAGATTTAATCAAAGTTGTTTTTGGAAATACAAAATTTATTATGTATTATAATTTCTCTATGTCGTCCTAAATTCCCAATTTTAATTTTTGATAAATACACTGAAATTTATTGTTGCTTAGGCCAGATAATCAGAAAATCTTTTTCCAAAGAAAAAGAAAGAAAAGATAAAGGGCATGTTCGTAAATACATCGCTGCGCTGTATAAGTGATTTCAAATGTTTATATATGTATATATATCAATGAAGTAGATGTGGATAAAAACATTGTCAAATATTCCACAAAAATAATAGTAACACAATACAAAAAAATTATAATTACTTTTTATCTGCATTAAAAAAGTTTGCTTTTCTGATGCAGCGCAGTGATGTATTAACGTTGCAAGTAAGACTTGAGTGTTTGTTATTTGCAATCGTTGTTCAGTTTTATCTGTATATGTATAAAATTGTTACAAAAGTAACTTTAGTTAAGAATTAGTTTAATATATTAGTTATCTTGTATTTATTAGTTATTTTGTGTTACAGTCGAACTTCCATAACTCGAATCACTATTATCCCAAAAAAACTTCGACTAACGAAGACTTCGAGTTAAAGAATTTTTTGTCAAAATAGAATCAAAGGTTTTTGTATTATGTATTTTTATTTATGTAAATTAGCCTCTAATGGAAAACTACATACTTAAGGATATAACAGAACAAGCATATGTACTCAAATACATTTCTCCACTTTTCGCAGTCCATTTCACTAACGTCATTGCTTTCACCACAAGCTTTTTCATAACCCACATTATGTCTAAAATTAAAAAAGCAAACTTTATTCACGCATGTACATGTTAATTGAACTTTTCATAAATTAAACTTTTTTGCTCAATACCTCTGCTTCAATTTATCAAGCCAACCTGTGCTTGCTGTAAAGTTATCATCTCCAAAACGATTTGCAAACTCAATTGCCTTTTCCTTTAATATTGCACCAGATATAGGCATGTTTTAGCTTCTAGTTGCTGAAAACCAATCGAGGACTGCTTGTCGACATTTTTACTACATAAACGAAGTCCAGATTCAAACGAGTTGATGATAATTGATTCCTTATTTTTAAAAATTGTTGACACCATGCTTGCTGGGATACCATATTTATTAGCTACTTCCTTTTTCTTTAATCCATCTTCGACGGCTTTTAAAAGTTTATATTTTTCATCAATTGATAAGCATTTTAAAACACGTGTAGTTGCCATAATAATAAAAAAATTGATTTCAACATTTATCATCTAGCCCGAATTATAAATAGAACTGATACTTACGCAAACGAAAAGAAACAAATTTGTAATTCCCCGAAAAAAATAAACAAAAATAGCATGTAAAATAATACAAACCAGCTCAAGCAACAAAAGAGAGTAAAACAAACAAGCCATTGCATGTGTACATATGTTTTTTGTTCGAGTTATGGAGAACTTCGACTTATGGAAGTTCGAGTTACGGAAGGAAAATTGTATGTGATTTGTTCTTTTAACGCTACTGCCAACCAAATTAGTTCGAGCGAAAATTCGAGTTAGAGAAATTCAAGTTATGGAAGTTTGACTGTAGTTAGCAATTACAATATGTTCAAATAGTTACTGTATTAGTTATGCATATTTCTAATGTAAAAATTACTGAACATAATTTTCTAGAACAAAAGTAATGTTAAAATTGTTATACCTAATTGTACTTTAACCCCACTGTATATTTCGATATTGATAAATTTTAAGCCTTAAAGCAAAGACTATAAATATATAAAGATATCCCACTGCCATACATTGTACGGCCAGTGCTAAATTTGTTGAATGGCAGTACGACTACTGCCACTTTGATTCTCAGAGAACTATTACTCTCAGAGAACTTTTATTTCTCATCTTTCAGCGTACATGTGCGTGCACGCGTGTGTGTGTGTGTATGTATGTCAATGGCAATTAAAAAAATATAAAAAAACTAAAAGAAGTCTTGTTTTTCTCGTTGAAAACACATTTAAGTAATAAAAGAAGTTTTGTTTGCATGCCATTTATGTGCAAAAAAAACTATGTAGAAGCAAATGTTGCAGATTTTTAATTGTAGGGCAATAATATGTGTTTTATTGTTGTACAGATGAAACAATATCGATTCGCACCGAAGTTCAAATGCTGTTATTGTCTAAATTTAAACAATTGTAGGAATAAAATAAATAATTTTTCTAAAAAAATTAACTGCTTTGTTTATAAAAGATATTTTATATTTACTTAAGCGACATGGCGACATAATCAAAATACTTTTGATTTTCATAAAAATTTGCAGACAGTTTGATGTTTGTGCACGTAATTTCTTGAAATTTTATTTATTTTTTGTTTAAAAATGTATTAAAAAATTGATTTTCAATGTTTTTTATTAAAATTGTATTATTTGACAAATTAATAAATATTTTCCGACGAAAAATCCAATTTTATTTATTATAACAACAAATAATTATTACAAATTAGGAAAAATAATCAGGCTTTGGAAGTCTTACTTTTAGAGGTTTCTAAAATTCTTATAAAGGTCTGCAAACATATTTTTACAAAATAAAGCAATGAAAATAAAAAATTTATTGTTCAGAAATGCGTAAATTGAACCAAAATTTAAATTTATTCTTTTTAAATTGCGGAGAATAACGTATGTTATAAACACAGGATGGTGATGTTAAATTTACTAGTCCTTATATTATGACGGAAGCAATACACATGGGAAACATTTAAATACATTCAAATCATCGATTATATACTGAAAAAGTTAAAATTTGTATCCATTAAACTTGTTAAGAGCGATAAGTAAAATTATTACCTAAATACTCGTGGTAAATAGTTAGGGCGTGTGTGAAACGGTAGCAAAGTACTATGGTAACAAAGTATTTCAATGTGGGGAAAAAATTCATGTTTCTGCTGTGTGAAATTATATATTTTAACGAAATAAAGAATGCGTTTTCATCGTATACCTAGATAAATAAGGATATATTCAAAATATGGACTACGGTAGTATACAACATTTATAGACGAGTCAAAGAAATAAACTGCAATTAAATTACCTATGTTAATCCATTTAGGGATAACAACATGTTGCCAAACTTATACATATATTAAAAAAAAATTGTGGCTATACCGATATGGTGCCTAAAACTTTTCTTTTGTTTCTAATCTATTTCCCATTTTAATTATACTAATACATAGCTATGTATGTATTGCAGTACTTACAAGTTAATTTATCAAAATTCCTAAAAAAAAACACCTTAGATTTTATGATTGTAAATATACTAGTGCTCGAACACGGGACAGTGTATGTTATATTAACTACTATTTGTTTGGTTAAGCCTAGTACTCTGTTCAACATTTCACGTGAAATGCTGTCAAAACTCATATGAAAAAAACTTGTGCGGAATTTCTATGAAAAAATGTTGATAGAGTTGTACTCTGTTTAATTTGTGAAAAAGTTGCGAAATGTTTCTAGCAACATTTTTTTTACAACTGCGAAATAATATAAGCTGCACTTATTTCACGTGGAATTTTAAGCAAATGAAAAAAGTTTAAACTTAATATTTAAATGAGAACTGCAAAACATAAATAACACAACCGGTAACAGGTTTTCATAAAATAAATTCTTAAAATTTAATCGCGTTTGATTGTATATTAAATGGAATTTTAAAAATCTCTTAAAATTAATATATTTGCAAAATTCAATTCACTGATCTCTGAAGTTCAAAGTTTTAAGATATTCAGCCTTGTTATGATATTCGCACGATTTAAAAAAAGCAAAACACCAGATTTATTTTACAGTGTTTGGAAACTCGTGCGTTATGCTTGCGATCTGCCATAGTTTCTTACAAAAATTCTAGTTTCCTTCAGCATACTTTTGTAATTTGAATTCGCCAAACTTCGTGCTATTGCGATTTACAGAACACATATTATACGATTTCAAGTAAGAATGTTAAGCGTTTTACGATTATCAGAGCATGCCCGATTTATTTTAAATCGTTCAAAAAACTATAATAAAAACACACTACTGGAATAATGCTAAATATTGAAAATTTTTTGCAGATGTTTGGCGAATTTAATATGAATTTGTAAAATAAAAAATCATATTAACAACACTGACAGCGGGATTATAGCTTTGCAACAGAGTTGCAAACTGTTTTAAAAAAGTTAAAACAATAATAACATATTTCATCACTGTTACTAAACACAAAAACTAATTTTTTTCGATTGGAGAGTTGATAAGAAAAAGTAAACGATTAATTTCTTGATTCTTTGATATGGTTTAAAACTTCGGAAACAAACAAAAAACTTAGGCTTATGTGACTAAAACGTTAATAATTTGCTTTACTTTTGTAAATGTGCTTATATCGCTAAATGGACTATAACGTTAATACTTTCTATTAATCTTCTGTATAGCGGCAAAAATAAAGATTAAATGGACTATATAGCTAATGTGACTAACAATGGAAATGACTATAAACGAAAAGTACTGTATAAAATAATGAACAAATTAGGAAAATAAAATTTTTTTGCAGGTGGCTCTATGCATTTTATATTATATTTTTGTTTTGAATTCACAAAATTTTTTAAACGTTTTTATTTGACTTTTTCAATTACAATTTGCGATTTGCTGCTTGTCAGAAATTTTGTTGGTTGTTTTAAAATTTTTACTAGCCCCCAGGGCTATTGAAATTTCATTAATTTCAGAAGTGTCAACATTTTACTTGCATTCGCTCTTTTCTATCGCCTCACACACGTCCTAAGAAAACACACTTGTTTTATAATAAATTCGTTTGATACATACATACACATATTATAAGAACATACCTACATAGTTGAATTGTCTAAAAATTTTAATAATAATTCGGTTCGAATCGTTAAATTTTAATTTTTACAACAATAAAACACATATTCTTACCCTACCAATTAAGCAATCGGTCGCATTTGTTCTTACGTAGGTTATTTTCACATAAATTGCTTGCAAACAAAACAAAATCACTTAAAAAATAAAAATACCAAAAACCTGTTTTAACGAAAAAAACATACACACACACGTTGGTTTGCAAAAACAGAAAACATGTGTATGTATGTATGTATTGATGCATGTATGTGGTTTTTTGCTCTCTTCAGTTTTCTGAATGTGAGCATGAAAACCGGTTTTAACGAAAAAAACATACGCACACACACGTTGGTTGACAAAAACAAAAAACATGTGTATGCATGTATTAATGCATGTGGTTTTTTGCTCTCTCCAGTTTTCTAAATGTGAGCACGAAGTTTTTGCTTTTCTTGTTACTTCCCCCCCTCATCGTTAAGAAGCACAACATTTTTGTCAATTCCAAATGTACTTAGTGCAACATCTTTATAAATCTATAGTCTTTGCTTAAAGTATACTTTAGTTTATTGATGTATAATAGCTCCATTTAAATTCAGCCATAGTGTTAATGCGTAATGATATTAGCTGTGTAAGTTTAGATAATTAGACGCTAGAGAGCATTCCGGAAACAATTCGAATAATCTAGAGCCATCTAGACGTTTTGGTTAGAGTATAAATACTACTCTCAGATGGCACTTAAAATGAGTAATTAGTGCAAACGTTAAAGTGTGTAGATCGCAATTATAAATTGTTAAAGTGACTAAGTTCTAAATAAAGTTGTGTGAATAGTTTACAGTACCAGTTATAAGTAAAGCGTTTTATTTATTTTATTAAAGTTGCAATAAAAGAACTCAAGAGGTTTATTATAAGGGAAATATACCAAAAAAACGTTATTGAAAAGGTAACAATATCTTTAGTTTTTTCAAAGTATTCGGAAAAAGGTTTCCTGACGATCTGGCCTAAGAAACCGGTGAAATGCGCATAGAAACTGGCTTTCCCTCAACAATAAATTTCAGTGTTTTTATCAAAAATAAAAATTGAAAATTAGCAAGCGAATAACAAGCTTTCATATAACAATATGAAAGCTTAAACAAAACAACAACAATAATCAGTGAGTTTATATTTTCTTACATTCCCATACAATTGGCTGGTCTTTTTTCTGACTCAAATTGTAAATGTAAGTGGGCAAAAAAAAAAAAACAAAATTAAAAAACAAATTGCTTAAAAAGAAAATTGCCAGTTAAGTTTTTTGCACCTGCACATGCAAATTTATTATCAAAAGTTATTTTCGGGAATGCAAAATTTATTATTAATAAGATTTCTCTATGACGTGCTCAATTCCCAATTTTTATATTTGAAATTCGAACAATTTCTGTCAATTAATTAATTAAAATTAACTTCTTAGAAAATTCTACTGTTTTAATATAAAAATAATTTTTTTTAAGTTGTAAAATCTATTGAGCTTGAGATTTTCTGTAATACCTATTTATTTTATTATTCCAATATTTCGATACAGCAATTTGTATCATTAGGTCTGTCTGCGTACTTTTCCAGTAGCAAATACTCAGTAATTTTTTTTGGGAGAGTAAGACAAATTTTACTCTTTCGGCTGAGAATATCTCAAAAAGTACGCAGACAGTATCCAGTGAAATCTTGCAAGAAAACAGCTGATCGGTGTGTAAACAATTGAAATAACAAACGTCAGCCAAGATAGCGTTGAAGAAATAGCGTCCAATTTGGGAATTTAAAAACCGGGAAACCAAAATACCCAAACAATGGGTATTTGCAGTATAAACAAAAAGTTAGCGTCGAATTTAGGAAAAAAAAAGTACCCAGGGTGATGGAAAATGGAAAAATAAGAAGAAAAAATAAATAAAAAAGTTGGCGCAAACGCTTAGTTTTCGAGTTATGGACGTTTAAAGTTTTCATATAAATATGCTCTTGAACAGATTTTTCTGAATATACATAATTTATTTCAAAATATTAAACTCTTTAGATCACATTACAGTTTTTTTCATTTTACGTCGAAAAGTTACGGAAGTGCACTAGGAAAGAATGTAGTTTATTTAAATAAAAGTGTAATACAAATTTTATAAAATAACAAACACTAGCATCGCAAAAAAAAAATTCTTTGCATAGCCAGCCTTTGGCCGGACGCAAGGATGTTCTTCTCTATGGTACAATTAACACCGGTTTCGCTTACTAAAGCTTCCTTGCATAGCCGGGCTTCGGTCGGGCGCAAATATTTTCTCCCCTATGGTATAACTAATACCGGCTTCGCTAACTAAAGATTCTCTGCATAGACGGCCTTTGCCCATGGGCAAGGATTCTCTCCTCATTAGTACAACATAAACATAAAGAAGGCTTTACTTGTATTTTAATTAAAATTCTTAAATAAATTAGTATGTAGTATATACATTAGGGGTATAACTTTTGAACAATTTTTTAAATTATCAAAAAATACCTATCCATGCTATATAGACCATGAAAATCTATGATGAAAAGTAGGGCCACTTTTTCGCGGGCGTTAAAATAGTTCCCCCCCAAACCACTTTGAAGTTTAGTATTTGGATTTTTTTTGTTTATTAAAAATACAATATTGCAGAACAACACGAACTTTAACTTAAAGTTTATTTCCTTCAACAAAGATCATTTTTAGTATCTGAAGTTAATATATAGTACATGATTGTATGTATGGTATTTAAAAAATAAAAATTCAAATATTATTAATTTTTGAAGCTTTTGGAAAAAACGGTTTGGGGGGGAGGTTTTTTATCCAAATTGATCTCAAAAAACTGTTTTCTTGATATATACATCAGTGCCCACCCCGTCGTGATAGGTATTTTTTTTGGTTATACCCCTAATATACATACATTAAAGAATTAGAAAAAATTAATAAATTTGTTTTTATGCTTACTAAAAAACATTTGTATTTTGCAAACTCGTCCCACTTCTTAATAAACTAAAAATATTAAAATAAATTCTGTATGTCCAGAAAGATCTAGTGAAACGCTCTGCAATGATACCAATATTAGCCATATACATTTGGAAATGTACTGCAAAATCACATATTTATATAAAAACTTAAAACACCCATAACTCGAAAACTAAGCGTTTGCGCCAACTTTCTTATTTTTCCATTTTCTATCACCCTAGGTACTTTTTTTTTATTTGGAGCTGCGTCGCACAGTGGCGCCATTTGAGTTTTTTCGTTGCAAAAATCATATCTTTTGAACCGAATAAGATAATTGAACAGTTTAAACAGCATATGATAGATAACTGTTCAGCCTATGAAATGAGCGTTTGGAAAGGGTGCTACGCTTTGTAGGGGCCTACTTATGGGTTATCAAAGTTAAAATTAGTAGAAAAATCAATTTTATGGTAACTAAAAAAAATTTTTTTTACATTTTTAGATTGTTTTTATTTTTTTTCTTCATATACTTTTTGTTCATATACTGTAAATCCCCATTATTTGGGTATTTTGGTTTCCCGGTTTTTAAATTCCCAAATTCGACGCTATTTCGTCGACGCTATCTTGGCACACGTAAGCTCTCATTCAAACAGTATATAAAAACAGCTGTTCAAACTAGTTGCAAAATATTACCCATGGCGAATCCAATACAGGTGGTGTCGAAACGCCATCTGATTTTGACAGTTCGAGCTACTTTGTTTTGATTTGTTAGTGTTTTGTTAGGAATGGTTGACATTTTGGACAGTAAACACTAACAATGCAATGCAAAAAACCGTGTGTTGTTTCTGTTGTTTTTGGATTGTTGTAGTATCGACACCACCTGTAGTTGAATTCGCCTTGATCTTACCAGAGGAAATTTCTCCAGTAACATTTTGCAAGTTCTCTAACTTCCAACTGTCAAAAAATTTTCTTTTTGGCTCTCTCGCTGTAAGAGATTTGGAGTACGCAGACAACATTTTGCAAGATTTTGCGACATTTTGTACAAAATTATGCAAAATATGTGTACGCAGACAGACCTATTATCAGGGAAAAAATTAAACAATTCAAATTAGTTTTTTTTTTTAAATAATAGGTGTGATCCCGTAATCAACGTTGGGATACCGAAAACTGTTCCCGTGCTCAAAGTTTGGTAAAGTGAGACAGCATTGAAGAGAAAAATATTCTTCTCCTTCTTGCACGATGTAGCCCGTACTTTTGATTTGGGCTGATTGGGAATATTGTTAAACCATCCGCTGTGTCAAAAAATAAACAAAAAAAAAACTACAAACAAGTATTACCAAAATAATTAAAATAAATTTTTTTTAATAAATTAAACAATAGAAAATGTTGAAAAATGTAAGAACATTTTACTTTCATACATAATAATGTGTCATTGTGTAATTATTTGAACATATTTCATACTAACGAATTTATTTGAGGTAAAAGTTTGGTTTTTATTGTTCCCGTACTTTTGTACATTTTTGTCTATTAGAGAGAGACATTTTTTTAACTCTCATTTTACCGAATTTTGCCCAAAAAGTACGGGATCGCACCTAATGAAATAACAAGAAATATTGTCACATAGAAAAAATTATTTACAATTAAAAAAATTTGTATACAAATACTCTATTACATTCTAAAAAATATTCTAATTTCCTTTCCTGTTAAACTAAATGTCTATAATTTTGTCTGAATTAAAATAAATTCTTAACAATTCTGGTACTTTAATGATTTGCAACATTTCAAGCATATAGTGGCGATTATAATTATTAAGAATTAATTTTGAATTAGACACAGAGAAAGAAGTCCAATGGTGTCAAGTCACATGATCGTGGCGGCCAATTAACATCGCCACGACGTGAGATAAAACGGCCATTAAATTTCTGGCGCAAGAGAGCCATTGTTTCGTTAGCTGTGTGGCACATATCGCGCAGGTTCATATCCTCACTTTCTGAACACAAGAAGTCCGTTATCATTTCGCAATAGCGAACACCATTCACGCAAACTGCTTGGCAAACCTCATTTTCGAAGACGTACGGCCCGATGATACAGCCAGCCAAGGCGAGCATGCACAGGTGTTTTCACATTTTCTCTAGACCCGGTTTGCTGAAATTTGCGCACAATTCTGCCGATTTGGACACATTTGGTCGATTATGCTGACCAAAAAAATCACGATGTGCACAAAAGGCTTCAACAATCTTAACGCGCTGCTCAATTGTGTACCTCTTCATGGTTGAATTTGTAAAACACTGAAACAAAGAAATGACAAATTATGTTGGGCAAAAAACTTAACGTTAAAGTGTGACTCATAATCAACAGGTGCGTTTGAGTACTTTTACAGTAAAATGAAGTAAATAAGTAAACTTAAAAATTTTCTCTCACAAAAAACTGTTGTCCAAAAAAGTACGTGAACGCAAAATTTGTAAAATAAAGGTAACAGCTGATCGCAAATAATTAAAGGCCCCTATTATGAGTTACATTCGATAAACGATTTTCGCTAGCTATCGAACATCGACTATCGAATGTTGATTTGGTATTATGAGTTGGCAGCACTATCGAAAATTTCGTTGTGCATCGAATTTTTCAACGAAAACAAATTTGCTTTCGACGGTGTAAATAATTTAAAAAACAATTGTTGAAAATGTAAGTTTTTGTTAATTTATTAGTTTTGGTGTGCAAATTCCACATTTTTAATTATTTTTGGTTATTTAATGCAGGTCTAAAGTCGACAGTAGTAAGCGGCAGTTGGAAAAGCTTGTTTCCCTCATAGAACAAAATCCTTTGTTAGCAAAAGGAATTTTTACTAAAGTTCAGGCTACAGGTACAGGCCAGTTGCAGTAAGCGTTCATCTTCATCAGATGAATCATCGTACCATAAGTCGGTCGTAGTCATGATTTATATTAGTTTTTTTTTTAAATTTGTTAACAAAAATTTTTTTATTTAAAGTGACAGCTGATAGAAAATGTACTACTGTGAATAAACTAAATCACAATAGTACTTTTTTATCGAATGTATGCCATAATACCAAATGAAAATTCGTTCGATCAACTAATTCGACTGCTGTCGAAAATCGAATTAAGTTCATAATAGGCACCAAAGTGTTGAAAAATGTTTACTTTTTTGACTACGTAACTCGAGTAACTCTTATCGGTACTCGATTAAATACTTTTTATAACACAAATATTTTTGGAAAATACAAACAAATTATTTTATGTAATCTTTCATATTTGTTTGTTTTTTATTTTATTTGAATTTGCTGGTTTGTGTCCGGCTAAATTTGATCAATAGTACACGAATACTTTTTTTACTATTGATAACTTAAAAAACAAGGTCTGTTCTAAGTACCCGAGTACTTGACACTTTTACAACTGCAAAAAATTAACATAACAAAACAAAGTTTCAAAAGTTGGTATTTAGCCATATAAATTCTTCACAAACAAGTTTAATTAATTAATATTAATTAATTTTTTGTTTTTATTTTAGTTTTATTTCAACTTTTCTTTTTTTAAACAATTTTTTCATAATTTGTATGCCTTTTGTTTGCTACTTTTGTTTGTTTACCTTTTGAAACATATGTTTTTTTGTTTTACTGAATTTTACTGCAAAAATTTCTGCAGTAAAAATTTGTGAGTACTCAGTCTGCTACAAAAACATTATTCATTATGGGTTTAGACGTAATAAATGAACTGTTGTCCGAGAGTACACTCAGAGAAAAAACATTGTTGTAGTTAACAAATTCTAAGAGCAACATATTATGATAATATTTACGATTGTAGTCAAAACATATTATGATTACGATAAGAATCATATTATAATCGGATAATCATATTACGATTACAGTAATCATATTATAATAGTAGGCTATCATAATATCGTTGTTACAATTCAAATTATTATAAATATGTATATATTTCTAGAATTTTTGCCTTTTAAAAAAAATAATAGCCTATTTCCGATGTGCGAAAGAATTCTTTCGTTCGAATAACTACATTGAAAACAAAAACAAATTCTAAAAATTTGTTTTTGTTTTCAATGTAGTTATACGAAAGAAAGAATTCTTTCGCACATTAGAAATAGGCTATAACACTTATAAGTAGTGGTCAATATTTTTGTAACAATATTTTCGCACTTTCACAATAATAAAAAAAAATTAAATTTTTTAACAATGCATTTTATTTTGTGACACTTAGAAACATTTTTTAATGTAGGTATAAATTGTTTTTTTTTTTTATTTCTTTAAACTCATAATTTTGTCTTTTTTTAAATGGGTATTGATTTTTTTAATTGTTTTTCCACTTTATTCACACTAACAAATAATTCGATATAATACAAACGATCTAGCCGATGTAAAATCATTTTACAAATTGTGATAACCAAATTTTATTAAGAGAAAAGATATTTTTTTTTTGCATCTTAAACACACTATGAGCTCACGACTAGAAAGTTATCATGTAATGGTTATTAAATATCATTAAATGGTTGTAAATATAATAATATTTTTTCAAAGTTATCATTATTATCTTGTTAGAAAACTAATTATTTTTTAATAAACAATACCTTAATTTACAATTGCGATAAACATAGAAATGTTTACAGTAACTAAAATAAAAATAATAATACCGAATCATAATTTTTCTCTGCGTGTAGAAATTCGGACACTATACTTAATCCCCGTTTACATTGTGAGTTTGCATTGCTGCAATTTTTTTTTTATGTTAACCAATATTTTTTGACTATTCCCTTTTTTAAGCAAAATCAACAAATTTGCTCCTGAACTACAACAAATGCTGAGTCAAGTGAGAGAACAAAAATATGTAATTGCAATCTTTTAACTCCTTTCTCTACTTTCGCCCGCAAAAAAAGAATTGCAGCGACAAGAATCGCACAATGTAAATGTGCACGTATTAAACACAAAATAAGAGATTAACAAAATTTATAGGAACGAAATAATTGACAGTTATGGGACGGTGACGAATTGCGTTCTCTTACTCTCAACACAAACTCTTAAATAAACATTTTTCACATAAGAGAAAATATAACCAGGAAAAATGAGCGTTAACAAAAAATAAACAAAATTATCCATTTATCCGTCTTTAAGGTGCGCAAGTCTAAGATAAGCTCAAGGATTTATTTGCCGGCACGTGACTACATTTGTTTACAATAAATAAATTTAAATTACAAGGTAAAAGTAATTGCAACTAAAGTAAAACTGCTACTGCATCTGCAACATCTTCAGCAACCATTACAACTTAAAACAAAAGGCACAAAAACAGGATTGATAAACACAGATAAGAAGCCAACATTGCAACGTTTTTTAAAAACGGAGACTTTTTGTAAAAACGGTGACTTTTTGAAAAAAAGTAATTTATGAATGCAACTTATTGTAAAAATGTAAATTTTTTGTATAAACGGCAACGTTTTTTGAAAGCGGAAACTTTTATAAAAACGATAGCGTTTTGTAAAAACGGCAACCATTTGTAAAAAAAGGCAACTTTTTGCAAAAAAGGTAACTGTTTGCAAAAAAATCAACTTTTTGCAAAAAAGGCAACTTATTGTAAAAACGGCAACCTTTTGAAAAATAAAATGCAACTTAGCAAAAATTCAACTTTTTTTAAAAAAGGCAAGTTATTGTAATAAGGCCAACTTTTTGTAAAAACGGCAACTTTTTGCAAGCAAAATTAAAGTTTTTGTAATAAAGGCAACTTTTTGCAAAAAATTTTTGTAAATACGTCCATTTTTTTTTAAACGTTAATTTTTTGCTAAACCGCAGCCTTTTGTAAAAACGACGAATTTTTGTAAAAAGGCAGCTTTGTTTTTAATAAAGGCTACATTTTATACATCATTATTTATTAATTTATTGAATCTTCATATCGTCACCTGAAATCCAAAAGGGCGTAACAACAAAAAATTCGAAATAGAGTTTTTGATTGATGCTTGATCTTTTTATTAAACTACATATTCACAAAACCCTGCGATCAAAAATGGCGACTTTATTAAAGAGATTCAAAGGCCGAGTAAACCTTCTTCTTGATTTTGCAAAGTTTTTTGCTTCTCCTCTAAGAAAAAAAAAAGTGTTGTTACGCCGTATTGTATTTTAGGTGACGATTTATTAAATATCAACTAACAATAACACAGTGCAACAACAAAAATCGGAATAGAATGAAACCAAAAGCAAATGAAAGTTGACGTGTTCCATAACAAAACCCTCAAGCTTTGTTTTTGCAGTGCTAGATTTTTTTTACACGCATTTCAAGTTGGCGATTTCGGAACGCTGTCTAACAAGCAAAAATCATTTAAATTTGATAAAATTATGTTGACATTTTTATTATGCTGGAAAGTTTTGGTATCTTACTATTTTTGCGATCGGGGAATCCAATTTTGATATTTATTTTCACCTAAAACTAACGCTGGATGGCGCTGTCATACACATTTTGCTATTTCTAGTAGATTATCATATTATCATAGAAAAAACGATGTTTTTACTTTTTTGAGGCAAGAAATTTATTTTGCTATTGGCTTCATTGTTACACATATTTCTAATGATATTACGAAGTAAATTTTATTATTATCAGTACGTTTCTGTTACAAAAATGGTATTTTTATGGAAAAAATTGTGTTTTTTTTTTTTGGAAAAAACGAAGTTTTTTTTTTTGGAAAAAACGAAGTTTTTTTTACAAAAACAAATTTTTTATTTCAAAGAATTATATTTTTATATAAAAATATATCGAGCCATATCTGTAAAAAAAAGCTGCTGACTTGTGGGACTCCAGCGTCAGTTGGCTGAGGATAACTCAAAATTCGCCTTCTTTAATAATAAATTTACGACCGACTAAGTTGCTTTCTAATAGCTTGTGTGTATTTGCTGGTAAGTTTACCTCAAATTTATGTAATAAGCCTTCATGTCAGACTTTATCAAAAGCTTGCGAAACATTGATGAAGAGTGCTGAGCAATATTTTTTTTCTTCAAAGGCTTTTCTTATGATATTTTCTTTTATATGAGTTTGTTTAATTGTACTCTGTTTTCTTCTAAAACCGGGTTGATGGTTTGGTGTAAATCTATTTTCTTTAAAATCGGTGTTAATTTTAACACAAACAGTTTCTCAACTAGCTTTAAAATATTAGGTAATAAACTAATAGGCCTATATGACTCAACTTTTGTATAATCTTTTCCTGGCTTTGGTATCATGGTAACTAAGGATATAGGTTATTTATTCATCGGTTAACCGATTAATTACTACCCGATTAACTGATCGTTTAATTTAAAATTGACTTATAAGACACTTTTTGTGTTTTTAATTAATTGTTTCGTCTCATATACAAAACGTATGTGTTTAGACAATATTTTTTCATACAAACAAAGAAGGTGTTCAGTGATCTTCATTTTAAATATATAAGTGTTTGTTGTCAATAGCTTTCCCAACACACCAAAGCAAAGCAAAATGTAAATGAGTTGTAGAAAAAGCTTATTATAAGAGATTTCCTACAACATGACAACATAAGTATATAATTGCAAATGACTTATTCTCGCTATAGTTTTGTAAGTGATTTGACAATGATGTCCCTTTATTTGATGCATGCCTAAATTTTGTATTATTTTTTAAAGTTTTCAGTCTTTGTGTTTTGTTCGAAGAGTGAAGTGTTTTCAATAGTGCACTATTTAAAAAAAAGTAATTAAATATTATATTAGTAAAAAACTATTTGTAAATATGCCATATAAATTTAAACAGATTTATTATTGATTAGAAAAGTATTTTTCTGTAAGCTTATTCTATAAGTAGACTTCTTAGCTTACACTATATTATTATTATTATTATTATCGCAAGGGATTAGTTTTCATTATTAAACAATTTTTAATAAGCCTTTTATAATAGTAATCACAACAGTTTTCTAAGTCCCAATTGCCGGACATTTTTTGAATTCTCTTTTAATCTTACCTGTAGCGTTTACATATGAAACATTAGAAGTCAGACAGAAATTTTATACTTGTTTCTTTCTTTTCTTCATTCGTAAAGTTTGGCGGCTTTTTCTTGTAGTGTTTATTATAATAGTCTGTGGTATTATTTTGCAAATTTAAATTGCCAAACATTTTTGTAAAATTAAAACCCGAGTATTATATTCATTTACCACAAAAATTTATTTTTATTAATTAATTTTTTGTTTTTACTTTAATTTATTAGTTTATTTATTTAGAAAGCACAAGGCAAGTTAACAACACCACAAACATAACACAATACAAGCCAAACTGAGGACAAATTGAGAAAAATAATATAAAGCAACAAGATGTAAACTACGAAAAGTAAGAAAGAGAAATGAAAAAATGTCCAGTACAGATAGTTAGTACTACACACTCTACCTTTTCGACCCCTCGCCATCAAACTTCGTCTGTCCGGCAAGAAATGTCCCTAGTGTAAATTGGGACTAAGCTTAATGCTAGGAACACAACTGGGACGAACGACGAATTTCGCCCAACACGACGAATTTTTCCGTAAATTCGTCGTATGAAGCACAATAACGACGAATATCGGGCAGCTTTTATAATTGAGAAAGTTGATCACTGTTTTTGCAAAGAGAGAGAAATAGTGTGACCATATTAAAAAAAATAATGCTTAAAAATAAAAACATAATCAAAAACACAACTAAAAACTATTTTTGTAGCAAAATACTTTGTATACTTATTTTATGTGTTATACAATAAAAAAACAATTATTAAAGTAAGAAGTAACTTTATTTACTAAACTACTTCTTAACTAAAACTAAACATGGTCACCTAGTACTGATTTGTTCGTCGTTCGCCGGCGTATGAAATAGAATTAAGTCTATTTAAAGTTCGCCGCGACTGGCGAATTTTCGCCGGCGCCCTGATTGTGTGCATTTTCATATACACAAACGTCTTTTATTTTTGGCGACGAATATTCGCGGCCAAAAATTCGTCGTTCGCCCCAGATGTGTTCCTAGCATAAGGCTTATGTTAGTTAGCATACTACAAGTTCTTTCGAATTCGATTTGGTTTGTTAGGTTTTGTTTGACGTACTTTTTATATGTATTTGTTTTGTTATTTGTTTCTTCTCATATCTCCTCGTATTAATCTTTTAACAGAATTAACCGAAACAATTAGCTGTTAAAAATTTCAAAAAATTAAACAGGACTCTAATGGCATAATGGAAGGTTTTATACATTTACATATTTCCAGGAAACGGACTGAGAAATTTGATATTCTGTATAATGGGCTGCTTTTGATTTCTCCAACATTGACGATAAGCGAAAGAATTTTTTCCAAGTCAAGTTTTATCAAAACTATTGAAAATAATCGCTTAAATCCTAAATATTTAAACCAAATTATTTTTCTAAGATTAAATTATAAGATCTTAAACTATTGAAATAACTAATAAAATTCTTTTACTTTTTATTTTTTAATTAATATCCCAGCAAAAACTTAACTTACAATGCTACTTTTAATGACTTCCTCAATTCATTACTTTGTAGCTGTATTCGCCATTTTTTGCATTATTAGTTATATATTAAATAATAACTTGCTTATTATATCTTAAAGAAGTCATAATTATACATAAGAAAAGAATACTTTAATATAATGATTTAAATAAGTTATTATTATGAAATCTAAAAATCAATCAATTGTATGTAAATATATACATAAATATGTTCCACAATTACCCACACAATATATTTTTGTTATCAGAATACTAGTATTGATATCAATCTAATGTTAACGATTTTTTTTTTTGAAGAACATAACCAGGCCTGTCACAGAAACTGTTCGGAGTGATTTTGAACCCGTATTTTCATTTCGATCGATTTTCGTAATTCCGACAAATTTAAATTTCTTTATTTTTAAGTTAAATGTGTCAATATTGTGCAAACAAAAACTTTTTCGATCGAAAAAATTAAAAGTGATTTCCTTCCAAAAAAATTTATCGGTTTTCGTTTTCTGAAGAAGCTTTCTCGGAATTAAAAAAAATTTCGATCAAAATTGATTTCTGTGACAGGCCCGTATATTTACATATATTAAGACACACATTGTTATTATAGTGTTAGAGCTATAAATGATATTGTGCAGCAAAAGCAGTCTTTATTAAACATTTTCTTACATTTCGAAAAATTTTTTATTGCGTACACTTTTTCAACAAAAATTCCATAAGATTTCAGAGCAATTTTAATTAGTGAGCTTTAACCTTTTTGAAAGTACTTATTTCTTGTCTCTTTTTGTAACTTCTTATTTTTATACAACTTTTAAGTATAAAATATAAGTATTATTTTTTAGGTTGTAATTGGCCAAATTATAAAGGATTACTTTTGGGACATCGCGAACATAAATAAGTACTTTTTATAGTAGAAAAATAAGTACTCTTTTCCTCAAGTTCTCATTATTTTGCTGCTTATTTTGTAAGCAAAGTTTTTGCTGGGATATACATGGTATATCCGTATTAATTAAAAAATATGTATTACCTATTTATGAATTATTTTTTGTTTGCTCGTTTTAGCACAAGAATTGTTACGTTTGTTATGTTATTTATTTTTAATAATAAACTTCAAATAACAAATGATTTATGCATTTTTTTTATTGAAATTAGTTAATCTATCAACAAACTTCATTAATCGGTTAACCGATCAATTACAAAATTATTAAACCAAAACCCCGGTTAATTAATCGAACGGTTAACCGATTAAAGCAAAAAAACCGATTAAATGAATACCCTATAAGGAAACCTTCCATTCAAGGCGTAAAATAGCATTAAAAATAAAAAGAATAATTTTCTTTGTTTTGCGAGGTAGCTCCAAAAGCATTTTGTAACTAATATTACCAGGAGCCTCCTTGGGGTTCAAATCGTAAATAGCCTTTTCGATTTATTTATTTAAAATTTTGGGTAATAGCTGCTCTTACATCAACAGGTGGTAGACCGATCGTGAGATATATTTGGGGTAAATATGTTTTACAAATGTTTAATAAGCTTATTTCCTTTTTCAGTATCATCTCTTGCCCAACTTCCATTCAGGTTCCTTTGTGGTGGTTTGGGGATAACTTGTCTTTTAAGCTGCATGTCATAACTAGTATTCTGATTATGGAGTTGCATCAATTTCTTAAGATATTTATTCAGGGAACCCGTTTTCTGAGACTTCACTAATATTCTTAGCAATTGTATGCATCTTTTAATACAGTTTAAGTTGAGGGGATCTGTGCAATTGCCACTCTCTTCGAACTCTCCTGTTTTCAGTTAAGAGCCGCTCGACATCTGAAGAACATATTTTATAATTTCTGATTTTTTTTGGGGGTTATGCTGGAATGTTGAACATCTAGTATGAGATAACTGTTAAAATTAACAATAGAAATTTCCATATTCTCTGGTATACTAATCGGAATATTTTCTGTGGAATGTGTACTGAGATATTTTTTATTTTCACCAATTTATTTTTATGTCTGTCGTCGCAAAGTAACCAGACGGAGATACAATTATATTTGGGCTCATTATAGTAACAATTGTAGATGTGTGATCGGAATATAATTCTAAGGACGCTTCAATATGAATCGTTTCTGTGAGGATGTTTTTAGACACGCCATAATCGATGACATCTGGAATTTTTTGCTGATCAGCAGGCCAATATGTTGATTGTCCGCTCGCGACCACATTTAAGTCCATTTTATAAATTGTGTTAAATAAAACACGAGCCTTTGGTGTTATAAGTACCTCCAGAAGGTATGTTTAGCGTTATAATCGTTAGCGGTCAGGAAAAAGGGTCGTAATGATATATAATATTCATAATATTGGCTTGAAAGTCTAGGTTGGAAGTATAAATATGAAAGTACAAGATTTCGATTTAACTCTTCAACGCAAATGTTCGTTGCTTGTAGATAATCTTCACAATCAGGGGTGTCATAGAAACCAATCTTATTGGAATTGGATTTGAAACCGACAAACAAAATACATTGGTGTCATGAAATCCAATGTTATGGGTTTTTTGTTCGAACTGAAATTAATGTCGGTTTTAGGTGTCACAGTAACCAATATTATCGGTTTTTTTCTTTTAAATAAACCAAGCAGCTTACAGATCTTGTTTTTTTATTGGAAATAAACATAATTGGTTAAAGTTTAATTTGTTTATTTGATTTTTTTCCAAAGTTATTTTTTTTTGCTTAGATGGAAGTAAATAAAATTGGTAATATAGTATTTTTTGCATGTCTCCGGCAGCGGGCTGCTGCAAACTCGCAAAAGTATTCTCACATTTTCTGCTTACAGAAAATTTGCAACAACACTTATTTATTTTACTTATTTATTAACAAAAATTTTTTTTTGTATTTTAAATAAATTCGCTTTATATTTTTACAAAACAATAAAATTTCACAAATATAAACAACAAATGCAAATAAGTAATACAACGATGGTACTTATTTCATATGTTTAGTGTTTTAACATTCTTATTTTCTTTTCTATAATTTTCCTTTTATTAAAAACACAAGTTTGAACAATATTTTAGCGCACAAATCATAACTTAGAAAATTATCAAACAAAAATTGCATTTAAAGCTGCAAACAAATGAGCCAAAACATAAAACAGCTGATACGAATATCGGTTTTATTTGTATTCGAAAATAGCAAAACCGACTCGTTTTTGTGACACGAAATGAAATATTGGTTTGAAAAACCGTCAATTAGCAAAACCGACTTGGATTCTATGACACCCTGAATGATCACGCATTAAATAGTGTTTGATTTTTGGGCTTTTACCAAAATGGCAGAACCTCCACAAGCTCTATCTCGAAGGTCCTTGGTATCATACAATATATATATCCATTGATGTTGAACGTATGTTTAACATATATGATTGCTTTCAATTTCACTTCTTTAATATGCACAAAAAACGAAGGCTCATCTTAAAAGTTGTGATAAAATTTATAGTTAAAATTAAGCTAAAGTAGTTTTTATTCTACTGAAATAAAGTTGTAAACCGTGCCAATCTAGCATAAAGAAAAGCTATTGAATGCGATAAAGAGAAAACAAAATAAAATAAAAAAAATTTCCAATAACTTGAAAACAACAAATGTGTGTAACAGTTTTACACTCGACTAAGTCGAATTTAACGAATGCTATACATAAACAATTTATAAAAAGAAATATATAAAATCAGCTCATTATGCAGTGCATAGGTACTATGCAAAACCCTTAATAAATAACGCAATAAAGTAGATTTTTAATTTATTGATCACAAAACCTTTTTTTCGCACAAAAACATATTAGAAATACATATGTATCTTTAAAATGATGATACTTTAGTTGTTTTGAATATTAAAAAATAAAATTTATTTAGACAAACATGTTAAATAAAAAACTTTTTCTACAATAACAAAGGCAAGTTAGATGTAACTTCCCTCTGTTAGGTACTGCTAGTGTAGTGCTCACTGTTCAGTGTTTTTTGAAGTTCTGCAGTAACAGGAAATATTTTGTTTCAACTTTAGACTATATAGAGACATATATGTACATATACACACATACGATACACATATGTATGGATGATGAGAGAACTGCAGTAAGTGTATGAAATAAGAAGACAGAGGTGTCTTCATATTTTGTGCTGATGTGTGAAACACCTTTTAGTATACTGATCGACTTAAAATCACTTTCTGAGTCGATATAACGATGTCCGTCCGTCCGCATGATTGCCTGTCCATGTAATTTTGTGCTCGAATACAGGTCGCAATTTCAAAGGTAATTTGATGAAATTCGGTACATAGGTTTCAAAATGTTATAATCCTATAATACCAGAATCAGTCTTTAATTTCACATAGCCTCCACACAAGTTTCTTTCCTGTAGCTTGTATTAACAGCTTAATCACCTTATTATACTGTGTAGTTTCATCCTGTTGGCACCATAATTCTAAGCTCGCTAACTAAAGCATCTCTGCATAGCAGGCAAGGATTTTGTCCTCGTTGGAATAAGAATTTGGGATTCTAATATCATCCCTAGAAATTTTTATATAAAATTTAATAAAATGTATATGGGCATTTCCTCCGAATGGTTAACAAGGAGGGAAAAATAAAATGTTGATAATCATCGTGTTTTATTGTTTATAATTATAAAAAAAGTCTATGTTTTTATAATAGAATGCTATATATGATATTCTATGATATCTTAGCTGTTTTACTTGAGGAAATTGAGCTGTAAACTGGAAAATTTTATATTTTCGTTTTAAGCTAATTCTAAAGACATTTTTATATTTAATTATTTTACATGCAAAAAATTTGTTATGTTTGCACTCTTTCTTTAAAATCGCTCTATTACAACCAATTAAGAAGAGAAAAGTGTAAGGAGAAGATAAAAAGTTCAATTAACGGTTAATTAACGGTTCCAACATATGGAAAAATCGTATGTTCGCGACCCGTACGCTCGCGACCGGTACTTAAGCCAATTAAACTAAAACCAATAGAGATATTTTATTGTGTAAATATCGGATAGAGACCTACATTAATACACTATTTAAATAAATTAATCACGTTTTAATATTCCGTTCCATTTCCCAGATTTTTACATTTCACTACTGTCAGCCAAAGTTTACTTCTATTTTGCGTACGTTCGTGACCACATGTTTATTACTATCATTATGAAAACTTAAACTCGATGAAATCCGTCTTTTGCACTAAACATAGAGCTACCAAAATGCTATCGAATTGCAAAAAAATGCTAGGAAAAACTTTTGTCTTCCATATTATTTGCACATCAAAAGCGTACGAACGTACGTTCGTGACCCCAGGAAATGCCCATATAACATTTTGGGGGTAATTTTTAATTTCTTAAAATTTCCATTATATATACATACATATATTAGTAAATTAAAAATAGCCCCAAAAGTAAAAATTGTGATTTAATTTGGGGCCATTTTATATTCCTTGACATTGGGGTCATTTTTCATATCTCTTAAAATGAAAAAAAAACACTTCAACGAAAAAATGAGAAAAAACTCAAAAAAAACATTCTCAAAAAAATTGAGTGTTGCTGTGTCTCATGTAAAATTTTGCGGCCATTCTTCTTTTTTTTAGGGTCATTTTGGGCACCGTCAAAAATGAGCATCATCGCTCATTACGAATGTGTGAATAAACTCGTTGTAAACTATTAAAATAAAATTATACAACTTTTGTTCATTGTTTTACGTTAATTCAAAAGAAAAAAAAAACTAAATAGAATTGTTTAGAAGAACAAACATTATTAATAGTTCTCAATTTTACCCCCCTTGCATTCTAAGCACCTGAATAGAAAACAACACACTGCTTTTACTTGGAATTGCAAGCAATTGAACATATTTTGATTGTAACATACGTTCTTCCTTATAGGATTTTATTTAAATCCGCACTAGAATTCAAATGCGCATTTTTAACAGGCTGACGTCAAAGAAATGTGAACAGATAAAAAATATTAAAATAAAAAAAAAAATTTTATGGCATTTTTCATCAGCCTTGATACAAAAACGAAAATGTATTAAAACCAAGATTTTTCTTTTAGCATTCATTTTTATTTTCCGATGCGATCGATGTGCATTCAAATAATTGGGAATTGATTAAAAATGTAGACAAGGTAATTGCGTATCTTATTTGCCCCGGAAAAACTTTTTGAATTTTGCTAGTAGGTAGTAGTCATTTCCTACGTTACCTGGTAAGTAGTTGTCATAACAATTGTCGTTATTCTTAAAACCTCAATAAGTACTTACTAGTAATGACATCAGTAACTACTTATTACTTCTATTATTTTCACTACTGAATATTTGCTTACTAATAATCAGCTCAATTACTACTAAAATGTTGTGTTGTTTTCAGTACTGAATATTAACTGATTGGAAAATAGCTCAATAACTATTTATTAGGTATATTAATAGCGTCAATTTTTTAATTTAACAATTGGCTTTAATCAAAAATAATCGAAAAATTAATTGTAAGTAATTGAGGTACGAGGGCGGATCAATAAGGTAGTCACTTTTCGAACTTCCCTCGTAGTTATATGAAATGTAACACTGCTCCCATCAAGTACCACCTGTTAATAGACCACTGTCAAGTTTTGAGCAAGTTCCGTCATTTACTTTGCGTTTCACAGCTGTTCAAAACATACACCTCGTGGATTTTTTTAAAAATGGAAAAAAGTGAATTTCGAGTGCTCATTAAACATTATTTTTTGCGAAAAAAAACCGTCAATCAAACCAAGGAAAAGCTTAATAAATACTATGGGGACTCTGCACCATCGATTTCAGTGGTAAAAAAGTGGTTTACTGACTTTCGTTGTGGTCGCACAAGTATTTACAAATGACGCTGAACGTTCTGGACGGCCAATTGAAGTCAATACACACGAAAATGTCGAAAAAATTCACGATATGGTGTTGTTGATGCCATAGGCATTTCATACGGCTGTGTGGTTTCGATTTTTAATTATCAGCTGGGTTAAAGAAAGCTGTCTGCAAGATGGGTGCCGCGTTTGCTCTCAATTGACCATTAACGTAATCCTGTGACAACTTCAAAGGATTGTTTGGAGTTGTTTAACCGCAATTCGAATGAGTTTTTGCGGGATACGCAAATTGGAGAAACGTTGGACTAAGTGTATTGAGCTGAAAGGAGATTATGTTGAAAAATAAATTTTTTTTTTAAAAAACTGTGTTTCATCCAAAAAAGACACGGACTTATTGATCCGCCTTCGTATTATAAAAATATATGGATTAAATCTGTTACTACTTCCGACCCTTCCGACCTTCTGACTTATTGGCAGCTAAATAATAACTAGTTATTTTTTGGCTTCTAGAAAGTACTGAATTTTGTGGACAACTCGAATAAAAATAAGTAGTTATTCAGCCGAAAAATAAGTAGTGTTTATTTGCCTCCAACATTACTTGCTAATTTACCAGGTAAGTAAGGTTGGGCATGAATACTGAAATATTAAATTTATGAAGTCAAGAGCGGGCTTTTCTGAATTATTCGTTCTAAAAAACATTTCGTAGTGTTTTGTTTGTGTTACAAAATTTTTCCTTTTGCCTGTAAGTTTTTTGTTTAATTTATCAGTTTCATATGTAAACAAAAACAGCTGATTGTTTATTCTTGTCCGAACTTACCCAAAGAAAAAGTTCGTGCAAATTTGTACAGAAAACTCTCTTAATTGCACAAAAATTGTTATGTGGAACACTTTTGGGTAACTATGTGCAAGTTCGGACTGTTTCGTTATGCATGTGGAACAGAGCTAAATATATTACGTTGGAAACGTACAACCTGTCGACCGACAAGTCGATACCCAGCGGGAAAATGAGGAATTGATTACATAAGCTTTGTTTCTTTACTTTTTGGGTAAAGTTCGTGAAAATGAGAGCAACCATAAATCTCTCTCAAAATTATACAAAATTACACAAAAGTACGGGAACAGAAAAAACCATTTTAAGCACAAAATAAAAAGTCAAAGTGTTTTGACAGTCTTAAAAAACCAATAAAAGGTTGCGCCACTTTTGAAAAATTGTATATTATCTGTCGAAATAAACTACTATTAACAAAATTAGAACAATACAACCACTTTTACAACAACTTACATTATTTTTCTTGGTATTTTAATATAAAACCTTTTTATTTAATGACACTATTTATTTCCACAGCACTTTCCAAAATTTGTTCATTAGCATTTTTTTCCATACCTTTTTTGTTTTGTTTATGTTTTACAGCTGTTTAACAATTTACACGAAGAAAAAGTTTGGGCTGTTTCGTGCAAGAAGAAGAAGAATTTTATTCTCTCAAACTCGCTCTCTTTTACACAAATTTAAAGTACGGGAACGCTTTTCGTGCAAATTGGGATCCCGAGGGATCCCAAAGTAGAGTAAAGGAACAGAGCTATTAACAACTAAAAAATATTTTATTATTTTCGAAAGAATAATAATGCATTTATTGGAATCGAGAAGGTAATTTTATTGACACAATAATTATGCATTGACTACCACGTATTTATATTCCCACATTTGCAGAACAAGGAATGTATTGTTTCTGTTCGTGACTATTATTCGATTTTTTCTTTTACATATTTTCTCAAAAAAATTCGTTATTTTCTGCTGCCTTTATGTCGCCTTCTAATTTTAATTATAAAGGATGAATTATTTTATTCATTAGAAGGCCAAGTTTATATAATTTATTACAATTCCAGGACATTTTCCTTGTTATTAATGATTAATTCTGAAATCAAATATTATACAAGATATGTATTACATTCTCGATTTCTATTGGTTACATTTTCCCGCTGGTTAGTTAGTGGGCCGCTTAAGAGAACGATGATGAGTGATTTGTTGTCGCTCGCTTAAGTTGTCGATCGAAATCGTGGACCAGGCTGTTAAACTTGAATATACGATTAACTACAAATTTGTCTATCCATTTATTTTATGCTAAATCATTTGGATTTCCAAAACTTTTTCTTTTTACGCAAAAAATTATTACTCTCGCAAGTTGTATTTTTTAATTTGGCCATCACCTGTAAAAATCCAAGTATATATAAGAAATGTTAAGCTTATTTTATATTGAAAATCGTTAGGGTATAACATTTTAATGCAATCGATACGTTTTTATTTCGTTATTTCTTTCAAATATTCAACATAAGCCTTCGACTTTTTTTTTTGTTAATGGAATCAAAAAGAATGAAATAAAAAAACACCACATGCCATTCTTTTTAACGCATTTCATTCGATGATGATGATTGCAATGAAGTGATAGTGGTAAATTCAATAGATAGAGTGTTGCAATAAGAGTTAAGGTATTATTGAGTCAACATTATAAAAAAAAAAAATATTTAATACTAGTAAAATGGTATTTTTTAAATTTACGTTTAAATTATAACATTTTTTTTATATCGATTTTCGTTTCACAAATAGATCTTGATTTCGTTTGAGCGCTCTCGTATAGTTTACATTCTTTTATTTTATTGCGATAAACGATATTTATTTTATTGACGATGCTAACTTTACACGATGATTGCTCTAGGACCTTTAGTTTACGTATCAATCGATTTTTAATTTTTCATAAAAAAATCGATTTTTTGTACGAAATTTGAGAGATTCAGATTTTTATTCTTTTTCATTTAAATATCGATTTTTCGTAAGAAATTTGAGTGATTACAGATTCTTATTATTTTTTCGACTTTTTAATTTTTCATAAGAAAAATCGATTTTTGGTCAGAAATTTTAAGGATCACGAATTTTTTTTGCTTTAAGACATCGAGATTACGAATAAATTTACTTTTTCATTTTTCATATAAAAAATCGATTCTTGGTAAGAAATTTAAGGGATCACAGAAATCTATTTTCAAATAAAAATTTTTTACGCCCTTTACCACAGGTGGTTATTTCTACAATATTGATTAAACAATGTCCGTCTGTCCGTCTGTATGTTGAAATGTGTTTTTTTCAAAGGGTGTTTTTTATTAAGGGTGTTTTAAGATGTAAAGAGCTTTTGATAACTGTGAAACTTGCGTGGAAATTTATTTCTAAAATTCGTGCTCTATTCGCCAAACTTATAGAGTACTTCGTCAAGTTTATGGTGCGCAGAATAGTTTATCTGAGCAGCTTATACGCAATATTATAGATCGATTCGTGACCACATTTCAGTGTTGCGAGAAGCTTTGAGATTTAAATTGTTTATAATAATAGTGGAGAGGGTATTATGCATTTGTGCTGATGTTTGTAACACCTTAAATATTTTAAGCATACCGATCGACTCAGAACCACTTTCTGAGTCGAACTAACGATGTCCGTCCGGCTGGCAGACTGGCTGACTGTCCATGTTCACCTTGTGCGTAAAGTACAATTTTGGAAATAATTTGATGCAATTTAATGCATAGGTTCTAATTGGCACAAGGACCAAGCCTATTAGAAATGGGGCTAATCGTTCCATAATTTCAAATAGTACCCATACAACAATATCAACAGGTGAATCAATAACAGGCGGCTGTTTTTTGAATCCACCTTGTAAATAATTAAACTTTTTATGATTTTTTTTTGTATTTAGTAGTGCTACCATACTTTTATCTTAATTAAATAAGAATTTTCAAATAAAACTCAATCTAAATACGATTTAAGTTTATATGAAAATTAAAACAATAAATATTGAAATACTATCCTAAAAATTTTACATAAGGACTTTAACATAAATCTTAAACTAATACCATAATTTTGTTCAGGTCCATGATTGCCCATGGGTCGTAAGTAAGGTACAGCAGCAAAAATTGTTTTTATATATTGTGATGTAGGGTCGGGCTTGACCGACTATACTTTCTTATTTGTTTATTTCTGCAATTGTTACTATTTATTTTATTAGCTTAAAGTTGATATAAACGGGTTCTTTTAACCATATATTTCATAACTTTTTGCTACAATTTCGGGGGCAATGGCCATGATTTTATTTTGAATGTTGATTTTTAGCTTAAAATGTCTTTAAAGAAAACTGTCAGGAGGTCTTAAATTCGGTGAACGTGGAGCCAGAGTTACCAAAGCTATTGATGCATGTAAAGTATGTGGTGTAAGACCACAAGGTTGTATGATTTTCCACAGCTGGCCTAACAAAATGTTCCAATATCGCCCGAAATGCACCACCGCTGACAGGGATTAACACACGAATGTCACTTTCGAAAATATGGGCAATTTGTCCTTTTGGACGATACACTGCACCAAACATTACACTTAAGCCTAGAGTGCACGGAGTGTAAAAAGCCACATGCGCATGTGCTTCTGGCGTAATTTTTACGTCATCACACAACGGCTATTGTGGCTTCGTATTGACTTCAAAAATTTTAAGGAAAGATGTATTTGTATTTTTTACATCACAATCAACCAAAAAAACCAATTTTTATTTTTTTTGTTCACTCGTAAAACTGCTCTGAGTGGGGAAGCAACACGCGCTCGTTGTCATTATTTCTTTTTTGTCTACTTTTCGTGAGTTTTGCGTTATCATTTCGCATTGGTTAAAGGCTTGGCGTCGTATAACTGTACCCAGTTGGAGTTTTTGCGGTTGTCAGCATTGACTTTCTGCAATCGTTCGTCAATATTTTAACGTGTTTGTCTGGTGGAGAACCATTTATAACTCAACGTGACTGGTGGAGACGAAAAATACTCAGGAGTGGATTATGGAAGCTTTCGCCCTCCTATACGACGGTTTAGGTCGAACGAGGACTTGTGGTTGAGGCTTCAAAATTTCGTGTGATACCCTGATAATATGACTTAAATAGTCAGCTAAAACCTTTTTAGTTTTAAGTAAAATGAAAAAAAATAAAATAATTTTTTGTTAGTTACGGCCTTTTAGATTTAAGATGACGATATTTTATTTTATTGAATGAAAAACTTTTAATTTAAAAAATTATTAAAAATGATTTTTTTACTCATCCACAAACGTTTGTTTTTAAACAAAAACAAACAGATGTGTGAATAATTCTTGCTAGTACAAATTTTACTAGTAGAAATTGTCACGAATTTTTTGTCGCTCTAATTTGTATGCTCTTTCTTCTCTCTATCGTTGTAGGTTTTTCGAGTAACAGTTATCGAAAATAAGCAATAGTTTTCTCTTAATATATGTAAATGTTCCCGTCGTTCCTATAAAGAGCATAGGACCTCGATTTTTTCTTATTGAACATACAACATACCTAATTTTTTTCTAATATACCTGCTTAGAAAAAAATTCTTAATATTTCAAATTTAATTTTCCAAACTTTAAATTATATATCACAATTCTTCAATCATAATTCTGAAGTTTCTTATTACATTACATAAGATTATCATACTCATATTTAAAAAAAATTTATTTTATTTTTAAAACTTTCAGACTGAAAATTTTAAAATTATATGGGAATGGTGTTCCATTGCATAAAAAGTATTTTTATATGTACATTGTATATAAAAAGTATTTATTGATTTTAGAGAGTTGGAAAAATTTCGACATATATTAGTTCATAAAAAATAGGCATTTATGCCAAAGAAATTCAAAGGAATGAAAAATATTCTAACACAATTAACCTTCTAGACTACATACAACACTTTTTCATTGAGGCTTTTATGTTTGTGTTATTACGTTTAAGTTATTGTACACTACTACCAGTATTTATGTAACACATAGCGCAATGAGATTACAATAGGACAAAACCATTAATGACATTATCTTCGGAGATCCGATCTTTTGTAATTGATTAAGATACCATTGGTTTGTCGGTACTGATCTAACAGTTTTCACTCTAGAAAATTTTTAGAGTTGCTTAAAAAAAATCCGAAATCTTCGAATAATTATTGATTATTGGTTGGTCAAAATTTAAAACATTTTAAACAACTAGATTTGTATTGGGCTCACATAATTTTCCATTACAAACCTCTAAATTCCAAATTGCTTATTTTTCCTTAACCAATTTACAATATAATTTTTGGTTTGTGGCACAAAAAACACGTGTAAACTGTTGCCATCAAAGAAATAAAGGACAAAAAAAATTTGTTTCCCATGAACATGAAATAACAACGAAAACAAAAAACAATTTAGAGATTTAAAAACCAAGTGTAGTAATCCAAAAAATTAAAAAAAAGCAACAAACGAATTTAAATTTCCGTTTTCAATTGCTCGCAACTAATACTCATCGCCTTTAGTCTCCTTGTCTCTCCCGCACTCCCATTTCTATCAATCCACTGAAATTATTGAACATCCTTTTGTGAGCAAACCAACAAACAACAGATTCAATCTATGCATGACTATGACTGCGACTTTTTCGCTTTAAAAAACGGATGCTTTTATTTTTTTTTTGTAAGCAGAACGATAACAATCGGAAATTATTGCAAATGGAAAATATACGACAACATCAGCAGCACCGGCGTTGGCAAGGAAAACATCAATAAAAATACACATTTAGAAAATTTTGAACCTTCCATTTCGAATAAAATTTGTTGTTGTTGTAATTTATGAGGAAATCAGTTTTAAATGACTAAATTTTTCGCCAAAATACAATCAGAAATAAAAATTTTTTTAACCAATTTGAAGCCAAATGGGAAGAACAAAATTGATTAATTTTGTTTTAAAACAGAAATAGTTTGTATGTATGTAGATTTTGCTAAAATGTTTGGAAAATATTTATGTATATTAAAATATTTTTGAAAAATACTATTCTTCTGCCATAAACTGGTCTTCCTAAGCACATGATAAAGAATCGTTAAGTAATTCGTGAGTAGGATTCCTAATTTCATGAACTTTCCGATTTCCAGGAACGCTAAAATTGGCCAAAACAATTTTTGTAAGGAATGATATCGAACATTAAAAAGTAATAAATTTTTCAAAGTCAATGGCAATTTCATGCAATAAAACGTGTCTACGCAGTAAAAACCCAATCGCAGGCATAAAGAATTTGAGATTTGTTTCAAAATCTGTGGTATCGTCCTTAAACGTGGTAGAAATCAAAGGAATTTATTAAAAAAAAAAAAAAAAAAAAATGGGTGATCTATTTGAATTGAATAATAGAGCCTACATAATGGGCCTTTAGAAAAAAATATCTTTTTAAAAAACTAAAACGGAATAAATATTTAATATGTATTTATTAGGGAGATCGAACGGTTATTATTCGACCGGTTTTAACCGGTTATTTTTGCTTTGCCCAAGTCGGTTATTTTAAAATGACCATTTTTCGAATATCGAATAAACCGGTTATTTTGGTATAATAAACCGGTTATTTTAATAATGTGTAATTAATATACATTTTCATTACTCTGGTTATAGATGTACCCGTAATTTAAGTATTTTCTAATTGAATATTGGACAAACTTAAACTTTTAATGAAGAATGTCAAAACAAAATGTAACAAAGGTCAAAAAACATTATAAACACTGTAAATACAAATCGCTTATAAAAGCGTGTGTTCTTGTAAAAAAAAAAAACCAAAAACTATTCAAAATACTATAAAAACGTGTGCAGTTAAAAAGTAAGAATTTGTGCGAGAGTATTCTAAATATTAAATATTTTTTTATATAGAGGTTATCTCTGGAGATTTTTCGAACGCGTTTTAAAAGACAAATTTAGGTGCTTGAAGTGCCCTAAAATGATAAGTTACAAAGGTCCTTCCATGCCACGACTTATTAATCACCTTTAATTAGTCTACATGCTTGACATTAATGTGATCTACATAAAACTTAACTCAGTTCGAAGTAGTTTTAAAGAGACGACAAAGAATACTTTACTTAAATACGCGGCCAAAAATGAATCATTGGTGAAATATTAGCCCGTTGTGTTGCCGAGGACGAAATGCACTTTAAGGCACTAAAAACTCTTAAGTAGTTCTAGCATCTCTTCATGCTGAAAACTACAACATTCCGGCGGAATCAACGATATGGGAACAATTTCTACCAGTTTTATTTATTAAAACACCAACAACTTAAAAACAAAATTGAAGAAATCAAACAATGTCATGGAAGATCTTAAAATGTAGTCGATGAATTGACAAATATTTCACACAAACAGCATGTTCATTTTACTATTCGTTTCTATAATGCTGCAACAAAATAATTTGAAATAGATAATCCTGGCTAAGAGGTTTTGTTTGCAACTTTTTAAAAATATGGTTGTGTTATATAGATATGCTTAACCATCAACAAATTAAAACTCATTCAAAATAAATTTGGGAGAATATTTTATATAATAACTTTATTAAATTCCTATAATTAATTTGCTTTTGTAAAACGTTTGTCTAGATCAAACATCTTTCAACAGTTTCTAAATTACATTAAACAAATATCTTTTTACAAATAAAGTTTAGTAAATTAATAAAAAATTGTAAATTAAATAAAAATTGTGTAGAAATAAACAACTTTACTCATTTCAACTAAAACTGCAGTTTTTAAAACTGCAGAATGCTACTGTTATTTACACCAAAATCTTTATTTTAAAATTTCCTGCCATACTGCATTTACAGAATATAAAAGTTTTGCCTCGTTCAATTTTTATATATGAAAAGTTAAGCAAAAATTAAAAAAAATGTTAAGTTTGTATTTGAAAATCAGAATTTGTAGCGCTATGAATAAAAACCCATCGAACAAAATGGCAATAATGCTTTAAGAAACATTTAGGAAATTTAATAAACTTTCTAATGCATGTAATGAGGTTCAAATCCATTTAGAACTACTTGAGTTTGAGGCAAATTACTACTAAATCAAGATTTTTTAATTTTTTGGAAAAAAGGCATTTTGCCTAAAAAAATAAAAAACGATTTGAGAGACCACTTCCCGTTCATCAATATTTAAGTGTTATACACCAAAATTCTTGGTTTTTATAGTAGATTGTAGCGTGTCTTTTATATTAACATTGCTTGCACACATAATTACAGTATACATTACATGCAATGAACCAGGCGCATGTTTAATGTAATACGAATAAGCCACTTGAGTGTTGTGCGCTGTGTGTGTGTGTATGAATACCATACTAGCAGTACACACGGTCGTCAATAGTAATACTATCACCACTCTTGCTATTGGACAAGTGTCTGCGGTATTGTAAGAAAATGCTAAGCAAACCGCTATACCTTCCACTGTAATGAAAATGCTTAATAAGCATTTATTGAGTATAAAAATGGACACAATTATTAAACAAAATCAATTCTTATAACAATTACAAACAGTGCGTACTAGCCGCACTAAATAAAGAATTCTTCATTAACAAAAAAATCAAAATTAAATGAATGAGTTTTAATTACAAGATAAAGAAAATCGATGTTCATGAAGGAATTTCGAAAAAAGTATAAAAACTGAGACGGTCTAGTATTTATATGTATATGTAGGTAAAATTTAAAATTAAATTACGATTTTTTCCTCAAAATTCAATAACTGCACAAATTCAACTTAAAAAAGTCACATTCGAAAATATTCGGGCGTCTTACAAACAACAACTCTTAAAATTAAGAAAAAAAACTACGGTCTTTTTGTAAATAATTGTATAAAAATCTCGTTCTAGTTAGAATCCTCTACATTTCGATTTCAAGAACATAAACACAAAATAAACAACCATTCGAGAAAACAAATATTAAACACAAAATAGAATTGTTAGGCTTTTTTATTTACTTCATTTCATTACCTTCAAAAGTATGATTTATATCATAATCATAATTTACTATCAAAGTTGTTTGTGGGAATACTATTATTTATTAAAAGATTTGGTTTGTTGTGCTTAATTCCCTTTTTAAATAATTGATAAAATATACTGAAATTTATTGTTGGAGGATAAGCTGTTCCTATGCGCATTTCACTGGTTGCTTAGGCCAGATCATCAGGAAACGTTCTCCTAAATAATTTTAGAAAAGCCAAAGCTATCAGCAAACAAAACTACAGAGGGAATGAGAATTACCTACAAACACTCAAAAAGTCTTGTTTACAACGATATCAAAGCTTAAACAAAATACCAAACAATAAATCAGTGTTGAGTTTTATCTTTTCTTACATTTCCCGCTACAATTATTTGGAACATTAATTGTAGTTGTAGGTGGGTAGAGAAAAAACATATTAAAAACAAAAACAAAGTGCTTTTATTGTAGATGGCATATAATACCAGGGATAATTTTAAATAAATAGCCTGGCAGCGTCATTAGCGAAATTTGAAAATCTTTCAATATTATTTCAATACCACTAGAAACAACTATATCTTTTGTGAGCATTTTTTATCAACTTTAAATCCATTTTTGGAATTCCATTTGATACTTAAGCATTCTTAAAAAAAGCCTTGCAGTATAACCAGTGATGTTGTAGACTTTTTTGAAAAGTGCCTACACATCCTTAAAAAATCCCTATTTTTCCCCACGTGCTCAAAAGATTGTCCCAAAAAATCTCTACAACTTTTAAATGATAATATATATATCAATGTAAATAAAACCGTTGGTGTTAATGTATATACATTTTATTTAAAGTTGTAATACATGCATACATACCATTAAATCAGTTCTTTTTATAAACTAAAAAATAAATACACAAAAAATAAAAAACCCAAAAGACAAGAGATATTCACTTTGTATTTTGTACTTTTGGAATTTGTTTGGATACTATAAAGATTAATTGTACAAGTCTAGGGATAGAATTTTTAAAATGATTTTCGGTGCACTTGAAGGTACATTCGTATTACATTGTTTTTTTAATAAAACTAGGACGTCAAATATATAATATGTGTGTAAAGGCCTTAAGATATCTGTATTATCGTGTACACTGACAAGTCATATGTTTTTATTTTGGTGACTTTACCCCACAAGTTTTTGATGCCCATATTAAATCAATATCTATTATTGTTCTGAAAAATTAAATTCTTGTAAAGAAGAGTTTCACAAATTTACCTTAAAATTAAAGTTTAAATGGGGATAAGCGGTCACTCAAATAGATTGAACAATTTGTAATGTTGCCGTATCAACAATTTTATTAGTATTTTTGGTTAAATATATACAGTCTTACCACATTTTTAAAAAGTCTCTAGAGTTAAATGATTTCAAAATATGTGTCTTTTTTTTCCTACGGCCATTATTTTACAAAAAAATCACGAAAAGAGATTTTTTTCTACGCATAACATCACTGAGTATAACCATCGATTGAGTTTCCAAAGCCTGGTTTTGGTTTGTCAATAATCAATTAAATTTTCTCTCTAAATGTACTATGAATGCGATTTTTTGTATTAGCTATAATTTTTTTTCGTCATTACATCTAGTTTGCCATTTTTTAATCGGAAGTTTGTATGACAATGCATAACTAAAAATTTTATCTAGCCATTACCATTTACATCTTTTGCCATCATTTTATCAAAACTGTTGGTCCCTTTTTTTGTATGTAGGGTGATATGTCAAATCAAGGTCTTCAATATGTCAAATCCATATAACTACATACAAGAAAAAACTAGAGCTAAATTCCTAGTGTTGCTACTCTGTGTAAATGTACCTTGACTAGGGATGCCAATCTGAACTGGTTTTCTTAAGTCCCGGGATTCAGTATTTCAAAAAATCAAATCCCGGGATTCCAAGATTTTACGGGATCCCGGGAATTTTCAGGATATCTGCGTTTTTCGGGAATCGAGGTTTTTGAAAGTTAAAAGTAAGTTCTTTTTATAGATATTTATAAAAAAAACAAAAGTTTTATAATTTATTTAATATTACAAAGTTGTTTAATGATTATATTGGCTACTACAATTTTTAAAAATTGAAAATTGTAATTTTTTCTTAATTAATTATTAATTTAATTAAAAAATATAATAAAAAATAAGGTACGATTTCCAACAATGTATTAATTGATTTAATTAAAGAATAATTAACATGAAATCTATATTTTATTCAATTACTTTAGTTGAATAAAAAAAAATAATTAATATAGTAATTGCATAGAGTTATTTGTTTGCTGGATTTTATTGTAAGATTCTATTAAAAATTTTATTAAATGAATTAAGATGAATAATTGAAATTTGAATTCGAAATTAATTAACAAAATTAATTTTTTAGTTAACCATAAAAATTTTATTTTTAACAAAAACACATTTTTATACCCACCACCACTGGTGGTAGGGATTATGTAGTGAATAAATTACACTACTTCATTTTGAGAAATCGGTCCATAAATTAGCTTAGCTCCCATGCCCACTCTCGAAAAACACTTTAATATGCCTAAGCCTGTAAAGAGTAGAGATTAAGTTTGGCATTTGTTGCACCAGTGGAATCAATTAGAAACTAATACCACAAGAAACTTTTGTTTTTTTTTTGTTTTGTACTTTTCAAAAGACATGTCTTTCTTTAATTAATTTTCTTCTTGAATTATTTTCAGCATTTCTCACATTGAAATTTCTTTATAATTGTTGGAAACGCTTAAAAAGAATAACAAAGTTTAACTTTTTTTCTTTCGTTTTCAATGGCAGAATTAACAGAGTTAATCAAATAAATATATAAGATCAATATTGTGTTGCCTATCCTCTCAAGGAAGAATGTCATGATGAATGTATTTTTATAAAAAAGGTAAAACAAAAAAAATTAAGCTAACGATTTCGGGATAGACTAAGTCCCGAAAATCCCGGTATTTTTGTGGATCGGGATTTAGTGATTGGCATCCCTAACCTTGACTCAATATATATATATATATATCAAAAGTACCCGTACTAAAGGCGTACTAAACGGTTTTCCGGGAGTAGAGTTTATATGGGGCCTAGTGTAAATTACGAACCGACCTTAAACAAATTTTACAGTGTGATTTCGGGTCCTATAAAACTGTGACGCACCAAATTTTAGTATGATAGCTTTATTGATAACGGTTTTAGGCGTACTAAACTGTATTCCAGGAGTAGGGTTTATATGAGGCCTAGTACAAATTATGAACCGATCTTCAAAAAATATAACAGTGTGATTTCAGGTCCTATAAAACTGTGACGTGCCAAATATTAGTATGATTGCGTTATTTATTACGGTTTTGGGCGTACTAAGCTGTTTTCCGCGAGTAGGGTTTATATGAGGCCTATGGTCAATTATGGACCGATCTTTAAGAAATTTTACATTATAATTTCCAGTCGTATAAAGCGAATTCGTGCAAAATGTTATATTATTTCGTGCATTTATGCTAGTTTTTGTATCAAAATTATCAATTTTTTATTAGGGTGGTGGTTCTACATTTTGATTCATAGTTCTGATCCTACTGATTCGATATTACTGGACTTCAATCCCAAACTGCTTAGGATAACTACAAGCAATTTGAGACCAAGTTTGTTCTTTTCTTTTGCGTTTTTCGAAAGTAAGCGTGTTTTCAATAGACGGACAGATATATACTTTATGGGGTCTTAGATGTATAATAAAAAGTTTCACACGGAATGACAAACTTAATATACCCTTATTCACCACTAGTGGTGTGGAGAGTATAATAAGCACTTGAAATACCAAAATACTCACTTTAAACCAATTCACAAAAAAATAATAATTATTATTGAACTTTAAATATACAGTGCATATAAAGTTAACAACTTAAAAGTTTTTTTTCTGCAATTAGAGTTGTAGAATCTTATCTACTTCTACCCGGTACCAAATACGGATGTTAAAGGTAAAGTTCATATTTTCAATTAATCGCAACTTTTGATGGATTTCGCTCCTCTGTGCAGCGGGTTGAAGGTCTACGTAACTTTTACTCGGTGAATTAAGTTATAATATTGAATTAAGAAAAAAATAATGATGGCAAAATAAAAAACAACCCTAGAGGGAAGCGAACTGACACTAAAGTAGTCCTGTATTAGGTTCTTTGGTGGCAGAGACCGGGCCCAGTTCTAGCACTTTATATGAATGGGACCTATCACTTTTAAATGGGGTTGTCATTGGAGGGGGTTAAATGACACCTAACAGCCACCATTTGAACAGTCACTACAATGCTAGTCCTTGGTATTTTTCCAATAAAAAGTCCTAGAATTAATTTTAAGTTAAAATTTTTAAATAGTCTAGTAAATGTAGTATAGACATGTATCACACCACCGGTAAATACATCAACATGCTACAACAACGGCCCTAATAAGTAAATAAAAAAATCATTTATATAAAAAAATTATTAAAACAAAATTAATACAAAATTAAGAAATCCATCTTTTTGTTCTTAATTAATATTCCAGTTAAGTGATTAGTTCACATTTCACATGTCATTAGATATTTCCTTTTGTTCTTTTTCTATTTTCACAAATCCCAGGACCAGTTCTGTTGGAACAATTGACACAAATTTCACGCAGGTTAATAAAAGCGAAGAGAATTACATTTTGATTTTTTATTCCTTTGTTCATATTTGGCATTTTAAACCAGCGCCTAGACATTACTTTTCGTCTTTGAATAATACTAAAAGTAATGACTTTATATTACCTTATCCGCATAAATTGTAACCAAAGTAATTTGTTAATTATTTGTATTTATATTTGAAATTAAAATGAAAAGTTTATATTTTAAATAAAAATTGAGGTCATATATAATTTATGCATGTGTTAATATGAATTGTATTTACTTACTTATTAACTTTTTTTTATAATAACCAGGACAAATTTTTCAACCCTTTTGCTAGAAAAAGAAGTTTTTGCATATTTCGCAAAATGGCTTATATGCAAAAAAGCGTTTTTTTTTGCAATATATTAACCAATTTCAAAAATATAATGAAATTTTTTGCATAAACGACTACATTACGATCTTTGCGGACAATCGCTGTTGCCAAGTTTTGCCGCAAATTATTCATTAATTGATTATTTCAATGATGAAATAACAATAATAGGTTTTCAATAAAACTTTTCGGTAAAAATATTTATGATATTTTTGTTTAGCACACCACAATAGTGAAGAAGGTATTATGCGTTTGTGCTGATATTTGTAACACCTCAAAGTATTAATTCTAGACCTACCGTTAAGCATACCGATCGACTTAAGCTATGGTCACACTTGACAAATATTTGATGCTCCACACGTAACCATTATTTTTATTAAATATTTGTTTCATTTTGAATAATGTTTGCTAGATTAAACAGCAGTTAACCCTAAAAAGATAATCATATCAAGACAAACGTTAAAGATAACACTGGCACATTATTTTAACCTGCTTTTTTGTTGCATTTTTTGATTAATTAAGAACAATCTAATGCGGATTATATTTTTACATATATGTATATTAAATAAAAAGGCCGATATTTTAAATATGCTTATATATGAAATTTCTGAAGTGCACAGCAACGAATTCCGGCCAATTAAAAAGAAATAGCAATATATCGAAAGTGCATGCGTAAAATTTACGCATATTATCTTTCCAGGGTTAATAGCTTATTAATTGCAATATTCTTTCGAAAAAAGCTTAGTAAATACAATAAAATTGTAAAAGAAAACAATTCATAATTAATTAGTTTAGTTGTCACGCCTTTTCCGGATTTTTTGTCACTTATTTTTTAAGTGTGAACATACATTTAGAATCACTTTTTTAATCGATCTAAATATGTCCTTTCGTCCGAATGGCTGACTGTCCATATAAACTAGGGATGTAACGATACGCCTTTTTACCGATACGATACCGATACTCAAAGAGAAATATGGCCGATACCGATACGAATATAAAATTTAAATTCAAGATAAATTTAACAAAACTTGAGTAAAGTAATTTTCATTATACACAATTAAAGTGTAAGCGATTATTAATATTTAAAATTGATTTTAATAAGATTTAGATTTAAGTTATTTATATTAAACAAAAGAGTAAAAATAATTGAGTTTCACCAGATCAGAAACTCAAAATGCCTTTTTTGTCTTAACATCTTTGTGCCCAACGTCAAAGAATTTTTAATTTCTATTTACATACATGTGTACTAGACCTTCAGCTTTTTAAACACAGGTTGTTTCAGTTGTTTTTTTTTTCACTTTTTATATTTTCTGATTTTTTAATATACATGTAGGTTTTATGTGATTTTTGAATTAATTTGCGTATGTCAGGCAAACTATTCTTTTTTTCTTTGCCAAAAGTTCACTTTTTTTAAGCTTCTTGGTTGCTTATCATCTTTACACTTCAAGGACTTTAAATGAAGAGCGATTTTCAAATACCCATTTAATGATACCACACTTAGGACAGGTCACCTACTGTTTACTTTTTAAATTATAGCGTATTTTTGTTGGCAAGTTGAATTTTGTATACTTCTCTATATATACTGGCACTTGCAAGATTAAGACAAATCGATCGACGTAAAAATCACCGAAATCATCCTACGGCCCTTTTCCATTTTACATATTTATAGTTTTTTAAGAGATGACTACAAAATAATAAGCGGGGAAAAATATTCCGGACAAGCTTCCTAAATTTATGCAGATAATCGCCTTATTAAAAGCAGCAAAAGACTAATGAAAGTTGGAATGTTAATAAAACAGAAAGCAATATTTTGTTTTCTTTTATTTGAACATGTTATGTTCTTCGCTTATATATCGCTCATTTCGTGCAAGACCGTCACAACTCAAAATTTGAAACTTTACAGGAGAGCTTTTTTAAGATTTCAACCTATTATTTTTTACCTTCTCTTTCACTAAAATACAGTTATAAAATCAAATGTTTCTTTTTTGCTACAAAGAAAACCACATGTGTTTCTTGTTGATGTTAATTGCTCAAGTTTGTTACGAGAGGTCATAGCGTCACAAGCATCTGTATTACCGTTATTTTTTCGATAATTCTCACCGTTCTTAGATCAATTTGTAGAGATTTAAGAGAAGAAAATTTCTGCATTACTAACTCGAAAATGCCAAATTTTGAGTTGTGACGGTCTTGCACGAAATGAGCGATATTTATTTCGCAATTGAATAATCCGTACTTGAATAAATATTTCTGTACTTGATTCAATAAAATCCGTACTCACCGTACTAATGATACCACTTCGAATTGATTTGAGTACGGATGGATTGATTTTTCTTTTGAGTGTGCCTTATTAAAATGTTATGTTTTTGTAAAAAAAAAATTTTTAAATTAGTGCATATTTTATTGTTTTTGGTGCATATTTCGCGTTTTTAATGACATATTTACGGTGCCTAGAGTACCTTTTTTTCAGTTCATGAAGTCCCTTTTCCTGCTCATAACTCAGAACTATTTTGTTTTGGGGGTCCATGATTGCCCATTTGTCGCAAGTGGGGCATGTACTGGACCATACTTACTTACTATTTTTTTTAAAAATTTTTTTTTAATTTTTTGTCTATATAAAATTTTGCCCTGATCCAATTGTAATGGATAGGGATATACAAATAATTACAAATAATATATGTACATCAATTTGCTTTTAACACACTCATACATGTAATTAAACGTATATATGTACAGTATACATATGTACATATTTATACTATATATACATTAAAAAATAAAATACTTAAAAAATTAATAATTAAAATCCACAACAATTAATATGCTTACAAGCACTCACACACTGCCGTACTTATATTTATGTGTTTATTAAAAAATTAAAACAAATTTTTATTTATTTATATCCAATGTTTAATAAACAAATAAAATTTTTCTTATTTAAACTCTTTCGTTAAAAGTGCTAACACTAGAGTATACACCATAACTTTATGCAGTGAATATAATTTTCGGACTATAAAATATCATAATAAGTTGAGAATGTCTTTTTTCTACAAGCCAAAGACCAAAAATGGTTCCTATATAAAATTGCCGCAAGTTTTTGACAAAGTCCTTAAAGGCAACGGTTGTTGGCCAACTGAAAGTGATGTCAACGAATTTTGGTTTCAATTAAAGAACATATTTTACGATCTATATGGCTGGATAGTAATCATAAATTTGAGCTTCATCGTCTTCTGTGAATTGGCTTATTTTGTGGTGAATGTAATGGACGTATTAAAAGCTGTTGAGAGTTTTGCACTTCAATGATTGGCTTTTATGTTGTAATACAAACTTTACATTTTCGTTTAGTCTTGAAGGATGTTAATCAACATTTTATTTTTTTTGCCAGAGAAATTTGGATCCATGTGTAGGTCAGTGTTGCCAGTGAAATTTCGAGGAAGATACATTTTAGTTTCCAAAAAGATACACTTTTTCCCAAAAGATACATATTGAAAAAAATTTTAAAATCCATTTTTAACGTTTAACATAACATTTTTATTTCATATTTAATAAATATTGTAACGAAAACGATATCAAATAAATTCAATTTTATATTTATTTTAGGCCGTTATACACTATTCCACAAAGTCTTAAGTATTTTTCGCAAATGCTTTCCTGATCTTATTATTGTTTTAAAATTTTCAAAAAACAATAAAAACTTATCATGACATTTCTATCTTTGGATGTTACACACACATGCACAAGAATAAGCATACAACAGAAGAACTTAGAAAATCTAACAACAAAATACATCTTATTTTTGTATTTAGTTGTCATTGTTTTTTTAGTATTCACAACAAGGTGCTAACATTAAAATACTTTGTCGGAGACGGAAAGTTTAATATTTTATTTATGTACATTTTGTGTACAGATTAAAAACATACGAAAAATGTACACAAAGTCATGGTACCCGGAGTTATCGAAAGATACGAAAAATGTATCTTTCGTATCCTAATGGCATCACTGTTGTATGTATACCTTTCCGAAATCCCGGGATCCACAAAATCCCGGGATGGGGATTTCAAAATCCCGAATCCCGGGATTTTCAAAAATGAGTCCCGACTGGCTTCCCTACTGAACACCTTCTTTGTTTGTATAAAAAAATATTTTCTAAACACACACGTTTTTTTATGAGACAATACAATTAATAAAAACTCAAAAAAATATGTTATTTATTTATTTATTTATTTAGATATTTATTATAATTAAAATTACAATAAATCTTAAAGCTAAAGCACTAGCAAAAATATTTTCTAAACGCATACCTTTTGCATATCAGACGAAACAAATAATAAAAACACAACAAAAAAATATGTTATAATACTACAAAAAGTTAAACATTTTGAAACATCGGTTAATCGACTTAATTAACCGATTTAATCGTTAATCGAAAAAAGGCAATTTTAGTCGGAAAAAAGGCAATTAATCGGTTAACCGATTAACGTTTAACCGAATAATAACCTAGTGATTACATGTTTGCTTTGAATTAGAAAATTAAAAAACCTTGTTGTGCTAGGCAGAAGAGCTTAAATTGACAATTTTTTTTTGGCGAAATTCTAATATTTAAAATTTGACTTTCTGCCGGAAATTTGTACATTGTATAAAACACGACAAGGATGAAAACATTCGAAACAAATTCGAGTCATTTTTCATACAGAAACTTTTCTTTAATCACTCGTATTTAAACAATTTTCCCTCTTGAAAAACACTATAATCTTCAAAAAATTTAAAAAGATCTTGTGATAAAAAATATCTCTATAACTGTCAAATCTAGTTCTCCCAGAAATTGTGCGCATGCATCTTGAAGAGCAACTAGAACTTGAAATTGCACCTCAAGATTGTCTTGGAGATCGTATATGTTATCAGTGACCGCCAGAGGAATAAACTCTGTTCTGTTTATTTGGAAAGATTCGAAAGGGACTATTTAGTGGCTGGTCGTAGAGGGATATCACCCTTAAAAGGTTTATTTTCATCCATAACGTAAACCGAAGTTCGACATCATGTTTCTACTATTCCGAATTGTTTTCACTTAGGCTGGGTTTTTGCGATCTCAGTTTGCATGCAAACTTTGTTGTTTGCATACAACATTTTTGAGGGAACAGCTTATTTTTGCTTAAAATGTTGCCCCAATATTCATAAAAAATATTTTAGGTTTATGGCAGGAATTTTCTATGAAAATTTGTTTAATAAACCTTTAATTAATCAAAAATGATTTTTATGAATATGGGTTTCTTTAATGATATATATATTTTTTTTTTTTTTAAGTAAGTAAATTTTATTTACAATTAGCTTAACCCGGTGCGCTTCGCTACACTGGCAATTGTGTTCAGATATATGGTATTTAATATGTCTTCTATGAGGGGTACTGCTCCTACTCTGTCTACCCCGCACATTTTTATATTGAAATTTATAGTTTACTATAATAGTAGCTTTAACCACGTTTGAAGACTCTCCCTTTAATAGTTCTTCAGTTGAGCGATATTTAATGTATGCATCCTATGGGAGGTATTTCCCCCCCTGCGCCTACCCGCTTTATTTTTATTTTCAAAAGTGTAGTATACCATAAGAGTGACTTTTAAAAAGTTTGAACATTCTCACTATTACAGTTCTTAAGATATGCGATGTTAAACATTGGCGTCCTATGGGGTATTCCTATACCCCCGCTGCTATTTTATTTCAATTCCGAGGCTCAGAAGATCCTACTACAAAAAGTTCAGCAAAATGCGTGCAGCGGCTCTTAAGATATGCGATAATTAATATTGGCATCCTATGGGGGGTACCAATTCCCCTGCCCCTATCGAAAAAATAAGTAGCCTATTTTATTTTTAGGGCTCACGTGATGTTACTGTAAAAATTTCAGGAAAATCGGTTCAGTAGTTTCGGAGTCTATAAAGCGACAAACAAACATACAAACATACAAACATAATTCATTTTTATATATATAGATCTATCCAAGGATTAAAAGTAAATTTTATAAAATAAGTAATAACATTTATTGCAGTACTCCAATGAGAACAACAAAATTCAAAAATATAATATTTACAATCTTTCCTTTTATATTAGCATTCACATAATATATTTTGATTTATTTTTTCCTTATACCTATGTACATATCGCCTTCCTCTAAAGAGGGTCAACTCAAAATTTTTCAATATTTACTTTTTGCAAGAAAACGATGTACAGTGGCCATATCTACCCACTGTAAAAATCTTACATCATTTTCCCTAGTATTTTGTTAAAAAAAAAAAATGCAATTGTATCCCCTTTGTGCTATAAGAGTACATATAAAGAGAAAACAGTTTTTTGTCTCTACTAAAATTTTGTAAATTTTGAGTTGACACTCTTTAGACTAACGGTGCGATATATACTTATGTATGTATTGCATTGACTCCGATATGGCAAATCCAAAATGTGACTTCTCTTAAGCCTTTTTACTTCGTTCGTATCATCTAGTAGCATTATAGCCAATGGATTACAAGGATTACTTATTCTCCTGCAGCTTACACGATCAAGATTTTCTTGATAGTCTTTTACATGCGCTGTTTGTCAAAATGTATATAAATTTAAGGCTGCACGCAATTTACTTTCAAGATGTCATCAAGAAAACAATTTATAAACCCAAACGAAAAATTTGCTCACTAAACTTCTAATCAACTGTTAAATTGAAAGTAAAATTGCCAAACAAATGGAAAGGTAAAATTGAGAGCAATCCCGTGGTCAATTTAAAAAGTGTGAGTGAGTTAGTAAAAAAATGAGAGTGAAAATGATAGCAAATTGAAAGACAAAACTTGATCGTGTGGCCTCCAAGTTAATGAAATAATAAAAAGAAAATCACATTTCTCTGGAATAATCCGAGTTTCAGAAAAAGTCAAACTCAGTTTAAACTTCATCCACATCTCAAAAACTTGGCCTTAGTGTTAAGAGCACTGTGGGATTCAACCAGAATAATTTTAAGGACATAAATTTTAGACTGCAAGTTATTTATTCGTTCGTAATCTAGTTCTACCCTCCACCACTAGTGAGGAAAGAGGGTACACTAAGCTTGTAATTTCGTGTGAAGTATATACATATAATCATAAAGTATATCTAATCTGGGTCCTCAAGTAGTTCTAAATCAATATAACCATGTCCATCTATTTAAGATGCGCTCACTTTCGAAAGACTCAAGAGAGTTTGTTACAAGGACCATGAAATTTTGTGATAATCGGTCCATAATTTACCATAAATCGCTGAATAATCTATAATTAACGGTAGCTCTAATATAAAATCCCCTCCTGAAAATCACTCTAATGCATCTAACTAATAACGTTTCTAAGGCAAATATTGACACTTTATTTAAATCAGGCAACGAATTATAATAACGTCAGATCAGGTTTTATAAAGGCGGGCTTATAATTTATCCCCAAATATTATAAATTTGAAAGTTTGTAAGTTTCGATATTATGTTCCGCTTAATGAATTTGAATGAAATTTGGTAGGTGGATAGCATTTGCTTCAGATTCAAAAGGTACTTTTAAGTAGGAAATAAAGAGGAATTGCTACAAAAAAATTATATGAAGCAGGTATTGTTAAGTTGGTACAATTGAACTTTTTTTTGGTACATGTTGACTAGACCGTCTCAGTTTTTATACTTTTTTTGAAATTCCTTCATGAACATGGATTTTCTTTATTTTCTATAAAAACCAAGAATTTTGGTGTATTACACTTAAATATTGATGAACGGGAAGTGGTCTCTCAAATCGTTTTTTAATTTTTTTAGGCAAAATGCCCTTTTTCAAAAAATTAAAAAAATCTTGATTTAGTAATTTGACTCAAACTCAAGCAGTTCTGAATGGATTTGAGCATCATTACATGCATTAGAAAGTTTATTAAATTTTTTAAATGTTTCTTAAAGCAACATTGCCATTTTGTTCGATGGTTTTTTATTCATAGCACTTCAAATTCAGATTTTCAAATACAAACTTAAAATTTTTTTTTAATTTTGCTTACCTTTTCATATATAAAAATTGAACAAGGCTAAACTTTTATATTCTGTAAATGCAGTATGGTAAGAAATTTTAAAATAAAGATTTTGGTGTAAATAACAGTAGCATTCTGTTAAGAAAAACTCCAGTTTTAGTTGAAATGAGTAAAGTTGTTTATTTCTAAATTTGCTTATATTTCATAAATACATTATAAAGTAAGAACATATTGGCCTTTTTATTTTTTTTAGAACTGCTTGAGTTTGAGCTGAATTACTAAGTCAAGATTTTTTAATTTTTTGGAAAAAAGGCATTTTGCCTAAAAAATTAAAAAACGATTTGAGAGACCACTTCCCGTTCATCAATATTTAAGTGTTATACACCAAAATTCTTGGTTTTTATAGTAGATAAAGAAAATCGATGTTCATGAAGGAATTTCGAAAAAAAATTAAAAGTGAGACGGTCTAATGTTGACCTTCTAAAGTACCGTGACTCATTTGGTACAATTAAAAATTTGTCATAGGTCCCCCTTTTTGAATTTTTAGTATAGCAAACAAACTATTGAGTCCTTTTCATTGCATTTATGTTGTAGAACAAATCGTTTATGTAATTGGCGCTTAAATATGCGACTAGTAGTGTGGTGTATAGAGCGCTTGGTCCCCTTTTTTCAATGTCCATATGTTTCCTGAAATTTCTAGAGTCGTTGCTGGAATTTTATCCATTCCACATTCGTCTTCAAATTTTTTCTTTTCAAAATATAAAAACTAGTGAAAGAAACAGACTTCATATGCCAACATGATCAAGTCTCATACAAGCAAAGGATTGGTACAGGTCGACATATTCGCGCTGCTATGATGTAAAAATTCCAAGTAGTTTATTAACTAAACAAATAAGTGCCTAATTTTGATCTCACGTATTTATTAAGCTTCGTTTAGACTCTGGTCAGATCTTACAATATTGTAAGCAGGCGTTGTCAATATAAATATTTTTCGGACAAAGGTGCAATTATCAGATGCATTAATTTTACATGTCTGCCAAATACAAATGAGCTGACAATAATCACACCCTTGCAAGACATTTTTAGTAAATTTTAACGCAATTTAAGCATAGCTGCTTACCAATATTGCAAGATCAGACCAACGTCTGTACGAAGCTTCAAAAAGTACATTTTTTTTGGAAGTTGGTACAAAATTGTAAACCCCATTTAACATCCCTGATATGAATTAAAAAAAAGTTTTTCATAATTCTTAAAAGATATGCCTCCTATCGAGGAAAGTCTTTTTCTCTCTATCTGGCATATCTAAAAAAAAGGAAAAAAAAATCACATAAAACGACAATTTTGAGTACAATTCCTTTGTAAAACAATAAAAACTGACCGTTTACGGTGCAGGGGTATTATACGTACAAGAAAAAAGTGATGCGGGGGTCTCACGACTCTGTACCTGATTTCTAACCCTGTTTTGCCCCTTAAATGTATTTATTTGCTTGCTACCTTTATGTTAAATAGCAAAGGTTTCAAATTCGAGAAAAATTATTTTGGTAAAACGGTGTTTACAAAAAGTATTTCTTACCCTGTGGTTTAATAAAATAAATTTTATTTGTTTGGCAGCAAAAAAATATGTTTCATATTTTTGCAAAATTATTTAAAAAAAACGTCGTACCAAAACTACGAATTTTTACCCGTTTTTGCTCTCAGATGTACTATATTTGTTTGCTGCCTTTCGGCTAAAGAACGTAGGTTTTAATTTTGCGCTTAATTGTTTAAAAGTGTAAATATTTAGTAAGCCTATTCCCTTAATGTACTTCATTTTTTGCTGATTTTATGTTAAAGAAAATCGGTTTCAAGTTAGAATAAAATTATATAAAAATCCGTATTTGTGAAAGGTACCAAAATTACGAATTTTTACCCTGTTTTGGCCTACAAATATACTTTATTTTTTTGCTGCCGTTATCATTAAGTCCATAGTTTTCAATTGTAAGCAAAATTATTTGAAGTAAAAACATGCTTACAAAAAGTACCAAAGAGTACACATTTTTACCCTGTTTTGTCGACTTATTTTTTTTTTCCGAAAGCTACGTGTAGCAATTATGAACAAATCCGCAGAAGGAAGTATCCAAACTGGTCTAGTCGGTTTCAAGTTTTAGGCATATATTTATATGTATATATACATATCGTTAGCTAAAATGCGAAAAGGCGTAACTAACAAAAACATAATTTTACATTAGGCAAACAACTTTGTAATATGAAAATTGTAAATATCTCAGAAAAACATGAATTGATAAGTCGAACATGGAATTCTTCAAAAAAATTTTAAAGAACACCATTTCATTATATATTGTTAGAAAAACATTTCTAATTACATCATATTGCATTTGTCAAATAAACTCACTTGTAGTTATGTCCCTTTGTTTTCTGTTAATAAAAGCGTAATTTTTGATAGTAAAAGTGTTCAATGTTGTCAACACATCTAGTTTAATGGCATTCATAATAATCAATCAAAAACTCGATTTTAAATTGTCTGCTAGTTACGCCTTTTTGCATTTTCGAAAACTTTTTTATGTTTTGAATTATTTTATTAAAAGATATATTTTTGTACATGTACTTAGTTAGTATTTAACGAATATTAAAAATTTTTATTTACAATAAAGGCAATTAGGAAATTATTTCGTAAAATATATATATATAAAAAATTTTTATAAATAAAATATATTGTGAATTTTCGTACATTGCACAGTGGACCAAATGCCTAATCTGGTGCGAAATTTGGCGAAAAATTTAACATTAACAAAACAAAATGTATATCACATTTAGACTTGTCAAGAACCCACCGTGCATAACGGTACTAACAGTTCTTTGTTTTCGGAGGGTTGGCTCCGAATTGTAAATTATGGACCGATCTTCATGAAATTCAGCGGAGTGATTTCTTGTCTTATAAAACAAAAAAATTTGATTACACAAGCATTATTCGTTACAGTTTAAGGCGCACTAAACTATTTTCTGAGTGTAGCCTTTCTATGGGGCCATGGTAAAGTATGGACCGATGTTTACGAAATTAAGTAGTATAATTTCTAGTCGTATAAAACGAATTTGTGCTAATTTTTATATCAGTCCGTGTATTTCGCTACCAGTTACAGTTGAACATCGCCAATCCGTGTTTTAATTAACCGGGAATATAAATTCAATAACGAAAGGAAGATTTTTTCTATTTCAACCGATTAACCGTGATAACCTCAATTGTCCATGACTTCAAGATTTAAAATTCAAATCTATCGTGTCCAAGAGATGCTTTTGGCAGAAAATATACAGGTTAAGAAGGACAAACAAACCACATAAAATGTTTTTTTTAAATTATTACATAAGTTATAATTAAAAATGTATTAGTATTATATATTGTAAGTATGAATATTGATTTATTTGCTGTTTTTACAACACAAGTGATCGAACGTGTAGTAAAATTCATATGAAAATCACTCAAAACAAACATTTATATAAAAACGAGTACAAAATTTCACCTCAATTAACCGCTAAAATCGATTATCCGGAACGTTTCTGGTGCCGAACATCACGGATAATAGATGCTTAACTGTATTTTAGTTTTTGTAATAAAACTATAAATTTTTTAAGGTGGTCGCTTCACATTTGAATTCATAGCTCTTACACTACTGAACCGATTTTGCTGAATTTCAATCGCAAACTGCTAAGGAGAACGATGTGACATCAATATTCTTTTTGTCTTTTGAGTCGTTCGAAAGTAAGCGTGATTTCAACAGACGGAAAGAAAGACGGACATGGCTAAATGAACTTAGACCAGAGGTAACCTAAAAACACAGCTAGCACCACTGGTTTCAGCGTACCCGAATTAGGTTAAAACGCCAAGTGCCCAGCTTGTCTGAAAAAGTTGTCCATTTTATAGCACAGTGTTTTTATTACCTCTATTTTATAATACGTAGTTAAAAAAAAATTATCAAAATTTTCTATTTCATATTTAATACAACGTTCAAATTTCCTTACACAGCGATAAATATCCCCGCATTGTTCAACACTGTCATCGCAATATGTGGCCAATTTTTGTCTACTTCGTGCACATGCTTAAGTGTTAATTCTCTACAGCGTTAAACCAATTTTTGTCCTCTACAATACAAATCAAACTATGGACTTAACAGACATATTCCATGATATTTCCCTACAATGCTCAAAATGGTTTGGTATATTATGTTACATATATATGTGCCATCGTTGCTGGTTATGTGATCATCTCACATTTCTATGCTCTCGATGCGCTCTTACTATTTTTTGTCAGCTACTTGTGTGGGCAATTTAAAATCTTACATGGCGATATAGAACGTCTAATACCAGAGTGTCATGCTGAGTGGCAGAAACTGTATGGTGTTAGCAGTGGTGTAAGTATTAGCGGCTTTGATGTAAGTGTTAGTGTTGGTAATAGTGTGCAACAGGATGCTGGACGGATTAAACTATTACAGGATATGTATACTAAGCGTTTGCATGAATTATCTGCACGCCACAATGATTTAATGAGGTAAATAGAACAAGTTGTTTGGGTCTGTTTTCTGCTTAGACTTATAGTTGTTGTTGTTCTTGTTGTAAGTATCTTACTGTGTGTGGATAGGTTTGCTCGAAAAATGTGTGTATGTGTGTTGAAGACTGATGATGGAAATGGATTTGCATTCTTATCGTAACAAAATTTAACTATTTTTGTGTATAAAAGAGTGCGACTTTAATTTTATGTTGCTTTTTGTGTCATTTTAAGGGGAATGTTTGAAATAAAAATTAAATTAAATTTTTTTAATATTCTATTTTTAGCTTTTGTATAAAATTTAATGGCTTGGTTTCATTTCTCCCTTTTGTTAAATGTTGTAAATTCGACGTTTTAATATGTTTCTGTGGCTTTCAGTTTCTTATTGTAACTATAAATAAATTTTAAGTGGGCGCAATAAAATTTTAAGAGTATTTAATAAAAATAAGGTATACTCTAGTGATTTCATATGTAATATTTTAGGATTGCCGGGATGAAAAAAATTTCGTAATTTTCAGTAGTTACAAAATCTCGAAAAAATATTTGTTATTAAAAAACACAAAAAAATTTGTTTTGGTTTTCATAAACATATATTTTGCTAAGACAATTTAAGTAAAATTTGTTTGAAAAAATACTAAGTTTCTTAAGGTACGTTCAGACTAATGAAATATTTGACGAAAATATTTGTTCTAATATTTACTTCAAACTGTGTGAAACAAAAAAATATTTTGTTTAATGTTCAAACTAAGCTCAAATATTTGACAATTTTTGTTTGTTGAAACAGTTGTCAAACAGTGTTAAATAAAATAAATTAATTCATGTTTGCCATGCGTTCAGACTAAAACAAATATTTGCATCAAATAATTATTTAATGAAAGTGTTCAAAAGTAAAAATATATTTCACAAATAGTAAAAATGAGCGCAAAAGCTAATTTATTTGTTTTATTCTGTGGAGCAGCATCTCTTATAGTAGTAGAATAGGAGAATGTAAAAGAAAAAAAAAAAAAAAAACTGGAAGACAATAGGTAACGGGAACATGGCTAAGATTTACGATTAATTGCAAACTTGGAAACAAACCCTTAAATATATTTGAAGTCGCTAAATGGGTTAAAAAACAAAAAAAAATTCGCGAAAAATGTAGATATTTCAAACAAGCCATCAAATTTATTAAAAGGGCCTTAAACTATAAGGAATGACAAAAATTCGATAAAAAATTGCTAAATAAGGGGAGATTCGCAAAAATTTGCTAAAAGCGGTATGATTGCAAAGCCTAAGAATTATTAAAAATCGTTAAAGCTGCAAAGAATCACAGAAAGAAATCGCTTCTTTCGCGAACATGGCTGAAATTCGCGAAATATTGCAAACTTGGAAACAAACCCTAAAATTTATTTGAAATTGCTAAATCGGTTAAAAAACAAAATTTCGGTTAAAAAACAAAATTGACTACGCATTATTTTATTTGGTATTTCCTTTTCTGTATTAGTGTTCTTTTTAAGCTGATTTTTCATATAGCGGCAGCCGTTGATATACTGTTGATGTGTGTGCATTTATGGCTGTCTAGTAGGGTATTCATTCGGTTAACCGTTAATCGGTTAACCGATTAAGTACAACCCGATTAACTGACCGGTTAATTTCAAATTGGCTATTTTCGATTAACGATTAAACCGGTTAATTTCAGCGATTAACCGATTAACCGAAGTAACAAAATTTTTAATTTTTTATAGTATTATAACATATTTTTTTGTGTTTTAATATTATTTGCTTCGTCTCATATACAAAAGGTATGTGTTTAGAAAATATTTTTTCATACAAACAAAGAAGGGATCCTCATTTTAAATAGGTCTTTGATGTCAACAGCTTTTTGTTTCACGTTCTTTTTATATGGGCATTTCTATTGTGACGTGACATAATATTTGCACGAAAAAATTTAAAAAAATTAAATGAAGAAGTCAAATTTGTAAAAAGTTTTTTCTTTATTACAAAGTAATAAAGCAGCACTATATTCATCAAAAAATTTACAACAATCAACAGTAAGCATTTGAAGATATAAGCAAAAATATGCGCCGGCGTGACGTTACAAAAAACAGAAGTGGATTGTGACTTGCAATACTTTTTGTGTAAAACCTTTTTTAATAAGCTTTGGACTTATAAAGATTTATTTTCCAAGTTATCAAATTTAAATATATTTTCTCGTTTTAAGCACATATGGGAATTTTCAGCGAAAAGTCAACTTTTTGTAATATAACGCCTGAAAGCAAATAAGCTTGTATTTTAGGACCATGTTGTTCAAAAGTTATCCCCTTTGTATTTTAATGTAGAGCTAGTTGCGCTTTACACAGCATATAAAAAAATTAAATTATACATATACAATTTTTGATAATATATTTAAATTACTTCTCTCGTTACGTTACAAAAAGGAGACTTTTCACTGGAACATCCCATAGTATGTTTGAATGTGTTTAGTTATTGGGTTCTTCTCATATTTTCTCATATCAATCTTTTAACAGAATTAACCGAAACAATTAGAAGGGTTGAAAATTTAAAAAAACTAAAACAGGACTTTAATGACATAATGGAAGATTTTATACGTTTAGAGAAATCCAGGAAAAGCAAAAACTAAAAACTATGTATCACATATTTATGAATTCTTTTTTTGTTTGCTCGTGTTAGTTCACGAACTGTTACGTTTGTTATGTTATTGCTTATTTTAAATAATAAACTCCAAATAATAAATAATATATGCATTTTTATGTATTGAAATTACTTAATTTATAAAAAAACTTATTAATCGGTTAACCGATTAATTACAAAATTAACCGATTATTAACCGATTAAACCAAAACCTCGGTTAATTAATCGAGCGATTAACCGATTAATGCAAAAGCCCGATTAAATGAATACCCTACTGTCTACGCATTGGATAAATAGGTTTTCCTTTGCATATTCGTCGTCGAAAGGACGAAGTCCTTTCAACTTTCACAGTGTATTGTTTTCAGTTAGTATTTTAGTATTTGTGTTTAATATAATAGCAAATAGAGCAGTTTTGCCCCATAAAGAAATTACAGATATTCGCATTTTGTCCTCCGTTTAAACGACGAAAGACAAAATTAGTGTGCTTGAAATGAGAAAAAGTCTATATGCCTCTGGCACAAGTTAAAGACTAACGGCCTAAGTTATAAAAATTATAACAGGTTAATAAAGGGCTTATGAAACGGATTTTGTATGATTTTGTTTTATAACTTAGGCCGTAAATCTTCTCAAAACCTTAACCTTTTTTATTTAATAAGTTAATTCTATGATGCAAACAAATTTAATGGATTACATATTTTTAAGTTAAGTGAACTTTTTTCAAAAATGTTTTTTTTTTGTTATGTTTTGAAAAACAAGCCAAGCAAAGAAGTACTCTGAAAACTTCTGTTTTAATTTAATAATATTTAAATAAGATTATTTATTTATATTATTTCATTAATATCAATATGAAATTATTGAACAAGTGAAATTTCAACTAAATTTTGTACGTATTGCATCATTTATGCTCTTGTGAATATCATCGCCGTCGACGAAGCATGACGTTTACGTCATAAAAATAAGTATGATATTCTAGGGCAATTATGCCCCTGAGGAGTACTTTCAAGGTTGAACTTCCGTCCCGATTGGCGGATAAATTGCAACGGAAGGATGCTTTTTTGACGAATGGATACTTTTGGGTGTGACGTGTCAGTTGTGGTTCAAATCCAATCCCACAATCTCTAAATAAACTCTAATCTTACCATAAAAATACAATGAAACAATATATATGTATATACATATCGTCGACTGGTAATTTAATTGTCGTATGTGGATTCCGATAGTTTCGAGTAAATTGAGTTTGAACACATTTTATTTGAAAATTGCTTCAGCAAATACCACATACGACAAACTCAACACTCCATATCTCGAAACCCGTGTGAGGTATCGAAAAACTAGTTACGCCAAATGAAAGATTAGGTCGGAAAACCTAAGGAATCGATCTCAACTCAAAACAGCAAAAAATCCACATACGACATTTAAATTATCAACCGACGATATATAGATAAAGGTTCCCTACTTTTTTAAAGAAAAAAAAAAAACACAGAAAATTCAAATTTAATGGGGAATGTTTATTATCATTTGAAAGAACATTCTTTGACATATATTTTTTGAAGATTATGTCTATCAAATGTTGGCCGTTGCTACGTCGCAGATGGTCCATCCGTTGAGTCCAATTTTTGATGACTCGTTCGAGCATTTCGACTGGTAACTGGCGAATGACACGAGCGATTTTTTCCTCTAAGGCCTGAATCGAAGCGGGTTTGTCCGCATAAACTTTAGACTTTACATATCCCCACAGAAAAAAGTCTAACGGTGGGATATCACACGATCTTGGTGGCCAATCGACCGGCCCACAACGTGAAATTATGTTCTCATCGAAGTGTTCTCTCAATAAATCCATTGATTTATGCGATGTGTGGGAAGTGGCGCCGTCTTGCTGAAACCAAATGTCGCCGAGATCAAGAGCTTCAATTTCAGGCATCAAATAGTCGGTTATCATGGCACGATAACGGTCCGAGTTGCTGCGAACGGCGCCGAATCGACTCTCCACGGTGTACACTCTCAGCTACGGCCACTATATTTTCTTCATAGCGTGCTGGGTGTGGTCTATTCGGTCGAATATTATCCAATAATGAATGCTGGGTCTCAAAATGGGTGATGGTATTGCGAATAGTATGCCCAGTAGGCCGATTATGTTGAGCGAAGTGCACGAAACACATTCCTCACAGAACGTGAATTTTCGTAATAATGTGGAACGATTTGTAAACGTTGTTTAGGCGTTAGTCTTTCCATTATGAAATGACAAAAAATACTTAACAATAAAAACATGACATCATAACACGACTCACACGTGATCTGTCAAAAAAGGCTATTGAACAAAGTATCTCTACTTAAATCACCCATTATAAGTACTATAACGTTTTAAAATACATAGTATTAAATTTTACAAAAATTGGCTTTAAAGACCTAAGTCGCCCTAAACCCCAATAACCTATAAAAACAGCAATATATGAGTTTATTTGGGAGAAATATTTATCACTTATAGATGTTGACCATTAAACAAACCAAATCTTTGAGAATAGAAATTAATTTATATTCCTGTGCGACCTTCTTTGCAATTCGTTAGACTCTTAAAAATACTTTAAAGCAATTAAATTTTTTTTTTCAACATTCCTATGAATTGCCGTACATCGGTGTAGAGTGGAACAACCTCATTTAGTGATTTCATGCTCTTCTCTTCTTTTTTTCTATCTGTGACGTTGCAGTTGTACGTGATTTGTGATTTGTTCCTGCGGTACGATGCTTATAAAATATGTAAGTAAAGTTTTCTATTTCTAATAAATATTTAGTCATTTTTATTTTAGTAAAGTGTTCGTTTTAACCATGTCCTTTTTAATTTTTCATCTTAATAATTAAATATTTGAAAAAATAAAAGACAGCAATTTTCATTTACACTACACACAAACATACTAACATAAAAACATAGTATACATGTGCACTAAAACGTTTGTGTATTTGCATGTTAATGTTTGTTATGAAGAATAAAAAAAAATAAATGTTTGTTTTAAGTCTACAGACACCGCCTTTTATCTGTACCTGAGTAATTGGGAGGGTGGTGAGTTGTCGAAGAACTCACCTCTGCTAGCTAAGCCCGAGGATATGGATGCGGACTCTTTGAGTGTCAATTTGCCATTATGGAAGTACATTAAGTATCATCCAGCTGGTAAAGACTTTCGTAATAAATTACGTTTTATGATAATGCGCAGCCATCGTCCTGTTCAATTGAATGCCATGGAATTTACTATACTGTCGTTGGAAAGTTTAAGCAAGGTAAGCTTTAGATTGTTATCGTAATCGCAAAACGACAAACTACCATGTATTTTAGTTTTGTATAAATTATGAACAAATTTCAAAGTTTAATACTGATGCTTTTTTTTTACTGTCTCTCTACTTGTTCTAGATTCTCAGTTCATCGATGTCTTATTTTGCTTTATTGAAAACCTTTTTGGATAAACAAAATTGATGTGTCTGAATTTTGTGTATCTGTATAAATGTGTTGGAATATGTGTAAAAGTTATTTTACTAATAATAAAAAAAAAGTTAAAATTTGACATTTTGTTAGTTCTTTTATGTCTTGGATTGTCTGGGGAAATTAATTTTATGTTTAGGCTGTTTTTTTTTTGTATGATAAGTTAACACAATGATAATTTTTTATGGTCTTTTACACGCCATTTTATATGGGACACATTCAATTTAGGTGGAGTGGCTGTAAAGGTGTGGGAATTGGTTGGTTTTTAAATAATTATGAACGAAACCTAAATAATTTTTAAGTTAAGTAAAAAAATAACAGGTGCATTTGTTAAAAACAAGAAGGGTTTGGAAAGTACATATCGCAATTTTAAAGAAAATTTAATAAAATTTGATACACACATTTATAAAGATTTTTAATAAAAATTGGATCATCATTTTGATTAGCTTTCATACAAATAATACTGATTACAAAATGTTTGACCACCTTGTTTACAGGTTCAACAACTTTAAAAGTTAACGTTTGCATTAAATTTTATATAAAAAAACTTAACTAAAAAAATATTTTCCATATTCGGTTTTATACAAAAGTTTACGTTCGAAATTGTTGAACAGGCCCTGAATATTTATATCTAAACGTTTAAGTGTGCTCAACACATGTTAGTATTTAATTTTCTTCTATCATGTACAGATCCTTATTAAAGGACATTCTTAGCTTTGCCTTTAAAGAAAAAGATTATTGTTCACTAATTTAACTAAGTTTTATAACCGAATTGGTTTTTTTTTTAATTAAAAAAGACACTTATTTTTTTTTTTTTTTTAATTCGTGGTATCTCAAGGATGACCTTCAGATGAATTTGGAAATATTAATACCATGGCTCTTGGCGATATTTAAGGCCTGCCTGCGTTGATCACATGTTCCATCAATATGGACGGCGTACGTCTTCCCAAGGGCGGGAAGACATGCAACACTAAGGCTAAACACCAATTGATATCCAATCTTTCTACTGAAGGATTATAGACGTTCATATAAGAATATCACTGGAAAATGATTCCTTGTCGGGGCTCAACACGCCTATACGAACAGAAGGTTCACTGAAACTGCGCTTCACTCATTTGTGGGCCATATACGTAGAAAGGGGTCTACACTAAAAGGAATTTGCTTTTGTTGCATTGCTCGATATTGAGGGAGCTTTCAAAAACGTTAGACCTTAATCGGTTGTTAACGCTGTGGAACTTTTGGAGATCGACCTTGCGATAATAATCCAATTCGTCAGCAATACCCTGTACTACAGGCGTATCGAATCTAACTTGGGCGCCTCGAACATTTGTCGTGACTAGAGGCACCCCTTAAGGAGGAGTACTATCATCACTACTTTGGAATTTGAATATCAATACCCTGATTAAGGTCATGGATGGGACGTGCTGCAAAACTGTTGCATATGTGGACGACGTGGCAGTTGTGGCTATGGGTAAGGATCGTAGACTAATATCGGAACACTTGAAGTCTGCATTGGATGTCCTATTGAAATGATGCTAGGACTGTAGACTGGATGTTAATCCCTTCAAAGCGGAATTGGTACTTTTTACAAGGAGGTACAAAATTCCTCAATTTAATACCCCAAAATTAAATGGGGTCTTACTGAAACTATTCGATAATGCCAAATGCATTGGACTAATATTAGACAGCAAACTGAACTGGAAGATATACACCATTTCTAGGACTACTAAGGAGGCAACTGCATTATACTGCTGCAAAAAGGCCGTTGGCCTAAACTGGGAATCAAAATTAGGAATCTACATTGATTGTACGAATGTGTCACCAAACCCATTTTTTTAAGGCTCAGCTGTTTGGTGGGCGGCTCTCAAGGGGAGGCACCCCCAAGCGGGGTTTGAGTGTATAATGAGAATGGTGGCAAAACCGGTTACAGGTGCCAAAAAAAAAACTACTCATTCTAAGGTTCTGTTTACGATCTTCAACTAGTTACCACCAGACATTTTGGCGAAAAATACCCTCTGCAAACGCAGCGGTTAAACTAAGGCCCACTAGAGCATGGAGAGCTTATAACACCGGCCATAAAAGAATCCTGTATGACATAAATTGGCAAACGGACGTTTATTATGTCACACCTGAGCCAATCTTTGATCCTCGATAGAATGGCTCATTATGATGACCTAGAAATTCCCGCGTGTGCAATACAAATATTCCCCGACGGTCCCAAAACAGTGCATGATTTTAGTTCATCCATTTACTCCGAGGAGTTAAACTGGATCATTCCTCTTAAGCTGCCGGATCACTGTAGTGTCATTCAGGCCGAGATAATGGCCATATTCTGGGCCGCGGGCACATTTGGTGTGGTAGAATACCGGGTAGAGATATTCACATTATTAGCGATAGTAAAGCGGCTATAAGATCCATGGAGATCGAAAATTGTTCTAGAATGAAGGATGCCTCTTGAGGAGATAGGGAGACATTCAGTCATCGTCAATTCGGTGCGTTTCGCACCATTTTGGGTGCTTTTTTAAATTTTGTGTGCGAAAAATTCCTTTGTTGGTGCGTGTTGCGCTGTTTTTTTAAATTTCGGTGCGTTTTTTAATATTTACATAATAAAATACACCTGTTTCAATGACATTTCATTCAACAGTGCAAAGTTTTTGCTTACAATTTTACCATATCATACCCAATGACAAATTTTTTATTTTGCGAAGCACTAATGGTACATTTAAAAAAGTCAGCACTCATTTTTGCGCTACGCAATAAGCCATACAGATTTTCAGTAAGGTAAGTGAACGAATTCTTAATAAATTTAAAAAAAAAATATAAAATTTGAAGAGCCAGGACATTTCCTTACTACGAAGCAGGTTTATAAGGGAACATATTAAATAATAACGGTAACAAAAAATTCACTGTGCAAAGCTGATCGTTACATAAACTAATTTTTATATGCGCTGAATAAAGCTCTTTTTGTGTCAAACATGTATTGCTTCAAAGTGGGAACTCGCCATATAACATTCATGTCTTCCGTAAGCGGTTTCCAACAAAGCTTCATTTTTTATTGGGTATGCACAAAGTAAAACGGTCCTTTTGTTGTAGGTAATTGGTATTATGTAAAGAACAATTTTAATTTATAATTCTAAATTAAAAATAAATTTTAAACTTGGTACGTTTTTCCTTAAATAGCGAGTTTTTTCGCCATTCCGTTGCGTTTTGAAATTTCAAAGTTGACAACGCTACACATGGCATACATGGAAATTGAATGGCTGACTCGTTGGTACATGTAGAAGCAACTTGAGTCGTAGCGAATCCACCAATGATATAAGTGATTCGCTTCCAAGAAGTAAGCTTATTGCACACAAATTTCAGCTCATTGCCAATCAGAGGTAGTTTGATGAAACTACATGTGGAGAAACCAGAAAAATCTGGCCCATCATAGATGAATTTTTTTTTTTTTTATTTCTACACTAAATCCCGCGAAGCTTTTTGCTTGTCTGCAGGAGACCAGTAGCCCGTTTCTGTATTTCTCGCATCGTAAAATTTCCCGCATGAAACAAGTGAATTATAACAAAAACAGTGCAATATGAAACAAAAAATGGTTTTTCTCACATAAGTGTTTCTGTATATTTACTTTGGGAGAATTATCTGTCATTTAAATAATTTTCCAGCATTTATTGGAAGGATGTGAGAAAAAGTGTTTCTGTATTAATATTTTGCTAAAAGTTTCTCACAAGAACTGTCAAAATAAGTTACATTTAAAATTGATGCGAGAAAAATTAAATTTAAAAAAATGGAGCACAAATTATGTATCTATGTACGCAAGTATGTGTATTATTTTTTTTTTATTTGAAGGGAAAGAATTTTAATGATGAAAATAAATAAAACACAATTGTTAAATTTTGTTATTTTAATTTTTTTAAGCCCTTCATTGCTTTCGTTTTATGCAGGGCTGCCAGATAAATTTTTGAAAAAATCGTTAATTTCCTAAGAAAGAATAAAAAAAAATCGGCTAATTTGTTTAAAAAAATCCGACAATTTAAAATTAATTTTGACAAATTTTGTTCGATTTTTATTAAATCATAATCAAAAAAATTGGTAAAGTTCATGGGAAAAATACATATATACATACATACTTTGTAACGTGGCAATATAATTTATGCTCCCACGCACATAAGTATATAATTCCACGTACATAATTTATATTTTAGTTTATTTAATTTAATATAATTTGAGTATATTTTATATATTATTTTAGGTTATTAGTAGTTAGCTATATAATTTTAGTTTATTTTATTTCTTATATTAGTTTATTATTATTTTATTGAGTCCCCCTACTGTAACACCAACCTCCACACAAACACACACCGTATTATCGGTTCATGTAAGTACATACACACAAACACACATCGCTGTTCATTGATTTAACCAGTGTTGTTTGTTACACAGCTAGCTTAATAATTCTCATGTGGTTTATCAGTGTATTTACATAAGTAGGAAAGGTTTTGTTATAGTAGGGGCGCTTCTCACAAGACAAGAAACCGCCCTACAAGTCTCGGAAGTTGGAAGTACAATTGACGAGCCGACTGATTTCACGAAGGTGAACTCGGTTGTATATTTTCCTAAAGATACTTAACCTGTGGGTTAGGTATCAAATAAATTACATCGCGGCTTCGGCTGGCGGTTCTCACAAGTGGCTTCGTGTCGCCTGTTCTCACAAGTGGCCTCGTGTCGCCTGTTCTCACAAGTGGCTTCGTGTCGCCTGTTCTCACAAGTGGCCTCGTGTCGCCTGTTCTCACAAGTGGCTTCGTGTCGCCTGTTCTCACAAGTGGCCTCGTGTCGCCTGTTCTCACAAGTGGCTTCGTGTCGCCTGTTCTCACAAGTGGCTTCGTGTCGCCTGTTCTCACAAGTGGCTTCGTGTCGCCTGTTCTCACAAGTGGCTTCGTGTCGCCTGTTCTCACAAGTGGCTTCGTGTCGCTTGTTCCCACTAGTAGTATTGTAAAGTAGAATTTCGTAGAATAAGTTATTCTCTAAGATATATTAGCTGTAAGAACCTTTGTACATATTGTATTTATCAGTAATACGACGAACGTGTGATCCGAAGAAGCAGCCGGGGAAAAAGCCGAACCGATTACCTAGCAAGCCCGCCGCCAACCGAACCCGCCGAACGTTACCGCCGATCCGAATTTACCGAAGACGAACGCTGTACCTCGGGTGCCGATCAACACACGATCCCTCAGGCCTAACACATCCCTATCAAAGTTGTCGTAGTTATCGTATTTCATGAATTGTAATTAAATTATTTAAGAGAAAACAATAAAGAAAATATTGAATTCAACCCCCGAAAGGGTAAATATATCGTCTTCTCACTTAAGGTTAGTGGATCCGTAAGTACACCCTGGGCTCGTCTGAGCTACCTCAGCCGACGAAGAAAACCACGTTACAAATGGCGCCCGAGCAGGGACCCGATTCCGAGTCGCAATGCGGAAAGAAAGGAGCGACCGCCAACGAGGAAGAATCGGCCCAACATTACGAGAAGCACGATAACCCAACGACAAGTAAAACTTTGACTTATAGCTCGACCGGCTGGATATATGTGTTGAGAAAGGATCAGCTAATCGAGCACTGCCGAAAAATCGGCATACCCACCACTGGCTGCACCGTGGAGTACCTACGAAAGCAGCTGGCGGAGAACATCCATAATAAACGACTCAGAGCATCCGCCGAAGACTTGCTTCGTCAATTGGAAAAAGAAGTACAGTCGGCAGAGCGAAGCATCGTCAGCGAGGAGGAAATTCGTTTAGTAGTACCCCCGAAGCCGGACAGGGGAAACCTTTCAGACGCCGAGATCATAGCGGCCATCCAACGATGGAATCTTTCGTTTTCGGGGGATACCGATGTCATGGAATTTCTGGAACGCTTTGAAGAGCTTGCTGAAAGTTACCACTTACCGCTCGACCGACTGCTGCCCACAATGCTAAGTATGCTTCGCGGTAATGCCCTCAAGTGGTATCGTGTGAAACGAGACTCAATCGACACCTGGCTCTCCTTTAAGGAGGAAATCCAAAAATTTTTTCTGCCGAACCGATACCTCGTCCAGCTCGAACAAAATTTTTATAACCGTAAGCAAAATGGCCGGGAGCGTGCCAAGGACTACATACTCACAATGTTAACCTTTTCAAGGCAGCACCCCCATCTCCGGAAACAAAACCACCTTGACAGAATCTACGATGGCCTGCGCACCGAGTACAGGCATTACGTCCGCCGAAATGATTTTATAAACCTAGACGAACTTATTTGCCTCACGGATGAGTTCGAGGCCCTTAAGCGCGAAGAGCGGCCACATACCTCGCATATGATAGGGGAGGCTCCATATGAGCGCGCCACGAGTTGTTGGAGATGCAAGGGGCCAGGACATACCCGAAGGGGGTGCATAAACCCATTCAGACTATTCTGCTCGTATTGTGGACGAGAGGGCGTTTTATCACGAGCATGCGATTGCCGAAATCACTGTTCTAGTACGGTAAACCAAACTATTCCGACATACGATGGTCGCTACTACATACTCGTGGTGGTTAACGGGAAGATCACCCGAGCACTCATTGACACAGGGGCCTCACGAACATACATCGGCGAGTCTTTGAAGAATCATTTAGTGAGTCTGAATGTCAGTCCAGCCTGCTCCGAGGGAACCGTCCAAATGGCTGACCAGTCCCTCGTAACGTATATGGACGCTTTCCCCATTGAGATAATTTATAAGTCGAGTATGGTATGCCTAAACACTTCCGTTGTACCCACACTAGCAGAACCGATAATACTTGGTCTTGACTTCTTGGGTGCGTTAAATTTCGAGTTAAGACTAAGTGGCGAGCTTCTCACCCGACAGAGTGTCGACCACGGCACCGAGCACCTACATACACTAACGAATCGAGACTTCCTGTCGAAAAGAGAAAATAACGAACTTCCGGCGATGTTGCAGCACCATCAGGGGAAGTTCAGTGAAGTTAAAAAGTTATGTACCATTGCTAAGCACGAGATCCGACTAAAACATTCCAAGCCGATTAAACAAAGCTACATGCCGAGAAAATTCCGAGTCCCCGCTTCTAAGCCGTCGGCCTTTGTTCCACCACCCGACGCCAGGCCTAGAATGGTCACCGATAAACTGATCCAACCCCCGTCATCTTCCGCGCCACCACCACCGCTGGCATATATTTCCACGGCCCGGCGGCGGGCACGAGAAGCCCACGACGTCCACCCGAAGTGTGCAGTGGCCCCAGACCCTAGTCTACAGCCGCGCCAAAACAAAGGGATGATCGGCAACCAGATACCGGTGATCACCACAGGGAGAAAAGCTTCGACGCCAACCTTGTCAACCGATGAACCCTCAACCTCCCAAGCAGTCGTACCGACAAAGGTACCCGATGAACAATATACCTCTACAGCAGCCAAAACACGACGATTTAGAATTAAAAAAAAAAAAAAAAAAAAAAAAAAATATTCAAGACTGTAGGACAGCCATTATTATATTTCTATCCTTTATTTTTAAGTTAGGGGCTGAGCCTCCCAAATGGGATGGTTAATATTACCTTCAAGGTAGTGCGGGTCTTCGGACCAAAACTCGCCCACACAGTAAAGAAATGCTCGGATCCCCGAGTAGAGCATCGCTCTCTGAAGTGGGAGGGGGATGTAACGTGGCAATATAATTTATGCTCCCACGCACATAAGTATATAATTCCACGTACATAATTTATATTTTAGTTTATTTAATTTAATATAATTTGAGTATATTTTATATATTATTTTAGGTTATTAGTAGTTAGCTATATAATTTTAGTTTATTTTATTTCTTATATTAGTTTATTATTATTTTATTGAGTCCCCCTACTGTAACACCAACCTCCACACAAACACACACCGTATTATCGGTTCATGTAAGTACATACACACAAACACACATCGCTGTTCATTGATTTAACCAGTGTTGTTTGTTACACAGCTAGCTTAATAATTCTCATGTGGTTTATCAGTGTATTTACATAAGTAGGAAAGGTTTTGTTACAGTAGGGGCGCTTCTCACAAGACAAGAAACCGCCCTACAAGTCTCGGAAGTTGGAAGTACAATTGACGAGCCGACTGATTTCACGAAGGTGAACTCGGTTGTATATTTTCCTAAAGATACTTAACCTGTGGGTTAGGTATCAAATAAATTACATCGCGGCTTCGGCTGGCGGTTCTCACAAGTGGCTTCGTGTCGCCTGTTCTCACAAGTGGCTTCGTGTCGCCTGTTCTCACAAGTGGCCTCGTGTCGCCTGTTCTCACAAGTGGCTTCGTGTCGCCTGTTCTCACAAGTGGCCTCGTGTCGCCTGTTCTCACAAGTGGCTTCGTGTCGCCTGTTCTCACAAGTGGCCTCGTGTCGCCTGTTCTCACAAGTGGCTTCGTGTCGCCTGTTCTCACAAGTGGCTTCGTGTCGCCTGTTCTCACAAGTGGCTTCGTGTCGCCTGTTCTCACAAGTGGCTTCGTGTCGCCTGTTCTCACAAGTGGCTTCGTGTCGCTTGTTCCCACTAGTAGTATTGTAAAGTAGAATTTCGTAGAATAAGTTATTCTCTAAGATATATTAGCTGTAAGAACCTTTGTACATATTGTATTTATCAGTAATACGACGAACGTGTGATCCGAAGAAGCAGCCGGGGAAAAAGCCGAACCGATTACCTAGCAAGCCCGCCGCCAACCGAACCCGCCGAACGTTACCGCCGATCCGAATTTACCGAAGACGAACGCTGTACCTCGGGTGCCGATCAACACACGATCCCTCAGGCCTAACACATCCCTATCAAAGTTGTCGTAGTTATCGTATTTCATGAATTGTAATTAAATTATTTAAGAGAAAACAATAAAGAAAATATTGAATTCAACCCCCGAAAGGGTAAATATATCGTCTTCTCACTTAAGGTTAGTGGATCCGTAAGTACACCCTGGACTCGTCTGAGCTACCTCAGCCGACGAAGAAAACCACGTTACAACTTAACCTTGAGGTCTATTTAAATAAAATTATTTATTTTATTTTTCTCTTTAATCCGATAACAATTTAAAATTTCAGACTGTTCTTTTCCTGAAAATATCGCTTAAAGGCGGAACAAAATATCATATTGAACTTGCCAAAAAAAAGGCCAAAATTTCCTATAGTGCATTGATTAAAAATGGTGTAATAGTTTAATGTATTGATCACATAAACAAATGTATTAAATAATCTAAGGAAATAAAAAATTAACAGTTTTCCTTCGAAAATTTGATTTTGCCCATAAATTTTTAAGCTGCCATGTTTTTAAAGATATCGTTTTTCTGTGGTGCTGAATATATAATCATACTAAACTAATTAAAATTATTTTATTTCGAAGACTGAATAATATCTTCACCAGAAAAAATCAGCAAATCGGCACTCTGCCAATTTTGGAACAAAAAATCGTCAAAATGACGATAGATCGACAAATCTGGCAGCCCTATTTTTATTATATCTATTTCTTTCGTTGACGTTTCGCTTGCATTTGACACTTAATTACTGGAAGTATTCCAGTTAAAATAGAATCTGTGTTGTCTGTTCTCACAATCAAATACAGAAACACTTTTTTCTCACAAATCGAGAAACGATGGAATTTTTTGTTTCACACTTAATGTGAGAAATTTTGCAATGCGAGAAATACAGAAACGAGCTACAGAGTCTCTGACGGGAATCGAACTCGCAACCCCGGTACTGATAGGCTTGTTCACTACCAGCTAGCACACGGCGCGCATAAAGGCTGTCCGAACTTCACCTCAGAAATCTAATCACGGTTAGAAGTGGCCATTGGCCCATTCAGAAACACACCCAAAAGTTGGGGCTCCCTTACAATGACCTATGTAGAAGTTGCGGCGACGAGGAGGATGAGGAGTAAATGGAACATTTTCTCTGTCAATGCCCGGAGACCTAAGACTCAAGCTGTTTGGTCAAAGAATCTTCAGATACAAAATCTATCTCTCTGACATTGATTTGAACAGGATCCATTACTTTACTGAATAAACCGGATGGCTGGGTGAGAACGTCAATAGCCAGGTAACGTAGGAACATCAGGAGACGGTAAAACATAGTAGCACAACGGGAACTAATTACTGGACCCACGTGAGCTGTGCTTAATTGCGGCTGCCAGTCGAACCAAACCTAACCTAACTCAAGTCTGCCTAATAGTTTTGCAGTTACTGAGAACAAATGGAAAATAAAAAAATTTTTATTTAAAAATTTTAAAATTCTTAACAAATTAAGTTGGAAAAGACAGAAAGAAAATATTGTAAAATTCTACATGGTTGCGTTCTAAAATGCAGGATTTAACCTTTTAAACTAAATCTACATTATTATTAAAGCAAAAACATTATTGAAAGATCAAATAAATAATGGGGTTGTTAACATTTCAAAATTAATTGTAATTAATTCTCGAAAAAAGTATCTGTATGGTAGTATTAGTGAAAATGTGTTTGTATGTGTGACACCGACGATGCTGGTTGGAAAATTAAAAATATTACGTCCAGCATATGTACACGAGTGAATTCGCCTGCATTACAAGCACTTTGACCGTGTACACACTCCTTTAAAGCGTAATAAGTGGTAGTTTATTTATAGCTGTAGAATTCGCTTTAGCAGAACTAGTTTCACGAACTGCAGGGTGTGCGAACAAATGAATATGCGTATGGACATATGTATATACATCATATGTAATAAATATGAGATTGTCGTATACAGTAACAACAAACGATTTGAATTGTTTGTGCGGTTTTTTATACTTAACAAACCATACAATATATTCACATGAAAATGATAGAAATACGATACGATATAGAAACTCTTATATGTATTACATTGTGTGCATGTGTACTTGAGTGTTGTCCAATTTATGAATTTGTTTTGATGGTTTTAAGTGTTGGTTGAAATGCGAAATCTTTAATACTAATGGTTTTTGCTTACTAGAATTATTTTTCAAAAAAGGGTGTAGCAATTTTGGATAACATGAAATGTTCTTTAAGATCTCAAATATCATGATAAAAAATCTCTCTTCAAGTGGGCGGAGATGGGCGTGTATAAGAGCTATGAACAGATTTCCAATGGAATACTTTCAGGATTTAGTTTAAACAAGTTCTATATTCGGCTGTGCCGAATCTTTGATATCCTACGCCGGCAGTAATAATATTTCAGGCGTGAGCCCAATATGGGACCTTTAAATAATTAATTAACCTTTATAAACACGGACGTCAGTATTGAAATTCGTCGTTTAGACCGATATATGTGAAATTTTTTACCGACAATTAGAAAGTTTTATAAGTCATATAAAACGTAATTTGATCAATTTGATTCGTAACAGTTTTAGCCGAACTAAAATTATTTTAGAGAGGCGAATTGATATTACCCCCATGGTAAATTCAATCATCAATCAATCAATCATCAATAAATTCTGTAGAGTATTTTCTGGTATTATAAAACATTATTTAGAACATAAGTCGATATATTAATGTAATTTCTTATAACGTTTTATAATCTTAGAGTATTTTTCAGAAGGCTGCTTTCTATGAGATTTTAGGAAAATTATGCAACGATTATTACAAAATTCCATGGTATTATTTCTGGCCATATAAAGCTTAATTAGACCAAATTTTACCTCAATATCTTTATCTGCTACGGTTTGAGGCGTATTAAAATAATTTCCCAGAGTGTGCATTATATTCCAGCAAAAACTTAACTTACAATGCTACTTTTAATGACTTCCTGATTTCATTACTTTGTAGCTTTATTCGCCACTTTTTGTATTACTAGTTATATATAAAATAATAACTTTATTATAATATCTTAAATAAGTCATAATTATACATTACAAAAAAATACTTTGGTATAATGACTTAAACTTATTAAAGTTAGTTATTATATGATTTTAAATAATTTTTTAAATCAATTTGCAATATATTATATTAATATTTGTTAGATATCCGGTAATATTATAAAATTTTAAGAATAATTTCGATGTGAAATACATGGAAAATCCAAAAATCAATCAAATGTATGTAAATATATACATAAATATGTTCCAAATTACCAACACAATATATTTTTGTTATTAGTGATATCAATCTAATTTTAACGATGTTTTTTTGAAAAACCTAATCCGGCCTGTCAAAGAAATTGTTCGGAATTGTTTTGAATCCGTATTTTCATTTCGATCGATTTTCGTAATTCCGACAAATTTAAATTTTGTTATTTTTAAGTTAAATGTGGCAATATTGTGCAAGTCAAAACAAAAACTTTTTTCGATCGAAAAATTAAAAGTGATATCATTCCGAGAAAATTGATCGGTTTTCGTTTTCTGAAGAAGCTTTCTCGGAATTAAAACAACTTTCGATCGACATTTATTTCTGTGACAGGCCCGTATAATTACATATATTAATACCCAGATTGTTATTATAATGTTAGAGCTATAAATGATTTTGTGCAGCAAAAGCACTCTTTATTAAATATTTTCTTACATTTCGAAAAATTTATTATTGTGTACACTTTTTCAACATCAATTCCATAAGATTTCAAAGCAATTTTATTTAGCGTGTTTTAACCTTTTTCACAGTTAATTTGAAAGTACTTATTTCTTGTCTCTTTTAGTAACTACATATTTTTATACAACTTTTTAGTATAAAATAAAGGTATTATTTTTTAGGTTGTTATTGGCCAAATTATAAAGGATTACTTTTGAGACATCGCGAACAAAAATAAGTACTTTTTCTAGTAGAAAAATAAGTACTCTTTTCCTCAAGTTCTCATTATTTTTCTGCTTATTTTGTAAGCAAAGTTTTTGCTGGGATGGGGAATATGGTAAATGATGGACCGATTTTAACGATATTTTCTACCCTAATGAAACTACAAAAGACCAAATTCTGCTAGAAAAACATTATTCGTGGTTTTTAGGCGTACGGACTAGGAGTTTTGAATATTTTTTCAGAACATTATAGTAGGGTTTAAATTGTTACATTTAATGTAAATATTAAATATTTATTTAAGGAATAAAAAGAAAACCGTACTAGACTCTTTTAAGAGGGTAGGATATTTAACAGTGGGATTGTTCCTCATTTAAAACTGAAACGTACGTGTCTTAATTAAAATAACATTATTTGTAGCGGTTTTAGTCGTACTAAGCTCTTTTTCGAGGGTAGGCTTTATATGGTAAAATATGCACCGATCTTTACAAAATTTGACAGTGTGATTTCTATCCAAAAAGTCTGTGACGTAGACAATTTGTCTATAGAAAATTTGTCCGAGAGAAGGTTTTGTATCGGACCAATGCTTTATTATGGACTGATCTTCACAAAATTAAACAGTGTGATTTAAAGTACTATACAACTGTAAAGAACGAAATTTTATTGTAGTAGTGTTATTATTTAAGGTTTTAGGCGTACTTTACTGTTTTCCGAGAGTTGGCTTTATATGAGGCCCAAACAAAATGTTGGACTGATCTTTACGAAATTTAATAATACTTTTTCTAGTCATATAGAAAGAATGTGTGCAAAATCTTATATCAATCCGTGATAATGATAAATTTTTTAAAGTGGTTCCACATTTGGATTAACAACTCTCGTCCTACTGAACCGATTTTACTGGATCTCAATCCCAAACTGCTGATAATAACTAGAAGTAAGTTGGTATCAACATTGTTCTTCTCTCTTGATTTTTGAAAGTGAGCTCGTTTTCAGCAGATATACAGACGGACAGAGGAATGAGCGAACAGACGGAAATGACAAGGAGCCAGAATATATATATATATATTATGGGGTCTGAGATGAATAATAAAAAATGTTCACATGCAATGACAAACTTAGTATACCCTCATTCCCCACTAGTGGTGGTGGAGGGTTTAAAAATAATAAATATTTTTGAATTTAATCTATTTTTGGGAAGGACGTGAGAGCTATTTGCCAGTTTTAGACATATTCGGACATTTATATCAAAATGGCTCGTACAGATTGTTTTCTCTTATTATCATTTTTGGCAGCTGTAGACAGTAATGACGTTATGCTTCTTCTTAGAAAAAAAATATTGAACAAATTAAAGCATTAAACAAAAATAAAATCAGTTTTAATTAAAAATTTAATCAAGTGCCTTAATTGCTAAAAAACACCCTTTATTTACCCACAATAGCATTGTAAACGTATTTTTTTTTTGAAAGTTTTTGGAAATTTAAAATTTATTCAACGCATTTCTTTCTTTTCCTTTCATTTTGTTTTTAAATATTTAATTCAAAAGACCAAAAAAAAAAAAAATTTTTTTTTATACATTCATACATTTTTAATTTTCTTTTTTTACTCATTTAACAATACGGTTGCAACTTGTGTTTAAGCACATTATGGTGTACCCCATAGACAATGAATAGACTCGACACGGGCGAAAAAGTGTGGCCAAATTACCACGTTAATATGAAAGGGACAGCAAATTTTGTATTTTTCATATACAACTGTCCTTTTCATATTATCTTGGTAATGAAATTTTTTGTTTACATTTGGAAAATTTTTCAATTGTGATTTTTTTTATCATTTTGGCGCAAAATCATAATTTTCTTTAATTTTGATGCAAATTATGATAGTTTTGGCGCAATTTGTGGAGCCATTTTCTAGTGGATGGTACATGTGTGTAGATGTGTTTGTTTAGTGGCGAGAAAAATATATGCAGATAGAAAAAATGTAAGTATAAAAATTTTGTGTCTAAATTTTCTTTTATTAAATAGGTATTTTATTGGTTTTTAGGAGTTGAAAATAACCAATTTGTCATGGGATCAATTAGAATATTTATAACCATCCAGTTGATAAATAAAATAAAGAACGAAGTTATAAGATAAAATCAATTGGAAAAGCATAGTTCGGCAAATGAAGAAGTGATATCTTTAAGTGTCTTAACCAATTAGCGCGGCATGGAATTTGCCTTTGTTAAAATTGGAGACTTCGGAAAGAATGGTCTAACCGATCAAATTAGTTGATATTTGCCTTCTGTGGAAAAATGGGAAGACCGTACTGTGTTTCGACATATATAGCAATGTAAGTTTATATTAAATTTGAAAACTATAATAAAACTATTTTTTATTTATTATTTTTGCAATTTAGGCAATTATGGAACATTAGTGGCAGCGGTTCATCTGATGGTTGTTAAAAGGAATATACATATACAACACCTCTTTGGGTTTCGCAACCTTCCCACCAAGGATAAGTGCAAAACTATTGTTCCTATACAAGCCGATCGATGTCGTTTCTCATTATATGCCATGGGTAATAATTTTCTTTACGCTGTTGGCGGAGTTTGTAAATTAAACGATATTGATGGTGATATTTATGCCAACGAAATGAAAACGTCAAATTGTGAACGTTATAATGCCAGTGCAGATCGTTAGCGTATTTGCCCGCTCTATCAGAAAATCAACATGCAGGCGTAGTTTTTGGTATTTAATTGTATATATCGGGTGAGTTGTAGTTGCAACTATTAAATCGTAGAATTTGTTAATAACAAATACCGGTTTCGCTAACTAAATTTTCCCTGGATAGCCGGCCTTGTCAAGAATTTTCTCGTTATATCTTTCATGAGTCAAACCATAACTTAAGGCCATCTTTAGTTATGGTTTATGAAATGCATTTGCTTAAGCAAAGTGCGATACTGACCCCACATTCCGTACGTAATCAAATGCATTTATAAACCAATTATTTAAAAAATATTAAAATATGTAGGTATGTGTATAACATTTCATTTTTATACACACACCACAATAGTGGAGAGGGCTGCATCAGAAACTTTTTTTAATGCCGATAAAAAAGTAATCATAATTTTTTTTATTGTGCGACTTTTATTTTTGTGGAGTATTTGACAATTGTTTGGTTCACATCTTGCTCATTGATATATATATATATGTATAAACATTTGAAATCACTGATGCAGCGCAGTGATTCATTTAAGAACGTACCTCTGCTTTCCGGAATAGGGTCTTTGAAATTTAAAACACCACGGGAGATAGGGGACAATTTCTGACAAAACCAATTTGATATTTTAAAGAAGTGCATAGTGTGTTACAAAATAGTGAAAAGGATTTGTCACAGGCATAATGATTTTGTACATTGAATAAATTCTCTTTTGCTCAATGTACAAAATCATTAAAACGTTTCCTGTGCCAAAACCAATTTGTTATTTTAAAGAAATACACCCTTATGTAAAAGAGTGTAGCGAATATACAATGCATCTGCATTGCAGCTTCTCCTTATTCAAGACCATCATGCGAGGTGTAAAGCCACATCCTACACGAGGTGATGCTGTTTATAGCAAAATATGATGGATCTATAAGGATCAGATAAGGTCGAAAAAAGACTTTTATTTCCACACTATTTTTTAAATTCTCTTTTTCCTAAAAAAATTTCCACAAAAATCCACTAACTCTTTTTTAAAAATATATTCGTGGTCCTTAAAAGGACCGACTGATTGAAAATACTGATCCCGGAAAGAATTCGGCCACTATATCATATTTCCACAGGTTAGTATGCCATACCCCATACATCTAACAAACTTGACCAAAACGACAGACTGAAAAGACAAAAGAAAATCATTAAAAACTTTTAATAACTTTTATATTTTTATATTTTCAGGTACTTGAGGATACTTACCAATGATCCCGGGAAGAAATCGGCCACCAAATTGGAATTGCTGCAGGTTAGTATGGCATACAAAAGAATTGACCAAAACGACAGTCTGAAAAGACAAAAACATTAAAAACTTAATTTTTTCTTTTTTTTATATTTTCATGCACTTGAGGGAACTTACCACTGATCCTGGAAAGAATTCAGCCACTATATCATATAAGGCTACTTACTTATGATCTTGGAAAGAATTCGGTCACTTTTTTTGCATTTCACAGGTTAGTATAACGCACAAAATCCATGCTAATCATTGACCAAAATTACAGACTGAAAAGACAATAAAACCATCAAAAAAATTTAATTATTATTTTTGTTTCTATATTTACAGACAATTACAGAAAAAATTAGCTACATCTTTGACTTAAAATCCATTGTTCGGCCCATTTAAAGCAATTTGTGTGTCTGGATGCAAAGCGATTTCCGCCTGGAAGAAAAAAAAAACAAAAAGGTAAAAAAAACTAACTTCAACAATTTTTTATCTTTTCAGCTTTTACTTACCCATGCAGCATTCAAAAATCTATATACACATATTGTTTTTAATATATTTAAATTAAAATTGTATACAAAAATTAAAAAAATAAATTTTTTTTTACAAATTTCACATTTAAAATGTTGGTTTATTTATTTTTTGTTTACATTTGTGCTAATGAATAGCTTATTCTTCTTTCTCATCAAAATCACAATGTTGTGTTTTTTTCCCTCTCGCTTAGAAAATCGTGGTAATCACACATGATAACACGATTTTTGTACGTCAAAGTTGCTATATCTGGTTACATTTGTGGTGTACCCTAGGGATATAAACTAGGCCCAATATCATACATTATCTATCCTAATAGCATGCTGAATATGCTCAACTACTATACGGTGTTTGCATATGCGGATGACACATCCATTGTTGTTCAACATAAAAATATTAACACCGCAATTTAAAACACGTAAAGTTAGTTGAACATTGTGCATAAATGGTGCCATGATAATGGACTTGTCATCAACGCGAAAGAAAACTAAATTGATGCACATAAAACCACCACATATAGGACATACATACAAACATATAAAGAGCTTAAATTTCACGACTTTGAATGCTTGAACAATTCTTCTAACAACAATCATAATACACAAGATAATTTAAATGCTTATTTAAATATATTTAACCATTAAAAGTATCTTGTAGTCAATATTGATCATAAATTTATATGGAAAACCTACTTTGAGAACATTCAAAACAAATTACGTAAGACCGCCTTAATGCTTTTTCACTTAAGTAATTGCGCAAACTCAAGTGCTTAAAAATGGTTTAAGCCAAAAATAATTTTAACTTTTAAAATTTTGCAGTTTAAATGGAGTTGATCAAAATGTAGTTTAAATTCCCCTTTTCACCCACTTTGGCCCACTAAAAGGACATTTTCTTGCACTTTTTTGTGGCGGATTTATTAGATTTAGTTATATTTACTGCAATTAAAAGTGCTCAATTTAATTTTACCATTGTTCATCCCGATTTCATTGCGATAATTCAAATACAATTATTAATCTCGACATATTTTGTTTATCTGGTTTAACATTTGTTTCTTAGCATTGTTGCAAAAGCTAAATAGCAACATTATTCATAATAAAAACGAGAATCAGAAAAAAAATATTTTTGAGAAAATAAAGTGACAGGGACTTATTAAAACTAATATGAAACGTTTTTTTTCAATTTTATTTATCACAGAATTATAATTGACCCACAGGCTTAGCTATTTTTTTTGATGTTTTGTTAATTATCAAATAGTTTAGTTTGGTCGGCATAATTAGATCAAAATCCCAGATAAACAAGATGCGCATTCCAAATAATATAGGATAAAATTTCAAGTAGATATTATTTCTATCATTATTATATATCAATTCGTATTGTGGTTATTTAATTGAACTGTTAATGGTTTTTAATCTAAATTTCGATATTTTAATCAGGCTTAAGTTCATTGAATTTAATTTTCAATGATCTTGAGCCTGATTTTAAATATGGAAATTATTATGTGTCATTATTTATTTGTTTCGTCTTAAGGTCTTGTGACGATAAAATATAAATAAAAACCAATTTTTTTGTTTTATTTTATTTTAAGAATTTATTTTCTCCGATATTTCGGTTAACTTCGTTAACCATTTTCAAGGAAAATAAAGGGTTAATCTCTTTTACCGCGTCTTTTTTCACAAACCTAAAACGTTGAACACAACTAATCAACTGATTATTATATATTTTTCAAGTTCGTTTGAAAAAAAGCATTGTACTGTACTTAATGACGGTTTTAGTTTAAGCCTCAACAATAAAATTTGGTAAGCGAAAACAAAGTTTTTAGAATTTGTTTTTGTTTAACATGTATTTGTTCGAAAGAAAGAATTCTTCCGCACATCGGAAATAGGCAGTTTTATTGTTCGGTTACATTACTGTTACTGTCCGCTAACTGGGGCTTAATACTGACTGTAATGCCAACATTCGCGAGTATTTATACTCTTATCTCAGGTTTTTAGAAGAATCTAGATTATACGAGCCTTAAATTATACTATATTTTTCAAACTTAACGTCTATTATATTATTTAAGATTATGCAACTATGCTTACCTACATTAACATTGTGCCTATATCTAAAATTTATATTCTAAACAGTGGGACTGAAGCATAATTATGGATAACAGTCTTAACATAGCATTTGCACTAGAAAATTCTATAAAGTAACTTAACGATAGAAATATGCATAACTAATACAATAACAATTTAAACTAATCAAATAACCAACAAATACAAGAAAGCTAATAAATACAATGGGGGGATTCACAAGGTGTGCTATCAAGTCATATCGTCATAATGTCCTAAATAATATTTTGCAATTGTTTAAAAAAAAGATATTGTTGTGTTTCAAACATAGCTGGGGAATTTCAATTAGAATTAGAAATCATTACCATTAGAGAAATAAAATAATCTAATCATTAGAATTTAATTTTGATAAAAATTTCAGATTACTAATTTATTTGATTAGAAATAATCAAAAATCTAATCACAATTAGTGACGATTAGTATTTCTAATCAAATCTAATCAAAACTAATCCATAAAATAATTGATTAGATTTCTTGATTTTTTTTGATTAGATTTGATTAGATCAACTATTTTTAACTATTTTTGTGAAAAGAAAATATTTATTTATCACATTTGTTGCTATATTTACACAATGTAACAGTTTTTGAATATTGAATATTGCAAATTAACATAAATAATAACACAACAACAAAGTGAATCAGCTGTGTCAATTGTTTAGTTTAAGAACAGGGTGCACCGTATGCAATTTTATGCAATATTCAAGAACTGTTACATTATGTAAATATAGCAACAAATGTGATAATTAAATATTTTCTTTTCACAAAAATAGTTGATCTAATCAAATCTAATCAAAAATAATCAAGAAATCTAATCAATTATTTTTTGGATTAGTTTTGATTAGATTTGATTAGAAATGCTAATCGTCACTAATTGTGATTAGATTTTTGATTATTTCTAATCTAATCAATTAGTAATCGTCTAAAATGGCTAACTAATCATAACTAATCAATTTTCCAGCACAATTAAAATTTCTAATCCAATTGCTAATCATTAGGATTTCTAATCATTATTCCCAAGCTATGGTTTCAAACAACATAAAAAAATATTTTTTTTTTAAGCAATTGTATAATATTATTTAGGACATTATGACGATATGACTTGATAGCACACCTTGTGAATACCCCCAATATAACTAATAAATAAAACCAATTCTTAACTCAAGTTACTATCGTAACATGATCATAAATATCAGAAATATTCACAAATTGAAAAAATTTATCAAAAACACATTTTCCAAATTCGCAATGAATAAAATTACTGAATTTTAGTGTATAGTATTTCAGCAGACAAACCGAAGAGTGGCTTCATGGGGTTAGATGTAGGATGAATTTAACACATATTTTTTACTAAATTAATTTAAAAGAAAATAAAGATAGAATTAAGTCTAAGTTGACGTATGATGAAGCTACGCTTTTACAATTTGTATTGTGGTTATTTTGTTGAACTGTTTATGGTTATTAATCCAAATTTTTAATATATTATTTAGTTCATTAAATTTAATTTTTCATTAAATTATTTTTATGAAGAAATGAATTAAAATTAATTGATAATTTTTCTTCTTGACTGAGCTGGCAACTGAACCCAGGTTTTCACGCACAGGTTGCCCAGACATATTTCAATTGTAACCACACAATCTCTTCAGAGGGGTTTGCCGTTTAACACTTTTTAAACCAAATTGTTAGATCGTGGCTTTTACGTTAGCGTCAGCTATTGTGTGTCTTTGTATAAAATAGCATTTGTTTTAATTTGACAGCTTATATACGTCGTACGCTACTACAATAGGGGCAATTATTTATCTACAGTTAATGTTTTCAAGACTTCAATTAATTGACTTAATAAAATGACTTTATATAATATATAAATTTTTTTTTATCAATTACGTTTCGGCCTTAAGTGAAGTACGTGCTTGTTGCAATATACATACATACATATGTATGTAAAGGGTGGTGCAACCATAATGCACGCTGTTAATTGTGAGTCACACCTTAACGTCAAGTTTTTTGGCCAACTTAATTTTACATTTTTTTGTTTCAGTGTTTGACAAATTCAACCATGGAGAGATTCACAATTGAGCAGCGCGTTAAGATTGTCGAAGCCTTTTTTCGAAGATGGACGTTCAAACCAAAAGGCATTTGGTGCACTTCGTGATTTTTTGGGCAGCATAATCGGCCAAATGTGTTCACAATCGGGAGAATTGTGCTGAAATTTCAGCAGACCGGGTCTGTAGGAAATGTGAAAACACCTGTACATGCTGGTTGTTGCAGTTTATGGGCTGGCGAAAATGTGGTCGGCCAAGCCGTTACCGTGAATGGTTTTCGATATCGCGAGAGGACAATAGACTTCTTGTGGCCAGAATTGAGGATATGGACCTGGGCGATATGTGGTTCCAATAATGGCTCTTTTGCGAGAGAAATTCAATGGCCTTATTATTTCACGTCGTGTTCACGACCGTTGGACTTCTTTCTTTGGGGATATTTAAAAGAAAAAGTGTACGTTAATAAGCCAAGAACAATTCCAAAGCAAAAAGATGATATATTTCGGCACATTGAAGCTCAATTATATCTCAGAGTCATTGAAAATATGATGCATCGGATAAAGGTATGCCACCGGGACCGATATTTTGTTTCACATATAATTGTCATAGTTCCTTTTATCATATTAAAATATTAAGATAATTCTCTGAAAGTGTTTTGTCTTAAATACAATTAACATCGTGCGTTTTGGTTGGACCATCCTTTATAAATAGATATTCCTGAATGATATAAACATCCACTTCAACTTCTACAACAATACGAACAATTTCAACTTTGTACTTTTAATACATTTTATAATTGTTTTAGTTTTTGTTCTTGTGTTTGCTGTGCTTTTGAGACATGGGGTTTGAAATTTGTTTCCTGCTGGTATTGTTGTTGTTGTTTAGTTGACTGTTTTCTGTTTCTTCTCTTTTTAATAGTTTTTTCTTTCAAGTTTTTCTATTTGCAATTGTAGGTGTTTTTTAATGTGACTTTTCCAGGGAAGTGTTGAGAAAATAAACTGAAATAATAATAGATACAAGTTTGCGTTTTATTGTTATAAATTTTATATTATTTTAAAAATGCAAATATTAGATTTTCTTAGGAAATATTTTGTTTATTTGTCTTTATCATAGCCGAAAGACAAATGCAACGTAAAATTTGTACAACAAAATGTTTAAGATAATTACACTGTGCTCGAATTTGACACTTTTCTATTAACAAGTTAGACACCGTACCGGTAAAGATAATTGAAGTACTTTTAATTCAATAGTGTTAGTCGTTTTTAGATGTTAGCGCTCGTAATCACCATATTTGCGGTAACAAATTCCAATACATACTAATGTACATACAATAAAACGATATGGCCAATTTCCAGGATTGATATTAAAACACATTTATGTTTATCCCTAGGATTCTCGGTAACCTTTTACCACTAAGCTCTCCTCTTGGTCTGGCCAGACCACAATTAGAACCGCAAAAAACCCAATTAAATAAAAAGGAAATAAATATATTTTTATATTGAATGTATGCTTTTTATTTTAAATTATACGAATTTATTATATAATCTTATTAGTTCATTATTTAATTGTACCCATTGCTTTTTCGCATCTACTACAGTTGAAACGAGTTTTGTGTTTGGTTTTGGATTTGATTCAAACTTCATTCATTCGATTCAGAACATATCATTTATAGAATTCAAGTTTCTGTGTTTTTAATATTTTGTCCTATTTGAAAGATATTTCAAGCAACAATAAAAATTTGGTCTGGCCAGACAAAGATGGTTATTTCATAGACTTTTACATAAAAATAGAATTTCTCCCCACTAATTTGCTTCAACCCAATCCAAAATAGTTTTATTCGATTCAGCACACATCATTTATAGAATTCACGTTCATGTTTTTTTGATTTCTTGTTGTATTCGAAAACTATTGCAATCAAAATACAAATTTGGTCTGGCCTGACCAATAAAAAATAATTTCCATTTGATTAACTTAGCAAGGGGGTCTCAATATCACAACAATACAGCAACAACAGGCATAGCAATAACCACCAGATGTTTCTTGAGACCACCTTGTAAATAACTACACTTTTTTATGTTATTTTTTTTTTTTTGTATTTAGGAGTGCTATCATACTTTTATCGTAATTAAATAAGACTTTTCAAATAAAACTCAAAAAATAAATCTGTATTTAAATAGTTTATATGAAAATTAACATCAAATAGGTTTAAATACTATCCCGAAAATTGAACATTATTTTCGCGATTTTTTTTTAAAATAATTTTGTTTCTTAACACTATTGAATACAGTGTGTTAGCCGCCAAGCGTAACAAGCTGGGTCTCCTACTAGAAAATCTAATTCGAGTACGCTGAATTCAAAGTAAGTGCTCTTATCCGCTTTTAAAATTTTAAAGAAGCTGCAATTTTTTATGCAAATTTTTGTTTTCCTAAAATTTGTTTTGTCTTTGCAACTCAATAGTTCAATATAAATAAAAAAAATTTGATTTACAAGGTTCGCTGTCAAGTCATATCGTCATAATGTCCTAAATAATATTTTACAATTGTTTAAAAAAAATATTGTTGTGCTTCAAACAAAATAAGAATTTTGATGCTGTGTTCGTTCATTGATTCGTCATAACTGTACAGTAGAAATCTAAATTATAAGCGGTTGCCCAGAGCAGTGATATATATTTCTTGTAATTATTTTAAGACATATGACTTTAGAACTTTCTGACTACCTTGTGAATCAACCAATTGTATTTATTCTATAGGGTTTTGAAAATATTCAATAGAGTTAAAATAACATTGTTCTTTCAAAAATCACGAAGAAACGAAAAATTGTATTTATGGCCAATTTTCAGGATTGTTATTTAAACACATTTATGTTTAAAATAGTTTTATATACAAAATTCTTTTCTTCACTAAACACTTAAATAAAACTTAATTCAACAATATGATACATTTAAACTCAACTTAAGTTTCCATTGTAAAAACTAAGCAAGGTGGCGTCAATATCAGAGCAATACAACAACAACAGCCAAAGCAATAACAGTCAGCTGTTTTTTGTGTCCACCTTGTACATAAATATAATTTTTTATGATATTTTTTTTTTGTATTTAGTAGTGCTACCATACTTTTGTCTTAATTTAATAGGACTTTTCAAATAAAACTCAAAAAAACCAATCGGTATTTAAATACGAGTTAAGTTTATATGAAAATTAACATAATATAGATTTAAATACCATCCCGAAAATTGGACATTAGAGATTTGAATTAAACAATGATCTCAAAAGTATAAAAAATATCTTTTTATGGAGCATTAGAATTGAAATTTTCAATCGCGAATATTGCGAATACGAGATAGCTTGGAAAATCATTGAAGGTGGTGCCCAACTTGTTAAAATTTGCAACTAGCACAGTGTTATTAAGTTTATTGCACTTTGACAGACTAAATGACAGCTTATAGTTAAAAATTTCAAGCTTTCCAGAAGCAAAAAAAGGACATGAACGCTGATATATGCGCTGGCTATTACATACTACATAGAATCAGCAGAAAAGCAAAGACCATTGAATTGAATTTTTAATTCAAGTAAATAAAAATAGTCTAATAACTTCGCATTATCCCTTATAACTGAAATCATTTCTTCAAGGAAAAAATTTACAAAAAAACTTCTAATTGCTTCTTACATGGAAGGAGGTTGTATTGCAATGATTTTAAAACGTGTTTACGATTATTCTCGAAATATTACCGACACAGAAATTACATTTTTTTATTACGCAATCAGTTCTCAAACCGTTTTTTTTTTGGCAGAGAGGAAAAAAGTAGTGCTTCTAAGGGGTAATCCAACATATAAAAATCATGCCTCTTGTAAGTAGGTTTGTAAGGGCGTATCGTGCTTCTCTCCTTTACAAGGTAAGTTACAATTAAGCTCCATTTTTTTTAACTGAGTTTTAATAATTTTAATGAACTGGGTAAAAGAGTTTATTTCTTTTACTTTAACAAGATTTTGTATAATTTAAATATTTTAATCTTAACATTTTTTATTTGCTAGAATATAAAATAATTTTTTTTTCTTAAAAAAATTAGAGCATAGAAAATAATACAATACCTGTCGCAGACCGGCATTTTAAATAAAAGCATTCTGTCTGGATTTCAAGAGTAAATCCAGCCATTTACTGCTTTTAGATTTTATTTTATGCTTGTGTTTTATATTTTCGTTGACAATATTCATTTGGCTTAGTACGTTCATAGAACATTCAGACTGAAGAAATATTTGAGGAAATTAACCGAACCACTATTTCTCAAAAGTGCCGATTTCATTTTGAAGAAATTGGTCAAACCTAAAGGCCATAAAACAAATTGAAAATATTTAAAAAAATTAATATAAATAAAAAATAAATAGTCTAGCTCGAGGTCCTTTTTTTGTATAAAATATTCTATATTTTATTTTCCAATATTTCGGTATTCTTTGAATAGCATCATCAGGGACAGTACAACTTATCCATTTAAAAAAAATTAATTTTTTGATTTATTTAATAGAAGTTTTAGTGGTCACATTTATTTGATTAAATCTTTCATAAATCTGAATGAAACTTAAAGAATCTTTATTTTTCAAGTTGCTGGGAAAAAAACAAACAAAACTTAACAATAGTGATTGTTACATGCACTCCTGTCTAATAGTTGCACTTGTCCTCTACAAAAAGTCTAAAAAGTGGATATAAATATTTAATTTAGTTTTTGTTATTTTGTTTTCCACAGTTTACATTTAAACAAAAAGAGTCACGTTCATTCACATTTCTAAACAATTTTCTTAACTTCTTTCTGTTGTTTATGAACTAAAATATAAAAGTTAAAATAATAAAAATACTTTTAGAGAAACAAACCATGTACTAGGAACTTTTCACAGCGACTTGAAATTGCGGTATATATTTACTTTAGAACTCTTTCATGTAGTCTAGGAATAGCATCAAGAATCGGATCGGCAAATATGACGTTGTGAAATTTGTACGTAACTATCTGGTTTTTGGGAGAAATGTCTAAAGAATTGAATTAAATATGCAGTTTTTAAATGAATGGGACACTTTTTATACCCTACACCATCCTATGTGGAGCGGATATTTGCGTTTAGGCTGATGTTTTTAATGCACGTTTTACTATTCCTGCGTGCAATATAGAAGACGCAATTTAAAAGATAATTGATAGGAAGTGGGTTCATATGTTGGGTTTCGTTGACCAAAGGGCGAAAACTATTGATAATTGAGGCAATCGTTCCATAATTTGTCCAACAATAGAGCCTTAGTTGCAGGCCTGCCATATTTGCCGATTTTTTGCCTTAAAATTAACCGAGTGCCGATTTGCCGATTTTTGCTCCAAAAATACCGATTTTGTGTTAACACTTAAATCACGGTAACTTTGCTTGTTAACGTGTAATTTATTAATTTTGGTCAACTTTGGAGCACTTGCCATAACCTATACAAAAAATTTTACAAAAATTAAATTTAGTAAACGAAATTTATGAGCACAAAGAATTTTTTGAACTTTGATGATTAGCATCTGGACTTAGTAGCTAATAAGTTACTGTCAAAATCAAAACTCAACAAAAGCGATATTAACAAAATTGTTAATCACTGTATTAATTTTTATATAGAACTTGCAAATCAAATATTAAAATGTTTTGATTTTGAACAAAAATCTTATAAATCTTTAAATATGATAACCCTGACAAAAGTATGAAAAGGAAAAATATTTCTTTTATGGAAAAAGAAAAACAAATTTTAGACTCTGAATGTAGAGTTAACATTTTTAAATTTTTAAGAAGATTTATAAGGAATTGAAGTAAATTTGCAAACTTTTTGGCAAAAAATTTCAGACTTAAAACGTGGGGATTCTAATGATGTATTTCCAGTGCTGTCAAAGTTTGTACAACAAATTATGGTCCTTCCATATTCTTCCGTAAATTTGGAAAGAATTTGTAGTTAAGTTAATCTTAATAAAACCAAATTTCGATGATTCCTGATTACATAAAATTTAATAACGCGAACTAAAAACGTTTGAAAAAAAAAATTTTAATTGTCAACATCTTCCATTAATTTGAGCAGATATTGACATTTTCCCATAAGTAATACATAATGCTAAAAATCGACATCTTTACAAGATTATTTTAGTGTCATTACTAAAAAACTGGCAATTAATCTTATTATTATTGTGGCATCACTGAGAAAATGGCATTTTTTTTGAAAGCAGCGTTACCATTTGTCAAGTTCTTACTATTTTTAAGTCATTTTTTGCTTAACTTTTTTTATATTATAATATAATAATTATTAAACAAAATCAGTTACAAATACATTTTGGTGTTTTCCTTTAACATTTTGGCACGTTTATAAAAAAAGTATTTAAAAAAAAATAAGTTTTTTCAGAAGCGATGACATTTTTTATTGATAGTAGATGTTAGACGCTTCAATTGTGAGCGCATGTTTCACATTTTGAACATATTCCATGCTTTCCCCCGAAATGTATACAAATGTACAAAGGGCTTAAGCCTACACCTAGAGAAAAAAATTTTTCTATATAGTTCACCTCCAACAAAAGTATTTTTAATGAAAATCTTTAAACATATTATGGTTCATTTAGCCATATTGTTGCTACCGGCAACCATATTATGGTTGAATTAGTCCTCCGCCAAGAAGCCAGAACCATATTATGGTTGCCTACAAACATGTTATGGTTAGTAGTAACAAAAATATGTTAAACACTTACAATAGCATTTTGCTCTTAGAAAAGAGAAAAATACTATTTTTAATTTAAAAGAAAATTATTGTTATATTTAACCATAACATAATAAGAGGCAACCAGTTCGCGATTGAGGACTAATTTAACCATAATATGGTTGCCGGCGTCATTAATATGGTTTAATTAACCATAATATGTTAAAAAATTTCGTTAAAAATAGTTTTGCCGAAGGTGACCATATCGCAAAAGTTTTTTTCTTATTACCTAAGGGGAGTGTAGGGTATTAACACACTGTTATAACGAACTAAGTTGCTCTTATAATTTCGATATAATAAATTCAGTACCTAAATTTTTGATGTAGTATACTTTAATTTATTTAATAATATAAAGAAAACAACAATCGCCCAGACAATGACATTTTTAGTCTTCTAGTTGTCAGTTTCTTACTGTTTTATTGTCTTTTGTAGCCAAAAGTAACAAAAAAAAAAAAAAAATGAAACAATACCCACCACGTTGTTTTCAATTATTTTTGCTTTTGTTAAATAATTTCTATGTTAAAGAGTGAATGAAAGCATAAATAATTATTTATTCTTGCATTCAAATTATTTTTTAAACGTTTAATTTAAATTTTATAGAATTTATCAGTATTAGCTAAAATAAATATTTTTCAAATAATTTAAATTTAAAATTTTTGCTCGCATATTAATTTAACTTTAATACAATATAATCCTTTTAATTAGATTCACAATATAAATCGACATAATTTTCAAAAATGAATTAGTAAAATGAAAACAATAGTATCAAAGTGCATTTTGATTAAGTTCTAAATAAACAATTAATTATGTATTTTATTCGACCCTTATTCTTTTGATGTATAAGTAAATTTTCAACATTTTTTTATACAAAACTTTTAATTTATTGCAACCGATGTTTCGGCACTCCTTTGTGTGCCTTCTTAAGGGCTCTTCTTAATTATTTTAACCAAAATTTTACAATATTTTTGTAACAAATTTAACAATACACAATATTAAAACGGCAAATTAAAAAAATTCAAAATTTTGTATAAAAATAAGACCTCAAGCCTGATAATTTAATTATACATTAAACATTCATGAGTTATCGGTTTTTTTATCTTTAACAGTGTTGCCAACTCCAAAAATTAGTAAATTTAGAAAAAAATATGTAACTTAAAATTGCCTAACACGATTGATTTAATCACAAAAACGCTTCAATGAAATCTGCCAAATAAATTTTTTACACAAAAAAAAAAAAAAAAAATAAAGAAAATAGATATTTTTCTTTATACTAATACAACCATATTAATATGGAAATATTGGCTGAAGGTCTTAATTACTATTGCCCGGGCTAGTAAGAATATATGCAACTTGTAATTGTTTCTTTAACTCTTATTACACAGAAAAAAAGCTCCAAAATTGTTCACCAATTAAAGCATAAATAAAAAATAAAATCAGTTTTTATTACAAATTTAATCAAGTGAAGTAAACGGTCAATTGATACTATTAATTTGTTTACTGGTGCAAATTTAATTAATTGTCTCCCATCATATCAGAAATTTTTTAATTGAAATTAATTTTTATTTTTTTCTGTGTAAGTAAAATAATTAAAAAAATGTAATATCGAAATATTCAAATGGTCGCAAAGTGATTCGGCTAGAACATGCTACCGGGGCAAAACTCATGACGTAATTCCGAGCAGCCGCTGATAACTACATGTAAGCAGTAAACTTTAAAGAGTAGCAAATTTTTTTATCCACATATATCCACCTAGATTTTTCTATATGTTATACCTACAACATTTAAGCACAGACTCACATACATTATAGACACCGTATACATATATTATAGACCACGAAAAGGCAAAATTATTTTATATTTTCCAGAACGATTCGCACACTGCTTTGTCCCCATATAACGAACGACCAAAAATACAAGGAGTTGTCAGATATTTATGTAATTCGGTAAGATAGCTTACAATATCTTAGTTATAAAATACGAATTTTTGGAGAAATCAGTCCAAGGACACGCCTACCTCCAATGTGTCCTGAAAATAAAAAACGTAATTTAAGCTTCAATAGCGCCCATTAAGTTATCATGCTGGTATACATATAACTAGCAACGTGTGTGTAAGTTTTCATATAAATCGGACTAAGGACTCAAGGTCCCGCCATATATCCTTTTTCTTAAAAACGCTATAAAACCTACAATAGTTGTCAGATTATAATAAAATTTGGTATACATACTGCTAGCAACGTGTTTGCAAATTTCCATATAAATCGGACTAAGGACCCAAGGTCCTGCCATATATCCTTTTTCTTAAAAACGCTATACAACCTACAAAATTGTCCGCTCATAATAAAATTTGGATATATACAACTAGCAACATGTGTGTAAATTTTTATAAAAATCGGACTAAGGACTCCTTTTTTAAAAAACGCTAAAACACCTACAAAAATTGTCCGATCGTAAATTGCTATTTGTAAGATATATATTTATGCCAAATTTAGGTAGATTAGTAATGTGAAAAATACAAAAGCATCATTTATTGAAAAATGGTTTAAAAACGATTAACGATTACAACACATTTTTCAACTTTTTTTTTCTTAAAATGGCTTTAAGTGCCTAAAATATACATAAGCAATTGAAATAAGTGAAGAAATAATTTTGGACCGCTAGCTTGTACAAGTCAAAACACTGTGCGTCGGTAGAACTGATTTTTTTCTCGTTAAATCCCTTTGCGATATATGAATTAAGAAAATTTTACTTTTCTTAATATTAAAAACGTTTTGCTTTAAAAATTTTAAAAATTAAAAGCAATTTTCTTAATTTTAGTGGCTGATTTTATCTACTAAATTAATTGTTATGTTCGCACTAATTAAATGATTACACGAAACAATTCTTAAAGAAAAAGATATTGAGAGAGAAAGATAGTCTTCAATGTGGATGTTATATTTTATAGCCTAAAACAAGATCAATATAACGGATATTTAATATTAGAAAGGTCCAAGAAGTTAAGCTTAATGTTTAGTGCATGAAAAAAAGTATAAATGTTGAAAGCATCAATACAATACACAATTATATATGCATGACCAGAAAAGCGGAGCTGTTAATGGCAGTACTACCCCGGCAGCCACATCATAAAGTAATGCTTTCAAGTTGTTTACACCTGCTGCTTTTTAAAATTTTCAAAAATTTAAAGCTGTGTCGGAGGCTTCACACAAGTTTAAAGAATTTTATTTTCAGGATATCACTAAAAAAACAACTTTTAAAGACAATCGAAAAAGGACCTCATTAAAATTTTAATAATCTGTTTTCTTGAACGCAAATTGAAACATTTAACTTAAAAGGGATACGGAAGACAAATTTGTTTCAAATTTAAAACGTATGAGTGAACTGGTAAAAAAAATGTGTGAGGGCATTAAAACTAGAAATGCTAAGCTTGATCCTCTAACCCCCAGTTGAAAAAATGTATCCAAAATGGAAAAAAATACACAAGTACACATTGAGAAAAAAGTAACCAATTTTTGTTAAAAGTAACCAAAACGGCAACGCTGATCACGAATATGTTTACAAGAAATGTGTGCACTTTACAGGAGCTGACAGCCCTGCAATCAAAAAACAATTATCTTAAGTTTGCTGGCTCGAAATTATAAGCTAAAAGGAATGCCGTTCGCGTAACATCATTTGTTCTTGTCCTTCGCAGATTATTTCAACTTTGTTTTTCGGATGGCGTAATCTATAAATCTATCATTCTTGGTTTAAACCAACAAAAATCCAACGCGAATTCATGTAACAAGTGGTTGCTAAAATTTAAACAAAACATGTACATAGACAGTTTCAACAAGTAAAAAACCATAAAAAACTGATCATTTGAACCTTCCTGAGACATGAACTCACCTTGCAAAAGTCTTGCTTTTGCTGAATTTGATGATTTCACGACAACATTAAAAACATTTATTAAAGTTTTGTATTCAATTTAAAAGAAGAGCCTCCAGATGGATTCTGAATTAGGTATACCTCGCAGTAAACGTTCTTCAAATTGAAAAAAAAAATTACTTAATTAAATGTCCGTTAAATTACAAATATCCCTTTTATTCCAATCTGAATTAAATAAAGTTGAAACCTTAAAATACTTTTTAAATATATTGCTTTTTATTTCAATCTTTTGTTATTTTTTGTTCAGCTCAATTTTGATGTTGTATCAATATCGCTCTATATTTTCAGAGTACAATTTAAATAAAAAAATACAACTATTGTTGGTGTGGTTGGTATCATTTCAATAGAAATCACCAGAGGATATTCATTCATTCATTCAATTTGACAGTTGATTGAAAAGTTAGTTTCTTGGCATAGAAGTATTTCAATTTGCTCTATTTGCAAATATCGATATTAAGGTGTCACAAATTAAGTAAAAATTTAAATATTATATTTTAATACATTTTTATTAAGCTTTAGGTCACTTTTTTATAAAAAACAATTTAAATATTGTTTATTTTTAGATATTTCGATTTCCGTTAGAAATCTTCTTCAGGAAATTTTTAAAATAATATAAAATTACAAAATTATTTTTGACAATAAATGGAAAAATAAATTTAAAATTTCAATTACAAGTTTAAAATAAAAAGAGGAAACCAAACAAAATTTTTAAAAATATTCAAAACCTATTTTAATTTCCTTTCTGTCAATATATTTATTTCTATTTTCAGTCTGTGCTGTGCCATCTGAACTAAATTTTATAAATAATCAAAGACAAATACCTATTTATAATTTTCCCTTCCATCAACCTATTTATTTTAATTCAATAAATGTGTATAAATCTGAGCTTATCCCTCAGTATCTTTTTTAAAATTAATCCTTAAAACGGCAAACCCCACCGACGAGATTGTATGGTTACAATCGAAACTAGTCTGGAAAACCTGTCCGTGAAAGCCTGGGTTCAAATCTCAGCGCAGTCAAGATTGAAAAATTATCAATAAAATTTTAATTAATTTCATGTTGTAAAATTCCTGTCTTCATAAAAATAATTTAATGAAAATTAAATTCAATGATCGTATGCCTTATTAAAATATCTAAATTTGGATTAAAAATCATTAACAGTTCAATAAAATAACCACAATACTAATTAATCCTTTTCTCAAATGGAACATAATTAATCTGTAACATTTCTAGCAATTATCTACGTTTCTTAAAATTTTCTATGTTCAAAAAAGATGTGTTTTCAAAATCAGGATAATGATTAAAATCTCTGCAATGTTTTGACAATGCCGTTCCAAGGGTAATTGAAATTTTAAATTTATTTTTCCAATTGTTATTTTTCCATTTATTGTCAAAAATAATTTTGTAATTTTATATTATTTTAAAAATTTCCTGAAGAAAATTTCCAACGGAAATTGAAATATCGAAAAATAAATCATATTTAAATTGTTTTTTTTATAAAAAAAGGTGACCTAAAGCTCAATAAAAATATATTAAAATATAATATTTAATTGAAAAAGGTCGAAATAATAGGAATATAATTAGTAAAAATTAAAAAAATTCTTTATATAACTTATATATACATATATATATATATATTTATCTAATACCGCATAAAGCTATATATATTCTGTGTGATTCTTAAATTCGATTCGGCTTTTAGTTATATCCGCCTGCTTGTGAAAAGCGGGCTCATATCCCAAAGACTTAACAGGAAAAATTATTTTGATGCCTAATTGTTTCTAGTTCTCCTAAACAGTTTGAAATATAAATTCTGCAACATCGGTTAAGAAGATACAAAGTTATGAACCAAAACGTATACCAGCCTCTAAAACATGTAATTATGTCTTTATGATACGTTAGATTTTAAAATATTTACAGTAGAAAATCCGAAGGGGTGATATGTTAGAGAAGAACGTCGGAATTAATTTTTGTGAATTTAGATTTCGAAAGCACTACAAAGTTGCATTTTATTCTCAGACACATGTAAAAAATCATGAAAAAAATTGGGACCTTCCTTTGTACTTCTACCGCGACACCAATATTTTGAAAATTAGATCAAATCGATCAACTTGTGAAACGTCATATGACGTAATATAAAACATTTTTAATTACTGCTGTAACTACACTAATGGTGTTTTCTTTTCTGCAAAAAATGGGACAGTTTATTTAAAAAAAAATGCAATTTGGTGTTCGTTTCTTAGAAATGCTTGTTTTATTCTAAAAAATGCACCCTTACTAATGGCATAAGGCATTGCACTTTATGCCGCGTATAAATCGACAGTGTTGATAATGAACTGTAAAAAGATGGCTTCTGTTTATATATAGAGGTACCAGACGAAGTTGGGAAAAACTCGCCTAAAATAATAATAGTTATTTTTTCTATTATTTAATAGTAAAAACATAAGAAAGCATTACATTGTTAATGATAGGTTGTCAGTGATACAAAATTTAAGTGGGTTCGGTGTTATAAAATTGTTTTGGAAAAAAAAAACGTCAAATCAAGAAATCTGAAAAACTTGGTGTTAATAAATCAGTAATATGGCAAATGAGTTTTCTTGTTTACATATTTAATAAAAAACAAACTAAAGAAATTGGAATTTCGTCATTCATTTTGTTCATTTAATTATTTAACACGTTTAAAACGTGTTAATATCATTATATTAACAAATTTTGGTTTATGTATATTTTTTTTTTATATTTTAAAGAACAAGCTTTTTAATTTATGTACATTTAAAAGCTTGTCGGGTTACGTCGTCGTGGGGCCTTCGAAGCGTTTGTCCCATCCACTTCCTTTATCGCCTTCTTATTTCTCGCTCGATGTGTATTTGGTATTTTTGTGACCATAGCACACTATTTGACATTGTGTTTTTCATCGCAAGCGATATTTTTTTAAAATATTTTCAACGCATGCGATATATAAAAATAATTAATTTAGGCCCTAATTATGTAAAACGCAACGCAATGACAAAGAATTACATTGAAAGCACAAACAATAATATTTTGTAATTTTGTTGTTGCTTTCTAGAGAAATTCATGTACCGTTACATTAAATTTTGATAATTGCGCGAACAAGTAACATTTTTGGTCTTTTTATTTATTTTAATTAAATAGTTTAATAGTAATAAAAAGTAGCAAAAATAGCAATAAATATAACAAATTTGGGCAATTTAAATCATTTTTAAAAAAACATCGAGTGCAAGACGTCTCAAAACCTTTAGGAAGAGAAGCAATCGCCTTGCAATTCCAGAGGAGCTATTCAAAGCAATTTACCGGTTCAACAAATCCACCGTTAAAAAATTATTATTGGAATGGTTAAGCCTGAAATTGAATAAGATAGAAGAGGCAGCGGTACCTCAGCCGACTTTCAAGTTTTGGTAGCATTGCGATGTTGGGGTCGAAGATGATGAAAAAATTTTCGTTTTTTCAAAACAATAAGAAATAACTTTTTTAATTTATAATTTCATAAATTTAAAAACAAAATTTTAGCAATTACCAAAAAAGTGCTAATAACAAATTGAATTGAAGTTAAAAAACGACTTGTATATTCAGGATGATGCGGCTGTTCTTCATGGGTTATCCCAAGCAACAGTGTGCAGAATTTCAGCCAGAGTGGCTCGTGCCTTAGCTCGCTAGGGCAATAGAAAAATTAATCTTCATCTCAATTAACCTTCATCCCTATGCTTTGCTTTTTGTTGGAAAAATACATTAAGATTAAATAAAAGAAAATAGTGATGCAAAATAAACTTCATCAAAGTTGGCATTTGGCTACCTGTTGCAGTCGGCTGGGAAAAAACGTGTTTAAATACAATCTTTTACAAAATCTTAAATTTTTTTACTTTGAATGGTAATGAAAAGTGTTTCTACTATTTTTTAAGTTATTTTAAAATAATGTAACACACAAATATTAAATTTTTTTTTTGAATTTAACATACTACCTAGATAATCGGTTGTTCGTTGTATGCATCACCAGACAAAAATGACAATAAAAATAACATGTTATTGCCAACATAAAAATACAATAGTTATAAAAACTTTAAATTGTTACTCCACTCCTATTAAGCGTTTATAAATCAGACTTTTTATTAATGGTTTATAAAACAAAAAGTGTTTACTAACTATTGTAAACATTAGAGCTGAAATAAGAATTTTTAGACTTTTTAAACTTAAAAAAATAATTTTTTTAAATATAACTAATAACGGTCCTACGAAATACGAAAAATTTGCATAACATCGTGTCAATGATTTTGTCCCAAATTATTTTTATATACATAACTAGGAAGTATGACACCAATTTTTTGAGGATGGATATTGTTATTTATTTTTATTATTTATTTATTTACCGATTTCCTGCATAACAAGAACAAATCTTATAATTAAAGTACAGGATTATATTGGTTTAAAAGGATTGTAATTATATAAAGGCCACTCCTTAAAAGTTCTTTTATAAATCAAACGTTTCAACTAGAGATGAGCGATCCCGTGATTTTTAAAGATCATTGTGATTTAAAAATCACTGCTCATTTAAACTGTGATTGTGATCACGGTTTATCAGTTTTCTGTTCTTTTAAAGCAATTGCGACCAAGCTATATGTACAATGCGCGAGCTTTTGCAAGAGCTTTTGCAAGCACTTTACAAAGAAACAACAACAAATTGTAAGAACTTTCAAATCTGTTTACTTTCATATACATACATACTTGAACAAATAAATTTTGGCATAAAAAAATTCTAATAAGATAGAAGAGAGAATGAAAGGAACAGCAATATCATTCGACATTTCATTCAAAAAACGCTATTACCCACACAAACAGTGAAATATCATAAATTTGTATATGTAACAAAATACAAAAAGAACGACTTAGAAAGTACCTGTTACTTGACAAATTTGGTCACAACTGTGATTCGTGATTTTTCAGTAACAGTGATTAAATCACAGGTACAGAAATATCGCTCATCTCTAGTTTCAACTAATAATTTTATTGTCATTAAATTTGTCAGGAATAATATTTATTAAAACTATAAGTATATTTTTTAAACTTATATTCAATAAAAAAAAAGCCTGGTAAAATTATGGTTAAAAACCAAACACACTATTGCAGTTTTAAACATTAGTATTTTCATGATTAATGAAACTTTTATTCCTATTTCATAAAAAAATGTTCACCTCTCTTGAAACTTTAAATTTAGTTACAAAATGTTTTTAATAAAGTTCAGCTACAACCATAGAAATTATAAAACACAACGCAAATATAATAAAGCACTAAGTACTTAAGCACTATATAAGGCTTAATAGTAGTGTTGTGAACAGCCTGTTTTATTATAATATTATAAATTAGTGTAAATGTCAAAATTAAATTACAAAAATATATACAAAATAAAATTTTTTTACAGCGTGACTCTACAGCTTATACATGTTCTGGTTCCTTCTTGAATTCTTAGGAGTTCAAAGGTACATATATCTATTTGTGTACATGTAAGGACCACGACATACTTCGCATTGGAAGTCTCAATGCGATAAAATTCATTTCACCTTTAACTGTGGAGGGGGTTGTAGATTTTACCCTCTCCCTTAAAATACTCTCTTCCATTGCGCACTATCAATTTAATTCTCTTAGTATCTTCCCATATCGTGATCGTTGTTATTCACTAGTGTTTTGGCTGAGCTTGACTTAACACGAGCGGAGCTACGGACATGCTGGTGTAAAAATTACCACTTGTCATTATTTACGTTATTTTTTCTTCGAAAATATGTTACCACCACGTCAGCGTTAACGTAAGTATTTAGTAGGAAAAAATTTACCCCACATCAAAATTAACGTAATATATTCTTGGAATTATTTTTACCACTCTTCCGTTTTCTTGTTGGTAAAACATATTTTAAATGATACAAGCTAAACTCAGTGCGCTTTGCTACCCTTATTAAAATAAGTAAGTTTTTTTAAAAACAGGTCTTGTGCATTGTTTAGGAAGTTGTTTGTACCAAGTTTGAATTTTCTTACCTTAAACATTCTCCAGTAATGCAGACATCTATTATCTCTATGTATTGGAGGTGCCACACCCACTTCTCGAATCCCGCCCATTTTCATATAGGGGTTGCTTCTGGATAACCCAGCTGTGTCTACCAAATATAGAAAATTTTCTCTTACCGTCCATTAGAAACAAACAACTTTATTTTGTCCCACGCCCAATTCTCTAATCCCACCCACATTTTGTCGGATATTGTGTATTGCTAACCAAGATGCTTGTACCTAATTGCGAAACTTTGACTCTTGCCATTCTTCAGCTATACAGAAATCAATAAGGACTTTGTATGAGAGGTGCCACGCCCACTACTCCCGCCCAGATTTTGGCAGGTGTTGTATATGGATAGCCAAGATATTTCGACCAAAGTTGGAAGTTTTAGATCTTACCGATTTATCTGCAATGTAGTAAGCCAATGTGTATGGGATGCAGATTTTGATGAGTAAAAAACCTCGAAAAGGTTGACCTGTAGTTTCTACACATAATTATTTTTTTCATGTTCTCTTTTATATCTTTAAGTGTATACGTTTGGCTCTGAAAAAATGCCTTTTACATTTTTGGTTTTTTTTAAATTTATATATTTTTGATAAGTTTTTGATATATCCTTTTTTTATATTAAAAAAAGGTTTGTGAAGTAAAGGACTTGTTTTGTTTAATCAAGTACAAATAATTTTTGGTTTCTTTATTTCTTGTGATTAAAAATATAGAACCTTATTTTTCAAAAACAAATAATTATAAAAAAATATTTTTTTACTAAATTTCTTTCTGTAAAATTTAGAGAGGTAAAATTTACCACCACGTCATTAAGTATGTCCCAAAATTTAACGTCCGTAGTTAAAGGTTAAAATATTTTTTAGATCACAGCTTAGTTTGATATTGACAATATGCCAAATTTGTTTATTGTTTTACCTAGCCCACATGCAAATATCCTCCGCGGAAAAGACTTTTGGCACGAGAGCGGTCACACGGAATGAGTCAAAGCCATAAAATTTGAATTTTTGTATACAAGAAACTGCCATTGAAAATGAGTAATATCGGTTAAATATTTCAAATTGCCCCTGTAATAAGGATTTTAATTCGATGGGGCCACTTGCAATGAGGGAAAGCAACAACATTTGGATTAAATATACACGAAATGCTTGCTAACAAGGCCAATCAAATAATTATTTTTCATATCCTTCAATATTGTGAATGGCAAATATTAGTCATACATACAGATAATCTATTTATGTTACTGTCTAACAGTGTGCAATTTTAAATTTCATATATTTAAATATTTCTCAAAACTATTATCAAAAATTATATCGAACTGACTGTATTCTTTATGTTTTATAATTTCAAATCGTTCTATTTGAACTTATGAGGGATGGTTGGTATCATATATTTTCTTTCTCTGTTTTTTTAAGAGAATTTTTCATTAATTTTTGATTTTTTTCTGGAAAATAATAACCAGTGCTTTAAAGGGCTTTGCCCTATAAAACTGAACCTCCTTAAACAAATTCATAACAATAAACTTTTTAGTGCTCATAGAATTGTTTTGTATACTAATAGTCGGAGTTTGTCCGTCTGTCTTCTCATACATTTCAATTAAATGTTTGGAAATATGTGTATGAGTATATGAAAAATTCTTTTGAGACAAATCAATATTTAAAAGGAACTATTTATTGAAATGGTGAATTGATTTCTATTTTTTGAAGACATATGTACATACATATACAATATTTATTAGAAAAATATTTATAGATTTTTGTATGATATTTTATATTTATTGCATTTTTAAATACTATAATTGATTTGAAATTTGAATTTTGTTTAATATACTTTTTTAGAAGATAAAAGATAAAAAATTTATTTAACTTTTGTTTAAAATGTATTGCTGCAGTTGTGAGAAAGAAAAAGTAGAAATGTTAAAAAATGTCAAACATGTAAATTACTGCATTGCAGTCCTGTGTTACCAACAAAAAAAGGACACAAAGTTTTCCTTAGAGAAGTTAGTTTTAGATAATCGAAAAAAACTTTTTTTTGGCTTAATTATATTGTGACAAATCTGTCAAATAAGTGGTAAAAATTTCAAGTTGCAAAAGTCGATAGTTAATGGCTGAAAATATTCTAGAGGCTTGACAAGCCAATACATTTCGCATATATAGAGGGTTAATCGGAAATAAATTGTAACAAATTTTTCTTTCAGTGTATTACTAGCAGTGTTTCCAAAACTTGGTGACCAAAAATGTATAAATTTACGAAAAATAATGGTTAAAAAATGGCTACAAATTGGCTAAAAAATGGCTAACAATTTTTGGAAATAAAAAAACATTAAAATAATAAAACAAAAATAACACAGAAAAAAATTATTAAATTTCTCCAATCACCAAATTTGTTCCAAATTCATAATACCAAGCAAACAAGTTGTTGATTTTGCACCTATTACCAAAATGATTATATTGATTACTAAAAATTTTAAAATTTTGAAAAAATATTTTCAATAAATGATATTTTTATCAAAAATCTTTGCCATTTCAAACAATGTGTTAATTTATTTAAATATATAGTGACAATTCCCAACAACAATTTTATATGTTTAAATTATTAAATTTTAAACGAAAAAATTCAGTTAAGGTTTTTTTTTTTATTTAATTAAAATTTTAATTGAAAAATTATTTCAAAACAACTAAAATGTTAATTAAATCAATATAAAATTTTTAATTTTCTAATCCAAATTTTGATATTTTTAATTAGGCTTAAGTTCATTGAATTTAATTTTCATTAAATTATTTTTATGAAGACAGGAATTTTACAACATGAAATTAATTCAAATTTTTTTATTGATAATTTTTCATTCTTGACTGCGTTGCGATTTGAACCCAGGCTTTCACGGACAGGTTGCCCAGACTAGTTTCGATTGTAACCACACAATCTCGTCGGTGGGGTTTGCCGTTTTACTCACTCGGCTATTGAAGCCGGATGACGTCAATAGTCAAACATCAATCCTTAAACCAAATGGTATTTCACTTTGGTAGATCGAAATTTGTTTTTGAATCAATGATTATCTATTTTAATTGATTTACATGTTCTTCCTTACTTCTGTTTTTTAATTTTCTTTCAACTAAAAAAATAACTGATTCAATTATCACATTAATTAAATTTAAATACTTTTTAAACCATTTTTTTTAATTGATAATACACTTTTTTCTGTGAATTAAAAGTTTTTACAACTAAATTGTAAATTTATTTAAATTTGTTACTTAAAAATGAACCAGAATTTAATATTTTTTAGCATTTAAAAAATTAAATCGTCGATTTGATGTAGTTATTGTTCATCGCATAGGAATCACTTGTGCATATTAGTTTTAAATATTTTGAAGGTGAAGAAAGCAATTTAAAACATGGAATGAATAAAAATTTAATGATAATTTTTCATTCTGTTAAACGGCAAATATTTCCATAGAGATAATGTGGTTATTATCGAAACATGTCAAATCAACCTGTCCGTGGGTTCAATCCCAGCTTCAGTCAAGAATGAAAAATTATCAATAAATTTTATTTCATTTCATCATTCATAATAATTTAATGGAAACTAAATTTGATGAATTTAAGCCTGATTAATATATAAAAATTTGGAGTAAAACCCATAACTAGTTCAATAAAGTAACCACAATACTAATTATTTTGAAGGTAAATCATAATCATGACAACATTTACCCAATCTTCTGAGTCCAAATCTAAAAAAATAAGAAATATTTTATTGGTATGGTAAAAATATTTACCTAATTAACGGTTACTAAATGTAACCTATTTCTGAAATTACTTTTAAAGATGTTTACTTTTTTTTCATTCATTATTTATTTATTGAATCTTCATATATTAAATATGAACTAACAATAATTAATCAAATATTTTACTAATACTTTATTTTTGTCCTGCCAATGCTAGACGAAAAATTTTCTCCTCACGGTTTCTGTTCACATATGTAGAAGTTTAGCGGTCTTCCCTTCGGATGAGTCCTGCAGTATCTCTTCTCCTTAATCTAGAGTATCCACTGTCATTTAAAATATTTCGAGCTAGTGGATTTGGGTGCGACTCAAGCCTTTTTAAATATTTTGCTGCGTACTTCGTAATAATAGTTTTTACTAATGGCACATTGAGATCCTTGTGAATATTAGAGTTTTTAACATACCAGGGAACGACTGTAATTATTCGAAGAAGTTTATTTTGGCGCCTTTGAATTTTTTCGATATTTGAGACCGAGGCAGTGCCCCATAGCTGAATACCGTAGCACCAGATTGGCTTTAATATAGAGTTGTAATTTTCTTTGCTATGCTGGGAAGCTCTAAAAGCATTTTGTTGCTGATCTTATCAAAACCAGGGGCTCCCTTGGGGTTTAAATTATGAATAGCCTTTTCGATTTCTTTTATCTCAAATCTAAGTGGAACAGCAGCTCTAACAGCAACAGGTGGCAACTCGACTGCAATATCGGGAGATGTATGCGGGGTAAATACGTTTTTCAAATGATTAACAAAAATATTTCCTTCATCATTTCGTGCCCAACTTCCATTTAAGTTTCTTAATGTTGGTTTAGTGATAACTGGTCTATTAAGATTTCTAGCTGCACGCCATAATGAGTAGTCTGATTGAGAAGTTGCATCAAGTTCCTTAAGATATTTTTCCAGGGAAGCCGTTTTCTGAGACTGCAGTAACTTTCTTAGCCTTTTTGTGCACTCTTTTAGTAAATTCTTAAGTTGAGGGGATCTATGCAATTGCCATTCTCTTCGAGCTCTCCTTTTTTCAGTCAAGAGACGCTCAACATCTGCAGAATATATTTTACTATTTTTGGTTTTTTTGAGGGTTATACTAGAATGTTGAACAGCTACTTTCAGATAACTGTCAAAATTTACAATAGAAATATCCACATTCTCCATTGTACAAAGCGGAATATTTTCAGTGCAGTGGGTACTGAGATATTTTTTATATTTTAACCAATTTATTTGAGTGGCTGACGTCACTAAGTTATCAGACGGAGATACAATTCTATTAGGATTTGTTATAGTAAGAATTGTGTTGTAACGATGTTTACTTGGCTAAATACGCTTTCTACTTCAGCATTAGACCATGGAAGTGAGAGCAACTTTATAGTAGTTGAATTCCGAAATTTTTAAAAATTTATTGTTGCGTTTTGTTTAAAATGTATATGTTACTTATAACAATTTTATAAATTTTTATTAGAAAATAAAAATTATTATTTTCAAAGAAAAACAGAAAAAAAATTTTATGGCTAAACAAGTTGGGAAAGGCTAAAAAATGGCTTAGGGCTACACAACGTGAAAAATGGCTAAATCTAGCCACTAAATGGCTAAATTGGCAACACTTATTAATACTAATCATATGGGATCTTCTATAGAGAAGCTCTCTTTTTATCACTCTCTTTTTGTCAACCACCCAGCGGTCAAAAAGTTATTACAAATTGAAACACATCCGATTGTTTACAATGATGTCAATAGGAAAAATAAAAAACAAGTTCGTTAATCGCATACAACTAGCATCCAAATCAGATTAGTCTTATTGATATCCCGTTGTTAAATAAAATGTAAATAGGAATCAAAAACAAAACAAACGCGAATAAAATGTAGCCATCGCACTTGCATCTGATTTGGATGGCTTAGTAATGTATCATATTTTTTTGTACATTTTCAATTGTGTATTTTGCTTGTTTTCTCTCTTTTTGTTCCGTTATTTTTTCAATTTGTTCTTTGAAAATTTTAAAGTAAAAGTTCAAAGTGTAAAGTGCGTTCAAAAGTGCAAGTGAATAAACCGTGTAATTGTTATTAAACAAAATAAATAAAAATTTGTTGAAAAATATAAATACCTATTTTAATTATTAAAAATATAAAAAATGAATTAATTACATACATATATTATTTTTAAGTTAATTAATCAACACAAATATAAAATCGTTTAAAAAAACATGGATTTCTACTTTATTCAAATAGATTAAACCCATCCGATGATTTATCTTATTCGGACCCATCTAATACTTATACAATGTCTGCTACAAAGGACTGATTACATCGAGACAAATCTTAGTACCCTCTGAATCACCACAATCATTGGACCCATCCAACCTTCACTTACAATGCATGTAGTGTCGGATCAATCTGATAGCCTAGGCCATCTCTGTGTAATTGTAAGTAGGAATTGAATACAGACTTTGGATGGGTCGCACTTACATTGTCGTTAGTCTCAGACCGAAGATGTATGTGATAAAAAGTCCACTGGGCAATTAAACTTGCATCGGGTGATTCATCGTTAGGTTAGATTTATAATGTAAAATAAAACATATAAATTTAAAAGTGAACTTAAAATCTTTATTGTCGATTAGATGAACAATTTATGGTATTTATTGTTTTCAACTGATATTATGTAAATATTGGCCATGATTTCCTCTGAGGTGGTCCATTCTGAAGGTCTAACTTTGGGCGAATCGTTTGAGCATAGCGACTGGTATTTATTTTAGGCCAGTGCTCGGCAAAACTACTACACCGTGCATTTTTCTCTTTTTATCTCCCATCTTCGTGTTCTCAAATACTATACAAAACCAGTAAGTCTCTCTTGAAGTTTCACACAGAAACTTTGCATTATCGCTTCCCAGTGGACTTTTTATCACATACATCTTCGGTCTGAGACTAACGACAATGTAAGTGCGACCCATCCAAAGTCTGTATTCAATTCCTACTTACAATTACACAGAGATGGCCTAGGCTATCAGATTGCTCCGACACTACATACATTGTAAGTGAAGGTTGGATGGGTCCAATGATTGTGGTGATTCAGAGGGTACTAAGATTTGTCTCGATGTAATCAGTACTTTGTAGCATACATTGTATAAGTATTAGATGGGTCCGAATAAGATACATCATCGGATGGGTTTAATCTATTTGAATAAAGTAGAAATCCATGTTTTTTAAACGATTTTATATTTATATTTGTGTTGGTTAATTAACTTAAAAATAATATATGTATGTAATTAATTAATTTTTTATATTTTTAATACTTAAAATAGGTATTTTTATTTTTCAACAAATTTTTATTTATTTTTTTTAATAACAATTACACGGTTTATTCACTTGCACTTTTGAACGCACTTTACACTTTGAACTTTTACTTTAAAATTTTCAAAGAACAAATTGAAAAAATAACGGAACAAAAAGTAGAAGAAAATAAGCAAAATACCAAGGACCGGAAAACGTTTTTTTTTTATGTTTTTAAAAAAATATTTATCATTGGTGTTCTAAAAATATTTTGAATTGTACAATAACCAAAAATAGATAAAAATATTTTGTTTGATATTGTTTCTTTAAGTTCAAAATAATAAAGTTCTTAAAAAAAACGTTTTTGAGAAAAATATTTTTTTTTTTGTTCTTTTGTACAAAAAATTACGAACCGAAAACTTAATTTTTTCTTTTTAAAAATTTAAAAATCATGCGTACAAAATAATTTTTTTTTTCATCAGTTTTAAAAAATAAAAGCAAACACAAAAAAAAGATATTTATTTTTTCAGTACAATATTATTTTGTACATGAAAAAAAAAGAACCGAAAACTTAAAATTGAATTTTTTTAATTGACAAAATTTAAACTCATACATACAAAATTATAGTAAAAAATATAAAGCTAATTAATAATAAGTAGTTATAACATGATAAAGATTATCCTAGAGCAAAATAGTAATCTTATCAATTAGCTTGATGTTGAGTTTGAGCAACAATTAATTTTCTACATGCTCAGAACTTAAATTCCTTCTATTTTTGGTCATAATAATTGGCAAAGCACTGAAGGCTGTCTCCACAGATATCTGTGTTGGGGGTACAGCTAATGCAACAGCAGCTAGTTTTGATAATTAAGAATATCTAAGGATTTTTTGCATTTGCAATTTTAAACACAATTTTATATTATAATTTTAATTAAAATTCTCAATTTTAACTTCAAATTGAGTTTTTATTGGTAGTTTCTAAAAACAAAAAAAAAAATATTTTTCTCAAAAACGTTTTTTTTAAGAACTTTATTATTTTGAACTTTGAAGAACAAATAAAACAAAATAATTTTTATTTTTTTTTTTTTTTTGTACAGTTGAAAACATGTTTTGAACACCAATGATAAATATTTTTCACAAAAAAAAAAAAAATAAAATAACAAAAACGTTTTTGTGTATTTTTCAAATTTTTGTTTTTTTGTTTCTTTTCATGTACAAAACACATATTGCACTTTAAAAATAAATATCTTTTTTGTGTTTCCTATTTTTTTTTTAACTGATAGAAAAAAAAAATTTATTTTGTACGCATGAGTTTTGAATTTTTCAAATGAAAAACTTAAATTTTAGGTTTTCGGTTCTTAATTTCTGATGCTTGCAAAATACACAATTGAAAATGTACAAAAAAATATGATACATTAATAAGCCATCCAAATCAGATGCAAGTGCGATGGCTACATTTTATTCGAGTTTGTTTTGTTTTTGATTCCTATTTACATTTTATTTAACAACGGGATATCAATAAGACTAATCTGATTTGGATGCTAGTTGTATGCGATTAACGAACTTGTTTTTTATTTTTCCTATTGACATTATTGTAAACAATCGGATGTGTTTCAATTTGTAATAACTTTTTGACCGCTGGGTTGTTGCCTGTCTTAAGTGTTGCCATTTTGTGAAGTTTTTATATTTTTATTTTATAAAAAGATCAAATCTGTAATGGACCCTAAGGCAGCGTTTATTTAAACGATTTTCTCTTTAACAGATATTTGAAGAATTTTCTATCAATTTAGTATTTCAATATAAGTCTTTTGGCAACACTGCTTACGGTCACACTTATTAGATATTTGAACAAATAAGCATAACCACTTTTTTTGTTAATAGTTAATTAGATTTAACATGGTCTTAATATCACAAAATAAAACTAATTATACTGCTAGACGTAGCAAAACACTGTTTTATGTAAGATGTGCTATTTTAAACAAATTAAAAATTGGAATTAAAGAAAATAACTATTTTCCGATATCTGTTTTAGACTTATGTTGTCCCTCTGTTTCACTTAATGTAAAGCTAAAATTTTAAGGGCCGATGTTGATTTTGAATATAACACAAATGAATTAGGAAATTATTGTTATTTATTTTTATTATGATAATATTGGTATGGTTCAATTATGTAGGGAACAAAATATCGACCAAATGGCCGCTTCGACCTCGGCCGGGGGCACACCTCTATCCGGTGGTCCAAATTTTCGATGACGCTGAGGCATAATTGAGGTTCTATGCCGTTAATGTGCCGAATTAACTCATCCTTTAGCTCTTGAATTGTTGCTGGCTTATAGACGTACACCTTTTCTTTCAAATAACGGAAAGAAGTCCAATTAACAACGCCACGACCTGAGACAACATGGCCATTGAATTTGTCGCGCAAAAGATCTATTGTTTCGTTAGCTGCGTGGCAAGTGGCACCGTCCTGTTGAAACCACATATCGTCCACATCCATATCTTCCAATTCGGGCCATAAAAAGTTCGTTATCATCTCACGATAGCGAACACCATTCATAGTAACTGCCTGACCGGCCTCATTTTTGAAAAAATAAGGCCCGATGATGCCGCCAGCCCATAAACCGCACCAAACTGTCACTCTTTGTGGGAGCATTGGTTTTTCGACAATCACTCTTGGATTATCATTCGCCCAAATGCGGCAATTCTACTTATTGACGGATTCACTGAGGTGAAAATGTGCCTCATCACTGAAGATGATTTTCTTAGAAAATTGATCATCCACTGTTGCCATTCCTTGCCACCATTCTGACCATTGACGACGTTTGGAATGGCCAAAAGGCTTTAGTTCTTGAGTCAATTACACCTTGTAAGCGTGTAAATGCAAGTCTTTATGCATCATATTTATCAACGACGAGCGTGAGAGGTGCAATTGTTGGCCACGACGGCGAGTTGAGGTGGACGGCTCTTCAGCCACACTATCGCGAACAGCAGCAATATTTTTTGCAGTACGAGCTGTACGAGCATGCACTGGTGTTTTCACATCTCCTACAGACACGGTTTGCTTAAATTTTTGCACGATTTTTCCGATTGTACGCAAATTTGGACGATGAAATTGCCCAAAGAAATCACGAAGTGCATGATATGCATTTTCATAATAAGCCTGAATAACTTTAACGCGTTGCTCTTTTGTGTATCTTTCCGAGTTAAAATTGAGTTAGTCTGAAATTGAGAAATGTCAAGTAAAATGCAGAAAAAAACTTAACATTTAGGTGTGGTTCACATTCAACATCGGCCCTTAAAATTTAACCACCCTTTATTTGCACCAAAATACAGAAATAATATACATATAACATTTTCTTTCAGAAACAATTTCAAATGCTTGGCACGCGACAAAAAGGAGACTTTTCTGTGGAAATGCCCATATACAGACAAACGAAATTTTCAACTTTAATATAAATTCTTTTCTGTCTTTGACTATCTAAATGAAATTTTTCTTTGAATATTGTAAGGAACATTTTACAGTGACTTAAAAATTTGTTAAGTTATTCTTAGAGGGCGAACAATTTTAAGAAGATGGCATTTAAAGAAACAGAAAAGAAATTAAAACAAGAAAATTTTCCCAAATAAAACAACAAAAAGATGTAGACTTTTTAGTTTGTTTGTTTTGATAAAAAAAAAAATAACAAATAATAAAATTGTTATAGTTTATCCTTTTGACTAACAAAAAATAAAATAAAAGAACATAAAACTACTGTTTATTTTATTTTTAACTTATTTTAGTTGCTTTGTTATTTTTTTTTGTTGCACTTCCTGCTGCTGGTGTTTGTTTTTGTTTTCAAAACTAAACAATTATAACATGCATGGTTGAATAACATAAAGATTGTTTTTTCCATTTTGTATTCACAGTTCGGTTTTATTTTATTTCCATTAAATGAGAAAAAAAAAAATTTAAAAGAATTGAAGGGCGTAGATCTGTAGAGGGAATACATGAAAAATCTTCTAGAATTTTATAAAATTAACTTTGAGTATTAACTGCAAAAGCCTTTGCTTTAACGTAATTGGTCTAAAGAAAAAACCTATTAAAAATATTAAAAATCCATATAAAAGTTTTTTTTTTATTCAGAAAAGTCTTCAAGTTAATATTATTAAAATAGGTTAATATTTGACAACTTTTACAATCCTTTTTATGTTATGACATATACATAACGGTTTCAGACTATTCGACATGATCCTTTAACCATATTCGTATTTTCTTTTGGTGAACCTTTGAAAACTCGTATACATTCAGACGTAACTTGTTTTGTTGCAAGTTACAATTTGAGTCTTAAATTTAATTTTAACTATCCAATTTAAAATATTTTTATGAAGGATATTAAAGTGAAACATCGAGTTGTTGCTGACTGTTGATTTCATGCTACATTGTTTAACCTGCACGCGTCTCTACCAACTTTGTCGCTTATCTTCTGTTTCATGAAATATTTCGGTGCGACCTGAATCAGGTAAGTCCTACTTCCGAAAATCTTTTAACACGAATAAATACACAGGGTGTTAAAATAAACAGAACATTATTTACCGTTCGGCTCCCACACCCAGAAATTATATACTATTGGCAAAAACTAAAGCAACTACATTAGCATTCTTACAATTTTACAAAAAAAAAATTAAAACACTTCTAAAACTCACGTTATAATTTTTATTTTAATTCATTTAAATCACTACACAAGTTTTAAACTTAAAATCATTTCAGATTTTATTTATATAGAAAGCAAAAAGTAACAAAACAAACAAAAATTCGGTTGTACCTGGCTAAAACTAAAGCAACTTAAGGATTTTAGATCAATTTTTAATTATAATTTAATATTTAGTGGCATATCCATTATTTTTTAACACGGCTGAGCATCTTCGAGGCATTGAGTCTATTAATTTCTCGATTTGTTTGTTTGAAATGCTTTCCCATGCTTGCTTTATTTGGAAAAAGAAAGTTCTTTTATTCGGCGCTTGATCCCGTTTGATTTTCCGATCTACCATGTCCCAAAGGTTTTCAATCGGGTTCAGGTCAAGTGATTGTGCTGGCCATTTAAGTACATCAACTTTTTTGTCCTGAAACCAGGTTTTAACAACTTTCGAAGTATGCTTCGGATCATTGTCCTGTTGAAAGATCCAACCAGTGGGCATTTTCTCTTCGGCAAACGGCAGAATAACACTTTCTAAAATATTTTTGTAGATGTACCTGTCCATGGTTTCACTAATTTCATGTAGCGGTCCAATTCCATTCAGAGAAAAACATCCCCACACCATCACATTTCCGCCGCCATGCTTAACTGTTCCCTTACAGTATTTAGGATCTAAGCGCTTATTTGGGGGTCGTCCAACATGTTTTTTTTTTTGAGTCGGAACCTTGAATATTGAACTTGGATTCATCGGAAAAGAGTATTTTTCGCCATTCGTCAATACTCCAATGCAAGTGTTTATTTGCAAACTCGATTCTTGCTTTTCTGTTTTTCCGAGAAATAAACGGTTTCTTTGCCGTTTTTCTGGAGCGAAGCCCTGCTTCTATTGCTCTGCTCCTAACTGTCCTGGCACTTATATTTAGATCTAATCTTTCAACGACGTTTTGTGAAGATGCAAAGGGATCTTTTTTAAATTCTCGCACTATTATTTGATCCTCTCGTGTCGATGTTTTGCGAGGTCTACCCCCCCTGTGAATGGTTTCTACAGTACCAGTTGACAAATATATATGTATAAATCTGCAAATAACCGATTTATTTATGCCAAATTGTTCAGAAATATTTTTTTGAGACATTCCGTTATTATATTTTTTTATTATTTCACTTTTAACCCACGTATTATAGTTATTTCTTGCCATTTTAATTTAACAGTTTTCCAGCTCTTATTTTTGGCATAAAACTTGTTTTACTTTCAAAAGTTGTAAAAATTTTAAATGCTGGTATAAATTCCAAACAAACCAAAAACAAACTGTAAAATTATAACGGGGAAAAACCATAGGAGATAAAAATAGTAGTGGTTATAAACCAATATTAGGGAAGAGTTGCTTAAGTTTTTGCCAGCTAACAAGTAGTAAATTTTGACTAATTTTTTTTTTCCGGAAAAAAGAGGAAGAAACCCGTTATATATTTTGTTGACTTAGTCTATAAGCTTTAAAATGAAATACATTTTATACAAAAAAATTTCAGGCATAATAGTTCAAAACAACGATAAAAATATTTACTTCTAAGTTGCTTTAGTTTTTGCCATATATATTTTTAGTGTTTGTGTAGCGACTCCTAGGCAGTTATGGGAGTTTTCTTCAATATATTTCTAGCATGTATTGAAAATTTTGTATGGGGGCCCCATAAATAAATGTAAATAGCGCGTATGTATGTTAGAAGCAAATGATGACGATGAAAAACAAAGTGGTGTTGGTCAAACACTTGACCCGTCTAGGGGCATCCTTAGCGTTGCTGGGGCCTAATTTAAGAATTACATTAAAAAGCATCCTTATAGATGGTGATAAGATAAAAGTATGTTTTTAGAAAATTTTAAGGACAAAAAACTCAAGAGATTAATACATATTTAAGAGGGGTCGCACCCTCATTATCGTTATCACAGACCGAAGATGTATGAGATAAAAATCCACTGTGAAACTTAATTACTCAGTTCAATTGTTGAAATCGCGTTTGCCACATACACTTAAATAACAGCATTAAAACTTTTGTCAATTTTTGTAATATTAACAGAAAAAATTCTCGTCAATTTTTTTTCAATTAAACCAATAATCAAAACTAAAATAACTTTTAATTAAAAATTTAATCAAGTGAATTAAACGTTTACTCTTATCAACAGCACAACTGCAAAAAAAATGTTGTTAAAGTCAAAAACTATTTAATTGATGCTATTCATTTGTTTACTGGTGCATATTTAATGAATTTTTTGATTATTATCACAAATTCTTTAATTGAAATCAATTTTAATTTTTTTCTGTGTTGTTTTTTTTGCAAAAGGTCTTAACGATCGATAATGATGTGTATTGTAAGAAATGTCTTGTTATCCAAAATTTTTTTAATTCATTAAAAGTTTAATGTACAAAATTCATGACTTTGTGGTCAAACCTATCGAACATTATAAAAATTCAAAATATACGCCTGGGTTCTATATTCCACTACAAAATAAAAGTAAAAAAACTTTTTAATTCCACATATACAATTTCACTATGTTCTAGAAAAGTTATTTTCATGATGATTTCATTTTGTTTTAAACGACTATTTAAAGAAATTAAAATTTATTTTTGCTCTATTAACATATACTTATATGTGTTACCGACATCTTGCAAAATTTTAAAAAATTTCCATTTGTTGTAATTTTGGTCTTCAATTCAATTCTTCATTATGTTGTATTACTTCCAAACTTCTTGCTTTTCTCTGAAACTTCATCTGACGTTTCATCCTAAAATGTATCTTTGAAACTATTAGCATTTAATTTTTCCAGTTCAATGGGGTGATTTATCTCTTTTCTAGAAACACCGAATGATCGTACACCCTTAAACCCCTCGAAAGCTATATGAAGACCGCAAAGCTTTGCAACTGCATACTCTTTAGATGAAATGTACTGCTTATTGTTAGGACTGCCACCAAATACTGATGTATCCGCTCTGTTCTCGTAAAATTTTTGGCGAATGCAGACTTTTTAATCAGCCAAAACCCTTTTTTTAAAGCAGAAGGATGTTTTTCTGAAGGACATATGGAAGTTAGTTCACTTGCTTAGACCTTTTATAGCAGATCACGCACCGCCCTATTACCCATATACAATCCTTTAGCTAATCCAACAGAAAACAGAAATAAACTCACCAGAAATAAATTTAAGTTTAAATTTTTATTAATTTACTCACACTTTATTATTTTCGCAACAAACAAATATATAAAAAAGCTAAAAAAAATGGTATTTTACAAAAAAGTATTTTCTTTCAGGCTGCTGTTCGCTTTTGATTTGAATTTACTTTTTTTTTGTAGTGAATATGTAGAACATAGAAATTCCTCTTGAAACAAACTGGAAATGAAATCTTACTTTTTATTCCACTTTAACGATTTTAAGAACACAAACTGAGTGCAATTTTCATTTTCATTTCATTTGACGAATGTAGAACACAGGCGATGGTTTGAATTGTGAAAAATTGTGAAATTTTTACAAAAATGTTACATTAAAAAACATCTGATTATGTTGGTACACAGAAAAAATTATTAAATTTCTCCAATCACCAAATTTGTTCTAAATTCATAAAATCAAGCAAACAATTTGTTGATTTTGCACCTATTAATAAAATGATTATATTGATTACTAAAAATTTTAAAATTTTGAAAAAAATATTTTCAATAAATGATATTTTTAATTTTAATTAAAAAAGTGATCAAAAAACTTTGCCATTTCAAACAATGTGTTAATTTATTTAAATAAATAATGACAATTCCCAACAACAATTCTACATGCTAAAATTATTTTATTTTAAAAAAAAAAAAGTCAATTAAGATTTTTGGTTATTTAATTAAAATTTTAATTGAAAATTTATTTCAAAACAACTAAAATGTTAATTAAATCAAAATTAAATTTTAAATTTTTTTTCAACAAAAAAAATAATTGATTCAATTATCACATTAATTAAATTTTAATACTTTTTAAACTATTTTTTTAATTGATAAAACACTTTTTTCTGTGTATTTAGAATTCATTTGCTGCAAACTTATTTTATTGCAATCTTAATTACATATACTACCAAGTTTTGTTGATATCAGTCTATATTTGGCCATAACTCCCATAGAAATAATAATCCCGAAATTAGCTTTTAATGCGTTACCTTCCTTATCAATTATGGCATTGTCATTAAAGATTTCGGTCGATTTAGATTAAATTAGTTTTAGATATCAATACACACCATATTTAAAACAATTTAATTAAAGTGGAGAAGTAGGTGTGTCACATCTAGAGTTTTTTTATTCCCGCACTTTTTGGATTCGCGGGAAAGCGAGAAATAAAAATCAAATTCCCTGGATCCCGGGATTCCCGCCCAAAATTTGGTATTTATATATTTACTTATTTCTCCAATGAAACTAATATTTCTTATTGGCTATTACGCTTAACATAATTAAACCTAGTATCTATTATATAACAAAAACGTAAAAAATTTAAGATTCAAATTAAGACACTTAAGAGGTTATATTGATGCCAATAGAATAATAGAAATACGTATATTGATTGTCAAATTCAGAGATTATTTGCATAATTAGAATAAAAGTATTAGTCTTACGGGAATACAAATTCTGGAAGGGTGATTAGGAACTAAAAGCTCAATATTACGAAGTAGGAATTCTGAAACAATTTTACCGTTTTTATCAGCAGTGGTGTATGAAGTTATACTAAGTTTGTTATTCCATGTGATATTTTTTTAATATTCATCTAAGGTCCCATAAAGTATTTGTAATATTAGTCCCTTATTAATTCTAAGCCGATTTTGCCATTTGGGTGTCAAATTGTTTCTAGATCTTCTAGGCTGTTTGGGATTGAATTCCAGCAGAATCGCTTCAGTAGGAAAAGAGTTATGCACCCAAATGTGCAACTACCCCCCTAAAAACTCAACAAAAACGAACATAAATTTGTGGCGAAATTCACAAAAATTTCTACCTTCTACTTTTATAAGACTCAAAATCAATTGAAATGCCGCATATGAAACACAATCTAGGAAAACAATCTACTACGCCCTTAACCGCAAAGCTTTATAATAATGTTGTAAAATTTACAGTTCAGTTTGCTAGGACAAGAAATAAATTTTCGTGATGATAGTCTATAATTTATCATAGGTCCAATATAAAGCCCATTCTCAAATATTAGTTTAAAAGCCTTAAACTGTAGAAAATTAAAATATGGTGAAATTAAGTGGGATAAAACAACTAAAAACACAAGTCTGACATAAATTTACTAAAGTTTTAAAAAAAGATTTTCTTCAAAATTTCCCGGGAATCCCGCAATTATGATAATAAATAAAAAAGCGGGAATTGAAAACAACTGAAAATCCCGGGAATTCCCGGGACGATAAATCCCGGGAACAAACTCTAGGCACATCCCATACAAAGACATTATACATTTTAAAAGCTTGCAAATATAGAAGTTATCATTTGGTTATCAATACACAACTTCTGCCAAAAAAGGAGCAGAACTTCTGTATACACTAGGGAGATCGAACGGTTATTATTCGACCGGCTTTAACCGGTTATTTTAGCTTTGCCCAAGTCGGTAATTTTAAAATGTCCATTTTTCGAATATCGAATAAACCGGTTATTTTGGTATAATTAACCGGTTTTTTTAGTAATATGTAATTTATATACATTTTCCTTACTCTTGTTGTAGATATACCCTTAATTTAAGTATTTTCTTATAGAATATTGGCTAAACGATATTAAAAAAACGTTATGAACACTGTAAATACAAATCGCTTATAAAAGCGTGTGTTCTTGTAGAAAAAAACCAAACACTATTCAAAATACTAAAAAAACATGTTCAGTTAACAAGTAAATAGTAATTTGTGCAAGAGTATTTTAAATATTAAATATATTTTTATATAAATGATATCTCTAGATATCGAATGCGATTAAAAAGACAAATTTAAGTGCTTGAAGTGCCCTAAAATGATAAGTTACAAAGGTTCTTCCATGTCACGACTTATTAATCACTTTTAATTAGTATACGTTCTTGACATTAATGTGATCCAAATGAAACTTAACTCCGTTCGAAGTAGTTCTAGGAAGACGACAAATAATACTTTACTAAAATACGCTGCAAAAAATGTATTATTGGGTGAAATAAACGCCCGTTGTGTTGCCGAGGACGAAATGCCCGATAATGCACTTAAAACTCTTAAGTAGTTCTAGCATCTCTTCATGCTGAAAACTATAACATTACGGCGGAATCAACGATATGGGAAAATTTTCTACCAGTTTTATTTATTAAAACGCCAAGAACTAAAAAACAAAATTGAAGAAATCAAACAATGGCATAGACTGTTTTAAATTGTAGTCGACGAATTGACAAATATTTCATACAAAAAGCATGTTCATATTACTTTTCGTTTCTGCAATGCTGAAACAAAATAATTTGAAATATATAATCCTGGCTAAGAGGTTATGCTTGCAACTTTTAAGAAATATGGTTGATTTATATAGACATGCTTAACCACCAACAAAGTAAAATTCATTTAAAATAAAGTTTGACCAATTTACTGGTCCCACTTTTCTTGGATTTTATCGTAAAATATTTGTCAAGTCTGATCTTAGTCATATTTATGTATTTTGTTGGTTCCTTACCTTTGCAAATTGTTTTGTTTTTATTCAAATTAACGTTTTATTTTAAAAACTTATTTGATTTTTGTGTTTTTAAGTATTCGAATTAAAACCGATTAACCGGTTATTTGAAAATTGCTTAACCGAAAACCGGGGTTTTTTAAATAGCAACTATTCGTAATATTCGAAAACCGGATATTGAAAAAGTCGAATAATCGATACTTGGGAGGTATACACGCAGAGAAAAAATATGGTTGGGCATGGTACGGCAACTACACTATGTTTATTGTAACAATATATTGTTGTCGTACACAAAAAATTGTTATATTTATTCAATATCAACAAAACTGTAGTTACTGTAAACATGTCAATGTTTATCGCAATTATAAATTTAAATATGGTTCACTGAAAAATAATCATTTTTATAACAACTAAGTTATGATAACTTGGAAAACGTTTTCTATTCCTGACAACCGTTTAATAATATATAATAGCCATAACATGATAACTTTCTATATAATATGTTTAGGACGCAAACAAAATATCTTTACTCTAATAATATTTTGTTATCGCCATTTGCAAAAAAATTTTGCATCAGTTGTGTCGTTTGTTTTACATATGCCTATCGAATTATTTGTTATTCAGTGGTTAATCAATTTAAAAAAAATACCATTAAAAAAACCAAGTTTAAAGAAATTGTATGTACATTAAAAAAAAAATTGTGAAGTGTCACAAAATAAAATATCAATGCTAAAAAAATTTTAATATTGTTTCAAAATGGTGCAAAAATATTGAAAATTGTTTTGTGTTATGTTAGGCAAAAAGAATGAAAATTCTATAAAAAAATTGCGACCTACGACAAAAATATGTTAAAATATTATGTTTAAAGTTGCAACATATTATGATATGAAATATCTGTAACAGTTTGGCTTTAATGTCGCCAGTAAGTAAATAAGCATAAATATATATTGGGGGGATTCACAAGGTGTGCTATCAAGTCATATCGTCATAATGTCCTAAATAATATTTTACAATTGTTTAAAAAAAAATATTGTTGTGTTTCAAACAACATAAAAAAATATTTTTTTTTAAACAATTGTAAAATATTATTTAGGACATTATGACGATATGATTTAATAGCACACCTTGTGAATCCCCCCATTAAAAATATTTTTCGGGTTTAGATTGAAAATACACATTATTATGATTAGCATGATAATAATATGATAACTTGTTAACTGATTATGATTAACATGATAATAACATGATTACATTAAATTATATTAGAATGTAATAAAAACAAATTAGGATTAAGGGAAAAATATTATGTAATATATTTGGTCATAATATGATTCAATAATAATCGTAATATGTTGACTACAATCATGAATCTTATCATATTATGTTGCTCTTAGAATCTATTTACCACAACCATGTTTTTTCTTTGCGTGTAGTTTTCCAAATTTCGAACAAATATCCTCGTTATTAATACACGCGGCTTGTGTTAAGAAAATTTTATTTTAATTGCGGCAACGAAGCGCACTCAGTTAAGATGGTGATATTTACAATTAATAGACAACAACGTTACAAATGACTCCACGCCCTTGACTTTAACATTTAAAATAAACTTTTTTTGTTTAACAAAATTTTTTTGAAGAAAAATAAATTTTTTATTAAATTTTTTTCTTTATTTTTTTTTGTGTGCAACTAAATCCTCAACATTTTTCTTTAGTTTTCCTTGGCATTTTTTATTGTATTTGTTCATTTGTTGCCATCATTACCTTTTCCTTATACTTACATCCCATCTCATTATGTTTAAATGTTTTGTAGTATTTATTTAACAATATTTAGTTAGAAACGTAGAAGAAAGAATAGGAATAAAAAATAAACCGGTAGAAATGAATATGACGGGTTGGATGACATTTTAATTGCTGCTTGTTTTACACTCATTAATAAATAATGTCGAGTTGAGAATTGTACATTTTCTCCTTCCACCTAAAATGCCGTAGTTACGAGTAACAACCAACAAGCGTATATTTTTATCCAACCAACCAAACATCCATCCATCCAAAGAGCCTTTTATTCAAACACTTTAGCTACGGTCACACTTATTAAATATTTAGCCAAATAAGCATAACCATTACTTTTGGTTATAGTTAATGAGACTTTACATGGTTTTAATATCACAAAATAAAATTATACTGCTAGACATAGGAAAAACCTCTTTTATGTAAGACGTGGTAATATAAACAAAATAAATATTGAAATTAATAGAAATTATATTTTAGTTTGCCTTTTGCTCCCGTTTATTCCTAAAATATTGGACAAGTGTGACCGTAGTTTTATTCATTTACCAAACATTACCTCTGTTTATTCATTTATACTTCCAATTTCTCATTTTATTCCTTTTTCACTATATTTTTTTTCAAAATCTCCTTCCATTCAATACTTTTGTTTATTTTTTACAACTGGGTATTAGAAATTTAAGTTCAACGTGGTTGAGTTTGGTTGATTTAAATGGAAAATATAAAAAAAAAATATTGATGTACATAAACACACAAATTTGTTTAGGAATTCTATCGCTGTTGGATTTAATCTTTTCAATTTAATTACTTGTTTATTTATTATTTAAATATTTTTGTAAATATGTTTGATTTGATTAGAATTTTTTATTAATAAAATAAATTTTTCATAAATTTTCAGATGGCACATTTTTATTATCCAATTATGTTTGCAAGGTATGTGAAATGTTTTATCTACATATTTTCAATTTGTTTGAAAAAAGGAATACAAAATTTGTTTAAAACAGGGATTTCTTTTTAATCATAATTTTTTTAATATGTTTTTCTTTTAGAAAATAAACGTTATTTTCTGAGTTTTATTATACAGCCATGTCCGTTCGGAAACGGAAATCATTTCGTATTTTGGTGCACCAGAAAATTACGAAAAAACTTTGCGGAATGAAACCATTTTTGTGTTCATGAACGGAATGGAAGTTTTCTGTATCTTAAAGGCCAACAAACTATCAAAATATACTTTGTATCAATGAACAAATATGTTTTCTTCGGTTCCGAACGGAATTGTACTCTGTGACATGGCTGTATATTTGAGAAATAAAAGTTATTTCTTGAGTTTCGTTTTCCCCTCAGACAATAGAAACAAACTGTCTGTTTTTTAAAATAAAATATAAATTTTCGCTTGGGAATTCATATTGAAAGAAGTGTACAAAAACTCAAATTTGTTTTTGTTTCCAATATACATTTCTAAACGAAACATTTTATTTTAATTTGAAAAACAGGCAGTATGTTTTGGTTTTTTTCCTGAGGTAATAAAAATTATTTTTGAGTTGTATTTTCTGCTTAGAAAATAAAATTTATTATATTCCAATGATGGGAATGTGGTTATTCTCGAAACATGTAAATTCGACCCGAGTTTAATCCCGTGTTCAGTAAAGAATAAAATTATCAAAAAATCTTGGATTCGTTTCATGTTGTAAATTCCTTTCATCACTAAAACAGTTCAATGAAAATTAAATTTGATGAACTTGAGCCTTATTGATATAACAAAAACTTCTATTAAGTTTTATTTTTTGTTTAGAAAATAACGGTTACTTTTTGAATTATATTTTTTTTGCTGACAATTACAAAGTAATTTTCTTCGGTAAAATTAATATTAACCGATTGAAGGGCAAATTTATCCTGAGCGTCCGTGCAAAAATTAATAAATGGCTTTTTCCTAAGCAAAAAAATAATAATAAAAAAGGCTGAAAAATAAATATAACTCAAACTCAAAATTAATTTTAATTTTCTAAGCAAACCATAAAACACAAAAATAATTTTCATTTCCTTATGAATAAATAAAACTCAGAAAATAATCCGTAAAGTTGAGTTCTTTAATTAAACTTTAATAAATAAAAATCAATGCATCTAAAGATAATCCATGTAACAAGGGTTATCTTAGTGTATTCCTTTCGTACATTAAACTTCTCTTTTAGTTTGATTTTGTAAATAAAATTTGAAAAATAATCATTATTTGCAGACACTGGTTTGAAACAATTATTAATTAATTCAATTTAATTTTCTAGGGCAAAGTTTCTATTAAATTTTTTTTTAGCTATTTCTCTGAAAAGCCCTTGACTTAAATTTAAGATTTTGGGGTATAAAATGGAGTGCCGATTTGCCAGTTAAGCGACGTAGAAGAACAATTTTTTTAATAAAAAAATATCGGGACGGTAGTTGAAACAGCCAATCGTTTCCTTGGGTTTGTTTCTATATTTTACATTTATATGGTCAATTAAATGTCCTAGCAAAAATTAGAACTTTTGTGATGATTTCTTACTTTCAATTGAATTAACCAATTTTTTTTGTAATTCTGTTTGAAACACATCTAAATAATGTTAAGAATATATTTATTTTGGGGCGCCATGAAATAAGTGCCAAAAATAGTATGAAAAAAGCCGCCAATTTTTGGATCACCAACGGAAAGAAATAATGTCCCAAACAGTAATGAAATAATACCCAAACTTTTAGGGACTTATTTAATATGAAATAAGACCCCAGTTTCTGAAAAGGAAGAATAACCCAAATATAATACATTTAATTGTCCTGTTTTGTTTTTAAAAATCGTGCGGTAGATAGCATGGTTGGACCCTCGGCAGGGCGCAAGGGTTTTGCCGGCTTCGCTAGCTAAATCTTCTCTTCATAGCTTCTTATTAAACGAAGCTGGTGTTTGTTATAACCAGGGCTGTGGAATCATCAAAAATATTTTTTAACTTCGACTCCGACTCGAACCGCTGAAATTTTTTAGGTCCGACTCCAACTCCGAATCTTACATTGATACTTAATGTATATGAGACTAGTCCTTATATGACTTTAAATTCTTTTTTTTATGCAGTACCTTTTAAATGATTAAATTAAGCAAGGAAATTATTCCATAAAAATTTCGAACCGATATTTTAAATATTGCATCGATAATTTCAAAGAATTTTTATTTTGGAAAGTTTTAGAAAATTTTTTTAAATTTGTTATGCCGAAAAATTTTGGAGTCGGGTTCGCGAGTTTTTGTGGGTATTTCGACTCCGACACCAAATCCGATACTAAAAACTCAACTCCGACCCCACAGCACTGTTTATAACATAGATGAGAAAATCCTTGCGCCTGTCCAAAGTCCGTCTAAGCTTAAGTAAGCAATTCAGGATTTTAAAATTCGGGTTTTTTGAATTCGGGATTAAAAATGTCTGTATTTAGGGTATATGTCAAATAGCAGCAAAGTTTTCATGGAAGTAAAAGTTTAAAACTGTTGAGGTGAATAACATTTCACTAGCCCTGGGGGATATTATAAATTTTGACATTAGTGTACAAATTTTTGACAATTTTAATATACATATATAATAATTTTAATAATAATAATTCACTATAAAACTTTGCTACCGCACACACCCTTAGAGATTCAGATTTATGAAATTCGGTATTTAAATGTAATCGGGATTCTGAAATTAGGAATATTGATATTATCCCTATTTTATGTATGACAAGCGTATGCAGTAAATATAACAGGATATAATTTGAATTGTTTACAATTTTTGTATAAATTAAAAAATTAAATAAGTCCCAAATATTTTTTTTTTTGTTTATTTCATTACAGACTTTAGGCGAGTTATTTCATATGAAATAATTATCTATTTTTTAGGGTGGTTGTTGCAGATTTGGATACAAAACTCTTATGCATTTAAGCCGATCTTGCTGAATTTCAGTCCTAAGCTGCTAATGAGAACTAGAAACTAGAAGAAATTTTATTGCAGTATTGTTCGAAAGTGAGCGTGATTTAAATAGACGGATAGACAGACGGACATGGCTTAATCGACTTAGAATTACTCAAGGACCCAAAATATATGCACCTTATGATCTCTTAGATTTATATAAAAAATGTTTCAAACGCAGTTACAAGCTTAGTATACCACTAATCTGCCTTAGTGAGGAGGGTATATAAAATGTAATCATTTTTTTTTCTCGCACGGCATTTTGCAAGTTATTTTGGCAACATGTTTTATGAAGTCGCCTATAAAAAAACTCGCTGCCAATTCAATAATATAATATTAAAATTACTTATAAATATGGATTGATAACAACGTTTATGGATATGAAAATTGCCTTAAAAATCGTGGGCCAAAACACAAATAAAATGAAGAAAAAAAATATAAAAAATCAGCTTAAAAGCTGAATATTTTGAAGCATCACTGTAATATGAAAAGGAGGTAACATATGGCATTATTTTCGTACATTTTCCAAAGCAAAGAGCTAAAAAAAAAAAAAATTAAAATAAAATTATAAAATGAAACAAAAATATGATACGGATATTTGCAAGTATTTCTATTTTTTTTGATATTTTTCCAAGTGTTTTGATTTATGACACAACAATATTCTACTGTCAGCAGTTTATAAACACTTATGAATAAAATATAGCAAATGTTTTTGAAGTAAAACGCTACACTAAGGGGAAGGTATTCATTCTGTATCATTAATTTTGATCTCTGGAAAATTTTTTTTAAATTTTTATTTCATTATTTAAATAAATTATAGTTATTTGTTTTTTGTGGCTTAAATCGAACTGTTTATGGTTTTTAATCTAAATTTGTTTTTTTTTTTAATTTAATCATTTACTAATGGCGAGCTAAACTCCCAATTTTTATTAATCATAAAAACACTGAATATTATTGTTGTGGGAAAGCTAGTTTCTATTCGCATTTCCCTGGTTGCATATGCCAGCTCGTCAGGAAACTTTTTCCAAACACTTTAGAAAAATAATAAATTTCAGTGGTTTTATTCGATTGAAGTCCATTATGGCATAAAATTTTCGTAATAAAATAAATCATACAATTAAATTATATGACAATGAATATTGTTACTAATAGCGGTAAGAAACATCTTCCGAAATCACAAAATTGAGCTAATCGAACCAGCATTTCACTCTGGATGGCATGTGAAAGAGAAGTAAACATCGAAAAACACAAATGTACCGTTATATCGCAAATGTGACGCGCTATTAATTATATCAATATCATTTTCTGTTACTTCTACGACAATAATAGTCTGGGAGAAAAATTTAAGAACTTTAATCTATCAGGCCTGAGTTATTCACCAATCTTTATAAAAACTGACTTCAGATGTATAATCGCTTGTGGTTAAGACCTTTGTTAAATTACTGGCCCACCTTCAGAAAGTTTTATGCCTTAAGTTCTACTCATAAAAATCTTAATTTAAATTAGATATAATGATTGTTAACAGATCTAGCCTTACTTAATTGATTTTTGGGAGGGGAATTTATATTAGACCTATGTCAAATTATGGATCAATCATTACAACATTCTGTAGAATGAATTCTGATATTAAAAAAATCTAAATTATACCAAATTTCAACACAGTAGTGATATATGTTTTGACGTTTTATAAAGCAAAACTAAACCAAATTCTACCACAATAGATATAGATATATTCGCTACATATTTTAATGTTTTAGAAAGTGGGCTTTATATGAAGTCAATGGCAAACTATGGAATACTTCTGGAAATATATTAGTGTATTTTTTAAAGTGATGGAACTCTGAAAGACCATATTTTACTAAACACAGAAAAAACTATCAGTGTTTTTTTATCAATTAAAAAAATTGTTAAAAAAGTATATATTAATGTTATAATTGAATCAATTATTTTTTTAGTTGAAAGAAAATTAAGGATATAATTTTGATTTAATTAACATTTTAGTTGTTTTGAAATAAATTTTTAATTAAAATATTAGTTAAATAATAAAAAATCTTAATTGATTTTTTCGTTTAAAATAAAATAATTTAAACTTGTAGAATTGTTGTTGGAAATTGTCAAAACCTGAGCTATATATACTCGTATCATTAAATTTTTTTTGATTATTTTTTTAACGAATAGAATCTGGGAGTTTTAGTTCTCATGTTGAGTAACATTTTTATTATAAATTTTCATATTATTGGAAAAATATTCCTTTAAAATATTTGCCGTATTCACAAAACCCCTTGTATCGTTGTATCGATTGTATGTTGCATTAAAATAAATAGTTCACTATTGTTTTTTTTTTATACAACATACAATCGATACAACGATACAAGTGGTTTTGTGAATACGACAAATGAGTATGAAAATTTAAAATATTTAAGTATGAAAGCTTTATCAATTGTAATTTGACTTAAAATACACATTCGAATTAATATGAAAATTTATAATTTTTTTAATTAAAATTAATAATATCATATATTGAAAAAATATTTTCACAATTTAAAAGTTTTACAACTTTTAGTAATCAATATAATCATTTTGGTAACAGGTGCAAAATCAACAAATTGTTTGCTTGATTCTATGAAATTGGTAATTAGAGACAATTTTGATTTTTGTCTGTGCAGTATCAATTATCTATTACGGCTTAAGGCGTTCTTAACTGCTTTCCGAGAGTGATCTTGGCATGAGACGTATGGTAAATTACGCACTGATCTTCGCTAAATTTTGTCATATCTTTGTAGTTATATAAAACGAATTAATTCAAAATCTTACATCAATCAGTATATTGCGCCACACTTTATGTTAGTTTCCGCAACAAAATTATAAATTTGTAGGGTGGTTGTTCCACGTCTGGACTCATAACTCTTGTTCTACTGAGACGACATAAAAATCATTCTTCTCTGTTAAGTCTTTCGAAATTGAGTTTGAAGCTGACGGACATACGGACAGACATATAGACAGATGTACAAAGTCGAAATGACAAACTTAGTATACTCTCCTTAACCACTAGTAGTAGAGGATAAAAAAGGACTTGCAAATAGATTTATCAAGACTATTAAATCTTACTGTGCAGTCTTTAAAAAATGTTTTTACTCCGACTATGACTCCAACCAAAAATTTTTTAAGTCCGACTCCGACTCCAACTCTTACCCTAACCTTGATGCTAAATGTATGAGACTGGTCCTTATTTGACTTTAAGCTTTTTTTTAATGCAGTACCTCTTTAATGTTTAAATATAGAAAGAAAACAATTCTGTAAAAATTTCTAATTGATATTTTAATTGAAACAAGTGCAGAATTGATCCTTAGTACTGGTATTTACATATGGAAAGTAGAAAAATTTTGGAGTCGGAGTTGCGAGTTTTTGTGGGTACTTTGACTGCGACTCCGGTACAATATCCCCAACTCTGACTCTTCTACTCACGCTTCGACTCCACGGCCCAGCTTTCGACATACATATTTCTTTTATTTCTTTTTTCATGAAACACCCTGTTTTTATGCTGAATTAAACCAAAGTGTTTCACTTATTTCTCAAACCTTATAATATTTCTTCTTTAGTTGTTGTTGTTGTAGCAGCGAAACCTGAAGAGCAGGTGTTGCTGAATGGACACTCTTTGGACGGTACCGCTGCGTAGAACCGATTGTCATGGGATTGATTTCTTCTTTAGTAGAAGCGTTCAGTAGTTGCAATTATATTTAATTTAAAAAGTTCTTCGCAGCATATCTAATTTAGACATATTGAAGCTGTGTTCAATGTCTCTATAAATCCAGTATGGCTTAATGAAAGCGCAAAACATTCCGTATTATTTTTTCTTGTCTAAACCGAAAACAATTGTGCATTTGTACTTCACCTTATGGGTCGTTTTGGCTCGCTAAAAAATATCAAAGTTGTGATGTATTCAGGAAATACTTGTGCTCGCTCATAGTCTGTGATGCTGATGATGACGATGACTAAAGAGATGGTTGGTTAGTTTGTTCATCCTTTTTTATTTAGCTTTTTGGCTGGTTTAACTGGCTGGTCGGTTCGTTGGCTAGATGACTGAATAGCTGGCATGCTTTAAATGTTTAGTTAAGTTGTTTGGCCCATAATATCATATTTTTTTTATAAAAAATATATTCTATACAACTTTTTTGGCAATGAGTTGAGACGGAATTTTATAACTCTACTTGCAACATTGCCAGTCACACAAATACATGCATTTATCCATACACACAAACACATATAAACATTCAGTAAAAAGATAGTTGGCCTAAAGCTATAAAAAAACGTAGTCAAATGTAAACTGTTGTTCTTTGTAAACGATCTTTCGTTTCCCCCCATCAACTGTTTGGGTTAATTTTTCTGTAACATTTTCATCTTTATTACATGTTTATTTACTTGAAGTGGCACAAGTAACTAAATTCTTCTTCATTTGTTTGTTGCAGTTACAGGGGTTTTTTGTTTTGCTGTTATTACTTCACTCCATATTTACTTAAGGGTTATACTCGTAAGCAAATATGTAAATATTTGTATGTGAAAAATGTCAAAAAGTAATACCTTTTTTGACATGAATTTCCATTTTTCTCATTTTAAATGCGAACAAATAAAATCTTTGAAGTTTTTTTTTTTAAATTGTTTTTGCAGAATTTTTCTTTCATTTTGTTATTTTTATCGTAAATGTAAAAAAAGGTTTTTGTACATGTGGTGGTGGACTTTTTTTAAATTTTTGTATAAATTGTATAACAGATATCCCAGATAACAAGTTAGAACAGAGATGGCATCATACTACGGGCAGTGTGATCAGATCTCTAAAATTTTTACAGCTAAGTCTGGCATTAGACATGGCCAAAAAATGGTAAAAATGATTTTAAAAAATGCTAAAAATAATGCCAGAATTTTTTTTTTAAAGATTTTTGTTAAAAATTAATTACCAGAATGAAACTTTATTCGAAACTAAATAAATTTTAGTGACTTATTTTTTAACGAAATTGAAATAAGGGGTTATATTTAAACAAGAGGATTTCGGTAAAGCATCTGATATATATTGTATATATATATATAAATATTTAGCACAGGTAGTTGAGACTTAATTTTTAATTAAGGGGACCCGCAAACCCCTGATACATGCAAAATTTAAACGAATTACAAAATTTTTATGATAATTTTATTGCTTATAGTTGAAAGTTATAGAAAAATTGCAGTTTTAAAATAATTATATTTTCAGCAGCTTAGAGCAAAAAAATTTTTCAAACACATTTACTCTGTAAAATTTTTTTCTAAATACAAAGAGAAATTTCTTTGTACTTTTATATCGTAATATCAAAGGGCAAATAAAATTTACAATCAACATGATAAGGACATTTCTAATATTCCCTGAATATTCTGTTTTTTTAACAAGACAGGTAAGATGTTTCTTAACATAAAAATGATCAATTTTTATGTGAAATTTTACTTTTGGGTATAACAACTTTTAGTCAAAAATTATAATAATTTATAGAAAAATTTATCTAAAATCAATAAAGCTATTAACGTCCAACATTTTAAAATAATGCTAAAAAAAGCTAAAAACATTTTCTAAAAATGCCAAATGCTAAATGAAAATTTTGCAGCTAAATAAAAATTTTTAATGATAAATTTAGCTGCAAAAATGCCAAAATGGCCACACTGACTACGGGACTTGGCTTAATTACTTGTTTAGCAGAATTTGGAAAACTTGTCTTAGAATAAAATTGTTTTAAATTTTAAGGTATAGTTTAGAAACTAAAGCAATATTTAACATTATTACGGAATTCAGATTGAAATTTATATATATAAATGTTTACCCCCATATTCATAAAAAATATTTTTGATTAATAAAAGGTTTATTAAACGAATGCTATAAACCTAAAATATTTTTTATGAATATAGTTGTTAGTCTATAGTATTTCCCAGAATAAGCATAGAATACAAATTGGCATATTTATGAGTCACTTGGAACGAAATCGCCCATATACTTAAGCTAGATGCATTTTCGTTTGAAAAAGCAAAAATTAAAATTCAGGCAATCGATAAATACTAATTATGATTTAGATGTAGCTCAACATCTTGAAAAACTTTTTCAACTATTTTATATTACAAAATCGTAAATTTAAGAAAAATTCTTAAAAAAAAACATACCGGAAATTTCCGTCATTTAAAAAAATACTGTTCTCGAAGGCAACATAAATTTCCCAAAAAAATCTGTAATTTCATATTATTTTGAACAAATAAGACCGAATAGCCGTGAAGGTAACACTGCGGCAGAAACAAAAATATATAAGACGCTTGATAAATTTGATTTGCTCGTTTTCACTAACCTTTAGGCAACGACGAAAAATTAACATCGAAATCGATAACGACTTGCATTATACGGCTGACAATTGCAGTGCAATCTCGGTTAACGTAACCCATTGAAATTTGGGCTGTTGCATTTACTGTGGTTGTTGTTTAAACTGATTGAAAAATGTCTATAATGTCTTTTTTATAATTAGAAAGTTTAAGTCAAACCAATTCAAAGGTATATATAAAAAAACACACGTTGACCTTTAAAAAAATGCATTTATTTTGATTAACATAAAAAAACCAATAAAATATAAAAAAAGTATTTTAATTTAATAAAAAATACATGTTCTAACGTATGTAGGTTAGGTTAGGTTAGATTAAGAAGTGTAATGCGCCCAAGATCGCATCCCCACTTGGAGACCAATGAGGTCCATTGCGAATCCGTTCAGGAAAAGAGGAAAACGGGAAGAAAAAAAATAAAATAGACCTGAGGTTTGATACAGATAGATATATACTGCGTATGACAAGTCCCCCCTACGGTCTCCCCAACAGAAACAGTTGTCCTATTTCCCTGACAAACCCCAGTAGATCGGGTCGATTACATCCAGCGATACATCCCAGTTCGTCGTGAAAACTAGCCCCTAGCCATTTCTGCCTGGGATCCTACATCCTAGGACCGTGGCACAGTACATTCTCAATCGTCTCTAGCTACTCGGCATCCCCGCACAGTCTGCAGAAGTCCGGAATGGCATTATCCCATTTACCCATAAACGCCCTAACAGAACAATGCCCCATCAGAAACCCTATAAAGGTCCTGAGACTACTCCTATCCAATCCTAATAGAACCCTGGTTGTCGCTGTGTCCAAGCCGGTTCATAAGACCCTCGACATCCTGCACTCCGTTCTATTCCTCCAGGACCAGTTAACGGCATTACGGAATCTTTTCCGTATGACCCCATAGTAGTGACATAAGGGGGGTTTTACCCCTCTGTCTCTTACATCTAAGTCTAGATTCGAACCCCCTATCGCGAGTTCGTCCGCCATCTCGTTGCCATCCACCTTGCAGTGTCCTAGTACCCAACACAGCCTTTTTGTGAATTCCAACATGAGCTCTCTCAGAGCATTTATACACCGTGCAACCAGGCACGATACCACCGTATAATTGGACAATGCTCTTAGCGCAGCCTGACTATCGACGTAGATTGTCAGCACAGATCCCCCTACGATGTGATCCAGTATCACTTCCGTCGCCCTCCAGATCGCTAGCATCTAAGCCTGGAAGACACTGCACTCATCCGGGAGTCTAAATGACCTTTTCACGTCAGTGTCAGCAATAAAAACACTACCCCAGAGCCAGTGTCCATCTGGGACCCGTCCGTATATACTGACCACCCCTCAAACAGTCCGTTGGATCCACGCCAAACTTCCCTATCCGGGAACTCCACCGGCGGTGTGGTGTTCTAACGTATGTAAGTTTGTAGCGATAGTTTTTGTCCAGTTAAATATTCATGTTTATTACGAACAAGTGTAAAATTTGCGATAGCTGTTTAACACGAAAAGCTTTAGATACAACGAAAAAAATTTTTTTTAGGTATTGGACCTAACACAATATTGTTCTTCATAAAAAAATACATCAAAACACAAAATGCTTGTTGTTTCTGTATTGTAGTCTGAATTTGTGGTAATATCGAAAACAACTTCGCAAGTAAATATACCAGGTGCACGTACGTTTATAGTTTGAAATTCCTACATAGGTTTGAATTCGTTCATAAGAACCAACTAAAGTAAACACTAACCAATAAAGAAAATCAAACAAAATTTTGGTTGTAAATTTTTTGAGGTTTTATTTTTCGAAAAGTTACGTTAAGGGAGTCGCTAATGTTAAGAATTTGGGTCGAGGGTTGCGTTAACCGAGATTACATTGCATTTACTAATTTATTTTTAAAGTCAAAAGTATGATTTAATTATTTAGAAGTTATTTTCAAACATGCCCAACATATGTGGATTTTGGGCCAAACATTTTTAAAATATCTAAATTTAACACAGTCACGGAAAATGTGCAAACTCTTTAAAAATATTTTTGCCTTATACAATTCCGATGGCTTAAGAAGAAGTCGAAAGTTTGCTGGTATATTTACTTTTTTTAAGAATATTAACATGTTTATTTATGTTAACCTTTTTTTTTTTTACTAGTTTTAAGCATTTGTCTGCAGGTTGGCATTACCGGAGGCTTAATCAAATATTGGGCTGCTGTTTGTTCTATGAAAATGTACCATTTTCGCAATAAATTATTGAGTCGATTTTATTGTAACAAATAATCAGTTTGTTTTTATTTCTATTTGTATTTAACTTGGAATCTTCCATAGATAACAATATAGAATCAAATATTGTTGTTTTTTCTTTGTATTGTTTTTACTTAAACTTTTTATTACGTCTGTCAAAACGTTATTTAGTAGAAACTTGTACGAATAAATATTGAAACTGGAAATATTATTTATAGGGCAAGTTTTTATATTCACAAAAAATTAATAACAACAATGAAAAATGGGAACTTATAGTAATTGTAATTTTTTTGAAAAGTTCAATAGTTTTTATTAAAGGCTTAAATTAAGATTCAAAATCTGCATATTTATATATAACTGCTGCTTAAGTTTTATACCTACACCACAATAGTGAAATGCGTTTGCGTTTGTGTGTGAAACACATACAAATAATTGTTCTAGACCCCCCATTTAGTGTACAGATTGATGTCAGTCCGTCCGGCTGACTGGCTGTCTGTTGATATAACCCTAGTGCGAACAAAAGTCAATTTTAAAAATTACTTCATAAATTTTGGTACACACATTTCAATTGTCTCTAGGACATCACTATTTGAAAATGGTGAGCAAAGGTCTATAATTGCACATAACCCCCATGCAAATTTTTTCTGGAATAGTTTTTGTGCCAGTAAACTTTCTTGTTATGTTGGTGCTTGTATTCGTCGTATTAAATTTTTCAAGAATCAGTATTTGTTTTTGAAATCAAAATACAGAACAGTTGTTATGGGGCCTGGCTCCCGATGTCGACCGCCATAGTTCGCTTGCATTTTCAACAACAAGCAGCTGATTTTTGTCCCACTAACAATTGTCAGCACGACAAGTCGATCGACAATTCAAGCGAACGATAATGTAACAGTCTTCAAACAAATTTGCGGTCCACTAAAAAATATTATACGACCACAAATGCCATAATCAGTCACTTGTGTTGTAGTTGTCGACAGAGGCATTTTGTTAAAATATTTAACAAAATTTTTCATTACACACAAAGACGACATATACAATTAACGCAATTAACGCCGCAACCGTTGCATGCAACAGCTAATTTTTAAGTAAGATGTATAGGGAAGAAAACGGGGTTAATAAAGTTGCATGATGACGCACGGATAGGCATTTTGATCGTTGTTGTTTTGTTTTATTTAGGCTTCTCAATGTCTTTTTATTCTAAATGATGTCAACTATTATGCTAAAAAAACGACGTCTTCATAAAAATATTTTAAATATAATAAATGCTTTAAAGCAAACTAAAGATAAGTTTGACCGTTTTTTTAAATTTTGCATTCAAAATGTTACATTTTACGATCTAAATTTTACACTTTTTATAACAAATAAGATTTTAAGATTCTTGCTTTTGACGTGTTGCTTCTCAAATTTTTATGTTCAAAGTACCTTTTTTTTTTAAAAATTATTTTTTTTTAATTATGACTAAATATACATATTATGGCTTAGGCTTTAATCGGCTAATCGCTCGATTAATTAATCGAGGTTTTGGTTTAATCGGTTTAATTTTGTTATTGATCAGTTAAGCGATTAATTAAATTTTTTTTATAAATTTAATAAATAAAAACGCATAAATTATTTATTTGTAAAAACAAGTTATAGTGCTATATTCGGCTGTGCCGAATCTTTGATACCCTCCACCGACAGGAGTGTGCACTATATAATATCGACATATATATTATTACAATTAGAACTTTGAACTGCCTTGAGTAAAATATCATGATTTGTAACCGTTATAGCCGAACGAAAATGATTTTTAGGAGGGTAATTTGTATTGAACCTATGGTAAATTATGGACCAACCATCCCAAAATTCTGAAGACGGATTTCTGGTATTACAAAAAATAAATTAGAATAAATTTCAATACAGCAGTGTTATTAGTTTAAGCGTTAACAGTGAATTTCACAAAATTGCATGATAGTTTTTCTGGCCATATGAATCTTAGTTAGAAGAAATTTTACCGCAATATCTATATCTGTTATGGTTTTAGGCGAATTTTTTTCCCAAAGTGGGCTTTATTTGGTTTTAGGCGAAATAAACTGTTTTCCGGGAGTAGGGTTTATATGGGGTCTAGGGTTAATTATGGACCGAGCTTCACGAAATTAAGCAGTGTGATTTCTAGTCCTACAAAACTGTACCGTACCGAATTAAGTTATAATAGCATTATTAAATTCGCTTATAGGCGTACTAAACTGTTTTCCGGGAGTACGGTTTATATGGGGCCTAGTGTAATTTATGGACCGAGTTTCATAAAATTTTACAGTGTGATTTCTGGTCTTATAAAACTGTGACGTACCAAATTTTGGTATGATAGCGTTATTTGTTGGGGTTTAGGCGTACTTAAATATTTTCCGGGAGTAGGGTTTATATGGGGTCTAGGGTTTTTACTGCTTTGTTTTTTTACAGCGGGTAGATATGAATATAACGTGTCGATTTTTTTCGAAAAAATGAAAAATAACAATTTTGAGTTAATACCCTCTTGTTGATTAAGTACAATATGTATGTAGATAATAAAACAATTGGGGGATTCACAAGGTAGTCATAAAGTCATATGTCTTAAAATAATAACAAGAAAAATATATGAATGTTGTGAGCCACCGCTCATAATTTATATTTCTACTGTACAGTTATGACAAATCAATCAACAACGATATTTTTTTTAAATAATTGTAAAATATTAAAGATGTTTTTGGGATACAATTCCTCCAACAATAAATTTTCAGTGTTTTATCAAGAATAAAAATAGGGAACTAAGCACAACAAATAAAATCTTTTAAAAATTGTAAACTATTATTTAGGATATTATGACGATATGATTTGATAGCACACCTTGTGAATCCCCCAAATATACTTAAACAAAAAATTATAATTTTTACTATTTAATTAGGCTTAAGTTCATTAAATTTAATTTTCATTAAATTAATTTTATGAAGAAAGGAATTTTTACAACATGGAAGATTAATTAAAATTGTTATTGATAATTTTCATTCTTGACTGACCTGGGATTCGAAGCCAGGCTGGCTGGCGTGTGATTCGAACCCAGGCGGCTGGTTACCCTGACATGTTTCGACCTCAACCACTAGGTCTTCTCAAAGGGATTTGCCGTCTTACACTCGCAGCCATCGATGACTGCTGACGTCAGTAGTCAAACATCAATCCTTAAACCAAATTGTATTTTAACCTTTGGTAGATCGAAATTTGCTTATTGAATGATTATCCATTTTTAATTGATCTCACATGTTTTTCCTTTACTTCTGTTTTTTCTAATAAAGTAAAGGAAAAACATGTGAGATCAATTAAAAATGGATAATCATTCAATAAGCAAATTTCGATCTACCAAAGGTTAAAATACAATTTGGTTTAAGGATTGATGTTTGACTACTGACGTCAGCAGTCATCGATGGCTGCGAGTGTAAGACGGCAAATCCCTTTGAGAAGACCTAGTGGTTGAGGTCGAAACATGTCAGGGTAACCAGCCGCCTGGGTTCGAATCACACGCCAGCCAGCCTGGCTTCGAATCCCAGGTCAGTCAAGAATGAAAATTATCAATAACAATTTTAATTAATCTTCCATGTTGTAAAAATTCCTTTCTTCATAAAATTAATTTAATGAAAATTAAATTTAATGAACTTAAGCCTAATTAAATAGTAAAAATTTGGATTAAAAACCATGAATAGTTCAACAAAATAACCACAATACTAAAAAATTATAATTTAAAAAGTTCTTTTGACTTAAAGAATTTTATTTAAGTGAAGAAAAAGCCTTACTGCTTTAGAGGGATATTTTAATAAGGCCTGGATGAAATACTAGACCGAGGGGACCCACATTTAATATCAACGTATTTAGGCAAAATTTTGTAGCTATTGGTCATCGAGTGTAGCGTCTAGAGGAGTGTTTGTATAATAACAAGCGAATCTGCAAACTACAAGTTGATATTTTTCGATCTTAGTCGTGCTTAAAGAGAATATATGGAAGGACATGGAAAGATCATTTTATAATTTTAATTTAGACGAATGTGCTACAAATGATATGCCATAATGGCATTAGTAGTGGCTAAATAGTACAACTTTAAAACCAGGCTAAAATACTTTTAAAGTTCCCTTTTCCATCCCTGATATAAGGAACTCCCGAAAAACGTTAAAACTCAAATGTTCCTTAATTTTAGGGAACAAAATTATTATGTTTTTATTATTTATATATTTTTTGAGGTTAAGTCTCACACTATAATCTTGTATATAAAATGGTGTATCAGAACCTGTGTTAAATTTAATTTAATTTGATTTAGATTTAATAGCATTTACTTTCCTGCAAATAGATAAATAAAGCTCAATATAGCGCTGTAGTATCTTTTGAAGTGTAATTGAATAATTTAATAAAAAGTTTAAAGAATTTCTTTTTTATATTTTCCTTTTTATTTTCTGCAATTAAACAATTAACCTGTTGTTCAAGTATAAAACAAACAGATAAAAATAGCATTTCTTATACCTTTTTGTAAGTCTTTCAATCATAAATATGAATTGTTTTTTACTCAAAAGCTTTTTAAGTTTGTCCGTATCTTACAAAAATATTGTTTATTCCTTTTTCTTCTTGTTTTATGGTATCTGCTTTTGTTGTCCTGAAAATAGTCTCCATATTCTCCCTGAACACGAATTCTTATGAATTCCCTTGGTACAACAATTAAAATACACTTTAATAGCAGTTACCTGCATATCATTTGGCTGCTTTTTATTTTACTTTACTTTATGTAATAGTACACATACAATACAGTGGGTAGAGAATGTAAATGGAGATATTTAGCAAAGTAAGCTTAAAAAAATAAACGATTTTCTTTAGCAGGGGCTATTGTGTTAGACACTGTTGAGTAATGTTACATATACATTTCATACTTACTAGCAAATTCTATTTGTTCATGTAGCTTTTAGCCTTTGTTTTCGAACACTCTTACTACTTAGCCCCACAACCCTGTCTGTCATGATATTTTCTTTGCGTCCCCTATCAATACAAAGTCACTTGATGTTTTCTTTTTCTTCCTTTGCTTCTATTGTCACTGTAGTATTTCAAGTTTTAGTTGATATTACAGTGTCCTCGACTACAAATATCTTTAGGGAAACATTTATAACTGCAAAGGCAAAAATTAAAATAAAAAAGGAATACAACTAAACGACCGACATACAGACCATTCGACCAACCATTCTCTAAAGGCATTTGTTAGCTGGAAATTTTATATTGGCATTGGTAATAAACTTTTGCGTGACAATTGAAAATAAGTACAGCAAACAGAAATCTAGAAACATTTACAACTTTTCCTTACACACAGTCTCACAAACATTTTATTACACAGAGCTCAAAAGCAAACAAAAAAAAAAAAACAAACAAAAAAACATAATATTCGTATTCATTGGGTTAAATGGCAAGATAACAAACAGGACAGCGAACAACAAAGCGAAAAAGAGCCGTAATACAGACAACAAATTGCGATAGGAGGAAAGTGCGGATGTGTTTCAACTTAAAAGGGATTCAAGGCATGAAAAATATGTTAATAACCTTTTACAGAATTTCAGTTAAGTAGGCTTTTACTGTGAAATTGTTGCGACTGTCTACAACTAAAGTGAAATGGGAAATAAAAGCCAGAAATGCTATTTGTGTAAGTACAAATTAAAAATTCCGGTAATAAATGATTGATTGCCAAAGGAAGGAATTTGCCATAAAAAAATAATAGCAATAAAATTTATTCAAATAAGTTAATTAGCATCAATTAGTCCAGTAGGCGTATAAGTGTTGAGATTTTAACATTTTGATATATAAATTAAGTATACGTACGGGAGAATGTGTTGAATAGTTTCTGAAAGAAATATGTATACATAATATTAAAGAAAAAAAAGGAAAATACTTATATTTTAATTTAGCGAAAGTTTTTATAGTTTCGCAATTATTATTTAAAGCCGTTTTACACCATCACAGAAGTCTTAAGTATTTTGACGAAAAGGCTTCGCTGATCTAATTATTGCTTGAAAATTTTCAAAAAACAATACAAATTTATCATGACAGGGGTGTATTTTCCTCAAAATAAGTGAGATGGTGTGAGGGTACTTTACCTTAAGCAACGCTACTACTTTTAATAACGTGCTGATGGTGAACACTTTATAAAAAACGAGCTTGTATTTCCACTACAGTCTATTAGATAATCTGTTTGTAATGGAAGTCTGACAGAACTGTTCTATCGAAGCCTTTTCAATCCCTTGGCTACAAAGAATAAGGCCTGCTAAATTCTTAATCATCATAGTAGCTCAGTAAAACGTTTTTTACACGATTGAAGCCAACAGTTTTTAAAATATTTGAAGAATTTTAGATAAACAAGAGGTTTCAGTACACAGAAAAAAGTGTTTTATCAATTAAAAAAATGGCTTAAAAAGTATTTAAGTTTAATTAATTTAATAATTGAATCAACTATTTTGTAGTTGGAAGAAAATTAAAAATTTTATTTTGATTTAATTAACATATTAGCTGTTTTGAAATAAATTTTGATATAATTTAAACATGTAGAATTGTTGTTGGGAATCGTCAAGATTTATTTAAATAAATTAACACATTGTTTGAAATGTTAAAGTTTTTTGATCACTTTTTTAATTAAAATTTAAAATATCATTTATTGAAAAAAAAAAAAAAAAATTTACAATTTTACAACTGTTAGTAATCAATATAATTATTTTGGTAATAGGTGCAAAATCAACAAATTGTTTGCTTGGTATTATGAATTTGGTATAAATTTGGTGATTGGAGAAATTTAATAATTTTTTTTGTGTATCTTCTTAACCCTCAAATCTTTCATTCAGAACTAAAACTAAGTAAGTCGTGAATTTTTGGGCTTCTGAACTATTCTATATCTCAGTTTATTAATTTCTTCAATGTTCGAAGTCTATTAACTAGCGAAATAACGTCAGACAATGTAGCAGTGGCCTTGCTTATGGATTTTGTAGCCGCCTCGAACTAACCGAACATTTTCAGCAAAATGATTTTTATTCTTACAAACATTTCATTAAAAATATGTAAACATAAAAATTTTACGTTTTTTTTTTGTACTAAAAATACATAAAGTTTTAGCAGTCAGAAAACATTTCACTACTTTGATGAAAAGCAAAACGACTAAAGGTAGAGTTTCACAATATGCGTTCAATTCGTTGATGCGTTTAGGAATCTGTCAAAGAGGTAGAATCAGTGTAAAATTTTATGGACAAGTTACACAGAAAACATGTATAATGCACATACGTATAGAACGCACCTAGTAGGATTATTTTCCACATTTGTATGCGTTTTGAAAAAGGTCAAGAAAGTATCAAATGCATAGATCGCGTGGTGTGGACCTCTAGCTAAAGAAATGAAAGAAACAACACAGAAAAAAGCGCTTTATCAATTAAAAAAATGGTTTAGAAAGTATTTAAATTTAATTAATGTGATAATTGCATTAATTATTTTTTTAGTTGAAAGAAAATTAAAAATACAATTTTTATTTAATTAACATTTAAGTTGTTTTAAAATAAATATTTGATTAAAGTATTAATTACATATCAAAAAAAAAATTAATTGTTTTTTTCCTTTAAAATAAAATAATTTAAACATGTAGAATTGTTGTTGGGAGTTGTCAATATTTAATTACATAAATTAACAAATTGTTTGATATGGCAAAATGTTTAATTTTTTTATTTAAAATTAAAAATATCATTTGCGAAAAAAATATTCACAATTTAACAATTTTTAGTAATCAATATAATCATTTTGGTAATAGGTGCAGAATCGACAAATTGTTTGCTTGATATTATGAATTTGGTGATTGCGGAAAATTGAAAATTTTTTCTGTGAATTTATTATTCTATTTTGATTTTATGTTCTGCTTTTAAGTTTTTTTTTTTATCAGTATTTATTTATTGAATCTTCATATATTAAATATGAGCTAACAATAATTAATCAAATCTTATCCTAATATTTACTTTATGTCCTGCCAGTGCCAGACAAAAAAGATTTAGTCATCACGGTTTCTGTTTACATATATAGGTGTTTATCGCTCATCTGATTGGGTGACTGCTGCAGTGTCTCTTCTTCTTAAGCGAGTGTGGCCGCCATAATTTAAAATATTTCGAGCTAATGGATTTGGGTGCAGTTCCAGCCTTTTTAAATATTTTACTGGTACATTGAGATCCTTGTGAATATTTGAGTTTTTGACATACCACGGAGCGGCTGTGATTATGCGAAGAAGTTTATTTTGGCGCCTTTGAATTTTTTCGATATTAGAAGCAGAGGCAGTGCCCCATAACTGAATACCGTAGCACCAAACTGGCTTTAAGATAGAGTTGTAAAGTAGAAGTTTGCAATCGAGACTAAGAACAGAATTTCTTCCAATGAGCCAATTAATTTGAATTGCTTTTAGTTTCATTTGAGTTAATTTTGCTTCTATGTGCCATTTCCACGTTAAACGCCAATCTAGATGTATACCGAGATATTTTACATGCGAGTGTTGGGGTATTATTTGATTATTGATTTTAATATGGTGGCATGTTTCCCGACGCAATGTGAATGTTATATGTGCGCATTTTTGCTCATTGATCTTTATCCTCCATAGTTTTAACCACCTTTCCAGTTCAAATATGTGATCCTGTAAGTAACGAGATGCTTCTTGACAGTTTTCATGTACGCTTAGGAAAGCTGTGTCATCCGCAAATGTTGAGGTTTGTGTGTAGCTGTTTGTTGGCATGTCCGAAGTATAAATTAAGTATAATAGAGGGCCCAGGATGCTGCCTTGTGGGACTCCAGCGTTAACTGGCTGAGGAGAACTTAAAAAATCGCCTTCTTTTATAATAAATTGACGACCGACTAAGTAGCTTTCTAACAGATTGTGTATGTTTGCTGGTAAGTTTTGCTGCAATTTCAGTAGTAAACCTTCATGCCAGACTTTATCAAAAGCTTGAGACACATCGATGAAGAGTGCTGAGCAAAATTTTTTTTCTTCAAAGGCTTTTCTTATTACATTTACTATTCGATGAGTTTGTTCAATTGTGCTGTGCTTTCTTCTAAACCCGAATTGATGATTAGGAATACATCTATTTTCATTTAAAATCGGCGTTAATTTTAACACTATTAGTTTCTCAAATAGCTTTGAAATATTAGATAATAAGCTAATAGGCCTGTATGACTCAACTTTTGTGTGATCCTTTCCTGGCTTTGGTATCATGGTTACTAAGGAAATCTTCCATTCCTGAGGGTAGTATTGAAGGCGTAAAATAGCATTAAAAATAAAAAGAATAATTTTCTTCGCTTTACTTGGTAGCTCCAAAAGCATTTTATTACTGATCTTATCAATACTGGGTGCCTTCTTGGTGTTTAAATCCCGAATAGCCTTTTCGATTTCTTTAAACTCGAATTTTAGGGGAATAGCTGTTCTAACATTAACAGGCGGTATGGGTAAATACATTTTTCAGATGATTAGCAAACAGATTTCCTTTTTCAATATCATTTCTTGCCCAGCTTCCATTCAAGTTTCTCAATGGTGGCTTAGAGATAACTGGTCTATTGAGGCTTCTAGCTGCACGCCATAATGAGTAGTCTGATTGTGGAGTTGCATCAAGTCCCTTAAGATATTTTTCCAGTTAAGCCGTTTTCTGAGACTGCAGTAACTTTCTCAGCCTTTTTGTGCACTCTTTTAATAAAGTCTTAAGTTGGGGGGATCTGTGCAATTGCCACTCTCTTCGAACTCTCCTTTTTTCAGTCAATAGACGCTCGACATCTGTAGAATATATGATTTTGTTTTTGGTTTTTTGAGGGTTATGCTGGAATGTTGAACAGCTAGTTTGAGATAACTGTAAAAATTAACAATAGCGAGATCCACGTTCTCCGGTGTGCTAAGCGGAATATTTTCTGTGCAATGGGCACTAAGATATTTTTTATATTTTAACCAATTTATTTGTGAGGCTGATGTCGATAAGTAACCAGACGGAGATACGATTCTATTTGGATTCATTATAGTAACAATTGTAGGTGTGTGATCGGAAGATAATTCTAGGGACGCTTCCACATGAATCGTGTCTATGGGGATGTTATTAACCACGCCAAAATCTATGACATCTGGAACTTTTTGCTGATCAGTAGGCTAATATGTTGGTTGTCCGCTCGCGACCACATTTAGGTCCATTTTACAAATTGTGTTAAACAAAACACGACCCTTAGGTGTAATAAGTCGTGACCCCCAGAAAGTGTGTTTAGCGTTATAATCGCCAGCAGCCAGGAAGCAGGGTCCTAATGATTTGAAGTATTTATTATATTGGCTTTTTGATATTGAAAATCTAGGTGGGGAGTATAATGATGAAATTACTATGCTTCGAGATAATTCCTCAACGCAAATGCTCGTTGCTTGGAGATAATCTTCACGATGATCACACATTAAGTAGTGTTTTACTCGGTTTTTTATCAAAATAGCAGAACCTCCACAAGCTCTACCTCGAGGGTCCTTGGTATCATATAATATATAACCATTGACTTTAAACGTGTTTCTTGAGGTCAGATGAGTTTCAGAAACCATCATAACATCAATTTGTTTATTTTTTAGGAAGTATTCTATTTCATTTTTATGTTGGCGGATGCCGTTTGCGTTCCAAAAGCAAATTTTTAAGCAGTTCATGGCTTGTTTAGTACAGCTTGCAATAACATCGATTGCATTCTTAACATTTCCTGCATCATATTACCCATTGTGCTTGTAAAGTTATTTACTGTCTGTACTAATATTTTCATAGTTTTCTCTAGACGACTTAAATTAGAAACTGGAGTTTCATCATTATTTGGCAACTCACCTTGCATTGGCATATGATTTGATTTTAAGACGTTAGCGTAGGATGTTCTGTTATTACTAGGCTGCGGTACCTGAACTTCATTAATGTAAACTTGATTTGTTGCCTGCATTTGAGGGGGATTAGGTTTCGGTCCAACCGAGCGCTTGACGATAGAGTACACAGGGCATCCTCTATAGTTGGCAGTGTGATTACCACCACAGTTGCTACATTTTTTTACATTGGGGTCGTTTTTAGACTTATCGCAGAGAGCTGTACCATGTAATTCTCCACATACGACGCAAACAGGGGTTAGATGACAGTATGCCTTAGTGTGACCAAATTCTTGGCAGTTTAAACATTGAACGGGACCATTCCTTTTGTGCGGCTCCTCTATTGTTACTTTTCTATACAGGATATATTTCAGATTGTGAATGGGGTGCGTTTCGTTCTTTTTAAGCTTAATGTCGCCGGGTTCTAACTCCACTCTAAATAGTGGCTGGGATTTTTTTCTCTATTTTTAATGTTTATTACATTATTTATTTTGAAGCCCTTCTCTTCTAAAAACGTTTTTATCTCACCTGGGTCCACGCATGAGTCAATGCCCTTAATCACTACCTAAAGACCTTTACTGCTCTTCAGTTTATATGTATAACAATTCTTATTAAGTACTTCAAATTTTGTTATTACCTTACGAAAATCATCTTCACGATTAACTTGTATTTTTGTCTCATTAATACTACCCCGTTTTATTGCAGCTACATAAAAAGAATTTTCACCTATTACCGAGATCAAATTCTTTATTAATTCATTTGAGTTTTGCTCTCTAAGATATATAGGCGGTGGCTTAGAAGTTTTGATAACGTTTTGTGCTTCCGGGGATTCCTCATCCAGAATTGCAAATCGATTTTGTGAACTTGTTTTATCAGCTGAACCATCTTTTAAGACTTTTGAGACCGAAGCAACTGCTGAAGAGGTTGGGCTGCGACCCCGTTTAAGCACTGTTATGTACTTATCAACACCTACTTGTACTTGTACTGCTTTTAAGTGTGTTGTTAGTCTTAGTTGCTGTGCAAAAAATATGAATTGAGAATTAAGTTATTTGTTCAAAAAAACTCGAAAAACGTATCGGCGTATTGCCAGTAACCTATCGCAGATATCGATATATCGGAAAACCTGAAGTATCGACGATATATCGTTATCGGTATCCGTTAAATCTCTAGTTTCTTCGTGCGAAGACATAGGCAATATATTTTTGTATTCTCCAGAAATTTTATTTCGGGAATATTTTTCGTAAATTTTTGAATGTTTAAAATTTAAACTTTTTCTTTATTATTTTTAGTTTTTTTATATATGTTCATACCCCTTTTTACTCTATTTAAATATAATTTATGTAGTTCATAGCGTTATAAGTAGTCAATATTTACCCATGTAATGTCAAACAACGAAATTTTACTCATTTGAAAATATTTGAATTTTAACAGCAATTTTTAGATATTGCAAACTTATTTTTTTATATAAAACTATTTTTTATTCAATATTTTGTTTATTTGAAATTGATTTTTGGCTTAAATTTGTTATCACAAAATTTTTATATTAAGAAATTTTTCAAAAAATAAAATTGATTTATTTGATTTTTGACGCTTGTTTTAATTTTTTTCCTTATTTTTTTTTTGCTTGTCGTTATATGGATTTCAAATTGATAACGAAATTTCTAATGACTATACCTTGTTTTTTTCCGCCATGGTTCTGGAGAATTTTATCAATGTATAATTTAGATTTTCTGATTCTAATACTGTAATTTATAATATTTTGTGTCTAGTTGTATTACAAAATCAAATTAATAAATTAAAAAAATGAAAATACAAAATCTCTAAATTTTATTTTTTTTGTCACATAATACGAAGAAAATTTGTATTGAACAAATGTTCTGGTTAGAGCTTAGTAACTTTTTTGAATATGTAAAAATAAATAATTTTGTAAATATTTTTATTAACGCGCTAAATTTAAGTCGTTAATCTTAAGGAATGCAAAATTGTTCTTCGGGATCGTAACAAATTTATCGAAAGCTAAAGATTGAAAGGTAGAGAGAGGTCTTGGATGAAATCATGATGAAAAAAATACCAAAGTGCCTTAATTCAATCAGACTGAATCGTCACTATGACGGCTTTGCTTGAAGGAACAGGCATAACTTCGAAATTTTGTAATTGAAAGATTAAAAAAGACATGCGAGATAGATAGTCCTTTTATACGATTTGTTTGTAAAATTAGAAGCCATGGTATTGCCCCAATCTAATAAGTTTTATGGAATATCAAGTTCTTATCTTTATTTCTAATTTATTACTTAATTCTGCCTTCATGAAACTGTCTAAAGATTGTGGCAGTGGATTGGAGTGGGCTTTGAATTTTGGAAGAAATTTAGTTTAGCTTTACGTTGGAAATTAAGTCTGAAAAGAATTCCATGCTTTCATAATTGATTAATGCCCGTAATTTCTACAAAAAAATATATATTGTGTGAAGTATTTTAAAACCTATTTCTTACCTACGGGGTAAAGTGTAGTGTATTTTAAACTATCGTTTTTCGATAGTTAATTCACGTGGGCCAATTTAACGTTGAAATTGACAAAAAAGTGTTACTGGATAAGTAAAGATAACTGTTAGGTACGAACACGACCAGATATCTGTTAATAGAAATTACGTGCATAAAAGATATAAGTGTGTCAGGTAATATTAACTGCCACCTAACCTGAAAAAGAAAAATTCTTAAAATCTTGAAAACAACAATCATTCATAAAAAACGGCACAATTATTAAAATTTAGTGCCTAAATAACCATAGAATCAAACTTTTGCTCTTAAGGCTTATTATTAAAATAGATTCTACTTACAATATGGATGTGTCTAAAAGCTAAAAGTCTAGCTCCACTTCTTGAAAATTTTGTTTTATTACTATCTAAATATCTTCTATTATTTAAATATTTTTCAATAAAAAAATAGGAAAAACCCGGAATAGGGTTTGACTTTTTTGATTTTTTTTCAAGTCACTATCTCACCTTTATTGCCTTTGAAAAGGCGTTCGATAAACTACAACACCAGGCCATATGGAATGAACTGGAATGCAAGGTCCAAAATCATAAATTTAATCAGAGCGATGTATCGAGTATCAAGTTGTCGCATGAAATACAACCAAAACTTAAGTGGTAGGATTTCGGTAATGACGGGTGTTAGACAAGGATGCGTTCTTTCACCCCTGCTATTCAACATCGTATTAGACAACATACTAAGTAACGCGATTCCAAATAACACTGGCATAAAATGGGGTCTTCATGGAACATTAGATGACTAAGATTATGCTGACGATATTTGTCTTTTCGCTCATAGAAGTTCATATATGTCGTCTAAATTACAGGAACTGTGCAATGTCGCGACCGAGTGCGGGCTAAAAATTAATGTCTACAAAACAAAAACGACGTACATCAACACGAAAATGAAGAGGCCTTTTGCTGTGTACGGCACAGCATTATTTCTTGCAGTGGTGGTTCTAGTGAAGACATAGAAGCACTTCTAAATAAGGCTAAAGATGTCTACGGTGTTCTCACCTCGGTTTGGTATTCCACCTTTATATTAATAAAAATATTTAATGCCAACGTAAAGCCTGTGCTTCTCTACGTATGTGAAATGTGGAAATCCAATCGCGAATTGCAAATAATGCAGGCGTTTGTGAATCGTTGCCTTCGTAGAATTATCCGTGTATTGTGGCCAAGCTCTATCACAAATAGTGATTTGTTGGCAATAACGCGTCAGTCACCAATTCATGCTGAAATAAAGCGGCGCAAATGGTCCTGGTTAGGACACACCTTACGGAAATCGCCAGATGATATTACAAGGCAAGGCATAGAATGGACACCTTAAGGAAGCCGAAGAAGGGGACGCCCATCAAAAACCTTGCGGAGACTATTGCAGGTGGAAGCAGCGGAGGCTGGTGTATCCTGGAATGAAATAAAATGTATTGCTACAGACAAACCCAGATGGAAGACATTCGTTGAGGCCCTAATATCCTAAAAGGAACAACGGGACTATATATATTTATATATATATATATATATATATATATATATATATGTGTAAAAGGAAAATAAACATAACAAAATTAGGCCATAATATATTTCTGTTTTGCAAACTTTTCCGAGTTTCTGCAATTTTAGCGTTAAATTTATTAATAAATTTTTTTCCCATAAGTTCTTTTAAATTTGCATTTTTTTTATTTTAAACGTATTTGATTAATATGTTTAATGTCTATTTAAAATCTTTAACTTTAATTTGAGTCGTCGCAATAATCGACGTTGACTACAAAAAATCAAGTGACTGTCAATAGTAATTAATAATTGTTGATAACGACTAAGAAAATAAAATAACTGCTCCGGTGCCGTTGACTTGTGTTGAGGTCGAACTTCATAATTTTATTATGATAAACCGATGAGTAGATTCGCACCGGAACGCCACTACTGAACATTTTTTAATTTTTACATATGAATTACTATTATTATTAAGCAAAGGCCATAAGAACTGCGACCCAAGGGATCTTTTGTGTAGCACAAGTATTCATTGAAGTAAAGTTAAAAATAAAGCCAATTATTCTACACGCTGAGAGATTGTACACTTCACCTGAAGTCATTACGATAACTCCAAGGAATTTCTTTCTTCTTGCATATTTAGCAGTGTGATCAGATCTAAACATTATATTAAATGCTAAAAATTATATTAAAAAAAAATGCTAAAAATGTTTCAAAATTTTGGTTAAAAATTTATTTATAGTATGAAATTTTATTAAAAACTAAACAATTTTAGGCGTATTCAAATTACAAAGATTTTATTTCTATGCTTCGCTCTGTTTTAAAAATTCTATGAACAGATATTTTAGTTTAGTATAATTCTTACAGTTTAAGAAAAGTTGGAACTTCAAAATTATTTTTTTTCAATAGTTTACAGCAAAAATGTGTTTAGATGTTTCATGGGATTAACATGAAATGGCCAAACATTTACGCTACAGAATTTTTTATCTTGGGGTCAATACGTAATAAATAAATGGAGAATAATTTTTGCAATTAACATTTCTAAGATTCCCTAATATAAAATTTTTTTACATAACAGGTAAGACGTTTGTTAAGATAAAATTATCCATTTTTATACGAAATTTGTTTTTGAGTGCAACTATTTGTAGTCAAAAGTAATAATAGTTTTTAAACAAAGTTAAGTTAATCAATAAAACTAAAAATAAAGCAAAAAAAAAAAAAAACAAAAAAAAAAAAAATGAAAACATTTACATATAAAAAAGGCAAATACTAAAATGGTAATAATGATACTTATACTTAAATACCGTAAGATTTCGTTTTTCTCACTCTTATTGCGTTTTACTTAGTAATTTAGTGTTTGGGAAATAATATTTTCGCAGATGCCGTAGCCACCTGTGTAGGTGGTTTTTCATATTTTTGATTTAGATTTTTAATTATTTTTCTTATTTAATTTATTTTTCCTTAACTTTGCTTTTCATAGAACTTTTTAATATATATTAAATTATTAAGCTTCCCACCGTTAATTATTGTAAAAAAACACGGTGCAAAATTTTTGAAATCATCGAGGCCAAACTCCTTTTCGTAAGGAATTTTTCGAAGTATTTATCAAAACTAACAAAGCCACATGATACTGATAAATTTCCCTTTTCATACATTTTTCATACAGTCCTCGAATGTTCTGAAGTTTGATGAACTTTATTATAAGGGATATTTTTTCTTTAGATTACTTTAGTCACGTTTTCACAGTTTGGCAGCTATGGGCCAAAAATGGTGAAAATTATATAAAAAATTTAATATTCTCGAGATCATTATTGTGAAAGTTGTTATTAGGAATACAATTATTTATTAAACATCTGCATGAAACTTAATAATGATGTTCATGAAACTTTCATTATAATTTTGTATCTGCTTCGTTTGTATTCAGTAAAATGAATAACTACGAAATGAAAGCAACAAACACACGAAATTTAAGAGACAAGTAAGATGCAGTTTTTTTTCGTTTACTTAAACAAGAGAATATGGATACTAACAAGTCTGAAATAAAACAACCACTGAATAAATGTCGAATAAGTTCATAGAAAAACACATTTATTTTAAAGTCAGTATAGTTATTGAGTATTTATATAAAAAAATGAGAGAGAGTGAAAACTGTAAAACAAGAGTCGTTTCATTGAACAAAGTCTTTGTGTTTGCCATATGAAACGAAATGTGTTTGCTAGTAGCAGGAATAAAACAACAGTTTGTTCAGTGGTCTGAAGTTTGTTTTAATACGAACTTCATTGAATAAACATTTCAGTTTGTTCATGAATGAAGTTATTCATGCAGCCCTTTATTATTTATTAAAAGATTTTATATGTTGTGCTAAATTTCCTATTTTTATTCTTGATAAAACAACTGAAAATCTTTTAATATTTTCGAGATTTTAGCAATTTTGAGGAACTGGTGCAATGCTTTTGGGTTAGTTTGTTTCACACTTTTTTCTCCAAGTCCACGGCTAGAATTGCGCCGAAGACAGGAAAATAAAACTCTAATTGGTTTCCGTGATATAAACGCAAGAAAAATACATGTTCTTCGGAAAAATAAAGTTTTACCTACAATATACATGATTCAATTTTCTTTAAATATATTATTTATTTATACTTTAGAATACGTTTTAAACGAAAATCTTGCATATTTGTGCATCTCTTTAGGACTTAATTTACTTTAGTTTCATGTAATATTTCTATTTTTAACTATTTTACCCAAAACAAAGCTGAGAAAGAAAATTCCGTCGGTTTTGGTATTTATAGCCGTAATTTATTCTTTAACAAAAATTTATTTTATTCTTATAAATCTTTATCGCTATTGAATGCTATTTTATACATTTCCATTTATTTCTTTTCAACATTTGGTTTCTTGCATCAACACACTTGCAGACTCAACTACCAATTTATCAATCTATGCATGTGTGGGCATATGGTACAGACGCCCTCCCACTATTTGCTCGATAAGCTATATTGAGAAATAGAAACGTACTACAGGTAATATCAATTACCTTAGCCAATAAATTTGCTATACATTTATGTATATTGAGTGGCGTTGCATTGCAATGAAACGCATTGTATCGTTACGTTATTTAAGCTTGAATGGCACCAGCAACACTTCAACTGCCATTAATGCAAGCAGGTAGCAGGCAGGCAGGAAACGAGGCTGGATGAATGGCAACCATCCAACCCAAGCAACAGTTTTTAGCTAATTAATGTAAGAGAATAATGGAAATAATGATTATTGTTAAATAAAATGTTAATAATGATTATTGTGCTACAATTCTCTCTCTAACACTCGAAAACAATTTTTTTTTTGTTCTAATGCAATCTCTTTTCACTCCCACCTCTCATTATTATTTCAAATCAATAACAGCTGCATTAACAACAACAACAGCTGTAAGTACAGCGAAATTTTTTTTTGTATTTTAGTACCAGAATTTAATTAGATGTTTAATTTTCGCGTTTGAAATAACTTTTAAAGCCTTTTTTTGTTGTTTTTGTTTAAATTTCGTTTAAATGCATTTCCCATGTTTATGTGTGTGTTTTATAAAACTAATGTTGCAGAATAATGAGTGTGCATAAATTTGTAATGCATTTTAAGTTCATAAATACATATGCAAACTAAAAGGCTTCCGCGGGAAAAAGAAGGAGTACTGATGCCTTCTAGAAGGCCCTGTACTCCTTTTTTTGGATGTACAAGGCGCTGCTCGTTCCATTCCATATTCATATCTTTTTTACACACGTTGTCAGTGCGGAGTAGGCCTTCCGCTCTCGCTTCTTTCTCCAGAGATTCTGAAAGGCATTCAAATTGATGGCTCTTAGAAGGCTTTCCAGAGAATGGTAATTTTATAAAAGGATCTGAATTCTTTGGCTTCCGCTTGGGCAAAGAAAAAAAAAACAAATCGTAAAAATCGTACTCCTTCTCTTCTCCCTTCTCATAGAAGGGAATGTGTAATATGTATCTTTAGTGGGGAGCAAAATTGTAGCTGTAGTACAACGTTACGAATAGCGCTGCAGGCTTTGAAAAGTTAAAAAGGGCGGTTTGAAAGTAGGAATACAGTTGAAGTTGAAGCGCAAAGTTCAACATTTTGAACATTGTTGCGCTACAAAGCATTCGCCAGCTTCAGCTACTACTACAACTACTTTATTCTGTTCCAGGCCTTATCGTTTATACGGAGGAGCCGATGCCTTCTATGAGGCATTCTTTAGCAGTTAGATCAGAGTGGTAACATAATCAACAAAATGTACAAGCAGACCTTCAATCAGGCCTGAAGTCAGAAGGTATTCTGAGTTTTCCCGCTGGGGTGTAATCGGGTTTGAGTGTATGTGTTTGCAAATATAATATTTTATTTGTTTGTACTAAAGGAAACGCTTGGGTAAAACGGGGAAAGTAAGCGAAATATAAATATTAGTTTTTGTACAAAATTTTTTGCTGTTTATAGGAATTATATATGTGACCTTCTCCGAGAAAGAGACCTAGTGTGTGAAAATGAAGTTATGAGAAAAACGCATTTAAAGTTTCATAACGAATTTTCACTGTGAACACACGTTTAGTTATGTTTGGGTGCCGACTTTGGTGACATCATGCCTATGACGTATTTTTTTTTCGCTTTAAGTGTGACAATATCTTTGCTATTGTTGCTGCTCTGTTTGTTATGATCTCGATATTTCATTTTTTTTTAATGTTTTATTCACTTTAATCGATTTTTCAAGTTCGTTTTGTACGTTTTTATGGGGTAAATAAATTTTTATCAGAAATCTTACTCATTTCATTTATTCTACACCCTTTTAGGTACCAGAGTGGATTAAGTCCAAACCCGTTTTTTGACATACTAGGTCCCTTTTCTCGGAGAAGGTAACATATAGAAAAATATTTTGGGTAAAAAAGTGTATGCCCTTAAGTAATAGAATTAATTTTCTTTTGTTTGAATTGTCATAAAAAAAGTATTGTTGCAAATTTAAATTGTTAGAGAAAAAAAAAACAAAAAACTCACATTCTTTTCCATGCATGTGTATTCGAACCCCATGATACAAAATGGGAACTTTCGCTGTAGAAATGGCAAAAATAATATATTTCTAAAAAAGTACTCTAAAGACAACATGACCGTTTCCTGTGTTTTTAATTTGTAAGAAGAAGAGACACTGTAGCACTCACCCAATCAGAAGAGCGATATGTGAATGGAAACCGTGATGACGACATTTTTTGTCTGGCACTTGCAGGACATAAAATAAAGTGTTAGGATAAGATTTGATTAATTACATTGTGCTAGTTGAAAAAACAGAAAAGCCGGGCACCAGGCTTTTTAACCTAATTCGGTCACGCTGAATCCAGTGGTGCTAGACGTTTTTCAGGCAAGCTCTTGTCTTCTAAATATACCGTTATTTCGAAAATGGAGGAGATTGCACAACATATATTCGCTTAACTCAAAAACGGCACTGTTTATTGAAATTACTAACAAAACCGAAATTCCGCAATAAAACCATACAAATATGGCGGTTTAATAAAATTCTTAAATTTGGCCCCTGCAGCGCGTATAATGCTCCTAGATGGGTAAAATTAATGACCGGCCTCACTTTGTTTTTCATTTCCATCATTTATTTCTTACACACCTACGCGCTATCTCCATTCCTTAAGGGGCTCCCATATAAAATATCCAACACAGACTAAAAATATATTGAATAAAAAGTCCCATAAATGCCCAGGAGTCACCCCTAGTGGGATATAATGTATGACCGACTCAATTAGTTTTCTCTCGTTAACATTTTCTTGAGACATACTTGCTCTTTATCTCCACTTCTTAGAGGGGATCCCAATACCAATATTACGTTTTATGAAAGGTTGTTAATAGATTTTAATCCTTTATGGCTTGTTTTGCTTGCAACTTTTTTTTTTATATGTCTAGAAAAAATTAGAGGAATAGCTCCTTTGTCCAATTTATGATGAAGTTTTCAAAAACAAAAATTTCAAAATAAAAGAAAAAAGTTAACCTTTACTGAAAGGTAATTGTACTGCGGAACTTCTTTTTTTTAGTAATTTCGATTAACTTAGCCGTTTTTGAGTTACTCGAATATATGTTGTACAACCTCCACCATTTTTGAAATAACGGTATATCTAGAAAACAAGAGCTAACCTAAAAAAACGGTTAGCACCATTGGTTAAATATTGATATTTGACTATAGACTGGCAGGCGCCGCTGTGACGCAAACGGTAGAAACCAAAGAATTCTGATGATAGGAATGCGGTTATTCTCGAAACATGTAAATTCGACCCGAGTTCAATCCCGTGTTCAGTCAAGAATAAAATTAAAAAAAGTTTTAATTTGTTTCATGTTGTAAATTGCTTCCTTGACTAAAAATAATTAACTGAAAATTTAATTTGATGAACTTAAGCCTAATTAATATTTCAAAAACTTTAATTAAAATTCAATAGTTCAATGAAAAATCACAAATATTGATTGATACTAATTAAACCTTAAAGTATGGAAATCCTAAATAATGAGGCAAAACCGGGACAGTTATCAAGATTTATTGATATGACAGTTACTAGGGGGAAGTGTCTTTGAGCTTTACTTCAGAGATGGACTTGACATTCTTCTCAGGATCAGAATTTTAGGATTGGATTTCTTATATTTCTTTAGATCAGCAAGCCTCTTTTTTTAATTTATTTTCCAACTTAAACAATTTGTTTAATTATTTTCCAAAAATTGTAGTTATAACGATTTCTAAAATGAATCCTTTTTTTTGAACATATTGTAGTTTGTAAACTACGAACAACGAGCTGCTAACAAGAATACCAATTAAGTTAAGCAGCTTGTTAGCACAGAGTTGATTCATAATACATTTTTATCCGTCTGCTATTTTTTAATAAATCTACTCTAACCCAGGAAAAACTTTTTGAATTTTAGTAATAGGTCGTAGTTATTTCATACGTTACCTGGTTAGTAGTTGTCATTACAATTGTCATTATTCTGAAAACATCAATAAGTACTTGCTAGTAATGACCTCAGTAAGTACTTTTCACTACTATTATTTTCAGTAATGAATATTTGCTTACTAATAATCAGCTAAATAACTACTTATTAGTTGTCTTGTTTTCAGTACTGAATATTTACGTACTGGTAACTAGCTCCATAACTACTTATTTGGTCTATTTACTTGGGCCAATTAAATAAAAACTAGTTATTTTTTGACCTCTAGTAAGTATATTGTAATTACTTATAATTCAACTTACTGGTAGTTAAATTATTACTAGATATTTTGTGACTTCTAGTAAGTGTATTGTAACTACTGAATTCTGTGGACAACTCGAACAAAAATAAGTAGTTATTCAGCCGAAAAATAAGTAGTGTTTATATTTCTCCAATATTATTTGCTAACTTACCAGGTAAGTAAAGTTTTTGCTGGGAAATTTCAATGATGCCACATTTTATTGCTCCAAAATGCAACTTGTTAAGTAATAAATGGTACTTTACACTAGCGCACAAGTCTTACGTGTTTCGATAAAAATACATATTATGATGAAAGTGGAAAGTTAGGTTATGCTAGGTGAAAGGCTGGTGCGAAGTAAACTTGACATCCTCACCCAGAGACCAATATGGTCCATTGTAACATCTAATTAAGTGATAGAATTCTTGTAAGAGAAGCATAGGGAAAATAAAGGGAAAAGCAAACGAATTGAGAAAGAAGTGGAAGCAACACAAGCAACCAACCCTTCTAAACAGAAATCTCCTGCTGCGTAGTCAGGTCATTCCCATTACGAATCCCGTTAGATTCTCGAGCCCGCAGCCCGATACATCTTCGCGCAGGAATCTATAACCTAGCCATCTCAGCCTGCTGTTCTGCAGCCTGGGAGAGTGCCACAGAAGGTGCTCAACTGTCTCCAACTCCTTCGAGTCCTCACAAACTCTACATTTATCCGACAAGCCAAAACGCATTCTTACCACCATCCTGCCTCTCATGGAGTGACCCGTGATAATACCTATCATGGTCCTGAATCCTGCCCAGCAGCGAATCCGAATCGGACTTCCAAAGCTCCGGCCGCGCTAGCTTGCAGTTCGTGCGGTTCCGCCAAGCCCGGCTAGTCCCGCTCAGAATCCATACCCTGATTCACCCAAAGAAGATGCCAATTGGAGGCCTGAACGCCTCCAGGCTGTCAGGATCCTCCATTTCCGAGCCCAGTATTGACAACTCATCCGCTGTTTCATTGCCAGTGATGTTTCAATGACCCGGTACCCAGCATAGCCTTACCACCTTATCCCCTAAGATTTCCCCTAGAGCCCTCCTGCAATCATCCACTAGCCTGGAGTTCACAAAAAATCCCATTAAGGTCCTAAGAGCCGCCTTGCTGTACACATATATAGTGACCTCCGAGAACCTGGTAATGTTGCTCCTTACCAATTCTACGGCCCCAAAAATCCCCAGAACCTCCGCCTGGAATACACTGCAGTCGTCAGGAAGTCTATATGACCTTCTGATGCCCAGATCCTCAGTTGAGATCCCCGCACCCGTGCCTCTCATCGTCGAGCCATTAGTGAAAATAGCAAATTACCTATACAATATGCCCTTAACTGACCAGTTCTCCCTAGACGGCAATATTACCTCTGGCAAACGCCCAAGATCGACCCTAGTGTCCACATACGAATGGAAAAGTCTACTTTGTTTTGTGTGCAAGCAGATTTTGTAGGGTTTTTATTGGAAGAGGAGGAAGAGGAAAAAAGAAAAAAACCATCCAAAATACTTTAAATGTTGCAAAACAAAAGTTTTACACCATGGGCACAAATGCAGTTTTAAAGAGAATTAAAGAGAGTTGCTGCTGCAATTGTTTCGTAATATGGAGGAGGACTAATCACTTCCTTTTTAAAATATTTGTGACATTTTGCAACCGTTTGCTATTACGGTTTTTTTTAAAAATAAATTCAGGAAATTAATAAAAATTGGCGAAAAGAAAAGCTTTTTAGGGTTTTTTTCTTATATGATGTAAACTGAATTTTATTCCAAATCATTTGCTGACGATTTTATCCATATCGGATAAATCGTTGTCAAGTCATGATGAACTGTATTAGCATAACCGCCTACTTTCACCTTATTATGGGCGAAATACTAGTCATGCCCATAATAATGAATAATAAAAATAATAAATCTTTGTCCACCGATGTTGATGATATAATACTGATTTTATTTCTAATATACTTGGCTTTCTGAAAAACAAAACAAAAAATAGTCCTAATTTACATTAAAAAAAATGTATCGCCTCTTATTTATGAGCAACTCCGGAACAGTAAAAAAAATATAAAAACATGTTATTTAGATGACTCAAAGAAAATTTTATCTTAAACCCTTTGTAATGCAAATCGTTGTCAAGTTATGATAAAATGTATTAGCATAGCCGACTTTTTTCGGGCGAAATATTAGTCTAGCCCATAAAAAAACTAGACATGAGAGAAAAACAATAAAAAAAATTTAAGTTTAGCGCTTTAAAATTTTTATATTCCTTATATTTGTATTTTCAACAATTTTTTTGCCGACAAGTGTTACAAGAGGTCTGTGGAGCCGAATAAAAATTATTTTTGGTTTTTTTTTTGTAAAATAATTGTATTTTATTTAGTTAAATATATATATTATTTTTTTATATATATTTTTACATTAAACTAATATGTGTTAATAAGTAAGATTAATATGCTGGATCTTATATACCCTTCACTATGGTGCGATAAGAAGAGAAAGTTTTATAAATACCGTTCTTTAGATATAAATAAATCTACTTTGTGCCACACCCACTTCACCAATCCCTACATTTTGTCGGATATTGTATATTGATAAGCAAAATTCTTGAACATAATTTGAAAGCTTTTATTTGGCGTTCTCAATGTAAACAGTAATCATTTATGCCTTAGTATCGAAAGTGCCATGACCACTTCTCCAATCCCGCCCACATTTTCTGGGATGCTGTTTGTTGATTACCAACGTGCTTGTAACTAATTTGAAAACTTTGGCTATTGCCCTTGTCCAGATGTACATAAAAAAAACAACAACAACAAGGGAAGCGAAAGTATCATATTCAGTATCGTTAAAAATCTATTTCTTAAGTTGGGAAAATGGAAATTTTGTTTATTTACTAACCTTTTATCTCAATGCTAACTTTGATGGTAGTCAACTGCTAAAAGTTGTTGGGCCAATTGGACCCTGTATGGATGCATATGTAAATGAGTTGATGAAATGCGCGAAGTGGTGTTCTAGAGATGTCTAGTTGTCCAGAACGTCTTCGCGTGAAAGCTTCTGGATATTTTTCATCACTGTCCGCGCAATTAAAAGATTAATTGCGGTTTGGGTAGGTGCATTTCTGGTGTTGAAATAATTTCGATATGCTCGTTCCGTCAGTAAAATTGAATGCCCATTTGAAAAGCAAAATTCTACCACTTTGGTTCCTTGCTCGGTCGTGTAATTTTGCATTGTGGTGTAACACGGTTCGATGAATAAAATAAAAAAAAAAACAATAAAAATAATAATAAACAAAAAAGTTATTAAATTTTTTACACGCAGGCGTGACTTTTGGCCCATTCTGTATTTTAACGGATACACAGACAGAAGGATGGATAGTCAGCCATCGTTATATAAACTTCGCTACTCATGAGGACCCAGAATATATTAACTTTATATGGTCTCAGATACTACAATCAGTTGGAATTCTCACAACTACAATTAATGTTGGGAGAATTCCAACTAATTGTAGTGGGGAATGTAAGAAGAGATAAACTCACTGTTTTATTGTTGGTATTTTGTTTAATCTTTGATATCGTTGCAAATAAGACTTTTTGAGTGTATGTAGATCTGTTGTTTTGTTTGCTGATAGCTTTGGCTTTTCTAAAATTATTTAGGAGAACGTTTCCTGATGATCTGGCCTAAGCAACCAGTGAAATGCGCATAGGAACAGCTTATCCTCCAACAATAAATTTCAGTATTTTTATCAATTATTAAAAAAGGGAATTAAGCACAACAAACAAAATCTTTTAATAATCTTTAGGGTCTCAGATCAATATTGTAGAAATTAGTAAAAACGGAATGACAAACTTTTACTTTCGGTGAAGGGTGTAAAAAATATGGGATGATATATCTAACAAATATGTAGTTCTGAACTCTTATTACAATCATTTGGGTAATTCTGATTATAATAATTCTAAAAACTAATATACATTTTTTTTATTTATATTATTTTTATGCATTTCGTCTTATTTGTCGTTTGGTTAAAGACCAGTAGTAAGAGTTCCTTCCCTTTTGTTACATTTAGGACAATTGATTATTAAAAACATTTTTATAATTAATTTTTGTTACTTTTTACAATAATCAACCGTTTATTACTTTTAAAACTAAATTTTATTAGTCATAAAAAGTATGTTTTCTATTTTTATAAAGTGTTTAAAATAATTAATGATTTAAATGTAATTAAAACCCTAAAAATAATTAGCTTTAAAAAAAATAATAAAATTTACATTTTTAATTGAAGGAGCCTGATATCGTTTATTAATTTTTTTTAATATTTTCAAATAGTTTTTGCAGTAAAATTAATTTGGGGATCTGCTTGGAATTACCAACTGTGTCAACTGGTTATCTGAATGTCTGTGGATTTATGTAAATCTTGTGTGTAAAGTTCGTAATATGAGATAATTTGATGTTGGAGAACCTTGTTATTCGAGCCAATAACGTGCCTTACAGGAATAGAGTGGTTCTGTTGATATACCTCCTAGTAAAATGAGCATTCTTCTCAAATTCAACTCAAATTTTTTTTATAAGATCTCTAAGCACACTACTTAATTCAGTGGGAATCGGTCTGTATTTGAATAAATAATTTTTTTTGTATCTTTCGTCACTGGTGCCCGGTAGGCTAACTGGTAGTGAGCTGGTCTATCAGTATTGGGGTTGCGGGTTCGATTTCCGCCAGAGACTCTGGTCTGCTGCAGACAGTATAGGGGGAAAAATAGTGTCTTTTATTGTAAAACTTTTCCAATATTCATCTAAGACATGGGGCCTTGAGTAGTTCTAAGTCGATTTAGCCGTGTCTGTCTATGTATCTGTGCATCTGTTGAAATCTCAAACACTTTTAAACAGCCCAACATAAAAGAACAATCCAGTACAATCGGTTAAGTAGAAAAAAGATATGAGCCCAAATGTAAAACAGCAATACTAAAAGTTGATATTTCTATTACAAAGACTTAAATAAATTTGTTGCGGAAAGCATCGAATATCATTAAATTTTACACAAATTAGTTTTGTATGACTGGAAAGTATACAACTAAATTTCATGAAGATCGGCCCATAGTTTACCATAGGTCCAGTGTAAAATCCTCTTCTAAAAATAAAATAAGAAAACTTTTTTCATTGCAAAAGACTTTTTCAGAATTTCTTCTGTGGAATATTTACTAATTTGCTTTTAATTTATAAACAAAATATTTGGGACAAACTTTAATCTTCTATTTTGAAAATACTAGACCAATTTAGGTCAAAAATAGCAAATTTAAATTTTCAAAGTCGATTATTTTTTAAACATTTAGAGATAAACTATACATGTCGCTAACTTTTTCGTAGACTTGATAAAATTATGAATTCTCGATCTTTTATAATACCCATGGTGTTTTTCTTTAGCAACCTATGGCGCCTCTCCTGATACTTCTTTATACCCCAATTCCAAAACATTAGCTCAAATACAAGTTCTTAATTGCCACCTAAAATTTTCTTCTAAGCATACACTCATAATATTTTTACAGTAACGGATAATTTTTAACATTATAAAATATTAAATCTTTGAAAATAATCATTTCCATGAGTACGAATTATTGAAACTAAAATAGATAAACCTAATGCTCCCTCACATACTCTAAATACTAAAAATATTATTGAAAAAAAAAGGTTATTCAAGAAGTATTCCGTTCAGTCATTTTTAAATAAATAGACATTTAAAATTTCTAGCAAATTTATTTTTAACTGATTTTAACATTTATTCAAAAAAACTAAGTGCACATCACTAAGGATTTTCGGTTGCATTTTTTGTCCGTTGATTAAGTAAAAGTATTCTGCATGTAAAATTAAATGAAAATTAAATTTAAGATCTGGAAAGTCACTTAAAACCCGATCTGTTTATTTAGCATTTAATTTTAACGAAAAGATAATTTAATTTTAACTGTCAAAAATTCAACCCGAATTCCATACAAAATTAACCACAAATTCGGGTAAAACCTGTATTATATAAAAATACGGAATTACATAAAATAACTGAAAATTCATTTGTTTTTACGGAATTGGTCAGTTTTTTTTTGATAGTTAATTTATATAAAATAACTGAAAATTCATTTGTGTTTACGGAATTCGTCGGTTATTTTTTTGATAGTTGAATTATATAAAATTACTGAAAATTCATTTGTTTTTACGGATTTCGCAGTTAAATTTTTGACAGTAAAAATTATACTGAAATTTTTATGCTGAATACAATGTCCGCTTTACAAGATTCAATCTGCACTTGCACTACCCACGTATTGCATCCATCCATATCTTCTGTGTGTCCAGGAATCACTGAAATCAGCGAAGCAATTAGTTCAGTTAAAAACAACAAATCCCCTGGCCTGGATAATATTTCCCCAGAACTCCTTACAATCGACCAAGTTACTAGCGCTCCCTTATTGAAACCCATCATAAGAGCATTCTGGAATGAAGAATCCATACCCGACGAAATCACCTCCGGCGCAATTATAAATCTTCCCAAAAAAGGTGATTTAACCTCCAGAAAGAATTGGAGAGGTATAACTTTGTTGAGCATGGTCAACAAAGTTATTGCGAATATAATAAACAAAAGGCTGTCAAAAGCAATTCCTCTCAGAAGGGAACAAGCTGGATTCCGCTCCAACAAATCATGCGTCGATCAGGTCAATAGTCTTAGAATTATTGTGGAGCAGTCCGTTGAGTGGAGATCGCCTCTCTATCTCGTATTTGTTGACTTCGAAAAGGCTTTTGATACTCTCAGTCACACGGCCATATGGAGCGCACTGGCATGTAAGGGTGTCCCGACTAAAATAATAAACTAAATAAAGACACTGTACAGCAATGCAACATGCCGCGTATTGCATGAGAAACAACTAAGCAAGAATATCAAAATAAAAACCGGAGTTCGACAAGGATGTGTGTTATCACCACTCCTCTTTAACTGTGTCCTAGATGTAGTGATGCAAAAGTCAACAAGTCATAGGAGAGGGATAGCATGGGGGTTGCAAGACAGATTAGAAGACCTGGACTATGCAGATGATATATGCTTATTAAGTCATTCGTTTTCCGATATGCAATCAAAGCTAAATACAGTTAGCGAAACAGCAAAGCTAGTTGGATTGAAGATAAACATCCCTAAAACAAAAACACTTAGGGTAAATGCTAACGCAACGCGGAAATTCCTAATATACGGCAAGGAAATTGATGATGTGGAGTCCTTCTGCTATCTAGGCAGTATAATCGACAAATCCGGTGGTTCATCAGCCGATGTGGCCAGTCGCATTAATAAGGCACGAAGTGCATTTGCCCAACTCAGCCCTGTTTGGAAATCGCCTAACATCTCGAAACGCACCAAAATTAAAATTTTCAACTCCAGCGTTAAATCCACATTTCTGTACGGCTGCGAAACGTGGAATATGGCACCGCGCGATACCCAGTCCCTTCAGGTATTTGTTAACAAATGCCTGCGTAGAGTCTTGCGTGCTTACTGGCCCTCATTAATATCAAATGCCCAACTCTGGTCAGATACCAACCAGCAACCAATTGAGATGGAAATAAGAAAACGAAAATGGGGCTGGCTTGGACACACTCTCCGCAAGCCATTAGACGATATCACTAAGAAGGCCATAGACTGGAACCCACAGGGAAGCAGGCGCATCGGACGACCATCACACACCTGGAAACGCCAAATCATAACCGAACTGTCCGAGCTACGACTAGAGTGGAACGAAGTCAAACATCGCGCTGATGATCGAGATCATTGGAATCAACTTGTGGCGGCCCTATGCTCCCCAGAGGAGTAAAAGGAATATATATATATATATATATACGAACCTTTCGTTAAAAATAAATGACAAATAAGTAGACCGGTTTTTAACTGAATATTCATTTATTTTATATTACAATTTCAGTTAATTTTACGTACAGAATATTGTGAGTGTACAAGCAGTTTACAAGAACTAGGATTGTTTCTATTTTTTTCCGAAATTTCCCACTGTAAGCTGTAATGGGACCAATCAGTGTTATAGGGTATAATAGCATTGGTCTAGCCCAACTTTGCTTTCGTACTGGTTTTTTTGTTTGGCATTTGTTTGAAAGTGTTTTAAACAACCTAAAAAAAAAATATTTTATTTTACCGCAAGAAATCTATGGAAAAAGTGCATTAAAAAAAAACTAAAATGTTTTGAAATCAAATACACATTAAATCGACTAATGAATCAGGCAAATGAATCTGATTAATTAGTGAACAATTTGTATTTAAAATCGTATCAAAAGCCAATAATCTCTTTGTGCACTTAAAGTTATTTGAAAAATTAAATACACAATTGCAACCACGATAAGTATAAATGGCTCTTAAGGCTCAAATCATTTGTAATTTACGTGTTTAGTAGATTACATTGATAAAGGGAAATGAGAATGAAAAAAAAAACAAATTACACTGTGCAACATTTTTGAAATTATCGAGTTCAAAATCTTTCTCATGTGAAATTTCTCGAAGAACTTATTGAAACCGTAAAAAACCCTATTTGGGTATATTTTGGCGAAAAATTGATTTTTCCGAATATCATGAAATTTTTCTCACGATTGTTAGTTGTACTACCATCATGATGATGGTAGAAAACACTTCATAACTAACAAGAATTTTTGTGTCATTTTTCATTTAAATTTAACCTGATGATGATATTCAAAGAATATCGAAATATTGGAAATATTTAATTAAATGAAAAAAAAAACATTTAAACACTTATGACCTCGGGCTTATACATTTATTTTTTTGAGATTCAAAATTATTATTTCATAATTTTAAAAATTATTATTTTTGTTTTTATTTTATGCTTCTTAAATTTTTACTTATATCGACAGCTCAATTCCAACACACGCTAAGTCGAAAAAGTGACTTCTGCTGAAGAATTTTTTAAAGTTTACGGGCGATACAATATTCAGTTGTATGCTAAGCAACTTTCTTGTGCATAACTTTGGATTGGATAAGCCGATCAATATCAAAATGTTATAGAATTTAAGTGGAACAATACCAATTCAAAAACATAAAAAAAATTAAAAACATGCTAAGTGGACTTAATATGTTATGGAATTCATCAGTTGATTAATCAGGAAGTAAAGCTGGATACAAGTGTTTTTTATAGGACGACTATGAGGGAGAAAGGAAATACTGTTCTCAACCAGTATGGAAAATAAATAAGAACTCTGATAAACGTGTTTCTTGTGGCATATTCTTCAATGGCATCTAATATTTTTTTTTTTTTTTTTTGTTTGAGCTTTTACCCCAAAAAAGCGTTGAAACAGGTGCGAATAATTGCATTTGGTATGCAATTGACCCACATACTAAATAAATAATTTTAATAAAATTATACGACCTTAATATTTATAAACAAAAGCAAATTGCCTAAAACCATTTTATGTAGTTTTTGTATATTTTATAAAATGCTGATAATAAAATTGTAAAATTTAATTATATTAATAACTTAGTTATAATTAAAAAAAAAAACTATCGTGTAATAAAGTTTAATGTTACATTCACTGCTATTGTATGTTTTTCTATGTTATTCTTAAAGCAGAATATAGCAAAAGTTAATGGACTTTAGGGAATATTTTTCACACGCAAAGTTTTCATGCAGGAAGTGTCTATCTCTCAGTTAACTTTATGTCATCAATTAACTAATTTTTCTATTTAACCTAAAGTGTATTTTATAACTCAAGAATACAAGTTACAAATATATTTGTAATATCTACTAACTTTAGTCTTAATAAGACTACGGAAATTAAAAACACGAAAAAATAATCCATGCGAAATATATATATTTTTATTAATACATATTACCGGGCTGTGGATTCGGAGTTGAAGAGTCGGAATTGAGGTTTTTGTACCGCAGTTGGAGTCCTACCACCCACAAAAACTCGCGACTCCGACTCCAAAATTTATCAGCATAAAAAATTTAAACAAATTTTCCAATATTTTCCAAAATTTAATTATTCTAAATTGGCGATGCAATATTTCACATATTGATTTGAAATTTTTACAGAATAATTTTCTTGCTTAATTTAACCATTTAAAAGGAACTGCATTAAAAAAAATAAGATTGCACCCTCCACCGACAGTTAGAATATATGGGAGCTATAAATTATTAATTAATATTTATAAAAACGGACGTCAGTATAAAAATTGGTTCCGGTTTAAACCAATTGGACGACAATCAGACAGTGTTATGCTTTTATTTCTAGCAATTTGAACTAACTTGAATAAAACATCATGATTCCTATCAGTTTTTGCCGAACTAAAATGATTTTCAGGAGGGGGAATTTATATAAGACCCATAGTAGATTATGGACCAATCACGACGAAATCCTGTGGAATTATTTCTGTTATTAAAAATCTTAATGGAACGAATTTTAATACAGTAGTGAAATTAATTTTTAGCGTTTAAAGCGCTTTTCAGAAGGCTGCTTTAAATGGGATCTAAGGTAAATATGGACCGATAATCAGAAAATTGCATGATATTATTTCGGGACATATGAACCAAAATAAGAACAAATTTGACCACACTATTTATATCTGCTACGGTTTAAGGCGTACTTAAATAATTTCCCAGAGTGAGCATAATATTGAACATAATATGGTAAATAATGGACCGAGCTTCAGGAAAGCTTTGACGTACCAAATTGTATTACAATAGCATTATTTATTACGTTTTTTAACATACCAAACTTTTTTTTACCTACTTATATCTTTTATTCTATCTATTCGTTCTTTCTTTACTTCTTCACTTCTCTTTTTTCTCTACCTCTTTACTGAAAGGATTCACAATGGACCGTATTGGTTTTCGAGTGGAAGTGTGCCCTTGGGCGCATATCCCTTCTTAACTTAACGTAACCTTAACTGTTTTCCGAGAGAAGGTTTTATATGCGGCCTAGGGTAAATTATAGACCGATCTTCACGAAATTTCAAAGTATGATTTCCAGCCTTATTAAACTGTGACGAACAAAATTTTATTATGATAGCGTTATTTATTACGATTTTAGGCGAACTAAACTATTTTCCGGGAGTAGGCTTTATATGGGGCCAATGGTAAATTATGGACCGATCTTTACGAAATTTGACAGTGTAATTTATAGTCCTATTTAACTATGATGTTGCACATTTTAAAATGATAGTAATATTTATTACCGTCTTAGACTTACAGAATGATTTCTAGTCATATAGAACGAGTTTGTGCAAAATCTTATATCTTCACGTGCTTTTTTCCATCTTTTATGTAAGTTTTTGTAACAGAATTGTCCATTTTTTAGGGTTGTGGTTCCATATTTGGATTCATAACTCTTATATTACTCAACCGATTTTGCTGAATTTCAATCCAAAACTGCTTAGGATAACCAGAAGCAATTTGACACCAACATTGTTCTCATCTTTTAAGTTTTTCGCAAGTGAGCATGTTTTCAACAGGCGGACAGACAGACGGACATGGCTTTATCGACTTAGAATTAGATTAGATGGATAATAAAAAAGTCAGACGGAATGACAAACTTAGTATATCCTCATTATCCAATAGTGGTCAAGGGTATAAAAAGAGTTTAAAGTCAAATAAGGACCAGTCTCATATACATTTAGCTACAAGGTTAGAGTAGGAGTCGGAGTCGCTCTTAAAAAATTTTAAAGTTTGGAGTCGGTGTTAGTACTTTTTTCTGACGACTCCAAATCCCTGAATATTACTCATAAGCTATTAAGTTTATAAGTAATATTAAAAATTTCAGTATGCAGGATATGTCAAATAATTAATCGATTTATTTATTTTACAATGCCAAACAAAATGACGGTACAGTACAGAACGGCGAAAAAGTTAACTCGCGTAAAAGTCAATCTCGCGGTAAAGTTAAGTAAATTTTAGCGCCCATGTGCCGCTATAAAAAGTTAACTCTGTGTTAACTTTTTAATTCGTATTTATAAAAAATGTCAACAAATCAGTTCAAAACAGTGATGAATAATAACCAAAATTTAATAAGTTTCTCAAGAAAAAGTATTGGCTTTGTATTATGGTGTATCTGAAGTCACGAAATTCTCGAGGTTGTAGAGAACAGATATGAAAAAGCACATGGATAAGTTCACATAGACCGAAATATGCGTTACTTAAAGAAAGTTTGTATTTATTATTCTCTCGAAGCAACAAAAATGGAATTGCGTAATTAATTTCAATATCAAGAGCTAAGTACGAGTTCGCGTAACTGCAATATGGAGAATAAAATAATGTAAGTAATAAATGGCTTATAAATTTTTAAAAAAGACCCAGAATTCACTATTTGAAAATTTGTAAAGAACTTCTTTCAAGACATAAGTCGCACCTTTAATTTAAAAAAATAGGTGATTTTACTTGTATAATTGAAGCAAAGTTTCGAATAACGTTACAAAATTATTATTTTGCAGGAGAGCAAAAAACCGTTTTTGACAGGCAGGATTATAAGTTTTTTAATTTTTTTTTATGTATATAATGATAAAAAAATTTGCAAAACCAGAAGCTCGTTACTATATTTGTCGCATCGCAAAATTTCTTACATTAAGTGTGAAACAAAAAATACCAGGGACATAACCGTTATAACCAATATTTGAAAAAATCCTGATATAATAATTTATCACGAATTTTTAAAACCTGCTCTCTGAATAATAGTTACAAATAACCAATATTTTTTTGGTCTTTGATAACCGTTATAGTTTCATTTTGTTTTTTAGGGCTTCCATAACCATTACAAAAGATTTTAATTTTTTTTGGTCTTCCATAACCATTACAAAAGACTTTTATTTTTTTTGGTCTTCTATAACCATTATAAAAGATTTTAATTTTTTTTGGTCTTCCGTAACCATTACAAAAGAATTTTATTTTTTTCGGTCTTCCATATGCATTCAAAAAAATTTTCTTTTCTTTTTTTTCGTTTCTGTTATTAGGGAATTATCTTCATTTCATTACTGAATTTCTTCACAAATTTTATGAAAATATTCGTTGGAGTTCAGCAAATGACACCCTAATAAAATCTATGAAACAGGTTTCGTTACAGTCAATGTTTATGAAAAGCTTCATAGAATTAATGAAACTCTTTACAGAAACAATAAATTGTCAGGTAATGAAGCATTTTATAGAATCTATGATACAGTTTCATAAAAGTCATTTCTAAAAAAAAACTTCATTAAATTATGATTTTTATTACCATTTGTATTACTAGCAATATTTGCATTTGTTGCGGTTTTTTTTAAGATTTCTTCACCCTCACTTTAGAATCGATGAGATTTTCATCAGTTTTAAGCTCTTGTTTACACTCATAAAAAAATGTAATTAGAAATAGCGAAACCTCTGCAGAAATAACTGATAACAGTACCAGTATTTTCGGCTGTAGAAAAATCAATGAAGGTAAGAATCATTGTCTGTATATTTAGATGAGCTAAATTTTAGAAAAAAATTAGTAAATATTCAAAATTAATTAAGCTTAAACGGTCTTTGAATTTAGCTGAAATTTCAATTGAATTAGCTAAATTTGTAGCAAAATTTACAAACAATGTTCAATGATATAAGGAATATTTTCTGCTAAAATTTGGAAAAAAAATTCTGGGTTTTTGAACCCTCCAGATCAGGCCCGAATTTATTTTTGGAAATATAGATAGTTTAATAAGTCCAATTGAATTAGAACACGTTTTATTGAACTGTTAATGAATTTTAATCCAAATTTAGATATTTTTAATTAGGCTTAAGTTCATTGAATTTAATTGTCATTAAATTATTTTTATGAAGACAGGAATTTTACAACATGAAATTAATCAAAATTTTTATTGATAATTTTTCATTCTTGACTGCGCTGAGATTTAAACCCAGGCTTTCACGGACAGGTTGTCCTGACTAGTTTCGATTGTAACCACACAATCTCTTCAGTGGGGTTTGCCGTCTTTACTCACTCGGCTATTGAAGCCGGATGACGTCAATACTCAAACATCAATCTTTAAACCAATTGGTATTTCACCTTGGTAGATCGAAATTTGCTTTTGAATGAATGATTAGCTATTTTAATTGATTTACATGTTCTTCCTAACTTCTGTTTTTTGGTACTTTTTGTCAAGAATTTTTCTTGAAATCCAAAGTACATTTTTGTTTTCCAATATCAAAAAATTTGCGGATCCTTATTAAAATCAATAAAAAAAAGTTCGTCCTTGTGCAAATATAAGTCAGTGTGCGAAATTTTATAAAAATATCTTAAGATTTGCGAACTGTAGCGTGGTTATAGAAGACAGAAAAAATAAAAATCTTTTATAATGGTTATAGAAGACCAATAAGAATACAAATCTATCATTATGGTTACCAAAGACCAAAAAAATTAATAATCTTTCATAACGGTTATCAAAGACCAAAAAAAATAATAATCTTTTATAACGGTTATCAAAGATCAAAAAAATAATAATCTTTCATAATTTTAATCGCAGAACTACAATTTTCTGGGTAATTTATAATTATTATTACAGGACCAATTTTTTTCAGTTATTTTTTCCATAACCTATTAGATATTTAAAAAATAATAAGAGTTATTTCGGGTCCCTGAAAAATACCATCGTTTCTCGATTTGTGAGAAAAAATTGTTTCTGTATTTGAATGCGAAACAGACAACACAGATTCTGTTTTAACTGAAATACTTCCAGTAATTAAGGCCCTAATCATATAAAACGCAGCGCAACGCCAAATAATAACACTGAAAGCACAAACAATGTCATAAATATTTTGTTATTTTGTTGTTGCTCTCTACAGAAATTCACATTGCGTTTTAAAAAACGGTACATGAATTTCTGTTGAAAGCAACAACAACATGATTAGCGCCTAAGTGTCAAATGCAAGCGAAACGTCAACGAAAGAAACAAATATAATAAAAAATAGGGCTGCCAGATTTGACGAGATATTTTCATTTTGACGATTTTTTGTTCCAAAATTGGCAAAGTGCCGATTTGCTGATTTTTTCTAGTGACGGTATTATTCAGTCTTCGAAATAAAATAATTTTAAATAGTTTAATATATTTGTATATTAGGCACCACAGAAACACGATTTTTTTTAAAAACAAGGCAGCTTAAAAAATTTATTGGCAAAATCAAAATTTCGTAGGAAAACTGTTTAATTTTTATTTCCTTAGATAACATAATACATTTGTTTATGTGATCAGAACATTAAACTATTACCCCATTTTTCAGTCAATCCACCATAGGAAATTACTACCTTATTTTTTGGCCAAACGTGTTAGTTTTAGTTCAATATGATATTTTGTCACGCCTTTGTGTGATTTTTTTAGGAAAAAAAAAACAATCTGAAATTTTAAATTGTTATCGGATTAAGGAAAAAATAAAACAAAAAATTTTATTTAAATAGAGCTCAAGCTTTAGTACGTATGTATGTATAAAATATGTATTTTATCCATGAACTTTAACAGTTTTTTTTTTTGATTATGTTTTAATAAAAATCGAACAAAATTTGTCAAAATTTATTTTAAATTGTCTGATTTTTTTAAACTAAATAGACGTTTTTTTTTTTTTTCTTAGGATATTAACCATTTTTTTACAAATTTATCTGGCAGCCCTGCCAACGAAAACAATGAAGGGCTTAAAAAATTAAAATAAAAATATATAACAATTGTGTTTTATTTATTTTCATCATTTAAATTCTTTCTCTTCAAATAAAAACCATTTATTGTTTCATATTGCACGGTTTTTGTTATAATTCACTTGTTTCATGCGGGAAATTTTACGATGCGAGAAATACAGAAACGGGCTACAGCTCATTTACATATATAATTTTGTTAGTTACTTACAACGTTTTTCTACTGGCTGACTCTTTATATGCCATTTTGAAGGTATTAAGGTGCATAATTTTGGGTGATTTGATGTTTAAACATGGTTTAAGAGTAATATTAATGGTATTCTTAAAAAAATTGTTCTTCCAAAAACTGGCTATTACAACGTTATTCGCGGCTTTGCTTCAATTGTTAATTATAAATTGTAGTTCAAGCGGAAATGGGAACCTTAAACCAGCCGGTATAAATTCAATCTTAGTCTATTTTTTGTAATGAACTAAAAACTAACAGCCAGGCCCCCGATGTCGATCGACAACTTAAGCGAGCGACAACAAGTCCTCATTATGATAAATTTTATAAATAAAACGCTAGCTTGGAAATAAAAATCGACAACTCTGTGCTACAAACAAAGAACTCTGTGCTACAAACAAAGCAGAACAGAAAACAAACAAAGCAGTCATGGCCCAATCAGTAGGTCTGCTCGAAAAGCCTGCTGATTTTTTGTAGAGTTTTATTTTTATCGTGCAATTGTTTTTGACATCTTGTCCATTTCTTACACAAAGAAATACATTGCGTTTTGACATCTTTAACATAATTTACACAAACAAAATGCGTGTTGTTTTTTCTATTGTTGCATTGTTGTAGTTTTGCGCAGACCTACTAATTGAGCCATGAAAGCAATAAACAAAAATTATAGAATAGAATTTTATAAAAAATATTTTAAGAACCTATATAATTTTATAAGTTGCGGTGCTTAAAAAAAATATAATACGAGTTAAAAACAAAAATATTTAGTGCTTGTATGTAAAGAAAATTTTGTTAAGTATTTAAACAAAATGCCTATGTCGACAACCCAAGTGGCTGATTATGACATTTGTAGTCGCATAATATTTCTTAGTGGACCGCAAATTTGTATGAAAACTGTTTTGTTATCGGTCGCTTGCATTGTCGATCGACTTGTCGTGCTGACAATTATTAGTGGGCCAAAAATCAGCTGTTTGTCGCTGAAAATCTAAGCGAACGAAAGCGGTCGACATCGGGGACCAGGCTGTAAGTCATTGACATAAATTAAATGTGTAATTTCTGAAAAATCTATTCTTATGATCACATTTTTTTTTACAATTTAAAACAGCTTAGAAAAGTTAATAGTTCGAAAAAGTAAACAGCCTTTAGGACATTTTGGTTAACTTTTACGAAATTCTACTGTATTTAGAGTTTTTTTGCATCAGTTGTGTCGTTTGTTTTACATATGCATATCGAATTTTTTGTTAAACAATTTTAAAAAAATACCCATTCAAAAATCCAAGTTTAAAGAAATTAAGAAATAAAGAAACTGTGGGTACATTAAAAAAAAATTGAAAAGTTTTACAAAATAAAATATCAATGCTAAAAAAATTTTAATATTGTTTGAAAATGGTGCAAAGATATTGACCATTATTTGGTGTTATTTTTAGAGAAAAAGAGTGAAAATTCTATAAAATAATATATAAATAATTGCGACGTACGACAAAAATAGGTTTAAATTATTATGTTGTAAAATTGCATCATATTATGATGTAAAATATCTGTAACAGATTTACGTTAAGGTTGCCAGTAAGTAAATAAACATAAATATATATTAAAAATATTTTTCGGCTTTAGATTAAATCTACATATTATTATGATTAACATGATAATAATATGATTAAATTAGCTTGCCCGAATCTTTAATCAAAGTTAACAATTGTAAATAGGCCCATTTGTATTTCCTAACACTCTAAAGGAAAGAGTTCTCGACAAATTATCTCACCTTACATTATACTCAAAGTTTTATGCTGAAGGAGCATTTCTCTTGGAGCAAAAGTAGCCCAATTTGGACCATTGTTGGTACCAAACACTTTTCGTATGTAGAAGTGATCAGGCCAAATTGTGTTGGGGTGTTCAAATCGTGCAAAAGGTTATATTGCAAGATAATGTTTATATGCGTGTAAGATAAAAGAAATATGGATCGAATTGGTAAATTTTTGTTGCCGTGGTTTTCTTTTATTTCTATAGCGAATTCTGTCGTGCTTTCACCTGACATACGGATGGACATGGGTGCAATGTCTATGAATTTCACAATAATTCGTTGAATACTTAATTTAAAGAGGCTTCAATTATTATTTCTATGTATAACAGATGTAATGCAAATTTATATATAAGCCTATCATTGTGGTGTTTGGTTGTAGAAATGGTTTACAGCAATTATCGCCTTTAACTTAACCTTCATAGTACCTTTGTTTGCGTGTTTAATTTGCACTGTTGTAAATGTTAACTTAAAGTCCCCTGAAGTCATGCTAAGCTCAAAACTATTACGCAAATTAATTATAATATTATATTTTTTCCAATTTTCGAATATAAAATAAACAACCGGCGCACAGTGGCGCCATTTGAGTTTTTTCGTTGCAAAAATCATATCTTTTGAACCGAATAAGATAATTGAACAGTTTAAACAGCATATGATAGATAACTGTTCAGCCTATGAAATGAGCGTTTTGAAAGGGTGCTACGCTTTGTAGGGGCCTACTTATGGGTTATCAAAGTTAAAATTAGTAGAAAAATCAATTTTATGGTAACTAAAAAAAATTTTTTTTACATTTTTAGATTGTTTTTATTTTTTTTCTTAAGGGTTTTATGTTTTAAATTATTACCCAACAAATTAAAAAAAAAATTATTTTTTTTTTTAAATTTATTTTTTCAATTTTCTGTAAAATATTCATCACAATTCGTAAGAGAAGGTATATCTAAAAGACTAACCATTTCTAAACTATAATTATTTTGTAACTCTATTCGTGACTTCACATGCCGCAGGGAAGAAATAAGTGGATCGGAAGATGCTGCCAACATGTTGAAGAGGTCCTCATTTTGCCTCACCCTTGATGCTTTGAATGTGTTCTGCAATCTATATTTTTTATAAAATTTGTTAAGAGACTCCTGTGCTTCTTCAGAAAGCTCTCCAATTGGCAAAGACTGGTACTCAATTATATCTTTACCATGCGCCAATATTTTATGGACGGTCGGGGTCAACTTCTTCTGTGGATACATTTCTGCTAAAAGAGATGCAGTTTTCGACGCATATTCTCCATATTTTGTAGAATTGACATTTTCTTTGCAGTTTAAAACATCCAAGATCGTTCCCAATCTTTTCACGATTTGATTGTCAATTCCAATGATTCTAGTTACTGCCTCATCATTTTCAAAAAATCTCCTAGAAGTGTTTCCATCGTTTGAGTTACCGTATCCGTGCTTGGGACAGTCTACTTTTAGTCCAACTTGTTTAAAAAAAGCATCCTGTATTTGCTTCTTTCTGATCTTTTCCTTATCCTTTATTGATGTATTTTCATCGAAGTTTTCTTCCTCTTGTGGTAGGGTATATGCCAGTTTTAGCAAGAATTCCATACACCTTATCCTTGCGTGCAATGGTGACATTCCATATTCGTAATTCTCCTCATTTGTAGAATCGTTTAAATTACCAAAGTTCTTCTGACAAATAATAATATAAAATCGATAAAAAAAATATAAAAATAAAACGAAAAAAGGGGTTTAAATAGGTTTTTGCTAAATTTTTACCTCCAATATAATTCTGTCTATATATATGTATATGATAACTAATTGAAATATGTTATAATTAAGCAGAAAAAGATACTAATCTTAAACTCTTTACAACTAATTATATAAAATTGAGATGTAACATATTATATATGAAATAAATTGAATTGAATTGAAAAAAGTTCTTCTGACTCTTTTTGCAAATCGGGCATGACATTGTTGAGGTTGTTCCTGTCAGTTCGTTTACGACTTTTCCGTCAACCATGGTCAGGTGGAACTCGTAATTGCATTCAATATATTTTCCTTCTCCAATTTGCAGCTTTGTAGGCTTAATCTTGCTTATTTGTTCTTTAATGTCCTTCACCGTAGTCCTTATGAGTTCTACCGATTCCCTTGCAAACTGAAACATTATTGGTCGGCAATAATGCACTGATGACGGACGTGGATTTTTCCAGTGTAGGGAATCATCCGATTTTAGCCGCAAAGGAACAACAGATGCCATAAACATATTTCCGTCCGATATTGTAGCGTCATCGGGAGATATCCTTTGCTTATAAACGCTTTGTCCGGATGATCCATCGCAGCCTCATTTGCTGATCAATGTCAACTTCTCAGGAAGAATTTTCACTTCCGTGAAAAACTTTGGTGTGGTTGACTTTCTAAACAGTTCAAATAATTTTAAATTGTACAACGCCATGTTTTCAGTACTTAAATTGTTAAATGGTTTCAGTAATTGTTGCGCCAACTTTCAGGCGTAGACTAATCCAGGCATTATGCTTATTTTGCAATATATAGGCTTATGCTACCATGCCTAAAAATTTACCTGTTCCCTGCATACATATGGATTTATGCTGAATAATGCAATTTTGATATTATGCACGTGTCCAAATAAGATTTGTGCCTACCTGTAGGGACCATAAGTCAATATTGTTCCTGACCATTTGTACGCCAAAGTATTGTTTATGTGAGGTACGTACCTGCTAATATAATAACTATTAGATCAAACTACTGTCAGTCAAAACATATAAGGGATGGACGCCATACAATTTCTGCAACCATGTCTTTTTAAACTTTTTTACCTCTAGAAGCCAAACGGGCACGTACGGGCAGATAAAACCTTTTGAATTATGTAAAGAAATAATCAAAGAACAGGTTTTGCAAATATGGCAAATATAGAAAAATATAGTTTTTTTTTATTTTCCGTCAAAGTTGAAAAATAGTGAAAAAACGGATAGTTTTTAAATAGTGATTTACCAGGAGAAACACAAAGCAAACAGTTAATTTTTTTTTTATCATTATACATTTAATAAATACATCAATCAATACAAACCAAAAATAAGACGATTCGTTACCTATTTTTCGTGATATTACACCTGAAATCGCAACAAATTGACTAAAAATTGTGTGTTTTTTTGAAAACCGAAAGTCGGTCAACTTTGAACGGTTATATCTTCTAAACTAAAAATGTGATATTATTAAGAGTGGCATATTTGAAATCGTTGAAAAGTTTCCTATAACATGGGTTTATTCAAAACTTCGTCGGCATTCATGAAAATTTTGATTTTTGCAACCTCGCTTGCTCTACGGGCGCCACTGTGCGGCGTCAGTTAGTCGTATTAGTCATCTACTACAGACCACAAATGCCGCAACCACCTATTGGCGATTCACAATAAAAACAATGACAACAACTGCCTGTCACACGCTCAGACTTATATTTACACACGTGTAATTTAGTTTTATGTATTTTATGTCTTCAAAAAAAAAAAAAATAAAAACTAAAACAGAAAACAATTACTTTGTGGTCATCATAAATTCCATTATCAACATAATAACGATGATGATATGATGAAGATTATGACAATTATGGTGATTGTGAGAATTGTACGTTTAGACCATTTAATTTTTATGTCTTTTTGTCCTTTTTAAGCTTTTGATTCAATTTGTTTAGGTCATTCCTAATACTGTAAATAATAATAAAATATAATAAATATAAAAATTCTGTGTGTGTGTCTGTATAAACCAGTGTTGTCAATGAAGAATTCGGAAATTACAAATTTAAAGCAAAATGACACACACAAAACGAAAATGTATTGCCCAATCAATAGTCTTAAAATAAACTGCAGAAATAAATTTTTTGTTTTTAAGTTAAACATATGGAACAAATGTGGAAGAAATGACAATTAAATTTTATAGTTTATGTTTAAAATTATTTTCTTAAAATATGTTTAAACAGTTTTTTTTCGCAATATGTATGCACATAAATGCTTTTTTTGCAAAATTTCATTAAACCCCTTTCAGACTATGCAAGTTACTTGTACAAGCCTCTTGCGAAACTCTTGGTTTGTTGATGTCAGCGGTAAGTTCGGGTGAAGGGGGAAAAATTAAAAATTGAGTACGGACTTTGTTGTATTCGACAAGTAACTTGCTCAACTAACTTGTCGAGTCTGAAAGGGTTCTTATATACTGGTGTTGGAAAATGAAATAAAATGAAAAAAATCAGTGTTCGAAAAACAAATTTGACTGATGGAGACTGATAAAATTACAAAAAATCAATGTTTGAAAAGAAACACTTGGCTGTTGAAAATAAATGCAAAAATTGGAATCAAAGTAAAATTACACACAGATTAAACATGAAACTAATTGCACATGGGCTACACATGAAAGTAGAAATTACACACAATATGTGTAATTACAAATGGATTGGCAACACTGGTATAAACACACAACGTTTAATGTGTAAATCGGCGAAATTTTATATGGCCTTTACTGCAGAAAAAATATTACCATAAGAATAGTATTAACTTTTGGTGCCATACTCGCAGTTTAATAGGAATACAATACATTTGTGATTATTGTTGTGAAACATTTTTATTGTAAAAAATGAAAATACAAAGTTCTATCTCATGGTGAGTTACTTCTAACGCTCATAGCACATGATGATTTTATATTGTAGTTCTTCCTCCATATTAAAGGGTTAAATAACCCCTTTGGCTTAAATTTAATTATAATAAAGTTTTTTTTTTATCCATCCTTAGTTTAATTATTTTGTGCGAGTTTAGTTCACTTGAACTAAACCTTGTGACAATTAGAAATTGTTGTTATATAATTGAATGAAATAATGTTGTCGTCGTATTTACATTTACTCCATTATCTGTTATAGTATAATAAACATATAATTATTTAGTTATATAGCAAATAGTATGAGAGTTGAAATAAAATGTTTTGCAGCCATTTTCTCATTTGAAAATATATTTTTAATGGCTCAGCTAAACGTATGAATATTATTTAATTTATTTTAAGATTAGAGATTACGTATACGTATTGCATATGACAGCACATTAAGGCTTAAATTGTACTAGACTTTGTGGTTTTGTTTAAAAATTAAAAGATTTTGTTATAAGCAATGAAACCGGATATAGGCGCTTTAAAAGTTTTTTATGTAATTAGTATTGTGGTTATTTTTTTGAACTGTTTTTAGTCCAAATTTCGATATTTTAATCAGGCTTAAGATCATTGAATTTAATTTTCATTAAATTATTTTTACGAAGAAAGGAATTTTACAACATGAAATGAATTAAAATTTATTGATAATTTTTCATTCTTGACTGAGCTGGGAATTGAACCCAGGTTTTCGCGGACAGGTCGCCCTGGCTAGATTGTAACCACACAATCTCTTCAGAGGGGTTTGACGTTTTACTCTTACCGCCATTGACGTCGGATGACGTCAATAGTCAAACATCAATTTTTAAATTAAATGGTATTTTACGTTGGTAGATCGAAATTTGCTCTAAATGAATGATTACTTATTTAATTGATTTACATGTTCTTCCTTTCTGCTGTTCACTTTTTGTCAAGAACTCTTCTTGAAATCCAAAGTACATTTCTTGTTTTTCATGTTTTTGTCTTTATTTTTCTTGTTGACCTTTTGCAGCACAACTTGAAGGACAAATGTAAGCATATAGCTGTGCCTTAGCTTTAAACAAAAATTAGTATTGTGGTTATTTTATTGAAAGGTTTATAGTTTTTAATCCAAATTTCGATATTTTAATCAGGCTTAAGTTCATTGAATTTAATTTTCATTAAATTATTTTTATGAAGAAAGGAATTTTACAACATGACATGAATTACAATTTATTGATAATTTTTCATTCTTGACTGAACTGGGAATTAAAAATTAAAATAAAATATCTGATTAAAATATCGAAAATTTTTATGAGTATTAAATAAATATGTAGGAAAAATTTAAAATAGGCTCAAAAAAAAAAATTGTTAAAAAGACAACGTTTAACATAATTGTATTGCTTGATTATTTAATGTAACAGGAAGGTTTGTGTTGGGAACTACATAACTGATTAAAGCCCAAATGCAATACTGAATTAATAAAAAAGTTCTAGCTCTAAAATTGATATCGTTGAAAATCTATATATCTGAAAACAATACTCAATACATATTTCAATTATTGTAAAAAATATAATTTTTTAGTGCTAAATAAATTTTTATCCAAAAAATAAATAAAGTTTTTTGCAAATATTTTCCTTCAAAAATGGAGACATGAAATGTCTTTTGAAGAGCAATAATTACTAAAAGGAAATTGGAAATAACACTATTGATATTGATATATGACAATATACTTGACAATATTGATATATGATCTTTTGTGATTAAAAGAAATAAAAGAAAAGTGAGAAATTGATCTCAAGACAAAAGACTTAGAAAGTCGGTATGATGAAATGCTGCAGCCCAGCAAAAAGGTTTTTTTTTTTTATATTAGGTTTAAAATACAAACGACGAGATAGGAATCCAAAGCCCAAAAACCGCGGATATAAAATGAGGCAAACAAGAAAACTCAATGTCGAAGCCATAGTTGGGGGTAGTTCAATAATTATTGATTTAAATCAACACTGCACTCTCACTAGGGTAATAATTTAATCGAGCTTTTGCTTTAATCGGCTTATCGATCGATTAATTAACCAAGGTTTTAACGCATTTTTATTTATAGAATTACAGAATTTAAAAAAAAAACTTTTTTAATCGGTTAACCGATCAATAGCAAACTTAACCGATTAAAAAAGTTTTTTTTTTTTAAAAATTCAGTAAGTCCTTAAATAAAAATTCGTAAATTATTTATTATTTTGAGTTTTTTAGTAAAAAAAACCAATAACATAACAAACATAACAATTCTTGAACTAGAACGAGCAAACAAAAAAATAATTCATAAATATGTAAGACATATTTTTTAATTAATACATATTATGTATTAATTAAAAAAGAAACTGTAAGATCATTTTATTAGTTATTGTAATTGTTTAAGGATTTCTTATTAAATAAACTTTAAGAAAAATAATTTGGCTTAAATGTTTAGGATTTAAGCGTTTCTTTTCTTCAGTTTTGATAAAACTTGACTTGGAAAAAATTCTTTCACTTATCGCAGATATTGGAGAAATCGATACAGAATATCTTTTTTCTCAGTCCTTTTCATGGATTTCCCCAAACATATAAAATACGCTATTATGCCATTAGAGTCCTGGTTTACATTTTTAAAGTTTTTAATACTTCTAATTGTTACGGTTAATTCTGTTAAAAGATTAATATGAGGAGATATTATAAGAAACAAATAACTAAACACATACATATATAAAGTAAGTAAAACAAGAAGCTGTTGACAGCAAAAACACTTATTTAAAATGAAGATCACTGAACACTTTCTTTGTTTGTTTGAAAAAATATTTTATAAACACATACATACCTTTTGTTTATGAAACAAAACAAATAATTAAAAACACAAAAATATATGTGGCTTGAAATCACTAATGTTGTAAACTTCAAGATTGATTTTATGCCAGAAAAACTTTTAAGCTATAATTATGGCTCTTAGTTTATACTATTGCAAAATGTGTATATTAATAAACTTTGACTGGGCAGCGCACACAATTCTACACATTTTTTCATAATATTGCTTTTTAGTGAATATCTTTCATAAGCATCAATTCGGGAACGTTTTTTTAAGTTTGATAAAATTAACAAAAAAAAAAAAAAAAAAAAAAAAAAGTACATAACTTAAGCATCGTTTAATAGCATGGGCTTATTTTCAATCTATTTTATATAAAAATAAGAAAAAACAATAAAAACAAAATCTTCTACAAGCTAAATAAGCAAAAAAATTTAAGAAGTTGCAATTATCGTGCATAAGATTTAAGAAATTTCAAAATATTCAAAACTCTTATAATGGAATTAACGTTACATGAACAGGATGAAAGTTCTGTAATATAACAAACTATGTCTTTTCTAAAAAAGCTCAATTTATGCGTATTTTATTGAAAAATATTAATGTTCCCGAAAATTATCAATCGTTCCCGGAATGACAAAACTGACGAGTGACTTTCTCTGAATGTATATTGATTTAATTTAAAATCTACTTGTTTAATTAATTATATTGTTTAATGTACACATAAAACATATAGTTTCTAACTTTTCATTTTTCAATAAAGTCAAGATTTAATACATTAAATTGCTAGAAAAACCAATTTTGCACCTTGGTGATTTTGAGCCATGTATGTTATAATACAACAAAAAATTAATAAATTTCTTACATCGGTTGATCGACTGAAATTAACCGATCAGTTAGTCGGTTAACCGAATGAATACCCTAACTCTCACTAAATAAAACTGCAAGCAAATTAATTTGCACTGTTTTTTACCAGCTTGAGTGATGATTGGTATTTTTTTTTCACAAGCGCTAAAGAAATTGAGTGGTCTTGCAAATTTTTTGACTATCACTAACGGTGGTTGAATGCATAAAATCCACACTTAATTCAAAAACTGCAAACTTTGAACTTGCAATAAAAAAGCTGCATGTTTTTGATTTTTGTGTTGATATGCATTAGCAGAGGAAATTCAACAAAATGAAATTTTCTCAATAACGAAATAATTATTGGCTGTAATCATGAAAACAAAACATTTTGATTTTAAATTTAGTGCAAAATTTTAGGTTGCAGTCAAATAAGTGAAGAAAAAAAAGTTGCATTAAACTGATGATTGCTTTTTCTAAAATCAAACTTTTTTTTTTTTTTTGAGTGCGAAATCTTTTAACATCACTATAGTTAGCACTTCATGTTCACGAGAATTGAAGAAGATTTCAGCACCGGTTAACGCATAATTTGAATAACAAATTCAGAAAATTCAGTTTTTATGATTTTATTACCGAAGTGAGAGAGACAACGACAAGGAAACATCTTATGCATTAATAAGATAGTATCAGGGGATGCATATCACGTAGCAGGATATTGTTGAAACAACATATTGGCCATATCAATATCAACTTATTTTGGTAGAAAAAAAAAATAAAAAACACAATTATTTTTGTTAAGTTTAAACCACTAGTAAAAGTTTCGCAGTGACAGCCTCATCTTAATTAAAATAATGTTTACTTTTATCTTTAATCCAAAATCCACACGAAGCAGTAGTACGTCGTGAATACATTTGTTTTTAGGCATTAACATGTGGGTTCTCCGAAGCCCGGATGAAGCCGTTTAAAGAGCAAAGCAAGAGGAAAATATTCTTTTTGCTTTTTGTTTGAAAAATTAAATCATTCATATTTTTTGAGATACTGTTCAATAAAATTACGTTTCTCAATAGTGTTACCATCCATTTTTACTAGCCTTAAGTTGTAAGTTGTCAAAGTGCTTTTTGTTTAGGTGATTGAAGGTTGGCCTTATTTTGGGACACTGCATATTAGTCGGAGCTAATAAAAATTGGTAAAAATGTTTTGCCTCAAAAAATTATAAGTGTTTTTTTTTCCTATCTGCAATTCATCCATTGCGGATCCGATTAGAAGAAGTCGTAGCTTGCGATATTATTAGAAGTTCTTTTTAAAATAAGACATATTCAAAAGTTTTAAGGAATGTTTTGACGAAATGTCTGTTATTAACTTCAAGTCATATATAAAGATCCCGTCGAATAATTCGAATATTAGTGCTTGGAATAAGGCTTAAAAAATTGCAGTCGAAAACAAAAGCATTCGAGCAAAAACCAAAATTTGTGTATAAATTTTCACATTTTGAGTTGGTTTGTCGCTGTTTACATTCAATGAATCAGAAGTAAAAGCAACAGATGTTTTGAGCAATGACAAATGAAGAAGTGGACGAAATTACAGTTTTTCGACTTTGAATGCAGTTTTCAATACGCTGGTTTGTCACAAATATTTGCATCTTACCAGGAAGAGCTGAGACCTATATTTACAATCTCTCTAGATAGTATTTTTTACAACATCTTTAACAGCATCACAACTGGTATAGAGAACCTTATTCTAGGACCATACTTTATTTTATGTTAGCAATAAGGTTTTTATATTACGGAATCAAAATACTCGTAATTCAAAAAAGAACTTGGAACATTTTATTCTTATTTGGCAATGTCAAGAAATTTGGTTGATATATTCAAAAAGTTATTTAGTCATATTTTGAGAAAACTATCAACTGGGCAAAATTATTTATTTTTTTTCATAACATTTTTAAGCAATTTTTGTTTTTATTCCTTGATTTGTTATTGTTACATCAGACATGAATGAAAGTGCAGCTGCTTTGTTATTTTATAACATCTATGTTGACCTTACGGGTTCTTGTTGTTTTTTCTTTTTTGTCTAGCTCAGACCTTTTTTACCTTCGACTATTGAAATTGTTGTTGTTTAACAAAGAACTTAAACTAGAAAAAAAATTGTTGATATTATTTTTCTAGATGTAGTGATGAGTGCATATTTCATTCACTGCTTTGAATCAGCACAAACATTTCTGTAACATTTCTCTTATAACATATTTACATGACAATGACTGTGATGAATTGTTAAAAAATGTCGCAGTACTTATTTTTTTGGAAAACGTTGCACAATATGTGAAATAAAGAAGAGATGGTGTTTTTTTTTTGAACATTTTCAAAAAAAGAAAACACTTTTCGTATGTTTAGACAAATAATGAGCATATAAAAGAAGGAAAGTAGCCCAAGAATGCGTAACCGGGTACTCGTATGCCCACTGGCGACTTTAAATGTTTATAGCTGCAAAACCAATGCTAATAGAGTATTAAAACTTCGGATCTAAGAAATTAATGTATTTTTGTGTTATTTTGCTTAGCGTTTACCACATACGATCAAGAGGTTTCATAGCTATAAGCTTCCAAAGACGACCTCTACGTAAATACATAACTGGGGTACCCGTGTACCCAATAGTTGTACCCACACCACAATAGCGGAGAGGGTATAATGTGTTTATGAGGATGTGTGAACAACAAAAGTATTAGTTCTTGATCTGGTTTCAATTCAAATTTCTTAAAAATTACCGTAGTCTTTCCTGATTTTAAAAGGAGTTCTGTGCCCATGCTCTCTAACTCTCGCGTCGAGAAACTTTTCGATTGAAATGTAAGAAATGAAACAAAAATGCCATAAATTGCAACAAACAGCTGTTTTTCTCACTTAACTATGTCTGTAACACTGTTGGCGAGTAATAACTGTCACGTAAGTAACTGTCAAATAAACTCACTTGTAAAAACGGGGTGAAAAAAATTTTTAACCCTAAAAAATTAATGAAAAATGCAAAATGCAATAAATATTAACATGGAAGAGATAAGTATTATGACCTTGGCAGGTTTTTACATTGTTTAATTATTTTGCTTTTAAAGTTTTTTAAAAATATATGAATGTTTTCAAAGCAATTTGTTCATCAACAAACTTTAAAGTCGCACTTTACATTTTTTGGTATAGCCGGCGGTTGTTTTCTTGTCGCGGTCGTTAAAAATTTTTAAATTTTAGTCAAATTTGGTCGCCGTCAACGATATGTTTGACTGACGTTCTCAACATCTGCAATTTCTAATCGGCTTTGAGTGGAATATTATGACATTTATAACGATTTTGGTGGCAAATCGACCGGCCCAAAACGTGAAATTATGTGCTCACCGAAGTGTTCTCTCAATAAATCCATTGATTGATGCGATGTGTGGGAAGTGGCGCTGTCTTGCTGAAACCAAATGTCGCCGAGATCACGAGCTTCAATTTCAGGCATCAAATAGTCGGTTATCATGGCACGATAACGGTCGCCATTGACGGTAACGTTCGCACCGGCATAATTTTTAAAGAAATATGGACCGATGATTCCACCGGCCCACAAACCACACCAAATTGTTGTTTTTTCTGGGTGAAGTGGCAGTTCTTGAATCTCTTCTGGTTGCTCTTTGTCCCAAATGCGGCAATTTTGTTTGTTTACATACCCATTGATCCAGAAATAGGCCTCATCGCTGAACAAAATTTGCATCGAAAACGTCGGATCTTCTTGGAACTTTTCAAGAGCCCATAGAGCGAAGCGATGTCGCTTGGGAAGGTTGGGAGCGGCTTTCGATTTAAGATCTCGACGTAAAATGCGCCAAGTCGTTCCATACGTCAGTCCGAGTTGCTGCGAACGGCGCCGAATCGACTCTCCACGGTCTTCGTGTACACTCTCAGCTACGGCCGCTATATTTTCTTCACAGCGTGCTGGACGTGTGGTCTATTCGGCCGAATATTATCCAATAATGAATGCTGGGTCTCAAAATGGGTGATGGTGTTGCGAATAGTACGCTCAGTAGGCCGATTATGTTGACCATAAGTTGAGCGAAGTGCACGAAACACATTCCACACAGAACGTGAATTTTCGTTATAAAGTTGAACGATTTGTAAACGTTGTTCAGGCGAAGTCTTTCCATTATGAAATGCCAAACAGTACTAAACAAAAATAACATGACAGCATGACACGACTCACACGTGATCTGTCAAAAAAAGGCTATTGAAAAAAGTATCTCTACTTGAATCACTCATTATTTAAGGAAATGGGAAATATTTTTTATGAAATTTAAACACAGGCTTGTTTTCAAAATTTGTTTAATTTAAATTTCACTCGAATACGATTTCCTGAACATGACTTTTCTAAGTCGAGCTAACGATGTCCGACCGGCTGGCTGTTTGTCTGTCCATGTTACCCGTTGCTTCAAGTACAGGTGGAAAATTTAAAGATAATATGATGAATGTACAAAACTTCATCAAATTATCTTTGAAATCTTTAAAAAAAAAATTAGAATAACGCCTATTGAAAATGGTTAGAATCGGTGTATAAATTTTCCAAGATCCCCATACAAACTTCTTGCGGGAATAGAGTCTTTGTGGCCATAAACTATTTTATTACATTGGTATTTAGATATAATTAAGTCCAGAAATTTATTATTGCAAAATCTTACCGAATTTTATTGGGATTACTTCATATTTGACCACTGCTCCCATACAAATACAACTCCCGAAAAAAGCTTTAAATTCTCTAACTCCCTTATAAATTTTGGAATTGGTATGACATTTTGTGATGAAAACTTTTATAATACCTACTGGTATGTCCGGGTCCCCCTCTCTAGGATCGAGGACCTCTTCTTTATTTACCTATTCGTCATACGAATATTGGCGATAAGTCCACATTTAAAGCTTTCTCATATCTGTTACTTTAAAGGTCAATACCTCCATTGCGAACAGTAGTACTGATCATACATATACCTTGATAAGCCGTATTTTTGATTCCAGGTTTATATCATTACTGGTAACAACTAATCTATATTTAAAAACGAATCCCTTTCCGTCCATTGGTTATTTATAATTACTCCTAGATATCGAAAGTTTCGATGGCAAAGCTTTGTATTTTTAAACTAGCTGTGTCGTGTTTGTTTTTCTTGCTCACGATCATATATTTCGTCTTACAAATATTACATTTTAGACCAGATATTCCACTGTATGTAACTAATCTATTTACTAAATCTTGAAGTCCAGTAGTTCTTTAAGCCAGTGGTATCATCGGCATATATAATATTATTTATATAAATCCCGCTTATAAAAATACCCCTAACATCGCTTTAAGACTAACAAATCCTTTATAGATGTTGATATTTAGATATATAATATTCGATACAAGGAACTATAATATGAATCTTAATCTCATAATATAATTTTGTTTTTCACATGATTGCTCCTGATAATAGTTGGGCTTGACACTCTGTTTTTCGTTAATTTTTTTTTTCTATGAAAAATATCCAAGGATTTTTTAGTTAAAAATATTAATTAACACAGGTCGATATATTTTATCATATTTATTTATTAAATCTTTATATATTATATGAACTAATAATAACACTGTGCTAGAAATTGACACTTTTGTTTGAGACAAGCTGGGCACCTGGCGTTCTAACATAATTCGGGTACGCTGAATCCAGTGGTGCTTACCGTTTTTTAGGTTAGCTCGGGTTTTCGAGATACACCGTTATTTCGTAAATGGAGAAGGTTGCACAATATATGTTCGCGTAAATTCCACAATAAAATTTTCTTTAAGAAAGGTTAAACTTTTTTCTCATAATCGTGTTAGACATAAAAATTTTTTTTTGCAAAAAAAAATTCTTTTTTACCAACATTTTGAAATTTTTATTTTTTAAAAATTTATCAAAAATGGGAAAGTGCAGGCAATGATTTGAATTTTTTACGGTCATATAAAAAACGATTAAAGTCTGTTAGCAACTTTTGATTTTATTCACAAAAGACGAAACATTTTAAGTGGAGATAAAGGGCAGAAATGTATTTAAAAAAAGTCCCATAACTGCCCAGGTGTCGCGCCTACACCCAGAGAAAAACTATGTTTAAATATGGTCACCTCCAACAAAACTATTTTTAAAGAAAATTGTAAACATATTATGTTAAAATTTAACCATATTATTATCACCGACAACCATATTATGGTTAAATGTGTCCTCCATCAAGAAGGCACAACCATATTATGGTTGCCTCCGAACATGCTTTGATCAATAATAACTAAAATATGTTTAACACTTATAATAGCATGGTTGGTTTTCAACCCTAGCTTGTTGCTCTTGGAGAAGAGGAAAATACTATTGTTAATCTAAAAACAAATTATTGTCATATTTAACCATAATATGTTAAGAGGCAACCATAATATGGTAGCTTCTTGATGGAGATCACATTTAACCATAAAATGATTGTCGGTGATAATAATATGGTTAAATTTTAACATAATATGTTTAAAATTCTTTTTAAAAATAGTTTTGTTGGAGGTGAAAATATTTAAACATGTTTTTTCTCTACGTGTAGTGAGATATAATGTATGACCGACCGCAATTAGTTTTTTGTACCTAACATTTTCTCAAAAAATACTTGCCCTTTATCACCATCACTTAAGGGGACTCCCATTCAAATATTGCGGTTTATTGAAATTCTTAAATGTGGACCCTGCAGTGCCTGGGATGCCCCTAGATGGGTCAAATGTATGACCAACACAACTTTGTTTTTCATCCCAATAATTCATTTCAAACATACCAACCCGCTATCTCGATTCATTACGGGAGCTCCCATACATACAAACTAGAAATATATTGAAGAAAAAGTCCCATAAATGCCCAGGAGTCGCGCCTAGAGGGATATAATGTATGACCGACCTTAATTAGTTGTTTCTTCTTAATATTTGCTCGAGACATACTTGCCCTTTACCACCACTTCTTAGGGGGGCTTCCATACAAATATTGCGTTTTATGAAATTAAGTTAATTAAAATTTTTCTTCTTTTGTGAATAAAATCAAAAGTTGGTAACAGATTTTAATCGTTTATGGCTTGTTTTTAATGTGTCTGGAAAAAACTAGAAGCACTTTCCCATTTTTGATGAATTTTTAAAAAATAAAAATTTCAAAATGTTGCTAAAAAATAATTTTTTTTTTGCAAAAAAAATTAAGTTTCTAACACGAATGTGCATATGAGAAAAAACTTTTGCCTTAAAGAAAATTGTGGATTTTCGGTTTGTTGAGTTCCTTAAACTGAACGGTTTTTGAGTTACGCGAACATATATTGTGCAACATCCTCCATTTACGAAATAACGGTATAGCTCGAAAACCAGAGCCAATCTTAAAAAACCGCGGGCACCACTGGACTCAGCGTACCCGAATTATGTTAAAACGCCAGGTGCTTAGCTTGTCTGTTTTTCAACTAGCACAGTGTAATTAAACAAATGTTCATCTTATTTTTAATTATGCGTCCTGGCAATGCCAGACGACTGTACTCCTTCACATTGGTCTTTAGCACTCTTCTGATTAAATGCAGTATCTCTTCTCCTTAAGCGAGTGTAAACCCAATCATTTAAAATGTTTCGAGCTGGCGGGTTTGGATACTATTCAAGCCCTTTAATGAATTTAATTGAATACTTTGTGATCATAGATTTTACTGATTGTACATCGAGGTCTTTGTGAATGTTTGAGTTTTTTACATACCACGAAGCGAACGTAACGATTCGAATTATAAAGTTTTGATGCCAATGTATTTTCTCTATGCTAAAGGCCGAGTCAGTGCCCCATAACTGGATACCATAATACCGTATTGGGCTTGAAGAAAGAGTTGTATAGTAGGAGTACAATTTATATTTTAAAAAGGCTTTTTTTAACCATAGCAACTTATTCTTATATTTTTGGCATGCTAAAGCCGAATAAGAAGTCAGTTTCCCCCCCTCACGGCAAATTTATCAGAAAACATTTTTGTGTTTTTTTTTCGCTGTATACTTTTCTTTCAGCCGCCATCCAGAGTCAAGTGCTGGTTCAATTAAAATTAGTTATATCTTGATGAAAAGACTTCTATTTTGCTTTAATCGGTTAAAATATGTCTAAGATATTATGGATCAAATTTAGGATCTTGTAAACATTTTTATTTTTTTTTTTGTTTTTATCAATTATTGTCTCTTCGGAAGATGCGATGTTTACAAAAATTCAAGCCAAAACGGACTGTAATCGGATAATCGGATAAAAACTAAAAATCTTGTAATACAAAAATCTATTTTTTATATTTTATATAACGAGCCTTAAGTTGAGTATTTATTTCTTTAAGCGTTAAATAATTAAAAATTATAAAAGGGAACACAGAGTACCCGTGTTATGTGTTAGCGTAATATTTTTTTGGTTATGCTTTTGAAAGTTAAACAAACGTTTTCCACTTTATATATTAAATTAGAATTTGGCTTGAGAACTGATTTTAACATTCATGTTATCTTTCCGCAATCATTAATTATTAATAATAATTATTTTTTTAAGTAAACATTATTCAAATTAATATATATCGCCTATCTGTTTTCAGTTTTTAAAAAATAGTATTTGTGTTTCTTTAAAAACACACTTTAGCTGTTTTTTTTTTAAAAACTCTTTCTATTTGGCAATTGTAAACAAGTGATATAAAAAAGGAAAATTAACTTAAGTACTCTATAATTTAAAAACACTCTTTGGCACCGAAATAAAATAAAAACTAATTTATAGTATTTAATTCTATGTAGATACCACAACATCAATCAGCAGCAACAAGAAGTACAAATACGTAAATTGTCATCAACATGCAACACGAAATTGTAGTGATTTCCACATCACTTTCTTTCACCGGCATGTCATGCATGTATAGACATTTCGTTTTTATAAATTTTGCAAATTTTCTTTTTGTTTCAATATGCAATAGTTTTTTCCAAACGAAAAAAAAACAAGTTTTTCATTTGGAGGTACCAGTCCGTAGCACTTGAAATATTTATGCAACAAAAACTGTTTTTATATTTGTTTTAAATTTTGTAAGAGTACACTGAGGTGAAAAAGGAATTGGGAATAGAAAAAATCTTAAGCATTAGCGAGAAAAAATATAACGATAAATTGTATATAACAGAGTTCAATTGATTTAAATTAAACATTCATCCCAGAAGCAGGGCTGTGGAGTCGAAGTCGGAGTTGAAAAGTCGTTTTTTGTACCGGAGTTGAAGTCGGAGTCGGACTCAGAGTCGTAGTACCCACAAAAATTCGCGACTCCGACGCCAAAATTTTTCGACATAAAAAATTAAAAAAAAATTTTCTTATATTTTTTAAAATAAAATTTCTTCGAAATTGGAGATGCAATATTTCTAATATCGATTTGAAATTTTTACGGAATCATTTTCTTGCTTAATTTAACGATTTAAAAGGAACTGCATTAAAAACCAGTTAGATTGCTATATTCGGCTGCACCGAATCTTTGGTACCCTCCACCGACAGTTAGAATATATGGGAGCTATAAATTATTAATTAATCTTTATAAAAACGGACGTCAGTATAAAAATTGGTTCCGGTTTAAACCAATTGGACGACAATCAGACAGTGTTATGCTTTTATTTCTAGAAATTTGAACTAACTTGAATAAAACATCATGATTCCTATCATTTTTTGCCGAACTAAAATGATTTTCAGGAGAAGTTATGGACTAATCATCACGAAATCCTGTAGAGTGATTTGTGTTATTAAAAATCTAAATGGAACAATATAATCAATACAGTAGTCAAATTTGTATTAGCGTTTAAAATAATTTTCAGAAGGCTGCTTATTATGGGGTGTAAGGTAAATACGGACCGATAATCAGAAAAAGGCATGATATTATTGCTGGCCATATGAACCAAAATTGGACAACTTTTACCAAAACCATATCTGTTACGGTTTTAGGCGTACTAAAATAATTTCCCAGAGTGAGCATAATCTTGGACTTTATATGATAAATAATGGACCGATCTTCAGGAAATCTTTGACGTACCAAATTGTATTACAATAGCATTACGAGTATTTATAACGTTTTTTGACATACTAATCTGTTTTTACCTACTTATATCTTTTATTCTATCTATCTGTTATTTCTTTTCTTCTTCACTTCTCTCTTTTCTCTACCTCTTTACTGAAGGGATTCACAATGGGCCGCATTGGTCTCCGAGTGGAAATTTGCCCTTGGGCGCATTACCCTTCTTAACCTTACCTCACCAAACTGTTTTCCGAGAGTAAGTTTTTTTATGCGGCTTAGGGTAAATTATGGACCGATCTTATAAAACTGTGACGTACCAAATTTTATTATAATAGAATTATTTGTTACGGCTTTAGGCTTACTTAACTATTTTCTGGAAGTAGGCTTTGTATGGAGCATATGTTAAATTATGGACCGATCTTTACCAAACTTGACAGTGTAATTTATGCAGGGAAAATATAAAATAGCACGAGTTTTCTTTTGTATTTTCAAATAAAAGTTTAAATTTTTATTATTATTTATTTCAAAATTCAGTTATATTTTATTTGTTATGTAATTCAATTAGGTTTTATAAATTATTGATTTATATATAAGCGATGAGAACAAATTGTTTAATACGATGTCCGTCCAAATTTAAACTTCAACAAATTTATAATTTTAATTTATCAAAGGCAAAATCAACTCTACTGGGCCGACTTTAACAACTTGAATGCTCGACTTTAGTTTTCAAATTTTAAATATCAACTCTACTATAACTATATTCTTTTCATTTTTATTCTTTGACCTGTCCGTAATTCCGAATTCAAATATGCCAGTCTTGCCAGATTATTGTGCCACATCCCACATTTATAGTCCTATTAAGCTATGACGTAGCGCATCTTAATATAATTGTAGTATTTATTACGGTCATAGACTTACAGTATAATTTCTAGTCATATATAATGAGGAAAATACAACTCTGTCATGATAAATTGTTATTGTTTTTTAAAAACGTTCAAACAATATTAAATCAGGGAAGCATTTTCGTCAAAATACATAAGACTTGTGACTTAGTGTAAACTAACCATTAGGATAACTTTAAGCGATAACTTTGATACGAAGTTTTTCTTTTCTTTTGAGTTTTTCGAAAGTGAGCGTGTTTTCAACAGACGGGCAGACAGACGGACATGGCTAAATCGACTTAGAATCACTCAAGAAACCAGAATATATATACTTTATGGGGGTAAGATGCATAATTTCACATGGAATGATAAACTTAGTATGCCCTCATTCACCACTAGTGGTGGAGGGTATAAAAAGAGTTTAAAGTCAAATAATTTGCTGTTCATGTAAGTCGTTTTTAGCGCTCTTATATTCAATTAAGTCCAGCAATATTTCTTCTCCTATTGACTATAATCCATTCGAATATTTTGTGATGACAAACAGCTGTTTTTCTCACTTAACTGCGTCTGTAAAATTGTTGGCGAGTAATAACTGTCACGTAAGGAAATTTCTCGCCAATATACTGAAAAAGTGTGTCTATAAAATTTTTGTGAGAAAGTTCCCGCTTTGAACTGTCAAATAAACTCACTCGTAAAAACGGGGTGAGAAAAATTTTTGACACTAAAAAATAAATTAAAAATGCAAGATGCAATGAATACGGAAAAGATAAGTATTATGTTCTTGGCAGATTTTTTCATTGTTTAATTTTTTTGCTTTTACCATTTTTTTAAAATATACGAATGTTTTTAAAACAATTTCTTCATCAACAAACATTAAATTCGCACTTTACATTTTTTGGTATAGCCAACCGTTGTTTTCTCGCCGCCGTCGTTGAAAAATTTTTAATTTTAGTCAAATTTGGTCTCCGACAACTATATGTTTGACTGGCGCTACAACATCTGTAATTTCTAATCGGCTTCGAGTGGAATATTATGACATTTATAACGTAACGACGTAATCTCTGTTGATAGTTTTCGACATGAGTTACAGACACACTATTTTCTCACTTTTCGAGAAACGATGGAATATTTTGTTTCACATGTTTTCGATGCGAGAAGTTCTCACCAAAGTTACAGAACATGGGTACAGATTAAGGGCAGAATTTCCACCAATAAGCCAATTAATTTAAATTCGTTTTAGTTGCATCTGAGTTGATTTTGCCACTTTATGCCATTTTCATGGTCCCGTCTGGAAATGCATCACTGCTGTGCACATGATGTGCATCTCTAAATAATTTGCGTTTCTCATGCAAAGCATCTAATGCCGATGCTGTGTGCTGCACAGTTCGGTTTTATATTTGAATATGCATCAGCCATATTTGTCTTGCGTGTTTTAGATTTGTTTGCGCAACATCTGCTCTTGCTATGTATTTTAGAATAGCTGACATTTACAGTGGTCTCAGATGATGCTTTTACGAACACGCTGCGCATAAGATGTAGCGCAGTGTTGCACTTCCGAACAGGTGCCATGCTAAACGGCGCTCTGGATGTATACCGAAGTATTTTACATGCGTATGTTTAGGTATTTTTAGATTATTGATTTTTATAGGAGGACATGATTCCCTACACAGAAAAAATGCTCAGTAGTCTTATATCAATTAAAAAAATTGTTTGAACAATAATTCAATTTTATTAATGCGATTATTGAATCAATTATTTTTTTAGTTCAAAAAAAAAAAAAAAAATTAAAAATATATAATAATATAAAAATTAAAAATATAATTTTGATTTAATTAACATTTTAGTTGTTTTGAAATAAATTTTTAATTAAAATTTTAATTTTCATATTAATTTGAATGTGTATTCTTAGTCAAATTATCATATATATTATTTCTAAAGCACTTTTTTTTGTCGGTTGCAAATATCTCCCATACCACCGCATCAAATTTAATGAATGATATCTCATTTTAAAGCTTATTTCTAACACTAATGACGAAAAATAATTAGAAATTGAAAAATTAATATTTTCATTGATAAAAAATATATTTTATTTAGAACTGCATGATAATACTGTTGTCATTATGATTATATGTTTTTGTTCAAGTGTGGTAATACAGGGTCGCTTAATAGTAATGCAGTTCTAATAGAACTGCATGATAATACTGTTGTCATTATGATTATATGTTTTTGTTCAAGAGTGGTAATACAGGGTCGCTTAATAGTAATGCAGTTCTACATAATATAGTATGTATTAAAATCCATTCTGGCAATACCGCTATTTACTATAATGCCGTTTATTACTAAGTCAGTTATATATAATTGCGTACGTTTAAAGATATTTTTGTTTGTATTAAGGATTCGTACGGGCAAAAAGTTAACGATGATCATGTCATTACCTCTAACATTGTATTCAAAGAAGTATTATAAAAGCATTTAAACATATGTCTGTATGTATGTATGTATATATTATGATTTCTAATATTTTTATACTTTTAATAAAATGTATGAAGTTACTAAAATTTCTATTAAATATTTTCATTTTATGTTACAAAAATGACAACTAACGGTGCGAAACATTCGCACGGGTCATCTAGTAATTTATAAAGCTTTCATATTTTAATAGTCTTATTCCTTCAATATTTTCTTGGAATATTTTAATTTGACTTTGAATACACATTCAAATTAATATGAAAATTTATAATAAAAATGTTAGTCAACATGAGAACTAAAATTCCTAGATTCTATTTGTTAAAATATTAATTAAATAACAAAAAATCTTAATTGATTTTTTCGCTTAAAATTAAAAAATTAAAACTTGTAGAATTGTTGTTGGGAATTGTCAAAACTTGAGCTAAATTTAATTAAATCAATTAACACATTATTTGAAATGGCAAAGTTTTTTGATCATTTTGCTCATTGAAATTTGTATTTCATTGTTTTTATATGAAGATTCAATAAATAAATACTGAGAGAAAAAAAAAAAAAAAATTGTTTTCACCAGTATTCGAAAATGTACATTAAATACTGTACTTTAGTGTTATGTTCGGTAGAAATATTGAACACACAAACACTGAATTAACACTTTTCAATAAGAAGAAATGCATTAATCTATGTCTCATTTTGTTCATAGGTTATACAACTTTACGCGAAAGTAATAAAACTTTGACTTTTTTATATTTTGGATTTTTCATGATATTTAAAAATAAAAAATTGTAATTTTTTTTTTCCGTAAACAACCATTACTCAGCCAATTTTTTGTGATTTGCAAAAAGATTTGATTGTTTTTTAAAGCTAGCTATTACATCTTTAAAAAAAAGAATTTTGTAAATCGCTTCATGAAAAGTGAATTATGATTTTTTGAACTTTTAAATCTTGGAAAAAGTCAAAAATTCGATTAGTACCTGTAACTTAAAAATGCGACCTGATAGAGAAAAACGAAGAGTTAATTTGAAATCAGCGACCTCAAATTAGTAAAAAAAAATTGCATAAAACTTCCAATCAACACACAAAAAGTTCAATTTTGTTCCGCTGTGTAATTATTAAGCCTTTTAGTATACTTTAGTTTATCTATCTATCTATCTATATATATAAAAATGAAATTATGTGTGTTTGTATGTTTGTATGTTTGTATGTTTGTATGTTTGTATGTTTGTCGCTTTATAGACTCCGAAACTACTGAACCGATTTTCCTGAAATTTTTACAGTAACATCACGCGAGCCCTAAAAATAAAATAGGCTACTTATTTTTTCGATAGGGGCAGGGGAATTGGTACCCCCCATAGGATGCCAATATTATACTGAACCGATTTTCCTGAAATTTTTACAGTAACATCACGTGAGCCCTAAAAATAAAATAGGCTACTTATTTTTTCGATAGGGGCAGGGGAATTGGTACCCCCCATAGGATGCCAATATTATACTGAACCGATTTTCCTGAAATTTTTACAGTTACATCACGTGAGCCCTAAACATAAAATAGGCTACTTATTTTTCCGATAGGGGCAGGGGAATTGGTACCCCCCATAGGATGCCAATATTATACTGAACCGATTTTCCTGAAATTTTTACAGTAACACCACGTGAGCCTTGAAAATAAAATAGGCTACTTATTTTTTCGATAGGGGCAGGGGAATTGGTACCCCCCATAGGATGCCAATATTAATTATCGCATATCTTAAGAGCCGCTGCACGCATTTTGCTGAACTTTTTGTAGTAGAATCTTCTGAGCCCCGGAATTGAAATAAAATAACAGCGGGGGTATAGGAATACCCCATAGGACGCCAATGTTTAACATCGCATATCTTAAGAACTGTAATAGTGAGAATGTTCAAACTTTCTAAAAGTCACTCTTATGGTATACTACACTTTTGAAAATAAAAATAAAGCGGGTAGGCGCAGGGGGGGAAATACCTCCCATAGGATGCCAGTGTAGCGAAGCGCACCGGGTTAAGCTAGTTTATGTATAAAATCTTAATTTAAATTCAGCCATTGTGTTAATGCATAATGATATTAGCTGTTCAGATAATAAAAGCTCGAATGGTCCAGACAGTTCGAAAACTTCGAATGTTCTAGAGCCATCTACAAGTCAGGGCTCGAACAGATTATAAATACTCGTGAAGGTGTGCAGCGTTAGTCAGTATAAGTACAAACATTAAAGTGTGTAGATCACAAATAGAGGTCGCAATTATAAATAACGGTTGTTAAAATGACTAATTGGAAATAAAAATTGTGAACTGTAAAAAATGTTTAAAGTGCTGTGTTTAATTTTATTTTATTAAAGTTGCAATAAAAGAACTCAAGAGGTTTATTATAAAGGAAATAAACCGAAAACGTTATTGACAAGGCAGTAACGTGGAGTAATGCGGATAGGTCTATCTACGCGTAACTGGCCCTGGAGGCTCCAATCGATGGCAATTCTGTTAATGTCGTTTGACGACTTCCTAAGTGTGTGGGAAATCTAACTTTATTTTCACCTACGAATCTTTGTCTGACTACACGCAGAGAAAAAATATGGTTGGGAATGGCAACTACACTATGCTTATTGCAACAATATATTGTTGTCGTACACAAAAAATTGTTATTTTTATTCAATATCAACAGAATTGTAGTTACTGTATATGGTTCACTGAAAAATAATCATTTTTATAACAACCAAATAATGATAACTTGGAAAACGTATTCTATTCCTCACAACCATTTAATTAAATATATTTAATAGCCATACCATGCTAACTTTCTATATGTTTAGGACGCAAACAAAATATCTTTACTCTAATAATATTTTGTTATCGCCATTTGTAAAATAATTTTGTATCAGTTGTGTCGTTTGTTTTACATATGCCTATCGAATTATTTGTTATTCAGTGGTTAAACAATTTTAAAAAATACCCATTAAAAAACCAAGTTTTAAGATATTAAAAATAAAGAAATGTACCTACATCAATGCTAAAAAAATTTTAATATTGTTTGAAAATTGTGCAAAAATATTGATCATTGTTTTGTGAACATTCTATAGAATAATTTATAAATAATTACTCTCTTATTGAAGCGCTCAATTTTGCGCTTTTTCTCTTTAGTGCTTTAAAAACCACAATTTTTTTTACTGGGTAAGCATAAATATGTATTAAACATTTTCGGTTCTAGATTTAATCTACATATTATTATGCTTAACATGATAATAATATGATTACTTCTTAACTTATTATGATTAACATGATAACAATATGATTACATTAAATAATATTATGATGTAATAAATACAAATTAGGATTAAGGAAAACATATTATGATGTTATATTACGAATATATTTGGTATAATATGATTCAATAATAATCGTAGTATGTTGACTACAATCATGAATCTTATCATAAAATGTTGCTCTTAGAATATGTTTTTTCTTTGCGTGTAGGAATTGCAAGTTGGTGCGCCAAAGATTAACTTTCCAAATCCTTTCGACTCGAAATATACGAAGAATTTTACGTAGGCAATTTTTCATAAAGACTTGAATGCTGGTTTTATCTTTAAGTGCAGCATTCCAAGATTCGAGCATTTGAATAAACTAAATTTTGTAAAAGAATAAAAACCTTAAGTAAATCCGTCTATCCTTTGGTATTGATGGACTTAATTTTCTTTCTAACTTGAGCCGTCCATTAATTTCTTTCAGTACATGAAACGTATGTATGGGTGTGTGTAATTGTGAGTACTTTAAATGTTGGTAACATTTTCTATTTAGTGTTTGCTGTATAGTTTTGAGTGCTGGTACTTATTTTCATTAGTATTTCGTGTTGTATTATTTGAGGTTGCTGTTGCTTTTTTTTTTTTTGTTATTATTGCAGCCATTAATGTTTGTTGCTGTTGTAGTTTTTATCATTGTCATTGCATTGACAATTGCATGCCAGTGCGTGCCAGGTGAAAACACGCGACAAGATTATTATTATTTTTCTTTTTTTTCGTACCAATGAAAACGGAAATTGCTCACACGTTTCACAAATCCGTTTGACATTAACTCTCGGGTATTTACTATTGAAGTTAAGTCAGTTAGAGAAAATCTAGCTTTACAGATTTTGCTACACTTTTATGAGTTTTTTTTTCTACTTTATGTCCCATTTTTTTTTTTTTTTGTTGAACTCCAGTTTGTATTTTAACAATCGCAATACACAATTGTGATTTTTAATGCCTGCTATTTGTTTGTCCTGATATACTCTTATTAGTGACTGTAAGTAGATGGTTTGATGGGTGGAAGGATGAGGTTCGTGAGAATGGTGTTGATAACGCGAGGTTTATTAACACTGCACTATGACTTTTAGTTTGTATGTCGAGTGACTATCTGGTAATTATAGTAACATGTAAATATGTTTAGAAACTAACATTCTGTTTAGTTGTATGTGGTTTGAATTTGGAAATATGGCTGTTATTAATAAAAATGAGGTGAACCAAATTTAAAATTGCTATTTTAATGAAAATAAATTTAAGTAGTAATTTTGTTGAGGTTTAGAACGCATAAACATTAATTTTGATAAAGATTATGACATGCATACTGATGTAGAAAATAGAAATAAAGATTTTGAATTGAAATGTAATATGGGTCAGGAACCATTATTTTAGGGTCTTTCCTTTTTTCTACTTTTGAGCAGGACTTTTAAAAAGAAGGAATAAAATATTCGATAATGTAAGGGATGCTTTTTTTTAAAGGTTTGAATAAGACACAACAAATTTAATGGAATGACCGAAATTCTGGCTTCATTAGCTTACAAATTTCATGGAATTTAATTTTTTTCCTTAAGTTATATTTTTATTCGACCTTGAGTATTTTCATTTAATATGGAATTTAATATTTCATTAATATGGAATTTAATATTTAAAAATAATTCTTGGCTTACGGCCGCCTCGATGGCGCCTAATGAATGTCATTCTGTTGGTTAAATTTTGCACCACTTGTAAAAGGCATATAGGATCCGATTTCGACAATGGTGCTTCGAATGTTGGCAAAGATTTAACGTACCTCCACAAAAAGTAGTCCAAAGGTGTTAAAACACACGAATTATGTGAACAATTTTCAGGTCCATGCCATGAGATAATTCAGTTACCAAACGTTTGAATCCAAATGTTTGAAGCACATCTCTTCCAAATGATTTGCAATGACAAAAGGAATAAAAAGAACAACAACCGTTTGCCGAAAGCGTTCTCCAAAAACGGTAATGTTGCCACCGGTTTCGGATTTAAAGAAAAATGGGCCGATGACGCCTTCGACATATAAACCGCACCAAATAGTGATTTTTTGAGATCGTAATGGAGTCTCAAAAGGCTCATGAAGATTTTGTTCTCTCCAAAAAATTACAATTCTGCTTGTTTACATACCCGTTTATCCAAGAATCAGCCTCATCACTGAAAATGATTTGAGTATAAAAATCTGCTACAACTTCCAGTTGAGTCTTAGCCTTTTTTTCGAACATACGACGCAACTGATGGTCCGTTGGCTTGAGTTATTGCACCAGATGGATCTTATATGGAATTTTGACCTCTCCTCAAAATTTGTCAAGTAGTGGATTTAGTAAGACGGGCGTTGGTACGATAAACTCGAGTCTTCTATCACACTTATGTCTACAGCGGCGATAGCTTCTTCTGTACGTACCGTACAGCCTCGATTTGGATAAATGAAGTGTGGTACAACCATAATGCACGATGGTTATTGGGAGTCACATCTTAACGTCAAGTTTTTGTCCCATTTTAACTTGAGGGGCTAAAGCACAGGGGGTTAAAGTCGTTTTTTTAAATTGAGAATACAAATGGAATTAGTAGGTGACGTTCAGAGAAGTCCAGAACACAAGAGGTGAATGTGGAATTCTCATCCGCTAGCGAGAGGTGGCGACCAATTCCAGCAGCCGTCATAAAAATATGTGTTTCGCTTGGAGCACACGGATATACCCCGTAAACTTAATCTCAATTTTTTAAAAAAGGCACTTAACGACATTGAACTTCAATTATGACTCAGAGTCATTGAATATATGGTCTGTCGGATAGAGATATGCTCCCGAAGCTGTGTCGAGCATTTGGCCGATATTTGGTTTCACACATAATTCTTATAGATTCTTCTTTCATAATTATAAATATTAAGATAATTCTCTGAAACCTTTTTGTTTTATTTACAATTAGCATCGTGCTTTTTAGTTGGACCACCCTTTATTATCCAAAAGATTTAATATGTTCATGAATCGATCCATTGTATTGCGTATTGGCTGCTCAGCGTAAAGTTGACAAAGGCCTCTATAAATTTGGCGAACATAGTGAAAATGTTAGAAATAAATTTCCATGATTTTTAAATGTGGTTCTAGTGTAAGTTTTTGCATGGTGATTTGCCAGAGTATACAGCAAAGTATGACAGCAAGTTTTACATCTATCGTTTTCGGAAGTTATATACGTCTACAAAGTTGCCCTTTATAAGTGGTTTTGCACTGAGAGAATTTTTTCACTGCGTGTTTAAATATTTTCTTAATTCCTCGTTACGAGCACTTAAACGTCAAAACTCTGTTTGCGCGACATTGGGCCTCATGCATAAAAGGTACTTCTCGTATGCAAAATAAAATTTGATGTATTTGCTTTTACTCACTGCTCACTTTTGATCTCGTCTTGCTCAGTTTGAACTATGTTATATGAGCTTGTGCTCATTTTCATATGCATAAAAACAAGCCTTTGCTTTCTTTTGTGAGCTCTTGCTCAAATTTTGTTGAGCCTGAATCATGGCTGAATATTTTGTGCCACACAGAAATACAAAATGTTATCAACAGCGTAAAACAAATTTTGCAAGTGAGGATAAAAAATTATACAGGTTTGTATTCTTAATTATTAATTTTTTTTTATATAATAAATAAAAAAATGATAAATACTTAGGTTTGATGATAGAAGCATCTGCTGGTTGGCTAATTATTTTTTTGAGGAGTCAGAAGAAACACGTGGTGGTGCCCTCAGCAACATTGATAAAATTCGACTGTATTTAAGATTTTGTGCAGATCCTGGATTGCAAAATGGTATAGCCACAGATATTGGAGTTCATCAATCAACTGTGTCGCGAACTATTGCGGAAGTTGCGAAACTTATATCTGCCAAAGCAGATATTTACTGCTTGGTAATTGACCCTTTTCTAGTAAATATTTATTTTGTTTTATTTTTTCTACTGAAAATTTAGAAATGACGTCAGTTTCTATTTTATTATTATTATTTGAATCTACTTCACTTTCACTTTACGACATGTTTGCACTTCAGTAACAATTAGACGTTTGATCTCCCTTTGCTCAAGTAATTGCAATTGGTTTGAACTCATTTTTATTCATACGAAATTGAGCAAAAGCTGTTGCTGTTTGATCGAATGCGACTTACGAGCAATTGCTCACCTGCCTCAACTCAACACTTTTACTCATTTTTATGCATGAGACCCATAGACTCAGTAACACTGTTAGAGTGTTGATTATGTCTCACTAAAATTACCAAAAATATCAAAATGTATTCTGTTTCATGCAATCATTATAGCTGCGTTCGAGAACACAAAAGTTTTTACTATTTTTTACTGAACTTTACTGCATTTTACGAAATTGCGTTCGAGTACACAAGATGCAGTAAACGAGAACACAAATTGAGAGCGTAAAGTGACAGTTCTTGATTGAGTACTTAAAAATATTTACTGCAGGAATTTTTGAAGTAAAATTTAGTAAATCAAAAAAACATATGTTTCAAAAGGTAAACAAGCAAAAGAAACAAACAAAAAGGATACAAATTGTGAAGAAATGGTTTTAAAACATGAAAGTTGAAATACAAATTAAACAATAACAAAAAGTTAATAAATATTAATTATATAAACTTCTTTGTGGTGCATTTATATGGCTAAATTCCAACTTTTAAACTTTTTTTGTTATTGTTTTATTTTTAGAGTTGTTGAAAGTATATTTATTTATATTAGTACTTCACTTATTTTTTAAGTAATCAATAACAAAAAATGTATTCCTTTTTTTTTGAACAAATTTAGCCAGACAGAAATTAGTAAAAATTAGTCAAATAAAATAAAAATGTGAAAGAAAAATGAAATAAATTATTTGGATTTTCTTAAAATGTTTGTGATATAAAAAGTATTTAATCGAGTACCGATAAGAAAACGAGTTAAGTAGTCAAAAGTGTAATCATTTTTCAACACTTCAATTGTTTGCCATCAGCTGTTGCCGAATTTTTACAAATTTTGCGTAAGCGTACTTTTCTGGACAACAGCTTTTTGTGAGAGAAAATTTTTCAGTTTACTCATTTACTGCATTTTACTGTAAAAGTACTCAAACGCAAATAATGTCGTTGAATTTTGTGTGTTGCTCATAACTGCTTTATAATAATCAGGGACCGTAACAGTTATTCCTTTTTTCATAAAAGTCTGATAATAACAGTTATTTTTGATTTTTGTTTTTTTGAACATAAATAACAGTTATTTTTTGATTTTGATTTTTTTGAACAAAAATAACAGTTATTTTTTGATTATTATTTTTTCGATCAAAAATAACAGTTATTTTATAATTTTTATTATTTTGAACAATAATAACAGTTACTTTTTGAATTTTTATTTTTTCGATCAAAAATAACTGTTATTCTTTAAAGAAATGTACGTGTTATGATTATTTAGTTGACTTTAAATATCTATATATAAATAGGCAAAGGCAAAACAGTTAAGAACATATTGGTACTCTGTTTGCCAACTGATTTGGACAAAAAGTACACGATATGAGAGGTATTTACGTACAGTTGTGCACAATATATATTTCATTAAAATCTGTGGGGTTAAAAAGGTAAAAACAAGTGATCCAAAAAACAAATTTAACGGCCTGTTTAACGATTTAGAACACCAACGTTCGCATACAAAATTATATTTAAAACAAAAACAAAATTCTAAAATTTGTTTTTATTTTAAATGCAATTCTCTATCCGAACGTTAACGTTCGAAATCGAGGAACAGGATATAATACTTATCGTTGTGCTTTAGAAAAATAAAAGGACTTTTTTAAAATTCGGCCCTTTTGGGTACTAAACGGGTATAACCTGTATTTTACAACCTTTTATGTCACCCCATTTAACTTTTAAACCAACAAACATAAAAATTAAGATTATACCAATTTCGTAACTTGTCTTAAAATATAAATATGAATTTGGTACTTTTCCGAAATTCGAACGTTTTAGGTGTGAAAATCGTACCTATTTTTGGCACTTTTTTACAACATAATTTTCTTTATGTATTGACACATTCGTATTAAATTATGGCGTTCCACTACAATATTGAACTTTATGGTACTTTATGCGGAGACAGACGCATCTGATTTTGCGCTTGGGGCAGTTTTATCTCAAGGTCCAATAGGTGAAGATCTACCTATATCATACGCAAGTAAGTCACTCAACAAATATGAAAAGAACAAGCCGGTCATAGAAAAAGAATTGTTAGCCATACATTGGGGCATACAATTCTTCAGGCCATACCTATACGGAAGAAAATTCACCGTGGTTACAGACCATCGACCATTAATATCGTTGTTTTCACACAAAAATCCCAGTTCTAAGTTAACTCGGATACGACTAGAATTATCAGATTACGACTTTAACATAGTATATAAAAAAGGAGCAAATAATACGAATGCGGATGCATTGTCCAGAATTCAAATAGATTCTGAGACATTAAAGGAAATGATACCTCACGAAATAGACGAAACGGTAAAGAAAACGCTGGTGATAACAAGGGGAATGAGTAAAAAGACGCAAGAAAAAGAAAGCAAAACAGAAAAACAGAATGAAAAAAGTAAGAAAGATAGAGAAATTGATGCAACCGAAGAGAACTGCAATTCTCATAATGAGCCTGATCAACTCAATATGTGGGAATGCACATCTTTCAACGACATCAAGCGTGCGAAAAGAATAAAATTTATGTTAGAGAAAGACCTAGGCACAAGCATAAAAATTAAAGACCAAAAGAGTCTAAATGAGATACAGGTGAGATGTAGCGATAATTCACATTATTTCGATAATGTACTGAAGAAACTACTGTCAACACTGGAAGAATTGAAATACAAAAGTTATGCACTGAATAGGAGTGATAACGTATTTAATATGATAACCCATGAGGTTTTGAAAGAAAAAGTAAATAAACTTAAAGTTAAAGACGTCACAATACTGTTATACAACGACCCCCCAAAGAATAACGAATGTAGAAAAACAAAAAGAATTGATAGAATTATATCACGACACACCAAGAGGAGGACACTTCGGAGTTAGAAAAACTTTGTTAAAGTTAAAGCAAAAATACATATGGAAAAACATGTACAAGATGGTAAAAAAACATGTATCAACGTGTGATCTTTGCCAAAGGAACAAGCAAGTAAGACACATTAGGGAACCATTCTGCATAACGGATACACCAACACAAAGTTTTGAGACGATTGTAATCGACACAGTTGGGCCATTACGTCCTTCTGGAGATTATAGGTACATATTGACCATGCAATGCGAATTGACGAAGTATGTTATAGCGGCTCCCATGGAAACAAAAGAAGCCGTATCTATAGCAAAAACCTTAATTGAAAAATTGATATTGAAATACGGTTTATTTAGAACACTGAAATCGGACAGGGGAACAGAGTTTACTAATGAATTACTAAAAGAAATCTGTGGATTATTGAAGATAGAACAAAAATTTTCCACACCTTATCATCACGAGACTCTAGGTACCGTTGAAAGGAACCATCGTGTTTTAAATGAGTATTTCCTATCTTTTGTAAGTGAAGGTGAATGACATTCATGGATACCATACTATACTTTTGCATACAATATTACTCCTCATGTAGACACTGAATATTCTCCTTTTGAATTAATATTTGGGAAATTACCTAGTTTACCAGGCGACCAAATTACGAATTGCGATAGGGTGTATAATCTTGATAATCACGCGAATGAACTAAAGATTAGATTAAAAAACTCTTTAGAAAACGCTAGAAAGTTAATAAAGATAGTCAAGGATAAAAGAATGTTAGATTCACATAACAAAGCTAATAAAATAAAATTAGAAGTAGGCGACTGGGTCTTGGTAAGGTTGGAAAGTAGAAAGAAAAATGAATCGCCTTACCGTGGTCCATACGAGATGGTAGATATAGATGATCTAAATGTGTACATAAAAATTAAAAATAATATTAAAGCTTATCATAAAAATGTATTAAAGAAATATAATACAAAATAAGCAAAATTAATTATATAATACATAATATCTAAAATTAATTATACTATTATTATACAAAAAAAAAAAAATATATAAAATTATAGTGTTAATAATGACTTTCAAAAAAAAAAAACAAAAATAAAAAAAAAAATTTTTTTTTTATAACCAACCAGACAGTATGCATACACTTATATTTGTAGTAATCATCCAATTTCAAAGTTTTTAGAAGAAATTGTACGATTCCTCTTAAGGGCGATGGTGTAGTATATGCATACTGTAGTATTCATATAAATGCATGAATACTAAGCAATATCACGACTTTGTTCTACAGTTATTTGAAACTGCACAATTGACATTGAACCACATATGGTAAATTATAAACAAACAAAACAATTAAATGTGTATGTCCAAAAAACCCAAAATAAAATAACTAAAAGGGTTTCTTGTTACAATTGTTTTGTATACTTGCGATACGTTTATGACGGCATCATAAAACGTTTGGGTGTATGTCTGTTTGACATCTTGACCACCCGGAAAAGTATTTGAAACATGTGTGTCACAAATGTGCAACTAGGTCGTTGGAATTGCTGCTGTAGCATTTTAGGTAATGTAATTCTAAGACTATAATTTAGTATATAAGATAGTGTAAATTATTTTGTAAAGTTAGTATTAGTGTTAATATCAACATGAATGGAATAACTAATAGTGTAAAATAAATAAAATTAAGAAAAGCCAAAACCAAACTGCTTTTATTCCTCACTCAAAACCTACCATAAAATCCTCAAAAAGAGAAAATACGGGATATAAATTTCTTTTTCTTTTCCGTGCTGCATGTGGTAATTTTTGAATTTTCTATAAAATTTAACGTATAACTATAAAATTATAGGAGTGAATGAGATCCTACAAGAAGAAAAATTTTGGCACTTTTTTACTATTCAACAGATACTTTTTGAATTTTCATTAAAATTGGACCTAGAAACATAAAATTAAACATGCAGAGTTATTGATAAACTTTATCTTAGAGAAGACTTTTTTGCCCTTTTTGGTTTTTTAACTGGTAATTTCTAATTTTTTTATATTATTGTAATATAAGTAGAAGAGAACATATAGACTGGAGGCTGGTCCCCCGCCAAACCGACCCACTAAGATGAATGAAAAACAAATGCTCGAAATATAAAAATTAATTTTTACTTATATGTATGATTTCTTCATATTCGCATAAATAATTATGGTCGAATTTTGACCAGTGGGCAAACACTAGTTAATTTTAATGCGCATAAGATACCCCAATGATGATCACACATTTAAATATATATTTAAAGACAACTCAATAATTATAACACGAACATTTCTTTAAAAAATAATTTTTATTATTGGTCGAAAAAATAAAAATAAAAAAATAATTGTTATTTTTGTTCAAAAAAAAGTCATAAAATAACTGTTATTTTTGATCGAAAAAATAAAAATCAAAAAATAACTGTTACTTTTGTCCAAAAAAAATTAAAATCAAAAAATAACTGTAATTTATGATCGAAAAATAATAATCCAAACTTTAAAAATCATAATATTTGATCATAGAAAAGTTCATAAGGATCAATATGGTATACAGTTTGCCAGCATTTACTTCTATATGCTTTTTTTGTTTTAAAATTTCAAAATAACTGTTATTATCGGTCCCTGATAATAAAAACATCTCTCAAAACTCAAAAAGAAAAAAATATCTATTTGTTTAGTCTTCAGACCATTTTCAATTTTGTATCACCATTAAATGGGTTTAAAGAAAAAAAAAATAATATCACAACCATTTAATATTAATATTTGTTCAATTCCTATTGAATTAAATTGTACACCTGATGTTTTTTTATCCCCCAATAAATCATTTTCCATTGTTCCTTTTTCTTTATTTTAGCGGCTGTATACTTAAAGAAGAGATAAAAGAGAAAGTAATTTTAAGTGCAAAAAGTATTTCGAAAAACTTTTTTTTGGCTGTCGTTTTTCAAGTAGCAATAAAAAAATTAGAATATTCAATATGAAAAAAACTTGTATTCTCATACTCGCATGCATATGCTGTTGTAAGATAATTTATGCTTCTTTTACTTTTCATTGTTTGATTTACGACTTTGAACAAATTTTTAGAAAATGTTTTTTTCTTAAGATATATTTTTACAAAAACTTAACCTTTCAAGGAATACAGTGGTCCAATAAGGGAAGATTTTTGAATATAGATGGCAAAACGGGTTACAACAAGGGAGTATATTCACCCCTATCGTGAATAATGTTTCCCTCGTGATTTTTCCCCTTACCACGCATTTGCGATCAAGAAAAACTCCCATGAAAAAAATTAATTCAAAGGAGAATAATAACGTGAAAAAATGTTCTCCGGAAAAAATTCTTCTTATCGTTAAAACATTTTTCCTCGTAATTTTTTCACTTTTTCCTTTGAATTTCTCACTTTATTTTTGCTGGGGAACAAAAGGTTTATAGAAAAAAATTGTTCTCATAATTCGAATATTAAAGTTTACAAAATTAATTTAAAGGTCAAGATCCTTTAAAAAGGCACAAACTTATATGTACATATATTACTCAACAAATGCAAGATAACAGGTCGATACAAAGACGTGGTAGCATAATTTTAGAAATAATTTTACTTCATAAAAGCGCAATAAGCTAATGTTGCAATCAAACTATCACTTCAATACAATATTTTTTACTTTGTTTTTTTTTAACTTTTCTTTGAAATATTCGTGTATATTTTTGAACAAAAATTTCTTTGATTATTAATGTTCTTTAATCTTTCTTCTTTTTTACATTCACTGAGAACTGATAGTGCGAAATATTGTTCACGGGAGCTTAACGATAGCATTTTTCCCTTCGAGGGGAATACAAATTTTATTGGAGCAAAAGTTCCACTTGGTATTCACGATAGGGGTGATTATAAAAAAAAATAGAAAATAACGGTCCATGATGCACTTGTAGGTAGTTTTATTGTAACAATTTTGCTTTTGTAAATCAATTGCTTGTTTCCTGTCATACGTTGCATACTTTTTTTTTTTGTATAAACTTTGCTTTTTGATTCCCTTTTTAGGGTTAAAATACAACTTTCTAATAAATACAAATCCATAATACATGCAAAAATTCAGTTTCCCTTAAACTTTTTTCTTACTGGCATATTTTTTTTTTTTTTTGGTTTAAAAGTAACGTTTCGTTTTCGGCTTATAAACAGTTTGTTAAAATTTATGAGTTGTTAAATACTTTTCAAGGACATTTTGTATAGAATTTATTTTATTTTATTTTTCATATTGCCAAAAATTAAACGCTCTTTGAAGTGTAATGTTATTATGGATGGGAGACTATTGCAGGATGGGAAAATCACTGATTTACTTTTAAAAGCAAACAAAAGGAAAATAATTTTAACAATTTTAGGTTACAGAAGTTTTTGTGTATGAGGGTTCATGAGAAATGTTACTTTAGAAAGAAGTTTAAAGAAGTCACAAACGACTTGTGATAAATTTAAATGTTTTTTTTACAAACGGCTGTCATAGTTGTGTTGTCAAGTCTGCTAAATTTATTTTTTCAGAGCAAAAAAATACGAAAAATTCCGTTTTAACGATTAACCGGTACCTAAAGGAAGGATTTTATCGGCCAACTTTACTTTCACCTACCAGCTAGGATGAACCCTCCTTTAATTTATCGCTTACTGAAGGTTAAAGTAAAGTTGTAATAATGGAACACTTTTTATACGATCGAAACTTATAAACAGGGCAAGCTTAAATATGAACAAAAATGCATTTGGATGCACAAATATGCAAAAAAACTTAAAACTATGCACGCGAAAAACACAATATGGGTAATTCCATGTCAAATCGAGCAATTCTGGGACCCGACACCCTTCGATTTGCATAAAATTTGGTGTGAAGGTTCCTTTCATCCTATAAGGAACATATATTAACGAAAAACATTTAAAGATTTTTTTGCAAAAGTTGCGTCATATTTAAAATGTCTTCATTTCGCCGAATTAGCCGATGTTTAAATCAATTTTTTTAATATCTCAAAAACTACTGAACATACGAAGATGATTTGTATGCCATTTTAAAGAGAATACTTGGGGCTACAAACAATATTTTAAAAATAATTTTTTTTTAATTGTAATATCTACAAAATATTAAAATTTAAAAATGGACTAAGTCAAAAACCTGCCCCGGACTGGCGGGCGCTAGGTTGAGGCATTTTGGGAGACCGGAATTGCCATGTCTGGACGATTTGTCCAATGCGGGACTGAAATCGATCTACCTGTTCTGCAGGGAATCGGGGTGGTTCGAGACTGCGGTGACCTCTGGGGAATAGTCTGGTGGATACTGGCTGACCCTTGTCACTGGCTGGGGGTATCACAAAGGGACCACTATAAGGACCCAAGTGAGTCGTCTTCGTGACGGCTACCCATTTAACCTAACCTAACCTAACCTAAGTCAAAAACCTAATTTTTTTTTGGCTGATTTTTTTTATGTAATTCAAAGACAAGTACACTTTATGTCACGTTACGTCACCAAGAAATTAAATGAGTTTTGTACTTTATTTGGCTTCATTCGGAAACAATTAAGTAATGAGAAATGAAAAGGAGGCAGTGTGTTGTGTTCTTCAAGTTTCTCCTAAACGTTTTCCATACTTAGAGAAAATATTAAATATTTAATTTCTGCCCTTAAATAAGCTTATGCTTTTTCTTTAATATATGTTCCTTATAGGATAAAAGGAACCATCACACCAAATTTCATTCAAATCGAAAGGGGTCGGGTCCCACTCTTGGTCGATTTGACATGAAATAACCCATATTTTATTAGCGTTATTAAAAAAGGGTTTATTACAAAGTATAATAATGTGTTTTTTCAAGTTTTAAAATTGAAATGGAATTCTACTGTCACACCAACCCGTAGAATATATTGAAAATATACGTTTATTCTCAAGTCGATGTAACTAGCGCATACTAAAAAGTAAAAGTGTGCCACTCACCCCTATTGTAAATAATAAGTGGAATTTTTTATCCCATGAAATTTATATTCCACCCGAAGGGAAGAATGCTATCATGAAGCTCCCGTGAACAATTTTTCGCGCTATCAGTTCTCAGTGAATGTAAAAAAGAAGAAAGATTGAAAACATGAAAAATCAAAGAAATTTGTGTTCAAAAATATATACAAAATATAAAGAAAAGTTAAAAAAAAAACAAAGTAAAAAAAGTTTTCAAAATTTATTTTCGGGAATGCAAAATTTATTATTAATTTATTCATTTATTAATGACGTGCTAAACTCCCAAACTTTTTTTTAAAAAGTTTTATTGGAGTGATATTAATTGCAACATTAGCTTATTACACTTTTATGTACACAGTAAAATAATTTCTAAAATTCTGCCACCACGTCTTTGCAAAGCTTCACAAATCCTCAGGCAATCGACCTCTTGTTTTGCATTTGTTCAGTAATAGACATATAAGTTTGTGCCTTTTTAACGGATCTTGACCTTATAATTTATTTTGTTCCCCAGAAAAAATAAAGTGAGCAATTCAAAATGAAAAGTGAAAAAAACGAGGGACAACAGTTTTTAGGATAAGTGGAATTTTTTCCCGCGAACATTTTTTTCAAGCTATTATTCTCCTTTGAGTTAATTTTTTTCAAATAAGTGAAAAAGGAAAAAATTACGAGAGAAATATTTTTCACGATAGGGGTGAATATATCCCTCGGTTTCGCATTTATTAAAATATTTCGCTTAAAGACTTTGTTACATTGTAACGTTATTTTGAACTTTTTCTTTTACATCTTCAAAGACGGATTAACCTTCTTCATGTAAAGCAAAAAACAGAACGGGACAAGGAGCTCCTAAAAATTCCTCTGTTATCTCTCACCATACGAGCATTAAAGTCTTTTTAGTTTCTTTTTGCATTTTTAAATAAATCTCTATAAAAAGCAAAGAAGAAAAAATATTCTGTAATCCTTAAAGCCTTTGTAAAAAATTTCGGTATAAGAAAATACATAGGAATGAAAAGCACCGACTGCCACACGAAACATGCAAATTTTTGAAATATATATCAAAATTATTTTTTTGTGAAAAACTCGCAAAAACATATTTTCTGTTTCTCTCTGCTACCAACTGAAATTACAAAAACATTGATTCATGAGACTTGTGTTGCCCGCCACTAGCTAAAAACGAGGTACTGACGCACAGTGGACGGTTTAAAAAAAAGGGAAATAATTTTGGATTTTGTAAACGACTGTTTCGATTCCAAAAACAGTTCATTTGATAATTAAAATATACACCCACAATATTAATACAGTAACGGACTGTAGGTTATTTAAAGGCAGGGTTAGGCGAACGCTGCTGTACCCGTAACTTACTGTAACGGACTGCTAGCACGTTGGTGCACTTATAGAACATCTAAAAACGTGTCATATGTTTCTCACATACATAAACAAAAAAAGCAATAGTATACATAAAACAACAAACACAGTGATAGGAAATCTAAAATATTAAATGGTGACCGCTGTGCAGAAAATGTACCAAGTGATAAAATGGTATTAAAACAGTATTTAGTGTAAATATTAGGGTATTCATTTAATCGGGCTTTTGCTTTTATCGGTTAATCGCTCAATTAATTAACCGAGGTTTTGGTTTAATTGGTTAATAATCGGTTAATTTTGAAATTGATCGGTTAACCGATTAATAAAGTTAAGTTTATAAATTAAGTAATTTCAATAAATAAAAATACATAAAATTTTTATTACTTGGATTTTATTTGTAAAAAAAAACAGTAACATAACACACATAACAATTCTTGAGCTAAGGCGAGCAAATTAAAAAATATGTCAAAAATATGTAAAACATATTTTTTTAATTAATACATAAATATTACGTAGTAATAAAAAAAAAAAAAATTATTAGTTATTTCAATAGTTTAAGGAGACCTTAATAGTCTTTTAGAAAAAAAATTAATTGGTTGTTCACCGAAGGCTGGTTATAAGATTATTAGTTATATTCACAACAGGAAAATACACTTATTCAAATTTTTTGTAAATATATTTTGTTTATATAATTACATAACCATATAACCTGATAATCCGTCTTTCGCGATTCTTTTCTTTACTTTTGATAAAACTTGACTTGGATAAAATTCTTTCACTTATCGTTGATGTTGTAGAAATCGAAAGCAACCCTTAATACAGAATATCTAATTTCTCAGTCGTCATTTTCCTGGATTTCTCCAAGCATATAAAAGCTTCCATTATGACATTAGAGCCCTGTTTAATTTTTTTTAAATTTTTAACTCTTTTTATTGTTTCGGTTAATTCTGTTAAAAGATTGATGAGAAGAAACAAATAACTAAATAAATACATATAAAAAGTACGTGAAACAAAAAGTCGTTGACAGCAAACACTTATGTATTTAAAATGAAGATCACTGAAAAACTTCTTTGTTTGTATGATAAAATATTTTCTAATCACATACTGTATATAAGTCGAAACGAATAATTAAAAACACAAAAAATATGTTATAACACTACAAAAAATTTAGAATTGCGCTACATCGGTTAATCGTCTGGAATTAAATCGGTTAAATCGTTAATCGAAATTAGCCAATTTTAAATTAACCACTCAGTTAATCGGGTAGTAATTAATCGGTTAACCGATTAAAAAACATTAATATTTTAATATAAGCAGATTTATTTTTAACTGATTCAATCATTTATTCAAAAAACTAAGTGCACATCACTAAGGATTTTCGGTTGCATTTAAAATTGTCCGTTGATTAAGTAAAAGTATACTGCATGTAAAATTAAATGAAAATGAAATTTAAAACAACTGTAAATTTACTTAAAATCCGATCTACTTATTTTGCATTTAATTTTAACGAATTCGTAATTAAATTTTTGACAGTAAAAATTAAATGAACTTTTCGTTAAAAATAAATGAAAAATAAGTAGACCGATTTTCATGTCAGTTATTTTCATTTATTTTATATTATAATTTCAGGTAATTTTACGTACAGAATATTGTGAGTGTATAATTCGATTTTAAGTATTGGATTTGGGGTATGAAGACTTGTCACGAGGGGCGCCATTTGATCCCAAAGGATGGTTCTTCGAGTATTACAAAAATTTAAAGCATTCCATAGTTCTTAAGTTTACCCCAAATAAAGAAATCATTTACCAATGCAATGAGTCGAGTTTTAAAAAAACAAGCGACGTGCAAAGTTCATCTTTAACTGTTTACGAAATATCCGATTTTGAAATACAAATTTGCTATTTTTGACCAACCTGGTCCAGAATTTTGCAAAAATAAGATCTATAATTTTCCTGGCTGTTTTTGAAATATTTTTTTTTAATTACTAACAAGCTAATATATTTTTTGCAAAGGGAGTTGTGAACAAAATATTTTCAATTAAAAAGTAATTTGCATTTGTAGTTAAAATTCTGTCAGAGTCCTTTTTTTGCTATTTTTAGCTAAAAAAGTATTTTTACTGTATTTTTTTTATAAAATTCTTTAGTAAAATATATTCATTTACATATGTATACTATTTCTATATTTCTATATATGACAGGTTACTTCATGTGAAGTAATGCTATGCAAAAGTAATTCAAAGTTTTTATTCCTAACGGAGCCAGTCCCTTCCGAAATCGTCCTATTTTTTGTTTACAGATTTCTATTTTATGCCATATTTACCCCAAACATTAAAAATAAAACATAAAAATTTTAAGCACTTTTTATATGACCTAATATGTTCTTAATAGCTGTGTAAGGAAGCTGGTAGGAAAAATATTCACAAAAAAAAAAACATAAAAAAAATTATTTTTGCGATTTTTAAAAGTTTTTGGGAATTGTGAGATTCCCTTTGAAATTCAATAAAAGAAAAAAACTTTTAAAAGAAATGTTTTTTGTTCCATTGCCTGGGTTGTCTTTAGTAAACCTTCTTACATTATATAGAAAAAATCCATTATTGCTTACAGTTGTTAATATAAAATTTTTTTACCAAATGATCATAGATACCCTCGTTTTAAACCCATCTAAAGCAACGATAGGTAAATTTCTTTAGAAAAGCTTAAAATATTATACAAATAAGGCTATAACAATAAATTTCACTGTCTTTATCAAAAATAAATATAGAGAATTTAGCACGACGTTAATAAATGAATTAATAATATATTTTGTATTCCCGAAAATAACTTTTGACAAAAATATTTATCTTTTTGGGGAAATTATTGAAAGTTTTGTTTCTTTTACAGGCCAACATATAGAAGATCTGCAAGCAATTTTTAATGTAAAAAACACATTTTAATACAGTTTATATTAAACAAATTGTAATGCAAATTTAATTTCGGAAGGCTGGAAAGCCTGATTTTACTGATCGCTATATCAGTTTTTTATTCAAAATGTATCGGCAGCATATTTGTTCTGATCTTAAAAATGTTCGCCGCTTTTGTTTAGGAAAACATGGTAATATTCTAAGAAGTAAAATAACAAATGTATGTCCGCAAATATAATGACTCAGCTTATCGATATTTCACGCGTTAAATTGATGTGTTTGTGGGGTCGTTGTTATAATCCTAAATTTCCACATTTGAAATGTTCATAGCTCCAAAAGTTCATTAACGATATAAAATGGTTAAACATGAATTTTCAGGCTGACATCATTTATGCTAGAAGAATTATTGACAATAATTTAATGATGTTTTAAGTATTATATTTGAAGCAGCAGTTATACAAGAAATTTAAATTGTATTAATAATATTTTGGATTAACTGAATTTTTGAAATTCCCCTTTCCCTTAATAGTTTAGATTTTTGGTCAGAATTTGATAGATTAATACCAAATTGTAAAATTGGTTCAAAGGCACTGTTGTTTTAGTGTGTCTATCTATGCTAATATGCCCTTAAAATACAAATTTATAAGACAAAAAATTATCCCTTCTGATACATAATATTAAACCTTAATAATTTATGTAAAAATAATTCATTCAGGGCTTCTTATTTTTAGAGGGATATTTTAAGAAATTTTTATATTAAAATTAGGATTGAAGAAAAATGCATTTGGTAACCCTAGACTAAAGTTAACAAAAACATGCGAGTTAAAAAAAATAAAAAATAAATTATTTTTAAAATTAAGAAACTAACAGTTTTATAACATATTTATTATATTTATAACATATTATATTTTATAACCTTTGAATATTAAAACTGCAGATAAACACAATACTACCTTTAAGAAAGATATAGTGATAATGCACAGAAAAAAATCTAGCCATTTTTTTAATCAGTTTTGATTAAAATTTTAATAAAGTGAATTAAACGTTTATTTATATCAACAACATTGCTGCAGAAAATGTTTTTAAATCAAAAAAGATTTAATTGATACTATTGATTTGTTAGCTGGTGCAAATGTAATTAATTTTTTAATCAACATCACAAATTTTTCTACTCGAATGAATTTTTATTTTGTTCTGTGTGGCAAAAATTAGTTTTGTGATAAAGGTAATTTTTATAAATAGTTTCATTAATCATCTCTTAAATTTTTTCATTAATAATTGTTAACCATAGTATAATAAGTACAAGGTGGGTTTATTAGGGAGAGTTGTCATTATTTAGCCATTTAATGTCGAATTAATTTATTTGATTTTGACGCTTATTTAAATTGGTTTCCTTATTTTCTTTTGAATATTTCTTAATGTTAGAAATAAAGAAATCTGAGTGCAAACTTATGTGGGTGGTTGTACTCAGGTATGGTAGATGGGGATTCAAAGTGAATCACCAGCAAGTAACTGAGAGTAGGTGGTGTAGTTTGGAAACTATTTAAACCAGAGCTCTGTACAAGGTTGTATCCAAAAGATGTTATAATTTCTTGGTTGCAAGAAATTACAAGTGCAGTAGTGCGGCGGTTAAATTTGAAAAGAAAGAGGTGCGTTGTTAGGTTACAATTCAAAACATTCTTTATTTAAGCGAGAGATGCTTACCCTTTGCAGGTTCGATTATAATAAAAATAAAAATACAATTTTACGAGCCACGAAGGCACTAGCAATAAAGATGGCTAATCTTAATTGGCCCTAAATAATTGATAGATTGTTATGTTAACTTATCCTCAAGTATAATATCATTAGAGTACAAGAATGGGGTTTTATATTCAGTTCTTTTCTAACTATTTAGTTAGTTCAAAATTCAAATTGTGGCAATAAACTAATTTATAAAGTAAAATAAACAAATACGATTTCCTTTTGCTAAAATTTGACGTTATATGGTTTTTATAATGGAGAAAAAAATTTCTAATGACTATACCTTGATCTTTTTCTACCAAGGTGTTAACTAAAATGTAAAAAAAACTTTTGCCATTTGTGGCCTAACCAAAAAAGCCGGCTGTCTTTTCGCCGCCACCTTAAAGCTAATACTCTGGTTTTTTCTTCTTCCTATGCTAATCCCGCGTAGCTCTATGCTTGTCTGCAGGAAAAAAACAGAGTCTCTGGCGGGAATTGAACCCGCAACCCCGATGCTGGTAGACTATCTCAATACCAAATAGCTTAAACGGGGCACTTCCTATGCCCTGATATGTAAATTGCTGCAAAAGTTGTAAATATTTAAATAACTTTAAATATTCAAATTAAGCAAAAAAAAAAAAAAAAAAAAAATTAAAAAAAAAACAAAATAATTTCAAACATTTTTTTCTGTAGTATTAAATGAACAACAAAACAAATGCAAATTAGATTACAGACAAGGCGGCTTTATTCATTTTATTTATAATTTTCTTAAAATTTGCATTGATGTTGAAAAAAAAAGAAATAAAAACTTCAAACTATGTAATTTCGTATTCCTATTAAAAATTAATTTAAATCTGTTTAATTTTACTTCAGCATCATGTGTGCCATGAGAATATTAAGTGGCATTTGTAGCACGTTCAGTGTCGTGTTTGGGGAGAAAAGAAAAAAAAATTAAATAAAGTTTTTTAAATTTGGGTGAAGTTTTTAACAAACACGCCAGCCATGTCTAACTATATATTTTGGCAGTTCTTGTTTAATTTTTTATAAAAAGTAAATTATTATAAGGAAATGTTTAAGTTTTTATTGTTATGAAGTTTGAAACTGCAAAAGTTATTTTGGAGAAAAAAAAAAAATTATTTTGCTTAACAAATTTTGAACTTTTTATTTTGTAACAGACATACGATTCAAATTTTAATTAAAAAATCGGCGTATTCATAAAAATATTAGGTGTATCATCAAACAGTTAAGAAAGTATAGTTGGTTAAGTCCTACCACAGTATATACTACAGAAAAGTTTTCAGAAGTGTACCCTTTCTGGGACACATAAGTCCAGCAAATTTAAATTAAGTTATGAGGCTGAGGACTCATATAAGAGTTCTTTGTGACGAATATTATCTAAAAATCAACATAAACATAAAAATTTTTAATCTTAAAGTGCTTTTAGGAAACCTATGGTTTACTCTGGAACTACGAGCATAACATTTTGCGGAGATTATAAAAGTTATAGTCGGAAAATTTTGCATCAATATCGTCATCTATAAAGAAATTATGGCATTAAAATCTAGTTTTTGGAGTGTAATTTGTGTGGGAGCTACGACCAAATGTGGAATGATTCCATTTAAGTTTGAAATGTTTTTGGGCAAAATTTAATCTTAACCCTTTCACTGCAATGGGGATTACGCATCCCAGGTAAAATTTAAATAATCGTCAAAAATACAATTTTCGTTCCATTCAAATAAAATAATGTCCCGTGGGTAGTTTTAAGTGTTTTCTGCACACAATTAGCTGCTTTGAGTGTAGTAAGTGTCCTAGAGGGAAGCGAAATGAAATCAAAGTAGTCCCGTGATATGTCTTTGGTGGTAGAGACCGGTTCAAGTTCTAACACTTTATATGAATGGGACCTATCACTTTTACATGGGATGGTCATTGGAGGGGGGTTCAATTGACACCTTACAGCCACCATTTGACAAGTCACACATTTATTTTCAATGAACGTGCTTAGTGTTAGTTACTACAATGTTAGTTACTATATTGTTTCAATAAAAAAAGTTCTAGAACAAAATTTAAGAACCAAATTTTAGAAAGTCCCAAAAAATGTGTCACACCACCGGTTAATACTGTAACATAATTCATTACTTTTTCTACCTTTTGGTTCTTCATATACCAGTAAAATAATTGGTGCTCCTTTCACTAGTTATGAGTTCTTTTGTTTTGTACTTGTTCCATTTTCTCAAATCCCAGGACCACTCTCTTGGAACAATTGGCACAAATTTCCCCCAGGGTGAGTACATTACTTTTTATAACAATTATTTGGATGGACACGTGGCTTCCAATTTTTCAGTGTGAATAAGTGTTTTTCCTTTTTATGCTATTTTGTGCAAATAATAAAAGTGTTTTGTGTTATAATGAAGCAAGTAAGCAGCAATGTGCTCTAACTATATAATTTTATGCGAGTTTTTTTCCATTTGGGATAAAAGATCCCACTGGTTTTGTTTGACTCACATAAATGGGACATATTATCCCATTGGCATAAATTTGTAAGATAATATGAATGTTTGCAGAATGAATAAAAACAAATCTGGTGGTTGACTGAAGAAAAAGGAAATCTTCCCGAAAATTAGTTCCATTGACTCTGATCATTAAGACTAAAGGGCTTCTGATTCAGAATATAGTTTAATAGAAAATATTGTTGTCATAGAAAAACTACCGATGTAATATTTAGTCACAATTTATGAGGTTTCAAACACCCAGTGGGATATATAATCCCAGGATATGTCTTATTTCTGAAGGATATTTGATTTTTTGTTAAGGTTTTTTGGCACTTTTTAGCATCACATCTTCAAGAAAAAACTACTTAGATTTGTCAAAAATCACTTAAAGTATACGGTAGTGAAAGGGTTATTACTAACGCTATAAGATGATTAACGAGCACAAAGATTCTTTTCCGAAAATAAGTTTGTAAGAGGCCTTTGTAAAATCATGGTCTGATTCTCACCATTTTCAATCAAAACATACCAATTTGCGTCAATTATCTTTAAAATTGCGGCCTATACTTTGTGTACAGCCAGCCTGGCAGCCGGATGGAAGGACTTAATTAGGTCGTTGTATGACCAATATTTTTAGGTGTTAGACACATCAGCACAAACACATAGTACCCCTCTACTATGTTGGTGTGGGTATAAAAAAAAAAGGAATTGATAGCAAATATCGTATATTTTACACATGGTTTGCATGTTTGGAACTTAAGTGATATCTTAGTGGATAAGCCAATATCTTTAACTCTCACTGTTTTTTCTTTCCTAAAGCCGACAGGAAAAAGTTTTTAAATGTCTTGTATTTTATATCTCATATTTCATAAATTTTAAAGCATAAGTTTATTGTGGCTTAATTAAATTTACGTATTTAGTGTGCCTTTTATATGGGTTTTTTTAATTTTTAACAAAAAATATGCATGACTTATTCTACATATAACTTGGCGTATACTTAATATTAAATACAAACATTATAACTCATACGCCAAGGTAACATAATATTAATGGCACCCACTTGTATATATTAAAACACTCTCTCAAAAAAATCATGTTATAACTACGCATGTGCGGATAAATTCAGTTTAATTCCTACTCTTTATATTTTCACTTTCTCTCTCTCTCTCTCACTCCGTTTCTCTATATTGTTCAGTGGTTTTTTTTTATCGAATATCTTGTTTACAACCAAATTCGTATCATTTCTTTTGGGCTAAATGGAAATATTTACTTGTCTTCATTTAACAAAAGCACGTGATTGTTGACTGAAACAAGAATCGTATCCGCAATAAAACCACAATGAATTATTTAAGGAATCTGTTATCACAAATACTCGAGCACACACATGTACTTTTATAGAAAATGTACTAAAAATCACACTTCTTATTAACGTCATACAAACGAGCAATGACAACAACAAGAACATACAAAATATAAAACTAAATTTTATTTTACGCACAACAAGCAGCCAGGCATGTTGTAGATAAGTGGCAAACGGATGGATGGATGGCTGGGTTATTTGATGGCTGCTTGTACACGAATCAAGTGGATGATACGAAGGACGGAAGGAAGGAAGAAAAGAAGTTCATTTAAGAATATTTTGTATTTTACTCAGTTATTCAATGCAGCATTCCATGTAATTCATGACTCTTTTAGTAACGATGATTGAGATGATGACTGCGAGTTTGTTTTGGTTTTTCGTGCTTTTTATTTTCCAGTTGTGGTTGTAGAAGTTGTAACCCAATTTCTATTTTATGATTATTTTCTACGTTTTCTTAAAGCCTGAGTATCAAAATCATCAAAACGTACATATAACGATGATATGCTCATCTACATTCTTGTACTTGTGTGTACCATAAGATAAAACGTACTACCACTATGTGTATTGGAGTGTGCTTGGAATGAACTTCTGTAGTTCTTTTTGTTGTATAACTCTGAAAGCACATTTATGTAGGAATTTTATTTATTAAATTTTTAATTTTTCCTAAGTTTTGTTTTAACCAACCATTGGCATTTAATTGCTAAGTTTTATATGCTCAAGACTGTGTAAGCTGTTCTTTAAGTTCTTTTATATTAAATGGAAAAGTACACTTGTAATCCATTATCTGACAGCCTTTAGAGTACAAAACTTTTTTTTTAAACTTTAGTATTTGTGGAAAATAGTGTTTCTAAATACCCATAGATAGTATTATAGTTTAAAGTCGATTTAGCTATTGAAAATATAAATAACAACTTGGTAGGTTTTAAAAAATGTTTTCAAGAATTAACGATTGACTGTAATATATCTTTGATATCTCATTTAAAAGAAGTGTCTTTCAGGGCGAACAACTTTAAGTTGAAATAATATATTGCACAAAGGGACAGCATCAACATTTTTGAAATATTTTAAGTTGGACTTGGGATTAAAACAAAAATTTTTTTATTTTTGTTGGTGCATCATTAAAAAAAAATTAAAATTGTATGCTCTCCTGCCTTTAAACCCTTACGAATTTAATCCATTTTATATACAAACTATTAATTTGATCCTGGGGTTTTTTTTAAGTTCCAAAGCGATTAACAAAATTCTTATATTCTATATCGAAAATAGTGAAAAATATTTTTAGAAGTTTTCCGCTAAGTCCAAACTGTTGTTTGTACTTTCTTGATTCGTATTCTTTTTTCTTCTAGTACACCGGAGAATGACATTCCAAAGTCAACATTCCAGCATAGCACCAAAAAAAAAAAAAAATTATATGTATTTTACTGATGCGGAGCGTCTCCTGACCGAAAAAAGAAGAGTTCGAAGGGAGTGACAATTGCACAGATCCCCTTAACTTAAGAATTTATTAAAAGAGTGCACATAAAGGCTAAGAAAGTTACTGCAGGTTCAGAAAACGGCTTCCCTGGAAAAATATCTTAAGGACATCGATGCAACTCCACAATCAGGCTGATTATGGCGTGTAGCTAGAATTTTCAATAGACCAGTTACCACTAAACCACCATTAAGAAACCTGCATGAAAGTTGGACAACAAATGATATTGAATAAGGAAATCTGTTTGTTAAACAATTGAAAAACGTATTTACCCCAAATATATCGCAAGATATAGCGGTCGAGTTACCACCTGTTAATTTTAGAGCAGCTATTCGCCTAAGATTTGTGTTAAGAGAAATCGTAAAGGCTATTTGGGATTAAAGCACCAAGAAGACACCCGATATTGATATTCTGATCTTATCAATGCCGAGTACCTTCGGAGCTACCTTGTAGAGCAAAGACAATTATTATCTTTAGTTTTAATGCTATTTTGCGCCTTGAATACTACCCTCAAGAATGGAAGGTTTACTTAGTAACCATGACCCCAAGGCCAGGAAAGGATCACACAAAAGTTGAGTCATACATGCCTTTTAGCTTATTATCTAATGTTTTCAAGCTATTTGAGAAACTAATAGTGTTAAAATTAACGCCGATTTTAAATAAAAATAGATGTATATCAAACCATCAATTCGGTTTTAGAAGAAACCACAGCACAATTGAACAAACTCATCGAATAGTGAATGTCATAAGAAAAGCCTTTAAAGAAAAAAAAATATTGCTCTGCACTCTTAATCGATGTATCGCATGCTTTTGATAGAGGGTGGCAGGAAGGCTTATTACATACATTTCAGCAAAACTTATCAGCAAATACACACAAGTTATTTGAAAGCTACTTAGTCGGTCGTAAATTTATTATTAAGGAAGGCAATTTTTTAAGTTCTCCTTGGCCAATTGACGCTGGAGTCCCACAAGGCAGCATCCTGTGCCCCCTATTATACTTAATTTATACTTCGGACATGCCAACAAACATCTACACCCAAAATTCAACATTTGCGGATGATACAGCTTTTCTAAGCGTACACGAAAACTGTTATGAAGCAGGATCATACATCTGAACTGGAAAAGTGGTTAAAACAATGGAGGATAAAGGTCAACGAGAAAAAATTCGAACATATAACATTCACATTGCGTCGGGAAACATGCCCCCCAATTAAAATCCATAATCAAATAATACCTCAACACTCGTATGTAAAATACCTCGGTATACTTCTAGATCAGCTTTTAACGTAGAAATGGCGTATATAAGCAAAATTTACTCAAATAAAACTAAAAGCAATTCAAATTAGTTGGCATATTGGATGAAACTCTGTTCTTAGCCTCACTTGCAAACTTCTACTTTACAACTCTATCTAAGCCAATCTAATAAAGCCAATCTGGTGCTACGGTATTCAGTTATGGGACACTGCCTCGGCCTCCAATATCGAAAGAATTCAAAGGCGTCAAAATAAACTTCTTCGAATAATCACAGCTGCTCCCTGGTAACTTCAAAACTCAAATTTTCACAGGATCCTTGTGCCATTAGTAAAAACTATGATTATGAAATATGCAGTAAAATATTTAAGACACTTGAACTGCACCAAAATCCACTAGCTCTTAATATTTAAAATTACGGCCGCCATACTCACTTAATAAGGAGAGACACTGCAGCACTCGCCCATTCAGAAGATCGATATACAACTACGTGTGTATATAAACCGTGGCGACGAAGTTTTTTGTCTGGCGCTGGCAGGACTTAAAATAAAGTTTTAGCTTAAGATATGTTTAATTATTGCTGGTTTATACTTAATATATGAAGATTCAATAAATAAATGCTTAGATAAATAAATTCCACATTTGGACAACTTTTATGCTTTTGTGCTGAAGTTTGTAACACATATAAATATTAATTTACCTTCAAGTAGACCGATAGATACAAACTTCTTTCTGTGCTAAAGTTTATAGCACATATAAATATTAATTTATCGTTAAGTAGACCGATAGATACAAACTTCCTTTTGATACAATTTAAGTAATTCTATCCAGCTTCCTGCCTGTATTTCCGCCTATTACAGTGGTTCACAAAACTTATGTTGTGCGCTAAATTTTAACGTACCTAAATAGATTGAAAAATATATCGTAACTAACAACTTGGTCACAACAATGTACGATGGGCACATAATGAGTTGTGCAAAATTTTATAAAAGAAATTTTAAAATTTAATATCTCTGATTTTGATATGTGTGTGTAGTTGAAGATAAACACGTATTTTTATTTTTCAAAGCAAAATAAATTCCAATTAAAATAATTTAACAAAAATTTAATTTCCTTTTTTTTTTTTGAAAGAATTCATGATGAGCTTATAATATCGGCAACATGCGTAACTTAATTTAAGCTGCTTTAACATGCAAATATGATCAAAATCGAAAATAAAAAATTCTTCTAAGATTTTTTTAATTATGATCTTGTAGCTTAGACTGGATATTAAAATTTTTACATAGACAAAAGAACACAAAAAGTTTTTTTTTGACCACTTTGTAATTAAATTTGCTTTACGAGCCTTCACGAAAATAGTGGTAATCGTGAAATGATGCCACATAGCTCCTATAGAAATGGAAACTATTCTCGTAGCGAAAAATGTTAAATTGCAACATAAATGAAGTTAGCGAATTGGGTAAGAATCGATTCATATTGGACCATATTTATCGAAAATCTCTTTAGCCACCAAAAATTATTTTCGGGAATGAAATATTTATTATTAATTAATTCATTTATTAATGATGTGCTAATAATCCCAATTTTTGAGTGAAAACACTGAAATTTATTTTTGTGGGAAAGCTAGTTTCTATGCGCTAGTTGGTTGCTTAGGCCAGCTCGTCAGGAAACTTTTTCCAAATACTTTAGAAAAGCTAAAAATATTATACATTTAACTCTTATTATGGTCAAGATACAAGTTTGAATATATAACTTTGTATATGTCTTACCATGATTTTGTAGTCTTTCGACTAGTATTCGTAATAATTAACCAAAAATAAGAAGTGTAGATTGTCTTATAATCAGGCTGGCACGATTATACTTTTCCCAGCTTATAAATACATTTTTAACTTTGCCTATTTTTGTTTTAAAAAATTTCCAGTTTTTATATCAGCTATATTTGAGAAGGTTCTTTTCAAAACATTTTTGTTTTTTGGTAACATTGAAATGAAAATTCTGCGAAAATAAAATTGGGAAATTACTCCCGAAAAAATGTAATAAAAGGCATGATTTCGTCAAAAGTACACTCACAATATTCTGTACGTAAAATTAACTGAAATTGTAATATAAAATAAATGAATATCCAGTTAAAACCCGGTCTACTTATTTTTCATTTACATATTTTTAACGAAAAGTTTATATAATTTTTACTGTCAAAAATTCAACTGCGAATTCCGTAAAAACAACTGAATTTTCAGTTATTTTATGTAATTCAGTAATTGTATATAATACAGGTTTTACTCGAATTTCTAAAAAATACCGGACTCCTGTCCGCTTGTTATTCTAATGAGGAGAGAGAGAATATATATTTTTATTAACTTACCCCGTTATACATGGTTGTTTGACTTTTGTTGTACTGATCACTTGTTTACAGAAGAACTTTCAATTATAAGGCACCAGCAGCTTGCCCGATATGGTATTCGCAATTATTTTACCTTAAAAATTTGATGTATTTAACTTAATAATTTTAACAAATAGAATATGGGAATTTTCTACACAAAACAAGCAAATCGTACTTTTTGCCCCAGATCTATAAATAGATAACTGAAAATTTATTTTTTGGTAGTTAAATTATATAAAATAACTGAAAATTCATTTGTTTTTACGGAATTTGTGGTTAATTTTTTATGGAATTCGCGTTAAAATAAAATGAAAATAAGTAGATCGAATTTTAAGTAAATTTACAGTTGTTTTAAATTTCATTTTCATTTAATTTTACATGCAGAATACTTTTACTTAATCTACTGACAATTTTAAATGCAACCGAAAATCTGTATTAATGTGCACTTAGTTTTTTTTTAATAAATGTTAGAATCAGTTAAAAATTAATTTGCTTGGAATTTAAAATGTTTATTTATTTAAAAATTACTGAACGGAATACTTCTTGAATAACGTACAGTCCGTTAATATTGTGAGTGTAGATTGTTCTACTTCAATTTCTGGAACAAAATATAATTAATCCACATTATTTAAAGGTGAACCTTATGTTATTTTGATTCAAAATAATATTTCTGATACCTAATTAGGGTCAGCACGACAATATTAATTCACAGTGGCTTGAATTAAAATATGATTATTCTTCTGAAACACATAACAAAATTTGATAATTCCAATTAGCAAAAATATAAAAAGGGGAATAGTTAAGTTTTGAAATAACCTCTTAATTTATATTCCATCTTTCTTCAAAATTGAATTGAAATATAGAGTACATACATATTCTGTGTCCTTGAGTAATTATAAGCTCATTAAGACATGTTTGTCCGTTGTCTGCAAAAAAAACGACGCAAAAAAATAATTTTTTAGCATCAAATTATTTTTAGTTCTCAAGGCAGTTTGATATTGCAACCAAATGCAAAAAATTAATAAAAAAATAAATCATTTTTCCATGTTTCATAGATTATTTTTAAATATCCCTTGATGACTGCAAAAACTTTTAAATAATTCATTCCCATTTCCTACATTTATTTTTTTAAGGCTCAGGAGTCGAATGTCGAGGTCCAATGATCAGACTGCTTCTAAGTATGAAAGAATACTAGTTTAAAATCATGATTATACAGGGTCAGCTTGCTAATCCGAAGGTGAGTAATCCGAATTATCCAGTAATCCGAATTGAATTTATGACGTTTTACATACTCTATAGTCCGCATTGATTGCAAGCTCTCTAAACCGAATTTTTATTTTCCTGCCTTTCATACCCTTCGCCAAAGGTAAAATAATATAATAACTTTGTCATTCCGTTTGCATTTTCTACAATATTGATCTTAGACCCTATAAAGTATATATATTCTGGCTCCTTATAAGAAGGGAAGCTCAAATCCGATTGTCCGTCTGTCTGTCCGTCTATTGAAATGAGCTCAGAATTTCTGAAAGAAAACTTTCATAGTGTGAAACCTGACTAAAAATAGTGGTTGTAAAATGGATGTAATAAAACAGTGCTAACTAATCAAATATAACTCTTAAAAATAATATTCCTTGTGCTAAAAAAAATCGTATTTTATATGATGATCAGCTAAGGCAAGAAAGTTACTGTCAATCAAATAAATGAAAGTGTATCTAATAATCTAAAATAAAATGTGAAATTTTATTATCAAAGTTGTTTTTGGGAATACTATTATTTATTAAATGATTTTGTTTGTTGTGCTTAATTCCCTTTTTAGATAATTGATAAAAAATACTGAAATTTATTGTTGGAGGATAAGCTGTTCCTATGCGCATTTCACTGGTTGCTTAGGCCAGATCGTCAGGAAACGCCCTCCTAAATAATTTTAGAAAAGCCAAAGCTATCAGCAAACAAAAATAACAGAGGGAATGAGAATTACCTACATACACTCAAAAAGTCTTTTTTGCAACGCTTTGGCTTTTCTAAAATTATTTAGGAGAACGTTTCCTGACGATCTGGCCTAAGCAACCAGTGAAATGCGCATAGGAACAGCTTATCCTCCAACAATAAATTTCAGTATTTTTTTATCAATTATTAAAAAAGGGGAATTAAGCACAACAAACAAAATCTTTTAAAAGTTAATAAAAGATTTAATTTTCTTCCTTAAGCCTGGTACTCTGTTCAACATTTCACTGGAAATGCTGTCAAAACTCAAAAAAACTTGTGCGGAATTTCTATGAAATAATGTTGATAGAGTTGTACTCTGTTCAATATGTGAAAAAGTTGCGAAATGTGTCTGGCAACATTTGTTTTACAACTGCGAAGTAATTTAAGATGCACTGATTTCACGTGAAATTTTAAGCAAATGAAAAAAAAAATTACACTTAATATTAAATAATAATAGTTTTTCATCCATATTTACTTTTATTTTTATTTAAAAAATACTTTTTAGTATAATACATGTGGGTTTTATTTACAAAGCCAAAACAATGTCGCATACTTTGAAAAATGTAAATCGTCAAATTATGAAAACTCGCGAGATAGGTAACATTGATACATGTCAAATTTTTCGCGTGCAGAAATAGATGTTGCTGAACATCTTTCACAAATTGGAACAGAGTACTAGGCTTTATGTCGAAATAAGCTGTCTTTGATTTATCACTGCCACATGCAGAACATATAGCGAAGGTTTTATTTCTATCATTGTTCGAACACTGTTCGCACTAAGAAAAGAAATAAGCTAAAGCTATGTTCACACCTTTTAAATATTTGACGTTCTACATGTAACCACTAGTTTTTTTTAAAAATTATTTATTTTTGCAAAGCTTTTGCTAGATCAAACATCATTCATCAGTTTCTAAATAACATTATACAATTATTTTCTTATAAATTATGTTTAGTAAATCAATCAAGTTTGTTAAAAAATTTAACTAAAGCTTGATCAATTTGCTGGTCTCGCTTTTTTTTTTTTTTTAATTTTTCCGCCAAATATTTGTTAGGTCTGAACAAACCTTTATTTAATTTTATTTTTAAGCTACATTTTTTTTAAGGGAGAACTTTCGTTTCCTAATTTGTTTATTCAGTAAAAAAAATACTAATTACACGTATTATTTTACAGATTCTACTATACTAAAGGTTAAGCCCAACTCTCATATACGACATTCAACTTTGCAATTTCCTTTTTCCATCCATATTGTAAAAATAGCCTCTCCATAAACCAAAGGGGAAACCGAATTGCATTTGCGTTTTATTAATACAAAGCTCCTTAGTATATTTTAAATAATAAGCTTTTATGTAATTTTTTATTTTTATACTTTTTTTTTACACTGTGTATTTTTACTTTCCTCATTACAATCAGCGTAATTCCATGACCAAATAGTGGTGCCTGTGACTGTGCCTGCCCTTAGTGAAAAATAAACATTCATCATTTATGTACCTTGTTTTAATGGCTTCTACTGTCTTTTAGCAAATAAATCTGTTTAATTGTGAAACAAAAGTATGTTAATTCAACACACAAAAAAAAAAAATTTTTTTTTTAAATATAAACCCAGGTAACTGAACAAAAGCCGAGGATGCAACCAAATGGATGGGGCTTTTTATGTTGCAAAGAAGAATGTATAAAAAAACTGGAAAATTTTTATTTAATTAGCAAGAGTTGCATTACCCTGAAAATAAATCTAATTAAAGAGATTATTTAAGTGACGCAAGTTAAGTAATTTAAACAAACGGTCTTTATTTTAATCTTTACTAATTTCGGGCACATTAAATGGCAAATATGTTGAATGTTATCAAATAGGTTATCAAAATATTTATAGAAAATTTGAATTAATGCCACCAACTAAGAAAGTATATTCAGCTCAGCCCGACGATATGATACCCTACGCCACAGTAATTAGAAAAATATTTTCGAAAGTGTACCCAACACAAAATGATATCAGGGGTTAATATTAGTAGTCTGAAACTATCGATAGTATGCGCTAGTTTTTTAAAATCCATCGATAGCTGTCGATAGTTTTTAAAACTTACAATATTTCTAACAAAAAACAATTATAACAAAATGAGTAAGGGACTTTTAACAAAAAAAAAAAAAAAAAAAAAACGTTATACCCTAGAATACGTAGAGTCCCAAGTAAATCGTCAGAAACCGAAGTTTACTATATAAAATTGTGTTTCTTTTAGTCGTTGTAATTTTTTTGTCATCGTTCAGACTTGGACATTTTTGTTGCTTCAATTTTTTTAAAATTCTGCTTTGAAATTACATTAGAATTGTAACTTGTAGTTTTGAGAAACAGGCCGCTGATATAAGGGCTTATTTTTTAAATCACTTCACCTTGCGTTGAGAAATTTTTCATAGTGAGGTGAAGTGTTTTAGAAAATAACCGCCATAATTTTCATAATTTTTCAATAAAATAAAATATTTGATTTTCTAAAATTTGGGAACAATATTCTTGCACAAATAGTACAAAACAATTAAATTTATTTAGGAAAAATCTGGTATATTACAGCTGAATAGGGTCGACATTCCTAACTTGATAGTTTTTGCTGGTAGAGCGTACATTTAAGGCCTCGTTACTCTTACGTAAACGTATAAGTTGCTAATCAGCTGTTCCGTTTTCCTTACCAAGTCTATGTATAAATTGGTAATCTTACGTAAACGTAACGTTGCGTTGCGGATGAACCTGATAAAATTTAAATTTCTCTCCGTTTTTACGTATCCGCTCTTAAAAATTTTATTTTTGTTTTCAAGCAGTGTTCTCAACAAAACGTATTAGCCGGCTGTTTACTTTTAGATTTTATTAATAAGATTCTCTTTTTAAAACATAAATTTAAAGAATATAAACATTACATACATACATACATACATATACGTATATATAAATAAATATAAATATATATTAAAAATTAGGTATAAGTTTGTTTATTTTACAATAACGCCCAAAATCCGTTTTTGATTAATCTTAGTAGAAGATAGAATGTCACAGCGAAATTACTATCGGCTATATTTTTCCGTAATTTTCGTAAAACTGCATTCGTATAAATTCTAAAAACTTTGTTTTTTTTTTAACGTAGTTGTTCGAAAGAAAGAATTCTTTCGAACATCGGAAATAGGCTATTTATTAGTTCATGCTTAAACTATCACTAGTGACATACATATATAACAAATATTTAATTCTAGGCACAAAACGGTAAAAAATTCGTACTTTTTGTAAACACGTTTTCTTTTTTTTTCAAAATAATTTTGAGCAAACTTGAAACCTATTTTCCTTCACATAAAGGTAGCAAAAAAATAAAGTAATATTTAAGGGCAAACAGGGTAAAAATTCGCACTTTTGGCACTTTTTTGTGAACACGTTTTTTGCAGTAATTTTGATGGTTTGTCCCCGGGAATCTCCGGAAATTAATAGCGTGAGGAGTTTTGTACCTTTTTTTACTGATACCCATATAAGTGAGATCAAATTTTTACTTAAAGAAATATTAAAAAAGTCTTAAAAAATTTTAAGGTCCATAACTCCTTAACTAGGTTCAAAAAACTATATCAAAAGTTGTTATTTAACAGTATTTTTTAATGCTGTACATACAAACTTATTAGTAAGTATGCATATGCACATATATTCTACTTTTCTACTTCTTTTTTAGAAAAGCGTCAATATCGTTATGTGTTGGGGATTTCAAACAAGAACATTAGCAGTATGCTTTAAAGCAACACTGAGTGCAAAATCAAAGCAAAACAAAATTTTTTATTTAATTTTCTTTGTTTTTCTTAACACACTTTAAGAATATATGATACGTTGACATATTTTTGGTAACTACCAACCATTGAAGTCGACCGAAACGTTTACATATCCGCAACATTTACGGAAAGAGTAACGAGTCCTTTACTTTTTTATTTTTTTTGAATAATTGGGAGGAACATTTTGTAAATTTTAAATTTACTCTCTCGTTGCAAGTTTTTGTTAGTAAAGTAAATGAATACACCTAATATAACAAGCTGAATATTATTCAATTAATAAAAATTAATTTGTAGTTTCAGAACTTTTAAGCTTCGCTCACAATAGCAGCAACATTTTTACTAAAGCAAAAATTATTTTTCGCAACCACTCACTTTTTCAATTAAGAAGACGTTGCTAAATTTTGCCCAGCACAATATTTCGTATTTATTATTATTTGTAAAAATATTTTGTTTAAATTCTCATTCAAAACTAAATAAAAATATTATAAGCGTCATTTAAAATGTCATACAAATTGTTGCTGAAGTAGAAGTAGACTCAACCAAGGCGAATTCATTCCAGGTAATCTCGCTAGTACAAAAAGTACAGCGCGTACAAAAACCACAAGCAATTAGTTTTTGTAAAATCATTGCACAATGTCAAAAACCGAAACGAATTAAAACAGAAACAAAGATAATAAATAAAATTTTGATATCCAACAATTATAAAGCTAAAGAAAATGAATTCGCCTTGGACTCAACTATAAAAAGAAACTTCGACTTCAGCAACAATTTGCTTGAAATTATAAATTACGTTTATAATAGTTTTATTTTGTTTTGAATGGAAATTAAAAAAAATTTTGATTCACCAAGTAAAAATTTTGCAGCCATTTTGAGCGAATACAATTATTCCAAGAAAAACATTTAAATACAAAAAATTCTATTGATTTTTTTTATATACATATTAGGGTATTCATTCGGTTAACCGTTAATCGGTTAAACGATTAATTACTACCCGATTAACTGATCGTTTAATTTAAAATTGCCTATTAACAATTAAACCGGTTAATTTCAGTCGAATATGCGATTAACCGATGTAAGAAAATTTTTAACTTTTTGTAGTATTAAAACATATATTTTTGTGTTTTTAATTATTTGTTTCGTCTCATATTCAAAAGGTGTGTGTTGACAAAATATTTTTTCATACAAACACAGAAGGTGTACTTTATTTTAAATAAATTAAAAAAATTGTGATATAAATTAAAAAATTAATTAAATTTGCACCAGTAAACAAATGAATAGTATCCATTAAACGTTTAATTCACTTGATCAAACGGTTAATTCACTGGATTAAACGTTTAATTCACTTGATTTAATTTCTAATTAATGCGTTAATTGGTGAAAAACTTTGCAGAATTTTTTCTGGGTAGAGCGATCGAAAAAGGATTCAAATATGATTTATTCATATTTATTCAAAAAGGAATCACCAAATTGTATCACAAATGATTCTTTGAGGTAATTCATCGTTAGGGTACCATTTTCTCACAACGAGAGTAAAAGCAATGAGTGAAAAATTAGCTCATATGTGGTTATTTTGCTCTTGAAGGTGATTCCTAAAAGATTCGGTTATGATACAAAATGATAAATGGTGTTTGCTGTCAACAGCTTTTTGTTTCACGTACTATACGTATGCGTTTAGTTATTTGTTTCTTCTAAAATATTCTCATATCAATCTTTAAACAAATTAACCGAAACAATTAGAAGTGTTAAAAATTTTAAAAAATTTAAACAGAACTCTAATGACATAATGGAAGATTTTATATGTTTAGAGAAATCCAGAAAAAGGATTGAGAAATTAGACATTCTATATTATGGGTTGTTTTTGTTTTCTACAACATCTACGATAAATGAAAGAATTTTTTCAAAGTCAAGTTTTATCAAAACTAAAGAAAATAAACGCTTAAATCCTATAACTGCCGTATTCATAAAAAACTAAAATGGATATGATATCTGTTAAATTTGAAAAGAACAGAGTTGCATTAACAAAAACTGGTTGTTTGCAACTAGTTTATCTCAAAAGCTAGTTACAAACGTGTTTATAATTTGTATGGATAAACAAGTTTCTTAAACTAGTTTATCATCATAAACAACTTATAACGTGTTTATGGTGTAGGTGTAAATGCACTATTAAGAAAAATTTGTATGGAAATTTTGTTTTAAAATACTTTTGAAATCGATTTTATTTTTTATGAATACGGCAGAAAACATTTAAACCAAATTATTTTTATAAAAGATTATTTTATAAGATATTGTTAAACTATTGAAATAACTAATAAAATTATCTTACAGTTTATTTTTTAATTGATACTAGCTGACCCGGTCCGCGTTGCTGGCCCTAAGCAAACATTAGTGTTGTATTACCAGACCGAAAATCAGAAATCAGACTTCACAGTGTCACCCGCCTGAATATTCTGAAGATTCCCTGAAAATTTCATTAAAATCGGCCCAGCCGTTTTGGAGTCCATACGTTACATACATACATACATACATATATACATACATACATACATACATACATACATACATACATACATACATACACACATCCTATTTTATATATATAGAAGAAGAAGATATAATATGTATTAATTAAAAAATATGTATTAGATATTTATGAATTATTTCTTTGTTTGATCGTTTAAGTTCAAGAATTGTTATGTTTGTTATTTTATTGTTTTATTTTACAAATTAACTATAAATAGTAAATAATTTATTCATTTTTATATATTGAAATTCATTAATTTATAAAAAAAACTTTATTAATCGGTTAACCGATCAATAACAATATTAACCGATTATTAACCTATTAAACCAAAACCTCGGTTAATTGATCGTGCGATTAACCGATTAAAGCAAAAGCCCGATTAAATGAATATCCTAATACATACATATCGCTCATTTCGTGCAAGACCGTCACAACTCAAAATTTGGCATTTTGGAGTTAGTACTGCAGAAATGTTCTTCTCTTAAATCTCTACAAATTGATCTAAGAACGGAGAGAATTATCGAAAAAATAACGGTAATACAGATGCTTGTGACGCTATGACCTCTCGTAACAAACTTGAGCAATTAACATCAACAAGGTCACATTTCAGGTTGTGTTTGGCATTCCTCTTGTACATGTGGTTTTCTTTGTAGCAAAAAAGAAGCATTTGATTTTATAACTGTATTTTAGTGAAAGAGAAGGTGAGAAATAATAGGTTGGAATCTTAAAAAGGCTCTCCTGTAAAGTTTCAAATTTTGAGTTGTGACGGTCTTGCACGAAATGAGCGATATGTTTATTATAAAATACTGGAATTAAAAACAAATATTAAAAGTAAGACGGTTTGTATTCGAAAAATAAGACGATTCACGATATTTTGTAGAATAACAGTCTAGTTACTAGCGTAACAGAAGGCTCTTTGTTATTGCATTAAAGCATAAATTCGGTGGAATAAGAACTGGCCAAAAACTAAAACCAATGTTTGATATCTTAGACTCGACACGGTTTTTATCTGACTTTGGTTCAAAACAAACTGGGAGAGAAATACGTAAACTTTATGTTGGAAAATCGTCTACTGTGGTTACCTTAAATATAAATTTGGAAATGGTCAACGAGAAATTCAAAAATCTTTCCAATGCCTCTTCAAATTTATCGTTTTATGATTCAAGTCAGAGTACAAACTATCCGGTAATACATTCAGCTTTAATTGTGTAAATGAAAATTATGTACTGAGAAGCTGTCTTACAGCCATATCTTAACAAGAGCGGAACACGTTTTTCAGCTGTCAAAAATCCTCATGCTGGTACAATTTGTATGAAGCATCCCTAAATAGCGCGGCGTCAACGCTTTGCAATTGGAAAATCTGATTTTGTCAACGTGTTAAATTTAGCAGGGTTGCTATATTTGTGGTTTTGATAACCCTGTTTTTATCGTTTGATATTAAATAATGGCAAATTAGCTACACGCAAAGAAAAAACAGGGTTATGGTAAACATATTCTAAGAGCAACATATTATGATAAGATTCATGATTGTAGTCAACATATTATGATTATTATTGAATCACATTATACCAAATATATTCGTAATATTACATCATAATATTTTTCCCTTAATTCTAATTAGTTTTTATTGCATCACATTATAATTTAATGTAATCATATTATTATCATGTTAATCAAAATAAGTTAAGAAGTAATCATATTAGTATCATGTTAATCATAATGATATGTAGATTAAATCTAAAACCCAAAAATATTTTTAATATATATTTATGCTTATTTACTTACTGGTTACCATAACGTAAAACTGTTACAGATATTTCACATCATTATGCAACTTTCAACATAATATTTTTAAACTATTTTTGTCATAGGTCGCATTTATTTATAAATTATTTTATAGAATTTTCATTCTTTTTCTTTAAAATAACACAAAACAATGGTCAATATTTTAGCACCATTTTCAAACAATATTAAAAACGAGGAGATATATTTTGTTTGCAGCTTAAACATATTATGAATAAACGTATGGAAAGTTATCATGGTATGGCTATTAAATATCATTAAATGATTGTGAGCAATATGTTTTCAAAGTTATCATTACTTAGTTGTATAAAAATGATTATTTTTCAGTGAACCCTATTTAAATTTATAATTGCGGTAAACATTAACATGTTTACAGTAACTATAATATTGTTGATATTAAATAAAAATTACAACAATATATTGTTACAATTAACATAGTGTAGTTGCCGTAACCATGCCCAACCAAATTTTTTTCTGCGTGTATTTTTAGAGCAAACTAGCGCTTCTAATCCCAGTTCTTATTTCTTTTATGAGGGTTCTAGTAAGCACGAAAAATAACACCACTGATTGTGACACAGCGCTGACGCTCTTGTTAAGGTATGGCATATCAGCGTACAAGTTACGCAGAAGAAAACGTTCCGCCTTACGCTCTTGTTTAGGTACGGCTGAAAATTCTTGAAATGATTGTTATGTTAATCTTACTCCACATACCTTTTCTTTTTAATAATATAATAACAAAGAGTGCTTACCGCCAAAGGTGGAAATATGCAAAAATAATACCAACACCGAAAACAAACAATGAATTCCGTCCAATTGCTATACTCCCTTATTAATCAAAAGTCTTTGAAAGATTACAAAACGAGTTTTCATGTTTGGTTTTCTGAATTTGCTGTTTTTTAATTTGTTTGTATATGGATATTAGAAAATTATACCTGAAAACAGACATGTTTGGAAAGACATCGTGAAAAGATGTGTTTTTGGAAGCATGTTCAAAAAAGAATGAAAAAAACAGAAATGCCTGAAAAGACACTACATAAATACCCCTTATTGTTGCTTTCTATAGGAACTAGAGATGAGCGATATTTCTGTACCTGTGATTTAATCACTGTTACTGAAAAATCACGAATCACAGTTGTGACCAAATTTGTCAAGTATCAGGTACTTTCTAAGTCGTTCTTTTTGTATTTTGTTACATATACAAATTTATGATATTTCACTGTTTGTGTGGGTAATAGCTTTTGTTGAATGAAATGTCGAATGATATTGCTGTTCCTTTCATTCTCTCTTCTATCTTATTAGAATTTTTTTATGCCAAAATTTATTTGTTCAAGTATGTATGTATATGAAAGTAAACAGATTTGAAAGTTCTTACAATTTGTTGTTGTTTCTTTGTAAAGTGCTTACAAAAGCTCTTGCAAAAGCTCGCGCATTGTGAATATACCTTGGCCGCAATTGCTTTAAAAGAACAGAAAACTGATACACCGTGATCACAATCACAGTTTAAAGGATCAGTGATTTTTAAGTCACATTCACTAATCACGATGACCTTTAAAAATCACGGGATCGCTTATCTCTAATAGGAACCCATATTGAATTTTTATATATCAAACACTTCATTTTTTTGTACCGTTGAAAATCTAATTTTATGCGGAAAGCATCAACAAAATTATAAAATATTTTTGAATTGGTTTTTGCTTTCAATAAAATTTTCGGAGTTGGGTTGTGTTTTACACAATTAGTCCCTTAGGTTTAAAAACGCATGTAATAAAGAAAAGTTTGGCAAAAATATGCTTAATTAAAAGGTGCTGCCAAGTTGTGTTACTGTTAAAGGTTGTTAAACGATAAAATAAAACAATAAATCGAGAAAAAGAAAACTATCGATAGTACTGAAAATTATCGATCGTAATACGATAGTCAAAAACCATCGATTGTAGCGATAGGGCTATCGATAGTTTCAGACCACTAGTTGGTTTTAATATAAGAGGTCCTTGGGCTGCAACTTATATACATATATACACTAATGTGAAATATTTTGTCTTTAACTGATTTTAGGGAGGGGGTTTGTGTTGGACCTATGTTCAATTCTAGACCTACCACCATCAAATTGACACATGAGATGACATAGTAGCTGTTATCGGCTGAAAAGGAAAAGAAGAAGCAAAAATTCCCAAATTCTATTTGCTAAGATTATTTAGTTAAATACATAAAATTTGCAAAGTAAAATGATTACAAAAAAACAATGTCGGGCATGCTGCTGGTGTCTTATAATTGAGAGTTCTTCTGTAAACAAGAAAATACAACAACAGTGAAACAAACATATGTAACGGGTAAGTAAATCATAATATTCTCTCTATCTTTGGCTCTCTGGGGTAAGTGCTTAGATTGAAATCAATTTCACTTTCGGATTATTTAAAGTACGTATTCGGGCTTTAATGAACTTAGAAATTCTTGAATCAAGCAAAATTTGCGATTAACTTTTATCTCTCTTTTACTTAAGTCTATCCCGTTCTCGGAGTATTTTAAGTACTGGGCTCTTGAATAATCCGTACTTCAATCAACCATTCTGTACTTGATTTAAGGAAATCCGTACTTGCCGTACTATTAACACGCTTTGGCTTGATTAAAGTAAGCATTTATTGATTTTTCTTTTTAGTGTACGTTCAGTGGTGGTTGACTAACGCTTCACTATCCTATAAGCATCCTGAAAAATTTAGATGGTTATATTTCATTTTATAACGCCCCAGTCGAAAAAGAATGTTTTTTTTGTAATTTCTTACTTTTCTAAAAAATAATATTTTTTTTTAATTAGAATTGTGGTTATTTTATTGAACTGTTAATGGTTTTTAATCCAAATTTAGATATTTTTAATTAGGCTTAAGTTCCTTGAATTTAACTTTCATTAAATTATTTTTATGAAGACAGGAATTTTACAACATGAAATCAATTAAAATTTTTTATTGATAATTTTTCATTCTTGACTGCGCTGAGATTTGAACCCAGTAATTTCGAATAAACGTTCGAATTAATATAAAAATTTATAAATTTGAAAATATTAAAATTGCCTTTAGCTTCTTAAATTATCGTTCAATTCAGGAAAGGAAAGGTAATTTTTTAAATTTCTTTTCCATATTACAAAATGATTTTTTTTTCAAATTGTTAACATGTAGATAATAAATTATTCATCATCTTCTAATTATGGGTAATTGAAACAGAATTATCTAAATATTTTTTCTTCGACTCATTTCAAATGTAAAAATTACTGAATACTTTCATTGTAGAGTAAATAATATTTTTAAATTGAAAATTAGACATGCCCAAAATTTTTTAATCAAACTATTTATTAGAATTCTGATCGTTTTAAAATATTAACTGCTTGTTCCTTTCTCAAAATAGATTAAAAATATAAATTCTTACTTTTTGGGGTTTGAATTCGTTATAACTTTTTATTTAAGAAATAATTATTAATTTTTTTTTTAATACAGTATATAATGGGGAATATTTTTAGTTTAGTTATGAAAAATAATATCTCGCAAGTGGTGGCCATTTTCTGCTTCGCAAATCTGTGCACATTTCCAACACATTTTCCATAACCTTTCGCAAAAGTTCAGGTGTTATGTTGTTTATTTTATCGCGTATATTGCTTTTTAATTGCTGGATAAATAACTCTAAAGAAACCAGTCTGGGCGGTTAAGTCCGGTGAACGCGGAGGCCAATTAAAATCACTTGTACGCGAAATAATTCGTTCACCAAAGATGTCCCGTAAAAAAGTCATTGTGTCCCTTGCAGTGTGCGCTGTAGCTCCATCTTGTTGGAATTATACATGCGGATGGTCTTCCATGGCTGGCCTTAAAAAAATTTCCAACATTGTCCGATATCTGACACCATTGACGGAAACGGCGGGTGGGTGTAATTCTCGTTGTTGAACTACTCTCGGATTTTCGGTAGCCCATATCCTGCAGGTTAGCTTATTAACGAACCCACTTAATTCGAAATGGGCTTCGTTGCTCATAATTAAATTATGAATAAAATTATGATTTTCTTCTGTTTTGCCGTTGCTGGTAATCTGTCGGTTTCAATTCTTGGACAAGCTGAATCTTGTATGGAAACTTTCCTATTGTGTGCAAAATTTTCTGCAGCGATGCTCGTGAGAGGCCAAGTTGTGTCGAACTTCTCCTGGTTGATGTTTCTCCATCTTCCCGAATACTCCTCTGTACCAGTTCAATATTGTCATCCGTGTGCACCGTTCGTCTTCTGCCAGCACCAGGAAGGTTCCTTACTGCCCCTTGTTGTCGAAAATTTGCACCCAAAAGGCTTATTGTTCACTCTGAGGGTCCAACCCGCACATTAAAATAACAGCGATATGCACGCTGAGTCAAAAAAATGGATCGTTGATTTAAAAAATAAAGCTCAACAATTTGGGCACGTTGTTCAATTGGGTACTGCTCCATTTTATATTCCCCAAGTCTTCGTTACAAAATACTGAAAAGAAAAAAAAAAATTATTATAAAAAAGTTATAAGCAATTCAAACCCCTTCGGTAACTTTGGGCCACCCTATATATTTTCATATATTTTTCTCAAGCTTTAGGTCACTTTTTTTTATTTTAAAAAATTAATTAATATATTGTTTATTTTTCAATATTTCGATTTCCAAAGGAAAAAATAAAAAAAAAAAAAAAAAAAAAATTACCCAAAGCTGGAGAAAAATAATGAGAATATAATTTTTTATAAGATTTAATACTAAAACTATTAAAATTAAAGTTTATCTTATTTGTTCAAAAATTTTCTTAGTTTTTGAATAATTAGATTTTTTCAAGTTAAGACTTAACCAACAATGATTGTTTTTGCGTTCTAGTCTAATGTTTCAATATGTATGCTGAAATTCAATATTTGGCACTTAAGATAAACTTGAGAATTCTCTAAAACAACCAAAAGCATTGTCAAGTATATTGTTTGATCTTTAAAATTTACTCTATTGCTGTAGTAGCAGTATTTTTGACAAGTTTTTTCCTGTTTATTTTATGGAACTTTTAAAATGCACTTTCATGATAGTTATCGTCGTAATACCTGTAGTAAGTGCATTGTAGAACGAAAAAAAAAATGTTAAAAATATCGCAAATAAACTCCAAAAATTTTATATAATATTGTAATTGTATAAAAAATCCTTATTGAAAACAAGTAAAAATGTATAGTCGGTCATGCCCGGCCATATGATACCCTACAGCACAATATGTAAAAACTAATTTTGACAAGGTACCCTATTTGAGATCCATGGTCAATTATAGACCCGCCAGAATAAAATTTTGTTAGGAGGTTAACAGTCAATTAAAAGTTCATTAAAGAAATTTTAGGAAGGGGGTGCACACGGGACAATCACAAAACTTTGTCATGCCATAGTAGCTACTGTAGAAGTAAATGTCGCTAAATTTTATGTTTATTACGACATAAGAAAGTTATGTATTAAAAACTATTTGCGGGAGAGAAATTTGTATGGCAGCACTGGCAAAATATGGACTGATACCATTAATTAACTTTGCAATACAATATTTTATAACCAAATTTTATATAAATACTAACATAATCAGATGGTTTATGGGCACAAACGCTATATTTCGGACGCAGGGCTACATGAAATTGTGGACCGACTATCACCATTTTCAATAGATGTTTTAATTGTGCCATCCAGCCTGACAGACGGACGGACATCGTTAGGTCGATTTAAGAAGTGATTCTAAGTCTATATATTTTAAGGTGTTACAAATATCAGCACAGACGAATAATATTCTGACAACTACTGTAGTGTGGGTATAACAATGAGAAGGCTTTATTCGGCCGTGCCGGGTTTCTAATACCCACCACAACTTGTTCAAATTTAATGACGTAAAATTATAAAACACAATGGTGAATTATAAACTTTCTAAAGTCTAGAAATAAATTTAAATGTCTATGGGAGCTAGATAAAATTGTGGACCTAGTTGGCTCATTTTTTTTTTGCTACCAAAGGTTGTTCTTATAAAATAAGCATTTGTGGTAAATTATATTGCCTTCTCTCCTCCCGAATGCCCAAAATAATGCCAAAAGTCTTATTGCGACGGATTGGGCTACGAATCTATCGTCCAAAAATCATTTCTACTAAATTTTATGTTGTGATTTTATCAGACGGATATATGATCGGGTATTGCCTCAAAATTTCACCAGGATCCAGAATATATATAAATATATGTATAAGCTTTTTTTCAATGTGTTACCAAAAGAATGACATAATCAAAGTTCAGGTATAAAAACACTATTTACACGCAAAGAAAAAAAGATGGTTGTGGCAAACATATTTTAAGAGGAACATATTACGATTAGATTCATGATTATAGTCAACATATTACGATTATTATTGAATCATATTATACCAAATATATTCGTAATATTACATCATAATATTTTTCCCTTAATCCTAATTTGTTTTTATTACATCATATTATAATTTAATGTTATCATATTATTATCATGTTAATAATAATAATATGTATATTAAATCTAAAAATATTTTTAATATATTTTTATGCTTATTTACTTACTGTCACCCTTAACGTAAGTCTGTTACAGATATTTCACATCATAATATGATGCAACTTTCAACATAATATTTTTAAACTATATTTGTCATAGGTCGCATTTATTTATAAATTATTTTATAGAATTTTCACTCTTTTTCTCTAAAATTACACAAAACAATGGTCAATATTTTTGCACCATTTTTAAACAATATTAATTTTTTTTTAGCATTGATATTTTATTTTGTAACACTTTACAATTTTATTTTTTTTTTTATGTACCAACATTTTCTTAATGTTTTAATTTCTTTAAACTTTGTTTTTTAATGGTATTTTTTAAAATGGTTTATCCACTGAATAACAAATAATTCTATAGGCATATGCAAAAAAAAAAAAAACGACACAACTGATGCAGAATTATTTTACAAATGGCGATAACAAAATATTATTAGAGTAAAGATATTTTGTTTGCATCTTAAACATATGATGAGTACACGTACAGAAAGGTATCATGTTATGGCTATTTAATATCATTAAATGGTTGTGAGGAATATAATATGTTTTCAAAGTTTTCATTATTTAGTTGGGCATTATTAAAAACGAAATTGAATTTTTCGGAATTTAAAATTGATTTTTTCCATGGAAACTTAGGCCCTTATCATTTAAAACCCAACGCAGCGCCCAAGAATTACATTGAAAGCACAAACAATGTCGTTAATATTTTGTAATTTTGTTGTTGCTTTCCACAGAAATTCACATTGCGTTTTAAAATTTCAAACGCTCCATAGCTTGTGGCGTTGAAAATTTTAAAACGGTACATGAATTTCTGAAAAAGCAACAACAAAATTACAAAATATTAACGACATTGTTTGTGCTTTCAATGTAATTCTTTGGCGCTGCGTTGGGTTTTAAATGATAAGTTTTGCATGATAAGGGCTTTAAATTCTTTAACTCTTTGTTGAAAGAAAATTTTTAATAGTTTGACAACTAATTTTTTTCAAACGTCCTTAAAACAAATTGTAATGGGAAAAAATACATACATACATTCTTACAGCCAGGCCCCGGTGTCGATCGAAAACTTAAACGAGCGACAACAAGTCACTCATTGTCGTTCTCTTAAGCGGCCCACTAAATTTCGACTTGTCGGTCGACAGGTTTTACGTGTCTAACGTTATTCATTTATTTATTGTCAAATGACTGTATTGCCACATTATCAATTCCATAAATAAAACGGTAATTTGGAAATAAAAATCGACAAAACATATAAATTAAGCCAAACAATTGAACTCTGGCGACAACAAAATCAGAATAGAAGACAAAGGAGCAAACAAAAAACAAACAAAGCAGTAAACAAAAAATATAGAATCGAATTTTATAAAAAATATTTTAAAACCCTATATAATTTTATAAGTAATGGTGTTTCAAAGAAATACAATAAAAAAATGTTTAGTGTTTGTGTGTAAAGAAATTTTGTTCGCCGATATCGAACGTTAAAGGCCATGTCAGATAAAACTTTTGTTTCGCGTTGCGTTACCGATTCGCTTTGACATCTAAGATAAAATATACATACTTATACGAAACATGTCACATAAAGTACTTTCAAAGCGGAGCGAAGCAAAAAGTTAGCCAACTCTCATCTTTTTGCGCGCTTTGACAATTGGCTAGTATAATTTTCTTTTGTTTTTTAATTTTGTTTGCCAAATTCAATTGAAAAAACCGTCCAATTAAATTTTTAACTTTTATTTTTGTAACAAATAATTAAATGTACAAATTACCAACCGCTTTTATAAGTAAACAAGCAATGCGTCAGTGTTGTCAAAGTTTTCATTGTGTTATACACCTTTTGCTTTGCGTTTTTCTGCCAAAGGTAGAAACGTCACGCAAAGCGACAAAGTTTTATCTGACACGGCCTTAAGTTCGCATAGTAAATAACATTTAAAACAAAAACGAAATTTCAAAAATTGTTTTTGTTTTAAATGTAATTTTCTATGCGAACGTTAACGTTCGATATCGGCGAACGGGCAGTAAGTATTTAAACAAAATGCCTATGTCGACAACTACAACAAAAGTGACCGATTATGACATTTGTGGTCGCATAATATTTCTTAGTGGGCCGCAAATTTGTATTAAAACTGTTATGTTATCGATCGCTTGCATTGTCGATCGACTTGTCGTGCTGACAATTGTGAGTAGGCCGCAAATCAGCTGTTTGTCGTTGAAAATGTAAGAGAACGATAGCGGTCGACATCGGGGGCCAGGCAGTTAGTTTAAGTAAAATGTTTCCGCAAATTTGAATATCTAAATAGCATCACCATAGCGCTACATATCATACACAAACACAAAAAAAAATACCTTCTGAATTGCCGACAAATTTTACTAAAATTAAGGATATTGTTATTAACTTGACCCCAGCGCTACCTACGGGGTCGAAATTTGATCAGGAAAATTTTTTTTGTTTAATAAGTAAATTTTGTAAATTTCAGCCAAATCCTACCGCAAATTAAACAAAATTTAAATATTAAGACAACAGCGCCACATATCGCGATTAAACTTAAGAGAAACCTGGTCTTAGACTAAACTCATTTATTGTCCAAGTTTGGTGTCAACCAGTCTAGCGGTTCTTGAGTTTTAGGAACTCATACCTGGCACAAACGTTTTTAAAAAATATATATAGATTGTACGAAATTGTGATCTCAGCTTTTATGAAGAGTAGTTCAATACTTGTTACAGATCCAATATAAAGTCCACTTCCTAAAACTTCTAATTTTTAAATGAATCGTTACAGCCGAAAATAGCGTTCTTATTTGTTTCCTTTGCAGTTTTTAAGAAATGTGATAAAATATCAGTTTTAAGAGGATGTAAAAAAAACCTACAAGTCACAACAAAGGAAAAGAATTTTAAACATACTTACACGTATAAACTTTTATGAAAAAGTTTTCTAATTTGGGAATAATTTTGTAAGGGTAAAAGTTTTGGTAAAAATAAAAGGAGTTCGTCAAAAATATGTTTTATATACATATGTGCATGTAAGTGCTTAAAAGGTAAACTATTGCAAACAAAATTTAAAATTTTTAAATAAAATAACGATTCTTAAAAAAAAACATAAAAGAATTTATTTTATTTAAATATTGATAAATTACTTTTTTTTATAAGAGATATAAATAAGCACTCAAAAAAGGTTGATATATTTTAATACATATTTTTCACTTCAATCCTAATATATGTACCGGGTTATCTATTTTTGGGTTTCAAAAGTAAATAAAACTCATCTAAAGCTATGATTTCGATGAAACTTTAATTTCGTTATAATGCCTGGAACGTGACATAACGATCGCAATACAATATAACTCTGGCGTAGACGCGGTCTTTGATGTAGCCCCACAAAAAACGGCTTCAAAGTGTCCAATTGCTGTCGCCAAACCTTCAAATTACAACTTCCATGCAATAAAGTCGAAATGGGTCGTGTTGTGTGGGGCGGAGAGCAAAATGAGAACGGGAATGGACCCAAAAAGGAAAATTAAGAATGGCCCTAAAATTTTACATGAGGCACAACAACACTTAATTTTGGGGCTATTTGTTTCATTTTTTTCGTTGGGGCTGTTTTTGCATTTTAATAAAATCACAATATTTACTTTGGGGCTATTTTTCATTTTCTAATAGATATATAATGCAAATTTTAAGAAATGAAAAATTACCGCAAAAAATTTTATATACAAATTTCTAGGGATAGTATCAAAAACCAGAATTCCTATACCAAAGTGGAGGAAATCATGGCGAAGCCAGTATTTGTTATACCATAGAGGACAACATCCTTTCGCCCGGATGAAGGCCTAACCATTCTATATGTCGTGCGATTTTTAAAACCAAAACTGTAATTATTCGGGCTATTGAAATTAAGGACTTTAAAATTCTGGATTTATAAACTTGGGATTTTGAATTTCGGGATATTAAAGTTGGAATTTAAAGTTTTGGGCATTTGAATTCCACTCAAATTTAAAATATAACTTATTTGTTTTTTTTTTTTTAATTTTAACTTTTTTTGGGGGTTAAAATTCATTCAAAATTTTGAAGTGATTTTTCATAATGCAGAATTACCCCAAATTTAGGGTCATATTTCTTTTGAGGGGCTTATGTGCCTTTTTTCTAAAATTGAGTTTACATATGGAATTAGGATGTGAAGTTCAAAGAACAAGATATGAATGTGGGATTCTCATCCGGTAGCGAGATGTGGCGACCAATTCTATCACTTGCTATTAAAATACTACCCGTTTCGCTTGCAACACAAGGAGTATATAAGCACTTAAACCCCTTGTGCTCTTATCAAATACTAAAATTCATTTTTTACATGACTGAGTGCGTGAATTCAGATAAGTTCTGAGTTAAAATCTGTCAAAACATCTGTTTCCCCTTATTGCACATAGTATGGGAAGGTATACTACTTTGTTTTGCCGCCATTTTGGTAAACATTAGTCTTGACAGTTCATATTTGGCAGTGAAGTAGGCACGTGGCAAATTTATTATGAAAAAATATTCGATAAACCAACGTGTTTTAATCGTTAAAACATTTTATTAAAATCAATCATCGATTACTGTGATGATGAGAAGGTTACGTGAAATTTTTGAGAGAAACAACGTGCCAACAAAACGCACTATTTATCGTGTACTGAATGATTTCGAAGAAAGAGGGTCTGTAGGTGATATGCCCATTCATGGACCATTACGTACTGTAAGATCGGTTGAAAATATTACAGCTGCCAAGTGTTCAAAACAATCCATCGACCTCAATTCGACGCCGTGCTCAGGAGCTTGTTCTTCAAATAACAACTTTTGCCACAATTTTGCACAAGAATTTGCATTTGTTTCCATTTAAGGTTCAATTGACACAAGAGCTTCTTCCACAAGACCATTTACGCCGCCGTACATATGCCAAAAGGATGCTACAGTTCGCCCACGACAACCCCGATTTTCATGAAAAAATCATAATGAGTGACGAGGCACATTTTCATTTGAATAGAAATGGATTGGCCTCCACGGTCGATTGATTTGACTCCTCCGGACTTCTTTTTGTGGTGATATCTGAAAAGCAAGGCTTATTCAAACAAATCAGAAACGCTTGAGCAACCGAAACAACATATTCGTGATGAAATTAAATGAAATACCGCTTGAAAAGTGTGAGAATGTAATAAAAAATGTGCTCAAAAGGGCTCGCATTTGTGAGGCTAACAGAGGCGGATATTTATCTGATATTGTATTCCAGACACCCTGTATTTGAGTTATTTCAGCAAGAAAATTTCACCAAAGTAAACATAAAATCTCGAAATGTTGGAAGAGCCATGCAGTAACTCCCACAACTTTCTCCATAATAAGTTAGAGGAATTCAAGAACCTCCAGTATCGCATTTCTTTATCGAAAGCAAAGGCGAGGATGAATGTAAGCCTGATGATGTCATGGAATCCGATTATAACGACTAAGATATGCAACAATGAACCATAAAAGATTTTCTTAAATTTTATTTAAGAAACCTAGTCTATGTGGTTTTTTTATTAGGTATTACTAACATTCTTTTGAGGTAAAAGTTCTTTAATTAAGAAATTTTAAAAAAGTTAAAGCGCAAGGGGTGTGTGACTTTCCTTAATTCAAAGAAAGATTTTGGATACTTGTACATTTAAAAGACGATATTATTATATATTCTATAATTTAAATATATCCCAGGATCTCTATTAATTAAAAAGTAATAATCCAAATAGTATCTTACAGTTTTTATTGCAATTTAACTATAACTGCTTGTTCTCATTATTTAACATAAGTCACTTGAACCCCTTGTGCTTTAGGCCCCTCATTTTATTTTTTAGGGCAATTTTTAATTTTTTTGGGGTAATTTTACATTAAAAAATGAGGTCATATTGCATTAGGAAAAAAGCGCCAAATTTGGGTTCAATTGTCATTTATTGTTGGGGCCATTTTTCGTAGAGCTATTGTGTGGCTTGTTGCGACGTCTTGTTGAAAGCACATTTCGTCCAGTTCATAACTTTCAATTACAGGCTAAAAAAGTCGGTTATTACTTAGAAGGCCGTGGAATCGACAAATCTAGATTATCCGCCACTCTTTAAATACCAGAAGCGATATTTTCGACAGTGCGCACATAGCGGTGATGCAAAGGCCGGACCACAACTGTGAAGCTCCGAGTATCTTCAAATTATTTTATATAGTCTAGTCAATTCCTTTCACACTATGACGAATATGACGACCGTAATGTCCGAAAAGTGAGCACGTTTGAACCACCTCTTTTATAGCATCTTTAAACTATTTTAATGCATTCTTTCGTAAATGGCAAATCTTTCACTAACAGTCCAATTATGCACAAAAATACCCCGGGAGTTTTATCCCTTTTCCCATTTTTAAAATGTCATAAATAACACTTCAGAAGATAGATATTTAATAGCTAGCAGCCTTACCAGACAGGCGGTTTTGAAACCACTAAATATATAACTCTGTATTGAAGAAATATTATCATATGCCATTTTTAACACGTCATCAATAAATATTTCTTTTTTCCCTTTTCTTTTCATATCTAATTTTTGTGTCAAATCAGAAAATGACTGTATCATGTTAAAACATTAGCAACTGTCACATTAAAAATGTTTTGGCATGTCATGTAATTTTTACAAAATATTTTTGACATTATAATAAACTGAGACTTATCAAATTATGATGTTAATCTAAAAAAGTTTTTTATTCTGTTCTAAAGAGATAACGAGTTTTTAATACCGCCTCATTATACCTTTAAGATTAATTTAATAAAGATTCCGGAAAATTCAAAATAGTTTTTATAAAAAAATTTCTTAACACAAGATGAAAAAATGTTAAAAAACGAGCACCATCATTTTTGAAACAATTTAATTCAGCTAACATTCGAGTACATTTTCGAATATTAATTAAAATGCATAGAGCAGATGTTAAAGTTACATGTCCACTTTTGTATCGTTGTTTTATGATTCAGTCACAAAAGTTAATTTTACTTTCACATTTGTAAATTATGAAATTAGTTTGATCTCCTTATTATCCTTGACTTAAATTCATAACAAGAAGTGAAGCTGCAAAGTAGTAAACTGACATGCTTTCAACTTTGCTGAAGAATTAATGAACATGTAATAAATGAATTTCATATTAAATGTTTATTGAGTACACGTATTCGCGGATGTTCATCCGTGTTACGTAACGTATTTTAAATATTTGCCCAATTTTCTTATGATATCTTCTTTATTATACGTCATGTATTACAATCATTTTAACAATTTTCATATTTTATACCCACCACCGAAACCATAAAGAATGTGTGGATTTTGTTATTCTGTTTAAAACACATAAATATTCTGGATCCTTGTGAAGTTTTAATACGATCTCGGTATGTCCATCCGTCTGTGATTCAATCTGCTGAGTTCACGATAGAGCTCGCAAATAAAAGACTTATGGCGATTTCTTTTCTGAGAAATATGTTGCATAAATGGTACATGCTCTATCTCTTTTGTGTAGAGCATGTACCATTTATGCAACATTTTTCTCAGAAAAGAAATCGCCATTAGAGAAATTAAATGTGCAAAAATTATTAGAATAATTCAAAGATATGAGATTTGTTTGATATTGAAAATCGACCTAACTCGCTTTATTTTATCAACACTATAGGAATGAGGTAAAGCAATAAAACTCAGAGCAATCCATTTTTTATAGGAAAAGTGCTCGGTATAAAGAATTGTCTAATTCGAAATTCGAGAAACGAAGAGTTACTAGTAGTTTAAAATGTACATTAATTATGATGACGATATAAGTTTAATTTTTATCGTTATTGATTTTAAGGGTTACACACGATAAATTAAACAGAAATTATTCAGTTTTCAATTAAAACATTGGAAATTAAATTTTGCAAATATCATACCCCATGATATTGTTTTTCTTTATTTAATTATTAATGTATTGTTTTCAATAGTGTTGTTTTAGTATCATTATTTAATTAACAATAAACATGAAAATAATAAACATTTATTATTATTTTGTCCATGAAGTGCATGATAAATGCAAATCAAGGCAAACATTTGTGTGTGAATGTGAATGTGAAAGGATTTTATATTTTTATGTGTAATAAATATTGTTGTAATTTTTTTAATGTAATATTTTTTACCACTCATGACGGAGGAGGGTATCTTCGTCATTAGTGGTGAATGAGGGTGTATAAATATTATCATATCATGTGTAACACTGTAGATAAATTACCAAAGACCCCAATTATTATATACGTATGTATATTCTAGATCCTTGAGTAATTCTACGTCTCTTTAGCTACGTCCAAAAATTTAATTAACAGACAATTATAAGTTAGCTTTAAAGATGTTTTAATTTCTTCAAGCAGTCTACTATTAAATTGGTCTCATACAAGCCCCTGCCAAAAAAAAAAAAAAAAAACTTTAATATGCCAAACATCTAGAATTTGTTCCCTGGATTTCTAGTCCCGGGAATTCAAGGGTTTTTAGTTGTTTTAAATTCCCGCTTTTCGAAATTTTGAAGAAAATCTTTTTTTAAAACTTTAGTTAATTTATGTCGGACTTGTGTCTTAAGTTGTTTTATCCAATTTAGTTTCACCACAATATTTAAATTTCTACAGTTTAAGGCTTGTGGCCTATGATTAATTTAATTACACTGTGCATGAAATTTACACTTTTTTCATGACAAGCTGGGCGTTTTAACATAATTCGGGTACGCTGAATCCAGTGGTGCCCGCGGTTTTTTAAGATTGGCTCTGGTTTTCGAGATATACCGTTATTTTAAAAATGGAGGAGGTTGCACAACATATGCTCGCGTAACTCAAAAACCCTTTAGCTAATTGAAAAAACTTAAAAAACCGAAATTCCGCAATAAAAATTCTTTCTAATATCCGTAGTCGTTTTAGAAACATTATTTTTTTTTTTTGGAAAAAAAAAATAATTTTTTTATCAAAATTTCGAAATTTTTGTTTTTTAAAAATTCATAAAAAATAAAAAAATGCAGCTAGGCTTCTAATTTTTTGCAGACATATAAAAAACGAAGTTGGAAACAAAACAAGCCATAAATGATTAAAATCTGTTAGCAACATTTGATTTTATTCACAAAAGTCGGCAAATTTTAATTAATTTAAGAATTTCATAAAACGCAATATTTGTATGGGAGCCCCCCTAAGAAGTTGAGATATGGGGTAAGTATGTCTCGAGAAAATGTTAAGGATAAAAAATTAATTGAGGTCGGTCATACATTATATACCACTTGGTACGGCGCACAGTGGCGCCCGTAGAGCAAGCGAGGTTGCAAAAATCAAAATTTTCATGAGTGCCGACGAAGTTTTGAATAAACCCATGTTATAGGAAACTTTTCAACGATTTCAAATATGCCACTCTAAATAATATCACATTTTTAGTTTAGAAGATATAACCGTTCAAAGTTGACCGACTTTCGGTTTCCAAAAAAACACACAATTTTTAGTCAATTTCTTGCGATTTCAGGTGTAATATCACGAAAAATAGGTAACGAATCGCCTTATTTTTTGTTTGTATTGGTTGATGTATTTATTAAATGTATAATGATAAAAAAAAAAATTAACTGTTTGCTTTGTGTTTCTCCTGGTAAATCACTATTTAAAAACTATCCGTTTTTTCACTATTTTTCAACTTTGACGGAAAATAAAAAAAAACTATATTTTTCTATATTTGCCATATTTGCAAAACCTGTTCTTTGATTATTTCTTTACATAATTCAAAAAGTTTTATCTGCCCGTATGTGCCCGTTTGGCTTCTAGAGGTAAAAAAGTTTAAAAAGACATGGTTGCAGAAATTGTATGGCGTCCATCCCTTATATGTTTTGACGGACTGTAGTTTGATCTAATAGTTTGAAAAAAACTACTCATTGAAATTAGCAGGTACGTACCTCACATAAACAATACTTTGGCGTACAAATGGTCAGGAACAATATTGACTTATGGTCCCTACAGGTAGGCACAAATCTTATTTGGACACGTGCATAATATCAAAATTGCATTATTCAGCCTAAATCCATATGTATGCAGGGAACAGGTAAATTTTTAGGCATGGTAGCATAAGCCTATATATTGCAAAATAAGCATAATGCCTGGATTAGTCTACGCCTGAAAGTTGGCGCAACAATTACTGAAACCATTAAACAATTTAAGTACTGAAAACATGGCGTTGAACAATTTAAAATTATTTGAACTGTTTAGAAAGTCAACCACACCAAAGTTTTTCACGGAAGTGAAAATTCTTCCTGAGAAGTTGACAGTGATCAGCAAATGGGGCTGCGATGGATCATCCGGACAAAGCGTTTATAAGCAAAGAATATCTTCCGATGACGCTACAATATCGGACGGAAATATGTTTATGGCATCTGTTGTTCCTTTGCGGCTAAGATCGGATGATTCCCTACACTGGAAAAATCCACGTCCGTCATCAGTGCATTATTGCCGACCAATAATGTTTCAGTTTGCAAGGGAATCGGCAGAACTCATAAGGACTACGGTGAAGGACATTGAAGAACAAATAAGCAAGATTAAGCCTACAAAGCTGCAAATTGGAGAAGGAAAATATATTGAATGCAATTACGAACTGACAGGAACAACCTCAACAATGTCATGCCCGATTTGCAAAAAGAGTCAGAAGAACTTTTTTCAATTCAATTCAATTTATTTCATATATAATATGTTACATCTCAATTTTATATAATTAGTTGTAAAGAGTTTAAGATTAGTATCTTTTTCTGCTTAATTATAATATATTTCAATTAGTTATCATATACATATATATAGACAGAATTATATTGGAGGTAAAAATTTAGCAAAAACCTATTTAAACCCCTTTTTTCGTTTTATTTTTATATTTTTTTTATCGATTTTATATTATTATTTGTCAGAAGAACTTTGGTAATTTAAACGATTCTACAAATGAGGAGAATTACGAATATGGAATGTCACCATTGCACGCAAGGATAAGGTGTATGGAATTCTTGCTAAAACTGGCATATACCCTACCACAAGAGGAGGAAAACTTCGATGAAAATACATCAATAAAGGATAAGGAAAAGATCAGAAAGAAGCAAATACAGGATGCTTTTTTTAAACACGTTGGACTAAAAGTAGACTGTCCCAAGCACGGATACGGTAACTCAAACGATGGAAACACTTCTAGGAGATTTTTTGAAAATGATGAGGCAGTAACTAGAATCATTGGAATTGACAATCAAATCGTGAAAATTGAGTACCAGTCTTTGCCAATTGGAGAGCTTTCTGAAGAAGCACAGGAGTCTCTTAACAAATTTTATAAAAAATATAGATTGCAGAACACATTCAAAGCATCAAGGGTAAGGCAAAATAAGGACCTCTTCAACATGTTGGCAGCATCTTCCGATCCACTTATTTCTTCCCTGCGGCATGTGAAGTCACGAATAGAGTTACAAAATAATTATAGTTTAGAAATGGTTAGTCTTTTAGATATACCTTCTCTTACGAATTGTGATGAATATTTTACAGAAAATTGAAAAAATAAATTTAAAAAAAAAATAATTTTTTTTTAATTTGTTGGGTAATAATTTAAAACATAAAACCCTTAAGAAAAAAAATAAAAACAATCTAAAAATGTAAAAATAATTTTTTTTAGTTACCATAAAATTGATTTTTCTACTAATTTTAACTTTGATAACCCATAAGTAGGCCCCTACAAAGCGTAGCACCCTTTCCAAACGCTCATTTCATAGGCTGAACAGTTATCTATCATATGCTGTTTAAACTGTTCAATTATCTTATTCGGTTCAAAAGATATGATTTTTGCAACGAAAAAACTCAAATGGCGCCACTGTGCGGCGTCTAAAATTATCTCAAACACAGAGCATTCTCTTGACAAAAGAGCTAATATTTCAATAAGCTTAAGCGTTTTTGAGTTACGCGAACTTATGTTGTGCAACCTCCTCCATTTTCGAAATAACGGTATATCTCGAAAACCAGAGCCAATCTTAAAAAACCGCGGGCACCAATGGATTCAGCGTATCCGAATTATGTTAAAACGCCATGTGCCCGGCTTGTCTGTTTTTTCAACTAGCATAGTGTTATAGACCTATCATCACGAAATTTGATGTCTTTTCCTAGCAAACTAAAGCGTCAATTTTACAATATTATTATAAAGCTTGCGGTTAAGGGCGTAGTAAAGTGTTTTCCTAGATTGTGTTTTATATGCGGCATTGCAAGTGATTTTGAGTCTTATAAAAGTAGAAAGTAGAAATTTGTGTGCAGTTCGCCACAAATTTATGTTAGTTTTAGTTGAGTTTTGAAAGAGGTAGTTCCATATTTGTGTGTTTAACTCTTTTCCTACTGAAGTGATTCTGCTGGAATTCAATCCCAAACAGCCTAAAAGATCTACAAACAATTTGACATGTAAATGACAAAATCGGCTTAGAATTAATAAAGGACAAATAATACATATACTTTATGGGACCTTAGATGAATAATAAAAAAATATCACATAGAATGACAAACTTAGTATACTTTCATACACCACTGCTGACTTAGGGTTATACAATTGTAAAAAAATATGTCATTTAATATATGTAGTAAATTAAATTTCTCCTTTCTGCTGAATTTGTTAAACGGTAAACTTGTTTCAGAATTCCTAATTCGTAATGTTGAGCTTTTATTTCATAATCACCTTTCCAGAATTTTTATTGCCGTAAGACTAGTACTTTCATTCTAATTATGCAAATAAGCTCTGAATTTGACAATGTATATACGTACGTATATTGATTTCTATTATCCCATTGGCATCAATATAACCTCTTAAGTGTCTTAATTTGAATCTTAAATTTTTACGATTTTTGTTATATAATAGATACTAGGTTTAATTATGTTAAGCGTAAAAGCCAATAAGAAATATTAGTTTCATTGGAGAAATAAGTAAATATATAAATACAAAATTTTGGGCGGGAATCCCGGGATCCAGGGAATTGGATTTTTATTTCCCGCTTTCCCGGGAATCTAAAAAGTGCGGGAATATAAAAACACTACAAACATCGTAAATAATCTTCAACAACGTAATAAATCTTCATCGAAATAAGTCTTTGAAATTAAGCACACTAGTTTTGATGTCCGATTTCATATAAAGATTTCGTTTAAGGTCTACTCCCAGAAATTGCATTCCACGTTGACTCGGCACATCCGAATACATCGATTCAACATGTTTTGCTTTCTATGAAATTAAAAAATTTTAAAAATGTTTGTTAAAAAAGTCAAAATATGCCTTTGGTGTTTCAATAGTGATAACACCTGTTTTATATTCCGTTTTCAAAAACATGATCACCGTACGTATAAAAGATACTAAATCTCATGAGTTGAATCCTAAAAAATATATAAATTTTTTAAAAGTGTTTAAAAAAAGTTGGCGTTATTCAGCTGCAATAAGGATAAGCTGCTCTTGCGCCGTTTTGTAACCTCGGACGAAACTTAGACTTACCACAACATACCAGAGTTAAAACAGCCGTTAAAACTGTGGGATTCTCGGTATGAATCGGCGCCAAAGAGGGTCAAGTTGAGTTTGTCAGCCAATAAAGTCATTGAGACCGTTTTTAAGGATGCAGGCGGTGTAATCGTGATTTAATGCAATCAGTGGTGAATATTATGACTACTAGTTGCGTTGATTTAATGAGGGCTTAAAGAAAAAATTCTTTTGCACCAGGACAATGCAAGGGTGCACGCTAAGGATTTAACTTTTTGCAATTTTTCAAATATCAGAAATACCAGCGAATAGCAGTGTGGGGCATAAAAAAATTTTAAAAAATATGGTGTCACATTTTCTTTATCGTGAAAAAAGTTTCCGCCCCGAAATCGTTAAAGTCTTGTTTTTATTTATTTATTTTTTCATTAAAACAGTTACTCTTGTCTTAAATAAGTGATTTTTTGTTTAAATCCATATATACAGCCATGTCACAGAGTACAATTCCGTTTGAAATGATTCCGTTCTGAACCGAAGACAACATATTTGTTTATTGATAGAAACTATATTTTGATAGTGATTTGGCCTTTAAGATACAGAAAACTCCCCTTCCGTTCATTAAAAAAAATGGTTTCATTCCGCAAAATTTTTTTCGTAATTATCTGAAGCACTAAAATACGGAATGAATTCCGTTTCCGAAAGGAATTGTTCTCTGTGGCAGGCTGAAAATCTTCAATATCAAACCATTTTTCATAAGTTTAATAAAAAATCGTTTTAAAAAAGCGATATTTGAAGAAGAAAAAAGTACACTTATTTAATTGTTTAATTGTTTTTCTTATATCACTAGATTCAGACTGTGATTTGAAAATCAAGTCTTTGTTTTAATTGCTTTTAAAAGTGGCTTCCAAAAGCACGACAGATTCAAACGATGATTTTTCCCCATGATTTCAGGGTTGATTTTTTCGGCGTTATCGCTAATTTTTCTTTACTTGCTTATTTATAAAGGTAAACAATTTAAATTTTCTCTTTGTTTTGTAATTTAAAGAGATGTAACCACATTGAAATAAAAAATAAAAGGAAACAACTTAACAAAAATTCGAATGTGTGAACAGAAAATTCAATTTTTTCTCTACCCCGCTGGACTCTCTACACCGCTTGCCTCCAAACACCAAAAATCGTGTCTTAAAAACCACGGAAAAAATCACCGTCTGAATCTATTGTATGACTTTAAAAATAAAATCATCTCCAAACATTTTGAAAAGATAGTTAAACAAATTGAGGTGTTATTTGCAATTACACAAAAAATAATGTTTGTTTTGAAAGCTTTTGTTTTCCAACACCCATATTCAAAAAATACATTTTTGATTAATAAAAGGTTTATTGAACAAATTTTAATAGAAAATTCGTTTCATAAGCCTGCTATAAACCCAAAATATTTTTTATGAATATGGGGGTAAATGCTTAACATTCAAATTGTTATAATATAATATTTTGAATGATTTTGAAGCATTAAGTAAATCTTTAGTAAACTTCAAAAAAGCTAATGTAAGTTTTTTTTTATGGCATTGGGTTAAGAAACCGTCTTAAATAAGAGATAATCAGCGCAGCAACATATGCGCCGAGCGTGCGATTAAGGTAGTGCAGTTTATGTATCCACTATGTAAAACCATACGCACATTAAATTTAAAGTCTATATCTTACGATTCCTAGACTTTTTCGCCTATTTAAACTTTGAAACAATACATATGTTAATCAATATACATATGTTTGTACCATAACTAGAAAATAATAATTTTTCGAAGCATTTTAGAAATCGCTTTCGATGCGGAAACTTTTTTCACCGAACTAACATAAAAACCTGTATTTTCATTGTTAGAACAATATTCCCCACATGGTATTGCAGTGGCATTTTGCATTCAAAAAAAGTTATATCCCTAGTGCACATATCGTCGGCTGATAATCTAATTGTCGTATGTGGATTCCGATAGTTTCGTGTAAATTGAGTTTGAACACATTTAATTTTAAAACTGCTTCAGCAAATACCAAATACGACAAACTCAACACTCCATAGCTCAAAAATCGTATGAGGTATCGAAAAACTGATTACGCCAAATGAAAGATTAGGTCGGAAAACCTAAGGAATCCATCTTAACTCAAAACCGCAAAAAATCCACATACGACATTTAAATTATCAACCGACGATATGTAGAACTTCGATGAAAAAATCCATGATTAAGGCTACGAATTGTCTTATTCGCCCTATTCTCCAAAATTTGTCAAAAGTGACTACATCGTGTTTCCAAGTCTGAATAAATGGCTTGGCGAAAGGGATTTGAGTCCAGCGATGAAATTATTTTACAAACAAATACCTGTTTTGATCACCTAATAAATTTTTTTTTAATGTGCTAAAAAATTGGGGCAGCGTTGAACAAAGTGTTTTTAAAAGATGATGTTGAAAAATAATATGTTATTTTTTTGACCAAAAACCTATGATTTATTTCAAAAGTCAAAGACTTATTGAACCGCCCTCGTATTAGTTTATAAATCAGGCACTTACAAAAACTTCCATGAAAAAAAAATCCATTAATAAGGCTGCGAATGTCTTATTCGCCCTATTCTCCAAAATTTGTCAAATGTGACTATTTCTAGATTCCAAGTCTGAATAAATGGCTTGGCGAAAGGGATTTGAGTCCAGCGCTGAAATTATTTTACAAAAAACAAATAACTTTTTTGATCACCTAATAAATTTTTTTTAATGTGCTAACAAATTGGGGCAACTTTGGACAAAGTGTTTTAATAAGACGAAAAAAAAAATGTTTTTTTTTTGACCAAAAATCTCTGTTTCGTTTCAATAGTCAAAGACTTAATGAACCGCCCTCGTATTATTATATAAATCAGGCACTTACAAAAATTTTATTTTATTTTCTTTTTCAAAATATAAAGCCATAGTTATATGAATTATTATTTAAATAATTTTTTTTTATTTTACACCCCATATGGAGTTATATTAAATATGCAAGTTTGGTAATATAAATTTTAATAGAAATATCGCACACTAAATCATTGAAAGCCACAACCTAAGCTTTATTAAAATCGTTTATTTTTTCATAAACCAGTACCCATGTTCTGTAACTTTGGTGAGAACTTCTCGCAGCGAAAAGATGTGAAACAAAATATTCCATCGTTTCTCGAAAAGTGAGATAAAAGCGTGTCTGTAACTCATGTCGAAAACTATCAAAATAGATTACGTCGTTACGTTATAAATGTCATAATATTCCACTCGAAGCCGATGTGAACTTGCTGACGTTGAGAACGCCAGTAACACATATCGTTGACGGCGGCCAAAATTATTAAAATTAAAACATTTTCAATGACGGCGACGAAAATACAACCGTCGGCTATACCAAAAAATGTAAAGTGCGACTTGAATGTTTGTCGATTACAAAAGTGCTTTGATATTTTTCAAAAATGTTAAAAGCAAAATAATTAAACAATGAAAAAATCAGTCGAAAACAAAATACTTATCTCTTCCATCTTATTATTCATTGCATTTTGCATATTTTTTTTTTTTTTTTTTTGTGTACATATTTTTTCTCACCCCGTTTTTATGCGTGAGTTTATTTGACAGTTCAAAGCGGGAACTTTCTCACAAAAATTTTACAGACACATTTTTTCTGTAAATTGGCGAGTAATTTCCTTACGTGACAGCTATTACTCGCCAAAAATGTTACAGACGCAGTTAAGTGAGAAAAACAGTTGTTTGTTTCAATTTATGGCATTTTTGTTTCATTTCTCGCATTTCAATCGGAAAGTTTCTCGAAGCGAGAGTTATGGAACATGGGCACAGTTCACAAATCAGATCTATCTTATATTTTCTTTAACTACACAGAAAAAATTAAAAATTGTCTATAATTACTAAATTCATAGAATCAAGCAAACAATTTGTTGATTTTGCACCTTATTAATTAAAATTATTATATTGATTTCTAAAAATTGTAAAAATTTAAAATTGTGAATAATTTTTTTTTCAACAAATCATATTTTGATTTTAATTAAAAAATATAAATAATAATGATTTAATTAAATATAGTTCAGGTTTTGACAATTTCCAACAACAACTCTACAAGTTTAAATTATTTTATAACAATTGTGATTTTGAAAAATTGATAATCATTTACAGCAAATTTCGATCTACCAATACAATTGGTTAAAGATTGATGTTTGATTATTTAATTTTAAACGAAAAAAACAATTAAGATTTTTTATTATTTAATTAATATTTTCAAAACAACTAAAATGCTAATTTAATCAAAATTTTGTTTTTTATGTTCTTTCAACTAAAAAAATAATTGATTCAGTTATCAGATTAATTAAATTAAAATACTTCTTAAACAATTTTTTTAATAGATACAAAATTACTGATAATATTTTCTGTGTATTTTTCTTTAACATTTGTGGAGTACTTGAAGTCAGTTATTTGCCTCTCCTGAACATATTTAAATTTTAAGTTGTTACTCTTTAAAATAGTGTGCGATATAAATATTTGCTATCAAGAGTAGTATCTGCTATCAGGAGTGTTCGGGTCGCCAGATATAGCTTAATATGGACCGACTTCAACAAAATTTGGCAACACACTTAACTAAAGAGCCATATAATCTATACAACTGGCTTGATAACATATTAAAATTTAACGTTTGTGCAAGCCTATTGCATTTTAAATTGGAGTGTTTGTTTGTTTGACAAACGTTTACAGCATGTTTGAAGAAAAATGAAGAATTTTTTATTTTCGTACAAGCAAGTTAACTGTTTGTGGAATTATTTGCGCTGTCTAGTGCTTAACCCTCTGCGACTGACGTGACTTTATAATAACAATTCCAATGACGTGGCAATACGCTAGACACCATTTTGATGGCTTATATTTTCCAAGTTTTAGAACCTTCTGAAATTATTTTTTATTTTAGATCAATGTTATAGCTTGTTATTTGCTGTATTTTATTTTTGAGAACAACACTACAATTAATTATAAACCATATTTAATGGCATTGCACAATTTCTGAGCTAATGAGAAAATTTTAATTGTTAAATTATTTACATATAGGTAATAATTAGACCTTGAAAGCCTGTTTGGAAATCCCAAAAAACATTAATAAAATGATTTTATCTAGTGCATTGAACCAGACATTCTAACATGGATATCTTGAGTTGTTTGATCCAAAGCTCAGAATCTGCTCTTTACGGCTTTTAAAAGTTCCAGATAACCTTCTCTTAGAACAGTGAACAATTTGTTTTGTATAAGAGCAACCCATCAAAATAAAAATAATAAGAGATATCAAATAGTGAAACAATTTTATTGACGTATTGTCAAGGAGATACTACGAAAATATTACTTACAAAAATTTAACAAAAATATTGATGTGGTTGTTTCTCAGACACCCACCACCTTAATATTGACGTGGTTGTCTTGAAGACACTTTTCTGCACAGCGCGACGAGTACGCTCTATTTTATCGCGTTCGTCATGCCAACGTACACATTAAAACGTATTAAGAAGGTACTAATTACGTGAGAGCCGATGTTTAAACAAGAACAGAGAAAATCCCTTTTTTCTTTCATTGGCGTCTGTTAGACAACCACGGCAGTCGCAGAGGGTTAATCGAATTATTTTAGTGAACACTTTAAAGGTTGAAGAGGGGGAGAAAAAGAAACATATAAAACTGACTAGGAAAACAGTGTTTTATTAGAATTCATTGAAAAATTAAAAATTGTGTCGATGTCGTTCATTTGCAAACGAAAAGTGAGTATTTTTCAAGCCACTTGTATAATCTTTTTGGCCTTAAAGAATGAAATAAAGGGTGGTCCAACCATAAAGCACGATGTTAATTGTGAGTAACACATTAACGTCAAGTTTTTTGCCCAACTTAATTTGCCATTTCTTTGTTTAAGTGTTTGACAAATTTTACCATGGAGTGGTACACAATTGAGCAGCGCGTTAAGTTTGTGGAAGCCTTTTACAAAAATGAGCGCTTAAATCAAAATGCATGACTTCGTGATTTTTTTTTTGTCAGCATAATCGACTTAATGTGTCCACAACCGGTAGGATTGGGCACAAATATTAGCAAACCAGGAAAATTGAAAACACCTGTCCAGTTCGTTCTGTGGCAGACGAGCCGTAAACCTCGACTACTCGTTGTGCCCAATAATTGAATATCCCAGGAGCATCACTGATTGAGGATAAGGATCTTAACGATATGTGGTCTCAACAGGATGGTGCCACTTGCAACACAGCCAATAAAACAATGAATCTTTTGCGCGAGAAATTCAACGACCGAAATTCTCACGCCGTGACAATGTTAATTCGCCGTCACGATCATGTGATGTGTCACCGTTGGACTTCTTTCCTTGGGGATATTTAAAAGAAAAAGTGTACGTCAAAAAGACAAGAACAATTCAAGAGCTAAAGAATGAGATAATTCGGCACATTAACGGCATTGAACATCATTTATGCCTTGGAGTCATTTAAAACATGGATCAGCGGCTAGAGGTATGCCACCGAAGCCGTGGCGAGAGCTTGGACGACATTTTGTTTCACGCATAATTGTCCTAGATCCTTCTAACATAATAGCATATATTAACTTTTTGCTTTTATTTACAATTAACATCGTCCGTTTTAGTTGGACCCACCTTTAAAATATTGCTTGAGCTACATACTAACACAGTTCAGACGCTAATGAGCGCAAATGCTCATTTCCGACCTCTCATTTGTATAAGGACTAGGTGAAATCGAAGACGATATGTGGTTCTAACGGGATAATAATAATTGCCACACAGCCAAACACTTGAAATTAAATTCATCAAACTGGTACAACTAAAATCTATTAAAGTTTTCATTGTGTATATCTTAGCAAGGTGACCTAAATATCACAGCTATACAACAACAACAATTAAAGCAATAAAAGCCAGTTGTTTTTTGAGACATTTTTACATTTTTTTGTGTAATTTTCTTGTGTTTAGTGGTCCTACCATACTTTTATCTAAATTAAATAAGACTTTTTCAATAACACTGAAAAAAACAAACTGTATTTAAAAACGATTTAAGTTTATATGGAAATTAACAAAATATAGCTTTAAATGATATTCAAAAAATTGCATATTAGTTTATACCAATAGAAATAATGTACAATTTTCAATAGGTTTAGTGTCGTAAATAAAAGAGCCAGACAGCCAACCAGCCAGATAAGAATGGCTAGGTCGACTTTAAGTCTTTTTCTATTCGAAGCCGTGGGTGTATTAATAATAGTTTTATGCATTACAAACTTTAGCACGGTAAAGTGGAGTAACAAAAAATATTTTCTTTGTATTTTTCAAAGAATAATAATGCTCCTTTTTTTCTTCATTATCCCACTGTGCTGCAATTCTTTCAAGTATATATAAGATTCGAGAAATAGCGTTATCAAATGGAATATCAATTATTTATCTTACTATTGTGAATACTGCTATTGTTTAAACAATAAAAATTTTTTCTAACCTAAAATACAATTTAAGTTTCTTTAACTTCAATATTTTCAAAACATTCAAAAATCTTTCATCTCTTGTTTAACTTAAATTTTTTTATTCCTTTTAATTTTTTTGTTAGAAAACTAAAAAAAAAAAAAATGAAACAACAAAATTTTCTATATTTTCGTGTTTAAAAATATTTCTGAACTGAATGCATGAGTGTAACGTAAACAATCACAGACATACTCAAACTTAAACAAACATGCACCTACACATATGCACGATTGAATACACATCTGCTAGTGGTATATGCTTAAATGTTATTAGGCCGAGCCTTGAAAAGTATATTTTTTTTAGATGGATTGGTCTAATTTTGCTCATTAGTGGTTAAAACCTGAGTAAAATCGTTCAAAAATTTAAAAATTGTGTAATTAATAATTTTAATGATATTCAGCTTCTAATAAACAAAACTAGACCCATTAATAATAATTTATTTTGTAGGTCAGGTCTAACGGACATACATATATGTATAAAAAAAGATTTTTTTCTCCTTCAAAGTCTCAGACACATTACCACTACTACTACTACTACTACTACTACTACTACCAACATTGCAGTTTAAGTGCATATATTTACACAGAAAAAATTATTGCTAAAATATTTCCAAGCAAACCCTTGTTTAAAATTTTTTTAAATATCAACAAATTTTGTTTTCTGTTTCTATAAATATTTTTGTTTGATTTTTATTTTAGCAACAAAAATGTTGACAACTATACAAAAATATGATGTACGCGCTATTGGTCATAATTTTGTATGAAATATTTAACGCTCTTTAAGGTGGTCGTTTTTTTTAAAATTTTTTTTTGATCGTAACCAACACTACTTTGAGTGAAACAAATGAACAACAACAAAAAACAAATCCGGTCTATTTTTGGACTCAAGAAAATTACAACAATAAAAAACATGATAAAATAGCGTGGCGAGTTTGTTATTAACAGTGTTTAAAAATGCTTGACTATTTTTAATGTTTTTGTAATTGCTTAACTTAACTTAAGAAAAAGAACACAGTAAAAGCAAAAAGCAAAAGCAAACGCAGAAAAAGTGAGAGTAAATAATTTATTTATTCTCACCATGTTTATGTTCTCAGCTTAAAAAGCCAGCCAAGCAACCACTTGAAAAAAAAAATTGCTGTTGCTGTAAGTAATAAGTTTTCGTTTATTTTTTTTTTGCTTTGGCTTAACTGTAAATTGATGTGCTTAAATTCAGCGAGTATTAACTTCTTTGCTGTTTTTGACTTCATTGCTGTTGCTTGCTGTTGCAGGCGTTAGTTTCCTAGAATATATACATAATTACATAACACAAAATAAACAAATTAGTTTAAAAAAACGTGTAGTTTCATTTACGTATGTATGTACCTATTTATTAAAAAAAAAAAACGCAAAATACCAAAAAAATTCGAAACAAATTCGACAGCAACAGCAAAGAAGTTAACTTGCTGACTTTAAGCGCATCAAAAGCAAAAAAAAAACAATCAAAAACTTAATACTTACAGCAACAGAAAATTTGTTTTCTTAAGTGGCTTCTTTGCTGACAGATTTAGCAGAGTACATGCACATAGCGAGTTTAAACAAATTATTTACTCTCTTTGTTTTGCTTTTGCTTTTTTGCTTTTGCTGACTCGTAATCAAAGAGTTAAGTAAACACTTAGACACACAGTTTTTTAATTTGCTGCAAAAAATGTAAACAAAGCAAAAATGTGCGACTGTTGCTATTTTAAAGCAAGCAATTTAAACACTGGTTATTAAAGCAATAACAAAAGTAGGTGAAAACGAAACTAAAGCTGGGATCACACGATTGCCGCAATGCACCAATTTTCACACTTTTTAATACCCCAATCGTGTGACTGCACAATCAAATGCCTCATGTACCAATCGAGGGCAATATTGTGCTTACTTTTTCCAATAAAATGCAACCCTGGTGCGGCAATCGTGTGACTACTTGATACGCAATCGCGCGTCAATAAAAATGGCAAAAATGTACCAATATTTATTGGGTTCTTGTGCGGCAATTAAACAACACAATACGCGGCAATATTTGCCATTTTAATAAATTTACTTTTGTGTGTTTCTTTTAGTATTTTTAAATTTATCAAAAATAAAAATTGGGAATTTTGCAAGTCATTGATAAATAAATTGGTAATACATTTTGTATTCCTGAAAATAACTTTTGATTTTTTTTAAATTAGTGCAATAGCTGTTCACGGAGCAAAATGTAGTGAAATTCTTTAAAGCGAATTTATTTTTGAGTATTAATATTCTCTTTTTCTTTATATATTTAAAATATAATTTTACTTTGTTTAATTTTTGGAATTTCATATATTTTAATTAAAAAATTTAAAATAAAACTATTCAACAAAAGTTTGATTGAATATATGATACAATTTTCTTTTTTTTTTATGAACAAGCCAACTAGATCTTTCAAACAAATAAAAAATCTACCACAAAAGCTGTTTTCGCAGTTGACAGAAGAACAATCATGTGACTGTGCTGCGGCAATTATTGTACCCATTTCGCTTTGTACCAACCATAATGAAATAAACAGGTGGCATTACTATGCCAGATGACGATTTTTTGCTCTTGTATTGTTTGTCAAGTCTTATGTCAAAGTTTTGTTTATGTTTACAAAAAGTCCACGTTTTGTGCTGTTATTATTGTATTGTATTAAAGTTTTTGATTATTTAAATTAAAATTAAATAAGATAGTAACCATAGTGAAATAAAAATTGGCTAAAAATTAATTTATTTGATTGCGTTAGACAGCAAAATTTGATTTTAGTTTAATATAATTTTTGACGTAAACGGAGACTTATTTCCGTTTTTTGTTGTAATGTTGTATTTGTTGCCGTAGCGCTGCCACCTACTTATTCCACCATGGTACCAACTAGTGGCAATTAAATTTGTATAAAACAGGGCAATCGTGTGATTTCAGAATATTTTATTGGGGCAATTTCATTATTGTGCGTCAATAAAGCACAATCAAAATTGTGTTATATTGGTGCATTTGCGGTAATCGTGTGATCCCAGCTTAAAAGAACAGAAAGTTTTGGTTGGTTTCAAAGTTGATAAACAAGAATGAAAAAATCCCGTATTCTATTTTATTTAATTTTTTTGGTTAAATACATCATATTTTGAAAGCAAAATGATGATGAAAACCTTATCAGGCCGTAATGCTGCTGTTAATTGAGATTTCTTCTGTATCCAAGGAAAGGATACAGCGACAGTGAGGGGGTAAGAAACATTGTGTACAAAAAGACGAATGGTGTTCGGAAATTATTAAAAAAAAATGTGTCCCAAGGCCAGCCGCTCTTTACAGATGCAACAAAATTATTTGTTTTTAAATTTGTATCAATTTCAGTAAACTTTTTTGTTTGATTCAGCGTAATTATTTGTTTGAAAATTTGTTTAATATCAAACACAAATTTAACCAATAATAACAACTATTTGTCTGAAAAAATCCAAGTTCGTTTTTTCAATAAACGAAATGCAAAATAAATTGTTTGAATATGCAAATTCGTTCGTAGGTCCTGTTTTAAATTGGAAAAATAATTTTTTCTGTGTACATGAGTATGTGTAGGAGGGAGCTGTTGTAAATTTTTTCCTTGTTTTTTGTTTATGCGAAACATTCATTCATATAAACTGTTTAACAAAAATCTTTCAATGTATTTTTGTTTTTCCCTTGATAAAGTTGTTAAAAAACTATTTCATTTTATAAGTTTGCATGACTGTATCGTGTATGCGTATTTTTGCAAAACTTGAAAAAAACATTTTGTTGAATTTTTATTTTTTTTAAAAAGTTTTGCTTTTGATATTTATGAAATGTAATAATATAAAAACGAATTTCCTTAAATGATTTTCTTTTTACTGTCTGTCTCTTGCTCAAAATAATTTCTAACAAAGAAAAGTTTGAAAATAAACTTATTTAAATTCATGTGCTTATTCATGTGTTGAGCCAAAATATGAATTAAAGAAACAAAAAAAAATAAATTTTATTAGTTTAATTGCATTACGTGCTAAGCATCTAAATCCTCTACCATTTCAAATCCTGAATGGGGGCTTATAAAGTTTATCATTACGTGTGTAATACCGACAAATATTCATCGAAGACGCCATCATGGGTGCTTTATAAGTAAGTGCTTCCTACCTTAAAATTTCAATAAATCAAAGTGCACTGCTTATCACTTGAATAGGACCCCAACTCGCTTTTTATTTCTTTAAAATTTCGTGATATGCTTGTAGGTCATCGTCCACACTTGCAGATTTTGTTGCAGCTTTGAAATTGCACTAGTGTCCAGATTATGAAATTCCGTTGTTATATTATATACTTATATAAAAACAAATACATCTACCGCCAACATCAAGTTGAAAGTGTCAGAATTACACAACAAAGCACAATAGCAGAGTACATGTATTCAATAATTAAATCAAAGCCGCGAATAACGTTGTAAAATCCACTTTTTGCTAAAACTGTTTTTTTTTGCAGATCACCGTTAACATTACTCTCTTATACTGTCTAAGCATCAAATCACCCAAAATTATACACCTTAACGCCGTCAAAATGCGATACAAAGAGTCAGCCAGTGGAAGAACGTTGTAAGTTACTAACGAAACGATACAAACGAAGTGGTTTTGCAACGTGGAATAACGTTTTAAAAACCGCTTGCCGAGTGGAAACACGTTTTAAATGACATCGTGATTGTGGACGTTTTTCCAATAAAAAAAATTATAAACTGTAAATTTGCATGTTATTTAAAATTAAAATTTCTTGATATTTTGCATAAAAGTTTGTATTATCATAATTTTTGATAATCTAAAAAAAAATTAAAAAATAAGGCCCTAATCATGTAAAACACAACGCAACGACAAAGAATAATATTGAAAGCACAAACAATGTCATAAATATTTTGTAATTGTTTGCAAATGTATGTGCATACCACGGTGTATTACTATTACCAAATTCCACACAACACATAACACCTATAGGTTTTTTTCAATATTTATTTATTAAATCTTCATATTTTAAATATGAACTAACAATAATTATTGTTATCAAATCTTATCCTAATACTTTATTTTATGTCCTTCCAGTGCCATACAAAAAAATATCGTCATCACGGTTTGTGTTCACTTATTTAGGTGTTTATCGCTCTTCTGATTGGGTGAGTGCTTCTGTGTCTCTTCTACTTAAGCGAGTGTGGCCGCAATAATTTAAAATATTTCGATCTAGTGGATTTGGGTGCAGTTCAAGCATTTTTAAATATTTTACTGTATATTTCGTCATCGTAGTTTTAACTAACGGCACATTGAGATCCTTGTGGATATTTGAGTTTTTAACAAATCAGGGAGCAGCTGTGATTATTCGAAGAAGTTTATTTTGGAGAGTTTGAATTTTTTTCGATATTAGAGGCCGATGCAGTGTCCCATAACTGAATACCATAGCACTAGATTAGTTTTAAGATAGAGCTGTAATAAAAAGTTTGCAATCGAGACTTAGAACAGATTTTCTTCCAATAAGCCAATTAATTTGAATTGCTTTTAGTTTCATTTAAGCTTATTTTGCTTCTATATGCCATTTTCACGTCAAACGGCGATCTAGATGTATACCGAGGTATTTTACATACGAGTGTTGACGTATTATTTAATATTGATTTTAATAGGGGGTCATGTTTCCCGACGCAATGTTATACACTAATACCTCATTTTGCGTCGTGATTACGTTCAAAAAAAAAAAAAAAAAAAAAAAAAACGCGACGCAAATTGAAACGACGCAAAGAGAATTATGATTTTCTATAGAAAACCATGTAAACATCGAAGATAGGTTCCAGGGTTACGAAAAAACTCGTTTTTAAAAAGAAAATTGAACAAAGTAAACATTAAAAAACAAAAATAATATAAAATCTTATTACATACATACAAGGCGAGTTCATTACAGGTGATGCTAAAAGCCCTGCTGATAACTTTTTTTCTTAAGCTTTATAATTGTTACATGTCAAAATTTTATTTATTTTCTTTCAGGCATGTTCTGAAAATCACTTGATTTCAAATCGCGTGCTTTTAAAATCACGCATGTGATTTTGTGTTGTTCTGAAAAACATTTCGTTTTAAGTTTCTTGGTATGCTTTCGGCAGTTGAAAATCACGCCGAAACATACAAAAACGGAACACAAAAATATCAAAAGTGTGATTTTAAAAGGCACATCTGATTTGAAATCACGTGATTTGAATTAAAGTAATATGCAGAACATGTCTGTTTGTTTCTGTTTTGAATTGTTTCGATTTTTGACATTGTACAATGATTTTACAAAAACAAATTGCTTGTGGTTTTTGTACTACCGAGATTACCTGGAATGAATTCGCCTTGCATACATACATACATAAAAAAAAAAAATTCAATGAACACAAAATAAAATATTTAATTAATTTATAAAAAACAAAATAAAAATTAATCACTTTCTGTTAAGTCTAAAATGGCTGTTTTCGTAAGTCGCCTTTCTTTCACAAAAAATTGGTCCAATGTTTTCTGAACAGTTTTTTTTCAACGTGAACCAAATTTCCTTGTAACAATTGATATTCGTAACTACCGCCTGGGACACTTTAAAACTGCATCCGCTGACAGGGTCGTTTTTTAAAAGAAATCTTCATAGATTCGTAAATCAAACACATCGCTTTGGAAATTTGTTTAGAGGTTGAATTTTGTTCTTCGGAGATTTCTATTGAACGGTCACTGTCATCATATTAGCAAAATCGAGTTTTGATGGCATGGCGCAATTACGTAGAAACAGAAGTCGTTGCCATCTTTTAGAAAAAAAAGAAATTAAAAAAAAAAGATTTAAGATTCGAACCCAAAACAACGCAACTGAAAATTAGTACTAATTCAGCAGCGACGTAACTTCGAAAAAACGCAAAACGAAACGACGCAAAGCGAGGTATTGGTGTATGTACGCATTTAAATGCGTACTGTAAATTTGGGCCTAAGTAGCATAATAAACCTCCATAAGGTAGTTTTAGACCAAATATTTGAGCAGTGTGTTAAATAATAAAAAAAAAATTACTTCTATAAGTATCAGCTCGCATATGCAGCGTAAAATTTTTCAATTGAAGCAAGTTTTATATTGGAGTAACAAGCCATCTGACATTACCTGTTATTCAAGTCATTGGTTTGTGATGGCAAATATACACAAAAATCTTTTTATTTATACACATTGTTTAAAGAAAAACATTTTGAATAAGCTTAAATACAATTAAATAATAGAAATAAGAAATATGAATTAATATATAAATTGCTGTTGTGAACGATTTTAGGTTATGCCACATGAAACCAAAAACGAAAGTGTGTAAGCAAAAATTATAAGCCTTCTGTATGTGTCAATTTTGACAAAGCTACTGCTAAATATTGACCCCCCCCCCCCCCCCTAAGAAAGAAAGTCACATCTCCATTTTAGTAGTTTTGAGATATTTAGCTTTTATGTTTTTTTAATATTTAATATTTGTTTTTTTAATACTTAATATTTTTGAAAAATTTTTTATCAAAGTTCTTTTTGGGAATACAATTATTTATTAAAAGATTTTGTTTGTTGTGCTTAATTCCCTTTTTTTAATAATTGATAAAAAAAATACTGATATTTACTGATGGAGGATAAGCTGTTCCTATGCGCAATTCACTGGTTGCTCAGGCCAGATCATCAGGAAACGTTCTTCTAAATAATTTTAGAAAAGCCAAGCTATTAACAAACAAGACTACAGAGGGAATGAGAATTACTTACATACACTCAAAAAGTCTTTTTTGCAACGATATCAGGGCTTAAACAAAATACCAACAATAAAACAGTGAGTTTATTTTTTTCTTATATTCCCCACTTGAAAAATCTCAAAAATTACTTAAAAATTTATTAATTGATTCGATTTTATTGCGGTAACAGACAGCTGAAATTTTGATGATAAAGTAGAGGAAATGGACTAATGACTTTTTATTCTAGTATAGTCTCTCAAGCAAATCTTGCGAAAATCAAATTGTTAAAATTAATTTAAGATTTGGAGATGTTGTGTATATATTTCTTCCTAGTCATGCCATTTTTGGTCAATTGAACATATGAAGATTCTGATGGAAGTCGGAAGGCAAGTTCTACGGTTATGATTATATTTTGTTCAATATTAGGCAATGGTGACGGTATCATTGACGGTATTTTTTGATCATTAGATGATAGCGATGGTATAGGAAGATTTTTCGGCGGTGTACAATTTTACTATTTTCTTTATTGCTTTCTTTATTCTTTTCTGCTGCAAACTTCCATCCTATTATTTTTTTTTTGCTTGCTAAAAGTGCAAAGTTTTTTTCTCCACCCATTTTCTGTATTTATTATCATATAACATGCCTAACGTATGACTTATAGTTACACAAATAAAAATTAATAAATTTTTAAAAAAAATTAAAAAATACAGAAACACCCGAAAACAAAAAAGCAGCAACAATTTTGAAAATTAAGTCTTCAAACCTGCAGCTTCAACATGTGTGTATGAATTAATGTATTTATGTTTGAACTGAAGCAGCCTGGCTTGCACTAATACACAACGTTAATTTTTATTTCATACCGTCAGCTCAATTCCAAAACATGCTAAGTCGACTAAGCATGTTTTTAATTTTTGAATTGAGTATTGTTTAATTAAATTCTGTAAAATTTTGGAGTTGATTGCCTGACCCAAGCCAAAGTTATGCACAAAAAAGTAACTTAGCAAACAACTGAATGTCGTATCGCCGTAAAGAGCTTAACGTTCAAAACTCACTTTTTAAACTTAGCATGTTTTTGAATTGAGCTATCGATACGAGTTTTTGCTCACTCTGTATTACTCTGAGACGATATTCGCAGATCCAAGGATAAAATTCTCTGGTTTTTTAAAGTCATTCGTACTTGTCTGGTCGGTGTTTGCAAGAACTTGTGCGTAAAATTATTGCACACACAAAGAAGAAAAGTCATACTATCTAAAAAAAACTTAGATACCAAAAATCAGAAACACATTTACGGTTCCGAATTTGCCCTTATCTTAATTTTGGGATTTTGACAATTGTGGCTTTCTTTCTGAGGAGGGCAGAATACATGTCGTGTAAATGTACCTCTAGTAAAGCAATGTGATTATAGAGAAGCATACTGTCAAGATAACGACATGTTTCTACAGTTCAAACTGCTGGGTAATTTCCTACAATTATTTATTTATTTTTATCGGTGCAACACAATATACATACAAACATAGATAAATATTTGTATGTGTATGTGTATGTGGTTAGTTTATCAATTATTTAACTACCATTTCTATTTTTGTTATACCCTTTACCACGGCGAGTAGTGATTGATGGTATATTAAGTTTGTCATTCTACCAAGAATTATTAATCTAAGACCCTATAAATAATATGAATTTTGGACTGTTAAGTAATTCTAAACCGATTTAGCCATATTCATCAGTATGCCGTCTGTTAAAGACACGATTTCATTTAAACAACTGAACAGAAAATATTTTAATAAATTATTGCTTTGGATAAAATTGCACCAAAGTCAGATTAGAATAAAAAGAATTATGGACCTAAATGTTGGCCAACCGTTCTAAAAAATGTCTTTTTCTATATCTTTTTCTATCTCACAGTATTTCATGTTAGTTATTTACTATTTTGACCTGCCCACTTAGATGGGCGCTACAACAAAAACTTACCCGAAAAAATACCGAAATCAAAGCAGTGGCGTTCCAAATTTCAAAATGACATTTTCAACTTCTCTGATGATATGTAAATTTTCACCATACCTCGTAAATTAATGCACCTCCCGAAAGTAAATCTAATATGCCTACAACGCTTACAAATAATTATTCTCCTAAGAAATTTGGTTCAATTTGATTTAATACGACAAGAAATTACACTGCCAAAATTTTGAAGATCAGTCTATAATTTATGACAGGTCCCCAAAAAAGACTAATTTTCGAAATACAATTAAATACGTCTTAAATCACAACGCAAATAATGACACAGTTATGAAATTTGAAACATATATATTGATTTCTACAACTAAAAAATTAGTGATATTAATTAAAAACTTTATTAAATTTTCGCCAGTTAAAAAATTAATAGTATCAATTAAATATTTTTTGATATTACCAATATTTTATTTATTTATTTATTTATTTATTTATTTTATAAAAAGTATATATGTATATACATATTACAATTATTAACTGTAATATATTTTTCTATGTAAGTTAGTTGCATAGTCTGTAAGGAATTTTGTTGTTCCATAGACTGAAATAAATAAATAAATAAATAAATAAATAAATAAATATTTTCTGCCGTAATGTTGTTGATACAAGTAAACGTTTAATTCACTTGATGAAACTTTTAATTAAAATTGATTTTACTTTTGTTTAATGGTTTAATTGAAAATAAAAATTAGTGAGAATTGTTTCTTTGCATCACTTAAAATTATAGTATAAGATTTTACGCAGATTGGTTTTTTATTTATCACAGCTCTTATATGAATACTGCTCCTGAAAATTTTGATTCTTGGTAGAGGATATCAAAGATTCGAATATAGCGCTTTTACTAGTTGTTATTACAACTTAGAATCCTGTGGCAACTACCATAGTTGTTTTATTTATTCAGTATTTGTTGGCAATTTTTCTATTGTTGTTTCAGCTGAAATTTTTAGTTTTATTTTTGCTATTTGATATTGCATAAGTATTATACATACATATGACATAAACTCACACAAGTGTTATATTCTTTAATACAGTGTGAATTTAGCAACAACTATTTTTACGTCTCTGTCTCCAGCACAGTTTCTCTTGCTTCCGAAAATATGTCACAAATGGATTTTATATCGCATTTGAAATTTGAAATAAAAAAAGTTTATCTTTAGTAAACAATTTTTTTTTCGAAATTTTAACTTTTCAATTTAAAAATAAACGTAACTGGACAATAGAACAAAATACATTTTTATATTGATTTAATGTAACAGGTGTGATAAGTTTGGTAAGTGCTAGTTGAAATATGAATAATGTAAAATGTTATGAATGGTATTTTATTTAATTCAATTGATTTAAAAAAAAGTAATTTTTAGTAAATTTAATGTTGTATACTTAACATACTGAAAATATCGCTGGGCGAAAACATTTTGTGTTATATGCAACATGAACACTAAAAATCAGAATGTCTTAAATACTTGCATTTTTTTTTTTGTAATTTCATTTCATTTTATTTTACAAATGCTTTTAATAAGCAAAATTGAGTTATATCGTTTTATTTCAGTTATAATGGCAATGCAATATGTGTTATTTTATGCTTTTTTTATATTACGCTTTAATGTTGAACAGTAATCCGCCAGCGTTCTCTAAATATCATGATGTCACTTTTCTATAGGAGAAATGTAAAAATAACAAGTTAGAGTGCTATATTCGGCTGTGCCAAATCTTTGATACCTTCCCCCTACAGTTCGAATATGGGAGGGGGCTCTATATAATATCATTATATTATTTATTATTTCATTATAAAACGGACATCAGTATAAAAATTGGTTGCATGTTTAGACCTATATAAAATTATTGACCGACAATCTGAAAGTTTTATGCTTTTCTTTTTATAAATTTTAGCTACTTTGAGTAAAATATCATGATTCGTTACACTTTTAGCCGAACTAAAATGACTTTCAGGTGGGGAATTTATATTGGACGCATTTTAAATTATGGACTAATCATCCCAAAATTCTGTACAGTGATTTTTGGCAAAAAACCTCAATTAGAACAAATTTCGATATAAGTAGTAGTGAAATTTGCTATGGAGTTTAAACGTGGTTTTCAGTTTGCTGGAACTAAATGTAAATAATGGACCGATTATTACAAAATTGCATGGTATTATTTCTGGCTATTTGAAGCTATACAAGCATTATTCGTACACTCAAAATTTTATGTAAATTTCATAGAAAATTTATTTTAAACAACTAAAATTTATTTAAAAAAAGGATCATTTACACTTAGGGATGGGCAATATATATCGATATATAAAATTATCGACATTTAAAAAAATTATAATCGATATTTATCGCCGATATTTAAAATACCCATATATCGATACATCGCTATTTATCTACGACTATCCAATTCGATATTTTTAAGACTCTTTATAATAAAATTCAACATTTTAACCGTTGCTCAACTGCTCACAATACTTTTGTTTTTTAAGAATTGCATATGTTTTTTTAACTAATATTAAGAAAATAACGGCGCTTTTCTATTCTACATTTTCATAGATTACACAGTTCAGTTTTGTCTCGGTTTTTAAGAGATGAGAACAAAAAAATAGGCGCGAAAAAAATATTCTGAAAAGGGTTCCTAGAATTATGACAAGAATCGCCTTAATTATTGCGTATTAGCAGCAGACTCATGAAAGTTGGAATGTTAATAATATAAAAATATATTCTTTTTTTTTTATTTGAGCATGTTCTTATTTATTAAAAATAAAATATTGCGCAGTTTACTTGTATAGTATGTGTCACAAGTTTCGTTTACCGGCAGTATTTAATCACAATGATTTTTTTTTTTTAGATTTCATATGGCGAATAAATAAAAATTTTTTTGTATTCTTTACTTTTTTTTAAAATTTTTTTTTTATTGTAGAATTAACTGCCGGTCCCTCGATTTCAAACAAAAACTTCGTTTGCATAACTTATTTTTAAAACTAAATTTTTAAATTGGTTTTTGTTTTAAATGAAAGTTAAGCGAATGAAAATTTCGAGGAACAGGCACTTAATTTGAAATTAAAAGAAACAATTAAAAGTTAGAACGGAATTGCATGTAATAAGTTTGTACATATGTAAATATGTATTGACACAGGCATATAAGGTTTATAAATTTGGTAATAATTTCGGCTTAATACCTTCGATACATCGATATATCGATATTTTAATTAATAAATATCGATACTCTTAAAAAATATCGATACGATATATATCGATATATATTTTTTTAAATTTGCTAATCCCTATTTACACTTCATTTAAAATAAATGAATTTTACATAAATTTTTGAATTTTTTTTATTCACCACACATACACCAGTGTGTTCTCTTTTAGCGGCTCGAATTGAGTTTTTGTGTGTGTTTTTTATAAGGTTTTTTTATTTTTATATATTTTATTTTTTAAGATTTTTTAATTAAGAACAATTTAAAAATATAAAAAATGAAGATAAATAAAAAAAACCTTACTATTACATTAAATAACAGTAACAAATTAAAAAAAAAATAGTGAACATACCATGAATAATCATGGTTTGTTCATAATCATAGAGAGGGAATAAGACCTTACAAAGGTTAACCATTTATTTTAAAAGTCCTCCAAATTGACTTTTAAACGACATATCAGGGAAAATAAATGAAGATGAATTCGCGCAGTTATAACATCTCGGATATGGCAAAAACAAGGTTTTTTTTAACTTTTAGACCTGACGTGAAGAAGAAATTCTAAGTACAGATTCGAATTGAGGGCAAATCAAAGCCTTACAAAGTAATACTCTACTAACAAATACTTAGAAAAGCATACTCTAGTGTAGTCTAGGCTTTTGACTTTTTCCACATTTTGTCTGGCCTGTGTAATTTATCGGTCTGGCCTATCCTCAACCTTTTTTTTTTTTTTTTTCAGTATTTATTTATTGAATCTTCATATATTAAATATGAACTAACAATAATTATTTTAATTGATACCATTTTTTTAATTGATGAAACACTTTTCTGTGTAATGAATTGTCATATATTAAGTATGACCTAATTATAATTAATCAAATCTTATCCTAATATTTGCTTTATGTCCTGCCAGTGCCAGACAAAAAAGATTTAGTCATCACAGTTTCTGTTCACATATTTAGGTGTTTATCGCTCATCTGATTGGGTGAGTGCTGCAGTGTCTCTTCTCCTTAAGCGAGTGTGGCCGCCATAATTTAAAATATTTCGTGCTAATGGGTTTGGGTGCAGTTCCAGCCTTTTTAAATATTTTACTGCATATTTCGTTATCATAGTTTTTACTAATGGCACATTGAGATCCTTGTGGATATTTGAGTTTTTGACGTACCAGGGGGCGGCTGTGATTATTCGAAGAAGTTTATTTTGGCGCCTTTGAATTTTTAGAAGTTTGCAATCGAGACTAAGAACAGAATTTCTTCCAATAAGCCAATTAATTTGGATTGCTTTTAGTTTCATTTGAGTTAATTTAGCTTCTATATGCCATTTCCACGTTAAACGCCGATCTAGATGTATACCGAGGTATTTTACATGCGAGTGTTGGGGTATTATTTGATTATTTATTTTAATGGGGGGGGGGGGCATGTTTCTCGACGCAATGTGAATGTTATATGTGCGCATTTTTGCTCATTGATCTTTATCCTCCATTTTTTTAACCACCTTTCTAGTTCAAAATATATGATCCTGTAGGTAACGAGATGCTTCTTGACAGTTTGCGTGTACGCTTAGAAAAGCTGTGTCGTCCGCAAATGTTGAGGTATGGGTGTAGATGTTTGTTGGCAAGTCCGAAGTATAAATTAAGTATAATAGAGGGCCCAGGATACTGCCTTGTGGGACTCCAGCGTTAATTGGCTGTGGAGAACTTAAAAATTCGCCTTCTTTAATAATAAATTGACGACCGACTAAGTAGCTTTCTAACAGCTTGTGTATATTTGCTGGTAAGTTTTGCTGCAATTTCAGTAGTAAACCTTCATGCCAGACTTTATCAAAAGCTTGAGACACATACATCGATGAAGAGTGCTGAGCCATATTTTTTTTCTTCAAAGGCTTTTCTTATGACATTTACTATTCGATGAGTTTGTTCAATTGTGCTGTGTTTTCTTCTAAAACCGAATTGATGATTGGGAATACATCTGTTATCATTTAAAATCGGCGTTAATTTAGACACTAGAAGTTTCTCAAAAAGCTTTGATATATTAGACAATAAGCTAATAGGTCTATATGACTCAACTTTTGTGGGATCCTTTCCTGGTTTAGGTATCATGGTAACTAAGGATACTTTCCACTCTTGTGGGTAGTATTCAAGGCGTAAAATAGCATTAAAAATTAGTAGAATAATTTTCTTTGCTATGCTAAGTAGCTCCAAAAGCATTTTGTTACTGATCTTATCAAAACCAGGGGCTTTCTTGGGGTTTAAATCATGAATAGCCTTCTCGATTTCTCTTACTTCAAATCTTAGTGGAACAGATGATCTAACAGCAACAGGTGGTAACTCGACCGCAGTATCGAAAGATGTATGAGGGGTAAATACGGTTTTCAAATGATTAACGAAAATATTTCCTTTTTCTATGTCATTTCGTGCCCAACTTCCATTTAAGTTTCTTAATGGCGGTTTAGTGATAACTGGTCTTTTAAGATTTCTAGCTGCACGCCATAATGAATAATCAGATTGAGGAGTTGCATGAAGTTCCTTAAGATATTTTTCCAGAGAAGCCGTTTTTTGAGACTGCAGTAAGTTTCTTAGCCTTTTTGTGCACTCTTTTAGTAAATTTTTAAGTTGAGGGGATCTGTGCAATTGCCACTCTCTTCGAACTCTCCTTTTTTCAGTCAAGAGACGCTCGACATCAGTAGAATATATTTTACTATTTTTGATATTTTTGCGGGCTACGCTAGAATGTTGAACAGCTAGTTTGAGATAATTGTCAAAATTTACAATAGAAAGATTCACATTCTCCGGTGTTCTAAGCGGAATATTTTCAGTGCAGTGGGTACTGAGATATTTTTTATATTTTAACCAATTTATTTGTGTGGCTGACGTCACTAAGTAACCAGACGGAGATACAATTCTATAAGGGTTTGATATGGTAGGAATTGTAGGTGTGTGATCAGAAGATAATTCTAAAGAAGCTTCAACGTGAATCGTTTCTGCGGGGATGTTTTTAACCACGCCAAAATCGATGACATCTGGAATTTTATGCTGATCAGTAGGCCAATAAGTTGGTTGACCACTCGCGACCACATTTAAATCCATTTTAGACATTGTATTATACAAAACACGACCCTTTGGTGTAATGAGCCGTGACCCCCAGAAGGTATGTTTAGCGTTGTAATCGCCAGCGGCTAGGAAACAGGATCCTAATGATTTAAAATATTTATAATATTGGCTTTCTGATATTGAAAATCTAGGTGGAGAGTATAAAGATGAAAGTACAAAGTTTCGATTTAGCTCTTCAACACAAATGTTCGTTGCTTGCAGATAATCTTCACGATGATCACACATTAAGTAGTGTTTGATTCGTGTTTTTATCAAAATAGCAGAACCTCCACAAGCTCTATCTCGAGGGTCCTTGGTATCATATAATATATAACCATTAATTTTAAACGTATTTCTTGAGGTCAAATGAGTATCAGAAACCATCATTACATCAATTTGTTTACTTTTAAGAAAATATTTTAGTTCATTTTTATGTTGGCGAATGCCGTTTGCGTTCCAAAAACAAATTTTTAAGCAATTCATGGCTTGTTAAGTACAGCTTGCAATAACATCGATTGCATTCTTAACATTTCCTGCATCATATTACCCATTGTAATCGTAAATTTTGTACTAGTGTTTCCATGGTTTTTTCTAGACGACTTAAATTAGAAACTGGGGTCTCATCATTATTTGGCAAATCACCTTGCATTGGCATATGGTTTGATTTTAGGACGTTAGCGTAGGATGTTCTGTTATTACTAGGCTGCGGTACCTGAATGTTATTAGTATTATCTTGATGTGTTTCCTGAATTTGAGGTGGATTAGGTTTCGGTCCAACCGAGCGCTTGACGATAGAGTATACAGGGCATCCTCTATAGTTAGCAGTGTGATTACCAAGACAGTTGCGGCATTTTGTTACATTAGGGTCGTTTTTAGACTTATCGCAGAGAGCTGTACCATGCAATTCTCCACATACAACGCAAACAGGGGTTAAATGGCAGTATGCCTTAGTGTGACCAAATTCTTGGCAGTTTAAACATTGCACGGGACCGTTCCTTTTATGCGGCTCCTCTATCGTTATTTTCCTATACAGGATATATTTCAGACTGTAAATGGGATGAGTTTCGTTTTTTTAAGCTTAACGTCGCCGGGTTCTAACTCCACTCGAAATAGTGGCTGGGGATTTTTTCTCTATTTTTAATATTAACTGCATTTTTAATTTTAAAGCCTTCTTCTAAAAACGTTTTTATCTCACCTGGGTCTACGCATGAATCAATGCCCTTTATCACTACCTGAAGAAATTTACTGCTCTTCAGTTTATATGCATAACAATTCTTATTATGTACTTCAAATTTTGTTATTACCTTACGAAAATCATCTTCACGATTAACTTGTATTTTTGTCTCATTAATACTACCCCGTTTTATTGCAGCTACATAAAAAGAATTTTCACCTATTACCGAGATCAAATTCTTTATTAAATCACTTGAGTTTTGCTCTCTAAGATATATCGGGGGTGGCTTAGAAGATTTTGTAACGTTTTGTGCTTCCGAGGATTCCTCTTCCAAAATTGCAAACCGATTTTGAGAACTTATTCTATCAGCTGTACCCTCTTTTAAAACTTTTGGGACAGAAGCAACTGCAGAAGAGGTTGGGCTGCGACCCCGTTTTAGCACTGTTATGTACCTATCCATTCCAACTTGTACTTGAGGCTTTTGACCGATTTTCACCTGTGATACTGAGTTTTCCATCATGCCTGATTTGGGTGTAATCTTTTCATCACTTGTTAAAATCGTTTCTGCCACTGAGGCACCGCTTGCAGGTTTTATATTTTTTATTGTATTAGAATCAACCGTATTATTAGACACCGAAGGTGATACAGATTTTTCTATTGTGCCTGATTGGGGGTTAATATTTTTATCACTTATTAAAATTGTTTTTGCCGCTGAGGCATCGCTTGCAGGTTTTATATTTTTTATTGTATTAAAATCAACCGTTTTATTAGACACCGAATGTGATACAGAGTTTTCTATTATGCCTGATTGAGGGTTAATATTGTTATCACTTATTAAAATTGTTTTTGCCGTTGAGGCAATGCTTGAAGGTTTTATATTTGTTAGTGTATCAACCGTATTATTAAAAACAGAAGGTGAGATGGATCGCGTACGAGTAATAGGTTTAGCCGTTAGGTATTTGCTATCATCGACTCTATTTTTTATTTCTGCATTTGTTTCGTTAACACTCACTGTGATATATGCATTTCTATCATTATGCTTAATTGTTTTTGCACTGTTTGCACTCATAAGAGTTTTTTTTTTTTTTGCTGTTTACAGTTGTGCTCTTCTTATTTGTTATTGTTTATCAACACCGAGAATAAAAAATGTGTATTTTTTTGTATGTATGTACATGCATGTATTTTTTTCTTTTCTTTTATTTACTTTTTTTTTTGTATACTTTATTTGTTCACGTTTTTATAAAAAAAAAATAAACCGTATGCCGAGCTTAGAAAACACGTCTATCTTCAACGAGCGCGACTAACAACGTTTTCAAACATAGGCTTATCCCATATAACTGCTATGGTGCCAAATCCTTTCTTAGCCTGTATAAGGGCTAAGTGAAGTAATAGACCCATTTTTTTCGGAAATACCATACACTCGCCCTTTGCTTAGTAGCTGAAACTATCAAATTTCCCCTATACCAGCTTCTGTTGATACGAAACATACGAACAGGGCGAATTACTCAGCAATGAGAGTAAAATCGGTCCCTAGATCCTGTTTTTTTTTTAATATTATTATTAGTTTTATTAGTAGTATTTATAATACTTTTAAATGATATTTTAATCAAATTTAACAAATATTACAGTCTGATTAAAATTTAAATTTTTTTTTATAAAATTTACAGTTTTTTTTCTAAAAAGATTCATTCGATTCATTCTTCACATCATTTGGCATCATGTTGTATAGGTTCAAAACTTTGCTAAATGCTGATGTTTGCACTGCATTTGTTTCTGCTCTCCTAAGGTTATACGGCTGTACCTCCCGAAGATATCTTAATTATTCAATTTTTATTTTCTGAATAAAAAATATTGTATTTAACTGTGCAGTCTTTGTTGTATATTTAGCCATTTTAATGTGTCCAATATATGTCTAACTGAAGTGTAACGATTGCATTTTAATTTTCAATTCAATTGTGATTTTTAATTGAACTGTTGGTTTTTAATTGAAGTTTTTGATATTTTAATTAGACTTAAGTTCGTCAAATTTAATTTTCATTTAATTATTTTTATTGAAGAAAGGAATTTACAACATGAAATGATTTTAAAATTTTTTTTTTTATAATTCTTGACTGAACACGGGATTGAACTCGAGTCGAATTTACATGTTTCGAGAATTACCATATTCTTATCATCAGAATTCTTTGCCTTCTACCGTTTGCGCCATTGCGGCGCCTGCCAGTCTTTAGTCGAACATCATTATTTTACCAATTGTATTGGTAGATCGAAATTTGCTGTAATTGATTATCAATTTTTCAATTTTTATTTACATGTTTTTTCCTTTCTTCTTGTTTTTTCGTACTTTTTGTCAAGTACATTTGTTTTATTTTAAATTTTCTCCATTTCATTTGGAATTTTCTCAATATCATTCGGAATATTCTCAATTTCAAATTGAAATTCTCAATTTCATTTGGAATTTTCTCAAATTAAAATTGATATTCTCAATTTCAATTAAAATTTTCTTAATTTCAAATTGATATTCTCAATTTCAATTGGAATTTTCTGAATTTCAAATAGATATTCTCAAATTCAATTGGAATTTTCTCAATTTCAAATTGAAATTCTCATTTTCCTTTGGAATTTTCCCAATTTCAATGAAAAGTTGTGAAGTGGTGGTGGCGGAGGGTATAAAAATTACTTTCAAGATTTGCAAGCCGATCATTTCTCAATCATAAAGTGTCTGATTTGAGGATTAGAATATATGCCCTTTTTAAATTTTTTATTCACCAGTAAAGGATAATGTGTTTTAAATATAAATTTTTTATATATAAGAACATGCTCAAATAAAAAAAAAATTTTTTTTATATTATAACTTTTTATGACCTTTAGCCAAACAAATAAACAACAACATAGATAATCGACACAGGTCAACAATAAATATTGAACAAAAAAACAAAATATTTTTTTATTATTAACATTCCAACTTTCATGAGTCTATTGCTGCTAATACGCCATAATTAAAGCGATTCTTTGCTTAATAATAGGAACCCTTTTCAAAATATTTCTTTCGCGCCTATTTTTTTGTTGTCATCTCTTAAAAAACCGAGACAAAACTGAACTGTGTAATCTATGAAAATGTACAATGGAAAAGCGCCGTTATTTTCTTAATATTAGTTAAAAAAACATATGCAATTCTTAAAAAACAAAAGTATTGTGAGCAGTTGAGCAACGGTTAAAATGTTGAATTTTATTATAAAGAGTCTTAAAAATATCGAATTCGATAGTCGTAGATAAATATCGATGTATCGATAAATCGGTATTTTTAATGTCGGCGATATATATCGATTATAATTTTTTTAAATATCGATATTTTGATAGATCGATAGTTAATGCCCATCCCTACCGGGTAGCTCTTAAAATAAAATAATTTTGCTAACAATTTCATGAAGTTTTGCTCTATTTATAAAAAAAGTACTGTACTGTGTTTAGATTTTTTATGAATAAAAACCTATTTTAACTTTTGTAATAAATTGTACTTGTTTAACAATACTTTATTAACTCAAAATTAAAATATGTTCAGTAGAAGCAAAATAATTTTTAATTTAATATTGAAGGCATATGAAAAATTTTTTCAAAAAGTGAAATAATAAAAAATTTTGACTTAATACACTATTGTTGAACAAGTGCGATATATTTATAATACAACAAAGTTCTTCAAGGAATTCTAGAATCCATCCGAAATAAATAAATATCTTACTATCATGCAACCAAAATACACCATTTTATAAATTAATTTTTAACAGACACACATGCGATTATCCTGCATCTACACAATCATATTTAATTTATTTTTTTTTACAAAGACATCTTGAAAATAAACATTTTTTTTATATTTGTTAAAAGAGCATCTGTTTTTAATGTTTAAATAAAAAAGTATATTTCTGTTATTAAATTTTTCAGTTAACTAAGTAATTTATTTACATAAATTTAAAAACATCTAAATGAAGCAGTCTGGAAATAACAATTCTGACATTTACAATCTTTGTTTAATTATCAAAAAAACAATTTCATTTGTTGATCATTTATATTAAATTTAAATGCAACAAATTCAATTATAATTATATTCCAATATACAAATAGTTTTAAACTATTTTTTCTAATAAACATTTATTTAAATAGTTGGGTTCTTGTTTTGTGTGTACGAAATCTACACACCTGCTCCAATATGTTCTATATGAGACCTATTGATATTTAAAAAAGAAGAAAAATCCCGGTAAGGAAATACCATAATTGCGATAAAAATATTTTTTGGAAACAATTCGATAAAATGCTAAAAGTAGCCCAGAAAGAAGAGCCACCCATCAGAAGACAGGCTCAAAAGCAAAGGGGTACAAGTACAAAAAACCAAATTCTGAGTAAATAAGCTTTAAAGTTATTTGCTCCCATGCATTTCATACATAATATTTTTGGTTTCTGGTACATACCGTCCTTTGAGATCATCATACAGGTCTGATTTTTTGTCGAGGAGAGATATTGGTATTAAGTGTTGATTCTTAAACGTAACTTAATATTTTTATACTTGGCACTTGTGCCCCTTTGCTTTTAAGGCCCACAATTAATCTGTTCCCTTTGATGCAATACCCATTTCTTTATAATCTCCACAGCATATATTTTCCGATTTTTGAATTGATTTTAGCCATTCTAGTGAATTTTTCTTAAACCTTTTTGGAACATGTGATTTGGGGACAGTATAAGGCATTGATAGGATAATACTCACCTTTGCCGTAATAAGGAAACTTCGACTGCAGTCTTCAAATTTTTCGCGTTTTTTTTAACAAATTTATTGTTAAAAACTTTTAAAAATTAAGTCTCATATCTTTTTCTTCAAATATTTGGTCTTTCAAGCAAATAAAAAATGATATAAAATTGAAGTTTGAAAAGTATCTAGAAGAGATTTATCGATAATCGAAAAAGAATATAATCGTTCTTAGATGAAGGTATTTAAAAATTAAGCCCAGCTTTAGTTTTTCAAAAGATTCCGTACAAACCAAAATGTTAAGTATTTTTTTTTTTGGCAAATTTAAAGCCTGGGCTTTTCCTTAGAACGAGTTATGCATAAAGTAACTTCTTGTATACTTTTAAGGTTAATATTCCTAGATTTTCGGGAAAGAAAAATTGTTTTAGTTTCCAGTAATGTGAACAGTTAGGCTAGATTCAGACCGTGATTTAAAAATCATGTCTTTTTTTTAATTCCTTTTGAAAGTTGCTTCCAAAATCACAACAGATTCAAACGAAGATTTTTTCCCCATGATTTTATGGTTGATTTTTTTTCCCATTCTTCTTTACTTGCTTATTTATAAAAACAAACAATTTTTATGCGCTCCATGTTTTGTATTGTAAGGAGATGTTGCCACATTGAAATAAAAAATAAAATGAAGCAACATAACAAAAATACGAATGTGTGCAAAGAAAAATATAAAAAAAGACACAGATATCAGAAAACGTGTTTTTTTCTCTACCCCTCTTGCTTTTCTACACCGTTCGTCTACAAACACAAAAAATCATGTCTTAAAAAACATGGAAAAAATCACCGTGTGAACCGCGTGTTATTATATAACATTACAAATGTATCTTGATTAGTTATTTTATTGAATCCCGGTGCCTAATTCTGGCAGTCGTGATCGAGTACTTTCTCGATTCGAAAGCAATTTTATTTCTTATTCTTTTAGTCGATACTGAACGAATCGAAATTATTTTTTGAGTATTGTGAAGCTCAAATTAATGCTTTACAACAATAATGAACTAGTTCCGATTAGTTCAGTATTGACTGAAATAATAATTGCTTTCGAATCAAGAAAGTACTCGATCACGACTGCCAGAATTAGGCCCCAGTACATATATAGAGCATGTAATTAAATACAGAACAAGTACACAGATCAAAAAATGACATTTAAATATATTCAACCATTGGTATTTAAACGATAACGAATTGTTGTCAATATTTCGACAAAATCTTTTGTCAAATTTTCAATTAAACATCGTCAAATTGAAAATATAATTGTAAAAAATACCATTGTTGTCAAATTGAAAACTGCCTGTTGTTAAATTAACAAATACCTCTTGTCAAATTGTCAACGACCTGTTGTTATATTGACAACTACCTGTTGATGAATAGAAAACGCCCTGCTGTCATTATTAATTCCATGCACCTAACAACTTTTGTATTAGCAACTTAACAAAGAAAACGCGCAAATTTTAATAAGTGAATATTAAGTAAATGGAAATAAAAAATATTAGACATGAACATGGATAAAAATGATGACGACGATGATAAGAAACTATAAAATTCCTGGTATTTTTAAACATGGAAGATATTTCTGATTATTAACAAGCCAACTTAAGATATACAATAATATGGAATATGCAAGTTATGGAGTTAATTAAAATTTTTTTAATTTTGTGGCATTAAGGAGTGGAAATGCTTAATAAAAGGTAAGGGCTAAGATTTCTGATAAAAAAACTCTAAGCCACTTCTTTAAGAAAGGCTAAATTTTTATGCCAAATTTTAGACAATTTCTAAGGTCAAATTTTGTAAATCCCTTCACTTTGCGTTGAGAAATTTTTAATATACAATTTTTGGAATTTTCGAAATTTGTATTTATACCCACACCACAATAGTGCTCATGTATGTTCATGTATGTAACACCTTAGAATATTGATAATGGATCCACCTTTAAGTATACCGATCAATTTTCTGAGTCGACCTAACGATGTCAGTCCGGCTGGCTTGCTGTCCATGTAACTTTGTGCGCAGAGTACAGGTCGCAATTTTGAAGATACTTTGATGAAATTTCATAAAAGGCCTATTGAGAATGGAGTGAATCGGTCCATTATTTCACATAGCACCCATACAAGCTACTTTCCGGAATAGGGCCTTTGTGCCCACAATTAAACCAATTTTAATGAAATTGAAAACATTGATAAATCCATATTTGAATGGACGCATAAGCTATTGATTTTTTTTTTAAATATGACCACGAGGGGAAATATCGAGCAGTTTGTGCCTCCCCGAAACTATCTTACAGATTTTAATGAAATTTACACCACAGATATTTCTCTATTCATATTGGAACATTAGCAATGCATTTTTCAAAATTAACTATGGCCCCATATAAACCCCCATCCTAAAATCTCATATAGATGAAGATATAACCTCATAACAAGTTTTTGTTAAGGCGGGTCCATGATTCCCCTTGGATCCCAAATAGAGTACACTCGCAAAATTTGTTTTTATATACCATGATGTAGGGTATCATATGGTCGGGCTTAACCGACTAGACTTTCTTACTTGTTTCATACTTTAAAAGGGTGGTGTTATGGAAAGTAAGGGTAGATACTAGATTTCTAAAAAAACACAATCAAGTCCCATTTACTTATAAATATGATAATTATAATATATTTTGGGACCTACAGGCTCAATTAAATAAATTTCCTGTTCTTAATACGACAAGATGCTGTTGTCAATTTGACAACCCAACGTTATTTTACTGTATACTCGTAATTATCTTTATGTTTTATTTATTTATCAAATTTCAGTAACCAAGCATATGGGCCATAATCGGCTTACAAGTTTCTACTTAATAATAGTTAAAAAATTTAAGAGAAATTAAAAAATTATCAAAGTTGTTTGTGGGAATACTATTATTTATTAAAAGATTTTGTTTGTTGTGCTTAATTCCCTTTTTAAATAATTGATAAAAAATACTGAAATTTATTGTTGGAGGATAAGCTGTTCCTATGCGCATTTCACTGGTTGCTTAGGCCAGATCATCAGGAAACGTTCTCCTAAATAATTTTGAGTAATAATTTTTGAGTGTTTGTAGGTAATTCTCATTCCCTCTGTAGTTTTGTTTGCTGATAGCTTTGGCTTTTCTAAAATTATTTAGGAGAACGTTTCCTGATGATCTGGCCTAAGCAACCAGTGAAATGCGCATAGGAACAGCTTATCCTCCAACAATAAATTTCAGTATTTTTTATCAATTATTTAAAAAGGGAATTAAGCACAACAAACAAAATCTTTTAAGAAATTAAAAAATTTTAAAATAAACAAGTACAAAGTACTTAAAAACAAAAAAAAAAAAAAAAAAATAATTGAAAAAATTTAAATAATATAAATAATATTTTAATTAAACGATCAATTAAATAACAGTAATCCATTGATTTACGTCGCCTCTATTAACGTTGTTCCGATTTGCGTTGCCAAAGTTTGTGTGACTTCTAAATTTAATTTGCGTCGCCATTCGATTTACGTCGCCTCATTTGCATATGTTTTATAAGCAAAAATGCGGGGAATAAAAGTTTGTAGTTTTAACCCAGGAAAAACCATTTTGGTAATAGGTCGTAGTTATTTCACACGTTACCTGGTAAGTAGTTGTCATTACAATTGTCATTTTTCTGAAAACCTTTACTAATTACTAATTTTTTCTGTTATGAATATTTGCTTACTAAAAATCAGCTAAATAACTACTTATTAGTTGTCTTGTTTTCAGTACTGAATATTTGCTTACTGGTAACTAGATCCATAACTACTTATTAGGTCTATTAATCAGCGCCAATTAAATAAAAACTAGTTATTTTTTGGCTTCTAGTAAGTATATTGTAACTACTGAATTCTGTGGACAACTCGAACAAAAATACGTAGTTATTCAGCCGAAAAATAAGTAGTGTTTATATTTCTCCAACATTACTTGCTAACTGACCAGGTAAGTAAAGTTTTTGCTGGTAATGTTCTTTTGGGTTTTTCATGCGTGTGTAGCTAGCTATTCCTTGTCAAACACAACGGAAAAAATATGAGATCAAAAAACACAATAACCCCAGTTATGAACAAAAATTCCCCGGGATTTGTTTATCTTTGCCCATTTTCACAATTGAATTTAAAAAGGAAAAATGGGAGAAAGGAAAAAACTCCCGGAGAATTTGTATTTGTAATTGGGCTTAATATGTAGTGGAAAGGTTTTCATGCGTGTGTGTTAATGTTTGTAACACCTTAAAATATTGGTCCCAGATCCTTCTTTTAGTACACCGATCGACTAAGAATCACTTTTTGAATCCGTTCGTTCGGCTGACTTGCAGACTGTGAATGGAAACATTGTACGCAAATTACAGTTCGTAATTTTGGAGATAATTTCATTAAATTTGGCATATATGCTAATTGAAAATGTTGAGTATCGGTTCATAATTTCACAGCCCCCACACACGGGTTTTTTCGGAAATGAGTATTTGTATCCATGAACGCAGTTATTATTTTGGTATTTAGCTTAAATTTGGTCCAAACTTATCTCAATGCAATTTAAATCATCTCAAAAATTATATTGGAATTGGTCCATATTTGAGCAGAGTGTCCATACAAATACTATCCCGAAAATATCTTTTTTTATAAATGTTGGTATTGACACAAAATTAAGCGAAAAACACTTTAACGATAGATTATGTGTCATGGAAAAACGTGGTATTTGTAGATCAAATGAACTATAGGTCCCATATAAACCCCATTATCTAAAATCATTTAAACTAATCTCATATAAATGAAAATATCTAAATAATATTTGGCATAAAGAACTTTTACATGAATCTTTACCTAATAACATAATTTTTTCTTGCGGGACCATGATTGCCAATGGGTTTCTAATAGGGTACACTTTTGAAAATTTGTTTTTATATATACTTTCTTACTTGTTTAATTCTGTAAATGTTTTGTAATTTGTTTATAAATAAGCCTTTCTTTATGTTTTTAATAGATGAATATTTTATAGATAACATATGAACATGTTTAAATTCGATTTGCGTTGTTTCGATGCACGTCATCATTTTCCGGAACCAATTCCGACGTAAGTCGAGGGACTACTGTACACAAAAATTAAAAACAAAACTCAGCAATTCCAAAAAATATTAAATACATAAAGACATTTAATAAATTTTCCGACATAAGCGCCTACTATGTTTCTCCTTGGGACCTTACTTACAGGTCACATCTATCTGACATGACCAATGGTAATTTGAGAATTTTCCGCCACTATAGGATTCATGCTGAATCAGTTATAAGAAAAATAAAGAGAGAGAGTAAGCACCCGATCCTTAAAAATTAAAACGAAAGGACATTGCCAGTCATTAATAGGCATGGAATAGGGTGATAATGATGACAATTTATATCACACCGATCCTGACCATCTATATTTTGCCTTTCCATCTAATCAAACTAATAACAACAATTGAACAGTCAATAGATCTGCTTATCATTAAAGTGGATATTAGATTCATTCAGTTGAATTTTCCAAAATGTTTTCATACATCAACCTTATCAAATCACCGACAGAGCAGATCACCATCTATTGGTCAAAAACCGCATAGAATCTATAAAATTTCCAGTTCTGATGGCAAGTTAACATCTTCATATCTTTTTAATAAAAGTCAATATGTTGTTAGTGGTAATCAAGCCTCTAACCTGCCTCCAGTTCACAGCGGTGAACCTCAAGGAACAGTACCCTGACCCTTAGCCTTCATAATGCCAATAACATTTTATGTATACTTATATATTTAAAGTTATTTTATAATTTAAATTAAAACCCTAAATGTTTACTCTTTGCACTCATGCAATTATAAATTTAAGTAAACACTTATTTATGCATTAGAATTTAATTAGATAATAATTTTGCCAACACTTTCATATTCTATTTGTGTGAGTGCAAATATTTGAAATGGTATTAATTTAATTTTGCAATTATTATTTAAAAATATTTATTTGTATATAATTTTTGCCAAAAACAATATAAACGTTTCAAAAATACCGGCAGGTATTTATAAATTTAATTATGTATTTTATTTATTTTTGCGTTGGAATGCAAAAACTGCGAAATAAATTGTTAATGGAGAAATTTAAAAGAGACAATGTTATAAAAAGGAAATAATTTAAAGTTTAAATGTTTGCATGTATGTCGTAATTTTCAATAATGTACATTCGATTTCAGAAATTCGTTTATAGAGGTGTGATAATGAAAGTTATTTGGAAACCAAGTAAAATAATAATGCGTTTTTACTCTCTTATATAATGGAATTAAGCCTTATATGTTAAAGCTAGTGATGGGCAATATATATCGATATATCAAAATATCGATATATAAAAAATTTATAATCGATATTTATCGCCGATATTTAAAATACCCATATATCGATACATCGATATTTATCTACGACTATCGAATTCAATATTTTTAAGACTCTTTATAATAAATTTCAACATTTTAACCGTTGCTCAACTGCTCACAATACTTTTGTTTTTTAAGAATTGCATATGTTTTTTTAACTAATATTAAGAAAATAACGGCGCTTTTCCATTGTACATTTTCATAGATTACACAGTTCAGGTTTGTCTCGATTTTTTAAGAGATAAGAACAAAAAAATAAGCGCGAAAGAAATATTCTGAAAAGGGTTCCTATTATTATGCAAAGAATCGCTTTAGTTATGGCGTATTAGCAGAAATAGACTCATGAAAGTTGGAATGTTAATATTTAAATAAATATTTTGTTGTTTTTTTATTTGAGCATGTGTTCTTATTTATTAAAAATAAAATATTGCACAGTTTACTTGTATAGTATGTGTCACAAGTTTCGTTTACCGGCAGTATTTAATCCCAATGAATTTTTTTTTTTAGATTTCATATGACGAATAAATAAACATTTTTTGGTATTCTTTACTTTTTTTTCAATTTTTTTTATTGTAGAATTAACTGCCGGTCCCTCGATTTCAAATGAAAACTTCGTTCGCATAACTTCCCTTTAAAACTAAATTTTAAAATTGGTTTTTGTTTTAAATAAAAGTTAAGCGAATGAAAATTTCGAGGGACAGGCACTAAATTTGAAATTAAAAGAAACAATAAAAAGTTAGAACGGAATTGCATGTAATAAGTTTGTACCTATGTAAATATGTATTGACATAGGTATATTAAGTTTTTAAATTTGGTAATAATTTTAGATATATCGATATTTTTAATTAACAAATATCGATACTCTTAAAAAATTTCGATACGATATATATCGATATATTTTTTCAATTTGCCCATCTCTAGTTATCTCTTTTCTGTAACTCTCGATTAAACAAAAATTTTATTCATAATTGCTTATAAATTTTATTATCGCAATTCACTTTAAAGGGGTTTATCTGTTAAATAAGGGTCCAATTTCGTTAATGTAAGAAATAACTTGCGTACATTTGTGGGCGAGTAGAAAAATTATACTAGGTAATGGATTCATTACCGGAGCTCATCAGAGCCAAAAGGTTTTTTTCAGTACAACATTTTTACGCAGGCTGCGTGTGCAATAAAATTTATTAAGTAATCAAATTTGAAGACTTAAACCAAAATTATAAAAAATATTTTAAGCATAACCTAAATTTTTAAATTTAAATAAAATTAAATTTTTTACACAGAAAAAAAGTTTTTTATCAATTAAAAAAAATGGTTTAAGAAGTATTTAAATTTAATTAATGTGATAATTGAAACAATATTTTTTTTGGTTGAAAGAAAATTAAAAATATAGTTTTGATTTAATAAATATTTAAGTTGTTTTGAAATAAATTTTATAATTAAAATATTAATTAAATATCAAAAACTATTAATTAACTTTTTCGTTTAAAATAAAAGAACTTAAACTTGTAGAATTGTTGTTGGGAATTGTCAATATTTAATTAAATAAATGTACACATTGTTTGAAATGGCAAAGTTTTTTAATCATTTTTTTAATTAAAATTAAAAATATCATTTATTGATAAAAATATTCACAATTTTAAAATTTTTAGTAATCAATATAATCATTTTGGCAATAGGTGCAAAACCAATAACTTGTTTACTTGATATAATGAATTTGGTATAAATTTGGTGATTAGAGACAATTTTTAATTTTTTCTGTGTATATTTAAGGTACGTGGATAATGGACCGATTTACTCCATTTTCAATACGAGTATAAACAAAATTTTGTGAAAAAAATAATAGCGTCAAATAGTTTCGCTATCGTGATTTATTTAAAATGACATTTGTATGGAGAATGGGTGAAATAATATGACGATTTCACCCATTTTTAATGTAAATCAAAACTTGTTTATGAGAAAAATTTGGGCCGCAGTTGGGCAGTCAATATGAAAATATTTTAATTCAGTGTGGAAAAAGTATTTTTTCAACACTGTCTCTTAACTGTCACTCGACACATTCCTACCAAATGCCTGGTTAATAAAGAAAAAAATTGAGCTTTCTAATATCTATACCCACACCACAATAGCGCAGGGGATAGTATGCGTAAGTGCTGATGCTTTTATCACATTAAAACATTGGTTCTTGACCCTCTTTTTAGTATACCGATCGACTTAAAATTGAATCGATCTAGCGATCTCCGACCGGCTAGCTGGTTATGCATGTAAATTGCAGGTTGCAATTTTTTAGATACTTTGATAAAATTTGGTACATACACTCTAATAATTTAGTGGTCCAAGCCTATTGAAAATGTCACATGGCCCTCATACAAACTTCTTTTCGGAATAGCTTCTTTGTGTTCATAAACAATTTTACAATATTGCTGTTTAGGTTAATTTTTGTCCAAACTTATTTTATTGCAATTTAAATTTGCCTACCAAGCCTTATTGGAATCGGTCCATATTTGACCATAGCTCCCATTCATATATTACACTCGAAAATGGCTTTTAGTACCAAACTTCCTTATTAATGTTGGTATTGACATACAAATTGGCGACAATAACTTTTGGGATAATGTTGTACTGAATGGTCCAAAATTAGCCAAAGGTGCCATATAAGCCCCTTTTATACAATCGATTAAAGGCAAACAAATCTCATATAGATGAAGATATCTAAATAATATTCGGCACAAGGAACTTTTACAAGAATCTTAACCTCAAAACATGATTTTGTTCTGGCAGGTCCATGATTGCCCATTGGTCTGACATTATTTTCTTAATCTTATCCCGCTAAGTTCAACGCTTGTCTGTAGGAGACTAGAGTCTCTGGCGGGAATCGAACACGCAAGCCCCGGCCGGTAGACTAGCTAAATATATACTAGCCTACGGGGGCACACAGAGTACTCACTCGAAAATTTGGTTTAAAGAACTGTGGTGTAGTGTATCATACGGTCGGTCTTGACCGAATATACTTTCTTACTTTTTTATATAAGTTCCATATTTCTTCGTGAATGCTGTGTAACTTTAGTTTTTGTGAGGAAATACGTAACTAATTAGATATATTTAAAGTAAGTTTAACCAGATTGACTTGGTACGCATGAAGCTATAAGAATCTTTTTTCAAAAAATAAATAAATGCGAAAGTACATTAACTACCCTTTTCCTAAGTTGGCTTTACAACAATTTGTTGGGGTTAACCTGTCTAATAATTGATTTCCAGGCACTTGGTTCTTTTGCGGTCTCTCTCTAGTTTGTGACACCAATGTCAGATAAAACTTTAACTTCGCTTTGCGTTACAGATTCGCTTTGACATCTAAGATGAAATATACATACTAATGCGAAACATGTCACATAACATATTTTTAACGCAGAGCGAATCAGAAAGTATAATTTTCTCTTATTTCAAATTTCGATATTTTAATCAGGCTTAAGTTCAATGAATTTAATTTTCATTAAATTATTTTTATGAAGGAAGGAATTTTACAACATGAAATGAATTAAAATTTATTGATAATTTTTCATTCTTGACTGAGCTGGGAATTGAATCCTTCAAGTTGTGGTGAAAAAGGTCAACAAGAAAGAGAAAGACAAAAACATAAAAAACAAAAAATGTACTTTGGTTTTCAAGAATAATTATTGACAAAAAGTACGAAAAGCAGAAGTAAGGAAGAACGTCATCCGTCGTCAATGGCGGTGAGAGCTAAACGGCAAACCCCACTGAGGAGATTGTGTGGTTACGATCGAAACTAGTCTGGGCAACCTGTCCGTGAAAACCCCAGCTCAATCAATAAATTTTAATTCATTTCATGTTGTAAAATTCCTTTCTTTATAAAAATATTTTAATGAATATTAAATTCAATGAACTTAAGCCTGATTAAAATATCGAAATTTGGATTAAAAACCATTAACAGTTCAATAAAATAAAAACAAAACTAATAATTTCTTTTATTTTGTTTCTTTTTTGCAAAATTCAATTCTAATAAATGGTCCAATAAAATTTTCAACTTTTATTTTTATACCCAGAAAAAACTATCAGTAGTTTATTATCAATTAAAAAAATTGCTTAAAAAGTATTTCAATTTAATTAATGTGATAATTGAATCTATTATTTTTTTAAAGTTAAAAGAAAATTAAAAATATAATTTTAATTTAATTAACATGTTTTAATTAAAATATTAATTAAATAGGAAAAAATCTGTAATGCCAGAAGTATAACGTATGCAAGATAACTTTGAAATTTATTTGTTTTACAACTTTAATATAAATTCTGTTGCTGAATTAGTTGCTCAACTCAAGTAAAATTTTTTTTTGTATAAAGGAAGAAGTACTTAACACTTTAAAAAAATCCCTTTGGCTGTTACTAACATTACTCTGTGTTTATCCCTCTGTAATTTCAAGATAGTGGCAATCATATGGTTCACATATTTCAAGCTTTTGCAATACTGGATGAGTGAGAGATATATGAACAGTTAAATCGTGTCGTTAACCTTTTTTGCTCCCAGAGGAGATTTAACTAGAGTTATTGAAAGGTCAGAAGACAAAATTGCGTTCTTTTTCTAAAATTAAAGCCTCATTGAGCAGTATTACAGCGGTAAAAGTGAATTTTTTTTCGAAAAGTAAACCTGACTTTTGAAAAAAATAAAAGAAAAAAATTTACATTAAAATTATATATGTAAATTTGTTTAACCTTCAATGTTATTGTGAGTACAAAAAAATTCGGAAAGAAAAGGCCAAAAATCATAAGGAAAACGGCAAGGCTTTCCGGGAATCCCTAAGCTGTAACCTCAGAAAAAAAATCGTATCGAAACCAATATTTATTCGTTCGCCAGCAAAATTAATTGATCTAAGCCCTACGACATAACCTAGTCTCTGATTAGATAAATATTCCACGTGGGCAAAAGCAGGCAGTAGCAGGTGCTAAGAGTCCTTCGACCCTAACCTAGTCTACGGTTCAGAAAATATTTCACGTGGTCAAAAAGCTCTGATTGGAAGGCCTTATAATTCGTTTCTGGTGTACTGCAGCTTATAACATTTCCTCTATCAAGTTCTAGTAAACCCAAATTTATTTTCTCCCAAAAAATAGATATTTAAACTTGATTATAGATATATTTTTTTTTTCTATCAATAACACCAACTAGTCTTTAATCCTATTCATATTTTCTATTGCAAGCATCTTAACTACTAAGTTCATTAAACATTCAACAATAACACCTACACTCAATACACCTAAATTTAATATCCTATAACTAAACCTTATTCCCTGAAAGAATATATTTATTTGTTTTTATGAATTATAAAAAAAAAATATTTTTTTCAGTCAAAAGTAATAATAGTTACTTTTGACTGAAAACGTATATTATATTTATACGTATATTATAAATTCTGTAAACCTTATTCTATAATTTCCTTACCATTTAAATTCCTAAAAAAAAAGTATAACATCAATTTTGCAACAAAAAACCTTTTAATTATGCACTACTTTTGCATGTTTCAAAGAAATCGTATAGCATGTTTGTTTTATTTTATGCTAAGTAGGGTATTCATTTAATCGAGCCTTTGCTTTAATTGATAAATCGCTCGATCAATTAAGTTTTGGTTTAGTCGGTTAAAAATCGGCTAATTTTGGTTTTTTTTTTATATATTAAGTAATTTTTATATATAAAAATGCATTAATTATTTGTTATTTGGAGTTTATTAGTTAACCAAAAACATAACTAACTAAAACGAGCAAACAAAAGAAAAATTAAAAAATATGTAATACATATTATGTATTAATCAATTAATTTATTACAATAAACTATAAGACTATTTTATTAGTTATTTCAATAGTTTAAGAAAATCTTATAAAATAATCTTTTACACAAATAATTTGGTTATTTAAGCGTTTATTTTCCTTAGTTTTGTTAAAACTTGACTTTGAAAAGTTATTTCATTTATCGTAGATGTTGGAGAAATCTAAAGCAACCCTTAATGCAGAATATCTAATTTCTCAGTCCTCTTGCTGGATTTTTCTTAATATATAAAACATTCTAATATGTAACTAGAGTCCTGCTTTAATTTTTTAAAATTTTTAACACTTCTAGTTGTTCGGTTAATTCTGTTAAAAGATTGATATGATAAGAAACAAATAACTTAACGCATACACATAAAAAGTACGGGAAACAAAAAGCTGTTGAAAGTAAACTCTTATTTAAAATGAAGATAACTGAACACCTTATTTGTTTGTATGAAACATATTTTCTAAACAAATACCTTTTGTATATGAGACGAAAGAATTAATTGAAAACACAAAAAAATATATAATAATGCTACAAAAAGTTAAAAATTTTGTTACATCGGGTAATCGGTTAATAGACTGAAATTAATCAACCAATTTAATCGTTAATCGAAAAAATTTTATATTAATCGATCAGTTAATCGGGTAGTAATTAATCGGTAAACTGATTAACGGTTACCCGAAAGAATACCCAAATGCTAAAATCAAATCATGTAATGGAGAGCATATATCTATAAGATCTCTTTGTAATTAAGCCTTTTATCATTTATATATAACTTATATATAGATAAGTTTTTCTTCTTATCATTTCGGTTAAGTCTGGTTTTTTCTTTCGTTTATTATTCTGATTGTTTTTTTACTTATTTTATTTCTTTTTGCTAGTTACCTAAGTTCGGTTTGTAGATAAGTTTAACCCTATAATGGATAGCTGAATTAAGAGCATTGCATTTTTCGTTGTTCTAAAGTTAACATTATGGGCCTAACAAAATTAAAATGAATTTCAAAGGAATGAATTAATTCTTTATTTTAAGTAAAACTTCGTGGTCCTATTGAAAAAGGGTAAGGGGTAATTGGGGTTTTCCAATGTTAAGTATATGTGGGCCCTTACGAAAACCATTGCACAGTGTAAGACTTAGCCATTCAAGGGAGACAAAATTAAATATATTGGAAATAAATTAAACTAGACTTATGAATTTTGGTACAAGGCGTTACCATTGTCAAAAAAAAAATGCCCGACATTCGATCACTGCCACGCCCACCTCCTATATAACTGCAAAAATTTATATCTGATTTTATTCGCGTTGGATAATCAAAAAGTAAAAAAAGCGGCATTTATGCATGGGAATGTTTAAAATAAATAATAAAGAGGTAGCAGTAATAATAAGTGTGTAATTTTTCTTTATTACCCAGTAAAAAATAGGATCATCCAAAGAGTAATCTTGGAGCGCTACTTTGCGAGTAATGGATTACTCCATAAAACTACGGACCTCATTGGATTTTTAACACAGCATGTCCGCAGACACGAGTACTCCTTTTAAGCTCCTTATGGAGTACTTCCTTTGATCTTGAAAATGACGACAGTGGGAGTAATCGTTTTTGTCTCCTAAAGGAGCATAAAGGGAGTAAACATTCATATAAAATACAAATTTGGTTATTTTTGCAAAAACAAGAAAATATTCATTTATTTTTTAAAATTTTTTCCAAAATGTTATTATTGTTTTTTTTTTACCAGCCTGAAAGATTTTTTATATTCCGGGTATGTTGGATACGTGTCTTTAAGTGCTTCTGCAAAAAAATTAAAGAAAAGATAACACGTAATATATTATTTAAGAAATGATAATAAAAATTCAGCTATTAGCGAAATAAAAAAAGTTAAACAATTTGTATTTGTTTAAGGCTATCATATTTTTTGATCCATCCCAATTTTATTTGAGCAAAATATTTTCGCCGATCATTTTGCGTAGTGCTTTTTCAATTTTGATTTTTTCAAACCTCAATTTAATATACGAAATCTGAAATAAATTACGTTTAGAAACTCAATTTTGACACATTTTTAACAATTTGTTACTATACACGTACCTTTTCGCTTTTTTTGAATACGTGTACGTCTTTCACTTTTTAAAACTAAACTGACTAAATAGAAAAACAAAACGAAAACATCAACAATTAACAATTATGTCAAAGAAAAAAAAAATCAAAAACGAACTGATACATCCCTCATTGATCCATTTGGAGTATTAAGTGAGGCATAAACAACAAAACAAAAAAAAAAAAGTTTCGATAGCTCGCTTATTACTCCAAATGATTGAACAAGTCATTACTCCTTTATTGCTCGATTATGGATTAATCCATATATTTTTCACTATATAATTTTAAAATAAAGTAAATTAAAGTAAGAATAAAATGTTAAAATGAATGGTTTTCTTCTGGTATTTCTGGAGATTACAGAAAATTTAGTACTTCAGTACTTCCACAAATATGGCTTACGGAACGGTCAAGCATTTCATTTTCGGGTGTTTTAAGCCATATAACAAAAATTTCGTGGTATTATCGCTCATTATTTGTTTCTTTTTTTATCGGCAAATCTCGGCAGATAATTTTATATGTGCCCTTAAGTAGGCACTTCAGACGTTCGTTTAAAACTAATTTGGTGTTGAAGCGTTATGAAGAAAAGAATTTATCGATAATAGCATTTAGTTTTTTTTCTTAACAAATAAATAAATAAAAGTAGAAAAAAAAAAATACAATATAAAATTTTTTTCTTAACTTAACTAAAAGAATAATTGTTTAAATGAAATAGCACTAAAAGAATTTTCCAGTTCTAAAAAGAAATTCTCATGATGTTAACAGCGAAGAAGTTGAGCTTCAAAACAAAAAAAGAATCGTTAAAAAATTTCATTCCAATAAAAAGTTAGACGCTTTTAAAAATGAGCAATTTCATGTAAGTGTTGTTGCTGTTTTTAATTCACTCAAAAATATTCAAGTTTAAAGTAACGTTATATTGTTATTGTTGACAAATTAGGTAAAGTTTTTGCATTTTCTTATTTTATAACAAGTGTTCTTTCATATTGATTTAAGTAAATAAAATTTTAACTCAAAAAAACGACTTTTGTCCTGCTAGATTAGCAAACTGTGCATTGGTTGGGTGGGTTAAGAGGTGCGGAACAACGACATCTAGTCCTCCTTATGTTTCTGAGATCTGAGCAGGGAAGTTTTCTGTTTCTTTTGTTTTTAGGGAAAATTTAGGCACACTCGATTTTTTGCTATTATTTCTGATGCTAATGTTTAATCAGGAAATAAGATCCCCGCCCAGTTACGGAACTAGCTAGTCCAGCAAGGACTTGTGCAAGGTTTCTTCTGAAGATGATGGATGGAAAATAGCATTAAGCGTTTTTTCATGTCAAAACTAATTTTCAAACAGTTTATACGAAACAAATCTTTCGAACAAGAATTTATCACCATCCGGTTGGAAAATCTTATTAAACAGATCGTTAGGTCAGTTTGCTTTATTAAAAATATGTTGGCAATAGAATTTTCTGTTAAGCAATATAAAATTTAAAAAAATAGTTTCATATATTTTTGTATAAACTGGAATTTTACTAGAAATTAGGACGTAAACTGAAGCTAAATTCTAGCAATTTTTAAAACGATTGCATTTTTTAATTGTGAGTGCTTATTGGGTATTTTACTATTGGTTGTCAGCCGGTTAAAGTTTAATTAGAGCCTTGTGTAAAATTTCCTTTTTTGCTTATTTTTCTAAACTTTAAGTTATGTAACATAAAATTTAAGGACTATTTCTGCTTAGTTAAATCTTTTTTAAGGAGGAATGTAAACTTAATAAAGCCATTGTATCTTAAAACTTTCTTTTATTATTTTATATAGCTATTGATTTATTTAATATCTAAAACGAAGATCCCTTAATAATTAATTTCAATTATATTCCTCTTTACTTTATCTTAATTTTCTTTTATTTTGATGCAAAAAAAATTAAAGCAATCAATTTAAATTTACAAATTTTTCGTAAAACTCAACACCTTTGAAGTGTAAAATTAAGAATGTTGAGAATTTGTTAACCCTTTTCTAAATCTTTTAACATTTTCTTCTACGTTTGTACTTTTTGTAATTGAAAATGTTTCAAATTTAAAACAATTAACTGTGACGACTGCCGTTGACATGTAATCCTTTACTTTTCTTTTTGTTAAAGCCTTATTGTTACCCCTAGATCTGGACTTAAGGAACAAAAAGAAAAAAAAAAAAAAAAAAAAAAAAAAAAAATTATATTCAAAGTATACAAGCTAAATGAAATGTTTAAAAAAGGCTTAAACAAAAGAAGATAATAAAAATGGCCTTAAGTATTTTGTGTCATTGGTGACCACTTTTAAAGTCATTTAAGTGTCTTACAGAGAAAACAACACAAAAAGCAGGAGATAAGGAAAATACCAGTAAATAATAAATAACATTAAATTTGTACTCTTCTTGCTGATACTCCTTTTTTTATAATTCAAAAGTTTACATCCATTGAGTTTAAAGTCATTATGCTATTTAAGGGACTGAAAAGGATTATTTTGAGTAGATTATGTTTTTTTTTAATAAAGAGGCAGATTTGAATAACAACTCCCTGAATATTTAGTATCTTTTTTAGGGCAGACCTGTAAAAAACTCCAATTAATTGCTATTAAAATCAAAATTATTGCAACCAGACTGATTTCACTCTTTGAATTTAAAAGATTTCAGAACTGCAATATTATCTGATAGCAATAATTTTGTAATCATTCTTTTTAGAAATCTTGCATGCAACTAATTTAATTGCAATCAAATTTCAATTGAAATCATGCGATTCGCATCAATTCTTTTAGCGGTTGTAAACAAATATTGGCATATTGTTGGCAATTCAAAATTATTAGAGGCAGCTTTATTTCCAACTAGAACGAAGATTTCTAATTAAATTTTTGATTGCAACTAAAGTATTGAAGTCAAATCGATTGCAATCAAATTTGATTGCAATCAATTACACAAGAAAACAAACATAACTTTTTTTTGTGTTGATAGTTTGATGCAATTTTTTTTACTAATTTGAGGTCGCTGATTTCAAATCTAATCACCGGTTTTCTCCATAAGCTCGCATTTTTAAGTAAGTAACAGGTAGTAATCGTATTTTTGACTTTTTTCCAAAAATTAAACGTTTTTTTTGAAAAAAAGTCAAATTTTTTAAAATAACAAAAAAAAAAAAAATTGCTAAGTAATGGCAGTTTCATGAAAAATCTAAAACGGGAAAAACTGAAAGTCTTATTACTTTTACGTAAAGTCACGTGCGAACGCAGAATTAAGTGAAGGTTCCTCCTTTTTAAGTGATGGAAAAAATGCCCATAAAAAGAACAGCAGCAAACGGTCACACATTCAAAAATTTTAGTTTTGCATAGAAATCGCGATTTTTTATCAATTCAGTTTTCTCAGTAATTTGTGAATAAAATCAAAAGTTGTGAGCCAAATACAATGAAATAAAGCTCATTTTATTCGAAATAATTTAGCTAAATATTTTTAGACCAAAACTGTAATTTTTGTTGCATTTTTTTATGAATTTTTAATGAACAATAATTTTATTTTATTTAATTCAACATTTTTTATTATTTTAATTTATTTGTTAAAATAGTTGAGTTTATAAAGTATCACTATCCAGTGTGACACAAACAATGCTGACGAAGGCCGTAGCGGGCCAAAAAATGCATTACTTTCTGCTGGTATCTAATAATTCTTCAAAACTTCATTGCTATCCAAAGTATTGCTATGGTAAAATGTATAAAGTCATTCCTAAAAAAAAAATTAAGGAATAGAACTATTACAAAAAGCTTTATAAAATACATAACTGAAATTTAGCTCATAGAATAAATTTGAAAAATAAGAAATGTTGAATATAATAAAGTAACTTATGAAAAAGAAATAATTCCCAGATTCTATTTTTTTAATTTTTTCTTTTTTCAAAACTTCAACGTTATCTCAGAAACCAATGTAAGCACGTCTTAAAGATAATATTGTTGATGAATTTAAAATTTTTTTTAACTGAATATGGTGAACCATTTTTAAATTATTCCAATATATTTTGCGGAAGGGCCTTAATTTTGGGCATAACGGTATATCGCAAAAAGTCGAGCTGATAGAAAAAAACTAAATGCCGATTTGTATTCAGCGTGCCAAATAACCTTAAAAACAGCATTCACTTCTTACTCAACAAAAACCTTGTTCCCTTGTGTTATTATATCAATTAATTTCAAAAAATTTGTTCATTCGCTTTTATCGTATTGATTTTATATTGAAATAGATAAATACATTCTCCGATTTGGAATGCAATCGAAAAATTGGCAATCATTAACGAGAAATCATATGATTGCAATTAAGTCGATTGCAATCTTTAACTGCTCTGTTCCAGGGTTCTTTATTCATAAAAATGTTTTTTTTTATGTGTTAACAAATACTTTCAGATATGTATATGACACCACTTAAACTCAAAAGATTTATAACTTTACAACCAAGTAATCAATCTAAATAAAAATCCTTAACACAATGAAACGATAACCTCAAAGAAAAAGTGGCTGAATGTTGGAAAATCAACAAAAATTTAAAACATTTTTTGGCTTAATAAAATAAAAGGACGACACAATCGCTTGTTACAAATGTTTTTGTTATTAAACTTTCTGTCAGTCGCATAAAAAGTCTTGTAAAAAAACAAAAAGTTAAAAAAAAAAAAAATTAAAACAACTTTATTGAGCCTTTGGTATCTTCTATCAATGTTGACAATTTAACCAGGCAGCAGCGACTTATTAATTTTAGCCGAGAAATAATTATTTAACCTAAAATTTCTTTTGAAATTGTGCAGCGTGAAGGCAATTTTAAATTTCGGAAATTTTTCACCCCGATTTCAAATCTAGAAATATAAAATATTTTATTAATTTTTATACCCACACCACAATAGTGGAGAGGTTCTTATGCATTTGTGCTGATGTGGGTAACAGCATACAATATTGGTCCCTACCTTAAAGTATACCGGTTGAATCAGAATCACTTTCTGAGTCGATCTAAATATGTCCTTCCGGCTGGCTGTAAGGCAGGCAAATCTACGGAAATTAAATTTTTATTTGAATACATTAATGTTTTCTAAAATTCAAGTATATCTAAAGGATGCAGCAGGATTCTCAAAAATTCTCTTGTTCTAGTTTAATACTTGTATTTCTCCTTTGCAGCTTAGAACATTTTTTACTTGACGTGTAAACTAGAGACTTCCATAAACAATATTTTTCATTTAAGTTGCAATTCCTTAAATTTTTCACTAATTTGTTTCCAAAACAAACCGAAATTTTAATATGAATTTTGATTTAGTATATCATTATCCAGTTGTGTTACAGAAGCCAAATTCGTACTAAAGTGAAAATGAAAACGTTTTTACCAAAAGTTTTTCCTTTTTTAATACGTTTCAAAACGAAGGTTTATTCAAAAGTAGAGCAAATTACAAAAATTCGTTACGGTTCACTTTCGTATAAACTCTGTGAGACATCTGCTTCATCAGGTGTTTGATAACAATCCATCTATTTAAAAAAAAAATCTAATTTTTTAACGGTGTTATGAATTTCGGGCTATTTTAAGATCCATTTTCGATTTAAAGTTTTAATTTAGTTCAATACGAAGAAAAAAGTGTTTTATCAATTGAAAAAATGGTTTAAAAAGTATTTAAATTTAAATAATGTGATATTTGAATCAATTATTTTTTTAAGTTGAAAGAAAATTAAATATTTAATTTTGATGTAATTAACATTTTAGTTGTTTTGAAATAAATTTTCAATTAAAATTTTAATGAAATAACAAAAAATCTTAATTGACTTTGTTTCGTTTAAAATATAATAATTTAAGCATGTAGAATTGTTCTTGTGAATTGTCAAAATTTATTTATATAAATTTACACATTGCTTGAAATGGCAAAGCTTCTTGATCACTTTTTTAATTAAAACTAAAAATATCATTTATTAAAAATATTTTTTCAAAATTTAACAATTTTTAGTAATCAATATAATCATTTTGGTGATAATTGCAAAATCAACAAATTGTTTGCTTAATATTATGAATTTGGTATAAATTTGGTGATTGGAGAAATTTAATAATTTTTTCTGTGTATAGAATTAACAAGTTCGAGTGCTATATTCGGCTGTGCCGAATCTTTGATACCCTTCACCGACAGTTCGAATATTTTAGGAGTGGGCTCTACATGATATCTTTATATTATTAATTAATCTTTATAAAAACGGAAGTTTGCGGTTTATACCTATATTAAATTATTGACCGACAATCAAAAAGTTGTATGCTTTTCATTTTCAAAACTTGAACTAGATTTAGTAAAATATTATGATTCGTAACAGTGTAAGCCGAGCTAAAATGATTTTGAGGAGGGGAATTTACATTGGACCCATGGTAAAATATGGACTAATCATCCCAAAAGTGCCCCGATAGGCAAGTTGGTAGTGAGCTAGTCTATCAGCACCGGGGTTGCGGGTTCGATTCCCGCCAAAGACTCTGGTTTCTTTCTTGCAGAAGAGCGCAGAGCTTCGCTGGATTTGCATAGGACAAAAAAAAAAATTCTGTAGAGTGAATTCTGGTATTATAAAACACAATTAAGAATTAATTTCTAAAAAGCAGTGAAATTAGTTTAAGCGTTTACAGTGAATATCAAAAGGCTGCTTAATATGGGATCTAAGGTAAATTATGGACCATATATCTCAAAATTGCATTACAGTTTTTCTGACATATGAAGCTAAGTTGGGACAAATTTTACCGCAATATCTATATCTGCTACGGTTTTAGGTATATTAATTTTTTTCCCGGATTTGGCTTTATATGGGGCCTATGACAAATTATAGACCGATTATAGACCGATCATGACGAGATTTATTACTGTGATTTCTAGTCCTATAAAAAAGTGACATACCAAATTTTAAAACAATAGCATTATTTTGATGAGAATTAATGCTTCTAACAACAGAGCATTCGCAATAGACGGAAAGAATCTTGAAGATGTATCAACGTTCTGCTATCTCGGAAGTCTTCTGACTATAACAGGTGGCTCTGCAGAAGACGTAAGAAACCGAATAAAAACTGGTAAGCACTCCTTTGGCATTCTAAACCCCATATGGAGATCAGCACATATCTCGAAAAGGACCAAGATAAACATATTTAACTCCTGCATAAAATCATCTCTTCTCTATGGATGTGAATCGTGGAATGCAGCGCAGAAGGATGTCATCTCGCTACAGGTTTTCATAAATCGCTGCCTGCGCAGAAATTTAAAAATATTCTGGCCAGTTACGATATCCGATGAAAGGCTATGGTTCCAAACCTTGAAAATCCCCGTAAATGTCGAGATCCGGAAAAAGAAATGGCGCTGGCTAGGGCATACTTTAAGAAAACCCGTTGACGATATCACAAGACAAGCTATTGAATGCAATTCGCAAGGAAGCCGCAGAAAAGGAAGACCATCACACACCTGGCGCCGTCAAGTCGAAAGTGAAGCGGCTAAACAAGACAAGAACTGGAACGAAATATAAACACTTGCATCGGACAAATCAGAATGGAATAATTTTGTTATGGCCCTATGCTCCTTATAGGAACTACGGGAACTTATCTATATATATATATATATATTATTTGCTAAGGTTTTAGGCCTACAAAACTGTTTTCTGAAAGTAGGCTTTATATGGGGCCTATGATAAATTATGATTTCTAGTCATATAAAACGAATCTGTGCAAAATCGTATGTCAATGCGTGTATTATACCACAATTTATGTTAGTTTTTCTAACAAATTTATAAATTTTTTAAGGGTGATGTTTCCACATATTGATTTATAACTCTACTGGATCCTACTGAACAGATTTTGCTAGATTTAAATCCAATTCGACATCAAGATTGTTTTTATCTTTTTAGTTTTCCGAAAGTGCGTGTGTTTTTAACCGACAGGCATGGCTGAATCGACATAGATTTACTCAAGAAACTAGAATATATATACATTATGGAGTCTAGATGCATAATAAAAAAAGTTTTACACGGAATGACAAACGTAGTTCACCCCTAGTGGTGGTGGAGGGTATAAGAAGACAAATTACAAACTAAAGAAAATAAATGTATTGGAAATCAATTTTAAAAGACAATGAAAACAAGTTCTTTCCGTCCATTTCAGTTTAAACTAACTGCCTGTTCATCTATTCCCGAACGTAGACTTCGTTAGCTTAACTTACATTTAAAACCAAAACAAATTATAAAATATTAGCGGGTTTTACCCTTGATAGTAAAGTCCCTTGAAGAACTTGTGAATCTTATGTATTTAGTTAAAGTACTTAAAGTACAACAGCAACAAAGAAATTTAGTAGACTAAAGTTTACTACGCTGTGGTTGAAAAATTCCGCAAAAGGCTGTAGTTAACACGTGTATTCCAGAATAAACCTGTTGAGTAAACTCTATCTCTCTCTTTCTCTTACTTAGCAGATTTATTCATTTACAATATATACGAAAAAGACACTCACCCTTTCGTGAGTATTAAATAAAACAGAGTTGTACACTTAATACAAAGGGTGAAACCGCTATTGTTTTAGTTTTACATGTAAGCAAAGCGAAGGAAGTCCTCGTTCGAAATCGACGAGCAGGCCATAAATTAAATTTAAATACACAATCATCTTGATCTGCCATCAGTAAAAACACTAATCCCCATAGAATTTAAATAAAATTTTTAAAAGGGCTCGAACTCCATCCGAATCCTCAAGCTGGAAATATTTTTAATGATAGTGGATACACCCACCGTTGGGAGGAGATCCCACAGGATTTTTTATGTTTTTATATTATTTATGAGTCACATCTACTCAAATTTTAACTTTCCATTATATGAACGTGTCTACAGTGTGGGTTAAAACTTTTCGTTCTCACAGGATAAGCGACTTTTTTCTGTAAGAAACTTCTTCTCCATCAAAAGATTTAACACTAATGGCTAATAAATCAGTGAGTGTTTAACCGCTGGTTTAGTTGAACTAAACTTAAATTTATATGTAGTTTAAACTCAACAGTTGTAAATCAGTGTCCCATGTATTGTAAGTAGTGTAAAACGGAACATGTGGCAGCACTACGATAAATGTTGACAAATTCATATGGTTTGTATTGGTAGTTTAAACGCCCAATTTTATGCGTTTAAATATGGTTTATATGTTTTCTGATTTACAGATTTGTTGGCTTAAACACATTTTAAACCAAAAATAGAGTTTAACTTGTTCTGATTTATTAGCCCTAAGAAATCTTTTGTATTTCCTTTATAATTTTCTGGCATCAGAAGTAGATCTTAATAAATTTTAAAAGCATTTGTTTATTTATTCTTTTCTTCCATGGCTAAAACAAATACCTTGTTACTACTTTAATTTCCTCTTGAAAAACTAAAGTTTTTATAAGTTTCATAGTCTATGCCATTCCTTTTGTCATTGGCTTCCTCACAGAATGTCAAAAAACTTAGACTTAAGATGAAAAAGAAAAGGTTGAATGAACTGCTCATGACATCGAAACTCAAGCAATTGTCGTTAAACTGTAATAGATGACTGTTTTAAAATTCCTACTATTTTTCGTTGTCTGCAAAATGTTTATAAATATTTAAAATCTTTATCTTCAAAACGAATAGAGAAAAAAAAAACTAAAAATTAAATTTATTGTAACATAAAATAAAACGAATTATATGTGAAAACTCTGTCTGCATTTAATAAATTATTTAAAAAAAAAAACTATTTTTCCTCTATAAAATTGTGTGCTTGATTGTCTTTTTTATGATTGTTTTGTATCTATTTATTCATATTAGAAATTCTTTTGTGTGAAGAAAAAACAGAAATTTAACCATTTTATATCTTTGTTGTTGTTGTTGCTTTTAGTTCTTTTTTTTATATTATAGTTTGCTGTTATTGCTACTAACCATTCTAAGAGGCTTTTTATGTAAAAAAGCCATAAAGTGAGCAATTAGTTGCACCATAAAATAAAACAACATCAGCAACAACAACTATGAGCAAAAGTAAAAAAGAACCTAGTAAACTTTATGCCGTTTTGGCTGCAGGTGTTAAACAAAAGAGTTGTTTTTGCAATTCAGTTTCTTTTTTTTTTTCGTAGTTTCGCTGTTGTTTTTCTTTTGTGTTGTTGATTATACAGATGCTTGTAAAAGTGGTACACAATATAAACAATGTAATAGTGTGAACCTGGCTAAAACAAAGTAGTTTTTATTCATGCAACAGCGGCAGTAGCAGCAATGACAACAACATCAACGACAATATAAACACTTTGTGTATGTTGGTATAAAATATTTATGCAACACACACATACTAGCAAATGGGATGGGAAAAAATAAAAACCTGTAAAAGTGATACACTCACTCGCTTTGAATATTATTTGTGCAACCAACATTGTCATTGGGAGAAACTTACACAACACTCTGTAGTTGGCATCGTCAGCAACATTAGTGATGACAATAATTACGATGAAAGTAACACTCACATTTATGTGCAGTGTAAAAAGCATTGAAGTTTGTTGCCAATAGCACGTCCTGTAATTGTGCCATTTTTATGAATTAATTATTTTTTTATTATTTTTTTAACACTTATTTACTCTATAAAATATAAAAGAAGTCGTTTATATTCATTATTCGTTTGAAAAATATTTATATTCTAGGAGTATTAAATTTTATGCTGATCCACGGTTCGCCTAATGAAGTTTACTTTTTATTATAAATTTTGAGCCTCAACTGGGTTCTAAAGTAATTCTGTTGTAGGAACTGTAATTTTGAAGATGTTGCTTTGTTGCAAAACAAAATTCTGTTAAGCAAGTATTAACAATACTTAAAAATATAATATGTTCTTTATTCGACCTTTATTATTTTCAAGTATTAATAAATTGTCGAGCTTGAGGTCTTTTTTTAAAAAAACTTTAAACTTTTATTAATTCAATATTTCGGCACTTCTTTGAGTGCCTTCTTCAGGGTTTTTTTTCTTTTCTTATTATATAAAGTTTTAACAATTTTTAACAAATTTAGCAATAAATGACAATAAATAAATACAAAAAAATATTTTTCAAATCAAACTTCATCTATAGTAATATAAAAAAAATGTTTAACTTCCGGTTCTATTTTTATAAATTAAGTGTCTATAATTCTGTGCTACATTTTCAGTGTCTGACTTAAAATTAATTCTCGACATGGTTGGAAACTTTATAATTTGTAACATTTCTTACATAAATCTACGCTTATAATTATTTTCTGTGTTTAAAACAGTTGTATTTTCAAAATCTGGATAACAGGAAGTAGCAAGAACAAAACTGACTACAAATAAAGATAACCCCATTAATAAAATAAAACTTACTAATAGGGATAAGTTTGTAATGGAAAAAGTAAAGGAAACACATAGATTTTTGAGATCTAATAGGGACATTATTATCTTAAATGCAGACAAAGGGAATACAACGGTGGCAATGAATAGATTTGACTATGAGTTACGAATAAATGATGTTTTTCCTTGTAGTTAAAAAAAAACAGCTCAGAATCAACTTATATTTCCCCATTGGATGATCGACAAAGACATATCCACGTTTTTATTTTTTACCACTCGTCAACGTCAGATATGTTGAACCAAGTAAATGGGAAGTAAAATATTTTGATAGGAACCGCACTTTCATATATTATTTATTGCATGACTCATATTTGCATCGGTAAAATATAAGTTTATCTTATATATAAATACGGGAACAACTGTTTTGTAGTTGATTTTTAAGTATCGTATCGTCCACCGATTTTAATAAAACATATTTCCTTTTAAAGGTATTTGTGTGTAGATATGCACAATATAAATTTATTTTCTAAATTTTTAGAATTCAAGTATTTTAAAGCATTTTAATTTATTTTGAAAACACAAATGTATTAACGATGGTTGAAAAATCCAATGCTTTTTGTTGTTGTTTAAAATTGTTTTTGTTTTTTATACTTGCATACACAAACGCACACAAATGGATGAAAAGAGTGTATTTTGTTGCTTTCTTAAAATGTGGTCGTTTTTGTTGTATGACGCACTGGTTATCTTGAAAGTACATGTGAAGTGGTCGAATTTCGGCCTCTGGTCGAAACTAGTTCTAATAATACTCAAAACACTAAGGAATAATAAGTTAGAGCAAGTTAAACATTCTTTTTGGTTTAAAATGTATTTAATCCAGCAAATCTTTTATTCAGTAAGCATATAAACCATCTCTAAACGCATGAAATTGGCCGTTTAAACTTCCAATACATACCATATGAACTTGACAACATTTATCGTAGTGTTGCCACAATATTATTTTGAAACTACGTGTAGTATATGGGGCACTGCTTAAAAGCTGTTGAGTTTAAACTACATATAAATTTAAGTTTAGCTCAACTAAATAATCGTTTAAATATTCATTGATCTATTAGCCATAGGACATTTACAAAATAAAATAAAACCTTTAATCTGAATTTAAGACTTATTTTAAATAAACTGAAGGTCTAATTGTGTAAAACTCAACGCAACGCCAAAAATTTCATTGAAAGCAAAAACAAATTAAAAAATATTTTATCATTTCTTTGTTGCTTTCTATTAGAATTTTAAAAAACAATATAAATTTTTGTAGAAAGCTTAATGGTGACCGCTATAGAGCCATGATTGCTGACTTTTTCGTTCATCAATTGAACAACCATGATGTGCAGGAGCTGTGGTTTCAACAAGACGGCGGAACTTATCACAGCTCGTGCCACAATTGATTTTTTGAATGAAACGTTTGGTAACCGCATAGCTTCACGTTTCGGATCCGTAAATTGGCCCCCAAGATCGTGCGATATAACGCCGCTGGACTATTTCCTATGGGGATATGTGAAGTCACTAGTCTACGTCGATAGCCCCAAAACGATTGACCGCTTGGAGTACAACATTCGCCTCGTTATTGCTGATATACGGCCACAACTGTTGAAAAAAGTCTTCGAATTGGAACTCGAACTTAATTTTATTTCTAATTTTTTGAGTCAATCGAAATCATTTTTTCAGTGTTGTAAAAACTCAACTAAATGCTTGACAGTACTGAAAAAAGAATATCAATTCGTTCAGTATCGACTGAAAAAATTAGAAACAATATTGCTTTCGATTCGAAAAAGTATTTGATCACCACTGCCAAAATTAGCCCCCAGGATCTCGATAATTAACAAATTGCAGAAAATGTAATTATTTTTTTTAAATATATTTTGAATTAAGCATCAGTAAGACAGAAATTTAAACTGTTTAAATAAAAATAACTCCAATAATTTTAAGCGACTAAGAAACAATTTTGCGAAATATTTTCAATAGCTAAAATGTTCCTGTGAATATTTGAGTTAAGGACGATTCCTATACTCAATTTAATTATTTTTGAACATTTGAGGCTGTAAAACGTTAAAAGCAATCGTTACTATGCAAAAAGATCTAAAACTTTCAAAAGAATTATTTTTGTGGTAAAAAGGATTTTAATATTTTAGCAAAGTGAAGCTTGAAAAATAAATATTGTAGTAGCAGTATTTGGCAATTATTCACTGCACAGTTAGCGTAGAAGGCATATAGGGGTATTTTCACTTCCTTGTTATTTGGGTTGTTTTTTGTTACTTTAACCCCGAACAATTTTAGGCAATTGTTTATACTTGTTTTTTTTTGTTTTTGTGAACAAATATAACTTCTTTTTCTTTTTAACAATATTCTTGGGGATAAATGTCTTAAAGTCAACTACAATAAGTCGTATACATGAAGAAGTGTAGTATATATGATATGGTCGATCTCGCTTTAATATACTTTGCTATTTTTTTTGTGGATTTATATACATGTTCTCATAAAAAACATTTTTCGAGTGTTTTATAACGTTCGCTGTTTTAAATTGTTTTTTATTTAAATTCATAAAATTATTCAAGTAGCGTACGAGAATATTGTTATCGTTTATACAAAATGTCTTATTACGATATGCAAACATTTTATTACAAGTACTTTTACCAATTATGTAGTACAATGTGGCGTATGAGTATTAAAAAATACACCTTCTTCGAAATTCAATGTTAAACATACGTAATGGTGTTTTAAAAGCCAAAACAAAAAAAAAAAAAAAAAAAATTTGTTAAATTTATCAATGCATGTAGATCAGAGGTAATCTCAGAGAGGCAGTTAAAAATGTGAGTGTGTGAAAAAAATTTATTTGCATTACAAAATTTTTTGTTATATAGGGTGATTCAAATAGGGATACTTTTTTCAATAGCCTATTTTTGACAAATCACGTGTGAGTCATGACATGCTGTCATGTTATGTTTGTTTAGTATTGTTTGGCATTTTATAATGGAAATACTTACGCCTATGGGCTCTTGAAAAATTCGCTCTATGGGCCCTTGAAAAGTTCCTAGAATATCCGACGTTTTCGAGGCATATTTTGGTAAGCGATGAGGCCCATTTCTGGCTCAATGGGTATGTAAGCAAACAAAATTGCCGCATTTGGGACGATGAGCAACCTGAAGAGATTCAAGAACTGCCACTTCATCCAGAAAAAACAACGGTTTGGTGTGGTTTGTGGGCCGGTGGAATCATCGGTCCATATTCCTTTAAAAATGATGCCGGTGCGAACGTAACCGTCAATGTCGACCGTTATCGTGCCATGATAACCGACTATTTGATGCCTGTAATTGAAGCTCGTGATCTCGGCGACATTTGGTTTCAGCAAGACTGCACCACTTCCCACACATCGCATCAATCAATGGATTTATTGAGGGAACACTTCGGTGAGCACATAATTTCACGCTTTGGGCCGGTCGTGTGATATCACACCGTTAGTCTTTTTCCTGTGGGGATATATAAAGTCTAAAGTTTATGCGGACAAACCCGCTTCAATTCAGGCCTTGGAGGAAACCATAACGCGTGTCATTCGCCAGTTGCCAGTCGAAATGCTCGAATGAGTCATCGAAAATTGGACTCAACGGATGGACCATCTGTGACGTAGCAACGGCCAACATTTGATAGACATAATCTTCAAAAAATAAATACCAAAGAATGTTCTTTCAAATGATAATAAACATTCCCCATTAAATTTTAATTTTCTGTGTTTTTTTCTTTAAAAAAGTAGGGAACCCCGAAGTGGATCACGCTTTATAAATGCATGTTTGCACTTATCTGTTTTTTTTTTTTTAATTTCTGATCGTATACAAGAAATTCAGCTTTATTCAAAATTTTAGATGAAAATTAAAACTTTTCCCCACTCCATTTTTTACATTTAAATAAGCACAAACAAAAGTAGAAAAATATTCAAAGTGTACTTAAAATATTTAAAATTCTGAAATAGAGAAAAATAAAAGTACTCAGTTGAGATATTAACTATGCCTTTTGTTTTTGCTTTTAAACAACAAAAGCGACGGCGACCTGCTTGTTTGAAAGCTAGCATACAACTGAATGAAATTATAGTTTTTTTTACCATCTAAAGCAGGGGTTTCCATTTCTTTGCACAATTGTGCGCACCACTACTAACACACATTTTTATACTCTTCAATTTAGTCGTCGATGTGACTTCGACAAGTGTGCATGTCTAGCGGATGCTATGTTATTTTGTTTCAGCTTACACTCAAAAAATATTGTGCGGTAAAAAATGCTTTTGGTAACATCCAATGCGTTGCGTGCAATTTTTATTTAGAGTTTAAATTTTAAGACTAAAATGTAGAATAATGTAACATTTCATAAGTTAAAATGCAAAGCAAAGAACTTTGTAAAATGGTAATTATTTGAGATTTAAAAGCAATTTTTAATATTTCAGATAAAAAATTTCAAAATGTCTAACAGTCCTATGTGGAAGAAGCTGATAGTCACATTTATTATAGGTTTTATTTTACATACGTTTATGGATTCGGTTCTTATAATTTTACAACACTTTTTTATTTTTTCTTATGCAATACTAAAAATTATTATTATAAATTATTATCTGATCACTAATTCCACTAACACCGCGGTAATCGTTATAAAACAGATTACCCAGTTTTGGTGTTTAAAAATATTAATGTGTTCTTATAAAAAGAATTAAAACCTCTGCTAATTTTTTTATTGAGTGTGATTATACATTATGCTGTTAAAAAAATTATATATTTATTTGATGATACGTCATTTATAATTTTGTAAATAACTTAAAATTATATAAAAATACATATGTAACGTGAATCCAAATCAACAAAACTTTCAAATTTTCAAATAATATCTACATTGTTTTGCATTTAAGCTAACGATATGTGTTTTGTTGTGAAAAAAAATCTTTGATGCCTGTAAAACGGTCCATTTTTCTTTCGTAAAAAAGACGTACCTAAATGCAGAAATTATTAAGAAACAAATAGCCACAAGAATTTGTTGGTATTTTGTGCTTGTAAAAATATTTTTGTTTCTGTACCAATCGCGTCGGTAGGTTTTTTTCTTTGAAAACACTTTTTTAAGTAAGTAAAAATATTTAAAAAACAAGTTAAAAAAGTCTTGTTTTCCTACAATTTATGTGTAAACTAGAGATGAGCGATCCCGTGATTTTTAAGGAACGTCGTGATTAGTGAACGTGATTTAAAAAGCACTGCTCCTTGAAACTGTGATTGTGATCACGGTTTGTCAGTTTTTAGTTCTTCTACAGCAAGTGCGTCCAAGCTATATGAACAATGAGCGAGCTTTCGCAAGAGCTTTTGTAAGTACTTTGCAAAGAAACAACAACAAATTGTAAGAGCTTTCAAAGCTGTGTACTTGCATATACATACATACTTGAATAAATAAACTTTGGCTTACAAAAAATACTAATAAGGTAGAAGATAGAATGAAAGGAACAGCAACATTATTCGCCATTGCATTCAAAAAACGCTATTAACCACACAAACAGTGAAATATCATACATTTTTGTATGTAACAAAAAACAAAAAGAACGACTTAGCAAGTACCTGTTACTTGACAAATTTGGTCACAACTGTGAATCGTGATTTTTCAGTAACAGTGATTAAATCACAGGTACAGAAATATCGCTCATCTCTAGTGTAAACCTATACATATAAAAGCAAATGTGACAGCAGGTAAAATTTTTGGGTAAGAAGATGTGTTTTATTGATGTATTAATGAAACTTTATTGTTTAGCACTATTTTTATTGCTTACTTTTTTATGCTACAATTATATGACCGAGTCCAAAGAGTTAACCTTACTAATTTATGGTATTTATTTAACGTAACTTTGACCTGTTACAATGACTATACATTTTTGCAGGCAAACTCAGGTGCGCATTTGGTATTTTGTAAAAAGTTATGATATACTATTAGCTAGAATTAAAATGTATGCACAGATGTTTGAAGTATGAGTAACCCAACAACGTGAATACCCTTTCTATTTTACTTACCACTATGAACCCCCTAACTTTTTACTAAAATAACTTTTTCACGTTATAATTCTCATGTAATTTATTTTATTTTTGAAAAAATAGACCAGGGAAATCCATTTCTATGCACAATTGTGTATACCACTACTAAAGGTACGTTCAGACTGGTGAAATATTTGAAAGCAAACATCAAATATTTCATTAACGTAGTCTGAACACAAAATATTTTTGAGTATCAAATAAAATAACAGCTGATTTTGAGCAAATAAAAGTATTTGCCGGCAAACAAATATTTGTCCAATGTGAACATAGTGTGAACACAAAAAATCAAATATTTTAGTAATTTTTGAGCAAACATTTATTTGAAATTACAAAAAAATTGTAAGAGCAAACAACGACAAACAATTTTAGCCATGTTCCAAATAGAAGCAATTTTTCCTGTAAGTTTTTGGATTATTTACAATTTTAAAGATTTTTTATAATTATTAGACTTTGTATCGTGCCGCTATTAGCAAATGTTTGCCATTCCTTAGTTTTAGACACTTTTACTAAATTTTATGGCTTGTTTGAAATATTAAAATGGTTCGCGATTTTCGCTATTTCTGCAACATTTTTTTTTGTTTTTCCCCTACATTTTGTTTTTTAACCGATTTAGCAATTTCAAATATATTTTAGGGTTTGTTTCCAAGTTTGCAATTTTTCGCGAATTTTAGCCATGCTCGCGAAGAGCTCAGTTTGAACATTAAACAAAATATTTTTTGTTCCACACAGTTTGAAGCAAATATCAGAACAAATATTTTCGTCAAATATTTCATTAGTCTGAACGTACCTCAATACATATTTTTGTTTCAGGTTAACAGAAAAAACTTTATGATGGCACTTAAAAAATATTGTGCGGTCAAAAACGCTTTTGGTAACATCCAATGCCTTATATGGTATGCAACATTTAAGGAAGGAACGGAATATGTTATTAAACGTGTGATTTGCGTGCAATATTTATTTTTTATGAATTTTTAAAACATAAAAATCTTTAATTTTTTTACAATTGTTTGATAAGATATTTAAAACTGATTTAGAGTCAAAAAGCTTCCGAATGAAAAAAGTGCTGTTTTAAAATCAGCGACATTGAATTGGTAAAGAATTGCTACAAATTTTTTATCAACACAAAAAATTTTTAATTTTGTACCTTTGTGTTATACAACTTATAAAATATATTACTAACATTTTATTTCGGCTGTAAATGAACGCATTCTCTCAATTTTTTTACTCTCTGGTACTCACTAATACACAACCAAAAAATTTTTGGAAATCCCTGATCTAAAGGCCCAACCATAATATGCATTAGTTAGCTTAAAGTACTGTCAAAAATTAACTAAAAGTCTGTCAAATGCATGAGAAAATTAAAAGAGACTTTAAGGTGGCCATATTATCCTCACATAAACTTAAGATCCATGTTGCATATTTCTGCAATATTTGGTTTTCTTGCGAGTACTTCAAATAAAGAAGTACCAAAAATTACAGCTCTGTTTTTGTTTATTTTATTGTTTAGTTTGCCAGCAACGTTTTCAAAAGAAAAAAATTGGTAATTGTTGTACATAGTTTTTAATAAAAAATGGATACAAAATTAAAATATGTAAAATTCCTCTTTTTCTATATTCTTGTTTTTTTATCCATTTCAATTTATTTAATTTTTTGTAACAACAGACAAACAGCTGATTCTGCACGGAATGTGCGTTCAGTTTGGCACTTTGCTTAACCAAATGACATTTGACGAAACTTAACGAAAAGTTTCATTAAGTACATTATAGTTGGCCACATATGTTTTATATGTATTCGCACACTTGCTAAAGTTGACTTAAGTAGCCTCATGCATATTATGGTTGGGCCTTTAGAAGTGAGTTTCGGTAACATTCGTGTTGTGTGTGTGAAAATCCCGAAAAGTGATCAGCCCATGGGGGCATTGCGTGATGATCGTTGATGTAGATGCAGGTGTTTAGTGTTTTGTTTTGATGTGTTTTTCATATGACTTTGGTCACACCCCGATGTTCGGTGGTATAATAGTTGTATAAGCAGTGAGTCAGAAAAAACTTATAGAACACTATTTCAGCTAAAACTTATCCCTGGTCCAACAAATTATTATTTTTTTATAACGTTACCTTTTAAAAATACGTCAGATATTATATTTTCTAAATCATTAATTTTCAATTGTTATTTCTGTCAAAATGGACAGCGAAAAAAAAGTACTTAAACAAATAATTAAAACTTTTAACAAAATCGACTCAAAAAAAAAACAAAAAAAAATTGCCCAAGAAGTTTATTGTGTGGCAAGCCATTTGCAGCTTTGGCAAAAGAAGCCAATTATTTCTTAATTTTACTTAAAAAAAATAATATTAACAACTTTTTAAGGCATCTTTTGTTTGCATTTATTTAATATGACAATTTCGTGATAAAAATTTATATTAAATTGTAATTATAAAAATATTAGTTAAGTTATAGCCATTTTTACTAGCAAAATAATTTTTTGTATTTTCAAATTCAGTTGCTGATGCCATTTCAAATAAAAAAAAGTTAATTCCCAGCAAATACAGAAATACACCAAGTCTATTTCCAAACGCATTGCCAGGATTAAATATATTATTGCGGCAATAATCGATGTCGTATTGCGGAAGATACTTTCTTCGGGAAGAAACGTGTCTCGATGACAATACTCCTAAGCCATACACAGAAAAAATAACAAGAATTAGTATGTAATTAATAACATTTTTTCAAACTTTTCTGATATTTCTAACAATTTTTTTAATTGAATTGTTTGCAAGGCGAATTCATTACAGGTGATCCTATTTATAATTGTTGGATGTCAAAATTTTGTTTATTATCTTTGTTTCCGTTTTGATTTGTTTCGATTTTAGACATTGTACAATGATTTTACAAAAACAAATTACTTGTGGTTTTTGTACGAGTTGTACTTGTTGTACTACCGAGATTACCTGGAATGAATTCGCCTTGATTGTTTGTTAATTGTCATATGAACAATTTGTTTAAGTTGAAAAAATAAAATAATTTTCTGTCAATATTTTTCAATACAAAAAAATTTTTTTTTTGGTTTTTATCTCTTAAAGAATACCCAATAGGACTGTTATTGACTATTGAGTCCATCTAAGGGGTAATCAAAGCATTTATGTAAAACAATAAAATATACACACACTCACAGTGAATTTTTATTAATACAAAAACTTAAAAATACATTGTGTACGTATCAACATCTAAAATAACACTAAACTTAAAAATTATTACAGCAGTTTGATCTTATTTACTAAGCCTCTGTAGTTATTAGCACACAAACACTCTACGTCGGTCTTGAAGTTGACGCTCTTTTTTGTTGCTATGATGTGAAGCATCTCAACCTACATTACTAAAATCAGGCGAGTGTTTGTTTTTGACACAGTGGTCCACAAGTGCTGTTTTTGGTGTTTCTCTACTGAGTTTTAATTTCTGATCAGATTTATGGCCTGCAATCCTAGTTTTTAGCTTGTTTTTTGTGGTTCCGATATAAATCTTGTCACAACTTTCGTTTAAATTTCCAATACAAGGTATATATTACATATAATTTGAGTTTTCCATGGTCTGAATTTTATCTTTAGTTTTGCTGTATATTTTAGAGAGATTGTTGTCCGTTTTGTGTGTCATTCTAAAGTTTTCACCATTAAAAAGTTTGGAATTTTCAAATCTCTCTGATATTTCAGGTACATAGGTAAGGGATTTATAAATCATGGATATGTCAGTAACTTTCGAACGGTTTACAATTATATTTTCATAGTCACGAATAAGTTTATTCGTAAGTTTTGTAGGAAAATTGTTGTCAAGAAGGATGTTTCTAATTTTAATTATATTATTTTTATGGAACTCCAAGTCACTAATATTCAACACTCTTATTATTAAGTTTTTTAGCCGTATTAATGATAACCCTTTTTGGATGTTTCGAAAAGTAGTTAATAATTCGACCGGAAGCTGTCGGGTTTTGGTACCAATCCATTTTTAAGTTATTACCATCCCTGATTACAACGGTATCCAGATACGGTAATCTAAAATTGGACTCTTTTTCAGCTGTTAACTTAATACTATGGTGAAAACTATTTAAATTTGTCAGTATCTCCTCAATTGCACTTTCCCTTACTATACTAAAGATTTCATCCACATATTTCGTCAAAATCTTTGGTTTTCCGCTAGACTTTCAAACACCGTCCCCAACAATTTCTCCATTACAATATCTGCAACTATTGGCGACGCTGGTGATCCCATCGGTAGACCCTTCCTTTGAGTAAATATTTTACCATCATACTTAAAATACCGATTGTCCTTTATACAGAATTTCACAATACGTAAAAACAGTCCTTTTGTCATATTTGTAAACTTTGCAATTTCCTCCCATTTATCTTCAATAATATTTAACGCTAAATCAACAAACGATATTAATCTTTCATCGTCCTGTATAGTCAAGTCTTTTATCTTATTCCTAAATTGCACCGAATCCTTAACGTTATATATCGAATTTTCCGTAATTCTTTTTAATATCACCGTGATATATATTTGCAAATATATATCCTTTATACACTGTGAGTGTGTGTATATATTGTGAACGTATAAAACTGTTTAAAAAAATAAAATTTGTGTGATTTGTAACGACGTGTTTTCCACTTTATGCTGGGATAGAGCTCGCGGCTCCCAGGGTTCGTTACAAAAATTTGTTTTATGACCAGAGAAATGAAACACCGTGTTGGCTTGTTTTATAAACGTTATAAAACGTAAGCTCATGTATATTTTACGTATTTCTTACAGTTTATTTTACAATTCGGAATAGATTCGTGGTTACGCGAATACATTCAAATGGCGGACGCGACTCTCTCGGGACCGACAACACACACTCAGCATGCCGCGACACACACGAACAATTTAACACCACTACCACGATAGGCGTGGGGATAGCGAGGCCCCGGATCGAGCAGCTGGGTCGTGGTGTAACCTCAAGCCAACTGTTCTACCGGCGATACGTGTTACTACGCGTCGAGAGAATTTGGTCTACACCGCTATTCTCCGAGACGCAGTCTCACCCTGCTCTCGATCGTTGTCTCGAGAAAATCCGGCCAAGAAGAACGGCAAATCAAGAGAATTTAGTCTACACCGCTATTCTCTTGATTTGCAATCGTTACCGGCAACGAGTATGATCACACGAAAGTGGTGTAACCTCTATTCACAGATCGCTAGATTTTATTTAGCCGTAGTGGTGTACCCTCTCACAGCCAAGTAAGACCTTACCCGTTTGCCAGCTGCCGACTGACTGCCGTCTTACTGGTGCGTACTCCGCTTTTATACTGTTTGCCGGTGTACATTTACACACACACACTAAAGTAATTATCTGCCATGGTTGCTCATGAGTGTATGTTCTCGTGTCCTCTTTTCTCTACTCGTCACCAGATGGCTACGGCCATTTGTCCGTTAATTTAAAAACTAGTACTAATATAATATGTAATGATGGTGAACATAAATTCATTCTTATTCAAGATGAATGAAAAATTAAAATTATTCGGTAATAACAGTAATTCATGTAGGTAATAGAGTTAATACATGTAGGTAATAAAATGAATATAAATATAACTAAAAATAATAATAAATTCAAATAATTCAAAAGACGGGTTAGTCTGGTGTGTTGGTGTAGTCTAGGGCATGTGACTCAAAAACGAGGGCCCGACTTTTGGTCGTCACAGATTTTGTCTATATATGTTGTTGTTATTTGTATGTTCATAATAATGATGTTTATACTTATGTGTTTTATTGTTCTTTTAATTAAATTTAAGGAAACAATGCCTGATGATGATCTTTAACGAAGATCGAAACATCGGAATTAAATAAAAAGGAATATTTATTTACAAAAAAAACACTGGCCTCGAGCTTGATTTATTTATTTATTTATGTAAAACTTTTTATCGAAGTTTTGACGCGTTATTATTTGTTCTGGTTTTCAAATAATAGTTGATGATTGTGTCAAGAATCTGTTTTGTGCACGTGTTAAAACCTTCTTCTGCATTAAATCTGTTTATGTTAAAGATATTTGTGATGCGATTTTTATTATATTTAAATAAAAAAATTATTTATATCAACATTTTTAACGCATTTATTTTCTTTAAAATAGAAATAAATTTTTCAATATTAATGAGCAACAATTCATTTTGTTAACAAATATTCTACAAAATGTTACAAACTCATTGTTAAAAATATTTGTAAAATGTGATCAATTTAAATTAACAAAAGTATTTTTTTATATATACAAATTCGGTTGTTGGTGCCTTTTCAATTAAAAAATTAATTGTTTTTACGAATATGGTAATTAATATGACAATTTATTTGTCGTAATTTTTTTCTGTGTACTAAAGCTATTCTGCTAAATAATAAACAAGCAATATCACCAGTTAAGTACTTATAAGAAATTAGGAAGATATCGCCAAAATATCATTAGGGAGATATATAGATGATTTTGCATTTTGAAAATTATGTATTTATTTTGATAAATTTGTTTTAGTGCTTATTATTAAAAACCATTCATATGAAAATTACCTCTAAATGTTTTGATGATTACGCTATTTTGCACTGCACGCTTTTCATGTTCAGTCCATGTAAACTTTGTTGCCAAATTATCGATAAACACTATTTTTAAGAAAGCTCTTACAAAGAAAGTCATGTCTTCGCTTTCGATTCTTTTTAAAAACATTTTCTATGTGTATACCTTTTTTAATTACCATTATATTATTATATGGGCATTTCCTGGGGTCACGAACGTTCGTTCGTACGCTTTTAATGTACAATTAAAATAGAAAACAAAACGTTTCCTAGCATTTTTTTTTTGCAATTCGATAGCATTTTGGTAGCTCTATGTTAAGTGCAAAAGATGGATTTCTTCGAGTTAAAGTTTTCTTAATGATAGTAATAAACATGTGGTCAGGAACGTACGCAAAAAAGAAGTCAACTTTTGCTGACAGTAGTGAAATGTAAAAATCTGACGTTATTAATTTAATTTAATAGTGTATAAATGCAGGTCTCTATCCAGTATTTGCACAAAAAAATATATCTCTTTTGGTTTTTGTTTAATTGGCTTAAGTACCGGTCGTGAACGTACGATTTTTCCATATGTTTTAACCGTTAATTAACCTTTAATCGAACTTTTATTGTTCTCCTTACACTTTTTTCTTCTTAATTGATTGTAATAGAGAGATTTTAAAGAAAGAGTGCAAACATAACAATTTTTTTTGCATGTAAAATAATTATATATAAAAATGTCTTTAGAAGTAGCTTAAAAAGAAAATATAAAATTTTCCAGTTTCCAGCACAATTTCCTCAACTAAAACAGCTGAGATATCATAGCATATCATATATACCAATCTATTATAAAAACATAGACTTTTTTTATAATTATAAACCATAAAAAACGATGATTATCAACATTTTATTTTTTCATCCTGGTTGACCATTCGGAGGAAATGCACATATTATATTTAGTCAATTCACAAGGTATCCTAACATGTCATATTGTCAAAATGTCCTAATATTTCACAATGGTTTAAAAATATTGTTGTTGGTTTGTTAACAAAAAGTATCTTAAATAAATAGAACGTTGCTTGCTGTGTTTATTGTGCTGTCGTAATTAATCAGAAAAGTCCAGCGCTGAGCGGCTGAGCCGTACAACAATATTTTTAAACCATTGTGAAATATTAGGACATTTTGACAATATGACATGTTAGGATACCTTGTGAATTGACTAATTATTATACAATATTATTATACTACATATATATTTATATTATGCACTTACAAAACGTTCCATAATTTTCCTCATGCTACATCTATTCATCCTCGGAATTGAGTGGAAAAGAAGGCAGGGAGAGATAATCAGTTGTTCAGTTCTTGGTTCTATGTTTGGCGATTCTGGCTTTGTTTTTTAATGTCACCACTTCCTGCGCAAGTCTTCCAATTGCTTCCCCCCATATTTTTTAAAACATTCAATTTCTTGAATAATTTGAAAGAAAACAGATTATTAATTAACACATCATTTAATTTAAATAGGTATAAACCTTTTGCAGAATATTTTGATAAATATTTTTTAGTTTCAATAATTGGATTACATAATTCGTATTTTTTTTATTTATCTATATATATAAAATAGGATGTGTGTATGTATGTATGTGTGAATGTAACGTATGGACTCCAAAACAGCTGGGCCGATTTTGATGAAATTTTCAGGGAATCTTCAGAATATTCAGGCGGGTGACACTGTGAAGTCTGATTTCTGATTTTCGGTCTGGGGGCGGAGGGGCGTGGCAAAATCCATAACTTGAGAACGGCTTGACCGATTTGAAATTTTGCTCCGCCCTTTTTTACGCCCACTTTTTTCGATTTACCTAAAATTAGAAAACGGCTCCATCGAGTTGACTAATTTTTCTTTCAAATGTTTATATTAATCAACTTTAAGTTTTCATCGAAAGAAAAATTTACCACGCCTACTTTTACGCCCACTTTTTCTATTAAGCGCATAACTGGAGAACGGCTTGACCGATTTGGACGATTTTTTCTTTAAATGATCGCCATGGTCTAACTTAGGTTTCCGGTAATTCTTATTCGCAACTTAAACGCACCAAAGTTATGCAACGGAACCAGATTGACCATCAAAAACTGTTCACCAAATTTAATCGAGGAAACAATCATCGGTGACAGATTTAAAGGCGAAGACGTACTTATTCCACGAATTCCGATGATTTCCAACGATTTACCATTTGAATTCAAGCGGCTCCAATTCCCTTTGCGTCTTGCCTTTGCTATTACCATCAACAAAGCACAAGGCCAATCATTGACTATTGCTGCCTTAATTTTGGAAAATTAATGTTTTTCACACGGCCAGTTGTATGTGGCTTGCTCCCGAGTTGGCACCCCAAAAAATTTATACGTTTTTACACCAAATAAAAAAACAAAAAACATTGTCTATCCGCTAGCCTTAAGATGAAGTAATCAATAAATATAATTTCCAATTTGCCTTAAATACATGTGTTTCTTTTTTCATTGAACCCATTCTACACTATATGTAAGTTATTCTGTAAAAAAAACTTTATGATAGGTATTTGGATTTTTTATGGATTTTTATTTAAAGGCCGTAAATTTCGTTTAAAGATCAATTTAAATCGTCTGGTAATACAACACTAATGTTTACATAGGTCCAGCAACGCGGACCGGGTCAGCTAGTGACGTATAAAATTTTAAAGTTTTTTTTTCTGTCTATATCATGGCCCAATTAGTAGCTCTGCGCACAAGTACAACAATGCAACGATAGAAAAAACAACACTCGTTTTGTTTGTGTACAAATGGTTAAAATGTCAACAACTTGTCACCTGTTAAGAAAACTGTATTTGGTTTTTATCATGTATTTATTTTGTTTAATGAAAATTTTCAACCGGAATTTTGGTTCCGAAAAATGGTCTGCGCAAATTTCATATGATGGGGCCAAATTCCTGCTACAAATTTGACCCTATTTTGCACTTTCCACTGGGTCTTTTGGCACTGAAAATAACGTACCGCATCCACTTTAAAAATGTTTTTACACACTGCACAATAGCCCATTTTAATGTTATTATACTTTTTTTTATTATTATGGTAATTTAAAATTTTTATTCACAATTTTTTTTCACAATTATTATATATTATTTTTATTTTAACCATAAAAAAACGAGTTCTTGAAATCAAAAAGAATATTAAAAAAAATATAAGAAAAAATTTAAACAACTTTTGACATTTTGCCCATTTATGCCTTTGTATTATGATTAAAAACACAACTCTACATAAAATCAGCAGGCGTTTCGAGCAGACCTACTAATTGGGCCATGGTCTATATTGTGTAATTTTCTCAAAAACTATAAAACGAGAACATAAAAAATTACTTTGATTTTTCTTATATATGACAATTTAGGGATATTATTAAATTATTGCCATTTGTTTGCAGGGGTTGTATTGATAAATATGGTCATAGATTACATAGATATGCAATTCGCTTGTCGAAAACCTAAGTCTGTTATCAAAAAAAAAAAAAAAAAAAAAAAAACTTACGTGATGAGAGTGTGTTAGTAAAATTCTTATCATTGCGTTAGTATGAGATAAATATTTCCCACATTCCCAGCAAGGGTCTCAAAAATAATATCGATTTCATTTGAATTTTATTAAGAAATTTACAAAAAGTTCTCTTTTTTTGAAAGTGCTATTAGTTTTAAATGATATTTAACCATTTTTTTAGCAATCAGAATGGGTTTTATTTAAATTCATTATTAACTTCAAATCAAGCTTTACTGTTTGCTGGGAACTTATCATGGACGCGCCAAAAAAATTATGTTATTAATTTAAGATTCATGCACTTACACGAGTTTTTTGTGCCGAATATTATCTAGATATCTGCATCTGAATAAGATTTGTTGGAAAGCATTTACATGGGACCTATGGCCAATTCTGGACCTTCATGTCATGACATTGAAGTTAACATTACCAATTTTCAATTCAATACCAATATTTATAAGGTTGTTAAGGCATTTAAAGCTATATCGGGGGACGGTATTTTTATGGTAGCTGTGGTCAAATATAGTCCGATGCAAATAAAATTAGGTTAAATGATTAATATTGGAATAAAATATTTCTAGGCCAAGTTCAATCGAAATACTAGCATAATAAGATGATTTATATGAAAGAAGACTCTATACTGGAAATAAGTTTATTTGGGGGCTTTATGAAGTTATGGGCGATTCCTGCTATTCGTCCTTATGAAAATTTAATAATTTGTACCAAATTTCATCAAATTGTCTCCAAAATTGTGAACTGTAATTTGCGTACAAAGGTTATAGATACTGGCGGATGTACGGACATCGTTCTCCACGAATGGTGGAGAGAGTATACTTACTGGTTACCATAATTTCAGAAGAGACTGGTCAACCGCTATTTATTAAAGGAGTAAATTTTATGCTGCATAAGCTTAAGATATAGACGGCTGTTTTACCCAGAGAGCCACGCCTAAAGAACAAGCTCCTCAACACGCATACGAACAGCCCACGCAAGCACTTAAAAACGCGAACTTGTTTTTCTTTTGGTTTTTATCCGTTTATATTATAATATTATAAGGAACCAGCGCCAAGGATAGTACTGAATTACACTTTAGGCAATGTTTTAAATGCAATAAAGTGCAAAAACTAAAATTTGTTTTAAAAATTTAAAAAAAAAACATCAAACAAATTTTGTAAAAAATTTGTTTTTAATTGTTTATTGTTTACAAAATATTTGCCAAAAAATTGAGGTGAACTTTTGCAAGTGTGTTGAATTCACACAATTCCTATATGAGGTAAATGTATTTTTTTTACCATTTTAAGGGAGTTTCATATCTATGTAATCTATGAATATGGTATTAAATATGACAATTGAGTTGGCATAACTTTTTTGTGTGAAAATTTCATTTACTCGGGCATTTGCTTTAATCGGTTAATCGCTCGATTAATTTACCGAGGTCTTAGTTTAATCGGTTAATTTTGCTATTGATCGGTTAACTGATTAATAAAGTTTTTTTTTTATAAATTAAATAATTTCAATTAATAAATATGCATAAATTATTTGTTTTTTGGAGTTTATTAGTAAAAAAAAAAAAACAATTACACAACAAACATTACAACTCTTGAACTAAAACGTGCAGACAAAAAAATAATTTATAAATATGTGGTACATATTTTTTTAATTTAATTAGGTATTAATAAAAAATAAGCAGTGAGATCATTTTATTATTTATTTCAATAGTTTCTTGATTCAAATTGCAAGGATTTAAGCGATTATTTTCTTTTGTTTTAATAAAACTCGACTTGGAAAAAGTTCTTTCACTTATCGTAGATGTTAGAGAAATCGAGAACAACCCATAACACAGAATATATAATTTCTCAATCCTTTCCCTGGATTTCTTTAAACATATACAATCTTCCATTATGCCATTTAAGTCATGTTTTAATATTTTTAAATTTTAACACTTTTTTCGGTTCATTCAGTAAAAATATTGATATGAGAAGAAACAAATAATAAACAGATACATATAAAAAGTACGTTAAATAAAAAGCTGTTGACAGCAAAAACTTATTTAATATTAAGATCACCTTCTTTGTTTGTATGAAAAAAAATTTTTAAACACATACCTTTTGTATATGAGACGTAACTAATAATTAAAAAGACAAAAAATATGTTATAATACTACAAAAAATTAGAAATGCTGTTACATCGGTAAGCGGATTAATCGACTGAAATTAACCGGTTTAATCGTTAATCGAAAATAGCCAATTTTAAATTAACCGGTCAGTAAATCGGGTAGTAATTAATCGGTCAACCGATTTACGATTAATTGAATGAATACCCTAGTGTGAACCCAATAATCCATATATAAAGATATATATTTAAACAATTTTTTTGTAAAAAAAAATCCCTATTCTAGAAGGATGTTTGTATATGAACAAGGTTTAATTATTATTTTTAAACAAAGTTTATATTAAAAGGTTATTTAATCCAATTTCGTTTTATAGTGCCGCCATCACGTCAAAATCCTAATTTCAGGAGGAGATTTCAATAATAAACCGATTTGGATCATTTTAATACTGCAAACACCTTGTGCACAAGAAGGAAATATCTGAGCCAAATTTTGTCCTCCTAGTTTACATGTCCTATTTTTTGGAAAGAAAAGCGAAGTTATTTGTGTAATACGTGGCCATTTATGAACCCTTCTTGCATTCTCGCCACAAATATTTTTTAAGCTTACTTAATATAAAAATGCAAATAGAAAGCTTGTAAATTAAATAGGGATAAAAGATAATTAAAATTTTGTTGGTAACAATTTCAAGCCAATTGTGTTATTTTGCTCATATCTCAGCCATTTATAAGCTCATACTACGGCATTTCAATAGCAAAATTCTGGGAATTTTGTGAAATAAGTTTCCAGATTTATCCATCTAAATAAATACGCGCACAAATGGACGTCGCGAAAACAACTCCCTTATTTATAAGGATCCAGAATATATATAAGAATAAATAATTTATGGGGTCTTAAGTCAGAGATATTAAAATAGAAATGACAGGGCAAACGTATTTATGTAACACAAATACCATTTACACTTGTTATTAAAGCCATACAATAATATCTCAAGTGGTTCCCTAACAAACTGTCATGTTTCTTTCTTTATCAAAATAAGAAACAAATTTTTTTGCTTTTTATTTATATTTCCTTCTGTGAAATGTTGCTATTTGTGTCATTGTCATAACTTTTATGGGCGGATATATTTTCGATTAAGGTTAATTATACCATGAAATAATCACAAAGGAAATCTTTTTTGCCTGCTAAAATTCCATAATATCCTGAAGTCATTGTCAACATCATTATTGTTTTGATGTTTTTGTATCGCACAGAGGCCCTTTTAAACAACAACATCAACTACACAAACAAATTTTACAAATAAATATAACAAAACAATGCTATAAGTGACACTGAATGTGACAAGCAATAAAATTAAGATTGTAAGTGATACACAAACAGTTTCGAGGAAAATAATTTGGGTAAAAAAATAACATAAAAAGTATGAAAACTTTTTATAACAAACATCTGCATATTTATTGTCAAAAATTTTTTGAGCGTCACTGTACATGTGTGTGAATAAAAGTGCGTGATTGCATTTACAACAAATGCAAATAAATGAGATTGATATGTATGCACATTAGGGTGGGTCACTGATGTATGAGAAAAAATAAAACTTCTCGAATCATATTCTAATAGCAATATTTTGTTGTCTTACGTTTAAACAAATAAAAAATGCTAAAAAAAAAAATTTAAAAAAGTCACATCTTGAGCCCGAATTACGTTGTTAAAAGAAAAAATACTGGTTCCTTTGAGTTCTGATATTCAACTACTTTTTCTTTATTCATTCATCTTATTTTTAAGTACAATTTTCTTAAAATCTAAAACTTGTTCCTATGGTGAAAAAATATGTTGATCAAACAAAATTGATCGTAAAATTTCTTTATGTCAATTTTGTTTGGTCATTCATTTTTTTCTGTTCAACGAAAATTGTAAACACAAATTGGTTTTTGATTATTGATTCAAAATTTGTATTTCAATTGTCGTTGCCCTTTCTTAAATCGTAAAAATTAATGAATGAATTTAGGAGAATCAAATTTCAACAAAAAATTAATTTAAAAGAAAGAAAAACATAAGCATCTTATTTTACTTGTGTCAACGACACTCTGAAAGTGTCGTTGACTTAATTTGTATTTTGTTTATTGTATTTGGCTATGATTGAGTTAATGTCTACGAGGGGTGGTTGTGGAAGTATATACGTAACTCCCGCGCCGGAGCTCCTAAGAATTAAGTATTTTAAAAAGAGCCATGTTTTAAATTTTAATATTTTATTTACTATAAATTATTTATTATTAATTAAAACTGAACACATTTTTAATGACACATACAAAAAATAAAACTTTGTTTCCTATACAACATAAAACAATAAAAACACGAAATTTGATTAGTTATTTTTTGGTCACAAAAGCTTGTATACTGACAGATCTGGGCATTTCAAATAATTGGATTGTCACTTCTTGACACTCAGCTGCCGCATTTATTTCTTGAGTAGTGATGTTCCGAAGAATTGGTGTATCGAAAAACCTTTGATTCGAATTTATAACTTCAAAGTAGTTACTTGCGTCAGAATTGATAGAAGGGGCGTCAAAGACGCGAGGTTGCTTTCGGGTATGAGGAGAGCTTCTTGCTTTATGATAACGTCTGGCTGCCAGTTCTCTCACTGTTTCACCAAACAACATCGACAGAAGCAAGTTTTTCGCAGTTTTCTAATAAGTTGTCAATAGGACTTCGCATGCTGGTCCCTTGGTAACACCATATAGCTTGTTAAATAGATTTTTTAATGGCAATTCGTTCAAATGTAAATAATCATTGCAATGGGCGCTGAAGTCTTTTTGCCAATACTCTTATTACACCGTTGAATTTTCCAGTGTTATTGACTGTACCATCACAAGCAATTGCCATCAAATTTTCTTTATTCATTTTTTGAGACGAAGGAAGGGCAATAATTAACATTTCAATATTTTTAGAAGTACTTCTATCTGGTGTTGCATAGCCAACATAAACTGAATCTGGCTCCTCAATCAATATTTCTCTATATTTCCTAGCTCCCTTTTAAATATATTAAGCGTACTTTTTTTCTTTCCCGTCTTATTTTTGATTTATCAATTGGTTCACTGCTAGGAGAGATATCTTGCAATACAGACGAAGCAATAGCAGCCGCTGCGCTATCGGAAACACTGTAACGGTTACAAGTAAATTAAAACCGTCGTCACAAGAAGCATTGGAATAACTTACAGATAATTCCTGCTGTTTTAAGTTAATTTTGTCGTGACTTTTATTTACCCTTTTTCTGTATTTGGTGCTTGGGCTGCTCTTTTTTGCAATTAAGTTGGAAGATTTCGAACTACTCCTCCAATATAAATCTTTCTCGCCCTCGCATTTCACTCAAAAACTCCTGTTCTTCTTTGGGTACCTTATTTTGCCTTGGACATCAAAAAAAGCTCAATTAGTTTACATCTTCAGGAAACAAAACTCTGCTACGTCGGAGAAAATTTTCTCTCTAATAAACGGACATTTTTTTCAACGACTTTCTGAGATTTTTGTAATTTATATGATAACCGTGACTATTGTATTTGACACTGTAGGAAGAGAAGATTTTCTCCAAACGCATTCTATCCTTTGAGCTACAAGTTTTGCAATATCTAAAAACAATTGTTGCTCCCTATTCCAATCATAGTATTTCGTAACATATTCGTAAGTTGGTAAAATGTTATCATTAATATCTTCTACATTTTCGAATCTCGTGCAGAAATAATATTGGCTTCTAGTTTCCATAAAGCGGTTAGAAGTTAAAACAGTTCAAATAAAAAATAAACACACAACTTCACTGTCTGCATAGTAAACCCAAACTGATCTTTTTATTGTGCATTGTTTTATATGTTTCCTATCAAAAATATTTCCTGGAAGAATATATCGTTACCTTAATATAAAAAGGCCCCAACTCATCAAAAACACTTTTTACAGGAGAAGGAAAAAACTTAATAAAAGCTGAAATAATATAGCTACACAACCATTGTCAAAAAACATCTTTATTAAAATTAAACGAGGAATTCAGATTGAAATACATAATATGTATTTCTTTCGAAAAATTGTGTGTATGAGTTAGGCCTTTTTTCTTTAGAAAAATTGTGTGTATGAGTTAGGGCTTTTTGTATTCTGCTTATAACTTCTTTATTTTTAATCTTATTTGCTTGAAATTTTAATAGAATGTGTATTAGCAACCATTCTACAATAATCAATAAAAAAACGGATTTCCAAAAATAATGAGTTGGGGCCTTTTTATATTAAGGTAACGATATACATTTCAATGAATGAAGTGCTTGTGTCTGAATCCTCGAGAACTTAAGATTGTTAGGATACAGTAATATGGTTTTTTAAACAAATTTTAAGAACAAGTATGTATTTAAAATCAATTTCTATTAGATTTGAATAAATAAAACCTTAATGATGAAACAGAATTGAGTCTTCAACTTCAGCCCATAATTAAAACGTCGACCGTAACTGCAAATTTTCTCTCATTACTTTCGTTTTCTTTTGTTCTTTGTTTACAAAATGTATGAAATTAAACGATATTATGGTAGCATTGTTGGAAGAATAATTGTCTCTATGTCAGAGCATGAGAAAAAACGTTTTCAAAATAAAATTGATTTTATTTGTCGACCGCTTTCTCTGGCATAATTTTATGTCAAACTGTATGGAAAACATCGTTCAGCCCCAGTTCCGTTTCATCATTTAAATGTTTTTTATTATGAAGTAATTATAAATTTTGTTAATCAACTCATGAACAAGGGCTTATGTATCAAGTTATATGTCAACCATTACTTAACTACTTCTATGTAATGTAGATGGTATGAAGTAATCATTGAATAGTAAGTTGTTCGGTAATTTGAAGTCATTATTTAGTTTTTGCTTGGTTATCGTTGCTAAACAAAAATAATAATACAAAACTTTCTTGTTTTGTGTTTGTTATTTAACTAACGCCTTTTAGAATTTTGTTGATAAAAGATTTTTATTTTTAATTGAAGAAGATTTTGAATTTTTTGTAACTTAGGGCTTTTTTGACATCATATGCCGATATATAAGAAATTTGCCAAAAAATAATTTTTTCGGTCAAAGGGCGAAGCATATTGCATTTGGTGAAAAATTTAAAAGATCTGTGCAATTAGAAATCAGTTATTTAACGAAACTTATAAAACTCAAAAGGCCCTAACTACCCAAAAATTAAAGTTCAACTTTTTCATTGATTCTTCTATATTGCATCAACACAAATGTCTACAAAAAATTTTGTAATCTTTCGACCAAAATTTTATTAACAAAAAACAAACGGCACTATCTACAAAAGATTATATACAATAAGTTAAAATGTTTAACTAGGCTTCATAAAATGCAACTTTGTTAGTTGTCAAAACATCTGTTTTACAAGAAAACTAAAAGAAAAATAAATTATAAACAGTTTAAAGGTTATCATTTTAAATAGTTTGTTGCTTTTCGTGTAAAATTTTCAAAATGTTAGATGTGGCATTTTGCGTTTTAGGTAACGATATACATAAAGACGTTTATTCCGACTACGTGTTACTAAAACTCAAGAACTGCTGGACTGATTGTCACCAAAATTGGACAATAAATTAGTTTAGTCTGGAACTAGATTCCCTAGGGTTTAATTCCGAGAGGTGACGCTGTTGTTGTGATATTTTAGTTTTTTTTGCTATCCAAAGGATTGATAAGGTAAAATGTAACAATAAGATACAATATAATAGTCTGGTAGTGTATAAAGTCATTCCTAAAAATTGAAGGACTAGAACTCCTTTATAAAATACATAACTGAAATTTAGCTCATAGTAAGGCGTATTCATACTGGTGACCGCATAATGAGATAGAGTTATGCTAGCTATTCCTTTTTTTTAAAAAAATACTATGTATTTTGTTTTTGTAAAAAGTTAGAGTGAATGTCAAAATTATTTGTTAAAAATATAAACAAGGGAATTTTTTGTTAATAAAATATACACAATTGCAAATGCAAATTTATTGTGGCTCCACTTATTCTTTTTTTTTATATTTAAATTGTTTTATTTGCAATCTATTTTACAATCAAAATAATAAGCAAATTTCATGACTTTTAAAAAACATACATTGTGTTTTCCTTAAAACTCAAAAAAAAAAATCAAATTTTTCTTTTGTAATTTAAATAGGATTTGACAAATTAAAATTTTCTATTTTCGGAAGGGGAGGTCAAGAACATGATGCCTTTTAAGTCTCTGGAACAGGTTAGCAATAAACCTGTTACATGATAACATTGGAATGATTCCTTAGTCTATTAAGGTATATTTCACTGAATTTATTGATCTCATCTTTTACCATTGAAATTCGAAGATCTCTGTGTATGTTTTTGTTGCTGATAAACCATGGCGCATATGTTAAAAGTCTGGGTGTTTTTGACTGGTATGTCTGTAATATCTCAACATTCGAATTTCTTTCAGTTCCCCAAAGTTGGATGCCGTATGTCCATATAGGTTTTAGTATTGTTTTGTATAACAGAACCTTATTTTCCAAGCTTGAGCTTGATCTTGGGCCTAAAGCCTGGTACTCTGTTCAGTATTTCGTGCGAAATGTTGTCAAACTCAATATAAAAAAAAATTCTGTGGAACACAAACGATAAAATGTTCATAGAGTTGTACTCTATTTATATTACGAGAAAAATTCGAAATGTTTCTAGCAATATTTTAATTCTCCGTGCGAAATAAGTGCAGCTCATATTATTTCGCACGGAATTTTAAGCAACAGCTTATAATTTTGTAAGTGGTATTTATAACAAGCGTTTCGCAAAGAAAAGTGTATAAAAGTGCTAAAATTAATAATAAATTGATTATTGTTTACCTTTGCAAAACAATGTTGTATACTTACAACTAATAAAAACGTTAAGTGTTGAAAAATCGCGAGACAGATAATATTGATACATGTCAAAATTTTCGTGTGAAATAATCAATGTTGGTCAAAATTTTTTGAAATTCAAACAGAGTACTAGGCTTAACAACCAAAACATTTTTTTTTTCTTTTTAATTTAAGTTGCTCACGTTTCTTTTTGACATGCTCTTTCCAAGTAAGTCTTCGATCAAGATGAAGGCCTAAATAGTTTACAGTGTTGCAACTCGGTATAGCTGTGCTATTTAAATAAACAGGCTAGCAAACATTTTTCTGAGCGTAAATGTAACATGAACGCACTATGTGTTATTAACTTTAATATTCCAGTTTTGAAGCAAATCTTGAAGAAGATTCAATTGATTTTGTAGCATCTCGGAAGCTATTAACGGTGATTCGTTTGAGGCAAATAAAGCAGTATCATCTGCATACGTAGCAGTAGTTATATGTTCAATTGTTGGCATATCTGCTGTTAAAATTGTGTACAATACTGGTCCCAGGACACTACCTTGTGTAATACCCGCGTTAATACAACCAAAACTTTTTTTTAGTACCAAATAAAATGGGGCTGGGATGAGGTTTTCTAATTTATACAGGAGTCCACTGTGCCAGACTCTGTCAAAAGCCTGTTGAACATCTAAAAATACAGCAGAACAATACAATTTGCTTTCTAAGGCGTATGAAATGTTATTGACAATCCTATGACACAGTTCTGGTGTTCCATGCTTATGTCTAAACCCGAACTAATAATCAGGTATAAAATTTTGTTTTTCTAAGATTGGCATTAATCGCTTTAAAAAGAGCCTTTCAAAAATTTTTGAAAAACTTGACAACAAACTGATTGGTCTATAGGATGCAACATTATTTTCGGGTTTGCCAGGTTTTACTACTATTATTATTTTTGCATATTTCCATTGCGATGGAAAATGGTTTAGCCTTAATAATAATTAGTATTGTGGTAATTTTATTGCACTGTTAATGGTTTTTATCCATATTTAGATATTTTTAATTAGGCTTAAGTTCATTGAAATTAATTTTCATTAAATTATTTTTATGAAGACAGGAATTTTACAACATGAAATTAATTAAAATTTTTATTGATAATTTTTCATTCTTGACTGCGCTGAGATTTGAATCCAGGCTATCACGGACAGGTTGCCCAGACTAGTTTCGATTATAACCACACAATCTCTTCAGCGGGGTTTGCCGTCTTACTCACTCGGCTATTGCAGCCGGATGATGTCAATAGTCAAACATATCAATCTTTAAACCAAATGGTATTTCAACTTGGTTGATCGAAATTTGCTTTTGAATGAATGATTATCTATTTTAATTGGTTTACATGTTCTTCCTAACTTCTGTTTTTTCGTACTTTTTGTCAAGAACTCTTCTTAAATTCCAAAGTACATTTTTGTTTTTCATGTTTTTGTTTTTATTTTTCTTGTTGACCTTTTTCAGCACAACTTGAAGGACAAATGTAAACATAGCCTTAATATAGAATTGTAAGTTGTTGCGAGAAAAACAATTCCTTTTTTTTGGCAAAGATTTTAAAATCTTGGAATCGATATTATCGTAACCAGGAGTTTTGTTATTATTTAACTTATCAATGGATTTTCCTACTTCGGCTGGGGATATTGGCTTAGTAGGTCGATCTATTTGACAAGGAACATCTAAAAAGTTCTCTATATCAGCCCTTACAATGGAATTGTGTATAATAAATGGTTTAAATGTTATTTCTAAGTGTTCCTTAAAAGCCTTGGCCTTGCTGATGTCTGATCTACACCTCTCACCGCACTTTTGATTCCTTAATTTAATATTTTTTTCTAGTATTTACATTTTAATTGAATTTCAAATTTGAACTATTTTTTTCGCAAAATATAAACAAAGCTTGACATTCAGTATATACATAAAAAAATAAACAATAAACAGATGACTCGAAAATGTCACCTGTATGAATTTGCCTTGGCTCATAGAATAAATTCGAAAAATAAGAAATGTTGAATATAATAAAGTAACTTATGAAAAAGAAATAATTTCCAGACTCTATTTTTTTAAATATTCGGGCCTGTTCTGAAAATCACGTGATTTGAAATCACGTGCTTTTTAAAAGCACACGTGTGATTTTGTGGTATTCTGAAAATCATTTCGTTTTTGTTTCTCGGAGTGCCTTCGGCAATTGAAAATCACACCGAAACACACGAAAAATGGAACACAAAAATATCACACGTGTGATTTTTAAAGGCACATGCGATTTGAAATCACGTGATTTGAGCAAAAGTGATTTTCAGAACAGGCCTGATAAATAAGTGGCCTGATAAAAATAAAAAACGAGTATTTAGATTTAATTTTGGAAAACCCAATGTATTTTGAATTCGGCAAAATTTTCTGTTTAACTGTTAAAGGTGACGAGATACTACAATTAAGGTGGTCTACCGGATGCTTTAACCCTCCGACGCGCGGTAAGGTCCCTGTGGACTTTTTACATTTTTAAACAAGTGCCATTTAAAAACGGATGTGGAGAATGGCCACATATTTCATGACTTCTAATATTGGAGTGTTTTTAGTGTTTTAATACTAATTCCAGGAGATTTCTTATTTGCAGAGTATTTTATTTTATATTTTACAGACTTTTAGTACGCCGTTGAACAGTAAGGTCCGTAGGGACCTTGTATGAATTTTCATATGAATGACTAAAAAATGTACTAAATTTCTTAAAACAAATGTTTAAAATGCATATTCAAAATAATAACAAAGTAAGAATTCAGATAAATTTGATTTTTTTTGCAACTTTTAATAGTAAGATATCAGTTTCATTGTAATTTTCTTATTTCAAATATTTGAAAAGCAAAAAAAAAATAAAAACAATTTAGTAAGCGACGATATAAATTTGAATTTGTTCCATTATCAATTTCTTATTTCAAATATTTGAAATGCTTTTAAATAAAAAAAAAAAACGAAGTAGGCGGCCAAAAAATCTGGAATACGTTGCAAATTTTAGTAGGAAGAAAATCAGTTTCATCGTGAGTTTTTATATAAACGAACGTGTTTTTAAAGAAAAAAAAAAATTAATTGGGAGCGTGTGAAAACTACACTAAACCGTGCATCAGCTTTCCAACAGCTTAGTGTCAGCGATCAGGAAACTGCTAATAACAATTTAGCTATGTTCCTTGAAAATGAGGGAGACGAAGAGCCATTTGTTAATGACGATACTGATGACGATTATGTACCAAATGATGAAGCATCTGATGCTGACTCCGACTTCGATATTGAAGAAGCTGATGAATATTGTTCAGATGACGACAATAATAGTGATGATTTTAACATATTTGCATCAAAATTAATTAAAATATATATAAATTTTGGCAAAATTCAATGCATTATCATATAAGGTCCCTACGGACCTTACCGCTCAACGACCGACTAAAAAGTTATCGCTCGTCGGAGGGTTAAAGAGAACCTCATATTCATCTACTATTACCATTATAAACCAAAGCAATGAAGCGTACCACTTTGGCCGCCTATAATTTCTTACTTGTCTGTGTTGTTATTGGTTTTGCTGTGTGTGAAAAGGTCATAAAATACACTGCTCTACGACTACATCATTGCATTTACAACAGACTTTAAATGGCAACACACACACACTTCCACATACGTTAGATAACATCCCTCCAAGCAATTGGTGGAGTGTTTTACGATTTTCTACGAAATTCGAACTACTTCGACACATTTGGTAGTTAAAAAGAAGATTTTGAGGAATTAAACAACAACAAAATCCGTTAGAATCGAATTATGAGTTCTAAAATTATACCTTTTCGCCACTTTAAAGAGTTGTTCAGATAATTGTAACAGTTATACAACTACAACAAAAGCACAATTTAACATTGCCCATATAATATCGACTTCTTCGCAACTATTTGCTGCTAAATGGTGAATACCTGGTACAAAAGCAAAATGGACAAATTATGACAGTTTCTATATAAAATGCAATGTGATCTGTGGTACGTGCGTGTGATTTAATGAAAATTTATAAAATTATGTAAAATAAAGTGAAGTTTGGAATATTTAAAAAATTAAATAGTTATTCAACATTTTTTTATTTTTCGAATTTATTCCATGATGAAATTACTACAAGGTGGCAGCACTACGTGTTGTTGTACAACAATACAACAAAAACAGGCAAATGTGTTTGTGTAAAGAACCCAATGCTGTCAAAAATTATGTACTACAGCGTTGCCATGGATTGTCTTTTCCTTATTGTTTTTCTTTACCTTAGGGGGAACTGTTACATGTTTAATATACACATATATGAATTCGATCCAGTACCGCGATTTTTTTGGACGTAATGGAGTATTGATGGATTGCGATCCATATTGCAGAACAGCCTAATTTTATGTGATCCATGATCCTGATCGCGGATCACATGATAAATATTGAACGTTTAGCATACTTTGTGATATAAATTTGTGATATATTAGTATTAAGTGAAAATTCAAAATAAATAAGATATTAAACTATTTTTGTAAAGTTTGTGATTAAACGAAAAAGCCAGCAAGTTAGTGAAACGGGCCATATTGGGATTCAAATTTAAGGCCTTATTTTGAGTAATATAATTATATGTTAGATGTGCTTATATGAAAAATTCTGGTTCACACGTCGTTTTAGAAGTTTTAAAAGATACATTTATTGAAATTTATTGTCGATCTTCTTAAACGAGCAAAATCTTTTCTTTTCTTTAACGTGAATACATTAAAATAGTACAGATATCTACTCCTTTAAAAGTGTTTGTTTAAGGTACAGTTTTATTTCTGCTATTTATTACATTTCGCACTTGTTCAACAATACTGTATTAACTCAACATTTTTAGTAGAAGCAAAACAATTTTTAATTTTACATTAAAGGCATATCAACTACGGTTTCATTACCAAAAGGTAGACAAAATAGCCACTACATATATTTTTACAGAGGGTAGATATTAAGTCGCATGTTGATTTTTTCCACATAGTGAAAAAATATAAATTTTGAGTAATACACTATTGTTGAACAAGTGCGATATATTTTTTTTTAAATGTTTATAAGATAATAAAATGGTTCGGTTCCGAAGGATTTTGGTAAAAAAGTTTGGTCAAATAGAAAATTTTCAATGGCAACGCTGATCTGCAACAAATAAAACAAAAATATTATGAACAAATTACTAAAAAAAAATCATAATTAAAATTGTAAAGTTACATGAATTAAAAACTATTATTTTTCCACTTTTTCTTCACTGCAAGAGGTTTAAAGAAACAGGCGTACAAGTGCATATCAAACAAATTTTTAAAACGTACGCACAACGTGTTCACAGACAAAATTATTTTTGTTTTTATTTATTATATAAAAAAAAAAAAATACATTAGCACAACTAAAGACGCACATATAAAGACCAATTACGATTTATTTTTAGCAATTTTTTTAACTTTTTTACACAATTTTCATTTAAAACCCGAACAAAAATGATTATTTTTTTAACGCACAATAATTTTTTTCAAGAATGTAAACATAAACAAAGCAAAATGACAGACTGTGGTTCTCACCACAGTGCAAGCAAAAAATAGCCAGATGCCGTAGTGCTGCCACCTTCTAGTAATTTCACCATGATTTATTCTATGAGTTAAATTTCAGTTATGCATTTTATAAAGCTTTTTGTAATAGCTCTATTCCTTAAATTTTTTCAGGAATGACTTTATACACTACCAAACTATTATATTGTATTTTCTTATTTGTTAAAATAGTTGAGTCAAATACATTCAATTAATAAAGTATCACTATCCAGTGTGACACAAAGAATGCTGACGAAGGCCGTAGCGGCCCAGAAAATGCATTACATTCTGCTGGTGTCTAATAATTGTAAATTTTTCTGTTCATACAACATACTTCATTGCTATTCAACGGAAAGCTAAGGTAAAATGTAACAAGAAAATACAATATAATAGTCTGGTAGTGTATAAAGTCATTCCTGAAAAAATTTAAGGAATAGAGCTATTACAAAAAGCTTTATAAAATAAATAACTGAAATTTAACTCACAGAATAAATTCGAAAAATAAAAAAATGTTGAATATAATAAAGTTGCTTATGAAAAGAAATAATTCCCAATATCTATTAAATAGTTATAATATTGCACTCAAAATTAGGGCCCCACTGGATCCAATGTTACACGAAAGTTGTATAAATGATTGCACGAAACAGCCCAAACTTATTCTTCGGGTATATTGGGTAAATTTTTATTTACTGCCAGGCCCACAATTTCGACAAGAACATTTCTTTCGCATATTTATATTGAAAACAATAACAAAAAACTAAAAATTGTTTTTGTTTTAAATATAAATATTCGAAAGAAATGTTCTTGTCGACATTGTGGGCCAGGCAGTTAATTTCTCATACATTAATTATTTTAGAGTCAATAAAATTTAAATTAAAAAAAATAAATTGATAATAGCAATTCCATATGAAAGCGATCACCTTTTGGACGACCCCTCTCCGATTTTAAAATAAATAGTCTCAATCGATTGCCCAGCAAAAAATAATGTACCTACATATTTTTTTTTTTTTATAGTGACTGGTTTAGTGGTGGTGTACACCACTGTCATGTGAAAAATTGAAGAATTCTTCATAAGGGACCTCATTGAAAGTTGTTTTAAAAAAAAAACTACTAAAGCGATCGCAACGAGTGATAGCTCGTTGGAAAGGTACTGAATCAGGCTTTAATTGAAAAATAAAATTTTCCTAATTTTTCTTAGAAATTTACCCTTAAATTTTCCCAAGAAAATTAAATTTTCCGATTTTCCACAGAAGCTCCTAAATTTTCCGGCTAATTTTTTTTTTTTTTGGATTCCTCATAATTTTTGCTTTAAGAATCAGCAATAAAAAAATGGGCCCCGACTCCTTGTTTGGACAGGAGAAGAGCATTTAAGAGACCACCTTGTTAAAAATACATTTTAAAAATTATTTTACAGTTAAAAATACATTTATGAAGAAAAAATCAATTATTTTTTAAGAGCCCCAAGTTGAGTGTGTAGTGAATATGGTCTGCCTGCCTTCACAAGATCGGCCATAAATCCATGGATAATAGCAGCAGTGGCATGTAATGGCACACCAAACCCGACTGAGGCTACAGGTCATAAAATGTTTTGTAAATTTTTTAAATTACCAGGTAATAAATATTTCGCCATATTTATGGAAAATCCGTGTTTTATGACTTGTTTCTGCACGTGTCATTTTAGGCGAAATATTTAATTTAATTTAATTTTCTTGGGAAAATTTAAAGGTAAATTTCTAAGAAAAATTAGGAAAATTTTATTTTTCAATTAAAGCCTGATTCAATACCTTTCCAACGAGCTATCACTCGTTGCGATCGCTTTAGTAGTTTTTTTTTAAAACAACTTTCAATGAGGTCCCTTATGAAGAATTCTTCAATTTTTCACATGACAGTGGTGTACACCACCACTAAACCAGTCACTATAAAAAAAAAAAAAATATGTAGGTACATTATTTTTTGCTGGGCAATCGATTGAGACTATTTATTTTAAAATCGGAGAGGGGTCGTCCAAAAATTTGCCAATTTTGATCGTTTTCATATGGAATTGCTCAATAGTGTTTTTTTTTTAAAGGATAATTGATTTTTTTGAACGGGTTGTTTATTTAAGGACTATAAAAGTTTTGGTGAAAAATTAGTGTTTTTATTTAATTTTTCTAGTGAAAATGAACTTTATCAGTGAAAACATTTGTAAAATAAGTTCTGTAAAGTAGTAAAAATATGCTAGTTTTAATATGATGAAACTTTTATAAAGTTAGTGCTTAAGCAAATTTGCGAATTTCGATAAATTCATTTAAAAAAAATCCATTAGGATTTTAACTTTAAGATATTAACAGCTATTTTGATTAAAGATATATTTTTTAATATTCGAAACTTTAATTAAAACTGTAAGCTCATCAATTTTCTATTTTACTCAAACTTTCCCTACAAAAACAAACAAAGATAAACAGTAAAATGGCCTATTTTTTATAAAGAACAATAAGAAATAATTTAACATAAAAAGAGTACTTTTTAGAGCCAAAAGCGATGCTACTATATTAAATTGATATTAAACTACCAAAACACTCTAATTCGTCATAAAATATGGACACTAAGTGGATTCTTTATGTAAATATTACCATAATGGGACACTTCTTCCCGTCCGATGTAACTACATCAATAAGAATTGAATAGCGAAAGCGACAGATTTTTGCTAAATCGGGTAACGATTTAGATTATTTTTCGATCGATATTGTTTGCAGGGATGTAGTATGTATAAATAAGCAGTTGTAATGACTATTAGGAACTTAATACTATAACGGTATTTACTTTCAAAAACATGCACCGACAAACATTCATATGTTGTATGTGCCTATCTATGTGTGTCTTTTGTTCCTAACTACATTGGATTTTCCTTCTTTATTCAAACTGTTTTGCTATTTAACAAATTCATGTGTCAAACTTGTAAATTCTCCTGAAAGTCAATTTAATGCTTTTGTTCATTGTTGTTCATTTAGGCTTTCACTTCTGCTCACCCTTCTACTTTTCATTTTCTCTTCTTTTTATTGGTTATTTAACAAATTGGTTTTCTACTTCTTTGGTTGCTGTTGCTCTCTAAACAACTTTTTAATGCCATTGAATATGTATTTGTGTGTGCACAAAGTCAGAGTCATGCTTACCAACTCAAAACAAAAAAAAAAAAAAAAAAAAAAAAATAGTAGATCCTTTTTGTTTATTTTTAGGACAAGACAAAAAATTAAACCAAACATGTGTGAATATTCTCACACTCTCCAACGATGTGAAAAAACAATATTGTCGGTGATTTTTGTAAATAAAAAAAAGGTAGACAAATTTTGTGTCAATAAAATTCTTATACGGAGAAAATAATTTGGTAAGGTCTACTAAATTTGTCATCAATCGCATATTCTTGTTACCTGAGTTCTTAGTTACTTAAGTGGCGGCAACAGAATGTTTTTTTTTATGAGATTCAGAATTTATTTAAAATAAAATTTTTCAGTCTGTCACATTGTTTTAATGAAAACACTTTTGTAGAAATATACAATTTCGAAAATATTTTTATCTTAACTAGTATTATTTGCTTTTTAAAACTTTTGTGAAAATTTATGTAAACTTATGTGCTTTATTGAATAACTTGTATATATCGCACACTTAATCATAAAAGGTCAGAACTCTAAACTCAAAAATGTTCAGGAGAGGCAAAATATTTGCTTGAAATCATGGTTTTAATTTAATTACACTGTCCTACATACAAAAAAATGACAATGTTCTGCCAACTGATTCTTGTAGAGGGGACTTAAAACAAATACATACGTGTATCGGCGTTTTAAAAGTTTAAATTTATAACTAATTTTACGGCCTATTTTAAGTTGCACCTTTGTGCAGTAAAAAATCGTAGAAAATCGTGTGATACTTCTGTTTTTGGTAGCGTCTTCAGAATATTTATTCAGAACATTTCAAACATTTTGTTGGAATACATTAACCCTGTAACTCTTCTGAAAATGTGTCTTTTTGCATTTATTTGAAAAAAGCATAAATCACCCTTAAGACAGGGATGTATGTAGTTAAAATATTCGGCGAAAATATTTGTCATGAAGTTATACTATAGGTCTCCGAACTTAAGTCGAAAAATTCAACTTTAATACCACATATATTAAAGTTGGTTTAAGGTGGTTAAGTTAAAGAAGAAAAGTTTTAGAAGACAGTCGCGCAAACGAAGTTTTTGTGATCGTTAAAGATTTGATTTGTTAACCGCGCCCATGTTCTGTAGCTCTCGCGTCGAGAAATTTTTCGAGTGAAATGTGAAAAATGAAATAAAAATAACATAAATGTAAACGAACATTTAATTGTTGTCTCACTTACACAGGGTCTCCACCTGAGATAAGATATAAAATTTTTATATCAGCAAACGTCAAATTCAATCGCAGAGAGTATTATCTTACGTGTGGATTCTCAAATAGTGTTAGTATTATAATAATTAGAATTATAATAAATGTTATGAGACAGTTGTTATGAGAAATCTTATAACAACTATCTTATAAGATGAGCTGTCAAAAATACACATACATACACACATATAAAACAATAATAAGCCACCATTATTACAATGTGTAATTTATTAATTCAAATAGTGCCAATATTGTGAAAAGTGTTTAAAAACCACTATTTTAAACTAAAATATCAAAAAACTAAAAAAAAGAATACAAAAAGAATAAAAACGATACAACTTTACTGTACGAAAATCAGTCGACTATGAAATCTTATAAGAACGTGTTCCCCTTGTTTAATATTAAGATTGACATGAAGAAATGTGTTCTCTCTTTCTGTCGACGTTCTCTCAGATATTATATCAGATATTATCTCAGGTGGAGAACCTTTTTAATTGTGCCTCACTTAATTGTTTTTGGCGAGTAACAGCTGTCAGGGTCAAACAAAATTAAGAAATAAAAACGCAGTGAAAAAACTTTTAACACCAAAAATATATTCAAAATGCAAGTCGCAGTGAATGGTAAAAAAACGGAGTGAAAAAACTTTTAACACCAAAAATATATTCAAAATGCAAGTCGCAGTGAATAATAAAAAAAGCACTAAAGAGATAAGTATTTTGTTCTTGGCTGAATTCTGCATCGTTGAATTATTTTTCTTTTAACATTTTTAAAAAAATACGAATGTTTTCAATGGCATCAAGGCGAAATCAGACAAGGTGGTCTTATTTTGAAATTAAAACCAACATTTCATTTTGTTTTTAATATTAAATTATGTGTTTTCAAATGTTATAATGTAAAAACGTTGAGAATTTCATAATTCTAAGTGAAAATGATTGAATTTATGAAAGATTCCCCAGAACTACCAGAACGGCTTACCATTTTGATACAGGGGTAGTTATCACCTTGCATAAATTCGCCTTGAATGGTATTTTGTAAACAACAAACATTAAACATACATTATTTGATATAACCGAGGGTTGTATTTGTGCCGCCGTTGCTTAGAAATTCTTCAACTTTAGTAAATTTTGGTCGTAGTCAACGATATGTGTGATTGGCGTTCTCTCTCAACGTCTGCAATTTCACATCGGCTTCGAGTGGAATATTATTGTTTTTAGGCAAATGCCTTTTTTCCATAAAATTAAAAAATCTTACTTTAGTAAGATGGATTTGAACTTAATTAAATCCATTAGAAAGCCTATTAAATATCTTAAAGCAACATTGCCATTTTGTTCGATGGTTTTCTATTGATAGCATTACAAATTCAGATTTTCAAATACGAACTTAAAATTTTTTTTTTAATAATAAAAATGGGCAAAATAATTTAATTCAAGTCATCGGTTTCGAAAAAAAAAAAATTAAAAGTGAGTCGGTCTAATACACATTTGTTCTCACTTTTCGAGAAACGATGGAATATTTTGTTTCACATCTTTTTAATGCGAGAACATTAATGGGTCTGGTATTCAATGACTACTGTAGAAGTTGTCATGATGAGGAGGAGGAGGAGACTGTGCTTCACTTTCTCTGTCAATGCCCTGGGCTACGGGGCATCAGGGAAAAATACCTGGCAGAACCGGTGTTTTCCTGTTTGGAGGATCTATCAAAAATAGAACTAAGATTGCTTCTTCTCTTCATTAGGAAGACGAATTAACTCAACCTTGCAGTGACGCCATCTGAGTAACTGCTCTTTGGGATGGGCATTGGCGCTGGGTATCACAAAGTGACCGCTAAGGACCCAAGTGAGCTGTCTCTCGATGGCTGCCCATGGAACCTAACGTAACCTTACCTAATGCGAGAACATCTCACCAAAGTTACAGAACATGGGCACTGGCTTATGAAAAAATAAACGATTTTGATAAATGTTGAGTTGTCGCTCTTTATGATTTAGTGTGCGATATGTATGAATATTTTATGTGGCATTTACCTTAGCAAATATATAACTGATTATATTTACCTTTGCTCAGGTCATTAAGAACTGTTTTTGTTAAGTTTTCTTTATGAAATACATTTACTAACATATATAAGGCTTTATTATAAATACAGTACCCTTCAGTCGTAGTTAATTTCAATGGGTAAAGTAGAAAACAATTTGCTAAACAAAATAGCTACCATTCCAAAGTTGAACATTGCTATTTGAATTGCGAGAATCGAGATTTTAAGGGTCTCATTTGGTTTACTTGGTTGTCAAAAACATTATAAAGTTATGTGAAATTTGCTCGATAATTTATCATAGGTCCCATGTAAAGCCTGTCCTGCGTAAGCCAGCCGATGACTTCAATAGGAAATCCCTTGATTACAACCCATAGGGTGCAAGAAGAAGGGGACTCCCTAAAAATACATGGAAACCCCAAGTTCAAGCGCAACTTCAAACTGCCGGATTAACGTGGAATGAAGCCAAAAGAGCAGCATCAGATAGAACTCGATGCGAATCAGTTATTGAGGTCCTATCTTTCTTATAGGAATTTTAAGGATTATGCATTACATGTAATGCCTACTCTCGGACTGTACTTTAATTCGCACTAAACGGAACGATAAATAATACTAATTTAGAATTTTGCACACACTACTTAAATATGACTAGAGATTGTTATGCGAGATTTGACTGGCCCACAATTTATCAAAGGTTTCATATAAAGCCTTCATCCCATTATAGTTTTTGGTGATAGTCATTGAAGATTCGCCACATCCAAGAAAGTAATTCTTAATTGCTAGTTTAGAAACTAAATCGCAGCTAAGAGAAAATATTTCATCCTTACTCTGTATAATATGTACTTCTCTAAATTTATTATGTATACCTTGTATTTAGTAGCGGTAAAGTAATTTGTCACATGAAAAGGTTATTTTTTTCTTTGTGGTTACTTATTCCTGCTCTTGTGTTTGTTGTTGCCTCTAAGCATTTGCTTTAAATGCTGATGTTTATCGCTAATGGTGTGCAAATTATTGCCTAATGAACAAATGTATTTTAGGAAAAAACAAAGCCTTTTATTTAACTTTTTTGCTAAGAATATTTAACCCTGTAGTACTAATAGTCGTTTACATTTACATTAAAGAATAATTTGAATTATTCCCTTTTTACGCAAAATGTTACAGTTTCTCACGTAGTGGCTAAAGAAATTACTGACTACCAAAAACTACCAAAATAAATTTTTCAAGCTATTTACAGAAATTCAAGCCATTATATTTAATATCTAATTATTAAAAATTTTTTTTTGAACTAAATGGTGTGTTTGTGGCTTTACATATTTGTTGAAATTCCGATAAGTTCATTGGATTAGTTAACGGATTTTATATACAACTAAATACAAATTAAATTCATCGATTAAGCCAATGATAATTTATTTTATCTTATATATATTTGGTTGTTATTTCTATAGGAGTCTTTTCAAAAAAGTAATATGTTTAAACAAATTTAGGCCCTTCCAAACTCGGCAAGTGAGTTGCACAAGTAACTTGCCGAGTACAACAAAGTATATACTAAATTTTTTCCCCCTTACCGCGACCTTACCGCTGACATCTACAAACCAAGAGTTGCGCAAATAACTTGCCAAGCCTGAAAGAGGGCTTATAATTCAGTGTAAAATTGTAATTGAAATAATATAGAACTTTATATGTTATGTTGGTCCAATTTGAAGAAACATTTAATGGGATCTATATTAAATATGGATTACAGGCCTGGAATTTACATTTTCGTAAATGTTTTAAGTTCTTGGGCCGTATAGTGGTAACTTTACACCATATTAACTTCTTAGCCACTACATAAGCAAGTCCCCGGGGCCGGATGGTATTACGGCTATACTCTTGGACATTGTCGTTGTCTCCTCCTTTGGCCAGCGTCCAGCTAATCCCAAAAAAGGGTGAGACTACAAACCCTGAAAACTACCGACCAATAGCAATTTGCTCTACGCTCTCGAACGTCATGAATAGTTGGTAAATTATCTGGAATCTAATTCACTTTTGTGTGATAGACAGTATGACCTTCGTAGAACTCGTTCTACGGGAGAGATGTTAGCGTTTCTTTAGGAACGCTGGAGTTGTTTTATTGACCAATTTGGACAAAGCAAAGTAGTTGCTCTAGATATATGCAAAGCGTTTTATCGTGTGTGGCACGGTGCACTCTCTTCTAAGCTTATTGCATTTGGTGGCGTTAGCGGTTTCCTTCGATTAATATCGAGCTTTCTCGAGGACCGCTCTATACGTTTTGTTATAGGTGGGTTCTCACCGGAGAAGTTTCATTTAAATTCAGGGGCAACGCAAGGTTCTGTTCTTTCTCCTACACATTTTCTTATATTTCTTCACGACCTCCTGGACATAACTTACAATTCTATCCATTCTTTCGCAGATGACAGCAGCATTTGTCATGCATTTTCCTTTAATCATAGACCAAGCCTTCCTGAGGTTGAGGCTATGAGGCTGAATATGAACGACACACTCAACCATGACCTTACGAAGATCTCCAAGTGGGGTCTTGAGAATAGGGTCGATTTTAATGCTCGTAAGACCCAATGTTGTATGTTGACCCACAGACGTATTGTGGAGTCAGCATCATCTGTATTCATGGGAGGTATAGCTATTGACGAATCAGATACTCTTGGTGTTCTAGGTCGAAAGAAGCATTCAACTGTCTTGGTTTCTTAGAACAGTGCAAAAACTACTTCACTCCGTCTGCTCTTCTCACTGTTTATACCGTCTATATCCCATCGAAAATGGAATACAACTCCCATATCTGGGCAGGTGATTCAAGGTCTATCATGAAGCTTCTGGATCGGGTGCAAAAGAGTGCGCTAAAGCTCATCAATGACAGCCTGGTATCCAGCTACAATGACTCATTGGATCATCGTCGGAATGTGAGTTGTGCATTGTTCTATCGATATTACCACGGTAAGTTTTCCGATGAGATGGGCGAACTCATCCCTGAGATGCGGGTGCATGCCTGTAGTACTCGCCTTTCCGGCAGATCACATCCGTTAGTTGTACACTGTCCAGTGTCTCGCACAACGCATTACAGGGAATATTCATTTCTCGGTCGAACTAGTCGTATGTGGAATAGACTCCCGGCAGAAGTCTTCTTAGCAGGCCGCAATTTGGAAAAATTCAAATTACACACATTTCTCTAGAAAGCTTTTATTTGATATTTGATATTTATTATTGTTCTACCCATACAACAAGATATACAAAATCTTTTAGATTATAGTAGGGATAACAGGTAGTTATACAATAAAATGTTTATAACATGGTACTTATTATTTTATATAAAACATTAACCAAAGTGTTGAGAAAAAAAAAGAAATGAATAATAATAAATGAATTACAATAACATTTATGAATAATTTAAAAACATGCATTTTGAGAAAGTCATGCCATACAATTGTTTCGAAAAAGAAGTTATATGATCACGTCTGCGAAGACCAAAAACGTATCTGGTTATGTTGTTAAATGCTTCCTTTAACTTTCGTGTACTATCTGAGTCACAATGTCCAAATATTTCACTTCCGTAAAGTAAGCAGGGCATTACGTACCTTTTAGCAATAAGCATTCTTATGTTAACCGGTGTGCAAGAAATGGTTGACCATAGAGAACGTATCATGGATTGAGTTTTACATACAATAGAGTTAACATGATTCGACCAACTTAATGTTTGATTGAATACAAGCCCCAGGTTTTTTGATGAGGTGACTATATAAATTTTTTGTCCATTTATCATTACGTTAATATTGGGAATCAGTAAATTGGTTTTTCTGTGAATTATTATACATTTTGATTTTCTGGGATTTAAACAAATGCCGTTCTCAGATGCCCATGAAGAGACTTTATTCAGATCTATGTTTAGAGCATCAACACTTTGTTGTAGTGACTTAATGGGTGAACCTAGGTAGAGCTGTACATCATCCGCATACATGTGAAATTTGCAGTATGAAATACAGTTAGGTAAGTCATTAGGATACATCAAAAATAACAATGGTCCTAAGATTGAGCCTTGTGGTACTCCTTTAGTAACTGGTAGAGCAGCAGAGTAATTATTTCTTAGGAAGACAGTTTGAAAACGGTTTGTGACGTATGATTTCATAAGTGAAACCGCAGTACTGGAAAAATGAAACTGTTGTCTTAGTTTCTTACAAAGCACAAAATGATCAACTGTGTCAAACGCCTTTGAATGATCCAGAAGAACCAACATCGTTACCATTCCATTATCTATATCACTGCGAATATCTTTGGAGACATCAATGAGCGCACATACACAACTGTGTTTTTGACGAAATCCAGATTGCTTCACATTAAGAAGTTGATTTCTTTCCAGGTATTTGCACATTTGTTTATGGACAATTTTTTCAAAAATTTTGGAGAGATAGGAAAGTATAGCAATAGGTCTGAACTCAGAGCTTGTCTTAGGCACTGGTATAATTTTTATATATTTCCAACGTGAACGAAAAACTGATGTTAAGATAATTGTGTTTATTAAGTGAGTTAAGTATGGTAGGATTTGTGGCAGTAGTATCTTAATGAATTTCGGATTTATGTCGTCACACCCAATAGCATTTGACTTAATTGCTTTCATGCTATATAAAACAACAATTTCATCAATGCAGTGAAATTTAAATAAATCATAGTTTTGTAAGCCGAGGCTATTACACTGATATAAATTATGTGTATTTAAGTTTATTGGAGGTGTAGGCAAAGATACAAAAGCTTGATTAAGATCATCTGCATTAAGATTTAGTTCCTTATTATGATTCTTAATATTACATATTCCTATTTCGCGGATTGTTTTCCACGTGCGTTTTCCATCTATTGCTCTGGTAAACCGTTCGGAAAAGTATTTATATTTTGCTTTTTTAATCAGGCAATTGACTTTATTACGCTCTGAACGAAAAACTTCCAATAGATACAATGTCTTAAATCGTTTCCATCGTTTGTAGGATTTGTTTCGCGCTTCAATTTGATTTTTTATGGATGACGTAAACCATGGCCTCGTTGTTGGTTTTATAACTCTTGTTGTTAAGGGCACTGATGAAGTGTATAAAAAACAGAATATTTTCTTCAAGAAAACGTAGCTGATCATCCACACAATGCGAAATATACTGTTCCAGTTAATTGAAAAAAATTGATCTTCGAGTAGTTGGATATTTATTCTTTTAAAGTCACGAGATGTGATAGACTCAGTTTTACGAGACAAAGGGAAATCATAAATTGTATAAATCAGATCATGCCGAGAAAAACAAGGAGCCGAGAGCTGGTCATAGTGCAATATATTAGATTTATAGTTTACAAAAAACAAATCAAGAAGAGCACTGCAGGTTCATTTAAAAAACAGATTTTTGTTCATTTTCCTTACCAGTACTCTACTAAGTTTATTTATGATTTAAGTGGCCAATAAAGGCTAAAAGAAGACTTCAAAAAGTAAAGGTTTATGGATAAAAATTATGTATGTGGTTTTGCTCATATCTCAGAATTTCCATAGAAAACAAGTAAGGAAGTATAGACGGTCAAGCCCGATCATAAAATATCCTACATCACAGTATTTAGAGGCAACTTATCGAGAACCTTTTGGGACCCAAACAAAATTATTTTATGAGGTTAAAATCCATATTTTTAATTCATTTCATTCAAAAGTGACATAACTCAAAGAAATTCATTTCGAGATAAGCACGTTAAAAGTTTTTTATTTGCTCTTACCTTATGGGGAATGTACAAAAGATGAATTTTGTATACAATATAAAGAAAAACATGGCGAACAATTCTGCATCACTAACTCCAAAATTTGAATTTTTAAGTTATGTCACTATTAAGGTAAATGTGCAGTTCTTTGTGCCGAATATTATTTACAAATATTTATGAGATTTGTTCTTCTCAAAGCGATTTTAGAGAGGATGCTTATATTGTACCTATTCCCACTGCTGGGCCTATCAACATAACGTTTTTCATGAATTAGTAGCTATTATAAAAATTATAGCAAAATTTTATATCAATACCAAAATTTTTTCGGAAGTGTGCCATAACTTAAAGCTATTTTTTGGAGTTATGATTTTATGGGACTACTGTCTCATTAAAATTTAGTGAGATGATATGGATTTAAAAAAAAAAAAAAAATAAGTTTGGACACAGTTTAATCTTCATACCACCATAATAAGATTATTTTTGGGCACAAATAGTCTATTTCAGAAAGAAGCTTGTATGTTGGCTATGTTAATTTTTTGACGGATTCTCAACATTTTCAATAGGCTTGATTACTAAGATAATCGAAACACACATACCAGGGGTTAGGTGGATAGCCTGCCAGCCGGCCGGACATCATAAGATCGACTCAGACTGAGTGATTCTGATTCAATCGGTATACTAAAAGGTCGGAGGAGGACTAATATTTTAAGTTGTTATACGCATCAGAACAAACTTATAATATTCATTCCACTGTTGTGGTGTATAAAGAACTATTGCGGACTATATGGACATAAGTATAGAACAACTTAGACCCCATCGTATATTGAGTCTTTGGAAGACCCATGTCAACATAATTATGATTAGAAGTTCATCGTTATATATATTTCGCTACTTAAAAGGACCCAGAATATATCGAGCCTTTGCTGCAATAACTCATAAAACCTGACTTTTGAGCAAAAGCCATTAATTCTTCAATTCCCAGTAGAACATAGAGCCCCCTACTAGCTAATAGTGTGGAGTTAATCGCCATATCCTTTCTTCATATTGTGTTAAAATTTCATACAAATATCTTATATAATCAACTCTAGAAATAAGAATTACATTTTAAGGTGCTAGAAAATTCCAATTTGAGTTAAGAATCTATTGCAGTAAATGCTCGATATATACTTTATAAGTTCTAAGATCAATATTGTACAAATTGCAAATGAATTTTCAGAATTAAATATATTGTACACTAGAGCGTTCTACCTAATCTAAAGTAATTTTGCAAAGAAATTTTTGTCTTTTAACACAAATATTTTGGAAGGCCTTTCAAAAAGAAATGTTTACCCTCTAGAAGATATACTTCTGAAGGCAGGATATCATACGAAGCTTTTAGAAAGGAATATAAAGGCCTTAAACATGGCCTGCCACTTAAGGTCCTTTCAATATTTACCGCTGAGTTATACTTATATTAAAAAATTTTATATTAAAAACTTTTTAAAACCTGTCATAAACTAATTTTGTTCATTTCTTATACTCGTGTATTTTTTTTTTAACTTAATCATTTTTATCATTTTATTTGAAAGCTTTCATACATTTTAATTATTCATAAAACTATTGAAAATCTATATATTCCAAAAATTCCATAGAGTCTTAAGCAAGCACTATTTACACATTTTGTTCATAATTATTGTCACTTTTTAAGCTAAATGACACGAAATCTAGTTTCCATTTGACTTAATATGTATAATTACTTTATCAATCTACTGAATTTAAAATTATGATCAACTAAAATTGCTTTAACCCAAACACTCACTAAAACAAGCACTTGAAAACATGTACGTTTTTTCAATATTAATCTAAATTTTACGAGTTACACCTCGACAAGTATATATGAGCTTCTCGTCAAACATACACTCTATAGTATACGAGTATTTTCCAAATTTTTCTATTAAGCTTTAAATTCCAGTCACGTCTGTAATTTGACCAAATATGAATCTTGCTCTGTGGATTTTATCTACTTTACAACATTGTTGCAGGATGATTATTTGATTTGGTTTTTGGATGAATGAATGAAAGGATGAATGTAGTTGGATGGTTGGTTGGCAACCAACTAAGTATTTGTTCATTTGTAGAACGTGATAAAATTTAGAGCAATCAAACTATTAAAATAAAACAAAAAAAAAAAAAAACTAATTCAAAATATACGGAACTTGAAAACAAAACAACTACAACTTACTCACTCAAAACAATAAATGTATATAATTAAATTAAGTTTTAAAAAAGGAAAATAAATAAACAGCAATAAACAATAGAACTATAAATGAAAAATTGAAAAGGGGGATTCTGTGAATGGGCGATCTACATGTCTTGACTGGCTGCGTGTTTAATAGGGTATTCATTCGATTAATCGTTAATCGTACTTTTTCACGTAATTTTTTATATGGGCATATCCACTGTGACGTGATATTTGTACGACAAAATGTAAACAAATTAAATGAAGAAGACAAATTTGTAAAAAGGTTTTTCTATATTTACAAAGTAATAGAGCAGCACAGAAATATCAATTAAAAAAATGGTTCAAAAAGTATTCAAATTTAATTAATGTGATAATCGAATCAATTATTTTTTTTTGTTGAAAAAAAATTATAAATTTACTACCTGGCCCACAATGTCGACAAGAACATTTCTTTCTTATATTTATATTGAAAACAAAAACAAATTTAAATTTTTTATTATTGTTTTCAATATAAAAATGCGAAAGAAATGTTCTTGTCGACATTATGGGCCTAGCAGCTAATTTTGATTTAATAAACATTTTAGTTGTTTTGAAATAAATTTTTAATTAAAATTTTAATTAAATAACAAAAAATCTTTTTCATTTTCAATTATCATTTAAAGATAAGTTCAAAATGTCTATACTTTATTTGTTAAAAACCTCTGGTTTGTTTCTTGAATCTAATCAAAAGTAAATAAAATATTTTTTAGTCTTATTACTTATTTTTGTCATAAAAGCCTTACAATACATATGCAAATAAAATTAGTTTTTTTATAACCATTTTTTTCTTAGACTTTAAAGACTTAAGCGCGTAGCGGTTTTTGTAGGCAAATCGGATTCTTTAAGTATGCGTAGATTCATTTCATGTTGTAAAATTCCTTTCTTCATAAAAATAATTTAATGAAAATTAAATTCAATGAACTTTTATGAAAATTATGCGTAGAACAGGCAAATTATCGATAGTCACAACAATTGATATTTTCGATAGTTTGTTAACTATTAATAGTATCGAATTCTTTGTAGAACTGTTTCAATTTAATTTTTTGCTACTTGAGCTTCAACTACGTCCCACAGTAGGAGATTTTGGAACAAATCGAAATAATTATATCGGACCTGTTCTAAGACTCACGTGATTTTAAATCACGTGTGATTTTGTGGTGTTCTGAATATCATTCCATTTTTGTGTTTCTCGGTGTGATTTCGGCAATTGAAAATCACACCTAAGCCAACAAAAACGGAACACCAAAATATCACACTTGGGATTTTTAAAGGCACATCTGATTTGAAATCACGTGATTTGAATTAAAGTGATTTTCAGAACAGGCCTGTATATTTTGTAAACGGTTAGTCGAATTGGTATAAAATTTCAGGTGACAAGTAAGGACTTGTGTTTAAATTAAAGTTTTCTATTTGGGGTCTACAGACATATGAGAAAGGCCGCCATAGTTTTCCAAAATATGGCACATTGGGTATAACAAGAATTTAACTGAACTTTGTAAAACTGGCCAGTACTCCGTCTATACTCCGCTCATCGAGTGAGCAACTAAAATGTTGATTAAGCTTAACCACCATTTAGTTATGAGTTTATTCAAAACTCTTTTAAATCGCCCGGTTAACAAAAATTTGTACATCTCTGTTTTAGTTAAATTCAACGCAAATTGACAGCAGTTAATTGGGAGTTGAAAAGTCTTTGATCATTCGATAATCATAGTTTATTAATAAGTGTTTTGAATAAGAAATCCTTAATCAGGAGATATGCAGTAACTAAATTTTTGTTTTGAATACGGGTGTAGATGTTTATGTAAAATTTATAATTTTTAAGTCAATGAGTAAATTTTTAAACTGAAAAGGTCAGAAAATATGATTAATTAAAAGAATTCGGGTTTTAATAAATTTATTTTCCTTAAATATATTTTAAATGTTTTTCTTTATTTCGCTGTTAATGGGTTAATGAAGTTGTTAAGTTTGAAAGGTAATTTCTTAAACTGTTCCAGGACACTAATGTTTTGCTGATTGGAGAAGTAATATTAGAGATACATAAAACGAATCATGTATCCAAAATTTGGGGGCCCATAACTTGGGCAATATTGTTCGCCACTCACAGCAAAAAAAAATTAGCAATGGTAAAATTTTGTAGTCAATATTACAAGTATGGGCAAGCTAGTTTTCAGCCATATTAAACATTACCAGAAAATGCTCAGAAAAAAGCAAATATTGAAGGCTGTGCTACGATTCCATTTGGCAACAAGTGGAAACGCATAAAGTTGGAACTTTCTGGACTTGAAGACATTTTTAACAAAGAAGTAGAAAAATTTAAATTTTGAAAGATTTACTGTGATTTCAACGAAACTGTGGTAAAAACGATTCCAGCCGATTAAAAGCCAATGACGCCGGCGTCGCTGAACAAAAGTTGTTGACAATTTACCAAAAAAATTCAACGATAGTATCGCTATAGAAATTAAACTATCGATAGTCCAATAGGAACAGAACTCTCGATAGTATCGATTGTTTGCCAGCATTAATAACAAACCCAAAATAAATTTGACAAGATCAATACACGAACACATACAATCAAACAATGAACGGCTGGCCTACCGAGGCCACCTTTTAGTAATTTCACCATGTTCCGTACGGAATCAAATGTTTTTTGATTTTTTATTGTTGTTTTAATTGCAATCGAGTGGTTTCTTGTTAATTTTTGGCAGAAGCTTAAACAAGCTTATGCATATTATAGTTGGGCCTTAACCAAGGATGTTTTAAAGTGCAATGTAAGTAGCCGTACAATTGTTTAAAATTTAATAAAGGTTTACAAAACAAATTTAATACATAGAAAAAATTATCACTAGTTTTTTATCAATTAAAAAAATTTTTTGAAAAGTATTTCAATTTAATTAATGTGATAATTGAATCAATTATTATTATTATTATTATTATTTTTTTTTTTTTTTTTTGAAAGGAAATTAAGAGACAGTTTTTAATTTTTTCTGTGTACGAAATTTCTTCTTAATAAACGTTTGTTTAATCTAATATTCGTTTTTGAATACAGGGTAAATGTTTTAGGAGGAAATAAAAAATAAATAATTGTTGTCATATTCAAAATGGCAATGAGATTTTAAGGTACTAATACTCTAAACAATATATTTAAAAGCATCGAAAAAAATTCCCAGCTTATACAAATTGTTTTCCTTAGTATCCTTTGACTTATTTTTATAAATTTATTCCATTTTTATAAGTGCATAAAGTGCAAAAACAAAATTGCTGCAATCTTGTTGCAACATTTTAACTTGAAGACAAGACATTTTACCACTAAAATTGTTTATTTAACGTTTGCCATATTTCTTGGCCTCATTTCTACCACTTTCATCTTCTGATTCATAACTTTTCTTGTGCAAAGTGCACTTTTAGCTTAAGCTTCTTATCCATTTTTAGCCATTGCTCGCTCACCTTGGCTAATAGTGTGTCTAACACTTTGTACAGACATTTCATCTGGTATTAATATTTACACATTTGGTTTGGTTACTTACTTGAAAATGCAAAACTTAAATAAGTTTATGTTGGTTTATGAAACACAAGCCTCAGGAAGAAGGATGGGGAACAACAACAAGGATAATGCAAACGAGCATACATTTTAAATCTGTAAAATATGTTTATTTATATCCTTATACTCATGCAAACCTTAGCCAAGGGCAGAGCTTTCAAACTAAAGTTATTATGGTTTATTTATAAACCAAAATTGTGTTAACAACGATTTATTAGAGTAAATATTTGCACATATACAAACGTATTCAGGCCCATACACATACAACTCCAAAATGGTTGTTTGCACTTTTGTTGGTGAAGCTCGTAAAAAATTTATTCTGTGTTAAAATTTATAAATTTAATGGCGGTTTATTTAATTTCCAATAAGTTTAGTTTTCAATTTTATTAAATTGCGTACGGCCAGTTGGTATTAATTTTAGGGAGCCATTTTTTATGAAACATTTGCTGCAGAAATTTTGTCCAAACAATAAAATTTTTGTTTTGCAGCATTTAAGTATTTTGTATGCTTTTTCTCTTTATTCTTCTTCCTATCAATTACAAACGCAACAACAACTGCTTATTCAAGAAACAGAGTACCATTTTCCATTCTTCTTTGCCGTTTTACCCCTCAAACTCAAATGTTTTGCGGAAAATGTTACATAATATGGGCGGGGACTTAAGCTATCACTGCACAGTGTAAGATTTAGCAAATCTAGATAACCAATATTAATAACTCGGTAAGTAATTGAGCTAGAGTTTTGTATTTTCGTACATAGCTCGTCCAAAATAACTAGTCCAACGTGCAATTTTACTTAAAATGTTGAATAAATTTGGCACGTAGCCCACTACCAATAGTAGGACACAATTTTGTTAGATATTAATAAGGCTACATTATCGATATACATATATATATATATATATATATATATATACAGTCGAAATTCCATAACTCGAATCACCATTATCCAAAAAAAAACTTCGACTTACGTAGACTTCGAGTTAAAGAATTTTTTGTCAAAATCGAATAAAAGGTTTTTGTATTTATTATGTATTTTTACATAAAATAGCCTCTAATGGAAAACTACATACTTAAGAATATAAAAGAACAAGCATATGTACTCATATACATTTTTCCACTTTTTGCAGTCTACTTCAGTAACGTCATTGCTTTCACCACAAGCTTTTTTATAACCTACATCATGTCTAAAATTAAAAAAGCAAAAATGATTCACGCATGTACAATGTACATGTTAAATGAACTTTTCATCAATTAATCTTTTTGCTCAGTACCTCTACTTCAATTTATCAAGCCAACCTGTGCTTGCTGTAAAGTTATCATCTCTAAAAAGCTTTGCAAACTCAATTGCCTTTTCTTTTAATATTGCACCAGATATAGGTATGTTTTGGCTTCTAGTTGCTGAAAACCAATCGAGCACTGCTTTGTCGACATGTTTGAATTTTGGAGCCCTAACTCTTTTACTACATAAACGAAATTCAGATTCAAACGAGTTGATAATTGATTCCTTTTTCTGAAAATTGTTAACACCATGCTTGCCGGGATGCCATATTTATTTCCTTTTTCTTTAATCCTTCTTTTATAAGTTAATCTTTTATAAGTTAATTTTCTTTTTAGTTGCCAGAATAATAAAAAAAAAATCGATTTATATATATATAAACGTTTGTGCCGTGTAAGTGCTTGTAAAACTCAAGAACCTCTGGACCAATTGACACCCAGCTTCGACAATAAATTATCTTAGTCGGAAGCTAGGTGGCGCTGTTGTCGTGATATTAATTTTTTTTATTTATGGTACGATTTGGCTGAAATTTCCAAAATATATATATACTAAACAAAACTAATTTTCCTGATAAAATTTTTACCTGGTAGATAGCGCTGGGCACAAGTTATTAACAAAATTCTCCAGTATTTAGTGCTATATAGTTTAACCGCTTAAAACAATAGATATATTATTATTGAAAACGCAAGTTGAACACCTTCCACGCCCAGTGCCATTCTGGCACAAAGTTTTCGTTGAATATAATTAAAGTTATATAACGTTACACTCACAATATTATTTCAGTAACGGACTGTACGTTATTTAAGAAGAATTCCGTTCAGTAATTTTTTAACTGAATCTTAAATTTATGAAAAAAAACTAAGTGCAAATTAAAGTATCCTGTATGTAAAATTAAATGAAAATTTTATTTAAAAAATATTATTTTTGCATTTAATTTTAACGAAAAGTTCATTTAATTATTACTGTCTATTATATATATCTGTGGCCAAAAGTAAAAAACGATTTGCTTGTTTTGTGTAGAAAATTCCCATATTCTATTTGTTAAAATTATTTAGGTAAATACATAAAATTTTGAAAGTAAAATGATTGCGAATACCATATCGGTCATGCTGCTGATGTCTTATAATTGAGAGTTCTTCTGTAATCAAAAGGGGTTGGTTAGTGCAACAATAGTAAAACAAACATGTATAACAGGGTTAGTAAGTAATCATATTTGCTCTCTCTTTCTCTCATTACAAGGAAAACAAGAGGACAGATGTTTGGTATTTTTTAGAACTTCGGGTCTTTTGTGGAGTAAACGAGTAAAACCTGTATTATATAAAATAACTGAATTACGTAAAATAACTGAAAATTCATTTGTTTTTACGGAATTTGTCGGTTATTTTTTTGATAGTTAATTTTAATAAAATAACTTAAAATTCATTTGGTTTTATGGAATTCGCGGTTGAATTTTTGACAGTAAAAATTAAATGAACTTTTCGTTAAAATTATATAAGAAATTAGTAGTCCGGGCTCTAACGGAACTTTCATTTATTTTATATTACAATTTCAGTTAATTTTACGTACAGAATATTGCGAGTGTTTATAATTAAACCGCTAAAATCAATTGATATATCATTTCAAAATGCAAAAAATCAATTTTTTCTTATTTATATCTGAACAAAGTATTTGAAAGTTTACAAGGACTCTCTTCAGCTGGAAAAGAAAACAAGTGCTTAATTTTTCTTCTCATTAAAAATTTAACATATTTATTATTGTTTTAGGTCAACACTTTTTATTTGATTCAATGAAAAATTTTTTTCGAAAATGCACTGCAAAATAGCAGTCAATAAAACATATTTATTAATGAAATAATTAAATATTTCTTTATATTAAATTACAATAATAGCTTTGATATCGTTGCAAATAATACCTCAGTATTTGTAATTCTCATTCGCTTTACAGCTTTATTTAAATAATATCTTTAGTTTTACCAAAGTCTTTGGAAAAAGGTTTCCTGATGATCTGGTCAAAGCAACCAGCGAAATGCGCATAATAACAAAGAATTCAAATTGGAAATTTACACATCATAATCAATGACTGAATAAATAAAGATTCGATAAACATTTTGTTTGATCTATTCAACATTTCCAAAAATGTAATTATTTTAACAAATCACTTCAACATTTTGTTAAAAAAAATTATTTTGGGCAACAACTTTTTTCATTGTTTTAATAAACTTGGTTATTGACTACAAATTCAAAAACTATACATACAAACTTTTTTATCAATAACGCAAAAACCGTTTTCGCAAAAAATTCTTAATTTATTTTAATCAAATATGCGATTTTATATGAAATATGAAAACTATTTTTTCGTGCTCATGTTGCTATGAAGCTAACCGTAAAAAGTAATTTACATAATAAGAAGAATACGAAAAAAATATTGCCGTTATCATCGAGGCTTATGTTTATAAAAAAAATATACACTTAGGGTTTTTATAAAGTTTTCAAGAAAAAATATTTTTTTTTCAGATATCCGGAACCCTTAAAGGTCTTTCCGTTGTTTTAAATCTCAGGGCCGGGCTTCCCTAAAGATAGGTTGCTACATTAGTTTACTTTAGTTATGGCGGAAATATTGCCAAGTGATTAGTGTATTTTGCGATCGGCGTAAACATCCATCTCCGTGACTGTTTATCGTTCTTATCTGGCAGCACATGTACTCTTAATGAATATACGAATAGATCATAAAATGGTTCTCTACATATTGGCACAAAAATCTATCTCCTTACGTTAAAGCCACATCTACATTGTGATTCCCCAACGAGTTTTAACAATAATTAGTCCTGGGATTATCTTACTTCCTTGAGGCTAGTAGTTTGTATAATACTAGATAGGACTTTCGTATGGTAGTAGTTAGGTCTTTTTTTTTTTTTTGCTTTAGAGTATAAATTAAAAAAAAACCCTAGTGAATACATACAGTTTTTTAACACAAATTTACGTGGGAGTTAATTTTAAGACTAAAGAACATAGACGTTGTTTAAAACATGGGTTAAAATCATTCAATATATTTGTAATCTCAAGTAAGATACAAGTTCGTTCAAATCGGAACGTCCTCAATGTACCTCAAGTTGAGTAAAGCTCAGCTTGAGGTACATTCAGATCAGCTGCGAGATCTACATATTTCAAGGCTACTCTATTAATTTTAATTTATGTAACCACTGTATATTATTTTAATTAAAATTACGGCTTTCAAAAATCATTATAATAATAATGAATTAATGTAAGACTTTCTTCAGATATAATATTGACTTATTTTTTTGAGAGATTTTTATTATTATTTTATTTTTTTCATTTTTTATAAAATTGTGTAATAAAGAAGCCTTCAATGGCCAAATATATATTACAAATGATATTCAAAGTTATTGCCTTTTTTCATAGTAACCCAATTAATTTATATAATAATTAAGTGCATTTATCTTTTTATAACTAAACTAACTAAACAGCCCCAAATTTATAACATTAACAAAATAAATACGAAAAAAGTGAATATAGATCCAAATCAACGATTGACAATATATGATGTATTATAATCTATTGTGATTGATATATTCAGTTAACTTTTTGCGATATACATTATAAGATAATGAAAATGATCGTAAATCATTTGGTAAATTATTCCATATACGCGCAGTCTTGATGAAGAATGATCTTTCAAACAAAGAATTATATATTCTAGGAATTTTTTTAATTAGGCTTAAGTTCATTGAATTTAATTTTCAAAAGCAAATTTCGATCAACAAAAGTGAAATACCAATTTGGTTTAAGGATTGATGTTTGACTATTGACGTCATCTGGCTTCAAAAGCCGAGTGAGAAAAACGGCAAACCCCACTGAAGAGATTGTGTGGTTACAATCGAAACTAGTCTGGGCAACCTGTCCGTGAACGCCTGGATTCAAATCTCAGTGCAGTCAAGAATGAAAAATTATCAATAAAAATTTTAATTAATTTCATGTTGTAAAATTCCTGTCTTCATAAATATAATTTAATGAAAATTAAATTCAATGAACTCAAGCCTAATTAAAAATATCTAAATTTGGATTAAAACCCATAAACAGTTCAATAAAATAACCACAATACTAATTATTCTAGGAATAAAAATCTGCATATTCCTATTAGAATGTATGAATTTAAGAATCTGAAGTAAGAATTGTGGTGTAGAAGTTTTTATAATCTTGTAAAATGTCAACAGATATTTAAGAATTATAAAATTTTTGAAAGGGCATTTAAGGAAACGCTCAACATACTGCGAAATAAGAGTATAACGTCGTTGATTATGATTATAGTATTTTATGCCGAAGACAAAGCGTACAATCTTGCTTATTAAAATTTTGACATTTCTCACATTAGCAGAAGTTGTACACAAAAATATTTCCATACAGTAAGAAATTGGAGATAATAATAATGCATGAGCCACCCTGCATCTGACATGATATGGCAGGTAAACATTTAGGCTGTATAATCGGCGAAGTGTAAAACATATTCTAACATAGATTTTATTTATATGACACGAAAAATCCAGTTTATTATCTAATGCGATGCTCAAAATTTTAATTTTTTCTACCGTCTATATTTCCATTCCTCTTATACCAATTGTTGCATTATCAAATTGTATTAAACCAAATATCATAATCCTAGTTTTAGATATATTTAGCATTAAAAAGTTTGAAGACATCCAATCGCTGACCCGATCCAGCAATCTATTTACTTCGAAATAGAGTATTTGCTGTGAGCTGTTGCCATTTATAAGTAATTGGATATCGTCAGCAAATGCAAACGCGCAACATGTTTCCGATTCAATCACCTGAAAAAAGCTATTCAAATACATAGAAAACAAAAGAGCAACCAAAACCGACCCTTGCGCTACACGTAATTTCACCAACCTCTGATTTGACATTTGGCCACAAACAGAAACAAACTATCTTCTCTTAGTTAAATAACAAATTAGCAAACAGGAGATTTTCAAAGTACGATGGATAAAAGTGAAACAACGTGATACATAATAATAAATTTTCAACTTTAATGAATTTAAAAATTTCAAACGCATATGCATATACACCTTCATTAAATATACGCACAAGTTCCTTTGAACTCTTGGAAAGCTATATTTTCTTGGAAAAATATAAATAATAGCCTTAAATTAAATTACAATAAACGGATGCAACTAATGTTCAGCAAAATTCAAACGAATATCATAATGCCACTTTGAGTAACTTTATAAAAACTAAAATTATAAAAAAAAAAATTCTGAACATGACAAACTTCAAGAATAAAGGAAATAACTGACCTTTATAGTAAAATCATATTTTTTATAACAACATTGTACATAGTAATATATATTTTTCTATATATTTACGCTAAAGGCAAAATAAAAAAACACAAATTTAAACATACAATATTATTAAAACTATTTGTCATACTTTTGTACCCATGTTCTACATATAAAATGTATTTAGAAGCGAAAGGAAGTAGCAAAACGCAGGATACAACATTTCAGAAGAGAATAGTTGGTCGTGCAACGACAACATTTGTATTCCATGCTACATAAATTAAAAGGAGACTTGTCCACAAATACTCGCATGAATGCAATAACCACTACAGCCACTCATACACGTACTCATGGGAAACTTCCCAGTTGGCCAAGTTTTTAAAAAATTCTGGAGTATCCCTGTAGATAATATTGGACTATGTGGTCCATTGTGGCTTAAATGGACTTAAATGGACAACATGATCCAATGTACTGTAGTATGGACCATATTAGACAAATTAACATGCAGTGCTGCCAACAACTGCATGATGTATAGGTATACTATACTATAGTTTACAGTATTACACATTGGTAGCCCTGATGTTGTCCATTATTAATTGTTTTTTTTAAAGTGAAACAGGAAAGTTTTTTAGGATTTGTGAAAAAAAAAAAAAAAAAAATACCAAGAAAATATATATAATAATAGCAATAATGGATTACAGTGCACGCCATAAAAGGCGATTAGTGAAAAAGTAGTAACATGGAGCACTTTTGAGTAATCCATGGAGTAGTTTAGGGACTACTTCGGTAGGTTATATGGTCCACTCCTAGGACATCGAAGTGTTAAATAGACCACCTTTTAACCATATAATTGGACTAGTTTTGGAGTACTCCTACTCCTTTATGGACTTCTCTTTACAAGCATGTATGGACTAGTCTCGTTATCTGCAGGGATGCCACTGTAAACTGTCCGTGAAAAAACATAAGCGAAAAATAGCGAATAGGCAGAACAAATAGTAAATGATATTTTCGAACAAGTGTAGATAAATCGTGCAAGACGTCTAAAGCGTCGTGGATATTGTCGTTGTTATATTATTATTTTTTTTTTCTTTCTTTATTCTTTCCAGATTCTTGAGATTGGGGCCTTCTGTGGACCCATCGTCAAGTGAAACGCGCTCTAAAGTCAACCTCGTAATATGAACGTGGGCTCTACCAGACATCTGTTCAAACTTGTGAATAATGTTGAGCAACATTTATTATTTCATACGAACAGTTTGTCATGTATCAATGTTAACTTTCTCGCGATTTTGCACAATTTTACATTTTTATTTCTTCAAAGCATGCGACATTTTTTTGCATATGTAAACCAAACCCTCATGTATATAAGTGACCATTTACATTATTTACATTTATGTCGCTGCAATTTTTGTCGTTTCTACTTTATCGCAGAAACTTTGTCTGTGCGACCGAACTTAAATACATTTTTTGTCAAATTAGAGAACGAATGAGCGAACAAAACGAATCAAAGAGTACACTCGCTTGTGTACCCGTTTTTATTCCTCTCTGCTCTCTCGTTCATAAAGTAAGAATCGCAGCGACAAAAATCGTACAACGTTAACAAGCACTTAATTAAAAGTATTTCTTTAACAATAAATTAAAAAAAGTAAATATGGATGAAAAACTGTGACCGGTTGTTTATTTAAATGTTTCCTTTCTCATTTAATCTAAAGTTTAAACTTTTTTCCATTTGTTTAAAATTCCACGCCAAATAAATACAGGTTAGATTACAGGACTGACAGACACCGCAGTAGGGCCGACGCGACGGTAGAACGCAAACAATTCTCATGATGGGAATGTGGTTACTCTCGAAACATGTAAAATCCACCCGAATATAAAATCGACCCGAATGTAAAATTCGTTTCATGTTGTAAATTCCTTCCTTTACTAAAAATAATTTAATGCAAATAAAATTTGATGAACTTAAGCCTAATTAAAATTTCAAAAACTTCAATTAAAAACCAACAGTTCAATGAAAAATCACAATTGCTTTTATTTCGCAGTTGTAAGCAAAATTTTCGCAAAATAAACACAGTACAACTCTATCAACATTATTTCAAAAATATTTCATACAAGTTACAAGTGAAATATTGAAAAGAATACCAGGCTTTACAAAACAAAAATCGAACGATGCAAGTTCTTTCCAATCCGGCCATTCGACAACTAAGTTCGAAACTTTACAGAAGCTCGGGTCTGTTGTTAAAGGAAATATTATAATTATTGGATATGAAAAAGCACGAAAGGTGTGTAACAACCAAAAGGTCCATACATAAAGCTTTATAGCTCAAGTTCATAAAAATCTAAATTATTTGAAACTAACATTGGGCCCATGAAACTTTTTATTAAGATTTTTAGGGATAAGACTAGATCAAACATTAAAAAAAGTATTAAAGGTATAAAACAATTTAAAATAGTTATTTTGTTTGTTGATGCATAACGCTACACCACATTTTTCGCAAACAGTTCAAAATACGTCGGTGGACTTAGGAATCTTGCATGTTGTTCCTAAATGTTTTAGCAGGGGATTTTTCACTTTTAACGTTCGCAGAAAAAATTTTAAATTGTCTCTAATCACCAAATTGATACCAAATTCATAATATCAAGCAAACAAGTTGTTGATTTTGCACCTATTACCAAAATGATTATATTGATTACTTAAAAATTTAAAATTGTGAATATTTTTTTTTCAATAAATAATATTTTTAATTTTAAGTAAAACAAATTATAGTGCTATATTCGGCTGTGCCGAATTTTTGATACCCTCCACCGACAGGAGTGTGCCCTATATAATATCGACATATATATTATTATAAAATAAGAACAATAAGAAAGTTTTATGCGTTTCTTGTTAGAACTTTGAACTGGCTGGGGTAAAATATCATGATTCGCAACAGTTTTAGTCGAACTAATATGATTTTAAGGAGGGTAATTTGTATTGGACCTATGGCAAGTTATGGACCAATCATCCCAAAATTCTGAAGACGTATTTCTGGTATTACAAAAAAATAAATAAGAATAAATTTCAATACAGCAGTATAATTAGTTTTAGCGTTAACAGTGAATTTCACAAAATTGCATGATATTTTTTCTGGGCATATGAATCTAAGTTGGAGAAATTTTACCGCAATATCTATATCTGTTATGGCTTTAAGCGAATTTAACTATTTTCCCAAAGTGAGCTTTATTTGGTTTTCGCCGCAATAAACTGTTTTCCGAGAGTAGGGTTTATATGGGGCCTAGTGTAAATTATGGACCAATCTTCACGAAATTTGGCAGTGTGATTTCTCGTCCTATAAAACTGTGATCTACCGAATCCTGTTTGCCAGGAGAAGGGTTTATATGGGGTATAGGGTTAATTATTAAACTATCTTCACGAAATTTTACACTGTGATTTGTAGTCACATAAAGTAGGGTTTATATGGGGCCTAATGTAAATTATGGACCGATCTTCAAAATATTTTACAGTGTGATTTCAGGTCCAATAACACTGTGACGTACCAAATTTTAGTATGCTAGCTTTATTTATTAAGGTTTTAGGCGTACTAAACGATTTTCCGGGAGTAGGGTTTATATGAAGTCTAGGATTAATTATGAAGCGTTCTCAACGCGATTTAGCAGTTTGATTTCTAGTCCTACAGAACTGTACCGTACCGAATTTAATTATGATAGCATTATTTATTACGGTTTTACGCGTACCAAACGGTTTTCCGGGAGTAGGATTTATATGGGACCTAGTGTAAATTATGGACCGATCTTTACGAAATTTAACAGTATGAATTGCAATCGTATAAAGCGAATGCTTGCAATTTGATATCATTCCGTGCATTATTCCACCATTAATGTTAGTTTTTGTATCAAAATTATCAATTTTTTTAGGGTGGTGGTTCCACATTTTTATTCATAGTTCTGATCCTCATGAATCGATGTTACTGGAATCCAATCCCAAACTGCATAGGATAACAACAAGCAATTTAAGACCACGTTTGTTCTTTTCTTTTGCGTTTTTCGAAAGTGAGCGTGTTTTTAACAGACGGAACGACGGACAGACAAAAGGACATGGCTAAATCGACTTAGAATTACTCAAGGAGCCAGAATATATATACTTTATGGGGTGTTAGATGTATAATAAAAAAGTTTCACACGGAATGACAAACTTAGTATATCCTTTAATTAATTAATTCATTTATTAATGATGTGCTAATAATCCCAATTTATGATAAAAAACACTGAAATTTATTGTTGTGGGAAAGCTAGTTTCTATGCGCATTTCGCTGGTTGCTTAGGCCAACTCGTCAGGAAACTTTTTCCAAATACTTTAGAAAAGCTAAAAATATTATACAAGTAAGACCATAAAGTGAATAAGAATTTTAAACACTCAGCTCTTACTTGTAACAATATCAAAGCTTCAACAAAGACACAACAATAAATAGTGAATTTTTTCTTTCTTACATTCCCCTACAATTGGCTGGGTTTTTTCCAACACGAATTGTAGTTGTAAGAGGATAGAAAAAAACAAAATTAAAAAAAAAACAAGTTGCTAAATAAAGCAGCTTGCCATTTCAGTTTTTTATTTGCCGGGCACATGCAAATTTATTATCAAAAATTATTTTCGGGAATGAAATATTTATTATTAATTAATTCATTTATTAATGATGTGCTAATAATCCCAATTTATGATAAAAAACACTGAAATCCTTATTTACCACTAGTGGTGGTGAAGGGTATAAAAATTATCAAAAAACTTTTCCATTTCAAACAATGTGTTAATTTATTTAATTTAATATTGACAATTCCCAACAACAATTCTACGTTTAAATTATTTTATTTTAAACGAAAAAGTCAATTAATTTTTTTTTTATATTTTAATTAAACATTTGTTTTCAAAACAACTTAAATATTAATTAAATCAAAATTATATTTTGTAAGATAAAATGCAACCTTTACTTAACAACCCAAATGTATACAACTATGAATAGTTTAGTAACTGTCATAAAATAATTTTTCATTATCATTCCTTTTTTATAATCTAATCGTTTAACATTGAATAAAACTTCAACTCAAATAAAACTGAATTAAACAAATTAACTCGTATTTTTACTTTGATTATATTGAGGAGTCACGTTTGAAATTCCCGGTAAGGATCTGTTGTGGAATACGAAAAATATTCCAACAAAGGTTATGGGCCCAGATCCCTATAAATCAAAGAAAAATTTTTTTGAGGTTAAGTACGACATTCCTACAACGTGTTGAAGGTTTTAAATTGTTTTTCCCAACATAAAAAAAAAAACAAGGCTCAACAATGGCAACAGGTGTAGCTTGCATTGAAAAATTGAGTGGAGACAATTACGCGACGTGGTGTATTCAGATAAAGAGTTTGCTGATTACATTGGATCTGTGGAATACGATCGTTGAAGATGTGCCACAAGAAGCGGGTGAAGCACGTAAATGGGTTATAAATGATTCCAAGGCACTCGCAACCATAACGTTAAGCGTAAAACCAAGTGAGTTAATTCACATAAAAAATTGTAGCACAAGTAAAAGTGCCTGGAATGTTTTAAGTTCTCTTTATAAAGCAGATACGGCTTCAAGAAAAGTTAATTTGTTTAAAAAACTTGTCAAGTTTAAGTTTGATATTAATCAAAAATTTGCCCCACAAATAAACGATTTTAGTTCAGTTGTTGATGAACTTAAGGAAATTGGCATAATGTTAAATGATGATTTGCTTTCTATTCTACTTCTGTGCAGTCTTCCAGATGAGATGGAAAATTTTGTAATTGCCATTGAAAGTAGAGATATTTTGCCAAGGTATGATAAATTAATATCAAAAATATATGAAGAAGAACTGCGACAAACGAATAAAAGTAATAAACAGAATGAAACAGTGTTTGCAGCAAATTCTAAAAATGTCTATAAAAGAAACAAGAAATATAACAGCAATCATAAGCAACGTACAAAAAGCGACCAAGAGAAAAAGCCTAATGATTTTAATGTAAATAACATAAAATGTTTTCGCTGTGGGAAAAAAGGCCATTATCGTTCTCAATGCAAAGACAGTGAGAAAACAGATTTTGCATGTTCACTTCTTGAAAACAGCAAGAGCTTAACAGAAAGATTTATTCTTGACAGCGGAGCAACATCCCATATGTGCAGAACAAAAGAATATTTCTGTAACATAACAGAAACAAAACAAAAAATCGTATTAGCATCTGGTGAGAGCATCAATGCAGAAGGTATGGGTGATGTTATAATAAAAACGGAATTTTGTAAGCTCACTTTACATAATGTTTGGTACGTACCGAAACTACATTCGAATTTTATTTCTATCAACAAAATTTTAAAAGCTGGCCATTCTGTTAATTTTCATAACAATAAAGCTTTTATGAAAAGTAAGCAAAAAGAAAACATAATGACAGCAGTTTTAAATGAAGGTCTGTTTATTGCGAATGTGGAAATAATAACAAAAGAACAAGAAAGTATAAATTCTATTTCGGATGAAGCTGTTGTAAAAATGTGGCATGATCGGTATGGACACATTAACGTAAAAGATTTAAACAAACTGTCGAACTATAAAATGGTCAAAGGCTTAAATTTGAAAAACTCAAATAAAATTGAGTGCCTTACGTGTGCGGTTAATAAAATTGTTGTAAAACCCTTTAAAAACTATTGTAGTGTTCAAACAAAAGAGGTGCTAGAGGTGGTGCATACTGACTTATGTGGACCAATAAATGTAAAAACTGTTGGTGGATCGTCATATTTTATGACTTTTATAGATGACTACTCACGTTACATTTCGACATACTTCTTAAAGCACAAAAGTGATGCATTTGAGGCATTTACTAATTTTGCTGCGATTGCGGAGAAGCAGACAGGCCGCCAAATTAAAATTGTCAGAAGTGACAACGGAAAGGAATTTATTAATTCCAAGTTTAAAGAATTTTTTTCAAAAAAGGGGATAGTACACCAAACCACGGTAAGCTATTCACCGCAACAAAATGGTGTTGCTGAAAGGGCCAACAGGACCCTTGTCGAAATGGCACGCTGTTTGTTAGAACAATCAAAATTGCCACAAAGTTTATGGGGCGAAGCAGTATATACGGCTACATATTTAAGAAATAGATCCCCCACTAAGGTTTTATCTAATATTACCCCGTACGAAAGATGGTCTAGTAAACAGCCATCAGTACTTCATTTTAAAACGTTTGGCTGTGATGCGGTTGTGTTAAACAAAGGGCCAAAACCAAAAGGCAGTAAATTTTTACCTAAAGGGCAAAAAATGAAGTTTGTTGGATACCAGTTACACACCAAAGGTTATCGTTTGTATAACCCAACAACTAAACAAATCGTGATAGCTCGTGACGTCATATTTTTTGAAAAATCATTTGATCAAATTGCAGTTGAAGATGATGAACAAGAAATGTTTTATGCAAATATTTTTAAGCAAACCTCTAACAACGGTGAAGATGTTAATTTACAAGTACTCACAAATAACGATGCTGTTGATGATGAAAGTGATATGGAAGAAGAAGAAGAGGCGATTTTGTGTGACAGTGAATCTGAAAGGGAAGACACAATTGTTGTTGAAAACAAAAGAAAAAGAGGTAGGCCAAAAATAGTTAGAAATGGTGCCAAAGGAAGACCTCGAAAGGTGTATGTTACCGAAGAAGGGCCTGAAATGATAAATTCTATTATAGAAAATCCAAAAACGGTGAACGAAGCGTTGAACTCAGAAGATGGTGAAAAGTGGAAAGAAGCAATGCAAACAGAATACAACTCCTTAATTAATAATAACACTTGGGACTTGGTAGAAAGACCTACTGAAAAAAACATAATTGGTTGCAAATGGGTTTTTGTGTTAAAACGTTCACCGGATGGCGCTATAGAAAAATATAAGGCAAGATTAGTCGCTCATGGATGTTCGCAAAAACTTAATGTCGACTATCAAGAGACATTTGCACCAGTAGTAAGGCATTCTACTATAAGATTATTATTAGCATTGGCAGCTAGACACAAATTATTAGTAAACCATATCGATATAGAGGCAGCATATTTAAATGGAATTTTAGAAGACGACGTTTACATGGTGCAACCAACTTTGTTTGAAGATAAACAGTATCCAAATAAAGTATGTAAACTCAATAAGGCGTTATACGGATTGAAGCAGGCCGGGCGAGAGTGGAATAGGAAAGTGAACGACATTTTACTAGAAATGGGGTTTGAGCGCTGTAAATCCGATACTTGTGTGTACGTTAAACGAAATGGTAATAATATTTGTTTGATTGCCATTTACGTCGACGATATGCTATTGGCATGTTCGAGCGAATCACAAATGAAAAATATTGTTGCGAGCTTAAACAAACATGTTAAAGCTGTTGATCGAGGTGCTATTTCATTTTATTTGGGGATGGAAGTAAGTCGTAATGGTCGAAGAGGTGACATTAGCATTCATCAGGAGCGGTATACCAAAGATTTGCTTGAGCGATGGGGTATGTCAAATTGCAAGCCTGCAGCTACTCCTTGGCCCAGTGGAACAGTGCTAAAAAAGTGCGAAAGTAAATGTGAAGACTTAGACACAACATCCTATCAAAGTTTAATTGGGGCCTTGATGTATTTAGCAGTTATATCGAGACCTGACATAATGCACGTAGTATCAAGATTGTCTCAATTCAATACGCATCCACACAAAGAACATTTTGCTGCAGCTAAACACGTTCTCAGATACCTTAGGAAAAATCCAATAGGTAAAATAATTTTTTGTAACAATTTAACCAATTTTGAGTGTTTCACAGATTCTGATTGGGCAAGTGATTCTGGTGATCGAAAATCGTACTCAGGCTTTGTTATGTTTATGGCAGGAGGTGCCATTGCGTGGGAATCGCGAAAACAATCTGTAGTGGCATTAAGTACTATGGAAGCCGAGTACATTGCTTTGTGCCAGGGCACAAAAGAAACTGTTTTTAATCGATGTCTTCTTCATGAGATGGGTTTTGACGATTATATTGCATCTTCTACTCCTATCTTTTGTGATAACCAAAGTGCTTCTTTTTTGGTTAAAAATCCTGCAGTACAAAAGAAAAGCAAACACATTGATATTCGTTATCACTACATAAGGGAAAAGTATGAAGAGAAAGCCATCGATATAAAATATGTAACAACAAATGAAAACGCGGCAGATATTTTAACTAAAATTTTAACCAAGCAAAAACATTTGTATTGTTGTAATTTATTAAAACTCAATTTGTAATTTTTTTTGGATTTTTATTATATTTTGAATTCACATTTGGTTTGAGCGGGAGATTGTAAGATAAAATGCAACCTTTACTTAACAACCCAAATGTATACAACTATGAATAGTTTAGTAACTGTCATAAAATAATTTTTCATTATCATTCCTTTTTTATAATCTAATCGTTTAACATTGAATAAAACTTCAACTCAAATAAAACTGAATTAAACAAATTAACTCGTATTTTTACTTTGATTATATTGAGGAGTCACGTTTGAAATTCCCGGTAAGGATCTGTTGTGGAATACGAAAAATATTCCAACATATTTTTAATTTTCTTTCAACCAAAAAAAAAATAATTGATTCAATTATTATATTAATTCAATTTAAATACTTTTTAATCCATTTTTTTAATTGATAAAAAACTTTTTTCTATGTTTGCTAAATGCCAAACCGACGAATATTAATTGTAGCGCTATACATTGGAAGATTTTGGAAATAATTCTCGATTTTGTAAACGGCTTGTCCGATTGGAATTAAATTTTAGGTAGCAATTAAAGGCTTGTAGTCATGCTTAAATTTTGGATAAGGAGGGGCGCTTTATGTGGCTAAAGTAGAGAAAATATTGTACTACAAACTTTAAAATCGATTTTTTTATGATTGGGATGTAGATAAAAAGAAAATAAATTTAATTCTTGCTTCGCTTCATTGCCGTTTATGAAAAAAGTAGTTTAAGCAGAAGCAAAAAAAAAAGTCAACAACTAAATACACAGCAGTAAATACACGTATGTAGCACAAAAAGCTACATTTTAAAAATAAACTTAGGAAAGTGGTGTATGCGGCACAAAACAATAATTTTTTTCACTGTCAATAAAATGCTGTTTACTTCTATATTCTTTCATGAATATTCACGAAATTTTTCCAAAGTCTTCTTCAAACAGTAGTGGAAGCAGTGGTGGAATTACAAAAAAAAAATTATATCGGGTATATTTTCAGAAAAATTCATGTTAACCTTCATTATAGCTTTTCTCCATTACGGCGTTTGGCATGTACGTCAAGCCAATAATGAGCTGACGATATGTTGCTGGCGGTCTTCCCATTTTATATTTTACCAAAAAAAAGCGACCTTGTTGTTAATAAAGCTTTTTTGATGACAATATAAAACTCTTTATATATATCATCTTGCCGCTAACAGTCTTAAATAGCAGATTATATTAAGGAATTGTTACTTATGTCGACGTCAATAGAGATAAAAGAGGATGGCATACATGATTAATTCGTACAATACAATACGGTAATAATATTGTCTACGACAACATGGCGAAGTGGGTTGCATTTGTATGTATATACACACACATGGGAGTATAATTCCCCTAATAACCTTGACCTTTAGTGCGTGCTTAGACTGCATACATTTTAAAAATTATTTCAATATTTTTGACTGGGTTGGTTATTTTTTTTAGCAATTCGGGATAATTATTTATGTGGGGTTTTTCGGGCAAAAGTACTGAAAAATAGAAAATGCAATCAGCTGATGTTTTTTGATTGGATAATGTTTAGATAGTTACTGATTTTTTAGTACTCAAGGTGCATTGGTTTTAAAATCTTCCAGGCCCCTTATATAGTTATTTTAATTTGGGGGAGCTAAAAAACTTACCTGACGTTTGAAAAGAGGTTTTTTGGCAGGTATATATTAAAAAGTGTTTTGTTTTGTATGTGTGCTTTATTTACCTAATTTTTAAAAATTATTAAATAAAAAGTTCACGAAGATCAAAGGGAGTTAAAAAATTATATTCATTTTATTCTATTAGTGGCAAGAGCTTTTATTTTCTCCATGTTTTGTGAGCTAATACGAGTTCCTGTTTTGTGCTGCATATCCATGCGGTCGTCCCTGTCTGTGGAGTTCGAGTGCAATTCTAGTTATTTCAGTTGCTGTACGTTTAGGAGTATTTGTCGCTCAATGGGTATACAGTAGGGTATTCATTTAATCGGGCTTTAGCTTTAATCGGTTAACCGCTCGATTAATTAACCGAGGTTTTGTTTAATCGGTTAATTTTGTTATTGATCGGTTAATCAATTAGTAAAGTTTTGTTTATATATTAATTAATTTCAATATATAAAAATGCATAAATTATTTATTATTTGGAGTTTATTAGTAAAAAACAAAAACATAACAAATATAAAAATTTTTGAACCAGAACGAGCAAACAAAAGAATAATTCATAAATATGTATTACATATCGTCACCATAAAGACGAAATAACCTGTCTGCAGTTTTCAAAAGTTTACAGGAGAGGGAAAAAACGTTATAAAATGTAAACTATTTACAATATTGAAACGAAAATTACATTTTTTGATTAAAATGAAACCAGAAATATAAATCGGTTGAGAAAATTTTGTTTTTCTAAATACAGCTTATGTAATGTCGCTTAGGTTATTTGGAATTGTAAAAATCTGAAACCAAATAACCTATCAGCAGTACTATTTAGTTTGAATAAATAACAATTTCTTTGTACATGTGAACACTATATATATACATTAAATAATAACAGTTATAGTTTCTTTTACTGGTGTAAGTAAAAAAAAGTATGTTTGTTTAAATTACACTATGCTACAAAATTAATCTTTTATCGCGATATTTGATGATTTATTTTTCTCTTTTCTTAGTGCGTAACGGTCCTCTAGGTACAAAAACTGTCGAAATTTAAATTGAATGGATAAAGATTTTTAAAAAAAGTTTGTTTTATTATATAAAAAATATGCTTTTGAGCTTGTGCGTCGGGAATTTTCTACACAAGCTCTTTTTTTAGCGAAAACTTCAATACAACAGGCTACTTACATTTTCTTCTATTCGAAGCCCTTTCACAACATTTTGACGTTCACCCAGGTTTCATTTCTCTTGGCTTTCTGTAACCGATTTTGCCCTTTGAAAAACGTGCATATCCCTTACCGTTCATACGATTTTTCTTTCTTTTTTGTTAACCTTTTTAGGAACTTTCACGTTTTCCTCAAAACTATTTTAGATTATGGAACACATTTTGTTGCTTTTTAACACTTTTTTATTTTCTTTTCACTTCTAGCAATAAATACAATTTAATAAAACACAAAGAATAACAAATCAAATGTAACTTCGTGTAAAAAAAAGTAAATTAAATAAATAGTTACTTAGGTTATTTGGTTTCAGAAAATTGTACACTTGCTGTTAGGTTATTTGGTAATTTGGTAATCACTTGGTCATTTGTAATATAACATGTTCAATTATGCACACATATGCCTTATGATATAGGGAATACAAATCCATAAAAAATTAGTTTTGAAATTTTTGCAGATAGGTTATTAGGTCTTTAAGATGACGATATATTGTTTAATTAACCTTTATGTCAACAGCTACATACCTGGGTATGTTTTGAATTTTAAAAACGCTGTATGTCTGAAAGTGAATTTTATATCGCTCTTAAATTTCATGATATCCTCACTTGCAGTGTTTTCTAACATATTCTGATGTTTGAATAAAATTGGACTAAGCAGACCATGGATGTGGTCATTTTTTAATTCCTATCCCTTACGTCAACAACTGCATACCCGGGTATGTTTTGAATATTAATAACGCTGTATCTCTGAAAGTGGCTTTCATATCGCTTTTAAATTTCATGATATACCCACTAGAAGTGTTTTCTAACTAATTCTAAGGTTTGAACAAAATTGGACAAACCAGACCATGTACATCGGCTTTTTTTCATCCCTACCATACCCGGGTATGTATATGAAAAAATTAAAATAAAGTAATATTGCAAGTTTATTTCATAATATATAGGGTTTTATAAGTCTGCTAAAACTACCGCTATTTTTAGCATTCCTGCACTAAAACAAATCAAAGTGGGAGAAACACAAAAAAAAATACAAATAAAACAAAAAAACAACAAAACATGTGAATTCCCATATAAAATGCGCTTGCATACCCGGGTATGCATACTGTTGACGTAAGTATAACTTTTCTGCTGTTGACATAAAGGTTAACACAGTTATGAATGAAGGTAGTAATTAAAAAATAAGGTGTAAAATCATTTTATTAATTATTTCAATAGTTTAAGAAGATCATACAGATATAAATAATTTGGTTTAAATGTTTAGGATTAAAGCAATTATTTTCTTTAGTTTTGATAAAACTTGATAATTCTTTCATTTATCGTAGATGTTGGAGAGCTCAAAAGCAACCCATAATACCGAATATCTAATTTCTCAGTCATCTGCCTAGATTTTTCTAAACATATAAAATCTTCCACTATGTCGTTAGAATCCTTTTTTAACACTTCTAATTGCTTCGTTTAATTCTGTTAAATGATTGACGAGAAGATATGAGAAGAAACAAATAACTACGTGCATACATATAAAAAGTACGTGAAACAAAGAGCTGTTGACAGAAAACACTTATTTAAAATGAAGATCACTGAACAAAATTTGTTACACATAGCTGGGCTATCAATACACAACCTCTCAACCACCTCCTATACAACGATATTATAGATTTCTCTATATCTGTAAAACGGCAAGAGCTAAAGTTTCAAAACTAAGTACAATCATATTGGTTATCAATATACAATATCCAACAAAATGTGGCGGGATTGGAGAAGTGCAAGTTGCACCTGCTTTATAAATACAAAATAGATTTCTGTATATCTGGAGAATCGTAGCAGTAAAAGCAGTAAAACTTGAGCAAATAGTTTCGATGTCAATGCATGACATATGGCAAAAAGTCGGCGAGGCAAAAATAGACTTTTTTAAGTTTATAGAAAGGTAAGAGAAAAATTGTGCAAATTTAGTACACATAGCTGGTTTTTCAATACACAAAATCTGTCAAAAAGTGAGTGTTATTGGAAAAGTGACCGTGACACCTACAATACAAAGACAATATGGTTTCCATATATCTGGAGAATGACAATAGGTAAAGATTATATATTTGGTATTAACAGCTTGGTTGCACAATAACTTGCAATAAGGGTACGAAATTGGAAAGTAGGCGTGGCACAAAACATAATTCTGGTTATGTGGATAACGGCAAAAGTTAATTTGGTACAAATGACTGGGTTCACATCACAACATCTATCAAAAAGTAGGCGGGAGTAGATGAGTGGGCATGTTAACTCCCATACAAAGACATTTTAGAAATCAGTATATCTAGTAGGGTATTCATTCAGTAAGCCATTAAACTGATTAATTACTACCCGATTAACAGATCGGTTAACTTGAAATTGGATATTTTGCGGTTAGTTTCAGTCGATTAACAGATTAGCCGATGTAGCGAAATTTTTAATTTTTTGTAGTATTAAAACCCATTTTTTGTGTTTTGAATTATTTGTTTCATCTCATATACAAAAGGTATGTGTGTAGAAAATATTATACAAACAAAGATCTTCTTTTTAAATATGTTTTTGCTGTCAACAACTTTTTGTTTCGCATACTATTTATATGTATATGTTTAGTTATTTGCTTCCTCTCATATCATAACCTAAACAATAAGAAGACTTAAAAATTAAAAAAAAAAATCGGAACAGGACTCTAGTTAATGGCATAATGCAAAATTTTATACGCTTAGAGAAATCCAGGATAAGGATTGAGAAATTATATATTCTGTATTATGGGTAGCTTTTGATTTCTCCAACATCTAGAAAAAGCTTATGAATTTTTTTCAAGTCAAGTTTTTTCAAAACTATAGAAAATAATAGCTTAAATCCTAAACATTTAAGCCAAATTAATTTTCTAAAAGATTATTTTTTAAAATCTCCTTAATTTATTGAAAGAACTAAGAAAACAATCTTACAGTTCATTGTTTAATTAATACATAATAGTAATGTATTAGTTAAAAAATATGTATTACAAATTTATGAACTATTTTTTTATTTGCTCGTTTTACTTTAAGACTTATTATGTTTGTTATGTTATTGTTTTTTTTTTACTAATAAACTCCAAATATTATTTATTATTATGCATTTATATTAATTGAAATTACTTAATTTATAATAAAACTTTATTAATCGGTTAAACGATCAATTAAAAAATTAACCGATTAAACCAAAACCTCGGTTAATTAATCGAACGATTAACCTATTAAAGCAAAAGCCCGATTAATTAAACACCCAAATATTAGAACTAGAGAACTTGAGCAACTATGGTTTCCAAATTTTGTACACATAGCTTTCTTATCAATACTCAACATTTGTTAAAAAGTACGCTGAATTTTCGAAGTGGTCGGGTACGGAATTTTTGAAGGTATTTCCATACAAAAACCATATTAATTTTTATATATCTTAAGAACGGATACATTAAAATTTTCCAAATTTAGTACAAATAAATTCGTTATCAAACGATTTCTGTACACAGAAAAAATTCTCCAAAAATGTTGCCCCAATTGGAGCAATAATCAAAAATAAAATCAGTTTTAATTTAAAATTTAATGAAGTGAATTAAACGTTTAATCAAGTGAATTAAAAGTTAAATTGATAATATATATTTAAACCAGTAAACAAATTAATAGTTACAATTAAACGTTTCATTCACTTGATTAAACGTTTAATGCACTTGATTAAATTTTAATTAAAACTGATTTCATTTTTGATTAATCCTTTAATTGGGGCAACTTTTTTTTTCTGTGTACTAATAATGTTTGAATAATTTTATTTCAATGAGGGTGTTAAGCTAGTAATTTTTAAAAGGTTCGATTTTGTTTAGGGTCAGTCTGGTGTATCTTCATGTAGTGTAGCTTGATTTTAATATTAAAAAATTCTTAGTTATTCATTTTACAATGCGAGAATAAAACAAACTATTTTGCAAGTTTTATTCATGACAATTTATCATGAATTGTTGAATTTTAGTATTCATACATGAATATTTCTTAAATTGTTTATACTAATGCATAAACAATTTAACGAAAATCTACATACTGACTATTATCGTATGTACAATTTTGTTACGTGGTGTTTTCTTGACTATAATTTAGACGGCAGTCCCTGACCTCATCACATTATTAAACGGAAATAAAGAAGATAACTTAGACGAAGTCCAAATTTAAAACGTATCGGTATTTTCTAACATTAATAGAAAAAATTGATTTATCCATCTACTTAATCAAACAACTTACAGTAATAATATGTCTAGTGTTGTTCTTTTAATCCACATCAACTGATAAGGTCAGAATATAATTAAAACCGAGACCAACATCTCTGATTTTTTTTAGACATTTTTTGAATATTTTAATAAAACACCTAAAATGGAACTGTATTTTTATTATTGCCCAAAAGAACATCTTTGACATTTACTTTTAAAAATAAATTTAATTTAAATGTTGCGGGGGAGCTTTAGGTGGTACATTCTTAAGGTACAATTTTCGGTTACTCTTTCAAGCTTTGCTACCGGTATCTCACGAACTCAGTTATTATTGTTAGCTTCTAAGTATTGAATCGTAGATGGCTTATCGACAAAAATTTTCGCTTCACATAAGCGATATTACAAGATCTAGGCGGCCAGTTAACAGGCCTGAAACGAAAAAATAGCTGCTCACTTAAATTATTTCTTAATGAAGCCATTACTGCACGCGCTGTGTATGCTGTAGCTCCATCTTGATGTAACCAAATATTGCCGCCATCACTGTTTGAGGCTTTCCATGGTAAATTGTCAAGCAATACTGAATACAAATAAGATGACAGTATGACACCAGTCCCGTGTGATCTGTGAAATAAATAAGTCTAAATGGATGACGCTTGTGAACACAAAATTATTTAAAATTTTTTTTTTGGTTAAATGTTAAAACTTTTTTTTTCCTCCAAAGATTTCTCTTAAGGTTTGTGCAAAGAAAAGAACATTTTTTGTTTTTTATAATTTTCCACTGAATATCATTAATGTTTATCCTTATCAAAGTTAAACGAAATATAATCTTATATTCCGTTTTAGTAGGAAGCTACGTGTATTTAATAAGAAAAAAGAGAAATATTTTGGCCTTGATGCCGTTTTTTTTTATTGTTGTTGTGTGCTATTAAATGAGCATTTTCGCAGCCCAAGGGCAAACATATGCAAAATAGACAAAAAAAAAACAGTTATAAGAAAAAATTGGGAATTTTAATGAAGAAAAGAAAAAGTTAACAAAATACCTTCTCTAATAAAAATATATTTCACTTGAATGATTTTAGAAATTTAAAAATATAAACTTTTAAATTTTTGTCTTTTCAGAGGAACAAAAAACTCATCAGTTATAAATGATCACCACAAAGATAATGATGACACAAAAAAAGGTAAGAAAAAAACTAAATCAACAATATGGAAATTTTTTTAGAGACACTTGTTTATAAGTTAAACCGCAAAAAATTCCATTTCAATAAATTCCAAATAAAAGTCAAGGGATAAAATTATAATACAGTGTAATTTCCCTTAACGGATAACTTCCTTAGGCGGACATCCCCCTTCAACGGACATTGCTACTTGGTGCCGGTAGCGTCCTTAATGAAAGCATTAAGTTCTTTTGAGAGCACATTTCCCGGACAAAATTAAATGATCCATTTGGTGTCGTGTCATGAGGGATTTCAATGTAAATGCTAAACATTAAAATATAATAATAGTTTTAAATGGATATTATTATATGGATTTTTAGTAAATGTTTGCTACTCTTGATATTGAGTTTTTTTTTTAGAAAAATATAATAAAAATGTAAAAGTTTTGAATCTCTAATTTTTAAAAATTTCAAATTAGAAACACAATGAAACAGAAAATAAATATTTTAGAAATATTTTACTTTGTTATTTTCAAAAACTGTCTTTTTTTATATTTAGGACAGCAATTAACAGCCTGACCAGCGATGTCGATCGAAAACTTAGTCGAGCAACAACAATTCACTCATTAACAATCTCTTTAGCGACCCACTAACTATCGACTTGTCGGTTGTCAGGGCTTACGTTTCTAAAGTATCCATTTATTTATTTTCAAAAGAATATATTGCCACATAAACATTTTCATAAATTAAACGCTAGTTTGAAAGTAGAAATTGGAAAAATATGTAAATTAGGCCATAGACACACATCTGTGCTACTTGATTTGCTACAAATGACAACAAAGCAGTAAACAAAGTTATTCTTGGAAATATATAATTTTTCATTAATTTCCAATTTTTATATTTGATTAATACACTGAAATTTATTGTTGGATGATAAGCTCGTTTCTATGCGCATTTCACCGTTTGCTTAGGCCAGATCATCAGGAAACAGTTTCCAAAAAAATTGTTTGTTGTTGGTATTTTGTTAAATATGATATCATTGCAAATAAGACCTTTTAAGTGTTTTTAATTCTTATTAAAGGCCCAACCATAATATGCATGAGGCCGCTTAAGTCAACTTAAGCAGCTGTGCGAATACATATAAAACATATGTGGGCAACTATAATGTACTTAATGAAACTTTTCGTTAAGTTTCGTCAAATGTCATTTGCTTAAGCAAAATGCCAGCTGATTCCGTACGGAATCAGCTGTTTGTGTGTTGTTACACAAAATAAATTAAAATGGATAAAGAAAAACAAGAATATAGAAAAAGAGGAATTTTACATATATTACTGCCAATTTCACGATGTCGAAAGAAAGCGTTCGTTCGCATTTAGTGAAATAGGCAGTTAATTTTGTATCAATTTTTATTAAAAAGTATGTAAAACAATCGCCAATTTGTTTCTTTTTAAAACGTTGCTGGCAAATTAAATAAAACAAATACAGGGCTGTAATTTTTGGTACTTCTTTATTTGAAGTACTCACAAGAAAACTAAATATTGCACAAATATGCAACATGGATCTTAAGTTTATGTAAGTACATTATGGCCACCTTAAATTCTCCTTTAATTTTCTCATGCATTTGACAGACTTTTCGTTCATTTTTGAATGTTAAATTAAGTTGGACAAAAAACTTGATATTGAGGTGTGACTCACAATTAACATCGTGCATTATGGTTTTTATTTTATTTTATTTAAAAATTACTTTTAAAAAAAAAAAAAAAATTAATATATAACATTTATTTTTAAGGAATAAACAAAACTTAAGAAATAGCTTTTACTGCTTGTTTTTCAAACTAAAATAGAAATTCATATTGAAAGCAAAAACAAATTTGTGTTTTTGTTATTGTTGTTTCAATATAAACTCCCAAGCGAAAGTTTTTGTTTGATTTTAAAAAACAGGCAGTTAATTTCTATTAATTAAAATTCAAAAATTATTTTTAATTCCTAAGGAATAAATTAAACTGAGAAAAAAATCCGTAAAGTTGAGTTTTTTAATAAAAACTTAAAAAAATCAAAATTAATGCATCTAAAGGTAGTCCATGCGACAAGGGTTAACTTAGTGTATTCCTTATGCACATAACAGTTCTTTTTGAATTTGATTTTTTTAGTTTAAATGTGAAGAATAATCGTTATTTGTAGTCCCTGATTTAAACCCACATCTTAGAAACGCAGTATCGTTACATAATTTGGCAAGAGCAACTGTTATCCAAATGCCAATAACTCTATACAATTGAATTTAGATACGTCCATATTTGATTATTGATTTTAGTTCATTAAGCCCGAACAGGTGATGCTCTTCACAATTTGTAAGTTAAAACAGTGTTGCGATTTTTATATGCCTTGTGTTTCTGCAAAAATACATTTTGCAATATGTCTTTTTTATGGTATACATAAATTCCTAACACGTATTCAAATATAAGTAAAACCCATATATACAGGTATATGGGATTGGATTTTACAAGACAATAAAAAAATTGTTCACTGGGTAGTTTTGTTTGGAGTGGATATTTTATCTCTTGTTTTAGAAACACTTTTCTGGCATGCTATAACAATGTAATAACCATAAGCGCATACAAATAATTGAGTAGGTATTTATATATGTAAATGCTGAGAAATTACACTCTAGAAAGCTTTACGTCCTGTTGTAGTATATGCTAGGAATACAACTGGGACGAACGACGAATTTCGCCAACACGACGAACTTTTCCTTAAAAATTCGCTGAGTAAATTCGTCGTATGAAGCACAATACCGACGAATAAAAAGCAGCTTTTATAATTGAGAGAGTTGAATGCTGTTTGTGTAGAGAGAAATAGTGTGACCATATTCAAAAAAATAATGCTTAAAAATAAAAACAATCAAAAACACAACTAAAAACTATTTTTATAGCAAAATACTTTGTATACTTATTTTATGTGTTATACAATAAAAAAAAAAACAATTATTAAAGTAAAAAGTAACTTTATTTACTAAACTACTTCTTAACTAAAACCAAACATGGTCACCTAGTACTGATTGATCGTCGTTCGCCGGCGTATGAAATAGAATTAAATCTATTTAAAGTTCTCCGCGTCTGGCGAATTTTCGCCGGCGCCCTGATTGTGTGCATTTTCATATACACAAACGTCTTTTATTTTTGGCGACGAATATTCGTCGTTCGCCCCAGTTGTGTTCCTAGCATTAATTAGTATATTCGGAACTCTCACTGAGTACTGATCAATTATTTTCATATGCTTATTATCATTTTATCTTCTTACTTAATAAACTTTATGTGATTTTGAAATTACAAACAATGAAAATTTTAATTTCTTAATTAAGGAAAATAGCTGTAACAGAATTGTGAGTACACGCAGAGAAAAAATATGGTTGGGCATGATTACGGCAACTACATTATGTTTATTGTAACAATATATTGTTGCCGTACACATAATATTGTTATTTTCATTCAATATCAACAATTATTATAGTTACTGTAAACATGTCAATGTTTATAGCAATTATAAATTTAATTATGGTTCACTGAAAAATACTCATTTTTATAACAACTAAATAATGATAACCTTGAAAATATATTATATTCCTCACAACCATTAATGATATGTAATAGTCATAACATGATTACTTTCTATACGTGTGCTCATAATATGTTTAAGATGCAAACAAAATATATTTGCTCCTGATAATATTTTGTTATCGCCATTTGTAAAATAATTTTGCATCAGTTGTGTCGTTTTTGTAACATATACTTACCTACCGAATTTTTTGTTAGTATAAATAAAGTGGTAAAACAATTAAAAAAAACATTACCCATTAAAAATAAAGACAAAATTACAATTTTAAAGAATTTAAAAACTATAATCAAATTGAGCATACAAAGAATTGTTAAGTGTCACAAAATAAAATAGCAACGCTAAAAAAAAAATTAATTTTTTTTATTATAAATGTGAAAGTGCGAAAATATTGGTGCAAGAATATTGACCATTGCTCGTAAGTATTGTGTCATTTTAAGAGAAAACTATAGAATGCTAACATTTAACTATGGGCCCATATATGGAAGAAACAAACCTCCAATTTTAAATGTAGATTTCCAAAAAAAAACAAAATTAAAGCTTTCAGCATCTGAAATGCTAACACTTTTCAAATGTCTTGGATTAATTATAGGTGACTTAGTTTCTAACTGTGAAGAATGGTCGTTATATCTAATTTTAAGACAAATTGTGTTTATAGTTTGTGAATCTGATTCAATTCAAAATGGTGGAGATGAACACCTGAAAGAATTAATTATCGAACACAATAACTTGTATCTTAAATTGTCCAAATCAAACTTGAAACCAAAATTTCATAATATGCTACATTACGCTAGTATAGTTCGCAAAGTTGGACCTTTAAAACATATTTCTTCAATGAGATTTGAATCAGTACACAAAATTTTAAAAAATATCAGTAAAAGCTCTAACAACAAAATTAATGTTTTAAAGACAATCTATGCCAAATATCAAATTAAATTACTAGATTTCTTACTGAACTATGACGATTTACTAGGTTCTAAAATTGAAAAAGGACCTTTTAAATTATTACCAAATAACGGTTTAAACAAATATGGAATTTCTTCCGAATTACCACTACAAATTATATCATATGTCCAATATGAAGATATGGTTTTTAAACCAGGAATGGTTATTCACGTGGGAATGTATGAGGACGATATTCCATTATTTGGACTTATAAACTATATTTATTGTATTGACGATTCTTATAAAATTTGTGTTCAAAGACTTATAACCCATGGATTTGATTCCCATTATCACGCTTTTCGAATTGACTATGAACAAAATTATTTTGCTATTGACGTTCAATCTATAGAGTCCAATTTTATTGGTTATATTTGTCTTACTAAAGAAAATATTCTGTTTTTAAACTGAGTTTATAATGTATTTTTATTAAGGATATTTTTAATAATTTAATGAATAATAAAATAAACCATAATAAAATATTAAACAATGCAGTTGTCTCCCTTTATTTCAGATTACATGGCACTTCGGACCTGTTTAAAAAAAAATAACTAAAGTTTTTTCAAAAGGAATTTAATACAAATTATTGTTTAACCAGTACCACTGTGTAATGCATTCATATATAACTTTAAAATCATATTATGGTAAATCGTAACAGCATACGATATAATATAATATGATTACTATAAAATTATTTTGAATCATAACATGATTCTTTCAGACTATAATATGATTACGTTTAACCATAACATAATCACGTGCCATCATAATATGATTACTTCTAAACTTATTATGTTTAACATGATAATAATATGATTACTTCTAAACTTATTATGTTTGACATGATAATAATATGATTACTTCTTAACTTATTATGATTAACATGATAATAATATGATTACTTCTTAACTTATTATGATTAACATGATAATAATATGATTACATTAAATTATAATATCGTTATATTTATAATATGTAATAAAAACAAATTAGGATTAAGAGAAAAATATTATGATGAAATATAACGAATATATTTGGTCATAATATGATTTAATAATAATCGTAATATGTTGACTACAATCATGAATCTTATCATAATATGTTGCTCTTAGAATATGATTACCACAACCATGTTTTTTCTTTGCGTGTATGAGTTAAAAAGGATATTGTATCAAGTACAGGGACAGATTTAAACTATAGGTTATTCATTCTGTCGTAGGTGTCTGTTTTCAACAGTAGGGAGGGATTAATGTAACCTGTTTGGCCTACCACCTTGCCATCAATTCATTGGTTTGGAATTGTATCTTGTTTTATATGTTGTCTTTTCTTTTATTTGCATACTCTATGAGCGTGAGAGTATGTTATGTGTTACTTGTCCAAATACGGGTTAAGAACCAACTTGTAGAGCTAGCGGGTCACTCTTTTCATGCCTCTTAATCTGTTATTGGCTTGGTCATGATTTTTTTCACTTACTATATATTTCCACAATTTTTATTATTCGAAGAGAAACTTGACGGCGGGTAACAACAGACATTTTTTAAGAATAGAACCTACTTGGAATCGACGTGCAATAATGGGTTTGCCTGACTATTACGTTGACATTTTATAAGATTAATTAGTATTGTGGTTATTTTATTGAACTGTTAATGGTTTTTAATCCAAATTTAGATATTTTTAATTAGGCTTAAGTTCATTGAATTTAAATTTCATTAAATTATTTTTATGAAGACAGGAATTTTACAACATGAAATTAATTAAAATTTTTTTATTGATAATTTTCCATTCTTGACTGCGCTGAGATTTGAACCCAGGCGTTCACGGACAGGTTGCCCAGACTATTTTCGATTGTAACCACACAATCTCGTCAGTGGGGTTTGCCGTTTTACTCACTCGGCTATTGAGGCCGGGCGACGTCAATAGTCAAACATCAATCCTTAAACCAAATGGTATTTCACTTTGGTAGATCGAAATTTGCTTTTTGAATGAATGATTATCTATTTTAATTGATTTACATGTTCTTCCTAACTTCTGTTTTTTCGTACTTTTTGTCAAGAATTCTTCTTGAAGTCCAAAGTACATTTTTGTTTTTTGATGTTTTGGTCTTTCTTTTTTCTTCTTGACCTTTTTCAGCACAACTTGAAGGACAAATGTAAACATAGCTCGTGCCTTAGCTGTTAACAATAATTAGTATTGTGGTTATTTTATTGAACTGTTATAAGATTTTTTTGTGTGGAATTTTATCGAGGTATCAATATCATTCAACTTATTTGTCTTACAAATAAAGTGCAAAATCGAATGTGATGCAATTATAATAAATGAAATTTGTAAAGTGTTTTGTAATTTTTAATATTTATAGGTAATCATTCATTCAAAGCAAATTTCGATCTACCAAGGTAAAATACCATTTGGTTTAATGAAGAGAATGAGTGGCTACAATCGAAACTAATCTGGGCAACCTGTTCGTAAAAACCTGGGGGCAATTCCCAGCTCAGTCAAGAATGACAAATTATCAATATATTTTGATTCATTTCATGATGTAAAATTCCTTTCTTCATAAAAATAATTTAATGAAAATTTAATTCAATGAACTTAAGCCTGATTAAAAATATCGAAACTTGGATTAAAAACCATTAACAGTTCAATAAAATAACCACAATACTAATTTTTTTAAAAGCAATATTAAAGAATAATTTCATTTTGTTTTATTTTGCATTAATTTACGGAATAACTTTCTTAAACACTTTCCCCCTTAAGCAAAAAAAGTTATAGTTTACATTAGTTAACTAATACATTATGCCCAGCAAAAGTGAATGGGTTTTTATTTTTTTGCATTCGGAGTTTTACCCCGCATTAAAAATATTTGCATGTAAATGAGAATTCAAAAAATTTTGTACGAAAAATTTCATAACGCAAAATTAAGGAATTAACAAAATTCCCCTTGTAATAAAATACAAACCAATATCCATTTTTATTTCCTCAAATTTCTTAGGAAATGTTTTACTTCATACTTTTTTCACCTACACAGCACACTGTAAAAATATAAACATATAATGATTAAGTGCCTTTTTTCGCTCCTGATTTATCATTGACATCAAGCTGTGTAGAAAGATAAAATTTTTATATTAGAGTATTGACAAAATTGTTCATTTTTCCAATTTGTCCGAAAATTATTGAAGTTGTTCACTTATTAAATTTTATTACAACCGTTTTTTTTTCCTCACAAGTTCTTTGAACTGTTTCCCGCTGCTGTGTTATTGTGTAGAGAAAAAAATTAAGATTGAGTTTTTTTCCCTAAATTTATTACGTTTATTACGACTATTCGTTTTAAGTTGTTTTATTTGAAGAAAATAAAGCATCATCATGTTTGCATGTTTATTCAATTCCCTTTCATTCATACTTCATTTCTACGAAACGGATATTAAAACTGCAAACCTTTTAAAGTTCTTCTTCTATTTCTATTTCTTAGTATTCATGCTCTTGTTCTTCATAAGTTTAATTTGTTAGTAAGAGAAATATATAATACCAAGTAGGCTTGAAAGTACTGTATATAAATTTTTAAAGTGTAATTCCATATTTAAATTAGAGAATTTTTCCTTAATTAGATTAAATACTGACTCCTCCGAACGGGAATATTTTCTTATGCTGGGATATTTTATTACCATCCCCGTATCCATTGTAAAAGATTCCGACTATAGCATGCATTTATTTTAGCTCGGTTACCTTTTGTTGTAAATTGTAAAATGTTTGTTTAACAAGAAATTACAGAAAATAGAAAACAAAAACCAGGTCATCGTTATGAAAGAATATTTCATCGTTTTTGGTTCTCCTTCATTTTATAATTTTTTTTTTAAGTTTTCTACTTGTTTTTTATTGCAATTGTTTTCTTTGCATCATTGCAAAAAGTTAAAATAGAAGGAAAATAAATTATTTTAGAAAAATATGTTTATACGTTTGTATTTGCAATCGAAATTTAAATTGTAAAAATGTTTTCATGGTGAAAAGTTCCTTGAAAACAAATGTCCCCTTTATGCCAATTTTTGTAAAACGTGACTGATTATATGACAAGTCCAATTTTATGAAAGGGGTGTACAATTAATACTTGTTCTGGCACTTTGTTACCAAAAATACCATATTATTTTCAATCTTGATTTTCGTCTATAGTCAAAATAGCAGATCAAGCGAATTTTCATTTCGGATTATGGAGCAAATACGATAAAAAAAAACACTATTGTGAATTTTACTGGTTGCAGGATTCGTCACAGTAGAACATTTCATTTCAGCTAGAGCTACAAACAAAAAAGTTTTGCTTACAAATCTATATATTGCTAATTTGCTGCAATATCGTCATAACTCAAAAATATTAATTTTACATTTAAAGATTTTAAGGTTTTAAATTTACACACATCATAATGGAAAAAGAAAATTGTATTCCTCTCTCATGATTTGAGTTTACATTATATTCATAAAAATTATTATTAATTTTGCATTAGTGATATTAAAATTAAATTTTGCGATTTTCGACTTAAGACTTTCATTTAACAAATGATCCATTTATAAAAATGTAACGCTACTAATTGACTGACTGATTGAATTATCATCGCACAGCATAAACGCCTTAAGCTTAAAAGTTTAAGTTTGGACTGGAGGTTGGTCTCTCGTCAAAACGATCCACTAACACGGAATTTTTTTTGGAAATTCGAATTTTTAGGCGGTAAAAAAGATAAAAACATGTAAACTCGCTTACCTCATATCTCCTAAACTAAAATAGATAAAAAAAAAAAAAATATTGACACTTATCATTGTTCATAAAAAATTATGCTCTTTTGGGGAGTAAACGGGTAATACCTGTATTTTGGAACTTTTTTATTACCCAATCTATCTCTTTAACCAAGAAATAGAAAAAAAAATTATAACATATTCGTAACTTATCTTCAAAATACAAGTGCAAATTTAGTGCTTTCTGAAATTCGAACGTTAAAGGGGTGAAATCGTACTTATTTTTGGCATTTTTTACAAAACAGTTTTCTCCATTTATTGACATACTATACTAGCTGGACCCGGTCCACTTTGCTGGCCCTTAGTAAAGATTTTAAATTATATAAAAGTTTTATTGCAACCATGGGTCTTTTTTTGTATTCCAACGCTTTATAACGGGCTCATACTTCATCCATCCCTGCAAACAATTTCGATCGATCTAAATCTAAATAGTTTCCCCATTTAGCAAAAACCTATCGCTTTTGCTATTCAATTCGTATTGATGTAGTTACATCGTTCGGGAAGAAGTGTCCCACTATGGTAATATTTACTTTAGGAATCCACTTAGTGTCTATATTATATGACGAATTAGAGCGCTTTGGAAGTTTAATATCAATTAAATTTAGTAGTATCGCTGTTGGCTCCAAAAAGCACTCTTTTGAAGTTACATTTTTTCTTATTGTTCTTTATAATAAAAAGTGGGTCATTTTACTGTTTATCTTTGTTTGATTTTGTAAGGGAAATCTAAGTAAAATATAAAATAAATGAGCTTAAAGTTAAACAAATATTAAAAAATCTACGCTACATTTAATCAAAATAGCTGTTAATGTTTTAAAGTTAAAAACTTAATGTGGACAAATTTTGTTAAAGAAAACTACACAAAATCACAGATTTGTTCAAGCACTAACTTTGTAAACTTTCATCATATTATAACTAGCATATCTTTTTATTGCCTTACAAAACTTATTTTACAAATTTTCTTCACTTAACGTTATTGTTGATCTTCACTAGAAAAATTTAACAAAAACACTAATTTTCACACTAAAATTTTTAAAGTCATTAAATATACAGACAGTTTAAAAAAATCACTAATATCCTTTAAAAAAGATAATTATCAAATTATTATTTTTAATTTCATTTGCATTTGCTCTAAAAAAAATATGCATGAGAAATTATTAAAACTTCAACCAATCTAACCGAAGAATAAGTTTGGGCAGTTTTGTGCACTCATTTATACGTGAACATTTTTTTTTTTCGGTAACATTTGGATTCCGCGGAGTCCCAATTTTAAGTACAATACTATAACTATTTCTATTTTCAAATATTAAAAATTTCACTCTATTTTACATAATTTTATATATTCACCCCTATCGTGAATAATTTTTCCCTCGTAATTTGTTCCCTTTTCACGCATTTGCGATCATGAAAAACTCACATGAAAAAAATTAATTCATAGGAGAATAATAACGTGAAAAAATTCCCCTTATCGTGAACAATTTTTTCCCTCGTAATTTGTTCAGTTTTCACTTTGAATTTTTCACTTTATTTTTGCTGGGGAACAAAACTAGTATGTAAGTAATTCTTCTCATAATTCGAATATTGAAGTTTACAAAATAAATTTTAAGGTCAATTTTCGTTAGAGGCACAAACTTATATGTATGTATATTGTTCAAAATGCAAAAAACATGTCGATTGCCTGAGGAGTTATGAAGCTTTTCAAAGACGTGGTGGCAGAATTTTAGAAAATGGTTTACTACATAAAAGCGCAATAATCTAATGTTGCAATCAAACTATCACTCCAATACAATATATTTTTTTAAATTTTTTTTTTACTTTTCTTTAAAATATACATGTATATTTTTGAACAAAAAAAATTTTTTTTTAATGTTTTTTAATATTTCTTCTTTTTTACATTCACTGAGAACTGATAGAGCGAAAAATTGTTCACGGGTGTTTCACGATAGCATTTTTCCCTTCGAAGGGAATAAAAATTTCATGGGAACAAAAATTCCACTTCTTTTGCACGATAGGAGTGATTAATATTATTTTACACGCACGTAGCACCGATCACATGGCAACTTAAATACAAACTGTGCTCTTTTACGTATTTTGCTTTTGTAATATTCACTATTAAACAACAAATCGTTGCGAAGAAGTCAATATAATATGTGAAATATTCAATTGTGCCATTGTTGCAGTTCTATAACTGTTACAATTATCTGAACAACTCACTAAAGTGACGAAAAAGTATAATTTAAGAACTCATAATGCGATTCTACCGTATTTTGTTGTTGTTTAATTCCGAAAAATCTACTGTTTAACTACCAAATGTGACGAAGTAGTTAAAATTCGTAGACAATCGAAAAACACTCTACCAATTGCTTGGAGGGATGATACCAATATTGTTATGTGAATTGTAATCAACTGTTGGGTCGTAGTTAAATGCCAGACGCATAAATGTTTTTCGATTACCGTTATGAATAGCTGTGCTTGCTTGCCTGGTTCTTAGACGTTGTTATTCATTTCGTATCTAGCGTTATTGCTCTGTGTGATTTTCTCGTAAAAGTGATACTCGATATCTAGTTTCTTCAATTTCTGCTGCGCGTTCTTCTTGACTTTCTGTGAACGTAATGTACATGTATTGCGACCAATATTTGCACGTGGTCGTAGAATTTTGATCAAATATGTAGTTATTTTATTGGAAGTACTAAATTTTAATAAATACTGACATGCACGTGTATATTTTTAAACAAATTAATTAAGAAAGAGTATATACTCCAACGATCCTTTATTGGTTTTGTTTTGGCAAACTATTTTTTAAGCTTAAAAATATTGGTTTGAACGTATTTAATTGCTTTTCAAAATAAATATATGCAACAACACCTAATAAAACCAATCAAAAATTTTTTTTTAAAAATATCGCGATATACATATATTGGACAAACGCGAAACTACACAGAAACATGACTTACGGTCCATATAATATGTGTATAAATTTTTTTAAAATTTTTTCGGTGCAGTAGTTTTTTTGCTTAGCGGTTACGTACAAACACGTCTCTTTTATATATATATATACATATAGAGATATATATATCAAACTAGAGAAATGCGGGAAATTAAAATTCTTTCTTAAACTTGTCAGTTCTTCATGGGATTCTTTTTGAATTTTTTTTATAGTATTGGACTTAGAAACATAAAATTTTAGGTACATGGTCCTGAGTGAATGAGAACCTATAAGTGAAAAAGGTTAGTACTTTTTCCTCTTACAGGTTAAAACATAGAAACAAAACTTTTGGCATATATGTTCACGAAAGAAAAGGAAACGCTAACGTTGTAGCGGGTTAAATGACAGTGTGAAAGCTGAAGTTAAATGTCACCACGACGAAATTTTGTTTCGATGATTTGTCTGGTAAAGATGAAGGCCTACTAGAACTGGCCAAAAGCAGAAAAAGGTTTAGGGATACTTCCAACATATTGGATAATAAAACCACTTCGTCAGTAATCCCTAACCAAATTTAAAATTAAAACAGCTTTATGCTCAGGAAAGGGATCGTACCAACTCATCCTTGGTAATATAAATAATCTTGGCCTTTTACAGCCGTTCGCGGTGTCCGCAATGCTGTTTAAAGATTTGGAAAATTGTATTTTCCAAAGTTGGATCATATAGAATTATACTGCGGCTAAAAACAAAATTGTAAAGGGTGGTTCCAAGCAATTTAGCTTCACGATATTTCATGCCTCTGTTTTCCAGCCTAAATTTTTATGTAAATTTCTTTTGCCAAAAACTTATTTTGTTACATAAGAAAAACAGAAAAAATTCTCCAAAATTTTTCACCTATAAAGCACTAATCAAAAATAAAATCAGTTTTAATAAAAAATTTAGTCAAGTAAATTAAACATTTAATCAAGTAAATTAAATATTTAATCAAGTGAATTAAACATTTAATTGATACTATTAATTCGTTTACTGATGCAAATTTAAATAATTTTTATGAATATCACAAATTTTTTAATTGAAATCAATTTTTATTTTTTTTCAATGTAAGAATAACGAAAAAAATTAAGAAATTGGTATTTAACCTTCCAAATTTAAATATTCAATAAGTTTTTTAAATTTATTTTGCATCATCGAAAGAAAAATGGTTTTCGTTAAAAAAATTCACACCCACAATGAAATTTTCCACAGTCCTGTCAACTGATAATACAAATCTTACATTCTATAGTCGCTGATCGCCAGCAAAAATCTCGAAATCGAATACTTTTCATATAAGGTTTTGTGGTTACCATAATGGGTCTGTTTTTTGCAATAGGGACTATTTTAAAGAAATCTTTTAAAATCGACTTCAATTTGCAAAAGGGAAAGTCCAGTTCAATTTATATCACTAACAACAATCCCTTGTTAAAGTTAAGAACATCGCTGAAAAAGAAACCTTTTATATCCCGTGAACTACTGGGTTGTAAGTATGAGTATATCTATCGTGTTGATGTATGCAGTTTTTTATAGATGTATGTGAAACTAATAACGAAATTCTTTATTTCATATTATTACATAAAAAAAATATATTCGTGCTTTGTGCTGCAGAAAAGAGAAGTTTAATGTTGTTTAATATACAAATCATTACGAAAATATTATTTTCAACAATCATTATAAAACAAATTAAATTAAAGAAAAAGAAAGAACATAAAACCAGGTTTCCGACGTCATTAATTTTTACAAAGAAATTATGGCAAATATCAAAAAAGCAGTAAATAAAAAAGGGGAGCAAAAAAATATTTTATGGAAAAATTAAATCCAATTTTGTAAAAGGAAATAAAATTGATATACTAAAGACTGGCCTGGTTTTGAGATGTGAATTAAGTTAAAACTTAATTTAATGTACTGGGTAATTCCATGTCAAATGGACCAAGAGTGGAACCCGACCCCTTTCGATTTCAATGATATTTAGTGTGAAGGTTGCTTTCATCCTATAAGGAATATATATAGTAACGAAAAAAATTTAAAAAATCTGGTTTTAATTTACGTCATATTTAAAATGTCATAATTTCGCCGAATTAGCCGAATGTGTTGAGTTTATTTTTTCAATATCTCAAAAACTACTGCACATACGAAGATGATTTGTATGTAATTTTAAAGAGAATACTTAGGGCTACAAACAATATATTAAAAATAATTTTTTTTTTAATTGTAATATCTACAAAATATTAAAATTTAAAAATGGACGAAGTCAAAACTAAAATTTTTTTTGGTTGATTTTTTTTTATGTAATTCCTCAAACTGTTCTTTAAAAATCCAGAAACCTTGAAGGGGGTGTTTTCTTTTAAGATATTTTTGTTTCGCAACCTTTAAAAAAATAATCCTAAAATAAAATTTTAATATTGTAATTTTGAGCAATAAGTATTTATTAAATCTGATTTGTGTGTTTTTAGGTGTTAAAAAAAAGTAACGAAATTGATAAAGTTTTTTATGTTTATTTGTTGCTTTTTTTGTTGGAGCTCAACTTTAAAAAAAAGTACAATTTTGTCACGTTACATCTCCAAGAAATTAAATGAGTTTCAGGATTTTTAAAGAACAGTTTGAGTAATTACATAAAAATATCAGCCAAAAAAAAATTAGATTTTTGACTTTTTTTTTTTTTTTTTTTTTTTTTTTTTTCATTATTTATTTATTGAATCTTCATATATTAAATATGAACTAACAATAATTAATCAAATCTTATACTAATACTTTATTTTTGTCCTGCCAATGCTAGACGAAAATTTTTCTCTTCACGGTTTCTATTCACATATGTAGATTTTTAGCGGTCTTCTCTTCGGATGAGTCCTGCAGTATCTCTTCTCCTTAATCTAGAGTGGCCGCTGTCATTTAAAATATTTCGAGCTAGTGGATTTGGGTGCGACTCAAGCCTTTTTAAATATTTTGCTGCGTACTTCGTAATAATAGTTTTTACTAATGGCACATTGAGATCCTTGTGAATATTAGAGTTTTTAACATACCAGGGAGCGACTGTGATTATTCGAAGGAGTTTATTTTGGCGCCTTTGAATTTTTTCGATATTTGAGGCCGAGGCAGTGCCCCATAGCTGAATACCGTAGCACCAGATTGGCTTTAATATAGAGTTGTAGAGTAGGAGTTTGCAATCGAGGCTAAGAATAGAATTTCTTCCAATAAGCCAATTAATTTGAATTGCTTTTAGTTTCATTTGTGTTAGTTTTGCTTCTATATGGCATTTCCATGTTAAGCGCCTATCTAGATGAATACCAAGATATTTTACATGCGATTGTTGGGGCACTAATTGATTATTGATTTTAATAGGGGGACATGACTCCCGACGCAAGGTGAATGTTATATGTACGCATTTTTGCTCATTGACTTTTATCCTCCATTGTTTTAACCACTTTTCCAATTCAAATATATGATTCTGCAAGTAGCGAGATGCTTCATGACAGTTTTCGTGCACGCTTAAAAAAGCTGTATCATCAGCAAATGTTGAAGTTAGGGTGTGGTTATTTGTTGGCATGTCTGAGGTATATATTAAGTATAACAGTGGGCCCATGATGCTTCCCTGAGGGACTCCAGCGTCAATTGGCTGAGGAGAACTTATAAAATCACCTTCTTTAATTATAAACCTTCGACCGATTAAGTAGTTTTCTAACAGCTTGTGTGTGTTTACTGGTAAGTTTAACTTCAATTTATGTAATAACCCTTCATGCCAGACTTTATCAAAAGCTTGAGAAACATCGATAAAGAGGGCGGAACAATATTTTTTTTCTTCAAAGGCTTTTCTTATGGCGTTTACTATACGATGGGTTTGTTCAATTGTGCTATGTTCTCTTCTAAAGCCGAATTGATGGTTAGGAATACATCTATTTACATTTAAAATTGGGGCTAATTTTGACACTAACAGCTTTTCAAACAGCTTTGATATATTAGACAATAAACTTATAGGTCTATATGACTCAACTTTTGTAGGATCCTTCCCTGGCTTAGGTATCATTGTAACTAATGATACTTTCCATTCTTGTGGGTAGTATTCAAGGCGTAAAATAGCATTAAAAATCAAAAGAATAATTTTCTTTGCTATGCTGGGTAGCTCTAAAAGCATTTTGTTGCTGATCTTATCAAACCCAGGGGCTTTCTTGGGGTTTAAATCATGAATAGCCTTTTCGATTTCTTTTATCTCAAATCTAAGTGGAACAGCAGCTCTAACAGCAACAGGTGGCAACTCGACTGCAATATCGGGAGATGTATGCGGGGTAAATACGTTTTTCAAATGATTAACAAAAAGATTTCCTTTTTCTTCATCATATCGTGCCCAACTTCCATTTAAGTTTCTTAATGGTGGTTTAGTGATAACTGGTCTTTTTAGATTTCTAGCTGCACGCCATAAAGAGTAGTCTGATTGGGAAGTTGCATCAAGTTCCTTAAGATATTTTTCCAGGGAAGCCGTTTTCTGAGACTGCAGTAACTTTCTTAGCCTTTTTGTGCACTCTTTTAGTAAATTCTTAAGTTGAGGGGATCTATGCAATTGCCATTCTCTTCGAGCTCTCCTTTTTTCAGTCAAGAGACGCTCGACATCTGCAGAATATATTTTACTATTTTTGGTTTTTCTGAGGGTTATACTAGAATGTCGAACAGCTAGTTTCAGATAACTGTCAAAATTTACAATAGAAATATCCACATTCTCCGGTGTACTAAGCGGAATATTTTCAGTGCAGTGGGTACTGAGATATTTTTTATATTTTAACCAATTAATTTGAGTGGCTGACGTCACTAAGTTATCAGACGGAGATACAATTCTATTAGGATTTAATATAGTAAGAATTGTAGGTGTGTGATCAGAAGATAATTCTAAGGAAGCTTCAACATAAATCGTTTCTGCGGGGATGTTTTTAACCACTCCAAAATCGATGACATCTGGAACTTTTTGCTGATCAGTAGGCCAATATGTTGGTTGTCCGCTCGCGACCACATTTAGATCCATTTTAAAAATTGTGTTAAACAAAACACGACCCTTAGGTGTAATAAGTCGTGACCCCCAGAAAGTGTGTTTAGCGTTATAATCGCCAGCAGCCAGGAAGCAGGGTCCTAATGATTTGAAATATTTATTATATTGGCTTTCTGATATAGAAAATCTAGGTGGGGAGTATAATGATGATATTACTATGTTTCGATTTAATTCCTCAACGCAAATGTTTGTTGCTTGGAGATAATCTTCACGATGATCACTCATTAAGTAGTGTTTTACTCGGTTCTTTATCAAAATGGCAGAACCTCCACAAGCTCTGTCTCGAGGGTCCTTTGTATCATACAATATATAACCATTGATTTTAAACGTATTTCTTGAGGTCAGATGAGTTTCAGAAACCATCATAACATCAATTTGTTTATTTTTAAGGAAGTATTCTAGTTCATTTTTGTGTTGGCGGATGCCGTTTGCGTTCCAAAAGCAAATTTTTAAACAGTTCATGGCTTGTTTAGTACAGCTTGCAATAACATCGATTGCATTCTTAACATTTCTTGCATCATGTTACCCATTGTGTTAGTGAAATTGTTAACTGTTTGCACTAATGTTTCCATGGTTTTTTCTAGCCGGGTTAAATTAGAAATGGGAATTTCGTCATTATTTGGTACATCACCTTGCAGTGGCATAGGATTAGATTTTAAGACATTAGCGTACGAGGTTCTGTTAGTATTTGGCTGTGGTATCTGGACACCGTACGTGTTTCCTTGATTAGTTGCCTGCGTTTGAGGGGGGTTAAGTTTCTGTCCAACAGAACGCTTGACAATCGAATATACCGGGCACCCTCTATAGTTGGCAGTGTGATTACCACCGCAGTTGCTACATTTTTTTACATTAGGATCATTTTTGGACTTGTCGCACCGGACGGTACCATGTAATTCTCCACATACGACGCAAACAGGGGGTAAATGGCAGTATGACCTAGTGTGACCAAATTCTTGGCAGTTTAAACACTGAACGGGTCCATTTCTTTTGTGCGGCTCTTCGATCGTGATTTTTCTGTACAAGATGTATTTTAAACTGTAAATGGGATGCGTTTCATTTTTTTTTAGCTTAACATCGCCGGGCTCTAACTCCACTCGAAATAGGGGTTGGGGATTTTTTTCCTTATTTTTAATATTTGTAACATTTTTTATTTTGAAGCCTTTTTCTTCTAAAAATGTTTTTATTTCGTCGGGGTCCACGCATGAGTCAATGCCCTTAATCACAACTTGAAGACCTTTACTGCTTTTCAGTTGGTACGTATAGAAGCTTTTTTTAAGTGCTTCAAACTTATTAATTATTTTCCGAAAATCATTCTCATGATTAATCTGTATTTTTGTCTCGTTTATATTTCCACGCTTGATTGCAGCAACGTAAAACGAATTTTCACCTATCACCGAGATTAAACTTTTTATAAGCTCACTTGAGTTTTGCTCTCTAAGATATATCGGGGGTGGCTTCGACGATTTAATGACGTTAGGTGCTTCAGAAGATTCATCCTCCAGAATTGCAAAACGATTTTGCGAATTTATTCTATCAAAAGATGGAACTTTAGAGGCCGAGGCTACAGCTGAAGAGGCTGGGCTGCGACCCCGTTTGAGAACTGTTATATACCTGTCCATACCAACTTGCACTTGTGGTTTTTGAAAATTTTTTACTTGTGTGTTTTCCGTTGCGTCTGTGTTTGAGTTCATGGTATCATTTCCTACTAGGAATGTCTTTGAAATGGTAACACTTGATGGTTCTGCCGTTAGGTTGTTGTTATTGTTTTCTGTTGTTATGTTTATTTCCACATTGCTTTCGCTAGCATGAATATTATTTATTTTTGTTATTGATTCATTGTTATTACTCATATAGAGAGTTGTTTTTGGTTTTTTTTCACCGTTGTTTTTTTTTTTTTATTTTTTTTTTTTTTTTTTTTTTGTTTTTTTTTTTGTATTATATACAAAACACCTTCGTATGTGCAGTAGTTTTTGAGATATTGAAAAAATAAACTCAACATATTCAAATAATTCAGCGAAATTATGACATTTTAAATATGACGTCACTTTTGATAATTTTAATTTTTTTTCGTAAATATATGTTCCTTATAGGATGAATGCAACCTTCACACCAAATTTCATTCAAATCGAAAGGAGTCGGGTCCCACTCATGGTCGATTTGACATGGAATTACCATACTCTAAAACTCGGATTTTTCCGGCGACCTTTTTTTTTTATTTTATTAAGGCCTAACATTTTAAGCAAAACTAAGCAAACAATTTTGTGTACAAACTTGGTAAAGGCAGCACAATTCTATTTTCAGATTAACTAAACCTAGTTTAACTGCGATCTCATAACTCCAGACCAAGTATTTTCTTTTTTGTTCGGCTCAATTAAAAGAAAAATAAAAATTGTTAAGAAATTCGTTTCGACGCTTCAAATATGACGATTTTAATACTGATTTAAACACATGAACATTGTACGTTTTAAAGAAGTCACACAAAAGTACTCCATTTGAAGGCGAGCCTAACGCAGTGATGTTATAGACTCTTTTGAAAAGTCCCTATGCAGCCCGAAAAAATACCTATTTTCCTACGCGCTCAAAAAATTGTAACTACAAAAATCCCAACAACTTTTAAATGATAATAAATCAATACATATAAAACCGTTGTTGTACACATATACATATTATTTAATGTTGCTTTACAGGCGGCGTGAAATAGCTCCCAAGAATTAAATAAAAAAAAAAAAAAATATTTTATAACCCCCCAAAAATTTTACAGAATGCAACAGCAACGATTTTTGGGTGTTATTCCATTTTTTAATTGGGGGATTATTTTATATGAAATTGCCCCCCAAAAATCATTATGAAATAAAGGCCCAATATATTTTTTGGGGGATTACTTAATTTTTAAATTTATAAAGAAAACGTGTTTAGAAGCAAGGGTATTCTTCTCTGGCTTCGCTAACAAAAGCTTCTCTGCATAGCCGGATGGATTTCCTCCTCTATTGTATATCAAACATCGGCGTCGTTTATTGAAGCTCCTAAAATCGGCATTATCCCCGACCGAATGCTGACTACGCAGTGAAGCTTTAGTTAGCGAAGCCGGTATTTGCTATACCAGAGAGGAGAAAATCCTTGCTCCCGGCCGAAGACCCAACCATGCTATATATCGCGTGATTCCTAAAACCAAACCTACACAATTACTGTTATTACACATAAGCGGGTTCTATTTAATTTCAGAAATTGGGGTCTTATTTCATATGAAGCAAGACCCCAAAAATTGGGGTATTAATTCATTTTTGTTTGGGGTGTTAATTCATTTCATTGGGGGTTTATTTCATTTCCAAAACTGGGGTTTTATTTCATATGAAATAAGGCACCACGCTTTGGGGGGGTTATTTAATTTTAGGTGAGCTAATTCTTGGGGGGTTATTTCATGCCGCCTGCTATATGAATACATACCATAAATCAATTCTTTTTATAAACTAAAAAATAAATTAACAAAAAATAAAAAACCCAAAAATCAAGTGATATTCGCTTTAAATCAAATTCAGTTTCTTGGTTAAAAAAGCGAAACAAGGAAAAATATGTATGAATTTTGTACTGTTGAATTTTTTTTCGATACTAGCAAAATTAATTGTTTGTCCGCATTAGTTTTGACTTGTGATTTCATAACAATCGTCAGGTGTAAAGATAACATTTTTGCCTTATAAAAGACCAGTAAATGCAAATTGAAAATGCAATTTTATGTCCAGACCTAACATATATTTGACGAAAAACTTCAAACAAAAGCGTGACAAGAAAATTGATCAAACTTTAGCTTTATTTCTAACAAATTATAATGATTAACTGAACTTTATTCGAAAGAAGATAAATGTTAAATATAGTTTAGAGATTGTTAAGTGGTGTTTCATCTAGCCAAACGTTTTGCAAAAGACAATATTTTTTTAAAAACACTAGGGTTTTCGTATAGGACGTAAGATATTTAATAGGTGCGTAAAGTCCTTTCGCTATGTGTATTATCATGTGGCAGTGATAAATCAAAGATATCTTATTTCGACTAAAGGGGGACAATTAAACTCTCATTCAAATTTTTCATTTTGGCGACCTTACTCCAAAAGTTTTTGATGCCCATCTTAAACAAGTTTATTACTCAAACAAATTTTCGTTATGAATAAGGCTGAAAAATATTGTGCTCCAAAAATAACTTTGATAATAATTAGATGTAATAAATATTCAAGCGCAAGGTCAATTATATAAAAAATGATTTATTTTTAATCCAATATTTCGCTATCTCAATGGATAGCTTCTTCAGGGATTCAGATATTTGGTTTTTTTCTTTCTTTTTTTGGAAAAAAAATCGACACGTAATATTTATTTATTTATTTATTAACAGATTAATAATAAAAAGCCTAATTTGGCCGAAAAACATTATTACAGAGCTTTCATTTCGAGATATCTATTCGCTGTAAAGTTATATTGCCATATTTGTATACTTTTTTGTAATGAAACGGTTGGTTTAAAAATTAGTTTTCACATGCCTTCAATGTAAAATATAAAAATGTTTTGTTTCTACTGAAAATATTTAAATTATGAATTAATGCAGGGAGCAAATAGTGGCATTCGATATTGATCGAAATAACAATACAATTTTAATGGAAATTTCGATCGATATCGAATGCCGTAATTTGCCCCTAGTATTTTAAACAAGTGCGATATATATATTTATTAGATAGATATGTTTATTAAACTGTATTTTGAACAAAAAATAATATTTTTGATTAATAAAAGATTTATTAAACAAATTTTCATAGAAAATTCGTTTCATAAACCTCAAATATTTTTTATGAATATGGATAAAAGACTTTAATTCAGATATATATTTTATAATCGCTTGAAATAAGATCGACCTGAATACACAGAAAAACGTTTTTTTTTTTATCAATAAAAAAATGGGTTTAAAAGTATTTAAATTTAATAAATGTGATAATTGAATCAATTATTTTTTTAGTTGAAAGCAAATTAAAAATATAATATTGATTTAATTAATATTTAAGTTGTTTTTAAATAAATTAAATATCAAAAAATTTTAATTGACGTTTTCGTTTAAAATAAAATGATTTAAACTTGTAGAGTTGTTGTTGGGAATTGTCAACATCTGAGCTATATTTAATTAAATCAATTAAAACATTGTTTGAAGCCGCAAAGTTTTTTGGACATTTTTTCAATTAAAATTAAAAAATTTTTAGTAATCAATTTAATCATTTTCGTAATAGGTGCAAAATCAACAACGTGTTTATTTTTTATTTATTATTTTTATTTTTGTGGGCACAAATTTTTTTAAGACTTTCTTAGTTTACAAGATTTATAAGAGCGAGCGATTCATTAGATTCAAGTTGAAAGTTTAGTGGATACGTGTTTAGTGGATATTATGAATTTGGTATAAATTTGGTGATTAGAGACAATTTTCTGTATATAATAGAGTCATTATTTGGATCAATATGAAAAGTCAACATCAAAAGTTAAAGAGAATTTTCTAATACCAAAAATAAGCAGGTATAAGACGCAAAATTTTACTAAAAAAAATTAAATAAATTAAACAACTGCAGAGGAAACCTAATTCGTCTTATTCATCTTCCATTACTATTCTAACATTATTCCCTGAGTAAAATGTTATATCGTTTTTAATTTATAATTCTTCTTGTTCACTTAAGTATTACCTTAAAATTTTTTTGGTTTTTGTTTTCTTATTTTTACTGCTTTAATAAATTTTTTTTGCAATTCCTAAGAATAAAGCAGAAAAAAAATTAAGAAACGTGTAGTAAATATCCGTTTAGAATTTTCATGCAATTTAGGTGTACTTTTGTTTAGAAACGAAGCGAAGAATTGTTAAAATTAAGAAAATGGAGAACAGGAAAAATAAAATATCAAAAAGGAACAAATGAAAAACAAACTAGATGTAAGAAAATTGCTTAAAGTCAGGAAAAGGCAAATTACTTTTAAGGAAATCACTAGCAAAAACATTTGAATTTCGAATTTCCTTTCAAGTCAACCATCTAGACATCATGTAATTCACTTAACTTGTCTTGATATCTAATTTTCACAGAGTTTCATTTTTATGTACATCCATTTGCCTGTACATTTTAGTTCGTTTGAATGAAGTTTCTAAAATGAAAGCTATTTGTTTGAAGAAAGTAAAAGGGTTTTGGATAAATTAGAATTTTTTTCTTAATACTTTTGTGTAGTATAAGGAAAACAATTTGAATAAGATTGTTACTTTTATGCTTACGACCAAAAATATGAAGGAATATTGATTTTGTCATTCAAATACTTTTATGTAAAAATTTTATTTGGCATTGTAAGTGGGCCATTCCTTTCATATTGTAAATTGCAAATATGTATTAGTCATACGTACAGATGGACTGAAAAAGCGCCAGTTAAAATAAAACTAACTTTCCAATAGTTGTTTATTTCTTTGTAATTTTGTTTGGCTTGGCCACGTCACATTGATTAGGCGAGGCGTATTCATAATTTCAAAAGGTGTTTTTATTTCGTATGTTTAAGGCAAAAAAAAAAAAAAGTGCATGTGTGCTTACAATTTTCTTTATTGTTTATGGGGACAATTTATCGACAATTTGCAATTTTTATAAACACAAAAAATTCAGAGACCGGCGATTACACCTATTTCAATGTGCCTTGGGCATGGCCATCTCACTTGTTTCTTTGAATATTTAAAATTTAAAATTTTGTTGTATTTCGTAAACGTTTAAATATTGCTAGAGTTCCTAATAGATTTAAATTTACAAATAAAATGTTTGTATTTTATAAAGCAAAACAATGTTTAAAATTTTAAATTAATTAATTAATTTCACAGATAACTTTTATCTTAAAGCAATTCCGGTTTATGTATCACGCCTTGATTTTACTGACCTGTTATATAAATTAAGCCGTAAAAATAAACATAAAACTGTAATTAAATTTCCTTGGAACTGCTGTGAAAAAATTACAAACACAATTTGAAAAGTTTATTTTTCTGTTAACACCAGCAGCAAAAACTAAAATATATACAGCAGAATTGTATTAACTACCCCTTTTTGCTGTACATAAAATCTCTGAAAAACATAAAAATTGTTCACATGTTGGTCAGTCAGCAGAATATTCCTTATGTATTACCAGCAACAAGAACATCATGTAAGAATTCTATATCCGGCTGTACTGACTCTTTGAAACCCTCTACAAACTCAGGGTTGGTCAAGTCATTTTCAATCTATATTTGCAAGCAATTTTTCTTTCTTTTCCAAGAATAACAGAATTTCAGAGTAATAGTTGACCATAACTTCCAAATTTTTCCAATATTATTCAATAGTAATTCATACATTTTTGTTTTAGAGTATGACCCAATTCTCTCATTTTCGGAAACATATAAAATTTAAATTTTCTTTTGGAAATACAATAAGGGGCCTCATGAACATAAAAGATTTATAAAAGATTTGGAAAACCAAATCGTGGTAGAAATAAAGAGAAAAAGGGTCAGAAATTCCCCGTCTTAAAATTCCCGGCAAAATAAAACGTGAGCCTCCTCTGATAAGTGATAAGTAGTCAGCAAATCTTCATAAAGTTATAGCTTTTATTAAAATTAAACAAATTACTGCCGAATTCCCGGCAATATACTATTTTTTTTTTCAAAGAAAGAAAAAATATTATGGAAATTGTTAGCCGAACCAAAAAAAAAAATTTTTAGATATCTTGTGATTTTAGGCGTGCTATAGTTAATTGTGGACCGATCAAACAATTAGGGTAAATGAATCATCATCAATTTATAGTCATTGGCAAATTTTTTGAAAATTACGATATTCTATATAATATTAGGCATTTTAGAAATCATAATATATATTTACAGACATACATACATATGTTTAAATGCTTTTATAATACTTCTTTGAATACAATGTTAGAGGTAATGACATGATCATCGTTAACTTTTTGCCCGTACGAATCCTTAATACAAACAAAAATATCTTTTAACGTACGCAATTATATATAACTGACTTAGGCCTAATAAATCAGAGTAAGTTAAACTCTGTTTTTGGTTTAAAATGTGCTTAAACCAACATATCTATAAATAAGTAAACATATAAACCGTCTTTAAACGCATAAACTTGGGCGTTTAAACACCAATGCAGACCATATGAATTTGACAACATTTTTCGTAATGCTGCTACATGTTCTTTTTAAATTACATATAATACATGGGACACTGATTTACAACTGTCGAGTTTAAACTACATATAAATTTAAGTTTAGCTTAATTAAACCAGCGTTTAAACACTCACTGATTTATTAGCCAATTAGTAATAAACGGCATTATAGTAAATAGCGGTATTGCCAGAATGGATTTTAATATATACTATATTATGTAGAACTGCATTAATATTAAGCGACCCTGTATTACCACACTTGAACAAAAACATATAATCATAATGACAACAGTATTATCATGCAGTTCTATATAAAATATAATTTTTATCAATGAAAATATAAATTTTTCAATTTCTAATTATTTTTCGTCATTAGTGTTAGAAATAAGCTTTAAAATGAGATATCATTCATTAAATTTGATGCGGTGGTATGGGAGATATTTGCAACCGACAAAAAAAGTGCTTTAGAAATAATATATTTTTAATAAATGATATTTTTAATTTTAATTAAAGAAATGATCAAAAGAAAACTATGCCGTTTCAAACAATGTGTTAATTGATTTAACTAAATATATATATCAGGTTTTGACAATTCCCAACAACAATTCTACAACACAGAAAAAAGTTTTTTATCCATTAAAAAATGGTTTAAAAAGTATTTAATTCCCAACAAAAATTCTACAAGCTCAAATAATTTTATTTTAAATGAAAAAATCAAATAAAATTTTTTGTTAGTTAATTAATATTTTAATTGAAAATTTATTAAAAAATATCTAAAATGTTAATTAATCAAAATTTTATTTTAACATTTCTTTCAACTAAAAAAATAACACATTAATAAAATTGAAATAATTTTTAAAAAAATTTTTTAATTGATATAAAAACTACTGATAATTTTTTCTGTGTAATTAATATTTTAATAAAAAATTTATTTCAAAACATCTAAAATATTAATTAAATCAAAATTATATTTGAATTTTCTTTCAACTAAAAAAATAATTGATTTAATTATCACATTAATTAAACTGAAATACATCTGATACTTTTTTTCTGTGTGATTAAAGCTATGTTCAGACCTATTTAATATTTGAAGTCCTACAAGTAACCACTAGTTTTATTAAAAAAAATTTTGCTTTTGCAAAACGTTTGCTGGATCAAACATCATTTAACAGTTTCGTTATTGAATTATACATTTATCCTCTTACAAATAAAGTTAAGGAAGCCAATACAAATTGTTAAAAAATAAAGCTTAAGTTTGATAAATTTGCTGGTCATGTTTTTTTTTTTTTTTTTTGATTTTTTCGTCAAAGATTTGTTAGGTCTGAACATGCGTTCAGACATGGACTCTCTAAAGGTTTGTTTATTTTTTATGTCTACCAATTAAGAAAAATTTCCAATTCAAACTGCTGAAGAAAACTTTATACAATTTGGATTTAGACGATTATTTGATATCCTTCGATTATAGTGATGAATGAGGGTAAACTTAGGCCCTAATCATGTAAAACACAACGCCACGCCAAAGAATAACATTGAAAGCACAACCAATGTCATAAATATTTTGTAATTTGGTTGCTGCTTCCTACAGTGGGAAGCAACAACAAAATGTGGGTTTCTGACAAGCAGAAGGTCTTAGAATAAAAATACTTAGTAGGGTTTTGGATAAACATTTCTTAGTGTTACATATGGAATGGCGGACTAAATAAGTCCATGTTCACCTCTTGTGGTTGTGAAGTGTATAAAAGAATTGTTATTTTATTTTAAACATGAAACTAAAAAATCTGGTTTAAAGAACATAAAAAAGCATAAGTAGAATAAAGTAAAACGAGAAAAACTTTTATTATTGGTTTTAATTAAAGTCATAATGATAAATTGGGTATAATTGCGAACAGAACAAAAAATATACAACTACCTAAAACAAAAAATGTTTGTTTACTCATATACACACATATAAATTTATATTCATTTGTATATAGATATTTATTAGGGTGTCCCATTTTCGGAAGTATGCTTCACCTCGGAAATCCCTATATGCCATACCGAAATAATCTTATAGAAAATAGGAAGGAAATTTGTATGAGGGCTAGTTGAAAAATTATTTAATTTTAGTAACTTTTATTAATCATAAGTCATATAAATATAATTCTTATTTTAATATCTAAGCTTCATGAGGAGATTTGTGTGAAGTAAAAAGGCCATTCTGTTTGAGGGCTATGCCACTCCCAGATCAGATGTTGTTCCTCGAGTTGCCCTTAAGTAACATGTGATATTTTTTGTGGAGAAAATACTTTAAAGCTAAGGGCCTGGTTGTGACAAAAAGTTAAATATAACGCAGTACAAAATCTCAAAACTCTGCTTTGGTTTTCTTAAATTTAAATTCGAAAAGGAACATTATTTAGTGTTCGGTATATATTTGGAAAACACAAACGCTAATGGCATTTGTGTAGTAAATCATTAAAAAAAACGTTTCTCTGTTTGTGATCTACGAACATAAAAATAATACTGTACTTATCCAACTTTTACGGCTCTATGCTCCTTATAGGAGTTAAAAGAAAGAAATACATAGATATTTATTTATATTAGAGGGTATTTCGTGTCAACCCAGCCAGCAAAATTGGTCGACGTCCTCCAGATATCTGAGAAAAACGTCGAAAAAAGTCGGAATCGTATACAATTCTGTCAGATTTCTGACCCAAAAATTTATGAAGTGGTTGACACGAATTCTGGCAGACATGTCGTGGGAAATTCCGTTTTTGTTTTGCCGACATTTCTGATATTAATCTTACAGAAATCTAGTGAAAAAGGCATGGGAAATTCTGATGCGTTAGCCGACATTCTTATTGTTTTCTGACAGATCGCAAAATAATATGGAAAAAAATTCTAATCTAATAATTGTAGAGATTTCTGTAAGAAGTCTTTTATTTTATTAGGAAATAAAATATTGTAATTCCAAATTTACAAACATGGTACATACCAGAGAATGACAACAAGTACCAATAAGAATAATATACAGAGGTATTTACCCACGCTTTACGTTATTGTGTATATCCATACTTATAACACAAATAATAACAACAGCTATAGCTATGGTTGTGCGTTGCAAAAAATATGTGTATTACTTATACTTATGCACGGCAATATTTCACGCAACCACATTCAGTAAACTTAAATACATGAATGTTATGCAGATATTATTCAATACCCATGAATGCGTTTTGGTTATCTGCCATACATATTAAATATCTATGTGTAAGAAAATATACATGGGTACCTTCAGTATTTTTGGTACTACTGCGTAAACATGAAAAAAAAAAAATTTGTATGAAATGTTTTAGCAAAAATACATATTTTTTTTTGTATAAAAAAATACATTTTTTTGTAACATCAGCAGTGCCAATTATATAAACAATAATTATAAACATGCAATGTCCTGAGCGGATTAGAATCTATAAGAGAAGACTTTTTGATACTATTTTGTTTTTCAATTGATATTTTCTGATATTTTTTATATTGAACTTACAAAATAGATTAACTCACATGGAAGATAAAATATGAACCGGAGGTTGGCCCATCGCCAAATCGATCAACTAAGACGGAAGAAATAAATTCTCAAAACATGTAAATTCATATATACTTAGATGTACTATGTTTTCTTCATATTTACATAAAAATTTATGGTCGAATTTTGACCATTAGGCAAACGCTAGTATATATAAAACGTTTAATTTTTATATCCTAAATTGGTATCTTCGAAATAAAAGAAAAAAAAAAAAAAATAAAGATGGGTTAACTCTTACGGCACAAATAAAAATTTTTGAGGCAGCAATACGCTATTTTTAAACCGAGAACTATTTTGGTTTCTGCAAAAACTATGGGAAAATAAACATAAAATGAAACGTTTGAATTATAAATCGTTACAGAAAGGCATATAAATGTATTGAGTCTCGGTTACACTCTTTCTTATTAGCACAACATACGAATCAATACTTACATACATAAAAAACAATATCTTCCGTCTCGTGTCACCTCTCTATGCTATGTTCGTGTGACAGCGACAAGCGTAAAAAATTATGCGGATGAGTAAAGGTGTTTTACATGCAAAAATAAATAATTTTTTGCACTTGTGCACTTGTCGCTGTCACACGCACATATGTAGCAGAGGTGACACGAGACGGAAGATATTGTTTTTTATGTATGTAAGTATTGATTCGTATGTTGTGCTAATAAGAAAGAGTGTAACCGCCACTCAATACATTTATATATGTATTTATAGTGTTTGCTTAGACGCCGTTCTGTAACGATTTATAATTCAAACATTTCATTTTAATACGGGTAGTCAAAATGTTTAAAATTGCATTTGCCATCTCTGCGACGGTATACATACTCTGTGTATACTTACGTTATACATACGTAAATACACATACTTATTTATTCTTATGGGTATTGCAGATAGCCAATACAAGTTTTATTTATATATGCATGTACATTCTTAAAGACGAATGAATATACAAATACACATTGCCAGCGTATACCTATGCATATTTAACTGCAACTTGTTATGGGTAATGGTATGTATGTGTATGGTTTTGATCTTTACCCATACATGCCCATACATGTTTTCTCACTAATACTAAAAGAGTACTTAAAATGATACTTTTGTCATTCTCTGGTACATACATACATTTTTTTTAATCTAATTTAAACAATAAAATATATAAAATAAAAATATTTTCAACTTAATGAGAATTGTTATTATTAAAAAAGGGAACACACTTAACAACTTAGACACTTCTATATGTATTCAATCAGAAATCTATTAGACATATCGGTACATTAACTCACTCCGATATATCCATGCGAAATCGGTCAGAAAGCGGCTAGACAGTATGTATAATTAACGTCTGACAGAAATCTGAACGAAGTCTCTAAGAATAAAGTCAGACATTTGCAAGAAATGTCTGATTCAGACAACGTCGGAGTATTTTGTTGGCTAGGAAGTGACAAAACTTTTGAAACCGATGTCTTCCAGTTTTCTTTCTTTAAAATTTTTTTTTCGAAAGATTGAGTTAATACCAAAATTAGCAAATCTTGCTAAGAACAATAGTTAAAAAGTTACATGGATAAGAACAAACACTTGTTTGGCCAAAATGTCAAATTTTGACCCCCAATAACTCAGAGAGTTCTTGACCAATCTTTTTAAAAAAATTGTGTACAAATTACTATCCAATAGGAGTATGCTTGGTGCAAATGTCATCCCAATCGGAAAACATCGGTTTTGAAAGTTGTTTCACTTGACATGAAATCCCCCATATATATCCAACTCAGCAAAAAGATGAGAACATTTTATTGCGTTCTGTTTTTTTAACCACAATTTTCGTTGTGTCCAGTTAAGCACATAATTGTTCGTTCATTTTAGTTGTGATTAGTGCCCTTTTTTAAATTCATATACGAAAAAAACAAAAAGCTAAAAAATACAGAAACAGAACAGTACACAATACACATACAAGCTATTCGCGGTGTGGTCGTTGCTAACATTTTTATTTGCTCATTCCTTTATCAATGTAAAAAGAAACACTAGAACATTCATATATACAGCCATGTTCTGGAAATCGATTTCGAGTGAAATTAAAATCGAACAAACTTTAAAATGAATTCAGTGGTAAAAGTTCATTAAAATATTCCATTCAATAGAATTCATAGTATAAATGCAGCTTGTCTTTATCAGAACTGCTTTTAAAATCCGAAAAAACTACGGCAATTTCCAAAAAAAAATTAAAAATTTTTCTACAGGCATACAGTATATGGAGAACAGAATTCTGTATAATGTTCGTTACTTTCTTAAAAAATAGTTATGAACGGTATTTGATATTAATACACAACACATTAAAATACGAACACTAAAAAATAGATACCGCTTCTGGGAGTGTGAGCCGTACGCTAGATAATGTTCGGTTTATTTTCGAGTACTGATTTAAGCACACTAATTACTTAGAAGTAAGAAAAAATTGATTTTGTTGTAGAGGAATTAGAAATCCTAATCTAAAATGTTGTGAAGATCTGTAAATTTAAACCACCTTATTGAACATACATATTTCTGTGGTTGTGTAATTGTGTTAAATAATGCAGCCAAGAATAAAGTAAAAATAAAATCAAAAAAAAGTTGTTATGCTTTTTTTTTAAATACAATACATCTACAAACATTTTTCATTTGCTCTTGGTGTTTTTTTATTTGCTGAAATTATCATCAGATAAATGTTTTATCCACCCACATGAGTTCGTGTTTTTCTCTGTGTAGTTTGCATTTATTTATGAATGAGTTTGTGTTTGAGTAATAAAGTATTCTTAGTTGTTTTTCTGGCATTGCGTTTTTTTACCACTTTGGGTTTGATAACAATAATAACACTATTTTTCTCTCAACTCTAACTTACTAACAACACGTACGAATATTTAAAGATTGTACAAGAAATTGTTTTTAAAAGTGTTTCATGTTCTTCAAGAAACGCCAATAAAAAAAAATTTAGTTAAAAAGGGAGAAACGAGTATTCACGCTTTAAATCAGGAGAAGGAGTTTCCCGGAGTTTCTAAAGTACCGGGAGGGAATAAAATAGTTTTTCATTCCCGGGAATTTGATAAACGAATACATGGACCAGTTCCTCAAAATGCGCTAATTTGCTCCGGTTAAAACAATTAGATTTTTAATTTTATTAGACAAGAGTGAACTGGCAGTAGGTACAATTAATCAACACAAAAACATAAACTTAGCAAAGAAATTCCGAGAATTTTCCGTAAAAAAGTTGCGTAGAATTTCAAATACTTATTGTTGCCTTCCCTCGTAAAGTAGCTTAGTCCAATTTAATAAATTTCATAGGAGAAGGGGAAACGTGCTAATATCTTAAGTTCTCAATATTTGTTTAATCTGTAAATGTAGTCATGTTTTACTGTCGACTGTTTTTTAAGATACAAAACATGTACAGCTTAAAGTTATGGATCTTTCTTTTACAAAGATTTTGTGATTTGCGCCTTTTCTGTTAAATATTTTTTACTTTAAATGTGGACATAGGACATTTTTTCACTTGTTTTGAATATTATATACTAGATGTTTGGTCCCGGCGCTGCCTGGGATTTTCCAAATATATTTTATATACTGGAGAATTTTGTTAATTACTTGACCTAAGCATTATCTACCGGGAAACTTATTTTTTAAATCGTATCATAAATTAAAAAAAAAAAAATTGAATTATTACGACAACAGCACTAAACTTCCTTGATTAAGCCTTAGAGAATCCTGGTTCCAGTCCAGTGGTTCTTGAGTTTTAGAAGCACGTACCCGTTTTTATATATTATAGCGCCTTCGAGACCATAAATAATACACTGTAAAAGTTTCATAAAGATATGTTCAACTTTACGGAGATTACCTATGGGTTTGTATGGGAGGGGCTGCGCCTAATTTTCCAATCCAGCCCTGATTTTGTCTTATGTTGTTTATTGATAACCAAGATAATCGTTCTAAATTTGGGAACTTAAGCTATTGTCGTTGTACAGATATTTCGGTATTCATTCGGCTATCTGTTAATCGGTTAACCGATTAAATGCTACCCGATTAACTGATCGGTAAATTTAAAATGGACTTTTTTCGATTAACGATTAAACCGGTTAATTAAAGTCGATTAAACGATGTTACAAAATTTTAAATATTTTTTAATATTGTTTCATATTTTTTTGTGTTTGTAATTATTTGTCTCGTCTCATATACAAAAGGTATGTGTATAGAAAACATTTTTTTCATATAAACAAAGAAGGTGCTCAGTGATCTTCATTTTAAATAAGTATTTTCTGTCAACAGCTTTTTTTCTTCTCACATCTTCTCATACCAATCTTTAAACATAAGTAATAGAAAAAATTAGAAGTGTTAAACATTTTGAAAAACTAAAACAGGAAAAGGAGTGAGAAATGGTGTATTCTGTATTATGGGCTGCTTTCGATTTCTCCAGCATCTAAGATAAGTGAAAGAATTTTTTCAAGTCAAGCTTTATCAAAACTTAGGAAAGGAATCTCATAAATCCTAAACATTTAAGCCGAATTATTTTATTTTAAGATTATTTTTTAAGATCTCCTTAAACTGTTGAAATAACTAATAAAGTTTTTTTTTCGTTTATTTTTTAATTAATACATTACATTTATTTATTAATTAAAAAATATGTATTACAGATTTATTAATTTTTTTGTTTGCTCGTTTAAGTTCAAGAATTGTTATGTTTGTTACATTATTGTTTTTTTTTTTTTTACTAATAAACTCTAAATTACTTAAATTATAAAAAAATTTTTATTAATCGGTTAGCCGATCAATTGAACAAAATTAACCGATTATTAACCGATTAAACCAAAATATTTCTGCAGTAGTCATTAAATTCCATACACATTCTCCTCGCATCTGTCTTCACCGGAAAGTGCCCAGTTAGTACTAAGACCACTGTTCTAATCTGGTCCCAATGGAACCTAAGTAGAGAGCTGGTTCCTACTCATCATAGCCCGGCCACAATGCCCCGTAAACGGAGCTAGTGACTTGCGAGTCCATCCCATTTGTGCAAGTATGCAAGACTCGATGATTTCTATTATAAATGTATATATTGTAACGGTCCCTGTCTTAAACTACCCAATAAAAAATTTTCTTATTTTGCGAAGCACTTACGGTACATTTTAAAAAGTAAGCATACATTTATGCGCTACGCAATAAGACATACGGAGATGCAGTATGGTAAGTGAACGAATGCTTAATACATTGAAAAAATATATTTAAAATTTGAAGAGCCACGACATTCCATTACCACGAAGCAGGTTTGTAAGGGAGCATATTAAGGAATAACGGTAACAAATAATTCATTGTGCAAAGCTGATCGTTACGTTCACTAATTTTTATATGTACTGAATAAAGCGTTTTCTGTGTCAAAAATGTATTGCTTCAAAGTGGGAACTCGCCATATAAAATTCATGTCTTCCGTAAGCGATATGGTAAGCCGAAACTTTTACGTTTCTCCCTTACAAACCTGCTTCGTTAGAAGCTCCATTCTTTATTGGGTAATTATACAATTTTAGATGTGATCATGTTTGTGGTGTGATACTGTTGTAGGCTTCGCAGATTCAAATTTTCAAAATTCTTGGCATTCACTGAAAATCTTGATTTTATACTGAATTCTTGACAATTAAAAACTTCCTTAATTAACCTGGTATGAAAATAACGCAGTTGTTAAATCCAGCTTAAAGCAAAAAATACCAGCAAATGAATTTACTATTTGTACCAAAAATTCTTGTAGGTTTTTGTTATAAGTCAGCTGTTTAACCTTTTTTAATAGCACCGGTCTGTTTAAATTAAAATATATGTGATACGAAGCGATTAATTTAAATCCGTTTTCAGTTTTTTTTTTATCAAGACTAGTTTTTTTTACATTTTTTACAATTGTCATAATTCTGAAAATCTCAATAGGTACTTACAAGTCATGACCTCAGTAACTGTTATTTTCTTCTATTATTTTCACTACTGAATATTTGCTTGCTAATAATCATTAAAAATACTACTTTTTAGTTGTGTTGTTTTTTGAACTGAATAATTACCTACTGGAAACGAGCTTAATAACTACTTCTAACTTCTATTAACTAACGCCAATCAAATAAAAACTAGCTATTTTTTGGCTTCCAATAAGTATATTGTAAGTACTTATAATTTAACCTACTGGTAGTTAAATAATAACAAGATATTTTTTGACTTCTAGTAAGTGTATTGTAAGTACTGAATTCTGTGGACAACTCGAACAAAAATAAGTAGTTATTCAGCCGAAAAATAAGTTGTGTTTATACGTCTCCAACATTACTTGCTAACTTACCAGGTAAGTCAAGTTTTCGCTGGGTAATGATGCTTTTTTTTCAAACATTCATAAAAAAATATAACAGTTTTTATCATTTATCAGGAAGCCAAAATATGTACAACAAATAAAATAAGCCATATAATCATTAAATTCGGGATGAAAACATAAATTTTATTCGTTATTCAATATTATGGGCATGAAAAATATTTCGCCCGAAATAAGGCGATTATGCATATACATTCCATCATAACTTGAGAATGTTTTGTCCTATTAAGATAATTAGCCATGTCACAGAGTACAATTCCGTTCGGAATGATTGCGGTCGGAACCGAAGAAACCATATTTTTTTACTGATAGAAAGTATATTTTGATAGTTTTTTGGTCTTTAAGATAGAGAAAACTCCCATTCCGTTCATGAAAACAAAAATGATTTCATTCCGCAGAGTTTTTTTTCGTAATTTTCTGAAGCACCAAAATACGGAATGAATTCCGTTTCCGAAGGGAATTGTACTCTGTGACGTGACTGAATATTACCAAAAAAAAATTTTTAAGCAAAAATTCATAAAAAAAATTATAAGGCAGGTATATAACGAATAAAATAAGCCATATATAATTCAAATCGGCAGGCAAATGTAAATTTTATTCACGTGATAGAATTAGGCCATGAACGGTTTGGTTTGAGCACGCCTAAGTCAAATAAAGTTACAAAACAAAGTTCTTGCTCCCGACTTTTTACGGGTGTATGTATTTTCCTCCATACTTAGTATTAAGTATAGAGGTAAATACTTAACACTAAAGCCTTCAGTACACGGCATGTAAAAAGCCACATGCTCATGTGTTCTGACGTAATTTTGACGTCATCGCACAACACGCAATGCTTATTGTGGCTTTGCATTGACGTCAAAATTACGTCAGAACCACATGCGCATGTGGCTTTTTACATTCCGTGTACTAGAGGCTTAAGTATAGAGGGAAATACATGCAAGTCTTTATACGGGTGTAAGTCTTAAATCAGCATTCTAGTGTTTAAAAATTATTATTGTTGAATAAAGAAAACGTAATTTTGATATATTTTGAAAAAAACTACACCTAAACGAAGCGAATTTTCCTTCCACCATCTTTACTATTTGCAATATCTATCCAACAATGTTCATTTGGACATCAAAATATGTTTCAAATTTTGTTAAATTTTTCAAATGTTTAATGTTTTCCTCCAACTTCCTTCAGATTCCATTTGAGGATGCTTGAAATTCATCTCATTCCTTAGTGAGTTTCTGCTTTGACACTATAATTTTCTCTAGTTGTGTTTTGGAATTAAACTTTTTTTCCTTGCATTCATAAACTAAAAAGTACAAATATGCACATTTAAAGCAGCGAGGGACAGATGCAAACGAATACATGGAAATGAGAATGAAACCAAGATAGATAACATTGTTTATTTGTGCTAATTTATATTACTTGTTGTGCCAACTAAACTTTTTTACATGACATAAAGAAATCCCTTTAAATAGTTGGTCAAATTTGATTATAGAAGACACTATAATAAATACAAGTTGAAGCGGATTTTAAATTGGGTGCTTTTTAGTAAAAGTACATATTAAATGTGAATCATATCATATAATGTATTCACACTCTTAAAGTTTAACATGTTTAACAGTAGAGCACATAACCAAAAAATACCACGCAAACACATAACCAGGGTAGCCGTGTACACTTTTGATCATTTTTAGCTTCAGAACAAAAAATATTTGATTTGAAACTCATTCATAAAAATATAAATAAATTAATTTATTATATTTAATACAATTTCTAATTATTTATTAATTATTATAACAAAACATGATGCCAATAACTAGAAATTATTATACATACAGTTAGCAAACATAACCAAAATTATCATGCAAACATATAACCGGGGTACAAGTGTACCTCATAATAATTTTTACCTGTACAAAACAAATATTTAGTTTAGAAGCCTTTAATTAAAACTTTAGAAAAAGTTATTAAATAATTTAATATATATATATATATATATATATATTAGGGTATTCATTTAATCGGACTTTTGCTTTCATCGGCTAATCGTTCAATTAATTAAGCGATGTTTTGGTTTAATCGGTTAATAATCGGTTAATCTTGTAATTGATCGGTTAACCGATTAATAAAGTTTTTTTTTTATAAATTAAGTAATTTCAATAAATAAAAAAGTAAAAATTATTTATTATTTGGTGTTTATTAGTAAAAAAAAAAACAATAATATAACAAACATAACAATTCTTGAACTAAAACGAGCAAACAAAAAACCAATCCATAAATTTGTAATACATATTTTTTAATTAATACAAATATATTATGTATTAAACTGTAAGATAATTTTGTTAGCTTTTTCAATAGTTTAAGGAGACATTCAAAAATAATCTTTTAGAAAAATAATTTGGTTTAAATGTTAAGGATTTAAGCGATTCTTTTCTTAATTTTAAAAAATTTGGCTTGGAAAAAATTCTTTCACTTATCGTTGATGTTTAAGAAATCGAAAGCAACCCATAATAAAGAATAAAATCATCCACTATGTCATTAGAGTCCTGTTTTAATTTTTAAAAATTTAAACCCTTCTAATTGTTTCGGTCAATTCTGTTAAAAGATTGACATGAAGAAATATGAGAAAAAAAAATAGCTAAACGCATAGATATAAAAAGTACGTGAAACAAAAAGCTGTTGACAGCAAACACCTATTTGAAATAAAGATCACTGAAGACCTTCTTTGTTTGTATGAAAAAATATTTTCTAAATACAAGGCGAATTCATACCAGGTGACGTAGGCAACAGCTGATAAATAATCATGTGTCAAAATATTATACCATTCTGGTGGTTCTGGGTAATCTTTCATAAATTTTATAATTTATAATCATAACACTTAAGACTTGTGTGATAGTGGAAAATGGCCTTTAGAAGCATTTTACTAATAACTAAAATGTTTCTAAAACCCATATTAAGAATTAACAAAATGCTTCTAAATTTAGGGAAAACTTAATGTATTTCTTCGTAATAAATTCTCAAGCTCAAGGTCAATTTTATTAAACAACTATTTATTATTAATCCAATATATCTCAACGGATAGAAGAAAGAACCTAAATATTAAATAAATAATAAATATTTGTTTTATAAAACTGACCTTGAGGTTGAAAATTTATTACGAAGGAGTTTAAAAGGGTCGAACAAATTAAACTAAATAATTTACTTGATGTATTTATTTTACCTTCTCTGATTAATACATATTTACTAGGGTTGTGCGATTAATCGGTAAATACAAATTTTGATTAATCAGAATTTGGATAAATCAATTAATCGGTTAATCAAAGTTCTGATCAAGTTAAAATAATTGTAAAAAAATTTTTTTTTAATTGAAAAAAAAATAACAAAAAGTAAACAAAATGTAACTATTGCAGTGAATAAGATTAAAGCCTACAGTACACGGCATGTAAAAAGACACATGCGCATGTGGTTCTGACGTAATTTTGACGTCAATGCAAAGCCACAATAAACATTGCGTGTTGTGTGATGACGTCAAAATTACGTCAGAACCACATGCGCATGTGTATTTTTACATGCCGTGTACTATAGGCTTAAGTAGTACCACTTCAAGAACACATAAAACAAAAAACAAAAGTTTTAAATTATTAAGGGTCTATTTCACCAATTCCATTTAAATATGAATTTATGTTCTACAAGTTTAAATTATTTTATTTTAAACGAAAAAATCAATTAAGTTTTTTGTTATTTAATTAATATTTTAATTACAAATTTATTTCAAAACAACTAAAATGTTGATAAAAACAATAAGATTCAATTATATGTTTGGTTAGGAAGGGTAATGCGCCCAAGGGCGCATTCTGAATATTTTATTAAAACTTTTGTAAAAAATGTAATTAAGAGAAAAATTTTTAACTTGGCATTTGTTTATCAAAATTGGTTTTATATTTCGAATATCATTTCGAAATGATTTTCATATATTTTTCGAACATTTTTAAAGTTCGATTATCTCAAGACTTTTTCGAAACTGATGAACAAAAAAGTCTATTAATAAAGATTCTAAACGGCCGTATTCAAAAATTCAAGTTTTGAACTTTTGTCTCTCTTTGGTTTCGGATTTGTTACTGTCCACTGGATAGATCGTTTAAAGTAGAAATTTTATTTGAATTTTTTCTAGAAAAAGCTTTTTGTTTAGTCGCCTCCAATTTTTTATATGTAACCAGTGCCCATGTTCTGTAACTTCCGCGGCGAGAAACTTTTCGATTGAAATGTGAGAAATGAAACAAAAATGCCATAAATTGAAACAAACAGCTGTTTTTCTCAATTAACTGCGTCTGTTAAATTTTTGGCGAGTAATAACTGTCACGTAAGAAAATTTCTCGCCAATAAACTGAAAAAGTGTGTCTGTAAAATTTTTGTGAGAAAGTCCCCGCTTTGAACTGTCAAATAAACTCACGCATAAAAACGGGGTGAAAAAAAATTTTACCACTAAAAAATAAATTTTAAATGCAAAATGCAATGAATATTAACACGGAAGAGATAAGTATTTTGTTCTTGGCAGATTTTTTCATTTGGGGGATTCACAAGGTGTCATAAAGTCATATGTCTTAAAATAATAACATGAAAAAATACGACTGTTGTGAGCAACCCCTCATAATTTAATGTGCTATTATTTACGACAGCACAATAAACATAGCAAGCAACGTTCTATTTATTTAAGACACTTTTTGTTTGAAAACCAACAACAATATTTTTAAACCATTGTAAAATGTTAAAACATTATGACAATAAACCATGATAGCACACCTTGTGAATACCCCAATTGTTTAATTATTTTGCTTTTAACAATTTTTAAATATATACCAATGTTTTCAAAGCAATTTTGTAAGCAACAAACATTAAAATCGCACCTTACATTTTTTGGTATAGCCGCCGTCGCACAGTGGCGCCCGTAGAGCAAGCGAGGTTGCAAAAATCAAAATTTTCATGAGTGCCGACGAAGTTTTGAATAAACCCATGTTATAGGAAATTTTTCAACGATTTCAAATATGCCACTCTTAATAATATCACATTTTTAGTTTAGAAGATATAACCGTTCAAAGTTGACCTACTTTCGGTTTTCAAAAAAACACACAATTTTTAGTCAATTTGTTGCGATTTCAGGTGTAATATCACGAAAAATAGGTAACGAATCGCCTTATTTTTTGTTTGTGTTGATTGATGTATTTATTAAATGTATAATGATAAAAAAAAATTAACTGTTTGCTTTGTGTTTCTCCTGGTAAATCACTATTTAAAAACTATCCGCTTTTTCACTATTTTTCAACTTTGACGGAAAATAAAAAAAAACTATATTTTTCTATATTTGCCATATTTGCAAAACCCGTTCTTTGATTATTTCTTTACATAATTCAAAAGGTTTTATCTGCCCGTACGTGCCCGTTTGGCTTCTAGAGGTAAAAAAGTTTAAAAAGACATGGTTGCAGATATTGTATGGCGTCCATCCCTTATATGTTTTGACTGACAGTAGTTTGATCTAATAGTTTGAAAAAAACTACTCATTGAAATTAGCAGGTACGTACCTCACATAAACAATACTTTGGCGTACAAATGGTCAGGAACAATATTGACTTATGGTCCCTACAGGTAGGCACAAATCTTATTTGGACACGTGCATAATATCAAAATTGCATTATTCAGCATAAATCCATATGTATGCAGGGAACAGGTAAATTTTTAGGCATGGTAGCATAAGCCTATATATTGCAAAATAAGCATAATGCCTGGATTAGTCTACGCCTGAAAGTTGGCGCAACAATTACTGAAACCATTAAACAATTTAAGTACTGAAAACATGGCGTTGAACAATTTAAAATTATTTGAACTGTTTAGAAAGTCAACCACACCAAAGTTTTTCACGGAAGTGATAATTCTTCCTGAGAAGTTGACATTGATCAGCAAATGGGGCTGCGATGGATCATCCGGACAAAGCGTTTATAAGCAAAGGATATCTTCCGATGACGCTACAATATCGGACGGAAATATTTTTATGGCATCTGTTGTTCCTTTGCGGCTAAAATCGTATGATTCCCTACACTGGAAAAATCCACGTCCGTCATCAGTGCATTATTGCCGACCAATAATGTTTCAGTTTGCAAGGGAATCGGCAGAACTCATAAGGACTACGGTGAAGGACATTGAAGAACAAATAAGCAAGATTAAGCCTACAAAGCTGCAAATTGGAGAAGGAAAATATATTGAATGCAATTACGAGTTCCACCTGACCATGGTTGACGGAAAAGTCGTAAACGAACTGACAGGAACAACCTCAACAATGTCATGCCCGATTTGCAAAAAGAGCCAGAAGAACTTTTTTCAATTCAATTCAATTTATTTCATATATAATATGTTACATCTCAATTTTATATAATTAGTTGTAAAGAGTTTAAGATTAGTATCTTTTTCTGCTTAATTATAATATATTTCAATTAGTTATCATATACATATATATAGACAGAATTATATTGGAGGTACAAATTTAGCGAAACCTATTTAAACCCCTTTTTTCGTTTTATTTTTATATTTTTTTTTATCGATTTTATATTATTATTTGTCAGAAGATCTTTGGTAATTTAAACGATTCTACAAATGAGGAGAATTACGAATATGGAATGTCACCATTGCACGCAAGGATAAGGTGTATGGAATTCTTGCTAAAACTGGCATATACCCTACCACAAGAGGAGGAAAACTTCGATGAAAATACATCAATAAAGGATAAGGAAAAGATCAGAAAGAAGCAAATACAGGATGCTTTTTTTAAACAAGTTGGACTAAAAGTAGACTGTCCCAAGCACGGATACGGTAACTCAAACGATGGAAACACTTCTAGGAGATTTTTTGAAAATGATGAGGCAGTAACTAGAATCATTGGAATTGACAATCAAATCGTGAAAAGATTGGGAACGATCTTAGATGTTTTAAACTGCAAAGAAAATGTCAATTCTACAAAATATGGAGAATATGCGTCGAAAACTGCATCATTTTTAGCAGAAATGTATCCACAGAAGAAATTGACCCCGACCGTCCATAAAATATTGGCGCATTGCAAAGATATAATTGAGTACCAGTCTTTGCCAATTGGAGAGCTTTCTGAAGAAGCACAGAAGTCTCTTAACAAATTTTATAAAAAATATAGAATGTAGAACACATTTAAAGCATCAAGGGTAAGGCAAAATAAGGACCTCTTCAACATGTTGGCAGCATCTTCCGATCCACTTATTTCTTCCCTGCGGCATGTGAAGTCACGAATAGAGTTACAAAATAATTATAGTTTAGAAATGGTTAGTCTTTTAGATATACCTTCTCTTACGAATTGTGATGAATATTTTACAGAAAATTGAAAAAATAAATTTAAAAAAAAAAAATAATTTTTTTTTAATTTGTTGGGTAATAATTTAAAACATAAAACCCTTAAGAAAAAAAATAAAAACAATCTAAAAATGTAAAAATAATTTTTTTTAGTTACCATAAAATGGATTTTTCTACTAATTTTAACTTTGATAACCCATAAGTAGGCCCCTACAAAGCGTAGCACCCTTTCCAAACGCTCATTTCATAGGCTGAACAGTTATCTATCATATGCTGTTTAAACTGTTCAATTATCTTATTCACTTCAAAAGATATGATTTTTGCAACGAAAAAACTCAAATGGCGCCACTGTGCGTCGTTAAAAATTTTTCAAATTTGGTCGCCGTCAATGTACGTTTGACTGGCGTTCACAACATCTGCAATTTCATATGACATTTATAACGTAACGACGTAATCTCTTTTGATAGTTTTCGACATGAGTTACAGACACACTTTTTTCTCACATTTCGAGAAACGATGGAATATTTTGTTTCACAAGTTTTCGATGCGAGAAGTTTGTCACCAAAGTTACAGAATATGGGTACAGATTTAAATTAAAACAATTTCGATAGAAACTACAATATTAATAATTTGTTATATTTTTTTCTTATAAAAATTATCAATTATCACATTAATTTAATTTAAATACTTTTTAATCCATTTTTTAATTGACAAAAAACTTTTTTCTGTGTATTTTGAAATAAGCTTAAGTTAAATTAAGAAAAAATAAATAAATAAAAACAATTTACTTGAAAATTATTCTTTACTTCTATAAGCCACTTGCAGCATTCCACATTAAGGTGAACCCTTAATATATGCAAAACATTAAAACTTATCCGTTTTAAATTGAAGGCAAATTTTGCGTTAGATTTGGATAAAAACATGACAAAGATTTTAACTCGATCGGTTAAAAATTGGCTTGCCGCACGAGGTTTTAAAGCTTGTGAGAATGAAATCGTGGCAAAACGGATTGAAAAAAATTGTAACTTCTCAGGATTCGCCCCTTGGGAGGTAAAATTTTCACTTAGACGCAAAACTCTACATACGATATCGACTTTTCATGTTATTTCATAATTTTTGTATATACTCGTATTAAGTAAATTTTTTGAAAAATTTTACTTGCAACTATTTTTATTGTATATAACGATGTTAGAATAGTATAAAAAAAAGTAATGCCAAGGTTGAAATTTTTGTATTATGCAACTCCAGGAGGCTTTGCAAGTGTATATACGACGTTTAATATTCTGCAGAAGTAACCAAAAATCTTGTTTCTTCGATGCCTAAAAGAGAACACAGAAAAAATTAAAAATTTTCTCTAATCACCAAATTTATACCAAATTCATAATATCAAGCAAACAAGTTGTGGATTTTGCACCTATTACCAAAATGATTATATTGATTACTAAAAATTGAGAGATTGTGTATATTTTTTTCGATAAATGATATTTTTAATTTTAATAAAATAAAATGATCACAAAACTTTGCCATTTCAAACAATGTGTGGATGTATTTAATTGAATATTGAAAATTCCCAACAACAATTCTACATGTTTAAATTATTTTATTTTAAACGAAAAAAGTCTATTAAGATTTTTTGATATTTAATTAATATTTTGTTTAAAAATTTATTTCAAAACAACTTCAATATTAATACGATCGAAGTTATATTTTTAAGTTTCTTTCAACTAATAAATAATCGATTTAATTATCACATCAATTAAATTTTAATACTTTTTGAACCATTTTTTTAATTGATAAAAAACTTTTTTCTGTGAAAAAGATATTTTCGACGCCAAAGGAGGTAATACAAGCCTTAAACACCTTTTAAATATGTCGTATATGCAAACTTTTGGTGTTATGCCAAAAGCTGATTTTTATTATATTATTTAATTAAAATCATATAAGAATACGTGAATTGTTATTTTTGGTAAAGATCGTTGATCCTGGGAAATAAAAATGTTAAAAAATTGGATTGTATTTTTTTAAACAAATTAAGAATTATTGAAAATATGAAATTGTATGTAGAGTTTTGCGACTAAAGGTACGGTCAGATATGGCAAACATTTGCCGAAAAACGTCAAATATTTGTTTGCCGTAATGTGACCACAAAATATTTATTTGCGACAAACAGGAAAACAGCTGATTTTGGGCTAATAAATTTGTTTGGTGTCAAACAAAAATGCTTTTAATGTGACCACTCAAAAACAAATATTTGCCTGTATTTTAAGCAAACAAATATTTGTTCTTACAATTATTTTGTAAGAGCAAACAGTAGCAAATAACTGCTGTTGGGAACAACTTAAAAAAAAAAAATACCACTAAAATCAAATAAAAAAACACAAAGTATTGTAATAATATTTTTGTAAAATTTAACATTTATCTAATTTATTTATTAAAAAAAACACATGATTTTGGAATTACATTAAATTCGTTTTTGATTTTCAGTATTTTTTGTTGTTGTAGCCAAATCGTCGTGCGGTTACTGCCTTGGATCAAAGATAAAAAAGTTATCTAATCTATATATATAAAATTGTAACGTTACTGATTCACTCACTGATTCATCATCGCACAGCCTAAACGACTGAAGGTAAAAACTTGAAATTTGGACCAGGGCTAGCTCTCCCCAAATCGATCACAAAGACGGGATTTTTGGAATTCGAATGTTTAGGGGGTAAAAACGTGTAAATTCGGTAACCTTATATCTCTAAAACTAAAATTTCATACTTATCGTTGTTCTTTAGAAAAATAAGCGGACAGGTGTCTGGTACTTTTTGGAAATTCAGCCCTTTAACGGAGTAAACGGGTAAAACCTGTATTTTGGTACTTTTTTGTCACCCCACCTATCTTTTAAACCCATAATAAGAGAAATAAGGGTTATATCACATTTGAAACTTATCTAAAAAATCCAAATACAAATTTCGTACTTTTTCGAAATTCGGACGTTTAAGGGGTAAAAAGCGTAACTATTTTTGGTACTTTTTTACAAAACATTGTTTTTATTTATTGACATATACGTATTAAATTATGGGCTCCCACTACAATATTTAAATTTTTTTATGCTTCAATGGGGAGAAAAAAGTACAAAAAAGGGGAAATAGGGAGTAAACGGGTAAAATCTGTATTTAGGACTTTTTTGTCACCCCATCTATCTTTTAAACCTATAAACATAGAAATAAGGGTTATATCACATTTGAAACTTATCTAAAAAATCCAAATACAAATTTCGTACTTTTTCGAAATTCGGACGTTTAAGGGGTAAAAAGCGTAACTATTTTTGGTACTTTTTTACAAAACATTGTTTTTATTTATTGACATAGACGTATTAAATTATGGGCTCCCACTACAATATTTAAATTTTTTTATGTTTCAATGGGGAGAAAAAAGTACAAAAAAGGGGAAATAGGGAGTAAACGGGTAAAATCTGTATTTAGGACTTTTTTGTCACCCCATCTATCTTTTAAACCTATAAACATAGAAATAAGGGTTATATCACATTTGAAACTTATCTAAAAAATCCAAATACGAATTTGGTACTTATTCGAAATTCGGACATTTAAGGGGTAAAAACCGTAACTATTTTTGGTACTTTTTTACAAAACATTTTTTTTTAGTCAAAAATTTAGTACTTATTGTTGTTCAATAAAAAAAAAATAAGTGCTTGGTACTTTTTTGAAATTCGGCCTTTTTGGGGAGTAAACGGGTAAAACTTGTATTTTTAAACTTTTTTGCTATGCCATCTATCTTTTGAACCAATAAACATTAAAATAAAAACTATATCACATTCATAACGTATCTAAAAAATACAAATAAAAATATGGTACATTTTCGAAATTCGAACGTTTAAGAGGTGAAAATCGTACCTATTACAAAGTAGCTGGTTAAAACCTAGAAACATAAACTTTGGCGTAATATGTCCACGAAAGAAAAGGAGATGCTAACGAAGTAGCGGGTTAAATGCTAGTTATTGTATAAAACCATTTTTTGAGTAATTACCATTTTAAGATTTCAAAAATGGATTACGAAATATAAAAAGAACACTGAAATCATATATGTATAATCGATTTTAAACTCAACCTTTCAAAAATGTTTAAGCAATTTGACACGATATTTATTTTGCGGTGGGTTTGTCGGATGTAAAGTCCATATGTAATTTCACATGTCTGTCAAAATTGACAATTACAGAAGGTTAATCATTTTTGCTTTAACACGTTCCTTTTTGGTTTCACCTGACATAACATAAAAACATTCATATTAGCAAACTATTTACTGATTTATATTTATATTCACTTTTTATTGTATTTTAGTTAATTAAAAATTTTGTTTTTTTTTAAGAATATGTGTAAGTAAATAGATTTTAATATATATTTGCCTCCACAAACAGACGACTTGCAAAACAGCTGATGTCAGATGGTTTGCCAGATCAAAATAGAACACGCTCTAATTGAAAGAAATTCCTCTATATTTTCCATCACAATTTGTATAATAGTGTTTTGGCAAATAAATTTATATATTTTGACAGTTTGGTCAAATATTTTGCTTCGGCAAATATTTTTTTAAGTGTGACCATATGGAAAACATGTTTGCTAATATGTGTGTTTGCCGCTATTTGACATCTGTTCGAGCAAACAAATATGAGCAAATAAATGTGCGCAGTGTGACCACAAAATGAAACCTACATTGTTTTGAAAAAAAATTTGCCAAATAAAGGCAAACATATTTGGGGCTAATATTTGCCATATGTGACCGTACCTTAAGTGTATAAGTAGCCCTCATTATTTATTTAGTTGTTCTATGACATTTGTTATTCATAAATAAAACAGGTGAGCGAAAAACTTAAAAGTAAATCTGTGTTTTTAAAATATGGTTGTGTTGTGAGAGTGATTAGTTGTTCTTTTCAGTTAAAATTAAAAGAAGCCCAGGGAAAAGTGAGTAAAAGCAAAATAAAGCCTTTAAAAATAAAACCTTAAAACTAAATTTTTTAATAAAAGAATGTACACATTTGATTTTCAATTGCAAATTACACAAAAAAATTAATTTAAGATCACAGCAGCACAGCATTTATTCGATTAAAAATCTTATTTCGCAGCTGTTGGAATCGAAATTGCCGTCTAAAAAGTTCTTATTTGATATTTGACATTTGATAATGCCCATGTTAACGCACGCACAACGTTAACAACAGAAGAGGATAGAAAGATTTTGCTTACCCAGATGAAAACCGTCCAGGTAGTAGAATGGAGTTGGAAGTGGATGCTCTACATTCGACTTCGGAAGTTTTAAAAGAGGATTCATTTGTCAATGAATGCATCGTTTCTGCTTTGGATAAATGCACTTCGATAAATACATCACCTGCAGTAGCTAAAGGTTAAAAAATAATTTGGTTTGTTTGGTTTTGGTGTAACTCCATTGTTTTTTATTGTAGTAAATTTTTGTGAAAATTCAGTTTTTTTTTTTGTGAGATAGAGAAATATTAAAAACATAAAAATAATAGGGCTTGCTTATTTATTCTACCTCAGTAGGGTCGACTGTTGATTAGTTACGAGACTGTTTCTATCCATTTTTCCCCAATTGTGTTCTCAAAAAGCTTAACCCTCGTGCGGCACTCCAACTTTTAACTCATCGAGCTCAAATTTTTGTGAATTCTTTTTCTTCCTAACCTAACACAAAAGTGCCCTTCGTTTTTGGAAGATCGAAAATAATAAATAAGGTGAACCTTAATTCCATAGTTATGTTTCGCCCTCTTTTCACTATTTATTGAAAAAAAAAACATTAAATTGCACTAAGATTTTAATGTGGATCTAAACATAAAATAACTTTTAATTCTTAAAATCTTTTTTTTTTTTTTTTGTACTTAAATTGAAATTAATCTTTTAAGCATGTTCACATGAGTAAAAGTGCCCTGTAGGAAATGTTAATAGTGAAACTATAATGATTTGCAATTGACTTTGTTACCAGCACTACTGGCCAATTGTAGACCATTAGCATGTCCTTGTTATTGCAAATCCACTACTGACCTTAGAACTATTGACTAGATAATTATTGTGGACCATATGGTGATGTTGAAATAAGGGATTTTCCAGTTAATTTTAATAGCTCAAGTCTTAATTTTTGAATATCTTTACTAGATTATTGCACTAATAATATAAGAAAGTAAGGCAATAATTCAATCCAAGGACATGCATATATTTTGATTAAATAATATATGTGATTTATAAAAAGAACTTATTAATTATATATTAAAGACCTGCAAATGTTGAACTATAAATCATGTTAACATCGCCACATAATGTTATTGTCAATTCATGTTATGCCACTTATACATGCTTGACAATAACATAATAAGACACTGTCGAATTAAATGAAAACAAAACAATGCATAGTTTTAACAGTGACTTTACAGACATCAACATGGAAAGTTAACATGTCAACATTAACTTTAACTTGCGACACATGTGACATATGCAGCATACGTTGTTAATAATTCAATTCATCATTTGAATGGCTTATTATAAACAATATAACTAAAAATAAAATAGGAAAACTTATTAATTATGATTGTTATTAATTTCAAGGATTTTGCTTGAAGATTTTAGAAAAAAAAATATTCAGGTGTGTGACGAAAAACGATCGTTTTAAAAATTATCGTTTTTAGCAGGTGTGATGAATTTCGACCGATTTTAAAATCCATTTCTACAGTAGAGTCTTTACTTTTTGTTCAAAATACAGTTCACTTTACATATATAATAAGAATTTAAAAGAATATATAGGAACAGTAAGCTCGACATTTGTTATCCGAAAAAAGGTCGGTACTCGGAAAAAACCCCGAAAGCGTTAATCAAATTATGTTTTTACATACCAATTTAGATTTGAATGCATTGAATACTACAAATTCAAATGATTAGTAAAGTAGGATTTTAACGTTAAACGTTTTATCGAGAAAAAATGTTAATTTTGCAACTACCCAATATATATGGATTTAAAGTTAAACTTTAAATATTCAAATAGAAATGTACATCAAAACCCGTTTTTTACTTATTAAATTGTTTTTGAGCTTATTTGAAATAAAAAATGTATTCTAAAAACAAAATTTAATATAAAATTTAAAATAAAAGTTTTTTTCTATTTCAACAATTGTTATTTTATTTAGAATCTTTATTTAAGAACAAATGAATATTTTTAATACATGGCGGGCAGGTTCAAACAGTATTAAAAACATGCTGCAGGTTAAACATTTAAAAATACATGTTATTGAAATAACAGCCTACAACAGTTTAACTTAATTGCAAAGGCATGCAAAGACAGTATGTTAATGTAGCCATAACATGGCATAACACCTTGCCTGAGTTAACATAACATGTCAATGCATGAAAATATGGAGAACGACATTTTTACATAAAATGTTGAATTGTACAGTACTTTATTATATATTTTATAAAAAATCAGAACTTTTAACACAAAATATTGCATACTTTTTACCGATTCAAGCTTTACAGCTGTACAAAATTGTTTTTTATTTCTCAATTCAGACAGAAGTGTAGACGCTTTATTGGCAGATTCACGAAAAAGTCACCAAAATAATCGACAAAAGTAAAAACTTGGAGACCCATGATTCAAGGTTTCCAACAGGGTATGTGCATATTATGGGTTTGTTTGTGTATGGATTATGTGAGGGTGGTACTCAAAAAATATTAGTATTAAAAAATGCTTTTCTCTTTAATGGTGTGGAAAAATAACTCTATTCTATTTTGTATACATAGTTCTTTAGTGTGTGTGCGTGTTAATGTTATAAATGTATTTTTAAACTAATACTCTTCCATAACTATGCAGAAGCTTCATGTATCAAAAGGAATAGGGATGTTAAAATTATTAGTTGGATTATAGTGGGTTAAAACAAGATAGAGAAGTTTGGTAGACAGTGATTAAAGATAATCATTTTATTATAGTCTGTACAATCAAGAATGGTAGAAATAAAGTTTACCCCATGCGCATGATTTTATGTTAGACGACGCTGTTTGTCCTTGGCAATGGTAACAATTCTAAAAGCACCTGAAATTCGTTAAATTTTTTAGGAACTATTTGTACTTTGTAAGAGCTGGCAAACCTGGAACTAAACAACAGCTTTCTTCAGCTCGAAAGTTTGAAACTTTTAACAATTCTAAAAGCCCCTGAAATTCGTTAAATTTCTAAAGCTCGACAGCTGTAAATTTTTAGCCAATAGAACTGCATTTCGCGTGACATCATTTTAGTAGTCAATTTGCAAATACCGCTAAGTTGTAAAAAATAAAAATTCTGTAAAAGCTGTCATATTTTTGTTTTTTTAAATGCTTCCCCTACACCATTATCAATCTCGTTCAACCTCGGTCAGTTACGCGCAATTTCTGGTTAAATATTTAATACTTCGGCAAAACTATCTATATTGCTTGGCAGTTCACTTTAAAAAAAACTGTTTTAATCGATTTCTCAGAATTTTGTTTTTTTTTTAACATAACGGAGTTTTCAAAGCGCACGATATTAATTGTAAATAAAATAAAAAGTTTTCAGTGATTTATCTTAATATTTTTTTATTACGATAGAAGGACATATGGCAATAATGTGTGAAGCAAAATATCGGTGAAATGATCGCCACGGATTCGGTGACATACCTCATAGCCCATATTTTCAATGACTCTGAGATATAATTGAGGTTCAATGTCATTAATGTGACGAATTATCTCATTATTTAGCTCTTGAAATGTTCTTGGCTTATTGACGTACACTATTTCTTTTAAATATCCCCAAAGATGAAGTCCAACTGTCTCAAATCACATGCTCGTGACGGCGAATTAACATCGCCACGGCCATTGAATTTCGGCTGCAAAAGATTCATTGGGTACCTTCATAAGACGTAGCTGTTGAGCTCAACTGCTAGAAAACTGTTGACAACTGTTTAGCCGAACATTTTCGTCTTAGAAACGGCATTATGAGTATAATGCAAAATTAACAGCTGATAAACATAAACAATTGAAAAAAATAAAGGTTGAGGTTGAGCACAACATGTTGACTTTAGGTAGCTAAAAAATTTTATGATGGAATAAATGGCCTCAAATACCCAACTGTTGCGTTGAGCGGAAGTGCTCAACTATGCGTTTCTAAGACAAACACTAAACGGTTACACAACAGTTACGCCTTATGAACGTGCCAATTGGTTCGATGGCTGTGCGGCAAGTGGCACCATCCTGATGGAACTTCCATTTCTGGATACAAGAAGTCCGTTATCATCTTGCGATAGCGAACGCCATTCACGGTAACTGCTTGGCCGACCTCATTCTGGAAGAAGTACGCCGCCAGTCCATAAGCCGCACCAAGCGGTCAGTCTTTGTGGATGCATCGGCTTTTCAACAATCTCTCGCGGATTGTTATTTGCTCAAATGTGGCAATTCTGCTTGTTAACAAGTCCACTGAGGTGAAAGTGTGCCTCGTCGCTAAAGATGATTTTCTTTGTAAATGTACCATTCACTTCTGTCTGTTCAACCAACCATTCGGCGTATTGACGACGCTTGAAATGGTCAGTAGTGAATTTGTCAAACACTAAAACAAAGAAATGTTACAAGTAAGACCTGAGTTTTTAAGATTCTTATTCACTTTATGGGCTTACTTGTATAATATTTTTAGCTTTTCTAAAATATTTGGAAAAAGTTTCCTGACGAGCTGGCCTAAGCAACCAGCGAAATGCGCATAGAAACTAGCTTTCCCAGAACAATAAATTTCAGTGTTTTTAATCATTAATAAAGATTGGGACTATTAGCACATTATTATTAAATGAATTAATTAATAATAAATATTTTATTCCCGAAAATAATTTTTGAAAATGTCAAATTAATACACTAAAATTTATTGTTGGACGATAAGCTGTTCCTATGCGCATTTCACTGTTTGCTTAGGCCAGATCATCAGGAATCGTTCTCCTAAACAGGTTTAGAAAAGCAAACAAGACGACAGAGGGAATGAGAATGACCTACACTGAAAACGTCTTGTTTGCAATAATATCAAAGCTTAAACAAAATTCCAACAATAAAACAGTGTGTTTATCTTTTCTTACATTCTTCTTAACAACCAGTGAAATGCGCATAACAACAGCTTTTCCTCCAACAATAAATTTCGGTATTTTTTTTTTTTATCAATTATTACAAAAGGGAATTAAGCACAACAAACAAAATCGTTTAATAAATAATAGTAGAGTAAGAGCGGGTAATGTGGTACAGTGCCTTTTCTCTTAAATGATTTGCCGCTCTCAAAAAATTAAGAAAATATTGATCTGTTTTATTTTTGAAAGTCATTCTTAGTGTGAGTGTTGAAAAATTCGATAGGCTGCGAAGTCGACTTTTTTTGGGTGCTGTTAACAAATAAAGTTTTCTTGTAAAGGTGCATTTAAAGGTTTTTAAGTGTATAACTAAAGTAATTGGGAAGTACCAAATTAGTGAACAATATATGCAATTACTCAATAGCTGTAGTAAATAATTTAAAATTAATAAATATCTGCATTTACCTCAAGTGCGCCTAATGTGGTATACCTTAAATCAGCTAATTTGTAATAGTATACCACATTACCTGTCAAATAAAATATTAATGAAATTGTTGTTTGTTTACATGAATTGTTGTTGTTTTCTTGATTTTTTTTGCAATAGAGTAAAAATGTATATAAAATACGACTAATTTTAAAGAAAATACTATGATTTGGTAAAGTAGGTCACTTTACCACATTACCAGCACTTGGTGTACCACATTACCCGCACATTTTTTAAAGTCGTATCTAATGAGATTTGCAATATTTTCTTATATTCCTCTACAAGTGTGTGTTTAATATTTTTCGCAAATGGCTTCGTGGGAGCCTAACATATGAAGCATGTTAATAGGTTAATCATATTTTAATCAGACAAAAATTAAAAATTTGTCAATCTAAAAACAAATAGGTATACCACATTACCCGCACTTCCTCTATTCCCAAAAACAACTTTGGTTATAAAATAATTTTTTTTGCATCTAAAAAATTCAAATCATCGTAACGATTAATTTTTCTTGCCTTTAAAGTCGATACCATTTAAAAATTTTACTTTACATCATAATCTTTTCAGCATCTCTTACATTTGTGGCCCAACATTTTTAAAATCTTAAAGTAAGTTTTACCAAATAGAATTCGCTAATGCCCAAATACTATTAAACGTTCCTAAGCAGGATCAAAAATGGAAAAATGTATGTCCATAGTGTCTAATTTGACAATTGGCTGACTGTCAACCAGGAAAGCGAAAAGCTTGAATGTAAAATAAACCCTGTAAAATAAAATTCCTGTCATAAGAAAAACACCTAAAAAAAAATTATTTGTCTAAACAAATATTTCGAACGTAAGCATTCGTACGCATAAAAAATTTAAAATTGTCACTAACAACCAAATTCATAGAATCAAGCAAACAGTTTGTTGAGTTTGCACCTTTTGTCAAAATGATCATATAGATTACTAAAAATTTTAAAAATTAAATATTTTGAATATTTTTTTTTTTCAATAAATGTATTTTTTTTATTTTAAAAAATTTTTTTATTTAAAAAATGGTCAGCAAACATTTCCGATCAAACAATGTGTTAATTGATTTAATTAAGTATAGATCAGGTTTTGACAATTCCCAACAACAATTCTACAAGTTTAAATTATTTTATTTTAAACGAAAAAATCAATTAAGATTTTTTGTTATTTAATTAATATATTAATTAAAAATTTATTTCAAAACAACTAAAAGTTAAATAATTCAATATTATATTTTAAATTTTCTTTCAACTAAAAAAATTGCTGACTAAATTATCACATTAATATAATTTTATTTAATTTGAATTAATGTCATAATTGAATCAATTATATTTTTAGTTGAAAGAAAACTAAAAATATAATTTTTATTTAATTAACACTTTAGATATTTCGAAATTAATTTTTAATAAAAATATTAATTAAATATCAAAGAATCTTAATTGTTTTTTTTTTTCAATTAAAATAAAATAGTTTAATGTTTCATGTTTGAATTGTATCAAATCAGGCCTATATTATTTAATGTAAATAAAAAACTTTTCTTTACATGTTTTCCAACGTTTCGTCAATTATTTGTCGACTTCATCAGGGTTACGTCTATTTAATTAAAAAATTATAATACATTAATAAAACATAAATACACCAAATATTTTTTCTTTAAACTAACAAATTTAACAGTAATTTTCACATTAAATTAAATATAAATAAATTTTACAAAAAACAAAGAACATTTAACACAAAAAATAAATTAAAACCACAGCTTAAAAATTAATATCACAGTTTGAAGATATATTGCAACTCTATAGCTTGTATTTATATTGTCAGTATCCTCCTTTTTGTTCATTATTCTTTCTATTTTTTGTTGTATTCGTAAGCTTTCTATTGTGTACCGTTTTCTTTCTCCATCCTCTATGTCCAAAATTTTAACGTTATCAAAGTTGATTTTATGTCCAGATGACAGAATATGTGTTGCCAACCCTGTTGATTCTCTAAGTTTTGTTATGTCGTTTTTATGTTCAATCATTCTTGTTTGCAATGATCGTTTTGTCGTACCTATATATATTTGTAGAATTGTTGATGGGAATTGTCAAAACCTGATCTATACTTAATTAAATCAATTAATATATTGTGTGAAACGGGAAGGTTTTTTGATAATTTTTTAAATTAAAACTAAAAATATCATTTGTTGCAAAAAAAAAATATTCAAAGTTTTAAATTCTTTGCAATTTTTAGTAACCTATATAATCATTAAGGTAATAGCTGCAAAATCCACAAATTCTTTGTTTGATTCTATGAATTTGGTGATTAGAGAAAATTTTTAATTTTTTCTATGTGGGATCGCTAAAGCTTTTAATAATTGAACTGGCAATAAATGTTGAAAATCGATAAATTTTTTAATTCTTTACTAATTTTCTAAGAAAATATTACTTCTTGTAAATACTCTATTTTTGAATAACCTTAATTGAACGTAACTTACAATGTTTTTTGCTTCCTTCAGGTTTAATGTACTTAATCGAGTGTTTAAAATCAAAAAAACAAATACTCATTCACATATGAAAAGTTTTTACTTGTTTTTTTGAACAAAAAAAAGCTGAATTGAGTAAAATTAAACTGAAGTAAAAGTTGTGAGAATGAAGTCTATGAAACCATAAAATATTTTTTCTTTAATAAAAAAATGAATTTCATTCATTTTGATGATGCACAATTTACATTAATATTTGTTTTCTGTTTTTTCTCTTTATTATTCTTATTTAAATACATATGTCGCTCTTATTGCTGAAGTACTGTTTAATATTTTTACGTTAATTCATTAAAAAATTTATAATGCGGGTGCGTATACGTGCTGGTCGTTATAAAAACATCAATTATACTTTATCAAAAATCTACAATTTAATGTTGATGCTTGTAAATAAACAAAAATTAATTTACTTTAAATTTTTGTTGCATTAAGATTTAACGATTTAATATTTTTATCACAAGGGAAGTTCGAAAAATGAGCAAAATTTATTTTCTCTCAGCCTTCATGCTCATATACCAAATTTAACAAGTTTTTTTATGTCGGAATTTTATTAGGGGGTCTGGCTTCTAAGCTCATACTTTGGTCTGCATTTGACGTAAAATCGGTTACTTTTTACAAGAAAAAAAAAATGAATTAAAAAAAGAAAAATCACTTCATTATTTCACTTAGATTCCAAACATTTATTTCATCTACAAAATTTGATTATTTAAAAGTGTCGGTATTCAGTGTAAAAACAGGGTTTATAACTTACAGCCGTACCTAAATAAGAGCGGAGGGCGGAACGTTTTCTTCCGCGAAGCCTTTACGCTGATATGCCATAACTAAACAAGAGCGTCGGCGTTGTGTCACAAACAGTAGTATTACCTTTCGTGCTTCCTAAAACCCTCATAAAAGAAATAATAAATGGAATTAAAACCGCTAGTTTGACCACAAAATAGCTAATTTCCATTATTTATTATCAAAAGATTAAAACAGTGTTGTAAAAACCACAAAAATAACAACCCTGCTTATTTTAACGCGCTGTCAAAATCGGATTCTCCAATTGCAAAGCGTTCACGCCGCGGTATTTAAGGTAGAGTTAGCCGAACGTCCACGTCCCCTAACGAAACGTCTGGTCCGTTTTGTTATTTGCTTACAATGTAAATGCTTACCGAATTTAAATGTCACGTAACGGAACGTCTCAATCTGTATAAATTAGAATTTCTTGCCGTCGTTACGTGACAGTTGTAAAGCAGTGATGGCCTGCTTGTATATTAAATTGAATGCGGGTATTTTCGCCCTTTTTTTTTTGGTACTTTTTTCCAGTATATCTATGGACTTTCGACAAAACGACTTACAATACAACATATTTTCATATATATAAATATACATATGCTTAGATGTACAAAATAAACAAATGCACATGCACATACAATAGAAATGAGAAATATATAAAAGGCTTTAAATGGTTACAAAATATTGTTTTGTCTATGCACATGTACAAAATAATACATGTAAATGTGTATGTATATGTCAAAATACATATTTGTTTATTGTAAATCTATAATATAAATATCAGACATTAAATTATTAATGTTTTTTACTTACACTAAATACTGTTTTAATACCATTTAAATCACTTGGTACTTGTTCTACACAACGCACATAGGGGCTTTTTGCCAATCTAGCCGGACATTACTTTTTTTTCTAGCTTATATTGCTTCTTAAAAGTTATTGAGTGACCCTAGATTGATGAAACTTGGCAGAAATATGTGTTATTGTCATAGGCAGGTAAAGATCAAAAATATATAAAATCGGACCAAGGGGGAAAAAGTTCCCCATAGAAAAACTAGTCCTACCTCTGAAAAATTCAATTTTTTTAAAGTTTTCCTGTACTTTTGTTTGGCAAATACAACTTTTAACATCGGCAAAAATTGAAAACCCTAAAATTGGACCCATGAGATCGTAAAATTTCACTTTTCGCCCCGCCCTTTTTGTAGGCGGTTACATAAAATAATATTTTAAAAAAAAATGTAAATATTAAAAGAAAAAGGTTACTAACGCCTTAATTCTATAAAAATTAAATTTTTGAACTTTTATGGGCAGGGGGAGGTATCCCTCCTAACCCACCCCCCGGAACGACCCTGTCAAAAAAAAAATTTTTTTTGCTCATTTCCAAAAAATATTCATTTTTAAGATTTTATGTGACTTTTATGTATTTCATAGTATTTAATTTATATGAAAAGATTTTATTTATTCGTAATTATAACTAATTTATAATAGTGACAACTAATTTTATTTAAAATAATAACTTATTTATTTACAATAACTTCTCTTTTGCACTAAGTTGATGATGAGTGTCATGGTTCTTCTTCGTCTGTTTCTTCAAAATCCTCTTCCGAATCGGAATTCTGTTCAGAGCCAAGTACAGGTAGAAGCATAAAAGAAATTGCTTCTTTCGTAAAGGGTAATGACTTTTTTTTTGGAGTTGGTCTTATGCTAGTAATCAGTGGGTCAGAACTGAGCAAAAGTCTATTTATAATATCTTTGTTACACTGAACCCTCGAAAACTTTCTAGCAAAATTCTGCCTGTAAAGCCGAAAATGCTTATTTCGTGCCTCAGACGCTTCTTCTGATAATAGCCCGATAGGCAACAATGCCTCGCTCATTACAGTTGTACCATGTATTAAAATCTTGTGCATTGTAGGTGTCATAGGATGCACAGGTGGTTAAAAACCGTTACGTACTGTTCGCACATTCCTTTTTTACACAGGTAATATTATTCTTAGATGTAATAATTTAAATAAAAAACATCTACGTACAACCAAAACATTTTATGACTGACGAAAGGGTTTATATCATATGTACCTATGCAAGATGAGCAAAAACAGAAAAAAGGTGAAACTTTCAAAAATTCATTAAAAAAAATGGCGCAACAACGCGCAAGGTTTTTTTCTTGAATTTAAAAGTAGAGATCTCAAATTTTAACGTGAAGTTTAACATTTTTATTGACTCTAAGGGTTGCACCTTCAAAAACCTTTAAATTTTTTTTTTTTTACAAAAAAGTGAACAAAAAATCGTTTTTTTAATTTCGAACGAATTTTTTTACCATAAAAATTGCTAATAAAATTTTTCTAAAAATTTTTATAAGTAGCTGTTAATATAGTCTTTCAGAGAAAAAAAAATCAATGTAAAATCTTTATTCGTTTACCCACAAAAAAATATATTGTAAACCTCCCAAAACCGTAAAAAGTCAATAAACATGCATGCAATTTACTCAACTTTCTTGACTTTAACAGTGTCCCAAATCCACAAGTCTCAAGCAAATGACTTGAAAATTCACTATACGATGCAGAATTTTGTTGTCTGTCGAGCTGCGTACTTACATTTTTACATTTCTTAAATTTAATTTTTCGCCTAATGTCCGGCTAGATTGGCAAAAAGCCCCTATGTGCAACGGTCAACATTTAAACCTTTTGATTTCCCATCACTGTGTGTGTTGTTTTATGTATACTATTGCTTTTTTGTTTATGTATGTGAAAAACATATGACACGTATTTAGATGTTCTATAAGTGCACCAACGTGCAAGCAGTCCGTTACAGTAAGTTACGGGAATGCTTCATACAAACTGTATGGGCATGAGGATTTTTGACAGCTAGAAAACGCGTTCCGCTCTTGTTTAGGTATTGCTGTTAGAAATCCGGATTCACATAAGGCTTTAATTTAACCAGACTTTTATGGCATTTTTAAAGAAAAAAATCTGTCATTTATTGACTAAGTCATAATAATTTGTTTTTGTTGTTTCAAAAAAATCGAACTTTGTTTTCTTTAAACAGCATATTTGTGGATTTTTTATCCAGTTATTGAGCAAAAAATGTGACAACTGGCGAAAAAATTGTAAAAAATGGGCATTTTTGCGATTTTTAAGGCACTGGGTGCATCTTTTTTTTTTTGGAAGGTATATTCCGCTTTTTTTTCCTCCTATTCAGTATCTACAACTTTGCTTCAGACAAAAAAGAGATATTCCGTACGGTATACCGAAAAATTGAAATATAGAAATATAGAAGTGATAAATATCTACATTGAGCAAAAAAAAAAAAATAAAAAAAAATTCGTATGGCCATTAATGCAGCCAACTTGACAAAACTAATGACACAGAAGTTCTTATTTTTGGGGCTACTTTGACATGTAATTGTCAGAATTGAGCCCCAAATCAATGAGCTGAAAAATATTACATTGTGTTTTTTTGTTCTGCTCATTGTGTTCTGCTAAACATCTTTAATTTAAACAAGTAAGAAAGTATAATTCGGCCAAGCCCGAACATATGATACCCTATGCAACAATATTCAAAAACAAATTTTCGACCGTGTACCCCATATGGGACTCATGGGCAATTTAAGTTCTTTCTGCCGAATATTATTTAGATACTTTCATCCACACAAGATTAGTTTGCCTTTATGTGATTTTAGGAAGGAGGTTTGTATGGGACTTAAGTAAACTAAATAAATGATACGCATCACCAGCAAAAATGTTAAATATTTTATGAATTTGAAATTTGAATGTACTTAAAATATTTATGGCCTTGTCTTATGAATTTTTGTAATTATACTAATTATTAAGAACAATGTAAAAAAATAATAAAAATTAAAATGAAACAAAAAGGAAACAAGCTGTTGTTTATAACTAACGGCTGTCTGCTAAGAGTTTCAACATAAATTTTAATGAAACATTAACTTGAATTCATTTATTATCTTTTAGCTTTAGATATTCATCTTGTTAGCTTAAAATTAACTATTGCAGTGTGTCTACATTAGTGTGAAAACATTTTTTATTGTCATGGCTGCACAGAATTTTTAAACATTGAAATTGGCTGTTTAAAATATTAACGTTTAAGAAAAAATTTATAAAAAATTTTAATGTAGCGTAACAAAATGTTAAACAATTTAAAAGCAAAGTCATGTCCCCCTATTAAAATTAATAATCAGTTAGTGCCCCAACAATCGCATGTAAAATATCTCGGTATTTATCTAGATCGGCGTTTAACATGGAAATGCCATATAGAAGCAAAACTAACACAAGTGAAACTAAAAGCAATTCAAATTTATTGGCTTATTGGAAGAAATTCTGTTCTTAACCTCCATTGCAAACTTCTGCTTTACAGCTCTATATTAAAGCCAATATGGTGCTACGGTATTCAGCTTTGGGGCACTGACTCGGCCTCAAATATCAGGAAAATTCAAAGGCGCCAAAATAAACTTCTTCGAAGAATCACAGTCTCTCCCTAGTGTGTTAAAAACTCAAACATTCACAAGGATCTCAATGGGCCATTAGTAAAAATTATTATTACGAAGTATGCAGTAAAATATTCAACAAGGCTTGAGTCGCACCCAAATCCACTAGCTCGAAATATTTTAAATGACACCGGCCACTCTAGATTAAGGAGAAGAGATACTGCAGGAATCATCCGACGAGAAGACCGCTAAACATCTACATATGTGAACAGAAACCGTGAGGGGAAAAATTTTTGTCTAGCTTTGGCAGGTTTGATTAATTATTGTTAGTTCATATTTAATATATGAAGATTCAATTAATAAATAATGAAAAAAATTCAAAGTCTTCCCAGAGAGCAAAATACTTAACGTTGTCTGAATCATACATTTTTGGCAAATGTCTGACTCTATTCTTAGAGACTTCGTTGAGATTTCTGTCAGACATTGACTATACGTATTGTCTGCCAGCTTTCCGGTCGATTTCTTATGGTCATATCTGGGGGAATTTATGTACAGATATGTCTGATAGATAACTAATTGAATTCATATATATGTGTTTAGGTTGATGTGTGTGTGTTTTTTTTTTATTTATTTATTTATTTTTTAAGTTAAAAATATTTTTTATTTAATTTAAGTAAATAAATTTATTTTTAAAAAAGGTTAAAACTGGTACGTATGTATGTATTAACATGTAACATTTTTAATAATAATAATAACCTTATATTTATATTGAAAACAAAAACAAATTTAAATTTGTTATTATTGTTTTCAATATAAAAATGCGAAAGAAATGTTCTTGTCGACATTGTGGGCCTGGCAGTTAGTTTTTTGGATTGCATTTTTTTTACTTTTTTTTATAACTACTTTTTTTAAGTTTTTATGTGAAATTTTTAAATTAATTTGAATATATGGGGCTTTTATACGATGATTTTATACAATGTTTTTAGACACGTCCCAAAACCTTTTGCGTTTACACGACGTCCTTCCAAACATGTCTGTTTTAATTTTTAAGTATTTACTGCCTGTTCAACGATTTCGAACGTTAACGTTCGCATAGAAAATAACATTTAAACCAAAAACAAATTTTAAAATTTTGTTGCTGTTTTAAATGTAATTTTCTATGCGAACGTTAACGTTCGAAATCGATGAACTGGCAGTTAATCTTGTTTTTATACACATTAAAAAACATGAAAAATCATATTAACAAATGTTAAGAGGGAGTTAACACGGCGTCTTTTTAGACATGCCTAACAAACACGTTAGACATGGTGGCGATCGGGTTAGAGAAGAAAGAGGGGTTGTCAAACAGACAAAAACGAGTTTTTTTGTTTGTTTTTATGAATTTTCATGTTTTTTAATTTGTGTGTACACGCAAAGAAAAAACATGGTTGTGGCAAACATATTCTAAGAGCAACATTTTATGATAAGATTCATGATTGTAGGCAATATATTACGATTTTTATTGAATCATATTATGTCCAAATATATTCGTAATATTATATCATAATATTTTTTCCTTAATCCTAATTTGTTTTAATTACATCAAATTATAATTTAATGTTATCATATTATTATCATGTTAATTTTTAATAAATTAAGAAGTAATCATATTATTATCATATTAATCATAATAAAGTGCATGTATATTAAATCTTAAACCGAAAAATATTTCTAATATATATTTATGCTTATTTATTTACTTGCAACCTTAACGTAAAACTGTTACAGATATTTCACATCATAATGTGATGCAACTTTAAACATACAGCCTGTTTAATGATTTAGAACGTCAACGTTCGCGTAGAAAATTTTATTTAAAACAAAAACAAAATTCTAAAATTTGTTTTGCTTTTAAATGTAATTTTCTATGCGAACGTTAACTTTCGAAATCGATGAACAGGCTGTTAATATTTTTAACCTCTTTTTGTCGTAGGTCGCAATTATTCATAAATTATTTTATAGAATTTTCCTTCCTTTTCTCTAAAAATAACACAAAACAATGGTGAATATTTTTGCACCATCTTTAGACAATATTAAAATTGTTTTTAACATTGATATTTTATTTTGTGACACAACAATTTGTTTAATATCTTTTTTTTAATTTCTTTAAACTTAGTTTTTTTAATGGGTATTTTATTTTAAATTGTTTAACAACTGAATAACAAATAATTCGATAGGCATATGTAAAACAAACGACACAACTGATGCAAAATTATTTTACAAATGGGGATAACAAAATATTTCTAGAGTAAACATATTTTGTTTGCATCTTAAACATATTATGAGTACACGTATAGAATGTTATCATGTTATGGCTATTAAATATCATTAAATGGTTGTGAGGAATATAATATGTTTTCAAAGTCATCATTATTTAGTTGTTATAAAAATGATTATTTTTCAGTGAACCATACTTAAATTTATAATCGGCATAAACATTGACATGCTTACAGTAACTATAACTTGGTTGATATTAAATAAAACTTACAATATTTTGTGTACGACAACAATATATTGTTACAATAAACATAGTGTAGTTGCCGTAACCATGCCCAGCCATATTCTTTCTCTGCGTGTATATGGATATTAGACAATTATACATGATAACAGACATGTTTGGAAAGACATCGTGAAAAGAAAATAGGTTTTAGTAAGAATGAATAAAACAGACATGTCTGAAAAAACACCATATAAATGCCCCCTAAAACTCATTTCGTGTATGTTTGGCAAAGCCCTCTTTCTTCTCTAATGCGATTGCCTACAAACAAAACAAAAGGTTTGGTAGACATGCCTGAAAAGGCATCGTGCAAATGACCCCATACTTTTATAGAGACATGAACATTATTTCTATACCCTTCACCACTACAAGTACTGAATGAGGGTATATGAAGTTGATCATTTCGCGTGAAACAGCAATAAACGCTCATATAAGATCTCATAAAGAATATTTAGTACATTTAGTCGGTCCTTAAGTAACTGAAAGTCGATTAAGTCTTTCTCATCATACCAAATTATTACCCCTGGCAGTTTGAAATTAACATCAAGCCGCAATCGGGTTTTGTACCCTAAAATAACGTTTAATTAATTAATATTAACGATACTCGTAATAAAAAAAATGTTGACCCGCACACCCACATAACAAATACCTTTATTTCATATTTTAACTCGACAAAATTCCAGAAATAAGCAAACAATTTATGCCACAAAATCGTTATATATATTATTAAAAACGACTGGCAACTTTCGAAAAAACTCTTTTATACGCTTTAAAACTTAAAGGTGCCAAACAAACCACACAAGCGGGTTGATCAAATATAGGGCAAACGTATTACAAATATTTGATAATCACACAAACATCTTGTTGTTGCTGTCAAACCGCATATGTAATAAACTGTTTACCATTAACTAAGATGACCAGTCTATAATTATTCATAGGTCCCATGTAAAGCCCATTCTCGAAATACTTTTTAATATGGACTGTCTAACCCAAATAAAGAAAAATGCTGCCAGAAAGTTTGGCATGCCATGTTTATAAGACTAGAATATTTATCTCAGCTTTTATAAGGATTAGTTTATAATTTATAACAGATTCCATATAAAGCAAAGTTGTGCACAATTTTAATTCTTAGTAGAGATTAGGCACAGCCCAAATCAGTATATTTATTTATGTTTTAAAATCCTTCGATTTAGGGCTCATTCGATAAATAATTCTTTTGTTTCCAAAAGAAAGTGGCGATAAAATTTAAAGGACTTCTTTGGAAATTCTTAAAATCTAATTTCAATATTTGAATGAACACAGTACTTCATTATTTAGCAAGGCGAATTTATTACTCAGTACTACAACAATTACAACTCGTACAAAAACCACAAACAATTTGTTTTTTTTAAATCATTATGCAATGTCAATTTTGACATCTAACAATTATATAGTTAAAAAAAAGTAATCAGCAGGTCTGTTAAGTCCACCTGTAATTAATTCGGCTTGATTCTTTTGTCTACGAAATTGAAGTTTTTGTTGGAAAAAACCAAGGCAAATTCACACCACGTGCCCTTAGCTTGCTACGTAAGCAAGAGCTGATAACTCACCATATGTCAAAATGGTATACCGTTCTGGAGGTTCTGGTCTATAATATTTACTTAGAATTATGAAATTTAAAACATTTTTAAATTATTACATTTTAAAACAAACAATTTAAAATTCAAAACAAAATGAAATGTGACCGCATATATTTTTGACGCACAGCTAATTTGTTTACTACAGTGTTGTATAATTTTGACACCACGTTAAAGGGTCTGTACACGGTCAAGCATTTCTTATCAAGTGCTATGGCAGTATTAGTCAAAATATGTTTTTATCAAAAATTTTTAATTTTGTTTTTTCTTTTTACCCTATTACAACTACAATTCAAGTTGGACAATTTGAGTAGGGGAATGTAAGACAAGAAAAACTCCAGTGAAATGCGCAAATCTACACTCACAATATTCTGTACGTAAAATTAACTGAAATTGTAATATAAAATAAATGAATATCCAGTTAAAAACCGGTCTACTTATTTTTCATTTATTTTTAACGAAAAGTTCATTTAATTTTTACTGTCAAAAATTCAACTGCGAATTCCGTAAAAACAAATGAATTTTCAGTTATTTTATTAAAATTAACTATTAAAAAAATAACCGACAAATTCCGTAAAAACAAATGAATTTTCAGTTATTTTATTAAAATTAACTATCAAAAAATAACTGACAAATTCCGTAAAAACAAATGAATTTTCAGTTATTTTATGTAATTCAGTAATTTTATATAATACAGGTTTTACTCGAATTTCTAAAAAATACCAGACTCCTGTCCCGCTTGTTGTTCTAATGAGAGAGAGAGGGAATATTTATTTTTATTTACTTACCCCGTTAAACATGTTTGTTTTAGTTTTGCTATACTGACCACTTTGTTTACAGAAGAACTTTCAATTATAAGAAACCAGCAGCATGCCCGATATGGCATTCGCAATTATTTTACCATAAAAATTTCATGTATTTAACTAAATAATTTTAAAAAATAGAGTATGGGAATTTTCTACACAAAACAAGCAAATCGTTTTTTACTTTTTGCCACAGATTTATAAATAGATTTATTTTTTGGTAGTTAAATTATATAAAATAACTGAAAATTCATTTGTTTTTACGGAATTTGTAGGTTATTTTTTTGATAGTTAAATTATATAAAATAACTGAAAATTCATTTGTTTTTACGGAATTTGTAGGTTATTTTTTTGATAGTTAAATTATATAAAATAACTGAAAATTCATTTATTTTTACGGAATTTGTGGTTAATTTTTTATGGAATTCGCGGTTGAACTTTTGACAGTAAAAATTAAATTAACTTTTCGTTAAAATAAAATGCAAAATAAGTAGATCGGTTTTTAAGTAAATTTAGAGTTGTTTTAAATTTCATTTTCATTTAATTTTACATACAGAATACTTTTCCTTAATCAACTGACAATATTAAATGCAACCGAAAATCCGTATTAATGTGCTCTTAGTTTTTTTAATAAATGTTAGAATCAGTTAAAAATCAATTTGCTTGGAATTTTAAATGTTTATTTATTTAAAAATGACTGAACGGAATACTTCTTGAATAACCTACAGTCCGTTACTGTAATAATATTGTGAGTGTATTAGTTTTCCCACAACAATAAATTTCAGTGTTTTTATCAAAAATAAAAATTGGGAATTAAGCACGTCATAGAGAAATCAAATTAATAATAAATTTTGTATTCCCGCAAATAACTTTTGAAAATGTGCTTGTATGTGTGACACCGACGATGATGGATGGAAAATCAAAAAATTTAGATATGACGGCGAATATTACGTCCAGCACACGTACGCGAGCTTGCCTGCATGACAAGCAATTTGACCGTTACAGACCCTTAAAGGTTTTTACAGTGTTGTATCCGTTTTCAAAATAAGACCACCTTGAATGAATTCCCCTAAAAAAATACCAAAGCAAATTCAAAAAAAAAAAATTCTTTCAAAAATTCATTATATTCAAAATATTAAGAAAAATATTTTAAAATGTCGATTTTTCCTCATTACGACTACGACATAATAATCATTGGATGTGGTTCGGCTGGTTTAGCTTGCGCTAAAGAGGCTAACGAACTGGGGGCAAAGGTTCTTTGTGTGGATTATGTGAAGCCTACACCAAAAGGTTCTATTTGGGGTATTGGCGGTACATGTGTCAATGTGGGCTGTATACCAAAAAAACTATTGCATGAGGCTGCTTTACTTGGTGAAGCCATACATGATGCTACTTCATATGGCTGGCAGATACCCAATGAAGAAAATATCATCATAAATTGGTCCAACCTTATAACAGAAGTGCAAAATCAAATAAAATCCAATAATTGGTTAATCAGAATGGAACTCCGTACTAAAAATATTAAATATCTAAATGGAATGGCATCATTTATAGACGATCACGCAGTCAAGGTTAAAATGAAAGATGGCACAGAACAGCAGCATTCTGGCCAATATATTGTCATAGCAATTGGCTTACGACCGATATACCCCAAAATACCTGGTGCCCAGGAGTATGGTATCACAAGTGACGACTTATTCAGCTTGCCTAACCCGCCCGGTAAAACCCTTATAGTGGGAGCTGGTTATATCAGTATGGAATGTAGTGGATTCTTGCGTTTATTTGGATTTGATGTAACCGTTATGGTGCGTGAAATGGTTTTAAGAAATTTTGATCGCCAAATGGTCAACATTATAGTCGATTCATTAAAAGAAAGAGGCATTAAATTTCTAATTCCTTATGAACCTCTAAAAGTTAAGCAACAAGAAAACGGGCGATTACTTATGACGTACAAAAACTTAAATACTCTGAAAGAGGAAGCAGAAATGTTTGACACCATTCTCTGGGCCACCGGTCGTAAAGCAAACTTAGAAGATCTAAATATTAAGGCAATACAATTGAAAATTGAAAATGACCTAATCGTAGTAAACGATAAAGAACGTACAAATGTGGAAAACATCTTTGCCGTGGGTGATATTATGAAAGGCCGTCCTCAGTTAACACCGGTCGCTATAATGGCTGGTCGTATCTTGGCAAAGAGGTTATTTTCTGCATCGACTCAAACGCTTAACTATGGAAATGTGGCCACTACTCTTTTCACTCCTCTGGAATATGGTTTCGTGGGCATGACCGAAGAAGCTGCTATACAAAAATACGGTGAGGATGAAATTGAGATATATCACAGCTTTTACAATCCTTTGGAGTTTTCGCTGCCGGAAAAAGTTATTGAGTTTTGTTATAACAAAATAATTGCTCGATGCGAGGGGAAACAATCTGTTTTGGGTATACATTTTATTGGTCCAAATGCAGGCGATGTTATCCAAGGCTTCTCAGTAGCTCTTAATTGTGGTTTGACTATAGATACGTTGTTAAGAACAGTGGGTGTAAATGTCACTAATGCTCAGGAGTTGACACGTTTGTATATAACAAAACGTTCTGGGTTAGACCCTTCTAGTTTATTGAATTATATATAAGTTTTTCTCTGATTTTTAAATAAAACACAAAATTTTGGACTTAAACCAAACTTTTGCTTTACAGAATTTCAAAATTTTAAAAAATACTTGAATAGAGGAAAATTTCATGGAATTAAAGTGCTTATTGGAAAATCATCATATTCCACAAAAAATGTTTAGAAACAATCAATTTTAAAGCCTAGTACTCTGTTCCAATTTGTGAAAAATGTTCAACAACATCTATTGTTTCGCACGAAAAATTTGACTTGTATTAATGTTACCTATCTAGCGAGTTTTCACAATTTGACGTTTTTAATTTTTCAAAGTATGCGACATTGTTTTGCGTATGTAAATAAGACCCACATGTATTTTACTAAAAAGTATTGCCTTAAATAAAAATAAAAGTAAATATGGTTTCGCAACTTTTTCACAAATTGAACAGAGTTCAAGTCTATCAACATTATTTCATAGAAATTGCGCACAAGTTTTTTTCATATGAGTTTTGACAGCTTTTTACGTAATATGTTGAACAGAGTACCAGGCTTAAAGTTAAAAAAATTAAATTTAAAATATTGATTTCGTAAAACAACTTCTTGAGACGGAAAACGCTAATGTAGCTTATGATATGGCTACACAAAATTTTTTAAAAAAAAATTAGTTTATTTTCTTTTTAATATATCGATGGCTTACACAGCTTATAACAAATTCATAATATCATCTATTACCAAAATGATTATAATGATTACTAAAAATTGTAAAATTTTGATTATTTTTTTTAACAAATGATATACAGGCCTGTTCTGAAAATCACATTTTATCAAAGTGATTTGAAACCACAAGAAAGGTGTTCTGGGCAAATTATTTTTTGATTTCAAAACGTTCAGCTAAGTACACAACTTTTTAAAATCACTTTGATATTTTTGCGACTATTGCAAGATGACCGTCATAATAAATTACTTAATGAAATATTCAATGTGTTGTTTATTAATTTTTTTATGCAATACGCTATTTTATTTACAACAAATCATTTAAATAAATAAATAAAATTCGACGACAGTACAAAAATAAAATTTGCTTTTGTGACTTCTGTTGTAATTTCAGGATTGTTTTTTAGTTGAATAAAAGATCGCTAATTTGCTAACAGCGGCATGATAGCAAAGTCTAATATTTATTAAAAATCGTAAAAGCTGTGAAGAATCGCAGGAAACAGTCGTTTCTATCCGCGAACATGGCTAGAATTCACGAAAAATTGCAATCATGTAAACAAACCCTAAGACTTATTTGAAATCGCTAAATGGGCTAAAAAAAAAACAAAATATCGGAAAATAACAAAACATTTTTGCAAAAATAGCCAAAAACTAGCGAAAATTTTTAATATTACAAACAAGCCATAAAATTGATTATAAGTCCCTAAAACAATAAGGAATGGCAAAAATTTGGTAAAAATTGCTAAATTAGTGGAAATTCGCAAAAATTTGCTAACAGCGTCAAGATAGCAGAGTCTTCTATTTATTATAAATCTTTAAAGCTGTAAAGAATCAGAAAACTTACAGAAACAAATCGCTTCTATCGCGAACATGGCTAAAATTTGCGAACAATTGCATAATTTGAAACAAGCCCTAAAACCAACTTGAGATCGCCAAATCCGTTAAAAAAACAAATTATCGGAAAATAACATAAAAAGCGTTAAAAAATGAGATACGCCTTTGTAGAACAAGCGGGTGTTAAAAACTTGAGTTTGCTTGTGCTTTCGACAATTGAGAATCACACCGAAAAACACAAAAACCGTGTGATTTACAGAACACCACAAAATCACACGTGTGATTTTAAAAGCACATGTGATTTGAAATTAAAAAAATTAAAATGATTTTGTTTGTTGTGCTTAATTCCCTTTCTAAATAATTGATAAAAAACACTGAAATATATTGTTGGAGGATAAGCTGTTCCTATGCGCATTTCACTGGTTGCTTAGGCCAGATAATCAGGAAACGTTCTCCTAAATAATTTTAGAAAAGCGAAAGCTATCAGCAAACAAGACTACAGAGGGAATGAGAATTACTTACATATACTCAAAAAGTCTTCTTTGCAACGATATCAAAGCTTAAACAAAATACCAATTAAAAATATTATCAAAAAACTTTGCCATTTCAAACAATGTGTTAATATATTTAATTAAATATTGACAATTCCCAACAACAATTCTACAAGTTTAAATTATTTTATTTTAAACGAAAAAATTAATATTTTTTGATAAATTAATATTTTAAATGAAAATTTATTTCAAAACAACTGAAATATTAATTAAATCAAAATTATATTTTTAGTTTTCTTTCAACTAAAAAAATTATTCATTCAATTATCATATTAATTAAATTTAAATATTTTTTTTAACCCTTTTTTTAATTGATAAAAAACTTTTTTCTGTGTAGTCAGGAAATGTGCTAAGAACAATTTTTTAATATGGGATTTCAATATTCATGTGATGGAAAACGATTTTGAAAACAAAATGATTTGAAATCGACAATGTCGTTTTTAGTATCTTTAGAAATTTATTTTAATACATTTTTTTCTTCTTTCCTATACATTCTTTTTAATTTTATATTGCATATGTATTAGAACTGTTTTTGAACAAAAATTTAAGAATATAATTCAGAAATGGATTTTAAAATCGGTCAAAACTCATCATACCTGCTAAAACGGTCGTTTTAAAATCGAGCGATTTTAATCACATACCTGATTGTGCTTTTATAACTTTTAATTAGTGTTTTTCATACGGCACTACCCGGGACAAAAACCCCGCATATTTTTGGGATCAATATCCCGAGCAATTTGGAAATCCCGAGATTTTTTTACTTAATTATTGCAACTTTACTCCTGATATAATATATATCAAAGTGTATAATTGTAAAGAACTTGTATCAAGAAATAGATTTCAATTCATATCCGATAAAGGCTAGATTACACTATCTCACAAGCCTTACGTATTCCATAATACTTTGTGAGATAGAAATCAAATGAGTTTTGTTTCGACTGTCAAAAAATCGAATGTAACTTTACAGTTTGTAGTCACACTATCACACATGAACATGCTTTTGTTAAAATGCAACCCTGATCCAATGAAAAGTATTAGCTTTTAGAAAATTTTCAAAAAAACAATGAAGTCGTATGGGATGTCAAATTTTTTTTCGGAACACTTCCATTTTCATGACACATTGCATTCACACTATCACACTTTGTCATATTACTTGAGTTTTTGACATGTATTAATACAAAGTATAATAGTGTAATCTAGCCTTAATTAAGGAAATGTGTAATATTTAATGCTCTGAAACTTCGAACTAGTAAAAGAAGAACAGCAAAACTGAATACAATTTTAAATTTTTTTAAAGGCGCAGATTTATTTTATAAATACGATAAAAAAGTAACTCTCACTTGCTAAGGCTAAAAGATTTAAGGCCCTTGTCGTCTGCGTTACAGTCTCAAGATTTTGGATTTTTATTGGGGTTTGACTTTCAGCTAAAAACTTTAAGTTTTTATTACGTACAAATTATTTTACCCTTTGTGTTATAATCAAGTGTTAAAACAAATTTAATACTTAAGTCCAATATTTCACATATGTAAACTTTATACATACATATTGTTATTCCATTACTCGTATATAGTTTTAAACAATTTATGTATGTATTGCTCTTTTGACTTTCTTTTTGCAAAAGCACAAGGTGTTTGAAATCTGATACAGCCAAGCAAACAATAGATAAAAAGAGTGCAACTTTTTAAAACTCACAAAAAGTACAAAAAATTGTTTAAGAACTAAAAAAAGATGAAAAACAAAACTTTGATAAAACTTTATCATACTCGTTCGTAGTCTTAACAGTTGTGTTCTACGAAACACTTTGCGCAAAGTTGACGACATTCTGTGCAATATTTCCTTATTTTTGTTTCCTTCATTTTGTTTTACATTTAAAGTTTTTACATAGTTTTTGTTGCAGTTTTATTTAGCTTTTGCATAAATATTTGTCTATTTTTGGTGTTTGCAAACTTATTGTTTGGCATTTTTTTTGTTATACAAATCTTTATTTATATTTATACCCACACCACAATAGTGGAGTGGCTGTTATGCATTTAAGCTGATGTAAGTGACACCTTAAAACATTGGTCCATAAAGTATGGCGATCAACTCGGAATCACTTATTGAATCGATCTAACGATGTCCGTCCGGTTGGGCGGCTATCCATGTTAAACTTGTGTGCAAATTACAGTCGCAATTTTGGAGACAATTTGATGAAATTTGGTACATATGCAAGGACCAAGACTGTTGACATTTTTGAAAATCGGTCCATAATTTCACCAATCCTCCATACAAGCTTTTTCCGGAGTTTAGTCTTTGTACCCATGAACCATCTGATTATGTTGGTATTTAGATTAAATTTGGTCCAAACTTATTTCATTGCAATCAAAATCATTTACCAAATTTTTTGAAACCGGTCCATATTTGACCATACAAATACCATTCCCGAAAATACCATAACTTTCTTAAAAATATTGATATTAACATAGAAATTGGCAACAATGGCGCATATTCAGAAATCATAACTAAAGTCTGAACTAATAAAACAGAAACTAACACAGAGTTTTTTAAAGCTTTAAAAGAGAAAATGAATGCTTCCGAGGACTGTGATGAAAAAAGTAGTTTAGAAGCCAAATATCGTAAATATCACAAGACGGTACAGCGAGCAGTGCGACGAGATAAAAGAAAGCACATAGACAGCCTTGCAGAAGAGGCCGAAAATGCAGCAAACTATGGCGATACTCGAACTGTTTTTGAGATTACGAAAAAACTTGCAGAGCAAAGAGTGCGTACCGAACACCCAGTACGTGACATAAGTGGAAATCTGCTCATCACTGACCAGGACCAACTCCAAAGATGGAAAGAACATTTTTCTACGGTATTAAACAACATGATTGATCCTGCAGCCCAACCACCTATTTTCGCAAGTTCTATCACTGCAACAAACCCGAGGATTCGAATCTCGCCCCCAAGCCTTGCAGAAACCATAGCAGCTATAAAACAGCTTCCAAATGGCAAAGCTGCGGGTACCGATGGTATCCCAGCTGAAATATATAAATGCGATCCAAACCTTACGGCTGAACTACTACACCCCCTTATATGTGAATCGTGGGAAATTGAGTCCTTTCCAGACGAATGGAAGGATGGTATAATAGTCAAGATTGCAAAGAAAGGAGACCTGAAGAACTGCAGCAATTGGCGAGGCATATGTGTGTTACCAACCATAGCAAAGATAATTGCAAAAATAATCCTTAATCGCGTTAAAGAGCACCTAGAAAATACCATCAGCTCATGCCAAGCCGGTTTTCGCAGTGGATATTCCTGTGCGGATCATATCAACACCTTACGAATAATCACAGAGCAGTGTGTGGAATTCAACTCCAAGCTCCATCTTCTTTTTATTGATTTTGAAAAAGCTTTCGATAGTATTAACCGGGAGTTCATATGGTTAGCTTTGCAAAGAAGAGGTATACCGGAAAAACTTATATCGCTGATCAAGGAAAGTTATAACCAAGCCAGATGCTTCGTTCTTCACAAGGGGAAGCTATCTGACCCATTTATGGTGCAAAGTGGAGTTCGCCAGGGATGTATATTGTCTCCTTTGTTATTCCTTGTCGTGATAGAAGATGTTCTAAGTTCCATAGAAAATAGCAGCCATGGTATCCAGTGGCAAATCAACAACAAATACCTGAACTACTTGGCATACGCAGATGACATATGCTTACTTTCGCACAGACTTTGTGATCTAAAACAGACAACACTCAATTTGCAAGGCAAACTGCGCTGTACAGGTCTTAAAATAAATACGGGAAAAACAAAGGCACTGAGTGTAGGAGTTGACTCTCCATCAACACTAAATATAGGCGACCAAATTTACGACTACACGCCCAACTTTTGCTACCTGGTTTGTGAGATTGCCGAAAATGGAGGTGCCGACTTAGATGTAGAGAGTAGAATAAACAAGGCAAGATCATCCTTTGGCATATTAGCCCCAATATGGCAAAACAACAAAATAAGTCTCCGCACTAAGCTTAGAATTTTCGAAGCAAATGTCAAATCGGTACTTCTCTACGGATGCACAACCTGGAAAGTTACAAATATTATTACCCACCGCCTACAAACATTTGTCAACCGCTGTCTCAGAAGAATTCTTCGCATTTTCTGGCCTCGGACAGTCTCTAATGCCGACCTGTTAGTGCAGTCAAGACAGATTCCGATAGAAATTGAAATACGGAAGCGCAAGTGGCAATGGATTGGTCATACACTACGACGAAACGACGACAACGTGGCCAAACAGGCACTTCGATGGAACCCATTTCAACAATCTGGCCGACAACCTGGCAGACCACGTACAACGTGGCGACGTTCCACCGAAAATGAGATGAGCAGTCTTGGCCTATCTTGGAACGAGTTAAGATCAACGGCACAAAATCGGGTCCGCTGGCGATCAGCTGTTATTGGCGCCCTATGCTCCAATGGGAGTTAGAGGAACACATATATATATATATATATAACACAGAGTTAATGGATAGTTATAGATTCTATTCACAATTCATAACAAGCGTAGCAACTACTTTAAGCTGATAGAAGAAATGCAACCCTGCATATTAACCAGTAGAGAAAATTAAATGTCGGTAATATTTTGTGCGATATATACTGCAATTAATGAAAATGCTTATGACACTGTTAAAAAAAACAATTATTGTTCTTTAAAAAATTCATGCAAATTCTCAAAAATTAAAAATGGTTATAATTTGTATATAAATCAATCCTGTAAAAATAAAGTTATTCAATAGAATTTTGTTGGCCAAAAACTCTAATTTATTATCTTATTTGTATGGATATTTTTTGACGCTGTAGAAATGAACGCAAATATTACAAGATAAGTTTATTATTTAGGATATTGTAAAAGAATTAATTGTTTTCTGTATTTTAAAGAGACAAAAATAGGCCGCCAAAAATGTTTACTAGTCAAATTAATTACCAAATGAAATCAATCAGCAGATCTCTGAATGCATTAGCTATTTAACATTTAGTTACAGCTTTACCCTTAATTAAGTGCAAACTTGACGTACTGACAGTAGCCCACTGTGAATAACTTAAATACTTAGTGCACTTAAGATCGTTAACACTAAAGCTGGGATCACACGATTGCCGTAATGCACAAATTTGCACACTTTTTAATACCCCATGACTGCCAAATCAAATGCCTTATGTACCAACCGAGGGCAATATTGTGCTTACGTTTACAAATAAAATGCAACCCTGGTGCGGCAATCGTGTGACTACTTGATATGCAACAGCGCGTCAATAAAAATGATAAAAATGTACCAATATTTATTGGGTTCTTGTGCGGCAATTAAACAACACAATACGCGCCAATATTTGAATTTTTTTATAAATTTACTTTGTGTGTTTCTTTTAGTAGGAATAAAATAAAAATTCAATTTATCAAAAATAAAAATTGGGAATTTAGCAACTCATTAATAAATAAATAATTATTATATTTTGTATTCCCGAAAATATTTTTTGATATATAATTTTTTTGAATCAGTACAATAGCTGTTCAGGACAATATAAAACACCCAATTTACATGATGAATTTTATGACGTCCAATTTTCTTAATTCCCTTTTGAAGTTGCTACCAAAAACTACTCAAATTCATACGATGGTTTTTTTTGGACGTCTAATTTTTCATTTTCATTCAATCCAGTTGATGAGAATATAAAAATAAAACGTAACAGAAAGAACAGAAAAAAGTGTAAAGCGAAGTGTCAAAAAAAAACATAAAAACAGAAACCATGTCTATTTATCTACCCCTCTTTTTTCTCTACACCGCTTGCTCCAAACAAAAAATGACGTCCAAAATTGGACGTCATAAAATTCATCATGTAAACTGGGTGAAATAATATATACAAGAAAACGGAGCAAAATATATTGAAATTCTTTAAAGCGAATTTATTATTGAATATAAATATTCTCTATTTCTTTATATATTTAAATTAGAATTTTACTTTGTTTAATTTTTGGAGTTTCATTTATTTTACTTAAAAAATTTAAAATAAAACTATTCAACAAAAATTTGTTTGAATATAGGTACCAATGATCCAATTTTCTATTTTTAATGAACAAGCCAACTATATCTTTCAACAAATAAAAAAGCTACCACAACAGCTGTTTTCGCAGTTGACACAAGTAAGAACAATCGTGTGATTGTGATGCGGCAATTATTGTACACATTTCGCTTTGTACCAACTAGCGGCAATTAATTTGTATAAAACAGGGCAATCGTGTGATTTCAGAATATTTTGTTGGGGCAATTTCATTATTGTGCGTCAATAAAGCACAATCAAAATTGTGTCATATTGGTGCATTTGCGGCAATCGTGTGATCTCAGCTTAAGTGATAGTTTATGAATATGCGCCAATAACTTAAACGATAACTACTATGCACTATGGGCTCCCCGACTGGTTTTTGAGCCAAAAAGTCCTTTTTTGTACATTACAATCTTCAAAAAATAACGATGGTAATTTATAGCGAATACCTTGGGAAACTTAAATGCAAAAAACTTGGTACTATGTGGCAACCCTTCAGTTAACGGGAATTTGCCAAAGTCAGATTTTTTTCGTTTAGTTTGTTTTTATATATTTTTCACTTGAGAAGTAAAGAAAGAAAAGAAATAAATAAGCAATATTTATCAAACTTGATAAACTATTATAAAAAGGAAAATATTAGTATTGGTATGAGAATTTGGTGCAGAAAAAAATTTGTACAAAAATATTCACCCCTATCGTGAAATACAAGTGGGATTTTTGTTCCCATGAAATTTGTATTCCCCTCGAAGGGAAAAATGATATCGTGAAACTCCCGTGAACAATTTTTCGCGCTATCAATTCCAGTGAATGTAAAAAAGAAGAATTATTAAAAAACATAAAAAAAATTTTTTTGTTCAAAAATATACATGTATATTTTAAACAAAAGTTAAAATAAACAAAATAAAATATATTGTATTGGAGTGATTGCAAGATTAGCTTATTGCGCTTTTATGTAGTAAAATTTTTTTTCAAATTTAATTGAAAAGCTTCATAACTCCTCAGGCAATCGACCTGTTTTTGCATTTTGTTGAACAATATACATACATATAAGTTTGTGCCACTTTTAACGGAAGGTAACCTTAAAATTAATTTTGTAAGCTTCAATATTCGAATTATGAGAAAAATTACTTACATATGTAAATGTTTTGTTCCCCAGCAAAAATAAAGTGAGAAATTCAAAAGAAAAAGTGAACAAATTACGAAGGAAAAAATTGTTCACGATAAGGGGAATTTTTTCCCGCGAACATTTTTTTCACGTTATTTTTCTCCCTTGAATAATTTTTTTCATGGGAGTTTTTATGATCACAAATACGTAAAAATGGAAAAAATTACTAGTGAAAAATTATTCACGATAGGGGGGATTGTTGTGTTACTTAATTTGTGCTGTTAAATTGCGACGTCTTTTTTGTGTTATTTTGGTAAGAGTTTTTACGTTTTTTGGAGTAGAAGTTTGTTTTTTTGGAACGAATTGTGAAAACCATTAGTATTGAAAGAAAGGTGTTCATGTCTCGTTTATGTGTTTAAATAATTGACTGCGGCCGTCTGCAACCTTCTAAGATTGCCTAAAAATAAACAAATGCTGATATTGTTAAATTTTGATCAACTGGATCTGCCGTTAATTTCAGAGAGATGCTAATGAGAACTGTATGATATCAATTAAGAAGAAAATTAATAATTTCTGTGCATATGCCAACCATAAATGGGCCGCAAACTTCAGAAACTGGTCTAAATTGGAAAAAAGGTAAATTGGAAAATGGTTATCATATGAAACTGAGCTTAAATTATTAATTAATAATGTCCCAACTAAAAAAGTCGTCCTAATGTTGGGTATAATGAAGGAAGTTAGCGTCAAAAACGAAAACTTGCATCTGCTGTTTCGGCGGAACAGGGAAATGACACCAAGTTGTTGCTTCATGCTGCTTCAATTGCAGCTCATTCAAATAAAGAAAAACATTTAAATTTTGTTTTAAAAAAGCATATTCTTCCCAGGAAGGCCAACTAAAATTAGAAAAAATTTTGACATTTTTAAGAATTTTTGTTATAAAACTGCCGATATTTATTATGAAGATTACGAATGGTGCCTAATGGCACCGACATTGCATAAAATTCTAGCACATTCTTCACAAATAGTTCAAGCTTCAATCGTGCCCCTTGGATGTGCAGGCGAAAACGTTTCTGAGGTTAGAAGCTAGTTCTTTAAAAAGGATCGAATTGAACACGCACGACCGAACTCTAGAGCGCACACTATAACTGATATCTTTAACAGAGCTATGGATTCGTCTGACCCGATTTTATCTAGTGTCTATTTGGAGAACCGTTACTCATCAAAAAAAAGTTGCCTTTTCCAAGAGAAGTTATTTCTCTTTTAAAGGTCCCAGAGACTCCTGAATGTATGTTTCCATCTACATCAAATGCCATCGAAAATGATCATGATTCTGATTGTGAAGAAGAGGAGATCTCATTTGAAATTAATTTAGAATTAGAAGTTGATGAAACATTGGAAGACTTTGATGAATTTCAGTTTTGCTGTACTGTACATAATTCATTTTTTGCTATTTGTTGAATTAATAGAAAGTAATGTAATTAAATACCTACACAGAAAAAATTTTGTACATTAATATTATGAATCAGTTTTCCTAGTTTTAATCCATTTTATTTAATAAATACTAGTGTTTCATAGTAAAAAATATATATTTTGGGCCAGCGAAGCGGACCGGGCTCAACTAATAATTTATAAAAGTATGTGTCATATTTTCAATAAATAAATTCAAAATATCACAAATATATTTTTTTACTTTATGTGCAAATTATTTTAAAAATTATTCATACTTTTACAGCTCTGGTCGCAAGCATTATATTGAAAATGGCTGACAACTTTTAGATTTTTAAATTGGTTGTGGTAATAATATCGACATTAAATATTTATCCAAAACTTTAATGTCAAATTAATAATTAAACTAAACTCAATGTCAAGTCATAATTTTTCCTCAGACACACAATTCATTTATCCACGAAGAAGTGGGCGTGGCATAGCCCAATCAACTTGAAATTTTTACTTAATTCCACAACAGCGTCTAGCTGTTTCCTGTGATTTATTGTCTAAAAAACTGGTCACTGAGCCCACTTTTCTATGTCCAGACAAAATGCAGTGCTAAATTTAAATACCCTTCGTAAAATCACTTAAAGGAAAACAAATCTCATATAGACAAAGATATCTAAACAATGTTCGGCACGAAGCCTTTTACAGGAATCCTAACTTCATAACATAATTTTGTTTAGTCATTGGGTCCCAAAAAGAGTACAATCTCGAAAATTGGCAGGGTATCATATGGTCGGCCTTGATCGACTATATTTTTATACCTGTTTTAAATAAATCTCTGTATCTTTATTTGTCCCAAGATGGCTTAATCTGTATGCAAATAGTTGAAAAAAAATTTATAAAATTACAAGCAAAAAATATTTCCGAAAAACTTCTTGGCTAAATTACAAACTAGAATAAAATTTGTTTAAGGTGTCAATGGATTAAGATTTCTTTAAGAAACGTTTTGATTCTATCAAAGTAGAATTTTTAAACTTATTTGGGAATAATATTATTTAGCTTTTACAAATTTAAATTTTACTAGATGTTGAGATGTTTTAATCATTTTTTTTTTCTTTTCTTTATGTCTGAGTGTTTGAGTTTCTTATTCTCTGGATAAGTATTTAAAATATTTTTATTTGACAATTTTGCTTCAGGATTAAAAGAGTTAATTAATATAAAATATGCAAAAGTTGTCACCAATTTTCAGTGAGTTGTAAAATAAAAAGCATAAAAATATTTTTGAATTTTTATGCATAAAAAGTTAAGGAAGTAATTTGAAATTATGCTGCAATAAAAATTAGTTTCATAAAAGCAAATGGTAAAATTTTTTAGAAGTTTAAATCGACCAGTTGCAGAGGAATAACGTTTGCAGCCATGTAGAACAGGATGTGTGGAGGACAGTGACACATGGTAACAAAACGGGAAGTAATTACTGGGCCTATATGAGCTGTGCTTGCTTGCGGGCTCAAATGTACCCTAACCTAACCTTGGGCATATTTTTGTATATATTTTACCGGTAATGAAATACTTTAAATACTCGTATGTTGTTTAAAAATGCTTAAAAGTTTTAGTATTATTTTATCTTTTTTCTCTGTTTTGTTAAGTAAGCGTTATTTTGTATATTTTGGTGGTGTTCTTGATACGATACTCTTGCAGTTTATTTAAACAACCCAGTTTGCAGTACTGAAACACTTACCATTATATTTTAATTTGATAGGGATTTTGATCCAAAATCTTTGGACGGTTTAAAAGTGGTTCAATGACACTGACAAACAATATAAGGATAAACAATTTAAGAATACGTTTATTTCTTGGTCCAAATTTCTTCAAAAATAAAGCAATTTCAAACCTATGAAACTAATTATCCCAAAAAGTTATTCAACTTAAAATTTTCTGATATGGCGTTTTATTTCCACGTTTTTAAGAAAATGTTTTCTTCAAAATAAATGTAAAAAAATTCCATTATATAGCAAACATAAAATTTAGAAAAAAAATTTTATTTACAATATTTACACTTAGAAAAATGCATTGGTTGATAAATTTAAAATTACAAACTTGAGCACGTTTCTGTATAATTAGCTAAAAATCGTGGTTTTTGACTTATGACACTTTTGAAGAATATAAGCGATATATTAAACAAACGAGAAAAAAGAAAAAACATCAAAAATGTACTTTGGACTTCAAGAAGAATTTCTGACAAAAAGTTTTTTAATTAGATGTAAGGAAGAGCAAAAAGTTTTTAAAGTAGATGTAAGGAAGAACATGTAAGCCAATTAAAAATAAATATATGATCTGTTGTTAATTTCGATCTACCAAGTAAAAACATAACATTTGTTTTAAAGATTGATATTTGACGATTGGCTGCCAGCCGTCGTCAATGGCGGTAAGTTAAGTTGCACATATCTCTGAAGATATAGAGTGGTTACTATCGCAACATGTCAGAACAACCTGTCGGTGGACGTGGGTTCAATCCCACCGTCAGTCAAGAATGTATAATTATAAATAACTCATGTTGTAAAATTCATTTCTTCATAAAAATAATTAAATGAAAATTAAATTTTATGAACTTTAGCCAAATTAAAATATTGAAAATTTGGATGAAAAAAATTTGATTTTTTTAAGTCCAATTTTTGAACTTTAATGTCTTTCAACAGACATTTTCTTTTATTTGTCTCAGGACTTCTTGCTTAAATCCGAAATGACGGGGAGCAACCCAAGAACATTCATTGTAATTTCCCCGCGATGGCAAGAATTTGGAAACAAAAGAAAAAAGGAACTGATTTCTAAAATTAACAGCCTGGCCCCCGATGTCGACCGCTATCGTTCGCTTGCATTTTCAACTACAAACAGCTCATAAATAGTTACACGTGTTTCGACAAATGTTGCATCGTCTGTGGGTACCATAACAGTTTTCATACAAATTTGCGGCCTACTAAGAAATATTTTGCGACCACAAATGTCATAATCAGTCACTTACATATGTTGTAGTTGTTGACATAGGCATTTTGTTAAAATACTTAACAAAATTTTCTTTACCCACAACCACTAAATATTTCTTCTTATTATTATATTTTTCTTAAACACCACCACTTAAAAAATTATATAGGCTTATAAATATTTTTTTAAAAAATGCTATTCTATATTTTTTGTTAACTGCTTTGTTTGTTTTTAATTTACTTCTTTGTTTTCTATTCTGATTTGGTTGTAGCCAGAGTTCTATTTTTTGGCTTAATTTATATGCTTTGTCGATTTTTATTTCAAAACTAGCGTTTTAATAATGGAATTTATGATGTGGCAATACAGGAAATTTGATGCTATAGACGAATTGCCTGTGGGTTTAAATTGGAGAATGTACCAAAGATTAGGTCATCTCGAATACGCAGATGATGTGGTTCTGTTAAGCAACAAACAGACCGATATGCAAACCCTTATAACATCTCTTACAACTGAATCAATGAAAGTAGGTCTGAAGGCAAACATATCAAAGACGAAGGCAATGAGAGTTAACACAACAAATTCCGATAAATTCGCAGTTAACGCTCAAGAAATCGATGATGTTACCAGTTTTGAATATCTTGGCAGCATAATTAGCACAGATGGCGGGACGTTGCTAGATGTACAAAACAGATTAAAAAAAGCCAAGGGCAGTTTTGCAATGTTAAGCAAGGTATGGAGATCCAACACAATCACCAATTCAAAGAAAATTCGTATATTTGACTCATGTGTTAAATCTACATTGTTGTTCGGTTGCGAAACCTGGTTCCTAACCGAAGCACGCAGCAGGAAGTTGCAAACGTTCATCAATAGATGTTTACGCAATATCCTAAGAATTTGGTGGCCGCAAACTGTGTCAAACGAGGATTTACTTAATAGAACCAGACAACTACCAATTAAAAACGAAATACAGAAACGTAAATATGGTTGGCTGGGGCCAACCATTCCTTTTCCTCAGAAAAGGAATTGATGAAATAACACATTCTGCCTTGGAATGAAACCCACAAGGACGGCGTGATGTTGGTAGACCTAAAACGACCTGGAGGAGAACAGTTGCAGCTGAAACTAGAAAATCATTTAACCAGTTGCGGTACATAGCTAGGAATAGAAAGGAATGGAGAAGTTTTGTAAAAAATATTTATTTGTGATTAGTAGATTTGTGAATTGTAAATAAGAACATGTCATAATAATAATACAGGAAATTCTGATTTATTTGTGGCCAGAGTTTTGTTTTTTGGCTTAACTTATACGTATGTCTTATCGATTTTTAATTCCAAACTAACGTTTTAGTTATGGAACTGATGATGTGGCAATGCAGTCATTTGACAATAAATAAATGAATTACAGTACGTTTACATTTGACAGTACTGGCAAGACAGTAAGCAACAACTATTTAACAACTATTTTTTGTGAACATAGATAACACTTGAGTAAAACATACAAAACCAAAGCATAATTTATTAATTTTCTTTTAATTGTTGATTTTTTTTGCTTTTGCAAACAAAACTTCAAATTACTGTCAGCAAATGTCAAATCACTGTCCATTTTACTGTCTGCAAAATTTGCTAGACAGTAGACAAGACAGTTGGAAAAGTGTACATGTATTAGTGAAAAAGTTTGCATGTATTGCAACTGTCTTGCCAGTACTGGCATATGTAAACGTTATGTTACATGAGACACGTAAAACCTGTCGACCGACAAGTCGATAGTAAGTGAGCCGTTTAGGAGAACGATAATGAGTGACTTGTTGTCGCTCACTTGAGTTGTCGATCGACATCGGGGCCTGGCTATAAAAATATATTAATAGCTTACCAAGCATGCTTATTATCATCACAATTTCTCTATTCGTTTACTCTCATTATTTCTCTTAAAATAAATTATTTTACAATACCCAGTCATGTCTTTAAATGAACTTCCAAATTTCTTTTTTATCACAAATGTTTTAAAAGTTTTAAAACTATTTAGAAAAGTATTTATCCTAATAACCCAGCTTAACTGAATTAAACCAACTTAGACAAGAATATTCTTCAGTTTAAATACATGCACAAGGACATGGACTCAAACACACACACACACACACACTGTGTGCTTTTAAATAAGAGAAATTGACCATTCGAATTTCAATGGGGTTAATGTGGGTGTTGGTTCTGTGGGTTTTTGAAAAAATTGCAAATATTTAAACAAACAATTCTGTTGATGCTGTGAACGTGTTTGTGGGTTATTTATCAACTTTAGTGCACTTTATTTGTATAAATTTAAACCTTTTTAACAAAAAGTAAATGATCTTGAACTTTGACAGTTGGAGAGAATATATAAGAGGCTTATTTGAAATAAAACATTTTGTATTTTGCTTTGTTTGCTGTAAAAAGAAGTGTAATATCTCTTTACTTTTTCTGATTTGTATAAAAGATTATCATATTTATACAAGATTGTTGAGTTACAGTTTGATTTATGTCTTACAAAGGAACCTTCGCACCATGACGTGCACAAAAGCTAGAATATTAGATACATTGTAAAGTTTTTTTTTTGTAAATAACATTTCTTTTTTGCTTAAATACACTTTGTTGCTTTTATTCAAATAATAGTTCAAGGTTTTTTTATCTTTTTTTTTTTTTGGAGTTTTTATGAAAACTGAAACAAGCAGTAAAACTACAATAAATCTAACTCTTCTGAACACTAAAAAGGAAAAAACAAAAAAAAAAAAAAAAAAAAAGAATGTTCTATTCGAAATTAAAGAGAAATGTTCCCAACTTTTAGTCATAGTTATGCCTGTATATTGTAGTGGCACAGATAATATATACAATCATTTGCATCTCAAGTGACCCATATTCAATGTCATTTAAAATGCAAAATTTTTATGCCACATTTGCACTAAGTGTTATGGAAATTGTAGTTTTTTTATGAATTCATTTTCTCTTTTGTTTAAAAAGAACCAATTGAAAATGAAAAAAAGCGTTAACTATTCAAGTTCAAGGTCAAAATAAATCATAATTATTGATCTGATTCGAAATAAAATTTTTTTCAGAGACTAATTTAATTTAATACATGTAAACTATTTTCATTGCAAAGACAACCCATGCACAGTGTGATATATTGACAATCTAGGTAGACAAATTTTAAAAAATCTTGCACCAAATTCCACAATTTTTAAGTACATATACGGTGCAAAACATACAAATGTTACGGATATTAACACAAAACAAAATAAAAAAATAACGGACATACTATGTATGCATGTATGTATGTACAAGCAAATGAAAAACTTCAAATATTTTAATTAAAAACTTTTTTTTCTTAATTTGAATCACTTTAGACTGCAGTTTAACTTGCATTATTTTGCATTTATTTAAAAATATATCGGTTTAAACAAAAATGGCTTTTAAAATATTATATGATATTTTATTTATTATACTATACACAACTATATCCAAACTTAACGCAGTATTGGCTTATGTTTAAGAGGCAGTAAATGATTCGGCGATGTTAGAGCAAATCAAAATTAGGTCATTTTGATACATGGTTTGAATATGTTGAAAAATCAATTAAAAAACAAACAGTCATTTTGCGCGGCTTATAGCTGCCACCAACAATTGGTTTCAAAAGAAATTGCAAATTCCTTAACTGGTCACAGCACACAACTGAGCCCCAGTACGTGGTAGTGGTAGGCCGCAAAATACTTTCGAATCTTTTTGCTTAAAATCGGAAAAACGTATCACGGCAAAAATCGTCGCACTTATAAAGACAGGAGAATTGGTGTTAGCACTGGAAATAAAATTAAGCGAGAAAGGAAAAAATAGTTAGTCCAGAAGAAGGAAACTATCCTGACCCATCAAGTGACTCAAAATACATTTCTGAAACTGACTAGCCTTTTATCTTTTTTGTATTATGTAATTATAAAAAAGATCACTTTTTTATTCTCTTTACACTAAACACAAACAAACATATATATGTTATATGCATTTTAATATTTGTCAGCTTATTTATCGTCAAATGCGATGTTTTTTTATTCCTACGCTAATCCCGCGAAGCTCATCGCTTGTCTGCAGGAAGCCAGAGTCTCTGGCGGGAATCGAACCCGCAACCCCGGTACTGATAGACTTGCTCACTACCAGCTAGCCTACCGGGCCACCCTGTAAAAACAGTTCTTCTGAACTCAAGGCTCTGCCTTTCACATATTTTTTAACCTCTTAGCTTTTTAAAAATCTATATTGTGCCTTTTTACTTATCGTACAACAATATACCCTAAACTAATTTTTTAAAAAATTGTGCTTTCTTTGTATAATTAATTAATTTTATGGCCAAAAATTGGAAGAATTATTTGATTCATCTTGACGTTTGATTTACAATATAAAATAAAATACATAAATTTGAATGTGAACTTAAAATTTTAATAATCGGTTAAAAGAACAATTTATGGCATATACTGTTAGAAAATGATATCATGTAAATGTTGGCGATGACAACGCCTAATGTGGTCCATTCAGGTCCAATTTTGACTGGTATCTCGCGAATAACACGAGTAATGTTAGCTTCTAAAGCTTCAATCGGTTTATTCGTGAAGACTTTACATATCGCACGATATAAAATTTTTTTCGACTTAATCTAGTCTCATCCCCCCAGTTTAATGAATTTAAGTAAAAAAATTATACTGAAAAATTTTCAGGAGAAAAGGTTGGCGTTAAGACGGGACTCATGACATTTTACAAGAAAATTTTGTAAGAGAAAATTGTTCGCCACGAATTTAATTAATTTTAATAATAATTAAAATAATACTCTAATTTATAATTAAAAATTTTTAATTAGTTAATTTTCTCACTTTAAAAGCAAATCAATCCAACAGATAAAATTTGAATTTTTATGAAATGATCACACAGGGTCAATATTGTTCACACATATGGTTTAAATGTTAACTTAGTATACATACAAAAACTAAGGGAACTTCTGAAAACAAGTTAACATAGTATTTTTATGAATTTTATATTAATATATCTGTGGTTTTCATGGGTAACCGCGTATGTCCATTTTTTTCGATTTTGAGATGTTGATGCCATATTGCTAAATTTTAAAAATATGGACCAGTTCCGATTTTTTTACGTAATGACCAATTTCAAAGAGTTCATTACCTAGCCCAAAGTTCGATCTAGAATGTTTTTTTCGCTCTCCTGATTTTAAGACATAAGCGGTTACCCATGAAAACCACAGATATTACAATACATAAACCTCTACAATATAAAAAAGTATAGTTTAAGAAAGTTTCCAAGTTGAAACTTGTATATTCATAAAAAATATTTTAGGTTTATAACAGATTTATGAAACGAATTTTCTATTCTTAACGAATTGTTCAATAAACCTTTTATTAATCAAAAATATTATTTATAAATATGTGGAAAAGTTTTTATAATTTCGTGAACAGAGTTGTCTTCTACTGTATATAGGAAATAGTCAAATCAATGTATTTGTGGAGGTGATTATATCTTATCATAAAATTTTTTAGATATTGGGAATTATTTATTTTCATAAGCAACTTTATTATATTCAACATTTTTCATTTTTCGAATTTATTCTATGAGTTAAATTTAAGTTATGTATTTTATAAAGCTTTTTGTAATAGCTCTATTCCTTAAAATTTTTTTAGAAATGACTTTATACATTACCAGACTAAAAAATAATATAAAAAATACAATATAATAGTCTGGTAGTGTATAAAGTCATTTCTAAAAAAATTTTAAGGAATAGAGCTATTACAAAAAGCTTTATAAAATACATAACTGAAATTTAACTCATAGAATAAATTCGAAAAATGAAAAATGTTGAATATAATAAAAATTTTTAATTTAATTATAGATTGCATACTTCAAATTTTAGTTTATATAAAAACTCATTAGTTGAATATTATTACAGAATGTAACCTTGTAATTTTTATTATCCTACTTGACATTAAAAAAATTTTACAACACTTTTCTTCCTAATGGATTTTATTTTATGTTTGCCAAACCATTTTTCATACTTCACATGCTGTGGAATTGCGAGTATATAAATGAAAAATATTACAATTTCCATGTGTCAAAAAATGGAGCACAAAACCTCATTAGCCAAAAAACAAAAATAGAAGCACTCATTTGGCTAAAAGGAATCAAAACAAGCGCGAACATTTTTGTGGTTGTTTGGATTTTTGGGTTTGGATTTTTGTATTATTATTTTTGTATACCCTACACGGCAATAGTCAGAAAGGGTGTTACCCGTTTGTGCTGATGTATGTACATTAGGGGTATAACTTTTGAACAATTTTTTAAATTATGAAAAAATACCTATCCATGCCATATAGACCGTGAAAATCTATGATGAACAGTGGGGTCACTTTTTCGCGGGCGTTAAAAAAGTTCCCCCCCAAATCACTTTGAAGAGTAGTATTTGGATTTTTTTTTTTGTTTATTAAAAATACAATATCCTTATTAAAAAAACACAAACCATTCATTTATATTTTTATGCTATTTCACAAATAAGACTTATACCACCAATTATACTACATCCAAGTAGTTAAAAGTATGTTAAAATAACACGGAAACTCTTTTTTTGAACAAAATGGAACCAACCTCACAATCCCAATTGTTTACTTTTATTTTCATTTGTTTGCAGTTTTGCTTAGACAGAGAGGTTCTCTATCCCAAATACTTGTGCAAGATATTTTCCAACATTGCAGAACAACATGCACTTTGAACTTAAAGGTTATTTCCTTCAACAAAGATAATTTTTAGTATCTGAAGTTAATATATCGTACATGACTGTACATATGTATGTATGGTATTTAAAAAATAAAAATTCAAATATTATTATTTTTTGGAAGCTTTTAGAAAAAACGGTTTGGGGGGAGGTTTTTTATCCAAATTGATCTCAAAAAACTGTTTTCTTGATACATACATCAGTAGCCACCCCGTCGTGATAGGTATTTTTTTTTTGGTTATACCCCTAATGTACATATGTAAAATTTTTAAGAATTCCGATCGATTTTTCCGATATTTTCTAAACCGAGCTTGGTATGTCCGTGAATTTGATAGCATTCAGTAGAGAGTTGCGCAAATTGTTTTAAAAGTTATGTGTTTTATTTCCAACTACTTCAGGTTACTGTATTTGAGTGTAGACAGAAATACCAAAGCAAAAATAACAAAACATAACACTCACTGAAATAAATCAAGCATCATTCGAAATATTTTTTTTTACAGTTTTGTTGGTGCTTGTGTTTCCAAAACAAGTAGAATTCCAACAAAAAACCAACAATGAAATAAAGAAACGGCAAATCATAGCCAAAACATCGAACGCAAAAGAACACAAAGTACAGAAAACGTAAAAATATTAGGCAGCAGTGTAATTAAATAATTGCTTTGAGAGCAAATTTAAAGAGAAAACACTTTCTTAGTGTTGGTTCACACTCTTCAAGCTTTAGCCGACAAGTCTTGAGCTTTTAGGCGAGAAAGGAAAAGAGAATGCCATTTCTTTTCCTCTCTGTCCACAAAACTCATGATTTGACGGCCAAGACATGAAGAGTATGAACCAGCACATATACAGGCATGTCATGAATTCCGTTCGGAATGGAAATGATTCCGTAGTTACCATTCCGATCGGAATGGTTTTAGCTTCTAAAGATTCCGTTCGGATTCATTAAACCTCAAAAAAATATGAAACCACTTTTTGTGTATTAAATATGGCAACACTGCAACGAATGTAGAAAACAAAACAAACATGAAAACAGCTGATCCTGAAAACCAGCCAAATTTAAGTTTTCTATCAAAGTAAAAAATTTTTGATTTGTGACAACTCCGTTTATTTTTCTTTTTTTGGAAAGCATTTAGAAAAATTCAATTTTTTTTATTTAATTCACATAAAATTATATTTATTTTAGATAAGGAAGCAAAAACAGCGTGCTTTACTGATAACAATGTATTTTGAATAGTTTGTACACCTGAAAAATATGAATTCCACTTTGAAAAATGAAAGTGGTATCATTCCGAAAAAAAAATTTCGTTTTACATTTTCCAAAGAAGCAAAATACGGAATCAATTCCACTTCCGAACGGAATTAAGCTCTGTGACATGGCTGATAATCATAAATCTTTGGTGATATTACGTTCATATAATGACGTTAAAAAATTCCTAAATGTGTTACTGTTGCCAATTTAGCATTTTTACTGGTAGATCTAACATTTTTTAAACTCATTACCATGAAAAAACGCTTCTCTATATCCTAGCATTTTCCCGAAATTATTAAGCACTTTATTAGCATTTTTCAGTTGAAATGATTCACTTTTATTTTTTCCATTAATTTAAAGCTTTTTGCTAGGTGTGCATAATGTACATAAATATTAATACTGTATTTTTTCAGATATAAAATGATATTTTTATTTTTGAAATTTTAAAAATAAATTGTGAACGTAATGGAACATAATTGTTTTAACCAAGTTAACTTTTAAATGTAATTCAATATAAATTTTTTTAAAGCTGCGTTATTTTTTATTAACTAAAGACAAATTTTTGCATCTATATTAATTTATTTTTAATGTTAAAAATGAAGTGATTTGTATACCCTCTACCACCAGTGGTAAATGAAGGTATACTTCGTTTGTTATTCCGTGTGAGATATTTTAATATTTATCTCAAACCATTGAACCTTGTGTAATTCTTAGTAGACGTAGTCATGTCCGCCTGACTGTCCGTCTTATTAAATTTTGGACAAATTCGTTTTATATGACTGGAAATCACACTAAAATTTTATGAAGTGGACCCCTCTTCATAGGTCCCATGGAAATCGTCTTTCCTAAAATAATTTAAAAAAGCATTAAATTCTAATAAAATTGTATTATTGTATGAAGCTTCGATTTAAATTAAATTTTTTTTTATATTTTTGATGAGCGATCTACAATTTAAAATCGGTTCAACATAAATCTGCTAAAAAAAATCACTTTAATGCGCCTAGTAATATTTCTGAAGCAAATCAGAACATTTCTTTTAACTTAGGCAACGAATTATATTACTGTGAGGATAGGTTTTATGAAGATTGGCTTATAATTTATAGATCCCATATAAAGCCTTCTCCTGAACTATTCGCACTCTCGTGGAAGGGTATTGAACATTCGGCATAGGCGAATAGAGCGCTCTTATTTCTTTTATATTTTATTTCCCAATTTAATTGTAAAAGACTATAAATTACTAGCGGCCAATTTCACCAAGTTAAGTTATAATTAACTATCAGTTATAGAAAACTTATTGGTAACTGGAAGTTAAAGTTATAATTAGTTTTAACTGAACTTAGTAAAATTGGCCGTAATTCATGTAATTTTATACCATGTACAATTTTTTTTTACATTTTTTTTGGCATTGTTTAACATTTTTTTCACAAGAATCTAGTATTTTTCCTTCATTACGTTTGGGAAACACTGCTCTCCATGCAAGTTTGTCTTTGCTCTATATCTACAATCAAAATATTTAAATGGAATCTGGGAATTATTTCTTTTTATAAGCAACTTTATTATATTCAATATTTTTTATTTTTCAAACTTATTCTATGAGCTAAATTTCAGTTATGTATTTTATAAGGCTTTTTGTAACAGTTCTATTCCTTAAATTTTAAGGAATGACTTTATACACTACCAGACTATTATATTGTATTTTCTTGTTACATTTTACCTTAGCTTTCCGTTGGATAGCAATGAAGTATATTGATGTACAGAAAAATTTACAATTATTAGACACCAGCAGAATATAATGCATTTTCTTTGTGTCACACTGGATAGTGATACTTTATAAATTGAATATATTTAACTATTTTAAAAAATATAATCTGGGAATTATTTCTTTTTATAAGCAACTTTATTACATTCAAAATTTTTATTTTTCAAATTTATTCTATGAGCTAAATTTCAGTTATGTATTTCATGTATATCATGTATAAATTCGAAAAATATAAAATGTAAAAGTTACGTCATATTCAAAATGTCATAATTTCGCCGAATTAGCCGAATGTGTTGAGTTTATTTTTTCAATATCTCAAAAACTACTGCACATACGAAGATGATTTGTATGTCATTTTAAAGTGAATATATGGGGCTACAAATAATATATTAAAAAAATTTATTTATTAAAAAACATATGTTCCTTATAGGATGAAAGGAACCTTCACACCAAATTTCATTCAAATCGAAAGGGGTCGGGTCCCACTCTTGGTCGATTTGACATGGAATTACCCTGTATGTATCTATTTCATAGAAAAAATTATTGTGTGTCAAAAAGTTAAAAACATAAAGTAAAAAAAAAAATTTATTTCCAATTTAAAATCCTTAAAAGGATAAGAGATGTGATGATTGTTCTGAAACTTAATCAATTTATACGGTAAGTAAAGTTATTATTTAATGCATCATAAAGAAATTTTAACTGGTCTGTTATAAATTCCAGTTTTTCAAATAATACTGTTAATTTTGTCAAGATTCCGTTTTGTGTTGATGTGAGAACCTCATAGTGCATTTTGTGCTTAAATAAGTTAAAATGGTTGTTGTGATGTGATTTTCAATAAATTTTACTAAAATTAAGTAATAAAAACAACTTTAAAATACATCTTTTATTTCAATTTGGTAAGCAACAAAATATTTTGTTAAAATGACAATTTCGTTATCAAAATTCATATTTAATTGTAAACAAATTTTTTATTCTATATGACAAATTCATTGTTAAAAATATTTGTTAAGTTTTAACAATTTTTATTAACAAAATAATTTTTTGTATTTACAAATTCAGTTGTTGGTGCCTTTTCAATAAAAAATAATTGTATTGACGGATATGGTATTCAATATGACAACTGATTTGTCGTAATTTTTTTCTGAGTAAATTAAAACAATAAACAAGGCAAATTTATTTTTCGGGTGTCGTTGAAAGCACATTTGTGCTATTTTTTTCTTACACAGGGTCTCCACCTGAGATAATATCTGATATAATATGTGAGAGAACGTCGGCAGAATGAGAGAGCACATTTCTTCATGTTAATCTTAATCTTAAACAAGGGGAACATGTATCTTATAAGATTTCATAATTTACTGATTTTCGTACAGTAAACTTGTGTCGTTTTTTATTATATTTTAGTTTTTTCTTTGTTTTTAGTATTTATTATTGTTTTTCAAGCACTTTTTACAAGATTTACACTATTTTCATTAAAAATATTAAACATTTTAATGATAGCGTCTTAATATTAATTCATATGTATGTATGTATGGGTATTTTTGACAGCTTATCTTACAAGATAGTTGTTATAAGATTTCTCATAACAACTGTCTCATAACATTTATTATAATATTAATACTAACACTATTTGAGAGTCCACACGTAAGATACTACTCTCTGCGATTGAATTTGACGTTTGCTGATATAAAAATCTTATATCTTATCTCAGGTGGAGACCCTGTGTTACTTAGAGAGAGGAATATCAGAAGTTGCTTGTGTTTTTGACATATCAACCAATGAAAGCAACAAATTATCTACAATGTTGTGTTTTTGGTGTTGTACTTGTTGTAGTATTGCCACCACCGTTTACATGAATTCGCCTTGAAAATAATTAAATTACGGATGAGAGAGTAATATGCACATTGTGCAAATCTTAACATTAAGTTCATATTATTGTTAAAAGAATAGGATAGAATAGGCCTGTTGAAAAAAGCTTAAATCGATTTACGATTTTACCCAGCCACTATAAAAATTAGCTTTGGTGTTCAAAAATCTTAAAATTACCTTGGTAGCTAAATCAACATTTTATTGCAATCGTAATCATGCTACCAAATTTAAAAGGAACGGCCTACATTTGATTATAGCTTTTATACAAATAATACCCCCGCAAAAACCCTTTAAACGCTATAAATTCCTTATAAATGTTGGTATTCCAATAAAATGTTATAAAATAAATTTAATGATAGCTACTATATATTTTATCAACAATTTGTAAGAGGTAGGCCCTGAAATTACCGTAATGCCCATGCGAACCCATTACCTAAAACCACTTAAAAATAAATTGATCATATAAAAATTTTTCTTTCTAAATAAACATACAAAAATATAAACCTTTTGACAAGATTTTGTGTTTTGGCTTCACAATTGCGTATAGGCCTCAACTAGGATTTACTCTCGCAAATCGTTGTGTAATACTTAAAAGCTATGTAGGGTATCTTATGGTCGGGCGTGCCCAGCTATAATTTTTTCGTTATTTTTTTTTTTGCTTGGAGCTCAAAAATTAATAAAGATGGATGTATACTACTTAAACTAATATTCACATGACCTTTAACACCATTTACATAAATATTGTGTATCTGTTGGGCTACATATTTACAGTTAGTTTTTTTTTTTACTATAATTAAGATAATAAACAATACCAAAGCACATTCTTACATACATAACAGTAGTTTTTTTGTAAAAATGGGATTTACCTATGAATTGTAAGCTAATTTGCAGAAACAGGAAAAAAAAACAGAAAAAGGGATTTTAAGGATTCGTTTTATTTTAAAAAATATTTTTAAAAAATTATTTTTGCCAACAAATGTAGCCACCTAATTCTTGTTACAAATCCAGTTTTTATATACATACGTTAATATAGTTCACCTCGTATCATGCTTAAACAAAAAAGACAGAGTCCAGTGGGAAATTTCTATATAGATACGTAGATACGACTTACAATGCACTGACACTTAAGAAAGTATAAGAATTTGAATATTCCTTTTTAACTTATACTGTAGCGACTACAACTGCGTATTCTGTTGCTACTACTTTGTAACTTCCGTATTTTCACCTCCCATACCCAGAGAAAAACTATGTTTAAATATGATCACCTCCAACAAAACAATTTTTAAAGAAAATTGTAAACATATTATGGTTAAATTTAACCATATTATTATCACCGACAACCATATTATGGTTAAATGTGTCCTCCATCAAGAAGGCACAACCATATTTTGGTTGCCTCCGAACATGTTTTGGTCAATAATAACTAAAATATGTTTAACATTTATAATAGCATTGTTGGTTTTCAACCATAGCTTGTTGCTCTTGGAGAAGAGGAAAATACTTTTGTTAATTTAAAAACAAATTATTGTCATATTTAACCATAAAAATTTTTTTTTTTTTGTTAGGACCAGCACTCAGGGGATGACCCCTACTAATGCAATGCATTGTGTTGGAACTAGGAAAATAGGTTATGGGAAGGAGGAAAGAGGGAGTAGTGCTTGTGAACATTCGACTTGAACTTATTCATGTTGTAAGTGAGAGGGAAGACTTCAGCAGGAAGGTTATTCCACATACGAACAAGTCCGGCCAAATGGTTTTCAACCATAGCTTGTTGCTCTTGGAGAAGAGGAAAATACTATTGTTAATTTAAAAACAAATTATTGTCATATTTAACCATAACATGTTTAGAGGCAACCATAATATGGTTGTGGCTTCTTGATGAAGGACACATATAACTATAATATGGTTGTCGGTGATAATAATATGGTTAAATTTAAACATTTTATGTTTAAAACTTTTTTTAAAAATAGTTTTGTTGGAGGTGACCATATTTAAACATGTTTTTTCTCTGCGTGCATGAACCGGTCCTATGGGTATATACTGATGGTTCGAGGAATGCTTGCTGAGTATTCAGGGGTAACGCTTATATGGATTCCAGGGCACTCAGACTGCCCGGTAAACCAGATAGCAAATGAGCTGGCCAATGGCTCACTGTAAGTCACTCATTGCGCAGGAGGGATGGCCCTGTGAGTCAACCTGCTCAATATCCAGGGCACTCTGGCCCTGCATCATGCGCGATACAAAGATTGCTGTAATTCAAGAATTTCAACCTGAGTCAAATAGTTAATGTAGTTCCACAAATCATAACTTAATGTGTCTTAATTCCGTAAAATATTGAAACAAATTGAAAAAAAAAGTTTTCTTGAAAAAAACTAGATAATTCCATTTTTGGAAAAAACAAGATAACTGCCATTGATTTTCGGGTTTAATGTCCAAAAATTAGTTCAGTGGAAGCAGAAATCTTTACCATTATTTAAATTTATGTTTTGTTTAATGCGCATGCTTAATAACATAAATTCATATTAAATAATTAGAGAATATGTTTAAAACTTTAAGTGTGTTTTTTCTCATGTTTTCAAAAAATGGAGCTATCTTGTTTTTCCTTAAAAAAACGTTACTAGGCACCAGACTTCTTGAAGTAATACAAATAAAAAAATCTCCAAAGTATTGGCATTCATAAAAAATCATCTGCAGATGAGAGACATCGTACACCTTTTTTACATGTCGAAAATCATGCTAAATTACTTAAAACAATTGTTGAAGAATGGATCAAATAAAATGGTGGCAACTGAGCAAATTTAACTCCAGAAAATACGAATCGCACTAATATAAAGCTTATTGTGTATTTTAACAACTTAGATATTAAAGTCACTGCCAATCAAATAAATGAAATCATTTAAGAAGTTAAAATAATATATATAAAATTATATTAATAATATTAAAAACATTAGTAAATTTGTACAAAATAAATCTTCCAATCATCAATAGTCCATTTTTGTACTCAAAATCGTCAAAATAGCGATAAATCATAACATCTGGCAGCCGTGTTAACTACATCGACTATTCTCTTCCCAACTTTATTCTGTTCTCCCTTTATTTTGTTCAAGGCCAGACTCCGTTTGATATTTATTAATTTTCTTCTTCTTTTACTTGTCAGTGAGCAATCATCTGCATACAATATCACAAGTGCAATTATAACTGCGTAATTAGTTTTAAATGTGTTTTATAAATAAAATATTACATAATTTGAAATAAAAAAAAACTTAAATTGAGAAACTGCAGAAATTATTAAGTGTGTTAAATTAAAAAGTACTTAAACAGCATTTAATTAATATGCAATTAATTATAGTTCAGTGTTTATTTTAAAATATAATCATTGCGTTGTATTTGTTGTTCGCTAACTTGTTGTGAAATAATACATTTGAAAAAGAAAATGAAGAAAGTGATAGGTAAGTGAAAGCCAATAGTGAGATAATTTTGAAAAGTAAATCAGTTGATAAAAGGTAATATCGAAATACTACTTAATTAGTCAACATTAAATACATTTTCAATTCAGATTTTAGATACCTACTTACATTTTATTTAATACTTTTTTAAATGTTTATGAATATGGCTTTAAACATATTGATACAAATTTAATAAACCCAATTTAAGAACTACTGCTGAAGGGTATTTTGCCAGTGCATTGCATAAAGAACCCATATCAACCGAATCGGCCCATATTAAGCCATAGTTGTTATTTAAAGCGTTTTTAATAAGCAAATAATTATTTAGTTTTTTTTTATTTAGACCAAATTTTGCACTTGGTATACAAAATATTCTTACTTACTTTAATTTCCTATCTTTTCACTTACATAAGTATGTACATACGTATTTCTACAATTGTTGCTCACAAAATTTTTGGAGTTGCCTGCAATGCAGTTTATTTACTTAATGCAACACTGTGTGAATTTTAATTTAATGCTACATTTATTTTGGGTGCAAAAGCACAATTACAATAACAATAACAACAACATGAAAAGTTAACAGAAACTAACAAAGTGAAACTACACTGTTATACAAATTTAAACTTTTGCAAAGACATATGTGACAGCGCATAGAGAAAGGGACCAGTAAGGTAAAGGGAACAGTAAAAACCAACTACACAAAACAAGAGGTAGGGACGACCTACGCGCGTTTTCCAGGTTGACCAACACGTTCCTGACGTCATGAGATGTGTCGCTTTCAAATGAGACCAATACCAACACGCTCAGTGATAGTACACCAAAGATACACGTATTTAAATCTTTAAAATGGCTCTCCTGAACAAAACCATTAGGTCCCTTTCTATTTTACGCGTCACATATTGATAAATTTATTTCTACAAGTTTAGCGGTCAAGATCACAAATTTTTAAAAAAAATTTAAAATGTTTCGATCTTTTTACTTTCATTTAACACTCCGTTTTTTTTAATTTTGTTCTAACAACAAGAAGCAAATTATTTGAAATCTACGGAAGCTAAGCTTTCATTTTACTACATGTAATAAATAATTTTCAACGGTCAATAATAGTAAGATACAGTAGATAACGGGTATAATAACATCTCATAAAAGAAGAAAAATGCTTTTAAGAAAGTATTTAAAAAGCACCGTGTCTGTTTCCATATCGTACTTAATCAACAACGAGGGTATTAACTCAAAATTTTTATTGTTAACTTTTTCGAAAAAATCGACACGTTATATTTATTTCTACCCGCTGTAAAATTATAGTGCTTTTTTGTCTACTTTTTGCTAACGAAACGGTTGGCGTTAAAATTTTTTTGCATTTGCCTTCAATGTTAAATTAAAAATATGCTTTACTTCTACTGAAAATTTGTAAATAGTCTTTGACTAATTGTGTTCAAAAAGCATTATGTATAAGAAAACTTTCTATAACAAAAGATCTGATAAAAGAAACATTTTGCCATGCACCAAACAATATAATACGTACACAAAATATAATCACCCATATTATGAAAGTCGACGTCGACATAAGTCGACGGCTTCGGACCAGTAATTATATTTTCTGAGTCGTTATTGACAATAATCGATTACTATTGACAGTCACTTGATATTTTCTAGGGCGCTTTTAAGTCGATGTCGAGTATAATTGTCTCTGTTTTAGTCGACAGGAAATTTTGCGACGACTCGAATGAAAGTTAAACCAATTTTAAGTAGAATTTTAACATAATTATTAAGTACGTTAAAATAAAAAAATGCAAATTTAAAGGAAGTTAGGGGCACAAATTTTAAAAGTAAATTAAACACGAAAATTCGAAAAAGTTTGCTAAAATAGTGAAAATTCGCGAAAATTTTTTACTTAAGACGATTGCCTCAAAAAGCAACAAAACTACGCAAAATTGCAAAAATTTGGAAAAGTTTGCAAAAATAACGCAAATTCGCGAAAATTTTTAACATTTTAAACAAGCCATGAAATAAAATAAAAGTCCCTAAAACTATAAGGAATGTCAAAATTTCGGTAAAAATTGCAAAATTAGCGGAATTTCGCAGAAATTTGCTAACAGCGGCATGATAGCAAATTTTTTATTATATATTAATAATCCTTAAAGCTATAAAGAATCAGAAAACTTAGAGTCAAAAATAGCTCTATTCGCGAAAAATTCAAAATCGGAAGCAACTCTAAAATTAATTTGATATCGCTTAATCGGTTAAAAAAACAAAATGTCGGAAAATAGCATAAATAGCGTTAAAGAAATTAACTTTAATGATGAAGAACAAAAATAATAGAAACAAAATTGGAGATGCGATTTTTTTCTGTCAGATTTTCGATAACTTGTCGACGTCGACACAACTTTCTTATAAAATACCAAATTAACGTCAAAGTGATGTAGTCGTCGACTTGATGTGACAACAAACAAAAATAAATGTCGATGTCGACAACGATTTACATAATAGGAGCGAATAATTTTTTTTATAAACGATACACTTTTATAAGAAATAAATTTATTGTATGAGTAAAAACTTTTATATAAAGTAAATTTCTTATAAAAGGTAATGGCTTAAAGAACAAAACGCTTATAAGAGACATTTAAGTTGTTTTTTTTAATTCTTCATATCCGTTACCTAATGCAATACTATTAAGGATTAAAAATCAACAATTTTTACATTGGCGTCTACTATTTTTACTGAGTTTCATATTTTTTATGACACATAAACTTGATTCTTCGATTAACAAATGGCTGTTTTAGAAAAAATGTTCAACTTTGGTCCACCTTCTAAAACATTTGACAAAAAAATTTAAAAGAGACCGAAAAATTTAATAATTTTTTCAAGGCTTTCATCATGAAAAGGCTGATTCATTGTGAGGTTTGATTTTCATTATGCTTTTCTTATAGATCACGCGTGACTCACGCCAAACTGCTTTATCATTTTTGTTCAGTATCATTTAGCAAGTCATCATGGAAGATTCACACCACAACAGCGTCTCCAAATTGTTCAACATAAACTCAGTGAAAATCGTGAAATTTTGTTTAGTGATGAAGCACATTTCTGGCTCAGTGGAAATGTTAATAAACGAAATTGTCGTATTTGTCCTGATGAGCAACCCAAAGAGTACCAAAAACCACCATTATATCCATTAAAAACAACGGTATGGTGTGTTTTATGGGCTGGTAGAATCATTTATAGATATATATTTCTTCAAAAATAAGGAAAATCCGAATGTTATCGTCAATGGTAACCGTTTTCGCACCATGTTAATGTCTCGGTGAGCTCTTGTTTCAACAAGGCCGCGTTATTTTTTTTTTTTTTTTTATTATTCCTACACTGGTTGAATGTGTTTACAGGCCAAATAAGAGAGTACTTTTGGCAGTTTTATATTCCACTCTCGAAACTCTAACAACGGAGTATAATGACATAGTAATAACTGGAGATTTCAATTCAAATATTTAAGTAGACGCCACACTTCCTGATAATATGTTATCCCTTGGTCTTTTTTCAGTCAATACGGCAAGTCCAACACATCATACCGCTACAACAAGTACTTTGATTGACCTTTATTTGTGTCCAACATTTCTAATATAATGTGTTATGATCAGATATCGGCTCCTTGTTTTTCTAAACATGATTTGATATTCTTGACCTACAACTTTCGGGTGCTACCAGTTAATCGGTGTTTTAGTTTCCGTGACTTTAATAGTATTGACTATAATCTTTTGTACGAACATTTTTCACACATCACCTGCTATGATATTTATTATATGCCTTCAGTACCTTTACAGCGCAACTGTACCACTTAAATATAAAAAAAAAATACTCAAAAACAAAAACCCTGGTGTACGGAAGCTGTCAGGGAAGCCATACGCATAAGAGATGTGGCTTATGCAAGGTGGAAAAAATTTAGAACTCCGGATCTAAAACTTCAGTTTTCTCTAGCGAGAAATGTTGTCAATAGACGAATTAAACATGCCAAAACCGAATATTATTCCCAACGGTTTAGCTCGGCAATAGACTCTAAGCAAACTTGGAAAGCTATCCGTGAAATAGGTATTGGCAAAACTGACATGAATAATGATTGCCAAATTGATGCAAATACTCTTAACGAATCTTTTACAAGCACTCCTTCGATACAAGCGAACCTCGACTTCTACGATTTTTCCTCACATTCTTCGAATATTAATATTGATAACCAGTTTTTCAGATTTTCCTATGTTTCTCAATATGATGTTATCTCGACCATCCATTTGATGAAATCTAACGCAGTGGGATTTGATTATATGCACCCAAAATTTGTAAAGATAATTTTGCCTTTGATTTTACCTTATATTACTCATTTGTTTAATACTATTTTTTTAATACATGCGAAAGTTATTCCATTACCTAAGTCAAATGGTGAATACCGACCAATAGCCATCTTGTGCTATCTATCTAAAGTTTTGGAAAAACTATTGCATAGTCAAATGTTGGGATATATTAATGAACATAATTTGCTTTCTAATATGCAATCTGGGTTTCGCCGGGGTCATAGCTGTATTACAGCTCTTGCGGAGGTATGTGAGAATATACGACAGAGACTCGATAATGGGGACATTAACTTTTTAGTGCTTCTTGATCATTCGAAGGCATTTGACACAGTGGATCATCAGATGCTCATTAGTAAACTGAGACACTTTTTTCGATTTGCCAATACATCTACCAATCTCATTTTTTCTTACCTTTCGGCGGGCACGCAATCGGTATTTATGAACGACTCTTGGTCAAACTCTTTATCTCTAATTAAAGGAGTGCCACAGGGCTCTATTCTGGGGCCACTTCTTTTTTCGATATATGTAAATGATTTACCTGAACAATTATCCAATTGCAAAGTCCACTTGTATGCGGATGATGTGCAACTTTATTTAAGGAGCCCTGTGAATAGTATTGCTTTGGGTATATCATCTGTAAATACTGAAATGAACAAAATATACCTGTGGGCTTCTGCAAACGGGCTCTGTTTGAATCCTCGGAAATCTAAGTGTATTGTTATATGTAGAAAAAGTATTGCTCATACCATTGTTCCCACCATTGCTGATAACATTGTCATAAATGGTGAGAAGATTGAGATTGTGAAAGCAGCGAAAAATTTGGGAATCATTTTTAACAATAGTCTCACTTGGAACGATCATGTGAACTGTTTAGTTGGTCAGTCCTATCTTAAGTTACGGGCTCTATGGTTGACACAATACTTTACCCCTTTGAGGATAAGACTTTTACTTGCCAAGACATATCTGATTCCTAGTCGCTTCTCTGCAGGAGACCAGAGTCACTGGCGGGAATCGAACCCGCAACCCCGGTACTGATAGACTAGCTCACTACCAGCCGGGGCCCCGGTAGGCTTGCTGTTTTATATGACTTTATTCTTTTTTAATAATTGTATTTTTTTGTTTGTTTTAATACTATGAACCATTTTGTAATAATTATATGTAATTAAATATTCTTGTAACATTTTACGTTCCTGTACTGTAATTATAAGACACTGGCTTGTTGTACAGGAAATGAAAATAAAATAAATAAATCCCGCGAAGCTTTTCGCTTCTCTGCAGGAGACCAGAGTCTCTGGCGGGAATCGAACCCGCAACCCCGGTACTGATAGACTAGCTCACTACCAGCCGGGGCACCGGTAGGCTTGCTGGTTTTAGAAAGGGCGACGAAAGGCGGATTTATGGGACCGTAGAAAAAAATGTATGGATAGCGCGTTCATAGTTGGGAAATGGGCGATTGGAGGTCAACATCAACCTCCCTATGAATTGATATTCCAGGTTAAGTAAAGAGTTAGATTGTTGTTGTTTTGAATTTTTGGTTTCAGTTTGTTTTTGTTCTGGCTGCGAACCAGGGTCAACCAAAGGGTTGAGAACACCCCCCTAAGGAGATGACACCGAGTGGAGCTAGTAGGGTAACCATGGCCCAAGAAGAAAAAAAAAACTGGTTCGCAACATATGTTTCACGAGCCGCACAGCTCGACCTTGTTTGAAACCCTGACCTTGTTGAGAAATTATTTTTGTGTACGATCCTCTAACTGCCACATAAAAATCATTTGGTGAGCACTTAATTTCACGTTTTATTACGGTAAGTTGGCACCTAGATCGCGTGATATCACACCTCTGGTCTGATGTCTTCCGGAATAAACTAGCTACAATTGGCGCTTTGGAAGCCGACAGTTCTCGTGTTATTCGTGAAATACCAGTCGCTATGGTCAAACGAGTCGTCCAAAATTGGACCTTTTGAATGGACCACCTCAGACGTAGTCATGTCCAATATTTTCAAGATATTATTTTCAGTAATTGCCATATAATGTTCCTTTAACCGATAATAAAAATTTTAACATCACTTTTAAATTTATGTATTTTATTTTACAGTATAAATCACACCTCACGATGAGTCACCCAATATATTAAACACCTATCCATGTCTTTATAAGTATAATTAAAAAAATAACGTTAAATTTTCGATATATTTTGCAAACATTCCGGAAAATAAGTTAACCCTAGAGTAAATAGCCAGTTACGTGTGTTCATTGGCGACTTTAAACATTGTCAGCTGCAAAATCAATGCTAATAGAATATTGAAAATTCGGATCTAGATAACTTTGCTATTGTGTTGACCATTTATGAAATTCGGTACAGTATGAAATCCAGTATAGAACTATAGCTATTAGCTTCGCGAAGATAACACCTACGCCTGCACATAACTATAATTTTTGAGAACATAATGTCATGATTTTCTGAAAACTTACCGTACAGTTTTAAAATTTTTAATAAGTTTATGAACAGTATGACAAAATTTACAGAATTTTATAGGCTGTTTATTAGTGTTATTTATTTAATTTGCCTTTTTTTGTATTCTTACTTTTTGTTACTTCAGCATTATTAATAGAATGTCTGTATGTGTGAATTACACGTTCGAATATTATTTGCTAACAAAATTTTTAATTAAAATAAATTGAAATGGTTTGTTTTTGCTAGTATTTGTCTGCAAACAGTGCATCATACCCTGCAGGCAATCGGAAAAGCAGTTACGTTAAAGGACAGTCACATTACTCGTTGGAACGAAACTTGCTGAAAAAGAACTAGATTTGTACTAGTCAAACATTTGCTACAATAAGAACAACAAATAAGAGTGCTGTATTCGGCTGTGCCGAATATTATATACCCTTCGCGATAGTGCGATTAAAAAAGAAAGTAATATAAATACTGTTCTATAGATATAAGTAAATATATTTTGTGCCACGCTCTCTTCTCCAATTTTAAAGATATTATGGTAAATTTAACCATATTATTGTCATCGACAACAATATTATTTTTAAGTTAGTTCTCTATCAAGAAGACATAACCATATTATGGTTGAATATGTGTTGGATTATAATAACTAAAATATGCTTAGCACTTATGATAGCATGATTAGTCTTCAACCATAGCATGTTGCTCTTGGAAAAGATGATAATACTATTGTTAATTTAGAAACAAATTATTGTCATATTTAACGATAACATGTTGAGGGGTCAATATGGTGGTGGCTTCTTGATGGACGACTAATTTGGCAATAATATGATTATTGCTGTCAATATAATGGTTGAATTAAACATAATATGTTAAAAATTTTCTTTAAAAATTGTTTTGTTGAAGGTAACCATATTTGAATATGTTTTTTCTCTGCGTGTAGAGGGTCTGATATCTACATTGTATAAATTACAAACGCACTGACAAACTTTATATACCCTTTTACCTTTGGTAAAGGGTATAATTATGAAATATCGACTGCACGAGATTTTTCTCTTTAAAAATAAGGCATTTATAAAGCATTTACTTGTTTGTTATAAAAACGACAACAACAAAATTTAAAAAAACAGAGCTAATAAATTGTAATTTTATGCAAATTTTTCTTTTCGGCTGTTTTCAATGTAAAATGTTGAACAAAAAGCAAAAATTTTTGTGTTACCGCAAACATTTGTTCTTCATGTTTAAAAAATTTAATAATTTATAAAAGAAAATAAAAACTCGCGGTTTGTAAATGTTGCAATTGTAAAGGTAAATACATGACATTTTCAAAGCTAAATGATTACTTTACTTTTATTTTTTTGTTAAAAAATGGTATGTATGTGTAAAATGTTCATTCATACATACATATGAGGGATTTCATGTCAAGTGACCCAAATTTTGAAATCGATGTCTTCGGATTTGGATGAAATTTGCAAGGTTAGTCCTATTGGATAGTAGTTTAGACACAAATTTTCAACAAGGTCGGTCAAAAAGTTTCTGAGTTAGAAGGGGTAAAAATTTGACATTTTGGCCAAACAGGTGTTCTTTCTCGTCCATGTAACTTATTATCTATTGGTGTTAGCAAAATTTGTCCCAAAAAAATTTGATAGCTGTTTCTGCAAGCTTTCGAAAAAAATTATTTTGTTTTTTTTTTAAATTTAAAACTTATTTTTTATTTTTTTGAAGCGGGTATTTTATTTTATTTTTGCTCAAGTTAGTTCTTTTCCTTTAAGTTAGTTCTGGTCGCTATTTGGGCCGCGAGTGGGTTATGTATAAAAAAAAGTTATTTCTAAGTCAAGACGAGCATTTTTCAATTTTTAGCATATGCACTATTTAGAAATTTTTCCTATTTGTGTGTAAGTGTTTCTAAAATCTTATAAATAAAACTTATGCTGAGAAACTAGACAAATTAGCCTTTCCGACAGTATATAACATACCTAACTATCATTTCATACCCTCGATACTGTAATACCCACAATATGTTAATCCCAGGAATAAAATCACTTTTTTCTATAGAGATGTTACAAATACAATTTTTTAATTTATTTGTAATAATAATTAAATTAATATTAAATAATAATAATAAAAACAAAAAGATAAATAATCTAAAAAATTTAATCTTAATCACATAAGATCCTTTAATAAATTTTTTTTTTTTTTTTTAAATTTGTTTAAATTAATTTTTTTTTTAAATTTTAAACTATTTTTGTATTTTTTTTAAGAGGTTACTTTTTTATTTTTGCTCAGAAGAAAGCTTGGGTCTTTTCCTTTAAGGTAGTTCTGGTCGCTTTTTGGACCACGAGTGGGTGTTTGTTTTGCAAGTTTTTAAATTTGGGCTAGAATCCTTTATTAAAATAACGTGGAACAGTCGTAAGAATCTGAAGGTAATGTGAAATAGATCTATGTGGATATACGACGTTAACACGCTTTAACAATTGCGAGGGCAATTGTGTGCCTTCATAAAAAATATTGTGTGTACGTTCTGTCAGAGTTGTAAAGTCAGTGTTGAGGTTTTTTGTACCTGAGCCAGAGTCGAAGTAACCATAGAAACTAGTGACTGCAACTCCAAAATGTATCTATCTACTTTACATATGTAATTAACTATACTAAAGCTCAATGCGGTACGTGTTAGAATTAAAATATCGATTGGAAATTTGAGCGAAATCATTTTCTTGCTGTATTTATCCATTTAAAAGGTATTGCATTAAAAATAGCTTAAAGTTAAATAAGACTGGTCCTTATTTGACTTTTAGCATCAAGGTTTGCGTAGCAGTCGGAGTAGGAGTTAGAGTCGGAGTCAGACATAAAAAATTATGCTGATGGAGATGAAATTAAACCATTTTTTGACGACTCTACATCCCTCCTTTTTTAATGCATTTTTTATAGTGTTTATGTATCACTCTTTATCTTGGTTTGGAGAACATATCAAGAACAAGAAGCTGCTCCGTGGATGACATCGCCAAAAAAATATTTCAACTTGTCCAAGAAAAGAGTTTGTGCATTAATAAAAAATTAATAAAAAAAACTATTTATAAAAGTATCTCTTAAATTTCTGTAAGAAATCTGTGCGATTAGTCAATTTTCTATCTGTCAGAAAACAATAAGAATGTCAGCTAACATATCCGAATTTTCCATGCCTTTTTTATTAGATTTCTGTCAGATATCAATCAGAAATGAAGGCAGAAACCCAGAATTACCCAAGTTATGTCTGCTAGAATTCATGTCAACCACTTCATATATTTTTGGGTCAGAAATCTGACAGAATACGATTACGATTCCGGCGTTGATATCTGGAAGACGTTGGTTATTTTTCTGGCTGGGTAGTTACTTTGTCTGCAGGGTAGTTATTTATAGCTTTATATATTTATATATATATACTTATATATATATATATCAAATACATATATATGAATATACATTTGTATCTATCTGAACTGTATATATGCCATTTATACATTATTGCAATTTTATGTTAATTTTGTGTATAGACTTAATTTTTTTTTAATTGTTTTCTATTTTGTTTAAGTATAAAAACCAATGAAATATATAAATTTTTAATTTATATATTCGCGGAAATTGCAAACATTGTAGCGATTATAATTTGAGAATTAAAATTTGTATTGTTTTACCTAAATAATAGTAATTATACTAAAATATTACACATATAAAAAATTAGCAATAAAAATTGAGCAGTCCAGATTCACGTAACACAAGTGTATATGTTGTTAAATAAATAAATGCTATTAGTATTTTATTTTATTAAATATTTTACTGCCGTATTCATAAATAACTAAATTGGATATGAAATATATTTTAAGGAAAATTTGTATGGAAATTTTGTTTTAAAATACGTTTGAAATCTATTTTATTTTTTATAAATACGGCAGTTAGAATTTAAATAAATGTACATTAGGGGTATAACTTTTGAACAATTTTTTAAATTATCAAAAAATACCTATCCATGCCATATAGACCATGAAAATCTATGATTAAAAGTTAGGTCACTTTTTCGCGGGCGTTAAAAAAGTTCCCCCCCAAATCACTTTGAAGTTCAGTATTTGGATTTTTTTGTTTATTAAAAATACAATATTGCAGAACAACTCGCACTTTGAACTTAAAATTTATTTCCTTCAACAAAGGTAATTTTAAGTGTCTGAAGTTAATATATAGTACATGACTGTATGTATGGTATTTAAAAAATAAAAATTCAAATTTTATTATCTTTTGGAAGCTTTTAGAAAAAACGGTTTGGGGGGGGAGGTTTTTTATCCAAATTGATCTCAAAAAACTGTTTTCTTGATATATACATCAGTGGGCACCCCGTCCTGATAGGTATTTTTTTTGGTTATACCCCTAATGTACATGTGCATAATTCGGAAAACTCTTTTAACCTTAAGAGCACTTCAGAACGATTTCACGCTTTGAATAATGTTCACCCATAAGCCTTCATCTGAGTGCGGATCTACGAAGAGGCACAGTGCGTGTTTATTAGTGGAAGATCTCATTTCGTTTGTAGCAGAAATGTAGTTGAGTAATATCGGGTGATTCATCGTGAGGTTTGATTTATAATGTAAAATAAAACAATTAAGTTTTATAGTGAACTTAACATTTTTGCTATCGGTTAAATGAACATTATATGTCACTTACTGTTTGAAAATGTCTAAGGTGGTCGATTCGGAAGGTCCAATTTTGGGCGACTCGTTCTAGCATAACGACTACTATTTCGCGAATAACACGTGTATGGTTTACTTTCAGAGCGTAAACCGTAGCTGCCTTATTCCTGAAGACCTCAGATTTTACATAACTTCAAAGAAGAAGTCCAAAGGTGTGATATCGCTAATCTTGGTGGCAAATTTACCGTAGCAAAACGTGAAATTAAGTGCGCACCAAATGATTTTTAGGCGCCTTATGCTCCAGTGGGATTAAGAGGATCATATAAAACCTTTTTTCTTAAAATGGTCATTGGTTTACTATCTTTATGGCTCATAGCTCCGTCTTGTTGAAACCAGAGCTCACCGAGACCATTCGCTTAAATTTCAGGAAGCACATAGTTCGTTAACATGGTTCGAAAACGGTTACCATTGACAATAACATTCTGATTTTCCTCATTTTTGAAGCAATATAGACCAATGATTCCACCAGCCCATAAAACACACCATACCGTTGTTGTTAATGGATGTAATGGTAGTTCTTGCTACTGTTCGAATTGCTCATCAGCCCAAATATGGCAATTTTGTTTATTAACGTATCCATTCAGGCAGAACTGTTACGATAAAACACGTTGAGCAAATGAAAAATTTATTAATTTTCATCCAATGAATTTGTTCGTTGTGACAACAAATAACTGTTCTTTAAAAGCTTTTACTTAAATAAGTTAATGTACTGTTCGATAATATAACGAAAAAATTAAAAAATATGACGATTGAACTTATTCTTTAATTCAGGTTTACTTTTCGTTAATTTAACGAATAATTTAGTTTTACAAATTTGTTGGCGAACACAGTACATTGTCTCAATGAATTATTTTTTAAAACTCCCCTCGCAACATTACACCACCGCTTTGGGACTTCAAAAGCAGACAAATTTCAACTTTTGAAGCTTCATAGCATGGTAATACACCTTAAAACCTTAATGCGGTTTTGATAATAATATTCAAAAAAAAAATTATGCCAAATAAAAGGTAATTCATGGTATTTTGTGACGATTAGCTTTATATAATTATTATTATTAATTTGAATTTTTTAATTCGTCAATTAAAAGTTGAACTCTGGGGAAATGATTTTTTGTTTTTAATTGATAAAAATAATTTTCAATAAAGTTCAAAAAAATGGAACTAGCAGGTGGATATTCTAAGTTAAATAAATAAAAGATTTTAAAACAAATATCTACTGATCGGACAAAAGTTTTTAACGAAAATTTAATACAATCAAAAAAAGTGTCACTAAATTTTAAAATGTTTTGTCCAATTACTGCTATAAACGGGTTCACATTTTTAAAAATTCTATATGTTCTTCAAGTACTCCAATTGATGCTGCTATGTAAACAAACGATTCCTGTGAATCCTTAATTGTAAATTTTGCAGGTGATTTTTTTCCACTTAAATCTTTGCGCACAAATTTCATTGTAGGAATCAGGTAACCATGCAAAGCCCAAAGCATTGCCGCATCTCGACTATCTGCAAACATAAAATAAGAATCTGACATTAATTGAAGGCTTATATTTTATGTTTAATTTTGTTTAGTATTAAAAATAAAAGTTTTGTTGCAATGTTTAACTCTTAATATTATAATTTAATAGAAAGCGATAATAGTTTGAATGTTTTAGTTAAGTTTTTTTGACTTACTTTCACTTAAATCAGTTGATTTTATATTATTCACCACTTGAACACAAGAATCTTCAATACGTTCTTAAATTATGTTTTTTTTTTAAATGAACTATTAGCAAATCCACCGAAATTAATGATTTTATTTAATTTAACTAACTTTTTCCCTTTTGTTTAATTTGAGAAAATTTTAATTGTAATTAATTTTTTATAAGATTTAATATTACACTACATTTTTTTTTTCAAATAATATCTTAAAAAGTACCAGTCCGAAAATACGAAATGCCAAAAAATGTTAAACTAACACTGTTTTAAAAATCAACTTAACAAACGTTACCCTCATGAAACTTTTTTGACTTCAACGTACTAATTCGTTAAGCCAACAAATCAATTGTAACATTTATGCGTGGGGATAATTTTTAATGAAGGGTTCGTTAACTGAAAGAACACTTTATTAACTTTAACGTACAAGTTTGTTACGATAGCGAACAGTTCGTAGAATTGGCGCGCGTTAATGTTACAAATACTTGTTAAATCACTTCTTACCTCAACGAACACTTTATTAAAGTTAACGTACGAGTTCCACGGGACAACGAATAAATTATAAAATTCACATGTTTTTCTGTTAATATGACTCAATAAATGTTTTATTAGCTCCACATTTTATTAACATTTATGTACATTTGAATTAAGGCGACATATGAACTAATTAGTTAATTTTAACAAATATTTAACAAATGCATGTTCATTGGTACGTAAATTTAAATATTTGAGTAATTTTATTTTCCATTATATTAACGAATAACTCATTGGGCCAACGAAAATTATTTTAATAAACGTTGTTCGTTAATATTATGAACACTTTTTGGTTCGGTGCATTGAGTTATTCTAGAGCCCATTCACTGACTCTGTTGTGGTGTGTGTTTTTTCATGAAAACTTGCCAAACAATACTGAACAAAAATGGCAAAGCAGTTTGATATAAGTCACGCGTGATCTGTAAAAAAGCATATTAAAAATCAAACCTCACAATAAATCAGCCTTTATGTACACAGCAGTGCTTCGCTCTCCCATTAATGTTTTGCACCAAAAACATTATTGCAACAACATGTTTCGCCATGCAACATTTTTCGAGCGAATCATGTCGTTTAATATTGAAATGTACTATCATCTCCAATTTGGATAACAAATTATCGCTAGTTTATCTGAATTAGGCCGGGTTTTTGAGCTATCGATTAAGTTTAAACTAAGTTTAACGAACTCTGAAACTTCGGGTTTTCCGGCGAAGTATGATTTTTTTTGTATTGTAAAGACCGCCATTTTAAGCAAAACTAAGCAATTCCGACAAAAAATTTTATACAAGCTGGGCAATGGTGGCATAAATCTGTTTAAAGGTTAACTAAACCTCGTTTAACTGAGATTCCAAAAATCCAGCCTTAGTTTCAAAAGAAAATCAAAACAAAGAAAAAATAAAATAAAAATGCATGTTAAATTAAATAAAGTAATAATTTTGTATGCAATAATAATAATTATAGAAGTGTTAAATAATATATACGTATTTAATTTTTACATACTTATTTTAATCCTTTTTAAATAAAATTACATTAACAACAAAAAACAGAATCCAAGAAACCAAATATAAGTAATGCCCAAATAAAAATGTCAAAGTAGTACAAAAATTAATCGTAAGAATATTATGTTTGGCAATCTAGTTTCAGACAGCGAAACAAGTGGTTCATATCTTCATAAGAACATTGCATAGGGGATATATTTGTAAACTGGGTATCGAAACGTTTTGTAAAGATGACATTAGAAGTTTTAGAAATATATGAAAATTCTCTGGTAATTATTGTGAGACTTATGTGCTGTGATTGTATGTAAAGTAAAATTTATATGAAAAGCAATCCGTTTTTTGAATGTTTTTCATACAAATTTTACTACACGTTCAATCACTTGTGTTGGGAAAACAGCACATTAGGAGTTATAAGTGCAATTCAATTTAGAATTTATTATCCCCTTTTATTTTTTTTAAGACTTTTAAAAATAAGCTTTTGTGCTTTTTTAATTTTTTTTAAATTATTCACCCCAGATGATTGGGACTAGGGGGCTGCATATAAATTTATGAAACATATAGTCCGTTAATCATAATAGTCCGAAATTGCTTGCTGTTAAAACTCAGCTGAGATATGATCAAAAAACCACGACTGCCTCTAATTTTACCAACAAATCCCTTGTTGTTCTTGTTCTTTTTATTTGTTTTTATGTATATCTAGAGAACGGTAAGAGCCAAAGTTTCCAATCACAACATCCAGCAAAATGTGGGCGGAATTTGAGAAGTGGGCGTTGCACAAAAATGATTTATTTACAACTAAAGCTATGCCGAATATTATGTGAAGTGTACATAATATTCGGCATAGCTGAATATTGCACTCTTGCTTATTTTTTCTAGTTCTGTTGGATAGTGTGCATTAGTGGGTAAGGGGAGGGGTGTGGTGAAGTGTATTAACCTTCGCCTAACCAAGGATTTTTAAGCATGTATGTTCATCGGTTATCAACACCCAGCCGTGTGGTACTACACATATGTTCATAGGCGATGAAAAAGTTTTCATCATACAATTATTTCGTTTTTTCAAGAAGCTAACAATCTGTACAGGGAGAAAAAATTTTCATTTAACTGAAGCAAATTTAAGGAAATTATTAAAGGGATAAACCCGAAATGGTCAACTAGGTGGGTATTGGTAAGGCCAAGGTTAAAATAGCACTATAACTAGTTTTTAAATCTTAGTTTATTTATTTATTATATTTTCTAATAACGTTCGAAAACTGTTTCCTAGCGGAATAACGTCAGAAAATGTAGCAGAGGCCGTGCTTATGGATTTTGTAGCCTCTTCGTAGTAACCCAAAATTTTCAGCAAAATCTCATTAAAATAAGCATAAAAATCTAAAAATGTACAAAATTTGTACGTCTTTTGTACTATTTAGAATTGAGAGAACATTTCACTACTACGGTGCAAAGCAAAACGACTAAAGCTGGAGGTCCACACTACGCGTTCAATTCGTTGATGCGTTCAAACATAGGCCAAAAAAGTAAATTTAGTGCAAAATTACAGTGACAAGTTACACAGCAATGTCGTATATTGCATATATGTACAGAACGCATTAATTGGGATTACTTTCCACATTTGCATGCGTCTTGAAAAAAGGTCAAGAAAGTATCAAACGCATAGAACGCATGGTGGGATCTCCAGATAAAAATAAAAAATAAACAATTTATTATTCCGTTTTGACTTTATGTGCTGCTTTTAAATGCGTTATTCCTCTTAGTTGTTATGTAAAAAATAAGCATTGAAAATTAAATTTTTTCTTTTAAAAACTCTTAAAGAACTATCGGCGTATCGGCAGTGAAATATCGCCGATACCGATATATCGGCAAACCTGAAGTTTCGCCTATATATTGGTATAGGTATTCGTTACCCCCTAACTGATTATTTAGTACAAATCTGTTTATGGTTGATTTAGTGGTTATTTAATTTATTTTAATTTAAAATTATTGTTCTAAGTAAAGGTTAGTTTACACGGTAATACAATGTGTTACGACATGTCAAAAAATGATGTAGAATGAGAAAAATCTTATCATGTAAAAGCAAAATGCATTGAGTGTATTCTCATCACACCAGAGTCGCATTTAAACAGAGTATATTGAAGGTGGTAACATTTTTATAAAATTACAAAAACAAGCAGAATCAACTCAGGAAATGTTCATGTTGTTTTTGTAAATATTGTAAAACTGCAACCATCTGCTTTTTTGTTATTAACTCACTTTGCTTTTATTTTACTAAAACCATCCGTGTAAACATGAAAAATACTTACAAACAGATTTTAATTTTTTTATTTTAAACACGGAGAGAATTTCATAATATTTTGATTCCACAAAGTCGTAATACATTGTATTACCATGTAAACTAGCCTTAAGTAGAAGTAGAAACTGAATAAACTAATCGTAGCTCATACACGCAAAAAAAAAACATGGTTGTGGTGAACATATTCTAAGAGCAACATTATATGATAAGATTCATGATTGTAGTCAACATATTACGATTTTTATTGAATCATATTATGACCAAATATATTCGTTATATTACATCATATTTTTCCCTTAATCCCAATTTGTTTTTATAACATCATACATATTATAATTTAATGTAATCATATTATTATCATGTTAATCATAATAAGTTAAGAAGTAATCATATTATAATCATGTTTGTCAAAATAAGTTAAGAAGTAATCATATTATTATCATGTTAACCATAATAATATGTAGATTAAATCTAAAACCGAGAAATATTTGTAACATGCAGTGAGCCGCACTCAAAATTGAACGTTATTTCGAAAATGGAGGAGGTGGCACAACATACATTCGCGTAACTCAAAAATGATTAAGTTTATTGAATATTCCGCAATAAAATTACCTTTAAGAAAGGCTAAACTTTTTTTTAATCTCCGCTGTCGTTTTAGAAACATATCTTTTTTTTGGCAAAATAAATTTTTTTTATCAAAATTTCTAAACTGTTGTTTCTTCAAAAATAATAAAAAATTGGAAAATGAAGCTACTCTTTTAATTTTTCTAGACTTATAAAAAAACGAAGTTACAAAGTTTATTCAATAATCTTAACTGTTTTTGTGTTACGCTAATATATGAGGCGCTCAGCGCCAAAATGGCCTAAGCCCAACAAAATGGTTCTGAGAAAAACAAAGTTAAAAGAAAATAAGTTTTTAAAATATTTTTATTTTTTTTTTACTTAATCGTTAATAAATATTAGTTGTAATATTTGTTTTAGGTTAATTATTATTTCTTAATTAACTTAGATAAAGACAGTTTTCAACAGTTAATACAAAAATTAAAGTGGCTTAGGCCATTTTGAATTCATTGATATATTGATAAGAACTGAGGGTTAGGCCATTTTGGCTCCATTTATTAAAACATACAAAATTTGTTCAGATAAATAATAAAAATAATTTTTAGCGTTTTAAATAATACAAATTAATAATAATAGTTATTCGTCTTCTTCCTGAATATCTTCTTCTTTGGCTGTCGAATTTGTTTTTAAATTATTATAAAATGAATGGTTTATAGGAGGTATGAACTCTTTGAGTTCCTGTAAATCCTTAAACTTTGCAGCTTCAATGAATCTTCCTCCAGGATAAAGCGGTTCCAATTCCAAATTTACGAACTTTGCAATATCAACTTCTTGAAATAAAACATCTATGTTATTTGAATATTTGTATTGAATTTTAAATGACTTCACATTTTGGAATCGAAGTCACTGAATCTTAAGCCATTCAACTTTTGAAGTGTTGTCTGTGGAGATTTTTCTGTTTGTCACTAGTTTCTCGATTAAGGATATGCTTTTAAAATCATCTGCCGTCATCTTTACCAAGTGAAATGGTTCCCTTTTTTTTGCCGTGATGATTACACGATCCCAATCATCAGGCGTAAAAATGTCCTTATAATATTTTTTTTCCTTTTCAATGAGACCAAAATCTTGATCGTATGGTAGGAATGAGACATGTTTATTCACGTACTATTTTTTTTCTTGCTAATACATTTTCAATTAAAAAAACTGATAACACACTCCAATAGATCTTATGAACTTACCTTTCACAAAATAGTATATTTATTATTTAAACAAAAATAACTACTTAACGAGCTATTCAAAATTACAGTTTGACATTTAATGGGTAGAAGCAACAATCAAAACAAACTATGAAACCAAGGTTGATTAAAATGCATTTTGGAACAAAAATCGCAACAGGTGATGGCGTAATTAAACTTTATTACTTAAACTATGGTTTTTACTTTAGCATAGGTTTTTAGCCTAACCCACACATATTTTTTATTTTTAGGATTCGATTTGGCCTAAGCGGCTTAGGCCATTATGGCATCCACATTTTTTTGAACTTTGCATAGAGGAAAAACAGTTTTCAGCAGGCAGTATAACCTAGTATTATACTATGCAATAGGGAGTTTTTTTAATATTTATTTCAGAAGGTTCCGGTTACATCAGCATAGTCAGTTTGATTTTTTTGAAAATGAGGGTTAGGCCGTTTTGGCGCTGAGCGCCTCATATGTTGTTCAACGTACTCCATTTTCGAAATAGCGGTATATCTCGAAAACAAAAGCTAACCTTAAAAATCGGTAAGCACCATTGGATTCAGCGTACCCGAATTAGGTTAAAGCGCTAGGTGCCCGCTTGCCAACTAGCACAGTGTTATTATTAACACAAAGTTCATGATAATGATTAAAGTGTTAAATTTTGGATGTAGCTCACTGTATATTTATGCTTATTTACTTACTTGCAACCTTAACGTAAAACTGTTACAGATATTTCACATCATAATATGATGCAAATTAAAACATAATATTTTTAACCTTTTTTGCCGTAGGTCGCAATTATTTATTAATTATTTTATAGAATTTTCGTTCTTTTTCTCTAAAATAACACAAAACAATGCTCAATATTTTTGCACCATTTTCAAACAATATTAAAATTTTTTTAAAATTGTTTTTTAATGTACCTACAATTTTTTTATTTTTTAATTTCTTTAAACTTGGTTTTTTATGAATAACAAATAATTCATAGGCACATGTAAAACAAACGATACAACTGATGCAAAATTATTTTACAAATGGCGATAACAAAATATTGTTAGAGTAAAGATATTTTGCTTGCCTCTTAAACATATTATGAGCACAAGTATAGAAAATGATCATGTTATGGCTATTTAATATCATTAAATGATTGTGGGGAATATAATATGTTTTCAAGGTTATCATTATTTTGTTGTTATATAAATAATTATTTTTCAGTGAATTTATAATTGCGATGAACATCGACATGTTTACAGTAACTATAATATTGTTGATATTAAGTAAAAATAACAATATTTTGTGTACGACAACAATATATAGTTACAATAAACATGATAACGGCAACTAATCATGCCCAACTATATTCTTTCTCTGCGTGTATCTTATTTAAATCTTTGGCAAATACCCTAAAATTAAAGCAGAGTATCACATTATGGGATTCAAAAACTTTTTACTTATTTTTATAACCTTTTTTAGCCTAAAATTTGTTTTTATATTACTATCTAATGTAATTTTTATAACCTTTTTTTCTTTTCAGGTATTTATTGGACTTAAAATTCTACATACATTTTTCTATTTAGTTTAAAATAGTTTATGCTAATTCAACTTTTATTTCGTCTTGTTGTCAAGTAAGTACGTTCGTTTCATTCTACCACATTTTTCTATGATTTCAATATTTTTACTTGGCCTTTTAAACTTTGACATGTTTCTTTAATAAAAAAAAAACAGATAGCAAAGAAAAGCATTAGAAAAATCTAGAATATATACAAAAAGGAAAAGAAAACGGAATTGTTTTTGATTTAACATTTCGATATGTTGTTTATTATTCAAGCTCAATTTACAAGTTAAGCCTGAGGTTAGATATTTCATTTTATGTGCCATGTATAACATAAACATAATATTCTTTGTTTCTGTTCTATTTTTGTGAAAGTTGTTTTATTTTTTCAAACAGTTAAGAGTACAAAATTAGCATTTTGCAAAAGGATAACGATGGAATCATGATAAAACAAGCGGGTGGCACTTATAAGCCATATGAAAATTTTTCGTTCTAGTACTGCTTGTCTAGTCTTTCGTCATAGTTTGGTTTATATTAATACAAATTCGACGTTTTGTGTTGTGGTTGGGATAGAAGCAAAATTATAAATAAAAATTTTGAGCTCTTTGCTACGTTTTAATGTAAGTGACCTATTTTGTATTTGTTAGGAAGGTGCCACGCTCACTTATCCAATAACGAAATTTAAACAATTTTTCTCCTCCCGTTCTCCAGATATCAAAAAATGTATTTTGTGCCATCCCCACTTCTCCCATACCTTTAATTTTTGAGAGGTTTTATATTGATAAGACCTATGTGTACGACATTTGGACAATTTTCCTCTTACCCGTCTTTGGAAATTAGTTTTCCATGCCAAGACCATTTCTCTAACACATCCCATATTTTGTTGGAAGTTGTGTGTTATTAACAAAGATGCGTGTACCTAATTGTAAAACGTTGTCTCTGGCCGTTCTAAAGCTGGACAGTAAAATTAAATTAAAAAAGACAACAACAAGGCGTTTATGGGTAAAATTAGAGGCAGTTGTTGGTTTTTTAGTCATATCTCAGCTATTTGTGAACCGTCCAGGCTGAATTTCAATGGCAAACTTAAACGGAGTATATCTGACTTAAATATATAACAACCTAGTCCCCACAATTTCTGGGGTATTCGGAAACCCAATTTCAATATAAACACGGTTAGTTGGACATCGTTAAATCAACTCTGCTACTCATAAGGACCCAGAATAAAAGTACATAAGTATGTATATACTTTATAGGTTCTAAGATCAATATCGTATAAATTACAATTGAAAAACTTAAATATACACTTTCCACCTGTGCTGACGGGGATAATATATATAAGCAAAAAATGTATTTATTTATTTCATCCCGTTCAGTGCCAAAATTTGATTTTTGTTTACAATAATTTTTGGCATATTCGGAATAACATTTTCTTTTTTGTTGTTGTATTTGTTGCCCCAGCGCACAATCTATTCAACATTATATTAAGCTTGAGTTGACGAAAATAAATTCTCCACATTATGTTTTAACATTCCTGTCATGCATGCCAAACGTTAAAAATTTCGTTAACATTTATTTAAAGCTGCGTGCCAAGCCTAGATTTTGAGAAGTATGTGAGTAGGGTAATTAGTTATTTCTTTTTTGTGCTTTTTTATTTCTCGCTTCTGTGTAAGTTGATTTGTAATGGGTGTTTTCTTTAGAGACATAGCACTTTTTTTTAATATTAAACACAACAAATTCAATGGAATGACAAAAATTTTGGCTTATTAGCTCATAAATTTCATGGCATTTAATGATTACAAATAATTTCTGGCATATGGCCTCCACGACTGCTCCTTTCTAATGCCACCCTGTTGGTTTAACTTCTTCTTTTAGTATACTTTGGCCAATCCCCATTCAAAGACTAACATTTGGACAAAGTTTAAAAATCGTGGAAATGTCTTTTCAATATTTACGTTCTGTTCGCCAAACTTAAAGAGCATATCGTTAAGTGCGCGGTGCGCATAATCGCTTATCTAAGCAGCTACTACGTTATACTACGGATCGATTCATGACCACATTTACTCCTTCTTATTCATCCAAATCAAGCCCGTAACGTGCGTATAGAAGAAGTCATCACCGCGGTAGACAGAGGACCCGGTCCCTGCCCGATCACTACTTGGAAAATGTTGATGAAAGATCTTGGCCGTAGGGATGGGCAAATTGAAAAAGTATATCGATATAAATTCGTTCGCACATCATAAATAGGCAGTAAGGGTTTTCATGGTATCGCTTCAAAGTCTCGCAATCGGTGCTATTTTACGGCCTCTTAAATGAACTGTCAAAAATTGCATGAGAATCACTTACACAAACTTCGTATTCGCAACACCATCACCCATTTTGAGACCCAGCATTCATTACGGGATAATATTCGACCGAATAGACCACGTCCAGCACGCTGTGAAGAAAATATTGCGGCCGTAGCTTGAGTGTACACGAAGACCGTGGAAAGTCGATTCGGCGCCGTTCGCAGCAACTCGGACCGTTATCGTGCCATGATAACCGACTTTTGGATGCCTGAAATTGAAGCTCGTGTTCGCGGCGACATTTGGTTTCAGCAAGACGGCGCCACTTCCCACACATCGCATCAATCAATGGATTTATTGAGAGAACACTTCGGTGAGAACATAATTTCACGTTTTGGGCCGGTCGATTGGCCACCAAGATCGTGTGATATCACACCGTTAGTCTTTTTCCTGTGGGGATATGTAAACTCTAAAGTTTATGCGGACAAACCCGCTTCGATTCAGGCCTTGGACGAAAACATCACGCGTGTCATTCGCCAGTTACCAGTCGAAATGCTCGAACGAGTCATCGAATATTAGACTCAGCGGATGGACCATCTGCGACGTAGCAACAGCCAACATTTGATAGACATAATCTTCAATAAATAAATGCCAAAAAATGTTCTTTCAAATGATAATAAGCATTCCCCATTAAATTTGAATTTTATGTGTTTTTTTTTCTCTTTAAAAAAGTAGGGAACCTCGAAATGGACACACTATATATCGTATCGATATTTTTTAAGAGTATCGATATTTATTAATTAAAAATATCGATGTATCGAACGTATTATGCTGAAATTAATACCAAATTTAAAAACTTAATATAAATATGTAAATTCATATTTACATATGTACAAACATTTTACATGTAAATCCATTCTAACTGCCTGTTTGTAGAACGCGAGCGCAAAAGTGACTCGCTTAACTTACATTTAAAACAAAAGCAAATATTGAAAATTAGTTTTTGTTTTAAATGTAAGTTAAGCGAGTCACTTTTGCGCTTGCGTTTTACAAACAGGCAGAACCTTTTTTTTATTTCAAATTTACTAAATGTCCCTTGATTTCGAACGAATCTTTCATTCGCTTAACTTTCATTTAAAACAAAGATTAAGGCCCTTATCATGTACAACGCAGCGCAACGCCAAACAATAACATTGAAAGCACAAACAATGTCATAAATATTTTGTAATTTTGTTGTTGCTTTCTACAGAAATTCATGTACGGTTTTAAAATTTTCAACGCCACAAGCAATGGAGCCTTTGAAATTTTAAAACGCAATGTGAATTTCTGTAGAAAGCAACAACAATATTACAAAATATTTATGACATTGTTTGTGCTTTCAATGTTATTCTTTGGCGTTGCGCTACGTTGTACATGATTAGGGCCTAAATTTAGGTTTTAATGTAAGTTACGCGAACGAAGTTTTCGCTCGAAATCGAGGGTCAGGCAAATAATTCTACAATAAAATAAAATTCAATAAATAAAAAACTTAAATTTATTCCCAAGACCGCATTTTTTTTAATTCGCCATATGAAATCTAAAAAAAAAATATATTACGAAAAATTTAAATGGGATTATAAAATGCCGGTAAACGAAACTTGTGACACATACGGGCAAACTGTGCGATATATTATTTTTAATATATAAGCGAAGACCATGTTGAAATAAAAAAAAAAAACAAAATATTGCTTTCTTTTTATTAACATTCCAACTTTCATTAATAAGGCGATTGTTTGCATAATTTTGGGAAGCTTGTCCGGAATATTTTTCCCCGCTAATTTTTTTGTTGTCACCTCTTAAAAAACTATGAATATGTACAATGGAAAAGGACCGCTTTCTTTCTTAATATTAGTCAAAAAATTCTTAAAAAAACAACAGTATTATAAGAAGTTGAACGGCTAAAATGTTAAATTTTATTAAAGAGTTCTTAAAAATATCGAATTCGATAGTAGTAAATAAATATCGATGCATCGCTATATGGGTATTTTAAATATCGGCGATATATATCATTTATTATTTTTTAAAATATCGATATTTTGATATATCGATATATATTCCGCATCCCTACTTGGCCGACGTCTATATAAGATCCAACTGGTCTAAGAATTAAAGCTAGCGGACCATAAATTGCGTCGTTTGTTTGGTGAATGGGCTCAGAATCACTTGAAAGTTGCAACAGATTTTTATCGTCAGAGATTTTATCGTCAGAGATTTTATCGAGATAGCACATTACTAATGAGATTCTTGAGACTTTATTACAATCCGGAAATTCACTATTTAGTGCAGTTTACATGCCGAAGTCATCCAAAACCGTTGCCAGCATTACCATGAATGGCGAACGCTACAGTCAAATGATTCGTGATTTTTATATTCCTTAAAATGCCATACAGCACGTTAAGCCAAACGTTTGATGACCGAACTCTCTCAAGAGGTTGATCAGTGAAGTGATTAATTTGACACGCTTGGCCGAATCTCTGCTACGATTGGTCATTTAAAAACAAAATTCCATGCACTATTGATGAAATCAGACCAGTATTACTCAAAAACGTCGCAAAAAACTTCACTAGAATGTCAGCTAGTTTTCCAGTTATCCCTATCGAAAGATGTATACGTCTAAAAATACTCCGTTTACAAATGAAACATTGATTGCAAAAATATTTTATTTCAATGCTTTGAATTTGTCGTTTTTGTAAACACAATTAGTCAATTCACAAGGTATCCTAACATGTCATATTGTCAAAATGTCCTAATATTTCAAAATGGTTTAAAAATATTGTTGTTGGTTTGTTAACAAAAAGTGTCTTAAATAAATAGAACGTTGCTTGCTGTGTTTATTGTGCTGTCGTAATTAATCAGAAAAGTCCAGCGCTGAGCGGCTGAGCCGTACAACAATATTTTTAAACCATTTTGAAATATTAGGACATTTTGACAATATGACATGTTAGGATACCTTGTGAATTGACTAAATATGTATTCGATTATCATAAAATTTTATGATTATTCAAACACATGGCACATTTATTTCGACTACCATGGCTGTCCAAACTTCAGTGAGGTCGTCAATAAGGAAGTGCTTGCCAGTGCACGTGTATGTGAACGTGTGGATAGTTAGAAATTACTCTCTGTGAAATTCATTAAACGAATGTAGGTTAGTTAGTAATATATTCTGGCATATTCAATTGTAATCGTTAGTGTGTATGTTATTTAATTAAATTTGCCATTTAATATTGGGACATAATTTGTTAAGTTGTTTTCATTTTTTTTTTTTTTTTTTTTTTTTTTGTTGAAATCCTCAAAGTATATTTTGAGACACATATACATTTATATTTTATACATAACGACATTCAGTTTTTATAACACTTTCGTATGCAATATTTTTTAAAATGTCTTGGAGTTTATTCTTTGCAATCTTCTTTCTTTTACTGCTGTTTTGTAGACGACAGTAAACTTTTATTTCGGTATTATGAAATTTGATTTATTATAGCAATTTTCCACTTGTGTCGACAAAAAATAATATAAACGAGATAGAGAGAGGAAATACGATTGTCAGAATGGAAAACTGAGTCAAAGAAGCCACACTAAATTTAATCTGCTTGAACAATAACTTTTATTTTTTTTATATACATATATGCGACAGAGTGATAAATATAAAGACAAACAAAAAAAATATTACTTCAACCTTAATAATAATCAAAATATTTTTATTTCAATTGAGATTTAGTCGCTGCACACATAAAGAAATCCTTTATTAAATTATTTCAGGATTTGTTTTTGTTAAGAAAGTTACTCCAGTTTGCACCAACAGTTTTTTTTTTATCTGATTGATGATTTGACTTTTTAAACATTTATACGAACACATGATAAAAGGAAATAAAAATGTTCAAATTTTTCTTAGTCTTTAAAGCTGTTCAATGGAATTAAGGCCCAACCATAATATGCATGAGGTCACTTAAGTCTACTTAAGCACCTATGCGCATACTTATTGAACATAAGTGGCCAAGTATAATGTACTTAGAGCTCATAAATCAGTGCAAGTTAAACTCTCTTTTTGGTTTAAAATGTGTCAACCAGCAAATCTATGAATCAGTAAGCATATAAACTATCACTAAGCGCATAAAATCGGGCGTTTAAACTACCACATGAAATTTACAAGATTTATCGTAGTGCTGCCACACGTTATTTTTCAACCTACATATAATATCTGGGATACTGATTTAGACCTGTTGAGTTTAAAACTAATGTTTAGTTCTACTAAACCAACGTTTTAACATTCACTGATTTTTTAGTCATTAATAAAACTTTCCGTCAGTTTCATGAATTGTCATTTGCTTAAGCAAAGTGTCAAACTGAACGTACATTATGTCCGGCATCTGCTGCTTGGATAAACAAAAGAAGAATAAAGAAAAAAAAAGTATTTTTGATGTTATAATTTTGTATCCATTTTGTATTAATTAGTGCAACAATCACCCAATTTTGCGTTTTAAAAACGTTACTTGCAAATTATATAAAACATAAAGCAAACAAATACAAAGCTGTAATTGTTGGTACTTTTTAGTTTGTAGTACTCCCAAACAAACAAAATATTGCACAAATATACAACAATGCCAAAGATTGTTTATTTAGAGTTTCTTGTGTCAAAACTTTTATTTCCATTAAAACTTCAAAACTTTTGTTTCCATTAGAACATTTCAATTAAATCTACATATACATATATTTAGGGTCAAACTACCTACTAAACGAGTGCCAGAATGGCTTTCGTAGATGTCGTTTTACTGGAGACTTACTGGCGTTGTTATTAGAAAAATTGTGTCGTTCCATTCACCATTTTGGCGAAAGTAAGATAATTGCTTTATATATGTATTTCCAAGGCGTTTGACAGAGTCTGGCATGGTGCACTCTTGTCAAAACTTGTTACATTTGGTCTTGGTGTAATTTCTCTCGATTTATATCGAGCTTTCTCAGAGGTCGCACTATACGGGTTCAAGATTCATTCAGGGGTGCCGCAAGGCTCCGTTCTTTCTCCTACTCTATTTCTTATTTTTCTAAATGACCTTCTATGTCAAACTTCCAACCCTGGAGATAACCTTTGCCATACGTATGCATTTGATTATAGACCAAGCGCATCCGATGTCGGTGCTATGAGGCAGAACATGAATGATACGCTTGGGTGAGGCCTAGACATACTCTCGGAATAGGATCGTGCGAAAAGGGTCGAGTTTAACGCCCGAAAGATCCAGTGTTGCATTCTAACAGATAAACGCGTGACGGATCAGGGTGCCTCATCTGTATATGTGTATGGGTGGTACAATTATTGAAGAATCCGAATCTCTTCATGTTCTGGACATGAACATACAATGTGATGTCCGATGGACAAAACATATATATAAGGTGTCGAAAGAAACATTCAAGTGTCTCGGTTTTTAAAACAGTGTATGATATACTGTACTTCATCTGATCTCCTTTCAATTTATACCACTCATATTCGACTGCGAATGGAATACAACTCCCATGTGTGGGCCGGCACTTCAAAGTCTATTTTGAAGCTTCTCGACCGCGTGCATGATAGAGAAAAGGTTCTCATTGGTGGCAGTAGGGTAGCAACGTCGCAATGTGGGTTGTATTTGCCTGTTTTATTGTTACTACAACGGTATGTATTCTGATGAAATTAGGGATATGGTTCCCGAAACTCTTACGTTTGTTCGTAATACACGGTTCCCTCAAGAGCCCCTCTTTTTGTGGTTGATTGGCCGGTGAATCGTACAACGCGCTACACTGAAAATTCGTTTTTTTTCCTGACTGTTCGTATGTGGAATACCCTTCCTGCTGAAGTCTGCCCTCTCACTTTTAACATGAATAAATAAAAATCGAATGTTTACAGGGACTACTATCTCTTTCTGTCTTCCCATAAGCTATTTTCCTAGTTCCAGCACAATTTAATGTATTAGTAGGGGTCATCACTTGATTGCTGGTCCTAAGAAAAAAAAATGTATCTATAAAAAAGAATCGGTTTGGTCCACTTTTATAATAGATAAATAATAACTTAATTTGGCAGAAATCTAAAAAAGCAGACGTTAAGCATATTAAAGACTATGGCCCTTGGTAACATTATGATTTTTTTTTTTAAAGAACCTCAACCCCTAATAAAGAAAAATATGCGCACTTATCGAGACTTGTCGAGAATGCTCTTAATGTTTTAACAAAAGCGAATGGGCTGTTGTTGGAAGCTAATCTCTTATACAGACCCCAAGCAATACAAGCCATGAAGTTTTTTACGGTTCCGGCTGATCAAATACCTATCAAGTGTCATTGTAAAAAGTTATTTATACGTACTCCATTGGTTCTATATCGATAGTGTTGAGTTTTTAGGGGTAACGATCTGGCCGTGAGGTACGAGTTAGGTGTTGAGTGTTGCCATTTCTTTTCGATTTTCCTGTTAGATATTGCTATTGTGCACAAACTGCTTTTTAAGTATACATTCAGTCAATTCAGTCGGTCGTGCTCGATGAGAAAAGACGTGTTTCTTTTAACTCCGCATACGGTTCTTTTTTTTTAACATAAATTAGTTAATTTAACAAGCGAATTTGGACGCTCAATATAAAAGTGAACAATAAAAAAATAAAAAAAAAAAAAAAAAAATTAAGAAAAAAAATACAAGTAAAAAAATTTACCTACATATGTATGTATGTACGCACATACATACTTGCAAATAATCTGTGCAAAAAAAATATTTATTCTTTTTTTCTTTTATTATCTCGGTGTAACAACATTATACATAATAAAAAGAGCACAGTTAACAAAAAAAATTAAAAATAAAAAAACGGTGAAAAAAACAAAAACAACTCTATATGAGTAATAACAATGAAACAACAACAAAAATAAATGATACTCATGCTAGTGTAAGCAATGTGGAAATAAATACAACAACAGAAAACAATACAAGCGTTACCATTGACAACATAAACTCGAACAAAGACGTAATGGAAAACAAACAAGAAAAAATTTGTCAAAAACCACAAGTGCAAGTTGGTATGGACAGGTATGTAACAGTGCTTAAACGTGGTCGCAGCCCTGCCTCTTCAGCTGTAGCCTCTGCCTCGAAAGTTCCATCTTTTGATAGAATAAACTCGCAAAATCGTTTTGCAATTCTGGAGGATGAATCTTCTGAAGCACCTAACGTCATAAAAACGTCAAAGCCACCCCCGATATATCTTAGAGAGCAAAACTCAAGTGAGCTTATAAAAAGTTTAATCTCGGTGATAGGTGAAAATTCGTTTTACGTAGCTGCAATCAAGCGTGGTAATATAAACGAAACAAAAATACAGGTTAATCACGAGAATGATTTTCGCAAAATAATTAATAAGTTTGAAGCACTTAAAAAAAGCTTCTATACATACCAACTGAAAAGCAGCAAAGGTCTTCAGGTTGTGATAAAGGGCATTGACTCATGCGTGGACCCAGACGAAATAAAAACATTTTTAGAAGAAAAGGGCTTCAAAATAAAAAATGTTACAAATATTAAAAATAGGGAAAAAAATCCCCAACCACTATTTCGAGTGGAGTTAGAGCCCGGCGATGTTAAGCTAAAAAAAAATGAAACGCATCCCATTTACAGTTTAAAATACATTCTGTACAGAAAAATCACGATAGAGGAGCCGCACAAAAGAAATGGGCCCGTTCAGTGTTTAAACTGCCAAGAATTTGGTCATACTAGGGCATACTGCCATTTACCCCCTGTTTGCGTCGTATGTGGAGAATTACATGGTACCGTCCGGTGCGATAAGTCCAAAAATGACCCTAACGTAAAAAAATGTAGCAACTGTGGTGGTAACCACACTGCCAACTATAGAGGATGCCCGGTATATTCGATTGTCAAGCGTTCTGTTGGACAGAAACTTAATCCCCCTCAAACGCAGGCAACTAATCAAGGAAACACGTACGGCGTCCAGATGCCTCAGCCAAATAATAACAGAACCTCGTACGCTAATGTATTAAAATCTAATCCTATGCAACTGCAAGGTGATGTACCAAATAACGACGAAATTCCCATTTCTAATTTAACTCGGCTAGAAAAAACTATGGAAACATTAGTGCAAACAGTTAACAATTTTACTAACACAATGGGTAACATGATGCAAGAAATGTTAAGAATGCAATCGATGTTATTGCAAGCTGTACTAAACAAGCCATGAACTGTTTAAAAATTTGCTTTTGGAACGCAAACGGCATCCGCCAACATAAAAATGAACTAGAATACTTCCTTAAAAATAAACAAATTGATGTTATGATGGTTTCTGAAACTCATCTGACCTCAAGAAATACGTTTAAAATCAATGGTTATATATTATATGATACCAAGGACCCTCGAGACAGAGCTTGTGGCGGTTCTGCCATTTTGATAAAGAACCGAGTAAAACACTACTTAATGAGTGATCATCGTGAAGACTATCTCCAAGCAACGAACATTTGCGTTGAGGAATTAAATCGAAACATAGTAATTTCATCTTTATACTCCCCACCTAGATTTTCTATATCAGAAAGCCAATATAATAAATATTTCAAATCATTAGGACCTTGCTTCCTGGCTGCTGGCGATTATAACGCTAAACACACTTTCTGGGGTTCACGACTTATTACACCTAAGGGTCGTGTTTTGTTTAACACAATTTGTAAAATGGATCTAAATGTGGTCGCGAGCGGACAACCAACATATTGGCCTTCTGATCAGCAAAAAGTTCCAGATGTTATCGATTTTGGAGTGGTTAAAAACATCCCCGTAGAAACGATTTATGTTGAAGCTTCCTTAGAACTATCTTCTGATCACACACCTACAATTCTTACAATAACAAATCCTAATAGAATTGTATCTCCGTCTGATAACTTAGTGACGTCAGCCACTCAAATAAATTGGTTAAAATATAAAAAATATCTCAGTACCCACTGCACTGAAAATATTCCGCTTAGTACACCGGAGAATGTGGATATTTCTATTGTAAATTTTGACAGTTATCTGAAACTAGCTGTTCAACATTCTAGTATAACCCTCAAAAAAACCAAAAATAGTAAAATATATTCTGCAGATGTTGAGCGTCTCTTGACTGAAAAAAGAAGAGCTCGAAGAGAATGGCAATTGCATAGATCCCCTCAACTTAAGAATTTACTAAAAGAGTGCACAAAAAGGCTAAGAAAGTTACTGCAGTCTCAGAAAACGGCTTCCCTGGAAAAATATCTTAAGGAACTTGATGCAACTTCTCAATCAGACTACTCATTATGGCGTGCAGCTAGAAATCTTAATAGACCAGTTATCACTAAACCACCATTAAGAAACTTAAATGGAAGTTGGTCACGAAATGATGAAGAAAAAGGAAATCTTTTTGTTAATCATTTGAAAAACGTATTTACCCCGCATATATCTCCCGATATTGTAGTCGAGTTGCCACCAGTTGCTGTTAGAGCTGCTGTTCCCCTTAGATTTGAGATAAAAGAAATCGAAAAGGCTATTCATAATTTAAACCCTAAGAAAGCCCCTGGTTTTGATAAGATCAGCAACAAAATGCTTTTAGAGCTACCCAGCATAGCAAAGAAAATTATTCTTTTAATTTTTAATGCTATTATACGCCTTGAATACTACCCACAAGAATGGAAAGTATCCTTAGTTACAATGATACCTAAGCCAGGAAAGGATCCTACAAAAGTTGAGTCATATAGACCTATAAGCTTATTGTCTAATATATCAAAGCTGTTTGAGAAGCTGTTAGTGTCAAAATTAACCCCAATTTTAAATGTAAATAGATGTATTCCAAACCATCAATTCGGCTTTAGAAGAGAACATAGCACAATTGAACAAACCCATCGTATAGTAAACGCCATAAGAAAAACCTTTGAAGAAAAAAAATATTGTTCCGCCCTCTTCATCGATGTTTCTCAAGCTTTTGATAAAGTCTGGCATGAAGGCTTATTACATAAATTGAAGCTAAATTTACCAGTAAACACACACAAGCTGTTAGAAAGCTACTTAGTCGGTCGAAAGTTTATTATTAAAGAAGGTGCTTTTATAAGTTCTCCTCAGCCAATTGACGCTGGAGTCCCTCAGGGAAGCATCATGGGCCCACTGTTATACCTAATATATACCTCAGACATGCCAACAAACAACCACACCCTAACTTCAACATTTGCTGATGATACAGCTTTTCTAAGCGTACACGAAAACTGTCATGAAGCATCCCGTTACTTGCAGGATCATATATTTGAACTGGAAAAGTGGTTAAAACAATGGAGGATAAAGGTCAATGAGCAAAAATGCGTACATATAACATTCACCTTGCGTCGGGAGTCATGTCCCCCTATTAAAATCAATAATCAATTAGTGCCCCAGCAATCGCATGTAAAATATCTCGGTATTCATCTAGATCGGCGTTTGACATGGAAATGCCATATAGAAGCAAAACTAACACAAATGAAACTAAAAGCAATTCAAATATATTGGCTTATTGGAAGAAATTCTGTTCTTAGCCTCGACTGCAAACTTCTACTTTATAACTCTATATTGAAGCCAAAATAAACTTCTTCGAATTATCACAGCCGCTCCCTGGTATGTTAAAAACTCTAATATTCACAAGGATCTCAATGTGCCATTAGTAAAAACTATTATTACGAAGTACGCAGCAAAATATTTAAAAAGGCTTGAGTCGCACCCAAATCCACTTGCTCGAAATATTTTAAATGACAGTGGACACTCTAGATTAAGGAGAAGAGATACCGCAGGACTCATCCGAAGGGAAAACCGCTGAACATCTACATATGTGAACAGAAACCGTGAGGAGAAAAATTTTCGTCTAGCATTGGCAGGACAAAAATAAAGTATTAGTATAAGATTTGATTAATTATTGTTAGTTCATATTTAATATATGAAGATTCAATAAATAAATAATGAGAAAAAAAAAAAAAAAAAAAAAGTATACATTAAATTATTGGTGCAACGCTTTGGTTCTTGGTTAAGACAATTAATTATGCACTAAAATTGACATTAAGTACTTTGTTATTTATTGTTTATTTTAAATAAATGTTATTAAAAGTGTTCACGTACATGAAAAGCTTCCAAAGTGAAAATGACAAATTTGAGAAATCAAAAATTTGCTGAACTTTCTGTAATAAAATTTTTGTTACCAAGAATAGAGCTAGCTAGCATTTTGAACCAAAATCGAATTTTTTAGGAATCAGCTTCAAAAGCAAAATAACCACATATGAGCACATTTTTTGATCGTAAATAAGACTCTCTGTGTGAGGAAATGTCACCCTACCAATGAATCACCTCAAATAATAATTTGTGATAAAATTTTCTAATTACTTTTTGAGCATATAGATTGAAGCCTGCTTCAATCGCTCTATCACTTGAGTTCAGTTTTCATCAGTTTTAAATTCATTTATGTAATTTCTTATTTTTGTATGTGTTAAATTTAAGTATGTGTTTGCAATCTGTTTAATTTTTCTTCATTTGCACAAAAAAAAAAAATTGATCAAAAAGAAGTAAGAAAATTACTCTATTACAAACATATATAAAAAATAACATTTGACCAAATTAATTAATAAATGTATAAATTGAAATTTTTATTTGGGCTTTAAAATAAGACAGAAATATAATTTTAAATTTTTTAAAAACGAGAAAAATTTATTTTAACATGCTCGTGTTAGCATTTGTGTACAAATGCTAGTGCTGCCAGAAATTCTTTGTGCTGCCAGATTATATTTTTATAAAAAAAGGCCAATTGCATAAAAAACCGGTTTGCTCACAATCAATCATAATTTGCTACAACAGCCATCTGCATATCGGAATATGAAATTATATGCTTTCTACAACTGTGATATAATATATGTTTAGCAGCTTTGTAGCACAGGCTCCCCTCCCTCTTTAAAATAAAATATCCGATATATTCTTCCAAAACGCCAACACACGTATATTTTCTTTGGTATCCTCTAGCAGAATCCATTGTCAGAACCCAGTTTTTTTTGGAAAAGTTCGTAATTGTTGTACAGTGCTATTGAATAAGGTTAATAGTTAAAACTATTTTAATTTAACATTTACAACGAACACGGTATTTAATGGCTTGAGTCAACACTAATTCTTCAATAATTTGTTTACAAAAATATTAAAATTTTTCAAAGTTAATTATTTTACCTAGCGGCCATACAAATATGCTCACGGAATAAGCATTTTGGAATGATAGCGCCCATATAATAAAAGCTAGGGAAAATTGACTTTTCAATATTATGGTGAAGGGCTTCTAAGATTTGACACAGCCGTAGCACTTTTACCGCTTAAAACAAAAATAAGAAATGCGCCGCTTGTTCCATTCCTGCTTTCCCGGAAAGTGAAAATGTCTGGAAAACCCCTATTAAACACGTCCGTTTACAAAACTTCTATAGAAACGGTATGAATTTAAAGATGTTTTCGCTAGAATTTGTGTAAATTACAATTTTTTTTTTTTTAGCACATTTTGCTTTAAAACTTCTTGCTTTCGTTCACATAAAAAACAAGTTTTTTATATACATTTAAAGCGTTGTAGGGTTTATGTAACCCAGCTGACTAATTGGCCTTAATTCTTGACCTAAAGTAAAAAGTTTGTCGTTTATGTCTCATTTTGCTATTATATTCATATGGTAACCGCAAATAAACTTATATTCTGATTTTCAGAGATTCTTAATGACAGATTCTAAGTTTCAAATTGGGCCACAAAAATCATAGATGGGGTTAAAAGTCCAATCCCTACAAAAAACGAGACTACTCTATACATGCGTGTATGGACTACTCCATAAGGGAGTAGGACTACTCCAATACCTAACCTAAATGTATGTAAAAACATACTCCAATTTACATTGCAATATCCTAGGGCTGGACCACGTAACCCAGCTATGCATTACAAAGGAGTAGTTTTAAAACTACTCCATTGTATACACAAGAGGATTAGTTTTAACTTCGTATAAAAACGAAAACATGTCGTTAACAAACGAAGACATGTCGTCTCACTACAAACACTTTTTAACAATGACATGGTCCATGCTTGCATTACATCGGACCAGTCCATGGAGTAGTCCATTTAATCAAATTGGATTAGGTGGTCCAATATTATTTGCAGGGATACTTGGCTCTGTATGGTTTAGTTATAGTTTTTTATATCTCCTTTGAAAAATATTTAGGTTAAGATTCATTTATAAGTGTACAAACAATAAATTACAAAATTTTTGCAAAAACCTAAAAAGGTGGTATCGTTACACGATTTTTTTATTCCCAATTACAAGTACAGGTTTCTGTTATCCGATTGTATTTTACACCATCGAGTTTCGGAAGGCAGTTTTTAGAACAAATGCTCATCTTGCTTTTTTGATAGCTAATATAATTGGTATTTATCCTGTTTTTCAATAATGAAGAAAGAAGAAGATTTTCATTTCTATATTTAGCTGTATAACCATCTTGCCTTTAATATTAAAAATGTCAGTTCTTAATTAACAATTACATGGCTAGATAAATCCATGGCATTAAGCGCTAAGTTTTTTTATTTTGCTAACAATCGTACTATAATTAGTTTTATGTGCTTGCTTTTTATCCTTTTAAATAAATAACTTACAAAATTGGCTTTAACAATTGTTACTTTTTTTTTTTTTGTTTTCAACAACAACACTACTATCCTCTACCAGCTCATGTTTTTCATGTATAAAAATGTTATCACCAGACTAGAACAAATTTTTAAGTAATTTTATGCTTCTGTGATTTACGAAGCAAAAATTCTAGAAAACTACAAAATATGAATAAAATCAAAACAGGAAAACAACCCTACAGCTTTATTTACAAAACATATTTAATTTTATTATAAAATCCATTAACAATAAGCTGTCATATTGTGTGTAACAAGTTTGTAATTACACAGAAAAAATTATTAAATTTCTTCAATCACCAAATTTATACCAAATTCATAATATAAAGTAAACAATTTGTTGATTTTGCACCTATTACCAAAATGATTATATTGATTACTTAAAATTGTAAAATTTTGAATATTTTTTTTCAATAAATTATATTTTTAATTTTAATTAAAAAAATGATCAAAAAACTTTTCCATTTCAAACAATGTGTTAATTTAATTAATTAAATATTGACAATTCCCAACAACAATTCTACAAGTTTAAATTATTTTTATTTAAAGGAAAAAAGTCAATTTCAATTTTTTGTTCTTTAATTAAAATTTTAATTGAAAATTTATTTCAAAACAACTAAAATGTTAATTAAATCAAAATTAAATTTTGAATTTTCTTTCAACTAAAAAAAGAATTGATTCCATTATCACATTAATTACATTTAAATACTCTTTAAACCATTTTTTTAATTGATAAAACACTTTTTTTCTGTTTAAAGGAGAGAAAAAGATATGAGACTCCCTTAAATTTGAAAAAAATACATAGTATACAACTAGTATGCCGACTCTTTGACAGTTTCATAACTCAATTGTCAGTGGTACCTAATTTATGTTTGTATTAGTAAGATTTTTTTTAAATGTATTGGTGTATAAAACTATTTCCACCACTAAACATACATAGTTGTATAAAATCGTATAGAATGTGGCAAAAAAATTTTTTCCAAAATAAAATTTTATTAGTTCAATAAATTTTCAATTTATTTTATGTTGGCTGCATTTATAAACTTTTAAAAACAATGTTTGTAAAATTTTTATTCTGCAATATCGAAAAATATTTAAATAATTTATGATTTAAAATATTATTTTCATACCACAAAATGCTACTCTGCTGGCTTTAATAATATTAACAACAGATAAAAATTAATGTCAAATAAATATATATAAAAATTTTTAGTTTGTGGAAAATAAAAACATTTTGCAAAAGCAAATGAGCAAAATGGATTGGAAAAATTTATTAATTATGTGTTTGTGTCAGAAAGTTAAACAAAAAGTGTTATATTGTGAAAAATCTAATATTGAAAAATTTCAAATTTTGTTTTGTTTTTGTTGTTTTTATGTGTGTTGAATTCACACAGAACCTAAATGTATAAGGGGTGAACTAATAAATTGAGAACACTCTCTCGAGTTGGCATACTAGTTCTATACTATGAAAAAATATATTTACCTCTTCACACAAATAGAAAATGTGTGAATTCAACACACTTGTAAAAGTTCACCTCAATTTTTTGACAAATATTTTGTTAACAATAAAAAATTTTCTTATAATTTTGTTTTATATGTGTTGCTTTACAATTTTTTAAAAGAAATATATTTTTTTTATTGCATGTAAGACAATGCCTAATGTTTTATTCCGTACTATCCTGGTTCCTTATCCTATAAAACCTAGAAATAACAAAAGAAGAACAAAGCACATTCGCGTTTTAAGTGTTTCCGTGAGTTGTTCGTACGCGTGTTGAGGAGCTTGTTGCTTAGACGTTGCTCTCTAGGTAAAATAGCTTTATATATTTCAAGCTTATACAGCATAAAATGTACACCTTTAATAAACAGCGGTTGACCAAAGTCTCATCCTTAATTATGGTAACCAGTACGTATACTCACTCCACATGGAGAGGTATTGCTTGTGCCGATATGTGTAACACATAAAAATATAGGTTTTCGACCCTTATTTTAGCATATCGATCGACTTAGAATTACCTCCTGAACCGACGTAACGATGTCCTTTCATCCGGCTGGCTGCATACTTTTGCACGCAAATTACAGTTCACAATTTTGATGATATTTGGTACAAAGGATTACATTTTCATAAGGACGAATAGCAGGTATCGGCCTTCTTAAAGCCTCTTTATAAACTTCTTTCCAGAATAGTCTTCCATGGTTTATATGAAACCATCTTATTATGCTGGTATTTCGATTGTACTTGGCCCAGAAATATTTTATTCCAAGCTTAATCATCCAACCAAATTTTATTTGAACCAGACTATTGGTTACCACAGCGAACATAAAAATACCGTCCCCCAATATAGCTTTTAACGCCATAACAACCTTATAACTATTTGTATCGTACGCAATTTGGTGACAATAACTTCAATGTCATGACATGTAGGTCCAGAATTGACCACAGGTCCCATACAAACGCTTTCTAAAAGAACTTATTCAGATGTAGATATCTAGATAATATTCGGCACAAAGACCTCGTATAAGTACATGAATCTTAAACTCATAACATAATTTTGTTTTGGTGCATCCATGATTGCACATTAGTCCCAAATAGGGTACACTCTAGAAAATTTGTGTTTGGTGTAGGGTATTATGCAGTCGGGCTTTCTCACTTGTTTTTTTATAATTAGATAAATATCATTAAAGTGGTGAAATATTCCCAGCAAACAGTAAAGCTTGATGTGAAATTAATAACGATATTTAATTAAACCCATTTTGAAATATATATTGCTAAAAAAATGGTTAAATATCATTTAAAACTTATAGCATTATCAAAAAAAAAAACCTTTTGTGAATTTCTTAACAAAATTCAAATAAAATCAATATTATTTTTCAATCCTGTTATTTGCGTTTGCTGGGAATGTTGGGAATAACACTAACACAATGATAAAATTTTTACTAATACATTCTCATCACTTAAATTTTTTTTTTTTGACAACAGACTTAGGTTTTTGACAAGCGAGTTTCATACCTATGTAATGTTTGGTTCAAAGTCTTACCCCATTTTCCCAACTTACCGATAGCTAAAGGTAGAATTTTATCTGTCGTAGAAAAAGTGTTTTATTATTAAAACTTTACTTTAAGCTGCCAAGAAGGATGAAACTTCCTATAACCTTTCGCTCACATAAGGTTAAAGAAAAGATGTAATAAGGAAACAGTTTTTATAAGGCCGATAAAATCCTACCTTTAGCTATCGGTAAGTTGTGAAAAAAGGCCTAAGGCTGGGTTTTTGAGATCTTAGTTAAACTAGGTTTAGTTAATCTAAAAAGAGATTTGTGCTGCCATTACCAAGTTTGTATACACATTTTTTACGTAACAGCTTAGTTTTGTTTAAAATGTTGGTCTTTAATCAAATAATAAAAATATTACATTTCACCGGAATATACGAGTTTCAGAGTACGTTAAACTAAGTTAAAACTTAATTTACATCTCAAAAACACGGCCCAAGAAAATATTTATTCTTTACAAAAACTTTGAAAGTTGATAACCTTAAAAATTTTAAAAATTTCATGACCTTAATGATGTTGTAATGCCTTAGGGTTTAAAAGGGTTCAAAAGTTAAAATGTTATATACTCTACCTGTCATAACTTTAGCTGCGCTCTAAGTTATGAGAGTTTAAATTAAAATTGGGGATATTTCAACTCTCGGTTTTACATTTTCAGGGGAAAATGAAATAAGCACATCTCCGATCTTGGAGTTTTTGACTGACCAGAAATCCTCAACCTTCGGAAATCGTGGAAGTATGATCTTGAAAAGCCTAACTGCTCTTTCTTATCAACAGCACTAGCTTCATTTTAGCAGTGGAGGTAAGGTAGCTCAAGCCTCTAAGCAATTTCTCTACACCCAAAGAAAAAATATGTTTAAAAATGGTCACCTCCAACAAAACTATTTTAAAAGAAAAATTTTAAACATATTATGTTTAATTTAACCATGTTATTGTCACCGACAACAATACTATCAAGAAGGCGCAACCATATTATGGTTTAAACATATATGTTTAAAAATGTTCTTTAAAAATAGTTTTGTTGGAGGTGAACATTTTTAAACACATTTTTTTTCTGCGTGTACTTAAAGTGAGTTTTGGACTAAAAGATTAAAGCAGGATTAAGAGTAAGATTAGTTGATCTTAGATTAAAATGAATCTACCTTTAATCCTTATTCACGCTTTTGAGTGAAAGATAAAAGCTTTTAGCATTGCCATGTGAATTGCAATTTTTTTTTTGTCAATATGGCAGTTGTAAACGATTATCAAAAATGTCATCAAATTATTTTTCGTCACGTCAAAAAGAAGAAAAGGTGAAATTAATGTATTGTGTTATTTACTTGAATAAATAAAATAGGAAAAGAAACAATATGATCAAGTAATATTTTAGCTAACAAGGTGGAATATGTATTGAAAATTGTTGATAAAAACAGGGACACCTTTGAATGTTCGGCCGATCAAAATTGTTTAACAAATTCTTTGTCTTTAATTTAATTTGGACTTGTTTTTATTGCCCTTGGTTTTTCAATAATTGTCACACTTAAAAGTTCAAATATTTCAAAGTGTGCCTTATTATTTAAAAAATCAATTCTATTATTTTTTTACAATTGTGATCTTGATTTACATGAGCACACACAATATGGCATATTCCATGGTGGATCTTAATCACATGGTCTGTTAATATTCAGTACCGTGTTAATATAAAGCACAACACCTAGGGATCCATCCATAGGCCGAACTTTCTCACAACGGTGAAAATCAGTATCCATGTGAACGTCACCATCTCTGCGACTTTAGGTATAAACAACCGTCACCACGTGCTCCTTGAAAGTATCTTTTCAATTAAAAGCAAGGCTTCCGTTAAAACAATCATGTGGGAAGACAGTAAGCATTAGCTACGCATACTGGCGGAGATCTCAACCAATAGTCAGACCGGTTTGCTCCTCACCGGAGACTACTTTCGTGGCACCTCAGTTAAGCACTGACGTACAACTGCGAACTCATTTGAAATCTTTGATCGTAAAGAACCCTTTCATTCGGATGCTTGGTGCATTCCAGGTTGCATTCACCTCTTGTTTACCCCGGGGAGATGAATCACCAAGGGTTTCTGACTCCTGAAGATGCTTTCACTACACTCCCTAAAAAGCTCAGCACATCCCTCTGTGGAAAAGTAATTAATTTTTTACAATAGTTTTGAGCCGCTCTATAGACTATCAAATAAACACATCAATCACTAAGTTGTGTTTGTGCAGTCTTTCTTTTCGGCTACACATACGCGTTGTCGACAATGCTTGATAACAAATCAAAAAAGTTTTAATTTTTTTTATTTGATGGCCGATTATTTGATAGTCTCCTGTTGTGATTGACAAAAAAATGTATTTGCTTTGTCTTTTTGTCATGAAGACGAGAAAAGAAGATAAAAAATATACAATTTCTTTTTTAGTTAAAAATTTTAATAACGTGTTTATTTATACGTCTTCGAAAAATCCTGAAATAAGCGACACTAACACACGTACACTGATTGATGGATTTATTTGATAGTCTCCCGGGCCCTTTACATGTACTTTCATAAGTAATATTTCTTTTGTACTTTTGACAGTTTTGTCGCAAGTTTGAAGCGCCTACTTTGGGTTGGAAAACAAATTGACTCAACAGACTACTCAAAAACGAATTCCAAACATCATTTTAAATGCTGATCATGAAGTCAAAAACTGACTGATGTTAGCCCGACCTGGCAGATACCCACGTTAACCTATGACACATATTTAATTTCATATTTTTTTTTTTGCCTAATTTTTAATTTTTGCTCCAAAATCAGTCATACCTTTTAACCCTCTTGTAGGGTGTATTAATACAAATATTTTTGCAAGACTCTTAGCCGAAAGTAACAAAAGCCAAACTATGTAAACATTTTGTGGTCTAAGTGCATATTGTTGCCAGAAAGAGTTTTGTGCAATAAAAATAATAAAAGTCTGAAAAAAAAATTAGAAAAGGCAACAATAAAGCTTTTTAATGTAATTGTAGTTTTATTACAAAAGATGGCTTTGTTAATTATTTTTTTTAGAAAACTTTATATATTGTATATTTTAATACTTTTTGTATTGCTGTGTATATTTTTAGTTTTATTAATATTTATTACCGAAGCTAAAAGAGTGACTCTTTATACAAGTTTCAACATGTTAAAGTTCAAATAATGTCTAGCCGAGAAACGTCATGTCAATGACTTTTTTAGATGTTTGCAAAAAACATGGTTTATGGTTTAAAGCAAAAACACTATTTGTAAATGATTTTTACAGAAATTAAATATTTTGAAAATGTTTTAAAAATAAGAAAAAGGACCTTTTATTTTTAAATGGTGGGAAATTACAAATGGATGAAACGGGGAAATCTACTTTTTTTTTAATGCGCTTATGTTACGATTTGCGTATCTATTACTACGTTTATACGCACCACTTATTCGCAAATAAATATATTACAAGTAGACAAAACTGCCGCATAAACAATGAATTACATTTTTATTTGCGAATAGCCCACACACGAAAACAATTCCTGATTAAGGACACTATTTGCAAATATGATTTTAACCCAGCTGTTAGGTTAGAAAAAACTTGCGAACGTAAGGTGAATGGACCATTTGGTCCATATAAACAGCTTATGTAAAAAACAAGTGTGGGATTCACCTGCTTGGATCAATTTGCGAGTTGTTTTCATAGGTTCAGACGTGTTTTACTTACCACATGGCAAACTTGAGCGAAGATAATCTACAAGAACTGCTTAGTGCAGCAAGTGACTTCGATATTTCAGATTCGGAAATTGATTATATATAAGCTACTGGACGGGAACATGTTCTAGCTGCAGCCAGCTCTGTTTATCCGTTTTATATTGCTAAAAGTGTCACTCCATTACCTAAGCCTATTGGTGCTACGGCTGAGAATATTATCTCAACACAACTAGGACCAACTCGATTTGCAGTGTCCAGATGCACTGACATGAAGTCAGCTTTTTTGTTGTTTTTTCCGCCACCAATATAAAGATTTATCATCAAAAATACTAATAAGTACTTCAGGGTTAAGTTGTAGAAACTGCTGATCAAATGGTTAGTGCCTACAGCACAAAACGCAAAACAAATCGATGGCCAAACATTATATTTGCAAACATACTTGATATATCCGCTTTGAATGCGTATGTACTATTTTCTGAAATTTAAGTTTCATGGGCTCAAGGAGATCGGAATCACAGGAGACCAAAGTTTTAGCGGCAACTAGCACTTTCTCTGGCTAAGGCGTATATTATGAAACGTACTAGATTACCTCAACAAGAGTTCTCAGCACAGTTATTGACTGGAATAAGATCACCATGCATAGTTCCAGTGGCCTTCAAATAATAATACTTCCAATTCAAGGGATCGAAAAAATAAAATGCTCAATTTGCTGTAAGTTTATTGCATAACTAACCGAAAAACATTTTGCTCATCATGCAATGACAATTATTGTAAGCCAAACTAATAAATACTTATTTTTTAAAATAATTATGAAAAATATCAATGAAAACCGACCAAATGACTTGTAATTTTTAATTTTTCTGAGTCCTGTCTTAAGTAAGAACCTTGAATTGTTGTATCTAACATTGTTTTATAAAAAGACCACGTGAGCTAAAAAACTTTGTCAGTATATATCAACTATGTCAGTATATATCGACCAAATGGGCTTCACCTAACAGCAGGGTAAAACATTGCCACATGTTTAATCGTTTTAAGTTTTTATTTCGATGTGGCACATCCATATGAAAACAAAAATAAAATTAATTTAAAATTTAAGGGTTTTTATTTTGCCGCTGATTACGGTTTTGGATAATGTTCTCAATGTACGAAGCAACTCCACACGCAGAGCAAACATATGGTTTAGCATTGTTACGGCAACGGAAATATGTTTATTGTAATAATATATTATTGTCGTACCCAAAATATTGTTATTTTTATTTAATATCAACAATATTATAGTTACTGTAAATATGTCAATGTTTATCGCAATTATAATTTAAACTATGGTTCACTGGAAAATAATCATTTTTATAACAACTTAATAATAATAACTTTGAAAACATATTTTATTCCTCACAACCATTTAATGATATTTAATAGCCATAACATGATAACTTTCTATACGTTTACTCATTATATGTTAAAGAGGCAAACCAAATAAATATCTTTACTCTAATAATATTTTATTATCGCCATTTGCAAAATAATTTTGCATCAGTTGTGTCGCTTGTTTTACTTTTACATATGAATATCCAATTACACTATGCAACTAGCAAAAATTCCTGGAATAACCACTATATTTTTTTTGATCCGCTCTAGTCATTTAACTACATAAATCATCATTATTTCAAATTCTATGGTAAGGTTTTTTTTTAAAAAATTGTTTTTCTAAAAATTAAGATTTTTGAAAAGGCTGCTCCTTACATCTTATCGTAACTTTGGAACGACGCGACGTACCCGATTTTGGCATGCAATCCGTCCAAACATTTCAAATTACGCCAGATTTAAGTTTCTCTAATATAATTTTTTTTATTTAGGCATTTTTTTTGGAGTTATTGAGGCCGAAGTGGCAAAAAAAATGTTTTTTTTTTGTTTTTTTTTGTAAAATTTTTGAATTCAAAAAATTCATAAAAAATTTAAATCAACAAATACTTACCAGTTTTAGTACTTAAGCTTGAAGCTGCATGTATTAGAAGTAAACTAAATTTTATTTCATTAAAATCCATGGATAAATTCCTGTTTTATTCCCGATAAAGTGGAAGTACCTACTTTTGACATTTGTTATCGCAAATTTGTGTAGAGCTAAAAATTTTGTTAATTTTTAACGGTTTAACCCTATTTATTACACAATATTTTTTAATCCTTTTTATTGTGTTGTCTTTATATAATTTATTTACATGCGTCCTATTTGAGACTATCGGCATACCATGTTCCAGTTGTGACTACCTGTGAGTATGCCTATTTAATTTTAATTTTTATTGGAATAATGGAAATCAGGTACATACTAGTCTTATTAGTTTTTCTTAAAGCTACATGAAAATCGATGGGTTATTAATTATTTTATGATCGATAAAGTAAAAGTACCTACTTGTAAAATTTTTAATCGTAAATTTGTGTAAAGCCAAAAATTTCGTTATTTAAAGGCAAAACCTTGCACAATCTGCATTAATCAACAAGTGATTGTAGAAAATACAAGTATTAATATAAAATATAAAAATAAAAAATGAGCAAAAAACTTAGAAAAATGTCGTGTAAAAATAAGCTGGATGTATTTTGTTATTTGTGCGGCAAATTTATGACCAAAAATAAACGGCGCAATTTCTCAATTGTGTAATAAAAGCCCCACCATTTCTGCAGATGGATTTACACTTCCCGTTTTACATCAAGATAGAAAGTCACTTCTTGAAGATCCGTGTGATATACCATGTACTTACCTTTGATCACCCTCCCAAATCATCTTCGAGTATGTGTAGTCCATCAGATGATCTAGCACCGAAGCCTTACAATCAACTTAAGCTTGATGATCTTATAAGAGACCTCGAGCTAACAAAAGAGAAATCGGAGCTTTTAGCATCACACTTAAGAGAGCGAAATTTCTTAGAAAATGACGTCAAGTCAACTGCGTACCGGAACCGACATAAGCCATATGCCAATTTTTATATTACAAAAGACAATTTGTGTTTTTGTTATGACATAAAAGGTCTTTTTGAGATGCTCGGCCAAAAATATGTTCCAAGTGACTGACGGTTATTTGTTGATAGTATCAGAGAGAGCCTTAAGGCCGTTATATTACATATTGGCAACGAGAAGCCATCTATACCTATTCCACACGCCAAATAATTATTTGTTGTTCAGTGGTTAAACAATTTAAAAAAAAAATACCCATTAAAAAAACGAAGTTTAAAGAAATTAAAAAAAATAAAGAAATTGTTGATACATAAAAAAAATTATAAAGTGTCACAAAATAAAATATCAGTGCTAAAAAAATTGTATTATTGTTTGAAAATGGTGCAAAAATATTGACCATTGTTGTGTGTTAATTTAGAAAAAAAGAATGAAAATTGTATAATATAATTTATAAATAATTGCGACATATGACAAAAATAGCTTAATAATATTATGTTGTAAAATTGCAACATATTATGATGTGAAATATCTGTAACATTTTTCCGTTAAGGTTGTCAGTAAGTAAATAAGGATAAATATATATTAAAAATATTTTTCGGTTTTAGATTTAATATACATTTTATTATGATTAACATGATAATAATATGATTTCTTCTTAACTTATTATTATTAACATGATAATAATAGGATTACATTAAATTATAATATGATGTAATAAAAACCAATTAGGATTAAGGGAAAAATATTGTGATGTAATATTACGAATATATTTGGTCATAATATTATTCAATAATAATCGTAAAATGTTGACTACAATCATGAATCTTATTATAATATGTTGCTCTTAGAATATGTTTACCACAACCATGTTTTTTCTTTGCGTGCATAGACACGTCAATGAACATGGTTAGGATTTTAGCCAATCACAGTAAGGGTCTTAAGATAGCTCATATTAATGCCGAAAGTCTAAACAACAAAGCCGACGGGCATAGATATGTTTTTGAAAATTCAAACATACTTAAGGTGCTATCAGACGGGATGTATTTTACATATGTACTGTCACTTATCTTACCCATATGTAACTCCGTATGTATGTCAAAATTTCCCTTTAACATACGATTCATAACTTTTGCTAACACACCTTTTTCCTCATGACATAACCTATAAATGTAAACAAAAGCTGACTTTTTAACGTGTATAAAAAAAACCAGCTGTTTTGATTATGTTTGCCACAGGAAAATAGAGCGTGTTCTAATCGAAAAAATTACATAGGTATTTCTACATGTATTTTAGACATGCAAAGTTTCATATATATCACACGATGTGTACAACTTTTACAGATGGAAAATTTGACAGTACATATGTAAAATACATCCCGTCTGATAGAACCTTTAGATATCGTGTGTGTTGCTAAAACTTGGCTCCTGCCCACGACACCAGATAGTTTATTTTTGCCTTGGTGGGTTTAAGGTATTTATGGAAGACAGAAATGGTAATGCTGGTGGGGTGGCTATCTTTGTAAAGGGAAATTTATCCTGCAGGGTTCGCCTAAAATCTTCAAGTAACATTTTACATAGTGATGGTAGAAAAATGTTGGTAGGGTGTGTTTATAGGCCTAATAAAAGAATTTGTTTGTTAATTTTTTTTTAACCCTTAAAACTCTGGTCACTTCATATGATGATATTGCTGTATCAAGCGAAAATACTAATCGAATCAATATTAACTGACAATATGATGTCTCATGGATTAACTCCCACTAATACTACTAACCCAACAGCAACCAGTAGAACCTTGCTTGATATTTTTTTTTTTTTTGTTGCAGATATATCAAACGTAATATTGTATGACCAAATATATGCCCCGTGTTCCTCAAGGCATGATTTAATTTGTTTAATATATTATTTTAAAATTCCTCCTTCACAATATACAGTTTACTATCGTGACTTCAAAAACGTAAATTATAACGTGCTTTATCAGAGTGCTTCACTTATCAAATGGTCACAAATATACTACATGCCTTCAGTTGATCAGCAAGTATCTTTTCTTGAAAGTAATATACAGCGTATGTATGGCGTTACAGTACCAATTAAGTCTAAAAAATATCGTCTAAAACAAAACCCTGGTTTTCTGCCAACATTAAACTCTTAATTTGCAAGAGAGACATTGCGTATTCTAAGTGGAAACGCTTCAGGACCTTATTATGTCGATTGTTTTTTTTTGTACTATTTATAACATGTAGTAAAACATGAAGTTGGCTTCTAAATATTTCAGGACCCTTTAATTGGATTTAAAATATTTTTAATAAGTTAGTTCGTTGAAATGTCTTTTTTGTGCATATATGAAAAATAGCGAAAAAAATTAAATTTTTCAAAGTTTTAAGGACTCAACTAAGAAAACATAATTTTGAACATCCTCGTAATATAAGTTAGATATCCTGATATACTCATCAATACGACTCTACTTAAATTAAGTTTTGAGAATTTTGTGTAGACTAATAATCTAAAAGTATTTTAAGGTTTGTAGGGTCGTTCGTGAAATATTAAGCGTGGGTAATTCCATGTCAAATCGACCAAGAGTGGGACCCGACCCCCTTCGATTTGAATGAAATTTGGTGTGAAGGTTCCTTTCATCCTATAAGGAACATATAGTAACGAAAAAAATTTTTTTTAAATTTTTTTGCAAAAGTTATGTCATATTCAAAATGTCATAATTTCGCCGAATTAGCCGAATGTGTTGAGTTTATTTTTTCAATATCTCAAAAACTACTGCACATACGAAGATGATTTGTATGTCATTTTAAAGAGAATACTTGAGGCTACAAACAATATATTAAAAAAAATTTTTTTTTAAAAAAATTTAATATCTACAAAATATTAAATTTTAAAAATGGACAAGTCAAAAAACTAATGTTTTTTTGGCTGATTTTTTTATGTTATTCCTCAAACTGTTCTTTAAAAATTCTGAAATTTTGAAGGAGGTGTTTTTTTAAGATATGATTTTTTTTCTTTTGCAAGCTGTAAAAAATAATACTAAAATAAAATTTTAATATTGTAATTTTGAGAAATAAGTATTTATTAAATCTGATTTGTGTGATTTAAGGTGTTAAAAAAAAGTAACGACATTGATAAAGTTTTTTATGTTTATTTGTTGCATTTCTTGTTGAAGGTCAATGTGGGCACCTTCAAAGAAAAGTACACTTTTTGTCACGTTACGTCACCAAGAAATTTTAAACATTTTAAATATGACGTAACTTTTGCAAAAAAAATTTTTTTTCGTTAATATATATTCCTTATAGGTTGAAAGGAACCTTCACACCAAATTTCGTTCAAATCGAAGGGGGTCGGGTCCCACTCTTGGTCGATTTGACATGGACTTACCCGCGTATAATACAAAAAAGTGTGTAAATGATTCAAATATTAAATGTCACTATATCTTTAAAACTAATGCTGGTAGAAAAAATTGATGCCATCGAAATCAGCTCTATCAATTTAACCTAAAACAGGAAACTTTTGGTGTGTTTCCCTGTGTTATTTTTAATATGGGGTTTTAACACAGTCATGCTGCCTTGTTACCAAAAGATTTTCACTATTATCTGGCCTAGTGCCTATCTTTTTTCTCTATCCCTAGTGAATCTCGTGGTACCAGAAATTATTCTGGTCAGCTGCAATCTTTTATTAATTTATTAATTTTGATCCTGAGACAAGATTCCAGTATTGGCTGCACTTATTTCTGTACGGCCCAGATACAAGTGATTTCTCATGCTTTTTAGAATAGATAAATCAGATAAGTGAACCTAAATCAATTAATCTCCTATTGATATTTTAATCATAAAATATTCAGAGGAAAATCAATGTAGTAGTGAAGAAAAATTACAGACTCATGCCTGATAAATTCAGGTATGCAAAGCTTTCATGTCATAGTCAGATTTCTTGTGTTTAAAGTTTTAAATATAATACACCTTTATAATTTCTTGGTACAGACGGCTTTTTGATTGCGTAACGATTTTTTCGTTGGCTTGTGCTTTAAATTATCAATACCTGAATGTATTATCCCTGGACAAACTCCGATTCGAAAAACCCTTGTATTAATATCGCTAAGTCAGCAGTTTCCTGAAAAGTCAGTATTCTATTTCTTATGGCTTTGGCTTGAGGCTTTGATTTTAACAGTTACGTTCCTAAAAAAAATTCCACTATTTTTGCTTTTCATTTTAGCAAGTAATGGGTCTAATTTTATGTCCTAAAACTAGAGTTGTTTCCATAGTTCAATAGTCTAAAACAATTCCCTGTAAGCCTGAACAACAAGTAGCAAGTGGATGATGATCTAGATTTTGTCAAATAGCGAGAACTTATTTATACTTAAAACAAATGCATGTTTCGACTGAAACCTAATTAAAAAATTGCTGATATACTCCCTCTTTTTTAGGCCCCTACTATGATAATTTTTATTTCTAAAAGTAATTGTATTTTGCGGAAGAAAACTATAACACGCGTTCACATGTAAAGCTTTACACAATTCTGATGTAATTAACATTAAAATTTTTATTAACTAAAGAATCATTCATTAAAACATGTTCGATTAAGATAATTCTTTTGATTTTTCCCAGATTATTTTGTTTGCTCAACCATAAAGTACATACAATTGATAGTGCTAAATGAGATTAATCATTAATGTCCACACGTCAATAAAAACCAGTCACATCATGTGCATTAGAACGTCAATAATTGTAAGTCTTTGTAATTGGATGACATTAATTACATATCTCATCAACATGATATTAAACCAATCTTAATCAATTTCAAAACAGTTTCATTCTCTCTTTTTCTCGTTCGAAACCTTCCAAAGGATAAACAGACACATATTAATTAAACAAGAACATGAATGTATAAATAATATTCTTCTTATACAATACAATAAAAATGTCACTAAGTCAAATACTCATGTATTGTATTTACACACTGGGCTTTAATACTAACACATATGCATATGTGTTATACAAGGGAGCCTTCGTTTATAGATATATGTGTGTCTTTCTATTAATGGGTATTATTTACACTCGTTTACATTTAATGTCCCTGCAAACATTTGTTGTCCTGGATACAATTAAGCTTTGACGTTTTTTGTTATATGTTAATATATACCTAATATAAAGTTTCAGAAATTTGGTACATTTATTGATATAAGTTGTAAGTGTTGATTGCTGCATATAACTATTTTTTTTTTAGTTTTGTCACTTGTGTCCCATTGATTTTGAAAACCTGAATAATGTACATACATACATATAAAAATGATTCCCAATTGTTTGTTTTCAATCATTTCAATCTCTCAAAAATCTTCTAAATGCTAACGGGGCTATTACACAGATACGTACATTAGGGTGGGTCAACAATTTTTTTTTCTTGTATTGACTTTTAATAGCCAAAATATGATGTATTTTTGTCTTCATTAGACCCCTGTAAAAAACTATTAATTTATTTTTGGTGTAAGAGCCCGTGTTTTTATCTGCAATTTTGTTAAATTTTGAATATAACAACAAAGTATTGTGTTGCAGAGAAGGAACGTATACCTTCTTCCAGGAAATATTTTAAATAGAATACATGTAAAACAATACATAATAAAAAGATCAGTTTGGGTGTACTACTCAGACAGTAAATTTGTGTGTTTATTATTCTGTTTGAACTGTTTTAACTTCTAATCTTTATTATAGAAACCAGAGGCCAAGGTTATTACTGCACGATATTCGGAACTATGGCAGACTTCAATGATAAAGTTTTACATACTTACGAAGATGTTATGAAATGCTATAAGTGGAATTGGTTGCAACTAAAAATAACGAGGAACTAAAGAACCACCGTTTTTAGATATTGCAAAACTTGTAGCTCAAAGGGTAGAAGGTGTTTGGAAAAAATCGTCTCTTCCTACAGTTTCAAATACAAAAGACATATAACTAATAAATATTGTGCTCTCATTGAGCACAGGAGATACTGGGTATCGCTCCCGGGAATGCATCAGGCGAAGGAACTGATATTTCCCGGGAGTACATTGGAGACGAGGGGTCTCAAGCACCACCTGTTTTGGATCGGCCTGGCAGATTACCAGGAATGCAGACTATATCGTGAGGAAGACGTGACCACAGGGCATTTACTGTGTGTCTGCCCGGCACTGGCATCGGCCAGAAGGAGACACTTGGGGCACGGCCCGATAGGCGCGTTCCGAGCCGGTGCAACACCGGCAAAAGTCCTTCTTGGATTCCTCTGGGAGGCAGAGGGTCTTTTGGCCAACTAAAGGGGGGTGGGTACCCCCCTCTCACTACAAAAAACTACTTTGAAGGTATAAATTTGAATCAAAAGATTTTCAACCCACCAATTTTTCGAAACATTACTACTGAAGAAATAAATGCGGCAGTTGAGTGTCAAGAAAGTTATAATCTATTTTTTGCCAAGATGCCATGTTATACTCAGGCGGTGGAATAAATTGTGTAAATAGTGTCAGAAGCATCCATTACTCTATGCGATAAAAATTAAGAGAAGGTTTAATGCATACGAAACTTGAACCAAGACAGTAAACAAGATTTTGGGACCAAAAAATAACTAATATAATTTCGTGATTTTATTATTTTATGTTTTATAGAAAGCTAAGTTGCATTTATTTTAAAGTTTAATTAAAAGTGTTTTCAGTTTTAATTAATAATAAATGATAGCAAATAAAATACTAATATTTAAAAAAATTTTTTTTTCAAAGATGCGACTTTTTTAACTTTTTTTTAGCAATTTTTTTTAATTTTTTGAACGTAAGACAAAAAAATTTTGCTATTAGAATATGATTCATGAACTTTTATTTTTTCTCATACATCAGAGACCAACCCTAATGTACATGTAATGTATTTATTTTTATGTGTATTGGGGTGTGTGTTTTAATTACTAACAGTTTCTTTGAAGGCACTTTAATATTCATTCCCGAAATACTTCTACATTTGCAGGAAGAAATGACAAGACATTGTTTGAAACCCCTTTTTGTGCTTTCTGTTAAAGCTAAACATTTAATGAACTTTTTGGCCATTATGTTCATTAATGTTAATACAAACTATAAAGTTTATTAACCACTTTATTTCCTTTACTACTTTTTGCTCTCCTTGTAGAATATTAAAAAACATTTTTTGTCTTGCTTTATTATTTCATTATTTTGGCAAGATTTGTTTTAATAAATCTTTAAAATGCTGTTCAATCCCTAGGGGCAATGGGACTTCCAATAAACTTGTCACGTGACAAGTCATTTTAACATGGCGATGTCCTACGAGGGGTTAATTGGCACCTTTTTAACACTTTGTAACAGTTCACTGAAATAACCTTAATGGACACATGCAATCTGATTAAAATAATGCCTGTCGCAGATATTGTCACAAATGAGCCATGTCAATATGATAGATCCCCTTCATAAAAATTAATAGAACTAGAGATAATCAGCCACTACCCGCACAAAATGCAGTCACTAGAATAGTTTTGGTCAAATTACCTTTCCTCTGGACTAACTACACTCTCAACACATTATCACCAGTTAAGTGATAGGTCTTGTTTTCACCTATCAGAATTCGTTCCTTTTCATTATAAAATTTTGTTCACTGGTCACGGGATAAGTGCTTTAAGGGCAAATAACACAAATTTCCCGCAGGGATATTTTAGTAACCTGAGAGTTTTTTAATTACATTTTTATATATATTTTGCTTTAAGTCGAAAATTTTTTAAATTTTTAAAACTTTGTTATACAGTTAGAGGCAGTGATAATGGGGGTCATCAGAAGTTTACTCCAAGCATCGAAATATCCAAAGTTTTAAATTAATTGAACTGACAGAATTATAGCCAAACGCAAAATTTTAAATTCTATGTATGACATTCGAAAATAACACTTATAGTTTAGGTGCAAATAAAATCTTGTTGTCCTAAGGTCGTGATATATAAAAATTAAACGGAGACAATTTATTTCATGAAAAAGAGAACAGAAACATAAAAAAACAAAAATTTAATAATTGATAAAAAAAAGAAGTACAATTTGTGCAGAATTTTTGAGCAGTTTGTACACATTGTTATAACATATTGTCTGAATACGGTATTTCTGCAAAATTGGTACGCTTTTGCAGAATTGTGCTTAGGGTCATAAAATCCCGAATAAGAATTGGAACTGACATGGCCGAACCATTTACTACAACAAGATGTCTTAGACAAGTGCACAACTTCTGCACTTTTGTCAACCTATCAATGCAAATCAAATTTGTTATGGTTCGACCTTTCCGACTTTAAATAAATAAAAATTAATTCAGCCTGAGGCCATTGTTTTTTTGTAAATAAATATTCCTTTTTGTTTAATTCCAATATTTCGACTTTCGTTGAAATCATCAGGAATTTTTATAGTAAATTTTTATAAGAGCAAGATGTTTCTTAAGACTAAGCACGCATTTCGAAAGTAAAGTCAAATCCAGGAAATTAAATGCAAGGCTTAATAACACACTTGTGATACCCATATGTTATATGGTAGCGAAACCATTGAAATTTACGGGCCCATCTGCGTTGACGGAGAGAATAGGCGATAAATGAACTATGAGCTGTATGAGCCTTACTTCGATGTACACATACTTAGGCGCATTAAGATACAACCGCTGTCAGCGACATGTTGGAAGAACGAACACAGATACTCCAGTACGAAAGATATTCAAGGATCGTTATAGATAAAAGCGTAAGACTACGGAATACCTTAAAATCGTTTGTTTGAGACAACATCGAAGCACATGAAGAAAAATTTTTAAATAAACTATACTAAAATTAGCAGTAGCGAAAATTAACTGTTTAGACAACTTAGAAGTATAAAGAATTTAGATTCATATTTTTACTACAACTTCTTCTACCTTCACAATATTGTAGCAATAGTTGTAGTCGAAGCAGAAGTAGTTGTAGAAGTCATTTACTTAAAGAAAGCAGTAGTTATAAAAGGAGTCAAAAAAAACGTACAACTAACAGAAATAACAGTTGAGATAGCTTAATATGTGGCAATAGAAGTGTCGTTAAGATAGCATATAATGAAAGTTTTTCATTCCGTTTCTAATTTCTACAATATTGATTTGAAACACTAGGAAGTATAAATATTCTGGATCCTTATGAGTAGCGAAGTTGATTTAACGATGCCCGTCTGTCCGTGTGTATGTTAAAATGGATTTTCCTAAGACCCCAGAAATTATGGGGAGTAGGTTGTTTTATATTTATGAGTCACATATACTCTGTTAAAGTTTGATATTGAAATCCAGTCAGATCGGTCCATAAATGACTAAGCTTTGAGCAAAAAATCACGTCTTCCCCCTAATTTTAGCCATAAATCCCTACTTGTTGTTGTTTTTTTTATTTCTTTTTTTTTTTGTATATCTGGAGAACAGTAAGAGCCAAAGCCTTCGAACTTCGACAAGCAACTGGGTTATCAATACCCAACATCCGACAACATTTTGCCGGGATTGGAGAAGTGGGCGTGGCACAAAATGAATTTATTTATATCTATAAAACGATATTTGTATAACTTTTGTTCGTTCTATGGTGAAGGGTATATAAGATTCGGCATAGTCAAAGATATCCCTCTTTGTTCTATTATTGTTTTTCCGGATTTGAATTATCAATATTAAGGTGTACTTTGCGCTATCACATAAGTCTTTCATTATATTTTGTAAGATAGAAATCTAATGAGATTTGTTCACACCTTCACACATGAAATAATTATTTTATTTTTCTCTGTTGAAATGCAACCCTGATCAAAGAAGGGTATAATCGTTTAAAAAAAAACTGCAAAAACCCACGATGCCGCATGGGATGTCAAATTTGTTTTCGTTATACTCGCCATTTTAATAACATATTGCAATCACACTATCAAAAAATATTTAAATAACTGCAATACATATTCATAAAAAATATTTTAGGTTTCATAGAAAATCCGTTTCATAAACCTTTTATTAATCAAAAATAAATTTGATTAATAAACCTTTTATTAATCAAAAATATTTTTTAATAAGGGGTAAGACTATTGCTGCTGCTACAGAATATTTCTGGTAGCAATAGTTATAGCAATAACAAAATTGGTGGTTATTGCAGCATTTTAAGAACTGCTTTCAAATTAAAAATATTTATTGAAAATAAAACTTTCATATCGGCTAACTAACCATTCGCTAACAAAACAAGTCATATAAATTAATTTCTATTTCAACAATATTTGTATATTAGGAATATATTAACGCTAGTCATTTCGTTATGCAGTTAACAAAATTTCTAGTAAAATTTTCATGTAGCTCTTAAGAGGCCATATAAATAATTTATTCAAAAGTAAAATACTAAAAAAAATCTGTTCTGAGTATTTTGTATGAACTTATGCATATATAGACAAAAACTATATGTGTATGCATATTAGGGTGGCCCTAAGGTATATGAGAAATATGATCCAATCTTTGATTGACAAAGTTTTAGCTCAATCTGAACCCAGTTCAGGTCGCAGTGAATATCCTCAAATATGAATTTCCATGCAAAAGTTAAAGAACAATGTGATAATCAATTTTATATGTTTCAAGTTTATTTTACTTGCCTAGCCCGGTGCGCTTCGCTACCCTGCTTAAACAATTGCTATTTGATTATCGATTTAAACCGTTCTTCCGATTTTAAATTTCATTACGCATTTCCAAAATATATATTTTTTTTTTCAAAAAAGTACGAGTTTTTTTTTTGTTCACAGAAAAAAGTTTTGTAATAATTGAATCAATTATTTAAATAGTTGAAAGAAAACGAAAAGTATAATTTTGATTTAATTAATATTTAAGTTAAAATTTTCAATTAAAATATTAATTAAATATCAAAAAATATAAATTGATTTTTTCGTTTAAAATAATATAATTCAAACTTGTAGAATTGTCGTTGGAAATTGTCACTATCTAATTACAAAAATTAACACATTGTTTGAAATGTCAAAGTTTTTTGATAATTTTTTTAATTAAAATTAAAAACATAATTTATTGAAAAACAATATTTACAATTTTACAATTTTAAGTAATGAATATAATAATTTTGGTAATAGGTGCAAAATCAACAAATTGTTTGCTTGATATTATGAATTTGGTATAAATTTGGTGATTAGAGACAATTTTTAATTTCTGTGTTAATAGCACAAATCCGTTTAATTTTTAATTCTATTTTAATAACGTAAAAGTATTGTGGGTACATAATATATATTTAAATTTCCAAAAACCTCTTTTCAGTGGATCTATTCGCTGGGAGACTTATCCATTGTCCAAAATGCATGCCTCTTACATTGTTTGGGCTGCGCGATGATGAATAAGTCACTAGACTAAGTTATAAATTTGATTCAATATTTGCATTCTATGGGTTTACTGCTGCCCCTATCGACAAAATAAGTAGTCTATTTTATTTTGGGGGCTCACAGGATGCGTCTGTAAAAATGTACTGCTCGCCCAGCATCTACCCCCTTTATTTTTATTTTGAAAGGTTTAGTTTACCATAAGAGTGGGTCCCACTAAGCTTGAAGACTTTTGTCGCCAGATATGTGGTATTTAATATATGCGTTCTATGGGGGTACTACTCCTCCTGCGTCTACCCTAACCATTTTTATTTTGAAATTTATAGTTTATAATAATAGTGGCTTTAACAAAGTTTTAAGACTCTCTCTATAATAGTTCTTCAGTTACGCGATATTTAATACATGCATTCTATGGGGGGTATTGCTCCCGCTGCGCCTACCCTCTTTATTTGTATTTTCAAGGGTATAGTTTACCATAAGATTGACTGTTACTAAGTTTGAACATTCGCACTATAACAGTTCTTAAGATATACGATTTTTAACATTCGCGTCCTATGGGGGCACCGCTTCCCCTGCTGCTTTCTTATTTCAAATTCGGGGCTCAGAAGAGCCTACTGCAAAAAGTTAAAGAAAATGAAAGCAGCGGCTCTTAAGATATGCGATACTTAATATTGACATTTAATGGAGGGTACCACTTCCCCTGCCCCTATCGAAAAATAAGTAGCCTGATTTATTTTCAGGGCACTGGATGTTACTTAAAAAATGTCAGAGAAATCGGTTCAGTAGTTTAGGTGTCTATAGTCCAACAGGCAAACCGACAAACAGACAAACATTTTTAATTTTAATATATAGAAGAAGATTAATTCTATTGTTGAATATAGTTCAAATAAATTTTATTAATTATAATTTTGAATTGTATATCATATAATTATAAATATAAAAATTAAGAATTAATGGTGGTAATGGATTACACACGGTAGCTTTTGAAGAGTCCGGAAAAAGATGCCTACATTCAGATACAACTTTTAATGAAGTCTTTCGTTGTTATCCACCTTTTCTCATCGATGAGTTAAAGTCTTGGATTACTCCTCTCTTAGCTGGGTCATTAAGTACTCCTGAACCATCCACCACTTTGCTAATCGCATTTTCCAGCCAATTAGCTCATTTTAGGGGGGTGAGCCGGTGGAATATCCAAAATTAATTTTTTTCTAAGCCCCCTAATACATATTGATCTGCATATGTTTGGATATGTAGGTATTTACGAACGTTTATTATGCTTTTGTTTAATAAAATTGCGAGAAAATTTAACACACAAAACCAAGTTTTTTTATGCTCGTCTTTATGTCTGGAGAAGATGAGATTTTCTATTAAAATTGTGGCATTTGTGTTTGGTGTTGCTAGCACTACTTCTGCTGTTGCGCGCTGTTTAACTCAGAAGTTTTAATATGAATAAATGTTGTTGAAACAGCCTTGAGGATAATATAAAATGGTTAAGTAAATTTCTTCTTAGAACTATTACAGATCATTAGTAACATCTTAAAGCCAAGTTGTTTTAAGAAAGTTTTAGTTATAATACAATATGCATAAACATTTCATAGAGAAAACTTTTTATTGCGTTTTTTTTTTACCAGATATTTTAATTTATAAGAACAAAATTCACAAGAAAATTAGAAAGGCGACGACATACTTATAATACTTTAAGACTATAAAGTATTTAAAAGTAATAAAAGTTTGCAAATTCTTTGTTCTTAAGTGAATAGTTGGTAAGTACATAATAGTAACAACAAAGGAATTTAAAATTATGTACAAGATTTATATGACATGTGCTAGTAATAGGTTATTATAAACTTTCTTTCGTTTGCTTGTTAAAGCCAATCAAAATTTTGGTGAATTTGTTGCTCTGTTTTTTTTCGTCATTACCGACCAAATTGGGATGAATTAAATTGGAATGATAAACAGAATATTGCAATTAACATTTACTGCAGTCATTGATGGTAGTCTTTCGGTTGGAGTGCTTGGAAAAAGATGATATTTTCGCTGCTTCATAACAATTGATCGTACCCAAAATAGAAAAATTTCACAATTTTAACGCGTTATTGTGAACTGTATGCGATCATTACAAATTTCTGTCATGCAGTCCCCAAGAGTGGACAGTAAAATTGCAGATGTTTAGATGAAACATCGGTAACTTTACAAAATTTGCATATCATTAATACTACCCAGACCAAACCCAGTGTATTTTAGACCGCAGTGACCAGTGAATATGCCAGTAAGTATTCTAAGTTCCCCCTTTTCGTGCAGAAAGAAGGGACATGGTCACAAATCTTTGTGACTGTCTTATCCCGGAAATGGACGTCCATGTGTGAACGAATTCACGTTCGAACCATGGTCGTATCCTGTCTCTGATGTGACCGACATTAATGCTGAAGAAATGCTTAGGTTCACTTAATATGCGTCCTTCTTCCCTGTTTGCCAGGCCTCAGGTCCACCTCGTGGTCGGATACCCAACAAAAAAAGTACATATTCATATAATTATAATTTGATAAAATACCTTTTTAAGTATTAAGGCCTTCGACCATCATTTAATGTATCCGGTAGCTGAAAAGCTCCTCTAAGAAGGAAGTGGAGTAGCAGAGGTTGTAAGATGTTTAAAAGAAACATTTGACAGATTTTGAAATTGGATTTTAAGCTGAACCCAAAACAGATATTGGGTACGTTCACTTGTTGTTAACCGGGACTTTGATGTTTTATTAACGCTTATTATTTCATTCGCTACTTTGTTGTTTTTATTTTATAAACGATAGCAACCCTGCGCTTCCCAGCGACGTTTATTTTTCTACCACATCACCTGCAAACACGTTACAAAGTACAACAATTAAAAATTTGGGTTTCCCTAATTAAGAAAAACTTTTTATTATGCCATGTAAATATAATTTTCCAGCCATTTAAATGTAATTGTTTAACATTATTTTATACTATTGCTATCGATAGCTGAAATGGCATTCGAAATTTCTTCACTATCGATATTTTCGATAGTTCCGTCGATAATTTTCAATAACTACTTTGTTCACATGTGCACACAGACATCCAGCCAGACCCCTGCGTAGTACCCCCACCATTACTACGGTGGTGCCTTGTAAAAAAGGAACGACAACTTACATGGAAAATCAATACAAAAAAGTCACGGTCATAAAAATCATTGTTAATTTTTTTTTTTTTTAATATTCCAAGGAAACGAATTATTTAATTTTCCTTCAATTAATTAAACAGTTTTCTGATCCCATCAATCTTAAACGTCAATATTCTCCATGTATTTTTGTTCATAGATTAATCCTACACTGTCCAACATTAAATGCTCACACAAAAAAAAAGAAGAAAAGTTTTTGTCTCCCTTTTGTCAGTTACATATAAAACAAGACAATTCTTCTACAACCATCAAGGAAATATCACAAGGAAATAAAAAACAATTAAAAATTTGTTTTTTCCTTTCAGGCAAAACAAAGTCAAATCATAGAAAACTTGATGTACAATTAAATGCACTTCGGGTTTGTTGCAAGGATAAAAAGGAAATTAAAAAATTGATGCCTGTTTTCGAGTAGTCTCGGTTATAAAGATTGGCAACATGGTTGTCAGATTCTTTTTCAACTTCGTCGCCAAATAGTACATATATCCAGAGAAGGAAAAGGTTAAATGTCATACGAGTTGTATTCAAATTGGATATTAATTAGACTTCCCAGAAATTATCCAATATTTCAATTCATTACAGTTTTCGAAGCAATTTCATTACATTTCGTTACTCAAATTGGTTTTCGATTCTATATAAAATAAGTGTATTTTAAGTGAAAAGATTATTTTTTATAAATATTCTAAGTAATATTTATAAAATAATTGAGTTGAATGGAAATTTTTTGGAAAAGTGATTTACTTTCGGTACTAATTCAACTATTTTAAGAATGCATATTACCGAGTATACATTTTTGGTGTTAACATTTTGAAAATTCAATTTCATATGCAATCGAAAACAATTCAGTTTTCGTAATTTATTTTTCAAAATAGATTTAAAGATGAATACTTTTTCGGTGAAGATCGGATGATTGTTTAGAAAATGATATTAACCCGAAATTTTGCATACCATGTGTATTTTTTAATATTTGAAAAATGATAACCTCTGATCACGAAAATGTATGAAAATCTAAGAAATCTTACTCTTTATTCCAAATTTATATAGCAGCAATTTTCAAAGGTTTTCTAATTTATCACTTGGCAATACTATCAAGTTATCATCTAAAGCAATTGCATTTGTATTGTGATTTTAAAACTTCTAAAAAATTTAAAGAAAAACTTTACCCGTAATTTCTACAAACAGAAATCTTGCTGTGTATAGAAATCTGTAGTGTAAATGCTGCCAATTTTAAAAGAAAACTTTAGGTAAAAACACGTAGGCCAAATAAACGTTGAAATAAGTAAAGAAAACTATTAGGTACGAAGACGAGAGCCGATCTCGTTTTATAGAAATTACGAGCATAATAAATAAGTTTATATAGATATGTAAATATGAAATTAAAAAAAGTAAGATGCGTGTCAGAAATCGCTAAAAAAGGTCGCCAGCTTTTCCAATTATTGCAACAAAAAATTGCATAGCCAAATATATTTATAAATCGCTGATACTGCTGACAGCCCTGGTTGGCCAGAGTAAGAGTTGTTATTAGAAATTGTAAACGGTGGCCCAACCATAATGCACGATGTTAATTGTGAGTTGCTTTGTATGTACCAGTCCTATTCACATCTGCGTCTCGGACCAAAATTTCCAGCAGATGTTAAAAAGGTCAAAGTAGAGGCTATATCCTAGTCTGAAGCCTCTATTGGTACTGAATGGCTCGGAGAGGTTCTTTCCTATTTTAACTGAGGATCTAGTATCAGATAAGGTTATCTGCAAATCCATTTTAGCTTTCGGGGAAACCAAACTCAGACATGGCTTGAAACACCTTTGAACGTATGGGGTTGTCGAAAGCGGCCTTGTAGTCGACAAATATATGTTAGTTATCGATCAGATTTTCTTGGGTCTTTAGTGGATTTGTCAGGTCTCACCAACTTTAGATTTCAATCTCTCACACACAACCCTCGACAGTTTTTCGATGCGATGGGAAGGAGACTTATTCCTCCGTTATTCTTTCTCTGTTATTATATCTCTGCTAGCTATTGTACAAATAAGCTAATCCATACGCCTTCCCAGTATGTCACCACCGATCTTAAATAGTTCAGCTGGCAATCCATCGGCTCCTGCTGTCTTATTAATCTTCAGCCTAGATACTACTATTTTGACCTCATTCTGGCTAGGCGGTCTACACTCAATACCGTCGTCTGGAATTGGTTTTGGGGTATTTGTGTGGCAGCTACTATCGGATACCAAGAGCTCTACGCTTGTTTGCAGGAGACCAGAGTCTATGGCGAGAATCGAAACCGCAATCCCCGCACTGATAGACTATCTAACCGGGGCACCCCAGTCCATATTCCATATCCGTGCTGAGGATATGTTTCTGTTACCAGATTACCTTCTTGCGGAGAAGAGCATTGCTAGCATAAAAAAGGTTCTTCAAGTAGTGTGGAGAAAATATGGTACAGTACTACATAAAGCCAATCTGTGCAGTACACTTAAACATGGTGGTGGATGTGTTATGCTTCGGGGATATATATCGGCTAACTTTTAGGGAATTTGGAGTTTTTTGAGACTACAATGAATAATTTAGCTTATATCGATATCTTAAAGCCAAATTTAAGGTAAACTTGACACACGGCCGATATTGTGAACTATGGTGGATTAATAATGTGCCAAACCTGTTACGAACGCATCCCTAGCGGCAATATCTTAATCCCATTGATTATTTATTGGATGTTTTGGTGCGAAAAATTCATCAGCAGGTCATAACACCGGAAAATATGTTGATGGAAGTTTTACAAATTAAATGGCGGAAAATATCGAGTTAGGACACCATGGAATTAGTTTATTCGAAGGAAAAAATTGGATGAGATTCTCAAACCAAAGCTCTAATATTGGTAAATATTTCCATCTAAAAAATGTTAAAAGAAATTTTATATAGACTTTTTCTTAGGGGGCTATTTTGTAAATCACTTCACCTTGCGTTGAAAAATGTTTCATATAAAATTTTTTAAACTTCCAAAAGTTTTTATGAAAAAAATTTTTAAGTACCGGAAAGTGTTTTGTAGACTATATTTTTTTTTTTGCAATTTATTTCAAAACAATAGAATTGAATATTAGTATTGTTTAAAAAGCTGGAAGATTATTTATAAATATAAATACATTTTGAGTTTAGAAAAGTTATCGTTGTATCATTTTCAATATTTTAATTGTATTTTTTGTGTACGAAGACTTTTTCTATGTAATAATTTTTCTCTCTGTGTATGCTTCAGATGAATCATATTGTAAATATTTCCCCAATTGATAAGAAACTACTTATAAAAGTAGCAGCTCTGCTTATTATGAGAAGAATTTTCTGTGTCCCCTTTAGTTTTCATTCACTAAAATAAATATTTTAACTTTTTATAAAAAAAAAAACAGATTAATCAAAAGTTTATTTTTGTGTACAAATTTAATGTAGTGTAAACCACATGTTTTTTTTTTGCATTCAGTTTTTGTTCAGTTCAGTTTTTTGTTTTTCATCTTTTGTATCATTGAACCGCAAATGCTTTTAACCTTGGCCTGCTGTAGAATACTTGTATAGTAGTACTTGTGTTGTTGCAGGGCAACTACTACACATATATTCTATAAGATTATACATACACAGCACACGAATTTCATTCAAAACACTAACACATACCCACAGTTTGACCGTTTTTATACCCTATATAACTAGTGGTGAATGAGAGTATACTTAGTTTGTTATTCCGTGTGAAACTATTTTAATATTCAGCTAACTCCCCATAAAGCATATAGCGCAGTTGTTCCTCTAAACAGTGTCAACTCAATATTTTTCAATTTTCACTTTTTGCAAGAAAACGATAAACAGTGGCCATATCTACCCACTGTAAAAATCTTAGATCTATTTCTCTAGTATTTTGCCTAAAAAATGCCCATTTGTTATATAAGAATACATATAAAAAAAGTTTTCAGTCTACTGAAAATTTATACATTTTGAGCTGACTCTGTTTCGAGGAACAAGTGCGATATATTCTGCACACAGAAAAAAATATCAATGTTAAATTAACATGGCGCAATGTTAATTGAAAATCATAGTAAATTTCTACAAAAGGATGGTCTTTATTTAAAATTGTCACTCTTTCATATTAAATTTAAATGAAAAACTACCTTCTTAAATATTGATTCCATAAAAGACTGTTTTACTTGTTTTGCCTAGAAACAACAACAACACTTCAAGAAGAAAAACACATTTTTTTTGTTTTCGTGTTTAAAATAATTTATAAAAATTAGATAAATTCTCGTATTCTTTTTGTTAAAATTATTAAGTTAAATACATAAAATTTCAAAGAAGAATGATGACAAAAACCATATTTTGCCATTCTGCTGGTGTCTTTAAACTGTGAATGCTTCTGTAAACAAAGGGGAATACAAAAAGGTTGAATCGTGTGTTACAGGAAAATAAATAATAGTATTCTATATATCTCTATTATCTCTCTCTGGTTCCGCGGGTAAGTGTTAAGAATTATTCTTAAATAAAAACATTTGTTGTCCCTCTAGCTTCTTCTCACTGTAATTTCAAACTTAATCCAATTTGTTTTCATATCAAATCAAATTCAAATTCATGTCGTTTCAATTTAAAATAAATGTCATTCGACGTGAATCGTTGTATAATTTCAATATCAATGTCATTTTGCTCTAACTTTACTGGAGTGTTAAACTAACATCAATTATAGTTATTTTAGAGGAAAAACATTTCACAAGTTATGGGTCATGTTAAATTAACATTAAGTAATTATGAAGCAAAATCGCTACTGAAAAATGTAAGATCAAGATTGTTTTTGACGATTTTACAGTGAATTTTTTCTGTGTGAATGTCCTTGAGTAATAAATACTATGTCGTTTTAGCCATGTCCATCTAACTGTCCGTCTGCTGAAATCACACCCACTTTCGAACGACTCAATAGAATGTAACAATTAGGCGGCCTCAAATTGTTTTTAGTTCTCCTAAGTAGTTTAGAAATCCAGCACAATCGGTTCACTATGAAAAAAGGTATGGATTTTTTCAATATCCTGAAGACGTAAAAATTAATATTTATTTTTTAAAAACTTAAAAATTGACCATAAGCTCGGTTAAAAAGAAATTGAAATTATAAAAATTTTATCAAAAACTAATATAAAATGGTGGCGGAAAGCAGATTCGGTGGCGGAATGCAGAAATTTGTTTTATATGCCTGAAAATTATACTACTTAATTTAGTGAAGATCGTTTAATAATTATTATTGACCGTAAGCCTCATATAAAACTTATTCTCGGAAAACACTTAAGTACGTCTAAAATCTTAAAAAGGGCATTTGCGGTGCGGTTTGGCCTGTCGCACACTGGAAACTAAGGCCAATCTATTGGCGAAAATATCATATCTTCTAAACTAATAATCTGAGCCACAATAAATGTATGGGTGAATAACAGGCAGGGATGTAGGGTATAAACTCCGTAACAAAATTTGGCAGCTTTTCTAAATTCAGCCGGCGCTATATGTTGCATATAAGACCAATTTTACTGATAAAATTCTTTAGAATATAGACGAAAAACTTATATCTTCCAAACTAACAGTCTGATCCACGTGGATGAATTATAGGTTTTCCTTATAAACCCGTTTAAAATTAGGCAGATATTTTGAACACAATGGGTGCTGTTTGTTGTTAGATAATAATAATTTTGACGATTTTTTAGTCGACAACTGTATCAGCTTTCAGTTTTATTTTTATAATTTTCTTTTTATTGCTATTACAAAATAAGTGAGAGCATTAAAAAGTACCCCACATGTAGTATTATTCCAATATAAGTTCTAAATGCAACACAATTTAGCACTTTAAATTTTTAATTAATTTAATTTTAACACGTAAAATTAAAAATATTTTTACAATGTAACCCGTTTAGCCAGTAACGGACTCTGAATCTTTTTGTATACTAGATTTCAACATTAACGGCCTTATCGAAAAAAGTTAATATACACTTGAAGTTCCACTAATATTTTTATGGAAAGCCAGTTTAAGCGAACACTTCAAGTTTATATAATTTTTTTTTCATAAGCTCATAAATCTTTTACACCTTGAGGAGGAAGATCAATATGTTTATAATATACCTTTGACGATATCGATGATAACACAGTACAACACATGATTTGCCAACTCAATTCTGTGAACTGTATGTGAAATTAGACCCAAAAAGAAGAATTTCTGCATCATTTGTTTTTACGGAATTCGCAGTTGAATTTTTGACAGTAAAAATTATATGAACTTTTCGTTAAAAATAAATGAAAAATTAGTAGACCGGTTTTTAACTGGATATTCATTTATTTTATATTACAATTTCAGTTAATTTTACGTACAGAATATTGTGAGTGCACTTTTTTGGTTGGTAAAACTGTATTACAACAACAACACGTATTGAGTACTTGGAGTTTTTTTGAATGAGTTTTGCCTTTATGTCTGCTTAAGAAAAAAACTGTCCCTTTTAAAAGCATCAAAGAATTTTTTACAACAGTATACATATCGTTTGCTAAGATGCAAAGCAATGTATCATTGAAAATTTTGAAATAGACTTTATTATTGATTACGATTTACGTTAAATATTTAAAAAAAATTTTAAACTTCCACCTTAAAAAATATCCAAGCTATTAACAAAATCAAAAATGGCTTATCATTAAGTATATAATTTAGTTAAACTACATAATGAATAATCTTAATTAAAAAAAAAATTAGCAGAGTATTTGATATATTTTTACGAACACTTAATTTTTTTACGTCAAAAATGGGTATTCTGTTTCATACTCTAAACGTGTTAGTGGAATAAGTGATCAAATTGCAAATTGTTGCATAAGTAAACAGGAAAACCGTGCGGTAAAATTAATATAAACCGAATCCATATATATGTATGAAAACCTATATTAAGTATGACTATCAGCTTCTTCTTCATTGGAATGTTAGAAATTACACAGCTTAATCCATTGCACTCCCATACGCTAAGAATTTCCAAAAATAAATAGTAACATCTGCAGATCCTTAGATTTTTGCTTCCAGCAGGATGCCATTATTTTTATGATAGGATTTTTTCCATTATTTGTTTCGTTTCTAATGTTATGAGTTAATATACTCGTATGTACATATATACTTTTTAATAAATTTTAATACAGACGAGTTTCCTATAATGTATCTGTTACTATTGGACCAGAACATTTTTTCATTATTGATATAGAATGTTTATACAACAATAGAAATATTTTTTCCAAGTTTATTTAAAATAATCTGTTATTTTTGTTAGTATTGCATTCTTCCAAATCGTCCTTCATCAATATCCTCAAAAAGACTATTATAAAGATTTTTGTGTTAAATAATAAATTACTTGTCTTCTACATCACATACATAATAGCATTTTTTATAAAGTGCTGGAATATAAATTGTTTAGCTATATTTTCTGTTAATCCTTTTACGGCTTTATTAAATACTAATAGTATTTTTTTTTTAGGATAAGTGCTTCTTTGTACAACATTTTCGTTCACTGAATACGGGGGCTGCTATCAATACTACTCTTAATTGAAAAACTTTCATTCTTCTTGTTTAAATTTTTCTGAAAATAACTAATAAAAATTTACTTCTTGCTACATATTAATTATACGATTATTGTCTTAATATTCTATTATAGTATCTTAATATTCAATTATTCTTGTAATTTTTAACAATATATTTAAATTTTTGTCGTTTTGTTTCAGACAATTTAAAATAACGCAACACACATTCAATTTAAAATAACGCAACACACATAACTAAATAAATAACAATATAAATAATAAATAGATATTGGGAATTATTTCTTTTCATAAGCAACTTTATTATATTCAAAATTTTTTATTTTTCGAATTTATTCTATGAGCTTTTTTGTAATAGTTCTATTCCTTAAATTTTTCAGGAATTACTTTATACACTATCATAGAATAAATTCGAAAAATCAAAAATGTTGAATATAATAAAAATAATATTTTTTTATAAAAAATATACCGGTTCTCGCATTTTTATTCTAAATATTTAATACTCTAATATCTCATATAATTTCCATTTTACAAGGTTTTTTGCTTCTCATGTAAACTTATGAAATTTGATGTTACAATATTCTGCATTTAAGATGACGATATGTGCAGTTCTCTTAGTTTTTTTTTATTTCAATAATATTTGCCTACAAAAAAAAAACAACACATACATTTTGGTTCACCAGTCAAGAAATAATTTTACAAAAAAAAAAAAAAAAAAATACACACAGGCTAATCGTGCTGCCCAGCAGTGAAAATTGCAAGCGATTCACTTTTTAGGCCTTTAAGAAGGTTCACAATTAAATTGTAAGTAAACTTTTACTTACTCCACTCTGCCTTCTTTGAAAAGGTCTTTTAGAAAAGTTTTTATTAAATATTTTACAAATTAAAATTTTTCTTTTCTAAGAGAAGGCCTGTCGCAATCGTTTTATTAGTAGTTATATTAGAACGTGTTGCAAGTTTAGTTATTAATTGACTTACTTCGTATTATTTGCCACAACAATAAAATTTGGATAAAGCTTTATTCTTAAATCTTTTTAGAAACCCTTCCAGAAGTGCTTAAAATTGATGCAAAAGTGCAAGGTGGTGGTCTTCAATGACACACCTTGTTAATTGGTTATAAAGTTAGCATGCGGCTGGGAGATCTTTAGTCTGCAAAAAGGCCTTCTATTAGGCCTCTTTACTACATAATTTTCTTGAATTTTAACGTGAATTTTTTCAAATTTTTCATATATTTTTGCACTATTTGTTTCTTATATTTCTGCACTCCTGTTATAAAACTTAACTTCAAATTATATTTTGGGTTCTTTTCTCAATAAATAAACTACGCAGACACTAAAAAAAAACATATCATGTTAGCTAAAAGTTACCTACGTGTTCACTAAAAAGTACAGATAAGTACCTTAAAAGAACTTAACACGGACTCTAAAATAAGTTCGGTAACTTATCTAAGTGTTTCTGTTCGTCAGCTCACAATAGTTATGTACCATATTTTGTTTGTGTACAAATGCACAAACAAAAAAATAAGATTTAGAGTTTGTGTGGTAAGACAAGTACACTGCGTTAGTGTACAGTTTTTTTTCGAACTCTGCGTATGAGTTTAAATTTTGTCAATTAAAAAAATTTAATTTTAAGATTCCTGTTCATTTTATTCTTTTCATGTACAAAATAATTTTGTACAGAAAAAATAAATACCTTTTTTTTTGTGTTTGCTTTTATTTCTTTAAACTGATGAAAAAAAAATTATTTTGTACGCATGACTTTTAAATTTTTAAAAAGAAAATTTTAAATTTTCGGTTCGTAATTTTTTGTACAAAAGTACAAAAAAAATATTTTTCTTTTTTTTTTAGAACTTTATTATTTTGAACTTAAAGAAACAATATCAAACAAAATATTTTCATCTATTTTTGGTTATTGTACAATTTAAAATATTTTTCGAACACCAATGATAAATATTTTTTAAAAAACATAAAAAAAAACGTTTTCCGGTCCTTGCCCGCAAGTCTCCGCAGAAAATTTTTGGAACAATTTTAACATATCATATCTGTATTAAGATTCCTTAAAAATTTCACGTACACTCGGGTATACTTTTTTGTGTCTATAAAGATTTAGATTAGTTTTTAACATAAGATTATTCTGAAATTACGCATTTAAACCTTAACTGAAAAAGGAAATAAATAAAGAAAAGCGGGTTAAAAATATAACTAAGCTAATATAACACTTTACAAAAGAAAGTTATTTTAACCGAAAATATCCAATATTACCGATTCAATTATTACCTCAATGTTTAATGCCGCGTTTACAAGAAACAATTTTTTTTCGCCGCTATATTGGACTTTTTCCCTTTGTGTGCCATAATTCCATCAGACTAGAAAACGCTCTATCGATTTTTGTAACGAGCGGTTAATTAATTCCCATATGTCGAATAAAAAACCCTTTCGTCAAAATCATTTTAACACGAAATGAACTATAATATTTAATAGAAATTAGCTCCAGTTAGATTTAATATGACTAAAAATTTCGATATTTAAATCAGGCTTAAGTTCATTGAATTTAATTTTTATTAAATTATTTTTATGAAAAAATGAATGAAATGAATTAAAATTGATTGATAATTTGTCATTCTTGACTGAGCTGGGAATTGAACCCATGTTTTAACGGACAGGTTGCCCTGACTAGTTTCGATTGTAACCACACAATCTCTTCAGCGGGGTTTGCCGTTTAACACTCACCGCATTGACGACGGATGACGTCAATAGGCAAACATCAATCCTTAAACCAAATTGTATTTTACCTTGGTAGATCGAAATTTCCTTTTGAATGAATGATTATCTATTTAATTGATTTACATGTTCTTCCTTACTTCTGTTTTTCGTACTTTTTGGCAAGAATTCTTCTTGTATTCCAAAGTACATTATTTCTTTTTCATGCTTTTGTCTTTCTGATTTAAATATCGAAATTTGGATTAAAAACCATTAACAGTCCAATAAACAACCACAATACTAATTATGACTAAAATAAAAATTTTGAAAATAATTTAAAAAATAATAAGGACGAAGCCTATTGAAAATAGTCAAAATAAAATGATGGCCAGAACTAACCATCTAAAACTCCTTCTCTAAAATCACTTTAAGATGAAAAAACTTCATACTCTTTGTTGATATCCTGATGATATTCGGCATAAAGAACTCTTATATGAATCTTAAAGTCATAGCATAATTTGGTTTTGCTAGATCCACAACTGCCCATAGATTCCAGATAAGGTAAACTATCGAAAATGTATCAATACATACTGTGGTGTAGGGTATCAATTGGTCGGGCTTGACCGACTAAACTTTCTTACTGGTTTTTATCAAAATATTGTTATTATTTTTTATTTCTTTTTTGGTAGAAAAATAAAATCAATAAATTTATTTAAATTTGTATTTGCTTCAATAAAATTCAATTTAAATTTAAACATTTTACGTTTTAAAACTTTCTTGAGATTTTTATAGTTAGAAGGGATAACAAAGAAGTTAAATTTAAGTAGACATGTAATAATCTCACTTTCATTTTGAATGTGTGCCTTGTAGATACTGCAAATACTAGTATCAATAGTTATTGTTAAACTTTTTGAAAATAATCTTAAAATATATTCTTCTTAAGATAAAAAAGTTTTTTTATTTTTATTAACTACAAAGGAAAAACAGATCGAAATCTTTTTGAACACTCACAAGTTTATTATGAAAACGACTTTTTTAAAGCTTCAACTTGTACAAATTGTAGCGAATAATGTGCAAAAAGTTTTTATAAGCGAATTAAGATTTAGAAATGTGTGAAATCGTGTTGGTAAAATTTAAAATATTCATATACATACTCTACGCACAGATATTTTGGATGGCTCAATGGCAAGGTCATATAATTTTCTTGCTTTAAAGGATTTTGAATTCACAAAAAAATGGGCAATATTGTGAATATTGTTTTTTTTTTTGGAATGAGTAGGTTTGTTTAAGAATAAAAGAGATTTATGAATTCATGTGTATTTTTATTGATTTTAATTTAAACATTATGGATATTCATGAAATCGCTTAAAATTGCCAGTTGTGCAAATGGGCAGACTTGCGAGACTCTTTTCATGAAGCCCCTTTTTAACTTTTGTGTAATTTTAAACAATTAATGTTAGTTTTAATGAAGCGTAAATACAAAAATTAATTTATAAGGAAATATAAAACAATAAAAAAGTTTAAATTTGTGTCTAAAAAGTAAAATATGTGTTTTAAAACGCCTAAAGAAAGCAAAAAGTCTAATTTTGCCCCGATTATTCCACGAATTTGTTGTTTGAATTGTTGAACTTTTCCGTTGAAATCGACGGTAAGCATAAGCAAATCGGTTTGTATAAATGCACAATTGAACAGCGAAAGTTTACGAGCCAAAGTTGTTAAAGTCTACGAAGTTTGTGTAAATTAATTCTCATACAAATTTTGACAGTTCATTTTCGAAGGTCTAAAAATGCTCAATTTGCACAGATCTATAACATTTTACTGCTTACTGAAAATGTTTTCAATTTTTTCAGTTCTTTTCAATACGCCTTTGTTTAGTTTGTTTTTGACTATTTTACAATTGACATAAATTTTTTATATTTTTGATTCTATATATTCGAATATGTTTCTATTATTATATTTTTTTGTTCTCTTCTAATTCAAATGTGTTATAAACAGAGAAGACAAATTTGCTTTTTTTGCTGTTTTGCTGTTTTGCTTTTTTTGCCCATTTTTGCTTTTTTTGCTGTTTTTGTTATTATGATGCTTATTTTTTCTTTTTTCCTATGTTTTTGCTGTAAAATAGTTTTTTTAACATAATTTTTACGTAAAAAATATTTTTTTGAGAAAACATATGAAAAAAAAAATAATTGACAACATTTTTCTGGGTTAAAATAAAAATATGTTAGTTGTGGACTCAACGTTTTTACAACTAAAATTAATAAACTTACCATCCCAAAAAAAACAGCCATGTTACTTATTTGAGTTTAAAACAAAATAAGTAAACCGGCCGTTGTGAACGAAAAAATAATAAAAAAAAGAAATGCCGAAAGAAAAGTCAAATATGTTATTTTTGCTAAAAATGGTAAAATTGTATCCTGAAGTTTTTAAAGTTGAAAAAGATTGGCTTTTTTGTAATGTGTGTTCGAGTAAAATTAATAGCGAAAAGAAGTGCAATGTGGAGCAACATTTTAGTACAAAAAACACAAATTAGCTGCTTGCCAAGAAAATCGTCCACAAAAACCTTTAACGGAATTTCCTGTTACTATTACTGCTAATACATTTCACGAAGATATATGTAAATTTTTCTTGGAGACCAATATACCAGTAAAAAAAGTAAGCCATCCCAGTTTCAAAAACATCTTTCAAAAGTACGCCAATTTGTCAGTTCCAAGCGAAAGATCTATTAGAGGTAAATACATACCTCAAATGTATACGGAAGCTTTGGGAAAAATGCGTGAAAAGGCTAAAGGTAAATAATTATGGATTTCTGTTGATGAAACAACAGACAGTGAACAAATATATGTGGCCAACTTTATATTTGGTATTTTAAATGACGATGTTGGAAATAAACCTTTTCTATTGAACATCGGTGTTCTCGAAAATGCAAATGGGGCTTCTATTGCATCTTTCTTCAACGATTCATTACAAATTTTATGGCCTGATGGTAAGTGAATATTTGATTCATAATTTTTTTTTTATTTTTTATGTTTTTTTTAATTTAATCTAGGCATTCAATACGACAACATATTGCTAATGGTAACTGATGCAGCGCTTAGAGTTTCAGCATGCAAATAAATTAATATCTTGTACCAAATCCGTTTTTGTTAAGTTAATTTTTCAATAACTCGTATTTACACACACAAACTAAAATTTTAATTTCCATAGGCTCCTCGCAGAAAGCAGTTATTTTGACAAACGAATCCCAATTTGGCTCTTCCACCGTTCTCATGCCCTACACGTTGGGCTACTTGGATAGAAGCCACAATGCATTATGCAGAATACCTTGATAAAGTTAAGGCTGTTATTTCTTAACTGAAAAGTGAAGACTCAGATTCGATCGCGCACGCCAAGGAAATATATAACTTGCCCGGATTAAGTTCCCAACTTGCGTTTATCAAAAAAAATTTTTCAATTATTGTGTCTTCTATAAAAAACGCTACAAACAGTTGGGTTAGCTATTCACGAAATTGTAAATATTGTGTCAAATGTACGAAAAGCTCTTGAGAATCTACATGAAAAAATATATATGAAGAAATTTAATGCAGTATGTATTTTAAAGAAATCCGGGGTTCAAACAAATTTTACAAATAAACAACATTCTTCAAACTGGTGCTAAACCTGATGACGAAATGACATTTTGAAATATAAATTTGCAACATCCGTTGACGTGGAAAGAAGTTTTTACTTATACAATTCACTTTTAACAGAAAGACGAAGAAAAATGACGTTTACAAATATAAAAGCCCACATGATTGGTTATTGTAACTGTTTTCACGAATCTGAAGAAATAGAATAACTGTAATTTTTTATATTTAAATGTATATCGAGTCATAACCGCCAAAAAAGCTCAAGTGACAATTTTTCATGATTTTGTTTTTTAACAAAAATCGATAGCTTAGGATTATTTGCACCATCTCTAAAACTGTTATCTCTATACAAAGTACCGTTTGAATTTTACATCAAAAACAATTTTAGCTCAAGTGTGAGTTTTTTATTTGATTACATTTTTGGTGACAGCACTTTGTTACTTAAGCTTAAATTCTTTTAATTAATAATAAAAAATAATTTAATAAACTTGTTTTATACTCAAAATATCGTTAAAAATTACTTAAATTTCGCATTTTGGACACGTGAAAAATATGGCGGAGGTAAAAGTGTATACATTTTATATATGTATGTTTAAATGCATTTTAATGTTTTCTTAAAAAATCCTATTTAGAAAGCGCTCGTTCCATATAGTGATTCAGATTCAGATATTGAAGAGGAAACATGTGTAGGTTATAAAAAACAAAAGAAGCTACCGAAAAGATTACAAAAGTTAAAAATCCGGGATAAATGTGTTCTACCCAATCCATGTAAAAATAAGAAATGTGGAAATTCATGCGGTGATAAGTTTTCCGAATCTGAGAGGGAGCAAATAAACGAACATTTTTGGGGAATAAGTAAAATAAGGCAAAGAGATTGGTTAAGTTCCTGCATTAAAAGAATCAGTGTTAAAAGACGAAAAGGAGAGAATAATAAAAGGCAGTACAGCTATAATTATGTCATTAATTTTAATAATACAAATTTGAAAGTATGTCAACAATTTTTGATAAAAACTTTGCATATATCTCAGCAATTTATAAAGAGTACAAGAATAATAGTTCAATATATTTATATAATGAAAATGTTAGAAAATCTGCTCCACATAATAAGTCAGATGAAGATTCCGTTTCTTTAGTAAAGAGATTTATTGAAAAATGACCGGCTGTTCCCTCCCATTATTGTCGGAACCAAAGTAAAAAATTATACCTTCCACAGGAATTTGGAAATATAAAAGGAGCGTATAAAGTTTATACTGAACATCTTAAAAGTATAAACAAAGAATCTTGCCAATTATCACTGAGAGTTTTTCGTGGCATTTTTAAAAATAACTTCCATTTAGTTTTCCATCTACCTAAAAAAGATAAATGTATCTTATGTGAAAGTTATAAGAATAGTCAATCCGAAAATGAAACAGCCAATGAAAAAGAAATACAATAAACGGAGAAATATCAGTTACATTTAAGAGAAAAACAAAAATCCAAAGAAGTATTTTTGGAAGAACAGAAGAAATTTAAAGAAAATTCATCACTTTTATGTACAAGTTTCGATCTACAAAAAGTTTTAAACACACCACATGGAAAAGCTATAATGCTTTTTTATTCAAGAAAATATGCATTTTACAATGAAAGCTTTTACGAAAGTGGAACCAGAATCGGCTACTGTTTTTTATGGGGAGAAAGTGATGGAAAAAGGGGATGCAATGAAATTTCAACAATTCTCTTCCAGTATTTAAAACTTGTCGACGAAAGGAAAACTTACTCCTCTGTGAGTCTTTATTGTGACAGCTGTGCTGGGCAAAATCGTAATAGAGCAATACTTACCACCATAATTTTTTTTCTTGAAAGATCAAAATACATAAAAAATATAAAAATAACTTATTTGTTACCAGGGCATACAATGATGCCCGTTGATTCAATTCATAGTACCATTCAAAAATTTTACCCGTGATAAAACTGTCTGGGCACCAAGTGAATGGTCTACTTTAATAACTAATGCACGTAAAAATCCAACAAATTATAACTGCATTCTAATGCACTACTCCGATTTTAAAGATTGGAAAGCATTTTCACAAAAGATGCTACCCAAATCAGTAAAGATTTCATTTAAAAATTTACGTTCAGTTTCATTTGAAAAGGATTACCCTGTAATAAGTCTTAAATATGGCTATTTTGATAACTCTGAAAGAAAAGACTACGATTTAAGTTCTATTTCAATATCCAAACGAAACCCTGAAATAATCGCCAGGGGGCCTGTTCAATTATATAAGGAATTGTTAAAAATTTCGTTGCCCAAATACAAGGATTTTAAAACGCTTTGTGATAATAGGACAATACCAGGCAGATATCACCAAGAATTTTTAAATTTAAAACACAATAAGTCTGTAAATGATTCACTATGCGAAACTGAAGAAGAAGATAATATTTATTAAGATCGTGTTATATACGTACATATATTTATGTATGTTTATTAGTTATTTTAGAGCAATTGTTAAAACTTACAAATTACTATAGTTACAACTTTTACCCAGAAGTTAGGTTTTGATGAAGCTACCTATTGTATTGTAATAAATATTTTATAATTTTCTTTTCTTAAACACTACATTCTTATAAAAATGAATTCAAATCTAATTTTTAATAAAAAAAATCGATTTAATTAAACCTGTATTATTTTCATTTGTTTCATAAAGGAGATTATTTTATCTTAACCAACAAAAATTTCAGGAGTAGACTTTCAGAGTGACAGCAAAAAAAGTTTAAGGGACAAAAACGAACCTTATATCGCTAATATTAAAATAAAAAACCTAAAATTGTATTTATCAGACAAAACAATGCTAATGTACAAAATTTCAATGCAATAACTATATTTTTAGCGATGATAATTACAAAAAACCGTCTTCTGTAAAGTTTGGTTTTTTGCACTTAAGCTTTTTTTGCGGTTATGACTCGATATATTAAAAAATAAAAATGCTTTTCTTGCTGCTTTTTTTCTAAATTTTTGTGCTTTTTTATATATTTTCTTTGCTGTAAAAACTTTGTTTTTTGCTTTTTTTTCTCTTCTCTGGTTATAAAAGTATTATAACAAAGCTTTATACATATCATTTTAAAGAAATATCCTTTGATATTTAAAAAGTAAAATTAAAATTAATATAAAAATTTATAATTCCTGTTCTTGAATTAACATGGTTTTTAGAGCCAAAAATTTAATTTTGTATGTATTTAATTTTTGGATTTACGCGAATTGGTAAATTTCTGCACCCATAAACGGAAAGTGTATACCATTCCTGAACGTAGTTTTACGCGAATTTTATACGTGCTTTCTTCGGTCCCAAAACCACGTAAATCAAGGGTAAGCTGTATTATTTAAAGCATACAAAAGCTGTTGCAAGCGCTTTTATCTGCGTCGTGCGTTGAATTAGATCTAAAATGAATTTATACAGGTGACTACATCAGCTCGCATGAGAGAGAGTTATGCTGGCTGTTATTTTTTTTATGGAGTTTAACATTAACAATATCTATGCAAAAAAGGGTCAGCTAGTATAAATCTCTCTTATGATGCGGCCACCTGTATGAATTCGCCTTGATTAGATCTAAATCAGTTTCACAAGCCGGTTGAGACCGACCATATTGTCTTAAAAAAATAAAAAGTAAAAATATAAAATTTAATAATTATTTTTTTCACAACAAAGCAATAATTTCGTTTTTTCTTCAATCTTATTTCTGCCCAAAGTATTTCATATATTTTAATTGCATTTTTCGAAAAAATATGTAAATTATTTTTTTTTAAAGTTGCGTCTACTTCTACTTCATCAACAATTTATATTAAATTGTAAGTGACGTTAATAATACTTATATTTGGTCTTAAATGAATATGAAGGTAAAATCAAAGCAAAATAAAATATAAAACAAATGAAAATTCATTTAAACCCGGTCAACTCATTTTTCCTTTAAATTAGTTTATTATAAAGTGTTTAAAAATAACTCCATTACAGTTCTTAACTTTTGTTTCAAAATTTTCACTATCAAAAAAAAAAAAAAAAAAACTGCAATAATAAATCGCGACCTTAGGACAAAAAGTTCTATCTGATTTTTTTTCTATTTTTTTTTCTAAAAATGAGTTATATATCACATCGCTATAAATCCGTCACGGTCTTTCGATTGGAGTTCTCAGATTTTGTCTATCTGTTACAGCTTCTGAAATGTTTTTTATAACTATTGTTCTAATTGCACGTTTTTGGTTTGAGATTCAGTTAAGTTCTAACTAACTGATAGAACCATTTTAACTTAGAAAGCCTTTATGGGGAAACTTTAATTGCAAATAGAACCATGTTGCTTAGATTCAAAATTTCATATTGCAGAACCAACTGTCTTGAATCTTTTTCAAAAACGGTTGCCTTACCTAGTGGTATTTTCAGAAGTGGTCAATATTGTACGTTTTTTTCAAAGACTTACATAAGTCTCTAATTACTCAACTCTAACTTTAAGGAAATAAACTTTGAGTTTTAAAATTCATTTCATCAAATTTTTAAATAGTTTAACACGATGTAAATTGCCAAGAGAACCATCCCAATAAAAATAGAGCTTCAAACGTAGCAGAAATGTAAAAGTTTCGCTTACCATCTCGCTCAAGGAAGACGTGAGTTTTATATGGCGAGTTTTATATCCACACAAAAATCGCTTTATTCAACGCATATAAAAAGGCTGACTTCCAAAACGTACAAAGTGCCGAAACATTGCAACTAAGTGTTTTGTTTATTTAAACGTTTTGAAATGTAAGTGATGCAATGAATAATATTAAAAATAAACATGTAGTGTTTGTAAATGAAATGTTAAATGTCACAAAGCATCAATTTTAAAAACGATGCCCTGATTGCTGTTTTGCTACGTTAAGCCTAGTACTCTGTTCCAATTTGTGAAAAATGTTCAGCAACATCTATTATTTCATGCGAAGAATTTGACATGTATCAATGTTACCTACCTCGAGAGTTTGCACAATTTGACGTTTTTAATCTTTCAAAGTATGCGACATTGTTTTGGATATGTAAACAAAACCCACATGTATTTTACTAAAAAGTATTTTTTTAAATAAAAAATTAAGTAAAAATGAAATTAAATATTGATGAAAACCTGTTACCGGTTGTGTTATTTATGTTTTGCAGTTCTCATTTTAATATTAAGTTTAAACTTTTTTCATTTGCTTAAATTTCCACGTGAAATAAGTGCAGCTTATATTATTAAGCAGTTGTAAAACATTTCCAGAAACATTTCGCAATTTTTTAACAAATTAAACAGAGTACAACTCTATCAACATTTTTTCAAAGAAATTCCGCACAAGTTTTTTTCATATGAGTTTTGACAGCATTTCACGTGAAATGTTGAACAGAGTACTAGGCTTTACTTACACTGAACAGTGATGTTTTGGAAGCATTTGCATTGTATGTATTGCGGCGTTATGAAACATTATGCTCTGTTCTAATACAGAGCAATTGACGTTTTGGAAGTCAGCCAAACTGGTGAGGGTGACGATCAGCTGTACGCGCTGAATTTTTATGTTTTTTAGTTATTCTCAGTTATTCTTTGATATTCTCCCCTACAAAGCTGCCTAGTAGTAAAAGAATGCTGTGGCCCTTTAAATGTTATATTTTTTATTATAAAATTTAGTAGAGTATTCCTTCACTTAACTTCCTTTGTCTTATTCTGTGGCGTATAAATGTGCGCGTAAATTTTAAATGGTACCGCTAGTGCTTCGGGAAATAAGAAAATTTTTCATTGGGTCGGTGTTCATATTCGTTATTGAAAATTTAATAAGTTTGGAACAAGAAGTCTTCGAAATACATGTTAGTACTTTGGTAACCAATATAAACCAAATGCTGCATTAACCTCTGAAAAAACGCAAAAACGAGCCAGAAACCAAAATTCTTGGAATCGAAACGTGTGGCAAAGAAAGCACAAGGCAGAAGAACGTAATACAAGCTCAATTGGGATAGAAATAACTTGAAAATAAATTTTGAATTAAAAAAACTGATTTACGAACTGTAATATCCAGAATATAAGTCTATCCAAAATGTGCAACGAGAAGAAAGATAGACAAAAACATGAAGAACAGAAAAATTTACTTTGGACTTCAAGAAGAATTCTTGAGAAAAAGTATGAGAAACAGAAGAAAAGAGACCCTGAAAATTAATTAAAATAGATAATCATTCAAAACAAATTTTGATCTATCGATTTGGTTTAAAGATTGATGTTTGAGGTTTTGGCTGCCAGCCGCCCTCAATGGCGGTGAGGGTAAAACGGCGAAGACCTCTGAAGGGACAGCGCTGTTACTATCAAAACGCGTCAGATCAACCTGTCCGCGAACGTGGGTTCGAGCCCCACGGCAGGCGAGAATGAAAAATTAGCAATAAATTTTAATTAATTTTATTTTGTAAAATTCCTTTCTTCATAAAAATAATTTAATTAAAATTGAATTTAATGAACTTTAGACCTATTAAGCCATTACAACTTTCGATTACAAAAAATTATTTTTAAAGTCCAATTTTTGAACTTAAATGTCTTCTTGCTTAAACTTAATGAACTTTAGCCTAATTAAAAAACATGAACATTTTGATTGGAAAACCCATTGAACAGTTCAACAAAATAAACACAATACTTATTGAAAAACTATTTGTTTTTAAAATCATTTTGAAGAATACACAATAAAATCATAAATTATGTATATGAAAAAATTGGCACTCCTATTGCATTATCCTTGTGCTTATTACTTTTTTAAATTTCGAAATTTGAACTTTCCCAGTAACACATGGTTCTATCTACACAAATTATTTCTTACCGTAACATAAAATTATATTTGGTACTTAGGACCATATTGTCCCAAGTTCATGTGCCTCATCGTTAAGCAACAGAGTTTTTTTTTTTGTTTTTTGAGACTCAATTTGTGCAAAAACTAATAAAGTAGCACGGATTTTTTTAAGAGGATAATAATTTTTCAGGACTAAATTTAAATTATTAAAAAAGTTTTTTTAATTTAATTAGAAATGGAATTAGTAATGCGATTAATAATATTAAACCTTAGTTTTCTCAGAAGTAGTGTTGGTGCAAATAGAATATTGAGGTCACGAAATATAAAATTTTTCAAAAAGAAAATATAATTTTTTTTTATTTAAAAAAAAAACGAAAATAATTTAATATTTTAAATGAACACAACAAATTCATTCGTCTTGTGTTATTTGTTTTTTTAAACAACGTGCCTTAAGAGTAAATTTCGTATTAAAATGACTTTATTTTAGATTAATTTTAACTTAACGGATTTTTTTTTTAATACTCTTAATCCTTTTTTGAGTGAACAATATATTTTAAAACATAACGAGAAATATGTTTTATTGTTCTTTGTAAAATTTTACAGCGTTTTCTTGATTGAAAATGTGTTTTGTTGAGAAAAAATTTTTACTTTATTGTGAACACCAAGTGATAGCGTTGCTGCCATTGTGAATCACGCCTTAAGATTGAATATGTGAATACCAAATTAAAACAACATTTTAAATATCTTTGGAATTTTCTAATATTATTTTCCAAATAAAAAAATATAAGTTTACGATAGAATTGAGGGTAAATGGGAACAATTATTAAAAATGTATTGGTATGGAGATGAAATTCGTTATAAAAATCTTAAATAATAAAAACCTTGCCACAAATTTTGCCACTCGGTTCATAAATGGCTTTCACTGTTTTATTAATAAATAATAAAAAATAACACAGTACAACATTTTTCAGTTAATTGATTGCCAACTCAATTCTGTGAACTGTATGTGAAATTAGACCCAAAAAGAAGAATTTCTGCATCATTCGTTTTGTCTTCTTACCTGCGATTTGAAGTTAGTATCGATTTGAAGTTAGTACTATCGTATAGGGGAATTTATCACGTTTTAGGCCCTGTTGTTTGACATAGCTCGACAACCACTAGCCCAATTTAGTTGAAATAAATTTTATAAAATTAAGAATTACAATTCCCTTAATCTGTTCATATATTGTTTTCCTATACAAGTAACACTTTCGAAGTTAAAAATGAATGTATGAAGGGAAAAAATTATTTTTTGCCTAAAAATTTAAATTTTTTTTTTTAAAAATACATAAAAAATGCAAAATGGAAAAAAGTTTCAAGTCTAGTTATTTTTTCGCAAAGTCACATAACCTATGAGCAAAATGAGACAAAGATCATAAAAATCGATGCACGCGTTTCGCTTTTATTCGCAATTGAGTAAATGTATGAATTACAAAAATTTGCTCGAGATATGCACAACATTATTTGGAGAAAACATTGACACCTTTTTCATGATTCTGAGAATTAAAAAAAAAGGAATAAACAAAAGGTTATTTGATTTTTATGATTGCGGTAATAAATGTACGTGGACAATTAAACGGAAAGTGGACCTTTTTATTATTTGGGTTTTTCCGGTGGCTACCTATATGATTTTTTTACAGAAATTGCACCCACATTTAAGGGTGGTCATTATTTGGAAAGTTTTGCACAGTTTGAAACGTACAAGTACTGAATCAGGTATATAGCCAGCCGCCCTTAAAATATGCGCCCATTTATAAGTACCTGGCAGTAAAATATTCAAAAAAACGTAGTATTTATAGGTGTGCATTGATCGATTTTTGGCATTCAGCCAGTGCCGACGAACGCGAACAGTAAAAGTGATTTTTCTCCAGTTTTTTAAAAGTGAATAACAACAAAACATAAAATATATCAATATGGAAAACAACAAGTGCCCATATTTGGATGAATATTGTTACGTTTGTGGTCATATCGTCCGAAAAATACAGAAAAAAGATCGAAAAAATTTGTTTACTGAGCAATTCAAAACCGCGTATTGTAATTATTTCGATGAAGCAGATTTAAGTGGTGCAAATTTTACGCCGAACACAGTGTGCAACAGTTGTTATACTAACCTTCTAAAATGGATTCACGGAAAAAGTAGAAAGTTATCTTTTATGAAGCCAGTAATTTGGGTGGAAGACACAACTGGACATGATGAATCCAGGTGCTATGCATGCATAAATTTTCGTCCTGGATTAAACAGACAACAATTGAAAACAAAAGTATACACTGCTGCATTTACTGCCACACTTCCAGTGCAACGCCCTGCTGATACCGATGCACCTAAACCTCCGAGTGCGGATACTGTGTCCCTGCTAGCCGAAACCGTTTTCACCAATCCGACCGATTTGGATGATGCTGATTGGATACCCGATATTGAAAATAGTGCACCACAACCGCTACCACAAATCGAAATGGATTACATTGTGGCCAAGCTGGGACTATCACAACACGACTCCGAATGGCTGACATCATTTTTGAAGAGAAGAAAACTCACACAGCAAAATGTCAGCGCAACATCATACCGACAACGCCAAGCTGACTCAGACCATGAATATGAACAACCTACGAAGAAAACAAGATCATCAGAACCACAAGCGTCAACTTCTACAAGGATGGATATTGCCAATAATTGAAAAAATGTTCTAAATTTTGTTTTTATGCATATTATAATTGCGTATTAATTGCATATTATTTTATTTTCATTAAGTTTTTATAAATAAAGTTTTTTTTTGCATGATAATTTTTTAATTTATATTTTTATTTTTATTTTAAGGGTGGTGGCTATAACTGATTTTTGAAATTCATACCTTTACTCAATTGCGAATAAAAGCGAAACGCGTGCATCGATTTTTATGATCTTTGTCTCATTTTGCTCATAGGTTATGTGACTTTGCGAAAAAATAACTAGACTTGAAACTTTTTTCCATTTTGGATTTTTTATGTATTTTAAAAAAAAAAATTTAAATTTTTAGGCAAAAAATAATTTTTTCCCTTCATACATTCATTTTTAACTTCGAAAGTGTTACTTGTATAGGAAAACAATATATGAACAGATTAAGGGAATTGTAATTCTTAATTTTTTAAAATTTATTTCAACTAAATTGGGCTAGTGGTTGTCGAGCTATGTCAAACAACAGGGCCTAAAACGTGATAAATTCCCCTATACGATAGTACTAACTTCAAATCGATACTAACTTCAAATCGCAGGTAAGAAGACAAAACGAATGATGCAGAAATTCTTCTTTTTGGGTCTAATTTCACATACAGTTCACAGAATTGAGTTGGCAAATCATGTGTTGTACTGTGTAAGCGAATAACCAAAATTTTGCCATTGCTAAATATTTAATTCTGGCTTTAATCACATGTTAAATATTTTTATTAATCACTTTATTCCAAATATAAAAAGGGTATATAATTTCTTAATTAAATATACAGCCTATTTTACAACTCATATGTTTGGTTATTAACGTTTTAATTTTATCTGCAAAATAAAAGCGATAGTAAATAAAACTTGCTTAAGTTATTGAATTCAATTTTAACACTTATACGAGCTGTGTACCCATTTATATAGACATACATACAAAAAAAAAAAAAAATAGTAAAAAAATAAATACATTATTTTAAACAGCAAAAATGAAGAAACCAAAACGCAAATCTGTCAGACTTATTATGTTAAAAACGATTAAATTTATTTAAAATTACAGAAATATACATACTTTTGTTTGATGAATGACAAGAGTAGGAAAGAAATAAAAGATTAATTATAATAACGTAGAATTTTTGAATAAATGGTGGCGCAAAAGTTTTCGCCCGATGTCTTTTGACTGTGTTAACTAAGCAAAAAACAAAATTATATTGGTCACGTGGCCTCCGCCAGAATTGCTGGCCCGATTTATGGCATTTTCCATTATTCTTGCTTTCCATATTTTAGTCGTAAATTTTCTCTGAGGACTTAAAAAGTCTAATGCTTTCTGGCATAGAGAAGAAACGGTTGTTTTTGGCGATCTTTCCGGCTAGTGCAAATCGCCAAAACTAGAGATTAGGCGACCCAGATATGAAGCCCTAAGAATTTCGGTTGTAGATCGTGCACTACACGTAGTTGCTCCAAAGTATTAGAACACCATGTTCTCCAGTCCTAATTCGTCCATTTGAGGTAAGAGAAAGTTGTTGGCTATGACCTTGTAACGCTCGCCATTCACAGTAGTCATTTGGCATAAGACGTTTTCGAAAAAACTACCAATAACGCACACGGTGTAAAGTTAACACAATACGGTCGCTTTGAACGTATCCAATGGCTGTTCGTACGTGGATCTCAGAGGCTTAGAAAGGATAATTCTTGTTATTCACGCATTCACAGAGATGGATATGCGCCTTGTCGCTCCTGATAATTTGTGATAAAAAGTTTTGCAAAAAAAAAATCGAAGCAATTATTCTGCTTCTTTTCTTATTGACGTATATTTTGTATCTGTTTACCTTACAAATGTCAAGGCAGAACTGATATTAACCGCCATTTGCAAAGATTATAGCATCTTCCGGTAGGGTGAAGACTTTTGCGCCACCTTGTACATTCACATAAATATGTCTTCAAGTAATAAAACAAAAGCGAAAATACGCAGTACAACATAATAACATTTAGCATCATTTATTATCTCAAGACAAATTAAACACTCTACACGCATTACCATACATGATGACATATCACGTTACTGCTTTAACATTTGATGTATTATTTCACTCTTTCTCTTTTTTTCCATAGTCATTTTTCAACTATTTTCTAGTTTCTCTGTGTCATAGAACAAAACCTAAAAGAAAGTGCTATAAACAAGAAAAATGAAACAATATGAAAAACCACAAGAGCACTTTCAATTCATATGAATTCCAGGTGAAATGAACAATTTCCTTTACTTCATTCATGTTCACTGCTTCAGCTTTAAGCAAATGTACCAACACATTCTTAAAGCTTTTGTAGTGGGTAACAAAAGTGTTATAGAAATTAGTTTTATAAATTTTTGTTAGAGTAAACAATTTATTTTACTAAGCGTTAAAATAAATATATTCTATTATACGATCAAACCTTATGAAAAGACGTATAGACGTTTAATTCATTTACCTAAACTTCAAAAAGTTACAAATGTTATTACACTTTTGTTCTAAACTGTAATTGTTTTTGTTTAAGACATGCAACTGTGGCAATTTCACACTGTATGTATTTAAAACTAAAGAAACCACATAATTATATAAATAAAAAATTTAACATAAAAATATACAAGAACTACTTCGACTGGTGGTAATGATGTTATAAAATGTGTTACAACTTTACTGAATATTACTGCAATTACTATATCAACACTGAATACCGGGGTGTGGTGAACACATTTTAGTATGCAGCAGAATTACTACAGTTTGTAAACAATACAAATCATTGTGGAAACTGGGTTAGTTCAGTTTTCCATGTATGAATAAATGTATAAAGAGTTTTACAAAAAGGAGTTCGTTATGGTATTTAACTGCCTGCTTATGAAATTAAAATAAAAATTTTCATTTAGAAATTTTTATTGAAAACAAAAACAAATTTGAATATGTTTACCACTTATAATGGAATAGTTTTCCTTCAACCATAACATGTTGACCTGAGAAAACAAGAAAATATAATTGTTAATTTAAAATCATACAATTATCAGTGGGTTACTAATTATTGTTATTATAAACCATAACATATAAGAAGGCTACCGTAATATGTTTGCGTCGTCTTGATATAGAACAAATTTAATCAAAATATCGTTTTCGGTGATAAAAATATGGTGAAGGTCACAATAATATGTTAAAACAAATTTCCTTAAAAACCATATCGAAAAGTTTGTTTTCTTTTCATGCGCCTACATATCGCACTGGTTCCTCAACTCAAAATTTACAAATTTTTACTTTTTATTTTAAACATTTTTTTGAATGTGGTCTTATGAGTAGTTCTATTCCCTCTATATTTAACATATATTTTGCTTATGCCAACCTTTAGTTAACAATGAAGCTTCTGATATGAATGATTCTATATACTACCAGAATATATTGTACATACCTTCCTGATACATGTTCCGATTTAGCTATCCTTTGGTTAGCAATCAAGTAAATTGTTTGTACAGAAAATTTTACAAATATCAGATACTAGCAGAATGTTGTTAATTTCATCTATTTAACTCAACAATTTTAACAAGCGGGAAATTCTTTATGACCGATAGTCATATGGCAAATACGATTTAAATATATTCGCACAGCCACGTTGTGTACATTTTGGTAAGGCCTCTATTCCTGGACACGATCTAATATGTTTTTTTAGTCCAGGAACCTCGTCTACAGAAATTCATTTACGGATTTCAACCCCTTATCCCGTCTTTTAGCTACACCAGTTAAATAATTATACCCTCCACCACCACTAATGGTGAATGCGGGTATTCTAAGTTTGTCATTCCGTCTGACACTTTTTTATTATACGTCTAAGACCCCATAAAGTATATATATTCTGGCTCCTTGAGTAATTCTAAGTTGATTTAGCCATGCCCGTCTGTCAGTCTGTCCATATGTTAAAAACACGGTCACTTGCAAAAAACGCAAAAGAAAAGAACAAACTTGGCCTTAAATGACTCGTTGTTATCCTAAGCAGTTTGGGATTGAAATCCAGCAACATCCGTTTAGTAGGATCTGAACTATGAATCAAAATGTGGAACCACCACCCTAATCAAATTGATAATTTTGATACAAAAACTAACATAAGTGGTGAAATAATGCACGGAATGATATAACATTTTGCACGAATTCGCTTTATACGACTGCAAATCATACTATTAAATTTCGTGAAGATCAGTCCATAATTGACCATAGGCCCCATATAAACAGTTTAGTACGCCTAAAAATGTAATAAATAACACTATCATACTAAAATTTTATACGTTAGAGTTAAAGGACCAGAAATCACACTGTAAAATTTTTTGAAGATCGGTCCATAATATACACTAGGCCCTATATAAACCCTTCTCCCGGAAAACAGTTTAGTGCGCCTAAAACCATAATACATACTGCAATCGTAATAAAATTTAATATATAACGGTTTTATAAGACTAGAAATCGCAGTGTCAAATTTCGTAAAGATCTGTCCATAATTCACCCTAGGCCCAATATAAACCCTACTCTCGGAAAACAGTTTATTGCACCTAAAACCAAATAAACCCCACTTTGGGAAAATAATTAAATTCACCTTGTCCATAATTTACCATAGGTCAAATACAAATTACCCTCCTAAAAATAATATTAGTTCGACTAAAACTGTTGCGAATGATGATATTTTACCCAAGCCAGTTCAAAGTTCTAACAAGAAACGCATAAAACTTTCTTATTGTCGGTCAATAATTTAATAAGGGTCTAAACCGCAACCAGTTTTAATGCTGACGTTCGTTTTTGTGAAGCTTAGTTAATAATATATATATATTTATCATATAGAGCCAACTCCTTGCGGTGCAGGGTATCAAAGATTCGGCACACCCGAATATAGCACTCTAACTTGTTTTTATTTTCGTATGCGTTGTAAACTAATTTTTGGAACATCGCAAACGCGAATCATATTTCCAGAAAATTCTGCAAAGTAGCTAAAAAAAAGTAGTTTCGTCCCGAATTTTGCGATTTATTTCTTTCGAACACTTTAAAATCTCTATTGATTTCAAGACATAATTTGACTTTTATTCTTGATTTAACAATTAAAAATCCCTAAAGAATTCATAGCAATCGGTTTGTGTAACAACTTTTTGACAGTCATATTAACAGCTCATAAAGCAGTTTTGTTAATTAAAAATTTCTTTTCGTATTTCTTCTTTTCCTAAAGAGCTTGTAGTACTTTCCCCTGCCTCGTATTTTCTTTGTCGCGTCCAAGATTTTGGGCTTATGGCCCGTATTTGCGTTCTTTTAGAGGTTAATGCAACATTTGGTTCATCTTCTATCACATAGTTTTCATTGGTTACCTAATTACCTATATGTATTCCGAAGGCTGCTTGTTCCATCCAAACTTACAAAATTTTTCAATAACGAATCAGAGTCCCCTAACAATGAAAAATATATATAACAGTAAAAGGGCCACGGCACATAGTGCTCTGCCCTTATTAAGTGTATCTGCAAAACTAGAGTTCTTATCGCTTAACGACAAAATTTAGTATACTGATACTTCATTTCTAAGTTAAGAAAAATTTAAAGTTTGAGGAAAATCGCTGCCAGGATATGCATATTAGACCGTCTCAGTTTTTATACTTTTTTCGAAATTCCTTCATGAACATCGATTTTCTTTATCTACTATAAAAACCAAGAAATTTGGTGTATAACACTTAAATATTGATGAATGGGAAGTGGTCTCTCAAATCGTTTTTTCATTTTTTTAGGCAAAATACCTTTTTTTCAAAAAATGGAAAAATCTTGATTTAGTAATTTGCCTCAAACTCAAGCAGTTCTGAATGGATTTGAACATCATTTCATTCATTAGAAAGCTTATTAAATTTCCTAAATATTTCTTAAAGCAACATTGCCATTTTGTTCGATGGTTTTGTATTCATAGCACTACAAATTCAGATTTTCAAATACAAACTTAACATTTTTGTTTGATTTTTGCTTACCTTTTCATATATAAAAATTGAACGAGGCAAAACTTTTATATTCTGTAAATGCAGTATGGTAGGAAATTTTAAAATAAAGATTTTGGTGTAAATAACAGTCGTATTCTGTTAAGAAAAACTGCAGTTTTAGTTGAAATGTTTAAAGTTGCATTTACAGAATATAAAAGTTTTGCCTTGTTCAATTTTTATATATGAAAAGTTAAGCAAAAATCAAACAAAAATGTTAAGTTTGTATTTGAAAATCTGAATTTGTAGTGCTATTAATAAAAAACCATCGAACAAAATGGCAATGTTGCTTTAAGAAATATTTAGGAAATTTAATAAGCTTTCTAATGCATGAAATGATTTTCAAATCCATTCAGAACTGCTTGAGTTTGAGGCAAATTACTAAATCAAGATTTTTCCATTTTTTGAAAAAAAGGTATTTTGCCTAAAAAAATGAAAAAACGATTTGAGAGACCACTTCCCATTCATCAATATTTAAGTGTTATACACCAAATTTCTTGGTTTTTATAGTAGACTAGCTTAACCCGGTGCGCTTCGCTACACTGACCCCGCACATTTTTATATTGAAATTTATAGTTTACTATAATAGTAGCTTTAACCACGTTTGAAGACTCTCCCTTTAATAGTTCTTCAGTTGAGCGATATTTGATGTATGCATCCCTGCGCCTACCCGCTTTATTTTTATTTTCAAAAGTGAAGTATACCATAAGAGTGACTTTTAGAAAGTTTGAACATTCTCACTATTACAGTTCTTAAGATATGCGATGTTAAACATTGGCGTCCTATGGGGTATTCCTATACCCCCGCTGCTATTTTATTTCAATTCCGGGGCTCAGAAGATCCTACTACAAAAAGTTCAGCAAAATGCGTGCAGCGGCTCTTAAGATATGCGATAATTAATATTGGCATCCTATGGGGGGTACCAATTCCCCTGCCCCTATCGAAAAAATAAGTAGCCTATTTTATTTTTAGGGCTCACGTGATGTCACTGTAAAAATTTCAGGAAAATCGTGCGATAATTAATATTGGCATCCTATAGGGGGTACCAATTCCCCTGCCCCCATCGAAAAAATAAGTAGCCTATTTTATTTTTAGGGCTCACGTGATGTTACTGTAAAAATTTCAGGAAAATCGTACGATAATTAATATTGGCATCCTATGGGGGGTACCGATTCCCCTGCCCCTATCGAAAAAATAAGTAGCCTATTTTATTTTTAGGGCTCACGTGATGTTACTGTAAAAATTTCAGGAAAATCGTGCGATAATTAACATTGGCATCCTATGGGGGGTACCAATTCCCCTGCCCCTATCGAAAAAATAAGTAGCCTATTTTATTTTTAGGGCTCACGTGATGTCACTGTAAAAATTTCAGGAAAATCGTGCGATAATTAACATTGGCATCCTATGGGGGGTACCAATTCCCCTGCCCCTATCGAAAAAATAAGTAGCCTATTTTATTTTTAGGGCTCACGTGATGTTACTGTAAAAATTTCAGGAAAATCGGTTCAGTAGTTTCGGAGTCTATAAAGCGACAAACAAACAAACAAACAAACAAACAAACATACATAATCCATTTTTATATATATAGATAGATAAAGAAAATCGATGTTCATGAAGAAATTTCGAAAAAAAATGAAAAGTGAGACGGTCTAATGCATATATCCCATACATCCTGAATTCGAAATTTAGATTTTTAGCCACAATTTATATAAGAATCTAGCACAAACTATGTAGTATTTTTCTACAAAATTCGACCTTCTAGCGTTATTGCAAATTGTGTTGCATTCGGTGCAAGGACATACCTACCTCCCATATACCCTTTTTTAAATAACTATGCTTAAGCTGCATTTATGGTAAGAATTCACTAAAAATAAATAAGTGTAATAAGATTCTAAAATAATAAATTTTGTAAATAAATTATGTAAATAATCAATATAAAATAATGCGATATATATAGATCCGTTGTAAATTTGGTTTCATTCGGTGCATACATTTCTATAAAAATGGTACAATATGATGGTGGAACTAAGTAAATTTAAATGAAATGCTATTGCTTTTGTTTTCTTATTATAGAATTTTTAGCCTTTATTTGTTATTTACTGTGGTACAAAATATCTTCCGAAGTGACAATAATTGGTGATAAAAAATTAAAATTTCATAAAATATTAGCTATGATCCACTTACGATAAAGTATTTTTCTATCCGATTAGCCACTTTCCGTCGCGCAATTTAGCCATTAAAACAGGATATAATTAGTTATAATTGAACCATTATTTGACTCTGGATGGCGTCTGAAAGAGAAGTATAAATCGAAAAACCCAAATGTACCATAATGTGATATATGTGACGTTGTATATTTAAATGAAGTTTATATTTGCAACATATAGATTAACATCTAAATATTTTATAAGAAATTAAGTCAAAATATTTTTCATCGGAATTAATATATATATTCTTAGTAGCCTCAAACTTTGGGAAAAAAAATATTTATTACTTTAAATTTTTTTAATTTTTTCCTTGTTTTTTAAAACATAAAATTCAGTTTTTTTTTATAGTAACGCAGAGAAAGTAGTTTTCTAACTTAATATTTTTCAATTTTGGCTGTTCCATAAAGTTACCTCTTTGTAATTTTTTTGTTACTTTTAGGAAATATGACTCTGATATTTCCGGCAGAAAATTCTAGGACTTCTTTGCAGATTCTATTAAAGCTCTACAAAAAGTACCAAAATCTTAAATAAAAATTTAGGTACTCTGACAAAATAGATTTTTTTTTTTTGGTTAGGACCAGCACTCAGAGGATGGCCCCTACAAACGCAATGCATTGTGTTGGAACTAGGACAAAAGGTTATGGGAAGGAGGATAGAGGGAGTAGTGTTTGTGAACATTCGACTTGAACTTATTCATGTTGAAAGTGAGAGGGAAGACTTCAGCAGGAAGGTTGTTCCACATACGAACAATCCGGCTAAAAAACGAATGTTCTCTGTAATTCTTTGTACGATTTACCGGCCAATCGACCACAAAAGGATGAGCTCTTGAGGAAAAACGTGTACTACGAACAAACACACGGGTTTCGAGAACCAGATCCCTAATTTCATCAGGATACATCCCATTGTAGCAACGATAAAACAGACAAATACAGCCCACATTGCGACGGTGCTCAAGGGAGTCAATAGAATTGTATACCCTACTGTCACCAATGAGAACCTTTGCCCTCTCCTGCACACGGTCGAGAAGCTACAAAATAGACTTTGAAGCACCGGCCAATACATGAGAGTTGTATTTCATTCGCGGTCGGATAAAGGTGGTATAAATAGTAAGGAGATCAGATGGAGTGAAGTATGTCTAACACCGTTTGTAAAAAACCGAGGCATTTGAATGCTTCTTTCGACACCTTAAATATATGTTCTGTCCATCGGACTTCACATTGTATCCTCATGCCCAGTACATCAAGATATTCTGATTCCTCAATGATTATACCACCCATATATACAGATGAGGCTCCTTGATCCGTCGCGCGTTTATGCGTCAGCACGTAACATTGAGTTTTTCGTGCATTAAAATCGACCCTATTCGCGCGACCCCTTTCCGAGAGCATATCGAGGTCTCGGCCAAGCGTATCATTCATGTTCTGTCTCATAGCAACAACTTCGGATACGCTTGTTCTATAATCAAATGAATACGAATGGCAAAGGTTGCTGTCAATTGTTCTTAGTAATACTGTTTACCAACAATAATTTCCCTATTTTGAGCATTTAGTGGTTGACAGAACTACTAAGTTTGAAAATAATATACTAAGAAATGAATTTTTTGGATTTTTTTTAGCAAAACAGGTAAAAGTCGTGTTTTTATTTAACAGTTAAGCTCAAATATTGTTTGTTTTTTGATGCCCTCCACTGTAAATAAAAAGTGAAAATGATGAATTCTACTTAAAAGTCTATTTAAGGTTATTTGTTAGCTTTACAACTTACATACATTTTCTTAGCACTTTATTAATCTTTAGTTTTGCCTATGGGACAGAGCACTAGGCGGCATTACTTTACGTCTTGCTTGAGCGAGGTGGTAAGCGAAACTTTTACATTTCTGCTACGTTTGAAGCTCTATTTTTATTGGTATGGTTTTTTGGCAATTAAAATTCTGGTTAAACTATTTAACAATATAAAAGTTGATAAGATAATTAAATGTATTTTTAAACTCAAAGTTTATTTCCTTAAAGTTAGAGTTGAGTAATTAGATACTTATGTAAGTCTTTGAAAAAACGTACAATATTGACCACTACTGAAAATACCACTGGGTAAGGCAACCGTTTCTGAAAAAGATTCAAGACATTTGGTTCTGCAATATGAAACTTTGAATCTAAGCAACATGGTTCTATTTGCAATTAAAGTTTCCCCATAAAGGCTCTCTAAGTTAACATGGTTCTATCAGTCAGTTAGAACTTAATTGAATCTCAAACCAAAAACGAACAGTTAGAACAATAGTTATAAAAAATATCTCAGAAGCTGTAATAGATAGACAAAATTTGAGAACGCCAATCGAAAGACCGTGACCGATTTATAGTGATGTGATATATAACTAATTTTTTTAAAAAAAGGTCAGGTAGAACGTTGTTGTCCTAAGGTCGCTAAGAATTTTATTTTACAATTGAAAACTTAGTTCGATTTAAAGAAACACTTTTGAAATGCACACACACGAATTGCTTAAATCTCGAGAATATATAAAACTTGTTAAAATTTAAAGATCAGTAAAAAATTGATTGCTTACAGAACTGTGTACGCCCAACCATACAATTAATCACTCTTAATTAAATAAGTGCTTGAAAGATAAACATTCAAATAATGTAGAATTTAAACGTTTTTCAAAAATAATTTACATTCAATTTTTCAATGTGGTCAGACTTGTTTTAATTTAAGTTAAAAGTTTTATTGGAAATTTTATTGTAATTTGAAATTAGAATGAGAAATCTTAAAAACGCGATTTATCGATTTTTCTTTTAAGATTTAGAACTGCATTTGATTTTTTAAATTCATATTGAGATTTTTGCTAGCGATTTTAAATTATAATAAATATCGTGGGATTTTCCTATTTTCAAACCACTTCTAGTTATTTATTGGTAAAGGATTATAATTAAATTAACAAATACCACGTTTCTAACCATAACTTTATTTTATTGTAAAATATATATACCAAGTGTAATCGTGAGTGCATGTAATTATAATACGATTTAAATGTATCTACAAGCAATGAAATATTCTAAGTAATTTAAAGCACAATACCTTTTTACAGCTTATATTATATCATATATACATACATCGTCATCACTGTCCTCATTGTCATTCTTGTAATAATTATCATGCTAATTCGCACATGCGTGTGCTTTAAGCATTTTGTTTTATTTATTCATGTCTTGTTTTCAATTAAATTAACGCTTAAAAAAATTGTTTGCAGAATAATCAGGTGAAATTCAAAGAATTTTTTTTATTATCAGCGTTTTCCAAGAACATTTTTTATTTGGAAAACATAAAACTGAGAATAATAAATATAGAACTCATAAATTAAATTTTTTGCACATTTCATTACGAAAAAGCAGATGTTGGCATAAATTTATTAATAATTGATTTGTTGTTTCTTTTTTATTGATTATGTTTAATTGATTGCGAACAAATTTGTGCAAAGTTTTAAGTTGAAGAAATTTAGTTTTTGTGTATTAGAATTGAAGAAAATAACATTGTATTATAATTATTATTATTTTTATTATTACTAGAACTGCCACAAAATAAATCATTTTATGCACGTATGGAATATTCAATTCCTTTTTAAAACGACTACCTAAATTTAAGAGAATAACAAATGTTTTTTCATATTTCCTTTTATTCGTTATTATTAAAGCATTTATTTACTATTCTTACAATGTGTATGTGATAAAATTTCGAGTATAAAAGGTAAAAAAAAGTTTAAATTGCCTATTCTAGGAAATTAAATAAAATTACCAATTCATATGTACACACATATGTACATTAGGAGTATTACCAATTTTTTGGCATAGTACCATGAGGTCAACCATTTCCTAACAGTGATGCAAAGTGTGTCATTGTGCCATTTGTGGCACTTTTGATTGTTTGATGGCCCTGTGGAAATCTATTTTGGCCCTTTTGATAGTTCAATACATTTTTTTAAATGTTATTTTTTTCGCTGTTTTGAACACTACTTGTATTTACGAAGCTCTTTTGATTGCTTAGGGCCAAATAACCCACACAAGCGGTTTGACCTATGTTTATTGTTACGTTACTGCCTTTTCAATAACGTTTTTGGTTTATTTCCTTTATAATAAACCTCTTGAGTTCTTTTATTGCAACTTTAATAAAATAAATAAAACACTTTAAACACTTTACTTTATAGCTGTACTATAAACTATTCACGCCAATTTAGTTAGAACTTAGTCAATTATACCACTTATAATTGCGATGTACACACTTAAATAATCGTACTAATACTGATTATCGATGCCAACCTTCGCGAGTATTTATACTCTGTTCGCTGACATCTAGATGTCTCTAGATCATTCTACTCGTCGAAATGTCTGTAACATTTTCGACATTTCTGGGCGAATCGAGATTTTATTATCTTACAGCGAATATCATTATGCATACTTTATGGGTTAAAGATAGGATTGCAAAAATAAAATAAATTAGAAAAAAAAAAATTAAAATAAAAATAAAAAAAAAAAAAAATAGACAGCAATGAAATTTGAAGAACTTAAAGTGGACCAGCTCAAGAAAGAGTTGAGCAAGTTAGATCTACCAACTGCAGGAAATAAAGCAGAGCTGCAGAAGAGGTTAATAGATGAATTCGAACGACGCAATATTGACATTGGTAGCCACGAATTCGAGGATAAAGAAGAAATAGAAGTATGTACACGTGCAGTTGCCAGCAGTATGGATTTAAGCACAATGTTTGCTGCTATGATGGAAAAAATGTCGGAAGAAAATTCTAGAAAAATGTATGAAAACTCTAGAGCTTTTCTTGATGAAACTTCTAGAAAAATTGATGAAACTTCTAGAAAAACGGAACACAAATCGATCACCATCCTGGCTGAAATACAAGAGAATTCTTGAATTACCAATGATAAGCTTCAGACTACTAATGAAAAACTTGAGAAGCTGCAAGAGATTTCAACTATTATAAATGAAAGAGTTGACGATCTGGAAATAGAATTTAACCATAAGCTGTCTGATGTAAAAACACAAGTCACGGATGTAATAACACAAGTCACGGTTTTTGATGAAAAACTACACCATCTGGAATCAAGAGTTAATAACATTCAATGCCAGGAAGCAGCGGTGCGGGTTATACCAGAAGTTTCTAGCAGAGTAAAGGCCCCTTGTTTTGATGGTAGTGTTCCATTTAATGTTTTTAAGTTCCAGTTTGATACAGTTGCTAACAGAAATGCATGGAACAGTGATGAAAAGGCCGTAGAGCTAATTCTTACACTAAAGGGGACTGCAGCTGAAATTCTAGAAAGTGTACCAGTAAGTTGCAGAAACAATTATGATGACGTGATGATGGCACTGCAGCGTAAATATGGTGGCGACCACAAAAAGGAATTATCTACAAAATGGAATTACGTGGTAGAATGCAAAAGGCTAATGAGACATTACAGGACTTTGCACTGGAGATTGAGCGGTTGATACAGCTTACCTATCCTGGTGAGAGTCATCAATTCTTGGATCACTTCAAAACTGAGGCATTTGTAAACGGTATTCGGGATGCAGACATAAAAATTGCGGTATGTACGTCACAAAAGTCTACCTTTGCATAGACTGTTTTATTTGCCCTAGCCCAGGAAACCGCTAGAATTATTTCAAGACCACAAGTAGGCAAGGTGCGAAGGCTCGATGTGACCACCAAAGGTGAAAGGGATATTGTGCAGGATATAAAAGAGGCAGTTATGGAAGCTTTAAGCGAGAAGCAAAGTAAAACTTAAGTAAAATGCTATAACTGCGGAAAGATTGGTCACATGCAGAGAAACTGTAAAGCACAAAAGACACGTTCAAGATCTGCTTCACCGCCCAGAAACAACCAGCGGGCTAACCACCACTCATCGCAGGAGTCACCGTTAAACTAAAAAGAGCTAGCACTGCGGGGCATGTAATGCAACAGAATAACAGAAATCTTACTGCTTGTGGCTATATACACGGTCAAAAACGGATTCTGACTGTGGACACTGGGGCATCTCATTCAATAATTAGGCCTGATTTAATACAACACTCCATCGAACCACTATGTGGTGTAAGTCTGCGAACAGCTACGGGGGAGCCTGCCACTGTCTATGGGAAAGTAAAAGCTAAATTATGTATGGCCAACACAAGCGCCCACCATGTGTTCATTGTGGCTGATATTATAGATGAAGTAATCCTTGGCTCAGATTTTATGATTGGACAAGGTATTCAACTGGATATGGGTCAACAAATTATGACTTGGCGTAATGTTGAAATTCCCCTTGATGTTGGATACGAAATCAAGGCACATGTAAGACAGTTACTCGCCCTTCAACGTGAAAAATTGCCACCTAAGTCAGAAACCGCGAATGGAGGGAGATTGTGAGGACAACAACAGATTATGGGTGGTAGAGCCAACAGCAATTACAGGTGATATAGTAACAGCGAATGCCCTCGGTAAAACCAGCAACAGCTTAGTTCCTGTAAGAGTCTAAAATTTGTCCAACAGCGAAAAGGTCCTTACGCAGAATTTTAAGATTGGACAATGTGCTTCAACGGAGGCAATAATAAGTTGCGAGAGCCATCCAGGCGTAGCTAAAAAGAGTACCAAGGACCAGGAACTACTAGAGGAACATGTGCGGAAATGGACGGGATATCTAAGGCCGCCCGAGAGAAATAAGGCAAGACAGTTGCTAAAGAAATATGCCTTTATATTTGCGTCAAAAGGTAAAAACCAGGGCAGAACGTCAATCGTGAAACACGAAATTAACACCGGCGACGCTAAGCCAATTAAACAGGCCCCAAGAAGCATTCCTCTAGCAAAACGAAATGAAGTTAGAGACCTGTTAAATGAAATGGAACAGGATGGCATAATAAAACCATCATCAAGTCCCTGGATTTCACCGGTGGTTTTGGTAAAAAAGAAAGATGGAAGTACTAGATTTTGCGTAGACTACAGGAATCTTAATGACGTCACCAAGAAGGACAGTTATCCATTGCCTAGGATTGATGACACCCTAGACACGTTAGCTGGAATAGAATGGTTCTCTACATTGGACTTGCAGAGCGGTTATTGGCAAGTAGAAATCGCAGACAAGGATAAAGAGAAAACTGCTTTTAGTGCAAGTGATGGCTTATGGCAGTTTAATGTAATGTCATTTGGGCTCTGTAATGCTCCAGCTACATTCGAGCGTTTGATGGAACAGGTGTTGAAAGGTCTCCACCGAAAGACATGTTTGGTGTACCTTGATGACATAATTGTCATGGGAAAAACATTTGATGAGCACCTTAAAAACCTCGAAGAGGTATTAAAACGTATATCTACAGCCGGACTCAAGTTAAGTGTTAAGAAATGTTCACTGTTCCAGAAGGAAGTTAAATACCTAGGGCATCGTGTAACATCTGATGGCATTTAAACAGACGAAGAGAAAATACGAGCAGTCATGGAGTGGCCTAGCCCTCAAAATCTACATGAATTACGCAGTTTTCTGGGCTTATGTACATACTACAGGCGTTTTGTACCGAATTTTGCCAATATTGCTGCCAGTTTGCATGAATTGACCAAAAAGGCACAGGTATATAACTGGGGTGAAGCACAGGAACAATCATTTCAGAAGCTTAAAGAATTATTATGCACAGCACCAATTTTGGCTTATCCAATCGCGGAAAAGAAATTTGTACTAGAAAATTCTGTACAGTGGGTTTACATTAAAAATATGCGAAACTTATACAATAACATTTTAAACTAATAAAATTACTAATAAACTAAACTTATTCTTAACTAAAGTTACTTTCGTACCAATATTATAAAAAAACATCTAAAGCATGTTTGTATAAAATCGACGTTTCTTACAGATATCTTGAAGACGTCGGACTGTTTTAATGGCTGGGTTAAAATGGACAAAAATACTTAAAAACAAGTAAGAGGGCTATATTCGTCTGTACCAAATCTTTGATATCCTCCAAAGGAGGAAAGAATACTTTAGGAGTGCGCTTTATATGGGGCCTATGGTCAATTACGGACCAACCTTTAAACATTTTACTGTGTGATTTCTAGTCATATATAACTATAGCAGGCTAAAATTTATTACAATAGCATTGGGTGTTAACGTTTAAGACGTACTATAGAGTTTTTCGAGAGTGGCCTTTATAAGGGACCTACGGTAAATTATGGACCGATCTTTTTAAAATTATGTGGTATAAACGAATTTATGCAAAATCTTATATCAATATGTGCATTCCGCCACTATTTATGCTAGTTTTTGAACAAAAATTATCATATATATTACTCTTTTCCTTCTGAACCGATTTTGCTGGATTTCAATCCCAAACTGCTTAGGAGAACTAGCAACAATTTGGTAGCAATATTGTTCTTTTCTTTGAAGTCGTTCGAAAGTAATCGTGATTTCAACAGACGGAGAGACATACTAGCTAAGTATATCCTCTTCACAACTACTTGTGGTGGAGAATATAACAATTGTTAATATGAATTTTTGGTTTTGTTCTTAATAAAATAAAACACAAATACTATATTATTTGGTTTTACTATTAGTTTTATTTATAGACTCAGCCAGCAAACTACTCAGACTTTTTTCAGATATCTGAGAGAGTATTTTCCTGGTTGGGTACAAACATAATAAACAAATATATTAAGGGGGTTTTTTTTCTAAAACACTTCACCTCACTTGAAAAATGTTTTCATACAAATTTTTAAAATTTCAAAAAAATTTTATATGAAAAATTTCTCAACGCAAGGTGAAGTGACTTCGAAAATAACCCCCTAAACATTTTTTGGCCCTATTAAAGTTATTTTGGCTCTCTCAAATCGTTAATATGGCCTAAAACAAAAATGCTCAAAATGCATCACTGTTTCCTAGTTACCACGAAAATCATAATTTTTTGTAATTTTTCCCAAAAAAGTTCAGGAACCAATTGGTTTTTTTTAACAGGTGTAAACCACGGACTTGAACTAACAAAAATATTATTTTACATAATTTAAAATTATTTCGAGTCGATGCAATATTGCATATTCATAATTTTATACGGTGTTTTATTAATTTTTTAATTTTTTTTCGTTAAAGAAGGTTGAAGATATGTTTTTGTTTGCGGAAAAATCTCTTACTATCTGTAAATACTTATTAATGAAATTTCATACTTGAGCTATTTTTTTGTTTTAAATAAACATATTATTAATTTTTCTTAACCAAAAAGAAAATTAAAAATTTTCCAAAATTCTTCGCGGTTGGGTTGGTGTGTGAAGTTTTTTGACCTTACAGTTTTTTATGCTCTATCGGACTGTGTTATGCAAATTTTGATATTTTAAAAAATTGTGAAAAAGTTATATCCCTAATATTCATATGTAAATTGAAATAACAATAAAAAAATATTAATTTCTGAACAAAAATTTTTATTTTATTTTCAAAAACAAAATTTTTTTGTATGTGTTTATTTGCAAGCAAATTCAAAACACTTTTTGAACACTTTAATCCTAAAAATTTAGAAAAACAATTTATATTGTGCATATATACACAAAAGTACCGTTAAAACGATATATATTTAATTAAAATCGGTGACGATAAGATACTTAAAAAGCAACTACAAAAATATTGTTCTCGTATTTATATATAAGAAGAAGATACCCATTCTTATTTTCTTAAAAGACGGTTTTGCGCGACTGTATTTTTTTTAAATGTCTATCGGTAACCCTGTCCTAATACGTTAATACATGTTTGTTTGCAAGTGCAAAGCGAAATCAAACACATTTTAGGAGAACAACATAAATAACAACCGTCGTTTATACATGTGTGTACATGCGTGTTTGCAAACAATTCAAGAAATAACACAAGCAAATTTTAAATGCTTTTTAAACCCTTTAATCCTAAAAATTTAGAAAAAATACCTTTTAAACGATATATGTGTTAATAAAATCGGTGGACGATAAGATACTTAAAAATCAACTACAAAAATTGTTCCCGTATATACCCAGCTAGCATTTCGTCTAGGAGTCTACTGGGAATCTTATGACGAGTGTTTTTGATCGTCGACGAGCTCATTTTTTAATTGTAGACGATTCATCGTACGGGAGAAACTGTTACACGTGCAGATTCATATGAGAGATTCTTCCATAACACAGCAAACGACTCTTATATTAATCCTAAAGGGAATCGTTTATGATGTATGTAGCGATTATCTAACGAGTCTTTCAAAAAGCATGCCAAGGGTCGTATGAGACTCACGTAGGGATTATTTTACGACACGTGAAATGCTCAGCCGTATAACTGAGCTACCTTAATAACACAGTACAACACATGATTTGCCAACTCAATTCTGTGAACTGTATGTGAAATTAGACCCAAAAAGAAGAATTTCTGCATCATTCGTTTTGTCTTCTTACCTGCGATTTGAAGTTAGTATCGATTTGAAGTTAGTACTATCGTATAGGGGAAATAAATTTTAAAAAATTAAGAATTACAATTCCCTTAATCTGTTCATATATTGTTTTCCTATAAAAGTAACACTTTCGAAGTTAAAAATGAATGTATGAAGGGAAAAAATTATTTTTTGCCTAAAAATTTAAATTTTTTTTTTTAAAAATACATAAAAAATCCAAAATGGAAAAAAGTTTCAAGTCTAGTTATTTTTTCGCAAAGTCACATAACCTATGAGCAAAATGAGACAAAGATCATAAAAATCGATGCACGCGTTTCGCTTTTATTCGCAATTGAGTAAAGGTATGAATTTCAAAAATCAGTTATAGCCTTAAAATAAAAATAAAAATATAAATTAAAAAATTATCATGCAAAAAAAAAACTTTATTTATAAAAACTTAATGAAAATAAAATAATATGCAATTAATACGCAATTATAATATGCATAAAAACAAAATTTAGAACATTTTTTCAATTATTGGCAATATCCATCCTTGTAGAAGTTGACGCTTGTGGTTCTGATGATCTTGTTTTCTTCGTAGGTTGTTCATATTCATGGTCTGAGTCTGTATCGTCATCCGAGATACACATACTATACAAGGGCGTGTTTCTTTCACTGTGTCCACCAATTTCAATGTCTTCATCTTCGGTGCTTTCTTCAAACTGCATAATTGTGGAACTCCACCAACAAACCTCCGCAAGCAATGCATCCAATTTTTTGCTTTTGAACCGCTTTTCAAATGGCATGGTCACCTGGTGGAACCTCTCTCCTTGTTCGTCTGATTCCTGAGGTGATTGTGCCAAAAAAGTATCGAGGTGGTGGTGCAAGAAATGCAATTTCAGCGTCATGGATGCACCGATTTTTTCGAAATAAAACAGCAACCTGTCCACTCGTTGCTGTATCTCTTCTCGCTGGACACGGTTCTTTCCTAGAACGCCTTCTATTACTTCTTTCAATGCGTTCCATGCATGTTGGTGGTCGTGATGCTCTGAAAGCAAATGTGTGAAAGAATCACTTTTGATCAATTTCCGAATATCAGGTCCATTGAGAATACCTGTTTTAAATACATAAGAAAAACGAAAAAATTATTGGTAATGCGAATGTATAGAAATTAACAAATTTAGATATGACAATATTGAAATACAGAGTACGATACGTACCGTTTTTAATTTTCTCATCACTGAGTTTCGGAAAGATGGATTTCAAACAGTCAAAGGCGCCGTTAACTTTTTTGACCACCACTTCAACGAATTTCCCAGCTATTCCCAGTTTCATGTGGAGCGGTGGCAACAAAATATCATCCAGGTCCTTTATCATAGGTTCATTGCGTAATTTTAATTGTTTGTTGAGCTCGGGAGTTCTTCCTTTCCAATCTTTACATTGATATTGATTTCCTTTGTATCGTGAATCCCAATTACAAAGGAAGCAGAAGTATTTTGGATATCCGCCCTTTTCTATAATCCCTTGTAGTATGTTGACCACCTTCAGATCGCAACAAATGTTCCATTTGTGTTCATCGTATTTGATTTTCTTCAAAATTTCGCCCAATGCTTCATACGTTTCCTTCATAGTTGTGCTGAATCCCAATGGAATGCATGGTTTTTTATTTTTTTTGTGCAGCAGCACAGCCTTCAAACTAGTAACTGAACCATCGATGAATAAACGCCAGTCGCCAGCGATATAATCCATTCCCAATTTTTTCACTAAACCTGGGATATCATGGCAGTACGTGAACGTATTTGCTTCGTCAACGGAATAAAATTTCTGAAAATCAGCTTGGCGTTGTCGGTATGATGTTGCGCTGACATTTTGCTGTGTGAGTTTTCTTCTCTTCAAAAATGATGTCAGCCATTCGGAGTCGTGTTGTGATAGTCCCAGCTTGGCCACAATGTAATCCATTTCGATTTGTGGTAGCGGTTGTGGTGCACTATTTTCAATATCGGGTATCCAATCAGCATCATCCAAATCGGTCGGATTGGTGAAAACGGTTTCGGCTAGCAGGGACACAGTATCCGCACTCGGAGGTTTAGGTGCATCGGTATCAGCAGGGCGTTGCACTGGAAGTGTGGCAGTAAATGCAGCAGTGTATACTTTTGTTTTCAATTGTTGTCTGTTTAATCCAGGACGAAAATTTATGCATGCATAGCACCTGGATTCATCATGTCCAGTTGTGTCTTCCACCCAAATTACTGGCTTCATAAAAGATAACTTTCTACTTTTTCCGTGAATCCATTTTAGAAGGGTAGTATAACAACTGTTGCACACTGTGTTCGGCGTAAAATTTGCACCACTTAAATCTGCTTCATCGAAATAATTACAATACGCGGTTTTGAATTGCTCGGTAAACAAATTTTTACGATCTTTTTTCTGTATTTTTCGGACGATATGACCACAAACGTAACAATATTCATCCAAATATGGGCACTTGTTGTTTTCCATATTGATATATTTTATGTTTTGTTGTTATTCACTTTTAAAAAACTGGAGAAAAATCACTTTTACTGTTCGCGTTCGTCGGCACTGGCTGAATGCCAAAAATCGATCAATGCACACCTATAAATACTACGTATTTTTGAATATTTTACTACCAGGTACTTATAAATGGGCGCATATTTTAAGGGCGGCTGGCTATATACCTGATTCAGCACTTGTACGTTTCAAACTGTGCAAAACTTTCCAAATAATGACCACCCTTAAATGTGGGTGCAATTTCTGTAAAAAAAATCATATAGGTAGCCACCGGAAAACCCCAAATAATAAAAAGGTCCACTTTCCGTTTAATTGTCCACGTACATTTATTACCGCAATCATAAAAATCAAATAACCTTTTGTTTATTCCTTTTTTTTAATTCTCAGAATCATGAAAAAGGTGTCAATGTTTTCTCCAAATAATGTTGTGCATATCTCGAGCAAATTTTTGAAATTCATACATTTACTCAATTGCGAATAAAAGCGAAACGCGTGCATCGATTTTTATGATCTTTGTCTCATTTTGCTCATAGGTTATGTGACTTTGCGAAAAAATAACTAGACTTGAAACTTTTTTCCATTTTGGATTTTTTATGTATTGTTAAAAAAAAAAATTTAAATTTTTAGGCAAAAAATAATTTTTTCCCTTCATACATTCATTTTTAACTTCGAAAGTGTTACTTTTATAGGAAAACAATATATGAACAGATTAAGGGAATTGTAATTCTTAATTTTTTAAAATTTATTTCCCCTATACGATAGTACTAACTTCAAATCGATACTAACTTCAAATCGCAGGTAAGAAGACAAAACGAATGATGCAGAAATTCTTCTTTTTGGGTCTAATTTCACATACAGTTCACAGAATTGAGTTGGCAATCAAATAACTGAAAAATGTTGTACTGTGTAAGGGCATCACGCGTGTTTTTCATGTCAAAATAGAATTTTCATATTTCAAAAACGCTCTTATTTAGGTAGCTCAGTAATTCTTATATGACTCTTACAGAAAGTCGCAAAAGGTTCATTCCAAGATTAAAAAACGAGCGTGTCAAAAATATATAAAAAAGTAATAAATAAAAAAAAATTTAGATGTTTGTGTAGCTCGTCAGATAATTATCAGAAGACTCTTTTAGGAGTTGTATATTGAACATAATCGTCTAACAAACAGCCTATGCTAGCTGGGTATATATATATATATATATATATATATATATATATATACACGCAGAGAAAAAATATGTTTAAAAATGGTCACCTACAACAAAACTATTTTTAGACAAAATTTTAAACATCATATGTTTAAATTTAAATATATTATTGTCACCAACAACCATATTATTGTTTAATTAGTCCTCCATCAAGAAGCCACAACCATATTATGGTTGCCTCTAAACATCTTATGGTTAAATATGACAATAATTTGTTTTTAATTTAACAATAGTATTTTCCTCTTTTCGAAGAGCAACAAGCTATGGTTGAAAACCAACCATGCTATTATAAGTGTTAAGCATATCTTAGTTATTATTAACCAAAACATGTTCGGAGGCAACCATAATATGGTTGTGGTTTCTTGATGGAGGACCAATTTAACAATAATATGTTTGTCGGTGACAAAATTATGATTAAATTAAACATAATATGTTTAAAATTTTCTTTTAAAATAGTTTTGTTGGAGGTGACCATATATAAACAAGTTTTTTCTCTGGGTGTATATATATATATATATATATATATATATATATATATATGTATGTATGTATATAAGATATAACCCAGAAAAATTTGTGTTTTTTGAAGCACTTAAGAGAAAAAGCGCATAATCGAGCGCTTCAATAAGAGAACGAATGCTATTTTAGTGCAGACAACGAAGAAAGCGAAAAAAATAACAATATATTATGGTTTACGAAAATGCTTGAAAAAAGGCTTGAAAGCACACATTTATGAATATGATAATATAGTTAGCCCTTAAAAAAGCACTTTAGGAGCGCTTTATTTGCATGTTTTATTATGTTAAATAAAGCGCTTATTGTCAGCAGAAAATAGTCCTCCAAACACCCCATACAAAAATCAGGCATCCCATCAGCAGCTTTGAAGTGATTTGCGGTATGCATTCATACATAAAACCTGCTCGTTTTGGAGCACATATTTTACTGGGAAGCTAACTATTATTATTATTGAAAATAAGTACATTTTGAAATAAATAAAAATTTTTAAACATTTGCTTAAACATATTTTGAATTTTATGTATTTGATAATATTTATTAGTTAAGTTTTGGATTAAATTATGGGAACATATTGTATGAATGTATTCTATAGACAAAACTTAGTTAAACTATTAATTATGCTCCTCTATTCCTTTTTTAACAAAATGTCTTAAAATTTCATTTAAAATTCAACTTTGATACTTCGACTTACTATGTAGTAGAGTATCCACTCGATTAATCGCTGTTCGATTAATCGAGGAGCTTAAGTCGAAAAATGATAATGGTCAATATCGTGTAACGATCAACTCAGACCATTTATGTCAACTAATCGATTAACAGTTATTTCTTAGAAAATTTTAATTTTTTAATATAAATTTTTTTTTTTAGATATTAAACTGATTAAATACCTTAAAACTAAGAAGCTTTTTTTGTAAAACACTTTACCTCTCTTGATAAATATTGTCATAAAAATTTGTGAAAATTCCAAAATTATTATATGAAAAATTTCTCAACGCAAAGTGAAGGTATTCACAAAATAACCTCCAAATAAAATGATGTTTGTCACCTTCTGTATTAATTTTTCTTAAACATACTTATGAATATATTTTTGTCCCTTTTAACAGGTGAGTGTATGCGTGACAAATAATATGAATCAGATGAATCACTTAATTATGCATAATTTTGAGTGCATAATTCGGCAAAGTTATGGACTTGTCCTTATTAAGCAGCTCTTCTAACTCCGATAGTTTTCAAATAGTTGAAAAAATCAGCCTTTTGGGGGATTTTCAGTATTCCTCTACCCACGACCTTGCGTAATAAGGCAAAAGCGAAACTTGCGCAAAGATGGTCTTCCTGAAAGACAGAAAGCATTCTCTCAAGAAGCGTACTAACAGAGGCCTCAAAAAATAGTCAGTTTGGTGCCTGCTCACCAGGAGCTAGTGACTCCCGTGATTTCAGATAGGATCTCTGGTCAGCTGAGATCATATAGATTAACTGAGGCCTGGCAATTTTTTATTTTTGGCGAATCGCAGGCATTGGCTGCGAAATTTGATATATGCTTTAACTTTTTCCTCCATGCCCCTTGAGGGTAAACTGAAGTGGTGATTATTTTGTTTATAGTTTTAGGTTTCAGTACTTTTATTGCATTTAAACTTGCAGTTTTTGTAGCCGGGGTCGTAATTTTTTTAGTTAATATATATTATTTAAAAATGTTAGAAATATATATTAGTAAAAATGAATTGTTGAACTACATTTTTGCTTAATTGTTTTTTTTCTGTTTATTTTTATAATAAAAGTATCAAATAAAATAGACATATATGTTTTTGCCATTGGATACAATTATAAGCAATATTTTAATATAAAAAAAGTTTCATTTGTTACTCGAATTAAACCAAAAGTCAAATATTTTGATACTTTACTATTTATGCGATATTTAATTCTACATATAACTTATATTTTTCGAATTATTTGGTTACCCGATTTACGTTGCAATAACATACTTTCAGGGCAAATTAAATCTCAATACCAATATTAAATAAGTAAAAAAGTATAAACAAAAGTTTGGACCAAATTTCACTTCAGTACCGATATAATAAGATGATTTATTGGCACCAAGGCTCTATCCTGGAAAGAAGCTTGTACAGGGCCTAACCGAAATTATGAACCGATTATCACAATTTTCAATAGGATTGGGCTTTATGAGTTTTAACACGTACATACCAAATTTTGCCAAACTTCCTCTAAAATTGGGATCAGTACTATGTGCAGATGTTTAACATGGACTTCTAGCCTGTCAGTCTGTCATTCAAATCATTGTGTTCCCTCGTAGTTATATGAAATGCAACACTGCTCCCATCAAGGGGCACCTGTTAAAATACTATTGTCAAGTTTGAGCAAGTTCCGCCATTTACTTTGCGTTTAACAGCTGATCAAATCGTACAACCTCGTGGATTTTTTAAAAATGGAAAAAAGTGAATTTCGAGTGCTGATTAAACATTATTTTTTGCGAAAAAAACCGTCAATCAAGGGACTCTGCACCATCGATTTCAATGGTAAAAAAGTGATTTACTGACTTTCGTTGCAGTCGCGCAAGTACAAATGACGCTGAACGTTCTGGACGGCCAATTGAAGTCAATACACCCGAAAATGTCGAAAAAATTCACGATATGATGTTGGCCCATCGAAGTGTAAAAGTGCGTGAGATTGTTGATGCCTTAGGCATTTCACACCGCAGTGTGGTTTCGATTTTAAATGATCAGCTGGGTTTAAAAAAGCTTTCTGCAAGATGGGCGCCGCGTTTGCTCTCAATTGACCATAAACGTATTCGTGTGACAACTTCAAAGGATTGTTTGGAGTTGTTTAACCACAATTCGAATGAATAACCGTGCAATAGCTTGAAATTTGATTTCCTCTTTATAATTTTGCCTCTGTAACTAGTTAAGAATTTTTTGATTTTATAAATAAACAGAATTAAACAAAATACAATCGAGTGAAGTTTAAAAATTAATTCTCCGATGAAGGCTACAATACCTTAATACGTTACTCAAATTCAAAAGCTTAGAAGCAATCAAACTGAAAAAAATTCAATGAATTCAAATTACTTGCAAGTGGTCGTTTTGCAGGCCTCTGTTATACAGATAAAACGGTTTAAATAAAAGCCCTCAATAAATTCTTTTTGAAATTATTTAAAAATAATTTCATATTTCGCATTGCATACATATATTCCACTACTCAACAATGTTTTAGTCATTTACGTTTTATTATAAACTTAGTTTGAAGCGAAAACAAACTACTTCATTAACTTCCTTTTTGGAAATTTGTTTCAGAAAAAAACCATCACAAAGTAATTTATTCCTACCAAAAGACCTCCATCTGTCCGACACAAACAATAAAATTGTATTATTTTTTCTTTTTCTTAACCAAAAAATAAGAAAACACATACAAACCAATAAAGACACCTGAAACCCCATTTAATAGTTTAGTTCTCTTCAGTCGAGTTTGTCTCTGACAAAGTTGACAGCAGGCAAAGTTTTGATTTTACTTTTCAACTTTGCAAAGTGTCTGTCAATGACAACGAAAATTTGCAATTAAGTCTAATTTGATGAAAATGTTGCATACATATATACAAACACACATACACATACACAATAAAGACATAATTGTGAGCTAAAACTTATACCTTACTGAACATAATCTGAAAGAAACATACTGTGGTTTCATTATATGGTTATAATTTATTTAACTATTGTCTTAAATATTATTTTTAGTATAATTTTTTATCTAAAATAATCATAATATTGCAATAATATCGCAAACTTACGGCGGGGTTTTGAGTTGTGGATTAAGTTTAATCTTAGTATAACGTACTCTAAAACTTTTTTTTATTATTTCCATAAAGACCAACATTTTAAATAAAGCCCATCTATTCCTTCAAAACTTCGTACATAAACTTGGTAATTGCGGCACAAATCTGTATTCAGATTAACTAAGCCTGGTTTAAATGAGATCTCAAAAACCCCGCCTAAAAGTGGTCATAACCTTCTTAACACTGCGGCCACACGATCAACTTTTTGTTGATAGTCTTTTACATATACTGTTTGTCAAAATTTACATTAATTGAAAGCTGTGACGTAGGCTGCACGCAATTTTTAAGCAATTTACTTTCAAGATGTCATCAAGAAAACAATTTATACTGACAAACGAAAAATTAGCTCACTAAACTTCTAATCAGCTGTTAAATTGAGCGTAAAATTGCCAAACAAATGGATAGTTAAAATTGAGAGCAATCTCGTTATCAATTTAAAAAGTGTGAGTGTGTTAGTGAAAAAAATGAGAGTGAGAGCAAATTGAAAGGAATTGAAAGACAAAAATTGATCGTGTGGCCTCCAAGTAAAACAAAGCTAGCATACTGTGTTCAAATAAGATTTTAATATAACTTAAAGTTATTACATATATATGGTCAAATACATAAAAGCATATTATGGTAAAATACATTTACGGTCAATTTCACCAAGCTCAAGTTCAGTTGTCATTGCTTCTCTTAGGCTGCCATTGCTTCTCTTGCGGGTGTCTACACGACATCTAGGTTAACTGTGGAATGCCGGATGTCTTTAAATGAGATTGCTGAGCATTCAGTGTTAAGGCTTATATGCATACCAGGGCACTCAGACTGCCCGGGAAACCAGATAGTCGATGAGATGGCCAAGGAAGGTGGTCGCATGGACGACACATTCATTGATCAATTCATTGGCCTTCCAATGGCTCACTGTTAGTCACTCATTCGGCGCGAGTATTATAGGATTGCGCGAAAGGGATGGACCTGTGAGTCCACATGCTCCTTATCCAGGGCCCTCCGGCCTGCTTATGATGAACGGATAACTAAATCTCTACTTAGGTTCAATAGGGACCAAATCAGGACTGTGGTGTCTGTTGTGACTGGACACTGGCCTGTTGGGACTCATGCTAGGAGAATGGGTCTGAAATTTAATGACTACTGCAGAAGTTGTCATGATGAGGAGGAAGAGGAGACTGTGCTTCATTTTCTCTGTCAATGCCTGGCCTACGGGGCGTCAGGGGAAAATACCTGGGAAAGCGGGAGTTTTTCTGCTTAGAGGATCTATCTAAAATAGAACTAAGATTGCTTCTTCTCTTCATTAGGAAGACGAATTGGCTCAATTCTGCAGTGACACTGTCTGAGTAACTGCTCTATGGGATGGACATTGACGCTGGGTATCACGCTGAAGGACTTAAGTTAGCTGTCTCTCGATGGCTGCCCATGGAACCTTACCTAGCCTTAGTTCAGTTGTAAATAACTTTTACTATAACTGTCAATTAACATATTGTTAACTGGCACACGCAAAGAAAAAAACATTGTTGTGGTAAACATATTCTTAGAGCAACACATTATGATAAGATTCATGATTGCAGTCAATATATTACGAATATAATTGAATCATATTATGACCAAATATATTCGTAATATTAAATCATAATATATTTCCCTTAATCCTAATTTGTTTTTATTACATCATATTATTATTTAATGTTAACATATTATTATCATCTTAATTACAATAAGTTAAGAAGTAATCATATTATTATCATGTTAATAATAATAAGTTAAGAAGTAATCATATTATTATCATGTTAGTCATAATAATATGTAGATTAAATCTTAAAGCGAAAAATATTTTTAATATATATTTGTGCTTATTTACTTACTGGCAACCTTAAAGTAAAACTGTTACAGATATTTGTGATGAAATATAACCTGATTTGCTTCTTTTTTTTTTTGCTTTAGTTACTTCTGTTTGTTTAATATGGCCCCTTCAAAATTTTTTCATAGCTTAACAATCTGACCCACTAAAACGAAAAGTTTAAAATCGGTCTGCGGGACCGATAAATGTAAATGTGTCTTACAAAAACGTAAATAGTCAGGAAGGTTAAATTTACTTTTAATATCAAAATTCTAGCTCCAACTTAATGCTATTTTTTTTGATTTATTGATTTATAAATAAATGAAGCCAGCGATTTCGTGTTGTATCGCCTAATTATGCGGTCAAAAAAAAATTTCTGAAAGGTATAATTGATACTGCGACCTTAAAATGAAATTAAGTGACACATTTTTTTAACAAGTCTGTCGGTCTTGCAAATATTTTGGGCACAGAAAAATACCATAAATGAATAAACTGAGATGCAGAATAATTTAGAGTCCCCAAAAATTGGCGATATACGTAGCACCAGCTCTGAATGAAAGATTTGAGTGTTTAGAGCATAATAAAATCTATTGTTTATCTACAATTTTTTACCTTCGACACAAAGCTAGAAAATTGCAGACAATAAATCAACAAACGTCTAATTGAGCTGCCCAACATGACTCTACATTTCGAAAGTGTTGAAGACATGGTGACCCCTATACATAGTAAAAGTTTTGATAAGTCTACAAGAACTGACCTTCGGAGCATTTGGGTAAATCTTAAAAGAAAATTTGGAGAAGGATGATCTGTCAATCCTACGCTGAGGCTCAGCTAAAGAAGAAGTCTAGATATACCTTAGATTTTCTAATTTTTCTAGAGACGCAGATCCGCTTGTTAACTGGGGCAATTAAATGTTTTACTCAAAATTTAAGACCATGGCGCAGAAATATTTAAGTTGTCAAATGAGTTCAGGCACATCTGAGAGACGATTTTTACTGCAGGTCTGCTTCAAACGGAGTTAAGAAATTATCTCCGCAAAAGTGGAGAGCACTTTGTTTTTTTTTAACAAAAATCTTATTAATATTAATTTTGAATACTTATAATCTCTTAACCTGTTTTTTTTTTTGTTAAAAAAATTAATTAATTTTACCATGAATTTAAATTAATTTCGTTCTTTTTGAAATATTATTAAAATCAATTTTAAATATTAATTATCTCTTACACTGTAATTTTGTATAATAAAGAAATTAATGTTTTTGAGCTTTGTTAATTTTCCCTTGAATTTAAATTTTTTTATTCGTATCGGTATGGGCGATATTTATTCTTGAGAGTCGGTATAGCTATCGTATCGGCAAAAAGGCGTATTATATAGGGATGTAACCGATATAAAACCTTCCATGACATTATTTGATTTCTTCAATTTTGTTTTTTAGTTCTTGGTGTTTTAAGAAATAAAACTGATGAAAATTCCATAACGTTGATTCCGCCGGAATGTTGTTTTGAGCATGAAAAAATGTCAGGACTACATAAGATTTTTTTAGTGCCTGAGAGGGAATTCCGTCCTTGTTTTTATTTTTGGCTGCGTATATTAGTAAAATATTATTTGTCGCCTCTTTAGAACTACTTCGAACGGAGTTAAGTTTTATTTGGAGCATATTGATGTCAAGCATGTGGACTAATTAAAAGTAATTAATAAGTGGTGACAAGGAAGCACCTTTGCAACTTACCATTTTAGGGCATTTCACGCATCTAATTTTGTCTTTTTAATCCCTTTCGAAATATCTCCAGAGATAAAATCTATACCAAATTATATTTAATATTTAGAATACTCTCGCACAAATTACTATTTACTTTTTAACTGAATATTTTTTGTAGTATTTTGAATTGTTTTTGGTTTGTATTAACAGTTTCCATAATGTTTTTTGACTTTTGTTACATTTTGTTTTAACATTCTTCAAAAAAAATTTAGGTTTGCCCAATATTACAATTAGAAAAATACTTAAAATACGGGTACATTGAAAACAAGAATAAGAAAACCTATATAAATTCCACATTATTAAAATAACCGGTTTATTCGATATTTGAAAAATGACATTTTAAAATATCCGGATTGGTCAATACTAAAATAATCGGTCGAATAATAACCGTTCGATCTCCCTGTTTAATACATAATATTTTCAAAGTAAATGGTAACGAAAACGATATAGGGCATGCAGCTGGTGTCTTATAAATGTGAGTTCTTTTGCAAACAAGGGGCGTAGTGAAACAAACATGTGTATGGGTTAAAAGTATATAGTAATATTCTCCTAATCTCTAGTTCTCTGGGGGTGAGTATTTAGGTTAGAATCAATCTAATTTAAAGTACGGGATTAAAACAACTTAGAAATTCTAGAATCAAGAATAGTTCGAGATAAACTTATATTTAATTTTACTTAAGTCAAGCCCGTTTTCAATTTTTCTTAAGAACGGGAACTTGAATAATCCGTACTTGAATCAAGCATTCTGTACTTGATTTAAGAAATTTACGTTCTATTGACTACGCTTTTTTTTTTTTGACTTAAGTACAGATTTCTTATTTTCAGTAACAATAGAAGTTACAAAAATTAGTACAAGGCATCCATAAAAAGTGGGCGATATTTTTTTTATATAACTTTATGTTCTGATCGTGGTTGAGTGGTTTTTTTTATAAAATTCGTAAAGAATTCGTTCACTTAACTTACAGATACTACCAAACAAGTCTTATAGAAATACTGTAGTTCTTTGTGATTTCAGAGAGAGCATTTTAATATGGACTTGGTAATATAAGTGGTCGATTTGGCAAAATTTTGATATCAAATAAAATTTACATATAAATAATATTCGAGTCAAATTTCATCATAACAGGTTTTTTCATGCGGCTGTTATCGTGCCAAAATCCGAATTTTCGACGGGATATTTGTTAGGGGGCCTTTTGAAATAATAAGCAGATTTGGTTTATTTTCGGTGTCATAAATGCTAACATCATAATATTTAATAAATACCTTCCCAGCAAAAACTTACATTGAAAAGTAATGAGTTAAAAAGCTATTATAACTACTCTTCACTACTTATACATTGGCATTTTAACTCATTATTTTAACACGGTGATGTCATTGGAGGCAAGTACTTACCACCCACGCTTACAAATAGGGAGTTAAATAAGTCATTACTATATTCGCTTACAAATAGGGAGTTAAATATGTCATTAGCACTTACGCTTACAAATAGATACTTCACATTGGTATCAACAAAACTGCATTTGTCACACAAATTGTGTTTTTAATTTAATTTACTTTCAAATGCAATATTTGACTACCATGCTAAATTTTTCATACACAGAAAAAAGTTTTTATCAATTAAAAAATGGTTCAAAAAGTATTGAAATTTAATTAATATGATAATTGAATCAATTTTAATTAATTAATATTAAAGTTGTTTTGAAATAAATTTTTAATTTAAATATTAATTAAATAACAAAAAATATTGCTTGACTTTCGTTTAAAATAATATAATTCTACTATTTCGTTTCAAATAGTATAATTGTTTTTGGGAATTGCCAATATTTAATAAAATAAATTAACACATTGTTCGAAATAGCAAAGTTTTTTGATAATTTTTTTAATTAAAATTAAAAATATCATTTATTGAAAAATAAATATTCACAATTTTACAATTTTTAGTAATCAATATAATCATTTTGGTAACAGGTGCAAAATCAAAAAATTGTTTGCTTGATTCTATGAATTTGGTGATTAGAGAAAATTTTAAATTTGTTCTGTGTATTCAAATCCATCACAAATTGTTAAGTTTTTATTAATTTAAAAAAAACATATTATATAAATAAAATCTTAAAAAATACAAATATGAAGCTAAAATTTAAAAAAAAACATTACTAAAAAATAAAGATAAATAAAAAAATATCATGAATATGCCGAAAACCAGGATGTTTCAAAATAAAGGTGATGGTATCAAAAAGAGGGAACAAGACCTTACAAAAGCTAAACATTTATTTTTAAGGTCATTGATAGGACTTCCAAACGAATTATCAGGTTTTATAATTAAAGATGAGTTCGCGCAGTCATAACGTCTTGGAAATGGCAAAAACAAGGTTTTTTTTAAATCAAAATTCAGATATCTCGAAGACCTCATGCGAAAAAAAGTATAGATTCAAATGCAGGGCAAATTAAAGCCTTACTCTAAAAAAGCATACTAAGAAAAGCATACTCAAGTCTTGGGTTGGGTTTTGACCTTTTCCAAATTTTCCTGGCATGTGTAACTTATCGGTCTGGCCTATTCACAACCTAACAACATTTTCAAACATGAGCTTATCATATATGGCTGCTATTGTGCCAAATCCTTTCTTATGAGGATCAACTTGTATAAGGGCTACGTGAAGTGATAGACCCCTAAGACTTTTTTCGGCAAACCCATACACTCGCCCCTTGTTTATCAGCTGGAACTATCAAACTTCCACTGCTAAACTATACCAGCAACTGATGATTAGAAACAGCACGTAGAAAGGGTTATCAGCAGGCCGAATAACCCCACAATGAGGGCAAAATTTCAAAACTTAAGCTTCATTATATGGTATATAATTAAGACTTCCAATATTGTACAGAGGTTATTTAATGTTAGAGTGGAACAAGAAAGTTTATTAATTATATAGAGACTTCAATAAATTAAGTTTTGTCGTTAAACATATTAGGCAATCGTTTGATTTTGCTCATATTTTTGCTATTTATTAAATAGAACTGCTGAATTTTAGTCTGTATGTGATGTAAATGTAAAACAACCCAGTTCTCATTATATCAAAGGTCTCGAAAAATCGATTTAAACATATACACGGACAGATGGACATCTCTTAATTCCAAAAATAGTTTCAAAGGTCTAACGGTATGTTCAGACCTAACGAATTTTTGACGGAAAAATCCAAAAAAGCGTGACCAGTAAATTGATCAAACTTTAGCTTTATTTTTAACAATTTTTTCATTGATTTACTAAACTTTATTTTCAAGAAGATAATTGTATAATGTAATTTAGAAACCGTTAAATTTAGTTTGGTCTAACCAAACGTTTTGCAAAAGCAAATAATTTTTTAATAAAACTAGTGGTTACGTGTAGGACATCAAATATTTAATAGGTTTGACCATAGCTTAATATCGATATCGTGGAAAAAACAGAAAGAATGAAAACTTTATTTTTACCCTTTCCTCCGAAGTACCAATCAATAAAGTATCTTACTAACAGCTACATTTTAATTGACGAGAGAAATTTCTCACACAAATATGTAACCCAAGTTGAGTAAATAAATAAAGTTATTTAAAAATTTCTAATATATTTTTAATTTCATAAATAACAAATACAAATATATTTTTGTGTACGAAATACAAACATAATTATAATATTTTTTTTATCATAAAATTGATTTTTCAAAACTAAAACAACAACTACAAAATTTACCAGTTCATATGCAAATTATTTTAAAATAAAAATGAATGCTAGATAGAATGGATGAGTGAACAAATTTTGTGTGACTGACAACTTAAATTAAAATTGTATGAATGCTAAATATTTCATTTTTTGTTTATTAAAATTTTTAGTATTAGATTTCTTTCGTTGTAGTTAACAAAGTGTATTGTAAATGCTATTTATAGGATAAAAAAGTTATTAAATCAAAAAGTTTACAAAGTGATATAAAAAAATTAGTTTTGAAAAACAATCAATTATGAAAATACTTGTTATAAAATAAAATTATTTACTTTAAATAGAAAAAAAGGTTACTAAAAAAATTTCAAGTTTTACTTATTTTTTTTCCAAAAAGTTGCTTAAAGTAGATAACGTTGCTTTAAGCAGGCAGTGCACTCTAGCAGGTCTAACCAAGAATGATAGAAATAAAGATTACGACATCAGGCAGGCATAAACTTATTTTACTGCGCATGTAGTAACTCTGACGTCACAGAACCTGTGTTCTCATTGGCTAAAATTTGTTAGCTCTCAAACCGATATATTTATGTGTAAACATAACAGTGGGACAATTTATAATTTTCTACTTAAATTATTTTAAATAAAAGATTTTTTTAAAGTTAGTTTTTCATAGTTTTATTTATTACATAAATATATACATTTATAATGTACATGAGCTCTATCTTTACTACATAAATTAAAGTAGACGAAAAAGGGAAAATACTTTTATATCAAGAATTTTAGTTTCTAATTTTATTTAGTTTCCTATTTCGCTTGCTGGAATTTTAAGCAATCTCGGAATTTAGTAACCTCAATCGAAAATACTTCCTACATCTAAAGAAAAGTTTTTTCATGTCTTAACCCAATAAAAAATTGTGCTTCCAACGAAGCAGGTTTGTAAGGGAGAAACGTTAAAGTTTCGCTTACCATATCGCTTACGGATGACATGAATTTTATATGGCGAGTTCCCACTTTGAAGCAATACATTCTTGACATAGAAAGCGCTTTATTCAGCGCATATAAAAATTGGTGAATGTAACGATGAGGTTTGCACACTGAATTTTTTGTTACCGTTATTCTTTAATATGCTCCCTTACAAACCTGCTTCGTAGTAAGGGAATGTCGTGGCTCTTCAAATGTTATATATTTATTTTTAAATTTATTAAGAATTCGTTCAATTACTTTATTGCATCTCTGTATGTCTTATTGCGTAGCGCATAAGTGTGTGCTTACTTTTTAAAATGTACCAATAGTGCTTCGCAAAATAAGAAAATTTTTTACTGGGAACTTACTTCAATTTCCTTTCCTTCTAATAATTGAGTTTGCAAATATTTTGCTTTTAAACAACAATTTTTCCCATTTACTGCCCGTTCGCCGATATCGAACATTAACGTTCGCATAGAAAATTACATTTAAAACAAAAACAATTTTTAAAATTTTGTTGATTCTGAGTTAATCAGAATACGAAAAGATGGGAAATGAAGTATTTTGTATGTGCAGAGAAATGAAATATTGAAGGAATAAAACTATTATAAAAAAGCCTTATTAAATTAAAATTTAACTCATCAAATTCATTCAAAAAATACAAAAAAAGTTGAATATAAAAAGTAACTTAAAAAAAGAAATTATTCTCGGATTAAATTGAAATAGAAAAATAATAAAAAAAAATTAAGAATTACATTAAACAAAAAATTTTACATGCTTATATCTTAATATATCCATATGCACATATTTCTCAATGTTATGTGAAATAAGGCCATGTGACTTTATTACTTAGGGCTTTATTACACTTCAACAAATAATTTTTGCCATGTTATCTCAACTAAAAAAATATTGATTTTAGTTAATTGTTGTTGACATGCACTTTCTAATGCTATCACATTTTATTAAACGAAAATTGAATTTGGATCTAATTATTATTTTGCTCTACATTTTTGTCAACTGCAATTTTGCTTTTGCGATAAATGCAGCGCATTCGCGGCAACTTTCTGTGTTAAATAATATATTATTTGAAGCAACTACTTCTTGTTTGCGACAAATACAAACTGCTCAACTGCAAAAAGTATCTGTCTAACTGAATTTTTTTTCTGTACAGCTACTTCATTTAAATTTCAACAAACTATTGCATAATTAATTGATAAGGAAAATCTTATTTGCCAAAAGAAAATAAATAAGAAATTTTAGTTCTTAATGAAGAACTTAAACACAGTTGGCAAACTTTCCAAAGAAAAATGTTCAAAGACAAGGAAAATATTTCTGAGAAAAACTAAATATTTACAATGCTAAATACTTTAATTTCATAAGAAAAAAAAAACAAATAAAAACCTACCAAGGAAAAGGGTTTGTACTACACAGAATTTAAGAGTTGAAAGAACTTTAATTTGTTTATAAATATTTCTAGACTTTTCACAATTTTTTTAATGTGGAGAAAAAAAGAAAAACAAGTTGTTCTTTATTTGTGTAAAAAAATTATATTTAAAAAGAAAAAATTGCCAAATATTTTATTGTTCTAAAATTGAATCAAAAAGAAATAAGCGAGAATGGTTTATTCGACTGTGCTGAATCCTTAATACCCTCTACAAAAAGTTTTATATTTTCGGGAGTGGAATTTTATGACTAACCAATCATTATCAAATCTCGATATGATTTTACGCGTATTAATGTGAACTAGTATGGCCAGCAGTCGACACAATCCTCTGTTATCAAGAAATAACTTATTTTACCGTTATTTTTTTATACTAACCATTCAAACGTCTGGGTTAAAACTTTATTTAATGTATATGTCGATATGCATTTATTTAATGTTAAAATACATATCGCACTTGATCATAAAGAGGGTATTAACTCAAAATTTAAAAATTCTCAGTAGAGCAGAACAATTTTTAATTTTATATTAAAGGCATATGAAATTTAGTGACGATTTTTCTAAAAAAGTGAAAAAAAAACAGTTTTTGAGTTATTAGCTTTTTTATGTTTAAGTACGAAAAGTTGACATAAATTTAAATTTAATATTTATTTTTACATATGTATGTTTATATTTTAAAATAGGTTCCCTTCAGGAGGATAAGCGTTAATTCTCCAAAAGCCACTAGTACAATTACTAGAACAAGTCGCACAAGTGCTAAAGTGGTTAGAGTTTTTATCTAAAAATACTATTGCTTATTGTACTAGGACTTGATGTAGTACAAGGGCACCGTTTGCATATTGATAGAATATTTGTTTAAACATTAATTATTTTTAAACTAAAATTCGCGTACATATTTGTTTATTGATGCTGCTTAAAATTCCTTATATTGATATTGCTTAAATTTCTATACAAAAGAATTAGTAGCAAACTGGGCTACTAATTCTAGCTGGTAGTGAGCTAGTCTATCATTGCCGGGGTTGCGGGTTCGATTCCCGCCAGAGACTCTGGTCTCCTGCAGACAAGCGTGGAGCTTCGCGGGATTAGCGTAGAAATAAAAAAAGCACCCGATTGGGTCCAAGTGTACTACTGAACATCTAGAACTAATAGTACTAGTGATTTTCCAAGCACACTCAATGCTAGTTTGAGCATTAATATGGTATACTAAAGTTTGCAATCGAGAACTAGTACTGGTGATTTTTGTACTACTTTAGTACTAGCTAGGTGCTAGTTCAATCTCCGGCAGGGTTATTAGGATTTCTATATGAAAAATATACATATGTATATATAACATAAGTTCCCTAATCTCAATGTTTATAACAAAGCTCTTAATATATATTCCATTTATATTTATTTTGTTGATGAATTATGTTGTTATAACCTCTCTATAGACTAACCCCCATATTCATGAAAAATAGTTTTAATTAACAAAAGGTTTATTAAACAAATTTTCATGGAAAAATTTTTTCATAAACTTGCTGTAAACCTATAATATTTTTTAAGAATATGTGGGTATATTTTTTTTAAATACATGATTATCATATAAAAAAGACCCTCATCGGAAGGGTCTGTAAAATAAAATCGCAGCCCATCAAAAGATTAAAAAAAAAAATGCAATAAAAATTTTCTTTGCAATGTGACCATAAAAATAATGTAACAATAACATTAAAACTATGCATAAACAATAAATTTAAGAAATCAAATAAAAAAAAACAACTCTTCCAAAAAGAAAACAAAATATTTTAAATTGTCTTTCTCTTTTTATTTTTTACTCTTCTCCAATTTAAGGCATAGCAGAGAACTCTGCATGTTGTTGTTCTTTTCACTAAATTTAAAATTTAATTTCAACTTACTGTTCTTTGGCCATGACAAATGCCAGATTTAGCGGTAAAATTTTAAAGATCTGGACATAACAGAAGCACTATTTTTTATTTTTGTGTTTACATACACGCAGAGAAAAAATATGTTTAGATATGGTCACCTCCAACAAAACTATTTTTAGATAAAATTTTAAACATATTATGTTTAAATTTAATCATATTATTGTCACCGATATCCAAATTATGGTTAAATTAGTCCTCCATCAAGAAGCCACAACCATATTATGGTCGCCTCTAAAAATGTTATGGTTAAATCCGACAATAATTTGTTTTTAAATTAACAATAGTATTTTCCTCTTTTCTAAGAGCAACATACTTTGGTTGAAAATCAACCATGCTATTATAAATGTTAAACATATTTTAGTTACTACTAACCAAAAGATGTTCGGAGGCAACCATAATATGGTTGTGCCTTCTTGATGGAGGACTAATTTAACAATAATGTGTTTGTCGGTGACAATAGTATGGTTAAATTTAAACATAATATGTTTAAAATTTTGTCTAAAAATAGTTTTGTTGGAGGTGACCATATCTAAACATATTTTTTCTCTGCGTGTATGTAAACACAAATATAAAAAATAGTGCTTCTGGTATGTCCAGATCTTAAAAATTTTACCGCTAAATCTGGCATTTGTCATGGCCAAAGAACAGTAAGTTGAAATTAAATTTTAAATTTGGGGGCCCGCAAACCCCGATGCATGCAAAATTTTAATAATTTAATTCTATGTCATACAAAATTTTTTAGATCAATTTATTTCTTATAGTTTAAGAAAAGTTAGTTTTAAAACTATTATTTTTTCAGCAGTTTAAAGCAACAAATTTTTTAAAACATATACATTATAGAATTTTTATCTAAATACAAAGTGAAATCTCTTTGTACGAGTACTTTAATATCGTAATATCAAAGGGCAAATCATTGTAACAATCATCAGTATGAGGGCATTTTTAATATTCCCTTTCTTAACAAAAGAATTATCCATTTTCCCTCGAAATTTCATTTTGGGTACAACCGTTTTTAATTAAAATTTTTTATGATTTATAAAAATATAAGTAAAATCAATAAAACTATTCGTCAAAATTTTTCCAATAATTCTAAAAAAGATAAAAATATTTTATAAAAATGCTAAATAAAATGCCAACTGCTAAATGAAAATTTTGCAGCTAAATAAAAACTTGTAATGCTAAATTTAGCTGCAAAAACTCCAAAATGGCCACCTGGCTATGTGTTGAATTTTTTTTCTCACGCGTACACGAGTTTTTTATATGTATTAGTAACACTTACTAACGCCTATAACTCCCAAAATACTGTATCATTTGTTAAAATCCAATGCATAATATTGGCGTAGAAGAGAGCAAAAAAATCATCTTGCCTATTAATATATACACATACCGAGAATGGGTTTTATATTATGGCTTTTTTATGTGCAAAATGTGGACAAATCAGTGTGAAAATTGATGGTATAATTTGTAGTCATACACAGCGAACTTTTGCCAAATTTCATTTAATTTCTCCACTGTTTTTTTTTTAAATTTTTTGTATTTAAGGTCGTTAATACTTCAATTAAGCGTATATTTGTGATTTTGGCACATACTAAGTGAGCGGGTCAAAGTTTGTTTTATAGTTAGATTACGTTAAGAAGAAATATATAATGTTAGATATAAATAAAGTAGGTCTATCTTCCTTTTTAGAGATTGATCACGGATGAACAGAGATTCACCACGGGATCCAGTTACCCACGGGATCTTAGTCATGATCTTGTAATTGGTGAGGCTCATTCGAGAATCACCTGGTCACTGTGGATTATAACCAAAATCGCGGAAAGGGAAATCATAAAAGGTCGGCTTCAAAGACTGATTTTCCACCCACTATGGGAAAGTTCGACATGCTGGCGGAACTCCCGGTGTGCTTTTGCGTCTCAACAGACGCCGGCCCATACGCTAAAATTGCCACCTATGTGCGTTGGGTGCACTTACACATAGGGCGGCTGGTGAACGCGTTATTTTACACTCAGTCCCAGTTAGCATGTGGCTAATAATTTTTTGTAAAAGTCACCTAAATTTGTCTTTCCCGATCTCTTTTGATGATTAAAAACTGATTTATCACTTGAGCGATTGAAAAAGGATTCATAAATGATTCATTAATATGTTTAAATGAGGATTTATAAATGTTTTGAACTTAAAACTGATGTATCACTAGAGCGATTGAAAAGGATTCATATATCATTTATTCATATGCTCAAAAAGGTATTATCAAATTGATCACAAATTATTCGTTGAAGTGGTTCACCGGTAGGGTACCATTTTCTCATAATGAGAGTATGATCATTTTGCTTTTGAAGCTTATTAGTAAAAGATTCAATTATAATACAAAATATAAGGTGTAGTGCTAAGACCAAGACTAAGGTTACACCAACTCAGCAGGTACCCAAGTAAATCTTTTTTAGCACTCTGTAAATCTATATACAGATATAAAAATTTTATGTGTTTGTCTTTTTGTTGGCTTATAGACTTCTTAACGACAGTAACATCACATGAGCCCCGAAAATAAAATAAGATACTTATTTTTTCTATAGGCGCAAGGGAAGTGGTACCACCATAGGATACCAATATTAAGTATCGGATATCTTAAGAGCTGCCATTTTCTTGAATTTTTTGTAGCACGCTCTTCTGAGCACCGAAATTGAAGGAAGATAGCTGCAGGGGTAGTTCTACCCCTCATAGGACGCCAATTTTTAATATCTCATATCTTAAGAACTGTTATAGCGAGAATGTACAAACTTGGTAGGAGTCACTCTTATGGAAAACTACACCTTTAAAAGTATGTAGGAAACATATATTTAATATCGCGTAACTGAAGAACTATTACAGCGAGAGCCTTCAAATGTGGTTACAGCCACTATTATGGTAAACTATAAATTCCAAAACAAAAATGGGCGGCATGGCACCTCCCATACGAAGACACTTGAAATTTCTGTGTATCTGCTAAACGGTTACTGTAAAATCATTCAAATTTATTCGAAGATGCTTTGCTTTTTAAAAAAATCATACCAATTTTATTTCGATGGGGGCAGCAAAGCGCACCGGGTTAAGCTAGTAGAATATAAATATAAATTTTATAGAAAGTTTGGAGCACATTTCGGCCCATAATTCTTTGTCTACAGAACAAAATCCCAAAAACTGCTTAAAAAACTAGAAATTTTTTTCTGTTTTTTTTTAACAGGATATGTCTAAATCGACTTAGAATTACCCAAGGACCCAGAACAGTAATACATATATACACTACAGGATCTTAGCTGAATGTGTCCTGGTGTAACACACGAAACGACAAACTTAATATAAAGCAGGGTACAAAAAAGTAAGAAAAATTAGGCCATCAATTTAAATCCTTATCAAGCTTCTTATTTTGGCATAGAAATAAACTTTATATTTCTGTTTTATTTTTCTACTTTTTCGTAATATTTTAAAAGCATTTTAAAAGGGCCATTGTATGCTTTTTATTTAGTTTCTAAGTCATAAATAAAATAAATCCTTGCAAATGAAATGTGAACAAAAGTCACAAGTTTTATTTTCAAAATTTAAATAAAATTAAATATAGTTTTTCTTATTTATTTTCAGGTTTAATAAAATGCTGTGGTAAGTCTTTAACTTCTTCTTATAAATTTTTTGCTCAATTTCAAAATAAACGAACATCTTAAAAAGTGTGAAAAGAATCTAAGAAAGTTAAAAATAACAAGAAGAAACCTGATAAGACTTTCATTTCATATTTATTTCATTTAAATTGTTTTCCTGGTTTTTTCCACATTTTCTTTATTTGTTGTATTAAATATAAATTTACTTTTAAGAATTTCTTGAATCAAAAAACCGAATGCGGTAAAAAATTTCTAAACATCACTGCAATATAGTTGCGGTTAACATGATAATGCTTTTTATATAACTAGTGTTTTACTTTTTTGTTTTGTGGTTTTATTCCATCAAATTGTTTGCTTTTGAAAACTTTTTCATCCCGAAAAAACCTTCTCAAATACGTACTTGTATGCATTTGATTGTGTCGGGGAGTTTGTATGTGGGAAAAGGCGTAAAAAGTGCAAACAGTACAAATGTCAGTTGCATGAAGCAGGTCGTTTATTTTTGGTTGAAATGGTTTTAAATGTCAAATGCATCTACCTCACGCAACTTAAACGCAAACGTAAATGCGTACGTTCCTGTGCACGTAAATGTTAAGTTACATGAATTAAAAAAATAATAATTAAATAATATTTATTTTTGTTACTGCATTTTATAATTGTTCTAATAAAAAATGATATATCGCACTTGGTATTAACTAGAAATTTAACAATTTTCCGTGGAGCAAAACTATTTTTAATTTTCCGTTAAATGCATATAAAAAATAATTTTTTAAGCTACTGATTCATTTCCAAAAAGTAGACAAAATAGAATGATATTTTCAAAGTTATTTTTGAGAATTCAAAATTTATTACTGCTAAGATTTCTCTATGACATTCAAGATTCCTAATTTTAATTTTTGATAAATAAATTTCAGTGTATTTATCAAAAATAAAACTTGGAAATTTAGCACGTCATAGAGAAATCTTAGGAATAATGATATTTTTACAGCGGGAAGATTGAATATAAAGTTCGATTTTTTCCAAAAAGTGAAAAAAAAAAATTTTGAGTTAATATCCTTTTATGGATCAAGTGCAATTATATGTATCACGCTCATAAAACTAAAAATATGAGTTAAGATAAGTTGTTCTTTTTTATTTAATAAATTTGCTTCCTTAAACCTTTTCGTCTTATCCCGATCTTTAAGTTGCCTATCTAAGCACTTTTTGAGTTGATTGGATCATCATCGCCCGGCTGGTCGCTAGCCGTAGTTGTTTCCATATAAAAAATTTATTACGTAAGTTTTTATTGACCCACGTACAAATCTATTGAAAATTGTGGAAATCGGTCTATGATTTAATCTAGCTCCCTTACAAATGTCCTCTCGGAAAAAAGCCTATTTCCCATTATCCTTCTTTTGTATTACTATATTAGGTGAATTAAGCGCTATAATGTTGAATTGCAGCCGCAATCACTTAACCAAATTTCATTGGAATCAGTTCATTTTTGAAGATATCTTCAATGCAAACTCGAATCCCATTGATTGCGTTCTCTGTCATACACACATTCCTTAGAAATGTTGGAATCAATAGGAAACTTTTAAAAAATTTCTTGACGCTAAATAAGAATTGACCGTAGAATTCACATTAAAGCGTACAAATAGTATATATCGCTCACTAAATCATAAACAGGCACAACTTATCGAAATCGTTTTAGTTTCCTCATAGATTTTCATTGTAAATTATTTTCTTTTTAATATTGGCTCAAAATGAATTATTTTACACTTGTTACTGTTTCTCAAGATATGTTAAATTTCATTTCATAAATCCAAAAAAAAACGTGACCAGTAAATTGATAAAATTTAAGCTTTATTTTTAATCATTTCTATTGATTTACTAAACTTTATTTGTAAGAAGTAATTTAGAAACTGTTAAATTATGTTTGATCTAGCCAAACCTTTTGCAAAAGAAAATACTTTTTAAATAAACCTAGTGGTAACGTGAAGGACGTGAAGGACGTTCATAAATAGCAAAATCAGGAACGGCTCCAAAATTTTACATCAGACACAACAACACGCCATTTTAGGGCAATTTGTTTGGGGCTCTTTTTTATTTTTTCGTTTGGAGTGCTTTTGCATTTTAAGTGAAATAAACAATTCTCCCAGTATCACGGAATGAAAAATGTAAATTTTTACTTTGGGGCTATTTTTCTGTTACAAATATAAATTGTAAATCTTAAATGACCCCAAAAAAAAAAATTATATAAATTTTGCAAAATTTTATATAAAATACCAAACAATAAAACAGTGATGAGTTTATCTTTTCTTCTTTTAGTGGGAAATGAATTCCCAAAAACAACTGAGATAGTTTTGTAAAATTTTATATAAAAGTTCCTAGGAATAATATCAAAATCCTGATTTCTTCTACCAAAGTGGATAAAATTCAAGCCGGCTAGGCAGAGATGCTTAAGTTAGCGAAGGCGTTGTTTGTTATACGATAGAGGAGAAAACCTTTTTGCCCGGCCGAAGGCCAGCTATTTAGAGAATTTTTAGCTAGCGAAGCCAGTGTTAGTTTACGATAGAGGAGAAAATACTTGCGTCCGGCCGAATGCCGGCTATATAATGAAGGTTTAGTTATCGGAGCCGTTACACCATAGAGGAGAAAATCGTGGGCCGAAGGTCCAACCAGGCTATCTATCGTGCGATTTTTAAAACCTAAACTCTATAATTATTCAGTTTATTAAAAATCCGTATTTTTAAATTCGGAGGTTTACGATTTTGAAATTCGGGAATTTAAATATTTTTAGCTTCGGGTATATGAACCCAACACAAGTTTTTAATATAACTTTCTTTTTGTTTTTTTTTTTAATGTTAAAATTTGAGGTCAAAATTTTCGAGGCTGAAATTCATTAAAAATTTTGAGGTGATTTTTCATAATGCAGAATTACCCCAAACTGGCGGTCATATTTCATTTTCTTTTTAGGTTTATTTTTAATTTTTCATTAAAAAAATTGGGTCATATTGCATTATGAAAAATAGCACCAAATTTGGGTTATAAAGAAAACTTAAAAAATGTATCTTCCTCTTATAAAGATCAAAAAAACAATATGTCTGAGAAAACAAAAGCTCACAGATTATTTCGTTCCGTGTCATTGTTTCTTTGTTAATAGATACCTACGTCATAGATTTCCATTACTTTTTATTTTACTTAATATTCTCTTAAGCTATTAATTAACTTATAATTTTACTTTTATTTCATAAAAAAGAGTAACACGTCTTTTTGCACGATGGGTAATCGGTTAACCGCTAGATTAATTAACCGAGCTTTTGGTTTAATCGGTTAATAGTCGGCTAATTTTGCTATTGATCGGTTAACCGATTAAGAAGTTATTTTTTTAAATTAAGTAATTTCAATAAATAAAAAATGCACAATTTATCTATTATTTGGAGCTTATTAGTAAAAAAAAACTACAACGAGAAAACAAAAAAATTACTCGTTAATATGTATTACATATTTTTTAATTAAATTACGTATTAATTAAAAATTTACTGTGTGATCATTCAATATTTAATTCAATAGTTTTAGGAGATCTTAATCTTTAAGACAAATAATTTGGTTTGAATGTTAAGGGTTTAAGCGATTCTTTTCTTTTGTTTGATAGATGTTGAATAAATCAAAAGCAACCCATAATACAGAATATCTTATTTCTCTGTCATTTCCCTGGATTTCTCTAAACACATAAAATCTTTCATTAGTCCTGTTTTAATTTTTAAATTTTTTACACTTCTAATTGTTTCTGTTTATTCCTATTAAAAGATTGATATGAGAAGAAACAAATAACTAAACACATACATATAAAAAGTATGTGAAACAAAAAGTTGTTGCTTGTTTTCTAAACACATACCTTTTGTATATGAGACGAAACAAATATTAAAAAACACAACAAAATACTCGTATGCTATAATACTACAAAAAATTAAAAATGTTATTACATCGTTTAATCGGTTAAGCGAAATTAACCGGTTTAATCTTTTATCGAAAATAACCAATTTTAAATTAACCGATCAGTTAATCGGGTAGTAATTAATCGGTTAACCGATTAACGGTTAATTACCATAGTAAACGGAAAATAGGAATTGGTTAAATGCATTACATTTAAAAAAAGGAAAAAGCCAGCGTAAAATAGATGAAATGGTAGGACTGAGTGCCAGTAAGTTCAATGTTTTATACAGAGGTATGTACGGAAAAGTATATTCGAATATATTGGCGGTTGTGGATATTAATATTAAAATGGGTAAAGTATGTTGTGCCGAAACAGTGAGTCGTGTGCTGCGGGAAGAAGACTTCCATGACCGAGTAGCTCGCAAAAAGTGGTTCATGCAAAAAAAGAATATATTAAGTCCCAGGACAACGTGGCAAAGCCAATTACGTTCTGGGAAGACGTAAATTTTTATTTGTTTTTGGCCGGGACGGCAAAAATTACGTATGGCATAAGTCTAATACAGATCTGCAACATAAACACTAAAAGCTTATTGTAAAGCATGGTGGTGGAAGTGGCACGGTTTCAATTTGTATGGGTACCTTTGGAGTTGGCAACATTCTTTTTGTCGAAAGCACAATGGACAAAAATATGTATTTAAATATACTGAAAGAATATTTGTTGCAAAGTGCACTGCTTTGGGTGTAAGCGATCGGTTTTGGTATTACCAAGCCAATGATCCGAAACAAAAATCTGGGATTGTGCAATCATGGCTGATATGGAACTGCCCACACCTCAATCTCCCGACTTAAACGTAATAGAAAATTTGTGGCCAATTTTGGACTTGGCGATACGGAAAAGACATAATAGTAATCTAAACGAACTAAAACCTGCTCTGGTCAAGGAGTGGTATAAGATCCCCAACGAAACTACAAAAAACGTGTTGCTTCGATGGAAAAATGTCTTAACCCTGCATGCTTAATGTTAGTCGTTTCGATTAACATATTTTCATTTCCTCTTCATAACTTTAAAGAAGAAGAGTATGTAACTTATTTATAAATAAAATAAAAGCAAAAGAAATATATATGTTTTTTGTTTTTATATACAATAAGGCATAGTATTTAACTTTTCCAGTAACTTCTATGGATTATTGCGGGCATGTTAGTTGAATCGATTAATCTTAATAATTACGCTTAAAAAAATAACCTTTAGCATGCAGGATTTAGGATGCAATTAAGCAGAAGGGAGGCCATACCAAATACTAAACCATATTCCAGCTGGTTGTTTCTTAGCCTGCTGGCAATACACGAAATAAGCTGTGACATGAGTTATTCATATACATTAAGTTTTCTTTAAATTACTTTTGCGTACATTTAAAAACATGAAAATACAATTTTTATCTAAATACAGTAAATTGTTAATAATAATTGTGCATTTAAGTCTTTTTGACATCATCTTCAGTTTTCATGTTGTGAGCGTTAAAATTTGTATTTTGAAGCTGCACGAAATAAACTGCGAGCCACTGTATGTCATTGAGAAATAAGATCACAAATCCTCTTTTTGCTTTGGGGATTTTTTTTTCATTTTTTCTATATTAATGACTTAGTTTATTTTCATGTCGGGACTTATTTCATTAGGCCCTTAGTTCGTAGCGCCAAAAAACAAAAATTTTTATTTATATCTGTGCAACATTTATCACAATTTTTAAGGCATTTTTAAACACTTTATTAAATCCACTTTCTGGCAACACTGATTCTAGTTTTAAAAGCCTTAAGCCAATTTGCTTTAACAATATCAAATTTTTGCGAATTTCCTAATAAGAAACTAAAATTTTCAATTAATAAAACATTTTTCTTGAACAATCAAGCATTCCGAGAGATGTTACGCATATCGAGCCATAACCGCAAAAAAGCTCGAGCGAAATTTTACAGGGGAAGTTTTTTTTAATAATATTTCATAAAAATGTTATATGAAAATTGGTGCTTAAACTAAAATTGTTTTTTCTATAAAATCGTAACGGTACCTTCTGTAACCGTGAGATTTTTGGAGACGATGCAAGTGTTGCCACTAAATTAATTTATTAAAAAAAAATGTTGTCGCTTAAGCTTTTTTTATGGGTCGATATCAGTAGAGGAAAGGTTAATATTCAAATGATTTAAGAACAAAGGAAAACATTGTACATGTCTAATATATGTATATACAATATCTTCCGTATTTGCACCAGTTTAGAAATGTAAAGTGTTAATTTTTTATGATATTGAACTACTTTTTTAATCTCATTAAGGCGAGTTGCTTGCATTCGCATTTTTGAATTTCGATAGCACGATAAGTCATTATGGGAAATTTTGCACTCTTTTTTGTTTATGGACTTGTTTTACAAAATTTTAAAATCACAAAACTATTGGGTAATTTCTCAATTCATGCCTTATGCCAAGTTTCTGTTCGATTTTTCAAACTATTTAATACTTTGATATCTTTTACATCTTAATGTTGTTGTTTTGACTGTCAATAATTTCGATAAAGAATATAAAATAAAACAAAATTTTTAATTTTACTTAGTTAAAGGTAAAAAATATTATATTAACAATTTTATTAAGATAAACTCTTGTTCAGATTTAAATACGAGTGTAAAAGTGATTAAGTGCACAAAATACGCTCGTTAAAACGTATGTTTTTCATTTATAAATACAAACATACACATACATAAAAATAAATACGACCACTTGTAAAGAAGAAATATTTTGTATAACACATAATTGTACCAGCACAAAAAGTCATTAAAGCTTGTTGCACACATGAACATACTTAGTCGTAGTTGCAACATGTACTTGCATTACAACTACCTGCTCATTCATTTAAACATACATAAGTAGTAAATGGGTTCATTCAGTTTACAATCTTGCGGTTCCACACAAAACATTTTTATTGTATGAAGAGAAAAAACTTTTCCTCTTAAAAAAAACACACACACACAAAAAATGCAACAGTCTCATATGGCATTTGTAGGTGTTAAAGTATAAAGGATACAAAAAATTAATAAATGTATAGCTTTTGTATGGTTTTAAGAAAACATTACACAAATACTAGTAGACTACTCGTATATAAAATGTCACTCTTATTATTTGTCACTCTGTTAGCAATGAGTTAGCAAGTGATAAATGAGGCCTTTGGATTTAAATGAAAGGTTATAAAAAAGTCAAAGACACTTTGTTTGTGTGTTCTTTTCTCTACATTTTTCTTTCGAAATTAAGGACATAAAATGCTTAAACATAAACATGACACCGATTAATATGTATGCCACCTTTTTTTGTTCTTCAACAAAAACTGCAATTTTTAACACTTTTGTTTAAGTACTAAAGTGGTTAGTCCCTGGGCATTACAAATTAAGGTATATTTTTGAAAAAAATTACAAAAAACATTTCTAAATATAAAACCAACTGGACGTTGTTGTTGTTTCGTTTCTTGGCATAAAGTAAAATAAAAACTATACTGTAGAAAAACTTTTAAACTTGTACAGTTTTATAATAATTTTAGTATTAGATGGCCATCTAAACATGGCAGCAGAAGTGCCAGTAAGAACATAAACAAAAAATTTATAAATAAATCGCAGTTTTATAAAAAAATAACGTCCATTTACTTGAATATGATTCCTATTTAGTTTGGTAGCATATAGATTTACTTTTTTGTTTGCTCGTTGCACTTTTTAAACAAACCGTTTTAAGTCAAGAAAGACTTTAGGATTTAACATAAAAGATGAGCATTTTTTGAAAAGTTTTTGCTTTAAAAATGTTTAGAAAATATATATTATTTTTTGCTTTTGATTAAATAAATTATTAAAGTTCATTTAAGTACTTAATTTCTTAGAAGTCATTGAACTAAGATTCTTTTGGTGTGTACTTTAATGGCTTTGTGCTGAACTTTATAATTTAAAATTTATTTTGAAGTTGATCGCATGTCCGTCCATCCGTATGATTAGCTTATTGTGGGTGCATGTAAACTTTATTTACAAAGTAGAGTCTGCAATTTTAAAGATACAAAGATGAAATTTGGTTGGCCACTCTTATTAAGAAAAGCTTTTAAAAATTGCCCTCATTCTAATGACCTCTTGGCTCAAATTCGTAGTGTCAGTAAACTTTCTAATTAGATTGGTCTCTGAGTAAATGTCTTTACAAAGTCTGAGCCATAATCATGTTATGGCAATCGATTAAAAATTGCTTTTACTTCTATATGTTATGTTATGCCAACAATTTCTGACCATAACTTCATAAGCCCGATACCAAAACCCTTTTGAAAATCACTTTTAATCACATAAATCTTGTATAGATGTTGGTATATAATTAGGTAATGGTAATTATGCACAAATTACTTTTAAATGTATTAAACTAAATTCTATGAAAACATTTTGTGTTATTAGGTTCATTATTGTTCATAGTTCCCAAAAAAGTGTTTACTCAATTTTTGCTAGTGGCGTAGGGATCGCATGGTTGAACTTGCCAGGCTACAGTTTTATACTTGTTAAAAATAACATTGCTTCGATTTGGAGTCCAAGAATTTTTAATGGTTAAAGCAAACCATTTAAAAATTGTTTGAAAATGTTAACCGGATTCTTAATTCATCAATCAAACAAAAACATCACCAATTAAAGGAAAATCAAGATGAATTACAATATTTGAAATATATTATAAGCAGGTTTTAGAATACTGTTGAGATGGACAATTTTTTGAAATATGACCACAGATTAGCAGAAAGATTAATGAAGAAAGAAAAACAGGTACATAAGAAAAAGTTTGATTGTCTTAATTAATTTGCAGAGAAAAGAATTAGGAATAAGATTAAATAGGATATGGTTTGTGAATAAAACAGATAAGGATATACCTGATGGATTTTATTTTTAGGAGAAAAACACGCACTTCCAGTAAATAGAGAGGAATTACCAATGATGAAAGTTATATGTGTGGGTGAAGATTTTATTGAAACTGTAGTGAATAAGGAACAATAGAAAATTGAAAGGTCTAATTTTGTAACGGTAATAGATAATCATCTATATATAAATCGGCAAAGGCAAAACAGTTAAGAACACATTGGTTCTATGTTTGCCAACCTATTTGAACAAAGAGTACACCATATGAGAGGTATTTTCATACAGTAGTGCACAATATGTATTTCATTAAAATCTGCGTTGGTAAAAAGGGTAAAAATAAGGGATCCAAAAAAAAAATTAACGGCCTGTTTAAAGATTTCGAACATCTACGTTCGCATATAAAATTATATTTATAACAAAAACAAAATTCTAAAATTTGTTTTTATTTTAAATTTAATTTTCTATGCGAACGTTAACGTTCGCAATCGAGGAACAGGCTGTAATACTTATCGTTGTGCTTTAGAAAAATAAGAGGACTTTTTTAAAATTCGGCCCTTTTGGGTACTAAACGGGTATAACCTGTATTTTACAACTTTTTTGTCACCCCATTTAACTTTTATACCTACAAACATAGAAATTAAGATATACCAAATTCGTAACTTATCTAAAAATATAAATTTGGTACTTTTCCGAAATTCGAACGTTTTAGCTGTGAAAATCCTACCCATTTTTGGCACATTTTTACAACATATTTTTCTTTATGTATTGACACATTCGTATTAAATTATGGAGTCCCACTACAATATTGAACTTTTTAGTACTTTTATGCGGAGAAAAAAATTATCAAAAAGGGAAAATACGGGATATAAATTTCTTTTTCTTTTCCGTGCTGCAAGTGGTAATTTTTGAATTTTCTATAAAATTGAACGTATTAACATAAAATTATAGCAGCGAATGAGAACCTGCAAGAAATGTTGGCACTTTTTTGCTCTTCAACAGATACTTTTTGAATTTTCATTAAAATTAAATATGCAGAGTGATTGAGAATCTTTATCTTAGAGGAGACTTTTTTGTCCCTTTTGGTTTTTAACTGGTTATTTCTGATTTTTTTTTTATTTTATTGTAATGTAAGTGGAAGAGTACATATAGACTGGAGGCTGGTCACTCGCCAAACCGACCCACTAAGACGTATACAAACAAATGCTCGAAATATGTAAATTAATTTTAACTTATATGTATGATTTCTTCATATTCGCATAAATAATTATGGTCGAATTTCGACCAGTAGGCAAACACTAGTTTAAATAAAATGTCATTAGATGGTAGGGTCAGATTTAATATGAATAAAGTGAAAATAAGTGAAAAATTTCCTAGAAATAATGATTTTAAAAGCAGTTTAAGGTAACAAAGCGGTAGCTGTTAAGAAAAGAGATTATATATCTAGAATTGATAACATTTTAACTGATGATACTACTTTTCACACATTAGAAAAAGATCCAACAAGCAGATTTGAGAAAATTAACAATAATTTCATTGAAGAACTTTTTAAATTGAAAATAATAACATTATTTGAAAGACACAAACTAAAAACTTCCATATCTGTAGCACAAAGATTATAAGGATTACCGAAAATTCATAAGGACAATTTTCCCTTAAGACCTATTTGTTCGTCCAAAACTTTACCTGCACATAGTCTATGTAAATATATTATGAATATACTTAAGAAGATAACGTAAAAATGGAAAATGTTAAAAAATTTAAAAATGAAAATAACGCCCACGGCAAATGAATTATCACCGAAAAACAAAATAAAATTAAATAACTCTCATGTTAAATTGTTTTGGGACTTCTGTTGGAATGGTGATAACAAGGAAGATACTTGATCAGATATAATATTAGTCACGATCCGGATTTAAACAAAGGTATAGAAAGATTTTTTCCAGTAATCAGGGAAATACCCATTTAAAAGTGAAACGTTTACTAAATACGTTAAAGGCGAAATTTAAGAGCATACCCATTGTAGAAGTACACAACTGGGAACTCCATCAGTACTTAATTCCATGATAGCATTCATAACAGTTGTTTCATGTAATATTGGACAATTAATTATTGACGATTTAGGTTTTCGATATGGATATTCGAATGAAAGATTAATTTCCTTATTCAAATATGAGGAGGAAAAAAATTAAGCAAACATGTCACAATTATTTGGAACATTTGAGGATTCTATGTCACCAAGTTTCATCATAGAAGGACAATCAGATAGTCGTCGCTTTGAATTAAGTTATAAAATGATCCTGGATCGCTTTTAACTGCCTGTTCAACAATTTCGAATGTGAACGTTTTTTAAAAAAAAATTTTTAGGAAAATATTTTTAAAACTGAGTTTTCATAGAAATTTTCTATGCGAACATTAACTTTCAAAATTGTTGAACAGGCAGTAAAGTTTTCCTTAACTTTAGAGAGATAATCATTGTAACATTGTAACTCAGGGGATGACCCCTACTAATGCATTGCATTGTGTTGGAACTAGGAAAATTGGTTATGGGGAGGAGGAAAGAGGGAGTAGTGCTTGTGAACATTCGACTTGAATTTATTCATGTTGAAAGTGGAAAACGAATTTTCCCTGTAATGCGTTGTACGATTCACCGGCCAATCGACCACAAAAGGTTGGGCTCTTGAGGAAAAACGTGTAGTACGTACAAAGGTATGGGTTTCGGGAACCAAATCCCTAATTTAATCAGAACACATCCCGTTGTAGTAACGATAAAACAGGCATATACAACCCACATTTCGACGGTGCTCAAGGGAGTCAATAGAATTGTATACCCTACTGTCACCAATGAGAACCTTCGCCCTCTCCTGCACGTAGTCGAGAAGCTCTAAAATAGACTTTGAAGTACCGGCCCTTACATGAGAGTTATATTCCATTCGCGGTCGGACGTAGGTGGTATAAATAGTAAGGAGATCAGATGGAGTGAAGTATGTCTTACACCGTTTCAAAAAGCCGAGGCACTTGAATGCTTCTATCGACACCTTAAATATATGTTCTGTCCATCGGACATAATTTTATATCCTCATGCCCAGAACATCAAGAGATTCTGCTCCCTCAATAATTATATTACCCATATTATATTTGCTAAGTTGTAAGCTGATCTTGTCGCTATGTAGAGACGACTTTCTATATTTTTTATAGTACTTATTTTTCGGATTTTTTAAACTAGCAAGTCTTCTTGTATTCCAAGGTAAACCATGTTTTTTTTACTTCTGATTGGAATAGATTCTCTAAAAAATTAAATATACCATCATAAAACTGTTAAACAATAGAATCAATTTTAGTAGGAGATAAATTATTGGATGGATAATAAGTAAACCAATATTTAGTAGCGAATAAGTGATTCAATTTACCAAAGTCAGCATTCCCAAAGTCAAAAACCATGTCCTCGTTGAAGCTAGTATTCACAACTTGTTGGGCTTGAACGAACAAATTAATTTCCAGAGTAGGATGATAATTGTCCTCAGGGGTTGATAAAGGTTCAATGCGTTGAATGCTGAAATCTACAGGTAGATCTACAAATACCAGATCCAGGAATCTTCCCAAAATGTTTGGTATGCTGTTTATTTGAAAAAGACCTTAATCTGCTATAGAATCCAGTAGTTCGTTATTTTGTTCTAAGTTAATGGAGGGATATAAATAATTTGTGTCCGGGCTTTTGGTCCAAATTATGTTTGGAAGATATGTTACCAGGTCTGGATTGGCCAACCATAAATTCAATTTCCCTTAGATGTAACTCATATAATCGTAAACTGGATGCTGGAGGAATATATGAACATATTATTAACATTTTTGATAAAAATTAAATAAAACCAAAAGGCCTTTGAGCTTCTTTGAAACACAATGACTCCTACATTTATATGAAAAAAAATTATGGGCTTAACATCACTTGTTTCTTTGGACTTGTTGCACCTAGGATTTATTTCAAGGAGTCGTTACGAATCCGATATTTAGTAAACTTTAAAAGCCAAACTGTTTTAAAACTTGACTTATGCGTTCCACTGATAAAATTTTAAAATTGGGCCAAAATTAAATTGAGAATCATTGAAATTTTTATTTTTGTAATACCCTATGTGCACTTCTTTGGGTACCTATAGCGCCCCTCATGATAAGTTTATAGACCCCAAATCTTCAAACTAAATATTTATTATAGTTGGACAAATAAAAATGAAATTCTTAAATTGGATCCCTTCTTAGGATGCCCCTAGACGGGTCAAATGTGTGACCAACCCCCCTTTATTATTTATCTTCACTACTTGTTTCTAACTGTCATACAAAGTTTTCAATACAGACTAGAAATATACTGCAGAAAAAGTCCCATAACTGTCAAGGAGTTGCCTCCAGGGTGATAAAATATATGACCGATCTCCATTAGTTTTTCGTCCGTAACATTTTCTCAAAACCTCCCTTTATCCACTCCACTAAAAGCTAGATTACACTATTATACTTTGTATTAATACATGTCAAAAACTCAAATAATATGACAAAGTGTGATAGTGTGAATGCAATGTGTCACAAGTATTACGAAAAAAGTTTGACATCCCACACGACTTAATCGTTTTTTGAAAAATTTCTAAACGCTAATACTTTTCATTGGATCAGGGTTGCATTTTAACAAAAGCATGGTCATGTGTGATAGTGTGACTACAAACTGTAATGTTACATTAGATTTTTTGACAGTCACAACAAAACTTATTAGATTTCCATCTCACAAAGTATTATGGAATACGTAAGGCTTGTGAGATAGTGTAATCTAGCCTTAAGAGCGGATACTCGGGTGCCATGCTTGGCAGTTTTTTCAACTACACACTGTGTAATTAATTTCTGTTTAAAAAGGCATATTATAAATTTTGCTTTTTAAGTTTTATAATTTGTTTTTCTATTAGAAGAAGTTGGAAATTACAGCTTAAATATCACCTAATCGTTCAGTGGCAACCGTTAATTTAATCGTTAAATTAACCCTTATATCTTAACTTGACCGTTAAGAATATACTAAAACAACTTCACCGCAAAACATGCTAATTCAATACAAGGCCAGGTAGTGAAATTTCAAAATGTTATAACATATTCCAAATTTTAGTTACAGACATTTAAAAATACTACAAGAGACCTAAATCAATAAAGCCCATATATTCTCCTTCACATCTATTAGTTGTAAGATTATTCGCCTGTTTTATTTATTATCTTTAGCACTAAAAAAAAGATTTGAAGATAAATTTTCTTTAAAAATAATTTTTCATTATATTTGGTTTCCTTGAAAAAAAAAATTCGAAGTCTAAAGAAAACTTAAAAAGATCCTTTAAAATGCGCGATTTTTATTTGAGTTCTTGTTTTAAGCACTTTTTTAGTTTCCGCTTATTTTGCTTTTTGTTTAAATATCTTTATGGCCATAAATTATTACAGCCAACTGGCAAAGAAAAATAAAACCAGAAATTATAAATAAAATATAATAAATACAGTAAACAAAAACTAAAACACAAGCCAACATTCAAAGCATTCATTTATGTTTTTTTTTGGATTTTAACAAGAATAAAATCAAAAAGCTGCAACCCAGTTGCCTTGACCTGTTAGATACTTTTTGCATACGGTTAAATATAAAATAAAAATCTAACAAAAATTTATATTTAAGTGAAGCTCTCTATTTAGCAATTTAAAGTTATAATAGATTTTTGTAAAATAAATTGTTATTTAATTTTCATTTTCCTCGTTATCTTAAAGCAATTAATACAACAAAGTTTATGTGTACTATCAATCTTTAAGTTATTCAGATCTTTTGCATTCAAGTATCTCTATCTGGCTATACATTTGTTATTATTTAAATTACACTTTTGAACTTGTCTTTTTTAATTTTCTTTGTCCGTTTCTCCTTTTTGGAGTAGTTGTCATTGTTTTTGTTATTGTTACTGGCATTTAATATTAGAATGAACGTCTGTTTGCATGTGTGTGCGTATAATTTTAAAGCCAATAGGGACATAATGTCATGTTTTGTTTGCAAAACACTTTAGGACATTCATATGCACTGACAGAAAAAGTTTAGGTACCTTAGATATAAATTTTTTTTGTAACATGTTAAATAATTTGTATGATTTATGCTTAATGTATTCCAATGAAATATTCGCATTTGCTAGTCTGTTTTATGGTTTTATAGGCATTTATATTTTTCCCAAAATCTTTACGTCAAATGTTTATTACACAATTTCACAATTTATGGACAACAAAAAAATGGTACATATTTTGTCATTTCCAAATCAATTTGTTTTAAGTTGCAAAGTAGATACATATAGAAATATATAAAAGCAAAATACAGTGATGTGTTCTTACATCGGATGATGTTTTACTAACAGTTATACTTGCTGGATGTACATATATTTTTTTTATTTTGACCTCATTGTCTACGTAAAAGACGAAACCCACTTTACAAATACGATCACATAAAGTATGTTTTTATACATGTGCATGTGTTGGCAATTTCATTCTGATTTAGGAAATTGTCTCATCAATGACAATTTATTTATAGTTGTTGTATCTTATGCCTAAATGTAAATTTCAATGAACGTTTAGAGTATTTGTGCAAAGGGACAATAAACATTTTGAAAGTTAATTAAAATAATGAAATTTTACTCATTTGATTTGTTTAATATTTTGTCGTTTAAAGTTAAAAAAATTTTCAATAAGTGAAGAATACTTTGTGATCTTTAATACAACTCAATTTTATTGGATTTATATATTCGATATTAATCCAATAAAATACACCCATAAAAAAAATATGTTTAAAAATTGTCACCTCCAACAAAACTATTTTAAAAGAAAAATTTTAAACATATTATGTTTAATTTAATCATACTTTTTTTCACCGAAAAACATATTATGGGTTAATTTGTCCTCCATCAAGAAGCCCAACCAAACTATGGTTGCCTTCAAACACGTTTTGGTTAATAATAACTAAAATATGTTTAACACTTATAATAGCATGGCTGGATTTCAACCATAGCATGTTGTTCTTGGAAATGAGGAAAATACTATTGTTAATTTAAAAACAAATGATTGTCATATTTAACCAAAACATGTTTAAAGACAACCATAATATGGTTGTCGGTGACAATAATATGGTTAAATTAAACAAAATATGTTGAACAATTTTCTTTAAAATAGTTTTGTTGCAGGTGACCATTTTTAAACATATTTTTTCTTTGCGTGTAGTATATCTTTTAACCAAGCGATATATTAAGTCAATTAATATTGCTCCTTGAGCTTAAACCGATTTGAAACAGGCGGTTACGAGTTCATTTCCCCACAAGATATCTAGTTTTATTACTCTGAAGCGAGTTTAGGCCTTCATTTTCTGTAAACGAATTCTAAAAATACTTATTCCCTCCATGTAAAGTTATACACTTCGCAATAACTTCATGAGTTTATTAAATGATTTTAAACCTTCTGTGTGACCATTTATAGATCGAAAAAAAAGAACTTAAACATCAACATACGTAAATAAGTAATAAATTGCACTATACTTATATGCACGCTATAGAATTAGCCATCCCCTGAAGTGAAAGATAATTAAATGACGGTTTAAAAAATAGCCTAAGCCACCGCATTTTTTGATTTTTTTAAGTAACATTTAGCAGATGATTGTAATGGGTTTGAATGCAAATTAATTTTTGCCCCCGATAATTTTTGAAGCCGCCTGATGTGAAGATTGTAAAGAGCGAAATCGCCTTTCCTAAAAGTATTATTTTGTACCTTTATTGTCATGTGGCAAGTTTTGGGCAGAATTTGATCACCAAACAAACTCTTACTTTTAAGCGCCTATGTGAACTGAATTTTATAAATTCACTTTGACTTCATAAAAATATTCTTTACCATATAGCCATAAAAGGCGTAATTTTTGAATAAAGTCTTAAAATTTTTAAAAATTTCATTTTAAGTTAATTCCCCAGTTCCATGTAATACTTTTATATAAAGTCGTTTATCTGAGCTGGCAATAAGAACAACCATAAGCATTTCTTAGAAAAATATGTAAATAACTGGCAAGACCCAATGTCAAAACTTTGTCTTAAGGAGGATTCAAATAATTCGCATCAATTTCAGATAAGTTTACTTTTGAGAACATTTTACATTAATCGTTGACCTGTAAGCTTCAGCTGATAAAAACACCAAAACTGAGTGATCTTTGTGGCGACATACCTTTGGTTTGAAATTGGGGCTGAAAATAAACTGGAAGCGAAGCCATTGATTATGCAATTTAACGATTTTGAATTAGTATTTTATGCAAAGAAACAGACACACCATAAGACGGCTTAAAATAAAACAATAAAATAAAAGTATTTCATTAACTAATTAACCCTAGATTGGTACACTTAAATTAACACCTTTGTTGGTAAACTTCGCCGAATCGACGAACATCATATTTACAATTACATAATTACGTAACCATGCATATTTTGTTAATGGAAACGCATTTACTATCTACCTAAAGCTGTTTTATATGATAATAATAAACAGTTTCATAAATTTTTGTTTTATTTATTTTATTTTTAATGTAATAAAAATTATCATAAAATATAGGTTTACTTCACAGATACTTTTAAAAAAGGAACGGAAATTAAACTTATTATTAGAAAAATTTTTTTTTCTTAAAATAGATACATTAAGTATGACAAAAAAAATAAAAAAAGGAAACAATTTTGCATTATGTTTGCTTATGAACTACAAGCTTAAATCTTATGCTCGTCATATATTTTTTTTGGAGAAATTGCAAGCACTTTTTGTCATGCGACGTTTTTTGTGTGAAAAAGCTTACAATTGCTTCTTTTTTCCAAGTTTTTTTAATTTGCTGGTGTTTCTGGAATTTCAGGTTTCAAAAGCATCTTGTATTTTTCTTCTTTAATTCGGGAATATAAAAAATAAACTTACATTTAAGCATCGAACAACAACGTATGTCCACACACAAAAAAGTTGTTCGTCGATTCGAGGAATGTGTACCAATCTAGGGTTAAAAAGAAAAATAAACAAGGTTTACAACTAAAACAAAAGTACAAAATCTTTTCATTATATCTAGAGAATTTGGATAGTGTCGGCTGTAGAATTATGAGATATAAAGTTACATTTATCCACAGGGTCTGTAATTTCATGAATTTATAAAAGCTCATTTATGAAATTCAAGGTTTGTTCTAAAAATTAAAAAAAGGCACAAGTGTACTCTGTTGTATTTTTAAATTGTGACATACATTTTAAAAGAAATAATGTGTCGTTTACTTACATACTTCCGAATTATCGATAGTCAACTTATTTTTTATTGACAGTTCAAAATCCCTTAATATGAAGTAAAATGTAGTGAAGATATTCTCTCACTGAAATTTCTTGAAGATATTGCGTCCGAGTCTTTAGAAATAATAATTGTTATGCTAAAAATATTATAGAAAGTACAAAGCTCAATAACGAATACGATTGAAAACGATCTTTGTTGGACAAATACAGTAGAATTGCGAAAAAGTAAACTCTCGTAAAAGTTAATCTCGCGGTTAAGTTAACCAAAACTCTGAGTTAACTTTTCTGATCATATTAATAAAAAATTTCAACAAATTAGTACAAAACATAACAAATCAGAATATATTATAATCCGAAAGTGATGAGTTTGAACAAAATTGCCAAATAAACTCAAGAAAAACTATTGGCGTTTTATTATTGTATATCTGAAGTAGCCATATGAAAAATAAAAAAAGAAACGTACAAAATCCTCGAGGCTTTGGAAAAAAACAGAAAGAAGCAAACAGGAAAACATTATATAGACCAAAATATGCTAATCTTAAAGCAAGTTTGTATAAATGTTTTTCTTGAAGCAATGGAAACGTAATGGCGCAATTACTGGTCCAATTTGAATATCAATAGCTAAACATGAGTTCGCGTACTGCATCTTGAAAAGACAATTATGTCAGTAATGGATGTCTGGCAAATTTTGAGGACAGAATTATCTTAAAATTTGCAAAGAACTCATTTCATTAAATAAGTACATCAGATGTATCAACTTTCATTCATTTTACATGACTGATTGTATAACTATTAACTATAAATTGTAGTTTAAGAGCAATTGTGAACTTTGTAATAATAATTGATGGAAGTGTGTAAAAATGTGGAGTGTGTAAAAAAAAAAAAGTTAAGTATTTTCTTAGCACTTCTGCCGCTTTTTGCCGAGCATTAAAATGCACGAATTTTTGAGAATAAGACAAGTCAATTAAGAGTTGAATTAATTCTGTTTTATTTTGACAATTGTACAAGCTTATATACTAAATTTATTCTATAGGTCAGCATTAATTTGGGCTACAAACAAATCACTAATTGATTTGCTGTTCCCGTGAGAAAAATTCCATGGCACGTGAAAGACTTCAATGCGACAATAATAATATAACAAAAAGAATTCAATTTAGGATTCATATTACAAGTCGTTCGCATGCCACACAGTATTACAATTTTATTTCACACATTATTTTATACAAAAAAAATAATTCTTATTACTGCTGACCAACATAAAATTAAAATAAGTTCATTGGCTCAAAAACTTAAATTACTTAAATGTAAACAATTAATGATACAGTGCTTGCTCTAAGTATGCATACACTACAACTTGAAACCAGTCGGTACAAATAAGATTTAATATTCTTATTTGTAATGATGAACATTAAGTCATTGAAATAAATTTAGTGTGTTATTTCCGAAAAATCTACGCTCAGAAAAGTTAATAATGGAAAAAGTTAACAACCTTGGGTCATTTCGGTTAACTTTTTCGCGATTCTACTGAATCTTGCAAATTCATCAAAATATCTTAAAAATTCATCAAAAAAAAGAAAACGGCGGTTTTGGCTTTAATCATGAGCAATACATATATGATTAAAGGCAAATAAATATCTATCCCAGACTTTAAGTATGGCAATGCTGCTTCAAGCATAAATATAAAAGTTTTTACAATTTGGATGAAGTCATTCACTGGCACATATTTTTCAAATATATTTAAGATTTTTGCTCAAGTGCTGTCTATATAGTGTTTTTGCTTTAAATAAAAACAAAAATTATTTTTATCAAAAAAAAAAAAAACATCAGATAAAAACTGAATAAAGAACAAATGTATATGTACTTCTTCACAATATGGTAAAAAATTGCCATTTGATGGCATTAAGATTTACTTTGATAAATAACACAGGTTTGCGCAATGATTTTTTTTCAAGTTTCTTTCCTAAACTTTTATTATTTGTGGTTACGGAAAATGATATTAATATGATTCAAAGCACTGCTCTTTTACCGTATAACTGCACATTTATGATGTGATATATACTTACATTTAAAGCGTCATCAACAGCGAAAGGCTTTTAAGATTGAAGTAAATTATATCTTTATCAAAAATTATTTTCGGGAATGAAATATTTTATTAATTAATTCATTTATTAATGATGTGCTAATAATCCCAATTTTTGAATAAAAACACTGAAATTTATTGTTGTGGGAAAGCTAGTTTCTATGCGCATTTCGCTGGTTGCTTAGGCATTATATCTTATTTGAAAGGCTACTAAATTACTCTCCGAAAATTTTCATTAAATCTTGGCTTGATCTACTTTCACTCCGGTATTTTTTTATCTGATCCAGTAATCGAAGCATAATTAAGTAACCTTTCAAACATGATATAATTAATTTTAATTGAGCAACCCTTTGACCTTGAATGGCGGCTGAAAGAGAATTATACATCGAAAAACACAACTGTACCGTTATCTCATAAATGTGGACCAACATATATGGGTTAATATAAAATTATGTAGACAACTTTCTCATAGCAGACCTTTGTAATTAAATAACTTAGGCCAGGTTTTTGAGATATGGATTAATTTATCTTACTCTGAAACTCGGGGTTTTCAGACGAGTTGTGATTTTTGTCTTATTATTTCTTTAAAGACCAACATTTTAAACAAAACGAAGCTGTTGCGTCAAAATGTTGCATAGAAACTTGGTCGTGGAGGAACAAATCTGTTTTCAGATTAATTAAACATAGTTTGAATGAGATCTCCAAACACTGCCTTAAGGCAGAATTCGTTTGTACGTTCTGTTCTGTTACGAGTCAGCTGTTTTGTTTCTGTTCAATTGAAAGTCTGTATGTGTGGTTAGTTTTTCCTTTTTCGTTCTGTTCTGTTGCGGACAAATCTGTTGAAAATTGAATTCAACGTTAAGTTACGGCCAAAGTGTGTATGTATTAGTTTGTTGTGTAATTCTTTGCATATAGCTAGAAAAATTGGTTTTACATAATTATTGATTTGTTAAACATTTGCGTATTTTTGACACAAAATATTAATTTTTATTTTTTCGAAAAATTTTTTTTACAATTTCAATGCTTTTCTTTTTGAAAGCAGCTGATTCCTTTTACAGAAAAAGTAATTACAAAATATTTCTCACAGAAAGGAACGTAACAGAACGGCAACAGAAAGTAAAAACTAATGAGGCCTTTAGTATTTAACCGTTCGAGGAAAATTTGCATATATTTTCACCATCTAGTTACCGATAATGCTGTTGTAGTTAAAAAAAGTTTTTATACACCTTGTTTGATTTTCGTTGAATTGATATGAACTCTGAAAAGAAATAATATCTAAAAAAAATTGTGTAGTTTGAATTGTATTTTTTCGTTTTTTTCAGCTGTTTTCCGTGTATATTTGTATTCTTTTGGTGCATATTAAAACTTGCCCTAGTAATTCTAAATATATCCCCACATTTTATTCCTTTTACCCCACCTTCTGTTAGGCATATTTTGTCATGTAATCTCTTATTAGACATTTTATAAGCTACATATCGCACTTAATCATAAAGCGGATATTAATTTAAAATTTTCATTTTTAACCCCTGTAAAATTACCGAGATATTTGGGCTACTTTTTGGTAATGAAACGTTTGGTTTAAAATATCTTATTCATATGCCTTCAATATTATATTAAAAATTGTTTTGCTTCAACTGAAAATCTTAAAATTTTAGTTAATACCCTCTTGTTGAACCAGTGCGATATATTTTAAAAACGATTTAAGTTTTTACAATAAGGTAAAACTTTTGTTCAAATTATTCTAACACATAAGAAATAGAGTAGCAAAATTATTACTGATTTTTGTTTTTGTTAATAAAATTTTTAATCTAAGGCGTATGATTAATATTTTTATATTAAAAAATATAACTCAAACGCTTGTAGCTAATTAAAACAGTTGCTTTGAGAGCGTATAAGTAATATTTAATTTGCTCATTTAATCGAAAGTCATTACGAACGCAAACATGTTTTACATCAATATTTAAATCGTTCGATGCTCTAAGCAATTAAGGCCGAAATCGCATATAAGGTCAACATACTAAATCTTATAATAATTTGCAAATAAAATCTAATGTTTATAAGTTACCGTCTACATTTTGAAACTTTTGCAGTCAAACATTTGAGTTTAATGGTAAAATGGGAAAGGCGAATGGAAAATTGTGCTTTGTTTCATTTGCAGTAAGTTTTTGAAAGTTTGTTATTGAGAGGAGAAGAAGATACATCCCACTTCTCCCTCCTCTAAATAACAAACTTACCTAAAATGCTGCAAAACCAACGAGTGCACTTTAAAAAAAAATTGAAGAAAGTTTCTTCAGCAAATGTGTCATAATCTAAACGATGACTTAGGAGTTGCTCGCATATTATTAATATTGTGATACAAAAGAAATATGCAGGTGTTATGTTTAGTTGGATGTCAATGGGCCAAAAAATTTTTTTTGATCACATAAAGTGAAATAACGGTCATATTTATTTCACAGATTTAAAAAAAAATCTTAAAAATCCTTAAAATCTCCTTTTCTTATTTTCCAGATGTAAGCTTAGCTTTTTTAAAGCAATAAAAATTAAAAAAAAAATCATTGGGAAGTGGCTGAGTTATAGTAATTTTAGTTAAAAAAGTGATTTTTTTCTATTTTGATTGTTACGTTATTCAATTTCAGATGGGTTCCCCGGTAGGCTAGTTGATAGTGAGCTAGTCTATCAGTTCAAGGGTTGTGGGTTTGGGTTTCAAAGAGAGACCCTGAACTGATCCAATATAACGGCCTGCAGGTCTTTGTTACTATTGCTTGGTTGAACTAACTCTACGTTTGTCGGTATCTTTTTAACACTTAGTTCTCCTCTTGGTTAGAATAGCTAAAATAAACATTTTTTTTTTGAACGTACTCTTATAATTTGAAATTATACGAATTAATTTTATAATTTACTTATTGCATTAATTATTCTAAATGATAGTCATCATAAGTCTTTAATTTCGCACGTTGCTTTTTCGTGTGTTCTACACACAGCTGAAACAAGTTGTGCGTTTTTTTTTTGTAGTTAAATTGCACTAAGCGAATAATGGGCCGAATTTATTGATTTAATTTAAACTTGATTTATTCGATTCAGTACAATCATTTATAGAGTTCACGTTTCTTTTCTTTTTTTTTTTTTTTTTTTTTTTTTTTTGATATTTTTTCCTGTTTGAAAGATATTGGAAGAAAAACAAATTAAGTCTGGCCAGACCAAGAAGGTAATTTCGTAGACTTTTACTTAAAAATGGAATTTCACCCCCACTAACTTGCTCAAATCGATTCCAAATTATGTAGTTTTATGCGACTCAGCACATATCATTTATAAAATACATGTCCCTGTTTTTTTGTATATAATTTTTTTTTTTTATATCGAAAAATATTGCAACCAAGACACAAATTGGTCGCGCGAGACCAATAAGGTAATGCTAGGGTTATGTAAGAATGTATGTAATTTTGATTTGTATCTGTAACTCTTAAATATACCTTTAGTGCGGTAAAGTATAAATAAACAATCTTTGGGGCTTGCAACTTTAAGACTATGATTTTTTTTTTAAATAATTAAGTCATCGAGAAAAAAATTTCAATTGATTTGTAAAGGGTTGTTAAGGGCCGATGTTGAATGTGAACCACACCTAAACGTCAAGTTTTCTTCTGCATTTCATTTGACATTTCTCAATTTCAGACTAACTCAATTTTAACCATGGAAAGATACACAAACGAACAACGCGTTAAAGTTATTCAGTCTAATTATGAAAATGGGCATTCAAATCAAAATGCATATCGTACACTTCGTGATTTTTTCGGTCAATTTAATCGTCCAAATGTGCATACAATCGGAAAAATCGTGCAAAAGTTTGAGCAAACCGGGGCTGTAGGAGACGTGAAAACACCAGTGCATGCTCGTACAGCTCGTACTGCAGAAAATATTGCTGGTGTTCGCGATAGTGTGACTGAAGAGCCGTCCACCTCAACTCGTCGTCGTGCCCAATAATTGCACCTCTCATACTCGTCGTTGATAAATATTATGCATAAAGACTTGCATTTACACGCTTAAAAGGTGTAATTGACTTAAGAACGAAAGCCTCTTGGCCATTCCAAACGTCGTCAATGGTCAGAATGGTGACAAGGAATGGCAACAGTGGATGCTCATCTTCAGTGATGAGGCACATTTTCACCTCAGTGGATTCGTCAATAAGCAGAATTGCCGCATTTGGGCGATTGATATTCCAAAAGTGATTGTCGAAAAACCAATGCACTCACAAACGGTTTGGTGCGGTTTATGGGCTGGCGGCATCATGGGGTCATATTTTTTCCAAATGAGGCCGGTCAGGCAGTTACTGTGAATGGTGTTCGCTATAGTGAGATGATAACGAACTTTTTATGGCCCGCATTGGAAAATATGGATGTGGGCGATATGTGGTTTCAACAGGACGGTGCCACTTGCCACGCAGCTAACGAAACAATGGCTCTTTTGCGCGACAAATTCAATGGCCGTGTTGTCTTATGTCGTGGCGATGTTAATTGGCCGCCAAGATCATGTGATTTGACACCGTTGGACTTCTTTCTTTGGGGTTATTTGAAAGAAAAGGTTTGTCGATAAGCCAGCAACAATTCAAGAGCTAAAGAATGAGATAATTCGGCACATTAACGGCATATAACCTCAATTATGCCTCAGCGTCTTGAAATTTTTGACCATCGGATGGAGGTGTGCCGCCGAGGTCGCGGAGGCCATTTTGCCGATATTTTGTTCCAAAAATAATTGAACCATACCAATATTATCATTAAAAAGAAATGACAATAATTTCCTAAATAATTTGTGTTTTCTTCAAAATCAACATCGGCCCTTAAATTTAACCACCCTTTATAAACAGCAACAAAATATATTAAAAAAAATTGAATAAATGTTTTTTGTTCTTGTGAATATAACTGAATAACCATATAACCTGAACAACCTTCATTGAACAACCCAAATTTCTTTTCTAATATATGGAATCCAGTTAGGCTGGATTAGTAGGTAAGGATATATTCTACCTATATGATGAACAATTTTTTATATAAAAATAAATAGTAAATATATTTAAATGCATGTAATTGTTTCCATTTAATTTCCCTTGAAAATCAGAAAAATATTTTATTTTAAATAAATAAATTTACATCAATTGTAAAAACCATAAACAGTTAAAGGTTTGTTATATTTCATTATCAAATAAAATGTTTGATTTCTTGGCATTTCTCCCACTAATTAATTTTGGTTTTCACTTTTATTCTCAACATATAAATGTTTTTATGAATAAAATTTATTTCTGATTTACCGTAATTATTCTATTTGTTTAAACAAATTCAATTTATATAGAAACTATTATTTTGAAATGTTACTACTATATTAAACCCTTTCATATTCTTTGGGTCAATATGACCCAATTTTACTTTTCATCGCACTTTATTTTTCATGCTGGTGATACAGTTATGACCATAAATTTTATTTTATCCCTAACAGGAATAAATATAATCATTTCGTAGCAAAATAAGGTAAACATTTTTTTGTTTGTCGTTCAAATAAAAAAAATTAGATTTATTGTAAATCAGGCTTAAGTTCATCAAATTTTATTTTTATTTAATTATTTTTAATAAGAAATGAATTTTCTAACATGAAATTTATTGCAGTTTTCATTCCTGACTGAACCAGGGCTCGAACTCGGTTCAAATTTACATGTTTCAAGAACACGTACATTCTCATCATCAGAATTCTTTGCAGTTTTCCACCTTTCGCCACTGCGACGGCTGGCAATCTTTAAACTAATAGTATTGCCTTGTTGGATTGAAATTTGCTGTAATTAATTATGTTTCTTCCACACTTCTATTTTTTTCGTACTTTTATCAATAATTTTGCTTGGATAACAAAGTACATTTTTGTTTTCTTTTTAGTCTTTTTTCGTTGACATTTTTTGCACAACTTGAGGGACAAAATGTAAGCCAACAGGTCGTGCCAAAGCCAGAAGTAAAAATGCTCCATTTATGGATATTTTTTTTTTTAATAATTTTTAAGTAAAAATGTCAATATTTAGACACATTTTTCCACTTATATTGTCATAACTAAAAAATAACTTGTCCGATTTTGTAAAACTAAATTGAAAAAAATTTTGGTTACAATATCTTTAAGGGATGTATACAACTGTTTTCAATACGATCAAAGTTATGAAACAAATTGTTAGGTAAAAAATCAAAAATTGTGGAAAAAATCTAAACTGCAAAAAGGATTAAATTTTATTTATTTTTAGTGAAGCTTCTTAAGTACCATGTGAATTAAAGTTGATATAGATTAAGAAAATCGATGCACGCCTTACGCTTTTATTTACCATTAATTGAAGGCATCACATACTTACAAGCACTATAGAATATGATACAATGAAAATGCAGAACATAAAAACACCCCTTAAAATGTAGAAAAGTGTTTGAAAAAAACCTTTATGATATTTTATGATTCTCAGAATTAATAAACAATAAGTAATAAACAAAAGGTTGCTTAACTTTAACGTTTCCGGTAGCAAACTAATAAACGCTCATAAATGTGTTGGCTACCTGTAACGGAAGATTTGTTCGCATAAAATTCCTTAATTTTTTTATGATTCTTGGGAATAACAAATAATTTTGCAGCACACACAAACTGTGCCCACACATCGGGTTATCCCAAATTATAGTATCAGTATTTACAAGAGCTCCTTGGAAAACCCGTTTTCGGAAACCATATGCGATGGTCTTACCCCACGAGTTCTGCTGATGGGTTTACACTTGCACAAGAAATGTAGAAATGCTGTAGTCAAATACTTTTATCTTCATCAGGACACTCAACCTCAAGTATGTGTAATCAATCAAATAGTTCAGGTCCAGCACTACCATCTACATCTGAAAATTACGAGTTCATCCCACATAAACATTTCTCGCCGAGACAATAGAATCAAGACCACCTTAACGATGTAATTAGAGACCTTTGATTGTCGAAAAGATCTTCTGAATTACTTGCGTCGCGGATGAAAGAGACAGATCTCATAACAAAAGAAACTAAAGTTTCGTATTACCGTACTCGAGAAGAAGGCTTCATTATGTTGTTGAAGAGGATAATTTTGTGTTCTGCACAGATAGTTCTGGTTAAATGACTGCCATGGGCTTACAGATATACGTTTCAAATAAATGGCGTTTATATATCGACTCATCAAAACGCAGCCTGAAGTGTGTCCTTTTGCATAATGGAAATAAACTTCACTCCTTGCCGATCGCACATTCAACCAAATAAAAAGAAGAATACTCTGTAATTGCATTGATCATGAAGAAGATAAAGTACGATGAATATAACTGTATAATTTGTGTTGATCTTAAGATTGTAAATTTCCTCTTAGGTCAACAAAGCGGCTTTATCAAATATCCTTATTTTATATGTTTATGGGATAGCAGAGCTAAAGCAGAACATTGGAAGAGAAAACAATGGCCTTCTAGGGAAACACTGGTTCCAGGTATACCAAATGTTATAAATGTGGCTCTAGTGGCCCGAGATCGCAGCATATTACCACCTCTTCACATTAAGCTTGGTCTGATGAAACAATATGTTAAAGCACTTAACAAAAATAGTGAATGTTTCCAGTATATTTCAAGGATGTTTCCCAATCTGAGTATAGAAAAGCCGAAAGCAGGCATATTTAACGGTCCATAAATTTGCAAATTGGTGAAAGATACGTATTTCCGTCAGAAATTAAGAAGAATGAATGGGATTCGTTTGTATTGGTTAATCATAATTTCTTAGGCAATAACAATGGTGATGAATACGTTGCGCACGTTGAAGAGATGTTAACTCACTTCCAGAATCTTGGATGTAACACGAACATTAAAGTTCACTACCTGCACAGTCACTTAGATCGTTTTCCTGAAAATCTAGGAGACTTGAGTGAGGAATAAGGCGAACAATTCCAGCAAGATATCTGGACAATGAAGGAATGATACCAGGGTCGCTGGGATGCACGCATAATGGCTGGAGTATTTAGAGTAACACTTAATTTTTTAACAATAGGAGAAAATCGAATAAAAGAAAATTCCAGTGTTTATAGTTTATAATAATTATTTATTTATTTTCTTATTTTATTTTTTATAATAAATTTTAAAAATAAAATATAAATTTTCTACTGTTTAGTACATTTAAACTCATCCAATTCAAATGTTTTTCCGAAGAATAGAATCAGTATTGTAGGTAGGATTTTGCCAAAAAATAGACGAAAGTTACTATGTTATGCATTTTCGATGTGAAAATTTGTACATAAAGCATGGGGAAAATGTTTTCAAAATTCAATAAATCCAAAGAAGAACATTAACTATTGTGGTGTTCTATTATAAAATAAAACATAAGCGAGACTCTTGATATCTTGGATAATGATTGCTCTTTATTTACAAATTTTATTTGCTTAAATACCACTTATGAGAATAAAACTTTACCTAATATTGAGTGACTCTACAAAAAGTTCACTCAATCACTTATTCTAGGTACTTAGCATTAACTTACATACAAATGATACGGTATTGTATCAGGCACACAGAAATCGTTGAGTTACTTTACCAATTTGTATTTCATTAATTATTGTTTAGAGCGGTGTCCAGTGTATTAAAGAATTTGTATGTATGAAGGAATTTGTTAGATCAGCATAAATTGTATCAATGTACATTGAACTGCAGTTGTCGATTTTGTTGTCAACATGACTAAGCGAACGTTTACCGTTGTTTATTTAAAATATCGAATAACAAAAAAAGAATTTATAATTGTGACAACAAAATACAATTCAGTTATGTTACTGACCTAACTTAATAATATTATTTGTTTGTTTTTGCAAGAATGTATTAACACTAAATTTTGAATGGAAAGACTACACTACACTATTCAGTTTGATGCAAGAGTATAGCAAACAAAAAACTAAAATGTTGTGAAAATGAGCGAGTTCACTTAAATGAGAATAAATTCGAGAATGAATCGATTTCTATGACCGATATCTCATTTTGTTACAATTACATGTGGCTTTGCGATAAAGCAATAAATCTGAACAATTCTGGCGTTTACGATTTTTAAGATTTTTTTAAAACAAAAAAATTTGCTATTTTCACGTAAAAAATATATTTTTTGCTTAAATTTTTTATTATACTTAGGAACTACTGAGCCGCTTGAAACGCAATATACAAACGGATTTAAATTTTTCTAAGTTTATTTTAATAATATCGGACTAACCCTCTTTGAGTTATCATTAATTATGTGAAGAAACATCTAAAAATTGTATAATTTTACTTAAAATTTTTTTTTTAAAAAACTCCATAGAATTTTAAATTTGGACCGTATTATTACTACTGGAACCGCAACACATCAAAATATTATAGTGGTGTTTAAAGCCTTTGAAATTTTGTTTATTTTGTTGCCTTGTGTTATTGACCGACAATCAGAAAGTTTTATGTTGTTATTTCTAGTCATATAAAACTTAATTTGAACTAATTTCGTACAATGTTTAGCCGTACTTAAAACATTTTCAGGAGGGGATTATGGCAAATTATGAATCAATCATCACCAAATATTATAGAGCTAATTTTGGTATTAAAACCCCAAAGTTAGCCCAAATTTCAATACATTAGTAAAATGGTTTTAAGCGTTTTATACGTCTTAAATTCCTTTGTAGAAGACTGCTGAATATGGCACCTATGATCAATAATGGAACGATTATCACAAAATTGTCTGGCGTTTTTTATGGCCATATAAATCTTAATCGGACCCAATTTTTCTACAAAATCTATATTTACTACGGCTTTAGGCGTATTTAAATAATTTTTCAAAGCCCTATGGGTTATTATGGACCGATCTCCACGAAATTTGGCAGTGTGATTTAAGGTCTTATCTCTACTCTGACAGACAAAATCTTACTACAATAGTGTTATTCGTTACGGTTTCGGTCGTCCTAAACTGTTTTCCGAGAGCAAAATTTAGTAGTATAATTTGTAGTCCTACACCCAGAGAAAAAATATATTTAAATATGGTCACCTCCAACAAAACTATGTTTAAATAAAATTGTAAACATGCTATGGTTATTTTAACCATATTATTGTCATCGACTACCATATTATGGTTAAATTAGTCCTCCATCAAGAAGGCACAACCATATTATGGTTGCCTCTGAACATGTTTTAGTTAATAATAACTTAAATATGTTTAACATTTATAATAGCATTGTTGATTTTCAACCATAAAATGTTGCTCTTGGGAAAGTAAAAAATACTATTGTTAATTTAAAAACAAATTATTGTCATATATAACCATAACATGTTTAGAAGCAACCATAATATAGTTATGGCATCTTGATGGAGGACTAATTTAACCATAATATGGTTGTCGGTGAAAATAATATGGTCAAATTAAGCATACATAATATGATTAAAATTTTCTTTAAAAATAGTTTTGTAGGAGGTGACCATATTTAAACATATTTTTTCTCTGCGTGTATAGAACGAATTTGTGTAAAATCTTATAGCAATCCGTGCATTACCCACCATTTTTGTTAGTTTTTGCAACGAAGTTATCAATTTGTTGGGGCGGTGGTTCCACATTTGGATTTATAACTTGTATGCTGCTGAAACTATATTAGTGGATTTCAATTCCATACTACTTACGATAACTAGAAGCACATTTCCATCAATATTGTTCTTTTCTTTTGAGTTGTTCGAAAAGGAGTGTGTTTTCAACAAACGACTTAGAATTACTTAGGACCCAAAACTTATAATCTTTATGGGTCTTAGATGAATAAAAAATCTTTAAACGGAATGACAAACTCATTCACCATTTGTGGTAAAGGTAATTAAAAGTATTTTTATTCTTTAAACCTCCTACTTATTTAACAAATTAAAGATTTGCAACAAAACTTTTGAAATTTTAATGGAAAAAACTTAACATTAATACTTAAGAAATTATCTGCCAGAAAAACAAAAACAACTTCAACTGATTTATTAAAATGGAAAATGTTGCAAGTATTTTTGTTGTGTTGTTATTGTTTTGTTTTTTATTTTGACATCATTTGAAATTAAGTTACCTTGACCAATTAACTTTTTGTATGCCTAAGTTAATAAATGTTTGTATGTTTGTACTTGTATGTGTATTTGTTTGGCAAATATATGCCAGTCACGTAATTAGTCTGTGTCAAAGCTATACCAACAATACGGCCATCCACAGTCATTCTCGTCATTCTTGCGACCATCACATTACGAAAAGTGTAACAACATTTTCCATTAGTGTTTTACCACGTCTGTCATCTCTCATTTGGAATGAATGCCTGTGCTGCGTCTCTGTTCCAGAATCTACAAAATACATTTTAATTAAATAAAACTAAATTAACTTAAGTACTCAATTAAAGAAATTACATGAGCTTTGAATTATAACGCTTTTTTTGTGTGAAACAATTTTGTTGTATTCTTAAGTACTATATTTTATTTTCCGGTCTGTTTGTTAATTAGCTTGTGGTTTTCTTCTACTTTAAAATTGTGATTGTTTTTTGATATTTTATTGTGTTCATTCGGGCCATTTTCTACAGTGGATATTTAATGAAAATAACTTAAATCTGAACTAAACTGGTTGTTTTCTTTAGATGACATTAAGGCCCAAATTTATAGTCATTAATTAGCTAATAACAATTGATTAACAAATTTTTTTTTTTTATTCCTACGATAATCCCGCGAAGCTCTTCGCTTGTCTGCAGGAGACCAAAGTCTCTGGCGGGAATCGAACCCGCGACCCCGGTACTGATAGACTAGCTCACTACCAGCTAGCCTACCGTGGCACCCAAAAATATTATTTCAAGTTTTTTGTTAACGATTATTTAATTTTTTTTTTTTTTTTTTTTTTTTTTTTTTGTGGAAAATTACTATTAGAAATTGTACACAGACTCTGCCCTATTGGTCAAATAAGCTATTTCACTGGCCAAAAGTCATAAAACTCAAAATATTAGGTTATGTTAACTGGAATGTGTTCAGAATGCTTTGTGAGGAAAAAAGTGAAAAAAATTAAACAAAATATTTAACCTTTTTGGCGCCGCTGTGCCTTTTACGTCCCTTAACCCTTCGGAGACAAAGCCGCATAAATACGGAATACTTGCAACACTCTGATCTACACCAAAATTTTACCAGCGGCATAGATTTCTGCGCTGTGTCGAAGAAAACAAGTTTTTTTTGCGCTCGGTCCAACTTCTTGAGATATGGGCCATTAAAGCTTGAGTATATAATCGGTCATATCTCAGCTATTTATGCTCTGATCTGGTTCCGGTTAGTATCATTATATAGGTAAAGCTCTATAAATCAGTACATAAATATATTAATTTTTATTAACCCATTGGGGGAAAATTAAAAAAATAAGATTTTATTACTTCACTTTTTTGGTAAAAATCCGTTTTTCTCAAAAAACAGCCCTACTAACTTATTTTCTTTCTAGACTCAGATTATAGGCAAAATTGAAGAAAAAAATTAACAGTTTAGGGCCCTAATGCATTAGAGGTTCCTTCACCCTTTGGGGACTAAAACTAGTTTATTCATATATATAATAACGTATGTATTATGGGTTTTATTTTTATTTTATTAATACACTTAATTATTGAATATCATTACGCATGTAGTGGGAATGTTATTAGTGGGAATGTTATCGACTCCAATTCGGCTAGCAATATATCCATACACAGCATCTTGCTTTTTTTCTTTGGTGCGTGGTTTAACCCAGACTTTGAATAAATCAATATTCGGCAAAATGTGTTTACCTGAAAAAAGTGGTAGAATTAGAAAACCGCAAAAAACCGCAAAACCATATGATATTTTCCAGATTCAGCACGAATTAACAAACAAATTTCAATTTTCCTTTCAATTGCCCAACGTTGCCTACTCTTTAAAAGCTTACATAACCTCAAAATTTAACATTTTCGGCGACCGATCTAAGGCATCATGCAATATGTTACGATTTATACACAAAAATAACGATACAGACAGATTTTTTGATAAAAAATATCGAATACTTACTTATTAATTCGTTATTTATATTAACACTTTGGTTTTATTTTCACTTTAAATGTTTAAAAGTAAACACACCACATGAAAACGTTTTCAATGCCACTTCAATAATTCACATTTGACAGCTTGTCATTTAGCTGTATAATTGTTGTTGCAAAAACCAAATGCATTTTTATTTGCTTTGATGTGTTTCTTATAAGGTTGTAACACAAAAGAAGTGATAACACAATGTGCGAAATTTGACTTTTGGCCAGTGAAATCGATCGTTTGACCTATAGTGCGCTGCCTTTAATTACTTCCTGTATACCTTGTAGCTGTATTCGCCATTTTTTACATTATTAGTTATATATTAAATAAAAACTTTCTTATTTTATCTTAAATAAGTCATAATTATACATTATAAAAGAATACTTTAATATAATGATTGTAATAAATTATTAGATATTATATGATTTTAAAGAATTATTTAAATCAATTTGCAATATAATCCCTTATTTGTTTGATATGCGGTAATAACTTAAAAGTTAAAGAATAATTTCGATGTGAAATACATTGAAAATTCAAAAATCAATAAATTGTATTAGCACTGTGGTTATTTTTATTGAACTGTTAATGGTGGTTTTTTATCCAAATTTAGATAATTTTAATTAGGCTTAAGATCATTGAACTTAATTTTCATTAAATTATTTTTTTGAAGACAGACATTTTTAAAACATGAAATTAATTAAAATTTTATTGATAATTTTTCATTCTTGACTGCGTTGAGATTTGAACCCAGGCTTTCACGGACAGGTTGCCCATACTAATTTCGATTGTAACCACACAATATCGTCAGTGGGGTTTGCCGTTTTACACACTCGGCTATTGAAGCCGGATGACGTCAATAGTCAAACATCAATCCTTAAACCAAATGGTATTTCACTTTGGTAGATCGAAATTTGCTTTTGAATGAATGATTATCTATTTTAATTGATTTACATGTTCTCGTCAGTGGGGTTTGCCCAGATTGTGTGGTTACATTCGAAACTAGTATGGTCAACCTGTCCGTGAAAGCCTGGGTTCATATGTGAGCGCAGTCAAGACTGAAAAATGATCAATAAAATTTTAATTAATTTCATGTTTTAAAAATTCCTGTCTTCATAAAAATCAATAAATTGTATGTAAATATATATGTACATAAATATGTTCCAAAATTACCCCCACAATATATTTTTGTTTTTGGAACACTAGTAGTGATATCGATCTAATGTAAACGATGGTTTTTTTGAAGATCATAATATTTACATTTATTTTCACACACATTGTTATTACAGTGTTAAAGCTATAAATGATTTTGTGCAGCAAAATTACTCTTTATTAAATATTTTCTAACATTTCGAAAAATTTATTATTGTGTACACGTTTTCAACAATAATTCCATAAGAGTTCACATGCATATAAGAAAAATTTTAATTAGTGTGTTCTAACCTTTTTGAAATTTAATTTGTTTCTTTTGGTAACTAAATATTTTTATTAAACTTTTAAGTATAAAAGAAAGGTATTATTTTTTAGGTTGTAATTGGCCAAATTATAAAGGATTACTTTTGGGACATCGCAAACAAAAAAAAAGGACTTTTTCTAATAGAAAAATAAGTAGTCTTTTCCTCAAGTTCTCATTATTTTTCTGCTTATTTTATAAGCAAAGATTTTGCTGGGTTCTTTTTGTTTAACACTGTCACTTTTTTTTTTGATTTCTATAACATTTTGATATATTTTTAATTTTTAGAAATAATAAAAATTTTAACAAAAACACTGCTACTAACACTGAAATTTAGTATTTTGATAGAGTTTACCAGATGTTGCTCTGATGAATATTTTTTAGTTAACCAATTTACTGTAAATATGAAATTTTAGTTAACCAATAGTTATAATTTTGGTTTACTAATAGTTAACTAATGACTGTTAATTTTCGCGTAAGTGAATTAACGATATATTCTACATTATATTGGTAAAGAAATTTAAAAAAAAAATATATATACGCATAACCAAAAAAGAAAACTATTTATAAATGGAATATTTAACCAATCGACAAAATGTTCTATAGTGCCAAAGCGTACTTTACACTATCACACAAGTTTTACCTATTCCATATTACTTTGTAAGATAGAAATCTAATGAATTTTGTTGCGAAGTCAAAAAATTTTATTTATCATTAAAGTTTGTATTCACACCATCACATATGAACATTAGAGCGACTCACCAAAAAAAGTGCTCGATGTACCCTCCTAAAAATGAATCTACGACTTTTTTAAGATGACATTTAAAATATTTCGGCTCCAGCTTTGACCTCTCGTGAGCTGGACCATTTTGAAAAAGGGTCTATTTTTGTATGTTTTGTTAATTTGAAAATCTGTTTCCTTACCAACATATACAATATGGGTATCATAAGAAAGGTCCAAATGTGCGTCCATACAACTGTGTATAAAATTTGTCCAAGGACGATCATCCATGTCCTTTTTTAAAGATATTCTGTAAAAAAGAACGGTTTTGAATTTTTTGTTCGGGGTTGTTTGTAATAAAAATGCAAAATTAACATATTTTAATCTTTAGTCGATATGACAAATACGGGTCTCAGGTTTTTTTGAAATTCGTGCTAGTTCGCGTTTTGACAAAGATGCAATCGTTTTAAATAGGGCAATATGGGTATCATATTTTCTTTTGCCAAGTACATCTACTTTGCTGTAAAATTTGATTTTTTTTTTTTAATTTTAAGGAAAACTCAATGTATGTTATTTAAAAGTAATGAAATTTGCTTATTATTTTGATTGTAAAATAGATTGCAAATAAAACAATTTTATAATAAAAAAAAAAAAAAATTTTTTGACATAAAATATTTAAAAACTAAATGATTTTATTAAAAACAAAATGAATAAAAATTCAACCAATAAGATAGAAAAGAACACCTTGTGAATTTCCTATTTATACCATACAAATAGAGTCAATTCATAGAAAATATTATAATTAATGTAAAATCAAACGTCGTTTTAGGCTAATTAGAACGACAATGTTTATATTATCATATATGAAGTATATTTCGACCTTAAAATTATTTGGACTAGGATTACGTTCACTATGTATCTGTGGAAAAGATAAAAGTGCTTAAGTTGACTTAAGCAAAATTTGCGTTAATAGCACCTTTGAGATCTTCGCGTTGAAGAGTACACATGGGCAAAGCTCAATATTTTTTGTATGACTTTTCACGAATTTATAGCATAAATGACTTTCTACATATATTTTTTCAATATCCAATAGCATTTAACTTTAACTGCAGAAAAATAATAATTATATTAGAATAGGAGTCATTTTTCAAAAATCATCTTAAATGAAGTTTCAAATTGTTTCCTACAAAACTAAAACTAAAAAAAGACTTAAGCACTATTTCCTTATTACCACAGATATATGTCTACGCATATTCACAGGTTAATACAGGGTGTCTGGTGGCAAATTTATATTTTTAAATACGATTATTTCAACAAAAAGTAATAAAATGTTCGGAGGGAGGATGGCGCTGTTGGAATTATCGATTGTGCGGATTTGTCAGTCACGATGTCGCAGTGGTCGAGTGAGCACCGCGCGCTCGCTGTGGAGACATATTTTAAGAGTAATGATTCTTACGTAATTGCTCGTCGACAATTTTGTTCAAAGTTCAGTATTCGGCGAATAGGTGATGGACCGAGTGTAAATTTAATTCGTTCATGGGTGCAGAGATTCCGCGCAACTGCTTCGGCTATGAATGTCCCTTCAAAGACTCCCGAAAACATTGAACTGGTTGAAAACAGTTTACGTGAAAATCCGCGACTTTCAATACGGAAAAGAATAGCCTCACTTGGACTTCCAAGTGCGATTATTCACAAAATTTTAAAAAAGGATCTGCAGTTCCATCCTTTTAAAATTCAAATCGCTCAAGAACTGAAAGAAAGTGACTTTGATTTACGCAAATTTTTGTGAAACGATGTTGGAGGGTTTTCGCAGTGTAAATCCTATTTTTTTGGAGCGACGAGGCTCATTTTCACTTAAACGGCCACGTCAACAAACAAAACTGCCGTTTCTGGTCTCCAAGAACCCGAAACCCTTGATTGGAACATCAAAAACCATTGCATTGCTCCAGGGTAACTGTTTGGTGTGCCTTATCCACGCATGAGATAATTGGGCAATTTTTTTTCGTAAATTCTTTAGGCCAGGTGACGAATGTCTACGTTGAAAATTATCGACGCATGATTACGGAATTTTTTTGCCAAACCTGCGAGCTCATCCATCGTACTCTTCACACGCGTAGTTTAAACAGGATGGGGCGACTGCACACACAGCCAGATCTTCGGGAAAATTTCCCTCAAAAATTGATCAGTCGCACTCCCATGAACTTTTCATGGGGCTACCTCAAAAATAGGGTTTATAATGACAATCCCCAATCTCTTGTGGCTTTAAAGAAAAATATTCGTCGAGAAATACGCTCATTTGAACTAAGTTTACTGCAGCGTGAGGCGCAGAACACAAGGCTCCGTTTTGAACAGTGTGTTCAACTCGACGGAAGACATCTGGACAAAAAAAATTTGTAAATTTATTTTAAGTCATGCGATCTAATAACCAACTAAAACCATAAGAGAACTTTCGAATTAATTGTATCACTAGAGAAAAATTAAAAATTTCGAAATAAATTTTCATTTTTAAATGATAACATCAAATAATATGGCAAGTTTTTTTGCATAGTCGGCCCCTGTTCAGTCGGAAATGTTTTCTCAGGAATTTTTTTAATTCCTACGCAGTAAAAACTCAGAATTTCCCTACAAGCCAAAAAATTTTCCCCCCTCATAAATCCCTGCAAATTTTGTACAAAAATTCAATAAAAAAAAACCAAATTATAAATATTAAAATAACTATTAGGCCCTAATCATGTAAAACGCAACGCCAAAGAATTACATTGAAAGCACAAACATCGTCATACATATTTTTTATTTTGTTGTTGCTTTTTACAGAAATTCACATTACGTTTTAAATTTCGTTTGGCATTGCGTTGCGTTTTACATGATTAGAGTCTTAATTTTTAAATATTTTTTTGACAATTTCATATAAAAATTCTACCTTTCAAATTTACATAGCGTTTACACTTGACGGTGCTGTCATGACAATAAGAATATACGTATCAAATGGCAAACACTTTGCTTAATATCCTCGTCACGTAGGTGTCCAGGCAGTAATTAAGACAGTTAATTTTTTGAGAATATGTCGAACGTTGCAGTGCAAATTGCAGCTATACCTGTTATATATGAACTATACAAATTTAAAAATAGACAGAAAAGAAGAAAAGTGGCTTGAATTATAATACAATTGAAAATATATTTTAATATCATTGAAGCGGGCTTTATTGGATAGAACATTTTATGACATTAATGTTTAAATATGATTTCGGGCATGTTGCAGGCACGTCTGGCGCATACAAGGCGCAATCTGGAACACCAATTTTCAGAAGCCTTTCGCTCCATTTGCGGCCGTATTTCGCCACGAGCTCTTCGAATATTGATTTCTAGGCATTCTCTTGTCTCTGCTTATCGATGTAGACAAGTGACTTTACGTAACCCCAAAGAAACAATAATTTAATGGGGTGAAATCACACGATCCTGGTGGCCAATCAATTGGATCGTAAGTTATTTTTGATCAGCCATCGGCAAAACATGCGCATGGTGCGTTTCTTTTTTTTACACGCACGCGGGCTAATTCTCGCATGAGTATTAATAGAATAAGCACATTTTACACTTATATTGATATAAAATACACATGCAGATCGTTGCTTTAGAAACAAGCTATTCGGGCAAGGAAAAGGATCATCTCTCTTGGTTATGATGAAACCGGCTTCTTTGTTCGCTAGTCTCTAAAGGATTTTTTTTAATTGCAGGTACCGGTTAAAAGGATTTCCCTTTCTTGGTATGATAATAAAAAAATTGCTTCGCTGTGCAATAAATAAAGTTGGTGTAATTTATTTATTTCCCTTTAGCCCTTGTATTTATTTTATACAGCTGAAAGGGTTTCAGCTTAAGCTCAGGCGTTAAAAAGAACTGCCAGAAATAGTTTTTGAAACTTTAAAATAAAACAAGGCTGATGTGGGCGATTTACGTTATAAAGTTAAATAAAGTCTGTCTTTATTTAAATTTGTTAGTGCTTATATGGTGCTTTTGAAACCTTTCTAACTAATTCTACACGCAGAAAAAAAAATGTTGGGCATGGTGTTATTTTAGAGAAAAAGGATGAATATTCTTTAAAATAATTTATAAATAATTACGACCTGCAACAAAAATATTATGTTTGAAGTTGCATCATATTTTGATGTGAAATATCTGTAACAGTTTTACGTTAAGGTTGCCAGTAAGTAAATAAGGATAAATATATATTAAAAATATTTTTCGGTTTTAGAGTAATATACATACACATTATTATGATCAACATGATAATAATATGATTACTTCTTAACTTATTATGATTAACATGATAATAATATGATTACCTCTTAACTTATTATGATTAACATAATAATAATATGATTACATTAAATTATAATATGATGTAATTAAAACAAATTAAGATTAAGGGAAAAATATTATGATGTAATATGACGAATTTATTTGGTCATAATATGATTCAATAAAAATCGTAATATGTTGACTACAATCATGAATCTTATCATAATATGTTGCTCTTAGAATATTTTTACCGCAATCACGTTTTTTCTCTGCGTGTATGCATGAAAATATTATATTCTGCTCTTTCAATAATATGAAGGATTATATTCACATTTCTATGTGACCATTCGTTGTTTTTGTGTGTTAATACAAACACTCAAATAGAAATGTGGCACTCAGAAAGTTATTAACAATCAAGTAATGTTATCGATCTGGATTTCGCAGATGATATTTGCCTATTAGCTCACAGCTTCTCAGATCTGACTTCAAATCTGCGAAACATAATAACAACAAAAGATGCGGCTGGACTTAAGATTAACACTGCCAAAACCAAAACACTGCGAGTTAATGCGACGTCTAAGGAATTATTTACAATAGGAAGCAATCAAGTGGAGGATGTTAGTCAGTTTTGTTATCTTGGGAGCATAATTTCCAAAAATGCCGCGTCAAGTGAAAACACTGACAATCGTGTACAGAAAGCGGTCGTTTAAGACCCATTTTGAATTCGTCTTCACTATCTCAGCGCACAAAGCTAACAATTTCAACACAAATGTCAATTCCACTCTCCTTTACGGTTGCGAAACATGGAAGGTTGCTTCTCGAGACATGCAGAATATCCAAGTGCTTGTTAATCAGTGTCTTCGCAAGATATTGCGAATATTCTGGCCTAGAGTGGTATCCTACAACCGGCTTTGGGAACAATCCAACCAACAACACATGGCCAAATAAATAAAAAGACGTAAATGGCGGTGAATTGGCCACACGTTAAGAAGATCACGGAACGACTTTGTAAGAAATGCCATAGACTGGAACCCGCAAGGAAGTCGAAGAAGAGGACGCCCAGCTCATACGTGGAGAAGGCAAATTGATATAGAAATGGCCGGAATGGGTGAAACCTGTGGCGCAGTGAGAGCGTTGGCACAATACAGGAATATGTTTAATTTATTGAGGCCCTACACGCAAAGAAAAAAATGGTTGTGGTAAACATATTCTAAGAGCAACATATTATGATAAGATTCATGATTGTAGTCAACATATTACGATTATTATTGAATCATATTATGACCAAATAAATTCGTCATATTACATCATAATATTTTTCCCTTAATCCTCATTTGTTTTTATTACATCATATAATTATTTAATGTTAACATATTATTATCATGTAAATATAACAAGTTAAGAAGTACCCATATTATTATCATGTAGATTAAACTTAAGCAGAAAAATATTTCATTTATATGTTTATGGCAACGTTACCGTAAAACTATTACAGATATTTAAAATCATAATATGAAGCAACTTTAAACATAATATTTTTAACCTATTTTTGTCGTATTATTTATAACTTATTTTATAGAATTTTTATTCTTTTTCTGTAAAATAACACAAAATAATGGTCTATATTTTTGCACCATTTTCAAACAATATTAAAATTTTTTTTAGCATTGATATTTAATTTTGTGATACTTTACAATTTTTTTTTTTTGATGTACCTACAATTTCTTTAAACTTGGGTTTTTAATGGGTATTTTTTTTAAATTGTTTAACCACTGAATAACAAAAAATTTTATAGGCATATTTAAAACAAACGACACAACTGATGCAAAATTATTTAACAAAGTGCGATAACAAAATGTTATTAGAGTAAGGATACTTTGTTTGCATCTTAAACATATTATGAGTGCACGTATAGAAAGTTATAATGTTATGGCTATTAAATATCATTAAATGGTTATGAAGAAGCTAATATGTTTTCGAAGTTATAAAAATGATTATTTTTCAGTGAACCATACTTAAATTTATAATTGCGATAAACATTGACATGTTTATAATAACTTTAATATTGTTAATATTAAATAAAAATAACAATATTTTGTGGACGAACACAATATATTGTTACAATAAACAAAGTGTCGTTGCCGTAACCATGACCAACCATATTTTTTCTCTGCGTGTATGCTCCTTATAGGATCGATGGGAACATAAACATATATGTTACCGATACTTTTAGTGATTGTTTTGTTGTACACATTGTACATACATTATGAGCTAATGTGAGGCTTGCCGGTCTTATGATACAAAAACCAACTTTCAAAAACAAGATTCTTTATTAGGTAAAAGGTGGTCTTTAAGATAAATATATATAGTTAGCGAAGCAGTATTTCGCCATTGCTTTTATATTTACTTATTACATATTTTAGAATTAGAATTTGTTTTATTTTAGGTGTGATCTTTTTCGCTGATCGTTGTTTTGTTGGGACCATTTTCATTTGGGACCTATTTAATTGTTCATAGCGGTTTTTTTTAACTTTTATGTGTTCGAAAAATATTGATATTTCAATTTGATTTATTGAGAACTTACCATTTATAAGCAGTGAAATTAACAGCGAATTCAAAAGAATTCAGAGAACATTAAACATATCTAATCTTTTTCTTAATTCTTTTTTTATTCGAACTTTATTTTATTTGGGCCTTTTTCATTTAGGCGCTATTTGTACGGATCTAACAACTCTTTTAAAGAGTTTTAGTGTATAAATGGTAGTTGTAAGAATGTAGACCACTGCTCTTAAGCCCCAGGTAGCTGAAAGTAACAGTAACGTTACCTAACAGTAAAAAAAAGGTAAGAAAATCTATTTTCTAGAGATTTACCCGTTACGGTCTTACTGCTAACGGTCTAGTTGTTTTACATACAACAAAATGAAGCAGCTGATTTGCAACGCTACTGTTACTGTCAGCTAACTGGGTCTTTAGACGTTGAATAACTTCTCATTAACTTTACACTTTTTATCATTAAAGGCACTAAGGGCTATTAAACTATCTCTAAACTCATTAAGTTGGGCATTTAAACTAACAATTTAATCCTTACGAACTTGACAAAATTTCTGTGCTTTTCATGGGTAACCGCGTATGTCTATTTATTTAGATTTTGAGATGTTGATGGCATATTGCCTTATTTTAAACGCTCTTTATATGGTTCTTAAAATTTCTGAAAATATATGGGTAATTCCATGTCAAATCGACCAAGAGTGGGACCCGACCCCATTCGATTTGAATGAAATTCGGTGCGAAGGTTCCTTCAATCTTCTAAGAAACATATATCAACGAAAAAAAAATTTAAAATTTTTTTTGCAAAAGTTATGTCATTCAAAATGTCATAATTTCGCCGAATTAGCCGAATGTGTTGAGTTTATTTTTTCAATATCTCAAAAACTACTACACATACGAAGATGATGTATATGTCATTTTAAAGAGAATACTTGGGGCTACAAACAATTTATTAAAAAAAAATTTTAAAAAATGTAATATCTGCAAAATATTAAATTTTAAAAATGGACTAAGTCAAAAACCTAATTTTTTATTTGGCTGATTATTTTATGTACTACCTCAAACTGTTCTCTTAAATTCCTGAAACTTTGAAGGAGGTGTTTTTTTTAAGATATGATTTTTTTTCTTTCGCAACCTGTAAAAAACCCATCTTAAAATTAAATTTTCATATTGTAATTTTGAGTAATAAGTCTTTATTAAGGCTGATTTGTTTGATTTAAGGTGATTTAAAAAAAGTAAAGACATTGATCAAGTTTCTGTTGTGTATATGTTGTATTTTTTTGTTGGAGCTCAATGTGTGCACTTTCAAAGAAAAGAACACTTTTTGTCATTTTACGTCTCCAATAAATTTAATGTGTTTTAAAAATTATTTTAGCGAAGGTTTTTTTCATTGCCTCTTTTCCTACCGTTTCAAAATTCAAAAAGTTTAATACCTAGCCCATGGTTCGATCTTGAATGTTATTTCCGCTCCCTTGAAAAAGTTGATTTTAAGACACGCGGTTACTCATAAAAACCACAGATTTATCGTTGTGCTGCCACATGTTATTTTTTAAACTACGTACATTATAAGTGGGGCGCTGATTTTCAACTCTTGAGTTTAAACTGCATATACATTAAAGTTTAGTTCAACTAAAACAGCGTTTAAACATTCACTTATTTATCACCCATAACATAAAAATTATCATATTTTTCCATAAAATTAAAAAAAATTCCTTAAAGAAAATTAAAACAGAGTAAAGTTAAATTAAAGTTGGTTGGCCAATACAATTTTTTTTTGTCTAACCACTTTTCTTCACAACTGGGTCAGAGCAAAGTACCATGGAATTTCTGCTAGAATTCATATAGAAATAAATACGAAAAACATAAATGCAAATAAATATTAAACAATAACACCAACAACAAAATAGTAAAAGTTTCTACCAAAAACCACAGTGTAATAGTTGCATACAACGTACTGAACAAGACTCGTATTTGCAAACACATTTACATGCATTTTCAATGTAGTTGAACTGAAGCTTATATGTATTTGTGTAGAATTCAGTTATAGAAGTTCAAGAATATAAACCATAAATATATATATATACATACGTATGTGTATAACCAAATTTATAGTATGTATTCTAAAGCAGTTACTTGTAACAAAGAAAAATATGAACTTTTTACAAAAACATTTTATTATTTGTGGCGTTATTTTTATAGATTCATTTTATTTATTAATATAAGTAGTGTTTTTAAAAGTAATAAAATGCCTTTTTGTATACATAATTATGTATAAATGTCTTAACAAGGCGCTTATTAGTGTCATTAATTTAAAGAATATTTATTTTTAATTTTGTTTTGCTGTACTTTAGTTTGTTTGAAATGCAACTTAGCTGGCGTATGTTTGTTTTTTTTTTCTTTCTTAATTTTGTTTTACTTTTATCGTTTTATTTTAAAATGAGAACAGACTGCATTGCAACATTATTGTACATTCAAATGCGGCTTTAGCATGAAGCTTAAACAAATTTTTAAACTAATCCAATTCAAAGGAATGGCTTATTTTCTAAAATCATAAATGCAAAAATCTATCTACTCAATAAAAGAGTATTCCAACAAAGTTGTAAGAAATTTATCTAAACAGCAAGGCCACCTTGTAGCCATCTGTTGTTTTTTTACATGTTACTTCATAATGAGGCATATTGCAATAAGGGACGGAAGACATACATTTTTTAAAGCTTTTTTAACGGCAATGCTTCAAAATATGTATGTATGTCAATTCTTATTAGTTCTTTTGCTTTAGCAGATCATAATACAAACTAGTCTTCTGATTCGGATTTAGAAGATTATTTTAGAAAGTTAAATATTAATATATATACCACCATTTTTAGCAGGATGCAAAAACACGTTGTGACGCTTATTGGATAAACGACACATTGTGCTACCATATTTCATTAAATAGTCCTATTTTTTATTTTTGTTTTATTTACATATGTTTTTATTGAAGTTCTTAAAAATTAAATTAAAATTAACATACCAAGGCGAATTCATTACAGGTGATCCTAAAAGCCATAGTATACAACTAGTATGCCGACTCTTTGACAGGTACATAACTCAACTGTCAGTGGTACATATTTTATGTTTGTATTAGTAAGTTTTTTTCAAATGTATTGGTGTATAAAACTATTTCCACCACTAAACATAGTTGCATAAAATCGTATAGAATGTGACAAAAATTTTTTTCCAAAATAAAATTTTCTTAGTTCAATAAATTTTCAATTTATTGAATGCTGGCTGCATTTATAAACTTTTAAAAGCCATGTTTGCTTAATTTTTATTCTGCAATATCGGATAATATATAAATAATTAATGATTTCAAATATTATTTTTATACCACAAAATGGATTTAATAATATTAACAACAGAAAAAATTTAGTGTCAAAAAAATTTATTTAAAAATTTTTAGTTTGTGAAAAATAAAAACATTTTGCAAAAGCAAATTAGCAAAATGTATTGAAAAAAATTATTAATTATGTGTTTAAGTCATAACATTAAAAATGAAGTGTTATATTGTGAAACATTTTAAATTGAAAAATATCAAATTTTGTTTTGTTTTTGTTGTTCTTATGTGTGTTGAATTCACACAGAACCTATATGTGTGATGAGAGTTATAAAAAAAAGAGAACGTTCTCACCAGTCGGCATACTAGTTATATACTATGCTAAAAGCCCTGCTGATAAATTTTTTTCTTTAGCTTTATAATTGTTGGATTTCCAAATTTTTTTTATTATCTTTATTTCTGTTTTGATTTGTTTCGGTTTTTGAAATTGTACAATGATTTTACAAAAACAATTTGCTTGTGGTTTTTGTACGAGTTGTACTTGTTGTACTACCGAGATTACCTGGAATGAATTCGCCTTGTTACATACATATTTAAAAAAATAGAAAAATAAAATTGATTGAAAAAAAATTTTCACGTATGTGATGGAAAACGATTTTTAAAACAAAACGATTTGAAATCGATAATGTCGTTTTTAGTATCTTTAAAAACTGATTTATTTAGTCAATTCACAAGGTATCCTAACATGTCATATTGTCAAAATGTCCTAATATTTCACAATGGTTTAAAAATATTGTTGTACGGCTCAGCCGCTCAGCGCTGGACTTTTCTGATTAATTACGACAGCACAATAAACACAGCAAGCAACGTTCTATTTATTTAAGACACTTTTTGTTAACAAACCAACAACAATATTTTTAAACCATTGTGAAATATTAGGACATTTTGACAATATGACATGTTAGGATACCTTGTGAATTGACTAATTATAAATTTTCCTCTTATTTCTTGCCTATATTGTATTAAATTTTATATTATATATGTCAATTGAACTGTATTTTAACAAATAAATGAAGACTATAGTTTAGAAATGGATTTTAAAATCGATTGAAAATCATCACACCTGCTAAAAACGATTGTTTTGAAATCGATCCATTTTCATCACATACCTGTATATTCAGGTTAGTGATGGAAACTGATTTATTTTAAACCAATAATATCGTATTCAAGTATCTTTAAAAAATTATTTCTAATGCATCTTCCTCTTGTTTTATGTACATATTATTAAAAACTCTTATATTATTTACTTATGTGTTAATTGAACTGTATTTTGAACGGAAGATTTTTTTGAAATCGATCGATTTTTATTACACAACATCAAAATTACAAAATATTTATGACATTGTTTGTGCTTTCAATGTTATTCTTTGGCGTTGCGCTTCGTTGTACATGATTAGGGCCTTAATGTTATATGTTTAGTTTTTTTTTCTATCACATTACAGTCGCCACCGGCGCACAGTGGCGCCATTTGAGTTTTTTCGTTGCAAAAATCATATCTTTTGAACCGAATAAGATAATTGAACAGTTTAAACAGCATATGATAGATAACTGTTCAGCCTATGAAATGAGCGTTTGGAAAGGGTACTACGCTTTGTAGGGGCCTACTTATGGGTTATCAAAGTTAAAATTAGTAGAAAAATCAATTTTGTGGTAACTAAAAAAAATTATTTTTACATTTTTAGATTGTTTTTATTTTTTTTCTTTAGGGTTTTATGTTTTAAATTATTACCCAACAAATTAAAAAAAAATAATTTTTTTTTTTTAAATTTATTTTTTCAATTTTCTGTAAAATATTCATCACAATTCGTAGGAGAAGGTATATCTAAAAGACTAACCATTTCTAAACTATAATTATTTTGTTACTCTATTCGTGACTTCACATGCCGCAGGGAAGAAATAAGTGGATCGGAAGATGCTGCCAACATGTTGAAGAGGTCCTCATTTTGCCTTACCCTTGATGCTTTGAATGTGTTCTGCAATCTATATTTTTTATAAAATTTGTTAAGAGACTCCTGTGCTTCTTCAGAAAGCTCTCCAATTGGCAAAGACTGGTACTCAATTATATCTTTGCCATGCGCCAATATTTTATGGACGGTCGGGGTCAACTTCTTCTGTGGATACATTTCTGCTAAAAAAGATGCAGTTTTCGACGCATACTCTCCATATTTTGTAGAATTTACATTTTCTTTGCAGTTTAAAACATCCAAGATCGTTCCCAATCTTTTCACGATTTGATTGTCAATTCCAATGATTCTAGTTACTGCCTCATCATTTTCAAAAAATCTCCTAGAAGTGTTTCCATCGTTTGAGTTACCGTATCCGTGCTTGGGACAGTCTACTTTTAGTCCAACTTGTTTAAAAAAAGCATCCTGTATTTGCTTCTTTCTGATCTTTTCCTTATCCTTTATTGATGTATTTTCATCGAAGTTTTCCTCCTCTTGTGGTAGGGTATATGCCAGTTTTAGCAAGAATTCCATACACCTTATCCTTGCGTGCAATGGTGACATTCCATATTCGTAATTCTCCTAATTTGTAGAATCGTTTAAATTACCAAAGTTCTTCTGACAAATAATAATAAAAAATCGATAATAAAAAATATAAAAATAAAACGAAAAAAGGGGTTTAAATAGGTTTTTGCTAAATTTTTCCTCCAATATGATTCTGTCTATATATATGTATATGATAACTAATTGAAATATGTTATAATTAAGCAGAAAAAGATACTAATCTTAAACTCTTTACAACTAATTATATAAAATTGAGATGTAACATATTATATATGAAATAAATTTAATTGAATTGAAAAAAGTTCTTCTGACTCTTTTTGCAAATCGGGCATGACATTGTTGAGGTTGTTCCTGTCAGTTCGTTTACGACTTTTCCGTCAACCATGGTCAGGTGGAACTCGTAATTGCATTCAATATATTTTCCTTCTCCAATTTGCAGCTTTATAGGCTTAATCTTGCTTATTTGTTCTTCAATGTCCTTCACCGTAGTCCTTATGAGTTCTGCCGATTCCCTTGCAAACTGAAACATTAGTGGTCGGCAATAATGCACTGATGACGGACGTGGATTTTTCCAGTGTAGGGAATCATCCGATTTTAGCCGCAAATGAACAACAGATGCCATAAACATATTTCCGTCCGATATTGTAGCGTCATCGGAAGATATCCTTTGCTTATAAACGCTTTGGTCGGATGATCCATCGCAGCCCCATTTGCTGATCAATGTCAACTTCTCAGGAAGAATTTTCACTTCCGTGAAAAACTTTGGTGTGGTTGACTTTCTAAACAGTTCAAATAATTTTAAATTGTTTAACGCCATGTTTTCAGTACTTAAATTGTTTAATGGTTTCAGTTATTGTTGCGCCAACTTTCAGGCGTAGACTAATCTAGGCATTATGCTTATTTTGCTATATATAGGTTTATGCTACCATGCCTAAAAATTTACCTGTTCCCTGCATACATATGGATTTAGGCTGAATAATGCAATTTTGATATTATGCACGTGTCCAAATAAGATTTGTGCCTACCTGTAGGGACCATAAGTCAATATTGTTCCTGACCATTTGTACGCCAAAGTATTGTTTATGTGAGGTACGTACCTGCTAATTTCAATGAGTATGTTTTTTTGACTACTGTCAGTCAAAACATATAAGGGATGGACGCCATACAATTTCTGCAACCATGTCTTTTTAAACTTTTTTACCTCTAGAAGCCAAACGGGCACGTACGGGCAGATAAAACCTTTTGAATTATGTAAAGAAATAATCAAAGAACAGGTTTTGCAAATATGGCAAATATAGAAAAATATAGTTTTTTTTATTTTCCGTCAAAGTTGAAAAATAGTGAAAAAACGGATAGTTTTTAAATAGTGATTTACCAGGAGAAACACAAAGCAAACAGTTAATTTTTTTTTATCATTATACATTTAATAAATACATCAATCAATACAAACAAAAAATAAGGCGATTCGTTACCTATTTTTCGTGATATTACACCTGAAATCGCAACAAATTGACTAAAAATTGTGTGTTTTTTTGAAAACCGAAAGTCGGTCAACTTTGAACGGTTATATCTTCTAAACTAAAAATGTGATATTATTAAGAGTGGCATATTTGAAATCGTTGAAAAGTTTCCTATAATATGGGTTTATTCAAAACTTCGTCGGCACTCATGAAAATTTTGATTTTTGCAACCTCGCTTGCTCTACGGGCGCCACTGTGCGGCGTATGGAACAGAATTAGGTCTAAATGGACGTATGAAGTAGATACGCTTTTACGTTTGCGCCATCTATTGTGTGCGCTCGTATAAAATATTATACGTTTTAGTTTTACAAAGTATTTTTGTCACACGCTACTACGTTCGTATGACGCAATTGTGTTCCTACGGATATATTGCTGTGAATTTTATAAATATGTAAAAAAAATATATTTTAAAAAGTTACATGTAAAAACGATAATAGCCAATTTACACTACAACGAAATCTAGTACTTTCGAGATTTCGACCCAAATCTAGTTGTTTTTGGCTAGATTTCCCGTACAAAACAAAATCTACTCCGTAACTAGATTTTGACGAAATCTATTCGAAATCTAGTAGTACTTATTGATGCAACTATGTTTTTCCCAATATAGCACTAAAAACTACTTCCCTGCACAAGAAAAAAATGACATTTTAACAAAAAACAAAACAAAAACAATAATAGCTGCTTGTTAAAATTGTTAAAAAAAATTCAAAAATTTTGTAAAGTAGTAAACAAAATGCAAATGACAAATAATATTGATAAAATAAATGAAGTTGATTATTCAGAAAATGTAATGCAAATTTTTAAATGCCTATTTCTTTATATGTAAGTATGTGTTACACAAAAAACTTTCAGTCGGCGGTTTTTGTTGTGAAAACCAAATCTCGCTAATGTCAAACAAGTATAATGTAAACGAACTAGATTTGGAGGAAGATTTCAAATGAAATCTACTAGATATCGATGTAATGTAAATGCCCTATAAACTTGGATTTAAAAATATCAGCCACCGAAAAATTTGTTTCAAAATATTGTGAAGCTCGTTATTTCGTAAGTATAAAAGCTACATACATACATATGTATGCATGTATATTAGGGTGGGTCACTGAGGAATGAGAAAAAATATAACTTCTCGAATCATATTCTAATAGCAATATTTTGTTGTCTTACGTTAAAACAAATAACAATGCTAAAAAAAAGTTTCAAAAAGTCACATCTTGAGCCCGCGCCGGAGCTCCTAAGAATTAAGTATTTTAAAAAAGCCATTTTTTAAATTTTAATATTTTATTTACTATAAATTATTTATTATTAATTAAAACTGAACACATTTTTAATTACACATAAAAAAATAAAACGTTGGTTCCTATACAACATAAAACAATAAAAACACGAAATTTTATGAGTTATTTTTTGGTCACAAAAGCTTGTATACTGTCAAATCTGGGCATTTAAAAAAATTAGATTGTCACTTCTTGACACTCAACTGCCGCATTAATTTCTTGAGTAGTGATGTTCCGAAGAATTATATATATATATATATATTTTCCTTTTACTCCTCTGGGGAGCATAGGGCTGCCACAAGTTGATTCCAATGATCTCGATCATCAGCGCGATGTTTGACTTCGTTCCACTGTAGTCGTAGCTCGGACAGTTCGGTTATGATTTGGCGTTTCCAGGTGTGTGATGGTCGTCCGATGCGCCTGCTTCCCTGTGGGTTCCAGTCTATGGCCTTCTTAGTGATATCGTCTAATGGCTTGCGGAGAGTGTGTCCAAGCCAGCCCCATTTGCGTTTTCTTATTTCCATCTCAATTGGTTGCTGGTTGGTATCTGTCCAAAGTTGGGCATTTGATATTAATGAGGGCCAGTAAACACGCAAGACTCTACGCAGGCATTTGTTAACAAACACCTGAAGGGACTGGGTATCGTGCGGTGCCATATTCCACGTTTCGCAGCCGTACAGCAATGTGGATTTAACGCTGGAGCTGAAAATTTTAATTTTGGTGCGTTTCGAGATGTTAGGCGATTTCCAAACAGGGCTGAGTTGGGCAAATGCACTTCGTGCCTTATTAATGCGACTGGCCACATCGGCTGATGAACCACCGGATTTGTCGATTATACTGCCTAGATAGCAGAAGGACTCCACATCATCAATTTTTTTGCCGTATATTAGGAATTTCCGCGTTGCGTTAGCATTTATCCTAAGTGTTTTTGTTTTAGGGATGTTTATCTTCAATCCAACTAGCTTTGCTGTTTCGCTAACTGTATTTAGCTTTGATTGCATATCGGAAAACGAATGACTTAATAAGCATATATCATCTGCATAGTCCAGGTCTTCTAATCTGTCTTGCAACCCCCATGCTATCCCTCTCCTATGACTTGTTGACTTTTGCATCACTACATCTAGGACACAGTTAAAAAGGAGTGGTGATAACACACATCCTTGGCGAACTCCGGTTTCTATTTTGATATTCTTGCTTAGTTGTTTCTCATGCAATACGCGGCATGTTGCATTGCTGTACAGTGTCTTTATTAAGTTTATTATTTTAGTCGGGACACCCTTACATGCCAGTGCGCTCCATATGGCCTTTTCGAAGTCAACAAATACGAGATAGAGAGGCGATCTCCACTCAACGGACTGCTCCACAATAATTCTAAGACTATGGACCTGATCGACGCATGATTTGTTGGAGCGGAATCCAACTTGTTCCCTTCTGAGAGGAATTGCTTTTGACAGCCTTTTGTTTATTAAATTCGCAATAACTTTGTTGACCATGCTCAACAAAGTTATACCTCTCCAATTCTTTCTGGCGGTTAAATCACCTTTTTGGGAAGATTTATAATTGCGCCGGAGGTGATTTCGTCGGGTATGGATTCTTCATTCCAGAATGCTCTAATGATGGGTTCCAATAAGCGAGCGCTAGTAACTCGGTCGATTGTAAGGAGTTCTGGGGAAATATTATCCAGGCCAGGGGATTTGTTGTTTTTAACTGAACTAATTGCTTCGCTGATTTCAGTGATTCCTGGACACACAGAAGATATGGATGGATGCAATACGTGGGTAGTGCAAGTGCAGATTGAATCTTGTAAAGCGGACGTTGTATTCAGCATATTCTCGTAAAAATTTTCCCATAAGCTGAGTTGCTGCGTTTTTGATGTTACAAGTTCCCCTGCGTCATTCTTCAGGGGTCTGCCAGACGAAAAAGTTCTATTAGTTAACTTGTTCACAGCGAGGTATAGGTCTCTCGTGCGATGGGTTGCTGCTGCTGCTTGTAGTTCGTTTGCTATATTGTTGACCCATTTCCGCTTATCACATCTCGCATTACGTTTAAAATCTCGGTTAATTCGGTTATACGTTTCCTGATGTTTAATTTTATTCGAGCGAGTTTTGCTCGAGTTAAGGGCAGCTTTGGCCTCCTTTCTGTCCTGAATTAATTTTCATGTGATATCGCTAATCCATTCCTTTCGGGTATTGTTTTTGAAACCAAGGTGATGTTCTGCAGCTTTGATAAATATATCTTTGATTTCTGGCCACGTACGTTCAGAGTTGTTATTTATTATATAGGTTTTTAATTCGTTGGTGAAAGCGTTGGAAATTACCTCATTTTTTTAGCTGCGCCACGTTAAATTTCCTTTGTGTCACAAGAGAATTATTTTTGATGGCAGCGATTTTGACGCGTATATGAGCGATTAAAAGGTGGTGATCACTGCCCATATCAGCACCACGTTTGTTTCGCACATCTAGCAGCGAACCTCTCCATTTCTTGCTGATAGTGATCTGGTCTATCTGGTTTTCGGTCACCCTATCAGGAGATGTCCAGGTAACTTTATGAACCCTCGGATGGGGAAATAGAGTGCCGCCCATAACAACGTTATTTCTTCGGCATGCGTCTAGAAGCATCTTACCGTTTTCCGTCAGACGCCCTAATCCATGTCTTCCCATGGTGCTCTCTGCTGTTGAGTTATCGGGTCCCAATTGTGCATTGAAATCGCCCATCATTATTTTAATATCACCCTTGGGTACGGTTGCGAGTACGCTGTCGAGATGATTATAAAACGCTTCTTTCACCGACTTTTCAGATGTATCCGTAGGGGCGTAGCACTGTATCAGCGTGATATTTCGAGCATGGCCACGCACTCTGGCGGTGATAATTCTATCTGAGTGTGGCTTCCAGTCCATAAGCGCATGTTTGGCCTGCTTAGAAAGAACAATTCCAACTCCACTAGATCGAGGAAGCTCATTCGATGGTTTACCAGAGAAGAGAATGGTGAGGCCATTTGATGTTGTGAATTCCCCTGACTCACACCATCTGATTTCACAGAGCCCTAGCAAGGTAAGTTTGTAAGTTACAAACTCTTTGCATAGCTGTGCAAGCCGTGATGGCTCCAGTAGGGTACGTATGTTCCATGTTCCAATTCTAGTCCTTGTTTTCATGCCAAATTCCGTCATCTTTATATCGGGTTCATTAGTTTTCTTTCTTGTGTTGGTTTCGGTAATAAGAGTTATTTAAGACGTACAGCTTATAAGGCTATAGCGTCCGATCCTGGTGTTGGGGCTGCCAACATCGCCACCAGGCGTGCAAAGTAAGTGCCGGGATTAGCCGTGCAAGTATTAAGGTTATACCGCCCATGGTCGGTCGTCAGAGCCTCGTTAGCGTGACAGGGGACACCAAGCCCGTAAAGGACAGTGGGTGAGGTTGACTTTTGGAAAGGATTGGCTATGTGAAAAAGTACGTGACTTGTGGACGCATCACTTTCCCATTAATCCCCCGTTCCGAAGAATTGGTGGATCGAAAAACTTTTGATTCCAATTTATAACTTCAAAGTAGTTACTTGCGTCAGAATTGATAGAAGGGTCCTCAAAGACGCGAGGTTGCTTTCGGGTATGAGGTGAGCTTCGTGCTTCATGAACTCGTCTGGCTGCCAGTTCTCTCATTGTTTCACCCAACAACATCGACAGAATCAAGTTTTTTTTCGCAGTTTTCTAATAAGTTGCCAATAGGACCAGCATGCGAAATGGTCCCTTGGATACACCATATAGCATGTTAAATAGATGTTTTAATGGCAATTCGTTCAAATGTAAATAATCCATTGCAGTGGGCGCTGAAGTCTTTTTGCCAATACTCTTATTACTCCGTTAAATTTCCCAGTGTTAGTGACTGTACTATCACAACCAATTGCCGTCAAATTTTCGTTATTCATTTTTTTGAGACGAAGGAATTGCAATAATTAAAAGTTCAATATTTTTAGAAGTACTTCGATCTGGTGTTGCATAGCCAATATAAACTGAATCTGGCTCCTTAACAGATACATGTTCCGCAATCAGTATTTGCTCCCTTTTAAATAATACTAAGCGTCTTATTTTTTCGGCCGTCAAAATATAAAGCTAGTGGGGGTAGCTGCTTCTGGTCTTGAATACATTCATTACGTACTTTTTTTCTTTTCCGTCTTATTTTTGATTTATCAATTGGTTCACTGCTAGGAGAGATGTCTTGCAATACAGACGAAGCAATAGCAGCCGCTGCGCTATCGGAAACACTGTAACGGTTACAAGTTTTTGACAATATAAGCAAACTAAAATTTTTTTCTTTCTGCCCTTGACGTGGTGCTTGGGCTGCTCTTTTTTGCAATTAAGTTGGAAGATTTCGAACTACTCCTTCAATACGCATTTTTCTCGCCCTCGCATCTCACTCAAAAACTCCTGTTCTTCTTTGGGTACGTAACATTGCCCTGGACATTAAAAAAAGCTCAATTTGTTTACATATAAAGGAACAAATATGAAACAAAACTCTGCTACGTCGGAGAAAATTTTCTTTCAAATAAACGGACTTTTTGTCAACGACTTTATGAGATTTTTGTAATTTATATGATAACCATTTATTACTTGTATGACTATTGTATTTGACACTGTAGGAAGAGACGATTTTCTCCAAACGCATTGTATCCTTTGAGATACAAGTTTTGCAATATCTAAAAACGATGGCTCTTTGGTAGTATGCCTTGTTAATTTTAGTTGCTCCCTATTCCAATCATAGTATTTCGTCACATATTCGTAAGTTGGTAAAACAGTATCATTAATATCTTCTACATTTTCGAATCTCGTGCTGAAATAATCTTGGATTCTGGTTTCCATATTAACGGTTAGAAGTTAAAACAGTTCAAATAAAAATAAACACACAACTTCACTGTCTGCATAGTAACCCCAAACTGATCTTTTTATTGTGCATTGTTCTATATGTATTCTATCAAAAATATTTCCTGGAAGAATATATACTTTTCAATCAATTGCTTGTGTCTGAATCCTCGAGAACTTAAAAATCGTTAAGATACAGTAATATGGTTTTTTGCAATACAATGAATGCTATTGCTGTTATATAACAAATTTAACAAAATGAAACTCAAAGCACGGGCTCTTACACTAAAAATAAATTAATAATATTTTACAGGGGTCTAATGCAGCCAAGTATACAACATATTTACGCTATTAGAAGTCGTTATGGGAAATTTTTTTAGACCCACCCTAATGTATATACATAAGTATGTCCGTCTTGATACAAAAGAGTTTAGTTCTAGACTAAGTTTTAGTATACCGATCAAAGCGTATTACCTTTCTGAATCGAACTACCGATGTCCGCTTGTCCGGCTGGCTGAGAGTCCATGTAAAACTTGTGCGCAAATTGTAACGTACAAAGTCCGAAATTTGTGAGATATTTTATTAGCATTTGTTAAAAATGTTTTAAGTCTCACAAGAACTAAGCCCATTGAAAATGGTGAGAAACGGTCTATAATTTCACGAAACCCCATAAGCCATCTTATTATGACGGTATATAAATTAAGTTTGGCCAAAAAAATTTAATGCAAATTACACATTTTCGTCAATAAGTTCCAAAAGGAATTTATTGTCTTTATTATATGTGGCAACGCGTTTTAATGCTTACAAAAAAAAAAACAGACTTCAAATAATTTCGATCGAGTCAGAATTATATCCATCATTGTAATTATATCCATCCGTCTAGATGGCTGACATCCCACTTGATATTTTAAGCAAAATCTTAGACTTTGAACAAATGTGATAATCGTTAATTTCACATAGTTGTCATATATATAATTCTCTGGTAGAAGTCTTTCGCCACATAAATAACTTACAAAAAATATTAATATCGTGGCTTCGCAAATAGTTTTAAATTGTAGTTAAATTGAAGTTAAAGCCCTTTAGAGAAACTGGTGCGATATATTTCTAAAATTTGGTGTTACTTAATCTAAGTCATACTACGGTGATCCCTATTTTATTATCTGGTCATTTTGCCAATTAGACCTGCTTAATTATTTCAATTTGTTTATTCGTTATATGTCCCTTTTAAAACTTCTTCCTTTTATATCGCTGAAGAAGTATTTTTGATTGGCAAAATCGACTTTTGGCTTTGGCATCGTTCGCCGTCTTTTATTTGCAAGCATTACTTTCGAGTCACTTAATAAATATTTTCCTCTTCTTAAAAGTTTTTTTAACCCAAAAATCAAATTTATAAATGTTAAAAAATCTTTAAATATCCTTTAAAAGAAATAAATAAATAACAAACAGCTTATATTAAGAGATCTCTGTTTTCAAACGAATGAACTTTTTTGTTTTTCTTTCTTACTTGTCTTCTTTAAAGGACAATTATTGGGCGTGGGTCAAAGGGATATGATGTTAACATACATATTATGGATATCCTAGATAATAAAACAAATTTAAGTTGCTTCGTATAAGTTCATTATTTTTTAGCCACAGTTTAATTAACACTTAATGTTTATAGTGCTTTATACTTTTTATTATTATTAAAAAGCCTTCCCTTAAGGCACAAAGTTAAACTTGTTAATCGTTTTTTTTATTTCACAGGTCTAATCTTTATTAAATTTTTAGTATTTCCCTGAAACCTTTTTGTAAAATAATCACTAAGAGCTCATTAAAAACAAAATAATAATAATATTTAAATTATTTTTCTATTTTGAAATTTGCACAAATTTTTTTTCGATATAATCTTTCCAACTTACACAAGAGAAAAAAATGAAAGAGTAACTGGTTTTAAATATCCATTACAATTTTCCTAACCTTTTCTTTCCTTGTTTTCCGTCCTTCGAAAAGAAGTAACAAGCGAATATTTTATGGTTATTGTTGTACAACATAATTTAGATACAAATCTAAGTAATGTTTAGATTTAGAATGAAAGAAGTTTTTGGTATTATTAGTTTGTTAAATTATATGTAACAGACAAATTAAGTTTTTAATTTTGAACATAACAAGTAACTACATTTTTACATATTTCTAAATTTCAATTGAAAGGATCAATAATCCTTAAGGCTTTGGAGACTGCATATGAAAGAGAAATGTCCGCAGTTTCCGAAAAATGTCGATAACTTGCATAAATACTGCAGTTAAAATGTTTTCTGGCAAATAAATTAAAATGAGTTTTAATTATTCTTGAACTGTTAATATTCATCCGAGGAGCATTTTAAAAATGGTTATTTGGGGAAAAACTCAAAATCCACAAAATCAAATAAAAATCGGCAATAACTACATTTCTGTGAGTAGAAATGAACATTCTTAAATAATTCAAGCTCAGCTGTGGTCATAGAAAACGACTAGAATATAAACTCTCTTAAAAGAAAATATTTTTTTTTTGCAAAACTCCGTAATTGAACGGTTACAAAAACAAAGTTAAAATCGGTGTTGCCAGAACTTTAGTATGCAAAATCAGCTAAATTGAATGATGTTTTAAAGAAAAATTTAACAAATCTGCATTTAATTTTAAAAAATCTTCAAAATTTCTTCAAAACACTTTTTAAGTCTTTTCTTGTATTCCATTAAAAATATTAATATAGAACAATAAGTTATAATAAGACATATTCAAGATAAATGAATTTATTTATATAATTTTTATTTGCTCAAAATTGCCTAAGTTTAACAGAATAAAAAAGAATTAATATTATAAGCTTTTAAATATATTTATATATAAAATTAATTACAAAATTTTCGTAACTTCGAGAGACCGGGAGTCAAACACATTTTGGTCTACAAATAAAAATATACATATCGCACACTTAATCACAGGTACAACTCAAAATTCAAAAATGTTTAGGAGAGGCAGAAAACTGGCTTCAAAAACATGATTGCAGTTTCTTAATCAAATTGATTTTCACAAATATTGAAGAAGAAAAGTTAAACAAGACAGTGACGCAAACGAAAATTTCATGGTCATTATAGATTTGATTTGTAAAGTGATGAAAAAAAAACGATTTTGTGTTATGCCTGTTTATGACTTAGTCTGCGATATGTATATTTTTTAAATAAATATTTATTTTTATGCATACGTATATCAGTTAAACTCGATTTAAGCAAATCTGAATATATTAAAGTTTTAAAACTTTTTAAGTTTTATATAATCTTTTGTGAGCAATATTTCGACTAGGGATCCATCTTCCAAAAGATTTTGGACTTGCCGATGAATGTGGCAAAATCAGTATATTCTCAACAAATTTAGTTAGATAAGGAAAATCATAGTCGGAACCATCACGTTTGATTTCAGATTTTTTTTTTCCAAAAACATATAAAAGTTTTTTCTTCTAGGTTGAACCGAACGAAACTCAGAGTCCAGATCGTATTTTTTATTTTCTTTAAACAAATTCGGAATATATTTCGCAATATTGAAAATTTAATCAGAGTGACTACTTATTATTGAATTTGGGTATATAGATTGAGGATCTCAGTCGCTTAGCCTTGAAACATTCTATTTACATATATGAATAATTATACCCAGAATGTACATAAAAAATATTAATGCATTTTATTTGTAGTGTTTAGATTATTTTATTATTATTTTAAAAAATCTGCATTTTTCGGTCAAAAATCTGCAAATCTGCATTTTCATATTTTAGGGGCATAAAATCTGGAAATGCAGATAAATCTGCACTTCTGGCAACAGTGAGGTAAAATATTTCTCACTAACACAATCAAAGGGTAAGAGTAAATTTTTTTAACAGCTTAAGGCACTTTTAAACGATATATATGTATTTTGTACTGAACTTGTCAAAATGCATATATGCAAACAATTGTAAATGTCAGCTCGAATTAGCAATGTCAAATTTTGTAATTAGAGCGTGTTGTATTTTATACTGACAAACCATCTGACGTCAGCTGTTTTGCAAGTAGACGGCATAACATAACACCCCAAGAATTAACTCTTTAAAAAAAAAATTAATAACACTCCAAAGCGAGGGGATTTATTTCATATGTAAAAACCCCCATTTTTGAAGTGAAAAAACCTATTTAAGCTTGAGGTCTTTTAAAATTTTTAAAGGTCGAATAAGATTCAATTTTTATTTAAATAAATTAACACATTATTTGAAATGGCAAAGTTTTTTGGTTATTTTTTTTAAATAAAATTTAAAATATCATTTATTGAAAAAAAAATATTCACAATATTACAATTTTTAGTAATCAATATAATCATTTTAGTAATAGGTGCAAAATCAACCAATTGTTTGCTTGATATTATGAATTCGGTATAAGTTGGTGATTGGAGAAATTTAATAATATTTTCTGCGTAGATGAATATCGTAGAAATTAATAGCCTATTTCCAATGTGCGAACGAATTCTTTCGTTCGCATAACTACATTGAAAACAAAAATTTGTTTTTGTTTTCAATGTAGTTATACGAAAGAAAGAATAGGCTATAAAACCGAAATGAGAAAGTTATATATTTTTACCCGTTCCCCCTATATTGATGTGTATGAAAATGTAAATATTTATTGTTCTGCCTCACATAGATGAACGAAATCTTTTAAGTAGTTTTAATTTATAAATTTTAGTTTTAATAAAAACTTTGAACCTGTATCTTAATTTAACATTCTTTCTTTTTTCTTCGATGAAAATTTCATATAGTGTTCAAATTTGATCGCATATACTCCTCAACTGTTTTTCTTTTTTAAATTTCTATTTACATTCACAGTTTTATTGTGACGAAGCAAAAATGTTTCACACCTACGTAAAAACACTTAAGGAAAAACTAACATGCAATACATTTCAAATTTTATGAGAGGACTTTCTATACATTCATAAGTACAAATAAAGTAAAGTTTAAAATATCCCTTTTTATATTTATTGCTATTTTACACAACCATATTTAGGGCATGTAGTTTAAATTTATAACATTTTCTTATTTTTTCTCCTTTTGTCGTTAAGCCATATAAATACTTAGACTAATTTGTATGAGGTTAAAGAAAAACTATAAACGAATTAGAAAAAAATTGTGCACTTTAGTTATATTTGTCATAAATACCCATATCGCACATGATCATAAAGAGGGTATTAACTCAAAATTTAAAAATTTTAAGTAAAAGCAAAATCAATTTTAATTTAACTTTAACCTTCCTTTATTTACGCATACGGTTGGGGAGACCGACTTATTAAATTAAATTTTTTTTTATTATGAACGAGAGTGCGAGTGTATTGTGATTTCTGTTAGCTTCAGCATTCTCAATAAACTTCAATTTGAAGGGGTTTCAAAGTGTGTGAAACAGTATTGCCAATTTATGTGTAACTACACATTTTGTGTGTAATTTTTACTCACATGTTTAGCGCACATGTGTAATTAGTTCCATGTGTAAACTGTGTGTAATTTTAGAATAGGTCCTACGTTTTATTAATTTTTGACAGTTAAGCTTTGTCCTTGTACGTTAAGTAATGATAGTTCTTTTTAGTTTCCATCACAGTCAAACTTACTTTTTCACTTTCTTCCCCTCTCAACAATAAAATTAAACATTCTGCAAGAAAACTTTCATTGTGTAAACCAATACTAAGACCAAGTGTAGACCCAAAATCTTTTATACACATACTATATATATCGCGAAATAATTTTTCGAACATTTTTTGAAGTTATTATGTTTACCATGTTTACTGTCAAATTTGATTTAAATCTCTTTGACTTTTGTTTTTGCAATATTTAATAACAGAAAGTATGTACATTTAAGAGATCTTAGAATTTAAGGAGTAAGTTTCTAACGTTTTGTTAATTGAAAAATAAATTCGAATGAAAAATTGAGGCATATCTATTTTTTTTTTTATTGCGTAACTTATTGAATAGTGTGGAGCAAAACGGCAATAAAAATAGCAATAAAGTGCTCAATAATATTTTGTAGTAGATGATTACCTTAAGTTTGTTTGCATCAAACAAAACCACTCGCAGCGAATTTTTAAAATTTAAAATCATTTTTGCGCTGTTTGACGTTACCGCTTATGTTCGAAAATAAATACTTCGTATAGATGCGTGCCGTAATACATGTTCACCCACTTCTTTCTTACTACAGCAATTTGTAAGCATTGCTTTTTTTGTAGATCTAAGATCTAACCATTTAATTGCAAATAAGGAATATCAATAGAATTTTGCAAGCCGAAAAGCTGCTTTTTCGATTGCGTGTGTAATTTTACTTAAAATGTGTAATTTCCGAATTCCTCAGTTGTGTAATTTCCGAATTCCTCATTGGCAACACTGGTGTGAAAGCAACAGGTTTGTTTAATTTTCGAATTCCTCATTGGCAACACTGGTGTGAAAGCAAGACGAGTGTGCGCGTTCATGCATTTTTGGTATACGAGACTCATGTTTTAATAGGAATATATTTTTTATTGTTTTTTGAATTAATACCGTCTTTATGATCAATTGCGATATATTTACTTAAACATATCGGGTGTTTTTTTTAAAGGCGAATAAATTAAAATTGGGAGCAGTGTCTTCTGTGGCTGTTGATTTGACAGTTTTAGGTTATTTTGAAGTTTGGTATATAATCATAAAAAGAGTTTGCAAATTGGTTACATTTATTTTTTAAATCATTGTTAAATTTCCTTTGAAAATATTGTTCGATAAACAGAGTTGGAGCATTTAAAGCAAGAAAGCCCTAAAGTCATTGTCGAAATATCATAACATTCCTAAAAACTCAGTGTTTGGTAACCTTAATGGGCAAGTGTAGTCATTAATCGATATGTCTTCGCAAGTAACAATGTTCGGTTAACGCAGAGTGGTTTAGAGATACATGCTGCCTTTTTAAACGCATGGTGCTTTGCATTGCGGCTTCTTTATTAGCTTATATGGTATGGGCTTGTCAAGTCGTTGTGAAATAACAATTTGACTCGGACAATTTTTAAAACCAAATAAATCTCATATATAGAGATATGTCAGATCACTTTGATAAACCTGGTTGGTTTTATAAGATACCTATTGGACAAAAGCCTTAATCACAGGAGGATTGAAACAATAAACCGACTTGGCTCATTTTGAATTTTAAAAAGTCTTTATGTTTTAAAAATTTCGTTTGAGTCGATTATGTATGTCAACCGCACTTTATATAATGGGTTTAAATGAGAGATATCTGGGTAAAAATTAGAGGTAGTAAAAATGAGTAGACCCACAATGTCACGTATTTCCAAACGCAACTGTGCAACCATGGCATTTCTAAGGTCTAATTTATAGAAATTTAAAAAAAATATCGACTATATGAGCGCAGAGAAAAAACATGGTTGTGGTAAACATATTCTAAGAGCAATATATTATGATAAGATGTATGATTGTTTTCAAAACATATTATGATTGTTATTAGAATGATAAAAAAACATATTATGACCAAATATATTCGTAATATTACAGCATATTTTTTTCCATTAATCATAATTTGTTTTTATTACATCATATTATAATTATTATTATTATAATATACTCTTATCATATTAATCATAATAGGTTTAGAAGTTATCATATTATGATACAAAGTGATTATGTTACGTTTAAAAGTAATCATATACACAGATCATCTGATATCCTTTTTCCAAAGAATTTTGAAAAGCTAAAAATATTATGCAAATAAAAATTTAAAGCGAATGAGAATTACAACCACTCAAGTTTTACTTGCATTGAATCTAAAAAAAACATATTATTATTCAAAATATGATTACAGTAATCATAATATAATCGTATTTTATCATACGGTGTAATTTTGATTAAATATCATTAAATAGTTGTTACTAATATAATGTGTTTTCAAAGTTTTCAATATTTAGTTGTTAGAAAAATAATTAATTTTTAGTAAACCATACTCAAATTTATAATTGCGATAATCATTGAAATGTTTAAAGTAACTGAAATATTGCTGATTTTCAATAAAAATAACAGTTTTTTGTTTACGACAACAATATATTGCTCCAATAAACATAGCGTAGTTGCTGTAGCTGAAACATATTTTTTCTCTGTGTGTGGGTAGACTTGTACCGTCGCACACTTTTTGTGAAAAGGGATAAGAAAACAAAATAAATCGATTTTATATTTAAAAAGTAGTAAGCTTTGTTTATGCAAATTTGAACATAAATAATTTGTAATGCGTTTACTGCGATTCTTTGTCGTTTGTTTTAGTAATTGTTTATCGCATTAGTACAGATCAGACATGGCCTTTACATAGGCAAATAATACACCTTCCAACGACGGCTGAGGCTCTACGACTGTCATATGGTGCATCGATCCAGGTTCTGGTCAATACCATTTGTATTGCATTGCAAAGGAAATATTTTCTAATAACAAAAAAATGTGTGTTTCTTTCTTAAACTGTTTCTTTCGGGGATTCCCGTTTTTGGATATTAAAGTGTGGAAGAATAAAAAAAAATGACTGTATTGCTTGAGTATTATAAGTGTATTCCTCTTTAAATAGGTGTTTGCTGCCAGCAGCTTTTTGTTTCACGAACTTTTTATATGTATCGGGAATGATCTGGAAATTGAAATCGCGGGGAATTGAAATCGAACCTATTTTGGAAACTCTTACGTGTTCAAAGTTCATAAAAATATGTCCTGTTCTAAAGCTCATACTTTGAGGACCAACTTCCGATACACTAACTACTTTTGAAATCAGAAATCGCTTCGTTCATTTTAACAAAAACGCATTTGAAAATCTATATAGATTTTAATTTCACGTGATTTCGATTTTCAGAAAATGGCCGTATGTGTTTCGTTATTTGTTTCTGTTTATATTTTCTCATATCAATCTTTTAACAAAATTAACCGAAACAATTAGAAGAGTTAAAAATTAAAACAGAACTATAATGGCATAATGAAAGATTTTATACGTCAGGAGAAATCCAGGCAAAGGACTGTGTAATTTGATATTCTGTATTATGGGTTGATTTCGATTACTCCAACATCAACGAGAAGTGAAATAATTTGTTCAAGTCAAGTTTTATTAAATCTGAAGAAAAGAATCACTTAAATCCCAAACATTTTTCTAAAAGATTATTTTTTAAGGTCTCCTTAAACTATTGAAATAACTGATAAAATTATCAAAAAGTTTATTTTTTATTTACTACATAATAATTATGTATTAATTAAAAAATATGTATAACATATTTACGAATAATTTTTTTTTGCTCATTTTAGTTCAAGAATTGCTGTTTGTTATGCAACAGTTTTTTTACTAATAACCTCCAAATAATAAATAATTTATGCATTTTAATTAATGAAATTACTTAATTTATAAAACAAACTTTATTAATCGGTTAACCGATCAATTACAAAATTAACCGATTATTAACCGATTAAACCAAAACATCGGTTTATTAATCGAGCGATTAACCGATTAAAGCAAAAGCCCGATTAAATGAATACCCTAGTGCCATGTGAGTCCGCCTGAAGAAATTTCATGTCAGCAGTAATAACCCTTGTCGAGCGGTATAATTTTAAAACGTTGACAGGAGTTATGGGTGCAATTGTACCTGTATATAAAAATGCTCTTGTATATATTTAACATTTTTTTGAAAGTTTATTGGCACCATTTTATGCTTAAATTTATAATTGCTTAAATAGCAGTACATTTATTGAATGCCTATTTGAACACTTTAAATTAAAATGTACAAAGTAAACGTTACTTTTATTATGAACACAGCATTAATATTTAGATGGACATTCAAAATAAAGATCACAAAACACCTTCTTTTCCATGAAAACATATTTTTTAAACACATACCCTTTGTATATGAGACGAAACAGATAATTAAAAACACAAAAAAAATTTTATAATACTAAAAAAAATTAAAAATGTCGCTACATCGGTTAATCGGTTAACCGACTGCAATTAACCGATTTAATCGTTAATTGAAAATAGCCAATTTTAAATTAACCGATCAGTTAATCGGGTAGTAATTAATCGGTTAACCGCTAGTCGGGAATGAATACCCTACATGGCACACAGCGAATGTTACAAATATTTAACTCAATTAAACTTTTTATGAACGTATAATTGCACCTAATTATCCTGTTAATAAGTCACATTAATAGTGTGATTTTACCTTATTGTATTATCACAATAGACCATTCTACAAGTTATTGGCGAAACACTTCATTAAATTCTGTAAAAAGTGTTTAAAAATTGGAGTTTGTGATTGCGCTATTGCACGAGCCAGCCGTGGCGGCATCATGACCCGAATCATATGTCAACATAAGTGAGAACAAATCATTATTATTCACTAAATCTAGGAAATATATTTAGTTTTTATTTGACCTTTCTAATAATATTATCAATGTAGTTTTAATTAAGCTCATGGTCGTTTTTATTATAAAAATTAAAATAGTTTTTATTTATTATTTACTTATTTAGATATTTATTATAATTAAAATTACAATAAATCTTAAAGCTAAAGCACTAGCAACTAAGGCTATCGGTTTGATGGCAAATATTTATTTTTTCAATTTCTTCTTTATTGATATTTTGTTGACCTTTGGTTATCATCTCCAGGAAATAATTAACAAAAAAAATTCTTATTATTATAACACAAAAATTAAAATATTTTAAAAACGACCAAGAGCTTAATTAAAACTACATTGATGACATTAAAAATATTTTTCTTTGCTTCTTTTAAATATCAAATTCTGTAATTCAAAAAAAAAAAAACACCCTGTACTTGCATATGGTCATATGTATCGACGTATGTATAGTAATAAAACTACATAGAAATTCATGCTTTTCTATTTACCGTAAAATAGTGCTATGGCTGCTTTCCTGTTCTTGTATATTTCATATACGAGTATAATCCTAAAATATAGTTGTTTGTTTGAATGAGTGCGTGTGTGCATTAGTGTGAATTTGTTTATTTGTTTGCATGTTAATTAGAGTTTATATCAAGTGTGTGATTAAATAATTAATTGCTTTTTCAAATTGCCTTTGTTAATGGCAAAAACAAAATTTTCAAGTAAAAGTATGACTAGTACAAAATTTTAAATTTAATTACAGAGTCCAGCACTTAACGAGGCAAATAGTTTTCTTCATTAAAACAATGTGTTCATTTCCTTGAAAAACAGTTACATTATGAAGATTATAGAAGGCATAACGACTGATAAGAGCAGTTAATGTGAACATATTTATTATGAGTTAAAGTAACACCATAAAAGCGTGAATATAGAAAATGAGAGTTTTTAATTGTGTCGAAATTATTGCACTAGGTGCTTAAATGCAGCATTTTTTAAGCGTTGTAGTATATACTCATATAAAGTTTTTACTCATATTTTTACCTTAAATGCAGCGTTGATAACTTTAAGATTTCCAAACGCACCAAAGTGGAGAAAAAACGCGCCATTTGATAAAGAAAAACGCACCAAGTTTCGAATCTCATTTTTCTTTAAAGTGTTTATTGAATTAATGTTGCATAAAAATATAACTTTAATATAAAAAAATAATTTAAATAATATAAATAGTTCAGGCTCTTTAGAAAAACTAGCACGTAACAAAAATAAAAAAAAAATAAACAAATTTGTTTATATTCATTTGCACTAGATAATAAATTTTTTTTAATTTCATAAATTCTTTACAAAATTTTTAAAAGGAGATTAACGATTAATAGCATGGATTTAAAATTAATTATACAGCAAATTATCTACAACAACAAGGCCGTTTTGATTTGTGCATATGATTTGGTAAGTCTTAAACTACTTTTCTTATTGTTCTTATTGTATTGTAAGATTTTTTCACACCAAAAAAAAGTTGTGTTGAATTTGCTTTGGTGCCATCAAATCTTAAAAAACGCATCGACTTTGAAAAAAACGCACCGCGTACCAATTAAGAAATTAAAATTTAAAAAAAAAACACCAAAAACGGTGCGAAATGCACCAAGTTGACAACTCTGCTTAAATAGTATTACAAACAGTGATGCCAGTAGTAGAGAGTTTTCCCTTTTTTAGGGATTTCAGAAAATTTCATGCGTGGGGGAAAGAGGACAGATTTTTTTATTTTAATGCAAATGTAGGGTATTTTTCAAATATTATCTAATTTTCAATATATTGTGTAAAAAAAAGTAAATATTCGTATCATTTTCATTTAAAATTTAAACAAATTAAGTATTTTTACATAAACCCAATTCTAAAAGCCTGGAAATCTTCAACAAGTACCAAAACCACGTGTATATTAAGGATGCGACGATTATTCACGTTCGCATTTGCGAAATATTCGCTAATTTAGGCCTTAATCATGTAAAACGCAACGCAACGCTAAATAACTACATTGAAAGCACAAACAATGTCATAAATATTTTGTGGTTGCTTTCTACAAAAATTCATGTACCAGTTTAAAATTTTTAACGCCACAAGCTATGCAGCGTTTGAAATTTTAAAACGCAATGTGAATGAAAAATAAAGTGGGGTTGGTCATACATTTGACCCATCTGCGGGCATCATTGGCAGTGCATGGGCCAAATTTAAGAATCTTATTAAACCGCCATATTTGTATGGTTAAAATTCTTAAGTTTGGCCCCTGCAGATGCCCCCAGAAGGGCCAAATGTATGACCACCCCCACTATTTTTTTCATTGCCATCATTTATTTCTAGCCTACCTACCAGCTATCTACATTCCTTAAGGGTGCTCAAATAATATATGTTCAATACAATACTAGAAATATATTAAAGAAAAAGTGCCATAAATGCCCAGAAGTCGACCCTAGTGGCATATAACGTATGACCGACCTCAATTATTTTTTACCCTTAACATTTTCTCGAGACATACTTGCCCTTTATCTCCACTTCTTATGGGGGGCTCCCATACAAATAGAGCGTTTTATGAAATGCTTAAATTAGTTGAAATTTTTCGTCTTTTGTGAATAAAATCAAAAGCTTTTAACAGATTTTAACATTTAAGGGTTGTTTTGTTTGCAACTTTGATTTTTATATGTTTGGAAAATTAGAAGCATAGCTGCACTTTCTCATTTTTTTATGAATTTTTAAAAATTTAAAATTTCAAAATGTTGCTAAAAAATTATTTTTTGTTGCTTAAAAAAAATTTGGTTTCTAACACGACTGCACTTATGAGAAAAAAGTTAAACTTTTCTTAAAGGAAATTTTATTGCGGAATTTCAATTTTTATGTTGTACAACCTCCTCCATTGTGCAAATAATGGTATATCTCGACAACCAGAGCTCCAGCGTGCCCGAATTATGTTAAAACGCCAGGTCCCCGGCTGGGTTGTTTTTTTAACTAGCACAGTGTTATTAATGTTTATAAATGCTTTGAATCTAACAGTTACAAAATGTAAACAAAATATGTATTCGTTTACCTGTTGCTCAAAACAATACATTTTTAACGTATGCTATGCCGAATCTTAAAAAGTTATATAAAAATCGTTCCTTAGGTCTTTTTTATGCCACGAACACTTCTCCAATCCCGCCCACATTTTTCCGGAAGTTGTCTATTGATAACCAAAATGGTTGTACCTAATTTGGAAACTGTGGCTCTTTCCGCTCCCCAGATATACAAATATCTTTAATGTTTTCGGGCGGGAGGTGCCATGCCCACTTCTGTAATCCCACCCATTTGCCAAATTTGGACAATTTTTCGTTTACCGTTCTTAACACAGGGTCTCCACCTGAGATAAGATATAAGATTTTTATATCAGCAAACGTCAAATTCAATCGTAGAGAGTATTATCTTACGTGTGGACTCTCAAATAGTGTTATGAGAAATCTTATAACAACTATCTTATAAGATGAGCTGTCAAAAGTACACATACATACACACATATAAAACAATAATAATTTATTATTGTGAAAAGTGTTAAAAAAACAATATTTTAAACTAAAAAATCAAAAAACTAAAACAAAAGAATAAAAACGATACAAGTTTACTGTATGAGAATCAGTCGATTATGAAATCTTATAAGATACGTGTTCCCCTTGTTTAATATTAAGATTAACATGAAGAAATGTTTTTTCTCATTCTGCCGACGTTCTCTCAGATATTATATCAGATATTATCTTAGGTGGAGACCCTGTGTTAGATATAAATAATCTATTGTGGATTGTCCCCGGTATCTAATAAAACTTTGTCTGTCGGTAAGGGATAAAATAATTTACAATTTGACTTATATGGTTGTTTGAATATGTTAGTGTCGAATATTTTTGATTTATCTAACCGTTCTGATATTTTCAGAACATAAATAAATTTTTTTTATAAATTTTTGGTTTGGTCATAATATATAAGTAATTTGCTCTAGAGTTATTCCATTGTCTTGTTAAATTTGATATCCGTTGCATTGGCAGCAATTATCCCGTTGTACAATGTACATCCTTAATTTTTTTCGTTATTCTTGTTGTGAAATTCTAAGTTTTTGAAATCTCAGATAAACTAGGTTTAGTTAATCTGAAAAAAGATTTGTGCCGCCATTACCAAGTTTCTATACAACAGCTTAGTTTTGCTCAAAATGATGGTCTTTAATGGAAAAATAAAAAAAAAATCACATATCGCCGGAAAAATTCGATTTTCAGACTACGTAAAACTAAATTTATACATAATCCACAGCTCGAAAATCCGGCCTTAACCAACAGCCAAGATATTTAAACTTTGGGACCCGCTCGATAGGTTCATGTTTTAGGTATGTGTTTTAGAGCGACTCACCAAAAAAAGTGCTCGATGTACCCTCCTAAAAATGAACCTTGGACATGGATGATCCTACTTGGACAAATTGTATATACAGTTGGACACGCCTTAAAAAAACCTTTCTTATGATAGCCATATTGTATATGTTGATAAGGCAACAGATTCTCAAATTGACAAAACATGCAAAAATAGACCCTTTTTCAAAATGGTCCAGCTCATAAGACGTCAAAGCGGAACCGAAATATTTTAAATGTCATCTTAAAAAAGTCCAAACTTCATTTTGAGGGGGTACACCTGGCACGAATTTCGCTTCCATACACTTGAGTCGCTCTAATGTATATATTACATCCATTGTAAGGATTCTTGTTTCTGCTTATAATAATATATTTTGTTTTTTCTATATTCATATTGAGACCGAATATGTTGCTTTGAAAATTAACAGCCATTAATAAATAATGAATAATGAAAAAAAAATTATTCGCATGTTTACAAAAATATCTATATAGTTAATTAAATGCGATTTATGAAAAAGTAATCAAAACAAAGTTAAGAATGATAAATCTAAAAGTAACAAAATTTTTTGATATTTGTATTTATTATTAAGTTATATTTTTTTATGAGCAATTAATTAAAATTTGATAATCGCGAAATATTGAAAACATGGTTGATGTAAGTCATAAAATATTTCAGTTTATTGATTGATTTGAAAAATTGGGGAAAAAATCATTGAATGTTCGATATATATTAGATTAGTGGAATTGTGGAATAAAATTTAAGATACTACGTCACTCAATTTAACAAGGATAAACTGTGTTTCGGATATCTTCTAAATAATTAAGTAAAATTATTCTTGCAGAGTGGCATAAATCCTCTTGCGTTTTTTTTTTATAAAAAGAGAGTCACGTCTTATCATTCCACCTCGGTATACCATCTATGACTTATTTTTTTTTTTATATACCATTACAATTTCCAAATATAAAATCAGTTTTTCTAAAAACTATGAATTATCAGAAATTAAGCTTTTTCTTCCATAAGCGATTAAAAATTTTATGAATTTTCTTGAAATAAATAAATTTTTGAAAAAATAAATGTGGTCACAGATTATGCTTAGTTTTTCATTTAAACGTATACGTATACACGGTATTATAAGTGTCTGGATTTCGAATTAAAAACCCGGTTTTTGTAAAAACTTCATATGATCAGTTATTAACTTTATTTTTCGTATATAAACGTATATAATCGGATTTTCGTAAAAACTGTCAGTGATCAAAGTTTCAGCTGTTTTTTCTATGTTAACTAGAGTTTGTTCCCCGGATTTCCCGTCCCGGGAATTTCTATGGGCTTTATATAGGGCCAATCATAAATTATAGACCTATTTTTACGAAATTTACTTTCTTGTCTTATCAAACTGAAGTGTAAATTTTACAATAATACTATGTATAAGTTTTTGCGGTTAAGAGCGTAGCAAAGTGTTTTCCAAGATTGTGCTTTATATGCGGCATTTAAAGTAATTTTGAGTCTTATGAAAGTCGATTATGCTAAATTGCACCACAAAAGCATTAGTGGTATTCACCCTTTGTATTAAGTGTACAACTCTGTTATATTTAATACGATTTTATACTTCAAAGCGTGAGTGTCTTTTTCGTATGCATTGTTAATTAATGAATTTGCTGAGTGAGAGAAAGAGACAGATAAAGTTTCTTCAACTGTTTTATTCTGGTAAATTTACACACTTTGTTTACTACTGCTTTTGTGGGATTTTTCAACCACAGCGTAGTATATTTTAGTCTAATACATTTTGTTATGGCAGTGTTGTAAATGTTAGTATTTTTACTAAAATTATAAGATTAACAAGGTCTACAAGGGACATTACTATCAAGGGTGAATTCCGCTATTATTCGTTACGCTTTAAGCCATACTTACATGATTAACGAGATTAATCTAAACATGGAGCCGTAGGTAAATTATGGACCGATATTCACGAAATTTGGTACCTTGTAAAACGAACTTATTGAAATTTAATGACAAAAGGTGCATTCGCCACAAATTTATGTTAGTTTTTGTTGATATTTTAGGGAGGTAGTTCCACATTTGGGTGCATAACTTTTTTCCTACTGAAGCGATTCTGCACGAATTCAATCCCAAACATCCTAGAAGATCTAGAAACAATTTGACACCCATCTGGCTAAGAACAAATGAAAAACCCACAAAACAAATCCTTTATCGGACCTTAGATGAATATTAAAATAATATTCACATCGAATGACAAACTAAGTATACCTTCATACTCCACTGCTGATTAAGGGTTATAAAATTGTAAAAAGATATTTTATTAAATACATGTAGTAAATAAAATTTCTCCTTTCTGCTGAATTTGTTAAAGCGATTTCCAATTTAATTTTGTTCGAATTCTTTATTACTTTGAATACACAAAATAACAACATTGTTCTTTTAGTATACATCCACCACAAAAAAAATAATTATTGTCAAAATTGTATATATAATATTTTTTTTAAATGTGCAAGTAAACAAAATTTCATAGCGAAATTATAATAAAAAAATGCGAAATTGTTTCAACAAAAAAAAAAAGAGTGACATTTGGTATTTTAATTTATAACTTTCAACTTAAATGTTGTGAAATTTGTGTTCATTTTCCTCCCAAGAAGGTGTTGCATTCACACCTTAATTGCCAATACAATTTTTATAACACAGCGTTTACATTTGACAGTACTGGCAAGACAGTAAGAAAATACATATTAGCTGCCAAAAACACTACTTACTGTCTTCGTGACGTAGGCCTACTGTCTGGATGCCTTTTCACAATTCATTTTAAAAAAAATGTCTAACGTGAATGTCGCAGCGCAAGTTCCAGCTAAACTTGTTTTATATGAACCCAACTAATTAAAAATAGCATTTAACAACTATTTCATACGAACTAGAGATGAGCGATATTTATGTACCTGTGATTTAATCACTGTTACTGAAAAATCACGAATCACAGATGTGACCAAATTTTTCAAGTAACACGTACTTGCTAAGTCGTTGTTTTTGTTTTTTGTTACATAGAAAAATTTAGGATATTTCACTGTTTGTGTTTGCAATAGCGTTTTTTGGCGAATGGCGAATAATGTTGCTGTTCCTTTCATTCTCTCTTCTTTATTAGTATTTTTTTAAGCCAAAGTTTATTTGTTCAAGTATGTATGTATATGAAAGTAAACAGATTTGATAGCTCTTACAATTTGTTTTTGTTTCTTTGTAAAGTGCTTACAAAAGCTCATGCGAACGCACCTGCATTGTACATATAGCTTGGACGCACTTGCTATAAAAGAAATAAAAAGTGACAAACCGCGATCACAATCACTTATCACGATGTTCTTAAAAAATTACGAGATCGCTCATGCTAAACCAAAGCATAATTTATTAATTTTCCTTAAATTGTTGATTTGTTTTTACTTTTGCCAACAAAACTTCAAATTACTGACAGCAAATGTCAAATGACTGTCCAATTTTACTGTCTGCTAAATTTGCAGGACAGTAGACAAGAAAGTTGGAAAAGTATATATGTATAAGTGAAAAAGTTTGCATATTTTGTCACTGTCTTGTCAGTACAGGCAAATGTAAACACCGTGTAAAAGAAACCGACCTAAGCATCTGCAAAATAAGATTTTCCAACAGGATGGTGTTGAATTCACGATCTTAAGGTCGGTTTCTTATAAACAACAAGAAAGTTAGAAGTTTTAACATGAAAAAGACTCTTGATACTCTTATTTATGTAGTTTAGTTATTCGCCTGAACATTTCACGAATTGTAAGACATGCTTTCTGAAAGACCCGATTGGTAATCCTTACACATATCGCAAACGATTCCCTCTACGATTAATACAAGCGTCTTTCGCTGTGTTTCAGGAGTTTCTCACAGAGGAATCAGCTTGTGTCACAGTTTCTCCCGTGCGATGAATCTTTTACGTTTAAAAATGCGCTTGCCGACGATCATAAACGCTCTTCACAAGATTTCCAGCCGACTCTAACACGATTAAAAACGCTAGCTGGAATATTTTTTTATTAGAATACATTTTAAATGCATCATTCATTTGTTTTTCTCTATTATATCGTTACTACAATGGGATGTGTTCGGATGAAAAAAGGATCGAGTTACCGAAACTCGTGCATATGTTAATAATACGCGTTTTTCGTTAAGAGCACATTCTTTTGTGGCCGATTCACCGCACTACATTACAACGCATTACATGGAAAATTTGTTCTACTGCCTGACTATTCTTATGTGGAATGACTTTCCTGCGGAAGTCTTCCCTCCCACTTTCAACAGGAATAAGTTCAAATGGAATGGCCACAAGCACAACTGACTCTATCCTCATTCACATAACCTATTTTCCACAATGCAATGCATTCGTAGGGGCAGTCCCTTGACTATAACACTGCTTAACAAACTTTCATTTTTTTGCCATTACCTCAAAAATGATGAGATGTCTTCTAAGCTAAACTGGGGCTGCTGAACACGAATAAGGCATCTATTTATTTCATAAATACTTATATTACAATAACAATTTTCTGACATAGGTGGAATTTTATATCGCTTACACTTTCGACAAGACAAGACATTTTTCTTTTTTTTAAATTTTCAAAAATTTGTAACAAATATTTTTATTTAATTTCAGAAAAACTTTCTCCTTACGTTCTTTTGGAATTTAGATTCTAAAATTTTTAAGATAATAACCACGAAAAGTTTTTTGGTATACTAAAGAGTTTTTTGCTTTCCTGTAAATTCAAGTTTTATCAAATGTTCACAGAAATATTATATTCCGACTCATTTTCGTTTTATGCGATGTATAGGAAAGGACACTTAACAGCCTGGTTAGAATAGCTTTAAGTTATCTATTTTACATGCCTAGATGTTGCCGGTTCAATCCACGCCACATGCTTAATAAACCCCTCTGTTAAATATTAAGTGCTTAACATTTTTTTATAATCCGGGTGTTTGTAACGTATCATTTGTAGCTACAAATTAAGTGAGATATATAAGATCTGATTTTATATCCAAGTTACCTGGTAGTCTAATTGATATTGAGCTGTTCTATCAGTGCGGGGTTTGTGGGTTAAATACTAATTCTTATTTAAAATTCGTTTTTCATGTCAAATAAAGATAAAATTGTATGAAAAACTATATTTAAATATGAATTGAAATTTGAAAAAAATTGGTGAAATTTTTCATAAGTTACTATTGTTTGGTTAATTAATATAATTTGTAACTGTATTTGTAGCTCTTACTTAATAAATATTTAAATATGGTTTTTTATTCTCTTCAGGATTATCTTTTAAATTTAGAAAATGTATTTCTTTGTAAAAATTTTTAAAATTCTATTAAGTATTCTAAAATCTTGTTAAAACAGAACGAAATTAATTTATGTTGGAGGACACAACGAATTGAAATCAGCTGACATTTAATTGTGTGCAAGTCCAATATATTCAGTACTAAACCTCGAACAACAATTTGTTTAACCTTTATTAACATTCTACTCTTGACTTCATACAATACGTGCAAGAGAAAAACATTCACATTAAAAATATTATCCGTATACAAAAAGAGAACGAAAAGATTTTTATCCATAGCATAAATATTTTCTGCGCAGCCAGCCAGCACTAACCTCGGTAAATTGCCTGCAACATGGTAAACATAACTTTAGTTTACCGCAGCACAAGGTACGTGTAACAAATAAACGCAAACCAAACAAGAAGTCCACATTAAAACAAAACGGAAAGATTAATTAAAGATAATGAAATAAAAAAATAAAAAATTATGTTAAAATAGGAATTGAAGAATATGTAAGAAATGAAACTATTGTTAAAAAATGTTTTAATTCTATTAACATAAACGGGTACGCAGGAATACGTATTCTAAGTGAAATATAGGCATTAAAAAAGATAAAAATCAAAGCAAAAAGATACAAATAAATAAAGAAAATTTTCCTTTAAAATTGATAATAAAATTAATTTGTTCTGTTTAAAAAATAAATAAAGCAAGAAATAAGAAAATAAATCGCTTAACTAAATAAAAGAGACGTTAAGTAAAAGTCCTTGTGCGTTCATTCGGAATTTTGTTTCATTTGTATATTATAAACACCACAAAATAAAAAAGATATTTATGCCGCAAAATTACACAGGCAACTTAAATCTGTTGCAATAATAATAAAAAAAAATAACAATAACAACAGTTCGTTACATGGTGCCCGCAGTGATTTTATTTTGTCCTCAGCGTGTGTTTGAGTGTTAATGTATATGTGTTTGTCCTGCCTTGTACGTGAAAACATGTGTCAAGTTTTTGAACATTTAATCATATAAGTAGTCCTATTTAAAATTACACTGCCCCTGTTGTATATGTATTTATGAGTATAGAACGTGTGTGAGTAGAGAATATCATAAGAGAAACTGAATTCATTTTCACATTCCTGTGTTGTGAAATATCGTTTATCTGAGTGGTTGATCGAGCTCTATACTTAATAATAGTAATTACAAAAAGAAAACGTTACAAAAAAATAATAATAACATTTTGTATTTCGTATTTCTGTGCATTTCAGAGTAAAGAGTATTTTTATTTTTTTTTCTTTGTTGTTAGTAGAGCAGCAAACAGCAGAATTTATGTATGTGGGTTGGTTCACAGTTTTTAAATTCGCCGTTGAGATTTTAACAAAAACATCGATAATTTATGTATTACGGTTCTGTTGTGTTTCGGCCACCATTTGTTTATATACGAATTGATGTGTTAGTGCATAACCGTGTGTAAGTGCATGTTACAACAATTTATATACAAACAGCGAAACTATACGTAAGTGTTTGCATTTTACGCTCAAATATCATTAACTATCAGTCAATATCATTGTTACGTGTTTCTTTTTTTACTTCTGCATAAAAGTGTGAAAATTTTTTGTAAACGTCAGTTGTTTGTAATTGTTTATTTTGTATAGCATACCCACATGCGAATGTGCATATATGTGTGTGTTCATTTTTTATAACATATTCAGACGACAAAACACGTTGTTTACCGTTAAATATAATCTGAAACTTACGGTTGAATAATAAAAAAAAAAATTTTTAAAGAAGAACAAAAGCCATTCAAAGCCAACAAAAAGGATATCAATAACGGTAAGTGAAACATATATAAGTAAAGAAAAATATGATAGTGTAAATTAAATCAAATACAGTGTTAAGTGAAACTTTGAATGCAAAATAAAAATGTGTGTGCTTTTCAAAGAAAAGATGAATAACACGTAAATTGTTAATATTTTTAAAATAAAAAGTAGTTTTTGAAACAGGTCGACATCTATGTATATTAAAAACAAATCTCTTTTAATATTTGAATCTGGCTTAAGTTCATTAAATGTAATTTTAATTAAGCTATTTTTACAACTATTTTTACAATTATTTACAACATGAAATTAATTAAAATTGATAAATAAATAAAAAAAAGTATAAAAATTTGAATTAAAAACCATATACGGTTCAATAAATAAACACAATACTAATTATTAGTAAATCACTTTTTCGTAATATTTTATTTACATCAAGTTATATATTAACTCAATACAAACCGTAGAAGTATTTTTTACTTTAGGCCCAAAAAGTGCTTTTTACTCTTTTTAAATTCTTAGCATTTTGTTCATTAACTCAAACTTTGTTAATTTTAAAAACAAAAATTTTAAATGTAACCTTATGACTTTTGGGAACGCACTCTCAGCTCTTTGCCGGTAGTCAATGTTGCCAGATCTTGATGACCAGAAATGCCTTAATTTAGGAAATATAATGGCTACGCATTAACTCACGCTGCATCTACACTTTCAAGTTTTCTTGATAGATGTTATCAAGAAAACAATTTATAAAGACCAAAAAATTAATTCTCATTAAAACTGCTATCAGCTGTTTTCTTGACTGTAAATTTAAACATACAATTCAAAAGAGAATTTAAAAGCAAGTTCCCATCAAATTCCAAAAGTATGAATGTATAAATGAACAAGTGTAAGTGTATTGAAACATTTAAACTAAAACTGAAGCAAAACTTTATATTGTAGCCCCCAAGTAATTAAAAATACGTGGTAATGATAAACCAAAACAAAAATATTTCACTTAATAGTTTTAATAATAAAACTTTGAAAAAATTTTAAAATTTATTTTTAAATTTTTGGATTGATTTTTGCAATTCGATTTCCATAAAAAAAATTGTAAATGCTTAATAGAATAAAATACAACTTAAACCAATTTTACATTAAAAAAAAGAATGAAGTTCAATAACTGCTTACAACAACAGTAAAATTACCACTTCCGTAAAAACTTTATATGAAATAACTTCCTTACAAAAGTCATGGAAAAAAATTTCCCCCCTCCTAAAATCGCCTCATAGCGAAAAAATCTCATATAAATAGAGATGTCAAGAAAATATTCTGCACAAGGAACTTTACGGCAAAATATAATTTTGTTTTGAAGAGTCCTGGATAGCCCCTTAGTGCCAAATAGGGTATACTTGCGAAAAATTTTTTCTATGTCGTTGGTCTCATGTTGAAAGGCTCTAATTCGGTTTTTTCGAAATTGAGCTTTTTTGTGATTCCAATACATTTCACAGGGATACACTTCGCCAGAAAAATTTAATGCAATTGTATAAAAAATTACCGTTTTATAAGCAGTTTAATGTAGACACATACAGTTTCTGTTATGTTTTTACCTTTTACTGGAAAATGGCAATAATGTGAGCTAGCGCCATCTTATATGAGACCAACTCTGTTTCGTTGGGTATAAAATGGTCGGGCTAGCTCAGGCAACGTTCTCGCTCTCTGCTACCCGATTATAATGAAATTAATAAAATTTATTTTAAGACAGGTCTCATGTATTGATAACGAAGCAATTGGTTCAAAAATTCAAACTTCTACTACTTCTGATATTTAGACTATATTGTCCTTGCATGGGAGGCTGCACGATCACTTTTTTAGTTCAGCTCGCTTTTTGACAAATTAGAGTGCCACGCCCATTTAAATGTTTAAAAATATTAATGGTATATAATAATGCCACGCCCACTTAAATGTTTACAAATATTAATGGTATATTTTAAGTGCGGATAATCAGGGATTTATTGAGAACAATTGGTTACAATTTGTTACAGGTTACAAACATACTAACAAACGCTTTTTTATTTTTATATATACATATATATATATATCGCATATATATAAACATATGTATATATATATATATATATATATATATCGCACTTAACGATAAAGAGGGTATTAACTCATAATTTTTTTATTTTCACTTTTTATTAGTTATTTATTTTAACTAACCGCTTTAAAAATATCGTGCAATTTTGTTTTGTTTTTGTTAATGAAACGGTTGGTTTTTAAAGTTCTTTTTCATATGCCTTTAATGTAAAATTAAAAATTGCTTTGCTTCTACTGAGATTCCTAAAATTTTGAGTTAATTCCAAGTTAATAATCAAGTTTGCTATATTATTATTGGTAATTATTTACGCCATTGTGCCTCATGGCGTATGATCTATGTGTATTCCATTTAACAACTATACGCTTTAAAAAAAAAATATTGTGTGACAGTTTGAAGAATTTTGTTCATAACTATTTAATAAGGCCCTTATCGTGTAAAACGCAACACAGCGCTAAAGAATTACATTGAAAGCACAAACAATATCATAAATATTTTGGTAATCTTGTTGTTTTTTTACTTCATTGCGTTTTAAAATCTCAAACGCTGCGTTGAAAATTTTAAAACGGTACATGAATTTCTGTAGAAAGTAACAACAAAATTACAAAATATTTATGACATTGTTTGTGCTTTCAATGTAATTTTATGGCGTTGCGCTGCGTTTTATATGAATAGGGCATTAATTTTAAATTGGTAATTTTCCCTGTAGAAGTCACACAAAAGCGTTACGAAATATCGGATAAAATAAGATAAATATAATAAGGGAAACTAAAGTAAGCGTAGTAACAGAAATATACGAACAAAACATTCTAATAGTGCATCGAAAAATATTCCTGGAAAATTCTGAAGGAATAAGACTATTAAAGTATAAAATAAATATTTTTATAAAAACAAAAGACCTCAGGCTTAATAAATAAATATATATTTTAAAAATAAAGATCGAACAATAGACAGTTCATTATACGCTGTGTATAACGAAACGATTTTACTATCTATTATACAAAGAAGTTCTAATTTTTAAAATGTTTAACTCTCCTACGCTTGTTAGAATAACTGATTATTTAATGAAAATATACAGGGTTTTTCCTTTATTTTATTTTTTCACCCGAAGACCATATAATGATTAATTCATTTTACCAATTTGAAATTGCGTAGTTAATTTATATAAAAATGATGTCGAAATATTAGAAAACCTAACTGAAAACAATTTTGAAATTTTAATGTCTTTTCGACAAATAAGAATTATTTGTGACATATTTGCTTTGAACTTTATACATTTTTAAAGTGGTCCTTGTACAGTACTTAAGTATAGAACAGTTTTCAGACCATATCGATATTTTTTAATACATTTGGCTTGAACTATTTTTGGTTTATATGAATGAGCTCTATATTTAAAATAACCCTATATTTAGAAAATATTTAAAAAGCGTTAAATGTTTTACAGAATGTCGTTAAACTTTTTATCATTTTGTTGAATTACATTTCGTTAATATTCATATTAATTGTATTAGAATAAAAGCTTAATTTCCGTACATCCTACTTCTATTAATATTTTTGTTCGTGAATTTGTAAGCTTGTGCGTTTTTATATTTCTGGTGCAGTCTAGCGAAAACCTAAATTGTTTTTTGATGGAATTTGAGAGAAAGCTAGCAATATGGCCTTCATTAAAATATATGGTACTTAAGAGGTAAAACTGGGAAAAATTAGTACTCTTTCTTTTTTCGATAAATTTGATATACAGACTACATATGGGTGGTACTTTTTAGGGGTAAACGGAATATAATTGGTATTTCTTATCTTTTCGATAAATTTGGCATACATACAGGTTAAAGCCTTTTTGGGATCATTAAAAAAGGAAAATCTGGTTCTTTTGATACTCTTTTACCGTTGGTACTTTTTTCTATAAATTTGGTATAGAGATAGCGTATGACCCAGATTAGTTAATATATATCGTACTTTTTAGGAGGTAAAAGAGGGGAAAGTTGTAACTTTTCCTACTTTTTCTCTTTTTGATAAATTTGGTATTCAGATTGTATATGGTCCAGTAGCCGGAATATACATATTAAGATACCCCTTGCTTTTCACATGAAAAGCTGTATGTCAGTTGCTCAAGAGTATCGAGTGCTCGAAACTTATATGTTTTGGCGGAATATAAAAAATCTTATTATTTTGTTTATAGAAATATTTTAACTTGAAATAAGTATAAATGTAGATAATTGAATAACATTTTTGTAAATTTTGTTTTGGATAGACACTTTTTTTAAATCGATCTCTAATTTTCACGTTAACAAAAGCACGGGTAAAAGGTATTTTCAAATATGCAAAAATAATTTATTACTTATTGTGTGGTTTTCAGCGATGCCAACTCTTCTAAAAAATGGCTAAAAATTACTAAACAGGATCAAGATTACAAAAAACGCATCAATATTAATACAAAACTGAAAAAATTTGTTTACTACGCTGAAATCGCACATAGGGAATTGTTTTGTTCAAATTACTACATCTTAAGTAGCAAGAAGTGTTCAAACAGAATTAAGTCTTCAACTTCAAGCAAAAATCCTAAAGCCCATAATTAAAACGTCGGCAGTAACTTCAAGTTCTCTCTTATTTTATTATTTATTTTCTTTTGTTTTTAATTTTCTGTTTACAAAATGTATGATATTTAATGAAAATGTGGTAGCATTGTTGCGACAATAAGTGCCTAAATGTGAGAGCATTAGAAAAAACGTTCTCAAAACAAAATAAATTTTATTTCAAGACGGTTTTCTACTACAAATTTTTTTTTGTTAAATTGTATGGAAATGGGTTCGATGCAGCTCTGTTTGAAGACTTAACTAAACATAAAAAAATCTTTAAATAACGCCCAAATTATCGACAAATTAGATTTTTTTTTTATTGTAAAATTCATTCGAGGTAACAACACAACTAAGGCTGCATTTATAGCATTTTTTGCTCAACAAATTTTAAAAACTTGAATAAAATTGGGCTAAAAAAAGGCTTTATGGCTAAATTGATTTTCTACTGGCCAAGTAGTGGCATAATTGGCAGCCTGGGGGTTTGACGCAATTTAAACAAGGTATTGAGAAATAAAAACATAAACTAAATATAATTTTGATTTAAATAATGTTTAAGTGGTTTTGAAATAAATTTTTAATTAAAATATTAATTAAATATCAAAAATATTAATTGATTTTTTCGTTTAAAATAAATTAATTTAAGCTTGTAGAATTGTTGTTGGGAATTGTCAATATTTAATTAAATAAATTAACACATTGTTTGAAAGGGCAAAGTGTTTTAATCATTTTTTTAATTCAAATTAAAAATATCATTTATTGAAAAAAAAAATTCACAATATTACAATTGTTTGTAATCAATATAATTATTTTGGTAATAGATGCAAATCCTCAAATTGTTTTCTTATTATTATGAATTTGGTATCAATTTGGTGATTAGAGACAATTTTTAATGTTTTCTGTGTAGGTTAGAGTCCGGACTACAAACGACTATAGAATCTTTTTGACTTACTTTTACGCTCAGGACTTATGCTTTTGACATATGAAAAAATTTGTAATTAAATAGTTCTAAAGGTCGCAGAGTTAAAGTCTTTAAACTAATAATAGCTAAGAAGACAAACTAATACACAAAACTTATTCTTTCAAAAAGTCTTGAAAAAGAAAAAAGTTATGAGCTTTTCAACTTTAAATTGACTAAGAAATTCATAACTATAACCAAAAAACGGAGAAATTTCATATGGGAGCACCCTGTTCTCAGTGAAATAGTTGAAATTGGGTTGAAATTTTTTGGCTCCCGAGGTTTACTAGTTAGTATTGACTTTCATATGAACATAATAATTTCAAAATTGGAGATCATAAAAAAAGTAATTTTGGCCGCCTTCTCAAAATATGAACCAGTGCGCGGCGCCCTATACTGTTTTTAAAAGATGCGTTGCAAGAGATGGTCCGTTACGCCATCTCAAAACTTAACGACAAAACTTTTATCACAAATCATATAATCATGCCCCAGTGTGCAATGCAATAAAACGTTGCCTACTTTCGTTAAATATTTGTTCATCAATCAATTCGGTTTTCAATCTTTCACTATCTTATATTGTATTTCATATAGAGCCCTACAGTTAATTTTTCTATTTCGTTTTTTTGTGCTCTTGTTCTGGTTTTCACATACTGTATAAAATATTTTTTATATTGACAAGAGAGCAATTGTTTTGAAATTTACTCATACACTTACAAAAAATTCTGCTCATATCTATACAAAATAACACAACCAGCCATACACTTAAAGGTCACAAGGGGTTATCATGATGATTGTCTGGGTATAAAAAAACCGCATACACACAAACAAATATATGAAGATAATGTAACTAACTTACACACATCCAAAAGTAAAGTTTGTTAGTTTTTGTGTTGATGTTTGTGGTTGGTTTCATACATTTTAAATTTTTCTTACAAAAATGATGTCACATCAAAACAGAAATAAACAGAAAAGAAGGAAAATAAGTTTGTTGTCTATTTTTATGTTTTTGTTGTTAATCTTGCTTTAATTTTTTTTTTTTGTTTGTTTTTTCCTTTATTTTTTTTTTGTCGTAAATATCAAAAGAAAAAAAGGTTGAATGTTGCTGAATATTTTTTCGTATGCTAGAAGGTCAACGGAAAAGTGTTTTGTTAGAACATGAATTCAAGTTAATTAAATGAGTATATAATAAAATGTCTAAATTTTAAATATTTTCTCTGGGTTTGAAACACATTTAAGGCAAATATTTATTCTATTGTTTTTTAAGTTAAGGTTTCAAAATAACAGAAAGTAATAAATTTAAAGATGCTTAAGTCTAGAGAGAATGTAAAAGTAAGGAAAGTAATAGAAGATACAACGTTGTATCCCCATAATAGACTAATAATATTTTAAGAACTTTTTGAACAACCCTGATAAACATCACATACATTTACATTATTTGTACAAAATTCTTTAGAAGGTTTTTTTATATTCAATGAAAACGTATGTGGGTATGTGTTTGTGAAAAATGCTACGTTATTTAAAAGATTGAAAACCATTTTTTGTTCTATAAACACTTAACTAGAGCACATACAACAAACATTTATAAGGTGAAACTAGAATAACAAAAAAAAAGCACAAACACAAAACAAAATTTATATACATATGTATAATACACGCCACAGGATATTATAAAATTTATTATAAAAATTTTATAAACAAAAACACAAAATAAGTCATAGAAGAACAGGAGTTTCGAAATATACAGCCAGGACAAAAGGACGAAGATAAGGGAAAAAACCAGTGAGCATTGCTTGGTTTTAAGCTACAAAGCTGTCCATTTAGTAGAAAAGTGAGGCAATAGCATCGGCAGAAATAACAAAAATAAGCATTAAAAAGGCCAGGTAAAATATTACTTAAAAGCAGTATAATTTTTAAGTACAAAAGCAATTTTTTAGTAAAGTAAATTAGTGTGTTAAAATAAAATTTGCCAAAAGGTATTAGATAAAGTAAGATGTTTAAAATATTAAAGTTACGAAAAATTGTTTTTGGCTCTTTAACACACATAATTTAAAAAAAAAAAATTATATTCTGTAGAGTCGATATTATAAATACTAGAACTAGTTAGTTTCTACGTTCTGTTCCGTTATGAATCAGCTGTTTTTTTTTTGTGTTCAATTAAAAGCCTGTATTTGTGGTTTGTTCTCCCTTTTTCGTTCTGTTCTGTTGCAGACAAATCTTTTGAAAATGGAATTCAACGTTAAGTTACAGCCAAATTTTGTGGCAAGAGAAATTGTTGTGGTATTAAATATTTTAATTCCTTGTTTTAATGATTTTTTAAACAAGTGATATATTTTTGACACAAAATATTCACCTATTAGTTTTTACGAAAAGTTCTTTTTACAATTTCCATGTTTTTCTTTTTTAAGACAGCTGATTTCTTTCAAAGAAAAAGTAATTACAAAATATTTGCCACAGAAAAGAACGACTCAGAACGGAATCCGAAAATTAGAACTAATGAGGCCTTAAGTTTGTCATTCCGTGTGAACCTTTTTTTAGTATCCATCGAAGACTCCATAAGGTATACATATACAGTGCCAGTCAAAAAAATAGAACCAATAACCTATTCTATTGTTCATTCTAGTGAAAACAAATATATTGTGCTTAATTTTTTAAATTAAGTATGTAATTATGTTATAATATGTATATTCTCTCTGAGCGTCTTTATTTTTTCCAAAAAATTTTAACGGTTTTTTTTCAATGATCGAAATTATAAAAAAACTCTGCATCAGCGCAGTCATTAAAATAGCACCGAATAACAAAAATTCTTTAAAAAATATTAATAGTGATTTAATAGTTGAAATAAAAGGATCAAATACTAAAAGTAAGATATTTTTTTTAAAAAATAAAATACTTCATCGCATATTACATTATTGATTTTCATAGAAATGGGACGTGGAAAGCATTGTACACCTGAAAACGTGCTATTATAAAAAAAAAAAATGGTTTCTGAGCATAAATCATATTCTGAAATAAGAAACTTGATTAGGTTCTCCAATAAAATGATTGTAAATACAATAAAATTTACTCAAAAGTCGAAAACACGTGGTCGCAAGAAAGTTTTGCCACCATTAATGGTTAAGTGTTTGGTCAGACCATGCAAGAAGACCCCATTTATGTCAGCTACAGAGCTAAAAGAGGAGCTAAGTGTGACCACAAGTCTTGAAACTATTCGTCGGAGATTGCGAGACAACAACTTGAATGCCTGTAGTCCCCGAAAAGTGCCCCTGCTCTAACGTAAGCATGTTGCAAAACGTTTGGAGTTTGCTAGAACTCATTTGGAATGGCCAACAGAAAAATGGAGCAATGTTCTTTGGACTGATGAATCCAAGGTTGTTTTATTTGGAGGGAAAGGATCGCGTTCTTACATTATAAGACCCCCTAAAGCTAAATTCAATCCCAAATTCACAGCGAAAACCGTTAAAAATGGTTGTTCAAGCATTATGGTAGGGGGGTGCTTTTCCTACTATGGTGTAGGACCCATATATTGGATCAGAACAATCATGGATAAGACACTTTACGTTAATATCCTCCAGGAAGTAATGCTACCATATAATTCTAAGGAAATGCCGCATAGTTGGGTGTTTCAGCAAGACAATACCCGAAGCATACCAGCAAACTAGCCAAAAAGTGGTTTCAGGACAATAAAATAAACATTATAGAATGGCCAGCTCAGTCCCCAGATCAAAATCCAATCGAGAACTTATGAACAGATATGAAGAAGGGAGTATCCCAAATACAAGCAACAAGTAACGAAGAACTTTGGGTGGCAGTTCAGCAAATCTAGAACAGAATTTCGATGGAGAGGTACCAAAATCTACTGAAATCGATACAAAAACGTTGTACAGAGGTAATTGCCAATAATGGGCACGCAACAAAATTTTAATTTTAATATGAGAAGACATCATAAAAAACAGAATTCAAAATCTTTAATTTATTTTAAGTTAAAGTCTTTCTTTTTAATAGAATAACAGCTGTAGTGCTATTTTTTTGACTGAGTGTTTTTAAGTTGTTTTAAAAAAGTTAAAAATTTTATATCAAATAAAAAAGCAAATCAATTGCTTTTTATTAAATATTGTTTGACAGTCCTGAAAGTATCTTATGACAAGTATTCAATGAAATCAGTTTGACCTATTTACAAATATCTAACGAAGAACTTTTTTTTATATCCTGGTGCTATTGTTTTGACCGCAGCTGTATATATATATTCTGTGTCCATTTTTTTTTATTTCCTATGCTAATCCCACGAAGCTCTACGCTTGTCTGCAGTTGACCAGAGTCTTTGGCGGAAAACAAACCCGCAACCCCGGCACTGATAGATTAGCTCAGTACCAACTAGCCTACCTGGGTATAGGTAATTCTAAGTCTAATTAGACATGTCTCTCTGACCGGTTGTTGAAAATACGCTCTGTCAAGTCTACAGAAGAACAATATTTTTGTCAAATTATTAAGAGTTCTCCCATGACGTTTGGGATAGAAATACAGTACAATCGGTTCAATAGGAAAAGAGTTATGAACCCAAATGTGGAAAACCTTTTCAAAGGTAAATATATTTGATACAAAAACTAATGGAAATTGGTGCCGGAATGCACCGATTCATATTAAATTTTGCCCCTAATCATTAAATATGACTAGAAATCGCACTGCCATATTTCGTGAAAACACTTTAGTACGCCTAAATCCGTAAGGAATAGTGCTATTTCATTAAAATCTGGTACGTCATAGTTTCATAAGACTAGAAATTACACTGCCATTTCATGAAGATCGGCCCATAATTAACCATAGGCATGATTTAAAGTGCATTTTTAAAATTGACTTTAATACAAATTATAATACTGTGAGGTAAGCTTTCATTCGTATTGATTCAAAAAGATTTATGCTTTTCACCGAAGATAAAAGGAGATATGGAGGGCCCTCAGCTGAAGTGAACCAAGTCAAAAAAGCAATCCCAAAATATTTTGAGTTTGAGTAAGTGAACGGCCATTAATTTCTCGACCCACTGACTTGGGCTTATTACCGTTATCCAAGGAACGAAACACTTTTGATTACAAAACTGGATAGAGTTAAACTTTGTGGATAATTTAACTCCAGTTTTTAACAACATATGTAAGTATGTATTTTATTTTATGACTTGGTTCTGTTCCGCTCTAAACCCTCCAAATATAAGCTTCTCATTGTATTTGTAATTTCTACACTATTGATCTTATATGTATATTCTGGGTCCTTATGAATAGAAAAGTTGAGTTAACGATGTCCGTCTTTCATTGCTTGTGTTGAAAGGGGTTTTACGACGATCCCAGACACCATGGGGACTAAGGTGTTATATATATTTTTTCCTGTCGCATATACTCAGTTAAAATTTGCTATTAAAATGTAGCCAGATCGGTCCATAACTGACAGTGATATGAGCAAAAAACCAAGACTCTAGCTTTGCTCATAAATCCCTTGTTGTTTTTGTTTTTATATCTTTTTCTGTATATCTACAGAACGAAAGGACCCAAAGTTTCCAAATTAGGGACAAAGATCGCGGTTATCAATTTACAATATGGGCGGTATTCAGTACAAAGGCATTATAGATTTCTGTATATCTGGAGAACGGCATGAGCAAAAATTTGCAAATAAGGTCCAAGGATCTTGGTTAACAATATACAAAATCCGACAAAAGGTAGGCAGGATTGGAGAAGTGGCCGAGGTACTTCGCACACAAAGACATTTTTGTACAACTGAACGGAGAGAAAAAACATGGTTGAAGTATGATCTACCATATGTGGGGAGATTATTATGCATTTAAGTTACTGTTTTCAACGCTTAAATTTACCCTGCGCTGATCTATTGATGTTTGTCTAGTTGACTGATTGGTTGTCTTACCATATAAACCTCTGCTATTTAGGAAACCGATCTTCTGGAGATTTGCAAATTTGATGACAAGAATTAGGCATTATGTGCTTAGTATAACCTACTTGCGTTCATATCCTGATACATTTCATAAGCCCAGCCCTTTCATGCAATTGTTATTTGTGTACAATAAGTGTTCCAACAGAATTGAGTCTTCAACTTCAGGCAAAAATCCTAAAGCCCATAATTAAAACGTCAGCAGTAACTTCAAATTTTCACTCATTTTATTGTTTTAATTTTCTATTTTCTTTTGTTTTTAATTTCTCTGTTTACAAAATGTATGAAATTTAATGAAAATATGGTAGCATTGTTGGGAGAATATGTGTGTTAATGTGAGAGCATTTGAATAAAATAAATCTTATTTCTTGACTGCTTTCTACGATCAATTTGTATGTGAAAATGTTTTCTCGACGCAGTTCTGTTTAAACACTTAACCCCATATTCATTAAAAATATTTTAGGTTTATAGCAGGTTTATGAAAGGAATTTTTTATGAAAATTTTTTTAATAAACCTTTTATTAATCAAAAATATATTTTATGAATATGGGGGTAAAATTTTTTAAGGAAAATTTCCTTTTTAAAACGGAAAAGTTTTGCAAAGCAAAATGTTCATTTCCAAAAACAATAGTAGTACCTCACATCATCTTTGGTTTCAATTTGCACTTATGTGAATGCTTTTCGTGTCCCATATTTACCTTTTGAAAAAGGCTGCCTCGAAATCCTTTGGTGCATTAAAGGGTTAACTTTTTCGGATTGGATCCGATATATGGCATTTTGGGCATTCCCAAACACTTAAACTTCCTTACACCTTACTTCCTTACTAAACATATCCAAAAGTTTTATGGAAATTTAAAATTAGTTTCCTCTTTTTTATAGCCTTCACCACAGGGGAAAAGGGTTCCCATAAATCTGTAATTCCGTTTGCAAATTCTACAATATGAACATAAGATCCTTTATACATATACTTTTTTGTGAGTTTTAATGAGTGGCGATGTTGATTGAGCAATGTCCGTATGTCTATTAAAATGGGTTCTTCGAAGATCTCAGACTTACTAGAATACCGGCAGTAAAAATTAACAATCCAATCCATGAACAGCCCATAAATGACCAAGTTATTAATTTGCTAAAGCCGTTAGAAAATTATAAAAAAATACAAATAATTAAATTTTAATCAAAAATATAATTTTTTTTTTTCATAACATCTATACGTGGCATTAGCATTTAAAAACCATTTCGGTGATATAGGCACCGCGGCTGTTCTTGACGAAGCGCATACTTCGTGTCCAATTTTTTATTTTTTGAAAAAAATAAGGTTCGATGACGCCACCAGCTTGTAAGCTGCAGGGTCCGATGTAATTTTTTGAATTTAATGGGGTCTGAAGGGTCTGTTGTATAATGGTCTCACTCTATATGCGGAAATTTTGTTTATTAAAATCCCTTAAAGCCCTAAGCCGTGCGTTATAAAAATCATGAAGTCTTCTATTAGTTTCGCGAATCGATGCCTGATTTTCAAAGTAAATTTGTCTAACTTAGTAGCGTTGCTGAAGCGTAAATCTATTTATGATTATTTGGCTGATTAGTCTGATCACAAATGCAAAAAAGTGATCACAGTACGACAGTTTGTTTGGGGGGTAAAACCTTTTGTTAGTTCACAGAAAAAATTAAATCAAGCAAACAATTTGTTGATTTTGCACCTTTTACCAAAATGATGATACTGATTACTAAAAATTTTAAAAATTTTAAATTTTTAATAATTTTTTTTCAATAAATATTATTTTTAATTTTAAATAAAAAAAATGATCAAAAAACTTTGCCGTTTCAAACAATGTGTTAATTGATTTAATTAAATATATCACAGGATACAAGATTTTGTTTGTTTACTGAATTCCCATTTTTTAATAATTGATAAAAAAAATACTGAAATTTATTGTTGGAAGATAAGCTGTTCCTATGCACAGGTTTTAACAATTCCCAACAATAATTATATATATATAATTATACAAGTTTTAATTATACTATGTTAAACGAATCAATCATGATTTTTTGTTATTTAATTAATATATTAAATGCAAATTATTTTCAAAACAACTAAAATATTAATTAAATCAAAATTATATATTTAATTTTCTTTCAACTAAAAAAATAATTGATTCAATTATCACATAATTTAAATTGAAATACTTTTTAACCGTTTTTTTTAATTGATAACAAACAACTGAAAACTTTTTGTGTATTCCATCGGGCTAAAAAAAATCAACATTTATAAAACATTTTATCGGCTTAGAGTGTAACCCTGCCAAACCCATTTTTTACATTATATAACCTTTTGATACCGTTCCAAAGATAAAGAGACGCCACATCGACTAAGAAAAAATTTATTCAATTTGGGACTCTATGGAATATAAGAAAACTAACCAAATGCATATAGTTTTGCTTCTTATGCTAGAAATAGAAAACATTAGAAGTTTTTGTTTGCCTGTTAAATTTGTTAGAATTTAGTTAGCAGGATTACATTCTAATGCACCGTTTTGTTTGTAAACCTTACATTTTTTAATCAATCAAAAAAAGCTTTTTTATTACCGCTTTAGTCTATGGCTTATAATAACAGTATTATAGCATGTATATTAAAAGTAACACCTTTTTCCCATTTCTATATTTATTATCATGTTTTATCTTTAATAACATAAATTAAGTAGTTTGAAATGTTTACAATCGAAAATAAGTGACCTGCAACAAACTTAAATTACATATTTAGAAAATGTGTATTATTTAAAACTACAATGGTTGTATTGTTTGCAGCAATAAATAGTTTTGTTTGTTCGTAAATGTTGTTTATTTTATTTTATTTTTTTAGAAGTTAACTGAAATAAACTCATAATTAAACGATGCACACACATGTATAAATATATCCTTGTGTCTATGTTTAAAGCAATTTCAATATACACATACAGTATCTCACAAAAGCTTGTAAACTCTTTTTATACGAAGTAAAAACTGTAAATAATACTTAGAAACGTTAAAAATTAATTGTATATTTAGTTGATAAACTGTTGGAACACAGACCTTAGATTTAGATTTAGCTTTTCACTACAAATGGGAATAGATGAAATTTGCAAGAAAATTTCTTAAAAGTTTTTGGATTTTTCAAGGCTTAAAATTTTAATAAACGAAATGAATTATACCATAAAAATTCTAATAGTTGCACTTCCTTTAACGATCTGATTTTAAGGTCTAAGTCGTTTCATATAACTTTTTTGGAGACAAATGCGGCTATATTTATACCAGATATTCCGCTGGTACTGTTTAATTTGATATTTTATTCGAAAAACACCATTTTTTGTTTTCATAGTATCAAAATTATTCTTGCGAATTTATAATTTTTCATTTATAAGATTTTGTTTGTTGTGCTTAATTCCTAATTTTTATTCTTGAAAGAAAAACTGAAATTTATTATTGGAGGATAAGCTGTTTCTATACGCATTTCACATTTTACCAAAAATTTTTTAGAAAAGCCAAAGATATCAGCGAATAAAACTACAGAGGGAATGAGAATTATAAACACGCAAAAAATCTTATTAGCACCGATATCAAAGCTTTAAAAAAATACCAACAATAAACCTGTGAGCTTATTTTTTCTTACATTCCCTACTTCAATTAGTTGGAATTCTCCCATCATTAATTGTAGTTGTAAGTGGGTTAAGAAAGAACAAAATGCAAAACAAAAACAAATTGCTTTCGCAAGAAAATCAAACTAAAGCATTGCAAATTTATTATCAAAGTTATTCTTGGGAATTATAATTTTTCATTTATAAGATTTTGTTTGTTTTCATATTTATTTATTGAATCTTCATATATAAAATATGAACTAACGACAACACAGGCCAATAGTTTTCAAAAGGTTTGTGTTGCGCTGAATCCGAATCTGTATAAGAACTTTTCCATCACATCAGCTGTTCGTCGTATTCCAGAAAGTATAACTGCGCGAATGAATCTTTATTTATAAAAGCTGATATTTTGTCTGAGAAAATAGAAATTCTGAGTACAAATTCGGTGTCAGCGCAACTTAGTCTTTATAAAAGTATACGTTAGTCCCAGGGTTTTAACTTTTTCCAAATTTTGCAGACCTGTGTAATTAAACAAATCTAATTGTAATTGTTTTTTTATGTCCTGCCAGTGCTTATTCCGCTAAGCTCTACGCTTGTCTGTAGGAGACCAAAGTCTCTGGAGAGAATCGAACCCGCAACCCCGCGCTTATATACTCACTACCCTACCGTGGCACCCAAGTCCTGCGGTAACTCTTCTCCTTGGGCAAGTGCGGCACACATCACTTAGAATATTTGAGCTGGAGGTAGAGCCTTTTTCAAATATTTTACCGAATAATTCGTTGTCTCAGCTTTTTCTAATGGCACATTGAGGTCCTTGTGAATATTCGAGCTTTCAACATACCAACGGTGGCTTTGAATATTTGGAAAAGTTTATTTTGAGGCCTTTGGTATTTTCCAATATTTGGAGCAAAGGCGATGTCCCATATGTGAAAACCGTAGCACCCAGAAAAAAGTTTTTATCAATTAAAAAAATGGTTCAAATAGTATTTAAATTTAATTAATGTGATAATTGAATCAATTATTTTTTTAGTTGAAAAAAAATTAAAAATGTAATTTTGATTTAATTAACATTTTAGTTGTTTGGAAATAAATTTTATATAAAAATATTAAATAAATAACAAAAAATCTTAATTGAGTTTTTCGTTTAAAATAAAATAAAACTTGAGAATTGTTGTTGGGAATTGTCAACATTTTATTAAATAAATTCGCACATTTTCTAAATGGCAAAGTTTTGTGATCATTTTTTTAATTAAAATTAAAAATATCATTTATTGAAAAAAAAAAATTGACAATTTTACAATTTTTTGTAATCAAAATAATCATTTTGGTAATATAGGTGCAAAATCAACAACTAGTTTGCTTGATATTATGGATTTGGTATACATTTGGTGATTAGAGACAATTTTTAATTTTTCTGCACACCAGATTGGCTTTAAGATAGAGTTGTAAAGTAGAAAATTGGAATTGAGACTAATGACAGAATTTTTTCCAATAAGCCAATTATTTTGAATTGCTTGTATCTTCATTTCATTCAATTTTGCCCCTTCATAGCATTTCAACATTAAACGCCGATCTAGATGTATGCCGAGGTATTTTACATGCGAGTGTTAAGGTATTATTTGGTTATGGACTTTTTAATTGGTGGGCACTATTTCTGACGGAAAGTGAATATTATGTGTACACATTTTTAATCATTGACCTTTATCCTCCATTGTTTAAACCACATTTCTAGTCGAAATATATGATCCTGTAAGTAACGAGATGCTTCATGGCAGGTTTCCTTTACGTTTCGGAATGCAATATCATCAGCAAAAGTTTAAGTTTGGGTATAGTTGTTTGTTGGCATGTCCGAAGTATATATATGAAGTATAACAGAGATCTCAGGATGCCACCTTGAGAGACTCCAGTGTCAATTGGCTGAAGAGAACTCAAAAAATTTCCTTCTTTTATAATGAACTTTGTACCGACTAAGTAACTTTCTAACAGCTTGCGCGTGTTTACTTGTAAATTTAGCTTCATATTTATGTAATTTGCCTTTATGGCAGACTTGATCAAAAGCTTCAGAAACATCGATGAAAAGTGCAAAACAACAATAAAATTATATTCATGAAGCTCAAAAAGGACGTGCCATACCACACTGCTATAGACGTAACAGCTGTTTATTGTTATAGCAAAAAAAAACCTAAATTGGCGTCAAATATAATCAAATACAGTGCTGGCCATAAGGTTGGTTCGACCAGCTATTTTTTATGGTTATGATTATGTCAAGTCTAATTTAAGCTTAAGTCTTAAGCATTTCCTGAATATAATTCTTCTATAAAAATAATAAATGTGTGAAAATAATAACTTCACAAACACTTGACAGACAATAAACATAGCTATTCAAACTTTTTAATATTTAACACAAAATATTGTTTAAATATGCACAAGAATATTCAAATGGCTCAGATCTGTATTTCAATACAAAAATGGACAATAATCATAAAGTGCCTCGTTCCTAAGGTAATAACGGTAATAAACCAAAGTCAGTGGCTTCAGAAATTAAAGGTTGTCCACTTACTCCAACTCAAAATTATTTCGAATTTGGTTTTTGACTTGGTTCGCTTCAGCTCTGAGCCCCCCAATTGTGCATTTGTAAACTTTTATTTGTTTAAAGAAAAGTGAATTTTAAAATAAAATACACCGAAAACGCCATTGACGCTTTATTCAATTTTAAATATTCACTTCTTCAACAAATGAGTTGTTTACCGTGTGTCGGATGTAGTCACCCAGTTTTATAAATGTATTGCATTTATTGGTACATGCTGACTACAAAATAAAAATGAAATTAATATTTTTCTTTATTTTATTTATATTTAGAACATGTTCGAGTTGTGAGTTGCCTTCGTTTAGTAGGTTATCAATGCGAAAATCGCGTGTAAACTTTTATAGAAATTTTATTTATGTTTGTTCTAAAATTATAAAAAATGGAGGGAAATATTGATTTCAGCTGTGCCGAATCTTTGATATCCCCTATCAAGAACTTTCACTAAATTAAGGTTTTATTGATGCAATGCCAACATAAGTAGTCTGGTTCAATATTTTTTAATGGAACAACAATATATCGTTAGGATAGATAAAAAAGTAAATTATGGTGGCAACCAGTGTGTAATTAGAAGAAAAAAAAAATATTTCGTTCCTTAACACTTTATCAACTTTACTAATTGTGCTAAGTTTTACTTTCAAACTGCTAAGCAGAACAGTTACAAATATTATAATTTTCAATTGAGTCGTTTGGAATATAATGTGTTTCAATAAACGAATACTGCTCAAAAGCCCTTAATATATTTACTTTATGGGATCTTAGGTGATTTTTTCATGGTGTTACAAATGGAATGATAACTTTAGTATAACTTCATTCACCACTCGTTTAGGTGAAGTGTATACCAAAGAGGAAACATTGATGAGCTTTATTTTGAAAATACTATATAGATAATTAATAATCCTTAACAATTTAAAAAATAAGAACTTGGAGGTGATTGCTTATTTTAGTATGCACAAAAAGTTGAATTTGTGTTGAATTTTCGTACAAATTTTACTATATCGAGTTTAGTTTTAATCTACATCCAGAGAAAAAACATGTTTAAATATGGTCACATCCAACAAAACTATTTTTAAAAAAAATTATAAACATATTATGTTTAATTTAACCGTATTATTGTCACCGACAACCATATTTTGGTTCTATTATACCTCCATTAAGAAGCTACAACCATATTATAGTTGCCTCTGAACATGTTATGGTTAATAATAACTACAGTATACTCAACACTTATAATAGCATGTTTGGTTTTCAGCTCTTGGAAAGGAGGAAAATACTTTTAAATTTAAAAGGAAATTATTGTCATACCTAACCATAAACTGTTCAGAGGCAACCATAATATGGTTATGGGTTTTTAATGGAAGACTAATTTAACCATAATATGGTTGTCGGTGACAATAATGTGGTGAAATTAAACATTACATGTTTAAAATTTTTTTTTAAATGGTTTTGCTGGAGGTGACCATATTGAAACATGTCTCTCCCTGCGTGTAGTAGTAAGCGTGTTTTCATTTGTGGTGCGCCGCTCGAAAATCTTTCAAAACGATTTTTCATTGAAATATTTAAAGGGTAAAAAGCTACTCATACTGTAAGTGTATTCCACATAGAAAACGTCTCAAAATAAAATTTTAAGCTTAACATAAGAATTGTTATTTTGTAAGAAATGTATGAATTTCTTCCAATTTATTTCAGAACTACAAAAAACAAGAAGATTGCCATATTCGACTATACCGAATATTATATACCCTTCACTATGGTGCGATAAGAATAGAAAGTTATATAAATACTGTTCTGTAATAATTAAAAAGACGATTTTGTAAAACGCCCACTTCTGCAATCCCGTCCATAGTTTGTCGGATATTGTATATAATTTCGAAAATTTGGCTCTTGTCGTTCTCAAGATATACTGAAACCTGTAATGTGTTTGTATGGGGGGTTATACACCCACTTCTCCAATATCGCCCACATTATGTGGGATGCTCTGTATTGATAACCAAGATCTTTCAAGGAAATTTTTGATCTTTTCCTTCCCCAGATATACAGAAATTTATAATGTCTTTTTATAGGAAGTGCCACACCCACTTCTCCAAACCCACCCATTTTTTTTAAAGAGTTGGTGTATTGATAAACAACATGCTTGTATCTTATCAGGAAGCTAAGTCACTTGCCGTTCTCCAGATGTACAGAAACAAGATATAAAACAACAACAACAAGGAATTTATGGAACAAAATAGAGACAGTCGTGGTTTTTCGCTTATATCTCAGTCACTTTTTGACCGATTTAGCTGAGTTTTAATAGCAAACTTTAACGGAGTATATGTGACATAAATATATAAAACTAACTTTTAACAATAACAACTGTTGTTATAATTGTCAACCTATTGTGTTGTATGCACTAACGATTATGCGATTCTGTAAATTGTTCTTAACAACATAGATACAAATTAACGCCAAGTGGCATCACTTTAAAAAATTAGCAAAGTAACGAAAAGCACAAAGAGGAAAACAAAAAAAAAACAATCAAATTATTAAAACTAAGCAGATTTTATTTATTTTTTTTTATTTTTTTTTTTTTTGAAAGAAGGGAAGTAACACATTTTAAATTAAAAATTAAATCTGTGACATTTTGATAAAACATCTTTAGTCGAGATAAGATAGCAAAACAGAAGAATTTTTATTTAATAATAAAATAAACCAAAATTAAAGAAAAATTTTGTTTATAATACAATATTTTTAAAACTTAAACAAAAACATTTTTTGAATCAAAATTTGTATTATTACCAATATTTTTTCCACTTTTTAAATTTGACTTAAGATGTTTTGTCAAAATGCCACAGAAATGCAAAATATATAAAATATTCATTCAATGGCCATTTTCATGTTATATTTTTTCTTTAAACAAAATTTTTTTTAGATATTAAACAATAAATAAAAAACACTAAAAAAGTTGTCGTTTACTTAACACAAACAGCTGACTTCACGATAACAAGTGTTGTTTAAAATGGTACAGAATGGCAAAAACGTTAATTTGCTTATTACATTTTTTAACAATGACAACTATTGTTAATATTGTTTACAGAATCGCACTACTTGGGTTTTCGGAAACCCCATTTTAACATACACACGGACAGACAGACATAGTTATATCAACTTCGCTACTCATAAGGACCAAGAATATATATTCTTTATAGAGTCTAAGGTCAATATTATAGATATTACAAACGAAATGACAAACTTATACAATTTTACCTTCGGTAAAGGGTATACAAATTAAAAAGAAGTATGTAAACTAAAAGAAAAAAGACCGAAAATGGTTGTTATTATCTTTATAACAAACTACAAATAACGACACGAATGCACACGAATATTAAAAATATATATCCCCTTAAACTATAAAAGATGAAATTTTTTCTTTAACTTTCAATATAAATATCGTAACAAAACATTTTATACACAATTGTTAACTATAGTCCTATTATTTCGACCTTTTTCCAATTAAATATTATATTTTAATTTTTAAAAATTTCCTGAAAAAAATTTCCAACGGAAATCGAAATATCGAAAAATAAATAATATTTAAATTGGTTTTTTATAAAAAAGTGACCTAAAGCTTAATAAAAATATATTAAAATATAATACACAATTGTTAACGAAATATTTGCAAAAAAACTTGAACTTGATGGTTCCATAGCTTTAAAAATACTTTTTCAAATAAATAAAATTTTACAGCGTGAAAGCTTTCACTTTTGTTCCCCTTTTTGCGCGAAAATGTCAATAAAGAATTACTTCAAAATGTCATTACAAAAATTCCAAAGCACTTTTGACATTTATTAAAACGATTAGTGATTTTTAACACTTTAATCGGGTAGAACCAATTTTGACAATTTTTTTTTTTGTTTTTTTTTTTAATTAACCATGAATACAGGCTATTCTAACCCTAAATGTATCCACAAAAATAAATGAAGCAACAAAAAAGTTCTCATTAGGAACTAATGAAACCTCTTTAAAGGAATTAGTTAAAAGTAAAATATGTAAAGTAAATATGTTTGATTATTTATCTTAATTCATATCTATTTAGTTTCACGTGTAATCGCCGTTTTTCTTCTACTAATTATCACACAACCTTAGAACCGGATAATTGGCTTTGCATACAATAGACATTTGTAGAACATTGAATTTTTTTTTTTTTTTTTTTTTTTTTTTGTTTGTTAGTTTTGTACTTAATTTGTTTCTCTTAAAGCCTGCTGTAGTTCAAACCAACACGTATACAAAAAAAAAAATTTAGTTGAAAATTAAACAAATATACAAGAATATTTCTTTTTTGCTTTTTTTTTAGCAAAGTAACTGCTTCAAATTAAAAACACCTGCTCTTGGGTTCATTTTCTCCCTTTCAATTTTTGCAATCATTGTATAGCAATTTAGCAAATGGCTTTATATTTTTACTTTTTATAGTTGCACCATTTTACGAGAAAAATTTTCCATTACAATGGTTCCAACATTTAAGCTCTACTCAACCAAAAACTATGTGTTTCTATATTGTGTTTATCCGCAATATTATTTATAAAAGACCCTTATGGCAACTACAATATGTAACCCGTTCAGAGGGGTCGTGTGTTAGCATCTTTGGGAGCACGCACCTCTTCGCGCTGGACGTGAAGGATATAAGTGCACCCAATACCTGAAGCTTGTTTAAGGTGAATTTCGAACGTCGAGTAGAGATCGCTGCTAATTTAATGTATAATCCAACTTGTGGTGTTATTTCCTCTGTGGAAAAAGGTGCAGCCAACACCTGTAATTCGGTAGCATTCGAAATTGACAAATCCCTTGAGATCGCGGCTGACCAGATCCTATCTGGTACCACGGATGTCAGTAGCCCCCGGAGACAAGAAACTAATCTGACCATTGGCTAAGGACCTCTCAGGAATTACGCAGTTGTTGTGGCCTATACCCATTACCGCAGGATGGCGTGAAGGGCGGGTTTTTTGCCACATGCGGACAAGTTTGACCTGCTGGCGGATCTCTCTGAGTTCTGCTGCTGTTCAATATATGCTGCTGGCTATTCATAAAAAGAGCAGGCTAGATACATCCAACTCCTAAGCAAGAAGCTAGTGTATAATTCGGTCGAGTTATATTGCTATTCAAATTGCTAACTGTATGTAAAGGTGCCGCTCACATACCAAGACGGTTGGTAAACGCGTTTTGTGTCACCCAGTGGTTAAGAACATCTAAAGGTTAGGCATGTCCCGCAGATGCTTATTTAAATCTTGTCTATTCGTGACCAGATTCCTACCTGGTACCATCGGAACTAGCAGCTTGCTAGAGTATAAAATAAGGCTTGGACTGGCTTTGCTCTAAACCCAAATTGCCTAAAGTTGGATCTTAAATATTGATTATTTATTATAAATATTACTTGATTTAAAATTTACGTATTGATCTAGATAATATTTTGTATCGGAAATGATTAATCTGGGCATTAATATTTCTTTGTTGTTAATCATTTTATCGGTGTGCAAGAAAACAAGTAAAAGTACTATATTTGGCTGTGCCAAATCTTAAATACAATTCCTCATAGTAAATAATATCTCATATGGTATTGAAGTTATCGTGTGGAAATCCTTAACAGTGATGAAATATGCACGTAGGGAAAAATGCCTATTCGTAGGGATTTTCTTCTAAAAAAATGGCCGTAGGGAAAAGAAGGACAGATATTTTGAAATCATTTAAATGTAGGGACTTCTCAAAATTGTGGCAAAACTGTTTATATTTGGCAATTTATATATTTTTTTGTTAATTTTTCGGAGCAATAATAGATAACTTAATATGGGCATCAACAACTTTTGATGTAAAGTCACCAAAATGAAAAATTTTAATGAAAATTTAATTTTTCCCCTTTAGTAGAAAAAAGCAATGTTTGGTTTATCACTGCCACATGATAATACAGATAACGATCTTAAAAATAAAGTTTAGTAAATCAATAGAATTTGTTAAAAATAAAGATAAAATTTGTTTAATTTACTGGTCACGCTTTTTTTCTGGATTTTTTCGTCAAATATTAGTTAGGTCTGACCATATCTTTAGTCATAAAATTGTTTCTTGAATTTACATTGCCGCTCTTTTCTTCAAGACGAATGTAACTTCCAGTGCACCGAAAACCATTTGAAACACCTGCACGGTTGTAACTTAATCACCAAAGGTTTTATTTGTATTGATATATGATTACTTAAAAGTTGTAGTGATTTTTGTAGGGAAAATTGTTTGAGCGCGTAGGAGAAAATAGGGATTGTTTTCGGGCTTCGTACGGACTTTTCAAAAAAGTCTATAACATCACTGATCCTTAAACTGCATATTTGTGTGAAATAAAGGTCATATAACACTGTACGACAAATTTAAACTTTTGGCCTCACCCATTATAAAACTGACCAGATTCTGAAAATATAGCTTAAAATAAAATATACTGGTCTCTCAGTTTTTCTAGATCAATTTATTTCGCGTTTTTACGCGCAATTCTATTTTTAATGTAAATCCACCTATCTATCACTTGGGGAAGTTTCGATAACACCCACGCCAGTTGATCGCGATGCCAAATTTTTTTTTTAATGCTTCGTATTATTCGCATATGTAATGTGTAAAAGATGAGCAAAATCGGTCCACGGGTTCAAACCTTATGATGACATTTCTTAAATGTTAATACAATTTTCTATATATTGTTCCTTTCATACAAACAGTACAATAGAGCAATTCACAACTGTCAGGGGCAACCACGAGACAATGATGTTACTTTTGCGACAAGCATTTCCAGAGTTGCGTTTGTGGAGTTGCCAAATATTTTTGTGGTGGCTTGAATTGATTTAGAAAAACTAAGAGATGATTTTGTTTTAACCTATTTTTTCAGAATCTGGTCAGTTTGATCATGGGTTGAAAAATCAAGTCGTCAGTATAATAGGTTGATTAGCCGATTTTTAAAACCAACCAAAACTCATATATCGAATATATTTGAGATTGATAAAGTTGATAGATTGTTAAGTATAGACCCTATATTCGAAAGGACAGTTGTATGAAAAATTTTACCAATTTGGCTCATTTTTAATTTGAATATTCTTTATACTTAAGAAATATCTGCGCCAAATTTGGTTGTCCCAGCTGATATGGTACGGAAGCTATTGTGCCAAAACTAATATTTTGCAAGAAAAAAAGAGTTACGTGTCTATAGCTCGGTTTTTATCAACTAATTTTGTTTATTTCAATTATTCTTATTTTTCTTCTTCTTTATGGCTTGACAGTTCTAGTTGGACCGTGGCCTCTCTCAGTATCAGCTTCCAGGTGTCTCGGTTTCTGGCTTTCCTTGTCCAGTCAATAATACTTAGCAGTTTTGCATCGTCATTTACTTTATTTTTTCATGTTCTGTTGGACGGCCCTTAATTCTCGAGCAATATAGGTTCCCCGAAAATAAAATCTTACCAATTTTATCTTCTTTCTTTCGCACAACATGCCCCGCCAACTGTCTTATGTCTTTGTAGTCTTATGATGTCTGCTGCCTCTAAGTCTTTAAGCTCTCTAATACACACTTTATTGAAAATCCAGTATTCTAATCGGCCTTTAAAGAGAAAATTAAAAAATTATGATTATAAAAAGCCTTTAAAAAATAAAAGTTTATTAGTAAAACGTAAAACCCATAAATTGGTAATTAGTGACATTCGTGTTACCCCGCCATATGTAGACAGATTTTGTTTACTATATGTGTTATATTAGCGAAGCCCCCATCATGTAGCCGGTCTTCGAAAAATAAAGTTCAACCATTACACAAACTTACGGAAAGAGTTAAATCAACTTTGCTACGTACAAGATCCCAGAACACAAGCGGAATTTAAATCTGATAGGATATGCACACTTGTGGTTAAGGATATAAAAGGAAAAATTTAAAAAATTAATAAAATTTTAGAAGTCAACATAAAATTTGGAGTTATCCAGTAGAAATGCAAATTTACTTCTTGACTTTTTCGCTAGTGACATAATTTTTTTTTTTTTTACGTAAACAACTCGATCAATAAGGGCCTAATTAAGAGATATATTTTGATGCCCATAATGGTCATGTTATAAACTAAATTTTAAAGAAATTTACCTTTTAATTTAACGCGTCGTAATAAAAATAATAACAAAATATTTAACGAAATATATGTAACGTAATGTAGAATTTATTAAGAAGATTTTCTTAAAACATAATTTTAGCTTTTGTAAAAAACTCGTAACAAATTATACTTAGGACTTACCTAACAACATAAAGTTTATGTTAATGGACGCTAGAACTACAAGACTTTCCGAATGATACCAATTTATATACAATAGTCCAATCATTATCTTCCTACAAACAACTCAGAAATTGCCATATACTGAAAGGGACATATTTTATCATGAAGTTTTTAAAATCCTGAATCAAACTGATAGACTATATTAATGCATAGAAAATTCTCTGAAGTACAGAAAACTTATGTTGAACGAATTGTATGCAAAATATATCATTTTTTATATGTATCTAATTTATTTTTAATCGGAAAATCCTTATTTTAAAAATAACTTTTATTTAAAACAACTTTCTCATGCCAGTCTGGTTCACAGCTTTTAAATTATGCCAATTAAAATTAATGCCTACATATATCTTTGATCTTATATAGTGTAATATACTGGTATAAATTCTTTAAATAAATAAAAAATAATGCAACCATTTTAGAACAAACAAAGGTATACTTTGAGGACTTAAAGCTAATTGAATGTTTTGCTCTCCATTCAAAGTGAATCGGCAAACAGGCAAATATGCACTAAAACCATTATCGGTTTCCTTCAGAGAATGACTGATATGAAGATAGAAGTACTTTAAAAGTATTATCGCGCAAACATGTATAAGTGCCCATTGCTAAAGATGAGCCACACATGACGTATTCATCCCAAATTGCACTACAATCACGACAAATGTAGGCAATAATAAGTGTTCGCAATTTTGTACTTTTTTGTATGCATTGAAAACGATTGCATGTCGAAATTGCTTATGTCCCTGGCTTTTATGCAACTTCCAAAATAACTTTTTTAAAATGGCAGAGTGGAATAAGTAAAAGTTCAGTAAGACTGCGCTTGTATACCTTCTTAGAGGCCTGTAAAGTAGAATCGCTTGTGATTCTTCCTGTTGGGCAGCTTTTCAATAAATCAATAGTTGTTTTTTTTATTCGTTTTGTTCTACAAGTAAGACTACATCCAATAACGAATAGAAAGTGTTACTACGTGTCATTCCATGGAGTGCTGGCGTCGATTTACTCAGCGTTAAGCATTTATTGAGAAAAATTAAACATTGTAATTACAAACATGATTAAAGTGATCATATTATCGCAAAATGTCTTTATTGTTTTATTGTATAGAATTACTTTCCGTTGCTGTTTTAAATATATTCTTTTGTTGATCATTCATAATTATCCGAAAAAAATACATAATCAATTTACACAATTCGAGTGTTCTTCTTTAGCTGCAAGAGAACTTTCAAAGTCGTTAACTATGGTTTGATAGCTAATAATGACAATCTGTGTTGACATTTCTGTTTACTAAGGTGGGGCAAGTCATCATGAATCGTTTAAAGTTAGATCAACGCTTCCAAACTGTAGAAATTTACTTTGAAAAAAATAAAATAAAAAACTAATTAAGTTTTTAGAGCAATTCGTATGTTTTACGAAGCTCATTTCTATTTAAATGGCTACGTCAATCTCAAGCCATTATAGAACCACCATTACATCTATTAAAATTGATTGCTTGGTGCGTCTTTCGAAATGAGCCAGGAAATTCCGTTTTTGTTTTTGCTTCCAAAAAATAATCAGATACACACCAATGACATGCGCGCTTAACAATCGATTATGGCAAAATCAATTTCTAGAAGGGCTCCTGTTCACTGGCAACATCGTTCGTGCGCTTTTGGATTACGTTTAATGCGGCTATGTTTAATAATTGGTTAATGTCTTTAAGCATTGGAATTTTCAAGCCACTATTGACGCCATACGGCCTGATTTATTGGAAAAAAAAGTAGTCAAAAACACATATGCCGCAAATCATAATTAAATAATAAATACCATGAAATTTTATAATAAATATTTATATTAAATATGAAAGATTATAATAAATATTTTCATGCCAATAATATTTCTATCTTGTATTATTATTTTAAGTTCTCATGCAGTTATGAAACGCCTATATTTAGTTAAGGCTCTCATTTAAATTAATTATTAATTTCACATAAATGCCAAATGGGAATTCATTCAACAAGACTTCATAAATAAACACTTTATGAGTTAAATAGAAAGAATTCTTTCCTAAATCATATCTTTCCTTTGATATTTCCTCGGAAATAGTGTATTTTCCCAAGCCGACAGAAAAAAACCTACAAATTACTAAAGAACTATAACAAAAAAGTTAGAAAAAATTAATAAAAAGAAATAAGTAAAAAAGAAGAAATGCCAAATCTAACATGAAAAACTCAAATTTTGAGGTATACATTTCTGCTTCCCTCTTGTTAAAAACAGGAAGGTAAAATTAAGTTTCTTTCTTCCTTTTTTGAAGAAAAACATACAAGACACCTGGTAAAACTTTCCCCCAAAATAATTAAATCCTACATATTAAACACCAAAAGCAATTAGGCAAAAAATTTTTCAACAAAATATATGAACGGTCGATAAGATAAAACAATTAAAAGCATGTTCGGCAATTAATGGTGAAACAAATTCTTAAATTGTGGAAAATTTCTTCGAGTTTCGTTAACCATATTTAATGGCTATGGCTTTTTGTGGAGTTGTGCTACGTTCGTGTAGTAAAGCACAACTCCACAAAAAAACATTTTAATTAACTTTTGTACAAAATAACATTCAATATTTTTCGTTTATGTTGTTCACAATACTAGAACGTGAGATACTGTTATATTGCTGCCTTAAGGCGGTTTGGTTTGTACGTATTGGCTAATATTGTTTTAAAAATGATTTTGGGTTAAAATTTAAAATGGAAAATGTTTGCAATTATTAAATAAAATTTTATTAAAGTTGAATTTTTTGATAATATATATAACTGAGAAATAAAAAATAGATGTATAAGAATATTTAGTTATAAACAGAGAAACCGTAAATATTCAATTGCATGTTTTTCCTTATGAGACCATTGGAGGCAAAAATTATATATCCGTTTAAGAGCTTTTTATGGATTTTTGTAGTGCATATTCCACTATTTGAAGTATAATTTCATACTCGCTGATTTTATTCAAATGCTTACAAGTGCTTGCGCAGCAGAATAAAAAAATTTTTTTTTATTTATAGTAAACAGATTTTGCTAGTTTTACTAATTTTACTATTGGTGGAGAGGGTATTATGAGTGCGAAATAAAAATAAAGATTTCAGACCCAGCTTTTAGTATACCGATTGTCTCGTTATCTTATTCTGAATCTATCCAACTATCTCCTTTCGGCTGGCTGCCCAGATGTCTCTGCATGAGATTTTTATTCTGCAATATCAATCGGAAAATATTAAAATAATTTATGATTTCAAATATTATTTTTATACCACAAAATGCTACTCTGCTGGCTTTAATAAACAACAGAAAAAAATTTGTTTCAAAAATATTTATTTAAAAATTTTTAGCTTGTGAAAAATAAAAACATTTTGCAAAAGCAAATAAGTAAAATGTGGTGGAAAAAATTATTAATTATGTGTTTGTGTCATAAACTTAAACAAAAAGTTTTGTATTATAAAAAATTTTAAATAGAAAAATTTCAAAATTTTTTTTTGGTTTGTTGTTTTTATGTGTGTTGAATTCACACAGAACGTGGTGAACTAAAAAATTTAGAACGCTCTCTCCAGTTGGCTTACTAGTTCTATACTATGGTTTCAAAGCCTTGTTTTCTGTATGTACATTTGCAAAATATATATGTACATACAGGTGTATGTATAAGCTATAAACATGTTTTTTTATTGTAAATCTGTAATATAAATATCAAATTATTTACATACATACACGCAAAACTGTTTCAATACCATTTAAAACACTTGCTACTTTTTCTGCACAGCGGTCACCAATTGAACATTTTTAATTCCCATCACTGTAAAAACCAGATAGCGCGTTTTTACATGTTTTATAAGTGCACAAACGTACTTACAGTACGGTACGATACGTTACATTGCATAACATCAAATTTACTGTTGGCTAAAGTGGCCTTAAATCAAATCAATACACATATTCCTCTGATTGGGCAAATTTTTTTTTCGTTAAAAATTACCTTTAATTCTCAACAATTACGCAAGTACTTCTTGTATTTGTACACAAAAAACTTGCTGAAATTTCTCGAAATAAAAGAACAGTTTCAAACTTAGCGAAAATTAGAAACTCTCATATCAGATATACTAAATATTTAAATTATGAATTTTCTATTAATTTTTTTTTTAAATTAAAAATATGTATGTACTTTTTCTAGTTCTCCAGAGATTGAGGATATTTTTAAATATGTTTTAAAGTTTTGCTGCAAATATTTTTTCTTACAACTTCACAAAAATATTTGGTGCAAATGCTATCACATTTAATCTCTTGATAAATCAAAAAAGTTTTTTAAGTTTAAACATACATAAATCTGGTACAAATATTGTGCTAAATAAGTTTTTTTTATCTTTGCAGGTGCAAACCACAAGGCAGCAACGGGAAATGAACCATAAAGCGAACAACAAACAGTAAAACATCACTAACAAAATGAAATTATAATATAATACAATTTTTTTATTTTATTAGAAAAATCTGCTAATAACATATGATAACTAAAAAAAACCTTGCTAATCTGTTTTAAACTACCAGCTTAAAAATATTTAACAAAATAAATGCAAAAGTTAAATAATTTAATTTAAAAAAAATATATAAACGTAAATAACATAAATATAATTAATATTTAAAAGCCCTAAGGCAAATATCAATTAAAATTTAACGACACATATCAATTTTAGTCTGATTTATCAAAAAAAAAAAACTTTTAAACATATCAAGGGTTATTAAATAAATTATCAAACAAAAAAAAAAAAAAAAACAATAATAACAAAATTTATTAATTAAAAAAGTAAATATGTTTAAATAAACGTAACAATAATCACAAACTAAAGTGTTAGCTAAATAAATAGGTAATAATTAAAAAAAAATTATTATAAAATTTGTGCTTAAAATTGCTAGTTCCTCTCCAAAACTTCCTTTTTATTCTAAAAAATTAAATTATACATCTGCTACATATTTCTAAACCATAATTTTCTTGTCAAAAATTAAAAGTTAATTAAACAAAAGACTAACTTAATTCAAACATACAAAAATTAAGTTAAAATATTTCCTCACTTTATAACAATTAAAAAATAACCAAATCCCTTTCAATCACTATCAATGCCATTTTACTATTTCTTGCTCTTCTTAAAACACTACGTGCCGTTTTCTAATTGCAAAGTAAAATCAATTTAACTCATTATGACTCCGTATCATGGATTAAGTTTGACGTCATTGTTAGCACTGACAGCCTAATCTATCAGCTATAAAAACAACCAATCACTCACATTTAGACAAACCCATTCCCACACAAAGTGGCAGGTATTAGTTTGCCACTTCTTGTTGGATAAGCATTTTGTGGAAAATGACGCCTAATAATTAACAGATATCATCAGTGTGTTAGTGGGTTAGAAATTAAGGTAAGTCAATATTATCTTTAAAAGATTATCAAATTATATATTTGTTATGGTTTAGAATACAAATTTTAAAATTGCCAGATAAAACAATTAAACAATTAAGCAATGATAATCTAACAACGCCGACACCACAATCGTTTTTGATGCGTTTGTGCTGATGGGTGTAATACAAAAAAAAATTTTGATTCTACACCACCTTTTAGTATAAAGATCGACTCGGAATCACTTTCTGAATCGATAAAATCATGTCTGTTCATCCGGCTGGCTGGCCGGCCGGGTTTCTGGCTGTCCATGTAAACCTTGTGTCGAAAGTACGGGTCGCAATTCAGGAGAAAATTTGATGAAATTTGGTAAATGCGTTTCAATTGTCATATTGAAAATAGTCAGAATCGCTCCATAATTTTACATGAGTTTTTAGGCCTAAAAACTATCATATTATGTAGGAAGGTATTTAGAATAAATTTTGCACACAAAGACCTTTTTGCGACCTAAATCATTTAAAAAAAATTGTTTTAAGTCGATAAATACAACTCTCGAAAACTCGCTACACCATCTTTGAGTGCATATTAGAGTGGCTTTTACACTTGGATTTGAATGATTTAGCTTATCATCGTTTGTTTAGGGGTTTTACTATTCCGACCTGATTTTTTAAAGAAATATTGCTCGTTTATCTCATTAAGACAAACAAGCCTTTAAAACATTAAAAAAAAAATGCTTTTTCAAAAACCACATAAAATATCTTAACGCAAATAAATAATTTATTGCTCTTTAATAAAGCTTGCAAAAGCATTGAAAAACGATTGTCTAAAAAACTATTAACGAGAATACCCAGTAAAAAATGTGCTCCAAAAGGAGCAGTTTTATGTATGAATTCATCCCTCAAATCGCTTCAAACCTGCTGATGGGATGTATGGCGTGTTCCCGGTTTGAAAGACTATTTTCTACTGACAATAAGCGTTTCAATGCACACTGGTCAACTCCGGCCAAAAATTATTTTTTTTTTTTCAATAAAATTTTAATGACATATTATAGCTAACACTTCAAAACATACAAATCATATATTAATTTGGCTCTTGAATAACTATTTTACTGTTAATACTGTAACAAAGTGAATAATTTTTTTTCTGTAGTTTTAGGAATTTTTAAGTTTATTTTTGTACTTTGAAATTCAAGTAAATAGCTCCATGTGATAATTGTGTTTTGTCCGCTTTATTTTTTTGGATACGTGAAGTGATTGTGAGTAACTTTTAAAATAAATTAAAGCTAAACAAAACCAAATTTAAAAAGGCCATAGCCATAACAAAAAAGTTAATTATATCTCCTACTGTTAACTAGCAAAAGTAAATATTATCAATTTCAGCTGCCACCATGCGCCACCCAACTAACCAGAGCATTCTTAGTGACTTCGTTCATCTATATGAAACTAGCGTGTCTGATTGGGTGATCAGCGCCCAGCTCGAACAAGTTAAGCCAGAGATTTTAAATTTTGTATGTAGACTCCCCTCCCAATGTTTAGATATAATGAGTACGGATTTTTGGAAATTCAATTCCGAAGGGATTAGAAATGGGTAAAAACGGATAACATCGGTAACTTATATCTCGTAATCTTACAGAGGTGACGTAAAATTCTAAAAATATAATTTCTGATTTAAAAATTAAATTGACATGTACTTGTTAGTTTTTTGAAATTTCTAAATTTTGGGGACGAAGTAAAGCTAAAATATAGTTTTACTACTTTTTTGGCAACCCATTTGACTTTTAAAGTAATAAAGATAGAAATAAAATTTAAATTGTTTTCTCATCTAAGAAGCTCTTAAGTACATTTGGGTACTTTTCGGAAATTCGTAAATGCATCACTGCGCTGCATCAGTGATTTCAAGTGAATGTACACACTAGGGATAGGCAAATTGAAAAAATATATCGATATATATCGTATCGATATTTTTTAAGAGTATGGATATTTATTAATTCGAAATATCGGTATATCGATGTAGCGAACGTATTAAACTGAAATTATTACCAAATTTAAAAACTTAATATACCTATGTCAATACATATTTACATAGGTACAAACATATTACATATAATTCCATTCTAACTTTTAATTGTTTCTTTTAATTTCAAATTTAGTGCCTGTCCCTCGATTTCGAACGAAACTTTCATTCGCTTAACTTTTCATTAAAACAAAAACAAATTTTAAAATTTTTAATTTAAGTTATGCAAACGAAGTTTTCGTTTGAAATCGAGGGACCGGCAGTTAATTCTACAATAAAAAAAAATTATATACTGCCGGCAAACGAAACTTGTGACACATACTATACAAGTAAACTGTGCAATATTTTATTTTTAATATATAAGAATATGCTCAAATAAAAAAAAAACAAAATATTTATTTTTATTATTAACATTCCAACTTTCATGAGTCTATTGCTGCTAATACGCCATAATTAAGGCGATTCTTTGCATAATTCTAGGAACCCTTTCCGAAGTATTTTTTTGTTGCCATCTCTTAAAAACCGAGACAAAACTGTACTGTGTACTAGGGAGATCGAACGGTTATTATTTTAACGGTTATTTTAGCTTTGCCCAAGTCGGTTATTTTAAAATGCCCATTTTTCGAATATCAAATAAACCGGTTATTTTGGTATAATAAACCGGTTATTTAAGTAATGTGTAATTTATATACATTTTCCTTACTCTTGTTGTAGATGCACCCGTAATTTAAGTATTTTCTAATTGAATATTGGCCAAACTTAAACTTTTAATAAAGAAGGTCAAAACAAAGTGTAACAAAGGTGAAAAAACATTATGAACACTGTAAATACAAATCGCTTATAAAAGCGTGTGTTCTTGTAGAAAAAAAAACCAAAAACTATTCAAAATACTACAAAAACGTGTGCAGTTAAAAAGTAAATAGTAATTTGTGCAAGAGCATTCTAAATGTTAAATATATTTTTATATAAAGGTTATCTCTAGATATTTTTCGAACGCCTGAAGTGCCCTAAAATGATAAGTTGCAAAGGTTCTTCTATGTCACGACTTATTAATCACCTTTAATTAGTATACATGCTTGACATTAATGTGATCCAAATGAAACTTAACTCCGAAGTAGTTCTGAGGAGACAACAAATAATAATTTACTAAAATACGCTGCAAAAAAATGAATCATTGAGTGAAATATTAGCCCGTTGTGTTGCCGAGGACGAAATGCCCGTTAAGGCACTAAAAACTCTTAAGTAGTTCTAATATTTTTCTGCTGAAAACTACAACATTACGGCGGAATCAACGATATGGGAAAAATGTCTACCAGTTTTCTATAATGCTGAAACAAATTAATTTGATAAAGATAATCCTGGCGTTTGCAACTTTTAAAAAATATGGTTGATTTATATAGATACCTTAACCACCAACAAATTAAAAGCCATTTAAAATAAATTTGAGAGAATATTTCAAATAATAACTTTATAAAATTCCTATAATTTATTTGCTTTTGCAAAACGTTTGTCTAGATCAAATATCATTCAACAGTTTTTAAATTACATTATAATCAAGTTTGGAAAATCAAAAAAAAATTGTTGAAAATTTAGAAAAAGTTTGATCAATTTACTGGTCCCACTTTTCTTGGATTTTATCGTAAAATATTTGTTATGTCTGATTTAAGTCATATCATGTATTTTGTTGGTTCCTAACCTTTGCAAATTGTTTTGTTTTTTGTGTTTTTAAGTATCCGAATTAAAACCGGTTAACCGGTTATTTAAAAATTGCTTAACCGAAAACCGGGTTTTTTAAAATAGCAACTATTCGTAATATTCGAAAACCGGTTATTGAAAAAAGTCGAATAATCGATCTCCCTAATGTGTACTCTATGAAAATGTACAATGGAAAAGCGCCGTTATTTTCTTAATATTAGTTAAAAAACATATGATGCAATGCTTAAAAAACAACAGTATTGTAAGCAGTTGAGCAACGGTTAAAATATCGAATTCGATAATCGATATGGGTATTTTTAATATCGGCGATATATATCGATTATATTTTTTTAATATCGATTTTTTGATATATCGATATTTATTGCCCATCCCTAGTACACACACTATGTTTATTGTAACAATATATTATTGTCGTACACAAAATATTGTTATTTTTATTTAATATCAACAATATTACAGTTACTGTAAACATGTCAATGTTTATCGCAATTATAAATTTAAGTATGGTTCACTGAAAAATAGTCATTTTTTTGAAAACATATTATATTCTTCACAATCATTTAATGATATTTAATAGCCATAACATGATAATTTTCTATACGTGTAGTCATAATATATTTAAAATATCTTTACTCTATTAATATTTTGTTATCGCCATTTGTAAAATAATTTTGCATCAGTTGTGTCTTTTGTTTTAAATATGCCTATCGAATTATTTTTTATTCAGTGGTTAAACAATTTAAAAAAAATTGTAAACTATCACAAAATAAAATATCAATACTAAAAAAATTTAAATCTTGTGTGAAAATGGTACAAAAATATTGACCATTATTTTGTGTTATTTTAGAGAAAAAGAATGAAAATTCTATAAAATAATCTTTAAATAATTGCGACCTACGACAAAATACGTTAAAAATATTATGTTAAAAGTTGCATCATTTTATGATGTGAAATACCTGTAAGAGCTTTACGTTAAAGTTGCCAGTAAGTAAATAAGCTAAATATATATTAAACATATTTTTCGGTTTCAGATTTAATCTACATATTATTATGTTTAACATGATAATAATATGATAACCTTATTATGATTAACATGATAATAACATGATAACTTTTTAGCTTATTATTATTAACATGATAATAATATGAATTATTTTTAACTTATTATGAATTATTATAAGATGTAATAAAAACATATTAGGATTAAGGGGAAAATTTTATGATGTAATATTACGAATATATTTGGCCATAAGATGATTCAATAATAATCGTAATATGTTGACTTCAATCAGAAATCTTAAAATAATATGTTGCTCTTAGAATATGTTTACCACAACCACGTTTTTTCTTTGCGTGTATATATATAAATGAAGTAGATGTGGAAGAAAAAATTGTCAAATACTCCACAAAAATAATAGTCAAACAATAAAAAAATTATAATTACGTTTTTACCGGCATTAAAAAAAGTTTGCTACTCTGACGCAGCGCAGTGATGCATTTTCTAACGTACCTATAACTATTTCTGGTACTATTTTCTATACTGCTATTTATGTATTGCATGCAAAAATTAAATTCAAAACAATGCTCATAAAATAATCATTTTTTATATGGCCTTGTAATACTGGTATTTATAAAGTTATGAAGTTGTTGATATAGGAGAAGACAAATTGGATATTTTAACCATATATGATTATATCTATTTTTTTACTCAAGTGGTCAATAATAAAGGATTGGTAGAGGAGGTAAATAGATATTCCACAAACTACTAACTTCTAATACTTGTTATTAGAAAGACATATGAGTGTAAATCACTAGGAAGCATTTATTTGTCAGGCCATAACATTCCCAATGTCAAACATTGCTGATCCTTTAATTATGTGTGCCCTTCGTCAAAGGCTTTAAAAATTAAAAAAGTGTTTTTCACATGTTGGGCACCAACAAAATGGCAGTTCGTGATAGATTCGATTTATTTATGTTAGTTATTGTAACAAAATTATCATTGTGTTTAAGGTAGTTGTTCCGCATTTGAACTCATAACTTTTATCCTACAAAATCCATTTCGCTGGATTTCAATCCCAACGTGCTTTAAAGAATTAGAAACAATTTGAAAGCAATATTGTTTTTTCTGTCAAGTCGTTCAAAAGTAATCGTAATGTGAATAGACGGATAGACTGGCATCGTTATAGACATCGTTAAATAACTTTAGAAGTCCTCTTATATCCAGAATATATGTTCTTTATGGGGTCTTAGAAGAATATTAAAAAGCTACACACGGAATGATAAACTACCCTAAAGTGAAGAGAACTGCCACCAAAGTAGTCCCTTGATAGGTCTTTGGTGGTAGAGGCCTGTGCTAGTTATAAAATTTTGTATGAATGGGACCTATCACTTTTACAAGGTGTTGTCATTGGAGGGGGTCAATTGACACCTAACCGAAACCATTTGACAAGTCACACATCTATTCTCAATGAACGTTCTTAGTGTTAGTTACTACAATGGAGTATTATTTCAATACAATGTAGTATTATTTCAAGAAAACAAGTCCTTGAACTAAACCTAAGAACAAAATCTTTTTTTGAATACTGTACTGTAATTCATTACTTTTTCTACCTTTTGGTTCTTCATATACCAGTTAAATTATTGGTTCTCCTTTCACTAGTCATGAGCTCTTTCTTTGTTTGCTTGTTCTATTTTCTATTTCTAGTCTGTTGAAACAATTGACGCAAATTTCACGCAGGGTAAGTACACCCTCATCCGCCACTAGTGCTGGAGGGTGTAAGGAAGAAATAAATTCCACATTCAAATGTGGGACAATTTTTTCTAAATAAATGTAGCTTAATGCATTTTGTTGGGCCTATCATGTGTTCATGTAAACTTTGTGTGCAAAGTTCGGGTTACAAACTTAAAGATAATTTAATGAAATGTGGTGCATAAGCCAAATGTCAATTATGAAGATAAGTAAATTTGTATTATATTTTTAAATATCTTGTCCAAGATTCACTACACTACACAAACAAATCCTAATAATCTTTTTTAGTGGATAAGTATAATTTGCATTGTCTTTAACTAATCCTTTTTAATTTAGTATATATTTAAATTTCACTTTTAAATATTAATGACATTTAAAGTCATCAATATGGCAAAAATGATTTAAACAACATCTCATTTATAATGCATTAGAAACAAAACATAAAGGAATAGATAATAAATAAATACCATTAAATAAGTAAAGTAATAAAAAAAACTATCAAACTTTGACATAAAATATTATAGACATATTGATAGACAACAACAAAATGCAAAACAAACATGTGCAAATTGACGACATTGACATCAAATTTAACACACTGCACAGTGGTCAACTGCGGCTAAAAATTATTATTATTTTTTATAATTTTATACTGATGAAATTTTGATAGTAAATGAAAGCTAACACTGAAAATCACACAATTAACCCCATTTGTTGGTTACCAATAATCAAAATAATATTGATGCAAAAGTTATAATTTTCTGCCTGCAGCTTTAAGGTACTTAATTTTTTTTTTTACATTTAAATAAAATTGTCAAATTATCTTGCGTGTTTTAAATAGTTTAAGTTATTTACAGGGTGGGCCATTTAAAATTTCAGCAAAAAAAAAAAGAACTGATTATTTTTTCAAATTTCTGGTTATTGAAATGGTTGTCATTATATAATGGAGCACAATATCATTCCGTTGACTTCCACGACTGGCGCGGCAGTATCTTATCCGATAAACCCAAGTTTTCAGTATATTATCGATTATTTCGACTTGAATCTCTTCAATGGCAACCTCGATTTCATTTTAACGCTTCAACTATCTCTGGATAATTTGCGTAACATTTGTCATTAATGGCTCATTTCGCTTTAACATTTGTCGCAATAAGATTTAAAGGTATAAAAAGCTAATGTTTTTTCTCAAAGCGAATTAAATATTTACTGTCTTATGCAAACAAAAAGTAAAAGTTCACATTAGTTGAACACATCTTTAAGCCTATATATTTTGCTAGGCTAAGGCTCGTTTTAATAACTTACTGAAATCGAAAGGTAGGATCTTAGCAGCCATGTTAAAAGTATTATATTATTACAACTTAAATTTAACCTACATGGTAGGATGAACCTTTTCTTAACTTATCGCTCACTTGAGGTGAAGGAGAGATGTAATAAAATCCTTTCATTATCTATCGGTTAGTTGTGAAAACGGACTTTAATGTGTTGTTTAACTAATGTGAACTTTAACTTTTTTTGCATAAAGCTGGGATCACACGATTGCCGCAATGCACAAATTTGCACACTTTTTAATACCCCAATCGTGTGACTGCCAAATCAAATGCCTCATGTACCAACCGAGGGCAATATTGTGCTTACTTTTACCAATAAAATGCAACCCTGGTGCGGCAATCGTGTGACTACTTGATATGCAACAGCGCGTCAACAAAAATGACAAAAATGTACCAATATTTATTGGGTTCTTGTGCGGCAATTAAACAACACAATACGCGCCAATATTTGCCTTTTTTTAACAAATTTACTTTGTGTGTTTCTCTTTGTAGGAATAAATTAAAAATTTAATTTATCAAAAATAAAAATTTAGCAACTCATTAATAAATAAATTAATACTAAATTTTGTATTCCCGAAAATAACTGTTGCTATATAATTTTTTTTTTTAAATTAGTGCAATAGCGGTTCAGGACAATATTAAAGAATATATACAGGAAAACGGAGCAAAATGTATTTTAATTCTTTAAAGCGAATTTATTTTTGAATATAAATATTCTCTATTTCTTTATATATATAATAAGAATTTTACTTGGTTTGATTTTTGGAATTTCATATATTTTACTTAAAAAATTTCAAATAAAACTATTCAACAAAAATTTGTTTGAATTGATGATACAATTTTCTTTTGTTTAATGAACAAGCCAACTAGATCTCTCAAACAAATAAAAAACCTACCACAACAGCTGTGTTCGCAATTGACACAAGTAAGAACAATCGTGTGACTGTGCTGCGGCAATTATTGTACCCATTTCGCTTTGTACCAACTAGCGGCAATTTAATTTGTATACAACAGGGCAATCGGATGATTTAAGAATATTTGATTGAGGCAATTTCATTATTGTGCGTCAATAAAGCACAATAAAAATTGTGTCATACTGGTGCATTTGCGGCAATCGTGTGATCCCAGCTTAAGAAGGTAAGTCTTTAGTGCTTTTATTAAGTGAAAGACTAGCCAACAATAAAAATTTATTTTAAACATTGTTTTAGTTGTTGCAAAAAAAAAAGAACTTTGAAAATAAAACTGAAATTATAATAATACAACTAAAAATTCCCAAAAATCAAAATTAAATCTAAAATTTCAAAAAAAAAATCTTCAAATTACGTTTTATATGCCAGTCTCCAAAAAAAAAAACACATTAATTTGATGAAAAAGGCAACGCAGACTACTAAGATAATCCTAACAAAACATACATCTTTGTATCGATAAATATTTAAATTAGTAATACCTTTAAAGCCTACGTGGTACTTTTTTAAAATTTTGTGTGGCACATTTGGGACGCGCATTTATCTGAGAAATTAAATATGTTTTTAAAATTTGGAATAATAGGAGAACAAAATTTAAGCTACTTACTGAACGAAATAAACAAGTTAAGGATTTTTTTTGCGAAATAGACCACTGTGCACTATAATAAATATACTTATTTATTATAATCATGTTGATAGTAACGATGACGGTGTTGTTGATAACCATAAAAACAAAAAAATAATAAGACAATAAGTGAAAACCTAAAGATACGAGCGTTGTAAGAACAAACAAGCAAGGGTGCTATATTCGCCTATGCCGAATCTTATATACCATTCACCATGGTGCTATAAGGACAGAAATTAATTGGGTACGTTAGTTCGTTTAATTCAAATTTCTCTATTTAAGCGGGAAATCATGTGTGTGTTTGTTATGTGTAAAAAATGCAAAAAAAATCAACATGCCTATTAAAATGCTCACATCTGACTGACGGACTGATTCATCATCGTACGACCTAAAGGCCTAAAGCTTAGAATTTGAACTTTGGATCAGAGGTAGGGCTCTCGCTAGGTCGATCCACTAAGAAAGGATTTCCAATGTTTAGAGTGTTTAAAAGGGTACAACCTGCATTGTGGAAACTTTTTGTCACCTCACCTGTCTTTTAAACTAATAAATATAGAAATAAAGATTATATCTTATTCGTAACTTATCAAAAAAAATTGGTACTTTTTCGAAAATCGAAACGTTTTTTTATAAAATAAATTTCCCCTCCATTCACTGGCATATCGATGCCTTACTTTCTCAACCTCGTATCTTAAAAAAATACGGTTTGTACTTTTTCATATAAATCGATTGTTTTTTTTTTTGTGTTCTATTACTGCAACAACTAATTATTTCAATACTTTGTCTCAATTCTGGAAATATTAATAAATTATTGAAATAATAAGTTTTTGCAGTAAAAGAACACAAAAATAGTAATCGTTTGACATGATAAAGTCAAAACCGTATTTTTTTAAGATACGAGGTTGAGAAAGTAAGGCATCGATATTCGTATTGAATTATTGGCTCCCACTACAATATTGACATTTTTAATTCTGTAATGGGGAGAAAAAAAATTGTGGTACTTTTTGGTTAAATCGCAAGAACATAATCTTTGGCATATAAATATGCCCACGAAAGAAAGGAGGACCCTTACGAAGTAGCGGCTTAAAATTTAGTATATAAAAATTAACCTAGTCCCATCCTATTTGTGGTCTTCGGAAAATTAATTTCAACAAACAGACGGACAGAATGGTAGCGCTAAATCAACTTTGCTACTCATAAGGACGCAGAATATATTTACTTTGTGGGGTCTAAGATTAATATTGTAGCAATTACAAACGGAGTGACAAACTTTTTTATACCCTTTCCACCTGTGGTGAAGGGTATCAAATAGTGTTTTAAATAAAATTTCTTGACTGTTATAACACAGCGGAACAAAATTGAAATTTTTGTGTGTTGATTGGAAGTTTTTCTCTATTAGCTCGCATTTTGAAGTTACTGGTACTAATCGAATTTTTGGCTTTTTTCCAAAAATTTAATTTTCAAAAAATCATAGTTTCACTCTTTATGAAGCGATTTTCAGAATTCTTCTTTTTTTAAAGATGTAATTCTTAGCTTTGAAAAACAATCAATTTTGCAGATCACAAAAAATGGTTGAGTAATGGTTGTTTAGGTTTAAAATTACAATTTTTTATTTTAAAAATCTTGAAAAATCCAAAACATAATAAAGTCAAAATCTTATTACTTTTACGTAAAGTCACATAACCTATGAACAAAATGAGATATAAATAGATCATAAAAGTCGATACGTTTCGCTTTTGTTCACAATTAAGTGAATGTACCTCATTAAAAAATAAAGTACATAAATAGAGCAGCAGCACACACACACACACACACCTTAAAAATACTATTTTTGTATGGAAATTGCGATCTTTATCAATTTAATTGTCTCAGTAAATTGTGAAGAAAATTAAAAGTTATGTACCGATTACAATGAAATAAAGCTCATATCTTTTGAAATATGTTTAGCTAACTGTTTCTATACCAACACTGTGATTTTTTCCAAAATAAAAGTTTTAATGAATTTTTAAATATAAAATTTTTTTTTTTAATTGTTCTTTTTAATAATCAGTATTGTGGTTATATTATTGAACTGTTAATGGTTTTTAATCCAAATTTCGATATTTTTAATTAGACTTAAGTTCATTGAATTTAATTTTCATTAAATTATTTTTATGAAGACAGGAATTTTACAACATGAAATAATTTAAAATTTATTGATAATTTTTCATTATTGACCACGCTGAGAATTGAACCCAGGCTTTTACGGACAGGTTGCCCTGACTAGTTTAGATTGTAACCACGCAATCTCTTCGGAGGGGTTTGCCGTTTTTACTCACACCACCATTGAAGATGGATGATGTCAAACATCAAGCTTTAAACCGAACTGGTATTTTACCTTGGTAGATCGAACTTTGCTTTGAATGAATGATTATCTATTTAATTGATTTACACGTTCTTCAAAAAACAGAAGCTAGGAAGTGTTTATAATCGGACCTAGTTAGGGAACCTGTCCGTGAAAGCCTGGGTTCAATTCTCAGCGCAGTCAAGAATGAAAAATTATCAATAAATTTAAATTAATTTCATGTTGTAAAATTCCTGTCTTCATAAAAATTATTTAATAAAAATTAAAGCCTAAATAAAAATATCGAAAAATTGTTCTTTAAAAACAGAAAAAACTTCAACGATATCTCTGGAACTTCTAGGCAAATTTAAGAACAATGTAAGCACGGCTTAAAGATAATATTGTTAGCGAATTTTGGTTTTTTTTTAAGTACATATGGTGCACCGTTTTCAAGTTATGCAGTGGAAGTGTCTTAATTTTGGAAATAACGGTATATCTCTAAAAGTCGAGCTGATAGAAAAAAAACTGAGTACAGATTTAAGTTCAGCGTCCCAAATAACCTTAAAAACAACATTCAGTTTTTAATCAACAAAAACCTTGTTCCGTTGTAAAATCCAACAAATTACAAGGAAGATGTGCTGTGTATAAAAATACCTATATATGCGAATTTATTTAACAGATGTATTTAATTTTTTTTTTTTAAATTTCTCATAATCATGTTTGTGTACCGAGACGTATGACTTATGTATAATAATTATCAGCAAATTCACTTACATACGCCACATATCTTCGTATGTAACATAACAATAATAATGAATTGCATATTTCGTTGGGATATTTTTCTTACAATAAAACTTTTAAAAAAAAATATAAAAAAGAAAAACAAAAACAAAACTTTTCAAGGAACCAAAGGTTCAGGAACTAGTTATTGTTTTTTTTTATGACAATCTTAAAGGAATATCCATAAGTTTTCATACATTAACTGCTATAAATTGATATGCATACGTATTCAATGATATGTATACAATTTATGTATATTTATTTAGCTGTTAGTATCCCTATTTGTTTTGTCCCCTTTTGGACATACGTATTTCATGTTTCAAAAACAAACTCACTGACTGACTGACTGACTGACAGTTCCTTGTTTATATTGCTGGTAATGTTTTCTGATCCTGTTAGTGTCATGTATCATATTCTCTAATGGCTTTACTTTCAGCAATAATGTCAGACTAAGTACGAATGTCTTTATATGGAAATAGTTTGTGATACAAAATGCAATAAATGTATACGAAATACATAAATAAAAACTTCCTTTTAAATTGTGGATACATGAAATATATAGTTATGAAAAATATATGGGCCTTTTTAAAATTGTATTTAAAATTAATGTAATTATAACTAAGGAGTTATATTTATATGCAAATATTCAAATTTAAAAAAATCGTTGTTTGCATTTTTAAATACTCTATTTGATTGAAATTCTGATTTGGTAATTAAGGGGAAAAAACAAGTAAGAGTTTTCATACCATCCACCGAGAGGTCAAGTAGGCTTAATGTGGGATCTATAAATTATATGCCAATCTTACCTCACAGTTTTATAATTCGTTGCCTAATTTAAATAAATTATTTATTTGGTAATTTATTTCAGAAATATTATTAGGTGTATTTAAGTCATTTTTAGGAGGGGATTTAATATTGGACACATCGTGAATTATGGTTCGTTGCTCACAAAATTCGGTAGAGTGATTTATAGAATTAAAACCGCCTAAATTAGAGCAAATTTTAATACAGTAACATAAATGTTATAGAATTTAATGCTTCCAGTGACGCTAACTCTTCACAACAAAATATGGCTTAATTTTTAGTAAAAAACGACTAAATAGTGGCTTAAAAAGGTCAAATAAGATAATATTACAAAAAACGCCACAACATTAATGAAAAACTTAAGAAATTAATTAACTACGCTGGAATTGCAAAAAAGTGATTATTTTTAGGGTTGTAACGATACGCCTTTTTGCCGATATGATACCGATACTAAAGAAGAAATATCGCCGATACCGATACCGATACGAATATTAAATTTAAATTCAAGGTAAAATTAACAAAACTCAAGTAGAGTAATTTCTTTATTATACAAAATTATAGTGTTAGAGATTATTAATGCGTATAATTGATTTTAATATGATTTTAAAAACAACGAAATTAATATAAATTCATCTTAAATTAATTTATTTTTTAAACAAAAAACAGTTAGGGTTCTCATGATATCGCTTAAAAGGCTCACGATCTGTAAAACTTTGCATTTTTACGGCCTCACAAGTGAACTGTCAAAAATTGTATGAGAATTATTTTACACAAACTTCGTAAATTTGCCCGACAATTTTGACTCGCAAACTTGCGCTGTTCAATTTTCATTAGCAGATTTTTGTAATGCTCTCCGTAATTTTCAATGAAAATTTCAAGTGTTTATAAATCACAAACAATAAATTCTTCACATTTTAATCACAAATTTCAACTTTTATTTTTAATTTTGTTTGCATTGACGTTTCTTACAAACTGATATTAATTGTTTAAAATTACACAAAAATTAAAAAGGGTCTTCATGAAACGAGTCTCTCAAGTTTACCCATTTGCACAAATGGCAATTTTAAGCGATATAATAAAAACCTTTAGTGTATGCGATTATTAATATTCCAAATTAATATTAATAAAGTTTTTGCTTAAAAAACAAAGTATTCTCATTTTTTGCGGAGATAATTTCACAACTTGAGGCAGACATGCAGTAAAATATCGTATCTCAGAAGTGAATGAACCCATTTGACAACTAAAGTATTTCTGCGCCATGGCCTTAAACTTTGAGTAACCGCCAGTAAACAAGCGAATCTGCGTCTCTAGAAAAATTAGAAGATCTAAGATATATCTAGACTTATTGTTTTTGCGTTTTCTATCTATTTCCTTTGAAATTTTGTAGCTTTGTATCGAAGGTAAAAAATTTTAGATAAACAAAAGATTTCATTACTCTCTAAGCCATCAAATCTTTCATACAGAGCTAATGCTACGTAAAGCAACAATTTTTGGGAATCTGAACTTATCTGCATCTCAGTTTATTTATTTATCCTATTTCCTAATTTTCGAAGACTCAGTTTATTAATTTATCGTTTTTTCTAATAATTTTCGAAGACGTTAACTAGAGAAATAGCGTCAGTAAATTTAGCAGTGCATTTGCTTATGGCTTTTTTTGGTCTCTTTGAAGTAACCCAAAGTTTGTAGCGAAATGATTTTTTTTATAAAAATCATTAAAAATTGGCAGAAAATTCTTAAAACGTACAAATACTCGTAAATACATGATTTATCAATGGCAGAACGTTTTACCATTATGGTGAAAAACAAAACGGTTAATGCCGCAGGTCTACACCAAGCGTTCAATGCATTTATGACCAAAAAGTCGAAAAATTGCACAGCAAACGAGGAAAATACATATACATATCGGAGGCATGAAGTAGGATTACTTTCTTCTTTAGAATGCGTCTCGAAAAAAAGAAAAAACGCGGGGCGAGGACCGACCTCCAGATTCAGAATCTAAAGAAACAATTTATTATTCTGTTTGATATTTTGCTATTAGTTGGTATGCAGAAAATAAGCATTGAAAATTAAATTCTTTATTCATATAAACTATAAAAAAGTATCGGCATATCGACAGTAAGATATCGCCGATACCCATATTCAGCAAACGTGGATAACCGCCTATATATCGGCATCGGTATCGGTATTCGTTACCTCCGTAATTATTTTGTTTATGTACATTTTTATTAACAACAAACTAAACATAAGAAATTTAATAAAGAAAATCTCAAATTATCGATTAAATTGTTTTTAACTAAGAAAAATTCAACGTTACAACTAAGAATGCCGATACGATGCCGGCACTCAAAAAAATATATCTGCGATACGGATACCGATACGAATTTTAAATTTGAATTCAAGGTAAAATTCACAAAACTCAAGTAGAATAATTTTTTATTATACAAAATTGTTGTAAGAGATTGTTAATATTTAAAATTGACATCAATTTGATATGAAAAACAACGAGTTTGAATTTATGGTAATATCAACAAAAAACAAATAATATGTTTATAGAAAAGAACAGCGTAAGAGACTATAAATTTTGAATTTAATAAGATTTTTGTTAAAAATACAAGATATTCTCAACTTTTGCGGAGATCGAGAATCCCTTCGAACCAGACTTTCAGTTAAAAAAAGTCTCTCAGATGCTACAGAGCTCATTTAAAAACTTAAGTATTTCTACACCAAGCCGACCTGCGTCTATAAGGAGAGCTAAGGTGTATCCTGACTTCTTTTCTAGTAGAACATTAGCTTAGGAAGGACAGAGGCGCATCCTCCTCAGATATTCTTATAATTTGTTCACCAACGCTCCAAAGGCCATTTTTACATTTATCAGAACTCTTACTACGTGTAGGGGTGACGGTGTCTTCCGTAGTTTCAGAATAAATAGTCATATCAGCGCAGTAAGACGTTTTTTCAATACGATTGGAGTCGATTGTCTTTAGAATATTCGAAGTATTTTAGAAAAACAATAGATTTTATTATTCAATAAACCCTCAACTCTTTCATTCAGAGCTAATGCTAAGTAAGTCGCCAATTTTTGGGCCTCTGAACTATTCTCTATCTCAGGTTATTCATTTATCATATTTTCTAATAATGTTCGTAGACTGTTAACTAGCGAAATAACGCCAAACAATGTAGTTTATGTATTTTGTAGCCTCTTTGAAGTAACCGAACATTGTCAGCAAAATTATATTTATTCTCACAGACATCATTAAAAATAAGCATAAAATCTAAAAACGTTTAGAATATGCACGTTTTTGTGCTACAAATACATAAAAGATTTAGCAATAAGACAACATTTCACTACTATGGTGCAAAGAAAAACAGCTAAACCAGGAGATCCACGCTACGCGTTCAATTCGTTGATGCATCTGTCAAAAAAGTAGAATCTGTGTAAAGTTGTATTGACAAGTTACACAGCAAACTCGTATAGTGCATACGTATAGAACGCATCAAGTGGGATTACTTTCCACATTTGCATGCATCTTAAAAAACAGGTCAAGAGAATATCAAACGCATAGAGGGCGTGGTTTAGACCTCCAGCTAAAGAATGATGTAAAAGAAACAATTTATTATTCTATTTTGATTTTATGTTCTGCTTTTAAATGTGCTATTTCCCTTAGTTGTTATGAAAAACTAAGCACTGAAAATTTAATTGTTTTAATTGTAGAAAAGTATCGGCGTATCGATAGTAAAATATCGCCCATACCGATATTTCGCCAAGCCTGAAGTATTGCCGATATATCGGTATTCGTTACATCCCTTATGCTGCATTCATAAAATTTGAATAAATACAAATGGCTAAATTGATTTTTCCGTGGCAAAATGTGATGAAATGACTAAATCTAGCCACTAAATTGCTAAATTGGCAACACTGAACGCTTCTAAAGTTGCTTTTCGGAAGGCCGCTTTATACGGGACCTATGGTAAATAACGGACTTAGCAAATAATGAAAAAACAAAGTTTCAATAATATTTTGTACGTATTTAATTTTTTATATTTTGGTAAATATTACCGTCATCAAATCGACGAAGTATGATATTTGAACTACAAAAATAGGTACGGTGTTAATTTGAATATCGGTCAAAGGTTTTTCCTTTGTCTGAAACATTTTTCAAGTTGACAACGTCTTAGTAAATTAATAAAAAAAAATAGTAAAGTAAACAACTTACTTTCATCAAATTAAAACCTCCACTCTTGTGCAGTACCATTAAACCAAGGAAACATGCCATAAATTCCAACGCTAAAACAAAAGATTCCACAGCTGCAAATACAAAGGAAAAAAAATAAATGAAAATCTTTAAGCAATAAATACTAACATTTAACTAACAACTCAAGCAAATATAAACCCAGGGACAAAGAATTCAATTAAAAATAGTTATAAAGAACGAAATATTACAACAATAACAACAGCTGACTTAGAAAAAGAAGTATTTTTGCAAGAATAATTTACATAAAGTTTTGCTAACTACACCATTATCGTGTACCAAGTAAAACGTTGCACTCACTGACAGTGCAGCCGAAAAGTTTGAATATAAATTCTGATTACCCAGCAATTTCTAATTACTTTCATTTATATTCGTAAGCAAAGTGCATGTATATTTTTGTGAATAACTGTTATTTTACATACATACATAAGCATGTAGTAGCCCAAGCCTCCAACGAACACAAAAACAGAAAAATGTCAGTGAAATATTGTAGTTACAGTAAATGTAAACTACTGCCTAAAGTCGTCTTAAGGCAAATGTCAACATTGGCATTATGCTTCTGTTGGAGGAAAAATATTTCAAATAAAAATAAAATAGAGTGAAAACTATTAACACAAGAATGTCTTGATGCAGAAATGAAAATTGGGTTAAAGCATTGCATGTGCACGAGAAATGAAAAAAAAGAATAAACTTGTTTTCAAAAGGACCTTTGCGACCTTAATATGGTTTTGGTGGTATTACTACTACTGTAAATTAATTTAAACAAAAAAGTTCAAAAGTATTTCAAAACAATATTTGCTTGATCTACTTTTAACATAACCACATATCAAAAAAATATTCCTGGGATAAGTTTTTCCGCAAAAATTCATATATCTGCAAAGCATACATTATGTTTAAACATTCAAGCTGGGAGCTTAATGAAAATTATGCATATGTATTAGAATTAAATTAAATTTATTTTAATCTGAAAAATCTTTAAATCCTCTAACAAAATGTATTCTATTAATTTCTAAAGGATAAGATAAAAGCGTTCGGTGTATTCTACTTTGAAAACCCGGCAAAATACCATATAAAAATTTAATACACACATCATTTAAGTAAGTACCTAAGGCTTTTATAAACAATTGATTTTAACTCTATTTTCGAAAATCTTCATTGACATCTTAAGTGGCTATTTAATGGCTTATATTTGTTAATTTTAATGGTCTTTGTGATTATTTGCTAAAATCTTTATGGCATTTCTTACTAACATTTAGTGCATTGCCATAATATTAAATCTTAAATTTAATAGCTATTGGCAGTTTAAAAGCAGTATAAGTCTTATTGTATCTAATACACATTTCTAACGACATGTTTCTCCTATTATTTTCGTATAATAAGACCAATAATAACATTTGAAAACTAAACATGAATTGAAAGATGTTAAAAGACAATAACCTTCAATTTTTTAGTTCTCCCTGTTAATCCGAAAGCTTGTTTTAAATGGACACTTCTTTTCTAAATTTGTTAAAAGTTAGCATTTATTTTAATTTAGAATAAAGTCTGAAATTGTGTTTGAAACCAGTTGCCGTATTGACCAAATGTTTTGTATCGTTATAACTATTGTATGTTGAATAAAAATACAATAGTACAGGGTGTCCGCCGGAAAGGTATACTACCTTGTTTTGCCGCCATTTTGGTAAACATTAGTCATGATAGTTCATATTTGGCAGTCGTGAAGTAGACATGTGACAAATTTATTATGGAAAAATATTCGATAAACCAACGTGTTGTAATCGTTAAAACATATTATCGAAATCAATCATCGATTACTGTGACGATGAGAAAGTTACGTGAAATTTTTGGGAGAAACAACGTGCCAACAAAACGCACTAGTTATCGTGTAGTGAATGATTTCGAAGAAAGAGGTTCTGTAGGTGATAGGCCCAAGTATGGACCGCAACGTACAGCAAGATCGGCTGAAAACATAACTGCTGCTCAAGAAAGTGTGCAAAACAATCCATCATCCTCAAGAGCGTGCTCAGGAGCGTGGTCTTCAAAGAACAACTTTGGCCACAATATTGCACAAGGACTTGCATTAGTTTCCATTTAAGGCTCAGTTGACACAAGAGCTTCTTCAACAAGGCGTATATATGGGCATATGTACGGCGGCGTACTAGGATGTTACAGCTCGCCCATGACAACCCCGATTTTCATGAAAAAATCATATTGAGTGACGAGACACATTTTCATTTGAATGGATATGTGAATAAACAGAATAGTCGGTTCTGGGCAATGCAGAACCCTCAAATTATTCATCAGTCACAAAAGTCATAAAAGTGACAGTCTGGTGTGCAATTTGGTCAGGAGGAATCATTGGACCTTACTTCTTTGAAAATGAAAACGGCGTAACGTTAACTGTGAATGGTGAGCGATATCGTGATATGATTAAAAACTTTTTAACGCCACATGCTTTTGGCTTGATTAACATGCGGTATCAACATGACGGTGCCACATCGTATACAGCCAGGCCTACAATGGAGTTACTGCGAGCAGTATACCTTCCCGGCGGACAGCCGTATATGCTTGTTGTAGGTAATTTTCATATCAAGTTAAAATATAATTTTATAATTTTATTCCACATGATAATAAAGTGGTTGCACTGTTTGTATTAAAGGGGTTATAAGTTGTTAATAAATTTTGTTAATTTATTTGAGTTTCAACTATTTTTACTCGACTAAGGCATAACAGTATCCAACATTCACTCTCATATTTGCTAGCCACAGTAGTTCACAAAAGACTTCTAGCATCTTAGCAAACTCATTTTTTTATTAAAACGAATCAAACAAAACTTTATTATACCCTCACAACTAGTTGTGAAGAGGGTATACTGAGTTTGTCATTCCATGTGAACATTTTTTAATATTCATTAAAGCCCCATAAAGTATATTCGAATTCGATCTCTCTGTCCGTCTCTCTGTCGGTCTGTTGAGATCACGCTCACGTCCGAACAAATAAAAAGAAAAAAACAGTATTGGTATACAATTTTTCGTAGTTCTCCTAAGCAGATTGGGATTGAATTCCTGAACATTCAGCTCAGTAGGAAAGTAGTTAAGAATCCAGAGGTGGAATTGCTTTGTAACAAAACCAAACACGGATTGACATAACATTTTGCACAAATTTATTTTATATGACTAGAAATCACACTACTTAATTTAGTGATAAAGCGCATTTGATGAAAACACTTAAGTAAGTCTAAAACAGTATCAAATAATGATATTGTAGTTAAATGTGGTCTGTTATAATTTCATAACACTAGAAATTACACTGCCGGATTTTGCAAACATTGGTCTATAATTCTCTATAGGTACTATGTAAAGCCCACCCTCGGAAAACACTATAGTACGCCTGAAACTGTTACAAAAAATGATATTGTAGTAAAATAATTTCATAAGACTTCGAATCACACTGCGACATTTATAATAACTATAATTATAACGTTGGGTCATAATTTTCCACTCTCGGAAAAGACTTGAGTCTTATGACAGACAAAATGTTGCACAATAGTTTTAGTGGTTACAGTTTTGAAAATACTAAGGATTATTCCGAGAGTGGACTTTATATAGTAAATAATGGGCCGATTGTCACGAAATTTACTAAGGTAATTTCTAGTCATATAAAATGAATCTGTACAAAATTTGATACGAATTGTGTCAATTAGCCCTCAATTTCTGTTTTTGTAATAGAAATGTCAATTTTTAAGGAGCACCCACTCCTTACCCGAATTCGCGGTTGTTCTGGGTTTCAATCCCATAAGGCTTAGGATAACTAGAAATTTGACACCAATTATATTTTAAAATAAAGAATTACCCCCATATTAAAAAAATATTGAAGGTTTATAGCAGGTTTATGAAACGAATTTATATGAAAATTTGTTTAATAAACATTTTATTAATCAAAATTTTTTTTTATTAATATGGAGGTTAATCTACAAATAATATTCTTATTGTTATACAACAAACCTATTAAATCTAAAATTTAAACTAGAAAGTAAATGTTATTATGGTGAAAGTATAATTAATAATAAGTTATTTATTCGTTTACTTACACACATCCATATGTGGAGAACTTTTTGTTTCTTCTTGTTTTTTTTTTTTTTTTTTTTTTTTTTTTTTTTTTTGGTGTTTAAAATTCAACAATGCAAAAGGTGCTTTGTGATCATGAACAAATAAAAAAGTAATATATTTAATATACATACATAATTGTGAATTCGACAAGTATCTGTTGTGAATTCGATGAGTATATTGTAAATGGTGTCCAATTTTGCGTTAAACTGGCATGCTCGTTTTCAGATATATTTCTGTGATTTTTCCTTACATTTCATTTAGGTCGGATGATTAATTATATCAGCATACAATCGGGTTAAATAAGCTTGGTAATTTCCTATCACCAAAATTTACTGAAATAAATTGTTAATTTTATCTAGTGAACTTATTTAAAAATCAATGCAATTATCACGTATACTTCACTAGCAGAATGTCGCCAAATAAAAGTTCCGGTGTCTTCTCTATACTCGATTCTAGCCGAGCATTGTTTGAGTCATTTCTAGCTACACGAGTTCTTCTAGCACGCGTAAGAACTCAAGTAGCTCCTTATTGCCGATAAGGCTAATCCAACCAGTTAATTGTTCATTTAAAGCAAAGAAGAAAGTCCAAAGTGGTCGTTGTATATGCCATAAATAATCGAACGCAGGCAAACCTTGAAAATAAATTTGAACGTTTTTGTTTCTTTTTCTGTGCTGATTACTTCAATCATTAATTTCACAAATTTATTTGTCTTTAACAATTTTGAATTTGCTTCAGAACACTTAACGATTTGAGTATGTATTGTAGTAATCGTCATTTGTTTAAACTTCGGTTTTTTCATAATTTTTGCACAAATCAGTTTTATATGACTAAAACTTAATGGCCTAATTTATTAAAAATTAAACGGATTTTTAAAAAGGAAACGGATTTTCTATGCAAATTTGTTCAAAAAGCCTGTTATAAACCTGTTAAATTTTGTATGGTGGTAAATATTTAATATTATAACGAAAGCTGATGAAATTTTTTTTTTTTTTTTTTGTTTGTAACTAAAAGCAGTGTTTTATCAAAAATAAAATATGATCCATAGCTAACAATACGAAGAAAAACAACTTCTCCTCTGAAATAAAAAATTTTATAGCTAAATGTATTATTCGATATAAATTTATTTTAAAAGCGACTGATGAAGGATATAGCTCATTGCGTGAAACGTGTGCGCCAGACGCTAAAAAGTGTACAATCACACAATCCCAGTAAAAAATTTCAAGGTTTCAGGAAGCAAGAAAAGTACAAGAGCGCTGATATATGCGTTGGTTATGACGAAGCTGCAGGGAAGCGCAAACCATTAAAGTGAATTTTTACTTTTGGTAAATTAAAATGATTTAACAACTTCGCATTATCCCTTATAAGTAAGCAGATTGTAAGTAAATAATTAATATAATTATTTTAAATAGAATCTGGACATTATTTCCTTTTCATAAGTTACTTTACTATATTCAACATTTTTTATTTTTCGAATTTATTCTATTTTATAAAGCTCTTTGTAATAGTTCTATTCCTTAGCATTTTAGGAATGACTTTATATACTAGCATACTATTATCTTGTATATTCTTATTACATTTTACCTTTGCTATCCCTTGGATAGCAATGAGATATGTTGTATGTACAGAACAATTTACAATTATTAGACACCAGCAGAATGTAATGGATTTTCTGGTCCGCTATCCAAAGGATAGCTAAGGTAAAATGTAACAAGAAGATACAAGATAATAGTCTGCTAATGTATAAAGTCAATCCTAGAATTTTAATGAATAGAGCTATTGCAAAAAGCTTTATAAAATACATAACTGAAATTTAGCTCAAAGAATAAATTCGAAAAAAAAAATGTTTATTATATAAAAAAAAAAAATAACGAACAAAGTTCTAACTGCTTCAGTTAATCCCTTACATGGAAGCAGATTGTATGACAATGATTTTGAAATGTGCTTACGATTATTCCCGAAATATGTATTACCGAACATAGAAATTATATTTTTTTAATACGCAATCAGTCATCAAATTGTCTTTTAGCAGAGAGAAAAAAGTAGTGCTTCCAAGCGAGAATTCACCAAATAAAAATCATGCCTCTTGTAAGCAGGTTTGTAAGGGGTATTGTGCTTCTCTCCCTTACAAAATTGCTTACCAGTAAGCTCTATTTCTTACTAGAATATTCAATTTTTTTCAATCGCGAATATCGATTAAAGTGGTTGTTATAATTTAGAGAGAAGCAAATAAAGACAACAAAGAAACAGCAAAGCAACAAATCTATTGTAAAACAAATAAATCGAAAGTAGTGTCAGTGTACAATGAAATTACTGGATATTTCCTAGTGTACCTAGTGCACTAGCTTTGTGTACTTAGCATTTTTTCACACATACTGGCCCCTTATCACCACCACTAAGGGAGGACCTGTCATACAAATATGGCAAATAGAGTGCCGCTAGGCGGGTCAAATGTCAGACCCCCCATTATATTTTTTATCCCCAACATTTGTTTTTAACATACCTACCCGCTTTCTTCATTTCTTTTTTTGGAAAGCTTTCGTATTTATAAATGTCTAACCTTTTGGCAAAAAATGGTTCTGGTCCACACGACCGGAGACTGACGCATATACAATCCGGTATAGAGTTGTTGAGGAGGGCAAGAAAGTGTAAGGTTTCTTTTACTGGTTTTGACGGAAAGGAGTTGTGTTCTATTAAGAAAGAGATTTTCGGGCAATTTGGAACTTTTTAAATAAAAAAAAAATTTATGCCAAGGGACACAAACTTTTTTTTTCTAGCACTAATAACCTAAAAGTTACATATTTATAAAAAATTTATTTTGCATTAAAATCTCTTGAAGCTTAGGAGTTATTTATTTTTATTTATAGTATATAATTTTAAGTTTTAGCTAAATACTGAGGAATTCCCTGTTCGGCGTGATATAGTTGAAATAGACATGTAATTTTATGAATCCCGAGGTTCACTTTTATTTACTTTCAAATAAAAGTGACTTTAAAATCGGTAATGATAAAAAAATTATTTTGGCCGCCTTCTCAAAATATGCTACACGGGCGGACCTTAGTAATATTATTGAACTATGAAAACTGACAGATATATCTTCAGCCGATTAATATTCTAATTGTTAAATTTAGTTTTAAAACTTAAGTCTGAAAATTAAAGTTTTCTGACACTCGTTTGTTTTTAACAGCTTTAATTTTTTATTTTAAGGTTATTCCAACGGGAAAACTCAAGACCTGCTTAAAGACCTGCTTAAATTTTTTTGATTCAATTACCATTTTGATCTTACTGCTAAAGAACGACTCATAGAAGACCTCGGCTTTTTCGTATAAGAGATAAGATACATATCCCATATTCCCTTCTATGCAAGGGAGAAGAGAAGGAGTCATTTTTTTTTTTTTTTGCCAAAGCACAAGAATAATTTTTTTATCCAGTTACCATTCTTATGTAGCTGCAAAAGAAGCGAGAGCGGAAAGCATACCCCGCAATGACAACGTGTGTAAAAAAGGTATGAGTGTGGAATGGAGAGAGCAGACCCTGTACATCAAAAAGAAGCAGTACAGGGGCCTTCTAGAGGGCATCCTTCTTTTTCCCACTGGGCTTCTTTTTGTATATTTAAACCTTTACCAAGCAACTTTTTGCGTCTTCCTTATTTTTCTCCCCATTTTTGTACAAGCTGTGTTGATGATGATGACACAATGCTTAATGACTACTAATGAAAATCAATAATTTTACCAAAGGCCATAAAAAGACAATGTATTCCATTTTTTGTGTGTTGTGCATATGTATGTATGTATGTATTGTATGTTTATAAATAGAAAAGGTCGCATGTGGCTAAAGTTTCGTGTTTCAATTAATTATTGTAGTATGTATGTGCGTTTTGCTTCCTATAAGCATATGTATCTTTTTATAAGCACAAACGTTATTTTTTAAGTGTATATGAATGAATCTTATCTATTGTAGTGTAGAAGTTTTGCTTTTTTCTATTTTTTTTTTTTTTTGGGTATCGTTAAAAGCTAAATATGTGTTAATAATTAAGAAAAAAAAAAATACAAGTATATGGATGGTTTTATTGATCAAAAGAATAGGAGTTTTTGAAATAGAACGCTCTATTTTTATATTCATTTTATATTTTTTAGGGAAACCGGTGAAGTATCAATATATAAATATTTCATCAATCATCTTGTATAGTACTTCCATTGTAAACAGCGATTCTTTTTTAAATATGGAGGCAATTTTGTGGGTTACATTTTTAGTTACAGTTAAATTAATATCAGAACTTGCTACTTTATGTTTGAAACAGTGAACAATTTAAAAAAAGTATTTAAATATTATATTATTAAAAAACATTTTGTAAATATGCCATAGAAATTTAAGTTCGAAAAGTATTTTTCTGTAAGCTCTTTCTATAATAAGACTTCTTAACTTAAATGGTATAGATATTTAATTAGTGTTTTACCAAATAATTTGAAGGGAGCTTTATGGTTAAACATTTTATAACTTACCTTTAATTTAGTTTTATAATTACCTTTTAAATTGCGACCAGTATTTTGCACAAAAAGTTAACATAGATTGACTAACAAAATTATTCTAAGGCAATGTGCACTTTTAATTATGTCTTTAGTTCTAATATTTAACTGCGTTATAAGTTTCCGCAAAAAAGCAAAATACTGTCACCACCTAACTGGTGTAGGGTATTACTATTTTAAGAATATATGTCTTTTTTAAGAATTAATGCGTTGGAAAACAATTTTTTTTAGAAAACGTCAAATTATTTTGAGCGCAGGTGGGTAGGAAATATATATATTTTATAAGCATTATATAATCATTTTATAAGTTTTGTTAGATGATGTTAGACCCAAAAAAAGAAGGTATATTTATAGTATTCTACTTACTTTAGTGCTCTTTTCGCAGTTTCATTCACAACCTTTAATTCCTTAATGAATTCCATCAAATTAGACACCTAATTCTCTCATTTCTTCTTTATACCCTGAACAAAAACTTAATAATTATTTTAATAACTAAGATAATTTATTTGAAGTAAATAGCCTCTAGATTTTACTGGGTAAGTAGAAACAAATCTAAATTTAGAATGGGCTTATAGAGATTCCTCTAGTAGAAGATGAACTTCGCAAAGTCCATGCAAACCTGGAAAATTATAAAACATCCAAATCCGTTTGCAAGGCCGCTTTCCCAACTCCAAACGCGAACAAGGCTTCGCAGAGCAAATATTCTATCCCACAAGTTTGATGACCGTCTATCCATTGATATTCTATTTTTTATTTTTATTTTGAAGATTTTTACTACTTACTGTAAAACCTCTATTAAATTTAATTATAAAAAAATACTGAAGAAAAAAATCTAAAAACAATAATACAATTTTTTGAAATTACCTATTAGCATACTTCCCTTTTAATACAGAACAAATACTTTTTTTTATTATTTATATTAAGGATTGTAAACACAAGCGTTCAATCTACTAGATAATATCAACGTCACTGGTCGCCTCTAGAAATTTAATGCAAAACGCTGTGTTGGAAGAAAAAAACACGTTTTTATGCACATTACAGGTTCTAGTGAGGATATGCATACATGTAAAAATATTTTACTAATACATAACATAATGTTATGTATTAGTGATGTTCACCCATGCAGAAAAGCTGTAACAGTATTTTGTGTTCTCTACCGACAAAAAATACTTGAGTAAATAATGGACGAATATACAGTCACACATAAATTTCATACAATGTAAAAGTGACTATATATAAAGCTAAAAACAAAAATGTATAGCGAAAATATATTTATCATAAATACCCACACACACAAACTCACCAGTTAACATATGTTTGTATTTAATTCAGTGGCGGGTATTTAATAAAATTTTAAGCAGAAGCAAAATGATTTTGTTTTTCTTTACATTACCCTTTCAGACTCTTCTTTAGTTCCTTTTTCTTCTGGTTGCACTTCTTTCAAAGCATTAAAGCGGAAGTTTATAAAAATAGAACACACGGTTTGCATTGTTGATATTTTTACAGATACTCTTACACAGACACACACTCCCCCACACCCCACTGATGTAAACCCAATAGCCCATTCCACAAGTTAAATGTAAGTTTACTGTAGAATATGCTTATCATTAGAGATTTCCTACAACAAATATTGTTGCAAATGACTTATTCTCGCTATAGTTTTGTAAGTGTTTTTGAGAATGATGTCCCGTTATTTGCCGCGTGCCTAAATTTTGTATTATTAGTTAAAGTTTTCAGTATATGTGTTTTATTCGTAGAGTGAAACTGTTTGAAACAGTGAACAATTTAAAAAAAGTATTTAAATATTATATTATTAAAAAACATTTTGTAAATATGCCATAGAAATTTAAGTTCGAAAAGTATTTTTCTGTAAGCTCTTTCTATAATAAGACTTCTTAACTTACATTATATTAAAGACAAGTAATATTATCGCAAGGATTCAGTTTTCATTATCAAACAATTCTTAAGATGTAATCACAACACTTTTCTGAGCTAAAGGCTTATTGCTAAAAATTCTCTCTAAATGGTTTTGGTTTGTGTGGAATACAAAAAACGAAATCAGTATTTTATACCCAATGCATACATAAAGTGCAAAGATTGATAATACGAGTATTGTATATTACAGATACGAGAGCAATAGAGCGTACCACCTTTCAAGCAAAAAAATGCGCCTTATACCTAATATAAAGTACTTTTTTAAGGCGGCTTCAAAAAAAATATTTTTTTGCCGAACGTAGGTTTCGCCTTTTTACATTTTTCGTTATATCTTTCTTATCTTTTTCATTATATTATATAATAGGTTTTGTATCGAAAAGACCAATGTTCTGTTCTAAAAGCCATTGACCTCATGGGACATTTCGTCCCTGGTTGCTGTTTCAAGGCCGCAGCTTCCTCCTCCGAACGTTGCCGTTTAGACATTGTCATCTTCGCAGGGACTGAAAGAGTAGCACTTGCCAAAGAAATGGAATTGGGATTTATTTATTTCTGTTCTAAGCTCCTCACTCTCTAATGCTTGGAAACTGCACTGCTTCTCGAAACAAGAAGACAAGAAAAATATGCTATCTCAAAAACAATTCAGAGTAAACGTAAGCAAAGCTTTGCTACTTAGTTCGTAAACAGATGCTGAATCCACTCAGGAATGATCCGACAAAAGCGTTGATTATCAATTGCCAAATATTGTAGGGGAGCATATTTCAATAGTTCAGCCACAAGGGAAACTTCGCAGGTGCCAACTTAAAGGATGAGGCAAACCAATCAAATGGATGTTCCATAAATGCAACGTGCACTTGCATCCAAAATGCTTTGAAAAACTTCATATAAAATAAGTCTATTATTTTATTACCCTAATAAATATATTTTGAAACATTGTTCATTTCTTATTATCTTTCTTTTAACGTTTTTATAAATGAACAAAAATTTGTTGATATTGCAAATTCATGTCAAATAGCAGCCAGTGTTCGCACTTGCGAACACCCATTTCCGGGACTCATGGGCAAGGCAGCGTTTCAGAAGCCCCAAATTACTATAAAAAGAGTATACATTTTTAAAAATACCACGTCTGAATTTTCTTGGCCGAATATGGGTTAACGGCTTTCGAAACGATAATGTCGTTAATATAATGATGCATAAACTGTTTCATTTAGATGAGTTTAGACACGAAGCGTGAAAGCTAATATGTAAAAAGTTTATAGTCGATATTATGCCTTCCATGATGAAAAATTTTTGTGAACGCATCTTTTAGAATGACTGTACCACATGGCCATCTGGGAATGTATTGTTGATAGCAGTTTTACATTTTCCATGATTGATAAAGCAAAAATACCGTATTAAGCAGCGAAATTTAAAAATTTTTGCGACAAATTACATTTCATTGGTAAAAATTTATTATCATGTAATAAGATTATTGTTGAGGGAAAGCTAGTTTCTATGCGCATTTCACTGGTTACTTAGGTCTCCCTTTTAAGGAATGCCGCCGGAGCTGCAGAGAACTTGGAACTGAGGATACAGTATTTCATCTCCTATTTGATTTCCCATCGTTTAGTTCAACACGACATGGCATATTTGGGAATTACCTTCTATAACTACTCTCTGAGGTATCGCGGGTGAAACTCGGCAATTTTGTGAAATATCTCAACGCAACGAGCTGGCTCTAGCCACCTAAGTATTGCCCGGGGTCACGCTTGATTCGAGGTTCCTACTCTTGACGAGTTGTGTGGTGTCAAAACGGGGTCACTGTCGACTCTACATGCAGCACGCCTAGTTTTGGGCATGCTACTACGTTAACCAACCAACCCAATGTCTATAACTCTGGGCTATACTATATGTGTCTTTATCATAATTAATTCTCAATAAATTTAGAACCTGTATTACCTAAAGCATTTCTTACATATAACGACGTTTGTAATTACACTCTGAACCTTAAATTGTAACATTCTTAAAATCTGTGTAGTGGTCAAAATTAGTACAGTGGGTTGCTAATGATGTTTTGTTGTGATGTAAAATTGTGTTTATATTTCTGGTCTGATTAGTGTTTTTAGTTTATTTTTTGTAGTACCTACAAATAAATTATTACATTGTCCATTAATTTTTGCTCTACAGGGTATTTGACCTCTCCAACTTGTGTATGTCATCCTTAGTTCTTGTAAATAATCTGCCTAATGTATTTTAAATTCAATGATTTCAATAGCGCAAGTTTATTTTAAAATGTTTGATTCCCACATTTAATGTTTCTATTTGAGAAAGCTCATCCTCATAAGTAAAATCCACATTTGAAAAATCCGCATAAGAAAAATATCCTGGATGTTAGGTTTTTTAATCATCTTTCTTTAATTTTAATATTCTTAATAAAATCTTATTTAGATCCCAAACCTACACAAAGTTTGAAAATCTCTTATTCCTGCCTGAACCTTTTCTTGAACAATAAATCTTTCGATATGAACACAGGAAAAAAGTCCTTATCATTATCATTTAAGCAATAACTCTAAAACTATTAAGAAAATTAAAACATACAATGTTAATACAGTTTGAAGCAAATATAAATACGAATCTTTGTGGTGTTTATTTTTTTTAATAAACAAACCTTTAAATAACTTCTTTAAGAGGAACAAATAAAAAAAACACTTTAGAAATGAAATAAATGTACGTGATAGAAGAAAACTGGAAACAGACATGTGTTCAGAACACTTAACTCTATATATCTACCCCCGTATTCATAAAAAATATTTTTGATTAATAAAAGGTTTATTAAACAAATTTTCGTAGAAAATTCGTTTCATAAGCCTGCTATAAACCTAAAATATTTTTTTATGAATATGGGGGTTAAAATATAGTTATTTAAAGGAGGACAACAATTTTGAAACTTACAGAAAAATGTTATCAACTTTTAACTGATTTTAACATCTTCACTTTAACTGTGTTTCAAAAATAATTCTATTTGCAAAATTTTATTTCTACAATTCCCTACCATTTCAGTGCTTTACGAATTTTCTTCGCTTAATATGATCATCAAGGCGTATGATAAATATTTTTTTAATTAAATTTATTATATCCCACTCCGGCCTGTGAACAACTATAGTTTTTGCAAAAAATAAAAAAAAACTACTTCATTTATTTTCATTCTTAAGGCCGTAATAGACTTACACGTTTAATAATAATTTAAATCCATTTAGCGATTTGTTATGTATTCGTTTACAGCGAATGCTAAAAAAAAGACCTACAATTAGCGCTTTGCGTCTACTACGCATTTATTATTTCTCCATTAATATCCTTCCTAGTATTTAGTTGCAATGTGAGTATCATTGACTTGTATAATTTAAAACCTCCATAGACACACGAGTTTGTTCTCGGTCTATTGAAAAAAAATTGCTTGTGTTTTATTTTCTGGGTTCTTACTCTTCCACTATTCATTGCATTCATTTCATTATAATTTTACTGATTATACAGATGCTTGGGCAAAAACCAAGTCCGACAAAAACAAATGTGCTACTTTTCGTCAAACTTTAATTACAGACCAATTAGTGTGGAAAAAAGTTTTAGATTTAATTATTTTTTCCTGTGTTCGGTAAAAACGGGTGAAAACTAAATTGACAGCAAAGTGTACGTACCACCAGTTGTTTTAGTTGTGGTTGTGATTTTCAGAAGATGTTTGTCGATTGGACGTCGATGATGCTGAGTGTGTTAGAAAGGTGGCACATATTACTCTTTTATCACACGTTACGCCAGAAAACGACTAATAATTGATTTTCTTGTTTTTCAAATTAATTTTTGTTTCTGTATGTCGGTTTTGGACTTGGTTTGTGGCTCTTTTCTAATTACAACCTTAAACGAAAAAAGGAAAAATTAGGTGTATGTGTGTTTGAATTAATATTTGAAGCAGAAGCCGAACAAAGAATGAAAATACATTTTATCAAATATAGTACAGCCATGGAGAGCATCAAGTGGCTTGATAATGAGTTTAACGTTGCGGTTAAAAAAAACTTACACAAAGGATAAAAACGAATAGCTGCTTTTTCCAGTCAATCTGCCTGCCGTTGGTGGTAATAATGATGACAACGACCTTTGCCACCAGTTCAGTAGTAAAGAGTTTAGCTAAATAACAGAAAAGGTCATACAGGATACTGTTCTAAAATTAGGAGAATTTTTAATTGAAGCGAAAAAAATGTATTGAGAAGCTAGGTTAGATACTTGTTTAAGCCTTAAGCAATTTAAACTTACAAGAATTTTTGCAAATTATATGAAAATTATGGTAGTCAGCTAAATTATTAATTCTAAGAGTATTAAAAGTATGAATTACTTTAGTAATTGTAGACAAATTTGTTTTTGATGAGATATTAAAATTTAATTTGCTAAAACAAAAATAGGTTAAAAAACCTTTTCATATTTGTTTATTTTATTCTATGAACTGCCACGGTAAGGCTTATCGAGAACACGTGTCGTGTTGATTTAAAATACTGGATGGACACAAAGCAACCACGGGCACTCCCATGGATGTGTGTCACTCCACATTAAGCACGGCAAGATTAATACACTCGACCCTTGCTTAGAAGCTGAAGTTAGCTAACCTCCACTGCTGAAATACTTTGTGGAATCCAAAAGTATGCCCAACTTTCCCTCAGTAGGTGGAAAATCACCAAATAGAGTCTACTTCTGAATATATCCCTTTAATATTTAAACTATTTATTAGATCTTAAAAATCATATTCTTAACTAGAGAAGTTAAGATTAAAACAAATTTTGATTTTTTTTTCATGGTTGAGAGTACCCACGAGATTCAATTCAGTGAAAAAAAATTGTGGCAAAGTTTATAAGAAGTTAGTTCAATATATTTTTTGTTGTCATTAGCCACCGCTTTATTGAATTTTTTTAAAAAATTTAACAGTTTATTAAATTTAAGTTACTTTCCTCCTAATTAATTTATTTATTTGAATACTATTAAAGAAAATTGCTTCACTATTATAAAATTGGAACAACAAAAAAAACTCTGTTTGACACATTTCTATTGAAAACATCACACATATACATATTCAAATATAAATTTAAAATACATATATGCTAAATCATTTGAAAATATAAAAAAATAACACTATATATTTCCATGGAAAAGTTGAAAATTTACCGCAATAAATTCAACACCCATGTCATTTTTCAATTTTAATCTATTTCACTCACACACAACGCTAATAAAAGCATTTGAATTTTTATTTTCTATACTCGTATCATATAACTAATAAATCGTTTTCTACCTTTATCAATTGGAGGCACAAACAATATTGAGAGTAAACATAAATTCTAAATAAATCGCAATTGTTCACATAAAAATGTATGCACAGGACATGGGAAAACTTCATAGAGTTAGAAGTTAAAATTGTAGGAAAATAAATTGTGAAAAAGCATAGATTTAAAATATAACGTTCTCCAATCGTTTAAAATGGAACATTCAATGAATACGCCTACAAAATGTCTGCCATAAATAAATGATGACATGGTATTCCATTGCACATTTATTAAACCCTTCACCGGAGGTAAAGGGTATATATAACTTTTTAATTGCGTTTGTAATTTCTACAATATTGATCCTTTGACCCTTTAAAGTAAATTAAGGTGTTTTGGGTTCTTATGAGTAGCGAAGTTGATTTAACGGTGTCCGTATGTCTGTTGAAATGGGTTTACACCAGATATGATGGGGACTTGGTTCGTATATATTAATAAAATTCAGCCTGATCGTTCCATAATTGGCTGAGTTATGAGCAAAAAACCAGACTACCTTTAATTTTTCTAATTTTTTTAAAAAATAATGTCCACTGTATCGGATTGCTCATCTTACAGCCCTGATCTCAACCCAATTGAGAATCTCTAGCGAAAATACTAAAGTTAACGCAGTTAAGGTTAGCAACAATGAAGTGCATTGGGAAACTGAAAAGGGTTAAAAACAGGAACCGTAAATAACAGTTGTCCAGACAATTTAAACTTTAAAACGCTTCATGTTCGAGTCAACGGAGACCTATACTATCATATACTCATAGATTCGTTATGACAAGCTATTTCAGAATCTATAGTGATCTTAAAAAAAACGATCTCGTCTCCACAGCTAAGAGTTATTTTTCAATAAAAAAATAAAAGGTCGAATAAAACTTTCAAAAATAGTTTTATTTTTTCTGTCTAAAATAAAACTCATTTAAGGAGTTTTGTTTTTTACATCTTAAAAAACTCATTCTGCCGTTATAAAATTAAACTCCTTTGAAGAGTTTATGTTGAATTAAACATAACATAATTCATAAACAGAAACAAAAATTCCCAAATTCTATTTTTAAATATCAAAAACAAGTTCCATTTTCGCAATTATTTATTAAAAAAAATCGGATTTTTTTCTTCAATAAACTAAATACCAAATAAATTCTTTGAATATGGGAATTTCCTTCGAATGGTCAACCAGGGTGGAAAAATAAAATGTTGATAATCATTGTGTTTTATTGTTAATAATTATTAAAAACGTATATGTTTTTATAAAATAATGGTTTCATAGCATATCTCAGCTGTTTTACTTGATGAAATTGGGTTGGAAACTGAAAAATTTCATATTTTCTTTTTAAGCTACTTCTAAAGATATTTTAATTATTTTACATGCAAAAAATATATTATGTTTGCACTCCTTCTTCAAAATCTCTATATATTACAATCAATTAAGAAGAGAAAAGTGTAAGAAGAACAAAAACAGTTCGATTAATGGTTAATTAACGGTTAAAACATATGGAAAAATCGTACGTTCGCGACCCGTACGTTCGCGACCGGTACTTAAGCCTATTAAACAAAAACCAATAGAGATATTTTATTGTGTAAATACTGGATAGAGACCTACATTAATACACTTTGAAAAGAAGTTACGAATAATCACTTTTGAAAAATCCATTCCATTTCGCAGATTTTTACATTTCACTACAGTCTGCCACAGTTGACTTCTATTTTGCGTTCGTTCGGGACCACATGTTTATAACTATCACTATGAAAACTTAAACGTAATGAAATCCGTCTTTTGCACTAAACATAGAGCTACCAAAATGCTATTGAATCGCAAAAAAATGCTAGGAAAAGTTTTGTTTTCTATATTATTTGTACATCAAAAGCGTGCGAACGTACGTTCGTGACCCATATGCAAATTTGATTTTGACGGGAAAAATTAAATTGGAATGAGCTTTATTTTCCGACGGAAAAAATAAGACTCCTTCAATGAGTTTTATTTTACGACGGCGAAGTAAAACTCCTCAAAAGAGTTTTATTTTATGACGGTGAAATAAAACTCTTGTTTAAGAGTTTCTTTCGACCTCTTAATTTTACGTTGAAAAATAACTGTTTTAGATGGAATTTTGTTTTTTAATTCACAAAATAACTGTTTTTAAATAACTCTTTCGATATCACTTATAACCGTTTCTATCCCTGGTTAAAAACCCTTCCCATGTATGGTATGAGAGAAATTAGTATGCTCAATTTGTAGTCGTTGTAAAGAATTGTTGACAGCAAGGACTTTTGTACAAAATATTGGCTAAATATTAAAAAAAATTTGAATAAAAAAAGTTTGTAAAACAAAACTAACCGTGTCGTTAATTATATGTACGTCTCACTTAAAACTTTCGGTAGTAGTAAATCCAGAACTGTTTTATTTTGCAAGGAAACTTATGTAATATAATGCACATATTAAAAAAAAAGTATAAAATTTTTTTTATGTAAAGAAAAAAAAATTGCTCCCAATTTTTATACGATAAATTAAAAATCGACAAGGTGTCCGTAATTGCTAATAAATCCGTGAATTCTTAAATGCAGGATTAGTTGAACTAAACTTAAATTTATATGTAGTTTAAGCTCAACAGCTGCACATCAGTGCCCCATATATTATATGTAGTTTAAACAATAATGTGGCAGCACTACGATATATGTTGTAAAATTCATATGGTTTGTATTGATAGTTTAAGCGCCTAATTTTAGATATGCTGGTTTAAACAAATTTTGAAAAAGATAGTTTAACTTGCACTGACTTATTAGCCTTATTGTTTGAATGTAGCTGTATATATAAATAAATATGTATTTTTATTCATATGAATTTTTGTTCTTATTGGACCATGGTGAAGGGTATACAGGATTCTGCTTTGTTTTATTATTTGGTACTTGTTTTATTATTTCTATTTTAATTCTATGTATATGCTGGTAAATTCAATCACACTTTATTAAAGAGTCTTTTTATGTATGTATATTAGGAAGTAACTGAGGATTTGAGAGCTATATAATAAGTATATTTAATAATATTTTTTCTAATCTTTAATAAAAAAATAAACCAATTTGCTAAAGTTTACAAAAAATAAATGTTTGAACTAACTTTTAAAAGTTGTTACCCTTATGGAAGTATTCAATATGCATAAAGTACTTTTATAAAGTGTTGAAATATCACTCCCATTGTTTATTAGCTAATAAACGTGAATTGTTACATATAAACTGGTTATAAAAGCGCAAACACATTCACACATAGAACTGCATTCGAACACTAAAACTAGTGTTTTATAACTAGAAATCGTATGATTAAATATTATGATGATCGGTCATTAAATATTCATAAATCCCGTATAAGCATACTTCCAAAAATATTTCAATGCACCTTTGTTGAGTTTAGTTTTATATAATAAAAATAGGCATTAAACAGTTGCGGTCTACAATTTACCATTGGTCCCCTATTTAGGCCACACTATAGAAATAATAAATGCACGTAAAACGGAAAACTATAATGCGGTGTCATTAAAATTCCAATTTAGTTTTTTGTGATAAAAAACACGCTGTCATATTATGTAATGATCGATTCATAATAACCTTTTATTTAGACGAGTTTTAGGACAATTGAATAAGTAAAGACGCTTTGGCACAATGCAATTCTATTAACCCTAAGCAATTTCATTATAATGCGGTTTTAGGTACACGCAGAGAGAAATTATATTTCTCAATATGGTCACCTCCACAAAACTATTTTTAAAGAAAATTTGTAAACATATTATGGTTAATTTAACCATGCCACTGTCACCGGCACGCATATTATGGCCAAATAAGCCCAACCTATTATGGTTGCCTCTCAACTCGTTATGGTTAAATATGGCAATAATTTGTTTACCACTTATTATTGTTTGGTTTTAAATTAACAAAATTATTTTCTTCTCTTCCAAGAGCAGCATGTTAGTGTTAAAAAACATCCATGCATGTTCGGAGGCATCCAGGATATGGTTGTGCCTACTAAGGCACATGGTCCCCGCAATGGCACCAAAAAAATATTGTTGTTCTTAACTTTACCTATTTCACGATTAATAATATTTTGTTTTCAGATAACAATAAAGTTAACCTCTCTTGTAACTTCAAATATGATTGAATTTAACAATATAATATTTTTATAAAATAAAGCTATAACCCTTAAACACATTATGCTTCCTTTAACCATATTATGTATTGTCAGCGGCAACCATATTATAGTTTAGTTCATCCATCCAAGATCCAAAACCATATTATGGTTGTCTCCAAACATGTTATGGTTAATAATAACAATAATATGTTTGAAATTATAATATTTTAAAACATTGTATTTTTAATTTCAAATTTCAAATAATATGTTTAAAAACAACAATTATAGTTGTTTTGCTCTATACAATAGTAAAATGTTTTTCAATTACATATATACTTGCTTGGTTTGCTTTAAATACTCAATCACTTTATTAATATTAATGATTAAAATTAACAAATACTCGAAGTATAAGCCAATTAACAGAAAGAATGCAAATTTTAAAAGTGGGACTTAGCACGTAACAGGAATAGAAAATTAAATAAAATTATAACTAGACACTAAATAAGCAAATTGAAAATGGCTGATATAAAAAACCATAATTTTTATAACATTGAACATATTATTGTTAATTCTGACCATAGAATGGTTACTTTTGTCCAAATTCTGGAAAATTTGGATCATATTTGTTTAAATTTGAACAAATTATGGTTAATTTTGACCATGTAATGGTTGATTTCAGGCACACTATTATTACTTTTAACCATATTATGGTTAAATATTACATGGTTGAATATGACATGCAAACATAAACGTTGTTAAAACCCAAACACAGCATGTTGCTCTTAGAATACGGTTACCTCAAACCATATTTTTTTCTGTGTGCACAAATAGTGTCCTTGAAACAAAAAATAACAGCGCTAAGAGATCAGTTACTGCTGTCCGTCAGAAAATCAATATACATAAATCCTTTAAAGGAAATCGAAATTCTGAAAAATCCATTCAAAAATCATATTTGAATATAATTGAAGAAAAGTAAAGACTCGAAAGTTTGCCAAAAGAAAATATTTGACGACAACAAAAACTTTCCTTTCAACCGATATAATAATTAAGGCCCTAATCATATAAAACGCAGTGCAACGCCAAAGAATTACATTGAAAGCACAAACAATGTCATATATATTTTGAAATTTTTCCGCAGAAATTCACCTTGTGTTTTAAAATTTAAAATGCTGCATAGCTTGAGGAGTTGCAAATGTTTAGACGGTACATAAATTTCTGTTGAAAGCAGCAACAAAATTACAAAATATTAATGACATTGTTTGTACCAGGGACCGAAAATAACAGTTATTTTGAAATTTTAAAACAAAAAAAGCATATAGAAGTAAATGCTGGAAAACTGATTCAAGTATAACATATTGATCCTTATGAACTTTTCTTTGATAAAATATTATGATTTTTAAAGTTTTAATTTTTATTATTTTGAACAAAAATAACAGTTATTTTTTAATTTTTATTTTTTTGAACAAAAATAACAGTTGTTTGATTTTTATTTTTTTGAAAAAAAATAACAGTTATTTTTTGATTTTTATTTTTTCGAGCAAAAATTAAAATTATTCTTTAAAGAAATGTACGTGTTATAATTATTGAGTTGTTATTTAAATGTGTGATCATCATTGGGATATCTTATGCCTATTAAAAAAAATATTTAAAGTCAACTAAATAATTATAACACGTATATTTCTTTAAAGAATAATTTTTATTTTTGCTCGAAAAAATAAAAATCAGAAAATAACTGTTAGTTTTGATCTAAAAAATAAAAATCAAAAAATAACTGTTGTAATTGTCCAAAAAAATAAAAATCATAAAATAACTGTTATTTTTGATCGAAAAAATAAAAATCAAACTATAACTGTTATTTTTGTTCAAAAAAATAAAAATCGAAAATAACTGTTATTTTTGTTCAAAATAATAAAAATCAAAAAATAACTTTTATCATCAGACTTTTATGAAAAAAGGAATAACTGTTACGGTCCCTGGTTTGTACGTTCAATGTTATTCTTTGGCGTTGCGCTGCGTTTTACATGACTAGCGCTTAAGTTCAATTATTATTAAGCCCCAGTAGCACAAATATGTGCTCGTAGGTCTAAGAATATTGTAAATACTATTAAAGTTCGTCGAACAGCCTTAAAACTTAAATTAATTTCACTAAAATTCTCAACTTCTTCTGATAATAAACGTTTTATTAAAATTGTTATGCAATAGAAAGATAAGTTTAAACAGAAAGGCCTTTGAACGTGATAAAAATTGTTTCAATGCAAAAACCAACCTCATTAACTAAATTAGCCCGTTTGGGATGCCAAACGGAAATTGTTTGACCCTGGGATTTTTAAATAAATCATGGGTTTCTGATGCAGCTAATTCAACTAATTTTAGTTACTAGTTGCTCTCACTTAAATAAATGCAAACCATTAAGTAAAATAAAAAGTTTCCATTCCAAGGTAATAAAATCGAAAAACTCACATTTATAGCGAAGCTCTAGTCATTTTAAACTATTTGAAATAGCAGGAATAACTTTATACATTTTAAAACTTTCCAAATTTTCCAATATTTACAATTTTTAAGCAAGTGATAAACACTTATAACTACCTGCTCATATATTTCCGAACGGACACTTCGTTCGCTTAACTTACATTTAAAACGAAAGCAAATTATAAAATATTATTTTTATTTTACATGTAAGTTTGCCAATTGAAGTCTTCGTTCGAACTCGATGAACAGGCCTTATGTACATTAAACCAGCAATATATAACGGATTTGTTATTTGGAATTTAGAAATTCGGAATCGGGATATTCCGCTTGGCATCTCTAAAATAAACATTTAGGTCGATGTAAATAGAAGCGGTTATGGTTTCAATGTTAGTATGTTTTTGAAACATCTTAGAGAACCTGAAAATAAAAACTCAACGTTGCAAGAGCAATTTTTGTAGAATTGTAGCTTTAAGCATATTGTACGATTTTGGTATTTTCTCTTTCGTTTTTGTGCAATAAAAAATACCTACTACGTACATATAAATACATAAACATATAAAGGGTGGTCCAACCGAAACGCACGATGTTAATTGTGAAGAAAACAACAAGTTTTCATGAATAATCTTTATATTTTTTATTATGATACCCGGTTTGCTGAAAACTGTGCAAAATTCTCTCGACTGTAGACACATTTGGTCAAGTGCACGAAATGCATTTTGATTTAAACGCCTATTTTCGTAAAAGACTTAAGCAATCTTAACGCACTGCACAATTGTCTACCTGTCCATGCACGCAGAGAAAAAATATGAACAATATTATAGTTACTAGGGTATTCATTCGGTTAATCGTTAATCGGTTTAATTACTACCCGATTAACTGATCGGTTAATTTGAAATTAGCTATTTTCGATTAATGATTAAACCGGCTAATTTCAGTCGGTTAACAGATTAGCCGACGTAGCAACATTTTTAATTTTTTGTAGTATTATAACATATTTTTTTGTATTTTTAATTATTTGTTTCGTATCATATGCAAAAGGTATACGTGAAGAAAATATTTTTTTTCATATTAACAAAGAAGGTGTTTAGTGATCTTAATTTTAAATATCTCTTTGCTGCCAACAGCTTTTTTCACGTACATTTTTATATGGGGATTTCCATTGTGACGTGCCGTGATATTTGTACGACAAAACTAATTAAATGAAGAAATCAAATTTTCAAAAAGGTTTTTCTATATTTACAAAGTAATGAAGCAGCCCTATATTCAGAAAAAATTTACAATAATCAACCCTAAGGATTTGAAGATATAAGCAAAAATATGCCCCGGCGTGACGTTACAAAAAACACAAGTGGATTTTGACTTGCGTTACAAAACTCTGCAAAAAAAACTCTACAAAAGTCTGCGAATTGAGCAAGACTTTTCGTACAAAACCTTTTTTAATAAGCTTTGGACTTATACAGGTTTATTTTGCAAGTTATCAAATTTAAAAATCTTTGCTCGTTTCAGGTACATATGGGAATTTCCAGCGAAAAGTCTACTTTTCCTAATGTAACGCCAGAAAGCAAATAAGCTTGTATTTTAGTACCATGTTGTTCAAAAGTTAACCCTTTTGTAACTCAATGTAGAGCTAGTTGCGCTTTACACAACAAAAAAAAGTAAATTATATATATAAAATGTTTGAGAAATGATTTAAATTACTTCTTGCGTTACATAACAAAAAGGAGACTTTTCGCTGGAACTTCTCATATGTATGTATGTATGTGTTTAGTTATTTGTTTCTTCTCATATTTTCTCATATCAATCTTTTAACAGAATTAACCGAAACAATTAGAAGAGTTAAAAATTTAAAACAGGACTCGAGTGACATAATGGAAGATTTTATACACAGAAAAAAGTTTTTTATCAATTAAGAAAATGGTTTAAAATTGATTTTTTAGTTGAAAGAAAATTAAAAATTTAATTTTGATTTAATTAACATTTTAGTTGTTTTTAAATAACATTTCAATTAAAATTTTAATTAAATAACAAAAAATCTTATTTGAATTTTTTCGTTAAAAATGAAATAATTTAAACATGTACACATTGTTTGAAATGGCAAAGTTTTTTGATCCTTTTTTTAATTAAAATTAAAAATATAATTTATTGAAAAAAAAAAAATATTCAAAATTTTACAATTTTTAGTAATCAATATAATCATTTTGGTAATAGGTGCAAAATCAACAAATTGTTTGCTTGATATTATGAATTTGGTATAAATTTGGTGATTGGAGAAATTTAATAATTTTTTTCTGTGTACGTTTAGAGAAATTCAGAAAAAACGACCGAAAAATTAGATATTCTGTATTATGGATTGCCTTCGATTTCTCCAACATCAAAAATAAGTGAAAGAATTTTTTCCAAGTCAAGATTTTTTAAAACTAAAGAAAATAATCGCTTAAATCCTAAACATTTTTCTAAAATTTTTTTTTAATGTCTCTTTAAACTATCGAAATAACTAATAAAATTATCCAACAGATTATTTTTTAATTACTACATAATATTTATGTATTAATTAAAAAATATGTATTACATATTAATGGTTTATTTTTTGGTTTACTTGTGTTAGTTGAAGAATTGTTATTTTTGTTTTGTAATTGCTTATTTTTAATAATAAAGTCCAAATAATAAATAATGTTTACTATTTTTAATTAGGCTTAAGTTCATTAAATTATTTTTATGAAGAAAGGAATTTTACAACATGGAAAATTAATTAAGAAAGACAAAAAAACATGATAAACAAAAAAAATGTACTTTGGACTTCAAGAAGAATTCCTGACAAAAGTACGAAAAAAAAAGAAAAAAACAGAAGTAAGGAAAACATGTGAGATCAATTAAAAATGGATAATCATTCAAAAAGCAAATTTCGATCTACCAAAGGTTAAAATACAATTTGGTTTAAGGATTGATGTTTGACTACTGACGTCAGCAGTCATCGATGGCTGCGAGTGTAAGACGGCAAATCCCTCTGAGGAGACCTAGTGGTTGAGGTCGAAACATGTCAGGGTAACCAGCCGCCTGGGCTCGAATCACACGCCAGCCAGCCTGGCTTCGAATCCCAGGTCAGTCAAGAATGAAAATTATCAATAACAATTTTAATTAATTCTCCATGTTGTAAAATTCCTTTCTTCATAAAAATAATTTAATGAAAATTAAATTTAATGAGCTTAAGCCTAATTAAAAATAGTAAAAATTTGGATTAAAAACCATGAATAGTTCAACAAAATAACCACAATACTAATTATAATAAATAATTTATAAATTTTTATGTATTGAAATTACTTAATTTATGAAACAAACTTTAATAATCGGATAGCCGATCAATTACAAAATTAACCGATTATTAACCTATTAAACCAAAACCTCGGTTAATTAATGGAGCTATTAACCGATTAAAGCAAAAGCCCGATTGAATGAATACCCTAATAATTACTGAAAACATGTCAGTGACTATTGGAATTCTAAAGTTAAGTATAGTTCACTGCAAAATTATCATTTTTATAACAACTCAATAATATATTTATATAAACATATTATATTTCTCACAACCATTTAATGATATTTAATAGCCATAACATGATAACTTTTTATACGTGTACTCATAATATGTTTAATATGCAAACAAAATATATTTACTCTAATAATATTTTGTTATCGCTATTTGTGTCGCTTGTTTTACATGTGGCTATCGAATAATTTGTTATTCAGTGGTTTAACAATTTAAAAAAATACGAATTAAAGAAACCAAGTTTAAACAAATTAAAAAATAAATAAATTATAGGTTCATTAAAAAAAATTGTAAAGTGTCACAAAATAAAATATCAATGCTAAACAAATTTTAATATTGTTTTTAAATGGTGCAAAAATATTGACCATTGTTTTGTGCTATTTTAGAGAAAAGGAATGCAAATTCTATAAATTATGATTAAAGCTGCATCATATTATGATGGGAAATATCTGCAATAGTTTTACATTAAGGTTGCCATATATAAAATATAAACATAAATATAAACTAAAAATATTTTTCGGTTTTAGATTTAATCTACATATTATTATGACTAACATGATAATAATATAATTACTTCTTAACTTATTATGATTAACATGAAAATAATATGATTACATTAAATTATAATAGGATGTAATAAAAACAAATTCGGATTAGGGGAAAAATATTATGATGTAATATTACGAATATATTTGGTTCTAATATGATTCAATAATAATCGTTATATGTTCACTTCAATCATGAATCTTATCATAATATGTTGCTCTTTGAATATGTTAGCCACAACCATGTTTTTTCTTTGCATTTGGTTAAACTTGTCAAACACTGAAAAAAGAAATGTCCAATTAAGTTGGGCAAAAAAATTGGCGTTAAGGTGTAACTCACAATTAACATCGTGCATAATGGCTGGACCACCCATTACATAAATATTAAAAAAAAGATATAAGGAGTGTCACTAGTCATATCGGTTTTTATTGAAACTTAGTAGAGGTGAAAAGGAGATATGTGTACATATTTTATAAATACGTATGTCACTCTATTTGTATTTACTGTGAACCATTTTAGGCAGATTAAGGTTCGAGTAGAAAAATTTATTTTATCCTAAGATGCCCCTAGATGGGTCAAGTCTATGAATAACTCCACTTAATTTTTCATCTCCATCATTTATTTCTAACATTTCTACCCAATCTCCATTCTTCAGGAAGGTTCCAATACAACATTTTTAATACAGACTTAAAATATATTGAAGAAAACGACCCCATAACTGCCAAGGAGTCGCCCCTAGGGGGACAAAATGTATGACCGACCTTCATTAGCCTTTTGTTCTTAACGTTTTCTTAAAACATATTTATCACCACTTCTTAAGGGGACACCCATACAAATATTGCGTTTTATGAAATGCTTAAATTTATTTAAATTTTTCGTATTTTGCGAATAAAATCAAAAGTTGTAAACACAGATTTTAATTATTTATGGCTTGTTTTGTTTGCAACTCGTTTTTTAAATGGATAGAAAAAATGAGAAGCATATCTGCATTTTCCAATTTTATTGGATTTTTTAAAAAACAAAAATTGCGAAATTTTGCTAAAAACTTATGTTTCTTAAATATAAGAAAAATGTTTACCTTTAATTAAAGGTAATTTTATTGCGAAATTTCGATTTTTTTTATAAAAATTTCAATAAACTAAACAACGGTTAGCACCACTGGATTCATTGTACCCGAATTAGGTTAAAACGCCAGGGGCCCGGCTTGTCTGTCTTTTTTTTCAACTTACACAGTATTGTTGGTCTAAAATAAAAAGATTATCGTTTATTTCTTATTCTGCTATTGTATTCATATGGTGATACTGATATCGATTTGGAGAAATCAACTGTATTCGAATTTTCAGTAATATAAAAATGTGAATACCATTTTGTTGCGCAAAGGATATTTGAGCTACATTACTATCAAAGTGCGTGTAGTGGTTCTGGAAGCTTCTTGCAAATTTATTTGCATGCCTTTTTTAAATGAATTTTAAAAGCAAAAAGTAAATTGATGTAAAATTTCATAAATATGTACAGAATCTGATGTTTTCATAGATTCTAGTAGGGAATTTAGCAGGAATGCAGACGGGTTAAATATAACTGTTTTTGTGTGTGTTGGTAAAAGTAAATTTTTCAAAGGCCCCCAGACATTCTGGAAGCAAGTTTATTCTATAATTTAACATAAATTCCTACTATTGAATTCAATTAATAATTTACCTACCGTATTTATAAAGGACTAGTATAATATAAAAATTGGGACCCAACTACTACAGAAAAATACTTTAACTAATATATAAATCAAAACAAGTAAAGATATTAACTTAAAACTTGACACATATAAGTTTTATTAATAAGTTGCCTAATTGTATAATGTCGAGAACCATTTGCGATTATATCGCAAGAGACAATCTATCGAAATTTTATTTTTTTCTCTTGCAAATAGGTTAGTAGTACTCTATACAATTGCGATAAAATTCGTAGACTTTGAATTTGAACCGCTGTGGAGAAAAAGCCCATCTAAAGCGAAATAAAGTATTGCACTGCTTAAGAAAAAAATAAATTTTCCTTTCGATATAATCGCAAATATGGCTCGAGGTCATTGTCGCAGATTTATGAAAAATAATTTTTAAGTAATATAACAATTACTAATTTTATAAGGCATATATGCTTCGATCTGGTTATTGGTAAGGATTCCTAGGAGTTCTGTTGCGACTGTTGATTAAGCTTAAATCATAGGGAAGTCCCATGATTGTACCATCTGAACCAGTACCCCTGAAATGGTTAGCGGTAGGGACCCTTCGGAGTAGTAACTGTGGAGTTAACATTACGTGCAGGGACGGAAGTATTAAAATTTAGGACAGATTTCTGCTAATAACCAAGGATGACTTACGGACTGCTCAGACATGCCCTTCTATACTGATGCTCTTAAACAGAAGCTGCTTTATATTAAATGTTGAAAAGTTCCAGATTTTAAGCAAATCTTAAGTGAATTACGGAACGCAATGTACAAAAATTGTCACTTGTGCTTAGGTGTATGTAACTTTTGGCCGACAGTTACTCACGTTAATCGAGAACACATCTGCCCCCTCAGGAGAAAATCGGTCGCATATAACTAGACATTATGATATTTAAAAAGAAAAGGAATTGGAAATAGCTGTCACATGAAAGTCATTATAAGCCAACTATTTAAAATAATATGTAATTTAATTTTATTTTATTTTGTTACCTCAATTTTCTAAGCAGGGCTGTGGAGTCGTCAAAAAATAATTCTAACTCCAACTTCGACTCCGACTCCAACCGCTGAAATATTTTAAGTCTGACTACGACTCCGACTTCTACCCTAACCTTGATGCTAAATGTACATGAGGGTATTCCTTATGTGATTTTAAACTCTTTTTTTTTAATGCAGTACACTTTAAATGGTGAAACATAGCAAGAAAATTATTCTGTAATCATTTCAAATCTATATTTTAATTCTAATACGAGCCGCATTTAACTTTAATACAGTTGTTTACATATCAAACTTGTTCAACAATACTGTATTAACTCAAAATATAATAATTTTCAGTGGAAGTACAATAGTTTTTAATTTTACATAAAAGACATATGAAAAGGAATTTTAACCGTTTCATTACCCAAAAGTAGACAATGTAGCACGATATTTCTGTGGTTTTCACGAATAATCGCGTAAGTTATAAAACCAAACTTTTCAGGAGAGCAAAAACAATTATTTTTTTCAATTGCGGCTTCTGTAGATGCTTTTTTTAACTTTTTTCTTTACTATCCTCTTAACAGTGACTTTCTCCGTATTATACATAGTTTTCATGAAAAAATCCTCACAGGATCACAATCTGTAAAAGGATTAAAAATGCATATGTTTGATTGGCTCATTAAGTGTGTGCAATATAACATCATATCTCCACATAAGTTCTTTTTTGTGAAAATAAATGTTATCATTTTAATCACACATGACGACTTACGTTGTTATTTTTACGACTTTAGTTGTTATTAATAGAAACATTTTCAAAAAATACTTTCATATTTTTTGCACGAATAACAACATAACATCACATATGCTTTTTATTTGGAAACATATTCAGCAATTTTACAATTTTTGGCGATGTATGTCGACATAAATCGTTATAATAGCAAAATATTTTATTAAACAGTTAACTTAAGTTGTTTTTAGCAGAAAAAAATTAATAATACTACATTTTATTCTAAAAAGCTTAATACTTATAAAAACCTATTGCAAAATGTAACACTTTGACATCATTATCTCAATTTCGGTAAAAACCGACTTACGCGATTATTCGTGAAAACCACAGATTTTTACAGCGGTTAGATATGAATACAACGAGTCGACTTTTTCCAAAAGGTGCAAAAATGAAAATTTTAAGAAAATACACCATTGTTGAACAAGTGCGATATGTAAAGTAAAAAATGTTGGAGTCGTGAGTTTTTGTGGGTACTTCGACTCCGCCTCCGGTACAAAAACCTTAATTCTGACTCTACAACTCCGACTCCACACCCCCAATTTTAAGCGTTATATTTTTTAATTTATCATTTGTTGCTGCATGACTGACTAACTTGATCGCTCGCAGTCCGCAGTATAAAAATTTTAAAACATCTTACTATACCGAGTGTCTGTAATATAAAACATTTTTTATTATTTTTTTTTTGTAAAAATTTGTTATGCCTCTATTTATTTTGTATACTGGTATTTACTTTTGCTGCTTCTTTGCTTATTTTTTTCTATTTCTGCTTATTCTTCCGTCATTCATTCATACATTTAGTGAAATCGTCTTACATTTGTAATATTTTTTTTTTTTTTTTGAAAATGTTGAAAGTAAACAGAATAAATAGACATAAATATACAAATACTCTCATAAAGGACATACTCAGACAAACGGACAGACAGTCAGGCAGTTAAACAAATAAGCCAACATTCTTTCAGACAACATAAAATACAACATTTCTATGTATTTTTCTATTCAGTTTCCATTAAAAATTTCTGTAAATGTATTTTTTTTTCTCCAACATGTTTTTTTTTTCGTTCATTCATTCATTTTAGTGATTCCGTATGAAATGTCTGGAAAAAAGCCGCATTGCGGCATATTATGCGCTTTTAGTCTTATGTTTTAAGAAAAAAAGGAACTTTTCGTTCCTGTTGTAGCTGTTCAGTGGTTGCATTACTGTTGTACATCTTGTTTGTGTTATTGTTCCAGTTGTTACAATTCCGTATATACAAATATTCTTATATCCAAAGATAGTTGCAGTTAAATAGTCATTCGAATGTAAATGTAAATATGTTTGTTTGTTTCTTTATATATGTGATTGTTTATGTGTATGAAATTCATATTTTAAGTATCTGAGAATTAAAGTTGATTTAGGGTAATAAATTTTATTGCAAAAGCACATACACACATACATCCTTATTGAATTGAATTTATGATCTCCCTTTTTTATCCATTTGTTTATATTTCAAGTGAAGGCGGAATTTCTATACGAGCTTCATTTGCTATATAAATATTATAATAAAGTCGCTTTTAATATTAAGTTCTTTGCAATATACGAGCACTTTTCTGAAGATCTTTTATGAACTAGTTTTACTTTATGAATTAAAATAATATACTTAACAATAAATTTATGTGAAAAGTTTGAATATAGTTTTTTTATGTTTTAAGTACGTAATAAGTTTGATTTTATGTTTTATTTATTTATTTTTTTTTCTTTTACAGTCATTTAAAAACATTTTTACTGGATTTTGTTTGTTCATATGCATCACCATCTTGTGCTAAAATAAGATAAATAGGTAAGTTAAAAATAAAATAAATTATCGCTTAAGATTTTGTAATAGATTAATAAATTATTTCTTTCTATATTTGCCGCTAAAAATATAACTCTTAATAAGTTTTAAAATAATGTATAAAAATAATATTCAAAACTTATTATTTAATAAGGATGTTGGAAAAATAAAAACAGGGGACTAATTCTGGCAGTCGTGATCCAGTACTTTTTCGATTCGAAAGCAAAAATGTAGCTGATTATAAAGCTGATTATTTCAAACTAGTTGGTAACTTGGCAATATAATATAATTTTTTTTCGAAGTATTAGAAGTACATCGATATCTAGGGTCTAATTCTGGCAATACTTTTTCGATTCGAAAGCAATTTTATTTTTTATTCTTTCAGTCGATACTTACCGAATCGAAATTATTTTTTCAGTGTTGTAAAAACTCAAACAAATGCTTTTCAGTGTTGTAATTAATATTATATTGCCAATTTACCAAATCGTTTGAAATAAGTATAATCAGCTAAATTTTTGCAAAAAAGCGGATTATAATTTCCAAGATATCCAATCTCCAAACTAAGCACTGCCCTGCAATAAATTTGAAAAACTTTAATTTGAATATTTACTCTACTAAAGCAATTTATGATGGTCACAGATAAAGGATAACGTGGATACCTGTCTTCACAACCTAAGCCCATAAAGCAACAGGTTAATAAAAGGGCTCTAAGGATTCAAACTGCTCACGCTTTCCTGAGAACGCAAAACTATATAATCTCTAAAGATTTTTTCATACAACATCAGACTTAGCCTAAATTAAAAAAAAATCTTAAAAGAAACGTCCACAAGAAATCCTTTTAAGCAAATTAGTATTTTTCAACGATTTTGTTTAAATTGTTTTTTATTTAAAATTTTTGTTTGCACCATGCACTTTAGACCGTACTGAAATTTGATAGTTTAATTTCTAGTCTTATAAATCTGTGGCAAACCAATCATCTCAAGACAAAAACGTTGACATATCATACACTCTAAGATCCGACGGTAAATGGTAAAGATAGATAGAAAAATTTAAAAAGGCAACCCCTACGTTAGTCAAAAAAAAAAAAAACACAAAACAAATTTTTCGAAACCGCCTTGCAAAAATACTTTATCAGCCAGCCATACGATTCCATTCGGAATGATTCCGATCGGAACCGAAGAAAACATATTTGTTTATTGATAGAAAGTATATATTGATAGATTTTTGGCCTTTATGATACAGAAAACTCCCATTTCGCTCATGAAAACAAAAATGGTTTCATTCCGCAAAGTTTTTTTCGTAATTTTCTAAAGCACCAAAATACGGAATGAATTCCGTTTCCGAACAGAATTGTACTCTGTGACAAGGCTGTATATTAGGGAATGTACGGTGCACTTTTTTTCTTTTGCTTGTTAGGTGGTACGCTCTAAATAATGCATTTTTATATGAATGTCTACAAACATAATCACACTTTTGGGAAGTTTTATTTATGCAAACTTCATATAGACACCAGCGCGAAAAATAGCAAGCGCCTCTAAGTTTCAGGCATACACTTTAGAACGTCAGCAAATGCATTCTTAATGATCTGTTGACTTGTTCCACTCTGGCTGCTTTAAAAAGGTTTTTAAGAATTTATGTAACATAACATTTTACAAATTCAAATTTAATTTTTAAATTGTATTCTAGTAGAAGCCATCAAATAAGATGCAAAAAGGCCAGTCTTTGATCTCTACTAAAGACTTGCATGAATTGAGTCATTCGTTGGCTCACAATGAATTTAGCTAAAATGTGTGCTGGCATTCGCTAGACAGCATGTAACATATCAACAAATTCAATAAAAGACAACATACACCATTCACAACAACATACCACAATTCACTGAAACACGAACTTTTAAACAACTGTTAAATTCACATCATAGCAATAAAAATAAAAAGTTGCACAACAAATTAAAACCATCATGCATTTACTCAAAAACCGTATTTTGTCACTCTGCCTTTTTAAGCGGTGAACAGCGTTCTCAGTTTTGCGGATTTGTCGCCAAATAGATTTTGGTAATTGGTAACAAAAATTTGTGAAAATTTGGGATTTTTGGGGATAATATATTAATCTAAATGCCATTTGGGCACAAATTTAATCTTTATTGGTCCAAAAATATTTTTCATACCTAGATGCTAGTGGTTTGAAACCTTTTCAAGAGGATGCAGAAATAATTTTAATAATGCTTTCTATACCAACAAGAAACACTAATGCTGAGCGAGTCTTTCCTATAATGAATACAACAAAAACCAAAATGAGCAACAGAATGCAGTATGAGTTATTTAAAGCTTATCCTAGAATAAATGCACACTTTATAAATGCAAATAATTAAATTGACTGTGACAAATTTATTCCATCTTCTCAAATACAAACAACATGTAAAACAAAATTGCATTGGCTGATGACTCAGATGCATGATTATGTTTCTTGTGCGTTTCTTAAGTTACTCATTTTTTATACGTGTATGTATATGTATGTAGATATGGGCATTTCAAGCGAAAAGTGTTCTTTTTATAACGCAAGTAATTAAAATTGTTTCTCAAAAAAATTTTATATGTAAAATTTGCTTTTTTATATTTTGGTGTAAAGCGCAACTTGCTGTATATCTAGTAATAAAAGGGATTGAAGTTGAACAACTCAATATTATTTGCTTGATGGCGTTACATTACAAAAAATAGACTTTTCGCTGAAAATGCCTATAAGTCGTTTTAATAATATTAAACAAAAAGAATTAATTAAATAAATAAATGTATGCGTAGTTTTCTTTTAACATAATATTTTTTATATTAAGGGATTTTGTGGCGACATTTGGGCATTAGAAAATAGCTATTTTGGGAGATTAAAAATCGCAAATTGGGGATACTGGGAACCCTGGCAGAGAAAATTTCTTTGTAACAAGTGAGAAAACTAATGCGAGTTAGTATTGCCAGTTCCTGTGCATTTGCAAAAACAATTTATTGATAGGCAAATTGAAGGATATGAGTGGTTTCTGTCATAGCATGTTCGAAGTAATGGTCATTCTGAAATTCCTTTGCTTATTACCCATTCCGATAGCTGCATAAAGATAACTGGGAAAAATACATCATATGTCTGCCAAAATTATTTAAACATTTATTTTCATAGAAAGTTGTTAAAAAAAATCATGTTAATTATGGGGTTTGCGAGTTTTGTTACATGGAAGAAACAGACTGTAAAGTTCCATAAAATGTAATCCCTATTACATAAACATACGTAAATCTTAGGAAAATAAGACCAAATTGAAGTTTATAAAAACAAACTGTGAATGCAAACTGTGGAATGATTCCTAGGTGCTTAGATCAATTGTAGTGAGTTCACATTTATCAATATTTTAATGAATGCATATAACGATGAATATGCGAATGCTCGTAGTTAAGCATATATAGGCACACATATTTACATATTAAAATATACAAGAGAGCTATCAATCACAGTTCTCTTATGAAGTTAATGAACACTTTCCTCTTTTTATGGTATTCATACAGGTCTCTAGTCTCTACTGATACGCCATTAAATTACTTGGAAAGTGGCCGGAAAGATTAATATCTTAAAAAAATCTTTCGAAGGGCCTCTTTACTACTACTTTGTCCCGCTCCATACATCCATTTATTGGTGGTATTAAAACGGTTTAAAATACAGCCTAAGTCAAATCCATATAGTGTTTCGTGCAAGATACATTTTAAAAGTTATAAATCTCTGACCAAAATTGCATCAAATTTTGCTGAACTTAACAATTATTTTAATTGGAGAGAGGGAGTTTAGTTTACTGAATTTCATGAACAGCAGAAGATATATTTGTGTTTAAAAATCTTGGTACTTAAATATATTGAATAATTTTATTTATTTTAATACTGCAAATAGTTGCTCTTTAATTTGAAACCCTCTTCATTTACCCATTTAAATATAATTTCGTAATTGTTTTTCAAATTCTGACCTAAAATCTAAGTTATTAAGCGAATGCAAAGAATTAATATTCACCATTAAATTCTAAATATTATAATTATTATTTAATGAAAATACTCAAGCTCGAGGTCTGTTGCTTGTAAAATTTCTTCATTTGCTTCCAATATTTCGATATTCATTTGCTTCCAATATTTCGATATTCTTAGTATAAAACAGATTAAAATATTATAAAAAAAGAATTAGTATTGTGATTATTTTATTGAACTGTTAATGGTTTTTAATCTAAATTTTGATATTTTAATCAGGCTTAAGTTCATTGAATTTTATTTTCATTAAATTATTTTTATGAAGAAATGAATTAAAATTTATTGATAATTTTTCATTCTTGACTGAGCTGGGAATTGGACCCAGGTTTTCACGGACAGGTTGCCCCAGATTAGTTTCGATTGTAACCACACAATCTCTTCAGTGGGGTTTGCCGTTTAGCTCTCACCGCCATTGACGATGTCATTAGTCAAACATTAATATTTAAACCAAATGGTTTTTACCTTGGTAGATCGAAATTTGCTTTGAATTGCCTATTATAATTATACTGCAATATATTAAAAATTGTTAGGCTGTTGTCTGTGTTAGGATATGTAGTTTTTTTTTTATTTTTTGAAATACAGGAATGACTTTTGATTTTGTCAACGAAGGATGAACAAATGCTTGTTACGTATGACTTGTTACGACCGTTGCACACTGTTTCAAATTTTGGGAAGGCGGCCAAAACTATTTTTTTACGTTCTCCGGTGTTGACATTTTTTTATTCACGTGAGAGTTAATACTAGTGAACCTCGGAAGCCAAAAAATGGCAAACCAATTTCAACTATTTAATTGAAAACAGGTGGTCCCAAATGGACTTTCTCAGTATTTGGTTATAGTTTTGAATTTCTGAGTCAATTTTTGAAGTTAAAATGCTTATAACTTTTTTGTTTTCAAGATTTTTTGACTGAATAAGTTTTGTATATTAGTTTATTTTATAACTATTCGTGCTTTAAGCATTTAACTCTGAGAACTGTAGAACTATTTAATTATTTTTTTTAATGTTAAAATTTCCTGGATATTTTCTACCTTATAGAGCATAAGTCCTGCCCGTCAAAATGCGTCAAAAAAATCTGTACTCTCTTGTGGTCCGGACTCTAACCTATATTTCTATACCCCATTATACACATATCTGGATGCGATCTTACGAACTACGGCAATTTCTGTGACCCAAAGTAAGATATTCAGTTCAAAGAATAGGTCCTGCAAGGAAACATTACTAAAATCAAAGAAGGTGAATCTTAAAGAATTTTCAACGCTTAAAGCAGTTCCGGCCACTTAAATTATGCAGTACGTCGGGTTATCAATTAATTTGGAAGAGGTAAAGGTATTGCCATTGTTATGAAATTATTGTGGGTGAATGGATGCTGCAAAACGAATAGGCGACATAAATAGACTAACACGTTAGATTTCTGAGTAATTTTAAGTTAAAAGGTTAAACATTGGTAAATAACCGCAACATAAACTACATAGTTTAATTACCTGATATTTTCAACTTAATTTAAAAAAATTGTAAATGGTAAAAAAAACTAGCACGCAGTTTTGAAACGTGATCCATTTCGAGGTTCCTTCCTTTTTTAAAGAAAAAAACACAGAAAATTAAAATTTAATGGGGAATGTCTATTATCATTTGAAAGAACATTCTTTGGCATTTATTTTTTGAATATTATGTCTATCAAATGTTGGCCATTGCTACGTCGCAGATGGTCCATCCGTTGAGTCCAATTTTCGATGACTCGTTCGAGCATTTCGACTGGTAACTGGCGAATGACACGCGTGATGTTTTCCTCCAAGGCCTGAATCGAAGCGGGTTTGTCCGCATAAACTTTAGACTTTACATATCCCCACAGGAAAAAGTCCAACATTGTGATATCACACGATCTGGGTGGCCAATCGACCGGCCCAAAACGTGAAATTATGTGCTCACCGAAGTGTTCTCTCAATAAATCCATTGATTGATGCGATGTGTGGGAAATAAAATTTCCCACTGTGCATCGCCTACAACTTACAACTCAGTGTCACAGTTAAAATACATGTTTTTTGGGATACATATGTCGGTCCATTAATTTATAATGAACCGACAAGCGTATTTCAAGCGGTTTTCTTTGCAAAAAACTGATATACATTTGCAGTTTGATAAAGCATAAATGAACGGCTCTGAAATTTTAATTTAAGCTTTTAACGCATATTTTTTAGCAAGTTTTTCGTCATTTAAAATTTAGATTTTATTATTCTTCCTACATAAAATTATAAATTTGTTTTTGATATTATTTTATTTATGGCAAATATGAATCGAATCGATTACATTTTGTTAAATTCGTCTGTTTTATTTACAAGCTTTTGATATCGTTACACACAGTGAAGTAGAGCTTTAAGGATATTATGCAAACATAAATTTATGTTATTAATTTCTGTTAAAATATTTGCTGTACACAAATGTGAATTTATTTTCTTAAATAACCACTATATTTTTTTGATCCACTATAGTCACCTAACTGCAAAAATCATCATTATTTCAAATACTATGGCAAGGTTTTTTTTAAAAAATATGTGCCGCAATAACTCCAAAACTAATGGCTGAATAAAAAAATTATATTAGAAAGACTTAAATCTGGTGTAATTTAGAATTTTTTGATGGATTGCACAACAGTATCGGGCAGCCTCTTCAAAAATCTCAAATTTTATAAAATGATTTTTAAAAAAAAGACCTTACCATAGAATTTGAAATAATGATGATTTTTGCAGTTAGGTGACTATAGCGGATGAAAAAAATATAGTGGTTATTGAGAGAATTTTTGCTTGTTGCATAGTGTAATTATAATTTCTGTAAAATTTTAATATATATTTCTTAAAGAGCTAAATTTTATAGCTGGACTTTTTTGGAACAACTGAAACCTAAATGTAAACAAGTATGTCAAAATATGTAAATATGTTAAAGTATAATTGTCTAACAAAACCGTTATTATCTAACCAAAATATTTTGATTTTACTTCAAAATAATGTATGTATGTATGTTTTTAAATTAATTGACCTACAGTTGTTACCACAATAGGGCAGAACAACAATACGAGTAGTTTAAATGTGTGTACCTGTAATTAGATTTCAATTATAGAACGCCCGCCTACCGACTTACCGTCATTGTTCTAAGTAACAACAAAAATAACATTTATTAATATTAGGAAGTCGGACTATATTCAAACCATAGTTCATAAATTAAATGATGTATTTCAATGAGGGCGTGAGTGAATGTATACTTTTGTTTATATCCATTGTAATGACACCATTTATACACGATAAATCAACTTCATGTTGTGTGCTCAATACATAAATATGCCTACTTATGTGTGTGTGGTTGTGTTTGTGCTTGAATACATAAAATTAATATAAAATACATACAAAAGGTTAAAATCATTTCCGTTACTAAGTGTTAACATAATTAATAAGCAATTAGAGATTGAGTGACATTAATAGCGGATGAAAATTACGCACACGATTAAAATAATTTTTTTTATTTGTATAGTCATGCGTCCAATGGAGTAATCAATCATTCATTAACTAGAAATAAAACTTTACTTAATTTAACATGTTTTTAATTTACAAAGAGAAAAACTATAGAGAAAAATGAAAATTGATTGCTTAAAATATACTAAGAATGGACAAAATTAGATGTGTGTAAAAAAGTGTAGCCCATATAAAAAAATAAACACTTCCCATGATTTAACTACAATTTTTATGGAAAACAAACTCATTGAAAATATGATACGGGAATTTATTATAAAACATAATACCTTCTTGAGTAACAAATAGAATCTGGGAATTATTTCTTTTCATAAGCTACTTTATTATATACAATATTTCTTATTTTTCTAATTTATTCTATGGGCTTAATTTGAGTTATGTACTTTATAAAGCTTTTTGTAATAGTACTTTTCCTTAAATTTTTAGGAATGACTTTATACAAGATAATAGTCTGGTAGTGTATAAAGTCTTTCCTTAAAATTCCAGGAAAAGAACTTCTTGAGTAACCTTTTTAACTCAGTAAAATTTCTCTATTAAGCGCAGTTGTGTTCGTACACCGTATGAACGTAGAAACATACGATGTAGATACGTTGTCAAATTATAACGTATAACACTTTACACCATAGCTGGCACAACGTAAAGCGTGTCCACGTTGATATGAACTTAGGCCCTTATCATGTTAAACACAACGCAACGCCAAAGCATAACATTGAAAGCACAAAGAATGTCAAAAATATTTTGTAATTTTGTTGTTGCTTTTTACAGAGTTTCAAATTGCGTTTTAAGATTTCAAACGCTCCATTCAAACGCACGTTCAAAATTTTAAAACGGTACATGAATTTCTGTAGAAAGCAACAACAAATTTACAAAATATTTATGACATTGTTTGTGCTTTCAATGTTATTCTTGGCGTTGCGTTTTACATGTTTAGGGCCTTAATTCTTTTCTATATGCCGGCTGCGACCGTATTGTCATAGAAAAAGAACAATTTTAATATATATAATAAAATTATTTTTGTGTTAATTCTTTTCCATATGCCGGTTCCGACCGTATCGTCAACGAAAAATAAAAATTTTATTCTATAAAATAAAATTATTTTTGTATTGTTAAATTAAAAATTTTAAAACAAAATAAATGAAGCAAAAGACAAGTAAGAGTGCTTGATTTATAGTGTAAAATGCCACATATTAATTTGAAAGTGAACTTGAAATTTTTATTATCGGTTAAAATAACAATTTATGGCATTTATTGTTTGAAAATGACTTCATGTAAATGTTGGCCATGATTACGTATGAGGTGGTCCATTCGGCAAGTCCAATTTTGGGCGACTCGATCGAGCATAGCAACTGCTTTCTCGCGAATAACGCGATTAATCTTGGCTTCCAAAAATCGTAGCTGAAGACCTCAGACCTTACATATCACCAGAGAAAATAATCCATAGGTGTGATATCGGACGATCTTCATAAAAAATTTATGAAACCAAAGCTCACTGAGACTATGCGCTTGAATTTCAGGAACACAGTCCGTTAGCACGGTGCAATAACATTGACATTGATTGACGGTAACATTCTAATTCCACCAGCCCATGAATCACACAATACCGTTGTTTTTAATGGATGTAATGGTAGTTCGTGGTACTCTTCTGATTGCCTATCAGCCCAAATACGGCAATTTTTTCACAAAGCAGTTTTATATGAGCCAAGCGTTATCTGTAAAAAAGCATGTTGAAAATCCAACCTCACGATGAATCACCCTTTTATCTTGTGTTTGATTTTGTATATTTATAATCAAGATACTTGTACCTTATTTACAAACTTTGGCTCTTGTCGTTCTCCGCATATTCATAAATAAATAATCTCTTTGTATGAGAAGTGTCACGCCCACCTCTAAAATCTAGATAATATTTTTAAGAAGGTTGTATTTGGATAACCAAGAATCTTGTACACAATTTCGAAAGCTTGGCTTTCTCCGTTTTCCATTTGCGTTTCTCAATTTGCTTCAGCTGCGGTGTTTTTAACATAAAACAAGCTAGAGTGCTATAATCTTTGCTACCCTCCACCGACATTTCGAATATATCTGGAGTGGGCTCAATACAATATCTAAAAGATATCGTGCTAGAATTTAACTCTTTTTTTGAGACAAGCGAGGGACCTGGCGTTTTAACTTAATTCGTGTACGCTGAATTCAGTGGTGCTTACCGTTTTTTTAGGTCAGCTCTGGTTTTCGAAATAGCCGTTATTTCAAAAATGGAGGAGGTTGCACAACATAATTCAAAAACGGTTTAGCTTATTGAACAAACTTAGAAAACGGAAATTCCGCAGTAATATGTCCTTTAAGGAAGGTTAAACTGCTAGAAGCATCCTAAGAATCAGGGCTGTGGAGTAGTCCGAAAAAAGTACTAACTCCGACTCCGACTCCAAACGCTGAAATTTTTTAAGTGCGACTCCGACTCCGACTCCGACTCCGACTCACGACTCCGACTCCGACTCCGACTCCTACTCTAACCGTGATGCGAAATGAATGAGACGTAAAATTATTTCTCTTTTGTGTAGAAATATCTTTATTAAACGAATTATGGGAATCCCCGCGTAATGTGCATAAGAAAAACATGAGTGTTATGGTAGGAATTAAAGGCAGGCCGATAAAGATGTTTCTACACAAAAGAGAAATAATTTTACGTCACAAGTTTTCTAATACATACTAGTATTTATGCGCTATAGCAACACTTATTCTGTATAATGTTGAAAATATTTCAGCGTTGATGGTTAAAAAATTCTGATATTAAAATTATTGGCAATTCCTGTCATTAACATTTTTTAGCATGAGTAAATTATTTAAAAAATCACACATCTTTTTCAACTAGATCAATAACTGAGTTTTGCTAATGTAATTTAGACTTTTTCCCGCACGTATAAAAAATATACCTAAATATATTTAAATAGTAAAGTACTTGAATCAACCATTTCTCATAAAATAAATTAAAATCTACGTATTCATATTGATCTGCAAAATATTGCATCGCCAATTTCGAAGAATTTTTATATTGGAAAATATTAGAATTTTTTTTTAATTTTTTATGCCGAAAAATTTTGGAGTCGGAGTCGCGCGTTTTTTTGGGTACTGCGACTCCGACTCCGACTCCGGTACAAAATCCTCAACTCCGACTCTTCAACTCCGACTCCGACTCCGACTCCACAGCCCTGCTAAGAATTAAGAATATTAACATGCAAATATGGCGGTTTTATGAAATTCTTAAATTTGGCCCTGCATCGCGTAGGATGCTTCTAGACGTGTAAGATGTATGACCAACCCCACTTGATTTTTCATCACCATAATTTATTTCTAACATACCTACCCGCTACCTCCATTACAAAATTTTCAACACAGACTAGAAATATATTGAAGAAAAAGTCCCTTAACTGCCCAGGTGTCGCTCCTAGGGGAATAAAATGTATGAACGACCTCAATTAGTTTTTTGTCCTTAATGTTTTCCCAAAACATACTGGCCCTTTATCTCCACTTCTTAGGGGGGCTCCCATACAAACATAGCGTTTTTTTTTTTATTTTATTTATTTTTATTTCATCGACTGTCATATGCATCAAGATTAAAACTTATAATTACAGCATAGGATTTTATAAAGCTAAACAGGTTAATTTGTTGTTTGTAAGAATTACATATAAAATATAAAGTATATATAATGTTAATAATATCTAATTTAAACAATTTTGACAAAAAGAAATAAAAATAAATTAGAATTTATTATCATAAAGATTATCAGGAAAAAATATAGAAAATCATAAAAATCATGAAACAGAAATCATTACAAAAGTAAAGCGTATGATTTCAGAACTTCAATTTTAAATTTTGATGCGTTACTATAAGCTGGATGTGATATGGCAGTTCGTTCCAAAGTCGTATGGCGTTGAAAAAAAATTTGCCACTCAGATACAAGCGTTCTATACCTAATGGCGATAATTCTTTTACCCCTACTGGATCTCCCAAATCTAAGTAAGTCATGTAGATACTTTGGTGTTCTCTCATAGACAATCTTGTGCAAACACAAAAGAGTTCGTAATTTAAGGAGGTTTTCAAACGAGATTCCAAAAAGTTTATTGTTAAACATGGTGACTGAGCCATATCTTCTAATACCAAAGACATATCTCACAATATTTCTGTAAATGGAATTTAGTTTACGTTTACTAACAGCATCGCAATTTGAAAAAATGTCACATCCACAGAGCAAAGATGGTATTAAATAAGCCTTAGCAAGAAGCATTCTAATGTTTAATGGAGTACAGTGTTGAGTGGCCCAGAGTGTTCTCAACATACCATATGTTTTTCCCACAACACAGTTGACGTGATTTGTCCAGGAGAGGATGTCATTGAATATAATTCCAAGGTTTTTAACACAGGTTACGACTTCGATTGGTTTGTTATTTAGCTTAACCTCAAAAACATGATCAAGATTAAGTAATCGTTTATGAATTGCGATGCATTTTGATTTTTTTGGATTGAGACAAAGCCCATTTGCAGCTGCCCATTTTTGTATATTACTTAAATCATAATTAAGCTTGGAGATTGTTGTATTTAGCATTTTGACTGTGCTACTGAGATATATCTGGACGTCGTCAGCGTACATATGTATATTACAATATTTAAGTTTAACTGGAAGATCTACCGTATCAAAGGCTTTTGAGTGACCGAGCAATACCAAGAGAACCACTTTTCCACAATAAATTTGTTGCCTTATTTCTTCAGAAGCACTCGGCAGAGTTGTGACACAGCTATGCTTTGGGCGAAATCCTAATTGCCTTTCTGTAAGTAAGTTATTTCTTTTGACAAAATCGCTTATTTGGGAATGTAACAGCTTTTCGAAGACTATGAAATCTTAAATTTAATTAAAATTTTTTTTTTTTTTTTTTTGTGAATAAAATCAAAATTTGTAAACAGATTTTAATCATTGACGGCTTGTTTTGTTTGCAACTTTTTAATTTGTCTTTACCAATTTTTTATGAATTTTTAACAAACAAAAATTTCAAAATTTTGGGAAAAAAAAAAGATTTATTTTTGCCAACAAAAAAAAAATTAATGCGGAATTTCGGTTTTGTTAGTTTGTTCAATTAACTTAACCGTTTTGAAGTTACGCGCAGAACAGTATTATTAATTAATATGTATAAAAACGGACATTTTCTGTTAAGACCTTATTAAATTGTTAACCGACAATCGGAAAGTTTTATGCTTTTCTTTTTAGAAATGTCAACTAGCTTGAGTTAAATATCAGTTTTAGCCGAAATAAAATGATTTTTAGTAGGGAAATTTATATTGGACCCAAAGTAAACTATGAATACATCATCCCAAAATTCTGTAAAGTGATTTCTGGTATTAAAGAACATAAATAAGAATAATTTTCAATACAGCATTACTTATTACGGCTTTGGGCTTTAGGCGAGTGTAGTCTTTATATGGGGCCTATGGTAATTTATGAACCGCTCTTCACGAAATTTGGCTGTGCGATTTCTAGTCCTATAAAACTGTATAATATGAAGTTTTATAATGATAGCAATATATATTACGGTTTCAGGCGTACTAAACTGTTTTCCGGGAGCAGGGTTTATATGGGGACCGATCTTCATGAAATTTAACACTATGATTTCCAGTCATATAAAACGAATTTTATATCATTCTGTGCATTATTCCACCATTTCTGTTAGTTCTTGTACCAAAATTATCAAACAGGCTGTTCGTTAATTGACTAACGGCCAATATCACCAAGTTCAGTTATAATTAACTAACAGTTATAGCTGTCAAAAACATATTGTTAATTTGAAGTTAAAGTAACAGTTAGTTTTAACTGAACTTGCTGAAATTGGAGGTCAGTGAGAATAAATAAGATATGTTTACCCTCAAAAATTTCATTTATTTTTTTTTTTTTTATATATTTGAAAATCCTAGCAAAACAAGAATGACATCTTATAAATGACAGCACTAGTGAATAAATTCGTAAAAATAATCAGTTAATGACACAAAAGGTATTCTATTAAATTTCCTAAAAGTTTTAAAGATTAAAAAAAAAGTTTTAAGTTAACAATTTTAGATTTACTCATTAGAAAGAGCAAACAAAAAATACTAACACAAATTTTAGGAAATGACAACAGTTAAAAACAATTATGAAGGTAACACAGATGTTTTAATATATTTAAAAAGCTCCTTTTTAAAAAAAGCGTTGTGTTGTTAATTTTCTGAATATAATGTGGAAGATCGTTCCTAAGACGGGTGGTTTATATGAAAAACTGTCTTTCTGACTGAAAGAAGAAAGCGTTCAGCCTTCCGCTGTTGTTTAGGTACGGCTGTACTTCTCTCATAAAGGTGCGAAGACTCCTTGGAGACTATTATTTTTTGGAGAAAAACAAGGCTTTTGTATTTCAATAAATCACAGAATATTATATCAAATACGCCGGCTTTTATTTAAAATGTATCGAGAAATATTATTGTATGACACTTTTAGTTTACTAAAGTCATCACTGCTGCAATTTTCTAGGATTTCACAGCCATATAAAAGAACAGGGTTAAGATAGGCCTTGGCTAAGAGCAATATAATTTTTAAAGGTGTGGAAAACTGCACAGACCATAGGTTTTTTAAGTTGGTTATTAAAAGTAATACCGAGGTTTTTTGAAGATTGCACAACTTTTATTGCGGTGTTATTGATTCGTATATCAAAGTTAATGTTCAAAGGTCGAGCATTTTTTGAAAATAAATATACATTTTGTATTAGATGGATCAAGACATAATCCATTATTTGTCGTCCACTGATGAAAATTATGCAAGTCCTGATTCATACTTGATAAGCACGATTGAATATTGTTAATATTAGTACTCGTATATAGCTGTACATCATCAGCGTACATTTGTGTGTTACAGGTCATGGATATTTGAGGAAGGTCATTTATATAAAACAAAAAAGTAGAGGCCCACGAATGGACCCTTGCGGAACTCCTCTGTTGACATAAATGGTGTTAGACTCTTGCCCGTTTACATGTACTGATTGGGACCGGTTAGATACGATGATATTAAGTTACAAGCAATTTTTGAGAAATGAAATAGTTTTTCAGGTTTTTTACAAGAATAGAATGGTCAACCGTATCAAATGCCTTACTATGATCAAGGAGTCATATAGATGTAAAGTTATACGCCCAATATTCTATTTTATAGAAATGAATCTTTGAACTTGTTGACGTAGAAAAAAACTTCTAAAGCTTTTTTATAAAACATTATTTTATAAAATATATTTAGTAAAACTTTATAATATTCGTTTATAGAAAGGGTTTTTCGAAAATGGGTTATAGAAAACCGTCTGCCATTGCTTTAGAATTTGTCCAACAAATACTTTATTGTACAATAAATTTCTAACTTTTCTGTAGAAGGGTATTTACAAATGGTGTAATAAAAAATGTTTCCGTTCTACAATTTCACAAACCAAGTGACCAACTTAATTTGTTTTCTATATCACCATCACCCACAAATGTGGCTAGCAGGCTATAAATAATTCAAACTTTCGTTTTTTTTTTTTTGTTCAGATTTCTAACAAGAAAAAAACGACACTAATGTGTTTCAACTTTAGTTCACTTAACATTTGAGAGAATGTGAAAAGTGTAGACAAACATTAAAAAACACAAAAACACACACAGAAAAACTTAAACGCTCACAAACTGTAACTGAAAAAATACGAATAAAAGAGCGCAAATGGAAAATGTAATGTATACTCATTACAACACATTTATCATTTTCTTATTCTTTAAAAATAACCAACAAAATTAAATAATAAAAAAACTATAGAAACAACAAGAACAACAAAGAGAATAAAAATAAAATTTAAAAAAACGTTGCCAAGTAGACAGACATTAACGTAAACCCAGGCACCTGCTATCAATCAAAGTTCTATTATAAGGGTGTTAAAGCATGAGCAACCACAACAACCGCAACAAAAAATACACAACAAACACTCACACCAACAAACAAGCCGACAAAAAATTAAATTATATTACACTTAAGTTTATAAAATACCCAGTGAATAATTGTGCATTCTTAATAGAAGAAGCAGATTTTTATTTATATCAGTTAAGAGTAAAAATTAGACCTTTTGTGCGGTATTTTTAGTTTCCTGATTTAAATTTTAGATTACTGAGGACAATCTTAAATCATAAAATTAGTAAAATCCTTTCAAATCTTTTTTTAATATATTAAATTATAAAAAGAATAAAGCCAAAAATGTATAAAATTTTTTTAAGTCTGAATCAAATGCCAAAAATGAATATTACAAAAACAGTCCTTTACATCGATTAATTTATTTTTAACGGACACTTCCATATTTGAATTGTTCACGAGGCTCTAAGGCGTTGTTGTATTGCTTCACATTCTATTAATGTCTTACAAGTTTCATACTTAAAATGTATTTATGTAAATGTTTGTAAGCGGAAATATTTTTTTGTTCAAGAGTGTTGTTTTAAAAAGGTAACAAGTGGACATTTCAATGTATTTATTTAATGTTCTTGTTATTCTCACATGTCTTTTTTGTATGTCTTGTTAAAAATGGTTGTATAATCGACTGGTATTTTAAGTAACCATTATTTTTATTCTTATGTATAAATATAAATTCAAAGCACCATGTGAAATATTTTAAATTTTGTTTGTATAATTTAATTTTATTTGTAAAGTGTTTTCTTAAAAGTGCCATAAAATTGTTATATAATAAAGATAAACGGAAGAAATTCTGTCAAAGCGTTTAAAAGAAAAACAAAAACCTTTATACAACAAGCAAGAAAGTATAGTCAGTTAAGCTCAACTATTTGATACCCTAAACTACATTTCTTACAGACAAATTTTCAGCAGACCCTACCTGTTGAAACCGATACTATCGGTTTTTTTTGACTATCGTATCACCATCGCACAGTGGCTGAAAATCGTTTTTCATCGTCAACAATCTGTAACTTTTGAACCGATAGAGATACTTTTGCAATTTTTCTTTTGCTAGAGAGAAGACTTCTTGAACTTTCCTACGGTTTTAATTATTAAAATCGGTTAAGCAGTTGTGGAGAAATATAAGATAAAAGTTGAACTTTTGTTGTTTTTCAGAATTTAGTACGAAAATGCTCTTAATTGACATTAAGAATTAACGTTTTTTTGAATTCAAGGTGGGGGATGTTTTTAAGTGCACTGTTTTAAGAACTTTTTAATTTACAAAACTGCCAAATTTCATTATGATAAATTTATTCATATCAAATTTATAGAATGTCAAACCTTAAAATTATTATTTTTTTACTCAAATTGAAAGCCCTTTCATTAATTTACGTTATATAAATAAAAATTTTATTGTTCGACATTCCATGAATCTGACAAGGATAGATATATCACAATGAAATTTGGAGGTTATGTAAGATCATAAAAAACAGCGAAGTACAAGGCATCCCCATTTATAATTAAGAAGTACCCCAAATTCCCAATCCCGGAATAACGCTTTAAAAAATTAATTTTTTTATAACAAAAATGGCCCTACTGTCACTGTTTACCACTCGATATTGTTCAGAATTTTCCAGAAAATTATGGAAAACATTAAAGTTCTAGTTTTATAAAAACCGGTGTGTTGATTTATTAGAATTTTTTACTTAAATAAATTTTGTTGGTTGAAATTTCTTTGGAGAGTGCATGTTAAAGAAACAAACTTCAAATTGACTAAAAATTTGCTTCTACATGCATACTAAACGTTTTCTTTCGAAAAATAAAAATATTTTTATATATTTCTGAAGAAAATATTTTTTATTGGAGAAAAAACAGGCCATATTTTGGTGAGAGAGTAAAAATGAGTATTCAATTGTATTACCTTCATACACATATACATTCGCACCGAATATACTACTACACTCATAGAAAAATGCATTAGCATTTAATAATGCAACATACCATTCTTTAAAGTCTGCTTTCCTACCAATATAAAAAATGTTTTACCCACTTTTGATAACAGTTTGATATTAAGCATAATCCACACGATTAAAATACTCGAAAAATCGTTAAAAAATCAACCCAAAAAATCCGTTTTATCCGAATATCTCTAAAGGCAATGGAGATAACCTAAACATATGAGCATATTGTCTCTAGGTCAGCTTAAGTCAAATTTTATGCAATCCAGTTTGAATATTTTAGAGGTCCACAAGTCACTCTGCCGAAACTCTATGGGCTCGTGTTCTTTCAAATCAACTCAAAACTGCCCCCGGTATAACAGTTTCAAAAATTGCATCAGTAACAGAACTATTTTTCAAATCAAAACGTTCGTACATCATTGTGTTATGTTTCAGTAAAATTAAAAGAGCAAGAAAAAATGTTGCGAGTAATTTCTTTCAAAACAGTTGCAAAAGTATATATGTGGTTAAAGAGGACACTTAAAGCTTTCGAATGTAAGTAAAATCTCTTTGACCCCTTTTGATCCTAACAAGTTCTATTCTGCAAAAATTCGGATTTAACTAAAATATAGAGCCTGGGAAAACAGTTGTTAACACATCAGATATAAATGGTGCAGTAGCACAACGAACCATTTCTTAAAGACTGCTATCCTGCTAATATAACAAAAAACTCAACCCATTATTTATAATCGTTTGCGAGAAGTCATAATTCAGTTCTAAACAAATTTACAAAAATTTATTTTTTTCTAGCATGCCACACCCCCTGTTACCAATATTTTAATCCAGTTTTTGAATACCTTAGTTCTAATATGTTTGCCATCGAATGACATTAACATTTTTAAAATCGGCGAAGACAAAAAATTTAACTTTTTGGAAAAATATGCAAAAATAAAATAAAACCTATGCACTTAATTTATTTAACCACAAAAAAATTAATTCAGTCTAAAAAGTGCAAAAATAGTTTAAAAAGTAGTTAAACTTAAGATAAATGTGTTTTTTTCTATCAAACGTATAACTCGCTCTTTTTGATCTTAAAACTCATTCTATTTGGTCTAAAAACTTAGACATTGTGCATATTTTAAAGTGGTCAACTCCATTGTTGAATATAGAAAGGTAATTTTAAAATACTAAAAATGTTTGGTTTTAATTTTTTCGACGATTTGAGCTTCTGCTTCAAACTACTTTAACGTGGGTTGTCAATGATTTACACCGCTGCAGTTTGGTTATTGCCTGGACTAGAAGGTCATAGATGAATTTAATATATTGTTTATTTTTTACATTTTCGTTAAAAATCTTATCACATCTAAAAATTCTTGGTATAATTCTCAGCTGCCACCGACCAGCTAGATTTGGTTGTGGTGGAAGATTCAAGTTGGGGTATTTGCCTTTAAATACTAAACCACCATAACTTTAAAATTATTTTTCTACCACATGATATCAATGAATCTTTATTTATTATCAAATTGGTTTCTCATTTCTTCAGCCACACGATGTATAACATGAGCTAAGCATGTGGTATGGAGCATCTTTAGCTAAATTATCTTTTAAAAATGACTTAACCATGTATAGCGATACAACAGACAAGTGGTGTAAACTTGAATTTTTGTTAAAGTCTTCTCGTAAAAGCGAAAGTGAATCATTAGGTTTGGTTAGGTTAGGTCCAGTGGACAGCCAACACGATGACGGCTCACTTGGGTCCTTATAGTGGTCCCTTTGTGATACCATTAGCCAGTGACAAGAGTCAGCTAGTATTCACCAGGCTATTCTCCAGAAGTCACTGCAGCCTCGAACCACCGCGACTCTCTGCAGAGTCCCACACTGGACATATCGTCCAGACATGTCAGTTCCTGTCTCCCGAAATGCCTAAAGCTAATATCCCCGATACCGGGGGATAGGCAGAGAAAGTGAAACATCGTCTTCTCCACCTCATCATCATGACAACTTCTACAGTAGTCATTGTAATCAAGACCCATTCTCCACGCATGAGTCCCTATCACCCAGTGACCCGCAATGATCGATATCACCGTCCGTATCCGGTCCCTACCGAGACCAAGTAGCACGCGCGTTCTCGCCGCGCCGTAGCCAGGCCATGAAGTCCTGGCCATCGAGCAGGTGTGCCCCCTGGCATCTCTCCATAGCCCTTCTGCACTCACTGCTTCTGAGAGTCTTGCAGCGAGCCATTCGAATCCCCATCAGGCCGTCGACAAACATGTCGTCCAAGAGACAGACCTGTTTGGCCAGACTATATGGAATGTTCCGCGATCTCTTTAAGAGTTCTTCAGCTTTCCACTGTTAACATAGCTGTTGTAAAAACACCAGCCAAAGCTGCAATGGCAGCCTTGCTGTCCCTCGATATACGATAGTGCCTCAGCCAGTTTGCCGCCCGCATTATGGCAGAAATTTCCGCCTGCAGCACACTACTGCCATCCGGCAGCCTAAAAGAGATTCTTATGCTCAATTCCCCGGTGAAGAAACCACCACCTACTCTACTGCCCATCTTGAAACCATCAGTATAGACCCTTAGGTCCGGTTCCAGAGATTGCGTGTTATCAAACAGCTCATCACCATTGACATGAACTGTGCACATAGCACCAACCGAAAAAGGGTTCCGTAGTGCAATAGTCCAGTCCCACCAGGTCATATGGCTCTCGACCAGGTGTCGACTCTCGATAGTTTCAGACCACTTCTATTTGGGACCCATGGGCAATTATGGAACCCGCAAAACAATTTTTTTACCTTTTTACTTTTTATTCCTATGATGACTTTAATGTGTTTTGAACTTTTATGAACCACAAAACAAATGACAAAATGTCTTCTGTGTCTTTTGTCCCTTCTGATTTTAAAAAAGAAATGCTCAAAATGTACTACTTTCACGTGGTTGCTCTAACGTTTACAGGCATTTTGTGCCTGTACAAATTGTCACATACATGAACATGTTTAGTGCATATTATTTTAGTGTAATAAGAGGTGTTAAGAGATATAAGTTATTGTGCTTAAAAGCTTTTAATATGAGGGTAGCGATATGTTGTAAATTGGGAAAATGTTAGGAAGGCAAGCCTCTCTGCACTCTTTTCCTTTAAAATTTTTAGTTACGTCTGTTCCCTCATCAAACAAGTTATATTTAAAATCAAATTTTAGGGGAGAAAATACAAAAAAAATATTTAGATAAGAAATGATTTATTAAGCATAGTTCTGGTTTGCAAGTAAAATGCTCAATCAATCAAATATGGCATTCTTGTGTATTTATTCCTTGTATTTAAATTCTATAGAAAGTTCAACTAACATACAGACAACAATTTTCAATATGATTTCTGCTTTGTATGATAGTCACATTACTAATTCTTATGTTTAAATAAAGATAATACGTTGCTATTGAATTAATCATTGACTGCCTTAACCGTATTCGTATTTATGGTTGCAAATAGAGATGTGCACGTGAGTGTTATTAGACTCACGTCTCGCCCGCTTACAAATACAATATTTTTTATTACGCACTTTCACGCACGGTATATTTTCTAAATGCTCACGAACTGATATTTTTCAATCACGTACTTTTACGCACGAACATTTTTTAAGTAAATTTAAATTTTTTTAAATGTGTTTGTCATGGTTCAGACTTGCAATTTTTGTTGCTGCAATTCTTGATCTTATTGGTGAGATGAGTACCCATCCCAAATTTTCTCACCTCTCTCACCAATATACTTAAGAATTGCTGCAACAAAAATTGCAAGTCTGAAATGTTTTCTGTGTAGTAAACGTTTTATATGAAAAGAAATTTCTCAAGGCAGGGTAATAGTGCATTTACACCTACACCATAAACACGTTATAAGTTGTTTATGATGATAAACTAGTTTAAGAAACTTGTTTATCCATACAAATTATAAACACGTTTGTAACTAGCTTTTGAGATAAACTAGTTGCAAACAATCAGTTTTTGTTAATGCAACTCTGTTCTTTTCAAATTTTGCTCTGGCAACGCTAGTGATATTTGACATTTCATAAAAAAAAAAATTAAGTTAAAAAAGTTTGCGTTAAAAAAAGGAACACATCAAGAAAAAGTTTAAAAAAATTAATTGCAAATTGTTTTAAATAATATGGATAACGAAAATAAAAGGTATGTTTATCGTATGTATAAATGTACGTGCACCAACGTTTTTAAGTTTTTTTTTACTGAAGTCAGCTGTTAAACTGTTAACTGTCAAAACTGCTGATGTAAACGATATAGTTTATGAAAGTAGTTTACGATCATAAACTAGTTTGAAAATTACAAGTGTAAATGCACTATAAAGTGATTTACAAAATATCCCCCTAAATTTTTGTATTCTCATGAAATGGTGCAGTTGAAATAAAACAGACTAGAAATGTTTGTACATATGAGTAATTTTTTGTATGTTACAAAACTTAAAATGCAAAGTAATAAAAATTATTATAAATGTTTCACCTTTATAAAAAAAAACTTACTACAAGGACTTATTGCAAAAGCATTCCACAAAAAAATATTCAAAAATAATCGACTTAAAAATAAAAAAAATAGATCTTTCATGAAATTTTAAATTATACTATACATTTTATTAAGATATTCTTATATAGGACTTCTACTATCAAATACTTAAGGTTGGACAACAGCAACATAGTGGAAATGGCTTTTTCAAAGTTAATGTGGCCTATGATGTTACTGCACAAACGTTCTGAAAAATCTTTGTATAGTGTTATTCTAATATAATGATCTTGCAAAAAATAATTAAAATTTGTTTCTATGCAAAATACTTATTCATGGCTATTTGAATACATTGAGTAGCTTCTAAATTAGAAAAAAGGCAACGAGGATTTAAATCGCAAATATCTTAAGGTTTTTAAAGATTTTCTAAGAAAATGGGAGTTTTTTCCGTACAGCTATTTTAACATTTCAAATTAAATAGGAAAAGGAGAAGAAAAGGGTTATATCAATTAATTTTCCTTTTTTATTATTTAAAACTAAGTTTTAGTTTTCAGTTTAGTAGTTTAGTTTAAGTTATAATTAACTGTGCTACCTAAATAAGAGCTGCAAGCGATTTGTATGTCAAAACTTTTCATTTGCATAAAGTTTATACGAAAAAAACTTTAGGAACGCGAATTCGACACCTCCCGGCTGAAAAATCCTATTTGACAAATCGCTATGTCGATTTGTCTTAAACGCCCGGGAGACTATCAAATAAATACATCAATCACATAGTTGTGTGCGAGCAGTCGTTCTTTTTCGGGTACACATACGCGTTGTCGGCAATGCTTGATGAAAATCAAAAAGTTTTGATTTGTTTATTTGATGGCTGATTATTTGATAGTCTCCTGTTGTGATTGACAAAAAAAAATTATTTTCTTTGTGTTTGTTGTCATGAAAAATATAAATATTTTGGTTTTTTACAAAATACAATTGTTGATTGCCGTGTTTATTTGTACGTCTCCGAAAAAGCCTCAAATAAACGACACTAACACATATGCACTGATTGACGGGTTTATTTGAAAGTCCCCAGAGCCCTTTATTGAAATTGTATCTGAAATAGAATTTTCATGTTTAAAAAAACGCTTGCCGCCCTTGTTTAGGTAGCTCAGTAATTGTTTTTAAATTTATTATTCATTGTCAAATAATTTAAAAAAATTTTTTACAGCAAAAACATTGAGATTATTTCATTGTTACTTCACAAAAAGTCTGAGTACAACCACACATCATGCCCCATTAAAAGAAGTTTTTTCGGGTTACTTTCTTAATTTGTACTTATTCTTAATCTGAATGATTATGTTAATTAAATAATATTTTTGTAAAGAAATATGATGTTGTCTAAATTTTACTGAATGGACATCTGCGTCTTTCTTCTTAGACATGTCCAGACGTAGAAAATAAACGTTTGCTTGTTGAAGAACTTGCAGGAATATTTTTTTTGTTACTAGTTCTTTTAACAAGGGAACTTCTTTAACAGTTTTATATGGTTCAACAATTTTATTAAGGATTTTGACATCACGCACGGACTTTTTTTCATTCACGCTCACAATCTCACGCGTGATTGATATTTAAAGTGATCACGGTAATGCGTATTTGACGCGTGGCACTAACAATAATAATATTAATTTTTTTTTTCATTATTAATTTATTGAATCTTTTTATATTATATATCGTCACCCAAAATGCAAAAGGGCGTATTTACACTTTTTATATTTTTAGAGGAGAAACAAAAAACTTTACAAATTCAATATCAAAAAGATCTACTTGGCGTTTGGATTTCTTTAATAGGGTCGCCATTTTTTAACGCAGGGATCCAAAATTTTTGTGAACATGTAGTTTAATAAAACGAACCAAAATCAATCAAAAACTCTTTGTCGAACTTTTCTGTTGTAATAATAATTAATCAATTCTTAATTCTAATAGTAACGTTATTTTATGTCCTGCCATTGTCGGGCGAAAATATTTCCCTTCACGGTTTGTGTTCACATGTGCAGCGCTCTTCTAGTTTATCAGGGGGGCCAGCGTTACCGTTTGCCCGACTAAAGTCGCAATTTGACCCTTTTTAAGCACTCTGCGACTTTTTGTGAGACTTTTTTTTATCACCGACTTTTGCGACTTATTTAATTTTGTTGCGACTTTTTACCCTTTTTTGTAAAGGATCTAACTAGTAGTAAATCATTAAAAAAAAATCGTTAAAATTTTAAAGCAATTCACAGATTTTTGTTCATTTGAGAACACTTTTATCACTTTTTTGCAACCTTTTCATGTGTTTAACAAATTCTTCGCAAATTTTCAGTAAAAGTTTCAAAATAACGTTTTAGCAAAAAGGCTTTTAAAAAAATTGCAGTGTTTATTTTACAAAATAATTTTTAGCCACCGAGTCAATGAAAGATGAAGTTTTCGTAAAACATGGACAGGCATGTACGAACATGAGAATATTTTGCTTTAACTTAAAAAATAATATTTATTTTTTTCTTTAAAAAAGGAGGAAATTTGAAAACGAAAAATAAAATGGAGCTAGAAATACGCAATCAGAGGCAGAGAAAAACAGGGAGTCTGAGACGGATAACGTTAACATCGCTGAAGGTATTCGAGAGACTGGGCGGAAGCAAGACACGGAGTCAAAGCGGCTTTTTTGCAGTGTTTGTAAACAGCTTTTAGTGAACCAAAACAATCATCTTCAGAGACATGGAAAAACAAAAAAAAAAAAAAAAAAAAAAAAAACACAGTAATAATAAGGGGTTTCATGGACAAACTTGCGAGACTCATTTCAAGAATCGCGTTTTTAACTATTGTGTAACTTTTTACAATTAATGTCAATATTTAAGTAACGCCAATCCAAAAAAAAAAAAAAATTAAATAATAAAATTAAAAAAAAATATATATATATACATATATAAGAAACTTGAAATTTGTGTCTAAAAATTAAATTCATGCTTTAAAATATCTAGATAAAGCCAAAAGACTAATTTGCTCAGACAAGTCCAAGAATTTGGTGTTTTAATTGTTGAATTTTTCGTTGAAAACGGCGGTAATCATAAAAAAAAATCTGTTTGTATAAATGCACAATTGAACAGCTTAACTGTTAGCAAATTTACGAAGTTTGTGTTATTGAATTCTCATACATATTTTGACAGTTCATTTGCGAGAGTGTAAAAATATACAGTTTGCCCAGGTTGCGAGACTTTTAAGCGATATCATGAAAACTCTTATGCAAAAGAGGCTTCTGAAAATAAAAAAGTGAAACTGACTGTTGAATTTTTTTTTTGTTTTTTTATGCTTTTTATTAATAAAAAAAAAACGTTAAAAAAAATATGTTCGACTTTTATTTTCTCAAACGACTTTTTTGTGCGACTTTATTTTTATGGAACGACCTTTTGTGCGACTTTTCAAAAATTCCTAGCGGTAACCCTGAGTGGGGCTACTCTCTATTACGATGTGAAGGAAAATTGTAGCAAATCTTGTGATTGGTACTCCGTAAGGCGTTTGCGCAATCCACTTTCGCATCTTTTTATTTTTTTCTTTTCACACATCATCACTATTTATTTTATTAAAATTTTCCAGTATCAATTTTTTTTACATATTTTGACATTTCATTACTATCAATATGTGCCTTCTTTAATTTTTATTGCCAGTATAGCTTAATTTTCAAACAATTTTGCGAAAGTGATAAAGAGTATCAAGTTGGCATTTCGCTTTCGCATCGGAATTGTATTCGCATCGCAATAGAGATGAGTCCTGTAGTATCTCTTCTCCTTAAGCGAGTGTGGCCGCCATCATTTAAAATATTTCAAGCTACTGGATTCGGATGCAATCGAGCGTTTTTAATAACTTTACTGCATATTTCGTAATCATAGTTTTAGCTAACGGCACATTGAGAGCCTTACGAATATTTGACGAAGATAGAGTTGTAAAGTAGAAGTTTACAATATAATTAATAATAATAATATGGCTGCAAGAATCAAAACCCAAGTGTATATTTGTATGTCGGTATTTAACACACATTTTTCGAAGCTTGTAAAAAAACACTTAATTTATGTGACATAATAAGGATAAAAGTTTTCTCTTTCTTCCCGTACAAAAATATTTATTTTGTTTGGCTGTCAGTAGGAGTCTTAAAACTTCCTAACAACTCACCCTCATCTCGTAGACGTGTCAAACACGACTTGAATTTGTAATCAAAACAAACACACATACACTTATATCAATAAACATATATACACCTGTACACCCCAAATGAAGTCATGCACACACAACCCTGTGAAATTGAATCACTCATTAAACGAATAAACTAATAAGAGAAAACAAAATACGAACACACTCAGAAACAGCAATTTAAGCCTTAAAGTTGTAGATGATAAAATTTCATATATTTAAAATTTTAAGTGTGACAACAAATTGAATTGGTTTTTATTTAAAAAAATGTTGGTGACATTAATTGTTATCTCCTGCGGTGAAAAATTTTAGTTTATTGCCCAAAATTTTATGGTTTCAATTATTTTGATTTTAAAGGTTTCTCAATAAAAGGTTTTTTATACTGCTTTGTTAGGTTTTACATTAAAAAGGTTTTGCATTAAAAATTATATATGTATGTATATTTTTCCCATTACTTACTTTTATAAAATTATTTTCATTACAATGGGTTTATTTTCCTTATAGAGATACGTAAATTTAAAAAAAAAAACTTATACTTACGTGTATTTTTATAAATTCGTACATATCCCTAATGACTGCCACCACCCACGATTAAAACCTTATTATTTTTCGTTTCTATTGAAAAAAAAAAACGTTGCCTGTAATCTTCTATTCTTTTTTTTCTGTCTCAAGGAAACCAATTAACAAAATACAAGGTTTTAGCGTCATCACATCCGGGGGTATGAGAATTATTTTTTTTTTTTTAAGGCTGACTGATTAGGAAACTACACGCAACAATTTATTTCGTATTTTTTTATTTTTCCCCTGTTTCTTTTTTATAAATTTTGTAAAGTTCATCTTGCAAACTGTAGGATATATGTCAGTGTATATAGAAAGCTTAATGTAAATGATAAAAGAAAAATATTATTTGTTGTAACAGGTTTTCGATAAATAGAACTCTTTAAAATCCCTTCCCAAAAAAAATTGTTACAATATTATAAGTATGCGATATTAAAAGGACATCGTATGTTTGACAGAATAAACATAAAATTTGTTCAAGCCTAGTGTGCATATTTGGAAGCCCAATAGCGACTACAATTTAATGTCAATAAAATATTGAAAATTTGCATCAAGAAAACTCATTTTTTTGTTGTCGTTTAATTGATTATTTATGAAATTCCGTTCAGTGGGTCCGTAGCAGAGGCCTGCGACATGAGATTTTATCGGCGGCGGCGTGTGACGCAAAAAAATACACGGCGGCAGTTCGAAGCCGGCTGTTAGCCGATACAATATATACAAAATAAATGTACATTTGTGTGAACATATTTGTATGTGTTTATACTATAATAAACAAATTAAGAAATTTTGTATACCCTAACTCATTATTCATGGCATAAAAATATGTTTTTGTTGAAAAAAGAATTTTATAATTATGTAAATAAATTTATTTTCAATTTATTTTCAATTATTCATAAAAATTGATTAATAAAAATTTTAATTGGGTTTCACAAATAATTCGTTCACAAGTTTGTTCAATTCGCACAGAAAAAAATAATCTAGGTAATTTTACCAGTATTTTTACATAAAAACAAAAATCTAAGTTTAAATAACTACGACAATTGGCAATTTATACAATAAGAATTGTCTTAGCTTTTTGTTAATAATACTAATTGAGTTAGGTATCTTCTTAGAGTTTTTCTATTGTCAAATAGAATAGTTTTTTGTTGTAGTTTTGTGATCATTGACAATAGTTTCAATGACACAGGAATTCAAACATTAATTGAATTATTTGCTATTCCAGAGGTACAAAATTTAACAAAACTGGGTTTTACTCTTAAATTCACTTTTCTTGTTTCTAAATGGAACTCGCCGTTCTCGGTCCATTACTTTTGATGTTTTTTTTTTTTTTAAATCAGTAATGTTGTAATTTTCACACATATTTATTTAAGTTTGAATTGCAGCCGAAGATATAATTTTAAAAAGAATCAACATTCAAGACTGTATTTCAAAAGAATTATGACAAATTTTTACAGAGTTTAAAACTACACATTACGAATAGTTGTGACAAAAAAAAATCAACTATTGCAACAATGTTAACTCATTTTCCTATATGTATGTCGTTATTTTAAAAAATTTGATGAAATTTTGCTGCTTTATAAACAAGAACAGACAGCGTGGTCATCTTTGAAATTTCAAAACGAACCAAAATGAAGAAAAACGCGCTTATTTTTATTTAAAATTGTGAATTAAAATGTTTGTTTACATAATACCTATAATCTTCAACAACAAGACCGGTTTACTTTGTGCATATGATTTGGTACGTCTTAAACATCATTACTTGTTGTTCTTATTGTGGTCTGTAAAATTGTTAGTAAAAATTTTGCACTTTTGAATGAAATGGTATTGAAACAGGTGTATTTTATTATACAAAGATTTTTTTCTCACACTGAAAAAAAATTTGTGTTTAATTTGCTTAGGTGCCACCAAAAATTAAAAACGCACCGAAATTAAAAAAAGCGCACATACAAAATTTAAAAGAGCACCAAAAATGGTGCTTAACACACCGAGTTGACATAGATGATTATTACAGTTGCATTTTCTAAGGTCAAACAAAAAAGAATGTGGTAGGATATTTAAAAAAGAGAATAAAAAATCATTACAAATTAATAGACGGCTAAGCTGGAGCCGATTTCTAGCTAACAAATTGTCGGCGACGGCGGCTACAAATATATTTATCGGCGGCTGGCTAAGCCGGCTATAAGCCGCTTCGCAGGTCTCTGGTCCGTAGCTCTAAGCTGTCAAAAACCAACTCAAACACAAACCTGGGTACCCATGTATCCAATAGAAATACCCACACCAGAATGGTGGAGATGATATTATGCGTTTGTGCTGATGTGTATTACACTAAAAAGTATTGGCTCTAGACCAATCTTTCAGTATATCTATCGACTCAGAATCACTTTCTAAGTCGATCTAACAATGTCCTTCCGTCCGACTGCCAGGATGATCCAAATAAACCTTATGCGCACAGTACAGGTCGCATTTTTTAAGATAATTTAATGAAATTTGGTTCTATTGTGATAAGAACGAAGCGTATTGAAAATTAGGCCCTGATTTCACATTGCTCCAATACAAACTTCTGTCCGCAATAAAGTCTTTTTGTCAATTAACATAATTTAATCCAAAAATATTTTATTGTTAGCTAAATCATATTGCCACATTTTTTAAAAGTATACATTTTTTACCATACTTCCTATACAAATACCACTTCCACAAAAAGCTTTAAGAACAATAACTTCTATATAAATATTAATATGGATATAATATTTTTTTACGCCCACTTTTTTAATAGCCAAAATTTTAAGAATAGAATCCATATAAAGCCCTTCTCTAAAATCGGCCAGTGTCGACTTTAATGAAGAAGAATAAGAAGAATATATAACAACAAGTGACGAACAATTTCATAAAGAGAATATTGTACACATCAAAAATACCTTGACAAATAATAATTTTCCAACAAAATTAACGAACACACTTATAGATGAAATGATTAGAAAACTAAGGAACAAAAATGACATAAATGAAAACTTGAACAATAATAAAGAACAAAAAATTTTCTTCAGTGTACCATACATCCCTGGACTTACAGATAATAAAAACATAAGAAATTCAATTGAAAATAAAAACATAAAGTTTGCCTACAAGGCCAATACCACATTAAACACAATATTTACAAAAACAAAAACTATTATAAGGAAGCAACAACAAAACAATGTGATATACGAAATAAAATGCAAGGGAAACGAAAACAACAAATGCGACAAGATTTACATTAGAACAACAAAACGAAACTTGGAAACTAGAATAAAGGAACATAAAAATGACATCGAAAAACACAAACATTCAACAGCCTTGGCACAACACATATTTGAAAACAACCACACAGCTGACTTCGACAATATACGAATTTTAGACAAAGAAAAAACAGAAAGGAAAAGATATACATTGGAGAGTCTACGAATTCAACAGAAGAGAGAAAAAACAATGAACACGAAAGAAGATACGGACAAAATAAGCGCAAGTTACAGGGTGGCAATAGGATAATTAAATGCAGATCAAGTTTACATTACACAAATTAAAATAATGACAATTATAAATTTAATAATTAAAATTTATTTCTTTTATTTATATTTTAATTAATGTAATATCTATACACATTAAAAGTAAGTAAAAGTGCAATTATACAAAAAAATGTTTATAACTAGGTTATTAATAAAAATATTTAAATAGATATTCCCCTGAAGAAGTCAACAAAAATTTGACGAAACGTTGGGAAAAAATTGTAATTAAATGTGTTTTTAATTTACAATCGAAAAAATTTAGGCCCTATTAGCTTACTAAAATATCTAAAACTTCAAAAAAAAAGAATATTTATGTTTTAACAGCAAGCCAAAATGAAATAACAAAAATCTATTTCCCTTAGACATAATTCGGTATTTTTTTTGATGCTAATTGTGTTTGTCATACAGACAATTATTTATCTGATTTAATGTATCAGCAGAAAACAGCGTGTTTAGCTCCTCCGACGCTTTAAAAAAAATTAATTATTATTAATTATTATCTTGATTTCTTACCGGCCTGAAAACAAAGGTAAAAAAATGACAGATTTATTTAGTTCTTTGATTAATATGGTAATTGAAATAATGCACTATAGGAAATTTTTCCATTTTTTTGGCCAAAACTAATTTATAGCCAAACGACTGGGCGAAATTAAATGATTTTTTTATTTAATTTTTGGAAGTCTCCCTCCCTCTTAAGGCACATAAAATTTTTGTCACGCACTGTCACGGGCAAAAAGTTGGCCAATCGCCCTCACGGAAAATTTTTTATTTTATCACACTCGCTTACACATTCTTGCAAAAAAAATTTTAGTCACACGCGCTCACGTGCGAAAGTTTTTAAACACTTCTATTAAAACTATTAATTTCTTTGTTCCCACATAAAAGCAACTTTTGTTTGAAACAACGTCTTATTGCAAAATTTGGTTTCCTAGTCCTAGTTATTAGTTATTAGTTAAATTAAAAAAAACGTGGTTCTCAGTTTCTTCATCTTCGCTCTCAGAATATTGTTTGTCTTCTTGCTGGCAGTGTTCGAAGACTCTTACGCCAACTATAACTGAGATCTAAACAGCGACAGCTCTTTTAAATGTTGTTTAAAATGTTCGGAATACCTGCTTTTAACAATATATGATATAAAATGTCCATAAATAGCTGCCCTTTTTTCAGCCTCGCTACGTTTTACTCCCATTAATTATATAACTCTGAATTTGACACACTTAAGTTACCTAGAAAATACGCTTTTTAAAGAGGTTTGCAAGTATTTGTAGCTAAAGTTAGATATATATGAAAGTTATTTTATTGCCCTAGAGAAAGAATCAAGTGTTGCAGCTATTAAATGCAATAATTTTTTTAAGGGCCAAGTTAAATTCCAATTCATAGTTATATTTATTAATTTTAAATCCACTTAAAAGCTGCCGATATAATCGTACTAATAGAAAAATCCCCAATATTTCAATACATATAAAAAAAACTCACTTTCCACAATAGTTTTCATTTTTATTTTCCTCTAATCATCAGTTATTTGTATCAAAACTTTTACTTAAAAATCACTTGTATTTTACAGCACTCCATCATTGATTTTAACTCGGTAACAAATCACATACGTTTGTATCTAAAAAGTAAATGTAAATCCAAATTGTAGAAAAAATTCACACAGATGCTTATTTTGGTATGTTTTAAGTGTATTAAATTAAAAAAAAAATAAAAATTAAAAAAAAAAATTTTTGACTTTTGGCCAAAAAAAAAAAGGCGAAAATTTCCTATAGTGCAATGCCATATTTTGACATGTGAAAACAGCAGTATTTTATTGCAATAATATAAAAAAAAAATTTGTACTGTCAAAAAGTCATACACAATATGCAAAAAAAAACAAGTCTGCATATGGGCATTTCCAGCGAAAAGTCTACTTTTTACAAGCTTTTATTTAGGCCCATCTTGTTCAAATGCAATCCCCTTTGTTAATAGATGTAGAGCTAGTTGCGCTTTAAACTAAAATATAAAAAGTAAATTATACGTTACATAAAGAAGAGCTTTCGCTGGAACTGCCTATATCTAGATTGCCATACTAATAAAACCCATTAAACAAAACGCTTTCACAAGTTGGGAACCCTTTTTTAGAGCAATGTCTTTCAGGTCCAGGTTTTACTATATGCCTTATTAAGGACGTTATTTAATATCTAACAAAACATTAGAATTGTTGTTATCTTAAAATATATAATATTTACAAGCTAAAACATAATCAAAAAATGGTTCACAACCCTAAACCCTTCTTAACACTTTTTGAAATATTTACCGACATACAAAACACAATTCCTTTTCATTTCTTTTTTTTTCTACTAACAAAATAAAAAGTTAAATAAATTTACGAAGTATTCTACTTTCCATTTTCTTTTCTATCCTTCTTTTTTTATTTAACTATTTATTTCACATCTTTATTTTCATCTCTATCTGAAAATCTGTTGATAGTTTTATTTAGTGTGGCTGATAAAAGCAATTCATACAAAGTTCAAAGAAATTTTGATATAACAGAAAACAGTTTATGGAAAATGAATAAATACTTGGAAAAAGTCATACAACTTAAATTATATTTAGATAAAGTACAAATTGCAAGATCTTAAAGAAATAAAAAAGGAAACCAACAATAAGGGTTAAAGTGCTTTTAAAGAATATAAAAAAAAAAATACTGAAAACGGTTTAAAGACTATTCTTATGGTGATGATGGTGTAAAACGTATTCAAGTGCAACAGTCGCCGTAAACACATAAAACAGTTTTTAATAGGGTTTGCATTTATTCGCAAGATTTCATAATCACTATTACGATAAAAACAAAATTGGCGTTAATCGCCATAATCGATTGATCGCACTTTTAATGGATTTGCATTTAATTTTGAAGTTTACAAAACGATATTAAAATAAGTTTTAACTTTAAATGGTATTTTGGAAATCTTTAATAACAAGAAAAATTAAAAATCATTTTTATTGATATTATTTAAGAAAAACATCTTGAAATCTATGGAAGTGTATTCGAGCGTAACTTTATTGTTTTTACAATCGTCTCATTCAGGTGTGTTCTAGAATCCGAATCCACTCGAAAGAGGATTACTTCAGCATTTTTGGTGTTCTGCATTTCACATCCGCATGTTTTTATTCTTTTTCAATTAGAGCAGTTAGGGGTTGGTGAAAGTAAAACGAATCGACTTTTATTCTTTTACCTATGTGATAAAATTTTTAACAAAAACAAAATTTAGGTTTTTAGTTTGAAATGTTTTTTATTTAATTTAATAAAAAAAAATATATATTCCTTTACACAAATATTAATAAAAATAAAATTTTTAACAAAGCAAAAAATTTAAGTTGTTTTTATTAAACTCACTTGTGTAAAAAAAAAATGGAGTCAAGCATTATTTTTTTAACAATTTTTTTAACAATTTCTTTGAACTTTTTGAACATTATTTTCTTGTCTCCGCAATTGTATATAAGATAAATCAAAAGCTCCAGGCATTTTTATGACAAAATTTTATTTTTTAGGAATAATTTTTTATAGGTACAATAACAAAAAATTTATTTTTTTTTTAAACAGCTGATAAAAAGCTGTTTTTTTTTTGTTTTTTGATTTTTTTTTTCGAACACAAACTTCGAATACACAAAAACATGCGGATTTGAGAACACCAATTTATGAATTATGCGAATTCAAAAAAATTTGCGTTTTCAAAACGAGTCGAAACCTAGAACAGACCCGATTGCCAGCGTTTTGGTATTTAAAAAAAAGACATGTTCAAACAGGCTTGCCAGTTACAAAGTTGTAAAACTCTTGATATTCACCAAAAAAATCTTTATCTTGAAAACAATCCTTGTCAATTAATAAGAACCTAAATAAATCTTGTTTTAAAATAACAAAATTGTTCAAACCAGTTACAAGCAAAAAAATACCAGCAAATGAGCTCACTATTTGCACCAAACATGCTTGTATGCTTTTGTTTTGAGTCAGCTGTTTAACGTTTTTTATTATACAGATCTGCAGCAAAAATAAATTTAAATAAAAATATATGAAATATGAAGTGCTAAATTCAAATCCGTTTGCTGTTTTTCTATCACATCTAGTTTTTTAGATTTGTACGATTTTGATCAAAGCACTTAGATTTTTTTTATACAATATTATATTTATATTTTATATCTTTTTGTTTTCAAAAATTCATAAAAAAATGTATAAGGTCAAAAAGTTTACATATTTATAATTTGTCGGAAAGAACTGTATATAACGAAAAATATAATCCATAAATCATTAAAATCGGTAGATACATGTTAATTTTATTCAAGTGACAGAGTTAATCCGTGGATAGATTTGGACTTAACACGCTAATATCAATTAAAATCACATGGCAAAATTCTTGCTGCCGATTTTTTCGGCTTTTTGCCGACCAGTGTTATTAGTGTTGAGTATAGAGGGAAACACATACAAGTGTTATACGGGTGTAGATCCAAGTGTAGATCTGAATTCCAGTGTTGTCAAATTATTTGTGCTTAATAAAGGAAAAATTTTGATATATTTTCAAACTATTACAAATAAAAATTCTTGACGAAACTCATGTTTTCTGACAAGCACTGAAAATTCTTGTAAATTAAGAAAACTCAAGACTGTCTGGCAAGCCTACATAATTTACAATTTCTTTAAATCATAGTAATAAATCTGGTGGAAATTGTTTAAAGCTACTACCCATGTTGTAAAAAAAAAAACAAAATAAACGCGCATAATATATAAAAAATTTAGTAGCCAATTTACACTACAACGAAATCTAGTACTTACTGATATAAATCAAATTGTTTCCGACTAGATTACCCATACAAAGCAAAATCTACTCAAAATCTAGTAGTACTTAGTGATGCAACTAAGTTTTTCCATGAAGCACTAAAATATACTACCCTGCACTACAAAAAATTACATTTTAATAAAAAACGAAACAGCTTGTTAAAAAAAAATGCAAAAAACAAATAATATTGATTAAATAAATGAAGTTTGTGTATTACACAAAAAACTTTCGGTTGGCTGTTTTTGTTATGAAAACAAAATCTCGATAATGTCAAAAACAAATATAATGTAAACGCACTAGATTCTGAGGAAGATTTCAAATGAAGTGTTCTAGTTTCGTTGTTATGTAAACGCCCTACAAGATTTAAGTGTGATCTTTCAGAACATAAGTGGGTAATTTCATGTCAAATCGACCAAGAGTGGGACCCGACCCCTTTCGATTTGAATTTCATTTGGTTAGAAGGTTCCATTCATCCTAAAAGTAATATATATATATCAACGAAAAAAATTAAGCATTTTCAACGTGGTTTTTGAAAATACAATTATTTATCAAAAGATTTTATTTGTTGCATTTAATTCCCTATCTTATTCTTGATAAAACAACTGAAATTTTATTTTTGGAGGATAAGCTGTTTCTATGCGCATTTCACTGGTTGCTTAGGCCAGATCATCAGGAAACGTTTTTCCCATAAATTTTTAAAAAAGCAAAAAAAAAAATTCAGTTGTTTTATCAAGAATAAAAATAGGGAATTAAGCAGAACAAATAAAATCATTTGATAAATAATTGTATTCCCAAAAACAACTTTGAGAATAAATTTTTGCACGTGCATAAAAAACTGAACTGGCAAATTGTTTTTATTTTGATTTCTTGCGAAAACAATAAAAGCAATTAATGTTGGAAGAATTCCAAATAATTGTAGTGGGGAATGTAAGAAAAGATAAACACTGTTTTATTGTTGGAATTTTTGAGTGTAATTCTCATTCCCTCTGTAGTCTTAGTTGCTGATATTTTTGGCTTTTCTTAAATTTTTGGGAAAAATGTTTCGTGATGGTCTGGCCTAAGCAATCAGTGAAATGCGCATAGAAAAAGCTTATCCTCCAACTATAAATTTTTAGTTGTTTTATCAAGAATAAAAATAGGGAATTAAGCACAACAAATAAAATCTTTTAATTAAGCATTATTTTTTTCCAAAAGTTATGTCATATTCAAAATGTCATAATATCGACAAATTAGCCGAACGTGTTGAGTTTTTTTTTTAATATCTTTAAAACTACTTCTCATACGAAGATGATTTGTATGTAATTTTATAGAGAATACTTGGGTATACAAACAATAATAAAAAAATTTAAAAAATAAAACATTTTTTCATTGATATATGTTTCTTTCTCTCTTGGTCGATTTGACATGGAATTACCCAAGTATATTTTAAATTCGGTTAATTAGCCTTAACAAATAAAGGAATCACAAATTATGCGTAGTTTCTATGTTAGACTTAATCCTGAAGATAACTGCAACTGGTAATTTTCTCACTCAATGTTGTCAAATATAAGAAACATTAAAACTAAAGATGAACCGCTAAACAACGATCGGTTTACAATGGATTATTGCTATCATATATCCTACATTGCTTTAACTTGTGTTGGATTTTATATAATTAGAGAGTTCTTTAACATATTAAGACTTAAGAAATTTTACCTTAAACAAAGTATTTTAAAAGTTTAGCTTTTTATTCGTAACCGCAAGAATTTTTGTGTAATTAATTGCGATTATATTCAATTGGCAAAGCCTAGTTTATATAAATACAGCCATTCTTGTTATTTATATACACATACACACACATAATATACTCTTGTAGCTAAAGAGTTATTAAGCGTTTGTTGCTTACAAGACAGTATTTTTAAGTTTTCTTTTGCTAAGAACACTCATCAATGCTTTTAGATAAATAGACAACACAATGAATATGCAAATTGTGTTTTTGAAATCTTGTTAACATTAAAACATTAAGGAAAGTATAGTTCTGCAAGCTGAACCATATGATACCCTACACCATTGAATGATCCTTTTTGGCCATACAAACCTATTAACGCAAAATATTGTTTGTTATGGCGATAAGATTCTCACAAGAGTTATTTGTGCTGAATTCTATTGAAATACTAAAATCTTTTTATTCTTTACCTGTTTAAATGGGATTGCTAAAAGGGGCTCATATGATAATGATTGTAATTTATTAAAAAATGTATCTCAACGGCAATTTCTTAAAGGATTAATTGGCAATGAAAGCTATTTTTGGTACTTGAATGGAAGCTCTGCTCAACTATGAACTGATTTTTGGTAACATAAATAAAATATTTTTTAGCCTAATTTAAAAAAAAATACTCAGTTAATGTTAATGTCATAAGACTTTTTAGATAGAAAATTCCTGTATAACATTTGTATGAAAGCTTGGTAAAATGTTGCACTATTTTTAATTTTAAGCTTAAATAAATAGAAATTAAAAATAATATAATGGATGGTCGAAAAATTTACAGTAATAAATATTGTATATATGTTGTTGGGAATTTCCATACAAAAGTGCTATCTCATTATACGATTGGGCTTTATTTGTTTTGAAAAATGTTGTATTTATGTTCGATTTGTTTGGTAAACTTGTAAAAACCTATTTAGAATGTGACTATCACCACAAATTTAATTCTTCTGAATAATTAATATATGTTTAATTCATTTCAGTTGATTTTTTAAACTATTTTAATTAAAATTCCATATCAATTAATATTTACTACCATTTCATCTCAAATTGAAACTCCTATTCCTGGTTTAATTTAATGGTATCAATCAGTGTGAATGGCAATTTTTGTTTAAGACGAAGAAAAATTAAATGAAAACCAAAAGTGCAGTAAACAATAATAATTAAAATTAAATAATTTACTTTTTTAGTTTTATTTTTCATATTTTTTATTATTTGCCAAAAATAAATTGTTAAACTTCTTAAATAGTTTACTCAAAGTACATTGAAAATCTACATTGAATTGATATGATCCATTTTGACATTTAGCAATACGACAAAGCAACGGTAGAACAAATTTGTCTATTCACAAGTGCATAAACAAAAATCGCTATTTTTAAACAAAAAGCCATACTACGGAGCTTGTGAATTGGACAATTGATTTATTTTAAAGCTAATTTAACAAAATTCTCTGTAAGAAATTTTTTGTTTTATAATTTTAGTTTCTGTACTGCGAGTTATTAACTTTTTTTGCGATAATCGTATCGTTAAAAAAAATAAAACGAAAATTTATCGAAATTGCTATTCAGTAACATTTTTAACAATATTCGCCGTCGATTAAAGTTAGTTGTTACTTAAAGCAGTTTTTTTTTCGTTATTTTAACGACAATAATTTACGTTGTGCTTATTTAATCGATAAAGTTTATTTTATGTTTCAAGCGGATTCTTACCCTGTCGGAAAATGAGTTAGCTCAAAGTTAACTCATGGTTAATCAGAAGTTAGTCAGAGGTGACTCACAAGCTAACTCATTTACATGGTTAAAGCTATTCAGTTTTTACACGCAATGTCCGCAGTACGAGTCAGTACTCACTCACACTGCATTACTTTAAGATAACCATAAGTTAGCTCATTATGAGTCAGCTTGTGGTTCATACAATATGTTGACTTTAATAAGAGAATAAAAAAAAAAATTACGTATTTTGCTTTATTTATTTTCTAAAGAGAGACAGAGACTATTACACATATGTTTTCTTTCACTTTTGTTGTATTTCCCCTTTGTCTACAGAAAAACTCTCAGTCAGACACCAGCAGCATGCACGATATGGCAAAAACCGGTTTTCATAATAATTCTACTTTGAAAATGAGATGTATTTAACTAAATGATATTACCAAAGAGAATATGGGAACTTTTGCTTATTATTTAACTTTGAAAAAGTACACAAAACAAGCAAAACGTGTTTTTACCACAGTCCACTGCATCAGCTTTGAGTTAGCCAAACGCTAGCTCAAAAGTTATCGAGAAGAAGTCAGTCGCACAAAACACAGCTCACTAATCTCTGCATATTTTTTGAGTTAGCCAAAGGCTAGTTCAATACTTATCGAGAAGAAGCCAGTCGCACAAAAGACAACTGACTCAAATCTGCACCAATTATGAGTTAGTTTATTAGTCAGTTGTAAATAAGTTAGCTAAAAGTCAACTAAATGTTGAGCTAGCTAATAAAAATCCGACAGGGTACATACATACTACATACATACATACATAAGTATATATATGAAAAAAAACAAAATTCTAAATTCAAAATGTAGAAAACAAAGCAAATTATGAACAAAAATAAAATTCTAAATGTAAAATTCACTTTTCTTATTCTCCTTTTTTGCTTTTCGTTTATTTTAACATTTTGTAGACAGAAATGTTACAAAAACTACAGCGTTTTACAATCGTTAAAAAGAAATTATAGAATCACACTATCGTTAGTCTCAATTTACACGTTTCATCTTTTGATGCTCAACTTCTTTTCAATTCCCTTTTAAAGATGCCATTATGTTCACACGCAGCACCCGGTTTCAACTTTTTTTGCTTCAAAACAACAACACTTATTCAAAGCGAACCAAAGAGAAAAAAAAAGAAAAAAAATTACATGCAGCCATTGTTGTGCATATACCTACGAATGAGAACACAAAGCATACTGCCCGAGTACAGGCATCTCCGTACCAACCCCTTTTCTTCTTACTTCCCTCTCCTTAAAACACAAGAGTTGAGCATCAAAAGATGAAACGTGTGAATGTAGACTTACTGCAAGCAAATATATGTATATGTCGACAAAAATTACGATTGTCGGATCGTTAAAAGTTAGTGAATCGCACCAAGCCTTAAGCATATTTAATATACACATATTTAAAATACATTTTAATCTTAAAATTAAATGTTGCTGGCTCATTGCAATTTTAAATGCAAGTCATTTAATTTTTTCCGAAATTTTATCAAAAAAGATCATGTCAAAATCAAAACACACCTGAACTGTTTTAAATCCTTTTGGCAAAATAAAAATAAAATTTTTTTTTCGTGAATGTGTGTTCAATTGAAAGTAATGAAATTAGATTTTCATTCGTTATGCTTTACCACACACACACACAAATCAACGCCCAGAAATTAAGGAATTTTAAACAAGTATACACATACATATACATTTTTTCTGTACGGATCCTTGTGGTTTGTCTTTTTACATTTTTTTCATAGCGTTGCATGCCAACAAACAACTTTTTTAATTAAGTTGATTAAATTTGAAATCTCCGAAACTTTAAAGATGTTGTTTTGAGTAAAATCCATCTATTCAGCCATGTCATAGAGTACAATTCCGTTCGAAAACGGAATTTATTCCATATTTTGGTGCTTCAGAAAATTACGAAAAAACTTTTCAGAATGAAAACATTTTTGTTTTCATGAACGGAATGGGAGTTTTCTGTATCCTAAAGGCCAAAAAACTATCAAAATATACTTTCTATCAATAAACCAATATGTTTTCTTCGGTTTCGAACGGAATCATTCCGAACGGAATTGTACTCTGTGACATGGCTGATTATTTCAATATCAATAATGTCGTCATACTTTTTGTCATTTTCAATTTCGTTGTTTTCACATACACGTGTTATGATTTAAAAGCTGTAGCAGCAACATGATAACAACAACATATTAATTAAAAAGTTCAGAGAAAATTTTCAAGAAATAACCAAAGAAATTTGTACGTAGAGAAACGTGAAAATAATAAATTATAATAATTAACATAAATGTTTTATGTTTGTAACTTGTTATCAATTACACTGTGCTAGTCGCAAATTTAAATGAGCTGCGCACACTACTGGTGAAGTTAATTCCAGTATGCTTAATGATGAAATGTATTAGCATAACCACCTTATTTCGGACAAAATATTAGTAAAGCCCATAAAAAGTCTTAGCCCGATAGACAAACACTGATAATACATTTAAATTTAACTCTCTAAAATCTGTATATTCCATATATTATTATTTAAAGGAAGCAGTGTTGAATACAGTATTGCACAGACAATTTTCGCCAAGTTTTGGAGCATAAATAGTTTTGTTTGAGTTTTTCGAAAATGGAGAATGTGTAGAGTGTAGAAATACAAGTAAAATACTTATTTTGCCGAAAACCCAGTTTTTGTGTCCTAAAACACATATTTAAGTTAAAACGGGGGTTTTTCGCCCAAACATTACGCGATTTCGTTAAATTTTCTATGAAGTAAGAAACCACCTTGTGTCGAAAATTCGTCATATCTACAGCTTCAATGCTAACCAAAGGTTGGTTTCCGCAAAAAATTATGTGAAATATTGGAATATGACTATTGTAAAAAGCTTTATAAATTGAAATACCACTCATAGAAGCACATTCGAAAAAATGGTTAATATAACTATTTTGTTATTTACTCTTCCGAAGTGACAATAATTAGGGATAAACAGTAAAATGTTCATAAAATCTCTGCTCTGGTCCACTATAACTCAGGTTTTTTTTATCCAATAAGCCACTTTTAAACGCGCAATTCAACATCATTTAAAACAAGTTATAATTAAAATTGAACCAGCATTTGACTCTGTATGGCGGCTGAAATAGAAGTATAAATAAATTGAAAAACATAATTGTACCGTTATGTGATATATGTGACGTGGTATATTTAAACGAAGAATATATTTGCAACATATTGACCAAAATCTACAAAATCACTCAATTTTATTTATATGTATTTTTAGTATCGTCAAACTTTGTAAATATTAGGGGCGCCCAAAAAAAAGATCTTAATTACTTTTAATTTTTTAATTTTCTTCCTGTTTTAAAAAAAACTACTTAGTATATAAAAATTGAGCAAATTTTTTATAGTAACGAAGAAAAAAAAAAAGATTCATAACTTAATATTTTCCAATTTTGGCTGTACCTCTTTGTAATTTTTTTTGTAACATTGGAAATATCACTTAAGAAATAAACGAAAATTTTATATTTCCGGCAAAAAATTCTGGGACTTCTGTGCAGATTCTATTGAAGCACTCCAGAAGGTACTAAAATCTTGAAAAAAAATTAGGTACGCTGAAAAAATAGTTAATTATACTCTACCAAACTTTTGCAATATCGGGGAGTTCCAATAAAAAAATCTCAAAGTTTACATTAGTAAAAAAAATTTTCTCAGTAATATTGTTTACCAACAATTACTCCCTTTTTTGTGCGTTTTGATGTAAACAAATACTTAGTTTGAAATCAATATATTAAGAAATTAATTTTTGGGAAATTTTTTTTGGTAATACAAGTAAAAGTCTTTTATTTTTTAATTAACAGTTTAGCTCAATAATTGTTTGACTTGGTGCCCTCCACTGAAAAGTGAATATTATGTATTCTACTCACAAATCTATTGAAGATACTTTATAAGCTTTACAAAACTACATATAACATAAATATTCTTAGTAGTTTATTAATCCTTAGATTTTCCAATGGGACAGACCACTGTGGGGCATTCCCTAAGTACGAAGCAGGTTTGTAAGAGAGAATATTAAAGAATAACTGTAACTGTAAAAAATTCAGTGTGTAAAGCTAATCGTGACCCTCACCAGCATTTACATGTGTTGAATAAAGCGGTTTTTGTCTAGAACTCGGCATATAAAATTTATCTCTTCCATGACAGAGATGGAAAGCGAAATTTTTATATTTCACCCCTACGTTTTTATTGTGATGTTTTTTTTTTTTTTTGCAATAAAAGTAGTGGAAAAACTTTTCAATAATATAAAAGTTGAGAAGTTGATTAAATATATTTTATAAACTAAAAGTAGAATTTCTTAGATTATTAGTTGTGTACTTAATTACTAGTGCAAGTCTATGACAGAACGTACAATATTGATCTCTACCAGAAATACCACTAGCTAAGGAAACCGTGTTTGAATAAGTTTCAAGACAGCAATATAACATTTTGAATCTGAGCAACATGGTTGTATTGGTATATAGAGTTTCCATATGGTTCTATCTGTAATAAATTATAGGCTTTCTAAGTTAATAAGGTTCTATCAGTCACTTAGATCCTTGTTAACTTCATCTCAAACCAAAAACGCGTAGTTAGAACCTTATATTAAATATCTCGGAAGCTGTAAGAGGTAGACAAAAACTGAGAACGCCAAACGAAAGAGCGTAGTCAATTTATAGCGTTGCGATATATAACTCATTTTCGAAAAAAATTTCAGTTGGAACGTTGTTGTCCTAAGGTCGTGATTTGTATATGGCCTAGGTAAAAAATAATATATATTGGAATTAATGTAACTACCAGTTAAACCAAGTTTAGAAATAATATATCAGCTACATTAAGAAATTGTAACTTACTTGAAACCTGTACAGTATTTATAAAAATATGGTCAATATTAATCACAAAATGGTCAAAATTATTAACCTTAACTATAAAAAAACCAACTAGAAAAAATAGAAGCTACCATATTATATTAACACGTGATCACTTTATGTAAATTTGTAACCATAATTTATTTTCAAAAATTATTTTCGGGAATGAAATATTTATTAATTAATTCATTTATTAATGATGTGCTAATAATCCCAATTTATGATAAAAAACACTGAAATTTATTGTTGTGGGAAAGCTAGTTTCTATGCGCATTTCGCTGGTTGCTTAGGCCAGCTCGTCAGTTAGTTAAAAATTTGGCATAAAAAAAATAACTATTAAATATTAAATAGAATAATAAACTTAGAATTATTTCGCTTTTAATGATTTAAACACAAACCACTTTAAAAACTTATATATATATGTATATATATTTATATAAATATATATATGTAAGGTGACGAATGGGTTAAGTTTCCGTTACTAAATATTCACCACACCTACGTTTGAGAAGAATAAGATAAAAGCAGCTAAAGGGATGCAGTAGTAGAAGAAGTAGCTAAAGTCGCGAACAGTCGAGAAGTTGTTTTTAAAAAAGTCGGCTATTCATTATTAAAGTTGTTAAAAGTATTATCTTAATTATCGTTGATAAAAATTGCTTAACAAAGTTTACAACTAAAGTTGTTAAAGATCGGTGCAAATCTATGTTACTTACCATTGCTTAAAATTCAAGATTTAACTACCAAAGCGATTTTTATGTTGGTTTCCTAAAATTATTTTACACCAATTTAAATTACAACTTAACTTAAAATATTCCTGAATTGAAAAACCTTATATTAATATTACTGAATAAATTTGAGATGTACTTATGAAATCTAAGATTTCGGTGTTTAACTGATGACCAATCTTACATATATATTAAACAAAAATGTCTTAACATAATAAGTATTCTTTTGCTGTGTTAACTGTTTTTAACAAGTGCACAGTAGAAATCTAAATTATCGTTTTCAGACATTTGACTTTATGACTACCGTTCGAATCCACCCATTGTTTATTTATATTATATATTTACTAGTTTAACCCGGTGCGCTTCTCAATCCCCATCATACATTTAAATGCTTTTACTATTACTGTTTTACAGATATACTGAAATTTATAGTTTCTTTGTATGTGAGGGTCCGTGTTTACTTTTACATCGATAAAAGATGTGGTGCGATCATGCGATATGCCAATTTTCGTATCCACAAAGTCTTGCGGTAGAGGTACGATAATTTTTAGACCTCCATATTATCTCCGAGGAAAGATTCGAAATATTTTAAATAATATAATATCAAAATTTTTACAGTAAAGCTTAAAAAATGATTTGTATATGACTTCACTTGCCACTGATGTAGAGCGTATATCTTATTTCTATTTTTCAATAAGTATCGAAACCATCTATTTTAAAGGTCATATCAAATTCATGTTTATTTTTTATAATAGAATAACTTAAATTCATTTTGTTTTTATATCTTTAATGTGCACAAGCCAATATAAGGAAAGAAAATTACTTTTACTACAATCAATATAAAAATAATAAATTTGTAAGTAACCAAGAGAGACAAGAAAAAATAGTATCGTATTTCGTCATCAAATTCAAAGTTAATGGCAGAAGGAAATAAAAACATACACATCTTAACGACTTTGCACTTAAGACAAATAAACTTTAGCCATTCGGTATTAAATATAAACGACTTTAATATTGGGGAAATAAACAAGACAACTTGATATCTCTATCTATTGAAAATATTTTGACATTTCACTATTTTTTTTTTTAACTTAAGTAACATTAAAGTTTAAAACTAATCTGCATTTAATTATATAAAAGATCTTTCCAAATATTGTTTTTTATATAAAATTTTTTGATATTTTCTTAACTTACAGCACTGTTTTACGAAGTATCGTTAACTAAAAAAATGTTTACAGAAATACTATTTTTAAGATATTTTGCAAAAAAAAAAAAATTTTTATAAGATTTTTTTTAAAAAAATTTTTATATTTAGGAATTTTCTAAATAGTTGCTATTTATAGGTAATACATACATATATATTTAAAATTGGCTATTTATGAAAAATATTTCAAAATTTGCTATTTATGGAAAATATCCAAAAAATTAGCTATTAATGGGAAATTTTCCAAAAAATTTTTATTTATGGGAAATTATCCAAAAATTTTTTCAACATTTTTCTATTATTGAAAAAATTTACTATATATGGGGAATTTTCTAAAAATTTAATATATATAGAACATTCTGCAAAAATATTATATTAATAGGAAATTTTTCAAAAATGATATATCGCTCATTTGCTGTAACGACGTTATAAGTCAAAAACCGCAAATTTTGACTTAATATCACGTATGCATCGTAACTCGTTCTTTTGAAGATATTGTAAATATTTCTTATAAAGATATTGTTAGCTTAATTTACTCTTAAGAGAAGAAAAAAAATTTCCCATTATGGTGTGTAAATTTAAAACTTTAAAGTAATTTTATGTAAAATTAATACGTTTGAGCTATGACGATGTTGCAGAAAATAAAGCGAAATAAAGGGAATATTTCAATTATATGCTATACATAGAAAATATAAAAAAAAATTTACTGTTTATCATGGGAAACTTTTAAAAAAATTACTATTTATGGAAATTTTTCCAATAATTTAATATTTATAAAAATTTTTCCTAAAATTTACTATGTAATTATAAGAAATTTTTTAAAACATGTATTTGTTCCAAAAGTTTGCTTTTTATAAGAAATTGTCTGTTGAATTAAATTTGCTTTAGACACTTAAAGTAAAAGAGTAGTCAAGTCAAAAATGTCATCTACATATTAAAAATATCATTTTATAACCCTACTTAAAAATAAATTTAAATGCTATTGAACTTAAAAAATTTCAACTAAAGTAAAGGGCGATTCATCGTGAAGTTTGATTTATAATGTAAAATAAAACACATAAATTTGAAAGTGAACTTAAAATTTTTATTATTGTTTAAATTTAAGGCATTTTCTGTTTCAAAATGATATCATGTAAATGTAAGCCATGACTACGTCTGTGGAGGTCCATTCGGAAGGTCGAATTTTGGGCGACTCGTTCGAGGATAGCAACTGGTATCTCGCGAATTTCACGTGTAATGTTGGCTCCTAAAGCATCAACCAAAGCTGACTTATTCCTGAAGACCTCAGAATTTACATATTCCCAGAGAAAATAGTCCAAAGGTGTAATATTGCTCGATATAGGTGACCAATTTACCGTAGAAAAAACGTGAAATGAAGTGCTCCCCAAAATGATTTCTCAACAAGGTCATTGTTTCACGCGATGTATGGCTCGTAACGCCGTCTTTTTGAAACGAGCTCACCGAGACCATGCGTTCAAATTTTAGGAAGCCCATAATCCGTTAACATGGTGCGACATGGTGCAGCCTATAAACCACACCATACCGTTGTTTTTAATAAATAAAACGGCAGCTTTTGGTACTCCTTGGGTTGCTTATCAGCCCAAATACGGCAGTTTTGTTTATAAACGTATCCATTAAGCCAGAAATGTGCTTTATCACTGAACATTTTACGGTAGAACGCCAGATCTTCATTGCGATTTTCCAGAGCCCATTTGGAGATGCTGTTGTGGTATTAGTCTTTCCAGGATGACATGCCAAACGATACTGAACACAAATGACAAATCAGTTTGATATGAGTCATGTCTCATCTGTAAAAAATCGTACTGAAAATCAAACCTCACGATAAATGACCCTTTACATGCTTACTCCTGCGTAAAGTAAAAATTGTTTTTACAACTTTATCTTAAATCATAAAAACGCTCTTAGAAAACTCTATAGTAATGAAAATAAGTTCCCTAAAAGGACTTTAAAATATATGTCACGTTTTCGAGAAATTACAAACATTAGCACTAACTGATGATACCCAACATATGAATGTATGATCTCATTGTAACATTTATTATTTCAATTCAAAGTGAAAAATCATCTTGTCAACATAAACAAGAAATTCCTCAAATTCATACAACTTCCTTGAAAAATGCACATACTTACTTGTATATATGTGTATGTTTTATAACACGCACACACTTGCCAACATACCAAACAAATAAAGAATCTAAAAAAAATTAAAATTGCATGTTGTAAAATAATACAAGCTAATAATGTATTAAACTTTGTCACAAGAATTTTTTTCACATACTCGTTTATATACATACAGACATATGATAGTATGTATACACAAATAATTGTACCCACCAAGCGGGAAAACTCAGAAGCCCTTTTTACTTCAGGCCTTATTGAAGGCCGGCTTGGACACTTTTTTGATTTAATTACCATTCCGATCTGAAGAATGCCTCATAGCAGGCATCGGTTATTCCCTATAATAGATAAGAAGCACATTCCCTTCTTTGAGAAGGGAGAAGAGACAGAGTATGACTTTTATGCTGTTTTGCCCAAGCATAAGCCAAAGAATTTAGATTCCGTTAAAAAAATCACAATTCTTTGGAAAGCCTTTTAAAGGTTATTAATTTGAATTACTTTCTGAATCTCTGACGAAAGAAGCGAGAGCGGAAGGCCTACCCCGCAATGACAACGTGGGTAAAAATGATATGAGTATTAAATGTAGCGATCAGGCCTTGTAAAGCCAAAAGAAGGAGTACAGAGGCTTTCTAGAAGGCATCCGTACTCTTTCTTTTTCCCGCTGGGTACAAGAGACTTACAAATATGGTGGCTTGTATCCTCAAAAAGGGAAAGAATAGAAAAAAAATTTATAAAAACCTCATAAAATACGTTCGCATTCATAAACTTTGTTTTATGCACGTTCTTTCACTTGTACATTCAAATCAAGTACTTAGAATTTTGTTGTTGTTGTTTGTTGATTTATGTGTTTTATTTATATTTATTTGTATTGGTTTTTGCTGAAAAAGTGTATAAAACAAGCCGTAAACAATTTTATGACAAATGTTAATAAGAAATGTTTATGTGTTAAACGAAAACAATTGAATTCATTATGTTCTTTTTTTCTTATTTATTATAATTTTTTGTCAAGTAAATTAACTTACATAATGCAGTTGAAAGCAGTTCTACTTTCTTTTTCTGGAAGAGGGCAAATACAAACATAAAAGTTGCTTGTAAATCAGTTGATAAAATTATAAGATTATTTTATGTTTAACATTTGAAATATCTTTCAATACAAAAATGTTTAAGATTTATGGACGATGTATGTACATACATATATTTTTTAGCAAGTTCGTAAATATTTTTTTTTAGTACAATATTACTCTAAGCAATAATGATGGGATGATCTTGAAGTTTAGAATATAGAGTGAAACAAATTGTGTATTTCAATTATCATTACAGAAATATTTGGCATTATTCGTGAAGAGGAACCCAAAAAAATATTTCTCCGAAATATCTTTATGTTTGGCATAACTATACCTCTAGTAGTATTATTGTGTATTTTCCGAGTTATGGGGTGCTAAAGTCTTTTTTAAATTATTGTTTCGAAGTAGAAACAAATAAAAGAATAAAATTTAGACAAGTGGTTTATACAGGAAATAATTGAATATTTAAAAAAAAATATTTTATCTGTAAGCCTGGAAATGTCCAATTTAAACTAAAATTTTTCTAAATAAATCCTAATATTTTCGCTTTTTTTTAGCCGAAACTAGCGCTTAGTGTTTTAATTATATGGTAAAAGTTTTGAAATGGGATTTAAAGTATAAAAGTTTTGCAAATTACATGTGTGATATTTTATTTAAGTTAAATTAGGACTCAAATTTAAGAAACCAGTCTACAAAAACAAGCGCCTAAAATCATAATCAGTGCGATATGCAGAGCATAAATGTCCATAACTTTAAAACGTATGGATATCCCATTTTAAATTGATCAAATTAGTCTCAATTCACACGTTGCATCTTTCGATGCTCAACTTCTTTTCAATTCCCTTTTAAAGATGCCATTATGTTCACACGCTGCACCCGGTTTCAATTTTTTTTTGCTTCAAAACAACCACTTATTCAAAGCGAACCAAAGAGAAAAAGAAAAGAAACAAATTTACATGTAGCCATTGCTGTGCATATACCTACGAATTAGAATACAAAGAATACTGCCCGAGTACAGGCATCTCCGTACCAACCCTTTTTCTTCTTGTTTCACTCTCCTTAACAAAAGAGTTGAGCCTCAAAAGATCAAACGTGTGAATGTAGAGTCACGGTGACAAAAATAAACAAAATTAGATGGAAGTTAGGAACATTTTAACGTAAATTGGTCATTTCTGGTTTTGTAGATGACATTTTTTTAAATGTATATATATATATTTTTTAAAGATCAAACGATTTTCTATAACACTAGATTCAGACTGTGATTTAAAAATCATGTCTTATTCTTAATTTTAAAAGTTGCTTTTAAAAACACAACAGATTCAAACGATGATTTTCCCCCATTCGAAACTAGTCTGGACAACCTGTTCGTGAAAGCCTGGTTTCAAATCTCAGTGCAGTCAGGAACGAAAAATTATCAATTTCAAGAATATTATTTAAACAAAACTACTCAAAACCAACACGAAATCGAAAATAGTAAGAGGCCACGGTAGAGTATTTTAGAAAGAATGTAAAATATTTAAAACTGAATAAAATTAAGGTTTTTTTCTTTTTTGAGTATATCTTTTCTTTTTACCAATGAGTGAGTTTTACTTAATAATATTTTATTCTTCTTTTTAATTTCGTTTTCTTTTCATTCCTTTTTTTTCCAAAAAATTTTGAAACCAACAAAATTTTAAGTTTTTTTTTTTTAAATTGGTGATCATACACAGAAAAAATTATTAAATTTCTCCAATCACCAAATTTATTCCAAATTCATAATATCAAGCAAACAATTTGTTGATTTTGCACCTATTACCAAAATGATTATATTGATTACTTAACATTTTCAAAAAAATATTTTTTTTTAGTTTTAATTAAAAAAGTGATCAAAAAACTTTGACATTTCAAACAATGTGTTAATTTATTTAAATAAATATTGACAATTCCCAACAACAATTCTACATATGGGGGATTTCATGTCAAGTGACCCAACTTTTGAAATCGATGTCTTCCGATTTTGATGAAATTTGCACCAAGGTTAGTCCTATTGGATAGTACTTAAAAAAATTTTAAAAAATTTAAAAAAAAAACAAAAAAAAATTTTACGAAAGCTTGAAGAAATAAATTTCTAATTTGTTTGGGACAAATTTTGCTAACGCCAATAGATAATAAGTTACATGGATGAGAAAGAACACCTGTTTGGCCAAAATGTCAAATTTTGACCCCCTCTAACTGAGAAACTTTTTGACCGATCTTGTTGAAAATTTGTGTCTAAGCTACTATCCAATAGGACTAACCTTGGTGCAAATTTCATCAAATTTCATCGGAAGACATCGATTTCAAAAGTTGGGTGGGTCACTTGACATGAAATCCCCCATATTTAAATTATTTTTATTTAAACGAAAAAAGTCAATTAAGAATTTTTGTTATTTAATTAAAATTTTAATTGTAAATCTATTTCAAAACAACTAAAATGTTTATTAAATCAAAATTAAATTTTGTATTTTCTTTCAACTAAAAAAATAATTGATTCAATTATCACATTAATTACATTTAAATACTTTTTAAACCATTTATTTAATTTATAAAGCACTTTTTATTTATTATTTTGGTTTTTTTGTTTCTAGTTCGAATTTTCGGCGACACTTTAGCACTCGATAAATAAACATCAGACAAAAACAAATTTGGCATACCAATTCAAATCTTCTAGAATTATAGGTATGCCAAATATAAAGAAATTTCTGCAAAACATTTATTTTTTTGGGTCCGCTTCACAAGTAATGTCTAACCATACAAAAGAACAAATTTGGTTTTTCATTGTACCAAATAAGTATTATGGTTTAATTCAAAAATAACGAAAAGTACAGTTTAAACAACTTTGCCAAATCTGGACTCAGTTCGTGTTTTGCACTTTCTTTTTAAAATATTTTTTCTATCTATTAAATGTAAGTGCATTTTAGAAAATACTTTTTTACAAAGTTTACATAAATATTTCAGAAGTCAATAATTAATTAGTACGTTATTCAGCATTCATAGTAAAAATAATTAAATTAAATTACAACAGCAAAAATGTATTAATATAATTTATGAATGTCTTATTTGACCTAACCATTATTTTCATAAATAAATATTTTGAATTTGTCTAAGTTAGAAGAACACCCAATGTATGCTTAATTTTACCACTCACTATATACAAATGGGTATTTATTTTTATTTATTTGAAATTTAATGTTTATTACAAATGACTACATTTTATGTGTTTTATTGATTCGTTCCACTTCCTGCTCTATTATGAATATCATATTTAAATCCTGTTAAAGGATGAAATAATTGTAAATAATTTTAAGTTACAACTACTGCAAGAAAAACATTTATGGAAAAACACAAGTCCTATTTTAATTTATTACAATTTTGTTGCGTACAAAAAATTGAATGTTTGCAAAAAGCGGAGTGAAATAAGTTCATGTAAGCATTTAATTATTGACCTGCTTATATATTTGTTTTATACTTATGTATATGCACATAAGCATTTCTAAAAATAATTATAAAAAATGTTTTAGTTGGGAAAATAAATTGAAGAATTAATTATTGGGCTCACAATTAAAAGTTAGCTTTTTTGTCAATTCTTAAAGGTTTTTTTTTATCCATTTCACCCGACTCCGACTCCAAACGCTGAAATTTTTTAAGTGCGACTCCGACTCCTTCACTAACCTTGATGTTAAATGTATATGATACTGGTCCTTATTTGACTTTAAACTCTTTTTATACCCTCCACCACTAGTGGTGAATGAGGGTAGACTAAGTCTGTCATTCCGTGTGAAACTTTTTTATTATGGATTTAAGACTCCGCAAAGTATATATGTATATTCTGGGTTCTTGTGTAGTTCGAAGTCGATTTAGCCAAGCCCGTCTGCCTGGCCGTCTGTTGAAAACACGCTTACTTTTGAAAAACTCAAAAGAAAGGAACAATGTTGGTGTCAAATTGCTGTCAGTTATCCTAAGAAGCTTGGGATTGAAATCCAGCTAAATCCGATCAGTATGATCAGAGTTATGAATCAAAATGTAAAACCACCACCCTAAAATATTTACAATTTTGTTACAAAAACTAACATAAAATGTGGCATATTGCACGACAAGAATTCAGATTTTGCACAAACACGTTCTATATCACTAGAAATCATAGTGTACGTCTAAAACCGTAATAAATATTGCTAGCATATTAAGCTCTGATACGTCATAGTTTTATAGAGCTGGAAATCAAACTGTCAAATTTTGTAAAGAACGATTCATAGGCCGCACTATACTTTTTTTCTAGTGCATTATTTTTTCATTATAGCGAAAACAATTATATTATCATTTTTTCCCTTGACAGAGCTTTCATGTGAAAATACACTTAAACATGAATTTTCATGAATTCACAATGAAAAATCTTCTGTTAATTACTTTAATGAAAACAATCACAGATTATCGACAACTAATGCGTGAAAAAACCTCATATTTATGTTCACAAACTTTAAACATCTGTGTATTCGAATGGGTGTATTTGTATATAAATATGCTTTAATACAAATACATTTATTATCATTTCAATAACACCCAAAGGCATACAATTATTCCTTTTACTTCCATCCATTTTTTCTCTACAAAATACATACGATTCGTTTTACATACGGGTAAATGCCAATCACACATACATACATACATACATTCATAGATATATTTTTGTTATTAACAATAACAATTGTAGTCCGTGCATGTTTGGGGATTTAAAGCAAAAAACAAATCGAATCTTTTCTATAGATAAAAGCAAAAAGAAAAAAACTAAATGTAATTAACATTAAATTGGAAACAACGAAATAACTTTTAAAAATGTTCTGTGGTACTTTTTCAATAAAAACAAACAGATTCTGTATCACGTTTTATTTAAGAAATTTCACGGATACTTAAATCTTTTTTAGCGCTTTTTGATTCTTACAGAATTTTACCATAAATTATATCTAATACTGTTTTAGGCGCATTAAAAAATTACCCAGAGTGGGTATTATAAGCGATAAAAATGTGATGTTTAGTCCTATAAAACTGTGACTTACCAATTTTTATTACAGTAGCATTATTTGTTACAGTTTTAGTCGTAATAAATTCCTTTTCGAGTGTAGGCTTTATATGGGGCCTATGGTTAATTATGGGCCGATTCTCACAAAATTTCATAGTATGATTTTAAGTCCTATGAAACTGGTGCATACCAAGCATAGCAGTATTTAACACGGTTTAAGGCGTACTAAACTGTTTTCCGAGAGTAGAGGCCTATGGTAAATTATGGACCGATATTCACGAAATTTAACAGTATGGTTTCTAGTCATAAAGAACGAATTTTTGAAAAAATCTTATATCATTCCGTGCATTGTCCCATCATTTATGTTAGTTTGTGTAACAAAATGATTCATTTCTTAGGGTGGTGGTTCCACATTTGGAATCATAACTCTTATCCAAATCAAGAGATTTTGCTGCATTTGAAGTCCAAACTACTTTGGGTAGTGCTAAATAAAATAGTTTTTCACGGAATTACAAACTCAGTATACCCTCATTCACAGTGGGGGTGGAGGGTATACAAATTACTAAACAGTATAAATTATGTAAAAAGGAAAACCAATGCTATATTTCGTCACATAAAATGCAAAAAGGCGTAACAACCTTTTTTTATTTGTTTACTCGAGAAGCAAAAACTTTTTAAAATCAATAACCCCAAGGTGTACTTGGCGTTGGATTTCTTTAATAAAGTATATTTCGAATTTTTTTTTGTTGTTACGCCCTTTTGTATTTTAGGTTGAGATATGTAAGCTATTTTCTAGTCAAATCTTGCGATTTTTAATCAAACATTGCGAGAAAAATTCGGATTTAGCTGTTAGCGGGAAATATAGTGATTTTTTAAATATTGTTTTCTACGTGTATAATACAACCTTGTTAAAGAGTTGCTTTGTCCTCTTTTACAATGTGGAAATTGAAAGGCAGACAGACGAAGTTTGCTGGCAAGGAGTTAAAGAGGTAGAGTGTGTAGTACATGGCTGTCTATACTAAACATTTTTTGTCTTCCCTTTTACTTTTCGCAATTTTCATGTTTTTGCTTCATATCATTTTTCTGCCTGTAAAATGATCTCCGTCAACAGCGCGAAAGAAACGAATAATTTCTGTCTGTCTATTAATTTCGCGATTGTGAAAGGTTTAGGCGAGTTCAAAAGAGAATGAGAAAAATGTCTGCCTTTCAATTTCAACATTGTAAATAGGGACTTTGATACAAACTAAAAGGCCAAATAAACCACAAAAACGGTTACACAAACACTTGCAAAACGTACAGAGCATTTTTGTGTGAATCTTAAAAATTTTTTATATTCACACAAACATCTTGTTGTTATTGTTGTCAAACTGCTTGTGTCGTTCATTTGGCATTTAAAACTTAACTGGATTCACTTAACAGGTGGTGTTGAAAACAAAGCTGAGATACTTTTGTTGTTTATTATTGTTATTATTGAGCAAAATTACGTATGTAGTATAATGTAGTATAAATTTATTCTTAAAGTCATTCATAATTTCATACAAATTGTTTCTGAAGTTTTTTTTTAGCGATTGATTGCTAAATTTTTTAATATTTAAAAAATTTTATTTGTAAAAATGGCTTATTAGCGATTTATGGCAAACAAATTTTTATATATCTAAAATTTTTCTAACTATTTTTCATTCTGTTTTAGCGATATTATTTGGACAAAAGTTGGAAACAGTGCTGCTTTAGTTCCAAAGGCGAAATGATTGGGTATAAAATTGCCACGATGACGGCAATGTTCGGTATCTGACATGCATCATATCAGTGAATCTTCGTGAACGGAGAAAATAGAGTCTTCTATTGAGATATTAATAATTTTGTGTAGCAGAGTCAATGTTCTTATTTTTACGTACTTAATGAATACAACAAAATGTTTTGTCATTTCATAATTTCAAAAGTTTAAAATACTAAACTAAATAAATAAATATTTATTTTATTGTATGTACATAAATAAATAAATAAAATGATTTTTCATTGCATATAAATTGTTTTTTTTTTATTGCGCCAAAAAAGTCGCCAAAAACAAAAACAATGTATGTATGGCAACACTCACTCATTGTATCAATTTTATTTCCAAGCCGCAAACTTTGTTAGAATGACTTCTTACTACCAGGCGCACAGAATTTTCAGCAGGGGTGTTAAGTTTTTCCCAAAGAATTTCATTCGCCTCAAAGTATGCTTTAGTTTTTTAATTAATATAGATCTTCATTTAGCTACCGACCACTAGATGGTGCATAAAATGTCATACATTTATTTTTCGTCTATCCTTAAAGTATGCTTTAAATTTTATTTAATTTTAATATTCATCTACAGACATTATCCCTGCTGATTTTTCTGTTCACCTGGTAGTTTATTAAAATGTTATTAAAGTTTTTGACAAGAAAACATTTTTTTTTGTGATGACACACCACGCCGGCATGTTTTTTAATTAACCCATTCTGCGCCCGACGAAGTAAATACGATTTTAAAGTAAACTGACATTTATTACGAAATAAGATTTTATCTAACAGAAAAACAACATTGCAACCAAAAAAAAAAAAAAAACAGTGTGAGTGCGGTGCGGGTGATTATAATCACTGGTCGGCGAAAGATGGGTTAGATAAGATGTTTTGTTTTTTTTTTATTTCAATACCTACAAATAAAATTTTGTTGAATTAATAAAAATATGAATTTTAGCATTTTTATTTTGTAGTTTTTATTTTAAATAAGATAAGTTACATCATATTTATTTATATACGTATTTTAATAAAACATTTTCTTCATTCATTTCCTTAAACATCGTCTTTAGTAGTTGCTCGATCCCCAATTTGGAGCTTGCTGATCAAATACCTGCAAAAAAAAAAATAAGTTAATTACACTTCTGATAAAGAAAATAACAATAACATAAAAATTTGTATGGAGTTTTTTTTTTAAATTTAAATTAGATATACACCTTGGCCGTTCTTAATTAGAAAAATTTATTTATGACTTTATTGTTTAAATATGATTACTTTTTCAAGCAGCCTTCTACTAAACCGGGCTGGGAAGTATTTCTATGTACATATGTATGTATAGTATTTCTTAGCTGTATATGACGAATATTAGCTTGATCCTTTCTGGATTATCTGCATAGACCTGACAGCTTAATTCTGGTACACAATTTAGTATATTGAAAGTTAATAAATTAATTTTTTTGAATATGTCCCATACAATAAACGAAATTTGTTATAAATAACAAAAAAGGAAAATTTAAATTGTTTTCTGCTTTTTAACTGTCAGTGGCACGGCTTTAAAATGTGGCAATTTTCTAATCTCTTTGGCGATGGAAATTGAAGCAAAGCCGCGAATAACGTTGTAAAAGCCACTTTTTGCAAAAACAGTTTTTTTGCAGTTTAGCGTTAACTTTACTCTCTTACACTGTTTAAACGTCAATTCACCCAAAATTATGCACCTTAACGCCATCAAAATGCGATACAAAGAGTCTGCCAGTGGAAGAACGTTGTAAGTAACTAACAAAATGATACAAACGAACTGGTTTTTCAAGGTGGAATAACGTTCTAAAAGCCGCTTGCGTAGTGGAAAAACGTTTTAAATGACATCGCGATTGTGGATATGAAACGTTTTTCTACTAAAAAAAGAATATAAACTGTAATTAAGCATGTAATTTAAAATTCGATTTATTGTCATTATTTTTGATAATCTAAAAAAAAAATTAAAATATTAATAATCCTGCCTTCTAAAAACGTTTTTTGCTCTCCTGAAAAATATTTATTTTGTAACTTACAACGTTATTCGCGGCTGTGCTTCAATTTACGATTGGCGATATGGCGACTGTTTTGGCGAAATTGGAAACGTTCGACGATATGCGAAATGTGAATAAGTTTAGTTTACATATGATGAGTCGCAGAATAAAACTTGCGACTGTACAATAGTACATTTTCTAAATCAACGTTCTGGCAATGCTTGTAAACATATTTCTTCCTAACACAATATTAGAGTTAGGTTTTTTGATCTATTTATTTTTATTTTAGTCAATATTCTATCGAGCACAAAAACAAAAAAAAAAAAACTGAGAACTGTCATAACAGACAGTGTGTCAGAATGAAATTATTCGCCTCTCAAAAGCACCAGTTATTACTTATAGCAATAAACCAAACTAAAGTGGAAAATAGACAAAAGAAAACTTATATAATTTGAATCAAATTTTTTTAAACCAATCACGGACCTGGAATATAATTTAATACATTTTTCAGAATTAATTTCATTTTTAAATAGATATGTATTTTTTAAAAAAAATCATTTAAATATACTTTACAACCAAGCTCCCGGTGCTCTTACAACCGAAAAATAAATATAATCCTTAAAATTCAATTCTAGCAGATTAATTTCTGGATCTTGAACCTAAATATACCTCCTATAAAGATATATTTCTAATTTTTCAGAATACGTTCTATACAAAAACTACGGAATTTCATAAAAGAAAGTTACTTAACAAAATGTTTTCCCTACAAAAACATGATTTACTAATTTATGCAAGTTGACTATAAACTCCGAAATGGCTGTAAACAATTTTTAACAGATCCATAATAAATTGAGTTCCATGATATTATACAGCGACTGGGCAAAATAATACTTACTTAAGGACCTTTTACACTATAACACTGAGTATTACGATATGTCAAGCACTCAAAATGCATAACAATGTAAAAAAATTTGTTTTGAAACGTCAAAAAATAGGAAAGGAAATTTGTTAAGGCAGAATTAGTTTGTACGTTCTGTTCCATGACGAATCAGCTTTTTGGTTTCTGTTCAATTGAAAGTCTATATGTGTGGCTTGTTTTTCCTTTTTCGTTCCGTTCTGCTGCGGACAAATCTGTTGAAAACAGAATTCAACGTTAAGTTACGGCGAAAGTGTGTCTGTATTAGTTTGTTGTGATATAAAAAAATTGTAATTTATTGTCTAAAGGTAGAAAAATTGGTTTTAACTAATGATTTTTTTAAAATTTACGTATTTTTGACACAAAATATTGATGGTTAATTTTTTACGGAAAGTTTTTTTTACAACTTCAACAATAATACTCCGTGGTCTGTTACACAGCCTAACGAACATCATTGGTTTGCAGAAAATAAGCTATTGCTAAGCAATATTAAGGAAAATCATCATAAGCAATATTTACACAGTCAAGCAGTCTCTTCAAGATTATATAAATATCTCGATTATACCAAGGGTCAATGCTATATCCTTGATACTTTAAATTTAGAAAATATAACGTGGATTTTTAAGGCCAGATGTGGACTAATCAAATTAAATTACAACACTTTTGGTGCAGTTGATGATGACAAAGTATGCAAACTCTGTAATTTGGGTACGATGGAGACCTTTGAACACTTCTTATGTGTTTGCCCTGTTCTTAAGGAATTCAGATTAGCGAGTTTTGGGAAGCCCTTATTACAGCATATGGAAATGATACAAATATCAAATGGTTCAAATACTTCACATTGGGGAAAACTAGTTTTATACTTAAAAACATCTTTAAAATACAGAAACTTTTTGGTACAAGAATTTAATTAAATGCTTTGTAATAATAATTATTTTTAATTATTTGTTTAATCGACAGATATTTTTTATAAAATATTTTCGAAATTTATTACCTTTCCATTTTTTTGTTTACATTAAATATATATGAATATATGTAATTTATTTTATAAATTTAATTTATTGTAAATAAAGAAACTACTACTACTACTTCAATGTTTTTCTTTTTAAAAGCAGCTGATTCCTTATAAAAAAGAAACGAAACAGAATAGCAAAAGGAAGTAAAAACTTATTAGACCTTTAGTCTTATTGCTTTCAGTTTTTTGAAAATTTTCTTAAGGATAAGATTTTTTTTTCCCTCAGAGTTGTTTGTCTTTTTAAAAAAAATTAAATAAATCACAAATATTTCTTGTAAAAAATAATAAATTACTGCAAAGACCAAAAAGTATGAAAAAAGTGTGTTCGTATAAACTTTTCCACCCTTGATGAAAATAACAAAAACAGTTGTCGAATAAATTGCTACCAGTATTGTGATAAAAATGATTAAATATTAAAGAAATACTACATTTTATGTGATTAGCTTTTCACTTTTTTTTATTTTTTAATACACATCTATTAAAATCAAGCAAAAAATAAAAGGGCCCCAAATACAAATAAAGCGTGATCCATTTTTAGGTTCCCTACTTTTTTAAAGAAAAAAAAAAAAACACAGAAAATTAAAATTTAATGGGGAATGTTTATTATCATTTTAAAGAACATTTTTTGGCATTTATTTTTTGAAGATTATGTCTATCAAATGTTGGCCGTTGCTACGTCGCAAATGGTCCATCCGTTGAGTCCAATTTTCGATGACTCGTTCGAGCATTTCGACTGGTAACTGGCGAATGACACGCGTGTTGTTTTCCTCCAAGGCCTGAATCGAAGCGTGTTTGTCCGCATAAACTTTAGACTTTACATATCCCCACAGGAAAAAGTCCAACATTGTGATATCACACGATCTGGGTGGCCAATCGACCGGCCCAAAACGAGAAATTATGTGCTCACCGAAGTGTTCTATCAATAAATCCATTGATTGATGCGATGTGTGGGAAGTGGCACCGTCTTGCTGAAACCAAATGTCCCCGAGATCACGAGCTTCAATTTCAGGCATCAAATAGTCGGTTATCATTGCACGATAACGGTCCGAGTGGCTGCGAACGGCGCCGAATCGACTCTCCACGGTGTACGTGTACACTCTTAGCTACGGTCGCTATATTTTCTTCACAGCGTGCTGGACGTTGTCTATTCGGTCGAATATTATCCAATAATTAATGCTGGGTCTCAAAATGGGCGATGGTGTTGCGAATAGTACGCTCAGTAGGCCGATTATGATGACCATAAGTAGAGCGAAGTGCACGAAACACATTCTTCACAGAACGTGAATTTTCGTAATAAAGTTTAATGATTTGTAAACGTTGTTCAGGCGTAAGTCTTTCCATTACGAAATGCCAAACAATACTAAACAAAAATAACATGACAGCATGGCACTGTGAGTCGTGATCTGTCAAAAAAAGGCTATTGAAAAAAGTATCTCTACTTGAATCACCCATATATTAATGTTTTTTTTACTTAACAGCTACTATTTATATTCTACAAAGATTATACATTTGATTTTAAATGAGACAATGTATGGATACGCAATAGGTAATGAAAAAAATTTTCTATTTGATTATTTGTCAAACAGACCAAACACCATTGCATTTTGTGCGAGCACATATTATAAGACTTGTGGAACATTGTAAAAGGGGCTTTATACGAATTATAGGCTGACTAATTTATAATAAATTTTAAATTTTACCTAAATAAATGAAATCAAAAAAAATATTTTTGCAAAAATGATAAAAAAAAATTACAAACAAGAGGCAATTTCTTTTTACAAACACAACGACCTAATTACAAAACCCTCCCCTAAGATTTGCTATTCTTATTCTTTCTTGTAATTTAAGATAATCCTTAACAAAATACTTACATGTTAAAAATAAATTTAGAGTCAAGGTAAAATAACAAAGTAAATTTAGTATGTTTACAATGTAAATAGTAGTCAACTACATACATAATATGTACCAGTAGTATTTATTATATACAGTGTCGGAAAAAATAATAGGGATGATATATTCTTTCTAAATAGCATCTCGTAGAAAATGTTGCATTCCACTTTTAAAGCAGAAGTACATAACACGCGCTATTTCGTCAACGATTATTGTGCGTTTAAGTACTTTAGGGCGTGACAAATGACAAGTTACAAAACGCGCGTTATAAAAGACTTTTCTTTTAGCTGTTTTTCATTTGTTCAACACTTTTTTGTAGAATTCCAAAATTGAGGTCTTTTTTTGTATGTTTTATAAACTTTTCAATTCGTTTTTCCTCCATGATTCACAAATTTGTTAAATTATTCTTTTTTTTACTTGTCAAAATTACACAAAGCGTTAAAAAGTTCAAAGTTTACCAACTTTCTGCGTTAAAAAGATTTTTCTGTAATTTATTCTATGAAAAACCACAAGTTTAACATTTTTTGACCGAAGTGTACAGAGCGCGCGCGCACTAACGCGTGTTATGTAATTCCACCTTAATTGATGAAACTTACCGTAAAATTCTTTTGAAGGAGGGTATCTCTGGGAAATTCTAAAAAAATAAAACTGTCCTTATAAATCGACAACTAAGCAAGAAATGTTTTTTTTTTTTTCTTATTATTATTCCTACACTAAATCCCGCGAAGCTTTTCGCTTGTCTGCAGGAGACCAGAGTCTCTGGCGGGAATCGAACCCGCAACCCCGGTAATGATACTACCAGCTAGCCTACCGGGGCACCCAATGTGGCAATAGGTTCAAGAAGCTTGGTGCCCAATTTCCCCGAATACATTTGCCAATCTCTTGAATTAAATGATGTGAAGAAGTAATTAAAATGAAAGGAGCTTTTACTGAATATTAAAATAATATTTAGGTTTGTTATCAAAAAATAAGAAAATTTAAATGCCCCATTATTCTTCCATATATGTTTTCTAATTACATAAATTATTCTAATACGGCCAGCTGTTGCTTTTTTATTTTTAATTTTTTTAATAGACAAATTGAAAAGCATTAGTTAATAGGCTTAAAACAGAAGGGGTTTTAGTGCTCATACGATTCGTGTGCTCCAAGCGAAACAGGTATTTTAATGACAACTGCTAATATTATTTCCATATTTCGCTACCAGATGAGAATTTCACATTCACCTCTTGTGTTCTGAACTTCTCCCAACTTTGCCTACTAATTTCATATGTAATCTCAATTTAAAACTAAGAGCACTTAAACCCATTGTGCTTTAAGCCCCTCATATATATTTTATCTTATTTATGGAAAACACTTAAGAGACTATTAAGAATTTTATGCGTCCCTATTATTTTTTCCGACACTGTGTCTTACTCTCATAAATATGTTAATATATATAGAAGTATTCCTCCAAAACTCTGACACAAACACTTTGTTACCAACATGTGCTTCTGGTGTACGATTGTGTGTTTTGATCGTAAATACTGAAACCTAATCCAATTAATGTCAAATTTACATTCTCAACAGGCTTAAATTAAACTTAAAAAGAGCAGAATATATAGAAACCAACAAACATCCATACATGGTATGCTGGTATAAAAATGAATTTCAGATTTGCGACGTAGTAAAGTGGCAATCTTATGTCACTCAACATCGTCATAGACATTAGTTTACAACTTGTTTACATTTTGGGGATTATTGCAATGACAATTTAATTTTAACGGTGATGAGCAGGGACCGGATTTTTATGCAAATGCATATTTGTTGTCGTCAGTCTGAAATCCACATTAACTAAATATCTTTGCGAATCAAGAAATTTGCAGTAAAATGGCATCGATTTGTTAGTGCATATTTTTGCATATTTTGCTTTAAATGCATAATTTTGCATATTTTGCTTTAAATGCATATTTATGTTGCATATTTTGAAAAAAAGTGTTCTATTTGCTTTAATGACTTTTTTATATTTTATAATGTATGCCTTAAAGTATGCGATGTAATTTTTTTAAAATATTTTATTCACTGTTTTGCTGGGATGTATTAAAAAGTACATTTTTCAGAAACTAATTTAAAATTAACAATATATTTGCAGCCTAGATTAAAAAAATATGAAATTGTACAATTTATACAACTATAAAGAAGTAAGACAAAAAAGAAAATAAGCAAAACAGTCGCATATTTTATTTTTTCCTAACGACAAAACAATTCTTCGAAAAGAACATTGGTTTTGACAAAAAAAAAAGAACATTATTTTGTGTATTTTTTTAACAGTAGTTAATCTAAATGTAAGTATATTAAATCTTAAATGCATATTTGTTGAATTAAATAAATACATAGTTTAACTACTTTTTTCAGAGAAAATGCCGAAAGACAAAAGATCCAGCAGCAATATTTTGCATAAATACGCTGTATTTAAAACAAACGGAAAGATTCTTTTTTGCAATGTGTGCCTTAAAGGAGTTGCTTTTGAGAGAAAATCCAAGTGGATCAACATTTAAAAAGTCAGAAACACAAAAGCATAGTTGACAAAAATGCAGAAAAGTTATCTCAACCTCTAATTTCTAACCATGAAAGTAAATTAAATCAGTTTAACATGGATCTATGTCAAGCTTTTATTTGTGCGGATATTCCACTCTTTAAACTTAATAATCCAGAACTAAAAAAATTTTTCAAAAAATATATAAATGAGAGCATTCCCGATGAATCGACTCTTCGAAAATATTATGTTGATAAGTTATACACTGCGCAACAAAGTAAAATAAGAGCTAAAATAAACTCAAATTTCCTGTGGATTTCTATTGATGAAACGACAGACATCGAAGGGCGTTACGTTGCCAATGTTATTGCAGGAATTTTGGATGAGGACGAAGAGAAAAGCAAACAAAAATTCTTAATTAATACGGTTGAGTTGGAAAAAGCAAACCACGAAACAATTGCTCGTGTTTTTAATGACTCTATAGCGTTATTAGGTGAAAATTTCAATAAAAACCAAATACTGCTGTATGTGACTGATGCTGCGCCATATATGGTTAAGTCTGGAAAGGTTTTAAAAGTATTTTATCCAAAAATGATTCATGTTACATGTTTAGCCCATGCGATGCACCGTGTTGCAGAAGAGATAAGAGACAACTTCGATGATATTGATTTCTTATGGAAAAAAAATATTTTGTAAGGCACCTTCGCGTGTTGCCATATATAAAGAGAAGTATCCCGATTTATGTCTTCCTCCACAGCCTATAACAACCAGATGGGGAACGTGGTTAGGAGCAGTTATGTATTATGCTAAAAACTTTGACCAATTCAAGGATGTAGTGGAAGTATTCAACGATGCAGTCTCAATAAAACGAATTAAAAAAATGTTAAATTTACCAAATATAAAAGCTGAAATAGTGTTTGTGTCTTCAAATTATGGTTTTATCTCTGAAACTATTGTAAAACTAGAGGAATCTAATCCATTGAGTAAGCAAATTAAATTAATTGATGATGCAATAAACAAAATCTATGCTGTGGAGGGTAACTTTAGTGAAAGTATTCGTATCAAACTTGATAAAGTTTTAAAAAAAAATGAAGGATTGAAAAAAATAAAACAAATTTCAGATATAATTAAATTAAATTTGAACGAAAACAAAGAAGTGGAAAATGAATATTCCACAAAGGAACTATCAGCATTTAAGCATGCACCGATCACTTCTGTCGACGTTGAACGATCATTTTCCATGTTTAAAAGCTTTTTAAGGCCAAACAGACTCAACTTTACTTTTGAAAATATTAAAAAAATTTTGTGTATCTATATTAACAAAATTTTTTCTTATTCTTAATTCATTTTATATGTACTTAGATTCAAATATATATGTAACTAACAAGTGGCTTAATTTAAGGGATTGTTTTACCTTTATTTTAACTCTGTACTTTTGTGTTTTACTTTAGTTTAACTTGTGCTTTTAAGTTTATTGTAACTTACTAAAGTTTATGAGACTGAATTGTTACTTTTTGTTTTTTTTATTCGTTATTTTGATGTTTTTTATCATTAATAAATGTTATAAAAAAAAATTTTAATGCATATTTTTTAAATTTTTAGCGCATATTTTTCTATTTTTAGTACATGTTTTATGCGCATAAAACGAGATTCTAACTGCATAAAAGTCCGGTCCCTAGTGATGAGATATGGTAACGTTGTATCAGAGGGAAAAATAGGTCTTGCTGGAATTTTAAATTTTATTAAATAATTTAAATACATTTGTTGAAGGGTGATACAATTTTGATTTAGTTAAACAAATTGTTAAAAAAATTAGGGAGATTTTATATCTTTTCTATATTAAGAAAAAATATTTAAAATTGATTCTAGGAAATTTTGAATCCTTTTTAACTGATGAAATGTTAATACATATTGCAATATTAGCTAATGGGCCAGTTACTTGCTTACAGATAGTTTTTAAGATTGGCAAGATTTTGTTTTAAACCCAAACAACTATACGAAGTCAAACCTTTGATATGAAATGACTTTATCATTTGACATCAAACATACTTATCAAACCTTTTTCAATTGTTTGAATTCAAATTGATAATGATTTCAATATAAACATTTGACATACAATGTTTTATCAATTTGATATAAAATTTTTATCAAATGTTATTCTCAACTCAAAAATAAGCTTGGCAGAACTGAAGCGAAAAAATGTAAACATTAAAAAATGTCGACCAGAGTTAAATGTGTTTGACTATTTAAGAAAAATTACATATTAATTTCTTGTAAAAAATAAAGTACCAAGTATAAGAATGCGAATAAAAATTAAACGGAAAAGTAAAGAAAATATAAGTTTGTTGTACGATCACGGTGCTACGCCATCACAATCGTCCAAACAAAATAAGCCAAGAATTTCGTCTTTCCAAGAATTTGAGGACGGAAAGCACACAATTTCATCATTTAGCTATGATGCCAAATATTTGGTTGACCTTTTACCTAAATAAATAATGAATAAAAATAAAACTAAATAAATATACGAGTATTTTACATTTATGTTCCACATTGTATTAAAATCTCCATTTGAAGAACATTTGAAAATAACGTTTGAAAGCAAGTTGAAAATAAGTGCATTTCGCAATTGGAAAATAATATCCACTTTTTGTTGAAAATGCTATGATTTTCAAATGATTTTCTTATCATTATCAAACGTTTGTCGTTTGAGAAAAGGTTTGATTGCAAGTCATTTGCAATTTGAAATTAAACCTCCGTGTTCGTTAGGCTGCTCTGTTACTTCCGCGTCAAGAAACTTTTCGATTGAAATGTGTGAAATGAAACAAAAATATCATAAATTGAAACAAACAACTGGTCTTCTCACTTAACTGCGCCTGTCAAATTTTTGGCGAGTAAGTGCTGTCACGTAATACCCTTTGAACACTTGCAGACATTTCAGAGGAGCCCATGGAAAATGACATCTACTATTTATAAAAAATTTCACCGTTTAAGATAAAAAAAAAAAATTTTTTTTAAATAATTTTTTTTGCAGAAGAGTGCATAATTTTAAAAGCAAACAGCAAAATGTATTTGCAATTCATATTGTTTAATAACATCAAGAAATATTGAGTAAAAAAATACTTGCAAAAGGTAAAAACTTAACAAATGGTAACGCCGCTTAAAAAAGAAATGACATTTTTTCAGTGATACCACTATAATAATAGCATTTATTGCCAGTTTTCTATTGATGACACTAAAATAATCGGAAGATGTAGAAAGGAATGCAATGAGATATGAACATCTCTTAAAGAAGTTGACTTTGAGCTCTATGTATTTCTTATGGAAAAATTTCAACATCTTCGCAAATTGATGGTAGATGTTGACAAGTGTGAAAAGGAAATTACTCCCCAATTTACAGAAAAAGGTTGTCTGTACAATTTTTGTGAGAAAGTTCCCGCTTTGAACTGTCAAATAAGCTCACGCATAAAAACGGGGTGAGAAAAAATTTTAACACTAAAAAATATATTAGAAATGCAAGTTGCAATGCATAGTAAAACGGAAGAGGCAGGTATTTTGTTCCAGTCAATTTTTTTTCATTGTTTAATTATTTTGTTTTGAACATTTGTGAAAAAATATGCGAATGCTTCCGAAGCTATTTTTTCAACAACAAACATTGAAGTTGCAATTTACATTATTTGCTATAGCCGATGGTTGTATTTTTCGCCGCCGTCGTTAAAAATTTTTAAATTTTGGTCGCCGCCAACGCCATTTCACATCGGCACGAATGGCATATTATGACATTTATAACGTAACGACGTAATCTCTTTTGAATGTTTTCGAAATAAGATACAGACACACTTTTTTTTCTCACTTTTCGAGAAACGATGGAATATTTTGTTTCACATGTTTTCAATGACAGAAGTTCTCACCAAAGTTACAGAACATGGTTATAAATGGCTAAAAGTTTTTTTGTGTTATACGTATCAAGAAATGACAGTTATAAATTTGCATTTAATACCTTTTATTTACTTTGTTTATTTTATCAACATTTTTGCATGTTTCATTTCATTACTATTTTCTAAACTGTTTTAACATTTCTTAGCACATTTTAAAAAGGCCCCATTTTTGTTCTTGTACAGGAAAGTTTTTTTTAGTACTACATATATGGAAAAAAACATAGTTGCATTACTATCCCCCCGGGGGGTTAAGGGATCATCTCAAGATATTACATCCTCCCGGGCAAATCAGAAATGCGACAAACACCCAAAGTTACAGAGCTCTTGAAGTCCTTTGATTTCTCGAGCTCGAAGTTTCACCAACGTACTTTTTTACTCTTGTGCCACGGGACTTAGTAGCCACCGGTAAGCATGCACCGGTCTCACTATTAGCGGAGGCCTCTGTTAGTATGCTTCTTGCGGGAAATGCTTCCGTCTTTCAGGGTGATTGTCTTCGCGGGAGCCTTTAGGTGTCTTAAGGTGGTCAACAGAAGGATACATTCTTGAAAAAGTGATAAATACAGGGATTACGTGGTGGCTGTGATTAAAACTCAAATATGCGGGTAGGGAGACTTCCACATGGAAGGCTGATTTTTCAGCCATGTAAGAAAGTTCGGCATGTAGAGGTTCTCCTTTGGTGCTGTTGCTTTTTGACAGATGCTTCCGCCTTTGCGTCTGACTTTTAAAGAACAACTGATGTAAAGGTAACATGAGACATGTTTTTTTTGCAGTGGATATTTGACAAGTCTGATGTAAAACTATGGCGGCTTAAATAAATAGTAGGGCAATAGCTGCATTTTTCTTTTATCGTATTGTTTATTCATAATTTGATTAAACAATTTAACATAGAAAAGAGATGAATGCAGAAAAGAACATCACTATTTTTGACGACATCATTTTGTACGTCCATTTGCCAAATTTTACATTTAAACAATAAAAAAAAGTTAAGTTTAAGCCGCAGACAAACAAGCAAAGCAAAAGCAGATGTTAAAGGAAAAGTAGCAACAAAGAAACCTCAAAAAATTAAGATAAAAGAAACGTTTTTTCTTTCATGAATACCCAAAAAAAAAACATTTTATCACTTCTACACTTAAGAGGCAAAAAGTCAGCAAGGGAACAACAATTAAGAATGTGTGTATAAATACTTATAATAGGAGAGACTAGAAATTAAAAATATGATAAAATCTGATAAAAACCCAAAGTTTATGTAAAACATTTTATAAGTAAAAAGTTTTCGCATTGTCTTTCTCATTCAGCTAATTTTAAAATGTAAAAGAATTTGTTTTATCATTTTAATTTTAAATTTCAAATGCAAATAAATTTTTAATTTAGTCAAATGGAACGCCCCTAATATATGTTTTTTATATTTCGTACACAGTAACAATACATGTATAAGCATTTCCAGGCACGCTGAGATATTGTATGCATAGAAAAATTGCTTATGTATGAATACCAGACAGTCATTTATATTGATGTTTCTTATGAGACATACGTTTTATATTCCATTTTTCTCTATTTTTTGCTCTATATCACTGTGCTATTGTTGTTTATGTGTACACTTTTCCTAAACAAAAACTTCTGGGAAACAATTTATTCTTTAAACATTAAATGAAAGTTGTCCATGAACGTGCTCTTGAAGGTTGAAGGAATTCACACTTGTGTATAAGGTTTTTGATTTTTTAGGGTATAATTTAAGATTTGATAATAAAGGTGTTGCATATAAAAAATGTTAGGAAAATAATTTAAGAAATTTCAGAAACTTAAACTCGGGGTATTTATACATATATGCTTTTTTTATTTAGATGTTTATACGTAGATAGCATTCTTAAATATTATTATATGTTCGTGATGCCATGCAGCTGATATATAGTCATATGGTAATACTAATGGTTCACAAATTATACAGGCTGGTATCGTTGTGCCAACTTATTATAAAGCACAGCTGTGCTTCTTTTTTTTCTTACTTAGAGAGAGAAATGTCAAAAGTTGCTTGTGTTTTTGACATACCGATCAACGAAAGCAAAAAAAAATACATTTTAGTTGTTTTGGTGTTGTAACTTCTTGTAGTATGGACACCACCGTATACATGAATTCGATAACAGTGTTTCAAATTATTAAAAACACCAGAAATAAAGTTAATAAAAATCAATTTGATATTTGATTTGCAAATAGCTTCTTATTTGCAAATTGTTTCGTAACTCTAGGGCAAAATAAGCCACACAAATTGCTTGGCAAACATGTCAAAATTTTACGTTTGTTTAATTGTTTTGTTGTGTTGTTGATTGCGATATTTGCTGTTTGTACAAAAATGTTAAGCATTTTTGTAGAAATATTGTACATTTTTAATATTTGACAGGCATGTTGAACATTTGTCAAACTTTTGTGCAGTCTAGTTCTTAAAAAAAACTTTGCAAAGTGAAGACGTAGAAGAAGAACAGCATTTTGCAAAGATTGTTGAAAATGTTTCTAAAACAAAAATTACTTTATTTAACATGGGGACATTGACGTATTGTTAGTCTTAGAAAGTACTTACAGAGTGCGAGAGTACTAAACTACTTTCGACTTGTGACTCGTAAAAATGTTAGTGCATACCAAGTTTTACTTAGTCCGTCCTTATAACGCACAATTGCAGTAATATGGTGAGATTTGCCAAAAGCAGTTGACAATAACTGATTTTGTAGAATATGCAACAGCCGATCCATCTGCAACGCACACATATCAAAAACCATATTAAGCTATAATAATTTTTTTTTCATTTAAAAAAAAGTATTTATTAAATGTTACAAATATAATAACAAATTACATTCTAACTTAATTAACCGAGCAACATTAACGTAGACCTCCGCCTGTTGTAGTTAAACAGACTAGAGTCTCGATGGGAATCACACACTCCACCCTTGTACTGATAGCATAGCTCACTACCAACCACACCCACCCGGGCACACTAAAAATAAATTAATCCTTATATGCGAGTATTATAAAATTTTATGTACTCCTTCACTATATGGTATAAGTAATAAGCATGGAAACTTGTAGCTTTTATATAAAAATGAATAAGGGGTGTTTCTTATTTGGGACATATAAGTTTTTTAAAAATATAATACAACAAATTCAATGGAATGGCCAACATTTTGGCTGCATTAGTTTACAAGTTACACAAAAAGTAGTTCAGAGGTGTCAAATTTCACGTCGCTCTTGGCCAAATCACAGGTAAATTTATTGAGATAATGGCTAGAAGCAGGATATAGATAAATGAAATATTTATAAATAACAAAGAAGCAGCAAAGAAAGTTGGTCTAAATGTGAATGAAAAAAGACGAAATACATGAAAATATCCACCGATGCAAACGTTAGGAAACCGGAGATCAGCGATGGAGAATAAACATTCGAAGGAGTGGAGTCATTTAAATATCTTGGTATTTTGATAAAAAACAATAATAGTACCAAACCCTGTATAAATAATATTATATAAGCTGCAAATAGCGCTCGTTTAAATCCCGTCATTTGTCAAGGGGCTGTAAAATGACAATATATATGTATTAGGGCGGGTTAAAATAGAAATTTTTCCATATATACATAGAACAATTTAATTTAATTCGTCATAAAATCGGATAGAACTATTGTAGATTTCTTAATCTGGGCTTGTTTGAAAGGTATTTTTATCACCTTTCAGAAACTGTATTGATACCAATATTTTTTTTTAATTTATTATTTATTAATTTTTTTATTTATTAACATGGCGAACGCATGTTAATAAATTGCAGTTAAAAAATACTCATACGTAACCAAGTGAAAACAAAAAAATTGATCGTAATAAAAGTTGTTGGAAATTATCTGAACTTTTATAATCTGCAAAGAAAATAAAAATCTCGAAAAAAATCGAAGAAAATTCAGAATTTATTAGTTAAAAGTTAATTTTAGGCTATTTTTCGAAAAAAATTCCTATCTCTACTAAAAATAAAAAAATTTAATTAAATTGTTCTATGTATATATGGAAAAATTTCTATTTGGAAATTTTGGGGAGCTCCAAATCCGACTTAGGGCTATGGCCACTTGAGCAAATTTCTCAGAATCACCTATAGATTACGTTTTTTGCTAAACGCTTCATCAAAAAAAAAAAAAAAAATCGTTCCATACAATTTGACCCGCCCTAATATGTATATATCGAAATTACGACCGATAATGGCATATGGTTGTGAAATATGAACCTTGACAAATGCAGAAGAGAATCACTTACTATGCTGAGAGAAAGATCCTTAGAAAAATATTTGGAGCTAAAGTTTATGATAATGGAAAATATATACAAAGAACAAATGAAGAGCTGCTGACCCTGTGCAACGAAGAAGACATAATAAAATACTGTTAATCTCAACGTTTACGGTACGCTGGTCATTGATACGGATGAAGGAGAATAGACCGCAGAAAAGTATCATTGATTACAAACCAACAACCGAAATACGACTCAGAAGTCCTAGAGTAAGGTAGTTAGATTGCGTGATAGCTGGCGCCAGAAAGCTAGGTATTAGAGATTGGAGACAGACTGCAGAAGATCGAAACATAGAGAAAATTTGCAGAAGAAGCCAAAGATCAACCAGGGCTGAAGTGCTACTGGATGATGATGATTTCGGTCACCAAAAGTTTGGCTGAACAACTTGATGGAACTTGTTCGAACCATTTCTCCTCCAAATTATTTTCAATGACATGAGGAATAGAAAAATCACGAATCGTTGGCCTGTAGCGTTCGCCATTCACGGTACTGTTGGCACCTATTACGGATATAAAGACAAATGCGTCGATGACGCCATGCCATGCCGCACCAAATGGTACTTTACCAAATATCTTTGGGATAAATTAAAAATTTGCCAGTGCTCCTTTGTGGATCCTGTTCCCACAAATCTATTTAACTTTAATTATAGGTCCCTTTCAAAGCTTGGGATCCCAATAAGACTTAACACGAAACTTTTATTTAATTTTTTTTTGGCCGATTTAGTTCTAATTATGTTTTAAAATACGGCTATTTGAAAGATAAAAAAAACTGAATATTGTGTAAAAATTAAACTAAAAAAAAAATCAACACCTTGAAAAAATCTGTTCTTAAAAAAAATCGAAATCTATATTAATCCAATACAGTTTGAGCATTAAACCATGTACATTTTCGATTTTTGATTTCACAAAGTTGCTAATTTAAAGTCAATTTTTCAATATTTTGTTTTTCCGAAAAATTATATTCATTTTTATTTTGTTCGTATGAGGGCATGCAATAAGGAGGCAAAAGGCGGAAAAATTTAACCAAGCGTAACCACTTACGTAGGTCGTTGCCATTAAATAGTGGCATGAACACATACATACAAGTACAAATGCATACATTTACATTCGTATGAAATCAGTTCACCCGCACACAATAAACTTTACAGTTTTTCAAAATAAGTGAATTTGTGCACACAAACATACATAATACGGACAGACAGGATGCCTGAATGATATGGACGATCTAAAAGATCCACTAGCAGACATAGTGTACAACATGTTAAATATGATATACAAACATACTACATATGAACATTTGTATGTACAAGTACATGTTCCTTAAATATACCTACATACCTAGATTCATGTAAGTTTATTACTAATATATGCATGTTAATGTGATTGCCGATGTAATCCTAGCGGCAAATATTGAAAGGACCGCAAGTGGAAGGCCTTTTTGAATGTCCTATACTCCTTACAAAAATGTTCTTTTCTTATGATATCATGCCTTCAGGTATATTCCTTTTAGAAGGTATTAATTTTTCTTAGAAATACCTTCCAAAATATTCCTTAAACATTCGCTACTCCCTTATTCGAGAAGGGAGAAACGAAGCTGCACAATTTAATTTTTATAGTGACAGTTCTTTCTCTCTTTTTTTGGGAACGGATATAAGTTGTTCAACGTCTATATTTCGTTTGGTCTAGTTACTCTTACCTAAAAGCGACGTTGCGGAAAAACCTCATTAAATTAATATTTTTCTCCGTTTTTACGTTTGAGCTGCATGAGAAATTTTTGTTTGCTTATGTTTATTGATAAAGCGAACATCCTATCAACACGACGTTTTTTACATTTTTATACAAAACGCACAAATAACAAAACATAAAAGACATTCTTCATATTCCCCTTTTTAAGTCCTTCATCTGAAATCCTTTAAGAATGCCTATAAACAGAAGGCAGTGTGGAGACTTGCTCCCAATGACAACATGTTTAAAATCATGAATAAGAAAGGAATGTGGCGAGGAATGCTTAAGACTGCTTAATAAGGCCTTCTATTAGGCCTCTTTTCCTCTCATTCGTTTTACCGTTGGGATATGGTAATATAGTCTCAAATGACGAGAAAGAACTTGTTTTCCCATTTTTCGGTTTTTCGTTTTCATTTCGGTTTCCAAACATGAAAATATATTAAACTGAAATGTGTATTTCTGTGCATTTTTGACTTCTACACAGTTAGACATAAAATAATTCGGACAATTGTGACTTAAATAAGCTTCGTGCTTAGTTATTGAAATGCGATAATCGCTTTATTTCTTTAGGATTCAACTTTTAAAACATTCTTAATTATTTTCGAATTTTCGTAAAAATATTTAAATTATTGCAATTTAAAATGGCATTCAGAAATTGAGTGCGTTATTTCTTTCATGATATTTATCTTCATAAAATAGTTAACAATAAACCCATTCCTGCATAATGGGTATTTAAATTAAAAATATATTAAGACGGCAAAAAATTTCCAGCAAATTTAAAAGTAAACACTAATGCCCAATTTTCAGGATAGTATTTAAATCTATATTATGTTAATTTTCATAAAAACTTAAATCGTATTTAATTACAAATTGATTTGTTGAGTTTTATATGAAAAGTCTTATTTAATTAAGATAAAAGTATGGTAGCACTACTAAATACCAAAAAAATATCATAAAAAAAGTGTAGTTCTTACAAGGTGGTCTCAAAAAACAGCTGGTTGTTATTACTTTGTCTGTTGTTTTTGTATTGTTGTGATATTGAGGCCACCTTGCTAAGTTAATCCCATGGAAACTTAAGTTGAATTTAAATTTACCACATCGGTGACTTAAGTTTCATTTAAGTGTTTAGTGAAGAAGAGAATTTTGTATTTAAAACGATTTTAAGCATAAATGTGTTTTAATGTCACTCCTGAAAATTGGCCATAAGATAGTTAAAATTTCGAGTTTTGCAATTTAGTTATCATATCGCACTTGTTCAACCATACTGTAGTAACTCAAAATATAAAAATGTTCAGTGGAAGCAAAATAATTTTTAATTTTTTATTAAAGGCATATGGAACAGAATTTTTAGACCCACCGTTTCATTACTTAAAAGTAGAAAAAAGCATGATATTTGAACAGTGGGTAGATATGAAGATAACGAGTAGATATTTTCCAAAAAGTGAAAACATAAAAATTTTGAGTTAATACACTATTGTTGTACAAGTTCGATATAGGGAAATATTGCAGGTTTTTTTCTATATTAGAAAAAGCTTGAAAACAGTGTTCCCAAATAAAGTACAGTGCGGAAAACAAACAAATTGCGTCCCCTTAGCAATTTAAAAATAAGAAGCGATTTGTTAACAAGCCTGGCTGGCATACGTTGTATCAGGTGATTTATCGTGAGGGCTGATTTATAATGTAAAATAAAACTCATAAATTTAAAAATTAACTTATTTTATTATCGGTTAAAAGAAAAATGTATACCACTTACTGTTTGGAAATGATATAATGTAAATTTTGTGCCATGAAGTGGTCCTTTCGGAAGGTCAAATTTTGGGCGAAGGGTATCTCGCAAAGGACACGAGAAATGTTAGCTTTCAAAGCGTCAATCGTAGCTGGCTTATTCCTCAAGACCTCAGACTTTACATACCCCAGAGAAAAAAATCCAAAGGTGTGCTATCGCACGATCGAGGTGTACTCACCAAAATAATTTCTAAACAAGGTCATTGTTTCACGCGATGTACGGCTCTTAGCACCGTCTTGTTAAAAACAGAGCCCACTGAGCCTATGCGTTTACGTAAAATACCCAACAGTCGTGGGTATTTCAATACCCTGGTGTAAATTAAGAACGTAAAAAATTTATTTTGTCTTAAACAAGCGAATTTATATTTTTCAAATTTATTAGAAGAAAATTAAAAGGTTTTTGCTATTTTAGAATCATGTAAGACGACATAATTGTGGAAGTCCTCGATGCAAACTCGCCTGCATTCGTATTAGGTATTGCCTCCAAACTGTGCACAACGATGAGGTGTGGGTAGTTGGCGATTAAATATATGCATACCCTGCGACATGTTGTGCAGCCACGACATTCACCACAACAGGTCTAGGTTACATACTTAGTCAACTATTCTGCTTGATGAGAGAACATACAAATCGGTTGAATCTCGTAGAATCTGTATCAATGACTTTACCATATAAACATAAACTAATGGCATCTGAGACAACAGTGGCCAGTGAATAGACTAGTAAGCGCCCCTTGTTCGCATTTTATACAAACAGAAGTATTTTACTACATTACTACGGAATAAAGTGCAAAAAAACATTTAGTTTGTCGAAATTCAGAAAAATTCGTCTATAGCCGAGTAAATGTTCTTTTGAACTACAATTTTATCGTCTTCCTAATGTAGACGCTAATCTAAGTCCAATATTTATAATAAAACTACTAAGCGGTAGAACTTTTAGTTTATTTTCTGTTTTAACGACGCAATCCTCAGAATAATAACGCAGTTCGAAGAAATATTTGTGTTGTTTTCAAAGGCGCAATGCAAATAAATGAAATTTTACGCGGTCAAATTATAAAGAAATATACATATCGCACTTTGTCATAAAGAAAGTATTAACTATAAAATTTTAATTTTTCCCTTTTTGGAAAAAAATCGACGAGCAATATTTTTATCTACCCGCTGTACAAATATCGTGCTTTCATGTCTTCTTGTTGGTAATATATAATAGAAATATACTTTTTGTTTACTTTTTTATTAAAACTTTAAGTTCTTTGATTTATCCGTGTTTCGTTAATATTGCAAAATTAAAATTAAAAAAAAAAAAATATTTATGTGAAGTATAATATTACTTAAAAAAATTACCTTAATTTACAAAAGACACGTCCAAAATTTAGATATATAAAAAAGGACTAAAAATCTTAATAAAAAACTACAAAACAGAACTATAAATAATGTAGTCTTTTTTTTATACATAAATTTTATGTCTCAAATTTAAGAAAAAATAAATAGATACATATATGTAAGATACACCCGACTACTTCCGGATAAGCAATTTTTTAGCATGTCTATGAAACAAATATATTATACATTTATTACTTGAACAAAGGTTATACCCTAAAGTCTTTTTCAGTTTTTCTTTTGACAACTCTGGAATAAAATAAACTATGAAAGTTTTTTTTACCTTTTTTCAACCGGTTTTTTGTTTTCTTATTGCTGACTCTTGTCGTGATAAATAAAAATTGTTTTAAAAAGGTCAAAATGCTAAGAACTGAAATAATATTTGTTTGATCGAACTGTAAGATATTCAAACTTATAATATGAGTGATAATCGCCAAAACATAAATTGCGTTTTAGTAAAAAATAATTCTAGATTGTCAAGAGTCACCTGCAGGTGACACTGGGCAGTAATTCACATGTTTACATACTTATAAGGTAAATTTCGATCTTTTTAAAGGTTGAAATTGAATGAAATAATAGAAATACTAGGAGCTGGAGAAGAGCCTGGCGACAGCAAACTGTACCCTCTTGTGGATCGGGAGGTAGCCGATGGAGAGGTGGATGCGAAAATTAAGCTAACTTTGATCACCTTCTTAGCCGCATGTTAAAAATGTGTAATAAATTGTGCCCAGTGTCAACTGTAAGTGACACTCCTATAAATACGGTAATAGCAACCTTATTTTAATTCGTTTTTTTTACTGTAAATTCGACGTATTTATATTATTTTGAAAGAAAAATCATTTTTGTTTTCATTACTCAAGGCATGGGAATTTGCCGGATTAAATTTATATTGCGGTGTAGTCGGTGGCCTTGCGGTAGCAATGCTTGAAAAATTTGAATTTTGTATAGATGCATCATAAGATCTAACTTTAATATTACCTACAATATTGTTGAGGTAATGCCCAATTGGCCAGAACGACGACGAGTTGAAAAGGATGGATCATTTTCCACACTTTGCCACGCACCTTTCACGTTGCCATCAGTGGGAATATTTCGAATATCACGTTCCTCAAAAAGCGCGACCATATTCCTACAAATGAAGGCTATGCTCGCATATTTTCAATTAAAAAATTGACGGTTATTTCGCTGCCTCATAACAATTGAACATTGGCAGAACTAAAAAATTCGATCATTTAAATGCGTTGTTGTGTACTGCATGCATTCATTATAAATTTCCTTGAATTACACTGTGAAACAAATACAGGTTAGCAAAAGTTAGGTGGATTCTGAGAGTGATGAGTGAAAACAGAGGCTAAATTAGAAGACCCGTATCGCGGCATTTGTTATGTTAGTTCGAATTATTTTTTAATCGACCTTCAACCTTTGCAGTCAAATGCCGATTTTCAGCATATTGTTTATATGGTTTTCTGTAAAGGCCAAATTATTGCTAGAGACCTGTGCAACAATTAAATGCAAATTGTTTTGTTTTTATTCAAACTAACGTTTTATTATAAAAACTTATTTGATTTTTGTGTTTTTGAGTATTCGAATTAAAACCGGTTAACCGGTTATTTAAAAATTGTTTAACAGAAAACCGGGTTTTTTAAAATAGCAACTATTCGTAATATTCAAAAACCGGTTATTGAAAAAAGTCGAATAATCGATCTCCCTAACTGAGAAGCATATTATAGATTAAACAGAAAGCAAAAAAGACTTAGTTTTGTTGGAAAAATTATTTGTTTGTCATGCTTTTTGAAAATATTTTCCACAAAACTAAGTCTTTTTTGCTTTCTGTTTAATCTATAAGAATCTATAAAAATGCTTCTCAGTTTCTTCAATCAATTTTATTTGAAAAAAAGAAAACAATCATATTACAAAACTTGCGTTTTTCAGCTTAATATTAATTTACTTCTCATTTTTTATGATATAATTTCTTTTTCAATGTTTCTTCAAAACCAACACTGAACAAAATTGGTACATAAAAAATGAGAAGTAAATTATGATTGTTTTCTTTTCAAATGAAATTTATTGAAGAAACTGAGAAGCATATTATAGATTAAACAGAAAGCAAAAAAGACTTAGTTTTGTGGAAAATATTTTCAAAAAGCATGACAAACAAATAATTTTTCCAACATTTTGCTTCATAAGCACCACAAACATTTTCTCAATCAATTTTTTAAAAAATTTTAATTGTTGCACAGGTCTCTAGCAATAATTTGGCAGTCAATTAGTCGACGAGTTATAGGCAAAAAAAAAACATATAAAAAAAATTCGAACTAACATAAACAAACGCCGCGTACGGGTCTTCTAATTTAGCCTCTATTTTCACCCCTCACTCTCAGAATCGACCTAACTTTTTTTTTTTTTTTTTTTTTTTTTTTTTTTATATTATTTATTTCAAATAAATTTATATAACAAAAAATAGTTTAAAGCCTCAGCACCAATATTGGCATTAAAGAGGCTAAAAGGCAACTAGTGTTATTCATTATTTATATTAATTTAAAAAAATTATTATTTACAGTTTTTATTTTATTTTAAAATTAAATATATATAACAAAATATTACTAAAGAAGTGTTTCGAGATTGGTTAGCAAAAATTTTTTTAATTCTCTTTTAAATGTTGACAAAAGTTCAATGGTTTTCAAAAAAATTGGTAATTCATTGTATTCATTTGGACCAGCAAAACAAATACGCTGCTTTGACAATTCAAGGCGGCATCTAGATACAGACAAATTTTGGCTTTGTCTTGTTAACCTTTCTGTTATTTGAACATTCTGTTGGAATTGAATTGACGAATTTCCAAGACTTTTAATTGATTTAAAAACAAACTTTATTATTTGCATTTTTAACAATGCTCTTACAGGTAAGACGTTTATAGCATAATTCTCAAAAAGATCCAAAGTATGATACCTGATTGCCAGATTAAAAACCAACTTCAAGGACTTATTTTGCGCCGCACTGTGGCTGAAAATTGAATTTCATCGGCCAAAAGTCCAATTTTTTGTCATCGCCGATTTCAAAAATTTTAATGCCATTCGATAGCAAACATATTAGAACTAAGGTATCAAAAAAACTAGATTAAAATATTCGTAATTGTGGCTGTGGCATGCTGCTGGAAACAAATATTTTATTTTGTTGTAGAAAAAAATTAATTTTTGTAAATTTGATCAGAACTAAATTATGATTTCTCGCAAACCGTTATCAATAATTGGTCGAAATTTTTTTTGTTATATTAATGGGATAGTAGTCTTTAAGAAATGGATCATTACATCAATGTATCGATTATACCTGATGTGTTATTAAATGTTTCCCCAGGTTCTTTATTTTAGTTAAATCCGAATTTTAGAGGAGTAGAACTTGTTAGGGTCAAAAGGGGTCAAAGAGATTTTAGTACCATCAGAAAGCTGAAGGTGCCCTCTTTAACCCCATATATACTTGTGCAACTGTTTGGAACTGTCTGTTGAACACTTTTTTCATTTTAATGAAATTACTCGCAACATTTTTTTTTGCTCTTTTTATTTAAGCTGCTCATATGACTGAAATGTAACACAATGGTTTACGAGCGTTTTGTTTTGAAAAATAATTTTGCTTCTTATGAACGGCTGAACATATTTGAATGAAATTTTAAACTGTCATGGCCGGGTAGCTTTTGTATTGAATTGGAAGAACACGGGTCCATGGAGGGTCGGGAGAGTGACTTGCGGACCTCTAAAATTGGTAACCTCGGAAATTCAAACTTTTAAAAAATTCACCAAAAATATATTTATGGATTGCAAAAAAAAAATTAAACTTAAGCTGAGTTACAAAAAATATGCTTAAATTTTTAGGTTATCTCCTTTGCTTTTGGAGATATTCGGATAAAACGGATTTTTTGGCTTGATTTTTATTATGTTTTATGTCAAACTGTTATCAATAGTGGGTTCAACATTTTTTATATTGGTAGCAAAGCAGTCTTTAAACAATGTTATGTTGTATTACTGTACCGATTATACCTGCTGTGTTATTAAATATTTTTTCAGGTTCTATATTTTAGTCAAATTGAAGTTCAGAAGAATAGAATTTATGAGGTCACAAGGGGTTAAAGAAATTTTACTAGCTGTAGGTAGGTGAAAGTATCCACTTTAAACCCAAATGCTCTTTTGTACCTGTTTGGACCAGCCTATAGAACACTTTTTTAGTTTGTGTAAAATTATTCGCAACATTACTTTTGCTCTTTAAATTTTACCTATTCATATGACTGAAATATAAGTGTACCAAGCCAAGTACCAATACCTGTGGGATTTTAAGCGTATCCTACTTTAGCCCATTTTAGTTCTTTATTCTACCTTATTTTGCTACCTAGGAACACAGTATAACGCAAGCTATGTATAAAAGCCAGTGGTATTCGAATAAAATCTCAGTTGTTAAAATATATCTAAGCAATAACAATCTAATTTTTTTAATATCTATAAAAATGGAGAGCTTCAGCTATAAAGAATTATCCGAAGAGTATTTTAAAAATAAAAAGGAGGAAGATGTTTTAAGTTACATTGAAGGAAAACTCAATATATATTCCTGCAGCACTAAAATACGATCGGAACTGCAAAATAAAATAACCGATTTCGTCAAAAACTTAAAAAAGCGCTTCAAACAAGTTGGATGGAGTAAACCTAGATTTTACAACAGTTTTGCAAACTGGTTAGATGTCCAGATATCTTCAGAAGGTACAAATGAAAAGAACCTTGGGAGACCAAAGAAATCACTTGAGAACTGTAGCGATAGATCTAAAAGGCGGAAGCTTAAGGATATCAACGAAGAAATCGGGGATAAAAATATTCAAGAAGCTTTGCTATATCAACTGCGATCACAAAAACAACTCACAAAAGTCGATATTATTGAAAAAGTGTTTATCGCTAGTCCCAAGAGAACAAAACGGATTCTTAAGAGTGTTCCAACGCCAAGCGATGAAAAACAGTTTTCAAATGAAGAGGCATTAGCATTATTTTTAGATTTGAAGTTAACAAAAGAGCAATATATTCAGAGTACGTGCAATTGAAAAAGGTTCAAATCTGTATCCTGCTTATCATCACATAACTGCTGCTTAGAAGGAATGTTTGCCACCAAGGGACACTATTAAAATCACACCAATTTCGGCAGAGGTAAAACTTCAAGGTCTACTTAATCATACAAATCAAATTTTTCAAACAAAAAAAAAATAATTTGAGTAAAAAATTCTAATAATTCAACACACCGATTTTTATACAATTAGAACAGTAATGTTTTCTTATATGTCCATTATTTTCTAGAAAATTCTGATCAATATCGAGTGGTAAATTGTATTGCCTTTTTTGAACAAAAAAAAAAAAATTTAAAGCCGTTTTCCGGGATTGGGAATTTGGGTATTTCTTAATAAAAAAGGGGATGTTTTTCAGTCCACTGTTTTAAGAACTTTTTAATCTACATAACTGCCAAAATTCATTATGATACCTTAATTCATGTTAGATTTATAGAATGTCAAACATTAAAATTATTATTTATATAGTGTAAATGAATAAAAGGGCTTTCAACATGAGTAAAAAATAATAATTTTAAGGTTTGACATTCTATAAATCTGACATGAACAAAGATATATTAATGAAATTTGGCAGTTATGTAGACTAAAAAGTTCTTGAAACAGTGGGCAGAAAAACATCCCACTTTTTGAATAAAAAATACCATAATTCTCAATCTCAATCATTAGCATTTTCATACCAAATGCTAAAAAACATCAAAAGTTCAACTTTGACCTTAAATTTCTCAACAACTACTGTACTGATTTTAACAAAATTAACACTGCAAAAAAGTTCAAGGAGTCTTCTCTCCTGCAAAAAAAAATTTGCAAAATTATCTCTATCGGTTCAAAAGTTACAGATTTTTGGCCGATGAAAAACGATTTTCAGCCACTGTGCGCCGATTGTAAGCTCTTCAGTGAAGCATTATTCTTAAATCCATATATTATAGGAAGGTAACCTGAATTTGTTCCACAGTGTTATGTTATAACCTCGAGAACCACAAAAACAAAACGATTATATTACAAAATAAAAAAGTTAAAGGTGTTTAGCATTGGTAGGTCTTATTGTGGCCACCCTGTATATAGGTTGGTCTTACTTTGTTTTTTCCAAGGTTAAGAAAATTTAGTTTTATAACTTTCTAATTATTTATTTGCTCAATTCTTTAATTGTAAAAGGGTTTCGGACCGTTTTTTCTTGTATAGGAAAAATTATGGTTTTGCCAATATTGTGCACAACTACGACCATCTGATATCTTTTAAATATGCTCTAAAAGGTTTTGAACAATCTTTATATTTTTGCCAAAAATAAAAGTACTTAAAAATTTCGTCAGCACCACCAGTTAAATTTCGTTTGGGATATATACACAGAAAACTTTCGCGCCAACTTTTCAATCGAACCATTTATCGAAAATAAAATCTGATTTAATTAAAAATTTAATCAAGTGAATTAAACGTTTACTTATATCAACAACATCACTGCAGCAAATTTTAATTATATATTAAAAATATTTAATTGATACCATTTATTTGTTAACTGGTGCAAATTTAATTAATTTTTTAATTAATAATAATTAGTATTGTGGTTATTTTGTTGAACTATTCATGGTTTTTAATCCAAATTTTTACTATTTTTAATTAGGCTTAAGTTCATTAAATTTAATTTTCATTAAATTATTTTTATGAAGAAAGGAATTTTACAACATGGGAAATTAATTAAAATTGTTATTGATAATTTTCATTCTTGACTGACCTGGGATTCGAAGCCAGGCTGGCTGGCGTGTGATTCGAACCCAGGCGGCTGGTTACCCTGACATGTTTCGACCTCAACCACTAGGTCTCCTCAGAGGGATTTGCCGTCTTACACTCGCAGCCATCGATGACTGCTGACGTCAGTAGTCAAACATCAATCCTTAAACCAAATTGTATTTTAACCTTTGGTAGATCGAAATTTGCTTTTTGAATGATTATCCATTTTTAATTGATCTCACATGTTTTCCTTACTTCTGTTTTTTCGTATTTTTGTCAAGAATTCTTCTTGAAGTCCAAAGTACATTTTTTGTTTATCATGTTTTTGTCTTTCTTTTTTCTTGTTGACATTTTTCAGCACAACTTGAAGGACAAATGAACACATAGAGCTTGTGCCTTAGCTTTAACAATAATTAGTATTGTGGTTATTTTGTTGAACTATTCATGGTTTTTAATCCAAATTTTTACTATTTTTAATTAGGCTTAAGTTCATTAAATTTAATTTTCATTAAATTATTTTTATGAAGAAAGGAATTTTACAACATGGGAAATTAATTAAAATTGTTATTGATAATTTTCATTCTTGACTGACCTGGGATTCGAAGCCAGGCTGGCTGGCGTGTGATTCGAACCCAGGCGGCTGGTTACCCTGACATGTTTCGACCTCAACCACTAGGTCTCCTCAGAGGGATTTGCCGTCTTACCCTCGCAGCCATCGATGACTGCTGACGTCAGTAGTCAAACATCAATCCTTAAACCAAATTGTATTTTAACCTTTGGTAGATCGAAATTTGCTTTTTGAATGATTATCCATTTTTAATTGATCTCACATGTTTTCCTTACTTCTGTTTTTTCGTATGGTTAAAATACAATTTGGTTTAAGGATTGATGTTTGACTACTGACGTCAGCAGTCATCGATGGCTGCGAGTGTAAGACGGCAAATCCCTCTGAGGAGACCTAGTGGTTGAGGTCGAAACATGTCAGGGTAACCAGCCGCCTGGGTTCGAATCACACGCCAGCCAGCCTGGCTTCGAATCCCAGGTCAGTCAAGAATGAAAATTATCAATAACAATTTTAATTAATTTCCCATGTTGTAAAATTCCTTTCTTCATAAAAATAATTTAATGAAAATTAAATTTAATGAACTTAAGCCTAATTAAAAATAGTAAAAATTTGGATTAAAAACCATGAATAGTTCAACAAAATAACCACAATACTAATTATTGTTAAAGCTAAGGCACAAGCTCTATGTGTTCATTTGTCCTTCAAGTTGTGCTGAAAAATGTCAACAAGAAAAAAGAAAGACAAAAACATGATAAACAAAAAATGTACTTTGGACTTCAAGAAGAATTCTTGACAAAAATACGAAAAAACAGAAGTAAGGAAAACATGTGAGATCAATTAAAAATGGATAATCATTCAAAAAGCAAATTTCGATCTACCAAAGGTTAAAATACAATTTGGTTTAAGGATTGATGTTTGACTACTGACGTCAGCAGTCATCGATGGCTGCGAGTGTAAGACGGCAAATCCCTCTGAGGAGACCTAGTGGTTGAGGTCGAAACATGTCAGGGTAACCAGCCGCCTGGGTTCGAATCACACGCCAGCCAGCCTGGCTTCGAATCCCAGGTCAGTCAAGAATGAAAATTATCAATAACAATTTTAATTAATTTCCCATGTTGTAAAATTCCTTTCTTCATAAAAATAATTTAATGAAAATTAAATTTAATGAACTTAAGCCTAATTAAAAATAGTAAAAATTTGGATTAAAACCCATGAATAGTTCAACAAAATAACCACAATACTAATTATTGTTAAAGCTAAGGCACAAGCTCTATGTGTTCATTTGTCCTTCAAGTTGTGCTGAAAAATGTCAACAAGAAAAAAGAAAGACAAAAACATGATAAACAAAAAATGTACTTTGGACTTCAAGAAGAATTCTTGACAAAAATACGAAAAAACAGAAGTAAGGAAAACATGTGAGATCAATTAAAAATGGATAATCATTCAAAAAGCAAATTTCGATCTACCAAAGGTTAAAATACAATTTGGTTTAAGGATTGATGTTTGACTACTGACGTCAGCAGTCATCGATGGCTGCGAGTGTAAGACGGCAAATCCCTCTGAGGAGACCTAGTGGTTGAGGTCGAAACATGTCAGGGTAACCAGCCGCCTGGGTTCGAATCACACGCCAGCCAGCCTGGCTTCGAATCCCAGGTCAGTCAAGAATGAAAATTATCAATAACAATTTTAATTAATTTCCCATGTTGTAAAATTCCTTTCTTCATAAAAATAATTTAATGAAAATTAAATTTAATGAACTTAAGCCTAATTAAAAATAGTAAAAATTTTTAATTAATAGCACAAATTTTTTTTTTAATCAATTTTTATTTTTTTTTCGAATCTTTTAAATATCAATATTACTTATCTGGGAATTTTAGTTCTCATGTTGAGTTTAATTTTTGTTATAAATTTTTATATTAATTTGAATGTGTATTCTTAGTCAAATTACAATTTATAAAGCTTTCATACTTTAATAGTCTTATTCCTTCAATATTTTCCAGGAATATTTTCTATGCACTATCAGAATTTATTTGTTTGCATATTTCTGTTACGAGGCTTACTTTAGCTATCCTCTGGCTATGAATGAAGTAAATTGTACAGAAAATCTATACCAATATTAGAGACCAGCAGAATGTATTGAATTTTCGCATTGTTTGTATCTTATAACTAGATATTGCTTATTTAAAAATTTATGTATTTAACTTAATTACTTTAACAAATAGAATCTGGGAATTTTGGTGCATAGTGCATAGAAAATATTGTATTGTATTGTATATTGTAAATATATAGAAAATATATGACTATTAAGGCTATTAAGTATACATTCGAATTAATATAAAAATTTATAATATCTATAATACTATTTAGGCAATCAGAACATTTTTTTGCTCGTGTGATAAGAACAGTTATCATATACTAATTAAAACTGCGCAACTAAAAGTTTGTGGTAGTGAAAAATAAATTGAATCATTTTGTTGATGTTAATTGATGAATTGAATATTAGCAGTCTCACTAAACGTGAGTGATAGTAATATTAAAAAAAATTTTGTACTCAAAAAAAAAAGAAAAATCAAAAAAAAAAAAAAAAAAAAAAAATTTAATAAATAGATAATGTGATTAAAGGAAAACCAATCGTCAGTTTATTGCAACTTGTTTGTTTTTCACTCATTTGAGTGCAGCTTAAAATTTTGCTCTTCCGCTATTGACAAAATTTCATGTTTCTTAATTTCCTTTGCTTATGCATATAATTTTTTTAAATTTTAGTGAGAGTCTGTATATATGCAGCTTTTTTGATTCCAAGTACAAATTTTGCACTATTTAAATGGAGTCCAGATTTCATGCATTAAATCACCGTTAATGATGGTGAAAAAATTTGCAATACAACTAAATTTTTTTAGTGCTAGTGAAAAAATACCAATCATCGCTAATGCTGGTTAAAAATAGTGCAAACTAATTTTTTTTGCAGTTTTATTTAGTGGCAGTGCAATGCTGATTTCATTCAATATTTAGTGCACTACCCCCAACTATGACACTCATAATTACAAGATGTCAACTATTTTAAAAACAAGAAATATTTTACAAAAATTGTGAGACTATTTTTTGTAATACTAAACACGTTTTTAGTCATCTGGCATATGAATTTGTCACATTAAGCACTAGCTGGTTTGAATTTTTCGAAACAGTTTACATAGATTTGCTTATATTGTCTTATTTTGTTTTATTAATTACATGATTTTTTTTATAGTAAACTGATCTTAAGCCAATGCGGCAATAGTTATGAAACACTGAAAATTGTATTTGACAATCGTAGCTTTTTAAAAGTTTTCAATATTAAAAGCACTGTGATAGTACTGTAATATATTACAACATCTTTTTTAAAAATATTTTTAAACTTTAAAAAATATAAAAGATCAAATGCGGATTTTGACAGGATGTTACATAAATGTCTTCTTTTCATTCGGATCTGGATTCTCGAACTTAGATAAATATTTATTGTCTGTTTTAAGAAAATGAATACAAAATTTCGTCTGAGAAATTATATTGAAACTAAAAATAAAATACGAAAATTTGTCTATGCTTTCAATAAAATTTCTCACACGAAGTTTTGTTTTTTTTTTTTTGCTAAAAAATGGTTAATGGCAGGTTTATAAAATTGTAAATATTCTTCAAACTAAGTCCCAACAAAACAGCTTTGTCGAATAAACTCTTTATCCCTCTATATTTCTACAAATATGTAAATGGATGTATTTGTTTTCAAATTCATAGTGTGAAAGTTTGTATATATTACAAAAGGCTTTTAACATACAGTTGAAGTCATGTTCTAACATGCATACAAAAATAGTACATGTTTTTGAATACATGTACATATGTATGATTAAATGTGTTTTTCCCATTCGTTTTATATACATATGTGCATACATATGTACGTACATTTGTACCTCTATATAATTGTAAGTCTTAAGTTGTGTAGTGTGTGTTGGATGACCACATTAGAGGTCACTGGTGTCATAATATCTTACATTCACATTGATGATGAACTATGATGCCACCAACATGTATCCAGTCCTCTTACCAGGATTTTGTCAGTTTTTTTTTTTTTGTTAAAGTTGTTGCTTTATTATTGTTGTCGGCATATAGTTGAGAGGCGTGACCATTGTAAGTATATTGTAATAGAAACGTTCACTCATTTGACTGTGTATATTATACGAGTGCGATGAGCATAATTTAAAATTGTTATGTTTCCATGGGTTACTGTTGAAATAGTTGTTTTCCTATTATTACGATTACGGTATTTTCTTCTATTCTGGTACATTAACAATACATAGTTACGAGTTCTAGACCATACATTTACTTACTGCTACTACTGCATACTCCTATTACTACATCACACACAAGCAAGTCATTGTTAGAATGTTTTATATTTAAAACGTAGTTATGATCATCATCATGCTCATCATCATGCTCATCTTGATGTTGGAAAGTGTTTAGATTAAAGAATGTATGCAGAGTCTAGATTTTATATGTATAGAATAATGTCAGTGTGAAGGACTTATACTATAATGTCTTGTAAAAATGTCTGTAAAATTTTGTATGTGTATGTTGTATTTTTGGCTATTTACCAAAAAAAGAGAAAAGTTAGTAATCTACTTAATCAGTGAACGATGTGACCAAATATTTTAAAAATTAACATTCAGAGTATAATTGTGACATTATAAATTAAATTTAGGACATTCCATTTGAGAAGTTTGTACGTCTAAAAATTTGTTAAATATTTAATTTTGCTGTCATAACTTTCACTTCTCCCTAAAGTTTTTGTTGAAAGTCGTCCACACAGAAAACATTTTCGCTATTTTTTTTTTCAATTAAACCATTAATCAAAAATAAAATCAGCTTCAATTAAAAATTTAATCAAGTTAATTAGAGGTTTGATAATATCAACAACATTACTGAAGATAATGTTGTTGATATCTAAAAGTATTTAATTGATACCTTTACATTGTTTACTTGTGCCAAATTAAATTTATTTTCTTATTTATATCACAAATTTTTTAATCGAAATCTATTTTTATTGTTTTCTGTGAGTTTTTATATCAAAATTGCTATATGGGCATTAAGGTGGTTCGAAAAAAAGTTGAGCCAGACACCTCCTAGGATTAAAGATTGGTTTAAAAAACATTCCAGAAATTTTTATTTTTTGCCACGCCTCTATCCGATCATAGTATATTGCATATCGTTAATCATGGCTGGTCTATGGCTTTATTTTTGCCTTTGGGGACTTTATAATTCGACATCAAATTCTGGGCGTCACTGATGCCATCTCGGATCCTACCTTCTAATGCTCAATTTGTTGCACGTGGCAAGGAAGCCATTAACAATTTCTTTTCTGGAATCCTTTTCAACTAGTCTTTAGTTCTAGGGGGTGACTGGCTCAACTTTTTTCGTATGGGTACAGAACTACATTAATGGGCACTACCACAGAAAAGCTCCCTTTTTGCAACGTTAAGCTACCAAGCAAAAAGCTTGTATTTAAGACCCATGCTGCTCGAATTTTCCTCTCTTCCACCAACTCGGAAGCTTGTTGCACCAAAATAAAAAAAAAAGGAAATAATTGGGTACGTAATTTAAAATGATTTTAAAAACGAAACAATCCAAATCCCATAATATCCTTTTCAGTATCTTAAAAAATTTAATTTTAGTAAATTTTCCTCTAATTCATATACACAGACAAAATTAAAAATTGTCTCTTATCACCAAATTCATAGAGTCAAGCAAACAATTTGTTGATTTTGCACCTATTACCAAAATAATTTTATTTATTAATTAAAATTGTGAATATTTTTTTTTAACAAATGATATTTTAATTTTAATTAAAAATTGATCAAAAACCTTTGCAATTCCAAACAATGTGTTAATTGATTTCAGGTTTGAGCTCAGGTTTTAACAATTCCCAACAATAATTCTACAAGTTTAAATTATTTTATTTTAAAAGAAAAAATCAATTTAGATCTTTTGTTATTTAATTAATATTTTAATTAAAAATTTATTTTAAAACCACTAAAATGATAATTAAATCAAAATTAAAATTTTCATTTTCTTTTAACTAAAAAAATAATTAATGCAATTATCACATTAATTAAATTGAAATACTTTTTAAATAATTTTTTAATTGATATAAAACTACTGATAATTTTTTCTGTGTATCTTCTAAATTTTATATTTTATCCCCCTTATGCAAAAAAAAGTTAAAGTTTTCATTAGTTAACCAACACATTAAGCCCAGCAAAAGTGAATGGGTTTTTATGTGTTTATTAACTAATGTGAACTTTAATTTATTTTGCATAAGGGGGTATATTAAAGCTAAAGTTTGTTTTAAACAAAAACAAAAATTTAGACTCCAAACCAGAAATGGATTTTAAAATCGCTAGAAGTCCGTCGCACCTGCTAAAATGATCGTTTTGAAATCGACCGAGTTTCAGCACATATCTGAATATATACATTTCTTTTTTGAGAAACAATTAAAAGTACTAGGTGGCGCAACGTTCCAAAAAGGAAACTTTTCTGTTAAAATGTCCATATCTGAATTAGTGTAATGTAAATTTTAGTTTTTCGTATTGATTTTTTATTTAATATTGCATTGCATTTTCAATATTTAGTTTTTTTTCAATAATTAGAATAAGGGGATAAATATTTGCAAATGTTATTTTAATTAGCTACTAAAACACTTCTAAGAAAATATTCTTTATTAGCAAAAGTTGTATACCTACGCAGAGAAAAAACTTTTTCAATATTGTTACCTCCAACAAAATTGTTTTTTACGAACATTTAAAACATATTATAGTTAATTTAACCATATAATTGTGCCCGATAACCATATTAAGGTGAAATTAGACATCTATCAAGTAGCCACAACCATTTTGTGGTTGTCTCTAAGCATGTTTTGGCTAAATATGACAATAATTTGTTTACAACTGAAATTTAAGATAATAAACTGAATGATATGTGGATTCAACAATACGGTGCCACGAGCCACACAACACGACCGTTTTTGTCTTTATTACATGGGAAGTTTTCAAAGCGCGTAATTGCTCTGTTGCGCGTAATTGCGGGGTCAACTAGCCACCAAGATTCTGCGATTTGACGTCGATAGACTTGTTTTGTGGCGCTACGTCAAAACCCGTGTGTTCGCAGATAATCCCTAGAGTTGGTGCATTTGAAAACCAACATTCGTCAAGTTTTCGCCGACATACCGCTCGACTGCTGCGACCAACCTACTTGACATTTCATTTCTTATGACAAGGTCCAAGCAATATATTGATATTAATGTCTCATCGAAATCAAAGTTTTACATTTGAAACTTAAAATTTGACAACCCGTGACAATACCAACAGGAAGGTATACCCTTAAGAATTTAAACAAAATAGTTGAGTTCAACTTTTATTCACTTCACTTGATTTGAATTAAAAAAAAGGAACTTCAACTTTTTTCAGACTTAAAACAAAAATCTGAATCTTATTTTTTTTACCGATATATCAAATAAAATAAAAAAGCGTTTACGTTAACAACGAACAATGAGTTTATGGAATATATAAAGAAGACATCCGTCATTTGTATTTAGAGCTAAGACTTATGGAGATTTAATTTAAAAAGTGATAATCAACCTTACTTCATTTAGCGTCGTCGTCATCAATTTAATATCACTATCAATTTTTATCGACGTCGTCATCAATTCAATACAAAACTTGTATTCTATAACAGCAATATAACAATGTCGATAGTTAATCGTTTTTTAAGCACATCTCTAATAATTTAGACAGTTCGTTTATTTTGTTTAGAGTTTTGAATAAAAAAATGCAATTTATTATTCTTTTATTAAAAATGTTGTGCTCTCAAAAGTGTAGCTTGATTTATTTTGAAAATTTCACTCTTACTAATGGCATAAGGCATTGCACTTTTTGCCCCGTATAAATCGGCTGTGTTAAAAGTGCCCTGTCTGTATCTTTATAACGGCGACGATTGCCGAAAAGAGCAACAAAAGCTACGCGAAAATTGCAAAAATTTTAAAAATTGCGTAAATTCGCGAAAATTTTTATTATTTCAAACAAGCCATAAAATTGATTCAAAGTCCCTAAAACTATAAAGAATGACAAACATTCGATAAATATGGCTAAATAGGCGGAAATTCGCAAAAGTTTGACAGCAAAGTTTAATATTTATTAAAAATGGCTAAAATTTGCGAAAAATTGTAAACTTAGAAACAAATTTATTTAAACTCCCTAAATAGGTTAAGAATAAAATGTCGGAAAAAAAACAAACAGAAATTTGCAAAAATAACGAAAATTCGCGAGAATTTTTAATACTCCTATTTCAAACAACGCATAAAATGGATTAAGAGTCCCTAAAACTATAAGGAATGGCAAACATTCGATAAAAATTGCTCAATTAGCGGATGTTCGCAAAAATTTGACAGCAAAGTTTAATATTTATTAAAAATGGTTAAAGCTGTAAAGAATCACACCAAAAATCGCTTTTATCTCTAACATGGCTAAAATTCGCGAAAAATTGCACACTTAGAAAAAATTTATTTAAACTCGCTAAATTGGTTAAAAACAAAATGTCGAAAAAACGAACAAAAATTTGCAAGAATAGCGAAAATTCGAGAATATTTTTGTTATTTCAAACAACCCGTAAAATTGATTAAAATTCCATAAAACTATAAAGAATGGCAAACATTCGATTAAAATGGCTAAATTAGCGGAAATTCGCAAAAGCGGCATAATAGAAAAGTTTGATAATTATTAAAAATCGTAAAAGCTGTAAAGAATCAGAAAACTTACTGGAAAAATTGCTTTTATTGCGAACATGGCTAAAATTCGCAAAGTTGCGCTAATTTAACAAAATTGATGGAATTTTTGCAATTCCTTATAGTTTTATGGACTTTTAATCAATTTGATGGGTTGTTTGAAATATTAAAAATTTTCACGAATTTTCGCTATTTTTTTAATTTTCGCATAGCTTTGATGCTTGGTTGCTTTTTTCCATTTTTTTAATTTAACTTTATTATTATTGAACTATTAAAATGGAATAAAACGTTTCGACGACAATAAGACTGACGACAAAATCAGAGTCAAATTATATCGATGCAGACGTTTACGTTGCGTATGGCATACCAAAAATATATCGCCGCTTATCGATAAAATTTGATATTGACCTATTTACATTAATCAACAAAAACCATATCGTTTCGTATTAATGACTCTAAATGGAATAAGGGTGAATATAAGTATCTCTACAAGAAATCAATGTTGAATTCTATGTTTAATCGATTACTTTGACAGGAAATAGCATAAAAGTTAGTTGGTCACACTTTGACTGCTCATTTTACATTCTCATTTGTTTATTTTGTTGCAGTTGCTTTAAGGTACGAATACTCTTATGTTTTATGTTTATTACAATATAAAGTATTTAAAATTCATTCCTACCTGTTCAAAGCACTTGTGTAACATTTGGTTAGAAAGTTCTGCAACAAAAAAGAAAACAAGAAGTAATTTAAAATCAGGCATTTATAAATTTATTTTATAGTTAAAGTTTGAGATGAGGGACACTGGCCGGATGTTGGCTGATATAAGGAGGACTTTTTAGTAGTAGAACGAAGGGTGCCTTAATGTTGTGGCTGACGTAAGTCTTCTAGTAATTTTAAAGCTTGCTTCACAAAATACTTTTAGAGAGATAAAGTCTAAGTGCATGTGTATAAACTTTAAGTACAAATTCTTTAAATATTTTTATACACACATATATATTGTGACATTTTTTTATTGTTGTTATTGTGCTTTTTGCTATACTGGAATAAATCTTCTATACCAGGAATTATGCAATACATTTGCATATTTCTTAAATGAGGAAATATTGTGGTTTAAAAATGTCCTTTTTAGATTTCTCTTTTAGTCTGAATTTTATAGTTTCTGGCATAAATAACAATAATACAGAACTTAATTGCAAAATTAAGTTTTATTTTGTTACATTTAAAAAAAGAACGGCTTATATTAAGAAAACAGAACTTTAAAAATGCATAAGTGGATGGTATAAGTTTTTGTAACTTAAACATCTTTTATAAAGCAATAAAGATGTAGTTTGGCTTACTGCTCTAAAATTTCTTTTTTACCTTAAGCACTTATGAAGGAGTATGGTGTAATGGTTGCTAGAATACATATTACCGGCAATAAATTTTAATTCAATTAAACTCAAATCCTTAGTGTGCCTATGAAAAATGCATATAGCAAAACTACAGCCAGTAGTCTCAACTATTTATAGAGCCAAAGTAGACATAGTTTGTATTTTTATCCTTCGTGTGGTGCTGTTTATTCACAATAAGAAGCTCATATTTTATTTAAACAACAAACATACCTCCAACACCAACTGTTATATGACCCATGCAATTTATGAGGTCTACTCCATTACAATAAGACATACAAATCCACAAACAACCAGATTAATTTAACAACTGTAAAAAAAATCTACAGTTATAACACGTTTGGTAACATATTTTACAGTTTTGTGACTTTTGTAAATTTTTTGTAACGTAAATTAATGACGTAGTGGCTTAAAATAGGATTTCAAACACTCGATAGAATTTGGAATAAAAAAAAAGTTACTACAGAGTAGTCATTTTTGGTACATCTTTCAAAATGTTAAAAATAACAATTTGACCTCTCACACTCATAATATATTACAGTCACTGAGTGTATTTTATTACGAAGAACTTTATTTTTATAAATTTTTGGTTGTTATTCAAAAAAAAAAAAACTACCAAAAAATAATAGCGGAGTTCAGTGTTAAGGGCAAATGGTCTTGCGAAAGAGCAAATTCAAAATATCATAGCTTTTTGATAAATCCAACAACAAAATACATGGAGTTTAGGTTAGAATTCATAAAAAAGCTACGAAATATTGCATTTGCTCTTTCGCAAGACCATTTGCACCACACACTGAACTCCGCTAATATGTTTCCGTACTTATATTGTTATATAGTTTGATTTTTTGTCGGTTAAATAATATTTTTTTAAAGCAACAACAGGTTAATTTTACGGAAAAAGCTGTTGAATAAAAAAAATTTAAAAATTTAGGTAAAATTCATTTAATTTATATGAAATGGGAATGATACATTTTTAAATAAATTTTTAGTTGTTTAAAATGAATTTTCTGTGGCATTTAGCTACATAATGTTTTGAGTGCACTTTGGGCAGCTATTCTTTGTGTTGTTTTATCCCTGTATTATTTTGTTTAGTTTTTTTCCAAAACACTCAAGTTCACAAAAAAAAAAAAAAAAAAAACAAATTACGAGAAATCAATAGTCATACCGAATCTTTCCTGAATTAGGCAGGGAAACATCTTGAGGATAAACGCTTAACATCTTGATGTTTTTTCCTCGGGGAGACAGGTACAGCCAATACTCTTTTCTCACCAGAGACAAATTTGGAAAATTCCCTTGAGATCACGGCTGACTAAAGATCTTATTTTGTGCCGTGTTATAGAGGCTTTTTGGGGAATCACTTGCAGTTTATACTAGGGTATTCATTCTGTTAACCGTTAATCGGTTAACCAATTAATTACTACCCGCTTAACTGATCGGTTAATTTAAAATTGGGTATTTTCGGTTAACGATTAAACCGGTTAATTCCAGTCGATTCACCGATTTACCGATGTAACAAAATTTTGAGTTTTTTTTTGTTTTTAACTAATTGTTTTGCCTCAAATACAAAAGGTATGTGTTTAGAAAATATTTTTTCATATAAACAAAGAAGGTGTTAATTAATCTTCATTTTAAATAAGTTTTTGCTGTCAACAGCTTTTTGTTTCACGTTATTTTTATACGTATGTGTTTCGTTACTTGTTTCTTCTCATATCAATCTTTTAACAAAATAAACCAAAACAATTGGAAATGTTTGAAATTTTAGGAATTAAACAGGACTCTAATGACATAATGGAAGATTTTATCACTCATATTCATAAAAAATATTTTTTGTTTATAGCAGGTTTATTAAACAAATTTTCATAGAAAATTCGTAAAACCGCACCAGTAATGCGAAATTATCCTCTCCGAAGATATTAAAGAAAAAATAATGTGGAAGTTATGTTTACTGTTATGAACCGAAGAATGACATAAGTATTGTAATGACAGCTCTGTATTCTCTACATTGTTAAATTTTGTTTTTAGAGCCATTAAAACAAGTTAAGCGATACGACAGCAAAAAATAAAAATGATTACGATTTCCATGGCTAATGCCATATATGAATACAATAAAATTATAGGTGGGGCCGATTTATTCGACAACGCTATGAATAATTACCGTATTCAAGTCCGATGAAATAAATGGTACTGGCGACTTTTTACTAATGCTCTAGATGCAGCTTTAGTAAACTCCTGGAAATTACATTGCTTATTGAGAAAACGTGAAGAAGAAGCTCAAATGCCTTAACTAAAAGTCAGATTGATTGTAATTGAATCTATTTTGCAAAGTGTGAGAAAATAATAGCTTCCACAAGTAGTGGTACTAATTCAGTGATTCAAACTGATCGAGTCGATCATAAAACTGTTCATCAAGAAAAACGTTTGCGATGTCGCCAATGTAGAAATTTGACGTAGCAGTTTACCCGAAGTGTTTTGGAGCATATCATAATTGAATTATATATAAAGTGTATATGTATGTGTATATTTTTAACTTTTTTTTAAAGACGTGAATTAAATATATATTAATTTAAAATTTATACAAATATGTTTAATTTTTATATCGTTAAGGCCCATCGTTGCGTTTTCGCAACGGGGCTTATCTGGGCTCCCACTGATCCGATTTTACTAATATACCTTTCATATTTAGGTATAAACAAACAAATTTTAAATGTTAAATCATTATAGCTCAAATGGATCATGTCTCTGGCCTTAATGGATTAAATTAAAAAAATCTTAAAATGTATATATATTAAAAATAAAACAAATCTTAAAAAAAAACATACACACACAAAAACTCAACTCAAACAACTTAAAAAGAATACTCTGGTATGTGGTTAAACATTTGTTGGCATTTGTAATTTTACCAGCAGTTTATGTCTTGGAGACAAGAGATTTTCACGATATCGGGCATGTAGAATTAATGAAGTAGCATGACCATATTTTGTCGTAAATACGGTCTGGGTACAAAATCAGTTTGTTTATTATTTTTGATATTTGACCAATTTGTTGTTTAATTGATTTGTTCTTTATTTAAGCTAATAGGGCCTAAGGTTAATTAATGTAAATAAAAAGCAATTTTTTATTACAGTTTTCCCGACGTTTCGTCGATTTTTTGTCGACTTTTTCAAGGGAGCGTCTATTTAAAATTTTAAAAAATATATAAATTAACATAAATACAAATAAATTACATTAAAAAAGTTAAACTTACAATACAAGCTTTTCACATTAAATTAAATTTCTCCTTTTACATGTAACATTAAACATATAAACATAAAACATAAATTTAAAGTTAAACACATATTAAAGGGCTGCGCAAAATATTCTTAATGTTCTGTGTTCTACTTCACACAACTATCAATCATATTATTTCACTGTAAACATACATAGCAAAACAAACATAACAACACATTACTCTCACCAAAACAAAACAAGCATAACTTGAAAAGTTTTTCTCTTCTGCTTTGTTAGTGCTTGTATTATCAAAACAAACAGAATATCAACACAAAAACAGACAATGAAATAAAGAAACGGTAAATTATAGTAAAAGCATCGAGTGCACGTAATTAGGAATTTAAAAAATTTAAAGTGATGTTAGCTTATAACAGAAATGGATGCATTAAATGTAAGCAAAATTGATTTTTTTGAATTGTTTCCTAAATGTTCATTTTATTTTAGTCGACCTTTATTATTATATTATAACTAAATTATCAAGCTTGATGTCTTTTTTTATTTTTATATAAAACTTTAAACGTTTATTAAACCAATATTTCTAATTAAAAAATTTTTTAATTTGTCAGTTATTGTTAAATTTGTTAAAAATTGTTGAAAATTTATAAAATAAGGAAGAAAAAACCCTGAAGAAGGCACTCAAAGGAGTGCCGAAATATTGGTTAAATAAACGTTAAAAGTTTTATATAAAAATAAAAAAAAGACTTTAAGCTTAATAATTTAGTTATATTATTTCCTAAATTTTAAATAATATTTTAAAGGAACCTACAACCGAACCCATTGAAAACAACTCAAACGAAATTAAATCAAAAGTTTCTCCCTTTGCAATTTTCTCTTTGGTTTATGTTTACAATCAAAACATTCAAACATGCTTGAAATGTTCTATTTCTGTTTTAATGTTCTACTTCATCTTTGTTCTAATTCAGCTTTATTTTAGTTCAGCATTGTTCTTGTGCAGTTTTGTTCTATTCTTCTATATTTTGATCGTAAAGCAAAACAATTGTTTTTGGAAGTATGTGTTTTGTAATGAGAGAGTAATATACACCTACTATCTGAATTTAATGAAATTGCTTGTAAGCAATATTTGTTATGCTTGTGCAGCTCTTTAACACATATCAAAACAAGTATCACTGTAACGATTTAATAACTGCAACCCTATAATTTGCGCTAATATTGTTAGTGTCTTCTTTGACATTTATCGTTTTCTTTATGTTTTCTTGTATCCTTAGACTTTCAATTGTAAATCTCTTCTTATCCCCCCTTACTTTATCTAGTATTCGCACCCCCTCAAATTATTTAGTTTGTTTATATATTTTTTTTTATATATTAAAAAAATTATTTTATTGTTTCACCTAGACCTCGTAGTAATATGCTGTCGCAATAAGGATATTTGAATGTTAGAAACCAAAATGAAACTAAAACAATAATATTTTGCTGATATACTTTCTTAATATAATTTAAGAATTGCTGATATTTTTCAAACATTTGATACGTATGATTAATACTGCATAATATAAATATAAATCATACGTACATATACAATCTATTTATAGGCATCAGTTAAGCCTATAGTACACGGCATGTAAAAAGACACATGCGCATGTGGTTCTGACGTAATTTTGACGTCAATGCAAAGCCACAATAAACATTGCGGTTGTGTGACAAAATAACATTCGATTACTCTTATTTAAAACAATTTTAATCGTAAAGATTTTGCAGCCAAATAAGCACAATTATTATAATCCTTTTTTGAACATCACTGTTTAAATAAAACTAAAAAAAGAAGAAAAAGAATTTAGCAATGTTATTGCTTTTATAATTATTGCCGGTCAGTTGAATATATACCACAAATACTCATAGTTTCCGCACTCCACAACAACTGTGCTTTTAAATGGCATACAAATATTTATAGAACTTTTAATAAAAACATGAAAAAAAACCACCCTCTACTTATGAAAAAGGAATGCAGTAGTTTATGTGCACCCTCTTTCGTATCACAACATGAAGTCTCGGTTGCAATTGTGGACATTTTTATGATAAATATTTATACAATTCTTTTTTCTATTTTTTCTCATCCTGTATTTTGTATTTACACACTAACACTCAAACAATTATGTGAGTGTATGGCAGCCAATGGAGAAAAAAAAGATACGTTTAGAGGATGACAAAAAAAAAAATTTTATTATGTGAAACAAAATTTTATTGAAAATAAAATTACTATTGAGAAGAAAAATTATGAAAAAAAAATTTGATACTTGATACCAATAGGAGCCGCCCTAATAGGCAAACTGTATATCTAACATACATACATCTATATATGCATGTACATTAGGGTGGGTAATTTTTTTTTTTTTAAATAGACGTATAGCAAAAACGTAATCTATAACATATTCTTAGAAATTTTGACTAAGAAACTATGGGTCTAAAAACAAAACCTAGCTCCCGCCGAGAGACATAAAATAGTTCTTCTATCAATTTTGAGCATCTTGCTTACTTCTTTCAAAGTCATCCTTTTCTCATCAACCACTTTTTAAACTAGTTCCCTCATCTTGGAAATTGAACCACCCTAATGTACATGCATTATAAACGTATTGTGTTATTATTAAATTGCATGTCCTGTTATCGTTTATAATTAATTTAACTAAATATTTTAACATTTTTATTGAGAACTATTCGTACTATTTTATTGTAACTTTTTATAGTTCTTTTTTCATAATATTTTTTATGTGTTTTCTTATTTCAGTTACATTTACAATAGAGTTGTTCAAATAAAATTAAGGTTAACACAAACCGCACAGGTGTCAAATATGTTCAGCTACGTTTTTGGAATTTTTGGATTTTTTATTTTAGGTAAGTGCTACAATATTATATTATTTACTTGACTTTTGGTTTATTATGCGGTCCAGTAATTTCCCCCAATGGGAGATATTTTCATTATTGTTAATTTCAACTTATTTATATACCAATTTGAATTAAGAAGATTATTTGGATTGGTGGTTGCCAAATACATACAAACGTTTTATATTTATACATTTTTTGGGTTTTACTGTACAAGCAAATATCTTTTTAAATTTTGTCACATTATAATACTTAAAATATTGCAAAAAATTTCTGTAAAAAAGTTGGAAATCACTGACGTGGATGATTTACACGGCAAATTTTTTTAAATATACAAAAAATTTTGCTTCATTTAAGTTTAGTTATTAAAAATGTTAAGTAATTTAATGGTTCTGATGCGATACAAAAGTAAACTTAAGCGTAGAGCTTTGCTAAGTTCTACGAAGGTTGCAAACAATTTTTTAAATCTAAGCAAGACTGAATTTTTGCAGGTGCCATATCACGCTTACAACTGAAAGTTTGACTTTATTAATCATATCTTTTTTTTAGAACGCTTCGTCATTTGAGCAGAGCTTTTGTTGTTTACAGAATATTCAAGTAAGTGATACATTTCTCAAAAGGTGTTCCGCAGAAGTAACTCGTATATTTATAAATATGTAAATCTTAATATTATATCAAAGTTCGGTGCTGATAGGCCTATGATTGGACCCAAAAAAGGACTAGTCAGTAGAGTACCCTATCTTTTGGTTGGAATTGCCTGCCATTTCATTCCTACTTAAATAACTAGCCAAAATTTGGTTATTTACCAAGTAATTTGCAAGTACGTATTTAAAAACAGCTTTGCGCTATATCCTTCTCATAACTTTTATAATTTTTTACCAGAAATTTAAGTTTTATAACCATTTATTATGTTTCATATTACGCGTTTTTTTGTTAATTAAATTCTACAATAAAATCATATATGGGCCATACCACAGAAGTGCCACGTAACGATACCAAGCAATTAAGCTTGTATTTTTTATTTGTTCAAATTTTTTCTCTCTTTCACTAAAAAAAAAAAAAAAAAAAAAAAAATAAATGAATATATAAATTATTGTTTGAGAAACAATTTAAAATGCTTATTGGCGTAACGTGACAAAAAGTAGAATTTCCTGTGGAAATACCCATATAGTACTGACATTATAGTTAAACGCCTCAAATTATGTTAATATTAAAAAAGTGTTGCACCAAACGATACTTTACGTATTTAAATAAATTGCCGCTTTAATACAAAAAAAGTTGTGCAGAAGTGAACGAGTATGATTAATAGGAATGGCCGAAAATTCGACTGAAATAATAAAATTACTTAATTTAAAATAATTATTTCTTAATTGTATATACGAGGGCAACATTAGACAAATCTTTACCTATCTCTTCCTAGCGAGGTGGACTGAAACCAAATAGGTCAAAGCTAGTGAAATTGGATAATATCTTTCGCCGGCTCTGAATATCAATCACAGGCGCCATATGGAGCTATCCTTCACATTCCTCAGTTAAACATATATGTAAGGAGGCCTACAGGTGTGCTAGTAACATGCCGCACATTGATTGAGCCTTAAAATTCTTGGAAATGATCCATCCATGGTGATCATATGCTGCCTAGTCTGGTAAAAGATAGGCATTTTAATTTTATTATACCTGATAGAGACCAATTGGCAGAACACTCCTGGTAGCGGGGATGCGCAGACCAGTTCTGGTTCACCGATTAAACGAAACAGACGAATGGTGCTACGTTGGGGGGCATTATGCGACAGGGTATTCAAAGAAGCTTGTCTATGGGCAAACAACATACGTTCTTTCAGGCGGAGATATATCCTCATATGCGGTGCGAAATGTCTGATGAGGAAGACAAAGGGGTTGAGAATATTTATAATAACGGATAGCTAGGCCGCTCTTAGAGCATTTTCTTCTTTGGAGGTAAAGTCCAGGTAAGTAGTGGACTGTCTTACATCCCTCAAAAATACGGGGAAACACAATGATTTGAATTTGTGTTGGCTACCTGTCCATGAGAGCCATGCTGGTAACAAAAAGGCTGACTGCTTGGAAGACAGGGGTGCTCGCCGTCCATTAATATATCCTGAGCCTTTCTTCGGCATCCCTATCGGTGACATTAAGGGGTAGATACAGTCGTGGTCCGAACATGAATTTCTTCACACTTGGACGTCCATTTGTTGGCTAAGACTGCCCAAGAGATTTGTGACCCTGTCCCGTAGGCATGTATGCTACTCCTGCTTGAGAAGGGGGCACTTTTGGTACTTGTTGGCCTATTTACGGGGCACTGTGGTCTTAAATACCATCAGTTTATAATGGGTAATGTAAGAACCAAGGTGTGCAGCTTTTGTGAGGTTGATGACGAAACGTCAGAACATCTGTTCTGCTATTGTCCTATCCTGGGGACTGTCAGATGGAAATTTTTCGGGAGGCGCCTGATAAGCCCAACTGAAATTTATGATAGTGACTATGTCTTGTTTCTATACATAAAGAAGTGGATCGGCGAAAACAGATTTGACTTCAACGATATTGTCATCTCAAAACAAATGCCTATTTTGATAATTTGATATATTTTATTTTTTTTTGGCAAGAAACTGGAAAATTGTTGGACAAAGTTAATATAGCTCAAAAGAGACTGCGTTAAAAAATAAAATGGTTATATATCGAAAAACCTTTGTATCATTCCTTGACCCGTCCTCGCCATTAATATTACAAGTTCTTAATAAAAAGTATCAATCTAAAACGAGCTTTTTGTATATATATATTTTGTATATTCTATTGAAGCGAAATAAACTGACAACGTTACTTTTGGCTACAACTGGTGGTAAATGAATACGCTAGATAATGGCTACATTTATATTACAGTTTAGCCAGCTCCTGTAAGTTGAAATAAAAAGCTCTCTTTTAAAATATGGTAATAACAGTATATTAGAACGTTACTTTTCGGAAAAAGTTCTAAATAAAGCAGGTGTTTTTGAAAACTCTTGTTAATGGTTGCTTTAATATTATTGTCGGTATTCCTAAATTATATATTTTGGGTACACAAATGTCGATAATGCAGATTGAAAGTTCTTTTTAGTCCTCATAAAGAGAGCTTTTTAATACCCAGCACTATCATTGTCGTATGGCAAATACAAGATATTCTCAACTTTTGGGGAGAACGCAAATACCTCTGAACCAGATTTAGTCGCTCAGATGCGACATAATTTATTTGAAAATTTCAGTTTTTCGGCACCAAGCGGATCTAAGTCTCTTGAAATATTAGGCGATCTAATGTATATCTTGACTATTTCTTTGGCAGAACAACAGCTTAGGATAGACAAAGGCGCATTGTCCTCGGATTTTCAAATAATTTCTTAACAAACATTCCAAAAGCAAATTTTAGATTTATGAGAAGTTTTACCAAGTGTGGGGTGACCGTGTCTTCCATAATTTCAGAATACGTAGTCGTAGCAGCTCAGTAAGAGCTTGTTTTTCTTCAAAAAAATTCTTAAAAACTATCGGGGTAGCGACCATAATATATCCCCGATACCTAAGTATCGGCAAACCTGAAGGATCGCCGATATATCGGTATCGGTATTCGCTACATCCCAAAATAAAATGTTCGCTTATGTGTTCTGGTTCGAAAAGGTAAATGTATTGTTTATCTCAAATGTTAACAGTAAACATACATGTAATAAAATAACTGTCTTCCTTACACAGCATTTACATTTGACAGTACTGGCAAGACAGTAAGAAAATACATATTAGTTGCTTAAAACACTACTTACTGTCTTCGTGACGTAGGCTTCCAGACAGTAGTTAAGTTACAGCTAAACGTGTTTTATATGAAATTAACAAATTAAAAATTGCATTTACCAACTATTTCGTGTGAACATAGATAACACTTAAAATAAACATACAAAACCAAAATATAATTTATTAATTTTCTTTTAATTGTTAACTTTTTTACTTTTGCGAACAAAACTTCAAATTACTGTCAGCAAATGTCAAATCACTGTCCAATTTTACTCTCAGCAAAACTTGCAAGATGGTAGACAAGATAATTGCAAAAGTGTACATGTATTAGTGAAAAAGTGTGCATGTATTGCAACTGTCTTGCCAGTATGTACTGGCAAATGTAAACACCGTGTTAACATCATGGTGCTTCAAAAGTGAAAGCCAGAAAACAAGCAAAAAATTTTATTGAACTCAGCAATCTGCTGTTGTCACCTTCAAAGTTTAAGTGGATACGTAAAGTCGAAAGCTCGTGTTACTTTTTATTTTAGGAGTCAGCCGTAGATAAAGTTCTAAAAAGTATAGATTTGATTAAACATAAGCTTTTGGTTCCAGAGTTGAATAAATTTTAAGTCCTTTGCAAAAAGTTTGCAGTGTGGATTCTAATTATAATTCGAAAACTTTTTTATAACATTTACGTTACAAAATATGGCAGAAATAAATTTAACATAACCTTATAGCTTTATTGCTTATTGTTTAATTTTTTTCTTTGCTATGGCACGAAAACATAAATGCCCCTGACACCAATGTTAAATTCCTTAAATGAAGACAATCTGCAATTAGTAGGTTGTTTTGATATTGAATCATGCGAACCAACTATATGTAAGTTCTGGTCTGAGCTCTAAGCACTTATAAAACTTCCCTGCCATTGTTTTCCAAATTGCAACATGCAGCCATGTGCTAGAAATCAATTAGACTGAAATTGAAATAGCATAGCCGATTATAGTACTCATACTTATTATAAAAAACGTTATAAAGTTTATAATACGGATGTATTAAATACCGATACCGATATATGGGCGATACTTCAGATTTTCCGACATATCGGTATCGGCGATTTTTTGCCGTCGATACTTTTTTTAAAGTATTTCTGAACAAACAATTTAATTTTTATTATTTTTTATTCTTTGCATAGCAACTGAGAGAAATAACACTTAAAAAGCAGAGCATAAAATTAAAACAGAATAATAAAATCATTTCATATAATAAATGAATCAACGAAGATTAAAATAGTTCGGAGTCTCAAAATTTAGCGGCTGACTTAGCATTAGCTCTAACTAAAAGATTTAAGGTTTAAGAAAATAATAAAACATATTGTTTGTATACAATGTTTGACCCTCGATACAATACTCGATTATTTCAAAGACAATTGACGAAAAACTTATTGAGCTACTTAACATGTTTCTGCATTCCGAAAATGTTGAAAACGTGGTCACACCTACAGGTGGCACAAATTCTGATAAGTGTACAAGAACTTTTCTTTGGAGCGGGTGTGAAAAAATGAGAGGATGAACTTTTTTCCAGCCTATGCACGATTCTGCTAAAGAAGAAGTTGAGATATACTTAAGATCTCCTTATATTTCTAGAGACGCAGATCTTCTTGTTTACGGGCGCAATGACATGTTATACCAAAGCTTGAAGAAAATTAAAAATTCTTAGCTTTTGTCTCGCTTCTGAGCGATTATTTCCCACTGCAGGTCTGGTTCAAACGGACTTGCGAAATCGATTATTAAGAATACTTTGTTTGCTTAACAAAAATCTTATTAATATTTTTGTAAAAAGTGTTTTTTTTTTTTTTTTTTTTTTTTTTTTTTTTTTTTTTTTTTTTTTTTTTTTTTTTTGTTAATTTTATAATGATTATTTTTATTATTTTTCATGATATTTAGTTGAACAAATATATTCAAATTCTTTATATATACAAAAAAAATCAACTGGCAACACTGCTTAGTTATTGTCATTTACTTTACTTGGAGGCCACACGATCAATTTTTGTCTTTCAATTCCTTTCAATTTGCTCTCACTCTCATTTTTTTCACACACTCACACTTTTCAAATTGATCACGAGATTGCTCTCAGTTTTAACTATCCATTTGTTTGGCAATTTTATGGTCAATTTAACAGCTGATTAGAAGTTTAGTGAGCAAATTTTTCGTTTGTCAGTATAAATTGTTTTCTTGATGACATCTTGAAAGTAAATTGCTTAAAAATTGCGTGCAGCCTACGTCACAGCTTTCAATTTATGTAAATTTTGACAAACTGTATATGTAAAAGACTATCAACAAAAAGTTGATCGTGTGGCCGCAAGGTTAATGAAATTTTCATTGAAAGCTAGCTGAAAGTTGGACTGAAAGTAGAAAAATGTAAATGGGTTAGTGAAAAAGTGTGAGTGTTTGCCACTTTCAAGAAACTACTTTCATGTGTAAATGCCCAGTAAAAACGAAAAAATGGTTGTAAAACTTGCTAAAATTTTTCTAATGTATAAAATTATTTATATATATTATAAATAATTTTTATGTATTAAAATATATTTTTATATAAAATTTTTTGGAATATTTTGCCTAATGTACTACACATTTAGAATACTAGAGCTTTTATACTGCCATAAGTTTATAAATTTATATAACTGGTATACAATAACTATTTAAGCTCGTTAGCTTAAAGCTTTTTACTAACAAAAAAAAGTCTTACAAAAAAGGGGTTGTTGATAAATAAAATGTTGGTTCTTGAACTCACTACAAGAAAACACTAAACTTTAAAAGCTTTGTAAATTAAGCATATGCAAAATAACGTTAGGCTTTAGTTTGTTCCAGGACAACTAAAAGTTGTGAGAAATGTATCTAAGACACAAGGGATATTGATAAAGTACCAGTTTAAGATGTCCATATATTAGTTTAGCAATAGATGGAAATGCAAATAAATCTACAGACCAATTCCAAATTCTTAAAATATTTCGGTTAAATAAAATGGCAAATTTTTACATTAACTAAGGTGAAAGAAAGAGTTAAGGACACAGAAACATAGCAATTATAATTGAGAGAATTTTGCAAAGAAAATTACGACAAATCAATTGTCATATTCAATACCATATTCGTCAATACATTTTTTAATTTAAAAATGCACCAACAATCAAATTTGTAAATATAAAAAATGATTTTGCTAATTTTAATTGTTGACATTCAACAATTATTTTAAGCATTGTAGTTGTTACTAGGGAGATCGATTATTCGATTTTTTTCAATAACCGGTTTTCGAATATTACGAATAGTTGCTATTTTAAAAAACCCGGTTTTCGGTTAAGCAATTTTTAAATAACCGGTTAACCGGTTTTAATTCGAATACTTAAAAACACAAAAATCAAATAAGTTTTTAAAATAAAACGTTAATTTGAATAAAAGCAAAACAATTTGCAAAGGTAAGGAACCAACAAAATACTTAGATCAGACCTAACAAATATTTTACGATAAAATCCAAGAAAAGTGGGACCAGTAAATTGTTCCAACTTTAGCTAAATTTTCAACAATTTTTTATTGATTTGTAAGAAGATATTTGTATAATGTAATTTAGAAACTGTGGAATTATATTTTATCTAGACAAACGTTTTGCAAAAGCAAATAAATTATAGGAATTTTATAAAGTTGCAAACAAAACCTCTTAGCCAGGATTAACTATTTCAAATTGTTTCAGCATTATAGAAACGAATAGAACTGAACATTATTTTTGTGTAAAATATGTGTCAATTCGTCGACTACAATTAAAAACATTCCATAAAATTGCTTGATTTCTTCAATTTTGTTTTTTAGTTCTGGGTGTTTTTCATAAATAAAACTGGTAGAAATTTTTCCCATATCGTTGATTCTGCGAGATGCGTCCTCGGCAACACAACGTGCTAATATTTCACCCAATGATTAATTTTTTGCTGCTTTTTTTAATAAATTTTTATTTGTCGTCTCCTTAGAACTAATTCGAGTTAAATTTCATTTGGATCGCATTAATGTCAAGCATGTATGATAATTAAAGGTGATTAAGAAGTCTTGACATGGACGAACCTTCACAACTTATCATTTTAGGGCACTTTAGGCAAATATCTTTGTCTTTTTAATCGCGTTCGAAAAATATATAGAGATAACCTTTATATAAAAATTTATTTAATACTTAGAATGCTCTTGCACAAATTACTATTTACTTTTTAACTGCACACATTTTTGTAGTATTTTGAATAGTTTTTAGTTTTTTTTCTACAAGAACACATCTTTTATAAGCGATTTGTTTTTACAGTGTTCATAATGTTTTTGACCTATGTTTCATTTTGTTTTGACATTCTTCATATAAAGTTTAAATTTGCCCAATATGCAATTAGAAAATACTTAAATTACGGGTACATCTACAACAAGAGTAAGGAAAATGTATATAAATTACACATTACTAAAATAACCGGTTTATTATACCAAAATAACCGGTTTATTCGATATTCGAAAAATGGGCATTTTAAAATAACCGAATTGGGCAAAGCTAAAATAACCGGTTTATTATACCAAAATAACCGGTTTATTCGATATTCGAAAAATGGGCATTTTAAAATAACCGAATTGGGCAAAGCTAAAATAACCGGACCGGTCGAATAATAACCGTTCGGTCTCCCTAGTTGTTACATTGAATAAAATATAACAATTATATACACATTTTTAATACAAGTTTGTCATATTAACAAAATATCTTGTTAATATTTAGTTTATTGCCTTAATAGCATGGAAAATGATTTTTTGATATGTCGTAGTGGAACTTTTTTTCATGCCAAAAGCTATCGAACAATCGATGGAACAACATCGACAGATATTTGTCCTTACAAATTGGTACCCCCTAATTCTTATTCAGACTTCGAACTGGATGCACAATTGTTTTAACGTCTATATTAAGGGGAATCTTGACACCATTTTCGACTAGTATTTGAAAACTAACATAAACGAAAGTTAAATTCCCACCCGTTAAATTCTCTTTACTATTCAAACAACAACTTTACTTACTCCAAAGATTGACTCAGTTATTTAATAATCTGCCTATTGTTCGGCCTCTTAGTTATTCAAACCAAAAAATGTAATTTTTTATCTTTTAATTATATTTTTTTGATTAAAAATGGTTTTTACTGTACGTATTTATTTTTTTTTACTGAAACAAATTGTTAATATAACAATTTACAAACGTGTTTATTAAGAAAATTGTTAAACATAATCCAAAAATTTTAAGCAATTTTCTTTAATCACCTAACAATTATTTTTATTTTTTTCTGTGAAATCATACCGCCCCTTTCAGACTCGGCAAGTTAGTTGCGCAAATCAGTTTTCCATTTTCTTTTAAACTTGCTTTTATGTATTTTTAAATTAACCCCCCACATGAAATGGTGCTGTATGAAATCAACACCTTTTTGAAAGAAAAGATTAACACAAATGTCACAAAATTTTAATTTAAAGCTATGAATTAACACACCATATGTTTTCACTATTTTACTTGATGATTTTGAATTTTTTCCATCACTTTTATTATAATTTAATAATTGATCTGACAATAAAGGATTTTAAATGGATTTAAATATTTAAAGTTGATGAACTATATCAGTTATTTTACCCAAACCTAAAGCAAAGATCCTGCACCACGAAATGCGCTACAGTAACCTCTAACGAGGTTCCCGGCTTTTTAAAAGGCCCCTAACCTTTACGCAAGCGTCATTTAATATAAGGATTTTGATATGATTACAGCCATACGTAACCAAGTTTGTCCTTAAAAATGTTCTATATAAGAAAAGTATGATAGGCTGAGAATAAACCAAAATGATTGATTATTTCACATAGTGTTTTGTAATAATCCCTCGTTTTATTTGAACTATAATGGTGTTGGGTATCGAATGTTACGAATTCCTTATTACACAAGCTGATATTGTTGCAAAAACTTTAAAAAAATGGCAACATTATTTATAATAAAATTTAAAGAATTTTATTAGGACGTATAATTTCATACTCCACTTATTGGAAAATATGCATTTTTTATTTAAAGAACAACTGACTGTGTATTTGTTTTTATTTTAATTTAGACATACATTTTAATAGAATTAATAGAAGTTAATTGCTATGCGCTGTACTAAAAAAAAAACTATATACAGTAGAGCGCCTCAAAACAAAAGTGATTTTGTTGACACTCTGAAAATAAAGCTTGATTGATATGTTTTATGATGATTTCCAAAATAGTTGGGTTCTAGCGTTGACAATCCGTGAGCTGGACCATTTCTAAAAAAGGTCTTTTCTCAGTTTTTCGAATTTTTTTGTACTTTGCTCCAAGACGACATTAATAAAATTTGGTATCATCGAAAAGAGTTTTTGAAGCAGTATCCAATGGTTAATAAAACTTGAACACTTGCGACCTACTAATTGAGATATTAATCTAAATACATATTTTAGTTTCGGGGTTTCATACAAATTCTACGTATGTGGAAATGATGTTCTGCTTTTCAAATTGAATCTGTTTTAAAATAATGTAAATTTTTTTTTTGTAATTATTCACGTAAAACGCGGAAATCGCGGTATATTTGATCTTTTGCATATATAGGCATAAATATCAAATTTTTTAACTTTCAATTTATCAAAATGTGAAAAATACAAAAAAAAAATACAATAAAAAATATAAAATTTATAAAAAATCTTTTCGCGATTCTATCTTTGTATAAAGTTTGCACGATTCCATTTTGTTTAAAATATGACCTGGTCGATTACTTTCGATAACAGAAAGCCAGGATTGGCTTACTAGATTATCAAATCGTTCCGTGTTTTGCGAATGGCATTGGAATTATAAATTGATTCTGCTAAAATAAGCAGTTAATTTTATCTCTATAAATAGTTTTATATTGTGAATTTGCCTGGTATTTTAATAATTTCTTCAGAATCACAAAGATCGTTAACATACTGATGGGACTAAAATTGTATACGAGGTGTTTCAGTAATGCGACCAATTTTATTCAAACTTATCATATCTTTTAAGGACACGCACTCGAACAATATTTTTGGAATATTGAATTGTCGAATATCATCAATATTACTCCATATGACTAATTATTGCACTGCTGTCGAAAAAATAACAATTGCTGGATTATGTCATTGTTTGTCGGAAGCTGAACAGGAGAATAATCCATTTTTAGTGTTTTCGTAATTTTATTTTTAAGTCTAATATTTTAAATTTGTCTCCCATAAATAGATTCATATGTTTTTAATTAAAAAAATTTATATTTAAAAACTTAAATTTAGCTCACAGCATCCAGGGTTTGAAATCGGATCTTTTGCTTATCACCAGGTTATTAAAATTGAAAAATGATAGAATTTGATACTCATATTGCCTATATATGAAAAAAGATAAAATATATCGCAATTTTCGCTTTTTATGTGAATAATTATAAAAAAAATTAAATTAACATATAATATTTTAAAAGCAGAACATCATTTCATACGTAGAATTTGTATGAAAACCCGCAACGAAAATATGTATTTAGATTAATATCTCAATTAGTAGGTCGCAAGTGATCAAGTTTTATATACCATTGGATGCTGCCTCAAAAACTCTTTTCGATGAAAAGAAAAAAAAACAAAAAAATTCGAAAAACTGAAAAAAGAGCTTTTTTAAAAATGGTCCAGCTCACGGATGGGAATCATCATAAAACATATCAAGCTTTATTTTCAGAGGGGTAATAAAAACTCTTTTTTCCAGCTCTATACAAGGTGAGTCGGTCTAATATACAGGCAATTCTTATTTTTCAAAACAAGATACTTTTAACCAGAAAAAATAGATCTAAAAAAGTTTATTTGAAAAATTTGTCTTATAAAAAAAAAAATGATTTCAATTTATAATCAAGGAATTTCATCCAATGCATTTTCTTTTTCTTAAATCAATTGTAGGTTGTGCGTTTGACTCCTCAAGTACTAAGACACCATTTTGTCAAACACAAAAACATCTCGCAAAATCATTAAAAATAACACAGCAGTTCAGGCGCGGAGGGTGAAAAAAGGAAATTTCCCCCCCCCCTAAATTATAAAAATATCTTTTGCTATTTCGATAATACACGAATTTCTGAATGTACAAAATTTTTGGAAATCCCATCAAGTTTTTTTTTGTTTTTTTAAAGAATCACTAATCAAATTTTCAATAAGTATCCAAGTATTTATCCTAATAGTTATTTATTATATATTTCCAATGAAACATCTGGTTTACTGTATTTAAATACATATTATTCTACATTCAATCCCAGCAAGTGCCAACTATATCCGAAAAATAAACGTTTGTGTTGAAAATGAGAGCGGTTGAATTATTAATATGTATATGCAATATTTTTATTTGTGTTATGATAATTATTTATTATATACATTTGAATGTAACCGTTTTTCGTATCATATTTTCATCATAGAAGGCTTTGAATTTGAATTTTATATGCATTGCCATTCTACCTTCCCACATAAACATATGAATGTATGTATTGGTTTAGTAAAAGTTCACCAAAGAAGATTTATATAACTGTCAAATTTCAAGAGCATTAATAAGAAAAGTTCTTTGATATACAAAAACACATAAAAATTAGTGAAACAATGGTGAGCCCTAGCGTTTTTTCTATAGCATTTTTGGACTTTTGAACTTTTACATATCTTTGCAAAACAAGAACTAGAAAAAACTGTTTGTATTTTTCCGCAAACGATTTTTTTTGTTTACTCTATTGAACTGCATCAAAAACTTAATTTTCAAAAATTGTGGCCTTGGCGCATTTACGACTGAAGGTACATATGTATGTGCAGCCAAAATTATTTTTGTCTTTCCATTGTTATAAGCTTTAAAATTCCTTTCTAAATAAAAATAATTTAAATAAAAAAATTAGATGTAATCAACTTAAACCAGAATAATTATATATGTATCTTTAGATTAAGACCCAAACAGTTCGACTAAAATTCCAAACTTAATTTTAAAATTAGTGAAGCATATTCCTTCTTCCAAAATTTTGTTAACAATTGCATGTATTTTTTTTGGTCGAAAAATTGGTCAAACAATTTAGTATGATGTAGTCAAATAAATGGTTTCAAATAAAAAAAAAACATTAAAAATAAATAAAATTATTTTTATAGCCAAAACGCTATTTTAAAAGATTAATTTATTTTAATTTATATTGAACTGATCTTATATTTTATTTTACCTTGGCCCCCATTATGAGTTACATTCGATAAACGATTTTCGCTGGCTATCGAACATCGAATATCGAATGTTAATTTTATATTATGAGTTGGCAGCACTGTCGAAAATTTCGTTGTGCATCGAATTTTTCAACGAAAACAAATTTGCTTTCGACGGTGTAAATAATTTTAAAAAAAATTGTTGAAAATGTAAGCTTTTGTTAATTTATTAGTTTTGGTGTGCACATTCTTAATTATTTTTGGTTATTTTATGCAGGTCTAAAGTCGACAGTAGTAAGCAGCAGTTAGAAAAGTTTGTTTCCGTTATGAAACAAAATCCTTTGTTGGCAAAAGGAATTTTTACAAAAGTTCAGGCTGCAGGTACAGCTCAGTTCCAGTAAGCGTTCATCTTCATCAGATGAATCATAGTACCATAATTCCGTCGTAGTCATGAATTATATTAGTTTTATTTTTTTAATTTGTTAACAAAAATTTTTTATTAAAAGTGACAGCTGATAGAAAATGTACTACTGTGAACAAACTAAATCACAATAGTACGTTTTTATCGAATGTGTGCCATAATAAAAAATGAAAATTCGTTCGATCAACGAATTCGACTGCTGTCGAAAATCGAATTAAGCTCATAATAGCCACCCTTTTTGTTGAGTTTTTTTTTAATATAATATATACATATAGTTTTTAATAAACTTTTAAAAACCAATTTTTTACTTGTTTTGTATCATAATTTTTATTTTTCGAATGAATTCTATGAGGTAAATTTCAAAAAATTTTATTAAATGAAGTTTAGCCTGAATAAAAAATAAAACTTTGGATAATAATAAAAACAAGTCCAACTATTGTAAAATAACTACAATTACAATTATTGTAAATTTGAATTTTATAAACTAATAGTTCTATAAAAACAGAAATAGTTCTTAGATTCTATTTGATAACAAATAATATTAAAAAATATACTTTGAGAATTTATATGCATTCTTAAACATTATATGATAAAAATTTCATTAAAGATAAAATATGCAGAAATGTGCACAAACAAATCGATGCGTTTTCTCAGCAAATATTGTCATTCTGATAAGTAACTTATCCACTTACCTCCTTATGCACAAAAAAGTTTAAGTACACATTAGTAAACCAACACAATAAGCCCGTTAAAAGTGTATATATAGGCTTAAAGTGTTGGTTAACTAATGTGGACTTTAACTTTTTTGCATAAGGGGGTTAATATTTAAGCATTCGAGGAAAAACATAAGTTTGCATGAAATTCTACGGCCTCTACTAATAGTAATTTTGTAATAAAAAAACCTAAAGAAACTTCTCGGTGGGCTTTTTTTTCCTTCTAAAGCCATATATTTTTTATGACTTAACCCATTTTTCGCCGCACCAAGTAAACTGACAATATAATAACGAAATAAGATTTAAAGTAACTGACAGAAAGAAAAAACATTGCAAAAAAAAAAAAAAAAAAAAAAAAAAGAATGAGTGCTGGTCGGCGAAACATGTTATCTAAATTACTCCACTACCCTAAAAAAAACAAAAGGTTATAAGAATATTAAAAAAATGTTTTATGAAATCTAAAAGAGAAAATATATAATCATTTTCTTTTTATCTTTTACATATTTTAACTCTTAACCATAATTTGTCATTACTTAATAAGTAAATCCTTAAATAAGTCCACTTTGATCTTAAACATTATGCATTGTAAAGTAGTAGTAGTATTTGTGGTTTATTTTAGCCATTTATCTATTGTTTTCATATTTGTTGGTTGCTTGTGCCTTTTAGTTTTTTTTTTCTTCTATTTTGCTTAACCAGATTAAGTTAGTGGTATTTATTTCAAAGAAATATTTTCATTTCAATGGTTTTAGTTAAGATGTACATATTTACTGAAGGATAATGTTCTTCTATTTATTTCATTTATTTTTGGAAGAATCGGTTACTTCTTTTTCAGTTTACAATTTGTTTATGTTTATGAGTATGCACAAAAAAAATTTTTTTAAACTCCACCAACTACCAAGAGTGGCGAATAAGGATTTAATGTTCTTCTATTTATTTCATTTATATTTGGAAGAATCGGTTACTTATTTTTCAGTTTACAATTTGTTTATGTTTATGAGTATGAACAAAAAAATTTTTTTAAACTCCACCAACTACCAAGAGTGGCGTATAAGGATTTAATAAGTTTGTTATTCCATGTGTAAAACTAAGAAATATTTATAAAGTGTCAAACTGGCTTTTAAGATTATTTCAAGGCGATCTTATCAGTCAGTCTATCAAACTACGTTTATATCCAAACGATTTACGTTACAAAAGATATAGTAACGCAACAAAATACCAAAATTTAGCATAAATAAAATTTTTGGCAAAATGCAGGTGTTGTCAAAAAGTTTGGCATAAGTTCATTTGAAAAATATCACTAAACAATATACTATTAAATTTTTGATACAATATAAACCCAACTCCAGAAAAACACTTAAATACGCCTTAAACCGTAATGCATACCAATATTGTGGTGAAATCTCATACAATTTATTTTTTTATGACTAGAAGTGAGGTGGGTCGAAAAAAGTTGTGCCAGTTACCCCCTTGAATGAAGTTTTTAAAACAGGAAGACATTTCTTTGCCACGCCCACGTTGTATTTAAATACATTTTCAGTTTAAAAGTGCTACTTGATAAAACTTATATAATTAAGATAAAAGTATGGTAGTATTACTAAATATCCAAAAAAAACATCATAAAACAGCTGTTGACCAAAATAAGGAAACTTGTGATGTGTGTTTATTTACATGGTGGTCTTCAAAAAGCATCTGATTGCTTTTTTTATATCCTCCACCACCACTAATAGTGAATGAGGGTATACTAAGCTTGTCATTCCGTGTGACACTTTTTTATTATACATCTAAGACCCCAGAAATTATATATATTCTTTCTCCTTAAGTAATTCTAAGTCAAATTAGCCATGTCAATCTATCTCGCCATCTGGCTGTCGGTCCGTCTGTCTGAAAACACGCTCACTATTGAAAAACTAAAAAGTAAAGAACAAACTTAGGGCTAATAAATCAGAGCAAGTTAAACTCTATTTTTGGTTTAAAATGTGTTTAAGCCAACAAATCTATAAATCAGAAACGTATATCTTTAAACGCATAAAATTGGGCGTTTAAACTACCAATATAAACCATATGAATTTGTCTACATTTATCGTAGACCTCAAGAAATAATTTTAAAATTAATGGTTATATATTATATGATACCAAGGACCCTCGAGATAGAGCTTGTGTAGGTTCTGCTATTTTGATAAAAGCCCGAATCAAACACTACTTAATGTATGATCATCGTGAAGATTATCTGCAAGCAACGAACATTTGTGTTGAAGAGTTAAATCGAAACTTAGTACTTTCATCATTATACTCTCCACCTAGATTTTCAATATCAGAAAGCCAATATTATAAATATTTTAAATCATTAGGACCCTGTTTCCAAGCCGCTGGCGATTACAACGCTAAACATACCTTCTGGGGGTCACGGCTCATAACACCAAAGGGTCGTGTTTTGTACAATACAATGTCTAAAATGGATTTAAATGTGGTCGCGAGTGGTCAACCAACTTATTGGCCTACTGATCAGCAAAAAATTCCAGATGTCATCGATTTTGGCGTGGTTAAAAACATCCCCGCAGAAACGATTCATGTTGAAGCTTCTTTAGAATTATCTTCTGATCACACACCTACAATTCTTACCATATCAAACCCTAATAGAATTGTATCTCCGTCTGGTTACATAGTGACGTCAGCCACACAAATAAATTGGTTAAAATATAAAAAATATCTCAGTACCCACTGCACTGAAAATATTCCGCTTAGAACACCGGAGAATGTGAATCTTTCTATTGTAAATTTTGACAATTATCTCAAACTAGCTGTTCAACATTCTAGCATAGCCCGCAAAAATATCAAAAATAGTAAAATATATTCTACAGATGTCGAGCGTCTCTTGACTGAAAAAAGGAGAGTTCGAAGAGAGTGGCAATTGCACAGATCCCCTCAACTTAAAAATTTACTAAAAGAGTGCACAAAAAGGCTAAGAAAGTTACTGCAGTCCCAAAAAACGGCTTCTCTGGAAAAATATCTTAAGGAACTCGATGCAACTCCTCAATCTGACTACTCATTATGGCGTGCAGCTAGAAATCTTAAAAGACCAGTTATCACTAAACCGCCATTAAGAAACTCAAATGGAAGTTGGGCACGAAATGATGAAGAAAAAGGAAATATTTTTGTTAATAATTTGAAAGCCGTATTTACCCCTCATACATCTTTCGATACTGCGGTCGAGTTACCACCTGTTGCTGTTGGATCAGCTGTTCCACTTAGATTTGAGATAAGAGAAATCGAGAAGGCTATTCATGATTTAAACCCCAAGAAAGCCCCTGGTTTTGATAAGATCAGTAACAAAATGCTTTTGGAGCTACCCAGCATAGCAAAGAAAATTATTCTACTAATTTTTAATGCTATTTTACGCCTTGAATACTACCCACAAGAGTGGAAAGTATCCTTAGTTACCATGATACCTAAACCAGGAAAGGATCCCACAAAAGTTGAGTCATATAGACCTATAAGCTTATTGTCTAATATATCAAAGCTATTTGAGAAACTACTAGTGTCAAAAATAACACCGATGCTAAATGAAAACAGATGTATTCCCAATCATCAATTCGGTTTTAGAAGAAAACACAGCACAATTTAACAAACTCATCGAATAGTAAATGTCATAAGAAAAGCCTTTGAAGAAAAAAAATATTGTTCAGCACTCTTCATCGATGTGTCTCAAGCTTTTGATAAAGTCTGGCATGAAGGTTTACTACTGAAATTGCAGCAAAACTTACCAGCAAACATACACAAGCTGTTAGAAAGCTACTTAGTCGGTCGGCAATTTATTATTAAAGAAGGCGATTTTTTAAGTTCTCCTCAGCCAATTATCGCTGGAGTCCCACAAGGCAGCATCCTGGGCCCTCTATTATACTTAATTTATACTTCGGACTTGCCTACAAACAGCTACACCCATACCTCAACATTTGCGGACGATACAGCTTTTCTAAGCGTACACGCAAACTGTCAAGAAGCATCTCGTTACTTACAGGACCATATATTTGAACTGGAAAGGTGGTTAAAAAAATGGAGGATAAAGATCAATGAGAAAAAATGCTCACATATAACATTCACATTGCGTCGGGAAACATGCCCCCCTATTAAAATCAATAATCAAATAATACCCCAACATTCGCATGTAAAATACCTCGGTATACATCTAGATCGGCGTTTAACGTGGAAATGGCATATAGAAGCTAAATTAACTCAAATGAAACTAAAAGCAATCCAAATTAATTGGCTTATTGGAAGAAATTCTGTTCTTAGTCTCGATTGCAAACTTCTGCTTTACAATTCTATCTTAAAGCCAATTTGGTGCTACGGTATTCAGTTATGGGGCTTCTAACATCGAAAAAATACAAAGGCGCCAAAACAAACTTCTTCGAATAATCACAGCCGCCCCCTGGTACGTCAAGAACTCAAATATCCACAAGGATCTCAATGTGCCATTGGTAAAAACTATGATAACGAAATATGCAGTAAAATATTTAAAAAGGCTGGAACTGCACCCAAACCCATTAGCTCGAAATATTTTAAATTATGGCGGCCACACTCGCTTAAGAAGAAGAGACACTGCAGCACTCACCCAATCAGATGAGCGATAAACACCTTCATATGTGAACAGAAACCGTGATGACTAAATCTTTTTTTGTCTAGCACTGGCAGGACATAAAGTAAATATTAGGATAAGATTTGATTAATTATTGTTAGTTCATATTTAATATATATGAAGATTCAATAAACAAATACTGAAAAAAAAAAAAAAAAAAAATTTATCGTAGTGCTGCCACATGTTACTTTTTACACTACATATAATACATGGGACACTGATTTACAACTGTTGAGTTTAAACTACATATAAATTTAAGTTTAGTTCAACTAAACCAGCGTTTAAACACTCATTGATTTATTAGCCATTAGTGTCAAATTGCTTGCACTTATCCTACGCACGTTGAGATTGAAAACTAGCAAAATCGGTTTATTAGGATCAGAGCTGTGAATCAAAATGTGGAACCGCCACCCTTAAAAAATTGATAATTTTGATACAAACACTAACATAAATGGCGGAATAATCCACGGAATAATATAAAGCTATGCTGTTCAATTTCGTTAAGATCGGTCCCTAATTTGCCACAGGCCCCATACAAAGTATATTCCCAGAAAACAGTTTAGTACGCATAACACCATATCCTAAAGTTTAATAAGCTGAATAATAATACAGTTTTAATTTTAAAAACCGCACGAAAGAAAGAATTGTTGGACTTTCGGCCGGGCGCAAGGATTTTCTCCGAACACTGGCTTCGCTTCGCTAAAAACATTTCCTCCTTTATGGTGTTAAGAGGAACGGCTTCGCTAACTTAAGCATCTCTGTATTGCCGGCAAGGATTTTCTCCTCTTTGGTAAAAGAATTCGGTATTTTTAAACTTTCCCTAAAAAATTTTATATAAAATTTCATAAAATTTTTTCAGGTCATTTTTAATTTCTAAGAATTTGCAATTTATATAAGTTAATGAAAAATAGCCCCAAAGTAATAATTGTGATTCTTTTATTCCTTGATATTGACGTCGTTTTCATTTCACTTAAAATGCTTAAACAACCCATTGAAAAAATTAGGAAAACACCGAAAAAAATTGTCACAAAATTCCGTGTTGTTGTGTCTCATGTAAAATTTTGGGGCCATTCTTCACTGTTTTTTGAGGCCATATTTCCTGGGGTCATTTTGCACACTGCCAAAAATAAATATTGTTTCAGATTAAAACAAAACCACAAATAATTTCTTGAAATTATAAGGTCAACATTAGGTAGATAGGTAGAAAAGCTGGTGTGAAGTTAATCTTAACACCTTCAGTCAGATACCATTGTGGGTTATTGTGACACCTTCAGAAATAAAAGAAATTATAATAACAAAGTACAACACATGATTTGATTTTATGTTTTGTTGTTATTCACTTTTAAAAAACTGGAGAAAAATCACTTTTACTGTTCGCGTTCGTCGGCACTGGCTGAATGCCAAAAATCGATCAATGCACACCTATAAATACTACGTATTTTTGAATATTTTACTGCCAGGTACTTATAAATGGGCGCATATTTTAAGGGCGGCTGGCTATATACCTGATTCAGCACTTGTACGTTTCAAACTGTGCAAAACTTTCCAAATAATGACCACCCTTAAATGTGGGTGCAATTTCTGTAAAAAAATCATATAGGTAGCCACCGGAAAAACCCAAATAATAAAAAGGTCCACTTTCCGTTTAATTGTCCACGTACATTTATTACCGCAATCATAAAAATCAAATAACCTTTTGTTTATTCCTTTTTTTTTAATTCTCAGAATCATGAAAAAGGTGTCAATGTTTTCTCCAAATAATGTTGTGCATATCTCGAGCAAATTTTTGAAATTCATACATTTACTCAATTGCGAATAAAAGCGAAACGCGTGCATCGATTTTTATGATCTTTGTCTCATTTTGCTCATAGGTTATATGACTTTGCGAAAAAATAACTAGACTTGAAACTTTTTTCCATTTTGCATTTTTTATGTATTTTTAAAAAAAAAATTTAAATTTTTAGGCAAAAAATAATTTTTTCCCTTCATACATTCATTTTTAACTTCGAAAGTGTTACTTGTATAGGAAAACAATATATGAACAGATTAAGGGAATTGTAATTCTTAATTTTTTAGAATTTATTTCAACTAAATTGGGCTAGTGGTTGTCGAGCTATGTCAAACAACAGGGCCTAAAACGTGATACAGTTCACAGAATTGAGTTGGCAATCAATTAACTGAAAAATGTTGTACTGTGTAAGGAAAGCATAAGATATAGTGGAAACTACTATCAAACGAGAAGGAAGAAAAAACAACCTTGCTCAGTACAATAGCCCTATAATGGCCCAGTCGCCAGGTCATGCTCGTAACGAACCCCGTCAGATTCTCGATCCCACGAGCCATCTCAGCCTGCTTTTATGTAACCAAGGACAGTGACACAAAATGTGTCCAACTATGTCTATGTGTCCGCGAACGAGGTAGATCCCAGTAACCCAGCCATAATGCCTATCATGCAGTGTTCGGTAATAATACCCATCATGGTACCAACGAATACCTACTTCTCCCTAGTAGTGTACTAGAATCGGTCTTCCTGAGCACCGCACAGTGGCGCCATTTGAGTTTTTTCGTTGCAAAAATCATATCTTTTGAACCGAATAAGATAATTGAACAGTTTAAACAGCATATGATAGATAACTGTTCAGCCTATGAAATGAGCGTTTGGAAATGGTGCTAGGCTTTGTAGGGGCCTACTTATGGGTTATCAAAGTTAAAATTAGTAGAAAAATCAATTTTATGGTAACTAAAAAAAATTATTTTTACATTTTTAGATTGTTTTTATTTTTTTTCTTTAGGGTTTTATGTTTTAAATTATTACCCAACAAATTAAAAAAAAATAATTTTTTTTTTAAATTTATTTTTTCAATTTTCTGTAAAATATTCATCACAATTCATAAGAGAAGGAAAATCTAAAAGACTAACCATTTCTAAACTATAATTATTTTGTAACTCTATTCGTGACTTCACATGCCGCAGGGAAGAAATAAGTGGATCGGAAGATGCTGCCAACATGTTGAAGAGGTCCTCATTTTGCCTTACCCTTGATGTTTTCAATGTGTTCTGCAATCTATATTTTTTTATAAAATTTGTTAAGAGACTCCTGTGCTTCTTCAGAAAGCTCTCCAATTGGCAAAGACTGGTACTCAATTATATCTTTGCCATGCGCCAATATTTTATGGACGGTCGGGGTCAACTTCTTCTGTGGATACATTTCTGCTAAAAGAGATGCAGTTTTCGACGCATATTCTCCATATTTTGTAGAATTTACATTTTCTTTGCAGTTTAAAACATCCAAGATCGTTCCCAATCTTTTCACGATTTGATTGTCAATTCCAGTGATTCTAGTTACTGCTCCATCATTTTCAAAAAATCTCCTAGAAGTGTTTCCATCGTTTGAGTTACCGTATCCGTGCTTGGGACAGTCTACTTCTAGTCCAACTTGTTTAAAAAAAGCATCCTGTATTTGCTACTTTCTGATATTTTCCTTATCCTTTATTGATGTATTTTCATCGAAGTTTTCCTCCTCTTGTGGTTTTAGCAAGAATTCCATACACCTTATCCTTGCGTGCAATAGTGACATTCCATATTCGTAATTCTCCTCATTTGTAGAATCGTTTAAATTACCAAAGTTATTCTGACTCTTTTTGCAAATGACATTGTTGAGGTTGTTCCTGTCAGTACGTTTACGACTTTTCCGTCAACCATGGTCAGGTGGAACTCGTAATTGCATTCAATATATTTTCCTTATCCAATTTGCAGCTTTGTAGGCTTAATCTTGCTTTTTTGTTCTTCAATGTCCTTCACCGTGGTCCTTATGAGTTCTGCCGATTTCCTTGCAAACTGAAACATTATTGGTCGGCAATAATGCACTGATAACGGACGTGGATTTTTCCAGTGTAGGGAAACATCAGATTTTAGCCGCAAAGGAACAACAGATGCCATAAACATATTTCCGTCCGATATTGTCGCGTCATCGGAAGATATTCTTTGCTTATAAACGCTTTGTCCGGATGATCCATCGCAGCCCCATTTGCTGATCAATGTCAACTTCTCAGAAAGAATTTTCACCTCATTTTCAGGAAGACTCTCCAACGACCGTTTTGCAGTATGGCCCATGAGATCTTGCAGATTGGCTTTCGCAGAGACTTCCGTATTATGCACGTGTCCAAATAAGATTTGTGCCTACCTGAAGGGACCATAAGTCAATATTGTTCTTGACCATTTGCAATATATAGGCTTATGCTACCATGCCGAAAAATTTACCTGTTCCCTGCATACATATGGATTTAGGCTGAATAATGCAATTTTGATATTATGCACGTGTCCAAATAAGATTTGTGCCTACCTGTAGGGACCATAAGTCAATATTGTTCTTGACCATTTGTACGCCAAAGTATTGTTTAAGTGAGGTACGTACTTGCTAATTTCAATGAGTAGCTTTTTTCAAACTATTAGATCAAACTACTGTCAGTCAAAACATATAAGGGATGGACGCCATACAATTTCTGCAACCATGTCTTTTTAACCTTTTTTACCTCTAGAAGCCAAACGGGCACGTACGGGCAGATAAAACCTTTTGAATTATGTAAAGAAGTAATCAAAGAACAGGTTTTGCAAATATGGCAAATATAGAAAAATTTAGATAGATTTTTGTTATTTTCCGTCAAAGTTAAAAAATAGTGAAAAAAACGGATAGTTTTTAAATAGTGATTTACCAGGAGAAACACATAGCAAACAGTTAATTTTTTTTTTATCATTATACATTTAATAAATACATCAATCAATACAAACAAAAAATAAGGCGATTCGTTACCTATTTTTCGTGATATTACACCTGAAATCGCAACAAATTAACTAAAAATTGTGTGTTTTTTTGAAAACCGAAAGTCAGTCAACTTTGAACGGTTATATCTTCTAAACTAAAAATGTGATATTATTAAGAGTGGCATATTTGAAATCGTTGAAAAGTTTCCTATAACATGGGTTTATTCAAAACTTCGTCGGCGCTCATGAAAATTTTGATTTTTGCAACCTTGTTTGCTCTACGGGCGCCACTGTGCACCGGCCATAACGTCAGTGATCTTCTAAATGTCAACATTAACAAAAGAGTATCATTAATCTTAGATCTATTGAAGTTTTTTTGTTTTCTGAAAAAGTCTTAAATTCTTACAAATAAAGCAAATTTTCTTTTACAATACTTAATTTTATTTATAGGAACAACTAAAAATTATAATTTATTAAACAAACTAGTAGGAGGGAATATTTTTGCATATCGACGAGTAATCTTAAGATGTTTTTTTTTTACACAAGAACATGCTTTTATTTTTAATTGAAGTTCTTGTGATATGGCAAACAACCATTAGAAAAATTATGACCTTCTGGCATGCATAAAATACTTAGAATTTTTGATAACAAAATAATGAAAAACTTAACAATTTTTATTTCAAAAACACCAAAATTCTAAGCCCAAAGCAAAAATAACTCTTAAAAACAATGGCCTTAAATTAAAAAAAAAAAAAAAACGCTTAGAAATTTGAATTAATTACAAAACAATAAAAACATGCACGATGGATGCACTTAAAAATGTTATTATTTTTTGTAAGAAATGTTGTGCTGGTTTCATTCATCTAAATTCTAGTAATTTATTGATACGTGTTTTTTTACAAACCACGTTAACCTTTTTTAAATGAAATTAGCAAATCCAAAAAAAAAAAGAAAAAAAAACAACTCGGAACCATTGATGAGTTAAAAGGACCAACAACACTCTTAACCATCATATTACTTTGGGTACGTGTCCTGTTATGGCTACGAAAGTTAATGTCAACAACACGCCAGCCAACATCTCGAGGGATCTCAAACCTTAAAAAGCTTTAAACATGGCAATGTCGTTCACTTTTTAACTCTTTCTCTTTGTTTTTCTATTATTATTTTTTTTTGGAAAAGTGGCTGGTACGGTTGGCATGTGGTCAAAAGAGGTCATATTTAACCGGAAAACTCGTGTGTATATGTATGAGTATTCAAGTGTGTTTAGTTAGGTGTTGTTGATAGGGCAGGTTAAGGGGTCGCAACAACAAATACTTTAACTTATTACTCATGAACATTGAATCTATAAAGTGAAAAGACACTGAAAAAATTATATTTTTAAAGAATAACACCATGAGTTCATACTTATTAGGATATTCATTCGGTTAACCGTTAATCGGTTCCTGTAGAAAGCAACAAAAAATTATAAAATATTTTTAGATTTGTTTTTGCTTTTAATGAAATTGGCGTTGCGTTGCGTTTTACACAATTAGGCCCCTAATTTCATAATTAAATGCGAAATCGTTAAAAGTGCTGTAATCGCTATTAACGCAACATTTTTTTGTAATCGCGATTATAAAAAAAGGCCGATTAAATTCAAATTCAACTCTAGATCTATTCAAATTTTCCGTAAGTGTATGCAAAATTTTACCTTTGACCATAATCATATTGGTAGTTATGAGCTTTCATAAAGGTTTATGTTAAATTTTGAAAACATAAAATTTCCTACAATAAAATTCATTTTATTATTAAAATATGTATGAATTTTCGTTGTAATTGTAGGTATGAGGTTGCATGTTAAATATATTGTATTTGGTACATGCACGATTCTCAACTACAAAAATATAAAATAGAAAAAAAAAAATAACTAAGAAAATTACAAGTACATACAGCTTTAAGACATGTCAAGAAATGTCAAAACTTATTTTCAAAATGGCCACCAGCGAGCCACTCATCTCTTTGTATTAAATTGAGAAAATAATTAGATTTTCATTTAAGCATTTGTAAAGTGTTTTCAGCAAAAAAAAAAAAATTTAATTTTTTTATCGTTATTTAATTTCTTATTTTTGTTTTCCTGTTTTTGATAAAAGTAAATCTGTTTTGTGCTTCTTTTAATTAATTGCTTAAGCTTATGGCTTTTAACATTTATTTCTTACGCTTACAACAGCAATCTTGTTGTTATTGGGCACTTACCCCTTTTTCAGTATTTGCAACCCTTTAAGTAGTTAAATGCCATAAAAGATAACAGTTTCCGCCATTTGTTATTACATTTGTTCTAAAAAAACATTCTATTGTTTTTTTTTTTGTTATATCATCTTTCTGCAAGCCTTATTTTCGGCACACTTTTTGTCTTAATATCAGTGGGCTGTAATGAACCCTTTCTTGGTTTTTTTTTTTGCTTTCTTATTTTCCTTAGTCTCTCCTCCCCCGCTACTTAATGTGTGCTTTCTGGTGTTTACAGAATGTTATATTCCTTAAATAACCCATTTTCCTAAAGATATAAAGTGTTTTTGTTATAAACGGAGTCAAGACAAAATTAAATAAGAGGATTTACATTTGTTGGAAGGGACAATAGTGTTAAATTATATTAAGACATCTTTTTATTAATATCACAGGAAAATTAAGGCATTATTACCTTTTAAGGTTTAAAAGGTAATAAGAATATGATTTAAGGGCTATTAATTGTTTCCTTAATAAAGTACAGAGGCATTTAAACGGAGAGGTAAATTTTTTAGTAAGTATCATAATACGAGTTTTTAGCCTAACCCTAAAGGTGAAATGGCGATATTTATTGGGTATGGTTAGTTCTATTGGATAGGCTTTCCTGGGCTCGTGTAATTGGAGTCATTGGTGATTATTGGCAAGATAAGCCTTAACCGAGAAACGAACCTATAATGCTCGGATATATAAGTTTAGTTTACAGATCAATCTAAATATAGACTACAATGGACCAGCAGTAAGTCTAGCGAATGGCGGACATTAGCAGAGAAATTATTCTATGGTCTCTTTTTAATGCTCCTTTTTAGAGAAGTTGTTATAAAGTTCATTACGATTTCAGTGCCGCGTCTATACATCTATTTTGTTTCTTAGAAGACCGCAGAACTGTCTTAATCATATTGGGCCCACACCATATGGTGTGCATAGACGTAATAAGAGTATGCCGAATAAATAAGCCTTAAAAAATAATCATTGCCCCTTAAGAATATCCCCACAAACGCGAGATTATTATCATTTGCAGAAACGAAAAAGGATTTTTTTTAAACAAAATATTTATTAAAAATGTGAAAACATCCAATTTTAATAATAATAAATAATGAACACATTCATACTTTCTAAAGATTTTGTAAAGACTAATCGAAGTGCTTTATGAGGCCACTATATGCTCGCACAAACGAATCAAGTCTTATTGAATAGTTTTGTAGGTCGTGACAACAAATTTGATAAGAATTTCTCACTTTGTAGGACAAAAGACAACTAAATGCATTTCACTTTTAATTTTCCTTAATGAATTTGGAGTGAATTGGTGTAAAGATCAGAAATCATTATTTGCTCTTTCAAATGTGTAGGCAACACAACTTTACTCTATCAAAAACGAAAAAAAAAAAAAAAAAAATCAAAAACACAAACATAAACAAAAGCAAATTGCTTATTCCTCGTTATAAGGATATTTGAGGACTTCCATAAGAAAACGCAATTGTTAATAAAGGATTATTAATATCTCTGTTAAAAAAGCAAAATCAATTTTTTGGGCCAAAACGAAAGATTCCCATACCTATGAATTTAAAGGCTTCAAAATATCAGAACAAATTCAATGGAAATCTTAGATATTTATTTAAATATGGCAAAAAAAAATTTATTTCGATATTAACGCGTTTAAAGTTTTTGATTTGCTCTAACCACTTGGAAACATAACGAAACATTCTCTTCCAACGGGGAAAGTATAAAAGATATAAAGATTAATTTGATACACAATATAAAGAAAAATATAGCGAACAGTTCTGCATCACTTACCCCAAAATTTAAATTTTTGAGCAATGTCAGTAATGAAGTAAATAAGCGATATGTACTAGCATTTAACCCGCTACTTCATTTGTGTCTCCCTTTCTTTCTTGAACACATTTATATGTCAACGTTTATGTATTATTATTTTTATTTATTTATTAACAGATATAAATATTTTGTATGTACATATTCAGTTGTGTATGTATGTGGCATAACATAATTGTTGTGTGCCAGATTAGCCTTTTACTACTATTCTTAATTTAAATTAATGTATCCCATTTTTTAATTATATTCAAAAGTTTATAAGTTTATATAATACTAAAACTAATTATATATCAAATTCGTTCATTTTTAACTTCCTATACTTTAAACTTATCTCAAGATATTTACACAAGGAGTTAAAATTGGTGCCATTTAACTTATAACTTCATTTTCCTCAAGACGAGTTTTATCAAAATATTGCAACCTGTACGTATTATAAATTGGACACACACCGATAAAATGGAATGTATTTTCAGGTTCGTCTAAATTACATATTGTGCATATACCAATTGTATTATTAGCTTTTATTACCAATCTAGTACACCGAGCCGAAAAATCTCATGTCAACATGGGTGTGACATAAAAATCTAATCGAGAATAAAGATCGTGATACTGTGAACCAACTGCATCGGATATATATTCTTCCTTTTCCTTAACTCTCAAGCGATTTAATATTTCCCAATTATGGCTTGTTGAATTGTTTGTATTATCAGGCAAAATTTGTAATTTTTGTTTTAAGTTATCCCACTCTGCAGCCAAATAGAGCTTGTTAGTAATGATATAATTTGCCAAAATTCGAGGTAATCTGTTTGGATTCATACTCAGAACTTTATCAATATAAGAAAAATGTATTTTTAGAGTGGCGAGGTATAATGAATCAAGTCCTGTTTCCAGAGAAAGCATATAGTTGGGTGTTGTATTTGGCATATGTAACATCTTTTTAATAAAAAATCTAAATAGCTTCTCAACTTCATCGTATTTTTTAAAACCCCAAACTTGTGCAGCGTAGAACATGATTGATCTCGACGCAGCATGAAATATTCTAAGTTTATTGTTTTTAGATATAGGAGGATTATTAATATACTTGGACCAAGTGGAATTGATAGCTAGTTTTGCTGATGCATGTCAACGTTTATGTATGTTTTTAGGTTTTTATCTTATCAATCAGAACTCTTCACCTTTAATTTAATGTTTCTAAGCTTAATGTTAAAGAAAATTCAAAAAGTACTACATGCAGAACAGAAAAGTAATAGAAAAAATGTAATCCCCCGTATTTCCACTTTTTGGTACATTTTATCTCCCCATTGAAGTATCAAAAATTTCAACATTGTAATGGGAGCCAATTTAATACGTATGTCTATGTCAGTAAGTACAGAAAAATATTTTGTAAAAAAAGTACGAAAAATAGGTACGATTTTCACCCCTTTAACGTTCGGAAAAGCACAAAATTAGTATTTGTATTTTTTAGATTTTATTTTTTAGTTACGAATGTAATATAATTGTTATTTCCATGTTAATTGGTGGAAACGATAGATGGGTTGACAAAAATGTTCCAAAATTGAAGTTTTATGCGTTTTCTCCGCAAAAGGGGCGAATTTCGGAAAAGTAGCAGTAGCAACGATAAGTATTAAATTTTTTTGTATCTCTTTTAGTCACGGAGGTATGAGGTAAGCGAATTTTTACGTTCTACCCATTTTTACCCCTTAAACATTCGAATTTCCAATCCCATTTTGGTGGCTAGAATTGGGGAGAGACCAACCTACGGTCCAAATTTAAAATTTTTAAGCTTCAGGCTTACAATTTTATATATACAGATAGAGAGTTGGTCAATTATGGACCACACGTAACAAAAGCTTTTAATGCAATGTAATAACTGTCTGAGCTATTAACATTTTTATGAGATTAATGTTGGTAAATGTAATGGAATAGAATGGGCTTAGTCAAGATTTGTGGCAAAGAAAGAAAATTTTCGACAACATTGGTAAAAGGTATCGTTGATAGAAAAAAGTTATTTTTAATTTTTTTTTTTTTAATAATTTAATGTACGTTCAGATCTTAAAAATATTTGAAGAAAAAATTCAAATAAAAAGCGCGAGCAGTAAATTGAGCAAACTTTAGCTATATTTTAAAAAATCTTTATTTATTTAATAAGATTATTATATTATATAAATTAGAAACTGTTGAATCTAGCAAACGTTTTGCAAAAGCAAATATATTTTTTTAATAAACCTAGTGGTTGCTTGTAGGACGTTAAAGATAAGATCGGTGTGAACATAGCTTTAGGGTGAATAAAGTTTTCCTGCGTGCGTCACATTTCCCTTTAACAGAATGTTTACACCATGCATAACAATATTCTGAGAAAATATGGTTTTATCTCTCATTTGCGAAAAAAAATATGGCTATATCTCTCATTTCGCAAAATTTTAAATATGACATTATCTCTCAATGATTGGGCAATAAGGCCATTATGGCTTTATCTCCCATTCAATTGAGCAATAAAGCCATCATGGCCTTATCTCCCATGGCTTTAAAGCACCCCACCGAAAAAAACTGTATTTACAAATTTTCAAAAAGTCTACTAAAAAAAATTACACAGTTTTTTGTCTCTCCTGAATAATTTGAAAAATGGAGTTAGCACTTTTTCCGACTAAGATAACGATATATGAAATATTTGTCAATGCAAGGTGAACGGAATTACCAAATAATCAGGGCACGAACCGGTTTAATTAAAAGCCAGTTGTATACCAAAACAAACAGTTTCAAAGTTGTTGTCATAATAACTTACCGCTAACTTTCTATTTGTATAGTTTCTAAAACACTATTTTACACAGTATGTTATTATATAAATTAAGTTATATTATATAAATTAAATTATAAATTAAATTATATTAAAAAAATATTAAATTGGAATTATGGTGTTTTGTTATGGAACTTCTCATTTGTATGTAGCACATTTACGCAGCCATAACAAAGGACTAAAAGTGTGCTTGTTGGCCTCTACTCTTTACACAACGAAAAATATGTTTTACTGGAATGAGTGAGTAAGTAAGTAAGCGGGTGGTAGGGGCTGGTATGAACACGGATAGCGGATTGACTTAAACAAACATTAAAAGATTTAAAACCACTTAAAATCATAACTTTGGGTTTTAATGGTTAATGTGATGTTGGAAGGCGATATTAAGTCTATACGGCCCATAATGAATTGAAACGATAAAACCAATGTTTTCGTGAATAACGTTAGCAATGGCGATGGTTATGATGTTATTATTTTTCATTATTCCTGCTAAAGGAAAAAAGTTGTTGTTATTGTATATTTTTGTAACCAGAACAAAAACAAAAAGGCCAGATATTGCTTAAGCCCACAAATTCATATTGAAATGTTAAACAAATATAAACAGAAAAACGGCTGCTTTATAATCGTAAATAAATGGCTTTGTACTTCTTTCTTGGCTTGTTATAAAACAACAGCAGAAAGCAATGAAATATCGTTATATAATCCGTGGTTATTAAAGGTTGTTTAGTTCTTTGTTTAATTTGTAATTTACATATGAACACACACACACACACACAGTGTTTGCGTACAACACTTAGAAATATCCCACTACACAGAAAAACAAAATGTTTACAGCTGTTGTTTGGAGATGTGTTTGTTCAGTTAAGCAAATGGTCGGTAGTTGTTGTAATAGAATGTCTGCTAAAAACAAAAAAAAAACCATAAAATTTAGCTTGTACTTCTTTTCATTATAACCTCAATTTCATAACAAGTGTTATCTAATACAATAGTGCTAAAAAAAATAGTCTTTTAATTGCGGCATTTTCTTGATTTAATAACCCCCAGCGAACTCAATTAACATTAAAAATCTACTAAATGCAAAAAGTCGAACGTAGAATCAATGTCAAAGGCGCATTTCTCAAAACTAATAGTTACAAAGTAAAATTAGTTTAAAAAAACAACAATTTAAAAATTTTTTGTTTTTAATAAATGGCTCGCTGGATTATTGATTTAATATACACAGAAAAAAGTGTTTTATCAATTAAAAAAAATGGTTTAAAAAGTATTTAAATTTAATTAATGTGATAGTTGTATCAATTATTTTTTTAGTTGAAAGAAAATTAAAAATTTAATTGTGACTAAATTAACATTTTAGTTGTTTTGAAATAAATTTTCAATTAAAATTTTAATTAAATAACAAAAAATCTTAATTGACTTTTTTCGTTTAAAATAAAATTATTTAAACATGTAGAATTGTTGTTGGGAATTGTCAATATTTATTTAAATAAATTAACACATTGTTTGATATGGCAAAGTTTTTTGATAATTTTTTTTTAAATTAAAATTAAAAATACCATTTATTGAAAAAAATATTCAAAATTTTACAAGTTTTAGTAACCAATATAATCATTTTGGTAATAGGTGCAAAATCCATAAATTATTTGCTTGATATTATGAGTTTGGTATAAATTTGATGAAATTTAATAACTTTTTCTGTGTAGGATAAATTTTTTGAACATTATTCGAGTTTTAGTCAAAAGAATTTATCTACCTTTTAACATTATCGAGTGAAATTAATGTTTACTTTGTATCAAACAGTTTATTAAATGAAATCCTATTAAAATTTAGCTATATACCTATTTTAACCTTTTATAAAGATTTGGAAAAAGTAAAATTAAAATAATTTTTAATTACCAAACTCAAGAATCAAACAAGCAATTTGTTGATTTTGCATATATTACCAACATGATAATATCTATATATGTATATGTTTGTGCTTTCACGGCACGAAAACTCAAGAGCCGCTGGACCGATTAACACCATACCTAGATAATAAATTATCTTAGTCGGGAGCTAGATTTCTCTTAAGTTTAATCCCGATAGGTGGCGCTGTTGTCTTGACATAAAAAAATTATGGTACGATTTGGCTTTAAGCAAAAAAAAATTTTCTAATAAAATTTTGAGGTAGGTAGTACTGGAGTCAAGTAATTAACAAAATTATTTATAAAATCCCGAATAACGTCGGGACCAAACAGCTAGTTGATTATTAAAAATTTTAAAAACTTTTATTTTTATTTTTTAATAACACAGAAAAAATTATCAGTAGTTTTTTATCAATTAAAAAAATTGTTTAAAAAGGATTTCAACGTAATTCATGTTATAATTGAATTAATTATTTTTTTAGCTGAAAGAAAATTAAATATATAATTTTGATTTAATTAATATTTCAGGTGTTTTGAAATAAATTTTTAATTAAAACATTATTTAAATATCAAAAATTCTTGATTGATTTTCGTTTAAAATAAAATAATTTAAACTTGTAGAATTGTTGTTGAGAATTGTCAAAACCTGAGCTGCATTCACAGAAAAAATTATCAGTAGTTTTTTATCAGTTAAAAAATTGTTTTAAAAGTATTTCAATTTAATTAATATGATAATTGAATCAATTATTTTTTTATTTGAAAGAAAATTAAAAATTCAAATTTTGATTTAATTATCATTTTAGTTGTTTTGAAATAAATTTTTAATTAATATAATAATTGAATAACACATTATTCGAAATGCAAAGTTTATTGATCATTTTCTTAATTAAAGTTAAAAATATCATTTATTGAAATAAATATTAAAAATTTTAAATGTTTACAATTTTTGGTAATCAATATAATAATTTTGGTACAAGGTGCGAAATAACAAATTTTTTGCTTGATTCTATGAATTTGGTGATAAGAGAAAATTTTTAATTTTTCTGTTTAATTAAATCAATAAACAAATTGTTTGAAACGGCAAAGTTTTTTGATCAGGTTTTTAATTAAAAATATCGATTATTGAATTAAATCAATTAACACATTGTTTGAAACGGCAAAGTTTTTTGATCAGGTTTTTAATTAAAAATATCGGTTATTGAAAAAAATATTCACAATTTTAAAATTTTTAGTAATCAATATAATCATTTTGGTAATAGGTGCAAAATCAATAACTTGTTTGCTTGATTCTATGAATTTTGTTATTAGAGAATTTTTTCTGTGAATGATATTTTCAATATTTATTAAGAACAACCCTGCCATTTCAAACAATGTGTTTATTGATTCAATTAAAAAATAATTATTTAAAAATCTATATTCTATATCAAAAGTAAAAAAAATTAATAAAGTATTTGAATTGGGCAAACTAGTAATCAATTCAATCCAAAAAACACTCTACTAATGTTTTAAGCGTTTTCAAGTGGTTTTTGTTAAATTTTTGTTTTTTCCACATCAATTTTTGTAATAAAAGAAATCACTTTCAAATGCTGTACTGTTCGGTCCATAATTTACCAATGGTTATACAAGACTTCTTTCCGAAAATCATACGCATAAAAAAGAAATGAATCATAACATTTTATTTTATACATGTTGTGAGGTATTTCTTATTTATATTAAATTATACTTTGCACTATTTTAAAATTTTTACTTTAATAAATTTATTTTTATTTGGCCAAATAGTATTTTGAAAGCAGAAAAATAGATTACCATACATACTAAGTACGTCAAGAACGTTCCTACAGAGTTGTATTTAAAGGTATTCACCACTCAACGCCTACAGAAGACATCAAAGCCGAGCTTTTAGCTCAAGGTTATGGCGTTAGAAATGTTTGCAATGTCAGAAGTAGAGTTACAAAGGAACCTCTTTAAATGTTTTATGTTGATCTCGAACCAAGCCCAAACAACAAGGAAATTTATGAAATCGGTCACATTAACAACGCCATTATTACTGTTGAACCTCCCAGAAAAGTAAATGAAATTGTTCAGTGTCATCGTTGTCAACAATTTGGACACACTCGGGGTTATTGCAGAAAACCTTTCCGTTGTGTTAAGTGCGCACTAGATCATCCTACAGCCGAATGCACAATGAACAAAACGAGTTCTCCACGTTGTATTCACTGCTTGCAAAACCACACTGCAAACTACAGAGGCTGTCAAGTTTACCAAAAACTTATTCAGCAAAAGCCAACGTTCAACAATAGGATAATTGATCGACCCAATAACTTTTCTTCTTTTTCCCGTCCACAAAATTATACAAATGAAAATCAAAATTTTAACACATCTTATGCAAATGTTTTAAAAGGTACTAATACTAATGAAAGTATATGAACGCCTAGAAAAGCTAATGACAAAACAAATTGAGTTAACTAACACGTTACTTAATATGATGTCAGTTTTAGTAACCAAACTATGCAATTAGATATTAGAATAGCAGTATGGAACGCAAATGGGCTTTCCAATCATACACAGGAAACGGAAATATTTTTAAACACCAATTTTATTGATATTCTCTTGATCTCTGAAACTCACTTTACGTCCAGAATACATTTTCATATAAGAGGCTATGACACAATATCGGCAAATCACCCGGATAACAGAGCTCATGCTGGTTCTGCAATTTTAATAAAATCAACAATTATGTACGAAATACTTCCTACAACATGTCACAACTACCTTCAAGCTGCTGGAGTAAAAATATATACGAACTGTGGAGATGTTTCAATATTTGCCATATATTTTCCACCCAGACATTCTGTTTTATGTCAGGACTATGAAGATTTCTTCAATAACTTAGGAAACCGCTTTTTAGTTGGAGGCGACTTTAATGCTAAGCACCCGTGGTGGGGATCTAGATTGGTAAACCCTAAAGGTCGAGAGCTTTATAAGTGTATTTTGAAAAAACATTTTAATATTCTTTCTTCTGGAAGGCCCATCTACTGGCCATCCCATCCATCCAATGTTCCAGACTTATTAGACTTTTTTGTTTATTCCGGAATACCCAGTAATTGCCTGGACATTGTAGACAGTGATGACCTTAGCTCTGATCATACTCCTATCATTGCCACGTACAACTCCAACTTTCACTCAGTTTTAAAAAAAGTAAAACTCATAACAAAAAGAACTGACATTGATTCGTTTACCTACTGGATAGACAAAAATATAAACTTAAATCTCTTAATAGATAGTGGTCAAGAGTTAGAAAAATCCATTAAAAATTTTACGAATCTAATCCACGAAGCTGCTATTTTATCAACTCCAAATGTTTTTGAAGGTCAAAATCTTGAATCAAGAAATAATTATATATTTGCTGAAATAAGAAATCTTATTCGCAACAAAAGGAGAATCCGAAAAATTTGGCATTTAAGTAGGAATCCAATTGACAAACACAATTTTAATCATTTATGCTCACTACTTAAACAAAAACTTAAAGAATTTTAAAACGAGAAAACGAGTCAATATTTAAAATCTCTAGATGCGAGCAAGCATGAAAACTGTCTTTGGAATGCTACAAAATATCTAAAAAGACCTACTAAACGTAATATTCCGATAAGAGACCTAAATAACAGATGGTGCAGATCAAACCTAAGCAAAGCCGAAGCTTTTTCTCAGCACTTAGAAAATATTTTTCAACCTCATCCTGAAATTGACTTGTCAACTGATGGTAAAATACATGAATTTCTGGATGTTCCATGCCAAATGTGCCTGCCAATTAAACATTTTACTCCAAGTGAAGTTAAAAATGAAATTACAAAGCTAGGAAACAATAAAACCCCAGGATACGATAAAATTGATTCCAAATTAATCAAAGTATTATCTAAAAAAAAGCATTATCTTTATAACTTTATTATACAATAGTATATTGCGGTTACACCATTTCCCAACTCAGTGGAAATGTGCTGAAATCATTATGATTCTGAAGCCTAACAAAAATGAAAATGAACTCGTATCCTACAGACCAATAAGTTTGCTATCTACCCTTTCAAAAATTTTTGAAAGATTGTTTTTAAATAGAATAAAACCAATTTTAGAACAAAAAAATATTATTCCCGATTATCAATTTGGTTTTCGCAGTAAACACGGTACCCCAGAACAGTGCCATCGAATTATTAATGTAGTATCTGATGCTTTTGAAAATAAAAAATATTGTTCTGCCGTATTTTTAGATGTCCAACAAGCTTTTGATAAAGTTTGGCATCCGGGTCTATTGTTCAAGCTAAAGACGGTAATACCAACACCATTTTATCTTGTTATTAAATCGTATTTGAAAGACAGATTTTTTTACGTTAATAATAACGAGGAATTTTCAAACATAAAACCAATTAAAGCTGGAGTTCCTCAGGGCAGTGTACTAGGACCAACACTATATACAATTTATACTTGTGACATGCCATGCACACAAAATATTACAGTTGCGACTTATGCAGATGATACTGCGATAAAAGCATCGGCGATGTGTCCTATTGACGCTTCTATATTGTTGCAAAGAGCATTAAATAAATTACAACCGTGGTTAGAAAAGTGGAAAATTAAAATAAACACTTCAAAGTCTTCCCACATAACATTTTCCCTTAGAAGAGAAATATGTCCACCTGTTGCACTTAATGGAATTCAAATCCCTATTGTTAATTGTGTTAAATACTTGGGGTTATACTTAGATAGGCGTCTTACTTGGAAAGAACACATTAAAACAAAGCGGAAATATCTTAATATTAAAACTAATAAAATGTATTGGCTTTTAGGTCCGAGATCCGAATTAAGTTTAAACAACAAGCTACATTTACACAAAGCAATACTTAAACCCGTGTGGACTTATGGAATACAACTATGGGGAACAGCGAAAAACTCTAATATTGAAATATTACAACGATACCAGTCTAAAACTCTGCGATTTATTACTCAAGCACCTTGGTTTATAACAAACACGGCCATACATAATGATCTCAACATACCTACAGTTAAGGACACCATAAAAAACTTTAGTTCCAGATACCTTTTGAGACTGAGCAATCATAATAACTTATTAGCCATTAGCCTACTAGATGAAACAGAAGAAGTTCGTAGGCTGAAAAGACTACATGTTTTAGATAAGATAGATAAGATTAGATAGATAAGATTAGACAAGAAAAATGTCAAAGGCGCATTTCTCAAAACTAATAGTTACAAAATAAAATTAGTTTAAAAAAACAACAATTTTAAAATTTTTGTTTTTAATAAATGGCTCGCTGGATTATTGATTTAATATACACAGAAAAAAGTGTTTTATCAATTAAAAAAAATGGTTTAAAAAGTATTTAAATTTAATTAATGTGATAGTTGTATCAATTATTTTTTTAGTTGAAAGAAAATTAAAAATTTAATTGTGAATAAATTAACATTTTAGTTGTTTTGAAATAAATTTTCAATTCAAATTTTAATTAAATAAAAAAAAAATAATAATTGACTTTTTTTCGTTTAAAATAAAATAATTTAAGCATGTAGAATTGTTGTTGGGAATTGTCAATATTTATTTGAACAAATTAACACATTGTTTGAAATGGCAAGGTTTTTTGATCATTTTTTTTTAAATTTAAATTAAAAATACCATTTATTGAAAAAAAATATGTTAATCGCAGGAATAAAATCACTTTTTTCGATAGAGATGTTGACAAATTAAATTTTTTATTTATTTGTAATAATAACTAAATTAATATAAAATAATAATAATAATAACAAAAAGAAACATAATCTAAAAAATTTAATATTAATCACATAATTTCTATTAATAAATTTTTTTTTTGTTTTTTTAAAATTTTTTTAAATTAATTTTTTTTTTGGCCCCCTCTAACTCAGAAATTTTTTGACCGATCTTGTTGAAAATTTGTGTCTAAACTACTATCCAATAGGACTAACCTTGGGCAAATTTTATCCAAATCGGAAGATATCGATTTCAAAAGTTGGATCACTTGACATGAAGTCCCCCATATGTTTTCTGAGGATTTGTAGGAAAATCCGGAACATTTATTTTCTAAAGGTAAGAAAATGGTTTGTCTTTAGCAATCAAATTGTTTCTTTATTAAATTTCTTTAACCTTAAATTTTCTTTTAAATGCTAAATTACTCTTGTTAAAATTCAGAAATAAAATCATGTATTCATCGTTTTAATCTAACATTTTTTTTTACTTTATATTAACACTGCAAATTAACATATTAGTATTAACAATGAGTGAAAATATATTAAGGGTGTTTTTTTCTAAAACACTTCACCTCAATTTGTATTTTCATACAAATTTTTAAAAATTCAAAAAAATTTTATATGAAAAATTTGCCAACGCAAGGTGAAGTGATTTAGAAAATAGCCCCCTAAATATTTAATATTAAACATAAAAAAAAATATTAATAATAAAACAAAAATTCCATCGACATCAGGCCTGAAGTCAACGTGGGACAAGCATGTGCAGAGTTAAATGTCAAATTTATTTTTACTCTAAATAATTTTTTTTGTTTTTTTTCCAATTCAAATTTTGTACAATGTTCATAACATCAATAAACTTATGTCAAAAACATCAAATTAATTTAAAATAAAAATGGAAATATGATATTAATTACAAAAAATATTTTGATTTTTTTTTATGTTACTAACAGAACAGTTACACAGTTGATATATTTGAATAATAATTTTTTTTTTTTGCTGTTAAACCTTGTACGCATTTTTTTATATCACACATTTGAAACAATTAATTGTTATATTCTTTATCATTTATATAAATTTTAATGTTTTTCTAACACTTTATAATCAGTGTTTATAATGTTTGATTTAGGGATGGACAATATATATCGATATATCAAAATATTGATATTTAAAAAATAATTATGGAAATATATCGCCGATATTTAAAATACCCATATAACGATACATCGATGTTTATTTACTAATATGGAATTCGATATTTATAAGAACTCTTTATAATAAAATTCAAAATTTTAACCGTTCAACTGCTTACAATTCTGTTGTTTTGAAGAATTTTTTTGCCCAATATTAAGAAAGAAAACGGCCCTTTCCATTGTACATATTCATAGTTTTTTTAAGAGATGACAACAAAATAATAAACGGGGAAAAATATTCCGGAAAAGCTTCCTAGAATTATGCAAAGAATCGCCTTAGTAAAAGCAGCAAAAGACTAATGAAAGTTGTAATATTTTTTTTTTTTTATTTGAACATCATCTTCGCTTATATATTAAAAATAAAATATCGCACAGTTTACCTGTTAGTTTGTGTCACAAGTTTCGTTTACCGGCATTATATAATCCCATTTACATTTTTCGTAATTTATTTCGTTTATATTTCATATAGCGAATAAAAAAAAATGTGGTCTTGGGAATAAATTCACTTTTTTATTTTTATTGAATTTTATTTTATCGTAGAATTAACTGCCTGACCCTCGATTTCGAACGAAAACTTCGTTCGCATAACTTACATTAAAACCTAAGTTTTAAAATTTGTTTTTGTTTTAAATGGAAGCTAAACCTGTTTGTAGAACTCAAGCGCAAAAGTGACAATATTTCTAAATTTGTTTTTGTTTTAAATGTAAGTTAAGCGAGTCACCTTTGCGTTCGCGTTCTACAAACAGGCAGATAGAATGGAATTACATGAAAAATGTTTGTACATATGTAAATATGTATTTACATAGGTATATGTAATAATTTCAGCTTAATACGTTCGATACATCGATATATCGATATTTTTAATTAATAAATATCGATAATCTTAAAAACTATCGGTACGATATATATCGATTTACTTTTTCAATTTGCCCATCCCTAGTTTGATTCAAAAAATAATAAAATACTTTACGTAGACAATATGGATGGTTAAATTTTAGTTCTTTTTAAATTTCACGAGAAGTTAAGGTCCTTTAGTAATTAGGGAAGATTTGGGCTATCAGGGAATATTACGCATATATAGCATGGTTGGGTGGGTTTAGATATTTTGAAGGGGGAATTACACCTTAACCTCTTCAACATAGTATACAACTAATATGCCGACTCTTTGACAGGTACATAACTCAATTGTCAGTGGAACCTAATTTATGTTTGTATTAGTAAGATTTTTTTTAAATGTATTGGTGTATAAAACTATTTCCACCACTAAACATAGTTGCATAAAATCGTATAGAATGTGGCAAAAAAAATTTTTCCAAAATAAAATTTTATTAGTTCAATAAATTTTCAATTTATTAAATGCTGGCTGCATATATAAACTTTTAAAAACAATGTTTCAAAATTTTTATTCTGCAATATCGGAAAATATTTAAATAACTTATGAATTCAAATGGCTTTATGATTCAAATGGCTGGCTTTAATAATATTAACAACAGAAAAAAATTTGTGTCAAATAAATTTATTTAAGAATTTTTAGTTTGTGAAAAATAAAAACATTTTGCAAAAGCAAATGAGCAAAATGTATTGGAAAAAATTATTAATTATGTGTTTATGTCATAAAATTGAACATAAAGTGTTATATTGTGAAAAATTTAAAATTGAAAAATTTTAAATTTTGTTTTGTTTTTGTTGTTCTTAAGTGTGTTGAATTCACACAGAACCTATATGTGTGAGGGGTGAACTAAAAAATTGAGAACACTCTCTCGAGTTGGCATACTAGTTCTATACCAGGGATTTCCAAAAATTTTTTGGTTGTGTATTAGTGAGTACCAGAGAGTAAAAAAATTGAGAGAATGCATTCATTTACAGCCGAAATAAAATGTTAGTAATATATTTTATAAGTTGTATAACACAAAGGTACAAAATTAAAAATTTTTTGTGTTGATAAAAAATTTTTAGCAATTCTTTACCAATTCAATGTCGCTGATTTTAAAACTGCACTTTTTTGTCATTCGGAAGCTTTTTGGCTCTAAATCAGTTTTAAATATCTTATCAAACAATTGTAAAAAATTAAAGATTTTTATGTTTTAAAAATTCATAAAAAATAAATATTGCACGCAAATCACACGTTTAATAACATATTCCGTTCCTTCCTTAAATGTTGCATACCATATAAGGCATTGGATGTTACCAAAAGCGTTTTTGACCGCACAATATTTTTTAAGTGCCATCATAAAGTTTTTTCTGTTAACCTGAAACAAAAATATGTATTGAGGTACGTTCAGACTAATGAAATATTTGACGAAAATATTTGTTCTGATATTTGCATCAAACTGTGTAAAACAAAAATATATTTTGCTTAATGTTCAAACTTAGCTCAAACATTTGACAATTTTTGTTTGATGAAACAGTTGGCAAAAAGTGTTAAATAAAATAAATTAATTCATGTTTGCCATGCGTTCAGACTAAAATAAATATTTGCATCAAATAATTATTTAATGAAAGTGTTCAAAAATAATAATATATTTCACAAATAGTAAAAATGAGCGCAAAAGCTAATTTATTTTTTTTATTCTGTGGAGCAGCATCTTTTATAGTGTTAGAACAGGAGAATGTAAAATATAAAAAAAACTGGAAGACAATGGGTAACGGGAACATGGCTAAAATTTGCGAAAAATTGCAAACTTGGATATAAACCCTTAAATATATTTGAAGTCTCTAAATCAGTTAAAAAACAAAATGTCGGGAAAAAATTTTTTTGCAAAAATAGCGAAAATTCGCGAAAAATTTAGATATTTCAAACAAGCCATAAAATTTATTAAAAGTGCCTAAAACTAAAAGGAATGGCAAAAATTCGATACAAATTGCTAAATTAGCGGAAATTCGCAAAAATTTGATAATAGCGGTATGATAGCAAAGCCTTATAATTATTAAAAATCGTTAAAGCTCTAAAGATTTACAGTGAAAAATCGCTTCTTCGCGAGCATGGCTAAAATTCGCGAAAAATAGCTAACTTGGAAACAAACCCTAAAATATATTTGAAATTGCTAAATCGGTTAAAAAACAAAATGTAGGGGAAAAACAAAAAAAAATGTTGCAGAAATAGCGAAAATCGCGAACCATTTTAATATTTCAAACAAGCCATAAAATTTAGTAAAAGTGCCTAAAACTATAAGGAATGGCAAAAATTCTATAAAAATTGCTAAATTAGCGGTAAGAATCCGAAAACTTACAGGAAAAATTGCTTCTATCCGGAACATGGCTAAAATTATTTGTCGTTGTTTGCTCTTACAATTTTTTTGTAATATCAAATAAATGTTTGCTCAAAAATTACTCAAATATTTGATTTTTTGTGTTCACACTATGTTCACATTGGACAAATATTTGTTTGCCGGCAAATACTTTTATTTGCTCAAAATCAGCTGTTATTTTATTTGATGCTCAATCTGAACGTACCTTTAGTAGTGGTATACACAATTGTGCATAGAAATGGATTTCCCTGGTCTATTTTTTCAACAATAAAATAAATTACATGAGAATTATAACGTGAAAAAGTTATTTTAGTAAAAAGTTAGGGGGTTCATAGTGGTAAGTAAAATATAAAGGGTATTCACGTTGTTGGGTTACTCATACTTCAAACATCTGTGCATACATTTTAATTCTAGCTAATAGTATATCATAACTTTTTACAAAATACCAAATGCGCACCTGAGTTTGCCTGCAAAAATGTATAGTCATTGTAACAGGTCAAAGTTACGTTAAATAAATACCATAAATTAGTAAGGTTAACTCTTTGGACTCGGTCATATAATTGTAGCATAAAAAAGTAAGCAATAAAAATAGTGCTAAACAATAAAGTTTCATTAATACATCAATAAAACACATCTTCTTACCCAAAAATTTTACCTGCCGCCACATTTGCTTTTATGTGTATAGGTTTACACATAAATTGTAGGAAAACAAGACTTTTTTAACTTGTTTTTTAAATATTTTTACTTAAGAAAAGTGTTTTCAAAGAAAAAAACCTACCGACGCGATTGGTACAGAAACAAAAATATTTTTACAAGCACAAAATACCAACAAATTCTTGTGGCTATTTTTTTTTTCTTAATAATTTCTGCATTTAGGTACGTCTTTTTTACGAAACAAAAATGGACCCTTTTACAGGCATCAAAGATTTTTTTTCACAAACAAAACACATATCGTTAGCTTAAATGCAAAACAATGTAGATATTATTTGAAAATTTTAAAGTTTTGTTGATTTGGATTCACGTTACATATGTATTTTTATATAATTTTAAGTTATTTACAAAATTATAAATGACGTATCATCAAATAAATATATAATTTTTTAACAGCATAATGTATAATCACACTCAAGAAAAAAATTAGCAGAGTTTTTAATTCTTTTTATAAGAACACATTAATATTTTTAAACACCAAAACTGGGTAATCTGTTTTATAACTATTACCACGGTGTTAGTGGAATTAGTGATCAGATACTAATTTATAATAATAATTTTTAGTATTGCATAAGAAAAAATAAAAAAGTGTTGTAAAATTATAAGAAATATTAAAAATTGCTTTTAAATCTCAAATAATTACCATTTTCCAAAGTTCTTTGCTTTGCATGTAAACTTATGAAATGTTACTTTATTCTACATTTAAGTCTTAAAATTTAAACTCTAAATAAAAATTGCACGCAAGGCATTGGATGTTACCAAAAGCATTTTTGACCGCACAATATTTTTTGAGTGTAAGCTGAAACAAAATAATATAGCATCCGCTAGCCATGCACACTTGTCGAAGTCACATCGACGACTGAATTGAAGAGTATAAAAATATGTGTTAGTAGTGGTGCGCACAATTGTGCAAAGAAATGGAAACCCCTGTTCTATACTATGCTCTTCAACTTATTTGCTTCACTCCATTTTTTCCCCTCCATAAACCATTATGGTGTGTTTTTAGTTTTCTTTCTGTTCCTTTTGGTTGGTTATATTTACATAAAAGCTACATAATTTTAAATTATTTGCGGTGAACTGTAATTTGACTCCATAGGAGCAAGAAGCATCCCAATATCCCTGGGCACGGCCGGTATTAACGCACCTTGAGAATAAGGCCTTTACGGTGCACAGTGGCGCCCGTAGAGCAAGCGAGGTTGCAAAAATCAAAATTTTCATGAATGCCGACGAAGTTTTGAATAAACCCATGTTATAGGAAACTTTTCAACGATTTCAAATATGCCACTCTTAATAATATCACATTTTTAGTTTAGAAGATATAACCGTTCAAAGTTGACCGACTTTCGGTTTTCAAAAAAACACACAATTTTTAGTCAATTTGTTGCGATTTCAGGTGTAATATCACGAAAAATAGGTAACGAATCGCCTTATTTTTTGTTTGTATTGATTGATGTATTTATTAAATGTATAATGATAAAAAAAAATTAACTGTTTGCTTTGTGTTTCTCCTGGTAAATCACTATTTAAAAACTATCCGTTTTTTCACTATTTTTCAACTTTGACGGAAAATAAAAAAAAACTATATTTTTCTATATTTGCCATATTTGCAAAACCTGTTCTTTGATTATTTCTTTACATAATTCAAAAGGTTTTATCTGCCCGTACGTGCCCGTTTGGCTTCTAGAGGTAAAAAAGTTTAAAAAGACATGGTTGCAGAAATTGTATGGCGTCCATCCCTTATATGTTTTGACTGACAGTAGTTTGATCTAATAGTTATTATATTAGCAGGTACGTACCTCACATAAACAATACTTTGGCGTACAAATGGTCAGGAACAATATTGACTTATGGTCCCTACAGGTAGGCACAAATCTTATTTGGACACGTGCATAATATCAAAATTGCATTATTCAGCATAAATCCATATGTATGCAGGGAACAGGTAAATTGTTAGGCATGGTAGCATAAGCCTATATATTGCAAAATAAGCATAATGCCTGGATTAGTCTACGCCTGAAAGTTGGCGCAACAATTACTGAAACCATTAAACAATTTAAGTACTGAAAACATGGCGTTAAACAATTTAAAATTATTTGAACTGTTTAGAAAGTCAACCACACCAAAGTTTTTCACGGAAGTGAAAATTCTTCCTGAGAAGTTGACATTGATCAGCAAATGCGGCTGCGATGGATCATCCGGACAAAGCGTTTATAAGCAAAGGATATCTCCCGATGACGCTACAATATCGGACGGAAATATGTTTATGGCATCTGTTGTTCCTTTGCGGCTAAAATCGGATGATTCCCTACACTAGAAAAATCCACGTCCGTCATCAGTGCATTATTGCCGACCAATAATGTTTCAGTTTGCAAGGGAATCGGCAGAACTCATAAGGACTACGGTGAAGGACATTAAAGAACAAATAAGCAAGATTAAGCCTACAAAGCTGCAAATTGGAGAAGGAAAATATATTGAATGCAATTACGAGTTCCACCTGACCATGGTTGACGGAAAAGTCGTAAACGAACTGACAGGAACAACCTCAACAATGTCATGCCCGATTTGCAAAAAGAGTCAGAAGAACTTTTTTCAATTCAATTCGATTTATTTCATATATAATATGTTACATCTCAATTTTATATAATTAGTTGTAAAGAGTTTAAGATTAGTATCTTTTTCTGCTTAATTATAACATATTTCAATTAGTTATCATATACATATATATAGACAGAATTATATTGGAGGTAAAAATTTAGCAAAAACCTATTTAAACCCCTTTTTTCGTTTTATTTTTATATTTTTTTTTATCGATTTTATATTATTATTTGTCAGAAGAACTTTGGTAATTTAAACGATTCTACAAATGAGGAGAATTACGAATATGGAATGTCACCATTGCACGCAAGGATAAGGTGTATGGAATTCTTGCTAAAACTGGCATATACCCTACCACAAGAGGAAGAAAACTTCGATGAAAATACATCAATAAAGGATAAGGAAAAGATCAGAAAGAAGCAAATACAGGATGCTTTTTTTAAACAAGTTGGACTAAAAGTAGACTGTCCCAAGCACGGATACGGTAACTCAAACGATGGAAACACTTCTAGGAGATTTTTTGAAAATGATGAGGCAGTAACTAGAATCATTGGAATTGACAATCAAATCGTGAAAAGATTGGGAACGATCTTGGATGTTTTAAACTGCAAAGAAAATGTCAATTCTACAAAATATGGAGAATATGCGTCGAAAACTGCATCTCTTTTAGCAGAAATGTATCCAAAGAAGAAGTTGACCCCTACCGTCCATAAAATATTGGCGCATGGTAAAGATATAATTGAGTACCAGTCTTTGCCAATTGGAGAGCTTTCTGAAGAAGCACAGGAGTCTCTTAACAAATTTTATAAAAAATATAGATTGCAGAACACATTCAAAGCATCAAGGGTGAGGCAAAATGAGGACCTCTTCAACATGTTGGCAGCATCTTCCGATCCACTTATTTCTTCCCTGCGGCATGTGAAGTCACGAATAGAGTTACAAAATAATTATAGTTTAGAAATGGTTAGTCTTTTAGATATACCTTCTCTTACGAATTGTGATGAATATTTTACAGAAAATTGAAAAAATAAATTTAAAAAAAAAAATAATTTTTTTTTTAATTTGTTGGGTAATAATTTAAAACATAAAACCCTTAAGAAAAAAAATAAAAACAATCTAAAAATGTAAAAAAAATTTTTTTTAGTTACCATAAAATTGATTTTTCTACTAATTTTAACTTTGATAACCCATAAGTAGGCCCCTACAAAGCGTAGCACCCTTTCCAAACGCTCATTTCATAGGCTGAACAGTTATCTATCATATGCTGTTTAAACTGTTCAATTATGAACAGTTTGCAACGAAAAAACTCAAATGGCGCCACTGTGCGGTGGTTCGTTACAATGTGTATAATTAGATTTAATATTATTACCTTTTTGGTTAAATTATTTTTAATCAGGAAGCTTTAGTGACAATTTCAAGAAAATATCTTATATAAATAGCAGCATAATTTTATTTACGTATTTTTTTACAAAAAACAAAATGTAACATTTGTTGAATTAAAATTTTTTTTTATAAATATAGCTCAGGTTTTGATAATTCCCAACATTTATTTAAAAAGCTTAAATTATTTTAATTTAAACAAAAAAAAAAAAAAAAACAATTAAGATTTTTATCAAATTAATATTTTAATTAAATATTTTTTTGAAAACAAATAAACTCGGGCATATTCTATACATCAAAATTAAGAGGATTTGAAATCGAACAAATTTTGAAAAGGAGCCTGTAAAGAAAGTTTATTCAAGTACTCCTCTTTATATACTTCGTACTTTGAATACCAATTATCTTTACAAGAACAACTCTTAAAAACAGCAAAAACTTCAGTCATTTGGAAAATAATTGAAATAAAAAATTCCTTTCGATTTCAATTCTTCTTCATTTCGATTTCAAGAATATGCCCGAATGTTAATTATATCTAAAATATGTTTTTGATTTTTGTTTAATTAAAAACATTATTGATTCAATTGAGAAATTAATTACATACTTTTAAAATAGTTTATTTATATTATTAAAACTATTGAACTACTAAGTAGTAAATTAATTGTTCTTTCAAGCAGTTTTCTGAGTAGCAAAAAAAGTATAAAAAAAAAACAAAATCGTAATCATCGTTGAAAAAACTGTTATGTGTTGTTGTTATTGAATTTAGCCTTTAAATGTTAAAAAGTGATGGTCGTATAAGACTTTAGTAAAATAATCGCATTTCCCAATATGATTACGATCAAAATAAGATTTATTAATTGTTAATAGCTACTAATTAAAAGTTTTCCTTATTGGTACTTCTAATGCTATCTCATTTGGTCCTCTATTGTCGAATATTTTGCATTCTTCTGTTTTAGTTTTTAGACTCTTACTTAAAATACACAGAAAAAAATGTTAAATTTGACTTTGTTGGCTTTGCACTTAAAGCATATATCAGTCGAATGAAAATATTGTTCCAAGTTTTTCCGACTATTAAGTATGAGTGTGTTTTTATTGCAACTGATACTTGGAGTCGAGTTTTTAAACACTGAAAAATGATTTATTTCGTAAATCTTATTAAAATTAAAACACCAAGCTGAATCTATTTATTTCCATTCCTAATATAAACAAAAGTTTAGACATTTTTTGCGAAAAAATACAACAAAAAAATTTTAAGGGTTACTCAAGTTATATTAAAGATAAGTTTTATTACCTCCAACAGAAGTAAGACATCTTAAATTCAGCTGTTTGGTATTAATAAAAACCGGTAGTCGGAAGAGGAAAATCTAGACTATAATATTCATGAGATAAAACCTGTTCTATTTTAACCGCAGATACAGTTTTTTCGATAGTCAAAATCGAAGCTCGTTATCCTTGTGACACTCTGTTTTACAGATTTGCAGTGAATATTGTCTAATGATCTGTAACAATATTTTGGGTTGCGCTATTCTAAATAATTCTACATGACTCTCTTGCATATGAAATGATGCTTTATCAATAGTAATAGTTCAAGTTTTACAGGCTAAAACTTTTGTGGCCAAATAAACATATAGTCATTTGTTAAAAGAGTATTTACACAGAAAAAATTTTTGCCAAAAATTTTTTAATTAAATAATTAATTGGTGAACATTAATTTCTTCAATTATTTTTTTTGTTTGCTGCAATTAATTTTTTAATCAAAACACAAAAATGTAAATATTTTTGTATAAGTTGTGTATTTTTTTAATTGATGCAATTAATTTTTTAATTGATTAAATTTGTGTGGCATGACTCGAAAATACAAATCCGTTAATTGATATGATCAATTCTTTTGCAGGGGCAAAATTAGTAAAAAATTTAATTGTCTGAACGAATTGTTTAATTAAAGTCGATTTTCTATTTTTTCTGTGTAGGTTCCATTTAGTTTAAAATACTAAACGCCCATACATTAAATTACCAGATTGCATTTGTGTGTTCTTTACAAAAGCCAGTTTTCTGAAGGAGCGCGCACAGCGATGGAAGGAAAACCTCCTTGTGTTGGGAACTAAATTTTTAGAACTTCTCAAGATCGGTTCATAGATAAGTGAGATATCAAACATTATTACCCTTAATTTTTTTTTAATTTTCCCACATAAAGTCTTAATATTTTGGTATATACTTGTATAATGCAGTTACACATTTTGAATTTTAATTTAATTGCTGAAACTATTTTATTTAAAAAAAGCTAAAATTTAAAAATCTCAATTGCTATTGTTAAAAATTATAGAAAAAAAGCTATTGACATAAAAATAATTTCTCTGAAGCAAAACAAGAAATTCATATTGGCATTTAAAACAAAATGTCTGACATTTTACAAAAACTTTATAGTTTGCTAAACCTTCGAAAAAATTATTTTTTTTTTTTTTTTTTAACAAGCGGCAGTAAATATAAGTTTTTAAATAATTTATGCCAAAATGTTTAACAATAAGGCAATTCACAATACATAATTTTATGGATGTCACGTCACATTCATTATATTAAAGAAAATACAACCAATACGTCACAATAGAACACTTCGTAAATTAAAAAATAATTTTAAAAATAATATTATATTAAAAAAATAATTCAATTATTTTTAAATATTTCGTTAAACTATTATCCTAAGAAAAAACATTATTCAAATGGACCAAGATTTATGGCAATTTCACATGGGACCATTCTTTAAAGTCGACCTTGACCAGTTTTCTTTTTTTTTTCATTTTATTCTATAAGAGCCTTTTTAAACAAATATTTTGCGTGCGATTAAGTTAAAGTTTATTTGTTTTTGTTTTGTTTTTAATTTGAGGTTTTTGTGCGGATATTGAGTCTAGATTCAAAAATATGAAATACAAACAATAATTTTTACAGTTCTTGTATATTTTTTTTTGTTTTTAATTATATTTGCGTGTGCATATAAAATTTTCTTGCTGAAAAAAAAAAAATTTGAATAAAAGAAAAATAAGCTTAAGATTTGGAAAAACAACAAGGAAACAGCGTTATACAAACTACAGCCACATTTAGACCACTCCGACATACTACCAGTCCTGGCAAACATTCACATTCATGCGATATGTCATCAAGTGCCGTTTATGGCCAAAAGTATAGAAAAATTAAAACGCTTTAAATAAACTTAACGATTTTTTTCTTTTTTTGCTTCAAAATATGTTTGTAAATACGATAATGAAAATGTTGTTTAATTCCCCCAAGTAGTATTAAATCGTATTTTTTTTGTTTGCAGTAAAAAATTGTTAGCGTGTTATAATATTTTCTTGTAATATTTTTTGCACCCAACAATTTGGCGTTGGGAATAATTTTTATTTGATATAAAGCACAAAGCATGCCACATAACAAAAGGCTGGTTTGTTTTTTCGGATTTTATATGTTGAGTTCTTCTTAAGTTCGTACACACCAAATGAGCAGCAAATGAACACTTGTACATAATTTTTTGATTACAATACGTGGCCATTTGTGTTTTTTTATTTCGTTTGCAAACTTCTTTAGGGAATGGGTTTTGTTAAAGGAATTATTTAATACCTTTTAGCAGGGAGGTCTTAAGAAGCAAATAGTGTTATCTAACTGAAAATAAATCTCTGATTACATTGGTCGATCCCTGACACAATTTCAGCGATTTATTATGTAAAAGACCTCTTAATTTCAAATAAGACTTCCGTTTACCCTCATCACAGACCATATTTTGGAGCACCGCCCTAGTTTAACTATTTTCATAATTTTATATTTTTTAATTTTATTAAAAACTACTTTTTTAAATTATCCTTTCGATTTTCCAATTTTTTTGGATCCACTTTGGAAACGTAAAGCCAAAAAAAAAAAAAAAAAAATAAATAAAAAATCAAACATTTTTCGCAAGTTAGGCAATGTACAACACCAAGAGTTAAACTTTACGATTGCGAGGGATGCACAGAAAGAAGATAAGGTGCTATGGGGAAATTTAATGTATAAATCATTCTTAGTCAAATCCACGGACAAAAAAGTATCAAAAATTCCCCCAGAAATGGAGAAGAGTAAGGACTTAAGTTCAAACGGTATCAGTATCGATTTTCAAAAAGATCACTATTAGTAGAAACGAAAAATATAAGCAGATGTAACAATATCTAAATTGAAATCTTTAACAAAAATTTGGCAACATTTCGTGAAATAAGGTGTGTTTTTTAGAGCCATACAACTTTTTTTTTTTTTAAATAAGACACAACGAATTCAATTGAATGAGCAAATTTATGGCTTTATAACCCAAAAATTTCATGGCATTTATTGTTTAAAAATTATTTTTGGCATTAGGCCCCCAATTGCGCCTTATGAACGCCATCCTGTCAGTTCTATTATGCAGCACTTTTTCGAGCATAGTCTTTGTTTTTCTCGTCAAAAGAGCATCTAACGTTGGCTTCTAAATGATTAATCGTTGCTGGTATATCAGTATAGACCACAGATTTGACGTACCCCCACAAAAAGATATCCAAAGGTATGAACGAGGTGGCCAAGGTCCTTTCTCCAGATTATTCTGTCACCAATCGTTTGGCTCAACAAAGTGGTGGTTTCACGCGCTGTAAGGCATGTGGCGCCGTCTCTTTGGAAACATTACTCCTCCAAATATTTTGCAATGATATGAGGAATAAAACATCACGAATCATTTGCCTGTAGCGTTTGTCATTCACAGTAATTTTGTCACAGTTTTCGAATTTAAATCCAAATGTGGCAATGACGGCTTCGGCATCTTAACCGCAGAAGAATGTGATTTGTTTTCGGTTGCTATGGAGTCTCATGAGGATTGTGCTTTCTCCAAAAATAAAAATTCTTCTTGTTACCTATTAAGCTAGGAATGAGCCTCATCGCTGAAGATGATTGAACATTACAAATCTGGTTGAACTTTCAGTCGATTCTCAGCCCATTTATTTAACACAAGACGCAATTGATGGTCCGCTGGCTCTCATTCTTGCATCAGTTGGATCTTATATGAATAAACGCCTCGATGTTTCTTCGAAATTTTGTTAACCGGTAGAGATCGAATAGCTACGAATGGCATCGGGTCGATAAATTGGATTCCACTGTCACACTCATGTCTACAGCGGTCATGGCTTCTTCTGTACGCTCGGTGCGGTCTCAATTGAATGAATATTATCCTATTTCGATACTTCCCATCATTGACCTAATCTTTTAACATATATTGCAGAAACAAACTTTCCCCAATTTTATGAAAAACAATTTATTAAATACACAGGAAAAAGTTTTTTTTATCAATTAAAAAAATGGTTTAAAAATTATTTTAATTTAATTAATGTGATAATTGAATCAATTATTTTTTTAATTGAAAGAAAATTAAAAATGTAATTTTTATTAAATTAACATTTAATTGTTTTTAAATAAATTTTTAATTCAAATATTAATTTAATAACAAAAAATCTTAATTGACTTTTTTCGTTTAAAATAAAATAATTTCAAGCACAATAAGTAAAATCTTTTAATGAAAAAAAATTATGTATTCCCAAAAACAACTTTTTTGATAATAAATTTTTGCAAGTGCACGTGCGTAAAAAACTGAACTGGCATATTGTTTTTATTTTGATTTCTTGCGAAAACAATAACATCAATTTGTTTTTGTTTTTAATTTGTTTTTTCTTTACCCACTGACAACCACAATTAATGTTGGGAGAATTCCAACGAATTGTAGTGGGGAATGTAAGAAAAGATAAACTCATCGCTGATTTATTGTTTGGTATTTTGTTTAAGCTTTGATATCGTTGCAAAAAAGACTTTTTGAGTGTTTGTAGGTAATTCTCATTCCCTCTGTAGTCTTATTTGCTGATAGCTTTGGCTTTTCTAAAATTATTTAGGAGAACGTTTCCTGATGATCTGGCCTAAGCAACCAGTGAAATGCGCATAGGAACAGCTTATCCACCAATAATAAATTTCAGTATTTTTATAAATTATAAAAAAAGGGAATTAAGCACAATAAGTAAAATCTTTAAATGAAAACAAAGTTATGTATTCCCAAAAACAACTTTTTTGATAATAATTTCAACTTGTAAAATTGTTGTTAGGAATTGTCCATACTTAATTAAACAAATTAAAAGATTGCTTGAAATGGCAAGGTTTTTTGATCATTTTTTTAATTAAAATTAAAAATATCATTAATTGAAAAAAAATTTCAAAATTGTAACATTTTTAGTAACCAATCATTTTGGTAATAGGTGCAAAATCAACAACTTGATTGCTTGATATTATGAATTTGGTAATTAGAGACAATTATTAATTTTTTCTGTGTTAGTTTTAATATGGCTTTCGAAAGGGTTGTAATACGACCAAAATTATATTTGTAATGGATTAGATTCATAGTGCTGTTGCGGGAATATTTTATGATCTAACGAAAGCGTTTAGATCATGAAATATTGTTGCAGAAGCCTTAAAACTATAGAATTCACGGGAATGAACTTTTGCTTCTAGAGAACTTCATAACAAATAGAAGACAATTTGTTTAAGTTAAGGAAAAGAAGAGTATTCTACGAATTATCGTACTTGGAGTTCCACAGGGAAATGTTCTAGATCCTTTGTTGTTTTTTTAATATACATAAATGATTTAAAAAATTTTAACTTGACAGGCAACATTTTTATATTCGCTGATGATATTAGAATATTTTCTCATTATAAACAGGAAACCTCATTAAAACCGTATATAGAACGATATTCTTCATTACTTCCGGAATATGTTCGTATAAAATAGTTTTTTTTAATCGTGCAAAGAAGAAACTTATAAGATTTAAACAACAGTTTGGTTTTAGTAATGATTTTAGTATTTTAGTAGTTCAGGGGGTTCCATCTGTTGAATATTTGGGAATATTTTTTCAGGAAAATCTCATGTGGGATAAAAAAACAAAAAAAAACTTTCATTAATATATGGAGAAAAAAACTACAGAGCTTAAATCGCTTTAGAGAAAGCAGAACAGAGCGATTAAAAGTATAGCTAATTTGCCTGCCTGGTTTCCAACTGTTACGTACGTAGATTTATGTACTGTAATAAATGAATTAATAATAAAAAAAAAAAAAAAAAAAAAAAAAAAAAAAAAAAAAACTTTTTTGGTTTTCGTTTTGCCAATATACTTTATTCCAGCTAAGTTCCAGCTATTACTGTATATGTTTAAATGTCTTAATTGTATTGGGCATCATACCATACAATTCACACGGAATTAGAATACTTTAAGCATAAGAATCTTGACAATTTAAGAACAATCTTTTGCCAATCTGAAAGAACTAAGAAATGCGTTGAACACTCTGGTTGTAGAGAATATAACAACTTGCCACATCATATTAAACAAGCATATCGCAGATTAAGGCCATAATCATGTAAAACGTAACGCAACGCCAAACAATAACATTGAAAGCAAAAACAAAGTCATAAATATTTTGTAATTTTGTTGTTGCTTTCTACAGAAATTCATGTACCGTTTTAAAATGTTCAACGCCAGAAGCTATGCAGTGTTTGAAATTTTAAAACGCAATGTGTATTTCTGTAGAAAGCAACAACAAACTTACAAAATATTTATGACTTTGTTTTTGCTTTCAATATAATTCTTTGGCTTTGCGTTGCGTTTACATCATTAGGGCCTAAGTCTTACTTACAATTTTTTTTTTACATTTTGATGAGCTTCTGATATAACGTTTATTGGTATGTTAAAAAATACATGTTAAATTTGTAAATTAAAACTTATTATAAATATATTGAAATACTTTTGCTTAAATTTTGCCAACAAGCCAATCGGGCGCTGAGATGAAATTGGAATACTGTTATATTTTATAATAATAAAAAAAAAAATAAACGGGTTTAATGTAGTCGTGAATCGATCCATAGTATTGCATGTTAGCTGCTCAGAGGGACATTTATACGCACCGTAAACTTGACACTTGACGAATTTGAAAAATAAACTTCCACGATTTTAAAACGTTGCATAGAGATTGGCAAAAGTATACTGAAAAAAAAATCAAACCGATTTTATTAGTATGACAGCTAGTTTTACAGTTATCCCTATCGGAAGTTCTATACGTCTTAAAAAAAACACCCTTATAAAAACATGTTTCTTGCATTCATAACAAATATGTATAGAATGTTCTTAAGATCTCAAAACTTTTGAAAAAATTCAAAATAATTAAGATCAAATAAACATATTTAGGTCTTTTACAAAATATCGACAAGTTTAACCCAATAAAAAATATTACAAAACCCGAGGATATTTTTATATACTAAAAGATTCAAGAAGGAATTCGAAAGTTTTGAACTTTATCGACTTGTAGTGAACAATTTTCGGAGCCAGTCTAATATACGCCAATACATGTGCATAGACTTATATTAATGTATGCATATTATGTACATACTTATACATTTATACATATTTCCACAATATTTTAGACCTTTCTTAATAGGGTGTTGGACTTAGCCCAGTCACTTTTTGTTTTTAGTACTTTTCATTTGCTTTCCATAAAGAATAATCGTTCATGAGGCAAACAGGTGAAAAATAAATAAATGCTTTAATGAAATTATTATTTTATTGTTTGTTTTCGTTTCTTTTTCGTTGAAGCTTCTTGATGTTCGTTTGTTTGCGTTTTTTTCTAAATAGAGTTGGTTGGGGCTGCTTTAATATTTTATGAAATTTTTATTGGCATGCAAATACCATTATGGAGAATAACTTTTACTTTAAGAAAAACTTAAGTGAAAGTCTTTGGTTTTTTTTTTAAATTAAATTCTTTGAATTTTTTTAAATTTTAAATACGAAATTTGGTTTTCCAGCTTATTTTAACTGATATTGAAGTATCCTAAGTTGCTTATTTAAGGCCAAAAGTGGCCTTATTATAACAACAATACAAAACAACAGGCCAAGCAAAAAATCATCAGTTATTTCTTTACAAGTTTAAACAGCTGGTATGATTCTTTTAAACAGTACTTTTATCTTAATTAAATAAGATAAATCAAGTAGCACTTAAAAACTGAAAGTGTTTTTATGCAAGTTGAATTTAAGTGAATATGAACTTAATACGTATTTAAATACGATGTGAAAAAACTGGCCAAAACATGAATATTTTAATTTATGTGTTGAACAATTTATCTTAATAATATTGCTATACTAAATCAAAAATTCTTTGTAAAAAATTATTCTGACTGCTATTCACTTGTGAATAGCAAGATCAAATTGCTAACATTTCATGTAGATAATTAATTTTGATATAAGACCAAAGTCTTCACTGATAGAACGCATAACGACGACTGATAAGATGGAAATTATTTAGTGCATAAAACTTGATTATTTAAATGGAAATCAAGTGAAATTCTAACTGGAAAGATGCGCATACAGTTGTTAGGATGTGGTGAACTCAGATGTCCTGTATGTGTAATAAACTGTTAAATATCATAATTAAATATTTTTAAGAAAGTCGAAAGTAAAAGTTAAAGACCGCTGCAAATGGAGTTTGATAGGAAAGTATGAACTTAAACACCGTAAACTGCCTTTCAGACTGCATAATATGATTAAGATTGCAAATAAATGAGTTTACGCCAAACTTAATCTAAATACCAACATAATAAGAAGTTTTATTGGTACAAAGACTATATTCCGGAAAGGAGCTTGTATGGTGGCTATTTTATATTATGGACCGATTCTCAAAAGATTATATAGGCTTGTGACAATTGTTATAATTGTATGTACTTTATCTCCAAAATTGCGAACTGAACTTTGCAGCCAGCCGGACAGACGGAATGACATCGCAAGATCGATTTGTATACTTTAAGTTGGCTCTAGGACCAATAAATTAATGTGTTACCAACATCATGTGGGTACAAAAATACAACATTGATAGACAGAGAAATAAAAACAAAGTGAAACACCACCTAATTCCTATATTGCTTAAGTAACACCATAGTAAAATAAGAACCAGGTGTGTTCATTAGGAAGAGTTGTCAATATTTACCAATGAATGTCAAACAACGAAATGCAACTAATTTGCAAATATTTAAATTTTAACATATTTTGCACGTTTTAGATATTGCAAATTTACTGTTTTATATAAAACTAGATTTTTTTCAATATTTTGTTAATTTAAAATTGATTTTCGGTTAAAATTTGTTACCAAAAAATTTTTATATTAAGAAATTTTTCAAAAAATAAAATTGATTTATTTGATTTTCGACGCTTGTTTTAATTTTTTCTTAATTTTCTTTTGATTGACGGTATATGGGTTTTAACATTAAGAACAAAATTTCTAATGACTATACCTTGTATTTATTCTACCATGAGTAACACAAGAAAAAATGCTTAGAAGAAGAAGAACTAATTAATTATAAGCATGAATTAATGTTTACCTATTATTGAAGTAGGTCAAAGATAACTTTAACTTTAACGTTGCGGTAGACTTTAAAGCGGGGCTGTGGTGTAGTCAGAAAAAAGTACTAACTCCGACTGCGACTACAAACGCTGATATTTTTTAAGTGCGACTTCGACTCCAACTCCTACTCTATTCTTGATTCTAAATGTATTTGACTTTAAACTCTTTTTATACCCTTCACCGCTAGTGGTGAATAAGGGTATACTCAGTTTGTCATTCCGTGTGAAACTTTTTTATTATTCATCTAAGACCCCATAAAGTACATATATTCTGGAACCTTGGGTAATTCTAAGTCGATTTAGCCATGTCTGTTTGTCTGTCCGTTTGCTGAAAACCTGCTCACTTTCGAAAAACTCAAAAGATAAGAACAATGTTGGTAGCAAATTGCTTCTAGTTATCCTTAGCAGTTTGGGATTGAAGTCCAGCAAAATGCGATCAGTATTATCAGAGTTATGAATCAAAATGTAGAACCACCACCATAAAAAATTGACAATTTTGTTACAAAAACTAGCATAAAATGTGGCATACTGCACGGTAGGCAAACTCGTTTTGTATGACTTAAAATTATACTGTACATCTTAAACAGCAAAAAATATTGCTATCATATTAAAATGTTCTATTTTATAGGACTAGAAATCACAATGTCAAATTTCGTTAAGATCGGTCCATAATTAACCATAGGCCCCATATCGTTACCTACAACGCAAAAGGCCCTATCTAACATTTTGAAAATTTCACAGGAGAAGCAAAAAACTATTTAAAATGGTATATTGATAAATTGCCTTAAACAGTTTATAATTAATTTTCTTCTATTTTTCTTGTTAAACCTACCAGTGGTTTTGACAAATAACAATGTTGCATATAATGCAAGCTGTTAGTTGTATCTATTAGCGTTTTATCGTATAATATTTTGTATATAGGGCTTGTTGTTTTTTGTTAATAAAATCGCTTATTTTCTTCGAAAGATTCCAAAATTTGTAGTGCACATTTGTGTTGATGCAATACATCAGAATCAATGAAAAAGTCGATTTTTAATTTTTCGTTAGTTAGGGCCTTTTGCGTTTTAGGTAACGATATAGTCTTCTGGCGGAAAATAGTTAGTACGCCTAAAACCGTAACAAATAATGCTATCATATAAAAATTTGTTACGTCACAGTTTTATAAGGCTCGAAATCATACTTTAATTTCGTGAAGATCGAACCATAATTTACCCTAGGCCGCATATAAAACGTACTCTGGGAAAACAGTTTAGTATGTTAAAAACGTAATAAATAATGCTATTGTAATACAATTTGGTCCAGCAAATAAGATTTCCTGAAGCTCGGTCCATTATTTACCATTTAATGTCCAATATTATGCTCACTCTGGAAAATTATTGAAATATTTAAATATTTACGCCTCAAAGCGTAGTAGATATAGATATTGTGGTACAATTTGATCAAATTTAGGTTCATATAGCCAGAAATAATATCATGCAATTTTCTGATTATCGGTCCATATTTACCTTAGATCCCATATTAAGCAGCCTTCTGAAAAGCACTTTAAACGCGTAAACAAATTAAAATTCGTTCCATTTAGATTTTTTAAAACAGAAATCATTCCACGGGATTTCGTGATGACTACTTCATATTTCACCATGGTCTAATATAAATTGCCCTCCTGAAAATCATTTTATTTCGGCATAAACTGTTACGAATCATTATATTTTATTCAAGTTAGTTCAAATTGCTAGAAATGAAAGCACAACACTGAATGATTGTTGTCCAATTGGTTTAAACCGGAAACAATTTTTGTATTGATGTCCGTTTTTATAAAGATTAATTAAAAATCTATAGCTCTCGTATATTCTAACTAACGGTGGAGGGAATCAAAGATTTGGCACAGCCGAATATAGCACTCTAACTAGTTTTTAATGCAGTACCTTTTAAATGGTTAAGTACAGCAAGAATATTATTCGGAGAAATTTCAATTTGGTATTTGAATTTGCATCGCCAATTTCGAAGAATTTTTATTTTGGAAAATATTGGAAATTTTTTTAAATTTTTAATGCCGAAAAATTTTGAAGTCGGAGTCGCGAATTTATGTGGGTACTACGATTCCGGTACAAATCCTCAACTCCGACTCTACAACTCCGACTTCGACTCTACACACAGCCCTGCTTTAAAGGTTCGTAGTTACTAAAAATAATTTGACATATAGAAATCTGTTAAAAAGAAATAAGGAAATATGTCAAAATTTATTTAATTTATATATTTTAGCTTTTGTTGGTTATGCGTTGTTTTGTGGAAAATTATTAAAAAAAAAACGTCGTGTGCGTCGATGAAATTTTCGCTTCATGAACTGATCCACAACGTAAATGTTTACGTTATAGAAACGAGGTCTTAACCCATTATGAATTATTATTTGTGTCTGGCCAAACGCACTTTTTCAGACCAAACCCGAAGGCAAATTTTGCAACGTTCGGCCGAACCCGAACTTTTTGTCATTAAATCTGAACACTTATACTTTTTTAATTTATTTATTTAAAACAAAATAAAATTTCAGGATATCATATGCAAAATGAAAAGATAGAAAAGATAAGTTTTACTTTAAAGAAATAAAACTATTTTTAGTTAAAAAATCAGAAGGTATAAAAAAGTTCAATATACACGCGGAAAAATCCAAGGTACGAGTACTATACTACAGGAATTTAATATAGAAAACATATTAGTACTCAAAATGTAATATTATAATGGCTAAAAAGCAATTTTATTGCTTTTATGCTATGCAGATTATTTCTCCGGTCGGAATAAAGGTGTCCAGCAGCACTAAATAACCGAGAGGGTATTTCTGGTCACAGCCTTAAGATTTATAAATGGACTGGAGTTCCATTATTTAAATATATATGTATTTCGGGGACTTACAAGATCAGTCAATTACATGAATTTCTTTTTTAATAAAATTTTTGTCCTGTTATTCTTTAAGTTCTACATGTGGTGCTTTCGTGTTATTTTCATTTACACACTTGAACACAACTTTGTATATCATAAAAAAGTTCGGTGTTTGGTAAAGTTCGGTGTTTGGTAAAGTTTGGCCGAACACAATTCGTTACCGAACTCCGTTACTAAGCCCGAACGTTCAGTTGGACACTAATTATTATAAACAAATAATTAATATCGGAAAAAATGTCCCGCTTCATTGTCTGGGATCACATTAAAAAGAATATTTTTCTTTTAAAAGAATTTATAAATTTAAGTTCATTCTATGTGAAAATAATTACGGTTTATAATTTTTATATTTCCCTTTTACTTATTTAACGAAAACAAAAATATAAACGAATTTCACTAGATTAAAGGAATAACGCCTAACGAGCTTTATGTGTGCAGACTTTAGGGCATACAATGAGTATGCACGTGAAAATCAATGGGATGAAGAGGGAGAGGTAAACCTTTAATTATATAATTTGGTTAATATGAAAGAAATAATCGTCAAAATTCTTATATATAAATATATGAATTTAAACAAAGTAACTATTACAATTTAAGAAGTTTAAAATTTATGTTATTTTTTTTTATTTTTATTTTTGTGTGTATTGTAGATTCTTAAACATAACTAAATGACCCGGAAAACTTTGTTCTGCTTTCTGCTTGCTGTTTGGCTGTTCAGCAAGAGGAATTTATTCGCTGAAGACGATGACCCCCGATGAAAAAAAAAAAACAAAATCACCAACCATTTATTTTTTCAAAATGTATTTCAATAACGTAAAAGACATATGCATTGTTTGATCACCTAAGAGTTAAATGTAAAGTGAAACTAATATTTATTTTTTTTATTTTAAAATAAGAAAATGAAATAAATAGAATCAATATTAACTAAGAAAGCAATTGAGTGCACGATCTTTACAATCTTTAGCCAACACAAATAAATTCGAACGGAGGACATGCCTCGTATAATTTTCCGTGTTAAAAACATGTTGTGCCCAAATCTAAGTGGCACACAGACATTGTTGGACCTTGTGACATATTGATTGTCATTCCGAATGTCAATCTAATGGAAAATTTAACTCGTTTGAATTCAACTGACACGTCTGTGAGAATCATTGGAATTCGTGGCAGCAAAACATTTTCAAAAATTTTACAATCACAATTCTGGCTCCGATAAAGTTTTTCATCAATTTTTTATTGACCAATCGCATACCATTGCACAGCCAAAGTGGGTTCAAATTCCGAAATAAAACAACCGGAGATCCACCTTTCAGTTATAGAAGGTGTGGTGACATGCCCGGAAAAATCCAGTAAGTGCCAAGACTCTGTAATTTATAGCTTCTTTGATATCACAAACTGTATCGATCGATTTGTATGATAGGAAGTTGCCTGACAGCAACTGCTGTATCTTGAAGTTTAAATCGTTGACGTCCTCATTTTTTGCTGCCAAAATGAATCTTACGATTTTTGTATTGTGTGCTTACATTAGAAAATATGCGACCAATGAGAGCATTTTGTGAATCAACTATTCTGCAGAAAATTTTTTTATGCATCCAGTATTTTCATAGATAGCAACTTTTCCATCGCCAATACCCAACAATTGGGGTATTTTTTAAGCCAAATAAAATAAAAAATGCAAAAAAATGTTCTGGCAAAACTCTCTGAACAGGGACACCCTAATGACCTAGAGGTATGATAAATACTTACAAAAGTAAAAATCAAAATGGTGAAAATATATTTTTCTAACGTATTCATTTTTGCATGTACGGGAAATACCCCTTTAATTTGCTTTCACCTAATGATCAAGTTCAAAAATACCTAAAATACATACGACTGCTTAAATGAATGTAATTTTTGTAAATCAGTTTGCAAACATTTTAGTTTTTTATACGATTTGTATGAAGGTACTCAGGTATCTTGTCGAACAAGATTTTTAGTTTTCTTTTTACTTGAAGACCAAATGTTTCAAATAAAGTTAAAATTTTTTAAATATAAATTTTATTTAATCTTACAAAAATGGGGTTTTGCTTTCCCATTATTCCCCTTTTTTGATTGTTTGTTTAGCCTGTTATTTTGCAAAGTTGTTGACTGCATGTGTCTGTCTTTACGAATAACAGACTATATGTGTAAGTTTGAATTCAATGTAGGTATGTATGTGTTTTTGTGGCTTTTTAAGATTAAGGTTTTAACGTGTGTACGTTTGTATAGCGAAACGTTTGACAGCAGAGTGTTTCAGCAATGAAAATAACTGGTACACAATTCAAAGAACAAAAAATTTCTTTATCTAAAGTTTTTTTCTGTTTATTTATTCAAATTAAAATTTCAAATCTTGTTAAATGGAACATTACTTTTATTAAATAGAAGAAAAGAAGAATAGGCCATAGAAAAAGGACTAGAATCTTAAGAAAGAGAAAAATATAACTTCGATATAAGAAAATTCTAACTTTATTATTTAGAAATATTATATTAATTTTCAGAGAAACTTAAATCGTATTTAATTTTGTCAGTTTTATTTGAAAGTCATATTTAATTACAAGATACAAGTATGGCAGTACAACTAAATACAAGAAAAATATCTTAAAAATGAGTATGAGAGGTGGTGTCAAAAACAGCTGACTCTTATTGCTTTGCCTGTTGTTGTTGTGATATTGAGGCCACCTTTGCTGAGTAATACATAATGAAAACTTTAATTGAATTTAAATGTGCCAGTTTGGTGAATAAGGTTTCATTTAAGTGTTTAGTAAAAAACAGAAGTTTGTACTTAAAACGATTTTAAATAAAAATGTGATTTAAAATGAAACCTAAAGCAGTTTGTTTAAGTATAAGCCACCTCTAAGCCTAAAATATTTTTTATGAATTTGAGGGTTTGTATTTAAAAATATTTTCACCACAATCATAATATTTAAAAAAATTAATTTTTCTAAATTCAAACATGGTTTGTTTGATTTTTATTTCACAAAAGGCAAAAATATTGACATAATTAATAAAAAATTTTAATACTTATGCCCTTCACCACAGTTGGCAAGCGTATATTTATATATATACATTAGTTTGTCATTTCGTTTGTAATTTCTACAATATTGATGTTAGATCCGATAAAGTACAGACGAACTTCCATAACCCGAACTTCTCTTACTCGAATTTTCCCTAGCTCGAACTAATTAGCAGTGGCTCTTAAAGAATAAACAACATACAGTTCTCCTTCCATAACTCGAACCAAAACTTTACATATTAGGGGTTTTCACCCTTTGTATTAATAGAACAACTCTGTTATATTTAATACGATTTCATACTTCAAAGGGTGAGTGTCTTTTTCATCTGCATTGTAAATTAATGAATTTGCTGAGTGAGAGAAAGAGACAGATAAAGTTTCTTCAACTGTTTTATTCTGGTAAATTCAAACACTTTGTTTACTACTGTTTTTGCGGGATTTTTCAACCACAGCGTAGTATATTTTAGTCTAATACATTTTGTTGTTGCAGTGTTGTAAATGTTAGTATTTTTACTAAAATTATAAGATTAACAAGGTCTACAAGGGACTTTACTATCAAGGGTGAATTCCGCTATTATTTCTTTAACTCGCTGTTTTTTTGCTTGTATTATTGTTTTTGATTGTTTATTTGCTTTCTTTTGCTTGTTAGCTGGTTTGTACATTTACTTTCCTCTTTTTTCGGGGAAATCCCTTTTAGTATACATATAATCAGAGGAGTTCTGGAAATCGAAAACGAAAAACGCGAGAATTTTAAAGTCGTTTTTTAAATAAGATTTTTGTAGTAAAAGAAATACAAATACATTACAATACAAATATCATAGTTGGGGGTAGTGCACTAAATATTGATTTGAATCAGCAGTGCACTATCACTTAATAAAACTTCAATAAAATTAGTTTTCACTCTTTTTTACCAGCTTTAGTGATGATTGCTATTTTTTTTAGCTACCACCAAAAAAAATTACTGATATTGCAAATTTTTTCACTATCACTAAACGAAGATTGAATGCAAAAATCTGCACTTAACTCAAATAGTGCAAAATTTGTACTTACAAAACAGCTGCATAGAACAGACTCTCACTAAAATTTGAAAAATGTAATTTTGTATGAGCATAATTTTTGATACCTGTTATGATATGCATCAGAAAGGAAATTAAACAACATGTCAATAATTTATCAGTAACGGAATATCTCATGGCTTTTATCATAAAAACAAGTTTTTTGTTTGTAAATTAAGTGCAAAATTATAAGTTGCAGTAAAATGAGTGAAGAGCAAAAAAGTTCGAATGAACTGATGATTGCTTTTTCTTAAATCAAACTATTTATTTTTGAGTGCAAAATTTTTTAGCATCACTATCACTCATTTTTAGTGAGGCTGCTACTTTTCAATTCATCACTCAACATCAACAAAATGATTGCAAAAATTTTTCATTATCACTAACTGTGAGTTGAAACTACAAAATGAGTGCACTACCCCCATCTATGACAAATATTTCTCTATTAAAAAGAATTCGATAAGAAAATTATAAAAAATTGGATAAAGAGTGTATTAAAAAGAACTTCAAAATTTTTGCGTTTTGCGTTTTCGATTTCGAGAACACCCCTGAATGTGTGTCTATTTGTTTGCTTAAGTATTAGTTCTATGCAGAAGTATCATTCGCGCTATATGATAAATGTTAAAATATTTGTATTTATTTATTATCATGGCAAAGAAACGTGCTTTAAAATGTTTTTCGATTTAAGAAAAATATAAGCTAATAAAATAAGTCGAAGGTAGATTAAAGGACAAATGAAAAATGAAAATTTTCGTTTAGAAATTTATATTGAAAACAAAAACAAATTTGAGTTTTTTTATTGTTGTTTCAATATAAATTTCCAAGCGAAAATTTTTATTTTAATTTAAAAAACAGGCAGAAAGACCCCAATATACAAAAATTTCGACATAGCAGACCTCAATTGGTTTACAACCAGCAAGAAGTCAGAAAATGCCGATATTTTACTTCACTGTACCTTGTTGATTACAAGTACATGCATACTAAGGTATGCAGCTTTCAAATAGCGATCACACAAGTTTGCAATTTAATCTTTTTTCAACAAGAAAATTCTGTAACTAGAAGCGTCCATACACTCATAGAAAAATTCATCTTCATATATTTGATGCCCTAACATCAGAACTGTGACATCAATGTTATTACAAATGGCATCAATGTGGCAAAAAGTGACATCAATCCAATGACTAACGTCATCATAAAACGTCATCATTTATGCTATGACTGCAGTTGCATCAATTCGATGCCAAATTTTGTGTATTATAATTATTATTTTTCTGTTTAAAAAGTAAAATGAGAAGCAAAAATTTCCATATTCTATTTTTTAAAATTATTTGAAACCAAAACTACATCGGGCATACTGTTGTTGTCTTATAATTAAGAGTTCTTCGGTTAACAATGGCGGCATACAACAAAAGTGAAACAAACATGTGTAAAGGATAAGTAAATAATATTCTCTCACTTTGATCCAATGCTAATGATTTAATAACAATTGAGCCCAATGAGTCCCTTCTACGATGTTACTGAGTCATCGCACTGATGACATGTTTTATTAAACTGACTCCGATTCGTCATATCTGTGATGCCGATGTGTCATCCCATTGACGATATTAAATTTTTGACCCTGCTGACAATTTGACCTAGTAATGTTAACGCTGACATCACAATGATGAAAAGTGTTATGGGGTCAAAAACAAAGACTTTCCATAGTACTGATATCAAAATACATAAGCGTTATGACGTCTTTTCTATCAGTGTAAGTCGAAGTTTGTTTTGGGGTAATGGTGATTCGAGTTATGGAAGTTTGACTGCATTTATATTCTGGGTTCTTGTGAGTACCGAAATTGATTTAACGCTGTCTATCTGTCTGAGAGACCGCCTCTCTGCTGAAATGGTGTCTCCAAAGACCCCAGAAATAAATGCCATAGACTATATTTATGTATATTTATGCTACATATGCTCTGCTAAATTTTGCAATAGTAATTCAGACAGATCGGTCCATGAATGACTGCGATATGAGCAAAACCTAGATGGTCCCGAATTTTGACATAAAATCCCCTGTTGTCTTTATTTTATTTTTTATCTTAACGTTTATTCACATAACAAAATTATACATAATTTACATTTGTATTCAACGAAAATAAGTACTCAACCCTTTTTTTAATTTTTTTATTCTGTATGAACTGATAGAAAAGGCGACATAACGCTAATGTATTTTCTCTGATGATTTTCAGTACTATGACAAGTGTCTTCGTTTTTAATGACAAACTGTCATTAAATTGATTCATTGGCATTGACTAAGGTTAAATGGAGAGAATATTATTATTTACTCACTCGTTACACATGTTTTCTTCACTTTTGTTGTGTTCCACCCTTTGTTTACAAAAGTACTCTCAATTATAAGCAGAGAAGACAAAAAAAAGCAAAAAACAAAGTGTTTACAGCAAAAAAAAATATATAAAAAAGCACAAAAATTTAGAAAAAAAAGCAGCAAAAAAAGCATTTTTATTTTTTTAATATATACATTTAAATATAAAAAATTACAGTTATTCTATTTCTTCAGATTCGTGAAAACAGTTACAATAACCAATCATGTGGGCTTTTATATTTGTAAACGTAATTTTTCTTCGTCTTTCTGTTAAAAGTGAATTGTATAGGTAAAAACTTCTTTCCACGTCAACGGATGTTGTTGGAGCAAATTTATATTTCAAAATTTAATTTCGTCATCAGGCTTAGCACCAGTTTGAAGAATGTTGTTTATTTGTAAAATTTGTGTGAACCCCGGATTTCTTTGAAATACATACTGCATTAAATTTCTTCATATATATTTTTCATGTAGATTCTCAAGAGCTTCTCGTACATTTGAAACAATATTTACACTTTCGTGAATAGCTAACCCAACTGTTTGTAGCTTTTTTTTATAGAAGACACAATAATTGAAAAATTGTTTTTGATAAACGCAAGTTGGGAACTTAATCCGGGCAAGTTATATATTTCCTTGGCGTACGAGATCGAATCTGAGTCTTCACTTTTCAGTTAAGAAATAACAGAATTTACTTTATCAAGGTATTCTGCATAATGCATTGTGGCTTCTATCCAAGTATTCCAACGTGTATGGCATGAGAACGGTGGAAGAGCCAAATTGGGATTCATTTGTAAAATTAACTGCTTTCCACGAGGAGCCTATGGAAATTAAAATTTTAGTTTGTATGTGTGTAAATACGAGCTATTGAAAAATTAACTTAACAAAAACGGATTTGGTACAAGATATTAATTTATTTACATGCTGAAACTCTAAGCGTATGAAGTCAGCAACACGATGAAGTCCATGAGCAAAACATGTCAAATTCCACTTAACATGTATACCGCTGCATCAGTTATTATTAGCAATATTTTGTCGTATTGAATGCCTAGATTAAATTAAAAAAAAAACATAAAAATATAAAAAAAAAAATTATGAATCAAATATTCACTTACCATCAGGCCATAAAATTTGTAATGAATCGTTGAAGAAAGTTGCAATAGAAGCCCCATTTGCATTTTCGAGAACACCCATGTTCAATAAAAAAGGTTTATTTCCAACATCGTCATTTAAAATACCAAATATAAAGTTGGCCACATATATTTGTTCACTGTCTGTTGTTTCATCAACAGAAATTTATATATATTTACCTTTAGGCTTTTCACGCATTTTTCCCAAAGCTTCCGTATACATTTGAGGTATATATTTACCTCGAATAGAACATTCGCTTGGAACTGACAAATTGGCGTACTTTTCAAAGATGTTTTTGAAACTGGGATGGCTTACTTTTTTTACTGGTATATTGGTCTCCAACAAAAATTTACATATACCTTCGTGAAATGTATTAGCAGTAATAGTAACAGGAAATTCCGTTATAAGTTTTTGTGGACGATTTTCTTGGCAAGCAGCTAATTTGTGTTTTTTGTACTAAAATGTTGCTCCACATTGCACTTCTTTTCGCTTTAATTTTACTCGAACACACATTACAAAAAAGCCAATCTTTTTCAACTTTAAAAACTTCAGCATACAATTTAACCATTTTTATCAAAAATAACATATATGACTTTTCTTTCGTCATTTTTTTTATTATTTTTACGTTCACAACGGCCGGTTTACTTATTTTGTTTTAAACTCAAATAAGTAACATGGCTGTTTTTTTGGGATGGTAAGTTTATTAATTTTAGTTGTAAAAACGTTGAGTCCACAACTAACATATTTTTGTTTTAACCCAGAAAAAAGTTGTCAATTATTTTTTTTTCTCATGTTTTCTCAAAAAAATATTTTTTACGTAAAAATTATGTTAAAAAAGCTATTTTTCAGCAAAAACATAGTAAAAAAGCAAAATAAGCACCATAATAACAAAAACAGCAAAAAAAGCAAAAATGGGCAAAAACAGCAAAAAAGAAGCAAAACAGCAAAAAAAGCAAATTTGTCTTCTCTGATTATAAGACACCAGCAGCATGCCCGATATGGTTGTCGTAATCATTCTACTTGTAAAATTTGATGTAGATAACTAAATAATAAAAAAAATATGGTATAGGGAATTTTGGCTTCTTATTTTATTTTTTAAACATGAAAATAATGTTAATAAAACACAAAATGTAGCATCAAATTGATATAACTGTAGTCATAGCATAGATGACGCATAAAATATGACAAAATTTTATGATGACGTTCGTCATTGGATTAATAACACTTTTTGCCACATTGATGTCATTGGTAATAACATTGATGTCACAATTCTGATGTAAAGGGCATCATCAATATGAAGACGCATTTTTCTTCGAGTGTGATAATGTGTGTTTGTAGGTGAGTAGTCTAAAAGCTGCATTACTTTAGATGACGGGCATTAAAGGGTCGGCACATCCGAATATTTCATTCAAATTTGTTTTTAAATAATTTAGCAAAAATTTAATATTTGTAGGAAATTTTCCAAAAATTTGCTTGTTCTTGGAGAAAGGGAATTAAATTTTGCAGACAAATTGCATTACATTAAATAATTTTTAAAATAGAAAATATGTAAATGTAAATATTTTAATTTGGAAAATGCATATACTATTAGATCGTTTGTGTAGTAACGTAACATTCATTGCCCTAAATATAAAAATGTAACCTTATACTCGAATATTTCGCACAAAAAATTTAATGTCATATTTTTTTTGTAATTTCAAATGCCGTTTGAAAATTTTTTCAATTTCATTCAATTTACACGCGCGAAAATTGCTTTATATTTAATGTTACAATGAACCGCATAAAAAATATTAAAAAATAAAATCTCACACCCTTCTGCTGCTTATCAGCAGCAACAAAAAATATATCCCCTTCTGCTGCAGAAAGGTAGTTAATTTTTTTTTGTGCTTTTGAAGTAAATTGTTAATGTTTAGGACGAGCAAAAAAAAAATACTGGAAAATTGGTTTGTGTTTCATGGTTCAGTGCAAAAAAAAAAAGAACGACACAAAAGTGATAGAATTTGGCGTAGAGTTAAGTTTTCGAAAGGGGATGAAGGGCATGATGGTTGGTTGGTATTTTGGAATGTAGCAATTTGTATGCTTAACATAAACGAATGTTAACGATATGTGAAATGATATTTGCCTCAGAACAACAAAAAAAAAAAAAAAACAAAAAAAAATATGTGTATATATAAAAAAAACATGAAAAAATTTCAAATAACGGTTATGTCTTTGTTACATTTTTACTTCCTTTCTACATTATCATACATACTATCTTGCAATGATTATTTTACATACGCATCTATAGACAGAAGGTAAAATGAATGCTGTAAAAAAATGAAACTTAAAAATAAATTCAAATTAATTTATTTTACAGATTTTTACCCCCTTATTCATAAAAACTAAAACAAGTTAATAAAAGGCATATTAAGCATATTTTCATAGAAAATTCGTTTCATAAACCTTTAATAAGCCTGTTTTATTTTTTATGAATAAGGCCGTTAGAATTAAGGAAAAATGTTCTTGAAAATCGGTTGTAAAATGGCTGAGGTATGGAATTTAGTTAACAAATACGTACTTTTTCTAATTCTTTAAGATCTATTTTTATTGCAAGCCAAACGAGTATTTTGTTCTCATTTTTATGTAACAAGACAACTAATGCAGCTTTTTGAAACACCTAAACACATAAGAAAGTTTAAAAACGGAATGAGTTTTGATAAGTTTTGTGATGTCATTAGAGTTTTTCTTTTCCCGGACTTTTTCATTTCCAAGAAAGCGGGATTGATTTTTGAAATTTCGCGGGAATTCCTTTTTAATACAAAACGATGCAAAATTTGAGGCCCTTCAGCCAGAGAAAAACTATGTTTAATATGGTCACATTCAACAAAACTATTTTTAAAGAAAATTGTAAACATATTATGGTTAATTTAACCATATTATTATACCCGACAACCACATTATGGTTGCCCCGAACATCTTTTGGTCAATAATAAATAAAATATGGTTAAAACTTATAATAGCATGGTTGGTTTTTAACCATAGCATGTAGCTCTTTGAGAAGAGGAAAATCTATTGTTAATTTAAAAACAAATTATTGTCATATTTAACAATAACATGTTTAGGGGCAACCATATTATGGTTGTGGCTTCTTGGTGGAGGAGTAATTAAACAATAATATGGTTGTCGACAATAATATGGTTAAATGTAAACATAATATGTTCAAAATTTTGTCGACAAATAGTTTTGTTGGACGTGACTATATTTAAACATGTTTTTTCTCTGCGTGTAATCATGCAAAACTCAACGCCAAAGGATAACATTGAAAGCACAAACAATGTCATAAATATTTTGTAATTTTGTTGTTGCTTTCTACAGCAACTCACATTGCGTTTTAAAATTTCAAACGCTGCATAGCTTGTGGCGTTGCAAATGTTAAGACGGTACATGAATTTCTGTAGATAGCAACAACAAAATTACAAAATATTTATGACATTGTTTGTGCTTTCAATGTTATTCTTTGGCGTTGCGCTGCGTTTAACATACTAAGGGCCTTATTTAATTTAATTTGCTTGTACAAAAAACAGTTAACAATTCATGAGCTCTATAAAATATCCCCCATATTCATAACAAATATTTTTGATTAATAAAAGTTTTATGAAACGAATTTTCTATAAAAATTTGTTTCATAAACCTGCTATAAACCTAAAATATTTTTTATGAATATGGAGGTAAATCTTTAAAAGCATTAAAGTTAAGTAAAATGTAAAATTTCAGTTCTTTATATAGTAAGCCGTTAATCGGTTAACCGATTAATTACAACCCGATTAACTAATCTATTAATTCAAAATTGGTTAATTTCGATTTTTTAGTATTATAACATATTTTTTTGAGTTTTTAGTTGTTTGTTTCGTCTCATATACAAGAGGTATGTGTTTAGGAAATGTTTGTTTATACAAACAAAGAAGATGCTTAGTGATCTTCATTTTAAATAAGTGTTTGCTATCACCAGTTTTTGTTTCACGTACTTTTTATATGTTTTTATTTAGTTATTAGTTTCTTCTCATATCTTGCCATATCAATATTTTAACAGAATTAACCGAAACCATTAGAAGTGTTAAGATTTAAAAAAATAAAAACAGGATTCTAATGGCATAATGGAAGATTTTATTCGTTTAGAGAAATCCCGGAAAAGAGCTGAGAAACTAGTTATTCTATATTATGGGATGCTTTCGATTTCTCCAACATCTACGATAAGTGAACGAATTTTTCCCAGCCCAGTTTTATCAAAACTAAAAAAAATAATCGCTTAACTCCTAAACATTTAAACCAAATTATTTTTATAAAATATTTTTTTATAAGATCTCCCTAAACTATTGAAATAACTAATAAAATTATGCTATAGTTTTTTTTTTAAATTTACATATATATAATATTAACGTCTTTATTAAAAAATATCTATTACATATTTATGAATTATTTTTTTGTTTGCTCGTTTTAGTTCAATAATTGCTTTGTTTGTTATGTTATCGTTTTTTACTAATAAAATACAAATAATAAATAATTTATGCATTTTTATATATTGAAATTACTTAATTTATAAAAAAAAAACTTTATTAATCGGTTATCCGATCATTCACAAAATTAGCCGATTATTAACCGATTAAACCAAAAGCTCGGTTAATTAACCGAGCGATTAACCGATTAAAGCAAATACCCGATTAAATGCATAGTAATAATATATCCATATATTATATATAAATGCATTGATAAAAAATTATTTAAACTTTTACAAAATCATCTGACAGTCTATTTCTAATTTTATTTATAAAGACTAGGGAGATCGAACGGTTATTATTCGACCGGTTTTAACCGGTTAGTTTAGCTTTGCCCAAGTCGGTTATTTTTTTCGAATATCTAATAAGCCGGTTTATTTGGAATGTCAAAATAAAAGTAAAAAAAAAAACATGTAAATAATCGCTTATAAAAGCGCGTGTTCTTGTAAAAAAAAAAAAACAATTCAAAATACTACACAAAAGTGTTCAGTTAAAAAGTAAATAGTAATTTGTGCGAGTATAGAGTATTCTAAATATTAAATATATTTTTATATGGTATTATCTCGGGAGATATTTCGAACGGGATTAAAAAGATAAAATGATTTTTTGGAAAGGTTCTTCCCCGTCACGACTTATTAATCATCTCTAATTAGTCCGCATGCTTGACATTTACTTAACTTCGTTCGAAGTAGTTCTGAAGAGACGACAAATAATTTTTTACTAAGATACGCTGCCAAAAATGAATCATTGGGTAAAATATGAGCCAGTTGTGCTGCCGAGGACGTAAGGCCTATTAAATATTTCATAAAAAAAGCATGTTCATATAACTTTTCGTTTCTGCAATGCTGAAACAAAATAATTTGAAATATGTATATAATCATTGCAAAGAAGTTTTGTTTGCAACTTCTCAAAAATATGGTTGAAGTCTACTGATTCATATAGACAAGCTTAGACACCAACAAATAAAAACTTATTTAAAATAAATTTGGGAGAAAATTTTAAATAATGAATGAAAATTTTGATCAATTTACTGGTCACACTTTTCTTGGATTTACCTTAAGTCATATCCATGTATTGTATTGCTTCTTTACCTTTTTTAATTGATTGATTTGTATTCAAATTAACGCCTTATTACAAAAACTTCTTTGATTTTTGTGTTTTTATGTATTCGAATTAAAACCGGTTATTTTAAAAATGACTAACCGAAAACCGGGTTTTTAAAATTGTAAATATTCGGAATATTCGAAAACCGGTTTTTGAAAAAAGTAATAATCTATCTCCCTAATAAAGACTAATGTCAATAAGAAAACACGCCCACTTTCTACGGATGTTGGACTTATAGTTAAAAGAGAAACTTTCGGTTTTTTACACTATATTCAAAAATTTTTAATTTCTTTTTTAAAGTAAATGATTATCTATAAATCGAATTAGCGTTTTCATTACTTATTCCTTCACTAAAAATATTCCCAAATGTTAATTTTTCACTCTTTAGTATTTACTGCATTTTCCGAATCTAATCTAAAACGCTCTTTTTAAATCAGTTAAACAAATTTTTATTGAATTTTTTTTAAGAATTAAAATTTTTTCTATCATTGGAACTAGAATTCTGTGCATTAAACAATTTCTGTAAAAATGTCATTCTCCAAAATTTCATGCTTTGCTATGTCATGTCAGTCAACTCAAACAAGGTTTTATGACATGTTATGCCAACTCAAACATACTGTCTTAGTATGTCATTGTAACTTAGCTAAGCAGTTTTACGCTGTTGTGTTAAATACCATGTATATTAATATTTTTTAGCCGTTTCCGAGAAATCTTGCACAGTGAAACTTGACATTGATTAATCAATTTTGTTGCCTTTTGCTAAATTTTTCATAAATTTTTCGAATTTTCGAATACAGCTGGGAATTGTAAAAAGACATTTCAGTCTTATAATGTTTTAAAGATTTATGAACTATAAGGAATATATTTTCTGAAAATTACCTCACTAAATTTTCCACAGTTTAGCAGCTATGGACTAAAAATGATGAAAGACTATGTAAAAAATTTAAACTTTTCGACTTTTTATAAATTTTGAGGGTCTTATTGGATTCCGAGATTTAGCTGTGACATGTTTCCGTTTTAGCCAAAATATAAATTAGACCATAAAATCAGAATAGCAGCTTTAAGTAGCGGAATTTAGGGGTTTGTCAGTTTTGATATCCACTTTGAGAAATACCATACGAGAAGGAGTTTGCACTCGATAACTTAAAAAATGTTGTACTATGTTATTCTACTATAGTAGAATAACATAACATGTTTAATATTTTTTTATAAAGCTTAAAAATAAATTCATTGAAAGTAATAACAATCATAATCAATAATTTGTTCATCTTATTGCATATTTAATAAGCCATACAAATTATTAGAATGCAGTATTAAAAGCATATGCTGCATACGCCACATGTGTCGAACGTATTGACATGTTCATTTATGAAATATCACTGTTAAAACTATGTACTGATTTAATATAAAATTTATTCCACAATGTCTTCATATCCTGTTGTCAAACATGTATGATCAGCATTGCATGAATTGGCAATTGCATGATGTGACACATTTCACTATGTTGTATAGTTCAACATTTGCAGGCCTTAAATTGGAACCAAGGACTTCCAATGAGAAACGATGTCAATTTGCATCGATATTTCTTGTTTATGCTCTGCTAATATATATTTTGGCATTTTTTGTAGGGCTTTTTTTAAAATAATATCATAACTGTGCGTGGCTGAAATAAAACGGTTTTATAACTTTTACTTCCCTCAAACATTTCATTTACTTCATCACTATCATCATCTTCAAAATCGTCTCAATCAGAAAACTGCCATAATTAAATATAAAAATCCTTGGAACTTCTGTTCAAATTTCCTGGAACTTTTTCCCGAAAAAGTGCGGTATCCGCGAATTTTTTTTGGAAAATCCAGTGTAACAACTCTAGATGATATGTTTACGTGTTTTGTGAAATTTTTTAAACCGCTTTGTTTTTGTGTAACACAATAGAACTTTTTAACGTAAATTCTTTCTTATTTCTCCGTGTAGCAAATGTCAATAGTAAAACTGTACTAATTTACTTTTGACCTTATCACCAGTACTGCTGACCTTCTGAAGACCGGGCAATGCTTTCTGCTATTCACATTCATCGAAATTCTACTACTCCCCATAGAACTTTTGACTTGGTAGTTCTGGTGGGATCATATGTAGACATTAAGAGAGATCCCGCCTATCGTGAATAAAGAGTAAACAGTTTTCCTCTCAAAGTTTTGCTTTTTCCCATATATTTTTTTGGGAAAAGGTTAACTATTTCGAGTGAAATTTTGTTCACGAAAGGGATAAGCATAAGTGGATAAGGCAATAAATTAGATTGAAAGACGTGCATACATTTTCTTTAAAAAACATATTCAAATTAAAATTTCTTATTTCATTAAAAAAATCCGAACTTTGCACATTTCCCCTATTTCCTACAGGGCTGTTATCACCAAATTAAGCAACACTTATAGCCATTTTACACTGCAGCGAAATCTAGTACTTAAGAGATTTTTGGCATAATCTAGTTGTTTCTGTCTAGAATTCCCATACAAAACAAAATCTACTTTGTGACTACATTTTGACGAAATCTACTCAAAATCTAAGCGCACTATAATACCAAAAGCAAGAAAAAAAATTTATAAAATACAAAGCGAAAATGGCGGATTGTTAAAACTGTTAAAAAAAATTAAAATTTCAAGAAAAAAATAAACCTATGTTAGAGTATTAACAAAAACCTCATGATTTTTGGAGTCTTTAATTTTAAGATCGAAGTGATCAAGACGAATTTCAAGTTGTTTCGAGATTTAACAAACCTGCATTTGTATATCAGAATCCCATGCATAATTGTTTTCCTTCGTCCTTCTCTTCACGTAGATAATAAATATTGTTAAAGGTAACCATATTCTAAGAGCAACATACTATATTTGGATTTGGACAATGTTTATGTTTGCAGGTTACCATTTGGGTAAATATGACCATAATATGGCTAAAATTAACCGTAATTTGATCAAAATTAACAATATTTTGAACAATTTTAACCATAACAATGGTCAAAACTAAACATATTATTTTCAAAATTGACCATATTATTGTCAACATTTTTCAGAATTTGGACAAAAGTAACCATATTATGGTCAGAAATAAAAAAAATATGGTCACTGTTAACCATATTACGGGTATTTATTTCTTTACTTATTTCTCCAATGAAACTAATATTTCTTACTGACAATTACGCTTAAAATAATTAAGTCTAGTATCCATAATGTAACAAAAACGTAAAAAATTTAATATTAAAATTATTTTAAGATACTTAAGAGGTTATTTTTATGTCAATAGGATCATAGAAATCAATATAGGTATATGCATTGTCAAATTCAGAGATCATTTGCATAATTAGAATAAAAATGTTGTTACGAAATTAGATTTGTCTGAGAATTATTTATGGTTTTAGTTATAAGTTATCTTGTAAATTATAGTTTTATGTCATACTAGTTACTATTTTTATGAACGCCACTGTAATAAATTTTCTAGCAATTGTAATTGTAGACTTTAGATTTAGATGTATAACAGTTATTTTGAAATAATTCGAACACAACATTCTAGAAAATACTAGACGGTTCTTGAATCAACAAGGAATAGTTTTGAACTATAAATTCAGGCTTACTCATAAAAGTTTAGCTTAGTTTGATTGGAGACATTTAACGGTTCAGATCGCTACTTACAATTGTGGTTAAATTTTGTAAACATTATAATTAAATTCAATAAAGTTTGTTAAGTTGAATTCGTGTTTGTATTTATTTTGAATTGCAATTAAAAGAACTCAAAGGTTTATTATAAGGGAAAAAACCTTAACGCGTTTTATAAGTAAAAACGTAACAGTATTAAAGTCTTACATCCAATTTCATCAAGTTCAGTTAAAACTTTACTGTTACCTTAACTTCCAGCTAACAATATGTTTTCGACAGTTAACTGGTAGTTAATTATAAGTAAACTTGGTGAAATTGGCCGTTAGTGGAATAAAATTTCTGGAAGGGCGATTAGGAACTGAAAGCATAACATTACGAAGTTGGAATTCTGAAACAATTTTACCGTTTAACAAATTCAGCAGGAAGGAGAAATTGTGTTTGCTACATATATTTAAAAACATATTTTTTTACAATTTTATAACGTTTAATCAGCAGTGGTGTATGAAGTTATACTAAGTTTGCCATTCCATGTGAATCTTTTTTTAATATTCATCTAGGATCCCATAACGTATTTGTATTGTGAGTCCTTCTAAGTTTATTCTAAGCTGATTTCGCCATATGGGTGTCAAATTGTTTCTAGATCTTCTAGGCTGTTTGTGGCTTAATTCCAGCAGAATCGCTTCAGTATGAAAAAGAGTTATGCACCCAAATGTGGAACTACCTCAATAAAAACTTACATAACTTTGTGGCAAAATGCACCCATTGTCATTAAATTTCAACAAATTCGTTTTATAAGGCACCAAATTTCGTGAATATCGGTCCATAATTTACCTACGGCTCGATGTTTAGATTATTCTCGTAAATCATGTAAGTATGGCTAAACGTGTAACGAATAATGCTTTTGTGGTGCAATTAAGCATAATATACATTCATAAGACTCAAAATTACTTGAACATGATTTTGTTGCTTTTAAAATACAATTTCAAACATATTACTGTTATTATGAACCACAACATGTTTAGATATAACCATAATTTGGTAATTGCTTTTGAATGGATGAATTTAACCATAATACAGTTGCCGGTGACCATAATATGGCTAAAGTAACCATAAAATATTAAAGTGTATGGTTGTAGCTTAATTTTATTAAAAAATAATATTGTTAAATTTATCCATATTTGAAGTTTCAAGGGAGGTAAGCACTTTATTGTTAAATACAAACAAAAAATTATCAATCGTAAAAAAAGTAATTTTCATAACAACAATTGCTTGTTTGTTGTCATATTATGATTTTTTTTTAAGCCATTCTTCAACCATGTTTTTTTTCTCTGTGGGAATATAGAGAGCATTTAATGATTATATTCCTTTGAAGTCCTTTTGTCAATAACCCTAAACATAAACATGCAGAAAAATCAAGTTAAATACAAATTATAGATGGAGTTTGTTGATGACGGTTGCCTGTTTGCGCTTTTTCTCTTTCGTTTGGATAAAAAGTCATTGTCGATGTCATTAACTTTTGCCAAAGGCAATGTAAATTTCATTTAAACGATTTTTACCAGTTAAGGACAAACGCATTTAAATACAAATTTATTTATAATACAATATAAGTAGCAGTTATAACATTATATTCTTTTTGTATGAAAGTATTTAAAGTATTTTTAATAAATCTTATGGAAACCCGAATGATTTTTACAACAAACAAATTGGTTTTTTTTATTTAGATTTATCGTCTTTCACATTAAAAAGATTAAAAAAAAAGAATTCTATTAATCACCATAAATGTAAAAAGTTAAATTTGTTTTATAGCAGTTATTATTAGTTGCTTAAGAAAAGTTTAAATAAAATTTACTAGCATATACAGTGTAATCTCGCATAACCGAAGGAACCGATAAAATGTGTCCGTACAAGGAAAACGTTCTATCTAAAAACTTTAATATTTTCCTTTAGAACGTTGTATATACTAAGAAACAATGTCCGTCAAAAGGGAGTATCCGGTTAAGAAAGGTGTCCTTTAAGGGATATTATACTGTATATGTTCAAACATAATATAATAGCAGTGCAATAAAATAAATAAAAAAAACTTGCAAAGTTGTTAGTCTAACATATACAATATTGTTTACTCAGTATGCAAAATAAGTCGAATAATTATCACATTTGCGTTAAAAATTCATCGATATCGAGTTCCATAGAATGTCAGTATTAAGTAAAAATAAGACGAAATTTTGAAACTTTTTTAATTGTTTTAACATGGAAATATATTTTTATACTCGATAAATATTATAAAGAATATTTTTTAGAAAACTTTTTTCTCCAATGATTAAAGCAATTCATGGTCTTTATATTGAAAAGATATGGATTCAATATTTGATGATAGTTCGAAAATATTTCGAAATGGAATAAAAAAAAGGATCAGCATTACCAGTTGTAGCTGATATTGTAATGGAAGAGTTATTAGATACATGTATGGGACAATTGCCTCTTAAACCGAAAATCATAACAAAATATGTAGATGATTTGTTTTGAATTATTTCAGAATGTAAAATAGAACATATTCTTACAATATTTAACTCTTTTTCATCAAAATATTAGATTCACAATTGAGAAGGAATTTAATTCTAGGCTTTCCTTTTTAGATACATTAATAATAAGGAAAGGGAATAAATTACACTGTGCTACACTCGAAAAGCACTTCTGAAATGACCTAGTGTGCGTTAAAGGTGTTAGTGAGCATGTTACGAATCCGGGCTTAAAAGTTTCAATATACCTCCAAATTCCCGAGTTATGGACCAAAGAAATTTGTTTGAGGCTGCTACTTTTAAACATTTATAACTTTTTTATTTATTAACCGATTTTCAAACGGTTTTGGAAAGCAAAATAATTGTTATTTTAAAATATATATACTTCTCGTACAATATTAGCACAAATATGAATAGATTTTTTCAATTATATGGAAAATTTTTCAATTTTTTTAAACTTTTAAAATTTCTACGAGACTTTTTATCGAATTTAGTTTAAATACATCAAATATATTAAAGACAAAATTTTTCTGAGTAAAATGAGATGTCATTTGTTGAAATCGGTTGTGAAATGAGGAAGTTATAGTACTTTATGCGAACAAAAGAGTGGAAACCTGTTTCGATTAGATTAGCATGATTTAATAAAATAACTTTAATCTAATAAAACTTAACGAATTTTATATTTGAATCACCAATTTATACATGAATTTTTTTTAAAAATGTTAACTTAATCTTTTAGGTTTAAAATACAAATCATCAGTTTCTCGCTTTAGTGACCAGCAGTAATTAACTAGCATCATGATTGACTTTTTCCTTCAAATCTCTTTTCAATTGTTAATAACTCTTGATGGAAACGTTCGCCTTGTTCGCCACTAAATGGGCCTAGATTTTCTGGAAAAAATGTCAATGGGAATGCAGAAAATGTATTTTTATAGACATTCTGCACCCCATTTCTTCATAAGCCTCCAGAAGCTCACTAACAACATGAACGCAGGCAGCGCTTCTCTTATTACCTAACAAATTTTCCGACAATGACATGAAACTAATCCATGGTCTCTTTTCAACTGCCTTTAACAATTTCGTAAAATTTTCATCAAGAAACATTTTTCGGATTTGTGGTCCAACCAAAATGCCTAGAGATAAAAATATAAAAAAAATACTACTTTCATATAAAAAACAACAAAAATTGAGCTATTTACAAGTACAATTGACTTGATTCTCTTAAATTTCTTTTGTCATTAGCAAAAATTCGAGTTCTTATTATTTTAGTTTTTTTTGTACCTATATATTCAAATTTACTTGTTTAAAATAAGTAATTTGTATTGTATTAACAAAAGAAAAAAAAAATAGTATTTTTTCAGGAATTTTAATTGTTTTTTTTTTGTTATAATAGCTCCTCATAAAAAGTACTATAACTTCCTCATTTCTCAACCGATTTCAACAAATGACGTCTCATTTTACTCAGAAAAATACTGTCTTTAAATATTTGTTGTCTTTAAATTAAATTCGGAAAAAAGAGTCGTAGAAATTTTAAAAGTTAAAAAAAATGAAAAATTTTCCATATAATTGAACAAATCTATTCATATTTGTGCTAATTTTGTATGAGAACGATTATTTTGCTTTTTAAAACCGTTTGAATTTCAAAAATCGGTTAGTAAATAAAAAAGTTATAAATGTTTAAAAGTAGCAGCCTCAAAAAAATTTTTTTGGTCCATAACTCGGGAATTTGCAGGTATATTGAAGCTTTTAAAACCGGTTTTGTAATACACTCATCTAGACCTAGAACATACACTAGGTCACTTTGAAAGTGCTTGCAAAAAAGGAAATTTTGTAGCACCGTGTTATTAATGGACTGGTATCAGAAACCTACATCTTCAGGAAGAATAATAAATTATTTTTCAAAACACCCTAAAAGGATGATCATAAATACAGCTAAAAATCTAATAGAAAGAGTATTAACAATAAGTGATGTAGAATTCCATAGCGAGAATAAGAAAAAGATTATAAATATCTTAACAGATAATAGTTTTCCAATGAAACTTATAACTAATTTAATAGGACTATACATAAACAAAAATGGAAATAGTAAAGGTTCTTCGAATGAACCGAAGATTTATAAATCATTGACTTATAAACCGAAAATGTCGGAACGGTTGGAAAACTCTAACATCTATAATACTAATATTTATAAAGTGGCACATAAGTCATATAATACATAAGGCAGATTATTTACAAGAACTAAGGATAACATACAAAAGTTAGATAGGTCAAATGTAGTTTATAAAATACCTTGTAGGGGAAATAATAATGGACAATGTGATAAGTTATATGTGGGAACAACAAAAAATAAACTAAAAACGAGAATTGCTGGACATAAATCAGATCAGAAATACAAACACAATATTAACTTACAAAAAACAGCATTAGCAACCCACTGTGCTAGTTTAAATCATTATCCAGATTTTGAGAATGTAACAATTTTAAACACAGAGAGTAATTACAAGAGACGTTATATGTTAGAAATGCTTCAAATAATAAAGGTTCCAAATTTGTTAAGAATAAATTATAAGACAGATACAGATAGTGTAGCCCATAGTTATAGACATTTAGTTAATAAACATAGAAACGGAAACTAAGTACATAAAAAAATTTTTAAACTGTAATAGATTATGTTTAAATATTTTGTTAGCATAACAATTTTTTCAAATGTTGTCAATATTTTTATTTTAAGAAATTTTGTTAATTTGTTTTTTATGTAATTGTTTTTAAAAAATGTTCAATCCTGAAGACGTAACACAACGGATTTACGAAAATTCGATAGAAAAATAAAGATTAACTTTTTTATAAAATAAAAACTAGACCATAAGCTTAAATAAATAGAAATTGGAAATAATATAATGGATGGTCGAATAATTTATAATAATATTTGTAACAGCCGTACCTAAACAAGAGCGGAAGGCGGAACGTTTTCTTCAGCATAGCTTTTACGCTGATATGCCATACCTAAATAAGAGCGTCAGCGTTGTGCCATAAACAGTAGTGTTAACTTTCGTGCCGACTAAAACCCTCATAAAAGACATAAGAAATTGAATTAAAACCGCTAGTTTGACCTAAAAATAGCTAAATTGCCATTATTTATTATCAAACAATAAAAAACAGGGTTGTCAAAACAACAAATATAGCAGCCCTGATTATTTTAACGCGCTGTCAAAATCGGATTTTCCAATTGCAAAGCGCTACCGTTGCGTTGCCGTCGCGTTGTTTCGGTATGCTACATACAAATTGTATGGGCATGAGGATTTTTGACAGCTAGAAAACGCGTTCCGCTCTTGTTTAGGTATGGCTGTAAGAAATTGCTTTATATACAATTCGGTGTTTGCCGAAAATGCTACCGACCGACCACTTCAACCAGACATCAATTTTTACCAAACTCCGATACTGAAACCGAAACTTCGGACCAACTCTAATAATTACACTGGTCGGCATCTTAATATGAGCAAAATAATGTTAATGTGGAATTGTTTCATAATATCGACACACAAAATCCAAATATGATACCTGATATCTCTATCAGGTCCAGCTTTGATGCTATAAGCTCTCTTTAAACTCTTCAGCACAGGCGTAAAGATTATATAACGGGTGATTCATCGTGCAATAAAGAATTTTAAAGTAAACTTAACCTTTATGTCAACAGCAGAAAAGTTATACTTACGTCAACAGTATGCATACCCGGGTATGCAAGCGCATTTTATATGGGAATTCACATGTTTTGTTGTTTTTTTGTTTTATTTGTATTTTTTTTTGTGTTTCTCCCACTTTGATTTGTTTTAGTGCAGGAATGCTAAAAATAGCGGTAGTTTTAGCAGACTTATAAAACCCTATATATTATGAAATAAACTTGCAATATTACTTTATTTTAATTTTTTCATATACATACCCGGGTATGGTAGGGATGAAAAAAAGCCGATGTACATGGTCTGGTTTGTCCAATTTTGTTCAAACCTTAGAATTAGTTAGAAAACACTTCTAGTGGGTATATCATGAAATTTAAAAGCGATATGAAAGCCACTTTCAGAGATACAGCGTTATTAATATTCAAAACATACCCGGGTATGCAGTTGTTGACGTAAGGGATAGGAATTAAAAAATGACCACATCCATGGTCTGCTTAGTCCAATTTTATTCAAACATCAGAATATGTTAGAAAACACTGCAAGTGAGGATATCATGAAATTTCAGAGCGATATAAAAGTCACTTTCAGACATACAGCGTTTTTAAAATTCAAAACATACCCAGGTATGTAGCTGTTGACATAAAGGTTAAAATTGTTATTATCGGTTAAAAAAAACCATTTATGGCATTTACTGTTTGAAAACGGTATCATGCAAATCTTGGCCATGACTACGTCTGAGGTGGTCCATTCGGAAGGTCCAATTTTCGCAAATAATACGAGTGATGTTGGTTTCCAAAGCGTCAATCGTAGGTGGCTTATTTCTGAAGACCTCAGACATTACATATCCCCAGAGAAAATAGTCAAAAGGTGTGATGTCGCACGATCTAGTTGGCCAACTAAACGTAGCAAAACGTAAATGTAAGTGCTCACCAAAATAATTGTCAACAAGGTCATTGTTTCACGCGCTGTATGGCTGTTAGCGCCGTCTTGTTAAAACCAGAGCTCACCGAGACCTTACGCTTGATTTCAGGAAGCACATGGTCCGTTAACATGAAACGATAAGGACATTAACGGCAACATTCTGATTTTCCTAAATTTTAAGAAATATGGACCAATGATTCCAGCAGCCAATAAACCACACCATGCCGTTGTTTTTAATGAATGTAAATGGTATCTCTTGGTTCTCTTGGGGTTGCTCATCATCCCAAATACGGAAATTTGGTTTTAACGTATCAATTGAGCCAGAAATGTGCTTCATCACTGAACAAAATTTCACGATAAAACACTGGATTTTCAGCTGAACAATTTGGTGACGCTGTTGTGGTGCGAGTCTCTCCATGATGACTTGCCAAACGATACTGAACAAAATCTTTAGAATTGTTTACATTTCGATACTGACATTATAATATTATCATAAAAAACTAAGGCCTTAAAAAGACACGCAGGTATCAACAAATACAGCAAACAATGCTTACTCAATAAAAAAAAACTGGCTGGAGACTTTTCGTAGACTCTTTGAAACTAAATCTGATAGTAGTGTGTTGCTACATACATAGAAAAAATTATCGGTAGTTTTTTATCAATTAAAAAATTATTTTAAAAAAATATTTCAATTTAATTATCGTGATAATTGAATTAATTTTTTTTAGTTGAAAGAAAATTAAAAATTTTATTTTGATTTAATTAACATTTTAGTTGTTTTGAAATAAATTTTTAATTAAACAAAAAATCTTAATTGACTTTTTTCGTTTGAAATAAATAATTTAGACTTGTAGAATTATTGTTGTGAATTCTCAAAACCTGAGCTATATTTAGTGAAATCAATTAACACAAAAAAAGTTTTTTGATCGTTTTTTTTTAATTAAAAATATCATGTATTGAAAAAAATATTCAAAATTCTTAATTTTTACAATTTTAAGTACTCAATATAATCATTTTGGTAATATGTGCAAAATCAACAAATTTTATTCATTGAATTTGGTATGAATTTAGTGATTAGAGACAATTTTTAATTTTTTCCTGTGTAATGGACATCCATATCCGTCCGTACCATTTGTTCTTACAGTAAATATGAAAGAGGCCTACGAAAGCATGAACTAATTGCTCAAAAAAATTAAAATGGTCTCCAATCACCAAATTTATACCAAATTTAAAATATAAAGGAAACAAGTTCTTGATTTTGCACCTATTACCAAAATGATTATATTGATTACTAAAAATTGTAAAACTGTGAATATTTTTTTTAAATAAATTATATTTTTAATTTTAATAAAAAAAAATTATCAAAAAGCTTTGCCATTTCAAACAATGTTGCGTTAATGTGTTAATGCTTAATTGTCATTGAATATTCACAATTCCCAACCAAAATTCTACAAGCTTAAATATTTGTGGTATTTAATTAATGTTTTAATTAAAGATTTATTTCAAAACAACTAAAATGTTAATTAAATCAAAATTATATTTTTAATTTTCCTTCATCTAAAAAATAATTGATTCAATTATCACATTAATTAAAATTTTTTTTTTCAGTATTTATTTATTGAATCTTCAGATATTAAATATGAACTAACAATAATTAATCAAATTTAAATACTTTTTAAGCCATTTTTTTAATTGATAAAAAACTTTTTTCTATGTTCAGTACGGTCGCGATTTAAAAATAGTGGCTAAGCTAGCGGGATTACAAGGAAAATAAAATATTTTTGTTTCTTATGTAAGTGGGACAGCAGAAAAAAGCATGTCATTTCATACAACACAATGATCGCAACATTTACGCTATTATATATCAAATTAGGCTTAATAAAAAATTTGGTAAAAAAAATGGTATATTTCTTCGTGAGGTCAAACTAAAGGTAGGCATATTTATTGGTACCCACATAAGACTAAGGACTAATTAAAAACAAATGGCAGTTTTCTCATTAGGCGATTATCGTTTTTCTCAACGAAAAACTGCACAATAAAGAAATTTTGTTTTCTCAATGTCTCATTTTCTTTTATTCTGCCGCAAAGCTAACCCGCCCTCATCTGCCAATTATTTATTTACCGTTTATTTGTCATACAGATAAATTCAATCAGCTGACTACCAACTTTTACATGGATTTTGAGAAGTGTTGCCAACTGAATCGTTAACGGACAGTTTATCGGTCAAATAAATTTATGTCTTCATTAATTAACAGACAGTTTGTCGATACATTGAGAAAATGGCCATAATTGTTTAAATCGAAATTGATAAATAAAGAAAGAAGAACTTGGATAGCTTTTGAAAATACATACAATTTTCTCGGAAATATAAGAGAGTTGAAAGAAGCATTCAAGTGCCTCGGTTTTTTACAACAGTGTAAGATATACTTCACTCCATCTGATCTCCTTACTATTTATACCACCTATATCCGAACACGAATGGAATACAATTCTCATGTGTGGGTCTTTGTTTCAAAAACTGTTTTGAATCTTCTCGACCGAGTGCAGGAGAGGGCGCATGTTGGCTCCTTGAGCACCGTCTCAATTTGGGTTATATTTGCCTGTTTTATCGTTACTATAATGGGATGTGTTCTGATGAAATTAGGAATCTTATTCCCGAAACCCTTACGTTTGTTCGAAATACACGTTTTTCGCTCAAGAGCCCATCATTTTTGAGTCCGTTTGCCGGTAAGTCGTACAATGCATGACAGGGAAAATTCGTTTTTTTGCCGCAATGTTCGTGGAACAACATTCCTGTTTAAGTCTTCCCTCCCACTTTTAGCATAAATATTCAAGTCGAATATTCACAGTAACTACTCCGTCTTCTTCACCTTGCCTATTTTCCTAGTTCCAACAGAATGCAATGCATTAATAGGGGTCATCCCCTCCTAACAAAAATAAAAATTATAAGAGCTGAAAATCACAAAGAACTTGTAAAAGAGCTTCTTTTTTATATCATATCAATTTAAAATACTCTTCTTGCATTCGCATATAGATTTTTTTCTAGAAAATCTTACTGCCGTGACTGCCACCAAAACATTGCGCACATGGAAAAGAGATATAACGGCAAGTGGTCCCCAGCAAGGCTAACTGATTTCTGCTGGTAAAGCAATCGTGATACAACAAATAATATTATTAAAAGAAAGCCAACTACCAACTACCAAACAGTTGATATTTGTTTATGTATAGTGTTCATAAAAGCTTTTTAAATAAAACAAACGTTTTTTAACGACAATTTCAAGTATCAAATTTCTGAATATGGGCATAAGTATTTAAATTCATGTGGATTCAAATGTATATAAAGGAAGTCATTTGGTGTGAGATTTTTCCTGTGTTCATAATAAATACGTATTTAATATTTCAGTACCAGTATTTTATTTAAATAAGAAAATCAAAAACAAGACTAGAATTGGGGACTTAATTAGTAGCGCCTTACAAACCCTACTTTTATAATAGATATTTCGAATTTTTTTTTTTATATAAAATTAAAAAACAAATATTTGAGATTTGCTTACAAAATACTCATATCTCACTACGTGAGAATGTGTCGTTATAGCTTTTTTAAGTATAAACAATTTGAAAAATTTAAAGGTCGTGTAACTCAGCTTGAAAAGAAAAATATGAACAGCCAAGTTCTGGATTGTGAATTCGAGTGCATTTGAAATTAAACAAATTTTAAAAAAAAATGCAGATTTGAAAATTCATAAAAATATTACATTGTATATATCAGATCTACTCAGGACTACCGTTTGCCCGACTAAAGTCGCAATTTGATTTTTTTAGCGCTCTGCGGCTTTTTGTGATACTTTTTTTCATCAACGACTTTTGCGACTTTTTTAAATTTTGTTGGGCCATTTTACACTTTTTTTGTAATGTTTCTCACAAGAAACATTTAATTTGCAGTAAATTATAAATTTTCCCTTTTTTTTTATCAAAAAAAAAAAAAAATAAATAAAAGTAATTAAAAATCGTCAAAATAACGTCCTCAAAGCTTAAAAGCAATTCACAGATTATTATTATTTTGGCAACACTTTTATCACTTATTTGCAACCTTGTCATGTATACAATGTATTTAAGATTTTTTTTCGCAAATTTTCAGTAAAAGTTGCTAAGAAAAGTTTTAGGAAAAAAGGTTTTTAAAATAAAAAATTGCAGTGCTTGTTTTACACAATTATTTTTAGAATATTTTGCTTTAACTTAAGAAATAAAATTTATTTTATTCTATTTAAAATAAGATTTCTTGTTAAAATGAAAAGAAAATCTGAAAACTGAAAAAAGGAAATGGAGCTAGATATATGTGTTCAGAGGCAGAGGCAACCACAGAGTCTAAGACGGATAACGTTAACATCTCTGCAGGTCCTTCCAAAAAAACGTAATATTTCGCGATACTATTCGAGAGACTGGGAACTGAAGTATAAATGGCTTAAGCAAGACATGGAGTCAAAGCGGCCTTTTTACAGTGTTTGTAAAAACCTTTTAGTGAACCACATTAAGCATCCTCAGCGACATGGAAAAATAAAAATACACAGTAATTTTTTGTTTTGTTAGGTTTTTTAATATAAATAAAAACATTTACAAAAAGATGTGCGACTTTTTTTTCTAAAATGACTTTTTCGTGCGGCTTTATTTTTATGAAACGACCTTTTGTGCGACTTTTCAAAAATTGTTAGCGGTAATCCGGGATCTACTGCCAAAATTATGAAAAACTACGTTAATTTTAAAAAAAGTTGAACTTAAAATCTCCATGGATTCGAATTTCATTCGATTTTAATTTTCAAAACACGTCCGATAATTTTCTAACAAATAATTATTTATTTTAAAAAATACAATCAATGAAAAATAAAGCTTTTTTTTATTTACCGCAAAACGCGAAAAAGTCTTAACTAAAAAAAAAAAAAAAATAGAGAAAAATAAACATAAATAAATTATTTATACAAATCGATTATTTCGCTTTTATATGTTACACTTGAGATTACGATTTCAATTTAATGATAACAAAACAATTCAATTATAGGAAGGAGGAAATAAAAAAAACAAAATATTCCACTCGCACATACGCATACAAAAAAAATAAAACCAAAATGAAAGTGAATATACAAATCCCTATAAATCTAACCGCTAAACACTACACAACTACTACTACTGCAGTATATTCAGCACATGTATGGTTAAATGTTAAATGTACAATAGAATCTAGTGGATTGTATAAACAAACAAAAAATGCAAATTTATTTAATTTTTTTGAAATTGATATTTTAGAATATAAAAAAAGGAAAACTTTTTTTAACATTCCTTTTCTATACGGTTTCAATTTAATGCATACATTACGCTTGTATGTGTGTGCTGTTACACATACATACATACGTTCAAACCCTGGTACACAGAGTGGATTTTAAGCTTTTTAACATATTTTCATAAACAGATAAAATAACACAAGTGGTATTAAAAAGGAAAATTACCAACAAAGGGGCAATTTAAATGAAAATTATAGGTTTATTTAGCTTAACATTTATAAAAAAAAAAAAAAAAAATAATAAATTTTTCTTTTGAACAATTTAAAGTGTATATTGGTATAATTAAATACTCATTGACAAACAATAGATACAAAATTACTTGAATAAATATACAATGCTGTCAACATGTCTTGTGTTTAATATTTATAAAGGCATTTTTTCTTCTTTGGTCATTATTCATTCATTCATATTGATTAATAACTATTTGACTAAAGAACTAAATGAAAAGTGGGGATTGCATTTGTAATTGACTTAACAACATACTGTCGTTTTTGAAGCTCAGCTAATAGATCGCCAAGTATAATGATAACTATTTAAAATTTTTATTTTCCTTAGTTCTCCTTCATGCAGGAAGACATTTAAAAACATATAAGTAGGAAGAGTTGTGGTAAGTCCAGTACATTAAGAGAAACTAATTATTGTGTTAGCAACATATTAAAAACTACTTGAATTTTACCAAAATCCTCTAGCTCGAAACATTTTAATGATAGCGGCTATATCCTTCTAAGCAATAGAGATGGCGTACTTCTTAGACGAGCGTAAACAAAACTGTGATAAGGAAAATTGTCGTGTCCGGCATTGGTAGGACTTAAAATTATAAATTAGAAGGCATGATTAATTACACTGTACGAGTTGAAAAAACAGACAAGCCAAGGATCTGGCGTTTTAACATAATTCGGGTACGCTGAATACAGTGGTGCTAACCTTTTTTTTAGGTTAGCTCAGGTTTTCGAGATATACCGCTATTTCGAAAATGGAGGAGGTTGCACAACATATGTTCGCGTAACTAAAAAACAGTTTAGTTTATTGAACAGACTCAAAAAACCGAAATTCCCCAATTTCCTTTTGTTTGCAACTTCGTTTTTTATATTTCAGGAAAAAATTAGGAGCATAGCTGCACTTTCCCATTTTAAAAAACAAAAATTTTAAAATTTTTTTAAAAATGCGCAAATAAGAAACCTTTCTTAAAGAACATTTTATTGTGGAATTTCGGTTTTTTGTGCTCATTCAATAAACTAAACTGTTTTTTAGTTACGCGAACATATGTTGTGCAACCTCCTTCATTTTCAAAATAACGGTATATCTCGAAAACCAGAGCTAACCTAAAAAAATATGGTTAGAACCACTGGATTCAGCATACTCGAGTTATGTTACAATGCCAGGGGTGCGCAGATTGTTTCAAAAAAAGTGTCAATATCTAGCACAGTGTTATTGTTACTTCATACATATACATACATATTAAGACTCAATAAATAAATATGAAAACACAAAATAGGGCGTTAGGTTGTGATCGACGTTCATATAACAGGATGTTAGAAGTTCCCGAAAATATAGCTAAAAAAAACAAGTGAAAGTTCTGTAATCGGTTTAGCCGAATCTTATGTTCTCTTCACCATTATATTGAAAAACCTATTGTTCTCTATATCTAATATTCCGATTGAGTTAATTTTCACTACTTAATACTAATAAACCATATATAAGTAAAATATATTTAAGAAAAATGTGGTCCTCCTTCTCTATGGCATGGGCGCTACTATACCAAAACCATCCCCAGGGGGGTATATGGATCATATCAAGGATATTTCACTTTTGGGTGTTACATCTTTTTCGGGTATACATACCTGGGATCCGACAAAAATATAAAATGACAGGGCCCCTAAAGTCTTCTGGATTTATTAAGACCAAAATTTCACCAGAGTACTTTATAATTTTGGTAATCAGTAGATTCCCGTGCAAGGTACCGGTCTGACTATTGGTTAATATTATATGTTAGTATGATATGTTTTTCAGGATAACTGTCTTTGCGGAAGCTCTACTTTCCTGATAGAAGGTTGGTTTCATCCAGTGGCTATAGCTTGTACCTAAAAACCCGGAAAAGGACCGGAAAATACATGCAAGGCTGATTTTTCACCCTTGTGTAGTTGTTCTTCGATAGAAGACGTGTGTGTGAAGTATCCGTGCACCAACGAGGCGGTTGGTAATCGCACTGTTTGTCACCTTGTGTTCAAGACCCACCATGAGATTAGGCCATATGGCAGGAGCTCATGTAAATCATTTCCACATTGTACAAAAACTTTTATTTCGAAAAGAAAATGGTGGTTGTTTGTCTAAAACTAATGCATTTAAGAGCCGATTTTCACTACAATTGAAAGCTTAAGGTTAAAAATAAAGTTCAAAAATCATAAGAAGACTAAAAAAAATTGAGGCAGTCGTGGAATTTTGCAGCAAATTGTCGGCCGATCTATTTGAATTTCAATATCAAAGTATTCTGTACTATACGCGATATATATAAATATTCAACAACGATATTTATAAGATTTCTCTATGACGCGCTAAATTCCCAGATGTTATTTTTGATAGATACACTGAAGCATTTCATCGGTTGCTTATGCCTGATCATCAGGAAACCTATTTCCAAAGACTTTAGAGAAGCTAAAAATATTATACAAATTAAACTGTAAAGCGAATAAGAATTGTAAACACTCAAGTTCAACTTGTAATAATATAAAAGCTTAAACCAAACAACAACAAAAACAGTGAGTTTATCTTTTCTTACATTCCCATTTTTTTAACAATGTTTATTTATTTACATTTTTGATCAATATTAAACTACATAAACAATAGTTAACAATATAAATTCAAATTATACAATGTCCCATACAAGAGCTCTCTAGTATAAATAATATTTTATGTACTTCAATGAAAAATATATTATTTTATTTATTTGCAATGAAATTTTTAAAAAACATTAAAAAATTTTTTTTTTAATTGATTTAAGTTTGTCAAAAGAATAAAAGGAAAATAGTATAACAATTATAGATTTAACCACCAAAATTTTTTATTTTTTAGTCTTTGAGTAATAAGAGATACGGTATTACCTATATTTGTACTATATCTTAAATCGTTTGTCGTTCAATTACAACAAACACGTTTCACGTTAGCCTATCTACATACACAACACAAAAACAGACAAACCGGTGGACAGACAGATAGTTAAATAAACTCCGTTTATCATAAAGATCAGAATATATATGTATATATATATAGGGTCTAAAATCAATATTATAAAAGTTCCGAACTTAGTCACAAACTTATTCAAAAAACGAACTCTTATACTACTTCCACCTGCGGTGAATGGTATAAAAATTAAAAAAGTTGCTTTCTTTACTAATTGCAAAAATTAATTTATCATTATAAAATTTTTTATCGAAACAAACCAATAAAAAAAATTAATAACATTAAGACAACCAGAATTAAAGGCAATTACATTGGTATATAAAAAGTTCATTATACAAGGAAAATGTATAAAAGTAGTACAAAAACGTGAACTTCAGTTTTGTTTAAGATCAACAATCAGTTTGAAACCTTTTGTGCAGCAGAAATATCATATTCAGGCATAAAATGCATAAAACGCCACAGTTACCCAAATACTACAAAAATATTGCCTTAACATTAGAAGGAACAACATGATCACGAATCGGAAATAAGTAGGCTTGTAACAAAAACTCAGCATTCATTTCCGATCAGATATAAAATTGTAGAACATTTGTTTGTGATGCGGAATTCCCACCTTAAGCATTGTAAACGTCTTGCCAATTTAAGTTTCATATCTTCTCATCACAAGATATGATCTATAATGTTAAATCGAATCGAAAATAAAAACCAAGTTAAAAACCTACTTGATTCCAAATTTAGCCCATTATTTTGATGGTCATTTGGTAAATTAGGCGCTTTAGGTAAATTTTGTCGACATCCCTGCTGCGCCAAGGAATTCAAACTAATTGTCCTATGACCTCATTTCCAATCATTCTTGCCAAATTTATCCAACTTGGATTTTTATTGCTAGCTTTATTTAATATTAAACAGCAATCCTTTCCTATAACCTCTTTTTTAGTCCGCCAGTTATGTTTATCCATACGTTTTAGGGTTTTTCCAAAACTTATAAACTACTTATTTTACTTCTTATAAGATCTTTATCAAGATCACTAGCTTTTCTGTTATTTTTTTTTTAATGTAATGCTTCTATTTTTCAAAGTTCTTTTTCACTTAAAAGTGTTCCACGAGGCATTTTTTTTTCAATTTTTGATGTAGAAAAAACCTCATAAAAATTTTACTGATGAAGTTTCTACTACTGATCGCGACAAAATCAATTAAATATAGTATACGGTCTCTGATGTATACTTTTTGTATAACACTGAAATAATGATAACAAAATCTAAGCTTCTGTCAAAACAATTAATAAGATTTAATTAAGATGTAATTTTATTTTTCTTTTTTATGCCGTGAAAAAATTTGGTGTAAAATTGCTCGTAGTTATACAAGGTCGTTTTGGACAGACCTGAATCAAAATGTGGAGCCACCACCCTTAAAAATTTATCATTTTGGTACAAAAACTAACATAAATGGTGTAATAATGCACGAAATTATATAAGATCTTGCACAAATTCTTTTTATACGACTGCAAATCATACTGTTAGATTTCGTGAAGATCGGTCCATAATTAACCATAGGCCCCATTTAAAGCCGACTCCCGGAAAACAATTTAGAACGCCTTAAACCGAAATAAACAATGCTTTCATAATAAAATTTGGTAGGTCACAGTTTTATAAGACTTCAAATCGCACAGTCAAGTTTCGTGAAAATCTGTCCATAATTTACCCTATGCCCCATATAAACTCTACTTCCGGAAAACAGTTCAGTACGCCTTAAACCTTAATAAAGTTTTCTATCATAATAATATAGTTATTAGCGGTGCTTAGTGGAAAGCAAATATCGTTTATTAAAAAAAGAATAATTTTGTATCACTGTTTTTAAAAAAGAACAAACTAATTGAATTATAAAAACATATTAATTAGTTCAAGTAAAAATTACTCCAGTTATTTGATAGAGTGTATGTGTGTACAAAAATATTTAGGTACTTCTGCAAATTTTATTTACATTAGTGTTGCCAAAAGTGGGGAAAAAACCTACTTATTCTCCATAATATTATAGTTAGAAAAAATCGATCAGTTCTATAACATAAGTCCTTTTTCAAATAAGCTTTTTTATACGAAAAAAATTACAATATCCGAGTATAAAAACACTCAACTATTAAAAAAATTGGTATTTGACTTTTTCAGAAATATTTTTGGAGTTTGAAGAATATCTTGATTTTTACAATTTGTATGTTAAATCTAATTTTTTTTTACAAAATTTCTACGGACTACAGATACAATTTCGTTTTTTTTTCTAATTTCTTTCCAAGGTGTTTTATATACAAGCCTGTTCTGAAAATCACGTGATTTCAAATCACATGTGCTTTTAAAATCACACGTGTGATTTTGTGGTGTTCTGCAAATCACACCGTTTTTGTGTTTTTTTTATGATTTTAAATTGTCGAAAGCACAAGAAAACACAAGTTCTTAACACCTGCTTATTCTACAAAGGCGTAGCTAATTTTTTAACGCTTTTTATGTTATTTTCCCATAATATGTTTTTCAACCGATCTGGCAATCTCAAGTTGGTTTTAGGGCTTGTTTCAAATTTTGTAATTTTTCGCGAATTTTAGCAATGCTCGCGATAGAAGCGATTTGTTCCTGTAAGTTTTTTGATTCTTTACAGCTTTAAAGATTTATAATAAATAGAAGACTCTGCTATCTTGCCGCTGTTAGCCAATTTTTGCGAATTTCCACTAATTTATCAATTTTTACCGAATTTTTGCCATTCTTATAGTTTTAGGGACTATTAATTAATTTTATGGCTGGTTTCAAATATTAAAAATTTTCGCGAATTTTGGCTAATTTTGCAAAAATATTTTGTTATTTTCCGATATTTTTTTAGCTCATTTAGCGATTTCAAATAAGTTTTAGGGTTTGTTTACATGTTTACAATTTTTCGTAAATTCTTGCCATGTTCGCGGATAGAAGCGATTTTTTTGTGTGATTATTCACAGCTTTTACGATTTTTAATAAGTATTAGACTTTGCTATATCATGTCGCTGTTAGCAAATTAGCGATCTTTTATTAAACTAAAAAGACAAGCCTGAAATTACAACAGAAGTCACAAAAGCAAATTTTATTTTTGTACTGTCGTCGAGTTTTCTTAATTTTAAATGATTTGTTGTATATAAAAGAGCTTATTGCATAAAAAAATTAATAAACAACACATTGAATATTTTATTAGGTAATTTATTATGATGGTGATCTTACAATAGTCGCAAAAATAACAAAGTGATTTTAAAAAGTTGTTTACGTAGCTGAACGTTTTGAAATCACAAAATAATTTGCCCAGAACACCTTTCTTGTGATTTCAAATCACTTTAATAAAATGTGATTTTCAGAACAGGCCTGATATCTTCCTTTAATTTTTCTTACAGAAAAATAACTAAAGTTTTTTTTAAGGCCCTAATCATGTAAAACGCAACGCAACGCCAAAGAATTACATTGAAAGCACAAACAAAGTCATAAATATTTTATAATTTTGTTGTTGCTTTCTACAGACGAAAAATAATCACTACTTTTTTTATAGCCGATTTAAATTTTAAATGGCCCACGCTTTATTTTCATTAATATAAACTAAGAATATTTCATCCACATAAAAAACAAATCAAACAGAGCAATAGGATAAGCTATGATGACTTAGTAATAAACTCACGGCCTAAAAATCCATTTCAGAAACCCTTTATTAACCTGTTTTATTTTTTATAACTTAGGCAGTAAATAAATACCCGCTTAATTGTTTTTATAAAATAGTTGTCAAACATTTTCTTTTTTTTTTCTTGAACATTAATTTTTCTTCACACGCACATAAATAAGTCCCAAACATGAATTTTTCTTCACACACACATAAATAAGTCCCAAAAAATTTATTATCAAAAAATAAAATGAAATAAGTCCTCAGTTTTTGGTGTCGGTGTTTGCCTTGCAGATTAAGCTTTTGTTAGCGATTCGGAATTTTAAAATTTTGGTTTTTCGAATTCGGGATTATAAGATTCGGGATTTAGCGATTCCGAATTCTGAAAATCAGAACTTTAAAATAATCCTGATTTTGACATTTCGGGATTCTGAAATTAGAGATTTTGATACTTACTCCTGTTTTATATATGGTAAAGGTAAATAGTAAATAGAACGGGATATAATTTGCATTGTTTAGAATTTTTTGTATAAATTGTAAATTGTATTTGGAAATTTGTTGTTGCTTTCTGTACATTTTTTTGGGGGACTTATTTCGTGAGGTTTTATTTCATGGCGCCATATTTTGTATATCTGTCCCCTTATATTCATAAATCTCTACAAACAACTCATGTTCATCATACGTCACCTTAATCAACCATTACACACAATGTGTGTGTGTGTGTGTGTGCACGTCATTCATTTATTTACTCACCCAGTCACTCAGTCATTCTTTTAGTCAACCGTTTACTCTTTTGATACTTTTTCTGAATTTCATGTTGTTCTTTCACTTTTATGATTTTATTATGTACGACACTTTTTTCCTTTGTATAACTGTTTTTTTTATTAAATTCTCCCCGCCTTAACAAACAACTTGTTTTTTTACCGTTTTTTTGCTTCTTTTCTCCACTTCATGTCAACATTTCCTTTATTGTTCATGTATATGTTACTATTACTGTAGTGCTTGTTGTAGTTGGTTGTTGTAAGACTGCACGCAATATGCTTATTACTCATTAATGGCGTTACAATGATTGCCCCATCTGTCACACACTTGTTTTGTTCCTGGTTTTTTCCTCTTTGGCCCTTTTTCCTTTTAAAGCTTATTCCTTTGTGTGCGTAGTTCAAATTCAGAAAAAAAAGACCCAAAAGGCTTTAAGTTACATACATATATTTTTCTTTTTAAAAATAATACGAATAAATAAATATATAAAGAAGTAATGAAATATATATACTATAACTTTATTTGTTGTCATGTCATCTAAAGTGTGAAGTAATCGATCAACATTTCGCACAGTGTATGACGTAAAATTATTTTCATTGTTGTTGATTTCTCAATAAAAAAAAATAGGAAGTGTCTACTACTACTAGCATAATTTTGTAGCTCTTGAGCTGTATTGTAATTGCAAATAATGGTCAGAGTCATACTGGTGTTGCTTTCTGACAAATAGTTATGATGACAATTAAGTCAACAAAAATATAATCTATTTAGTGAAAGACTGTTTTGGTTTTATCAGCATAATTTAATGATTTCCTTTTTTTGGATCAATTGCCTGCTTGGAAATGGAATACAAAATTCGTTTTTGATTTTTAGTTTAAGTAATTGTTAGCATTATATTTTCACAAAAGCCAAGTAACATAAATTGGGATTATTAGCACATCATTAATAAATGAATTAATTAATAAATATTTCATTCCCGAAAATAATTTTTGATAATAAATTTGCATGTGCCCGGCAAATAAAAAACTGAAATGGCAAGCTGCTTTATTTAGCAACTTGTTTTTTTTTTTTAATTTTGTTTTTTTCAATCCTCTTACAACTACAATTCGTGTTGGAAAAAACCCAGCCAATTGTAGGGGAATGTAAGAAAGAAAAAATTCACTATTTATTGTTGTGTCTTTGTTGAAGCTTTGATATTGTTACAAGTAGAGCTGAGTGTTTAAAATTCTTATTCACTTTATGGTCTTACTTGTATAATATTTTTAGCTTTTCTAAAGTATTTGGAAAAAGTTTCCTGACGAGCTGGCCAGCAACCAGCGAAATGCGCATAGAAACTAGCTTTTCCACAACAATAAATTTCAGTGTTTTTTATCATAAATTGGGATTATTAGCACATCATTAATAAATGAATTAATTAATAAATATTTCATTCCCGAAAATAATTTTTGATAATAAATTTGCATGTGCCCGGCAAATAAAAAACTGAAATGGCAAGCTGCTTTATTTAGCAACTTGTTTTTTTTTTTAATTTTGTTTTTTTCAATCCTCCTACAACTACAATTCGTGTTGGAAAAAACCCAGCCAATTGTAGGGGAATGTAAGAAAGAAAAAATTCACTATTTATTGTTGTGTCTTTGTTGAAGCTTTGATATTGTTACATTTAAGACCTGAGTGTTTTAAAATTCTTATTCACTTTATGGTCTTACTTGTATAATATTTTTAGCTTTTCTAAAGTATTTGGAAAAAGTTTCCTGACGAGCTGGCCAGCAACCAGCGAAATGCGCATAGAAACTAGCTTTTCCACAACAATAAATTTCAGTGTTTTTTATCATAAATTGGGATTATTAGCACATCATTAATAAATGAATTAATTAATAAATATTTCATTCCCGAAAATAATTTTTGATAATAAATTTGCATGTGCCCGGCAAATAAAAAACTGAAATGGCAAGCTGCTTTATTTAGCAACTTGTTTTTTTTTTTTTTAATTTTGTTTTTTTCAATCCTCTTACAACTACAATTCGTGTTGGAAAAACCCAGCCAATTGTAGGGGAATGTAAGAAAGAAAAAATTCACTATTTATTGTTGTGTCTTTGTTGAAGCTTTGATATTGTTACAAGTAGAGCTGAGTGTTTAAAATTCTTATTCACTTTATGGTCTTACTTGTATAATATTTTTAGCTTTTCTAAAGTATTTGGAAAATGTTTCCTGACGAGCTGGCCAGCAACCAGCGAAATGCGCATAGAAACTAGCTTTCCCACAACAATAAATTTCAGTGTTTTTTATCATAAATTGGGATTATTAGCACATCATTAATAAATGAATTAATTAATAAATATTTCATTCCCGAAAATAATTTTTGACGAAAAAATTTAAATTTCCTCGCATAATTTTTTTTTTCACTTCACACTGTCTGTTCTTTCCAAAACTTTTGCTTTAAAACAGAACACAAATTTTTAACTTTTTGCATTAACCTCAAAAATTAGATCGCTGAACACGAATATGGCTTTTTTGTTTACTTTACTTAACAAGCATTTTCGAAATATTCGCGAAACCCCTGTTTTCCAGCTTATAAGGCTAGTTCCAAAAAACTGATTTTTTTAATAACGCAAATCTTACACTGTTGCACAGATATACTTTGCCTTTTTCTGTCCATATCTACACTGTATTTAAAGGATCATAAATCACGTTTTTAAAGTTTTTTCAATATTCAACATTTTTAGTCTGTTGTCCATTTAGGCAACAAATTTTTTTTAATTTTTTAGCTAAAAAACATCTCATTATTATGGATCTTTTTTGAGGTTAATTTTACTAACACGATCTTTGACCATCGAATTAATTTGGAAAAACTTTTAAAAAAAATTTTTTGAACATAGAACTATTTGTAAAATATAGGGCAATAATAAAATAATTTTTTCGAAAAATATCCTTGTTTAAGATGTAGCCAAAAAGAATTTTTCGTTCACATCTGGTCATTATACCCAAACCACAATAGTAGACAGGGTATTATGCGCTTGTGCTTATGTTTGTAAGACCTTTAACCATTGCTGCTAGACTCACATTTAAGTATACCGATCGACTCAGAATCACTTTTTGAGTCGATCTTATTGGTTCTAATGGGCACAAAAATCAAGCCTATTGAAAATGGGGCGAATCGGTCCATAATTTCACATAGCCCCAATATAAGCTTTTTGCCGGAATAGAGTTTTTGTGCCCATAAGCCATCGTAATTTGTTGGTATTTAGATTACATTTGGTCCAAGATACTTTTATTGCAATCTAAAGCAACTTATCAAATTTTTTTGGGATCGGTCCATATTTAACCATTGCTCCCATAAAAATACTACTCGACAACTTCCTTATTAGTTGATATTGGCATACAAATAACTGTACTGACTGACAATAACTTTCACGATATCTACTATGTCATGACAAAATATTGTGCTGGTAGGTTTAAAGTTCACCATAGGTACCATATAAACAACCTTCCTTTGAATCACTTAAAGACAACAAACTAAAACATGAAGATATATAAATAATAGTCGGCAGAAAGAACTTTTTCATGAATGTTAAAATCACAACATAATTTTGTTTTGGCTGCTCCTTGATTGCCCATGGGTCCCAAAGAGGGTACACTCTCGAAAATTTGTTTTCAAAACTTATGGTCGGACTTGACCGACTATACGTTCATACTTATTTTTATTATAATGCCTTTCATTTCAAAAGGCATATTCATGCTTTTCTTTTCATTTGTTCAACATGCATAACTTTCTAAAGCTATTTTGCATATGATTATGTATAAAGAGAGGTCAAATACAAATTAATATACCATTTGAAATTAAGTTAAAATGCTTGCGAATGATAGAATACTCGTAGCTTGGAAACATTTTGTTGATACCATATGATCCTCGAGAAGTTAAGCTGAATTAAAGAAGAATTAACGATTTGCGCTAGTCCACTACTACTCATATAAATGGTAAGATAACTACATTAAGCCAAAATGTTAACACATAAACTGTAACTAGTTATGTCCGTTATGTACTGGAGCCAGTTGTGGACAACAGCCATAAATCGTTCTAACTCCGTCTCCAACCGCTGAAATTTTAAAAGTCCGGCTACACTCCGACGCTTTCAATGAGCTAACTTTCATAAAATAAATTAAAATCTACTTATTCATAGTGATCTGTTAAATATCATGTCATAAATTTCGAAGAATTTTTATATTGGAAACTAAAAAATTCTTTACATTTTCTATGTACGTGTAATACCGAGAAATTTTGGAGACGCAGTCACAAGTTTTTGTAGGTACTCCAACTCCGACTCCACAGCCCTGGTTGATTTAATCATTAAAATTTAATGAGTCAAAAGACTAGTGAGAGAGGGAGATTTTTATAGTGTACGTGTGTCGATGATACCCAAGCAGAATTTTATTGTCGAGAACAGGGTTGCCAAGGGTGCAGATTTATCTGCATTTTGGATTTTTTCTTAGCATTGGACAGTTTTGAAGATTTTTGTTAAAAAAAAATGAGTTTTTTTGTAAATTGTACAGATTTTGAATTAAAATGTTTTAATATAAATTTTGTTATATTATTTTTTATTTCTTATTTTTTAATCTTACCTAATTTGCTTAACACATACTCGTATAACAGAGGCAAGCTTTAAGAGTTAAAGAAAAACCACAATGAGCCTGGAAAACACGCACTTTTCGTACAATAAACCACCCAAACCTAATTTATCATTTTCCAATAAATTCTAATAAAATACATACTTTTATTCTTTTAAATTTTTATATTTCGTAGTTTCCTTCTTGACTTCAAAATTTTCATTTAAATTACTAAATTAAGCGCTAAACCTTTTTGAAATTAAACGAAACCTTTTTCAAAATAAACGAAACTTTATTCAAAATAAACAAAACTTTATTCAAAACAACCGAAACATTTTTCAAAACAAACGAAACTTTATTCCAAATTAATGAAACTTTATTCAAATACAGTTAAACATTTTTCAAAATATATTAAACCATTTTTAAAATTTATAGGGCATTTATTTTTTGGATTGCTTTGAATTACTGATTAATGAAGAGGCGACACTTACTATGTTACGATCAGTGGTAAAATAACTTAATAATGATTGGGCATGAAATTTAAAATTTGAAAATGTTTTCTCTATCGGGTTCAGCATAGGAGAATAAAGTGGTAACATTTTAATGTACATTCACTATTGTCCACCATATGTCATGTTACTTGGGATTTATGGATTTTGGCATAATCCATAATTCAAAATGAGGTTTGTAGCCTTGGGCTGCTTTCAATTTTATCTAAGAGCTCCCGAAGAAATATTTGGAAACGGGCGGAATTCACAGTGGATACAGAAATAACTTTATGGTAAACAACGCCAGTATTATGTGTCGTAGCTAATTAGAGTCATATTCCTTCTCCTTACGGTTGGCAAAACACCATGAGCTCTGCCAAAAAAAAAAAAAAAAAAAAAAAAAAATTCCTGCAAGATTTTAAAAATGGTTTTATTTAATTTGAAAAATGTTTAACTGTATTTGAATAAAGTTTCGTTTATTTTTATTTATTTTGAAAAAGGTTTTATTTAAACTGAAAATGCTATATACAACATTTCGATTTTCTCTACAAACATGATTGAATCGTTTGTCAAATACCCCAATTAACAACGCAAGAGGATTGTACAAACGTACATTCAAACGCCGTTTGAATAGTTTATTTGGCTTTTCCTTTGAAAGTTTAATTATGTTCCGGTTTACATTTTGTGATTTTTGATGTTTCAATTTTAAAGCTACATTTGAGTTACCATTGGGTACGTTCATAAGACGTAGCTGTTGAGCTCAACTGCTAGAAAACTGTTGACAACTGTTGAGCCGAACATTTTCGTATTAGAAACGGCATTATGAGTATAATGCAAAATTAACAGCTGATAAACATAAACAATTGAAAAAAAATAAAGGCTGAGGTTGAGCACAACATGTTGACTTTAGGTAGCTAAAAAATTTCATGATGGAATAAATGCCCTCAAATACCCAACTGTTGTGTTGAGCGGAAGTGCTCAACTATGCGTTTCTAAGACAAACACTAAACGGTTACACAACAGTTACGCCTTATGAACGTGCCCATTGTAAAATGTTTATTGCAGCATCTTTTCCTGTATGTTCACTTAACAAATTGCAAATCTGAGCCTGAACTTAAATTAATTTTGTTTTAAATGAGAAAACAAAACCAATCGCAAAACTACATTTCGTTGTGTACCCCTTTTAATTCCCCTCTCTTTCATCTAGATTCTAGACAACAAAGAACTGCTATACGTTAATAATTTATGTACATTGTATTTGCTTCTGTATTATACGAATGTTTAAAAAAATTAAGTAAATTATATATATATATATTTTTTTTGCTATTTTTATGTGAAGTTTTAAAAGTTAAATTCAGTTTTTTTCTTAAGATGCAGTTATTTTAAAAAAATTATGGCAACGCTGGTGAAGAATTACTGAAGCCACTTTGTGGGTAATTGCACGAATTGGGTCATTTTGACTGTTGTGGGTAGAGCGTGGGTGATTTCTTTTAGTTATAGATTAGGTTAAATTTGCAATTTTTGTTTAAAATAATGGGGTTTAATTTCAGTGACAAAATTTATACTATTTCAAATATTATTGATAAGAAAAATTCGCAGACCTTTCAACAAAAGTCACTGTTTCTATATAAAAAAAAATTCTATCAAAAACTTTTGAATAAAAAAATAACCTAGAGGAATATATGTACATATGTTTCCATTATTACAAAAATAATGAATATTTAGCACTCTTAACATTTCTAAAAGAGATTTGAGAAACAGAATGTATTCGGCGGAATACAATTTGGCGACGTTTACTTTTACATTACTATATCTACTATATCATGGCAAAATGTTGTGCTGGTAGATACAGTATTGGCCATAGCTTTTTTGGAAACCACTTACTAAAATCACTTTAAGAAGTAAAAATCTTGTGTATATGCAGATATCAAATTAATACTTGGCGTAAAGAATTATTATATTAATCTTTACCTCACAACATTATTTTGTTTTGCTTTGTCCAAATTACTCATTGGTCACAACTAAGCATTACTCCTGAAAATTAGGCTGTTAATACTGTCGTATAGGGTAGCAAATAGTCGATATACTTTCTTACTTGTTCCTTTTTCAAAAGCTTTTTTTTATAAAATGAAACGTTAATCAGGTAAAATCATTAAATCGGGTAATTTAGATTCATCTTTTGTGTAATTTTCAATTTTGCTGTTGGTAACACTGTGAAGAAGGCAGGATTTAAACTAAACAGCAACATGTTGCATTACATTCTTACAAATCAAAAATTGTTTCATTTGATATTGAAGTTTTTTATATAAAAAAATAAAACAAGAAGGAAAATCTTGTACAATTTCCTTTTAGCATCTAATAAACATTTTTCATAGTGGTTTTTATTTACTTTTTGTATTTTCATTTCAATTCGTATTTTTCTATATTATTGCTACACATAACCGGTTAGTTGCATATTGCATTGGAAATTTATTTTCAATTGTTGCTGTACATCCAGAGAAAAATATGGTTGGATATTGTTGAAAAAAAATACAAAAAGAAATATTACGGTCTCTTTAATTGACAAGACGGTCTCTTTAGGAGACAAGCGGAGCACCTAGCTTTTTAACCTAATTCGGATATGCTGAAAACAGTGGTGTTAACCACTTTTAAGGTTAGCTCCTATTTTCAAATTATACCATTATTTCGAAAATGGAGGAGGTGGCACAACATATATTCGCGTAACTCAAAAACGAAATTCCGCAATAATAGTACCAAATATGAGCAGCCGTTTAAGAAACATTACTTTTTTTTTGGCAAAAAATAATATAATTTTTTCAACAAAATTTCGAAATTGTGGTTTTTAAAAAAATTGCAAAATGCAGCTATTATTATAACTTTTCCTAGAAGTTGCAAACAAATGATTAAAATCTGTTTACAACTTTTGATTTTATTCACAAAAGAAAAACTATTTTAATCAAGAATTTCATAAAACGCCATATTTTTAGGAACCCCCTAAGAAGTGGGGATAAAGTGCAAAGTATGTGGTGTAAAAATGTCAAGAACAAAAAACTAATGGAGATCGGTCATACATTTTATCCCCCTATGGTCGACTTCTTGGCACATTAGGAGTTTTTTCTTCAATATGTTTCTATTCTGTATTGAAAATTTTGTATGGGAGCCCCCTTAAGTCATAGTGATAGCGGGTAAATATGTTAGAAGCAAAAGATGAGGGTTTATTGCGGAATTTCGGTTTTGATAGTTTAAAGCAAACCTTTTTTGAGTTACGCAAAAATTTGATGTGCCAACTCCTCCATTTTCAAAATAACGGTATATCTCGAAAACAAGCGCTAACTTAAAAAACGGTAAGCACCAATGGATTCATCGTACCCGAATTAGGTTCTGGTTTTTCAACTAGCACAGTGTTATTATCAAGTTATGACTACCCACAATAATAGTAGACATTTTTTGTGGCATTTTGCTCTTTTTTAATTTTCGTCGTATCTAAGTTGATCAGAAGTCTGTTTTTTGCTTCGCAGGTCTATTGAATTTCTCCTGCATTTGCCTCGCCTTAGTTGCGATTAGTACGATTTCGTCTGTATAGTCCTGAACTTCTAGCTTCCATTAACCCTCTATGAAAGCCAATTTTGTTCTACACTTACTCTTTACTCAGTTACTAAGTGGTGAAACAAAGAGTAATTGTGACAACCAAAATCCTTGGTTGACTCCTGGTAGTGTGTCGAATGGTTCGCTTGTGTCACAATGGTAAGTACGCTGAGTAATACTCGTGCTTTGGGATTGCTATACTGCGCCTTTATGAAATTTATATTTTTTTTATCTGGGATAGCTATTTTTGACAGTGCGGACCATATGCCATTTTCATTGATTGTGTGGAAAGCTTTTTCGAAGTCAAGAATGAAGGGATAAATGGAAGTGCTAAATTCTGTTCTTTTTTAAGTCGAAGGCTTTTTATTTGATCAACGGTACATCTGTAACGGCGGATTTCGGCTAGTAGTGCTTTTTTAACCATTCAAGAACGCAGTTATGCACCATTTTGTAAAAGATTTTGCATACAGTGGGAATAAATGCAATTCCTCGCCAGTTGCTACATTCTTAAGGGTTTCCCTTTTTCGGGATTATGATAATTATACTCTCCTTCCATGTTTGTGTTTAAAAGTCAAATGGGATATTGTCGATCCCAGCGGATTTATCATTTTTTAGTTGTTAGCAATTTAGTTGTCGCACCGATTTAGATTTTCCTAAAAATGATCCCTACAACGGGCTTTTTGTCCCTCTGGTGCCGTTATTGTCTTTTACCGCCTGGTTATAGTTAATTTTTTGTTAAAAAGTTTTCGAATTATTTCGAAGACGTCATATCTCCACGACTCAGCCTTCATTGCAAGGTTCGCTGTTAGTGCTAACTTGTCGTTCCTTGCTTATCTTTTCGCTTTTTTGCCCAGCAACTTTAATTATATCCCAGAAAGCAGGAGTCAGCAATTATCTACCTTCTCCGATGATTTCATCGGCGGTATCGTTTAACAAAAGTTTTATTTTTGCCCATCGCTCGTCTGGTGGCATCGGGCTTCTCTTCTAAGATTGTTGCACTGAAAAATATTCTTTTTCATTCAGTTTTAAGAGTTCCCACATATGTATGTTTAAAGATATTGCATTAGAAAAAGTTTAGTTTTCCCTGACCATATGAAATAATGTTTTTTTCTCTGCGTGTATCTAAGCCAATGACTGACGTTGTTATAGTTTCAAATAATCTGTATTAAAAATGTTTTCTATTATTTTTTTGCCATTGATCTTTAACAAAAATAAAAAAATAAAAGGGATGAAAAGAATTTAAAAAAAGATGATAACCAAGATACGTATTTGTTTTGAAATAAATAAATAAATTCTTATGTTTGCAATTCATTTTGAATTCATGGAATGTTTATGTTACGTTCTTTTTTCTAATCTATAGATGTTTTTACATGTATAGTGTTTGCTTACTTAAATAGTTTAAGTAAAAGTAAAAAGATATAAAATACAAATCGATTAAGATATCAAAACGATTAGAATAAATAGGTTTATCATAATCGTGTTACTTATGTATAAAGGATTTTTTCAATTATTCTTAAGTATTTTTGTTTGAAGTTTTTATAAGCTTTGTGTTATCCGGTACATAAAGGGTGGCACATAAGTAACGTTATTATAGCTAAAAATATCTATAGTTGGGCGAGCTGTAGTTGGGTGTGAGCTGTGGCCCCATCTTGTTTGAACCACAATTCTGGATTATTTTTTACATCGGGCCTTAAAATATTTTCAAACATTGCCAAACATTCAATGCCAATCACATCGGCAGCAACTTGTCTTTTGTTTTCAAAGAAAATGGCGCAATGATCTTTTTTTAAGTTATCCAACACGATTCTGTGCATCAAAGTGGGAGCATTTGATGTTGTATATTTTTTAATTATATTTTCAGTCTTTATAAATTGTGAAGTATGTATTACAATTATTTGATTTATTATTTGTATGTAACGGAAATTTATGGAAACATGCCGACTGGAAAATACATCCCTGAGGCTGCCGTGATGAAAGCCGTCATTAAAATAAGAGAAGTAGAAGATCAAATCGGTGAAAAAATAACAACCAAAATTGATACAGTGTTAAAAAAAAGAATACTGGATTTAAAAAAATTTGTACGATTTTTTATGTACCTTTCTATATTCTGTAACTACTTCTAAATATGCGTCTAATACATTTGGTGATGACGATCGGACATTTTCAATATTTGGAGACAAAAAAAAAAAAAAAAATTGATCATTTAAAAACTTTTTTATTTAAATAAATAAATCTTTATCTTAACTTTAACTGCTTAAAATGTATTATGGTTAAATAAATCCATTTTAAATGCACAGGTTTAATTTTATATTTGCATATTTGGCGAATTTAAAAGCATCTGCCCTATTCATTTCGGGAAAAATTTAATTCTTGGCAAAGGGGATGCTTAATTCTGCACAGCCATATATAGCGTTCTTACTTGTTCATAATCAAGATTTAAAAAGCAAGTTCGACTATACTCACATGGCCACGTCCTTTCGACTTATTAAAACAGCTGTAAACACATTTTATTTAATAGTTTCGTCGATGGCAAGACAATATCAATACTTTGTCATCAGCCTCCAGTATCGGTCCTAAACTTTACTGAAAAACTTTATAATTTTAAATATCTCAGCGCAGTTATAAACAGTAAAAACGACATGCATATGGCAATAAACGAGCATAAACAAGCAAAAGCCCACAGAGCTTTCTTTTAATGCACAACTAAAACTTATTAAATCGCGACAAATACAATTAGCCCAATTATGAATAAAATTTCCCAGGGAGTTTTTCCCCTTCTCCCATTTTTCATATTTAAATTCAATTGTAAAAGTGGGAATTTTTATTTATGAAAACATGTATGACAATGTCTTCTACTTTCACGTCCACGACAAAAATTATTATATGCATATTTATTTCAGACAATTTTTCGTGTGCTATTTAAGTATAGTTGCAATTTTTTTTTCGCTTGTTTAATTTCTGTTACCTGTTATATATTTGACTTTTAAAGGCAATTCTTATATCGACAGAAAAGTATTAACTTCATGTAATCCATTTTCCAGCCCGCGACTGTTTTCAACAGAATGTTTTCGAGTTTAACTCGTAAACAACGTATTTAAATTAACAGATATTTAAATTAACAATTAAAAGAAAAATTAATGAGGGAATTTTAAGAACACCAAGCAAGTGATTGAAAAGCATTCAACTACGACGAAGAAGACTTTGACTTTCATATTGTCGTCAATAGCTTTTTATACAAGACAACCTATAAGACAATATCCCTCATATTAACCCACATAGAGTTTCATAGAAGACAATGTAGCTCATTCCTCATTCCTCTAAATTGTCTTCTAGAAAACCTAAACTATTGGGGCAAGTCGTACATACATCAATGACGATATGGCCAACTGGGTGATATCATTCATATTTTACACACATAAATAGAACACACACACATTAGAGTTTGCTAAAAACCGTAAAATATAAAACCGCGGTTTCGGTTTTAAAATGATTAAAACCGGTAGGTTTCGGTTCGGTTTTCGGTTTTACTTACAAACCTTGCACATTATTGTGTTTGGCTGGTGCTCTGATAATTTGAAATGTTTCCACACATTTCTTTAGTTCAGACATTTAATAAAATAAATAAAATTAGTATTATAAAATAAGTAAAAGTTAAACTGCAAATTCCACTGAAGAGATTGTGTGGTTACAATCGAAACAAGTCAGGAAAACCTGTCCGTGAAAACCTGGGTTCAATTCCCAGCTCAGTCAAGATTGACAAATTATCAATAAATTTTAATTTATATCAATTTATAGAATTCCTTTTTTCAAAATAATAATTTAATGAAAATTTAATTCAATGAAATTCAAGCCTGATTAAAATATCGAAATTTGGATTAAAAGACATTAACAGTTCAATTAAATAACCACAATAGTAATTAACCCTCTACTGCATGCATTATGATCCAGCTACAAATTAATTTTTTTATTTTTAAATTATTTTTTTAAATGGCATAATTAAGATATGCAAACAAAATTTTTTCAGAAATGCAGGTCAGTTTTCTGAAACAAAAAAATTGCCATATATGGCTTCATATGCACTCCAATCTGTATCACCCTAAAAATGTATTGCCATATATGGCGCTTCATGCAACAAAGATAATATAATTTTTGTATTAATTTTTATATTTATATTTGATTTAAGCAATCAAAAGTAATTAAAATGTAAGGAACATAAGTACAAAATACAAAAGTAACGCTTCCATGGTTGTATATTTATAAGATTAAAAGTAATTAAAAGCACAGTAAAGAAAATAAGTATTGCAAAATCGAAAACCGATCGATCTACTTATGCGTGGAATAAAGCAAAGCAATTTCTGTTTTTGTTCAAACAAAGATGGACCCCGCATCTAGTACAAAATATATATGATCGAAATTTGCAATCATTTTGACAAAGCTGGCGTACTTTTTTCCATTTTGGCAGATGATCTGTAGAATCCAGTCTGACAGCACTTAGTGGAAAGTCTTGGCGGCGAGCTTTGTTTTTTGAATATTTCTTTGGCACGTAACAGGAACTCGGGGTTGAACCACAGGAATCTGAACCTCTTTTTCTATTTGCTAGAGTAGTTGGGGTGGAAGCAGGTACCGTAATGTTTATTTCTAAATGCATGAGAAGCCAAATATGGCACGGAAAATTTGGACGAATTTTTCTGTGAATGCATGAGAGGCCATATTTGGCTGTTCTAAAAATTGCGTGATTTTACGAGTTCTACATGCACCATTGAAAAATATTCACATAAACAATATTCACAAAGCTATATATTCTACAAAAAAAAAATTATATAAGCATACCAACTTACTTGTAATTTAAAAAATATATGTTTTATTTTATATATTATAACTATACGAAGTGACCACGCTTACTTATAAACAAGACTGAGGTTTTCTATGCTCCTAAGTAAAGAACAGAGAAAACAACATTCGTCTCATAACCACAAAGGCCTACTTATGTTTTTCAAAAACTTTTATTTTTCGTAACTGTTAGTTTTGGTTGAGAATGTGCATTTGAAATTGAAAAGCCATATATGGCTGCATATACAGTAGAGGGTTAAGTAAAAAAGGTTTAATATGCTGCCAGATTTTATTGGCAATTAATTTAGCTGCGATTTCTATGCGAATGCATGTTTTTTGTCGATAGTCTAAGAATGATTTCGACCAATTATCTTTCCGAATCATTAAAATTAAAAGGCATCGATTTGTATTTGCATATTGATGCAGATTTTTTTTTCAATGCATAGTAAGATTTCCACAAAAGATGCTACTACTTTTAATCAATGCAATGGGTTTAACATATTTTATTCAAAACAGTTACAACTTGCATGCTTGGCACATGGGTTATACCGCGTTGCAGAGGAAATAAGAGGCCAATTCGATAATACTGCAATTTCTAATGAAATGCATCCATGGGTTTCACCACAGCCAACAGTAACAAGATGGTGGACCTGGCTAGATGCTTCAGAACTCTATCAAATAAACTTTGAGCAATTTAAGAATGTTTAAAGTGCTTGCTGATACTGATGATTGTAGAATTAAAAAGTAAAAGAAATATTAAATCTAAAGAACATCAGAAGTCAATTAGCATTTGTATTTTTCAATTAAGGATATATTGGTGAAACAATAAGTTATTAGGAGTGATTTAGTTCACTAAATACTCAAGTCAAATGAATTGATATTGCTGTAAATTTAACAATAAAATTTAACAAAAATATTAACAATGTGGAAGAAGGAATTAAGAATTAAAAAAATTAAGGATTTAAAAAAAATTAAAAAAATCAAAGTGGGATCTGAAAATTAATTTTTTTCCAAATGCATTGGCATGTTTTAAGTATGATCCTTCAACTTCGGTTGACGTTGAGAGATAAGTTTCCGTGTACAAATGTTCTTTGTATCTTAAAAGACAAAGTTTTACTTTTGTTAAAACAGTACTTATTTGTTTTAACAAATGAAAATTTTAACTAGCAACCCAATTATTAATAACAATTCCCCGGGAATTTATTCCCTGTTCCCCTATTATAAATAAAATCTCCCCGGGAAAGTTCTCTCTTTTCCTTTATATTAAACAGACTTCGAGAATGGTAAACTTTTCCCCGGGAAAATAGTAGGTATTACGAATGACAATTAAAGGGAGAATGTGATTACAAATTTTTAAAATAATTCCGCCAAAAAATTGCAAAGGAGTGGTGCTAAAAAATGTAAGTTCTTTAATTTTTTTTTTTAAATAATTAATATCATTGCATTCGTTATTTTCAGGTGAAAAATAACAAATAAGAAACAGTTTGAGATCCTTTTGAACGAAATGGAAACCCCCCAGATATTGCTCGTGGCACGTGTACAGGAAGCAAAGACGAGTTACTTAAAGACTGGATTATGAACACTGTAATATTTTTCAAACCTTTTAAAGGTTAAGTTCTCATTACTAAAATTAAAAAATATTTATAATAACATCTTTCATTTCAAGTGGGTTTGCATTATAACGAAACACTCTCGTAGCAACCCTTTGCTCGTTTTTTAAATGTTGCAGATTTTCTGCTTCTTCAGCTACCTTCCGAAATGCTACACTTAACATTTTATTCAAAATTATTTTACTTTTCACTTCTTCGCTTTTTTTACAAAAAATTTACAAGTTTTAAGTCAACACAACACAGCTGAAAGCAAAACAGCTGACTGCGAATATTCGAAATTCCCTTTCCCATAATACTATTCTCACCGTCTCACAGAGGAGTATTTGGCCTGAAAAGCTGGCCAAAAAGGCAAAACTGAATTTTAAGAAATCTTAAGAACTAAGTACGCAGCTCGACAGACAACAATATTTTACATTATATTGTAAATTTTGAAGACTTTTAGTTGCGATTTGTAGCTCTGAGACCCTGCTAAAGTCAGGAAAGTGAAGAAAATTATATGAGATCTAAATGTTTTTTTCGGTTTCTGGATGTTTATATGATATTTTTTTTGCGGCTAAACGAATAAAGGTTTAACAAAGATTATTTTTTTCGCTGAAAGGTTTGCTCAAAAGTTATTTAAAAAAGAAAAAAAAAATTAAAATATGTTGAATATTCATGTTGAAACAATTCGTTCAAAAGCTAAAAAAAACAAATTATACACTTTTTTTTTGCAAAAAACGGAAAAGAAGAGGTTTTTAAAAGTGAGGTTAGCATGTCTACGAATTATGTTTGATACCACAATAAAATTTGGAATCTCTAATAACTTTTCCGTTTATAAAGTATTAAATAATATAAAATAAATATAATAAAGCCTTTTTTCATAAAAAAAGTATTGTTTTATAAGAGCCTTACAATTTAAATTTTTTTTTTTTTAATTAGACTGTAAATCATATGTATGTATGTACATACAGTCTGTCAAGAATGAGTTTAAACCTTTAAAATCAACATTTGTTAATTGAGTTTTGCGAATTATACCAACTTTTATTCCTTAGGAATGTGGCTTTTAGAAAAATCTTAAAAATTTAAACTTTTTGGTTCTTAAATTTTTTTATTGCATTTTGAAAACAAAAAATTTGACGCATTTTGCATGTAAATTTTTTTTTCGCCATTGAATTTTTAATAACTCCAAAATAAGAATAGGTATAAAATAAATGTGTATGGTTAGTTTAAGCAGAATTTTCCGGTGCATCTTCTGATCCTCCTGCTATTAAAATCGGAGAACACGTTTTCAAGTTATGGCAAAATATATAAAGCAACCCAACGATTTAGGGGGTGAAGTATGCCACGCCTTTAAAAGAAAATCCTTACGTACTAGAGAAAAACGGAAAACAGATTTGAATTAAGGGCATCAAAATCCATATAGTCCACATACTTTTATTTCTAGGGTAGAGAAAAATTTTTTTGTTGCGCAGTGTAATTTTTTCAAAATCTGCCACTAGACTTTTTATATCATACTACACCTAAAACTATCAAAAAACTAAAACTTTTATTTCAAAAAACACGTTTAATAATTTTGGCCAGCTTTTCAGACCAAATACTCCTCTGTGCGTCTGTTTAAAATAGGGGAATTTTATTCCCGGGAAAAACTAATTCCCAGGGAACTCATTTCCCCGGAAATATTAATAATTGGGCTGTAGTTATTTAAGTTTTTAATGATATTTGAAAAACAATAGACTGAGTTTTTTATATTTTTTTTAATAAAATTAAAAAAACAACCAATTTTTTATGGAATTTTTTTTTAAGTTTTTAGTGTATATTTTAATTTTTTTAATTTGGAATAAATATTTGAGTTTTTTACGTTAACTTTTAATAATACGGTCAAACGTTTGTTTAGGGATACTTTTTTTATGAGAAGTACGAGAGTTATCTACAATTTGCAACTTCTTTAAGCATAAATATATTTTTGAAGTAATAGCTGAAAACCGAGGTTTCTTGACGGTTTTCGGTTTCGGTTTTAAGGCATAAAAACCGCGGTTTCGATTTCGGTTAAAACCGAACAGCACAGCAATCCCTAACACACATATATAAATGCATTTAAAAGTGGTTACTAAACATCATCAAAACTATTTTTTTATGCTTTTTCATGTATTTCTATTTCTATTTTTTGTAAATAGATAAAATGAAAAGGAACGTATATTTTATATTTTCTTCAGTAAATACTCGTAGTTGCATTGCAGTCCGTAGGTAATTTGTTTTCCTTATTGTATACATAATAAATAGTTTGAGTATATTTTACATTTCTATTGAACTGATTATACAATCTGTTTTTCATCTACATATTTCTACCTTTTATACTCGGCTAAATAAAGATAATTGTCAATTTAGTTAAGAAAAAGAAAAATAAAAAACTGGAATAATAACAGGAGAAGAAATGATAGAAAAGGTTAATTTGTTATTTCCTTTAATATAAGATATTTGATTTTTATATTATCGTAATGGGATAAAAATGTAAATAGAATACTTTTTATTTATTCGAGTGGTTATATCGGAAACTGTGTAAAAATAATTTTAAAATTATATACGGATTGTATATTTTGATTTGCATGTATTCGTATACAATTTGATTTTTTCGTGGTTAAAATAAAAATTGGGGTTATTATTTTTTTTTTCTGTTAATAATAAAATGAAACAAAACAAAAATTATGTATAAAAGAAAACCACTTATGAGAAAGAAATCGCTTTACCATTTAACTTTTTAAAAAAAGAGTGCTCGTTAAATATAAATAAAGTAAATAAAATAATTTTCCTAAAAAATCTACCTTAAAAAATTAAATAAACTGTAATTCACACAAAAAAAAACTAATTTACATAATCCCACCATCTTCAGACGTAATTGGTTTAATAAGCCTACATAATTCTTGTGTTTGTTTTACATGATCCCGATTCATACGAGTACATGCAACCCAAATCGCTCTTTTCTTTTCATTTTACGACGTATCTCATTTGTCATTTTTTTTTCTAGACTAAAGACCACATGTTTTTTTTTCCACGGAATGAAAAATTCTACAACTATTATATGAAGTTTGTAACCACTAGGGTTTTAAATATCGGGGACCCTTTAAATTCCCAGAAGCGCATACAGCTTTTCTTTTATTTATTTTTAGCTGGGAATTGAACCCACAATACTAATTACTGTCTGCCTCTGAGGAGATTGAGTGGTTACAATCGAAACATGTCAGGGCAACCTGCCGTGAAACCCTGGTTTCAATTTCCAGCACAGTCAGGAATAACAAATTATCAATAAATTTTAATTCATTTCGTGTTGTAAAATTTCTTTCTTCATAAAAATAATTTAATGAAAATTAAATTCATTAAATTCAAATTTAACCTGATTAAAATATAAAAATTTGTTCAAACCTTTTTTTTGGGTCAACCTTTAAAAATATCTATAAAATTGGTGACCAAAAAAAATTTGTTGTCGAATTTCGGATTTTTTTTTTTTTTTTTTTACTGAAAAGGGAAAATCCTGCTCATGTAATACTACTATACCCAGCAAAAACTTAACTTACAATGCAACTTTTAATGACTTCCTGAATTCATTACTTTGCAGCTTTATTCACCACTTTTTGCATTATTAGTAAAATAATAACTTTATTATTATATCTTAAATAAGTCATAATTATACATTACAATACTTTGATATAATGACTTAAATAAGTTATTATTATATGATTTTAGTTAATTTTTTAAATCAATTTGCAATATATTTTGTTAATATTTGTTAGATATCCGGTAATATTATATAATTTTAAGAATAATGTCGATGCGAAATACATGGAAAATCCAAAAATCAATCAAATGTATGTAAATACCCAGCAAAAACTCTACTTACCTGGTAAGTTAGCAAGTAATATTGGGGACATATGAACACTACTTATTTTTCGGCTGAATAACTACTTATTTTTGTTCGAGTTGTCCACAGAATTCAGTAGTTACAATATGCTTATTAGAAGTCACCAAATATATAGTTATTATTCAGCTACCAGTAAGTTGAATTGTATGTACTTACTTACAATATACTTACTAGAAGCCAAAAAATAACTAGTTTTTATTTAATTGGCGCTAGTTAATAGACCTAATAAGTAGTTATGGAGCTAGTTACCAGTAAGTAAATATTCAGTATTGAAAACAAGATAACTTATATGTAGTTATTTAGCTGATTATTAGTAAGCAAATATTCATAACTGAAAATAACAGTAGTGAAAATTACTTCCTGAGGTCATTACTAGCAAGTACTTATTGTGGTTTTCAGAATAATGATAATTGTAATGACAACTACTTACCAGGTAATGTATGAAATAACTACGACCTATCAAAATTCAAAAAGTTTTTCCTGGGTATATACATAAATATGTTCCAAAATTACAAAAACAATATATTTTCGTTATTAGAATACTAGTAGTGATATCAATCTAATGTTAACGATGTTTCTTTGTAAAACATAATCAGGCCTGTCACAGAAATTATTCGGAATTGTTTTGAATCCGTATTTTCATTTTGCTTGATTTTCGTAATTCCGACAAATTTTAATTTTGTTATTTTTTTTAAGTTAAATGTGGCAATATTGTGCAAACCAAAACTTTTTTCGATCGAAAAGTTAAAACTAATTTCATTCCGAGAAAATTTATCGGTTTTCCTTTTCTGAAGAAGCATCGGCATTAAAAAAACTTTCGATCGAAATTGACTTCTGTGACAGGCCCGTATATTTACATATATTAAGACACACATTGTTATTACAGTGTTAGAGCTTTAAATGATTTTTTGCAGAAAAACCACTCTTTATTATATATTTTCTTACATTTCGAAAAATTTATTATTGTGTACACTTTTTCACCATAAATTCCATAAGATTTCAGAGCAATTTTAATTAGTGTGCTTTAACCTTTTTAAAGTTAATTTGAAAGTACTTATTTCTTGTCTCTTTTGGTAACTTCATATTTTTATACAACTTTTAAGTATAAAATAAAGGTATTATTTTTTAGGTTGTAATTGTCCAAATTATAAAGGGTTACTTTTGGGACATCACGAACAAAAATAAGTACTTTTTCTAGTAGAAAAATAAGTACTCTTTTCCTCAAGTTCTCATTATTTTTCTGCTTATTTTGTAGGCAAAGTTTTTGCTGGGTATGTACACATCACGAAAATAAGTGCTTATGGAAAAAAAACTGTGTGCAGATTTGCGTTCAGTGTCGCAAATAAGTTAACGAAAAAGTTTATCGAAATTTGTAAAAATGTCTAATCAACAAATCTTTAAAGTTTGGCAAGGGGGTCAGAACATAAAGTTATTCGTAATGTAAAATTGAAAATTAGAAAATGGACTAATTGTCTAAATAGGAAGTAATTATGATTCGAAGCACTGGTACTAATTGTAATTATTTGCTCTTTAAGCAATAAATCAGATGATTAAGGAAATTTAATAATTTTCAATTTACCATTACGAATAACTTTAGTCTTTGACTTAAGACCTTTTTCCAAACTTCAAAGAAATAACGTAATCGTTTTTATAATTTGGAATATGTCGGAACGACATTTTGTTTTAAAATGTTTAAAAATTTCGTTTTTTTTAATGGAATCAAGTAATTTTTTTTAGAGAAACAATCTATTCTATAAAATATCGGTAAACATCACGATATTTGAGTGAAACAAAAAGCCTAAAGATTTCCGATTATTTTTCTGTGATAAATTTAACAAATATTGTAAAGGACAAAATGTCGAATTTTACATGATAACCCCAAAATTTCGTTAATAATCCTTTCAGATTTTGGTCAAAATTAGACATTTTCAAAAGATGATGAAAACTGATGATGAAATGCCATCTTGACAAATGCTGCAAAGTTAAGTTCCTTTAATTCGGACATTTGTTACGATCAACATCGGTAAAGTGGCTGGTTCAAATTTATATCATAAAAAACCTACGAACATGTACGAAAATTTCCTGTAAATTTTGCACGGAAAAGAAACCCTAGTAACCACGCATAAAGTTTTCAAATGTACGAGTGTATAACTAAATTCATGTCATCCTTACTTTTTTTTTTCTCAAGATAACCAATAAAACAACTACAACTTCGTAGGGAGGCTAAAGCTGTGTAAAAAACTAAAAGTACTTTAGGGATAACAAAAGCTGCATTGGCGGTTTCATATGATGTAATCCTTTGTTGTCAACGAGATTTAATAAGGAATCGCTTTATAAATAGGGGGAGTTGCATATGAAAAAAAAGCATTTATAAAGCATATAAGAAAAATATGTATGCATAAGATGATTTATAAAGCCGATATTTATAAAAAAATAGTAACAAAAGATTCGATTCCAAATTTTTAATATCTAAATTTAATTCAGACTATTCAGATAGTTAAGCGAATTAATTTGTAGTGAATTTTTCTTTTGATTGACTTTATGACTTTTTATTACGGACAAAAATAATTTTGAGTTAAAAACTCAACGATTAAGAAGACTACTTATGCGAAACAAAAGGATTTTGTGTTAAAAATGGACCAAATGGTCAATCAGTCTTCCATTAGGAAGATCTAACTATATTTTGCCATCCAACATATTATAGTTAATACGGCAATTTATGTGGCGGCTACCGGGAAAATAAAATAACCAGGGGTGATCAAAATCTAACCTTAAGAATGACAGCTGATTCTTTCGTATTATAGACAGTGTGGCCATTTTGGCATTTTTACAGCTCAATTTAGCATTACAAATTTCGATATAGCTGCAAAGTTTTCATTTAGCACTTGTCATTTTTTTTAGCTTTTTTTAGAAAATGTTTGTAGAATTTTTAGCATTATTTATATTAAAAATTTGGACGAATAGTATTATTGATTTTACTTGAAATTTTTTATAAATTATAATACATTTTTTATTTATTTATTTTTTGGCCAAGGTGTTAAATTTGAAATTTTAGATATTTTAGTAAGCTAATAGGGCCTAAATTTTTTCCATTGTAAATTAAAAACACATTTAATTAGAATTTTTTCCCAACGTTTCGTCAATTTTTTGTTGACTTCTTCAGGGGAATATTTTTAATGTGTATAGATATTACATTAATTAAAATATAAATAAAAGAAATAAATTTTAATTATTAAATTTATAATTGTCATTATTTTAATTTGTGTAATGTAAACTTGATCTGCATTAAATTATCCTATTGCCACCCTGTAACTTGTGCTTATTTACATTTTGACTAGAAATAGTTGTATCCAAAATGAAATTTCCTACGAAAATGGATAATTTTTATGTTAAAGCCTGGTACTCTGTGCAACATTTCACGTGAAATGCTGTCAAAACTCATATAAAAAAAATTGTGCGGAATTTTTATGAACAAATATTGATAGAGTTGTACTCTGTTTAATTTGTGAAAAAGTTGCGAAATGTTTCTGGCAACATTTTTTTACAACTGCGAAATAATATAAGCTGCACTTATTTCACGTGGAATTTTAAGCAAATAAAAAAAGTTTAAACTAAATATTAAAATGAGAACTGCAAAACATAAATAACACAACCGGTAACAGTGTTTCATCAATATTTACTTTAATTTTTACTTAATTTTTTATTTATAAAAATATTTTTTAGTAAAATACATGTGGGTTTTGTTTACATATGCAAAACAATGTCGCATACTTTGAAAGATTAAAAACATCAAATTGTGCAAACTCTCGAGATAGGTAACATTGATACATGTCAAATTTTTCGCATGAAATAATAGATGTTGCTGAACATTTTTCACAAATTGGAACAGAGTACTAGGCTTAAGAAACCCGTCTTGTTAAAAAAAAAATTTTATATTCCAATATTCCATATATTGGAAATAACCTAATCATGTCGATTGTAAATAATATTTGCCCTTTGTTGATATTACAATATAAAAGGAAAATTCACTTTGTACTTAGATTAAAATTCAATGGTGTAAATGAATGAAATAATTGTTTGCTCTAAACTGCTGAAAAGATAATAATTTTAAACCTTCAACTTTTGTTAAACTATAAAAAATAAAATTACCTAAAAAATTTTTATATGATAAAAATAAATCGTTTGAATTTAGCATGGGGTTTGCGTGTCCCTAAATTTAAAATTAAATCTTAACTACCTGGGCTACATATTTATATGTATCAGATGCTTTACGAATATCTAGCCACTTTGTTAAATATAACCATTTAATTCACTTTTGTTACAAAATTAGTCACCAAAAAGTATTTAGTTTCGAATAAAATTTTATACTGGTAATAAATTTTAGATATTTTGATCAGGCTTAAGTTCATTGAATTTAATATTCATTAAATTATTTTTATGAAGAAAGGAATTTTACAACATGAAATGAATTCAAATAATTTGATAATTTTTCATTTTTAACTGAGCTGGGAATTGAACCCAGGTTTTACACGGACAGGTTGCCCAGACTAGAGTCGATTATAACCACACAATCTTCAGTGGGGTTTGCCGTTTAGCTCTCACCGCCATTGACGACGGATGACGTCATTAGTCAAACATCAATCATTAAACCAAATGGTATTTTACCTTGGTAGATCGAAATTTGCTTTGAATGAAAGATTACCTATTTTAATTGATCTACCTGTTCTTCCTTACTTCTTGTTTTTCGTACTTTTTGTCAAGAATTCTTCTTTGTCTTTCTTTTTTCTTGTTGACATTTTCAGCACAACTTGAAGGACAAATGTAAACATATAGCTCGTGCCTTAGCAGTTAACTATAATTAGTATTTTGGTTATTTTTTTGAACTGTTAATGGTTTTTAATCCAAATTTTTGATATTTTGATCAGGCTTTTGTTCATTGAATTTAATTTTCATTAAATTATTTTTATGAAGGAATTTTACAACATGAAATGAATTAAAATTGTCGATAATTTTTTATTCTTGACTGAGCTGGGAATTGAACCCAGACTAGTTTCGATTGTAACCACACAATCTCTTCAGTGGGGTTTGTCCAGCTCAGTCAAGAATGAAAAATTATCAATTAATTTTAATTCATTTCATGTTGAAAAATTCCTTTCTTCATAAAAATAATTTAATGAAAATTAAATTCAATGAACTTAAGCATAAAAGTAACCACAATACTAATTACTGGTAATAAATTTTAACAAAAATGTTTCAAAAATTTTAGCATTATTTTAGCATTTTTTTAAAATCATTTCAGCATTTTTGGCCATGTCTAATGCCAGATTTAGCTGTAAATTTTTTTTAGACCTGGCCACACTGATCATAGATGATCAGAGGTTGAGTAAACTGGTATGGTTACCTATGAGATAGCAGAAGGCTCAGAGGCAACCACGAAAACAGCGTCTGTACAGCGTAGTGTTCTTTGAACTCATCACTCATTGAATGACGAATACAACACATGTTAAACAAACATGAAACCAACACAAAATAATGAAGCAAACTCTCCAAGGGGTAATCGTGAATCTTCGATAAATCGCCCTGCTACGGCAGCCCGCATAATAAATTTAGAGGTGCCAAACCCATGTTTAAACATAAAGATGAATGAAACTTCTACTATTTTTCAAAAGAAAAAGTATCAAAAACTTTATACTGCCATGAAAAATACCATCAAATTTGTTACATGGAATGTGAGAACCTTTAATGAACGAGTAAACTAGAACAAATTAGAAGTGAGATTCTTCGCTACAAAATTGGCTATTGTTGTAAAAGTAACCATAATATGATTGAAGATTGTACATTTTGTGTTAATAAATGTGTTTTCTGTGCGTATGTATATTTTTTTGAAGTTTTGAAGTTTTAAAAGATGGATTGAAAGAATGTTTATAAGCTAAAATAATTGATCCTCCAAAAGTCATATATCAACAAAGTACTTCAAGGCTAATCCATCTTAAACAAAGCCATAATTTTTGTAATTAATATTTTCGCAGTGTAGATGAATTGAGGGAAAAAACAACGGCTATGCAGAATCAGAAAGGAACCCTCTTGACGCGCGAATTTATACATGCTGGTTTTTTCTTCGCTTACTATACGATTTTTAAACTTTGTCTAAATAAATATGAACGTATTTGACGCTCTTACTTAGATCTAAAAAAAACATGGTCATTATTTTTGACTTTTATTGGTTATTATTTTTAGCCTATGGATTTTTAAAATACAGAGCAAAGACAAAGGTTTTGAAACTATTATTTCTACAAATTTAATAAGTTAAGCCAGAATTTGTATTTCTCGAAAAAAAATACGACAAAGTATCTGTTGATTGATTTTGATAGGTCAGCACACAAACAACAGGATTCATTGGTAAGTCCCTAATTTGTTATGGTTTCCAATGTTCTACCTGTGGAAGTACGAAGGCGGTTCAAGTTACAGCATGTGTTGCAAGGGATATATAATTCGGCTGTCCTGTTATGTGGATTAAACAAGAGGCTACTACGTTCCGAGTGTTTCTGCTGAATTGCCCAATCTATCTGGATGTGGAAGTTATCATTGTGTAGTTGTTTAGCTGGAATTCGAGGTAGTTTTCCAGATTTTAACTTTGATTCTGAATAGATGGATAGGCCTAAATTGATAGCGATGTTGGTATTTGTGGCGATCTTGTTGTGCTCTTGTAATAGAACTTTTCTTCTCCTTAGGGTGAAGGTTGAAGATTCGCTAGCATTGGTTACCAATCGTTTAGTGTTGCCTTTGGTGTCCTTGTTATCAATCTCATATTGCTTTTTAGTTGGGCATCAATTCGTTGTACATGGTAACTGTTTAGCTTGACTGGGGCGCCATATTCGGCAGCTAAGTAAACCAGAGATTAGGCAGTCGTTCGTATGTAGTAAACAGATGCACCACAGCTTGTCGTTCTGGATGCGGTTATTTCTCGACATAATTTTTTGAGTAGTTTTGTCTGGGTGGTTTTTGAACGATAACGTTTTGTCAAGGGTTATGCGCAGATATTTCGGATAGAAGTTGTGGAAATGTTTTGTGCCATTAAAACATATGAATATTTTTCTGTCTGCATTTATAGGGGAAATGTGAATAAAACACATCTCCTTTTTCTATAAGTTCGGGTTTAGCCTCCATCTGCGACAGTAAGAATAAATTTTCGATAGGTCCGATTGAACTACCTTTTCAAGGATATAAAATTTCGGATTTGGAATGGCATTATTGAATTTACCAGATATGGTGGCAGATAAGTCATCGATGTAAAGACTGAAAAGAGTTGGGGCTGAGAGTGTACTCTGGAAAAAACTATTGTTGATCTTTCTCGTTTTACTATGGTAATCGTTAAAATGAACATTGAAAATCCGATCACTGCGCAAAGTTAGTATTATATTATATTTTATAGATTCTACTTCAAATGACACTTTGCTTAAATTCAGCATACGTCAGAATGAGTTTAAAAAATAGAAAAATCAATCAGAAACATTTGATTTTCTAAAATTTGTCTGTCAAATCTGGCTTAAATTGGAAATGGTCTAGAGTTTGGAGGTTTGATCATTTTAGTCCTGTTTTTTCACTTGTTTCACCTGAAAAGATAACTTTTAGAAAGGTTTAAGATAATTATATGTTCTTGAAGAAAATGAAAAAAATAAAAAAAACTTTATTTTTCTATTATGCAACACCCCATATACTTTCAAAGCGCTAAAAGTTAAGATGATGCAAATGCAGTGGCGGATGCAGAAGATGCATAACAGAAATAAAGAAAGTAGTAGTCATACTAAATGAGTTAAATCATTAGAGTAAATATGTATATGCCAGGGAACTTACAAATTTTTCATACAATAATAACGTAACAATGCAAGTCAACTTTGGATGAGTACAAGAATGTGTGTCAAAATAAGGACACAACTACATACGAAGTACATGCGTTTGTATTGATGATATTGCATTTCTGGGACTTAAAGCCATCAAAAAGAAAACAGCAATCTTTTGGCATTCTGTCTTTTTCAAAAAGTAAATGACAATATCAACAAACATATTAATGCCATTCCAGCGATATAATTTTTTTTTCCTTTTTACAACCAAAAGGTGCCATTATATAAAACGGTTTCTTTTTTTGCCGAAAACTATGACAGTAGACAGTTTTTTGTTGTTTAGGTATTAGTAATGTAAAATGGTTGCCTAAATTATATTCATACATTCATGGATTTCATTTTAAGCCATATTGCAACTACTCACATCCACATAGATGCTTATGGCTTGAGGTTTTAGGTTAACATACCACCAGATAAAAAAATCCTTCTTCATTTCTTGTCTATTTTCTTATTTTTTCCTCTCTTATGCTGCATGTTCATTTTCTATGTTAAGTAGCGATGAGATTTTTATTTAAGATGCAAATATCAAGAAAAATATAAAAAAAAACAACCAAAGCAACTGAAAAATTTGATTTTATTTTATTTTTTATGTACAACTATTTTTAGATTTGTCAAATTTGTAATGCAGTTTATCTAGTAGTAAATCTTCTCTTGTCAGAGAAATGCAACAAGATTTGCATACGTTTACACCCATAAGTCTCAACTGAAGGAATATGAAAATGTTGCAAGCAAAGAAAAGAAGTAAAAATAAAATAAATAAGAAAAGAAAAACTATGTGGTTTAGCTATTTTTGTATGCAAGAAATATATGTAAAGTTAAGTATTTAGATTTATTTTGGTATTAACTTTTTGACACAACTTATAAATCATGAAGAACTGTTATTGTTGTAGTGGTAGTCAAATAATGTCGAATATTAGCCAATTTTTGACTTAAATATCAGCGATTATATTAAAATTAATCTTTGAAATTCGTTTCGATTATTTCATTTTGTTTGCTAGATTAAACGCCCAAATTTGGCGGTTTAAAGTTGCGACAGAACTTTCAAAAGTACGAAAAGCTAATAAAAGGAAATATTACTTATTAAAGTACATAAGTAAGAACCCTCGGAGAAAATCAATAAAATATACTTAGAATGATTTGGACATTTAAATACGACAATTATTGGTAAGCCAAAAGCAATAGGAATATGACCAAATCTTTTTTATTTAATTAATGACAAAGAATTTGCTGAAAAACTCCGATTAACCAAACATTCAATGTTCATATTTTCATCAACCAGTTTTAATAAATATTCCAGCTCGTTAGAAAAAATATTGCTTAATCGTTTAGTTTTTTTTTTCGATTTTATTTATTCATTAATGCATACTTTTTTAACACAATACAAAATGTTCGCCTTTTTTTCTTCTTTTTTCAGTTTACGAACAATAATTTAATGAAATTTTTTGACATTTGTTTTAAACTGCCATACTTATTATAAAAAATTTAATTCAGATGGCAATGCTACAAACTTAAATCTTTCACTCAAAAATGCAGATTAATGTTATTACAAGATTAACTAATCTAATTCTTATCCTGTACCCATGTTCTGTAACTTTGGTGAGAACTTCTCGCCTCAAAAACATGTTAAACAAAATATTCCATCGTTTCTCGAAAAGTGAGAAAAACGTGTGTCTGTAACTCATGTCGGAAGCTATCAAAAGAGATTACGTCGTTACGTTATAAATGTCAAAATATTCCACTCGAAGCCGATATGAAATTGCAGATGTTGAGAACGCCAGTCAAACAGTCGACCAAAATTGTCTAAAATTTTTAACGACGGCGGCGAAAATACAACCGTCGGCTATACCAAAAAATGTAAAGTGCGACTTTAATGTTTGTTGATTACAAAATTACTTTGAAAACTTTCGTATATTTTTCAATAATGTAAAAAGCAAAATAACTAGATAATGAAGAAATCTGCAAAGAACAAAATACTTATCTCTTCCGTGTTAAAATTTATTGCATTTTAAATTTAATTTAGTGTTAAAATTTTTTCTCATCCCGTTTTTATGCGTGTGTTTGTTTGACAGCTTAAAGCGGGAACTTTCTCACAAAAATTTTACGGACACACTTTTTCTGCAAATTGGCGAGTAATTTCCTTACGTGACAGCTATTACTCGCCAAAAATGTTACAGACGCAGTTAAGTGAGAAAAACAGCTGTTTGTTTCAATTTATGGCATTTTTGTTTCTTTTTCACATTTCAATCGAAAAGTTTCTCGACGCGGGAGTTACAGAACATGAGCACTGGCCTAAACTTTCAGTCAAAAACTCAACCTTAAAGGCTTAATTATTTAATTCTAAAATAGTTGAAGCTTAAATTAAGGAATCCAATTGAAATTCGTGTTTTAGGCAATATATCTTTCTGATTAAACTGCTCAAAAGAACAATGATTCCAGATCAAAAAGAACTTCTTTAACAATTGAAATAACACATTAGAGATTAAGAGAGTAACTCTTAATATATAAAATAAAAATTATTAATTATCGGCAATTTTTATGTCAATACCAACATTGTTAAGAAAGTTTTGGCATTCAGAGTTTTTTTAATGGAGTATTATTTGTGTGGGAGCTATGGTCAAATATGGATTGATTTCAACAAAATCTGATAAGATGATTTAGATTGCAATCTAATAAGATTGTACCAAAAAAAGCTTTTAAAATTATAAACCGATTCTCACCAATTCAATAGGGATGGTTCTTGTACCAATTAGAACCTATGTACCAAATTATTTCCAAAATATCGAGCCGAACTTTGCGCCCAAGGTTTACATGAATAGCCAGCAGGACGGGCGGACATCATTAGATCGTCTCAGAAAGAGATTCTTCTGAGTCGATTGATATACTTGAAGATGGGCCTGTGACCAATATTTTAAGTTGACAAATTGTGGCACGAAATACATAGTTAAAAAAAGATTCAAATATAAGAAAATGAGTCATAAAAGGTATCAAGGGCTTCGTAAAAGGGTCAAGCTAATACTTTAGTATCACAGCGGTAACGCTGAGTATATGGTTGGCATAAACACATCCACACATCATATTCTGGTCATCAACTTCATTTAGAAGTTGTTGAAATAATAAATAAAATTAGATTTTCTCTCGGAAAATATTATTTAAATTATTTGTCAATAAAATCAAATTTAAATAAAAACATTTTAAAAGTCAAAAAACTTTAGGCACAACATGTCTCAAAAGATATCTGTCAATACCTTTACATCCGAATAACTTAAAAAAAATTTTTGATATATTTTTATACATTGATCGTTGCACTGTTAATTCAGCGTAAAAAATTTTTCATATTTTATCATTTGTATCAAACAACGCTTTAAAAGCTAAAGGACATACAAATCCACATAAAAAAAGTGTAAGCACATACTGTGCTTAAACTTTTTTATGTGGATTTTGCTTTTTTATGTGGATTTTGCTTTTGTCATGTGTTTATTCGTTTTTCTGTACAAGTTAATTGCACGGTAGCCTAGTTTCAAATGCAAAAAATTATTCTCGATATTGTATTTTTGGCGAAAACAGAAAAATGAGCAATTGGTCAGAAATTTCCATAGACGCAAGGATAATCATATGGCGAAATTTGTGTCATTGTGCAGAGGCCAAATACTAGTGTCAGAAACATTGAAAAAAATATCTAAGCAGATGTCAAGGTAATGGACCGATTTTTTTTAAAGTCATGTTGTGCCTAAACTTTATTGAATGACTGTATGTACATTTGTTAATAAAATTTTAAGACACATCAAACTGGCGTAAATTTTTTATAAAAATCATACGTGTGCGATATTTATTGCTAACACAATTAAAAAAATGTGAGTTTGATGTGTGGCCATGCCACTTAAAAGGAATTCGACAGTCGCTTGGTTTGAAAATTTTCTAAGCGATTTTTTATGTTATCGAAGTTATGTTAATATAGAAGCACAAGAAGAAAATCGGGCATGGAAAACGGATTTCTTGATTAAAAATGTTCTTTAAAGTTATTTTAAGTTCAAGTGCTTTCTTTTAAATTAGTCACTCATATTTATTCTAAAAACTTATTAAATACGTCTGACAGACGGAAAAAGTATGCAAAAAGTTCATTCGAATCAGCTTTCTCGGTCAATATTACTTTTAATATTGTTGGTATCACAATTTTATTTAAAATACCCACACCACAATAGTTGAGAGGGTATTATGCGTTTGAGCTGATATTTGCAATACATTTAAGGTATACCCAACTCTTGGTATACCGATCGAACCAGAGTTACTTTTTGAGCCGATATAACGATGCCCGTCCATCCGGCTGGTTTCCTGTCCATGTAAACTTTTTGAGCAAAGTACAGTCCGCAATTTTGGAAATAATTTGATGAAGTTTGGTTAACATCTTCTAATTGTCCAAGAGAGCAATCCCATTGAAAATGGTGGGAACTATTATTTTACATAGCCCCAATACAAGCCTTTGTGCCCAAAAACCATCTATTCTATTGGAATTTAGATTAAATTTAGTCCAAAGTTATCGCATTGTTATCTAAATCATCCTACCAAATTTCATTGGAGGCTCTCCATATCTGACCATACACTAGAAGGGAGCGAACTGACACCAAAGGAGTCCTGTGATAGGTCTTTGGTGATAGAGACCAGTTCTAGTTGTGACACTTTATATGAATGGGACTTATCACCTTATATGGGGTTGTCATTGGAGGGGGTCAATTGGCACCTAAAAAGACACCATATTTTACAAGTCTAGTCTCAATGAACGTGTTTAGTGTTAGTTATTACAATAGAGTATTATTTCAATACATTGTAGTATTATCTCAATAAAAAAGTCCTAGAACTAAATTTAAGAACCAAATTCTAGAAAGTCCCAAAAAAATGTGTCACACAAGCGGTGAATACTGTACTCTTATTCATTATTTTTTCTACCTTTTGGTTCTTTATATGATTGGTTCTCTTTCACTGGTCATGAGTTATTTTCTTTTGTACTTGTTCTTTTTTTACAAATCCCAGGTCCACTCTGTTGGAACAATTGACAAAAATTTGCCGCAGGGTAGCTACAATACAACTACTGCATCCAAAAATAGCTGTTAATACCATAACGTTCTTATAAATGTTGGTACTGACATAAATTTGGCTAAAATGACTTTTACTATGTCACGACAAAATGTTATTCTGGTATGTTCATACAACTCCGTCGTAAAATCACTTAAAGACTTTTTCACATCTTTTGGTTCTACCGGGGGTCCAAGTTTGGCCATAGGTCCCAAATAGGGTAAAATCTGGAAAATTTGTTTTTACATATATACAGTGGTAAAGGGTATCAAATGGTCGGGCTTGACAAACTACACTTTCTTACTTGTTTTATTTCAGTTAATATCTGTTTAAATCACGCTTGGGGTTAAAGCCTTCCTATATACAAATTTTTTTTAACAGCAGTTTTCTTTTTATTTGAAATGTAATAGTGTAGGAACAAAAGGTAGTAAAAAATATTTTTTTTTTTTTTTTTTGGAATCAGACCAAAAATTATTGAATTTTTTAAGAGCAAAAATCTTAAGACTTGTAGAATAGTGTAAATTGGGCTGAAAAATACTTCTCCCTCCCTCGCGACGATTGTTATCAACATTCAAGCCATAATCCCTGAGGCATCAAAAACAATGTCAGCCAGTGATTTTAGTGAAGTAAGTTCGCATTAACTTCCACGAGAATTATTTTCTATGGAATTTATTATTAGTTTAAATTTCTAAAATAACCTAACTAATAATTTAATATTCAATAATTTTTATACAAAACAATCTAACCTTTTTCATATTTGTTTTTTTTTTTTACAGGTAAGTTCGACATGTTCAGATGATAATGTTCAAAAAGGTAATCAAAATGTTAACCATTTTAATTTTTCGAATATGTTCAATGAATCAAATTTCAATTTTATAAAGGTTTCTTTCAATTGAAATGTGATTCATTCAATACATTCGAAAAACAAAAATGTTTCATAAAATAAAAATAATTTCCACGTGATTTTTGGTAGTTGAAATGTTTAATCAAAAATTAAGTAAATCATTTTCAAATCAAAAAAGTTTGAAGCAGCAAACGTTTGAAGCATTATTACAAAAAATAAACAGATCCGAGTTTACATGGCCTTATTTCTAAATGGAGTGAGAAATAAAATCATATGGATTTATTACCAACGCCCAAGTGCGGTAACTCCATCATCGTTTAGCATTCGAAGTCAAAATAACGCCATAACAGCCCTACGGGAGAGGGACAAGTCACTTTAACATGGCGATGTCCTACGAGGGGGTTAATTGGCACCTTTTTGACACTTTGCAACAGGTCACTGAAATAACCTTCCAATTTCGGTTAAAATAATGCCTGTCGCAGATATTTTCTAAAATGAGCCATGTCAAAATGATAGTCCCCTTCGTATTAAGTAATATAAATAGTTTTGTGCCAATTACCTTTCCTCTGGACCAACTACACTCTAAACACATTATCACCAGTTAAGTGATAGGTCCTGTTTTCACCAATCACAATTCGTTCCTTTTAATTATAAAATGTTGTTCACTGGTCACGGGATAAGTGCTTTAAGAGCAATTGACACAAATTTCCCGCAGGGAGTGTAATTGCTATAGTTATATACTACCAAAAGAATGAGTTTTATTGTCAAGTGTTGAAAAAATAGATTGCAGCAGGTGGAAAAGGGGAGGGAGGCGCTAAGATCGAAGAGGAAATCATTGCGCCCGACCGAAAGCCGGATAAGCAGAGATACTTTAGCTAGCGAGGCTTGAGTTTAGCTTTATCCATGCAACGATTATCTCCTCTATGGCTTCGCTAACAAAAGCTTCTCTGCATTAATAGCATTCGGCCGCGCTTATGGTTTTCTCCTTAGTGGTAGTTTGTGATCTTGAGATTTAGAATTCTGAAATGAGGCATTTCAACATTTCGAGATATTGAAATATGGCCTTTTGATACTATCCCCTTTTTTAATTTTAAGTTTTCAAGGGTATATATTCATAAAGATTTAAAATAAACACAATTCTAGTTATTGTTAAACAGCTAAAGCACAAGCTCTATGTTTACATTTATCCTTCAAGTTGTGCTGAAAAGCTCAACGAAAAAATGAAGACAAACATGAAAACCATAAAAAACAAAACAAAAAATGTAAACATGTAAATCAAATGAAATAGATTATCACTCACAACAACAAATTTCGATCCAACAGGAAAAATACAATTTGGTTTAAAGATTGATGTTTGACTATTCACTGCCAGCCATCGTCAATGGGTGAGTGTTAAACGGCAAAGATTTCTGAAGAGATATTTTGGATTATTTCGAACCCGTGGGTTTAATCCCGGCTTCAGTCAATAAATTGTAATTAATTTCATGTTGGTAATTCCTTTCTTCATTAAAAATAATTTAATCAATATAAAATTTTATGAACTTAAGCCTGGTTAAAATATAAAAATTTGTCTTAAAAATCATAAACAGGTCAGTAAAATAACCACAATACTAATTATTTTTAAGAATAACATTAACCCTAGCATTACCTTTTTGGTCTGGCCAGACCAAATTTGTGTTTTGCTTGCAATATTTTTCGAATATAACAAAATATCAAAAAAAAATGGACTCGAATTCCATAAATAAAATGTGCTGAATCGAATGATACTAATTTGAATTCGATTGGAACAAATTAGTGGAATGAGATTTCATATTTATGTAAAAGTCTATGAAATTACCCTCTTGGTCTGCCCAGACCAAATTTTTTTGGCTTGCTATCAAAAAAACGGAAACGTAAATTATATAAATGATATGTTGTGAATCGAATGAATCAAGTTTGAATCAAATCAGAAAACTACAGCCCATTATGAGCTTAGTTCAATTTAACTATCAAAACCAAACGCAAAACTCGTTTAAGCTGTGGTAGAGGCGAAAAAGCAATGTGCGAAATTAGAGACTACATTTCCGATGACTTGCATTGGGAAAAAATAATGAAATAATAAAAATATATTCGTATAATCTAAATTAATAAGCATATGTTAAATAAAAAAATATATTTATTTACTTTTTATTTAATTTTGTCTTTTAGCTGTTCTAATTGTGGTCTGGCCAGACCAAGAGGATAACTTAGTGGTAAAAAGTTACCGAGAATCCTAGGGTTAAACAAAAACGTTTTAAATGAGCAATAACACCATTATGACGTTATTTCACTTTTTATATGCAAATAACGCCATATGGCGTCACATCTCCATGATATGTTAAACAAGGTCATATGGCTTAATTACCTATGGCTTTATTACACTGCACCATCGGAGAATTTCAAACAGTTTATATATGAATACGTCAAATAAATCATTAGAAAAATCTCACCTCCCTCAAAATTAAATTTACTTATTTATTGTCCACTTCCCAAAAAAATATAAAAATGTTGCCCATATTCTAAGGCAATATCAACATGTTGGTTTGCAATTATTAACAAACAGCAAAGCTTATAATACAAATAAATTAATTAAAGAAATTATGTTATGATTCTAAGAATAAGTCACAAGAACTACAAGTGATTTCATGTTGTCATTTAATATGTCTGGAATGTTCGGTCTTAGCTGTCAGCGTAAATGACTTTATAAATTTCTACAACAGTTTTATTTAACTGTACAAATGTACAAGATGTGTGTAGAAGTATGTGGAAGTATGTATGAGTAAGTAGATGTTTATATGTCATGTCTGTTTCTTAACTAACTTGACTAGACAGTGTCTCAGCAGATATGGCAAAAAATATACTCCTACTTATCTTAAACAATCTGAAACAGAGATTTAAAGGGGTTAAAAGCTAAAACAAATATATTTCTAAAAGTAAGTGCCTTCCAAAAGTGTGTAAACAGAAACTGCAGCAAAGTTGTTTAATGTGGTATTAAAATATCTTACATGCCACTTAGTTCCTTCCTTAAGTTTGGAAACAAAAAACTGTAGTGATGTATTTGAATTTTTGTTTCTGATCGAATCTATAAATCTTTTTAAGGCCTTTACCACTTATCACCAGCTTGTTAAGCCTTTATCACTGCATTTTTTAAAACTCTTTGCCAGTAATAATCGCTTTTTCGCAAGAATTGATATCGAATTAAAAAGTTCCCAAGCACAAAATGAGGCTATAAACAAGCCATTAATAATGATATTCAATATGTTATGATCGGACTTTTAATGGCGGCGCAGTGTTCAAAAAATAATAGGGCGGTGTCCAGAGGCGTGGCAAAAAATTAAAAAAAAATTTTTTTTTAATCCTTTTCAACTAATCTTTAATCATAGACTGGCTCAAATTTTTTTCGAACCACCTTACTTTACAAGGTGTAACAATTTTTACATTTGTAAAAAAGGCGGTGCCCATCTTATACAAAATTGTCTATTTCTTTCTCTGGAAAATTGAGTTCATAAGAAAATAATTTTAAAATTTTAATTTGAATTATAAATTTTTAAAACGGAATTATGTGCACGAACAGTCCCTATTAAAAGAAAAAAATATAAAAATAAAAACATCCTTTTAAGATTCTGCTAAATTTTCTAAGATCTTGGGTATGTGTATTTGTTGAGTGTTTGTGATGTGTCATTTAAAATACAGTGATACAAGAAGAAGGCAACCAGCTTACTGTCACAAATGTATGAGGTATTTGTTTGATTTCTTCTTTCTTTGTTACACTTGGTGTTGTCTGTCTGACCATGCCTCGTTCATAGCTCGTGGTATTCGAAATGGTGCTACTTTACAAAACAACTTCTCACAGACACCAAAGAAAAAATATTTTTCTGTATTTCAACTTTTTCCTCATTGTCGTAATATTCGTTGGTCATGTGTTTGTCTGTGTGAGAGATAAAGTGGGAGAGTGTTACATCGTGTAGCATGAATGTGCAATCTGTCAAGTTATTTTGTCATAATTTAACACATGCAAAATATGCTACACAAGTTCTTTATTTTTTCTTTTTGTACATTCAGGTGTTGCGTGGGAGTGTGTTCTTCTTCAATTGGATGATATATTTACCCACACCACAATAATGGAGAGGGCATTATGCGTTTGTGCTAATGTTTGTAATACCTTAAAGCAATGGTCCTAGAACAGCACTTTAAAATATTCCGATCGACTCAGAATCACTTTCTGAGTCGATCTAAAGATGCCCGTCTATCCACCTGGCAGGCTGGATGTCTGCCCATGTTAATTTTGTGCACAAAGTACAGTTTTGGGAGATAATTTGATGAACTAGGTTCTAATAGGCAAAAGGGCAAAGCCTATTGAAAATGGTAAGAATCGGTCCATAATTTCACATTGCTCCCATACAACCTTCTTTCCGGAATATAGTCTTTTTGCCCATAAACCATCTTAATTTATTGGTAGTTGGATTACATTTGGTTCAAACTTATTTCATTGCAATCTTAATAATCTTAACAAATTTTATCAGAATCGGTCCATATTTGTCCATAGCTCCCATACAAATACTACTCCCGAAAAAAGTCTTTAAAGCCATAACTTTCTTATAAATGTTGGTACATAATGACATAATAATTGGCGGCAATAACTTTTACGATAGATACTAAGCCATGACAAAATGTTACGTAGGCCAAAAATCTTATATAATCCTCTTCCTAAAGTCACTTTAAGGCAAACAAATCTAATATAGATAAAGATATCTAAAAAATATTTGGAAAAAAGGACTTAAACACGAATCTGAACCTCTAACATAATTTTGTTCTGGCGGGTCAATGATTGCAAGTGGCGCCCATAAAGGAAACACTTTGGAAAATAAGTTTTTAAATACTGTGGTGTAGGGTATCATATGGTTGGGATTGATCGGCTATAATTTTTTACTTGTTTTTCTTGTGTTACTCATTTCTATTTCTCTCAACAGTTCCATGTAAAAATGTTAAGTGGAGATGAGTGTTGATAAAGTACAACTGTTCTGTGCTGTTTTCTCCAGCAAAAGAAGTGTTTGTTTCATTTCAATGTAAAAATGTACATGTACTAAATGTCTACATTTACTTTAATTTAAATTGTATAAGTTTAAATTTTAACAAGACGCATATGAGGTGGGATCCAAAAGGAATAATCAAATAAAGACAATTGCGCATATTCATAAATTATAACGAAGTGTTAACTTGTTTAAGTACCTATTGAAGTTATTTACGGTTGTTTTTTTTAGCACAAAAAGTGTGAACTTAATTATGGGTAAAGCTGTAACTAAATGCCAAATAACAAATACATTTAAAAACAACTGATTGATTTCATTTTATAATTTACTAGCCATTGCGCTACCCTCATTAAAATAAAATATGCAATTTTCTTTTAAACAAATCTTGTGCATTGTTTATGAAGTTATTTGTATCAAGTTTGAATACTCTGACTGTTACCATTCACCAGTTGCACAGAAATCTATATGGGATTTGTATTGAAGTTGTCCCGCCTTTGTCTACAATGGTGCGGTGGGCCTTTTACAGACAGATATTGTTAATTTCTAATCAAGTTATTTATTCAAAATTTGTAAATTATAGCTGTGGCCATTCTCTAGATATACATAAATCTAGTTTGATCCACTCCCACTTCTCTAATCCCGCACATTTCTAACAGATGCTGTCTGTATATTGATAATCATTCTAATTGTACCAAATTTAAACTTCAAATATACGGGATTCTATTTTATGCCACGCCCACTTATCTAATCGCGCCCAGTTTTAGACTGATGTTACGTTTTGATCACCAACCTATTTCTACCAACTTTGGAAACTTTAGCAATTACCGTTCTCTAGATATACAGAAATCTCTTTTGCCTTTGTATGTGAGGTACCACGCCCACTTATCTACACTCACCACAACCAAGCTATGTGTACCAGATTTGGCCAAATTTTCTTTTACCGTTCTCTAGGTATAAATAAATCTATTTTATGCCACACCCACTTCTCCAGTCCCACCCAGATTTTGTCAGATATTGTGTATTACTAACCAAGATGCTTGTACCTAATTTGGATACTTTGGCTTTTGTCGTTCTCCAGACATGCAAAAATCTATAATATCGATATATGGGAGACAGGGATGTTAAAGTTTGTACAATTGTACTTTTTTTTTTTGTACATTTGACCTTCTAAAGTACCGTGGTACTACCGTGACTCATTTGGTACAATTTAAAAATTTGTCATAGTTCCCCATTTTTGAATTTTTAGTATAGCAAACAAATTATTGCGCCCTTTTCATTGCATTTATGTTGTACAACAAATCGTTAATGTAATGGGCGCCTAAATATGCGACTAGTATTGTGGTCCATACAGCGCTTAGTCCCCTTTTACAGTGTGGCAAGTGAAAGGCAGACAGACGAAGTTTGTGGGTAAGGGGGCGACCCTGTATGTGTGACACACTTTACTTTTTTCCACTCTCGCAAGCAAATTTCGTCTGTCTGCCTTTCACTTGCCACATTGTAAAAGGGGACTTATGGTACCCACATACGAGGCAACATTAGTGAAACCCTGAAATTTATTGCGGAACAGAAGCGGCTTCAAATATTTCTGCAAATAATATCAATATTGATATTGTTAAAGAAATTAAAGCAAATGCAAAACAATTTTATATAAAATTTGGCGAAGTTTTGAGAACCAAAGTCAACTTTATTAACAAAGTTTTAATTTGGTTCCATAAATTTACTCCTGAAAATGTAATTTCAGGTAAAACAAGTTGTATTGATTCAATCAATAATCAATTTAGAACTTTAGCTGATGTCATTTGTAGTGTTTGGTCGGCAGTAGCTAATTTACAAAAAGAGCTGAATGTCCAAAAATGTGGAAATAGATTTTTATTTTTAAAATATAATAAAAACTAGGAAAAGCAACAGATCAAGCCTTAAGCTGAAATCACACTATCGGCGCACAAAGCACAATCTGCGAAGATTTTTATCGTGCTTCATCGGCACATATTTCTTTAAATTGCATAATTAATTTTTGAATGGTCACATTATCGTCGCACATTGTGACGATTTTTTTCGGCGCATATTGGCTAAAACAAAATTGTGGCAATAATCGGTACAATATGGTCACACTGTCGTGCTTGATTAGTTATTTTTAACCATATGTTTTTGTTTATTTTTTTACTATCAGAAATAATTTTGATTTTTTCTAATGGATTACGTACGAAAAAAGAAAATTGCTGTGGCCGTTTGTATTATTGCTTCAATAATAAGGAAGAAGAAAAAATTAAAAAATAAAAGAACACCAAAAAAAAAAGAAGCATTTGGGTAAGAGATTGGTTGGAAAAAAGAAGTACACATGGTGCATATGAAAGTACTTTACGTGAATTTCGTGAAGTCGACAACCAAAATTTTCTTTTCAAAAATTATGTTCGAATGAATGAACAAAATTTTAATGAATTGATTGAACTTACCACACCATATATTAAAAAAAAAGACACCAATTTCCGAAAAGCTATTCCAGCACGTCAGCGTTTAGCTTGCACCCTTCGCTATCTGGCCACTGGTGACAGCTACAAAAGCCTTTCAGTTTTTTTTCGCATTGCTCCAAACACAATTTCAATTTTTATTCCAGAAGTTTGTGATGCAATATATGCAGTACTTAAGAGTAATTACCTAAAGGTTAGTATTTTTACCTTTTAAGTACATACCAGATGTAATATTTATCTTTATGAAACATTTTTTTAGATGCCGTCAACACAACAACAGTGGGCCGAAGTAGGTTCAAAGTTTAATGATTTATGGAACTTTCCTCATTGCATTGGAGCAGTTGATGGAAAACATGTGAATATGATCGCACCACCAAAATCAGGTAGCACCTTTTATAATTATAAAGGTTTTCACAGCATAGTGCTTATGGCTGTTGTTGATGCTGAATACAAATATTTATATATTGACGTCGGTTGTAATGGACGAATTTCAGACGGCGGAGTTTTCAGCAAATGCTCATTGCAACAAGCTTTGGATAATAAGGAACTTAATTTGCCAACACCATGTCCTTTGCCAGGTCGAACCGTTAATTTACCATATGTTTTGGTAGCAGACGATGCATTTAGAATGCAAACTCACTTACTTAAACCGTATCCTGGACGCAGTTTATCAGCAGGTCAACGTGTTTTCAATTACAGACTATCAAGAGCAAGGCGGATAGTTGAGAATGTATTTGGGATAATGGCGAAACGCTTCGAAGTCTTTTCACGACCAATAAAGCTTGATGCAAATAAAACATCGCGTGTGACTTTAGCTTGTTGTGCCCTACATAATTTTCTAGTGACGAAAAATCCCAATTATACATCAACATTGGTTGATCGATTTGATGAACATGGTAATCTGGTTGCTGGAGCACGTTCGATTGATTACTTGTTTACTCCTGAAAATGCTATACAAGAAACTCAAAGTTCATATATATGCATTGAAGCAAAGGCCATTCGTCAGGAGTACGAAAACTATTTCATGTCGCCAACTGGTGAATTATCTTGGCAGTATAAATTAATTTAACACACATATACACACCAAAAACTAAATTTATTTTTTTCATACATATGTACACAAACTATTAAAAAAAAAGAACTAATGAATTCATTTATATAATAAAAAAGTAATAATTTTTAAAATTTAAAAGTTTGATCCGTCTTCTTCTAACATTGCTTCTGTTGCTTTTTTAACCAGCTCAGCATGGAGCTTGTTAGCAGCTTTTACATTTTTTTGCGCAAGTTCCCGCATTTGCAATGCTAAATACATGCCTATCCCATGCCATTTGTCAACATCGGCATCTAAAAACTTAAGTGCGCGCTGCATTATAACATCTGGCGACAGTATATCTTCTTCTGCACTAGTACAAGCTTTTTTAGCTGAGGATGATGTGGTTGACAGGCTTTCTTCTAAAGCTTCAACATTTGAGACTGATGAGGTGCTTTTAGTTCGGTCAAAAAGGCCAATGTGGTTGAGTAGACTCTGCTCCCTGCCCAGATTTAGTTTTTTGCTTTTTTTTTACATTAAGGAAAGCAGTTTTTATGTTTGCCCATTTAGCTTTGCATCCTTCAACGGCATGCTCCGGAAACCTTTCTGCAATGCTGTGCCAAGCGTTCTCCCTTTTTTGTCTGTCTTTATATTCTGGGCAGGAGTATTCCCAAATGCACGAAAATCCTTCAACGGCTTGAATTAATTCATTCGTGGACTCATTTGTCCAAGACGAAATAATGTGAGGCTTCTTTCTCTTCTTGCTGGATGGTGGGGTGTTGTCACTATAAACGGTTTCTATCAGTTCGCAAAAATCCTCGTCTAAATTCATTTTCCAAATTGTTTAAAAAACTTGCGCACTTTTTCAAAAAAAAAAAACGTACACTTTTGACGTTGATGCTTTCATTTATTTTGTTGTTTGCTTGTCGGCGCTGATTGTTCACTTTGATCGGCGCACAAGTGGCCGATAAAAATCGGCGCATTTTTTACATTTTTATTGCTAAATTTTGTGCTAAAGAGTGTTCACACTATCTGTACATCAGAGTTGCTTTTTATTGTCTACACTTAGCACGATTTCGGCGCAGATTGTCGTTTATTAAAAAATAACGTGCGTTCACATTATCGGCACATGCATAACAACGAAAATTGGTACATTGCGCCGATAGTGGGATCTTAGCTTTATACAAACAAAGGGTTGGTAAAGATCAACAAATTCATGGTGCTATGACGTGAAAATTCCAAAAAGTTTATTAACTAAACGAATAAGTGCCTGATTTTGATCTCATATATTTATAAGACTTTTGTGTACCTGATTTTGTTCATACTAATAATGTATGTATGTTAATGTTAAGTTTTGTTTTTTTTGTGTACAATTGAATTTTTATATACTTTTTTTGTTGTCTTAATAAATTAAAAAAAAATGGTACCGTAAAGGTCCAAAAAGTACATTTTTTTTGGAAGTTGGTAAAAAAATGTTCAACCCCATTTAACATGCCTGATGGGAGATGCCAATCCCACCATTCCAAGTTCGCCCAATTTTTTTTAGGGAGATTGTGTATTGATAACCCACTTATGTGTACCAAAATTTGGGCAACTTTTCTCTTCCCGTTATTTAGATATAAATAAGTCTATTTTGTGCGACGACCACTAATCCAATCCCGCCTAAATTGTCAGATGTTGTGTATTGATAAACAAGATGGTTGTACCAAATTTGGAAATTGTAGGTCTCTACGTTTTTCAGATGTACAGAAATTTATATTCACCCTTATTACGAAGAAGACGTCGTAAATTATTTATTATTTGAAGTTTATTAGTAAAAAACCATAATATAACAAACATAACAATTCTTGAACTAAAAAGAGCAAACAAAAAAGAAACAAATAACTAAATACAAACATATAAAAAGTACGTAAAACAAAAAGCTGTTGATAGCAAATCCTTATTTAAAATGAAGATACCTGAACATCTGTTTTGTTTGTATGAAAAAATATTTTCTAAACACAAACATTTTGTATATGAGACGAAACTATTAACTAAAAACTCAAAAAAATATGTTATAATACTAAAAAAATTAAAAATTTCGCTTCATCGCTTAATCGATTGGAATTAACCGGTTTAATCGTTAATCGAAATTAACATATCAGTTAATCGGGTAGTAATTAATCGGTACCCGAATACCCTAGTATTTACGCTCTCCTTGTAATGCGGCAAATTTCGTATGTGGAAAGAGCTAAATAAACAAAACCATTTTCTTATTTTCATGTGCTTGAAAGTTGAAGATGAAGACAATGTAAAATTTTTTGTACATATGAAGTGTTAAGCCTGTGGTATGTACTTAGGAAGAAAGTGGTCGAGTACCTAAATACGACATACATTCGTGAATTGAAAATAATACGATCGTCGGCGGTACAGACAAATAGATGAAGATGGATTGAACTGCATGAATAAGAAGAATAAGATAACAAGTTTTATTCGACAAACTCTCAAAATTCTCAAAAACGTTTTCATTCCGATTTTTGATATTTCGAGTAAATGTTTATGCGTTACCACTACATTCGTTCTGCTCGACTACAAATATATTTGTGCATACCTCTAATTTGTGCAATGCTTTTAATAGCAATTTGAATCTCAATCCACAGAAAAAAGTGTTTTATCAATTAAAAAAATGGTTTAAAAAGTATTTAAATTTAATTAATGTGATAATTAAATCAATTATTTTTTTAGTTGATCGAAAATTAAAAATTTAATTTTGATTTAATTAACATTTTAATTGTTTTGAAATAAATTTTCAATTAAAATTTTAATTAAAAAACAAAAAATCTTAATTGACTTTTTTCGTTAAAAAAAAAAAATAATTTAAACATGTAGAATTGTTGTGGGGAATTGTCAATATTTATTTAAATAAATTAACACATTTTTTTAAATGGCAAAGTTTTTTGATCACTTTTTTAATTAAAATAAAAATATCGTTTATTGAAAATATTTTTTCAAAATTTTTAGTAATCTATATAATCATGTTGGTAATAGTTGAAAAATCAACATCTTTTTTGCTTGATATTTTGAATTTGGAATAAATTTGGTGATTGGAGAAATTTAATAATTTTTTCTGTGTCTGTAACGTCCTTAGGCAAAGTTTTTATTTTTTAAGGCATTTGCAGAACTGCCTGGAAATTTTGGAATTGAAACATTTTTGCACTACATTGTACAAAAATCTCCTTCTACATAAGTTTGTATGTATGTATATTTATAATTGTGGCAATGTATAACTACAAGTATGTTGGGCGCGAGCGTGATTTCCTGGAATTGTGCTGACAGGGCAAATGACTCTTTAAAAGCTGTTTTTAATTTTCATATTTTTTGTTTGTTTTTATTTTATAGGTATATACTAACAAATTGTAATACTAGTTTAAGTTTTAATTAACTTAAAGGGAATTTATTTTGTAAAACGAGGACGCATTTCAAATAGAGTACATTTAAAATGTTATTAAAATCAATTAAATTTATAAAAATTAATCATGGTTTGTTCGACTACTTAAAACTTGAAAACGACTGGACCATGTAGGATACTTCGTTCTGTGGATTTGTTCGTAACTGTTACGCGAAGGTTTACAAAAAAAAGAATATTTTGCTTTAAATTTAAACCCACCTTCTTTAAGATAAAGAAAACAAAGCACATTTGTTGGGCAAAACAGGGTAAAAATGTATCCCTTTAGTACGTTTTATAAGCATGTTTTTTTCAAAATAATTTTGGGCAAATTTGAAATCTTTGATCTTAAGCAAATAGGCAGCAAGCAAATAAAGTACTTTTGAGCGGCAAAACAGGGTAAAAATTGGTTATTTTGGTACTTTCTGCTCAAACGTTTTTATAATTACTTTTTAACAGGGACCGTAACAGTTATTCCTTTTTCACAAAAGTCAGCTCGAAAAAATAAAAATCAAAAAATAATTGTAATTTTTGTTCAAAAAAATAAAAATCATAAAATAACTGTTATTTTTGACCGAAAAAATAAAAATCAAAAAATAACTGTTATTTTTGTTCAAAAAAATCAAAATCAAAATATAACTGTTACTTTTGTCCAAAAAAATATATATAATATTTTTGATCGAAAAATAAAAATCAAAACTTTAAAAATCATATTTTCGGTCCCTGCTTTTTAATAATAATTTATCTCGAACTTGAAACCTATGTTCTTTAACATAAAGGTGGCAAGCAAATCAAGTACATTTAATGGCAAAACAGGGTTAAAACTGGTACTTTTGGGACTGTTTGTTAACACGTTTTTTGTGTATAGAAATATTTCAATATAAAATAAATATTGATGAATTGGGTAAGTCCTTTTCTTTAAATGTTGCGCTAACTTTCACTTGAACGAAGTCAAGGGTAAAAGCTAGAATTTTTTAAATTAAATCTTAATCTTTGTATATTCCATTAATTGGTCATGAAAATCATATACAGATGAAACTTTTAATGAATTTTAAAAACAATGTTAATTTATTTTAATGTTTATAGTCCAATAAAGTTATGAAAAAACAAGTAAGAAAGTATAATCGGCCAAGTCTGACCATATGACACCCTATCACAATATTTACATGGCAGTAGGCTTGTCAGTGTAATATGTTTTGTCAAGATTTTTTAAGTCCCAACCAAAAAACAACGTTATTATTTATTTGCTTACAGTTTTCCTTCAGCACAGCAGTGTAAAAAGTAAATAAATATTGATTCGTTTATTTTAGTGTATTGCTTTAAAAATCTATCTAAACTACGTTTCCTATACATAGCCAATACTTAATAATGCTGATTTAAATTAAAATTTTTGACTAATTAGGCTTTAAAGATTTTTTTTGTTGTCATTGGTATAGCGCAGTTTGGGGTTATTAAGCTGTTTTGCATTTTTGTACAATAATAAATATAAGCGGGGCTATGGAGTCGTCAGAAAAAAGTACTAACTCCGATTCCGACTCCAAATGCTGAAATTTTTTAAGTGCGATTCCGACTACCGACTCCGATTTCAACTCCTACTCTAATATTGATGCTAAATATATGTGACTGGTCCTTATTTGACTTCACCACTAGTGGTGAATGAGGGTATACTTAGTTTGTCATTCCGTGTGAAACTTTTTTATTATTCTTCTAAGACCCCATAAAGCATATATATTCTCGTTTCTTGAGTAATTTTAAGTCGATTTAGCCATGTCCGTTTGTTGAAAACATGCTCACTTTCGAAAAACTCAAATGATAAGAACAATGTTGGTGCCAAATTGCTTCTAGTTATCCTTAGCAGTTTGGGATTGAAATCCGATCAGTTTGATCAGAGCTATGAATCAAAATGTAGAACCACCATAGACATTGTGGTAAAATTTGGTCCAATTTTGGTTCATATTGCCAGAAATAATATCATGCATTTCTGATTATCGGTCCGTATTTACCTTAGATCCCATATTAAGCAGCCTTCTGAAAATTCCTTTAAACGCTAAAGCAAATTTCACTACTGTATTGCAATTTGTTCCATTTAGATTATTAATAACAGATCTCATTCTAAAGGATTTCATAATGATAAGTCCATAATTTACCATCTTCTATAATTAATTTACCGTCTTATATAATTTCACCTCCTGAAAATCATTTTAGTACGGAATAAACTGTTACGAATCATGACATTTAATTCAAGTAAGTCTAATTGCTAGAAATAAAAGCATAACGCTGTCTGACTGTCATCCAATTGGTTTAAACCGGTATCAAAGTTTATACTGACGTCCGATTTTATAAAGATTATTTAATAATTTATAGCTCTCATATATTCTTACTGTCGGTGGAGGGTTTCAAAGATTCGGCACAGCCGAATATAGCACACTAAATTGTTTTTAATACAGTAACCTTTTAAATGGTTTACGTTATTAAAAAAAATCGAACTTGTAAATATTATATAAAACAATATTGCTTATTATAATTTCTTACTAAAAACAATAATTTAACACCTGAGTTAAAGACCTAGCTGCTCATACTCGGCTTTTATATTATATAATCTCAATTATTTTATTATATAATTTTTAATAAATAAATAGTTTAATATGGCAAGAAAATGATTCTGTAAACATTTCAAATCGATATTTAAAATATTGCATCGCCAATTTCGAAGAATTTTTATATTGGAAAATATTAGAAAAATTTTTTAAATTTTTTTAACGAAAAATTTTGGTCGCAGTCGCGAGTTTTTATGGGTACAACGACTCAGACCCCGACTCTACACCCCTGATATTAGCATTGCCAAACAAAACTGGATTTGCTTTAAATCTATAAAATAAAATTGATTTAAATCGCTTTAAGGTATTTTTATTACCTTTTGAAATTTATTAACTATTTAATGATGATATTTTTCAGTTTACAAAATAAAACTTTAATTAATAGATTTTTTGATAAACACAAAAAAAAATCATTTAATGTAATTCACTACTTCTACTTTTATTTTAATCGCTAAATTCTCTTGAAATAATATAACCATTTGTTTTCAAATAACATTACGAAAAATTTGACTTTGAAATGTATTACATTTTAGAAAATTTTTAATAAAATGTAAACAGTTTACATCGCACATATGAACGAGACAAAGGAAAACAACACAAAATAACTAAACTAAGGAAAGAATAACACAGCAGTGAACATCAAAGGATGTTCAAAGTAGTGTAAAAACAACGCTGGAAAAACACACGAATGTTTTTTATATTGTAGAAAAAAAAATTAATACAGAAAAAAATTAAATAGTATTAAAAAAAAAGAAAATCTATTGACAGAGTAAAAAAATAATGTGCATAAGGGAGATATAAAAGCAACAAAATGAAAATAAAAAATACACTAAAAAAAGAAAGAACATTGTAATCTCCCTACAAAGATACTCGGTTCAAGCACAAATTCAGTTATACCATTTGACGGAAAATAAAAAAGGAAAATGGGCCTTCAAAAATATGTAAACTGGGAGTGTGAAAATATTGCCCTAGATTTTTCACTATAATAACATCATTTTTAAACAAACGAAAGCTTGTTATACTTCATTTTTTTTCTCGTTGAAACAAATTTAGAATCTTAAAGAGAAAGACATTTTTAACATCCCTATTTCTTAATAGACAATCCTGCAAGAAACCATTTTTTTGTATGTGTTACAAAAAGTGGTTATACCCATTTTGGCAATGAGTTTTAAAACTTCTCATATGAATCAGCAAAAATTATCCTAAACCTCGACATAAGGGGCTATCCATTTAGAGTGGTTTCAAAACCGCTGGTCTGGCAATACTGTCAGCTGTTTAATACCTGTCATCTTAAGTGACATTTAATTAGTGAAAGGTTTGCCAATTACGAATCGTATAAGCGTAAAAATAGTTTCAAATATTCTATAAAAGTGCAAGGAGTTGACAAGATTTTAAAGAATTTTGAAGAGATTGTAAGCGTTACAGATGTGTGCGCATCATCGCAATGACGTAAAGCTGAAAATATCGCTTCTGTTAGTGAAAGTGCGACACTTAATCCGGATTTGTCAATTCAACGACGCTATGGCCGTATGATAACCGAATCTTTTTTAGCCAGCAATTGGAGATTGTGAACTGGACTATATGGGGTTTAAATAATGTGGTGCCACGAGCCATACAACACGACCGATTTTGGCTTAATTACATGGAAAGTTTCTAGAACGCGTAATTTCAGGTTTTTGCAAAGTAATTTGTACAGAAAGTTAGACTTACTTTTGTGGGGCTAGGTCAAAGACCGTGTCTACGCAGATAATCCCATAACGTGAGAGCATTTGAAAACCAACATTCGTCATTTCGAGATTTCGCCCGTAATGCGCGAAAACTGCTGCAATTAATCTAGAGGGTGTCATTTAATTGACATTGTATTTCGTACGTAATGGCAAGGTCCAAGCATTTTAATGACATTCAAGTTTCATCGAAATCATAGCCTTATTTTTGAAAACGAAAATGGATAATCCGTTATTTTTTTTAAGTCTTCTTTTTAAATTGTATGCCAACTTGTGTTCGAACCTGAAAAAAAACTTTTTTTATTTTATATTTTATAATAATCAATATGGCTCTAGATAATATTTACAAGTTTGAATTTTTTTAAAAAAGTTAAACCCATTCAAAATGTACTGTATTAAAAATAATTTAGAGTGCTATATTCGGCTGTGCCGAATCTTTGATACCCTCTACCGTCAGTTAGAATATATGAGAGCTATAAATTATTAATTAATCTTTATAAAAACGGACGTCAGTATAAACTTTGATACCGGTTTAAACCAATTGGACGACAATCAGACAGTGTTATGCTTTTATTTCTAGCAATTTGACTTACTTGAATAATATATTATGATTCGTAACAGTTTTTGCCGTACTAAAATTATTTTCAGGAGGGGAAATTATATAAGACGGTAAAATAATTATATAAGATGGTAAATTATGGACTTATCATTACGAAATCCTTTAGAGTGATTTCTTTTATTAAAAATCTAAATGAGTGAAATTTGTTTTAGCGTTTAAAGTGATTTTCAGAAGGCCCAAATTACAAACTCTGGCGAGATTTAAAAATTATATAACTAAGAGAAATATGATATTATACTTAATAAAACGTGATCCAGATCCGGTTGTGTGAATGCCTCTTACATCCAAAGTAAGCTGTGTACAACACGTTAAACCTTTTTTTGTGTACTACATTTGGAAATAATATTAAGACCTTAATAACTATTATTTATTCCTTTTTCTTCCTGGGGGGAAAATAGGCCCACAAGGCCTGCATATTAGCTACCTTTTATTTTCTCACCCTTTGTTTCTATGTACAGACATAAGAAAAACAAATGAACAACGAACAGATCTGCTAGAGCGAAAATCGATTGTCTGCAAAAGCACAAATTACATTACACAATTTCTATACAATTCAAATCGTACCAAATTAACCCATGTCAAGTGAAAAATTTTCCAAATTTGCAAGTCTCTACAATTCGAAGATTGCAAGATAAAAGTTTTATTTACTGCCAGTCCCACAATGTCGACAAGAACATTTCATTTGCAAATTTGCAAGTCTCTACAATTCGAAGATTGCAGGATAAAAGTTTTATTTACTGCCAGTCCCACAATTTCGACAAGAACATTTCATTCGTATATTTATATTGAAAAACATAATAAAAAACTGAAATTTATTTTTGTTTTCAATATAAATATACGAATGAAATGTTCTTGTCAACATTGTGGGCCAGGTGGTTAAGCTGAAATAATACAAACTCAAACTTGCCAAATAATGATTGCAAAATGATCTGGAATGTATCGAAATCTTAAAGTAATTTTCTCGATAATTTGTTTAGCATGATCCTGTATTTCGACAATGATTTAACCCTCTCAGACCGTGATGCATCGGTTGTGCGGGTGGATTTCGGTCTAAATATTTTCGCTTCTATTTGACCAATGTCATAAAGACCGGCATGCATCGATTCCGCTGATTGTTCTTTATGTTGGTGTCTTACATTATCCCGCTTTTCGCTTTTCTGTTACTTGAATTATTGCAAAATTTTCGTGTCACATTTCAGTTTTGTAAAAATGAGCCACAGAAGTAACTTGTGTTTTCAATTACAAAAGTAATAATCGTTAACAAATAATGAAGTGGGCATATTTTAACCGAACAAAATAGTAAATTTTAATTTTTCAAGCCAACTGAAGTCATTTGACGCAATAAAGATGCGTTTTGTCAACAAAATTTAACGACATGCATCAATTGTGCATGTCCTAAAAATCCTCGAAGGATTTAAAAATGGTACAATCTAAACATTGATTATATTTCCATACCTTATATTCCAAAAATGGCGACAAAATTTCCAGTAGTTAAGCGTCAGATCTGAAAGGGTCAGGTCTAAAGGGTCTAATATTCACATTACCCCAATGAATGCAGAGAAAAGTATTAAAATGATTACCAACAAACATACGAATACAAGAAATTCTGCTGTATATAACTAGACAGCACCATCCATAATAAATGACAAAATTGTATCCCAGTCCACGAATTTCGCTCCGTCTACATCACTGTAGACAGAGTTAACCGTTTGACTTAATCGACAAAAAAACTTTTGAGCTAAAATATTTTTCAGCAGTTTTCTTGGATGTTGCTCAGGCTTTTGGCAAAAAGATCTGGATTTTAAAATCGAATATTTGCTATTATCAAGCACCCTCAAATTACCATAGTGTTATCGAACAGACAGTTCGATAACACTATTTAGAAAGAATATGTAAGAATATGCAAGAGAATATGAGATAAAAGCAGGTGTTCCACAGGGAGATATTGTTGTACCTGCTCTCTATTTAATATACCCATTCGGCAAACTGACCATTTCGAAATTTGCAGATGCTACCTATTCTTAGTTCGTAAATCCCCCAGAGTCTTCTAGTTAACTTAATGGCTATCATAGTCAATCAACTTGGTTGAAAAATTGGAAAATTCGAGTAAATGAGTTAACAAGTAGACACGCTGATTTTGCACTTTGAAATGGAAATTAGCCATATATCACACTTACTAATGTTAAAATACACCAGTCTGATTTTGCTTCTTACCTTGGTATTCATTTGAATAGACGACTTGCTCGACATTCAGAGGCAACTTGAAGTAAGCCGCCTGCCTCTAACATTCTGGTGATAAGTGACATATCTAAATTTTAAACCAGTTTACGAGCTTAAAGAGAGAGGCAATAAACAATTCTGAGAATCATAACTGGAGCACCCTGGTATTTAAGAAATGAGAACTTCCACTAATTAAAGATGATATTCGCAAAGTCTAGGTAAAATTTATTATAATCCAAATTTTCTTGCCATGCACCTTTTACAACTCCAAACGCGAACACGACTTCGAAGGACCGACCATCCAGGATAAGGCGAGGCCTGACTGACAATTCATACGCTCCTGGATAGGACTAAAGTTAAGTTTTTAGTCTTCAGATTTTTCTAATTACTGTTAGGCCTTCATAAGGCAGACTCAGTAAATAAATAAAAATCTAAGTTTTTGAAAAATGTTTAAGGCATCCTGTATAATAGCTTTGATTTACAAAATTTTATTTTCGTAGAAGAACAAAGTAATTGGCAAGACAGTTTTAAAATGTACCACTCACCGTGGCTGGACACGTTGGCCAGTACCGGTTACTATTGTTAACAGTTTTTGTCGGCCTTGATAAGAACGGTAGGCACTGATTTTACTATCACATTAAAACCTAAAATTTTAGAGGATGTACTGATATTTAGAGTGTCCACCGTATATTTCATTCTAGTTGCAGCAATTTTGCTTACGTAGGACGAAAATCAGCCTTATCACTACATATAAAATAAGCTTAAAGACTATGGCATTGAAAATCTTTAATTTAGTCACAGTTTAGTAATTTTTCAAGAAAACTATGTAACTTCTGCATTTGTTTAAATAATTTTAAGCGAAGTACAATAAATATTTAATTTATTTTAATAGTCTGGTAGTGTATAAAGTCATTCCTAAAAAATTTAACGAATGGAACTATTACAAAAAGCTTTAGAAAATACTTAACTGAAATTTAGCTCATTGAATAAATTCGAAAAATAAAAAAATGTTGAATAAATAAAAATTTTAAACTAAAAACCTTAAGGATCATTTATTTTAAATACATATTTAAAATATTTGAGCACCAGTATGGGTTAAAAGTAATAGCAAAATAAAAACATAAAATAAAATAATATCCCCCCCCCCCCCCAACAGTTGGTACAAAGGAAGGAGAATAATCACCATATAGAGGGTATCTTTGAAATACTTCACTCTTTCTCTCTCCATCCAGTTCTTGACTACATTGAACTAGCAAAGCAAGTGTTGTGTCGCCAAATATAGGAAAATATAAATGAATAAAAATAACTTTGAAAAATCAACACCTTTTAATAAAAAGAAGAAAAAATAACACAAAGCATATAAGAATACTTTAAATGTCTAAGACGAATCATATAGGTCCTCGATGTTCAGCTTACTTTGAACAAGAAAAAAAATATTAAGGAGTTTAAGTGCTCTACAAAATGTAATAGTACGTTCTGCATACTTCAGTATACCTAATAACACCTGCACAATTAGCTGAGACTACACAAAATTCCAATTCAAGTCAGTTGTACTTTAATAAAAATGAGATTTTCAAAAATTTAACTAAATTCAAACCGATCAAACAATAACAAATACAGAAGCAATCCTGGTAATTTGTAATCGCAAGCACTGTTGCCAAAAGTAGGAAACCCCTAGAGTTTGTAGGTTTTTTGATACTAAAATAGGAGCGTAGGGAAATCGGACTCATATGTTATATTCGCCAAAATGAAGGAACTTTTTCTCATATTGCATGATGTACGAAATAAATAATATTGATTTAATATTATCAAAAAAGTTGTTTTTGGGAATACATAATTTTTTTTTTCATTAAAAGATTTTATTTATTGTGCTTAATTCCCTTTTTTTAATAAAATTATTTTATCCATATATATAAAAATAAGTCCTTATATGTACGTCGCCGAACAAATCATAAACGCGTCGTGCGATTTCAACCAAACTTATACACTACGTAGGCAGTGACCCATATATGGTTTATATGAAGTTTGGTTGAAATTTTCGGTCTGGGGGCGGAGGGGCGTGGCAAAATCCATAACTTGAGAACGGCTTGACCGATTTGAACGATTTTTTCTTTAAAATGATCGCCATGGTCCAACTTAGGTTTTTACGGAAAGAAAATTTTGCCCCGCCCACTTTTACGACCACTTTTTTCGATTTACCTAAAATCAGAAAACGGCTCCATCGAGTTGACTAATTTTTCTTTCAAATGTTCGTATTAATCAACTTTAAGTTTTCATCGAAAGAAAAATTTACCACGCCTACTTTTACGCCCACTTTTTCTATTAAGCGCATAACTGGAGAACGCCATGACCGATTCCAACGATTTACCATTTGAATTCAAGCGGCTCCAATTCCCTTTGCGTCTTGCCTTTGCTATTACCATCAACAAAGCACAAGGCCAATCATTGACTATTGCTGGCTTAAAAGGTCATGAACAATTTGATCGAAGCAACAATTTTAAAGGGGAAGTTTAAAGGTGAAGATGTATTGAATCCACGAATTCCAATGATTCCATCAGACTTACCTTTTGAATTCAAAAGACTACAGTTTCCAATACGTCTTGCATTTGCTATTACAATAAATAAAGCGCAAGGGCAATCGTTGGAATTGTGCGGAATTTATTTAGAATATCCTTGCTTTTCACACGGCCAGTTACATGTTTCGTGCTCACGTGTTGGCAAGCATTCAGTTCTCTTTATCTACACAACAACTCATGGCAAAACCAAACATGTTGTCTACGAAAGAGCTCTAAGATAGTTTAAGTGATACATAGTCTAAGATTGTAAGAAACTAGAATTAAAAGTTGAATAATAGGGAACAAAACCAACTTTATTAAAAACAAGTGTGTTTCTTTTCTTATTTTGTTTTGCCGTGCGAAGCAGGCAACGGGCCCGCTAGTATTATATAAAATTAAAGTTATTTAGGAGAACGTTTACTGATGATCTGGCCTAAGCAACCAGTGAAATGCGCATATGAACAGTTTATTCCTCAACAATAAATTTTAGTATTTTTATCAATAAAAAAAGGAAATTAAGCACAAAAAATAATATATTTTTATATTGATTTAATATATAAAGAAATGGAATATAAAAGCCCAGAAAATGTATTTGAAAAAAAAAATTTGTATAAATTCGAACTATCGTCTTAACAATTTAACTTAAGCCTCAATGATCTCATGTATGACTGGAGAACAAACGCATCAGTTAATTTTTCTGCAATTTTTTAATTAATATATTTTGAAACATTGATTTGGCTCAGTTTGGGATAAAAATACTAAAAAATTAAAGACTATAATGACGAGGTTGTATTTCTAATGTTATCGAAACTGGTACGGATTTAATTCGCTTTACCCAATGCAAATGCCGATCCAGAGAGAACAACAAAAAGCGAAACAAATTCAGCCACACAACTTTAAATTTAATTTGTATTATAAGATAATTTCCGCAAAACAGTGGAAGAGGCTGCTTTCATTTCAAATGCACTAATGCCGGGTACACACTATGCAATGCATTGACGCAATCTGGAAAATTTCATTCATTTTAGATTTCATTCAAAATCAAAACGTGTTGATATTTTGAGATTGCATTGATGTAGATTGCACCGTCTGTACCCAGCACTATATTCACTTTAGAAAATACGTTTCAAAAAAAAATATTATTTAAAAAATAGCTTTTGTATTATAAATTAAAATTAAATAAATTAAAATAAATAAATTAAAAATCATTTAAAGATTTAGCTCAAAAGAACTACACATATTTACTTTTTAATAAACCCCTTGTTTTTTAATTGAATTAAATCAAAAGTACATACAATTTTTTTAGTTTTATTAGTAATTTTTTTTATTAAAACTTTACAATACATAAGCGAATAAAATTAGTTTTTTATAACTATTGTATTTTTCATAGATTTTAATGACTTAAACGCGTAGCGAGTTTTGTAGGAAACATTTTTTCAACGTCTAGAGAAAATTGGATCTTTTTTTTTTAGAGTGCGTAGGTATTTTTAAAAAAATCTTCTGGCAACACCGATCGCAAGTGATCAGCCATTTTTTACGAATTACATGGATGTCCGATTTGAAGGGATTTCAGTTTAATGAGGTTAACATAAGAAATATGGTTCCATTTATTAATTAGAGCGAACAAAAAATACAATCCAAAAACAATTCTTCATTCAAACGATGATCTTTTGTAAATCTTACTGACTTGTTGAAGTGGTTAAATTGGTAACAATTTAAATACACTTTGCTGTTTTGGAAAAAAATCAAACTTTTAAAAAGATAACATTTGTAAATGTTAAAAAAAAACTTAAACTTAAAATTTAAACTTTTATTTTATCGACTGTAGACTGGGAGTGAAGATTTTTGAACAACTTTACATTATAAATTAAAAATACGTAAAAAGGGGTATAATCAGAATTAGGCCAAAATAAGATATCGAGGTAAAGAGGTTATATAAAAAACCTGTAAGTTATATTTAAGACATTCCCCAGTCTTGCCAATTTAAACATCTATATTCGACTTTGCCGAATCTTATATACCCTTCACCATGATGCAATAAGAACAGAAACTTATGTAATACCGTTCTTTAGATAAAAGTAAATCTATTTTGTGCAACGACCACTTCTCCAATCCCGCTCACATTTTGTCGTATGTTGAGTATTGATAACCAAGATGCTTGGACATAATTTGGAAATTTTGGCTCTTGCCGTTCTCCAGTTATACATAAATCTATAAATGTCTTTGTACTGGAGGTGCCATGCCCCATTCTACGATCCCACATTGTTACAGTGGTTGTGTATGAAAAACTAACCTAATTGTACCAAATTTAAAAAAATATTTTCTTACCGTTCTTCAGATATTAAAAACTTTTTTTGCCACGCCCATTTCTCCAACACCGCCTACATTTTGTGGGATGTTGTATATTGAAACGTTTGTACTTGATTTCGAAACGTGGGTTTTTCAGTTCTCCAGGTATACACAAATTTATAATGTCTTTGTTTCGGAAGTGCCACAACCAATTCTCGAATGCCGCCCATTTTTTAGAGAGGTTTTGCATTGATAACACAGATTTTTTGGCTCTTGCTGCTCTCCAGATGTATAGAAAAAAGGAATAAAAAACAACAAAAACAGCGGATTTATGGGCAAAATTAGAGGCAGTAGTTGTTTTTGGCTCATATCTCAGTTTTTTAAAGACCGATCCGTCTGAATTTTAATAGCAAACTTTAAAGGAGTATATGTGACATGAATATCTGGAGTTTCGGAAAACCCATTTCAACATTTATTAATCAATTAAAACATATGATTTTTGTAATTTTTGTTTCACATTTGTATATGGTAATTCCATGTCAAATCGATCAAGAGTGGGAACCGGCCCCTTTCGATTTGAATGAATGGGTACCACTCTTGGTCGATCTGCATTGGAATTTCCTATATATTTTGCAAAATTGATTTGTATTTAATTAAGATATGTCTAAGGATTATATTCCATAGACAAATAAATAAAAGAAAAAAACATACACAAGGACAGACGGACATTGTTAAATCAACTTTGCTACTCATTAAGTCCCAGAATATATATACTTTATAGGGCCTAAAACAATATTGCAGAAATTACCCACGGTGAAGCATTAAGAACTTCATTATTTCGCAGGTGCAGGGACTCACATCGACTTTTACTTTCAGATCTATATATTATCCATACGAAATGATGACATTAACATTACCACTACTCTAAGTCAATATCTTTCGTACCCGCCATTAATGAAGGGGTTATATTTATTCAGCTCTGTTTCAGGTCAGTCTTTTCCAAATACGGCAGTTGTTTATAAGGAAGTTATTACATTACAAACCCTCTTGGATTTAAAAATATGTCAAATCGGTCTACTATACAAATATCGCCTTGGAACAAGAATTAAGTCGGCTACACAGGATACGCAACGAAATTTTAACGAAATAATTCGAAAACAAGGACACACAATTTCTCCTTAATACTTTTTTACAAGTAGAAGAAGGCCAAATTTAGTAAAAATAATTTAAAAATTATGTGGGAAATCGGTCCAAAATTTATGAAGGCCCTATTTAGAGCTGTGTACACGATGTAACGTATACGAATTGAGCAACTACCATGTGGGTGTGTACTTCAATATTGTTATTTTTATACCCCTAAACGAAGGTGAAAGGGTATATATAAGTTTGTCATCCCGTTTATAATTTCAACAATATTGATCTTAGACCCCGCAAAGTATTAATATTCAGGGTCGATATGAGGAACGAAGTTGATTGAACGATGTTCGTCTGTCCATTGAAATGGGGTTTCCGAAGACACCAGCAGACATAATGGGAACTATGTAGTTTTATATTTATGTCACATATAGTCCGGAAGCGTTTGCTATTAAAATTAAGCCTGATCCGTCCACAAGTGGCAGAGATATGAGCAAACTTTTACAGATAAATCCCTTTGTGTTTTTCTTTTTTGTATATCTAGAGAACGCCAAGAGCCAAAGGTTCCAAATAAGTTACAAGCATTTCCACAGAAAAAATTATTAAATTTCTCCAATCACCAAACTTTTTCAAAATTCATAATATCAAGCAAACAATTTGTTGATTTTGCACATATTTAGCAAAATGATTGATTACTAAAAATTGTAAAATTTTGAAAAAATATTTTCAATAAATGATATTTTTAATTTTAATTAAAAAAGTGATCAAAAAACTTTGCCATTTCAAACAATGTGTTAATTTATTTAAATAAATATTGACAATTCCCAACAATAATTCTACATGTTTAAATTATTTTATTTTGAACGAAATAAGTCATGAAGATATTTTGTTATTTAATTAAAAATTTATTTCAAAACAACTAAAATGTTAATTAAATCAAAATAAAATTTTTTAATTTTCTTTTAACTAAAAAAAGAAATTGATTCAATTATCACATTTATTAAATCTAAATACTTTTTAAACCATTTTTTTAATTGATAAAACACTTTTTTCTCTATTGGTTATCAACAACCGACAAAATGTGGGCGGGATTAAAAAAGTGGTTTTGGTACATCCCATACGAATACTTTATAGATTTCTGTATATCTGGGAAACGGCAAGAGTTAAAGCCATTAAATTAAGTAAAAGAAAGTTGGTTATCTATAGATATCATCCGACGAAATGTAGGCGGGATTGGAGTAGTGGGCGCGATAGAAAATAGTTGTTTATATCCAAACTTGCTGTGCTTATCGCACCATGGTGAAGGGTATATAGGATTCGACACAGCCCAATATAGAACTCTTACTTGTTTTTAAAAAAAATTACAATTATAGCATAAATCAATAGATTATATCAAAACTGTTCTCTTAAGTTTTGTAATGAGGTGAAATTTGACAACAGTATTTTGGGTTTTAAAGAATCCTACCCAGACTTAAATACAGTCGTAAATGGCACCAAGCCATATTTTTGTTAGAAAATTTATGGAAATTATAAGAAAATATTAAAAAAAAAACAGCAAAATAGAAACATTTTTTAAAGCAACAGGCTTTTAAATCTGGCCCTGGTTGTTGTACTTCTTCGTATATATGTGTGCATATTCGATTTACTTTAGAAATATCTTATATTTTACTTAATTTGCAAAAGATGTACCATTATTGGTAACTTAAGTAGGGTATAGAGAAAAGGCTTTACATGACTTCCTGTGTATCGTACAAAATAAATAAGATAAACATCAAGCGTACAAAAATATTTATTTTAATTTTAAATTCATCATAGTCATATTTGTTTTATTGTTTATGTTTCATTTAAAGAAAATGGAAAAAGACATATGTACTAACTGAGTTAGAAAATTTAAAATAAATATTTTTTTTTGGGGGGAAACATTAAAAAGACAATGTCTTAAAAAAGACAAAAGAATATTAGGCAATAGTCCAGGAGCAAGCAAAAATTTAAATGAAGTTGTTAAATTTCCTAAAATATTTAAGAAAAAAAAAGTAAGAAAAACCCCTTTTATTGGCAATCCTAGGGGACCAAGAAGATGTATATATCGTCAAGTTTTGAAATTTAAAAGACATTCTTTCACAATTTCCTTAAATCTTTTCAAACGTGCAGGATTTTTTAGTTAATTTTTGCTCTTTATAAAATTTTGATTTTAAATTTAATGAAAACGAAATTTTATTATTAATATTAAAACATTAAGCTTTGCAAATTTAACTTTTTTCTTTCAAAAGGTTAAAAGGTATATACTTCAACCCCATTTTACTGCATAAAAATTATTCTCGTAAGTAAGTATATTTAAATTAAAAATATATTAACCTAAGGGATTAAATTAGCAAATTATGTTACTAAGTGGGAATCAAGACGGTTAATAAATAATAGAAAATTCAAACCATTGTATTAAAATTTTCAATCAAACCCTTTTTTGTATAGAAAAAGTAAGCAACCTTTCTCAATTAATTTTCAAAAATACCTAAAAGTTGACACTTTAGTTACAAAAGGAAATAATGCCATTGGCTCATCCAAACACATATAGAAATAATACCCATATATGCCCATATATGCATGTATGTATATGTGCACATGTATATTGATATATCAACCTTTATAAGTATGTATTACGAAAATATATTGCTAAATTAATCTTCATATAAAAAATATGTATGAAAACTTGCTAAATGTATGTGAAATTAACTCGTCTAGAGGCTAATATTATAACAATAATTTTCTAAAACTTTGTGTATGTGTTTAGAAGTGTAAACCTAATAAATAAGTACCAAATGTGTTGAAACGGTTTCAATGTCATTAAGGTAAATAAAATATGCACAGTAATAAGTACTTATAAATGTATGAGTAAGAGCAAATTACCTGTAGGAAATGTTAATATTGGAATTGTACTGATTCACTATTGACTTTGTCACCAGTACTACTCGCCTACTTTAGACCAGAAAATGGTTTGTGTTATAGGCATTACGCTTTTGCTTGTCTTTGAAATTCCAGTACTGACCCTAGAACTATTGACTTGGTAGATCTGGTGGAACCATATGCAGATATTAGAACCAGAAATTCAGTAATACTTTTAAATAGTTCTACACTGATAGAAAAGTGTCATAACGCTGTTGCATTTTGACATCAGTACTATGACAAGTGTCTTCGTTTTTGACCCCATGACACTTTACATCATTGTGATGTCAGCCTTAACATCACTTGCCCAAATTGTCATCAGGTTCAAAAATTTTTGATAACATCAGTAACAAAATGCTTTTGGAGCTACCCCGCATAGCAAAGAAAATTATTCTACTAATTTTTAATGCTATTTTACGCCTTGAATACTACCCACAAGAGTGGAAAGTATCTTTAGTTACCATGATAACTAAACCAGGAAAGGATCCCACAAAAGTTGAGTCATATAGACCTATAAGCCTATTGTCTAATATATCAAAGCTATTTGAGAAACTACTAGTGTCAAAATTAACGCCGATTTTAAATGAAAACAGATGTATTCCCAATCATCAATTCGGTTTTAGAAGAAAACACAGCACAATTGAACAAACTCATCGAATAGTAAATGTCATAAGAAAAGCCTTTGAAGAAAAAAAATATTGCTCTGCACTCTTCATCGATGTGTCTCAAGCTTTTGATAAAGTCTGGCATAAAGGGTTACTACTGAAGTTGCAGCAAAACTTACCAGCAAACATACACAAGCTGTTAGAAAGCTACTTAGTCGGGCGTCATTTTATTATTAAAGAAGGCGATTTTTTAAGTTCTCCTCAGCCAATTAACGCCGGAGTCCCACAAGGCAGCATCCTGGGCCCTCTATTATACTTAATTTATACTTCGGACTTGCCAACAAACAGCTACACCCATACCTCAACATTTGCGGACGATACAGCTTTTCTAAGCGTACACGCAAACTGTCAAGAAGCATCTCGTTACTTACAGGATCACATATTTGAACTGGAAAGGTGGTTAAAACAATGGAGGATAAAGATCAATGAGCAAAAATGCGCACATATAACATTCACATTGCGTCGGGAAACATGCCCCCCTATTAAAATCAATAATCAAATAATACCCCAACACTCGCATGTAAAATACCTCGGTATACATCTAGATCGGCGTTTAACGTGGAAATGGCATATAGAAGCTAAATTAACTCAAATGAAACTAAAAGCAATTCAAATAAATTGGCTTATTGGAAGAAATTCTGTTCTCAGCCTCGATTGCAAACTTCTACTTTACAACTCTATCTTAAAGCCAATTTGGTGCTACGGTATTCAGTTATGGGGCACTGCCTCGGCTTCTAACATCGAAAAAATTCAAAGGCGCCAAAATAAACTTCTTCGAATAATCACAGCCGCCCCCTGGTACGTCAAAAACTCAAATATCCATAAGGATCTCAATGTGCCATTAGTAAAAACTATGATAACGAAATATGCAGTAAAATATTTAAAAAGGCTGGAACTGCACCCAAACCCATTAGCACGAAATATTTTAAATTATGGCGGCCACACTCGATTAAGAAGAAGAGACACTGCAGCACTCACCCAATCAGATGAGCGGTAAACACCTACATATGTGAACAGAAACCGTGATGACGAAATCTTTTTTGTCCGGCACTGGCAGGACATAAATCAAATATTAGGTTAAGATTTGATTAATTATTGTTAGTTCATATTTAGTATATGAAGATTCAATAAATAAATACTGAGAAAAAAAAAAAAAAAGGTTCAAAAATTTAAATAACGGTATTTCTGCGTCGACACATCGGCATCACAGAACTGACGAATCTGAGTCAGTTTAATAAAACATGTCATCTCAATTCAACGACAGTTTGTCATTGGGATAGACTTTAAACAAAGTGAGAGAATATGTATTATTATTTACTTACCCGTTACACATATTTGTTTCACTTTTGCTGTATTCCGCCCTTTGTTCACAAAAGAACTCTCAATTATAAAAGACACTACCAGCATACCCGATATGGTTTTCATAATCATACCATTTGGAAAATTTGATGTATTTAACTAAAGAATTTAATAAATAGAATATGGGAATTTTTGCAGCTCATTTTACTTTTTAAACATAAAAATAATGTTAATAATACCAAAATGTGGCATCGAATTGATGTCACTGTAGTCATAGCACTGATGACGCATAAAATTTGAGAAAATGTTATGATGGCGGTCGTCATTGGATTGATGGCCCTTGTTGCTTTATTGATGCCATTTGTAATAACATTGATCTTGCAATGCTGATGTTAGGGGGTATAATCAATATGAAGATTCATTTTTCTATGAGTGTAGTCTACATTTTTTAATATATTTATTAAATTAATGCAAACAATAACTTCAGTAACTTCATTCTCTACTAACTCAAACGTTAATAGAGAGTGAAGCACTTTTACTGCCTTTGTGGAGGTTTGGAGTTCGGCATTGCCATGCACGGATAGGATGATGAGTATTATTTTTGCCGGAACTTGCCTGGCCATCAACGCATTCCATATGGACTGCTTTCTTCAAATCGATAAATAGTAGAAACAGTGGGGTACGTCATTCTGCACATTGTTCAATTATAAACCGAAGAGTATTTGTTTGATGGAGGAAGCTTTGAAATGGTCGAAGGCCAGCTTGGTTATTCCTCAGAGCCTTTTCCACGCTTCAGAGTACGTTGTAGATAATACCCGCTAGTACCTTACTCAACGGACTCAGAACTGATATTCCCCACCAGAACTGATATAAAGAGGCGACTTCATTTTGGTATTTTGACTAAAGATCATTTGCTGTTTCCCATGCGAGTACCACATGAGGATATGGATGTTAATGCTGGTTCCTTTGTGTCAGAAAAACGTTTGTATTAAAAGTTATTTCTAAATTTACTTTTAATAGTAATTCCGAATTTTAGTGCCCACAACAGCTTTTAGTATTAATATTTAATTGTGTTGGCAAAAGTGACATGTAGTGTCAGATACCATTTCGAAATTAACTTTTTATGTCAGTTACGACTATATAAGTGAGCGTCAAAATTTGCATTTGATACCAAAATTAACTTTTGTTGACAAAAATTACTTTTGGTATCAAAATTGGCTTTGGTATCAGAAGTGACTTTTGTTCTTGAAATATTCTTTTGTGTTCAAAAGTGCCTTTTAGTGTCAAAAGTGGCTTTTCGGGTCAAAATGGATTTTTAAAGCAAAAGTGACTTTTAAAGCAAAAGTGTATTTTAACGTCAAAAGTGGATTTTAGTATTCAACGTCACTTTTGCAAGGTCGGCAACAGATACCGCTATTAAACTGATTCCGCTTGAATAACGGTATTGATACCTATACCACAAGTGTGGAAAATTTTATTTTGGTTCTACTCTGTAAAATTTATATATTTGAAAATTGTAAAAAATATTTCATCTAAACTAAATCGCTTAGAAACATTTTATGACTTTTTTAACATTTTTGTTTGGTTTAGTTAAATTGTGAAACCGAACACATATGCCGTAATAAAATTGTCTTTACCAGTTGGTGATGTCAACCCTTAACTACAAAAAATAGCAAAATTTTTATTAAAAAATTTCTAAAACATAACTAATAGTGGCTAAACAAGATTTTATTACAAAAAACGCTTCAATTTTAATAAAAAAAAAATACTTACAAAATGTATTTTCTTTATTGAAATTGCATATAAGAGTTATGTTTGTTCACAGATAAAAGTTTTTTATCGATTAAAAAAATGATTAAAAAAGTATTTAAATTTAATTAATGTGATAATTGAATTAATTTTTCTTTTTTTGTTTAAAGAAAATAAAAAAAATTGATTTAATTAATATTTAAGTTATTTTGAAATAAATTTTTAAATAAAATATTAATTAAATAAATATCAAAAAATATTAATTGTCTTTTTCGTTTAAAATAAAATAATTTTAACTTGTAGAATTGTTGTTTGGAATTGTCAATATTTCACTATATAAATTAACACATTGTTTGAAATGTAAAAATTTTAAGATAATTTTTTTAACTAAAGTTAAAAATATCATTTATTGAAAAAAAAAATATATTCAAAATTTAACAATTTTTAGTGATCAATTGCCGTACTCACAAAACCCCTTGTATCGTTGTGTCGATTGTATGTTGTATAAAAAACCAATAGTGAACTATGTTTTTAAATACAACATTCAACTGATACAACGATACAAGAGGTTTTGTGAATACGACAAATATAATCATTTTGGTAATAGGTGCAAAACCAACAACTTGATTGCTTGATATTATGAATTTGGTATAAATTTGGTGATTAGAGACAATTTTTAATTTTTTCTGTGTTCGTATTATTAGATTTTTAGTAATAATTAAATAAGCATAAGAATAACGAAAATCGCAAGTTATCGATAAAATTTTTATTGTAAAAGTCATTTACTTTAACTTATTTAGAAAAGTACAACGTTACAATATGATTAATGTAGCATTTATAACATTTGTTGGTCTAAACATTTTAAAAACTTGAATTAAATTTGCCTAAATACAAATGGCTTATAGCTAAATTGATTTTTTCATGGCTAAACGAGATGAAAAATGGCAAAGTCTAGCCAATAAATGGCTAAATTGGCAGAACTAGTACCAGTATATCGATACATGTATATTTAAAATACCAGCACCGATGCCGAAATAAGAAATACCTCAATACCGATACCGAAATCCGTTTCGTTTGCCAACCTTGAACTTTTGGCGTTTAAAATGGGTTTGGTGCCAAAATAGACTTCTAGTAGCTTTTGGTGTGAAATCTACTTTTTATTCGAAATGGCAAAATTTTTATTCGATGAAAATTTTGTTTTATAAAAAATATTGTGAAGTTTGAACGTGGCATATATTATTACCCTGCGGGAAATTTGTGTCAATTGGTCCAACAGACTAGTCCTGGGGCTTGTAAAAATAGAACCAGCACAAAAAGATAGAACTCCTGAAAGAAAAACCAATAATTTAACTGGTATATGAAGAACCAAAAAATAGAAAAAGTAATGAATTACAGTAAAGTATTCAGCGATAGTGTGACACATTTTTTTTTGGACTTTCTAAAATTTGGTTCTTAAATTTAGTTCTAGGACTTGTTTTATTTAAATAATACTCCAATGTATTAACTAACACTAAGCACGTTCGTTGAGAATAGATGTGTAACTTGTCAAATGGTGGCTGTTAGGTATCAATTGAACCCCTTCAATGACACCCCCATGTAAAAGTGATAGGTCCCATTCATATAAAGTGTTAGAACTAGAACCGGTATCTACCACCAAAGTCCTATCAAGGGACTACTATGGTGATAGATCGCTTCCCTCTAGGGTATCTCTAACTTGAACTTAATTAAATGATAATTTTCGTGTTTTTTCTTTTAACAAATAAGAAAATATTTTCATTAAAAATATACGTTAATAACACATTGATTTGGTTTATCTCTTAATAACATTTGTTAATTTTTTTTTATAGTTATGTTGTCATAATATTGACATTGGTATAAACTTGTTACACACACAATGTTATCCCAGGTAACATTAAAGTAAAGGTAGCAAAAATACTAAATAACCATTAAATTCATTTAATTTAATTATAAAATTACTTGTGCATTCCGAGATGTGTTGACATACTGTACGAACATACAAATATGCACACATAAAGTACATACCCAATAAACACGAAGTCAAACCTTTGATATGAAATGGCTTTATCATTTGATATCAAGCACAATTCTCAAACCATTTTCCAGTGCCTGATTTTTACCTTTGAATTAAAATTTATAATGATTTAAATATTAAGATTTGACATACAATATTTTATCAATTTGATATCAAATTAACTTGGCAACAATTAAGCGAAAAATAAATGTAAACAATAAAAAATGGCGATTAAAGCTAAATTTGCTTTAAAATAAAAAAATTACACATTAAGTGAAGTCGTCTTAAAAAAAAAATATAATTATTTGTAAGTAAAAAATTAATTGCAAAGAGTTAGAATGCTTATAAAACGGGAAAGTGAAGAAATTATTAATTTGTTGTACGATCGCGGTGCAATGGAGAGCTATGACAATCCTCAAAATAAAAAGGAGGCAAGTATTTTGTTTATCAGTAGCAGCAATTATGCCGAATGGTTAGTTGACAGAACAGTCCATATTTGAAAAAAATTTGAGAATAACGGTTGAAAGCAAGTTAAAAATAAGTGCATTTCTCAATTGGAAAATAATATCCCATTTTGTGTTGAGAATGATACTATGATTTTTCAAATGATCTTCAAACGTTTGTCGTTTGAGAAAAGGTTTGATTTCAAATTATGTTCAATTTAAAATCAAACCTTCGTATTTGTTGGGTACATATGTATGTATATTTGTGTGCGCCTTTTATTTCATTTTTGCGAAATTGTACCATAACTCCCCCTAGAAATGTTCTTCCCATGCAAAAACTATGTTTCGCTAAAAATTAGGATGATCGCATATCGGGAAGGCGTGGCGCATCGCCTCTCAAGCTTGAATGTGCATTTACAAGGGAAAAAATAATTTTTTTTCAGTTTTTGAAAAAATTTGCCATTCAATAATTATAATGACAATAAAATGCAAAAGAATGGAAATGTGTACGTTATTATCGTTCTAATCAATAATTTTGGTTAACAAATGTTAAAGTTATCAAAATTTCCCCAGGCCAGACCACTTGAACCAGAAATGTAGGAATAAAATAAACATATTTTAAGAAATATTTGAATATGAGCTAAGTTTTACTTAAAATATACTCGTATTTACTGGCCTCAGGGCGGTCGCAAGAATTTTCTCCTCTATGGTATTGCAAACGCTGACTAAAATTTTTTTTTCCATAGACGACCTTCGGCTAGTCGCAAGGATTTCCACCTCTATGCTTGACAGCTTTTGACTAATAACAATTCAGTTTTCTTCATTGCTTGAGTGATGACAAAGGAAAGACTCGAAAAAATAAACTTCTTGTGTACACTTACTGCCTGTTCAATGATTTTGAACGTTAACGTTCGCATACAAAATGACAGTTAACACAAAAACAAGTTTTCAAGTGTTGTTGCTGTTTTAAATGTTATTTTCTATGCGAACGTTAACGTTCGAAATCGATGAACTGGTAGTTATTCTATGCAGACCTCTGGGAAATATTACCATATTTGCACACTTTTTTCGAATGATGATACCTTAGGTTTTTTTTTTTACTAAAATATACCCGTATTTACTCGTATATTAGTTTTTGTCTTCGTAGGATACTGTTAAACTATTCGCAGGAATGACAAAAGAAAAAAAATTTTTTAACGGCAGTTTCAAAATTCCATTTTCAAATTTTTACAAATTTTGTTAAAGAAAATTCCGAATTTTTTGATCATCACATTGGGATGTTATGAATTTTAAGTTCAACCTGTTCCAAATATATTAGTCCAGATCATGAAGGTCAAAAGTCAAATATTGACATATTTAATTCAACATCAAGCTTGAGAGGCGATGCGCCACGGCACGCCTTCCCGATATGCAATCAGGGGAGTTACGATATAATTTCGCAAAAACAGAAAATAAGGCGCTCCCTAATGTATAAAAATAAACATATCGAACGGATAAAATATAGTACAATATACTTTAGCTTGTTAAGTTCTTTCGTTTCGTCTTAAGTTCTGTTACTTAACTCTATTAGTTTTCAACCCATTAAGGGTTTGCTAGATTGTGTCCTTTTTTATATGAAATTGTTACGGTTTAAAGAACTTTTCAACAAATATAAACATTTAAACAAACGCACTTATAGAAGCACACAATTTTATATAAATAGATTTTGTTCTTTCTACGAGTAGGGTTAGCACGATTGTTTCTCTTGCTTTTACATAAGATACCCTAAATAATTCTGTTTATAAAAAAACAAAAATTTTATTTTTAAATCACAAAGTGATTTTGACAATTTTGATTTCAAGAAACTAAAAAGTGATTAAAACTGGTTGCAAAGGTTTGTTTTGTTGCTAATAAACTTATTTAGCTTTTGTTGGTCCTTTTATATATTTTCAATTAACTTTAATTTTAGGGTACTAATTCTAGTACGATTTTTACGAATCTTAATATCTGTTTTTTAAATTGTTTTTCAGTTTTTGTTTGTTAAGTTGGTAAAAGTAAAAACAAGGAATTTTATATTTTTATTATATCACACTACAACAATGGAGAGGGCATTAGGCGTTTATGCTGATGTGTGTGACACATAAAAACATTTTCCCTAGACCCACCTTTTACTATATAAATCGACTCAGAATCAATCACTTTTTAGTCGATCGGGCGATGTCCGTCTGGCTAATATGCCGGCTTCTTGTCTGTACATGTTAACTTTGTGCGCGAAGTACATGCCGAATCATAAAAGAAAATTTAATAGAGCACATAAGTCTACAGAGTCGTTAGTACGTAGCATATTGAAAATCTTATTCCATAATTTCAAATAGCCCCTATACACACTTCTTGCCGGAATAGAGTCTTAACATTGTATTAAAATCGGCCTATATTTGGCCATGGCTCCTACACAAATACAACTCCCGGAAATAGCTTTTCATTCTAAAACGTCCTTATAAATGTCGGTATTGGAAAATAATTTGGCGACGATAACTTTTACATGATTCATACACAGATTCTGTATACATATACAAGTTAAGATCTATGTATACATTAAAGTGAGCCATAAAAGCTTGTTTTAAAGTTCACAGCTATTTGCTAAAAATATATTGGATAAGGTACGATCAGTGATGTTATACGTAGGGAAAAATCCCTATTCGTAGGGATTTTCTTCTTTTTGTTTAAAATCTTATTTGCAAATAGTATCATTAATTAGGAATTGTTTTCGTGAGTTAGCGATTCGTAAATAAATATTTAATTCACTGTTAATGCGGCAATTTTCTCTACTTGCAATATATTTATTTGCGAATAAGTGGTGCATATAAACGTAGTATTAGAAAACTTGTTTAATATGGGTAAAAAACACTTTTGAAGTGAAGTCACCAAAAAGAAAAATTTTAATGAAAATTTAATTTTTCCCCTTTAGTCAAAATTAGCTATCTTTGATTTATCACTGCCACATGATAATACAGATATCGATCTTAAAAATAAAGTTTAGTAAATCAATAGAATTTGTTAAAAAATAAAGCTAAAATTTGATTAATTTACTAGTCCCGCTTTTTTGGATTTTTTCGTCAAATTTTGTCATACAATTGTATCTTCAATTTTCATTGTCCGCTGTTCCTTACAAGAATGTACCTTCCAGTGCACCGAAAATCACTTAAAACACATGTACGATTGTTAGGAAATTACCAAGTGTTTTATTTGCATTGATATTATCATTTAAGAGTTTTTTTTTTTTTTTTTTTTTTCGTTATTTATTTATTGAATCTTCATATATTTAATATGAACTAACAATAATTTATCAAATCTTAACCTAATACTTTATTTATGTCCTGCCAGTGCCAGACAAAAATTTTCTTCATCACGGGTTCTGTTCACTTATATAGGTGTTTATCTCTCATCTAGTTGAGTAAGTGCTGCAGTGTCTCTTCTCCTTAAGCGAGTGTGGCCGCCATGATTTAAAATATTTCGAGCTAAAGGATTTGGGTGTTGTTCAAGTCTTTTTAAATATTTTACTGCATATTTTGTAATCATAGTTTTTACTAATGGCACGTTGAGATCCTTATGAATGTTTGAGTTTTTAACATACCAGGGGGCGGTTGTGATTATACGAAGAAGTTTATTTTGGCGCCTTTGAATTTTTTCGATATTAGAGGCCGAGGCAGTGCCCCATAGTTGAATACCGTAGCACCAGATAGGCTTTAAGATAGAGTTGTAAAGTAGAAGCTTGCAATCGAGTCTAAGAACAGAATTTCTTCCAATAAGCCAATGAATTTGGATGGCTTTTAGTTTCATTTGAGTTAATTTTGCCTCTATATGGCATTTCCACGTTAATCGCCGATCCAGATGTATACCGAGATATTTTACATGCGAATGTTGAGGAATAGTTTGATTATTGATTGTAATAGGGGGGCAAGATTCCCGGCGCAGGGTGAATGTTATATGTACGCATTTTTGCTCATTGACCATTATCCTCCATTGTCTTAGCCATATTTCTAGTTGAAATATATGATGCTGTAGGTAACGAGATGCTTCATAACGGTTTTCGTGGACGCTTAGAAAAGCTGTGTCGTCTGCAAATGTTGAAGTTTGGGTGTAGTTGTTTGTTGGCATGTCCGAAGTATAAATTAAGTATAATAGAGGGCCCAGGATGCTGCCCTGTGGGACTCCAGCGCCAATCGGCTGAGGTGAACTTAAGAAATTTCCTTCTTTAATAATAAATTGACGACCGACTAAGTAGCTTTCTAACAGTTTGTGTGTGTTTGCTGGTAAATTTTGCTTCAATTTGTGTAATAAGCCTTCATGCCAGACTTTGTCAAAAGCTTGCGAAACATCGATGAAGAGTGCTGAGCAATATTTTTTTTCTTCAAATGTTTTTCTTATGACATTTACTATTCGATGAGTTTGTTCAATTGTGCTGTGTTTTCTTCTAAATCCGAATTGATGGTTTGGAATACATCTATTTTCACTTAAAATCGGTGTTAATTTTGAAACTAATAATTTCTCAAATAGCTTTGACATATTTGACAATAAGCTAATAGGCCTATAAGACTCAACTTTCGTAAGATCTTTACCTGGCTTTGGTATCATGGTAACTAAGGAAACCTTCCATTTTTGAGGAAAGTATTCAAGGCGTAAAATAGCATTAAAAATAAAAAGAATAATTTTCTTTGCTACGCGAGGTAGCTCTAATTGCATTTTATTGCTGATCTTATCAATGCCAGGTGCCTTCTTAGTGTTTAAGTCACATATAACCTTTTCGATTTCTCTCATCTCAAATCTTAGGGGAATAGCTGCTCTAGCAGCAACAGGTGGTAAATCGACCGCAATATTGTGAGATATATTAGGTGTAAATACGTTTTTCAAGTGACTTACAAACAGATTTCCTTTTTCAACATCATTTCTTGCCCAACTTCCATTCAAGTTTCTTAATGGTGGTTTAGAGACAACTGGCCTTTTGAGGTTTCTAGCTGCACGCCATAATGAGTAGTCCGATTGTGGAGTTGCATAAAGTTCCTTAAGATATTTTTCCAGAGAAGCCGTTTTCTGAGTCTGCAATAACTTTCTTAATCTTTTTGTACACTCTTTTAGCAAGTTCTTAAGTTGAGGAGATCTGTGCAATTGCCACTCTCTTCGTGCCCTCCTTTTTTCAGGCAAGAGACGCTCGACATCTGTGGAATATATTTTAATAGTTTTTGTTTTTTTGGGGGCAATATTGGAATGTTGAACAGCTAGTTTCAGAAAACTGTCAAAATTATCAATAGAGCGATCTACATACTCCGGTGTACTGAGCGGAATATTTTCTGTGCAATGGGCACTGAGATATTTTTTATATTTTAACCAATTTATTTGTGTGGCTGACGTCGCTAGGTAACCAGTCGGAGATACAATTCTATTGGGGTTCATTATAGTAACAATTGTAGGTGTGTGGTCGGAAGATAATTCTAGGGAAGCTTCAACGTGAATCGTTTCTGTGGGGATGTTTTTAACCACGCCAAAATCGATGACATCTGGAATTTTTTGCGGGTCAGCAGGCCAATATGTTGGTTGGCCGCTCGCGACAACATTTAAATTCATTTTAGAGATTGTATTAAACAAAACACGACCCTTTGGTGTTATTAGTCGTGACCCCCAGAAGGTATGTTTAGCGTTATAATCGCCAGCGGCCAGGAAACAGGGTCCTAGTGATTTATAATATTCACAATATTGGCTTTCTGATATTGAAAATCTAGGTGGAGAGTATAAAGATGAGATTACAATGCTACGATTCAGCTCTTCAACACAAATGTTCGTTGCTTGGAGATAATCCTCACGATGATCACACATTAGGTAGTGTTTGACTCGATTTTTTATCAAAATGGCAGAACCACCACAAGCTCTATCTCGAGGGTCCTTGGTATCATATAGTATATAACCATTGATGTTAAACGTATTTCTTGAGGTCAAATGAGTTTCAGAAACCATCATGACATCAATTTGTTTATTTTTAAGAAAGTATTCTAATTCATTTTTATGTTGGCGGATGCCGTTCGCGTTCCAAAAACAGATTTTTAAACAGTTCATGGCCTGTTAAGTACAGATTGCAATAACATCGATTGCATTCTAAGAATTTCCTGCATCATATTACCCATTGTGTTCGTAAAATTAGTTACTGTTTGCACTAATGTTTCCATGGTTTTTTCCAGACGACTTAAATTTGAAACTGGAGTTTCATCATTACTTGGCGCAGCACCTTGCGTTGGCGCATGGTTTGATTTTACGACGTTAGCATAAGAGGTTCTGTTATAACTAGGCTGCGGGGCCTGAATGTCACCAGTGCTTACTTGATTTGTTACCTGCATTTGAGGGGGATTAGTTTTCGGTCCAACTGACTGCTTGACGATGGTATATACAGGGCATCCTCTATAATTGGCAGTGTGATTACCGCCACAGTTGCTACATTTTTTTACGTTGGGGTCGGTTTTAGACTTATCGCAAAGATCTGTACCATGTAATTCACCACATACTACGCAAACAGGGGGTAAATAGCAATATGCCTTAGTATGACCATATTCTTGACAGTTTAAACACTGAACGGGACCATTTCTTTTGTGTGGCTCTTCTATAGTTACTCTTCTATAGAGAATATATTTCAAATTGTAAATAGGGTGCGTTTCATTTTTTTTAAGCTTTACGTCGCCGGGTTCAAACTCCACTCGAAAAAGTGGTTGGGGGTTTTTTTCTCTATTTTTTATATTTACTACATGTTTTATTTTGAAGCCTTTTTCTTCGAGGAATGTTTTTACCTCTTCTGGGTCCACACATGAGTCAATTCCCTTAATCACTACCTGGAGACCTTTACTGCTTTTCAGTTGGTATGTATAAAAGTTTTTTTTAAGTACTTCAAATTTGTTTATAATTTTGCGAAAATCATTCTCATTATTGACTTGTATTTTTGTCTCGTTTATACTACCACGCTTGATAGCAGCTACGTAAAACGAATTTTCACCTATCACCGATATCAAACTCTTTATGAGCTCATTTGAGTTTTGCTCCCTAAGATATATCGGGGGAGGCTTGGACGATTTTATGACGTTTGGTGCTTCAGAGGATTCATCCTCCAGAATTGCAAATCGATTTTGAGAATTTATTTTATCAAAAGATGGTACTTTTGAGGCCGAAGCAACTGCTGCAGAGGTAGGGCTGCGACCCCGTTTAAGCACTGTTATGTACCTGTCCATACCAACTTGTACTTGAGGCTTTTGACCACTTTTTACTTGTGGAGCTGAGTTTTCCATCATGCCTGATTTGAGGGTAATATTTTCATCACTTATTAAAATCGTTTTTGCCGCTGAGGCACCGCTTGCAGGTTTTATATTTTTTATTGTATTAATATCAACCGTATTATTAGACACCGAAGGTGATACTGAGTTTTCTATTATGCCTGATTGGGGGTTAATATTTACATCACTTATTAAAATTGTTTTTGCTGTTGAGGCAACGCTAGCAGGTTTTGTATTTGTTATTGTATCAACCGTGTTATTAAATACAGACGGCGAGAGGGATCGCGTACGAGTAATAGGTTTAGCCGTTAGGTATTTGCTATCATCGATTCTTTTTTTTATTTCTGTATTTTTTTCGCTAACACTCACTGTGATATATGCATTTCTACTGTTTGCACTCATAAGAGTTTTTTTTTCTTTTACTGTTAACAGTTGTGCTCTTCTTATTTGTTATTGTTTATCAACACCGATAATGAAAAAAATGTGTGTTTATGTATGTATGTACATACATGTAATTTTTTTTTTTTTTCTTTTTCTTGTATTTACTTTTTTTATACTTTATTTGTTCAAAAAAAAATAAACCGTATGCCGAGTTTAGAAAACACGTCTATCTTCAACGACCGCGACAGACAGAATGAGTTGTAGGAATTTTTGTAGGGACAATTTTTTGAGCGCGTAGGGAAAAATAGGTCTTTTTTCGGGCTGCGTAGAGACTTTTCAAAAAAGTCTAAAACATCAATGGGTACGATTGTGAGAATAGAGTACTAATAGATTCAATTATGCAAAAATCTTAAAAGAAATGTAATAATACCGATCTCCCCGATATTACTTATCGGTAAACGTAAACTTTTAGCGAATTATATTAACTATTTAACGATATGAGCATTTCAGCGTGGTTTTACTATTTTCTAGACTGAAATTCTAAATGCCGTTAATATAATTTTTTTTAAACAAAAAAAAAATGGCTTGATTTCTTTCATTTAAGCTGCCATTACATGGATATATCACTAAAATTGGAGTTGGAAAATTTTTTAAATAGCCTTGTAGCACCGTTTCGTTAAATCCTTAAGTCGGGGTTAAAATCATAACTTTGACACTCCCTTTAATGTTATTAGCTACGTTAAAATAAAGCGGGGAAAAAGTGTTTGTATCTATCTAATGTACATACATATAAAGATTTGTATATAATATATTTATGTATATTACAGCGACTCAAAAAAAAGTGATTTTGTTACCCCACTGAAAATAAAGGTTGATATGTTTTATGATGATTCTCAAAATATTTTGGTTCTAGCGTTGACCATCCGTGAGCTGGACCATTTTTGAAAACGGTCTTTTTTTCAGTTTTTCGAATTTTTTTGTACTTTGCTCCAAGACAACATAAGTAATATTTGGTATCATCGAAAAGAGTTTTTGAGGCAGCATCCAATGGTATATAAAACTTGACCACTGGCAACCTGTTACTAATTGAGATATTAAGCTAAATACATATTTTCGTTTCGGGTTTTTATACAAATTCTACGTATGTGGAAATGATGTTCTGCTTTTCAAATTGAATCTGTTTTAAAATAATGTAAATTTTTTTTTTTTTTTTGTAATTATTCACATAAAAAGCGAAAATCGCGATATATTTTATCTATTTTATATTTTTCATATATAAACAATATGGGTATCAAATATAAGCAAAAGATCCGTATTCAAACCCTGGTTGCTGTGAGCTAAATTTAAGTTCTTGAATATTATTTTTTTAATTAAAAACATATAAATCTATTAATAACAGACAAATTTTTAATATTAGACTTAAAAATAAATTTCTGAAAACACTAAAAATAGATTGTTCTACTGTTCAGCTGAACAGAATTAAGCTGCCGACAAACTGTGACATAATCTAGCAATTGTTATTTTTTCGACAGCAGTGCAATAATTAGTCATATGGAGTAATATTGATGATTTTCGACAATTCAATATTCCAAAAATATTGTTCGAGTGCGAGTCCATAAAAGATATGATAAATTTGGACAAAATTGGTCGCATTACTGAAACACCTTGTATACAATTTTAGTCCCATCAGTATGTTAACGATCTTTGTGATTCTGAAGAAATTATTGAAATACCAGGCAGTCACAATATAAAATTATTTATAGAGATAAAATTAACTCCTTATTTTAGCAGAATCAATTTAAATTCCCATGCCATTCGCAAAACACGGAACGATTTGATAATCTAGTAAGCCAATCCTGGCTTTCTGTTATCGAAAGTAATCGACCAGGTCATATTTTAAACAACATGGAATCGTGCAAACTTTATACAATGATAGAATCGCGAAAAGATTTTTTATAAATTTTATATTTTTTATTGTATTTTTTTTATTTGTATTTTTCACATTTTGATAAATTGAAAAGTGAAAATATTTGATACCCATATTGCCTATATATGAAAAAAATAAAATGTATCGCGATTTTCGCGTTTTATGTGAATAATTGCAAAAAAAAGTAAATTAACATTATTTTAAAACAGATTAAATTTGAAAAGCAGAACATTACTTCCACATACGTAGAATTTGTATGAAAACCCGAAACGAAAATATGTATTTAGCTTAATATCTCAATTAGTAGGTTGCAGGTGGATGCTGCTTCAAAAACTCTTTTCGATGATACCAAATTTTATTTATGTCGTCTTAGAGCAAAGTACAAAAGTATTCGAAAAACTGAAAAGACCTTTTTTTAAAAATGGTCCAGCTCACGGATGGTCAACGCTAGAACCAAAATATTTTGGGAATCATCATAATACATATCATCCTTTATTTTCAGAGGGGTAACTTAAACACTTTTTTCGGCTCCATACAACGTGGGTCGGTCTAATGTATATCTATGCACTGCAGCAAAAGTATGTTAATATAACTTAAACATTATTCACCTGTAGTTTACATTTAGTATAGATTTAATATGTTGAACTTTTTATGAACTCAGTATTTGAGTAGCATTGATTTCAGCATATGAAATCCATATTAAAAAAAAGGGTTGGCTTTTGTACACACACTTTCAGCCACATACTCAAACTTTCGCAAAACGCAACATGTTGTTGCTGCTCGTTTTGCAAGAAATGAAATTGATACTTTTCGTTAGCACCTTTCTTTTGCAAAGTGAAATGGACATGGTTTAGTAGCAATAGAGTGTTAAAAGCAAATCTTTAGAATACTGAAATTGATTACAAAATATTATTTGAATATATGCAAATAAATAAAATACTGAACAACTGTTGAAAAGGGAATTTAATAGATTAAATTGAAGACATTCGTTTAAAATTATTTTTGAGTGGATGGAAAAAACTAAAAAGTTTAAATGAATGAAAATCTTAAATGACTTAAGAATTTATGGTACAGTCAACTCTCGATAATTTGATATAAAATACAAAGAAACGAGAGTTCATATAAACAAAAGTTGTTTGTTTTAAAAACACAAAAACAATATAGAGTGTAGAAAAGCAACACTTTGAAAAAGTTGAATAAAGCAATTCGTATAAACTACACAGAAAATATTTAAAAATTTCTCTAATCACCAAATTTATACCAAATTCATAATATCAAGCAAACAATTTGTTGATTTTGCTCCTATTACCAAAATGATTATATTAATTACTAAAAGTTTTTGAATTTTGAATATTTTTTTTTTCAATAAATGATATTAGTATTGTGGTTATTTTGTTGAACTATTCATGGTTTTTAATCCAAATTTTTACTATTTAATTAGGCTTAAGTTCATTAAATTTAATTTTCATTAAATTATTTTTATGAAGAAAGGAATTTTTACAACATGGAAGATTAATTAAAATTGTTATTGATAATTTTCATTCTTGACTGACCTGGGATTCGAAGCCAGGCTGGCTGGCGTGTGATTCGAACCCAGGCGGCTGGTTACCCTGACATGTTTCGACCTCAACCACTAGGTCTTCTCAAAGGGATTTGCCGTCTTACACTCGCAGCCATCGATGACTGCTGACGTCAGTAATCAAACATCAATCCTTAAACCAAATTGTATTTTAACCTTTGGTAGATCGAAATTTGCTTATTGAATGATTATCCATTTTTAATTGATCTCACATGTTTTTCCTTTACTTCTGTTTTTTCCGTACTTTTGTCAAGAATTCTTCTTGAAGTCCAAAGTACATTTTTTGTTTATCATGTTTTTTGTCTTTCTTTTTTCTAATAGTCTGCTAGTGTATAAAGTCATTCCTAAAAGTTTAAGGAATAGAACTATTACAAAAAGCTTTATAAAAAACATATGTACTAAAATTAAGCTCATAGAATAAATTCGAAAAATAAAAAATCTTGAATATAATAAAGAATAAAAAAATAATTCCCAGATTCTATTTGATAATAAAATTTAGCTAAATCTTATGATTTATATATTTTGAGAACTTTGACTTTGATATTGTCCTAAGGAAGGAAAAATTCCTGCTTTTGCTTAAATAAAAAAATGTATTTTCACTGGACGTATGTTTGTCGTTGTAGCCCACCAAAATTTAATTTGCATATTGTTGAACCAAACTTAGCCAAATTACATTTTGCGCATTAATTTAGCTCCTTATCAATACTTGGCCCGCCCAAAACTCCTCTGAAATGTGTATGTTTTCCAACATAAACATTTCTTAACAACCAGAAAAATCTTTATTATTTCTAAGCCCACTACAAAACATTTTCATTTCGCACTGACTGCTGTTGGTATTCGTACAAAACAAAAACTAATGTTTAGCAATAAGAATAAAAATCTAATATTAAGTATAATTAACACAACGACCACTCAATCTTAATACTAATACAAAGCAATTAAATAATGCGATGTTAACTCCTCCTGCTCCATACAACCTCCTTTTTCTTTAAGTTCTTTGTGTTCAACACCGAAACAACAAAAAGAGGAAAACTAAAGTGGAAGTGAAGTAAGAAAAAAATGTACAAAACAAAAAGGTAAATCGATAAACTTTTTGTTGTAAGTAAATGTGACTGTGTGCGTTTCTTTAAATAACAAAAGGAAAAAAATAAAGTCATCATAATTAACATTATGATAAAAATCAAAAAGCAAAAGACCAAAAAAAAGTTTATTAAAGAAATACGAAAAAAAGAAACACAGATTTCATAACAAGTAAACGAACAACCCTAATTTAGAAAACTAAAGTAAAAAAACTGAAAAAAAGTTTAAAACAAATTACCAGCAACATAATAATGAAAGTTTAAAAAAAAAATAATAATAAAAAAAAACGCAAAAAATAACAAAATATGTTTAGGTTGCTCTGGTTCTCTAATAAAAAAGTCGTCCTTAAGGTGTAAACTAAATAAGATTTTTTGGTGTGCTATGAAAATTTACCTGTTTCATAAGGTTACACTGTGGAGCAATTACTATGAAGAAATTACACACAAATTACAACGCCCAACAAAAAAAATAATTTTTTGCGTATAACTGGCAAAACTTTAACGAATTATGTTGATTAGTATTGAAAGGTTTTTTAATAACAAATTTCTTAACAACATTTGCATTATTGCCAATATTTCAAAATAAATATGCATTAGTACTGTTTATGCTTTGTTAGTGTACTTTGTTGCAAGCACGTTCCATTGTTATCCCAACAAACAGACAAAACATGGTTGAATTATGGTTAAAAAAAACATATTATGATCACCGCAATAACAACAAACAAGTTATTGTTGTTTTAAACATTACTTTTTTAACGATAAATAATATTTTGTTTTTATTTAAAAATAAAATAAAAGTGTTAACAATATAGTGTTTTAATAAAATAATTAGTATTGTGGTTATTTTATTGAACTGTTAATGGGTTTTAATCCAAATTTAGATATTTTTAATTAGGCTTAAGTTCATTGAATTTAATTTTCATTGAATTTTTTTTATGAAGACAGGATTTTTTACAACATGAAATCAATTAAAATTTTATTGATAATTTTTCATTCTTGACTGCGCTGAGATTTGAACCCAGACTTTCACGGACAGGTTGCCCAGACTAGTTTCGATTGTAACCACACAATCTCTTCAGTGGGGTTTGCCGTCTTTACTCACTCGGCTATTGAAGCCGGATGACGTCAGTAGTCAAACATCAATCTTTAAACCAAATGGCTTTTCACCTTGGTAGATCGAAATTTGCTTTTTTTTAATGAATTATTATCTATTTTAATTGATTTAATAAAATTTTAACATTTTGTTTTAAATGTAATTTTCTATGCGAACGCTAACGTTCGAAATCGATGAACAACAAGTTAGTTTGATCATACACTTTAAATATGAACCATACACAAATTATGGTTAGTTTATACTTATTATTTTGACCGGCAACCATATTATGGTTAAGTTTATCCATAAGCAAATTATAATATAGTTAACTTTGTCCAAATTCTGACAAATTTTAATTTAATTTTAAGCACAATATGGTAAATTGTGACCATTATTATGGTTAATAATGAACACATTATGGTTAAGCCTAAACAAATTATGGTAATTATTACCATATTGATTTCGGGCAAATAATTGTTAATGTTTATCTCCAACCATATTTTTTTTCTACGTGTATATTCAAAATAAATTGGTAAAATCTGTCGCCGTGTGCACCTTTAACAGCGCCCTAATTTAAAAGAAAAAAAGTCAACATGTTGATGTAAAAATATATTATCTGGGAATTATTTCTTTTTCATAAGTTACTTTATTATATTCAAATTTTTTATTTTTCTGGTAGTGTCATTCCTAAAAATTTTCAGGAATAGAATTAAATTTAGCTCCTCGAATAAATTCGAAAAATAAAAAATTTTGAATGTAAAAATATATTTTCAGGGACATATCACAGCCTTATTGCTGATAGCTAAAAATTATTCGACAATATTTTTTTTAGTCATTTAATCGGTGTTTTTCAAGGATATTTTCCATGCGGGTTTTTCTAGATTATTGAGGTTTTCTTTTAATGTTTCATCGTGTTTTACTTGTCTGATTTGTTAACCTAAAGCACAATTTCGAACCATTGCATTTAAAAAGTTTTTCATCAGCCCAGCTTTTATATACATATCTATAGATATTATCAAATGTAACTTCAGGTTCTAAAGAGTGGTCCAACCATAATGCACGGTGTTAATTGTAAGTCACACCTTAACGTCAATTTGTTTGCCAAACATAATTTGACATTTCTTTGTTTCAGTGTTTGGCAAATTTAACCATGGAAAGGTACACACTTAAGCAGCGCATTAAGATTGTTAAAGCATTTCACAAAAACGGGCATTCAAATCAAAATGCATTTCGTACACTTTGTGATTTTTTTGGTCAGTATTATCGACTTCAATTGATTCGTAAGCCAGCAGAATTGTCGCATTTGGGAAAATGGAAATCCATGAGTGATTGATGAAAAGCCGATGCATCCACAAAGAGTGACTCATCGAGCCGTACTTCTTCAAAAATGAGGTTGGCCAAGCAGTCACCATGAATGGTGTTCGCTATCGGGAAATGATAATGGAATTTTTCTGCCAGAAATTGAGGATATGGACCTGGGCGATATGTGGTTCAAACAGGATGGTGCCACTTTTCATACAGCGAATGAAATAATGGCTCTTTTTCGCGAAACATTTAATGGCTGTGTTATCTCATGTCGTGGCGATGTTAATTGGCCACCACGATCATGTGATTCGACACTGTTGGACTTCTTTTTTTGGGATATTTAAAAGAAAAAGTGTACGCTTATAACCCAAGAACAATTCAAGAGCTAAAGGATGAGATAAGTTGGCACATTCATGACATTTAACCTCCATTATGTCTCAAAGCCAATGAAAATATTGACCATCGGATGGAGGTTTGCCACCGAAGTCGTGGCGAGCATTTGGCCGATATTTTGTTTCACACATAATTCATAGATCCTTCTATCATAATAAAAAGTCTGAAGATAATTCTCTGAAATTTTTTTGTTTTATTTACAATTAACATCGTGCGTTTTGGTTCGACCACCCTTTAATAATGAAGTATTGGCCAAATTATATTACTAACGGTTTATTTATATCCCTACTATTCCTATTTACACATAATACAACAGAATTTTGTAATCCCAATTGTAATAGAAGAATAGAAAGGCACAACTGTTAAATCTCCTTTAGTTTGACCCATTCCGTAAGAAGCCCCGCACATGTAATAAAATGGATGTAAATCCCCCACTTTGTCTTGTAGTGGTGAAAGTAATTTCATTATTATTAACTAGTTCATATTAAATATATGAAGATTTAATAAATGGGACTCCCTTTTAAAATTAAAAAGGACTCGGTGAACTAAAAACCACTAACTCAAACTTGGTGTAAATATACTTTTTTGTGATTGAGGTTCCAAATTGTACCACCGCACAGTGGCGCCATTTGAGTTTTTTCGTTGCAAAAATCATATCTTTTGAACCGAATAAGATAATTGAACAGTTTAAACAGCATATGATAGATAACTGTTCAGCCTATGAAATGAGCGTTTGGAAAGGGTGCTACGCTTTGTAGGGGCCTACTTATGGGTTATCAAAGTTAAAATTAGTAGAAAAATCAATTTTATGGTAACTAAAAAAAATTATTTTTACATTTTTAGATTGTTTTTATTTTTTTTCTTAAGGGTTTTATGTTTTAAATTATTACCCAACAAATTAAAAAAAAAATTATTTTTTTTTTAAATTTATTTTTTCAATTTTCTGTAAAATATTCATCACAATTCGTAAGAGAAGGTATATCTAAAAGACTAACCATTTCTAAACTATAATTATTTTGTAACTCTATTCGTGACTTCACATGCCGCAGGGAAGAAATAAGTGGATCGGAAGATGCTGCCAACATGTTCAAGAGGTCCTCATTTTGCCTTACCCTTGATGCTTTGAATGTGTTCTGCAATCTATATTTTTTTATAAAATTTGTTAAGAGACTCCTGTGCTTCTTCAGAAAGCTCTCCAATTGGCAAAGACTGGTAATCAATTATATCTTTGCCATGCGCCAATATTTTATGGACGGTCGGGGTCAACTTCTTCTGTGGATACATTTCTGCTAAAAGAGATGCAGTTTTCGACGCATATTCTCCATATTTTGTAGAATTGACATTTTCTTTGCAGTTTAAAACATCCAAGATCGTTCCCAATCTTTTCACGATTTGATTGTCAATTCCAATGATTCTAGTTACTGCCTCATCATTTTCAAAAAATCTCCTAGAAGTGTTTCCATCGTTTGAGTTACCGTATCCGTGCTTGGGACAGTCTACTTTTAGTCCAACTTGTTTAAAAAAAGCATCCTGTATTTGCTTCTTTCTGATCTTTTCCTTATCCTTTATTGATGTATTTTCATCGAAGTTTTCCTCCTCTTGTGGTAGGGTATATGCCAGTTTTAGCAAGAATTCCATAAACCTTATCCTTGCGTGCAATGGTGACATTCCATATTCGTAATTCTCCTCATTTGTAGAATCGTTTAAATTACCAAAGTTCTTCTGACAAATAATAATATAAAATCGATAAAAAAAATATAAAAATAAAACGAAAAAAGGGGTTTAAATAGGTTTTTGCTAAATTTTTACCTCCAATATAATTCTGTCTATATATATGTATATGATAACTAATTGAAATATATTATAATAAAGCAGAAAAAGATACTAATCTTAAACTCTTTACAACTAATTATATAAAATTGAGATGTAACATATTATATATGAAATAAATTGAATTGAATTGAAAAAAGTTCTTCTGACTCTTTTTGCAAATCGGGCATGACATTGTTGAGGTTGTTCCTGTCAGTTCGTTTACGACTTTTCCGTCAACCATGGTCAGGTGGAACTCGTAATTGCATTCAATATATTTTCCTTCTCCAATTTGCAGCTTTGTAGGCTTAATCTTGCTTATTTGTTCTTCAATGTCCTTCACCGTAGTCCTTATGAGCTCTGCCGATTCCCTTGCAAACTGAAACATTATTGGTCGGCAAAAATGCACTGATGATGGACGTGGATTTTTCCAGTGTAGGGAATCATACGATTTTAGCCGCAAAGGAACAACAGATGCCATAAACATATTTCCGTCCGATATTGTAGCGTCATCGGAAGATATCCTTTGCTTATAAACGCTTTGTCCGGATGATCCATCGCAGCCCCATTTGCTGATCAATGTCAACTTTTTAGGAAGAATTTTCACTTCCGTGAAAAACTTTGGTGTGGTTGACTTTCTAAACAGTTCAAATAATTTTAAATTTTTCGACGCCATGTTTTCAGTACTTAAATTGTTTAATGGTTTCAGTAATTGTTGCGCCAACTTTCAGGCGTAGACTAAAAAATTTACCTGTTCCCTGCATACATATGGATTTAGGCTGAATAATGCAATTTTGATATTATGCACGTGTCCAAACAAGATTTGTGCCTACCTGTATGGACCATTAGTCAATATTGTTCCTGACAATTTGTACGCCAAAGTATTGTTTATGTGAGGTACGTACCTGCTAATTTCAATGAGTAGTTTTTTTTCAAACTATTAGATCAAACTACTGTCAGTCAAAACATATAAGGGATGGACGCCATACAATTTCTGCAACCATGTCTTTTTAAACTTTTTTACCTCTAGAAGCCAAACGGGCACGTACGGGCAGATAAAACCTTTTGAATTATGTAAAGAAATAATCAAAGAACAGGTTTTGCAAATATGGCAAATATAGAAAAATATAGATTTTTTTTATTTTCCGTCAAAGTTGAAAAATAGTGAAAAAACGGATAGTTTTTAAATAGTGATTTACCAGGAGAAACACAAAGCAAACAGTTAATTTTTTTTTATCATTATACATTTAATAAATACATCAATCAACACAAACAAAAAATAAGGCGATTCGTTACCTATTTTTCGTGATATTACACCTGAAATCGCAACAAATTGACTAAAAATTGTGTGTTTTTTTGGAAACCGAAAGTCGGTCAACTTTGAACGGTTATATCTTCTAAACTAAAAATGTGATATTATTTAGAGTGGCATATTTGAAATCGTTGAAAAGTTTCCTATAACATGGGTTTATTCAAAACTTCGTCGGCACTCATGAAAATTTTGATTTTTGCAACCTCGCTTGCTCTACGGGCGCCACTGTGCACCGTAAGAATTAGTCTAATTTTTTTTTATCGCACTCCCTGTAATTTTTCAACGAGTTATGAAAACTTCTTATGCTAGTTGTTGTTATTTTTATATAATTTTTTTTATATTGTTGTTGTTGTTGTTCTATTTAATGTTTAGCTATTTTTCCCCTTTTTTGCTCCTCTATAAAATTGTATTGTTATGATTTCATGCGATAATTATAACTTTCTTTAAGCAGGAACAATAGAGGAAAATACCTGAAGTGGTGAAAGTTGAACTGAAGTATTTATTGTTTGTATTTGAGCTAAAAGGTGTTTTTTAAAACTGAGGAGAAAAGACTAGCAAAAGGAGAATTACAAAATAAGTAAAACGTGAGGATATTTATCATACTTAGAACAATAATTCTGATGGACACAATACAAAAGTGGCGACAGTTAGGAATTTATGATTAGCACAACAACTTAAATTATAGCGAAAGCTAAAAAGAAACCTTGTAAAAAAAAGTACACAGGAGGGATTCCAAAAGGTGAAAATAACATTTTTTTTTTCGTTTAACTTAAGCAAATTTTGTAAACCTACATACAAAAATTTTTATTTGAAATATACAGTACAAAAAACATTCAAAACTTCAACAATATTGGTTAATACTAAATCAAAAAATGCACAAAAATTTGCCAGTGACTTAATATTAAGTAAACAAAGTATCATTTGTCTTCTCCTCCAAACGTATAAAAAATAATGCAAAAAACTTGCTCAAAACTCTTTTAATATACAAAACTAAAGCAATTGGTGTAATAATATACAAAAATAATGTAAGTAAAGCAAGGACATGACGGTCAACAATTATCATTCGACAACAACTATAACCTGAAGAAAACCCATTAACGAATATGTGAAAATGTCCCAAAAACGTTTCGATTTTACCAGATTGAAAAAGCCATGATTACAATACACATGTTACTGTAACAAGTTACTTTATGACACACTTAATCGGTAAAAGTGTGCATGAGTAAGTCAGTGAGTGTGCCAACGTGTGTGTAACAATAATTGAGAAGTACGTGTATAATGATTTGAGATCTTGATAGCATTGGAGCACCTCAATACGTTCATTAATACATACATATAATCGTAGAAGTGCGTACGTATGTATGTATATTTAGAAATATGTGTGTCAATGTAGAGTTTAACAAATGTTTAAACATGAACCACACAGAATGACACATATAAGACGTATACGTATTATTTCTTACTATATTACTCATACGTATATGAATTTTTACTGGTGCTATCAATACAGGTTTGCTGGCATCAGTGTTGCCAATTTATACATATATTGTAAAGATTTAGTCATTTTTCTAGTTGCTTAGTAATAAAAAAATTAATAATTTAGCCTGGGGCTATTATTTTTAGCCATTTTTATTTTAGTTTTCTTAAATAGAGGACAAAAAAAATTTAAAAATTGTAATCATGTATCTAACTCAGAATTTTCTTTTTAATTCATATACTAGTATATAAAAAACGAGAAAAACCGAACTATTTCAATTATTTGAATTTTTTGATATACAAAATTTAAGTTTGATATTTTTTATTGGTAAAAAAAAAAAATATTTTCTTAAAAACATCATTCCTTTATTTTAAATTTTACCTAAAATAAAAAAAATTTTGTCAGTTTTTTTATTATTATTTATGCCTTCCTATAAAGGCAATTCCATGTCCCATCGACAAAGTGTGGGACCCGAGCCCTTTTTATTTGAATAAAATTTGGTGTGAAGGTTCCTTTCATCCTATGAAGAATATGTACTTATATTGTCTAAAAAAATTAAAAATTTTTTTTCAAAAGTTATGAGTTGAGTTTATTTTCTCAATATCTCAAAAACTACTGCACAATGATTTTTATGTCATTTTAAGAAGAATACTTGGAGGTACAAACAATATATTAAAAAAAATAATATCTACAAAATAAAAAATTTTAAAAATGGACTAAGTCAAAAACCTAATTTTTTTTTGGCTGATTTTTTTATGTAATCCCTCAAACTGTTCTTTAAAAATCCTGAAACTTTAAAGGAGGTATTGTTCTTTTTTTTAAGATATGATTTTTTCTCTTTTGCGACCTGTAAAAAATATGTTCCTTATAGGATAAAAGGAAGCTTCACACCAAATTTCATTCAAGTCGAAAGGGTCCCACTCTTGGTCAATTTAACATGGAATTACCCATAATCAAATTTTGTTAAGACATTTTTCATCTATTTACTACTTAAAGTTTAGCCAATTTCAGCCTTAAAGAATTAGCAATACTGGTACGCATTGGCAGTTCATTTCACTATGGTTTCTGTAGAGCTAAATATGGTTAATTTTAATATGTTTTATTTATATATTTGAGGTTTACGTTTATTTTGCAATATCGTTCTACTTGGTAAGTGTTTACCAGAAAATGTGTAATTTGCTAAAATAAATTTTGTTTCTGTTACGAACTGCAGTTCTAGTCTTTTAACTGCAAATATTGTTGAAAAAAGAAAAAGCTCTAAAAATAACCAACTTTATAACTAGACATGATGAATTTTTATCTGAGTTTTTACTAGTGTCATCAATACAGGTATGCTGGCATAAGTGTTGCCAATTTAGACATATACGGCCTAAGTTGTAAAAAATACAACAGGTTAATAAAGGGTTTATGAAACGGATTTTGTATGACAATCTGTTTCATGAACCCTTTATTAACCTGTTTTAATTTTTAAAACTTAGGGCGATATTGTTTAGATTTAGCCATTTTTCTTCTTGCTTAGTAATAAAAAAAAAATAAATAATTTAGCCTGAGGCTATTCTTTTTAGCTATTTTTATATTAGTTTTCTTAAATAGAGGACAAAAAAATTTTAAAAATCGTAATCATGTAACTCAGAATTTTATTTTCAATTTATATACGAGTATATAAAAAACGCGAAAAACTGAACTATTTTCATTATTTGAATTTTTTGATATCCAAAATTTAAGTTTGATATTTTTTATTGGTAAAAAAAATATGCAAAAACATCATTCCTTTATTTTAAATTTTACCTAAAATAAAAAAAAAAATATTTTGTCAGTTTATTGATTATAATATATGCGCTCCTATAATCAAATTTTGTTAAGACATTTGTCATATATTTACTACTTAAAGTTTAGCCACTTTCAGCCTTAAAGAATGAGCAATACTGGATTTGCAGTAAATTTCACTATGGTTTGTGTAGAGCTAAATATGGTTAATTTTAATATGTTTTATTTATACATTTGGGGTTTATTCTTATTTTTCAATATTGTTCTACTTGGTAAGTGTTTACAAGAAAATGTGTAATTTGCTAAAATAAATTTTGTTTTTGTTACGAACAGCTGTTCTACTCTTTTAACTGCACGCAAAGAAAAAACATGGTTGTGGTAAACATATTCTAAGAGCAACATATTATGATAAGATTCATGATTGTAGTAAAAACATATTATGATTATTATTAGAATCATAAAATATCATATTATGACCAAATATATTCGTAATATTACATCATAATATTTTTCCCTTAATCATAATTTGTTTTTATTACATCATATTATTATTATTATTTTTATAATATACTCTAATCATATTAATCATAATAGGCTTAGAAGTTATCATATTATGATACAAAGTGGTTGTGTTATGGTTAAAAGTAATCATCAGGAAACCTTTTTCCAAAGAATTTTGAAAACATTAAAATATTATGTAAATAAAATTGTAAAGAGAATGAGAATTACAACCACTCAAGTCTTACTTGTAGTGAATCTGAAAGAATCATATTATGATTCAAAATATTATTCCAGTAATCATAATATAATCGTTTGTTATCATAATATGGTGTAATGGTTATTAGATATCATTAAATAGTTGTAACTAATATAATATGTTTTCAAAGTTATCAATATTTAGTTGTTAGAAAAATAATTATTTTTCAGTAAACCAACCTAAATTTTATAATTGCGATAATTATTGAAATGTTTACAGTAACTAAAATATTTTTAAAAATCAATAAAAATAAAAATTTTTGGTTTACGACAACAATATATTTTTACAATAAACATAGTGTATTTCCTTCCTGTAACCATGCCGAACCATATTTTTTCCTCTGCGTGTGCAATTATCGTTGAAAAAAGAAAAAGCGCTAAAAATAACTAAAACTTTTTAACTAGACATGATGAATTTTATCTTAATGTGTAGTATTCGTAAAAATTCAGCTAGCCACATACGCGCAATGGATTGTGATAGAAGGATATTTTAACAGCTTTTTTGGGACATTTGTTCTCTATTTGGATATTAAGGATATGTGGTAGCAAAGTAATAATTTTCTGTGAATTTGTTGTAAAGCTTTTTATCTCCTGATTTTAATTCATACTCGTACATAACAAAAAATGTAAGGAGCAATTTCCCACAGATCGTAGTATTAATGAAAGCTTTCAGCATATAATGCAAAACTTGACTTGAAGAATTTGAACTAATACCTGGTCAGTGCACTATACTCCATAATAGTAAGAACCAATATAAAGATAATAGTAAGGACCAATAAATGCCAATTATTTTGGGCATTAAATAAATACATAAGCTGTTTTTGAACAGGTGATCTACATGAAACATACACGCAAAGAAAAAACTTGGTTGTGGTAAACATATTCTAAGAGCATCATATTATGATAAGATTCATGATTGTAGTCAACATATTACGATTATTATTGAATCATATTATATTCGTAATATTACATCATAATATTTTTCCCTTAATCCTAATTTGTTTTTATTACATTCTATATTAATTTAATGAAATCATCTTATTTTCATGTTAATCATAATAAGTTAACAAGCAATCATATTATTATCATGTTAATCATAATAAGTTATGAAGAATATATTTATGCTTATTTACTTACTGGCAACCTTAACCTTAATATTATGATATTTCACATCATAATATGGAGCAAATTTAAACACAATATTTTTAACATATTTTTGTCGTAGGTCGCAATTATTTATAAATTATTTTATAGAATTTTCCTTCTTTTTCTCTAAAATAACGCAAAACCATGGTCAATATTTTTGCATCCCTTTCAAACACTATTAAAATTTTTTTTGCATCGATATCTTATTTCCTGACACTTAACAATATTTTTTAATGTACCGACAATTTCTTTATTTTTTAATTTCTTTAAACTTGGTTTTTAATGGGTATTTTTTTTTTAATTTTTAACTACAGAATAACAAATAATTCGACAGGCATATGTAAAACAAACGACACAACTGATGCAAAATTATTTTTACAAATGACGATAACAAAATATTATTAGAGTAAATTTATTTCGTTTGCATCCTAAACATATTATGAGTGCACGTATAGAAAGTTATCATGTTATGGCTATTAATTATCATTAAATGGTTGTGCGGAATATAATATGTTTTCAATGTTATCATTATTTAGTTGTTATAAAAATGATTATTTTTCAGTGAACCATACTCAAATTTATAATTGCGATAAGCATTGAAATGTTTACCGTAACTATAATATTGTTGATATTAAATAAAAAATAACAATATATTGTTACAATAAACATAAATTAGTTGCAGTAACCATGCCCAACCATATTTTTTCTCTGCGTGTATGTGCACATTCAGACATGTGATGGAAATCGATTTTAAAGTACTTTTTGTCTTAATATACAGATAAATAAGTGAAATAAAGTAATTTTCCCCTATTTCCTTACATTTATTTTAAATAAAAGTTCCGATCAAATTTCCATGAAAGCGGCAATTGATTACGACTGAATTTTGACTGGAAAAAACTCTTCATATAAGTCATACGTACCTTCTGTTAAAAAACTATTTGGAATTCATAAAAGAAACGAATACGTTATCAAACTTTGTATTTAGAAGTATTAAGACAAATTGAGACGCAAAAGTATTATTCCCAGGTGACATTTACACGAAGTCTAGATGAAATAATGAAACGATTTTATACATCTCCAATAAAAACAAACTTTGCTTATTAAAAGTATTTAAGCTATAGCTTAACAGGCAATTATTTTCTAATTTTTCTGCACCGAAATTCTTCATCCCATAGTGCAGTGCCATCTAGAATGTGTAAAAAGGCAGATCGTTCCTGTAACTGTAATACAATTTTTTTTTCTTCACCTTTATATTAAGTATGGTCTTGTTGCTTGTTATATGTTTTGACAATTACTTGAACACAAATCGCTAGAGAATTATTTTGAAATTACAGAAAACACTAAAACAAAAAAAAAACTAAAAAAATAACAACAATGAGATATATAAAGAAACAAAGGAAAAATAATAACAAAATCAACAACACGACGAATAATAAAAAAGAAACTATATAAAGGTTGAGGTGTTTACAATAGGCCAACAACACTCAATACAAACACACACTAACACTTGCAAACATACTCAGCCGCAAACAGTCATATCAACAAACATATTTGCACCTTAACACGTACGTACCTCAAGTATGTACTACAAGTGTATGTTACGACTGTACGAATATGTACAATATTTCCTCACAAAAGAGTTTTTCAATAAAACCTAAATGCAAGCAATAGTTTTACGACAACATGGCTGCAGAGGAGCAGGAGGGGCTGTGGGTGTTTGTGAATGTTAATTCGATATATGGGTTAAATACACACAAAGTTGTACAAGGAAATATGTGCTTGTGTATGTGTGCAAGTACTAAGCAATATACAAATTGCGTTCGCAGTGTTTTTTTCTCATTCTATTTCTTGTTTCGAATTTTGTTTTTATTGTAGTTGTTGGTGGTCCTTTGTTTATATGTAGAGTACATTGAACGTAACCGTAGTATAAATTCGTAGTAAATTTTTTTGGTTTACTTTGTGTTGTTGCTGCTGCTGTTGTTCTGTTATAATAATGCCCAGCGTAAAGGAAAAAAGCTTTAAACTGGAGTAAAATATTATAGAAAGCAATTAAATATTGTTGTCCTAGGACAACAAAATATATATACGATAAGAATAAATTCAAACACCCGCCAAAGAGAAAAAAGAGCGCATTGACTAAGAGAATAAAGCTTTCGCAAGCAGAGCAACAATGTCCTCTTTGATTGCTCTCATTTACTAACTCTTTTTAACAACTTTGCGAATATTGAAATCAAAACAAAATAAATAGAAATTCAACATGCAAACATACATTCTACTTGACTTGTTCTAAAGTTAAACTCAATACTACATATACGTGTGTCCTGAAATAGGAAATGACAATAAGCAGGGAATCTGAAAATGATGTTAAATTCAAAAGAATAATTTTCTGACACATAAGGTCGATTTCAGCAAACTTTACAAGATATTGTACCAAGCAAATAACAGAAACCATTTAATAAGTTGGATTAATTCAAACTAAACTTTTGTTCTAGGTCATTAGAAAAAGACTTTCTAGCCTTCCCTCGTATCATTTATAGCTGCATGTTGTCGTAATAGCAGAGTGGTACTCTTTTATACTGTTACTATTTATTACAACTTGTTTTAATATATTATAAAGACCAAATATTTTGGTATGTTGTGCATTTTTATAATGACCATATCTATAGCAAGAACCTATTGCACACGTACACATGTATGTATATATACCTATATACACTCTTCTTTATAGTACGACACATATACTTGTACATTTTACATACCATTACTATTACCTTGTTCAATGGAATTTTCGTATGACCCTGGGAATTTATAATAAGTCTTAATTCTTTCGTTTTTTTACTTTTTATAAAAATTGAGTTTGGGTCTAATTTTAATTTCAATGTTAATACTTTAATTAGTAAGTAAGTATTATTGTAATTAAACACAGTAAAATAGAAACGATTTGAAGGCATGTGCTTATATTTTAATAAAATATTAATTAACATCCTAAACATTCCCTTAGTCGCAATCTTTTTAAATTGAGGTTAGTCGCAATGTTTCAAATTAATATTAATTAATTAATAAAAAAGAAGTTAGAAAGAGTATAGTCGCGAAATATACCATATGATATCTGACAAAAACAGAATTAGGAGACAAACTTTCAAGAGTGTTACCTATTTCGGACCTATGGGCAATAGTGGTAATAATAAAGGTTGCTTCTAATGGAGATTAAATATTTTTATTGCTAAATTGCAGATTTCTTCGATTTGCTTTTTTAAATTTTGTTCTTTGTTTAGACACCTTAATATTTAGCATTATCGCTCAGAGGAACTCGATCAAAACTTCAATTTATCGCTCTTTTAAGTAAACGATTTTAGGGACATATAATTGCTTAAGTTTTTGTAGTACTAATTTTGATTAGTTCATTGGGAAAACATTTGTTTAATGCTAGTTTAAGGCTCGAAATTGACCCATTTTGTGTCAAAATTTTGTTCGTTTTACTTTTTTTTAATCCATTCATATACAAATTAAAAAGAAAAGGACCTAAGACATTTCCTTGAGGCACTTGGTGGTGGTTCACACGGTTCAAGTTTTAGCCTTCAAGTCTTAAGCTTTAAGGAGAGAAGGGAAAAGAGAATGTAATTTTCTGTCCTCTCCCTCCTAAATAATCCAGACTTGACGGCTACGACTTGAAGAGTGTGAACCAGCACTTACATAACCAATGCCGTCAAGTCGTCAATGAATGCAGCCAGTTCAAAAATGTCGAGTTGATTCCAATTTTAATTAATTTAGCCAGGAGTATATCATGTGAGATTTTATCAAAAGCTTAATCCTAATTCGAAACTAAATATACAATATTTTGTAAATACTGCTAAGTTTGTAACAGTAGAACGTTCCCGTACAAAACAAAGTTGTTCATCAAGTAAATTGATTTCTATAAAAAACTATACATTTTCTGATAATAACGTTCTCAAACATATTTGATTCCTTACTTAGTGGCGCGACTACGACGCGGCAAGAACGCGCGTGCTACTTGGTTTCGGTACGGACCAGATAAGGACACTTACATCGGTTATGACCGGTCACTGGTAGATAGGGACTCATTCGGAGAGAATGGTTCTTGATAATAATGACTAATGTAGAAATTTTCAAGATGATCAGGAGAAGGAGACGGTGCTTCACTTTCTCTGCCAACGCCCTGGTCTCGGGGATATAAGGATTAGGCATTTCGGGAGACCGGAATTGCCATGTTTGAACGATATGTCCAGTGTGATACTGAAATCGATCTCTATCTTTTGCAGAGATCTGTGGATTAGTCTGGTGAATAGTGGCTGACTCTTGTCACTGGAGTCACATGGGACTGCTATAAGGACCCAAGTGAGCCGTCCTCATGTCGGCTGAGCATTGAGACTTACCAAACTTACATAGTAGCATCGATAAGCCTTTAAATAAAATATAACCCACATATTTCGTTTTTTTTTTTCAAATTTAAAAGTAGGAAGCGTTCAATGAAAGAATCTCAAGCATGTGACAAAACCCTGCGGGCAATTTGTGTCAATTGTTTCAATAGACTGGTCCTGGTATTTATGAAAATAGAACAAGTACAAAAAGAAAGAACTCATAACCAGTGAAAGGAGAACCCATCATTTAACTGGTATATTAAGAACCAAAAGGTAGAAAAAGTAATGAATTCCAGTACAGTATTCACCGCTGGTGCTACACATTTTTTTGGGACTTTCTAAAATTTGGTTCTTAAATTTAGTTCTTGGACTTGTTTTATTGAAATAATACTCCATTGTTGTAACTAACACTAAACACGTTCATTGAGAATAGATGTGTGACTTGTCAAATGGTGGCTGTTAAGTGTCAATTGACCCCCTCCAATGACAAGTGATAGGTCCCATTCATATAAAGTGTTAGAACTAAAATCGGTCTATACCACCAAATACCTATCACAGGACTACTTTGGTGTCAGTTTGCTTGCATCTAGGGAAATTGTACGAAAATAATATGGTGTATATTTTGGTTTATTTTGACTGCAAGACTATAACTATTTCAATGTTTTCAATGTTTATTTATAACTTAATAAGTAATGTCCTTTAAAAAATATTTATAACTGTGTTTCTTTGCAGGTAAGTTCATTTAATTTAAATACTGGCAAATGTTAGTACTAAAATACTAATTATAGCTACTTCAATTTTACTGAAGGATTTTTAATTTAAAAAAATTAGCTTTAGTTGTATAAATAAATATTAAAACATAAGGATTCACCCCCATATTCATAAACAACATCTTAGGTTTATAGCAGGCTTAGAAACGAATTTTCTATGAAAATCTGTTTATTAATCAAAAAAAAAAAATATTTTGAATGTTTTATTTTAATGTTATTTAAATCCAACTTAAGCTGTATAACAGTTATAATAACTTATCTGATATCACTACAGTTTTAAAGTCATTGCTACTATAACATGCTTCTAGTATATTTTGGCGCCAATCGTTAAAAAAAAACAAAACCAATACCTTAACACATGTGTATAACACTTGCACTCTCTTCCGGTATTTACATATGTGTTTTATAAATTCGCAATAGCGAAAAGAAAGAGAGAGTGAGAGAAGGAGAAGAGAGAGTAAAAGAGTAATATATATAGTCCTGCTCTGTGTTAGAAAATAACGATACATTATTATTGAGCTCCTAATACAGTAAATATACTCCCGCAATCGTAAAATTTCGTAAAATAAGGACACTTTTATACACACTTACCCATACACACACACACACTTACTTATTATACGTGAACATTAACACAATCATGACACGACATGCAGGCTGTAGACAATAACAATAATAAAACCTAAACGAAATCACAACAAATTGTATAAAAATACAAAACACAAGCTGAAAGTTAAAAGCGTAACGATGAAAAAAGGACGAATAAGAATAAAACTACTACAAGGAAGAAATTTAAACGAAACCAGTTTGTAACGAACCATTGAAACGAGCGGTTTAAGAATTGCATCGGTTATACATAAAACGTGATTGTTCTTAGCCGAAAATCAAACGTTTGTTTTGAAAATTTAATTTTCAAAAATTAAAATGGAAAGTGTCAAGTGAACAAGATTTTGTAAATCAAATAAGGAGTTAAAAAAGAAATACGTACAAAAAAAAATGATAAATAGTATCAAAACTAATTGAAATCAATTTGAAAAAAAAAATATTGAAACAAATCAAAAATTAAAGCAAGTAAAAAAGTAAGAGTTTGTGTTTATTCAGTAAAATTTTTCAGTGTTCAAAATACAGTTTTGAAAATCATACTAAAATATTGCAAGTAAAGCCTTTCATGTGTTTGTGTATTTTAGTTGAAGTTGTTTTTTGTTATAGTTTCCTAAGGATAATAAATTAAACTTGTGTGTAGTTGAAGTGACGTCTTCTGTAAATAAAGGTGCTGGAAAATAATATTAATACTTATATTGAGAAAAAGAAAGTGTAAAAGCAGAAAATAAAACCAAGTTTGGTTTTGTGTTCAATTTTAAATTTAGTTTTAGTTTTTCCTGAAAGCAGATATTTGGTTACTTACCAAAACAATCACAAAAACCAGGTGCATTTTGGTATTTTTTTTTTTAACGATGAGTTTTGAAACGACTGGGGTTTTCCTCATAACAAAAAAAAAATAACACTCACGGCTACAAACAAAAGCTTAAGTTTAGCTGAAAATTCAACATTGTTGTATTATAAGTAAGAATAAAGAAAAACTTACAACAAAAAGAGTTAAGAATATATAAAAAATAGAAAAAAAAAAATACTTTATTCTTCCTCTTTTTATGTTAGTGTTAAAGAAAAATTCCATATTTATTTTATATAGAGGAAAGGGACTATCAGCAATGCAACTACAACACTAATAGCATATATAAACGCATAACAATAGCTTTGGAAATTTTCTATAAGAAACATGAAAAAAGCAAAAAAAAAAAAAAATAAAAAAATACTACATAAACTAAACTTTCAGAAAAATGCAAAAATATGTACCAGATGAAAAAAAATAAATATATATATAATAGTTGGAAAAAGTACTTTATATGCATTTTATAGTGCAATTCATGTTCACACACTGTTATTCGAACATGAATAGAATCTAAAGTGCAATTTAATTTTTATTTTTTTATACATGAATATTGTTAGAAGGCAAGTTGTAATGCAATATTTTCAAAACAAAGTGTAAAAAAGATAAATATGTTTACTTTACTTTTAAAAAGAAAGAGGATCTTTAGATATTTTTTAACCAGGATTATTTAAACATTTCTTCGAATGTACTTCCTTTAGTCAAATTTCAACTTATAAAGCTTTCTGGCAATAGTTCTATTCCCTCAATATTTCACAAACATATTGCTTAAGACAAACATTAAAGCGTCAAATATTTAGATATACTTAGGAATACACTACCAGAATATTTTGAGTCTTACTGTTACATGTTTCACTTTAGCTAGCCTTTGGTTAGCAATGAAGTAAATTGTATGTATAGAAAATTTTACAATTATCGGTCACCAGCAGAATGTAATGCCTTTCCTGTTCCGCTACGGCCTTAATCAGCATTATTTGTGTCTCACTGAATAGTTATATGTATTTTTAAAATTTCATCTATTTAACTTAGCAATTTTAGCAAATAGAATTTGGGATTACATTTCAAATGGGATTTTCATCATTACTTATTTGAATTCCTAATAGACTTTATATTTTCTAGAAAGTTTTGTCGAGTTTAAATAAATTAGAAAAAAAAAACTAAATTTTATTAGCAGTTTAAAAGTTGCTTTATGATCTGCTTGAAGAAGTCTATAGCAACAAAATTTTAAATATATGCCGTAGTCATAAAACCCCTTGTATCATACATGTAATGAGTATCTAAATACTCGTTCTCCACGAAAATAAATTACAGTATTTCTGAAATTTTTCTTAAGAATAAATGCATTTTTCAGAAGTTTCTGAATTTTCAATTTACTCTTTACAGAATTCAGTTATTTATTTAAGTCCATCAAGTTTTTTATTTTTTTATATATTTCTTTATAATGCAAGAAATAATCATTACTAGGTTACCATGGGATTACCTCGTAATGAGCAAAATGTGTAGTTGGGATTTCTAAGACACTTCTTTGAAGTTTGTAAAGAGGTGAAATGAGTCGTAAACAAACTAATTTAATTTTTTGCCATTTCATTTTGATTTCTAAATAATTTTTATAAATTGACTCTTTACTTGATTACCAAGAAGAGGTTACAAATACTTGTTATAATTGGAAGTGGAGCTAGTTTAGTAGAAAATGTATAGGCTTCGTCCGGTATTAAAACAAAACTAGACCTTTATTATTTGATGAATTCAAATTAGGTCATTTGGTATGTTGCATTAAAATACATAGTTCACTATTGGGTTTTATACAACATAATACAATCGATAAAACGATACAAGGCATTTGTGAATACGGCAATAACCTTTTGTTCTTTGTGAAAACTATCCATCTTTAATAACAAACTCCTAGTAAAGAAAATGAATCGAATAAGTATCGAAAAAAAAATACTGTTTTGTAAACTTTAATCGGTGTCAAGTTCTATGTTATCAAACGTGTTTTCTTATGCCATATGGAGTGCGAAAATGAGTCGAAATATTGTTGATTTTTTGTTTCGAGTTTTCATCGAAATAGAATTTCGACAGATGTAACACGAAATGTATTCAGTGCTTCTTACTATTAAAGGAATAATATTAAAAAAAGTATTATTTAAATTAACTATAAAAAGCAATTTTTAGAAATTATTTACACTAATTTTCTTTTTTAATCCTAAATCTTCATTCACAATGGCAGCAACATTTTCACTTGGTGTTCACAAAAAAGCAACAATTTATTTCACAACCACAAGCATTTTCCATTAGGAAAACGTTCGCAAATGCCCAGAACAATAATTCGGATTTATTATTATTTTAAAAAATTTTGTTAAAATTTTCATTCATATTTGTTTTTGAAGTAGAAGTAGACTAAATTTAAAAAAAAAAAGTTAAGTAAATTTTTTTTTTTTTTTTTCGAAAAATAAAAGAAAAATATATGACATACTTTGGGAAGAAAGAAGATAAAACTAAAGGGCTTATTTTCTAAATCACATTACCTTGCGTTTAGAACTTTTTCAAATTAATTTTTTTTGAATTTTTACAAATTTGTATGAAAATATTTTTCAAGTGAGGTGAAGTGTTTTAGAAAATAACCTCCTAAATTGTTGCTAACATTGTGAACGAAGCCTTATTTCATATAGAATCGAAAATTATTCAATTTTATGAGTTTTTTTTTTTTGAAATAAAGATTGAAAATCAGAAAAAAACCAAATTTATTATAAAAAAAAAAATTTTTTTTATTAAAAAAACTTTATGTGCGGATTCCACAGTACAAGCTATTAAACGTGTAGTTTATATTAGTTTATTTTTCATAAATTTGGTTTTTTTAATCAATTTTGGAAAATGAATTTGTTTTTTGTAAAATATCGTTTTTCTAAGATATTTTTTGAGACATTTTTTATATAAAATTTTTTGGAGTGCACTATTCTTTTGTTCAAAACTGACTAACTATCTTTGTATCCTTTGATTATTTTTTTGTAAATTTTGTTGCATTTATGAAATTAAATTTGTTTATAGAAAAAAAGAAAATCTTAAAAAAAAACAAATTTTTGGAGTAGAAAAAAATTTATATAAAATTTTTTATTTACAGAAATTTTTTTCAACATTTCAATATTTTCGGGAAACTGTTATTTTGTCCCAAAAAACTCAACAATTTACATTTTAAGGGGGCCTTAATTGATGTTAACAAAGAAAAGTAGTTAAAGCAGAGGATATAATTTTTCATGACAATAAACGCGGTATAGGGTTTGATTTTAGAACGATGAAAATTTTTCTTTAAAATTCTTATTTTCTTATTGTTTTTGAGCCACGCCAATCGCCCCGCCCTAATAAAGATATTGGAAAGGGTATATCGATTTTCTGTTTGATAATGTGTGTTAGGTGGTTAGTTGTCTAAGATGTTGCAGTACGTTTGGTGAAAGGTAGTAGAGATTCGGCACAGCTGAATATAGAACTCTTACTTGTTTGTTTCACTAGACACACTTTGGAAAACAAATATTTAAAAGATCTTGTAATAATAAAAATAAGTTACTTAAGTTGTTATTTGATCTATTCGCTCAAACTTATTATTTTTCAACATGGAAAATAAGTTGAATTTGTGTTAAAGATAATTTTTTTAAATAAATCAATATCGACGGCTATAAAGTGAAAATTTTGAGCGGGATTTACTATGTAAGGTGCAATGAGTTTAGGCTAAATTCAAATAGATATTCAACATAAATGCATCGGAAACATAACTAATTACCTTAAAATTTATTTTGATTAAAAGAAACTGATACACAGAAAAAGTTTTTTATCAATTAAAAAATAGTTTAAAATCTATTTAAATTAAATTAATGTGATAATTGAATCAATTATTTGTTTAGTTGAAAGAAAATCCAAAATTTAATATTGATTTAATTAACATTTTAGTTGTTTTGAAATAAATTTTCAATCAAAATTTTAATTAAATAAAAAAAAAATCATAATTGACTTTTTTCGTTTAAAATAAAATAATTTAAACTTGTAGAATTGTTGTTGGGAATTGTCAATATTTTATCAAATAAATTATCACATTGTTTAAAATTGCAAAGTTTTTTGATAATTTTTTTTATTAAAATTAAAAATATCATTTATTGAAAAAAAAAAATATTCACAATTTTACAATTTTTAGTAATCAATATAATCATTTTGGTAATAGGTACAAAATCAAAAATGTGTTTGCTTGATATTATGAATTTGGTAAAAATTTGGTTTTTAGAGACAATTTTTTATTTTTATCTGTGTCAAAATAACACCCCGTGTGTAACGTTTCAATTTAACATAATTTCGTGAAACAAATTTCGCGCAACTATAATATGCTTAAGTTGGCTTCAGTAATTGTTCAAATTTCATGTTAATAATTTGTACAATATTTAATCATATTGAACTTAATGAAACTTTTCGTTAAATTTGCCATTTGCTTAAGAAAAGTGCGAAACTGATCGTACTTTCCGTACAGAATCAAGGGTTTTTTGATTTTGTTTTTATAAATGTATTTATCAATGTTACATTCATAAAATTTTAGCAAATACAACCAGAATGGCACAACAGAACACTTTATGAATTGTCTTATCATTTGAAGCATTTTCACAAATAACGAAGTCTGTAATTACTCTTTGTTTTTAAATTATTAACTTTCTCCAAATCTGGATAGTGGTTCATATTAAAAAAATGTTTTCAATATACTGAAGACGTTACTCAAGGGAAAAACAAAAATTTTATAATTAATAAATATGAATACTTTTTTTCAATAATTGGCCGTTTTAAAATGTACCGTTTTGAAACGGTACATGAATTTCTGTAGAAAGCAACAACAAAATTACAAAATATTTACGACATTGTTTGTGGTTTCAATGTTATTCTTTGGCGTTGCACTGCGTTTTACATGATTAGGGCCTAAAAATTGTCTCTAACCACCAAATTCATAGAAACAAGCAAACAATTTATTGATTTTGCACTTATTACCAAAATGACTATATTGATAACTAAAAATTATAAAAATTTTGAATTTTGAATACATTTTTTTCAATAAATTATATTTTTAATTTTAATTAATAAAATTATCAAAAACCTTTGCCGTTTCAAACAATGTGTTAATTGATTTAATTAAATAAAGCTCAGGTTTTGACAATTCCCAACAACAATTCTACAAGTTTAAATTATTTTATTTTAAACAAAAAAATCATTTAATATTTTTTGTTATTTAATTATTATTATAATTAAATATGTATTTCAAAACAATTGCAATGTTAAATAAATCAAAATAATTTTTTTAGTTTTCTTTCAAACAAAAAAATTATTGATTCAATTAGCACATTAATTAAATTGAAATACTTTTTAAACAATTTCTTTAACTGATAAAAAAATTCTTTCTGTGTAGTAATAAACTTAAACTTATTCGAGGCAAAATATGGAATATTTTTTTTTTTTTTTTTTTTTGCTTAATATGCGTGTTTTTTGCTTTCATTGTTTTCCTTGTTAATTTCACTTTAAATTGGAACTTACAGAATTTGAAAAATTTTTAAATAGAAGACTAAAAATAAATTTTCTAGAAAAATGCAATTTTTAGAATTAATTTTGCAAATTATTATTGTGTTAAAACATTTAAATCATAGAAAAAGACTTGCTTAATGTAATTAAATTTTTCCAACAAGTTCGAAAATTCAAGAAGCATTATGAATTTGAACCACTGCTTACTGAGTTTTAAAATTTATTTCAAACTTCAATTATGTACAAAATCGCAAATGGTTCACATTTTACAGTAAATATTTACTTAATAATTCCGGTGAAATTATTTTAAAACCAAAATACATAACAGTTTTAATATCAATTAAAGAGACATTTAAATAGATCCAATAACTAGAAATTAAAGCTTAGGAAAAAAAACCTTCTAAATATTTCTATTATTATATTTGAAGTAAATTTAATTAAACACAATTCGTAAATTCTACAACTTTTATAATTTTTAAAACTTATTTTAGTCGATTATGAAATCCCAAATAGTAAACCAATTCAATTGTTATGAAGCTACTCGGAATGAATAAACTAATTATCATTGCCGGGACAATGCGGCCCTAGTACATCGGCATTAAAATTATTTTGTTAAAAATAATTTACATTCTTTTTTTTTTAAATTTTCAAAAAAAAAAAACTTACTTATACAGTTATTCATTATTTTTTGAAAAATTTACAAGTAGAATTTAATTTGCTATGTACATAAGAAATAGCGATGGGCATTATCAGGTATGTGATCAAACTCTAGCGGTTTCCAAACGATTTTTTTTAAGATGTAATGATTTTTGAAAGAGTTTATAAATTAAAGTCTAATTTTTTTATTCAAAATACAGTTCTGTTTTCAATTAAATCAAGTTATGCTGTTTCAAACAATTTTGTTAATTGTTCCAATTAATTTTCTTTAATTGAAAAAAATATATGCTTTTTGGGTATCTATTTGTACATAAAGCTCAAAATATTTTATATTGTATTAAAGTTTCAAACAATTTCTTAATGATTCAATTAATCGTGTTGATTAAAAAAAATATTTTGATTTGTGTTTACGTTTTTTATAGCCTCTTTTGCTGGTGATTGAAACCCAACAGCAAGAAAAGCTCAAACTTGCAAAGATGTTAATTGATATGATCAATTAGTTTGCAGGCGGAAAATCAGTATGGAATTTAATTAATAGTACAGATTTCTTACTAATATGGTAATTTAAGTTAAGTTGAAATTTTAATTGAAGTTGGTTTATAATTCTTTCTGTCTACATATTGGTCATGCAAGTTGTGATAATAATGGGTGTCCACACACATAATATTGTGGTCAAGTTTAGGGTTCAACATAAATTAACACGTTCAAATTATAAGCCTACCATGAAAATATTTTTAGTAAACTTTAGATTTGTATGGTTACCCAGTATGCAATATTTCGATTAAACATAATTTCTTAAAACACTTTTCGAACTATATTGCCATGTCTTATTAATTGATTCGAATTGCTTTCGATTCTAAATGAAATAAGGAGTTCTCAAAAATTTTGAGCAAACATTTTTTGAACATTGTTTTAATAGCTAATTAACACAACACTTTAAAATATTTATCAGTTTGTTGCAGAATTTCGAAATAATGTTGAAAACATTCTTGAATATTTAATTTTAGTTCGATGAAAAATCTACTCGAAAAATTTACACACATTCCGATTGGAATAGTTTTTGTTCAGTAGTTGCCATTCCGATCGAATTTGTTTTAGCTTCATTTATTAATGTGCTGTTTCCAAAAGACAGGCAAGTGATTGTGTAGTCAAATTTATATGAAAAGAACTCTTTTTTATTGAGTGATTTTCATATAAATTTTACTACACAATTACTTGCCTGCTATATAGAAACAGATCATAAGTTTTCGTTTTTTGAAGAAGCAAAATACGGAATTACTTCCACTTTCAATCGCAATTGATTTATGTGACAGGCCCAAATATTTTGATTTATTTTCGCTATATATTTTAGCCAAATAGGCAAACTGGCTTGATATCGACCTTGTCTAGAAATCGATATCGAGGAAATTTAACGAAAAAGTAATTCATTTTCAAACCTTGTACGACCTATTTTGCATACTAGAAGTTATCTGCATCAAACCTTAATTTTTGCTAGTGGGCAATGCAATGATTTTTTTTATCATACTTGTACTAAATCATTTATGCTAAGAAGGATTTTAAGAACATTTAGGATGGTAAGAATGCAGTTTTTATCAAATCTTTAGCTGCTCCATGAAAAAAAGATCGCATTTTTACTATTCAGATTTTTAAAACCATTGAGCATTGTTAAATCGCCTCGGAAAGGCTCCTATCGCCAAAGTAAGTGCTCTAGAATACTTAATGGCATAACATATTATGTATTTAATTACTTCATATCCGTTTTGGTTTATTTATTCTATTTATTAAGGGTTACAAATACAATAAGAAATTAAAATCCAACTTAATTAACCGAGCAATAGTAACTTAGACCTTCAGCCTGTTGTAGTGAAACAGACAGGAGTCTCTGGAGGGAATGGAAATCGCAACCATTGCACTGATAGATTAGGGCACTACTAACTGGCTTATCTGGCTATTAATTGTTTGGCTTTATTTTAAAAAAAGCATTTTTCAAATCTAACAAAAACACTTAAATAAAAAATTAATCATCCATATAAAAAATTAATTCTGCCATTACACAACTCCATATTTCTTATTTCATAAAAATCAATAAGAACCATTAATTTAATATGTTTTAAACGTAAACTTTCACTTCACAACTCTACCATTTTAAAAAGCAATATTAATAGTAAAATAATGTATTTTTAACAAATTTAGTTCACACTCCTTTAAATGAAAAAGGTTTACTGAGAAGAGGTTTACTGAATAGCTGAATTTGTGGTGAACTTCTTATAGTTTTCTTAGACTTATTCTTTTTAAATTACACATTCAGGTATAAAGTTTCTTTGCTCCGGGTAGAGTGTGCCAGGCATAGAAAATAAAAGTTAAAGAAAACACTGAAATAGAAACCAAAAGAAAAGTTTACCCTGAATACAAGAGCTGGATAATGGTGTTTGTGTGTGTATAGGTAGAGAGTGAATGTATGTGTGCAATTCTTAAGGGGTTTACTGCTAACGCTGTTGCATAATTTCTTTATATACTTCAAAACCTTTTTTAGGAAATAAGGAAACTTGTTACGATTTGTAGCATATTTCGTTTTTACAAAAAAAATTTTGTTGAAGAGAAAACACCATGTGGTACTCACACTCACACACACGCACACTCTAAGACCTATTCTTATAAACCCTAAAGTAAAAGGCATTTCCGTTTCCGCTAATTGTATGTGCAAGTGCTAAAGAAGAAAGTTTTCTACACTACCAAAACTATAAAAATAAATATTTTTGTAGCCCTCTTTTTCTTTTTTTTTTTTGTTTTTTTTTTTTGTAAAAATCAGGCAAGTGTGTAAATTTAATGTGAAATAAGTTTAACTAACCAGAATTGTTATTGCCTTGCTTTCTTTTATTCAGTCATTCATTTAGTCATTTATTCGTCCTTTCATGCATTTGTTTTTTGTTTGTGTACGAATAGTTGAAGTTTTACCTGATTTAAAAAATGTCCATAAAAGAAGGAACAATTTTTCAAATGTAACAGGGGTTTCTTTATCCCTTTTTTAAAATAAAATTGTGTATTTTGTTAAGTGTAAGCTGAGTCATAAAATAATATTTCATTTTCTTTTGGTTTTTTTTTTTTTTTTTTTTTTAGCAATGAAATAATGTTAATGATTCTATTACACGTGATAATGACGTGATTAACTTTAACTTCTAGTTAAGGTTTATTTGTCAAAATTTTATTTTCTTATTTCAGTTGATAGTGAGAAACCAAAATTCTTCGAAAACTTCAAGATTTTATTTTAATCTTTTTTTTATTGTTAAATCAACATTTGTATCTTGATTTTTCTTTAAGTTTTATAGTTTCGAAAAAAGGCTTGTTTTAGTGGTAACTGTAGCTTTGAGTTCTCTAATAATTTCCTCCGTGTTTCAGTTTAGTTATGTGATTTTGTTGGTTTTACTTTATTGGAGTTTGTTAGAAATTTAAGACTTTTGCTCGAACATTTAGGTAGAGCTTTCATAAATAATCCATTAACTAAGAAATGGGATTAATTTAAAAAAGTGTATATTTTGTATGAAAGAATTAAAATTAGGAAAGAAAATCGAATTGAACTTTTAACTTAAGTAAAATTTTAATGAGTTTTAAGCTGGTGAAAATCTTTGAAATATAAATTCTGTATTTAGAGATTTAAATCAGGAAAGAAAAAATGTTGTGTGCAGGTTTAAGTCAATTGTGTTAAAATGTTGATTTTTTTTATTTGCTTAGAAAGTGTTTTGGACAAATTTTCTCAACAATTTCCGAAAGTGTACATCAAAAACGGGGAATTTTTTTTCTTACTTTCTTACTTCAATTCTTCAATTTATTTTTCTTAATAAACTCATACAACTGAAACGTTTGCGATTGTAAATTAAATAAGAACCTTTAACCCTTTAAGTAATTATTTTCTGAAAATTGCTTTAAATAGGCAACTTAAATAAAACTCTAACATATTTCAATTTTTTTTTTTTTTGTAATATATAGTAGAGGCCTGCACAATTTCATTTGAACATAAATTCAAATCTATAAATATTTTCCAACTCTATACTGTAGTGTTGCTGGCATAAACAAATACTGAAGAGAGGTGTAGACAACGAATTAACGTAAGCTTGTGAAAGTGTTAAAATAAAAAACAAATGCTTTGCAGAAGTGAAGGTGCGGATATAGCAAATACTCTCCAAAAATAACAAGGGAATGAAAAATATAAGCAGCAATAAGAGTGGGAACAAAAAAATACACATATTTTTTAGTTTTATTAATGTGAGTTGGGGATATATGTGTACGAAAAATTGTATATGTTTATTTCTTAGACAATATTGGAACAACAATTCATTGCGTTAGCAATTTCTTGTATGCGTACGCCACATACGAAACAAAAGTAAACATCACAAATTCTCGCCGACTGCACGACGTAATTTTTAAATTCTAGCAGTATAGACAAACATCTTTTACTGTATTGAAAGGTTTTGAAGGAAACAAGTACTGTCTGGAGCGTACTTCTTTGAATCCTTGTACCTTTGCAACACTATTTAAATTGTGCGACGAACAGTACAGTATAGCATTTGTCATTGTGGTTGTACACACATATCATTTTGGTTGTGTGTTTCATTTTCAAATATATTTATGCTATAGACTCTACTATAAAGTTAGAAAAAGTACTGAAAACAGTCAAAGTAATATTTTCTATTATATTTAATGAGACCAAATTAATGAGATTTCAACCAAATCGACGTAGTGATTATGGGAATTTTAGTATTTTTGTTGACGGGGAGGAGATTCTTGAATCTCTATCTATTAAGTACTTTTGAGTTTTTCTGCGAAGCAATTTTTTTTGAAGTTTTCATATACAGAGATTTAAGTCTAAGTTAAGCGCTGTAATAGGAATACTATATAATATGAGATATAAATTTAATGCAAGAGCTAAACTAGATATTACTTTATCAAGCATAAATCCAATGTCAACTGAACTACTTAGTGATAATTTACGGTTGTAAAAACAGTTCAGAGTTTAAAGCTTTACAAAGAGCACTGCAACATAGAGCACTTAAAATTGTTTTAATTTGCCTATTAGGAATTCATTCCACCTTGTCTTTGTATAAAGAAAAAGCTAAAAATATTTTGCCAATAGATGGATTATATAAATTGCAATTACTACTCTTTGTACAATAAAATTTTAACGAAATCAATTTTTGTTCAATTCAAGAAATAGTTCAAATTTAAGAGCACCAAGATGTAACTAGAAACCACAAAACAAAGAGTTGAATATATTGGCAGTTTGATGTTCAATAATTTACCTGAAAGTGTAAAAATTATATATGTTATTTCAAATTTTAAATCTTCTTTGACAGAATTTTTACTAAGCAATCTAAGCTTTAATTCTTTTGTTTTTAATTTTAAATTGAAACTGTATTATTCTTTTTTAAAATAGTAAATTTATTACATACAAATAAGCATATTAACTCAAAAATTTCCAAAGGACACTAAGACTATTGAATTAATGAATTGTAAATAAGTAATATATAATAAGAAAATTAAAAAAACTCATACGAAAACACGCCTAATATTTTCTATACTAATGCGACTCATTTTGCTTATTGGACTTATATCCACGAACAAATTTTAAAAATATTATTAATATGCTGTTTCCAGGTGACAAGCAATTGATTGTGTAGTAAATTTTATATGAAAACTACTCAGTTTTTTTTAGTGATTTTCATAAAAATTTTACTACACAATCAATTGCTTGTCCCTTGGAAACAGCGCATAAGATCCCTTTTCACAGGCAAAGTTTACTTTGACAAAGTCTTTTCAACTTTCTTTTAGAGTTTCTTCCTCACGCAAAGCCTTCAGTGAGAAATTTCGTGTTATTTTGTTGTTTTTTGACAAACTAAAGGCGTCTACTCAAGTAATATAACACTGTGAGGCAAATGGTAGGGGTCAGTGATCGGGAAGGGTTCAAACTACCGGGGAAAGTTATATCGGTAAAATAGAAGTTATACGTGTCCCGGCGTTTCGCTTGGTCACGTCTAGGAATCGAGATATATCGATTTGAAGTTAGTAACTATCATATAGAGGAAATTGTGACCTTTGGTGGTTTTTTTTTGACATAACTCGAGAACCTCCAGTCCGATTTTGCTTAAACAAATTTAAAAAAATTAGGAATTACAATTTCTTTAATCTGTTCATACAACGTTTCGCTACATAAGCAACAGTTTTGCAGTTATAAATAAATGTATGAAGAAAAAAACTATTTTTTGCCTAAAAAATTTAATTTTTTTATTTTTAATTCATAAAAAATCCAAAACGGTAAAAAAAAGTGTCAAGTCCTATTACTTTCACGTAAAGTCACATAACCTTTAAACAAAATAAGACATAGATCATGAAAATCGATGGACGCGTTTCGCTTTTATTCACAATTAAGTGAAGGTATCTCATTTTGACAAGAATATTGATTTTATGTTTCAATGAATTTGGATAATATTTATTATATATTATTTATTATAATTATTAACACTCGCTATGTTCATCCGACTCGGTTTCAGCAAAATCGGACTGGTGGTTCTCGAGTTATGTGAAAACAATTTCCCCTATATGATAGTTACTAACTTCAAATCGATATACCTCGATTCCTAGACGTGACCCAGCGAAACGCCGGGACACGTATAACTTCTTTTTTACCGATATAACATTTCCCGTTGGTTTCATCCCATCCCGATTTTGACTGTCGCATAGTGTAATTAATGTATTGTCTACTCAAGTAATATAATTAATCGACAGGTTTGTCAGATTTATTTTGACCTTTTTCGCCAAATTCAGTCTCCAAATTCGCCAAAGCATTTTGTTTAAATAGTTTTTGACAAAGAATAAATATTCTTTAAATTATTAAAAATATTTTTTATAAATACTTAAAAATAAATTTGTTCCGAATGGCCTTAATTCGCCAAAAATGGAAAAAGTCACCATGATAAATGTTTTGTTAAATTTTTATTTAAAACAAAGTAAAAAGGATTAGTGAAGCATAAAAAAAGAAATTAACAAATATTGGATATATATTTCAAACGCTTAATACTTCATCGTCAAGATATTCCTCATTGTTGTCTTTTTTGGAATACATTGTATGGAAATTATATGTATTGAACATTTCGCGCAACCATAACCTACTTCTCACTAAGCTTAATTTATTTGAGTTTACTTGCAACGCTTTGTGCTGATTACGGTCGCATCTAACCTGCGGGACACAGTGTGTTCTTTTTAATAACACCACCTCCAAAGAAATTCCTTTGAGCTTCGGTGTCCCCCAAGGAAGTCGCCCTAGGCCCTTTGCTATTTTCGCTTTTCATAAACGATTTGCCGCTTGCAATGAAGCATTGTAATGTTCTAATGTACGCTGATGATGTTAAGATGTTTCTCAGCTACAAATTATCTTCAGCTGGGGCATATTTGCAGCAGGATTAAAATAGTTTTTACGCGTGGTGTAAATATAACCAAATGGAGCTACACTTAAAAAAATGCAAGCACATGCGACCTTCTAAAAATAGCACATCAATGCTACACTATTTCCTGCACGGGTATCAACTAGAAATAGTTGGTGAATTTTTGGATCTTGGTATTCTACTTGATCCTAAGTTAGATTTCTGCAAGCATATTACAATGACTATAAATAAAGCTCGTGGTGTGCTTGCTTATATTAAACGATGGTCTAAAGAGTTTACAGATCCCAATGTAACGAAACAGCTATACCCATCCCTAGTAAGACCTATTTTGGAGTATGGCTCTATTGTCTGGGATCCTGAAATTAATATGCACCTAGACCGAATAGAATCTGTTTCTCTTATTCTGTCTGAGAAGCTCATTTGGTCGTAATGCTAGGAATTTTCCTTCGTATACTGCGAGGTTATCTTTAATCAAACTACCTACCTTAAAAAGCCGAAGGACTATGCTAAATGTGACATTTCTAATTAATTTAATTAATAGTGATGTCCTTCTTCGAAACATTCATTTTAATATTCCACGACGTTTTACCCGACACCTAATACCTCTGCACCATCCTGTTGTTCAAACAAATTATGCTGATACTGATCCTTTTAGGAGAATATGCAAAAAATGTCAATGAATTGTATAGCTTAATTCAAATGTAATTAAACGCAATATTATTGTGTTTTTAAATAATTAATATGTCTTAAAAAAAAATTTTTTTTTTGTTAATAATGCCTATATAATATATAATAGTCTGTAAGGATTCATATCCATAGATTTAATCAAATAAATAAACAAATAACTCGAAAGGTACAAAACTGCTCTTTACATATGATTTATAACTCGTAATAACGCTTCAAGAAGTTTGTAGTGAATTCTACTTCTGAGGTGAGGCTTAGTAGAGTTCATTATTGAAAATGCTCTTTCAACACTTAATTTGGCAGTTGGAATTACCAGCATATAAAGACAGGCAAAGCACGTATTCTTCAAGCTGTGAATTTTTGCCAAAACTGATTTTAATTAGATGGAATAGCATCATTAAAATAAAATTTCCAATTAAAAAAGGTGCACAAATTTCCGAGATTCTCAAATCAAATTCAAGGCTTATCCAATATAGCCAACTAAATCGCCATATATTTTATAATTTGCCAAAAAAAAATTGCCTAAAAATCGCCTAAAACTCACAACGTCTCCAAAACGAAAACTAGAACGAAAACCAGTTTTTAAACCACCTTGTTTGAAGATAAATCACCACATCTGACAATTTTAATGATCGAAGACAATGTTTGAGCTCCCTCTCCCTCTCTCTTTCTCCTATATGAAATAAGTTAAATTGATTAATTGAAATAAAAACACCCCGAATGAAACAGGTATGCTTGGAAGATAAACTCTCGTTTAAAAGTAAGTTTATACTGTTCTTAGTTCGTCTGCTTTGTACAAATTAAATTTTTTTTTTTCATCTTAAGAATCGAACCCGCAAGCTGAGCTATTGCCTCAACTAATATTAAGCTACGGATTCGATATGGAATTTTTCTAGCATTAGCAGAGGCTTAAATATAAATTATAAAAATCTTGAAAAAAAGTTCACCACCTGCGGCCATCGAAAGCACGTAACAAAATTTTGATTGAGGTGTCTATATAAATAAGAGCTATTTGTGACAACGGCGCATATTCCGAAGTTTTAACTAGATGTTAACTTCACAGAAAAAATTATTAATTTCTCCAATCACCAAATTTATACCAAATTCATAATATCAAGCAAACAATTTGTTGATTTTGCCCCTATTACCAAAATGATTATATTGATTACTAAAAATTGTAAAATTGTGAATATTTTTTTTTTCAATAAATGATATTTTTAATTTTATTTAAAAAACTGATCAAACAACTTTGCCATTTCAAACAATGTGTTAATTTATTTAAATAAATATTGACAATTCCCAATACCAGTTCTACATGTTTAAATTATTTTATTTTAAACGAAAAAAGTCAGTTAAGATTTTTTGTAATTTAACTAAAATTTTAATTGAAAATTTATTTCAAAACAACTACAATGTTAATTAAATCAAAATTAAATTTTTAATTTAATTGGAGATAATTATTAAATTCTTCTGTGTGTAATTTTTAATGAACCAAAATTATTTTTAATAGCTTCAAAGGCTTTTTATTTAATTTGAATTGTGAATACGAAATATAACTGTCGATGAACTTGTTTTTAGTTTCTGTTTTATTAGTTCCGACTCAACCTCTACCCAGTGTGCAAAATTCGTTTCAAAATATAAGTCCTTTTTTTAGTTTATCGATTAAGTGTTTTTTTAATATTCGCCATGTTATGGAAATCGAATTCGAGTAAAATTGAATTTAAAGAAAGTTTTCAGTTTAAGTTTTTTAAAAATGACCGCAGTATTTCATGATTAGAGTGTAAATCTAATAAATATATCGATGCCTTACTTTCTCAACCTGGTAACTTAAAAAAATACGGTTTTGACTTTTTCATATTAAACGATTGCTATTTTTGTGTTCTATTACTGCAACAACTTATTATTTCAATAATTTATTAATATTTACAGAATTGAGACAAAGTATTGAAATAATAAGTTGTTGCAGTAATAGAACACAAAAATAGCAATCGTTTAATATGAAAAAGGCAAACCCGTATTTTTTTAAGTTACGAGGTTGAGAAAGTAAGGTATCGATATGCTTGTACTCAAAGAATAACGTATTTAAAACGGAATATTTTTATGAACCTTTAAAACAGGATCGTTTTGCAAGTTCGGTCGATTTCAATATCAATCGAATTCGATTTCAAGAACATGGCTCAATGTATTTTCCTATCTCGGGGGCTCACCAAAAGTTGCTATTTTTTCTGATTGTCTTTTTATTGAAGTTTAGTTAAGTAATAAATACTTTTTCTTAAAATTGCAATAAAATCATAATTTTGTTTTAATCAAAAACCTCAAATCTTATAATTCATTTTGAAAATCAAGCGAATAATGAAATAAATGAATATAGATTCCAGAATGTGAAAAAAATTCTCTTTTATGATACAATATTTCGAAAATTGTATAAAAAATGTGCTACCTCAAGACGTTACATAATAAGTGTAATTATAGGTGGATTCACCCATTTGTTCCGAACATATTTTTTGACCGGAACTAATAGTTGATTCCCCTTTTTAAAATTCTTGTGCTAACTTGTGAACAATATATAAAGGAGATGTATTAAGTTCAAAGCTATGTTCAGTGCTAGGATTATACACTGACTTTATTTTAATTTACATAAAATTCTCTTTAATGTTGGGCCTTCAACTTCGACATACGGGCAGCTTTTTAAAAGGACGAACATCTTTAAATCGACCTTTAAAAAAGGATAAAAAAAATCGCACATTTTTCACATGCAATTCAGCAAAACTATTTTCTAAAAACTGTTTCATAAAAGGATTTTTTTAGTATTAAAATTTAATTCGTTTTTATTAGCCTGATTCAATTTGACCATGTAAATTAATGCAATTAAAACCAACAAGTGTTTTACTACTGCAGTTTATAACTGACCAACAAATTTCTCTCTAAAAAATTTTTTAATTTTACCAATAATTAAATTTATCGATATTCATTTAGTTGAAAAATATTAAAATAAAAATATATATAATAAATTTCCAAACACAATTCAATTGTATTGATATTTCCCCAGCTTCAGTTTCAATTTGATGTTTTCCATTGCCTTATTCTGCTTTTCTGCTATTTTTGTGAATAAAATTAAATTTAATTAAAAAATATTTTACGCGAAATCACCAAACAACATCAAATTGTATGAAAAGAAAAATTTTGACGAAAAAAAAACATCTAAATTTCATAATGTCAAACCGCAAGGGCATAAAATATTTTCATAAATTTTTAAATTCAATTAAAAAGGATTAATAAAATCATTTGTTTGGTATTTAATTGTTTAAACTGTTGACATAATAAAAGCTGATTTTGTTTAAAATATATAAATTTTACGGTCGTGATTGTAATTATTCGAGCGTATGTGATAATGGTTTTGTCTAAATTACGAAGCTTAAAACATGAAATGTGAAATGATTATAAAATTTGTATATTTAAAGTGATTTTAATAATTTGTTGCAAATTGTAATATAAATTAATTGGAAAATTATTTCCGAAAAATGTTTACACCTGTGTACAAAAAAATCGCCCGATGTTCCTGGACTGCATTTTTTTTTTTTTAATAAATGAAATACTTTATGGTGAAAAATATGTTACAGTTTTTACATGTTACACTTTCTAATGTAACCTATATTAATTTGAAGTGCTGCTTTTTTACGACTATTACAATTTTTCATTAATGTACTTCATTAGCGATTTTTAAGGCTATTTGCGCGGTTTCTGCACACAATTACGGCTTGGAAACAAACATTGACATCACTTATTGCTTGGAAAACATTAAACGGAAATAATTAACATAGAATTTTATACATTTTAATATCTAAAAATGTTTATATTTTGTCTTTTAAAAATATTTTTACAAAACAATGAGCGGTATTTATTATGAAAAACAAAATAAAACTTGAAAAAGTGAGGAAAAAATATGCAACATGTTGTGCATCTTTTTCATCAACATATTCACAAAAGAACTTGAAAATTAAAATGTAATATTTATGCAACATATTTCTCAGAAAAGAAATCACCATTAGCTTTACTTTTAAATCACGTTTACACTACGTTAGTATTTACGAGATATCGAGCAAAATCTGATTGCTGTTGACTAGATTTCGTATACAAAACAAAATCTACTTCGTGACTAGATTCTGACGAAATCTGTTTAAAATCGAATAGTATATAGAATAGATGAATAGAAGCTATGCAAATTTGGTTTCTTGCATATTGTACTAAAAAATTCCTTCCTGCACAAGAAAAAAAAAATACAATCTCGCAAATTTAAAAAAATACGATGTAAACGCACTAAAATTTGAGAAAAATTTAAAATGAAATCTACTAGATATCGCTGTTATGTAAACGGCATATTAAACTGATTCATTAAGTAGAAAAAATTTATACCGGCAAAGTGGCCGCCTTCAGAATTGGTGACCATACGGGCCCGTTGTATAGCATTTTCCGTCACTCTTTCCAGAACTCCTGCAGATAAATTATCGAATTTCTGATGGATATTCTCTTACAGGCGTACCTAAACAAGAGCGGAAGGCGGAACGGTTTCTTCAGCGTAGCTTTTTCGCTGATATGCCATACCTAAATAAGAGCGTCAGCGTTGTGCCATAAACAGTAGTGTTAACTTTCGTGCCGACTAAAACCCTCCTAAAAGACATAAGAAATTGAATTAAACCCACCTAAAAATAGCTAATTTGTCATTATTTATTATCATACAATAAAAACAGGGTTATCAAAACAACAAATATAGCAGCCCTGTTTATTTTAACGCGCTGTCAAAATCGGATTTTCCAATTGCAAAGCGTTGACGCGGCGCTATTTAGGGCTGCTTCATACAAATTGTATGGTCATGAGGATTTTTGACAGCTAGAAAACGCGTTCCGCTCTTGTTTAGGTATGGTTGTTAAAGAACTTCAATCTTCTGAGGCTTATAAACATAAACTCGTGACCAGTGATGTTCACTTTGATTTTTTCTATACCGTACACAGAAAAAATTAATAAATTTCTCCAATCACCAAATTTATTCCAAATTCATAATATCAAGCAAACTAAAAATTTTAAAATTTTGAAAAAATATTTTCAATAAATGATATTTTCAATTTTAATTAAGAAAGTGATCAAAAAACTTTGCAATTTCAAACAATGTGTTAATATATTTAAATAAATATTGACAATTCCCAACAACAATTCTACATGTTTTAATTATTTTATTTTAAACGAAAAAAGTCAATTAAGATTTTTTGTTATTAAATTAAAATTTTAATTGAAAATTTATTTCAAAACAACTAAAATGTTAATTAAATCAATATTAAATTTTTCATTTTCTTTCAACTAAAAAAAAAAATTATTCAATTATCACATTAATTAAATTTAAATACATTTTAAACCATTTTTTTAATTGATAAAACACTTTTTTCTGTGTACAGCCCATTAAAAACTTACATTTTTAAGAAGAAATTACCATCCGCAAAAGTTTTTAATTAAAACTTTAGCAGCAGTATTCAATTGCATGAACATTTTTGTTTATAAATATCAGTCCTGTCACAGAAATCAATTCCGATCGAAGGTGGAAATCGGAATTGATTTCAGTGACAGGCCTGTATCTTTTATATCAAATGAATTGTATTTTCTATAAATACGGCAGTAAAATCATTTTGAATTAAATAGATACATACATATTCTGTCAATTCAAAGAACTTAACTTCTTTTTATATTTTGAGTTTGTCAGTGTTTTTCAAACATTTGCAGAAAAAACACAAGAGAAGCAAAAAAACAAAGTCAATAATAATAAAGTATTCTTGGCGTTTGCATTTATTTTATAAAGTCGATATTTTTGATCGCAGGAATCTAAAAACAAACCACAAAATATCAATATTACATCATCAGAAATAGCGGATGGTTCATCTTGAGATTTGATTTATAAAGTAAAATAAAACACATAAATTTGAGAATGAACTTAAAAGGTTTAGTATCGATTAAAAGAAAAATTTATGGCATTTTCTGTTTTAAAATTATATCATGTGAATATTGGCCCTGACTACGTCTGAGTTGGGCCACTCCGAAGTTCCAATTTAAGGCGACTCGTTCGAGAATAGCGACTGGTAGCTTGCAAATAACACGAGAAATGTTGGTTTCCAAAGCGTCAATAGTAGCTGGCTTATTCCTGAAAACCTCTGACTTTACATATTCCCAGAGAAAATAGTTCAAAGTTATGACATCGCACGATCAAGGAGTCCAATTTACCGCAGCAAAACCTGAAGTTAAGTGTTCGCCCAAAATTATTTCTCAACAAGATCATTGTTTCAAGTGCTTTATGGATCGTAGCGCCCTCTTGTTGAAACCAGAGTTCACCAAAATCATGAGTTTGAAATTCAGGAAGATCATAGTCCTTTAACATGGTGCGATAACGGTTACCATATCATTTTTGAAGAAATAAGGACTAATGATTCCACCAGCCCATAATGTAATGGTAGCTCTTTGTGACACTTCACTTAATTTGGCACCATCTGCAGTAACAATTTTGTAAATAGGCGATAAATAACGATTATTTTTAATGTCCACATTCTCTTCTTAACAGTTTATTAGTTATCCCATTGATTTTTCACTGGCCACATACCAATTTTCTAGGTAAATTATTTTTTTATATGAAAACATCTTGGCGTAAGTTTTCACTTTATCGCAATAATGAAATCGACAGGGTTGTGTAACTGTAAACATGTGAAACCATTTTAAAATTTTTTTTTTAATATTTTTACTAAACGCGAATCAAAAGTACTATTAAAAGATGAAAAAACTTTTCATTTCACAGTTTCATAAAGCAAGAATTGGCTCCCTAGAGTCAGAATATACACAGTTAATGGGCTCTTTAATCATCTGGTGTTACATAAGGCATGTTAAACTTAATATTTTCATACCGTTATTTACTCCTCGCAAGTGGCGGAGGGGGAAAATCAGAGCCTGAACTTTTGGTATAAAGTAAAATTTCTATTCTATTTATCTTTAATTCGGAAATGCAAGTTTATTAATTGATTGCAAGTATTTGCAACTGCTTTCGGTGTCTGTTACTGCTGCTTTTTCATACAACTTTTTACATACAACTAAATTTAATTAATTAAACTAAATATGCACATTCGAATGCATTCACATAAAAAAAGATATTAAATTTATCTGACATTTTATGTGCATTTATTTGTTACCTTTGACATTCATTAATGTCATTTCTGGAAAAATAGAATAAAGATGTTATAACGTAATAAAGTCTAATTTAATGAACATGACAATAGAAATAATTTTTAACTTATAATAGAATTTTATTTTGCATTTAATATCAACGTTGTCTAAGGACGTTTAAATAATGAGACTTGAATTATTAGTAGTTTAGTAGTTGTGTTGCTGCAATAAAGAATTTACCTTGAGTTCAATAATTCTTGGAATGTTTTAAGATTTTTTTTACATTTTTTTTTAATATACTCATTCGTATTTGTTTATTATTTTTGCAAAAACTACAAATTTAAATTCATGGTTATTTCACATTTGTATGAGTATTTTATACTACAGCACTCGCTAGTGGCGGAGCCATAAATGTTTCTAGACTAGAAATGCAAATACATATAAATCGATATAGAGAAATGTGTCTATGTATTGATTGGTTTAAGATTAGGTGGGAGAAAAGGCTGTGTTGAGAAGGTTCAACACAAAGTATGTCCCTGCATTTTCATATTTAATAATTTAAAAACAAAAATGTTATCAAATAAAGAAGTTTCTTGTCAGGATTCAAAATTATGTTATATTTGCAGCAGTATTTCTTACTGTTCGACTGACTTTTGCAAAATAATATACAGTATAGTGAGTTATTTAAGAAAGCTTTGCAACTTTTATTCAAGTCATACGTATTTATTAAAAAAAATGGTTTAGTTTTAAACACTCTGATCGTTTTTAAACATACATATCCACACAGAAAAGTTAAATTTAATAAATGTGATAATTGAATCAATTATTTTTTAGTTGAAAAAAAATTAAAAATTTAAATTTGATTCAATTAACATTTTAGTTGTTTTGAAATAAATTTTCAATTAAAATTTTAATTAAATAACACAAAATCTGAATTGACTTTTTTCGTTTAAAATAAAATAATTTAAGCATGTAGAATTGTTGTTGGGAATTGTCCATATTTAATTAAATAAATTAACACAATGTTTGAAAGGGAAAAGTTTTTTGATCATTTTTTGAATTAAAATTAAAAATATCATTTATTGAAAAAAAATATTCAAAATTCAAAAACTTTTAGTAATCAATATAATCATTTTGGTAATATATAGGTGCAAAATCAACAACTTGTTTGCTGGATATTATGAATTTGGAATAAATTTGGTGATTGGAGAAATTGAATTATTTTTTCTGTGCAATTAAAAATTCGTGTTTTTCTGTTTAGTAGATTATATCATGGTATTTGAATTAAGGTAGTTTCATTTAAAATTAAAAATGTTGTAGTGTTGTATACTGAAATGGATATAGTTACTATATAAGTTTGCCGTTTCATTTGTAATTTGCACAATATGGATCTAAGACCATATAAAGTATATGAATTCTGGGTCCTTGTGAGTAGCGAAGTTGATTAAATGATGTCTGTCTGTGTGAAGGTTGAAATGTGTGTACCGAAGACCCCAGCTAGTTTCACATATTGTCCGAAATATTTTGCTATAAAATTTAGCCAACTTGGTCAACAAATGGCTCAGATATTAGCGAAAAACCACTACTGGCTCCAACGTGTACCCATAAATTTCTTCTTAGTCTGCCTGGAAGAATACTGGCAGTGAATATTAACAAAATTGGTTTATAAATGACCAAGTTACATTTATAACTGGTGTTTTTTTTAAGAGGTATACAACTTTAAGTTGCAGCTTTTTTTTAAATGCCGGCCATCTTGTCAGCTGTCAAGTGATTTATGTTTAGTTTGGTTTGGCATTTCAATATGCATTGACTGAGGGAGATCGAACGGTTATTATTCGACCGGGTTTAATCGGTTATTTCAGCTTTGCCCAAGTCGGTTATTTTAAAATGTTAATTTTTCGAATATCGAATAAACCGGTTATTTTGGTATAATAAACCGGTTATTTTAATAATGTGTAATTTATATACATTTTCCTTACTCTTGTTGTAGATGTACCCGTAATTTAAGTATTTTTCTAATTGAATATTTTGGGCAAACTTAAACTTTTGCTGAAGAATGTCAAAGCAAAATGTTACTCAAGCCAAAAACATTATAAACGATGTAAATACAAATCGGCTTTAAAAGCGAGTATGTAAAAAAACTAAAAGCATTTCAAAATACTGTAAAAACGTGTTCAGTTAAAAAGCAAATAATAATTTGAGCGACAGTGTTCTAAATATTAAATACATTTATTATCAAAGTTCTTTTTGGGAATACAATTATTTATTAAAAGATTTTGTTTATTGTGCTCAATTCCCTATTTTTATAATTGATAAAAATATATTTTTATATAGATGTTATCTCTAGAGATATTACGAACGGGATAAAAGAGACAAATTTAGATGCCTGATGTGCCCTTAAATGCTAAGTTGCAAAGTTTCTTCCCCGTCACGACTTATTAATCACCTTTGACATTAATGTGCTCCAAATAAAACTTAACTCCGTTTGAAGTAGTTCTAAAGTGTCGACAAATAATACTTAACTAAAATACGCTGCCAAAAATGAATCATTCGGGTGAAATATTAGCCCGTTGTGTTACCGAGAACGGAATGCCCGCTTGGGCACTAAAAACTCTTAAACCTGCAAAATTCCGGCGGAATCCACGATATGAAAAAATTCATCAGTTTTATTAATTAAAACACCAAGAATTAAAAACAATATTTAAGAAATCAAACAATGTCATGGAAGGTTTCAAATTGTGGTCGACGAATTGACAAATATTTCATACAAAAAGCATGTCCATATTACTATTCGTTTCTATAATGCTGAAGCAATATAATTTGAAATATATAATCCTGACTAAAGGTGCCCGTAGACGACATGTTTTTTACATCTGACTTGTCAACTTTTCATGTCATATGTAATTGTGAATGTCTGTCAAAATTGCTGTTTTACAGAAGGTTAATAACATTTGGTCACAAACGTACATGTAATTTGCTTCTGACATTGTCTATGTTTTTTCTCTGCAGTTATGGTATAAACCAAAGTAGTTCTTGGTTTCAAAATTGCGTGCTGCCGCCACAAAAATTTTTATTTGCGCCGTAAAAAAGTTCAGCCATCTAAACATTTTTTTCTTTAAATTCGAATATACCAATTTAGGATATTATAATGATGCGTTTTTATTTATACATGTACATTATTTCTATTCAATGGTGAAATTATTATACATATATCGGTATTGTAAAATTTTAACTTAAGCCGGCTAATGATTCCGTCAACAATGCACCGCCGCAGCGGGTTTCTTCCCGGCATAGATTTCTGACACAGCTGATGTCAGATGGTTTGTCAGAAGAAAATAGAGCACGCTCTAATTGAAATTTTGTCAGATGACTTTGCGTCTGACTTTTACAGATGCAATGTTTTAAAGGTAACACACGACATGTATGTCTTTTGCAGTGGGAAATTTGACAAGTCAGATGTAAAAAACATGTCGTGTACATGCAACTTAAGAGGTTTTGTTTGCAACTTTTAAAAATGGTTGAAGTCTACTGATTCATATAGACATGCTTAACCACTAACAATTTAAAACTCATTTTAAATAAATTTGGGAGAATATCTCAAATAATAAAAAAAGCTTGATCAATTTACTAGTATCGTTTTTTTTTTGTTTTTTTGGATTTTATCGTCACATATTTGTTAGGTCTGAACCAACCTTAAGTCATATCTATGTATTTTGTTGGTTCCTTACCATTGTGAATTGTTTTTTTTTTCCAAATTGACGTTTTATTACAAAAACTTATTTGATTTTTGTGTTTTTATGTATTCGAATTAAAACCGGTTAACCGGGTTTTTAAAAATAACTATTCGTAATATTCGAAAACCGGTTACTGAAAAAAGTGAAATAATCGATCTCCCTTCGGACGCCTGAACAACGTTATAAATTGTGCAAATTTATTTTGAAAATCATGGTCCTGTTTCCGATTTTCATAAGCGAATGTAGCGATGAAGATCACTTTTGCTTGAATAGACACTTCAATAAACAAAACTGCCGTGTTTTGAGTGATATAAATCCTCAAGTGTATGTTGATACACCGTTACATCCAGAAAAACAGAGTGTTGTTCTTTAAAAACGATGCTGGTCAGAACTGTACAGTCAATGGTGACCACTACAGAGCCATGGTTACGGATTTGTTTGTTCATTAATTAAACAACCATGTTGTGCAGGAGCTGTGGTTTCAACAAGAAAACGCAACGTGTCACCCATCTCGTGCCACAATTGATTTATTGAAGGAAACGTTTGCTTACCGTATAGTTTCAGTTTTTGAACTCGTGAATTGGCCTCCAAGATCGTGCGATTTACCGATAAACGGCCACAAATATTAGAAATAGTCATCGAAAATTGGACCTCCATATTAGACTATGTCAGAGCCAGCCTTGACGATTACATCCCGGAAGTCATATTTAAACTATAATGCCAAAAGATTATATTTCGAATAAAGCAAATTTTATGTCAATTTAAAAAAAAACATCTTTGTTTTATTCTATTTAAAAGTTATACCTCTATAAAAGACACCCTTTACAAATAACAAGTTTTTTCTTTCCAAAATAAAGGCTTTACCACAATAGCGCTCACTAACTCGTAAATATGAGCTAGAATAAGCAAATTTAGCTCGATATTTATCAAATATACAGAGGAGAACATTTTGAAAATAAGCTAAATCGGTCTATTATTTCACGCAGCTCCCATAATGGTGTACTCTCGAACTCTCTCAAGCAATAGTCACACCGGTGCTGTGTCTCTGGCGGCTACTAACTCCCGTGGTACCAGATACGATCTCGTTTTTATGGAATTTTTGAGCTCTGGCGAATTTGATTTCCCCAAAGGACGTTACAGCAAATAGTTAAATATTCTTTGAATATTTTCCTTCATAAGCCTGGGGTTTGGGTACGATAGAGTTTATACAAAACTGCTTAAATATTTTCTCGGTATGTAGATTTTTTGGACTTTAAAAATCTGCCAAATCGACCTATTATTTAACCTAACGCCCATACAAATATGTTCCTGGAATACGGTTTTGGCACGATAGCGCCCATACCATATGAAATAGGGCAAATGGCTTTTTAATACTATTTTGCATGGTGTATAAGATTCGCCACTGGTGGATATAGCACTTTCACTTGTTTTATTTGTAAATATAAAAAAGTAAGAAAGAAAGTATTTCTAGAAATTAGTAAGCCAATTAGTGTTTTTACACGGGAAACAATTTCCGTGAATTTCCTTGAAAATATTTTTTTAATTCTCAAAAAATTTTAGAGTGGGAATTTTCTGAAAAACGGCCAACATAAATTTTAGTTTTTCTAACATAAAATGGTATAACATTCAACATTATTAAAATATTCTAAGAATTTATCAGAAAGAAAAAATGTTTCAGGGATGAAAATCTTGATACAATTGTATATTTCTGACACATGTAAGACTTTGTTGGTACAGTGGTACTTCCGAGACATATTCGGTTACAATTAAATTTTTATCCAAAAAAAAAAAAATCTTATTAAATTAGATGCAGAAAAAGTTTTTGCATAATTAAGGACAAATTTAGTTTTATTTATAAATTACTTTATTAGTACTTTAATAAAAAGTTTTTTATATATATATTACCTTTTTTAAGAAAATGTAAATATATCATCGATCTTAAATTTGAAGTCGAAAAGTACAGTTAGCAATCTCCTTAGAGAGTGCTGTTTTTGTTATGCTCTCATACTAAAATGCAATTTTTTCCTAATTTTTCGAAAAATTGCACACTTTTTATTTTTGATATTTTTGAAAGGAAAAATATAACTAAATGAAAAAAATAACATTTGATCATATATATTAAGCCATGGTTATTTTTCTTACCCCCAGACCACACGAGCAATAATGTCATAAGATAAGCAATAACGCTGGCAGAATAAAGTAAGAAGTACATAACACGCGTTAGTGCGCAAGCGCGATGTCGACTTCTATAAAAAAAGTAAAACTAGTGTTTTTTTCATATAATAAGAAACATGACGCGTTTACGGCAGAAAGTTAATCAGCTGGCAATAAAAAAAATGTTAAACAAATTAGTGAATAATGGAGGAAAAACTTATTAAAGAGGCTAAAAGCCATACAGTATTGTATACAAAAGTAAGGCAGGACTACAGAAAAGGTCCAAAGCTTGGAATTCTATAAGCAAAAAACAGCTGGCTGAAAAGATTTTTATAACGCGCGTTGTGTAACTTGCCATTTTTAATACGCTAAAATTTTAACACGCACGACACTAGTCGACGAACAAACGCGTGTTATATACTTTATCTTACTAGGCATTTACACATGAAAGTAGTTTCTTGAAAGTCACAATACACTCACACTTTTTCCCTAAAACATTTTTACATCTTTCTACTTTCAGTCCAACTTTCAGCTAGCTTTCAATGAAAATTTCAAGAAAGCGATTTCATGAAAGTTAATGACAATAACTCAGCAGTGTTGCCAATTGAAATTGTTTTTTTTTTTTTTCGTATATATAAAGAATTTTAATATATTTTTTTAACTCAATATTAAGAACACAATGATTCTAATTAAAATTTATAAACATCATGAAAACTAATAAAAATATTTATTATTTTAAAAGAATGCCTGAAGTTCGGCGTGAATAATTGGCTCGGTAACTTGAAATAAGCAAAATAATAAAAGAAGAGACATTTTTGATAGAAGTTTACCCTTTGACGACATTTTGAAAAGGAAATTTCACTTTCATGAAAGTTCATTATTTTTCTGTGAAATTTGTGGTGATAATACGTATACATAATTTTCATGAAAGTACTTTCATGTGTAAATGCAGCGTTAACTGCTTCAAATTGGCAATGATCAAGCTGAGAACATAAATTGAAAAATATGCTGATGAGAGCTCATGTGTGATTGATGAGCGCTAAAACAAAGATATTAAAAATTTACATTCTCTTAACGCAAGTAATAATTCAGTTTATCTATTTGTAGTGTGTTAAAATACATAATTTAGTTTTTTATGTTTTTTTCTTTTTGTAGCATTAAAAAACTACTCTAAAGTAAATGGTAATTGAATTTGACAGCTTGTCACGGCAATAATTGCCAAAGTTATTGCTCTTGTGGTCGAGGGATAATGTTCACTTAAGGTTACATCATTTTTTTGTATTAATTGTTTAGAAAAGTGTTTGCAAAGATGTTGAAAATGTTTTACAGAAATTAAGAAAACAAAAAAATTCCAACAAAAAAAAAATAAAAAACTCCAATTTGTATTCACATTTGATTATGTCAAATGTTGTAATGTCTATTTGGTTAATGGATTTATTCCTAAGCCTGGGAGTGAATTTCAGTCAAAACTTGTGCTTTTTATCTTCTTCTCGTTCGTTTGTACCAAGTAGCAAAACATCATATTAACAATGCAAATATCTGTAAAAATATTTTTTTGATTAATGCTTTAATTGGGGCAACATTTTCGGAGAATTTTTTCTGTGTGGTTCCTCAAACTATAAATATGGCTAAAATAAAGAAGAATTTAAACTACAATCTAGTTGTAATCTCTATCGTGTTTCAAATAAATAGCCAGATAAACATATTAAACAGATTGCTCGATCGCCTTGGATGTTGACGAAGACTCTAAGTGCAATCATTATTTCGATGTACTATTAGAAACGATACACAGAAAAAAAAATAAAAATTGATTTCAAATAGAAAATTTGTGATATTTATAAAAACTTAATTAATTATATTCCTATTATTTCCACCTTTCGTTGGAAAAAAAAAAAAAAAAATTTTTTTAAAAATTTCCTGAAGAAGATTTCCAACGGAAATCGAAATATCGAAAAACAAATAATATTTAAATTGTTTTTTATAAAAGAGTGACCTAAAGCTTAATAAAAATATATTGAAATATAATATTTAAAAACTTAATTAAATTTGAACCAGTAAACAAATTAGTAGTATCAATTAGACGTTTAATTCTCTTGATAAAAAGTTTAATTGACTTGATTAAACGTTTAATTCACTTGATTAAATTTTTAATAAAAACTGATTTTATTTTTGCTTAATGATTTAATTGGTGAAAAACTTTGGAGAATTTTCTCTGTGTATGATAAAATTTTATTTTTTGGAGAGAAAAATCTTCGAATGTGTTTATTTCCCAACCCAATACAAATATTTGCAATACACTCATGGTATGCCAACTGACGTTTGTAGATTTGTTTAAAGATTTTACAGTAAAGTTTTTTTTTCTTTATTTTTAATTTAAATAAATTGTTATGTATTTGACTTTTAGTCTACACATGGTACAGATGTATGAGTGTCTCCTAGCACTATTTTTTTTTTACTATACACAAATACTGGAGCAAACATACAATACATGTATATACATATTTAAAATATTTTGCATACATCTGTACAACCCAATACATGTAAATGTAAAAAGGCCTCTTAACAGTGTGAGACAGAGTGTGCAAGAGAGGGGAATTAAAATTGTCTGTCTGTGTGGATTGTTAAGTTGCCTGCTGCCTTCTGTTTGAGTTTTTTTTTATTTGTTTCAATGAAATTTTATTTATTTGGTTTTGATTTTTGTTTTATTTATTTTTTATTTTTATTATTATTCGTTAGTTGAGTCTGGTTTTTTTTTTTTGGGGGGGGGTATGACTATTTTTAGTTACGGTAGTTTAAGTTTAAAAATGGTTTGCTGTCACGCTTGATTTGTTGCAACTTTGGTTTGTTTTGTTGCTCTTCATATGAACATTTGTACGATATTTTATATTTAAACATTTTTTATTCTTATACACTTTTTGTATCGTTTTTTTATTTTTCCCACAATTGTTATTTTTTTATGTTTTGTTTTAAGTTTTATTTTTTATTTCCGTCTATTTCCTTTTTATGTGTTTTCTATGGGTGCCTAATAAATTCATGTGTGCCTGTGTATGAAAGTGTGTTTTAGTATGTGCGATTGTATTGGTATTCTATGATTGTTATTTTATTTTTTTTTTTTTTTTTTTATATATTTGATAAGCACATTTCACTGTAATTTTAGTTTTATTTAGGGATTTTTACTGGATTTTATGTTTTTATTTTTTAGTTTTTTTTTTGTGATTCGAAGTTCCTGCTTTTTTATACTTCATTTTTGACGACCCACAAAATATGTGTTTATAACTTTGTTTTCAAAAAAATAAAAATAAAATAAAGGCTTGATTTGTTTTTCATGTGGTATTTTATTTAGTTTTTTCTTGGTTTAAATCCGGATTTTAAATTTAACCCGCATTGAATTTTTTTGTAAATAAAATATTTAATTGTTAAAACATATCAATTGAATTATTAAGCACTTGACTGCAAATATATAATCAATTTATTTTTCAGGCAAATTGATTGTTTAAAAGTGACTGTTATAAATTGTTGGTAAATTACGTATATAATTAAAATATCTGGTAAACGATAATTAGAGTATATGCGCAAACATTTTTTAAAATATTTCAATGAAAATAACAGACTTACCAAAGTTGTAAAGAGCGGTAAAGTATCTGAAACAAAGAGAAATTAATTTAACATAACTTATTTAAAAAATATTAAATTAATATAAATTTTTTTAAATCCTAAATGTAACGCCAAATATATTTTTAAAAGAACTTTTAACACAAACTAATCTGTGTTGCATCATGCACAACTAATAACCCTACCACCACAAAAAAAAAAGAAAATGTAAATAATGAATGGTTACTACAATCATAATATTGTTACCGCAACCATGTTACGATTAAATCTGTTTTCTTACAAACCAAACAAAACATAAAATTGCTGCCTGCGATGAATCAATGGCTATTGTACCCCTTAATATGTTTAAAACAAGACAATTTTATGTTTGCCTGTACAACTATTACATGTTTTTTTTTCAAACAAACTTCTTATATAAGAAATATTTGTGTCAAATTAAATGCGAGGCAAGTCCTGATTCAAAACAACTGATTTTGAGATTTTTTTCACTGTGTCGAGTGAAATAATCAAACTATTTGTGTTAGAAATGAGTCAAGTTAAATTTCCTATGAGACGCACTTTATATTTAAATACAAAATTAAAGCAGAAAATCTCATATTGTAGCGGAAACTATTAAAACGAGCTTTAACCCATTTTTCGCCACACCAAGTAAACTGAGAATATAATAACGAAATAAGATTTTAAGTAACTGGCAGAAAGCAAAAAAAATTACAACAAAAAACGACAATAAGAGTGCTGGTGATTAATATCACCGGCCGGCGAAAAATGGGTTAAAATATTGCGAAATTAATTTTAATAAAAATTTCATGAGTACATTAACTTCAAACGAAAAAAATTCATTTACGTGATCGAACAGTGGAACGTAACATAGATACATTTTTTAATTGACGTTTCTGTATATGCAACGATTTGGGTTTCGAAAAAACCTTAGAAATTTCAATAAATTTCACGATCTCGCTGCTCGATTACCGTCAACTCCGTACACCAAAAAATTATTAGTAGTCTTTTTTATCAATTAAAAAAATTGCTTAAAAAGTATTTTAATTTAATTAATGTGATAATTGAATCAATTATTTTTTTAAATTGAAAGAAAATTAAAAATTTTATTTTGATTTAATTAACATGTTAGTTGTTTTGAAATACATTTGTAATTAAAGTATTAATTAAATAACCAAAAATCTTAATTCATTTTTTCGTTAAAAATAAAATAATTTAAACTAACTTTTCAAATTAAGATCTATTTTAATGATTTAAGACGCTTAAAAGTCATAACATTATAAAACCAAAACATTTACATCATTGTCATGTTTTATATTTTGTTTTCTTTTATGTTAAAGATTAAGGGAAATATGTATGAAATAATGCATTTACCACTTTAATTTGTTCATTAAAATTTTACATTTTGCTTTCTAATATATTTTTTAATATAAACTAAACTTTTTCTTTTGCTTGTAAATTTCCTGATAAATTTTTCAGTTTCAAATTAAAAAAAAAAACAGCTGATTGTTTATTCTTCTCCGAACTTACCCAAATAAAAAGTTCGTGCAAATTTGTACAGGAAATTAAAAAAAATACTCTCTCAATTACTCTCTTAATTGCACAAAAATTGTCATGTGGAACGCTTTTGGATAACTTTGTGCAAGTTCGGACTATTTCGTTATGCATCTGGAACAGAGCTACTATTAACACACTGTTTGAAATGTCAAAGTATTTTGATAATTTTTTTAATTAAAATTAAAAATTTTTATCAAAAATTATTTTTGGGAATGCGAAATCTAATGGCTGCTTTTGATAATGATGAAGATGATGACGAAGATGAAGACTTGCAATTTGAGTCCCCAAATTAATTCAACTTAGGTACTTTACTTACAGTCTAATGTTTATTTTTCTTTTAACTTTTTATAATGCATAATAAATATTTTTCTAATATAAATTCTTTTAATGGATTTAATGAAAACCAATCTATTTCAAATTTTTTTAATATTGTGTCAATTAATGTAAGAAGTATTGCCTCGCTAAACAAATTTAATAAATTTAAATCAGAAATATGTAGAATGTCAGTTATTCCTGAAATTATAGCAGTTCAGGAAACTTGGTTTGATAAAAGGTGTGTTGGTCTATACTCAATTGACGGTTATGATGTCATACATTGTTGCAGAAGCGATTGTTACGGTGGAACTTCGGTATATATTAGTAAGCAAATCAAATACAATCTACGTTTTTCTTGGAGCAAAGATTTTCTGGATCTTATATGCATATCGTTGCCTGATGTTTTAATAGATAATAAACCAATGGTAATTACGTCACTCTACAGATCACAAAAATGCTCTCTCGAATCGTTTACTAGAATGTTAGATACTTTACTTTTAAATGTTCAAAACTCTCCATGTTTTTTTATTGGCGATTTTAACATAAATTTGATTTGTTTTGATAACCTTAGGCGTTGCTTGATGGACACATTCACTGAGTTTAATTTCGTTTCATGTCATAATCTTGTAACAAGGCCGAAAAGTGAATCTTGTATTGACTGTGTTTTTAGTAATTTTTTAAATTCCATATCAGTAAACTCAGTTCAGAGTTCATTATCTGATCACAACTTTATATTTTGCCGTATTGAAATGAGCTTTTGTCACCGTGAGAATATTATTGAAAATAAAAATTGGATAGACTTTACAAAATATGGGTCATATATAGATGAAAACTTGACTCAAGCAAATTTTAACGGATCGGAACAACAATGTAAAAATCTTATTAATACTCTGTCGTTAGCGGCTTTACAAAGCACTGAAATAAAAACTAAGCTAATCAATATAAGACAGAAAATAAGCCCTTGGGTGTCTGAAGAATTAAGCTCGCTTATATCGTACAAAAATAAATTGTTAAAAGCAAGGAGGAAAAATAAGCAAAATAAATTTATTGCAAACAGCCTCAAACGAATAAGTAAAATTATCAAATATTGCAACAAACAATTAATGAATAATTATTACTCCTATAATATAGAATTGTGTAAGGGTGATCCTAAGAAAACCTGGAAATTTTTAAATAAACAAATTGGAAAAAAAATTGATTCTTCTATGGAGTTATTGACCAATGATGATACCATGGTTATCTTAGATAGCGAAAAAGCTTCTATTTTCAATACTTTTTTTTATGATTCCGTTCGAGATATGCGCGTATGTATACCTCAAAATGATAATGATGACATCAATATGTTTCGCACAATGTCTCCTGTAAGTTCAAGATTTGTTCTAGAAGCCACAGAAGAAGAAAAAATTGATCACTATTTGGATTGCTTAGAAATAAATAAAAGTCCCGGTTGTGACAACATTACACCTAAAATGTTATTGGTACGAAAAGCAGCTGTGTCAAAAGAAATAACAAACATATTTAATAAAATGATAGAGGAAATGAGATATCCGAATGTACTAAAGGTGCACAAAATTTTGCCAATACCTAAAGGTATTCAGAGTAATAAAGTGGAGAATTATCGTCCGATTTCAGTTCTTTCAATCGTTGATAAGATATTGGAGAAAGTTTTGTTTGAGCAATTATCAAGTTACCTTGAGATAAATAACATTTTGTTTGATCGACAATTCGGTTTTAAAAAAGGCACTGGAACTGAAGAAGCTGTTGTAAATGTGGTGGAGTATGTTTGTAGCGGACTTGATGCAGGTTTTAAAGGAGTTGCAGGTGTTTTTTTTGATCTATCGAAAGCGTTTGACTTGGTTGATCACGAGATATTAGTAAAGAAACTAGAATTCATTGGTTTTTCACAAAATGCTGTTGAATTATTTAAAGATTATTTAAGGAATCGAAGACAATTTGTTCAAGTTGGTGAATCTAAAAGTGGCATGCTTGATGTGTTATGTGGTGTCCCCCAGGGTAGCGTCCTGGGCCCGCTGTTGTTTAAAATTTATATAAATGATATGAAAAATATAAAGTTTTATGGAAAACTATTTATGTTCGCTGATGATATCTGTCTTTTATACAATTATAAACATGAAAAAGTATTGCAAACACAGATCGAATATGACGCCTCTATTTTGTCCGAATTTCTGAGGATTAACAAACTGATTTTAAATACAGGGAAAACTAAATTTATAAAGTTTAAGCCATATATTTCAAGGAACGATGAAGTTATGAGTGTACACATTGGTGATAATTTGATAAATGAGTCAGAGAGTGTTAAATATTTAGGAATTAATCTATGTCACAATCTTATGTGGGAAAACCACATTAATCAGCTGAAATCTAAAATATCATCTGGAATTGGTATTTTGAACAAATTTAGAAACAAATTGAATCCTGAAACGAAAATTTTACTTTACAATTCTTTAATTCACTCGCACTTAACATATCTCCCAATGATCTATGCATCTAAATCTAACTCAGTAATAAAATCGCTTCAATCAGCACAGAATAAAGCTTTGAAGATCGTGTTTAATCTGCCGTTAAGATACAGTACAGTTCACTTATTTAAAAATTTTGCAAAAACTATACTTCCAATACGAGGGTTATATAAACAACAAATTTTAATTTATGTTTTTAAATGTATTAAATGATATGGATCTCACAATATACAGTTTCATCAAAATCTCATACACAGTCAGAGAATAACAAGACATGCGACGGATCTGAATGTAGCGAGATGTCGCTTCGAGTTGACTAAACAACGAGTTACTTTCGCTGGTGCTAACGAGTATAACCAATTACCTGACAACCTTAAAAATATTTTTATACTGTCAACTTTTAAAGGAAGTATAAAACATTACTTGCTTAATAACGTCGAAATACTTCTTACAAATTAACTTAAAAATGTAAATATGTACATATTTTTTATTTTATATATTTTTTTTTCTTTTTTTTATATTCATATGTAATATATTGTTAAATTTTTTTTAAATTATACAGTGTAATATATTTATTGTTGCCTACTTTTTTTGTTAGCCTCTATAAAGCCATAATGGGCGCTGAGGCAAAATTTTAAATTTTGTTAAATGAAATTGAAATAAAGCATTAAAAACGAAAAAAAAAAAAAAAAAAAAAAAAAATATTTTATTAATTAATTCCCCAGTAAAAAATTTTCTTATTTTGCGAAGCACTAATGGTACATTTTAAAAAGTAAGCACACACTTATGCGCTACGCAATAAGACATACAGAGATGCAATAAAGTAAGTGAACGAATTCTTAATAAATTTAAAAATAAATATATAACATTTGAAGAGCCACGACATTCCCTTACTACGAAGCAGGTTTGTAAGGGAGCATATTAAAGAATAACGGTAACAAAAAATTCAGTGTGCAAGCCTCATCGTTATATTCACCAATTTTTATATGCGCTGAATAAAGCGCTTTCTATGTCAAAAATGTATTGCTTCAAAGTGGGAACTCGCCATATAAAATTCATGTCATCCGTAAGCGATATGGTAAGCGAAACTTTAACGTTTCTCCCTTACAAACCTGCTTCGTTGGAAGCACAATTTTTTATTGGGTCATTTATTAATGATGTGCTAACAATCCCAATTTTTTTAAATGAAAACACTGAAATTTATTGTTGTGGGAAAGCTAGTTCCTATGCGCATTTCGCTGGTTGCTTAGGCCAGCTCGTCAGGAAACTTTTTCCAAATACTTTAGAAAAGCTAAAAATATTATACAAGTAAGACCATAAAGTGAATAAGAATTTTAAAACACTCTGGTCTTAAATGTAACAATATCAAAGCTTCAACAAAGTCACAACAATAAACCGTCAATTTTTTCTTTCTGACATTCCCCTACAATTGGCTGGGTTTTTTCCAACACAAATTGTAGTTGTAAGAGGATAGAAAGAAAAAACAAAATTAAAAAAAACAAGTTACTTAAATAAAGCAGCTTGCCATTTCAGCTTTTTATTTGCCGGGCACATGCAAATTTATTATCAAAAATTATTTTTGGGAAGATCTATTTTAATGATTTAAGACGCTTAAAAGTCATAACATTATAAAACCAAAACATTTACATCATTGTCATGTTTTATATTTTGTTTTCTTTTATGTTAAAGATTAAGGGAAATATGTATGAAATAATGCATTTACCACTTTAATTTGTTCATTAAAATTTTACATTTTGCTTTCTAATATATTTTTTAATATAAACTAAACTTTTTCTTTTGCTTGTAAATTTCCTGATAAATTTTTCAGTTTCAAATTAAAAAAAAAAACAGCTGATTGTTTATTCTTCTCCGAACTTACCCAAATAAAAAGTTCGTGCAAATTTGTACAGGAAATTAAAAAAAATACTCTCTCAATTACTCTCTTAATTGCACAAAAATTGTCATGTGGAACGCTTTTGGATAACTTTGTGCAAGTTCGGACTATTTCGTTATGCATCTGGAACAGAGCTATTATTAACACACTGTTTGAAATGTCAAAGTATTTTGATAATTTTTTTAATTAAAATTAAAAATTTAATTTGTACAATTTTTCGTAATCTATATAATCATTTTGGTAATAGTTGTAAAATCAAAAAATTGTTTGCTTGGATTTGGTATGAATTTGGTGATTAGAGGCAATTTTTAATTTAATTAATCTGTGCATGATGTTCGACAAATACTTCATAGTCGTAAGAGAACGACTAAGGAATAGTCTTTAGTGGTTATTGTTAACGATCATCATGACTAACTGAGTAATAAGCAAGTTAGAAAGTATCGCCGGTCAACCCCGACCATTTGATACCCTACACCACAGTATATACAGACAATATTTCGAGAGCCAACCCCATTTAGAAAACATGGCCACCCAATCAGGGACCTTGCAAAATAATGTCATGTTTTGAAGGCTACAATTTATATAACAGTATAAAAAAAATTTGATAACACATTTTGCGTTCTATCAAGAAACTTTTGGACCACACTTCATCTAACTTCTAACATAAAAAAATTGTATGGGCATAAGACAATTACGGAAAGAAGTTTGTATGGGGGCCATGTGAAATTATGAACCAATTCTCACCATTTTCAATAGTCGTTGTCCTTATGACAATTTACACGTATGTATCAAAGTTCATCAAATGACCGTCAAAATTGTGACCTGTACTATGCGCACAATGTAACATGGACAGACAAGCAGCCAGACAGCCAGCTGGACGGACGGACGCTATATTAAAATGTGGGTCTAGCACCAATATTTTTAATGTGTGTTACATACATCAACACAAACGCATAATACTCTTTTTACTATTGTGGTATGGGAATAACAAGATATTTAACGGACTGTCAATACTATTCTGTTTTATCATAAAACTCAGGAGCTTGTAGATCGAGGGTTGAAATTATTATCCTTTTTAAAATTATGAGCTACGTATTAGGTCACGCTTTGGCTGGTCCTATATTAATAACATTTAAAAAAAAACAATCGTTTGGCTGCATCCTGCCAATCAACCTGAAGTTATCTATAGATTCTACAATATTTAAGTGAAATGAAGTTTATTCAGTATTTCCTACTAACTGCAATTATTACAAATTACCGAGACATCTTTAAAGAAAACCGTTGACCATCAATTTTATTTCTAACTTAAAACTAACACAACAGCTCCCATAAATATAAAAAAAAATAAAGAGTTATGATTGTCTCAAAAAAAAAAGATATTAAATAAAAAGGTTTTTAGATTAATCACAGCGTGATTTGCCATTTAAATAATGCAGATAAAAAAAAACTGACATAAAATAGCGCTACATTACAGAATCAATACACTTGAAAAATTTTGTATGTTAAAATTTTTATAACCACACCACAAGAGTGGAGAGACTTTAATGCGTTTGTGCTGATGTGTGTAACTTATATAATTATTGATTTTAGATAAGAGCTACCAGAAGTGGTCACCCGTCGACCAGGACACAATAGAAATTACTAACGAACATAGAACAACTTATATAGGGTGGCGTATAAGTAACGTTATGATTTTTTTAACGAATAACTTTTTTCTTTCTGATTTTAAATAACGTTAGAATTTATTAAAATTTATATTATAGTTTGAAAGTATGTTCACATTATGTTTTGCAGGTAATATCTTTCAAATGGTGGTCTTCGTTGCTTCGGACTGCCGTGCTTTTTCTAGCATTCCCATCACTTTTCTTAGAATTTCAGGTCCCAGCGCCCTCATTTGTTTTCGGATTTACGCCTGAAACTGTTAGAGTGTTCTTGGCTTATTGGCATACACCTTAACAATTGATTTACACCAAAGAATAAATTATGAAGCCGCTAAATCGGGCGACCGTGGTGGCCAGTTAAAATTAGTAAAACGCGATATTATTCTATTGAAAAAAAGTTGGAAAAGCTGTTTGAGCTATGACTCCACCTTGTTGAAACCAGAATTCTGGATTGCCTCAAAAAAATTTTCAATCAGTGCCCGTTATTGAATACCATTCATATTAATCAAAACTTCTTCGTCCTTTTTTAAAAAAAATATGGTGCAAAGATCTTTTCTGAAGTTATTCCACAATATAGCACGCATCTTAGTGGGGGCATTTAAAGTTCAACAATTATCCTTGGATTTTGATTACCCTGCAATTTCTGCAATTTTATTTATTCAAATGACCATTGAGGTGAAAACGGTCCTGGCCTTATCGGTCTTCTAAGCATCAATCTTTGATAACAAAATTATCAATTCATATGACGATATTCTTAAAAAGCCGCAAATATTTCTCTTTATGGAAGTATGTCTTTTGTCTATGTCTACAATCAAAACATCCACATACATATGTTTTGAATGTTTTATTTCAGTTTTAATGTTTTAATTCATCTTTGTTCTAATTCACTTTTATTTTATTTCAACATTGTTCTTCTGCAGTTCTGTTTTGTTCTGTTCTTCAATATTTTTATCGTAAAGCAAAACAAATATTTTGGGAAGTCTGTGTTTTATAATGATAATTATAAAACTCTCTAGAGAGTAAGCAATTTTTTCTGTGCTTGTGCAGCTCTTTAATATAGATAAAGATAATATTCGATACAAGGAACTCTTTTATGATTCTAAACCTCATAACAAAATTTTGTTTTGACTGCTCCATGATTGTCCATGGATCCCAAATAGGGTACATCTCGAAAAATGTTCTGTATAGGGTACAAAATGTTCGGGCTTGACCGACTATACTTTTTTACTTGTTTGATAATTGCAATAAAATGAATATATCAGTTTAAAGATTTTAAAAAGAATTCTTGCAAAAGTCTGGTTTTTTAAAGCTTAAAAAATAAAATTAAAAAAACCATTCGGTTTTTCTTTGAGTGTACTCCTCGTTTGTATATTGACTACAAATGCTGCGTCTGTGAATCAGCATGTAACCACTTATTATGTGGATTTGTTGAATTTTTGAAGCATAAACAGCACGTCATATAAATAAAAACGTAGTCTTAATAAAAAAAGTAAAAAAGCAGCATTTATAAGTTTATGAATGCAAATGGCTGATATATTAGTTTTTTCCTTATTCTTTTTCATCTGCTTATTCCTTTTATTGTTGCTAAAAAATAGCGAAACATCACAAAATATGAGAGTATTTTTTTGAATAATTTTTGTAACAAATTGAGTGAAATAATCTGGGAGAAAACCATAATTTAAACGCAAATTTAAAAGTTACTTAAGAATTTAGATTTTTTTTTTATATAAACAGGAAAAAACTTTTTGTAAATAAAAAAATAGAAGCAAATTCAATAGTGTTAAGAAATAGGGAAAGAAGATATGGCAGACTAAAGGAAGTTGTTGTAGTGAGAAGGAATATTTTGGAAAAAGTTTTGTACAAATATAGGGTGTTTTTTAGCTGCTTTAGAACTTTAAATCATAACACAAGACAGAAATATTGTTGGAATGTAATTTTTTTTTATTTTAATCTGGTAGATAATTTTATGGCATTTATTTTTTAAATATGATTTTCGGCATACGCTCGCCGCGGCTCCGAGTTACATGATCCATTCGATCAGTCAAATTTTTGACAACTTTTTCCAATAAATCTAGTATAGAGTCAATGGTGGGTTGAATATTGGCTTGCAATGTTTTAAGTTGTTGGTTTGACCAGGGCTGTGGAGTCGGAGTCGGAGTTGAAGAGTCGGAGTTGAGGTTTTTGTACCGGAGTCGGAGTCGGAGTCGCAGTACCCAAAAAAAAGCGCGACTCCGACTCCAAAATATTTCGGCACAAAAAATTTAAAAAAATTTCTAATATTTTCCAATATAAAAATTCTTCGAAATTGGCGATGCAATATTTTGCAGATCAATATGAATAAGTAGATTTTAATTTATTTTATAAGAAATAGTTGATTCAAGTACTTTACTATTTAAGTATAATAAGGTATATTTTTTATACGTGCGGGAAAAAGTCTAAATTACATTAGCAAAACTTATACTCAGTTATTGATCTAGTTGAAAAAGATGTGTGATTTTTTAAATAATTTACTCATGCTAAAAAATGTGATTGACAGGAATTGCCAATAATTTTAATATAAAAATTTTTTAACCATCAGCGCTGAAATATTTTCAACAGTGTACAGAATAAGTGTTGCTATAGCGCATAAATACTAGTATGTATTAGAAAAACTGTGACGTAAAATTATTTCTCTTTTGTGTAGAAACATCTTTATCGGCCTGCCTTTAATTCCTACCATATAACTCATGTTTTTCTTATGCTCATTACGCAGAGATTCCCATAATTCGTTTAATAAAGATGTTTCTACACAAAAGAGAAATAATTTTACGTCTCATTCATTTCGAATCACGGTTAGAGTAGGAGTCGGAGTCGTGAGTCGGAGTCGGAGTCGCACTTATAAAATTTCAGCGTTTGGAGTCGGAGTCGGAGTTAGTACTTTTTTCGGACGACTCCACAACCCTGGGATTGACGGCATAAACCAATGACTTAACAAAGGCGTTTAATCGCAAGTACGAGAGGGCCAAATTGATTTTGCATTAAATAGATTGTTTAGCGCGCTATATACCAAGTTGCGCCATCTTGTTGGAAACAAAAATTCAGCCAGCATGGCTCAATAAAGCTCATCATTCAACGCAACGGCAGCTTCTTGCTCATTTCAAAAATCCACGTAGGCCACACCAAGCAGTACATTTTACTGGATGTAATGGAGATTGGTTAACAACTTGAGAATTGTTTCGCTCCAAATAGGGCAATTTTGTCTATTGACGTCGCCATTTAACCATAAATGGGCTTTTTCAAATGACTAAGTTCTCTCTGAACTACACGAATTCTGTTTTTTTTAAATATTTCCGCAATTTTTTTGTTATTTTTAGCGTTAAATGATTTATGATGACTTGCCAAGACTTACTGAACAGAAATGTCAAATGTCAGCTGTCAAACCATACACAGAAAAAATTATCAGTAGTTTTGTTATCAAATTAAACAATTGTTTAAAAAGTATTTAAATTAAATTAATGTGATAATTGAATCAATTATTTCTTAAGTTGAAAGAAAATTAAAAACATAATTTTTATTTAATTAATATTTTTTGGTTGTTTTGAAATAAATTTTTAATTAAAATATTAATTAAATATCAAAAATTGTTAATTGACTTTTTCGTTTAAAAAAAAATAATTTAAACTTGTAGAATTATTTTTGGGAATTGTCACTATTTAATTAAATAAATTTACACATTGTTTGAAATGGCAAAGTTTTTTGATCATTTTTTTTTAATTAAAATTGAAAATATTATTTATTGAAAATGAAAAAAAAATATTAACAATGTTACAATTTTTAGTAATCAATTTAATCACTTTGGTAATTTATTGAATGGGCTATTTTATGAAAATTTTGCGAGAGTAGAATAAAATTATTTGACATTTTTAAATAAATTTTTTATTAAATAACAATTGTGATTTTTAATTGAATGTTTGTTTTTAATTGAAGTTTTTAATATTTTAATTAAGCTGAAGTTCATTTAATTTAATTTTCATTAAATTATTTTTATTGACAGAAGGAATTTACAAAATGAAAAGAATTGAATTTTTTTTTTTTTTTTTTATAATTCTTGACTGAACCACATCCCCTTCATCAGAATTCTTTGCGTTGTACCGTATGCGCCACTGCGGTGACTGTCATTCTTTAATTAAACATCAATCTTTAACCAATGGTATTGGTAGATCGAATTATCCAAAAAAAAATTTAATTCATTTCATGTTGTAAATTCCTTCCTTCAATAAAAATAATTTAATGAAAATTAAATATGATGAACTTAAGCCTAATTAAAATATCAAAAACTTAAATTTTTTATTTAATTATACAAATATTACTAATTAAGTGCAAAGATTAACAAGTTTAACACTAACGGGACGTAATTTAATGCTTGATGAATAATAAGGTAGCGTTGAAATCAAGAAGTCTATCAAAAACGGTTACAAAATTAATATCCATGCAGTCCAAATGGTGACATGTCATAACGTCCAGTGACAGTGTCCATGGACGCTATGACGCAAAAAAAGTGGACACTATGACACTGTTTAATGTGTCATAATGTCCATCAGAGCAGTGTCGTAATGTTCGCGGACATTATGACACTTTGCAGAGTGTAATAATGTCCACAACTTTTTTTTCTTTTTTTGGTTAGGACCAGCACTCAGGGGATGAGCCCTACTAATCCGTTGCATTGTGTTGGAACTAGGAAAATAGGTTATGGGAAGGAGGAAAGAGGGAGTAGTGCTTGTGAACATTCGACATGAATTTATTCATGTTGAAAGTGAGAGGGAAGACTTCAGCAGGAAGGTTATTCCCCATACGAACATTTATTTAAAAAAAAAAACAGAATTCGCGTAGTTCATAGAGCAGTTCGTCAATCCCACAAATATAAAAAAATGTTTTACTATGCTGCTTAATATAATGTTGCCTTTGAGTGTAAACCTGCTAACAATTCTAGCAAATTGTATAGGGCATTCAAACAACTTGTACTGTTTTCTGTTTCTAGCTCAAAAATATTTATAAAAAAGTATTGTTCTTAGTCGATGCGGTATCACTTTATCTTTTAACCGGTATAATTATGTCATATAATGTAAAGGTGCATTAAGCAGGTTTACACTCTAAGCCGATGATAAAGTTATCCATATTTTAATGATTAAATGTTTTGAGAAACGGTTATTTTAACAATCGAATGCAATTGAAAAATGTTATGAACGCAACGCCCAATATCTTGCAGTAAGGGAGGTACTGCCTTACAACAAGAATATGTATGGACTATTGTAAAACAAGGTGATGGATCGTTGATAGTTTATGGGTGCATGAATGCTGATAAAGTCGAAAAATTAAGAAGTATTTATACAATAATGGACAGTCGACAAAATTAACCTTACGAATAATATTTTCGTAATGATGCCCGAGAACGATCCCATGCTCAACACAGCCCGTGTAGGAGAATGGCTGCTGTACAAATGTAACAGTAAGATATATACATCCTTCACATTTCCCCGACATACAATAAATGTCATCTAAAAGTTATGGGCAAAGTTCAAAAGCTCATCCGCAATATAAGAGCATCGTCAACTTCCTAGTGAAAAGGGATTTTAAAAGATTAATGGCAAAAGATTTCTGCCAAGCACCAAAAAACTTACTTTCTTCGATGTTTTAAAGGTTTAAGGAAGCAAAAGATGCAAAAAGTATTGAATTTCATTATTTGTTTACTAAATACGAGTACCTTAAAACCTTGTAAATTTTTACTATTTTTGTAAAGCTTTATAATCATAACGCCTGTCGTTAAAATATTTTGTTTAACCGTTTTTTTTATCGAAAAGTATATCGTTACCTTAAACGCAAACCGCCCTAACAAACAAAAATAAATTCAAAATTGGAATCTTCCGACCAAAATAAGCGATGTTATTAACAGAAAACCAATGGAGTTACGGCGCTAAAGCCTTTATGATACAAAATTTTTTATACACTGAATTGATAGAAAGAAACGGAAAATGTTAGAAAGAGCCAACTGAAAAAAATTTAAACAAAGTTTTTTTTTCTTTTGTTGTGGATTTGTTTATTTCATTAAATGTTGTCAACTTTTTTTTATGAGAAATATAAAAACAAAAAGCGGTAAATCGCAGAATTTGCCCATAAACCGCTTATTCAGCAACATTTTTAATATTCAAGCTTGAACAATTTGAAATTTCTTTGACAAAACTTAATTTTCTATCGATATCTTTAGTAAAATTTTTGAAAGTTTGCTATTTATTTTAATACAGCTGAACTCTTTGCAATTGGTAAATTTCTATTCTATTACATTATATTTGCACTGTTCACCGAAACTTGAACAATGCATTAAAAATTTAGTGTCATAAGGGCTTAAAAGACCGTACTAACCGTTTATATAATATGCCACATTGCAACTGTAAAAATAACTGGTAGGAGTTAATGTCAAACAATTTATTTATTGAACGAAAATAAATCGTAAACACTTTAAGGCAATTTATTATTGAAACTATAGTTTATATTTTTCATCGATTTTTGCTTCTCCTGTAAAATTTTCAAAATTTTAGATAGGGCCGTTTGGGCTTTAAGTAACGAAATGTTGCTAAAGAAAGTCAATGGTATGTATAGAACTGCGACATAAAGTGCATGTTGCGATATTGATACAATGTTATAAGTTCAATCAATCAAAATTATAGTTGTGCCAATTCTATAATTTTTAAACATAATATTGTAGCCGAAAATTTTTTGATTCTTTTTTTTTTTTAAGTAAAGTCAAACTTCCAACTTTGATTTTCCCACACAAGAAAAAGTATGTAGATAAGCAAACATACACGTATTTATTATTTTCACATGCAATAAACATATCTATCACTTTTAAGTAATGTTTATTTAATATATATTGATTTTATTTTTATTTCAAAGAAAAGAAATAATAGAAAATACATAAATGAAAGCAAAACAGATATTGAATCATAGCCCACCATAAATAACTCAAACCTCTGCATACCACATGCAACATAACACACACACGCAGTCGGAGTGGTAACCCACTTCTTCTGACACTCATGTACCCTGCAAACAATTTCGATCGAAAAAAAAGCCAAATAGTTTCCCCATTTAGCAAAAGTCTATCGCTTTTGCTATTAAATTCTTACTGATGTAGTTACATCGTTCGGGAAGAAGTGTCCCACTATGGTAACATTTACATGTAGAACCCACTTAGGCTGGGTTTTTGAGATCTCAGTTAAACTAGGTTTAGTTAATCTGAAAACAGATTTGTGCGGCCATTACCAAGGTTGTATACAAATTTTTGACGGAACAGCTTAGTTTTGATTAAAATGTTGGTCTGTAATGAAATAATAAAAAATAAATCACATTTCGTCGGAAAAAATCTGAGTTTCAGAGTATGTTAAACTAAGTTTAAACTTAATTCACATCTGAAAAACCCGGCCTTAGTGTCTATATTTTATGACGAATTAGAACGCTTTGGTAGTTTAACCCTTTCAGGGTCAAAAATAAATCTGAAAATTTGTATATAAGGTAATGTGATGGCGCTGAAGCCGGGAAAAATAGTTTTTGCCTCATGCAGCTCCCCCGGTTTTTAGGGAATGCCGAATATATTCAAAATTGACCTATAAATGTCCACAAAAGTACCTACAATTTATTTTTGCAATATTTTTTTTCAAGAAAATACTTATTTACGCATGCATCAATACTTGTTTAAAAAAAAAATTTATTTTGGGCATTTCTCTTCCATTTTTGGGAGAAAAGTTTCAGGGTTTTCTGATATTTTGGTATATAAAACGTGTTCATATGTCATACTAGAGCCCTAAAATAATTTGAAATTTTGAGTATTTTCAATAATGTCTTTGTACGGGAGGTACCACGCACACTTTTCCAATCCCGCCCATTTTTTTTAGAGAGTTTGTGTATTGGCAAGCAACATGTTTGTACTAAATCTGAAAGCCGTAGCTCTTGCCGCTCTCGAGATATGCAGAAAAAAAGAATTTAAAAAACAACAACAACATGGGATTTATGGAAAAAATTAGAGGTAGTCGTGGTTTTTTGCTCATATCTCAGCCATTTATGGACCGATCTTCCTGAGTTTCAATAGCAAACAATTCCGGACAATATGTGATATAAATGTACAACAACCTAGCCTTCATCATATCTGGGGTCTTCGGAAAACCCATTTCAACGGACGGACAGACGGACAACCGGATTTGAACTTCCCTTCTCATAAGAAGCCAGAATATATGTACTTTATATGGTCTTAGATCAATATTGTTGAAATTATAAACGGAATGACAAAGTTATATATACCCCTTTACCTTCGGTGAAGAGTGTAAAGAGACTCTTTTGCCGGGAGATAAATGTATTATCTTGTGAACCGGTTTCTTAACCATTACGACTTATATTAGAGCTATCTTCCTTGCAATCATTTCAGAATCAATTATGAGCCAACTTCAATTGATATTATGATCCTATTTGTATTTGCACTATTGCTATATTTGGCTATGGCGAATTTTATACACCCTCCAATATGGGGCGATAATAACAGAAAGTCATATAAATAACTTTCTTTAGACAAAAAATATTTTGTGCCACGCCCACTTCTCCGACCCCGCACACATTTTGTGGGATGTTGTGTATTGATAAGCGATACGTTTGTACCTAATATCGAAACTTTGGCTATTTCCCTTCTACACAAATTTTTAATGTCTTTGTATGGAAAATGTCACGGCCAATTATCCAATCCCGCCCATTTTTTTAGAGAGGTTGTGTGTTGATAATAGAGATGAGAGATCCCGTGATTTATAAAGAACTTCGTGATTAGTGAACGTGATATAAAAATCACTGCTCCTTAAAACTGTGACTGTGATCACGGTTTGACAGTTTTTAGTTCTTTTATAGCAAGTGCGTCCAAGCTATATTTTCAATGCGCGAGCTTTCGTAAGTACACAGGTACAGAAATATTGTTCATCTCTAGTTGATAACCAAGATTTATAAACTATGGCTCTTGCCGTTCTCCAGATATATAGAATTCTATAACGTCTTTGTGTGGGACGCGCCACTCCTACTTCTTTTTTAGTTGATAACCCAGCTACACATGTGTACGAAATATGGACAATTTGTCTCTTACAGTTCTTTAGATATAAGTAAATCTATTTTGTGCAAAGCCGACTTCTCTACTTCCACTCAAATGATGTCGGAAGTTGTCTAATGATAACCATGATCCTTGTACATTATTTAAAACTTTGCCTCTTGTCGTCATCCAGGTACACAGAAATCTATAATGCCTTTGTATGGGAAATTCCACGCCTACTTTACCACTTCCGCACACATTTTGTCGGATGTTTTGCATTGATAATCAAGATGCTAGTGCGTAATTTGGAAACTTAGGTTCTAAACGTTCTCCAGATATACATAAAAAAAGATAACAACAAGGGATTTATGGGCAGTGTTGCCAATTTAGTCATTTTCTGGCTAGAATTAGCCATTTTTCACCTGCTAAGCAATTAAAAAATTAGTTTCGCCATTAGCCATTTTCGAACTTGTTTAGCCATAAAAATGTTTTTAAGTTTTTTTCTTTAAAAATAATAATTTTTATTTTTTTTATAAAAATTGCTAAAAGTAAAATAAACAATTAAAACCTATTTAATTTGAATCAGAGCTTTAACATATGGGAAAATCACTATAAACGATCAGTTTTCACCAAGTAAACATCCTTAAAAGTATTTAAAAAATAGGTTACATTTAGCAACCGTTAATTCGATTTTATCAATTAGGGATATATTTTTAACATAACAATAAAAAAAAAATTTATCTCTTTTTTTCGAGATTTGGACTCAAAAGTTTGGGTTAATGTTGTCATGATTATGATTTACCTTCAAAATATTAAAAACTAATAAGTGATTCCTATGAGATGAACAATAACGATATCGAATTTATTGACGATTTAATTCTTGAAATGCCAAAAAAAAAAAAAAATTAGTTTTCGTTTAATTTTAAGTTACTAATTAATTTAAATTTTCAATTTTATTGTAAAAACTTTTAATGAATTATTTTTGTTTTGGTATTGAATTTTAATGCGTTTTTATTTTAGCAAATTTTAAGCCATTTTCTAGCCTTTGTTTTCTGTACATTTAGCCATTTTTGGTCAACAAGTTTTGGCAACACAGTTTATGGGTTAATTAGAGGCAAACGTAGGTTTTTGCTCATGTCTCAGCCCTTTGCGGACCGATCAGGCTGAATGTCAATAGCAAAAATCGGACTATATGTGGCATAAATATATAACTACGGAGTCCCCATCATAGCTAGGGTCTTCGGAAGAGCTATTTCAACAGACACACGGACAGACGGACTGACATCGTGATATAACTTTTCTTTTCATAAGGATCCAGAATAGAATTTCTTTATAGGGTCTGGGTTCAATTTTGCAGAAATTACAAGCGGAATGACAAAGTTATGTACACCTTTTAACTTCGGTGAAGGATAAAACAATTATACAAAAATCGCAAGAGTCACTGCCTTTAAAATAAAAAAATGACGCGTTAAAACCAACAGCGTAAAAAGCTTTTTCCCTGTAACCTGTGCAAAATATAACTGCCAAATCTGAAAAGTCTTGTTTCGAACATCTGTATGATTATATTATTATTCTGCACATTTTGCAATTTTGTTTTTTTCAAGTCGCTAGGCAATTAAATAAATCTATTTGTAGTTTTGCACACAACTGATTATATAGTTTTTGGTCATCTAACGTAGTCTTAAAAACTAAATTTGGTGATATTTTCAAAAACCATCTTCCAATTGCTGACTGGGTTGGCTTATGAATATTTATAAAGTTTTGTACAAGAAAAACTCACATACTACTATGTATTACTTACTGTACGTGTATAACAGGCCGCATGAAGTAAATAATTAATTTATATAGCTAAAACTATAATCAGAGTATGAATACAAAGAAACATAAAGGAGAGTGTGTAAGTACAATATCAATACTACCTCCTGTCAAACTCCTACCAACAAAGTAAACATCTTGAAATGACGGCAAGTATTCATTTATGTCATTCTCTTTATTGGCCTGCCTAGCTTTTTAAAAATGTATGGGTATCTATGATCACTTCCATTATTCGAAACACTTTATCAACACCCCCATGGATACTCCCAAGTGTGGGCATTAGTTTTATTTGTAATTAAATGTAAAACACCCTTTTATGATTAACATATCTGTATATTATTTTCATTTCTTGTTGCTTACAGTTATTGCTTAACTCATGATTTGACTGTACGATAATGACCAAAATCATAAAAAAAATTTGTAAGAGAAAATAATAATACTTTTATATGTATTTGTTTTTTTAGGGTTTGCAAGTCGATTAATAAAAAAATAAGACCCTCTTCAAATATTTCATATTTTCTTGATTTTAGTGAACATTTTCTAAATATATCTACACTCATAAAATTGTTACAGTAACTGATTGTAGGTTACTTAATTCGTGTTCCGTACTGTTAACATTTAAGGAAAATATAGTTATTTTACGAATCAATTTATTTTTTAAATTTTATGTTTGTTATTAAAAAAACAAAGTACCAAAAAATACTGTTTTTCCGTACTAATATTGGTATGCAGTTTGATTTTTTGTCAGTTTAATTATATTTTTTTCAAGCAAGAACTTTAAAATTTTACGGAATATTCTGTTAAAAAAATAAATTCTAAAATTTATGTAAAATTCATTTATTTTAAATGAAATGTAAATGATCCGTTTTTTAAATAAATTTTTAATTGTTTTAAATGAATTTTCTGTGGAATTAACCTACATAATATTTTGAGTGTACAGGGTGGCTGATGAAAGCCGCTACCAAAAGAAAACTTGATCTGAATGGGAACGTAAATAAACAAAATTGTCGCTTATGGAGTGTATCAACTCAGAATTACTGAATGAGAGGGAATTACATCCAATTCGCGGAACAGTGGGGGTGCAGATTCTTCACGCTGTGTTGTCGGGCTGTAATTCTTTGAATAAAATGGACACAACTTTACGGTTACTGGAGACCGTTACTTGAGAATTTTTCTTTCCGGAACTACGCCGAAAGAGAATTCCTTTCAACTCTGTTTCTGTATCAACAAGATGGTGCAACTGCACAAATAGCTTATCCGGTTATGGTCAATTTACGCACAAAATTTCCTAACAGGCTCATTTCAAGAAACTCAACCTTCCGTGGCCCTCTCAGGTCGCCTGACTTTTAAGTCAATTTTCTTTAAGACTAATTAAAGTATTTTGATACAATTCAATGAGCTTTCAAATGAATAGAGATTGAATATATTCAATTCATTACAAAAAGTTATTCCGGTTTCTTTATGTAGCAAAATTCATCAGCCGCCCTGTACAATATAAATTTAATACAGTATCTTTGATTAGAAACCAACAACCGAAAGACGACCCGCAAGATCTAGAATCAGATGGTTAGATTGCGTAAAAGCAGTCGCCAGAAAGCTTGGTTTTAGTGACTGGAGACTGCAGAAGATCGCAATACATGGAGGAAAATTGTAGACAAAGCTAAAGTTCACCCTGAGCTTTAGTGCTAATGGAGGATGATAATACAATGAACTACAACTAAAGTAACAAGTTCGTAAGCGCATTGTACTTCATACCTAATTGCTATTCGCCGCATTACATGACAATAATTTATAAAGTGATTTCTCGTAATTCACACAATAATTCGTATATGCATGTTGCTTGACGGCAAAACTAAAAAAAAAAAAATTATATTAAGGTAATATCTAAATTTTGGCAGTGCGTTCTTTTCCTTAATGTTAAGACTTATGCTTGATTGTAAAATTCGTTTGCATTACGAACGTTAATAAGTAAGTAAGATTTAAGAGTTACAAGTATAGACGCTGCGCAGAGGAGTATTTTGGCTGAAAAGGTGGCCAAGATTTTTAAACGTTCACGCACGCAGAGAAAAATATGGTACGGCATGGTTATAGTAACAACACTGTGTTTATTGTAACAAGATATTATTGTCGTGACCAAAAATTTTTTATTGAATATCAGCAATATTTTGGTTACTGTTAACATTTCAGTAGTTATCGCAATTAAAAATTTGATTGTGGTTCACAGAAAACTAATTATTTTTCTAACAACTAAATATTGATAACTTTGAAAACATATTATATTAGTTACAATCATTCAAAAATATATTTGATAACTTTTTTTTTTTTTTTTTTTTATTATTATTATTCCTACTACGCTAATCCCGCGAAGCTCTTCGCTTGTCTGCAGGAGACCAGAGTCTCTACCAGCTAGCTTACCGGGGCACCCACATTATGATAACCTACGATTATAGTATGATTACTGTTATAATATTTTGAATCATAATTCTTTTAAATTTATTGCAAGTAAAACTCGAGAGCTTGTAATTCTCATTCACTTTAAAATGTTTTTTGCATACTTTATTTAGCTTTTCAAAATTCTTTGGAAAAAGGTTTGCTGATGATCTGTGTATATGATTACATTTAACCATAACATAATCACTTTGTATCATAATATGATCACTTCTAAACGAATTATGATTAAAATGATAAGAGTATATCATAATTATAATAAATAAAATATGATGTAATAAAAACAAATTGTGTTATATAACTAAAAACAATTGCACTAAATTTCTTGAAGCTTTAACAAATATCACTTCTATATCGAAATTTGTTCTAGTTTAGATTTTTAAATACAAGAAATAACTCTACAGAATTTTGTGATTTACAATGGGTCCAATATAAATTCCCTTCTCGAAATTTATTTTAGTTCGGCTAAATCTGTTACGAATAATGATATTTTATTCAAATAAGTTCAAATTAAGTTTGATATGACTAGAAAAAAAAATCGACAATCGCAATTTACGGCTTTTTTTTAAACTCTTTAGCTGCGGTTTAAAAAAGTTTCAATTGAATGCAAACCCTACTTTAGATATACTTGTGCTTGCCCGTAATCATTGTTAAGGAGTACAAATATGAATGTTTTTCCAATTATCTTGTAGCTGACATAAATTGTTGTTATTTTCGTTGTTTTTGTTATAATAGCAAGGAGAACTGGTATTGATTTATGAAATTGTTAGATTTATGTTGCAACTAATAATTGAAAATGTTTAGCTGGTTTAGTAGAGGGTTTTAAATTTAAAAATGGAATGGTAAAATACACAAAAAGTTAATTTATTAAAAATTTAAAAAGTGTGTATTTATGAGCTATGTTTACATTTGTCCTTCAAGTTGTGCTGAAAAAGGTCAACAAGAAAAAGAAAGACAAAAACATGAAAAAACAAGAAGAATTCTTGACAAAAAGTACGAAAAACAGAAGTTAGGAGGAACATGTAAATCAATTAAAATAGATAATCATTCATTCAAAAGCAAATTTCGATCTACCAAAGTGAAATACCATTTGGTTTAAAAATTGATTTTTGACTATTGACGTCATCCGGCTGCAATAGCCGAGTGAGTAAGACGGCAAACCCCACTGAAGAGATTGTGTGGTTACAATCGAAACTAGTCTGGGCAACCTGTCCGTGAACGCCTGGGTTCAAATCTCAGCACAGTCAAGAATGAAAAATTATCAATAAAAAATTTTAATTAATTTCATGTTGTAAAATTCCTGTCTTCATAAAAATAATTTAATGAAAATTAAATTCAATGAACTTAAGCCTAATTAAAAATATCTAAATTTGGATTAAAACCCATTGACAGTTCAATAAAATAACCACAATAATAATTAGTGTTTATTTATTTTGAAATTACTTTAGATATTTGTTTATATAACAACTTCTTGTTCTTTTATTACTATTACTCTTAAAAAACCTGAGTAAAAATAATTTGTCATTGTTAGAATTTTAATGACAAAAGTAATTGAACCCTGCAGCCACACCATCAAGTTTTTTTCGATAGTCTTTCACATATACTGTTCGTCAAAATTTACATAAATTGAAAGCTTATACGTAGGCTACATGCAATTTTCTGTCCAGATGTCATAAAGAAAACACTAAACTTTTAGTCAGCTGTTAAATTGAACATAAAATTGCCAACACTGAAAAATATTTTGCCCCAATTAAAGCATTAATCAAAAATAAAATCAGTTTTAATTTAAAATGTAATCAATTGAAATAAACGTTTAATCAAGTGAATTAAAAGTTTAATTGGAACTAATAATTTGCACCAGTAAACAAATTGAAAGCAGTCTCATGATCACTTTTAAAAGTGTGTGTGTTAGTAAAAAAATTGAGAGTGGTTTGCAAATTGAGAGTAACTGAATGGCAAAACTTGATCGTAAATGTATAGAAATAAGTCATTATTAAAAAAGCGACAAATAACTAACGGAGAGTTAGAGGCTTAATATATTCCACAAAAATTTTTATCGTCACATTTTCTTAAAAGTTTCTGAATATACCGTATACCTCAGATGTAAATAATACATAGTTTTATTTGCTGATATGCTACAAGGGGGGAAATTTAACTTCCTCCCAAAAAAAAAAATTCCGATGTGATCTTTCAAAATGCCGACACACGTATTATTTTTGCCTGCTCTACCAGAATCCATTATCATAACCCTGTTATTTTAAATTTTTTTGGTTGCTGTGCAGTGTTATATTTTTTATATATTTTTTGACAACATATTAAAATTTACCCTCGTTACTATTATAGTTCCCTAAAATATTCACATTTAAATTCAACATTAAAAAATAAGTTACAACCTCTTCTGTTTCCATCTTTTATCATTTCCTACAGAGTTAAACAAATAATTTAAAAAACAAGGCTGCCATATCTATATTTTAAAGAAAAGCGTTCTAGACAAGAAAAATAAGTTCATTTTTCATGAGTGATATGTTTTTCAGACTTATAAACTAAGAAGGTATAGTCGGTCAAGAGCGACCATATGATATCCTACACCATATCCTATATACAGTCATATTTTCCAGAGTGTACCATGTCTTGGAAAAATAAAATGATGTTAGAATTTATAAAAGCGTTATGTGTGCTTAATAATATCAATATAAGATTTTTTCGTTTAAGAGTTGATTTATTGCTGCTGTCTATTTTGTACCTACGGTCACTTCTTTAACTAGCAGCAGAAAATTTTGTCATTACATAGTATTATAAAACTAATAATCGCCCCACTTAATTGGGTAATACAAACCAATATTTATTAAGAAGTTAGGACATTTAAAGCTCTTTTCGGGTCTGTTATGTGTATTGGAGTCTTAGTCAAATATGGACTGATTTTTATAATTTTTGTTAAGATCTAAATTGCATAAGAATACAGTTTATGGGTACAAAGACTCTATTTCGCCAAAAAAAAAGATTGTATGGGAGCAATGTAGAGTTTGGAACCGATTCTCATCATTTTCAATAGGCCTTGTCCTTATGAAAATGTAGAAGAATGTGAATGTGATTAACGCACAAGGTTAACATTGGACGGCCGTCGTTATATTGGCTCAAAAAGTGATGCTATGGCGACCGGTATACTAAAAAGTTTCGACCAATATTTTTATGTGTTACACAAATCACCACTAACGCATAATACCTCTCAACAATTGTATTGTGAGTCTACAAACCAATTTAATATTATTTGAACTTTAAATTTAAATTACAATTTTCTTTCCAAACATTTTATACGATTTCAACAAAACTCTTAAATTTCAGTGTTTTCATTCAAAAATTGGGATTATTAGCACATCATTAATAAATGAATTAATTAATAAAATATTTCATTCCCGAAAATAATTTTTGATAATAAAATTCTCCTATATCTGGCAACGCTTCACATACTAATACATACATATCGTCACCTTAAATGCAAAAGGGCGTAACAACACTATTTTTTTACAGGAGAAACAAAAAAACTTTAAAAAATCTATAACTACAAGGTGTTCTTGGCGTTTGAATTTTTTTAAATAAATCCGCCATTTTTTCGCAGGGAGCTGAATGTTTTGTGAACATGAAGTTCAAGAAAACGAACACGCCCTTTTGAATATTAGTTCACGATATATATGATTATGATATTAATGTTTTTATTTATTTAGATATTTAGTCGGTGGTAGGATGTACAAGTTGTTGCAGTTGTTTTAATAATTCATGCAACTTGAAAACAGAAAGAGAAAAACAAATGATAAAAGAAAATGGAGCAGTCACAGATTTTTGTTGTAGTAGTTATAATTGTTGTTTTATTTTTTGATTTGTAACAAAATATGAATAGAAAAAATAAATAAAAATCTATTATGGATTTCAGTTCATTAAAGTGGATGGACTATTAAAAAAGTTTGTACTTGAGAACTAAAATACTGAGGGAAAAATAATTTAAGGTTTTGCTTAGAACTTTCACAATGGAAATAGTATAGCTAGTAATTATGATTATTTAGTTACAAGAGCCAAATAAAAAGTGTAACTATGGAATTAAAATTCGATAATGCTTGGAGGACCTATAAAGGAGCCAGTATTTTTTATATTGAACTACAGTTGAAAAATAGTTAAGCAATACATACACATGTAGGTAGATACTTTCAAAAATATACTGGGTCGATATACCCATTCCTAAAACCAAAATAATTAAATAGGATAGTTGGTCAAGCACGACTTTATGTTTCACTACACCACAGTATTTACAGAAAATTTTCGAATGCATACCTTGTTTGACACCCAAGAGTATTCATGGACATGCCAAAACAACATTATTTATGAGGTTAAAATTAAAATAAGGGTTCGTTGTGTCGAATATTATCTAGCTATATACATCTATATGAGATTTTGAACTTCAAGTAATTTAAAAAGGATTGTTTACATAGGACCTATGTTAAAATATGGACCAACCATCACAAAATTTGTACATGACATATGAACTCTCAAAAAAGTCGTCAAATTTTATATCAACACCAACATTTTTAGAAAAGTTATTTTAATGAAAAAATTTTTCGGGAGCTGTAGTTGTAGTAGGTTGAGTGTGTATATCTACGTATTTTATAAAGTTTTTTTGTAATAGTTTTATTCCTTACATTTTTTAGGAATGAGTTTATACACTACCAGACTATTATCTTGTATCTTTCTGTTACATTTTACCTTAGCTATCCTTTGGATAGCAATGAAGTATATTTAATATACAGGAAAATTTACAATTATTAGACACCAGCAGAATGCAATGCATTTTCTGGCCCGCTACGGCCTTCGTCAGCATTGTATAGTGATACTTTAAAACAGGGGTGTCAGGGTCATGCACAATTGTGTCAGCAAAACTAACATGTACGCTTACGCTCTTTTATTTTGCGAACGTAAAATATAATTTTTTACTGCAAAACACTCTCATTCAGCGGGAAATATCGAAATATCGCACGGCCTGTTTTGAGGCCTCTAAACAGAAATAATATATTTATTATTTATTATCTTTGTTTATGTTTTGTTTTATTTCTGTTGACATTGTACAATGATTGACAAATAATATCTACATTGTTTTGCATTTAAGCTAACGATATGTGTTTTGTTTGTGAAAAAAATTCTTTGTTGCCTTTTAAAGGGTCCCTTTTTCTTTCGTTAAAAAGACGTACCTAAATGCAGAAATTATTAAGAAAAAAATAGCCACAAGAATTTGTTGGTATTTTGTGCTTGTAAAAATATTTTTCTTTCTGTACCAATCGCGTCAATGGGTTTTGTTTCCTTTGAAAACACTTTTCTCAAGTAAGTAAAAATATTTAAAAAAGTCTTGTTTTCCTACAATTTATGTGTAAACCTATACACATAAAAGCAAATGTGACAGCAGGTAAAATTTTTGGGTAAGAAGATGTGTATTATTAATGTATTAATGAAACTTTATTGTTTAACGTCCACAAACCTAAAAAATGTTTTGTTGTTTCGAAACTGCAATTTAAATTTAGAAGATATTATTGGTAAGTAAAAGTATATTTTTATAGGCTAGTAAAATCTTCTCTTTTTATAATGGTGGTTAATAATTATAGAATATTTTTAAACTTAATGGAGTTATTATTTGCATTAGCATGTGCAAATGAATTTTCATTGTTGGCATTTGCAAAGGTATGTTGAGCACCAAATTAAAAATTTTGGAAAGAATTGTATAAGGTTGTAAAAAGATTTCAAATATTGTCAAATGCTCAATTTTTCCAAAAAATAAGCAAAGTTTCTGCGAAATGCAGGTTCCAAATTAAATTTTTTTAAATAATAACTGAGTGTGTCTGTCCATAACTCAACATTTTTCGATAATTGTATTATTATTAATTGCTCTAAAGTCTTCATAGCAAAATATGTATGTTAATTAGGCCTCGTAATAGGCCTCGCAACCGCAGATTCCTCCCGCTGAGAATGAAAGAGACAAGAGTATTCGCACCAATACAATCATAATTGACACCACTGCTTTAAAAATTGAATGTATTTAACTCAACTATTTTAACAAATAGATTTTGGGAATTATTTCTTTTCATAAGCTACTTTATTTTATTCAACATTTTTATATATAGCTTAGATTTTGACAATTCCCAACATTATTTTAAACGAAAAAATCAATTAAGATTTTTGATATTTAATTAATATTTTAATTAAAAATTTATTTCAAAACAACTAAAATGTTAAATAAATCAAAATTTTATTTTTAATAAAAAAAAATAATTGATTCAATTATTACATTAATTAAATTAAAATAATTCTTAAACAATTGTTTTAACTGTTAAAAAAGCTACTCATACTTTTTTCTGTGTATATAAAAGACGAGGTAAATCGTGTCAAATAGGGTGTATGATTTAAAGCAGTGAACATTTTATTAATTTCCCTAACGTTTTGGTATTAAAGGAAGTTTATATAAAATAACGAATTTTTTTTTATTTTCGAAAAATAATTATTCGACTTAAATTTTTCCACATCACATTACACAATTATTATTTGAGTATTTCTGTTATTTTGTTTTTTTTTTTTTTACCAACAAAATAAAGTTATGAATGTTATTTTTTTCAAGCTAAAAGGGCCTAAATTTCTTCAATGTAAATAAAACTCAATTTTTAATTACAATATTTTGTTCCCGACGTTTCGTCGATTGTTTGTCGACTTTTTCAATTAAGAAAAAAATCGTTTAAAATTTACTTTTCCTATATGTTTTCTCCTATATGTATTAATATAAGTAGATTTACGTGACTTTTAATTAGAATACGTTAACAGTAGGGATGCCAATCTCGAAATCCCAATCCCGAAAATCCCGGGATTTTAATTTTTCAATCCCAGGATTTTCAGGATTTACTCAATCCCGAAATCGTTAACTTAATTTTTTTGTTTAGCCTTTTATTATGAGAATAAATTCATCATGACATTCTCCCTTGAGAGGATAGGGAATATATTATTGATCTTTTTTTAGTTATTTGATTATCTCCGTTAATTCTGTCATTAAAAACGAAAGAAAAAAGTTAAACTTTGTTATTCTTTTTAAGCGGGGCCAACAATTATAAAGAAATTTTAATGTGAGAAGTGCTGAAAATAATTAAAGCAGACAATTAATTAAAAAAAGAAATGTCTTTTGAAATGCACAAAACAAAATGAGAAAACAAAAATTCTGTGTGGTTTTATTTTCTAATTGATTTCGCTGATGCACCAAATGCAAAATTTAAACTTTGCTCTTTACTGGTTTAGGGTTTATCTTTTGACTTTCGCGTAAAATACCGGGATCCCTGGGTTTTGATTTTTTGGAATCTCGAGTCCCGATTGGCATCCCTAGTTTACACTATTTCGAATAATGTTGTTAATTTGACAATAACCTTTAGACCGTGCTCATTCACATGGGGTGGATGAAGGAAAATTGCGTTTGAAATTTCGTGAGTATCACCTGGCCAGTGAAAAGAGGGATGAGTTTATGTGATTAAATGCTTTTTTATTCCCTACAAATTTGAACACCAATTTCACATGCATTAGAAGAAAAGCTATTGGTTAAAGCCCTTATAAAAATTAAATTATTAAAAGTGAATAATCATTTATTCAAATTTTACAAGTTCTATGTTTTCGACAGTTTTAAGCAATTTGTGCTGAAATTAAAGCTCTACTCCAAAAATATCATCCTCCAAAGAGTTCTTTAAGTTCATAATAGATTATTTCCCATCTAGAGATTCACTATTTCCTTTTATGTTATTTTTTATCATTTATTGACAAATAAAAAACATTTAATGTATTTATTAATGGGCTATTTTCTAAAACCCTTAACTTTGTTTTGAAAAAGTTTTCATACAAAAATTTTGTTAGGTGAAGTGTTTAACAAAATAACTCCATAAATTATTTAACGTTTCTTTTTTAGTAGATATCACACAAATACTTAAGCCATATATTGGTTTTCTATGACGCTAACAATCAAACGTCCATTAAATCCATTTATCAATTATTTAAGTTTGACATCCAGGTGAGTGCTAAAATGGAAATTTTTGTGTGTGTTTTTTTCAGAAGTTGAGACTATTTGCCTGAATTTTAATACGCAACAATAAGCAAATAAATAAAATAAAATAATTTTGCAAGTAAAAAAATATATTTGGTCAAGTCGACCATATCATACCCTACACCACAGTGTATACATACGGGTGGGTCACTGATGTATGAAAAAAAATAAGACTTCACGAATCATACACAGAAAAAAGTGTTTTATCAATTAAAAAAATAGTTTAAAAAGTAATTATATTTAATTAATGTGATAATTAAATCAATAATTTTTTTTGTTAAAAGAAAATTAAAAATTTAATTTTGATTTAATTAACATTTTAGTTGTTTTGAAATAAATTTTCAATTAAAATTTTAATTAAATAATAAAAAATCTTAATTGCCTTTTTTCGTTTCAAATAAAATAATTTAAACATGTAGAATTGTTGTTGGGAGTTGTCAATATTTATTTAAATAAATGAACACATTGTTTGAAATGGTAAAGTTTTTTGATCACTTTTTTAATTAAAATTAAAAATATCATTTATTGAAAATATTTTTTCAAAATTTTAAAATTTTTAGTAATCAATATAATCATTTTGGTAATAGGTGCAAAATCAACAAATTGTTTGCTTGATATTATGAATTTAGAAAAAATTTGTTGATTGGAAAAATTTAATAATTTTTTCTGTGTATTCTCAATAGCAATATTTTGTTGTCTTACGTTAAAGCAAATAAAAAATGCTAAAAAAAAAGTTAAAAAAAGTCTTAATAACGTATATCGTTAACTAAAGCGCAAAAGGCTCTAACTGACCAAACATTAAAAATTTACTTTACATTGATTCCAATTTATTGCATAAATGCAAAAGTTCACAAAAACTTTTGCAATCTTTCGACCAAAATTGGCAATTTTATAAACAAAAAAAACAAATGGCCCTTTACACAAAAGATTATCAGCCCAAATACGAATAAAAATTCCCCAAAATTTTTCCCTATCCCCATTTTTGCAATAGAATTTAAATAGGATAAATGGGAGAAGGGAAAAACTGCCGGGGAATTTTTATTTATAATCGGGCTGTATTCGATAAACGCTAAAAGGCCTAACTAACAGTTTGTAAAGTAAAAACAGTTTAAGGCACTTTACCAATTTATCATTTTTAACAGTTTATTGCTCTCCTGTAAAATTTTCAAAATGTTAAATAGTGCATTTTGCATTTTAGTTAAGGATATAAAAATTTTTTAAATATTTAACCGCTTTCCTCACTTAAAAAATATTTTCGTACACATTTTTTTAAATTCCAAAAATTTTCTATGAAATAACCGAAAGAAAGTCTTCAAATTGGCAAATTCTAAAAAACACAAAAATTTAATTTAAGTAAAAAAAAATTCAAAAGCTTACTACATGACATTAACATTAGAAAGTTGTTTCAAGCATATGGGCACCTTGGCTGTTCTTGATAAAGCGCACTATGGACGACTAATTGCGGGCCACCATTTTTTAGCGCTGATGGCCATATGTCAAGAATAATATGAACAATGTTGTCCTCCAAGTCTTTAATTTTTGCTAGTTTATCAGTGTAAATCAGTGACTTCTCGTAGCTCCACATCAAATAATCGAGTGGTGTCAAATCGCACATTGACATTTCTCAGAATCATCTTATCGCTAGATTTTGATTTTAAGTTTAAGTGCCTTTTTTTAAAATTGAGATTAAGTGCTCATATAACCCGTGTGCTCCAAGCGAAACCGGTAATTTAATGACAACTGCTAGAATTGTTCGCCATATCTCGCTACCAGATGAGAATTCCAAATTCCCCTCTTGTGGTCTGAGACTTTCTGAACTTCGCCTACTAATTCCTTATGTAATCTCATTGAGGGGCTTTAAGCCCCTTTTTTAACCCACCCTAACATACATGCTGCCTTGCCAGACCGGCGGTATCCAAACCACATAATGGATAACGCTGTATATGTGATTTTTCGACGGAAAGAGATTAAGGTGTCAGGGTTTGTCCTTTTTTTGGTCAATTCTGGACATACTATTATAAAATTGGTCTATGAAATATCAGCAATAAACTTCGTCGTTATGTCATTTTGACAATAATTTACTTATGAAGTTATCTTAAAAATTGCGACCTTTACTTTGCATACAAAGTTTTAAAATAGTTTGAGTTTTTCGTTATTTAAAGATATTTTTATGTTTATTTTATTGCTACCAAAAATTTATAAATACCAAGGTAATAATCACTTACGTGGGTTTGCATCCCGCTAGAGACTTTGGTCTCTTTCACTTTAACGCGCTGAAGAACTATGTTACTATTGCTGAGTTAAATAAGGTTAGAATATAATTTGTAATAGTATTTGCGACTCTTAGGGTCATTATTACAACTCATAAGCAGTTATCTTTAGTAGGGATGGGCAAATTGAAAAAATATATCGATATTTATCGTATCGATATTTTTAAAGAGTATCGATATTTATCAATTAAAAATATCGATATATCGATGTATCGAACGTATTAAGCTGAAATTATTATCAAATTAAAGAACTTAATATACCTATGTCAATACATATTTACATATGTACAAACATATTACATGTAATTCGATTTTAACTTTTTATGGTTTCTTTTAATTTCAAATTTACTGCCTGTCTCTCGATTTCGAACGAAACTTTAATTCGCTTAACTTTTATTTAAAACAAAAACCAATTTTAAAATTTAGTTTTTAATTTTAGTTATGCGAACGAAGTTTTCGTTTGAAATCGTGGGGGAAAACTAAAGAATATAAAAAATTTTCATTTATTCGCCATATGAAATCTAAAAAAATTAATTCATATTATATAATGCCGGATTATATACTGCCGGTAAACGAAACTTGTGACACATACTATACAAGTAAACTGTGCAATATTTTATTTTTAATATATAAGAACATGCTTAAATAAAAAAAAATACAAAATATTTTTTTTTATTATTAAGACTCCAACTTTAATGAGTCTATTGCTGCTAATACGCCAAATTTAGGCGATTCTTTGCATAATTCTAGGTATCCTTTCCAGAACATTTTTTCTGCGCTTAATTTTTGTTGTCATCTCTTAAAAACCGAGAAAAAACTGAACTGTGTAATCTATGAAAATGTATAATGGAAAAGCGCCGTTATTTTCTTAATATTAGTTAAAAAACATATGATGCAATTCTTAAAAAAACAACAGTATTGTAAGCAGTTGAGCAACGGAAAAGAGAAAGAGATCTTAAAAATATCGAATTCGATAGTCGTAGATAAATATCGATGTATCGACATATCGGAATTTTGAATATCGGCGATATATATCGATTATGATTTTTTTAAATATCGATATTTTGATATATCGATATTTATTGCCCATCCCTAATCTTTAGAATGCTATCTGAAACATAAATTGTTTTTGGTTATTACAAATTAACATAAACCTAAAAAGTGACTGATAGCTAACAGCAGGTTTGTCCTCATGGTAGCTTTACAAGTGAGATTTAAGAATTTGGAGCTGCCATATTTTCTGAAGAAGATATGATAACTTCAATGACAGTTTTATGTCAAATGAAAATAGTTTAGTATGCCTAAACCCATAATAAATACCGTTATCATAATAAAATTTGGTACGTCACTGTTTTATAGGACTAGAAATCGAATTTCTTGAAGAACGGTCCATAATTTACCCTAGGCCGCATATAAAACCTACTTTCGGAAAATAGTTTAGTATGTTAAAAAAACGTAATAAGAACAAAGCTCGGTCCATAATTTACCATATAATGTCCAATATTATGCTCACTATGGAAAAATATATAAATACGCCTACAACCACAGCAGATATAGATATTGTGGTAAAATTTGGTCCAATTTTGGTTCATAATAATATCATGCAATTTTCAACGCGTTTTCATGAATAGTCACCAATAATTTCATGACACAAACTTTTACACAAAGCCAATAAAAATACCAACAATTCAATAACCAAAATGTCCATGGCAACAAATAAACACTGATGGATGTATTCTCGGACAGACATAAATAATCTGATAAATAACGTTGAAAATAAATAAGCAATTAAACATTATAAGTATTTAATACATTTAATTGATGTTTTCTATTATTTAATTTATTAAATGATGCGTATTGAAATTCAAACACTATAGAAATTTCTCACTAAAACACTCTCTCACACTTTTCCCCCCTTTTTAACACACACGAGCACACAATTTTGACTGGTGATGATCCAGTGTAACAATTAAAACATTTTCCACTTTTTGAATCCGCAATAAAAAAATAAACTCCCTCACTCCTACAATCACAAAAAGTAAATAGAAAGTGAGAACTTCATTCAATGATTCAGTTATTGTACTGTTTTTTTTATATTTTATTTTGTATTTGTTATTGTGTAAGTTTTTGTTGTAGAGAAAAAAAAGATAGTTGTAAAGTTATATGTGTTTGTGATAATTGATTAAACTCCTTTATGCTTAAATAATAGTTTAATGACTGTGTGTGTGTGTGTATAAATTATAGCTAAATACTGATATTAATTAACACAAAAAAATATAAAAGATATTAAACAGTTAATGAATTAAAGTAATATATGAAGTTATTAAAATTCAATTTAGTTATTTTTGAATTGTTAATTTTCTCAATACAAGTATGTATATTTTTTGTGTAGAAAACTTCTAAATAAGTCAATACTTATTTTTAAGCCCTTCAACCCAAAGGTATAAGTTTGTCCTTTCGTTTGCAATTTCAACAATATTGATGACAGACCCTATAACTTATATAGATCGCACTTAACCATGAAGAGGGTATTAGTTCAAAATATTTATTTCTTGAAAAAAATCGGAACGTACTATTCATATCTACCCAGTGTTAAAAAGTCGGGCTATTTTCTCTACTTTTTGGTAATGAAAAGGTTGGTATTAAAACTCTTTTTCTAATGCCTTCAATGTGAAATTAAAAATTTTTTTGCTTCTACTGAAAATTTTAAAATTTTGAGTTAATACCCTCATTATGATCAAGTGCAATATGTATATTCTGAGTCCTTATGAGTAACGAAGTTGATTGAACGAAGTCCGTCTGCCCGAATTATGTTGAGATGGATTTTCCGAAGACCCCAGAAATAAGTTCAGTCATGTTGGTCTACAAATGGCTGAGATATGAGCAAGAAACTACGACTGCCTTTCATTTTCAGCAATAAAATGCCTTGTTGTGTTTCTATTTTATTTTTATTTAATGCACTCACAATATTCTGTACGTAAAATTAACTGAAATTGTAATATAGAATAAATGAATATTCAGTAAAAAACCGGTCTACTTATTTTTCATTTAATTTTAACGAAAATTTCATTTAATTTTTACTGTCAAAAATTCAACTGCGAATTCCGTAAAAACAAATGAATTTTCAGTTATTTTATGTAATTCAGTAATTTTTTATAATACAGGTTTTACTCGAATACCAGACACCTGTCCGCTTATTTTTCTTATGAGAGAGAGAGAGATAATATTTATTTTTATTCACTTACCCCGTTATACATGTTTGTCTTACTTTTGTTGTACTGACCACTTTGTTTACAGAAGAACTTTCAATTATAAGACACCAGCAACATGACCGATATGGTATTCGCAATTATTTACCTTACAAATTTGATGTATTTAACTAAATAACTAAATATTAAACTAAATAGAATATGGGAATTTTTTACACGAAGCAAGCAAATCGTTATTTACTTTTACTTTTTACCTCAGATCTATAAATAGATAACTAAAAATTTATTTTTTGGTAGTTAAATTATATAAAATAGCTGAAAATGTTTTTACGGAATTTGTCGGTTATTTGTTTATGGAATTCGTGGTTGAATTTTTGGCAGTAAAAATTAAATGAGCTTTTCGTTAAAATTAAGTGCAAAATAAGTAGATCTGTTTTTAAGCAAATTTACAGGTGTTTTAAATTTAATTTTCATTTAATTTTACATACAGAATACTTTTACTTAATCAACTGACAATATTAAATGCAATCGAAAATCCGTATTAATGTGCACTTAGTTTTTGAATAAATGTTAGAATCAGTTAAAAATAAGTTTGCTTGGAATTTTAAATGTTTATTTTTTTAAAAATGACTGAAAGGGGTACTTCTTTAATAACCTACAGTCAGTTACTGCAATAATATTGTGAGTGTGTGTTTAGTTTTGACACTTTTACATTATATTACTAATAGTTTCGAAGGACCTTTTTTGAGAGTTTAATCGGGCGTGGCGTAAAATAGATTTCTGCATATATGGAGAACGGCAATCGCTACTTTCTTAATTTCTTACAAATATCTTGGCTATTAATAAACAACGCCTGACAAAATCTGGGCGGGATTGGAGTAGTTGTGGCGTGAAGGGCTTTTAAGATTCGTTCGGCATTGCCGAACATGGCACTCTTACTTCTTTATGTTGACAAGTAACATATTTACCTTAAGAACTGAAACGGAACATATCAATGAAGCAATTATGTAGCCTACTTTTTAAAAGCTAAGTATCGATTGCTAAAAATTTATGAAATCGATTTACCTAATGAAATGAAAAGCCTGCTAAGATCCCTACAGCATACCGAATTCGCCAAAATAGTTACCCTTAAATTTGTTAAGCATTTGAGCGATCGAGATTCAGCTTTAGCTACGAGAATTGCAGAATAAGGCAACTGCTGTTTGTTAAGCGAAGTTGAGAATCTTCGATATAGGTTTTAAAACCCGAAGAGGATTCAATTGACTATTTAATAAATTACCAGTTAATAAAAAATGTGTTTAAAGTGTTTTTAATGATTTAAAAAAGTTTTTATTTTTTTTTAGCTACGTATCTAACTTTTATAAACTGGTCAAGTACGACGATTTTCTCTAGCTCCCAGTTCCAGTAGGATATGTTTTAAAGATTAAAAAGTCTGTCATTTAGGTCATTTAGATATAATAAAACCATATAACAAAATTTTACTAAAGTTTGCTATTCAGAGGACATTTTATAAAAAATTTTCTATTTAAGAAAAAAAAACCGGTTATTTTAATGAAATTGGATTTTCAGTGAAAATTTTTCAAAAATTTGCTATTTGCTGTTTAGATAAAAATTTTACAAACTATTGCTATTTAAAGGAAACTTCAAAAAATTTTACAAAGTTTTCCAAATTTTTTATGAAGAAATTTATTTCAAATTCAACGTTTGTAGCCAAAGTTTTTGTTTAATTTTTATATGACTTCTGAAAGATTTAACGACAAAAAGTATAAAATTAATATAAAAAAGTTTTTTTTTAATTCCAAAAGAGCATTATTTAAAATCTCTTTTGCGGAGCCACTTGAAATTAGTCACGGACTCTGAGGGGTCCGCGGACTTCCATTGGCGAACTGTTGATTTAGAGGATATTATACGAAAATTTGCTACGTAGCAAAAATTTTACGATATTGTTCTACTTAAAGAAAATTTTCGAATATTTGCTATTTAGAGAAAATGTTAGTATAAAGCAAATTTTAAAAAAAAAATTGCTATTGAGAATATATTTTTTCAAAAAAAACCAATGATTTCCTTAATTTGAATTAATTTTTCTAATTGTGTCACAAAAGATGACATAGAAGTTCTGAGGTTTTGCAATAAGTAGTCAAAAATGTCGGAATGACCAATCTCCTACAGTATCGCACTTGGTCAACAATAGTGTACTTACGTAATTTTTATTTGTTTTAAATTTTTCGAAAAAATCGACTCGTAATATTCATATCTACCCACTGTTAAAAAATTGTGCAATTTTGTGTACTTTTTGGTAACGAATTGGTTGGTTTACAAATTGTTTTTCATATGCCTTCAACGTTAAATTAAAAGTTGTTTTGCTTTTACAGCAAATTTTTAATTTTGTGTTAATACAGTATTGTTGATTTTAAATTTATATATGTAACAATTTTGATATTAGAAACCTTTAATATTTTTAATTTTTATTCTTATGGAATTTTATATATTGATTTTCTTAGTAGACATTTAAATTAAAGTGAAATACAGTACCATTTTCGATACCAAGTTAACCTAATGTAAAGATAATAAAGGTGTTTACAAGCTCGATAGTACATAAAATTGTTCAATACAACACAAAAAATTTAAATTTTTAGTGCTATTTTTGACTGTACCGAATCTTTGATATACTCCACCGAAAGTTAGATAAATTATTAACAATCTTTATTAAAACTGACGTCAGTATTATAATTGGTTGCGGTCTAGATCTTTATTAAATTAAAGGACGGCCTTCAGAAAGTTTTGTACTATAATTTTCAGTCTTAAAACTTATCTTAATCTAATTTAAGTAAAATCTCATGAGTTGTAACTGTTTTAGCCGAGCTAAAAAATTTTCAGGAGGGTAATTTTTAATGGATCCATGATAAATAATGTACCAATCATCACAAAATTGGTAGAGTGATATCTGGTATTAAAAAAACTTAATTAGAACATATCTTAATACAGTAGTGAAATTTGTTCAAGCGTTTTATATATGCTGCTTTATATGGAATCTACGGTAATTTATGGACCAATTATCACAAAATTGCATAGTATTATGGTAATTATCGAAGATGGGGGCAGTGCACTAATTTTGCAGTTTCAACTCACAATTAGTGATAGTGCAAAATTATTAGAATCATTTTGTTGATGTTGAGTGATGAATTGAAAATGAGCAGCCTCACTAAACATGAATGAGAGAAAAAAAATAGTTTGATTTAAGAAAAAGCAATCATCAGTTTATTAAAACTTTTTTTTATTCTTCACTCATTTGAGTGCTACTTAAAATTTTGCACTAAATTTACAATCAAAAAACTAGCTTTTCATGATTAGTGCCATGACAAAATTTCAAGTTGTTTAATTTCCTTTGCTTATGCATATCAAGAATCAAAAACTATGCGCAAATAAAATTACGTTTTTTTTTTTTAAATTTTAGTGAGATTCTGTTTATATAAAGCTCTTTTGATTGCAAGTAAAAATTTTGCACTATTTGAATTGAGTGCAAATGTTATGCATTCAATCACCGTTAGTAATATTACAAAAATTTGCAATACCACTGAATATTTTTAGTGCTAGTTGAAAAAAAAATACCAATCATCACTAAAGCTGGTAAAAAACATACATGGGCATTTTTCAGTACCAGTACTTTTTCAGTATTTTCTTTTTTTACTGATTACTGAAAAAAAAAATCAGTATTCAGTAAATTTTACTGCTTACTGAAAAAAAAAATCAGTATTCAGTAAAAAGTACTGATTACTGAAAACAAAAATCAGTATTCAGTAAAAAGTACTGATTACTGAAAACAAAAATCAGTATTCAGTAAAAAGTACTGATTACTGAAAACAAAAATCAGTATTCAGTAAAAAGTACTGATTACTGAAAACAAAAATCAGTATTCAGTAAAAAGTACTGATTACTGAAAACAAAAATCAGTATTCAGTAAATTTTACTGATTTGTGTAAAAAAATGCAGTAATCAGTAAATGATTGATAGTATTTACAGTATGTTTTTTAATTATTTAAAAACGAAATGTGTTACCCAATAAAAACTGATTTATATAGCTGAGACTTCTAATTATTTCATTTTTTCACTATTTTGAAATTTTATAAAAACGAAATATTATTTTTTATAAATTTTTTTATAAGATGTTTTTGCCGGGAAGGTTATAAAATATGCTTATATTTTTTATTACCATTTCAACAATTTTAAAAAACTCGTCACTAAAAATAATTGCATTAACACCATTGAGTTCATCTGTTTTCAACAAATCATTTGAGGTTTCACTAAAAAATTTGAAGATCTTGGAAGATCTTCTTCACACAAAAAATCCGGATCTCTGACCGAGTCATCACTATTAAAATCGGAAATATCGCTCATTTTTTTAATATTTTTTCACAACAAATTATTATTTAAAAAATTCCAAATATCTTCTACGAAAGAATGTTTGTACCGCTATAATATGAAACTTTTTTTTTATTTTTATTAGTTGCAATTTTTACAATTGATAATGTAATTAATAGCACCTGGTGGTTAACTTATGTATCAATATTAATTTACAACCCCAGTTTCAGCCTTATTCATAACAAAATTGGTGAAGGGTATAAATATATGATTCGGTATAACCGAATATATAGCACTCTCACTTGTAATTTATTGATTTTAAATTTTAATAAGATGGACAAAACTCCTCACCAACGGAAAATAGGAGGTTTAATTGCTGTTTGCCAAGTTTGCAACAAAAAAATTAAAGGGTCTTTGCGTGTGAGCTCCAATTTTATTAAACATTTAAAAAAAGAACATCCACAAAAAGTTGTAGATTTAAAAGCAAGAAAGGAGGAGAACAGGAGGATTAGAGGTCGCAAAGGCTCCTTTGTTGAGGACTTTTTGAATTTTATTTGCTCTACTGCCTCTCCATTGTCTATAATTGATGACAAGAGTTTCAAAAACTTATTTCCCGGCAAAAACATTTTATTAAAAAATTTATAAAAAATAATATTTCGTTTTTATAAAATTTCAAAATAGTGAAAAAATGAAATAATTAGAAGTCTCAGCTATATAAATCAGTTTTTATTGGGTAACACATTTCGTTTTTAAATAATTAAAAAACATACAGTAAATACTATCAATCATTTACTGATTACTGCATTTTTTTACACAAATCAGTAAAATTTACTGAATACTGATTTTTGTTTTCAGTAATCAGTACTTTTTACTGAATACTGATTTTTGTTTTCAGTAATCAGTACTTTTTACTGAATACTGATTTTTGTTTTCAGTAATCAGTACTTTTTACTGAATACTGATTTTTGTTTTCAGTAATCAGTACTTTTTACTGAATACTGATTTTTTTTTTCAGTAAGCAGTAAAATTTACTGATTACTGATTTTTTTTTTCAGTAATCAGTACTTTTAACTGATTACTGAAACGCGTAATGCAGTAAAAAAGTAATGCAGTATGCCCATGTATGGTAAAAAATAGGGCAAGCTAATTTTTTGCAGTTTTATTTAGTGACTAGCATTTAACCCGCTACTTCGTAAGAGTCTCCATTTCTTTCGTGGATATATTTTTACGCCAAAGTTTATGTTGCATTCACTCAGGACCATGCATGTTTAATCTTATGTTCATAAGTCCAATATTAACGAAAATTAAAAAAGTACCAGATAAAGAACGAAAAAGTACCAAAAAGATCCCTCTAACAAATTCATATTCCGTAAAGACCTTGAATGATTAATTTTATGTTTCTAGGTTCAATACTAACGGAAATTCAAAAAGTACCAGTCGAGTAACACAAAGTACTTAAAAGTTCCCTCATAGATTCCTATCCACTCAGGAGATTGCATGTTGATGTTTATATTTCTAGGTCCAATATTAACGATAATTAAAACAATTAAGTAAGAAATTAAATTTCCCGCGTTTCCCCTTTTTGTACTCTTTTTCTCCCCCATTGAAGCACAAAAAATTTCAATATTGTAGTGGGAGCCCATAATTTAATATGTATATGTCAATGAATAAAAAAAATGTTTGGTAAAAAAGTACCAAAAATAGTTTCGGTTTTTACCCCTTAAACGTCCGAATTTCGAAAAAGTACCAAATTCGTATCTGGATTTTTGAGATAAGTTTCAAATATGATATAACCCTTATTTCTATGTTTATGGGTTTAAAAGATAGATAGGGTGACAAAAAAGTACCAAAATACAGGTTTTACCCGTTTAATCCGTTAAGGGACTGAATTTTCAAAAATTACCAGACAGCTGTCCGCTAATTTTTCTAAAGAACAACGATAAGTATTAAATCTTTTTTTGTATTTCTTTTAGTTACCGAATTTACCCTTTTTTACCCCCTAAAAATTCGAATTTCCAAAACTCCCGTCTTAGTGGATCGATTTGGGGAGAGACCAACCCCTGGTCCATATTTCAAGCTTTGAGCTTCAGGCGTTTAGGCTGTGCAATGATGAATCAGTCAGTCAGTCAGTAACGTTACAATTTTATATACATATATAGATATGTATATTGCAATGCTGATTAAAATCAATATTTAGTGAACTATCCCCAACTATGGTTATTATGAACCGATTTTCACCCTTTTCAACCGCTTTTACTGGATTGAAGTCCAAAACTGCTTAGAATAACTACAAGCAATTCGACACCAGTATTCTTAAATTCTTTTGAGCTGTTCGAAAATGAACGTGTTTTATATATACGGATAGACAGACGGACATGGCTAAATCGACTAAAGAACTATTCAAGAAACCATAATATATTTTCTTCATGGGTTCTTAGATAAATATTAAAAAGGTTTCAGACGGAATGACAAACTTAGTATGCCCTCAGTTACCGCTAGTGGTGGAGGGTATAAAAATTGTTTTATTCTTTCCATTCTTTTTGAGGAAACGCACTCAGAACGTCTTATTTTCTTAATTTTTCAAAGAAACAACATTCGGTGATGCCACCAGCGTGTAAACCCCACTGAACGGTATTTGTTCCACATGTATGTTTCTCTCACTCTATATAAGGCAATTTTGATTATTAACAAACCCGTAAAACCAGAAATGAGCTGTACCATACAAATCTAGAAGCCTTCTACAATTTGGGCGAATCCATGACTGATTTTTAAATAATATTTAGTTCATTTGGTAGCGTTGTTCAAGCGTGAGTCTATTCATGAGGATTTGACAGGTAATACTGATCATAAATGTCAAAAAGTGAGCTCAATATTACATCTAGTTTGACACCTAACAATATCGTAAGATCTTTCTTCTATTCTTTTTGTTCTTAAATAAATAACCTTAATAAGTATGTACCAAATTTTTAATTTTTGAACGCTAATTCACTTTAATAGAATTTTTAGAACAGATGATAAATGGGAACAAACTTGATTAATTTTTAATTTTGAATACATCTTTATCTCTCAATAAGGGAATTGAATTAAAAATAACCCCATTTATATATTAAACCAAGTTTACTTTAGAATATTTTAAATAATATAACCCTTGCGAATCAAAACGTTTGTAGCTGCAAAACTAATGCTAATTAAGCTCCGTCCGTGTCGTTTTATTGGCCGTTAATGAAATTAGGTTTAGTGGTTCCATAGATATAAGCTTCACATAACAGGGGCACATCCTGATACATAAAATAAGCGAATGTGAGGCCGTCTAAAGCATTTTTTTTTTAATAAATTTTACAACATTATCAGTCCCAAAGTGCGCCAAGATGTTATATATGCGTACACAATAAGCAAACGTTGCATTTTTAATCCTTAAATGCCTGAAGTTTCAAATTTGATACCGGACTTTAAAACGAATTGTGCACTTGCAGATATTAAATAAATAAATATTATCAAAATAAAAAATATTAATAGTTTAAAAATTTATACTTGCTTTATTTTTGCAATTAAATGCATAAAAAATTAATTTTAATTTTTAAAGTTTTTTCCTTTATCTGGTGGATAAAATAAACTCATTGTTTTTGTTTTTAAATTAAATTTGGAAAATCAGGCTTTTAGGAGTTGAACTTGATGATACATTTTTGACTATGACTGCAAAGTATTATGATGTATTTGAATTCAGCTTACACGCAGATAAAAATTATGTTTAAATATGGTCACCTCCAACAAAACTATTTTTAAAGAAAATGTTAAACATATTGTGTTTAAATTTAACCATATTATTGTCACCGACAACCATATTATTGTTAAATTAGACCTCCATCAAGAAGCAACAAACATATTATGGTTGCCTCTAAACATGTTATAGTTAAATATGACAATAATTTGTTTTTAAATTAACAATAGTATTTTCCTCATTTCCAAGAGCAACATTCTATGGTTGCAAGTCAACCATGCTTTTTATAAGTGTTCAACATATTTTAGATATTATTAACCAAAACATGTTCGGAGGCAACCATAATATGGTTGTGCTTTCTTGATAGAGGACTAATTTAACCATAATATGGTTGTCGATGACAACAATATGGTTAAAATAACCATAATATGTTAACAATTTTATTTAGAAGTTGTTTTGTTGGAGGTGACCATATTTAAACATATATTTTCTCTGGGTGTATATTGGAGTACACGGGTGCCTGGTTATGAATTTGCGTTGTTGATGATTTTGTAACACAAGTTGAACAAGTAAAAAATTGTCTCTGATCACCAAATTCATAATATCAAGCAAACAAATTGTTGATTTTGCACCTATTACCAAAATGATTAAATTGATTACTAAACATTATAAAATTGTGAATATTTTTTTTTTTTTTCAATAAATTAAAAAATTTGCAAAAAATGTATTAATTCATTTAATTAAATATTGACAATTCCCAACGACAATTCTACAAGTTGTAATTATTTTATTTTAAACGAAAAAGTCAATTATAATTTTTTGATATTTTATTAATATTTTAATTAAAAATTTATTTTAAAACAACTTAAATATTAATTACATCAAAATTTTAAATTTAATTTTCTTTTAACTAAAAAAACAATTGATTCAATTATCACATTAACTTAATTTAAATACTTTTTAAACCATTTTTTTAATTGTTAAAAAAAAACTTTTTTCTGTGAAAAGAGTTCATATTTTATTACGATTTTTTATTATCAAATACCATCAAAGTTCGCTGAATAAGTAGAAAGTGAAAATAGTTCCTATTTTATTACTGTTTTTTATTATCAAATACCATCAAAGTGCGCTGAATAAGTATAAACAGATTTCTAAATTTGAACTAAAGAAAAGAAGGGTTTGCTACTACAACTTGCCCTGTAAATATTAATATTATTTATTTTTATTTTTGTTGTACTTCATATGCAATTGTTTAAAATGGACACTATGAAATAATTTTTTAATTAACTTAAATACAATTATGCCATACATTATTAAACATATACATAAATATTATTAACTTTGTTTTATTATTTTATAAACTTTTTTTACTTAGAACACATTATTTGTTATGCCTTTCACTTTTTTTTAATAATTTTTAACAATTTAATTAACATTAACACAATTTTATACGATTTATTTTTTTTGTTGTTATTTTTGTTTTATAAATATTTTGAAACAAAATTACCACTGAGCTTATTAATAATTAAACAAGTAAGTTTATAAAATTTGCGAATAATTAAAAAGCATAACAAAAAAAAATACGCATATAATTTAATTCAAAAGCATAAAAATCACTATATTTATAAGCAGGGAAATCGGAAAATGCATTAAAACAATTTAATAATATTTGCATATAATAAACAAGTAAAAAAAAGTATATTCGGTCAAGCCTATGCCACTGTATTTACAGAGAAATTTTCGAGTGATTCTTTGTGGGGCCCATGGGCAGTAATGGAACAAACAGAATACAATTATGTTATGAAGTTAAGATTCATATAAAAGTTATTTGTGTATTGAAAACAATTAACCAGTAGCAAAAATGCTCCAAACAAACTATATAAACTAAAAACTTCTCTTTTGACTAATATGTAAAAATAAAAAATGCTGCAAAGAGCAAAAATATTCACTATCAAATCGATGCAATAATTCATAAAAAGCTCTACATTTGGTTAAAAATATTGTTTTTGCCTTCATTGATCGCACGGGGAAAAATGTATAACTGCATATTTTCGGTTTCTCTGTTTATAACTCAGCAAGCAACTAATAAAGTGATTATAAATGTGGTCAATAACCATCTCCGAAAAAAAAATATAAAATAAGTTAATTTAATTTATTTAAATTAAGAAAAAAAATAAATTTTTAAGTGCATAAAAATTATATGCGGAAATAAATAATTTTCCTTTTTTGTAATTTTGAAAAAAGAGGATGTCTTTTGTGTTTATTGTGCGTTCATATGTGAATAATAAGGCAATAAATATTAATGAAAACACTTTGTTGAAGTATCTTCTGTGTTTGAGTGAGATTGACTTTAAAAGTTAAATCTAAGCAACATGAAAAAAAATAAATTTTATGATTTTTTTCTGAAAATCGATTAATTTTTATCAATAACACAAGGGAACAAAATTGAACTTTTTTTGTATTTATTGGAAGTTTGATGCAATTTTTTTTACTAACTTGAGGTCTAGTTTTTCTCCCAATACATAATTAAAACCACAAAAAATATGTTATAATCAGGGCCCGGATTTTAATGCAAATGCATATTTGTGGTCGTCAGTCTGAGATCAACAAAAACTAAGGCCCTAATCATGTAAAACGAAGCGCAACGCCAAAGAATAACATTGAAAGCACAAACAATGTCATAAATATTTTGTAGTTTTGTTGTTGCTTTCAACAGAAATTCATGTACCGTTTTAAAATTTTCAACGCCACAAGCAATGGAGCGTTTGAAATTTGAAAACGCAATGTGAATGTCTGTAGAAGGCAACAACAGAATAACAAAATATTTATGACATTGTTTGTGCTTTCAATGTTATTCTTTGGCGTTGCGCAGCGTTTTATATGTTTAGGTCTTAAATATCATGAAAATTGGAGTAAAATGGCATCGATTTATTAGTGCATATTTTTACATATATTGCTATAAATGCATATTTTTGCATATATTGCAACATTGTGAAAAACAAAACTTGTTTTGTTTATTTTATTTTGCGAGGCACCGTATTGCAGAAGAGATAAAAGGCAACTGCAATATGTAAATCAATATCATGATTTACATATTGATTTCTTATAAGAAAAATATTTTGTTAAGCACCTCGCGATTTGCCGGATATTAAGAAAAGTATCCCGATATATTTCCTCCTCCACAGCCTATAACAACCAGATGGGGTATTATGCTGAAATGTGTGACCAATTCAAGGATATGGTGGAAGGATTAAGGGTGATGCAGTTTTTTTTTTAAAAAAGCAAATTTATCAAATATAGAAGCTCAGATAATGTTTGTGCCTTCAAATTGTGGATTTATCTCTGAGAATATTGTGATATAAGAGAAATATAATCCATTGAGAAAGAAAATGAAATTAATTGATAATGCCATAAATAAAATGTAAGTGGAGGGCAACTTTAGTAAACAAATTCGTATCAAGCTTGATAAAGTGTTTAGAACAATAAAGGATTCAAAATAATTAAACAAACTGCTAGCATATTTCATTTAAATTATTACAAAAACAGCGTAGTGAAAAATTAATATTACACAAAGGAACTATCAGTATTTAATCATGCACTTCCGCCGCGTTGAACGGTAATTTTCCATGTTTAAAAGCTTTTTGAGCCGAAGCTGCCTTAACTTTAGATTTGAAAATATTAAAAAAGTTTTTTGTATTTATATAAACAAAATGTTTTCGTATTGTTCTTAGCTCATTTTATATGCAGGTTCAAAAATCTATCTAAAAAGGGACTTAATTTGCATGACCATTTTGCTTGTGAGTTTTCTTTATATTTTCGTGCTTTACTTTATTTTAACTTTTTTTTTTTGTGTTTATTGTACCTTATTTTCGTCAATGAGACTGAATGTTTACGTTTTATGTTATTCTTCTTCTTGTTATATTAATGATTTTTTTATCATTAATAAATGAGTTAAATAAAATTTTAAGTGCATATTTTGCCAATTTTTAGCGCATATTTTTCTTTTTTTGTCTTATACGCACAAAACGCGATTTTAACTTCATAAAAATCCGGGCCCTGGTTATAATACTACAAAAAATTAAAAAATTTGTTACATCGGTTAATCGACTGAAATTAACCGGTTTAATCGTTAATCGGAAATAGCCAATTTTTAATTAACCGATCAGTTAATCGGGTAGTAAATATTAAGTTAACCGATTAACCGAATTAATACCCTAATATTTACAAACAAAATTTTTTCAAACATTTTGTTTTAGCCTCTATTAAAGTCGTTACTAATGCGATATAATACAGACTTAAAGCAAAAAAAATCTTCGAGTAAAACTTTAGGAAAACTGAGCATATCTGCTAGGGAGATCAATTATTCGACTTTTTTCAATAACCGGTTTTCGAATACTACGAATAATTGCTATTTTAAAAAACCCGGTTTTCGACTAAGCAATTTTTAAATAACCGGTTAACCGGTTTTCATTCGAATACTTAAAAACACAAAAATCAAATAAGTTTTTAAAATAAAACGTTAATTTGAATAAAAACAAACCAATTTGCAAAGGTAAGGAACCAACAAAATACATAGATATGACTTAGATCAGACCTAACAAATATTTTTCGATAAAATCGAAGAAAAGTGGGACCAGTAAATTGATCAAACTTTAGCTAAATTTTCAACAGTTTTTTATTGATTTACTAAACTTTATTTGTAAGAAGATATTTGTATAATGTAATTTAGAAACTGTTGAATGATATTTGATTTAGACAAACGTTTTGCAAAAGCAAATAAATTATAGGAATTTTATAAAGTTAATTTTTGAAATATTCTCCCAAATTTGTTTTGAATGAGTTTTAATTTGTTGGTGGTTAAGCTATCTATATAAATCAACCATATTGTTCAAAAGTTGCAAACAAAACCTCTTAGCCAGGATTATCTATTTCAAATTATTTTGTTTCAGCATTATAGAAACGAATAGTGAACTGAACATTCTTTTTGTGTTAAATATTTGTCAATTCGTCGACTACAATTTAAAACATTTCATGACATTGTTTGATTTCTTCAATTTTATTTTTTAGTTCGTGATGTTTTAATAAATAAAACTGGTAGAAATGTTTTCCATATCGTTGATTCCGCCGGAATGTTGTAGTTTTCAGCATGAAGAGATGCTAGAACTACTTAAGAGTGTTTAGTGCCTTAACGGGCATTTCGTCCTCGGCAACACAACGGGCTAATATTTTACCCAATGATTTATTTTTTGCAGCGTATTTTAGTAAAGTATTATTTGTAGTCTCCTTAGAACTACTTCGAACGAAGTTAAGTTTCATTTGGATCACATTAATGTCAAGCATGTGGACTAATTAAAGGTGATTAATAAGTCGTGACATGAAACAACCTTTGTAACTTATCATTTTAGGGCCCTCGCGTTCGAAAAATATCTAGAGATTACCTTTATATAAAAATATATTAAATTTTTAGAATACTCTTCCATAAATTACTATTTACTTTTTAACTGCACACGTTTTTGTAGTATTTTGAATAGTTTTTGGTTTTTTTTTTCTACAAGAACGCAAGCTTTTAAAAGCGATTTGTATTTACAGTATTCATAATGTATTTTGACCTTTGTTACACTTTGTTTTGACATTCTTCATAAAAAATTTAAATTTGGGCAATTAGAAAATACTTAAATTACGGGTACATCTACAACAAGAGTAAGGAAAATGTATATAAATTACACCTTATTAAAATAGCCCGTTTATTATACCAAAATAGTCGGTTTATTCGATATTCGAAAAATGGGCATTTTAAAATAACCGACTTGGGCAAAGCTAAAATAACCGGTTAAAACCGGTCGAATAATAACCGTCCGATCTCCCTAATATCTGCAATGTACAATGTACGACTTCAGGTACTTTTCCATATTGGCACAGATATAAAAGGAAGCATTTTTGTTAGGTTTCCATACAGGATCGTTTCCAAAATTTATTTGATCGTAACTGCACTCGTATTCGATTTCCAGAATATGACTGTAGTTATTACTTTTCTGTATTCTGTCAGTTCACTTTTTAAAGCTGAATCAGAAAAATTGGTTTAATTTTTAATCTGCGAAACACATCGTCAAAAGGTATATCACATTCAACGATCCTGAATTTATTCAACAAAGTGTATAAAGTTGATTGATTAAAACAGAATATGTAAAGAACATCTGAATATTTTAATGTGCTCCAAAAAATTTGTTAAACCTTAACAACACAAATAGTCTTCTTCACCGATATTTTTATTAGAATAAAAATCAAAATCATACAACTTCATTCGTTGCTCAAGTAAATCTACTCATTTCTAATTTTCACTATAAAACAAGTACCCATCAAAACATCAATGTCCTGCTGTCTACTCAAATTCTCTACAAATATATCAATCCTTCTCTCTCTTCTCCTTTGTGTGGGAAAATAATGAAGAGATTAATATTTTACAAATGTATTTGTGCACCGAAAACACAAACATGCATACATTAACACATATAAATACATATCAATTTCATATTTATAATACATTAAAATGAACACACAATAATTATCAAGGATACATAATAGTAGATATATGTTTAAGGATCCAAACAAACATACATTCTACTCGTCCTGAGCATTTCTACCTGTGTAAAATTTTACATTGAGATTTAAAGGTAAATTTACTTTTATATACAATTACGAGAATCAACAGTTACACATTTGCTTACTCACACATATTTAGATTGATAAGAGAGAGTGTGTATATTTGTATCAATGAATATATAACTAAATTTACATCGTATCATCTGCTGGTATGAATTAACGTTTTGTTGCTCATGGCCAAATATGTAAGTGAATTAAGTTTTGGGGCAGCAACATGTGTTGTATTCTGCTTACATCAGTCATTCAATCCTCTTCTTTAGCATAAGTGACAAAGTAGATTCTCTACTGAGTTGGATATATTATTAACATAAATCTGGGATTTCTGTATAAGTTTAAACAGGAATATAGACTTCCTTTTTTTAAATCTCAGCTTAAGCAAAAAACTGGAAAGGTGAAATAGCAGTAGACCATTTTTCTCTGCATCCTAGTGTGAGTCAAAGGAGATATGTGGCGTTTACTTTCAAAAACTTAACTTAAATGCATCTTATCTTTTTCTATATAAAATTTGAAGTTAATCGTTTAACTTTAAGGGCCAAAGATATGATTGTAATATTAGTTCAATCCAATTAAATCTGCAAATTAAAACCAGTTATCACCGGCATTTGGAAAACATTTTATTGAATTTTGAAATTAGGACGATTATCAATGTTTGTAAAAATGTCTGCTTGTTTGATAAGGACTAGATTAGTCGTAGACTTGTGTGTGTGTGTATAGCATTATAAATTTGGCTTAGCTTGCTTAAAAAAAATAACATCAAGCCATCACGAAATGAAATCAAGTTAATATTTTTGTAATTATTTTTTTTTTAAAAAAAGGAGAACAAGTACGTAGCCTAATTATCCAAATGTGCCCAGAAATTGAGAATGACTGTTCAAGATAAACGAATAACTCAAATTAATGTTTATTTTTCTTTATGTATTATTTAAGGCTTTAACTTGGGATCCTAGTTTTTGAACTTATCGTCAAGAAAAAACATCTTACAGAGAAGGCTTTCTAACATAACCAAAACTTTTAAGGACATTATTATAAGCCAAATTTTAACCATCATCTTTTAAATATATTACATTAAACAGATAAAATGAATCTTTAAATTTAAAAAATTCTTATCTAGAAATTAATTAGGTACTTAATCTTTAATTCTAATCACGTTTCCTTGGAAATGTTATTTTTTTCCTCAAAAAATATGGGCTTTTAATTACCATACTCAACATAAAGCCCATATACTTAAGTTAATTTACAATAATTACAAAAAAAAAGCCAAAGAAAATTAACACCCCTCATTTCCCTTCATGTCGCCACATGTAAGAATTTAATAGTGAGTAGACATGTAAAAAATATGTCTTAGGAAGAACATATTTTCCCTGTTAAAACCAAGAAATTCAACTTAATTTAGACACTGTCTTTTTAAAATTTCATACACATATAGGCAGAGGCATAGCAGAAATATATCTGTGTATGTGTGTGTGTGTATGCCCAGCGAGAAAACTCAGAAGACCTTCTTACTTCAGGCCTTATTGAAGGCCTGCTTAGACATTTTTTTGATTCAAACACAGAAAAGTTAAAAATTATCTCTAATCAACCAATTCATAGAATCAAGCAAAAAATTTGTTGATGTTACACCTATTACCAAAATGATTATATTTATTACTAAAAATTTAAATTGTGGATTTTTTTTTTTCAATAAATGATATTTTTAATTTTTATTAAAAAAATGATCAAAAAGCTTTGCCGTTTCAAACAAGATGTTAATTGATTTAATTAAATATATGTAGCTCAGGTTTTGACAATTCCCAACAAAAATTCTTCAAGTTTAAGTTATTTTATTTTGAACGAAAAAATCAATTAAGATTTTTTGTTATTTAATTAATATTTTAATTAGAAACTACATATTTCAAAACAAATAAAATATTATTTAGATCAAAATATATTTTTAATTTTCTTTCAACTAAAAAAATAATTGATACAATTATCCCATTAATTAAATTAAAATACTTTTAAACAATTTTTTTAATTGATAAACAACTACTGATAATTTTTCTGTCAATACCATTCTGATCTAACTGCTACAGAATGCCTTATAGAATGCATCGGCTCTTTCGTATAAAAGATAAGATAAACATTCCACATTCACTTCTATGAGAAGGAAGAAGAGAAGGAGTAAGATTGTTTGTTTTTTTCCAAAGCAAAAACCAAAGTATTCAGATTCTGTCTTTTAAGAGCCATTAATTTGAATGCCTTTCAGAATCATTGGCAAAAGAAGAGAGAGCGGAAGGCCTACCCCGCAATGACAACGTGTGTAAAAAAGATATGAGTATGGAATGGAGCGAGCAGGCCTTGTATATTCGAAAGAAGGAGTACAGAGGCCTTCCAGATGGCATCCGTACTCCTTCTATTTCCCGTTGGGTACTTGCAAAGTGACTTTGTGTGAATGGAATTCTTTTCCTCAGTTGATTTTGTAAATGTATGTTTGTGTTAAGTTTTTGTCTTATTGTTAAAAATATTCTCCTAATGTCTTTGTGTTATCTGCCAAATGTAAGTACATTGTCTTCCTGCTGGTTAATAGGTACTTACAGATTATGGTAAAAGCAGAGATTCTAAATCATGTAAGTTTTACAATCCTAAATAAAATGTTTTTGTTATATTTTCTGTTATATTTTGAGCAGATCCAGCTGAATTTCTAAATTTTTCTAACATAAAGAATTGTATCTGATACTAGCATTTAACCCGCTACTTCGTTAGCGCCCCTTTTTCTTATGTGGACATATTTTTACGCCAAAGTTTATGTTTCTAGGTTTAAACCTGCTACTTTGTAAAGGGACGATTTGTACGTCTAAACGTTCATATTTCGAAAATTTTTATTTGTATTTTTTAGATACGTTACGAATGTGATATTTTTTTATTTCAATGTTTATTGGTTTAATAGATAGATGGCGTGGCAAAAAAGTTTAAAATACAGGTTTACTCCACAAAAGGGTCTAATTTTAAAAAAGTACCACCAAACTTAACCGCTTATTATTTTAATGAACATCAGGTTAGGGAATTTCCCGTTTTAACCTTTTTTACCCTCTAACCATAACAATTTCCAAAACTCCCATCATAGGTAATCGATTTCGCGAAAGGCCAACCTCTCGGGCAAATTTCAGCATTTTAGTTCAGGCGTTTAGGTCATGCGATGATGAATCAGGCAGTAACTTTACAATTTTATATTATATAGGTAGATGAAGAAAAATGTTTTGAAAACAATAACAGAATTAGGTACGATTTTCACCCCTTAAACGTTCGAATTTCGAAACGCATCAAATTTGTATTTGTATTTTTTAGATAAGTTACGAATGCGATATATTTTTTATTTAATGTTTATTGGTTTAAAAGATAGATGGCATAGCAAAAAAGTTTTAAAATACAGGTTTTATCCGTTTACTCCTTATTTCAAAAAAGTGCTAGACACATGTTCGCTTATTTTTAATGAACAATAATAAGTATTCAATTTTTTTGTATCCCTTTTAGTTTAGCAGATATGAGGTTAGCGAATTTCCGTTTTTACCGCCTTTTTTTCTATTGAACAACAATAAGTATTCAATTTTTTTATATCTCCTTTAGCTTAGCAGATATGAGGTCAGCGTGATCGATTTGGCAAGAGGCCTGCCTCAACGAAAATTAAAAAAGTACCAGTTAAAGAATGAAGAAGTACCAAAAAGATCCCTCTAACAAATTCTTATTCACTCAGGACTTTGCATGTTTAGTTTTATGTTTCTAGGTCTAATACTAACGGAAATTAAAAAAGTACCAGTTAAAGATCAAAAAATACCAAAAAGTACCCTCAGAGGTTCTTATCCACTCAGGACATTGCATGTTGAAGTTTATGTTTCTAGGTCCAATATTAACGATAATTAAAAAAATTGTCAGTTGTGGAACCAAAAACCAAAAGTTAGAAATATAATTTCCCGTATTTCCCTTTTTTGGTACTTTTTTCTCCCCATAGAAGCATAAAAAATTTCAATATTGTGGTAGGAGCCCATAATTTAATACGTATATGTCAATGAATAAAAAAAATGTTTTGTATAAAAGTACCAAAAATAGTAACGGTTTTTATCCCCTAAACGTCCGAATTTCGAAAAAGTACCAAATTTGTATTTGGATTTTTTAGATAAGTTTCAAATGTGTTATAACCCTTATTTCTATGATAATTAGTTTAAAAGATAGATGGGGTGACAAAAAAGTACCAAAATACAGATTTTCCCCTTTTTGGTACTTTTTTTCTCCACATTGAAGCTTGAAAAATTTCAATATTGTAGTGGGAGCCCATAATTTAATACGTTTATGTCAATAAATAAAAAAAAATGTTTTATAAAAAAAGTACCAAAAATATTTACGCTTTTTACCCCTTAAACGTCCGAATTTCGAAAAAGTACCAAATTCGTATTTGGATTTTTAGATAAGTTTCAAATGTGATATAACCCTTATTTCTATGTTTATGGGTTTAAAAGATAGATGGATGGGGTGACAAAAAAGTACCAAAATACAGGTTTTACCCGTTTACTCCGTTAAAGGGCTGAATTTCCAAAAAGTACCAGACACCTGTCCGCTTATTTTTCTAAAGAACAACGATAAGTATTAAATTTTGTTTGTATCTCTTTTAGTTTTAGAGATATGAGGTTACCGAATTTACCCGTTTTTGCCCTTTTTTACCCCCTAAACATTCGAATTTCCAAAAATCCCGTCTTAGTGAATCGATTTGGGGAGAGACCAACCCCTGGTCCAAATTTCAAGTTTTTAGCTTCAGGCGTTTAGGCTGTGCGATGATGAATCAGTCAGTCAGTCAGTCAGTAACGTTACAATTTTATATATATAGATAGATTTAATTTTAAAAAATTTGGTGTGAAAATTATAGTTATTTGCAGTCAATTATTCTGCTAGGTACGAGAGAGCAAGAATTTCGATTTGGTCCATTATGGTTTCCATTATATGTTTCTGTCTATGAGCCCCTAAGGCGGTACAGTAACAGTGCAAATGTTCAGATGCCTCTCCATCCACCTTAAAGATTTTGTATTGTTTGAATTGTATTGAATGATTTGCGAATTTTTTTTTTAAATTTAGTAAAACAAAATTTAAGGATTTACCTTTACAATGAATGAAACTTTTAATCGCAGATATTGAGACATGTAATATGTACTGAAGTACTCTTGGTTTACCTTTTTAAATCAAAAGTAACACTGCGCGAAATTTGTGTCAATTTTTGTTAAAGCATTTATCTCGTGACCCGTGAACACGATGTTACAACAAAAAGGAACGAATTGTGAATGGTGAAATTAAGACATATCCCTTAACTGGTGATAATATGTTTAAAGTGTCGTTACTTCAAAGGAAAGATTATTGACACAAAACTAGTCATATCACTGGATTTTGAACAGGTAGCAGCTGATTGTATCTTGTTGTGTTACTTTATGTGAAGGGAAGGGATTAAATTATTTTTGGTCAAGATTTGCGGTCAAATTACCTAAAGTACATTGGTGAACCACAAAACGTTTTCTTTAAGAAACCCTGAACGACAACGTATTAACTGAATGTAACAATTATGGTTAAAGTCATGCATATTTTTAACATTTTAATGGCACATTAAACATTTACTTTATTTCCTTTTCGTTTACGCTGGTTTTACGTATTTATTTTAATTCTTCTTTACAATTGCTCTTGGTATACATACGCCTCCTTACATCATTTCTATTAATTACTTTCGTTAGACTTGTGATTTTTTTTTTTTTTTTTGGTTTTTTTTTGTAATTTATTTTTACAGTTTTTATTTAAAATTAAAATCGTATAACTAATTAGAAAAAATATATCTGATGCTAAAAATTCTTAAATTAAGAAACGAAATACGAAAATCCTCTATCAGAACGTTTGTTTAATTAAAAACTGACGTACTTTTTGACAAATACAAGAGGACGTGTTTAATATAAACCAACAAATTCTTAAATGTTTGAAAAGTTATGCAGAGTAATTGTCGTGTCTGTTGTATTTGTCGCAGTAGTTTTTCTTGTCGTTATTGGATTAAGCCACTAGCATTAAATTTATGCTAAATACCAACATTTAGAATCAAAAACCAAAATTTAAGAAAACTGTTTATTATGAAAGCATGTGAAACGCCTTAAGATATACTTATACGTCGTATATAACTAGTCTACAAATAGTTATGCAAATAACTTCCGCTCATACATACATTCTTGCAGCGAACATATTTACAGTCGCATTTACACACTTAAAGTTCATTTGTAATTTAGAATAGCACAAACTGAACAGCTGAGATACAGGACAAACATGAAAACAGACAGAAACGTGGTTTTAAAATCTTATAGTTTTTTTTATTAAGAACTTTTTGCTGTGACTAGAAACACTGTGCTACATAGGAAAATCGTGGTCCCTTATGTGAGGTACAGACTAGCGAACTTAATTGGCAGTCAAAGATTTTCTCAGTTAACGGTCAACTACAAATTATAAGCAGCCACACTATCGAGCAAGCGAAAGTTTTAGCAAAACTGTTACTCACTATCGATAGTGTGTACCCCACTTTGTGTATCAGTAACGTTTTTGAAATCCACAGATCGAGATATTGTCCGATATTTATACTTCTCGCAAACATTTTACTTTAGTTGTTTGTGAAACTATAAAAACAAACGTTTTCTCTGTTTCGCTGTTTCTGGCAAGTTACTTTTGACCATATCATCCAAAAATCAAATTTTCTTGAAATAATCTTTTGTAAACGGTGATATTTATATATAAAATTGTAACGCTAGTCACGGACCGACTAGCTGACTGCTTCATCAACGAACAGCCCAAAGGACTGAAGCAAAAAAAAAAAAGTTGAAATTTGGATCGGGAGTTGGTCTGGCGCTAAATCGATCGACAAATACTGGATTTTTGGAAATTCGAATGTTAAGGGGGTAAAAAAGAGTAAAAAATTTTAAATTCGCTAAACTCATATCTCTTTAACTAAAACAGATAAAAAAAATTATTATTTATTAATACTTATCAGTGCTCATTAAAAAAAATAAGCGAACATTTTTCTAGTACTTTTTTTATATGTTGTCCTTTTTGGTAGTAAATGGGTAAAACGTGTATTTTGGAACTTTTTTGTCAGTCCATCTTTCTTTTAAACCAATAAACACAAAAACAAAATTTTTCTTACATTCGTAACTTATGTAAAAAATGCAAATATAATTTTGGTACATTTTCGAAAATTGGTGAATATCGTACCTTTTTTTGGAACTTTTTCTTTCAAAGCATTTTTCTCAATTAATTATTATGTACGTATTAATTATGGACAACAATATTGAAATTTTTTATACTTCAATGGTAAGCAAAAGAAAATAAAAGGGGAAATAAGGGAAATTAAATTTCTTTCTTTTACTTTTCAGTTCTATAAGTGGTACTTTTTGAACTTTCTATAATATTGAATATAAAATATGAAAATTTGAATCAATCACGAATGTTATTTTTTTCAAGCTAATAGGGCCTAAATTTCTTCAATGTAAATAAAACTCAATTTCAATCAATCACTCTTAACATCAATATAATTCATTTATCATAAGTATTTCTCTAACCATTTTTCAAATTAAAGTAATTGTGATTTTTAATTCGCTTTGAAAATTGTTTTATAAATGTGGAATTAGACGGTAAAGCAAAGTTTTCGTAAGGTGAGTTACAATGTTTTTGCAGAGCATTCCTTTCCAGTTGATTTTTTGCCTTGGGAGCAATGTACGTCCGAGAGAAAAACACTTCTCATCAAAATAAAAAGGTTTTAGAAATTAAGCCATATGAATAAGCAGTTTCAAAATGGATGATGGAATCCAATTTAATATCGCTTATCTGACATAAAGGAAGTTTTGAATTGGAAATAAAATATTTATTTTGAAAATAAAAACTGATGGCCCGATTTCAATGAAATATTGAATACTTTTTTTTACCCTATGCTAATCCCACAATGCACTACGCTTGTCTGCAGGAGACCAGAGTCTCTGGCGGGAATCGAACCCTCAACCTCGGCACTGATAGACTAGCTCACTACCAGCTTGCCCACTGGGGCACCCCTTCCAATATAGATGCAGTAATATTGCACTTGAACGTCCGTATCTGCAATTGTAGGCCCAACGGTGGTTTTAAGATCTGTTAGGAGTATGTGTGGAAAATCAGCAAACAGGTTGTAATTTGTACCACAATTGTAGCAGTCAACACTATGTGCATAACCCTTGTTTAGGCACTGAAGCTCCAGCAACATTAAGAGTAAGCAGAGCTTACATTTCCCATCAGAACGAACTTTACCCACGTTATTGTTAAAATTCAACCACTAAGCCAGGGCGCGATCTGGGAGATCCGACAATTTTAAGCTTCAAAAAAGCTTGAGTTGTACGTTGTACATTTATATACGTACAATGCAATGTCACGAGATATCAGCCTTACCGGAGTGGACGAATATATTTACTGTTGAATTTTAGTTTCAAAAAGGAATAGACCTGAAGTTTCCAATAAGCTAGTCCGATATAAATAAAATTTGGCATATATTTGTAGATGTAGAAATCACATTTTGGATTTGTCATTTCGGAATTAATGATATACATACATAAGTACATATCGAGCCTTTGCTACAATAGAATCATAACTCAGATTTTAATTTACTAGCACCTTAGAATTTAACTCTTCTCTCTAGAGTTGAGTATATAAGATATTTTTATGAAACTTTTATACAATTTCAAGAAACGATATGGCGATTAACTCCACATTATTAGCCAGAAGGCGGCCCAGTGCTCCAATATAAATTAAAGAATTAAACACATTAGCTCAAATATTTGGTTTTTTGAGTTAAGACTCTATCGTAGAAAAGGCTCAATATGTATGTATTGTAGAGCGACTCAAAAAAAAGGGATTTTGTTACCCCTCTGAAAATAAAGGCTGATATGTTTTATGATGATTCCCAAAATATTTTGGTTCTTGCGTTGACCATCCGTGAGCTGGACCATTTTTAAAAAAGGTCTTTTTTTCAGTTTTTCCAATTTTTTTGTACTTTGCTCCAAGACGACATAAATAAAATTTGTTATCATCGAAAAGGGTTTTTGAAGCAGCATCAAATGGTATATAAAACTTGACCACTTGGGAGTTACTAATTGAGATATTTAGCTAAATACATATTTTCGTTTCGGGTTTTCATACAAATTCTACGTATGTGGAAGTATGTTCTGCTTTTCAAATTGAATCTGTTTTTAAATAATGTTAATTTAATTTTTCTTTTTTGTAATTATTCACATAAAACGCAAAAATCGCGATATATTTTATCTTTTTTTCATATATAGGCAATATGGGTATAAAAATTTTTCATTTTTCAATTTATCAAAATGTGAAAAATACAATAAAAAAATATAAAATTAATAAAAAAATACGTAGAATTTGTATGAAAACCCGAAAAGAAAATATGTATTTAGCTAAATATCTCAATTAGTAGGTCGCTATTGGTAAAGTTTTATATACCATTCGATGCTGCTTCACCCTTTTCGATGATAGCAAATTTTATTTATGTCGTCTTGGAGCAAAGTACAAAAAAATTCGAAAAACTGAAAAAAAATACCTTTTTTAAAAATGGTCCAGCTCACGGATGGTCAACGCTAGAACCAAAAAATTTTGGGAATCATCATAAAACATATCAAGCTTTATTTTCAGAGGGGTAACTAAAACACTTTTTTCGGCTCCATACAACTTGAGTCGGTCTAATGTATAGGTATTGAAAAAAAATTATATTCTGTGAATGTTAATATAAAAGGAAAGATTGATGATCTATATATCGTCAGCTCAGAATTGGTTTGGCGCATATGCCAAAAAGTCGGAGTGGAGAAAAACGACAAAGAAGATTTGCATGAAGATTTCTCAAAATGTACCTGATAGAATTTTTTTATATTTTTACCACTGCTTCCGGTATATGTTATGAAGAAAAATGTAAATTTTTGCTCACTTTCATGAATAAAGTTAGAATTTAAAAGTATTTTTTTGAAAATGAAAAATATTGTTTTGTGCCGCATACGCCACTTTTCTAAAAAAAAATTAAAAAAATGGCTTTTTGTGCTGCATACGTATACTTATTGCTGTGTATTGAGTAACTTATTGTTGAGATGAATGTTTCTATATTTACAATCTAATAAAAAGTCAACATTAATGAAATTTTTTTTTTATTTGGTTTTATTTTACAAAAACAGAAAAAACAATTCTACTGTTATGAAAAGGTACATAAAAAGCCACAAATTAAACAATTTAAATAATACAAAAGTAAAATAGAATCAAGAAAAAACACTTAAAATTTAAAACTAAATATTGAGTAAATTTTTATAATAACTTTTATCAACATGTGGAAGAAATATAAGCAAGTATTTTATGTCTCTCTTTTTATCGCTGGAAATAATTGATGGTTTCGATATTTTCAAAACGTGCGTCAACAAATTCTCAGGAGTTTTCAAACAATTTTTTGATGCAGACTTAACCAAAATTGCATTTTTATATTTTTCCTCTCTCGTCGAAGTTTTATAATGTATACATAAATCATTATTTTTACTGTATAGAAGTACTTTAATTTTAGCAAAAGGGACTTGTCGAAAGTCCATTTTATTTGCTACCAACGAGTATGTGCGAAAATCTTCCGGAAGTATTTCCATAACTTTTAATTTTGTTTTATTATTTGGCATTGTTTTAAGCATATTTAGTAAATGAAGAGGACTATGAATTTCAATATTCTTTAAGTACCGGTCAATAACACCATGAACACAGTCCACTTCTTGAATTAAAGAATGTCCTGGTTCTGAAAACTTTTGTATTACGGTATCAATATTATTTTGTTTAATAAACATTTTGATTGCGGTTGAGTTAATTCGATTTTTATTTTGAGGAGTTTTTGCTGGAGATTCTTTCTTATTTATAGAAACGTAAGCTTGTCCAGATTCTCGAAGCCGTTTTCTTACGTTACGTTCCCACAGTTCAGGGTTTGTTTGCCTTTTCTTTGATGACGAAGGAAGGATTCTGAATAACATATGAATGTATATAAGTAATGAACTTTTATTTTCAAATAAAACAAAATAATATTCAAGTATGTACCTGTTATTGTTTTCCATTTGTGGAGGGTTTGACGCACATTTAAATGGTAGCTTTTGAGTTAAAGATGTGTCATATAGGTAAGAATCGGTCCAATTTTCATCATCCTCAAAGTATTCATAAATCATTCTAAAAGCATTAAAAATTTAAACAAATATCTTAATATGGTAAAAATTTAAATAATACTTACTTAATTTCATCTGGAAGTGTAGGAGCTGGTGAAGAAGATTCCATTTTTATATTTTTTTTTTATAAATTTTTACTATTTATTAACACGAGGTGTTATTATTTTATAAAATTATTTTTCCCAAATTTATTTTCTTGTTGTCATTTTATTTTGCTTTTGCTTATGTTCTTATTATTATATTTTGTGCTTGTAGGTCTATGCAGCAAAGCAACAGTAAAATATATCTTGTACGTTTTTGTATGAAGAATTTGCTGCAATCGCCAAACAATGGCTTGTAGAGCAAAACAGTACTTAAAAGATTTTGAAACAGTTGATATGCAGCAAAATTAATGCTTTATATCTCAGAAACCATAAAAATTTTCGCGAAACAGGTTTTTGATTTAGAAAGAGGGTATTCAAAAAATATATTCCTCATACCTAACTCATTTTTTTTAAAAATGGTCGGTAGGTCAAACCAGTAATGAGCTGACGATATATAGAAACGTTTGTGCCGTGTATGTACTCCTAAAACTTAAGAACCGCTGGATAGATTGCCACCAAACAAATTTTTTTTTTGTCTGGAGCGAGGTTTCTCTTAAGTTTAATCCCGATAGGTGGCACTGTTCTGGTGATATTAAATTTTTTTTATTTCTGGCACGATTTGGCAGAAAATCACAAAATTTATTTATTAAACAAAAATAAGTTTCCTGATAAAATTTTGACCCGGTAGATAGCGCTGGGGTCAAGTTATTAACAAAATTCTTTATTTAAGAATAATTTAGAAGGTATTTATTTCTTGTGTATGTATGAATTGACCCGATATGTGGCGCAATGGTGTTGCTATTCAGATATTCATATTTTCGGAGACATTTTACTTAGACTCAGAATGTATCTATTTTTATGGACGTTCAAAAGAAATAAATTGTCAAAATATTAAAAAAAATTCTTACAACAAACTGTGAAAGAATTTAAGATTCGATGCAAAAAAAATCAATATTAAGTTCCTGAAAATTCAATTTTGCTTAAAATTATGCCGACCCTATTTAGAGGAGGAAACATTGCTCAGAAAGTGATTCAGAGTCTATCGGTATACTAAAAGCACAACACCCTCTCTACTATTATGGTGTGGGTATAAAAAAACATTTGAGGGAAAGACAACGTTTGCCGGGATCAGCTAGTATTTTATAATTTTGAATTTTGTTGTCTCATTGTCATTATTAATTTTATAAAATTTACTTATTATCCTTGATAAGATTATAAATAAAATTTACTATAAAAAAATAATAAATAAATAGTGGTAGATAGGTCGGTTCGAGTTAAAGTTTTGAATTTTAAAGGCCGAGTCCCACAGAATCCCTTGTACTTTATACGTCGCTTTTTTCAACTGACACTAACGTAACAACGGAGGAAGGGCATATAATGAATACAATGAATACTTTGATGACGGATGTTTAATCAAGTTTAAGACAATTTTTATTTATTTAATTTTAGTTTATTTATTTTATTTTGTATTAAATTTTATCAAATGTCAAACGTTTAATTGATCTCTAAATGCATACAAAATATTCGGCTCTGAAAACTATTTTTTTACAAGTTTTAACTTTCGCAAATACTAGAAACTCTTAACCATATTAAAGAATTTTTATTTTTTTTAATATTTCTTCTGAAATCGAATTGTACAATTATAAGCGAAGATTTTCTGTGTTATATTAAGCCTTAAACTTTACTACGAGTATTCTAGTTATTTTTTTTTTTTTGAGGTTAAAGTGAAAAAGAAAGTTCATAAATGCAGAGAAGACTTCAGAAATTTAAGTTTTAGGGGTAAAATTAAGAGACAGTCGTGGTTTTTTTTAATCACATCTCAGTTGAGGGCAGATCGAATGTGATATAAATGTATAACGACCTAGACCCCATTATAACTAGTCTTCGGAAAACCCATTTCAACCGACACATAAACAGACAAAACGACGGACGAACAGATGTACATTGTTTGCTTAGCTTCGTTCCGGAATAAATATACCTTATATGGCTCAAGATATGTATATTGTAGCAACTGCAATCGGAATAACAAATTTATTTAAAAAATTATCTTATTACTTATACCCTGTTCACCTGTGGTGAAGGGGCAATAAGACCAGAATTTATAATTTTTCAAATGTTAATCGCACAAGTGACAAGCAAAGTTTTCATATCACTTTAAACTTTAGGTGTATGAATTAAATGTATATCTTGAAAATACTTGTTACGCTAGTAAACTAAAATAAAGGCAGTTAAAATATACACAATTAACGAGATAAAAATTAAACAGTTCAAATAAATTTTTAACGTACACTCATTCTTGTACACAGAAATGATTTAAGTAAAGAACAAATGAAAAGCAAAAAAAAAAATTAATCTACTAGCAACGCTTAAAAATCTTCGTAGAGAGTATAAAGTTAAGAAGAAAAAAATGTATCTAATTACAGTGGAATAAAACTACTGTGAGTTTAGAAGGATTCCACATTTTTAGGGGTTTTCGTAAGTGCTCGTCCATATTAAGAAACATTTGCTACTGAAACATTCTTTAATTCTCTTTTGAAACTGCATTCGTGTTGTTACAATGAAACTCTTGTTTTGCAACATTTAAGTCAGGCTGTCTATTGATATGCCTTTCCTTGCACCCACCTATAATGACAGTTCGAAAAAAGGAAGTAGTGTTGGCAGTGGTTTTTTCATAGAGGAGCTGGAGCTTTCATCCGCCGTTTGACTGTAGTGTCCTGAAGACAGAAATTTCTGATATAGGCCGGGCGGCTACATGGCCAAGGTTATATCGCAGATTGCCGGGGTAACCAGTTATCAAACGAGCTTGCTAAACGAGGTGGTCGACTGGAAGGCACATTCATTGATCAATTCATTGGTTTTCTCTAGTTCACTTATCAAGCGCGAGTCTTATAGACTTGCACAGTTGGGATTGTAGCCTGGCAAAGATGAACGTAGAACCAGCTCTCTACTTATGTTCAATAGGTATGAGATTAAAAGAGTGGTCTCTGCAAAAACTGGTCAATTGACGGTGGGTACGGTGGGGCGAGGAGAATGGGTCTAGAATTCAATGTGTTTTATTTTCTGGGTCCATGTCCTGGAATTCAGGATTTTAGGGAGAGATACATAGGAAAACCTGTTTGCATTATATATCTGAGACAGAAATAGGCTTGCTTCTTCTACATTGACGACTGGTAAGTAACTGCTCTGTGAGATTGGCATTGGCGCTGGGTTTCTCAAAGGGACAACTGAAGAACCCAAGGGAGCTGTGTTCCCGATGGCTACCCAAGTAACCTAGCCTATGTATTTTTGCTTTCTTCTTCCCCGTCTTAATAACGCACAAAACTGCTTGTAGATGATATAGAGTAGACTTTGCCGTTTGACTTTTTATAGTGTGGACTATGGCTTAAAACAAAAACAGGGAAAATTTAATTCAGTTTAATATGATAAACTTTTAATCAGCAAAAAAGTCACTTCCATTTTTAAAACTACTACGAATGCCACATACTGAGCGCATTACCTTTCCAACCTAATAGCTATTCGCAGCACTACACTTCAGCAAACTAAAAACGGTAATTCGCATTCAATTGCACAGAATAAAATCCTGCCAATTTTTTTTTCAATTACACATTTTATCAATAATAAAATAAGTTTTAATTAAAAATGTAAACAAGCTAATTAAGCATTTACTTATGTTAACATCATTTCTGCCGACAATGTTTCTAATATCAACACATATTTAATTGATACTATTAATTTGTTTACTGGTGCAATTTTGATTAAATTTTTTAATTGAAGTCAATTTTTATTTTTTTTCTGTGTGGCTAGAGTTCTGAATTTAAGAAGTTTACAATGATTTTTTTTTATTATTTATTTATTGAATCTTCATATATTTAATACGAACCAAAAATCGTTAGTCAAAATCAATAATGATTTCTAAGTCACGGCCTGCCCATGACTGACGAAAGTTCTTCTGTGATGCGATTCACTAACTTTTAACGAACCGACAATCGTAATTTTTGTCGACATATATATTCGCTTGCAGTAACGATAGTGTGATTCTGTAATTTATTTTTAAAGATTGTAAACAGCTGTAGTTTTTGTAACAACTCTTTTTACAAAATGTTCAAAAAAAAAAACGAAAAGCACAGCAGAGAATAAAGAAAAAACAAATGAAATTGTGCTTAATTTACTGTTTTTATATTTTTTTTTTTTTTTTTGTGAATTTTACATTTAGAATTTTGTTTTTGTTCATACATATCGTCGGTTGATAATTTAATTGTCGTATTTGGATTCCAATAGTTTCGAGTAAATTGAGTTTGAACACATTTAATTTGAAAATTGCTTCAGCAAATAACACATACGACAAACTTAACACTCCATATCTCGAAAACCGTATGAGGTATCGAAAAACTGATTACGCCAAATGAAAGATCGGGTCGGAAAACCTAAGGAATCGATCTTATCTCAAAACCGCAAAAAATCCACATACGATATTTAAATAATCAACCGACGATATAAGGACTCAGCCACAATAAACCTAAAATACACTTTCTCGATTAAATAAACATAACGTGAATTATTGTCGCCAAAATAACGAAAAATAAACTGCTTAAAGTAACAGCTGACTTTAATCGACAGCGAATATCGTTAAAAATGTAACTGAATAGCAAATTCGATAAATTTTCGTTATATTTATTTTAACGATACGATTATCGTAAAAAAAAGTTAGTGAATCGCACTACAGATCACGGTTCCCCTTCGCATATGTGTTTCGCGCTGTTCTGGTTGGACGAGAGCTTCAGTGTCTCTTCACGTTAAGCGAATGAGATCGCCATCAGTGTGACCAGATCTTAAACATTTTTAAAGCTAAATCTGGCCTTAGACATGGTCGAAAAATGCTAAAAATTATTTTTAAAAATGCTAAAAATAATGCTAAAGTTTTTTAAAGATTATTGTTAAAAATATATTAACAGTAAAAAGTTTTATTCGAGGCAAAATACATTTAAGTGACTTATGTGTTAACGAAATTTAAATAAATGGTTTCAATTAATCAAGTGGCTAGATTTTGCTAAAGCATCTGATACACATAAATATGAAGCACAAGTAGTTGAGATTAAATTTTAAATTTAGGGGCGCGCAAACTACATGCTAAATTCAAACGATTTATTTCTATGATATACAAATTGTTTAAGTGATTTTATTTTTTATAGTTTAACAAAAGTTGAAGCTTTAAAATTATTATCTTTTCAGCAGTTTTAGCAAAAAAAATTTCAAACATTTACACTATAAAATTTTTATCTAAAAACAAAGTGAAATTTCTTTGTACTTTTATATCGTTATATCAAAGGGCAAATAATATTTACAATCAACATGATAAGAGCATTTCTAATATTCCCTGAATATTCTATTTTTTTTTAACAAGACATGCAAGATGTTTCATAACATAAGAATTATCCCTTTTTATATGAAATTATTTTAGGTACAACTATTTTAAGTCAAAATTTATTACAATTTATAAAAAAAATTAAGTAAAATCAATAAAACTATTCGTCCAAATTTTTAAAAAAAATAATGCTAAAAACAGCTAAAAACATTTTCTAAAAATGCTAAATTAAATGCCAAGTGCTAAATATAAATTTTTAATGCTAAATTTATCTGCAAAAATGCCAAAATGGCCAGACTGGTCGCCATCATTTCAATTATTTCGAGCTAGTGGATTTGTGTGCATTTCAAACCTCTTAAGATATTTCATTGTGTAGCTTGTACCCATAGCTTGATGATGGCACATTAAGGTCTCTGTAAATGTTCGAATATTTTACTTCAACGCAGAAAAAAACCATTTTTCAATATGGTCCCCTCCAACAAATCTATTTTTAACGACATTTTTTAAACATATTATGGTTTTTTTAACGATATTATTCTCACCGGCAACCTTATTACGGTTAAATTTGTCCTTCATCACGAATTGTCAATCATATTTTGGTTATCTCTAAACATGTTTTGGTTGGATATGACAATTATTTGTTTTTAAATTAGTAATAGTATTTTCCTCTTTTCAAAAAGTAACATGCTATGTTTGGAAAACAACCATGCTCTTATAAGTGCTAAACATATCTTGGTTATTATTAGCCATAACAAGTTGGGAGGCAGCCATAATATGGTTTTGGCTTCTTGATGGAGAACGAATTTAACCATAATATGGTTGCCGGCAACAATAATATGGTTAAAGTAAATATCTTTAAAAATTTTCGTTATAAACAGTTTGGCTGGAGGTGACCATTTAAAAAATTTTTCTTTGGGTGTACCAGGGAGCGGATGCGATGATTCGAAGAATTTTCTTTTTCCGCCTTTGTATTTCTTCTATACTGGAGACCGAGGCTGTGCCCCATAACTGAATGCCGTAGCACCAGATTTGTTTTAAGATAGAGAAACAAAGTAGGAGTTTACAGTCTCTACTAAGAGTAGGATTTCTTCTAATGAGCCAATTTAATTGAATTGCTTTAAGTTTCATTTGAATTAGTTTTACAAAGATGGAAAGAGTTAAGTTCAAATCTCAAGTGCAGAAGTTAAATTTTTGTTAACTAAGATTTATTTTTGTATGTATGTGAAAATCATTTGTTAACACTCTTATATGACTTACAAGTAAAGACGTTGCTTGTGGCCTACATTCGAATATCAGTTAAGCCGATTATATTTTATTTACGTAGTTGTATTCAACGCCAAAGTTTAATAAAATGTATTTAAATTGGGATGAGTTATTGCACCAAAAAGCTAAAGATAAAGTGTTCAACGATATTTCTCATATCAAAATACGTTACTTGATAAGAAATCTTTTCGCTGGGTTAATTTTGCAACTTCTGTTATTTAAATATAAAATTTTATTTCTGAAACAAAACTGGATTGAGTTTAAACGAGCACTTGCCATAAATCAAAACCTGTTTTCATTGGGTGGAAAACAATATTTATTTATTGAAGAGTTCTATTTCCACGATACCGTTTTCCCACTGTACCATGGATAAATTAAATAAAGAAGAAGAAAATCCACATCATGAAGTTAAAAATGTTTTATACTCATACGTATCCGTAAGAGAAGATACAAAAAACAAACACAACATTTTCATTGCAAGATGAAGACGATTCAAGAAATTTTTGTTTTATTCCTACAGATTCTTGCCGGAATCATGTACAAAATGGTGTCGACGTCATGAACAATAAAAATCACGCTTAATTATTTATGTGTATTTATCTATATATATATCCAAACATACAAGTATAGAAGTGTAACTGTGTAACTTAATGTACTCGTACTTATGAAATGCACGAAAAATAAAATAAAAAAGTTTTGAAATTTTTATATCTGTTCGGTTGTCTATCTATCTTTCAATCTCAAGCTTTAGTGTATTTGTGTGTGTGTGTGTTTGCGAGAGAGGCTGTGTAAATACGAGATTTTTATTATTTTGCCTTCATTTCGCTTTTGCCTTTTTTGTTTCTATTATCACTTCGCCTAAAATGGCTTGACTCAATGTTGGCTTGCTGCGCGTTAAATGAGTTTGAAACGTGTTGTAATTAATTGCATTTAATGTTACTGATACTTAGACACTTAAATCCATAGCACAATTATACATTCTTATGTATTTATTGTGTACGTGTATTATGGCTTTGTTCGAGTATAAATGAACATTTGTTAGTAGAAGTGTTTAAGGATACAATATGTGTATTTTGCCTTGAAACACTACAAGTTAGTTAACATAAGTATATTTATACATACATACAGACATATGTGAAGTTTGAGTTCATATAAACACTAAATACTTATACATTAAAAGTATGTCTATGTATGTTATTAGGGTAATTTAACTTAAAGTTGTTTTGTGAGCAACAAAATCTGTTGTAGGTATTTTATTTGTTAAAAGTTAAAAAAGACATGTTGCAGGAAAATGTATACCAAGAATTTTGTTATAATGGGTGATTTCTTAAGAGCTATAGGAAAGTTTTTAAAAAAAAACACATAAAATTCAGAAAAATGCATGAAATCTTTATTTGAATCGATAGTACGGTCCATATAATTTAATGTTTGAAGATTATTTCATGCAAATGTTGACCGTGACTGCGCCTCAAATGGTCCATCCGCTTAGTCCAATTTTGGCATACTCTTTCCAACATTTCGGCCGGTATCTCATGAATAAATGCTTCAATGTTGTCTTCCAATGCGTCAATTGAAGCGGGCATGTGTGTATAGACATGAGCTTTAACATAGCCCCACCAAAAATAGTCTAAAGGCGTTGAATCGCACGATCTAGGCGGCCAATTGACCGGTCCCGAACGTGAAATAAAATGTTTACCAAACTCGCCTCTCAATAAGTCCATCGTTAAGCGTTCTGTGTGGCATGTCATGCAAGTCAAGCTCTTGCATTTTGGGCAAAAAAAAGTTCAATATCATCTCACGGTACCGCTCACCATTCACAGTTACGTTACGATTCGCATCATCTTTGAAGAAGTACGGTCCAATGATGACACCAGCCCATAAACCGCACCAAACTGTGACTTTTTCTGAATGAATTGGTAGCTCTTGAAATGCTTCTGGCTGATCTTCACTCCAAAATCGACAATTCTGCTTATTAACGTACCCATTGAGGCAAAAATGTGGGTCGATTAAACTGACCATAAAATGGAAGAAGCGCGCGATGAACTTTCTTAACAGAGCACGCATTTTGATAATAAAATTAAATAATTTGCAAGCGTTGTTCGTTTGTAAGACGATTCATGGTTAAATTATAGACCAAACTGAAGATGTTTGACAGTGAAACAAAACACGAAACGTGCGTCAGCTGTTTAAATCAGTGTTGCCAAAAAGATAATAGCTAAAAAATCACACTTTAAACAACACGTTTTCTATAATATTCAACCGCTCTGACATTTTATATACGGAAGGCTAAATTCGATAATTTTAACAACCTAATACGAATTAGCTTTTTCTATTTAGGCTAAACTTTGGTCCCGATATTTTACATTGCATTTTTAAGTTTAGAAATCTAGGCATTCCTTTCAACCCTAATCTTAATAAGGAAATTTTACTTAAAACGCTCGATCATAAAACTGGCTCAGAGTAAAATAATTTTAAATTTATACATTTGACATAAAGTACTTTCGTTCGCTTTTTAGGAATTTAAATATAAACATTCTCACAACACAGTGAGAAGTGAAGTTAAGCAGCAAATACCGTTGTAGAAGCACAATTTACTCTTTCAGATTGTTCAAACACCAAATTATCCAAAATTATGCACCGTATCGCCATAAAAATGCAATTAAAACGAGTCAGTAAGTGAATGAACGTTGCTTGTTACTAAGAAAATATGAAAACGAAATTGACTAAAGTAATTGAAAAGTATAACAGAGGTACACAGTGTGACCATATATAAAAAATTTTTAAAACTAAATCTGTCATTAGACAAGGCCAAAAAATGCTATAAATTATTTTAAAAAATGCTAAAAGTTTTTTAAGATGATTGTTAAAAATTTATTAACAGTATAAAATTTAGTTCGAAACTAAAAAAAATGTAAGTGACTCATTTTTAAAAAAATTAAAATAAATAGTAATATCGAGTGATTCATCGTGAGGTTTGATTAATAAAAAAAATAATACACGTAAATTTGTAACTGAACTTAAAATTTTTATTATCGGCTAAAAGAACAATTTATGGTATTTACTGATTGAAAATGATATCATGTAAATGTCAACCATGACTACGTCTGAGGTGGTCTGTTCGGAAATTCCAATTTTGAGCGACTCATTCGAGCATAGCGACTGGTATCTCGCGAATAACACGATTAATATTGGCAGGTTTATTCCTTAAGGCATCAGACTTTATAAAACCCCCGAGAAAATAGTCCAAAGGTGTGATATCGCAAGATCTAGGTAGCCAATTTACAGTAGCAAGACGTGAAATGAAGTGCTTACCAAAATGGTTTCTCAGCAAGGATATTATTTTACAAGCTGTATGGCTGGTAAGCCGTATTTAATGTAAATACGAAATTAAGTATGCGTTTTATGGATACAAAGACTCTATTCCGGAAAAAAAATTTATGTGAGCTATGTGGTATTATAGACCGATTCTCACCATTTACAAAGCCTTTGCCCTTATGAAAACTTAAACGTATGTTATAAATTTTAGCAAATTATCTTCGAAAGTACGATCAAAATTTTACACATAATGTCTACATGGACAGACAACCAGCCGAACGGATATCTTAAGATCGATATCGAGAAACTGATTTTGAGTCGATCAGTATACTAAGAGATCAGCACAAACGCATATACATCAATGATTTTTCCAGAATTTTTCCTTATGTTTAAATACAACAGCATTGGAATAGCATTTGTCTTTAATCAAGACTTGATTTGAATTATCATATCGAGCCCTTACCGCAAAAATAGCTTAAGCGGCATCATTTTAAATTTTTGTTCTTTTTTTAATAAGTGAATTTATTGACAACACTTGCATCAAATATCATGGTCGCATAAGCTATGATTTTACAACAAAAACAATTTTAGCTTAAGCGCCAACCTTCATACAAATTTTTTTTTTAAATATATTTAAAAAACCTTGTCCTGTAAAATCTTGTTTTTGTCGCTTATGCTTTTTTGCGGTAAGGGCTCGATATGTAGAATAAAAATAAAATATAGACGGCGAAATTGAAGCAACACGTTTGGTATACAGATGAAATTCAGAACGGAAAAGCCGCCTGTTAACCAGAACTAAAAAAAAAACTATTTTTGCTCGACTTCGACCGCAAAAAAATTAATATGATCAAAATATGCTACAAAACCTAAATATGCTCTTTAAACATAAAAAATGCTGTAAATATACGCTTTTGGCAAAGGGTAAAAAATGCAAAAATATGTACTAGCAAATTGATTCCAAAAGTCATATAAAGTTCTAAAACGGAAAAATTTATTGTTTCTGTTTTCATTGGTCGCACAACGACAAACATACAGTTCCAATTAACGATTTCCCTCGTCACGACCATTGCAATTTTAAGCTGGTGTAAGTGCATTTATAATTTTTTTCGGCCAGTGTGCGTGCTGGTGCAACACGATTTTGCTTCAAAAATATTTTTACATGTGCACTTTACAATTTTCTCTCTGCTTTGTATTTTCATGAAAATTTCAAAAATATCAACTTGTCTTCGCCCTGCTTTTGCTTTGTCTGCGTTCATACGGCTCATGTTTTATTAACATGATTGCTACTTTATAGGTGAGAGAGCGAGGCAAAAAGAAACGAGTACACACCTGCATGTACTGTCAGTATGCTTTGCTTTCTCATTCGCTTTTCTTCTTCTTTCTTATTCGTATTTAAAAACTACACAAAAAAAACATGTCGTCAACATGACATGAAATATTTGAACACCAATTCATGTTCAAAAAAGAAAAAGGAAGAATCATGTCAATAAGACATGAGCCGTATGAACGCAGACTTTATAGTTATTTCTGTAAGGCAATTAAGATCAAAACTTCTGGAGAAGGTTTTAACATATATTTACAATTTCTAAAAAGTAAATATATAGAGCAATTCCATATGAAAGCGATCACCTTTTGGACGACCCCTCTCCGATTTTAAAATAAATAGTCTCAATCGATTGCCCAGCAAAAAATAATGTACCTACATATTTTTTTTTTTTTTATAGTGACTGGTTTAGTGGTGGTGTACACCACTGTCATGTGACAAAATTGAAGAATTCTTCTTAAGGGACCTCATTGAAAGTTGTTTAAAAAAAAAAACTATTAAAGCGATCGCAACGAGTGATAGCTCGTTGGAAAGGTATTGAATCAGGCTTTAATTGAAAAATAAAATTTTCCTAATTTTTCTTAGAAATTTACCTTTAAATTTTCCCAAGAAAATTAAATTTAAAATGCTATATAGCATTGTGATTATCGGCCATGTTCTGAAAATCGAAATCACATGAAATTTAAATGGTTGGATGAATATTTTCAATTAAATTTTCATAAAATTGAACGCATCTTTTCCTGATTTGAAAAAAGGCAGTGGTAAAGGTTAGTGCACCTCAAAAGATAAGGCATATAAAAAGAAATATTTTTATAAATTTTAAACACAAAATAAATTTCAAATTTTGTTCGATTTCAATTTCACGTGATTTCGAGCTCCAAAACATGTCAGTATGTATTTAATTTAAAATATTATTATCAAAAATTATTTTCGGGAATGAAATATTTTATTAATTAATTCATTTATTAATGATGTGCTAATAATCCCAATTTTTTTTTAAATGAAAACACTGAAATTTATTGTTATGGGAAAGCTACCCAATAAAAAATTTTCCTATTTTGCGAAGCACTAATGGTACATTTCAAAAAGTAAGCTCACATTTAAGCGCTACGCAATAAGACATACAGAGATGCAGTAAGGTAAGCGAACGAATTCTTAATAACTTAAAAAATATTTGAAGAGCCACGACATTCCCTTACTACGAAGCAGGTTCGTAAGGGAGCATATAAAATACTAACGGTAACAAAAAATTCAGTGTGCAAAGCTGATCGTTACATTCAACAATTTTTATATGCGCTGAAGAAAGCGCTTTCTGTGTCAAAAATGTATTGCTTCAAAGTGGGAACTCGCCATATAAAATTCATGTCTTCCGTAAGCGATATGGTAAGCGAAACTTTTACGTTTCTCCCTTACAAACCTGCTTCGTTGGAAGCTCCATTTTTTATTGGGTAGTTCCTATGCGCATTTCGCTGGTTGCTTAGGCCAGCTCGTCAGGAAACTTCTTCCAAATACTTTAGAAAAGCTAAAAATATTATACAAGTAAGACCATAAAATGAATAAGAATTTTAAAACACTCAGGTCTTAAATGTAACAATATCAAAGCTTCAACAAAGTCACAAAAAACCAGCCAATTGTAGGGGAATGTAAGAAAGAAAAGATTGACGGTTTATTGTTGTGACTTTGTTGAAGCTTTGATATTGTTACATTTAAGACCTGAGTGTTTTAAAATTCTTATTCACTTTATGGTCTTACTTGTATAATATTTTTAGCTTTTCTAAAGTATTTGGAAAAAGTTTCCTGACGAGCTGGCCTAAGCAACCAGCGAAATGCGCATAGGAACTAGCTTTCCCACAACAATAAATTTCAGTATTTTCATTCAAAAATTGGGATTATTAGCACATCATTAATAAATGAATTAATTATTAATATATTATATTTTATTAGGTTTTCTACTGTAATCCTTCAAAATTCTTCTTTAAATTTACTTACTTACGGGATTTTTTTTTTTGCAAGAAAATCCATTAAAATAACACATCTACTTGTGGTTGTTTTATTGAATTTTTAATGTTTTTATAACGAAAATATGTTTATCTATTAATGGAGTCCTTTTTTAAACATTAAAAAATGACAAAAAAAATATTTTATATTTACGTGATTACAAAAGAAAATGAGAGAAAAATGTAAACAAATAAAGAAAAAAAATGTCCAGAATTATAAAAAGAATGAAATACATACCAAAACAAGAAAGAAAAGAAAGTCGGGAAAGTTCGACTCAGAATCCGCTATACATTTAAATGTATTACAAAATGATTTTTTTCGAGACTGAAGCCTATTTGGGATCTATGGGCAAATGTGAGCATACTAACATAAGACCTTTTTTGCGGTTAGACAAGACATTTATAAATTTAAAGCAAATTTTTTGTCCTTTAAAGGACTAACTGGAAAATCTAGTCGTAGCGTCACAAAATTTTAGCATGACATAGTTGATATTATTAAAGTAATTTTTGCCAATTTGTATGTCTAAACGAACCTTCTTAATAATTTTATGTTTGTTTTTTTAGGGATACTATTTCAAATTTATGTGTTTTATTTTACATTATAAATCAAACCTCACGATGAAGTAACCTTTACGATCAAATATAGACTGACTCCCATTAAATTTTTTAACAGGATTTAAGTGGCAATAAAACATTTTTGAGCTGAATGAATTACCAATTCTAAAATACCAAATAACATCCTGGTGGGTATTTGCTTTGTGCAGTCATAAGCCGATTCTCACCATTTTCAAAAGACTTTCGTCCTTGGGTCAATAAAAGTTTATATACCAAATCCGCGACCTGTACGAGGTTTACATGGACAAACAGACGGATAATTTTAGATCGTTTTGGAAAGTGAATCTAAGTCGATGGGCATACTAAAATGTGGGTTTAGTACTAGTATGTTTTTGTGTGTAAGCCCACTTTCAGACTAGGCAAGTTACTTGCGCAACTCTTGATTTGTAGATGTCAGGGGTAAGGTCGCGGTAAGGGGAAAAAATTGAGTACAGACTTTGTTGTACTCGGCAAGTTACTTGCGCAACTAACTTACCGCGTCTGAAAGGGGTCTAACAAATGTAAAATATCCTTTCCAAATTTGTTGGTGAATGGTTAAAAAAAAACTATAAGTTAAGTAAATATATGTGTATGTATAACATACAAAAACTCTGAGAATAAAGCTGAAGAAAAAAAAAAACCAAACTTTAGGATTATTCCTTACTTACTTCTTTCCATTCTTTGCATGCAACTCTTGCATATTGCACATGTTTCAAAATAGTGTATTAACTCAATATTTTAATTTTTTTACTTTTTGGAAAAATTTAATACGTAATATTCATGTCTAACCGCTTTAAAAATACCGGTCCATTTTGTCTACTTTTTGGTAACGAAACGGTTGGTTTAAAAAATCCTTTTTCATATGCCTTAAGTATACAATTTTAAATTTAACATTTTTGCTTCTACTAAACATTTATAAATTTTAAGATAATACTGTATTGTTGAACAAGTGCGATATGTCTGTATAAATGACATAGTACGAGTTTAGTATCTGTGTATTTGACTGAAACTCTCAGTCTGTCCTTGCAGTTCTAATGTATTTTAAATGCGTGTGTGCACCCAGAATTCATCCATTATGCTAATGTGACTGCAAAGACATGTCATTGTATGTAAATGAATAGATAGATGATGTTTCCTTTTCTTATGTATCCCTCTATGCATACTTTGCATACAAATCTATCGATTGTAGACATGCATGTATTTGTGTGCTAGTAATTGTAGTAAGTTAACAAAATAGCTTTAAATCATGTTCTACAACCAACGAAATACAAAAAATACACAAATATCTTGAACTACGCAAACATTTATATTTAGTAGTATTTTAAATGTTAAAGGAATACAATAAAAAAATATTCTAAGGATATTTCAGCGTATGATTTTTGAGAAATATCTTGTATATAATAGATGTTGCATATGAAAAAGTGTATTTCGAAATATATATATATATATATATATATGGTGGATTTCATGTCAAGTGAACCAATTTTTGATACCAATCTCTTCCGATGGGAAACGTTTTTTTAAAAATTTTTTTTTTTTTTTTGAAAGATTGATTAAATAGCTATATAAACTACTAGGTAAAAAGTTTGCTAAGAACAATAGGAGATAAGCAGGGAAATCATAAGTATGCAATTGCATGTTTTTCCTTGTGTGAGCAATGAAGGCAGAAACAATATATTTATCCGTTTTAGAGCTTTTTACGAATTTTGGCATCGATTTGTTAGTGCATATTTTTGCACATTTTACCCATTTCACCTTTTTTGTTTTTGCGTAATTTAGTTAAGAGAGTAATTTTGCAACATTTAGCACATACTCGTATTTTGCCTTTTTCAGACATATTTTGATACATGTTCAATATTTTAAATGCGTTGAGCTTTCGCAGCAAATAAAAATAACTATTTTTTTTCAAAATTCTGGTTTATCTATTCTATATCTATCTGTAATAATATTCATTTAATCGGGCTTTTGCTTTAAACGGTTATTCGCTCGATTAATTAACCGAGGTTTTGGTTTAATCGGTTAATTTTGATATTGAACGTTTTTCTTGTAAATTAAGTAATTTCAATAAATAAAAATGCATAAATTATTTATTATTTGGAGTTTTTGAGTAAAAAAAAACAATAACATAACAAACATAACAATTCTTGAACTAAAACGAGCAAACAAAAAAATTATTCATAAATATGTAATACCAATATTATAATATTTTTAAATTAATAAATTTTATGTATTAATTAAAAAATAAGCTGTGTGATCATTTTATTAGTTATTTCAATAGTTTAAGGAGATCTTATAAATTAATCGTTTAGAAAAATAATTTGATTTCAATGGTTAAGATTCAAGCCATTATTTTCTTGAGTTTTGATAAAACATGACTTGGAAAAAATTCTTCCACTTATTGCAGATGGTGGAGAAATCGATACAGAATATCTTATTTCTCAGTCCCCTTTCCTGGATTTCTCTTAACATATAAAATCTTTCATTATGCCATTAGAGTCCTGCTAAATTTTTTAAAATTTTAACACTTAAATTTGTTTCGGTTAATTCTTTTAACAAATTAATATGAGAAGATATGAGGAGAAACTATATAATAAATAATTTACTAAACACATACACATATAAAAACTACATGAAATAAAAAACTGTTGACAGCAAACACTTATTTAAAACGGAGATCACTAACACCTTCTTTGTTTGTATGAATAAATATTTTCTAAACACGTACCTTTTGTATATGAGACGAAAAAAGTAATTGAAAACACAAACAAATATGAGGGGCTTAGAGCTTTTTTTTTAATTGACACTAAGTCCCCATATACCCCGTGTGCTCCAAGCGAAACAGGTATTTTAATGCCAACTGCTGAAATTGGTCGCCATATCTCGCTACCGGATGAGAATTCCACATTCACCTCTTGTGTTTTGAACTTATCAATACTTCATCTACTAATTTCAAATATACATAATTTAAATTTTGAAAAAAGCCCTTAAACCCTTTGTGCGTTAAGCCCCTTATATATTCTAATACCTCAAATAATTAAAAATTTTGTTACATCGGTTAATCGACTGAAATCGTTAATCGAAAATAGCCAATTTTAAATTAACCGGGTAGTAATTAATCGAATGCATGCCCTACTATCTGTTTACCCAACGTGTTGCTACAATTCCGCCATCTTCAATTAATTTTAAGTCTAAAATTGTAAGCAGGTTGCCATTAAAGATAAATATTATTTTAAACTTTCAAATTTTATATTTATAACAGCAACAATTAAGGAAAAAGCAATTATATACGTTTTTGGCGATGAAATACATGGACATCTGGACCAATGTTTTAGTATACCAAGCGATTCAGAATCACTGTTTAAAGTGATCTACCGATTCCCATCCGTCCGTCTGGTTGGTTGTCTGTCCATGTTATTTTTGTGCGCAAAAGTATAATTTGCAATTTTGTAGATAATTTTATTACATTTGCTAAATAAATTTTTATTGTACTATTGTAATGGTGAGAATCGTTCTATAATTTCATATATTAAGAATAAAAATCTCTTTCCATATTAAACTTTTGTGTCCGTAAAACATCCAAGTATTTTGGTTTTTAGATTAAATTCACCTCAAAAATATTTTACTACAAATTAAATTCTTTTCGAATCGGTTCACATTTGCCCAAAGCTCCCATCTCTGAATAGCTTTCACTTCCTTTTAAATATTAACATTAATAAACCATTTAGCGACAATCCCTGAAATCCCTTTACGACAAAAAATCTCATATGGATTTTAGTGTCTAGACAAATAACTCTTATATGAATTTTAACTTCATAACAGAATTTTGTTTTTGTGAGCCCATGACTGCCCATATCCATATCCATATCCAAATTTGATAAAATATCGAAAGTTCCTCTGTAAATACAATGGCGCTTAAGCTGTACCAATTATTATTTCAAAATTGTTTTGTTTTTTAATGTAATTGTTTTTAAGTTGTCGAATATCTTGTTTTCAAATTAGCAATTTTTGACTTTTTTGGGGCATATTTTTTTTTAAACAATTTTAAGGGCATATTTTCGAATTTGTACTGCATATTTAGTGCGCATAAAACACGCTTTTGAAAGCATATTTCTGGTTTCCCTGGTAATAAGTTACACGGATGAGAACAAATACCTGTTTGGCCAAAATTTAAAATTTTGACCCCTTATAACTCAAAGAGTTTTTGGCCGATATTGTTAAAAAATTGTGTCCAAAGACCTATCCAAAAGGACTAACCGTGGTGCATCATCCTAACCGGAAGACATCGCACGTAGAGAAAAAATATGGTTAAATATGGTCACCTCCAACAAAACTATTTTTAGACAAAATTTTTAACATATTATGTTTAAATTTAACCATATTATTGTCACCGACAAACATATAATTGTTAAATTAGTCCTCCATCAAGAAGCCACAACCATATTATGGTTGCCTCTTAACATGTTATAGTTAAATATGACAATAATTTGTTTTTAAATTAACAATAGTATTTTCTTCTTTTCTAAGAGCAACATGCTTTGGTTGAAAATCAACCATGCTTTTATAAATGTTAAACATATTTTAGTTATTATTAACCAAAAGATGTTCGGAGGCAACCAAAATATGGTTGTGCCTTCTTGATGGAGGACTAATTTAACAATAATATGTTTGTCGGGGACAATAATATGATTAAATTTAAACATAATATGTGTGCACGTCTCTTTAAAAATAGTTTAGTTGGAGGGGACCAAATTTAAACATATTTTTTCTCTGGGTGCGGTTTCAAAAGTTGGGTTAATTTACATGAAACCCCCCATATGTATATAAATATTTATATAGTAAAATGTCTGTATATAGATTTTATACGTTTAAGACATGCATATCAAATTTAAGACTTTTATTAATAGTTTTGCCAATTTATCTAACTTAAGATATGCAAACAAATATATATATTTTTTTTTTTAAATTACCAGAAAATAAAAATAAACATAAAATAAATTCGTTTTACTATAAATTTGGAAGAAGTAAACAATTTAATAGTGACAACAACAAGTTCAGGAATTATCCAACAATTTAACAAACTTGGTGTAAACAATTTAATAGTGACAACAACAAGTTCAGGAATTATCCAATTCTGCCCACTTTTTGCCAGATGTCAAACATTGACATCGAAGCTATTAGAACAAATTGGGAAACGCTTACTGCTATGATTCTCGAGATGTACAAAATTTTTCTTTTTGGTTTGTATGGAAGGTGCCACTCCCACTTCTCCAATCTCGCCCACATTTTGTTGGACGTTGTGTATTGAAAACGAAGATGATTGTACCTAATTTGGAATCGTTGACTCTTGCCGTTCTCTAGATATCTATAACATCTTTGTATGGGAGGCGTCACGCCCACGTCTCCAATTTCGTCAATTTTTCTATAGATATAAATAAATCCTTTCTGTGCCACGCCCATTTCCAGACCGTTTTCCAGATATGCAGAAATCTATGCTGACTTTGTATAGGGGGTGCTACGTACACTTAAAATTGACAAGAATATATAGCTTATAACCGTCCTGGAGGCGCACAGACTAAGTGGTCCAATTTTATCAAACTCGGGTAAGCTGTTTAACCGCGCATAGCATTTGAGGACACATATATTCATTGTTAATGCATATTATATTAACTTGGAATATTATTCTAAAAACACTACCACACAACGCAAAATACCGCAATCAAATTTATTAGCGGTATTCACACCGAACTTGTTAATTTGTTACTCGGTAGTTTGTTAATTTGTTAAAGTTACCAACTGTGAACGACCCCTTTTTAAAACTTTGTTAGTCTGTAGCCCGTTTCTGTATTTCTCGCATCGTAAAATTTCCCGCATGAAACGAGTGAATTATGACAAAAACAGTGCAATATGAAACAAAAAATGGTTTTTCTCACATAAGTGTTTCTGTACTTTTACTTTGCGAGAATTATCTGTCATTTAAATAATTTTCCAGCAATTATTGGAAGGATGTGAGAACAAGTGTTTCTGTAACAATATTTTGCAAAAAGTTTCTCACAAGAACTGTCAAAATAAGTCATATTTGAAATTGATGCGAGACAAAAAAAATTTAAAAAAATGGAGCCCAAATTATGTATGTATGTACACAAGAATGTGTATAATTTTATTTTATTTTAAAAGAAAGAATTTAAATGATGAAAATAAGTATATAAAACACAATTGTTATATTTTGTTATTAAAATTTTTTTAGCCTTTCATTGTGTTTGTTTTATGCAGGGCTGCCAGATAAATTTGTGAAAAAAACGTCAATATCCTAAGAAAAAATAAAAAAATCGTCTATTTTTTTCGGACAATTTAAAATTAATTTTGACGAATTTTGTTCGATTTTTATCATATAACCACAAATTTTTATCATATAAACACTTAATAAAAAAAAAAAAAAAAAAAAAAAAAAAAAAAAAAAAAAAAAAAAAAAAAAAAACATTAAGTTCATGGGTAAAATACATATTTTATACATACATAAAGCTTGAGGTCTATTTAAATAAAATTATTTATTTTATTTTCCTTAATCCGATAAGAGTTTAAAATTTCAGATTGTTATTTTTCCCTGCAGAAATCACACAAAGGAGTGACAAAATATCATATTGAAGTAAAATAAACACTTTTGGACAAAGTAAAAGGCAAAAATTTCCTAAAGTGCATTGACTGAAAAATGGGGTAATAGTTTAATCTTTTGATCACACAAACAAATGTATTAAATAATCCAAGCAAATAAAAATTAAACAGTTTCCGTTCGAAATTTTGCTTTTGCCGATACATTTTTTAATCTGCCTTGTTTTTAAAGATATCGGTTTTCTGTGGTGCCTAATACACAAACATATAAAACTATTTAAAATTGTTTTATTTCAAAGACTGTATCGTCACTAGAAAAAAATTAGCAAATTTTCACTTTGCCAATTTTGGAACAAAAAAAATCGTCAAAATGTCGATAAATCTTTAAATCTGGCAGCCTTATTTTTATTATATATATTTCTTTCGTTGACGTTTCGCTTGCATTTGACACTTAATTACTGGAAGTATTCCAGTTAAAAAAAATCTGTGTTGTCTGTTCTCGCATTTAAATACAGAAACACTTTTTTCTCACAAATCGAGAAACGATGAAATTTTTTGTTTCACACTTAATGTGAGAAAATTTGCGATGCGAGAAATACAGAAACGAGCTACTGGTAACTTTCATAGTAAAACAACTGATTTATTGTTCTGACACAATTTATTATTCTGGAAAAAATAAAACATGCCACGAGAAAGTGTAAAAAAAAAGTTACCAACTAACAACTATTTTATCAGGGGTGCCGTGTCGTTAATTTGTTAAATGTTAATCCGGTAGCGCGTTAAATATACAAAAACAAAATGCGTGTAAAAAAGTAACTATTAACGACTAACAAACTAACAAGCTCGGTGTGAATACCGCTATTGTTTTTAACTGTCCCATTAATTTTGAATATATAGCTCTTTAAAGTGCAACGAAAAAATTGCTGCGCCCTAATAAACTCGTTATTAATACAAATCATTCTTATTAAAGAAAAATGTTTCTGCTTTTAGCACCTGCCCATAAATTTAAAATAATACAATTTTGCATTTATTGTAAAATCAAGGACGAAATTATCAGACTTCAAAATACATTTATTACAGTGACGGTATTAAATTTGATGTCCCAAAAGCTCTAATGAAATTAAAACTCCAAGACATTTATTACCATTTAGATAATAATTAATTATAAGCACTTAATAATTTCCTTAACAAAGCTTATTCTCTAAACGGTTGTGTGTAAATTATGTTTTCTGCTTTTATTCATTTTTCTTGCTGTTAGAGACTTCATTAACGAAAGGTTCAAGCTAATTTTCGGTTATAAAAACCAAAAGTATCTTTTGTAATTATTTGCCAACATTCAAAGCTGTCACCAAAGAGACCAAGACAACCAAAACGACCTTATATTGTGCTGGTGCCTGCGTTGGCCTTTCGTTTGTACACAAGTTCATTTAAGAGGTTTTTATTAGCGTAAGCCTTATAAAAGGAAACCGAGACAGATAAAAATAAATAAGGAGCTGGAGAAGACAACAATTTCATTTTAAGCATAAAACAAAATATAAAAAGATTAAACATGTTAAGATTTAAAGTACATCAACACACACTGACAACAAAGTGGCACAAGACACAAAACAAATACACAATATAATAAACAAAACCAACAACGATAGCGAACAAAAGTCAGCATATGTGAGTGAGAGACAATATGTGACACTTAATACATATGAGTGTGTAAGCGTGCGAGAGAGAGATGAAGAAAGATAAAATATACATGCAACGCCAAAAGGTATTTAAATGGAATATACAAATTTCATAAACCAAGGACACACTACTTAAAACAATGTAAAAATAAAGCACCAACTAACAAACAAACAAACAGAGTAAAAGGAGACCTTTCTTTGTTTTGAAGGCTTTAAAGAATATGACCATATTCGAGAATGTCTATTAGGAGGGCATAGCAAAAAGAACTAGAGGTCTATTTCAGGACTTGACTTTTCCTTTTTTTTTTGCTAAAATTTTTCTTAAACTAACAAATCAAGCGTAATGCAACCAATCTAAATGGTTTGCCGCTCTCAAAAAATTAAGAAATCTTTGATCTGTTTTATTTTTGAAAGTCATTCTTAGTGTGAGTGTCGAAAAATTCGATTGGCCGCGAAGTCGAATTTTTTTTTGGGTGCTGTTAACAAATAAGGTTTTGTTGTAAAGGTGCATTTAAAAATTATTAAGTGTATAACTAAAGTAATTGGGAAGTAATTTAAAATGAATAAATATCTGCACATTACCAGCACTTGGTGTACCACATTACCCGCACATTTTTTAAAGTCGTATCTAATGAGATTTGCAATATTTTCTTATATTCCTCTGAAAGTGTGTGTTTAATATTTTCCGCAAATGGCTTCGTGGAAGCCTAACATATGAAGCATGTTAATAGGTTAATCATATTTTAATCAGACAAAAATTAAAAATTTGTCAATCTAAAAACAAATAGGTACACCACATTACCCCCACTTCCTCTAACATAAATTATAACTTAATAATTTAAAATTTAATAATTTCAGTTTGGTAGGAATTTGTTTTAAAAAGCCGAATGTTTTTACTAAAAAAAAATTATCGGACGAAACGGTTGCGCCCTAATACATGCAGTTCCTTTAAGTCGTTCATTTGCATGTGTATAATATGCAGAGGTAAATGTATATGACTTTTATAGTCATTCTTACTCGTTGTTGGCAACAAAAAAAGTTTTAAGGATAAATATAAAATATCATAAACTTAAGTTTTTGCTTTTCGTTCTCTCACTCTCATTCTCTTATGGAAACCAAAGCAATTATTTAACAAAAAAAAAAAAAAAAAAAAAAAAAATAGATACAAAAAACGCATTTTTAAGTGACCTCTTGACATTTTTAGTTTAGAAATTTTATTGGGTTGAGTGAATAGGTCAATTTTTTTTTTTTTTTTTTTTTTGAGTTTGATCTATTTTGAGGGATGCATGATTGTTAAATATTAATAAATTAGTTTGAAATATACTAGGAGGAAGATTTTTAACTCGGAACCTATTTCTATCTACAACTATTTAATTGACAACATATCCTAAGGAATTAATCACTGCGTATGATCATTATATATATATCAGGGATGTTAAAGTTGGTACAATTTTTTGGTACATTTTGACCATCTAAAGTACCGTGGTACTACCGTGACTCATTTGTTACCATTGACAAATTTGTCGTAGTTCCCTCTTTTTGAATTTTAAGTATAGCAAACAAATTATTGAGTCCTTTTCATTGCATTTATGCTGTACAACAATTAGTTAATGTAATGGGCGTTTAAATATGCGACTAGTATTGTGGTGTATAGAGCGCTTATTCCACTTTTACAATGTGGCGACGCTGTATGTGTGACCCACTTTACGTTTTTCCTCTCTCGCCTACAAACTTCGTCTGTCTGCCACATTGTAAAAGGGGACTTATGGTACCCACAGACGAGGCAATTTTAGTGATAACCTGAAATTTATTGCGAAACAGAAGCGGTTTTATATATTTCTACAAATAATATCAATATTGATATTGTTAAAGAAACTAAAGAAAATGCAAAACAATTTTATATAACATTTTGCGAAGTTTCGAGAGCCAAAGTCAACTTTAATAGCAAAGTTTTAATGTGGTTCCATAAATTTACACCTGAAAATGTTATTTTAGGTAAAACAAGTTGTATTGTACCTCTTCTAGTAAAAATGCTTCCGAATTATATTGCAAATTTTGATTCAATTTTGATTAGACCTTTAGCTGATGCCGAGCAACCGCAGTCGTTTAAAACTGAAAACATTTGTAGTGTTTGGTCGGCAGTAGCTAATTTAAAAATGACCTGAATGTCCATATGTTTTCTGACATTTCTAGAGTCGTTGCTGGAATTTTATCCATTCCACATTCGTCTGCAAATGCTGAAAAAGTTTTTTTCCTTTCAAATTATAATAAAAACTAGGGAAAGAGACAGACTACATGTGCCAACATTATCAAGTCTCATACAAACAAAGGATTGGTTAAGAAAGACAAATTCATGCTGTTATGATGTAAAAATTCCAAATAGTTTATAAACTAAACAAATAAGTGCCTGATTTTGATCTCATATATTTATAAGATTTTTATGTACATTATTTTATTTATACATATAATGTATGTTAATGTTAAGTTTTGTTTTTTTTTTTTTTTTTGTGTACAATTGAATTTTTATTTACTTTTTTTGTTGTTTCAATAAATTAAAAAAAATGGTACTGTGAAGGTCCAAAAAGTAAATTTTTTTGGAAGTTGGTACAAAATATAAAATCACATTTAACATCCCTGATATATATGTATAAATATAAAGAGTTGCCGATCCGTGTGAAATTTCAACTTTCATGTGTAGCCCATGTGTGATTAGTTTCATGTGTAATCTATACTTTTAAAATGACATATTATATTGTGATATCGGAAATTCAAATAATATATTTTAAACTCCACTTAGAATTTTTATAAAATGCTTTTTAGATTGTAAAAAGTGTGAAAATTTTGGTTAAAATATCTGTAACTTTGTTTTTTTAGATTTTTTTTAAAATGGCCGGTTTTTTCATTACTTTATTTAAAAGAATATTTTGCAATTTTTTCACTTAAGTTTATTAAAAATATGAAAAAATGTATTTTTTGTAATACTGTTTTATATACACAATTTATATGTATATACATACGGTGATCATCCGATTTATATTATACAGAACGGTACTGCATTTGAGAGCTTTGTTTTGTGTAAATAATTTTTTTTTTCAAAATCCTTAAATTGTTCCGTTTTTAGTTAAATGTTCTGCATTTGTACTGTTTTAATATAATAACTTATATAATACATTCCCAATTTTTCTGACTTTTGCGATCACTAAAAACTTTTACAAAAAAAAAAAATGCCAAGTACACCTTGTTGTTATTGATTTTGTAAAGTTTTTAAAAAGTGTTGTTACGCCCTTTTGCATTTAAGGCATGAATTGAAAAATTCGAATCTTCTTTAACACTGCGGCTCGTGTCTGAAACATTTTTACTAAAGCGATCCTGTTAGGAACGCGCTAGAGCTACGAGCCAGTCGATGCAACTTTGTCGACCAAATTCTTAAAAGCGGTAAACTTTAAATACCACAAATTTGACGAAATGTGTGTTTTACAATTCCACCATTTTAATAGATCAATTGGCATGTCATCAATTAGATTTTTTAGACTACGTTTTGATAAATCAGTAGAAGTTTGATATTTTACTACAATTGTTAAGCAATATTTCTGTGGCAATATAGAAAAACTGTTTGTTTTTTTTTAATTTTGTAGGAGAGCAACTATAAGCTTTAAAGGCGATTTTTGAAATTTTATTCCTATTCTAAAATAGCCATCACTTCTCTGCGGCTATAGTTTTTTTTATTAAGTTTTTATTCCTTAATATTCCTTATATCACAGATCGGAAATCAACTTATAATTTTATTCGAAATATTATTTCGCAATAAAAAAATTAACAAAAAATAATTTGTCTTTAATTTCATTAAAAATCTAACAAAATAATTAAAACATAGCCCACGTATCCTTTTGAACTCGAAAATCTCAAAGCTGCCATTAAATCAAATATATGGGTTGTTGTTTGTTTGTTTGATTTTTTTTTTTTTTTTTTTTTTTTTTGTGGAAGAAATATTCTTAGTATATATATGATGATATTTATGGTGCATATTATAAACTTAATTCGATTTTCGACAGCAGTCGAATTAGTTGATCGAACGAATTTTCATTTGGTATTATATCACACATTCGATAAAAAAGAAGTACTATTGTGATTTAGTTTATTCACAGTAGTACATTTTTTATCAGCTGTCACTTTAAATAAAAAATTTTTGTTAACAAATTTAAAAAATAAAATTAATATAAATCATGACTATGACGGAATTCTGGTACGATGATGCATCTGATGAACATGCACGCTTACTGGAACTGGCCTGTACCTGTAGCCTGAACTTTTGTAAAAATTCCTTTGGCCAACAAAGGATTTTGTTCCATAAGGGAAACAATTGTTGACTTTAGACTTTCATAAAATAACCAAAAATAATTAAGAATGTGGAATTTGCACACCAAAACTAATAAATTTACAAAAACTTACATTTTCAAAAATTTTTTTTTAATTATTTACACCGTCGAATGCAAATTTGTATTCGTTGAAAAATTCGATGCACAACGAAATTTTCGACAGTGCTGCCAACGCATAATACCAAATTAAAATTCGATAGACGATGTTCGATAGCCAGCGAAAATCGTTTATTGAATGTAACTCATAATAGGGGGCCTATATCAAAGTATATTTTGCCGCAATTATGGAGTGTCACCAACCATTTCAACTGACAGAAGACGGACCGACCGGACGGACGTGTTGTTCACGGAAGGCTGGTTATCAGGTTATATGGTTATTTAGTTATATTCAAAATAACAAAAAACATTAATTTTAATTTTTTGTAATATATTTGTTTACTGTTAATGTAACTACATAACCATATAACCTGATAATCCGCCTTTCGTGAACAACCCAATAGTTTAAGTCGACTTAAGCACTTTTTCCTTTTTGCTAAAGATTTAATTTTTGAAACCATTTTTGAAGCTTCTACAACTGATATTTTCAAAAGTAAAATATCGTATCTGTCATATACATATATTCCAAAAAAAAAAAAGTTCTTGTTGAGAAAACCGTTAGTTTAGAAATGTTTAGTACATCATACCTTTTTGCAAAGTATTACAAAATCAAACTTTTAAATGAATAATTTAAAAGAGAAAACCATCCTTAAAATTTTTACCACTCAAACTCTCAATTAAGTTGTTATTAAATCATGCTTATAATTTTATGACTTAACACCCTGACTCCTGCAAAGCAGCTGCGTTTTTTTGTCTGTGTGTACGTGCATAGCTCATCAGTTTATACGTGTGTCGCTGTATGTTTGAGTTTGGGAATGGGAATGTGGGGAAAAAAATTACTTTTAAATTTGTACCTATCAACACCATAAACATGGGAAAAGTAGAAAAAAAAGCCAAGAAACACACACAGATTTATTTTTTATTTTTTGTAATTTATTCTATAATGTAACATTATGACTTTTTAAGCAGATTTGTTGTTGTTTCTTTTTTCCTATAACTGCTTTCATGCCTTATGGCTTCTATTTACAAATGGTTTAAATGGCAGTTTGTTTCAGTGTTTCTTTTTATTGCTGCTGCTACAAAATTGTTACGCATTTTAAAATTTTTTTTTTTTTTTTTTTTTTACTTAAACAAGTGTTGCGTCAAGTTTGACAACATTTAATAAACTTCATTTTAACGCAAAATTAACTCAATCAATTTAATTTTTTGAAACTTTGTTCATATTTTTTCCTTCATATTTTGTTTTGTTTCCGACAGCTTTAAATAAATTTTTTATGATGTTAACAAGAGGCGTCCCCAAAAACAGAAGAAAGAAAAACAGCTAAAGCAACAAATTGTAACTGAGTATTAAAAGCCATTGACTTGCAAGTAGAAGATACATATCTGGTGTTGTTAAACAGTAAACCAAAAAAAAAAAGAAATGTATTTAACAAAGTTTTCTTAGGTTTAAACTTTTAACATGGTCAGCTAAAAAAAGATATTACAAGAATATATTGATGTAAAGTTTGTTTAAAATAAAAACTTTTTCGTTTCCTTCCATTAAAATTAAGTGAAATTCTTGTAATTTTTCTTCAAAATTTTATGATAAACACAAGTAAAAGAAAAAATATATTTTTCTGTTTGTTTGTTTTTTGTTTATTTAGCAGAACAATTATAATTAAATACTTATAGGAAAATATTTAAAGCCTGCAGGTTTAATAAACAAATTAAAGGTTATTAAAATTTTTATATTCAAACAAGGCAAATAAATTAAGGCAATATTTTTTATTGGAACTAATACACTCAAAATGTTATGTAGATAAATTTAAAAGAAAATAAATTTAGATTTATTAAAAGCCTGGATCATTTACATTGCATCTATATATATAAAAGAAAGTGGCGTTAGTTACTACGTTTATAACTAAAGAACGGCTGGACCGATTTCGATGATTCGTACCAATTCGGAATGGTCTCTGACCAAGTATTTAAAATAGGTGGCGCCATTGAAAATTACTCAGTATGAATTAAATCGTAAACTCTGCATTTGACGATGCTATGATCTTTAGCAAAGTTGTTGAGCATGATCCGGCGAAGGTTTATAAGTTGATATGACCAATTTCAGACAGGTGGCGCCACTGAAAATGACTCGAAATGAGTTATACGTGTGGTACTTTTGGAATTTTCTATAATATTGAACTTAGAAACCTAAAATTAAAGCTGCAAGGTCCTGAGTGAATATCAACCTTAAAAATTAAAAAAATGTTGGAACTTATTTTTTAACCTAGAAACATAAACTCTGACATATTAATATGTCCATGAAAGAAAGGGAGACAATTACAAAGTAGCGGGTTAAATTTTAGCATTTAAATAAGTTAAAACTTAGAAACATAAACTTTGGCATTAAAATTTGTCCACGAAAGATAAGGAGACGCTAACGAAGTAGCGGTTTAAATGAATTTTCTATGAAAATTTGTTTAATTAAGCTTTTATTAATCAAAAATATTTTTTATGAATATGGGGTTAAAAAATATATTTTAACCGACAAAAAATACAACTATATAACAATATAAAAACGGAAAAAAATTATATTTTGATAGTTGGTTTTGTGAATAACAACCATAACTATTAAAAAATAAAGTTGTTCGTAAAATAACTATATTTTTATTAAATTTTAACAATACGGAAAACTAATTTAATAAGCTACAATCAGTTACTGTAATAATTTTATGAGTGTAATATTTTGATTTAATTTAAATATAAATTCTTTAGTAAAAATATGTCGTATTCTTGCAACAAAATCTCTAGCTACAAAAGGTTTTGCTGGGCCTTAATTTTGTATCAAAATCATTCCCTTAACTTAAAAATATTCTTCTGGTTTTGGGCCGTTACAAAAATCATAATAAGAAAAATGTTTCAAAAAATTTTATTTTTTCCATTTTAGCAACAGTTGTTGAAGGATTATTCTAGAAAAAGTTAGAACTCAATTTACGACCACCAAAAATTTAAAAGCTTATCCACGTATTCATAAACGAGCATAAAAATTAACAAACGTTAATTAAGGAAAGTTTTCATTAACCATTTGTTTTGAAAACCTTTATTAAATTTAAAATTTTTTTTATGCACAGAAAAAGTGTTTTATCAATTAAAAAAATGGTTTAAAAAGTATTTAAGTTTAATTAACGTGATAATTGAATCAATTATTTTTTTAGTTGAAAGAAAATTAAAAATTTAGTATTGATTTAATTAACATTTTAGTTGTTTTGAAATAAATTTTTTATTAAAATATTAATTGAATAACAAAAAATCTTAATTGACTTTTTTTATTTAAAATAAAGTAATTTAAGCATGTAGAATTGTTGTTGGGAGTTGTCAATATTTATTTAAATAAATTAACACATTGTTTGAAATGGCAAAGTTTTTTGATCACTTTTAAAAAAATTGGTTATCTGCTGAAGAGTTCAAGATTTATACGGATTATTTTTAAGTTTTTATTGTGCAAAAAAGTGGTAGTTCTAGCGACATTTATGAACTTACCTAGAGCATAGAACCTTAAACTAGAGCCATTTAATTTTCAACGTATACAATTAGCAACTGTATACAGACAAATATTTTAATAAAATGAAATTCACCACTTTATTGAGGGCAAAATTCAAGCTCTTATTGCGAATAATCCTTCCAATATAAAAACACAATAAGATCGCTATATGAGCCGCAACAGTTAAAACGCATAAATTTGCGGGGGCAACTGGTCCCCTATACATATATGCGATCATATATCGTTCCGTAAATCTAAAGCAACCACCATGAGGTAAGTGTGCTCTTTGGGGAATAAGACAATTACAAACAAATTGCTCGATCAAGAATTTAATGAAACGTTTGTGGGTTCTATAGCGATTTATTGTTCCAATAAACTTCGTTTAGGCTGGCTTTGTGAGATCTCAATTAAACAGGGTTAAGTTAATCTGAAAACAGATTTGTGCCGTCATTACCTTAGTTTAAACTATATCCACATCTAAAAAGCCCGGCCTTGGGAGCTTTAATTACGAAAGCATCCTTAAGAAATTGTAAACGAACTTGACTTTGTTGGACTGCAATTTTCTAATGAATTTTCAACTTGGGGGACCGTCATGACTTTGAGTTTTTGTAGGCACAGGGTTTATTTGCATAATGCCCTTTCTAATTAAATTTAAATGTTTGTTTAAATAAATTAATGTTTGTTTCTTAAAGCAAAAAAGATATTTATAATTAATCCCAGCGTTAAAAATTTATAAGATAAATGCAAATATCATTGATTCTTAATAGGATTCCTAATTTAAAAGATTTTTTTTAATTCCGGGAGACCATACAATTTATATTCCGTACCGCGAACATTTTTGTAGATAATAATATAAAAATTATAAAATCTTTTATTCATTATTGTGTATTAAATGCAAGACAATACCAACTCAATCAGAAAAACTAATTCGTTTGTTGTGTGATTGAAGACATGCCAGTTCAACAAAATTCGCTCAACTTATATTTCCATGCATTTTTTTAACCCTTTCGTCAAATCTCCAATCCGCATTACAAAAATTTCTAGAAATAGCTCGTAATAAGAAACTAAGGGAAATTTATTTTCAATAAAATAAAATTTATTTTAAGAAATATTGAAACTCTTAACTACAAGCATTCGCTTAGAAATTTAAAATTTTTGCCTTGTAAGATTGTTAAACATTTTAAAAAGACTCTTTCGAAAAATACGTCCTTTCCGAAAAATCTTGATTTATTTTTAAAATTTTTGACAAAATAAGATGATTTGCTTATTTTTGAATTAAGTTAAATTTTAATTGAAGACTGAAACGTCAAATTGTAGCTTGTAGCATAACTCAACAACGTAACTCCTACAAGGATACAAGTTTTCGAAAGGGCACCAAAAGAAAATACTTATATTGTTGCTGTGACATGTCGTATAATCTGAAACAGATATTAATCTTATTTAATTTTTAACGCCGCAGGACCCCAATTTTATACTAAATCAAAAACAATTAAGTAAAAAATTATGTTTTTTCAGTCCGATGGTACTAACACTTTTTGACATTTATGCACTGAATACAAAAATCAATCCATCCGAAGCGATGTAAATGGTACGGCAATTACAGAATTCCTAAAATCAAGTACAAAATGATTGATTCAAGTACGGATTATTTAAGGGCCCCGTACTAAATAATCTGAAGACGGGATTGACTTGAGTAAAAGTGAGATAAAAATTCAAGAATTTCTACATTATTTTCATCCCAAATTTGAACTTGAAATAATCCGAAAGTGAGTTTGATTCTTACCTAAATACTTACCCCCAGAGAACCAGAGAGAGAGAAAGAGAAAGAATATTTATATTTAGTTAATTTACCTTCCCGTTGCACATGTTTGTTTCACGTTTGCTGTATTGCCCCCTTTTTTTAAAGAAGAACTCTCAATTAAAAGACACCAGCAGCATCCGCATGTGGTTTTCATCATCATTCTACTTTGCAAATTTCATGTAAGAGCGCTCTTCGTGGGGATAGAAGATAATTACAATGGAAATTTTCGATCAAGAATTTTATGAAACTTTTGTGGGAACTAAAGCAATGTATTGTTCCCCTAAACTTCGTTTAGGAGGTTAAACTACGAAACCATCTTATTAAGGATGTATTTGTTAAAAGCTTTATAATATTATAACAGAGAGACAATGTTAAATTGTAAAAGAACTAGACTTTGTTAGGCTGGAATTTTCTAATGACTATGCAACTTGGGGGACAGGCATAACTTTGAATTTTTGTAGCCAAATTTACTTCATGCTTCTCCTTAAAGCAAAAAAGATAATTAATTTTAATCTCAGCCATAAAAAAGTTATAAGATAAAATTGCAATTATCATTGAATCTTTACTTTGAAAGTACAACATCGATTCACGCAATTTAGTAATGTTAGTGAAGCGTGGCTAATTTGTAGCTTAACGGGTTTGCTAGTAAACAAAATTGAATCATATGGAGTAAGACTAATCAACATTCCAAATTGCTGGTCCAAAATGCACTTTGTCAAGAACAGTTGCTGTGCCCAAGCATCTGAAATCATTTTCAAATGATAGTGCCATGTATTATTTTTTGAATAAAAAAATAATTTTGATTACAATTTTATTTTTTGTGTCTTTTTTTAACAATAAAACAATCGGGCCTAAACCCTTTATGAATAAGTTTTTTTTTTTTTTTTTTTTTTTTTCTCATTATTTATTTATTGAATCTTCATATATTAAATATGAACTAACAATAATTAATCAAATCTTATACTAATACTTTATTTTTGTCCTGCCAATGCTAGACGAAAATTTTTCTCCTCACGGTTTCTGTTCACATATGTAGATGTTCAGCGGTTTTCCCTTCGGATGAGTCCTGCGGTATCTCTTCTCCTTAATCTAGAGTGTCCACTGTCATTTAAAATATTTCGAGCAAGTGGATTTGGGTGCGACTCAAGCCTTTTTAAATATTTTGCTGCGTACTTCGTAATAATAGTTTTTACTAATTGCACATTGAGATCCTTGTGAATATTAGAGTTTTTAACATACCAGGGAGCGGCTGTGATTATTCGAAGAAGTTTATTTTGGCGCCTTTGAATTTTTTCGATATTTGAGGCCGAGGCAGTGCCCCATAGCTGAATACCGTAGCACCAGATTGGCTTCAATATAGAGTTATAAAGTAGAAGTTTGCAGTCGAGGCTAAGAACAGAATTTCTTCCAATAAGCCAATATATTTGAATTGCTTTTAGTTTCATTTGTGTTAGTTTTGCTTCTATATGGCATTTCCATGTCAAACGCCGATCTAGATGAATACCGAGATATTTTACATGCGATTGCTGGGGCACTAATTGATTATTGATTTTAATAGGGGGACATGACTCCCGACGCAAGGTGAATGTTATATGTACGCATTTTTGCTCATTGACCTTTATCCTCCATTGTTTTAACCACTTTTCCAGTTCAAATATATGATCCTGCAAGTAACGGGATGCTTCATGACAGTTTTCGTGTACGCTTAGAAAAGCTGTATCATCAGCAAATGTTGAAGTAAGGGTGTGGTTGTTTGTTGGCATGTCTGAGGTATATATAAGGTATAAGAGTGGGCCCATGATGCTTCCCTGAGGGACTCCAGCGTCAATTGGCTGAGGAGAACTTATAAAATCACATTCTTTAATAATAAACTTTCGGCCGACTAAGTAGCTTTCTAACAGCTTGTGTGTGTTTACTGGTAAGTTTAGCTTCAATTTATGTAATAACCCTTCATGCCAGACTTTATCAAAAGCTTGGGAAACATCGATGAAGAGGGCGGAACAATATTTTTTTTCTTCAAAGGCTTTTCTTATGGCGTTTACTATACGATGGGTTTGTTCGATTGTGCTATGTTCTCTTCTAAAGCCGAATTGATGGTTAGGAATACATCTATTTACATTTATAATTGGGGCTAATTTTGACACTAACAGCTTCTCAAACAGCTTTGATATATTAGACAATAAGCTTATAGGTCTATATGACTCAACTTTTGTAGGATCCTTTCCTGGCTTAGGTATCATTGTAACTAAGGATACTTTCCATTCTTGTGGGTAGTATTCAAGGCGTATAATAGCATTAAAAATTAAAAGAATAATTTTCTTTGCTATGCTGGGTAGCTCTAAAAGCATTTTGTTGCTGATCTTATCAAAACCAGGGGCTTTCTTGGGGTTTAAATTATGAATAGCCTTTTCGATTTCTTTTATCTCAAATCTAAGGGGAACAGCAGCTCTAACAGCAACTGGTGGCAACTCAACTACAATATCGGGAGATGTATGCGGGGTAAATACGTTTTTCAAATGATTAACAAAAAGATTTCCTTTTTCTTCATCATTTCGTGCCCAACTTCCATTTAAGTTTCTTAATGGTGGTTTAGTGATAACTGGTCTATTAAGATTTCTAGCTGCACGCCATAATGAGTAGTCTGATTGAGAAGTTGCATCAAGTTCCTTAAGATATTTTTCCAGGGAAGCCGTTTTCTGAGACTGCAGTAACTTTCTTAGCCTTTTTGTGCACTCTTTTAGTAAATTCTTAAGTTGAGGGGATCTATGCAATTGCCATTCTCTTCGAGCTCTCCTTTTTTCAGTCAAGAGACGCTCAACATCTGCAGAATATATTTTACTATTTTTGGTTTTTTTGAGGGTTATACTAGAATGTTGAACAGCTAGTTTCAGATAACTGTCAAAATTTACAATAGAAATATCCACATTCTCCGGTGTACTAAGCGGAATATTTTCAGTGCAGTGGGTACTGAGATATTTTTTATATTTTAACCAATTTATTTGAGTGGCTGACGTCACTAAGTTATCAGACGGAGATACAATTCTATTAGGATTTGTTATTGTAAGAATTGTAGGTGTGTGATCAGAAGATAGTTCTAAGGAAGCTTCAACATAAATCGTTTCTACGGGGATGTTTTTAACCACTCCAAAATCGATAACATCTGGAACTTTTTGCTGATCAGAAGGCCAATATGTTGGTTGTCCGCTCGCGACCACATTTAGATCCATTTTACAAATTGTGTTAAACAAAACACGACCCTTAGGTGTAATAAGTCGTGAACCCCAGAAAGTGTGTTTAGCGTTATAATCGCCAGCAGCCAGGAAGCAAGGTCCTAATGATTTGAAATATTTATTATATTGGCTTTCTGATATAGAAAATCTAGGTGGGGAGTATAATGATGAAATTACTATGTTTCGATTTAATTCCTCAACGCAAATGTTCGTTGCTTGGAGATAGTCTTCACGATGATCACTCATTAAGTAGTGTTTTACTCGGTTCTTTATCAAAATGGCAGAACCGCCACAAGCTCTGTCTCGAGGGTCCTTGGTATCATATAATATATAACCATTGATTTTAAACGTATTTCTTGAGGTCAGATGAGTTTCAGAAACCATCATAACATCAATTTGTTTAGTTTTAAGGAAGTATTCTAGTTCATTTTTATGTTGGCGGATGCCGTTTGCGTTCCAAAAGCAAATTTTTAAACAGTTCATGGCTTGTTTAGTACAGCTTGCAATAACATCGATTGCATTCTTAACATTTCTTGCATCATGTTACCCATTGTGTTAGTAAAATTGTTAACTGTTTGCACTAATGTTTCCATAGTTTTTTCTAGCCGAGTTAAATTAGAAATGGGAATTTCGTCGTTATTTGGTACATCACCTTGCAGTTGCATAGGATTAGATTTTAATACATTAGCGTACGAGGTTCTGTTATTATTTGGCTGAGGCATCTGGACGCCGTACGTGTTTCCTTGATTAGTTGCCTGCGTTTGAGGGGGATTAAGTTTCTGTCCAACAGAACGCTTGACAATCGAATATACCGGGCATCCTCTATAGTTGGCAGTGTGGTTACCACCACAGTTGCTACATTTTTTTACATTAGGGTCATTTTTGGACTTATCGCACCGGACGGTACCATGTAATTCTCCACATACGACGCAAACAGGGGGTAAATGGCAGTATGCCCTAGTATGACCAAATTCTTGGCAGTTTAAACACTGAACGGGCCCATTTCTTTTGTGCGGCTCCTCTATCGTGATTTTTCTGTACAGAATGTATTTTAAACTGTAAATGGGATGCGTTTCATTTTTTTTTAGCTTAACATCGCCGGGCTCTAACTCCACTCGAAATAGTGGTTGGGGATTTTTTTCCCTATTTTTAATATTTGTAACATTTTTTATTTTGAAGCCCTTTTCTTCTAAAAATATTTTTATTTCGTCTGGGTCCACGCATGAGTCAATGCCCTTTATCACAACCTGAAGACCTTTGCTGCTTTTCAGTTGGTATGTATAGAAGCTTTTTTTAAGTGCTTCAAACTTATTAATTATTTTGCTAAAATCATTCTCGTGATTAACCTGTATTTTTGTTTCGTTTATATTACCACGCTTGATTGCAGCTACGTAAAACGAATTTTCACCTATCACCGAGATTAAACTTTTTATAAGCTCACTTGAGTTTTGCTCTCTAAGATATATCGGGGGTGGCTTTGACGTTTTTATGACGTTAGGTGCTTCAGAAGATTCATCCTCCAGAATTGCAAAACGATTTTGCGAGTTTATTCTATCAAAAGACGGAACTTTCGAGGCAGAGGCTACAGCTGAAGAGGCAGGGCTGCGACCACGTTTAAGCACTGTTACATACCTGTCCATACCAACTTGCACTTGTGGTTTTTGACAAATTTTTTCTTGTTTGTTTTCCATTACGTCTTTGTTCGAGTTTATGTTGTCAATGGTAACGCTTGTATTGTTTTCTGTTGTTGTATTTATTTCCACATTGCTTACACTAGCATGAGTATCATTTATTTTTGTTGTTGTTTCATTGTTATTACTCATATAGAGTTGTTTTTGTTTTTTTCACCGTTTTTTTATTTTTAATTTTTGTTAACTGTGCTCTGTTTATTAACAAAAACAAAAATTTAAAGCTAAACCACTTAAAAAAATACAATAAAATATAACCGTATCGGCACAAGTAGTTTAAAGAAGTAGGTAGTATGAATAAGTTAAATAAATATTTGTATGAGAAATTTTGCATACCATATTGATATGTGCCACTAAAAAAAAACCTTAAAGACCATGGCAGATGCAACTTCGTCGTGTTGCGTGACATTTCTAACTTTGAAAGAATTTACGCTTTTCTTTTAAAAGGTGTATGACACAATAAAAACGTTGACGACACTCGCGCATTGTTTGGTTACATTCAAAAGCGGTTGGTAAATTATACATTTTATTATTTGTTATAAAAATAAAAGTTAAACATTTTATTAGAAGACTTATTGGAATTGAATTTTGAAAAAAAAAAAAAAATTAAATAAAAGAAAATTATACTAGCTGATTGTCAAAGCGCGCAAAAAGATAAGAGTTGTTTTCGCTTCGTTCTGCGTTAAAAGTATTTTATGTGACATGTTTCGTATAAGTATGTATATTTCATCTTAGATGTCAAAGCGAACCTGTAACACAACGCGAAGCAAAAGTTTTATCTGGCAGAGCCTTAATAGTTTATGCTTGACTTTTAATAAATCTTTTTAGTTCAACTTGCGACTTTGCTTTAAATTTGGTTTGTTATTTACATAATTCTTACCAAATAATTTTTAACTTTAAACTCATACCAAATTTAAAATTTTTTTATTTGATTCAAAGGCTTATACAACTAATAGCTTTCTCTAACCATCATTTTATTACTCTTAAACGTTCAACAAACTATTATAATCCAACATTTTCAACAAAAAATATTTTGCAAAAAAAAAACATTTTTTGTTAAGAAAAAATGTAACAAATCAAATTTTTTTGTTTTTGCTTAATGTGACGTAACATATCACTGCCATTTTGCTTTAGATTTTGATAAATTGTAAATTTTCAATATTTTATTCTATTCCATCCATTATTTTTAACTTACGAACAGACACTATAAACCAATGCTTTGTAGAACTGAGAATGACGACAAAACGTATGATGAATTATAATTGAAGAAGAGTATAGAAAGCACAAGGGCCAGGTAACAAACATTTTCACTCATAAGCAAAACTAATAAGAGATATTTTTTTATACAACAGCCCTCATATTTAAGTCAAATATTTATTTACTTATGAATGTTACTGCATGATGTCGATATATGAATCATAAAAAAAAAGAATTTAACAGACATACATACATATTTATTTGTATGAATGTATGAACCCCCATAAAGAAAATTAAGAAATATTTGAAAAATTCTAATAGACCGGTCTACATTTAACTTTACTTTTTGTTTAAGTTTCATGTACATTTAAGAAAAAAAATCCATAAAAAGTCACAAAAAAACGAGACATAAAATTGGTTCATGGTACTTTGATTATTGACAAATTGACGGAATGTCAATTCAAGCAAAAAAAAAACGAAAGATACTTAAACAAAAACACACACACAAATATTACAAAAAAAATAAAAAAAAAATACAATGACTAACTGATTGGCTCTGGCAGAGGTATGGAAGTATGCTGGTTGTGGCAGATTGTTATCCAGCAAAAAAATGAAAAATTTAGATGAAATATATGAGTATGAGCACATCTTTTTCTACTTGTAAACTTAAGTAGAAAAACAAATAAGATAGCATAGTCGGACAAGCCCGAACATATGACACCCTACACCACAGTATATAAAAACAAATTTTTATTATAAACTAAATATTATCAATCGTAAAAAAGTAATGTTAGAAACAACAATTGTATGTTTGTTACCATTGCAGGGACCATAATATGTTTTTTGTTTTTTAACCCTACTTTAACCATGCTTTTTCTCTGCCAATAGGATCAGTGAAATCAATATATAAAAATTTATAAAAATTATTAAATTCGGAACCCATTCTGCGGATAGGATCCAAATTTGCATATTTAGACCGAAAGTATTGAAGTCTAAGGTCTATATCATTTCTGGAAGGACGAATAGGAATTGAAAACTCAACCTTACGAAGTAGGAGCTCTGAGATGATTTCACCGCTTAAAAAATTTAGTATGACGGTGACGTTCATGTCCTCCAATTTTTTAAAGTTTGAAGATTACTTAGTCTTAAACGGTTTTCATACGAAGGTTAATTGATTTTTGTATTCTAATGCAGTTTTCGAAGACGGAATAAAAAAAACTGCTTCTGTACGCATTCCAGTTTTATTATATGAACCTCATACTCAGGGTCCCAGACGTATTCCAGAATAGGTAGCCGTATTCCAGAATAGGTCTCACTAATGAAATATATAACTGTTTTATGAAAAAGGGATCGTTAAACTCCTTCCCCCCAACGTTTGATAAATTCAAGGATATCTTTGGCCTTGTTGATAGTCTACGATGTGTGCGCATTAAAAACCACAACTTATAATCAAATTAAATACCCAGATCAAGGAATGTCTCTACTCTTTCAAGTATATGGTTATTTAGTGTATAGCTACAGAGTACTAGACTTCTTCTGTAGAAGAACATGTGTTTACATTTTTTCGATTTCAGATCCATCAAATTTATATCACACCTTTAGCTCAAACTATTTAGATCATCTTGGAATAAGGAAGACATAGTTGAGTTTTTGTAGCTAAGAAAAAGTTTTACATCATCTGCATATAATCCTATTTTTGAATATTTTGAATATGGTAAATCATTAATGAATAATATGAATATTACTGGACCCAATTGACTACCTTGAGGGACTCTAGATGGAACCAGTAAAGCTTTAGAATTACAACTGCGAAACAATATGCACTGATACCTCCCCTTAAGATATATTTACAGAAAAAAGTTTTTTATCAATTAAAAAAATGGTTTAAAAAGTACTTAAATTTAATTAATGTGATAATTGAATCAAATATTTTTTTAGTTGAAAGAAAATTTAGTTGAAAGAAAATTTAGTTGAAAGAAAATACATATGTAATTTTAATTTAATTAACATTTTAGTTCTTTTGAAATAAATTTTTAATTTAATTTTTAATTAAATAACAAAAAATCTTAATTTACTTTTTTCGTTTAAAATAAAACAATTTAAACTTGTAAAACTGTTGTTGGGAATTGTCAATATTTAATTAAAAAATTTGCTATAAATTTGGTGATTAGAGACAATATTTAATTTTTTCTGCGAAAGTGGACATCCATTTAAGAAGTATAGAAGAGAGCTCGATTTTATCCAGCTTGTATATATGAAGGTTTTGATTTGCTCTATTAAATGCTTTACTAAAATCCGTATAAATGGTATCAGTTTGCATCCCAGAATAATATGAGGATATCATCGAGGTTGTAAATTCCAAAAGATTAGTAGAAGTCGAACGACTTTTTCTGGTTCCATGTTGGAATGGTAATAACTATGAAGATACTTAATGCTTAGGAATAACACTTTATTTAGCTTTAGTTCGACATATTGGAATTTGTTAAGATGATTTAGATGACAATAGAACCACTTTTGACCATATTTAACAAAAATACCAACATTATCTGCCTTATTACGGTTCCCGTTCTCGTAAATGTCTAAGTCGTGTTTTGTAGTAGATTAAAAAACACAGGTTGTGTCTTACTTTAATCTATTACAAAAATCGACTTTGTCGAAATCGAGAACCATAATAAGAATGAATAAGATTATTTTTTCGCACAAGCCGGACGGATGGATAGACTTAGCTAGATCGATTCAGAAAGTGATTCTTAGTCCATAGGTAAACTAAAAGGTGGGTATGGCACCGATATTCTAAGGTCTCACAAACATCACTACAATAAACTATTACCCGCTGCGCTATTGTTGTGTGAGTATACAAATTTAAACAAGAAACTCAGTACAGATAAAATTAAATTTGTGGTAAAAGTAATTGAATACAATTCTTGTTTTTTTTCTCATACTTTTTTCTACTAGTGAGAACTGATATTGATTTTTTTTTTTTTTTGTTTGTTTTTACTTTGAAAAAAAAAACTTTAAGAAAATTAGTTGTAATTTGTCTGTTTATTTTACAGGTTTTTATATATAAATATATATACATATATATATATATATATACATTTATATATTTTTTTTTGTTTTATGCAGATACTTTAAAGCAAAAACTTGTTAAAAAACTTTTCATATTTATTAAGACAAAGTTAAATAAAAATAAAAAAATTAAAAAAAACAAGTTACCATAGATATTAATTTGATTTTGTTACTTTTTATCTTTGAACCAAGTTGTAAGAAAGTTTTCAAATGTATTTGATTTGCATAAAGGAAAAAATATATATAAACTACATGGCAAATAAACTTCAGGTGTGTAAAATGAGGCAAGTTGAAAAAAAAACTAATTTACATAAAGAAAATTTCAAATTTTTTTTTTTTTTTTGGTAGAAACTTTACTAATAGCTGATCCTTTAAGTCCATAAGCGTATAAGATTAAAAATTTTACTTATCTTAAGTAATAAAGAAAAAAAAAATTTCAAATGTCGACATATTAATTTCAAAAAGACAGTCTAAAAAAATATTTAATACGTTTAACCAAAACTCTTTAAATGTATAATAAAATTTATTTCTGTTACATTTATTCTGTTTCATTTTGTTACAATCCAAATCATGTGAATTAAGTTGTTTTAAACTTCGTTTTCCGAAAAATATTAAACTTTCTTAAAGGTGGTCCCCATTCGGCTGTCGTGCGTAAGTGTCTTGAGAAACAGATATCCCTTAATGTCACAGTTTTGGGTGACATAGGTGTAGCCATTAACTAAAGCTGGGGTGAGACTTAAAATAGATTCCCATCTGGCGCTACGGGTAGCGAAACTCTCTTGGGCTTTAAAGGTCCTGCAGTCGTTAATGATAAGGATTTTCACCAACCATGTGGATGTTGTGACTAAAACTCAAATTAGACCTGCTGACGAATGACCCCGTGTGTTGTTGCTATACAACAGAAGCTAATTGCATAGCTCGAATTCTTAGGCAAGCGGTATATGCAATCGCCACCTGAGTGAAAATTACCATTAACGAAGAAGGGTACAAAGCGATAAATACAAATTATTTAAAACCTAAAACAGGGGAAATTTAACTACAAAATGTTCCATAAACAGGACGGATTCATATGCCATACAGCGCATAAAAAATTGGCGTTATAAAGATGCCCATTTTTTTAAACACAATATTTGAAAAAGGTTCATTCAGTTGGCCTTTAAGATCGTGTAATTTAATGCCATTCAATTAAAATTCTCGGCTGAGGTACAACCCCAAAAGTCAGCCTCGAAATCATATTTAAATATTATTCTATTCTCAATGTAATGTCAGCATTATATTTCAAGTAAAAATTTTAACTCTTCAAATGTAATAGTCGGTTGATAATAATAGAAAATAATCAATAGCCTATTGCTAGAATATTTTTTTTATTAGATTTAGGAATATGAGAACTTAAAAGGGGATAAATTTTTTACTGTGCGCGAGAGACTTACCACAGATAAATACAATTTATTAAATTTCTTAGAGTGGGTTTTTACCATCGAGTTTAATCTTAGCAGCAAACTATAATTAATTAATCTGAGAATAAATTTAATTGAGGACTAATTTGGTTTGCCGTTTTTACGTTGTGGATTAAACTTCGCAGCATTGCCATACTGAATAACAAAAAATGGCAACAAGATATTTTAAAATGACAACTTTTTAACAATGCCACTTTGCATTTTATACAGAAGAAGAAAAAATTCACCCTTCTTAATTCTTATAAAGGGAAATTTACTTCTTATAAGTGTTTAATTAAGTTTTCATATGTTTCAGAATCACTAAAGTCTTCATCTTCAACAGAATAATCCATTTTTCGTTTATGTATATGTTTTCTTTCTTTGTATTTTAACAGCGGCTTTTGTTATACATGTGTTGACATTTCGTCGGCTGATAATTTAGTTGTCGTATGTGGATTCCGATAGTTACGAGTAAATTGAGTTTGAACCCATTTAATTTGAAAATTGCTTCAGCAAATACCACATACGACAAACTCAACACTCCATATCTCGAAAACCGTATGAGGTATCGAAAAACTGATTACGCCAAATGAAAGATCAGGTCGGAAAAAATAAGGAATCGATCTTAACTCATAACGCAAAAAATCCACATACGACATTTAAATTATTAACCGACGATTTGTTGATTAAGTTAAAACCACCAACATTGACCGCTTAAACTGGCAAATAAAAGTAATTAATCCTCATTTTAAAAACTAAATACACAGAGTAAAAATGAATAAATCTCTAATCTCCATGTTAAAAAACCACCCTTAATGTCCTGCAACTTAATTTAAAACTAAATTAGACATTACAAATCTTTTTATACCCACACTACAATAGTGGAGAGGGTATTACGCATTTATGCTGATGTGTGTAACACCTTACAATATTGGTCCTAGATCCACGTTAAAGCATATCAATCGACTCAGAATCGCTTTCTGCTTTGATCTAGCGATGTCCGTCCTGCTGGCTGACAGGCTGTATATGTAACTTTGTGCGCAAGATACAGGTCGCAATTTCGAAGCTAAGATTTAATGAAATTTGGTACACTGGTTCTAATTGGCGCAAGGAGCAAGCCTATTGAAAATGGGGCAAATCGGTCATTAATTTCATATAGCCCCCAAACAAACTGCTTTCCGGAATAGGGTTTTTGTGCCCACTATCAAACCAATTTTAATGAAATTGAACAGATATATAGATCCATATTTATTTGGACACTTAAGCTAAGCATTTTTTAAGAAAATAGGACCACGAGGGGAGATAGAGGGCAATTTCTTTCTCTCAGAAACCATCAAACCGATTTTAATGAAATTAAAAACATAGATAGATCCCCATTTATATAAGCACATAAGCTATACATTTTTCGAAACTAGGTCCCAAATAGGTACACTTTCAAAAACTTGTTCTTATATACTGTTGTGTAGGGTATCATATGTTCGGGCTTGATCGAATATACTTTCTTATTTGTTTCAAATGTTTCTTTCTGTTTGCTATGCGAAGTCTTAAATTTTAAGCAAGATTTTTTTACCAGCAAAGTCACTGATAAATAAAAAGTTTAAATATTTTCTTAGTTAACTTTAAATTATTGACTTAATTCAATAAAATACATATAATTTAATTTATTAAAAAAAAAAAATTGTTTAAAAAAAGGGTTTTGAAGACTAAAATAAGGAAAAATGCCATCTTTACAAAAACACTCCGACTTCATTCTTCTATTTAAACTTGTAATTTCTACATAAATTTGTATTTATTCGAAAATTCTAATTCTATTTAAATATATTCAAAATACAAAATGCAACAACTAAAATTCTATTGATTTCTGTTTTAACTTAATTGAAAGCAAACACAACACAAATGCTCATATGAGAACAAATTAATACACATTTACACACACGCACATGAACATTTAGAAATAAACACAAGAAAGACAACTTTTACACTATTAAACACTTAATTTATGCATACAAATAAATAAACTTCTAATAACGATTTTATCCTCAACTGAGTTTTCACTGAATACCAAACCCTGTGTATTTAAATGTTAAGTCTTAAAGAAATGCGTGTGTGTAGAAGAGTTCGTTTGTATATGTTTCAAACGCCAATTTAAATTGTGTGTAAATCCTTGTAAAACGACACGATGACAAAGACAAAAATGATTCAGACAGAACAACAAAGAAAAACTAAAAATTAAAAAAAAAATCAAAGAAAAGGAAACCATGGGGAAAAAATAAGACAAGAAAAGGGTAGAACGTCTGCTATATGCACACACATATGCAAACATTTATGGTATTCATACGAGAGTCTACATAGAGTGTACTTGATTTCTACAAATACAAAATAAATTGTTTGATAAAACAAAAAAATACTAAAATTCACTCCGTAAGTCTCGGAAAGGCAGCCAGAAGGTTGAATTGACTAACAGTGAAACAGTCATACACTCTCTGACTGATGTATAAATAATTTTTAAAGTCATCATCAGATGCAGTCAATCACGTAAAAAGGAACATAACTAGTATGTTTGAAATGTAAAAGAAAAGAATAGCAAAAAACGAGAAAAATAAATTGGAAGAGAAAAAAAGAAACAAAACCTAAACCTAAGATGCACTCGAGGAAATTGTAAAGAAAAGCGATTGGAATTTTTTTTTTTTTTATAGCAGGCAGCATGACTTAATATGAAAGTGTTTTTCTTCTTTAGTTTTGCTGCCAAAGGGGAATAAAGTCGAATAAACACAGTAATTGTTGCATTTTGTAGTTGTTGCAACAGGAGACAAAACAAATGGAATTTGTATGGAACTTAATGTAATTCTCATTTGTGCATACAAAACAAATGCATTATAAATCGTTCGGAAAATACGTAAATGAAATTATAAAGGATTGAACAAACAAAATTTTAAATTATATTAACCCGAATTGGACACAAAAGTAAGATGTTGCTAAAACAGTCAGAAAATGCAAACAAATTTGTTTAGAATAGAGATGCCACCTGTTGTTGAGTTGTTAAGCATCAACGTTCACTGTTGGGAATATTCAGTTCAGTTGGTGAATGTTTGAGAAAAGCAACGCGGCAACAAAAGTGTGTGAATTAATAAACAAAAATAATTACGATTTTTTAAGATAAAGAAATAAGTAATATATAAGGTAGTTAACACTACTATGTTTTAATACATGTCGAAAACTCAAGTAATATGTAAAAGTGTGATAGTGTGAACACATTGTGTTATGAAAATGACAAGTATTACGAAAAAAAATTTGACATCCCATTAGGGTGTTCAATTAATCGGCTTTTTTTTTTTGTTCGTTAAATGATTAATCGATATTTGGCATTTTCGACTTATTCGATTAAACGCATAAAATTTTAAAATTAATCGATTAATCGAATAATTCAAAATACAGAAATTTTATAAATTAATAAATTTTTTTTCGATAATTTTAGAAAAAATTGGTACTTGTGTAAATAAACATTATTAATTACAAGTATTTTAATAAGTTATTAACAAAAAAAAAACAAAACAAAACGTAACAATTCATACTAATTGATAAAACCTTTGCAACGATAAAAAAAATAAAACATGTGTTAAGATCATATAATTTTATATGTACAAACAATTAAACGGATCTGTTAACATAATCTTTTAAAAATTCAATGTTGTTTAAACGTTTTGCTTTACTTGGAAGCCATCGTGTTTTGTCTTTCCTTTTAATTTGCTATACTCTCTCACTTTTTTTACTAACGCACTCACACTTTTTAAATTGACCACGAGATTGCTCTCAATTTTACCATTCCATTTGTTTGGCAATTTTACGTTCAATTTAACAACTGACCACAAATTAACTTTGGCACTTTCTTTATAAAAAATATATTTCTTAAAAAATAAATGTGCTTTATTAATAAAAAAAATTGTGTTCTAAAAAATTCTTGTGCTGTTTTACAAAATACTTTGAGTCATGCTACTAGTTTGAGTTGTTTCTGCGTCGGGGGCATTTTTAAAATGAAATTGTTTCTCAAATTGAGCGCAGCCTGTTGACAAGCAGTTTTTGTGAACAACTTGAAAGTGATTCATTAAACGTGTGGTTTCAGTGTTAAAAATATTTTTTTTGCATTTGTTTCAATAACAAGTAAAAATTAGAGGAATACTGCATTATTTCAGTAATCAGTAAAAATTTACTGGTTACTGAAAATTTTTTCAGTAAGCAGTTCACCCATGAATGTGAATTGCTCACTAAACATGACTTTTTTATTTTTTTAATTCCAACGGACACATACATTTGGTTTGTTTACTTGACTTAAAACTTTAAAAGATTATACGTGTGACAGAAAAACCATATATGTATTGTTATTCGGTTAATCGGCATAAATTCTTCGATTAATCCATTAATAGAAATCAACAATTTTAAATTAATCGAACAATTAATCGTCTGAAATTGTTCGATTAATCGAACAAGAATTAATCCGCTGAACACGATCCCATACGATTTCATCTTTTTTTTTGGAAAATTTTCTAAACAATAATATTTTTCATTTGGTTAGGGGTGCATTTTAACAAAAGCATGTTCATGTGTGATAGTGTGGCCACAAATTGTAATGTTACATTAGACTTTTTACAGTCGGAACAAAACTCATTATATTCTAATCTCACAAAGAATAATATAATATGCAAGACTTGTGTGATAACTACACGCAGAAAAAAAATATGTTTAAAAATGGTCATATCCAACAAAACTATTTTAAAAGAAAATTTTTAAACATATTATGTTTAATTTAACCATACTATTGTCACCGACAACCATATTTTTGTTAAATTGGTCCTCCATCAAGAAGCCACAAACATATTATGGTTGTCTTAAAACATGTTTTAAAAAGTAAGAATTTGTGCGAGAGTATTCTAAATATTAAATATATTTTTATATAGAGGTTATCTCTAGAGATTTTTCGAACGCGATTTAAAAGACAAAGTTAGGTGCTTGAAGTGCCCTAAAATGATAAGTTACAAAGGTTCTTCCATGTCACGACTTATTAATTACCTTTAATTAGTATACATGCTTGACATTAATGTGATCCACAAAAAGCTTAACTCCGTTTGAAGTAGTTCTAAAGTGACGACAAAGAATACTTTATTGTGTTGCCGAGGACGAAATATACTTTAAGGCACTAAAAACTCTTAAGTAGTTCTAGCATCTATTCATGCTGAAAACTACAACATTCCGGCGGAATCAACGATATGGGAAACATTTCTACCAGTTTTATTTATTAAAACATCACGAACTAAAAAATAAAATTGAAGAAACCAAACAATGTCATGGAAGGTCTTAAATTGTAGTCGACGAATTGACAAATATTTCACACAGAAAGCATGTTCATTTTACTATTCGTTTCTATAATGCTGAAACAAAATAATTTGAAATAGATAATCCTGGCTAAGAGGTTTTGTTTGAACTTTTTAAAAATATGGTTGATTTATGTAGACATGCTTAACCACCAACAAATTAAAACTCATTCAAAATAAATTTGGAAGAATATTGCAAATAATAACTTTATTAAATTCCTATAATTTATTTACTTTTGTAAAACGTTTGTCTAGATCAAATATCATTCAACAGTTTCTAAATTACATTAAACAAATATCTTTTTACAAATAAAGTTTAGTAAACCAATAAAAAATTGTTGAAAACTAAGTTAAAGTTTGATCAATTTACTGGTCCCACTTTTCTTCGATTTTATCGTCCAATATTTGTTAGGTCTGATCTAAGTAATATCTACATATCGTCGGTCACATGTTGACAACTCTTAACATTTTTTTTTGTACTTTTCAGGAGACAAAAAAAAAAACGTTAGTACTCCGTTACTAAACCGTGTTGGAAGTAAGTAAAAAAAAACCAAAATTAGTAGGAGATATTTATTGTAAGATGGTGCAAAGAAAACAAAGATTGAAATAATTTCAGATTAAAAAAAAAATTAAAATAAATAATACCCCCGATTCGATTTTTTTGCGAGTTAAGAGTTGTCAACCTGTGACCGACGATATGTATTTTTTATTTGATTTTTGTGTTTTAATGTATTCGAATTAAAACCGGTTAACCGGTTATTTAAAAAATGCTTAACCGAAAACCGGGTTTTTTAAAATAGCAACTATTCGTAAAATTCGAAAACCGGTTATTGAAAAAAGTCGAATAATCGATCTCCCTAATATATAGTTTTGCTTAAATTAACATTTTAGTTGTGTTGATATAAGTTTTTAATTAAAATATAAATTAAATATCAAAAATTTTAACTGCCTGTTAAACGATTTCGAACGTTAACGTTCGCCGAGTATATTACATTTAAAACAACAACAAAATGTCAAAATTTATTTTTGCTTAAAATGTAATTTTCTAAGCGAACGTTAACGTTCGAAATCGATCGATTCGTAAGTTAAGCTGTGATATTACAAAAGTTCTAAAATTGATTATAATTATTATCTATTTGTCGCTAGATTATTATGGAATAAAAATAACCCCTGATGAAGTTCGAAAATGCGAACGAAACGTTGGGAAAAACAAAAAAAAATAAAAAACCAAAAATGTTTTTTATTTACATTTGGGTAAAAAAAACTATTGATCATTATTAGCCCGTGTGGAAAACATGAAACCTCAATAATAATTATAAAATTCGTTTATTTAGACAAGGCTAAAAACAGGGGGTTTTAAGGTAATATTCGCTTATGAATAAAACTTTGACGAATTTTGCTTAAAACAGGTTTCAAATACTGGTTAAAATTTTTATGAAAAGGGCTACATTTTTTTTTAAATTTTGAATAAAGAAATTTAGTTACATGTACGTATAAGTAATGAATTTACAACCATTAAATAAAAATAACTTATACGTATCATAATTTTTTGACGTTAGGCAAAAATATTTTTAGTCAAAAAAATTTATTTTGTGTTTTTGATGAGGTTTCTCATAATTCTTTTTACTCTTTCATTAGGTAGCAATTACTTAACTCTAGCCCAGCAGCTTCTGATCGTAATCATTTGCTCGCAATTTTTAGTAGTCAATATAATCATTTTGGTAATAGTAGCAAAATCAACAAATTGTTTGCTTGATATCATGCATTTGGTATAAATTTGGTGATTAGAGAAAATTTTTAGTTTGTTCTGTGTATAAAAAAAACTTTAAGAACAAATATGTATTTAAAATCAATTTGTATTAGATTTGAATAAATAAAACCCTCAATGCATTTTATTATGAATTAATTATAAATTTCGTTAATCAGCTAAAAAGCAATTGCTTATGTATCAGATTATATGTCAGTCATTACTAAACGACTTCTATGTAATGCAGATAGTATGAAGTTGTCATTGAAAAGTAAGTTGTTCAGTAATTGCAATTCATTACCAAGTTTTTCCTGGGTATTGAAGAAAAAGAAATACAACTTTGTAAAGTGGATTCGAAAAACCTGATACACATGAATCGTAATTTTTAGTTTTTTATTTCAGCCTCAAAATCATTTAAAGTTAAATAATAATCTAGAAGTTCCCGCTGTTCCAAGATCCTGTTTATAACCTTGTAGTGCCATATTTTAAAATAACATTGATGTCAGTACCAAAACATTCTTGAAATTGTATAAAATCTTCTCTTAGACTAGAACTATTCCAAAAGTGGAAATTTATTTCCCTATAAGATTGTAAATATAATTAGGAATCGAAAGTTTTGATGCTGATGCGGAACTTTAAAATGTGGCATAAACAATCATTTTCATAAATAAATGTGGCACTAAGCCATACATTTTGAGTGTACACCGTTTGCAGATCCTGCCATTACAGCACAATTATCAGTCGTTATTCCAACCATGTTATTTATGGGAATGTAATTGTTTTAGAGCCAAGTTTTTGAAGACACTGCAGTCAGAGATTTTCTCATCAAGTAAAGGGTCCGCCAAATAACTTTTTTTTTTGAAAATGCTATAAAAAAACTACTGAATATTTTCTCAAATTTCTTTTTTTATTTGAAAGTACAATCCTTCCGGTTAATAATTTCATTCAAATGGCTGCCTCGGCTGGCCATGCAGTAGCCTACACGATCGGTCCAATTTTTAAGCACATTATCGATTGTGTGCAGCTGTATTTCACCAATGGCTTCACGAATATTGTCCTTTAAAGCGTAAATTGTCTCTGGCTTGTCGGCATAACACTCTTATCTTTGACGGCACCACACAAATAATAGTCCAACGGTGTCAAATCCCAGCTCCGAGGTGGCCAAACGACATCAGCTCTGCGGCTGATAATGCGATCTTCAAAAACAGGCCGCAAAACATCGAGTGTACAAAACATCCTGTTGAAACCAAATATTGCCAATACCCTCCTCTTCAATTTTTGTGAACAAAAATTCGTTCAACATGGCCCGGTAACGATCACCATTGACTGTAACGGCCACTCCTTGCTCATTTTCGAAGAAAAATGGCCCAATTATGCCTCTGGACCAAAATCCGCACCAAACAGTGACTCGTTTTGGGTGTATCGGCTTTTCAATGTATGCGTGCGGGTTTTCTGTACCCCAAATGCGACAATTTTGCTCGTTTACATACCCGCCCAGTTCAAAAGGAGCTTCATCTGAAACGATGATTTTTTTGGCAAAATCGGCATCTTCTGTAAGTCGATCGCAGGCCCACTTAGCGAAGCGAAAACGCATTGGATGGTCAGTTGGCTTCAACTCCTGAACCAATTGGACTTTGTATGGTGTCATACCAAGGTCTTTATACAAAATTCGTCTCAATGATGTCTCCGAAATGTTCAATTGTTGAGAACGACGGTGAATTGATGTTGATGGCGCTTCACGCACACTTTCTGCCGCAGCAGCAATATTCTCGGGTGTACGCACTATTTTTGGCTTTTCACGTTTTGGTTTATCGATGAGGATGCCAGTTTCTTTCACTTTTTTCACAAGATAACGAACATACGGAGCTGACGGTGCTTCTCTTCTTCAAAAATTCGTACGCAACTTTCGCACACATTCTGCAACATTACCATGATTTTCAAAGTAATGTCGCAATATTTCCCAGCGTTGTTCAAGTGTATACACAATTATATTCGTTCAGCGGAAGGATAAAACTAATTATCTGTCAAATCAGACATGAGCTAAGTGGTACCATTCACGAAATAAGCACTAGTTGAAAAAAAACGTTAGATGGCGGACCCTTTACAAAAGAATAGTAGTTTTTCGTCCAAAACTCAGTTATGTTATTAATATTAAGGGGACCAGTAAATTTTTGTGCCTTTTGCCTATTTATTATGAATTTTTTTGGCGATTTGAGAGTCAGCCACCCCTTCCTTAATAACGTTATTTAGACGATCTGACACTTGAAAAAATAAGTGAATGCAAAACTGAAGCACAACGAAATGGTAGCAAAGATGGGTTGCCGCTGTAAATGAAGCAAAACGAAGAACTTTATAAAAATAAAAAATACATAAACTGAGAAAGTTTGTAAAATGTACCAAATTAGTAATTGGTGTACCATTGTACTTTTGAGGTTTCAATTGTACCCAAAAAATACAATTGTACCAACATTTTCGCCACTGTTTTCCGTATCAATAAAGGATGGCGTTCGTCACAATAATTTTAAAGTTATTAGCTTTGTAAATGTAAAAATTAAAAATAAATATGTAAATCCACTTATTTAATTGCCATTTTAATTATTAACAAAAAATAGATGTACATACATACATTTGTATGTATGCATGTATATGTATATAAATTTAGTTTTTTAAAAGTAAAATAAAAACTAATTTCTAAAACCTCAACACGAATGTCATAAACTGTCCGCAAAAAAAAACTTGACAGCTTATTAATGAGAATAACAATTTTGTGCTCAAATACACATACACTCATGTATATACTAACTTACATTTGAATGGCATAATATTAAAAACGAAACTAATGCAAATATACATGAATAAAATACACACATATCCATACATATAATATTCGACACATAAATGTATTGAAAACATATAAAATACAAATACACACATATAAAAATTGTCACACAAATAGTCGTCTGTAATTCTTATAGAACTATTAAACTTGTACATACACTCATAAATAAAATGGATATGTATTTATTGTATGTATTGGTCTAAACCTATACACATACAAACGTCAATGGCCATGAATATTAAGCCACTGTCACATAGATAAAATAAACAAGATATGAATAATAATAAAATTCAAATACATATGCTTTATTTATGAAGCAGATAAAAAGAAAACTACTTCATAGATACCAAAACACACACGCACACATATTTATACATATTTAGTATATATATGTGCATATTTATTTAGAAAGATAGATGAGATGTAAAGATAGAAAGTTTTTATGCAATATGTCATTGAATTGCTGCTCATTGAAAGAGAAAATAAAAAAAAAACATAATATTAGAGATGGTTAGAAATACACATACATACGTATGTATATAATTTTAAAGATCATATATCTATCGTTATGAGCATTGATGATTTTCTGTGTATATATTTTTTCTGGTATTTTGCATATGCATATTGATTATCTAGTTAGATTAGTGCACTATAAGTTTTAGACCTAAAATTTCAAATGATAAAATGGAAAATATGTAGAAATAATGTGTTTTTCTTGTTTTAAACTATTAAATGAATTAACAATTTTTGTTGGAATTATAAAATTAAAGTGACAAAAAAGTATAACAAATTAAGTTTTTTAAGATCTTTAATTATTTATTTTTGAAATAAATTAAATTATGGGTATTAGAATGCTTTTAAAACAAATTGTTAAGAAAACTAAAGGAAAAGAGGAAAATAATAGCAAACTGTTACTTTTTAATTACAATAATGACAGACGGCCTTTTAATTTGTATATAGTTTCAGTACTAAGGAATTTAAAGAATTTATGTTAGCTAAAGAAAAAAAAGGGCAACGATCTTAAACATTTCCACTCTGAGACTTGCAACAGTCCATTGTGATTTTACTTGCCAATAGATCCAAGACTCCGATTAAAGTGGTAAATTAGACTACAGAACACAGCAAGGAAGAAAAGTGCCATCGAAAGAAGAGAGAATAAAAAAGAACGATAAGCATTTTGTAATTACAACTAGGAATGTAACGATACGCCTTTTTGCCGATACGATACTCCAGATACTCAAATAGATATATCGCCAATACCGATACGAATATAAAATTTAAATTTGTGGTAAAATTAATTAATTATTTTTTACCAAAAAAAAAAAACAGTGTAAGAGATTAAAAATATTCAAAATTAATATTAATAAGTTTTTTGTTAAAAAAAAAGTAGTCTCAACTTTTGCGGAGATAATTTCGCAATTCCGTCGGAAGCAGACCAGCAGTAAAAAATCATCCCTTAAATGTGACTGAACTTATTCGACAACTTAAGTATTTCTGCGCCAGGGTCTTAAATTTTGAGTAAAACATTTAATTGCCCCAGTTAACAAGCGGATCTGCGAAAAATTAGAAAATCTAAGGTATATCTAGACTTCTTCTTTAGCTGAGCCTCAGCGTAGGATTGACAGGGGATCATCCTTCTCAAAATGTTCTTTAAAGATTTGCACAAACGCTCCAAAGTTCAGTTCTTGTAGACTTATTAATGGGGTGACCGTGTCTTCAACACTTTTGGAATGCTGAGTCATGTTGAGTAGCTCAATAAGACGGTTTTTCGATCTATTGTCTTTGAAATTGTCTAGCTCTGTATCGAAGGTAAAGTATTGTAGACAAACAATAGATTACATTATTCTCTAAACACTCAAATCTTCCATTCAGAGCTAATGCTACGAAAATCGCCAATTTCAACTCAACTCAGTTGAGTTGTTATTTCTTATTTTTTATTTTATGGTTTACAACTTTGCTATATTGTGGCGAACAAAAACATCAAAAAATTACTACTCATCGCAAACAATTGTCTTAAGGCCCAACCATAATGTGCTTAAGTTGGCTTCAGCAAATGTGCGAATATATGTAAATCATATGAGGCAAACCATATTGAACTTAAGGAAACGTTTTGTTAAGTTTTATGAAATTATCATTTGCTTAAGCAAAGTGCGAAATTGATCGCACATTCCGTACGGAATCAAATGTTTTTTTATTTTGTTTTTTTAAATACATTTGAGATACTTTTTGTAAATTTTTGACAGTAGGTTAAGCTAGGCTATGCATATTATGGTTGGGCCTTCAATTATAACTCAACTGTGTTGAGTTGTGAACCGTAATAGGGGCCTAAGTAAAAAAACTTTTAAATGTCGACAACGTGTTATTACAAAATTAAAATAATTAGTATTGTGGTTATTTTGTTGAACTATTCATGGTTTTTAATCCAAATTTTTACTATTTTAATTAGGCTTAAGTTCATTAAATTTAATTTTCATTAAATTATTTTTATGAAGAAAGGAATTTTACAACATGGGAAATTAATTAAAATTGTTATTGATAATTTTCATTCTTGACTGACCTGGGATTCGAAGCCAGGCTGGCTGGCGTGTGATTCGAACCCAGTCATCGATGGCTGCGAGTGTAAGACGGCAAATCCCTCTGAGGAGACCTAGTGGTTGAGGTCGAAACATGTCAGGGTAACCAGCCGCCTGGGTTCGAATCACACGCCAGCCAGCCTGGCTTCGAATCCCAGGTCAGTCAAGAATGAAAATTATCAATAACAATTTTAATTAATTTCCCATGTTGTAAAATTCCTTTCTTCATAAAAATAATTTAATGAAAATTAAATTTAATGAACTTAAGCCTAATTAAAATAGTAAAAATTTGGATTACAAAATTAAAATAATTTCATTATGTCTAGATTTCATACATTAATTTTGGATTGCAAAAAATGGCTACAGTTTGCTCGTCGGCTTTTTATATGGCACAAAAACGTTTGAAGAGTTTAACTCAAAACTGTACACACTGGTCCAGAATATTTAAAATTTCTCTGTTACGCTGAACAATGCTTAGTTTTTAAGATATGCGTAGCGAAATGTCAAACAAGTAAAAAATTTGCATTTTTTCGGTTTTTTTAGATATTTTAATTTTAGATATTAAAGCTCCAAACTGGAACGAGTAATTTTTGCATAAAAGCCTTCAGTCATTTTGTGACATTTGAAATCTGAAGTTAAGATTTTTCCATTTTCACACATTCTTTCAGCCATTTTCACCATTCCGATCGGAATGTGTGATATGCCTGTATAAATTGAACAAATTTAATTTTTTTTATCACTAAAAATCATTCATTTTATTGGTTTTAGCAACAAAAGCAACCATACACGATATCGATTTTTGTGATAAATGCGGTATTTTGGCCTAAGCATCCAGTGAAATGGGCATAGGAACTGCTTATCCTCCAACGATAATTTTCAATATTTTTTTTAATCAATTATTAAAAAAAGGGAATTAAGCACAACAAACAAATTCTTTTAATAAATAACTGTATTCCCAAAAACAACTTTGATAATAACATTTTTTTTTAACAAAATTTTTTTAATTTTGTTTTTTTCTTTCTATCCTCTTACAACTACAATTCGTGTTGGAAAAAACCAGCCAATTGTAGGGGAATGTAAGAAAGAAAAAATTTACGGTTTATTGTTGTGTCTTTGTTGAAGCTTTGATATTGTTACATGTAAGACCTGAGTGTTTTAAAATTCTTATTCACTTTATGGTCTTACTTGTATAATATTTTTAGCTTTTCTAAAGTATTTGGGAAAAGTTTCCTGACGAGCTGGCCTAAGCAACCAGCGAAATGCGCATAGGAACTAGCTTTCCCACAACAATAAATTTCAGTGTTTTCATTCAAAAATTGGGATTATTAGCACATCATTAATAAATGAATTAATTAACAAATAGATTTAGATTTAAAAAAAAAATGGGGTTACAAGCACAGTCTGCAAATCTAGACTCAATGTCCTCAGTTATTTAGCGAAATTATTATTGGTACGGAGCTCATGCAGTTGCCGTTGAGTTTATGCAAATTTTAAGACTTAAATATTTTAACACAAAAACCAACAAAGATAATTCGTTTACAAGGTTAGTTTAAAAATGATATGTATATGCAAGATGTGCCACTTAAAAGTAGTACATTGCCACTTGTGTAAGTTTAATTTTTTGTAATATTTTTTTTTTTTTTCTTTTGACACTGTAACCGCTTTAATCCGTAAACTACCACATAAGAGTGTGTATAATTTTTTTTTTTTTTTTTTAATAAAAACAATATAAGCTCAAAAAACAAAATAGAAAAACTATGTCAGATTGAAAATTAACAGCGGCAACAACATAAAAACAACTTAATGCGAGTATGGCAGACATTGTAATTAAAAATATACGAAAAAATAAAATAAAGCTAAAAAAAAAACTCTTAACAAACAAAAAACATACAAACATACACATGTAATTTGTAGAATAAATATAAATAATTTGCAAAAGTTTTTTTTATCCTCACACACAAACAGATATAAACTTACATGTAATCTACACTTACACACATATTTACAACAACTTCATGCACATTAACATACAAGAGAAAAACGGGGAGAGAACAAAATAACATCGTGATCATTTCAGACAAGATAACAAATAAAGAAACAAATATGTAGCAAAAAAAATATATGTATATATATAAAATATAAATTAAACAAAACAACTTTATATGTCGAGTAAAAAACCGCATTCTCAAAAACAAAAAAAAAATTGTTAATAAAACAAAACTTTTGTTCCTACTTAAAAAATAAAAATTTGAGGCCATTAGTAGTTTTTAAGGTTTTTTCTTTCATTGAGCTCATTTTGTTTTATTTAGGTTGTTAGTTTTTTATTGGTGCAATTTTCTGTCTGTTATTTCAGATTTATATCTTTTTTTATTTTCTGATTTCAAGTAAATAAATAGTGTAGAATAATTTTTTTTTTAAGATTTTTTTTTTATTCATAAGTTGTGGATGTATTCGCAAAAATAAAGCCAGAGTTGTTGATTCACTTAATTATATTTATAACTTTCAATTAGCAATTATAAAGTACTAAGTCAAATATAATAGACAGATTTGCTTTGAGCCATAAAATATTTTTCTGTTTAAAATATTATTTGATGGAAAATGTGTATGATGATTTAATTTAAGATTAACAATTGTTATATTATTTATGACTATTGGTTTTTAAATTAAAGTTTTTGATATTTAAATAAGGCTTAAAAGCATCGCTAAAAATAATTTAATCAAAATTAAATTTGATGAACTTAAGCCTAATTTAAATATCAAAAACTTCAATTAATTTAAAAGTTTAAGAACTTTTTTTTCAGGTAATCTTAGATAGAGACAGAAAGGAGATCTTTATAAGCATAAGCAATAACAGATCTGCGTGGCTGGACATTTGTAAAGCATAAAATGAACTGCAAAAATTAAAAAAAAAAAACGTACATATCTAATATTTATTTGCTTCAATAGGATAGTTGGTAGTGAGTTAGTCTATCAGTGTATCGGTTACAGTTTCGTTTCCCGCCAGAGACCCTGGTCTTCTCCTCTGCAACGGAGTGAAAGTCTACGTTTGTTGTGCTCGGGTAATTAAGTTACGTCTTACACATATTTTAATTTTCCATTCATAACCCATTGCAAAAGGTCTGGCCAGACTCATGAGTAAGACGAAGGGGTAATTTGTTATTGTATTTGTAACATGATATAAATAAATAGCCCTATTTTAGTTAGTTATTTATTTATTTATTTAAAGATGGAAAATATTACAAAATAGTTTTAAATTTTGTATACCCGAGTTTTGCGGGTACTTCGACTTCGACTACTGTAAAAAAAACCCTTATATATCCGACTCCACAGCCCTGATAAATACTCTTACTCTTTTATCATTACCAAAAGATGTTTTTCCGCCTGAAGAGTCAGAATTTCGAAAAGTTACGAACTAAATGTTCGGTAAGTTTAAAATACACGATAAGTTTTGTTGCAGAATTTATTATATTTTAAGCAGCAAATACCCATTAATTAATTTCTGGTTAGGAATAGCAACATGTAGAGAACTCCGTATTACTCGTTAAACAAAATTTCAGCATAATCAAAAAAGATAATTTCGATAAAAAAAAAATATTACTCCTTCCGTAATTAAGCAAAGAGGCTATTTTTTTAAGTCTTAAATATTGTTAGGAAATTAGATTTGTCTAATAATTAGTTATGGTTTTAGTTATAAGTTATCTTGTAAATTACAGTTTTATGTCATAGTAGTTACTATTTTTATGAACGCCACTGTACTAAATTTTTTAGCAATTGTAATTGTAGACTTCAGATTTAGATGTATAACTTATTTTAAAATAATTCGAACACAATTTTCTGGAAATTACTAGACGGTTCTTGAATCAACTAGGAATAGTTTTGAACTATAAATACAGGCTAACTCATAAAAGTTTAGTTTTGTTTCAAATCGGTACTTACAATAGTGGTTAAAATTTCTGAACATTATAATTAATTTCAATAAAGTTTGTTAAGTTGAATTCGCGTGTGTATTTATTTTTATTTGCAATTAAAAGAACACAAAGGTTTATTATAAAGGGAATAAACCTTAACGCGTTTTATAAGGTAAAAACGTAACAATATTTTATGCTTTCTACACGCAAAGAAAACACAATTTTCTATATGGTCACCTCCAAGAAATCCAAATTTAGCGATAATTGTTAAAACATATTACGAAATTTATCTGCTATTGTTAACAACGAACTGAACCGTTTAATATCTCAAATCAAACTTAACTTAACTTTTATGAGTTAGCCTGTATCAATAGTTCACGACCATTCTAGTAGATTCCAGAACTTTCTGTTCAAATTATTTTAAAATAAATTTAACACATCAAAATCGAAAGTTTTTCTTAAGGCGTCATACATTGCACTACATAGAAAATTCCATACAATGGCGTTCATAATAATTTAAACCAAGAGGACATAACAGTATAATTTTCTTGAGAGCCTATAAAAAAAACTTCAAATAAATCTTAGATAAATATAATTTCGTAACAATATTATAGTAAAATTAGTGCTCCAGCAAAAAGCCACAAGCATAAATATTACCCAGTAAAAAATGTGCTCCAAAAGGAGCAGGTTTTATATATGAATTCATACCTCAAATCGCTTCAAACCTGCTGATGGGATGCCTGATTTTTGTATGGGGTGTTCCCGGTTTGAAGGACTATATTCTGCTGACAATAAGCGCTTCTTTAAACTTAATCAAATATGCAAATTAAGCACTCCTAAAGTGCTTTTTTAAGGGCTTACTATTTTAACATATTCATTAATATTTAGCTTTTACTGGCTTTAATGTCTATTTCAATCATTTTCGTAATATATTTTGTTTTTAAAACTTCTTCGTTGTCAGCACTTAAAGAGCAGCTTTTTTGTATATTTAATTTGTTATAATTTACTGCTGTATAAGAGCTCTCTTATTAAAGCTCTCGATTATGCGCTATTTCTCTTAAGTGCTACAAAAAACACAATTTTTTTTTACTGGGTATGGTTGCCTCCAAACATTAACATGTTATCGTTAAAAATAGCAAGGAAATGTTTACCACTAATAATGAGGCCTATTAGCTTATTATCTAATATTTCAAAGCTATTTGAGAAACTACTAGTGTCAAAGTTAACGCCGATATTCCAAACCATCAATTCGGTTTTAGAAGAAAGCACAGCACAATTGAACAAGCTCATTGAATAGTAAATGTCATAAGAAAAGCCTTTGAAGAAGAAAAATTTTGCTCAGCACTCTTCATCGATGTGTCTCAAGCTTTTCATAAAGTCTGACATGAAAGATTATTACTGAAATTGCAGCAAAACTTACCAGCAAACATACACAAGCTGTTAGAAAACTATTTAAGCGGTCGTCAATTTATTATTAAAGTTTTTTAAGTTCTCCTCAGCCAATAAACGCTGGGCAGCATCATGGGCCCTCTATTATACTTTATTTATACTTCGGACTTGCCAACAAACAGCTACACACAAACTTCAACATTTGCGGACGATACAGCTTTTCTAAGCGTACACGCAAACTGTCATCTCGTTACTTACAGGATCACATATTTGAACTGGAAAGGTGGTTAAAACAATGGAGGATATAGGTCAATGAGCAAAAATGCGTACATATAACATTCACATTGCGTCGGGAAACATGCCCCCCTATTAAAATAAATAATCAATTAGTGCCCCAGCAATCGCATGTAAAATATCTCGGTATTCATCTAGATCGGCGTTTAACGTGGAAATGGCATATAGAAGCTAAATTAACTCAAATGAAACTAAAAGCAATTCATAGTAATTGGCTTATTGGAAGAAATTCTGTTCTTAGTCTCGATTGCAAACTTCTGCTTTACAACTCTATCTTAAAGCCAATATGGTGCTACGGTACTCAGTTATGGGGCACTGCCTCGGCTTCTAACATCGAAAAAATTCAAAGGCGCCAATATAAACTTCTTCGAATAATCACAGCCGCCCCCTGATACGTCAACAACTCAAATATCCACAAGGATCTCAATGTGCCATTAGTAAAAACTATGATAACGAAATACGCAGTAAAATATTTAAAAAGGCTGGAACTGCACCCAAATCCATTAGCTAGAAATATTTTAATTTATGGCGGCCACAATCGCTTAAGGAGAAGAGACACTGCAGCACTCACCCAATCAGATGAGCGGTAAACACCTACATATGTGAACAGAAACCGTGATGACGAAATCTTTTTTGTCTGGCACTGGCAGGACAAAAAGCAAATATTAGGATAAGATTTGATTAATTATAATTAGGTCATACTTAATATATGAAAATTCATTACACAGAAAAGTGTTTCATCAATTAAAAAAATGGTATCAATTAAAATAATTATTGTTAGTTCATATTTAATATATGAAGATTCAATAAATAAATACTGAAAAACTAATAATAGTATGGTTGTTTTTTTTTCAACCATAAAATGTTGGCCTTGGAAAAGAGGAAAATAGTTTTGTTAATTTAAGACCAAATAATAATTAGTACATAGTAAACATATTATTGTCGATATTAGCTATAGTATGTTCCGCAGTAATCATAATACGGTTTTGGCTACTTGGTGGAGGACTAATTTAGACATAAAATTGTTGTGGTTACAATAATATTATCAAAATAAACGTAATATTTTTAAAGATTATTCGTTAAAAATAGTTTTGATGGAGGTGATCATATAGAAAAATGTGTTTGCTCTGCGTGTATATAAATTTTAATGTTAATCGAAATTATTCAAATAAAAAATAAATATTTTCTTTATTAAAAGTAAATTATCTAAAAAGTTTGTGCAAAAAATAACTTTAACTCACCTTCATTTCACAAATACTTTAAACGCAATCTGAAAAATAAAAATCAGTTGTATTAAAGAAAATATTTCAAACAAAAAAATTTTTTTTTTATAAAAAGAAACAAAAAAGCTTTACTTGCAATATTTTTTTTTACAAACAAACAAAATAGAATTAAAGCAACTATAAAAATATCTTGTCCTTTTAGAATCTTATTTTAAGATTAAAAAAGAAAGGGAAAATATGCCGAAATCAAAAAAATCCCATAAAACTATTTTATTTTTCAATCTCTTTGGCAAGCAGGAAAAAATCCCTTTTAAAACTCTTTATAAAACTAAATAAAACCAGCAAACAGAAAATAAGTACAACAAGAGAAACAGCAACAGCAACTACAGCACAAACACTTTTAAAAATATCCAATGTGTTGTTGCCTCCTATCAACTACAATAATCTTAAAGTAAAGCAACAGCAGTAGAGGCCGAAACCAAAGCCGAGACAGGAAAAGCATCATATTGTATGAATGCAAAAACAAAATCTGTTATTGCAACAATATACAAAATAAACTTAACTCAGCTTTATTTTTTAAAAGCAGCCGCATACATATACACGCACACACACACATACAGACACTTAAATGCCAGTCTTGTTGCAACAAGCCGTATGTATGCAAAAAAGTAAAAAATTTAAAAAGTAAAAAGATCGAAAACACATTTAAACACATCTCCAACATAAACATAGGCAACAATATAATCACTATAACAATTAAAGTACTTGCAACAGCAGCACTATCAACAGTAGTTGCAATAACAAAAACAGCATCAACAACAACAACAACAATAACAACTCAAACATCTAGGGCAGCAATAGCACCATCCACCAAAATAATAAACAAATTTACGTTGTTGTCGTTTTTGGGTTTTGGTGTGTTGTTGACGTCGACGTCGTCCGCATCATCGTCGTCATCGTTGTTGGTGGTGGCATCATCCTCATCATCATGACCCGCTTTAAAATAAAAAACTTAAAAATTCTATCATCTTCTTGTTGCCTGACTCTATGGTTTGCCATATTTGGCGCCTTGCAACTGGTACGTTGTAGTGAATTTCCTGAAAGAGAATGTTGTGATTTAACAACAACGTCAACAGTGAGTCCTTTGCCAGTACCGCCTGTAGTCCTACCAACGGATAAGACATTGTCAGCAACAACAGCTGTACAAACAATACCAACGGGCAGATCAGGTAAGTGAAAAATATTTAACTTTCATACGAATGATTGTATTTTCTGAAAGTTACTTGCAAATATAGTAAATGATTTTTTGTTTGTTTGCTTTGAGTCTTTTTAATTTTTGTGAACTGTTATTAAGAAATAACAACAAAAATGTACTTTATAAAAAAAATATTATGTATTTTAAAATGTGTTTCTTTTTCAATGAAAATTCAAAACCATTAACCTATTACGAAAAATATCAGGAAAGAGAAAAATATAAAAAAGGTTGTTGTTTCTATGGACATGTTTCTACAAATAGTGTCAACAACAGAAAAAATTAAAATATGTATTTTATTAATTATGCAACTCTACTTGAAGAGGTATAACTTAATTAAGATTAATGATAATTTGTTTTTAAACAACTGATTTTTAAGTACGGTCTCTAGAAACTATAGAGTTATGTATTAGATTCTACAGATATGTATATTCTAGGGTAACCTTGGTTTGTTCTAATAACGGAATGGACGTGTGCGGTTACCACCAATAAAGTGCCAGTTATACACGCAGAGAAAAAATATGGTTCGGCATGGTTACAGCCAATACACTATTGGGGTATTCACAAGGTGTGCTATCATAGTTAATTGTCATAATGTTCTAACATTTTATAATGGTTTAAAAATATTGTTGTTGGTTTGTAAACAAAAAGTGTCTTAAATAAATAGAACGTTGCTTGGTAGGTTTATTGTGCTGTCGTAATTAATAGCACATTAAATTATGAGGGGTTGCTCACAACAGTCGTATTTTTTCATGTTATTATTTTAAGACATATGACTTTATGACACCTTGTGAATCCCCCATATGTTTATTGTAGCAATATATTATTGTCGTAAACAAAAAAATTTTATTTTGATTGAATGTCAGCAATATTTTACTTAGTGTAAACATTTCAATGATTATCGCAATTATAAAATTAAGGTTGTTTCACTGAAAAATAATTATTTTTCTAACAACGAAATATTGATAACTCTGAAAACATATTATATTAGTTACAACTATTTAATGATATATAATAACCATTACACCATATTATGATAACAAACGATTATATTATGATTACTGGAATAATATTTTGAATCATAATATGATTCTTTCAGATTCACTGCAAGTAAGACTTGGGTGGTTGTAATTCTCATTCGCTTTACAGTTTTATTTGCATAATGTTTTTTTTTACTTTTCAAAATTCTTTGGAAAAAGGTTCCCTGATGATCTGTGTGTATGATTATTTGTAACCATAACACAACCACTTTGTATCATATTATGATAACTTCTAAACGTATTATGATTAATATGATAAGAGTATATTAAAATAATAATAATTATAGAATGATGTAATAAAAGCAAATTATGATTAACGGAAAAATATTATGATGTAATATTACGAACATATTTGGTCAAAATATGATTCAATAATAATCGTAATATGTTGACTACAATCATGAATCTTATCACAAAATGTTGCTCTTAGAATATGTTTACCCCAGCCATATTTTTCCCCTTAGTAGGTTCTTCTCTTGCCAGGAAGCTGGAACTATGTTACCTTCACAGCTTTTGTGAAGGTTCAACTTAGAAAGCAATAGCATACAGCAAGCCAAACTTCTTCCTATGTTAAGGGCAGGAACCAACCTCTTTTCCACGATCTTACATCACAGCCCTAAGTGTATTAAGAATACTGTAATATGGTAATATTAACACTGTGCAATACAATTATTATGAAGCTTATGCACCATTTCTATTATTATTTTCCTAAATTTGCAATCATGAAATATATCCCACGAATAATTTCATGCTTAAATTAAATTCTCCTCATCCAGAATGATTTGTTCCCGCGAGTTTTTTCACTTTTCCCTTAAATTTATTCACTTCATTTTTGCTGGGGAGCTGAACAGAACATGTAAGCAGTTCCTCTTATAAGTAATTCGAATATTACAGTTTACAAAATGTATTTTCGGGGAGAGATCCATTAATAAGGCAAAAACTTATATATGTATTGCTCAACAAAATGCAAAACAACAGGTCGATTGTCTGCGGAATTTTGAAGCCTTCTAAAGATGTAGTAAAAAGCAGAGTACAAAAACAAACAAAACGAAACGTTTGCTTTCGTTTTGTTCTTTGCAGTGAGTAAAACAACAACGAAACATAAACAATGAGAATCACTGATGCATTTTGAGTTTTTATGTTTTGGGCCAAATTGACGATTTAAAAGGGCCAAAATATCTTTGAGAGGGCCAAAAACTTGTTTTATATATTTGATTATTATATTTGTACCCAGCCAGCAAAATACTCTCAGATATCTAAAAGACGTCGGGCTATTTTGCTGGCTGGATATTTGAATAAAACCAATAGTAAAACCTAGTAATATAGTGTTTTACTTTATTAAGAACAAAACCAAAAATTCACATTGCTTAAAAGCATTGTTGTCCATTTTTGTTTCATTTTAACCCAGCCATCAAAACAGTCCGACATCTTCAAGATATCTACAATAAACGTTAATTTTACACAAACATGTTTTATATGCCTTTTTATATCAAACAGATCAAACCGCTTGTTTGGTTTTTTAAGCCCTGAAGAATCAAAACAATTTCGTAAATAAATGTAGTGTTCGAAACAGTGTAAAAATAACATTGTAAAATCTATAGAACGATTTAAGGTAGTTAGTTAATTTTTATCCTGATAGGGCCATAATAGATTTCCACAGGGTCATCAATCATTCAAAAGTGCCAAAAATGGCACAATTGTGCCACATTTTGCATCACTGATGAGAATGATTGTGCCATTTGGTTTGGTCTCGTTTGTGCTCGTGAGCGCAAAATGAACATTAATATTAACGTACGCAGCTAGAAAAGAAAAGAGTAAGGACAATATTGAAACATTCTGAATAAAAACGTTTAACAACCGTTTAATAATTGATTTACTCATTTTAATAGAGAATGTTCTATGCTACAAGAGCGATATATACATAATTTTTGTTTCTAAGTAAAATTAAAAGAATGGTTGTAAGGTTGTTTTTTATTAAACTACTATAGTAATTTAATAAAAAAAAAAAACAAAAAAAAAGTAATTCAAAGAAAGAAAAAAAAATATATTAAAAAAAACAACAAATTTGTATCCACTTAAAAATTAACACCCATATTCATAAAAAATATTTTGGGTTTATAGCAGGTTCTATGAAAATTTGTTTAATAAGCCGTCAATAAGAAAGAGAGCAATATACTCCTCGATAATGCTGAACTGTATTTCCTAGAACCGGAAAATTCGCCCGACTTATTTTAAGAAGTAACGAGTCTATGTTAGAAAGCCTCAGACTCTTAAAGTCTTTAAAGAGAATATTCGTGAGATATGCGGGAACATATCGCCGGAAGTTCTGCCAAATGTGAAAGAATATGCCATAAATCGGACCTGATCGGAAACGATGACCATGTTTCATCGATATCATTTATTGATATCATTTTTTTCTTTTTAAACAGAAAAAAAGATTCTACCATCAAATAAACACAGTCCAAAATCAAAAATAAAATTTTTCATTTATTAAAAAAAATACAGACAAAGAACATCGGGTGACAACTTTTGTACCGCCTGTATATAAAAATCAGTTAAAAACTAAATGAGCTATAGAGTACCAGATATTTTTTTAAAAAGGATTGTGTATTATTTCTTATTTACTCAATTCAGTACAAATATTGTTTGTGTATGGGTTTAATTTCTGTTTTTTTTTATGCCAAAACTATTTACAAATCATTTATTGAAAACCCTGTGTGGACTAAATTTAACGATCATTAGTCAAAAAACTCTGTAACTTTATAATGTGAGGGTTGCGGCATTCCATTTGTAATGTGTACAATATTGATCTAAGAACCTATAAATGGATACCTTTGAGTAGCACGGTTGATTTAACGATGCCCGTCTGCCTGTCTATTGAAATGGGGTTTTCGAAGACCCCAGATGCGATGGAGAATTCGTTGATACATATTTGTGTTAAGCTCTTCGTTATCAATACACAACACACGAAAAAATATGGGCAGGTTTGCAGGAGTAGGCGTGGCACCACCCATATAAAGACATTATATATTTCTGTATATCTGGAAAATGGCAAACGCCAAAGTTTCCAAATTAGCTACAAGAATCATGGTTATCAAAAGACAACATTCGACAAAACGTAGTCGGAATTTAGGAGTTGGGAGGGGCATAAAATAGATTTATTTATACCTAAAAAGCGGTTTTTGTTTAACTTTATGTTCTAATCGCACCTTGGTAAAGAGTAAATAATAATCGGCATAGTCGAATAGAGCATTACATGTTTTTTATTGTATTTATAACATAAAAAAAATAAATAATTTTTTTAATCAGTTTATAAACAAAACATTTATGATTTTTGGAGCCTGTTTAAGACTGTCCTTTTTTCGACAAAAACGAAGTAATTGGCGAAAAAACTTTAAGTAGTACCGTAATCCATAAAGCCGAACAAAGCAAAATTGTTAAACGACGTTTACTGTGTAACCAGTACTGAAGCTCGTAATGGTTAAAATTAACTAAAGAAATAAATTTTGTAAAAGCATTGTTCTCTTCAACTTAAAGCTTTTCCATTTCATATAAAAGAAATATTCATTAGGGCGGAGCGTACAACATATTTAAGGCTTTGGCCAAATTTGTAACCCCGAACAAATGACTTTGCTTTAATATATAAAATTAAATTTATCCATACTTTTTAAATTTTGCTTTTTATTACATTTTAATTACATCTTAAATTTTTTGCAAAAATAAGAAAAAAACAAATATTCTTTAAGGACGTTGCTACTAATTTGAAAATCCTCTACACCCCCATTAGCATTGATTGTAAGGAACAGAAGCGGAAATTTTAATGTCCGGCTGCCTCCATTATTTATTCATGATTATTCATAAAATTTGAATTATTGTGCAGGTTGTACTTTTTTAGCCCTTCTTTTTCATTTCACAATAACTTGACTGACTCAATGAATAAATACTTATGCGTATCGTACAACTGCTATTAAATATAAACACTCATACCTGTAAATATAATTTACACATGCACACAAATGGGCATAAACCAGAAAACGTTAAAATCGATCGATGTTTTTTATTTATGTTGCAACATATTCAGAGCAATGAGTTTTATATGAAGGCGTACTAGACTGTTCTTTAACTTGGATTTTTTTCAGCCAAGTAATTTTTCAATAAGTATATACATAAGAGCGACTCACCAAAAAAAGTGCTCGATGTATCCTCCAAAGATGAACCTTGGACTTTTTTAAGATGACATTTAAAATATTTCGTCTCCAGCTTTGACCTCTCGTGAGCTGGACCATTTTGAAAAAGGGTGTATTTTTGCATGTTTTTTTAATTTGAGAATATGCTTCCTTTCCAACATTTACAATATGAGTATCATAAGAAAGGTTTTTTTAAGGCGCGTCCAACTGTGTACACAATTTGTCCAAGGACGATCATCGATGTCCTTTTTTACGGATATTTTGTAAAAAAGAACGGTGTTTGAATTTTTTGTTCGGGTTTGTTTGTAACAAAAATGCGAAATTAACATATTTTAATCTTTAGTCGATTTAATTAAATACGGGTATCAGCTTTTTTTGAAATTCGTGCTAGTTGCCGTTTTGACGAATATGCAATGGGGTGGTAACCCTTCGTTTTAAATAGGGCAATATGGGTATCAAATTTTTTCTTTTGCCAAGTACATCATCTTTGTATATAAAGAGTTAAGAAAGGCATTTTAATCACGACACAATAAACAATTATTTAAATTTTTTTTTAGCTTAAACCCAACGATATTGTAAACTGATAATCTTAAATTTACAATTTGGTTTTTATGCATGAAATTTTTCATACAGCATACTTTGATTTTATATTTTTGGAAAAATATAAATTATTTACATACAAAGATGATGTACTTGGCAAAAGAAAAAAATTGATACCCATATTGCCCTACACAGTACAACATTTTTCAGTTAATTGATTGCCAACTCAATTCTGTGAACTGTATGTGAAATTAGACCCAAAAAGAAGAATTTCTGCATCATTCGTTTTGTCTTCTTACCTGCGATTTGAAGTTAGTATCGATTTGAAGTTAGTACTATCGTATAGGGGAATTTATCACGTTTTAGGCCCTGTTTGTTTGACATAGCTCGACAACCACTAGCCCAATTTAGTTGAAATAAATTTTAAAAAATTAAGAATTACAATTCCCTTAATCTGTTCATATATTGTTTTCCTATACAAGTAACACTTTCGAAGTTAAAAATGAATGTATGAAGGGAAAAAATTATTTTTTGCCTAAAAATTTTAATTTTTTTTTTTAAAAATACATAAAAAATGCAAAATGGAAAAAAGTTTCAAGTCTAGTTATTTTTTCGCAAAGTCACATAACCTATGAGCAAAATGAGATAAAGATCATAAAAATCGATGCACGCGTTTCGCTTTTATTCGCAATTGAGTAAATGTATGAATTTCAAAAATTTGCTCGAGATATGCACAACATTATTTAGAGAAAACATTGACACCTTTTTCATGATTCTGAGAATTAAAAAAAAAGGAATAAACAAAAGGTTATTTGATTTTTATGATTGCGGTAATAAATGTACGTGGACAATTAAACGGAAAGTGGACCTTTTTATTATTTGGGTTTTTCCGGTGGCTACCTATATGATTTTTTACAGAAATTGCACCCACATTTAAGGGTAGTCATTATTTGGAAAGTTTTGCACAGTTTGAAACGTACAAGTGCTGAATCAGGTATATAGCCAGCCGCCCTTAAAATATGCGCCCATTTATAAGTACCTGGCAGTAAAATATTCAAAAATACGTAGTATTTATAGGTGTGCATTGATCGATTTTTGTCATTCAGCCAGTGCCGACGAACGCGAACAGTAAAAGTGATTTTTCTCCAGTTTTTTAAAAGTGAATAACAACAAAACATAAAATATATCAATATGGAAAACAACAAGTGCCCATATTTGGATGAATATTGTTACGTTTGTGGTCATATCGTCCGAAAAATACAGAAAAAAGATCGAAAAAATTTGTTTACTGAGCAATTCAAAACCGCGTATTGTAATTATTTCGATGAAGCAGATTTAAGTGGTGCAAATTTTACGCCGAACACAGTGTGCAACAGTTGTTATACTACCCTTTTAAAATGGATTCACGGAAAAAGTAGAAAGTTATCTTTTATGAAGCCAGTAATTTGGGTGGAAGACACAACTGGACATGATGAATCCAGGTGCTATGCATGCATAAATTTTCGTCCTGGATTAAACAGACAACAATTGAAAACAAAAGTATACACTGCTGCATTTACTGCCACACTTCCAGTGCAACGCCCTGCTGATACCGATGCACCTAAACCTCCGAGTGCGGATACTGTGTGCCTGCTAGCCGAAACCGTTTTCACCAATCCGACCGATTTGGATGATGCTGATTGGATACCCGATATTGAAAATAGTGCACCACAACCGCTACCACAAATCGAAATGGATTACATTGTGGCCAAGCTGGGACTATCACAACACGACTCCGAATGGCTGACATCATTTTTGAAGAGAAGAAAACTCACACAGCAAAATGTCAGCGCAACATCATACCGACAACGCCAAGCTGACTCAGACCATGAATATGAACAACCTACGAAGAAAACAAGATCATCAGAACCACAAGCGTCAACTTCTACAAGGATGGATATTGCCAATAATTGAAAAAATGTTCTAAATTTTGTTTTTATGCATATTATAATTGCGTATTAATTGCATATTATTTTATTTTCATTAAGTTTTTATAAATAAAGTTTTTTTTTGCATGATAATTTTTTAATTTATATTTTTATTTTAAGGGTGGTGGCTATAACTGATTTTTGAAATTCATACCTTTACTCAATTGCGAATAAAAGCGAAACGCGTGCATCGATTTTTATGATCTTTGTCTCATTTTGCTCATAGGTTATGTGACTTTGCGAAAAAATAACTAGACTTGAAACTTTTTTCCATTTTGGATTTTTTATGTATTTTTAAAAAAAAAATTTAAATTTTTAGGCAAAAAATAATTTTTTCCCTTCATACATTCATTTTTAACTTCGAAAGTGTTACTTGTGTAGGAAAACAATATATGAACAGATTAAGGGAATTGTAATTCTTAATTTTTTAAAATTTATTTCAACTAAATTGGGCTAGTGGTTGTCGAGCTATGTCAAACAACAGGGCCTAAAACGTGATAAATTCCCCTATACGATAGTACTAACTTCAAATCGATACTAACTTCAAATCGCAGGTAAGAAGACAAAACGAATGATGCAGAAATTCTTCTTTTTGGGTCTAATTTCACATACAGTTCACAGAATTGAGTTGGCAAATCATGTGTTGTACTGTGCTATTTTACTTTTTTGTCAAAATGCGAAGTAGCACGAATTTAAAAAAAAGCTCAGACCCGTATTTAATTAAATTGACTAAAGATAAAAATATGTTAATTTGGCATTTTTATTACCAACAACCCCGAACGAAAAATTCAAAAACCGATCTTTTTTACAGAATATCCTTATAAAAAAAGGACATGGATGAGCGTCCTTTGACAAATTGAATATACAGTTGAACGCGTCTTAAAAAAACCTTTCTTATGATACCCATATTGTATATGTTGGTAAGGAAGCAGATTCTCAAATTAACAAAACATGCAAAAATATACCCTTTTTCAAAATGGTCCAGCTCACGAAAGGTCAAAGCTGGAGCAGAAATATTTTAAATGTCATCTTAGAAAAGTCCAAGGTTCATTTTGAGGGAGTACACCTTGCACGAATTTCGCTTCCATACAACTTAAGTCGCTCTAATGTACATCAGTGCTGCCATGTAATTATTGTTGACCATTCACCATTTCAGGTGTTAGATTAAAGTTGTGACACTTATATTGCCATGAATACTACACCCTTAAAACGCTTTCTTTTTTTATATTTTCAATATAAATGAAACCCCCTACAAACTCCCTTAATATAAATTTATGTCCCCCAAATTTTCCCCCTACGAATTTGTCCCCCTAAATGTAATAAAACTCCCTTAATTTGGGGGAAAACCCCTAACCGGGACACTCTGATGTACATCGTTTGGCGAAAAAATAACATATATGAATAATGGGACTCTAATTGGCCATTTTAAAGCTTTTTGGACTATCTTATAGATGCTCACAGATCATAATTTGTTTAGGTCATTGTCCTTAATGGATTTCTTTAAGTAAACAAGGTCTAAGCATAATTCATATTTTAAAGTTATTCTTAGACTGGCATCATATACAAATTAAAATTTATTTTTTCATACATATATGTTTTCTACTGACCATTACAGTATTTTCCTTTTTATATGCCAACAACAATTTCTTATACATGTACACATCCACAGTTTGTAAAGCAAACAAATAGCACCAGCCAACAAACAGAAAATTAACTTTGAAGTGGTCATGTGCACAAAATTGTTATGTGTATATTTACTTGTGTGTAAATGCAACAGACACATTTGCAATGTGCGACAGCAAGCGTTTGTAAGATTGTTCTTCGAACTGCCCAGTAGCAGAAAACCACTGATAGTAACCAGGATTGCGGGGGGACAAAAACAAAAAGTAAGAAGAAGAAAGGTAAAAATTAAAGTTTTTTTTAGCTCGAGCACGTAACCATTTTACCATTTTTAAAGCATTATGACACATCCAACTCTGACTACCTCGTCATACGATATCGTGCCACACGTTTTCGTAACACACATTGCAACATAGGCGTTTTAGTGTACCAATACACTTGAAGATATTGTAATAACTACAATTGCAGATTGTACAACAAAAAGTCGTAACAGTTTATTTAAGTGCAACAAGGAAATTTTATTACTTTTTTTTAATATTCGTGAGTGAGTCCTTTTTAAAGAAGTTTTATTTTTTTTTTTTTTTATTTGGTGTAGAAATTTATTTTAGAAAATGCGAGGTGTCTTTTTTTCTCAAAGGCAAAGAAACTGGAGAATTTATTCGTACACCGAAAAGAAATTATGCCTTATAGGCTCGAATATTTCGAGTCCTAGTTTTAATTAAATTAATTAGTATTGTGGTTATTTTATTGAAATGTTAATGGTTTTTAATCCAAATTTAGATATTTTTTATTAGGCTTAAGTTCATTGAATTTAATTTTCATTAAATTATTTTTATGAAGACAGGAATTTTACAACATGAAATCAATTAAAATTTTATTGATAATTTTTCATTCTTGACTGCGCTGAGATTTGAACCCGGGCTTTCACGGACAGGTTGCCCAGACTAGTTTCGATTGTAATCACACAATCTCTTCAGTGGGGTTTGCCGTCTTTACTCACTCGGCTATTGAAGCCGGATGACATCAATAGTTAAACATCATTCTTTAAACCAAATGGTATTTTATCTTGGTAGATCGAAATTTGCTTTTGAATGAATGATTATCTATTTTAATTGATTTACATGTTCTTCCTTACTTCTGTTTTTTCGTACTTTTAGTCAAGAATTCTTCTTGAAATCCAAAGTACATTTTAGTTTTTCATGTTTTTGTCTTTCTTTTTTATTGACCTTTTTCAACACAACTCGAAGGACAAATGTTAACAAAGCTAGTTTAATAAAATTTTTTAAATTTCGTTATTTGAAAAACTACCTCCCTCCTAAGCAATTTTTAGAAAAAAATACCTATTTTACAAAATTCTATACGACCTTTTACGTTCAAAGTTGTTGAACAGTCAGTGAAAATACTTTCAATTTTAGCAAAGTATTTAGAATAGAGAATACATAATGTCGAATTATATGTGAATTTTCAGAAAAATAAATTTATGAATCTTACCACAAGTGGAAAGGATATGCAGCAAGAGCTCGAATTGCGCAACAACCTATTATTGCAACACCCCAATTAACACAACAAGTCTTTTTGTGACATTACAGTCTTTAAAAGCGGAACAGAGAACTTTTTTAGGTAGCCTGGCATGGCTGAAAAAATATATATAAAAAAATTTAAAAATATTTGTAAGCGAAGCTGTAGGACCTTTCAAAAGAAAAAATTTCAGAGATGGTTTAAATTTAAAAAATACTAAAAGTTAATGTAGCGGATGTCATTAGGGCTTTCAATACTTGTGCAGAGTGTGCCAAAGAAATTGGCATTTTGTATGAAAAATTTGTCGCTATACAAAAACTTAAGGACGCCTGCAGTTTCCCTCAAACAAAAGTTTAAGACGTACATATGTACGTAAAAAGAACTCACATATGAATTCATAAAAAAAATAAGAATACAATTTTCTTGTTGTGCTTTCTTAGAAAGAAAACATTCATTTCATAACTCTCTTCATTAATGCATGATGTGTTTTAATGTTCAGTTTTGAATGGTTGGTTGTTGTAAAAGCAGCAACACCGATTTCCTATTGATTACACAAATCAAGATTCTACTGTATTTTATAAACCAGTAAAAACTTTGCTCTCTTTTTCAAAATTAATAGCTTGTTTCACTCATTATTAAGTAGCTTTTTTCGCTGCTATTTGTGCTACTAAGAAACTATCACATAACTCCTTCTTATTACTTATCATATTATTTTTACAAAAGCGATTCCACAAAAAGAAATATTTTTTTAAATGAAAATGGATTTTTGACAAATAAAATGTAATAATGTAATGTGTATTCATTTAATAATTACATTAGCAATAATTAAAATGTGTTAGTATATGTTGTAATTATGTATATTGAATGAATAAAACAAACATTTATGAAAAATGAGTACAAAATTCGATAAAATAGCTTATCGGTAAACTAGATTATCGATGCTCAGCAGTATTGTCATTCAATTTATTACACATCAAAAAACCGTCAAAGGCGGTAAAAAAAATAAAACACAATCTTGCGATGTCTATCAATCCGCCCTGTTAAAGTACAGTGCACACTAGATAATTTAAAATATTTTTTAGGCCAAAACTAACTTCAGCCAAAGTTTGGACTGATATTGCTGGAATTAAGAACTTAAGAACTTCTCATGCGCAGGCATGATTGAGTTTTTGCTGTTTGTAATAGTTTATATTTTTAGGGTTGCCACCATTTGAAAAAAAATAAAAAACTGTATATCTCGAAAACTTACGGATACCTTTTTTTTTGAAATACGGTACTATGAAAATACTCAAGGCGTACAAACCTTTTGCTTGAAAAAGTCGTTAATTTTTCTGTGAGCCTTGTGTCATTTTAATGACAAATTTTTAGAAAAAGTTTGTACATTTTGCTTTGACAATTGTAGGGGAATGAAAGAAAGAAAAATTCACTGTTTATTGTTGTGGCTTTGTTGAAGCTTTGATATTGTTACAAGACCTGAGTGTTTAAAATTCTTATTTACTTAACAGTCTTATTTGTATAATATTTTTAGCTTTTCTAAAGTATTTGGAAAAAGTTTCCTGACGAGCTGGCCTAAGCAACCAACGAAATGTGCATAGAAACTAGCTTTCCCACAACAATAAATTTCAGTGTTTAAATCATAAATAAAGATTAGGATTATTAGCACATCATTAATAAAATGAAGGAAATTCTTGTTTTGAGACATTTAAATAAATTTCACTAATAATAAAATTGTAAATAGCCTCAGTTTTTTTCTTTTTATTTTTTTCACAAATGCAAACAGAATAATTGCTATATTTTAAGCTGAGGCTGTCTGAAAGAAATTGATATAAGTCAAAAAACGAAAAAAAAAAGAAACGTAAAATAAAAAAAATTAATTCAGAAATCTTTTCTTAACACTTTTCGCCAAGGAAAAACACGTAAGTCCAAGGCAATCGTTATAAAAAGTTAATGCTGGTAGTAGATTTATATTTTTAAACTTAAATAAAAAACGTAATAATTGATACAAAGTTTTGAACGATAGAATGGAAATGCAGAATTTATTTTTTAAAGAGTGTGTCATCTTTCGAGTTGAACACACTGTTCAAAACGCAGCCTTGTATTCTGCGCCACACGCTGCAGTTGGTTCAATTGAGTTGATTTCTCGACGAATATTTTCCTTTAAAGCCACAAGAGATTGGGGATTGTCATTTTGAACCCTCTCTTTGAGGTAGACCCATAAAAAAAATCCATGGGAGTTAGATCGCGCGACCTCGGTGCCCATGGGATGTCCCCAGTGACAGATAAGGTTTTGGCGGAAATCTGTGTGTGCAGTCGCCCCCATCCTGTTGAAACCACGTGTGTGAAGAGTACGATGGATGAGCTCGCAGGTTTGGCAAAAAAAATTCCGTAATCATGCGCCGATAATTTTCACATTTGACATTCGTCGCCTGGCCTCGAGAATTTTCGAAAAAAAATAGTCCAATTATTTCATGCCTGGATAAGGCACACCAAACAGTTACCCTGGGGCAATGCAATTGTTTTTGATGTTTTAATCGAGGGTTGAGGGTTCTTGGAGACCAGTAACGGCAGTTTTGCTTGTTGACTTGGCCGTTTAAGTGAAAATGAGCCTCGTCGCTCCAAAACATGGGATTAACAGTGCGAAAACGTTCCAACATGGTTTCACAAAAGCTTTTGCGTTAATCAAAGTCACTTTGTTTCAGTTCTTGAAAGATTTGAATTTTAAAAGGATTGAACTTCAGAGCCTTTTTTAAAATTTCATGAGTAATTGCTCTTGGAAGTCCCAGTGAGGCTGCGCTTTTCCGTATTGAGAGTGGCGGATTTTCACGTAAACTGCTTTCAACCAGTTCAATGTTTTCGGAAGTCCTTGAAGATCGACTGGGACCTGGCCGTGGGACATTCATAGCCGAAGCAGTTGCACGGAATCTATGCACCCAAGAACGAATTAAATTTACACTCGGTCCATCACGTATTCGACGAATACCGAACTTTGAACAAAATTGTCGACGAGCAATTACGTAAGAATCATTACTCTTAAAAAATGTCTTCACAGCGAACACGCGGTGCTCCGCACAATCGATAATTCCAACGGCGCCACCTTCCTTCCGCACCATTTATTACTTTATGAAATAATCGTATTTAAAAATATAAATTTGCCACCAGACATTTGTTTAAGATTAAGTTAGAATTACACGTTTTGTTAAAAAAAAACGTTTTAATTTATATCAAAATTAGACATTTAAAGCTGCACTGTGCACGTTGCTTGCAAATGTCTACTTCGACTGCCCATAAGTCAGCTAATATTTGTTTTTTTGCAAAAAAAACCTAATATGAAGTTATTTTCCTTGATATCTTCTTAATCGAACGTCAAAAGCAAAAACATTATTATTGCTAGAGCAAAAAATTATTTTTGGCCAAGATTTCGGGTCAAATTACCAAAAGTGCAGTGGTCAAATAACTCACCTTATCTCCCAATTAAGATGGCAAAATTTTATGTGAGTATTGACACTGGATTAAATCAGCTTTTAATTTTGGCTAGTTTTGTCATGATAACTGAAAATTTATGATACGAGGACGGATCAATAAGTCCGTGACTTTTTGAATGAAACACAGTTTTTTTACAAAAAAAAAATTATTTTTCAACATAATCTCCTTTTAGCTCAATACACTTAGTCCAAAGTTTCTCCAAATTGTGTATCCCTTCCAAAAAAATAGGATTTTTCGAGGTCCCTTAAATATGCATTTGTTTGACCAATAATTTCATCGTTGGAGCTAAATCTCTTTCCACTGAGCCATTTCTTTAGGTTCGGAAATAGGAAATAGTCACTGGGGGCTAAATCCGGAGAATATGGCGGATGATGTAACAATTCGTAGCCCAAGTCATGTAATATTGCCATTGTGACTGCACACGTGTGCACCCGTGTATTATCTTGATGAATTGAGAGCAAACGCGGCACCCATCTTGCAGACAGCTTTCTTAAACCCAGCTGTTCATTTAAAATCGAAACCACACTGCCAGATGAAATGCCTATGGCAACAACAATCTCACGCACTTTTACTCTTCGATCGGCCAACACCATAACGTGAATTTTTTCGATATTTTCGGGTGGAGTGACTTCAATTGGCCGTCCAGAACGTTCAGAGTCATTTGTACTTGTGCGACCACAACGAAAGTTAGTATACCACTTTTTTACCATTGAAATGGATGGTGCAGAGTCCCCATAGTATTTATCAAGATTTTCGTTGGTTTGATTGACGGTTTTTTTTCGCAAAAAATAATGTTTAATGAGCACTCGAAATTCACTTTTTTCCATTTTTTAAAAATCCACGAGGTTGTATGTTTTGAACAGCTGTTAAACGCAAAGTAAATGACGGAACTTGCTCAAAACTTGACAGTAGTATATTAACAGGCGGTACTTGATGGAAGCAGTGATGCATTTCATATAGCTACGAGGGAAGTTCGAAAAGTCACGGACTTATTGATCCGCTCTCGTTCATAATTTCCAGAAGCAAAGTTTGTACGGTGTTGATAAAGAGTCAAATTCTCTTATTTCTCCTTATTTAATGCAAATTTTTCTCGGAATAAGAGTTCTTGATAAGATAGCAGCGACAACGGATGTGCTAAATGAAGTTTGGTCTAAATACTTTATACCATGAATTTGCGGTAAACTGCTTTAAAAACTCTTACAAAAACAAAGTCACAACATAGGCTGATCAGCAGCAAGAATTGTTGTCCCCGAGACCTCATTTGGATGTTGTTCTTTCGCCGGTGTGAAAGCCCAAAGCTCTTTTGTAAAAGTTCGCACATTGTGATAATGGCTTGGGCGAAATTGCTTTATACATGCATGTGAAGTTTGTTTGTATCAGGGTTTTTGGCATGATATAACATACATATAACACACATGATGGGCATGAAGCAATAAAAGAATGTCCTTAATATTTTGTTTGCCTTAAATGTTTGTATGGCATAGAAAATGAAAAAAAATATATCAATTACTTCATAAAAGTATAAATGCGGCTACACTTTAAAAAAAGTATTGAGGTTGAATAAGTCCGGGGAATTCGCGGGACGGGAAATCCCGGAAACAAACTCTAATTAAATTGCAATACTAGCACTCTAGATAGATAATCCTTATACATTTTTTTGTCACTGTAAATATTTATTATTAACCAATTGTTGGTTTCTTGGGCAACTTCTCAGACATGTGTGTATATGTGTATAAGTGTGTGTGAGTGTGTATGAAACTGACATTTAGCAAAAAGGTTTATTAATAGTTTTGCAGTAGTCGTATATACTGATCAACTTGGTTGGGCCAAACAAGGCCACTCGCACACATATGAATTAACAAACACTTATACCAATAAAAAGTCAAGAATATTTTTTATTTATAAATTATTTAATACCCAGACCCCACTATCAATACTTACAAAATACATTTCAATATATTTTTTTAGTAAAATGCATTTTGTGATTATTTCTGTTTCTACTACCTTCTACTTTATATTAAGTTAATAATTCAGAGTTTTTGTTCAATTTCTGTTTTCTTTTATTAGCAACAATGTTTGCTATCTTTTTCTAGACATCTTTTAATCAAACGATGTAATAAAATTCAATCGATATTTGTTCTTTTTTTTAACAATTTCAATTATAGTTTTAAAGACATACAAACGCATATAGTAGGAATATGTTTTTAAACGTTCTTTAAAAAAAAAATTTTATTTTTTTTCCTATGTCAGCTTTTATTTTCGTGTACATAAGAGGGGTTAATGTACTTTATTATTCGTACAATTTTAATGTTTGTAAGTTATTGAACGATATAAGAAAAGAGACGACAGCTACTATATACTAACTCACAAACTTTGACAATTGACATTTTTAATATGAAACTAATTTGACAATAAAATGCAATTTAATAGACATAATTAAAAAATGTATGAGAATCGAAAAAAAAAATTAGTTTAAAATTAAAGTAGAACATTTTTTTGTCGTTTTCTATCAGTTGAACACGACGGAGAGCTGAATAAAAAAATTGATTCCATTGAAGTTTGTGTATATTAAACAACATTCCTGACGTTGTTTTATAAAAAATTATAGAAAATCAATAAAAATTTTAATAATTCATAGTTTAAGAAATTTAGTTAATTTAGTATTTTAGTTCTGCAGGAAACATGGGATTAATGGTTACCAAGGCGCTAATTTTGTCGAGTATTTAAATGACTATTTTGTGATACCGTCAACAACGCGTGTTTGCGATTGTGACTGCCTTTAAGAAACAACTTTTGACAGTTTTTTTTAATAACTTGATAACTGTATTCAATTACTTGGCTTATCCAATAATATTTTTACTTGATTTTCGCAGTAAAAACTGTAGACTATAACTATTAATTTGAACCGGTGAATCTCTGGTTCCAATGTCTCCGTATGGCCTGCAAGAACCACCCCGTCAATAGTTCAAAGGTCAGCAGTGGAATTTCAAAGACAAGCACACGCTAAATGTCTAGAGCCTAAAGCCTTTTTTGGTCTTTAGTTGATATGTAGCGCTGGTGACAAAGTCAGTTCAGTTTCAGTACAGTAAATCAGTACAGTTTCACTATCGACATCTCCTACACTCATAAAATTATTAAAGTGGGTTATTTAATTAGTTTTTTCGTACTCTTAAAATATTATAAAAATATAGTTATTTTACAAATTTTAAATTATTCAAAAAACAAACTACAAAAAAAAAATTATGTTTTTCCGTACTTATATTGTTATGTACGATTAGTTTGATTATTTTGTCGGATTAACTAAATGTTTTAAAAGTAAAAACTATTAACTTTTACGGAATATGCTGTTTAATAAAGAAAAAATTTAAAAATTAATGTATAATTCATTTATTTTAAATGAAATGTCAATGATCCGGTTTTTAAATAAATTTTTAGTTGGTTAAAATGAATTTTCTTTTGAATTTAGTGTGAAAGTTGTAGTTATTCAATTACTTTTTAATTTATGTACGAAGTTAAATTCAAAAAAAGTTTGAAAGTTTGCTTATTAAATATGTATTTAGTACATTTTAATAAACATACATTTGTTATTAAAAAAACTATTTCGTTTAAAATAAGTGAATCGCGTTTTTTAGATAAAGCTAAAAGATACAAACGAGGGTATATTCAGCCTTATTACGAGACTCGTCTAAGTCGTAGCCGTTAAAAGTTTTGGCAAATGGGTAGGTAATTCCATGAAAAATCGACCAAGAGTGGCACCCGAATCCTTCCGATTTGAAAGAATTTTGGTGAGGCTTGACACGAACGGTAGGAAAAGAGACAAAGAAAAATCGACTTCGCTAAAATAATGTATAAAACTCATTTAATTTTCTGGAGGCATAACGTGACAAAAAGTGTACTTTTCTTTAAAATTGCCAACATTGAGCTCCAATCAAAAATGCAACAAATAAACAAAATAAACTTTATCAATGCCGTTCCTTTCTTTTTTAACACCTAAAATCAAACAAATAAGATTTAGTAAATAAATAATTATTGCTCAAAATTACAATATTAGAATTTAATTATAGGATTCATTTTTTACAGGTGGCGAAGAAAAAAAAATCATATCTTAAAAAAGACAAAAAAAAACCACCTCCCTCAAAGTTTCAGAATTTATATAAAAAAAATCAGCCAAAAAAATTAGGTTTTTGACTTAGTCCATTTTTTAAAATTTAATGTTTTCAGATATTACTTTTTTTTTAATAAATTGTTTGTAGAGCCAAGTATTCTCTTTAAAATTATATAATGGGTGATTCAAGTAGAGATACTTCTTTCAATGGCCTTTTTTTGACAGATCACGTGTGAGTCGTGTCATGCTGTCATGTTATTTTTGTTTGGTATTGTTTGGAATTTCATAATGGAAAGACTTCCGCCTGAACAACGTTTACAAATCGTTCAACTTTGTTACGAAAATTCACGTTCTATGACGAATGTATTTCGTGCACTTCGCTCAACTTATGGTCAACATAATCGGCCTACTGAGCGTACTATTCGCAACACCATCACGCATTTTTAGACCCAGCATTCATTATTGGATAATATTCGACCGATTAGACCACGTCCAGCACGCTGTGAAGAAAATATAGCGGCCGTAGCTGAGAGTGTGCACGAAGACCGTGGAGAGTCGATTCGGCGCCGTTCGCAGCAACTCGGACTGACGTATGGAACGACTTGGCGCATTTTAAATCGAGATCTTAAATTGAAAGCGTACAAAATACAGCTTGTGCAACAACTGAAGCCGCTCGACCCTCCCAAGCGACATCGCTTCGCTCTATGGCCTCTTGAAAAGTTCCAACAAGATCCGACGTTTTCGAGGCAAATTTTGTTCAGCGATAAGGCCCATTTCTGGCTCAATGGGTATTTAAACAAACAAAATTGCCGCATTTGGGACGAAGAGCAACCTGAAGAGATTCAAGAACTGCCACTTCATCCAGAAAAAACAACGGCTTGGTGTGGTTTGTGGGCCGGTGGAATCATCGGTCCACATTTCTTTAAAAATGATGCCGGTGCGAACGTAACCGTCAATGGCGACCGTTGTCGTGCCATGATAACCGACTATTTGATGCCTGAAATTGAAGCTCGTGATCTCGGCGACATTTGGTTTCAGCAATACGGCGCCACTTCCCACACATCGCATCATTAAATGGATTTATTGAGAGAACACTTCGGTAAGCACACAATTTCACGTTTTGGGCCGGTCGATTGGCCACCAAAATCGTGTGATATCACAGCGTTAGACTTTTTCCTGTGGGGATATGTAAAGTCTAAAGTTTATGCGGACAAACCCGCTTCGATTCAGGCCTTGGAGGAAAACATCACGCGTGTCATTCGCCAGTTACCAGTCCAAATCCAAATAAGAGTCAACGGAACATCTTCTCTGTAACTGCCCGGCTTTCGGAGACTTAAGACTCAAAATGTTTGGTCGAAGAACCCTTGGGGACAAAACTTGTCTCTCTGATGTTGACGTAAATAGGATCCACTCTTTTATTGAATCGACCGGTTGGCTGCATGGGAATACTAGCAGCCAGATTTCATAGGACCCATGGGAGACGGCGTGATATGGTAACACAACGGGAACTAAGCAATGGACCCACGTGAGATGTGCTTGATCACGGCTGCCAATGGAACCTAACCTAACCTAACCTACCAGTCCAAATGCTCGAATGAGTCATCGAAAATTGGACTCAACGGATGGACTTTATGCGACCTAGCAACGGCCAACATTTGATAGACATAATCTTCAAAAAATAAATGCCAAAGCATGTTCTTTCAAATGATAATAAACATTCCCCATTAAATTTTAATTTTCTGTGTTTTTTTTTTTCTTTAAAAAAGTAGGGAACCTCGAAATGGATGACGCTTTATTAATATAAACTGTGTAGCATTACAAAGACCTTAATTTACAGAAAGCGTAACTACAAGAAGAAAAAGCAGTGGAATTCCAACGAAGAGGCGCTTTAAGCACTTTTAATGTTGTTTTTTAAGTTTTTATTTGTTTTGCAATAAAATTGTTGCATATAAAAAATTGCAATTTACTCTCTTATTTGTTCAAATTTTGGGTTATAGTCGTAAGTACACTCCTCGCTGCATTTGGCTGCTCCTTTTCCGTATCAATCGTCTTTTCCCAGGTATAATTCACTCTGATAGTACATTTGCAGCAGTTTGTCAAACCTTATATTAAACAAATGCTGGTGTTTTTTTACGCAACCATCTTTATTCCGATTGTATTTTTTTTTTTTTTATATATAATAAAATTTGTTTTTGGCTTCCTATTTTTGCTAATAAAAGTTTACAATACAATTTCTTTCCTTTTTCAATCAGCTGTTTTTATTGTGAAATTGAAATCCGACCATATGTCAAAAAGCATGGTGTAAACGTCAAAAAAAATTCTTTAAGATTTTAACAAAAATCTATTGGAGTTTATGTAGGCGTAAATGTAGTATTATCGATTTTAAAACCACGTTTTTTCTATATATTTTTACCCACGAAATTACAAATGTAAAACAAACAAATTGAATAAAAAGAATCCCCATCGAAATGAACGTTTGTACCCGAATATACTGCCGTTTATTTCCGTGTAATTTTCTGCTGTTGACATAACAGTTAAGAAAAAGTACTTACGAGGAACGCAATTGATTGAGCATGGGCCACAATGAATATTTAGAATGAAAGTTGAAATTGGTTTAATCATAATATTTGTTTCAACTTATCGTCTTTTAAGCATTATGTGTGTTTTTTAGATTGACTTTAAAATCGCATAACTTTTATCGGCATCTTTACTGGCATAACATCAACAGTTTTTTACGGACCTTCATGACTTTCGCCCTTAAGCAAACTGCGGCAACGATAGAACTCATTATATATACCAGTGTTTAAAAATCGATAAGACGATGAAGCACCGCCGAAAGTCGAATTAAAATGATCGATGCACCCTGTCTGTCTGAATAATTCACGTTCAAAGTCGTTAAAAATCATTGTACGAAAATGTTTACGAATTAATTACATTTTTCGGCTGTACACATAGAGTGGTGACTGCATTGCCTTTTAATTCATTAAATTCAAAATTAAATGCCTTTTACTTTTTATTCGACAAGTCATTACTAATCGCTTTTTATCTACCAAAATTACCAATTCCATTAATTTGTCTCAAAAAAACAAAAAAAAAACTTTTCTCCTAAAATAAAATATCCATACAAATGATGCAACCGTAAATATAAGCCACAAACCTTTAACTACTTAATAAAACAAGAACTAACTCTTAAATAATAATTCTTGTGGCTTGCGAAGAAAATTTGTATAGAAACGAAAATAGAAAAACAATTGCACGTTTTCGTCAGAGTACGTGAGTGCATTAACTGTCAAACGGCATGAAGATAAATTGAAATAAACAGCGGCAGGTTAAACCGTAAAAGAAAAAGATACTTGCGACATGTTCTGTCTCTCTCCACTAGAAACTTTTGACTACCAGACTAAATATTTTATGATGATGGTACGAGTAATAATAATAAACAATATGAAAACAACATGTTTACACGTATTTTTAAATAAAGATTAAGAGATATAAGAAAAATTGTATTTACTTGATACAAGGTGGTGCAAAAGTTATCACCCTATCGAAAGATACTTAAACCACTTCAAATTGCGGTAAATGTCCGTTCTGCTTTGACATTTGTGAAGTAAACAGATGAAAAATACAATACAATAAGAAATGGAGCGCTATACTTCGTAAGAACGTGGTATTATGGTTTTGATTTAACTTTTAATCGAAAATCGAGGCCCATTTCCATCTATGTGGATACGTGAATAAGTTGAATTATCTCTTCTGGGGCACCGAAAATCCGCATATCACACACAAAGAATTATTACATCCACTCAAAGTCACTATGCTGGTGAAGTCATCAGGCTTTATTCATTGGAAAAAGCCGCGAGCCAAACGACTACTGTAAAAAGCGAGCACTACAGATACATGCTTAAAGACTTTCTCCTACCTCAGCTGGATGAATTGGGACTGGAGAACATTTGGATTCAACAGGATGAGGCCTAAGTTTACGACTAATGTTTGGCCTTGGTAATTTGCACTGGCACCCAATTACAAGGCTTAGACTCTTGAAGTCCTCAGAAAGAGAATATCCGTCAGCAATATGGGAAAAATTTAGATATCAAATAAATACAAACCAAAACTAAAGTAAAGTATAAAAACACAATCCCTGAAGAAGTTGGAAAGAATTCCAAAGAAACGTCGGATATTATTGAGCATGAATACATAATAGGTGATTCAAGTAGATATACTTTTTTCCATAGCCTTTCTTTAACAGATCACGTGTGAGTCGTGTCATACTGTCATGCCGTAGCTGAGAGCGTACACGAAGACCGTGGAGAGTCGATTCGGCGCCGTTCGCAGCAACTCGGACTGACGTATGGAACGACTTGGCGAATTTTAAATCGAGATCTTAAATTGAAAACGTACAAAATAGAGCTTGTGCAACAACTGAAACAGCTCCACCGTCCCAAGCGACATCGCTTCGCTCTCTGGGTTCTTGAAAAGTTCCAAAAAGAACCGACGTTTTCGAGTCAAATTTTGTTCAGCGATGAGGCCCATTTCTGGCTCAATGGATATGTAACCAAACAAAATTGCCGCATTTGGGACGAAGAGCAACCTGAAGAGATTCAAGAACTGCCACTTCATCCAGAAAAAAACAACGGTTTGGTTTGGTTTGTGGGCCGAGGGAATCATCGGTCCATATTTCTTTAAAAATGATACCGGTGCGAACGTAACCGTCAATGGCGACCGTCTGTTTGATGCCTGAAGTTGAAGCTCGGGATCTCGGTGACATTTGGTTGCAGCAAGACGGCGCCACTTCCCACATACGCATCAATCAATGGATTTATTGAGAGAACACTTCGGTGAGCACATAATTCCACGTTTTGGGCCGGTCGATTGGCCACCAAGATCGTGTGATATCGCACCGTTAGACTTTTTCCTGTGGGGATATGTAAAGTCTAAAGTTTATGCGGACAAACCCGCTTCGATTCAGTCCTTGGAGGAAAACACCACGCGTGTCATTCGCCAGTTACCAGTCGAAATGTTCGAACGAGTCATCGAAAATTGGACTCAAAGGATGGACCATCTGCGACGTAACAACGGCCAACATTTGATAGACATAATCAAAAAATAAATGATAATCAAAAAATAAATGCCAAAGAATGTTCTTTCAAAAGATAATAAACATTTCCCATTAAATTTGAATTTTCTGTGTTTTTTTTTTTTTTCTTTAAAAAAGTAGGGAACCTCGAAATGGATCACGCTTTAATATTTTATTTACATTAAATTAATGACCTTAAAAGCCTGCAGGAAACTATATAAATTATTTAGAGCAATTGAAAAAAGGTTAAACAACACTTACAATTACTAAAGTTTTTTATTGATTAAAAAAATAACAGTCAAAGACATCGGGTGAAAACTTTTGCGCCACCCTATATAAAAAGCACAAGCTGCAAGATACTTTGAGTCAATTTTTCTTTGAAAAATTTTTTCTCACACTTTTTTTAAGAAATCGTAGCGAGGATTTTTTTCAAGGAAACTATTTACTACGTTTTTGTTTATACTAAATATTTTGGATTTATTATTGTTGAACTTTTGAAGGCCAAATTTTTAGCAATGAAAGTTTGTTTCCAACCAGTACAAGTACAGCGTGTCTTCAGGTGAATTTCAAAGTATAGAATTGCAAAATGCAACATCAATATTTGTTCAAAATGAAAAACATGTCCTCCTTCATCGCATTAACTTCTATTTTTTCTTGTCTACATCTTTACTTTTTAATGTATTTTTGTAGTTTTCTTGAGTAATTCTTTTTGGGTGGCGCTTAGTTTTGTGTTTGTGTGTATAAATGTATGTAATGTATGCATCTGCTGACGTTTTGCATACAAAATGAGCCCATTTTGCTAAACTTGAGCTGAATATATAAACAGAGCAGAATTTTTTTTCTCAATCTTTCATTTTGTGTTGACTTGTTCAATGTGTGTCAAAAACAAGACGTTGTCATATTGTGGTTGTTTTGAATGGTAAGATTTTCAAATTTTATAAAAATCGAAAGTGTTTCAGGCCAACCACAGCAAGGCAAACTTTTTTGGGACATAATGACTGTTTTTGGGGTGGGGGAACGATCTTATCTACCCGGCATCCGTTTTTATAATCTTCGCACAAAATTTATAGTCAAAGCTGTATCTCCAACAAAAAAGCAACAAGCAGAAAGTTTAGTTAAATATAATTTTTTTGTTTCTGTGTCGTTTTGCATCAAATAAAAAAGTAATGCCAACTACTTTAAAATGGGGTATGGATATCTTAATAAACGTTTAATACTGTGGTGTTTGAAAAAACGGACAAGCCGGGGGCCTTTCGTTTTAACATAATTCGGTGACGCTGAATCCAGTGATGCTAACCGTTTTTTTTTTTTAGGTTAGCTCTTATTTCGAAAATAGAGGAGGTTGCACAACATATATTCGCATAACTCAAAAACGGTTAAGTTTATTGAACAAACTCAAAAAACCGAAATTTCCAATACAAAAAATTAATATTTTAATAAAAATTTCAAAATAATTAGTATTGTGGTTATTTTATTGAACTGTTAATGGTTTTTTAATCCAAATTTAGATATTTTTAATTAGGCTTAAGTTCATTGAATTTAATTTTCATTAAATTATTTTTATGAAGACAGGAATTTTACAACATGAAATTAATTAAAATTTTTTTTTTTTTTTTTATTGATAATTTTTAATTCTTGACTGCGCTGAGATTTGAACCCAGGCGTTCACGGACAGGTTGCCCAGACTAGTTTCGATTGTAACCACACAATCTCGTCGGTGGGGTTTGCCGTTTTACTCACTCGGCTATTTTGGCCGGGCGACGTCAATAGTCAAACATCAATCCTTAAACCAAATGGTATTTCACTTTGGTAGATCGAAATTTGCTTTTTGAATGAATGATTATCTATTTTAATTGATTTACATGTTCTTCCTAACTTCTGTTTTTTCGTACTTTTTGTCAAGAATTCTTCTTGAAGTCCAAAGTACATTTTTTTATTTTTGATGTTTTTGTCTTTCTTTTTTCTTGTTGACCTTTTTCAGCACAACTTGAAGGACAAATGTAAACATAGCTCGTGCCTTAGCTGTTAACAATAATTAGTATTGTGGTTATTTTATTGAACTGTTAATGGTTTTTTAATCCAAATTTAGATATTTTTAATTAGGCTTAAGTTCATTGAATTTAATTTTCATTAAATGATTTTTATGAAGACAGGAATTTTACAACATGAAATTAATTAAAATTTTTTTTTTATTGATAATTTTTAATTCTTGACTGCGCTGAGATTTGGACCTAGGCGTTCACGGACAGGTTGCCCAGACTAGTTTCGATTGTAACCACACAATCTCGTCGGTGGGGTTTGCCGTTTTACTCACTCGGCTATTTTGGCCGGGCGACGTCAATAGTCAAACATCAATCCTTAAACCAAATGGTATTTCACTTTGGTAGATCGAAATTTGCTTTTTGAATGAATGATTATCTATTTTAATTGATTTACATGTTCTTCCTAACTTCTGTTTTTTCGTACTTTTTGTCAAGAATTCTTCTTGAAGTCCAAAGTACATTTTTTTATTTTTGATGTTTTTGTCTTTCTTTTTTCTTGTTGACCTTTTTCAGCACAACTTGAAGGACAAATGTAAACATAGCTCGTGCCTTAGCTGTTAACAATAATTAGTATTGTGGTTATTTTATTGAACTGTTAATGGTTTTTTAATCCAAATTTAGATATTTTTAATTAGGCTTAAGTTCATTGAATTTAATTTTCATTAAATTATTTTTATGAAGACAGGAATTTTACAACATGAAATTAATTAAAATTTTTTTTTTTTTTTTTTATTGATAATTTTTAATTCTTGACTGCGCTGAGATTTGAACCCAGGCGTTCACGGACAGGTTGCCCAGACTAGTTTCGATTGTAACCACACAATCTCGTCGGTGGGGTTTGCCGTTTTACTCACTCGGCTATTTTGGCCGGGCGACGTCAATAGTCAAACATCAATCCTTAAACCAAATGGTATTTCACTTTGGTAGATCGAAATTTGCTTTTTGAATGAATGATTATCTATTTTAATTGATTTACATGTTCTTCCTAACTTCTGTTTTTTCGTACTTTTTGTCAAGAATTCTTCTTGAAGTCCAAAGTACATTTTTTTATTTTTGATGTTTTTGTCTTTCTTTTTTCTTGTTGACCTTTTTCAGCACAACTTGAAGGACAAATGTAAACATAGCTCGTGCCTTAGCTGTTAACAATAATTAGTATTGTGGTTATTTTATTGAACTGTTAATGGTTTTTTAATCCAAATTTAGATATTTTTAATTAGGCTTAAGTTCATTGAATTTAATTTTCATTAAATTATTTTTATGAAGACAGGAATTTTACAACATGAAATTAATTAAAATTTTTTTTTTTTTTTTTTTTTTTTTTTTTTTTTTTTATTGATAATTTTTAATTATTTAATGCGCTGAGATTTGAACCCAGGCGTTCACGGACAGGTTGCCCAGACTAGTTTCGATTGTAACCACACAATCTCGTCGGTGGGGTTTGCCGTTTTACTCACTCGGCTATTTTGGCCGGGCGACGTCAATAGTCAAACATCAATCCTTAAACCAAATGGTATTTCACTTTGGTAGATCGAAATTTGCTTTTTGAATGAATGATTATCTATTTTAATTGATTAACATGTTCTTCCTAACTTCTGTTTTTTCGTACTTTTTGTCAAGAATTCTTCTTGAAGTCCAAAGTACATTTTTTTAATTTTGATGTTTTTGTCTTTCTTTTTTCTTGTTGACCTTTTTCAGCACAACTTGAAGGACAAATGTAAACATAGCTCGTGCCTTAGCTGTTAACAATAATTATTATTGTGGTTATTTTATTGAACTGTTAATGGTTTTTTAATCCAAATTTAGATATTTTTAATTAGGCTTAAGTTCATTGAATTTAATTTTCATTAAATTATAAATTATATTATAAAAACAGAAGTTAGGAAGAACATGTAAATCAATTAAAATAGATAATCATTCATTCAAAAAGCAAATTTCGATCTACCAAAGTGAAATACCATTTGGTTTAAGGATTGATGTTTGACTATTGACGTCGCCCGGCCAAAATAGCCGAGTGAGTAAAACGGCAAACCCCACCGACGAGATTGTGTGGTTACAATCGAAACTAGTCTGGGCAACCTGTCCGTGAACGCCTGGGTTCAAATCTCAGCGCAGTCAAGAATTAAAAATTATCAATAAAAAAAAAAAAAAAAAAATTTTAATTAATTTCATGTTGTAAAATTCCTGTCTTCATAAAAATAATTTAATGAAAATTAAATTCAATGAACTTAAGCCTAATTAAAAATATCTAAATTTGGATTAAAAAACCATTAACAGTTCAATAAAATAACCACAATACTAATTATTGTTAACAGCTAAGGCACGAGCTATGTTTACATTTGTCCTTCAAGTTGTGCTGAAAAAGGTCAACAAGAAAAAAGAAAGACAAAAACATCAAAAATAAAAAAATGTACTTTGGACTTCAAGAAGAATTCTTGACAAAAAGTACGAAAAAACAGAAGTTAGGAAGAACATGTAAATCAATTAAAATAGATAATCATTCATTCAAAAAGCAAATTTCGATCTACCAAAGTAAAATACCATTTGGTTTAAGGATTGATGTTTGACTATTGACGTCGCCCGGCCAAAATAGCCGAGTGAGTAAAACGGCAAACCCCACCGACGAGATTGTGTGGTTACAATCGAAACTAGTCTGGGCAACCTGTCCGTGAACGCCTGGGTTCAAATCTCAGCGCAGTCAAGAATTAAAAATTATCAATAAAAAAAAAAAAAAAATTTTAATTAATTTCATGTTGTAAAATTACTGTCTTCATAAAAATAATTTAATGAAAATTAAATTCAATGAACTTAAGCCTAATTAAAAATATCTAAAAAAAAAATTTCAAAATGTTAAAATTTTTGCTTTTAAAAATTCATCAAAAATGGGAAAGTGCAGCTATGCTTCTAATTTTTCCAGACATAAAAAACGATTTAACTCACAAAAGACGAAACATTTTAATTAACTTAAGTATTTCACAAAACGCAATATTTGTATGGGCGCCCCCCTAAGAAGTGGAGATAAAGGGCAAGTTTGTCTCGAGAAAATATTAAGAACAAGAAACTATTTGATGTTAGTCATACATTATATCCCACTAGGGGCGTCTCATGGGCATTTATGGCACTTTTTCTTTAATATATTTCTAGTATGTATTGAACATTAAGTATGGGAGCCCCCTTAATAATTGGTGATAGCTGGTAGGTCATACATTTGACCGATGTCCCTAACATTTTGTCAAAACATGAAAGCCCTAATCTCCCTCCCTTAAGTGGGCTCCCATACAAATATTGCGGTTTATTGAAATTCTTAAATTAAAATTTTTTGTTTTTTGTGAATAAAATCCAAAGTTGTTAACAGATGATCGTTTATGGCTTGTTTTGTTAGCAACTTCGTTTTTTATATGTCTGGAAATTATAAGCAACGCTGCACTTTGCCATTTTTGATGAACTTTTAAAACACCAAAATTTCAAAATGTGGCAAAAAAATAATTTTTTTTTTTTTTTATTATTCCTACACTAAATCCCGCGAAGCTTTTTGCTTGTCTGCAGGAGACCAGAGTCTCTGGCGGGAATCGAACCCGCAGCCCCGGTACTGATAGACTAGCTCACTACCAGCTAGCCTACCGGGGTACCCCCGCAGCAAAAAGTTTAAAAAACTGACCGTTTCTTAAAGAAAATGTTATTGTGGAATATCGGTTTTTTGAGTTTGTTCAATTTTTGGGTTAAGTGAACATATGTTGTGCAACCAGAGCTAACCTAAAAAAAAAAAAAAAAAAAAAAAAACGGTGAGCACCACTGGATTCAGCGTACCCGAATTATGTTTAAACGCCAGGTGCCCAGCTTGTCTCAAAAAAAAGTGTCAATTTCTAGCACAGTGTAATCATCTGACATATCGCCCTTGATGAGAATAGGTTAGGAAATTAAATACCCTAAGGGAAAGACAGTTCTAAACTGCATATTTAACAAAAATATGGAAAAAAAAAATTAAATTTCATCAAAATATGCAAAAATATGCTCTAACAAATCGATGCAATTTTTAAGCAAATTCGTAGTTCCATTAAGTTATTTAGGTTTAGCCATTATCAGGCTTAAAGGAAAAAACATAAATTTGCATGAAACCCCTCTGCCTGCCTATAACTAAATAAAATTTAATCAAATAACCTAAAATATATTTGGGTTGTTCACGGAAGGCTGGTTATCTGGTTATAAAGCCATTTAATAAAAATTATGTAGCCATTTATAAAAATACATAACTGAAATTTAGCTCATAGAAAAAATTCGAAAAAAATAAAAAATGGACAAAATAACAGAATTTTCTTAAAATCAGAGCAAATTACTAAAATATTAGTGTATCAATATTAGTATTGTGGTTATTTTATTGAACTGTTAATGGTTTTTAATCCAAATTTAGGTATTTTAATTAGGCTGAGATCTCAGCGCAGTCAAGAATGAAAAATTATCAATAAAATTTTAATTAATTTCATGTGATAAAATTCCTGTCTTCATAAAAATAATTTAATGAAAATTAAATTCAAAGAACTTAAGCCTAATTAATATATCTAAAAAAAAAAAATATTAGTGTATCTTAAAATAATTTGTTAATTTAATTTACATTTGTGGATATGAAGAAGGATTGTGCAGTTTTTAATTATTTTTGTAGTAAGTGTTTTTTATGGTTGTGAAATATGATTTCCATTATCGAATTAATTTAATAAATAAATAATTAATACGGAACTGTTCTAGATTTGGTTAAAATATAAACTTGGTCTTTACTTATCTTTAATACAGATTTAAGCTCCTTTAAAAGCTTAAGTTTAACATTTAAATTTTTCCTTTTACTATTTATTTTACCCACTTTATCTTTTTTTTAAACTATTGCACGTTTCATTCTATCTGCAGTCTAAGGTTAAACAAAATAGTAGGAAGGCAACCCCCCCAACATAAAAAGCCTTATAAATATTCTTGTCCAGGTAATGAAAGTTAGTTGGAAACAGGGCAAAAAAACTAAACACAAAAAAAAAATAAAAAAAAAGTCAAAAGAAAAAATAAATGCTTTTCAAACAAAATGGGTTATGAATAACTGATGAAGCAGATACTTGTACAAAAAAACCAAGTTATTCATCACTATTGCTACCACCATCAACACTACCACCAGGACGATGATGAGAAGAACTATTAAGTAGGAAGAAAGAAGAAATAAAAAAATTTTCACAAGAAAATATTAAATTGAACAACTTTATTAGTTTTCTTTCTGTTTTAAACTCTTCAAAAAAATATATTTTTTTATTATGGCAAGAGAGCAGGAGTAATGAATTTAATATTTTGGGTCGAAAAGTTTAACTGGAGCGTTAATGTTTAATTAATTTGTGCAAACGTGAAAAACAACAGCCACACCAGTCAGTAGTGAGTGCAAGTGGCAGGAAAAAGAGCAATTTTAAAAAAACATGATGACTAGTTTTTTTATCAGCCAAACACTTAAGAAATATTTGGGTGTAAATGTTTACTTATGCTTTTGAGGTATGAGTTTATCAAAACAAGTATATTTATTTTGAGTAGTTTATGCGAAAATAGCATTTCAGCAATACTATTTGGCTGGAATGCTCTTTTAAGTGCAAGATAACGGACAACAGTATTTATCTCTTGTTCGCTTTTGCTTTTTATTTTCATTGCAGCAAAATAATAAAAAAAAACCGCCCCTTTAGATATTTCTGAAAAGAAATTGTCTTAATGAAAAAATAAAACTTTTGCTTTCACTTAAGTCATCAAATTTAAAACACAATTTTCTCTTTTTTCTGTAAGAAATATTTTAGAAATTTTCCAATTTGTATAAAAAAAAATGCGCTGTTTAGCACTTATTTTGCCTGTTTTTTTTTTCTTTGCTTTACTTATTTCTGTTCGATTTTAATCATAATACGAGCACGAGTAGTTTCTGCTTATAAATATAAAAAAAAATATGTATTTAAACTTAAAATATATAATCAAACTTTATTGAGTCTGAAAGGAAAAAAATGAATAAAGTGAAAAGTGCTATAATATTGAATAAGTTTTGCAACAAAATCAGAACAAATATTGATTAAGGTGAAAACAATTATTTTTTGTATTAAATTGAAAAGTTAAAGTTCTTTTTAAACAGAGGAAGTGATTTTAAACTGCAATAGTAATTTGTTAATTAAATGGCAGTTAATTTGAAAAAGAGATAATTTAACAAAAAGTATGTGGAAAAAATAAGTTTCCAAAAGTAAAATTAAAAAAATCGATATGTGTAATTTTTGTGTATTTTAACATTTTGCTTAGATTTTTTTTTTTATTTAAAGCATAAACTTTAATAAAACTTATAATTACAAAATTGTTAAAAAAAAGACATATTTCAGTGTTGTTCAGAAAAAATCGAGTCAGAAATACGAAGTTTTAACAAAGACCAAGCATTTTCAATAGCAAAATATGTCTGGGCTTTTAGGTGGCCACTTTAAAAGTGTAACTTTTTGATCTGAAAGAAATTTTACACCTTTTTGGCTGTATGAACAGGAGCATTGTCCAGTTGAATTACGAAGTGTAAACCTATTAAACGTCTGCGTCTTTCAATTTATTAAGTATTTATAAAAATGCATTATCCTTTCCTTCTAAAATTATTATTTCACCTGCTCCCTTAACAGAGACATACCATTTAACCACTATCAACTGATTTTACAGTTGGCAATGTGCACTTACACTGATAGAAAAGGCGTGTCTTCGTTTTTGACCCCATGACAATTTACATCACTGTGATGTCAGCTTAACATCACTTGGCCAAATTGTGATCAGGGTCAAAAATTTAAATTATGTCATCAATGGGATGACACATTGGCATCACAGAAATGACAAATCGGAGTCGGTTTTATAAAGCATGTCATCAGTGCGATGACAAACTGTCATCAAATTGAGTCATTGCAATTAACCTTAAGTTAAATTGAGAGAATCTCATTATTTACTTGTAACAAATGTTTATTTCACTTTTGTTGCATACGGCCCTTTGTAAACAGAAGAACTATCAATTTTAAGACACCAGCAGCAGGCCAGATATGGTTTTCGCAATAATTATACTTAAAAAATTTGAGGAAAAAAGAAGAATATGGAAATGTTTGCTTCTAATTTTACTTTTTAAACATGAAAATAATGGTAATAATATATTATGACATGATATATTATGTCATCGCACTAATGAGAGTTTGTCATCGCACTGATGATTGTTTGTCTGTACTGATGTCAAAATATATCAGCGTTATGATGCATTTTATATCAGTGTACACAAATTTTGCATCGAATTGATGTCACTGTTGTCATAGCGTAGCTGATGCATAAAATATGACACAATTTTAGGATCACGTTCTTAATTGGATTGATGTCACTTTTTGCCTCATTGATGCCATTTGTAATAACATTGATGTCACAATGTTAGGGCATCATCAATATAAAGAAGCATTTTTCTATGAGTGCATAAGACAGTGCATCACCTGCCTTACGCCATGCGTGAGCCATGCGATGAGATTACTTTAATCGTATCATTTCTGATCAGGAATTAATCGGCAGATGTTTTCTTAGGGAAACTTAATTTTGCAACGTACGAATAATAGACTATTTAAAACATGATTTACCGCTATTTTATTTTGACAGAAAAATTTGTGATATTTCTCTTAAATGGCCTTCAACATGAGTAGTTTTAAAAATAATAATCGTCTGTAAGCTAACATAAGCTGTCCGTCCAATGCTAGCAGTCTTCCAATTCCTATCAAAAATATTGGAAATATATTTTTTCCACATACTGTACATAGATTACACTTTATTTACCTGGCCTCTACACCCAACAAACACGACGTCAAACCTTTGATATGAAATGACTTTATCATTTGATATCAAACACAATTCTCAAACCTTTTTCAATTGTTGGATTTTAAGATTTTAATTCAAATTGATGATGATTTGAATGTATACATTTGACATAAAATGTTTTAACAATTTGATATGAAATTGTTAGCATATACTTTTCTTAAATCAAAAATAAACTTGGCATCACTGAAGCGAAATTTAAATGTAAACAATAACAAATGGCTATTAAAGTTAAATGCGTTAACAATAACATATAAATAACATATAAGGTAAAGTAATGGGTGATTCAAGTAGGCATACTTTTTTCAATAGCCTATTTTTGACAGATCACGTGTGAGTCGTGTCATGCTGTCATGTTATTTTTGTTTAGTTTTGTTTGGCATTTCATAATGGAAAGGCTTACGCCTGAACAACGTTTACAATCGTTCAACTTTATTACGAAAATTCACGTTCTGTGTTTCGTGCACTTCCCTTAACTTATGGTCAACATAATCGGCCTACTGAGCGTACTATTCGCAACACCATCACCCATTTTTAGACCCAGCATTCATTATTGGATAATATTCGACCGAATAGACCACGTCCAGCACGCTGTGAAGAAAATATAGCGGCCGTAGCTGAGAGTGTACACGAAGACCGTGGAGAGTCGATTCGACGCCGTTCGCAGCAACTCGGACTGACGTATGGAACGACTTGGCGCATTTTAAATCGAGATCTTAAATTGAAAGCGTACAAAATACAGCTTGTGCAACAACTGAAGCAGCTCGACCTTCCCAAGCGACATCGCTTCGCTCTATGGGCTCTTGAAAAGTTCCAAGAAGATCCGACGTTTTCGAGGCAAATTTTGTTTAGAGATGAGGCCCCTTTCTGGCTCAATGGGTATGTAAACAAACAAAATTGCCGGATTTGGGACGAAGAGCAACCTGAAGATATTCAAGAACTGCCACTTCATCCAGAAAAAACAATGGTTTGGCGTGGTTTGTGGGCCGGTGGAATCATCAGTCTACATTTCTTTAAAAATGATGCCGGTGCGAACGAAACTGTCAATGGCGACCGTTATCGTGCCATGAAAACCGACTATTTGATGCCTGAAATTGAAGCTCGTGATCTCGGCGATATTTGGTTTCAGCAAGACGGCGCCACTTCCAACACATCACATCAGTCAATGGATTTATTAAGAGAACACTTAGGTGAGCACATAATTCCACGTTTTGGGCCGGTCGATTGGCCACCAAGATCGTGAGATATCAAACCGTTATACTTTTTCCTGTGGGGATATGTAAAGTCTAAAGTTTATGCGGGCAAACCCGCTTCGATTCAGGCCTTGGAGGAAAACATCACGCGTGTCATTCGCCAGTTACCAGTCGAAATGCTCGAACGAGTCATCGAAAGTTGGACCCTACGGATGGACCATCTGCGACCTAGCAACGGCCAACATTTGATCGACATAATCTTCAAAAAATAAATGCCAAACAATGTTCTTTCAAATGAAAATAAACATTCCCCATTAAATTCAAATTTTCTGTTTTTTTTTTCTTTAAAAAAGTAGTGAACCTCGAAATGGATCACTCTTTAAATTCGCCTTTAGAATGCCATAAGATTATCTTTTGAATAAAGTAAATTTCATGTTAATTTAAAACACAATTCTTTATTTTATTCCAGTTCGAAGGACTATACCTTTATAAAAACACCCTATAGATGGCAGATACATATTTGGATTTGCAAAAAAAATTTGTTTAGAGAAAACCTTTTATTTTTTGCAAATCATTTTGTAAGCAAAATTAAGAAAAGATATTTTATCATTTTTGGGGAGGGGGGATTATCCCTTCAGGTCCCTTAATCCGCCCTTACTCAATTTAAACGATATTGTGTCCCCTAAAAATGTCTGCTTTAATTCAATCCCATTCAGAAATCAAACAAATTTAACATGCTTAAAACAAATCTGAAAAAATCTTCTAAATATTGATTGAATGAAAATAAAAAAAAAAACCAACTAAAATTCTACAATTCTGTTGATAAGACAAAAATCAAAAAATTAATTCGAATGTACGTAATCAGTTTCATTAACATGAATCATCTTCGTATAGGAGTTGTCTAATACAAACACATTAACTCTTAACCTCAAACATTATGGGGAATTATTATTAGAATGATGCATCAAAAACCCAAAATGATAATTGTAGTTGTTGCTATTATTTCTCTCTACACTAAAAGTAAAAATGGCCCAGTTTGATTTTGTGGCTCATAACTAATTTAACAACAAGAAAAGTCAAACAAAATACAAGCATACAGATGCAACACATGTATACATTCACTCATAGATGCGAACATATTCAAGTACTATAAAATACAATAGTTGCATAAATATAATCGACATGCCATGCTCCCATAGACATACAGAGAGAAAAAAAAACTAAAATAGTAAAAGCATGCGATACAAAGAAGAAAAGAGAGCAGTAAAGTTATTGTGTGAGTAGTTTGTTTAGTTTTGTATGTTTACTTTAAAAAAAAAAATTACGTATCTATATAAAAATGTTCTAAGAAGACAATCTGCTAAGGTATTTCGTAGAATGAAATCCATATAAGCGAGAAAGGTAAATCTTTCTATACGCTATGCCAAATTTGATAATTTTTAGAATCATTGAGAAGAGAAAACTGTCATAATGGAACATTCTAGTTTCACGTTGGCCTATAACTCGGTGATATGGAATTAAAGAGAAAAATGTATGCAGGGGTTCTCATATAGCAATTCTGATCTGTTTGGATTCATAGATCAAGAAACCATGTAAAATGTCTCTCGATCAGTTTGTTTCTGTGATATAACGGTGATCTTTAAATAAAAGACTCCAACACTAGCAAGTTCATTGTTTACAATTTATTTTGTTTGGTAGAGTAAGTGCGGGCAGTGTGTATTAGGGCGATAACGTTTTTACACTTTTTGCGAATATCAAAAACGGCATAGAATAGTCGTGTAGAATATTAAAAGCTATTTATAAAAAATATGATAATTTTAAATAATTCACGCAGGGATCAGGGATTTTTATCTCACGGAAATTTTAAAAAATATACACCTGATATTTGTATATATTCCTATACGTATCACTTAAATGCTATTTTGGAATTTATCCACTGCTTTAGATTTAAAAATTTTCCTACCGTTCGCAATTCATTGCGGTTCAAAATTCGATATATATCAGTTAAATACCTTATGATTAAAGCGATATAAAAATATAAGCAAAGATCCGAATTTTATAGGGTGTTCCATCACTAAATGCCTAGATTATTATCTTTTAAAGGAGTTTTCAAAAATACACCATTTCCAATCAAAATTTATGCAAAATTAAAAAAAATCACAAAATTAACGAAAAAGTTGTAAAACTTTTTATTTTAAAAACTTTTATTTAATTTAGAATGCATGGAAATTGTTGCGTATTTATATATTATTAAATTTTGTTGTTTGTTTAAATTTATAAAAGATGTCTTTCAAGAAAAGTGGTTTAAATGTCCAAAAAAATTCTAAAGTCTGGTCAAAGTGTTTGAACAAATTTCAAGATATCTTTAAAATTTAGAGAAATATTCCCTATGTCGACAAACCATTATATAAATTAAGCAAAATAATAAAAAAAATTTCTCGGAGGGTTTTAGAAATTTGCTTCCCTGCGTGAGGTTTTTTTTCGCAAAACGACACGAAACAGATGTTTTCATTACAAAAACATTCTTGGCCACTCCGTGATACTATGCCAAAACTTTTGTTGTAGCCCTAGTGTGTATAGGTACAGTGCCTTTTTTTCTTAAACTTACAAGTCAAGAATAATGAAAACAATCTAAATGGTTTACCGTTCTCAAAAAATTAAGAAAGCTTTGATCTGTTCAATTTTTGCAACTTATTCGAAGTGTCAGTTGCAACAAAATCGAGTGTCTGTGTAGTCGATTTTTTTTTTGTGCTGTTATAAAATAAAATTTTGTTTTAAATTTCCATTTAAAAGTTCTTATCAGTGATGCCATTAGGATACGAAAAATACATTTTTCGTATCTTTTGATGACTTCAGGTACCATGTATAATCCTGAAATTTTTCGTATCTTTTGAATCTGTACGCAAAACATACATAAATTCATTTAGAATTCGTATTTACCGATGAAATATTTAATATTGTAAATATGGATATTTTTAATTAGGCTTAAGTTCATTGAATTTAATTTTCATCAAATTATTTTTTTGAAGACAGGAATTTTACAACATGAAATTAATTTAAATTTTTTTGATAATTATTCATTCTTGACTGAGATTTGAACCCAGGCTTTCACGGGCAGGTTGCCCAGACTAGTTTCGTTTATAACCACACAATCTCTTCAGTGGGGTTTGCCGTCTTACTCACTTGGCTATTGCAGCCGGATGCCGTCAATAGTCAAACATAAATCTTTAAACCAAATGGTATTTCACCGTGGTAGATCGAAATTTGCTTTTGAATGAAAAATTATCTATTTTAATTGATTTACATGTTCTTCCTAACTTCTGTTTTTTCGTACTTTTTGTCAAGAATTTATATGATATAATTTTCTTTGCAATATTCATTTAATATTAAATAAAATTGTTATGTTAATAAATGTTAAACGTTAAACTTGGATTTTAAATTTTTTTTCAAAATGTATCTTTTTGGGAAAGATTGTATCTTTTTGGAAACTAAAATTTATATTTTTCGAAATTTCACTGCCAACACTGGGTCTTATGCACAATTTTAGAGTAATTGGTGAGAATAGAATTAATGAATGATAAAATCCATTCCGCTAATATTTTAAAATAAATAATAAATGCATTAAGTCCATATGTGTACCACATAACTTTTCATATAACACATTAATAAAATTGTGGTTTTTGTACATGGGTTGTATTTATTTTTTTTATTTACAATAAAGTAAAAATACAACTACTTTTAAAGAAAATACTTTGATTTAGTAAAGTCCCAGGAAAAACTTTTGGAATTTTGGTAATAGGTAGTAGTTATTTCACACGTTACCTGGTAAGTAGGTATCATTACAATTGTCATTAATATAAAAACCTTAATAAGTGATTACTAGTAATGACCTCAGTAAACACTTTTTACTTCCATTATTTCACTACTGAATATTTGCTTACTAATAATCAGCTCAATAACTACTTATTAGGTATATAAAAAGTTTTAATATGTATTATGTACAAATTTTTGTTGTTGTTTATATTTTCGTTTAACTAACTAACTAAATAAGAACTAGTTATTTTATATTTATATAAAAACTAGTTATATTTGGGCTTTTAGGAAATATATTGTAAGTACTTACAATTCAACTTAATAGTAGTTAAATAGTAACTAGATATTTTTTGACTACTAGTAAGTGTATTGTAAGTACTGAATTCTGTGGACAACTCGAACAAAAATAAGTAGTTATTCAGCCGAAAAATAAGTAGTGTTTATATCGCTCATTTCGTGCAAGACCGTCACAACTCAAAATTTGAAACTTTACAGGAGAGCCTTTTTAAGATTCCAACCTATTATTATTTATTTTATTATTTATTTTATATACAGTTATAAAATCAAATGTTTATTTTTTGCTACAAAGAAAACCACATGTACAAGAGGAATGCCAACAAAAAAACTGAAATGTGACCTTGTTGATGTTAATTGCTCAAGTTTGTTACAAAAGGTCATAGCGTCAAAAGCATCTGTATTACCGTTATTTTTTCGATAATTCTCTCCGTTCTTGGATCAATTTGTAGAGATTTAAGAGAAGAACATTTCTGCATTACTAACTCGAAAATGCCAAATTTTGAGTTGTGACGGTCTTGCACGAAATGAGCGATATGTCTCCAACATTATTTGCTAACTTGCCGGGTAAGTAAAGTTTTTGCTGGGGTAGTTCTCTATACCACTTTACCAGCATATGGTGTACCATATTACCTGTATATTTTTTATAATCGTCTCTTCAACAAGAGTGCACTTGTTCAACAATAGTGTATTAACTCAAAATTTTTATTTTTGCACTTTTTGGAAAAAAATCGACACGTAATATTCCTTAAAATTTTACATTCACGTTTTTTTACCAACACTCTTACTTTTTTAAATTGACCACTGGATGGCATTCAAATTGAACTCTTATAAAATATTTCTTAAAAAATAAATGTGCATAATTAAAAGAAAAAATTGCGGTTTTAAAAACTCTTGTGATTTGTTTCAAAATAAATTTGAAAAAAGGTACCACTTTGAGTTGCTTCTTCGTCAGGGGCATTTTTAAAATGAAATTGACTAGAAATTTATATGCAGCCTATGCCACGGCTGTCAATAAACGAGTTATGAATATCAGTTTGTGTACGCAACTTGAAATTGATTATTTGAGCGAGTGGCTGAAGGGCTAAATGTAGAAATGATAACTGTGGGTTAAAAGTGTGACGTCAAATGAAATTTTCAGCCTGACTTTGTATAACAATATACTAATATTTCTAGAAATATAACAGAAAAAGAATTTAAACAAGAAGAAAAAACTATAAGCAACACAAAAATTGATTTACGTTTGACATACAACCAGTGTTGCCAAATTTTTATTTAAATAGCGAAAAGGTCTATAAAAAAGCCAGTTTATACCTACACTTTAAGTGTTTTCCTGCATACCGTCATCGCTACATATTTTATATAAACCCAATATAAATGTTCTTATTTTGCGAAGCACTAATGGCACATTTTCAAAAATAAGCACACATTTAAGCGCTATGCAATGAGACATACAGAGATTAATAAATTTAAAAATATATATATATAATTTGAAGAACCACGACATTCCCTTACTACGAAGCTGGTTTGCAAGGGATCATATTGAAAAATAACAGTAACAAGAAATTCTGTGTGCAAAGCTGATCGTTACATTCACCAATTTTCATATGCGCTAAATTAAACGATTTCTGTGTCAAAAATGCATTGCTTAAAAGTGGGAACTTGCCTTATAAAATTCATGTCTTCTGTAAGCAAAATGGTAAGCGAAACTTTAACGTTTCTCGCTTACAAGCCTGCCTCGTTGGAAGCTCCATTTTTTATTTGGAAATAAATATTAAAAATATAAGTTTAAAAGTTAACGTTTCTTTTTTAAACTAGCTCCCAAAACTTAAACAAATTTAATTTTTTCAAAGACATTTTAGGCACGAACACAAGATTAAATGTCTAATTTTTAGCTTTTTCTTGTAGGGCAAAAGGATATATTAAAAAACTATATACAATTTTTAGAATATTAAAAATATGTCAGATTTTTAATACTCAAGAGAAGAAATAAATGTAAGGATTTTTCTTAGCTTCTAGCAACACTTTTCACAGCATACACACACACACACACACACACTAATGAATATTTAAATCTGCACGAATACAAAAGATAAAAAAAAATATAAAAGAAAAATAGAAAAAAGGGAAAACTCAAGTGCAATATAATTAAAGCACAATAACTTCAATATAAAGCATAGTTTAAGGCAACTTGCATAAATTTACAGTGCACAAGTCCACATCGTAATGCATTCCATAAAAATCATATAAGCAATGAGATCAGGCAAACTACAGCCTTAAGAATCTTTCTAGTGAAACATAAAGCAAATACCATGGAGATATTTCTTTAAATAAAATTTTAACGTTAAAATTCTGCACGAACTTAAATGATATTCGTCCTTTTTTTGCCCTGCATACTGCTCATAAATGTAAGCATGTCAATGTAAAATTAAAATGTTTAAAAAAAAAATTTGTATATACATGAAATTAAATGCATGATGTTTTACAAAAATGTTTTATGTGAAAGCAAATCATACTTTAAACATTTTCCTTTATTATCATTAAAGTTTTACTTAAGCCAAAATCTTTGACCAAAAAAAAGGACAACTTTTCTATGTTGAAACAATAAAAGAAATGAAGAAGAATTAAGTAAAAGAAAAACCAAATGAAATATGTATTGAGTGTTAATACAGCAGAAATATGTATTTTAAACTAAATATGAAGTTCTCTAGAAATATGGTACACATAAAATGAGATATTGTAGGAAAAGATTTAAAATAAATTTAAAGAAAAAAGTGTTAGAATTGTATAAGAAAAAATTATGTTTGTTTTCAATTTCAGTCACTACAAAATTTTAAACAAGACTACAGGGGGCAAATTACGGAGTTCGATATCGATCGATATTACAATACAATTTTAATGAAAATTTCTATCGATATCAAATACCGTAATTTGCTCCAGATTTATAAAGTTTACTCTTATGATTGGTTAAAAAATGTCCTAAAAACTTCAGTTTTCTTTACCAACGATTTATTAAACTGACCGAACCTTGTTATATAACGAACAGGGTTTTCCTTTCCCAGGAACGCATAATGTGTTTAGACCATTTTCATTGTAATCGGTTCACAACTTTTGATTTTATCCACAATTTACTGAGAAAACTGAATTGATAAAAATCGCAATTTCCATACAAAAATAAAATTTTTTAATGTTCTATTTGCTGCTGTTCTATTTATGAACGTTTTTTCCTTCACTTAAAAATGAGGTAGGTACCTTCACTTAATTGTGAATAGCACCGAAACGCTGTTACGTGCCTTTACCTGAAAGCATAGCTGCCAGATAAAATATGTTGAAAATCGTCAAATTTTGAGGAAAATATCGTCAGAACCGCCAAATTGACTAAGCTAAATCGTCACAAAAATCGTCATTGTAAAAAACCACTAATTTTAAAGAAGTTTTAAAAATTACTAGCCTATTTCCGATATGCGAAAGAGTTCTTTCTTTTAGACCTTGTTTTTGTTTTCAATGTAGCTATGCGAACGAAAGAATTCTTTCACACATTGGAAATAAGCTATAAATGTTATTTTTAAATTCCGTTGCCAATGAAATTTTAACATATTCCGCCTGTTTTTAAAATTAAGGGGGTTATTTTCTAAAACATTTCACCTCACTTGAAAAATGTTTTCATACAAATTTTTAAAAATTCAAAAAAATTTTATATGAAAAATTTCTCAACGCAAGGTGAAGTGATTTAAAAAATTACCCCCTAAATAAAAATTTTCGTTTAGAAAATTATTGAAGTAACACAACCAAAAAATTTTCAAAAGTATTGGCATTCATAAGAAAAGTAAGAAAATAAACTAAAACCAACAAAACACCTATTTTTCACGTCGAAAATCCTGCTTCAGATATAAGTCTGGTTTCTTAATGTGAACGCAGACTAAAGAAAGTGGTTGTAAAATGCCTTTAATAAAGCAGTACTAACTGCGCAAATATAACTCTTAAAAATATGCATCGTGCTAGAAAAAAATCGTATTTTATATGATGAACAGCTAAGACATTAAAATTACTGCCAATCAAATAATGCAAATAAATCAAATTATATAAGAAGCTAAAAAAAACTGAAATTATGTATATTAAATACATTTGTAAATTTGAACAAAATTTGTCATGTGGAAAATCGTCAAATTAAGGGTATAAATCGTCCTATCGTCAATAGACCATGTTTATACTTAAAAATCGTCAAAATATGTTATCACAGATCTTAGCATATCTCATTAAACTTTCACTCGATTTTTATGCACATACATGTTTTGGAAAGAAACTTTAATATGATTTTCCATAAAGCTAGAAAAACACAATTGGCTCCCAGCCGATCAACTTTGAGCGTGAAGAAAATAAATATTTGTAATTTGTTCTTTTTTTACTTAAATAACCATCACTCAGCTATTTTTTCTGATTTTAAAAAATTTTATTGTTTTTCAAAGGTAACATCTTAAAGATTGCATCTTAAAAAAAATTTATTTTGAAAATCGCTAAATATAACGTAAAGTAATGATTTTTTTAACTTTTTGAAAAAGAACCAAAAATACGATAAGAGCTGATAAAGAAAAATAGAGATTGGATTTGAAATCAGCGACCTCAAATTAGTAAAAAAAAATTGCAACAAAGTTCCAGACAACACAAAAAAAGTTCCATTTTGTTCCCTTGTGCTATTGACAATCATTTCACACTTAATGCATTAAAACAGCTCCATCACAAAGATGAAATCTGTGCCCATGTTCTGTAATTGTTTTTCTCACTTAACAGCGTCTGAAACATTTTTGGCGAGTAAGTGCTGCCACGTAAGGAAATTACTCGCCAATTTAAAGAAAAAGTGTACCTGTAAAATTTTTGTAAGAAAGTTACCGCTTTTAACTGTCAAATAATTTCACAAATAAAAACGGGGTGAGAAATAAATTTTAACACTTGCAAATATATTGAAAATGCAAAATGCAATGAATAGTAACACGGAAGAGATAAGTATCTTGTTCTTAGCAGATTTTGTCATTGTTTAATTATTTTGCTTTTAACATTTTTGAAAACTATACGAATGTTTACAAAGTAATTGAACAAACATTAAGGTCGCACTTTACTTTTTTTCAATTTTAGTAAATTTTGGTCACCGTCAACGACATGTATGATTGGCGTTCTCAACGTCTGATATTTCATGTGGGATATTCTCTCATTTATAGCCCTGCAAATAATATGACTAGTCCATACACGCATGTAAAATATAGCATATAAGGGACTAGGACTAGGCCAAAGGTAACCCAAATGTATTGGAAAACATGGTATATTTAACATTACGATGTCCTAGGGCTGGAGCATTACAACGGAGTAGTCTTAAAACGACTCCATATTCAGACATTCTACCAGTGGATTAGTTTTAAAACTACTCCATGTTATACTCCCGAGGGTTAGTTTTGTAATCTTTTACAAACGAAAATATGTCGTTTAAAAACAAAGACGTGTCGATTAACTACAAACTCTTTTTTTTAGCAATGACATGGTCCATGATTGCATTACATCGGACCATGTTGTAAGTAGTCCATTTTATATAAAATGTATCAATTAGTACAATTTTATTTGCAGGAAACATATTTTATTTAGCACTTGGCATTTTATTTAGAATTTTTAGAAACAATACTAATATTTTTAGAAAATGTTTTTAACTTTTTTTTAGCATTATTTAAAATTTTTGGACGAATAGTTTATTAATTTAAAGTCATTTATTAATTTTTCTTAATTTTTTTTTATAAATACATTTTGACTAAAAATAGTTGTACCCAAAATGAAACTTTGTATGAAAATGGATAATTCTTATGTTTAGAAACATCTTACCTGTATTAAAAAAAAAAATATTCAGGGAATATTAGAAATGCCCTCAGCATGTTGATTGTAAATATTATTTGCCCTTTGATATTCACAGAAAAAATTACAAATTACCTCTTATCTCCAAATTTATACCAAATTCATAATATCAAGCAAAAAATTTATTGATTTAGCACCTATTACCAAAATGATTATTGATTACTAAAAATTGTAAAATTGTGAATATTTTTTTTCAATAAATGATATTTTTATTTTAATTAAAAAAATTATCAAAAAAAAACTTTGCCATTTCAAACAATGTGTTAATATATTTAATTAAATATTGACAATTCCCAACAACAATTCTACAGTCTTAAACTATTTTATTATAAAAGAAATTTTATTTCAATTTCGTTAAAAAGTAAGTCACTAAAATGAATTTAGTTGCGAATAAAATTTCATACTGGTAATTAATTTTTTACAAAAATCTTAAAAAAAATTTAGCATTACTTTTAGCATTTTCTAAAATCATTTTTAGCATTTTTGGCCATGTCAATGGCAGATTTAGCTGTAAAATTTTTTCAGATCCTATAACACTGGTACTGATGACTGTTTTCGTCGTCATATCGTGATGATAAAAAATTTCTCTTTAAAAACATTCAAGCTATTATCTTCTGAAACCTGCTTGAAAACGGAGCATTTTAATGCTTTAAAAATGCGCTCAACATGTTCTCATTGAGATTCTTTTAAAAGCAATGAATTGAAGTGTCATATCAATAAAAGCCGAGAGACGTCGAACCGATTTTACATAGGGTTTTTCTTTGTTTGGCTTAGGGGATAAATAATAAATCTATTAGTACAATCTGTAGCTAAGATTAGAATACTTAGAGTGGGTACAATAAGCAAAGCCGACACCAAAGCATCCAAAACATTTCGTTCATGCAATTCCCTGTATTTAAGCCGACCAGACAGTGAATGTTGTTATTGTAGTAACAGTTCGGTTGCTCTCGAAAGTTACTGAGGAATTATTCAGGTCGATTCCAAAAATCGAGTAAAGAAAAAGGTTCGTTATGTTGATGATAGTCGGTGTTGCGTAGACAAAGAATATAGTGCTTCCTTCGTACACGCAAAGAAAAAACATGGTTGTGGTAAACATATTCTAAGAGCTACATATTATGATAAGATTCATGATTGTAGTCAACATATTACGATTATTATTGAATCATATTATGACCAAATATATTCGTAATATTACATGATAATATCTTTCCCTTAATCATAATTTGCTTTTATTACATCATATTATAATTAAATGTAATCATATTATAATCATGTTAATAATATTAAGTTAAGAAGTAATCATATTATTATCATGTTAATAATATTAAGTTAAGAAGTAATCATATTATTATCATGTTAATCATAATAATCTGTAGATTAAATCTAAAACCGAAAAATATTTTTAATAAACATTTATGCTTATTTACTTACTGACAACCTTAACGTAAAACTGTTACAGATATTTCAAATCATAATATGGTGCAACTTTTAATTAATACTTTTAGCCTATTTTTGTCGTAGGTCGCAATTATTTATAAATTCTTTTATAAAATTTTCATTCTTTTTCTCTAAAATAACACAAAACAATTGTCAATATTTTTGCACCATTTTCAAACAACATAAAAATTTTTTTTAAGCATTGATATTTTATTTTGTGACACTTTACAATTTTTTTTTTTTTTGTACCTACAATTTCTTTTTTTTAATTTCTTTAAACTTGGTTTTTTAATTAGTATTTTTTTTTAAATTGTTTAACCACTAGGGTATTCATTTAATTGGGCATTTGCTTTAATCGGTTAATCGCTCGATTAATTAACCGAGGTTTTGGCTTAATCGGTTAATAATCGGTTAATTTTGTTATTGATCGGTTAACCGATTAACAAAGTTTTTTTTTATAAATTAAATAATTTCAATATAAAATGCATAAATTATTTGCTATTTGGAGTTTATTAGTAAAGCAAACCAAAAACAACAATTCTTGAACTAAAACGAGCAAACAAAAGATTAATTAATAAATATGTAATACATGTTTTTTAATTAATACATATTATGTATTAATCAATTAATTTATAATTTTAATAAATACATATCATGTATTAATTAAACTTTAAGACCATTTTATTAGAAAATCTTATAAAATAATCTTTTACACAAATAATTTGGTTATTAAGGCGTTTATTTTCTTTAGTTTTGTTAAAACTTGACTTTGAAAAATTATTTCATTTATCGTAGATGTTGGAGAAATCGAAAGCAACCCATAATACAGAATATCTGATTTCTCAGTCATCTTCCTGGATTTTTCTAAACATATAAAATCTTCCATTATGTCACTAGAGTCCTATTTTAATTTTTTTAAATTTTTAACACTTCTAGTTGTTTCGGTTAATTCAGTTAAAAGATTGATATGAGAAGAACCAAATAACTAAACGCATACATATAAAAAGTACGTGAAACAAAAAGCTGTTGACAGCAAACACTTATTTAAAATGAAGATCACTTAACACCTTCTTTATTTGTATGGAAAAATATTTTCTAAACACATACCTTTTGTATATGAGACGAAACAATTAATTAAAAACACAAAAAATAAATTAACCGATCAGTTAATCAGGTAGTAATTAATCGGTGAACCGAATGAACACCCTATTAACCACTGAATAACAAATAATTCGACAGGCATATGTAAAACAAACGACACAACTTATGCAAAATTATTTTACAAATGGCGATAACAAAATATTATAAGAGTAAAGATATTTTGCTTGCATATTAAACATATTATGAGTACAGGTATAGAAAGTTATCATGTTATGGCTTTTAAATATCATTAAATGGTTGTGAGGAATATAATATGTCTTCAAAGTCAACATTATGTAGTTGTTATAAAAATGATTATTTTTCAGTGAACCATACTTAAATTTATAATTGCGATAAACATTGACATGTTTGCAGTAACTATAATATTGTTAATACTAAATAAAAATAACAATATTTTGTGAACGACAACAATGTTGTTACATTAAACATAGTTTCGTTGCCGTTACAATGCCCAACCACATTTTTTCTCTACGTGTAAGTAAAATCACATAGAGTTTTATCTATTGTGACGTAATTTTGAAGTCATCAGCAGTAGAAAATTATTTAGAAAAGAGGAATGCGCCACCTGTATTTGGGTCGATGTCGAATGTCGTTGAGTTAGTTTGTTTTACATTCTTTTCTGCCATTGATATATCCGTGAAGAAAATTGCATGTTCTTCGGAAAAATCAAGTTTAAGCCAAAATATACCTACATGGGGCCATAAAATCCGAACAGAAGCTAAACTTGCAAAACCCAAATAGGGATTTTGAAATTCGATAAGTGTTTCAAGAAATCCGACAGGACAAGTCGTTTGCATTCGATGATTTCAAAAAAGTTGCACTGTTTAATTGGTCGATTAAGTAAAAGCTGGCTGGAATACCCTTTAATTCAGTCGAATATATTAAAACTCGGCTTGACTAGTTTCTGGCCTAAAAAGACAGACAGTTAGATTTGTTAGAGCGTTAATTTTCTATTCTCTAAATAAAATTATCTATGAGATGGTAATTAAATTTTTTATTCAAATAAAGCTATATTGTTGGTAAAAAAGAAAATCTGCCTTTTTGTAGGCATTCAAATTAATTTGTCTGATTTAAACTACTTTGGAGCATTATAATTCCGCCCTGTGAGGTTTGGCAATAAATTTCTTTAAGTTAAGTCAAGTTCCTTAAGTTTAAGTTCAAAAATGCTTTTACATGTTAAATTTCAAATGTCAATCAGACTACCCGTATCCCAATATTTTTATTCTAACCCACTGTTTATTAAAGTAAAATTGCTACCTAATTTCGCAATTTTTTAAACAATTTCCGAACAAAATATCTAATCTTTTAAAACAACCCGTAAAATGAGATTAAACAAGGAATTTATTTTACAAAACAAAAAAAAACAAGACACCTTAACATTTAAGTTTAATTCATTTTCATTGCAAAACAAATGGAAAAAAGTGGCAACTAAAGTTTACAACTAAGAAAAATAAATAAAATAAAAATAGAATTTAAATGTTAAAATAAAAACTTTCTTCTATCTTAACACTGTCAGCTCTTGGCTCAGAAATGGCAAAGTGTAGGAGGCACAGCCAACATACACTTTAGATATAAATATGTTGTTACTCCTACAGCTGCGATAACATTTGCTGCATGCTGTTTATACCCCAAACATCCTTTTAAGCGAAAAGCTTTCCGCTTCCGGTAAATTTGTTGTTTTCTGCTTATATGCCTCGGCATACATAACTTATACTTTTATATGGAAATTCATATACACAAATATGCATGTGCGGGTGTGTATGTGTGGTTTTATCTTTTTAAGTGTTTTAAAAATAATTTTAACATTTTCATTGCATTTGTATTTATTTTTTTTTTTCATCTCATCTTCCTTACAACAAATGACAACCTCGATTGGTGCTTTAGTTTAAAAGGCTGTGCGAAATAGAATTAAAGGAAAAGGCGGTTTCTACACGCTTTCCTTCTAAAACGCATTTATTAAAAAAAGAAATATGTTTTTTTGTTTTTTTTTCTTGCCGAGCTTTTATTTCTATGTGTTCTTGTTGCCATTTTGTTTTGTTCGTTATCGTTTTATGTACGATTGTTTTTGTTATGGCAAACGCAAAGTTTCTACAAAATTTGAATTTTTCTTTCGTGTCAGATTATAATTTTACACCACGAATTAGTGTCTAGCAGGGATGTTAAATGGGGTTTTACATTTTGTACCAACTTTCAAAAAAAAAAATGCACTTTTTGGACCTTCGCGGTACCATTTTTTTTTTTTTTTTAATTTATTAAAACAACAAAAAAGGTACATGAAAATTCAATTGTACACAAAAAAAAAAAAACTTAACGTTAACATACATTATGTCAATTGCTGAGATCACATGATTGCCGCAATGCACCAATTTTCACACTTTTTAATACTCCTATCGTGTGACTGCAGAAGCAAACGCCTCATATACTAATCGAGGGCAATATTGTGCTTATTTTTACCAATAAAATGCAACCCTGGTGCAGAACCGTGTGACTACTTGATATGCAACCGCCCGTCAATAAAAATAACACAAATTTACCAATATTTATTGGGTTCTTATGCGGCAATTAAACAACACAATACGCGCTAATATTTGCCTGTTTTTATAAATTTACTTTTGTGTTTCTTTTAGTAGGTATAAATTAAAAATGAAAATTAAATTTATCAAAAATAAAAATTGGGAATTTAGCAAGTCATTAATAAATAAATTAAAAATAAATTTTGTTTTCCCGAAAACAACTTTTGATATATAATTTTTTTTTTTTAATTAGTGCAATAGCTGTTCAGGACAATATAAAAGAATATATGTATACAGGAAAACGGAGCTAAATGTATTGAAATTCTGTAAAGCGAATTTATTTTTGGATATAAATATTCTCTATTTCTTTATATATTTATAATATAATTTTACGTTGTTTAATTTTTGGAATTTCATATATTTTTCTTAAAAATTTCAAATAAAACTATTCAACAAACATTTGCTTAAATATATGATACAATTTTATTTTTTTTTAATGAACAAGCCAACTAGATCTTTCAAACAAATAAAAAGCTACCAAAACAGCTGTTTTCGCAGTTGACACAAGTAAAAACAATCGTGTGAGTGTACTGCGGCAATTATTGTACCCATTTCGCTTTGTACCAACTACATAACAGGGCAATCGTGTGATTGCAGAATATTTTATTGGGGCAATTTCATTATTGGGTGCCCGGTAGGCTGGCTGGTAGTGAGCTAGTCTATCAGTACCGGGGTTGCGGGTTCGATTCCCGCCAGAGACTCTGGTATCCTGCAGACAAGCAAAAAGCTTCGGATTTAGTGTAGGAATAATAAAAAAAAAATAAAGCACAATCAAAATTGTGTCATATTGGTGCATTTGCGGCAATCGTGTGATCCCAGCTTATGAATAAAATAAGGTACATAAAAGTCTTAAAAATAAATGAGATCAAAATCAGACACTTATTTGTTTAGCTTATAAGCTATTTTGAATTTTTCATCATATGAATTTGTCGATCTTAAACAATCGTTTGTATGTATGAGACTTGATAATGTTGGCACATGGAGTCTGTTTCTTTCCCTCGTTTTTATAATATTTTGAAAAGAAGAAACTTTTTCAACATTTGCAGACGAATGTGGAATGGATAAGATTCCAGCAAAAAATCTAAGCGCCATTATTACAACCTAATGATAAAGTTGCTGATAGTTAACGTGAGCAATAGCTATGTTGAGCGATAAAGTGACCAATAAGTTTTTTCCATTATTACAACTGTCCGATAAAATAAAAAATTTAATTTATATACTGTGGCAACATTGCAGTATATACCGACTACTTTTGGTTGTTAAAATACGTAGTGGCAACGACTTGCTTTTGTTTCTTTCTTTAATTAAAAAAAGAATTCAATTTTTGTGCTTTATTTTTGTTCTTAATGGTAAATTGTTTTGTTTTTTGTGTTAAATTGTGTTTTTTTTTTAAGTTTGCATAATTTAATTTGACTTAAAACTGTCACTGATGCTACCATAACTTCAGCAGAAAATATGGCATCTTCAAGTTCTTAAAGTTCACTTGTAAAGTTACCATGAGGACAAACCTGATGTTAGCTTATCAGTCACTTTTTAGGTTAATGTTAACTTGTAATAACCAAAAAACTATTTATCTGTCAGATAGCATCCTAAAAATAACTATTTGTAAGTTGTAATAATGGCCCTAAAAATGTCAGGAAACATATGGACAATCCGCTCTGTTTGTAAATTAGCTACTACCGACCAAAAACTACAAATGTTTTCAGTTTTTAACGACTGCAGTTACTCGGCATCAGCTAAAGTTCTAAATTTATTATTGATTGAATCAAAATTTGCAATTTCATTCGGAAACATTTTTACTAGAAGAGGTACAATACAAGTTGTTTTACCTATTTTTATACATTTTCAGGTGTAAATTTATGGAACCACATTAAGAATTCGTTATTAAAGTTAAGTTTGGTTCTCGAAACTTCGCGCAATTTATAATAAAAAAATGTTTTGCATTTTCTTTAACAATATCATTATTGATATTATTTGTAGAAATATATAAAGCAACTTCTGTTCGGCAATTAATTTCAGGTTTTTACTAATGTTGCCTCATCTGTGGGTACCATAAGTACCCCTTTACAATGGGCAAGTGAAAGGCAGACTGACGAAGTTTGTAGGCGAGAGAGGAAAAAAGTAACAGAAGTGGCTTTATATACCTATTCCTACAAATAATATCAATATTGATACTGTTATTGGTATTGCTCTATACACAGAAAAAATTATTTTTCCAATTCAAACAAAAAAAATTTAAAATCATAACCTTTTTTGTTTAAAACAGGACCTACAAACGAATTTGCATATTTAAACAATTTATTTTTCATTTCGTTTATTGAAAAAAAACTGGGACTTTTTCAAACAAATAGTTGTTATTATTGGTTAAAGTTGTGTTTGATATTAAACAATTTTCAAACAAATAATTTAGCTGAATCAAACAAAAAAGTTTACTGAAATTAATAGAAATTTAAAAACAAATAATTTTGCTGAATTAGTAATCAGTGAAGAGCGGCTGGCCTTGGGACACATTTTTTTTTGTTTTTTTTTTTTTTTTTTTTTTTTTTTTTTGTTTTAATAATTTCCGAATACCATTCGTCTTGTTGTACACAATGTTTTTTTCCACCTCACAGTCGCTGTAACCTCTCATTGGCTATAGAAGAAATCTAAATTAAAAATAACAGCATTACGGCCTGATATAGTTTTCAGCATCATTTTGCTTTCAAAATATGATGTATTTAACTAACAAATTAAATAAAATAGAAAACGGGATTTGTTCATTCTTTTTTATCAACTTTGAAACCAACCAAAACATTCTGTTGTTTTTTAGTTTTGTTTTTGTGACAACACAAGCATTGAATCGTTTTTACCTACTTTTGTTATTGCTTTAATAACAAACTTCGCCACGCTATTTAATTATGTTTTTATTGTTGTAATTTTTAAATGCGTCCAAAAACAGATTGTATGTGGTTTTTGTTGTTGTTAATTTTGTCACTTAAAGTAGTGTAGCTTACGATCAAAAAAAAAATATTAAAAAAACAACCACTTTTAAGAACGTTAAATATTTAAAAATATTTCGTACAAAACTATAAAAACTTGAAACCAATAGCGCGTATATTTTTGTATAGTTGTCAACATTATTGTTGCATAAATAAAAATCAAACAAAAATATTAATAGAAACAGTAAACAAAATTTGTTGAATTAAAAAAATTTTTAAACAAGGGTTTGCTTGAAAATATTTTAGCAATTATTTTTTCCGTGTACACCACAATACTAGTCGCATATTAAAGCGCCCATTACATTAATATAAATGCAATGAATAGGTCTCAATAATTTGTTCGCTGTACTCAAAATTCAAAAAGGGGGAACTATGACAAATTTTTAAATTGTACCAAATGAGTACTTTAGAAGGTTAAAATGTACCAAAAAAAAAGTAAAATTGTACCAACTTTAAAATCCATGGTGTTTAGGTTTAGAGAGAGCGAGAGGGAGAGAGAGATATTGATTTTTTTCAAATTCTTGGTGCCTCTGAAATTACATAAGGTTTAAATCTAAATTTATATTCTTTCGTATTTCTGCTGTTGAGATAATGAAGATCGCAATTAACCATCAAAAACAAAGCATGGCAGAAAAAATGTCTTTCGAAGCCGTTTTGTTATCGAAAATTGACGAACCGGCTTATTTTTATGCCATATACCAGGGACCGTAACAGTTATTCCTTTTTTCATAAAAGTCAGATAATAACAGTTATTTTTTTATTTTTATTTTTTTTGAACAAAAATAACAGTTATTTTTTTATTTTTATTTTTTTGAACAAAAATAACAGTTATTTTTTATTTTTTCGATCAAAAATAACAGTTATTTAATGATTTTTATTTTTTGGAACAATAATAATAGTTATTTTTTTCATCAAAAATAAGAGTTATTTTATGATTTTTATTCGAACAAAAATAAAAGTTATTCTTTAAAGAAATGTACGTGTTATAACTATTTAGTTGACTTTAAATATTTATATTAATGCGCATAAGATATCCCAATGATGATCACACATTTAAATAAATATTTAAAGACAACTCAATAATTATAAAACGTACATTTATTTAAAGAATGACTCTTATTTTTGTTCGAATAAAAATCATAAAATAACTCTTATTTTTGATGGAAAAAATAAATATCAAAAAATAACTATTATTATTTGAAAAATATAAATCAAAAAATTACTGTAATTTTTGATCGATAAAATAAAAATCAAAACTTTAAAAATCATAATATTTTATCATAGAAAAGTTCAAAGGGTCAATATGGTACACTTGAATCAGTTTGCCAGTATTTACTTCTATATGCTTTTTTTGTTTTAAAATTTCAAAAAAAACTGCTATTTTCGGTCCCTGCCGTATACAATTTTACTTCTGATTCGAAAAAAATATTGGTTAAGATATTAATTAAAAACAATGTTTTTGTGATATTGCAAATTCACCAGATCGATCCGTAGCTTGCAACAAAGGTAAAAGTCGTAATTTAAAAAAACAAAATTAATGCACTTTATCTGTTTTTGCACAACAACGCCACCTCATAAAACTGAGAAATCGTTTCTTACTGCCTGGCCCACATGGAAAATGAAAACAAATTTTAGTTTTTTATTATTGTTTTCAATATGTAAATATGCGAAAGAAATGTTCTTGTCGACATTGTGGGCCCCAAGTCTTTTAACAAATTTTGTTCTATTTCCGGCTTTTGTCGTTATCATGTTTTTATAATTTTGAAATTATATTCTAATCCAAAATCTTTGAATAAGCAAGTCTGATAAAGTATTTAACACTAAATACTTCCCCCTATTTCTCGTACGGGCCTTAATAAAGTTGCTATGTTGGCATAATCACTGATTTCAGTTCAAACTACTTAAAATATTAAATGTTTGTCGACTGCTTCTTCTTTTAATATTTTTTGGAGCCAAAAACAAAAAAAAACAAGTGTGAGGAAAAATAGAAAGAAAAAAAATTATTCGTGGTAAAATTCGTCGTCGTTGTAAGTCTTCGTCATCTCCTGTCAAAATGTCATTTAGATCGTAATGATTTGATATGTGTTTGAGTATTAGACATTAAAGAAATGTACAACAACAATAGAAATAAAATACACACACACACATACATATACTAACACACAACTATGTAATAGGGAACAACAAATATTACGCGTAATACACAACAGGCACCCATTACAGTACAATTTGTATATGAAACGAGTTCTAAGTAAACCTCGGTTTGTGCTGAATCTTTGATACCCTCCACTAATTATTAGATTTATTTAGGAGTAAACTCAAAATGGGATCTGTGATAAGCTACACTGAAGGAAGCCTAGGGGAAAGTGTCTCCAAGTCATCAATTGTGTCGACTATTTTTGAAACTTTTTGGTGACATTGGCAACGAAGTGAACGTTTTTATATTTGCTTTTAATACGAAAAAAATGTTGCTAACAACAACTGAGAAGTAAATTTCTGTAAAAGTTGAAGCAATAATAAAAAAAATTGTATGGATTGGTATTTTTTTTTATTTTTTTTTTATAAAATAATTAAATGTTAAATCTACTTAAAAAAAGTACCAAAGGTGCAGGCTAGACTTACTAAAATGTTCTAGTGATTGTCCAATGTGGTGCCAATGTCTACATATGGTCCACAGAGTACTACCTAGTCAATAGTACCACCGTCAGCAGTAGATTTTCAATGACAAGCACATGTTAAATGTCTATAGTAAATAGCCTTTGATTTAAATTGACTTTTTCATTTGATATCAAGCACAATTCTCAAACCAATTTCAATCGTTTGAATTTAGCATTTTCATTCAAATTATCAGTGATTTAAATATAAGCATTTGACATACAATAAGTTATCAAATTAATATCAAATTGTTAACAAATGTTATTCTCAAATAAAAAATAAACTTAGCAACACTAAAGCAAAAAAACCTAAAACAAAATAGCCATTAAAGTTAAGTGTAAAGTTAAGAAAACTTAAGAAAATTTCAATTTCTTGTTAAAAAATATAAATTACTGTAAAAACTTCATAGATTTACTTATTTCGAAAAAGGCTCAGGAGACACAAAAACTGAATATCTCTTAAGGCATTTGACTTTTTGAAGCAGAGTTTTTTCTAAAATTGTAAGCCTCTAAGGAGAAAATTGTCATTTGAGTTTCCAGAGATGAGCCCTTTTTTAAAAAGTAATATATTTCTGATTTTTTTTTTGTAATTTGTAAATTTAAAACACAAAAATAATTGAAAATTTTCTCTAATCACCAAATTTATACCAAATTCATAGAATCAAGCAAACAATTTGTTGATTTTGCACCTATTACCAAAATGTTTATATTGATTACTAAAAAATTTAAAATTTTTAATATTTTTTTCAATAAATGATATTTTTAATTGTATTTACAAAAATGTTCAAAAAACTTTGCCATTTCAAACAATGTGTTAATTGATTTCATTAAATATAGCTCAGATTTTGACAATTCCCAACAAAAATTCTACAAGTTTAAATTATTTTATTTTAAACGCAAATAATCAATTAAGATTTTTTGTTATTTAATTATCATTTTAATTAAAAATGTTGAGAGTCACCCTCGTACATTATAAGTCTTATTTTATTTAGAATTAAACAATGTAAAATTATGCTGACTCAATTATGCGAGTCAGCACTTTAGGAAATACTGACTTTAGTGCAGTCAGCATTTTAGTTTAATTATTAAGTTTTATTTTATTTAGAATCAAACAATGTAAAATTATGCTGACTCAATTATGCGAGTCAGCACTTTAGGAAATACTGACTTTAGTGCAGTCAGCATTTTAGTTTAATTATTAAGTTTTATTTTATTTAGAATCAAACAATGTAAAATTATGCTGACTCAATTATGCGAGTCAGCACTTTAGGAAATACTGACTTTAGTGCAGTCAGCATTTTAGTTTAATTATTAAGTTTTATTTTATTTAGAATCAAACAATGTAAAATTATGCTGACTCAATTATGCGAGTCAGCACTTTAGGAAATACTGACTTTAGTGCAGTCAGCATTTTAATTTTAAGAACTAGGTATAAATAGTGGATAAGAATAGTTTTAAAAGGAGAAGTTGTAATTAGTGAGACAATAAAATACCTGCGATCTCCACGGAGCACTCCAGGTTGAAAAAAGAAACTTAAATTAATAAAACAACTTTTTTAATAAAATACAGCAATTGTCTTTTTTTTTTACAACCCCAACAATTGGCGCAGCCGGTAATTAAATAAAGATCCTGCGATTCCCAAGGGACCCTCCAGGAATAAAATTTATTTATTACGCGAAATTTTTGCCGGACTTAGATCCCTGCCTGGTATGGTGACTGGTTTCGAGAGCAACGAAAGTAATAGAAACCAGTAAACACGGAAGCGAAGTGCTAAAGGTCTTAAGCAGCCACATTCTGGTACGCCTTTAGTGTCTTTGAACAAGTGCGAATTGGTGGAATTGCAAGTAACTTGCCACGGACTTTTCACCGCATTAGGAGGCGATTTATTTCGGTTGGTTTTTTCCTCAAAACAAAACAAAATCGGTGAAGACGGTGGCGAAGAAAAACGTTGAGGAAACCACTGAGTATAGCAGCAAGGTGCTGAAGGTCTTAAGCAGCCACATTCTGGTACGCCTTTAGTATCTTTGCGAAAATATAAAGTGGTGGAGGTACAAGTAGTTGCCACTGCCACCAGCCGCATTTAGGAAGTTTTGAGGAAGGATCACTACAACGCGGCAGTATTGGTTTTTAGTTAAGAATTGAGTTTTTTTTCCAAAGTTTAATGATGGCACAAGTCGTTTTAATACTGGTAAGTATTATTTTGAAAATTTTGTGGTTATAAATGGACAACCCGCAGTCAAGGACGGACGAACTCTTGACCAAGCTTAACAAATATAACTATTCGGTGGACAGTTTACAGGTGCTCGCGTGGACAGAATTGAACGAGCTACGACTAGGCAAAGAATTTACGGAACAACATAGGGAGATTATAAGGCAACAGAGATTGACCAAGTTAGAAGAGGTTGGTTATGTTTTACAATTGTTAGGTGACCTGAACAAGGACCAATCCGCGGACTTAATTAAGAGGATAGAAGACTTAGAGAGAACAAAAAAACTGTTGGAGAAGCAAAGTCGTAAGCTTAGGGAACAAATAAAATATACGGACAATTTGCTGGAACAGGTAGTACAGGAAAACGTGGCGTTGGGCGAAAAATTGAGACAAAAGGGGTTGAGTGAGAAGGAATTCACGAAACAACTAAAACAACAACAACAAATAGACGTACAAGACGACACCGTGCAAAGACTACAAACTGCCTTGGAAAACGCGCATCGTGAACTCGACATTATACACAAAGCCAGGTCACCCACTCCATCCCTAAGTGAAGAACTGGAGAAAGAGGGTTTTAGAGTTCCGAGGATAGTAGTAGAGCAAGCAGACGGCAGCCATACAGCTTCGGGTGGACGGACAGAGTGCAACGAAGAAGTCCAGATAGACGAGGAAGCAGCGGCTCTTGACTTGATAGCCAAAACACGGAATATTAAAGTAAACGCAAGAAAGGCGGGTAGCAGAGGATATACAGCAGAAACATTAAATAGGAAGTTAGCCGATTTATCGCAGTACGAAAAGGAATTCAAACAGCTTAAAATCAAATCACCTCATATTAAAGCGGATTTCGATAGCTATATAGAGGAATCCCGGAGGACGCTCCAGAGACTGATATCATCCCCCACTTCAAGCAACTTAGTTATTAACACGCAAAACATGGCGTCAATATCAACCATCACGAAACTTGTTAACAATATAGTCCCTACCTTTTTTGGCACCGAAGGACCGGATTTGACTTCAGAAGTTTTCCGTTTTATTCAAGGATGTAAGTTGGCAGAGCGAGAACTGATTACTGACGATAGCAGAGCTATAACTCCAGAAGTCATAGAGTGCCTTAAGTTACGGTTAATGGGTTCAGCTTACGTGCGAATAGCACCCCATTCCTTTGGAACAGTAGATGCTCTCTGTAACGCGATAAAAAAACTGTACCTAAAGACGAAAACGCTAGACCAGATCAGGGAACTTGTTACCTCGTGCAGGCAAGGAGCAAAAGAACCAGCAAGCCGTTTTGGAGGCCGAATAGAAGCATTACTTAATGAAGCAGAAGGCATCGCAGCGAATGAATGGAGCGATGTGAACAGTAGACAAATCATATTGAAAGATTTTAAGAGATTGGCAGTAAAAAGTTTCATTAAAGGGCTCCGGGATCAGGCACTTAGAACAAGGTTTGTAGGCGAGGAAAATGAGGATTTGGAAAAATTAGTTCAGATAGTGGAAAATGCAGAAGACCTGTTTGGCGATAGTCAGATTGGGATAAACACGGTGACCATAACAACAACGTGTAGTTTCTGTAACCAGGAAGGCCACAATAGGACGAATTGCGAACAGAGATTAAACACACCATATTGCGTAAAATGTGGCACATATGGACATGAGATAGGTCCATCGTGTAGGAGTAACGCAGAAGAAAAAGTAGAACAATGCGATTTCTGTCACCGTATGGGCCACAACCAAATGGAGTGCCTAAAAAGGTTACGCACGTTGACCTGCAGGATATGTAGAACAAATGGCCACACGGAAAACAAATTTTGTCAGCAACCACAACAGAGATATCCCAACAATCAAGTACGTGGCCAGAATACGCAACCGAGTACCGATTGGCAAGGGGCTAATAATTTCGGCTCCAGAGGGAGTAATAATATGCCAAGAGAACGGCAGGACCATTCACAAAGGGGACAACAGCCCGCGACTTCACCACATGATGAGCCAAATAGGGATCATTTCCGTCATGGCAGAATGAGGAATGAACCCATAAGATGCTTCGGTTGTAATGGAGCAGGACATATAAGGACCAATTGCCCATTGGGAAACCCGGGAAACTCCAGGCGGCCCAGCCAAAACTAAATGGCTGGGATGCCGAAAAAATTCAGTCACCCTCAGAAAGACTTTGTAATAAAACCCCTGGTAGTAGTGTCAGGAACAAAAACAGAAGAGTACGCTGGAGGGAAAATATCTACACATACATTCCGGAGCCTAATGGGAATTTTGTTTACAAATCGGAGTCACAGAAGGAGCAGAAACTACGCATGGAAAGCAAAGAAATTATAGGAAGAGATGACGCCTTCATACAATTCCCATGTGATGAAGCGCTCAATAAAAATTTATCCTTGCTCGTAGACACGGGAGCGGATACCACGTTAGTAAAAGTGGAGGCTGTAGCACCACACATTCAGATAAATGCGAACGAACAAAAAAGTCTGTCAGGAGCTTTTGGGGGAAGTATTACATCCATAGGAACAATAACCGCACGGCATGCAAGTATAAGCAATTTGTCACTACAAATGCATGTAGTACCCGAGGGAAGCCGACTCCCGGCAGATGGCTTGCTAGGCAGAGATATGATGTGGAACAGAACTGTTACCGATACCATCAGTAAGAACATAAAATTTTTTGATAACGAGCAACAAATAGCCTCCCTACCTCTCACATCGGAGGAAAAACACCCACAGCTATACATACCGGGTAACTCGTCTATAAAAGGACGCTCTCACGCGATTGTGTCAGCAACAGTTGCCTCGGCCAAAGGGGATATCATTGTGAATAAATCGGAAATATACCCAGGAGTTTTCGTGGGGGAAACCCTAACATCAGTCAAAGCTGGCAAGGCATTTGTCCCCATCCTTAACACTAACGATTTTGCTGTAAGACTAAGTAAGAGGGTAATCCTGAATTACGAAAACTACAAACATTTTGATGAAGACTCCACAGCAGCAATAAATGCGATTAGTTCGGCGGAAAAATCAAGAAGGGAAATACTACTTTTAGAAAAAGTGCAGCTAAGTCAGGATTTGAATCGGGAGGAAAAGCTCGCGATAGAGGGCATCTTGAAATCATACGATGACATTTTCCAACTACCAGGAGATAGTCTAACCTACACGGATGTCCTTAAACATCAGATACCCACACATCCCGGTCAACCTTCAGTAAATACAAAGCAGTTCAGATTGCCCGAAGTCCATCGAAACGAAATCAACAGACAAGTAAGCCAAATGCTTAACGATGGAATCATATCACCGAGTAACTCCCCTTGGAACTCCCCGATCCTGTTAGTTCCCAAAAAAGCGGGACAAAATGGCGAGAAAAGATGGCGTCTAGTGGTAGATTTCAGAAAGCTAAATGATGCCACAATAAAACAGGTTTTTCCGATACCAAGGATTGATGAAATCCTAGACCAGCTAGGATGCAGTCGATACTTCTCTACCCTCGATTTAGCAAGTGGATACCACCAAGTTTTAATGGACCCAAAGGATAAACAAAAAACAGCATTCAGTACCAATCTAGGACATTTTGAATTCAATCGTATGCCTTTCGGGTTGACAGGTGCGCCAGCCACTTTTCAAAGAATAATGAACTCAATATTAACCGGGCTGCAGGGAATCGACTGTTTTGTCTATTTGGACGATATAGTTATATATGGCAGAAATCTAACGGATCATAATTCACGTTTGATGAAAGTTCTGGACGTTTTGCGAAAATACAACCTTAAATTGCACCCCGATAAATGTAATTTCCTGCAAAGAGAGATAATTTATCTAGGCCACCAGTGCTCGGAAAGAGGAGTGTTGCCAGACCCGAATAAGACTAAGGCAGTGAGGGATATACCACCCCCTAGAAATATCAAGGAGCTACAAGCGTTTCTGGGGCTGATGAATTATTACAGAAAGTTCATACCAAACTCGGCCAAAATCTCTCTACCACTTAACCGAATGCTGAGAAGGGACGCAAAATTAGAATGGACACAAGAATGTCAGGAAGCAATGGACAAGTTAAAGGAAGCCGTAACAAATCCTCCTCTGCTCCAATACCCCGACTTTAACAAGCCTTTCATTCTAACAACAGACGCTAGTAATGGCGCTCTGGGAGCAATTCTCTCCCAAGGAGAACCTGGAAGTGACCTACCAATCTATTTCGCTAGCAGAGTGTTAAGCGATACGGAGAAACGATACTCCACAATCGAGAGGGAGCTGCTAGCCATTGTATGGGCAACCAAAACGTTTAGATCATATCTATTTGGCAGACATTTCACAGTATTTACTGACCATAAACCGTTGAAGGGTATAGCCAATCTAAGGGATCAGGAAGGTAGATTGGGGCGCTTAAGACTAAAACTATTGGAATATGATTTTGAGATACGTTACAAACCTGGCAAGACAAACCAAAATGCGGATGCTCTCAGCCGCCTGCCAACTGAAGAAGTAAACATAGGTGCAATAACCAGGTCGAGAGCAAAGAGTATGGAAAACCAAAATGGGCAAACCAGAGGGGTGCAGGAAGAAACGGAGACAGATAGAAACAGTTCGCAAGAGGATAATACGACGTACCTAACGGACGCGGGGGATATACAAAATGTAATTAAAACATTTCACGACACCCCGTTGGGAGGACACCAAGGCGCACTTAAAACATATTTCCGCATAAGATCACAATATAAATGGGCCGGTATGCAGGGTCAAATTAAAAAGTATGTTGCCTCCTGCAAACTTTGTCAACAGAATAAAAGTTCGAGAATAGATAGGGTGCCAATGACCCTGACCACAACCCCTAATATGCCCTTCGAGAGAGTTTTCATGGATATTGTGGGACCTTTACCCGAATCTTCAAGTGGCAACAAATATATAGTAACCTTCTTTTTTTTTTTTTTTTTTTTTTTTTTCATTATTTATTTATTGAATCTTCATATATTAAATATGAACTAACAATAATTAATCAAATCTTATACTAATACTTTATTTTTGTCCTGCCAATGCTAGACGAAAATTTTTCTCCTCACTGTTTCTGTTCACATATGTAGATGTTTAGCGGTCTTCCCTTCGGATGAGTCCTGCGGTATCTCTTCTCCTTAATCTAGAGTGTCCACTGTCATTTAAAATATTTCGAGCAAGTGGATTTGGGTGCGACTCAAGCCTTTTTAAATATTTTGCTGCGTACTTCGTTATAATAGTTTTTACTAATGGCACATTGAGATCCTTGTGAATATTAGAGTTTTTAACATACCAGGGAGCGGCTGTGATTATTCGAAGAAGTTTATTTTGGCGCCTTTGAATTTTTTCGATATTTGAGGCCGAGGCAGTGCCCCATAGCTGAATACCGTAGCACCAGATTGGCTTCAATATAGAGTTATAAAGTAGAAGTTTGCAGTCGAGGCTAAGAACAGAATTTCTTCCAATAAGCCAATATATTTGAATTGCTTTTAGTTTCATTTGTGTTAGTTTTGCTTCTATATGGCATTTCCATGTCAAACGCCGATCTAGATGAATACCGAGATATTTTACATGCGATTGCTGGGGCACTAATTGATTATTGATTTTAATAGGGGGACATGACTCCCGACGCAAGGTAAATGTTATATGTACGCATTTTTGCTCATTGACCTTTATCCTCCATTGTTTTAACCACTTTTCCAGTTCAAATATATGATCCTGCAAGTAACGGGATGCTTCATGACAGTTTTCGTGTACGCTTATAAAAGCTGTATCATCAGCAAATGTTGAAGTTAGGGTGTGGTTGTTTGTTGGCATGTCTGAGGTATATATAAGGTATAAGAGTGGGCCCATGATGCTTCCCTGAGGGACTCCAGCGTCAATTGGCTGAGGAGAACTTATAAAATCACATTCTTTAATAATAAACTTTCGGCCGACTAAGTAGCTTTCTAACAGCTTGTGTGTGTTTACTGGTAAGTTTAGCTTCAATTTATGTAATAACCCTTCATGCCAGACTTTATCAAAAGCTTGGGAAACATCGATGAAGAGGGCGGAACAATATTTTTTTTCTTCAAAGGCTTTTCTTATGGCGTTTACTATACGATCGGTTTGTTCGATTGTGCTATGTTCTCTTCTAAAGCCGAATTGATGGTTAGGAATACATCTATTTACATTTAAAATTGGGGCTAATTTTGACACTAACAGCTTCTCAAACAGCTTTGATATATTAGACAATAAGCTAATAGGTCTATATGACTCAACTTTTGTAGGATCCTTTCCTGGCTTAGGTATCATTGTAACTAAGGATACTTTCCATTCTTGTGGGTAGTATTCAAGGCGTAAAATGGCATTAAAAATTAAAAGAATAATTTTCTTTGCTATGCTGGGTAGCTCTAAAAGCATTTTGTTGCTGATCTTATCAAAACCAGGGGCTTTCTTGGGGTTTAAATTATGAATAGCCTTTTCGATTTCTTTTATCTCAAATCTAAGTGGAACAGCAGCTCTAACAGCAACTGGTGGCAACTCGACTACAATATCGGGAGATGTATGCGGGGTAAATACGTTTTTCAAATGATTAACAAAAAGATTTCCTTTTTCTTCATCATTTCGTGCCCAACTTCCATTTAAGTTTCTTAATGGTGGTTTAGTGATAACTGGTCTTTTAAGATTTCTAGCTGCACGCCATAATGAGTAGTCTGATTGAGTAGTTGCATCAAGTTCCTTAAGATATTTTTCCAGGGAAGCCGTTTTCTGAGACTGCAGTAACTTTCTTAGCCTTTTTGTGCACTCTTTTAGTAAATTCTTAAGTTGAGGGGATCTATGCAATTGCCATTCTCTTCGAGCTCTCCTTTTTTCAGTCAAGAGACGCTCAACATCTGCAGAATATATTTTACTATTTTTGGTTTTTTTGAGGGTTATACTAGAATGTTGAACAGCTAGTTTCAGATAACTGTCAAAATTTACAATAGAAATATCCACATTCTCCGGTGTACTAAGCGAAATATTTTCAGTGCAGTGGGTACTGAGATATTTTTTATATTTTAACCAATTTATTTGAGTGGCTGACGACACTAAGTTATCAGACGGAGATACAATTCGATTAGGATTTGTTATTGTAAGAATTGTAGGTGTGTGATCAGAAGATAGTTCTAAGGAAGCTTCAACATAAATCGTTTCTGCGGGGATGTTTTTAACCACTCCAAAATCGATAACATCTGGAACTTTTTGCTGATCAGTAGGCCAATATGTTGGTTGTCCGCTCGCGACCACATTTAGATCCATTTTACAAATTGTGTTAAACAAAACACGACCCTTAGGTGTAATAAGTCGTGAACCCCAGAAAGTGTGTTTAGCGTTATAATCGCCAGCAGCCAGGAAGCAAGGTCCTAATGATTTGAAATATTTATGATATTGGCTTTCTGATATAGAAAATCTAGGTGGGGAGTATAATGATGAAATTACTATGTTTCGATTTAATTCCTCAACGCAAATGTTCGTTGCTTGGAGAAAGTCTTCACGATGATCACTCATTAAGTAGTGTTTTACTCGGTTCTTTATCAAAATGGCAGAACCGCCACAAGCTCTGTCTCGAGGGTCCTTGGTATCATATAATATATAACCATTGATTTTAAACGTATTTCTTGAGGTCAGATGAGTTTCAGAAACCATCATAACATCAATTTGTTTATTTTTAAGGAAGTATTCTAGTTCATTTTTGTGTTGGCGGATGCCGTTTGCGTTCCAAAAGCAAATTTTTAAACAGTTCATGGCTTGTTTAGTACAGCTTGCAATAACATCGATTGCATTCTTAACATTTCTTGCATCATGTTACCCATTGTGTTAGTAAAATTGTTAACTGTTTGCACTAATGTTTCCATAGTTTTTTCTAGCCGAGTTAAATTAGAAATGGGAATTTCGTCGTTATTTGGTACATCACCTTGCAGTTGCATAGGATTAGATTTTAATACATTAGCGTACGAGGTTCTGTTATTATTTGGCTGAGGCATCTGGACGCCGTACGTGTTTGCTTGATTAGTTGCCTGCGTTTGAGGGGGATTAAGTTTCTGTCCAACAGAACGCTTGACAATCGAATATACCGGGCATCCTCTATAGTTGGCAGTGTGGTTGCCACCACAGTTGCTACATTTTTTTACATTAGGGTCATTTTTGGACTTATCGCACCGGACGGTACCATGTAATTCTCCACATACGACGCAAACAGGGGGTAAATGGCAGTATGCCCTAGTATGACCAAATTCTTGGCAGTTTAAACACTGAACGGGCCCATTTCTTTTGTGCGGCTCCTCTATCGTGATTTTTCTGTACAGAATGTATTTTAAACTGTAAATGGGATGCGTTTCATTTTTTTTTAGCTTAACATCGCCGGGCTCTAACTCCACTCGAAATAGAGGTTGGGGATTTTTTTCTTTATTTTTAATATTTGTAACATTTTTTATTTTGAAGCCTTTTTCTTCTAAAAATGTTTTTATTTCGTCGGGGTCCACGCATGAGTCAATGCCCTTAATCACAACTTGAAGACCTTTACTGCTTTTCAGTTGGTACGTATAGAAGCTTTTTTTAAGTGCTTCAAACTTATTAATTATTTTACGGAAATCATTCTCATGATTAATCTGTATTTTTGTCTCGTTTATATTTCCACGCTTGATTGCAGCAACGTAAAACGAATTTTCACCTATCACCGAGATTAAACTTTTTATAAGCTCACTTGAGTTTTGCTCTCTAAGATATATCGGGGGTGGCTTCGACGATTTTATGACGTTAGGTGCTTCAGAAGATTCATCCTCCAGAATTGCAAAACGATTTTGTGAATTTATTCTATCAAAAGATGGAACTTTAGAGGCCGAGGCTACAGCTGAAGAGGCTGGGCTGCGACCCCGTTTGAGAACTGTTATATACCTGTCCATACCAACTTGCACTTGTGGTTTTTGAAAATTTTTTACTTGTGTGTTTTCCGTTGCGTCTGTGTTTGAGTTCATGGTATCATTTCCTACTAGGAATGTCTTTTCAATGGTAACACTTGATGGTTTTGCCGTTAGGTTGTTGCTATTGTTTTCTGTTGTAATGTTTATTTCCACATTGCTTTTGCTAGCATGAGTATCATTTATTTTTGTTGTTGTTTCATTGATATTACTCATATAGAGTTGTTTTTGTTTTTTTCACCGTTTTTTTTTTTATTTTTAATTTTTGTTAACTGTGCTCTTTTTATTATGTATAATGTTGTTACACCGAGATAATAAAAGAAAAAAGAATAAATATTTTTTTTGCACAGATTATTTGTAAGTATGTATGTGCGTACATACATACATATGTAGGTATATTTTTTTACTTGTATTTTTTTTTTCCTTAATATTTTTTTTTATTTTTTTTATTGTTCACTTTTATATTGAGCGTCCAAATTCGCTTGTTAAACTGATATTATTAACTAATTTATGTTAAAAAAAAAGAACCGTATGCGGAGTTAAAAGAAACACGTCTTTTCTCATCGAGCACGACCGAGAGAGGCGATCTACATGTAAACTTTTGAACCTTCTTGGACGATTTTTCTAAATACCTAGCCTGCGCAGCTATTCCCGACATGGAGGCGACAACAGTGGCAAGAGAGTTCTTCAAGGAAATAATTGCACGATTCTTCATCCCCAAGATCCTGGTCACAGATAACGGAAGCAACTTTACTTCGAAATTATTCAAAGAAGTTTGCAAAATGCTTGGAGTGAAAAACATATATACCACACCGTATCATCCTCAATCCAATGGTTCGTTGGAGAGGACGCATAGACCCCTGGCGGAATATTTAAGGAGTTTTGTGAAACTTGACGGAACTAACTGGGATGAATGGCTGCATCATGCCATGCATGTGCACAATAATACCAGACATTCGTCCACTAAACAAACACCGAACAGGGTCCTGTACGGATTCGAATTTGAAATACCGGTAAGGCTCAAAAAACGGCCAGCGCCTCTCTATAACATAGATGACTACAGTAAGATCCTAAGGTATCAGATTCAACGAAGTTATGAAGTCGTGAGACAAAACCAGGTTAGAGCAAAGGAAAAATCAAAACAATATTATGACAAAGGCACGAGAACTAGACATTTTAGGACAGGACAAATGGTTTGGCTAAAGAATCAGGCGCGAAAAAATAAATTCTCACCTATATGGTTGGGACCCTACGAAATCACGGGAATACCAACACCGGTCAATGTGAGAATAAGACATAAGAACTCGGAAAAGGTTTATCACAACAATTTGATAAAGCCAGCGAATTAAGTGCTGATAAAAAATGGTAAAGTGCAAGGGGATAGATTTCGATACGTTCAAGGTTAGTTTTCATTTTTTTTTATCTTCTGGATATTATATTTGATTTTAAAGAGTATGAGTTACTCCCTTTTTTGGTTTCAAGTTACTTTGGCTCGAAACCAAAGGTACAGGATGAAGAGGTAGTACAAAGAGGATACTAAGCAAACATTGATTAGGTTCCTATGCTGCCCCGCTATGGGTAGTGGCCTACAACAGGGGAGATTAGTGCGAAAATTCGATACGATTTCAGCTGAAGGCAAACGCAATGGGTGGTAGAAAGGAAAAGTTTGGGGTAGACATAAAAAGGATCAAAAAAAAAAAAAAAAAAAAATATCAAGAAGATAACAAAGAAAGGTGGTAGCACCCTAATAGTAAACTGAATATAAGGGCAGTGTATCAGTCAACTCATTCTCTAATTCTAGGTACTTTGGCTCGAAACCAAAGCTACGGGATGAGGAGAGAATGTAAGGGCGATACTCGAGAAAAATAGCAGAAAATGTGAGTAAAAATAAGGAGATAGACCAAGGGAAAAACAAAAGCGGGAATATAAACAGACGGGTCAGAAAGGAAAAAAAAAAAAAGGAAATAACCTAAGAGAATGATAGAAATAAACACAGGACCTGGACGGTCACATAATGAAGATAACAAAAGGAAAATATAAGCTAGATACTAGAGAGTAAAACTAAAATATATAAACAGAGGGGCGGAAATGACCAGAAGGGTCGTATAACGAAGGTAGAAATCTAAATAAACTCCCCATTTTTAACGCACTAAAGCACTTTGACGGGAGCTCCTTGGCTCATATATAGTAAAATTACAGAGGTACATTAATTGCGAATTGGGGGACTTACCCACCAATTTCTTGCCAACCAATTATTATCTCCAATTGAAAGAAAATCTCTTCCGCAAACGGCTTGTCTACCTGAAATAAAAACCGGACTTTAGTATAGGTCCCTCTATAATTTAAAAATACATTAAAATATAACTCGCAGTTTTTTCTGATTCACTCGAGAGTGGACCTACGGTGGGAAGGGCAACGGCTCCAGAAGGCTAAAAGAAGATAAGAAATTAGTATAGATTCAATAATAAAAGTCAATTGAAACAATACGGACCTGCTAGGGTCCATTCGGCCGGGCGTGGTCTTTAAACCCTAACGGTGCACCATCCAGTCACATGATCATCCTCGGAGCATTCTGGTCGAGTAAGAATTTCCTGCTAAAAGTAGCAAACATATATATATGGAAAAAAAAAAAGAGGGGAAGGGGAATGAAAAAAGACCTAGAAATAGGTCAAAAAACCTATAGGTTAACGGTAGGCCGATCGGGAAAAGCCTGTATAAAATTGCTCTAAAACAGGAATTCTAATGTTCATGTTTCAGATTTCGGAAAAATGATCCATTGCAACGTAAAATTACTTACCTTTCCACTTTTAAAATTATATAAATCCATTTTCTAAATTGTTTCATTTTTTTTGTGGAGCTTTTGTTTCATATATTTATATATAATTTTTTGTTGCTCTTGGAAACAATTGAAAAATTTTTTCATTAAAAATTGTGAAAAAAATATTAAGGAGGCTTTTTAAATTATTGAAAGCTATAAATTATTGTTAACCGTAAATTAAACCATCTTTTTATAAGTGCCTCAATAAAATATATTGAAAAGTTAAGAGCCACAACAAAATTTTCTGTCAACAGCGACGTTGTTAATCAATGTATTAAAATAATAGAAATTCATGAATAAAATTGGTGCAAAAAATAATTACAAAACCTTAAGAAATAAAAAACGCAGAATTTAGGATTGAAAAGCTTTAAATTGTTAAACACTGCAAAATGTTTGATTAATTTTGATAGTGAAAATAAAAGGCATTGCAGCGTAAAATTACTTACCTTTCCACTTTTAAAATTATATAAATCCATTTTCTAAATTGTTTCATTTTTTTTGTTGAATTTTGTTTCATATATTTATATATAATTTTTTTTTTATAAGTTGTATGTTTGTTTTGTTTTTATTTTTTTAAAAAGAAACTTCTTACAGTACTTTACTACAACTTTTGCAAATTTTGAATGCAATTAATGTTTAAAATATTTACTCTTTTCATTGTTTATTTTCTTTTTTTTTTAAAACTTTTAAACTGAAGTTTAATCAAGTAAAATTCAAAGTTAACTCAACAGAACAGTGCAATGTATGTATATTTTAAAATGTGCATACCTAAGCACTATAACACAGACGTTGGAGTATTGTATTTCTTTAAAATTTTCATGTTTGTGTAGATCTCAGCAAGCATTCCATACACAACCATAAACATAAACATAAATACTTGTTGCTACTCAGTGCTAAAATTATACACTGGGAGAAACAAATTTGTCAATGACAGGAATTTATGTGATTCGGGGCATAAAATATTTGCAAAGAGTCAAGCTCTTTGTACATATTTACAATGCCCAAATTGAAAAAAAAAACTTTTAATTAGTTTCGTAAAAAATTACTACAAAAAACACTTTTTAAATTTCTATAACTTTGAATATATGAGGTTTTCCTTAGGCAAGTATTGATTTTATAACAGAGAATTTAAAAGGTTACCTATTCCTTTTTTTTTCCTATAAATTTAATACTTGCGCGATAAAACTTTCTGCATGCAAATAAATAATTTTATTTTTTTTATAACAACAAAAAAACTACTTAAAAATTATTTAAACTGAATTAAAAAAAAAAAAAATTTTATTTTTGCAGAAAAATTAAAATATTGAAATTATTTATTTGGATTTTAAATTGTATCACGAGAACGTTTTTTATACATATTACTTTAAAAAAAAAAAAAAAAAAAAAACTGCATTTCAAATACAAAAAAAATCAATTTCTATAATTCATACATAATTATACTTAATCATTAAAATAAATAACTTTAATTTTAAAACAAAAAACTGCATTTTAATACAAAAAATGCAAATTCATACATAATTATACTTAATGATTAAAATATTTTGTTGAAATATAAAATCTACAAAGTTTAAGAATGCCTAACACAAATAGGAATCCAACTAGAAGATATGAGTTTATGTTGATATTGTTTTATATGTTCTTTACACCTATTGTTTACTTTATTTTGCATTTTAAAGTGCGTTTTCGTCTGGTGTTCGTCAACATAAAGACGCGTTTAGTCCACTAACGGCAACAATTCCGATGGGTATCAATTAATACCCTGCTCTCATCCTGCTCAACAACCGACGGGGTAACCGCGCAGGAAGGTATAACGATGCGGCATTATGTCTCCACACATGGTGATTCTCGTTCGGATGTCTTGGATTATGGTAATTCTGACGTATATGATATGAAGGATAGTTCAGCTCTGCAAAACGATGACTCTGGGGGATTTTAATACATGTCTTAAGAACTTCAAGATCATAAGACGGAAAACTGTGATGATAAAAAAGTTTCGATTCGGATGAAAAAGATAAAGAAAACCCCCCCCAGATAGCCAGCAACAAGATGGTCAAGCCGAGAGCAGCTCTCGCGATTGCATCGGGGTAGCAAATAATGCTAATAATAATTTAACAGATGAAAATGTCCATTACTCTGAACCGCATATAGACTTTAATGGAAGTCCAGCCAAACAAAATTCTTATGAAACAAGGACTAGACCTCCAAGTCTACCTTCGGTCCTTTAACAGGTATGTTACTATGCCTCTGCCCGCAAAAGGTGGACCAGAGGGTTCCGAAGATTACAATCTGAATACGCGGCCCATCTAAAACAAAATACCCCTGAACACAAATCCACAGAATCCGATACGCAAAATCAGAATCACCACTACTGGAACAAAAACCTTTTCCTTAGAAAAAGCTTAACGGGATCCCAGCAACAACAACATATTAAGAGATTGGTTCACAACAATGGAGACGCAAAAAGAAGAGAATGTTTACTCGCCAACACGATTAAAACGCAGATCCATCAAGAACAACATCAGCAGCATCTACCATGAATGCATCAACACCAGATGAAACCGCACTTTTTCATAAAGGGGGGAGGGATGTTGAGAGTCACCCTCGTACATTATAAGTCTTATTTTATTTAGAATTAAACAATGTAAAATTATGCTGACTCAATTATGCGAGTCAGCACTTTAGGAAATACTGACTTTAGTGCAGTCAGCATTTTAGTTTAATTATTAAGTTTTATTTTATTTAGAATCAAACAATGTAAAATTATGCTGACTCAATTATGCGAGTCAGCACTTTAGGAAATACTGACTTTAGTGCAGTCAGCATTTTAGTTTAATTATTAAGTTTTATTTTATTTAGAATCAAACAATGTAAAATTATGCTGACTCAATTATGCGAGTCAGCACTTTAGGAAATACTGACTTTAGTGCAGTCAGCATTTTAATTTTAAGAACTAGGTATAAATAGTGGATAAGAATAGTTTTAAAAGGAGAAGTTGTAATTAGTGAGACAATAAAATACCTGCGATCTCCACGGAGCACTCCAGGTTGAAAAAAGAAACTTAAATTAATAAAACAACTTTTTTAATAAAATACAGCAATTGTCTTTTTTTTTTACAACCCCAACAAAAATTTATTTCAAAAAAGCGATTATGATAATAAGATCAAAATTAAATTTTTAATTTTCTTTCAACTAACAAAATAATTGATTCAATTATCACATTAGTTAAATTGAAATATTTTTTAAACAATTTTTTTAATTGATAAAAAACTACTCATACATTTTTCTGTGCAGAAAAAAATTTAATAAAACAGAATTACTGTATGAGAACCCCAAATTTATTGTGCAGCAAAGTGTAAATTATTCATGTTGGTTCTAATTAGTACATAACGTGCGAACGAAATGGATATGTTATTTTTTCATATAGTTGGTTTCTATAATAAAGTTTTTGCTGGATTTTAGCCACAAACTGCTTTGCAGACTTAGGGTGCGAACAGAGTGGCCGCTTGTTGCCGAGCCGAGCCGACTCACGCTTATTGCGAGAACCAATGCGAGAAAACTGGTACTATAAAAATTAGTACAAATAAGCGGTAACAGGTCATAGTGGGCGCCGAGCTGGTCAGAGCGCAAAGCTGATTGAATGCGAGAACCCAGTTCCAAAGCGTATTTCAGCGTCGAAAACATTGTTTATGTTATGTTGTTATGATTTCAACTTGTTTGGAAAACATTTAAAAAAAATTAAAAACAAAAATTTAAGAAAAAGTAAATAAAACATGAATTCAAAAAATTAAAAAAATAATAAAAATTAAAGAAAAACATGAAAAACAAAAATGTACTTTGGATTTCAAGAAGAATTCTTGACAAAAAGTACGAAAAAACAGAAGTTAGGAAGAGCATGTAAATCAATTAAAATAGATAATCATTCATTCAAAAACAAATTTCGATCTACCACGGTGAAATACCATTTGGTTTAAAGATTTATGTTTGACTATTGACGTCATCCGGCTTCAATAGCCAAGTGAGTAAGACGGCAAACCCCACTGAAGAGATTGTGTGGTTACAATCGAAACTAGTCTGGGCAACCTGTCCGTGAATGCCAGGGTTCAAATCTCAGCGCAGTCAAGAATGCAAATTATCAATAAAAATTTTAATTAATTTCATGTTGTAAAATTCCTGGCTTCATAAAAATAATTTAATGAAAATTAAATTCAATGAACTTAAGCCTAATTAAAAATATCTAAATTTGGATTAAAACCCATTGACAGTTCAATCAAATAACCACAATACTAATTATTAAAGAAAATAAAAATTAAACAAAAAATTAAAAATTCAAAATAAAAATTTAATAAAATTATAAAAAAATTAAAAAAAAACTTGTAAACAAAATTTAAAAAAAAATTTAATAAAAATTTCAAGAATAATTGAAGAAATGAGTCAATAAGTAAAATTTTAAAACTCAGCTAAATACTCATCATCTGACGAATCCATACCTTTTCACTTCAATTTCACAAACAAGCATGAACAACAAACCGAAATGCACACAAACATACATAAAACACAAATAATAGATAAAATATCAGCTCTGATTCTCGCATCCACTATGCACACTCAAACTTGTTTCTCGCATGAACAAGTTCTCGCAATAAAGGCCGTGTCAGATACAACTTTGTCGCTTTGCGTGACGTTTCTACCTTCGGCAGAAAAACGCAAAGCAAAAGGTGTATGCCACAATGAAAACTTTGACAACACTCACGCATTGTTTGTTTTCTTATAAAAGCGGTTGGTAATTTGTACATTTTATTATTTGTTACAAAAATTAAAGTTAAAAATTTAATTGGACGGTTTTTTGGAATTGAATTTGGCAAAAAAAAAATTAAAAAAAAAGAAAATTATACTAGCCAATTGTCAAAGCGCGCAAAAAGATGAGAGTTGGCTAACTTTTTGCTTCGCTCCGCTTTGAAAGTACTTTATGTGACATGTTTCGTATAAGTATGTATATTTTATCTTAGATGTCAAAGCGAATCGGTAACGCAACGCGAAGCAAAAGTTTTATCTGACATGGCCTTAAGCGTCAGTCGGCTCGGCTCGGCAGCAAGCGGCCATTCTGTTTGCAGCCTTACAAACAACTTGCACCAAAATTATTGTTCTATTATTTGAAAGTGATTGGGTTTTTAATATAAAAACAGATGCACAGACAAATTGATGTGGATAAATCGTATTCGAAGTACTTAAGAATCCACAATATAAATTCTAATACCCAGTAAAAACTCATTATTTAGTAGCTTTCTTCTATAACTACAGCTTTAACTTATTTCCCATATGTATAAAAAATAATGACTAACTTTTGGGACATCCCTTGTTAAATTCATTGGTTCTTTCAGTAGAATTGTAAGTAGTCTTTTTACTTTATTCTGATAACTCAACACATTATTTTGTAGGCGAAGTTTTTACTGTGGTAATTACAATATTTCGTGCAAAATTTTATTGTCTTTACAAGACTTCCCATATAAATAAAATCAACTTCTTGACTAGACTTTGACGAAATCTAGATTTTGAAGAAGATTTAAAGTCAAATCTTTAAGACTTCGATGCAATTTATACGGCCCATTAGATGAATGTTTCGTGGTTATACACATGAAATGATAAAATTAATATACCCCTATTCACTACTCGTAGTAGTTTGTATGTGTGGAGGAAGGGGAAGGAGTCAGTGTAACCATGAACGTATGTGTGTGTTGAGTTTTATTTTTATACTCCTTAATGTATGCACGCATATGTTGTTTCTTTTTATTGTAGTGGTGCTACTCATCGTACTTAAATTACATTAAGAAATCGATACTGGTTGGAAGAAAATGTTTTTTATTTCCTTTTTGTTGGTACAAGTGTTAGGAAAGCGTATGCTTAAAATTGAGTTTACTTAAAAACCCTTTAAAGAAAATCATGGGACTTAAAAAAAAAGATTTTAAAACAAAACTGTAAAATTTATTTTATAAAGCGGTTTCAAATTGTAGTTTAAATATAAAATGTTGTCTATTGATTTTCTTAGTCTTAAATTTAAATACACACACACATTTTCTTTTGTACTATAAAAAAAGTAACTTAATTTTCTTTTTTTCTTTGCAGGTACGTACGTCTATTAACACACGACAAGAAAATGAAAACCATGACATGACTATAAGTATATCAAGTCAATATTCATTAAAGAAATTGAATAAAACTGGGTAAAATTGCAAAAACAAAAAATCTTTTCTTTTTAAAAATACACTTTGACCTTTTTTCTTTGTTGCTTATGAAAAAATTAATTATTAACACTTGTTTGGTTTCAAGTTCACTAGGAAATATACACTGGTTATCATCGTTTATATTAAGTATATATTACTGTTGCACAGTGGCGCGAGCAAGGATAAAATTAGGTTATAGTGTAGGTTAAGTGTAAAAAATATGACTTTTTTTTTTGGAATAATATACATATTTTTTTATCCAGAAACTTCTGAAGCAAATACCAATAAGAAAAAAATTTTCCAAATTAAATACAAATTAACTTTCGGAAAACGTTTGAAAATGGGATTTTTTTTTTTTTTGTAATTTTATATATTTTCCGAATTCGAGCTTTGAATGTTTAGAAATTTGTGCTAAATATTAAAAACATATAAGGCAAAAACAAGACATTGAAAAAATATAAATAAACAACTATTAACATTTAAAAATGTTTGTTGTATCAAAAAAAATGTCAATCATTGCTGCACGAAACACCAAAAACTATACAACAATTATGAACAAACTTATACAAAATTTAAAAAAAAAAACAAGGAAGAGTGCCACATCTTATATACCCTTCACCATACTGCGTTAAGAATAGAAAGTTAAATAATAATACACAGAAAAAATTTAAATATTTCTCTAATCACCAAATTTATACCAAATTATTAATATCAAGCAAACAATTTGTTGATTTTACACCTATTACCAAAATGTTATATTGGTTATTAAAAGTTTATGAATTTTAAAAATTTTTTTTCAATAAATGATATTTTTAATTTCAATTAAAAAAATGTTCAAGAAACTTTGCCATCTCAAACATTGTGTTAATTTATTTAATTAAATGAATCGAATACTTTCTCGATTCGAAAACAATTTTATTTCTAACAATTTCAGTCGATACTTAACGAATAAAAAGTAGTTTTCATTGTTGTAAAGCATTTATTTGAGCTTTCACAAAACCGAACAAAGATTTTCGATCGACTAGAAGTATAAGAAATTAAATTGCTTTCAAGCCGGAAAAGTGTTCGATCACAACTGCCAAAATTAGCACCCTGAATACTTAAAATAGCATCAGAAGAGTGGCTTTAGCCATTATGATACTACATTTTTTATTCATTGAATTGATAGAAAGAAACAGTAAATGTTAGAAAGAGCAAACTGTAAAATATGAAAACAAAGTTTTTTAGCTTTTATTTTGTTAAATGTTGTCAACTTTTTGTTCATGAGAAATATAAACACAAAAAGCGGTAAATCTCTAAATTTGCCCATTATCCGCTGATTCATTGACACTTTTAATATTTCAAGCTTGAAATGTCAATTTTAAGTTGAACAATTAAAATTTTTTTTTTTTTTTGATATAACTTAATTTTTTATCGATAACTTTAGTAAAATTTTTGACAGTTTACTTTTTATCTTAATACAGCTGAAGTCTTTGCACTTGGTAAAGTTTTCTATGACATTATGTTTGCACTGTTCACCGAAACTTGCAAAATGCGTTAAAAATTTAGTGTCATAAGGACTTTGGTTTCGGCCCAAATATAATAACTTTAAAAAGCTATCCAGTAACAAAACCTACATATGTAACCAAACAAATATATGGGATCCACGCTTTGTCTTGTTTTCTAATGGAAAATTCAAAATAATGGCTATTTTACTTGGTAACGATTTGAGATCAATTTCTTTGTTGAAATTCCAAAGTAACAGAACTAAAAAACTTTGTCATAATCGTTTTTACAGAGAAAGAAAAGAAAATAATATAAAATGAAAGTCATGGAAGTCTTCGTCAATGGCACAATAACCGAATTTTCTAAGTCGTTATTGAAAACAACTGATAACTATTGACTTAAAGCTGGTGTTTTTTTAAGCGCTGTTGGGTCAACGTAGAGTTGAATTAATTTAATTTTAGTCGACAGAAAATTTGACGATATTCAATAATAAGACAAAATTTTCACAATATTCTTAGAAAATATCAAATTGATGTAAAAGTTATATTATCGCAGAATTAATGTTACAACGATCCAAGCTTGGCGTGAACATTGACAACAATTTACATAAGAGGAGTGTATATATAGTAGGAAGCACTGCCCTAGATTTTTAAAATCGGATCACATTTGCAAAACCCCAATTCTTTGTAGTACTTACTACCCTACGTTGCCATTAAATAGGTATTTCTCGCCACTGTGTCTTGCCACTACCTTCACGTCTTCACTATTCTCCTCATCCCAGTTGGCCGCATGGGTTATAAAAACATTTTACTTTGTTCTCTTTTTTCGTATTAATGACCATATAACAGGACTTTTCGGTGCATTAACATGAGCTGATACACCATAAAGAGAAATCTAAAGTTTTTTTCTCGATTCTCAGAATTTATTTATATAAAACTTTTTTTTACTAACTTTTGTTTCTTTTTTTTTAATAATATTTTCACGTTGCACAATTATAGTTTTTGTAATGTGCACTGAACTATAGACATGTGCAGTATAGAAAAAGTATAAAGAAAGTGAATCTATATAATGAAAAATAAAACTACGATACGTACAATATTGTTTATAAAAATTTTATAGGTCATTGGAAAGCCATAAAAGATATTAAATTAAATATTAAAACAAAATAATACGAAAAAAAATTTTCAATGACACAAAATTTATATGAAATAAATGAAATTGGCTGAAAAAAATGATTTTGTCGTTTCATAAAAATGATTTAAGCACAAAATCCATGTAATAAAAGATTATGAAATTAAATAGTGGCATTAAGGCAGAATATTTCTCCTTTGGGTATGCTTTTTTATTTTAAACAAACAAAAAATAAATGTAGTTTATTGAAAAATAAGCAAAAGTGCTGTATTCGGCTGTGACGAAATTTTGATACCGACAAGAAAGACTAATCGGTCGATTATGTATGACAATCGATCTTAAGTTGGTGTCGATTTCAGTTGCCAAAAAATAAATATTTAAGCAACCGTAAAGTTTTAGTTGCTGTGGTAACACCAAAGGCTAAAAAATTATTACTTTGCTTGTTTTATTTTCGACATTTTATCAAATGTTTCTTATTCTGGCAAATAAAATGGATTAAATTACCACGGGGCAAGTTGACTAGCTTGTCCAACAAATGGAATTTATTATACGTACATATTAAAAACTTTAAACTTAGGAGATATTGCTGTTGACCGATGAATTTGTATTCAGTTGTTATAGTCTCTACCAAATAAGTCCTTTAGAAGACGAAAATAGGCGCTTAAGCAAGAAAATTTGTTTATAAGTACTGAGGGTGATTATACCCGATTAGAATTGCCTCTCAAGTGTCGCCGAACCGATGCCGAGAAGGAGTGAATTCTTCTTGATCATCGATTAACAAATCCACGGAATTAATCATATTTCTTTTTATTTTATTATTTTACTTATTTTTATTTGTTTGCCTTATTTGTTTACATTTTTTGGTTGCCGATCTGTCAACATGGCAAGTAAGAAAAGTTTTTATTTTAGTTGTGTTGCCAACTCAACTTAAGTTCGGTTACTATACATTTCCATCGACCCATAAGAATATTTTAGGATTCTGCTTTTTAACAATGGGATCTAAAAATTGTAAATTATAATTCGTTAAGGTTTTAGCATTATTAAAGTCTATTTCAAAAGTGCCCTTTAACCTTCGCCTTGCCAAAGATTTTTATGTACATGGCAGGATTAATTCATAGCTTCTCAGCTACAATAGCGAGGCACACTAAATTTGATGGGAGTAACTCTTAGATCAAACTTCATGTTCTAACAAAATCTTGGGGGTATAAGAGTGGGGATACGGCTACCCCCCATACAAAAAATTCGTTTTTGTCTTATATCTGAAGAACTACAATAGTGAAGAATACTAAATTTGATGTGTGTAACTCTTAGAACAAACTTAATTTTGAAATTAATTGCGCCGGTAGGCTAGTTGGTAGTGAGCTAGTCTATCTGCGCCGGGGTTGCGGGTTCGATTCCCGCCAGAGACTCTGGTTTCTTTCCTGCAGACAATCATATACCTTCGCGGGATTAGTATAGGGAAAAAAATCTTGTGGGTATGGTAGCTACCCGTACGGGGGTAAAAAAATTATTATTTTTCTTATATCTAAAGAATTACAATAGTGAACCATACTGCATTTGATATGCGTAGCTCTTAAAACAAACTTCATGTTCCAACAACTTTTTCGAGGTATAAGAGGTAGGAGAAGATAACTCCCATGCAAACAAATTATTAATAAAAAAATAAACATGATTTTTTAATTCACGCAAACTCCCGCCAAATAGTCTGCAACTAATGACTTCACATACGTATTATGTAAAAAATTATTTTTCATCAGTTCTGTTTTAAATACTTTTATAATTAATCAAAACAAGTAGTTTTCCAGTATAATGGGATATAGTTTAATTAAAAATAACGATTTTCATTTAAAAAACGTGAACAAAAATGTTATAAGGTACTTTCTTGCAGAGTACAAAAACAAACAAAACGATACGTTTGCTTTCGTTTTGTTTTGTTCTTTGCTGTGAGTAAAACAAAAACGAAACCTAAACAATGAGAATGATTGTGCCATTTAGTTTTGTATGATTTTTGCTCGTGAGCGCAAATTGTATATTAATATAAACGTACACAGCTGGAAAAGAAAAGAGAAAGAACAATATCGAAACGTTCGGAAAAAAAATTCGGCTAAAAAAAACAACGCTCGAGCTTGTTCCTGCAAAATGTAAACATATTGCATGGAAATATACAAAACAACATTTAAAATATATAAATTATAATATATAAATTTAGTCACGGCCACGCGTGACTCTTGTGTAACTCACGCGTAAGAAGTCACGATATTTGCACATCTCTAAGAAAAATAATAGCAGATGTCTTAAAGCGCTTTTTGTTGGTAACACAACGCGTGTTGCTACTAATTTGTAGATAACTTCTAAGGCGCACCCTAATTTTTTCTAAAACAACGCAGATTTATTCAGCGTTTAAAATAAAGTTAAAATCTCTACTTAATTAAGCCTAATTAATAATTTTATGCATTTTATTTGCATTTCCCATATAAACTTAAAAAATATAAGCACTTCAACAAATAATTTTTTACAAATTTAAGCTACACATTTGAATAAATACCTGAGCTTGATGGTTGCATGGTTATATTAATTACTTTTTGATTTCTTGTCATTTAAAACGAATTTGGGTAATATAATCGGTCAATTCAGCCAACAGTTTGTGTTTATTTTTTAGGGAGATTGTTTCATTTTTGGGTACATAACTCTTGTGCTGAATTTCAATTACACACTGCTTAGAAGACCAAAAACTAATTTGACACCAAAATGGCTCTTTTCTGTTCAGTCTTTTTAAGGTGAGCATGTTTTAAAGACTGCCCGCCAGACAGACGGACGTGCTCAAATCGACTTAGCATTAGTAAATGGTCCAGAATATATACAGGGATGTTCTGGAAATCGAAAACGCAAAAGATTTTTGTAGTAAAAGCAATTAAAATACAATATCAAACAAATATTTCGCTATTAAACAGAATTCTTTAATAAGAAAACTATAACAAATTGGATTAAGAGTGTATTAACAAGAGCTTGCATTTTGCGTTTTCGATTTCCAGAACACCCGAGATAATCTATAGGTTCACTGGTAATGGAGGTTAAACATATTGTGTTTAGCTATAAAAATATTTAACTGATATTACGATCTGCTCTACATTAAACAAAATATTAAATTTAAATACATACACAGAAAAAATTTAAAAATTTCTCTAATCACCAAATTTATAATACCAAGCCAACAATTTGTTTATTTTGCACCTATTACCAAGATGATTATATTGATAACTGAAAATTGTAAAATTTTGAATTTTTTTTTTCAATAAATTACATTTTTTTTAATTAAAAAAATTATCAAAACACTTTGCCATTTCAAACAATGTGTTAATTTATATAATTAAATATTGACATTTCCCAACAACAATTCTACGAGTTTAAATTATTTTATTTTAAACGAAAAAAGGCAATTAAGTTTTTTGGTTATTTAATTAATATTTGAATTAAAAATTTATTTGAAAACAACTAAAATGTTAATTAAATGAAAATTAAATTTTTAATTTTCTTTCAACTAAAAAATAATTGATTCAATTATTACATTAATTAAATCTAAATACTTTTTAAACCATTTTTTTAATTGATAACAAAAACTTTTTTCTGTGTAAATAGAAGAGAGTATTGTTGAGACATCCTGTTATCGAAAGTTTTTATTTTCTACAAATCCTTTGTCTTTAATACCCAAAAAAAACTGCACTTCCTTTGTTAAACTTTCTCATATAAACCGAAATAGCATTAGCATAGTTAATAGAAATATTCGCTCTGTGATTTTATACTCGTATAACACTATTGGCTAATAAAAGTATACAATATAAACTTAAAAATTCAAACTTTAACCAACTGCACGATAAATGCAGTCATTTTTGTTCTACGATATATAAAATTCTTGCTGAAAAAAACAAATGAAAAAATTAGACTGATATTTGTTTTATGTTTATAAAATACTTTTAGCGTTATTTCGTTTAGATTGAAACACATACAAAATACTCAGCACAGCCATTTTGTTAGACAGTCAGACCAACAAACACACAGATAAAATCATTTTTTCATACTGAGTGGAAAAAAAACATAAAGAGAGAATATTGACCACAACGATTTTAGCCACAATTACCAATGCAGTTGTTTATTTGCAGATCATATGGAAGGTCAATCGAACTAGTCAAGTGGCTCGTTGCTATTTGTTTTACAACTAAACACAACTCAATACTTGCACGTTTTATTACATGAAAGAGGGCAGCCATTAGTACGACTGGATAATCCCCTATTCATAACATAACATAATTTTCAAGTTCCATTTTGGTACAATATAGACATGAACTTTTCTAGAACGAAGAAGAGTTCGCAAATTAGAATATTTACCAAAAATTTTCTTAATATACAGTGATGTCAACTCTTGAAACACTAAAGGGTAAAGACAATAGAAAAAGGACTAAAAGAGGCTTAATTACACTGTGCAAGAAATTGACACTTTTTTTTCGTGACAAGCTGGGCACCTTACGTTTTAACATAATTCGGGTACGCTGAATCCAGTGGTGCCCGCGGTTTTTTAAGATTGGCTCAGGTTTTCGAGATATACCGTTATTTCGAAAATGAAGGAGGTTGCACAATATATGTTCGCCTAACTCAAAAACGCTTTAGCTTATTGAAAAAACTTAAAAAACCGAAATTCCGCAATAAAATTTCCTTTAAGAAAAGTAAAATCTCTTTCTAATATCCGCAGTCGTTTTAGAAACATAATTTATCAAAATTTCGAAATTTTTGTTTTTTAAAAATTCATAAAAAAAATTGGAAAATGCAGCTATGCTTCTAATTTTTTGCAGACGTATAAAACGAAATTCCAAACAAAACAAGCCATAAATGATTAAAATCTGTTTGCAACTTTTGACTTTATTCACAAAAGTCGACAAATTTTAATTAATTTAAGAATTTCATAAAACGCAAGATTTGTATGGGAGCCCCCCTAAGAAGAGAAGATAAGGGGAAAGTATGTCTCGAGAAAATGTTAAGGACAGTCTGTCTACAACTTTTGATTTTTCAGAAAAGATGAAATTTTTTTTTCATTTAAGAAGAGTAAGACTTTTTTTCTAATATGAGTAGTCGTTATTGAAACATTATTATTTTTGAAAAATTGAGGTCGGTCATACATTATATACCACTAGGGGCGATTTCTGGGAATTTATGGGACTTTTTCTTCAATATATTTCTAGTCTGCATTGAACATTTTGTATGGAAGCCCCTTAAGGAATGCAGATAGCGGGTGGGTATGTTAGAAATAAATGATTGCGATGAAAAATAAAGTGGGGTGGGTCATACATTTGGCCCATCTAGGGGCATTATAGGCGCTGCAGGGGCCAAATTTAAAAATTTCATTAAACGGCCATATTTGTATGGGAGCCCCTTAAGGGGTGGAGATATATGGCAATGGTTTAAGAAAATGTTAAGAACAATAAATATTGGAGGTCGGTCATACATTTTATCCTCCTAGGAGTGAATCCTAGGCCTTAGAAACAAATGATGGGAATAGAAAATGAAAAATCCCACACAAATATTGCGTTCCATGAAATTCTTAAATTAATTAAAATTTTTCGACTTTTGTGAATAAAATCAAAAGTTGCAAACAGATTTTAATCATTTATGGCTTGTTTTTTATACGTCTGCAAAAAATTAGAAGAAGCATAGCTGCATTTTCCAATTTTTTATGAATTTTTAAAAAACAAAAATTTCGAAATTTTGTTAAAAAAATTATTTTTTTTCCAAAAAAAAAATTATGTTTCTAAAACGACTGAGGATATTAGAAAGAGATTTTACTTTTCTTAAAGGAAATTTTTTTGCGGAATTTCGGTTTTTTAAGTTTTTTTTCAATAAGGTAAAGCTTTTTTGAGTTAGGCGAACATATGTTGTGCAACCTCCTCCATTTTCGAAATAACGGTATATCTCGAAAACCAGAATCAATCTTAAAAAACCGCGGGCACCACTGGATTCAGCGTACCCGAATTATGTTAAAACGCTATGTGCCCGGCTTGTCTGTTTTTTCAACTAGCATAGTGTTATTTTTCAAAGTAAGATGCCAATAATTCAAAATAAAACAATTTATTAATTAATTCGTCATAATTACTTTTTAAGCATTACGAGGGTTTTTATTCAAAATTGCAAAATTGCAGTTTTAAAGGAAAACGAAAAATATGGTTTTTTGTTAACTTTAAGGCTGGGTTTTTGAGATCTCAGTTAAACTATGTTTAGTTAATCTAAAAATAAAATGTTAACGGAATAATTTAGTTTTGCTTAAAATTCTGGTATTTAAAGAATAAATAAAAAAAAAATCACATTTCGCCGGAAAAATCCGAGTTTCAGAGAACGTTAAGCTAAGTTTAAGCTTAATCCACATCTCAAAAACACGGCATAAGAGTAATAACTTAACTGTATTTAACATTGTTAGTTAAAAACAACGTCTAACTTCTGCATCATAAGACTAGAAACTACAGTGTCAACTCTCGTCAAGATCGGCCCATAACTTAACATAGATCGCATATAAAGCCACATCTCGGCAAGCACTTTAGTACGTACGTAAAAAATAGAGAAAAAGACCAGTCATAGTTTTATAAAACTATAAATCACTTTGTCAAATATCGAGAAGATGGGTCCATTAAGACCGTTTCGGAAATATTCTAACCAGTGGTCGAAAATAAAAATTATATGTGACCTTCTCCGAGAAAAGGGACCCAGTGTGTCAAAGAACGGGTTTGGACTTTAGAGTGGATTCTGGTACCTAAAAGAGTGTAGAATAAGATGAAATGAGTTAGATTTCTGATAAAAATTTGCTTACCCCATAAAGACGTACAAACCGAACTTGGGAGAATCGATAAAAATGAGAAGAACATTCAAATTGGAAACTTTAAATGAGGTTTTCTCAAAACTTCATTTTCACACACTAGCTCCCTTTTCTCAGAGAAAGTCACATAAAAAAGTCTATAGTGTTTGGTAAAGTAAGTATAAATATGGAAAACACAAACTTTCATAATAGTTGTGTATTAAATACCTTAAAAATACGTTTTCTGTTTGTGATCTTCGTACACAATAAAAGTACTATCCTTGTCCAACTCAACACAAAGGTGTGAATGAAATCGTTGCCACAAACTTCTGTTTGTTCGGTTCAGAACATTAATGGTCGTTCGTTTCAGTTTAGCTCAGCGACCTTTTGGCTGGTAAACATAATAATAAATTGTTTATAAAAACAAAATACATATGTGTTTTTAATGAAAAAAAAAAACCAAACAGCCAACAAAAAATTTTTACAAAAACAAAACATTCGTGCTGTGTTCGTGATAAATTGCCAAGCAACAACAACAATAAAAGTGGGAAGCGTTGCTAAAATTTTTTGCGTGATCATTCCTTCATCAATTCGGGATGAGTCAAGTTTATTTCAGACTGAAATTTTGGCGATAAGAGAGACAGTAAAACACTGCATAACATGAACATCAGCGGCAAAATTGGTATTTTCGTCGATAGCCAGTCGTTTCTGATGTTACTTAAACCGCATTAGACAACGTCCATTCTCGTTAGCCACTGTAAGAAAGAACTATCCAGACTGGGCAGCATAACTGGCATTGCCTTAGTTTGGATCCCTGCACATTAGGACCATTATGGCAATGGACAGGCGGACGCGCTGGCCAAGACTGAAACTGCTTCTGATATTTTACAGGCTGTGCCAATCTCAACACCTCTGGGAACTATCAGAAGCGAAATCTTTCTGACTATCTGGAAATGACTAATGATGAATGGATGAAACTAGATGGCTGCAGGGCTACCAAAGTAACATGGCCCACATACGACATAGGTCGTTCTGAGCGATTTCTCAACTTCAGCCCCAGGGACATTTCCAGACTGGTATACGTACTTACGGATCACTGGACGATCGGTAAGCACGTTATGAGACTCGGTCTCCCTTTTAATGAATGCTGCCGCAGCTTCAGAGAACCTGGACTGAGGACACGGTATTGCATCTCGTAGGTGGTTGCCCAGCGTTTAATTCAACACTACATGGATTATTTGATAATTACCTTCCACAAGGACTCTCTGAAATATCGTGGAACTCGGCAATTTGGTAAAATATTTTAACGCAACCGGATAGCTCTAGCCACCTCAGTATTGTCCTGGGTCACGCTTGATTCGGTGTTCCTACTCTTGACGAGTTGTGTGGTGTCAAAATGGAGTCACTGTCGACTCTACTTTCAACACGTCTGGTTTTGGGCGTGCTACCACGTTAACCAGCCAACCAACCAACTTTCATCAATGTAAAAAAACACTAAAGAACATTAAAATATAATGTATGGTGCCTATTATGAGCTTAGGTCGATTTTCGACAGAAGTCGAATTAGTTGATCGAACGAATTTTTATTTGGTATTATGGCACACATTCGATAAAAAAAAAGTACTATTGTGATTTAGTTTATTCACAGTAGTACATTTTCTATCAGCTGTCACTTTAAATTAAAAAATTGTTGTTAAAAAATTTAAAAAATAAGACTAATATAAATCATGACTACGACGGAATTATGGCACAATGATTAATCTGATAAAGATGCACGCTTACCGGAACTGGCCTGTACCTGTAGCCTGAACTTTTGTAAAAATTCCTTTTGCCAACAAAGGATTATGTTCCATAAGGGAAATAAACTTTTCCAACTGTCGACTTTAGACCTGCATAAAATAACCAAAAATAATTAAGAATGTGGAATTTGCACACCAAAACTAATAAATTAACAAAAACTTACATTTTCAACAATTGTTTTTTAAATTATTTACACCGTCGAAAGCAAATTTGTTTTTGTTGAAAAATTCGATGCACAACGAAATTTTCGACAGTGCTGCCAACTTATTATTCCAAATTAACATTCGATAGTCGATGTTCGATAGTCAGCGAAAATCGTTTATCGAATGTTACTCATAATAGGGGCCTATGTCTACAGAACCATGGCTACAGAAATACAAAATACTACATAATGTATTTGCTTTCGTGAAAATAGTTATAAACGTTATTTAGGGTTATGGTCTTATACACAAGCACTAATAAATAGATATCGTTTCTGGGTGTGTGTACCGTACGCTAAATAATGTTCGGTTTATTTTTAAACACTGATTCTTACTGTCGGCTGAGGGTATCAAAGATTCGGCACAGCCAAATAAAGCACTCTTACTTTTTTTATTAACAATTAATATACGCATGTGCGTTGTCATTTGCACAAAAATTATTTACACTAAGTAAGAATACAAACGTGCGTGGGTATCCACATGTTGTGTTCTAGCAAAATTTATGGAATTTTATTTTCGGTATTTAAGGATTTTAATTTATTAAATAAAATCAGGGTTAACATTTTTAAAAAACATTCGAGACGTGCAAAATATAGCTATCAGTGCAATTTTGGTCCTTTGAACCGGAGTACACCGCTGTCCTATGAAGGTAATTGTTATAACATTAATAATAAGCCTTTTTAAGGAATTTATGATCCAAAAGGACCCTAAATATACATTCAGTATTTTGATATGTTACAAAATGATTGTAAGAATACTTTGAATTGACCATCATGGTACAATTTAAGTTTTCATTTTAATCCGAAAAAGTATTTATATCAATCTGTATTTGTAGCTGACTTCTCGTTAGTTAGTGTTAAGCAAACATTAAAATATATATTTTGATTGTAGTGACTATTTGAATCTGTTTGTATGTTGGTGTATGTGGCAATGGTTGCAAACTTATTAGCCGTCAAACTTTTTCGTTTTCAACGATTTTTTTTTTTTTTTGTCAGCATTTCCAGTTTGGCTTTTTGTGTTTATAATCTAGCACTTTAAATGCCAAATGAAAATTTGCCACATTTTAAGCAATTAAGCGATATAAAGTTTATTTGTATATTTAACACATTTAACACAATCGCACTATCATTCAAATCCATATACACATTTCGTTAATAGAAAAATATATTTAATGAAAAGCTTACAAAAAAAATCATAGATGGTTATTTGATTAAGATTCTGTTATTTATCCACATAATAGGGAATTAATTAAGTTTATAAAATATTTTAATGGCATTTAAGAATATTTAAATATTTTATTGGCTTAAATTTAATGGAATTAAAATAAATATTCAATTACAATTTAGTATTAAGTAAATAAGTATAATAAGTTAAGCAGTTTTAGCCGAACTAAAATGATTTTTAGGAGGATAATTTGTATTGGACCTATGGTAAATTATGGACCAATCATCCCAAAAATTTTGAAGACTGATTTCTGGTATTACAAAAAATTTAATTAGAATCAATTTCAATACAGCAGTGTAATTAGTTTTAGCGTTAACAGTGAATTTCAGAAGGCTGCTTAGGTAAATTATGGACCGTATATCACAAAATTGCTTGATTTTTTCTGGCCATATGAATCTAAGTTGGAAGAAATTTTACCGCAATATCTATATCTGGTACGGTTTTAGGCGAATTCAATTATTTTCCCAAAGTGATTTTAGGCGTACTAAACTGTTTGCCGGAAGTAGGGTTTATATGGGGCCTAGGTTAAATTATGGGACGATCTTCACGAAATTTTAGAATGTGATTTGTAGTTAAATAAAACTTTGACGTGCCAAATGTTAGTATGATAGCGTTATTGATTACGGTTTTAGGCGTACTAAACTGTTTTCCGGGAGTAGGGTTTATATGGGAGTAGGGTTAATTATGGACCGATCTTCACGAAATTTAGCAATGTGATTTCTAGTCCTACAAAACTGTACCGTACCGAATTTAATTATGATAGAATTATTTATTACGGTTTGAGGCGTACTAAACTGTTTGCCGCGAATAGGGTTTATATGGGACCTAGTGTAAATTATGGACCGATCTTCACAATATTTAGCAGTATGATTTGCAGTCGTATAAAGCGAATTCGTGCATATCATTCCGTGCATTATTCCAACATATATGTTAGTTTTTGTATCAAAATTAATAATTTGTTAAGGGTGGTGGTTACACATTTTGATTAATAGTTCTATTGCTACTGAACCGATGTTTCTAGACTTGAATCCCAAACTGCTTAGGATAACTACAAGCAATTTTAGACCAAGTTTGTTCTTTTCTTTTGCGTTTTTCGAAAGTGAGCGTGTTTTTAACAGACGGATAGACAGACAGATGGACATGGCTAAATCGACTTAGAATTACTTAAGGAGCTTAGAGTTACACACGGAATGACAAACTTAGTATACCCTCATTCACCACTAGTGGTGGTGGAGGGAATACAAATGCCATAAATTGTTCTTAATAAAAATTTTAAGTTCACTTTCACTTTTTATTATACATTATAAATCAAACATCACGATGAATCACCCGGTATTTATTAAAAATAAAATCATTTTATTTAGGAATTAATTTTTCATTATATCGATTTAATTGTGTTTGCAATTTATCCTTTTTTTTAATTAATTATTTATTTGTTGTTAAGTATATAATTTATGAAATTTAAAGTATTTCCCCGGTTTTCATTAAATTAAACAAACGTTTATTAAGGAAAATTTTCATAGAAAATTTGTTTTGTAAACCTTTATTAAATTTAAAATATTTTTGTGCATGCAGGCATTAATATTTAACTTTATAAATTACCAATAATTTCATTCAATTTCAAACTTAATTTTTCAAAAAACAATAATATTCTAACTTATCTACAATTTTAACGTCATTACTGTCTTATTATTTTATTTATGCAATTATCTTTCTTCAAATCATTTCCTTTTTTGTAAACATTTTTTCTGTAACAAAATTAACTGAAAATTATTTGATAATATCATTTTTAAAGCCAATTGTATGGCACTTGACCAGGACAAGAAAACGTTGCCTTTTATTTCATTTTATTTCCTTTTTATTGATTATTAAGAACAAATTAAATAAGTATCTTAGAATCTTTAAATCCCACAAGTAAAACAAATAACAATAACAGAAAATAAACAAACAGGCAAATAAAACCCATTAAAACAACGAATAATATCTGATGTCTGAGCAATTATATAACTGAGGCCAAGGAAAAAAAAATATAATACTATAAAAGCAAATTCCCCACTGAAATTGGCATAAAGGTATGTATTTATGGTATATGATATGGATAGTAAAATGTTAGAGACAGAGAGACAGGCAGACGAGAAAAAGAAAAAAATCTTCTAAAAGAATGAAAATAATAACAACCAAAAAACACGTAATACTTAACCTAAGTAGTTCAACACTGACACCGTTTCCAACAGCCCAGAAAACAAATTTAAAATTTATACACAATAAAAAGTGTTCAATTTATTAAAAATGGTTTAAAAAGTATTTAAATTTAATTAATGTGATAATTGAATTAATTATTTTTTTAGTTTTAAGAAAATTTAATATATCGTTTTGATTTAATTAATATTTAAGTTGTTTTGAAATAAATTTTTATTTAAAATATTTTTTAAGTCTCAAAAAATATTAATTGATTTTTTCGTTGAAAATACAATAATTTTCTTTAAAATACAATAAACTTTTAGAATTGTTGTTCGGAATATTTAATTAAATAAATTAGCACATTGTTTGAAATGGCAAAGTTGTTTGATCATTTTTTTAATTAAAATTAAAAATATCATTTATTAAAAAAAAACACATTTTCACATTTTTACAATTTGTAGTAATCAAATTTTTGTAATTTTTGGGGCCATTACTAAAACTTGGTTGTTCACTATTACAACTTTGAACTTAATTCAGCAGTAAGTCAGCAATATTTTAAAGGCAAGGCCATTCAGGCCATTATTTCAACTTGCCGTTAGTTAAAGGTAGGCTTTTTTCAGACGTATAACTGGCTATTTCTTACTTCAACTTAACTTTAACCTACGCGGTAGGATGAACTTGCCTTTAAAATATAGATCACTTTAGTTTAAAGCAAAGTTGTAGTGATAATGAAAAACGTGTTACACGTGGGACAAAATCCTACCTTTAACTATCGGCAAGTTGTAATAATGGTCTTAAGGGCCATTATTATTATTATTATTATTATATTTTATTATTTGTTTTTGTTTTTAATGTAAATTAAGCGATCAAAGTATTCGTTCTCATATAGATGAACAGGCAGTAAGTTTTTTGTTTTCGTTTTGAGTACATAAATCAGGGTTGCAAAATGAGAACATCAAAATTGTACCAACAAGCTCATAAAATTGTACTTTTTCGGCCCCAATTGTACCAAAAAATATTTTTTTTTAATTTTAAATAAAAGCAACAAAAAACATAAACCTAATATGAAATTGTACATAAAAATTAATTTTTCTAATTGTTAAATTTGTATTTAAAAACTCATTTATAAATATGTACTTTAAAAGTATGTTTATGTATCTCTTAAAAACAACACTACGGTATAGGTACGAGTACCTATGAAGACGTAAAATAATGTACATAAAAAGTCTATCGATATATTTATGAGAAGAAAATCTTTTGTTATTTTAAAACTAAAACAACAAGAATTTGATGACCTTAACAAATCTTTTGCCTGTATAAGACCGAAGACTGTAGGCACATAAAGCCTATTTCATTCATTCATTTTAATAATATTTTGGAAGAAAAAATCTTATAAAATCCCCCTTCCTTACAGTTCTTGAAAGTTCCGGAAACATCAATTCGCTCAATTAACTTTTCATTTCAGAAACTCTCTTCCATAAGTTGCATATATACTTTCATTTTTTAAATCTCTTAATATCTCTATATCTGCCAGGGATCATAACTGTGAATTAATTGAGTCAAAATTTCGTTATCATAATCTACTTTTACTCTCAGCACCTGGCAAAATTTTAAAAGTTCTTTTTTGCAATTTCCTTGAAATTCTTCACCACATCACGTTCAACATTATTTGTGGAAATATAAATTTCTACTTCTGTTCCACAGTATATTTCTTCAAAAGGAGGATGATTTTCCTTAAGGTTTATATTTGCTATTCCATATTTGTCTAGGATTTCTTTTTTTAAAATACGGCCCATTTGACGAAATAAAAATTTAAGTCGTTTCAGGAATACGTGCGGTTCTGTTTGCATTTACGATTTTTAATACACATTGAAGAAAAAGATATAAAATTTTGTAAAGTGGATTCGAAAAACCCGATACAGATGAATCGCAATTTCTAATAATTTTTTAATTTAGCCTCACAATCATTTAAAGTAAAATAATTATCTAGAAGTTCCCGCTGTTCCAAGATCCTGTTTATAAGCTTCTAGTGCAATATTTGAGAATAACACTGATGTCAGTACCAAAATATTCTTGAAATTGTATAAAGTCTTCTCTTAGACTAAAACTATTACAAAATTGGAAATTTATTTCCCTATAAGTTTGTAAATATAATTCGGAATCGAAAGTTTTGATGCTGATGCGGAAATTTAAAATGTGGCATAAACAACCATTTTCATAAATAAATGTGGCACTAAGCCATACATTTTGAGTGTACACCGTTTGCAGATCCTGCCATTACAGCACAATTATCAGTCGTTATTTCAACCATGTTATTTATGGGAATGTAATTGTTTTAGAGCCAAGTTTTTGAAGACACTGCAGTCAGAACTTTTCTCATCAAGTACAAAAGAATAGTAGCTTTTTTCCAAAACTCAGTTATGTTATTAATATTAAGGGGACCAGTAAATTTTTGTGCCTTTTGCCTATTTATTATGAATTTTTTTTGGCGATTTGAGAGTCAGCCACCCCTTCCTTAATAACGTTATTTAGACGATCTAACACTTGAAAAAATAGGTGAATGCAAAACTGAAGCACAACGAAATGGTAGCAAAATATGAGTTGGCACTGTAAATCAAGCAAAACGATGAACTTTATAAAAATAAAAAATATATAAACTGATAAAGTTTATAAAATGTACCAAATTAATATCTTTGTTCCACATGCATAACGAAACAGTCGGAACTTGCACAAAGTTACCCAAAAGCGTTCCATATAACAATTTTTTTGCAATTAAGAGAGTAATTGAGAGAGTAATTTTTTTCATTTCCTGTACAAAATTGCTCGAACTTACCCAAAGTGCTGTTTTTGTCTACATATGAAACTGATAAATTAATCAGAAATTTTAGAAACAAAAGAAAAAGTTTAGTTTTTATTAATATGTATATTAAAAAGCAAAATGTAAGGTTTTAATGAAAAAATTAAAGTGGTAAATACATTATTTGTGCAAATGCGCACAAAGTTACATGGACAGACAACCAGTCAGCCAGATGGAAAGGCGAGAATCGGATAACCCGAATTTGTTGATTCCAAGGCGTTCTCAGCAATTGGGCCTGTCGTACGATATTTTTGCATGTAATTGAAGGTTATGAACAGCACCGCATCTGGTTTCAACAAGAGAGTGCCACGAGCCACACAATATCACCGATTTTAGCTTTATTGCATGGGAAGTTTCCAGAACGCGTAATTTCACGTTTTGCCGACGTCAATTGGCCACCAAGATCATGCTATTTGACGCCGTTAGACTCTTTTTTGTGGGGCTACATGGGAGACCGTGTCTACGCTGATATTCTCCTAACGTTAAAGTTATTGCCGAGATACCGCCAGAAATGTGCGAAAAAGCACTTAAAAACTACCGCAAAAGAATTGACTGTTGCAATCAATCTATAGATGGTCATTTAAATGACATTGTATTTGGTACGAAATGGCAAGGCCAAAGCAAAATATAGACATTAAAGTTCATCGTAATCATATCTTTATGTGTATTTTACTTAACTTAGCTTTTGAAGCCGAAAAATGGATAACCTCATACTTTTTTGGTTATTTTATCTTTACTTATTTATTCGTAGTGGCTTAAGGTGGACTTTTTGGAAAATTTTTATTTTTTATGATAATCCCGCACAGCTCTACGCTTGTCCGCAGGCAACCAGAGTCTCTCGCGGGAACTGAACCAGCAATTCCCGTACTAATAGACTACCTCACTACCAACTAGCCTCACACATTTTTTAATAATACCATTCTAGTTGTTAAATCTTTGGAAATTATTGAGACCTTAATTAAATAGGTTTCCGAAGTGGATCACTTTAAATAAGGATGGATTGGGGTATATAAATTGTGAAGTTTTGTAATTAATACGTTTAAGAAAATGGCTACATAGAAAAAAATGTTTTATCAATTAAAAAAATGGTTTAAAAAGTATTTTAATTTAATTAATGTGATAATTGAATCAACTATTTTTTAGTTGAAAGAACATTAAAAATTTAATTTTGATTTAATTAACATTTAAGTTGTTTTGAAATAAATTTTCAATTAAAATTTTAATTAAATAAAAAAAAATCTTAATTGACTTTTTCGTTAAAAATAAAACAATTTTAACATTAAGAATTGTTGTTGGGAATTGTCAATATTTATTTAAATAAATTAACACATTGTTTGAAATGGCAAAGTTTTTTGATCATTTTTTTAATTAAAATTAAAAATATTCATAATTTAAATATATTCAAAATTTTACAATTTTTCGTAATCAATATAATCATTTTGGTAATAGGTGCTAAATCAACAAATTGTTTGCCTGATATTATGAATTTGGTATAAATTTGGTGATTGGAGAAATTTAATCATTTTTTCTGTGTAGAAAATGGTGTTTGAACAATTCTTAAAGTACCAACCTCAATTTAAGACATAACGCTACATAAGCTACCTTAACATCCTTTAATTTATTTAATGAAAATAACCACATACAATATAATTCATAAAATTTAAAAACAAATCGATGAACCAAACCAGAACAAAAAGAAATAACAGCAATTACATCTAACTCAATAAACTCAAACAAAAAAAAAGTATCTTTAAACAAACCCAAACCACACAGTAGAAGAAATAAACTGCAAGGCAAAAAAAACTCATCTTCTAAGGATTCCAATAGACAGAGGGCACAGATATGTATTGTAGGTAAGTCTTTAGCTCGCTAGACAAACAGAAACACAATACCAAGATATATTACCAATAAAAACGCATTTGATAAGTGTGCAAGAGTATGTGATATACTGGAACCCCTTCTACAAATCAACTTCGTTGTATAAAAATGTTTCGATGTGTTGGTGTATCCATAAGTAGGGGTAGATGTGATTGCTACTCGATGTTTGTGAAATGAATGGCATGATGCCATGATAGCTTTGACGGTAAATAATAAACGACGTTATAAAATAACAATACTACTCGTACTCTTTTTTAACTTTATAAGTATTTTTTTCCTACATTCTTTTTATTTGTTGTTGTTTTTTTTTTTTTATTCCAAATTTCAACCTCAATTTAACAAATTCTATTACGATAATATAAATTGGTTAAAGTGCCGCCAGGCTTTAAGGCAAACTAAACAACCGGAAAAATGTTTTATGGACCAATACTTCTCAATGATATTGAAGAATATCGAAAAAAAAAATTAAATAAATAAATTATAAGAGTTATCATTGAAGAAAACTACCTAAAATGTATTACGTTTATTAGGCAATAAACATTTTAGCCAGACACGTACACTTAGAGAATAACTTTGATAAAGTCTAGAAATAAAAGATGTTTTGACTTTGAATTTAAGAAACAAGGACGACGAGTTTTCAAAAAGGATTTCGTCTTTAAACTAATCGATCGAAGTGAAGTTGGATATATTTTTTGCATCCTGATGACCATCAAGTCACAATTTTTAGACGGTACAGTCTATTTGAAACCAGAAGGCATTACGTTTGTGGAAGCATTTCAACATCATTCGAAGCAGGGGGCTACTCTCTATTGCCATTCGAAAACGATTTCGATGAGAAAGTTAAATGTCAGCTTGGCACTCTATATCGCAAAATTTCTTTAAAATGAAGCAATAATGGCAATAAAAATTAAAGATGGCTCAGATTGACAGCAATGAAATGCCAAAATATGTAAAAAATTTTGAGATTGGAATATTTAAATAAAATAAATAGTGATGATTTGCGAAAAGAAAAACCTAAAAAGATGGGAGTACCAATCGCTTGATTTGCTACCATTTTCTTTCGCATCCCAATAGAGAGTAGCCCCCCAGAATTGCACTGTCCAAAATGTAAACTGTGGTTGTATTGCTTCATATTATTATAAGTGAATACACAGAAAAAATTTTTGCCAAAAATTTTTTAATTAAACAATTAATTGGTGAACATTAATTTCTTCAATTATTTTTTTGTTTGCTGCAATTAATTTTTTTAATCAAAACACATAAATGTAAATATTTTTGTATAAGTTGTGTATTTTTTTAATTGATGCAATTAATTTTTTAATTGATTAAATTTGTGTGGCATGACTCGAAAATACAAATCCGTTAATTGATATGATCAATTCTTTTGCAGGGGCAAAATTAGTAAAAAATTTAATTGTCTGAACGAATTGTTTAATTAAAGTCGATTTTCTATTTTTTCTGTGTAGAGAGACAAATATTCTAGTTAAAAAATAAAGGGTCCGCCAAAGAACTTTTTTTTTTGAAAATGCTAAAAAAAACTACTGAATATTTTCTCAAATTACTTTTTTTATTTGAAAGTACAATCCTTCCGGTGAATAACGGAAAATAAATTCATTCAAATGGCTGCCTCGGCTGCCATGCAGTAGCCTACACGATCGGTCCAATTTTTAAGCACATTATCGATTGTGTGCAGCTGTATTTCACCAATGGCTTCACGAATATTGTCCTTTAAAGCGTCAATTGTCTCTGGCTTGTCGGCGTAACACTTATCTTTGACGACACCCCACAAATAATAGTCCAACGGTGTCAAATCGCAGCTCCGAGGTGGCCAAACGACATCAGCTCTGAAAGGATGATTTTTTGGCAAAATCGGCATCTTCTGAAAGTCGATCGCAGGCCCACTTAGCGAAGCGAAAACGCATTGAATGGTCAGTTGGCTTGAAACCCTGAACCAATTGGACTTTGTATGGCGTCATACCAAGGTCTTTATGCAAAATTCGTTCCAATGATGTCTCCGAAATGTTCAATTGTTGAGAACAACGGTGAATTGATGTTGATGGCGCTTCACGCACACTTTCTGCCACAGCAGCAATATTCTCGGGTGTACGCACTGTTTTTGGCTTTTCACGCTTTGGTTTATCGACGAGGATGCCAGTTTCTTTCACTTTTTTCACAAGATAACGAACATACGGAGCTGACGGTGCTTCTCTTCTTCCAAAATCCGTACGCAATTTTCGCACACATTCTGCAACATTACCATGATTTTCAAAGTAATGTCGCAATATTTCCCAGCGTTGTTCAAGCGTATACACAACCATATTCGTTCAGCGGAAGGATAAAACTAATTATCTGTCAAATCAGACATGAGCATAGTGTTGCCATTCACGAAATAAGCACTAGTTGAAAAAAAAAAACGTTAGATGGCCGACCCATATCCCAGCAAAAACTTTGCTTACAATCTAAAATTAATGAGAACTTGACAAAAACACTACTTATTTTTCAACTAGAAAAAGTACTTATTTTTGTTCGCGATGTCCCGATGTTGGCCAATTATAACCTAAAAAATAATGCTTTTATTTTGTACTTAAAAGTTTTATAAAAATATGTAGTTACAAAAAGAGGTAAAAAATAAGTAGTTACAAATTAACTTTCAAAAAGGTTAAAACACACAAAATTATTTATAGTTCTAACGCTGAAATAAAAATGTGCGCAATAATATATGTAAATATTATGTTTTACAAAAAAACATCGTTTACATTAGATTGATATCACTTCTAGTGTTCTAAAAACAAGAATATATTGTGGGGGTAATTTTGGAACATATTTATGTATCTACATATATTTTATTTATTTTTGGATTTTCCATGGATCTCACATCGAAATGTTTCTTAAAATTTTATATTATTACTGGATATCTTACAAATATTAATGGAATATATTCCAAATTGATTTATATAATTATTTAAAATCATATAATAATAGCTTTTTTTAATCATTATATGAATGTATGTTTTTGTAATGTAAAATGATGACTTATTTAAGATGTTATAATAGAGTTACAATAACTAATGATGCAAAAATTGGCGAATAAAGCTACAAGGTAATGAATTCAGGAAGTCATTAGAATAAGGATTGTAAGTTCAGTTTTTGCTGGGATGTAAGCATCCGCCGCATGTGCACTCGTTGCTTGATGATTGACGATCATGGCTGCCAGGCTGCCAGATTTGAAGATGTTGGGTACAAAAATGGTCTAATGACGATTGGACAATTTATAGTCTAAGTTTGACGATTTTTCAAATGGCAAACTTGGTACAAATTATTTTTCATTAAACCCATTTACAGCCACTCTCTTTAGCAGCACTTTAGCAAGATTCTCGAAGTGTTAAACATACATACGTTCGATATCTCATGGTTTTAGTTAATTTTCTTACTTTTCTTATCAATGCCAAAACTTTTGAAATTTTTTTTGGTTGTGATACTTCAATAATACCCAGCGGGAACAAGAATGATTAGGCCTTATTTTACAGACACAAGCCATTCATACTTATTTATGTCTAAAGCACCTTGGCATTGGGAGCAAGTCCTTCCACACTCCCTTTGATAACAATTTCGTTCCCTTTCCAAAGAAGGTTACTAAAAAAATAAACCACTTCCTTTTTCTCTTCTTAAAGAAGGTAATAGCGAATGTGTACTGAATATTTTGAAAGGTCTTGCAAAAAAAAAAATGTATACCTTCTAGAAGGCAAACTTCTGAAGGCAGGATATCATACAAAGCGAATCTTTTCCAAGGAGTTTAGAGGCTTTCAAACACGCCTGCAACTTACAGATCTTTCAATATTTACCGCTGGGTAAGTTTCTAAACGAATTTTTTTTTTTAATTTCAAGAACATGTAGAATATAGTGAAATCTTATTAGCAACCATTTTTCAAAACTTATTTTAAGTTACCGGTTTTTACAATGACGATTTGTGTGGCGATTTAGCTTAATAAATTTGACGATTTTTTTCTCAAAATTTTACGATTTTCGAACAATTTTATCTGGCAGCTATGTTGAAGACTGAATTTTTTCCTCTCGTGGACTAAATGCAAAAGCGTAAGAATGCGTGTGAAGCAGGTGTGTGAATTAATTTCCACAATTGTGCTATGGGCTGGACATCAATGCTTTAAAATATCCTGTTCGATGATTTCAATTTAAGTTACTTCGGAGCTTTTTACTGTTCTCTTTTGAGCGATTAATGTATGCAAAAGAAATCTTTGGCGCATAACGCAACTATCAATTAACCAAACATTTCCATGGGCAATGAATCTATTTAACAACAACGAACTTTGCACTCTAACATTTCATCCGTGAACAGAACGGATGAAATAGCAAATAAACATTTTAAAAAAATTCTAGAACAAATTTGTCTCCAGCTAACTTTCTCGTTTCAAATTCTTTCCTAATACATTTCAAAAACCAAATCCATAAAATATAATAATAATAATAACTTATAAAAGTATGTATATATTATATATTCCGGATCCAAATGACATTATTTTACGATCTATCTACGTCCGCTGCTTTTGCAGACTTAGGAGTATACAATTTGGTAGAAAATACATTTTTAAATGACAGATTATTGTTGTATTGTTTATAAGCTAAATATCTTTTTATTTCATTTACTCTTCTTCACACAAATGTCCTCCTGGCATCAGACCTTTATCATGATTAAGACCATACGGGTTAAGCTAATGCACCTGACGAATTTTTAGCACAGTCCACTATTCCATGTAAACGTAAATACAACTTGCCTAAATTATTTTTTATTCACAAGAAATGTTTGTTACTGAAAATATGCAAAATCGGTGTATTATTATTTAATCAAGCCATAATGCAAATGTCCTTCCGAATAAGAATTTTGGGGCAATAGCGGCAACACGCAATAATGTAATAAACAGAGTTTCCATAAATACTTCGCTTACATTAAAAGTGTTTGGTATAGAAAAAGGGGCTGAATCGCTTCACCAACTGCGATATACAAATATACTCCGTAATAAGAATATTAGCATAATTAGGACCGCGCGGCATTAGCCAAAGCAACAAAATTCATGACAAATACAAATGAACTTAAGCAACAATATTTGGCCTGAACACTTTTTTTATACGAAAATTTGCAAAATTGATCTATTAAAACAAATCAGAATAAGATTTTTTTTGACCTAATTAATTCCTTACAAACGTATGCAAATCGCTCTAGTTTACCCAACACCAATACAAAAGCCGAAATTGAGAATATACGAATTTTTCATGTGACTAGGCACAAAGAACAAGCTTGAGCCAAAATATGTTATGCAAATGCGCCGAAATGTTTGTCAGGTGTGTATTATAAATGAGGGGCGTAGAACAAGTGGTTTAAGTGCCTTTTTTCTAAAATTGAGTTTACACATGGAATTAGTAGGTGGAGTTCAAAGCTCAAGGGGTGAATGTGGGATTCTCATCCGGGAGCAAGATAATGCCACCAATTCTAGCACTTATTCACCTCTATCGTGAAAAAAAAGTGGAATTTTTTGTTCCCATGAAATTGTTATTCCCCTCGAAGGGAAAAATGCTATCGTAAAACTCCCGTGAACAATTTTTCGCGCTATCAGTTCTCAGTGAATGTAAAAAAAACAGAAATATTAAAAAACATTTTTTGTTCAAAAATATACACGTATATGTTAAAGAAAAGTTAAAAAAAACACAAAATAAAATATATTGTATTGGAGTGATATGTAGTTTGATTGCAACATTAGCTGATTGCGCTTTTATGTAGTAAAAAAATTTCTAAAATTCTGCCACCAAGTCTTTGATAAGCTTCAAACTCCTCAGGCAATCGGCCTGTTTTTTGAATATGTTGAACAATATATGTACGTAAAAGTTTGTGCCTCTTGTAACGGAAATTGACCTTAAAATTAATTTTGTAAGCTTCATTATTCGAACGAATTATGAGAAGAATTACTTACATAAATGTTTTGTTCCCCAACAGAAATAAAATGCGAAATTCAAAGGGAAAAGTCAACAAATTACGAGGGAAAAATTTTTTCACGATATAGGAATTTTTTCCCGCGAACATTTTTTAACGTTATTATTCTCCTATGAATTAATTTTTTTCATGATCGCAAATACGTGAAAAGGGAAAAAATTACGAAGGAAAAATTATTCACGATAGGGGTGATTCGCTTGAAGCAGAAGGGGTATATAAGCATATAAGCCCATTGTGATCTAAGCAAATATTAAAATTAATTTTTCACATGGATTGACTGCGTGAATTCAGAGAAGCTCTGAACTAAAATTTGGCTATTTATTAAAGCACTTGTTGTCAAAACATCTGTTTCACCTTATGGCACATAGTATTTGATATATTGGACTTCCGAAAACTGCAAAGGTTACACTTTAAGAAGGATGACCCTTGGAATCTTTCATTCAAAGTTGATCTTTTAAATGAGCATGAAAACTTCGTCAAAGTAAACCTGCAAGCTCGAAATGTTGGCCGAGCAGCGCAGCTACTCCCATAACTTCCTTCATAAATCAGCGTCAAATCATTAAAGTTAGAGAAAGTCAAGAACCTCCAGTATCGTATTTACTATATATCACCAATTTATCACGAATGGTTCAAACGACTTTTTCACGATAGAATGGAAGAAATTCAGGAAAGAATCGAAACCGAAGACAAAGATGAAGATGAGCCTGATGATGTCTTTGAATCTGCTTACGACGATTTCCCGTATTTCCCCTCTCTAAAAATTATTTCGCTCCGTTGAAGTATCAAAAATTTCAGTGTTGTATTGGGAGACCATAATTTATTGCGTTATATGTCAATATACAGAGAAAAATGTTTTTAAAAAAACGTACCAATGGATACGATTTTATCCCATAAAACGTTCGAATTTCGAAAAAGTAACAAATTTATATTTGTATTATTTAGATAAGATACGAATTTGGTATAGCCTTTATTCCTATACTTATTGGCTTAAAAGCTAAATGGGGAACCCAAAAGTTCCAAAATAGAGGTTAAACCATTTTACTCTCTGAAAGGGCCGAATTGCAAAGAGAACCAGACACTTATTTTTTTAATGAACAACGAAAAGTATAAATTTTTTTTTTTGGGTTTCTATTAGTTTTGGAGATATGAAGTCACTGAATTTTTACACTCTTAATGAAATATACATTGTGCACTTCTGTTGGTAAATGCCTTTTAAATGGCATATTTTTTGTTCAAATCGGTTGAAAAACGGAGACGGAAAGTGTTCTTAACCGTTTTGCCTTTGCCGATTTATATATAGATTACACTGGGGAACAGTCATTTTTTGGCCTTTAATAATTTGAGGTCGCTGATTTCAAATCAAATCTCCATTTTTCTCTATCAGCTCGACTTTTCGAGATATACCGTTATGTCCAAAATGAAGGCACTTTCACTACATATATTTCACTAACTTAAAAACGTTCAGTTCAAAATTCGAAACTCGGCAACAATATTATATTTAAGCCGCCCTTACATTGTTTTTAAATTTGCCAAGTAGTTTTAGAGATTTCGTTAAAGTTTTGAGACATTTTTGTTCTTTGAAAATTCATAAAAAATAAAAATGAGGAAGAAATCACAGTTTTTGTCTTAAAACATTTATTTAAACACATTTCGAATGAAATGAGCTTTATTTTATTGCAATCGTTGCACAACTTTTGATCTTGTTTTATAAAAGATAATTTTAGGCAGATTTTAATTGTCAAGAAGTATATTCCAATTCAAGAGTTTTTTAAGTGAATGTCAAGAATTTTCCAATTTAAAGCTGGCAAGCCTAGTCCAATTAGACGTGACATAACCACAATGCAATAGCCATAACTATAACCATAAAAACAACAATTCAATTGGTTTGTATGGGTTTGGTTTTGGCGTTATGTTAAATCATATTTAATCAAATACCACCGTGTTGCCCATAATATTGTGTGTGGTTATGTCTGTGTCACGTCTAATTGGATCTTAAGCGCTAACCCCTTAATTTCCTTAAGCACTTCTCCTTGCCCTAAAAATCTTTTAATACATAATTTTTTTAAATATTATCAAAGTTGTTTTTTGGGAATACATAATTGGGGATTTATAAGGTGTGTTATCAATTCATATCGTCATAATGTCCTAAATAATATTTTACAGTTCTTTAAAAAAAAATATTGTTGTGCTTCAAACAAAATAATAATTTTAATGCTGTGTTCATTTATTCGTCATAACTGTACAGTAGAAATTTATAAGCGGTTGCCCACAGCAGTCATATATAATTCTTGTTATTATTTTAAGACATATGACTTTACAACTTTATGACTACCTCAAATGTATTATTAAACGATTTTGTTTGTTGTGCTTAATTCCCTACTTTTATTAAAACACTGAAATTTATTGTTGGAAGAGAAGCTGTTTCTATGCGCATTTCACTGGTTTCTGAGGTCAGAACATCAGAAAACGTTTTCCCAAAAATATTTAGAAAAGCCAAAGATATCAGTAAATAAGACTACAGAGGCAATGAGAATTACAAACATTAAAAAAGTCTTATTTGCAATATCAAAGCTTTTACAAAATACCAAGAATAAAACAGTGAGTTTGTCTTTTCTTACATTCCCCACTGCAACTTTTTAAAATAAAACAAATTTTTAAAATAAAATACATTTTAACAAATATAATCTGGGAATTATTCCCTTTTTCATAAGTTATAAAGCTTTCCCCTAAAAGTCCCATTCCTTAAATTTTCAGGAATGACTTTATACACTACCAGACCATTATCCTGTATCTTCTTGTTACATTTTACATATTCCTTTGGATAGCAATAAAGTATATTGTACTTATGTACAGAAAAATTTACAATTATTAGACACCAGCAGAATGTAATGCATTTTCTGGCCCGCTACGGCCTTTGTCAGCATTCTTTATAAAATACACGACTGGAATTTGGCTCATAGAATAAATTGGAATAATGGAAAGTGTTGGATAAAATACATTTTTTATTAACAATTTCTTAGAAAATATTTCAAAATTACTAATATCTTTGTGGTTTATAATACTCTATTGTCTTATTTGCAGTACTGGTTGTGGGGGGAATCAAAAATATAAAAAAGGCATGATCCGAATATTTGAGGCCGATTTTCAACAACTCAGATTAATTTTTCCCAGTGTTTCAAAGCTAGACAAATAAAAATACAATGATAAACTTTACAGCAAGCAAGAAAAAAGAGCAAAATATAGTAACAATAACAATAATATTAACAAGGCATAAATTCAAACAATAAGACAGAAAAGGAAATCGAAAATGAGCGATATCCAATTTTATTTCGATTGTTATCCAATTTCTAAGCAAATAAGTGAAAATGTTTTCATTTTCATGTCTTTAAGCTTTATGGCATTAATACCAATCAAACTTACAATTTTCTTCTACTCCTTTGCAGGACAAACACAGACAGTTATACATACTAACACATAGAAATACCAATATCATGCATACAAAAGACAGACATATAAATAACACGAAGAAGGAATACACGTTAAAAAAAATGTTTGAGTAAGAAATAGTCATTATGCTGAGTGTTTGTGTATATATATGTGCGCTTTCAAGTCTACCGAGGCGGTGGCAAGGCAAACCAATCCACTATGAGTCACAAAAGTATGTAGTATTGCTTACAAAGTGTCAATAATTTAGTTCAATTGAAGTGTTGGTATTGTATCAGTTTGCCTGGCTGCTTTCGTTTGTGTTGCCTTACCCCAGTTTTTTTTTTTTTTTTTGTCTTCAATTTAACTTCAACCTACTTTTCGTTGTTGCCATTCCTGTTGGTTAACGTCATCATCATTGTAGTATTGTAGCCATCATCATCCCATCCTTTATTGTCCTATAAATGCCAAAGCTATCACTGTTCCGTGTATTTTCTTGCTGTTCGAACGGAAACATTGAATAATCTTTAGTAAGGCCAAAAATAAAATGAAACTTTAAAAAGAAGAAAAAAACGAACTGAGCCAAAAACAGAAGAACCAAAAGAGGAAAGTATTTACACAAACAAATAAGAACTGTGCAAATATCATAAAATCACACTGTTTATATTTACAAAACATGATCAAATTCATGACAGAATTTATAACAGTTCCAACCCACTGTGGGCTACAAGTTTATGTTTGCAATAAATATAAACTGTTTTGTAAAAAAAGCGCTTTTTTAAAATAACAGTTTTGGACGGATAATGTGATTTTTAGTAAAAAAAATCTATTTTCGGTAAATAAGGGTTTTTGATAAAAAAAAAAAAGTGTTTTTTAATTTAAGAATCTGGAAAAACTCTATTTAGTAAAATAAGTTGTTCGTGAAAACATAGATTTTTGTTGAATAAATAGATTTTTGTTGAAAAAATAGTTTATCTAGTAAAAAAAATCTGGTAAAAAATTTTAATTAAGGAAAAAATTTTTTAACATTTTTTATTTTTTCGAATTTATTCTATGAGTTAAATTTCAGTTATGTATTTTATAAAGCTTTTTGTAATAGCTCTATTCCTTAAATTTTTTAGAAATTACTTTATTAACTGAAATTTAACTCATAGAATAAATTCGAAAAAATAAAAAATGTTGAATATAATAAAGTTGCTTATGAAAAAGAAATAATTCCCAATATCTATTTGTTAAAAAAAATTTTTTATTTATCAAAAAAATATTTATATCAGATTTTTTGTTAAACAGATGATTTTTAACCCATTTTTAGCCGAACGGTTATTACAATCACCAATACTCATACTGTTTTTTTTTTATTATTGCAATGTTTTTTCTGTTAGCTATTTATAATCTTATTTCGTTGTTATATTGTCAGTTTACTTGGTGAGGCGCAAAATGGGTTAATTGAATGCCCGACTTTTGCATAAACGTTTCTTAAGCTTGAGATATAGTCGATAGATGCCCAGCAAAAACTGGGTAATGACTTGAAATTACTGAACAACTCACTTTTAAATGGCTACTTAATACCATCTGCATTACATAGAAGTAGTTAAGTAATGACAGACATATAATCTGATACATAAGCACTTGCTTATGAGTTGATTAACGAAATTTATAATTAATTCATAATAAAACCCATTGAAGGTTTTATTTATTCAAATCTAATACAAATTGATTTTAAATACATATGAATTTGTTCTTACAATTTGTTTTTCTTTTTATGAACATGAGTTTGAATATGAAAAATTTAAATACTCAATTGATTTTGATGTGTATTTTAAAATTAAAATTTTGAATAACAACTACACTAACCAATCAACCAAACGATATTATAACGATATCGTCTAGGTAATATAAATTATAATATATGATATCGATCTTGTATCATAAACGATAGTATTTAAATTGAACATTTCCTTATAATATCGTTTTTCCATGAAAATCTTATACCGTTTTTTTGCAATTATATCGTTCTCTGGCTTATTGAGTATGAATATATCCTCGATAAGGGGTAGGTAAATTTTGCATTAGAAAACAAATTAAATTCGGTTTTGTTGATAACAATGTAAACTGTCTATTTGTAAGCAAACGTGGTAATGCCTGATTTACCTTTCTATTTGTAAGCGAACGTTGTAATGACTTATTTAACTCCCTATTTGTAAGCGAATGTGGTAATGACTTATTTAACTCCCTATTTGTAAGCGAGGGTGATAAGTACTTGCCTGCAATGACATCACCGTGTTAAAATAATGAGTTAAAATGTCAATGTGGTGAAGAGTAGTTATATTAGCTTTTTAACTCATTACTTTGCAATGTAAGTTTTTGCTGGGTGTCTATTGTTATCCACACCACAATAGCAGAGAGGGTATCTTGCGTTTGTGCTTATGTTTCTAACACTTTACAATATTGGCATTATTTTGGAGATAATTTGATGAAACTTGGTAAATGGGTATAAAAGTCACAAGCCCCAATCCTGTTGAAAATGGTGAGAATCAGTCCATAGTTTCACATAGCCCTCATACAAGCTTTTTCCGGAATAGTCTTTGTACTTATAAACCATTTAATTATATTGGCATTTAGATTAAATTAAGCTCAAACTTATTTGCTTGCAATCTAAATCATTTTACAAAACGTTATTGGAATCGGTCCATAGCTCCCATTTTAATTCTTCTCCTGAAAATAGCTTTTAATGCCATAACGTTGGTGTTGACATAAAAATTGGCGACCATAACTTTTACGATAGCTACTATGGCTGGGCAAAAAGGTTTAAACGTCGAATTTTATGCGTTTAGCGATGGTTAATATTGATTTGCTGGTTTAAATGCATTTTATATCAAAAAGAGAGTTAAACTTACACTGATTTACTAGCCTATAAAGGCAAACAAATCTCATATATAGATGAAGATATTGAAATAATATTCGGCACAAAGAACTTTTACATGAATCATGACTTCATAACATAATTTTGTTCTGGAGGTAGCATGATTGCGCATGGGTGCTTAATAGCGTACACTCTTGAAGATTTGTTTTTAAATACTGTGGTGTAGGATATCATATGGTTGGGCTTGATTGACTTTACTTGATTTTATTTTTCTACTGATTAAATTAAGACCCCTAAAAAATGTTTAAATATATTTAATCTTACAATCTCTAAAAAAAAGTCGCACTTAAACGGCTACTCCAGCAACATTCAGAACCACCACCAAATCTAATTTTGCCCCATCTGATTCAAAAAGCAGTCAAGCAAGTCAAAAAGTTTTCAGAGAATTTTCTTATATTTTTTATTGTGATAGAAGGATCTACATATGACGATTTTGTGTGAAACAAAATATCAGCCAAGTGCTTGGCACGGCTTCGGTAACATACCTCAATCCGATGGTCCATAATTTCAATGACTCTGAGACATAATTGAGGTTCAATGTCATTAATGTGCCGAATTATCTCATTTCTTTGCGATATCCCCAAAGAAAGATATCCAACGGTGTTATATCACATCTTAGTATTTTTTATTATGAGAGAAGGATCTATGATTTATGTGTGAAACAAAATATCGGCCAAATGCTCTCCACGGCTCCGGTGACTCAGAGACATAATTGAGTTTCAATATCCTTAAGGTGCAGAATTATCTCACCCTCCGACCCTAGTATTATTTTTGGCTTATTGACGTGCACTATTTCTTTTAAATATCCCCAAGGAAAGAAGTCCAACGGTGTGAAATCACATGATCGTGGCGTACAATTAACATCGCCGCGACGTGAGATAACTCGGCCATTTAATTTCTCGCGCAAAAGAGCCATTGTTCCGTTGGCTGTGTGGCAAGTGGCACCATCCTGTTTGAACCACATATAGTCCAGGTCTATATCCTCAGTATCTGACCACAAGAAGCCCGTTAACATCTCCTAAAAGGAAACACCATTCACGGTAACTGATTTTTTCGAATAAGTACCGTCATCGGGCCGCCAGCCCATAAACCGCACCAAACAGTCACTTTTCAATAATCACTCGTGGATTCTGTTTTGCCCAATTGTGGCAATTGTGGACACACAATTCTTGGCTACCAACATCCAGTGAATTGACGTCGTTAGACTTTTTTCTGGGGTTACGCCATAGACCGTGTCGACGCGGACCCTCCCCTAAAGCTGGAGCATTTTAAAACCAACATTCGTCAAGTTATCGCCGAGATACCGCCCGAAATGTGCGAAAATGTAGCCGAAAACTACCTCAAAAGTATTGACTGCTGCAACGGTAATTTAAATGATATTATATTTCGTACGTAACGGAAAGTTTTATATGTGTTTTTGTTAACTCTACTTTTGGAAACGAAAAATGGATAACCCGTTATAAGAGTTTTGCCTTAATTGAGTATAAATATTTAGAAATTTTACATTGTAACTGCACTTAAACCAAAAATTATACGAAATATAATTTACCTGCCCCCAATATATAACACTTAACTAAGATTTCAATGGAATAATAAACATTCTTTTTCCCACTGTGCCACATGCAAATTTCTTCGTGATACCCATTGTCATTATTGTACGTATTCTACAAATAAAACGTATTGATGTGGCAATAAGAACAGGTACAAACAGCCAAGTAAAAAGTTAATATTCAAACACACAAGTCACAAGTAAAACTTGTACATGAAGTTGAATTGGTGTGGTTTAATGGCTGGTGGCTGAAAGAAATTGGTGAAATAAGGGACAAGAAAGATGTGTACCAACGTTTGCGGCAGACATAAAATTGTACTTGAAAGTCATGTTTTATGCAAGTGTTGCCTACGTACACAACTACGTGTAATATTTCGAGAGTGTACGTTAGTATGTGTCGTGTGTAATGTACTGAAAAGAATGTGGAGATGGGGAATGAGTATGAAGAAGTATAATTTGTATTGTATGTTTGATTGGTAGTGTAAAAATACGCAAAAAGCGGATGTTATTTAGTGATGGTAATTATGAGGCTTTTATTTATTCATTTATTTGTTTTGTCTCGTTTTCCTTCTGGTTTTATTTTGCTCTCCATCTACTTTTGCTTTTAGATATAATTCAATTTACTAATAATTTTATAAATTTATATTTAATAGATTTGCCAGGGGATGATTTGTATACACAATAAAGATCCCTTGAGTGAGTAACATGATATTGTCACGTTTTTTTTATTTTGAATTATTATAAAACCTTTAGATAATGTTTTTAACACAGTTTTATTGTATTTATAATGTAAATTAGCATTATTTGTAAAATGTGTTAAATAATTCCTAATTTGATGGGATTTTGGTTTAAAAAAGTTTTATTATTACCAGGGGCAGTTTTGTAAGCTTTTGTCTTAAAAAATGCAAGTTTTTTTTCATATTACGCTTATTTGGCATTTTTGTATGGTTCTTATATTTTTAGATACTTTGCTTACATATTTTAAAATTTTAAAATTCAAATTAATCAGGTCATTCTCACCGACAGATACTTAAAAAGGTCAACGTTTACTTGTTGCTTTCTTAATAGAAGTTTGAAGAATGTAACGTTTTAATATTCCGGTTAATCCACAAGACCTTTAGACTTTTCTGTCTAATTAAGAAAGAAAAATTGACGGTTTATTGTTGTGTCTTTGTTGAAGCTTTGATATTGTTACATGTAAGACCTGAGTGTTTAAGATTCTTATTCACTTTATGGTCTTACTTGTATAATTTTAGCTTTTCTAAAGTATTCGGAAAAAGTTTCCTGACGAGCTGGCCTAAGCAACCAGCGAAATGCGCATAGAAACTAGCTTTCCCACAACAATAAATTTCAGTGTTTTCATTCAAAAATTGGGATTATTAGCACATAATTAATAAATGAATTAACAACTAATAATAAATATTTCATTCCCGAAAATAATTTTTGATATTAAACATATTATGTTTAATTAAATCACCGACAAACATATTATGGTTTAATTTGGCCTCCATCAAGAAGCCACAACCATAGTATGGTTGCCTCCAAACATGTTTTGGTTAATAATAACTAAAACATGTTTAATACTTATAATAGCATAGTTGGTTTTTAACCATAGCATGTTGCTCTTGGAAAAGAGGAAAATACTATTGTTAATTTAAAAACATATTATTGTCATATTTAACCAAAACATGTTTAAAGACAACCATAATATGGTTGTGGCTTCTTGATGAAGAACCAGTTTAACAATAATATGGTTGTCGGTGACAATAATATGGTTAAATTAAACATAATATGTTTAAACATTTTCTATAAAAAAAAGTTTTGTTGGAGTTGACCATTTTTAAACATGTTATTTCTCTGCGTGCAATATTATCTAGCCGAATTCTAAATTCACAAAATCCAAATATTTTTGTCGTGTGTTCAAGTTCTGTAACTCCCGCGTCGAGAAACTTTTCGATTGAAATGTGTGAAATGAAACAAAAATGTCATAAATTGAAAAAAGCAGCTGTTTTTCTCACTTAACTGCGTCTGTAACATTTTTGGCGAGTAATTGCTGTCACGTTAGGAAATCACTTGCCAATTTACCGAAAAAGTGTGTCTGTAAAATTTTTGTGAGAAAGTTTCCGCTTTGAACTGTCAAATAAACTCACGCATAAAAACGGGGTGAGAAAAAATTTTAACACTAAAAAATATATTAGAAATAAAAAATATATTATAAATGCAAAATGAAATGAATAATAACACGGAAGAGGTTAATATTTTATTCTTGTCAGATCTTTTCATTGTTTAATTATTTTGCTTTTAACATTTTTGAGACATATACGAATGTTTTAGCAAGTATTTTGTAAACAACAAACATTGCATACGCATTTTAAATTATTTGGTATAGCCGACGGTTGTATTTTCGCCGCCGTCATTGAAAATTTTTAATTCTTCGTCGCCGTCAACGTAATTTGTGACTGGCGTTCTCAACATCTGCGATTTCATATCGGCTTCAAGTGGAACATTATGACATTTATAGCGTAACGACGTAATCTCTTCTGATAGTGTTCGACATGAGTTGCTGACACACTTTTTTCTCACTTTTCGAGAAACGATGGAATATTTTATTTTACATCTTTTCGATGCGAGGAGTTCTCACCAAAGTTACATAACATGGGTACTGACTGTCAAAAAAACAAATAGAAAATCTTTTTCATTACATTTTGCGTCTAGAGTATTACACTCTTTTTAGAATATAAGCTGCTGTTCGGAAAAAAATAAATATACCTTTGTTTCTGAAGCTAGTCAATTGAATTTGAACTTTTTTAAGAACCATTTTTAATACAAACATACTTGCGTGTCTGTTTATTTTTAATAAAGTTCGCTTTACGGTTTTCCTTAAAAATATTTTGTGTACGAGTATAACCTTTTTATTCACTTTTTTATTTAAATTTAAAAATAATTTGTAACAGTTTGGTAAGTACGCACTCTAGCACTCATACACAAAAACACATAAGACTGCAAAGCCAAAATAAAGCAGCTTCTTAAATATGGATTACAAGGATTATGCTTGTTGTATCTGCCTCTTTTCCGTTTCCTTTTCCTATTGTATTTTTTTCTTTCATTTTACCATATTTTTTCTTTTGTTTCTTTTCTTAGGTTTAACGTTAATGTATAAATGTATAAGTGTGTATTTTGTATATGTAAACATTTATTTAAATGTTTATATTTCTACTTACACTTATGTAAACAAAAATATGCTTATACAAGCATAAAGACACACACACACAAGAAATTCATACATACATAAGCACTTTCATGTTTTACAAAGCGCTTTTACTGGTTGTTATGTAAATTATACAATACAAATTCAAACTTAAACAAATTCAAGCATACATGCACATTTTATTCTCTTTATTTTCTTTACCTCTGAGTAGCTGGTTAAAAAAGTTTGGGTTTTTTATTTAATACAATTTTAAAAAGACCACAAACAATTCAATCTGAAAAGCAAGGAGAAGAAAAGTGTTATTTAACAAGTAAGAAAGTATATTCTGTCAAGACCGACCTTTTGATACCCTACACCAAAGTACATAAAGAGAAATTTTCGAGGGTTGTACCCTATTTGGGACGCATGCCAGAATAAAATTATGTCGTGAGATTCAGACTTAAGTAAAAGTTCTTTGTGCCAATTGTTATTTAGATATTTTCATCAATATGAGATTTGTTTGCCTTTAAGTGATTTAAGGGAATGGCTTTAAATAGGGCCTATGGCTTTCATGTCATACTCAGTAGCAACATTTGTAAGGAAGTTATGGCATTAGAAGCTACTTCCGGGATTATTATTTATATGGGAGCTATAGTCAAATATGGACCGATCCCAATCAAATTTTGTTAGATGATTTGGATTGTAATAAAATAAGTTTGGAACAAATTTATTCCAAATACCAAGGTATGGGGGCCATGTGAAATAACGGCCCGATTTTCACCATGTTCAGTAGGCTTAATCCGTATGACAATTGAAACCTTTGTTCCAAATTTTATTACATTATCTTCAAAACTGCGAACTATGCTTTGCGCACATAGCTTCATGAACAGCCGGATGGACGAACATCGGTAGATCGACTCAGAAATCGACTCTGAGTGGATCGGTATACTATCGGTATACTACAAGAACCATTTTCTTAGTGTTACCCACATCACCACAAACGTATAATACCATTTACACTATTGTGATGTGGGTATAAAAAGAATAAAATTAAATGCTTAAAAAAGTAAAACAGAGATTCCAAGAAAATAAGAACATACATTTGAGTGAAAACAACAGGCCATTAAGCGGGGAAAAAATTTAAGGCGCCAATTGTGTAAAACGCTGCGCAACGCCAAAATTACATTTAGTCAATTCACAAGGTATCCTAACATGTCATATTGTCAAAATGTCCCAATATTTCACAATGGTTTAAAAATATTGTTGTACGGCTCAGCCGCTCAGTGCTGGACTTTTCTGATTAATTACGACAGCACAATAAACACAGCAAGCAACGTTCTATTTATTTAAGACACTTTTTGTTAACAAACCAACAACAATATTTTTAAACCATTGTGAAATATTAGGACATTTTGACAATATGACATGTTAGGATACCTTGTGAATTGACTAATTGAAAGAAAAGACAAAGTGAAAAATATTTTTTTATTTTGCTGTGGCTTTCTGCAGATATTCATTTTGCGTTTTAAAATTTTCAATGCCTCAATATATGCAGCGTTTGGAATTTAGAAATGTAATATGCATTTCAGTAGGGCCTAAATTCTTCGAAATCTTAAAATTTACAATCAAAAGTTCTTTTACAAAAACGTTTTTTTAAATAACTGAAATAAATGCAGTACATTTTTCCCCATTTTTTAAATTGCTAATTCTTAATGTTTTAGACAGATATAATAGTTATTTTAGCCAGTTCTTGTTTATATACGCTTCAAATTTTTCTGCTCAATTTCTTTTCAATTCCCTTTTAAAGTTGCCAGTATTGTCACACGCAGCAATTGGGTTCAAGTTTTCTCGGTTATAGATGCTTTTAAACAACAACAAGAGAAAGAGAAAAAGAAGAGACAAAAATGTACATTTAGCCAACGTTGTGCATACACCTGTGAAAAAAAACACAATGCATAATGATGAGTACAAGCATCTCCGTCCCTTTCTTTTTTCTTCCCTCTTCCAAATACTAACAAGTTGAGCATTAAAATTGTAAACGTGTTCCTTCAATTGATCTACAAAAATAATAGGTAAAACTTTACGTTCGAAGTTTTGGAAAAATTTGGAAATGAGGACAAGCATCGTAATAGTGCAAAATTTTTGTTGAATTACATATTCTAAAAGATCGTCGTCGACTTTTTACTTTAAGTCAGAGCCCATTAGTAAAATATCGATATATCGATATATCGATGTATCGAACGTTTTAAGCTGACATTATTCCCAAAACTTAATATTCCTATGTCAATACATATTTACATATGTACAAACATATTACATGTAATTCCATCCTAACTTTTTATTGTTTCTTTTAATTTCAAATTTACTGCCTGTCCCTCGATTTTTAACGAAACTTTCATTCGCTTAACTTTTATTTAACACAAATAAAACAAGTTAAAAAAAAAGTAAAGAATACAAAAAATTTTTTATTTATTCGCCATATGAACTCTAAAAAAAAAATTTATTGGGATTATATAATGCCAGATTATATTCTGCCGGCAAACTTGTGACACATACTATACAAGTAAACTGTGCAATATAATACTTTTAATATATAAGAACATGCTCAAATTAAAAAAAAAGCAAAATATTTTTCATGAGTCTATTGCTGCTAATACGCCATAATTAAGGAGATTCTTTGCATAATTCTAGGAACCCTTTCCAGAATATTTTTTCCAAGCCTATTTTTTTGCTGTCATCTCTAAAAAACTGAGACAAAACTGAACTGAAAATGTACAATGGAAAAGCGCCGTTATTTTTTTAATATTTGTTAAAAAAAACATATAATGCAATTCTTAAAAAACAAAAGTATTGTAAGCAGTTGAGAAACGGTTAAAATGTTGAATTTTATTATAAAGAGATCTTAAAAATATCGAATTCAATAGTCGTATTTATATATCGATGTATCGATATATGTGTATTTTTAATTTCGGCGATATATATCGAATATAATTCTTTAAATATCGATATTTTGATACATCGATATTTATTGGCCATCCCTAAATCAGCCTGCACTTCTTTGTCAATTTTTTGTTAAGGCAAACTTTAGTGCCGGCTCAAAGTGCTCTGTCCCAAAATGAATAGAGTGCCTTGAATATTTATGTTATATCGTTAGCTTAGTCGGAAAAAGTGCTAACTCCATTTTTTTCAGATTATTCAGGAGAGACTTTTTAGTAGACTTTTTGAAAATCTTTACAGATTACAGTTTTTTTCTTTAGTCCATCCTCTTAAATTACCAGTAGTCGTAGAATTTTAAAATAAATCATTTGCGGACTTTTTGGACTTAGCACATTTGCGCTTTGAAATTTCATTATTTTAGTAGGGACTTATATTTTCCTTATGTATGTTTTCTTTTATTTTTGGAATTTAATTTAAGGAATTGTTCTTTATGAAGCATAATTCATTACAGCGGTGTTTGCTGTAACCAAAAAAGCTCAATAAAACTATTAAAAAAGTAAATGTATTTGGTGTTTTCAAGAATGTACTTATTTTATTGGTGTTGATAAGCAAAATATTAATTGGTTAACAAAAAATAAGAATAAGAATTATTAGTTTAAAGAAAAAGAAATAAATAATAAAAGAAATAAATAGAAATTCTCAAAAAATTTGTTTTTGTTTCATATGTATTTGTGCGAAAGAAAACGTTTTTTCGACATCGTGAAATTGGCAGTTAATTTTTTCGTTTTGCGATAAGAACTCTAGTTTTGCCGATTCACTATATGGGGACAGAGAACTGTGCGACCTTGTCTACTGTTCGTGCGTTTTGCGTCATATAACTGACCATAAATAACTCAATGCGACTTGGTCGAGAACCATATAAAACTCAGACGATGTACTGGGAGAACAATTTAAAACACACTCATCAATCTGAGACCAAAATTCTCTGGTTCGGGTTCTGAAAGTTTTTGGCTTTCTATACGAAGATTTAGGTCGACCAATGACTTAAACATGAGGCTCTCAAACTGTGTTATACCCTGGAAATATAACTATAAATAGCCAAAAACTTTTAGTTTTAGTTTAAGTAATTTTCTCAATTTCTTCTCACGCTTGTTTGGGCGTGACGTCGACACAAGTCCCCTATAAAAATCTTTCTCATCGTTTTGTTTTCGTTCCGTCGTTACTTTATTGCTATTTTTACAATGCAAACTTTTAGCTGATGTATACAAAAAAATGTGTATATATCATTAGTGAGTTTCAGATCCTCAGTTGCAAAGCATTTCGCTGTTTTAAATACATTCTTCAATGCAACCGTATAGAATTTTACAATGCTATCTGCCCCCAAAGTTACTCCAAAAAAGTTATCGATGCAATAAGCAAACTCTGCATCGCTAAACTTGATGATACATTACTCCAGCTGATGTGGAACCCGATTTTCTTGCACTTGAATGGATTATAAGTCTTCGAAATTATAGAAAATAAGCGTGTGTATTATTAATACTGCAACCTCTTCTCGAGTTTAAAAGAGATATTAATAATATTCTTCCAAAATAGCTTCTCCTTCTCGAGGACATTGAGGATCACAACATTCAAAGTGATTTGTGAGATACCACATATACCCCAAGTTTTTATATTTTTAGCCGGCTTAAGTTTATCAAATTTAATTTACATTAAAATATCTTTATCAATTAAAAAAAAAAGGTTTAAAAAGTATTTAAATTTTATTAATGAGATAATTGAATCAATTATTTTTTTAGTTGAAAGAAAATTAAAAATTTAATTTTGATTTAATTAAGATTTTAGTTGTTTTGATATAAATTTTCAATTAAAATTTTAATTAAATGACAAAATATCTTAATTGACTTTTTTCGTTTAAAATAAAATAATTTAAACATGTAGAATTGTTGTTGGGTATTGTCAATATTTTATTAAATAAATTAACACATTGTTTTTTAATAATTTTTTTAATTAAAATTAAAAATATTATTTATTAAAAAAATATTAACAATTTTTAGTAATCAATATAATCATTTTGGTAATAGGTGCAAAATCAACAACTTGTTTGCTTGATATTATGAATTTAGAATAAATTTGGTGATTAGAGAAATTTAATAATTTTTTCTGTGTACAACATGAAATGAATTACAATTTATTGATAATTTCTCATTCTTGACTGAAGCTGGGATTAAACCCACGGACAGGTTGATTTGACATATTGTCGATAGTAAGCACTGTATCTCTTCAGAAATCTTTGCCGTTTAACACTCACCGCCATTGACGGCGGCTGGCAGTTTATAGTCAAACATCAATCTTTACCCCATATTGTATTTTTCTTGGTGGATCGAAATTTGTTGTTGTTTTTCAATTATCTATTATCTATTTTCAATTGATTTACATGTTTTCTCCTTTGCTTCTGTTTTTCATACTTTTTGTCAAGAATTCTTCTTGAAGTCCAAAGTACATTTTTCTTGTTTCAGCACAACTTGAAGGACAAATGTAAGCATAGAGCTTGTGCCTTATCTGTTTAACAATAATTAGTATTGTGGTTATTTTATTGCACTGTTTATCGTTTTTATTCGAAGTTTTTAATTTTTAATCAGGCTAGAGTTCATATAATTTTATTTTCATTAAATTATTTTTAATGAAGAAAGGAGTTTACAAATGAAATTAGTTAAAATTTATTGATAATTTTTCATTATTGACTGAAGCTGGGATTAAACCACGGATTATTCAACCATTAGCAAGAATACAGTGACTTGCAGTTGCAATTAATCAATGAAAAAAAATTTCTATAAATACACTTTGTTTCCCAAAGAAAAACCCAAACTTTTAATGAGCTTTATAAAGTAAAGTCTATTTGATGTTTAGCAAGATATTGTCTGGACGCAAGACAATGGCCCATATTATAAGTTACATTTGACAAACGATTTTCGCTTGCTATCGAATATCGACTATTGAATTTACATTTTATATTATGAGTTGGCAGCACTGTCGAAAGTGTCTTATACCAAATACAACATTCTTAATTCTTTTTGTTCATTTTATGCAAGTTTTAGCTCGTAAATAGCTATTGGAAAGATTCTTTTTGCTTAGGCAACAACTTTTTTTTTTGGCAAAAGGACTTGCATTAAAGTGCAGCATGAAAAAAAGTGGGATTAAACCCCACAGAAGCTTAATTTTTTGGAACCAACCCTAATTCCGACGTGGTCATGTTTAACTTTAATTTTATTTTTTAAATTGAAAACAAACCTTTTTTATTTAAAAAAAAAACAGTTGATAGAAAATGAACTCTGTGAATAGACTTAATCAAAATAGTCCTTTTGTATTGAATGTGCGCCATTATACCAAATGAACGTTAGTCGATCATCCGCATTGGCTGCTGTCGAAAATCTAATTTAGTTCATCATAGGCATCAATAATTTTCTGCTCATAACTTGTCATTTGTTAAGAACTTTCCCCCGGTTAAAAAGGTCTGACCGAAACATATAAACACGAACTTCCGGTAAAGCAGAAAAGCAATTTAAAAGTGCACTGTCTGTAATTTATCGTAAGTTTGCGCCGTCTCAAATTCCCCTAATTATTATCTAGTCTTTATCCACTTTTCCTTTACATTCATTTTAAATTTAGTTTTCAACTTTCTGCTTTAACGCTTTAAAAGGCGTAAATACGTTTAATACAACACGAACAGGACTTTATTTATATTTTTTTGCCACTTTTTTCTAAAAAGTTTGAATGGCAACAAATGATTATTATTCTTAGTTTCTTTGTTGTGTTCGTGTGAGTGTAAACTAACTCAAAATGTATACAAAATTTACCCAAATGGAACGATAAAAACCAAATTCTGAAATTAAAAAAAGAAACATTATAAATAAATGAAGGACGGTTTAAACAGTATTCTTGGTGGTACGATGGATGCAAACAACAGGAAAAAAGTATAACAGTTTTTTTATTTAAAATAAATTTTCTGTTACAAAATACTCGTCGTATTTACGAGCATTATGAAGAATACAGCGCCTTTTCCATTTACAAGTAAAAAAAAATTATATAAACTAAGAGAAAATAGCTTTAAAAGTATAGAAAAACAGCTCTATTTGCTTTTGTTAATAATAATTATTGTTGTTGGTTAATAATGGTACAGAGTAGTGCCTGCATACAGTGGTATTTGCATTACAGATATATTAAAACTACTGAAATGTAAGTTTATTTAAAGCATGACTTTTTTTTAAAGAAAATTGTGAATATTAAGTTTCGAAGAAGATACGAAGAATTTCATAGGAAAAATTATTAAATTTCTCCAATCACCAAATTTGTTCTAAATTCATAATATCAAGCAAACAAGTTGTTGATTTTGCACCTATTACCAAAATGATTATTGATTTCTAAAAATTTTAAAATTTTGAAAAAATATTTTCAATAAATGATTTTTTTTAATTTTAATTAAAAATTTTGCCATTTCAAACAATGTGTTAATTTATTATATAAATATTGACAATTCCCAACAACAATTCTACATGTTTAAATTATTTTATTTTAAACGAAAAAAGTCAATTAAGATTTTTTGTTTTTTAATTAAAATTTTAATTGAAAATTTATTTCAAAACAACTTAAATGTTAATTAAATCAAAATTAAATTTTTAATTTTCTTTCAACTAAAAAAATAATTGATTCAATTATCACATGAATTAATTTTAAATACTTTTTAAACCATTTTTTTAATTGATAAAACACTTTTTTCTGTGTTTAATAAATAACAATTAAAAAAAATATTGGTTTAGGTCAATCTCTGGCGTGCTGCTGATAAGTAAGCAAATAATAAATCAAGCATTTTATATAAACAAAAGCCACCTTTTTCCTTATAATTACTATCAAAAACAGAATTGTATAATTTTCCACACATTTTATTAAGCGATCTCTATCGTTTATTTTACTTTTAGAAGTTGATTTTAAATATGACCAAGAAAAAATAACTCAACCTAATTAAGTGTCTCCTAATCCTTTTAAAGCTCTGTATTTTTCTACAAAAGAAGAGTAAATTACAACCAGAGCTGATTTTCTTTCACAAATAAATGAAAATAACAAACAACGACAAGCAACAACGAGTTAATATATAATAATAAAATTCCTATATTCAGCTGTATCGAATCTTTGATACCCTTCACCGAAAATTCTAATTTTTCGATCTGTGATAAATTATAAATCAGCATCACTGTGAATCAAATTTTGGGTCATCGAATCTTTGCCGAATAAGACCAACGGGAAATGAATGTAGGCAATCAGTAGACCAAAATCCCCAAAGGGGTTTAAAAATTATCCCGCATTGTTAATTTAATGTGATGTGTAATAGAGCCATAGGTAATAAAGCCATATGGCCTTATTTAACTTTAAATTGAGAAATAAGGACATATGGCTTTAGTTCCATATTAGAAATGAAATAAAGCCACTATGATGTTATTTCTCATTTAAAACTTTTAATATAATTGTAAAATTTGTTTATGAATATTTACCACAAAAAAGTTAAAATTAAAAAAGGGATCCTATCAAAATTCCCAAATTTCAAAACCTCGTAACGCCGAAATCCCGAATTTTAGAATTCTGAATCCTAAATACTGAATTTTATAACCCCGATAAGCGAAGCCGAGGAATTCAATATCCCAATTCAATATTCAAAATCATGAATTTTAATGTGCCGAGGGAAGAAGTTTATAATATTTTAGCTAAAATTTTCAACCGACTCACTGAAAAAGGTAAAAAAAAATAATAATGGGTGATTCAAGTAGAGATACTTTTTTCAATAGCGATACAATTTCAAATTTGACAGATCACGTGTGAGTCGTGTCATGCTGTCATGTTATTTTTGTTTTGTATTGTTTGGCATTTCATAATGGAAAGACTTACGCCTGAACAACGTTTACAAATCGTTCAACTTTATTACGAAAATTCACGTTCTGTGAGGAATGTGTTTCGTACACTTCGCTCAACTTATGGTCAACATAATCGGCCTACTGAGCGTACTATTCGCAACACCATCACCCATTTTGAGACCCAGCATTCATTATTGGATAATATTCGACCAAATAGACCAGGCCGTAGCTGAGAGTGTACACGAAGACCGTGGAGAGTCGATTCGGCGCCGTTCGCAGCAACTCGGACTAACGTATGGAACGACTTGGCGCATTTTACGTCGAGATCTTTAATTGAAAGCGTACAAAATATAGCTTGTGCAACAACTGAAGCCGCTCGTCCTTCCCAAGCGACATCACTTCGCTCTATGGGCTCTTGAAAAGTTCCAAGAAGATCCGACGTTTTCGAGGCAAATTTTGTTTAGCGATGAGGCCCATTGCTGTCTCAATGGGGATGTAAACAAACAAAATTGCCGCATTTTGGACGAAGAGCAGCCTGAAGAGATTCAAGAACTGCCACTTCATACAGAAAAAATAACGGTTTAGTGTGGTTTGTGGGCCGGTAAATTCATCGGTCCATATTTCTTTAAAAATTATGCCGGTGCAACGTTACCGTGCCTGAAATTAAAGCTCGTGGTCTCGGCGGCATTTGGTTTCAGCAGGACGGAACACTTCGGTTAGCACATAATTTCACGTTTTGGGCCGGTCGATTGGCCACCAAGATCGTGTGATATAACACCGTTAGACTTTTTCCTGTGGGGATATGTAAAGTCTAAAGTTTATGCAGACAAACCCGCTTCGATTCAGGCCTTGGAGGAAAACATCACGCGTGTCATTCGACAGTTACCAGTCGAAATGCTCGAACGAGTCATCGAAAATTGGACTCAACGGATGGACCATCTGCGATGTAGCAACGGCCAACATTTGATAGACATAATCTTCAAAAAATAAATGCCAAAGAATGTTCTTTCAAATGATAATAAACATTCCCCATTAAATTTGAATTTTCTGTATTTTTTTCGTTAAAAAATTAGGGAACCACGAAATGGATCACGCTTTATGTATATTTTTCTTCACTGAAATTCCAGAAATTCAGAAGCTTGTAAAAAATCGGGCATTTGTTAATGTTTTCAATAAATGGGAATTGATTGCATGCCTCTCTATCAAAGAGGTTATTGACGTGTTGTTGGGGAAAAAAAGGTCTGAGAGTATAAGAGATCTGCTCACTCTAGCTTTCTCAGCTTTGGGGATTTGTCCCCCAAAAAGGGGATTTTTTTATTCGTTGTAATTGGGAATACAAATTTTATTGGTGAAAAAGCATTTTTACGCTGGGGATTTTTGGGGATAATATATTATTGTAAGTGCCATTTGTGAAATGTCAAATCCGATTTAGTCAAGGTTTAGGTATTTTTTTGGTCCAACGGTTTTGCGTACAAAGATGCTGGTGGTTCAAAACCTTTTCAAGAGATTGCTGAAATAGTTTTAGATATAATTTCTGTACCAACAAGTAACGGATATGTTGAACGAGGTTTTCCTATAATTAATACAACCAAAACCAAAATTCACAATATAATGCAGTATTCGGTTTAATGCGACAAATTTATTCCATCTTCTCAAATGCTAACAAATTTAAATACAAGCAACATGTACAACAAAATTGAATTGGCTGATGAATCAGAAAATTTTGATTCTGAAGTTTTCGATATGAAACGTTAATCTTTTTACATACATCTTTACGAAGGCTTGTTGCAACAATGTCATAACTCAAAAACGACTTTAAAGTTTTTAATTTACAGACAACTGAATAGAAAATAAAATTGTATTCTTCCCAATCAAATAACAATACATAATTTGAATGCATTTATAAAAGTAGCTAGTGATAGTTTAAACACAAAAAAATATAAACTTCTTTATAATGTTAGTGCATTTTGGGTCTACATCTCGTTTCCTACTGATTCGGATGATTGGGCTGGACTTCAATCGCAAACTGCTTAGGAGAACTATGTAGGGTCATTGCGTATGTTGACAATGTTTCGATTGCTGTAAGGATAACATTTTCTTCGTCGATACGCGATGTCTTACAAGGTGGTCTTGTGCACCTTTCCGAATTTGCTGGAGTTAGCGGACTTGCTTTAAATCTGGGGAAGACCGAACTGGTCCTATTCACTCGGAAGTATGGCATGTCCGACTTCTGACCTTTTATCCTGAATAACACCGAGTTAAAATTGGCGAAGAGCGCAAAGTATCAGGGGATCATTCTAGGTGACAAATGGACTTTTAGCCAGAATATTACGTAGCGAGTCAGGAAGGCAACAGTTGCCCTGTACTACTGAAAAATTTCCATTGACAAAAATCTTTCCAATCCTTTTATACGACATACTCGTATGGTGGCCAATATTTCAAAGAAGGACCCACTTGGGAAGACTAAGGAAGCTGCAGAGAATGGACTCGCTGTGCCTAACAGGGGCTCTTTGAAACACCCTACCGATGCACTGGATATTATCCTTTGTCTACCACCCTTAGATCTGGTGGGGAAAGGTATGGCGCCGAACTCGGCAATTCGCTTTAAATAAAGTGGAAGTAACCCGGCTCCTAGACGTTGGGAGCCGGACGCTTTGATTACTGCCGCCACTTTTAAGATGAAAAAGAGAAGAAGAACGTAGAATACCTTCTCTGTTCCTTTCCCGCACTAGCGAGAAGACGACTGACCAAGATATCTCTGACGTTGACCTGGAGCGCATTTCAAACTTCGCGTTGGTTCTGCGGTGGGAGTTCAGTGGAATTCCATGGTATCAAAATGGATTATTGGGTTGAAATGTGTCAGGTGGATACTGGCTGCCAATTCCACCGAACCTTTGAGAACTATAAACAATATGAGACTAATATTGTTCATTTCTGTTTAGTTATCCTGAAGGGCGCGTGTTTACGCGAACATGGCTAAATTGGTTGAAAATTATGAAATCTAAAGCGAATATTTCTTAGTGTTACACACGGAATGACAAACTAAGTATACCCTTATTCATCACTCGTAATGGTAGAGGGTGTAAAACTTAAAAAATACAATTTAACAATTATTCTTTGACTGTAAGTCTTTGGAGGTTTGTGAATTGTTTTCATTTTGTTTTTTGTCGGTTGCCTTGGCTGATGTTGATGCCACACTGCTTTTGATTTTCTGGTGCTGTTTGTTCTGGTCCTGTTTTATTTATTTAACTTAATTTTTTTGGTTGCTCGTCTAACAAAAAAAAATTAAAAGAAAGCGAAAGAATGAAAAGTATTTTTTCAGTTTAACAAAAAATAAATATACAAATTTAAATTACCAACATTTGCCCAGCAGACAACAAAAGAACTTGCGAATAAAAACTTGAGGTTTGTATTTTAGAAAAAATATGAAAATATTTCTGTAGTTTATATTCTTCCTCTTTACTTTATTTACTTTTGTAATTGTTTATAATACAAAATGTATTTTATAAATTAAGTTTATCACTGACTTGGACAAATTTTGCAAATATTTGTTTCCTTTTTGTCTTAATATTAATTCAAAATAAAAAATTTTAAATAAATAAGGTCAAGGTTTATTAAAAAAATAAAATTTATATATTTTATTTTCCTTTAACACTGATTTTATTTCCTGATTGCTTTTTTACACCATTTAATCCTGTCATTTTTATATTCTCAAATCTTGTTAATTTTATTCACTTAACTTCACACAATACCCCTGCTGTTTGAGTTATTATTTAGGCTCTTCCAAAACATAAAAAACAATAAAGAGATACCAAAAACCAACCTTAAATGAGTCAAAACAATTTTCATAAATAAATAAACAAAGGACACGTACGTTTTCTCATAAAACATTCTGTGCAGAGAAAGCAATTTTTTGCAACTGCCTGTTAACCAGGCTCATATGTCCTAATTTTACTATCCGTTTGAACAAGGTGACGCAAAAGTCATCAACCTATCGGAAGATGCTGTAATTTTTGCAAATAAATCGGTAAATGTCAGTTCTGCGTTAACATTTGTGAAGTAAGCAGATACAAAATACACTTCAATAAAAAATAGAGGAATAACTGTTGCGATTCTTTTGCCTAATAATTCGTCGGTGGTAATGGCGCAGCGTTAGTATCACTTTTTAAGCTTTTGAAACCCGCGTTAGCATACGAAAAGCCATTACACCCGCCCAAAGTTTTTGTAAGCTGTCGTGTTTACGCCGTAAGCATCATCGAAAACGCAGCGGCATAAATTACTACTGTGAACGGTGAGCAGTACAGTACCACAGTACTCTCTTCTACCGCTAATGGACGAATTGGGACTGGAGAACACGAAGTTCAACAGGATGGAGCAACGGCGCATACTCAACAACCTTCAACCCAAATTCTGAGGGCTGTATTGCCGGATCGCCTAATCTCTCGTTTGGTGATTTGCACTAGCGGGGATGATCGCTTGATTTAACCTTTCAAGACTTCTTTTTGTGGGGTTCCGGAAAGTCACGAATCCAGCTCAACTAGTCTCAGACTCCTGAAGTCCGCAAAGAGAATATACGTCAGGAAAACGGGAATCTAAATTGTTCGAAACTGCCACAATTCGGATCCATACGGACGTTAATTCTGGCGACTGCCACCTGGCCTACATAATTTTTTTTTTTTTTTTTTATTTAATGAAAAACATGCACATATCAAATAAAGAGTATCTTTAAGCAAAACTAAAGTTTGTCATTTATTTAAAAAAAATTATAGTCAAGTAACATTGAGTGACAACTTTTGCGCCATCTTGTAGTATTCTGCTAAGTGTGTGTAACAGTACAACTACATAAAGATGTATAAACATATGTAAGTAAACAGAAATATTAAACAAAAATGTATTAACGATTGATTTTTTTCACTAAAAATATAACATTTTTGGTGTAGATGTCATTGGTAAATAGGCAAGCTTCATTAAAAATGTATTCAAAATATTTGATATCCTTTGAGGGGCATAAAGCACATGGGATTTAAGAGCTTTTTCTAAAATTGACATTAAATATGGAATTAGTAGGTGAAGTTCAGATAAATACAGAACCTAGAGGTGAATGTGGAATTCTGATGCGGTAGCGAGGTATTGCGACCAATTCTATCAGTTATCATTAAAATACCTGTTTTGATTGGAGGACGCGGGGTATATAAGCACTTAATCTCAATTTTTTAAAAAAGGCACTTAAGCCCCTCATTAGCCATATTCCAATGAATATTTAAATTGTTTTGTTTGAAAGTGATGGAAAATGTAAAATTTGAGATGGTACTGACGACTAAGCAAAAGAGTACTTTATTAACCATTTTGGTACTTTTTATATAACCTTTTTTTTTTTTTTTTTTTGAAAAATATAAAAAAACCAATATATAAAGGAATAAAATATTAATTAATTTTAATATTAAAATTATAAAATTTTGCTTAACAAACTAAAAATTAATTCATTATTAATTCCCGAACAAACATGTTATTACATATTTTCTAGTGGTGCTCAAAATCTAGTGATGTTATACCGTCATTGAAACCATGTAGTTAAAACGCATTTAAAATGACATTGATGTTTGAAGAATATCAATATTTTTGCAATAGAAAACATGAACGATAAAGAACACTAAAGTGTTTGTTTACCCTTTATGTTATTGACAGGTAGGAAATGTTAAAAAAAGCAACAAAGAAGCATAACAAGAAACTAAAACAAGTACTAAAACTGACGTGGGGGTACTGTGGTATTTATGAAAAGAAAAAGTACTGAAAATAGTACCATAGTACTGAATTTTCCATCACTGTTAAATATATTAATTAGTGAATGAACTCAGAAAAATTTTAGCTATTATGGGGGTAAGAGTGTTCAATTAATAGGTTTTTTAGTTCGATTAAACGATTAATCGATATTTGGCATTTTTTACTTATTTGATTAAACGAATAAAATTTTAAAAGTAATCGATTAATCGAATAATTCAAAATCCAGAAATTTTATAAATTAAGAGATTTTTTTATAGTTCATTTTATAAAAAATTGGTACTTGAGTAAATAAATATTATTAATTACAAGTATTTTAATAACTTATTAACAAAAAAAAAAAACAAAACAAACGTAACAATTCATACTAATTGAGAAAATCTTTACAACAATAAAAAAATAAAACATGTGTTAAGATCATATAATTTTATATGTATAAATAATTAAACGGATCTCTTAAAATAATCTTTTAAAAATAAAATGTTATTTTAATGTTTTGCTTTACATGGAAGCCACACGATCAAGTTTTGTCTTTCCTTTTAATTTGCTATACTCTCTCACTTTTTTTACTAACGCACTCACACTTTTTAAATTAACCACGAGATTGCTCTCAATTTTACCTTTCCATTTGTTTGCCAATTTTACGTTCAATTTAACAACTGACCACAAATTAACTTTGGCACTTTCTTTAGAAAAAATATCTTTCTTAAAAAATTAAAGTGCTTTATTAAAAATAAATTGTGTTCTAAAAAATTCTTGTGCTTTTTTTACAAAATACTTTGAGTCATTTTGAGTTGTTTTTTTCGTCGGGGGCCTTTTTAAAATGAAATTGAATATCAAATTGGGAGCAGCCTGTGACACAGCTGTTAATTCAAACAGGTCTTGACAAGCAGTTTTGAACTTAAAAGTGATTTATTGAACGTGTGGCTCCAGGATTAAAAATATTTTTTTGCATTTCTTTCAATAATAAGTAAAAATTAACGGATTACTGCATTATTTCCGTAATCAGTAAAAATTTACTGGTTACTGAAATTTTTTTCAATAAGCAGTACGCACATGTACGTGACTTACTTACTAAACATGACCGCTTTTTTTTAATTCCAACAGACACATACATTTGGTTTGTTTATTTGATTTAAAACTTTAAACAATTATACTTTTGACAGAAAAATCTTATATGTATTGTTATTCGATTATTCGGCATAAATTCTTCGATTAATCCTTAAATCGAAATCAGCAATTTGAAATTAATCGAACAATTAATCGTCTAAAATTGTTCGATTAATCAAGAATTTTTCGGCTGAACACACTAATGAGGACATATGATGGGTATGAAACCAAAGACTGCAATCTCCATTTATTTATGAGCCAGTATAATAATTCCATATGGGCATTTCTTTCGAATGGTCAACCAGTGCCCATGCTCTGTAACTCCCGCGGCGAGAAACTTTTCGATTGAAATGTGAGAAATGAAACAAAAATGCCATAAATTGAAACAAACAGCTGTTTTTCTCACTTAACTGCGTCTGTAACATTTTTGGCGAGTAATAACTGTCACGTAAGGAAATTTCTCGCCAATATACTGAAAAAGTGTGTCTGTAAAATATTTGTGAGAAAATTCCCGCTTTGAACTGTCAAATAAACTCACGCATAAAAACGGGGTGAGAAAAAAATGCTAACACTAAAAAATAAATTAAAAATGCAAAATGCAATGAATATTAACACGGAAGAGATAAGTTTTTTGTTCTTGGCCGATTTTTTCATCGTTTAATTATTTTGCACCAATTTTGTAATCAACAAACATTAAAGTCGCACTTTACATTTTTTGGTATAGCCAACGGTTGTATTTTCGCCGCCGTCGTTGAAAATGTTTCAATATTAGTCAAATTTGGTCGCCGTCAACGAAACGTTTGAATGTCTTTCTCAACATTTGCAATTTCATATCAGCTTCGAGTGGAATATTATGACATTTATAACGTAACGACGTAATCTCTTTTGATAGTTTTCGACATGAGTTACAGACACACATTTTTCTGACTTTTCGAGAAACGATAGAATATTTCGTTTCACATGTTTTAGATGCGAAAAGTTCTCACCAAAGTTACAGAACATGGCTACAGGATGGAAAAATAAAATGTTGATAATCATCGTGTTTTATTGTTTATAATTATAAAAACAAAAATCTATGTTTCATAGCATATCTCAGCTTTTTTACTTGAGGAAATTCTGCTGGAAACTGGAAAATGTTGTATTTTCTTTTTAAGCTAATTCTATAGACATTTTTATATAAAATATAATTATTTTACATGCAAAAAATATGTCATGTTTGCAATCTTTCTTTAAAATCATTCTATTAGAATCAATTAAGAAGAGAAAAGTGTAACGATAACAAAAAAGGTCGATTAACGTTTAATTAGCGGTTAAATAATGGTTAAAACATATTGAAAAATCGTACGTTCGCGACCGGTACTAAAGCCAATTATACAATAACTAACAGAGATATTTTATTGTGTAAATACTGGATAGAGACTTACATTAATACACTTTTAAAACAAATTAATCTCTTTTAAATATTCGGTTCCATTTCGCAGATTTTTACATTTCACTACTGTCAGTCAAAGTTGACTTCTATTTTGCGTACGTTCGTGACCACATGTTTATAACTATCATTATGAAAACTTAAACTCTATGAAATCCATCTTTTGCAATAAACAAAGAGCTACCAAAATGCTATCGAAACTCAAAAAAAATGCTAGGAAAAGTTTTATTTTCTCTATTATTTGTACATTAAAAGAGTACGAACGAACGTTCTTGACCCCGGGAAATGTGCATATACAAAGTTTTATTCGTTGAATTCTTCGGCTAAGTCAATTTGTGAATTCCAAAAAAGTATTTATCGAGTTTAGATCTATGCCAATCTAAATTTGTTCAGTATAAAAAAAAGATTCGTGATATGTGGCAAGGCCAAATTTGCTCAGTATTGTCCGTTTCTCCATTGAATTCATTGAATTTTATTATCTAAATTTGAGCTGTCGGCAAAATTTGTTTCTTAGATTACGTCTGTCTTACGGTGAGCATTTAATCTCACGTTTTGAAGCAGTCCATTGGTCGCTAAGATCATACGATTTGATACCACTAGACTATTTTTTGTGGGAAAACGAGAAGTGTTGGGAAACCAGAAGTGTCGTGTACAGGGGTAAGCCAGCCACAATGCCAACACGGAAAGACAACGGTACAGCTGCCATTGGTGAGATACCGGCTGAAATGCTGGAAAAAATTTCCCAAAATTGGAGCTTACGGATGGAACACCTACGACATAGCCAACATTAACATTAAATCATATACATATTTTAATAAGCAAGTGGATTTCTTTGGATCCCTTTTACGCCTAATCTATATATTGTATTTTTACAAATGATATATCCTTCGAAAGATATTTGTGTGACAAAAACAATGTAAACACATAACAGAAGCAGTTTCTTTGTTTTTGTGTTTACATAGTAAATAGAACAACAACATGAAGAGTTCTCTGCTATTCATTAAATTGGAGAACAGATACTTGTCCGTTTTAACGTGATCATCGTCAGTGTGACTCTTCCTCACGGTGCTCTTAACACTGGGCCAATACAATGCGTTGACCACCGCCCCCCTCTTCCTTCGCCACAAAGCCGTGACACCAGAAGAGAGGTACCAACTTTGAATCCGTGCGTTTGGGCACTTCATCCCCCTCGGTCAAGGGCGGAGCCTATCTAACACTCCTACCATTTTATGGTCAAATGGCAACCGGTTGCAGTGCAACTCCACACCGAGCAATAACTTGCTCTACCCGCGATATGGGTATTAAACCACAGCCACCACGTTACTCCCCCGAAGGGGCCTCACCATTCACCAGGCTGGGACCGTAGTCCCAGGGGCTTCCTGGTTCCCGTGGTACCAGATAAAGACTCCGGTCAGCTTCGTAGCCTAAGCTACTACCAGTGGACCCCAAACGGCCCTGGGACTGGTGGCCCAATCAGCAATCTCCAGCTCACAAAACACTGCCACACGGCAGCACGGCAACACGGCAACACGGCACAGCGGCAAACTGGACAGCAACACATCAACTGCAACGCACCAACACAGCACACTGCAATACGGTAGGAACAGCAAACTGCAGCACGAACAACAAACAACATACATCTACATATAGGGACTTAGACATCACCAGTAGACAAGACAAAAACAGTAAACAGCCGCTCTCACGAGCGACACTTTGGCCACATCGTGTGACACCAGCACAGGACATCACGCACAACAATGACCACAAAAACAACAATAAACACAGTCGCCCTCACGGACAGACTCAAGGTCACAAATGACCCACAGCAACCAAACAACGCAGCAACAGAGCAGGGGGCCGTTCCGGAAATCAGCCAACAGCGTGCCGCTACTCCACCAAGACACTCCCATCTCAAGCCCCAAGGGACCAGAGATAAAAGTGTCCCGGCACAAGCAACAGCAGCATGGGCAAATCACCAGACACGAACACAGCGAGCTCCCACCAAGACCAGCAATTGACCTCCGAACCACGACAACAATGCGCAGAGCGGACAGTTCGACGATACACGCGAGCGTCGGTTCGCAAATGACTGCGAGCACGACCGCCTCCACTACTCCCGTATCCTCCTAGCAAACACATCACGGGCAAATTGCCCCAACCTCCCCATCGTCCGATCGTCCTCTAAGGCCCTACTATAATCCCAACCCGCCCCAGTATGAGTGATGCCCATACTATCTAAGTCCCTAATGTCATCATAGTAATGGCACTCGGCAATAACGTGCCACACTTCCTCAGGTCCCTGCCCACACCCACAGTCCGAAGTACTCGACAAGGCCCTCCTATGCAAAAATGCATTGAGAGAGCCATGTCCCGTCAGTAAGAACCCCAGACTAAGACCGAAGCCAAAATCTGGGCGCTCGCGTACGAAGACCGCATCACGTATGAAAGCATACGTGACACGACCCTTGTCAGAGTCCGTCCAGCGCGTCCGCCACCTAGAATCAAGATGATCGGCCAACATCACCTTGATTTCCCTACTCCCCTTATTCGCCACGTCAACAGCAGAAACCCAATCATGCCCAAGAAGTGGCAGCCCCTTCTTGATCTTAAAAGCGATAGCACGACGTATCACTTCCAAATCAAGAGGAGCCGCACCCAGCAAGACCTGAAGAGCATCCGTAGAAACCGTTCGACAGACCGGCATGCAAGCAAGCATAGCAACTCTCTGACAAGACAGCACCTTAGCTCGGCCAGCAACAGTCATAACTGTTTCGTACCATACAGGTGCACCATACGCTGCACAGGCAACGAACAGCCCACCATAAATGGTTCGAACAGCACGCCTGCTGAGGCCCCAGTCGCTCCTAAGAATGCGCTTGACCTTACCAACGACTGCAGTCAGCTTATCCCGAACATAAGAGAGATGAACCAAAAAGTTCATCCTCTCACCCATCATTATTCCCAGATACTTGACCTGAGTCGCGTATCTGAGACTAACGATACCAGACCTAATGACAGGCGGACGTGCACTGGACAATCTGCCTTTAAGCAGCATTATCACGGTCTTGTCAAGGGCAACCTCGACACCGACCTGTGCACCCCATTCATTAACAATGCGCATGGCCCCCCCACCCTTCTCTTCCAGAGCAAGCCTAGACTGCCCCTCGATCAGGATGAGCAGATCATCCGCATATGCGCACAGCTTGCCGAGACGACCCAGTCGAGCCAACAGTGGATCCATCATGAGGTTCCATATTACTGGACCACAGACAGAACCCTGCGGGCACCCCCGGGTAACATCCCTCCAAACCGTGCCGCTGGCACCAACCACACAAGCCTTTCTACAGCTAAAGTAACTTCTCCACAAGTTGAGCTCACGACAGCCTACACTACGCAGCCTGTCGAGAACCGCGTCCCAGTGGAGATGGTCAAACGCACCCTTAAAATCAACAAAGATTCCCAGCACATACTTCTCAGTAGAGCTACTAACACATTGCCTAACATGCAGCCACGCGTCTTCTACGGATCTCCCCTCCCTAAAACCAAACTGGTACTCCGAAGTTTCCTCGCTGCTGTCCGCCTTCAGTCGCGTCACCATTATCCTCTCAAGCACTTTTCCAAGTACCGGGAGGAGACTGATGCCCCGGTAAGAGCGAGGATCACTCCTCACCCTACCAGGAGACTTCAGGAGCACAACAACCCGAGCAGACTTCCAAGCCCTAGGGAAATAGCCCTCACTCAGACACTTCCCAAAGATCGACTCCAAGTATTCCGGTATAGCCTTCCAGATGGCCCTGGCCATCTCTCCAGTCATACCATCAATACCTGGCGATTTCCTACTTTTAACGCGGCGAAAACTGTCCGAAACTTCCGACCTAACCAAGTCCGGAGGGCCGACCGTTTCCTGTATAACAGGGGAACGACCAACTACCTCCATTCCCGGAAAGAAGACCCCCAACAGTGTGTCAGCGCATTGCCCCCATGAAGACAAATTAACATTGTCAACCTGGAGGCAAGCAATGTCAGCTACCTTACCTCTACCCCTGCAGATACGGTAAACCGTACCCCACGGGTCATCCCTATTGTCCCGTACGAAACTCCTCCACTCGTCCTCCTTAACCCTAACAAGCTTGTCCTTGTACGTCTTGAGGGCAGACAAATAAGTGGACTTGCGCAGAGCTAGATCGTCAGAATGGGCACGTCTGGCTCTCTGGAATAACCTCCGGAGGTGCCTGACGGACCTTTTCATCCTTTCCAGCTCGGCCGTCCACCATTTGACCTTACTAGGCGTCCTTCTAACAAAACGACCTAGTACGGCATCATTAACCGTGAGCAACCACTGGTTAATCATGCTGACCTGGTCATCTAACGTCAGTGCCCTATAGTCAGCCAGCGGGCGCGTTAGCGCCGCCTCTCTAAATTCCCTAGCATAAAAGTCCCAGTCCACCCCGTGACTCCGCCATCTAAGAGGCAGAGGCGTCTCCCTCGTCCGTTCGCGTAAGGTGACCATAATCTCAATCGGATTATGATCACTTACTCCCCATTCGTCACAAACCCTCCACCTAAGTCCAAAACACGTCAATGCCGCGCTATTCGCGAGCGTCACGTCAATGTCACTATTACCATTTGGACCATCAAAAGTATACAACTCACTCGGCTCATTGACAACAATGAGACACTTTGTGACCAGCCATTCGCTAAGCATTACTCCTCGTATAAAGTTCGGATGTCCAGAAACATTTCTGGGCATCTTAGAGAACCACATACGAGAGCATGCGTTTGCGTCAAGTCCGAGGATAACAGGAATACTACTCCCAGAGAGTAGCACCGTATCCATGTAGCTTAAGTATGCATCCAAAGGCTCCCTACCTACACAGTAGATGCTAGCCATCAACATCTTCCCAAAGTCGCACTCCACAGAAATGCAAACCCCCCATTGGCTACTACTAACTAACATTACGTCCATGTCCCTATCATCAACTACAATAGCCGAGTTCCCCCTCACGTCCGTATAAACTCGCATCCCCCCCGGCAAGCCCCTCACGCAGCCATTCGCGAAATACGGTTCCTGCAAGAGTGCAAAACGAACCCCACGACGCCGCATCGCCTGTCCCAACTCACACATCACCGCGTAGGCACCTTGGCAATTTAGCTGGAAGATCGGGAAACCCTCCATGCTTAATGTCTAGCGTTCACCCTTGCAACTGCGGCCGCATAGACCGGACACACCATCGACATCATAAGGTGGTTCGAGGGCAAGCCCTTGAACGCACAATTCCGGCAACGCAGCTCATTTTGGCACCTGGCCACTCCATGGCCCAGCATACCACATCTACGGCACACCTCATCGTTCACACGGCAGTCACGCACGCGGTGGTCGAATCCCAGGCACCTGAAACAGGAGAACACTGGGTCCTGTATTCTCACCAAAAATCGGAACCACTTGACGTAAACGCCAGTAGCCCTCAAATGCTCCGCCACCCTTGGGGTACATTCCAGCACCACGTTCACCGGACCACCATCCACCTTCCAAGGCTTCGTGGCCAGCCTGACACCTCGCCGGTAGGACTCCGGCGACATCATCTCTTTGAGATTCATTTCATACAGCTCGTTCATGAACTCGTCCGGGGTAATTTCACCGTGCACCCTCTGCACCGTCACCTTGGGGCCCAATTTGTCGGCCGCCGTCACCTCGAGCCCTACCTCCTGGAACGTCTTGTTCTCGACTATCCTCTTGCGTTCCGCCACCGAGGGGGTACGGATCACCGCTCCACCATCCCGTGTAGGCCGTACCTCGTGCACTCTGACACCCAACGTTGGGCCCACCTGCTCCACCACCTTATCCACTACCTCCTTCGAAGTAGTAGGGACACCTTTCCCCTTCACCACCACCGACCACGTCTCAACTGGCTTCGTTGCATAAGGCAACTTAGGGGCCACCACCACCGCCTCAGGCGCTTTAGGCACCGCGAACACCGCCCCTCCGTTCGAAGGAGCCATGTTTGAAGGCCCAGCAGCCACACCAGACTCGAGACGGCCCTTCAGCCGCTCGTTCTCCGCCAACAGCCTTACCAACACCTCTTCATATCTTGCCGCACAGTCGAGCACCTCCTTCGCCAACTTCGCAGCCACACTGTCCTTCACCACCACCTCGGTGAGCGCCTTGGTGATCTCTTTCATTGCTGCTATTTCACCTCCACCTGTACCACCAGCAGCCTTCCTCTTACTTTTCGGCCGACGCGTATCAGCGAACACCGACGCGGCATCCGTCGAGGCAACTATTTCCACCTCGTCGTCGACCCTCAATACAGCAGCACCAGCAGCAGACATACCAGCACCAGATCCAGCACCAACAACAGGTACAGCAACAGCAGCAGCAGCAGCACGCTTCGCCTGCGGCGAGCCCGGCTTGAACCGCTTTCCCTTCTTAACGTCCGCCTCTTCACCACTCGACACTTCACTATCAGTGTGCCGAATTTTTGGCACACTGACCGGCGGTACACCCCTAACGTCATCAGTGGTGACGTCGGATGCGTCACCCTTCGGTCTCCTTTTGCCCGGAGGCATCGCCAAAAACCAAAATTTCCAATCAAATCACAACCTTACACACTGCCAAGTCGTCAACCAGAAATACACGAATAGCAACCAAGACCAATCCGTAAAATCACACCAAGAACCAAGAAAAACACAGCCAATGTCAAAATACCAATCGCCACGAGAAACCACCAGTTGACATAAATGTCAGCAGACAAAAATGTCAGCGATTTCTCCAGGCAAACCGCCGGTGTAAACGCAGTCCTGTATAAACCCAGAAAATGGTAACGCCGCCGGCAACACAAAAACGAACGCCGCCAATAGCAGAAACACGCCGCAATAAATTAAAAAATCACGGAATTTTAATCCGCCAATATTTCCGACATCCACTTACCGATCCGAAAAATTCGACCACCGTTCGATAGCCAAGATTCACCGGAAAATTCCGACACCAAAATCGGAATTTTAACCACTGTCTATACCACCGAAAAAATACTTACAAAATCAACTTCGAAGAGCTACTTAAAAAACGCGTCCGCACTATTCAAGAAATAAAAAAGAGAAAGACAATTTTAAATATTTTGTTTTCTTTTTAGAAGAGTTGGTGGTTATAAATGTTACCGCTGATTTCTTAAATTTTTGCACTTATGAATATTAATATGGTTACATTGTAAAGAATGTCTTTATTGCATTTTTTTTAAAATAAAGTGCGATCTTTTGATGGGCTGCAATTTTATATAACAGACACTACCGATCAGGGTCATTTGTTATATGATAATCATGTATTTACAAAAAAAAAAATATATAGAGAGGTTGTAACAAAATAATTCATCAACGAAATAAATATTTATTATTAATTAATTCATTTATTAATGATGTGCTAATAATCCCAATTTTTGAATGAAAACACTGAAATTTATTGTTGTGGGAAAGCTAGTTTCTATGCGCGCTTCGCTGGTTGCTTGGGCCAGCTCGTCGGGAAACTTTTTCCAAATACTTTAGAAAAGCTAAAATTATACAAGTAAGACCATAAAGTGAATAAGAATTTTAAACACTCAGGTCTTACATGTAACAATATCAAAGCTTCAACAAAGACACAACAATTAACAGTCAATTTTTCTTTCTTACATTCCATATAAATGGAAAATACATAAAAGGCTTTGTTATAAACATTGAGATTAGGAAACTTATGTTATATATACATTTTTAGAAAAATCGTCACTAAATTTCATATGCCTAAAAGAAATATGCCTCATAAAATTAAAAATTGTTCTGCTCTACTGAGAATTATTACATTTTGAGTTAATACCCTCTTTATGATCAAGTGCGATATGTTTTTTAACATTTATTAAATACATTTCTATGTACATATTTAATAAAGTTTTAACCCATACGATTAAATAAATATTAGAAATAGCGGTACAGATAAGTTATTTCTAGATTGCAGTCGATTGTGTCGACTGTATCGACTGCTGGCCCATACTAGTAATAATTAATAAAAAGTTCATAAAAAGTTCATTTATGGCCCCTAATACTTCATTCACTTTTTCAAATTTTCTGTGATTTTTAATTTTCAAGCCGCAAACGGTTAAATAATCACCCGTTACAATTAAAACTCCACTACAAAAGCTGCTTCTGCTGAAAAGTAATAAGACAAAAGAACAATTGCCAGCAGGCTGAACATTACAAAACTAGATGACGGGCAAAAATCAGCACATATTTGAGTTTTAACCATACTCTCCACGTTTTCCCTAAAACTTCTCTTTTTAAAACAGTGTAATTGCATTTTACTTAAGATTTTAGTTAAATTCATATACCACCACGTATCAAACACCAGAGACAGATTCAAATTTTTTCCAAATTGAAGCAGGGCAATATACAAATGTATCTATAAATTTAACACATAATCCTCAAAAAAAAAAAAATATATATATACAGATAAAATGTGAAATGCAAATAAAGGGTGATTCACCGTGAGGTTTGATTTTCAATATGCTTTTTTGCAGATAACGCCTGATAAATATTAAACTGCTTTGTCATTTCTGTTCAGTACCCTTTGGCAAATCATCATGGAGGCCAGGCGACTTAAATTTGTGTCTCATTTTCAGTGAACGGGCTCTGGAAAAACTCAATGAAACTCCGGTGTTTTATCGTGAAATTTTGTTCAGTAATGAAGCACATTTCTGGTTTATATGCAAAATTACTGAATTAAGGCTGATGTGCAACCCGAAGAGTACCAAGAGCAACCATTACATCTATAAAAAACAACGGTATGGTGTGGTTTATGGGCTGGTGGAATGATTGCTTCATGTTTTTTCAAATTTGAGAAAAATAAGAATGTTACCGTCAATGATAACCGTTATCGCACCATGTGAACGGACCAAAGACGGGCAGAAGAAATCGATTCCGGAAAGAAGTTTGTATAGTGGTTATGTAAAATCACGATTTTTAGTAGGTTTCATCATTATGACTATTGAAACGTGTGTACCAAATTTCATCTTGGCGCATGGACAGACGGATGGACATGGTTAAATCACCTCAGATAGTGATTATCAGTCGATAGGTATTCTAATATATGGGTCATGAAGCGATATTTTTATATGTTACACACATCAATGCAAACTTAATCACTATTGTGTTGTGGGTATAATTTGATCCTGAATTTCGGAAAGGCTTCAGGTACAAATTTTTAGAAACTGAGTTTTTTTGCTCTACTTATAAACTATAGATGGGAGTAGTGCATTAATTTTGCATTTTAGGTTAGTGCAATCATTTTGTTGATGTTGAGTGATGAATTGAAAATTAGCAGCCTCACTAAACGAGAGTGATAGTGATGCTAAAAAATTTTGCACTCAAAAAAATAGTTTGATTTATGAAAAAGCAATCATCAGTTTATTGCAATTTTTTTGTTCTTCACTCATTTGAGTGCAACTTAAAATTTTGCACTAAATTTACAAATAAAAAACTTATTTTTTCATGAGCCATGAGATATTCCGTTATTGAGAAAATTTCATGTCGTTTAATTTCCTTTGCTTATGCATATCATCACAAGAATCCAAAACTATGCGCATACAAAATTAAATTTTTTAAATTTTAGTGAGAGTCTGTTTATATGCAGTTTTTTTGATTGCAAGTGCAAATTTTGCACTATTTGAATTGAGTGCAGATTTTTGCATTCAATTTTCGTTTAGTGATAGTGAAATAATTTGCAATATCACTAAATGTTTTAATTGGTAGCTAAAAAAAATAGCAATCATCACTAAAGCTGGTAAAAAAGAGTGCAAACTAATTTTTTTGCAGTTTTATTTAGTGATAGTGACTTCTGATTTAAATCAATATTAAGTTCACAACCCTTAACTATGTAACGGAATATGTGCTTCCTGAAATTCAAGCGCATGGTCTCATTGAGCTCTGGTTTCAGCAAGACGGAGCTAAAAGCCATATAACTAGTGAAACAGCGACCTTGTTGAGAAATCATTTTTGCGAGCACTTAATTTGACGTTTTGTTACGGTGAATTGGACTATTTTCTCTGGTGATATGTAAAGTTTGAGGTCTTCAGGAATAAGCCAGCTATGATTGACGCTTTTGGAGCCAACATTTCTCGTCTTATTCGCGAGATATCATTCGCTATGCTCGAACGAGTCGCCTGAAATTGAACTTTCCGAATGGACCACCGCAGACGTAGTCACGACCAACATTTACGTGATATAATTTTCAAACAATAAATAACATTTTAGTTCACTTTCAAACTTATGTGTTTTATGTTACATTATAAATCACACCTCACGATGAATCACGCGATATAGCAACACCAAAAAAATACACATTTATCTGTTTTTTACGCTTTTGACTCTAGTTTATTCTTTGGCAAACAAAAATGTCACGATACGTTGCCATAACTTCTTAACAAGAAACATACACTCGCGGATAACTTCACAATAAAGGCCAACACAGACAGTGCGACATATACAAACTGCTACAGGATTGTTTATGTTCCAAGGGCTTTGTATAAAAAAGTAAAAATGTGTTCATCACTTGCTTTTTCACTTGTTACCTGATTTTCTGGCTGCAGAATTTCCAAATATACAAACATGATTTTATGCTCACGATTATCACTAAAAGAAAAAAGAGGTCTTGTTGACGTTCATCATGTGCATATGTGATAGTTGAAGCATCAATCCTTTTAAAGTTCGTGTACATGTGAAATGGGTTTGAAGTTGAGTATTTCGATGTGTGAATGAGTTTTGTTTTCATGCAGTAGATATATTTTGTTTTTCATTTCAATTTGTGTGTGATTTGTGTGTTTAATTTCATTATGGCGAGTTTTAATGTCATTAATTGTTTGTTCGCTATTATACATGTGTCAGTTTTGATTAAAATTCTTAAATTTGTTTAAACATTTAACAAAGAAACTTTGGTGCAAAATGAAAATTGTTTTCTAGTGTTAATTGATTTGCAGCTTTATAAAGTTGAATAAATAAAATTTCGTTTTTTTTTTCAATATTGTTTTGGAGACTTTAAAATCAATTTTATTTCGTCTTATTCATTTTCTAATTGGAAAGAGTTTTAAAGTGAAATGTTTTCCTCAAACAGGCCAAACAGGTTGCCATAGTGATTTAATGGTCGCCAACAACATTTGGTTTTAATTTTTTTTTTAACTGTCTTGGTGTTGGTTACCTAACAACTGAAAAGTTAACTTACACTAGAAAGAACTCTTGCTATGTAAATAAGTTTTACAATTTTTTCTCTAAGGCCTCTGACATTCCCATACGATACTACGAGTATGTACACTAAAATTGTGTTGAAAAAAAGTAGATCATACTTAAATAAACTTGTTAAGAGTTAAAACACAACAATTGAAATACAAAGTAAATACGAAAGGAAAAGCTTTAACAGTTTCAATACACGCAGAGAGAACACATATTTGGATATGGTCAACTCCATGGTCTCTTCGCCTCTCACCAATAAACCCAGACTTTCTGAAAGAAATCTTTCATAGTGTGAACTCAGACTTTATGTCTATAAAAAATAGATAAAAATTAAACTACAACTATTAAAGCCTGTGTGTGTTTTTAGTTGTCAAGAACTCTTTTTTTAAACAAAGATTTTTTGTGGTAATTGTCAAGAATTATGCAAATTTGAATCTATCAAGCCTCGTCTAAGACTATTATTTTCAAGTGTTACACACATCACCGCAAAGGCACAATATACTCTCCCCTTTCCTGGTGTGGGTGTAAATATACCCTCATTTCCCACAAGTGCTGGTGGAGGGTATAAGAACATAATAAACCAATATTAAATTTTAAGACACTCTCAGAAAATTCAATATTTTTCGACATCACGTTAAGAAATTCATGGTATTGACAGGAAATCTTGGATATCAAAACCGTCTTAGATTATGATATGCACTAAATCGCCCAAGCCAAAAATTCCTTCTTCTAAATATATGTGTGGCTTGATTTAAGCAAAAAGGTACACAAATTAAGTCGAATACAGCAATTAAAAAATAAATAAGTTTTAATTCAATAGTTACCCAGTAAAAACTTCGCCTGCACAGAAAAACGTATTTTATCAATTAAAAAAATGGCTTAAAAAGTATTTAAATTTAATTAATGTGATAATTGAATCAATTATTTTTTTAGTTGAAAGAAAATTAAAAATTTAAATTTTGATTTAATTAACATTTTAGTTGTTTTAAAATAAATTTTCAATTAAAATTTTAATCAAATAACAAAAAATCTTAATTGACTTTTTTCGTTTAAAATAAAATAATTTAAACATGTAGAATTGTTGTTGGGAATTGTCAATATTTATTTAAGTAAATAAACACATTGTTTGAAATGGTAAAGTTTTTTGATCACTCTTTTAATTAAAATTAAAAATATCATTTAATGAAAATATTTTTTCAAAATTTTAAAATTTTTAGTAATCAATATAATCATTTTGGTAATAGGTGCAAAGTCAACAACTAGTTTGCTTGATATTATGAATTTGGTGATTAGAGAAATTAAATATTTTTTTCTGTGTACAAGATAATGTGTTGAGTAATCAGGAAAAAGTAGAAGGACTACTTACAATTCTACTGAAAGAACCAATGAATTTTACAAAGGATGTCCCAAAATGAACGATTTCAAAAGTTATCGATTATTTTTTACCTACATATATCTAGAAAATAAGTAGTTAAGGAAGTAGTTAAAGCTGTAGCTATAGCAGAAAGCTACTAAATAATGAGTGAAAGAAGTTATTAATTTTTAAAAAGTAAGCGAAGCTTTTACTGCCTACTTAAATCAAGTTTCAGTTGCCATCTATTTTACAAATCGCAAGAAAAGCCTGCTTAATTCAAACCATCAGTTTCTCGAACCAAAACATTTTATTTGAACATACAGAAATCTGTTTTGAAAGTTTTAATGTAAATGCCTTAAATTTTCAATAAATTTTCCCAAAAGAAAATTGCTTTAGGAAAATATTTCTTGAAAAAACTTAAGAAATTATAACTCTATTCACGTAAATACAATTAAAATTGTTTTAAAAAAGTATGAAATACTTAATCAATTCATATAAATGTTAGGTCTTCGAAATAAAATGACTACACTCAAAAGAAAAATCAATCCATTCGTACTTAAATCAATCCGAAGCGGTATCAATAGTACGGTAAGTAACAATTTTCTTGAATCAAGTACAAATTCTTCAAGTGCGAAATACTTAACATACATTTATATTTAACTAAATATAAACTAAATTGGAACTTTTACTTTTAAACATGAAAACATAAAAACTTATAGCATTAGTTTCTTATAAAAAACTTAATATGAATTAATAAATTTTTGATTGATTTTCTTGATATGTCGATTCAAATAAAAATTCACCCCTATTATGAAAGTCGACGACGACATGAGTCGACGGCACCGGAACATTAATTGTATTTTTTTAGTCGTTATTGACAATCGTCGATTACTATTAACAGTCACTTGATATTTTCTAACGCGCTTTTAAGTCGACGTCGAGTAGAATTGCCTGTTTTAATCGACAGGAAATTTTGCGACGACTCAAATGAAAGTTAAAGAATTTTTAAGTAGAATGTAAACATATTTATTGAATACGTTAAAATAAAAAATGCGAACTTAAAAGAAGTTATGGGCACAAATTTTATCAGTAAATTAAACGCGACAATTCGGAAAAGTTTGCTAAATTGCGAAAATTCGCGAAAATTTTTGATATTTTAAACAAGCCATAAAATTAATTAAAAGTTCTTAAAAATATAAGGAAAGGCAAAATTTCGGTAAAAATTGCAAAATTAGCGAAAATTCGCAAAAATTTGCTAACAGCGGCATGATAGCAAAGTCTTATAATTATTAATAATGAATAAAGCTATAAAGAATCAGAAAACTTACAGTAAAAAATAGCTATTATCGCAAACACGGCAAAAAATCGGAAACAAATTCTAAAATTAATTCGAAATCGCTAAACGCGCGACGGATCAAGGTGCTTTATCTATATATATGGGTGGTATAATTATTGAGGAAACAGAATCTCTTGATGTTCTGGGCATGAGGATACAATGTGATGTCCGATGGACAGAACATATATTTAAGGTTTCGAAAGAAGCATTCAAGTGCCTCGGTTTTTTGAAACGGTGTAAGACATACTTCACTCCATCTGATCTCCTTACTATTTATGGCACCTATATCCGACCGCGAATGGAATACAACTCTCATGTGTGGGCCGGTGCTTCAAAGTCTATTTTGGAGCTTCTCGACCGTGAGCAGGAGAGGGCTAAGGTTCTCATTGGTGACAGTAAGTTAGCCCATTCTGTTGACTCCCTTGAGCACCGTCACAATGTGGGTTGCATTTGCCTGTTTTATCGTTACTACAACGGAATGTGTTCTGAGGAAATTAGGGATTTCGTTCCCGAAGCCCATACCTTTGTTCGTAACATACGTTTTTCCTCAAGATCCCATCCTTTTGTGGTCGATTGGCCGGTGCATCGTACAACGCCTTACAGGCAAAATTAGTTTTTTGGCCGGACTGTATGTGGAAAAACCTTCCTTCTGAAGTCTTCCCTCTCACTTTCAACATGAATAAATTCAAGTCGAATGTTCACAAGCCCTACCCCTTCTTTCCTCCTTCCCATTCCCTATTTTCCTAGTTCCAACACAATGCAATGCATTAGTAGAGCCATCCCCTGAGTGCTGGTCCTAACCAAAAAAAGAATAATAATAATAAAAATAACGTCGAAGTGATGTAGTCGTCGAAAAATAATTGGAGATGGGATTTCGTCGACACAATTTTGTTATAAAATACCAAATTATCGTCGAAGTGATGTAGTCGTCGACTTGATGTGGCAACAAATAAAAAATTAATGTCGACGTCGACAACGACTTGCATGCTAGAGGTGATTATTTGGATCAAAGGGGCCCTAGAGACTATCAAATAAGTCCATCAATCAGTGCATACTTATGTGTTAACGTCGCACAGTGGCGCCATTTGAGTTTTTTCGTTGCAAAAATCATATCTTTTGAACCGAATAAGATAATTGAACAGTTTAAACAGCATATGATAGATAACTGTTCAGCCTATGAAATGAGCGTTTGGAAAGGGTGCTACGCTTTGTAGGGGCCTACTTATGGGTTATCAAAGTTAAAATTAGTAGAAAAATCAATTTTATGGTAACTAAAAAAAATTATTTTTACATTTTTAGATTGTTTTTATTTTTTTTCTTAAAGGTTTTATGTTTTAAATTATTACCCAATAAATTAAAAAAAAATTATTTTTTTTTTAAAATTTATTTTTTCAATTTTCTGTAAAATATTCATCACAATTCGTAAAAGAAGGTATATCTAAAAGACTAAACTATAATTATTTTGTAACTCTATTCGTGACTTCACATGCCGCAGGGAAGAAATAAGTGGATCGGAAGATGCTGCCAACATGTTGAAGAGGTCCTCAACTTCTTCTGTGGATACATTTCTGCTAAAAGAGATGCAGTTTTCGACGCATATTCTCCATATTTTGTAGAATTGACATTTTCTTTGCAGTTTAAAACACCCAAGATCGTTCCCAATCTTTTCACGATTTGATTGCCAATTCCAATGATTCTAGTTATTGCCTCATCATTTTCAAAAAATCTCCTAGAAGTGTTTCCATCGTTTGAGTTACCGTATCCGTGCTTGGGACAGTCTACTTTTAATCCAACTTGTTTAAAAAAAGCATCCTGTATTTGCTTCTTTCTGATCTTTTCCTTATCCTTTATTGATGTATTTTCATCGAAGTTTTCCTCCTCTTGTGGTAGGGTATATGCCAGTTTTAGCAAGAATTCCATACACCTTATCCTTGCGTGGAATGGTGACATTCCATATTCGTAATTCTCCTCATTTGTAGAATCGTTTAAATTACCAAAGTTCTTCTGACAAATAATAATAAAAAATCGATAAAAAATATATAAAAATGAAACGAAAAAAGGGGTTTAAATAGGGTTTTGCTAAATTTTTACCTCCAATATAATTCTGTCTATATATATGTATTTGATAACTAATTGAAATATGTTATAATAAAGCAGAAAAAGATACTAATCTTAGACTCTTTACAACTAATTATATAAAATTGAGATGTAACATATTATATATGAAATAAATTGAATTTAATTGAAAAAAGTTCTTCTGACTCTTTTTGCAAATCGGGCATGACATTGTTGAGGTTGTTCCTGTCAGTTCGTTTACGACTTTTCCGTCAACCATGGTCAGGTGGAACTCGTAATTGCATTCAATATATTTTCCTTCTCCAATTTGCAGCTTTGTAGGCTTAATCTTGCTTATTTGTTCTTCAATGTCCTTTACCGTAGTCGTTATGAGTTCTGCCGATTCCCTTGCAAACTGATACATTATTGGTCGGCAAAAATGCACTGATGACGGACGTGGATTTTTCCAGTGTAGGGAATCATCCGATTTTAGACGTAAAGGAACTACAGATGCCATAACCATATTTCCGTCCGATATTGTAGCGTCATCGGAAGATATGCTTTGCTTATAAGCGCTTTGTCCGGATGATCCATCGCAGCCCCCTTTGCTGATTAATGTCAACTTCTCAGGAAGAATTTTCACTTCCGTGAAAAACTTTGGTGTGGTTGACTTTCTAAGCAGTTCAAATAATTTTAAATTGTTCAACGCCATGTTTTCAGTACTTAAATTGTTTAATGGTTTCAGTAATTGTTGCGCCAACTTTCAGGCGTAGACTAATCCAGGCATTATGCTTATTTTGCAATATATAGGCTTTTGCTTCCATGCCTAAAAATTTACCTCTTCCCTGCATACATATGGATTTAGGCTGAATAATGCAATTTTGATATTATGCACGTGTCCAAATAAGATTTGTGCCTACCTGTAGGGACCATAAGTCAATATTGTTCCTGACCATTTGTACGCCAAAGTATTGTTTATGTGAGGTACGTACCTGCTAATTTCAATGAGTAGTTTTTTTCAAACTATTAGATCAAACTACTGTCAGTCAAAACATATAAGGGATGGACGCCATACAATTTCTGCAACCATGTCTTTTTGAACTTTTTTACCTCTAGAAGCCAAACGGGCACGTACGGGCAGATAAAACCTTTTGCATTATGTAAAGAAATAATCAAAGAACAGGTTTTGCAAATATGGCAAATATAGAAAAATATAGTTTTTTTTTATTTTCCGTCAAAGTTGAAAAATAGTGAAAAAACGGATAGTTTTTAAATAGTGATTTACCAGGAGAAACACAAAGCAAACAGTTAATTTTTTTTTATCATTATACATTTAATAAATACATCAATCAATACAAACAAAAAATAAGGCGATTCGTTACCTATTTTTCGTGATATTACACCTGAAATCGCAACAAATTGACTAAAAATTGTGTGTTTTTTTGAAAACCGAAAGTCGGTCAACTTTGAACGGTTATATCTTCTAAACTAAAAATGTGATATTATTAAGAGTGGCATATTTGAAATCGTTGAAAAGTTTCCTGTAACATGGGTTTATTCAAAACTTCGTCGGCACTCATGAAAATTTTGATTTTTGCAACCTCGCTTGCTCTACGGGCGCCACTGTGCGTCGTTTATTTCAGGCTTTTTCGGAGACGTTCAAATAAACACGACAATTAACAATTGAATTTGAAAAAAAAACAAAATATTTCCATTTTTCCAGACAACAAACACAAAGCAAAAAAATTTTTTTGGCAATCACAACAGGAGACTATGAAACAAATCGAATTCATACAGGTGACATTTTCAAGTCATCTTTTTATTGTTTATTTATTTGTGTGTATACTGAATGTCAAGCTTTATTTACATTTTGTTAAGAAAATTATATTTATAATATTTAAATTATATAAAACAAAAAAAGTGAATATAAAATATAAAATCAAGGAATAAAAAGTGCGTTAGGAATAAGTGGAGCTACAATAAATTTGCATTACAGGAAAAAGATTTACCTTCTTAACCAATTGTATAAATTTTATAAACAAAAAAATCACTTGTTTATGTTTTCAATAAATAATTTTTACATTTACTCTAACGTTTTACAAAAACAAAATACAAAGTATTTTTTTAAAAAAATAGATGGCTAGCATAACTCAATCTCACGATGCGGTCACCTGTATGAATTCGCCTTGCTATGAAATAATCAGCCATTAAGCATTGCCGACAACGCGACAATGTGTAGCCGAAAAGGAACGACTGCACGCACACAACTATGTGATTGATGTATTTATTTGATAGTCTCCAGGGCGCTTCAGACATTTTTGATCATATACCAAAAAACCGTGAATTTTTTGATCATGAGAAAATGGGTCTTTATTTAAGACAATTTTACTAAATACGAACCAAATAATTTAAAATCAAGAAATTATTTTTGGATTTTGGATATTCTTGATTTAAAAAATGAAGTTGATTACTTAGAAAATAAACTTCTTTCCGTGTATATATGCATATTCTTCTCAAATATTCTGACACTATCTTGTTACTAGCCCTTTTACTGTTTAGATCTCAGCTAATGCTTGTTATGTTAACGAGAAAAGGAGAATCTCGTCACATTGCTGTTGGTGGTTTAGATACATCTATATTTGCCTTAAGTGAATCATTAAGCTGTGAGACAAATGGTAGGGGTCAGTGATCGGAAAGGGTTCAAACTACCGGGAAATGTTATATCGGTAAAAAAAGAAGTTATACGTGTCCCGGCGTTTCGCTAGGACATGTCTAGGAATCGAGATATATCGATTTGAAGTTAGTAACTATCATATAGGGGAAATTGTCACCATTGGTGGTCTTTTTTTACATAACTCGAGAACCACTAGTCCGATTAGGAATTACAATTCCTTTAATCTGTTCATACAACGTTTCGCTACATAAGCAACAGTTTCGCAGTTATAAATAAATGTATGAAGAAAAAAACTGTTTTTTGCCTAAAAAATTTAACTTTTTTATTTTTAATTAATAAAAAATCCAAAACGGTAAAAAAAAGTTTCAAGTCCTATTACTTTCACGTGGTTCCCGAGTGGTTCTCGAGTTATGTCAAAAAAAAGACCACCAAAGGTGACAATTTCCCCTATATGATAGTTACTAACTTCAAATCGATATATCTCGATTCCTAGACTTGACCTAGCGAAACGCCGAGACACGTATAACTTCTTTTTTACCGATATAACACTTCCCGTTGGTTTCATCCCATCCCGATTTTGACTGTCGCATAGTGGTTTTCTAAAAGGAAATCGTACAGTGTCTTTAACTTCCATAACTTTCATTCTTACGATAAGGGCACTGCAACACGTTCAATATATACTGTGATATTTGGAACGCGATCAATTTTGATGGAGTCATGGAAGCCTTGCGTCTGCTACATGTCCAGTATTTAACGCGTCAATATTTACATTATTTTTGTGCTGTGCAATACGGTCGAAGATAAAAAATTCAATGAGAAAACCAACTGCATAACTAGATTGCTGGCTTTTTCGCTAAAGCACAAATTATACAAAAATGTTTTAATTTCTTTTTTGTTTTGTTTTTCCACTTCTTACCAACGTATCACGAACTTATATCACAAAGTGTGCTAAGCGGTTAAAACTCGTATTTATCAAATTTATCGTATGGATCAAATAAAATTAGGCTGTTCTGCGATATGGATCGCGATCAATCAAAAACACGTTAAACACTTTCAATAATTATTGATATACCGGATCACCATCAATATACATTGAACGTGTGGCAGTGCTTTTGAATTTAGAATCAGAGAAGTTTAGCAACAAGTGCTCTTGATGACGTTGTATAACTGCCACAATTGTTTAAATTTAATTCTACGTTTAAAATTATAATCAGAAATTTAAAGAAGATACATGATAACAAAGAGCTTATATCTGATCTACAGATTAACAAGTTTTTATTCAAATAATATCTGGCCTTAAAAAAACGATTGTTTATGGCAAATAAGAACGAATAAATGTAAAACTCGAATTATGGAATAAGATCTCGATCAAATATTCTGTTTTTTCTATGCATCCAATATTTACAATATTTTGTAGCAAACAGCCGATATAAACGGAATAAACTTAATAATATGATCTGTCTTAATTTTTCAATGCCCCATTTCCTCGTAAAAATGTCCCAAATCCCACAATTAAACGAAAGAGAAAAAAACGCTTTAGAGACCAGACACGACTAACCAGTATGATGATATCCTGTTGTAGGTGTGCTTTAACTAAATCTGTTTCAATTTCATTTTATAAATGTTATTTTTTTTTTTTTGCTGTTTTAGTTCGAGTATTGAATTTAACACTTGTATGTACTTGTATAAAGAGCAGGAAAACAGAAACAAAAGTATTTAAGTGGTTTTTGTCTGTATCTGTGTCCATAAGACGGTTTAGGTTATTGAAGTAGACTTGTTTAAGAGTAGGCAGGTTATACAGGTCGCTTTTTTCTTGCTTTATATCATGAACCGGAAATTAAATCACTAAAACTTCTTTTGTTTCTTACTTTTCTAAGAATACGTGTTAAGAGTAAAGCTAGAGAACGATTTGTTTTCTTCATTTCTTATTGAATAGTCACCTGCAGAGGGGTGGAAGTTTTATTGTTGAAAGGCAAAAACAAAAAAAAAAAATAAAAACGTTTTTTGTCCAGCAATTTTCCAAATACAAGTACTTGACCCAGGGGTGATGTGAATGGTTTAGAATTTCAATCAAATTAAATCTTTATAAGCTGCATATTTAACGAGAAATTTAAAAACTTTTTGAGATTTTTTAAAACAAAAATATTAAATTAGAATTTTTTCGTTTCGTTCATAATAATTATTACAATGATAATAACATCATTGTAATTTAACACAGACATAAAAGTCATAATATGTATATACAAATTGACATTTATGCACTTTTCTGTCATATCATACTTCTGTTCTAGTAGTCTGAAGTGTGTATTATACACACGAGTACATAGAAGTCAGTCATTATAAAGTAATTGTAATTGTTATAATGACACAAAAACTATGTAGAATGACATACACAGGATTCGTTAGTATTATATTGCATACATACAGTGCTGGTATTGTGCTTAGGTACATCTAATAACATATTTAAAACAAACACATAATTATTGAAATATTTATACTTTTTTTAATAGTTAGTTAAGGTATGTGGACATTTAAGACATTTAAGAGTTGGCCAAGTGGTCGAAATTCGACCATAATTTTTTATGCAAATATTAAGAAAACATACATATAAGTATATATGATTTTAAATGTTTGGAGAATTCGTTTTTTTCGTCTTAGTGGATCGATTTGGCTAGGTACCAATCTCCGAACCAAATGTTCTCTTCTTCTCAAGTCCGTGAATATTTAATTTAGTTTTTGAAGTTGAATTATATGAAAAAAGTCAGAAAGCACCAATTGAAAAAGAAGAAGTACAAAAATTTCGCCTCTTAAATATAGTTTCTCAATCACTCAGGACTCGGCATGCTAAATTTTATGTTCCTATGTTCAGTATTATTAAAAATTCTAAAAGTACCAGTTAAAGAACGAAAAGTACCAAAAAGCTTTCCCTTACAGATTCTTTTTAACTCAGAGCCATGCATGCGTAATTTTATGTTTCTAGGTCCAATATTAACTTAAATTCAAAAAAGTACCAGTTGAAGAACAAAAAAGGGCCAACATTGTTCATCTTATAGGTTCTCATTCACTCAAGATTTTGCCCAAATAATTTTTTATTTCTAAGTTCAATATTACAAAAAATTTAAAAATTACCACACGCAGCACGGAAAAGTAAAAGAAAGTAATAAAGGCCGAATTGCAAAGAGAACCAGACACCTGCCCGCTTATTTTTTTAATGAACAACGATAAGTATAAATTTTCTTTTTGGGTTTCAATTAGTTTTGGAGATATGAAGTCACCGAATTTTTACTCTTTTTACACTGTTAATAAATTGCACTTCTGTAGGTAAATGCCTTTTAAATGGTGTATTTTTTCTGTTTAAATCGGTTGACAAACAGAGACGGAAAGTGTACGTAGAGAAAAAATATGTTTAGATATGGTCACCTCCAACAAAACTATTTTTAGACAAAATTTTAAACATATTATGTTTAAATTAAACCATATTATTGTCACCGACAAACACATAATTATTAAATTAGTACTCCATCAAGAAGCTACAACCATATTATGGTTGCCTCTAAACATGTTATGGTTAAATATGACAATAATTTGTTTTTAAATTAACAATAGTATTTTCCTCTTTTCTAAGAGCAACATACTTTGGTTGAAAATCAACCATGCTATTATAAATGTTAAACATATTTTAGTTATTACTAACCAAAAGATGTTCGGAGGCAACCATAATATGGTTGTGCCTTCTTGATGGAGGACTAATTTAACAATAATATGTTTGTCGGTGACAAAAGTATGGTTAAATTAAATATAATATGTTTAAAGTTTTTCTTTTAAAATAGTTTTGCTGGAGGTGACCATATATAAACAAGTTTTTTCTCTTGGTGTAGATATGACGAAAAACTCCAAAAAAAACCTGACCACTAATTTGGTCTACTTTAAAATTTCGTTTTAATATTTTTTGTATATCTATTAAACTTCATTACTGCAAAAAATTAAAGCGCAATTTAATTAATAAAATGTTTAATGCTGTTTAATCTGGCAAACGTTATGCAAAATCATACAAATGTTTAATAAAAAAAGTGGTTATAATTGAATTATTTATTTCGAAAAGGGCTTAGGTAAAAATTTTTGGAAATCTAGTTTTTTGCAGTTTTTTTGAGGTACAGGTACACTGACTGTGGGAATGAACGGTTATATACTTCTTCCGAAACGGTGAATTGCGAAAAAGGCTCATCTCCGTATTTATGAAGAATAGTTAATATGTGGGTTTTAGTTAGCAACTGAAGAAACTTGTATTCAAAATCTTACAGTGACTATGAGGTCAATTTGTTATAAAAAATAATTTTTGATTTTACAATTTTTAAAAAAATCTGAATAGTGAACACAGGTTCAGGAGAAAAATTGTAATAATAACACAATTGTTGTTATCTTCATTTTGAAAATGTGTGAATGTAGCTGTTCGGAGGATAATTATATCCAAATTGTATTTACAGGCACATATAGATAGAAGAAGATTTATAATTCATATGTTAATCTTGATTAAAAATTTTCGTTTTTGTTCTATTAAAGCTTGTGCTTTCTAATTTTTAATTTAAATAAACAGATAGAAATGTTATTATTGTTCCTTTACATTAAAAACTTTCGGGGAAAATGTTGTTTACTTTTATTAAAATTTTGGAGGACTTAAATGAATCTTCAAAGGGGATGATTTCATCTTATAAAGCAAATATATTTTTAAGCGTTATAGATTATTTGTATATTTGTGTGTTTGAATAAATTTCATACACAAAAATTCAAAAATAATTTTTGAAAAGGGCTCATCTCCGGAAACTGCAATAACCATTTTCCCTTTCAAATATTAAATAAAAGAATTTTTTGTTTTTACTATTATAACATAAACAGAGGCTTACAGTTTTAGGATAAAACTCTTCTTTAAAAAGGCAAATGGTTTAAGAGATATTCAGTTTTTTGTGTCGCCTGAACACTTTGTATTTTTGTGCCTGAATTGAATAAACATTTTGAAAAAATAAACAAATCTTTTAAATTGATTCTTTCAAATATTACATACATATAAATTAATTACGCTAAATTTCATTATATTTATATTTTTGTTTCTTTTTTTATTTTGAATGTACCTAAACCCTTTTCGAAATAAATGATTCAATTATATTATTAAATGCTTTTATTTTAATTTTTCAGAGTGTACTTACATTTATGCTTCCGTTTTTTTGATGCATGTTTGTTGATGTGTAGCAGCCAACTGCAAAACAAAATGAATAACTAAATTAGTTTTGTTATCTTAATTATTGATCATTATAACATGTCAAACATGAACCTATAACAACATAAAATACCCTTCGGTATAAGTGAATGTTTTCTTGCACAGATGCGTTAGGAAAACTATAACTAAAACCTTATTTGAAAATTTCGTAATTTTGGCAACGAGGAATAGTCAAAGAAAGAAAATTCTTCAAATGAGGTAAAACAAAGTGTATTAAGAACAGTTATGGGTGCCAGTTTTCGGTTCTATTTGATCTGGAAAACATTGAATTTGCTAAACTTCAAAATCTTAAGAGATGTCTAAGATGTTTATTTAAAAAAATCCAAAAAGATTAAAGCCATGTCAGAAATAATTAAGAACGTGTGATTTATATTTTTGTTGGGTTTTTCTAAAACAAAATTTTTAACGTGTGTCCTCGACGTTTAGCGCGAATGGCAAAAAAACTTTTTAGCCCTGGAACTTCATACGTTTATAATTTATATTTTTTTCTGCCTTTTGTTTTTTATACCCTTTGCCACAGGTGGAATGGGTATATAAAAGTTTGTTATTCCGTTTGTAAATAAGACTGTTATAGTAAATATATTCTATATGAAGTATATATCTTCTGTGTCCTTATGAGTAGCGAAGTTTGTAATGTCCGTCTGTCCGCATGTATGTTTAAATCGGGTTTCTGAAGACCCCTGATGTTTCTGATGTAATTCAACCTTATCAGCCCACAAATGAGTGAGATATGAGCAAAAAACCTTGGCTGCCTCTAATTTTACCCATAAATCCCTTGTGGTTGTTTTTTTTTTTTTTTTCTCTGAATATTAAAAGAACGGCAAGAGCCAGTTTCCAAATAGGTACAAGCATCTTGGTTATCAATATATAATTTCTATAGGAAAAATGGGCATGGCACTTTTCATACAAGACTTGTTTAAACAGCATTACAGAACGTCTCTAACAAAATGGGAAAGTTTGTACAAGTGGAAGTGGCACCACCTATACAAATAAAAATTAGATTTCTGTATATCTGAATTATCAAAGCAGTACAATTTTCCAAATTTGGTACAAATAACTTCGATGTTAATGCAAGATATCTGGAAAAAAGTGGGTGTGGCACAATATACATAACTTTATACCTGGAGAACGATAGGAGAAAAACTATCCATATTATGTACACATAGATGGGTTGTCAATACAAAAAATCCGTCAAAAACGTGTGTTGTTGGATAAGTGGGCGTAGCACCACCCATTTGATAGAATAAATTTCAGTAACAGTAAAAGGTAGCAAAGTGCTAAGCTAGTAAATATGTATGTTTATATAAATATATTTTAATGTTTTTATTTTTATAACTTTCTGTTATTATCGAACCATGGTGAAGGGATAATAAGATTCGGCATAGCCGAATATAGCACTTTTACTTGCTTTCATATATGGGCCGACATTGGTCAGACCTGGGACAAATGCGTTTAATAAGCTAATGTTTTAACAATTTGTTATCATTAAACCAAAATATATGTAATTGTTATATTGTGTTTCTATGTCAATTCTTCTTTAATTTGTTGAGTCAAATTCTGAAAAAGTTGTAAACACCCCTTTACTTGATGGCTTTGAAATGTCAATAGCAAATTTCAGAAACTTTATAGCAAACAAATTAATAATTTATAAAATTAAAAACAGAAGAAACAAAAAACAAAACAATAAATGTCATAATTGTTACAGCTTCTACTTTCTTGTGTGATTAAAAAATAATGTTGAAGTTTTATTTAAGTTGGCTTTACACAAAATGTTTTAGTGATAATGCAATAAGAGTGCACTTCTAATGTTCACTATTTCTAGTGATAATCCAAAAACAATGTACTATTTATAAATTGTTTTAATAACAACGCAAAACTAGTGCATTTATTAGCATACACTTTAGTGGTATTTAAATATTACTGCACTCCTTTGATAAGAAAATAATGTTTCAAAAAATATGGCATTAAAAGTGTTAGAAATAATTTTGCACTTAAATGATTTTTGATCAATTTAATGGCATGGCAAGAGTAGTGCAAATCGCCTTGATGTGTGTGCAGGTATAGCATTCTAGGCATTGGATAATTTTTTTTTTTTTTTTTTTTTTTTTTTTTGTTTATGCGTTTTCGAATTAATTTTATGGGGGATTTCATGTCAAGTGACCCAACTTTTGAGATCGATGTTTTCCGATTTGGATGACAAGATTAGTCTTATTGGATAGTAGACACAAATTTTCAACAATATCGGTCCAAAAGTTTCTGAGTTAGAGAGGGTCAAAATTTGACATTTTGGCCAAACCGGTGTTCTTTCTCATCCATGTAACTTATCATCTATTGGTGTTAGCAAAATTTGTCCCAAACAAATTAGATAGCTATTTCTTCAAGCTATCGAAAAAATTTTTTAAAATTTTTTTTTTTTAAATTTAAAACTTATTTTTTATTTTTTTTGGAAACGGTATTTTTTTTTTTTTTTTGCTCAAAAGAAAGCTTATGTATTTTTCTTTTAGGTAGTTTTGGTCGCTTAGTGGGATGAGAGTGGGATGTGTATAAAAAAAAATAATTTGTAACTCAAGACGAGGGTTTTTCAATTTTTAGCATATGCACTATTTTGAATTTTTTCCTTTTTATGTGTAAGTGTTTCTAAAATCTTAAAAATAAAACTTATGCTGAGAAACTAGACAAATTAACTTTTCCGACGGTATATAACATACCGAACTAGCATTTCATTCCCTCGATACTGTAATACCCACAATATGTTAATCCCAGGAATAAAATCACTTTTTCTATAGAGATGTTGACAAATTAAATTTTTTTATGTAATAATAAATAATAATAAATATAAAATAATAATAATAAAAACAAAAAGTTCAATAATCTAAAAAATTTAATCTTAATCACATAAGTCCTTTAATAAATTTTTTTTGTTTTTTTAAATTTTTTAAAATTTTTTTTTTTAAATTTAAAACTATTTTTGTATTTTTTTGAAAAGGGTATATTTTTTTATTTATTTTTTTTTTTTTTTTTTGATCAAAAGAAAGCTAAGGTATTTTCCTCTAAGGTAGTTTTGGTCGCTTAGTGGGATGCGAGTGGGATATGTATAAAAAAATAATTTCTAACTCAAGACGAGGATTTTTAAATTTTTTAGCATATGACGTCTTGACTTACAAATTTTTTTTTTTAAACATATCCCACTCGCGACCATAACTACCTAAAAGGAAAATACATAAGCTTTCTTTTGAGCAAAAAAAAAAAAAAAAAATACCGTTTTCAAAAAAAAATAAAAAATAAGTTTGAATAAACAGCTATCTAATTTGTTTGGGACAAATTTTGCTAACACCAATAGATAATAAGTTACATGGATGAGAAAGAACACCGGTTTGGCCAAAATTTAAAATTTTGACCCCCTCTAACTCAGAAACTTTTTGACCGATCTTGTTAAAAATTTGCGTCTAAACTACTATTCAATAAGACTAACGTTGGTGCAAAATCCAAATCGGAAGACATCGATTTCAAAAGTTGGGTCACTTGACATGAAATCCCCCTTATGTAACTTTGACTGTACATTTTTAGAGCTGGTTTGACGTATTTTTCAATCGCTTAAACGACGAATGACACAATTAATGCGTTCAAAATATAAAAAATGTCTTTGTAGGACCCATAAAATTAAACGTTGAGCCTCTTGGACAAATCAAACACTAAAAGTCGTACCTAAACAAGAGCGGAAGACGAAACGTTTTCTTCCGTTTAGCTTTTATGCTAAGCCACCAGACTGACCTAAAAATAATTAAGTTGCCATTATTTATTACCAATCGCGGCCAAATTGCCTATTGAACGCTCTGTCAAAATCGGATTTTCCAATTGCAAAGAGCTGCCGCCGCGCTATTTCGGTATGTTACATACAAATTGTATGGGCATAAAAAGTTTTGACAGCTAGAAAACGCGTTCCGCTCCTGTTTAGGTGTGGCTGTAATTCTTCTGACAACGTTGTACTTTTTTATGTACAATATGAAAATTATACGAAACAAACAAATTTAATACCCTCCACCACTAGTGGTGAATGAGGTTATACTTAGTAATTCCGCGTGAAACTTTTTAAATATTCATCTAAGGCCTTATAAAGTGTATATATTCTGGGTCCTTGAGTAATTCTAAGTCGACATAGCTATGTCTGTCTGTCTGTCCGTCTGTTTAAAACACGCTCACTTTCGAACGATTCAAAAGAAAAGAACAGTATTGGTGTCAAATTGTTTCTACTTCTCCTAAGCAGTTTGGAACTAAAAAAATAAATCCAAAAGTGGAAAACCCACCTTAAAAAAATTATAGTTTTGTAACAAAAACTAACAAAAATGGTGGCGAAATGCACGGACTGATATAAGAATTTGCACAAATTCGTTTAATATGACTAGAAGTCCTACTACTTAATTTCGTGAAAATCAGTCCATATTCTACTAAAGGCCCCATAGAACTTTTCACTCAGAAAACAATCTAAAACAGTAACGAAAATTGCTATTGTAAAAAAAATAAAAAAAAAATGTCTGTCACAGTTTTATACTTCTTAACTTTAGATTCTAAAGGTACGTTCAGAGCTAACAAATATTAAACGAAAAACCCCGAAAAAAGCGTGACCAGTAAATTGATCAAACTTTAGTTTTATTTTTAACAATTTTTAATGATTAATTAAACATTAAAGAAGATAATTGTATAATGTAATATAGAAACTTTTAACTGATGTTTCATCTTGCCAAACGTTTTGCAAAAGCTAATAACTTTTTATAAAACTAGTGGTTACATGTAGGACATCAATTATTTTATAGGTGAGAACATAGCTTAAAAATCACACTGTCGAATTTCGAGAATATTGATCCATAATTAACCAAAGGTCCCATATAAAGCGCACTTTGGAAAATCATCTAAATACGCCTAAAATCGTAGCAAATACAGACGTTGTGATAAAATTTGGTCCAATTTCGCTTTATATGGCTAGAACTAACTCCATTTAATTTTTTCAGTTCTTATAAAGATTGGTAAGTAAGTTAAATATCCCATATAGAGCTTACTCCTGAAAAGTTCCAACTGTGTGTGGAGGGTATCAGAGATTCGGCACAGCCGAATATAGCTCTAACTTGTTTTGTAATGTTTTGAACAAGCCAAATAAAGTAGTGCTCCTAAACATTCTGTTATAATTAAATATGTAACACGAGTACTAATATAAAATATTTTTTTTATTTTACTTTGTTAATGTAAATAGTTTTAATTAGTGTTTGTACGTTTACGCCACAAAATTTGGTATGACTTTCAGGGATTAAAAAGTTCATATAAAAAAACTTACTCTTATGTATCAGAAAATATGCAGTTTTCAATATTTTGCTATTTTCCTGAAAGTTATTTCTGAACTAACGACGAAAATTTAAGCATAAAAAAAATCTTAATGAACATGTAACATAATTTCGTTTCTTTTTTATATGAAAAAATTAATTTGTCCATTTCATAGATAAAAGAACATTCAGTCATATCAGAAATTCAAGTCCTTATTGCAACTTTACGTAGTTAGATAACATACGTTTGTATATGTATGTACATATGAATGTACTAAACTATATTAATTTATTTAATGTTAATACTAGGGTATTCATATAATCGGGCTTTGACTTTAATTGGTTAACCGCTCGAATAAATAAACGAGGTTTTGGTTTAATCGGTTAATAATCGGTTAATTTTGTTATTGATCGGTTAACCGATTAATAAAGTTTTATTTATAAATTAAGCAATTTCAATAAATAAAAATACATAAATAATTTATTATTTGGAGTTTTTTTAGTATAAAAAACAATAACATAACAATCTAAGATAAGGACCAAATTTCCTGCTACCAAAATATACAGAAAACCCCGAAAATGAGACCAGAAATATAGAATAATGAAATAAAATGATAGAAACCTTTTTAAAGTCATTTCCTAGTTACTTAAGGTACGTTCAGACTGATAAAATATTTGAAAGCAAAATATTTTTGAGTATCAAATAAAATAACAGCTGATTTTGAGCAAATAAAATTATTTGCCAGCAAACAAATATTTGTCCAATGTGAACATAGTGTGAACACAAAAAATCAAATATTTTAGTAATTTTTGAGCAAGCATTAATTTGATATTACAAAAAAATTGTGAGAGCAAACAACGACAAATAATTTCAGCCATGTTCCGGATAGAAGCAATTTTTCCTGTAAGTTTTTTTTTTTTTTTTGTGTATCCCCCATTTTGTTTTTTAACCGATTTAGCAATTTCATATATATTTTTGGGTTTGTTTCCAAGTTTGCAATTTTTCGCAAATTTTAGCCATGTTCGCCAAATAAGCGATATCTTTCTGTGATTCTTTGCAGCTTTAAGTATTTTTAATAATTATGAGTATTATACTTTGGTATCATGCCGCTATCAGCAAATTTTTGGGAATTTCTGCTAATTTAGCAATTTTTTACCGAATTTTGGCCATTTCTTATACTTTTAAGGGACTTTTAATCAATTGTATGGCTTGTTTGAATATCAAAATTTTTCGCGAATTTTCGCTATTTTTGGAAAAAAATTTTTTTTTGTTATTTTCCGACAATTTGTTTTTTTAACCGATTTCAAATAAATTTTAGGGTTTGTTTCAAAGTTTGCAATTTTTCGCGAATTTAAGCCATGCTCGCGAAGAAGTGATTTTTCACTGTGAATCTTTACAGCTTTAACGATTTTTAATAATTATTAGGCTTTGCTATCACCGATAATTTGCAAATTTTTGCGAATTACCGCTAATTTAGCAATTTTTATCGAATTTTTGCCATTCCTTATAGTTTTAGGCACCTTTAATAAATTTTATGGCTTGTTTGAAATATCTACATTTTTCACGAATTTTCGCTATTTTTGCAATATTTTTTTTGTTTTTTCTTAACATTTTGTTTTTTAACCGATTTAGCGACTTCAAATATATTTTAGGGTTTGTTTCCAACTTTGGAATTTTTCGCAAATTTTAGCCATGTTTCCGTTACCCAGTGGCTTCCATTTTTTTTCTTTTACATTCTCCTGTTCTAACACTATAAGAGATGCTGATCCTCAGAATAAAATAAATAAATTAGCTTTTGCGCTCATTTTTACTATTTGAGAAATATATTTTCATTAAATTATTATTTGATGCAAATATTTCTTTTAGTCTGAACGCATGGCAAATATGATTTAATTTATTATATTTGAAACTATTTGCCAACTGTTTCAACAAACAAAAATTGTCAAATATTTGAGTTCAGTTTGAACATTAAGCAAAATATTTCATTAGTATGAACGTACCTTTAACAATTCTTGAACTAAAACGAGCAAACAAAAAATAATTCATAAATATCTAATACATATTTTTTAATTATTACATAAGTATTATGTATTAATTAAAAAGAAACTATGTGATCATTTTATTAGTTACTTCAATAGTTTAAGGGGACCTTAAAAATTAATCTTTTACAAAAATGTTTAGGATTTAAGCGATTCTTTTCTTAGGTTTTGATAATACTTGACTTTGAAAAATGTCTTTCATTTATCTTAGATGTTGGAGAAATCAAAAGCAACCCATAATAGAGTATATCTAATTTCTCAGTCCTTTTCCTGGATTTCTCTGAACATAAAAAATCTTGCATTATGCTTTTAGAGTCCTGTGCCCATGTTCTGTAACTCTCGCTTCGAGAAACTTTTCGATTGAAATGCGAGAAATGAAACAAAAATGCCATAAATTGAAACAAACAAGCTATAGCCGACGGTTTTATTTTCGGCGCCGTCATTGGAAATTTTTCAATTTTAATAATTTTGGCCGCCGTCAACGATATGTGTTACTGGCGTTCACAACGTTTGCAAGTTCACATCGGCTTCGAGTGGAATATTATGACATTTATAACGTAACGACGTAATTTTTTTTGCTAGTTTTCGACAAGAGTTACAGACACACTTTTTTCTCACTTTTCGAGAAACGATGAAATATTTTGTTTCACATCTTTTCGATGCCAGAAATACTCACCAAAGTTACGGAACATGGGTACTGTTGTAATTTTTTGAAATGTTTAGCACTTCTAATTGTTTCGGTTAATTCTGTTAAAAGATTGATATTATATGAGAAGATATGAGAAGAAACATATAACTAAGCAAATACATAGAAAAATTACGTGAAACAAAAAGCTGTTGACAGCAAACACTAGCAAACACTAGTTGACAGCAGCTAGCATTTTGTATCATAATCGAATCTTTTAGGAATCAGCTTTAATAGCAAAATAACCGTATAAGAGCTAATTTTTCTATCATAAACAATACTCACGTTGTCAGAAAATGGTACCCTGGCAATGAATCACCTCAAAGAATCATTTGTGATACAATATTGATTCCTTTTTGATCATATGAATGAATCATGTGTGAATCCTTTTACAATCGCTCTATCACTAGAGCGATTCAAAACATTTAGAAATCATTATTTGAATATATGAATGATTCCATTTTCAATTGCTCAAGTGATACATCAGCTTTTAATCTGCAAAGGCTCATTTAGGTTGTTTTGACAAAAAATTATCACCCAAATGCTAGCTGGGTTATTTGAAATAATTATTTGTTTGTTTTAAAAAAAATATTTTATAAACACATATGTGCCTTTTGTATATGATATTTCGCTACATCAGTTCATCGGTTTTCGACTGCAATTAACCGGTTTAATTGTTAATCGAAAAAAGGCAATTTTAAGCCAACCGATCAGTTAATCGGGTAGTAATTAATCGGTTAACCGAATGAATACCCTAGTTTGTAAATATGAATGTACTAAACTTAAATAATTTAATACTCAACCTACAGTAGCATATCCATTGAATAATCATGTATCATTAAATAATTTATTAGGAAAAAAATTTTTTTAGGTTTACAAGAGCAAATGTACTGAAATAAAATGGCTAAAAGTCAATGTCGTAATATTTTAACAAATTGATTTCAATTACTAAATAGGTTGGACTAAAAGATTGTCTACATAAATGAAAATGTATGTCATTGAATTTCCTTTGTATGTATTTTTCATGACAAAACTTTAATTAGATATGGATGGAAGTATTTTATTTAAAATTATTTCAAAAATACTGGTGCGGTATGATAGATATTGAAGTATTTATATGTACATTTATGTTTGATACATTCATATAAGGGTTTAAAATACCAACCACGTGCTTATATTAAAAAAAATTTATTAAAACATCAAGTTCTGAATGTGGACAGGTTAACTGAAATGTAAACAAGTTCCGGACATTATTATTAGAATAGGGAAGATAGACAGAGTGCAGACTAGGTTGTCCCAAAAAAAATAAAAATTTGGATTTTCTCGGAAGATCTTTCCTAATTTGGATACTCATAAGGTAAAGTATTTTTGAGAATTTTATCAGATTTTTCGGAAGTGCTTTAGAGGTCGCGCAAACTGATTTTGTACCAAAAATCTAGCGTTTTTGACTTTTATTGAATTATTATTGAAAATTGCTAAAAAATCGGTATTTTTTCGGCTTCTGAGTAAATATTCTTAAAGAAAATTTTCCGATCTTTAATTTTATGTGCATAAATAATAATTTTCGTCAGGGATTTTCCACATTTTGATACATTATATATCAGTTTTTCGTAAATTTTCAGCAAATATGAAAAAAAATGCTTTATAACTTTTAAAATTTGTATTAAGACTAAAAAAACTAATGATGCAGTTTAAAAGATTATGAAGTTTTAAATAAATTAGAAAAAAAAATGAATTTTCTCTCACCGTTATACCCTTTTAAAGCTTTGTACACATTGTATGAAATGTATAATACTATAAGGTGTGCACTAGGTTTGCATTGCTTTAAACTTTAAATAATTGGATTTAGAAAATGTTTTACAAATAAAATAATAATTACTTACCACTCATACACATAACAATAACATATGTAATTATTACAAGAAGTCCCGTCTTTATAATTAAAATATTTTGTTAATGTGAAGTTTTATTGCTCCGGTAAGTTGAAATTATCAACTAAACGGGCATGTGCCCGGCAAATAAAAAACTGAAATGGCAAGCTGCTTTATTTAGCAACTGGTTTTTTTTAATTTTGTTTTTTTCTATCCTCTTACAACTACAATTCGTGTTGGAAAAAACCCAGCCAATTGTTGGGGAATGTAAGAAAGAAAAAATTCACTATTTATTGTTGTGTCTTTGTTGAAGCTTTGATATTGTTACAAGTAAGAGCTGAGGGTTTAAAATTCTTATTCACTTTATGGTCTTACTTATATAATATTTTTAGCTTTTCTAAAGTATTTGGAAAAAGTTTCCTGACGAGCTGGCCTAAGCAACCAGCGAAATGCGCATAGAAACTAGCTTTCCCACAACAATAAATTTCAGTGTTTTTTATCATAAATTGGGATTATTAGCACATCATTAATAAATGAATTAATTAATAAAAATATTATGATTTTTAAAGTTTTGATTTTTATTTTTTCGATTAAAAATTACAGTTATTTTTTGATTTTTATTTTTTTGAACAAAAATAACAATTATTTTTTGATTTTTATTTTTTCGAGCAAAAATAAAAGTTATTCTTTACAGAAATGTACGTGTTATAATTATGGAGTTGTCTTTAAATATTTATTTAAATGTGTGATCATCATTGGCATATCTTATGCGCATTAATATAAATATTTAAAGTCAACCAAATAATTATAACACGTACATTTCATTAAAGAATAACTTTTATTTTTGCTCGAAAAAATAAAAATCAGAAAATAACTATTATTATTGTTCAAAAAAATAAAAATCAAAAAATAACTGTTATTTTTGTTCAAAAAAATACAAATAAAAAAATAACTGTTATCATCTGAATTTTATGAAAAAAGGAATAACTGTTACGGTTCCTGGTTTAAACAGTGTAAGAGAGTTAAATGTTAACGTTAATCTGCAAAAAACAGTTTTTGCAAAAAGTGGATTTCACAACGTTATTCGCGGCTTTGCTTCAACTAATACTTCGTTTTTAGAGAAGTAGTAACTTTAAATAATTTGAAGAATTTGTTTTTTTTTTTGTCATTAAAAAAAAAGTTTAAATTTTTTCTGGTTTATTTGGAAATTTTATATTTAATAACAATTTTACTTTCATGTGATCCACTGTGCATTGTTCAACTTGAACTTTGCAGTTTTATTTTTTTTTAATAGAAAATAAATATGTGATTTTGCTCTGATTCATCAGCACTTATTTTGAACTATTAAAAATTAAGTTGGAGAAAAGTTTAAATAAACTTTAGTTTGACTTCAATATTTTTTTTACTTGTTCGCGTTGTGTTTATGCACCCTTTACAATGATTGGTAATCCCTCTAGACTTGTTATTTAATCTGGTAACATCAACTCGATATTAGTGATGCGTATTTAATAATATGCCGACATATGAGTAGCCAATTTTCTTTAGAAAAAAGAATTCCTTGCAAGGATTAATTTTCCAGGGAACATCGAAATTTGGTTTTATTAAGGTTCACATGGCTACAAATTCTTTCCACATTTGCAGAATAATATGGAACGACCATAATTTTTTTTACAAACTTTGACAGCACTGGAAATGCATCCGTAGAATCCCCAAGTTTTAAGTCTGAAATTGTTTGCCAAAAAGTTTGCAAATTTACTTTAATTCCTTCTAAATCTTCTTAAAAATGTAAAAATGTTAACTCTCTAAATTCAGAGTCTACAATTTGCTTTTCTTTTTCAGATATATAGCTGGGGAACTCCTTCAGAATTTCCATTAAAGAAATAGTTTCCTTTTTCATAATTTTGTTAGGGTTATCAATCAAAACGTAATATTTGGTTTGCAAGTTCTATATAAAAATTAATACAGTTTTAACAATTTTGTTAATTTCGCTTTTGTTAAATTTTGATTGCAACTAAATCATTTAATCATTATTTATTTAACACCCTGTATTAGAAAAATATCAATACAGCTACCGTACATGTGCACTTGTTGCTCTCACACGTACGACAAATGTAAGAGCCCATTCAGACTAGGCAAGTTACTTGCGCAACTCTTGATTTGTAAATGTCAGGGGTAAGGTCGCGGTAAGGGGAAAAAATTGAGTACAGACTTTGTTGTACTCGGTAAGTTACTTGTGCAACTAACCTGCCGAGTCTGAAAGGGGGTTAATGGGCGTAAAAACAAAGGGGTGGGACATATGAACAATTGTTTGCTTGAATGAGTAGCGTTGATTTACTTGCTCGTCACACAGCGACGAATGCACATGTACGGAAGCTGTGTTGATATTTTGTTGATGATACTATGGAATTTCAAAAATTACCAACTCTACAGATGTCCCTAATCGACGGAAGCTGATCACATACTATAAACTCAGTGGGAACTGCATTATTATAAATTTTATACAATCATAACAATTTCTTGTGATTAAGTATTAATAACATTTGTGGGTTTACTTTTTCGTGTCACTGTACTTAAAAAATTCTCTCACAATACATATGCAAAACATTTTTGAACAGTTGCTTGGTTGTTATTTACACAAAACAAATTTTACTGCTTTTTACACACACAAGTAAAAGTACTATAATTTGCGTGTTACCCACCATCGTTCAAAGTTACTTTAACGTTCTTGACGGCCTCATTTTTGAATTCAACGCCCGATATCAAGCGTGAAAAACCGTGATTGTTGGTAAAATTACCTAGTTTGGTTATATCTGCCTATTCCTACATGTACAATTTTTTATAGACTTGCCTATTGACCCAAAAATGGGAGTAAAAATGCCAGAACATTGAATTTACTTCTAGTACAAACGACGGAACAAGTGATCATAAATGACTTTGTTTTTACATCAGCAGGATTTTATTAATTGTTCCATAAAGTGAATGGACGCAGGCCGTTTTGGTAAATATAGTACAATTATGGCTAATAAATCAGTGAATGTTTAAGCGCTGGTTTAGTTGAACTAAACTTAAATTTATACTTAGTTTAAACTCAACAGCTGTAAATCAGTATCCCATGTATCATATGTAGTCTAAAAAATAACATTTGGCAGCACTGCGATAAATGTTACCAAATTCATATGGTCTGTGCTGGTAGTTTAAACGAAAAATTGTATGTGTAAAAGATGGTTTATATGTTTACTGATTTTTTGGTTTAAATACATTTTAAACCAAAAAAGGGGGCTTAACTTGCTCTGATTTATTAGCACTTAATCTGGTTCTCTCACGCTTGAATAAATCTTCAATACTTTATCATGCGTGCGAAAGTCAGCGTAATTCTAACATAAAATTTACGTGAGCAATTGTGCGATTAATTTTATATTTTTACACACAATTTCTCACGCACTCATGAATACTTTTTTAAGAATCAATTGCAACATAAAAAATTAAAAATTTATTTATTTATTGGTAATTTTATGTACAAGTATTATATTGTAGCATAAAATTTATATATTGGGATAATAAACATTAATATATTTTATGTAATTGTCTAAATATTAATAATTTTTATTGGAAATAATTTATAAAACCAGAATGAGCTAATTCATGATTCGTGTTTTACTTAAACAAAGCACAATATCATATAACGAAACTTTCGTTAGAGAGGGTTATTTAGAGTGCCTGTGAGAATTTCTCGAGCATAAGCCTCCGTGAGTATATTTCATTTTTGTGTATCGTGAGTTTAAGACCATTTACGAAGATGTGTTTTAAAGTGTGTTTTAAGTTTGCCAAAATGTAAACACTTTAATTTCAGTGCACTTTAGAACTCACTAAATTAGGGACTTGTGAAATATATATATTTGAACAATTTGCAAGAATTGAACGGATTTCTAAAATTCAATTTAAAAAATAAACTAAAATAATTTAAAATTATCCTAAAAAAGAGAAGAAAATTAATTAAACAGTTTATAGGAGTCAGGCCATCAGGGAATTTTTTTAATCATTTTATAAAAACTATCAGGACTGATTCTTTATTTAAGGAAAACACATTTAAACATAAATGCCCTTTTATGTACACAAAAAAAATGTTCATTAATTTTTTTATCAGTTTAAAAAAAATTGTTTGAAAAGTATTTCAATTTAATTATTCTGATAACTGAATCAACAATTTTTTTAGTTGAAAATAATTAAACATATGATTTTGATTTAATTAATATTTTAGTTGTTTTGAAATAAATTTTTTTCATTAAAATTATTATTTATTGAAAAAAAAATTTGCAATTTTAAATTTTTATAACTTTTAGTAATCAATATTATCATTTTGGTAATAGGTGCAAAATCAAGAAATTATTTGCTTGATTCTATGAATTTGGTGATTAGAAACAATTTTTAATTTGTTATATGTATATTCATAGTGTTCGAAACCGCCGTCTACAACACTCTAAAGCTGGAGGTCCACACACACTATGCGTTTTCGGCTCCACAAATTGCATGATTTTTATATCTGTCTTGCGTTCGATGTTTCAAGTTACATCAGTGATGGAAAATTCAGTACTATGGTACTATTTTCAGTACTTTTTCTTTTCATAAATACCACAGTACCCCCACGTCAGTTTTAGTACTCTTTTCTTTTTTATGCTTCCTTGTACAGAAATCCAGGTTGACTTATTATATTCTACGTGCCCATAACATGCAGGGTACCATACAATTCATGGTTCTTTTTTGTTTCATGTTTTTTATTGCAAAAATATTTATTTTCTTCAAGCAAATGCGTTGATGACTGTATAAATAGTATGTATTCACTATTTTACTCAAATTCAAATTTACCTCAAATTTTCGAAGTAAAATTATGGCAAAAATATATCAGGCCTTTTCTGCTGGTGCCTTTCTGTGCTTCTGTAAACACCGGGGAAAACAACAAAGTCAACAGGAAAATAAATAATAATATTAATTTTCTCTCTCTAGTTCAGGGGAAAGTGTTCACAATCATTCTAAAATAAAAACATTTTCTTCTTCTCACTGTTATTTCACACTCAAATTAAGTTGATTCGACATTAAATTCACTTTGTTTCAACTTGAAAAAAACTTTAATAAAACGCGTAGTGTTATTTCAATATCAATTTTTTTCTAACTTTGCTGGAATGTTAAATTAATATGAATTGAAGTTATTTTAAAAGAAAAAATTTTGTTCGCAAGTTATTGTACAATTATGTAAGATTAACATGAAGTAACTATTAAGTGAAATCCCTAGCGAAAAATTAAAAATTAACCTCGTTTTCGACGATTTTCAATTGATTTTTTTCTGTGTGTATGTACATTATGATATTTTATATCATAATGAATTAATTTTTAGTTTGTTTAACAAAATGTTATATTTTTATATTAAAATTACTTAATTTTTTTTTTTAAATTTTTGTGTTTTTTTTTTAAATAAAAAATATATTTTATAAAAAGTACTTAAATGTTGAACAAAGTACTCTCTTGCTTGGTGGTAAGTCCCATCTCAATTTTTCCATTTTCCATAACTGAGTTACATGCAACGCATTTTAAACGGCAATAACAATAAAATTTCACGTGACGCTTACAAAAGAAGAAAGTAAACCTAATTTTTGCATTTTTTTATCTGATTGATCAAAATATTGTATTGAGAAAAGAGAGTATTGAATAAAAAGCCTCGCTTAAATTCTTTTATAAATTTTAATTTTTATATGATTGATCGAAAATTTAGAAAGTATTGAATACAAAATCTTAAAATGTCTTTTTAAAAATAATAGAAAAAAAATAACTTTAATAGAAAACATATACTTAGTATACACAACATGAACATGAAGCAAATCTACAAACATTCACTTAAACTCAAATATATAAATATTTAACTTTCCCCTACATATGTACATAAATAAATAAGTAAATCTGTATAAAATTCAATATTTTACAAAATTATATTAAGTTAAAAAAAGTTGCAACACTACTGAGCAAACAAAACGAGCAACCAACCAACAGAACAATACACAAACATCCAACCAAAGTTGTACGAACAAAATGTTTGAACAGCATTTCAACAACTTTACATGAAAAAAAAAATATATAAATCACAGCAGCTGAACAAAAATTAAAAAAAAAACTCAGTAGCGAAAAAAGACATTTTGGTGATCAGAAATAAAAAAAAAAAAAACACAAAATGCATTGACAATATAAAAAGGAATATATACAAACTATAAAATGTATGCCTGAACAAAAGTAAAAATATCAATGAAAAAAGTAAACTAAAATCCCTTAGAAATTTATTGCAAGGCAATGAGAACGAGGAAAAGCCAACGAGGACAAGTTGCAAAATAAAAATATGTAAAAAAAAGAAAAACTTTTCAATGTTCTTGTCAATACATGTTCGTGTTTTACACTATTTTCACTTACTTTTATGTAAGTAGAGAAAGAGAGAAAAAATCACAGGGCAAAACAAGCATTGGAGACAAGGAAAACATTTCAATAATCCTAAGAGAAAAATCCTTTTTTTCTCATACATAAAAAACAGCGATATGTGCTTAAACCTTAAAAAAAAAAGTTAAAACGAAACCAAAAAAAATATATTTTTAAAACAAACTTAGAGTTTTTTCCTTAAGTTTTTTTAAAGAAATTTTACCTCCGTAAGTTGTTTTAGATTTTTTTTTTTTTTTTTGTAAAAGAAATTATAAGATAAATTGCGATTTATAAATGCACTATAATATTTCGTTTGGGTTATATAATGTAAATATTAAAAACATATTTAGTTTAAAAAAAAAATGATGGTTAAATCTAAGAAGAACTGTACATTGACAACAAAAAGATATTTAAAAATTATTTAGTTTTATCTTCTTCGACCTTTTAATATAAGTTTAATGTAATAAATATTCAAGCGTAAGATCAATTATATAAAAAATTATTTATTTTCATTTTCCTTACCCTGGCAAGGTATCTTGTAAATAATATTAGATCTATCTAATTTATCCGTCCTATCTTTCATTTTACTAAATAATCTATCTAATGTACTATATGTTTTATGAGCCATCCTACAATTATTAATATCATAAATATTAGAATTTTCCAATCTTTAATAATAATTTTTATAATTAGTATTGTGGTTATTTTATTGAACTGTTAATGGTTTTTAATCCAAATTTAGATATTTTAATTAGGCTTAAGTTCATTGAATTTAATTTGCATTAAATTATTTCTATGAAGAAAGGAATTTTTACAACATGGAAGATTAATTATTTAATGTTTAATTAATTAATGTTTAATTAATTAATGTTTAATTAATCTTCCATGTTGTAAAAATTCCTTTCTTCATAAAAATAATTTAATGCAAATTAAATTCAATGAACTTAAGCCTAATTAAAATAATAATTTTTATTATTTTTCATAATTGACAATTTTGTTGTTTTACTGAAATTTTGTATTAAGAAATTGTTTAAAACTTTTTAAAAGAAAAACCCAAATATCTGAATCCCTGAAGAAGCTATCCATTGAGATAGCGAAATATTGGATAAAAAATAAATAATTTTTTATATAATTGACGTTGCGCTTGAATATTTATTACATCAAAAAGATATTTATTTAACTTTAGTTGAAATAAGCAAAAAGAACCCTTAAAAGTTCTGATTCACACGCTTTAGGTTTTAGTCGGCAAGTGTTGAATTTTTAGGAGAACGAGGAAAAGACGTGGCATTATCTTTTCCCTTCTCCCCTTCATCTAAAAGCAGTCAACTTTTTTCTAAGCACGGCAGTATAGTACAGGAGTTCAATATGAAATAAATCTCGCACTTGATCACCAAGAGGGTTTTAACTCAAAATTTAATTAAATTTTCAGTAGAAGCAAAACAATGTTTAATTTATTATTAAAGGCAAATGAAAAAGAATTTTTAAACCAACCGTTTCAGTACCAAAGAGGAGACAAAAAAGAACGATATTTTTACAGCTGGTAGTTATGAATATTACGCGTTCTTCCAAATAGTGAAAACATAAAAAATTTTACCTAATACGCTCTGTTTGCTTAAGTGAGATATAAGTACTCAAAATTAATATTATAATGCCTATAAAGCCACTTTTCTGCATGTGTGCTATGAAGATAATTTCTTCGGTCTGAACAAAGTTGTCCAGTACGACTAAATAGCTGCTCACTAGGAACGCTGTTTGGTGGTGCTAAAAGGTTATTCCTGGCCACAGCCCCAATATTTATAAATGGAATGGAGTTATTTTATCTGTATTTCGAGAACTTAAAGATTCAGTTAAATACATTTTGATTTCTTTATCAACAACATTTTCGTCCTGTTCTTCTTGGACTTCTATATATGGTGCTTTCGTGAAATTTTATTATACACACGTGCATAATAACTATGTACACGCAGAGAAAAAATATGGTTGGGCATGGTTGCGGCAACTACACTATTGTTATAATATTGAAGTTTATTGTTACAATATATTGTTGTCGTACACAAAATAATGTTATTTTTATTAAATATCAACAATATTATAGTTACTGTAAACATGTCAATGTTTATCGCAATTATAAATTTAATTATGGTTCACTGAAAAATTATCATTTTTTTAACAACTAAATAATGATAACTTCGAAAACATGATTTACTCCTCACAACCATTTAATGATATTTAATAGCCATAACATGATAACTTTCTATACCTGTACTCATAATATGTTTAAGATGCAAACAAAATATCGTAACTCTAAAAATATATATTGTTTTCGCCATTTGTAAAATAATTTTGCATCAGTTGTGTCGTGTCGTGTGTTTTACATATGCCTATCGAATTATTTGTTATTCATTGGTTAAACAATTTAAAAAATACCCATTAAAAAACCAAGTTTAAAGAAATTAAAAAATAAAGAAATTGTAGGTACATAAAAAAAATTGTAAAGTGTCACAAAATAAAATATCAATACTAAAAAAATTTGAATATTGTTTGAAAATGGTGTAAAAATGTTGACCATTATTTGGTGTTTTTTTAGAGAAAAAGAATGAAAATTCTATAAAATAATTTATAAATAATTGCGACCTACGACAAAAAAAGGTTAAAAATTTTATGTTTGAAGTTGCATCATATTATGATGTGAAATATATGTAACAGTTTTACGTTAAGTTTGCCAGTAAGTTAATAAGCATAAATATATATTAAAAATATTTTTCGGGTTTAGATTTTATATAGATATTATTATGATTAACATGATAATAATATGATTAGATTAAATTATAATATGATATTATAAAAACAAATAAGGATTAAGGGAAAATATTATGATGTAATATTACGAATATATTTGGTCATAATATGATTCAATAATAATCGTATCATGAATTTTGAATATTGTCACAATATGTTGCTCTTAGAATATGTTTACCACAACCATTTTTTTCTTCGCGTGTAGCTTCATTAAAGAGTTCGTTGTTCGGTAGAGTTCGGGTAACATTTCGCCGAAAACCGAACGTTAGCCAAACAAAATTTTTTGCCGAACTCCGTAACCGAACTCGAACGTTAGGTCGGACAATACTAATCGTATTTTAATTTCATCTTTTTCTTGAGATAACTTATTAACAATTATATCAGCAATTAAGTTGCCATAATTAAATAAAAAAAATTCCGGGAACACCAGCACAAATTTCTCGCAAATTGTGCGGGATGATTGCCGCCTGAAAAACACTACCCTGTCATCCCTGAAACTGAAGTACATCTTAATAGTCGTTTTAGAAGACCGTTAGAAATAACTTATTTTCAATCTCAAATATCTCAATTCAATTTTCATATTAAATCTTGAAATTAAATCTTAACAGAACTTGAAACATTCTGTTATTTTTCTACTGATTGCTTTTCAAGTGTTTTCGAATTTCGTTTTAGCTTAACATTAATTTTCGAAATTCACATAAAACCTGAAAGAAAAACATGATAAACTTAAGTAATTTTCAAGTGATTGCTGCTAAACTGCTAAGAATTCAATGTAGCGATAAAACAAGATTTTACTCAAAATAATAAAAAAAAACACACACAAGAAAAATAAATCTTAGAAAATTGTTTGAATAATAAAGTTAAAATGTTAAACTATTTTTCTTGTCTATTACTTACAAAACAACTAACTTGTCTTGTTTTTATTCCACATTCAATACATACAAAATGAGGAGTAAAGAATGGCTGAATAGAGGAAAGGTTAGATGGTTTGTTGCTTGATTGGAAGAGGTACGCGAAGATAAACAGTCAGATGGACGGACAGACATACTGTAGAGGTATGTTTAGACAATTGAAGCGTAACCCTGTAACGTGACAGAAACACATGTGTTCCCAGTTGAAACAATGAAGAAAGTGCCTGCACATACTCTTTTCATTAAAAACGCAGTTACAGAGAAGTATACAATTTTAGCACAAACCCTTTAAAAAACTAAAGAATATAGAACTAATTCTGTTGAAATAAGAAAATGTACATTTAAGTTTCTTCTCTGCTATAGAAGTCCTCCTGACTGTTGACATTGAATCCATTTCGTTTCTGGTTCAATAAAGTTTAAAGAGGTCCTATATAAAAATAAAAACTTATGTAAGAAATCTAGAAATTTTACGATATAAAATTTATTACAATTACATGGAAATTGTTATAAAGTTTATTCGTTCATACATTTTTCTAAATTTTTTTCGCATTTAATCTAAGTATAAATCTTTTTAGGTGGTTCGTAAAATTTAAGTAATTATTTCGTGTTGCTGTATATAAAATTGTACTTTTTTGTACACAAACGTATTCGAATAATTAAATTATATTGTAGAGGTTGCTGGGGGTAACTCAAAGTAAGCACAACAATGAATTCAGTCAGTAAAATGGCTAAAACGATATAACGGAAATTAAACAGTAAACTAAAAAATTTTATATAAACGTAAATTATTTTATAAAAGATATTTTTATTTGCCAATTTATAACAAAAAAAGTTTTTGTTGATGGATGCAAATAGCGGTTTTTGACAAAAAAAAAATCGCAGTATTTGTAAAAAGGCTTTTTTGTAAACAAAAATTAAATTCTAGCAAAAGAAAAAGATTTCAGTAAAGAAATTTAATTTTTTACGAAAAAATATTATATATAAGAAATATTAAATTTTTTTTGTTTTTAATTTTTAGGACCAGAAAACGTTTTTTTATGTTTTTTAAAAAATATTTATCATTGATGTTCGAAAAATATTTTAAATTGTACAATAACCAAAAATAGATAAAAAATATATTGTTTGGTATTGTTTCTTTAAGTTCAAAATAATAAAGTTCTCAAAAAAACGGTTTTAGCAAAATATTTTTTTTGTAAAAAAATTTAATTTTTTCTTTTTAAAAATTTAAAAGTCATGCGTACAAAATAATTTTTTTTTTCAACAGTTTAAAAAAATAAAAGCAAACACAAAAAAAAAGATATTTATTTTTTCAGTACAATATTATTTTGTACATGAAAAGAAAAAAATGAGCCGAAAACTTAAAATTGAATTTTTTTAATTGACAAAATTTAAACTCATACGTACAAAATTATAGTAAAAAATATAAAGCTAATTAATAATAAGTAGTTATAACATGATAAAGATTATCCTAGAACTAAATAGTAATCTTATCAATTACCTTAATGTTGAGTTTGAGCAACAATAAATTTTCTACATGCTCAGAACTTAAATTCCTTCTATTTTTGGTCATAATAATTGGCAAAGCACTGAAGGCTGTCTCCACAGATACCTGTGTTATGGGTACAGCTAATGCAACAGCAGCTAGTTTTGATAATTAATAATCTCTAAAGATTTTTTGCAATTGCAATTTTAAACGCAATTTTATATTATAATTTTAATTAAATTTCACAATTTTAACTTCAAATTGAGTTTTTATTGTTAGTTTCTAAAAACAAAAATAAATATTTTTCTCAAAAACGTTTTTTTAAGAACTTTATTATTTTGAACTTTGAAGAACAAATAAAACAAAATAATTTTTTTTTTTGTACAGTTGAAAACATGTTTTCAACACCAATGATAAATATATTTTAAAAAAAAAAAAAAAAAAAATGTTAAAAAAACGGTTTTGTGTATTTTTAAAATTTTAAATTGTTGTTTTTTTTTGTTTCTTTTCATGTACAAAACACATATTGTACTTTAAAAAAAAACAAATATTTTTTTGTGTTTCCTATTTTTTTTTTTTTTAACTGACAGAAAAAAAATTTATTTTGTAAGCATGAGTTTTGAATTTTTCAAATGAAAAACTTAAATTTTAAGTTTTCGGTTCTTAATTTCTGATGCTTGTTTTTACGAAAAATAAATTTTTGGAAAAAAAGTTTTTTTTTATTAAAAAATATTTATATTTATTAATTTTTTAGGTAAAGATAAGAAAGAGTGTCATATTCGGCTGTGCCGAATGTTTGACTCCATCCTCCGAGATTTGAAATACTTAGGAAGTGGGCTTTTTATGGAGCCTTTGGTAAGTTATAGACCAATCTTAACAAGATTGTGTGACTTCTAGTCTTATGAAACTATTAGCATTATTCGTAACAGTTTTAGGCGTACTAAAGTGTTTTCTTCAATAAGGGCGTTAGGGCTTTGGTTTATGGTAAATTTAGGTCTATGGTAAATTATGGGCCATTCATCACGAAATTTAGAAGTATGATTTCTAGTCATATAGAATGAGTTTGTGCGAAATTTAATAACAATCGGGGCATTCCGCTACCAATTTATCTTAGCTTTTCGAACAGAAATATACTTAAATTTTTAAAAGAGTGGTTGGTCCACATTTGGTTTCCTACTGAACTAACTGTATGTGGTGGATTTAAATCTCAATTTGCAGAGGAGAACTAAAAAGAATTTGACACCAATATTATTCTTTTCTTTAGGTCGTTCGAAAGTTAGCGTGATTTTAACAGACGGACACTTGACATTATGAGGTCTAAGATGAATATTGAAAAACTTTTACACGGAATGACAAACTAAGTAAAGTTTTTTTACAATTGGCTGCAGAGGTAAAAAAAGTTATTTAGTTTGCATACTTATTCTCCGATATCTGTCTTCGGTTCATAAGGAAAAATCGAAATGCCAAAACATCCCAATAACTGACATTTTAGCCGTGGGATTAACACACAGAAAAAAAAATAAAAATTGATTTTAATTGAAAAATTTGTAATATTATAAAAAAAAAATTAATTAAATTTGCACCAGTAAACAAGTTAATAGTATCCGTTAAACTCTTTCTTTACTTGATTCACTGTTTACTTCACTTAATTAAATTTTTAATTAAGACTAATTTTTTGTTTGATTAATGCTTTGATTGGTGAACAATTTTGGAGAATTTTTTCTGTGTACACATTCGGCGAATCGAAGAACACGTTTTTTCGTATTTGTGTTTTCTTTTGTCTCTTTACACGTAACACTCTGATTTCTGCTGTAGCTCTTGTCAACAGTCTGCTTTTGTTGTGTGTTGTGTGTTGTGGTCATACGTTGTTGTTCGATGCTTAAAAGTAATTTTATTTTTTAAATTCATGGAACTCAATCCGTCGCTTCGACGAAGAATACCATTTAAAGTAACGAAAAGACTGACTACATTCCTACATTGCAAACTAATTAAAGAAGAAAAATACAAGATGCTTTTGGAACCAGAAATTCCCGAAACACCAGCAAATTCCAAAAACTTTCAACAAAAGAAGCAATTGTAAGCTTTTTTCACACAAAAAACGGCGAATGACAAAAAGTGCCTGCAATTCCTCCAAAAAAAAGCATATGTGGCGAGCAGTTCATGTGCAAATTTAATTCAAAATTGTTTACCTTTTACATTTTTGTAATACTTAATGTATTTCTTTATAGAAAAAATATTAAAAATTTAGCAATAAGTTTAATTTTTGTTCCCTTTTTTTAAGCATCTGTGAAGCAAAGCCAAATTTGATGTTAATGTTTATTACAATAAAAATAAAATAAATGAAACAAAATTGTAAGAAAAAGTTTATCATTATCATTAAAAACAGCTTTAGGAAGAAAATAAATTCGTTTCCTTTAACAAAATATGCATGTTTACGTAATTATGTATATGTAAATATGATGTTCTAGGGTTAAGGATAATAACACGAATATTTTTTTTACTCTATAAAAAATATAGGTCTTTCAAATATGCGCCCGCCCACTTTAATTTCTGGCTGAAAGCACGTAAACAAATTAAAGAACCTTGCGAACACAGTTTTCTGGTACATAAAAGCTTTTATTGACCCCACGCCAAAGACTAATGAAAATAGTAAGAGTCAGCAGTATCGTTCGGTATATGAATTTTAGTCTCAATGACGCTACAAAATTTTATGGAAATTAGTCAAAATCTATACCACTCCCACTTTAATTTCTAAAAAAAAATGTTGTTGTTTTAGGCCCTTAACTGCTCATAGGGCTTAAATAGGTTCAGTCCTCAAAGTTTATTTTGTTGGGTGCCCCGGTAGGCAACTTAGTAGTGCGTTAGTCTATCAGTAAGTGCGTTGCGGGATCGATTCCTGCCAGAGTGTCTGGTCCGTTTGACTACAACATGCTAAAGACTTAAGTCTCGGTAAGTTAATAAAATTAAAAAAGAAATTGTAATTGTATTTGTACTAAAATTGCATTAAAATAAAAAATTTTGTTACATCAGTATCATAAGGTCGTGTTTGTCCGAATATATTTTCGTTCTTGTTTGTATTGTTTCTATTTTTTAATTTTTTAAACGGATACTTTTACGCTTCACTGTAGTTATTGAAGCCTGATTTTTCCAAATGCACGCATTGGCCACATATAAAACATTCACATTTAAAGTCCCAAGAAAAATCTAATTAACTTTTTATATAAATTTTTTGTTTCTCTTTATTACCTTTAAAGATCCATGCAAACATAGATTTAATTAAGCTTGTAGTTTACAAAATTTTCAAAATTATATATCGAGGGCTTATATTCAAAAAGTGCTATCTACTATTTTTCGAATATGAGTTATTTATAGCAACGTGTTCACTGGCTGAATTGTAATTTGTCACTTGAATTTAAAAAAAAATATTTAAAACCAATTTTTTAATTAACTTTTTGTTGTGCTATCGGACACCCTTGTTAGTAGAAAAGTTCTAAATGCAATGAATTTTCAATAAAAAATATGTGTGTGTACAATAAAATAATGAAAATCTTAGAAGAAAACGAGTTTATTTTGTTGGATTAAAAAATATTTAGTAATAATTAACAGCCTGGTCCCCGATGTCCCGCTATCGTTCGCTTACATTTTCAACGACAAACAGATGATTTGCGGCCTACTACCTACTTATAAATTTTTGCTGTGTTGAGGAACATTCAATAATATCCTTCTTATAAGAAGATCGGAAAAAAATCTTTCCATTTAAAAGATTAACATGAAATATAACGATAAGCATAATTCTTCGGGTTTGTAATGTTGCCAGCCGAATTAAATAAAACAAAAAAATCCAGGTAAACAAATTTGGGCACATACGGGATAAAGCAAGTCGTGATGAATATGATGGAAGTGCAGAATATCCTCGATATACATCTCTTAAACAAAAAAGTAAGAACTGTTTCTGGACAGATTCGATAAGATATATGTGCTCGTTATAGTAGGGGTGTCATACAAATGAGTCTAAAATCGTTTTTGCAGGTGACGTGAATTATCTTTTAATAATAAAGGGGTCTTTAAATTATTTTTCCCATCGTTTGATGAAATCCAAGATGCCTCGCGCTTTATTAACAGCCATCGTGATATGTTACATAAAATTTCATTTTCCAAGAAATACCAAGATCCATAATAACGTTTACCGACTCTGATATAATAGTGACAACGAACGTCACACCTCTTATGCTCTTATTTAGTCAAATGTTAGAAAAATATTAAAGTCCTTATACTTAAAGCCTCTAGTACACGGCATGTAAAAAGCCACATGCGCATGTGGTTCTGACGTAATTTTGACGTCATCACACAACACGAAATGCTTATTGTGGCTTTGCATTGACGTCAAAATTACGTCAGAACCACATGCGCATGTGGCTTTTTACATTCCGTGTACTAGAGGCTTAAGGAAATAATGTATGAGGGTTAGTTTTGTAAAAAAAAAAATTTCCGAATTTTATCATTAAAAAAAATGCTTTAAAAAGTATTTAAACTTAATTAATGTGATATTTGAAGCAATTATTTTTTTAGTTAAAAGAAAATTAAAAATTTAATTTGGATTTAATTAACATTTTAGTTGTTGTGAAATAAATTTTCAATTAAAATTTAATTAAATAACAAAAAATTTTAATTGACTTTTTTGTTAAAAATAAAATAATTTAATGTGTTTTTTTCCAGGTGACAGACAACTGATTGTGTAGAAAAATTTATATGAAAAGCACTCAAAAAACTGAGTGGTTTTCATATAAATTTTACTACACAATCCATTGCCTGTCACCTGGAAACAGCACATAAATATGTAGAATTGTTGTTGGGAATTGTCAATATTTATTTAAATAAATTAACACATTGTTTGAAATGGCAAAGTTTTTTTATCACTTTTTTATTTTAAATTAAAAATATCGTTTATTGAAAATATTTTTTCAAAATTTTACAATTTTTAGTAATCAATATAATCATTTTGATAATAAGTGCAAAATCAACAACTTGTTTGCTTGATATTATGAATTTGGAATAAATTTGGTGATTGGAGAAATTTAATAATTTTTTTTTTTGTGATCAATATACCAAAATCTATAGAAATGTTATGACCAAACTATCTATAAGTGAATTATAGTTAATGCTGGCTCTAACTTCTAAAGCCTATAGTACACGGCATGTAAAAAGACACATGCGCATGTGGTTCTGACGTTATTTTGACGTCAATGCAAAGCCACAATAAACATTGCGTGTTGTGTGATGACGTCAAAATTACGTCAGAACCACATGCGCATGTGTCTTTTTACATGCCGTGTACTAGGCTTAACCTTTATTAGGAATTTAATTACCTGTGTGGGCACAATAGTTTAAAATGGACCGCTAGCTATTAGATTTGGTAAATTGATAACGGCAGCTATTGAACATTTTTAAACTGAATGGATAGAATACAGGGGTGTCCTGAAAACCAAAAACGCAAGACTTTTGAAGTTCTTTTAAATACACACTTTATCCAATTTTTTTATAATTTTCTTATAGATTTCCATTTGATAGAGAAATATTTGTATTGTATTATTATTTCTTTTACTACAAAAATCTTAATAAAACAACAACTTTTAAATTATTGCGTTTTGTGTTTTCGATTTCCAGAGTATATCTGATAGTTAGTAGGATAGGAGTTAGGTCATAAACAGGCTTCCATCATTTTCAATATGATTCGTCCTTGAGTAAATTAAAGCTTTAGCAGCGAATTTCGTCAAATTATTTCCGTTCGGAATTTCGTACACAAGGTTTACATGGGCATGCAGATAAAAGAAAAAGTCTAGTACCAATATTTTGTTGTATTACAAGCATTAGAACAAGCCCATAACACCCTTTTAAACTTATGGTGGTGAAGGGTATAAAAACATAAAGCTAAATTCGTATTTATGTGTGCTGATGTGTGAAACCCTATTAGTATACCGATCGACTCAGAATCACTATTTGGATCGATCTAACGATGTTTGTCCGGCCGGCTGTCTCTGTCAGCCTTGTGTAGAGAGTGTAGGAAATTTGGTCCATACGTTCTCATTGTCTCAAGGAACATAATTTCAGCTTCTTTTCTTTTCACAATAGAGTCTTTATGACCATAAACCATCTAATAATGTTCGTATTTATATTAAATTTGGTCAAAACGTATTTAACTTTTACGATAGCTACTGTCATTTCCTAATTGTGTGTTGGTAGGTGCAGAATTTAGCATAGTTCCTATAAAAGTCCCCCCTCCAAATCTCTTTAAGACAAATAAATCTCATTTATATAAAGATATCTAAATATACTTAACCTGATAACATAATTTTGTTCTGGCGGATCAAGATTGTCGATGGATCCCAAAACGGGTGTACTCTTGAAAATTTGTTTTAAACTACTGCGGTGTTGGGCATCATATAGTCGGGTTAACCTGCTACTATTTCTTCCTTTTTCTGTAAACAATTTCTACATCAATCGAATTTTCATTTAACTAAAACTTTGTAATTATTTAAATTTACTGTCAAAATTTCGCAGTGTAAAATAATCATAGTAATAAGCAGTGTCATCCCAAAATGCAAAGTAATTGACTTGAACTTTTGTTCTCGTTAACTTTAACAAAGTGAAAATTAATAAGTTGCATTTTTTTTTGCAGTTTATTGCAATTTATAACAACTATTAAGTCAATTTTCAACAATTGATTTTTGCAACTTGTCATATCTTGGCAAAAGTAAAAAGTTTAAAATTTATTTCCAACAAAAAAAAAAAAAAAAAACAAATAAAAACTTTAATAGAATTAATTATTAAATGAGTTTAGAAAAACTTTTAAATTTTTCTTCCTAGTTCTTAAGCAAATAAAGCGAGTTAAGAATATATTAAAAAATTCTTTGATGTGTGTATAAAATTTAATTACTAAGCAACATTTTTTATTTTATTTTACGTAAATTTAATATTCTACATAATCTCTTTTTTTAAACAGAAGTTGGCAAAAGGCGCTTAAATGTATTAAGGAAATCCTTAAATACTTTAATCAAAATCTTCTTTGACTTAAAAAAAAAAGAGTTTCCGTTCTCTTTGTTATATTTATTTTATTTTACTGCTATATGTTAAGAAAACTTTAGTCAAAAAACTAACGAAAATAAAGGAAACTAAAAAGAAACTATAAAATAAATTGAAAGGAAATGGAACTAAGAAAATCTCAACACAGCAACACAAAACATGCAAAATACTTTTGTCAACAAAAAATTACAAATTTTACTTATACAAATACAATAAAAAAAGGAGTTAAAAAAGGCCGGAATAAATAAATAGTTTATTAAAATTGGTTTGTAGTCTAAATAAGAAGATAAATAGAAAAACATTATTAAGTAGAATTTAAAATAAATTTCGATTTGTCTTTGTGAAGACTTTATTTTTTGTAATTTAATGCGTTGCCTTCTTCAGCAAGAATTGGTTTATATCATTAGGCCTTGCTTTCTCTATTACTAGGCATCAATTCCAAAACAACTATATTATATTGTGCAGACTCCAGGAAGCCTTAAGTAAATTATGCCCCTTTGAGTTAATAGTTAATTAAATAAATCAGTATGAGTTAAAAATTCGCGAATTCTGTTAAAGTTAAAATTAATTTTATAAAATTAGTATATTTATATTACAATTCAATTTAATTTCAATGAAAATGAAAGCAGTCATTGATACTTGGTAAGCCATTCTGTCTTCTATTATCTAAACAAATCACACAACTATCCGTTCACCACTCATCAGTTTTTGCATTTTCTGGCCAAACACAGGAACAAAAAAATATGTGTCACACATATGTGACATGACCCAAACAAAAAGCTAATTTTAAAGAAACTACTCAGCCTAGACACAAACCGCAGCACTTTTAGCTAATCACATTGTAACAGAGACTCAAGCGTACAAGAAAAATACTTCCAACAAGCATTCATGAAATTAGAGGCAAATACATTTCACTAAAAATAAGACACATATGTATATATGACATGAGTTTCTTTGTAAACACCCATGTCACAAATGTGTGACGCTAAGTGGTGAACGTGCTATACAACTTCTACGTGTGCAACTACTTCCACTTTAAATGAAACATTTCATATAAATACTTAACGCTGCCTTTACACATGCAAGTAGTGGCCACTGTTGTATACGCCTTGCCAACGAAATACTTTTCGAAATTGTCGAATCTCATACCATTTGCTTTTCTGTTTAGAGATGCCACTGCGAGTTTATTTTCAAAATCTCGTTGAAGCGTCAAATTGAGAAAATTTCTTTACTTTTCAAATTTAAAACAAGTACGAGGAAACAAAATAGAGTTACCGAGTTCATAATCAAATAGGCACTTTTTGGGGAAATGGTTTACATTTATTTATGTTACCATTATTTTAGTAATATTAATGCTCTTTAATTGACCAACTTGCTTATTTTAATGCGCGCTAAAAGAACTTAATCATAATAACACATTTAACAAGTTTAAGCCTTAATAACAATTTTACAATAAACCAGTAAATTTGCATTATATTCTTAACAGGGTGACATTGTATATCGTTTAGACATTTAATGGCACGCAAGTGCTAAATTTTCACTCACATGCAAAATGTTGCTGCCAATGGAGCTGCCATTCCAAAAAAAATTGAGTGTATTAGTAAATAATCCAAAAAATTTTTGGATTTCTTTAAAATGGCGTTTGGTACAAGTCTTAAAAAAATATACTAAATGTACTTCTGAGCTACAAAAAAATAATTTCAGATGTCTACAGTAGAATTGTTTTCATCTGCTATATTAACCCTCCAACTCTCATTTTAAGAGGTCATTTTTGTTCTTTTTTCCAACTTCTACACAAAAGTATAACAAAACGGCAATTAAGAGGTTTAAAATGTTTGACGAATATTTTTTGCCTTTAAATTCACTACGGGTCTTTTAAAGCCAAAAGTTCGTGCAATGAACATATGTAAAGCCCTTAACAAGCTAACTTTTCAAAACCCTTTGGCAGATTTGCTCTACAAATAGTCTAGTATCATTTCGCTTTGCATGTATTGTGGCAGGCGGCGATGACCCGAATTAATAAATATGAATAGAAGGCATCTACACCTAATTAAAGTTAACGTTAACTAATTTTTTTAAGGATTGGACTTATATCATTTTCAAATATAACAACAACATTTCATGAAAAAAATCCAAAAAAAACGCGTGGCCAGGGCCCTATTCCACGAAACAACTTTTCACTTTGCACTTATCAAATTTAATTTTATGACAAAGTCATAAGTGTTTCTGTTCCACAATATTCTTTGCAAATCTCACTTTGCAGTAAGCAAAGTTTTGTAAAGACTTTGCTCTCTTTGAAAAGACTTTGCCCTCTTTCCAAAAACTTAGCTCTCTTTGCAAAGTCTTTGCGCTTTCATGCAAAGTGAGAGTGAAAAGTGTTCCACAAAGCATTTAATCATCTTTGCATTTCTGTCTTATCACTTTTCATTTTGCGTTGCTCAATAAAAGTTATAAAAATGAGCCGCAAAATAAAAATGGAAAAACTGGCAGTTTTAAATATTATTAAAGAAAAAAAAGTACCTACATACTTTTTTTTATATTTTGTATATCGAAATGTCAAATTAAAATTTGATCAAGATAGAATTGAAAAACATTTTTGTATGCAATTTAAAAAATTTTTAATATGATATGTATCTATTGTTTTTTAATTTTATGTAAAATGAAATCAACTAAAATTAAAGTTTTGTAGTCGCGAAAAATTTATTCGGTCTCTATAATTTCTTGTTATAACCTCTTCTTCAATATCGTCAAACAAAAACTCATGTCTTAACATTTTGAAAGCTTTAAAAGATATAAGAATATGAATTTGCAAAGCGATCGTTTACCTTGCAAATTTTTGACAAACTTATCAAAATTTCCTTTGCAAAAATAGAATTTACAGTTTTTGTGGAACGAAACAGCATAATTATTTGCAAAGTCTTTGCAAATCACACTTTTCAATATTAACTTTGCACTTTGCATAAGAGAACGTACGTGGAACAGAAATTGCAAAGAGAGTATAAAAATTGCAAAGACTTTGCAATTACACTTATCAATTTCAACTTATCAAATTTAATAGTTCTGTGGAACATAAAGTTTTGCAAGATGACGAAATTCATCCAACTAAAGCTTAATTTTGACCAATTTTTATCAACTTACTTAATTTTATACGTAAGAAGATAAAAATAGCTTTGGAAACATTCGTATATTTTTCAAAAATGTTAAAAGCAATAAAATTAAACAATGAAAAAATCGGACAAAAACAAAATACTTTTCTCTTCCGTGTTATTATTCATTGCAATTTGCATTTATAATCTATTTTTTAGCGGTGAAATATTTTCTCACCCCGTTTTTATGCGTGAGTTTATTTACCAGTTCAAAGCGGGAACTTTCCTACAAAAATTTTACAGACACAGTTTTTCTCCAAATTTTCGAGTGCTTTCCGTACGTGACAGAAATTATTCGTCAAAAATTTTAAAGACGCAGTTAAGTGGGAAAAAAAGTTGTTTGTTTCAATTTGTGGCATTTTTGTTTCATTTCACACATTTCAATCGATAAGTTTCTCGACGCGGGAGTTACAGAACATGGGCACAGATTGGCGAATTAATTTTCATTTAAGTGTTTAGTGAAAACCAAAATTTTGTATTTCCTGGCAACAGGAACGACCATAAAGAAGCCGTCGAGAGGTATCGGAAGAGTTTTCTTTTCTGTTTTATAGTCGTACTACCATGGAAGTCTTTCGAAGAGAGATATGGTAGATGGACTAGAAGAGCATGACATTTACTGTTGTGTCGATATTTTCTCCTCGGACCTTGAAAATTTATGGTGGGGTCACGCAAACTTCTCAACAGGCCGTACCAATATCCGCAGCTGGTCTCCAAGGTGAAGAGTCTCTAGTCGATAGAATAATGTAGGTAAGGGAGGTCGGCAAATTAGATCCGTAACTGCGGGATAAGGATTGGCTCTGAAGATTGAGATAGTCGGGCTTGATTGGGAAGCAACAACATGGTTTATGTATTCGTTCTGGGTAAATAGAGGTTCTCGGATCTTGTTCCCCGGATAGTAGTTACGTAGCCAATTGTGGAACTTTCTTGCTAAAATTTTTAGGGAATTATCGTAAGGCAATATTCCTTTTAAATTATAACGACTATCAATTAACAATCAATTCAGAATTGGCACGGACTTGAGGAATCCGACTGTCTAATTAAAACAAAGCATTGTAATGGCCCTAACGGGTGTTGACACAATGTGATTTCTGCCCAGTGCTCTGAATGTCAAAGTGTATTTAAAACGATTTTAAACGTACAAAATAAAACGTAAAAATTATCGGTAATAGCAAAAAATTTAATACTAAGGCATAATTTACCATTGATTCCATACAAAGACTCCTAAAATATTTTAACTATCGGTGAAGGGTATCAACGATCCGGCACAGCCGAATAAAGCATTTTTGCTTGTTTCTAGTAACTTGTTTTTCGTTACTACGTAATTATATACAAATTAAAGTCATTATTTCAATTGGCACTTTCGGTGTGTGTGAAACAGCAGAAAAGTTCTATGGGGAATTAAAATTGTCAATAATTTTTACGCTAATGTCAATATTTATACTAGCCCTTGGGCTAGTGGAATTTTATTCACCTCAACAGTGCCAAAGTTTTACTTCCATGAGTACTTTGTTACCGTTTCACCCACACCCTTTAAATCACATACAGTGCACTTACTTAAAATAAAATTTAAAAAATATATATATAAAAAAACAGGTAAAAGCAGTTTAAAACAAAATATGAAAGAAAATCTGAGCAGATATTCTTTCTACAATTCTTCAAATGAAATCATAAAAATAACTATAAAGTAAAATTTATGGGAAATAAAGGATCAAAGAAAGATAAGAAAGCAAGTGTAAGTTTGTTTTATAAGAAATGCACATTTTTCTTTCCGTTTAAAATGAATGACTGCTTCTTTTGAAACAAATTCATGTATAAATAAAATAAAGGTATACATTTTAAGAGATAAAGATTTTTTTACAATAATTATTTTAGTTACATTAAAACTTCTTTTACAAATTGTGTATTTTTTACAAATAACAACTGTTTTTCTTTTGCACAGTGGCCTAAAGCATATCAAAAGTTTTCTAAGATAGTATAATAAAAAACGATTTAAATTTGCAAAATTTATAAGTTCCGAAACTTAACGCCACTGTGTACTGTAAATAAAAAAGGATAAAATATATCACATGAAGCCATTTAAAAAATATATTTTTTGAATTCTCAGAAGTTTTCCTACACAGAAAAAAGTTTTTTATCAATTAAAAAAATGGTATAAAAAGTATTTAAATTTAATTAATGTGATAATTGAATCAATTATTTTTTTAGAAAATTAAAAAATATATATTTTTGTTTTAATTTATATTTATACTACATTTACACCTACACAAAATCTAGTACTTAAGGGATTTTGAGCGAAATCTTGTTAATTTCTACTGGATTTCCCATACAAAACAAAATCTAGTTCGCCACTAGATTTTGGCAAAATCTCACGAAATCTTGCAATACTCAACGATACAACTATGAATTTCATACTAATGTACTAAAAAATACAGCTCTGAACAAGAAAAAGCTGACAAAAAAAGAAAAAATTTCAAAATTATATAAAAAGAGCGGGGAAAATACATTTGCGATAAATTAATAATTAACAAAAATAAACATTTGTGAAAATGGATAAGCGAATAATAAATAAGCGGTATGAAAATTATATTAATAGAAACTGTGTAGCATTACAAATGCCTTAATTTACAGAAAACGTACCTACAAAAAGGAAAAGCAGTGCAATTCCAATGAAGAGGCGCTTTTAATACTTTTAATATTGTTTTTTAAGTTTTTATTTGTTTTTGTTTGTTTTGCAATAAAATTGTTACATTTAAAAATTTGCAATCCTGTCTCTTATTTGTTCACCTTTTGGGTGACAGTCATAAGTAAACTCCTCGCCATTTAGCTGCTCTTTTTCCGTATCAGTCGTCTTTACCCAGGTATCATTTATTACGGGTAGTACATTTGTGAAACCTTATATTTAACAAATGCTTGTATTTTTTTACGCAACAATCTTAATTCCTATTCTATTTTTTTTTTTTTAATATAATAAAATTAGTTTTTGGCTTAAAATATTAATTAAATATCAAAAAATATTAATTGACTTTTTCGTTTAGAATAAAATAATTTAAACTTGTAGAATTGTTGTTGGGAATTGTAAATATTTGATTAAATATATTAACACATTGTTTTAAATTGAAAAGTTTTTTGATAATTTTTCTAATTAAAATTAAAGATATCATTTTTTGAAAAAAAAAATTCACAATTTTACAATTTTTAGAAATCAATATAATCATTTAGGTAATAGGTACAAAATCAACAAATTGATTGCTTGATATTATGAATTTGGTATACATTTACTGATTAGGGAAAATTTTTCATTTTTTCTGTGTTAGTTACTTATTATTAAATATCAAAGGCAGTTCTCGGATCGTTGATATCACAAACAGCTAAATCGAATATTTTGGGATTATCGACAAGTAAATGTTTTTACCAGAAAATGAAGTTTTTCCGAATTTAATCCAATCGCAAAACTAGTGAAAAATTAAATTTATCAAGCGCAGAGAACACGGCATGTGAAAAGCCACATGCGCATGTCGTGCTGAAGTAATTTTGATGCAATTACAAAGCCGCAATGGCCATTGTATGTTATGTGATGACGTCGAGATTACGTCAGAACCACATTCGCATTTGAATTTCCCCCATTCCGTGTATTGTAGGCTTTACACACGCTAACAAATTTCCATAAACTTTTTCGTTTGCTAGAAATGAAAGGTGTTTCTTAGGTTATTTGGAACGCTAAACGACAATCTGGATTTTCTATTTTTTCATCCCTTCTAGTTTTAGCGATATAGCGTTATGTAAAACATAATGTCACTTTCGCCACATATGGTAACCTAATGAATCACAGAAATTAAATATAGAAATAATGTTTGCACGCCTCAAGGATATTTCTGTTTTCAAATTTTGGACATTTTATTTAACTGAATAGAGCAAAGCTTTCTCAAGTTATGCCAATATATGTATGTCTTGCAAGTGCCTTTATTTTTGATATAACGCTTTCATCGCGAAAACTTGAGCTGATAATAAAACTGTTATTATACACTGAAAATCTGAATCACATATGGGCATTTCCACGTTTTCGTACGTGACATTTCTTCGCCTTCCGAGAGGTAGAGATTTTGCAAAAATAGTCGTAAGTGGAATAAAATTTCATTTAGAGGGTACTATATATGAAAAAAAAATTATCACATTGGGAATCTTGTTGTCCAAAGTATCAAAGAAAATGGGTGTATTTCGTACGTGACATAAAACGGAAGTGTTTTTGGAGTGAATTTCTTATTTTAATTTCTTTCATTAAACCAAATATGTTTCCTTAATAATACGTAATAAAAAAAATTTTGTAGATGGTTTTATAATGAACAAAATATCGTTCGCGAATACCGTACTTGTCAGATTTTTCTCTTATAGTATTTCCAAAATATGAGATATTGGCTGACTTCATAAACGCAGTTTGCAAAGCAACACTGAAATGTAAAATGTTCATAAACACAGTGAAGTTAGTTTTGGCAATGCCTCAAGTTCATTATTGCATGGCAATACTTTTCAATGCGCAACATTTGTCAAATTTGTGCATTGGTTTTACTTGTGATGCTTTATACATAAAAATTTTCTTGGCGGTTAAAATGGCAGACATATGGTAAGTAAAATTTTTAGTAATTTTTACAAATATTTAATTTTTATTGCTTTAGTACGCAAAGTGAAAAAAAATGGAACCACGAACGAAAAAAGCTGCTAATAGAAGTGCGTATGAGAAACGAACAAGAATTTGCTGCAAAAAAGATGAAACGAAATACAATTTGGGAACAAATAATGCGAGAGATTAAAGAAGTTGACAGCACATTTCCATTTTCTAGAGATGAAACTACGAGATGCTTTGTAAACATAATGGGGACATATAAAAGAATAAAAAAACGTAATAACACATCTGGTGAGAGTCCCACAAACGGGGAATTTTTCGAAATCATGGACGAAATCTTTGGCAGTCGCAGTAGCGTCCTGGTGCCTAATGAAATGATAGAGAGTTCGCTTGAAACCCTTATTGGAGACTTAAGCGATGGCCCATTGACGCCCGATAACCCAACGATGCTGAACATAGACATATGTATGCCCTTTAGATATTAATACTCCTAGAAGTGTAGTAAAACGAAACCGGTGTGATGTTTTAGAATATTTGGGCAAAGAATCGGAGGCAGATGCCAAAATTATGAAAACGCTTTTAGATATGGAGGCAGAAAAGATAGCGGTGGAGAAGGACAAATTAGCTGAATTAAAGGAAATTCGTATGTTGTTTGAGAAAATTTTAGAAAGCTCAAAATAATTTGTAATTCGTTTTTTATGTTTACCTAATTTTTTATGTGATTTTTTTTTACCTGAATTTAACTATAGCTTTTATTTGTTTGTGTTTATAAAATAATTTTATTGTTATATATTGAATTTAATAAAATGTAAAATAATAAATAAATTTGTAATTGTCAAAATTTAATTGATATATTAGGCTGTTAATAATGTGGATAATGCAGCTCTCTTTGCTTTTGTCACTCGTTGCCCTAATAAAACCGTTTCCTCGAATGTTTCATATTCAATAACATTATTTTCTTCTACTATGTCATCCGCGATATTGCCTTCATTTACAATTATTATGTTGTGAATAATCATACAAGCTATTGTAATTAATTTGGGCATATATGGACGTTGAATTACTTACTTGGCAATAATTGCATACCTTTTCGGTTGCGATAACTGATTCCATCCTTGATTGGTTGCGAAATCCGAATATGCGTTCCGTCGATGCATCCTAAAACAAAGAGAAAAGGATTGTAGCGCAGATTTGAAAATTCTTCACTAATTTATTTTTGTTCAGCAGCAGTCTTCGGAAACTTAATAACATCTCCCTTTAAGCGAAATATCAACCTTATTGTTTTAACGAATACTTTATATGCAAGGACAATTGCCACATTAAACCGATCGCTAACATCTCTAAAGGAGCAGTTGTTGCTTAGTTTCCATATTGTTATTTGTAACGCCTTTTGAAAATTAATTCCAATACGCCCAGTTTTGTGTAAAGTCTACCAAGGTTTTATCATAATTTGCAATTTCTTAAAATTTAAAGAATGTTTTGTTTTTAATATGTTTTTTCTTTACCAACTTACAACTACAATAAATGTTGGGAGAATTCCAAATAATTGTAGCGGGAAATGTAAGAAAAGATAAAACTCATCACTGATTTATTGTTTGGTATTTTGTTTAGGCTTTGATATCGTTGCAAAAAAGACTTTATGAGTGTTTGTAGGTAATTCTCATTCCCTCTGTAGTCTTGTTTGCTGATAGCTTTGGCTTTTCTAAAATTATTTCGGAGAACGTTTCCTGATGATCTGGCCTAAGCAACCAGTGAAATGCGCATAGGAACAGCTTATCCTCCAACAATAAATTTCAGTATTTTTTATAAATTATTTAAAAAGGGAATTAAGCACAACAAACAAAATCTTTTAAGAATGTTTTATATAATTTCTTTAATATTATAGATTCAATTTGTAATAATTACCTGCAATGTACTGTTTTTCATGCGCAAATGAGAATAAAAGACTTCGTCTTGCATACTTGCGAAAGTTTTACAAAAAATTTTTGTTTTAGGAACAATTCTTCTTGAATCTTGGCAAATTAAAAATGAAACACGCCGACGCCTTCTTTTAACTAGAGTGTTTTTAATTAACGTGACTCTACTTTTATTGTTATTATCAACCAATTCAAGGGCGTTTTTTAAAATAACAGCACAGGATTCCTGAATATTCATTTTATTCTTTTTTATTTATGTAAGCACAAACGAAACACAACAAACGATGCACACTGCAAAGTATTCATGCGTTCATAAATGTGTCAAAATATCATTGAATTTTTTTACAATGCAGTGTTGCCACAATGTAGTGCTTTGCCTTGTCTACGCATTTGTTTGCAGTGTTGCATATATGAAGTCAGCCATTTTTTTTTTTTTTTTTTGTAAATGTATACAGAAACAAAAAACATACAAGTTAGAAAGTATAGTTTATATAAAAGCTTATAAAAATTTTATTATTACAATTAAAAAAAAACTTCCGATCGATATATTTTTGCAACAAATATCTTGCTTTGAACTATTATTTTGAAACGCCTGCAATTGATTAAATATAAATGACATGGACAAATGATGTTTTCGCACCACGTACGTGACATTCGAATAGCATCCAAAACAAACCTAAAAAATATACAGCTAGCCGAACTATATATCTGATCTTTCCTCATGGATCTTTTTCATTGTTTTTGTATCATTAATTATAAAATGTAATTCAAATGTCACCAATATCTGAATTTAATCGGCGGAAAAGTGAAAATTGTTGATTGCAGTTACTTAAAATGAATCAAGGAGATAGTTAGTTTAAACTTTTATTCTTTGCTCCGTAAAAATTGTAATGAGCTATCAGTACCTCTATATAGTAAAGTTTGAGTGTTTTTTCCATTCAACAATATTTGAAAAATAGTTGCAAGCAGGGCTGTGGAGTCGGAGTCGGAGTTGAGGTTTTTGTACCGGAGTCGGATTCGGAGTCGCAGTACCCAAAAAAAACGCGCGACTCCGACTCCAAAATTTTTCGGCATAAAAAATTAAAAAAAAAATTATAATAGTTTCCAATATAAAAATTCTTCGAAATTGGCGATGCAATATTTTGCAGATCAATATGAATAAGTAGATTTTAATTTATTTTATGAGAAATAGTTGACTCAAGTTCTTTACTATTTAAGTATATTTAGGTATATTTTTTATACGTGCGGGAAAAAGTCTAAATAACATTAGCAAAACTTATACTCAGTTATTGATCTAGTTGAAAAAGATGTGTGATTTTTTAAATAATTTACTCATGCTAAAAAATGTTAATGACAGGAATTGCCAATAATTTTAATATCAGAATTTTTTAACCATCAACGCTGAAATATTTTCAACATTGTACAGAATAAGTGTTGCTATAGCGCATAAATACTAGTATGTATTAGAAAAATTGTGACGTAAAATTATTTCTTTTTTGTGTAGAAACATCTTTATCGGCCTGCCTTTAATTCCTACCATAACACTCATGTTTTTCTTATGCACATTACGCGGGGATTCCCAAAATTCGTTTAATAAAGATGTTTCTACACAAAAGAGAAATAATTTTACGTCTCATTCATTTCGCATCACGGTTAGAGTAGGAGTCGGAGTCGTGAGTCGGAGTCGCACTTAAAAAATTTCAGCGTTTGGAGTCGGAGTCGGAGTTAGTACTTTTTTCGGACGACTCCACAGCCCTGGTTGCAAGTGGTTTTTATTTTTTGAGTCGTGGTTGTCATTCTAATGCCCATATGTAGTCAGTGACGACTAACTGCCCGTTCGCCAATATCGAACGTTAACGTTCGCATAGAAAATTACATTTAAAACAAAAACCATCGAAATTTTGTTTTAAATGTTATTTACTATGCGAACTTTAACGTTCGATATCGGGGAACGGGCAGTAAATTTTTTTTTCAAACGAACTCGCGAAAAATATTTGTGATTTAAAACATAATTGGAAATAATATTATCATAATTGTTAATTTGGGTTCAGTAAGACATGGGCTATAGGGCTTTTTATTTAACTCTTATATTCTATAATCATTGTTGCCATTTGTGCAAAATGCTGTTTACTAAAAACAAATTTTCCCTACAATAAGGCCCACGTTCCTTACTACGCAACCAATAATCTACTTGATAAAGGAAAGTATTTGGAAATGATTTAGTCAATAGGCTTCTTAGATCATGTAATTTAATACCTTTAGATTATTTTCGATACAGTTTTCCGAAGTCATTCGTTTAGTGCAAAAAAACTAGGCACTTTCGACGAATTAAATAACATTGTGTAAGCCATTACCAAAGTCTTTAATAAGTCCGTATATAAGATTTCCATGCTACAATCGAACTTGGTCCATATACCTCAGTTTATAAGATAATTATGTTGGATTTGCGGTGTGTTGTTTTAAATCTCTAAATGGATAACTTAACAGTTCATTGTATTGAAAGTAAATTAGAGACAAATCTAAAATGCAGACTAGCTGCTAGATTCAAAACTTGGTTAAAAATAGACCAGGAACGAGATTTTAAGCTGCATTAGCAACAAGGATAGACTAAAGACTAATAGAAAATAGAAAAAGACCGAAAACAACACAAGAAACTTATTCAAAAAAATTACTTGAGTTTATTCTAGAGAATACACTTCATACTACACCGGATATTAGAACAGACCAAGTACTGGACGAGATAGTAGTAGAATTAGATGGTTTAAAATGTACTTAAATGAAAAAAAACCACCTAAATAAATGCATACCCCATACAATTCTTTTAAGTGTAATAAAACATGTTGTTCATTTTATTTCCTTTCCTGAAATGTTGTAAATGTACGAACGTTGGTCTAGTTACTGATTTTTTGTATCTTTATTTTGTATAACTTGCATTTCTTGTTGTTTCTGTTGCCATTAAAGACAAATTTTTAGTTTTCTTTTGAAAAAAAAAACATTTTTTACACTTGGATTATTTACTGTTGCTTTGGTGATTATTTCATTTCCAAACTGAATAAAGAAAAATAACAGCAACGAATGTAATAGAGTGCAGTGTAGATGCATCCACACATGCATACATACATACATCCATATTATATTGCAAATGAAAAAAATCGAAAAATGTTGTTAGATTTTATTTTATTTTACAATACAATACCTTTTAACAAAGCAAATGTATACTTAAAAACTTTAACTCTAGTTTACTTAAACAGAACTAAAAGAAAAATTAAAAATAATTTGGCTAAAAGTGCAAATGGTTTAGAACTTCAATACAATAGTCTGGATTCATTTTTTTTTTTAACTCTTTAATTCTGTTGAAAAAGTAACTGTTTGTTGTTAAATCATTAATAATTTACTAATGTAAATAGCAACATTTTGTGTTAGCAGAAGCTGTTTTATATTAAAACCAAATTCATAATCTTATGAAACTTAGATAATTTTTAAAGTGCATACTTAGAAGTGTTTTTTTTTTCATTGTAGAATTACTATGAATTTATAGGCAAAGTGGTTATTTAGAAATTTTCTTTAACTTTTTATTTATTATTTGATTCTTAACAAAAAAAAAACACATTTTTTACAAAAATCTTAGTTTTAGTTTTATGATAAACATTTACTTTACATTCAGTTGAAACTATGCACATCAAGAATAACAAAAACAACAGATTACTGCCTTTTCAAGTACATAATCAAAAAAAATAAAATATAAATCTTAATTTAAAGGACTGGTGGTACATCAAATTTATAAGTGAACATTACTCAAAGTCTTAAGATTTAAGGCATCAAATTACAGTGCGACGCAGAATGAGTTTCACAGAAAAAAATAGAAATTAATTTCAATTAAAAAATTTGTGATAATAATTTAAAAAAATAATTAAATATGCACTAGTAAACAAATAGTAACAATTAAATATTTTTTGATATTAACAACATTTTCTGCAGTAGTGTTGTTGATATAAGTAAACGTTTATTTAATTCACATGATAAAATTATTAAATAAAACTGATTTAATTGAAAAAAAAATTCGCAAGATTTTTTTTTTTGTACATGATTTGAATTCTTCATAACTTTTTGGATTATTATTTTTCCCTTGTTTTTTTTTTTTTTTTTTTTTTTTTTTTTTTTTCTTATATAAATAACAACACAATCAAACCACGTCCAAAAACCATTGAATTTAATTTTTCAAAAATGCAGACTTTACACAACCCTGTGAAAATTCGTATCAATTATCCTTAAAACATTTATCCCGTAACCAGTGGGCGCAATATTATAACCTAAAGGAACGAATTGTAACAGGTGAAAACAAGACATGTCACTTAACTAGTTATAATGTGTTTGAAGTGAAGTTACTCCAAAGAAAAGTTGATTGATACAAAACTAGTCATGTGACTCAATAGTGGCCGATTCTCTCTGGTTTTTTAACTTTTTATGAAGGGGATCGATCATATTAACATGGTTCACTCGGGACAATATATGCGACAGGCATTAGGTTAGGTTAGGTTCCATTGGCAGCCGTGATCAAGCACAGCTCACGTGGGTCCATTGCTTAGTTCCCGTTGTGTTACCATATCACGCCGTCTCCCATGGGTCCTATGAAATCTGGCTGCTAGTATTCCCATGCAGCCAACCGGTCGATTCAATAAAGGAGTGGATCCTATTTACGTCAACATCAGAGAGACAAGTTTTGTCCCCAAGGGTTCTTCGACCAAACATTTTGAGTCTTAAGTCTCCGAAAGCCGGGCAGTTACAGAGAAGATGTTCCGTTGACTCTTCCTCCTCCTCATCGCCGCAACTTCTGCACAAGTCGTTATAAGGGAGCCCCAGCCTCTGGGCGTGCCTCCCAATTGGCCAGTGGCCAGTTATAACCGCAGTTAGGTTTCTTAGATGATGTCTGGACAGCTGTAATGCCCGCCGTGTCCTTTTTTCATCTATGATGGGCCAGATTTTCCTGGTTTCCCCACAGGTGGTTTCATCGTGCCACCTCTGACTGGCGATAAGATGAAACTTATGCGCTATAAGTTGCTTACACCTTGGGAGTGAAGCACCTACATATGTGGAACCGTCCCGATTCAAGGTGGTACCTGCATGCGCCAACGAATCCGCCATGCAGTTCCCATGTATGTCCCCGTGTCCGGGGACCCAATTAAGGGTGACCAGTGAATGTCTCGCTATCTCCTCCAGAGACATCCGGCATTCTCGGACAATTCTCGATGTGATGAACACATTCTCCAGGGATCTTATGGCCGCCTTGCTATCGGTAATAATGTGAATATCCCTTCCAGATATTTCACCGTACCGGATGCGTTTCGCGGCTGTGTGGATGGCCATTATCTCGGCCTGGATTACACTGCAGTGGTCCGGCAGCCTTAAAGGAATGCTCCAGTTTAGCTGCTCGGAGTATATGCCAGAACCGACACCATACAGTGTTTTAGACCCGTCCGTGAAGATTCGAATCGTATTCGCGGGGATTTGCAGGTCATCATAGTGGACCACGTTATCCATAATGCTTACCGTGAAGCCAGGATCAAAGATTGGCTCGGGTGTGACATAATCAACATCCATGTGCCAATTAATATCATTCAGAATGTTAGCATGTCCGATATTATAATCTCTCCATGCTCCGGTGGCCCTTAGTCTTACCGCCGCGTTCGCAGCTAACCTTTTCGCCAAAATGTCTGGTGGTAACCAGTTTAGAATCGTAAACAATGCCTTAGAGGGGGTTGTTCTAATGGCACCTGTTACCGCTATCGCCACCATTCTCATTGTACGTTCAAACCTGGATTGATGACTCTTCGCCTTGAGCGCCGGCCACCAAACAGCTGCCCCGTAGAAGAGAATGGGTTTAATGACACATTCGTATAGCCAGTATACATTCCTCGGGTTAATTCCCCAGTTTAGGCCAATGGCCCTTTTGCAGCAATATAATGCAGTAGCCGCTTTATTAGTCCTGGAGCTGGTGTTCATCCTCCAGTTCAGTTTACTGTCCAATATTAGCCCAAGATACTTGGCGCTGTCAGACAGTTCCAGTGACACCCCTTTTATCCTCGGGGTATTAAATTTGGGAATTTTGTATCTCCTTGTGAAAAGTACCAGTTCTGTTTTGGCGGGATTTACATCCAGTCCACATCCCTGGCACCATTTTGTTAGGACGTCCAGTGCGGACTCCATTAGTTCAGACAAAAGTCTGGGATCTTTACCCATAGCCACAACTGCAACGTCATCCGCATATGCGACCGTTCTGCAGCACGTCCTTTCCATGGCTCTGAGTAGGGTATTTATATTCAGATTCCAAAGTAAAGGTGACAGTACACCACCTTGCGGGGTGCCCCTAGTCGCAACCTTTGAAATGTTCGAGGCGCCCAAGTTGGATTCGATACGCCTGAAGTGCAAGATACTGCTGACAAATTGAACGATCGCTGGGTCGATCTCCAAATGTCTCATAGCGTTAATAACCGATTCAGGTTTAACATTGTTGAAAGCGCCCTCAATATCCAGGAATGCCACTAAAGCAAATTCCTTGTAATGCAGGGATCTCTCTATGTGGCCCACCAATGAGTGTATAGGATAATGCCATCCGGGCCTGGAGATTTAAAGGGATGGAAGCTTTTGACCGCCCATTCCACACGATGGCGAGTTATCGGAATATTAGAGATATCCCGAGCGCCGCTAAAAGTTTCCTCCCTAGGCACATCATCAGTGCAACCAGGGAAGTGTGTATTCATCAGGACCTCAAGGGTGTCCCGACTGTTTGTGGTCCAGGATCCATCCATCTTCCGTATAAATGATGGAATAGCTGGATTATAGGATAAAATCTTACGAAGCCGACTTGTCTCCGAGGAGTTTTCCACGTCACTGCAGAATTTCCTCCATGACTGTCTCTTGGCCTTCCTTATAAGATTCTTGAATTCATTAACTGAGGACTTGTAATTGTTCCAAACACCATTACGTTTTGCCTCATTAAAGAGCTTCCTGCTTTCCTTGCGTTTATCAGCAATTTCCGCATTCCACCATATGGGCTTAGCTTTGCCCCTCCTGTCCATTATTTTACAGGCTTCGTTTGTTGCCTCCATTAAGGCACCGGTCAATGACTCCACTGCGGAGTCGAGCATGGACACACTGTCTATGAGAACTGGGCACATAGGCAACTTGTCGCCGAGTACACTCGCATAGATAGACCAGTTAGTCCTTCTTCTGTTCGTGTAGGGTTTAACTGAATCAACTCTAAAGGAAAAATTGAAATCAACATACATGTGATCAGAGAAGGAACAGTCCTTAGACACGTTCCAATCGCTAATCATATCCGCGAACTTATCACTAATAAGCGTAATATCAAGAACCTCCCTTCTGTTAGTCACAATAAAGGTGGGCTCACTACCCCTATTAACTACTGTTAGTTCATTTTCTACTATGAAGTCCAAAAGCGACTCACCTCGTGGATTGACATCCGAGCTGCCCCAGACGGTATGGTGTGCATTCGCATCTGCACATATTACTAGGGGGATGTTGTGCCTTTTAGCGTGCGACATCGCCTTCCTGGTTGTGGTGTTTGGAGGGTTAGCACCCTGGTCGTGTGCCATGTAGCAGCTCATAAACCAGACTGTACTGGTTTTGCACTCTACTGCGACAGTGCATGTGTCCTTATCGCTAAAATCAGAAAGAATGAAAGCTTTAAGGATGTTTTTGACCATAACACAAGCTCTGGTCTTACCTTGATCGGCTGCGTACAGAGTACTGTAACCGTCTAATCTGAGTCCGCAAACCCTGTCTCTATACAACAATGGTTCTTGGATGCATATAAGCTCCTCCGTGCCTGAAGCTAATCGGAGGAGAAGGGCAGCTGACGCCGCTTTAGAGTGATGAAGGTTGATTTGTGTCACCTTCATCATAGCTCATCACTATGGACGACTGTGACGTTGGCATCCTCTGGATCGTCGTCCGATTCCAGAAGGATGTCCTCATCATCCGCCACTCCCATCTTACCAAGGAAGTCACCCACAAGTCCACTGACCGATTGGGTGTCTTCATTGGCCGATGACGTAGCAGATTCGTCTTCCATGCACTCCGTTGATGCTGTTGTTGTGGTGGTGGCCTGGTGCGACAGGCATTATTTTAACCGAAATTGAATATGTCCATTTATGTTATATCAGTGTCCTGTTACAAAGTGTCAAAAAGGTGTCAAGTGACCCCCTCCTAGAGCAACGCCATGTTAAAGTGACAAGTCCTCTTCATATTAAGTGTTAGAACTAGATCTTGCCCCTACCACTTTAGAACTGTCACGTGACAAGTTTGGTGTTAGTTGCCTTTCCATCAGGGAATTTGATAATGAGCAATGAAGCTAATTTCCTTTTAAATGGCGACGGCAGGATTTGGGCTATTAAGAATACAATAGTCGTTAATTAGTGACAATTACACACACTTAGGAGTATTATTTGATCCGAAAGGATAATTTTTTAGAATTTAATTGGTTAGAAAATTTTTTTTAGGAATTGTTCTTGTTGGAGTATCATTCAACCTTGGGGTATCAACAAGATAGAGTCTCAGCAGATATTGTAGGTGCCTCAATGGTTGATAATGGCGCACTAGTGATTTTAGTTGGCCACTACGCTCATCGAATTTAATGACCCCTGCCAGGGGTGTATGTTAACAAGGCAACCAACATTCGCAATCAAATCATGGCCATTCAACCCGAAAATCAAAATGGAGTAAGTTGTGAAAAATATGTTAAAGAGCACGTATGTATTTGAGAAGCAGAAAATGGTCACCACTTACGGGATAGCATTTTTTAAAAATTCCTCAATATTATACCGTATTTAAAAAAAATTAATAATAATCGTATAAGCAGACTAGGGATAGAGGAACTAAGTCATGCAACAACTCTCACCTCAACCCAGAATGGGGAAACAATCCAGATTGAAAAATAGTCGGCCTTATTATGTAAGGCGTTATCGTTGACGAGTGAGTCGTTTTTTGTAATAGCTTAAAGAACACAGGTTGTGTGTAACTTTAATCTATTACAAAAAACGACACACTTGTTAGCGACAACGTGTTACATAATAAGGCTAAATATTGAAATAAGAATAAATATTCTAACAATACCAAGAAAGCACTAGTTTATTCTTAGCATCAGTTATTTTTACACAGCAAAACTCTGATAGTTTCGCCAACAATGATGCATTCGTGCAAGTTAGTGGTGTTTTCAATACAATCGATTGCTGCTTTGTCGACGATTTTTATGCCTTTTAATGCCATAATTAAAATTTTTTGGTTATTTGTTTCGTCATGCTCGTACTCATCATAGTGAACTAATAAAAGCATAGGTACTAGAGATGAGCGATCCCGTGATTTTTAAAGATCATCGTGATTAGTGAATGTGATTTAAAAATCACTGCTCCTTTAAACTGTGATTGTGATCACGGTTTATCAGTTTTCTGTTCTTTTAAAGCAATTGCGGCCAAGCTATATGTACAATGCGGGAGCTTTTGCAAGAGCTTTTGTAAGCACTTTACAAAGAAACAACAACAAATTGTAAGAGCTTTCACATCTGTTTACTTTCATATACATACATACTTGAACAAATAAATTTTGGCATAAAAAAATTCTAATAAGATAGAAGAGAGAATGAAAGGAACAGCAATATCATTCGACATTTCATTCAAAAAACGCTATTACCCACACAAACAGTGAAATATCATAAATTTGTATATGTAACAAAATACAAAAAGAGCGACTTAGAAAGTACCTGTTACTTGACAAATTTGGTCACAACTGTGATTCGTGATTTTTCAGTAACAGTGATTAAATCACAGGTACAGAAATATCGCTCATCTCTAATAGGTACGTTATTATCACCAATTTAATTGCACTCAAGCTCACTATCCCAAGTGTTCTAAACTGCTTTTATCTATTTTGAATTAAAAAATTAAAAATAAGAAAATAAAACTACAGAGGGAATAAGAATTACAAACACTCAAATCCTAATCCTAAGAATTGTTAAAAGCAAAATTTATAACCTTTAACCTTTTCTTTTCTATTTACAGGTAAGATTAAGCAATGATATTTTTAAGAAACTGGTAAGAAAAATTTAACATTTCAATAATTAAATCATTTAACATCATTTAACCGTATTTAGATACAAATTTCCCAGAGTGTACGCTATTTGGAACCCATGAGTTATTATGACCACTTCAAAAGAATTAAGACAGCCAGCCAGCCGGACGGACTGAATTGATCCGTAAGAAAGTGACTTGAAGTCGATTGGTTTACTAAAAATTTTGTCTAGGAATAATATTTGTACGTATTGCACACAATAGCACAAACGCATAATACCAGCGCTGTGGCGTCGTCAAAAAATAGTTCTTTCTCCGACTCCAGCCGCTGAAATTTTTATGTCCGACTCCGACTCCAACTATGAGTCCTTCTCTAACGCACAATACCAGCGCTGTGGAGTCGTCAAAAAATAGTTCTTTCTCGACTCCAGCCGTTGAAATTTTTCATGTCCGACTCCGACTCCAACTATGACTCCTTCTCTAACCTTGATTCTAAATATATATGAGACTGGTTCTTATTTGACTTAAACTCTTTTTTTTAATGCAGTACCTTTAAAATGGTTGAATACAGTAAAAACATGATTCGGTAAAAATTTTAAATCGATATTTTAATTCTTTGAACTTTAATATAGTATTTACATATGTAAAGTAGAAAAATTTCGGAGTCGGGGTCGTGAGTTTTTGTGGGTACTTCGATCCCGACTCCGACTCCGACTCCGGTACAAAAACCTCAACTCCGACTCCACGGACCTGCATAATACGCTCTTCACTATTGTAAAATTATGTGATATACTGACGTGATATAAAACATAGTGAAAAAAATAGTTGGTGAATAACACCTTAAAATATTAAGATATAAATAAACAAGAAATTTGGGTCGAACAAACCGGTTTAAATTGCGACCATGACTTTGCGTGTAAGTTTAGCATTGAAACACCAATTAGATGGACTACAGAAACTGACTCAGATGGTAATTCAAAATCGATCGATAAACTTAAATCTTTAAGGTTTTACAATTATCCCTCCCTATCTAAGTAAAACACCATAGGTAGGGTATAAAAACTGCATAATATAGTAACAATAACAACAAAAATATTGTCGTTAATCATTTTTGCTACAACAATATCACCTGACTTTTAAAGGCAACCAACTGCAACAAAAACAAATGAAAACAAAAAATTCATTTTCAAACTTACGCATAATAAATTTATTTGAAATGTTGTGGCAACATCAAAAAGGAAATTATTTCCTAAGTTTCTTTTCCTTTTTACTCTTGAAAACAGTCACCCAAAAATCTTATAATTTGTGTGAATCATTTGAAAATTTAAAGACAATAAAAAAGTTATAAATACTTATTTTTAAAGTACTTGATTTTTTTTTTTTTTTTTTTTTTTTTTTTTTTTTGGTACTTTCAACAAAAGGATAGTATTAATAATCAAAAAATAAAGAAAGAGCCAAAAAAAAAAATAAAAGAAAAAGCTGTGACATTTTGTGATTTAACACTTTTACCTGTGAGTTACTTGAGAATTTTAAATTATTGTTTTGCCTCGTGTTTGGATTTTGATTTTGATTTTATTATTTTTATTTGTTTGTATTTTTTACTTGCTCGATGTTAAAATGGCATTTGGGCGAATTTTTCGTTCGTATTATTCTATATGTGAGATTCTTTTTTTAAGTTTTTGCTATTCTTTGTTTTTTTTTTCTATACATAGAACCTTTTAGGCTTTTAAGAAAGTAAGAAAAAAATGAATAAAAAATATAGGTCAAAAGGTGTGTCACATATGTCAAGAGACTTTAAGACGTGCTAATGCTGTTGGCTTTGGCATCAGCCAAAAATATAAATAAAAAAACGATGAAATTCGTATGCAAAGATAAGACTATGTTGTTGGAAAAAATATATCGTACACGTATTTTAAGTAAAAATGTAAAAAGTGTTTCTTCTTACTTTTTTTTACTTGTAGATTTCTGTTTTTAGAAATGACCTCAATTTTATGTCGTTAACAGTTAAAGAATTAAAATAGAAACAAAGTTTTGAAATATGATAGATATTTGAATGATATAAGAGGTGGAAAATGGGCCCAACAAATTGTTGATGTTTTAAAATCAATTAAAGTCTGCAATATCAGCATCTAAATGTCAGGATTGCTTTTTGGTATCAAATTAAATAATTTTCACTTATACAGGGAAGCCAAAAAGTACCGAAGGCGTTTGAGTTCATTATAAATTTTTACTAAAGACATAATTATTGATTTTTTTTTAAATACTTTTTTTAAAAATTTGTGGAAAATATTTTTAATTGAATTATGAAAAATATTATCTCTCAGGTTTTCCATAACTTTTCTCCAAATTTCCAATGCAATTATTTTTGCTCGATTTTCATTTATACCTATAATAATAATTAAAAAAGTTATAAGGAATTCAAACACCTTTGGTCATTTTAGGCCACGCTGTACAATTGAAAACTTAGCTTTAGAATACAGTATAAGTAGATCTAATTGCGAAATTAAGTGCTGGTTGACACTCTTCCAGTTTTAGACGTCAAGTCTTGAGCTTTAAGGAGAGAATGGAAAAGGGAATGCAATTTCTTTTCCCATTGTGCTTGTTCACGAAGAAAAATAATCTTTTTTCGAAAATACCCCCTGTACAACGTTTCGAGTTATCATAATTTTAAGAACTATCAAATCCATTATTACATTATTGATTATAAATCAGGGATATTTATTATTTAATTTATTTTTTAAAATAAACTCTAAAATTGGAATGGTCTTCGATAAGGAATTTTAAAAATTTAAATAAATATTGTTACGAAAATAACTTTAGTTAATAATGAGTTTAATTTATTAGTTATTTTCGGGCATGTTCAGAAAATCACGTGATTTCAAATCACGTGCTTTTAAAATCACGCGTGTGATTTTGCGGTGTTCGGAAAAACATTTCGTTTTTATGTTTCTCGGTATGTTTCGGCAATTGAAAATCACGTTACAACATACAAAAACGGAACACAAAAATATCAAACGTGTGATTTTAAAAGGCACATGTGATTTGAAATCACGTGATTTGAATAAAAGTGATTTAAAGAAAAGGCCTGTTTGTAGTTGTTAGTTATTTTATTAGTTTAAATTTTTAATGTGTTAGTTATGCATATTTCTAATGTAAAAATCACTGTACAGAGTTTTCTAGTAGAAATGTAATGTTAAAATTGATATGCATAATTGTATTCAACCACTGTAATTTCTCGAATATTCTATTTAGCCTTAAAGTATACTTTAGTTTATTGATGTATGGTAGCTCAATTTATATTCAGCCATAGTGCTAATGCACAATGTTAATGTAGAAAACTATAGATGCATAAGTTTAGTTAATCTAATATGCGTTAGGGGTCGAACATTCCTAATTTGAATAAACGTTTAATTTAATGACTTGTTGTCTTTTATAGCAACTCTGAGAAAAAATAGTGAGTGCTTCTTCAAACCCTATAGAATTTACGAGACTGTAAGCTGTCCAAGTAACTGTCATACTGCGCTCACTTTCTGACATTTATGATCAGTATACTCTGACAAATCTACATTTACGCTTAAACAGCGCTACCAAATTATACAATTTACATTAAACGTCATTGATCGTTTCGCGCAACTTGATGCACAGAAAAATGTTTTTTATCAATTAACACAATGGTTTAAAAAGTATTTAAATTAAATTAATGTGATAATTGAATCAATTATTTCTTTAGTTGAAAGGTAATTAAAACTTAAATTTTGATTTAATTAATATTTAAGTTGTTTTGCAATAAATTTTTAATTAAAATATTAATCAAATATCAAAAAATATTAATTGACATTTTCGTTTAAAATAAAACAATTTTAACTTGTAGAATTGTTGTTGGGAATTAGCAATATTTAATTAAATAAATTAACACATTGTTTGAAATGGTTTTTTGATCATTTATTTAATTAAATTAAAAATACCATTTATTCGAAAAAAAATATTCACAATTTTAAAATTTTGCAAAATCAACCACTTTGGTGATTAGAGAAAATTTATAATTTTTTCTGTGTAGTTTTTGTTGCGCACGGCTAAATTTTGGCTTAATGGGTTTGTTAACAAACAGAATTACCGCATATGCAGTGAGACTTATCTTATAAAGGACCGTGTAGACTGCATAACATCAAGAAAAATATACCGTTTGGTGCGGTTTACACGATTCGTTATATACGGCCGGCAATGATCGAAATAGAGACCCGTTAATGTATACTTCTAAAAGGACCTACGTCGAGAACATCCACGGTGCCCATATGCCCCAAATCATTTTCTATTGTTAATGGCATGTATTTATTTTTTGAATAAAAAATTTTGTAATTAATATACATTTTTTTAAAATTTCAAATTCTATCGGGCTTAAAAAACATTATTGATTAAAATCGATTAGACCAGATTTTGATTTTGCTTGACGTCTTATACAGATCTAAAGATCGAAGAAATTTAGCGAAAATCTCTTTTCATTTCAATATAGAAGCGAATTCTGTTTTGAATCAATTTTTTTTTTAGTTGAAAGAAAATTAAAAATATAATTTTGATTTAATTAACATTTAAGTTGTTTTGAAATAAATTTTTATTAAATATTTTAATTGACTTTTTTCGTTTAAAATATAATAATTTAAACTTGTAGAATTGTTGTTGGGAATTATCAATATTTAATTAAATAAATTAACACATTAATTTAAATAGCAAAATTTTTTCATAATTTTTTTAATTAAAATTAAAAATATCATTTATTGAAAAAAAATACTCACAATTTTACAATTTTTAGTAATCAAAATAATTATGTTGGTAATAGGAGCAAAATCAACAAATTGTTTGCTTCATATTATGAATTTAGTATAAATTTGGTGATTGGAGAAAATTAATAATTTTTTCTGTGTACGTCAACGAAAGTTTTTGTTAAAATTCATTCACTTTCAAAAGAAACAGTTGGTAAAGGTCGCGCAGTGAAGTTCAAATAAATATCCAATTTATTCAAAAATTAAATGGTAGCACTCTAATATACAACAATTCCGAATCGATTCTAAATGTGAAGTTTTAGACTCCTTAAAAGTTTGACGTATGCCAAAAAATTGAGCTAGAGGCAAAACGTATTTATTCAATTCATTTTTAAAATTTATTTGAGTTTTAAATAGAAGTTTAAAATTCAGATGAATTTATCCCAATAAAAAATGGAGCTTCCAACGAAGCAGGCTTGTAAGGGGAAAACGTAAAAGTTTCGCTTACCATATCGCTTATGGAAGACATGAATTTTATATGGCGAGTTCCCACTTTGAAGCAATATATTTTTGACACAGAAAGCGCTTTATTCAGCGCATATGAAAATTGGCGAATGTAACGATCAGCTTTGCACACTGAATTTTTTTGTTACCGTTATTCCTTAATATGCTCCCTTACAAACCTGGTCCTTAGTGAAGGAATGTCGTGGCTCTTCAAATTTAATACACTTCTTTTAAATTTATTAAGAATTCATTTAGTTACCTTACTGCAACGCTGTATGTCTTATTGCGTAGCTCATAAATGTGTGTTTACTTTTAAAAATGTGCCATTAGTGCTTCGCAATATAAGAAAATTTTTTATTGGGATTTTAAAAGTTTCTTAAAAATAATGGCCCATAATCATAGTCATATATAAAGTCGACTTTTTCTAAACTATTCTTTAGAACTTTGGTATTCACATGCATTTAAACCAGGTTTTAGATTAAAGTTTACATTACATTGACTATTAGTATGGGTCAATATGTTCAGCTTCTTTTTATAGGAAAAAATCAAATATTTTTTTATTGGCTTTTACCTAATAGAAAGAAGGAGTGAATTTACAATTTTGCTTAACCCAGTAATAAAAACTATTAGTTTAATTAATTATAACGTAATTAAATGACACTTTAAAGTTGTTAAAAACATTTATAAACTGAATACTTCCTTTGAACAAATCCCTCATTTTCTTGTCGACCATATATTTCATAAATTCCTCTAAAGGGGACTAATCAAATTAACCATAAGTTAATTATGTACTTTGTATTAAATTAAAATGTTGAAACAAGAGAATTTGTAAAAAGATACAAGAGAAAACAATTCCCAAACCTGAAAATTATTGTACTAAGCCCTACACATACAAACACACCCACCAAACACGGGGGTTAGAAATTAAATGGAGCATGATTTTAAATCAAACCCACAATCTACGAGTACCATAAAACATTAGAAGATGTTTTTATAAATTTTTGAGAATATAATAAAATATGAAATCTCTTGCTCAATATATTAATAATATTTCAAGAATTTATTAATATAACTTTCTAGTTAGAAGAAAAACAACATTATATTTTTCTAACGTTCATTTTGTGTTTGCTGGGAGACTTTACAACAATTTGTTTAGGAAACTAACGACCAAAATAAATTTAAAAAAAATCAGTTTAAAACATTCCTGCAACAGCACAAGCAGAAAACAAATGTATGAATAAATCATGTGTTTAGAGGGATGGAAGGGACTTGAAAAAAAAACAATAGCAGCAAAAGAATGTGAATTAAACAAGACTGAATAAAAAATAAAAAGTTTTAAAAAAAAACTTTATGCACGTTTTTACTCGGACTTTTTTATTTTTTGTAAAAAAAAGAGTAGAAACATGAATGTAACTGTATTTATGAGTACAATTACATAAAAATACATATCCATACATACAATCATAGATATACAAATAGAATGTTATGAATAATAAATGCTTCTTTTGTTAATATTGTTACGTACAAAAAAGAAGATTAACACTTCTATACGGACAAATATGGGATATTTTTATATTCTTCTTTCAATAATATCAAAAATATATATAAGGCTTTATCCTTTTCTAAAAACAATTAGAAAAATTTTTGCAATTTTAATTTTCGAATCAGTGACAGAAAAATTTCAGAATGTTGCAAATATACTCCAATACTCTTCCATCATTTCCATTAGATAATGGTATGCCACTAGGATCTCCTTTATCTGCAATCCCATTTTTAAAAGCATTTAATAAACTCTAAGGCATAATATCCTTAACCCCTGTCCTGCATTAATGATTAAAAATTGCCCTTAAAATTTGATTGCTTATTGTTTTCAAAACTAGTCAATAAATAATTTGGAAATGTTCGTATAATTACTTTTATCAATAAAGATTTTGTTCCACAAGAAAAACGATCTTTTCAATTACTGTTTACTATTCTGCATACAATTAACAACATTTATTCAAAAGTGTTACTTGATCCCCCAAATCAAGAAAATAATTCAAAATGATTAACTTCTCATCAAGCCTTTTTATTTTTAATTCATTTGCAGCGCCGAAAGCAAAATTAGTTTTATTAAAAAATAAATTTTTTTTATAATTATTTTTAATTATTTAAGCTTGAGGTCTTTTTATTTATAAAAAATATTATATTTATTTATTTTTTTAATATTTCGCTAACCTTTGGTTAGCATCTTCAGGAAATTAACAAAATTTGATATAACGAAAAAACAAACAATTACAAAATTATGAAAAAATTATTTGTCATAAATTAAATTCAAAAACCTATTTGTCATAAAAAAATTTCAAAAACATAATAACAAAAAAAAAAAATATAACTAAAGTATAACAATTCATATAAACTAAAAAAATTTCTTGGCCCCTATTATGAGTTACATTCGATAAATGATTTTCGATGGCTATCGAACATCGACTATCGAATGTTAATTTGGTATTATGAGTTGGCAGCACTATCGAAAATTTCGTTGTGCATCGAATTTTTCAACGAAAACAAATTTGCTTTCGACGGTGTAAATAATTTAAAAAAAAATGGTTGAAAATTTAAGTTTTTGTTAATTTATTAGTCTTGGTGTGCAAATTCCACATTCTTAATTATTTTTGGTTATTTTATGCAGGTCTAAAGTCAACAGTAGTAAGCAGCAGTTGGAAAAGCTTGTTTCCCATATGGTACAAAATCCTTTGTTAGCAAAAGGAATTTTTATAAAAGGTCAGGCTACAGGTACAGGCCAGTTCCAGTAAGCGTTCATCTTCATCAGATGAATTATCGTACCATAATTCGTTCGTAGTCATGATTTATATTAGTTTTTTTTTTAAATTTGTTAACAAAAATTTTTTATTTAAAGTGACAGCTGATAGAAAATGTACTACTGTGAATAAACTAAATCACAATAGTACTTTTTTATCGAATGTGTGCCATAATACCAAATGAAAATTCGTTCGATCAACTAATTCGACTGGTGTCGAAAATCGAATTAAGTTCATAATAGGCACCCTTATCTATAAACCTAATTCAAAAACTATATTTACAATAATTAAAAATAGTTTCACTAGAGAAAATTCCTATAACATATAACAATTTTTTTTTTTTAACTAAACTTATTTTTATCTTACATACTTATTTAAACATATTAAATTAAATTTATTTTTAATCTAACATACCTAAATGTTTATCGTGACCTAAGGTCATGAAGGTTCTAATATTTTTATATAATTTAGGTACAAAAATTTAACCCTCTTGTTCCAAGGCTGCGATTGGTATATTTATATTATATCTTATCTTTTATCTCTTAATTACTAAATTCCTATAATTATACGCTATATGTTCTGTTTCTGTTTTAAAATTTATTCCTTGTGTCATTGGTGTAAGACCTCAAGCTTTAATAATTAAAAATAATTATAAAAAAAATAAAGGTGAAATAAGACTTAATAAAATAATTTTTTGTTACAAATTATACACACAAATAAATTACCTAGAGGAAAAGGACTAACACTTAACTTGTCACGTGACAAGTCACTTTAACATGGCGATGTCGTACGAGGGTTTAATTGGCACCTTTTTGACACTTTGTAACAGGTCACTGAAATAAACTTAATGGACACATCCAATTTCGGTTAAAATAATGCCTGGGGCAGATATTTTCACAAATGAACCATTTCAATATGATAGATTCCCTTCATATAAAGTAATAGAACTAGAGAGAATCAGCCACTACTCGCACAAAATCCAGTCACATGTATAGTTTTGTGCCAATTACCTTTCCTCTGGACTAACTACACTCTAAACACATTATCACCAGTTATGTGATATGTGTTGTTTTCACTTATCACAATTCGTTCATTTTAATTATAAAATGTTGTTCACTGGCCACGGGATAAGTGCTTTAAGAGCAATTGACAGAAATTACCCGCAGGGTTGTTAACAGTGCTGCCCACTCCTAATACAAATTTTACATTCGTTAGTCAGTGTTTCATAGCCAGCGAAAAGCGCTTAACGCTTAACGCAAATTAAGGGGCTAAGAGTATTTGTGGTAAAGATAGTTGTCCTTAAAGTATTAGTTATGAACTTTAAACACAGGATGGTTATTAAAATTTGCTAAATTTCAATTTACTCGAATTCGATTTTTAGAACATGGCCAATAAGATTATAATTGCAATTTATCAAAATTCACCATTTTAGCTCTGTTATACAAAACAAAAAAAGATACCTACCTACTGTTAGCACAAATAATTCTCTTCTAAATAGAACACGCGCTCATTAGTATCAAGGGAGTTCTTCGAAAGGACCAAGGATTCATCATAATACTGTTTGACCCTTTTTGCAAAATGTCTGAAGAACCGGCCAAACACTTGTTTACACACCTTAAAAAATGAATTCAACTAGAAAAAACCTCTCCAATTTATAAATTAGAATTTATCTATGTGAAGTTAAAGTTCATAAGATTGTTCTTATGGATGTTCTTATTTCTATAGACTATAATTTAACAAAAAATTACAGTCTTGCATTGATGTGCTAGTTTTTTATACTCAACATAAGTTGCACAATATCTTATTTGCCATAAATAACTCTTTAACTATTACATATTTAAAAAGATTGATTGTTAACGACGCAATTCCAATAAAACCACAAATATAAAAGAAATATAAAAAAAAATGTTTATGTTTAAGGTAAACAATACAAAAAATAAAAAGAATTTAAAAAAAATTTGGGTCAAATAATTATTTTCTTTAAAGCTCTCACTTTTTCATGTTGGATATTACACAATAAAATAATTTAATGAATAAAAAATGTATTATAAAAAATTTAAGCGTAAATATTCTCGACCAGTCATTCTTTCACTATCAAAAGCAATAATTTATTAAAGTCTGCAAAGTACATACAATATTTTTTATTTTATATTTATACAATTCTTTTATAGTTTAACCAAGGTTGGCAACCGATACCAATAACTGTACCAATGCTATTTAAATTGAATACCGGTATTGATGCCGATACCGAAATTATGTTTTTGTAAAAAATACCGGTAAAAGTGTACCGTTTCCTTAATATCGGTATACACGTTTTAGTATCATCATATATATTATTTCTAAAGCACTTTTTTTTTGTCGGTTGCAAATATCTCCGCATCAAATTTAATGATTTAATGATATCTCATTTTAAAGCTTATTTCTAACACTAATGACAAAAAATAATTAGAAATTGAAAAATTAATATTTTCATTCATAAAAATAATATTTTATATAGAACTGCATGATAATACTGTTGTCATTATGATTATATGTTTTTGTTCCAGTGTGGTAATACAGGGTCGCTTAATAGTAATGCGTTCTACATAATATAGTATGTATTAAAATCCATTCTGCCAATACCGCTATTTACTATAATGCCGTTTATTACTAAGGGCCATTATTACAACTTACATATAGTTATTTTTAGGATACTATCTGACAGATAAATAGTTATTGGTTATTACAAGTTAACATTAACCTAAAAAGTGACTGAAAAGCTAACATCAGGTTTGTCCTCATGGTAACTTTACAAGTGAACTTTAAGAACTTGAAGATGCCATATTTTCTGCTGAAGATATGGTAACTTTAATGACAGTTTTATGTCATATTAAATTATTTAAACTTTTAAAATTAAAAAAATGGACAACAGACAGCGTTTATTTTATTTAAATGAGATAGAAAATATTTTTGAAAGCTTTCAAAAATATATTTTTGAAAGCTTTAAAAAATTAAACAAAACTAAGTCGTTGCCACTACGTATTTTAAACAACCAAAAGTAGTCGGTATATACTGCAATGTTGCCACAGTATATAAATTACATTTTTTATTTTATCGGACAGTTGTAATAATGGAAAAAACTTATTGGTCACTTTATCGTTCAAGATAGCTATTGTTCACGTTAACTATCAGCAACTTTATCATTAGGTTGTAATAATGGCCCTAAGTCAGTTATATATAATTGCGTACGTTTAAAGGTTGTTTTGTTTGTATTAAGTACTCGTACGGGCAAAAAGTTAACGATGATCATGTCATTACCTCTAACATTGTATTCAAAGAAGTATTATAAAAGCATTTAAACATGTGTATGTATGTATGTAAATATGTATGATATATATTATGATTTCTAATATTTTTATACTTTTAACAAAATGTATTGAAGTTACTAAAATTTCTATTAATTATTTTAATTTTATGTTACAAAAATGACAACTAACGGTGCGAAATATTCGCACGGATCATCTAGTTAAAATATAATATGAATGTTTCAAAGAGAAGAAAAAAATTAAAAGTTTTAACACTTGTGCTAAAAGAAAAAATATTTGCTTACTTAAAGGAAATAAAAAAATGGAAATAAGTTTCTTAAGGGTATTTTCGTTGAACAAGCAATTGATCATTCTAAAAGAGTATGCGAGTTACATATACAAATAATAAAGTCGACGAACTTGCAAATGATGATACAATTATAGACAAGTTCGACGACTTCCTAAATAAAATAGGTCAAAATAAATAAACAGAATTGCGAAATCAATTCTGTTAACTAAACATTTTTAATATTAATGATGACTACTAATAATTTTGAAATAAACATAAAATAGGTCAAAATAAATTGCGAAATCAATTCTGTAAACTAAACATTTGTAATATTAATGATGACTATTAATAATTTTGAAATAAACATAAAATAAGTCAAAATAAATAAACAGAATTGCGAAATCAATATTAATGATGACACTTAATAATTTCAAAATAAACTTATTGATTTCGCAATACCACAATAGAATAATTAAGTTAAATATTAAGAATTGTAAAAGAAAAAGATTCAGTCTTGTCTGTCAGTCAGTCTGGTCGTGATAAAACAAAATTAAATAAAAAACATTTTAAAACTAAACAAACACTGTGTTTTTTTTTGCACACAGCTCGGACAAAAAAGTTAATTTGCGTGAAAATGGACACAACAAGTGAAAATAGTGGCATAGAAATTGATAAAGATAATTAAAGTAAAAGAATACAAAAATTACTATGTTCTTTTAATGTTAAACAAAGCAATTAATTTATTTAATTTAATTTAAAATTAATTTAAAGAAAAATTGCATTAAATATTTTTAATATGCATTTAATATTTTTAAAAACAGTTTTTTTTTATCTATATATCGAGTCCTCAGTGCAATTAACATTTTTAAAACGTGTATCATTTTCATCATTTTTAATTTTCGTTTTTTTTTAATAAATGAATTAATTGGCAACACTGCATCATCTCCTAAAATGTTATGGTCACATAAGGTATTAAGATTTTAAAGCAAAACCAATTTTAGCTTAACCGGCGACCTTCATACACAGAAAAAATTATTAAATTTCTCCAATCACCAAATTTATTCCAAATTCATAAAATCAAGCAAACCAGTTGTTGATTTTGCAACTATTACCAAAATGATTATATTGATTACTAAAAATTTTGAAAAAATATTTTCAATGAATGATATTTTTAATTTTAATTAAAAAAGTGATAAAAAAAACTTTGCCATTTCAAATAATGTGTTAATTTATTTAAATAAATATTGACAATTCCCAACAACAATTCTGCATGTTTAAATTATTTTTTTCTAAACGAAAAAAGTCAATTAAGATTTTTTGTTATTTAATTAAAATTTTAATTGAAAATTTATTTCAAAACAACTAAAATGTTAATTAAATCAACATTATATTTTTAATTTTCTTTCAACTAAAAAAATAATTCATTCAATTATCACATTAATTAAATTCAAATACTTTTTTAACCATTTTTTTAATTGATAAAACTCTTTTTTCTGTGTACAAAATGTTTATGAAATATATTAAAAAAAAAAACTTTCTCCCGTAAAATTGTGTAAGGACTCGATCGATGTATCGCACTTGTTTAACAACACTGCATTAACTCAAAATTTAAAAAATTTCAGTAGAAGCAAAAGAATTTTTAATTTTACATTAAAGGCATTCTTCCAAAATCATTGTCAAGAAGTACACAAAATAGCAAGATATTTTTACAGCGGTTAGATATGAATATTACTTGTCGATTTCAAATGTTGAGTTAATGCACTATTGTTGAACAAGTGCGATATAAAAAAACATTTGTGCCGGGTACGTGTTCCTAAATCTCAAGAGCCGCTAGACCGATTTATACCAAACTTGGAAAATGAATTAGTTTAGTCTGGAACCAGAGTTCTCTTAAGTTTAATCGTGATAGGTAGCGCTTCTCAGTGCTCTGTCCCTATATAGTGAATCGGCAAAACTAGAGTTCTTATCGCAGAACGACAAAATTAAGTATACTGATACTTAAAGAAAAATTTTAAGTTTGAGAAAAATCGCTGCAAAGATATGCCTACCGCCCATACATCTTGTTTAAAAAATTTGATTTTTAGCCACAATTTATATAAGAATGTAGCAAAACTAGTATATTTCTGTAAAATTTCACATGTGAGCATTGTTGCAATCGGTGCAAGGACATCCCAACCTCCCATATATCCTTTTTTTAAAACTATGTTTAAAAATTAAAAGATTTTGTTTGTTGTGCTTAATTGCCTTTTTTTAATAATTGATAAAAAAAATACTGAAATTTATTGTTGGAGGATAAGCTGTTCCTATGCGCATTTCACTGGTTGCTTAGGCCAGATCATCAGGAAACGTTCTCCTAAATAATTTTAGAAAAGCCAAAGCTATCAGCAAACAAAACTACAGAGGGAATGAGAATTACCTACAAACACTCAAAAAGTCTTCTTTGCAACGATATCAAAGCTTAAACAAAATACCAAACAATAAATCAGTGATGAGTTTATCTTTTCTTACATTTCCCGCAACAATTATTTGGAATTCTCCCAACATTTATTGTAGTTGTAAGTGGGTAAAGAAAAAACATATTAAAAACAAAAACAAAGTGCTTTTATTGTTTTCGCAAGAAATCAAAATAAAAACAATTTGCCAGTTCAGTTTTTTATGCACGTGCACTTGCTAAAATGTTATTATCAAAGTTGTTTTTGGGAATACTATTATTTATTAAAAGATTTTGTTTGTTGTGCTTAATTCCCTTTTTAAATAATTGATAAAAAAAAATATACTGAAATTTATTGTTGGCGGATGTTTAAAAATTAATAAGTTATTCTAAAATAATGCGTTATAGATCTGTTGCAAATTTGGTTGCATTCGGTGCGTACATTTCTATAAAAATGCGAAAATACATGGTGGTACTAAGTAAAATTTAAAAAAAATGCTATTGCTTTGGTTTTCCCATGATACATTTTTAGCTTTTATCCGATTTTACTTCAATATGGCTTAAAATTGTTGTAATCAAATGGACTATATAATAAAATTATAAAACTATGGACCTTGTTATTTACTCTGGTACAAAACATCTTCGAAAGTAACAATAATTTGTGATAAACAATAACATTTTCAAAAAATCTTAGCTTAGATCCACTATAACTCAGGCATTTTTTATCCAATTAGCCACTTTTCGACGCGTAATTTAGCATCCTTTAAAGCAAGATATAATTTATTTTAATTGAACCAGCATTTGACTCTGGTAGGCGGCTGAAGAAGAATTATAAACCGCAACACACAAATGTACCGTTATGTGATATATTTGATGTGGTATATTAAAACGAGGTATATATTTGCAATATATTGACCAACATCTACAAATTTTATAAGAAATTATGAAAACCACTTTTACATCGCAGTCTTGTGTAATGAATCTGTTTTCTGAGCGGGTAAAAATACAAACTTTTAATTTTCCGGCAGAAAATCTAAAATTGATTTCTAAACGGGCGATAGACCTGCAAACGTTGTAGCTAAATCAAAAATAAAAAATCACTCATTTTTTATTTGCACACATATATTTTCCGTATATTCCGTATAAAGAAATATTGATTACTTTAAATTTTTTAAATTTTTTCCTTGTTTTTTTAATAAAAATATACTTAGTACATAAAAACTGAGTTAATTTTTTACAGAAAATATTTATAACTAAATATATTTAAATTTTGGCTGTGCCATAAAGTTACCTCTTTGTAAAAATATGACTCAATAAATAAACGCAATTTTTGTATTTCCGGCAGAAAATTCTAGGAATTATTTGCAGATTCTATTAAAGTACTACAAAAAACACTTAAATCTTAAACCAAAATTTAGGTACTCTTAAGAAATAGTTAATTATATAAAAAAAATCTCAAAGTTTACGATAATGCAATAATTTTTCTCAGTAATATTGTTAACCAGCAATTATTTCCCAGTTTTGTGCGTTAAATGGTTAACAAAACTACTTAGGTTAAAAAGTATTTATTAAGAAATGAATTTTTGGCAATTTTTTAGTAAAACATTTAAAAGCCGTTTTTTTATTTAACAGTTTAGCTCAAAATTTGTTTGGCTTTGGTGCCCTCCACTGTAAATAAAAAATGAAAATAATGAATAATACTTACAAATATATTTAAGATATTTTGTTAGCTTTACAAAAATATATAAAACATCTATATTCTAAGCATTTTATTAATCTTTAGTTTTGCCTATGGACAGAGCACTGTGCGCTGCTGTCGTGATATTCTAATGTTTTTAATTTATGGTATGATTTGACTTAAATTCACAAAAGATATTTATTGGCGCTGAGAGCATTGACAAATTATTCGGTGCGATCTTGTCTGGTCGTTCGGTGTAGGAATGCTCTGATGGGGCCCATGGAGGTATTCACAGTAAGGCTGTGTTGGGTACCCGCACACTGCAAGGTTGATAGTGATGAGGTGGCGGACGAACTCGCGAGAGAGGGTTCGGGTCTAGACTTAGCGGCTAGGGACGGGGCGGTAAGCCCCCTCGCCTCCCCTATGTCACTACTATAAGTTGATACGGGAAAGATTCCGTGATGCGGTTAAACGGTGCTGCAGGGATATAGCGGATTGCAGAGTGTCAAGGGCATTATGGCATGGATTGGACGCAGGGCAACCAGAGTACTATTTGGATTGGATAGAAGTGGTCTTACTGAAAGCACAATACCTTCTCTCATATTATGGCGTGAGTATAAACAAAAACATTTGAGGGTAAGACAACTTGTTCCTCTAAACAGCGTCAACTCAAAATTTTTCAATTTTCACTTTTTGCAAGAAAACGATAAACAGTGGCCATATCTACCCACTGTAAAAATCTTAGATCTATTTCTCTAGTATTTTGCCTAAAAAACTGAAGTTTTATCCCCATTTTTAATATAAGAATACATATAAAAAAAAAGTTTTTTGTCTCTACTGAAAATTTATAAATTTTGAGTTGCCTCTTTTTCGAGGAACAAGTGCGATATGTATATAAATAAAAGGCTAATCTTTTACATTAAATGAATTAATTTATTTATTATAAAAACATGTATTTTTCTTTTTTTTAGCTGTTTTGGTTTGGTTCATTAAATTGTAATACCGATATATACAGTTAAAACAGTTTCTATACCGGTATACCGATATAATTAAAAAACCGATACCGATAGCAATACCAAAATACAAAATAGTTTAATACCGATACCAAAATTCGTTTCGGTTGCCAACCTTGATTTAAACTGGAAAAAAAATTGAATATTGTACAAGAATTGAAATAATAATATTCTCAACCCAAATAAACTCAAGCAAACTCTAACACAAACACACCATCAAACTCATTTTTGTGCACCACCCCTTAAAGTATGCAAAAAAAGTAACAGAAAAAAGGCACAAGAATATTTATTTAATCGTAACAATTTTTTAACAGTTACACTCTTTCAAAACAGCAACTAGAACCGAAAAAATACAAATTTACAAAACTGGATGGAAACTAAACAGGACAGACAATTTTTATTGTAACTAAAAGAAAAAACTGAAGAAACGTTAAGAAAGAGTGTGAGTGGCAAGTGTTGGTTGGTACTCGCTTTTGCCTTCGGTGTTCAGTACTGTAACAAATAATTCATGAAGAATTGTTCACAAAAATTTCTTGGCGTATCTGAATGTGACACAAATAAATTTGTTGCCCTGTCGTTCTTTCTGCTTTTTTTCGGCTGTTTGCCAGGCAACGCCAATTTTCCTTTTTATAAATTCAAATTTTTCTTGTTCTTTACTTACACAACAATTTGAGGCAATGCAAAAAGCAAGCAAAAAGGAAAGTAACAAATTGTAAAAAGGAACTTTTTCATTGGTATGCAAATTTATTGTATCCCTTAACAATTTTTAAATGGCTGATAATTGTTTTATTGTGTTTTAGATTTTATTTTATTTATTTATTTTTTTATCATGTTAATGTTTATTACTTATTTTTTTACGCAGGGTTATGTATTTAAAAAAAATGTTTTAAACATCGGGGGGGGGGGGGGGCGAGAACTGTTAAAATGGTAAATTTGTGTAAAACTGGTGCAGTAAATTGAACAATTTGATTTGTGAAAAAAGTGATTATTAAATATTTAAGAGATTTTTTATGTTTAGTTACTTTTGAAATTAAGATTTTTGGAAATAAATAAATAATAAAGGTATATTTAAAAAAAAATATTAAAAGTTTTAAGAATTTAACTTTCCGTCTTTGTACAAAATGAAAAAACCCGCTATTGAATCCCTTTAAAAATCTTTTATTTGAAATGTTCCCCAAATTACAAAAATGCAAAACAAGAATTTTGTAGCCATAAATAATTGGTATTTTTTACAAGTGTTTATTTTTTCTAATTTAGCACTCTTGGAAAATAAACTTTCGCCTGACTTGCCTGACCATTTGTCTTCCTTCTGCCGCATAAGTTAAAGTATTATTAAATAAGGCAAAGATCGGTAAACCCTTAACTGCATACCAGGGGGCTACTCTCTATTGCGATGCGAAAGAAATTGTAGCAAAAATAGTGATTGGTACTCTTAAATGCGTTTGCGCATTTGTCTTTGGCATCTTCTTATTTTTTTTCTTTTCGCAAATCAGCGTTATTTCTTTTATTTAAACTTTCCAATTTCAAATTCTTATACATATGTAATATGATAATTATTATCCAATATTAAATAAAGACGTAATTGCGTTTCAAAGTAAAACTGTTGAGAAACAACATTAAAAGCCTTTATTTCAATTTCTTTTTTAATATCTTAGTATCCTAATACAAAATGAAATTTGTCAGTCTTTTGTAATAATTGAAATTCTTATATTAAAACCTCATCTGATCTCCAGGATTACCATCAGTCACATACATCTGTCGATAAGATTGTAGAGTAAGCTTTAAAAAAGTGATGGCACAAAAATACTTGTGTCGTGATTTTCTTTACACATATTTTGCAATTTAATTGCTGGAAATCTGCGCTATCTTGATTTTTATTACCAGTATTGCTTAATTTTGAAAGAAATTTGCGAAAGTGATAGCGAGTACCTTTGGCATTTAGCTGTCGCGTCGACATTGTATTCGCACCTCAATATAGTAGCCCCCCAGTCGTTTTTTTGAGTTTAAATTTGAGCAAATATATTTATCACATATGAAAGAGCACTTGTTATAAAATAAGCAAATGCAAAAACTTTGCCTAATTTGTCAACAATAACAATATAACGTTACTTTAAACTTGAATATTTTTGAGTAAATTAAAACCAACAAAAACACTTACATGAAATTGCTCATTTTTAAAAGCGTGTAATTTGTTATTGGAACGATTCTGTTTTTGTTTTGAAGCTCATTTTATTCGCTGTTAATATCATGAGAATTTATTTTTAGAACTGGAAAATTCTTTTAGTGCTATTTCATTTAAACATTTACTCTTTTCGTTAAGTTAAGAAAAAAAAATAAGTTCTATAATCGATAAATTATTTTCTTCATAACGCTTCAACACCCAATTAGTTTTAAGCGAACGTCTGAAGTAACTTCTTTAAGGCACATATAAAATTATCTGCCGAGATATGCCGATAAAAAAAAAGAAACAAATAATGAGTGATAATACCACATACCACGAAATTTTTGATATATGGCCTAAAACACCCGAAAATGAAAGGCTTGACCGTTCCGTAAACCATATTTGTGGAAGAACTGAAGTACTACATTTATTGCAATCGCCAGAAATACCAGAAGAAACCCATTAATTTTAACATTTTATTCTTACTTTAATTTATATGAACATATGAAATATATTCTTATTTTAAAATTAATGAAGGATAATTAAACACTTATTATTACTTCTACCTCTTTATTATTTATTTTAAACATTCTCATGCACCCTCGCCGCTTTTTTACTTTTTGATTATCCAACGCGAATAATATCAGTAATATGGGAGGTGGGCGTGGCAGTGATCCAATTTCGCCCATTTTTTTGACAATTGTACATAGTAGCCTAGTAACAGCTTGTACCAAAATTCATAAGTCTAGTTTAATTTTTTTCCAAGATATTTAATTTTGTCTCCCTAGAATGGCTAAATCTTACACTGTGCAAAATTATATATAGACTGTAGCAAATAAAATCAAAACAAAATTTTTTAAAAACACATACAACACATAAGAATTCTTTCTTTGCTTTTATTTCGAAGTATTATGATATTTGACAACAACATGTTCTTGTTGTAGCCAAAAAAAAACCATACAAATACAAGTAGTCCCAGCTAGACCCTGGAGTTCGTTGGTGTTAGTATGTGTTAGTACACTTTGTTGTTTGCTTAAGCATTAATGAGACAACTGAGTACGGTTGCAGAAAAATCTAAAAAAAGGTGTGAGATTTTTGGCATGATAATGACATCTTCACATTACCTGCGGAGATGGTATCTGGATTTAGTATTACATATACGTAAGTCGCTGAAATTTATCCTTTTCGTTATTCAGTTTTAATGCCATTATCGTTTATGCATAATTATTTTGTGTACAAAAGACCGAAAAAGATAAAACATTTAAGTTATTCTAATTATTCTTTATATGAAAACTTAGATTTGTAAAATGAATCAAGTCGTTTTTTATTTTACTATTTAACCTTTAAATATCTTTTAGCAGTTTTAACACAATTAACCCAAACAAAATCAATGGAATTGTTTTGATTTCGCTTTATATTGTAAGTATAAAAATTTAGATAAAAATTTGCAAATGCGAATACGTACAATTGCGAATCATTTAACAAAATACAATATTTTATCAGTTCTATACGATAAGAATTTAAAAATTTACATCTCTAAGACTTTCTAAGACTTCAAGTATTCATTTTCGCTAAGCTGACATTCGCAACATCCCAAGAAAACTAATAAACGCTTGTTTGTTTGAGAAAAACTTGACATTATCTGAAATTTTAAATTTCTTATCAGATATTTTTATAGCGAAATGCAGCAGACTGACTTGGACTATTAGAATCTATCTGCATAAAAAAGGATGTCAACGTTGCACAGTGGCGCCCGTAGAGCAAGCGAGGTTGCAAAAATCAAAATTTTCATGAGTGCCGACGAAGTTTTGAATAAACCCATGTTATAGGAAACTTTTCAACGATTTCAAATATGCCACTCTTAATAATATCACATTTTTAGTTTAGAAGATATAACCGTTCAAAGTTGACCGACTTTCGGTTTTCAAAAAAACACACAATTTTTAGTCAATTTGTTGCGATTTCAGGTGTAATATCACGAAAAATAGGTAACGAATCGCCTTATTTTTTGTTTGTATTGATTGATGTATTTATTAAATGTATAATGATAAAAAAAAAATTAACTGTTTGCTTTGTGTTTCTCCTGGTAAATCACTATTTAAAAACCATCCGTTTTTTCACTATTTTTCAACTTTGACGGAAAATAAAAAAAAACTATATTTTTCTATATTTGCCATATTTGCAAAACCTGTTCTTTGATTATTTCTTTACATAATTCAAAAGGTTTTATCTCCCCGTACGTGCCCGTTTGGCTTCTAGAGGTAAAAAAGTTTAAAAAGACATGGTTGCAGAAATTGTATGGCGTCCATCCCTTATATGTTTTGACTGACAGTATTTTTCTAATAGTTTGAAAAAAAAACTACTCATTGAAATTAGCAGGTACGTACCTCACATAAACAATACTTTAGCGTACAAATGGTCAGGAACAATATTGACTTATGGTCCCTACAGGTAGGTACAAATCTTATTTGGACACGTGCATAATATCAAAATTGCATTATTCAGCCTAAATCCATATGTATGCAGGGAACAGGTAAATTTTTAGGCATGGTAGCATAAGCCTATATATTGCAAAATAAGCATAATGCCTGGATTAGTCTACGCCTGAAAGTTGGCGCAACAATTACTGAAACCATTAAACAATTTAAGTACTGAAAACATGGCGTTGAACAATTTAAAATTATTTGAACTGTTTAGAAAGTCAACCACACCAAAGATTTTCACGGAAGTGAAAATTCTTCCTGAAAAGTTGACATTGATCAGCAAATGGGGCTGCGATGGATCATCCGGACAAAGCGTTTATAACCAAAGGATATCTTCCGATGACGCTACAATATCGGACGGAAATATGTTTATGGCATCTGTTGTTCATTTGCGGCTAAAATCGGATGATTCCCTACACTGGAAAAATCCACGTCCGTCATCAGTGCATTATTGCCGACCAATAATGTTTCAGTTTGCAAGGGAATTGGCAGAACTCATAAGGACTACGGTGAAGGACATTGAAGAACAAATATGCAAGATTAAGCCTACAAAGCTGCAAATTGGAGAAGGAAAATATATTGAATGCAATTACGAGTTCCACCTGACCATGGTTGACGGAAAAGTCGTAAACGAACTGACAGGAACAACCTCAACAATGTCATGCCCGATTTGCAAAAAGAGTCAGAAGAACTTTTTTCAATTCAATTCAATTTATTTCATATATAATATGTTACATCTCAATTTTATATAATTAGTTGTAAAGAGTTTAAGATTAGTATCTTTTTCTGCTTAATTATAATATATTTCAATTAGTTATCATATACATATATTTAGACAGAATTATATTGGAGGTAAAAATTTAGCAAAAACCTATTTAAACCCCTTTTTTCGTTTTATGTTTATATTTTTTTTTATCGATTTTATATTATTATTTGTCAGAAGAACTTTGGTAATTTAAACGATTCTACAAATGAGGAGAATTACGAATATGGAATGTCACCATTGCACGCAAGGATAAGGTGTATGGAATTCTTGCTAAAACTGGCATATACCCTACCACAAGAGGAGGAAAACTTCGATGAAAATACATCATTAAAGGATAAGGAAAAGATCAGAAAGAAGCAAATACAGGATGCTTTTTTTAAACAAGTTGGACTAAAAGTAGACTGTCCCAAGCACGGATACGGTAACTCAAACGATGGAAACACTTCAAGGAGATTTTTTGAAAATGATGAGGCAGTAACTAGAATCATTGGAATTGACAATCAAATCGTGAAAAGATTGGGAACGATCTTGGATGTTTTAAACTGCAAAGAAAATGTAAATTCTACAAAATATGGAGAATATGCGTCGAAAACTGCATCTCTTTTAGCAGAAATGTATCCACAGAAGAAGTTGACCCCGATTGTCCATAAAATATTGGCGCATGGCAAATATATAATTGAGTACCAGTCTTTGCCAATTGGAGAGCTTTCTGAAGAAGCACAGGAGCCCTTAACAAATTTTATAAAAAATATAGATTGCAGAACACATTCAAAGCATCAAGGGTATGGCAAAATGAGGACCTCTTCAACATGTTGGCAGCATCTTCCGATCCACTTATTTCTTCCCTGCGGCATGTGAAGTCACGAATAGAGTTACAAAATAATTATAGTTTAGAAATGGTTAGTCTTTTAGATATACCTTCTCTTACGAATTGTGATGAATATTATACAGAAAATTGAAAAAATAAATTTTAAAAAAAAAATTATTTTTTTTTTTAATTTGTTGGGTAATAATTTAAAACATAAAACCCTAAAGAAAAAAAATAAAAACAATCTAAAAATGTAAAAATAATTTTTTTTAGTTACCATAAAATTGATTTTTCTACTAATTTTAACTTTGATAACCCATAAGTAGGCCCCTACAAAGCGTAGCACCCTTTCCAAACGCTCATTTCATAGGCTGAACAGTTATCTATCATATGCTGTTAAAACTGTTCAATTATCTTATTCGGTTCAAAAGATATGATTTTTGCAACGAAAAAACTCAAATGGCGCCACTGTGCGTTGGTTAACAAAATTTCTGCTTCAGCGCCGGTAGGCTAGCTGGTAGTGAGCTAGTCTATCAGTACCGGGGTTGCGGATTCGATTCCCGCCAGAGACTCTGGTCTCCTGCAGACAAGCAAAAAGCTTTGCGGGATTTAGTGTAGGAATAATAATAATAAAAAAAAAATTAAAAAAAAGTAAACGGCTTTTTTAAGCGAATTGTGACTGCGTATAAAACAAGGATATATAGCGGTGAATATTCTTGAAAACGTGCCGAAGGGTGAACATATTCACGAAAACAAGAATAGAATTTACAACAGCTGTTTTTGTTATCCATACACTCCTAAAATTAAATTAACGCGAGAGTTTTAACGCGTTTCCGTCTCTTTTAAAAACTGTAAATTTTGTATTATAAACAAAAAAAATTTTCTAAGTTTGTTTTTGTTTTCATGTAATTCTCACTCCTTCGACGAGTTTTCAAGAATAGCCACACTAACTAAATATGAATTCTCTGGAATTGTTTATTACATAAGAAGGGTGTTTTCAATTATTAAAATGTGGTAAGCACAGGAGAGCTCTACCGATCTGTTTGAAGATAGCAATTGACTTACAAAAACCTTAAGAATTGGTTATTCTACCGAAAGTAGAACTATTAGTTTTAAGTTACGTATTATAAACATCACACAGAAAAAAGTGTTTTATCAATTAAAAAAATGGTTTAAAAAGTATTTATATTTAATTAATTTGATAATTGAATCAATTATTATTTTAGTTGAAAGAAAATTAAAAATATAATGTTGATTTAATTAACATTTTAGTTGTTTTGAAATATATTTTCAATTAAAATTTTAATTAAATAACAAAAAATCTCAATTGACTTTTTTCGTTTAAAATAAAATAATTTAAACATGTAGAATTGTTGTTGGGAATTGTCAATATATATTTAAATAAATTAACACATTGTTTGAAATGGCAAAGTTTTTTGATCACTTTTTTAATTAAAATTAAAAATATCATTTATTGAAAATATTTTTTCAAAATTTTAAAATATTTAGTAATCAACATAATCATTTTGGTAATAGGTGCAAAATTAACAACTTGTTTGCTTGATATTATAAATTTGGAATAAATTTGGTGATTGGAGAAATTTAATAATTTTTTCTGTGCACTCATACTCAGTGTGGCCAGGTCTAAAAAATCTGGCTAAATCTGGCATTAGGCACGGCCAAAATATGCCAAAAATGATTTTAAAAAGTGCTAAAATAATGCTAAAATTTTTTAAAGATTTTTATTAAAAATGTATTACTCGTACCAGTATAAAATTTTATTCGAAACTAAATACATAACAGTGATTAATTTTGTAACGAAATTTAAATAAATTGATATATTTAAGCAAGTGGCTAGATTTTTGGTAAAACATAATTATAAATATGTAGCACAGGTAGTTGAGATTAAATTTTAAATTGAGGTGGCCATAAAACCTCTGATATATGCTAAATTTAAACGATTTATTTCTATGATATAGAAAATTTTCTATATTATTTTATTATTTATAGTTTAAGAAAAGTTGAATCTTTAAAATAATTATTTTTTCATAAGTTTAGAGCAAACAATTTTTTTAAACATTTACACCATTGAATTTTTATCTAAATACAAAGTGAAATGTCCTTGTACTTTTATATCATAATATCAAAGGGCGAATAATGTTTACAATCGACATGATAAGGGCATTTATAATATTCTCTGAACATTCTATTTCCTTTTTTGAACAAGAGAGGTTTCTTAACATAAAAATTATCCATTTTCACACGAAATTTAATTTTGGGTACAACTATTTCCAGTCAAAATGTTTTATAATTTATAAAATTTTTTTAGTAAAATCAATAAACTATTCGTCCGAATTTTTAAAATAAATAATGCTTAAAATAGTTAAAACCATTTTCCAAAAATGCTAAATAAAATGCCAAGTGCTAAATAAAAATTTTGCAGCTAAATATAAATTTTTAATGCTAAATTTAGCTGTAAAAATGCCAAAATGCCCACACTGCTCATACTTACTGTCAAATATATTGATAAATACTAAACACCTGCGCAAATGCATTTGTTTCTTGTACACAGTTGCCCACACCAAGTTATTGTTGTGTCAACAACTGTATATTTTTTTCTTTTAAATCAGTTCGAATTATACATTATGAAAAACCAACAATGTTGAAATAGTAGTTAGTTTCAAGTAAATCAGTGTTAAGCAGTAGTTTGATTTAAGCAAATCAACACAAATTTGGTGTGTGCGCAGAGAAATTATATTGAAAACTAAAGCAAATTTTGGTACTTTATTGTTGTTTTCAATATATTTTCTCAACACGAAATTTCGTTTTCATTTTCTTAAAAGAGGCAGTGATTCAGCAACGAGTGCACATGCGGCAAATGCTTACATATTTTATTATTTTTTTTTTTTGTATTTTTTCAAGCATACTAGCCAAGCGTTTGAAATATTTATTATGCTGCATTATACATTTTCTTACTTTCCAACTTTTCCCAGTTGGCAAAACTGCCGTCGACGACATTGTCGACTACTATTTATGCACATTGTCTAGTGCACTGTTTTCTAAAGAAATTTATAAACGACATGACCGACACCGTCCTCTTACACCCAGTTTACATGATTAATTTTGGACGTCATTTTTTGTTTGGAAGCAAGTGGTGTAGAGAAGAAAGAGGGGTAGAAAAATAGACATGGTTTCTGTTTTCATGTTTTTTTTTTTTTTTTTTTGGACACTTCGCTTTACACTTTTTTCTGTTCTTTCTGTTACGTTTTATTTTTATAATCTCATCAACTGGATTGAATGAAAATGAAAAAATTAGACGTCCAAAAAAAAAACCATCGTATGAATTTGAGTAGTTTTTGGTAGCAACTTCAAAAGCCAATTAAGAAAATTGGACGTCATAAAATTCATCATGTAAATTGGGTGCAAGTTGTCTTTTATACAAGCCTATCCACGAAAACATGACCGACTTGTCTTGTAGAGTGCCTTATATCAACATACGCGACAGTATGAGTGAGAGTGTCCTGTAAGGAGTCCTCTAAAAACAACTATACACGACATGAAGAGCGACAATGTCTTTCCTTGTGTCGTGCACGATTCTCGCGACACTTGTTCGAAAATATCGTTGACGCTTTGTTCACATGTCATGCAGGAATTAATATTGTCGTACATCCGTCTTCAAGGATGTCTTAAAGATGTGGCCAACTGGGTTAGTTTTGCTTGCCGAAAATGAATTATTTTTGAGTTTAGTTTTTTGATCGTAAAGTAATTTTTATATTTTGGCTCCGAAATAACGATAAACTGTATGTTTTTTAAATAGAAATATAAATTTTAGTAGGGGAATTTATATTGAAGATTTTTATTGTGTTCCTTCTGAAGTTTTTTTAAATACTCTTTTGAACTTTCATTCACAGTAACACATCGAAAATTGTTTTAACGAAATTCAATTTTTTACGTGTTAAGTTTATAAACTTTAAGTAAAGCGAGTTAGCCAAAAATGTAATTGACACAAGTAAGAAAGTATAGTCGTTCAATCCCGACCATATGGTACCCTACACCACAGTATATAAGAACATATTTTTGCAAGCGTACCCTATTTTGAACCCATGGGCAATCGCGGTCCTGCCACAACAAAATTATGTAATTGAGTTTAAGATTCATACAAAAGTTCTTTGTGCGAATATTATTTAGATATCATCTAAATTTGTTTGCGTTAAAATGATTTTAGGAAGGGGGTTAATAAGGGATTTATGTTAATTTTGGACCCACCAGCACAACATTTTGTCATGACAAAGTAGCTTCGTAAAATTCAGTGTCGCTAATTTTTATGTAAAAACGAACACTTATAAGAAAGTTTTGGCATTTAATGCATTTTCGGGAGTAGTATTTGTATGGTCAAATATGGACCGATTGCAATAAAATTTGGCAAGATAATTTTGATTGCAATGTAACAAGTTTGGACCAAACGTAATCTTAATACTAACATAATAAGATGGTTTATGGGCAAAACAACATATTTCAGAAAAAATCTTGAATGGGGGTTTGTAAAATTATTAACCGATTCGCCCCATTTATAATAGACTTGGTCCTTGGGCTAACTACAACCTATATACCAAATCAAATGATCTCCAAAACTGCGACCTGTACTTTGCGCACAAGGTTTACATGGACAGCCAGCCAGTATGCCGGTGAGGCAGCCAGACAGCCGGACGGACATCGTTAGAATGATTTTCTGGGTCGATCGGTGTACTTAAAGGTGGCTCTATTTTAAGGTGTTAAAAAATTAGCACAAATGCATCCTACCCTCTCCCCTATTGTGGTGTGGGTATAAAAAATATGAATAGTAAAAAAAAGAAAAAGTGTAAAAATTACGACCAACTTCAGGTTGATATTTGCGAATTAAGAAACATAAGAAAATTTCGAAGTACAGGGAAATCTGTACCCGATGCTATATTTTCCTCCCCTCTCACCAATAAACTCAAGCCGTCTGAAAGAAAACAATCATAGAATAGAGGTCTACATCGCATACATTTTTCTTATGAAGTTCTATTTTCGTTCGGGTTAAGCCCATAATCTTTATCTTTCTTATCACTCGAACAATAAAAAGAACTAAATTATTGATTGTCTAAAATATTGATTGTATGAAATCACAGGTTCTTAAAAAATATTTATTATTATGTGAACATATAAAATTATAAACACATGCATTTCATGCGGTGCGATGAGTATTTACAAATAATGTAAAAGCATGTGTAAATAAGGTAAACTGTATGTAGTTATTTTACTATCTCTTCGTATCTAGTGACGAAAGGCAATGAAACAGTTGTTTCTTTTTTAACGAGCTAAACCTTAAAGATGAACAATGTTTAGTTTGTTGTACATATGAAGTTTTTAGCTCGTGTTATGTACACACAGAGAAAAAATATGTTTAAATATGGTCACCTCCAACAAAACAATTTTTAAAGAAAATTTTAAACATATTATGTTTAATTTAACCATATTATTGTCACCGACAACCATATTATTGTTAAATTAGTGCTACATCAAGAAGCCACAACAATATTATGGTTGCCTCTAAACACTTTATGGTTAAATATGACAATAATTTGTTTTTACATTTCCTCTTTTCCAAGAGCAACATTCTATGGTTAAAAATCAACCATGCAATTATAAATGTTAAACATATTTTAGTTTTTATTAACCAACACATGTTCGGAGGCGACCATTATATGGTTGTGCCTTCCTGATGGAGGACTAATTTAATATGGCTGTCGTCGACAATAATATGGTTGTCGACCCTTATATGGTTGTCGGTGACAATAATATGGTTAAAATAACCACAGTGTGTTTACAATTTTATTTAAAAATAGTTTTGTTGGAGGCGACCATATTTAAACATATTTTTTGTCTGGGTGTACTTAAAAAGAAAATAAGCGAGTACCTTTATAAGCCATACGTTGATGACCGTTGGCGGTTAATACAAAAAGATGAACGTGCAGGGAGAAGAGTCTTATTCGACAGATTTGTTGTATTCAAAATTTTCACTTTTTGTTGTTTTGATACTTCGAGTAAGTAAGTGTTCATGCCTTGCCACAACATGTGTACTGTACGCATACTAATACATTTGTTCAGACCTCTAGTGTGAGCCTCGACTAATTAAATTTTATTTATTTTATTTTCAAATTTCTAAGTAAAGTGATTTTTTTTTAGTACAATATTAAAGATTAAATGCAATTTATATCCCTTAAGATTTATCTTCTAAGTATTAAATGGTTTTAAAATTATGATTTATTTTCAATAACCATAAAGTTTAAATCAATCTTGCACTTGATATTTAAAATATATTTAATTATATGTACTTAAGACAATATTAAATTTCACAATAAATTTTCCTAAAAACAATTTTTTTTTTTTTTTTGGGTAATCATATAAAAGTTTGTAAAATATATCGGTCATTTACTTCAATAATGTCATAACTCAAAAATCAGGACTTTAAAGATAAGTATGCAGAAATGTGCGAAATATCATGACCAGAGAAAACGTAAATATGCAATTGCATATTTTTACTTCCGCTTCCAATGAAGCAGAAACAACATATTTATCCGTTTTAGAACTTTTTATTAATTTTGACATCGATTTGTTAGTGCTTCCGCGGCACATGTAAGCATTTCTTTATTTTTATACACACCCAACGTGGATGGGGAGGGTATTATGCGTTTGTGCTGATATTTGTTACACATATAAATATTTGACAAAGTTCATTTGCCGACTGATTATCTGCCCATGTAAACATTGTGCGCAAAGTACAGGTTTTGAGGATGATTTGATGTAATTTGGAAAACACGCGATTAATTGCCTCTTAAAACTAGTGAGAATCGGTTTATAATTACAATTAGTCCCTATACAAACTTTTTTCCGAAATAGACCTTGTAAATAGGAAACACTCGAAAATGTGTCTGTTTATATTCTGGTGTAGGGAAGCACATGGCGGGCATGACCGACTTTTTTAAATGTTTATTATATGCAAATATTATTTAACTACTGTGTAACAATATCGAATGTAAACGATCGTATAGAATTGAGTATTGAAAATATTTTTTTCATAGGAAAATGCCCGTACAAAAGTTGTTAACCCTGCCTTTACACATGCAAGTAGAGTAGCCGAAAGTCTTGCAAGTAGGTTGAGTGTTTACACAGCCAGTTGTAAGTTTATTTTTTCAAATGTTCTCGAAGCGAAAACATCTTATGAAAAAGCTTTATTTTTGGGTTTAAAAAACATTATCATGTTAATATTATCACGAAATTTATTTAATAATATTAAATATAAATTATTTAGTTGTTTCTTTATTTTACTGCTCGCAATTTATGTTTTAAAATACCTTGAAGATGTGTTGCTTTGTTTTTGTTTTGCTTTTTATTTTTATAATTACAATTAATACCAAAGGCATCCACGGTAACGCTGTTTCTTTATTTGTCATTTTACTTGCTGCAAGTGTCAAAAATTTACTTGCAAGCAAATTCTCTTGCAAGTTGGGCTGCAAGTACGAAAATGTGATGGTGTTAGTAAAAATGTGTGAGTGTATTCAGTTTTTCGAACTTGCACTTGCATGTTTAAACTCCGGGTATAGTTCGAAATTGTTGAACAAGCAGTAAATTGTTACATCTTTTGCTTTCCGAAAGGACATTTTTTTATTTTAGGGCATATTTTTAACAATGCACATTGTTTAATATGACGCAATTTGTCATTGAATATATGAAAAAGTAAAAAAAGCCAACGCACACATAAGCATTGACAATGCTGTCAACACATTAAAAAATATTTCTTTTAGCGCAATATAAATCAAAAGACGTGATTTTATCCATTATATTGTGCCACCTACTAATTTGATATACACATTGTCAATAAATGTACATTATCCATTATTGAACAATAAAATTGCAATGATATGGGTTTTACGGGTTTTTTCACAATGACATACCCCTTTTTTTTGCAATGGTGTTGATATTTAAACATAAATGATATAAAGAAGATTTTATTTGTTGTGCTTTATTCCCAATTTTTATTCTTGATAAAACACTGAAAATTTATTGTTAAGGATAAGCTGTTTCTATGCGCGTTTCACTGGTTATAATAATATATGATATATATATATATATATGATTTAAATGATATATTTTATGTTAGAACGATATATTAAATATTTTTTTATTTTTAATCCAAATTTAGATATTTTAATTAGGCTTAAGTTCATTGAATTAAATTTTCATTAAATTATTTTTATGAAGACAAGAATTTTACAACATGAAATTAATTAAAATTTTATTGATAATTTTTCATTCCTGACTGCGCTGAGATTTGAACCCAGGCTTTCACGGACAGGTTGCCCAGAATAGTTTCGATTGTAACCACACAATCTCGTCGGTGGGGTTTGCCGTTTTACTCACTCGGCTATTGAAGCCGGATGACATCAATAGTCAAACATCAATCCTTAAACCAAATGGTATTTCACTTTGGTAGATCGAAATTTGCTTTTTGAATTAATGATTATCTATTTTAATCAATTTACATGTTCTTCCTATTAAAATTAAAATAGAAAATCATTCATTCAAAAAGCCAATTTCGATCTATGAAAAATTATCAATAAAATTTTAATTAATTTCATGTTGTAAAATTCCTGTCTTCATAAAAATAATTTAATGAAAATTAAATTAAATGAACTTAAGCCTAATTAAAATATCTAAATTTGGATTAAAAACCAATAACAGTTCAATAAAATAACGACAACACTAATAATATTTTTTTATTTCTGATATTTTTATATCAACATTTTTATACAGATGTACTGAAATATAGTATTTTTTGATTTATAACAGTATTAAAGTTAATCAGTGTTAATATGTATTTGTTCCAATCTTTTCATGTTTATTTAACATTAATTCCTTCACAAAACCTTTAGACCTGAAAAGTTCATCGGACATACCAAATAAATAAATATAGAAAGAATTATACACGTAAATAAAAATTACAACGTTGTTGGCATTTAACCAACTTACCAATTTTTTTTTTTTTTTTTTTTTTTTTGGAGAACAAAAAAATAAAACACCGGAAAATGTAAATTGTATGTGGTAAACAATAAATATTATTTGTTGTTGTCTATTTGGATAAGTGTTATTTTAAGTACTACAGCCACAACCATAACAAACAAATAAAAAACAAACAACCACAACAAAAAACCAGCCAAACCTAACAAACAGCTCATCATCAACTTTGACTACGAAAACAAAAAACTCAATTCAAACTCCCCCAAGTACATATTTAAATAACTGGGCTTACATATACAATACTATTTGCAAATTTAAGTTTGTATCTAATTTTTATTTTTTTTTTTTTTTTTTATATATATAACCGCAAACAGCAACAAAAGTTAAGACAACTAGAAAAAGCAAAAAATTGTAAATTGTAAATAAGTCTTAAATCCAAAAAAGACAAAAAAAAATGACATAGAAAGTTTTGAAAGACAAAAGTCATTGAAAAAGGTTTAATTTATACACTGCCCTTTAAATAGATAAGGATATTTGGAAGGACATGTAGCAGGGATAGCAACTTAAAATTTTTAACTTTCAGAATCTAAAATAAATTTGGGAACCAATTCTGAAGAATTTTGATTTCATGAAGAAAAGATCATATTTTATAAATTTTGAACTTAAATTTTTGTTTCATTATCATGTTATGTGTTACTTCTTATGCATAAATTTTTACCAAGAGTATTAAATAAAATGAGCACTCAACAATTAAAGTGATTCCACATGAATTCTTTTGTGCCAGAGCCCTCTTTTAGCTTTTGTTAACCCAGAATGCAATTTTAGAAGACATACATATTTACGTGGACTAAGCGAAATCAAGAACCGATTTCTGTTATTTTTATTGTCAAAGATCTCTTTAATAACTGCTTGATATGCCTCGCTCATCCCATGTGGACGTTATGGTACCAAAACAACTATTCCGAAAAAAAAATTCGGAGACTTCATTAATTACTGGAATAATTTAACTTATTCGCAGTATTACGCATCCATTTTTCATATGCTCTACAAACATAATGGTAAAATCATTCGTGTAATTGACAACAATATAACATGTGACCCAAATTCGTCAATATAACATGGCTTGTGTATCAATAAGAACAGTGGATTAGTTAAAAGAATTTTGATTCATATTTTTTATAAATAAAAGTCTTATAGAAAGTGTCCAGGTTAAAAGGCATTTTCTAACTTGGTTTAAATACTTTTATGAAAGAGGGAATTGTAGAAAAGATTTGCTTGAGCACCTGCTGTTGGCATAATCTGAAGGTGGTCTTAACCACTGGTTAACAAGCGCGTTTGCCAACTGCCGTGTGTGTGAGATCAATCAGTATAAGCAAATTGTAATTTGAATGTATAATCCGGCAGAATTATACACTCCTCCCTTATTTAGGAGCTGAAGCCATCTAACCTGCACTATAGACGATCCATTCCTCAGGCCGAAATCTCCTACAAGTGGTGACAAATCTGCCCCTCAACAGACTTTTCAGGATCTCCCTTCCTACAACTTTAGGATTTTTCTTTCAAAAAAAGTATCTTTTTTTATAAAGAGCATTCTTTTGTTCAAAAGTATATTTTTATGAGAGTAGCCTTCTCCTTCTTCCTCCTCCTCTTCGCCAATGAGAGAGCGATGTTGATTTTAAATAACGGGTGGTTAAATTTTAAGGGCCGATGTTGAATGTGAACCACACCTAAACGTCAAGTTTTTTTTTGAATTTCATTTGACATTTCTCAATTTCAGAATAATGCAATTTGAACCATGGAAAGATACAGCAACGCGTTAAAGTTATTCAGGCTTATTATGTAAATGGGCGTTCAAAGCAAAATGCATATCGTGAAAATTATCTTCAGTGATGAGGCATATTTTCAGCTCAGTGGATTCGTCAATAAGCAGAATTGCCGCATTTCGGCGAATGATACCAAGAGTGATTGTCGAAAAACCAATGCACCCACAAAGAGTGACTGTTTAGTGCGGTTTATGGGCTGGCAGAATTTTCCAAAATGAGACCGGTAAGGCAGTTACTTTGAATGGTGTTCGCTATCATGAGATGATAACAAACGTTTTATGGCCCGAATTGGAAGATATGGATGTGGACGATAAGTGGTTCCAACAGGACGGTGCCACTTGCCACACAGCTAATGAAACAATGGCTCTTTTGCGCGACGAATTCAATGGCCGTGTTATCTCACGTGGTGGCAATGTCAATTGGCCGACAAGATCATGTGATTTGACACCTTTTGACTTCTGGGGTTATTTGAAAGAAAAGGTGTATGTCGATAAGCCAGCAACAATTCAAGAGCTGAAGGATGAGATAATTCGGCACATTAACGGCATAGAACCTCAATTATGCCTCACCGTCATCGAAAATTTGGACCATCGCATGGAGGTGTGCCGCCGAAGTCGCGGCGGCTGTTTGGCCGATATTTTGTTCCACATATAATTGAACCATACCAATATTATCATAATAAAAAGAAATGACAATAATTTCCTAAATAATTTGTGTTTTATTCAAAATCAACATCGGCCCTTAAAATTTAACCACCATTTACAAACAGAAAGGAAAAAAACTTGTAAGATTCAAGAATGATAGAAGTAGGGATTACGTCTTGCATATGATTTCCTGTTAGATAGCTTAGTTTTTCCTTGGCAGGGACTTATTTAAATAAGTCCCTAAGATTCGTACAACCTTACAGCTACACAACAGCTACCTTGAGTTGGTCAGCACAAAATTATTAGCATTGCTATGCAGTTCACCAGACGTCAGTTGTCCGACATGCGCATAAGATTTTAACTTTGCTTTCCGTATGGAGTAATCTTTATTTCTATCACTATTGAAAATATTAGTCAAATTAGAGGCAAATAAATTGGATTAATTAAAAAGCATCAGAATTTCATTCAAAAGAAGGCAAACTTTGAATAATATTAGCTAAAGCGGAAGCTGTAGTAGGACTACAAAATAGAGGTCACTTATAAGAGATTATGACTGCAGATTGAAAATGTATCTATTAAAAACAGCCAACATTCTAAATATTTTAATTAAAAATCATATTCAAATGAAGTCATATATATACATATATATCAGTTCCCGTGGCTCCTATAAGGAGCATAGGACCATAACAAATTGGTTCCATTGTGATTTGTCGGTCGCTAAGGTTTTCATTTCGTTCCAGCTTTTGTTTTGTGTGACAGCTTCGAGTTCGATTTGGCGACGCCAAGTTCGATGTAATAAAAATTATAGACACAAACATTTTACATTTTTTTCCTTCATCCTGAATCTTGTAGTGTTCAAAAATCTAAAAATTTTTGAGTAGGGTTCGCTTTTTAGCGGAAATCTAATGTTGTGTTGTAATGAATATAGTTTTTTTTTCTTTTTTAGAAATTTCCATACAAAGCAACAACAAAGAAATATTGTTAGATATTTGGGAGTGGAAGTATTAGAAGACAATGAATTTGTATACGTTTCATTAGTTGTTTTGTGGAAAATTATTTTCCGCTACCGGAAGTTGTAAAGCTGCCATTTAAGTGTATTCCTGTTTAGTTTTTATTCATCAAAGTATTGTTATTTTAAAAATTATAGTTAGCATGTTACACCAACGAAATGAAACTTTCGATTTTTTTTTTTTTTTTTTTTTTTTTTTTTTTTGTAAACGAATTCAACAGTAAGAGCTTAAGTTTGCTTTGTTTTAAATGAAATCGTAAAATAATTAATTTAAATTTATTTAAATTTAAACAAAACAAAAACAAGAGTTGTTTTATTTGTGTTCTATTCCCCGCTACTTCCAATCACTGTATTGTAAACATAAATATCAAAACCAAAATCACAAAACATGACTCTCACTTAAATAAATCAAGCATCATTCGAAAAGTTTTTATGTACAGCTTTGTAAGTGCTTGTGTTTTCAAAAGAAGTAAAATATCAACCAAAGAAAAACCCCCGACAATAAAACAAATAAACGAAAAATCATAGCAAAAGCATCGAGTACAATAGAACATATACAAAAAATACTTTCTTTTCAATAAACATCAATCTTTGGTAATACTTATTACAGTACTTTTCGCTTATAGTCAATTTCGCTTAAAGGCCAAAAACGGATTTAAGCCAAAACTGTCATATTCACTTGCAGATTTTTTCGAATTTCATACAAATTATTTGTTTCTTTTTTTTCGTTTTTTAATGCTTTATTTCAATTTCATTTAACAAAATTTATCATTTTGCCTCAGCGCCCATTATGGCTTTTTAGAGGCTAACAAAAAAAGTAGGCAACAATAAATATATTACACTGTATAATTTTAATTAAAAATTTAACAATATATTACATATGAATATTAAAAAAAAAAAAGAAAAAATATATAAAATAAAAAATATGTACATATTTACATTTTTAAGTAAATTTGTAAGAAGTATTTCGACGTTATTAAGCAAGTAATGTTTTATACTTCCTTTAAAAGTTGACAGTATAAAAATATTTTTAAGGTTGTCAGGTAATTGGTTATACTCGTTTATTGGTTATACTTGTTAAAAAGCCACATTTTGTTTGCATGCGTATCTGATACTTTATGCAAAAATATTCGCTTACAGTTCACTCTGTTTTTTATATTTTTTTTAACAAACTGCCATCAAGCTTTTATTTACCTTTTTGGCTTTTATAAACGTCAAATTTTGCAATTTATATTTCATAAAGAATCTTTGAAATTAATGTTTATGTTGTGTTTGATTTCGTCATACAAAGAAATAAAATTAATCTTATACTTAATGAAGCATTGAAATTATTTTTGTTTTTATTAGAAGCTTTTAAACAGGCATCAGAAATTAAGAACCGAAAACTTAAAATTTAATTCAAAACTCATGCGTACAAAATAAATTTTTTTTCTGTCAGTTAACCCTCCGATGAGTGACAGTTCTGAACTTCACGGCCGTGTGAAAAGGTCCCTACGGACCTTTTTTTGTAAATCATGTTTTTTTCATATAAAAAATTTTTTTTTGATTTTTTTTTTTGTTTTTATTGTTTATAACTAAATTCTACATACATGAACTTTATTGCTTTCAAGGAAAGGCACAATATTCTAATTTTATACTACTAGCAATAAACCAGTTCTTAGAATTTTTTGTTCTTAGTATTTTTGTTCTTAGAATTTGTTCTTAGAATTTATTGTTTTTATCATCATCCCTAATGTCTTTGAGTTTAGGTCTTTGTGTTCAGAACAAGTAAATTATATGTTGAAACAATGAAACAATAAAAAAATTATAATAATGCCCAAAAACATGCATTTATTAGTGAAATTCAGTACAAGGTCCATACGGACCTATTCACACGTCCGCGTACTATTCTCACTAAAACCTCAATAACTCCTAAAGTAATGATCCGATCGGCTTGATGCGCAACAAAATACTCTTGGAATACAGAGTAACTTTGGGGGGGGGGGGGGGGGGGGTTGTAGTGGCCGAAGTAGGAGTAATTTCAGTTTGAAAAGGTCCCTAGGGACCTTCTCACTCATCGGAGGGTTAAAAAAAAATAGGAAACACAAAAAAAGATATTTATTTTTAAAGTAAAATATGTGTTTTGTACATGAAAAGAAACAAAAAAAACAAAAATTTGAAAAATACACAAAAACGTTTTTTTATTTTTTTTTAAATATTTATCATTGGTGTTCAAAACATGTTCTTAAGGTTTTAAAGGATTATGTTTCAAAAAAAAACATTTATTTTGTTTAAAGAGTTGTTTTATTGAAGAAAATAATTTTTTTTTTTAGTCCAAAATGTGGATTATACTAGGATTTACTTATTATTCATAAAATGGCTTATAACAAAAATTCTGTTATAGTCCAAATTTGCTTACAGTCTACATAAGTTGTGCAACTATAGTAGTGGACTTTAAGCGAAAAGTACTGTAATTCATATGACGATATTCATAGAAACCCCCAAATATTTTTTCCTCTGCAAGTTTGTCTTTGGTATATACATATCTACAATGAAAACATTCAATTATGTTTTGAATGTTCTATTTCGGTTTTAATTATCTACTTCAGCTTTGTTTTGATTTAGCTTTATTTTATACAAACGTTGTTCTACTGCAGTTTTGTTCTGTTCATTAATTTTTTTATCGTAAAGCAAAACAAATATTTCGAGAATTATGTGTTTTATAATGAGAGAGGAATAAGCCCACACTATTTTAAATTTATTTAGATTGGTTGTAACCCATTTTTAGTGTGCTTGTGCAGCTCTTTAATACGTACCTCACTTTAAATAGTTAGAAAGTACAGAAATAACCAATAAATGAAGTGGTGTCCTTAAAAAATGCAAAAATGTTATAATTAAGTTTAAAACATTGAATTGATTTATACTTCTTAAAAAAAACTATATATATAATGGATTACAAATGGTCCTTTCATTGGTTGGCCATTTAACCATTATGGCAACCTACAAGTGCAATTAAATATCTATAATAAAATAAAGCTCTTTTCACTCCATAAGCACTTCATACAAAAAAATTCCATGACCAATTAGGGGTATTAGAGGGGCAAAAGAATGAAAATGTGACTTATTTACCACAACAGGCTGGCATGTCAATTGTTTTTTATCTCTCCGTCCATTTCATTGAATCTACCCTGAAAAGCTTCTTTACCACTTAAAATAAATGAATGAAGATGAAAAAGGAAAAAAACAAAAATTCCAGCAAAAATGTATTGAAATTTTTTTTTTATTCAGCCATACATAAGAATGGCATCAATGACTACCCACCAACACAGACCCTGGTATCCGCAGCTAGCCAGCTGGCAGCCAACCCAGCATCAAACCAACAGACAGCGATACCCATCAACATTTGTTGAGGAATGGTAGCAGAGCATACCAGTTTATGGAGAGAATATGTTATCGTGGTATGGGTTCCACGGGTAGAAGCAACAACATTATAGAAATCGAGACACGTTACAAATAACGCAAACAATTTCATTGCTTGCGGGCAAATACTTGTGGATAAGTTCAAGTGGTTTATAACAAGTACACCAACTACAGCTGTAGCACTAAAAATCATAACAACACCACAAAAAAAAATAAAAAAAATAACAAGGTTGTCAAGGATTTACTTGTTTAACCTACTAACCATTTAGCTATTTGCTACCATTTATCCTTCTACTTCCACCGCTGGTGTTGTTGCTGCTTGAGTCTACCATGAGATTTTTTTTATTTAAGCTGCAGGCATTATGATCAATTATGTGCGAACACTATTTATTGTCTTCGAGGAGATTTGTACTGTTTTATTGCTTGTTTAGGGGGAAAATTTAATAAACAGTTTATTAGAAGCTGAGTGCTACAAGAATTTCAAAGGTATTTAGATAAATGAGAACGAAAAGTAATAAACTGTGGTCATTTGTAGGTGTTTAATTGCAGGAAAGTATGTGGTGTATTTAATTTCATTAAAAAATAATTATACGCTGAGGAGAAAACATTTATTGGGAAATTTCAATACGATAGACTGTACTGGACAGTGATGCCAGTAGATATTTTATAAAATCCCAATGTGCCTGAAAAAATCCGTTTTCCCCCTACAAACAAAAAAAAATTTCTCTACACATTTATGTCTATAGCAACTGGCACATATTTTGTTAACATTTCTTAAATATTTTATTTAAAGTATTAATTAACAAGAAAAAGACCAAAATAAATAGGTACATACATATCGAGCCTTTGCTGCAATAGGGTTATAACTCAAATTTTAATTTTCAAGCACCTTAAAATTTAATTCTTCTCTCTAGAGTGGAGTATATAAGATATTTGTATGAAATTTTTACACAATATAAAGAAACGATATGGCGATTAACTCCACATTATTAGCTAGTAGGCGGCCCTATATCCCACTGGAACTAAAGAATTAAATACAGTAGCTCAAAAATCAGGTTTTTTGAATTATGAATATTGCAGAAAATCCCTTATACAAATTCCATTTCAAAAATAGCACCGTGTGACAAATTAAAACAATTTTTTTTTGGCATATATCCTTTAATCACGAGTCAAAACATAGTCAAACTGCTTGCTTAATTGTTCATTTCCTCATCTTTTGCTCCTTTTAAAGGATTACAATTTTTCAACAATACTTATTTTTAATAATTTATTTTTTTTAATATACATACATAACTTAGTACCTAATATTTTTTAGCAAACTCGGTACCAAACAAAAGGGATGGCCCTGTAGAATTTTATAAAAATAATTACTCCCAGCTAGCATTTTCAATCGTCTAGGAGTCTACTGGGAATCTCATGAAGAGTGTTTTTGATCGTCGACGAGCTCATTTTTTAATTGTAGACGATTCCTTGCACGGGAGAAACTGTTACATGTGCTGATTCGTATGAGAGATTCTTCCATAACACAGCAAAAGACTCTTATATTAATCTCTTATATTAAGAGATTATCTAACGAATCTTTCAAAAAAACATGCCAAGAGTCGTATGAGACTCACATAGGGATTATTTTACAACTCGTGAAATGCTCAGCCGTATAACTGGGCTACCTAAATAAGGGCAACAAGCGTGTTTTTCATGTCAAAACTTCTAATATTCATACAATTTATATGAAACAAACCTTAAGGTCGCGACATCAACACGATACTGTCGTAAGATCTTATTTTACAGATCCTTAGGTCGATTTGTTTTATTGAAATTGTATTGGCAATAGAATTTTCATATTTCAAAAACCCTTTTATTTATGTAGCTCAGTAATTGTTATATGACTCTTACAGAGTGTCGCAAAAGGTTCATTTCAAGATTAAATCAAATACATATAAAAAAAAGTAATAAATAAAAAGAAAATGTAGATGTTTTTGTTTTTGTAACTCGTCAGATAATCATCAGAAGATTCTTTTAAGAGTTGTATATTGAACATAATCGCCTAACAAACAGCCTATGCTAGCTATGTTAGCTAACGTTCCACTGTACAAAAATATAAAAACAATTTTTTTTTAAATATGTATATTAGAGCGACTCAAAAAAAAAAGTGTTTTAGTTACCCCTCTGAAAATAAAGGTTCATATGTTTTATGATGATTCCCAAAATATTTTGGTTCTAGCGTGGACCATCCGTGAGTTGGACCATTTTTAAAAAAGGTCTTTTTTCAGTTTTTCGAATTTTTTGTACTTTGCTCCAAGACGACATAAATAAAATTTGTTATCATCGAAAAGGGTTTTTGAAGCAGCATCCAATGGTATATTAAACTTGACCACTTGCGACCTGAGATATTTAACTAAATACATATTTTCGTTTCGGGTTTTCATACAAATTCTACGTATTTTTTTATTAATTTTATATTTTTTTATTGTATTTTTCACATTTTGATAAATTTTAAAATGAAAAAATTTTATACCCATATTGCCTATATATGAAATAAAGATAAAATATATCGCGATTTTCGCGGTTTATGTAAAAATTACATAAAAAAAAAAATAAATTAACATTATTTTAAAACAGATTCAATTTGAAAAGCAAAACATTACTTCCACATACGTAGAATTTGTATGAAAACCCGAAACGAAAATATGTATTTAGTTAAATATCTCAGGTCGCAAGTGGTCAAGTTTAATATACCATTGGATGCTGCTTCAAAAACCCTTTTCGATGATAACAAATTTTATTTATGTCGTCTTGGAGCAAAGTACAAAAAATTCGAAAAACTGAAAAAAAGACCTTTTTTAAAAATGGTCCAGCTCACGGATGGTCCACGCTAGAACCAAAATATTTTGGGGATCATCATAAAACATATGAACCTTTATTTTCAGAGGGGTAACTAAAGCACTTTTTTCGGCTCCATACAACTTGAGTCGGTCTAATGTATATCCTTAAAAGTTTTCATAAAATGTTTTTTAAAAATTGTTTGACTTATTTCTCTTAGTTTGGAAGGTGCGATTGTTTTTTCACGCTTTTTATATTGGCATTGATTTAAGCGAATGCGAATAGTTTGCAAATGCGAACAAGAATATTCCTTGCCCCCCTAACATATGCACAGAATAGGGTTTCTGTTAAAAAAATACTACATTTGTAGTTAATGCTATTGAATGTGAAAAATTTTAATTTTTGAATAAAACTAAATCGAATATTTACGTATTTTTGCACAATATATTGAAAATGAGAGAATATTTTGCAAATTCCCTACATTTTCATTTAAATAAAATATCTTACCCTTTTCCCATACGCTTGAAATTTTCCCAAAAAATTAATACAAAAAGGGAAAGTTCTCTACTATTGGCATGACTGGTACTGGGTGCTACGAAAATAAAATTATTTTGTTTAATTGAGGATCTTTTATGCTAGGAACACAACTGGGACGAACGACGAAGTTTTGCATATTGGTATATATGAAAATACACACCATAATTGCTTCCGCTGAAATTCGTCATACGCGGGACTTTGCAATAGATTTAGTTCTATTTCATACGACGGCGAGCGACGAACAAATCAGTACCAAGTGACCATGTTGGTTGTTAGGTTAGAAGTATTTTAGTTAATTAAAAAATCTTTTAACTTTAAAGCTTCGTTCACAATAGGCAGCAACATTTTCACTGGTGTTTAAAATAGAGCAACAATATTTTTCGTAACCACACATATTTTCAGTTAAGAAACCGTTTGCAAATTTTTCCCAGAACAAAATTACGTATTTATTATTATTTTTTAAAACATTTTGTTGAAATTTTCATTCAAAACTTAATAAAATAATTATAAACTTCATAAACATTTTCATACAAATTGTTGCTGAAGTAGAAGTAGACTCAACTTTTTAAAAAACTTTAGTTACATTTTTGTACGAAAAATGAAAGGAAAATACATGAAATACTTTGGGAAGAAATAAGATAGAAGAAAAAACGAAATTGTTGCTAGCATTGTGTATGTATGAAATTGTTGATGACGTTTATAAAAATGTTATTTAGTTTTGCATAAAAATATTAACAAAATGTTTTAAAAAATAATAATTAATACGTGATTTTGTTCTGGGAAAAACAAAATTAAAAAAAAAAAATTTTTGCTCAATTATGAACACCAGTGAAAATGTTGCTGCCTATTGTGAACGAAGCTTAATAATTTTCTTTTTCTTTACTTTTTTTGATAACATTTTAAATAAATATAGAAAGTATTTTGCTATAAAAAAAGTTTTTAATTGTTTTTTTTTTTATTGCATTTTAATAATTTAAGCATTTTTTTAATGTGGTCACACTGTTTATCTCTCTTTTCACAAACAGCAATCAACTTTCTCAATTATAAAAGCTGCTAGTTATTCGTCGTTATTGTGCTTTATACGACGAATTTTCTCCGCGAAATTTTACTGAAAAATTCATTCATTGCATAAATATGGAAAAATATTTGTTAGCCAAATTTCATATAAAATAGTTATGGGTCATAGTGTATCTAGTTGTGACAGATATCAGTTGAGTAACGCAAAGGTGCAGATTATATTACAACTAAAGGGTGTTTTTCATAGAGGTATACAACTTTAAGTTCGCAACACTTTTTTAACTGGCGGCCATTTTGTCAGCTGTCAAGTAATTTATGTTTAGTTTGGTTTGGCATTCAAAATTAATAGACTGGCGCATAGATGGGCAAAAACCATTAAAAAAGTACTGCATTACTATTTCCATTACCAATAAACTTTTACTGGTACTGCAATTTTTCATTTAATTACCAGTAAATTTTTACTGGTAATGAAGATTAAATTCCAGTACCAGTAAATATTTATTTCTAATTAAACAAAAATTACATTACCAGTAAACATTTACTGGTAATTAAATGAAAAATTGCAGTACCAGTAAAAGTTTATTGGTAATGGAAATAGTAATGCAGTATATTTTGTAATGTTAAAAAAAATTAATTTTTAGAAAAAAATAAATAGTAATTTTGTCGTGTAAAAAAATGCATAATCGAACTAAAAGTGATCGATGACTCGTATTCATATAACCTAAAGAAGGGCATCATATGGTCGGACTTATCCAATAATGACACATGCCTACCGTGTTTTTCTGATGTTTTAATAAATGCAACCACTTTTGCCAGATTGGAAGATAAAAAAAATCATCAAAATTAAGATAATTAGTAAAATCTGGCATCAGTGAATGCAACAAGTGATAAACTGTAATTCTAACGGTACTGCTAATGAAGCTGTCGTTTCATACTTAATTGAAAAGTTGTTTTGAGTATTAGTTGAGTTCCAATTTTTAAAGTGATACCTGTTGAATGAAGAGTCTTGATAAAATTAAAAAAAAATAAATAAAAATGAGTGATTTAAGTGATTTTGATGAGGATGATTCGATGATTGATGAATCATATGATCCTACAGTTGATGCAAAGAATTATTCTCTAAATGATAGATCAGACGATTCTCGGGATGATGTTGCCAGTGGTTCAAAAGAAAGTGCTTTTATAGAATCTCAAAGTTCAAGGTAGTTAAGTTTTTTTTTCTTTTTAATTAGTAAACATAAATAATTAATTAATTTTACAGTGATTTAACAAATCTCGCGAATGAGCACGAGTTGCTGGGTGTAAATAAACTGCTTTTTAATGGCACATTTTTTACGATTATTGAAAAGGTAAGTATACTTACTTTGCGCAACCATAGCTGCTAAAATAAGCAGTGCAGCAAAGTGTATATAAAAATTTTAATTTTGACATTATTAAAATTTTAATAATAGATTCGCAGAACGACACATCAAAAAAATATGGCTGGGATAATTTGTATTTGCCAAGTATGTTCAAAACGTGTAAAAGGGTCCCTTGGCGTCAGCTCTAATTATATAAAACACCTCAAAAATAAGCACCCGCAAAAATTTTTAGAGTTTCAGAGCCAGAAAAAAAAATGTCGGCAGAACGCAAGACGGAAAAATACATTTAATCGGGACTTGCTTAATTTTATTTGCCACACATGTTCCTCACTTTCAATATTAGAGGCCCCAAGTTTTTTAAAACTGTTTCCAGGGAAAAACATACCCAGTAGGCGATCAATTACAAGACTTCTTTCTGAAAGCCATTTGGAAAATGTTGATACTTTGGCAAATAAGATCAGCGAAATTAATTACGTTTGTACTACTGCTGACGTTTGGTCTGGAGGCAGAAAATCATTCTTTGGGTATACTTGCCATTGGATTGACACTGAGACGCTAATAAGAAAGTCAGCAGCCTTAGGTTGTCGTAGATTTAAAGGATCTCACACATTTGACAGTATAACTGATATTATATGTGAAATAAATGACCAATATAAATTGCCAATTGAAAAAATTGTTTATACAATAACTGACAACGGCTCAAATTTTGTTAAAGCGTTTAAAGAATTTGGTCTTAATTTAAGTATGATTGCTTACATACTATTAATTACTATGAAAATAATTTCTTTTTTTTTACATTTTAAGGTGATATAAACATTGTTAATGATAGTGATGATTTTTCGGACGATGCGGTTCCAAGGTTTGTTCCTGTGACTCCAAGACTTTCAAAGCATTTTCGATGCGCTAGTCACACTCTAAATCTATTGGCAACAACGGATTTTAATGCAATTTTAAGTTCATCAAGCGCCGAATTAAAACGAATTCACAAAACATGTTTTAACCGGTAATAATTAGTTTAAGTATACTATGGAACCAAAAAGTTCCTGGGTAGCATTTTAAGAGTACATACATATATACATATATTTTTTTTCTTAGATGTTCACAAATTTGGAGAAAATGCAATAGGCCCAAGACAGCTGAAATCATACATTCTGTTCTTTCTACGCATCTTTTAACACCTTGTGTTACTAGATGGAACTCATTGTACGACGCAGTGAAGAAACTACTTGATTATAGGTCTAAATTAAATACATTGTGCTACCGCTTGGATGTTCCAACATTTGAAGCCACTGAAATTCTCTATTTAGAAGAGTACGTTAAAATCATGAAACCAATTGCTGAGGCGATTGATTTCCTGCAAAGCGAGCAAAATATGTTTTTTGGGTATTTTCTTCCTACATTGGTGTCTATACAAGTTAAAATTCGGCGGTTGGATTCGCAAGAGCTGATGTTTCTGAGCAAAGCTAATAAAGAAATGCAAAAGTCTTTGATTAAAAGGTTTGAAAAATATTTCTTAGTTGAGCCTGAAGCCTGGGACGCAGTTATTGCAGCAATTGTTATACCAAACATTAAATTAAGATTTGTCAAAACGTTGTTGGAAACTGCAGTAACGCATTCCGAAGATGAATTTAGGCTAAAATTAAACGAGTACGCGAGAGAGTTTAAATCAGACGACAATGTTAATCGATGTGGTACAAAATTTTCAAATACAAAACTGTCATTCTTAGATTTCGGTAAAGAGTCTGAAGGTAATGTCCTTTTATTATTTTCTTTTCAATTAAATGGATTAATCTTTTCCCTAACACTTTGATACTGCCTTCTAGAAAATGACATAGAAAACATTTCAAATGGAGCAGGAATGATGTTGCCAGAAATAGCAGCTTACCTTACCGATGAAGATCAAAACATTGAATCCCTTCACAATCACCCAATTGTAAAAAAGCTTTTTATGAAGTACAACACGGCTCTTCCCTCATCTGCTCCAGTGGAGCGCCTTTTCTCGTTTGCAGGAATCGTCAATCGTTCACGTAGACAAAAGCTAAGTGATACGAATTTTGAAATTTTAGTTCTAAGGAAAGCAAATAGCACATAGTGGCGCATTTAACGTCTACTCAAAACTTATATTTCTGTGTGAGATTAAATTTGAAGTAATTTTGTTTCTTTTTCTTTTTTTTTTTTTTAATTTTGATTGAATTGTCTCAATATAATTTACATTAATATAAACTTCTAAAAAAATATATTTTTTTTGAATATGCATAAATTTGTTTTTAATTTTATTAAATTTTTACTGGTAATGCTTTTTTTTTAATTACCAATTAATATTTACTGGTAATGCATATTTTTTTTAATTACCAGTAAATTTTTACTGGTACAGCAATTTTCATTTAATTATCAGTAAAAATTTACTGGTACTGGAATTTTCATTTAATTACCAGTAAAAATTTACTGGTAATGGAATTTCATTTTCATTACCATTAAAAATTTACTGGTACTTGAAGTTTATTTCAATTACCAGTAAAACAATTTACTGGTAATTGAAATTTTACTGGTACTGGAATGTGCCCAACTATGGACTGGCGTCTGAACAACGCTTCCAAATTGTGCATATTTCTTTTAAAAATAATGGTTCTGTTTCCGGTATTCATAAGCTTTTTTCATTAGATTTTCACAATTTTGTTAAGCGATGATGCTCACTTTTGCTTGAATGGATACGTCAATAAACAAAACTACCGTATTTGGAGTGATGATAATCCTCAAGTGTATCCTGAGACACCGTTACATCCAGAAAAACCAACTGTTTGGTGTGCTGGTGGAATTATTGGTCCGTACTTCTTAAAAAAAACGATGCTGATCAGAACGTTACAGTCAATGGTGACCGCTATGAAGCAATGATTACTGACTTTTTCTTTCATCAATTAAACCACCATAAAGTGCATCAGCTGTGGTTTCAACAAGACGGCGCAACATGTCATACAGCTCGTACCATAATTGATTTATTGAAAGAAACGTTTGGTAACCGCATAGTTTCACGTTTCGGACCCGTGAATTTGCCTCCAAGATCAGGCGATTTAACAACGCCGCTAGGCTGGTTTCTGTGGGGATATGTGAAGTCGCTAGTGTTCGCCGCGTTATTGCCGATAATCGGCCAAAAATGTTGGAAAAAGTCATTGAAAATTGGATCTCCGAATTAGACTACGTCCGAGCCAGCCGTGGCGGTCATATGACAAAAGTCATATTTAAATTATGGTGCCAGAAGATTATCTTTCGAATAAAGGCAATTTCATGTCAATTTAAAAGTCATCTTTGTTTTATTCCATTTCAAAGTTTTATGCCTCTAAAAAAACACCCTTTACTTGGATCCTTTATTATAAAGTAATTATAACTATAACTGATTTTTATATAGTGATTTTTTGCCAACTACTTTCATGTGTAGTACGCATTTTCATAAATGTTTCATATTTCTTTGTCCGTTTTTAAGCTGTTTTGATAAAAATTGATATATATTTGGTTTAAATTTATTGCTAATTAATTTAAGGTGATTTCTTTTTTTGTTGAATTTTAATGAGTTATTTAAAATGTTTATCAAAATATGTATGCATCCTACACCTACACATACACCTACATACATACATATGTATGTATATACCCTCCAAGCAATTGGCACTGTTTTTCGATTGTCTACGAATTTTAACTACTTCGTCACATTTGGTAGTTAAACAGTAGATATTTCTGAATTTAACAATAACAATATACGTAAGAATCGAATTATGAGTTTTTAAATTAACTTTTTCGTCACTTTAAAGATTTGTTCAGATAATTGTAACAGTTATACAACTGCAACAATGGCACAATTGAACATATCAGATATTATATTGACTTCTTCGCAACGATTTGCTGTTTAATAGTGAATATTACAAAAGCAAAATGCGTAAAAGAGGACAGTTTGTATTTAAATTGCAATGTGATCGGTGGTGCGTGCGATTGAAATAATAAAAATTTATAAAATTATGTAAAATAAAGCGAATTTTAAAATATTTGAAGAATAAAATAGTTTTAATATTGTTCTCAAAATTAGGACCCCGCGGATTCCAAGTGTTACCGAAAAGCGTTCTAGAACACGATAGTTGTACAAATGAGTGCAGAAAACAGCCCAAACTTATTCTCTGGCTAGATTGGGTAAAATTGTAATAATTTCTCATGCATTCTTTTTTTTAAAGCCAATGAAAGTGAAATAAAAAAAAAATAAGATAATAGCTGTCTTTAGTTAAAGGATATTAGTGATTTTTTAAAACTGTTTGTTTCTTTAATGACTTCAAAAATTTTTGTGGAAAATAAGTGTTTTTATTTAATTTTTCTAGTGAAGATCAACCAACGGCTATCAATGAAGAAATTTTGTGTTTGAACAAATTTGTGATTTTCTGTAAATTCCTTAAAAAAAAATTTGTACACATTAGGTTTTTAACTTTTAAACATTAATGTGCTGTTTCCAGGTGACAGGCAATTGATTGTGTTGTAAAATTTATATGAAAAGCACTCACAAAAGCTGAGTGATTTTCTTATAAATTTTACTACACAATCAATTGCTTGTCACCTGGAAACATCACATAAAAATTATTTTGTTTATATGTACTGCACAGAAAAAATTATAAAATTTCTCCAATCACCAAATTTATTCCAAATTTATAATATCAAGCAAACAAGTTGTTAATTTTGCACCTATTACCAAAATGATTATGTTGATTACTAAATATTTTAAAATTTTGAAAAAATATTTTCAATAAATGATATTTTTAATTTTAATTAAAAAAGTGATCAAAAAACTTTGCCATTTCAAACAATGTGTTAATTTATTTAAATATATATTGACAATTCCCAACAACAATTCTACAGGTTTTAAATATTTTATTTTGAACGAAAAAAGTCAATTAAGATTTTTCGTTGTTTAATTAAAATTTTAATTGAAAATTTATTTCAAAACAACTAAAATGTTAATTAAATCAAAATTAAATTTTTTATTTCTTTCAACTAAAAAAACAATTGATTCAATTATCACATTAATTAAATTTAAATAATTTTTAAATCATTTTTTTAATTGATAAAACACTTGTTTCTGTGTGTAGATTCTTTAATATTTGATTAAATTTTAAACTCATTTATTTTTTATTTTACTCAGACTTTCTTTTTATAATAAAAACAATAAGAAAAAATGTAACTTCAAAAGACTACTTTTTGAAGCCAAAAGCGATACACTTAATTTAATTGATATTGAACTACCAAAGCGCTCTAATTCGTCATAAAACATAGACACTAAGTGGATGCTTAATGTAAATATTACCATAGTGGGACACTTCTTCCCGAACGATGTAACTAAATCAATAAGAATTGAATAGCAATAGCGATAGATTTTTGATAAATGGGGAAACTATTTAGATTATTTTTCGATCGAAATTGTTTGCAGGTTACGTATATACAAAAAAAAATACAGGGACGTTTTGGGTATGTATTTAAATATATTATACGAAAAAAATTTCATATTATGGAAATCCGCAAGTAAGAAAATATAGTCGGTCAGGCCAGACCATATGATACCCTACATCACGGTATTTAAAGTAAAAATTATTGGACACATGGGCAAATATCCCCTTAAAATTGTCTAGATACCAATATCTGCATACATAAATTGTATACGGGGTTTATATGGGACCTATTATCAAACCTCTAACTGCCAGCACAAAATTTTGACATGACACAGTAGTTGTTCTAGAAGTTATCATCGCCAAATTTTATAACAATATTTGTCAATATTTAGTAATAAGGACGTTTTGGAAGGACAATAAGATGGTATATGGCAACGATAAAAGTTTGTATGCCGGCTATGTAAATTTATAGACCGATTCTCGCCGTTTTCAATGGATAAATTGAAATTATGTAATTTCATCAAATTTACGCCAAATTGTCATTGACAGCCAACCAAATCAATTCAGAAAGTTTTTCTGTGTCGATTTTCAAGCCTATTATATTTTGTTCGATTTTGAAACATATGAGTTTTCCAATCCCAGTTGCAAAATGGTCAGAGACACAAATGTCGTCATCGATGTCCTCTGGACATTTTGAAGCACATAAAATATTATTTGTATTATTATTATACTTAAGTAATAAAACGTGTTTTTTGTCGTTTTTTAAATCGTATTTACGACTTTGGGCGTGTGTTAAACGGTTGCAGAGTACTCATGAAAGTAAAATTTTGACACTGTTGAGGTGAATAAAATTTCACTAGCCCAGGGTACCAGTATAAATTTTGACGTAAGTGTAGAAATTTTTGACAGCCACACAATTATCATACACACTCCCAGTTCGTGCAGCTCAAAGTCGCCTTCAAGCCGCCGTCGAATTTAAATTTTAAATTGAAGTCGCCGCCATGTTGACATCGTTGTCTAATAAAAATAAAATACTTTAAAATAATAAAAATAAATGTATTTTAAATTCAGTAATAGACTACAATTGTAATTGTAATTACAATTACAAGCATTTTGTTATATTGCCAAGGCAAAAACAGTCTTAAGTGTAATTGGAAGAAACCAATCACAATAGCATGGAAATATATTCGATTGAGAGGCAATCTAAGTAAAAAAACCCGGATAAATAATGTTTGTTAGATCATTAATCCCATAATCAGCTTATTGGGATTTGGGTTACCTAAAAACGCGCAATTCGCGAAGATTTAATAAATTTAATAAAAAAGAAAAATTTCGTAAAAGTTTAATAAGGCATAAAATATCTGTTTATGGGTTCCAAGCAGTGGAGAATAAAAACACCGCAGAAAAACGACAAATATTAAATAAATGCAAACATTTTGAAAAAGTCTCTAAAAATTCCTCAAAATGTTGCCACAATTGCAACCTGGTATCAAATCCTATTAAAAGCAAGCGCGAATTCTGAAGATTGGTTTATAAATTATGGAATAGCTCAAAAATAAAATTTACGGACAGATTTAAACATTAAAAGAGCAACATATTACCGAATGGAAATCATTCTTCTTTTTTGAAGTCAGGTTAAAATATATTTATTATAATAGCAGCTACATATATTTAAAATAATAACAAATTGTAATAGATAATTATTTTTCATTTTGAATAACTAACTCTTTTGTCAGGTGATCCACTACCGGCTACTTTTTGCTAAACCGCCGCCGCCAAAAAATTTGCCAACTAAGACTTCTGTTAAGAAATGACAGCAATAAATTTCTCTTCTCTTTATGAATGAAATGACAGCACAAACATGAAATTTTTCTACCACAGACAAATTTTATTTCACCATAGAACTTTGCTACCAGGGATATAAAAGTTGGTACAATTGTACTTTTTTTTTGGTACATTTTGACCTTCTAAAGTACCGTGGTACTACCGTGACTCATTTGGTACAATTAAAAAATTTGTCATAGTTCCCCTTTTTTAATTTTTAGTATAGCAAACAAATTATTGAGTCCTTTTCATTACATTTATTTTTTAATCATTATTTCTTTCATCAGGATTAAAAAAAAAACCCTTTTTTTAAATTGCATTTTTTTATTTATGCAATATGCACTTAAAATTATTAACATGGTTAATTTAGAAATGCAATCAGAAGATGCTCGATTGCATGTATTTTTACAAAGGCTAACATTTGTTCTGTCAAATAGAACGTAATTTCATGAATAAAAATATTTTGGATGAATGCGATATATCTATCGTAGACCTTTACAAAAATCACATTCCCTTTGAAGTAATTTATTGCGGAACAGAAGTGGATTTATATATCTCTACAAATAATATCAATATTGATATGGTTAAAGAAATAAAAGAAAATGCAAAACAATTTTATATAAAATTTTGCGAAGTTTTGAGAACCAAAGTCAACTTTAATAACGAAGTTTTAATGTGGTTCCATAAATTTACTCCTGAAAATGTTATTTCAGTTAAAACAAGTAGTATTCTACCTCTTCTAGCAAGAATGTTCCCGAATGAAATTACAAATTTTGATTCAATCAATAATCAATTTAGATCTAAAGCTGATGTTGAGCAACTACAGTCGTTAAAAACTGAAAACATTTATGGTTTTTGGTCGGCAGTAGCTAATTTACAAAATGAGATAAATTTCCATATAGTTCCTGGTATTTCTAGAGTCGTTGCTTGAATTTTATCCATTCCACATTCGCCTGCAAATGTAGAAAGTGTTTTTCTTTTCGAAACATAATAAAAACTAAAGCCTTTAGTATACGGCATGTAAAAAGCCACATGCGCATGTGGTTCTGACGTAATTTTGACGTCAAGGCAAAGCCACAATAAGCATTGCGTGTTGTGTGATGACGTCAAAATTACGTCAGAACCACATGCGCATGTGGCTTTTTACATGCCGTGTACTAGAGGCTTAAGGAAAGAAACAGACTACATGTGCCAACATTATCAAGTCTCATACAAGCAAAGGATTGGTTAAGATCGACAAATTCATGCTGCTATGATGTAAAAATTACAAATAGTTTATTAAGTAAACAAATGGGTGCCTGATTTTAATCTCATATATTTTATTCATACATATAATGTATGTTAATGTTGAGTTTTGTTTTTTTGTGTACAAATGAATTTTTATGTACTTTTTTGTTGCTTTAATAAATTTAAAAAAAATGGTACAGTGAAGGTCAAAAAAGTCCATTTTTTTGAAAGTTGGTTCCAAATTTAAAACCCCATTTAACATCCCTGGTTGCTACCGTTTCACACACACCCTTAAATTTTTTAAATTTGGCAAATTAATGCATTTTGTCATTTTTCAAACCATATTGACGACAAAATGCATGATATTGTTAGTCATCTTATCTTGAATGAGACTTTATTGAGGAAAACATAAGCGACCATTGCATGCATTTTGTCTTATAAAAAAACTATATATATACATAATATATATATATACACACATATGTAAATTTTATAGTACTATTAAATAAATTATTTACATAAACATAATACGGATTAGAACTTATGAAAAAAATGCATACGATTAACTGTGTACGTGTAATATAAATAATCGATATTCATATGTATATGTACTATTAAATAATATGTATGTATGTATATGTAAGTGTTCCAATTAATTATTTAGTGTTATCGAAAAATTATAAAGGAAATAAATAAAACACTTACCAACTCTTATGCTTTATACATTAAAGATGAATACACTATTATTTTTTTTTTTTTTTTTTATTTTTTGCTAACACTGAATGCCAAGAATTACTATTTTCAACCGAATTTTGTTTTTTTATCTTTACGAAAACACTTTAAACTACGATTACTTTCGATTGCACTCCGTTATCAAAACCATTTTAAGTGCCGTAACTTTTACTGGATTTATGTAATTTATTACCCGACCGATTATTATTATTATTGCCTCACCGCACTGATCATTTAACAAAAACGATTTTAAATAAACTTAGTTTTTTAAATAAGTTAACACCCGACCGTTTATGTTAAAACGTTCCATTACCGTAAACGAAGCCATTTAAGCAATTATTATTGTTAAATTAACTTTTATCGCAATTATTCTTTTACGAAAAGATTTTTTTCTTTTCTGCATTCCAATAACAAAGAGATCACCTGCAAAAAAATAAACGGCAAAAAATAAAATATTAAACAATTTGTTTAAATTTACAACTGTGTTAAAATCAATATAAAAGAATAATATTAACTGATCTTCTAAACAATTGCAAAAAATCTTTAACTCCTGTTTTAAATACTAACTTCAAAAATTTTGTTTGATAATGATAACAGTAGATAATGTATACTCTACAACCCATTGAAAACAATCTACGATAAGAACCAAATTTCCTGCTACCAAAATATACAGAAAAAACCGAAAATGAGACCAGAAATATAGAATAATGAAATAAAATGATAGAAATCTTTTTAAAGTCATTTCCTAGTTACTTAACCACTCACCGTTAATATTAGCCTTTCCCATTTTCCCTCTCTATTCTTTTGAATACAATACACATTAACAACTGCCGCGGATAGAGTGGCTGTAGTTGTTGTTGTAATTGCAACTTTTTTTTGGTTTGGTTGAAATACTCGTGCACCACAACTACTTTTAACTCGGTTAACTTAACCACAGTAATAAAAAGTTATGTAACCACAAACAATTTGTGGTATAGTCCTTATATGTAAACCAGGGTCATAAAAATCCATAAAAAGCAAAAAAGAAATAAATACCTATATACAGCTACAAATATAGTTATACTACCAACAACAACGATAATAATATTAACGGTTTGTGGAAAACAACACAAATAAACACACCGGCAAGCTGAAAGACAGACAATTGGGAACATGATAAGAGCACTATGGGTCATGGGGCGGGTTAAGGTAAACGTATTTGAAAAGTATAAATAAGATTATTGTCAAATAAATATGGAGGGGATCCAAAACACTAATGTGCTGTTTTCACAACACAACTGATTAAACGAGTAGTAAAATTTATATGAAAAGCACTCAGTATTTTGAGTACTTTTCAGATAAATTTTCCTACACGTTCAATGACTTGTGTTGTAAAAACAGCACATAAATCGTTTTTATTGTAGGCTAAGGAAATACGTATATGTAAAATCTTGTATCACTTCATTATTGTTTTTTTTGTATTGAAATAACACAATAACTGTAGTAACAACGTAATCAAATTAAAACGTATATTATTTTATACAAAGGCACGCAATAGCTGACGCAAACGTAAAAGCGTACCTACGTCGTAAGTCATAGAAAGAGAAAAATTAAAAATATAAAATAGTATTATCGAAAACATAATAAAGCTTCGTTCACAATGGCCGCAACATTTCCGCTTCGCCTTCACAATTAAGCAACAACGAAGCCATTTGCATATTTGGCTCACAAAAATATTACGTATTTGTTTTAATTTTTAAAACAATTTCTTGGAATTTTCATTCAAAACTAAAAAAATTATTTTAAACGTCATTTATAATTTCATACAAATTGTTGCTGAAGTAGAAGTAGACTCAACTTTAAAAAAAAAACTTTATTTTCATTTTTGTTCGAAAAATAAAAAGGAAAATGTCTTTGCCATAAGACAAAATGTTCTTAAGTCAAAAAAAAAAGGAATTTTGAGTTTTAAATTGGCTTAAACTCAACATTTGTAGTCTCTTTCGTTTGGTATCAATACCTTGAGTCTGGTTCAACTGCTTATAATCGTTATCATCTGTTTTTTAGGAAAAATGTATATGAAATACACCAAATAAATATTTTTTAATTTAACATTAAGAAAAACTACAATTTCTGACTTAAGGCCTTTTTGACTAATAACAAAGATATATGAAATACTTTGGAAAGAAATAAGATAGAAGAAAAAACGAATTTGTTGCTACTATTGTGAATGAAGCTTAAAAGGTTTGCAAAATAAACAACAATTTAAATAAATTTGGAAATTTTTTAAAATATTATTTTCAATAGGCGGAATTATGGGTAAATGAAGCGTTTTTCGAACGACGTACGACCCAATAATGTTTCTAGCAAAAGTTGTAAAAAGTTTTGTGATGACTACATATACTTTTTTTGTTTTTTTTTTTTAATGGCTAAACATACGTTTATGGGTGTAAATTCTGTTTTCTGTTATCACAAAGCTTAACAAAACCTATTTTTTCCCAATGGATTCTTTTATAAATGTGGTTTTTAAGCCCCATAGAACTTGAAATTTTAAAAAATTACACAAACTATTAAGGGTGGGTATTTAACATGGAGATCAGAGACTTAGTCATCTTTAATCTGTACTTGTAGTTTTTAAGATGAGGATTAATTACTTTTATTTGCCAGTTTAAGCGGCCAATGTTGGTGGCTTAAGCTTAATCAACAAATGTCAACACATACACATTTTGGTATGTATAAAAAAGCAGCTGCTTAAATATAAACACAGAAAAAAATATACATATGTACATAAAAGATAAGTTTTTTTTTAGAACACAGAAAAATGGTTCATTCTAGTGAATATGAAGACTAGTGATTCTGAAACATATGAAAACTTAAATAAAACAATTATATGAAGAAATTTTCTTTTTATAAGTACTAAAATGGTGGATTGTCTTCTTCTTATGTATAAAATGCACAGGGAACTGGTAAAGAGTTGACATTTTAAAATATGTTTGTTGCCATTTTTGTTATTTAGTATGGCAATTCTGCGAGGTTTAAGCTTCCACTTAAAAACGGCAAACACAATTAGTACGCAATCAAATTTATTCTCAGATTAATTAATTAAAGTTTGCTGCGAAGATTAAACTCGATGTTAAAAACCCACTCTAAATGTTAACCAAAAAAATTGTTCTATTCAAAAGAGCAATACATGGCATTAACATTTGGAAATGATTTCAGACATATCGCTCATTTGCTGCAACAACGTCATAAGTCAAAAATTGCAAATGTTGACTTAACATCACTAATGCGTAGAAAATCATCATTATGAAGGTGTTGTAAATATTTCTTATGAAGATATTGTAAGCTGAACTCTCGTGAGAAGAAAAATATATTTGAGTTATGACGATGTTGCAGCAAATGAGCGATATGTATGCCATGAATTTTGGCTGTCTACTTTTGGTAAATTTTTAGAGCATTGCTGGCCGTTTGTCACGGATAACACAAGCAATGTAGGCCTCCAACCCGTCAATTGTTGCTGGCTTATCAGCATAAGCCACTGATTTCAATCCCACACACAGGAAATAATCAAGATGTGTCAAAACGGACGATCTTGAAGGTAAATCGGTAGGTCAATTTCTCAAAATCAATTACCGATTTTGATGTTAATAAGTCGATGGTTGCGGTCGCCGTATGGCTTGTAGCGCCATTCTGTTGAAGCGACATCTAGTCCGATCATTTTCATCTATATTAAAAAAAAATAATTTATTATGGAGCAGTAACGTGTGCTCCACACCCAGAGAAAAACACCTGCAACAAAACTATTTTTAAAGAATATGTTAAACATATTCGGCCTAAGTTATAAAAAATAAACCCTTTATTGACATGCTTTATTTTTTATAACTTAGGCCGATTATGTTTAATTTGACCATATTGTTTTCACTGACAACCATATTATGGTTAAATTAGTCGTACATCAAGAAACCACAACCATATTATGGTTGCCTCAGATCATGTTATGGTTGATAATAGCTAAAATATGTTGAATACCTATAATAGCATGGTTGGTATCAAACATAGCATGTTCCTCATGGGAAGGAATATACTATTGTTAATTTTTAAACAAATTATTGTCTCACTTAACCATAACATGTTTAGAGGCAGCTATAATATGGCTGTGACTTCGTGAAGAAGTACCATTTTAAGCGTAATATGATTGCCGCTGAAAATAATATGGTTATATTAACCATAACATATTTTAAAAATAGTTTTGTTGGAGGTGACCATATTGAACCATTTTTTTTCTCTGCGTGCAGCTACATTTTTAAAGAAATAAGGTCCGAGGCTGCTACCAGCGAGTAAGCAGCTGCATTTTTCTAGATGTAATAAAATCTGTAGGGTCTGTTGTAGATTAGTCATATGGAAAAATTTTGTTTAATAGTTCATTTGACAGCTAACCCTTTTGTAAGTTCTATTGGGATAAAAAAAACACCCTTTACTTAGGAGCTTTAAAATGCTTAATGTAAAACATAGTTTGTTTCTACAATCCGATTCACATTCAGAGCTTTTATACTTGGTGTGATTCCATTGCTTTATATTTTGGTTGATTTTCGTGAAAATTCAGTTTTTTTGTATGGGTGCCCCCTGGGCGGTTGGAGATAGAGGGAAAGTTTGTGCTAGAGAAATATTGGGGACACAGAAATAATGGCGGTTGCTCCTACATTTTACCTCTCCAGGGGAGACACCTTAGTAATAACGAGCTTTTTTCTATACATTTTCCCCCAATTTTGTTCTCACTAACTGCGCAAGGGATGGGCAATAAGTATCGATATATCAAAATATCGATATTTCAAAAAATTATAATCGATATATATCGCCGATATTAAAAATATCCATATATCGATACATCGATATTTATCTACGACTATCGAATTCGATATTTTAAAGATCTCTTTATAATAAAATTCAGCTCAACTGGTTACAATACTGTTATTTTTTAATAATTACATCATTCTCTATGGTCAACCATTTCTTGCACACCGGTTAACATAAGAATGCTTATTGCTAAAACGTACGTAATGCCCTGCTTACTTTACGGAAGTGAAATATTTGGACATTGTAACTCAGATAGTACACGAAAGTTAAAGGTAGCATTTAACAACATAACCAGATACGTTTTTGGTCTTCGCAGACGTGTTCATATAACTCCTTTTTCGAAACAATTGTATGGCATGACTTTCTCAAATCTAATTGACAGCAGAACTTTAATACTACTGCACAAAATCATATATCTTAAAACACCATCATACTTGTACAACAGGTTGCAATTTGTAAGATCGAACCGCGGCTGTAAACTAACAAGTATTAGATACAAGTGTCAGGTTTCAGAGCGGCAGTTTTTCATTAATGCTATCCGTTTGTGGAACAGACTTCCAAACAGAATTCAAACAATCAGCAATGCGAATATTTTCAAAAATGAAATTATTAAACAGTTTTCTTAATATTAATATTAATAATTTTTCAATCATTTAATGTTTTAAAATTTTCTTTTTTTTGCATGTTTTTAGATTATTCATAAATGTTATTGTAATTCATTTATTATTATTCATTTCTTTTCTTTTATTTTTCTTTTTCTCAACACCTTGGTTAATGTTTTATATAAAATAATAAGTACCATGTTATAAACATTTTATTGTATAACTACCAGTCATCCCTACTATAATCTAAAAGATTTTGTATATCTTGTTGTATGGGTAAAACAATAATAAATATCATATCATATCATATCATCATATGTTTTTTAACTAGTATTAAAAAAATAACGGCATTTTTCAATTGTACATTTTCATAGATTACACAGTTCAGTTTTGTTTCGGTTTTTTAAGAGATGACAACAAAAAAAAAAAGCGCGGAAAAAATATTCTGAAAAGGGTTCCTTATAATTATGCAAAGAATAGCCTTATTTATGGCGCATTAGAAGCAATATACTCATGAAAGTTGGAATGTTAATAATAAAAAAAAATATTTTCTTTTTTTTTTATTTGAGCATGTTCTTATATATTAAAAATAAAATATTGCACAGTTCACTTGTATAGTATGTGTCACAAGTTTCGTTTACCGGCAGTATATAATCCGGCATTATTTAGTCCCAATTAATTATTTTTTTTTTAGATATCATATAGCGAAAAATTAAACATTTTCTTGTATTCTTTACTTTTTTCGAGTTTTTTTTTTATTGTAGAACTAACTGCCGGTCCCCCGATTTCAAACGAAAACTTCGTTCACATAACTTACCTTAAAGACTAAATTTAAAAATTGGGTTTTGTTTTAAATAAAAGTTAAGCGAATAAAAGTTTCGTTCGAAATCGAGGGACAGGCAGTAAATTTGAAATTAAAAGAAGCAACAAAAAGATAGAATGGAATTACAGTTTATATGTTTGTTCATATGTAAATATGTATTGACATAGGTATATTCAGTTTTTAAATTTGGTCATAATTTCAGCTTAATACATTCGATACTCTTAAAAAATATCGATACGATATATATCGATATATTTTTTCAATTTGCCCATCCCTAAACTGCGCGCCGATTTAACCGATCGAGCTCGAATGTTTGTCAAAATTTTTTTTCATCCGAACCTCACACAGAATTGATCTTCGGTTTTGAAACAGATGAGTTTTTAATTCTTTTATGCGTTGAGGGTCCGTCCTCCTTAATATACATAAGTATGTATGTAAATTTTTTTAATAAATAACTTTTTTTAAAAATTAGTTTATAAACAACAAACTTGTAATTTTTTGGGGTCTGTTATTTTAGATAATCGTTATTTAAAAAAGCAGAATATATGGGAACATTTGTACCACTGTGTAATTAAGCAAATTATCGGGCATGTTTTGACAATCACAAAACACTTAGAATTTGCTATCTTTGTTGAAATCGCATAAAAGGTATGCTGTAAATCGCAATAACAAGAATTCTGGCGACTAAATTACAAAAGTATGCTCAAGGGAACTAGAATATTTTTAAGAAACTATGGAAGATCGGAAGTAAAACGCACGAGTTGGTAGAACAACATAAAATAAATCTGGCGTTTTGCGATTTCAAATAGTACGATTGTCAGAAAAAACATGGGCGAATGTTATTACTCTTAGCTATTGAATCATAATCATAGTCGACAGTGTTAATGTGGTCGATTCGAATCACCAAAAAAAACCAAAATGTATAAACTAAAATAATAATGCAAAAAAATTAAATCATAAATAGGTATTTTTGCTTCAAAGGGTTGAATCAGCAATAGCATAAAATTAATACAGCATCTGAGGACAATTAGATTTTAAGTTTTGCCGCAAAATACCCTCTCTAAAGAATTTTTTTTACAATAAAAGTAATAAGTTACTTCAGTACATTTAAAAATTGTGTTTAGCAAAATTTATGAATTCTATGATAGACAATGTAAATCTTAAAAATAGTATCCAAAGTATTGACGTCTAAAATTAATTGACTTATATTTTTTTTTTTTTTTTTTTTTTTTTTTAAATTTTAAATTCTTCATCCCATAGTGCCATTCATACATAGCACAGTAATGTAATGAAATAAATAAATAAAAAGAAAATACATGCAATAAGTGCACTACCACTTCATAACAATATATTTGTTGCATTTTTATTTCCGCCTTCTTATTTGGAAAAGGGAAAAAAAATACTGTAAACCAGCAAACAAAAACTACTGGAATAAGAAAAATGAAGAATGAAAAGAGGAACGACAAAAATGGCATAAAAATGTTCAAACTTCATAGTAAAATGTATAGCCATGCGGTTGCTAGGGATATACTTTATACATACATATTTGTGACCACAGTAAAATGTTCACTCTGTACGCTCATGAAATCAACAGAGTAAAAATACCAAAAAACAAAAGAAAAAAATCAGTCAACAAAATCCAACATGTTAAGTCAAGGCGTGCACCATATAGTAGCACAGCCTAGTGTTGGTTGATATCCTAGTGCACAGTAAAGTCACTTGACTTACTCTGTCATTCGGCCAGTCACTCGGCCAGCCAGTCATTTCAGTGTTCATCAGAAGGTTGTGTGAATGAATACATTTCAGCTATCTGCTTAAAAATGGAAAATTTACCATAGAGTATCCAAAAGCCTCATCATCATATAGAGCTCCAATATACATATACAAACATATATACATATATATATATATGTATATATTTTTCTTGTTCCTTTGCATTATAATGTTAAAGCTTGTTTTATTTGGCTTGACTCTCGCTTTTTTTGGCAATACTTTTTGGATCTTTTGTTTTGCAATCAGATGTTTAACGGAATTAATACTTTTTTTGGTATGTTCTTGCAAAAACACACTTAATGCTGTAGTGAGCCTGGAATAAAAAACACTGTTTACTGTTCTTAAGTGTTCGGTACGGTAGAAATATGAAAAACACAAATGCTAATAGTGTTAATGTAGTAAATACCTTAAAAAACGTTTTTCTGTTTCTGATCTTCGTACACAATAAAAATACTGTACTTATCCAAGTCTACATATGTAAAGATCAAAACAACAAACTTCGTTGTGTTCGGTTCAGCACATCAATGTTCGTTTGTTTTAGTTGTGCTCAGCGTCCTTTTGACTGGTAAACATAACATTTACAATGTGTTTGCAAATGTGTTTTTAACGAAAAAAAACAAACAGATAACAAAAAATGTTTACAGAAGTAAAATAAAAAAATTTTTTGTTCGCTAATTCCTTCATCAATAAAAAATACTAATGAACAATAAAATATGTCTTAAGAATCACTACATTTGTTCTGTTTTATAATGAAAAACAGAACACTACATAATGTTTGTTACTTTCGTGAAAATAGTTATGAACGGTATTAAGGGTTGTGTACAAATACACAAACACTAAAAAATGTATATCGTTTCTAAATAATGTTCAGTTTATTTTCGAACACTGGTTTTACATAAAACGACAAACACTAAAAAAAATAGATATCGTTTCTGGGTGTGTGTGTACCGTACGCTAAATAATGTTCGGTTTATTTTCCTTATTTTACATAAAACGACTTTAGAATTTAAAATTTACACAAATCATAATGAAAAAACAAAATTGTTTTTATTTCTCAACAGTTGATTTTTACAATATCTTGATAAGAAAATATCTGTTTCATATTGATTTACCTTGCATTAGTGATATTAAGTCAAAACATGCGATTTTTGACTCATGGCTTTTTGGCAGCAAATGACAATATGTATAAAAAAGTGGAATTAATAAGATAAACTGCCGATTGCTTCAACGGAGAACTTCGATAACTGGTACATAAAGCCACTTAAAATCATGCAGACGTTTATTCTGATAGTTGGAAATTTTCACGCCTTCCAAATCACTCATACACACATTTCTTACAATTTTCCAAGTGTAAACCGTAAGTGGTTTCTTTAAATAACTTCCCCCGAATGTACTTCTATGTATTTTGAGACCGTCTATAAACGATATCTTCTGACAGTATTCTTATGTAATTTGAAATCATTCTATTAAGTATATACTCTGGGTGATATGAATGTATTTTTAAGCGCAGATATTTCATAGAATTTGTCTGCTACAAGAAAAATTTCAGTTCAATGCAGATCGGATACCAGCTTTGCACCGCGAAAGCAAGTAACCCTAGAATCTGATGTACGTGATTTAACATGAAATAAACGGAAATTAAAGACGATCTTACAGAATAAAGCATAGGTGCGGATTTTTTACCCAAACTTAGTGACGAAATTTTCGTCTGCCGATGAATTTCTATGCTATGCAACACAGCTTTACATAGGCTATGGTCCTAAGCAGATTTTTAGGAAGTCCGCAAAGTAGAATTCCAAAAATTAAATTTTGGCAAAAAAATTGTATTTAAATTTACTGAAGTAACAAAAATATTTATTCGTTAGATAAAAAAAAACATGGCGAAAAGTAATGATTATTTTTATTTCGATAATTACTTCTTAGTACCTTTTCCAACTAAATTTCGTTTAAGGTCAAAAAAGCGGAGTTTCGTAATGCAAAAATCGGTGGAAACCACTGGCTTAGAGTTCAGTAGATCGGGATAACTTATTTAAAATCGATTTTAGAAACTCTTTATTTCACGATTAAGCCTAATGCACAAAAATGTTTAAGGTTTTTGTTCCTATGCTAGTCCCGCAAACCTCTACGCTTGTCTGTAGGATACCAGTCTCTGGCGAGAATCGAACCAGCGATCCCCGCACTGATATACTAGCTCACTACCAACTAGCAAGGTCCGAATTTGTTATTGGTGATAACCAATGGATAAGTTAGAAATCATAAAAATCCTAAAACAAATTTTCTTTTGCTGGGTTTATAGAACTTATAACAGCAGTTTAATTAAGCTCTTCAGACAATAATTTACAAGGAGAATTAACTCCTTTAAAGACCCCTTGCCTAAAATTTACATTTTCTACTAGCACGTATTTTGCATTTACAAAACGTTGTGGAATTTTCAAATAAATTTTTTTTTAACGTTTTCCATTTTCACTTTTGCCCAGCTTAGGGTTTCTATTAAGAAAAACAGTACATGGAATTCTCCCGAAATATATTTTTTGACATTTGGAGGAATTTCATTAACTTTGTAAGGCCCGTTATTACAACTTGCCTTTAAAGTTCATGTTAATAAAAGTTAGGTTTAGCTAAAGTAAGAAACAACGTGGCCTTAAAATATTTTTCTTTGTTAAGCAGGCCATACACGATTCAATTCAATTGTCAACCGAGTCGGTTGTTGTCCAAATCAAAGCGTGTATGGCCTTGTCAGTTGATTAGTTTGACGGTTGTCGAGTTGGTTGAAGCAAAATCAAAAGATTTTGATTTTTTCAAGTTGACTACTAAGTCTTTCAATTCGATTGTACTGTGTGTGCTCAAGTCTCTTGGTCAGCTGTCAGAATGTATGTTAAAAAAATCTAAATTTGACAGTTGAATTAAAATCTTTCAATTCAGTTGAAGAAGTGTGTGGCCAAGTATCAATTCAGTTGAAAGACTCAGTTGACAACTGAATTGGACCGTGTATGGGGCGCATTATAACTTCCTGTTAAGATAAATATAAAATTGTTAAAAATATGGCAATTCTATAGCAAATACCGAATACTTTTGACATTTGTTTATTTGTTTACATTCACGCATTCTGGTTTCAGTATGGCAACTTTATGTGGCAACTCCAAATGCATAAGTTTTAGAGAGAATCTTATCTTCGGCCTTATTGCGTAAGGCGTTTTCGTTCAATAGTGAGTGGTTTTTTGTAATAGATTAAAGTAACACACAACATGTGTTTTTAATCTATTACAAAAAAAATTTCCTAACAGCCTCATTTCAATAAACTCAACCTTCCCCTTGGCCCCCGAGGTCGCCTGACCTAAGGGCGGGCATTTAAATTCAATTATCTTTAAGACTAATTAAACTATGTTTATTACATTTCAATGGACTTTCAAATGTAAAAGGATTGAATAAATTCCATGAATTACAAGAAAATTTTTCAGTTTCACAATGTAGCAAAATCCTTGCAAGATGTATCTGCCACCCTGTATATGGCCCAATTAGTAGGCCTGCTCGAAACACCTGCTGATATTTTGCAGAGTTGAGTTTTTATCGTGCAATTGTTTTTGTAGTAATTGTTTTTGGCCCATTTTGTGCACAAACAAAAACATTGGTCTTTGACATCTGTAAAATAATTTACACAAACAAAATACGTCTTGTTTTTTTCTATTGTTGCATTGTTGTAGTTCTGCGCAGACCTTCTAATTGGGCCATGTACAGGATGGCAGATACATTTTGCAAGAATTTGCTACATTAAGAAACTGGATATTTTTTTGTAATGCGTGGAATTTATTCAATACTTTTTCGTTTGAAAGCCATCTTCAAGTTATAAAGTGTTAGAATAACAAAACAGAGTTGTAGAGTGCATGAAACTGAGTACTCTAACCAATAAACTTAAAAATTGCTGCAACAAAAATTGCAAGCTATCGTCCAGACTAAAGGGTAAAATAAACCTCACAAATGGCTTAGTCCAGTATGTATCCGCTTTTCCGCTAAACGGAAAAAAGTTTGTTTGCCAAGCCATTATTTTGGCCTTTACATTAAAAATTAAAGGTAAGATGGTCTTCCCTTAAGCTGTTCGACGACTTTGTCAGATGTAAAATCCATATGTATGTAGTTGCTCGTCTGCCAAAATTTACAAATACAGATGATTAATAATTTTTGCTTTCACACCTTCGTTTTTGGTTTCATTTGACATAACTTATAACCGTTTACAACGCAGATTATTTACTGATATATATTTCTATTCACTATTATTTGTATTGCAGTTAATTGAAAATAATCAACCTTATTCCGGTTGTCGTTGTCGTATACGACTGTGTCGTTTTTTGTAATAGATTAAAGTAAAACACACCCTGTGTTCTTTATTCTACTACAAAAAACGACACAGTCGTATACGACAACGACAACCGAAATAAGGCTGAATGTTTTTTAAAGAATATTAATAAACAAATGGATTTTAATATTTTTGTATTTGCCGAATCAAACACAACTGAGTTAAAAAAAACAGCTGAAGTCAGATGGCTTGACAGTTCAAAATTGAAGCCGCTCTAATTGAAAATTTTAACACTGCGAATTCGAGCTGACATTAGGTGCGTTTGAGTACTCTTACAGTAAAATGCAGTAAACGAGTTAACTTAAAAATTTACTCTCACAAACAGCTGTTGTACAAAAAAGTACGCGAACGCAAAATTTGTAAAAATTCGTAAAATAAAGGCAACAGCTGATGGCAAATAATTGAAGTTTGAAAAATGTTTACACTTTTGACTACTTAGCTTGTTTTCTTATCGGTACTCGATTAAATCCTTTTTATAACATGAACATATTTGGAAAATACAAACAAATTATTTTCTGTAATCTTTCATATTTGTTTGTTTTTTATTTTATTAATTTTGCAAGTTTGTGTCCGGCTAAATTTTATCAATAGTATATGAATACTTTTTTACTATTGATTACTTTAAAAACAAGTGCTGTTCCAAGTACCCCAGTCCTTAACACTTTTACAACTCCAAAAAATTAACATAACAAAAAAAAGTGGTATGTAGCTTCACAAACAAGTTTAATTAATTAAAATTTATTTACTTTTAGTTTTATTTCCACTTTTTTTTAAAAATTTTTTTATAATTTGTATTCTTTTTTTTTTGTTACTTTTGTTTGTTTACCTTTTAAAACATATGTGGGGGATTCACAAGGTGTGCTATCAAGTGATATCGTCATAATAGCTGCGTTCGAGAACACAAAAGTTTTTACTATTTTTTACTGAACTTTACTGCATTTTACTAAATTGCGTTCGCGTACACAAAATACAGTAAATGAGAACACAAATTGAGAGCGTAAAGTGACAGTTCTTGACTGAGTATTTACAAATTTTTACTGCAGAAATTTTTGCAGTAAAATTTAGTAAAACAAAAAAAAACATATGTTTCAAAAGGTAAACAAACAAAAGTAGCAAACAAAAGGCATACAAATTGTGAAAAAATTGTTTAAAAAACGAAAATTTGAAATAAAACTAAAATAAAAACAAAAAATGAATTAATATTAATTAATTAAACTTGTTTGTGAATAATTTATATGGCTAAATACCAACTTTTTAAACTTTGTTTTGTTATGTTATTTTTTTGGAGTTGTAAAAGTGTCAAGTACTCGGGTACTTAGAACAGCTCTTGTTTTTAAGGTTATTAATAGTAAAAAAAAGTATTCGTGTATTATTGATCAAATTTAGCCGGACACAAATTAGCAAATTCAAATTAAATAAAAAACAAACAAATATGAAAGATTACATAAAATAATTTGTTTGTATTTTTCAAAAATATTCGTGTTATAAAAAGTATTTAATCGAGTACCGATAAGAAAACGAGTTAAGTAGTCAAAAGTGTAAACATTTTTCAACACTTCAATTATTTGCCATCAGCTGTTGCCTTTATTTTACGGATTTTTACAAATTTTGCGTTCGCGTACTTTTTTGGACAACAGCTTTTTGTGAGAGAAAATTTTTAAGTTTACTCATTTACTGCATTTTACTGTAAAAGTACTCAAACGCACCTAAAGTCATAAATAATATTTTACAATTGTTTAAAAAAAAAATATTGTTGTGTTTCAAACAAAATAAAAATAGTAATGCTGTGTTTATTGATTCGGCATAACTGTTTAGTAGAAATCTAAATTATAAGTGGTTGCTCACAGCAGTCATGTATATTTCTGGTAATTATTTTAGGATATATGACTTTAAAACTTTATGACTAGCAAGTCAATCCCCCAATGGTTTTTTGACTGAAAAAATTTCTGCAGTAAAAATTTGTTAGTAGGACTCAGTCAAGAACTGTCACTTTACGCTCTCAATTTGTGTTCTCATTTACTGCATTTTGTGTACTCGAACGCAATTTCGTAAAATGCAGTAAAGTTCAGTAAAAAATAGTGAAAACTTTTGTGTTCTCGAACGCAGCTATTTACAGAAGCAAACGTGTTTGCTTTTTCACGACATATATTCAGTTTGCAGTGAAACATTTGACAAGCACATTGCTAAATACATGTCGTCTAAAGCCAGCTTAAGGGAAGTTTTATTTAGCTTATCGATCAGTTTTAGCTTCAAGTTATTATATTATTTTTTTAATTATCGGCAAGTTATAAAATTTGCACCTTTTTTTTATGTCGAAGTAAATTAAAGAATCTAATTGTTTGACCAGAGCACATGTTTAATCATCTTAGCGCAATTTGAAAAGCTGATCTTTGTATTTGCTTATCAAAACAAGCTTAAGTTTTCAACTTGAACACTATTATATATGTTCATAAATTCCTTGCAATTTATTTTTCATTTTGTCCTTAAAAAATATAAAGGAGTTTCGATTATATTAACTACTTTCGGACAAAGACATGATGTCGGACATAATCTTATATATAAATACGGGAACAATTTTTTTGAAGTTGAATTTTAAGTATCTTACCGTCCACCGCTTTTAATGAAACAAATATCGTTTTAAAGGTATTTGTGTGCACAATTTTTTTCTAAGTTTTTAGAATTAAAGTCTTTAAAAAACGTTTATCTGCAAACACAAGTACACACATATATTAGCGGTGGTTGAAAATAGCATTCGTTTTTTTGTTGTTTTTTTAAAATGCTCAGTTTTTTTGTACTTACTAACACACACATGGGTGAAGAGTTCATTTTGGTGTTCTCTTAAAACGCACTTGTTCCCTCGAGAAAAAATGACAAGTGGTCGAATTTCGGCTACATGCAGGCCTGCTATATTTGCCGATTTATGAGCATTTTGCCAATTTGCCGATTTTTGCTCCAAAAATACCGATTTTTTGATAAACACTTAAACCACGCACAGTGGCGCCCGTAGAGCAAGCGAGGTTGCAAAAATCAAAATTTTCATGAGTGCCGACGAAGTTTTGTATAAACCCATGTTATAGGAAACTTTTCAACGATTTCAAATATGCCACTCTTAATAATATCACATTTTTAGTTTAGAAGATATAACCGTTCAAAGTTGACCGACTTTCGGTTTCCAAAAAAACACACAATTTTTAGTCAATTTCTTGCGATTTCAGGTGTAATATCACGAAAAATAGGTAACGAATCGCCTTATTTTTTGTTTATATTGATTGATGTATTTATTAAATGTATAATGATAAAAAAAAATTAACTGTTTGCTTTGTGTTTCTCCTGGTAAATCACTATTTAAAAACTATCCGTTTTTTCACTATTTTTCAACTTTGACGGAAAATAAAAAAAAACTATATTTTTCTATATTTGCCATATTTGCAAAACCTGTTCTTTGATTATTTCTTTACATAATTCAAAAGGTTTTATCTGCCCGTACGTGCCCGTTTGGCTTCTAGAGGTAAAAAAGTTTAAAAAGACATGGTTGCAGAAAATGTATGGCGTCCATCCCTTATATGTTTTGACTGACAGTAGTTTGATCTAATAGTTAGAAAAAAAACTACTCATTGAAATTAGCAGGTACGTACCTCATATAAACAATACTTTGGCGTACAAATGGTCAGGAACAATATTGACTTATGGTCCCTACAGGTAGGCACAAATCTTATTTGGACACGTGCATAATATCAAAATTGCATTATTCAGCCTAAATCCATATGTATGCAGGGAACAGGTAAATTTTTAGGCATGGTAGCATAAGCCTATATATTGCAAAATAAGCATAATGCCTGGATTAGTCTACGCCTGAAAGTTGGCGCAACAATTACTGAAACCATTAAACAATTTAAGTACTGAAAACATGGCGTTGAAAAATTTAAAATTATTTGAACTGTTTAGAAAGTCAACAACACCAAAGTTTTTCACGGAAGTGAAAATTCTTCCTGAGAAGTTGACATTGATCAGCAAATGGGGCTGCGATGGATCATCCGGACAAAGCGTTTATAAGCAAAGGATATCTTCCGATGACGCTACAATATCGGACGGAAATATGTTTATGGCATCTGTTGTTCCTTTGCGGCTAAAATCGGATGATTCCCTACACTGGAAAAATCCACGTCCATCATCAGTGCATTATTGCCGACCAATAATGTTTCAGTTTGCAAGGGAATCGGCAGAACTCATAAGGACTACAGTGAAGGACATTGAAGAACAAATAAGCAAGATTAAGCCTACAAAGCTGCAAATTGGAGAAGGAAAATATATTGAATGCAATTACGAGTTCCACCTGACCATGGTTGACGGAAAAGTCGTAAACGAACTGACAGGAACAACCTCAACAATGTCATGCCCGATTTGCAAAAGGAGTCAAAAGAACTTTTTTCAATTCAATTCAATTTATTTCATATATAATATGTTACATCTCAATTTTATATAATTAGTTGTAAAGAGTTTAAGATTAGAATCTTTTTCTGCTTAATTATAACATATTTCAATTAGTTATCATATACATATATATAGACAGAATTATATTGGAGGTAAATATTTAGCAAAAACCTATTTTAACCCCTTTTTTCGTTTTATTTTTATATTTTTTTTTATCGATTTTATATTATTATTTGTCAGAAGAACTTTGGTAATTTAAACGATTCTACAAATGAGGAGAATTACGAATATGGAATGTCCCCATTGCACGCAAGGATAAGGTTTATGGAATTCTTGCTAAAACTGGCGTATACCCTACCACAAGAGGAGGAAAACTTCGATGAAAATACATCAATAAAGGATAAGGAAAAGATCAGAAAGAAGCAAATACAGGATGCTTTTTTTAAACAAGTTGGACTAAAAGTAGACTGTCCCAAGCACGGATACGGTAACTCAAACGATGGAAACACTTCTAGGAGATTTTTTGAAAATGATGAGGCAGTAACTAGAATCATTGGAATTGACAATCAAATCGTGAAAAGATTGGGAACGATCTTGGATGTTTTAAACTGCAAAGAAAATGTCAATTCTACAAAATATGGAGAATATGCGTCGAAAACTGCATCTCTTTTAGCAGAAATGTATCCACAGAAGAAGTTGACCCCGACCGTCCATAAAATATTGGCGCATGGCAAAGATATAATTGATTACCAGTCTTTGCCAATTGGAGAGCTTTCTGAAGAAGCACAGGAGTCTCTTAACAAATTTTATAAAAAATATAGATTGCAGAACACATTCAAAGCATCAAGGGTAAGGTAAAATGAGGACCTCTTCAACCTGTTGGCAGCATCTTCCGATCCACTTATTTCTTCCCTGCGGCATGTGAAGTCACGAACAGAGTTACAAAATAATTATAGTTTAGAAATGGTTAGTCTTTTAGATATACCTTCTCTTACGAATTGTGATGAATATTTTACAGAAAATTGAAAAAATAAATTTAAAAAAAAAATAATTTTTTTTTTAATTTGTTGGGTAATAATTTAAAACATAAAACCCTTAAGAAAAAAAATAAAAACAATCTAAAAATGTAAAAATAATTTTTTTTAGTTACCATAAAATTGATTTTTCTACTAATTTTAACTTTGATAAACCATAAGTAGGCCCCTACAAAGCGTAGCACCCTTTCCAAACGCTCATTTCATAGGCTGAACAGTTATCTATCATATGCTGTTTAAACTGTTCAATTATCTTATTCGGTTCAAAAGATATGATTTTTGCAACGAAAAAACTCAAATGGCGCCACTGTGCCACGGTAACTTTGCTTGTTAACGTGTAATTTATTAATTTACACTTTTCATAACCTATACAACCAAACGGAAAGTCTTTTTTAAGCTGTATTAACTAATTTTATAAAAACGATTAAAAAATTATATTAACTTAACGGAATTTATGAACACAAAAATTTTTTCGAACTTTTATGATTAGTATTTGGGCTTATTGGCTAATGAGTTACTATCGAAATCAAAACTCAACAAAAGCGAAATTAACAAAATTGTAAATAACTGTATTAATTTTTTTTATAGAACTTGCAAATCAAATATTAAAACGTTTTGATTTTGACAGAAGATTTAAAAGGAATTGAAGTAAATTTGCAAACTTTTTGGAAAAAAAAATTCAGACTTAAAACGTGGGGATTCTACGGATGCATTTGTACAACAAATTATGGTCCTTCGACATTCTTCCGCAAATGTAGAAAGAATTTGTAACCAAGTGAACCTTAATAAAACCAAATTTCGATGTTCCTTGGAAAATGAATCCTTGCAAGGAATTCTTTTTTCTAAAGATCATTTTAAAATTTAATAATGCAAACTGTTTTGATGTTGATATTAAAATAGATTTAATTAAACTATTAAACTCAAATATGTCTCTATAAAATGTTTGTTAAAGAAAAATGTTGAAAAAATTTTTAAACTATAAAAACAATTTTAACCTAATAGGTATACAAAATTTTTTTAAATTTACTACAATTAATTTATAAAAATATTCTTTTTCATTCATTTTAATGTTTTTATATAGTTGTAAGCAAGGACCGGAAAAAGTTTTTTTTTTATGTTTTTAAAAAAATATTTATCATTGGTGTTCGAAAAATATTTTAAATTGTACAATAACCAAAAATAGATAAAAATATTTTGTTTGATATTGTTTCTTTAAGTTCAAAATAATAAAGTTCTTAAAAAAAACGTTTTGAGAAAAATATTTTTTTTTTTTTGTTCTTTTGTACAAAAAATTACGAACCGAAAACTTAATTTTTTCTTTTTAAAAATCATGCGTACAAAATAAACTTAAAATTTAATTTTTTTACTTGACAAAATTTAAACTCATACGTACAAAATTATAGTAAAAAATATAAAGCTAATAAATAATAAGTAGTTATAACATGATAAAGATTATCCTAGAACTAAATAGTAATCTTATCAATTACCTTGATGTTGAGTTTGAGCAACAATAAATTTTCTACATGCTCAGAACTTAAATTCCTTCTATTTTTGGTCATAATAATTTGCAAGGCACTGAAGGCTGTCTCCACAGATACCTGTGTTGCGGGTACAGCTAATGCAACAGCAGCTAGTTTTGATAATTAAGAATCTCTAAGGTTTTTTTGCATTTGCATTTTTAAACACAATTTTATATTATAATTTTAATTAAAATTCTCAATTTTAACTTCAAATTGAGTTTTTATTGTTAGTTTCTAAAAACCAAAAAAAATATTTTTCTCTTTATTATTATTTTGAACTTTGAAGAACAAAAAACACAAAATAATTTTTTTTTTTTTTTTTTGTACAGTTCAAGGCGAATTGATTACAGGTGATCCTAAAAGCCCTGCTGATAACTTTTTTTCTTTAGTTTTATAATTGTTGGATGTCAAAATTTTGTTTATTATCTTTGTTTCTGTTTTGATTTGTTTCGGTTTTTGACATTGTACAATGATTTTACAAAAACAAATTGCTTGTGGTTTTGTACGAGTTGTACTTGTTGTACTACCGAGATTACCTGGAATGAATTCGCCTTGGTACAGTTGAAAACATGTTTTGAACACCAATGATAAATAAAAAAAACGTTTTTGTGTATTTTTCAAATTTTTGTTTCTTTTCATGTACAAAACACATATTGTACTTTAAAAATAAATATATTTCTTGTGTTTCCTATTTTTTTTTTAACTGATAGAAAAAAAAAATTTATTTTGTACGCATGAGTTTTGAATTTTTCAAATGAAAAACTTAAATTTTAAGTTTTCGGTTCTTAATTTATGATGCCTGGTTGTAAGTTAATGCTGGTTGTTCTTAAAATGGATATTATTAATTTCCGATTTTTTTCAATTTAAGTGCCGATAGTGCCGATTTTTTTTTTTTTTTTTTTTTGAAAATATGCCGATTTTTATCAATATTATCTGGCACCCCTGGCCACATGGCGAGCCTAGTCTTTATAAAATTTTTATCATAATCAAACATAAATATAAAATCTTTTGATTTTTTTATTTAAAAATAAATTCCTCTCATTTTCATTTGTAATGCGACTTAGCTACAATTAACTCTTGTGTCTAACACATATTCCACACAATATAAACAATTCAATTATTTTTCATTACCTAAAAACCATTGATTCTCAATTAGTGATTTAAAAGCTTAATTATTTTCATTATATTTTCAAAAAAATCTCCGGCAAAAAAATTTAATTAAAAAAAGTCTAGAATATTAGAAACCCTAAATCAGAGTTGTAACCAACCCAGTTTTGTAGGCATTTACAAAAAATAACTAACTGGTCAATGGTGATGATGGTCGCGGGGCAGGTTGCAGGGCTAGTTCTCAATAGGTAGAGGATTATATGAAAACGGTCATTACTATAATGAGCAACGGAATGAAAAAAAAAACATAAACAGAAAACAGCACCGAGGAGAAAAGATTAAAAATAGAATGAAAAATATCCCGTTAGTTAAGTGGAGCGCAAAGACAAAATGGCATGCTCACAAGTGGTATTGGCAATGGTTGTGATGGTGGCAGCGGAAATGGTAGCGGCTTGTCTCAATGTTTAGTTGGCATTGGTAAAATAAGTTTTAGCATAGTTTTTGGTTTAATTTTTTTCTTCTTGCTGTATTTCGACATTCATGTTGGCTGTATTTTTCCGGCGGAAACCTTGACTTGATTACAAACTCTAACTACATTTAACTTAAACTGAACTTCTTTAAAAACTTTCCGTATAATAGGGTTTGTAGTCTTCTTCTTTCTTGTTTTTGTGTGAGTGCTGGTCTTCGTTTTAGTAAATTTTTGTTAATATTTATGCAAATATTTTTTTCTGCTATGCCCAGAAAAGTTTGATTTTATGTCTACTCTTTGGAGAATTTGCATTTCAGTGTTGTTTTTTGTATTCCATTTTCTTCTTTTGTTCTGGTTGAGTTAGTTTTCACTGTATAAATAAGGTGCCAGTGGGAATACTTACAATTTCTTATTTATTCAATGAAGGTTTTGTAGATAACTAGGAAATGAACATTGCTCTTGTCTTTGTTAATACAAGCATCCTGAATGATTTGAATTGGTTAAACAAAAAGAAGGTAGACAAGTTTATCGAATTAAAAGTAAAGAAATGATTGTTTTTTTTTTTTTTATTTGAAAAGAATCGCTATAGAGAAAACGTTATGTCATTGAATATGTGAATCTTAAGTTAAGCAATTCGTTTTACATTTTAATTGGTTCCGCTTGCAATTTTGGTTAAAATTATGATGCATGATCCTTCATTCTATTTGTTACATTTTAATATAATTATTTTCTTAAACAAATTAATTACATTACACTTTAACTCAAATTTTCTTGAAATACATTTTCAATTTTCTTTAAAACAAAACTATTCTTTAAATATTCCTCGCCGTTTATGTAAAACCATGAGCATTTCAACAGCCATTAACTTTAAGAAAATTTCAATTCTCATAAAAATCAATTGGCAATCATTTGAAAATGTGATCATGAAAATGAAGAAATGAAAATTGCATTTAAACGAAACGCTCTCTATGCAAAAAATTTAAAACAATAAAATCCAACGATAAGGAATATCTATGCAAATTTAAAGCAAGTTCTATGTATTCGAGGGTTGTATTACAAGTAATTTTAAAATTTGATCCTTAAAATTATCTAAGCTAATTAAAAGAAAAAATTGCTCAACTAAATCAGATAAATTAAGGAAGAATTAAAAAAAAATATTGTAAAAATGTTTCTCACTTTACCTCATATTCTTTAAAAGAGTAAATGTGAGGATCCGCGAAATAAGTACCAGGTGCAATTAGTCCCAGTGCAATAACTTCCAATTAAATAAATCCCAAAATAAATTAAATAAGTCCCAAACTGATAAACGAAATATATCCCAACAAAATTAAAAATTAAACAAATCCCAACTTTTGGGCTTAATTTTATAACGAAATAACTCCCAAAAAAATTAATGAAATATCTCCCAAAAACAGTCCATCGAAAAGGAATGAAAAGAGGCCCAAAAAAATGACGAAACTCTCAGACAAAATGGATATTATATTAAAAACTTGTAAAAAAGTCCCAGAAATTAATGATAAAATTTATTTTCGAATTTTTATTTAATAATTCTTACAAAGTAGTTTTAAACATGCATACTTATTTGGGTTTGGGTCATATACCCGAAACTTCAAGTCCCGAAGTTCAAAATCACAAATTTTTTTCTCTATGGTATAACAAACACCGTCTTCGCTAATTAAAGTTTCTAAAGCTGGTCTTGAGCCCGGCCGAAGGACGTCATTGCAGAGAAGCTTTAGGTAGCGAAGCCGGTGGTTGGTAGAATATAGAGAAACAAGGTCCTTGCTCCCGGCCGAGGGCCTACAAAACAAAGAAGCTTTAGTTGGCGCAGCTGGTGGTTATTATACCATAGAGGAGAAAACTTCTATGCAGAGAAGTTTTAGTTAGCGATTCCTGATTTTAAAATTTGGGATTTTGAAATTCGCGATTTTCGATTCCGGGATTTTAAGTTTCGGATGTATGACCCCAACTTAAACAATGTTTGTGTATGTTTAAAACTATTTTGTACTTGAATATTTACATATCAGTAATTTACCAAAAAAAAAAAAAAAAAAACTAACAAATACAAATGGAAAATGTTAAAAAAAATTTAAGAAATTGCAAATAATTGAAAATAAAATAACTCACACAGCAAATGAAATAACCCCGAAAAACAATATTAAATTAAATAGCTCCCATATTAAAAAAAAAGTATTTAACTTTCCAAAAAATTAAATAAAACCGAAAGGGCTGGGAACTTTTTGCATAACTAATGCATGTTGTCGTAATACAGAGTTGGAGTTTCGAAAGCGATTTTTGTTTTTCGCAATAGAGAGTGCAGTTTCGAAAGGGACTTTTTATTTTCGATAAGGAATTAGCAACTTCCGTTCATTCGAAGCAAATAGTACGAAAATCGTAATAAACAGTACAAATTGAACTCGTAAATAATTTCTTTCGAATCGAAATACGCAGTAGCCCTCCCTTCAATACTAGCACATAATAATGTTTTTGCAAGGGTGCAACTTATGATGTAAATTACCTCTATAACTCGACTGCTGGCGTAGTGTACAAAACACTACCAAAAGAGATTGTTTTAAAAACAATTATTAATAACTTGACATTTATTGATTGCAAAAAAACTGCATAAATAGTTTTATATAAAAAATTTTGTATTTATAAAATGCAATAAACTTAATAAATAATAACCTTAAATTATGACACATACGTTTACGATTATTTGAATATAAATTTATTTTATAGAACCATACTTATGATTTTTAATACCAGAAATAAAATTGTGTCACCCTCTAAAAATAAATTTTTATAATTTTTAAAAAAAAATATAATTTAAACTATTTTCATGTAATAATGGAAGCCTGGGGGCTAATTCTGGCATTCGTGATCGAATACTTTTTCAATTCGAAAGCAATTTTATTTCCAATTCTTTAAGTCGATACCGAACGAATCGAAATTATTTTTTCAGTGTTGTGAAAACTAAACTAAATGCTTTACAACACTGGAAAAATAATTTCGTCCTGTATTGTCTGAAACAATCAGAAATAATATTGCTTTCGAATCGAAAAAGTATCCGATCACGACTGACAGAATTAGCCTCCTGTCCTCTTTTATTCCGATTCTACGGGAATATTTTACATGCATATGGATATGAATGACTTCTTAAGTTAAAATTGTTGTTAAAAAAAAGTATAATTTGTTAAGGCAAATAACGAAATATGTCTGGGTTCACACTATGAAAGGTTGCTTTCAAAAAGTCTGAGTTTATTGGTGTGAATTTGGAAATTCCATTGTTTTATAATTCGTAAACATCAATCTGAAGTTGGCTGTGCTTTTTAAAAGTTTCCTTTTTTCTCATGTCATTTTCATTAAATATTTGGCTAACGCACTCAATTTTTTATTTAATAATTTCTTAAATAGAAAAAATATGTTTAAGTAAACATAAGAAACAATCAATGTTATTAAAAAAAATTCGACGTGTGGACAAGAATGAAAGTTTAAATTAGAATTTAGGGAAATTTCATAAAAAAAAGCTTTCATAATGTGGTCCCAGATTAAAGGCATTTATAATAAAATGAGCAGAATCTAACTAAACAAAAAAAAAAAATATCGATACTGATAGACTGATCCGCCGAATGTAAATAAAATCTTTGTATCTTACAGAAATAACAAAAAAATACTTGAAATTTTCAATATTTTAATGAAAGTTTTCAATATTTTAATGCACTTATAATTTTTAGCGGGTGACTAAATATATTAATTATAATTGATTTTTTTATACATAAAATGTATTTAAATTAATAAAATTAAATAAATAACATGTCCTTTTTGTAATATCTGGAATGTTAATATATTCACATGCATTCATATGTATGTGTACTTAATGTAACTATTGGTTAAAAATTGTAGTTTTAAATTTAATAATTCATAAAAGCCAAAGGGCTATTAAGCTAAAATATTTAAAATGAATTCATAACATTTGAGTAATTATTAGAATTATTAAAGAAATTTCCTTAATTATCTAATTTTCGATAAATTTAACAAGTAAGATAAATTTGGTACCTATTTTATAAACGATATATTCGAACAATTCTGCTCTAGTTAGACATTTCTGAAATCACGTAGTAAATACGTGTGTTCCTGACTCAGAGAATTCATTAATTTGTATCAAATCGTATTAAATAAGACAGAGTTGTACACTTAATACAAAGGATCAAAACCGCTAATATTTTAAAAGGTCCGTTAGGTAAATGATATTAAGACGGACATGGTCCTATTTTTTAAAGCGATATTTAACATTACAGTTAACGGCGCATCGGCATAATTAGGGTGCCGAAGTATTAAAAACCTGAAAATTTTTAGAAGTTATAAAGTTACACATTTAACACTACCGCCCAGTGACTAAATTTTAAGGTAAATTTTGCATTCTTTCAGACAAACCAAATAGACAGAAAGAAAGATATATATACGTGTTAAGGCCTCGTTACTCTTACGTAAACGTATACGTTGATGATCAGCTGTTCCGTTTTCATTACCAAGTCTATGTATAAATAGGTACTCTTACGTAAACGTAACGTTGCGTTGCGGACGAACCTGATAAAATTAAAATTTCTCTCCGTTTTTACGTATCCGCTCTCAAGAATTTTATTTTTGTTTTCAAGCAGTGTTGTCAACAAAACGTATTAGCCGGCGGTTTACTTTTAGATTTTATTAATAAGATTCTCTTTTTAAAATATAAATTTAAAGAATATAAACATTACATACATACATACATATACATATATAAATAAATATAAATATATGTATATTAGTTAATTTGTTTTTGATTAAACTTGGTAAGAAGATAGAATGTTACAGCGAAATTACTATAGGCTATATTTTCCGGAATTTCGGAGCAGGGAGGAATAAAATGGCTAAAAATTAGCAAAAACCGATTTTTTGGAAATAACCCTACAATCATAAATCTAAATTTTTTTCGTACGAATTCCTAATCGGAAAATCGGCATTAAAAAGGCAAATTTCAGGTCAATTTTGATCAATTTTAACTACAAAATTTTAGAAGTAAATTAATTTTTTTGGCTTAAGCTACCATTAGGGATATAGGTTTGAAAAATTTTAACTTAAAGGGACAAAACAGGGTAAAACTTTGTTTTAAATATTTTGGCGATGTTTGAATGAATTTTACATTGTCGCATAAAAGTACATTTTGAAAGTCGTCGCCTTTAAGGTTTACCCCCTTAAAGTGGGTAATATAAGGAATTTTTGGGATATTTTAATTAAGCTCATTTATACTGCAAAATTTGAAAAGTTTACGGCTTATTTCCGATGTGCGAAAGAATTCTTTCGTTCGTACAACTGCATTCGTATAAATTCTAAAGTTTGTTTTTGTTTTAAATGTAGTTGTTCGAAAGAAAGAATTCTTTCAAACATCGGAAATAGGCTATTAATTATTTCATGCTAAAACTATCACTAGGGACATACATACATATATAACAAATACTAAATTGTTTCACATAAAGGTAGCAAAGAAATAAAGTACATTTTAGGGCAAACAGGGTAAAAATTCGTACTCTTAGTACTTTTTTGTGAACTCGTTTTTTGCAGTAAGTTTGACTGTTTTTCCCCGGGCATCTCCGGAATTTATCACCGTGTATACACATATATAGGCGAGGATTTAGTAGCACTTTTTACTGATACCCATATAAGTGAGGTCAACTTTGTACTTAAAGAGATATTAATAAAGTCTTAAAAAAATTTTAAGGTCCATAACTCATTAACTAGCTGCTTAGGTGCAAAAACACTATATCAAAAGTTGTTATGTTATAGCATTTTTCAGTGCTGTACATACAAACATAACTGTGAATATACATATGCACATATATTCTACTTCTTTTTTAGAAAACCGTCGATATCGTTATGTTTTGGCGATTTCAAACAAGAACATTAACAACATGCTTTAAACCAACACTGAGTGCAAAATCAAAACAAAACAACATTTTTTATTTCATTCTCTTTGTTTTTTTAACACACTTTAAGAACATATGATACGTTTACGTATTTTTAGTAACTATCAACCATTGACGTCGACCGCAACGTTTACGTATCCGCAACATTTACGTAAAGAGTAACGAGGCCTTTAGAATATACAAACACAAAATGGTGAGAGAGAGAGAGAGGGAGAGAGAGAGACAGAGAGTTCAAACCATTGTTCCTTAGCCAAACGATTCTCATAACGAACCCTAGCAAGTCTTTTAACTTACAGCCAGAGATTTCTCCTGTGGAATCTCTTGCCTATCCATGTTTGTTTACTATTCTTTACCAGTAATACGAACTATGCCCCTCTGTCTCTAGGCCTTTAACATCCTCGCAAATCTTTTACAAGTTTTAAGTACCAACACATTTATTATATCGGCATGACAGAGAACCGTTATTATACCTAGCATGGTCCTTTAATCGCAGTTCGTTCTATTTTTTGAGCATAGCTGATAATATGATAGATATATTTACTAATCGTGTCGAAAAATAAACGTGCCGAGCCTGATAAGTTGGAATGAGTTACTTCGTTGAGCTTATTATTGTGAAATATGTTGCAGTAACACGGTACACAACATAGCGTATTACCGCTTAGGGATTCTATAAGTACTAACGTTTGTAACGCCGCAACAACAAAATGTATTTACCTTTAAGTTACTACGCTGTGGTTAAAATATCACACAAAAAACTGTAGTAAACACGTGTGTTAAATTTACCAGATTAAAACTCCCTCTCAGCAGATTTATTAATTTACAATACATATGAAAGACACTCACGCTTTATAAATATGAAATCGAAGAAAATATAACAGGGTTGAAAACTTATCACAAAGGGTGAAAAAAGCATATTTAAATAATTTTATATGCTGTTTTTAATACGCTAAACGTATAACACTTTTGTCCCTTTGAGCAAAATATGCGCTTGAATTTTCAAATAAAAAAGTTTATAAAAAAATTTGATTTAAAATTTAAATTGATAACAGTTAACGAAAATTGAAAAAAAATATAGATGGCTAGCCTGAAACTAAAGTGGCCTATGATACAAATTACAAATTTTGAGATAACAAACTTTACACCACTTTAAAAGTTGAAACAAGTAAAAGCTGTGTGACGGTGATCTGGTAAGAAGTGCGGACAACCGGTAAGGCTAAGAAAAAATAAAAAAGTACAGTGCTATGGAATAACGGATTACATCCATCCTGGCTCAGCAAGATTACATCTAGATGGGTAGGCGTAGCTAGGGTACTGGCTGAGGGTTCAAGAGGTCGCTATGGTTTACACCCAGCAACGTAGGGTACTAGGTAGAGCCTGGATTACATCCGGCATATGCAGGGGGAATAAAGCTAGAAAGAGCAGGAGTAGCCAAGAACAACGGCTACTCCTGCTGAATTACGAAAAAAAGAAAGTGTTGTCATTAAAAATTTATGTCAGAACCCAGGCGAGCGGAGCATACCCCAGCTTCAAACCCGGATAACCGGAGGTTTGTTACAATCAAAACAGAATAATAAATTGTTTCTTTAAATTCTTTAGCTAGAGGTCCACAACACGCGTTCTATGAGTTTGATACTTTCTTGACTTTTTTTTTAATGCGTTTTATACGTATGTATATGCATGTTAATCCGTTTTATACGTATATGCATTAAACGCGTTTGCTGTTTAATTTGTCAATACAATTTTACACTGATTCTACTTTTTTTGCAGATGCTTAAACGCATCAACGTATTGAACGCGTAGTGTGGACCTCCAGCTTTAGCCATTTTGCTTTGCACTACAGTAGTGAAATATTTTCTCATTGCTAATACTTTTATGTATTTGTAGTACAAAAAACGTGCAAATTTTTTACGTTTTTAGACTTTTGTGTTTATTTTTAATGATGTTTGTGAGAAAAAAACATTTTGCTGAAAATTTAGGGTTACTTCGAAGAGGCTACAAAATCCATAAGCAAGGACGCTGCTACATTGTCTGTCGTTATTCCGCTAGTTAACAGTCTTCGAACATTATTAGAATATAAAATAAATGAAAAAACTAAGATGGAGAATAATTCAGAGGCCAACAAATTGGCGACTTGCTTAACATTAGTTCTGAATGTAAGATTTGAGGGTTTAGGGAATAATCTACAATTCTTCGAACATATTAAAGACAATCGAAAAAAAGTCTTACTGAGCTATTATGCTTATGCATTTTGAAATTGTGGAAGACACGATCACCCCTACAAAAAGTTCGGATAAGTCTAAAAAAGGCCTTTGAAACGTTTGAGAACATATTATAAGAAAACCCGAGGAGGATGAGCCTCTGTCAATTTTAAGCAGTAGTTCTACTAATCCGCTTGGCGCAGAAATACTTAAGTTTTCATATGCCTTCTGTCGCATCTGAGAAAATATGTTCCACTGCAAGTGGTTTGAACGGATTTGCGATTTTTATCAAAAATCTTATTAATTTAAATTTTAAATATTAAAATTTCAATATTCTCTTTAGTATTCAAACAGAACTGCGTCGAGATCACATTTTCCATGCGATTTGGCATAAAAATTTGTCGTAGAAAGAAGCCGAGAAATAAAATTTATTTTATTTTGAGAACGTTTTTTCTAATGCTCTCACATATAGACACTCATTCTCCCAACAATTCTACCATACTTTTATTAAATTTCATACATTTTGTAAATAGAAAATAAAAAAAAGAAAGAAAATAAAAACAATAAAATGAGAGAGGATTTGAAGTTACTGACGTTTTAATTATGGGCTTTAGGATTTTTGACTGAAGTTGAAGACCCAATGCTGTTTGACCTCTTAATGATGAAACAGAATTGAGTCTGCAGCTTTAGGCCAATTTTAATATTAATAATCTCTTAATTTTGTATAATGAAAAAATTATTCTACTTGAGTTTTGTCAATTTTACCTTGAATGCAAATTTTATATTCGTATCGGTATCGCCGATAGTTCTTTTTGAGTATCGTATAGGCAAAAAGGCGTATCGTAACGTTCCTAATATATATATAAGTTATTCTTATATATGTATGTATCAATATTTTGAAAATATACTTCAAAATTCTAATTTCATTGAAAATTTTCAAATAATTGTTTAATTTTCATAACATAATTTAAATCATAATACTGTAAATTAAGTACAATTAACATAAAAAATACTTTAAAATACTTAAATGTTAGTTAAAAAATATATTTATATATTCTTATTATTTTAAATTTAAACAACTGCTAATTAAAAACTTAAGAATGAAAGAAAAAACTGTTATAAAAAATTTTTCTATTCCATGTGTAGAACCTTACGAAAACATACATACATATGTCTTTACTTAGCTTTGTATGTATGTTTTATTTATACCGCAGGAAGCACTTGATTTTCAATGAAACCTACACAATATTTTCATTAGGTTTCCTTTTCTTCCTGCAAACATTCACCTTTAGTGTTTGTATAATATTTTATTTCAACGTTTGCGTAGTTTTTCGAAGTTTAGTTAAATTATAAAAAAAAAAAATAATAAAACTGTAAAAAAAAATTAAATTAAACATTATGAGAACCTTCTTCACGATTTTCATAAGCCCAGAATTTATGAAATTCAATTAATATGGAGACAACCGTTTCCGCTTGGCCGCTGTATGAAGAAGAAGAAAAAACAAGTGGAAAATATGTTTTATATATTTATTTTACATTTTTGTATGTACAACTGTTGAAAGTGCAATGAGAGAACAAATACATGCAGAATGAGACAGAAAAGCGGTAAAAAAAAAAGTGATGGTGCACGTTAAGCAGATTTTTAAAATATAATTTTTAATTAATATCTGGTAGATTTAATTTATGTACATGAGTGAAAGAATAAAAGATTTGAAATGTTATTGGTGTTGAGAAGAATTCATTTTAGTTAGATATTAGATTAGTGTACGTTATAAAATACTTTTAACTTTTTAAACGGAAATTATGTGTAAATGCGAAATAGAAAGTATATACATATGTATGCTGTTGGGAATAATTCCGCTTTAACGAATTGAAACAATTATTGAGGACCCTAAAAACATTTACTGGTTCTTTCTAAAATTCAAAAATTATTTGGCTACGTCTGCCTATCTGTCAGTTAGTCAGTATGTTATTGGCACGATAGGGCTTATAATAAAAAAACTCGATAAATGAAACTTGTCCCAAATATTTTTTAGTAGTTTGGTTATAAAAAAATTTAACAATTCGAAACGTTCTTTTGCCGTGTTCCTATATGAAGTATTTTGTAGGGTACGATAGTGATCACACAGGATAAAAATATGAAAATATCCTCAAGCATGAGTTACGAGTTTTGGCATGATATTTAGTATACGGTAAAGAAAATAATTTTTCCATTTCTATATGATTTGTTTGATATTTAATAGGTTCAAATGGTTTCCCCAATTTTTTATATATTTTAGTACGATGCCAATAAATTGTCTCATCTGGCAGCCAAAAATATTGTGGGAATTGAAAAGGTAATGCAAATGTAATTTTAAATACATTGAAAAGAATACAGATATAGATTTTACCTGCAGCTATCTGCTTAAGCCTACTATACGTGACATGTTTTTAACATTTAAATTATCCAATTTCGCACTGCAAAATACATGCATGTCGTGTTACGTTTAAAACATTGTCCGCCTTATGCAAAAAAAAAATTTAAGTTCACATTAGTTAACCAACTCATTAAGTCCATTCACTTTTGCTGGGCTTAATGTGTTGGTTAAGTAATGGAAACTTTAAGTTTTTTTTCATGAGGGGATGAATCTGTAAAAGTTAGACGTAAAGTCTTCTAACGAATTTTCAGTTAGAGGGTGCTCTATCTTCTTCTGACAAACCATCTGCAGGAAGAAATGTGAAATACTGATTAAATAACAAAATTGATCAAAGTTGGTTAATAAAAAATGATTCATTAATTTCGCAAATAAGATTTTCTTCTCACCAATATAAATACTCATGTACTATTATAGAACTGCATGTATGTATGTACATATGTACTCAATGACTGGGAAATGTAAAAATAAAACCATAAAATGTAACATGACTCTTTTTCTATATAAATTTTTATGTAGTATTTATGAGTGTTACTACAACATCCACATACTACTTATAGTAATTTTGTTGAAGTTTCAATTTTAGTTCATGGTTTAATAAGTATGTATGCTAGTGCAAAAATGTATATAAAAGAGAATGCAGATGCAACAGAACTAGAGCCAGCAAAAGAATTCAACTTGTTAGTTATGTGCAATTGTAGAAAAATGGTGATAAGTTGTAATGGCAATGTAACAGTTATAATATTAATGTAATACAAATACATATAGAAACAAATACATATTCATAGTCAAATATATAAACCATAATGCATACATACTTATAGCACATGCATGCAATATTTGTTATACATACATTAAAAAAAAGAGAATATAATATGCATTATTAAAAGTTTAACGTAATATAAATTGATAGTTATAAATACAGACATACGTAGATATGTATACGTTTTAATTTTAAATTATGAAAATATAAAATAGGTCAATATGTTAATAATAAATATATTAAATTTATAGAATACTGGCAGTAATAATTTAACGTTATCAAATATAAATTTGTAATTTTTTTAATTATTTTATATTTATAATATTAATTACAAAATACAGACGTACATAGTTTAAGAAACGTTAAAAGATCAATATTAAATTGTAATTTGACAAATTAAAGAGTTCTAAGAATTGTTATGACTTTGTAAAATAAATAATGGAAAACATATTAACATGATAAATGAAGAATTGATGCAATAGAATAAGGGTATTACAATTTTAATACAGTAATTTTCAATAACTGATAATGGTAAATATTAAAAGGTATTTAGTGTTATTAAATGTGATTTAATGATTATGAAATATTGCGGTAGCATAAAGCATGTATATTCGATTAATTAAACTATTAAAGTTAAAAGGGAATAAAGCAAATATTTTGGCTTTACAGATAATAAGAAATTAGTTTGTTTAAAAGAGACTTGACAATATATGGGTATATTGCATTATATTTATAATGAATTGTATGAAGCAGTAGTCAGTAAAATTTTACTGCTTACTCAGTAACCAGTGATATTTGAAAAGTTGAAGAATAATTGCAGTATTTAGTAAATTATTAAAGATTGCAGAAAAAAGTTACTGCCTGGCCCACAACGCGGCAAGAAACACTTCTTTCGAATATTTATATTGAAAACAAAAACAATTTTAGTTTTATTTATTGTTTTCAATATAAATATGCGAAAGAAATGTTCTTGTCGACATTGTGGGCTGGCAGTTAGTATTCATTTTTTTAAGACAGTTTTTAATAAAAAAACGTACCTATTGAAAACATTATCAGTAAATTTTTTGAAAATTTTGTTGTAAAATATAATTTTTTTTCGTTTTGTTTTAGTAATAGTAAAAACTAACTGAGTACTGACTATCCACTGGCTGACTATCAGTAAGCCTATAAACAGAGTTTGTTATGAATACTGAGATTTGCGCATGCTTTTAGTTTGAAAAAAATACACTTACCAATTGATCAAATCCTGCAATGTTATTTTATACGGATCTTTTGATTTAACCATATCGAATATTTCATCTTTTAAATCTTCAAAATTAACTGACTCTGCATTAACGGCTCGAATCTGCTCTTGTATGCCTTTGAAGAAATAATGTAAAGTCTGGGCTGTCAAATAGCCTTTATGTTGCACATCCAAGATACGAAACAAATAATGAAGACTTTGAGGTTCGTGACGATTGTCTAGAGCCAAAACAAAATCCAAAAATGTTTTATAATCCATTTCACCATCAAAGGTACGACATTCATCGAAAACACGATCCAAAAACACAGAGGTAAGAGTGCCAGAACCATAATCGGCTAATTCTTGTTTACTTAACATGCCATTGTGATCTTTATCGAGATTCAAATAATTGCCATACACCGTCAGCACTGAGGGCATAGAAAACCAATTGTGTTCTTGAGATTCCTTAGAAGAGTCTTCATCTCTTAGTTCAAGTAGTTCAGTAAGCAAACCAGAAGCTAATATGTCCCTTATTCTTATGCGACCCGTATGCAAGGGATCCAAAAAGAAGAAGAATTTCTTGACCACAGTGCACACGTAAAAACTTTGAAATGACGGTTGCACACAGCTACTAATTTGTGCTAAAGTGGGTATAATGTCAATAATATAGTTCTCCATGTCGATTTCCCTTAAGTAACCCTGGCCGACATCATCATAAAAGGACAAACCTATGCGGCCTTGAGTTAGCCACACTTTGCGCATAGTGTAGTTAAAAATAGAAACGATTTCCACTTTTCCTGGGTAGCCCGAATGGCATTGCAGTTTGGCAAACAAACTTGCTGTTAAATATTTACAGCATTTCGCACTTACCGTTTGCATTACTTTTAAATAATCATCATAGCCGATTAGTTGTTGACCCAGTGGAGTCACTTGTGTACAATGTTTTTCCAGTATTGACCACAATGAATTCAGTTCCTCATTGTCCAACAGTTCTTGTGACCGTTTTTGCAGAAACAGGGAATGGGCTTCTTTGCGTAGATTTTGCCTTAAAGTATCATTGGGAGCAGGTGGCGCATGAAAAAACTTGGGTATTGTTGTATAAGTAGTTTGATTCTTTAATGACAGCTTATCATTTGCGCTACAATTCGAAGCCTTGAGGGGCTCACTTTCATCGAATTTGCTCAATTCTTCTTCCGAAGGTTTTTGCGACGGAACTGTCAATTGTTCAAATTCTTTAACAATATCAGGATCCAATTCCATGTTAGAATTTGGAAGACTGATTAAAATATTTATTTATTTTTTTTAATTAATATATTTTCAGACACTAAATTTTGTTGGATTCAGGAATTTTTACCAAAACTAAAAAACGACCAGCTGTTGCATGCTTGCAAGCAGAGTTGCCGTTTTCGTTATTTCTAAGTCCCAATTTACACTGCGTACAATTCTTGCCGGATATTTTTTGAATTCTTTTTTAATCTTACCTGTAGCTTTTACTTATGAAAAATTAGAAGTCAGACGGACATTTTCTTTTTGTTTCTTTCTTTCGTACAGTTTCGCGTCTTGTTCTTATTTGGGCTGACGAGCAACCCGAAAAGTACCAAGAGCCTACCATTGCATTCATTAAAAACAACGTTATATTGTGGCTTAATTGCTAGTGGAATCGTTGGTTCATATTTCTTAAAAAATGGTGAAACTCATAATGTTACCGTCAATGGAAACCGTTATCACACCATGTTAACGGACTATGTGCTTCTTGAAATGCAAGCGCATGGTCTCGGCGAGCTCTGATTTGTTGAGGAATCATTTTGGTCAATTAATTTCACGTTTTCCTATCTTAACTTTGGACCACTTTTTTTATGTAACGACTGCGGTCTTCAGAAAGAAGCATGCTACGATTGACGCGTTGGTCTTGTTATTCGCGAGATACCAGTCGGTATGCTCGATGGCGTTGCCTAAATTTTGACCTTCCGAATGGACCACCTCAGACGTAGCCATGGCCAACATTTACACAAAATTATTTACAAACAGTAAATACCATAAATTGCTATTTTAACCGCTACTAAAAAACTTCAAGCTCACTTTCAAATTTATGTGTATTACTTAACATTATAAATCAAACATAACGATGAATCACCCGAATTAGAAACAGCGGTATTCCGAAGTTCGTTATCAATATGGTGTTAAAATCAATGGAGATTTTAATTTTTTACGAGTGTAGTTTTACCTGACTTAAAGAGTGAAATTGATAAATTTATTTTTATGAACTTTATTTTTATGAACTTTTAAAACAAGATCTTTTGAAAATTTGTGTGAATTTAATTTGGAACTTTAGAAGAATAAATAATATTTTTAATTTTAATTAAAATAAATGATCAAAAAACGTTGCCATCTCAAACAATGTGTTAATTCATTTAATTAAATATTGAAAATTCCCAACAACAATTTTGCATTTTTTAATTATTTTATTTTAAACGGAAAAATTCAATTAAGATTTGTTGTTATTTAGTTAATGCTTTAATTAAAAATTTGTTTCAAAACAATTAAAATTTTAATCAAACCAAAATTAAATTTTTAATTTTCTTTCAATTGATTAAATTATTATTTAAATTTAAATAATTTTTAAACCATTTTTTTATTTGATAAAACACGTTATTTTGTCTGGCTAAAAAAAGCTCACAAAAGTAACTTTAGTGTTTCTAATAACCTGTATATAAGTAAAATGTTTTAAATTTAGAATTTTTCAGTAGTATATTTATATATTCGGAAATGCCCATAGTAGTTTTCGAGAGTTTTCAATAATTTAATTAAATATCATCATAGGATTTTAAAAAAAGCTATTCAAAATCGACCTTATTATCTATGCATCATCCGTATTAAAATGCATGTTTCTTGAAAATCGTACACTCCTAAAAAAAAAAACATTAATGCAAACAAACGCCTTTCGATAAATAATAAATCGAAAATTTCATGCAAATGCATGTTTGTACTCGAATGTTCAAATACTGTGTGAATAAGTTACTTATCCGATTCACAATTTTTGCTAAAAAAAAAAATTGCGTCGATTCGTTAGTACAAATCGCTGCATATTTAATCGTTTATATATTATAGTATAATGTCTTAGAGTGCATATAAATTCGAGTATTATGTTTGTTTTTCTTGAAACCATTTGTTTTGTTCTAATTCAAATGATATTTGATGTTACATATTTGAAGCATATAATTCTATCACTCAAACAAAAATTTCTTAAATTAACTTAAACAATTTGGGACTATAAATGGCTTTATTCAAAGTTAAAATTACTGCTATTCGAATGGCTAAAGTAGCATTTGCGATGTGCAAAATCACCTTTCGATGTCTATGGCCTGTGTTAATTTGTAAAGATTTTGAAAGTTAATTTTGAGTCTGACAAAAATCTTCAAATTGTGTCTAAATTAATGAAGTGCCAATCGCACAACCTACAATAGGTACAAAAAGAGAATATGCACAATTTATTAATTATTAAAGCATATTACGAATTTTTAAGCATGTTTTGTGCGCATTTTGAAACAGTAGTAATAGCAAAAGAAAAAAATAATACTCGTTTTTATAAAATATTAGATATACGTAGAAAATTTTGAAAATATTTACACAAAATATATTTTGCATATCGCTAACCATTTCCAATTCCTCAAAAAAAACTTCAAACGTAAATTTCCATCGCCAAAAGGATTAAAAAATCGCCATGTTTGACGAGAAGTCAGCATATTAATAGCCCTTCTGCTGACAATCAAAAAGCGGAAAACAATTTAATTTTTTCTCTTTTGTTCTTTATAATTGTGAAGTACAAATTCCGTGTAGAACATATTGAAAAAATTTCAATTTATAAACTTTAAAAAAACTGAGTTTTGTATGGAAATTTGATGGATTTCACTCTTAGGGCACTGCTACACGTTCAATAAATATCGTGATACTAGAAATATCACGATATTTATTGAACGTGTAGCATGCAATGTTGATGGATCGCGATCCATATCGCATAATAGCCTAATTTGATGTGATCCATCAATATGGATCGCGATCCAAATATCACAATATATATTGAACGTGTAGCAGTGCCCTTATAATCAAAAATATTATTTTATGAATAAGTTTTATCGTCCTTTTTTTGTTATGTTATCTTGGTTTTTAATTATTATATAACTATTCAGTGCAAATAACGTTTGAATAACAATGTTACTTAATATAAACAATTTTTTTTTATTAATTAACGAAAGGCATTTTATATTTGGTAATATTTTTACACATTGGTAATTTTTGTGATATTTTGCTTGTACAAATTTTGGGGGCCTGGCAACTCTGATTGAAATTTAAACAGAGTCGCTAGTCAGCGATCAGACAGAAGATCACGAAATAATGCAGGTGGCCTCAGTCTAGCAACAACTACAATATTACAACAAAAATGGAAATTATTCCCAGCTAACATCATATATTAATTCATACAAAAATCAAAGCGTGCCCCTAAATTTGACGAAATAAATAAATTGTTGGGCAATTTTTACTTAATTATCCTCAATTACATTTTAAGTTTTAATTAAAATTTTCAAAAAAAACAGTAATCACAACACAAAAAGATTGGACAAGCAATGCAAGAGCAAGAATTCGTCATCTGGTCCATTAGTACCACCTGTTTTTTTTGCTTGAGAGAATAAAAATAAATTATATAAAGAAAATTTCTATAGCATACTTTAAGGAGCGCTGTTAAATTTGTTTGGAAAACAGTGAAATGTTGAATGTCTAGCCTCTACAACAGACATGATTTGCTGTTATTTATATCATGATGATATAAAAGCGTTGTAACAACAAATGCATTAGCAACCGTATTAAAACATGCGAAAAACTCTAGCATGATAAGGCTATACTTAACACTAACATCATGTAAAGGGCATAATAAACCACACAAGTAGCTTGGCAAACGTGTCAAAATTTTACGTTTGTACAAATATTTTATATTGTAAATTGGGGTGTTTGCAGTTTGGACAAACATTTGAAGCAATGTTTGTAGAAATATTAAAAATTGTTAATATTTGGCAGACATGTTGAATATTTGTCAAACTTTTTGTGGTGTCTAGTGCTAAAAGTAATCATTTCAGCGAAAATTTTGCAGAGTAAAGACGCACAAAAATACGGTATGAATTCCGTTTCCGAACGGAATTGTACTCTGTGACATGGCTGTATATTTGTTAAAAAAATATAAAACAAATTCGCTTTAAAGAATTTCAAAACAATATTTTTAATTTTTTCGAATTTTTTCTATGAGTTAAATTTCAGTTATGTCTTTTATAAAGCTTTTTGTAATAGTTCTATTTCAATACATTTTGCTCCGTTTTCCTGTATATATTCTTTTAAATAAAGAATAACCCACTCTCGGCCTTAAAAGCGACCAGAACTACCTTAAAGGAGAAGACCTAAGCTTTCTTTTGAGCAAAAAAAAAAAAAAAAAAAAAAAAAAAAAAAAAGAAGTACCCCCTTAAAAAATTCTTTTAAATTTAAAAAAACAAAAAACATTTTTAAAAGGATCATGTGATTAAAATTTAATTTTTTTTAGATTATTTATCTTTTTGTTTTCATTATTATTATTTTATATTAATTTAATGATTATTACGAATAAATAAAAAAATTTAATTTGTCAACATCTCTATAGAAAAAAGTAATTTTATTTCTGGGATTAACATATTGTGGGTATTACAGTATCGAGGGTATGAAATGCTAGTTAGGTATGTTATATACCGTCGGAAAGGTTAATTTGTCTAGTTTCTCAGCATAAGTTTTATTTTTAAGATTTTAGAAACACTTACACACAAGTAAGAAAAAAAAGTTCATATGCTAAAAATTGAAAAATCCTCGTCTTGACTTAGAAATTATTTTTTTATACATAACCCACTCGCGGCCCAAAAAGAGACCAGAACTACCTTAAAGGAAAAGACCTAAGCTTTTTTTTGAACGAAAAAAAATACCCGCTTAAAAAAATATAAAAAAATGGTATTAAATTAAAAAAAAAACAAAAAATTTTTTTTTCGAAAGCTTGAAGAAATCGCTATTTAATTTGTTTGGGACAACTGTTGCTAACACCAATATATAATAAGTTACATGGATGAGAAAGAACTCCTGTTTGGCCAAAATGTCAAAATTTCGACCCCCTCTAACTCAGAAAACTTTTGACCGATCTTGTGAAAATTTGTGCCTTAACTACTATCCAATAGGACTAACCTTGGAGCAAAATATTCATCGTGAACAGCGCTATTGCACTTATAAAAAAATTTATATAATTATAATGAATAATAAAGAAATATATATGTATATACATATACTAAAAGAAACAAACAAAAGTAAATTTATTAAAAAAAGGCAAATATTGGCGCGTATTGTGTCGTTTAATTGACGCACATGAACCCAATAAATATTGGTACATTTTTGTTATTTTTATTGAAGCGCGGTTGAATATCAAGTAATCACACGATTGCCGCAGCTTAACGTTGCCTTTACACATGCGTGTAGTGGCAGCCACTGTTCTATACATATTTTCAACGAAAAAGTGTTCCAAATAGTCCAAGGCGAATTCAACTACAGGTGGTGTCGGAACTACAACAATCCAAAAACAACAGAAACAACATAGTGTTTACGGTCCAAAATGTCAACCATTCCTAACAAAACACTAACAAATCAAAACAAAGTGGCTCGAACTGTCAAAATCAGATGGCGTTTCGACACCACCTGTAGTTGAATTCGCCTTGCAAATAGTCGAATCTCATCTTATTTGCTTTTCTGTTTACACATGCGACTGCCAGTTCATTTTCAAAATGTCGTCGAAGCGTCAACTTGAGATAATTTGCTTTCTTCTCAAATTAAAAAAAAAAGTGCCAGAAAACAAAAAATAGTTACCGACTTCATCACATAGTTTTAGTTTTAGGGAAATAGCTTACATTGATTTATATTAGCATTATTTTAGCAAAATTAATGCTCTATAATAAGAAAACTTACTTATTTTAACGCCCGTTTCTACAAATTAATCATAAAAATGCATTTAACAATTAAAACTTAAATTACAGTTCGACAACAATCCAGTCGATTTGCATTTAATTTTGAACAGGGCAACATTGCTAATCGTTTTGACATTTAGTGGCATGCAAATGCCACTCGCATGCAATTTTTGTTGCCACTGGAGCAAGGCGAATTCATTTATCAGGTGGCGTTGAAAGCACAGCTGTGCTACTTTTTTTTCTTACTTAGAGAAAGAAATGTCAAAAGTTGCTTGTGTTTTTGACATATCGATCAACGAAAGCAACAAAAAAATACATTGGTGTGTTTTTGGTGTTGTTACTTGTTGTAGTATCGACACCACCGTATACATGAATTCGCCTTGCACTGGAGCTGCCATTGCGAAAAATGTGGGTGTATTAGTAAACAATTGTGAATGTGTTGAGTTTTTCGAACTAGCAGTGGCATGTGTAAATGTCAGGCAAAGTTGCTTTCTACAGAAATTCACATTGCGTTTTAAAATTTCAAACGCTGCATAGCTTGTGGCGTTGAAAATTTTAAAACGGTAAATGAATTTCTTTAGAAAGCAACAACAAAATTACAAAATATATATGAATTTGTTTTTGCATCCAATATAATTCTTTGGCATTGCGTTGCGTTTTACATGATTAGGGCCTAAGAAGAACTAACTGCCCGTTCGCCGATATCGAACGTTAACGTTCGCATAGTAAATAACATTTAAAACAAAAACAAAATTTCAAAAATAGTTTTTGTTTTAAATGTAATTTTCTATGCGAACGTTAACGTTCGATATCGACGAACAGCCAGTAATATTAAAAAGGTTGCAGAAATTAAACTAAAGAATTTTATTATTTCATTATTTTATTCCACATGCAAGTCATAGAAAATGTAATCTTCAATTTCGCACATTTTTTTTCGCATCTGCCATAGCTGAAACGAGTTTTGTGTTTTGTTTTTGTAGTTAAATTGAACTAAGCGAATAATCAAACGTAGTTTTCTGATTTGATTCAAACATAATTCATTCATTCGGTTCATTAGAAGTTACGTTTATTTTTTGATATTTTGCATTATTTAAAAGTTTATTAAAAAATTTGGTTTGTCCAGACCAAGAGGGTTATTTCATAGACTTTTACATAAAAATGGAATTTTACCCTACTTATTTGCTTCAATCGAAGCCAAATAAGTTTTCATTCGATTCAGCACATATCAATTATAGAATTCACGTCCCTGTTTTTTTTTTGTTTTTTTGTTATACATATTCGAAAAATATTGCAAGCAAAACACAAATTTGGACCAAGGCGGTTTTCCTACGGTTAAATAATCGTATGGAAGAAAAACAATAATAATAATAATATAAAATCATAAATTAAAAAAATAACAAAAATCTATAAATCTTGAAAGCAGCTATAATTTCACAAAAATATAACCTGCCAAACAATTGGGTTGTTCACGAAAATCCGATTATAAGGTTATATGGTTATGTAGTTATATTAGCAACAAGAAAATATATGTTTAAAAAAATTAAAGAACGTATGTTGTTGCTGTGAATGCAACTAAATAACCATTTAACCTGATAAACAGCCTTCCGTGCTCAACCAAAATACTTTTTAAATATAACCTTTTAAATATAAAAATTGCTTATAATAACTTAATATTTACAACTTTTAAATAATTTATATACAATAGTAGCCCTATGCTCCCTCGCGAAGCAAAAGAAACATATATAATAGTAAAATAAATATTAGCAACTCAAATGGTGTGTTCAATTTTTAATTATTTACCAAACTGATATACTGTTTTTGTTTTTTTTTTTAAGAAAATGTATCTAATTATGCATAAAAATTTTATCTCTTTTACAGGTTCGAATATCAAAGTTGCCTCGGCAATTTTAAATTGTATATTAGCACGTCAATTATGTTTTGAAGATCCATCATGTTCAGCAATATTAGAAATAATACCCAGAGTATGCGGTCCAATACCAGGTAAATTAATAAAATAAATAATAATTATTTACAAAAAAAAAAAAAAATCTTACTTGAATTAAGAGGCTATTAAACAATGTCCTCACAAATAACTTTTTATATAATCCTTAATACCAGAAAAAAAAAAATTACTAACCCACTGTTAATTCACTTAATATTAAACAGTTACACAATTTTTTTCATCTACTAAAAGTTGTTAAGAACATAAAACTTATTATTTTATTACCCAAGAACATGCTCATAAAATAGTGTAATAAGAGAAGAGCTCAATGAAGTTTTTACATACTTAAAGCAAAAATATGCTGTTGTCGTTAAACAGCAAATAACAAAAGTAAAAGGACTAAACAATAATAGCAACAACTATAAAAACAAACAAACACAACAAGTTGGTGTGACACACATATACGTACACTGGAGCAAGGACACAACACTTATACAATCCAACAGGGTCATACGGGCCAACAGAAATGGGAGAGTTTGAGTGCGGGAATGAAGTAGAAAATACTTGTTGCCTATTTAATGGCCGAGAACAAATTCTGGGTACCGATTATAAGAGATTATATTTTTACATGGGGAAGTGCTAAGTCTTATTTAAAAGTGAACTATTTTATTACTTCATACTTGGAAAAAACGATTAAAGTAGAGGAAACAAGTATTTTCATTAAGGTAGACTTAAAAATATAACTTTAAAAAAATTAAAAAAAAGGTCAAAATTTGTATGGAAAAACTTTTAAAATTCCTTTGTTCAACTCAATTACCTCATTTTCGAATAATTTTATGATTTAAGAAGAAGTTTTACAAGTACAAATTAAAGAGCTCTTTATATATTTATTACATATTGTAAAAATAGTTGTCACAGGTTCAATGACTTAAATACTTAATCAATAAAATAGTTAAGAAAAGGCGGTAAAAAGAATAGGAAATGAAAAGAAAATGCCACTGCTGGCAAATGTATGTTAATTACATTTATCAATGTATATTAATGACCACTAATAAATACTTGAGAATTCCTGAATGTATTCATAAAATTAATAATAAAATACCGATTAATAACCACTAATACGACACTCAAACAAACATACATTTCCAGAGATATATATTTATGATAAATTAACGAGGGTCTATTTGAAAGGCACACAAATTTGTTAATGATTTCTATAAGTTTTTTCTACCATGGGAAATTGTGAAGATCAATTTTACCTATAACTGAACTAGAAGTCAACTAGAGTTGGACAAGAACTACACTCCACAGAAAAAATTATTAAATTTCTCCAATCACCAAAATTATTCCAAATTCATAATAGCAAGCAAACAAGTTGTTGATTTTGCACCTATTACCAAAATGATTATATTGATTACTAAAAATATCAATTAAGATTTTTTGTTATGTAATTAAAATTTTAATTGAAAATTAATTTCAAAACCAACTAAAATGTTAATTAAATCAATATAACATTTTTAATTTTCTTTCAACTAAAAAAATAATTGATTTAATTATCACAATAATTATATTTAAATACTTTTTAACCCTTTCAGGGTCAAAAATAATTTTTGAGATATAAATCTGAAAATTTATATTTAAGGTAATGTGATGGCGCTGAAGCCAGGAAAAATAATAGTTTTTGCCTCATGCAGCTCCCCTAGTTTTTAGGGATTGCCGAATACATTCAAAATTGACCTTCAACAAAAGAACCTACAATTTATTTTTGCAGTATTTTTTTCAAGAAAATACTTATATACGCATGTATCAATACTTAAAAACTTTTTTTTTAATATCGCCTGATCCCCGAAATTATTATTTTTTTCTTTCTTCCAAAATCTAAGCTTTTTACAAATTTCCTGACTTGGGTACGACAATGCACTCAATAATAAGAAAAAAGAGTCTGTGTATACTATAATAACAATTTAAAATATCTAAAGTGTTCTTCCTCTTTCATATAAAACAAATAAATATAATTAACTGTACATTTTTATACAGTAAAAGTGCGTTGAAAGAGAGTACAATGCAATGTCGAATATATTCGACAAAAACACTGAAAGGGTTAAACCATTTTTTTAATTTTCTTTCAACTGAAAAAATAATTGATTCAATTACCACAATAATTAAATTTAAATACTTTTTAAACCATTTTTTTAACTGATAAAACACATTTTCTGTGTAGGACTTAACTAGAACTAAACTAGAGCTTAACTACTAGAATTAAAATAAAGTTAAATTAGATCTTAATTCAAACTAAACCAGAACTAATCTAGAACTTAGATAGAAAGTATTAAGTGCTAAACTAAGTAATTATAAGCTATGCGAGAGTAAATTGCGAATTTTCAAGCACATTAACTACAATTTATCCTCTTGTTATGTAATAAATTTTAAAGATTAATTTAAAAGTTTACCACACAATAAAAGAAAATAAAAATTTAAAGAGTTAACAAAAAAAAAAAACCAAATGAAAAATATTTATATACAAGACCACACTTAATTAAATTAAGAGCCTCAAACCCATCACTTAACATTGCACTTATTTGGGATGTACACACAAAAATAAAAGAAAAACAGTACTTTTTTTCTGTCCTCTCAAAACAGAATACGAGAATGCAGAATGTCTGTATCTTTAATATTGAAAAAACTTTGCTACATTTATTATAAATATATGTATGTAGGTGCATTTAAGTCTCAGGGCTTATGTGCTCACATACATTAAAACTACTTTTAAATTACTTGAACTTGCAGAAACCGAGTAAAAAAAAAACCAAAAGCTTTCACATGCAATTATATTCTCTGTGTGGTACTCGTACTTACACATAAATACTATGTACCATATACATGTGTATGTATACAAAATGTATATTTACATACGGATAAGTTATATGATAATATGAACTTATTGTATATAGTATAACATTGTTTTAACAAATTTTCAAATGTTTAAAAGAAGTAAGTTGAAAGCGATTAAAAAGGCGCTTTGAGGTCCTTTGCAAAACAGTTTGTTATAAAATTAGTTACAGGATCCTAGCACAAAAATATCTTATGGAAACATAGGCAATTCACAAAGTATTCTATTGTGTTATTTTAGCTGTATTTCCTGAGTGATACATTCATAAAATCATAGCAAATAAAGGGTGTTTATTATAGGGGTGTAGAACTTTCAAATGTAATAAAACAAAGATGATTTTTTTAAGTTGACACAAAATTTTCTTTATTCAATCGATAATCGTTTGCATTATGATTTAAATATTACTACTGGCATATGGCCGCCACGGCTGGGTCAGACGTTCTTATCTGGAGGTACAATTTTTGATGTCTTTTTCCAAAATTTGTGGCCGTATATCGGCGAACGTGGCGAATGTTGTCCTCCAAGTGGTCAATCGTTTCGGACTTATAGACTAGCGACTTCACATATCCCCACAGAAAATAGTCTAGCCGCGTTAAATCGCACGATTTTGGAGGCCAATTCACGGGTCCTAAACGTGAAACTATGCGGCTACCAAACCTTTTCTTCAAAAAATCAATTGTGGAACGAGTTGTGTGACATGTTGCGCCGTCTTTTTTAAACCACAGCTCCTGCACATCATACCAAGCATACCAAACATTTGTTTTTCTAGATGTAACGGTGTCTCAACATACACTTGAGGGTTATCATCATTTATACAAAAGTGAGCTTCATCGCTAAGCAAAATTCGCATAGAACCATGATTTTCAAAATTAATTTGCACAATTTTTTTTATTTTTACATTTTTTTTCTTCCTATACTAATACCGCGAAGCTCTAGGCTTGTCTGCAGGAAATAAACCAGAGACTGGCGGGAATCGAACCCGCATCCCCGGCGCTGAAAGAGAAACTCACTACCAACTAGCCTACCGGGCACCCAAAGCGTTGTTCAGGCGTCAGTCTATTCATGACGAAATGCCAAACCAAACTAAACATAAATCACTTGACAGCTGACAAAATGGCCGCCAGTTAAAAAATGTTGCCAACTTAAAGTCTTATACCTCTATATAACACCCTTTACAGCCAACATGACGCAATAGAAGACTTAAGGTGTGTTCCACAAGATCTCGGGAAAGTTTGGACTAATGAGAGTAAAATGAAAATTACTCTCTGAATTTGCCAAAACTACCCAAAATTGCTGGAACGCAAAAAACCATTTTTGCACTTCTTCAAATACTAATTTAATACTTACTTTTCAAATTAAGATCTATTTTAATGATTTAAGACGCTCAAAAGTCATAACATTATAAAACCAAAACATTTGCATCATTGTCATTTTTTTATATTTTGTTTTCTTTTATGTTAACCTAGCATTTACACATGTCACTGCCAGTTCGAAAAACTCAACACAATCACAAGTTTTTACTAATACACCCACATTTTTCGCAATGGCAGCTCCAGTGGCAGCTAAAATTGCATGCGAGTGGAAATTTGGCACTTGCATGCCACTAAATGTCAAAACGATTAGCAATGTTACCCTGTTAACCATATAATGCAAATTTACTGGATTATTGTCGAATTTTATTTAAAGTTTTAACTGTTAAATGAATTATTATTATTCATTTTTTGAAACGCCCATTAAAAAAAGCCAGTTTGTTAATTATAGAGCATTAATTTTGCTAAAATAATGCTAATATAAATAAACGTAAACTATTTCCCCAAAACTAAAACTATGTGATGAAGACGGTAACTCCTTTTTGTTTTCTGGTACTTTTTTTTAATTTGAGAAGTAAACAAATTATCTCAAGTTGACGCTTCGACGACATTTTGAAAATGAACTGGCAGTGGCATGTGTAAACAAAAAAGCCAATGGCATGAGATTCGACTATTTCGAACACTTTTTCGTTGATAATATGTATAGAACAGTGGCATGCCACTACTTGTATGTGTAAAGGCAACGTAAGATTAAGGGAAATATGTATGCAATAATGCAATTACCACTTAATGTTTTCATTAAAATTTTACATTTTGTTTCTAATATATTTTTTAATAAAAACTAAACTTTTTCTTTTGCTTGTAAATTTCCTGATTAATTTTTTAGTTTCATATTAAAAAAAAAAACAGCTGATTGTTTATTCCTGTCCGAATTTACCCGAATAAAAAGTTCGTGCAAATTTGTACAGGAAATTAAAAAAATACTCTCTCAATTACTCTCTTAATTGCACAAAAATTATTATGTGGAACGCTTTTGGTTAACTTTGTGCAAGTTCGGACTGTTTCGTTATGCATCTGGAATAGTGCTTTTGTGAATTGCCTAAGTGAGGCAATTCTTTTCTTCTTCTTGGACAAAACATTTATAGTGCTTTAGGTTTTAAAAGTTAATTTGTTTCCAATAAATAAAGTCGACAAATCTATACGTTTTATAAAAACTCTTATAACTAAATAGCAATGTTATACATGCATAAGTATCTACCTTGCAGACAAACACTGTGGGAAATTTGTGTCACTTGGCCCAACAGAACTGATCCTGGGATTTGTGAAAATAGAATAAGAACAAAAAGAAATAACTAATGACATGTGAAAGTAGAACTAATCACTTAACTGGTATATTAAGTAAGAAGGTTTTTTAATTTTGTATTAATTTTTTTTAAAATAATTTTCTTATATAAATGACTTTTTATTTATTTATTAGTACCGTTTTTTGAGTGATAAATTTCTTTGGGAATATTACAAAAATTTGTTCTTCAAATAAATAATATAACTTTTTAATTGGAAGAATACCAATTACTAGCATTGAAGTAACTAACACTAAACGCGTTTATTGAGAATAGATGTGTGACTGGTCAAATGGTGGGTGTAAGGTGTCAATTAACACCCTCAAATGATAACCCCATGTAAAACTTATAGGTCCAATTCATATAAAGTGTTAGAACGAGGACCAGTTTTTGCCACCAAAGAAACTATTACGGGACTTCTTAAGTATCAGTTCGCTTCTTTCTAGGGAAGTAACTAGAATTAATCTATTTAACGTTGGGTTGGGTTGTCATACTAGCCCAACTAGTTTATTTTTAATAGTTTAAAACAAGTTTCAAAATTAAATTTTCTTAATTCATCTCAATTCATCACTGTCATCTAACTGGGGCTTAGTTCTAAGCACATACACCCCTGTAACCGGCGAGAGAGAATATTATAATTTATTTTCCTGGAATACAACATGTTTCACTTTTGTTGAATTCCTCTTTGTTTACAGAAATTTGAGAAACTAGCAGAATGCCCCGATATTGTTTTCGTCATCATTCTACATTATAAATTTCATGTATTTAAATAAATAATTCTAACAAAAATAATACGGGAATTTTTCTCCGTTTATTTATTTTTTAAACTTCAAGATAATTTGTCAGCTTTAATATCAGCCAAAAATGTACGTTATATCCTTGTAGTGTTGTTGTTGTTTCTACAACGGATAAGTACAATTCTTATCTAATTTTGTAGAGTTGTTGTTGTTCCTATAAAGAACAAGTAGTAAATCTTGTTTTACCAACTTTCGTGGTGTTTTTGTTGTTACTAGAACAAACGGCGTCACGTATTAGGCTGTGCAGTCGAAATTATATAATCTTTCTTATTAGTAATACACTAGTCCAAAACCTTACCAGTAATGAGTTTAGCTGCAGGGTATTTGTAGCAGTTTATTTGTTGTGAAGCTTAAATAAAGTTCTAATTAGGTCCAGTTTAGTTCATGTTAAGCTTATATTCTGTTCTAGTTTAGTTGCAGTTAAGTTCTGGTTCGGTTTTAGTTCAGTTTTCGTATTTTAGTACAGTTCTCCTTCAGTTCTAGTTAAGTTCTAATTCAATTCTAGTTAAGTTCTAGTTAAGTTCTAGTTCAGTTCTTGTTTAGTTCTACTTCGGTTCTATTTCAGTTCTAGTTCAGTTCTAGTTCAGTTCTAGTTCAGTTCTAGTACAGTTCTAGTTCAGTTCTAGTTCAGTTCTAGTTCAGTTCTAGTTCAGTTCTAGTTCAGTTCTAGTTCAGTTCTTGTTCAGTTCTAGTTCAGTTCTAGTTCAGTTCTAGTTCAGTTCTAGTTCAGTTCTAGTTCAGTTCTAGTTCAGTTCTAGTTCAATTCTAGTTCAGTTATATTTCAGTTCTAGTTAAATTCTAGTTCAGTTCTAGTTCAGTTCTGGTTAAGTTCTAATTCAGTTCTAAATAAGATCTAGTTCATTTCTTGTGTAGTTCCTGTTCAGTTCTAGTTTATTTCTAGCTCACTTCTAGTTCAGTTCTAGTAAATTTCCAGTTCAGTTCTAAATTAATGCTAGCTCAGTTCTAGTTTACTTTTAGTTTAGTTCTAGTTCAGTTCTAAATTAATGCTAGCTCAGTTCTAGTTTACTATTAGTTTAGTTCTAGTTCAGTTTAAACCTTTATTTATTTTATCATATTTGAAGTGTTGCCTACAAGAACATTAATTAAACTGCCGGTTGTAGAGAACTCTTGGATAGAAATTCCAGTATGAAATGCATACATTCTCTCAGAATCCTTTTTGTGGTTCTTCAACATGTTATTGTTCTGCGCTATTCGTGTTCATGAATACAAACACTTTCTTACATATGCCCAAACAAACACAATGACATGTGAGCATTACATAATAATATTATGTGTGTAGAATGTCGTCACATTAGCACAACATGTGGCCCATAAAAGTCCTCTTTTCTTTGGCTGGCCACATAATAAAAACACAAACAACAGTTTAATATACTTGTGTATGTATGTGTGTCAAGCATTTTATATAAGTGCAAAAAACGGAGGGCGAAACCCAGAAGGGCCGAAATGTGAAGGTCATCGTTATTTTTAAATAAGAAAATTAAAGGGTGCCCCGGAGGGCTAGTTGGTAGTGAGCAATGAAGGTAGTGAGTTTGATTTCCGCCGGAGACCATGGTTTATTTTACTACAAAGACCTTACGTCTACATTACTTTGGCTCGGTAAATAAATAACATTTACATAAAAAAAAAACAATTCGGCACAGATACGTATTCAGGATGCCACAAAGAGCGGCTCTAATTATTAGTCCTAAATCAACCCACCACTCCACGTACGTTTCATTTATTTAACAGCTTACACGTGATTTTTACATACAAGTACAAATCTTAATGTGTATGTGTTACAGATGGGTTCTCGTCGGAGGAGTTTCACTTGAATGCAGGGTTACCGTAAGGCTATGTTCTTCCTCCAACACTTTTTCTTATTTTTCTTCACGACCTCCTGGGTCGAACTTCCAATCCTTTCTATTCTTTCGCAGATGACAGCAGCATTTGTTATTCATTTTCCTTTAATCACAGACCAAGCATTCCGGAGGTTGAAGCTATGAGGCGGAATATGAACGACACACTCAATAATGACCTTACGATAATCTGCGAATGGGGTCTCGCGAATAGGATCGAATAGGAAGACCCAATGTGGTATGTTGACCCACAGACGTCTTGTGGAGTCAGCGTCATCTATATCCATGGGAGGTATAGCTATTGAGGAATCAGACACTCATGATGTACTGGGCATGAAAATTCAGTGTGATGCTCGTTGGAACCAGCATGTTTTTCAAGTGTCGAAAGAAGCATTTAAGTGTCTTGGTTTCTTAAAACAGTGCAAGACTACTTCACTCCATCTAATCTCCTCACTATTTATACCGCCTATATCCGACCGAAAATGGAATACAACTCCCATATCTGGGCAGGTGGCTTAAGGTCTATATTGAAGCTTCTGGATCGGATGGAAAGGAGTGCGTTGAAGCTCATCAATGACAGAAGGGTATACAGCTCTATTGACTCTTTGGAGCACCTTCGGAATATGGGTTGTGTGTCGTTATTCTATTACTATTACTACGGTGAGTGTTCAGCGGAAATGGGCGAACTCATTCCTGAGAACCGGGTGCATGCCCGTAGTACTCGCCTTTCGAGCAGATCACATCCGTTCGCTGTCGACGCATTACAGAGAAAATTCATTTCTTGGTCGAACTAGCCGTATGTGGAATATACTCCCGGCAGAATACTCCAGGTCTTCCTAGTCGGCTACAATTTAGAAGTTCAAATTAAATGTCCGCAGACACTACTCCCTCTTTTCTTCTCATCATAATCTATTTCCTAATACCAACACAATGTATTGCATTAGTAGGGGGCATCCCCCTGAGTGTTGGGTCAAAGTAAAAAAAAAAAAAAAAATTCCAACTCCAGCTGAGATTTGATTTTTCCTTACGTGCATATACGAATCACTGTATCTCCGTATATGGTACGAGCAAATAAAAAAAATGTCGTAGCTCCTATATGGCATCTAACGGATACTCTGTATGTTTATTGTTAAATCTTTTTTATTACAAAATCTAACTGGAAATATTTATTATGGTACTGAAAGTATTAATAGTTATTAATAAAACAAAATTTAAAAACTGCGATAATTATAATTTGATTTTGCTCTTTCGCAAGACTATTCAGAACAAATACTTACATAACTTCGCTTTTGAGAATTACGAGAAAGTACTTCTTGAATTGGTGCAATGTAAAGCTGCTAGAAGCGATTATGTTTGAATTGCTTTTAAGAAGTTGTAACAAGCTTAGTCACCGTCCACACTTGAAATTTTTGCACTCCAATTCTTGAGTTTATTTGTGTGAGGGGTGAGAAGATTGGGGATGGGTACTCAGTTTCTTGTACTCTGCAATTCTGTTTTTTTTTGTTATTCTCACACTTTTTAACTTGAAGTTGGCAGTATGTGTATTTGTATTTATATACAAATATAAAAAGCAGAAGAATATATAATAAAAATACAAAAATTGCAAAACTATGATTTTATAACCTGGAAACTAATGCAATTTCAAAGCAGAATTTTTGAAATTGTAGCAACAAAAATTGCAAGTCTGGACGATGACTAAGTTGTTAGTAAAAATCAAGTCTGGAAGATTTGAAAAATGAACAAAGCTTTTAGCTATAGTTAATTGCCATCAGAAGTTTTGAGCAGAGATTTAGATACTTCTGCCTGTTTTTAGAAAATGAAAACGAAAACTCGTGTGAGAAATTGTATTGAAAACAAAAACAAATTTTCGTATTTTATTGTTGCTTTCAATATTATTTCTCACTAGAAATTTTGTTTTCCTTTTTTTTAAACAGGCCGATAAATTAAGTAAATTAAGGCCCCTTGAATGGCCTTTTTAATTAAACAAATGTTCTTCTTCTTCTTTGGAAGGTTAAATACTTATATTCAAGCAACGCATTAAACATTTTATTTTTTTTAATGTACTTTTGCATTTGAACTTATTTATGGATGTAGGTTTCGTGGCCAGTAGCAAAAATTATATACGAGGGTTTGTCAAACAGAAGAAATATTTAAAAGGTGACGTCATTTGGCTGTATTTAAGCGGACCAGTGCTGATTATTGGTTTTATTTTTCCCTTTTGTGTTTGAGCTTTTTCGGTATTAAATATTTTCAATACTGTCAAAAATTTAAAACAAAATTTTAACGAAATATTTTAAGCTTAAGAATTAAACAACTTTAAGATTAATTATAAAACGAAAGGAAAAACATTCAATACATAATATAAACAAATGACTTAAGAGTCCTTTTATCTCTTCTCAAGCCTTAAAATGGACAAATGGGTTAATAAGGACGTTATTTCCATTAAGACTTCAGCTCTACATATGTAATTTTATTTTAAGCCGATTTCAGTATTTTTTTCTGGCTCACAAGCAGTTTTTGTCTTTTTGCTGGAAATAAATACAACCAGAATTGTTTTTTTATACTTTCAGTCTTCTTAATGAGTAGAGTGCGGGAAATTAAATTTCATTATTTTTTATTGTTGCTGCTGTTTGGGCTCATTTTTTCCGCCAACTGTCTGGTTTTATGATTTTTAATGCTTTTCACATTTAAAATAGTGTTGAAGTAACAACAACAACAACCATAATAACAACAGTGGGCAGCAGCATAAAAGAAGATTTATGTTTGACATTATGACTTCTTTTAAAAGAGAAAAACAAAAAAAAAAAAAAAAAAACAGCAACAAAAGCGTTTGTTGTACGATGAGTATTATTGTTGCAAATAAATTTTGTTTTTATCATAAATTTTATTTTCATGTTTTCTCATTTAATGGCAAGTGATTAATTGTACATGATGTTGATTAAATGGAAATTTAAAAGCATAAAGTAAAATATAATTAATAAAAAAAATTATATATAAAATGAAAATTCTTCAAAAATCAGGATAAATAAATTTACGTAAAGACTGACGCAAGACTGTCATATATAAATTTAAAATTTTTGTTAAAAATTTCCAAGTAAATGTTACTCTAGTTGTTTTATAAAAATTAATAGGATTGTTTATTGTATCTTTTATAGTGAAAGAGTTAAAGCCTGGTCCACGATATCGATCGACAACTGAAATGATCGACAACAAGTCCCTCATTATCGGACTCATAAGCGGCCCACAAAGTACTCATATCGACTTGTGGGTCGTCAGGTTTTACGCTTGTAACTTAGTCCATTTATTCATTGTCAAATGACTATATTGTCACATTAAACGCTAGTTTGAAATTCAAAATCGGCATAACATGTAAATTTAGCCATAAAATTACAGCTCTGTACTACATGGTTTACTTCAGATAAGAAGGACGATTAAATATAATATAAAAAGAAAAAGAAAAATCATAGTAATATGGAACTTAAATATAAAAATTTTTGTTGTATTTTGAAAAAATTTTGTACGGAAAAAAAACAGAAATTTTTGAATCAAATAACATAAAAATGCATAAATTAAACAAAAGAAAAAAATATAGGAAAAATTCTTTTTATATAATAAAAAGCAACGGAAATTTTTAAAAAAAAATCCAGAAAACTAATAAATTTGGTGGTCAAGTGAATGTTTCGAAACACGTCATTTGGCATCAAGGGAATTTTTTGCATACGAGGGAAATCTTTTAATGTTTGAGTTGTTTTCATTCCCAAGTTCCAAGGACTAAATTATTTCGGAAGGCGGTACCCATAATTTGTTCGTTGCTTTCGAACACTGGCTCTGAAGCATAGACGTTATCATTTGGCGATAAGTAACTTTTTTCTTTTTACACCAAATTACACCGATGGTTGTAACTTGAATAATTAAAAGATTTTATATGTTATCGTTATTATAATTTGTTAAATGAAGTTTTTTTGTGATATTTAGCACCTAATGGTTAAATAATTTTTATATCATAGCAATTATATTCTATAACAATAATACTTAAAAAAAAAATATAACCTGTTAACTCTCATAGATACATATTTAAATCGAGTGTGTTACAATCTATGCTTACCCATGGGCCATAAATAGGGTACTCTTGCAAAAATATGTTCTTATATACCTTGGTGTATGGAATCATATCGTCGGGCTTGGCCGATAATACTTTCTTACTTGTTAACAACAGAATTTTGTGGAAAATATTTAAAAAAAAAAAATTTTTTTTTTGTGTTTAAAAAAAATTATTATTATAAAAAATATGTAGTGTTGGTGTTTCAATTAATATAAAAGTAATACATACAAAATACTTCCGTTTAATATTGCAGCAAAATGTCTCTGTCGACAAGTGATGCTATACGTAGGGAAAAATCCCTACGTAGGGAATAGAAAGAGAGATATTTTGAAATCATTAAAATGTAAGGACTTTTCAAAAATGTGGTAAAACTGTATATATTTGGCAATATTTTTCGACAAAATACTAATAAAATTGTTGATACGGCAGCATTCCAAATTGTTAAATTTCTTTGTGTGATCGCTTACCCCTATTTTAATTTTGAAGTAAATTTGTGAAACTCTCTTTTACGAGAATTTAATTTTTCAGAAGAATAAATACATAATTTGTTTAAGATGGGCATCAAAAACTTTTGGGGTAAAGTCACCAAAATGAAAATATAATTTTCCCGCTTTAGTCGAATAGAGTTACTTTTGATTTATCACAGCCACACGATTATACAGATATAAAAAGTCTTTACACACCTATTAAATATTTGACGGTGTAGGACGTCCACGTAACCACTAGTTTTATTAAAAAAAGAAATATAATACGAATGTACCTTCAAGTGCACTCAAAATCATTTAAAAAAAAAAATGATATCCTTACGATTGTTAGGAAATTACAAGTCAAAACTCATACGGACAAACAATTTATTTTTCTAGCATCCAAACAAAATCCAAAATTACAAAATACATACTTATTTTTTGTTTCGCTTTTTTTAGATCACTAAATGTGATCTAAAGTGAATATCACTTACATTTTGGGTTCTTAATTTTTTGGTTATTTATTTTTTAGTTTATAAATAAACTGATTTAATGGTATGTATACATGTATTTAAATAAACTGTAGGTATATACATACATTTACACCAACGGTTTTATTGGCATTGATATATTATCATTTAAAAGTTTTGAGCGTGTAGGGAAAAATAGGAATTTTTTCGGACGGCGTAGCGAGTTTTCAATAAAGTCTATAACATCACTGCTGTCGACAACAAAACCAGTGACTGATTTTGACTACGAGGGCGGATCAAAAAGTCCGTGACTTTTCGAACTTCCCTCGTAGTTATATGAAATTCAACACTGCACGCATCAAGTACCACCTGTTAATAGACAACTGTCAAGTTTTGTGCAAGTTATTTCATTTACTTTGCGTTAAACAGCCAAAACATACAACCTCGTGAAAAATGGAAAAAGTGTATTGCGAGTGCTCATTAAACATTATTTTTTGCGAAAAAAAACCGTCAATCAAACCAAGCTTGATTAAAACCTGTTTAAGCCAACAAATCTATAAATCAGAAAACATATAAACCATCTTTAAACGCATAAAATTGGGCGTTTAAACTACCAATACAAACCATATGAATTTGTCTACATTTATCGTAGTGCTGCCACATGTTACTTTTTACACTACATATAATACATGGGACACTGATTTACAACTGTTGAGTTTAAACTACATATAAATTTAAGTTTAGTTCAACTAAACCAGCGTTTAAACACTCACTGATTTATTAGCCATAAGTGTATTGAGCTTAAAGGAGATTATGTTGAAAGTTCTTGATAGTCAACGTGAACAATAGCTCTCGTGAACGATAAAGGAACTATTAAGTTTGCTTCATTATTACAACTGTCCGATAAAACGTAAAATATTTTTTATATACTGTGGCAACATTGCAGTACATAGTGACCACGCCTTTCTTTTGTTTTTTCTTTAATTGAAAGCAGAAGTAATTTTTTTTTGTTTTTAATGGTAAATTGTTTTGTTTTTTTGTGTTAAATTGTGTTTTTTAAAAATGTTTGAATAATTTAATTTTACATAAAACTGTCATTGAATTCAGTAGAAAATATGGAAGCTTCCAATTCTTAAAGTTGACTTGTAAAGTTACCATGAGAATAAACCTGCTTGCTGTTAGTTTATCAGTCCCTTTTTAGGTTAATGTTAACTTGTAATACCCAAAACCATTTATGATCCTAAAAATAACTATTTGTAAGTTCTAATAATGTCCATGAGAGGTTTTTGTATCTCGAATTATTTTTCTCTGGCATTTTTAAATGGATACATTTTGGCAAAGTTTTAAAATTTTTATACACTCCACCATCACAAGTGGTGAATGAGGATATACTTAGTTTGTCATTCCGTGCGATTCTTTTTAATTATTCATCTCAGACCCCATAAAGGATATATATTCTGGATCCTTGAATAATTCAAAATCGATTTAGCCATGTCCGTATGTTGAAAACACGCTCACTTTCGAAAAACTCAAAAGAGTGTGTCAAATTGCTTCTAGTTATCCTAAGCATTTTGGGATTGAAATCCAGCAACTTCGGTTCATTAGGATGAGAGTAATGAATCCAAATGTGGAACCACCACCCTAGAAAAATGAAAATTTTGTAATAAAAACTAAAATAAATGGTGTTATAATGCACGGATTAATATAAGATATTGCGAAAATTAGTTAGAAATTATGTTATACAATTTCGTAAAGATCGATCCATTATTTACAATAGACCCGACATAAAGCATAGTCTTCGAAAACAGTATAGTACTTTTTAAAGCGTAACAAACATGGCTAATCTAATAAAATTGGGCACATCTCAGTTTTAAAGAACATAAAATCATATTGTTAAATTCCGTGAAGATCGGTCCACAACTTACCATAGGCCCCAAGCCAGCTCTCGGAAAAGGGTTTTGTACGCCGTAAATTACAAGGCTACTGCAATACAATTTGGTACTCTACAGTTTCATAGGACTAGAAATCACACTGACAAATTTCGGGAAGATCGGTCCATAATTTACCATATTAAACCTTCTCTCAGAAAACAGTTTAGTACGCCTAAACCCGTAACAAATTATGCTATTGTAATAAAATTTGGTACTTCACATTTTGAAGTACAAAATTTCACACTGTTAAATTTCATGAAGATCGGTCCACAACTTATCATAGGAGCCATATAAAGCCTACTCTCGGAAGAGCGTTTAGAACGCCTTAAGCCGCAAAAATAATGCTACTGTAATAAAATTCGGTTCGTCACAGTTTTATAGGACTTCAAGTTTTGTGAAGATCGCTCCATAATTTACCACAGGCCCCAGTTAATGCTCACTCTGGAAAATTATTTTAATACACCTAAAATTAGAGCAGATATATTTATTGTGGTAGAATTTGATCCAATTTAGCTGCATATGGCCAGTAATAATACCATGCAAATTTAGTAATAATCGGTTCATAATTTCCCTTATGTCCCATATTAAGCAGTTTTCTGAAAAACACTTTAAAACTATAAAACGCTGTAATAAATTTCACTTCTATATCGAAATTTGTTCTAATTTATACTTTTTAATACCAGAAATCAGTCTATGGAATTTCTATCTTGAAAATAATTCTAGTTTGGCTTAAACTGTTACGTATTTTGCTCAAATTTGTTTAAATTTAGTTTTAATTAATAAATTTAATCTTCATCGATTTGTCTGTTAGAAAACTACTTAGTCGGTCGTCAATTTATTATTAAAGAAGGCGATTTTTTAAGTTCTCCTCAGCCAATTAACGCTGGAGTCCCACACGTAGAGAAAAAATATGTTTAGATATGGTCACCTCCAACAAAACTATTTTTAGACAAAATTTTAAACATATTATGTTTAAATTTAACCATATTATTGTCACCGACAAACATATAATTGTTAAGTTAGTCCTCCATCAAGAAGCCACAACCATATTATGGTTGCCTCTAAACATGTTATGGTTAAATATGACAATAATTTGTTTTTAAATTAACAATAGTATTTTCCTCTTTTCTAAGAGCAACATGCTTTGGTTGAAAATCAACCATGCTATTATAAATGTTAAACATATTTTAGTTATTACTAACCAAATGATGTTCGGAGGCAACCATAATATGGTTGTGCCTTCTTGATAGAGGACTAATTTAACAATAATATGTTTGTCGGTGACAATAGTATGGTTAAATTTAAACATAATTAGTTTGCAATTCTCTTTAAAAATAGTTTTGTTGGAGGTGACCAAATTTAAACATATATTTTCTCTGGGTGCACAAGGCAGCAACCTGAACCCTCTATTATACTTTATTTATACTACGGACATGCCAACAAGCAGCTACACACAAACTTCAACATTTGCGGACGATACAGCTTTTCTAAGCGTACATGAAAACTCTCAAGAAGCATTTCGTTACTCACAGGATCATATATTTGAATTGAAAATTTTTGAACTGATATATTTGGACTGTTCTTATAAAGATTCAATGATAATAATTCATAGATCCGTTTAAGGGCCCACACAACTTAATTATTCTTACTGTCTGTGGAGGGTATCAAAGATTCGGCACAGCCGAATATAGCACTCTTACTTGTTTTTGTTTAAAAAATAAGGTACTCTTTTTTTATGGAATTTTTTGTATAATGGGATTCTTTCCATTATAATTGTTTGTTTTTAACGAAACTTAAATAATATCTACTAAATATGTAATCCATATTCATCTATTTTTAGTATCCTGCAGTACAGTAACGGTAACAAAATGCCAAGCGGCTTTAAGAACCCTACAAGCCTTTCAGTTCTTTCGTCCTACATGCCTTTGTAAAGAGCCTGGCATGGATCCAGATTGCAATCATTTTAGAGATTTTCTATTTGATCATCCTTGTGGATTTGTGCTTAAAAAAGGTAAGTTTTGCGAACAAATTCAAAAAAATTTTGTTTTTTTTTAAATAATAAAATACATACATAATAAATATATTTTAAGTGTTTCTTTCCAACACGTGATTTTGATTTCTTGAAGATCTCACGTGCGTTGACTTTTTAGTTTTCATAAAAAAAAAATAAAAAAGTTGTAAAGAAAAAACAGCAAACAAATATGAAAAATCCTTTGGAATGTGTAACTTTATACTTTCCTGTTTGAAAAGGAAAAAAGAAAACTCTAACAATAACAAAAGCCAACAATACTGAGTTTTTAAACAAACATTTGTAGTCGTTCATAAAACGAATTGTTTTTTAAGTGTTTTATTGTTTCTTTATTTTTAGCAACAAGAGCAACTTATTGTTTCTTAAGTGTTTCGACGTAAACTCAGGAAATGTAAGATTAAATTAAGATTTTGCTAAAACGATAGATTTTTTTTTTGTAAGTCCTTTGAAAAGGTTGAACATAAGTTTTAATAAATTTAAAATAAACTGAACCCGGTACGCTTTGCTACCCCCATTGAAATAAAATTAGAGCATTTTTGTATAAAACAGATCTCATGTGTTGATAACGAAGCATTATTATTCTTCTCCAGATATACTGACATTTATATTGCCTATTTGTTCCATTCTTTAAATAGCTGATCGTTATTGTGGTGTATTTAATGTTCTACAGTGCTACCATCTTTGTGGTGGCACTGACATTGCTATAATGCACTAAATATTGATATAAATCAGCATTGCACTATCATTAAATAAAACTGCAAAAAAATTAGTTTGCACTATTTTTTTACAGCTTTAGTGATGAGTGTTATTTATTCACTAGCACTTAAAACATTAAGTGGTATTGCAAATTTTTTCACTATCACTAACGGTGATTGAATGCATAAAATATGCACTCAATTCAATTAGTGCAAAATTTTTACTTGCAATCAAAAAAGCTGCATATAAAAAGACTCTCACTAAAATTAAAATAAAAATATAATTTTTTATGTGCGTGGTTTTTGATTCTAGTGGTGATATTCATAAGCAAAAAAAATTAAACAACATAAAATTTTGTCAATAACGGAATATCTCCTGGCTTTAATCATGAAAAAGCCAGTTATATATAGTGCAAAATTTTAAGTTGCACTCAAATGAGTGAAGAACAAAAAAGTTGCAATAAACTGATGATTGCTTTTTCTTAAATCAAACTACTGTTTTTTAGTGCAACATTTTTAATATCACTATCACTCATGTTTAGTGAGGCTGCTAATTTTTTACCACTTTTTTGCTAATTTTTTGCCACAAATTGGCTGTTTCTTTTTTGCTTAGTCTGGTTTTTCTTTCAGAAAGTCCGAGTTTACTGGTGAGAGGGGAAGAGAACAGGCTATTGCTCTCTCCTCTCTCACCCATAAATTCAGACTTTCTGATTTAGAAGAAAAAGTGAGAATAAATGTCACAGTGTTGCCCTTCAGAACCGTGCCACATATAAGAGGTTCTCAAAGTTTTTATTGAATTGAAAACAATATACAACTTTTTAATTTTTTCAAAAGACCTTTAAAACCAAAAAAACTTTTGCTTAAAGTACTGTATGCCCTTATTCTAAAAATATTTTATCATTCACAGAAAAAAATAAAAATTAATTTCAATTAAAAAACTTGTGATATTAATTAAAAAATTTAATAAATTTGCACCAGTAAACAAAATAATAGTATGAATTAAATTCACTTCATTAAACGTTTAATTGACTTGATAAAAAAATTATTCTCTTGATTAAATCTTTAATTAAAACTGATTTTATTTTTTATTAATGCTTTAATTGGTGAAAAACTTTAGGAATTTTTTTTTGTGTTCCCTTTGCATTTAAATTATGTTTTATGGTCTGCAAACAAAATTGCATTCTTAAGCAGAGACTGAGTAATAATTCCTTTTTTCATAAAAGTCTGATGGTAACAGGGCTTTTTTTCATATACATTTTTTGAGCAAAACTAAAATCTATTTTTTTTTATATATATTTTTTCGAGCAAAAATAAAACTAATTTCTTGATTTTTTATTTTTGAGCAAAAATTAAAGTTATTTTCTAATGAAATTTATGTATTTATTACGGTTTTAGGCGTACTTAGCTGTTTTTCCGAAGCAGTGTTTATATGGGGCCCAGGGTAAATTATGGACCGATCTTCATGAAATGTAACACTATGATTTCCAGTCATATAAAATGAATTTGGGCAAAATATTATATCATTCCGTGCATTTTTCCACCATTTATGTTAGTTTTTGTAACAAAATTATCAAATCTTTTAGGGTGGTGGTTCCACATTTTGAATCATACCTCTGATCCTACAGAACCGATTTTGCTGGATTTAATTTCGCAACTGCTTAGGATAACTACAAGCAATTTGAGACCAACTTTGTTCTTATCTTTTGAGTCTTTCGAAAGTGAGTGTGTTTTCCACAGACGGACAGACAGACAGAGAGCCATAATCTTAATATATAAAAAATCCGTGTCACTGTGTATGTTTCGAATAAACTCAAAAACGAGTCAACTGATATTCATGAAAATTGGCATATATATGTAATTTGGTCCAACTTAGATGATAGGTCCAACTTAGGTTTTTACGGAAAGAAAATTTTGCCCCGCCCACTTTTACGTCCACTTTTTTCGATTTACCTAAAATCAGAAAACGGCTCCATCGAGTTCACTAATTTTTCTTTCAAATGTTCGTATTAATCAACTTTAAGTTTTCATCGAAAGAAAAATTTACCACGCCTACTTTTACGCCCACTTTTTCTATTAAGCGCATAACTGGAGAACGGCTTGACCGATTTGGACGAGTTTTTCTTTAAAATGATCGCCATGGTCTAACTTAGGTTTTGCGGTAAGAAAATGTTGCCCCGCCCACTTTTACGCTCACTTTTTTCGTAAGATTCACAGCATATATATACATACATACAACCATATGTATTTTCAAATCAAATGTAAATTAAACATATGTATATGAACAACATTTTAATTTATAATATTATAATAAGGAAACAGAACTGGGGATGAACGATGTTTTACATGCAGTTTGACATGAAATTTTGCCAGAGAATGCGGTCGTGAAATAAAATCAATTTTATTTTGAGGACGTTTTTTCTAATGCTCTCACATATAGACACTTATCCTCTTAACAATGTGCCATACTTTCATTCAAAAAACTTTATAATAGGTATTTCATGGATTTTTATTTAAAGGCCGTAAATTTCGTTTAAAGATCAATTTAAATCGTCTGGTAATACAACACTAATGTTTGCTTAGGGCCAGCAACGCGGACCGGGTCAGCTAGTATACATATATACTTTATGGGGTCTTAGATGTATAAAAAAATTTTCATACGGAATGACAAACTTAGTATACCCTTTGAAATTGCGAATTGTACTTTGTACACAAGTTTTACATAGAAGCGGATCTAACCCGACATACGGAGAAATGTTTTAATTTACACAAAAAGTGATTCAATGGCGAGTCGTATACTAAGAGTATACGACTTTAATATTCTCAGCAAACTATAATTAATTAATCTGAGAATAAATTTAATTGTGTACTAATTGTGTTTGCCGTTTTTAAGTGGTAGCTTAAACCTCGCAGAATTGCCATACTGAATAACAAAAATGGCAACAACATATTTTAAAATGTCAACTTTTTACCAGTGCCTTTCGCATTTAATACAGAATAAGAAGAAGAAAATCCACCCTTTTAGTTCCTTTAAAAAGAAAATTTCTTCTTATAATTGTTTTATTTAAGTTTTCATATGTTTTAGAATCACTAAAGTCTTCATATTCACTATAGAATCTATACAAAGTTTAGATTGATCTATATATAGATGATTGCTAGTATAGTATAGATTGATCCATTTCTCTGTTTTCTAAAAAAATATTTTCTTTTATGTATGTATGTATATTTTTTCTTTGTTTATATTTAAAAAGCTGCTATTTCATACATACAAACATGTGTATGTGTTGACATTTGTTGATTAAGTTTAAACCACCAACATTGACCGCTTAAACTGGCAAATAAAAGTAATTAATCCTCATCTTAAAAACTAAAAACACAGATTAAAGATGACCAAATCTCTGATCTCCATGTTAAAACCCCACCCTAAGAGATATAATTTTCTATGGTCTTAATATCAGCACTTTATACGTTTGTGTTAGTTTTAAAAAAGTAACATATAGAATCTGGGAATTATTCCTTTTTCATAAGTTACTTTATTATATTCAACATTTTTTATTTTTTCGAATTAATTCTATGAGCTTAAAAATTTAACTAAAAAATTTAACGAAAAATTTAGCTCATAGAATAAATTCGAAAAAAATAAAAAATGTTGAATATAATAAAGTAAATTATGAAAAATAAATAATTCCCAGATTCTATTTGTTAAAATAGTTGAGTTAAATACATTCAATTTATAAAGTATCACTATCCAGTGTGACACAAAGAATGCTGACGAATGCCGTAGCGGCCCAGAAAATGCATTACATTCTGCTGGTGTCTAATAATTGTAAATTTTTCTGTACATATAATATACTTCATAGCTATCCAAAGGATAGCTAAGGTAAAATGTAACTGGAATATACACGATAAAGTCATTCCTTAAAATTTAAGGAATATAACTATTACAAAAAGCTTTATAAAATACATAACTGAAATTTGGCTCATAGAATGAATTCGAAAAAATACAAAATGTTGAATAAAAAGTAAAATAACTAAAAATAATTTGACAAAGCTTTTAAATCATCATTCCATCTTTTGTTTTCTAAGCAAAATTTAAGATTTTGCTAAGACTTCTTAAATTTTAATAACATTTTTTTTAACGAATTTTCTTTTTATTTCCAGCCGAAAGAGATCCATATCCTATAGATGCATTGCCAACATGCAATCATGCCTTATCAGTGTGTCAGCAAGAGAAAAAATGTTTAAAACTTTTCGAAGACTTTAAGGCACATTGTAAAGTTCGAGACAATAAATGTAAAATGGAAAACAGGTAATTATATTTGAAATATGTATATATATATATATATATATATATATATATATATATATATATATATATTTATATGTTGGCAAAAAAATAGAATCCAAGAACATTTATACCCAAAAGGATTCAACAACTTGTGCAAATAACTATAATAACACTAATAACTACAACTACTTTAAGTGCTACTAGAAGCATTGGCTCTTTTCCTTCTCATTGTTTTTTCTATTTCAATTGTATAATTTTCAATTGGCTGCACCAAAGTTTTTTACACACACACACACACACACACATACACACACAAGTATATATGTACGTATGTATTTGTATATAAAAAAAACTTTTTCTCCCCTCTTATTTTCAATTATTACAACTATCAATGATAATTACAATTGCTCTAACGATGACTCAATAATTAATTATAATGGCCATAAGCATATTTTCAAGTGCTGTTGCATGCAACTTTTGTATTGGTGGTACAAAAAATTATAAAAATAAAAGAAAAAAAAAGAAATCCAAAAATAAAACAATTCCTGGAAACCCCATGCAGCAAAACTCATTAATATTGTATGTAAGTTTATTTTAACTCACTTACACTCATACACATATACCATATACATACATACAAACAAAATATAACTTTGTGTTTACATATATCCATACATAAGTACTTGCAACTTTTGTTTTTTGTATTTTCAAAAACTAAACTTTATACTCTCCCAGGTATTTTGTTGCAGCAAGTAACTTAAGAGTTTTAACTATAATCATTATGTTATGGTAGAATACAATATGAATTTAATTCTTTAGTTTGTCTATAGAAAACGTGTAGTTTTGGAAGTATAGAAATACTGAACTACAAGTACTTACCAGGGATGGACATTATGGTTAAATGTACTTTTTTGATAAATTTTGAAATTTGTTTGTGCCAACTATTTGATATAATTTTTTATTTTTTTAATATTCACCTATTTTTCAAAATGAAACTAAAAGTCAAAGTGTTCACATTTCTTCACAAGAACACAATCGCCTTTAATAAGATACATTTTTCGTTTCTTCTATACATTCCTAAAGTCTCATTTTTGAAACTCACAGAGAATACTGTTTTATGTTTATAAATTTTATAAACACATTTAATTTGAATATTTCTAAAAACCTATATAGTATATATATATCTCACACTAAATCATAACAAGTCACAACTCAAAATTTATCAAAATCGTTTATTTTTTTCATTAGCCTCGAAGCTAATTCTTGCAGTTGTGATCGAATATTTTTTCGATACGAAAGCAATTTTATTTCTAATTTTATCAGTCGATACTGAATGAATCGAATTTATTTTTTCAGAGTTGTGAAACATTTATTCGAGTTTTCACAACACTGAAAAAATAATTTAGATTCGTTCAATATCTAGTTAAAAATAAAATTTCTCTCGAATCGACAAAGTATTTGATCACGACTGCCAGAATAAGCCCCCAGTTCACAAGCCAAATCTATAATCAATTTGATTGAAAAATTGCAACCATGTTTTTGAATACAATGTTTTTTTACTCTTCCGAACATTTTTGAATTTTGAGTTGTGACTGTTTATCGCAATAGTGGGATGAAAAGAAAACTGAAAATATAAAATACTTTTATCTGTTTATAAACTTTCTAATATTTGTAATTACATATTAAAACAGTTAAAGGCTAGTTTACACGGTAATACAATGTATTAAGGCCCTAATCATGTAAAACGCAACGCAACGCCAAAGAATTATAGTGAAAGCAAAAACAAAATCTTAATTATTTTTTAACTTTGTTGTTGCTTTCTACATAAATTCACATTGCATTTTAAAATTTCAAACGTTGCGTAGCTTGTGGCGTTGTACATTTTAAAACGGTACTTAATTTCTGTAGAAAGCAAAAACAAAGTTACAAAATATTTATGACTTTGTTTTTGCATTCAATATAATTTTTTGGCGTTGGTTTGCGTTATATATTATTAGGGCCTAAGACTTTGTAGAATCAAAATATTATGAAATTCTCTCCATGTTTAAAATAAAAAAAAAAATAAAAATCTGTTGTAAGTATTTTTCATGTTTACACGGATGGTATAAGAAAAATAAAAGCAATGATATTAAACAGCTGAGTTAATAACCAAAAAGCAGATGGTTGCAGCCTTACAATATTCTGTTACAACCTTCAATATATTCTGTTAAAATGCGACACTGGTGTGACGAGAATACATAACCCTACAAGAAAGACTAACGGTCATTTTACTAGTTAGATGACCAGTAGTGCTCACCGATATATTGGGTATAGTTTCTATTAGTTTTTTACGAGCAAAATGAAAAAAAAAACTGACCGAAACCTTGTGTACATGTGATTTTGCCTCTCTCTCTAACTTATTAATTCAATGTAAAGTTGTTGCAAGTGTGTTAGTAAATTTTTTTTTTTTTTTAGTTTTGGTTATTCATTTCTTGTAGGGAAGTTCCTAAAATGGTTTAGAAAATGAACATTTACCGACCGCTTGTCAAATTTTGTATCCGTATTCTCTCTTACTCAATGCATTTTGCTTTTACATGATAAGATTCTTCTCATTCTACATTCATTTTGTGACATGTCGTAATACATTGTATTACCATGTAAACTAGTCTTTAATAGTACACAAAAATTGAGGATAATGATAACTTAAATTACACAACAACAAAAATCAAACAAAAGATTAAAACTTTTGTAATAAAAAATGTATTTTTTTCCAAATATATCAAGAGATAAACAAGAAAATATAAAATTGATACCATCATTATTAAGAAGAACGTTTTGTTATTGATATTGGTACAAAGCCCGGACAGGCATTTTCCAGCCCTGTTACAAATAATATAAAGCAGAGATGTGCAGCTGATTTTGGCAATTCAATATAAAAAGATGTAAATATGTTTTATTTGTCTTCAGCATGAGGAGTTTCAAGTCAACAAAATTTTCGGAATAATTTTTGATGCAATATGAAATTAGATTTTTTATAAAATAAAAAAATAAACATAATTGGATTGATTGGCAAATTTTTCGCAACGAATATTCGTCGCCAGAAATAAAGCTCATTTGTGAACCGTTTTGCCAGAAAACTTTTTGCTCATGTCCTCAATTAAAATTTTGAAGTCCGGATGAAAAGCCCAATTTTAAAACGTAAAACCTCAATGTTGTCCCTAATTTTTTAAGTTTATCAAAAATTACATTGTCGTTTCTTGACTTATGTACATAAATAATAAGTGATTACAAATTCTGTGGCAATAAGAAAAAAGGCCTTAAGTAAATTGTTTTCTTTGTCGGAAGGCCATTTTAAATTTAGAAGGTTATTTTAGAAAATATATTATTATTTTAATAAAATCATCACTTACCTTCCGTTAGAGTTTTTTTTTTTTAGTTTTTGTTCCTAAATACTCCCAATAACACCGATCGGAGGTTGTCTTAAGTTGTTATTCCAACTGTTATTGCACATTGAAAAAAATAAGCAAAAAATAATTTTGCTATAACTTCCTAAAAAATCATAAATAATAATTGAAACTTTGTAGTTTCCACAAAGGTGCCACTAACCTAAATTTTGCTTAAATCGTCTTAAGCACTTTTTTCCTTTTGCCACTGAATTCTTGTCTTGTACGCTCTATAACATTTCGTTTTCTCAAAAAAAAAAAAGGTTTTTGAAAAGAAATTTGATACTTCTTGTACACAAAAATTACAAATAATGTCATAAAATTTTGAAGTTTATTAATTTCATAAACGATTTTGAATTGCAGAAGTCTAAAAATTATTTTCAAAATTCATAGTATATAAAATTCCTTTGCCAAAAATAATTTCAGTAGTCGAACAACATTTTAAACAACCTTTGAAACATACAACAAGGAATCAATTGTTAAAAATAATAAATAAATAGTTTGGTTTCCAGATATTTCAAGATATGCACCAGAAAATATCTATGTATATTATATTATAAATAGGGATGGCCAAATTGAAAAAATATATCGATATATATCGTATCGATATTTTTTAAGAGTATCGATATATATCAATTAAAAATATCGATATATCGATGTATCGAACGTATTAAGCTGAAATTATTACTAAATTTAAAAACTTAATATACCTATGACAATACATTTTTACATAGGCACAAACGTATTACATATTACAAAAAAATTTTAAAAAAAGTAAAGAATACAAAAAAGTTTTTACTTATTCGCCATATGAAATTTAAAAAAAATAATTAGGATTATATAATGCCGGATTATATACTGCCGGTAAACAAAACTTGTAACACATACTATACAAGTAAACTGTGCAATATTTTATTATTAATATATAAGAACATGCTCAAATTAAAAAAAAAAACAAAATATTATTTTAATTATTAACATTCCAACTTTCATGAGTCGATTCTTTGCATAATTCTAAAAAAAAAAGACAAAACTGACTTGTGTAATCTATGAAAATGTACAATGGAAAAACGCCTTTATTTTCTTAATATTAGTTAAAAAAAAACCTATGATGCAATTCTTAAAAAACAACAGTATTGTAAGCAGTTGAGCAACGGTTAAAATGTTGAATTTTATTATAAAGTGATATTAAAAATATCGAATTCGATAGTCGTAGATAAATATCGATGTATCGATATATCGGTATTTTTAATATCGGCGATATATATCGATTATAATTTTTTTAAATATCTATATTTTGATATATCGATATTTATTTCCCATCCCTACTCTTTTAGGACGAACATTACAAAATGGTTGAAACAATCTAAAAAATGGTTTCGTCATAGTCTAGAAAGAAATATTGTTAGTAAAGTTTGTACAAAATCAAAAAAAAAGGCCATTTTCCACCTCCAAACGGAGTGAAATCAAGATAATTTGTTGTTCTTTTTAGTTAGAAACAGAGAGATCAAAAGTTCTTTAAAAATATAATCACCACTATTATGTTAGGTGGCCTGGACACAAATGGACAGCAATGGAACAATTATTGTATTTTCTAAGTCGTTATTGACAACAATCGATTACTATTGACAGTCACTTGGTATATTCTACTGTCTTTTTAAGTCGACGTTGAGTAGAATTGACCGTCAACAGGAAATTTAAGGTAAATGATGGATTTTTAAAAAACATGTTAACGGATGTAATTTACACGGATTTCAGTAAAGCCTTTGACAAAGTGAACCATGAAATGTTACTATACAAATTATCACTAATGGGATTTAGTTGTTCAACCCTAAAGTGGCTTCTTTGATAGAACTCAACAAGTAAAGTTTGGAAATGTTACCTCAACTGACATATACGTCACTTCTGGTGTTCCCCAGGGAAGTCATCTTCGTCCTACACTGTTCACGTTATTTATAAATGACCTCCCATCTGTTATCTTGTATTTCAATGTACTTACGTATGAAGATGATGTCAAAATATACAAGAGCTTTAACGACTCTAATCAACAACTTTTACTACAGTCTGATATTGATAAATTTTCCCAATGGTGTACAATTAATTTAATGGACCTTAATATCAAAAAATGTAAACATATGACATTCTACAGAACTAACATATTAGATTCTCGATACCATGTTAATGGAATAATACTTGAAAAAGTGGACAGCATAACTGATCTGGGATTTTTGTTGGATCGTAGGCTAAATTTCCGTAATCATATTGCGTTAACTGTTAACAAAGCTTACGGTGTTCTTGGTTTTATGAAACGGTGGTCTAGAGAATTTTCTGACCCCTATGTCACGAAACAACTTTATACATCTTTGGTTCGGCCAATTCTTGAATATGGATCCATTGTATGGGATCCTTACTATTCCATCCATATAAATAGTATTGAATCGGTACAAAAGCAATTTTTGATTTTTTGTTTACGTGGCCTTGGTTGGAATTCGTATGTTCTGCCATCGTATGTAAATAGACTTGCTCTTATTAAGCTGCCAACTTTAAAAAGCCGCCGTGTTATGCTGAGTATATCTTTTTTACTTGGATTGATTCATGGTTAAATTGATTCTACGTTCCTGCTTAGTAAAATTAACTTTTGGGTTCCAAATAGGCAAACTCGTAATTTTCAGCTCATCAGTCTGAACTACTACAGATCCGTTTATGCTAATAATGACTCCTTTCGTCGCATTTGTGAAAATTTTAATAAATTGTATCATATTATAGATTTTTCTGAAAGCAATGATATTTTAAAAAGAAAACTAATTTTGTATTTAAATAGGTAATTGTTTTCACAACTGTATTACATTCTTTAGTCTGTAAGGATTTATAATCTATAGACCAAATAAAATAAAGAAATAAACAACTCAAAATTTACAAATTTTCAGTAAAGGCAAGTTAAAAAAACTGTGGCATTGTAAAGAAATACGAGTTTGAAGTATAAACGGTAGTTGTTTTTGTATTTTTTCAGGGGTTATCGAAAAATAACAAGTTTTTAAAGTTGTTCCGCTTTATGTGAAATTTGTTCATTTATATAGTGGTGTCATTTCAAGTTATGCCAGTTTAACTGCAAATAGAACATCATCAAAGAAAACCATTGTGACATAACCATAAGCACAACTTAAAATATTTATCTTTAGTAGAAACAAAACTGATATGAGTTCAGCTAACATTTGGGGACAACTCAAAATAAAAAATAAAAGCTACTATCATATGAAGAAGGGTGACACGACTGTGTTTTTTTGGCAAAAGAATAGAGAAATACGTTTAAAATAAAAATAAAAAAATAATGAAAATTTAGAAGAACTTATGAACTCAGATGTGTAAGTTTGTCCATTAAAAGTGTTCCATACATCGAATACATTTTAGACTTCCACCAAATGGGCACTATGGTCGTCGTTTATTTTTATTATTATGTTTTAAAAAATATACTTTTCAAATTAATTTAATTTACAAATTTTTTTTGAAAAACCAATTAGAGTGCCATATTCGGCTGTGCCGAATCTTTAGACCCTTTATTGACTATTATAATGATTCAAGAGTGGGTTTTATATGGGACCTAAGGTAAATTATCAACCGATCTTCACGATATTTTACAGTGTGATTTTTAGTCAAATAAAACAGTGATCGACCATAATAACATTAACATCATTATCCGTTACAGTATTACAAGTACTAAAGTGTTTTCCGATAGTGGACTTTATATGGGGGTATGATAAATTATGGACCGATCTTCATGAAATTTTGTGTTATTATTAAAGGGAATATAGAACAATTTTGATCAATCTCTGATTTCAATACGCGCGTTCTGCCCTCCTAAGAAAGTCACATCTCCATTTTAGTAGTTTTGAGATATTTAGGGTTCATGTTTTTTATCTTTCGTGTCTTAAAATTTTATGTATTTGAAAAGTCTCAAAAATGATTTAAAAATATATTATTTGATTCGATTTTATTACCGTTAAAGACAGGGGAAATTTATTTTGATGATAAAGTAGAGAAAGTGGACTTATTAGGTAGGTAGGTAGGCTGGTAGAAAGGCTAGTGTGAAGTCTCATTCACACCTTCACCCAGAGACCAATATGGTCCATTGTGATGCCTTGTTTAGAAATAAAATGCTGAAAAGTAGGTGAAGAAAAACAGCAAAAGCATTAGAAAAGATAAGAATAGATAAGAAAAGGAAGATCTGACCAAACCCGAGAGAAAAGCCTCACTCAGCACAACACCGATCCGCCCCATTTGCGGTTAGCTGCCAGTCTCCTGCTGCGCAGCCAGGCCATCCCCATTACGAATCCTATTAGACCCTCGAGCCCACAGCACGGGACGTCCCCTAATTCGCCTAGGAATCTGTTGCCCAGCCTCCTCAGCCTGCTGCACTGTAGCCTGGGACAGCGGCACAGAATGTGCTCAACCGCCTCCAGCTCCTCCGGGTCCTCACACAACCCGCACATATCCGACACGTCGGATCCTAACCTCATCGCCATCCTGCCTATCATGCAATGACCCGTGATGATTCCTATTATGGTCCTCACGCAGACCCTACTTCTGCCCAGCAACAACTCCAAGTCGGACGCTGTGGCCGGTGCTTAGGAAGTCCGACTCGGAGTTGTTGCTGGGCAGTGGAAGGGTCTGTGGACTTATTAAGTCTCTCAAAAAAAAAAAAAAAAAAAAAATCGTACGAAAACCAAATTGTACAAATAAGTTTAAAATTTAGAGATGTTGTGTATATATTTCTTTTACTAGACAAACGATTTTTTGTCAGTGCAACATATGAAGATTCTAATGAAAGTCGCGAGGCAGGTTTTACAGTTTTAATTATATTTTCTTAAATATTAGGAAATGGTGTCGGTGGCGTTGACGGTATGTTTTAATCAGCAGATGAGAGCATTTGGTATAGCAAGATTTTTCGGGGATGTAAAATTATGCACTTGTTCTTTTAGCCTTGTGCATGAAGGCTCATTTTCACAGTTTTGTTTTTGGGGTCTTTTTTCTTTTCTGCTGCTAACTTCCATCCTATTTTTTTTTTTTTTTTTTTTTTTTTATTTATTTAATTTCAATTCAATTACAAAGGTGTGCAAAATGAAAAAGTAGTGCCTCAGCGCCAGTTGGCATTGTAGAGGCTAGTTGGCAAAACTTAATTCACATTAGTTATTATCCTTAGTAATATTACAATTTATACATATAAAAGGTAGCTAGTACTCTTAGCTTAAGTTAGTTACAATAATTGTATTAAAGTAATTAATAATAAATAAATAAATAATACATATAAAAATGAGAGGAGAAAAAAAAATTTTTTTTTTTATTAATTTAAGTATAAAAAGGAAATTACATGCGTATAAACAAGCAAGGGTTATTTTTTTCGAGATCGGATTCTTTAATTGATAAAAGTGCAGAGTTTTTTTCTCGACCCATTTTCACGTATGACTTATAGTTACGCAAATAAGAATTATTACATTTTTAATAAATATTAAAAAATACACTCAAAACCAAAAAGCAGCAACAGTGTTGAAATTTAAGTCTTCTGACCTGCAGCTTCAAAATGTGTGTATGAATGTATAATGAATGCATTTATGTGTGAACTGAAGCAGGCTGGCTTGCACTAATGTACAACATTAATTTTTATTTCATTCCGACAGCTCAATTCCTCAATGCTAAATCGACTTAGCATGTTTTTAATTTTTAAACGTTTTTGAGTTGAGTATTGTTAAATTTAAATTCTGTTATATGTTGGTGCTGATCGGCTTATCCAAGCCAAAGTTATGCACAAAAAAGTAAGAATACAACTGAACGTAGTAACGCCCGCAAACTTTAAGAGCTTCTTCTGCAAAATGCTCTTTTTAGACTTAGCGTGTTTTGAAAATGAGCTGTCGATACTATGTTTTGCTAACTCTGTATTACTCTGAGATGAAATTCGCAGATCCAAAAACAAAATTCTCTGGTTTCTTAGAGTTATTTGTACTTGTCGGTGCTTGCAAGAACTTGTCCGTAGTATTGCACACACAAAGAAGAAAACTCATACCATCCAAAACCAATCATAGATACTAAGAAAAAAAGTCTTAAGAGCTTAAAATTTTGGTCAATGTGACTTTTTATTATAGTATGTGGCAGATAAGACTTTTTTGTCTAGGAAACACACTAGAGGTGGTAGACGTGTCCATTTTTCCTAATGTTTGTCAGCCGTTTATAGAAGAAATTAGGTATTTTAAGCTTAACACGAAAATCAGAATCACATTCATGGATCCGAATCTGCCCTTATCTCAATTTTGGAATTTTGGGACTTGTGACATTCTTTCTTAGGAGGGTAGCATTGATGTAAGTTTCTGTAACAAAATTATCAATTTTTAGGGTGGTGATTCAACATTTGGATTTATTACTCTTATCGTACTGAACCGACTGTGCTGCATTTGAATCCAAACTGCTTATGATAACTAGAAGCAATTTGACACCAACATTGTTTCTTCCTTTTGAGTTTTTCGAAAGTAAGCGTGTTTTCATCAGACGGACACACAGACGGATATGGCTTAATCGACTTAAAACTACTCAAGGACCCAGAATATATATACTTTATGCGGTCATAGATGAATATTTAAAAAAGTTTCACACGGAATGACAAACTTACTGCAAATTTCACGATGTCGAACGAACGCTTTTTTTCGCACAAATGCATTTGAAACAAAAACAAATTCCTAAAAAATATACAAGTCGATTTGCAAAAGAAGGAGTTCTATTACATTTAATGTAATAGGCAGTTAGTATACCCTCTTCACAACAAATTGTGGAGGTTGTAAAAATAAATAATAAATGCCAAAAAAAAAAAAAAAAATTGAGTTGGTGGTTTTTTATATTTTAGATAAATAGGCGACATCGGCACAACATTCTTAGAAAATACCAAATAATTAGTATTGTGGTTATTTTATTGAACTGTTAATGGTTTTAAATCCAAATTTAGATATTTTTAATTAGGCTTAAGTTCATTGAATTTAATTTTCATTAAATTATTTTTATGAAGACGGGAATTATACAACATGAAATTAATTAAAATTTTATTGATAATTTTTCATTCTTGACAAAAGTTAGAAAGAACATGTAAACCAATTAAAATAGATAATCATTCATTCAAAAGCAAATTTCGATCTACCAAGGTGAAATACCATTTGGTTTAAAGAAATAGCCGAGTGAGTAAAGACGGCAAGCCCCACTGAAGAGATTGTGTGGTTACAATCGAAACTAGTCTGGGCCTCTCCGTGAAAGCCTGGGTTCAAATCTCAGTGCAGTCAGGAATGAAAAATTATCACTAAAATTTTAATTGATTTCATGTTGAAAAATTCCTGTCTTCATAAAAATAATTTAATGAAAATTAAATTCAATGAACTTAAGCCTAATTAAAAATATCTAAATACCAAATAAATATCGAAGTGATGTAGTCTTAGAATTGATGTGACAACAACTTAAAATTGACATCAACATCCACAACGACTTATATAATAGGGGTGAATATGACAACACTGAGGGTGCATGTGCCGAAATTACTGCTTTACAAATTTTCGGAATTTTCAAAATGAACTTATTGACTTTGAAATATTCTTGTGGTCTATGTCTTTTCATAATAAATCAAATGATTATTGAATTGTTAGATCTAACAACACTATGGCAGTTTAAACAATAACGAAATTTTTTTAATTTTAACAACAAGAAATTTTGTTAAGAGCTTTAAAAATTATTAATAATTTTTAAAAAATTTTTAAAGGTTTATTCTCAATTTTCTATTTTCAGAGATGCATGTCATGATTCTTGGACAAATCTTAGATTATCACCGATGTTTGGTTGTATATGTCCAAATAATCATATGAAAAAACGCTGTGATCGTATATTTAATATAGTTAATCACAATCCGTGTGTCGGTAAGTTTTTCCTAAAAAGCTCCAAACCAAACAATAAAAATTCAAAACAGATAGAAAAATTTACAAAATTGAATACAAAAAGAAAAATTATAAAAACACAAGAGAAATTTACAAAAACACACTGAAAGGAATTAAAAAAATACAAAAAAATATTAAAAAATAAACACCAAAAACTTCAGAAACATAATTTTTAATATAAAAACAAAAACTAGTAATTATTATTTGTTATTTTAATTTATTTAATTAATTTTAAAATCTATTAAAGTTAATTTTGGTTTTTCTCTGTTAATTTCGTTTAGTTTTAATTTTTTTTTTATTTGTATTTTTTTTTACTTAAATTTTTATTTAAAATCACTCGCCTTTAACCAAAAATGTAAAAGTAAAATAAAGTACCTACAAACTTACGCACGCTTCTGCATTAAAACCCAAAGTATAAAACCTTAAAATGTGTATATTTAATTTGATACCAAAACTAAACTAAAATCTTAATCTTTACTAAATCCTTGTAATAATTAGTTCAATTCAAAATCAGTTCTATATTCGGCTTTGCCGAATTTTTTATACCCTTCACTAGACCAGTATTAAAAGTCATATTATAATGCTTAATTTGGAAGAACAATGGGGAAATAATAAACCGATTTGGTTTGTTTTTAATAATCCTTTTACATAATATATATTTGATCTAAATTTAGTCCTTCTAGCTCATTTGGTATTGGCGCTTTTGGGTCAAAACAATTATTTCAGGAAAAAAGGGATTTATTTGTCTAAAACTCGGTCATTTCGAATCGATTTCACTAATTTTCTTTAGCAGTATTTTACCAAACTTATTTAAAGTAAAAGGAGAAAAGCAAGAAAACTAATAAATTATAAGCAGACTTTAAACAATAAGATTTTGTGTAAAAAAATGCATACACTCGTGATTTCTTACTCATATCTCTCCCATTTACGGACCGATCTGTTTAAATTTCAATAGCAACTTTTTGGGACTATTTGGTTACCTAAAACGCAAAAGGCCCTTTTGTCTTTTGCTCTGATTCTTATGTATTGCATCAAGACAAATGCCCACAAAAACTTTTGGAATCTTTCGATCAAAATTATAAATTTTATTAACAAAAAACAAGCGGCCCAATCTACAAAAGATTGTATGATAAACGCTAAAAGACCCAACTTACAGTTTGCATAACATGTAAGATTGTTAGTTGAAGCACTGCCGCGCCTCACGTTTAAGCTACAAAATAATTATTTTTCAGGTGAGCAAAAAAACGTTTTTAATAGGCTAAACTATTTATTTTTAAATTTTTCTTTTATTTAGATTTTTAAAGATAATGATAATGAAAAATAATGATTTTATTATCACTTTTATGCAAAAAATCAAGAAATTTGAATTTTAACTTACATGCATTTGTTTTAGTGGAAAATCATTTCATATCCAAAATCGGGATGTCACTTAAAAAGTTTTTTCACTACGCAAGCGGCTTTAACGTTATTAACGTTGCTTCATCATTAAGTTTGTTTCATTTTGTTAGTAACTTTAAACGTTCTTTCACTGGCTGACTCTTTAAATCGATTTGATGTTTAAACCGTGTAAGAGACTAATGTTAACGGTAATCTGCAAAAAAAAAAAGAGTTTTGGCTTTTATAACGTTATTCACGTCTGTGCTCCAACTGTCAAAACAATTGGTAGGTTTTACAATAAAAATAGAAGGAAAATAAATTATAAGCCGTTTAAATCAATTTATCAGTTTATCATTTTAAATAGTTTTTTTTTGCTTTTTGCGTTTTTGGTAACAATATGTAATATTAATTTATAACTAGTTCATATTAAATCTAAAGCCTTTGAAAAATCCGCATAGACATCGTTAAATCTACTCCGCTACTTAAGGGATCCAGGATAAAGTAGATTTGTAGGATCTAAGATCATAATTGAATCGTTTATTTCAGAAACCCGTCAAGTGCGCTTTTTTAAATCATCAGACAACTAAAAAAGTCAAACAAATTTTGAAATTAATAAACGTTTTCTGCACTAAACGGAAATTGCAACACAATGTACAATGCTTTAAAAGACCAAACAGTTGACGCTTTCCTGCATAAGACGATGTGATTAAAGTAGGCCATTCATAATCTATAATCATAAAGTTTTTGAAAAATCGTCAGTTGACGGGTTTCTGAAATAAACGATTCAATTGTAAAAATTGCAAACGGAATGACACCACCTGTGAAGGGTATAACTACAGTGTGATACAAAATTATTATAAATATTTAAAAAAAAAAAAAACAAAGAAATCTAGTGTGTAGTGTGTGTGCGTTTCTATTTTCTCACCTAACTTTTTCTTAAACAAAAAAATAATTCTTTTACAAAACAATCCTCTCGCTCTCTATTCACTAAATTCACCATAAATTTCTAAATATCAAGAATTTTTGATATAAATTAACAAAATTATCCAAGCATTTGCTTCAGTTGTATTTTAAATAAGTATTTAAATCTTAATAGTTAAAAAAAAACTTTTAATAATTAACGGAGCTGTATATTAACTAATTCACGAAATCCAAAGCTTTTAAATGCACTTTTTTGCGATTAAACGTTTTCTGTACAGCAATTACGGCACTTTTTAAGTTATTCGAAGCACCGTTATAAAGTAATTTTGTGAATATTTTATTTATGTTTTTATCACTTTAAATGTCTTGAATATTTTACATAAAATGCACTAGATTTTTTATAAAAATTTATTTATTAGTATTTTGCACTTTTAAACTTCCTATTTTTAAATAAAAATATAAAACTATGAGAAGGATTTATACGAAAGTAAAGCTTTCAAAACATTTACTGTTAGAAACCTTGAAAATGTACCCTACATTAACATTGTTCGAATTTTTTTATAATGTGTAAGAAATCCGACTAAATTTTATTTAGAGAAGGAATTATTTAAGATGGAACTACCACTACAAAATTTTGGTGGTTTTACTAAGTATGTAGATGTGGGTACCTCTCATTACTGCCCCTGAGCTGGACACTAGTAATAGTAGTACAAATTTGCATTGACCAACTGTATAAAGGCCTAATTTATGAGCTAGAGCTATATAAAATTCGTTACGAAAGCAACATCTGTTGATTGGAAACAGTACAAAAGGTTTATTTTTAAGCAGGCGGACAACCGCTCTAGATCGCGACTAAAGATTAGCCTACAACCCAACGTTGTTTAGATTTTTTTTCGTTCGGGATGTAACCTCTTTTGGAATTGATATATCTGCGATACTAAAGGTTTGTCGATAAATCGATATCAGCAATATTTTTCTGTTGATACGGCGATACTTCTTAATTTTGTTTGTTGAGTTTTTTGAACAAACAATTTTCTGTTCCATCCCTGCGGGAAATTTGTGTCAATTGCTCTTAAAGCACTTATCCCGTGACCAGTTAACAACATTTTATAATTAAAAGCAACGAATTGTGATAGGTGAAAACAAGACCTATCACTTAACTGGTGATAATGTGTTTAGAGTGTAGTTGGTCCACAGGAAAGGTAATTGGCACAAAACTATTCATGTGACTGGATTTTGTGCGGGTAGTGGCTGATTCTCTCTCGTTCTATTACTTTATATGAAGGGAATCTATCATATTGACATGGCTCATTTGGGACAATATCTGCGACAGGCATTTTTTTAACCGAAATTGGATGTGTCCAATTTCAACAGTGACCTGTTACAAAGTGTAAAAAACGTTCCAATTAACCCCTCGTAGGACATCGCCATGTTAAAATGACTTGACACGTAACAAGTTTAGTGTTAGTTCCCTTTCCCCTAGAGATGCTTATTTTTAGCATAACAATTAACTGAGCTACATAAAAAAGAGCGTCCAGCGTTTTAACCCTCCCATGGGTGAGAAGGTTCCTGGGGACTTTTTTAATTTTTAAACTGAAATTACTCCTTGATGGTCCATGGGAAGTATACGCAATACCCACATGTGTTCCAAGGAAATTTTGTCTAGAATCGTCTAAAAAAAAGCGATTCGAAGCGATCTGCCCAATCATATAGTTTCTATTGAGATTTAGGAGAACGTGTCAAATGGTCCGCTGGGACCTTGTACTGAAATTTCAAGAAATCATTAATAAATGCACTTTCTTTTGGCTTGCTTTATTGCTTGAACACATTATAAACGTGTTCTTTGAGTTTTAGTTGATTTTTGGATTATTTTATTGCGCCTTTCCTTGAAAACATTATAAGACCATAAATTTCCGCCCCTTTTTGAATTTTTGTTACCTGTTTTATGTTTGGACACATTTCAAACAAGTTCTTTGAACTGAACCTAACTTTTTGTTTTGTCATATAAAACTCGTAAAAAATTAATAATATTAATATGTATAAATTTTTTTTTTTCTAAAATTCATTATACATGTACAATTTGTAAATAATAAAATAGCAAAAAAAAAAAAAGATTGGCGTTTTCATATAAAATTTCATACAATTAGAATTAGGTCCATGTGCACCTTGTACTTCGTATAAGGGCAACTCACTCATCGGAGGGTTAAACATGAGAATTCTTTTGCCACTAACAAACCGACACAAACTGGGGCCAAAAGGCCTTTTTTCGCAGATTAAATCATATGTCCTCAGCTGCAATAGTGAGACACATAAAATTTTATGTGCGTAACTCTTATGGTGTTTTCTTTTCTACAAAAAAATTACACCTTGTTGAAAGGCAAATGTATAAATTGTCTTGGCGACCCTGTAATAAGGCAATTTTTTATTTGACGAGAACAAAACACAAAATTGGAACGGCCTGTTTTAAACAGCAGACAAAAAGTTTGTTCTTCAAAATATAAAAAAAAATTATACATAAGCCAAAATTTGTTAATAGAATGATATTAAATAAATAAATAAATGAACAAAATGAATGACGAAATTCCAATTTCTTTAGTTTGTTTTTTTATAAAATATGTAAATAAGAAAATACCTTTGCCAGACAGCTGATTTATTAACACCAAGTTTTTCGGATTTCTTGATTTGACGTTTTTTTTTCAAAAACAATTTTATAACACCGAATCCACTTAAGTTTTATATCACTGACAACCTATCATTAACAATGTAATACTTCCTTATGTTTTTACTATTAAATAATAGAAAAAATAACTATTAACAATTTAAATTTTTACTGTCCTGATAAGATGCGATGTTTTCCCAACTTCGTCTGGTAACCCTATATATAAACAGAAGCCATCTTTTTACGGGGCATTATCAACACTGTCGATTTATACGGGGCGTAAAATGCAATGCCTTATGCCATTAGTAAGGGTGCATTTTTTAGAACAAAACAAGCCACCCTTTTAGAGAGCGAAGCATTTTTAAGAAACGAACACCAAATTGCAATTTTTTAAATAAAATGTCACATTTTTTGTAGAAAAGAAAACACCATTAGAAAAAATTCATATTCCAAGAAAATCTTGGAAGTATAGGAGGGGGCAACGGATACCCCCATAGACAATTTCAGTTATTTTTCTTATATCTGCAGAACTTCAATAGTGAGGCACACTAAATTCTCTTAGAACAAACTGCATGCTCCAACAGAATATTGGTGGTTAAAAGGGGGGATACAGGTACCCGCATACAAAAAATATTAATAAATTAATAAACCTGATTTCTTAATGACGCACCCCTGCCATTGAATGAGTTCGCAAAAGAATAACCCAAAAATTAATTTTTTGATAAGCCTAAAGTTTTGTCAAATATTTGACGAAAAAAACAGGACAACCAGGCAAACTAAAGTTTAATTTTTCTTAATTCTAATATTTATTTTGTTTATAATACCAAATCTTACATAAAACAGTTTTTTGCTAAGTCTAGCAGTATAATTAGTTTTATTTTGTGATATTAAGACCATGTTCAATATTACTAAGGCCTATAGTACACGGCATGTTAAAAGACACATGCGCATGTGGTTCTGACGTAATTTTGACGTCAATGCAAAGCCACAATAAACATTTCGTGTTGTGTGATGACGTCAAAATTACGTCAGAACCACATGCGCATGTGTATTTTTACATGCCGTGTACTATAGGCTTAACTATTAACAAAAGTAGTGGTTATGCTTATTTGGTCAAATATTTAATAAGTGTGACCGTGGCTTAAAAAAGTTAGTTCGTGAGTGCGTGAGAATTTCATTTTTATATTAATTTTTATAAAAACACATAAAACAATTGCAGCAACAAGAGCAATAAAAGTTATAGCAAAAAAGCGCTTTTTGTTGGTAACAAATTGGCACTAATTCGTACATAAAAATTAAGGGAATATGCTTCAGAGTTGCAAAAAAACAAAAATTTAAATTAATTCCGGAAGGACATTTCTATTCAATCTAAGACCGATTCTTACCAATTTTGGTAATCCTCATCCTTATTCTTTTTGCAAAAAAAAAAAAAAAAAAAAAAATGCGACCTGCACTTTTTACACAAGGCTTAAAGTAGAGCGACCAGATATACCGATATCGTAAGATCGTATCAAAAATTAGTGATGATTCTACAGCGGCTTAAGATAGTAAGAATTAAGACAACAAATTATGACAAGAGCATTGTGAATAAAATTTACATAAACAAACGTCCAGTGATTGACGGACATCGTTAGATCAACTCTGAAAATAGTTTTAATTCGTTGTATGAAAAATTAATTTTTCGGTTCCCTAAAAATCAAATTATTTTAAAACAATTTGCTGATAATATTTTAAATGAAAATTCCAAAACTCTCGATAATTCATTAATATTTCCCCCAATTCTTGAAAACTTATTCAGATTATTTTTTCTGGGAGTTAATTAGAAGGTACTAAAAAAATAATTCTACGGTAACTTAGAACTTTAGAAAAAGGATATGAACTTCCCACAGCAGGTATTTTGAAATAATTAATAAATAAATGCGAAAATTTTACAACATTTAATTTAGTTTCTTCTTCTTTGTAATTTTTTAGTTCTGTTAATTTAAAGCAAAATAAAATACTTTCGTTTAAACCTTAAAATTTGTGTTGTGTTTGCACTTATTTACATTATTTTTTAGTTTAAGTTTTTTCAACAAGCAAAGTAACCCTTATAAAAAGCACCTAATTGGTACCAACTTCACATAATTATGCACACTACATTTTTAACACCATTCACCAATTTAAAAAGCACTCTATTAATTTACTCAAGAAAGTACTGAAAATAAAATACAAAAAAAAGTAGGAAACTCACTTAATTTTAATGCACTTTTTGTACTTCAAAAAAAAAAAAAAAAAAAAGCACCTTATGCACTTTTTGTCTCTTTTTCTTTCTCTTTCTTTCTCCTTCCAACTTTTATTTACGTTTTTGCTTTTTGTCTCGTCAAAACAAAAAACAAAAAATGTTAAATTACAGACAGATTAATATTCTTTCCCAATGGTTTAACGCCAAAGTTGAAACAACAATTTAAACAGGAAAAACTTAAGAAGAAACAACAGCGTCAACAAAGAAAAAAACAAAACCAGCAAACAGCCACAGCGAAAACAACATCATTAAAAGAACGACAACAATTGCACCACCAGCACCACCAACATCGGAAGCAGCAAAATTATAATATCAGTCAGCAACATCAACACATACAACAGCAACATCATCAATACACTCATGCCAGTAGTGGTGGCAGTGATGGCGGTGAAAGTGAAAATCTTAATAACAACAATAACAACAATATTGAAGATTTCAATGGAGATTTTCATTATAATGAAAATCGTAAAGACTATATGGAAATAGGCGATGTTGCTAAAGAAAATTTTCCAAACAGCCACTACAAAAGCAACAACGAGAATGTTGTGGTTGGAGCTGCTGCTAAAGATAACGACAATGATGATGGTGATAAGGCCGAAGACAATGATGGTGACGATTATGACGATGGTGATGAGGATTATGAAGAAAGCGATTATGATGATCTAATACGCGCCGAAATCTATTCAAATTATCCCCATTATTTACATCCACCCTCGTGGGGTCTTAATAATCCTTTAGTTTTGGCCTCACATAGTCCACATACTTATGACGATGATGTTGTTATAGAAATCGGAGAGCATAAACCCACATCAACGACCATAAGTGTGTTTAAACAACAACAACAACATCAGCAAAAGCAAATGCAACAAATACCTCCACCGCCTTCAACAATACACTTGGACGATTTGGAGCAAAATGTTGATGATGTTGTTGTCGTTGTCGATACAGGTTCACGCTCGCATAAAAATATTGGTGGCATTAGTGTTGGTATTGGCACAATACAAACAACAGGCCTGGGTGCTAATGACATTCATGATATGCATCGACAAACCTACTACACCCATAGTGACGATACTATTTTTAAGCAACAACAACAACTGCACAAATTTAATAGTCCAGCAAATGTTGCAACCACAATGCCATCGTCTACTCTATATCCAAGTGATAAAAATAAACATCAAACGAAAAATATTATGTATGTGTATGTTCTTATATGTGTGTGCATAAGTTTTATAATTTTGTATATGTATATACTAATGTACGAAATATTTCTGAGAATTAATGTCATTATAATAGCATTAGTTGATAAGAAATGCACCAATACATTTACACAGCTTAATGCTAACGATAGCATAAAGTTACATGCACCTTGCAACATTCACAATGACATGCATTAAATTAATTTGCACACTAACCTACAAATTTTATATTTAATTAGATTAAGTTTATGCAAAAACCTAGCAAACAGGCGGAATTGATCACAAGTGAGAATAATTTAAAATCAAATCTTCTCAAAATATTAATGATGGTTGAAAATCAACCATGCTATTATAAATGTTAAACATATTTTAGTTATTATTAACCAAAAGATGTTCGGAGGCAACCATAATATGGATGGAGGACTAATTTAACAATAATATGTTTGTTGGTGACAATAGTATGGTTAAATTTAAACATAATATGTTTGCAATTCTCTTTAAAAATAGTTTTGTTGGAGGTGACCAAATTTAAACATATTTTTTCTCTGGGTGTGCGTCGATTGGCATGGGTCTCACTTACCCCGTTAGTTTTTTGAAAAATACTAGTAAGTTAGGTTAGGTTAGGTGGGAAAGCAAACTTCACACCCTCACCCAGAGACCAATATGGTCCATTGTGACGCCTTAATCTATGTTCACATTATGTGTATTTGTCATGTGGAATGTCATTTTTCTACACACATGTAATTTCATAATTTGACATCATGTCATGTCAAAATTTGAGTAATAAATAAGATTTATAATTTCCATGTTAAAATTTGGTATGTAAAGTACATTTGACATAACCTATCAAGAAAAACAATCTTAAAACAGCTGTGTGGTTATATGTACAAAATTAATAATTATTTGTGTATTTTTTATTTTTTTATGATTTGTTTACTATTATTATTTATATTTGATAAAATTTCAATTCATTTTCGCCGACACGAACAATTTTGGTAATACGAACCAGCTAATGTCAGATTTAGAACTCGTTCTAAATCAAAAATGTCATATGTACTGAAAACAGAAAAATAACACAGGATAATGTTTGGAGGTGTTCAGACGATATGTACAAATTTAACATGTGAAAAAGTGACAATCCACATGACAAATACACATAATGTAAACATAGCTTTAATTAGTAAAAGAAATCTAGTGTGAAAGAGTAGGAGAAGTAAATAGTGAAAGCACAGGAAACGAAGATAGTGGAAGGTAAGAAATCGGACAGAACAAGCAAAAAAAAAAAAAATAAAATATTAGTATCTTCATTAAAATTTTAGAAAAGTTTTGTGGCCCTAACGAACATTTCATGTTTTGTGGCTTACGCCATTTACGTATTTCTACGTCGATATATTGAAAAAAATGTATGTGTGGGTATAATTAAGATCTGTACTTAATATGTAATCGATACCCATAAATCGGGAATATATCATACTGTCGGTAATTTCATCTTCATTGCATACTTTTTACATAGCAACTTAAAAAGTAACATATTAAAATGAAGAAGCAAAGCCACTGATACATTGTCTATTAGTTAACAGACTAGGAAGTGTCCGAAAAAAAAACATTATATACTGCTCTTTAATGTTTGGTTAGGTAGACATGTGGAACACACAAACGCTTATAGTATTTGTGTAGTACATCATTAAAAAAACAAGTTATAGTGCTATATTCCGCTGTGCCGAATCTTTGATACCCTCCACCGGCAGCAGTGGGCTCTTTATGATACTTTCAACTGGCTTGAGTAAAATATCATGATTCGTAACAGTTTTAGCCGAACTAAAATGATTTTTAGTAGGGTAATTTGTATTCGACCTATTGTAAATTATGGACCAATCATCTCAAGATTCTGAAGACTGATTTCTGGTATTACAAAAAATAAATTAAAACAAATTTCAATACGGCAGTGTAATTAGTTTTAGCGTTTTCACAAAATTGCATGATATTTTTTCTGGCCATATGAATCTTAGTTGGAAGAAATTTTACCGCAGTATCTATATCTGTTATGTTTTTAGGCGAATGTAATTATTTTCCCAAAGTGGGCTTTATTTGGTTTTAGGCGTAATAAACTGTTTTCCGGGAGTAGGGTTTATATGGGGCCTAGGGTAAATTATGTGTGTGTTCGCGTAACTCAGAAACGATTTAGTATATTGAACAAACTCAAAAAACCGAAATTCCACAATTAAAAATTTTGTTTAAGTTAAACTTTTTTTTCCTCATATGCGCGTTCGTGTTAGAAACCAAATTTTTTAGCAACATTTTGAAATTTTTGTTTTTTAAAAATTCATCAAAATTGGGAAAGTGCAGCTATGCTTCTCATTTTTTCCAGACATATAAAAATCGCCCTATGCTCCAGTGGGAGTTAAAGGAACATATATATACAATATATATATATATATATATATATATATATAAATCGAAGTTGCAAACAAAACAAGCCATAAATGATTAAAATCTGTTAATAACTTTTGTTTGTATTCACAAAAGACGAAAAATTTTAATTAATTTAAGCATTTCATAAAACGCTATATTTGTATGGGAGCCCCCTAAGAAGTGGAGATAAAGGCCAAGTATGTCTCGAAAAACTGTTAAGGACAAAAAACTAATTAAGGTCAGTCATACATTATATCCCACTAGGGCCGACTCCTGGGCATTTATGGCACTTTTTCTTCAATATATTTCTAGTCTGTGTTGAAAATTTTGCTTGGGAGCCCCCTTAAGGAATGGAGATAGCTGGTAGACATGTTATAAATAAATGATGGCGATGAAAAATAAAGTGGGGTTGGTCATACATTTGACCCATCTCACGTTGGTCAAAAATCCATTTTTTCTAGCAAAAATTTAATTTTTTTATTTTCTTCTCTTGTCCTTTTTATGTTATAATGATATTAAAAACACTTCAAACCAACAGAAAATTTGTTTTGTATTTATATACCGTTATTAATTGTTAATATGTATAGCGACAAACTCAAAACTTTTTTATGTTGTTGGAGAATTGAGTGCGAGCAGTGCATTTTAGGTGTTTGGTCAAAAAGTATATTAGCAATTAAAGAAAAGAAATCTAATTAACATTTTTATGGATAATCAAGCTAAAGGAAAGTGTTTGTAATATGTTTAAGAAATGTTAAACAAATATTAGCTAGAGTTAAAAAAAAACTTACATTTTCTAAGGGCATATAAAAAAGGTTAAAATATTTATTAGTTTCCCGAACAAATTATAACTAAAAAAAAATGTCCAACTTTGTCCGGTGCAAAACAAAAATCCAAAAATAGTAAATAATCTAAAGGTTATTATTCTTTAAATATTTGCGTCAATTTTTTTTAATTCTTTGAAATAAATTAATTTTTGTCAGGTAACCTTAGCATCACCGATGTTTTTCAAATCTTTCTGCAAAATGCCACCAAAGAGGAGAAGAAGAAAGCTCTTTTAACTCATAAATAAAAATTAATCAAGCTCGAGGCCAGTATTTTTTTGTAAATAAATATTCCTTTTTATCGAAAATCGGAATTAAATAAAAAGGAATATTTATTTACAAAAAAAACACTGGCCTCGAGCTTGATTAATTTTTATTTATTTAAAATTGGAAAGGTCGAATAATAACACATTTTATTCTTTTAACTCATGTTATAAAACCAAATGGAGAAAATAAACCTTCTGAAGATTATATGAAATATTTAGAACAAAAAATACGAATTTATTGTATTATGTTGGGACAAAAGTGGCGGGAAAGCCCTACTTGCTTAAAATATTTTAAGTCCCGAAATTGCAAGTGGCTGGAATCTGAAGTAATGTTTAAAACCTATTAAGTGCAAACAGAAGTCCCAAGCTTTTCAGGGGCTGGTCGGCCAAGATTGGCATATTCAGAAATGTCTGAGCGCAGCAAAAGAAGAAAAGTGGCACGTCTCTCATCATGCAGACAAAATGAGACAGTTCATGCAGCATGTAAATCAGCCCACAAAAGGAGAGAAAATATTAACAAAATAATATAATATATTTAAAAAATTTTTTTGGATTTTTGGCCAATGTGCATCTGGGGACATCCTAGGCACTGCAGGGGCCACATTTAAGAATTTTGCCCCTGCAGTGCAGTGCCTATGATGCCCCCAGATGAGTCAAATGTATGACTAACCCCACTTTATTTTATTGCGGAATTTCGATTTTTTTGAGTTTGTTCAATTAAGTAAAAAAATTTTGAGTTACGCGAACATATCGCTCATTTCGTGCAAGACCGTCACAACTCAAAATTTGAAACTTCACAGGAGAGCCTTTTTAAGATTCCAACCTATTATTTCTCACCTTCTCTTTCACTAAAATACAGTTATAAAATCAAATGTTTTTTTTTTGCTACAAAGAAAACTACATGTACAAAAGGAATGCCCAACACAAACTGAAATGTGACCTTGTTGATGTTAATTGCTCAAGTTTGTTACGAGAGGTCATAGCGTCACAAGCATCTGTATTACCGTTATTTTTGCGATAATTCTCTCCGTTCTTAGATCAATTTGTAGAGATTTAAGAGAAGAACATTTCTGCATTACTAGCTCGAAAATGCCAAATTTTGAGTTGTGACGGTCTTGCACAAAATGAGCGATATGTTGTGCAACCTCCCCCATTTTCGATATAACGGTATATCTCGAAAACCAGAGCTAACCTAAAAAAAAGGTTATCACCACTTAATTCAGCGTTCCCGAATTAGGTTAAAAGGATGGGTCCCCGGCTTGTTTCAAACAAAAGTGTCAATTTCTAGCACAGTGTAATTTAAACGTTTTCTATGTTTTTTTTTTTGATTTATCAATACTTTTATATTTGAGCGCAAGATGTAGTAGAGCAAGACATTTTCCAACAAATTGTAAAAATACTTTTTTTTAAAGTTCTCATTTAGATTGCAATTTTTTAGAGAGTAAAGTTTGGTTACAAAGTTCAAAACATTTGATAGGAAAGTTGCTTTTATGTTGTTTTATTCAAAGACAAAATGTAAACTTTAATTTAGACTTAACAAAGTTTATAAGATTCTTATTTAAAATGTATATTTTCTGAAATAATTTGAAAATTTAAGCCATCTTAAGACTTGAAGAAAATTTGAGAGTTTGGTTTGATATCAAACAATAAAACATTTTTACGTTTGATTTAATATTTGCTGGGTATCTCTGTATAGTTTTTTTAAAAAAATCTTAGAAATTCTTTAACAGCTTTAAATATTTGTCAAGTGAATCTCAAATAGTTGTAACCAAATGTGATTAAAATCAACGAAAATATTTATTTAAACTAATTTAAAAAAATTATTTTTCTGCAGTTATTTTAAAATTTACTGATTATTTACTGTGTCACTAAGTTTGAATATCTTGATGAGAAGTACATAAAATACAATTTTAGTTCTGTTAAGTTTGTGTGTATGTCAGCTTGAATTAAAATCAATTTCTTAATGAAACTTACGTCCCAAATCTATTTGAAGCTTTTAAAATGATTTATTCCTTTGTGAATACTCGTATAGAACATGCAAAAGGATATTGAAATTTGTAAACATATTCATCTATTTTTGTATGAGTTTCAAATTAAACCACAATATCCGCAGTTTGATATGAACTTTATAAACAATGAAGGGTTTATACATACAGATACATAAATGTATAGATACCCAACAAACACGGAGGTATGATTTCCAATTGAAAGTGATTTAAAATGACTTAAACGACTATCTTTTGAAAATGATTTGAAAATTAAAGCATTCTCATAAAAAAGAGGAAATTATTTTCAAATTGAAAAATGCTTTTATTTCAACTTCGTTTCAAACGTTATTCTCAAATATTTTTCCAATGTGAATTGTTATACAATGTAGAACATACATATGCAAATGAAAATTTATTTTATTTCTTAATTAAAATTCATTATTAACTCAAATAAATTGTCAGCTAAGGCGCTACGAACTAAGGGCCTATTTCACCAATTATATTTAAATATTAATTTATTTTTAAATATAGTTTTTCATATAATTTAATTTTTATTTGAGATGAAAAACGAATTTGTAACATAAATTTATATATAAATAGAATTGGCGAAATAGGCCTTAAGTCTGGAAAGCCAAAACTTATTTATTTCCCATTATTTATATAGAAAATAACAACAACGACTTTAAGGGAATTTGCTTATTTTTTATGAAATAATTTTTGATGGGAATTGATTCACAATGAATAAGTCCCTAAATTTTGTAAATGAAATAAAACCCAATTAATATTTTAGGGACTTATTTCATACTCGTATATCATTCAAATTGTATTTAACATTTCAATTATTAATATATGTAATTTTTTAAGGGTTTGGGTTCATATACCCTAAACTTTAAGTCCCGAATTCAAAATCACGAAATCCAAAATTCCAATATTTCGTGTTTAAAAATTCCAAATAGCTAACTAAAGCTTTTCTGCATAGTTGATCTTCGGTCGGGCTTAAGGATTTTCTCCTCCGTGCTATAACAAACACCGACTTCTCTTACTAAAGCTTTTAAATTCGGGATTTTATCGGGCGAATTATTAATCTCCAATCAATTCGTTAAAATAATTTCACTTTACTCTATTTGTTATTTTACTTTAACTGTAAAAAACGTTTAACTTTAATCGCCATTTTTTAATGTTTTCACTTTTTTCGCTTTAGTGTTGCCAAGTTGATTTGAGAATAACACTTGATAACAATTGGATATCAATGTTCTGATAAAAAGGTCAACGGGAAAAAGAAAGACAAAAAAAAAATACATAAAAAACAGACACAAAAATGTACTTTGGACTTCAAGAAGAATTCTTGAAAAAGTATAAAAAATAGAAGTAAGGAAGAACATGGAAATCAATTAAATAAATAATCATCAAAATATCATTTGGTTTAAAGATTGATTGATTGATTTTACTACTGACTGCTAGCCGTCGTCAATGGCGGTGAGTGTAGTACGGCAAAGATTTCTGAGGAGATAGTGTGGTTATTATCGAAACATGTCAGATCAACCTGTCCCTGTACGAGGGTTCAATCCCAGCATCAGTCAAGAATAAAAAGTTATCAATACATTTTAATTCATTTCATGTTGTAAAATCTATTTTTATTAAAAATAATTTAATGGAATTTAATATCGGTGAACTTTAGCCTGATTAAAATATTAAAAATTTAGATTAAAAGCCATTAAAAGTTCAATAGAATAACAAAAATACTAATTCATAAAACATTGTATATCAAATGGTTATATTCAAATCATTTTCAATTTGAATTCGAATGTTCAAATAAAATTATAAGTCGTGTTATATCAAAGTTGGGTGGCTCCGGTATTCTAGTTGGCAGTGACCTAGTCTATCAGTGTGAGGATTGCGTGTTTGATTCCGGCTTGAGACCCTGGTATATTTCACTACAACGAGCTGAAGGTCCTAGTTTCTTTTGCTCGGTTAGTTATGTTAGAATATAATTTGTAATTGTATTTGTAACTCTTGATAAATAAATAAATATATCAAAGGGGTGGCTTCGTGTTTGTTGGGTAGACATTACGTCGGAACAAAATAATGCTCTGACATAAAATGAAAGTAATGTTTTGAGGTTAATTTGAAGAGAATGTTAGAATCGTAATGATTTAAACATCTATTAATATAATATATGGCCATGTTCTTAAAATCTGATGTGAGCCCTTATCGAATTAGAATTACTGAAGGATCCAGAGTAAAAAATTATGTTAGGTAGAGTAAGGTAGGAGTCAGTATTCATCTGACGCACTAAGGACCAATGAGCCATTGTGATATTATGGAGATCCACAGAGCCCCATTGTAGAACAAACGCGAGCTTCTAAAGAATTTTAAAATGTGCTTCAGCCCAACGCCAGAGATTTCCTACAATCCGTCAAATGTTGCGGATCCCATCCCAGGACAGTGATAGAGAAGGTTTTATAGCGTCTCCTTCTTACTTTCGTCATCATAGATGCGGCAGTTATTATAATGTCCCGCTTCCAGACGCTGTGCATGCCTACCTATAAGTCAGGGTCCCGTGACAACATTTACCAAAAGTGATACGTCCCTTTTGGTCATCGATAGTTGAGACATAGTTTCCCCGTCATCCATGGTGTTACATACGAAATCGTAAACTTAACACACCCTCATTTCAGTTTGTGACGTTTGAGTGTATAAAAATGATTGAAGTAGAAAATTCTAAGAATTACACTTCCGTTATGTAAACATTTATATTACGTTTATTACATAAGTATTTATGTACAATATGTGTGTTAGTATATTTTGATATTTTATGTATAAAGTTTACATACTTACTGACATCACTTGACTTTTGGGATTACAAAACTAATCTGATTTTATAATGCAATTTAATGAAATGAACAGTGTGAGACGAAACGAAATGAAAGGTAACGAATTTCAATAAACAGTTTAAATTAAAGAAAGCAGTGAGAGATGCCGACATGTAAACATAAATATTGATTTTATTTTTAAAATCAAACTATTAAGGATGCACTCACTCACTATGTATGGAAAGCAAAAAAGGATTTAGTTACATCCCCAAAATACCTTGGTTCGTTTTATAATAATTCTTTAAATAGTTTGGGTAAAGTGGCTTATGTTTATGGTCTATACCGTTTTTAAAATATTTTAATTTTTTTTTCTACCAAGATAATATTCTGGTAAAATTTATAGAATTACATTTCTCCACGATTTCGAATTTTTGAAGCTGGATTTTATTCATTCTGTTCTTCTTAAAATTTAACAATACAATTTCCAGTCCTATGAAACTCATGTGTGCCAGATTTCGTGTAATCGTGTAAAAAAAGAGAAAATTCTGTGAGTGGTACTTATGCTAGACTATTGGGTCGATTATTTCAAAATGTTGTAGTGCAATTACTAGTCATATAAAACTAAGTCGAAACAGATTTGTTTATAATATCCTTACAATTTTTCAAGGACCCAGGTTATGTTCGGTTAGGTTAAAAAGGGTTATGCGCCCAAGGGCACACATTCACTCGGAGAACAATGCTTTCCATTGTGAATCCCTTCTGTAAAGAGGAAGAAGAAAGAGAGAAGTGAGGAAGAAAGGAGATTACAGATAGATTAATATAAATAATAGATACCAAATAGAACAAAAACTTCCACTAGAGTCCCCTCATCAGAAACAATCTTCCTATTTTCTTGACAAACCCCAGTATATCGATTGGATTACTTCCAGCGATACACCCCAGTTCGTCGTGAAATCTATCTCCTAGCCATTTCTGCCTGAGACCCTGCATCCTAGGACAGTGGTACAGTACATGCTCAGTCGTGTCTAGCTCCTCAGAATCGTCGCATAACCTGCAGAAGTCCGGTATGGTAGTGTCCCATTTGCTCGTAAAAGCCCTAACAGAACAATGACGTCAATAGCCCTTTAAGTTTCCTAACACCACTCCTTTCCAATCCAAGTAGAACCCTGGTTTCCCCTGCGTCTAATCCGGGCCATAATGCCCTAGCAAGCTGCAATCCGTTCTATCCCTCGGAATAGAACGGAATTTTTCCCGCATCACCCCTGTCCCTTACCTCTTAGTCCAGACCCGAACCCTGCCTCGCGAGTGCGTCCGACACCCAATTACCTTCCACCTTGCAGTGTCCAACTACCCAACAAAGCTTTACTGTGAATACCGCAATGAACTCCCTTAGAGCATTCCTAGACCGAACTGCCAGGCACGATCGCACCGTATAATTTTTTAATGCCCTGAGCGCGGCCTGACTATCGACGTAAATTGTCACCACAGATCCCCCCACGATGTGATCCAGTATTACATCCGTTGCCCTACATATCGCTAGGATCTCAGGCTGGAAGACACGGAACTCATCCAGGAGTCTGAATGACCCCACGATGTGATCCAGTATTACATCCGTTGCCCTACATATCGCTAGGATCTCAGGCTGGAAGACACGGAACTCATCCGGGAGTCTGAATGACCTTTTACGGCAGTGTCCGCAATATAAATACTAGCACCAGTTCCCATCTTGGACCCGGAAGCACCCAGAATATAATCCAAATATTTATTGGTGTTACATACGGAATGATAACCCTCATTCGCCAATCGTGGTGGTGGTGAAGGGTTTATAAAATATTCCGGAAATTTTAAACCCAATAATAAATAATTAAAAAAAAACACTAATTCTAAAGCGAAAGTTAACATTTTATCAAATAGCAGTAGTTTTCCAAAATCGGAAATTCCTTGTTAACGTCTCAAGTTTTTCTGGCGAGGTTATGACTTATTTACAAGTTACTTTTTCCGAATTTTATATCGTTGACCAAACATTTGTGTTTATGACAGCGAAACTGTCCTTTGGTAGTAGGTATTAAATGGGATATATCTTTACAAAATAACTTATATGAAAGTTATTTGTGACGAGTTTTTTCATGGGATTTATTGCTGGATTAAAGGCATTTCCTAAAGTGAATCTTACAAAAGACTAAAAACCATTGAAATGTATTTAGTTGAAATAAAAACAAAATTATTTTAGGTCGAATTAAAAACAAAAATCTGCGTAGAATATTATAAAGTTTCTTTTGCAAATTTCCAAATATTTCCTTAAGCAAATAAAAAATTTGCGTCATACGCTTTAATTAGAAGGCTAAAAAAGTGAATACATAGAATGTGAATTTGAGCCGATTACCATACAGATACCTGTATACGAGTACATATTAGTTTTCGATCTTACAAACTTCAACAAAATCGCATGATGGTAGAGGTTTTGAAAATTAAAATTCCTTTTTTTATACAAAACATCGATACCATAGTTTTATATATAAATAGCATCTACCCTAATAAATGTTCCTGTGAATACTTGGAAATATATTGATTTCACAGCTGATGTTTTGTTTATGGGTGTGAGCTAAATTAAGCAAATATTTAAATATGAATTTTTTATAAATGCATGATAATCTACAAGACAAGTTAAATACCGGAAATATCATGTTACAAATAACAAATTTAATAGAATTTTAAAACTAAAGTCAACGAATTAAAAGAATTATTTTGAGTTAAATTGAAAAGAAAAAATATTGAGAGACGAGTAGCAAATGCTGTAAATGAATTCAATGTGATGTTTTCACAACACGAGTGCTCAGTTTTTTTAAATGTTTTTCATATTAATTTTACTACACGTTCAAGCACATGTGTTGTGAAAACAGCACATAAATAAACATTTTTTTTTGCATTTAAATAAACTTGCTTGTATTTATTATATGAACAAAAATATAAAAATATTCAAGCAAAAAGCTGAAAAGAAGAAGTAAAAAGGCTTTTTTTATTCGGTGTCGAATCCGGCGTTACCGTTGTGCGATTTTAGAGACTTTTTGTGTGACTTTTTTAAACTCGTCTAATTTTGCAACCTTTTCCAATTTTGTGCAACTTTCCCCCCTTTTTTCTTAAACATACACTGCATAACACATAAGTATTTTTCCTTAAAAATATCAATTTTGTTTAAAACATTCCCTAATGATCATGTGATTATTTTGTATCAAGGCTGTGAACTGTATTTAATTTGCCTTGTTTTGTATCGTGTTTATTGAATTTCCATGCCAATCTCGCGTAATTGGCATTTATATGTTAAGCTTTTTTAAACCAGCGTTTTTTTACCTCTAACAAAGACATAGAATATATAGATCTTATATCTGCCTTTGAAAATGTTATAACTGATACTGAGGCTTTAATTACGAATTTAAGTTGTAAGAAAGTAAATCCAATGATAAATCATACAAATACACTTTTGAAATTACAAATGCTGATCATTTTTGCATAAAGTAGGAAGCTTAAAAAATGCTTTAATTTATATTAATTGTACCTTAATTTATATTAATTGGCAGCGCATGTATTAACTCTACCGAACAGCAATGCGCGTGCAGAAATTATTTTTCAAAATTAGGATTAATGAAAAATAAATTAACAAACAGGTTAAAAGTCAAACTATCAGCTCTCAAGTTACTAGATACCGAAATAGAAGGTTGGAAGCCAAGTAATGAACTTGAGCGAAAATACAGAGACGAAGTTACAAAAAATTAAAACGTAAAATTTATATACAATTAAAGTATATCGCTTTATTAAATGCAAACAGACGTAACTACGCAAACATTGAGTTTTTGTTCGATTTTTGTACGTTTTATTAAACCACATATTTATTTTTAAACCCCAGCGAGCAATAATGGCGACTTTATTAAAAAAATTCAATCACCTTGTTATTATTGATTTTGTCAAGTTTTTTTTTGCTTCTCATGTAAAATAAATAAAAATGTAGTTACGTCCGTTTGAATCTTAGGTGACGATATACAAACACATTATTAAAAATCAAATGTCAAATTTATACAAAAAAGTGTATTTGAGCAAATTTTTAATGAATTATTTTCTAGCTATGTCGGCTATTTATATCGCTGGAATTGGTAATTCCTTTTTGTTTTGTTAGTTATGTTTTTTTGTTTAATAAAAATGTTAAAAAACGTTTCTGTTTGTGCAAATTTTTGTTTTACAAACGACTTTTTGTATGGCCTTTTCAAAATTCTCAACGGTATAACAAATTTATTACAAAAAAAAAAAAAAAAAAAAAGGAAGGTCTGGTTTCCCGGATCTGTCGGCCAATACGTTGGACTTCCGGTAGATAAGATAGAATGGGCACGTTCATAAGGCGTAACTGTTGTGTAACCGTTTAGTGTTCGTCTTAGAAACGCATAGTTGAGCACTTACGCTCAACACAACAGTTGGGTATTTGAGGCCATTTATTCCATCATAAAATTTTTTAGCTACCTAAAGTCAACATGTTGTGCTCAACCTCAACCTTTATTTTTTTTTCAATTGTTTATGTTTATCAGCTGTTAATTTTGCATTATAGTCATAATGCCGTTTCTAAGACGAAAATGTTCGGCTCAACAGTTGTCAACAGTTTTCTAGCAGTCGAGGTCAACAGCTACGTCTTATGAACGTACCTAATAGTGATTTTTTATTAAACAGTTATGAAGCTCTATCTCTTTTGGATTATGCACTCTAGACCCCCACCATGGATGTTTGGCATTAAAATCGCCTCCCACTAGGAATCTTGGCCCTAATCGATCAAAGAAATCTTTAAAATTTTGTGAAGTGACCTTACAGCGAGGTGGAATGCAAACAGCTTGAAGAAAGGCTTCAGTTATTATGTTTGAGACTTCATATATAATTGACGATTTTATTAAAATTGCAGATCCAGCATGAGCTTTATCGTGTGGTTGGTTGGCTATTATTAAATCAAACCCTTTTATTTTAAAAAAGGTTTTACTTGTAAAATGTGTCTCTGATACTAAAAGACTATCTATGAAATTTGTTTTAAGGAATAGTTCAATAGTTCAATATTGCAATACGAGGATTTAAACGCATAATTTCGAAATTAATGCCGACATCATTGTTAAAAGCTTGTTTGTCAGCTCGATTTGGTTTTGAAGTAAAATTTCAATTTTTTCAAAAGGGTTATTATTTGTACCTTGTTGTGGGTTTCTAAGCGCATCAGCATAAGAGAATTGATTATTAAAAGATTTTGTTTGTTGTGCTTAATTCCCTTTTTAAATAATTGATAAAAAATACTGAAATTTATTGTTGGAGGATAAGCTGTTCCTATGCGCATTTCACTGGTTGCTTAGGCCAGATCATCAGGAAACGTTCTCCTAAATAATTTTAGAAAAGCCAAAGCTATCAGCAAACAAAACTACAGAGGGAATGAGAATTACCTACAAACACTCAAAAAGTCTTGTTTGCAACGATATCAAAGCTTAAACAAAATACCAAACAATAAATCAGTGTTGAGTTTTTATCTTTTTTACATTGATTATTATTTTCATAAAAATAGTTATTATTATTGTTGGTTGTTGATGGAAATTCATTATTGTTATATGTATATCGTGTATTTATAGATCTGTTAACATAATTAATAGTTTGCAATTTTCTTCTTAATGACTGTTTGTATATTTCACAACCTTTATAATTCGCTGGATGATTTTGTAAGCAGTTCACACATCGAGCTGGAGTATCATTAGTTTTTTTGCATTCCGTGGTTAGATGACCTAATCCACATTTAACACAGTTTACTTGCTTTTTGCAATACGTTTTTGTATGACCAAACTCTTGACATCGGTGGCATTGAACAAGATCATTCGATTTTTTGGGTGGTACAATAGTAACAATTGCATTATTAATATGTTTTAGGTCGTAAATGTTTTTATTTTTTGGATGAGGCTCCAGATCAATGTAAAACATGGGAAGAGGTATTCTGGTTATTCTACTGCGAGTGTTGGTAATATTCCTTACTTGATATCCAAGGTTCACAATAGCTAACTTAATATCTTGAGTCGGTGTTGTAGGGTGTACATTTTTTGCAACCACCCTATATGCTCTTTCTTGTTTTACTTGTACTAGCTTCGTAGTGGATGTTGTTATTATTTTTATTTGTTGTTTTGGCATTGTTGTTATTACTTAAAGTAGTCGAATTATTTGCAGATGGTAAATTATTTAAATTATTAATATTGGGTTTTTTGTATTTATAAATTTTTGGAGATTCATTTAAATGACGTTTTGACAATTTGGCAGGAGGAACTACCTGCCAGCTTAGATCATTCTCCTCACTTTCATTGTCATCATCCATGATGATTAGCAATGTAAATTTAATTTAATTCTTAATATTGTTCTTAATACAAGACAATTGTATTTTTTTTTTCAATTATTACTTTACACTCAAAGCTAAAACGAATTTTTGTACGCGCGTACGAGATCGCAGTCAAACACAGACTAATAGATTTCATGTATGCATAAGAAATATTTTAAAATTACAATGTGGGGTTTATACAAAACTAGTAAGAGCGCTTAAGTCTGCATTGCCGAATCTAATATACTCTTTAATAAAAAGGCAATTTTCAGGTTTTTTTTTTTTTTTTTTTTTTTGTTTCGGGTTCCACAAGATTTTTTTTTAATGAATATTTTTAAAAATATTTCTTCTAAAATCGGACTGGACGTAAAATTGTATGGTAAAATGTACTAAAAGTTATACTTAAGCCTTAAAAGTTACTATCAAAAATCATGCATTTACAATTCCATAAGTAAAATTGTTTTTAACCATTAAAACAGAATTATTTATTGATGGTTGTGTACTAGAGATGAGCGATCCCGTGATTTTTAAAGATCATCGTGATTAGTGAATGTGATTTAAAAATCACTGCTCCTTTAAACTGTGATTGTGATCACGGTTTATCAGTTTTCTGTTCTTTTAAAGCAATTGCGGCCAAGCCATATGTACAATGCGCGAGCTTTTGCAAGAGCTTTTAGCACTTTACAAAGAAACAACAACATATTGTAAGAGCTTTCAAATCTGTTTGCTTTCATATACATACATACTTGAACAAATAAATTTTGGCATAAAAAAATTCTAATAAGATAGAAGAGAGAATGAAAGGAACAGCAATATCATTTGACATTTCATTCAAAAAACGCTATTACCCACACAAACAGTGAAATATCATATATTTGTATATGTAACAAAATACAAAAAGAACGCCTTAGAAAGTACCTGTTACTTGACAAATTTGGTCACAACTGTGATTCGTGATTTTTCAGTAACAGTGATTAAATCACAGGTACAGAAATATCGCTCATCTCTACTGTGTACCGGATTGATTGTTTCAATATTCACGTGCGTGTGAATGTAGATAAAATGCGAGGTATTTGGAATGGTCTTATACGTTTACTATGGACGTTCATAGAATTAGTCTATTTAAGGAAAAATTAAAAAAAGTGGCGTATAAAGTCATTTCTAAAAAAAAAAAAAAAAAAAAAATGTTTAAGGAATAGAGCTATTACAAAAAGCTTTATAAAATACATAACTGAAATTTAACTCATAGAATAAATTCGAAAAAATAAAAAATGTTGAATATAATAAAATTGCTTATGAAAAAGGAAAAATTAAAAAAAACAAAAGGGGTATTTTCAGCTGAGCCGGATCCTCTCTAAAACGTTGTATTTAAAATCAAACCCTTGTGTAGGGGCCAGGAAAAATAAATGTTCCATTTTTCAAATTTAATACTCCTTTTATCTATATAAGAAATATCTGAGCCAAATGTATTCTCCTAGCTCAGTTATGGGCGCTATTGTGCCAAACGCATTATAACACTAGTATTATAGTTTATTTAAGCTAAACGTGAAAAATTACAGTTCATAGGTTATAAGAAAAATTCGAAAAGTTAAGGTTAATGAAAATAAATTAGAGATTTATGGCTAAAAATTGAGACAATCGTGAATTTTTGCCTTTATCTATATGAGATATTAGTAAAGAACGACATAGTTCTTATCGTAAAAAAATTACGTAAAATAAGCACAAACTTATTTTTCTAGCTTGAAAACTGGGCATGTTTATAACAGCGTATATAAAGAATTTCTAAGATTTTATTAACTACGCAGCTAAAGATAATCAGTCATAAGTAGATGTTTAACTCTAGACATGGAAAAATGTTTATGCACACAAATCCAAATATGAAATTGCTGTTCTTTATCGCATTATAGCTTAAGTCTTATGTATTTTTTATGTTTCCATTATATGTATGTATATGCTCTAGCACTAATTTCATGTAAATCTATATTAATTATATGCTCGTTATATTATTTTAATAAACTCACTTTTCTTTCTTTTTGCACTTAAAAATATCACTAAAATGTTAATGTGTTGATTGCTGTATAAATTCACAAAATTACAAAACTTGAAGTAGTTCTAGCACCAAAATGCACAAATATCCTTTTAAAGATGAATTTACCACCGGTAGCGATGTTTATTCCCACCGTACCTCTGAGGGCGATACCATAGATGACAGAGGTAAGTGGATATTTGATAATTTTTATATTTTTAATAAAATATCTCATAATGTGCATCACAATCATTTCTAAATAATTAAGTACAAATAAAAAATGGATTAAGGGCTAGTTAATAGTTTTAAGCAGTTTTACTCCCAATAAAAATGTAAGAGGAAAATCAAATTTCTTGAACAGACAGTTTATTCTTACACCATACCCCCTTCCTATGCTGAAGTGTTTAGCACATAAAGATTTTGTTAATAGATCCAGATTTAACTATATATGTATATAATTCTGGCTTGATTTAAGCGCGTCGTCAGTCTTGTTGGCTGGTTGACGGTTTGCGTACAGAGTACAAGTATAAATTTTGAAGATAAATGATAAAATTTAGTACTTAACTTTAAGGTGGGGTTGAGCTATAGCCTACACAGAAAAAATTCCCGCCAATTTTTTTTTCAATTAAAATAAAATCAGTTTTAGTTAAAAAATTTAATCAAGTGAATTAAACTTTTATTTATATAAACAACATTACTGCAGAAAACGTTGTTATTAGCAAAAAATATTAAATTAATGCTATTAATTTGTTTACTGGTGCAAATTTAATTATTTTTTTTTTATTAATATTGTAAATTTTTTTAATTTCTATCAATTTTTATTTTTTTCTGTGTAGTGAAATGTAAGAATTGGTTAACTATTTTACATGTTATTTAAAACTTTAACGGCCTAAGTTATAAAATAAAACAGGTTAATAAGGGGTTTATGAAACGGATTTTCATACGAAACCCTTTTCATAAACCTTTTAGTAACCTGTTTTATTTTTTATAACTTAGGCGCTAAATGAATATGTTTAAAAAGAACTATTATGATGTTTGAAATGCAAAAAACTATGTGTAGCAAATTACTTTCGTAATCGAGCTGGGTTGATTGCTTAATCACGTAAAACAACCCAAAATTAATACTTCAAAAATGTTTTAAATATTTTGTGACGCTACTTGTGTCAAATACTTTTTTTTATTTGTTTATTGGACAGCAATAATAGATATTAATACTAAAATAAACATTATCCCAGCGGTAAAAAGAATGAGTAAAGAGTACTAATAGAAGGCCTTATTTATCAGACACAAGCCCTCCTCGCCGCATTCCCTTACCTTAAAACCTGACTTTACGATTTATTGTTTTGTGTGCACAAGACCAAAACGTTGGCGGAATTATTTTTTCCTGTTCCTTGATAAAGGCTACGCGTATAACGTATAGCACGACAACTCATATAAAAAGCAACAAAAATAATCAAGATGGCGTTAATTTATAGGGGAATAGGGCAGTGCTAACTTCGCTCCTTCAACAAGAATGAAACATAGGAGACAGCAGTCTTAACGAGCCAAATGCCTGTGTGCACAAGATATCGTTTCAACATAGCGATGGCTCGTAAAGATGGTCTGTTATAAAAAAAATCACAGAAATGATGTGACTTAATTTTGGCAGAATTCGTCTTTATAGGTCTTTAAGAAGACCCACTACCAATAATCAATAAATATGTTTGTATGTATTCATATCAGGGAACGTAATAATTATTCATTTTTTTTTTTCTAAAAGTCAGATGATAACAGTTAAAGCATTAATCAAAAATAAAATCAGTTTTAATTTAAAATTTCATTAAGTGAATTAAACGTTTAATCAAGTGAATTAAAGGTTTCTTTTTGCACTTAAAAATTAAACGTTTAATCAAGTGAATTAAAGGTTTAATTGTAACTATTAATTTGTTTACTGGTGCAAATTTGTAATATCAATTCAACTTTTAATTCACTTGATTAAACATTTAATTCACTTGATTGAACGTTTAATTATCTTGATTAAATTTTTAATTAAAACTGATTTTATTTTTGATTAATGCTTTAACTGTTATCATCTGACTGAAGAAAATAGAAAGAATACCAACGAAACGTCGGATTTTATTGAAAATGAAATAAATAATCTTTTATTTACATTAAATTAATGACCTTGAAAGCCTGTATATAGAAAACTATAACAACGATTTTATTTAATGCTTTAATTGGGGCAACATTTTTGGAGAAATTTTTCTGTGCAATAACCTTCAACTGAGAAAAAAAATTTTAAGTTAATTATCGAAATCCATTACGGCACTTCGCGCTACTAACCGGCGTCAAAGCAATTAATAATAATAATATTTAATCGATATCCTTTACGGTTGTGTAGTTGAATGTTTTAACTAAATTCTGTTTCTGGAATGACAAATTCAGTTAACATTACTTAACTCTTTGATTGACAATAATTTGGTAACAATGACTAAAATGTTTTTCTATAGCTGAAAATAGTTTTTAATTATTCACAGACAAATTATCAGTAATTTATTATTAATTAAAAAAATTGCTTAAAAAGTATTTCAATTTAAATAATGTGATAATTGAATAAATTTTTTTTTCGTTGAAAGAAAATTAAAAATATAATTTTGATTTAATTTACATTTTAGTTGTTTTGAAATAAATTTGTAATTAATTTAATAAAATAACAGAAAATCTTAATTGATTTTTTTCGTTTAAAATAAAATAATTTTAACTTGTAGAATTGTTGTTGGGGATTGTAAAAACCTGAGCTATATTTAATTAAATCAATTAACACGTCACAGAAAAAAGTGTTTTTTCAATTAAAAAAATGGTTTAAAAAGTATTTAAATTTAATTAATGTGATAATTGAATCAATTAATTTTTTAGTTGAAAGAAAATTAAAAATTTAATTTTGATTTAATTAACATTTTAGTTGTTTTGAAATAAATTTTCAATTAAAATTTTAATTAAATAACGAAAAAACATGTAGAATTGTTGTTGGGAATTGTTAGTATTTATTTAAATAAATTAACACATTGTTTGAAATGGCAAAGTTTTTTGATCACTTTTTTAATTAAAATTAAAAATATCATTTATTGAAAATATTTTTTCAAAATTTTAAAATTTCTAGTAATCCATATAATCATTTTGGTAATAGGAGCAAAATCAACAACTTGTTTGCTTGATATTATGAATTTAGAACAAATTTGGTGTTTGGAAAAATTTAATAATTTTTTCTGTGGTTGTTTGAAACGGAAAAGTTTTTTGATCATTTTTTTTAATTAAAATTAAAAATATATTTTATTGAAAAAAAAAAAAATATTCACAATTTTTAATTTTTAAAAATTTTTAGTAATCAATATAATCGTTTTGTTAATAGGTGCAAAATCAATAAATTGTTTCATTAATTCTATGAATTTGGTATTGATTTGCTGATTAGAGACAAATTTAAATTTTTTCTGCGTTGGTAATTATGATTACGAATAATTTTTAAAGTAAAGACATATGTCTCATTTTTGGGCTCGAATTCTATAACAATTTTTTTTTCGACATACTTGTGTAATATTTCACATAAAGATTTAGTTAATTTAATATTGCATCTAATAAACTTTGTAGGTGTAAAATTCAATATTTATTTTAATACTTGTTAACAAAACAAGTTCAGCAAAATTAATACTATTACCGAAATACCTTGCCATATTTAATTTTTAAATATAATTCACATACAAAATCTTTTGCAATCGTTATTGATTATTTCTTTTGTTTTTGATGTTGATTTAGTTTAAATCTTATCAGAAATTTATGATCCACTTGTGTTGTTTCATGATTTAAAACTAAACAAATACTTCCAAATTGTATGAATGACACAAATACATAGAAGCACACAGGAGATACACACGTACAAATATATAAATCCTTGCAAATGATGAGTTATGTACTTTAGCATGGCCCCATTTTAAGGGAGGAAAATGGAATTGATGAAATTACAAAGTTAAGTTTGCTTTCCGAGATTATTTTGAACAATTTTGCAACTAGAATTACTGGCTTTAAAAATTTTACACACCCGAGGAAGTCAAATTCTATTACCTAAACGATAATTTTTTGTAGGATGTCACATTCTTAACTATAAATATTACTGTGCAAATTTTAACAAGCCCTACTAGTATCGCGAATACGCTCGTTAACAATGTAAAATAGCACCTTTGAATTCAGTGTACTGAAATTAGCTTTACCGGAAGGGTGGTCGGATTGTTGAAAAGGCACAGTGTATTTGTCAAAAAAAAAAAAAAAAAAAAAAAAAAAAAAAAAAATTTTTACTATTTTTAATTAGGCTTAAGTTCATTAAATTTAATTTTCATTAAATTATTTTTATGAAGAAAGGAATTTTACAACATGGAAAATCAATTTAAATTGTTATTGATAATTTTCATTCTTGACTGACCTGGGATTCGAAGCCAGGCTGTCTGGCGTGTGATTCGAACCCAGGCGGCTGGTTACCCTGACATGTTTCGACCTCAACCACTAGGTCTCCTCAGAGGGATTTGCCGTCTTACACTCGCAGCCATCGATGACTGCTGACGTCAGTAGTCAAACATCAATCCTTAAACCAAATTGTATTTTAACCTTTGGTAGATCGAAATTTGCTTTTTGAATGATTATCCATTTTTAATTGATCTCACATGTTTTCCTTACTTCTGTTTTTTCGTACTTTTGTCAAGAATTCTTCTTGAAGTCCAAAGTACATTTTTTGTTTATCATGTTTTTGTCTTTCTTTTTTCTTGTTGACATTTTTCAGCACAACTTGAAGGACAAATGAACACATAGAGCTTGTGCCTTAGCTTTAACAATAATTAGTATTGTACTAATTAAAAAAAAAAATATTTTAAAAATTAAATAAAATGTGTTTTTTTTGGGTTTATTTTTTTGTTTCCAAATTTTTTCGTGGCAAAACATGAAAGTGTATTTTGGCAGTTAGCTTTAAATGATTTTTAAATTTAGCATTAGAAAAATCGTTATAAAGTTGTGATTTAATACCGAAATTTTCAAAATTATATTATAAAATAATATATAAACACTATCATGTTTACAAATTTCGATAAACTTTTTGATTCTCTAGATATAAAAATTGTTTGTTTAGTTATTTGGAACGCGAATCCGCACTTTGTTTTTATTTTAACAGCTACAGCTTTTGGCGATATAACGTTATGGAAAAGATAAAGGCACTTTCACCACATATAGTAGCATTATTTGATAAAGTGTTTCACTATGGAGTAAAAGAAAAATCAAAAATTGGACAACAAAAATATCTTTAGACCATGAAAACATTGTCTCTTAATTTCCCCACAGTAGTTACGAGATATCATAAAAGTTTGACCCACAAAAATAAAAAGGTTGAAAAATAATTTAAATATATTTTTCGAATTTACAATCTTAGATGATTACAATACATATCAAACAATAGACTGGAGAATAGAATTTGATACCAAACAAACCAATACCCCATAACCATTGAATTACAAAGGCGAACATGGAACTTGACTGGTTACACCATACGAAAACGGGTAACAGATATTGCTAGAAAGGCGATTGATTGAAATCCTCAAGGTGGCCGTAGATGAGGTCGACCAGCTCATACATGGCAAAGACAAATAGAAACCGAAACGTCAAATATCCAAACTAGCTGGAATGAAGTAAAAGACATTGCTATGAACATACCAAGATGGAAAGATTTTGCTGAGGTCCTATGCCCCTTATGGAAACGATGGGAAAAAATACATATGTGACAGCGCATAGAGAAAGGGACCAGTAAGGTAAAGGGAACAGTAAAAACCAACTACACAAAACAAGAGGTAGGGACGACGCGCAAAATAGAAAGGGACCTAAGTGTTTTGTTCAGGAGAGCCATTTTAAAGATTAAAATACGTGTATCTTTGGTCTACCATCACTGAGCGTGTTGGTATTGGTCTCATTTGAAAGCGACTGAAGTCGTGAGATGTGTCACATATATAGATATATATACAATTTACAATCTCGCATTATCATAGTATTTGTTGCATAATCGTATAATTATACAAAGTGATGGATTTGTATATGTTTTGTAAAATATTTGGGTGATTCACAAGGTGTGCTATCAAGTCATATCGTCATAATGTTTCAAATAATATTTTACAATTGTTTAAAAAAAATATGGTTTTGTTTCAAACAAAATAAAAATTTTAATGCTGTGTTTATTGATTCGTCATAACTGTACAGTAGAAATTTAAATTATAAGCGGTTTCCAACAGAAGTCAGACATATTTATTGTAATAATTTTACAACTTTATGACTACCTGGTGAATGACCCAATTGTATTTATACCAGGCCTAGAAATGATCGCTTTGTTTGGTGAATTTGTAAAAATGTTTTTAGAATGTGATAACAAATACTACCAATTGTATTCTTTTTAATAATAATTTTATCTTAAATTCATTTCAATTTATTTTTTTAACTATTTTAATCACAATGTCTTATCAATAAATACTTATTACCATTTCAACTGAAATTAAATCTCCCATTCCTGGGTTAATTTCATGGTATCGATAAAGTGTGAATGACATAAATAAAAGAAGAAGAAAGAAATAAAAACATAGAGTGAAAAAGTTATAACTTAAATATATTAATTTCCTTTTTTTGTTTAAATTTTCATATTTTTTACTATTAGCCATGGTAGAATAATACATGGTATAGTCATTAGAAAGTTTGTTCTCAATTTTAAAACCCATGTAATGTCAAACAAAGGAAAATAACGAAAAAATTAAAACACGCGTCAAAAATTAAATAAATTAATTTTATTATTTTTTTAAAATATCTTAATGTAAAACTTTTATAATACCAAATTTTAATCAAAAATCAATTGCAAATGTACAATATATTGAATAAGCCTTAATTTTGTATAAAAAAAGTGGGTGGCGATATCTAAAAAGTGCAACACATGTATGTTAAAATTTAAACATTTGCAATTGAGTAATGCTTAGTTGTTTGACATTACATGGGTAAATAATGACAACTCTCCCTAATAAACTATGGAATTAGGTAAAAATAAATTTGTTGTTCTTCTAAAATATTGTACTCAAAGAAAATTGACCATGTACATTGAAGTGATATGTTCCCTTTTTGACATTTGACAATACGATAAGGTAACGATACAACAAATTTACACACGTAAAACTGCTCTGAGTGAAAAAGCAGCTTGCGCTCGTTGTCATTATTTCTTGAAGACAATCACGTCGTTCTGTTTGTCTACTTTTCGTGCGTGTGAGACCAAAAAGTTCTTTGGGGCAGATTCTGGAAGCTCTCGCCTTCCTATACGAGGGTTTAGGTCGAACGAGGACTTGTAGTTAAGGTTCTAAAAATGCGTGTGATACCCTGCCAATGTGACTTAAATAGTGACTTTAAGTAAAAAAAATTAAAAACAACAAGTTTATCTGTTCACAAGTGCATAAACAAAAATCGTATTTTTAAACAATAAGCCAAACGAAGGAGTTTGTGAATTGGACACTTGTTTTGTGTATACTACTGTTGTATGGAAAATTCGATTTGTATCAGTTTTGTTATTTCACTAAATTTTGGTTATATTCCTTTGGAATATATTTCTATCTACGTGCTTCTGGACAAAAAACTGACTCGTTGTAGTATTTTTATTTTTTTATGAACTTTTAAATACAAAAATGTCAAAAAATTATTATTTTTGCTAAAAACTAGGTACTTATATCTGAAAGTACTGTGCAGATTAAGAAATAATGTTTGTACATCTTAAAGAGAATTTTGTTGTCGAATTTTGGATTTTTTATTTTACTGAATAGAACAAAGCCTTTTCAAGTTATTCTAATGCCCGTAAATCTATTGTGTGACGTATTTTAAAACCTATTTCTTACCTACGGGGTAAAGTGTAGTGTATTTTAAGCCATCGATTTTCGATAGTTAATTCACGTGGGCCAATTTAACGTTGAAATGGACAAAAAAGTGTTACTGGATAAGTAAAGATAACTGTTAGGTACGAACACGACCAGATATCTGTTAGTAGAAATTACGAGCATAATACATTTATGTTATGCAAGTGCCTTTATTTTTGATATAACGCTACATCGCGAAAACTAGAGGTGATAAAAAATTCCAATTATACATTGCACATCTGTATTCCATAAGTCGTAGTCTGTGACAGCTAAGCTTTTTCGAAACGCGACGTACTGCAATCATGTGTTTTTAGAACTAAATTTTTATGGGATTTATGCAGTGTTGCAAAATTTCCACAAAAAAGTGGCTAAATTTTAAATAAAAGAAAGTTTCGTCGGTCAAGCCCGACCATAAGGTATTTACTTAAAAAAATTCAAAAAATTCTAAATTTGGGACCCATTGGAAATCTTCGACCCACCAAATCAAAATTATTTAATGGGTTAGCATTTCTACAAGTATATACATTTTTACGAGTGTATAAATTTTTATGAGATTTTGAGTTATGAGATATGAGTTACATTGATTTTAGGGAGGGGGTTTATATGGAACTGTGGTCAATTCTGTACCTTTCACAACAACATTTTGACATGACACAGCGGATATAATAGACGTTATTTTTGGCCAAAGGTTTACACAGTCAAATTCTAAGCCGGTCGGTATACTAAAAGGTGGATTAGCACCAATATTTGTATGTGTTACACATCTGCACGAACTTATAGTGTCCTCTTCATCTACGGTGGTGTGTGCATAAAAATGGCATAAAAAAGGCGAACCAAAGGTTTACGCTTTAAAGAATTATTTCCTTTTTCAACGTTCTCTCTTTTGAGATCTATGCATATAATTTGTCCCACGTATCTCCAATATGTTTGTCCCTTCCAAAAAATAAGATTTGTCAGGCCTTTAAAAAAGTTTGTATTTGCTTGTGAGATGGCTTCATCGTTGGAGTCAAATCTTTATCCGTTGTGCCATTTCTGCATGTTTGGAAACAAGAATTAGTTACTCAGGGCAAAATCCAGAGAATTTGTTGGATGAGGGAGCAACTCCTGACCTAATTGATAAATTTTTATCATGTAATGCTTAATGAGCACATGAAATTCACTTTCTCCTATTTTCTCTTTTAATGACGAGGTAGTCTGCTATCAGTGGCTCTCAAACACAAAGCAAATTATGCAGTTTCTTCAAATTTGGACAGAAGTCAACTGTGAGATGCCTGTTGCCCTTATTGTAAATCAAAAATTCTGGGTTCGCACTATGAAAGTTGTCTTCGGAAAGTCTGAGTGCATTTCTGAAAGGGGAGAGAAGATAAAGATGTTAACTTCCCCTCTCACCAATAAGCTCAGAAACAAATTTTTCATAGTGTGAACCCAGACAAAGTCACAACCTTATTATTCCGCCCTCGCATAGTACTCTGAACGTTTTTAACATGGCGATGTCCTACCAGGGGGTTAATTGACACCTTTTTGACACTTTGTAACAGGTCACTGAAATAACCTTAATGGGCATATCCAATTTCGGTTAAAATAATGCCTGTCGCAGATATTGTCCCAAATGAACCATGCCAATATGATAGATTCCCATCACAAAAAGTAATAGAACTAGAGAGAATCAGCCACTACCCGCACAAAATCCAGTCACATGAATAGTTTTGTGCCAATTACCTTTCCTCTGGACCAACTACACTCTAAACACATTATCACCAGTTAAGTGATATGTCTTGCTTTCACTTATCACAATTCGTTCCTTTTAATTATAAAATTTTGTTCACTGGTTACGGGATAAGTGCTTTAAGAGCAATTGAAGCAAATTTCCCGCAGGATAATTGCAAAACACGTATTGCGAACTCTATATTACAAAGACAATTTTTTCATTTAATTGGAAATATAATTTTAAACTTTTTGGCACCATCCTAATATTCAGGAATTTTAATATACATATAGTACTTTTGTTATAAATATTCTCGTAATCATTATTGGTTTTACTACTACTACTGGTTGTAGCAGTATGAATTATTTTAAATGTTGCTGTTGTTATTATTGCTGTATTGTATGGTTTTGAATTTTTGGTTTTGGTATTGGTATCTGCATTTGAAAGAGATAAATTTTTGCATTGACATGCATTGTAAAATATTAGAGAGAAACATAAACACAGACGAATCTGTTCATATCGTCATCCTCATCAACTTTGTCAGCATAACTGGTAATTTTGAGCACAGTGGGTTGGTTTCATAAAAAAATATTTCTATTCTATTTTAAAAAAAACTAAATGGAAACTGAGTTATATAAACAATTTAATAATAAATTTTCTTAAATTTTCGGAATTAATTAAATTCCATTGAGCACCGAAATTTTCCTATGATTTTTAAAAATGCTTTCTTCATTGTATTCATAAATAAAAAAAGTAGTTTTTCGCAATAAATATTTGAAAATTTTCTTTATTCATTGCTTAAGCTGTTGGTATTCATTTGCAACACAATGGAAATGTGCCATTGTTTGAATGTTCTGGGAATTTTTATATGAAAAATGAAAAAAAGTTTAAGCGAAAAATAATTTTTAAGAATATTTTTTATCGTTGATAAAGTTGTTTGTTTAAACACTATACGCATGCAGTTAATATTGATTGTAATCATTACAATGGCAACTGCTATAATAACAACAACAGCAAAAATTCAAACAATTTATGGCTTTATAAACACAATTCAAAAGTTCGCATGTCAGGCATAGTAACGCTCAAAACAAGTGAAGTAGTGTGAACAGAAGAGTAAAGTATCGCATACTTTAAATTGATCTACATATTTATGTAGAGCACGAGAGTCGGTGGATAAGGGTTTTAAAATATAAATATATATATACTTATTAAATTAAAACAAGTAAGACTTTTTTCATACAGATCATTTGATAACAAAACTATTTATACCGAAATTTGGATACTTTTACCGTTCTCTAGTTAAACAGAGTTTTACGGTTTCTTTGTCCGAGAGGTGCCATACCAGAGTAACGTAATATTTTTTTTCCCCAAAAATTATTTAAAAACCTGCCAAATTTAAAAGTTTAGATAATAATTTAATTTCAACTTTTTTAACTTGACTCAATTTAAACTTTCGTACTAATATCATTACGTAAATAAAACAAAAATTAACAAATTTTGAACATTTTACTGAAATTCCTTCAAAAATATTTTGTCTATAGTTTCTTGAATATTTTTATTTAACAACATTTCTCAAACACAATTAATAAACAGCTTAAAAAAGACTGTAACATATTTACATGTATAAATTATATATGTATCTGGTCAAAGTAGAGTTAGCAAAAATCTTTACAAATATTTGAAAATTTGAAGATATTGGAATCAAGTTTGTTCAAAATATTCAGTGTTGCCAAATCATTAACGTAAGGATATTAAAAAGTTTGAGCATTTCAGGTGTTGGATTAAAGTTGTGACACGTATAATTTCATCAAGTACACAAGGTAACAAGTTTTTTATTGATTAAGAACTGAATGTTGTTTTTAAGGTTATTTAGGACGCTGAATTCAAATATGCACTCTGTTTTTTTCTATCAGCTCGAGTTTTCCAGATATAACATTATTTCAAAAATTTGCTAACAATATTTAAGCCGTGTTTTCATTGTTTTTTAATTTGCCTAGTAGTTTCAGAGATATCATTGAAGTTTTAAAAAAAAGAACAATTTAAAATATAAAAAAAATGTTATATTAAAATTCATAAAAACCTCAATTTCGGCAAAAATCACAGTTTTGGTATAAATACAGTTGGCTTAACATATTTCGAAAGAAATGAGCTTTATTTCATTGTAATCGGTGCACAACTTTTGATTTTAAATTGTTAAAAATCGCGATTTCCATTCAAAAATAACATTTTTTTAATGTGTGTTTCACTGCTGCTGTTCTATTTATGGACGTTTTTTCCTTCAATTCACTACACTTGATTGTGCATAAAAAAGAAGTGATATTTATGATATATATCTCATTTTTTTCAAATGATATGGGACTCTATGTGAAAGTAACAACAAAGTCTTTTTATGTTTTGAATTTTTCATGAATTTTATATATAAAAATTGTTTTTTTTTTATTTTTTTTTTACGTACACAACCATTACGCTGCCATTTTTTTTGTGATTTGCAAAAATTTGATTATTTTTTCAAAGCTAACAATTACATCTTAAAAAAAGAAAAATTCTGAAAATCGTTTCATGAAGAGTGTTATGATTTTGTGAGCTTTGAATTTTTGAAAACAAGTAAAAAATCCGATTAGTACCTGTAACGTAAAAGTGCGAGCTGATGAAGAAAAACGGAGATTATACTTGAAATCAGAGACCTCAAATTAGAACAAAATTGCATCAAATTTCTAATCAACACTCAAAAAGTTCAATTTTGTTCCGCTGTGTTATTCACTCTTTTTTTATATCTTTTCAAAGAGCTTTATTTTATAAATTTTACATTTTTAAATTTCACGAAAGAAAGAAAAACTGAAATTTAAGCAGGAAAAAATTAAAGGCCCAACTATAATATGCATGAGCTAGCTTAAGCTACTCTCAAAATTAAAGAAAAAACCCTTAAATGCATTAAAAAAACCCAAAACAAAAAACAGTTTCATAACACATAATAAAAAGTTTCAATATGGTTCGACACATATGATTTATGTATATTGTTACAGTAGCTTACGCTAGCTCATGCACATTTAGGTATTTTAGAAATTTTTGTAAAATCTAGCGATTTTCCGACACGTTTAGCGGGAATTTAGCAATTTGTTGTTTAATCAAAAACAAGCTGTTCAATATAATATTCTTAAGAGCATAATAAACCATACAAATTGCTTGGCAAACATCTCTATTTTTGCATCAGTTTGCCAATAAACAACATAATTATTTTTCGTACAAACATTAATTTTTCCGTTTTGTTTTGTTTTCAATGAATGCAGACGACGATTCTGCTGCGGCAATTTTGCTCGCTATTTGTTTAAAACGGAGAAGAAATACAAAAGAAAGAGATCACCCTTGTGGGTCTCCCAGTTTGGCCACAGTGGGGTAAGCATCCCTCAGAGAACCACTGAAATACCCTACAACATAAAAAAATCAACAAAAATCAGCCAATTCGTAAATATCATTAAAATAAACTTATGGAACACTTAATTGGGAACATTATCTATAAAATAAGGTATAAATCACCCTTGTGAATCACAGTTTAGTTTATCCAAACGCTGCACATATTGCTTTCACTTTTGGTGTATTTTGAACTTGAAGTAAGAGTGCTCTAAGCAACGTGCTGTTTAAGGGCCAAAAAATTAGAATTTACGGCTGAAAATTATCTTATTGCTTCTTCGTCTTAGTCTTTACTCTGCAAGGTTTTCGCTAAAACGATGACTTTTAGCACTAGACATCACAAAAAGTTTGACAAATATCCAACATGTCTGCATAATATTTAAAATTTTTAATATTTCTACAAATATTGCTTCAAACGTTTGTACAAACAGCAAATACCCCAACTAACAACACAAAAGATTTGTACAAACGTAAAATTTTGACATGTTTGCCAAGCCATTTGTGTGTTTTATTATGCCCTTTAGTTATTGTACAGAAAAGACAATAGTTAACCTCCTAAAGTCCCACTTAATTTCCCATAAGAATTTTACGCACTAAATTTGCCCCTAAATGATAAAACAAACCCCTAAACTGGCAACTCTGTACCATACCCACTTATATAATGTCGCCCACTTTTTTTGCAGATGTTGTGTATTGATAACCAACTATTTGTGCAAAACTTGGATAATTTTATTGTTACCCTTCTACAGATACACAAAAATCTATATTGTCTTTATATTAGAATGTCAAATTTGTTCCTCTTATTCGAATTTATTCTGTACACATTTGAATTTTTCTGTACACATCGTGAGTTGTGATTTAAAGGTGTGAAAACGAACTTAAAATTTTTATTATCGAAGAACAATTTATGGCATTTACTGTTTGAAAATTGTAACATGTAAATGTTGGCAAAGACTACGTCTGAAGTGGTCCATTCGGAAGGTCCAAATTTAGGCGACTGGTATCTCGCGAATAACACGAGTAATGTTGGCTTCCAAAGCGTCAATCGTAGCTGGCTTATTCCGGAAGACCTCAGACTTTCCATATTCCCAGAGAAAATAGTCCAAAGGTGTGATATCGCACGACTTGAAAGTGCTCACCAAAATGATTTCTCAACAAGGTCATTGTTTCACAGCGCGAGGGCTCGTAGCATCACCCTGTTAAAACTAGAGCTTACCGAGTCCATGCGCTTCAATTTCAGGAAGCACATAGTCCGTTGACATGGTGCGATAACGGTTACTATTGACGGTGGAATTCTGATTTTCCCCATTTTTTAAGAAATATGGACCAATGATTCGATAAACCACACCATACGGTTGTTATGTGGTTTAACCTTATTAAAGGCCTGCTTTAGTTTTAGTTTGATTCAATTACCATTCTTATCCAACTGCTAAAGAATTGCTCGGCTCCTTCGTATGAAAAATAAAACACACATTCCACACTCGATTCTATGAGAAAGGAGAAGAGAAGGAGTAGCATTTGTTTTGCCAAAGCAAAAGAATTATTTTTTTTTATCTGGTTGCCATTGTTATGTACCGGCCAAAGAAGTGAATAAAAAAAAGATATGAGTATGGAATGGAGCGAGCCTTGTACATCCAAAAGAAGGAGTACAGCGGCATTCTTAAAGGCATCCGTACTCCTTCTTTTTCCCGCTGGATGCTTTCTGTTAACTTGTTCTCCAAAACAGGTCATTGCAATATTATGTTATTTATGAATGAAACTCAAATTCAATTACAGTAAACAAGTTTTATATATAATTCATTCACTCTTATTTTTATATATTGTTTTGTCTCTTCTTATCTCCTTGAGTATTTCGTATTAGCACCTTAAGTAAAGACAAACAAGAGGGTTATGAAAAGCAGACCTCTAGTGTGTTGCCCACGAATTTCTTTAAACGTCTATTGTAAGAACTATAGATTTTTGTTTTCAAATTAAAAGAACTTATAAAGTCATCTACTTAAATATGTTTGCTTTATTAGATATACAACATATGTTTGTTCATATTTCTGCATATAAGTGTACACTTTTAAGTGCACAACAGTTGGTCTATGGATGATTGAACTTTGTAATAATATATTACGTGTATTATTACTATCACTATTTTACATACAATAATATGCCCTAGAATCCTCACATATGCACAACTTAGCATATAACATTTAATAGGTATACTATTTACATACACAAATGCATACATATGTACAATATGTTAACATATCTGTATGCTGTAGTTTTAAGCCATGGGGACCCTTTTAACTGTTGTAAATATTTATTTATATGAAAGTATGTTTATGTATGTTTACAATACTAAACACTAGAGTTTAGTACAGCAATGACAGTCAGTAGACATAAACACTTGTATATTCATAGTCTTTTTGTATGTGCAACATATAAACTCGTATTTTATTGCTATATTTTCTATCTTTGTTAAAGCCTTTTATAGTTACGTAAATAGGGATTCATATTTTTGAAAATATTTTTGTAAAAATTCGAAGTTTTTTATATTTAGATAATTTAATAGGAATCCTCTATTTTAAAATAATAACGGACAAGTGAAATTCAGATCGTGTGTCTATCTTTAGTACATTTCAGAGTTAATTTTTTCGGCTTGTTATTAACGACAATTACACTGCGCTGTTTAAAAAAAATAGGCAAGCCGGGCACCTGGTGGTGCTGTTTTTTTAAGGTAAACTGTTGTTTTCCAGATATACCGTTATTTCGAAAATGGAGGAGGTGGCACGGCATATATTCGCGTAACCCAAAAACGGTCTAGTTTATTGAAAAAACTAAAAAACGAAATCCCGCCATACAATTTCCTTTAAGTAAAGTTAAACCTTTTTCTAATATGCGCAGTCTTCTTAGAAACATAATGTTTTTGGAAAAAAATGATACAAAAGTAGAAAATACTGCTGCGCTTTTTTTTCTAGCCATATAAAAACGAAGTTGCAACCCAAACAAGCCATAAGTGATTTAAATCTGTTTACAACTTTTGATTTTAAACACAAAAGGCGAAAAACCATTATATCCAAAGAACAATAGTGGACAGGGTATTACGCGTTTGTGCTAATGTTTGTAGGTTAGGTAAGGTTAAGAAACGTTATGTGCCCAAGGGCGCATCTCCACTCGGAGACCCACGAAGTTCATTGTGAATCCCTTCAGTATATGAAAATAGGAAAAAAAGAAGTAAAGAAGAAAAGAAAATATACCTAAGGTTTGATGCAGATAGATAAATAATGCATAGGACAAGTCCCCCCTACGGTCCCCCCCACAGAAACATCCGTCATATTTCCCTGGCAAACCCCAGAAGATCGGTTGGATTACATGCAGCGATAGGCCCTAGTTCACCGTGAAATCTAGCCCATAGCCTGGGACCCTGCATCCTAGTACAGTGGAACAGAATATGCGCAACCGCGTCTAGCTCCTCGGCATCTCCGCACAGCCTACAGAAGCCCGGTATGGCATTGTCCCATTTACACATAAAAGCCCTAACACAACAATGCCCCGTCAGGAACCCTATAAGGGTCCTGAGGCTACTCATATCCAATCCTAAAAGAACCCTGGTTGCCCCTGCGTCCATGACCAGTGAAAATTTGTTTGTAACATCTTAATATATTCGTCCTTTTTATATACCGAATGATCTAACGATGTCCGTCTGCCCAGCTGGCTGTCCATGTAAACCTTGTGCGCAAAGTACAAGTACACAGGTCCTAATTGTCACAAGGACCAAAACTACTAAAAATGTTAAGACTCGGTCCATAATTTCACATAGTCCCCAAACGTGCTACTTTTTCAGAAAAAAGTAGTTGTGCCCATAGCCGTCTTATTATGTTGGTATTTAGATTAAATTGGATCCAAGTTGAATTTATTGCAATATAAAGCATCTACCAAATTTTATTGGAATCAGTCCATATTTGACCATAGCTCCCATACAAATACTACTCCCGAAAATGGCATTTAATGCCATAAATTCCTTCTAAATGTTAAAATTAACATACAAATTAGTTATAATGCCATGTGCTCGTAGGTCCAAAATTAACCATATGTCCCGTATGAACCGCCTTCCTTAAATCGCTTAAACACAAGCAAATCTCATATCCTTAGATGAAGACATCTTAATTATATTCGGCACAAAAAACTTTCACATAAATCTTTACGTCATGTCATGATTTTGATCTGGCGGGTCCATAATTGGCCATGGGTTCCAAATATAGTACTCTTGCGCAGATTTGTTTTTCAATTATGTGGTGAAGAGTAAAATATGGTCGAGCTTAATCGGCCATATGATCAACTTCTAGGTTCTCGGAAAATTTGTATATTATTACTGAAAAGACAATGCACAGTGGAATATCTATTGACCGGACACCGATCTTACGAATGCCCTCTCTAAAGAACTGAAATGCTTTCCTTAAGAACTCTTACGGGACCAAGTAACAATATCTTTCGAATATGGGTGTTGGATTAAGGAATGCGTCCTTTAAGCGGTGGTGGCATTTCTTTTAATAGTTTTCACAAAATTTAAACATTTTGCGATATCTACTCAGTTCAATATTTCGATTTTTGTGTCTTGTAAACATCAATTGAACAGAATTCTTTAAAGACAAATTCGATTATGATATGCGAATGATTTCAACAGATTTGCACCCTTAAAAAACAAAGGACTACAGGATAATTAATATATTAATTTTTAATTTTAAGTTATATTTCTTTCCCCTTTTACAGCAAAAATGTTAATCTTAAAAAATATATATCTTTAAAATTTTCCACTTTTTATAAAAGCAATTTGCACTTTCAATAGTCAATATTGTTTTTACAAAAACTAAATCCCGATTAAAAAAAAAAGTAATTAAATGATTTATATACTTCCAATGTTTATTTTTTTACAACCATAAATTTACAATTTAAATAATATTGTTGTAAAACCCTAAAATAAAATAATAAATATCTGCCAGCTAGTGAACACAGTACAATCATAAAGTCTATGTACACAACAATTTTTCAAATATTTAATTATTTTTCAGCTATATTTACTACTATAAAGTTATTTTTAATTAAATTAAACAAATATAATTTAGTTGTATGTACGTATTTGTAAAAAGGCTAAATTTAGCAAATAACATATTAAATTATGACAGCATAAAAAATTGTTTATTGTCCAGTTCACAAGAACAGCTAAATGAACATTCACTATCAACAGTGTTATTAAAGTGTTGACAATTTATTAGTTTGAATAAGATTAAGCCATTAAGCACCAGCGGCAGAAAATTTGCACCACTAGTATTTTATATCTGATATAGACATTGTAACACTTAAACAATCCTTTTACAGGTTTTGTAAAATATTTTTTAAAGAGTTGTAGATTTGCAAACGATGGGTTAATATCTAGATATTGCATTTATTTTATAATAAAACTACAACATACATATTTACAAAATAAAATAAATAATTCATAAAAACATATGTAAATAAATATTTAAAACTAAAAAAATAGGCAAACTGACAAATGAACCCAATGAAGAGACAACACATAAAAAAAACACATCTAACATATACAAACGAAATATTTGAATATTTACCCTTTAACGCTTTAACCTGAATAAATAAACGAGAAAACATGAAAAAATGTGATTTTCTATATCGTATAGTTAATATAAAATTGTATTCGGCTGGGGTTTAATGTTTTTTATGGAAAATAAAATTGTTAATGTTATATGAAAATGTTTTTATAAAGGTCATGTGAAGCATGACCTTCCCGCTATAGTGCTCCTACTAAAGCGAGAAGGTATAGTAGGAGCAAATAATATGGATAAAAACTAAAGAGGGATTGGTCATACATTTGAACCATCTAGGGGTTTCCCAGGCGATGCCGGTGTAAAATTTAAGAATTTCGTTAAGCCGCCATATTTGTATGGAAGCGCCCCTAATGGATGGGGATAAGGATCAAATATGTTGTGAAAAAATGTTAAGGACAAAAAACAACCCTTAGAAGGGGGGAGGGCGGAGATGAAATAATCTACAAAATAAAATAATTTATTCATAAGCATCAACCCTAAAATATCAATGTTTGAAAGACTTACTCTAAATAATAACTAAATTAACCCTTAATGGGCTATCTTGAATTTGACTGGTTTTTGGTCTTTGTGTTAAGTTATGGGCTTTGGTGTGTTCCGACATATATAGTAAAATTTTATGGCCAACATTTTTGTAGAACATTTCATCAACACCCTCCCCCTTTTTTTGGTTGTTTTTTTTTTCGATTTTTTTGGTCTCCTCTACTAGAATCCGCTGTCAGAACCCCGTTATTATCTTCGTCTCGAACTGTGTATAGACAGATTGCCATGTTAATTTATTATTAACATTTTATTATTTAAATTCAGTGCTTTTAAAACTGAATAATTAGTTCGCAATTTTTATAACAAGATTTTAAAATTCAAAGTTTGCCAAATTAACTAATTGAAGCAAAGCCGCGAATAACGTTGTAAAAGTCGCTTTTTGCAAAAACTGACTTTTTTTTGCAGATTACCGTTAACATTTAACTCTCTTACACTGTTTGAACATCAACTTACCCAAAATTATGCATTTTAACGCCTTCAAAATGTGGTACAAAGAGTCAGCCGGTGAAAGAACGTTGTAAGTTACTAAGAAAATGATACAAACGAAATGGTTTGCAACGTGGAATAACGTTTTAAAAGCCGCTTGCGTAGTGAAAAAACGTTTTAAATGACATCGCAATTGTGGATATGAAACGTTTTTCCACTAAAAAAAAATTATAAACTGTAATTTAGCATGTAATTTAAATTATTTTGTATAAAAGTTTTTATTGTGTACCATGAAAAACAAAAATTTACTTTGGATTTCAAGAAGAATTCTTGACAAAAAGTACGAAAAAACAGAAGTTAGGAAGAACATGTAAGTCAATTAGAATAGATAATCATTGATTCAAAAAAGCAAATTTCGATCTACCAAGGTGAAATACCATTTGGTTTAAAGATTGATGTTTGACTATTGACGTCATCCGGCTTCAATAGCCGAGTGAGTAAAACGGCAAACCCCACTGAAGAGATTGTGTGGTTACAAACGAAACTAGTCTGGGCAACCTGCCCGTGAAAGCCTGGGTTCAAATCTCAGCGCAGACAAGAATGAAAAATTATCACTAAAATTTTAATTGATTTCATGTTGTAAAATTCCTGTCTTCATAAAAATAATTTAATGAAAATTAAATTCAATGAACTTAAGCCTAATTAAAAATATCTAAATTTGGATTAAAAACCATTAACAGTTCAATAAAATAACCACAATACTAATTATTATCATTGTTTTTGATAATCTAAAAATAAAAATGAAAAAATTGTAATCCTGCCTGTTAAAAATGGTTTTTGCTCTCCTGTACAAAATTTATTTTTTAACTTACAACGTTATATGCGGATGTGCTTCAATTAATAAAATAAAAAAATAAACAATTGTAAAGGACTTCTTTTTGCTAATTTTGGCACTAGTTTTACTTAAAGTGTTTAAAAGCGGTGGCAATAAAATGTCATTAATATTAAGCTTCACATTTTTTCCCATTTAGTTATACTTTTTTTTTTTTTTTTTATCAATTTTAATATTATATACAATGGCAATTCATAGCACAAGTGCTAATAAATTAACTTTATTAAAATTAAAAAATTTTTTTTTTATAAATTTTCAAACACATACACATATGTGTATATATACAACGTGTAGTAAGTTTAAATTTATATTTGATACATAAATAAACATTTCAAATCTACATACATTTGTAATTTTATTATTGCACATAGTTTAGTATCATCACTCTCTGGGGCACTGTTATATTTTATGCTCTATACTCGCAAAAATATTATACAACACACAATTGTGTATAAGAGAGTTATTCAAAATTATTGCACATTTAAAAATTTACAACATTTTATTCTAATGTTCTCATAACGATATATTTTAAATATATTTTTTTAAGTGAACATACATACATCGAGATATTAGTATAAATACTTTTATGCTAATTTCTAGTACTATTTTGTTTAACTAAATTTTATTAAGTTTTTACATGTGTAAAATATTTTTAAAACCATGTGTATTTTTGCATTTGTACTTGTGTTCGTTTGTGTCTACCATTCGATAGACGTTTTATTAAATTTTAATTGCATGTTAATTATTGCTCTTTTTCTCTTTTAGTAGTTATTAGTGAAATTAAATTTTTTATGTTTGTTTAGTTTTAATTATCTTTTTATTTTAATTTAATATGGTTTATCAAGTTTATTACACTTAATGAAATTTAAATTTTATTAAGTTCGAAAGCTTTTTTTTTTTGAATCTTTATATATTATATGAACTAAGAATAATTAATTATATCTTAATCTAATTTTTAAGTTTGCGTCCAGCTAATGCCGGACGAAAGTTCTCCTGATGAAGGTTCCCATTTACATCGGTGGCTAGCGCTCTTCTGGTCGGATAAGGGCTGCAGTATTTCTTATCCTTAAGCTGGTGTGGCCGCCATCAGTTTAAATATTTCGAGCTTGTGGGTTTGGGTGCGATTTAATCCTTTTCGGTATTTAATTGAATACTTTGCAATCATAGTTTTAACTGATGCTACATTCGGGTTTTTGTGAAAGTTCGAGTTTTTTACATAACACGGAGTAAAAGTGATGATTCGACGAATTTTGTTTTGGCGCCTTTGGATTTTCTCTATGTTGGACGCCGAGGCAGTGCCCCATAACAGGATATCATAACACCATATAGGCTTAAAGATAGAGTTGTAAAGTAGGAGTTCAAATCGTTACTAAGGGCCGAATTTCCTTAATAAACCAATTTATTTGAAATGTTGATGCCCACCACCATTTGTTTAAGTACACCCAAAGAAAAAATATGTTTAAAAATGGTCACCTCCAACAAAACTATTTTAAAAGAAAAATTTTAAACATATTATGTTTACTTTAACCATATTATTGTCACCGACAACAATATTATGGTTAAATGGGTCCCCCATCAAGAAGGCGCAACCATATTATGGTTGCCTCCAAACACGTTTTGTTTAATAATAACTAAAACATGTTTAACACTTATAATAGCATGGTTGATTTGCAACCATAGAATGTTGCTCTTGGAAAAGAGGAAAATACTATTGTTAATTTAAAAACAAATTATTGTCATATTTAACCAAAACATGTTTAAAGACAACCGTAATATGGTTGTGGCTTCTTGATGGAGGACCAATTTAACAAAAATATGGTTGTCGGTGACAATAATATCGTTAAATTTAACATAATATCTTTAAAAATTTTCTTTAAAAATAGTTTTGTTGGAGGTGACCATTTTTAAACATATTTTTTTTCTGCGTGTAAGACGATGAAAAATTATAATTCGGAAATAAAAAAATCAGTTAGAAATATTGCTTACATAACTCTTAAAACAAAGAAATTTAAAATGGTTCCATGCTGATGCTTGTTAAGTTTATCTGTACGTATGAATAGTATTATAAATTTGCTTTCTGCTACTATAGTGCTAAAACCGAATTCCAATAGATGATTTGTATGAGGAATAAGTAAAATATTGTACACTTTTCTATTTTTGAAAATTAATGGTTTGATCTGTCCCGCTTTCAATACTAAACAAATTGTTTCAATAAGAGATATGTTGGTCAAATGCCTTGCTACTAAAGGAAATTTTGTAATAATTATAAAGCTAAACTCCCACTATCGGCGCAGTGTAACAATTTTTGTCGTATTTCTTGTGTGGACAGTTACAATTTTTTTAAATGCGACATCTGTACCGAACTTGTGCTGACTGTGGACAGTCAAAATTAACCCTGTTGCACCGATAATTCAGACAGTCTTTTTCACAATGTGGAGCAATCAGAGTGTTTAATATGCACCGATTTTTATCGGCCACTTGTGCGCCGATCACCGTCGACCAACAGCGCCGATACAAGGAATGGCGAAACCAAATTTTGAAATTTCACCAACTGGCTAATAAATTTTTAAATTTTTGAGCTTAATTGTAGAAAAAATAAATTTGTTTTATCTATTATTCCATACGTTAAAACATTAAAAAGAACACTTGTACTGTGAACCGAAAAAAATTATCACAATGTGCGACGATAATTGGACCACCCAAGAATAAATTGTTCAATGTTTTTAAACGTGTGCCTATAGAGCACGATAAAAATAGTCACAGATTGTGGTATTTGAGCCGATAATAGGATCTTAGCTTAAGACATTTATTTTAAGCTTTATCGTGGTCAAACCGGCGAATAAGTGACAGACAGACCGGTATGGCTAAATCGTCTTAAACTCTTAGGGCATAAGATTAAACGATTCATTCCAACCCAATTTTTTTCGGTGGTGGGTATAACAATGTTGAAATAAAAAAATGTTATTCTGCACAGTGTGTTTTAAAGAATAGTACTTTTTGTTCAAGAGATTGAACATTACGAGTATTAATGGAAAACTATTTAATTATTTAAATATTTTATATATGGGCATTTCCTGGGGTCACGAACGTACGTTCGTACGCTTTTGATGTACAAATGATATAGAAAGCAAAACTTTTCCTAGCATTTTTTGCGATAGCATTTTGGTAGCTCTATGTTTATTGCAAAAGATGGATTTCATCGAGTTTAAGTTTTCATAATGATAGTTATAAACATGCGGCCACGAACGTACGCAATATAGAAGTCAACTTTGGCAGACATATTCACCCCTATCATGAACAATTTTCCGCATGAAATTTTTTCACATTCCACATTATTGCAACCATGAATAATTTCCCCCGAAAAATATCCACTTAAAAAAAATTTCACCTTATTGTGAATGTTTTCGTTTTGCGCCAAATGTGAATTTTTTTCATTGTTTTGTTCACTTTGATTTTACTGGTGGAATGCATATATCATGTGAGTATTTTTTATCTAATAAGAAATTTAAGGTTGACAAAAAGTTATTTTAGGGCAAAATCTGTGAATAAGTTTCAAAGTGACATTCTTCTCAACAAGATGCAAGGTAACAGATCCATTGCCTGTGGATTTGTGAAGATTTCAAAGGACGTAGTGGCAGACTTTTGAAAATGTTTGGTGGAATTCCAAATGATTTTTGTGTATCCGGCAGAGCGGTAGTGAGCACATCCAAAATGTACAAAAAGGCTGTTTTGTTAACTCTGTAGGCTGTGGGAAAAATCGCCCAAAGAAAAATGGCAAAAAAAAAGAAATGAAAAATCGCCCAAAAAAATTCCATGTAAAATTGGGCCTAAATTCATATGAAAAGTGACCTAAAATTTTTGGGCTATTTTTCGTTATTGTTGGGTGATTTTTCGTTTTTTAAATTTGTTGTAAAAAATGTTGTATGAAAAATGGCCCATTTTTTTGATTTTCTCCTCTATGGTATAACAAACACCGGCTTCGCTTACTAAAGCTTCTCTGCACAGACGGCCTTCGGCCGGGCGCAAGCATTTTCTCCTCTATGGTATAACAAATACCGGCTTCGCTAACTAAAGCTTCTCTGCACAGCCGGCCTTTGGCCGGGCGCAAGGATTTTCTCCTCTATGGTATAACAAACACCGGCTTCGCTAAGTAAAGCTTCTAAAATCTGCCTTGTTTCCAAATGAAAGCCGACTATGCAGAGAAGCTTTAGTTAGCGAAGCCGGTGTTTGTTATACCATAGAGGAGAAAATCCTTGCGCCCGGCCGAAGGCCGGCTGTGCAGAGAAGCTTTAGTTAGCGCAGTGTCCATGGACACTATGACACTTTTTGGAGTGTCATAACGTCCATGGACACTATGACACTGGACGTTATAACATGCCACCGGGAAAAAATTCGTTTTTGCTTTTTGGGTCATTTTTAATTTTTTTTTTGGGCCCTTTTTCGTTTCTTTTGGGCAAAATTTTATATATAACTTTTTGGGTCATTTTTCATGTTCTGTTGGGCGATTCTTCATTTGGGCGATTTTTCATTTCTTTTTTTGGGCCATTTTTCTTTGGGCGATTTTTCCCACAGCCAACTCTGTAATGCTGGATAAATCTAATAAACAATAAAAGTTAAGAAAGTACATTTTAATATTTATAAAAATTACTTACAATGTGATGGGTAATTCCAAAGGGTTAGATGCGTCTCGCAGCTCTCTACGAACAATTCGTGTGTCATTATTTGTATTTTCTTGCAGCAAAAGTATTGAACTGATTCTAAACATTTTATTTTTTATATGTGTGTTGTTTTTTTTATTATTGTTCTTAACCAAAATCAATTTTCTTTTTATTTACATATGTATGTCCACTCAAAATGCACTGATAACACACTAAATTTTGAACAGCTGTTCAAATTGTGAAAAAAAATTTTCACGTGAAATTGCCGATACCAATTTTCTGTTCGGGTGGAATGAAAATTTCACGTGAACAAAAATTTCACTTGTTATTCATGATAGGGGTGATTTTCTTTTTAGTGAAATGTAAAAATCTGCGAAATGAAATGGAATATTGAAATGTGATTAATTTATTTAAAAAGTGTATTAATGTAGATCTCTATGCAGTATTTACACAATAAAATATCTCCATTGGTTTTTTTTAAATTGGCCTAAATACCGGTCGTGAACGTACAATTTTTCCATATGTTTTAACCGTTAATTAACCGCTAATCGAACTTTTGTTCTCCTTACACTTTTCTCTTCTTAATTGATTGAAATAGAGAGATTTTAAAGAAAGAGTGGAAACATAACAAATTTGTTTGCATGTAAAATAATTAAATATAAATATGTCTTTAGAAGTAGCTTAAAAAGAAAATGTTAAATTTTACAGCTTCCAGTCAAATTTCTTAAAGTAAAACAGCTGAGATATCATAACATTCTATAACAAAAACATAGACTTTTTTTATATTTATAAACAATTAAACACAATGATTATCATATGTTTATATGTTATCTTCGATCCTAAAAGAAGAAGCCTTAACAAGCGATCTCCAATTACATCTATAAATTGCAGTATGTCACAATATGTCGTCATGAGGCTTGAGTAGCGTGTGACCAATCTAGTTCTATTTTTAGCTTCTTATTTTACGACCGATAACCATTTTTTGTGTTCACGACCATACCACATTGATCAAGACTTATTTTGGCCAAAATATTTTCAAGATGCTTTGCAAGCACCGGTTAAAAAAGACCTGCACAGCAATCATGTCTCGTGTTGCTGCGTTCTAGCTCTCGCAACCATACAAGAGTACCGACTTGACGTTTGAGTTTTTGTTTTTTGTGTCATTTTTATGTATTGCTGCTTTCCACACATTTGTTAGTTGTCCGAGTAATTGCCTTGCGCTATTCTATACAAACGGCGTTTATCACTTAAATGTTTTTATCATATATTTTACTCATGCTTTTTATATTGCTGTTGATTCTCCATACCTTTTTTATACCAATATGAATACCCTTAAGACCTTCCCTAGGGCACCAAACTTGTCACGTGACAGTTTAAAGTGGTAGGGACGGGTTCTAGTTCTAACACTTTATATGAAGAGGACTTATCACTTTTATATGGCGATATCCTAGGAGCGGGTTAATTGGCACCCTTTTGACACTTTGGAATATAAAAATTTATTTTTTTTTATTTAAAAAATGCCCACCTTACTATTTACTAACTATTAGTAACACAACTTACTTTAGCAGCTCATTCTGACAAAACTGAAATATGGCGCAAAAATTTTGAAATTGTTCAAGTAACGGTTAAGCCATCAAAGGAATAATGTAAGAAACAAACATAAAGAACAATTAGCAGCTTCGATGCATGCCGATTTATTTGAAATTGGTCAACTAGAAGCGAAAATATTAGGAGCGAAATCGATGCATCATGGTCTGAAAGGGGTATTCTTAGCCTAACCACAGATGCGGCTTTGAACAATTAGCAGCTTCGATGCATGCCGATTTATTTGAAATTGGTCAACTAGAAGCGAAAATATTAGGAGCGAAATCGATGCATCATGGTCTGAAAGGGGTATTCTTAGCCTAACCACAGATGCGGCTTTGACCTATTATCCAGGACATCATCTGGATACTATATATATGGGTCTTCCAAACGCGTCCCTTGTTTTCTTACATTTCCTCGTTTATCTAGGAGGGCTTCTTACTTTGTCGAGCACAATGTTAAATGAAGACTTAACACAGACTTGCCTGATACCTTTATTTACAATAATCTTACAACTGAACTTAAACATTAAAACATTTAAAATTATTATTATTACACAGAAAAAATGAAAAACTAACTTCAATTAACATAGTAGTTAGAAATTTGTACTATTAATTAAATTCCGTACTGACTTTCCGCCTGTAAACAAATTGATCATAATATTCTTACACATTTAGACTATTGGACTATATCGATCGTAACATCAAAGGGCAAATAATATTTACAATCAACTTGATAAGGGCATTTCTAATATTCCCTGAATATTCTATTTTTTTTAATAAGATGGGTAGTATGTTTCATAAGAATTATCCCTTTTCATACGAAATTATTTTAGGCATAACTATTTTAAGTCAAAATTTATTAAAATTCATAAAAACTTTTAAGTAAATTCAATAGCACTAATCGTCCAAATTTTTATAATAAATAATGTGGAACAGAGCTAAAAACATTTTTTTAAAATTCTTAATAAAATGCCAACTGCTAAATGAAAATTTTGCAGTTAAATAAAAAATTTTAATGCTAAATTTAGCTGCAAAAATGTCAAAATGGCCACATTGCTATTATATCCTTATTCACATTTCGTTTTCAACAAAAGTCAATTTTATTATTTTGTTTAAAAAACACTATATAGAAACAAAAAAAAAAAATTAAACAAAATCGGCTCTAAACAAAAAGATTTAAAAAAAGCAATTCAATTTCGAAAATCTAAGATTAAAATTTGTTTTTTGTATTTATCTAATGAAATTGAGTTGTCGCAAACAAATGTTATTCTCCCCTAAGACAAAAAAACTTATTTGGTACAATCGATACATTCGATAGTCTACCAAATCAGTTGTCAGGCTCAAACTGTTTCTTTGTGTATATTTGGGTTTTTAATTATTTTATTTTTCTAAAATGTATAAAACTTTTTATATTTAATTTGCTTTAAATTTATGTTTTTTTTTTTTTTTGTTACAGCAAAAAAAGATAAATGTCTTTTTTAACTCTACTTTAAACAAAAAACATATTATTTGAAAAATTTTAGTCAGTTTGTTGGAAGAAATGCCAAAAATAGCTTTCTAAAAATTAAGACAAACAGAAAATTTTTATAAACTTTTTATAAAAAATTTATTAAATTGTTAAATGCCTCGCATTAAAAAAAACAGGCTTCTTATAAATAATGAGTATACGCTATATTTCATAATAATAAATTGCTAACTAAAATCGTCATACGCCTTAGTATACTTTAATCTTCTTTACATTATTACACTTATTAAGCAATATTAATTTTCATCATACAATCGAAAAATCAAAATTCATAGCCAACACCATTAAATAACATTAGCGGCTGTCATTATTCATTATAATTTTCAAAACATTTAATCTATTTTCTTGTTAAACACAGACAATAAATAATAATGCGTATAACATAACCAACAAGGCAATGTGCTTAATAGTCTTATCAATTTAAATAAAATCTAAATGAGAACAGTAATGACTTCCTGAGAATAGCGAGCAGAAAAAATTGCTGTTCAACACAATACAAAACAATCATAAAATGATCCTATTTAAATTCCTATTTTTATACCTCTGTTACTTTCACTGTCTGCAATTCGAAAAAAAAGACATGATAACAAGAAAAGGACAATAACAACAATTGAAATGACATTAACAATAAGCAGTCAATTACACGATAATAAACAGGGAATATTTCTGTTAGGCATACGCTTAGTCAGAAAGTTTTATCGTCGTGAGCATCGTCAACACAACAAAAATAACAGCATCATCAGCAGCAGCAACAAAAACAACAACCAGTCATATCTGTGTACATCAACTAAATAAAAACAACAATTTCATTAAATTTCAATACTCTCCATTTTGTTCTTTAGTACAACTCCAACATTTATTAAGAAATGTTTTGATTTCAATATAATCAACAACAACAATAACAGCAATAAACACCATAAGCTTAATATCAGAAAACAAAATACACAGAAGAACAACAACGATAACTTGTATAGCAAATAGAAGAAGAAGAAAAAACAAAAGAAAATATTTAAAGAGTATTAGCAAGATTTTTGTCTCACATCTTTGATTTTACTCTCTGTTTGTTTTTTATGGAGGATGTAGTAAAGATAATAATATGATTAAATTTATGTATATGTTTGTGTGTGTCGTAGATGTTTGTTTTTAAATATAAAAGAGGAAGAGAAGGAAACAATCCTTGACTGAAGGCATCTAAGCAAAACATGATTACTTTGAAAATTGTTGTTGTTTTTAACAATACTTTAAAAGCTGATTTACTACAACAACTCATTAGGGCACAGTGGGGCATAGGAGAACGACAAAAAGGGTTTATGATGTTCAAAAAGTATAATAAAAAAATATAGAATCGTTGCAAAAATAATTAAATAAATAGGATTTGTCTTAAAATTATTAAATGTAAAAAAATAACATGTAAGTCATCGTCCAGACTTGCAATTTTTGTTGCAGCAACTTTTTAAAATTCTGTTTTAATTTTGCACTAGTGCTCAGACTATGAAGATCTAGGGTTGCAATTTTTTGTATATTTACCTTGCGCATTTATATTTTATACAAATACACCTACAGCCAACTTCAAGTTGCAAAGTGTGAGAATAACAAAACAAAACAGAATTGCAGAGTATATGAAACTGCCCTGCAGGAAAATGTAATCAATAGGAATCGAGAATGTTATATATATCTTGTTTAATATTTGATTCCAGAACCCATTACTCTTAACAGAACCTAAGATTGTAATACATTATTTTAATGTATACTGCGAATGAATTAAATAATTCATAACGGATTTTTATTAAGAAAATATGTAAAAGAGAAAAATAAAAATAATTGTCACGAGCAGAAGAAAAAATACGAATAATTATATACATTCCATGTCCTGCAAATGTGGGAATATACTATACTAAAATTAAAGACGTGATATCCTTAAGAATCACAGTCATAAAATTTTTTCTTAAAAAGACTAAAATTAAAAAGTGAAAAACAGTTATAAAATTTTTAAAAGACAAAAATTAAAAAGGTGATATCCTTAAGAATCACAGTTATAAAATTTGTTCTTAAAGGACTAAAATTAAAAAGTGAAACACAGTCATAAAATTTTTTAAAAAAAGACAAAAATTAAAAAAGTGATATCCTTAACAATCACAAAAATTTTTTCTTAAAGGACTAAAATTAAAAAGCGAAACACAGTCATAAAATTTTTAAAAGACAAAAATTAAAAAAGTGATATCCTTAAGAAACACAGTCATAAATTTTTAAAGGACAAAAATTAAAGAAGTGATATCCTTAAAAATCACAGCCATAAAATTTTTTACTTAAAACCAAACCAACAAACCGAAAAGAGAAGACCAGCAGCGAAAACCAGGTCAAGCTAAAGAGTAAGAGACCACAGAAATCAAATCAACAAACCGAAGAAGGAAGACCAAGAAATTCGTGAGCAGTGGGAAACAGGTAGAGCTAAGAAGTGAGAAGCCAGAACAACAACAACACGAGTTCCAGCAAACCAAGGAAGGAGGACCAAGAACTTCGTGAACAATAGTATAGTAAGTTTCATTTAAGTATTAATAGTATAATATACATATACGTCTTATGAGTGACACGGAATCAGTAGAGTCAACATCGGATTACGTTTCCGATCCCGAGTTTGAACAAACAAACCAATTTTTAGGAATACATTCAATAGAACTGGACCCAGGATTTGACTCAAACGACGGCTACCTGACCGAGGTGTACGAACATATTGGACAAAGAAACAATAGCGACACTCAAGGAAGACGTACCGTTAGAAGACGACGAAGACAACGACCCATTAGACCAAGACAACATTTTTGAAAGACTTTTCCGTTTTCAATAGAAACACTAGCAAAATGACACAGCCCAACCCTCCATCCATTGTTCTTGACCCCATCAAATACCTTGAAAGGCTTCCCGAATTTAATGGGGACAAACGTGATCTTTATAATTTTATAACCCTAGTGGATAGAGTATACCCACTTCTCAGACAATATGACGAAATGTCACAATTAGTATTCTCTGACTTGATTAAAAGTCGTCTTAGGGGCAAAGCTAGGGAGACAATTGAAATTAATTTTCACGCACAATCCTGGACGGATGTAAAAAAAATATTAATGAATAATTTTGGCGAAAAGTATAGCATTGAAGATTTATTCGATCAAATGAGAGCCGTCTCATTCAAAACAAACACAATCGAATTTTACAACGAAATAAAAGATAAATTAAGAAATTTGAATAACAAAACCAGCATGATAATGGGCGGAAACACAGGAGCAGGTCAAATCGCTACAAACAATATGCAAAGTGCCTTGAATATCTTCAAAGAAAAAATACCAGAACCCATGAGAACTATTCTAGCCTGCCGTAACCCGAGCACCCTAGAAGATGCCATGGAAATTCTATTCAAGTCGGGTTATGCATACTACGGTAATAAAACAGTCAAGCCAGGTAACAATTCATACGGTACCAACAATAGACTGAAAATAGAAAACAACTTAAATAGACAATCTAGCGGACATAGTAATTCGAGTAACAGACAAACATACCAGAATTCCCATACAAGGACAAATAACCACCAAGCACCAAACCAGCACTATAACCCACATTATCAGCAGAATCCAAATAACCATAGACACTTTAGTAATCCGAACTGGCGACAGCATAATTCTCATTACCAACAGAACCCTAATAACCAGAATTACCAAAGAAATTTTAATAGCCCGAACATACGAAACTTCCATCAAAATGGACAACCAAATCAAAGAAATAATTTTTTGCCCGTCCCTGAACCAATGGACGTAAACCTCGTTCACGATTCCGAAGAGCCATATATACCTCAAGAGGCATCATTCGAACAATACTTCGACCAACAAGAAATACAAGATACTGATTCTTTCGAAACCCCCCAAAATTTTTCCTTTAGTAGCCACCCCGGCGAATTACCACATATAGTATTAAAGGGCGACCTAAAATTTATAATTGACACTGGTGCCACGCACTCAATCATCAATCCGGGGTTATGCAACCCCAAATGGAAGGTTGATGTACCACCAGTAAACCTCAAAACATTGCAAAACAATGTGAAAACAAACACGGTATATAAAGTGCCATTGTTTTCTGAACTAGGGAATCCACAAGACTGGATTTACTTAATCGAATGTAAATTCCATAACACATATGATGGTATAATTGGGAATGACATCTTACGTAAATACAAAGCAGTAACAGACTATAACCAAAATATTTTAAAGATAAATAACCAGATAATTCCCTTGAAATTTCCGAGTAATCATACAGTTAAATTTGTCACTAATGTAGAATGCGGATTGGTACACATTACAGATTTCCGTTCTTCCAGCGGCGAAATAATTCTTAGAGAGGGAATATATAATTCAGAAAATTTTAAAGTCGAAATAGAAACCAATCTTGAATGTCCCGAAATAATTTACATTAAACCTGAAAATGCATGGCCAGTAACAATGGAAAACTACTTTCTTTCAAATGAACCAATAACAAGTGATAACCACAGTGATTTACCATTACGGGACCAAATTAGAATAGATCATTTGAACTCTGAAGAAAAAACGAAATTTTTGCGATTAATAAACAAATACTCCCAATTGTTCTATCAGACAAATTCTAACCTAACTTTCACTAACGCGATTAAGCACCATATTAATACTGTTGACGACATTCCAATACATTCCAAAACTTACCGCTACCCGTACATACACAGGGAAGAAGTGAGCCGACAAATCCGTGAAATGCTAGAAAACGGGATAATTAGACCGTCAAATTCACCATATTCAGCTCCAATTTGGATAGTCCCTAAAAAGGACGATGCAAGTGGACAAAAAAAATGGAGGCTTGTGGTAGACTATCGTAAGCTTAATGAAAAGACTGTGGACGATAGATACCCCATCCCAAACATAGATGAGATCTTGGATAAACTTGGTAGAAGTCTATATTTTACTACACTTGATCTCGCTAAGGGATTTCACCAGGTCGAAATTGCAGATAGCGACATCCATAAAACTGCGTTTTCAGTTGAAGGAGGGCACTACGAATTCCTTCGTATGCCATTTGGCTTGAAAACCGCACCCGCCACTTTTCAACGCCTAATGAATAACATCCTGAGCGATTTGCTAAATAAAGTGTGCTTAGTATACTTAGACGACATTATCGTCTTCTCAACCTCTCTTGACGAACATTTAAATTCACTACGTTTAGTAATGGATCGACCAAAAGTTGCAAACTTGAAGATACAAATCGACAAGTGCGAATTTCTAAAACGCGAGACAGAATTTCTTGGCCACATTGTGACCCAAAATGGTATTAGACCAAATCCAAAAAAGGTGGAATGCATATTAAAATACCCGATCCCCCAAAGCCCAAAACAAATTAAACAATTTTTAGGACTTAGTGGGTACTACAGAAAATTTATTAGAGATTACTCCAGAATAGCAAAACCTATGACGAACTATTTAAAGAAGGACGCTAAAATTGACTTACATAACACTGAATATCAGGAAAGTTTCGAAACCTTAAAAACCCTACTTGTGAATGACCCCATACTAGCATACCCAAATTTCTCTAAGCCCTTTGTTTTGAACACCGATGCAAGCAATTTCGCATTAGGGGCGGTATTATCACAAGAAGGCCATGCAATATGCTACGCAAGCAGGACTCTAAACGAACATGAACTTAATTATAGTACGATAGAGAAAGAGCTTCTTGCTATAGTATGGGCGGTAAAATACTTTCGACCATACTTATTCGGTAGAAAATTCTCTATCCACACTGACCACCAACCACTACAATGGCTATTCTCGATCAAAGAACCAAATTCACGACTCGTTAGATGGAGACTTAAATTAGAAGAATTTGACTTTACTATAAAATATAAAAAGGGTGCGAATAATGGAAACGCTGACGCGCTCTCCCGCATCAAACCACTAGTTAACTTTTTCGAGCAATTCATGACTAGCGTTATTACAGAGAAAAATGGCCCTATAAATATGTACAGAAACCAAATAATAATTCGAAAGGTGGGTCAGGATCTCTAAAGATAAGGAACCAAAAAATTTTCAATAACATCAGGAAACTTATTACCGCAAAAAACTTCGACGAAGCCACAATGTTGTTGATAATTAAGAATCACTTTGATCCCAAAAAGCTGAACGCTGTCTTTATCGAAGACCCTGGAACTTATGAAATATTCGAAAAAACAATTTCAATATACTTCGGACAAAGTAATGAATTTAAGATTATTAAATGTAACAACATCCTTACGGATATCCTTGACGAAAATGAACTGGTAGAACATATCAGGAAAGAACACATGAGAAATAATCATAGAGGTATAAATGAAAACTTCCAGCAATTAAAATATAGCATTTATCACCCCAAACTTAGAAAACGTATAACACAATTTATTAATAATTGTGACGTCTGTAATAGGGAAAAATATGAAAGGAATCCCATACGACCAAAACTCCAAATCACCGAGACACCAAGTGGACCTGGACAAATTGTACATATTGATGTTTTTTATAGCTTGAGAAATACCTTATTCCTGACTTTTATAGATAAATTTAGCAAATTTGCACAAGCAATAAAGATAGAAAACCGAACATGGATAGAATTTAAGAGAGCGGTTACTCAGTATCTGAGCATAGTGGGTAGTATAAAAAAAATTGTTACAGACAACGAGTTAGGTTTTAAAGCCCTACCTCTAAAGGATTTCCTCAAAGAAAGAAATATAGAGATCCACTTTACATCGAATAACAATCATTCATCTAATTCAGACGTTGAACGCCTGCATAACACAATTAACGAACATATTAGAATCCTCAGACATGATCCTGACAAAGACATCGATACCGTTGAAGAGAAATTAAACAAGATAATAATGTTTTACAATAACACCATTCATTCCACGACCGGGTGCAGACCCTCAGATTTCATAAACGGAAAGATAACGCAAGATAACTATCCATTGATAAAAGATAGAATCCAAAACACAAAACGTAGGACGATAGAAAAAATTAATCAAAACCGCGAAGACTGTGAACTTCGTACCGGGGACGTTTACATAAAACAAGATAGGGGCGGGAAAAATCACTCAAAATTCCGTAAAGTTAATGTCACAGAGTTCGACGACAATCATGTTATCACAAAAAATGGGCATATATATTATAAATCTCATTTAAAAAGGAAAAGGGCACTGCAGTAACCTCCCTGTTATTTACAGATTCAAGATGATGAAACCACTAATTATTCTACTTCTAATAAGGACCTTTAAGCCACAAGTTCTGGACGTACAAGACTTGAGCAATAATCACGGATACCTACCCATAAAAATCAGAGACGTGAACATAGTAGACTACTATATAAAGGTTATCCATGTAATCAACACTACCAAATACATAGACACGGCAAACACGATAAACGACAATATACAAAAATTAGGTAATACATATTCTAACGTTACCCCTTTACTAGAAAGTATTGGGAAAAGTATGGACCTTTGTAGGACAAAGATTTCTAACCTCATACCTAAATTCAGACAGAAACGTGGTCTTATTAACATAATAGGAAAAGGACTTAAATACGTTACAGGGACAATGGACAGCGATGACGAACAAAACATATTAAACCACTTTTCCAGAATAGACAAATTTAATAACGAGACATCAACAGAAATAGACCAATTGACTTACTTAAGTACGACATTATCGAACAAAGTCTCTAATATAACTTCACACATTAATAACCAACAACATATTATACAGACATATATTCACCACTTTAAAAAATACATAGGAAATAAAATCCTCAACCTAGAAGACGAAACCACATTCCTAGAAAACATATTCAGAATTAATAACGATTTGAACTTACTGACAAACCATGTAGACGAAATAGGACACGTTATATTTAACTCTAGACTAGGAGTAATACCATCCGACATATTGACAAAAGAAGAATACGAGCTCATGGATAATATAGAGTCCTACATCCATACCAATATTTCCGTAAAATACAGACATAATTTAGTTATACTTACTCTACAAATTCCTAGATTCTTAAACGAGACATTTGCTGAAGTTTTAATTGAACCAATTCCAAATAAATTTAACAGATCACTAGCCTTAAAAGATAATACTTTTCTAATACATAATAATGAAACCTATAATAGCGACACTTTTGATTATAAGAAACTACGTAAAATAAAGGATAACTGCATCCAAAATATTGTAAACAACAAAGAACCAAATTGTAACATGAATATGTCAATTATGGAAGAGGAAAAAGAAATATATCCTGGATTGCTAATATTTAAGAATTTTAAAAGCAAAATCGAAACTAATTGTAACACCACTGTAAACTTTGGCAAAATTAAAACTTTCTTAATTAAATTCGAAAACTGTAATGTAAAAACTGAACACAGATCCTATGAAAATTATAAAATTAATGTTAAAGAAATGTTTGTTATAGAAAGGTTCATGTTAAAAATTAAAGAAAATAATGAATCCCTTCCAAACTTACACTTAGATCCACTAAAATTTAACGACACAATAACACGGATAAACAGAAAACTATTAAGTAATCATATACTAAATATCAGTAGTAATGTAAGTGCCTTGGTTGTCATTGTATCTATTATTATCCTAATCTACATAAGAATGAACAAGAGAATTTACATATTATCTTCGTCGGAGCCTCGAACTAACGGTGGGGGAGTTACAGCCACACCAATGTTCACAATATAAAAACATACACACATTGACATACATATGTAAGTTTGTATGTACTTTTATTATAAAATTACTTTCAAGACGGTTGTCATATCGGCGCGTGTAACACTTCCGCCACAATCCAAATAATTCTTTGGAATTATTTGCAAACACTAAACAAAAACATACAAACATTAACGTACATATGTATGTTTGTATTACTTCCAACATTTACAAGATCGTTGTCATATCGGCGCGTGTAACACTTCCGCCACAATCCAAATAATTCTTTGGAATTATTTGCAAACACTAAACAAAAACATACCTACAAACATTAACATACAAGATCGTTGTCATATCGGCGCGTGTAACACTTCCGCCACAATCCAAATAATTCTTTGGAATTATTTGCGAACACTAAACAAAGAAATAACAAATCAGGTCAATCGACCGACGAGTTCACAGAACTGTTTTTGTCTAAATAAATTGCTGAGATCTCTCTTTTTCATTCTTCAATTAATACTTTATAATTACTATAAATAATAAGTATCAAAAAAGATAGTAGTCAGTTGTATCTTATACTTAGTTGTCTTGCTGTGCATTACCACAGCAGACAAAACAATAAAATCAATTCAAAAAAGATAAACAGTGTGTTTTTTTTATTAAATGAAATTAACATACATCTAATTCTTAATCTTAGATAATATTTTTAATTAATCGGTTTTTAACTATTTATCGTATTTATCGTATCGTTTTCAGCTCACCCATTCCACTGTAACTTGTTCAACATTTCAAAATTAGTATCTCTATTACATATGCAAATGTATGTGTGTTTTAAATAATATTATTATCATATCACACCATGTTTTTCTTGGTATTTTTGGTTAAAGGTTTATTCTATCGTTGCTTGCCTCCAGTAATGAAAAAATTAATTTGTTGTTGTAGTTCTTAATCAAAACAAAAGCTACAAAAAAGGCAAGCACTTGTTAGAAGTTTCCAATTTTATTCATACCTTCGTAATTCTCTTTAGCACTTTTGCCTTTATTGGGCTTGTGCTGAGCTGTCAGTGTTTGCTTGTATGCTTCTAGTGCTTGTGTGTGTGTGTGCGTTTGCTAAGTGTGCTTGTGATATTAAATTTATCAACTAATCAATATAAAAACACAAGTAAGTGCTTGGGAAAGTATTGTTGGAAGAGTTTAAGTGGAAATAAGATGATGCTAAGCAAAAAAAAATACGTATTGTATATTTTCCTTTTTTCTCGTTATTATCTTCTTTCCTCTCATTCAACCACACAGCTTTTTGTTTATTTAAAGGATTTACGCTGTACTACTATGTCAGTATTGTGTCTGCGAGGGATTTTACTTGTTTGTCAATACACAGTTTAAGTGTTTAGATCTTGTGACTAGTGTTTAAAACCAATGTAATCTTAATTTTTTATTCTATTATTCTACATAGGAATTGTTGTGATTGTCAACGAAATTAAAAATGCGGCATTTTGTTGAAGCAAAGATAAGATTTTTCAGTTAATCAATATTCTAAGGGCTTGGTGTTTTTTTATTTAGTTTTTGTAAAGATGAAGGTTTCTTGAAGTTGAGACAATTAAATGAGATGTTGATTTTGAGGGAATTTGTAAGGATGGCAGATTGCTGATATGATAAAATTAAATTCGAAAAAAATTAAATTGGTTTCTTAGAGAAAAAAATGTTTGGTAAGATAACTCGTTTTAAAAGCATATTGCTTTTAAGAAATGGTACCTCAAGATAATATCGCAAACTTAACTTTGTTTTCAAGAACTTAATACAAATCTCAATTTAAAGTAAGTTTTTATAAAGCTTCTAATTTTAGCTATGGCTCTTTTATGCAGACTTTGCATATTTTTTTTTAATTCAATCTATTAAGTTTATTCATTAGTTATTTTTTTAATTAAAATTCTAAGCATTTTAATTATGTTTATCGGGCTTTTGTTGTTTCTGGTACTTTTCTTTCTTTAGCAATACTTGTACTTTTATCTACAATTCCTCTGTTGTTTTGCTCTCACTTCTGGCTCTGAATGAGAAATGAGACTGACAAAGAACAGCTTGTTTATTGTATTGTTTTACAACTTTATGACTTTTTTTTTACTTTGTCTTTACGAATAGATAAATATTTATTTAGTACTTATCAATGCAGAACGGGGAAAGGATAGGGAATTAATTTTTTGTTTACCTAGATAAATGTTTAAATTAAAATTTAATGTACTATCATGATGTTAAACAATAGAGGGATTCATAAAATCGAAAAAAGTAAGAAATATAATCAAACTTTATTAAAATAATTAAGTAAACTTTTAATTTTTGCTTGTTTTCACTATTAATAAAAATTTAATTTGAGATGCATGCAAATAAGTTAGAATTCTATATTCAGCTGAACGCATTTCTTGATACGCTTTAAAGAATTAATAACACTCTGCTAGTTGAGAAAACAGACAAGCCGGGCACATGGCGTTTTAACATAATTCGGGCACGCTGAATCCTATTCCTATGAATGCTCCATATAAATTATATTCTTCATATATATTGAAGAAAAAGTCCCATAAATTCCCAGAAGTCGCCCCTAGTGGTATATAATGTATGACCGACCTCAATTAATTTTTTGTCCTTAACATTTTCTCGAGACATACTTGCCCCTTATCTCCACTTCTTAGGGGGGTTCCCATACAAATATTGCGTTTTTTGAAATTCTAAAATTAATTAAAATTTGTCGATTTTTGTGAATAAAATCAAAAGTTCCAAACAGATTTTACTCATTTATGGCTTGTTTTTTTTGTGCATAGCTGCATTTTCCAATTTTTTATGAATTTTTAAAAAACAAAAATTTCGAAATTTTGTTAAAAAAATTATTTTTTTTTCCAAAAAATAAATTATGTTTCTAAAACGACTGTGGAAATTAGAAAGAAGTTTTACTTTTCTTAAAGTAAATTTTATTGCGGAAGTTCTTTCAATAAGCTAATGCGTTTTTGAGTTACGCGAACATATGTTGTGCAACCTCCTCCAATTTCGAAATATCTTAAAACACCGCGGGCACCACTGGATTCAGCGTACCCGAATTATGTTAAAACGCCAGGTTCCCAGCTTGTCACGAAAAAAAGTGTCAATTTCTTGCACAGTGTAATTTGCGCTAATCATCAAATTTATACCAAATTCATAATATCAAGCAAACTGAACAACTTGTTTGCACCTATTACCAAAATAATTATATTGATTACTAAAAGATTTAAAATTTTGAAAATTATTTTTCAATAAATGATATTTTTAATTTTAATTAAAAATATGATCACAAAACTTTACCGTTTCAAACAATGTGTTAATATATTTGACAATATATTGACAATTCCCAACAACAACTCTACAAGTTTAAATTATTTTAACAAATAAAATCTGGGAATTATTTCTTATCATATGCTACTTTATTATATTCAAAATTTTTTTATTTTTCGAATTTATTCTATGAGCTAAATTTCAGTTATGTATTTTAAAAAGCTTTTTTGTAATAGTTCTATTCCTTAAATTTCTACCAGACTTAAATTATTACATAACTGAAATTTAGCTCATAGAATAAATTCGAAAATTAAATTATTTTATTTAAACAAAAAAAATTAATTAATATTTTTTGATATTTAATTAAAAATTTATTTCTAAACAACTAAAATGTTAATTAAATTAAAATTAACTTAAAAAATAATTAATTCAATTATCACATTAATTAAATTTAAGTACTTTTTAAACTATATTTAATTGATAAAAAACTTTTTTCTATGAAGAATAAAAATAGTACCTTTTTTGAATAAGGCAACTTGGTTTTGTATTAGAGCTATGACCAATTATGGACAATTAATAAAATTGTTTTCAAGCTTAATTTTTTATCATACGAAACTAAATTGTGACTTTGACATTATCATTTCAAGTCATATGGAAGTTTTTTATACTAAATTCATAACTGTTCCGTTATTCGCCCCGATTAAGCACTCGTTGATATTTGATTTACAGACGTAAATTGTCTTTCTATTTTGGACCATGAAGTCCTACCTAAAATTTGTCTGAAAATTATGGTAAATCATAGACCGATTTCCCAAAAAAAAAATTTCGCAAATCATTTTCTCAAACTATTTTTATTTGTGGTTATAGTCGTAAAGTAATGGAAGACGATATTGATATGATTCATAACGCATCACATTTACACAGAAAAAATTAATAATTTTCTCCAATCACCAAATTTATACTAAATTCATTATATCAAGCAAACAATTTGTTGATTTTGCACCTATTACCAAAATGATTAAATGGATTAAACATTTTAAAATTGTGAATATTTTTTTCAATAAATGATATTTTTAATATTTATTAGAAAAATGGTTAAAAAACTTTGCCATTTCAAGTAATGTGTTAATTTATTTAATTAAATATTGACAATTCCCAACAACCAGGGACCTAAAATAACAGTTACTTTGAAATTTTAAAACAAAAAAAGCATATAGAAATAAATGCTGGCAAACTGACTAAAGTTTACCATATTGATCCTTATGAACTTTACTATGATAAAATATTATGATTTTTAAAGTTTTGATTTTTATTTTTTCGATCAAAAATTACAGTTATTTTTTGATTTATATTTTTTTGGACAAAAGTAACAGTTATTTTTTGATTTTCCAACAAATTGCAGTTGGGCGGTAATTTTTAGGGTAATTAGCCACACCTTTTTTTTTAGTATTGGCGTTACATTAGCAACTTTCCAACAGACAAGAAATTCTCCGGCATGGTATAAAGTGCTGAATAGATTTGCAAAGGGTTGAGCTAGCGTCGAAGAGCACTATTTCAACACCAGTACCGGCACATCCGACCCAAGAGACTTGTTTATATCGAGAGCCGCAATAACCCATTTAACAGCACGAGTGCGAAAAAAAAGTTTTTGTATAGATATTGATGCTTTTTCGAGTTCGGGTAGTGATTGATTTCTAGCTGGTAAGTGAGAATTAATTGCAAATAATTCGGCAAAACAATTGGCCTTGTCTACCGGTTCCGTGAATGTTCGGCCATCCTTTAAAATACTTGGTATTGAAGAACTAGCTTCAACCCTTACTCTTTTAACGAATGATCAGAAACGTTTACTGCTCGTGAAGAGTTTTTCCGCTCTTAGTACTTAGGCACACGAACCCCTTGCCATTTTGCCAATTTCTAAATGCTTCCTCTCTGGATATGACAGCTGATTTGCACTTCCGATTAAACCTAGATTTAGATCTAAGTTTATTAGCTTTTCTAACTGAAATGAACTTATTCATTCCTAGCATTATAACATTTTCAATTATTTTCGCCATGGCATTGACGTCATTGCCAATTGGAAATGTCGAAAAAAGTCATTGAGCTCAGCCCAACGTGCTTTTCCGTAGCCTGCCGTGAAAAATTAAGAAGTTAGGAGAATGCAAAAGAGACGGCAGGTGGCTGAATTGATTTTTTCAAAGTTAAGCGAGATTAAAAATGGCTTAATCTACCCAATAAAAATGGAGCTTTCAACAAAACAGGTTTGTAAGGGAGAAACGTAAAAGTTTCGCTTACTATATCCCTTATGGAAGACATGAATTTTATATAGCGAGTTCCCAATTTGAAGAAATACATTTTTAGCACAGAAAGCGCTTTAGTGCATTTAAAAATTGGTGAATGTGACGAACACCTTTGCACACTGAATTTTTTTGTTATCGTTATTCTTTTATATGCTCCCTTACAAACCTGCTTCGTAGTAAGAGAATGTCGTGACTCTTTAAATGTAATATATATATATATATTTTAATTTATTAAGAATTCGATCACTTACCCAACTGCATCTCTGCATGTCCTATTGCGTAGCGCATAAATGAGTGCTTACTTTTTAAAATGTACCATTAGCGCTTCGCAACATATGAAAACTTCTTATTGGGTAACCACTAAATGCTACATTGACAACACTGGTTCCCATTTCAATTTATATTTATTTTCCAACTCGACCGATTTTTCCATTTTAAATCTGTAAATAAAATAGGAGAGATAGAAACAATTTGATATTCAAATGATTGGTTTTCTTAAATCTTTCGAAAATTTATATATATACACGTTATTTTTCGTTGTGATAATGAAGATTACATAAAGTTTCAAAGTTTGAATTTCATTATACAGGGTATAGCAGAATGAGAAAAATATTTGAATTCGTAATAGCTTTTTTTGTTAAAATTTTCTTTGTTTTTTTCTTCAGAATTTTGTAAAAAAGACTTGGGGAATTTAATATGAATAACTAGGCAATCGAACATCGCACCAAACAATTAAATTTTATTGTTCAAACCAACAGTCTTTTGTATATAATTTTTTATAAGGAGCTATGAAGAGCGTTTTCTATTAAATGGCTACGTCAAAAAGCAAAACTAAAGGATTTGGGCTACGTAGTATCTAAGAGTTTTCACTTTAATCGAGTTAACGAAAAAATTGCAAAAAAAAGTGAAAAGAATTCGATTAACACTTTCGTGCATTTTATAAAACTTTAAGCAATTTGATCATATAGTTGTCTTCAGGGTTGCCGTTTTAAAAATTTTTATCCGACCAAAATTGTTTGCAAAACCTACCATAACCGACCAAATTTTTAAAATATTAAAACTTAAATATGTCGTTATATAAAATACAAAATGGCCTGTTATCATTTTCAAAAATTTTTCAGGAGCGATAAGGAACTTAATAAAAGCAAACTATTGGCTGAGCCGTAGACCGTACCTCAGAAAAAAGTTTCCCCGTACTCCCTCTAATACATATACAGGCCTGTCACAGAAATCAATTCCGATCGAAAGTGATTTCGTTTTTGAAGAAGCAAGATACGAAATCACTTCCCCTTTCGATCGGAATTGACTTCTGTGACAGGCCCCATAAAGTATATTTGCAAGGAGGTTTCACAAAATATTTTTTTTGCCGCACGTAGGGATCGCCTTTTTCCATTTTTCGTTATCTCTTAGGCATTTTCAGTCCGATCTTAAAATATTATATATCAGTGTTTTTGTCTCGAGAAGACCAATATTTTGCTTTTAGGGTCCATTGACCTCAAGTATCACGTTTTAGTATTTTTCCACCAGATCTCTGTTTGTACCACCTTAATGTCAGAAAATTAAAGCTCGCAAGAAACTATTAAACTTTTTCTAAGGAAGTTATTCGATAATTACAGCATTTTTTGAATCCTCCTTTCTCTACTAAGCTCCAAAACATCCTAATACAAAGTAAAAAATGTATCAAAGAGTTTAACAATGCATAGTTTGCTTATTGTTTTTGCGTTGATAACTTTTTTGGTGCACTTCGGGACAAACAACATTGTAAAAATCAAAACGGTTGCATTGTAGAATGCTTAAAAAAGCGAGATTATCTGCCAACAGATGTTCTGGAACTCACCCATTCTTTCTGCAAGTTCTGCGCCTCTTATACCATTGAAAACCATGATACAAAATAGAGTACTATAATTCTTCCAAAGATATCCATCTTGTATAACAAACACCTTATAACTTATGGGGTGGTACAGAACAGTATTTCTGAAAACATTACCAGTCATTACGTTAGCGCCGTTTATTGCCAATCCTATAAAATATTTTAAAGGAATATTGTTTGTTGATAAGGAGTTTTTTATAAGAACAAAAATTTTAACGGCATCTGACTTGGTAATCTCAAATAAGGTGACAAAACTATCCTATATAAAACTAACACCGTATATGCTACTACGTAATACATTTCATTTCACTGTCACATCCATAGTTTCATCAACCATAAAAAAATTGTGTTTTGTAAAAAATATATTAGATATGCACTTGCTGCTTTGCCGACCAAAATTAGGTTTGGCATACCATCCGACCAAATGAAATACATCCGACCAAATTTGGTCGGAAAAGAGCAAATTCGGCAGCCCTGGTTGTCTTATACAAATTATGAGTTAAAAAAGGGAGATCAAAATGAAAACCGGTTTGTTCTCATTTTCTCTTTTTCGCTCTTCTATAAACTTAAGATAAGCCCAAGAAAATTTTGCTGCACTTTATTGCAGCAATTAAAAATTGCTATTATGAGATAAACTTATGGTATAACTTTTCTGCAAATATAAGTTTCATTGTTTATAAAACTTGGAGTTTAAATATATTTTTATTTTAATCAAAAAGGTGAGTTGATGTTTAATGAAAAAATAAAATCATTTGCTGTATTACCATAGAGCAAGGAATTAATTAAAATTGCAAGTTTTTTATAAATAAATATTAAGCACCAAATTCTAAATAAAGCACCTTAATTTTATTCTTAAATAATAAAACTCAAAGCACTATTTTTCTTAAAAAAAAAAAAATACTATTTTTGTTACAGTATTTTCTTTAAAAAAACTTAATTTTGTATAAAATTTTCTTTTCTTAAACAAAATATTTTCTTTTTCATATATATTTATATAATTTATTTTTAAATTACATTTATTTCAATTTAAAAAAAATACTCTCTCAAAAAGGAAACAACAACAGCTAAAAATTTATTTAGGGCTAAAGCTTAATATGTATTAAAGAAACTGTATTTAATAATTTAAAAAAAAATAACAACCAATGAAATTCATAGATCATTGAATCACAAAAAAAAAACAATATTTTTTGTTGTTTTCCATACTTTTGCCAATTTGCAGTTAGAGTTATGGGCATGGACGACAAATTGCATCAAAAGATCTTCGAAGATAATTTATCATTAATCGATACACCATTGATAGCGACAACAACAAATACAATATACCATCCCGGTGCTGGTTCCTCATATGGTTACAAAGACACACTCTTGTATCAGTATCCCATCAATTTGACCGAATTCCATCATCGACATAATATGGCGCAAGAAGTAACTATAATACCAGATGTCATAGATACTGGTATCGGTTATTCAAGTATGTTTCATTTCTTTATTTTGAATCTTCTTTTCTTTTTTTTTTTTAATAAAGAAAAAAGTCCCTTTTTGTATTAGTATTAAACTAAGAATTTAAAAAAAAAAATTTACTTTTTATTTCTTCAAAACTATTTTTTTTTTTTTTTTTGATAATTAAAATGAAATATTTAATAAAAGAAAAGTTACGAGTATTTTTTAAAAACAAATTTTTTTTCTTTGGTTTGTAATATTTTTGGTTTTTACAACAAATTTGTTTTATTTTGTTCTACTGTAAGTTCGTTCTATGTTAATGTAAGAAATAAAGTCACTTTTTGAACAACAAACAAAATTTTATTGAAAACTGAGTTATACAACGCCATTAAGTTAAATCTAAATGTTGTTTTTAACAATTATCGTTTTGTTAAATAAATTATGTTTTTTCTGTTTTTTTTTTGTAATAAATTTTTCTTTTCATTTTTAGTAGTTTGCTATTTTTTTAATTTTTCTTATAAATTTTGCTTAGTTTTCTATTTTCTATAAAAGTAAAAAAAAAAATTTAAATTTCAAATAATCAATTTCGTTTCTTTTATATTGTATTAAACAATTTTTTTGAAAAACATATTTAAAAAATGTTAAATAACAAGTTTTTTCAAAGCACGCTAATTCAAGTTTTCTTTTCTTAATCAAAAGCACTGAAATTTTTGTTACAAAAATTAAACAAAAAAAAAATCAAACATTTAAAAACTTTACATAAAACTTTATTTATTTGTTAAGCAATTTCTTTAATACAAAAACCGAAAACTAAACTTACCAAAGAACAAAAACATTAATCCCCTTTTCTAAAAAAATTCGAACAAATCAATTACACTTAACATCATTAAACTATTAATAACATTTTTTAATCAAACACTTTATGATGACAACTGACATCGATAATACAACAACAAAAACAAATAAAATTGTTCAAAACAAAAATGAAGCAAATGCCACAAAATTGCGTTGAAAAACCAAAAGCCAACTATTAATAAATCATTTTCAAAAATTTCAAATCAAAATTCGTTTTCAAAAAAAAAAAAAAAAAAAAAAAACATAATCCACATTAAAATTTACATTAAATTGTAATCAATTTCATTTTTTGTGAGTTGTTTTTTTAAGTTGCTTTCAAATCTGTTAACCATCTCCAACGCTAAAAATTCAAATAAAAAAAAAGCTAAATGTTTTAGTTTCAAAATTCCAGCTTCGATCAAAACTGTATTTAGTTTATTATAATTTTTAAGCTCTCATTTTTTTCTTTATTTTAATAGTTTACAACGTTTAAGTTTAATTTGTTTTTTAGTTGCTGTAGAATTTAAAAAAAATTATTTTTTCTAAAAATTTTATTTTTTTTAATGAAACTGTAGCTAAATAAAAAAAAAAATCAAGACAATTCTGCACATATAAGTTTAAAGTACAAATAATATATATTTATATAAAGAAAGCAAAACTTTTTTTTTTTTATAAATTATTAACTTTTTAAAAAGCTGAGATAGTTTTATTTAACAGGTGTAAGTTTATGTTTAATAAAGAAAATTAAATGTGCTAGTATTTTAAATAAAAAGAAAAAAGAAATTAGTTAGTTTTTCTCTATTTTTTCTTTCTGTCTAAATAAATCGATAAATTCCCTTAGATACCTGGCTAAAGATACCCCCAAACCCATTAAAGACCTTAATTAGTAATAACTCAAATCTTTAGTCTCCCCTTAACAGTGCAGTTGTTTGTTTTTATAAGTTTTCGAATTTTATTTTTAAATCATTTTCCAAAAAAATACAATTTATTAAGGGTTATTTTTTGTTTAAAACTTTAGGTATACATATTTTAATTTTTGATTTAATTTAGTTTAAAAATAATTTTAATCGAAAATCGTTGTATTCTACACAAATATTTGACTTTACAACAGCGATAGGCAACCTAATACTATTACATTTTGCGATTGTATGGGTTGTAAAAATTGTAGATATGTTGTTGTTCATGTTGTTAAATTCTCTTTAATGTGGGTGCACACGTACGCAATAGAAGAGAAAACAAAAACGCGCGGCTCCCTGATATTGAATATTGCTGCTTTACAATTATGAAACTTTGAAATAATATTGCTCATACGCTTAGAAAAGAAATAAATACATTCGCTTAAGTATTCAATTCATTCACGCAGAGAAAAAATATGGTTGGGCATGGTTACGGCAACTACACTGTGTTTATTGTAATATTATATTGTTGTCGTACACAAAATATTGTTATTTTTATTTAACATCTTCAATATTATAGATACTGTAAACATGTTAATGTTTATCGCAATTATAAATATAAGTTTGGTTTACTGAAAAATAAACATTTTTATAACAACTAAATAATGATAACCTTGAAAACAAATTTTATTCCTCACAACCATTTAATGATATTTAATAGCCATAACATATATATACTATATATTAAACGTCATATTCATATACATTTTAAAAATCCTTTACCATAATTATAAGATTTTAAGTCTTGTTGTATTGGAAATCAAATAAATAAATAAATTAAATAAACATGATAACTTTCTATACGTGTACTCATAATATGTTTAAGTTGCAAACAAAATATCTTTACTCTAATAATATTTTGTTATCGCCATTTTTAAAAAAATTTTGCATCAGTTGTGTCGTTTATTTTACATATGCCTATCGAATTATTTGTTATTCAGTGGTTACCATTTAAAAGAAATACCCATTTAAAAAACCAAGTTTAAAGAAATAAAAAAAAGAAATTGTAGGTTCTTTAAAAAAAAATTTTAAAGTGTCACAAAATAAAATATTAATGCTAAAAAAATTTTAATATAGTTTGAAAATGGTGCAAAAATATTGACCATTGTTTTGCGCCATTTTAGAAAAAAAAAAGAATGAAAATTCTATAATATAATTTATAAATAATTGCGACCTACGACAAAAACAGGTTAAAAATATTATGTTTAAAGTTGCATCATATTATGATGAGAAATATCTGTAACCGCTTTACGTTAAGGTTTCCAGTAAGTAAATGAGCATAAATATATGGGGGATTTCATGTCAAGTGACCCAACTTTTGAAATCGATGTCTTCCGATTTGGATGATGAATCTCAAAATAATAATAATTAAAACAAAAAGATAAGTAATCTAAAAAATTTAATCTTAATAACATGTCTTTTAATAATTTTTTTTTTTTAATTTTTACAATTTCTTTTTTTTTTTAAATTTAAAACTATTTTTGTATTTTTTTTGAAAAGGGTATTTTTTTTTATTTTTTTTTTGCTCAAAAGAAACCTTAGGTCTTTTCCTTTAAGGTAGTTCTGGCCGCTTAGTGGGATGCGAGTGGGATATGTATAAAAAAAATAATTTGTAAGTCAAGACGTCATAAAAAATTTAAAAATCCTCGTCTTGAGTTAGAAATTATTTTTTTAAACAAACCCCACTCGCATCCCACTAAGCGACCAAAACTACCTTAAGCTTTCTTTTGAGCAAAAAAAAAAAAAAAAAAAAAATTAAAACAAATACCCTTTTCAAAAAAAAAAAAAAAATACAAAAATAGTTTAAAATTTAAGAAAAAAGAAATTTTTAAAAAATTTATTAAAGGACTTATGTGATTAAGACTACATTTTTTAGATTAATTATCTTTTTGTTTTTATTATTATTATTTTATATTAATTTAATTATTATTACAAATAAATAAAAAAATTTAATTTGTCAACATCTCTATAGAAAAAAGTGATTTTATTCCTGGGATTAACATATTGTTGGTATTACAGTATCGAGGGAATGAAATGCCTGTTAGGTATGTTATATACCGTCGGAAAGGTTAATTTGTCTAGTTTCTCAGCATAAGTTTTATTTATAAGGTTTTAGAAACACTTACACACAAAAAGGAAAAAATGCAAAATAGTGCATATGCTAAAAATTGAAAAACCTTCGTCTTGAGTAAGAAATTATTTTTTTTTATACATACCGCATCCCACTAAGCGACAAAAACTACCTAAAAGGAAAATACATAAGCTTTCTTTTGAGCAAAAAAAAATAAAAAATACCGTTTTCAAAAAAAAAAAAAAATAAGTTTTAAATTTAAAAAAAAAAAAATTTTCAAATATATAAAAAAAAAAACAAAAAAAATTTTTTTCGAAAGCTTGAAGAAATAGCTATCTAATTTGTTTGGGACAAATTTTGCTAACACCAATAGATAATAAGTTACATGGATGAGAAAAAAACACCGGTTTGGCCAAAATGTCAAATTTTGACCCCCTCTAACTCAGAAACTTTTTGACCGATCTTGTTGAAAATTTGTGTCTAAACTACTATCCAATAAGACTAACCTTGGTGCAAATTTCATCCAAATCGGAAGGCATCGATTTCAAAAGTTGGGTCACTTGACATGAAATCCCCCATATATTAAACATATTTCTACATATTATTATGATTAGCACGATAATAATATGATTACTTCTTAACTTATTATGATTAACATGGTAATAATATGATTTCTTCTTAACTTATTATGATGAACATGATAATAATATGATTACATTAAATAATAATTAGATGTAACGAAAACAAATTATGGTTAAGGGAAAAATATTATGATGTAATATTACGAATATTTGGTCATAATATGATTCAATAATAATTGTAATATGTTGACCACAATCATGGATCTTATCATAAAATTTTGCTCTTAGAATATGTTTACCACAACCATGTTTTTTCTTTGCGCTCTGCGTTACTGAATATTTTAAGGTAGTGATAAGCAAAAAGTCTAATACTTTAGTTTACATTTCTATGTATAAAGCCTTAGAATACAAAGAGAATGGTTAGCAGAACAAAAACAGATTGTTTTTCATGTAACTTAAGTAAATAAGATTTAGTTAAAAACAGAATTGGAAAGCTCAGTTCTATTCCTAAGCTTTTGGAAAAGTTTATTTAAAAATTTTAAAGTCTCAATTTATCATATCGCTGGCTTAACAGGCAAAGGCTCTTAGTCCATATTTTAACATTTAATATTAGAGACAAAAACAATCAAACTTTATTTGCATAAACAATTAATTGGAATTCAGATTTTTGAATTTATATTTGCCGAGATAAAAGCTTTTTGGACTTAGAGTTTTCCTTGTGATAAATTGGACTAAGAGCTTTTGATCATCACTACAAAACAACAACATAAACGAGATAACTGTAATTTTTTTATTTACAATCATTGTGGGGGGGGGGGGGATTCACAAGGAAATCATAAAGTTGTAAAGTCATATGTCTTAAAATAATAACAATAAACGGTATGCCGTGGGCAACTGTTTATAATCTAGATTCCTACAGTACAGTTATGATGAATCAATGAACACAACATTAAAGCTTTAATTCATTTCATGTTGTAAAATTCCTTTTTTCATAAAAATAATTTAATGAAAAAGCAAATTTCGATTTACCAAAAGTGAAATACCATTTGGCTTAAGGATTGATGCTTGACTATTGACGTCATTCGGCTTCAATAGCCGAGTGAGTAAAGACGGCAAACCCCACTGAAGAGATTGTGTGGTTACAATCGAAACTAGTCTGTGCAACCTGTCCGTGAAAGCCTGGGTTCAAATCTCAGCGCAGTCAATGAATGAAAAATTATCAATAAAATTTTAAATAATTTCATGTTGTAAAATTCCTGTCTTCATAAAAATAATTTAATGAAAATTAAATTCAATGAACTTAAGCCTAATTAAAAATATCTAAATTTGGATTAAAAACCATTAACAGTTCAATAAAATAACCACAATATTAATTTATTTTATTTTATTTTTTTATTTATCTATTTTCGATGTTACATACACAAGACTTTAGTCTTATATTGCAGTATGGAACTGAGCATATGCAAATACAATCAATCAAAACTTAAATTAAAAACAATAAAACTGCGTTAAATTTAATTAATATTAGTCTTAAAGTTTCCAATAAAATTTAAAATTTAATAACATTTAATTATATGAAGCTAGCAAGATTTAATAAAAATAAGCTAGAAAAAAAGGTAAAAAAGAAACGAAAATTATTTAATGAAAATTAAATTTAATGAACTTTAGCCTGAATAAAATATCAAAAATTTTGATTAAAGACCTTAAACTGTTCAACAAAATAACCACAATACTAATTTTTATTTTGTTTAAAACACAACAATACTTTCTTTAAACAATTGTAAAATATTATTTAGGACTAAAAGATTTTGTTTCTTGTGCTAAATTGTTGGAGGATAAGCTGTTCCTATGCGCATTTCAATGGTTGCTTAGGAAAAATGCGCATAGGAACAGCTTATCCTCCAACAAAAAATTTCAGTATTTTTATCAATTATAAAAATAGGGAATTAAGCACAACAAACAAAATCTTTTAATGATAAATTATGTATTCCCAACAACAACTTTTTTGATAATAGTATTTAGGACATTATGACGATATGACTTGATAGCACACCTTGTGATTCACCCATATGTATTTTTACTTATTGCACATAACTAACTGCTTTACAATCTCAATTTCTAAAAAAGTGTACTTAGAGCCTTTGCATTTTAAGCCAGCGATATGAGAAGTCCACTTGCAAACATCGCCAAATTAAAAAATATCTTAGAAAATCGATTAAAACTTTTTTTGAAATAGAAATGCCAAGAAATATGTAGTGCTTTGCAGGAGTATTGAATGTTTAATCAGAAACTGCATATAACTTAACGAGTTTTGAACGAACGAGATTAATAATGGCTTATGGAGGCATTTTAAAAAACAAATGAAATGGCAGCTTTTACAGAATTTTTATTTTTTAAATTAACTTAGCGATGTTTGTAAGTGGACTACTCATATGTAATATCGCAATGTCATCATGGCTTTAAAAATGGATGCTCCAACTAGCTAATCTTTTAAATCGACCCCAATTCTGTGGCCTAAAGCTAAAAGGCTCAATGTCAATATTTTGCTATTTTGGGTTAATCATTGCATTAAGGTCTTTTCTTACTCTCTTTTGTTTTGCTGCAACAGTCAATGCCTAATTTAACCCAGAACAGCTTCATAAGGGCTTTGCCAGCCAATGGCACTATAAACTCATACATTTAAAAAAAATGTATATTGCAATTTTTTTTTAAAGCGAATATTTTGCAATTGGCCCTTTTAGTTAGTAACGGGGATAAGAAGGTCCTACTAGAGTAACCGTGGCGGCCAATGTTATCTTCCATTATTAATGCCATATCCTCCTACTTAAAATACAATAAGCATCCGATGATTTGGCTAAAAGATACTCATTTCTTTAATATTCAAAATGAAACTCCTTATCGGAATATAATAATCTATTACTTTTAAAATATGATAAGAAGAGTAACATTTTATTGTTTAATTTCAAACGCAAAGTTACAGAAAAAATTATATATGGTTGACTCTAGCAGACATTTTATAAACTAATTCAATCATAACAAGATCGCGGTGGTAATAATTATGATTAAAATAAACGAAATATTTTTGAATTATCTGTAAGCAACCATGTTGAACGAGTTGCCCATGATCATATAAACCCTTATTTCTTTCGCTGTGTTAAACAATAGATTTTTACACTTTAATGCCATCTTAGAGCTTCTTTTTAAGATAAACAAAAACTTTTCAATGCAACTCAAAACTAAGTGACAAAACGTTTTATGCATTTGTTTTGGAATAAGTTCTAGGATTCATATTGCAGTTTAATTTAAATTTTTTTAATAAATAAATAAATAATAAATAGTTATATTGTTTTTTTATTAAGCAGAAAAAAATTATATCGATCATAATTGATGGCCTTTGCCCGATTAATGTCATTTTCAATCGGTCTTGCCAGAACTTCCGGCGAGAGTTTCCCTTATTTCTGACGAATATTGGGGGGTTATTTTGTAAATCCCTTCACTTTGCATTAAAAAATTTTTCATATACAATTTTTTGAATTTTCTAAAACTTGTATGAAAATATATTTTAAGTGGAGTGAATTGCTATAGAAAATAACCCCCATTATCCTTAAACACTTCAAGAGTCTAAGAACTATTGACTTAGACTCGTGACTTCAAGAAGCCCCACAAAAAAAAGTCCAGAAAGGTTAAATCGTAAGAACTTGCTTGCTATCCAGTGCAAATCACCAAAACGAGATATTAGGCGACCAGAAAATTATTACGCAAACAAATCTTAACAATTATTCCACGTTTCTGTTTACTTCACAAACGTCAAAGCAGAACTGATATTTACTGGCATTTGCAAAAATTATAGCATCTTTCGATAGAGTGATGACTTTTGCACCACATTGTATATGTATACAGGTATCCCTTGACTTGCACGGTACTTCATTTACGCGATTAAATATACGCGGATCAATTATAGTAACCTTTTTTTTTGAATTACGCGCTTTTTTACGCGTTTTTAATAAAACACGATCAAAAATTATGGTAATCCTTATTTAACGCGAAATGCAGGACTGAAATTTCATCAGCTGTATGCTAAAATAGAACTGCACAAGTGCATACATATTTTACAAAAAATTAAAAAGATTTTTTATACAATGGGTGTGTGTAAAATGGTAGCAAAGTACTCATGGAAGTTTAATTGTTGAGGTGAATAAAATTTCACTATCCCTAGTACGGCTTGTATAAATTTTGACATTAGCGTAGAAATTTTTGACAATTTTAATTTACTTTTTCTACTGCATAGCAAATTTTATATTTACTGTTTAGTGAAAATGTTAACACGTTACTGAAATTTTTTTCAGTACCCAATAAAATGTTAGTGCTTACTGAAAAGTTTTTAAATTTTTTCTGTAGCCAGTAAAATGCAATGGTAAATAATGGCGCAATTGTAGCCATAGACTAGAAGAAAAAAAATGTAAAGCAACTTTCCCAAAAAAGTGCATCTACTAAGTGGATCAAAATTGCTAAAATATAAAAAAACTTTAATTTTGTTTAACCTTTTTCACCACTTTTGGCTAAACAATGCCATTTTCCTCTCGGCCATATTTTGGAAGCCCATTAGAATTTTGTTTTCCTGTCTTCAGAACTATTGAAGCTATAGACTCGAATGTTTGAAGTTTAAAACAAAATGACCCGAAACAACTCATCTATTGTCTCAAAATTGCTAAAATGATACAAAGTATTCAAGTTTTATGTCTTTTTTAACCTTTTTTGGCCCAAGGATGCCAAGCTATGGAAACTAAGTAAAGTAGTCGTCAAAAAAAATATTCCTTATAAAATATTTCATAATTTTTCAGAACATTTAAATGCTGGAAAATGTGAAAAAGCTTAATAGTACATTGAGAATTCGATAAATTTAGCAAACTTGATATTGATTAAAATTTGGCTGTTCACGGAAGGCTGGTTATTATTATACTTTTATTTTTTGCCTTTTGATACATTTTTTGTACATTTATTGAATTTTTGATACACCTGAAAAATGTGAAAAAACATTTTCCAGTATTTTGATGTTCTGAAGATTTATGAATTATATTATAAGGAATACTTTATCTGACTTCTTAACTAAAATTTCCCACTGCTTGGCAGCATTGAGTCAAAAATGGTAAAAAGCTAAACACTTTTTGACATCTTAGCAATTTTGACGCACTAGATGCATTGTTTCGGTTCATTTTGTTTTACTCTTTATACATTCTAGTCTATAGCTTCAATACTTCTGAATACAGCCAAACAAAATCCAAATGGGTTTCCGAGATAAAGCCGTGAGAAAAGTTGAATTGATTGGCCAAAAGTGGTGAAAAGGATATAAAAAAAATTTATTTTTTTTTTATATTTTTAGCAATTTTGAGCAACTAAGTAGATGCCCTTTTTTTTGCCAAAGTTTGTTTTACATTTTTTTTCTTCTACACCATTTTTTTTTGAAATTGAGAAAATTCCAATTGAAATTGAGAATATCAATTTGAAATTGAGAAAATTCCAATTGAACTTGAGAATATCAATTTGAAATTGAGAAAATTCCAATTGAAATTGAGAATATCAATTTGAAATTGAGAAAATTCCAATTGAAATTGAGAAAATTCCAATTGAAATTGAGAAAATTCCAATTGAACTTGAGAATATTAATTTGAAATTGAGAAAATTTCAAATGAAATTGAGAAATTTTAATTTGAAATTGAGAAATTTTAATTTTAAATTGATAAAACTGGATTATATGATTTTATTATATTCATACAACAAACATAAGGATGAAGAAAGGAAAATAAATTCAAATCGCAGTATTATTGACCAACAGTCTTATGCTCCAGATCTAGAGCTGATTGATAAAACGTTGTAGTATGTTGTATGGCTCTACTGCAATCCCCAGTAGTTATACATGTCTTAGAAGCCTTAAACACCTCTTCTAAAAAGTCAAGTCTCTGCTCTTCTATTCAATTGGGGGAATAACGTTTGGTACATTCATCTTTGTTTTCACCATACTCTCCAGATGCACTCCTCCGATTGAGCGATGCTTAGCCCCATTGAAATTATTTGGTCAAAAATAAAAAGTATGGCGAAAACAAAGATGAATGAACCGAAAGTAATTCCCCCCAATGTAGGAGAGCAGAGGCTTGCCTTTTTAGAAGAGGTGATTAAGGCTTCTAAGACATGTATAACTACTGGGGATTGCAGTAGAGCCATACAACATACTACAACGTTTTATCAATCAGCTCTAGATCTGGAGCATAAGACTGTTGGTCAATAATACTGCGATTTGTATTTATTTTCCTTTCTTCATCCTTATGTTTGTTCTCTGAATATAATACAAATCATATAATTCAGTTTTATCAATTTAAAATTAAAATTTCTCAATTTCAAATTAAAATTTCTCAATTTCATTTGGAATTTTCTCAATTTCAAATTGATATTCTCCATTTCAATTGGAATTTTCTCAATTTCAAATTGATATTCTCAATTTCAATTGGAATTTTCTCAATTTCAAATTGTTATTCTCAATTTCAATTGGAATTTTCTCAATTTCAAATTGAAATTCTCTTTTTCATATGGAATTTTCTCAATTTCAATGAAAAATGGTGTAGTTTAAGAAAAAAGTATGAATTTGGTTTATATAAAAATATATTTTTTAAGGAAAAAAAAACATGCAAATATTATACACGAGCTGATGATTGTTCCGTTAATAAAAATAAATTTTTTTTTTTATTGATTTACATATTTTCATTAATTCTTTGCAATCTACATCAATGCAATACCTATCACATGTAGTACTTAGTACTAAATATAAAAGAATTTTAATTTAAATAGACTTCAAACCTGCTGCATGCAGTACAAAATAAAAGAGAATAACAAAGCGTATGAGTAATATTTCATTTGAATTCAGAAGTTCTTTTTTTTAAGTGAATAATAAAAAGCAATATAATACAACGATTTTCAAACAACTCAACTTACTATTACTATTTATTTATAAAAAAAAGTATGTATGTCTGTATTACTACCTATTTTATTTTAAAAAAAATATATATGTATATCTAACTATCTACTTTTTCATTTACATTTTCATGATTATCACTGAAAATGCTGAAACTTATTTTCAACAAAAATTAATTAAAAAATATTTTCTATCTTCTCTTTCTTTTTTACATTTTGTTCTTTTTTAAAACTGCTACCAAATAAATGAAAAAAAATCTACATTTACAATCATGTATTTTTTTCATACTTTTTCTAACAAAAACACCGACAACGTAAAATGGATTGGAAAATCTTATTGCAACAACATCAACATACCATAACAACATCTAAAATAATCAAAATGTTTAAATATGAAAAACAAACTACGAAAACATGCATATTTAAAAAAACTTTTTCATTTTGATCTCAACTAAAAATGAAACATGAATATCATTTATCCAACTACTTGGCCAAAATAACCAACTGCATGCAACATTATAACCGTAAAAACAACTACAATAACAAATGGATACTTGAACACGTTTCTTTATCTGCTTCTGTCTTGGAAACTTAAAAAAAAATTTGAAACCAAACTGAACATTTTTGCAAATGGACCAAAACTTAAACTACTCCAACACTACTTAATATATCTTGTGTATGTATTTGGAAAAAATTGTATGGTTTACAACATAATAATGATGACTCCGTTGATGATGATGACGATGACGTTGATGTGGATGATAATATGCATGCAATTATACAACAATCATGCAATAAATGCAAAAAATGTTCTCTACCTAATGCTCTTTATGATGATGACAATAAATGTGTGTTTGTCTATTTAAACACTAACTACTTGGTGTACTTGGGGGTACTTGGTGTTTTTATGAACTTATTTACCATTTTTCTCTCTTTGGTATTGTATGTCTGAACTCTTAATGCTTATGAACTTTAACAAAATGTTTGTTATGTTTGTTTGACTGGTTGGTACTTTCTGTGGATCTCACCTATTACAGGTGGTCCGGATGTTGAAGAGAACACCTCAACGGATATAATCAAGCAACACTTTCAGGTACGTAAATAGGCAGAAAAATAAAAACTCTTAATATACTTTTAACAGAAAAAAGTCTTAGTGACTTGTCTAACGTTAGCGTTAGGGAAATGAAAACTATAGGTAATGGATGTAGTTTTTAAAGGAATTTTGAAATAGTAATTCAAATATGTTTTGCACCACTACAAATGGCATTTGAAAATTTTAAAGTATTAATTGATTTTTAAACAGAAGTATATTAAAGCCATAAAAATCTTAAACTTGAACATATTTTTTTTTTGAACAGAAAACTCAAGATTTAGTATTTGAGTTAAAACACGTCAAATCATCACGAAAAATGGCATTTTCGGCATCATCACCTCCGATTTCAATGAAATTCAACACAAATGTCATACAGTATAAGAGTATAATTAAACAAAAAATTTGACCCCCGATTCTTTCGTGTTCCGAAATTTGACGTCATAAAAGTTGTAAAAAATTTTAAAAAAATCACAAAAGTCTCCTTACAGAAAAAGATAGAACCATTGAACTATGCAAGATAATTTAGCTTGTTTGGAAAGTGAACCCTTTAAAATTATATGTACAATTGACATACTTAAATGTACATTTAAAGTATAAAATATATAATAGAAAAGGTGATAAGTCACAAAAAGCTATGTAAAACATAAATGTATTATTTTTAGTTGGTTTGCAAACCAATAAAGAGTCGGCAATGAAGCAAAACTGGATTTACAGACTTCAAATATATTCAGAACTAAAGACCTTAGTAACTTTTTTCTCTCTCCTATAAAATTTATACATTGGACTACATCCTTTTTGACTGATGGTAATGATATATACTTATATAGGTATTAAAAAAAAATTACGGACTCTCCATTGTTTCACTCCTTTTCATGTAATTTTTGTGTATCAAAGAACTTTTCTTATTAATGCACTTGAAATTTGACAATTATATTATTCTTCTTTGGTGAACTTTTACCAGACCAATACATATATTCATCTGTACATATATATGGGAAGGTAGAATGGCAATGCATATAAAATTCCAATTCATATCCTACTATTATGAAAATATGATACGAAAAACAGTTATATTCAAATGTATTTAGTAAATAATTATCATAATACAAATAAAAATATTGCATATACTAAAGCTAATTAATTTGGCGCCCTATGCTCCAATGGGAGTTAGAGGAACACACATATATATAAAGCTAATTAATAATTCAACCGCTCGCATATTCAACCCAAAAGTTTATTTTTCGGATATAGATGGCACTTGCTGGGATTGAATGTAGAATAATATGTATTTAAATACAGTAAACTAGATGTTTCATTGGAAATATATAATAAATAACTATTAGGATAAATACTTGGATACTTATTGAAAATTGGATTAGAGATTCTATAAAAAACAATAAAAAAAACTTGATGGGATTTCCAAAAATTTTGTACATTCGGAAATTCGTGTATTATCGAAATAAGCAAAACATATTTTTATAATTAAGGGGGGGGGGGGGAAATAGGATATTTCCCCTTGAATTCGCGCCTGCCACCTTATTAACACATAATGTTTAATATATTTAGTTTTACACCACCTTGTACACCTAATAGATTTTGTTTACATATGACAGCTTTTGGTTTCCGGACAAATTTTTGAAAACGAAGGAATTACGTTGCAGAAAATCCACAGTAAAAAAATTTGGGTGAATTCATCTTAATAAATTTCAAGCCCAAACATTTGTTTAATCCTCGTATTTTTCCACAACAAAGCAAATTTTTATAAACATAATCGTATTTGCTTTTGATAACTTATGAGTGCAGTAAAATATTAAAAAAAAATAATTTGGCCAAAAACAATCATAAAAATTGTTTGGAAATATCTTTCAAAATGGTCTTTTTAGTTGATAAGCATGAGCCAAAATTACAAGAATCCTAAATGCATAAACTATGAACTCTTAACTGATTGAACTCATTCACTTAGAAAGTCCTTTGTTTTTAGGTAATCCTGGTGTCTTATTTTGTTCATGTATTGTATTGTTATATTTTTATAATTTTCTTATTTGTGTTGTTGTTTGTCTATTTCTCTCATTAGAGTACCTGTCATACAGCATTGGATACATGTCGTGAAGATCCGTCCTGTTTATCGTCATTACAGCCAATGCTACAGCATTGTGAAATGCATCGTTGTAATCGTAATGCATGCATGACTTCATTGCAGGCATTTTACAAAGGTCCACATGAGGACTTAAATTTAGATGTGGCCTTTTGTTTATGCAAGTAAGTGTATAGATAGCTAACATTCTTACATTTAAGCAAAAGTTAAACAAAAAAAATTTTATTTGGGAAATTTAGGTTTTTGAAATCACAAACACACATACACTCTTATTTTGATAAGCACAGTCACATATACCCATAAATATAATTTTGATTTACCTTTAACTGCATTGGATTTTATGGGACTCAAAAAAATAAATGCAAACAACTGAAACCAAAAGAAAAAAAGACCTAAACCAAAGAACAAACAAACGTATAAACAAAATTTGCCCTGCATCAACACAACGAAAACTCTCTTTCAGATAATTGTTTGTGGGTTTTTTGGTTTAACTTGTTTTTCTCTGTTGTGTTTTCAAGTTTAGTTTTTTTTTTTTTTTTGTTCACTTTTTGTGGAAATGATAATTTTTGAGTTTTTATTTTCCTTTGTGAAGGTACCCTGTGACGACTATCTGTCTATCTATCATCTAACTGTTGTTTTTTTCTATTTCTCTTTTTCCAATTTTGTGTTCATTTTGCAATAGAAAAACAACAAATCGTCATGATAGTTGTATGATTGCTCAGGAAAAACTACATCCGGTTTGTGCACAAAGACCTCCCGACAATAATAATCAACAGAGCTACACACCACCACCATCATGTCATGCTGTGGCTGAGGCATGCAAAGAGGATCGTGAATGTCGGTAAGTTGACTTTTAAAGAGCACAAATAAAATCTATACATATGATTGTATGTTAAAGTAATTTTTACATTGGGGGATTCAAATGGTAGTCATAAAGTCAGATCTCTTAAAATAACAACACTAAAGAATATGACTGCTATGAGCAACGCCTCACAACTAAGATTTCTACATCAGCATATGACCGAATGACCATTTGAATCTCTCACTATGTATGAACTTATAAGTTAGTGACTATAAAAAGTGTTTTGCAATTGAGATTAATTATATTTTGAGTAATTAAAATATATACTGAAACTTATACACATAACTAAAAACTCTATCCAAATTATATATAAACATAGATATCGCAATTGTTCCTCTAAACAGCGTCAACTCAAAATTTTTCAATTTTCACTTTTTGCAAGAAAACGATAAACAGTGGCCATATCTACCCACTGTAAAAATCTTAGATCTATTTCTCTAGTATTTTGCCTAAAAAAAAATGCAGTTTAACCCCTATTTGTAATATAAGAATGCATAAAAAAAAAAGTTTTTGTCTCTACTGAAAATTTATAAATTTTGAGTTGACTCTGTTTCGAGGAACAAGTGCGATATATAAACTAACCCGTTTTAGCTTATAAATACTTAAGCTCCTAGAAGTAATTTTTTTTTTAAATATATTGTATTACCATACAACTTTAATAAACTAATCGCCGAAATATTATTTCTGAGTTATCGTCCTTGACTTGCAATTTTTTGCTGCAGCTTATTAAAATTCTTCTTTGCTATTGCACTAGTATCCAGATTATGAAATTCTAGAGTTGCAATTTTTTTATTTTTATCTTGCCCTTTTTATATTTTATGGATAAATACAAATACACCTACAGCCAACTTCAAGTAAAAAGTGTAAGAATTACAAAACAATACAGAATTGCAGAGTACATGCAACTGAATACCCCTCCCCAATCTTCTTACCTCTCTCATCCATGAGACTTAATAATTGCCGCAACAAAAATTGCAAGTCTGAACGATGTTAAGCAGCTAATATTTTTAATATTATTTAATCTGACTATTAAATATACTTCTTGGGGATAATAAATCAAATCAAGTTAAACTTTCTTTTTGGTTTAAAATGTGTTTAATCCAACACATCTATATATCAGAAAACATATTAACCATCCTTAAACGCATAAAATTGGGCGTTTAAACTACCAATGCAAATCATATGAATTTGCCAACATTTGTCGTAGTGCTGCCACATGTTACTTTTTAAATTACAAATAATACATGGGACGCTGATTTGCAACTTTTGAGTTTAAACTACATATAAATTAAATTTTAGTTCAACTAAACCAGCGTTTAAGCACTCACTGATTTATTAGCCATTAGAAGAGCGGCAAGAATTTTTTAAATCTTAAAATTCTATTTTCACCAAATAAGCCGACAAAGCGATCAGTGAAATAAGATTTTCCAGTCGGTTAGTGTAGAATTCGCATTCTTAAGGTATTTTTTGTATAAACTGTATGAAAATGAGAAGTAAAAAAAAAAAACGATTTGATTACTATTTTGTCACAATTCGAAAAAGATTGACAAATACATACATATATTAAATTTTTCAAAAAATGTTGAAAAGACCCTACATTTTAATGATTTCCAAATATCTGTCCTTCTTTTCCCTACGGCCATTATTTTAGAAGAAAATCCCTACGAATAGGGATTTTTCCGAACGTATAACTGCAACTCTTCAAGTAGTAAACAAAAAAAAAAAAATTATTTTAACGAAAAACTGAATAACTAAACAGCTGCATGAATAACTTCATTCATGAACATACTGAAATGTTTATTCAATGAAGTTCGTATTCAAACAAACTTCAGACCACTGAACAAACTGTTGTTTTATTCATGCTACTAGAAAACACATTTCGTTTCATATGCCAAACACAAAGACTTTGTTCAATGAAACGACTTTTGTTTTACAGTTTTCACACTCTCTCATTTTTTTTATATAAATACTCAATAGCAATGTTGCCACTTAGTAAATTTATGTAATTTTTTCTTTTTTTTGTTACCTTTACAATAATATATGTAACTTGTGAAGAATTTTTTAAATTGAATTTAAATTTTTTTCCTAACAACTTTTTTGTGTACTTCCAAGCAGAACACATTGCTAAAAATGTTTTTTAAAATAAAATGAAATTTGTTTGAAGTTTCAAAATTTACATTAAAACAATTAATTTATATTGAAAATAAGGTCAAATTTGTGATATTTTATTATTTTAATATTAATGTACTTTATTATCTTGTTGCTTTTACTCTTCATGGTTATTTTTGTTTTTTATCTTTCCTAATGTTTTTCATCTTTTTCAACTTGCAATACTGACTTTAAAACAAATGTGTTTTTCCATGAACTTATTCGACATTTATTCAGTACTTGTTTTGTTTCAGAGTTATTAGTATTCATATTCTCTTGTTAAAGTAAACAAAAAAACCATTATTAAGTTTCATGCAGATGTTTATTAATTAAGTTTCATGCAGATGTTTATTAATAACATTATTAAAAAGCTCTAGCTGCTGTATTGTTTATGTACTTTATTTTGATTTGCATCATTTAAACAACACTGTGTTGTTTTTCGCCCATACATTCATAGGCTGACAAATTTGTGTGCGCATTTATTACAAAAAAAAAAAAAAAACAAAGAAAAAGTAACAAGCTAACAAGCAAGTGCTGATACCCAAGAATCAATTTTTCCAAACAAAATATTTTGTTTTTGTGATACAGTTGCTTGTTTGTTGTTCTTATTGTTAACAATTAAAGCAAAGGCTGTCAGATTTATTTCTTGAGTATTTTCTAGAGATTAAATGAATCGGGATTTTGCTGTAATCGGTTAATCGCTCGATTAATTAACCGAGGTTTTGGTTTAATCGGTTAATAATCGGTTAAGTTTGCAATTGATCGGTTAACCGATTAATAAAGTTTTTTTTTTATAAATTAAGTAATTTCAATAAATAAAAATGTATAAATTATTTATTATTTGGATTAAAAAAGAAAAAAAAAATAACATAACAAACATAACAATTCTTGAACTAAACCGAGCTAACAAATAATAATTCATAAATATGAAATACACAGTTTTTAATTAATACATAGTATGTGAGTTAATTCGATTAGTTATTGTGAGATTATTATTTATTTCAATAGTTTAAGGAGATCTTATAAAAAAATCTTTCAGACAAATAATTTGGTTTAAATGTTTAGGGTTTTAGCGACTCTTATTTTTTAAGTTATAATAAAACTTGACTTGAAAAATTTGTTTAATTTATCGAAGATGTTGGAGAAATCGAAAGCAACCCATAATACAGAATATCTAATTTCTCAGTCCTTTTCCTGGATTTCTCTTAACATAAAAAAATCATCCATTATTCCATTAGGGTCCTGTGAAATGTTTCGCACTTCTAATTGTTTCGGTTAATTCTGTTAAAAGATTGATATTATATGAGAAGATGTGAGAAGAAACAATAAACTAAGCACATACATATAAAAAGTACGTGAAACAAAAAGCTGTTGACAGCAAACACTTCCCAGCTAGCATTTGTATAATAATCTTATCTTTTACAAATCAGTTTAAACAGCAAAATAACCGTATACGAGCTCAGTTATCAATAGTAAATTATACCGATGTATCACCTCAATGAATCATTTGTGATACAATTTTTTTAATTTCTTTTTGATCATATGAATGAATCATATGTGAATCCTTTTTCAATCGCTCTGTCACTAGAGCGATTCAAAACATTTAGAAATCATTATTTGAACATATGAGTGAATCCATTTCCAATTGCTCAAGTGATACATCAGTTTTTAATCTCAAAAGTATTCTGAAAAAGGCTCATTTACGTTGTTTTTAGTAATTAATCGGTTAACCGATTAACGGTTAACCGAATGAATACCCTAGTATGTTCACATGGAACGCGTTTTTCTTTAAGTAATTAATTAATTTTTCTTACTTCGAATATAGATTTAGCCTTTTAAAGACTATTTTGAATTTAGAAAAAGCCACGAAGCTAAAATCAATGACTAATAAAAGGGCTTAACTGGCAACACTGGATATCAACCTACGAAGTTGTATCCCAAACATTTTCTTTTCTTTCCACCAAGCATTTTTAAAGAGTCATTCTTGAACACGTTGTTGTTATATTTTTTCTTTTCTCCTATTATATAATTAAAGATGACACGATGAGACTGTATATTTTGTACTCATCATACAACATACTCCAACTGCACCTACAAACAAACAGTAATACCCACCCACAAGCACTTACTATATACAAATATATTCAGAAGTATGTATGTGTGTATCTATGTGTAGAGAGATTTTAGTTTATCGTTGTTTACGGCATTATTGTGTCATTATGTATTTAACTAAACTAAACGACCGCAAAATACGTGGCTGTAAAATTAATTGCCTTTTAAGTGAATCACACTTGTTAGTAAATGTTGCAGTTGGAGTAGGAGGATGATGAGATATTTCTCATGGTAAACAACTAAAATTACGCCAAATTAGGGAAAAAACACACATACAAACACAGTTCCCCTCTAGTACTGTAAACTAAATAAAATGTATGTTTTAATACTTGAACCCACATGAGTGTCATTGGCATCATCATCCAGCAACTTTGCGATTTCATGTAGGGAAGTTTTTAGAAGAGTTAGTTTTTGTATAGAAAATGAAAAAAATGTGGTTTTAATTCAATCAAGATTTAAGAAAATTAAATTTATTTCCAGTTAAATCATGGCAGAACTGACAGACAAAAAATTTTCTGTAGAGATGCGCCTAAGAGCAAATAAAATTTTCATTGAATTTCAAAATTCGGTGGTGGGGTAAAATATATAAATACTGCGGTAAATAAAACCACTTAAAATTCTTATAATATAGAGGCACATTTAAAGCGGTTTTTAATAATATACTCTATTCCGCGGTTTTAAAAAATATTATAAACTCATAACAGAAATGACATGTTCCAATTTAAAACTTCCAGTAAACAAGAGAACGGAGAATATTTGCCTGTAAATTTAGTTTTAATGTCAATTTAATTTTAAGTTTGTTCAGATCAGTCGCAAAAACTCAAGTCCTTTGGAGTAAATAGAGCATGTTGTTTTTGCATAAACTTTTATACCCTTTTTAATATGAATGCAGTTACAGGCGTAAAGTGTTTACGACACTCGTGGATTTGAAGTAGAGAACATTTTTCTTCCGTTTTTTTTTTTTTTTTTTTGTTTTAAAAACACTACATGAATATTAAAGTTCAGTGGAGTTTGAACAAGACATACGTGTGCAATAGTGTAATACTGAAAGCTGCATATGCAATGCTTAAAGTTGAAAAAGTTAAGGAGTTTGTTAATAAGGGAGTCCCAAAATGCTTATTATCTTTATTTAACTTTAAAACTAGTTAGAAAGCCTAAAAATTTATAGAAACTTATAACTTATTTTTGGTTTATTTACATATTTATTTATTAAGCCTAGTACACAATAGGCACTGGTGTTCAAAATAGGCAAACATTTTTTTCGTAACCACACCCATTTTCAGTTAAGAAGCCGTTTGCAAATTATGCCCACAAGAATTTTAAGAACACCAGTAAAAATGTTGCTGCCTATTGTGTACGAGGCTTAAGAGTTACAAATACAATAACTAATTATATTCTAACTTAATTAACCGCAAGCAATAGTTACTTAGACCTTCAGTTCGTTGTAGTGAAAACGACCAGAGTATCTGGCGGTAAAATCACTTAAAGGCAAACAGATTTCATAGAGATAAAGATATCTACATAAATAATATTCTGTCGGGTCCATGATTGCCCATGGGTCCCAGATAAAGTACAGTTGCAAAAATGTATTCTTATATATTATGCTGTAGGGTATCATATAGTCGGGCTTGACCGACTATACTTACTTATTTTAATATAATTTTTTTTGTAATTCTTTTTATTTTTAGTACAAAAATTATGAAGTTTTATTTTTTTAGTCAAAATTAAATTTTTCAACCCCAAAGAAAATTTCGAAATTTGTTTAACACCATAAATGCACCACCATGAAATAAGGTACGCCATCTCGTCGCTCATTTTCAGTAATCGGGATCTGTTATTAACTCATCTGGAAGCGGAAGATCGCTTGAGGCACGAAGCCAAGATAATATCGGACGAGCGTAAACGAGAACCCTGAAACATCGACTCAAAAATGTGCCACTGAGCTTGAAATGTCCAAAGCTTCACTGCGAAAAATAATAATAAATAAAAAATTATTGCTGTTTCTTTAAAAGATACAACTGGTACATGAAATTTTGCCGAAAGACTATGTAATCCGCTTAAGATTTTGTGAAAAACATTATTTGAAAAGGATAACCTTCAGTGACTTATGACCCACCCTTTAAAAATATACATACATGTATGTCTTTACAAAAATGTTGCTTGAAGAGATTCTTTTCAAAGAAGCAGCCTTCAATGAAAAATATTATTATCGAGACAAATGACATTTCCCATATATGCTCCCAGAAATGTTAGTAATGGAGAAAAAATCCTTAATCTCCTTCGAATAGGTTCATAGCTGGTCATTAGCTTTTACAACTGCTCATTTCCCAAAAAAAAAAAAAAAAAAAATCTTATAAAATTTTGAATGAAGGCGAGTGAACAGGCTAATACCAGGTACGACACCTTTAATGATGTCAAAATTTCTATCGATTATTAAAATCGAATCAATTATCGAGAAACTGCAGCTTATCCCCATTTTTTTTTTTTTTTTTTTTGGTGCGATTTACGAATATTCAACGCTGTGTCTATTCACCCTATGGAATACATTGTATAAATATTTCGGCTTACGGAGATCCAAATGGTGCAAAAACCAAAGCCGACTGTTAAGCACGTTATTTTTAGAAATTGGTCGCAAAGCTCTAGAGTTTAGCTAAAATAATATTCAGTGCGGTTGTGTAAAGTCATAAGCAGTGCGACCAGACGTAAAATTTTTAAAGCTAAAGACTCAGTTAGGCGAACGTTGCTGTACTGTATCTGTACTGTATCAGCTGTTCGTTTTTTGGTATATGAAAAGCAATGCATAAGCTTACCGAAATGTAATGCACCGTAGTTGTAACGTTTCATTCTGTATAAAATTAAATTTCATACAGTTGTTACGTGACATTTGTAAAACAGTGATGGGTTGATTCTATGTTAAATTAAATGCGGGTATTCTCCTTTTTTTGTACCTTTTTCAGTATATCGAGGGCCTATATTCAAAACCCTCTATCTTTGATTTTCACGAAAATGACTTTTTAATGGTAAAATGTTCAGTAAAACAACCCTCATCTATGGTGTGATTTTCATAACAAACATATTTTTTTTTGCGGTTTTATTTGCACTTTTGTATTTTCTCTATCTTACACAATTAATTTTTCTGAATGCAAAACCCTCTATCTTTTCTAATAATTGATTTCCAAATATTTTTTGGAATAACTTGTTCTTGCAATACATGTTTTTTTTACTATTTTTTGCAAGCTGAACATGATTTCGACATTTTTAAGGGTTTATCAAAATAGCGAAAGCCGATTCTGAACTGAATTACCATGAAAATATTTTACATACTTGTTTTTGGAAAATATAATGTCCATAGCATACAAATAAATGGTTAAAGTTGGAATTTGCTTAAAAAAGTGTCTTCTTTTAAAGTGTCATCTATGATACTATTGTCAAAAAAATAATTAATTTATAGGATATTTACAATCGTATGTAATTAAAATATTATTATCGTGTGATAAACTTATTTAATAGTAGGTTTAAAATTTAGTTTAATAATAAGATTTTATTAATAAACTTTTGTAACAGTTAATGGTTAATTTTTGTATTATGTTGCATTATTAGCCTTTATCTTAAATAAACCATGTTAAACACCGACAGATGGCATAAATAAAATCAAAATAATTTATTTTTATTAAAATGCAAAACCCTCTATCTTTTCATTTTCATTCATACAAATTGAATATTTTTGAGAAGCAAAACCCTCTAACTCGCATAAAGTCCCCAATAATGCAAAATTTTATGAACCAATTATCTGTGGGACTCAGCAGTTGATTTAAAAAATATTGTATAATACCGAATTTTAATAACTCAAGTAATACGCGAAAAAAACAGTTTTTTGGCTCTCCTGAAAAGTTGTGTTTTTTAAGATAGAGGATTTTGAATATAGGCCCCTCGATATCTGTGGACTTTCGACAAAACTACTTACAATACAACATATTTCCATATATATATAAATGTACATATGCTTAATGTACAAACTAAACAAATGCATATTCACATACAATAGAAATGAGATATATATAAAAGGCTTAAAATGGTTACAGAACATTGTTTTGTCTATGCACATTTACAAAATAATACATGTGTATGTATATGCTAAATAAGAAATATAAATATCAGTTATTAAATTAGTAATGTTTTTTTTTTGTACATACACTTAATACTGTTTTAATACCATTTTAATCACTTGTTACTTTTTCTGCACAGCGGTCACCATTCTTGAATCAACAAGGAATAGTTTTGAACTATAAACTCTGGCTAACTCATAAAAGTTTAGCTTAGTTTGATTGGAGACATTAAACGGTTCAGATCGCTACTTACAATTGTGGTTAAAATATGTAAACATTATAATTAAATTCAATAAAGTTTGTTAAGTTGTATTCGTGTGTGTATTTATTTTGAATTGCAATTATAAGAACTCAAAGGTTTATTATAAAGGGAAAAAACCTTAACGCGTTTTATAAGTAAAAACGTAACAGTATTAAAGTCTTACATCCAATTTCATCAAGTTCAGTTAAAACTTAACTGTTACCTTAACTTTCAGCTAACAATATGTTTTCGACAGTTATAACTGGTAGTTAATTATAAGTAAACTTGGTGAAATTGGCCGTTAGTGGAATAAAATTTCTGGAAGGGCGATTAGGAACTGAAAGCATAACATTACGAAGTAGGAATTCTGAAACAATTTTACCGTTTAACAAATTCAGCAGGAAGGAGAAATTGTGTTTGCTACATATATTTTTGAAAACATATTTTTTACAATTTTATAACCCTTAATCAGCAGTGGTGTATGAAGTTATACTAAGTTTGCCATTCCATGTGAATCTTTTTTTAATATTCATCTAGGATCCCATAACGTATTTGTATTGTGAGTCCTTCTTTTATTCTAAGCTGATTTCGCCATATGGGTGTCAAATTGCTTGTAGATGTTCTAGGCTGTTTGTGGCTTAATTCCAGTAGAATCGCTTCAGTATGAAAAAGAGTTATGCACCCAAATGTGGAACTACCTCAATAAAAACTCAACAAAAACTTACATAACTTTGTGGCAAAATGCACCCATTGTCATTAAATTTCAACAAATTCGTTTTATAAGCACCAAATTTCGTGAATATCGGTCCATAATTTACCTACGGCTTGATGTTTAGATTAATCTCGTAAATCATGTAAGTATGGCTAAAAGTGTAACGAATAATGCTTTTGTGGTGCAATTAAGCATAATATACATTCATAAGACTCAAAATAAATTGAAATGTCGCATAAAAAGCATAATCTAGGATAACACTTTACAACGCCCTTAACCGCAAAACCTTATAATATTATTGTAATATTTACACTTCAGTTAGCTAAGACAAGAAATAAAATTTTGGAAGATAGGTCTATAAATTATCATAGGCCCTATATAAGGCCCATTCTCAAAAATTAGCTTAATAAGTCTTAAACTGTCTTAATAGTGTGAAAAATTAAGTTGGATTAAACTACTAACACAGTCTAGACACTAGTCCGACATAGATCTACTAAAGTTTGAAAAAAGATTTTTTTCAAAATTTCCCGGGAATCCCGCAATTAATTCCCGGGAAAGCGGGAATTGAAAACAATGGAAAATCCCGGGAATTCCCGGGACGGGAAATACCGAAAAAAACTCTAGCATTTCCTGAAAAATAAAATATTCCCTGAATATTTTATTTTATAGCAAGACAGGTAAGATGTTTCTAAACATAAGAATTATCCATTTTCATATGAAATTTCATTTTGGATACAACTATTGTTAGTAAAATATTATTATAATTTATAAAAAATTTAAAGTAAAATCTAGTTTTATTTATTTCTTCCAAATTTTTAAAATAAATAATGCTAAAAAAAGCTTAAAAACATTTTCTAAAAATACTAAATAAAATGCCAAGTGCTAAATGAAAATTTTGCAGCTAAAAAAAATTTTAATATTAAATTTAGCTGCAAAAATGCCAAAATGGCCACACTGGTCATAAGCTTATTTAAACAAACCAGAAATAAACCAGAATCCGAATTCGTACGAAAGTCAAAATTAAAACGGGTTCACCTTCTCTAGAAAACTTAAAACGCAATAATTTACCGTTTTTAGTTGGTTTTAAGATTGTGAGGTATAATTAATAATTTGAGAGCACAAACATAAAATAAACGTTCAAAAAATATTAAAACGTTAGAGAGTCCTGTAATTACTGAAGCTGTTTCTTGAAAAATACGCAAAACCAGTTAAGATAACAAATTTTTTATTTTTCTTAAAGTTTAGAAACTTGACAAAAGAAAAAAAGAAATATGTGAAAATAAACAAAAAAAGGCATTGCACTACTTTTTGTGCTTATCTGTTTTATATCATAGCCGCAATTATTGAAACACCGGTCATATTGATATTTAGCAATTTTTTTTAAGGAAAAAAATTTAGTTTCGAACAAGTTTTTTAAATAATTTTCAAAGTACCCACAATTATTTCTATATATTTCTATTTTGTTTGTTTAAAAATGATGTTTGGATTTTTTTCGAATTTATGAAAACTATGAAAGCTTAAAGCCTATAGTACACGGAAAATAAAAACCCACATGTGCATGTTGGTCGGACGTATTTTTGACGTCATTACACAACACGCAATAGTCATTGTGGTTTTGTAGTGATGTCAAAATCACGTCAGAACCACATGCACATGTGACTTTTTACATTCCGTGTACGATGGGCTAAAGAAGCGCGCCATAAACGATACGAACTGAAAAATGTGAAAATTTCAACTTTCTTACAAATTCTGTGATATACCTGATTGTTCTAAATACATAACAACGACTAATGACATATAGTTATCCTTAAAAAAGTCGGGCTTGTTGGCCTGAGATTCTCTTATCTCATTAACTAAATCAGTATATAATTGATGAAAAGCCGCGAACAACGTTGTGAAAGCCACTTTTTGCAAAAACTGTTTTTTTCGCAGATTACCGTTAACATTACTCTTACACTGTTTAAGCATCAAATCCCCCAAAAATTATGCACCTTAACGCCGTTAAAATGCGATACAAAGAATCAGCCAGTGGAAGAACGTTGTAAGTTACTAACAAAATCATGCAAACCAAATAGTTTGTGTAGTTAAAAACATTTTAACTGACACAGCGATAGGAGATATGAAAGGTATTTTCATTAAAAAAACTTTTAAACTGTAAGTCTCCACGTAACTTAAAATTCAAATTTCTTTTGCTATTTTGCATAAAAGTTTGAATTATCATTATTTTTGATACTCAAAAAAAAAATTAAATCAAGAATGATAATGAAACCATGATACCTGCCTGCTAAAAACGTTTATTTTGCACTCCTGAAAAATAATTATTTTGTAACTAACAATGTTCACAAATATTGACTTTTTTGCCACTGAATGTTACTCTCATTACACTGTACTCTTTTTTTTTTTGCCAAAAAAAAAAAATTATGTTTCTATAATGATTGTAGTGGGGAATGTAAGAAAAGATAAACTCATCACTGTTTTATTGTTTGGTATTTTGTTTAAGCTTTGATGTCGTTGTAAATAGGACTTTTTGAGTGTATGTAGGTAAATCTCATTCCCTCTGTAGTCTTGTTTGCTGATAGCTTTGGCTTTTCTAAAATTATTTAGGAGAACGTTTCCTGATGATCTGGCCTAAGCAACCAGTGAAATGCGCATAGGAACAGCTTATCCTCCAACAATAAATTTCAGTATTTTTTTTTATCAATTATTAAAAAAAGGGAATTAAGCACAACATACAAAATCTTTTAATAAATAATTGTATTCCCAAAAACAATTAGGATAATGACTACGCATATTAACCTTAACCTTTCTTAAATAAATTTTATTGCAAAATTTCGGTTTTGTTTAGTGTGTTCAATAAACTTAACAGTTTTTAAGTTACGCGAATATATGAAATATATTCGAAATAACGGTACATCTCGAAAACAAGAGCTTACCTTAAAAAAATCGGTTAGCACCACTGGATTAAGCGTACCCGAATTAGGTGATTAATTGTCTGTTTTGTCAACCAGCGCAGTTATTTTTGCCATGAAACCTAATTAAAAAAATTTAAGGTTCAACAAAAAATAAATTTTTGATATTTTTAATTAAGTTAATCAAATTTAATTTTCATAAGTGGGAAATAAACGTGTAAATAAATTGAATATAGATAATCAATTACAGCAAATTTTGATCCACCAATACTTGGTTAAAGCTTGATGTTTGACTACAGACTTCCAGCTGTCGCAGTGGCGGAAAGGATAAATCTGCAAAGAGTTCTGAAGATGAGAATGTCATTATTCTCGAAACATGTAAGTTCGACTTGAGTTCGAGCCCTGGCTCAGACAAGAATGAAAAATTATGAATAAATTTCAATTTATTTCATGTTGCAAAATTGCTTCCTTAATTAAAAATAATTTAATGAAAATTAAAGTTGATGAACTAAAGGCCGATTTAAAAATATAAAAAATTCAATTAAACCCTTAACAGTTTAATAAAACCACAGACTAATTGTTTAACAAAAATTAGAAATTTATTTAAGAAAATTTCCCTAGAATAAAAAATTTTTTTATTAAATAATAATTTTAATACAAGTGAACACATTAAAATTCTATTTAACATGACATTAAATATTATCTTGGTATTTTAATATCGAACAGAGAATTTTGTATTTGAATAATTTAATTTTTTGCAAAAACACCAGCAAATGCAGAATATTATTTGATACGAGGAAATCGTTATGAAAAACCACAAAAACCTCAAAATACCAAAATAATATCATCAATAAAGTTAATTTTATAAAACAAAAATAACGTAAATGAACAGATGTATAAATGTTAATGTTAAAAATATATGCGTATATATTAGGGTATTCATTCGGTTAATCGGTTAACCGAATAATTACTTCCCGATTAACTGATCAGTTAATTTAAAATTGGCTATTTTCGATTAACGATTAAACCGGTTGATTTTAGTCGATTAACCGCTTTACCGATGTAACAAAATTTTTAATTATTTGAGGTATTATAATAAATGAGGGGCTTAAGTGCATCTTTTCAAAATTGAGATTAAATTTGGAATTAGTAGTTGAAGTTCAGAGAAGTTCAAAACACAAGAGGTGAATGTGAAAATTCTCATCCGGTAGTGAGATATTGCGACTAATTCTAGCAGTTCTCATTAAAATACCTCTTTCGCTTGGAGCTCACGGGGTATACAAGGGCTCAATCTCAATTTAAAAAAGGAGCTCTAAGCCCCTCATATTTGTTTGTGTTTTTAATTAATTGTTTCGTCTCATATACAAATGGTATGTGCTTAGAAAATAGTTTTTCTTACAAACAAAGAAGGTGTTCAGTGATCTTTATTTTAAGTAAGTGTTTGCTGTCAACAGCTTTTTGTTTAAGTACTTTTTATATGTATGTATGTGTTTAGTTATTTGTTTCTTCTCATATCAATATATTAACAGAATTAACCAAAACAATTAAAAATGTTAAAAATTTAAAAAAAGGTCTATAATGATATAATGGAAGTTTTATATGTTTAAAGAAATCCAGGAAAACTACTGAGAAATTAGATATTCTGTCAATATCTACGATAAACGAAAAAACATTTTCCAAATCAAGTTTTTCAAAACTAAAGAAAACAATCGCTTTAACCTTAACATTCAAACAAAATTATTTGTCTAAGAGATTATTTTATAAGATATCCTTAAACTATTGAAATAACCAACAAAATTATCTCAGTGTTTATTTTTTAATTAATACATAAAATGTATTAATTAAAAAATATGTATGAATTATTTTTTTGTTTGCTCGTTTTAGTTCAAGAATTTTTATGTTTGTCATGTTATTGTTTTTTTTTACAAATAAACTCTAAATAATAAATAAATTATGCATTTATATTTATTGAAATTACTTAATTTCAGATTGATCAGTTAACCGATCAATAACAAAATTAACCGATTATTTTTTTTACAAATAAACTCTTAATAATAAATAAATTATGCATTTTTATTTATTGAAATTACTTAATTTCATATTGATCGGTTAACTGATCAATAACAAAATTAACCGGTTATTAACCGAATAAACCAAAACCTCGGTTAATTAATCGATTAAAGCAAAAGCCCGATTAAATGAATACCCTAGTATATATTCATATATTTAGATTACATAACATGGACTGAAAAAGTACAAAATTGCTTAACCTTCGCAAGGTTCTGGTCAAATTTGATCCATATAAAAATATTTATATGAACAATAATTTACTGTATTTTATTTTGTTAGTAGATTTTTTTTATTACTTTTGCTGAAATCAGCATAAACATATACCCCCATATTCATAAAAAATATTTTGGGTTTATAGCAGGTTTATGAAACAATTTTTCTATGAAACTTTGTTCAATAAACCTTTTATTGGTCAAAAATATTTTTTATGAATATGGGGGATAGCCTTTATTTTTTTTAACATCTGTGGAGCAGCAAATATAATTTTTAAGTTTGTGTTTAATTTAATTTTTCTTGTTTAATGTTTTTTTATTTGTCTACAACAAAGTGTGGTTCAATGTAAAAAAATTAGTTTTTCTTAGTACGAATTACACATTCACGAAACGTTGGGAAAATATAAATTCGATGCATTTTTAATTACATATAAAAGATGGTAAAACCAAAACACACGATGTCAATTATAAATAAAACAAAACGTTTTCAAAGAATTATCTTAATATGATTTATTATTATAGAAGGGTCCATGACAATTATTAGCTTTTGGATTGTTCTTGGCCTCTTGACGAACACTTTATCTTATCCCCAAAGAAAGAAGTCCAACCTTGTCAAATCATATGGTCGTGGCGGCCAATTGACATCGCCACGACCTGAGTTAACACGGCCATTGAATTTCTCGCCCAAAAGAGCCATTGTTTCGTTGGCTGTGTGGATCCACATGTCGTCCAGGACCATATCCTCAAGAAGTCCGTTATTACCTCGCGATTCTGAACACCGTTCACGGTTACTACTAGTGTTGCCATTTTTGCATTTTTGCGACTAAATTTAGCATTAACATTTTTTATTTAACTGCAAAATTTTCATTTAGGGCCTGGCATTTTATTTAGCATTTTTAGAAAATGGTTTTAGCATTATTTATTTTAAAAATTTGGACGAATAGTTCTATTGATTTTACTTAAATTTTTTATATATTAATCTTAATCTTATGTTTACAAACATCTTACCTGTCTTGCTTAAAAATAGAATATTCAGCGAATATTAGAAATGCCCTTATCATGTTGATTGTAAATATTATTTGCCCTTTGATATCACGATATAAAAATACAAGGAAATTTCACTTTCTTTTCAGATAAAAATTCAATAGTGTAAATGTGTGAAAAACTTGTTTGCTCGAAACTGCTCAAAAAATAATAATTCCAAGGCTTCAACTTTTCTTTAACTATAAAAAATAAAATGATCTAAAAAAATGTGTATATAAATAGAAATCAATCGTGTAAATTAAGCAGGTATCAGGGGTTTATATATATATGTTCAAATCGATCCTATAAGGAGCATAGGGCCTTTGCGGGACCCTAAATTTAAAATGAAATCTCAAATACCTGTGCTTCATATTTATGTGTACTAGATGCTTTACCAAAATCTATCCACTTTTTTTAATATAACAATTTCGTTGAAAAATAAGTCACTGAAATGTATTTTGCTTCGAATAAAATGTCATACTGGTAAAACATTTTTAACAAAAATCTTTAAAAATTTTAGCATGATTTTTAGCATTTTTTAAAATCATTTTTAGCATTTTTTGGCTATGTCTCATACCAGATTAAGCTGTAGAATTTTTTTTAGATGTGGTCACACTGGTTCTACTTTTTTTTCTTCCTATACTAATCCTGCGAAGCTCTACGCTTGTCTGCAGGAAAAAAATCAGAGTCTCTGGCGAGAATCGAACCCGCAACCCCGGCGCTGATAGACAAGCACACTACCAACTAGCCTACTGGGGCTAGTTTTATACTAGTTTTATACTCATTTTCAGTAAGCAAAATCTAAATTTGTTTGTTGTGCTTAATTCCATTTTTTTATTTTTGATAAAAAATACTGAAATTTATTGTTGGTTTCTATGCGCATTTCACTGGTTGCTTAGGCCAGATCATCAGGAAACGTTTATCCAAAAAATTTTAGAAAAGCTAATAATATCAGCAACTAAGACTACTGAGGGAATGAGAATTACAAATAATGAAGAAGTCTTATTTGCAACGATATCAAAGCTAAAGCAAAATTCCGACAATAAAACAGTGTGTTTATTTTTTCTTACATTTTTTCCCAACATTAATTGTAGTTGTAAGTGGGTTAAGAAAAAACAAAATTAAAAACAAAAACAAATTGCCTTATTGTGTTTGCAAGAAAATCAAAACAAAACAATTTGCCAGTTCAGTTTTTTTATGCACGGGCACTTACAAATGTATTATCAAAGTTGTTTTTCGGAATACATAATTTTTCTTTAAAAGATTTTGTTTGTTTTGCTTAATTCCCTATTTTTATTCTTGATAAAAATACTGAAATTTATTGTGACGACTATATGTATGTCATAGCTGCATATCTGAATAATATTTGATATTGTAAAAAATTAATAATGTAAATAAAATAATTATCAAAAATAAAGATTTGCTACTTACTTACTTAAATCTACATATATACTAAATGTAATCACAATATCTTCAAAATTGAGACCTATTATTTTACCACAAGGCTTACTCGGACAGGCAGCCAGCCAGCAGAACGGATAGACATTGTAAGATCGTTTCTTAGTCGATCGGTGGGTCTGATACCAATATTTTAAAGTGCTAAAAACAACAGCACAAAAGCGTATTAACCTCTCTACCAGACCAGACATAAAAAGACCACTTAAAAATTTTCATCTGTTACATTAACTCAATGCGATTTCTTTCCAAAGCCAAAAAATAAACCATCAGCGAAATCAACAGCTGTACCTAGTAACGCCAAAAAAAGGATAAGCAAAAATAGCATAAATAGCGATAAAAAGGGAGGATGAAAGACATTGTACTCGTATTTGAAAATTTGCAAAACCTAAACACTTCATCAGCTACAATAAATTAAGTGTAAAAATAGTTATGATGTAAAAGGACTAAATGATTAAGACTAAATTTTATTATATTATTTCCATTCTTATTTTTATTATTATTAGTAGATATTTTATATTAATTTAATTATTATTACAACTAAATAAAAAAATATTTAATTTGTCAACATTTCTATAGAAACAAATTATTTTATTCCTGGGATTAACACAGAAAAAATTATCAGGATTTTGTATCAAAAAAAAAAAAAAAAAAAATTGTTTAAAAAGTATTTAAATTTATTTAATGCGCTAATTGATTCAATTATTTTTTATTTGAAAGAAAATTAATAATATAATTTTGATTTAATTGACATTTAAGTTGTTTTGAAATAAATTTTTAATTAAAATATTAAAATAATAACAAAAACTCTTAATTGACTTTTTCGTTTAAAATAGAATAATTTAAACTTGTAGAATTGTTGTTGGGAATTGACAATATTTAATTATATATATTAACACATTGTTTGAAATGGCAAAGTTTTTTTGATAATTTTTTTAATTAAAATTAAAAATATAAGTTATTGAAAAAAAATATTCACAATTTTACAATTATTAGTAATCAATATAATCATTTTGTGCAAAATCAACAACTTGTGTGCTTGATATTATGAATTTGGTATAAATTTGGTGATTAGAGACAATTTTAAATTTTTTCTATGGAATAACATTCAATGAAACTTCTTTATTTAGAAAGACTTTTTGACGGTCTTATTTATGAAAAATTAAAATGGATTTGAAAGGAATTTTAAGAAAACTTTCTGCACAGAAAAAAATAAAAATTTTCTCTAATCACCAAAATCATTCCAAATAAATAGAATGAAGCAAGCAAGTTGTTGATTTTGCAAATAATACCAAAATGATTATATTGAATTCTAAAAATTGTAAACATTTTTAAAATTTGGATTTTTTTTTCAATAAATTATATTTCTAATTTTAATTAAAAAAATTACCAAAAAAAAATTGCCGTTTCAAACAATGTGTTAATTGATTTTATTATATAAAGCTCAGGTTTTGACAATTCCCAAAAACAATGATAAAAGTTTAAATGATTTTATTTAGAACGAAAATTTTTTTTTTGATATTTTGATAAGTTTTTTTTGATATTTAATTAATATTTTAATTAAAAATTTATTTCAAAACAAGTAAAATGTTAATTAAATCAAAATATATTTTTAATTTTCTTTCAACTAAAAAAAAAAAAACAGTGATTCAATTATCACATTAATAAAATTGAAATACTTTTTAAACAATTTTTTTAATTGATAATAAGCTACCGATAATTTTTTCTGTGTATGGAAAATAAATATACGATTTAAACCTATTAAGTTTTCTAAAAATGCGACAGTTATGTGTGTATGAATGTATTTTAATTTAGATATGTAGTCTTCATAATAAGAAATCTGTTGTTTATATAAAATTAATTTTTACTAATTTTCTGCCTTTATTAAAAGCTTTGAATTTAAAAAAACTTTTTGAGGATTTTTCTCTTTAAAATATGATTTTTTTTTTGCCAAATGATGATTTTCTTCCCAATGCTTCTGGCAACGCTAGTCTAAAACACGAGAAGTAAAATCAAATGATTGCAGTTGTTTATAAGTTATAACTTGCAAGCACAAAAAGCTTTTCGTCTGCGACTGTTTGCGACTTGCAAAAGCAAAGAGACTGATTGCACTTTTACTTACTCAAAATCAACATTTTTAAGACAATTGCTGGCAAAAGCTTCTCTCAAATGTTTGTTATTCGTTTTGTGATATTGCATTGAATGAAACTGTTGTTAATTTCAGAAACACAAGCAGAAGTAAAATCAAGCTGAATGAAAGTCATTGCAGTTTTTTAAACACTGAGCATAACACGCTTCTAATGATATCACTAAGAGTTTTCTTGTTAACAAATATCGAATGATTTTAAAAAATTTAAGTTTTCTTGTACTGCTAATATAAAATAGGATGCAATGTTTCTCCGAAATTGCATTTTCTTCACTCGCGTTTGAATTTTTCCACTAGGTCGGTCATCGACGAACATAAAGAACAAATTCGTCAAGATGTCGCTGCATTTGGAAGGCGCTTTTAAGGTACATGTCAGCCTGCTAAACCTTTAGGTTACTGTTGGTGCCTTGTTAGAGGTACCCCTGAATCCCAGTGCAATTGGAAAGCAAGTTAATTAAAATACGAAAAAAATTATTAAATAGATCTGTGATAAATTTGAGATTTTAGACGTGATTGTTCATCTGTAAATTGAGATTTGATAGAAAGCTTTTATTCACCTATTTTTATTATATCAATGTTAGGGATTATAATCACATAATGCCATTTCACATAAAACTAAGAGTAGCAGATTTGTTGAGTTGTGTAGTTGTAGACCACAATGTTTATGCCTTATAACTTTCGTGATTAGGAGTGTAATAAATACGTGAACAAGTCACATCTCTTAGAACTCTTATGCCAAAATTATTTTTTAATATAAGATTTGAAAATGTTATTAACTTGTTTAAATTTAAGGCTGTGCAATGGAAAAATCACCCTTTATTGTTAAAGAAACACAGACAAACATACTTTGCAAAAGTCAAAAACATAAATTGCTTGATTTGCTATATTATGTGTGTGTGAAAAAACAATTAGGACATTTTATAAGGAAATTCGGTTTTTTTAGTTTTCATTTACAATATAATATCGCACTTGATCATAAAGAGGGTATTAATTACTAGGGTATTTATTCGGCTAACTGTTAATCGATTAACCATTAAATACAACCCGATTAACTGATCGGTAAATTTAAAATTGGTTTTTTCGATTAACGATTAAAGCGGTTAATTTCAGTCGATTAACCGATGTAACAAAATTCTTAATTATTTTTTAGTATTTTAACAAATTTTTTATGTTTTTTTAATTATTTGCTTCATCTCATATACAAAAGGAATGTGTTAAGAAAATATTTTTTTATACAAACAAAGAAGGTGATCTTAATTTTAAATAAGTGTTTGCTGTTAAAAAGAAGTGTTAAAAATTTAAAAAAAAATTAAAACATGACTCTGATGGCATAATGGAAGATTTTATATGTTCAGAAAAATCCAGGAAAAGGACGGAGAAATTAGATATTCTGTATTGTGGGTTGCTTTTGATTTCTTCAACATCTACGATAAATGAAAGAATTTTTTCAAAGTCAAGTTGTATCAAAACTAAAGAAAATAATAGCTTAAATCCTAAACATTTAAGCCAAATTATTTGATTAAAAGATAATTTTATAATATCTCTTTTAACTATTAAAATAACTAATAAAATTATCTAACAGTTTATTTTTTAATTAATACATAAAATGTATGAATTATTTTTTTGTTTGCTCGTTTTAGCTCAAGAATTGTTATGTTATTGCATTTTACTAACCAACTCCAAATAATAAATAATTTATGAATTTTTATTTATTGAAAGTACTTAATATATAAAAAAAATTTATTAATCGGTTAACTGATCAATAACAAAATGAACCGATTAAACCAAAACCTCGATTTTTTAATCGAGCGATTAACCGATTAAAACAAAACCCTGATTAAATGAATCCAACAAAATTCAAAAAGTTTCAGTGGAAGCAAAATCATTTTAATTTTACACAGAAAAAATTAAAAATTGTCTCTAATCACCAAATTTATACCAAACTCATAACATCAAGCAAACAAGTTGTTGATTATATTGATTACTAAAAATTATGAATATTTTTTTTCAATAAATTGTATTTTTATTTTTAATTAAAAAAATTATCAAAAAACTTCAAACAATGTGTTAATTTATTTAATTAAATATTGACAATTCCCAACAAAAATTCTATAACTTTAAATTATTTTATTTTAAACGAAAAAAATCAATTAATATTTTTTGTTATTTAACTTATATTTTAAATTAAAATTTTTTTTTTCGAATTTATTCTATGAGCTAAATTTCAGTTATGTATTTTATAAAGCTTTTTTTTTTGTAATAGAGCAATTCCATATGAAAGCGATCACCTTTTGGACGACCCCTCTCCGATTTTAAAATAAATAGTCTCAATCGATTGCCCAGCAAAAAATAATGTACCTACATATTTTTTTTTTTTTTTATAGTGACTGGTTTAGTGGTGGTGTACACCACTGTCATGTGACAAAATTGAAGAATTCTTCATAAGGGACCTCATTGAAAGTTGTTTTAAAAAAAAACTACTAAAGCGTCGCAACGAGTGATAGCTCGTTGGAAAGGTATTGAATCAGGCTTTAATTGAAAAATAAAATTTTCCTAATTTTTCTTAGAAATTTACCTTTAAATTTTCCCAAGAAAATTAAATTTTCCGATTTTCCACAGAAGCTCCTAAATTTTCCGGCTAATTTTTTTTTTTGGATTCCTCATAATTTTTGCTTTAAGAATCAGCAATAAAAAAATGGGCCCCGACTCCTTGTTTGGACAGGAGAAGAGCATTTTAGAGACCACCTTGTTAAAAATACATTTTAAAAATTATTTTACAGTTAAAAATACATTTACGAAGAGAAAATCTTTCTTATTTTGCTGCTTATACTTAATTACAATATTTATTAAAAATTTCAATTGTCTTGGCATCATTATAAAATTAAAGTAACTTTAAATTAAGCACGTCGGCAGACGAAGAGTACCGCTTTACATTAATTGACATATCAGAAATATTTGGTATGAAGCAATGAAACTTTTGCGTTCCAGTTATAGTTTTGACATTATTATATCTGTTTTGAATTCGTCGCTCCATGGCATCGTGTTCTTTTTAAGTGCATAAAACTGTGTTAATGGCAATTTCCTGGCTTTGAATCCACGAAAACAAATGTTGTACATTTAAGATCTGGTCAGTATATAGCCTTTGCAAACTTGCCTTAGTCGCCATGCGTTTTAGGGTTCCCCCTAACGCATCGCATGGGCCCTTACCGTGGGACGTCGCGAAAAAGTGCCACTCGACCTTGCAGTTTTGTTCTTCTTCAATTATGCAAAGATTGTAAAAAATTTTTTTATTCTTGTACTGAAAAGCCGCGCCGTCTGAGAAAAACGTTACTTTGTCGATTGCATCGAATTTTGATCTTAAGAATTCAAACAGTTTCATTTGAAATAAATAAACGGACACATAATTATGAGCTAAACTCTCCGCGACAACAACAAGGCTTACGGTCTGTAGTTCGTTATCTTCGTTTTTGAAATAAATGCAAAAAGGATGCACCGTGCACTGGTCGTTTGCCCAGTGATAAGCCTGAATTTCATCCTGAACGAGAAAAGTGTAATTCTCGGCAAAGTCGCTTATCACAATGAATTCATTTTGGGCTAATTTCTCCTTACTTTCCTTTAGAAATTTCGATTGCATCTCGGATATGAAATGGTGCGCCTTCAGTTCATTCAACTTGAATCCGAATTCCTCGATGAATTCCGGAATCTGCTTTTACCACGGTCTCAAGAGAACATCTGCCGCTGCTAATTATCAACTGTTTGAAATGCACCTCCTGAATTAACAGCTGTTCAAACTTTTCCGCCAAATATTGCTCTAGCTCGTCAATCTTCGGACAATTGTCGCATTTGGACAGATGACACTTTTCCGTGGGGTATGCGCACAACGACTTTCAATTTCTTGCATGGAAAGAAAATTAATTTGATGTTTTGATGAAACATGCAAACGCAGACTGAATGCGTTCCGTGCCTGTCTAATGCCAGCACGCATTCTTTTGGTCGTAGGATGGCAAACTTAGAAAATCCCACTTTTTCTGCTGGGTATTTCTCATTGAACTGATGGTATGCTTCGGATAGATTACATAATAATAATCTGCGCTGCTTGTGTACTTTTTCTCCATCTTCACGTGTGATAACATAGTCACGTGTACCTGGGCAGGCGCGGCTGTTGTCACCATTGCAGTAAAAATCTTGAATCAATTTCACCGTTGCTTCGCTGAGGGTCCTTGAGCCAAATTTCTTGGTGGGAGTCGCCAATATGCCCTTCTGTCGAACTAATTCTTTGCTTCTTCTCGCGATGTAAAAAGATGTTTGAAACTGTTCAGAAATCTTGCGTATAGACCATGATTGAGGCAGCACAGATAAAATGAGATATTTCTCCGGAAAAGTGGTCGCTAAATTGAATTTTCTTTTCAACTGCTCAATCATTTGTTTGCCGTCATCAACGTCATCTGCTTGACTGCATTCGTTATCAGAGCCTTCATCAAATATTGTCGCGATTGCACTCATAACCTTGCCTTTTTTCTCTTTCCTGTATTTTTCACTTCGCAACTTTCTTTTTCTAATAGGCGTTTCACCTAAAGTGGTAATAGCCTCATTCAAAGGACTCAAAGACATATTGACCATCGGAATGTCTGCCTTACTATCAGATGAAACATTTTGTTCACTTGTCATTTCACTCTCGGATTGTGGCTGCATTTGCTTGTTGAGACAAATCGATTTTACACTTGGGGCAAATGAATTCTGCTTCTTCACCGTATTGTATATTTAATTCATTCATGTATCGCTTCGAAACACCTGTTAATTTTAATACTTTTATCTTTTTCGAACGATGTCCACTCTTGTTAAACGGATTGCAGCAAAATTTATTCATTTTACTTAAAATTGTCTTTACAGCTTCACTCTTTACTTTACAAAAAAAAACACTTTAACACTTTCACGTTTAGTATTCAACTGAAATTTGACTCAGAGTGTGTGAAGTATTTATATTTATTTTTTGGTAAAAAATAGGTAAAAAAAATAAGCGATATTTGCTTTTCTTTAATAGGAAAATTTGCGTGAACTACTGGTCATAAAATGTTTTTTAAAAGGGACTTAATTGGTTACTGCCAATAAGCCGACCACAGGTCATAAAATGTTTTGCAAATTTTTTAAATTACCAGGTAATAAATATTTCGCCATATTTATGGAAAATCCGTGTTTTATGCCTTGTTTCTGCACGTGTCATTTTAGGCGAAATATTTATTACCTGGTAATTTAAAAAATTTACAAAACATTTTATGACCTGTAGCCTCAGTCGGGTTTGGTGTGCCATTACATGCCACTGCTGCTATTATGCACGGATTTATGGCCGATCTTGTGAAGGCAGGCAGACCATATTCACTACACACTCAACTTGGGGCTCTTAAAAAAAATTGATTTTTTCTTCATAAATGTATTTTTAACTGTAAAATAATTTTTAAAATGTATTTTTAACAAGGTGGTCTCTTAAATGCTCTTCTTCTGTCCAAACAAGGAGTCGGGGCCATTTTTTATTGCTGATTCTTAAAGCAAAAATTATGAGGAATCCAAAAAAAAAAATTAGCCGGAAAATTTAGGAGCTTCTGTGGAAAATCGGAAAATTTAATTTTCTTGGGAAAATTTAAAGGTAAATTTCTAAGAAAAATTAGGAAAATTTTATTTTTCAATTAAAGCCTGATTCAATACCTTTCCAACGAGCTATCACTCGTTGCGATCGCTTTAGTATTTTTTTTTTTTTAAACAACTTTCAATGAGGTCCCTTATGAAGAATTCTTCAATTTTGTCACATGACAGTGGTGTACACCACCACTAAACCAGTCACTATAAAAAAAAAAAAAAAAATATGTAGGTACATTATTTTTTGCTGGGCAATCGATTGAGACTATTTATTTTAAAATCGGAGAGGGGTCGTCCAAAAATTTGCCAATTTTGATCGTTTTCATATGGAATTGCTCAATAGTTCTATTCCCTTAATTTTTTAGGAATGACTTTATACAATACTGAAATTTAGCTCACAGAATAAATTCGAAATAAATAACAAATCTTGAATATAATAAAGTAGCTTATGAAAAGAAATAATTCCCCGGTTCTATTAATATTTCAATTACAAATTTTTTTCAAAACAACTTAGATATTAATTAAATCAAAATTATATTATCAAAGTTGTTTTTGGGAATACTTTTATTTATTAAAAGATTTTGCTTGTTGTGCCTAATTCCATTTTTTAATAATTGATAGAAAATACTGAAATTTATTGTTGGTGGATAAGCTGTTCCTATGCGCATTTCACTGGTGGAAAAATTTTTTAGGAGAACGTTTCCTGGTGATGTGGCCTAAGCAACCAGTGAAATGCGCATAGGAACAGCTTATCCACCAACAATAAATTTCAGTATTTTTTTTTTATTAATTATTAAAAAAGGGAATTAAGCACAACAAACAAAATCTTTTAACAAAATTATATTTTTAATTTTCTTTCAATTAAAAAAGAATTGATTTAATTATCACATTAATTAAATTTAAATACTGGTTAAACCATTTTTTTAATTGATAACAAACTTTTTTCAGTATACATTAAAGGCATATAAAAAATAATTTTTAAACTAACCATTATCAAAAAGTAGAGTGCGATATGTGTTTGTATACGTATTGTAAAATTTTAAAACAAAATAATAAATTGGCATATGGGCATTTCCATGAGAATGTCAACCACGACTCAAAAAATAAATATCCTTAAAACTATTTTTCGAATATGGTAGAATGAAAAAAAACACTCAAACTTTACTATGCAAAGCGGTTTATAGCTTATTAAAAATTTTAAAAAGCAAAAATAAAAGTTAAAACTGACTATTTCTTTGATTAATTTTTCGTAACTGCAATCAACAATTTTCACTTTTCCGCCGATTAAATACAGATACTGGTAACATTGGAATAATACATTAACATTAATGTTACAACAACAATGAACAAAATTCACGAGGAGAGACCAAATATATAGTTCGATTAGCGGTATATTTTTGGTTTGTTTTGGATGCTATTCCAATGTCACGTTCGTGGTGCAAAAACATTATTTGTCTATGTCATTTGTATTTGGTCAGTCGTACGTGTTTCAAAATAAAAGTTCAAAGCAAGATATTTGTTGCAAAAAAATATAAATCGGAATTTTTTTAAAATAGGTATAATAAAAATTTTATAAGCTATTAAACGTCGTCACGTACGATATTGTATGTACTATAAATTTAACTAAATGTATCATCTTATTATGTTCGTATTAGGTTGAAATTTTATCAAAAATTATTTTTTTGCAATCTTAATCATCTAAACAAATATAATTGGTATCGGTCCATATTTGACCATAGCACTCATTCAAATACTACTCCAGAAAATAGCTTTTAATGTTATAACTTTCTTATAAATGTTGGTATTGACATACAAATTGGCGACAATAACTTTTACGATAGGTACTATGTCGTGATAAAATGTTGTGCTGTAAGGTCCAAAATTAACTATAGGTTCCATATAAACACCCTTCCTTAAATCGCTGAAAGCCAAGCAAATCTCATCTAGATGAAGATATCTGAATAATATTCGGCACAAATTACTTTTATATAACTCTTAACGTCATAGCATAATTCTGTTCCGGCGCCTATAATTGGCGATGGGTCAAAAATATTTTACACTCTCAAAAATTTGTTTTTAAAATATTATGGTGCAGGGTATACTATGGTCGGGCTTGGCGACTATACTTTCTGACTTGTTTGTTTTAAGTTTTTGTATGCATATATTTACCAAACATATATTTCATATCTTATAAATACTATAAGAGAAAAATCTGTCACGTTCGGTATGTCACGAACGATATTACAAACCATCCAGAAAAATGTTTTTCTTTCCAAATACGGATTATAACGGAAAAATATATGGTTTAATGTAAAAAATTTAAAGAAGGAAAAATACCTCCCACAATTCGCAGATTTTCGCATTTTTTTACATTTACCTCAAAATTACTTCCGTTTTATGTCACGTACGATATACACCTATTTTGCTAGGTATTTTGGACAACAAGGTTTCAAATGTTATAATTTTTTTTCCATATATAGTACCCTCTAAAAGAAACATAATGATAAATAAGTTTTCCAGTTTCTACTATTTGAGCAAAAACTCTATCGCTCCGAAGGTGTACAAATGTCACGTACGATGACATGGAAATGCCCATATGCTAGTTTTAAAAATAAAAGCCATACTCTGAAAATGTTCAATCAAATTCTTACCCCTAGTATTGCCCATCCCTCTGCCTTTCAAAAGTATTTAAAAGAAATTTGTTACAAACCAAACCACAATTAAAAAAATAAGTAAAATATATCTTTGGACAACTGTCAACTGATTTGCTTAAGGTATTTTAAAAAGATAAATTACAAAGAAGAAATCACATAATAAACAAAAGTATCAAAAATGTTAAATGGGATTTAGAAACTTTCTCAGAAATCTTTTACACATCTAAATGTATAAATAAACAAATAATTATTTACACCTTAAGAAAATAACAACAAAAACTTAAACCTAAACTTCTCAAGCAATAATACACACATACAATTAAATAATACCAATAAATAAAAAAAAAATTACATAAAACTTTTTAAATAAATTAAAATTGTTTTGATATTGTTGATAAAAAAACAATAAACATAACAAACAAGTTAAATGCTAATGAAATTGTAAAATGTTTTACATGGCTTTTGAACCTGTAAGCAGCCATGTATGTAGTTATGTGTTTGTGTTCGTGTTTGTGTTTGTGTGTAAATAACACCTTTGACAAATTTTGTAAAATGTTTTTGTTTATCTGCAGCTGTTTGCAAAAATCTGTATATATGTGTGCTTGTGTAAGTGTGAAGAGCAAAATTTTATAACATTTTGTATGGCTTTTTTTTCTGAAAATGTCACAAAGTTTAAAGTTGAAAATATTTTGTATTCACACTTTATTAAGAAACCAACATGTAGAGTAACCGACCCATACAATAATAAATTTAAACTCATACACACACCCACATGGAAGAATTAAACATCTACACAATTATTTTATGATAATAGCTTAATACACGTATGTTAACTAGTTACATACAAAAACATATGTACTTTATCTGCATATTAGTAAAGACTTACAAAAAAAAAAAAACCAAAAGAGGATCTAAAAGTTAAGGAAAAGGAAGCAAAGCAAACACACACAAACAGAAATGCACATAATTATAGACAAACATTTTCTTAAACATACCTAAACATACACAAGTTTAAACCAGTGTACGAAAATAAGCTGAAAATTATTAAGCATACGGTACACACACCCAGAAACCATATACATTTTTTTAGTGTTTGTGCACTAGTACACAACCCTTAATACCGTTCATAACTATTTTAACAAAAGTAAGTCTAAATTTAAACGTTTCATCTTTGGATGCTCAACTTCTTTTCAATTCCCTTTTGAAGATGCCAATATGATCACATCCTGCAATCGTCTTCAACTTTTTTTACTTCAAAACAACAACAATTTTGTTCAAAGCGAACCAAAGAGAAAAAGAAAAGACAACAATTTGCATGCAGCGATTGTTGAGTATATACCTACGAATGAAAACACATAGCGTACTGACCGAGTACAGGCATCTCCATACTAACCCCCTTCTTCTTTCTTCCCTCACCTGAAAACACAAGAGTTGAACATCAAAAGATGAAACATGTGAATGCAGACCAGTGATGCCAATAGTAGGGATTTATCCCTTTTTGTAGGGTTTTATCGGAAAATTTAAAGCGTAGGGAAACAGGACAGATATTTTATTTTAAGGCAAAAAAAAAATAATATGAAACGTGTGATGCCAATAGAAGGGAATTTTCCCTTTTTGTAGGGATTTCGTCGGAAAATTTAAAGCGTAGGGAAACAGGACAAATATTTTTTTTTTGAATGCAAATGTAGGGCATTTTCCAAATATTATCTCATTTTCTAATATTGTGTAAAAATACGTAAATATTCGTTTTATTTTTATTCAAAAATTAAAATTTTTCATATAGAAAAGCATTTAAGTACAAATGTAGTATTTTGTAACCCTTTACTGTGAGCCCTAACTGCCTTCAACAAGTTCCAAAACCATGTACGTATGTATTAGGGGGCGCCGAATTTTCGGGTTCGCATTTGCGAACTATTCGCTTATTTTTGCTATTTGCATTCGCACTTAAATTCGCTAAAATTTATACGATTACTAAAAGAGAATATTGAGTGAATGAAATTTCTACATAGCCGAGAAAAAAGAATCACAATCCTTCTAACCTAAGAAAAATAAAATTAATTTGGAATTTAAAAAAAAAAATTAATAAAAACTTTGAAGGATGTGGAAGGATATATTTTGAAAAGGATTTTTTTATATGTTTGTTTAGGGGAACTGAAGTAAATTTTTTTTTTAAATTCTACAGAGCCTTCCTTTTTATTTGATACCGAGTTTGCTTAAAAATATTAGATACTGATATTAAAAAAATTATTTTAGATAAGTACAGTAATCCCTTGATTTACATCGCCTTGATTAACGATGTTTCGGTTTGCGTCACCAAATTTTTTGTGACTTTTTAATTTAATTTGCGTTACCATTCGATTTGCGTCTTTTGATTTTTTGTGTCCTATTACCTCGATTTGCGTCGCCATTCGATTTACGTCGCCTCATTTGCTTATGTTTTATAAGAAAAAAGCGGGGAATCACAGTTTTTAGTTGAAATGTTCTTTTGGGGTTCTTCATGCGTGTGTAGCTATTCCTATCTATACATGGAAACATTTTTGTTTTGCTTGCCAAACACAACGGAGAGAAATATGAGCTCAAAAAACCACAGTATGTAGTGGAAAGGGTATTATACGTGTGTGATAATATATGTAACACTTAAGGATATTGGTACTAGACCCTACTTTTAGTATACCGATTGACTATGAATCACTTTTTCAATCGACCTAACGATATCCGTTCGTTCGGCTGGCAAATTACAGTTTTTAAATTTCATGAAATTTGGTAAACATGCCTTTTGAAAATGGTGAGTATCGGTTCATAATTTCACATAGCCCCCACAAAAGGTTTTTTCGGAATTGAGTATTTGTTCCCATGAACCAACTTATTATGTTGGTATTTAGCTCAAATTTGGTCCAAAATTATTTCATTGCAATTTAAATCATCTTAAAAAATTATATTGGAATTGGCCCATATTTGACCAAAGTTCCAATACAAATACTATCCCGAAAATATCGTTTTTGTAAATGCTGGTATTGATACAAAATTTAGCAAAAAACAATAGCTTCTATGTCATGGCAAAAAATGGTGCTTGTAGATCCAAAATAAACTATATGTCTTTCATATAAACCCCCTAATTTAAAATCATTTAAACTAATCTCATACAGATGAAGATATCTAAATAATATTTGGCATATTTTACATGAATCTTAACCTCATAACATAATTTTTTCTTGCGGGTCCATGATTGCCCATGGTTCCCAAAAAGGGCTCACTTTTGAAAATTTGTTTTTATATATACTTTCTTACTTGTTTAATTCTGCAAATGTTTTGTAATTTGTTTATACCTTACTTTAGACGTAATTTTTAAGTTTTTAATGCAGGTACCTTTTATAGAACACATTGAGCATGTTTAAATTCGATTTACGTTGTTTCGATGTACGTCGTCATTTTCCGGAACCAGTTGCGACCTAAATCGAGGGACTACTGTATTCCTCAAAAAGGTTAACTCCTTTAAAAAGGACAAAAGATGAGGAAATGAAAATCAGATACGCAGTTAGTTTTGACTCTAGATTGAAGGATATATAGTTGCGTTTCTGCCTAAAAGAAAAAATTTAATTAAGCACACAGTGTTTTTTTAAATTGAATTATTATTTGTGTGCAAAATGCTATAGTGCATATTTATTTTGGTTTTTTTCTTGTTAATAAATGCTTTTATAATAAATGTTAAGAAATGCTTTAATTATAATATTTACAAAATGTTAACAGATGATGCATTTGCTTGCTTGAAGCTAAAAAACAATAAATTTTTAAAGTAGGGAATAGTGTAGGGATAATTTTTTTGGTTGTAGGGAAAACATTAATTTTTTTCCAGACTCGTAGGGATTATTTTGAAATTTATTTTGGCATCACTGACGCAGACTAGTGAAGGGATATTTTTTTTTTGGTTGTAGGGAAAAAGGGATTTTTTTTAGACATGTAGGGATTTTTTTGAAATTTATATTGGCATCACTGATGCCGTCTTTCTTTATAAAGCAGAACGATTGTAGTGGTTCTGTAGGCAAACATTATATTTAAATGTTATGTAGTGTTTTTTCGCATTGTTGAAGGAATGAGCAAACAAAAAAAATTTTGCAACAGTTCTCCCTAGTCTTGTTCTTTTTGCTTGGCAATTTCCACGACCACAGCAGGAATAGCCTGTGTGTGTATTGGGTACATGTTTTGTTTTTATAAAACATTTTTGTGGGCTTTTTGTTTTTGTTAAAAATACACACGTTTTTTATTTCTGTAAATAAGTTTTTGTTATCTTTACCAACCAAAAGAGAACAACTGAAACAAACAAACATTAACTGCCTGTTTTGAGAAAATTAAAACCAAATTTCGTGTGAGAATTTATATTGAAAAAAAAAAACAATTTTCGTATTTTATCTTTGTTTTCAATATAAATTCTTAAACGAAATTTTGTTTTCATTTTCCAAAAACAGGCAGTAATTCGCTGAACCAAACCAAGTAAAGTTTGTGTTCTCATCTTTGTGTTTAGTTGGTTTAGTACAGTGTTGTTATTGTATACGAAGATTACAAACAGCGTTTGTGCTTTCCATATTTTTAACGTACGGAACACTAAAGTACAGTGTATTATGTTTATTTTCGAACTCTGGTTTAAGCACATATTTAAACATGTTTAGAGAAAACTTTTGTGTGCATAAAAGAAACAAACTTTTCGAAAATTTTTAAAGCTATACATGCACACATATACATAAACATATACATATATGTCTTAAATTTGCTCCTACATTTTGTGGTATAGTAAAAACGAGTTGTTCTAGTAGTAGTTGTGGTAATTTTGGTACGCATTTAACTTTGTTATAATCAGGGCAAGTTTGTGAAGCTTTGTGGTTAAAAAATAAGCTTTTGCAAATTTTCTTTCAAGGACAATATGCTGATTTTGTGAAAAATCATAATGATAATCTAAATACTATTAGCAAATTTTGTTTTATTACTAAAAATAAATGAATTTCATCGATATATTCTATTGATCTGTGCTATAATTCTACTCTGCTAGTCACAAATTTTAACAAGCTGGGCACCCTACTTGTAAATCTAATTGAAGTATTTTTTAATTCGTATTCGCGATTAAACATTTTTATACTAATTAATGTACCATAAAGCGATATTTTTTATAAGTTTGGGATCATTGTTCAATTTAAATAAGTTCAACTCTTATTAAAAATATTTTCATCATTTTATTTTTCGACGAAACATTTTTTATCACGATTTAAAAAAAATCTTTTTCTTGAATATTTTTCTCAGCCCTATTGAATATATACAAATTATTGTCGACAGCTCAATTGCACAAAAAAAAAAAAATTTTTTTGCCCCAGTTAAAGCATTATTCAAAAATAAAATCAGTTTTAATAAAAAATTTAATCAAGTGAATTGAACGATTAGTCAAGTGAATTAAACATTCACACATTAAACATTTAAACATATTTGTTTACTGGTGCAAATTGATAGTATTAATTCAACTATTAATTCACTTGATTAAACGTTTTATTCACTTAATTAAATTTTTATTAAAACTGATTTTATTTTTGATTAATGCTTTATTTGGGGCAAAATTTGTTTCTGTGTGTAGAACATGCCAAGACGAAAAAATGAGTTTTGCAGGAGAAGTTCTTAAAGTTTACAAGCGAAACAACTTTCAGTTGTTTTTATACTTTTTTGTGCATAACTTTAGATTGGATAAGCCGATCAACACCAAAATTTTTCAGAATTTAAGTTGAACAATACACTTATTTTAAAAACGGAAAAAAGTTAAAAACATGCTTAGTCGACTTAGCATGTTTTTGAATTGAGCTGTCGTTGTAACAATGGATGTTTTTATTGTAGAAAAAATATTTTTACGAAGTTTTTTATAGATAATCAATTAATTACAAAGACAAAACAAAAATTTTGCGAAAAAAAATTTTATTAAAGAAAATTTACAGCTTCCTAAAAATTTTTAATCGTGAATACGAGCGCTAACTTTGAATTCAGAGTACTCGAAGAAGCTTTTCGTGTGTATTCAATAGAGCTAAGACAAAAAAGGAACGAAAATTTGTATTAAACAGAGTTTGATTAATTACAATTGAACAGTGATACCAAAAGTATAACAAATATCGTTTTATGTTACATTAGTATTAAAATGTTTAAAAGCGAATATTGCGAATACGAGCGCTCACTTCGAAAAATGACTAGTAATATTGAATTCAGCGTACTTAAATTAGCTTTGCTGGTAGGGTGCCGAGCCTGTTAAAAAATAGTGTCAAAATTCGGGCGCAGTGTTATGAATGAATAGCAAATTGTTTTAATACACAGAAAATTCTAGCTAATTTTCTTAACATTTAACTATTAATCAAAAATAAAATCAGCTTTATTTAAAAATTTAATCAAGTGAATTAAACGCTTACTTATGTCTATCAACAACATTACTACAAAAAATTTTGTTGCTATCGAAAAATATTTTATTGATAATGTTCCCTAGGGGAAAGGGAAGTAGCCCCAAACTTGTCACGTGACATTTCTAATGTGGTAGGGACCGGTTCTAACAATTAATATGAAGGGGATTTTTCACTTTAACATGATGATGTCCTAGGAGGGGGTTAATTGGCACTTTTCTTACACTTTGTAATGGACACGCTATGAAATAGATACGCTAAATGTTGGGTTAAAATTATGCCCGTCGTAGATATTGTCCCGAGTGAATCATGTTAATATGATAGATCCCCTTCATATAAAGTAATAGAACCTATATAGAAACAGCCCCACTTCCCGCACAAAATCCAGTTACATGAAGAGTTGCTTGTCAATTACCCTTCTCTTGGAGTAACTACTTTTTAAACACAGTTTCACCAGTTAAGAGATATGTTCTGTTTTCATCAATCACAATTCGTTTCTTTTTATTATAAAACTGTGTTCACTGGTCACGCGATAAGTGCTTTAAAACCAATTGACACAAATTTCCCACCGGGTTAATTTGTTTACTGGTAAGCATTTATTTAACTTTTTATTTTATATCCCAAATTTTTTAATTGAAATAAATTTTTATTTTTTTTCCGTATCATTTACTACACTAATAACGAAAATATAATTTTTATTAAAGTGTTTTTCTCAGCATATTGCTTAGCATATTTCTTTGGTCTTTATGCTTTTGATTGCACAGCTAAAAATTTGGTTTGCATTTAAAAACTTGCCCTGCTTATTATTCTTGCTTTTGCATATAGAGTCTACGACAAACTATGTTTTTGATATTATGTATTTTTGTTGTTGCTGTTGTTGTTATATTTTTATTATACAGGATTTGCTTCATTGCATTTCTGGTCATTATATTACTATGAAAACGTGATTGGCATTTGAAATGTTGCCACACATATGAATGTACATTCTACACCTAAAAAATTTTGCCCGCAAATGCCAGGATTAAAAAAGTTTGATATGTTAATTAAGAAAGATTAAAAGATTTCAAAAAAAAGGCACAAAGGAAAAAAAAAATAATTTATTTTGTTTTGAGAAGAACGTGTATATACAAAGATTTTCAGCTTCGCCATTTTAAAAGTTAATTAAAAGAGCTCTTCTTGTTATCTTGGATTTTTTTAAAGCAGTATTAAAAGAAGAGAGTAAAGAACTCGCAGAGTAATTGTGATTTGCGAGATATAGTCATATGGGAATAGGACTTTGTCGGCTTAGCGCAAGTCGATGCAAAAACAAATCATATATAATCGCTTTTAAAAAGAGAGAGAATTTATAGGAAGATAGTTTGAAGTATTTTTACTTAAATGTTTACCGACATTTATGGAATAATCAATTATGTTTCCATCGCTTGTAAAGGATTTGTGCTAGAAAAGTTTGTTAAAAAGGAGTAAATTAAAATTGACAATTAAAAACTTCAACAAATCACAAATTAATATTTCGGGATACTATTTTTTATTAATATTTTAGCCTCAAGTACCAATTTTTGTTCTTCTTCGGTATAAAATTGTGACTACCAAGTTAAGTCGTAGATAAGCGACAATTCCTCCTTATGCTCAATCGATTTACGGTCAACACACTGTGCAGTCTCCTGAGTGGACACCAAAAGTCAAGAAGCAAATCTATCAAACCTTCACTGCCTAATCCGCCTTTGCTGATTACCAACAAGATATTGCGTCGATTTTTCTTAAGGCTGTCAACTTAAAATTTAAAAATGTTCAGTAGAGGTAAAAATTTTAAAATTTACATTAAATTTTAAAAACACTAACTTCATTATACAGGAATACGAATAAAAAGTATCCAAATCAAAACATAAAAATTTTTTTGCACAGAAAAAAGTTTTTTATCAATTAAAAAAATTGTTTAAAAAGTATTTAAGTTTAATTAATGTGATAATTGAATCAATTATTTTTTTAGCTGAAAGAAAATTAAAAATTTAATTTTGATTTAATTAATATTATAGTTGTTTTGAAATAAATTTTCAATTAAAATATTCATTAAATATCAAAAAATATTAATTGATTTTTTTCGTTTAAAATAAAATAACTTAAGCTTGTAAAATTGTTGTTGAGAATTATCAATATTTAATTAAATAAATTAACAGAATGTTTGAAATGGAAAAGTTTTTTAACCTTTTTTTAATTAAAATTAAAAATATCATTTATTGAAAATTTTTTTTCCAAATTTTAAAATTTTTAGTAATCAATATAATCATTTTGATAATAGGAGCAAAATCAACAAATTGTTTGCTTGCTATTATGAATTTGGTATAAATTTGGTGATTAGAGAAATTTTTTAATTGTTTCTGTGTGAGTAGTTACTCTTTATCTGAAATTAGTCAATTTGCTTAGTGGTGTCGCTTTAAGTTGTGCCAGCTTAACTGAAAATGAACATCATTAAAGTACACCGTAATGACAAAAAAGAGTGACACAATAAAAATATAACTTGAGCTCACATTTATGGATAACTATTTCTTTTTAGTTGATTCAAAAAGAACTTCTCTAATCGAAACGAGGCATAAAACTTTCTTGCCAAAGTCAACATTTGAACATTTTCAGTTTACTCTTATATGTAAACTGGTGTTATATATAAAGACCTTTTAGCAGGTCATCCAAGCAATTTAGGTAAAAACTACAGACACAACGTCATACTTCAAAGGCCTGGGCTAATAACCACTCTGGTGTCTATCTCTCTGGGGGCTATTAATTCCCATAACAGATTGCAATCTGATTATATCTGAAAATGTTAAGCCCCAGATAAATTTGTGTGATTGGCATTCATATGTTTATTCCCCGAAGGAAGTATAAGGTCTTGAGACAGAAGCATATACAAAAAATTTACTTGGGGCTAAAAATTTAGTCCTGAATTACGATTGGCTGACTTTTATTACGATGATTGTATCTTAAAAATAAATATAAAGAAAGTTTATCGAATTTGCTGTTCACTAACATTTAAAAAGATTTTCGCTGTCGGTTTAAGTCAGCTGTTAATTTAAGCAGGTCTGCTTTTATTCTTTAAGCCAAGTACTATTATTTTATTTGTAAAACATTTTCTAAATCTAATTATTTAAAGTTTAAAGCAATGCAAACCTAGTTCACACCTTATAGTATTATACATTTCATACAATGTGTACAAAGCTTATATAACTTATATAACTCGAGAACGGTGAGAGAAAATTCATTTTTTTTTTGCTAATTTATTTAAAACTTCATAATCTTTTAAACTGCATCATTAGTTTTTTTAGTCTTAATACAAATTTTAAAAGTTATAAAGCATTTCTTTCATATTTGCTGAAAATTTGCGAAAAACTGTTATATAATGTATCAAAATGTGGAAAATCCCTGACGAAACTTATTATTTATGCACATAAAATTAAAGATCGGAAAATTTTCTTTAATAATATTTACTCAGAAGCCGAAAAAATACCGATTTTTTAGCAATTTTCAATAATAATTCAATAAAAGTCAAAAACGCTAGATTTTTGGTACAAAATCAGTTTGCGCGACCTCTAAAGCACTTCCGAAAAATCTGATAAAATTCTCAAAAATACTTTACCTTATGAGTATCCAAATTAGGAAAGATCTTCCGAGAAAATCCAAATTTTTATTTTTTTTGGGACAACCTACTGTCCATATGAAAATCAAGGGGTCTCTAAGCATGTGTATTCCGTCCACTGGAATCTGTATACCAAATTTATCAAAAACAAAGTACATTTGTTTTAATTTGGGCCATATGCTATCTCTATACCAAATTTTTCGAAAAAGTGTACCAGGGAGCTTCAGCCTTTTCTCATTTTATGCCTCCAGAAAATACACTGTATGTTAATGTAGGCTATAATCTGTATGCGTTTGTATCAAATTGACCGAAAAGAGAAAATGTACTAATTTTATCCTCTTAAAAAGTACCCTATATTTTTGTACTGACCATATGCAATTTGCATGCCAAATTTAGCAAAAAGCGCAAATGTACCAAAAGACCAATTTTTTTCCCCGATTTCGCTCTTGAAATGTACCATAAATTTGGATCTGGCCCAAATGCTTTCTGTCTACCAAAAGCAATCCATTAAGCGGGTTTCCCATGATTGAACTAACAAACATACAAGCCCTCACATTTATAATATTAGTAAGATATGGGTATTTCCACAGGAAAGTCCACTTTATATTCACGTTACCCCACCAATCATTTTAGATTGTTTCTCAAAGAATAAATTATATATATATTTTTTTATTTTGGTGTATAGCGCAATTTGTTGAAAGAGAGGAAAAATTTTAACGACATGGGTCTAAATCAGGCACTGAAAATAACAGTTATTTTGAAATTTTAAAACAAAAAAAGCATATAGAAGTAAATGCTGGCAAACTGATACAAGTATACCATATTGATCCTTATGAACTTTTCTATGATTAAAATGTTATGATTTTTAAAGTTTTGATTTTTATTTTTTCTCTTAATTTTTTTGGACAAAAGCAACAATTATTTTTTGATATATATTTTTTTGAACAAAAATAACAGTTATTTTTTGATTTTTATCTTTTCGATCAAATATAACAGATACTTTATGATTTTTATTTTTTTGAACAAAAATAACAATTATTTTTTGATTTTTATTTTTTCGAGCTAAAATAAAAGTTTTAAAGAATAACTTTTGTGCGATCATCATTGGGATTTCTTATGCACATTAAAATAAATAATTAAAGTCAACTAATTAATTATAAAATGTACATTTCTTTTAAAAATAACTTTTATTTTTGCCCGAAAAAATAATAAAAAAATAATTGTTATTTTTGTGCAAAAATATAAAAATCATAAAGTAATATTAGTATTGTGGTTATTTTATTGAACTGTTAATGGTTTTTAATCCAAATTTAAATATTTTCAATTAGGCTTAAGTTCATTGAATTTAATTTTCATTAAATTATTTTTATGAAGACAGGAATTTTACAACATGAAATTAATTAAAATTTTATTGATAATTTTTCATTCTTGACTGCGCTGAGATTTGAACCCAGGCTTTCACGGACTGGTTGCCCAGACTAGTTTCGATTGTAACCACACAATCTCGTCAGTGGGGTTTGCCGTTTTACTCACTCGGCTATTGAAGCCGGATGACGTCAATTGTCAAACATCAATCTTTAAACCAAATGGTATTTCACTTTTGGTAAATCGAAATTTGCTTTGAATGAATGATTATCTCTTTTAATTGATTTACATGTTCTTCCTAACTTCTGTTTTTCGTACCTTTTGTCAAGAATTCTTCTTGAAATCCAAAGTTTGTAAAAATAAACTGTTATATTTGATCGAAAAGATAAAAAATTAAAAAAATAAATGTTATTTTTGTCCAAAAAAATAAATATCAAAAAATAACTGTAATCATCTGACTTTTTTGAAAAAAAAAAGAATAACTGTTACGGTTCCCTGGTCTTAATAATAATATTGTGGAAGTGCCCATATCCATTAGAAAAACTATTTCCGCACGATAGAGTAGAAACACAAGTGGCCATTATTTTAAGGTACACTCATAACTAAGAACCCATAATACTACATTCATATTCAGCTTCAAGCTTATTTCTATAACCAGACCGCATGGTCTAATTAAAAACTAACCAATCCTTTATATATTCGAATTTTATCTTAACTTATTTATAAATGATTTGTTTAAACAATTGAAATCGGTTATTTTTGTCAAGTTCATTGAATGGATGCAATCGCCGTTACTTTTTATGAGTGTACCCAATTTGAGAATTTTTTTTTTTACATAATTTGAAAATTTTAAGGAAAACATTTTTTTAAAATTTGTAACATTTGACAAATATTTTTGTAAGTATGCACAATTTATTTGTAATGAATAATATTTTAAGTTTTATTCACAAGTTTATATTTAATGCTTCTAATTGTGTGATGCAAACAAAACAAATTTTTTCTAGTAATTACAAAGTGTGTATTGTGTGTGTCAGTAATTCAATTATTTTTGTAAGGAAGTCAATTAAAAACTTTATACAATATTAAGTCATGTTAAATAAAGTCTGTCCTTTGCAAGGATATGAATGTATAAAACTAAATTATTTTCCCAACACACATACGATAAAATTGTTGGAAATAGCTTATAAAATAATTTTATATTGTTTAATTAAATTTTCTAACACTAGAATTTAAAGAAAAGAAGAGTTTAAAATACATAAAAGAATTAAAAAAGTCTTACTAAAATGTAAAATCATATAAGGAAACTTTTTAATTTAAGTAAATTTTTATCAAATGTTTCTCTTTATTTAAACTTCTTTTTTTAGACTTAAGCTGGAGTATTATGAACAGGCCTGTGCCGTGGATAGTGTAACTAAAAAGTGCGCTGGTCGTCCCAGTGGCTGTCGCACTGCAATGATTGGTATCTTGGGAACAATTTTACGCACAACATGTGGCTGTCATGGCAGTGATGCCCAGTATTTATATCAGTGTGTAGGCTGGCGTCGGCTATTGTGGATGAATCCATGTGTGGGTAAGTAAATAAATAATAAAATTTATTGAATTATCGAAGTTATCGTAATTACAATTTTTTAAATTTTTATATATATCCATTGTAGTTGAAGCACAAAAGGATTTCCATATGAAGCGTTTAGCTGAATTGGGCTTTTTAACGACAACAACTACTACAACCACAACCACTACAACAACAACTACTACAACCAAAGCACCACCACCGCCACCTCCTCCAGCACCAACCACAACGACAACAACAACTACGCATAGAATGCCGCCACCGGCAATGCCACCGAAAACACCCAGAAAACCGAATGTATTTATGGTAAGTTTTAAACTTTTTGCTTACAATTTTGCTAACATTTTTTTAATTGTTCTAATTTTCTGGAATCAGGCAATTATTAATTTTCTCTTTATTTCTAATTTTTTCTTTTCTTTCGCTAACCAATCAACCAAACAATAATTACCAAAAACACAAAAAATCACTGCCAAACAATGACATTAAAAATTGCAACTCCAAAATATTAAAAAAAAAAAAAAAAAAAAAAATATTAGCCAAAAGAAAATATTGAATCATCATCAGTGGAGGAGAATGTTATCGAACAGCCATATCGAGTGCATAACGGAAATGATGAAAACGGAAATGGCGGAAATGACGATTATAGTATCATCAGCAATGCTGGTAACAATGACAATACTAATTCCAATGGCAACGGTAATAACGGCAATGGCAATGGCAAGAGTAGACATATAAAAAATGGTGGACGCAATGGCAAACACACACATAGTAATGGTAATATTAAACCATCTGCTATAGATGAAAAAGAAAATGGTTATAACGGCAAAACGGGTGATAGTAATGGTGGCAGCATCAGCAGTAGTCACGGCAACGGGAATGGTAATGGTAATGGTCGTGCTGTAATTGTCGATTTTGGTGATCAAACAATTTATGTTGAACCAATGGAAACAACTGAATTTGTGGTCATAGAAACAACGACCACGTCAACCACAACAACAGTCGCCACCACAACACAAGCACCAAGTAAGTAATAGAGTTATAACCGCTAAAATGTCAAACAAAATTTTAGAAAAAATGTATTCAAAAAAGTAAATATTATTTATAAAAAAAAAAAAAAAACTTAAACTTAAAAAGCGTTTAATAAAAGGTTTAAAAATGTCTGATTACAAAAAGTGTTAAAAGTTTTGTTTCAAAGATCTTTTAAAAATTTAATCGCAATGATTTCAATTGTATTATCTTTAAGTGAACGAATTTTAAATAATATGCAAATATTCCTGAGGTTTTGTTAATTTCCAAAACACAAACCAAAATGTGTTTTATTAACCAAATTCAGGATTTTTCTTTAGAAACCTGTCAAATATGAAACTTGATAGTACTCATATTAAAGTTAACTCTTTTACTTTATGTTGCATTTATGACACACATACGAATTTTAACAAACCTGTATAAACACAAGTTTTATATTGACTAAAAAGTGCTAAATATTTCAAAACCAAAATAAATAATAAGAATATTTCTGTTTGCCATAATTTCCTCTATAGAGTTATAAATATTGAAGCGACCTAATTACGAAATATTGAAAATCGTTTATAAACTGATATACAACAATTTTGGGTAAACGATAATTTATAAATTTCATTTATTAATCATAAAAAAAATATTTACTCATTAAATATTTGATGCAAATACTACATATTACAGGAATACAGATAAATGTACAGTATGTAAGAACCTACTTAACAGGCATTTTAAATTAGGGTCATCCCCATAAATATTATGAAAGCTTAAGGGTATAAAAAAATGTCTTGGGGGCAGTCATTACTTTGTAGGCGAATGGTGTAGAAAGGCAAGCGGGAAAGGTATGCTTTCAGCACTTTTCAGCTAAAAGATTAAAGGTTATGTCGTTCTCCCACAACAAGTACGAGGGTACACAAAACAGATAAACATATCCGCCCAGCTGATCGTTAGTTACTCTAAGTGGCAAAATTGCATATAAAAAAATTTACAGGTTCTCTATTAAGTTTTTAGTTATTCGACCTTTTTGATTATAATTTATAAATTAAATAATTTTTTCAAGCTCGAGGTCTGTTTCATTCTTTAAATTCTTTATTTTTCAATATTTCGACATCCTTTGGATGTCATCTTCAGGAATAACGAGTTACAAAAATACACAACAATTATTTTGTAGGTCTATTATTGCACAAATTTACAAGCAGAAACATTTTCTCGGATGCATATATCTTATGAATGTGCCTTAACAAAAGAATTATAATGAAAATCTAGTCTAACAGGTAGATCAGAGAACAATAAAGCGTGATCCATTTCGAGGTTCCCTACATTTTTAAAGAAAAAAAAAAAAACACAGACAATTTAAATTTCATGGGGAATGTTTACTATCATTTGAAAGAACATTCTTTGGCATTTATTTTTTTTTAAAGATTATGTCCATCAAATGTTGGCCGTTGCTACGTCGCAGATGGTCCATGCGTTGAGTCCAATTTTCGATGACTCGTTCGAGCATTTCGAGTGGTAACTGGCGAATGACACGCGTGATGTTTTCCTCCAACGCCTGAATCGAAGCGGGTTTGTCCGCATAAACTTAAGACTTTACATATCCCCACAGGAAAAAGTCTAACGGTGTGATATCACACGATCTTGGTGGCCAATCGACCGGCCCAAAACGTGAAATTATGTGCTCACCGAAGTGAATAAATCCATTGATTGATGCGATGTGTGGGCGCCGTCTTGCTGAAACCAAATGTCGCCGAGTTCACGAGCTTCAATTTCAGGCATTTAATAGTCGGTTATCATGGCAAGATTACGGTCCGAGTTGCTGCGAACGGCGCCGAATCGACTCTCCACGGTCTTCGTGTACACTCTCAGCTACGGCCGCTATATTTTCTTCACAGTGTGCTGGACGTGATCTATTCGGTCGAATATTATCCAATAATGAATGCTGGGTCTCAAAATGGGTGATGTTAATGCGAATAGTACGCGCAGTAGGCCGATTATGTTGAGCGAAGGGCACGAAACACATTCCTCACAGAACGTGAATTTTCGTAATAAAGTTGAACGAATTGTAAACGTTGTTCAGGCGTAAGTCTTTCCATTATAAAATGCCAAACAATACTAAACAAAAATAACATGACAGCATGACACGGCTCACACGTGATCTGTCAAAAAAAGGCTATTGAAAAAAGTATCTCTACTTGGCCGCTATATTTTCTTCACAGTGTGCTGGACGTGATCTATTCGGTCGAATATTATCCAATAATGAATGCTGGGTCTCAAAATGGGTGATGTTAATGCGAATAGTACGCGCAGTAGGCCGATTATGTTGAGCGAAGGGCACGAAACACATTCCTCACAGAACGTGAATTTTCGTAATAAAGTTGAACGAATTGTAAACGTTGTTCAGGCGTAAGTCTTTCCATTATAAAATGCCAAACAATACTAAACAAAAATAACATGACAGCATGACACGGCTCACACGTGATCTGTCAAAAAAAGACTATTGAAAAAAGTATCTCTACTTGAATCACCCATTATTATATTTTTAAAATTTTTTAGTATTTCATAACAAATAAAAAGTATTGGGTGAATTTCAAAACGTTAGTTACAAAGCAACTAAAGTCGAAAATGAAACCGTCCGCTGCGTACACAATAAGTAAACTCTGCGTTGTTTAAATTGGTGATACATATTTGACTTTGACTGCAAAGTATTGTAATTTTATGGAGCTGATCTATAATGTAAAGTTTTAGTATCGAAAGAGAAAACAAAATTTTTGAACTTAGGTTAGGTAAGGTTCCTTGGGCAGTCATCAGGAAGACAGCTAACTTGGGACCTTCAGTGGTCTTTTTGTGATATCCAGTGGCAATAGCAATCATACAGAGCGCTTCTGCAAAAGCCGTCACTGCAGAATTTAACAAATTCGTCTTCTTAATGAAGATTTTATGCAACCTAAGTTCTATCTTAGATGGATCAACCAAAAAGGCAAACACGTCTCTTCCAAGGTATCTCTCCTTAAGGTCCTAAATTCCAGGACACTGACACAGAAAATAAAACACAGTTTCCTCTTCCTCCTCGTCAATCCATTTTATGCAGCAGCCATTAAATTTCAGACCCATTCTCCTCGCATGAATTCCCACCGGCCAGTGTCCAGTAATCACTGAGAATACTGTTCTAACATGGTCCCTAATGAACCTAATTAGGGAGCTGGTTATCCGTTCATCATAGCCAGGCCACAATGCCCTAGATACGAAGCAGGTGGATTCGCGAGTCCACCCCAACTGTGCAAGTCTATTAAACTCGTGCTTGATGAGTGGCTTACTGTAAGCCATTGAAAATCGAACGAATTGATCAATGAATCTGTTATCCAGATGTTCAGCTCGTTTGATAAGCTCGCCTGCTATCTGCATAACCCGGCAGTTCGCAGACAATGGTATCCACTTTAGCATTACATTTCGAAGCCATGCGCAATTCTGCAGTTAACCTAGTACTACAAAGCGCTTAGACACCCGCTAGAGGCGCAATGACAGCCATTATATCAGTAAATATACGTATATCCATGCGATAATATCTTAGCCAGTAGGCTGCCCGCCTTCAAGCAGAGTTTTCCGCATGTAGGACACTTCATTCATCCGGCAAACGAGAGGGAACCCTTGAGCTTCCATTCGTCATTTAATATATCTTTGCCACACTGAATATAAAAATTGTATTTTTTGGAATATCCTAATACACATTTTTAGACACATGTATTTGCAATCGAATACACTAGTTCACATATCAACCACACACAGGTACAATTTACAATTATCGCAACAGCATTAAAAATACACAAATCATTTGGAAGGAGATAAATTTACCAAAAAATAAATAAAAACAACAAAATAAATTACACCAATAATTATGAATATTAAAGTATGAGGAAGAGCCTCAAAGTATTTGTGTATTTGAATACACCCTCCCGAACACTGGTAAATATAATACGGGAAATACCCAGCAAACATGTAAGTTAATAATGTAAATCTTTTTAAGATAATATGTATGATAAATGTTCTGCAAGTCAACAAGTTTGATATGAAATTGAGGATAGATGGAAATTAAAGATGTATGTCGAACTTTTAAAAATGATTTAATAATCGCTTTAAAATAACAGCCTCCACTATATTCAAAGGTTAAACGTTTACTTAAGTTTCCCTATACGTCCACAGTATACGTTAAAGATGCACAAAAGGTACTTTTCTTTAGAAGTGCACACAATATAAGGGTGAGTTCCAAAACGTCAGTTGCAAAGCAATCATACAAAAGTATCGCTTTCTGAAATTCAGCATTTTTTCAGAATTTTATAAGGTTTTTTTTAACCCAAAGTGTACCAATTTGCGTTTAATTTAATGATATATTGTTTACTTTGTTGTTTTGAAACTCAGCCTACATTGCATTGAAATCGGTTCATTATTTTAAAAGTAACCCAGCGGTAAGAAGAATGAGCAAAGAGGCTTTATTTAGCAGACACAAGAATTTCTCGGTTCTGTTCACAGGTTGTCATTGGAGCAAGCCCTTCCAAACTTCCTTCTTCTTACAGGAATGCTTAAAGGCTTCCAGATGAAGGCTTTTTAAAAGGGAATATGACGAATTTTATGGTCGATGTCGATGGTTGTTAGTTTACTAAAAATACGTAAATGTGTTAAAATGCGTTAAAAGGAAAACAGAAAATTTGTCAAAATTTTAATACATATCGCACTGGTTCTTCTAAAATTTATAAATTTTCAGTAGAGACAAAAAACTGTCGTCTTTTTATATATATGTACTCTAGAGCGACTCAAAAAAAAGTGATTTTGTTACCCCTCTGAAAATAAAGCTTGATATGTTTTATGATGATTCCCAAAATATCTTGGTTCTAGCGTTGACCATCCGTGAGCTGGACCATTTTTAAAAGATGTAATTTTTCAGTTTTTCGAATTTTTTTGTACTTTGCTCAAAGACCACATAAATAAAATTTGGTATCATCAAAAAGAGTTTCTGAAGCAGTATCCAATGGTGAATAAGACTTTTACCAAAATCAATTTAGAATTCCCATGCCATTCGCAAGACACGGAACGATTTGTTAATCTAGTAAGCCAATCATGTGTTTCTGTTATCGAAAGTAATCGACCAGGTCATATTGCAAACAAAATGGAATCGTGCAACTTGATAGAAAGATAGAATCGCGAAAAGATTTATTATAAATTTTAGATTTTTTATTGTAATTGTATTTTTCACATTTTGATAAATTGAAAAATGAAAAAAATTTGATACTCATTATGCCTGTATATGAAAAAACATCAAATATATCGCGATTTTCGCGTTTTATGTGAATAATTACAAACAAATGAATTAACGTTATTTTAAAACAGATTCAATTAGAAAAGCAGAACATTATTTCCACATACGTAGAATTAGTATGCAAACGCGAAACGAAAATGTGTATTTAGTTCAATATCTCAATTAGTTGGTCGCAAGTGGTCAAGTTGTATACACCATTGGATGCTGCTTCAAAAACTCTTTTCGATGATACCAAATTTTATTTATGTCGTCTTGGAGCAAAGTACAAAAAAATTCGAAAAACTGAAAAAAGACATTTTTTAAAAATGGCCCAGCTCACGGATGGTCAACGCTAGAACCAAAATGTTTTGTGAATTATCATAAAACATATTAAGCTTTATTTTCAGAGGGGTAACAAAAACACATTTTTCAGGTCCATACAAGGTGAGTCGGTCTAATGTACTCGTATATCACAAACTGGGATACAATTGCATTTTTTTTTTGTTTTTTTGAAAATATACTAGAGAAAATTATGTATGATTTTTACAGTGGGTAGATATGACCCTTGTATGTACATCGATTTCTTGCAAAAAGTGAAAATTGAAAAATTTTTAGTTGACTCTCCTTAATGGAACCAGTGCGATATGTAAATATTTAATATATTTTAGCTTTTGTTACTTCTATGGTTTTCAGGGGCAACGCGTATGTCTTGAAATCAAATTTTTTAGGAGAGCCATTCTAGATCTAACTATGTGTAAGGTATTGCACTTTTTGAACCTTGCTATTACGTTAAAAAGTCGAAAGTGGTCCATATCTTTTCAGAAAATTTTAGAACCGTCTTCATTGGCATCAACATCTCAAAATCGAAAAAATTATGAACGCGGTTGCCCATGAAAACCATAGATTTGTGCGCTATCTATTAAAATATTAAAAAAAACGTCATGTTCGTTTATTTATCAATAAACACAATCATACAAGAGATTCTTTCACAGCTGTTACGTAAAAACGGAGAATATGTTCATTATTATCAGGTTCATTCGCAAAGCAACGTCACGTTTATGTAAGAGTACTTATTTGTACATAAGCTTGGTAAGGAAAGCGGAACAGCTGATCCGAAATGTATTCATTTACGTTAGAGTAACCAGACCAGAAGAGGTATGAAAATTTACCCTCCCAAAGAAGGGAGTTACGAATGTCACTACAAAAAAAAAATTAAACTGAACAACTTCGTTTCTTCCTTCTTAAAGAAGGGAGTAGCGAATGTGTATTGAATATTTTTAAAGGTATTATTAAAAGGAAATTACTGATTCTAAAAGTCATATTACCGAAGGTGGAATATCACTACAAAATGAATCTTCTATAAATGAGTATAGAGGCCTTCAAAAAGCTCTGCCACTTCCAGCCCTTTTTGTTGCTTTCTTATTTATTAGGATGTTCGTAAATTTTTATTTAAGAAATTTTCACTTATACTTTATGCCATTATATGTAATTCACTTAACAATTAGGTCATCTTACTTTACGCAGTTCTTCTCAAGGTCGCTTAAGCACGCTCTTTTTTGCTTTAGCCTTGCGGGTTCCACTATAAAGCTGCATAAGCGATTTCTCCCTTTCAATAGCGTTTTGCTTAGTAACTCGTAATAGCTGATATTTGAAGACAGTTCGAAGCCATTATATAGCAAATATGTAACGCAGATATCTGGTTATAGAAGTTTGCATACTCGTTTTATCGTTTTTGTTACATGCCAGTTTTCGCACCCATTTGACTACACCGACCTGTAATATTCTGGTCATAATTCTGGCTTTTGATATTCTATTTAGTATAGCATAGTATATTAGTGCTTTGCGAATACTGTTTTCCGAATCTGCTCTTGTACCACCATCTTTATTTAACATGCTGGCCAGGTATTCAAACTTTTTAACGTCTTCAATGGCAGAGTTACTTATGCTTAGTGGAGTGCTACTGGAAGTTTTTACAACTAGGCCTTAAAATAGATAAATATGGACGGTAACATAAATATTTGAACAGGATAATGATCCAAAAGCTACTGCTGGACAAGTTGAGCAGTGGTTCTCAAACAATACGGTCTCTGTATTATCATATAGCCATTATCTCAATGCAATTGAGAATCGTAGCAAACCGAAAAAAAAACAAAGTTAGCGCAGTAAATATAAACAGCTTCAACGGTTTGTATTCGGGAACTGAAAATAGTTAAAAAGGCCCTCCCAAGTACGGTATGTGAGTAATTCGTATCCTCAATTACTTGAAGGTGCACAGCAGTTATTGATAGCAAAATTTTTTTGGTACAAAATATTAGCTAATTATTAAAAAAGTACTGGATAAAATAAGTTTATAAAACAAAACTAACCGTGTCCTTAATTATATGCACACCTCAATTTAAACTTTTGGTAGAAATAAATCCAGGCTTAATTTATTTTGCAAGGAAACCTTTTAAAAACTAAATATAAACATTTATTTTATGTAAAGAAAACAAATTTGTTTCTAATTTGTATAACATAAATTTCAAATTTACAAGGTGTCCGTAATTGTTTGCACATAGCTGTATGTCAAATAGAGAAGCGCATTGAATTTAGCCGATTGATCTATTTCAATTCGCATGGTGTCAATATGATCGATTGAACATAAAAATATTCGAGAATATTTTATATCAAAGCTTTAGCACGTTATTTTGCCAATATCGCCACATATGTTTGCTGGGCTATGAAAAACATCTCTATAAAACTTTATGTAGAGTAGGAAAAATTAAAATTATTTGCATTTTTAATGATGTTTGTAACTGTCGAACAGCAATTTTGTGTTCTTTGCCATTGCTGTGTGTTTGGTATTGTGACGCCATGTGAATGTTGCAAAATATGCATGTGTGTTATAAATGAGAGTTATTAACATTAAAACACTACAGAAATTAGAAATAGCAGAAAAACAAAAATACAAATTTATGGAATAGAGCGATATATTTGATTCTATGGAATTTTTTTTTGGAAAACTTCTGTTCAAAACATCAATAGATTTCATACCACAGCCCATCTAGATACATGTATTGCAACAATAATCATTAATTTGTACGACCATGTATTAAAAGTTTAAAGTGATATGATGGTCGGTCAGTTGTCTGATTGCATACCCATTTGGTTCGTCTTTCCGTCCGTCACCAATTCATTCAGTTAGCTTATGAAATTAAATCGTAGGCAATTGTATGAAAGGAGCAAAAATTGCGACTATAATTTTGTGGGTTGACTAAATAATATTAAATTTTAATGGGATTTGTTTGCTGGTAATTTTTGGGGCAACTACTACATTTAATTTGAGAGTTTCGTACACATTTCGCAGTTGGGATGATTTATTCGGAAGCATTTACATCAGTGATGGAAAATTCAGTACTATGGTACAATTTTCAGTACTTTTTCCTTTCAAAACTACCACGATACCCCCAACCACGGCTGTGCAGTCGTCACCAAAAAGTAATAACTCCGACTCCAACCGCTGAAATTTCAACTTCGACTCCTAATCTTACCTTAATGCTAAATGTATATGAGACTGGTCCTTATTTGACTTTAAACTCTTTTTTTAATGCAGTACCTTTTAGATGGTTAAATATAGCAAGAACATTATTCCGTAAAAATTTCGAATCAATATTTTTAATATTCCAACGCCAATTTCGAAGTATTTTTATTTTGGAAAATATTTTTTTTCAAACGACTTACTTAACATATGTACATACATATTTTTGAACAATTTCTTATTTATTACTTATTCGTTTGTCACATTAATAATTTAATATTATTTAAAAAAAAAATGTTATGATATATACTTAAATTAAAATTCCTCTCTTCATAAGGATAATTTAATGAAATAAAACAAGATGAATCAAAACTTGTATTAAAAATCATAAACGATTCAATTAACCACAAGAAAACTAATTATTGTAAAGCTATGGCACGAGTTCTATGTTTAAAAATTTAAATATCCTTCTGGCTGTGAAAAATTTTAAAATTAAAGAGAAAAAACACAAAAATGAACTTTGGTATTCTAGAAAATTTCTTGATAAAAGTACTAAACAACACAAGTTAGGAAGAGGCGTAAATTAATTAAAAACTTGATTATCAATTACAGCGGATTTCGATCCACCAAAATATTGCGTTGGTTAAAAGATTGATGTTTGACTATAAACTGACAGCCGTCGTAGTGGCGGAAAGGGTGAAACTGCAAAAACTGTGATGAAGAGAATGCGGTTATTTCCGAAACATGTTAATTCGGCCCGAGTGCGATCCCCTGCTCAGTCACAAATAAAAAAGATCAATTAAATTTTAACTCATTTTGTGTTGTGAAATTCCTTTCTTCATTAGAATAATTTAATGAAAATTTAATTCGACGAACTTTAGCCTGATTAAAAAAATTAAAATTTGGTTTAAAACCCATAAACAGTTCAATTAACCCCAAGAAAACTTAAATTCATTTTTATTGATTCCAATATTTAGCATAATTTTTTTTATAAATATTCAGAAAATTATCATATTGTAAGCAAATTTAAAATTTTTTTGTTTTAATCTTAGCCGATTTTGTTAATTTTACGATTTAGCAGATTTTATCATATTTTTTTTAAAGTTTTGGCAAATTCTTATCAAAAGGTTATGGCAACACAGCTTGTTGATTATTTTAATGTCAGATATCCTCATCACAATTTTGCTGTTGAAATTGAGCACCTCGGTCCATAAATGGCTGAGATATGGCCAAAAAATTATGTATTTTAGTTTTTTATTTTTAAGTTTATTTTCCAAAAAAAAAAAAAAAAATAAAAAAATATGTTTGAAAAAAGTACCAAAAGGTTTGAAAAAAGTACTCTTTTGCTTGTGGGTCAGTACCATATAAAATTTTCAATTTTCCATCACTGATTTACATATTCCTGTTGAGCACACAAATCTTTTTTTTTTTTCTTAAATAAATTTTTAGAATTTTGGCTTCCAAACAAAGTATTAAATATTTGCGCAAATAAATTTATAAATAGCACATTTTCCGTAAAAAAGTAAATTTAAAGAAAAATTTTAAAAACAATTAATGTTTTATATAGCAAACTTGTGCAAATTTCCTACAAATAGAACTTTCCCCAAAGCTTCATATTAGTTGTTAATTTGTGTAACATTTTTTTCTAAATGCAGATCTGCGCTAAACTTCTCATAAATACCGAATTCTATAAATGGAAAATTTGCCTTAAAATTCTTGAAAATAATCAAATTTGTTATTATTCGACCTTTCCAATTTTAAATAAATCTAAATTAATCAAGCTCGAGGCCAGGGTTTTTTTTTTGTAAATAAATTATTTAATTCCGATATTTCGATCTTCGCTGAAGATCATCATCAGGGATTGTTTCCTTAAATTTAATTAAAAGAACAATAAAACACATAAGTATAAACATCATTATTATAAGCATACAAATAACAACAACATTTATACCAACAATCACACAAATTTTGTTTTTTTAAACAGTTTTATACGTTCACAATATATACACACACTCACAGTGAATTTTTTTAATAATACAAAAACTTAAAAATATTTTGTGTACGTATCAACAATTAAAAAAACACAAAGCTTAAAAATTATTATTGCAGTTTGATCTTATTTACCAAGCCACTGTAGTTGTAAGCACACGAACACTCTACGTTAATAGTATATTTTCACAAAATTGTCTAAAAATAATAAATTTAACTAGTTTTCATTTTGATAAGAAATCATTATTAAAATCTATAAAAACCCAGAGCATTTGGTGGTTGTTAAAACACATGCACCGTTAGGCGTATGAGTGATATTTTATAAATTATATTAAGTAATAGTCATACGTAGAATTTTGACAACTTTTGAGACATTGAAATAAGTGTGCATTAAGGAATGTACATTAGACCGTACCTCAAAAAAAGTTTCCCCGTACCACCTCTAATATAAAGAATTTTTGCAAGGAGTTTTCGAATTTTTTTTTTGCCGAACTTCTCATAAATACCGAATTCTATAAATGGAAAATTTGCCTTAAAATTCTTGAAAATAATCAAATTTGTTATTATTCGACCTTTCCAATTTTAAATAAATCTAAATTAATCAAGCTCGAGGCCAGGGTTTTTTTTTTGTAAATAAATTATTTAATTCCGATATTTCGATCTTCGCTGAAGATCATCATCAGGGATTGTTTCCTTAAATTTAATTAAAAGAACAATAAAACACATAAGTATAAACATCATTATTATAAGCATACAAATAACAACAACATTTATACCAACAATCACACAAATTTTGTTTTTTTAAACAGTTTTATACGTTCACAATATATACACACACTCACAGTGAATTTTTTTAATAATACAAAAACTTAAAAATATTTTGTGTACGTATCAACAATTAAAAAAACACAAAGCTTAAAAATTATTATTGCAGTTTGATCTTATTTACCAAGCCACTGTAGTTGTAAGCACACGAACACTCTACGTTAATAGTATATTTTCACAAAATTGTCTAAAAATAATAAATTTAACTAGTTTTCATTTTGATAAGAAATCATTATTAAAATCTATAAAAACCCAGAGCATTTGGTGGTTGTTAAAACACATGCACCGTTAGGCGTATGAGTGATATTTTATAAATTATATTAAGTAATAGTCATACGTAGAATTTTGACAACTTTTGAGACATTGAAATAAGTGTGCATTAAGGAATGTACATTAGACCGTACCTCAAAAAAAGTTTCCCCGTACCACCTCTAATATAAAGAATTTTTGCAAGGAGTTTTCGAATTTTTTTTTTGCCGAACGTAGGGGTCGCCTTTTAACTTTTTTGTTTTATCTTAGGCATTTACAGTCCGATCTTAAAGTATGATATTAGGGACCATTGAGCTCAAGTATCTCGTTCTAGTATTTATCGACCAGATCTCTGTTCGTACCACCCTAATGGCAGAAAATTAAAGCTCAAAGCTCAAGAAACTATTAAGCTTTTGCTAAGGAAGTAATTCGATAATTCCAGCAGAAACATTTTTAATTTAATTAGAAAATTAAAGCTTGCTAAAAATCATTAGAGTTTTGCCAAGGAAGAATTACTATAATTCCTGCTGAACAGTCAGCATTTACAGTCGGGTCTTAAAATATTATGTAACGAAATCGTGTCTTTTTGTCTACCCCTCTTGCTTCTCTAACTCGTTTGCTCCCAAACAAAAGCAAATGTTATGTGTTTTGCCTGTTTTTTTTTCAAGTATTATACAAATTTGCGTTTGGGAATTCACATTGAAACGACAAAAAAAAAAAACTAAAATTTGTCTTTGTTTTTAATATACATAAGTTCTGAAACGAAACATTTTATTTCCATTTGGACAAACATGCTGTTAAATTATTGTACATCGGGCTTTTGAGTATTTAAGGATTTTCCTACATTTTATGGCCTTTTACTGTCTAACAAGCGTGTGTGTTGCTTACGGTTAACAAAACGCGGGACACCCCATCACACACAAGGTTTTTTTTAAAATAATTTTCCGTCAAAATTTATTTTTAAATAATTTTATACAGATTTTGAAATGGGATATAAAAAAATCAATTTCATAATGAATATTCTAAATAGTACTTAAGAACGAATTTCAATGAATGAAATCAGTCACAGAAAAAATTATTAAATTTCTCCAATCACCAAATTTATTCCAAATTCATAATATCAAGCAAACAATTTGTTGATCTTGCACCTATTACCAAAATGATTATATTGCTTACTAAAAATTTTACAATTGGGAATATTTTTTTTTTTTCAATAAATAATATTTTTAATTTTAATTAAAAAAGTGATCAAAAAACTTTGCCATATCAAACAATGTGTTATTTTATTCAATTAAATATTGACAATTCCCAACAACAATTCTACATGTTTAAATTATTTTATTTTAAACGAAAATAGTCAATTAAGATTTTTTGTTATTAAATTAAAATTTTAATTGAAAATTTATTTCAAAACCACTAAAATGTTTAATTAATCAAAATTAAATTTTTAATTTTCCTTCAACTAAAAAAAATAATTGATTCAATTATCACTTTAATTAAATTTAAATACTTTTGAACCATTTTTTTAATTGATAAAACACTTTTTTCTGTGTATAAAAATACCTGTTGGAATTTCATCTATATTTTGTTTTTGTATTAACACAATTAATTATTGTAATTAAAAGTCTTTGAAAATTGGATTTACTGCTACTGAATTAAACACAACTTTATTACCGTTTAGTGCGATGTTATTAATTTCTATTTGTATCTGCGGCATAATACCGATCGAAGGCGAAAGTTGAGTGCTTTTGAACAAAAAGTTTGGAAAAGTATTAGCCTTTGAGGCAGCGCGCTGGCATTACAATTATATCGGCAATAACTTCTCGTAGACGTTTGGATAGACTTATTAATAATAACTATAAAGTTGTTAAATATCCATTGAAATACAACGCTAATGAGTGGAATCGATTGTTCTTTATTAAGCGCTGTATGTGCAACATCGTGACAAATATTCCATGCAGTTGCACCGAATCTAATAAAATCCCAGACGAAGTGAAAGATTTTTCCATCGATCAGTGCGACCCAAGATTGTTGACTTTAGATGATATAGTTGATCCGATGGCGGTCACCGATGATCAACGCATAGGTCATATTTTTTCTAAGCTAGAAAGCCACCAAAAATACAGCCAACTTGAATCACTTCGAAATATGAGTGATTTACATTTCCCACATTTTATTTGATCTTAATTTTTTTTGTAAAATAAAAATTTAAAAATGTTTTTACTGGTATTATCGAATTTCTTCCTTAGCAAAAGTTAATAGTTTCTTGCGAGCTTTAATTTTCTGACATTACGGCGGTAAATTTGGGGCGTACGAACAGAGATCTGGTGGATAAACACTAGAACGAGATTCTTGATGTTAATGGCCCCGAAGGGCAAAACATTGGTCTTCACGAGACAAAAGCATTGATATATCTTACTTTAAGATCGGACTGAAAATACCTTAGATATAACGAAAAATGTAAAAAGGCGAACCCTGCGTTCGGCAAAAAAAATAAAATAAAAAATTTTTCGAAACCTCCTGCAAAAATACTTTATATTAGAGGTGGTACGGCGCACTTTTTTCCAAGGTGGTACGCTCTAATGTACAGACCTCTTTAAACAACTTTTAAGATTTAAAAATTTTAAAATATTATGCTCACTAATTTATGCGTTCCTAAGTGAATTCAAAAATTTTTTAATTCTTAATAAACCGTTCAATAGTAACAGCGACCTTCGGCCTGTTGTAGTGGAACCGACCAGAGTCTCTGCCGGGAATCAAACCCGTAACCCACGCTCTGACATACTTGATCCCTACCAAAGCACCTCAAAAAATAGTAACATTTAGTTTAAACGTTAGTTTAATTTTTTCCCTGATGATTATACACATTGCTGTATCGAAATATTGGAGTTTTAAAATAAATATAAAAACAGTTTTATATAAAAAAGAATAAAACCTCAAGCTAAAAAAAATTATACAATAAATTAAATATTATTATTTTACTTTTTATTATTTATTAAATTTTATTAATAAAAAAAATATTAATTTTAGTTAGCGCTTCAAAAATACCCTTTGCATTAAAAAAATTACTTTGCTTTGTCATAAAGGATAAACTGAGCAAGACGTCATTGAAAATAAATTGTATTTATTGACTTCGCTTTGCCCCAATTCAAACGACTACACAGAAACACTCAAAAATAAAGTTGAGCAAACAGACTTTTACTATAAAATCAACAAACTGCAGTTCTTTTTTTTATCACACAAATGCACTCAGTGCACAAAAAATTTATATTGATAAACACAAGGAGATATACATATTTATGAACAAATATTACTTTCGCACTTACACCCCCTCCACACTTACACACATACATACACTTTTATTCACACATTATGTAGACTATTAAGAAGTACACGCACATTTGGTCTGTCAAGTTGAACATACAAGTGCGATTTGGAGCACAAAATAATGACAATCAGTTGTAAAATAATTGTAGACCATCTGTATTTCTCTACGATGATACACATATCCATGCGAATGTCGTTGTATAAATGTGTTTATGTATGAGTTTGGGTGTGTATGTGATTGTTTTTTGTAATAACAAATCCATGTCATCATACAAATAAACTCCTTCTTACTGAAGTGAAAAGGACAAAAAAGAAAATAAATAAAAAGCGATAACACATTTGGTACATACACACTTGCCCACAAACTCACATAAACTGTAATCTACTACAACAGCAATTTAACATGAATGACCATGACCAACGATGATGACCAACCAACATCATACAAAGTGAATTTCAGTAAATGTACGAACATGAAAGGTAGTGAGATCGAAAAAATATTGACGCTTATGAATTTTTATGAAAAAAAAAAAAAAAACGGTATATAATAATAAAACTTTTTTATATTTCCTACAAACAAAAAGATTTACACTCAGCAGCAAAAGTCTGCGGTCAAGTCATTGATATGTTTTTCAGAACTCAAAAAGTAAAAACATTTTGTGTAAATCTATAAAAAAAATTAATTTATTTATTTATTAGGATTAGTTCTAAAAATATTTGTACTTATTTTCAACAAAAATAAGAACGGTAGTTCATAACTACAAAGGAAACTTACAGCCTATTCAAAAAGGCATATGCAAAAGTCTGCGTACAAACATGTATTTTAATGTTTTTTGTTTCAAATTTTTAATTAAAAAAAAAGATTAATATCAAGTTGAAATTCCTTTTCGTTCGAGAACCTCCGGTAAACGTTTTGGCATATAATCGACTACCTTCGACGTCTCTTGAACGGAAATTTTGTTCCATTCTTCAATTATCGAATTTTAAATGTTTGTTTGGAATAAATTTTGTCCTGTCAAATACGAGGATCCAACATATCCTTTAAATGTTCTACGGGACTTATGAATGGAGACTGCGGTGGGGTTTTAAGCTGTTGTTGGACATTGTAGAGTAGCAAAAGCTTCGTATTATGAGCCGTATACTTTGGGGCGTTATATTGTTAAAACATATAATCGTTACCCAGGTTCAATTTGTCTACGCTGGGCTGCAAATTTTCTATTAATATATCAACATGTACTTTAGAGTATCCATTTTACAGTAAACAGATCCAAATTTCCGACTCTTTGGCACATAGAAAGCCTCTGGTATCACTTTTAAATCGTCAGACTTTTCTTGAAAACGCGTCGAAGGAGTGAATATTTGCATGAAAACTAAAACAAAATTTACGAAAATTGTTTTTGTAATCTTATCACTTCTAAAGTTAAATTAAGCCCCTAATCATGTACAACGCAGCGCAACGCCACATAACTAACGCAACGCCAAAGAATAACATTGAAAGCACAAACAATGTCATAAATATTTTGTAATTTTGTTGTTGCTTTCTACAGAAATTCACATTGCGTCTTAAAATTTCAAACGCTCCATTGCTTGTGTCGTTGAAAATTTTAAAACGGTACATGAATTTCTGTTGAAAGCAACAACAAAATTACAAAATATTTATGACATTGTTTGTGCTTTCAATGTTATAGTTTGCCGTTGCGCTGCGTTGTACATGATAAGGGCCTAACTTGAGAGATTTAGCGCGTTAAAAACTTTTAAAAACTGTAAATTTTGTATGATAAACAACAAAAATTTTTGTAAATTTTTTTTTGTTTTCATATAAATTTTCACTACTTCGATGCGTTTTTAAGAATATTTATTTTATTTTTTGTATCTGTGGTATATTTTGTTTTATTTTATCCCTCACACTTTGATACTTCTGTAATCAAATAATACACACATAAGAAAATTAACTGTGTATATCAAGGACGAAAAAGTATAGATACCATTACATTGCCTTGTTAAAGTTTTTAACTACTTAAAGGATGATTTTCTTTTTATTCCCTCAAATTATAATCCATAATCAATTCTTCCGAAATAATTTTTGACAAATTTAAAATTTTTTTTTTAAATTTAAATTTTTTTAAAAACTCTCTGAGTAAATTGATTTTAGGATAGCCAACTATCACGCAATACATAAATGATGAATTTCACATATAAAAAAGCCTTGGGAACCTTTATAAGGCAACTACTACGTCATCACATGCGCAAGGTGTAATATTTATTGCTATCATTCTTGAAATTTTACTAGCAAGAATTATTCAACCATCTGTCTAATGTTTTTGTTTACAAAACAAAAATAATTTTCATAATTTTTAAAATAATAGTTTTTCAATAACATAGAATATTTATTTTTCTAAAATTTAGGAACAATATTCTTGCGCAAATAGTTCAATACAAATTAATTTTTTAAGAAATAATATTGTATCTTTGTAAATTTTAAATTTTCTCTCTCGTTGCAAATTTTTGCTAGTAATTGAACACACCTTTTGTATTTAAGATTTCAAATTATATAATTAGTTTTATATGTCTTTTATTCCATATTTTCCTGCTGAGTAACGTGCCGATTTATCTCATGCTTTGCTCTTGAATTGTTCTTGGCTTATTGACGTACACTTTTTCTTTTAAATATCCCCAAAGAAAAAAGTCAAACGGTGTCAAATCGCATGATCGTGGCGGCCAATTAATATCGCCACGACGTGAGATAACATGGCCATTGTTTCGTTGACTGTGTGGCAATTGGCACCAGCCTGTTGTTACCACTAATCGTCCATGTACATATCCTCAATTTCTGGCCACACAAAGTCCGTTATCATCTCGCCTCAGACCTAATTTTCGAAGAAGAACGAATTGGACGAGAAAAAATTTCGAAGAAGATGACGCCGCCAGCCCAGAACGAATTGGACGAGAATGCACGGATGTTTTCACATTTCCTACAGACCCGGTTTGCTAAAATTTGCGCACAATTCTCCAAATTATGGACACTTTCGGTCGATTATGCTGACCAAAAAAATCACGCAGTGCTCGAAATGCATTTTGTTGCTTAAACAAAAAGGCAAACTATTTTAAAAAAAGTTTGTGTTCCATTTATTTTGATCTCACTGCAAAACCAAGTATTTTGCTCTAAGTTTATACTGAAAATGAATGAGTTAAGTATTTAAGTATGTGTGTGTGTGCATTAAAACAAGTTGTACAACCACCAATAGCTACTGGAGCAACGACAGCAATGATGACATGATGAATGCTTTAACATGAATAGCGGACATCCGTTTTGGCGTTGTTTAACATTGATGTTGTTAATGTTGGCACCATGTTCATGTAACACCAGAGACATTTATATTTTCTACAAGTTTTGCTCAAACTTTATATACATACAGACATACTTGAACAACTAGTAAATATTATTAAGAATAATAAGACAAAATGTATAAATGTGTGATTGAAAATGGTAAGAGTATAGTAAATATTATTTTGTGTGTTGTAGATGATAGCGAAGTAAAAGGGCGTAAGGGGTGTAAGATTTGATTAAATTGTAAATGAACCTTAGCAAAGTCAGTTAATTAAAAACTTTGTTACATATTATTCTAAACTAGCATAGTTCCTCCCTATTAAACGTTCTGAATAGATATCAAATGCCTCCACCAATCTAGAGAGTCAACCTTGCCAATAAAGTTCTGATATACAAAAAAAAAAAAAAAAAAAAACACTTGACAAAAAGTGCTTGTTGAATCATTTGTTCATGTTGGACAAATTTATATTAACAATACAAAACGAAAATAACATCAACTTCATTCATACAAATATACTCACATTTAGACATACACTCCTAAACAATTCCAAGTTTAAACGAGTATGAGTATATATCATTTATAATGGTCGCACATCTAACGGTACGTCAAATCCATGTAAGAAAAAAAGGGGGAGAAACACATACACTAACTCAAACATACATACACAATTATTTACACATATAAATTGTTAAGGATTATATTAAATGATGATCCTTTGTTATTATACTCGCGTGTGTACTTTATAAATATTGTTGAGAAAAAAAGGACTTTGTAAGTGTGTACATGACTATGAATTTGATTGAGCGTATGTGTGTATGGAGAACATTTGTCCATTTAAAATATTGTCAGTGTTCAAGTAAGTGAGAGTTTGCTATTAAATTGTGTATAAATGTATTTTTTTTATTTGTTATTTTTTTTTTTTGCATTTTATTGTGAACGTGGTTGACATTATTTGCTCATCTTTATTTCCTCTAATAGTTCCAGTTTTTTTACTTTATGGAAAATGATTGTACTTTCATTTGATTTATTATAGTTACTTTATCATTTCAGTGTTTATATTTGCAACAAAAAGTAAAAGAGGAAAAAATGTGAGAAAATAAAAATGAGGGTTAGAAAGGGAATTTCAGGCACATCAATATTTTATTTCTGGAGTAAAAAGTTTTGCTTAAAGTTATTTTGTTTAAAATTGTAAAATATTTCTTAACATTTTAGGAAACTGTGTTGTGCAAAGACCACATCAATCCGATCAGCTGATAAGAGAGGGAACTAGCAAAAGGGTAAGTTTTATAAATAAAGCATTTAATAGATTCGCAAATAAATTTTAATAGAAAAAGTTTAATAATTAAATTCTGCAAGCACATTCTAAATTTATTACACGCAGAAAAAAAACATATTTACAATTTTTTAAAGAAAATTTTAAAGAAAATTTTGAACATATTATGTTAAATTTAACCATATTATTGTCACCGGCAACCATATTATTGTTAAATTGGTCCCCCATCAAGAAGCCACAACCACCTTATGGTTGTCTTTAAACATGTTTTGGATAAATATGACAATAATTTGTTTTTATATTAACCATAGTATTTTCCTCTTTTCCAAGAGCAACATGCTATGGTTGAAAACCAACCATGCTATTATAAGTGTTAAGCATAATTTAGTTATTACTAACCAAAACATGTTTGGAGGGAACCATAATATGGTTGTGGCTTCTTGATGGAGGACAAATTTAACCATAATATGTTGGTCGATGACAAAAGTATGAGTAAATTAAACATAATATGTTTAACATTTTTCTTTTAAATTTGTTTTGTTGGAAGTGAACATATATAAACATATTTTTTCTCTGGGTGTAGGGAAACAAACTATCTTCCTATTAAATAATATTCTATCCTATTCTTCGAAAACATTATTGCTCTGCTCAAATTCTGTAAGAAAATTTTATTTAAAAATTCATCAAAAGCCAGTACCTTAAGGATTAGCATAGGGCTTGACAGTTATTAACACAAAGTGTAACTTGTTTGTAGATCATAGAGAAACGACAAAAGCAGAATTCTAGTTGTTTTCTATGGTGTAGGTGTCCACACACGGATTCGTTTTTAAACCCATTACATCCACTCGATCTTAAGAGCACTGTGGTTGTAGAATGTAGTGAGCAGTACCCAGCTTAGTCTTAAGTATTTCAATCAATTACTGTAAAACCTAAGAGCATTGCTCAAAGCAAATCGCTCAAATTCATTTTATAAGAAGTGTCAATTAAAATTTTTAAAAAAAAAATCATTCCTTGGTTTTCGAACGATAGCCTGTTCATAAACAAAGGAACATTTAAGCTTATTAGACCGCTCCTTATTGACGTCAAATCTCTACAGCGACTTGATTTTTATACCCTTCACCAAATGTTTTTATTTTCTACTATATTGATTTAAGACTGTATAAAGTATATTTTCTAGGCCCTTAAGAATAGCGAAGTTCATTTTACGATGTCTATTTGGCTGTGTGTGATCAAGATAAAGTTGTTTTATATTTATAGTCCGAATTTGTTTGCCATTGAATTTCTCTAACATCTGTCGTCAAGTGGCTAAGATATAAGAAAAAACATCACGACTGCCTCTCATTTAACCCAAAACCTGGCAAACGGGGCCGTGGCACGTTCCATACATTAACGATATTTCTGTATAGCTGGAGAACGGCAAAAGCCAAAGTTTTAAAATCAGAACTAGAATCTTTTTTATCAAGCACAACAGCAAACAAAATGTGGGTGAGATTGTAGAACTGGGCGTGGCACAATATAAATTTATTTAAATCTTAAGAAAAGTTGTCCAAATTTGGTACACATATCTGGGTTATCAGTACACAACCTGTATAAAGAATATGGGCTCGACTAGAGAAGTGGGCAAGGACCCGCCATACAAAGACATTATATATTTCTTTATATCTGCAGAACTACAAGAGCCAAAGTTTCCAAATAGGGTGCAAGCATTTTGGTTATCAATATGCAACATCCGACAAAATATGGGTGGGATTGGGGATGTGGAAGTGGCACCTCCCATACAAATTCAAAATAGATTTCTGTATATCTGGAGGGTCGTAGCATTCAAGTCTTGGTTAAAAAATCTTGCAATAGGTGGGCCGGATTAAAGAAATGGGCAAGGCTCAAAATACATTTATTTATATCTGAGGAAGGGGAGGAGAATAATTGTCCAAATTAGATGCACACTGCTGGGTTGTATTGTTTTATAATGTGTGCTAGTGCGCGAGTGGTCTAAGATGCTTCATAATGTCAGGCGAAGTGTATTTTTAAATCATACAAACTTTTTTAAGAATCACATGAATTCAATGTTGAAAATAGTGTTCAGTTTGTAAATAAAAAAAATTGTTTATATTATACTTACGGCCTTATTCATAAAAAATAAAACAGGTTTATAAAAGGGTTATAAACTGAATTTTCTAAGAAATTTTTTTTAATTAAACTTTTATATACCTTTTTCATTTTTTATGAGTAAGTGGTTACTATATAGGTATTAAAGTTCAGGCATTACAATTTAAAATTTCTTAAGAATTAGTAAAAAAAATATGTGGAGTTCCATAAGAAAACACTTTAATTTTACCTTTTACTGTTTTTTGTTAATTTAATTGCATTAATAAAAATGTCACTGTTATAAAACATATAAGAGGTAAATGAACTTAATAATTTTCATTGATAACGTAAAAAATTTGCTATTTTTCTATAAACTTTGTTTAATTTCACTAAACTTTTTATATTAATTCGAATGTGTATTCTAAGTCAAATTACAATTAATAAAGCTTTCATACTTAAATAGTCTTTTTCTTTCCATATTGTCCAGGAATATTTCCTTGAAAATAGTTGTATACATTTTCTGTACAATTTACTTCATTGCAAGACAAAGGATAGCTAAAGCCTCGTTATAGAAATATACAAACAAAAAATTCTAATAGTGCATATGAAATATTCCTGGAAAATATTGAAAGAATAACTACCGCATTCATAAAAAATAAAATAGATTTCAAACGTATTTTAAAACAAAATTTCCATACAAATTTTCCTTAAAATAGATATCATATCCAATTTAGTTTTTTATGAATACGGCAGTAAGACTATAAAAGTATGAAAGCTTCATTAATTGTAATTTGACTTAGAAATTATATTCGAATTAATATAAAAATTTATAATAAAAATTATACTCAACATGAGATCTACAATTCCCAGAATCTATTTGTAATTTCACTAAATAGTAGCAAAAAAATATATAAAAAAATGAATAGCAAAATTAAATATTTTCGAATCAAAACGTTACATTCTAAGATTTGTTTTCCTAAAAGAAACTAATTTTTAAGTTATTCTTATTTTTGATTTGTATTGTTTATAGAAAACTGTTTGACCACCAAAATTATTGGCGAAAAAAATACTTAGTTCTTTTTAGAAAAATAAAATATATTAATTTGTAAGACAAGTGGAATTATTAACTTTTATCGTGGAACTCTTTATATAGAAATGGGTATTAAAGTTTTCCTTCCTTCAAATCGAAGCGACGTTATTAATGTAAATTTAAAATGCTTTTCCACTTCACTAAAAAAAGAAGCGCTAAGAAGAATAAACTTTTTTTTTTGCTGCCATAATATAATGCCCGTAACACTTCTTGTTTCTTACTGTTAATTTTTTCCTCCTCCATTATTTTTCTTTCTAATTTTTCATTCTTATTTTCTGTACTTTTTTTATGCTTTCTGTTTTCTATTTAATGCATTTTTTTCTATATCGTTCATTTTATGATTACTTAACAGATTTACTCTTTGGACGATGCTGAATGCAGTGAATTATGCAGCTGTGGCGAATCACTAACACTAACCTGTCATGCCCTTTGCGTCCCATTTGCACCATGTCGTACAGCTTTGGCATTTTATAGTCATGCTTCACCCGCTTATCAAGCGTTCCGTGGTCGTTGCCTTTGTTATTCGGGACATTTTATATGTATGAAACCTCCATTAGGTGACTATTCCCTGCCAGGTAAGTACTCATCTCTAGTTGCTACTTTGGTACAGCAACAGCCATCATTATGAGTTTTTTTTTTGTTGAAGAAGAAGAAAATTCTTTTGATTGTATGTCTTTTGTTTTTGTCTGTAGGGTTGAGTTAAGTATAATTGTTGGTAGTTCTTTTTATGTAGTTGTTGTTGTTTCTTCACTCATCTATCTGTCAGTTGCGTGGTATGTCATATTATAATGTGATATTTGATGCAGCTGTATCATACTGCATCATTCAGTATCTCAGAGTTCTTAATGCATTAAGCTTAAAAGTTCTATGTGTAGGAGAATATGTTTAAAAACAGAGGTTTCAAAGGATTAATTTTTAAGTTTGGTTTCTCTTTTATATTTAGTTCTAATTATTTGGCCTCAGCCTTCAAGGCATTGTTGAGGCAAATTGGCAAAAAAGAGTCTAATAGTTCAATATAATTTTATGTAAAAAATAAAAATAAACAGTATTTTGAAATTATGATAAATAAGTCTGAGGTCTCTTTTACATAAAAATATTAATTTTATTTTATTAAAAATAGATATAATAAAATTAATATTTTTATATAAAAAGCCCTAAAGCATAAAAAAAATTTGGACCATCGGATGGAGGTGTGCCGCGTGTCCGGTCGCGGCGGTCAGTTGGCCGATATTTTGTTCCATACATAATTGAACCATGCCAATATTATCATAATAAAAAGAAATGTCGATAATTTCCTAAATAATTTGTGTTTTATTCAAAATCAACATCGACCCTTAATATTTAACCACCTTTAGCATGCTTATTAAACGAATTTTGTATGAAAATTTGTTTAATAAACCTTTTATTAATCAATAATATTTTTTACATTTTTTATTATTTATTAATTAATAAAGGTCAAATAAGAACAAATTTTTATTAACAAAAATAATTTTCGCAAGATGGCGGTGTCACTTTTTGCACTGCACCTTCTTCCATGTCGTAGAAAGTCGTCGTGAAATAAAATCCTTTTTATTTTGAAAAAGTTTTTTCTAAAGCTTTCTCATATAGACACTTATTCTCCCAACAATGCTACCATACTTTTATTATATTTCATAAATTTTGAAAACAAAAAATTAAAAACAAAAGAAAAGAAAAAATTTTAATAATAAAATAAGAGAGAATTTGACGTTACTGCCTAAGTTTTAATTATGGACTTAAGGATTTTCGCCTGAAATTAAAGACTCAATTCTGTTTAAGCACTAACAGTAGCAATGTTTTAAGGGTAACACACACAGAAAAATATTATTAATAATCTCCAATCATCAAATTTATACCAAATTCATAATATCAAGCAAACAATTTCAACATTTTGAAAAAATTTTTTTAATATATGATATTTTCAATTTTAATTATTTCAAACAATGTGTTAATTTATTTAATTAAATATTGACAATTTCCAACAACAATTCTACATAGTTAAATTATTTTATTTTAAACGAAAAAAGTCAATTAAGATTTTTTGTTATTTAATTAAAATTTTAATTTAAAATTTATTTCAAAACAACTAAAATGCTAATTAAATCAAAATTAAATTTTCTTTAAACTAAAAAATAATTGATTAGATTATCACATTAATTAAATTTTAATGCTTTTTAAAACATTTTTGTAATTGATAAATCACTTTTTTCTGTGCACGACATAATTTGACAAGCCAAATGTAAAAAATATTTCATGTATGGTGGCATTTATCTTACTTTAATAACTTTAAAGAAAACAAATGATTATTTAGAAAAATTATTTGAATTTTTATACTATTAATCTCCAAAAAAAAACCACAACAAAGAAATCATACCTTTCAATACCGCCCACTGGGTTTTGTAATAAGACTCCTTATGAATAAATATTAAAAAAAAAACAGTGGTGTGGTTGTCAGAAAATGATAGTTATTTAAAGAATGAACACAAAACAATCTTGAGGAAAAAATAAGCTTTGGCAGATTATGTTACACCTTGGGTAATGATTTCATTTTACGATAAACGATGATGATTAAATACTTTATGCTATATAAAGAGAAAACTTCAAGCGAACCATAAAAATAACATGACGAAGGAAATTTTTAAAAGAGGAGATTATTCCGTTTCCTTCTTTTATATTATTTTATTAAATGATTTGAACTGCCCTGTGTGTGTGTGTGCAATTTATGCTTAAGTTGTATAATTTTTTAAATGATTTTAAATGTGCGTGTTTTAAAAAGTGTAGTAAAAAGTACTCGTAATAGATTTTGTTTTTTTTAGGTTTCTTCTCGAAAATAATACAAATTACTTAGTCTCTGTTGTTGTTGTTTTATTTTTATATATTTTTTATTTTATTCTAAAAAGGTGGAGTATTTCTTATGCTGGGCTACAGTTCTGCTGATGAAGCTTTATTAAGACCTCATACCAATTTGGGTGTACAAGATGCTGTCAGAGCTTTACAACAATATGTTACCACGTATATTGATAATCAGGTAAGATTTTTAAACTTTAAGATTGTATGATTATGATTATGATTTAAAATTGAATGCAAATATTCATAAAAAAATATTTGAGTTTTAAAGAAAAATTTTTTATGGGAATTGCTTTCTAAAATCTTCTAAAAACTTAAATATTTTTATCAGTATGGGCGTAAAGTATTGGAAAATTTAGTTGAGTAATTTGTTTATTTGTTTGTTTTGTTTATTACAGACCCAATGTACGTTAACTTTATTCAATATGACAGATGAAAATATCATTATTGCCGCCCGTTTACCACATGATGCAAAATTAAAGGCTATAGATTTGTTAAAGAAGGAAAAGGTAAGTTTATACCTTGTTAACATTTTTGATGATAATTATGATCATATGACTGTTTTGACTCCCATGTTAGAGTAAAATAGTCATAAGATAACTAATTTTCTTAACGTAAAAAAAAAACATTTTAAATACTTTTTATGGGTTTTTTTTAAAGTAATTTTAATGCACGTAAAGAAAAAAAGTTTTTCGATATGGCCACCTCTTTTTTTAAGGAAAATTTTTAAAACATATTGTGGTTACTTCCACCATATTTTGTCCCCGACAACAAAAATTAGTCTTTCCTCAAGTAGCCATAACCAAATGTTTGAAAATTTTATGATTAATAATAACAATAATCTGCTTACCACTAAAAACACTGTGCTAGGAGCAAATTTTAACAAGATGGGCACCGTACTGCTAAAGCTAATTCGGTTACACTGAATTCAAACTATAAAACGATATTTTTTATACTTTTGGGTGAATCTTTTAATTTAAATCAATTCGATTCTGTTCAATTTTTAAGCGTCACAAAGTTAACCTTTTCAATTCCAGCTTAAAGTGGGTCCTTCTTTACGGATGTGATACGTGGAAAGACACTAAGTCCATAACATCAAAACTAAAAGTATTTTTAAATAAATGTCTGCGCTTAATAAACAAAATATGTTGGCCTAATCATAATACAAACGGCGACCTATTGTCAATTAGCAGCCAAACTCCCGTCGCCCTCGAAATCGGCCGCCAGAAATGGACATCTCCAACAGAGCAAAGGCAGTTTACAATGGAATCCCAAGGGAGACGAATAATGGGGCGACAACGAACAACATAAAGAGGATTGGTAGAAGCGAAACATCGAAAATGAGGACTCCCGTAGCCACAAACCCGACATATGGCACAAGACAGAAATCGCTAGAGAGAATTTGTTAACACGTTCCCCTAACATAATTTTATAAATATTGTTTTCTTTATCTTTAATTTATAACTGTACTAAAGTTAATTTATTTTTCGGTTTGTTTAATATTAATAGTTTAACTATTGCATCGCTAGAAGCTCCTTTTATGGAATAGCACTCCTTGATCTGTGCTTACTAAATAAATAAAATTTTTCGTTATATTTTTTTCACGGAAATTTTTTTTCGCGACTTTTTTTTAAGTGTTATTGTTTGGCGTTAATGACCAATAACATATTTCTTTTTACCAAGTGCAACGTGTTATGCTTGAAAAACAGCCATAGCATTATTGATGGAAAACATATTATTGTTATTATTACCATATTGGCAAAAAACCATAATATGATTGTGGCTGCTTGAAAAAGACTACAGCGTGACAATAATAAAGCAAACGTAATCATAACACGCTTAAACATTTTCCTTTTCAAAAAGTTTTGCTAGAGTTAACCAGACATTCATGTAGAAAATGTATTTTCTCTGTGTGTGGCTTCGGTGTTTTAATGACACTTCTTGATTAATATTTCTAACAATTTACTATTTCACTTTTATATTTTAGGACGAATGTACCTCGGTTTTAAAAACCATTAGTCATCACATTAATGCCGAACACCATGAATTGCAATCCCACCGACTATTAAGCATTTTCAAAATGGCTGAAGTCGAAGTTGTTTGGCCAGAAAATAGTGCAGCCACTAGTCTAAGACACAATAATAACAGCAGCTCAAATTTATTAATCATCTCATTGTTAACACTGCTGCTGATTTCCTTACAATGCAGCAGAGGCATTAGCAACTTTATGCCAACAGAGTCCTTGCAACAACAAGTGAGTAGAAGGCCAGCCATAGAAAAAATAACATGACATTAAAAATTAAAAAAAAGAAGAATTCAAACATTAAACGTTTAGAACATGAAATTATTAAAAATAATATACACACAAACAACTAAAATAATAAATGCTATTATATATATATATATATATATGGATATGTATATGTTTATATAACTGAAAGAATTCTACACTATATTAAACTTACAACAAACACTTATTCATACTTATATACAAAACATACATATATATATATACATACATACATAAATGCATAACTATATAAATAAAAATATATAGAACTACATACATACATGCCCATAAAACATTAATTAATACCAACAAAAAATGCTAAAAAAAAAATTAGATAAAATCGCATAAATATTTGGAAAATATTTTATATTTGTACAGTGTTAATAATCATATTAAAATTGTTTAGATAAGATTAAAAAAAAATTTTATGTTTAAAATTAGAAGGAAAAAAGTGCTTAATTTTTTTTATAATATATTTTCTTATATTTTTAGAAATTTTGCATTATTTTATAAACTTTAAGTCAACTTTAAAGCAATTAATTGAGTGCTCTTAATGTCCGTCAAAAAGTATTTTTTTAGTTTCATTATTAAATTTTTCATATAAATATTTCTGTTTTAATTATTTAATTAAATATTCTCATTAATGAAATTATACATTAATCAGTTGCCATACACACATTTAAATTATTGGCCAATTGATTGCGTTTTTAAATGCTGCCACAAATTTATTTACTTTAAAAGAGTAGGTCTGGCCTTACAATGACATTAATATATCATTAATTTGGAGAAAAAATTTAAAAAACATAATATATTTTTTTTATTTCACAGGACTTCAGAAATAAGACTTTTAGAAAGACAGATACAAATAGAAATTAATTAAAAGATGTCTCCTCTCGGTGCATAGACTTGTAAATAAGCACTCACAATATTCTGTACGTAAAATTAACTGAAATATTTATATAAAATAAATAAATATTCAGTTAAAAACCGGTCTACTTATTTTTCATTCATTTTTAACGAAAAGTTCAATGAATTTTTAGTGTCAAAAATTCAACTGCGAATTCCGTAAAAACAAATGAATTTTCAGTTATTTTATGTTATTCAGTAATTTTATATAATACAGGTTTTACTCGAATTTCTAAAAAATACCAGACACATGTCTGCTTGTTTTTCTAATGAGAGAGGGAGAATATTTATTTTTATTCACTTACCCCGTTATACATGTTGGTTTTACTTTTGTTGTACTGACCACTTTGTTTACAGAATAACTCTCAATTATAAGATACCAGCAGCATGTCCGATATGGTATTCGCAATTATTTGACTTTAAAAATTTCATGCACTTAACTAAATAATTTGAACAAATAGAATATGGGAATTTTCTATACAAAACAAGCAAATCGTTTTTTACTTTTACTTTTTGCCACAAATCTATAAATAGATAACTATAAATTAATTTTTTGGTAGTAAGTAATATAAAATAACTGAAAATTAATTTGTTTTTACGGAACTCGCAGTTGAATTTTTGACAGTAAAAATTAAATGAACTTTTCGTTAAAAATAAATGAAAAATAAGTAGATCGGGTTTTAAGTAAATTGACAGTTGTTTTTAATTTAATTTTCATTTAATTTTACATACAGAATACTTTTACTTAATGAACTGACAATATTAAATGCAACCGAAAATCCGTATTAATGTGCACGTCGTTTTTTGAAAAAATGTTAGAATCAGTTAAAAATAAATTTGCTTGGAATTTTAAATGTTTATTTATTTAGAAATGACTGAACGGAATACTTCTTGAATAACCTACAGGCCGTTACTGTAATAATATTGTGAGTGAATCAAATCAGAATGGGAGATTTAAGCCTGTAGTAAGACGATTTGGGACGTTAAAATTTTAAATGCAAGAGAAATATTCTTCCTTTATAATATATGTAAATAGTGAAAAAAATTAACTAAATAGTTTTCATATTTTACCCTGCCACCCTTACGATATTTCCGACGTAGTATTTGTTTCGCTTCTGTACTATTGGGTGAAATCAGTTTTTTTTAACCCAGACTATTTTTTTACCCAGATAATTTTGTTTCCCAGATCAGACTAAAAATTGAAATACCAAGGGAAATTTACTAAATATAGTTAACAGAAGTGAATAACTCGTAGCTATATTTTAACTACCACTACTGCTACCTTGACAGTTTCCTAGTATCAGTTGTAGTAGTAGCAAAAAAAAAAAAAGAAAAATTAATTTAAAAAGAATAGTTTTTAAAATCGTTTGATACTTATATACTACATACAATTTAAAAGTAATGCCCCATAATCATAGTTAAATAATAAAGTCGGTTGTTTTTAAAAACATACTTAAATTAAAAACATGGTTTTAACATGTGATTCACTATAGTCAAAATAAAAGTTGGTTTTAAGTTGAACCGGCTTCAATTGGGTGCCTCATCAAAAGTAGAAAATATTTTCATATAATCTGTAATAAAAACAAATAAAGTGGCATCTCTAATCAGCAGTCAACAAGGCGAGATAATTTTAGTGTAAACATAAAAGAAAAGAGCAAGTGAAAAAGGAATAAACATTTTTGATTCTTTATTTAATACTAGCTGACCCGGTCCGCGTTGCTGGCCCTAAGCAAACATTAGTGTTGTATTACCAGACGATTTAAATTGATCTTTAAACGAAATTTAAGGCTTTTAAATAAAAATCCATGAAATACCTATCATAAAGTTTTTTTTACAGAATAACTTACATATGGTGTAGATATGGGTTCAATGAAAAAAGAAACACATGTATTCAAGGCAAATTGGAAATTATATTTATTGATTACTTTATCTTAAGGCTAGCGGATAGACAATGGTTTTTGTTTTTTTATTTGGTGTAAAAACGTATAAATTTTTTGGGGTGCCAACTCGGGAGCAAGCCACATACAACTGGCCGTGTGAAAAACATGAATTTTCCAAAATTAAGCCAGCAATAGTCAATGATTGACCTTGTAATATTATAAATTAAAATGTGTACATTTGATTTGAAAATACATATGGTTGTATGTATGTATATATATGCTGTGAATCTTACGAAAAAAGTGAGCGTAAAAGTGGGCGGGGCAACATTTTCTTTCCGCAAAACCTAAGTTAGACCATGGCGATCATTTTAAAGAAAAAAATCATCGAAATCGGTCAAGCCGTTCTCCAGTTATGCGCTTAATAGAAAAAGTGGGCGTAAAGGTAGGCGTGGTAAATTTTTCTTTCGATGAAAACTTAAAGTTGATTAATACGAATATTTGAAAGAAAAATTAGTCAACTCGATGGAGCCGTTTTCTGATTTTAGGTAAATCGAAAAAAGTGGGCGTAAAAGTGGGCGGGGCAAAATTGTCTTTCCGTAAAAACCTAAGTTATAAGACCATGGCGATCATTTTAAAGAAAAAATCGTTCAAATCGGTCAAGCCGTTCTCAAGTTATGGACTTTGCCACGCCCCTCCGCCCACAGACCGAAAATCAGAAATCAGACTTCACAATGCCACCCGCCTGAATATTCTGAAGATTCCCTGAAAATTTCAATCGGCCCAGCCGTTTTGGAGTCCATATGTTACATACATACATGCATACATACACGCAGAGAAAAAATATGTTTAGATATGGTCACCTCCAACAAAACTATTTTTAGATAAAATTTTAAACATATTATGTTTAAATTTAATCATATTATTGTCACCGATATCCAAATTATGGTTAAATTAGTCCTCCATCAAGAAGCCACAACCATATGGTTGCCTCTAAACATGTTATGGTTAAATATGACAATAATTTGTTTTTAAATTAACAATAGTATTTTCTTCTTTTCTAAGAGCAACATGCTTTGGTTTAAAATCAACCATGCTATTATAAATGTTTAACATATTTTAGTTATTACTAACCAAAAGATGTTCGGAGGCAACCATAATATGGTTGTGCCTTCTTGATCGAGGACTAATTTAACAAAAATATGTATGTCGGTGACAATAGTATGGTTAAATTTAAACATAATATGTTTAAAATTTTGTCTAAAAATAGTTTTGTTGGAGGTGACCAAATTTAAACATATTTTTTCTCTGGGTGTACATACATACACACATCCTATTTTATATATATAGATTTTTTTTATTATTTATACACAGAAAAAAGTTTTTTATCAATTAAAAAAATTTTTTAAAAAGTATCTAACTTTAATTAATGTGATAATTAATTCACTTATTTTCTTGGTTGAAAGATACTTAAAAATATAATTTTGATTTTATTAATATTTAAGTTGTTTTAAAATAAATTTTTAATTTGTTGTATAATTTATTGAACTTGAGGTTTTTTTTATATAAAAATTTTTATTACATTTATTTTAAAACTCCAAACAAATTAAACAATTAATCTTACGTTAAAAAAAACGTTAGTTGAATTGTTAAATTTTCCCTGATGATGATACACATTGCTGTATCGAAATATTAAAGTTATCAGGCATGTCCTGAAAATCACATTTTATCAAAGTGATTTGAAACCACAAGAAAGGTGTTCTGGGCATATTATTTTGTGATTTCAAAACGTTCAGCTACATAAACAACTTTTTCAAAACACTTTGTTATTGTTGCGACTATTGTTAGATGACCGTCATAATAAATTACTTAAATAAAATATCCAATGTGCTGTTTATTAATTTTTTATGCAATAAGCTGTTTTATTTACAACAAATCATTTAAAATTAAGAAAATTCGACGGCAGTACAAAAATGAAATTTGCTTTTGTGACTTCTGTTGTAATTTCAGGCTTGTTTTTTTAGATGAATTAAAGATCGCGAATTTGCTAACAGCGGCAGTCTAATATTTATTGAAAATCGTAAAAGCTGTGAAGAATCACAGGAAAAAATCGCTTCTATTCGCGAACATGGCTGGAATGCACGAAAAATTGCAAACTTGTAAACAAACCCTTAAATTTATTTGAAATCGCCAAATGGGCTAAAAAAAACAAAATGTCGGAAAAAACAAAATATTTTTACAAAAAGAGCGAAAATTCGCGAAAATGTTTAATATTTCAAACAAGCCATAAAATTGATTAAGAGGACCCTAAAACTATAAGGAATGGCAAAAATTCGCTAACAGCGGCAAGATAGCAGAGTCTTCTATTTATTATAAGTCGTTAAAGTGTAAAGAATAAGAAAACTTACAGGAACAAATCGCTTCTATCGCGAACATGGCTGAAATACACGAAAAATTGCAAAATTTGAAACAAGCCTTAAAACCAACTTGGGATCGGCAAATTGGTTTAAAAAAAAAAAACAAATTGTCGGAAAATAACATAAAAAGCGTTAAAAAATGAGCTATGACTTCGTAGAACAAGCAGGTGTTAGAAACTTGTGCTTTCAACAATTGAAAATCACACCAAAAAACATAAAAACGGTGTGACTTACAGAACACCACAAAATCACACGTGTGATTTTAAAAGCACATGTGATTTGAAATCACTTAATTTTCATAACAGGCCTATATAAAATAAATGTAATAAATATTCAACATTTTTTATTTTTTGAATTTATTCTATGAGTTAAATTACAGTTATTTATTTTATAAAGCTTTTTTTTAATAGTTCTATTCATGAAATTTTTAGGAATGACTACTAGACTGATATCTTGTATAAAAAATGTTGAATATAATAAAAGTTGCTTATAAAAAAAATAATTCCCAATATCTATTTGTAATAAAAATTTTTATATAAAAAGACAAAAACCTCAAGCTCAATAAATTATACAATTTAAAAAGTGAATGTTCAATAAAATAAAATTTTTAATTAAAATATTAATTAAATATCAAAAAATATTAATTGATGTCTTCGTTAAAAATAAAATAATTTAAACTTATAGAATTGTTGTTGGGAATTTTCAGTATTTAATTAAATAAATTAACACATTGTTTGAAAGGGCAACGTTTTTTGATAATTTATTGAAAAAAAAAAATATTCACAATTTTACAATTTTTAGTAATCAATATAATCATTTTGGTAATAGATGCAAAATCAACAAATTGTTTGCTTGATGTTATGAATTTGGTATAAATTTGGTGATTAGAAACAATTTTAATTTTTTTCTGTGTATATTTATATGATAGTTATTTTTGTGATTAATATATAAATAGGTTAGGTAAGGTCATATTCAATAGGCAGCCGACACGAGGACGGCTCACTTGGGTCTTTATAGCGGTCACTTTGTGATGCCCTAAGCCAGTGGCAAGAGTCTGCCAGTATTCACCAGACTATTCCCCAGAAGTCATTGTAGCCTCGAACCACCCCGACCCGCTGCAGAAAAAAAATCGAATTCAGTCCTACATCAGACATATCGTCCAGATATGGCGATTTCGGTCTCTCAAAATACCTAAACCTAATATCCCCGAGACCGGGGCATTGACAAAGTAAGTAAAACATTGCCTACTCCTCCTCGTTGTCCTCCTCCTCCTCCTTCTCATCATGACAACGACTGCAGAAGTCATTATAATCAAGACCCATTCTCCCCGCATGAGTCACTTTCAGCCAGTGCCCCGTAATGGCCGAAATATAATAACCCACAAATATTTTTTATAAATACTTTCGGTACAAAAATTTTTTATGTTCCAATGGAAGTGTCTACAGGAGGTTACTGTAAAGAAAAACAAGGTTTTTTAAGACAGTTTTTTGACGCAAACTGGACTTCGCTAGCATTTGGGTGATCATTTTGGAAAAATCCTCTAAAGTCTTTTTTTATTTCTACGCTTACCCCGCGGAGCTCTTCGCTTGTCTGTAGGATACCAAAGTCTGGCGGGGATCGAACCCGTAACCCCGGTACTGATGGACTAGCTCACTACCAGCTACCACTACAGCCTACTGAGATTACTTCTGATGATTAAAAACTGATTTATCACTTGAGAAATTGAAAAAAGATTTATATACATATGAAATAAAGATTTCAAAATGTTTTGATTTTTAAGCTGGGGCCAAATCGTCGCATTCGTGCGTACATAAGATTTGGAATTATATAAAATTTCGTGGAGCATCGAGACTCGGGTTGCGGCATTTGATAGTGTTCGAATCAGATTTTCTTAAGTTAAATGTATTTTTTGCTTTCTAGTAGAATGAAAACATGAAAATATTATTGCGACAGTTCTTAACTTATCGAAAGACATTTCGGAAAAAGGTATTTGCTCGAATACTCGTTATCGAATGCCATGATCTCAAATTTCCAATAAACCTATTCGTTATCGCGCACGGCGATCTCAAAAGCTAAGATGCCATTCAAAGTCATTCGATTATGATTTGGTGCCTTATTTATGACTAGAGCGATTGAAAAAGTATTCACATAGGATTCACAAGGATTCATTCAAATGCTCGAAAAGTAATCAGAAAATTGTATCACAAATGATTCTTTCTTGTCACAACAAGAATAAAAATGAGCTCGTATTCTGTTATTTTGCTCGTGAATCTGATTCCTAAGAGATTCGATTATGGCACAAAATGATGTCTGGGGAATATTATCATACCATGGTTAATGTTATATAAGATTCCATAAATTAACAGACCCAAATTTTAGTTAAAATGTTTTCTCTGCTTAGACTCTTTAAACTAGTCCTAAAATAGTTAAATCCTTAATTGCTTTCTTGACTATAAATGAAAATTTATATTTATTTGTCATCTAATCAAAGTCTTACTATAAAAAAAGAAAATTTTTCATTGTTGAATTTTCAAGAAGTGCAAGCAAATCTGTGCAAAAGTTCTTTAATTTTTGCTTAATCTGATTTAAAAATTTACATTTCACTTCTTCCAGTTAACTTTATAACAATTTAAAAACATTCAATCATTTGCTCAATTATAGTTTTTTCATTAAATTTTCTATTGTAAATGAAGATTAAAATGGAAATATCACAAATATGTGTTATTAAATGACTTGTAAAATATTTATGCCAACCTGTTCATTTTATTTAACACAATCAATTTAAAGCAACGAATAAATAAAGAACCGGCAAAATTCTGAAAAAAAAATTAAAACCAATATTTAATAAAAAATTTAACGCAATACAGCCATTAAAAAACCTTAAATGATTTATATAATTCTGATAAAATGCAGCAAAAACAACAACATAAAAATGAGTTTTTAATTATTGATTAAAGTGCAAGAAAAATAAAAATAATTTTTTTTTGCAGCTTCAATAAAACACACATATTTTTCGAGTGTCATGTTTAATACGTTTTTATTTCCTTTTTTATATTTGCTTTTTTTTAAATTGTTTATGTTTTTGTTACATGTATTATTAAGTGAGAGTGTATAATTTTATCATTAAAATTTTCTGGACAAAAAAAAAAATTTAACAAAAAATAAACAATCCGCATTATTTTTTTAGTGTTTTAAAAAAATATTTAATTTACTATATAACAAACAAACTTATATACACAAATATACATTTCGTTAAATACTTCTATACAGAAAATTATTTTTAAATAAATATGCAGGAAAAACCACATATTTTCCATTTTACAAAGTTTAATGACAACCACAACATATTTAATGAAAAAACACTCACATAAACACACACACACACAAGCACACACACATACACATACACACAGTTGCAACATTTATGTTAAACATGTAGTATATGGTAATGCAACAGAAAGAAAAACAACAAAAATTGCACACGAAAATAACATTAAAAAGGAAATGTTGCAGCTTTTTTATTAATTGTCACCATACGGCACAAGATATGAAATTAAATGGGAATTTAAATAAAAAAATAAAAATGCATTAAACAGGATATTCAGGATGTGCAATGGATTCAGATGTATAGTAAGTGCATGCGAAAGACAAAAAGTAGTATTCAGACTCATAAAGTCATAAACACGTGTACTTGTGTGTATACTTTTATTTATTTATGTGTTAGTAAGTTTGAGAGTGGAAAAAAGTCAATGACATACAGTAAAATTAATCGCTAAAAAAAAGTGATAATACATAAAGCAAGTTTTCTTTGTAATTTTTTTTTTTTGTTAGGACCAGCAAAAACCCCATCTATAACAACTCGTATAGTGCGATCTCTGAGAAAGCTCGATATAAATCGAGATAAATTATCGTCGACACCAAAAGCAAATAGTTTTGACAAGAGTGCATCATGCCAGACTCTGTCAAACGCCTTGGAATTATCTAAAGCGTCTTACTTTCGCCAAAATGGTGAATAGCACGGCACCATTTTGTCGATAACAGGGCCAGTATGTCTCCAGTAGAGCGACCTCTACGAAAGCCATACTGGCGGTCGCTTAGTAAGTAGTTTGACTCTAATAATTTTTCAAGATGGCGATTTACCATATTTTCCACAACTTTGGAAAGTGCTGAGCAAATTGCAACTGGGCGGTAACTTTCAGGGTTATTAGCCGCTCCTTTTATTTAGAAATTGGCATCGTATAAAGTGCTAAAAAGGTTTGGTAAAGGACGAGCTTGCGTCGAAGAGCACTGCTTCAAGACCAGTGCAGGTTTACCATCCGGGCCCAGGCGACTTGTTTATGTTGAAATTCGCAAGAACCCTTTTATCAACTCGAGCCCGAAAAAATATTCTTGGCATAGTTACCGAGACTTTTTTCGAGTTAGGGTAGTGGTTGATTGCTAGCTGGTAAGTCAGAATTATTTGCAAATAATTCGGCAAAACAATTAGCCTTATCAACCGGGTCCCTTAAGTGCGAAACAGATTAGTCGCTGTAGTACAACGTTACGAATAGCGCTGCAAGCTGTGAAAAGTTGAAAACGCCAGTTTGAAAATAGTGTCAACAGAATACGTAGTTATAGTAGCCATTGCCGTTGAAGTTGAAGCGCAAAGTTCGAAATGTTGAACTTTGTTGCGCTACAGAGCATTCGTTAACTTCAGCTTCTACTACAACTACTTTATTCTGTCCCAGGGCTTAATGTTGGGCAATCCATTAAAAGAGTTGGTATTGAAAAAATAGCATAACCTTACTCTTTTAACGAATGACCAGAAGGTTTTACTGTCCCGGGGAGCAGTATGAAGACGTTGCTCGTAAAGAGTTTTTTTTCCCGTCTTAGCACTTTGTCACAAGAACCCCTTGTCATTTTGCGTAGTAATGCAGTATCAGAGTTTTTATCGTCACGCAAATTTCTGAATGCTTCCTCTCTGGATCTGACTGCGATTTGCACGTCTGATTAAACCAAGATTTAGATTTTTAACTGGAATGGACATTTTCATTCAGAGCATTATAAAATTTTCGCCATGGCATTGATGTCATTGACGTCATTGACCAAGAAACAAAGTTTCCAAATTCCCTTTTCGATTTTTTCCCTTCTTAATAAATTAATAAATATCTAACAAAAAAAAAAAAAAGAAAAAAATTGCTTTGCTTAATTTAGTTACGATAACTAAATATTTTTGTCTAAAGAAAAAAGCTTCTTCGTGGCTTCATAACATTTAAAAATAGCCGCATTCAGAAAGTCCTTTTCATGATAAAAACTGATATTCTGGAATAGGCAAAATCTCATTATATTCTGTGGTAAAAACTACCAGATGTCGGAATTTGTTTAGAACTTGGCCTTTAAGTTTTGTAGAGGTTTTTCACATCCCGAAAAAACTGCGCAAGTGTTGAGTGTCTTAATAATGTCCTTACGTAAATTATTTGAAATACTGTGTAGTTCCTAAAGCAAATATTCGTCTTAAGAGGGGTAGATTAGATATACATATTTTCATTACTTGAGGTTGAGTTGAGTGTATGTCTCTAAAATTCGTTATAATAGAGGTTTATTGTTACCAGTTCTTAAAAATTAAGATCTTATCCGCCTGTAAGCTGGACGTATGCGTCTTAAGATGCCAGAAAGCAAAAACTTATTGGTACCTTGAAAATCACGAATTTTTGTATAATAAAAATTTTTTTTGAGAGAGAGAGAGCGAGGAGATTTTTCCCAACGGAGACGGTACCGCCACCAAGTCAGGTCTATTGTACCCACTCCTCTTTAGTTGGCCAAAATATCCTCTGCTTCCCAGAGGAACATAAGTAGGTCTTTTGCCGGTGTTTCACCGACTCGGGACACGCCTTCTGGTTTATGCCAGAGCTGGAAAGTCACACAGTATATGCCCCATGGAGTCGTTCCATTAAGACACAGTCTGCACTCCTGGTCCTCTGCAGGCCTATCCGACACAGGTGGTATTATACCGTATGGTGACCTGTCAGATAAGCTGCCAACAGTTCACGTCCCTGTTGTACTCCCGGGAAAGATTAGTTCCTTTGCCAGACGCATTCCTGGGAGCGATACCCAGTATCTCATATGCTCCCTGAAAGCCCAGTCCTCTTGAGGGGACTGGGTAGCGGCCCAACTTAGCTCACAAAAGGTCAGATACTATTCGATGGTTATATTGTAGCATGCGTAGCATTCATTTCATGCGTTATTACCGACAAGAATATGTTTGGTTATTAAGATATAAAATGATCATATTACACAACGATCAATACTGTTTGCATTCTACAACGACTGTGGTGGTTACAGTATTCTAACTGATAAAACTGCCACTGCAAACATTATTCAACAGTCAACACTTTTGGTGTCGTACACTGATCGTTGTTACACACATAACAAATCTAACCGAATGTACTCAGTCCATTGCTATATATCCCACTGTAGGTAGAAATACTAAGTAAGCAATTTTAATAATATTAAGTTCGATTTCGTCCAATAAAGACAATTCTGTCAGAGTCCATCATATGGGCGTTTGCGCCAGCCCTAGCCAGCTCATCAGCCCTATCGTGCCTTGCTCCCAGCTTGCTGCCAGCTCCAGTAGCCTTCTTTGGCATTCCGCCACCAACTTATAAACTAATAAGAGCTTACACCTCTATGAATTATTTTAAATAAATTCTATTAAAATACAATTACACTTTGCACACAATTACACACAACATTATAATTAATATTATTTGGCGCATAAAACGCATTGCGTGTAACTTGAATCTAGAAATGTATAAAATGTACAAAAAGTATCACACGCATCTACGCATGAACGCTTGGTGTGGACCTCCAGCTTTATAATTATTTTAGATTATGAACGAAAAAATTTTCTCTTCGCCATTGTTTTCTTATTAACTGTGAAACTATAAGGCAAATTAAAATACACTGTTACCATAGATTAAAGAAAGTAGAAAAATAAATTTTTAATTTTTTTTTTTAAACCAAATCGAGCAATTCATTGGCGATTTTTAGTTAAATTTGTAGAAGCACCTTTTTTAGGGGGTAAAATTAGAAATGTCCTATGAAAGGAATCTGTCTTGATAGAAGAGCAATGGGAGCAAGCAAATATTTAACACAGTACATATTTATCATATTTTACTTAATGTAAAAATGCTACATAGATAAAAGTGTTTTATCATTAAAAATAATGATTAAAAAAGTACTTAAATTTAATTAATGTGATAATTGAATAAATTATTTTTTTAGTTGAAAGAAAATTAAAAATTTAATTTTGAATTAATTAACATTTTAGTTGTTTTGAAATAAATTTTCAATTAAAATTTTAATTAAATAACAAAAAATCTTAATTGACTTTTTTTGTTTAAAATAAAATAATTTAAACATGTAGAATTGTTGTTGGGAATTGTCAATATTTATTTAGATAAATTAACACATTGTTTGAAATGCCAAAGTTTTTTTTGATCACTTTTTTAAATAAAATTAAAAATATCATTTATTGAAAAAAAATATTCACAATTTTACAATTTTTAGTAATCAATATAATCATTTTGGTAATAGGTGCAAAATCAACAACTTGTTTTTTGATATTATGAATTTGGAATAAATTCGGAGATTGGAGAAATTTAATAATTTTTCTGTGTACCCAATATAAGCCATACCTCAAATGGAGAACAAATGTTTCTAATAAACGGTTGTATGTAATCAAAAGTGACTAGTTACCACAATTTAATGCTTAGAAACGTAACTCCTAGTATTACTGATTATCCGCACTGTTTACTACCTGTAATCTTTCTACTCAATTGGTAACATCCTTCCTATAAAGAGATAGACCGTAAAAAGAACTTACTGTCGAAATATCTTTCGCAATATTTTTTTTTTCGTTATTTACTTTAAATTTAAACATTTAATTTTTTGAAGCTAAATATAACTTTGTGGCATCATCTTAAAATATTTAATTTCACATTTAAAACTCTCATTTCATTACAATAACATGACCTCTTATGTTGCTTCATTCAAACCAAGGTTTCATTAATAAAACGATATATTTTATATAATTTTTGTTAAAAATTTAAGGACAAAATAAATATATATAAATGTAAAATTTAACAAAATAAAAAACAGATAAATAAATAACAAATTATAAATATATAAAAGTAAAACATAAACATATCATAAATGAACACCTAAAAGATATATAAATATACAAAAAAATTTACACATAAATTATAAAATAAATACTAAAAATTTGTGTAAATATATAAAAAAAAGAAAATATAAAATAATAAAAATTAATAAAACAAAAACAATTAAGAATGAAATCTTTAAAGGATTTTATATGATAAGAAGGATATGTAAATTTTTTTTAAGATAACAAATGCTGTATATACAAATACTATTTCAGAGAAAAGCCTTTAATTAAGAGAAAATGTTACATTGAATATTGAGAAAAAATATTATAGAATATTGAAAAAAAAAACAACAGCATATAATGAAACTTATTGACCACTTTTATGACTTTTTTTATCTTTACAAATTTTAGTTTCTTAAATAACTTAACAAACAGAAATAAACTCAAATGAGCGTTGTTCAAAGTTTCTTATAAAATAGTTTTTGTTTTAATTTTTAAATTATATAAATATTCAAAAAATTTTGACAAGATATATTAAAATTTACTTATATCGCTAAAAGATATGAAAACCAAGAAAAAAAACCAGTTTTTAAAAAATGCCACACAAAATTTTTTCATCATAAATAGCAAATAGATATTTTAAAATTGTTACTAAGCTCCTGACAAAAAAGTAATTTTTGGGAATTAAAAGTACTGATAAAAGCCTTTAAGAAAAATTGCGCTTAAAAAAATCCTCCAAAATTAAAAAAAAAAATTTTTAAAATTTACAAAAATGGGATAATTTTAAGAAAATGTAGTAGAGAAAACATTTAAAATTTCGGATTAAGAATATTCCCTTCGATTCCTTAGTATTACACAAAATGGTATTTTTATGACGGAATTTTTTGTTTTAACAGTACTCAAACTAAAGGGTGGTCCAACCATAATGCACGATGTTAATTGTGAGTCCCACCTTAACGTCAAGGTTTTTGCCCAACTTAATTTGACAATTCTTTGTTTCAGTGTTTGACAAATGCACTACTGACCATTTCAAGTGTCGTCAACACGCCGAATGGATGGTTGAGCAGACAGAAGTGAATGGTGACTTTACAAAGAAAATCATCTTCAACGAGGAACACTTTCACCTCAGTGGATTCCTTAACAAGCAGAATTGCTGAAATTTAGTATATGGACCCGGACTATATGCGGTACCAACAGGATGGTGCCACTTGCCACACAGCCAACGAAACAATGGCTCTTTTGCGAGAGAAATTACATTGCCGTATTATCTCACGTCGTGCCATCGTAATTTGGCCGTCACGATCATGTGATTTGACACCGTTGGACTTCCTTCTTTGGGGACATTTAAAAGAATATATGTACGTCAATAAGCCAAAAACAATTCAAGTGCTAAGTGATAAGATAATTCGGCACTTTAGAGACATTGAACCTCAATTATGTCTCAGAGTCATTTTAAATATGGACCATCGGATAGAGGTATGCCACCGAGGCCGTGGAGAGCATTTGGGCGATATTTTGTTTTACGCATAATTGTTTATTTCTTCTTCCTATACTAATCCCGCGAAGCTCTACGCTTGTCTGCATGAAAGAAACCAGAGTCCCCGGCGCTGATAATTCTCTGAAAACTTCTTGTTTTATTTATAATTAACATCGTGCATTTTGGTTGGACCACCCTTTAGTACAATAGTCATGTATTTAGTATGCCTAGGAAAGGCCATGGTTTGGTTCCACTGGCAGCCGCAATCAAGCAAAGCTCACTTGGGTCTAGCAATAAGCTCCCGTTGTGTTACCTTGTACCACGGTCTCACAGGCGTCCTATAACTCATGGCCATCATAAATTTTCCCTAGCCAAGTGGTCAATTCAATGAAGGCATGAATTTTAATTAAACCAATATTAGAGAAACTGGTTTCGTCGGGGTTTTTGACCAAAATAGTGTTGTTTTGCGGTCAAAGTAGAAAAATTGCTATATCTTCGGCTTTTTAATTTTTTTATTGGCTAAACACAAATTGTTGCTTTCACTTTAAATTCTTTAAATGCAAACAGTCGCAGCCAAGGCAAAATAGAACATTTCATTGGTGAACAAATTTTAAAAATCGGGCTAAAATTAAAAATTCTGGATCAATTTTAATTTTTGCAATACTCAAGGCGCTCTTCTTAGGGCACATACGTCGGCCCTCGTAATATGTCTATAGACGTATAATGCAAACTTACCCTAGAATACAAGTCCTTAAGTGCCACCAGAAATTGTGTTCCAATCGGAGGAACCGCTTACCTTTGAAGCTGCAAAATCAATAGAAAAAACCACACAACATCTCTGCTGCTTTAACTTCGGAATTTTTTAATAGTTTAATTCAGTCAAATCAAACGCTTTCGCACATGTCGATTGCCGAAGTACTTTGTTGTGTATAACTTTTCGTTTTTGCTTTTGCTTTGACTGTGGCTATTTACATTTTATGAATAAGAAGTGAAAGAAAAATTAAGAAGTCGATGAAATAGCTCAATGTAATGACTTTTACTACTTTGACTCCAGTTTTTTAAACACTGGACTAAACAATTTGAGCCTTAAGTCTTCGAATGCCGGACAACGGCAAGAGAGAATATGATATTAATTATTTCTTCGACATTGCTACTTCTACTAAATTCGTTGCTTCCAATAGGCCAACGGCTAGTTATAAAAGCAATTATGTTTCTAAGGTGAAGTCTGGATAGCTTTAACTCCTCGATAAGTCCTAATATCGTTTATGGCTACATCTTGGACTAGCTTTGAGATGACATTTATTTAAAATAAGTTTCTTACTCTTCGAAAGTAGAACACCGATATCGCATATTATACTCTAATGATTTAAGGTCGTGCCCGCATGGGCCAACAAGTCAGTCATATCGTTGTCATATGAAAGTTCATTAAATTTTTCAAAGCTTTGGTTACCAAGTATTAAAAACTGTAAAAATCAGATTAAAATTTCAGTTAAAACTTAAATTAAACTGCATAAAATATATTTTTAGGTAGCCATCTTCTAAGTAAAAAAATTTGTGTTTTTTAAAGCAGTTAAGAGAAAAAGCGCATGATCGAACGGTTCAATAAGAGAGCTCTTATACAGCAGTAAATGCTAACGAATTAAATATACAAAAAAAGCTGCTGTTTTAGTGCTGCCAACGAAGAAGGTTTCAAAGTGAAAAAAAAATATATTATGGTTTAAAAAATTGCTTGAAAAAAGACATTTAAACCAGTAAAAGCAAAACATGAATGAATATGTTAATATACTCGTAGTTAGCCCTTGAAAAAGCACTAAAAGAAGCGCTTATTGTCAGCAGAAAATAGTCCTCCAAACCGGGAACACCCCATACAAAAATCAGGCATCCCATCAGCAGGTTGGAAGCGATTTGAGGTATGAATTGATACATAAAACCTGCTCCTTTTGGGACACATTTTTTACTGGGTAGTGTTGAATTTTAACAATTGAAGTTTTTGGAGGTAACCATTTTATGATTGATTATGACCATAATTCGGTCAAAGTTAACTATAATATGGTCAACATTAACTACAATATAGTTAAACTAAAGTCTTGGAGTCAAATTCTTTTTAGTTCTGTTAAGCGGTCTGGGATTAAAATCCAGCACAATCGGTTCAGTGGGAAAAAAGTCATGCATCCAAATGTGGAACAACCTCCCTAAACAATTCATGATTTTGTAGCAAAAACTAACATAATTGTTGGCAGAATGCAAGAATTGACATAAGAAATTGCACAAATTACTTTTATATAAAAAGAAATCACACTCCTAATGGCCAATTTCACTAATTCTATTTAAATATCAATTCATATTAATATATAGTTTTTCATATAATCTAATTTTTATTTGACATAAAAAACGAATTTTAAATATAAATTGGTGAAATTGGCCATAAATTTCGTGATGATCGCCTTGCGGGAAATTTGTGTCAATTGCTCTTAAAGCACTTATCCCGTGACCAGTGAACAAAATTTTAAAATTAAAACGAACGAATTGTGGTAGGTGAAACAAGAAATATCACTTAACTGAAGATAATGTGTTTAGAGTGTAGTTGGTCCAGAGGAAAGGTAATTGGCACAAAACTATTCATGTGACTGGATTTTGTGCGGGTAGTGGCTGATTCTCTCAAGTTCTATTACTTTATATGAAGGGGATCTATTATATTGACATGGCTCATTTAGGACAATATTTGCGACAGGCATTATTTTAACCGAAATTGGAAGGTTATTTCAGTGACCTGTTACAAAGTGTCAAAAAGGTGCCAATTAACCCCCTCGTAGGACATCGCCATGTTAAAATGACTTGTCACGTGACAAATTTAGTGTTAGTTCCCTTTCCCGTAGGGCGGTTAAAAATTTATCATATGTAGCAAATAAAGCCCTCTTTAGGAAAACACTTTAGTACGCCTAAAACTGTAGCGAATAATACTGTTGTAGTACAAATTTTTCTGCCATAGTTTCATAAGATTAAAAGCCACACAATTAAGTTTTGTAAAGATTGGTATACAATTGACTACAGGCCCCATTAAACTCACAGGAGGGTTTCAAAGATTCGGCACCTCCGAGTACATTTTTCGATTCAGTTATTTATGTATTGCATACAAATGATATACACTACAACCCCCGCTCCCACGACCAAAAGTATATAAAAGAAATTTTGCCAAAAAGCTTGTTTCAGTGCAAGGTTTCTAACCCCCCCCCCCCCTCACCTGTATATTTAAAGAAATTAACGCATAATGAATTTTTGCCGGAATTGACCACAGTACAATGGTAGTGGATATTATACACAGCGCTTTATTTTAATACAAAATTACCATCAAAAGCCAGGTTTTTGCTACAGTTGGTGCTAAAACTTAGAAAACATATGAAATGGAACCTTAAATGCTTGAACAAAATTGTTTTTTTTTTTTGTTTTTCAAATTTGTAACTTTAAGATGAGAGTTATTTCAGTCAAAAAAGTACTAAACGAACTGATCGAAAATTTTGTTTAGTATTTCTAAAATATGTGGAGAGTAATCAAAATAGAATTGCCTTATGTCTTGTGTAGCACAGTGTAATTAATTGTTTGTAATTTTAGATATAGCTATATTATTTCAACCTTATCTTTCCAATTATCCAATGAAAGAAACTTGATTTAATTTCATTAGTTTTGTCTGAATTTCATTTTATATTAAAATATTAGAAAAAGCAAATGTAATTTTAAATTATATATTATTTTATATTTACTGTTTGTTTGTTGATGACGAGCGCAAAACTCAAACTATTTAGTGAGTTTTGCACTCGTCATCAAAAAGCAGGTGGCAAATTAAAGTTTGATTTTAATATTTTTTTTCCATAATTTAAAAAAGTGGTCACAATCATGAAAAAATGTCTTCCTAAAACAAAAAAAAAAAAAAAAAAAAAAATTCATAAACATATTCTATAGATAAACAAAAATTTAAGTATAATACAAAAAATATGTAATTATATTGTTAATAATAAGTTAAAAAATATCCACTTATAAGCTTAATTAGCATTAATTAATAAAAAAAAAAACTTTACAGATATAAAATAAAATTGTATAAATTGTTATTATATTGACTTAATTATAAAAAAACAACTATATAACAGACATATATATATATATATATATTTATAAAATACATATGTATACATAAAAAATAAAAGTTAAAAAATTATTGTTAGTTCAGAAACATATAAAAAAAATCAATAATGCTTTAATGTTTTACCATCCCCCCCCCCCCCCTTCCCAATAAATAATTAAAAAAAATGTAAATTATTTTTTAGGCATCCATTAGTATTGAAAATATTAGACGAATTTATAAGATGAAAAATGCTTGAAAATAACTCTATATAATCATTATATTAGCAAATAATAAAAGAAATACACTTGAAATTAAGTTTAGATAATTATAACTAAGTATATTATAATAAATGAAAATATAATAATCTAATAAAAATAAAATTAGCTTAAATTAGGCACTATTAGGAAAATAATTAGTATAAAGAAAAAAAAGAGAACAAAACCAGCTTAGTAACCTTTAATAAAATTATTACTAGACCGAAATAATAATAAACAAAACTAAACTAAATTTATAATAATAATTATACTTATATGCAGTCCATTAAGCGTTAATGAAAAAAAAAATATATTGTTGATTACATGCTAAATAAAGTGAAATAAAACCAAAAAAAAAACTCTATTGTTATACTTTTATTTTAATTTTACAAAAGCTAATACATTTTCTTAATCTACTTAAAATAATTTAATTACACAGAGCAACAATAATATCATTATAAAAAACCATTAAAAGAATTTTTTATATTCAGCTATGTACATAACTGTATATAGCATTAGCTTAACCCGGTTTGCTTTACTACCCACCCCCATTGAAATAAAATTAGTAACATTTATTTGTACCAAATTTAGATTCTTCTAATATTATCCTTCTCCAGATACCTAAGGGGTCTGTACACGGTCAAGTATTTCTTGTCAAGCGCTATGGGAGTATTAGTGAAAATATGTTTGTATGTGTAACAGCGGCGATGATGGATGTAAAATCAAAAAATTTAGATATGACGGCGAATATTACGCCCATCACAGGTATACAAGTGAATTCGCCTGCAGACTTATTTAGACATTTATACGATTGTTGAATGGAAAGTTCTACGCTTACTTTTTCAATTCAGCTCGCTTTTTGACAGAAGTGTTGTAATGATGACCACAATATTTGTTCCAAATTTGGAATTTTTACTGTTACCGTTCTGTTAATTACAGCCATCACCATGTAAATATCTGACCGTACAGTCAGGTTTGTCAAATGTGACGATTTCTCGCCAAACTTGGCGATTTCTAAACCTCTTTGGCGATGCAATTTTGTTTTTGCCGAAATGGAGATTTTTTTTGGCGACATTTAAAATCGCAAAACGAATGCGATTACTTTAAATGATAAATTGATAGTAACTATTATGTGTAAAACATTAGGAAATTGGTGCTATGAAAAACTGGAATAAATTTTGCCTAAATAGAAGTCGTTATTTTTTCAAATATTAAAATATATACAAACAGTATACAACATTTCGATTTAATATAATTTTCTAACAATCAAGGCGGATTTTTTTTTCATTTAAAGATTTTATTTATTGTGCTTAATTCCCTTTTTTATAATTGATAAAAATACTGAAATTTATTGTTGGAGGATAAGGTGTTCCTATGCGCATTTCACTGGTTGCTTAGGCCAGATCATCAGGAAACGTTCTCCTAAATAATTTTAGAAAAGCCAAAGCTATCAGCAAACAAGACTACAGAGGGAGTGAGAATTACCTATAAACACTCAAAAAGTCTTATTTGCAACGATTTCAAATCTTAAACAAAAATACCAACAATAAAACAGTGAGTTTATCTTTTCTTACATTCCCCACTACATTTAGTCGAAATTCTCCCAACATTAATTGTAGTTGTAAGTGGGTAAAAAAAAACAAATTAAAACCAAATTGCTTTTATTGTTTTCGCAAGAAATCAAAATAAAAACAATTTGCCAGTTCAGTTTTTTATGCACGTGCACTTGCAAAAATTTATTATCAAAATAGTTGTTTTTGGGAATACATAATTTGTTTTTCATTAAAAGATTTTATTTATTGTGCTCAATTCCCTTTTTTTATAATTGATTAAAAAAACCAGTCAATTTATAATTTATTTCGTAAAATAAATTCTAAAATTTAATCCTTTTCGATCCCATATGCAATTGAATTTTAAAACTAACAATAATAATGTATACTGGGCAGTAAGCAAAAATAGTTGAATTAGTACCGAAAGTAAATCACTTTTTAAAATAAATTACCATGGATATCAGGTCATATATGGAGGAGGCAAAGTTTGATTCTATTCAGTTCTGTAACATTCAAAGTCAAAAAGTTTTTCGTTCCTAAGGTAATGGTGATAAGCCGAAGTCAATGAATTTGTGTTTATTTTTATTTGCCATTGCTATAATTGCAGTCTAATGTTCAGTGGTATGGTTCTTTCACCACTTCAATCTTTTTTATTTTTTTTGCGTGGCTTGTTTTAAGAACGTTTATCGCTATCTTATTTATCAGAAATTACTGCAATACAAAGTACAATGCATGTGCTTTATTTCAAATTTACTGAATAGAGCAACGGTTTTTTCACTTGGCTGAGCTGGCATTCAATTTAAGTTTAAAACTATCTGAAAATATATCTTTAAAGCATTTGGTTTATTTTTTTTTTTAAGAATACATAAGCTTAAATGTACACAGAAAAAAAATCCAAAATGTTTCACCAATTAAAGCATTAATCAAAAATTAAATCTGTTTTAATTAAAAATTTAATCAAGTGAATTGAGCGTTTAATCAAGTGAAATTAACTTTTAGCTGCAAATTTAATTAATTTTTTAATCAGTATCACAAATTTTTTCATTGAAATCAATTTTTATTTTCTGCTGAGTGGTATTTAGAATATACCAGTGAGCACAAAATGTTGAAAAAAATTATTAAATAAGTTGTATAGTGTTTTTACCACTGCCCCGGAAAGAGTTAATCGCCGGCTTATCAGGAAATTACTATAAACATTTCCGGAAAATCGGTCCAGTATATTTAATTTTAATAAATACATATAGATTCACTTTAAAGGGTGTTTTGTATAGAGCCATACAACTTTAAGTTGGCAACACTTTTTTTACTAGCGCATCCAAATTGTGCAAAATAATTTTGAAAATCATGGTTCTATTCGAAATACGAAAAAAGCGAATTTTGTTTAGTGATGATGCTCACTTTTGTTTGAATGGGTACGTCAATAAGCAAAACTGCCGTATTTGGAGTGATGATAGTCCTCAACTATATGTTGTGACATCGTTTGGTGGTGCTTATGGACTGGTGGAATCATTGGCATGTACTTCTTTAGAAACGATGCTGGTCAGAACGTCACAGTAAATGGTGACCGCTGTAGTGCCATGATTTTACATTCATCAATTGAACAACCATGATGTGCAGGAGCTGTGGTTTCAACAAGACGTAACATGTCACACAGCTCTTTCCACAATTGACTTATTAAGTTTCACGTTTCTGACCCGTAAATTGTCCTCCAAGATGGGATTTAACGCCGCTAGACTATTTTCTGCGGGGATATGTGGAGCCGCTATCCTACGCCCATAAGCCCGAAACGATTGACCACTTGGAGGACAACATTTTCCACGTTATTGCCGATATACGGCCACAAATGCTAGAAAAAGTAATCGAAAATTGGACCTACAGATTAGACTACGTCTGACCCAAAAATTAAAAGAAATTACAAAAAAAATAGAAATCATCTTTGTTTTATTACATTTCAAAGTTCTATACCTCTGTAAAACACCCTTTAATATGGATTTCAATTGATTCCTAGTGAGCGGGCCAAAGTCTTATTTCTGGAGTAAATATGTATAGCCGCCGGTACCAAACAAATATGTTCATTGAAAGCGAACAAATTTCATATTTGGGCTCAAATTTATTAATCTTGCTTGTTTTGTATGATCTCTGTCGTGCCAAAGCCCTTGATTTGGGATGACATTTGTTTGGCGCCCAGGTGAAATAATGGATCAATTTATTTTATTTCCAATATTTAATACTCCTTCACAGAAAAAAGTGTTTTATCAATTAAAAAAATAGTTCAAAAAGTATTAAAATTTAATTAATGTGATAATTGAATCAATTATTTTTTTAGTTGAAAGAAAATTAAAAATTTAATATTGATTTAATTAACATTTTAGTTGTTTTGAAAAAAATTTTCAATTCAAATTTTAATTAAATAACAAAAAAATCTTAATTGACTTTTTTCGTTTAAAATTAATTAATTTAAACATGTAGAATTGTTGTTGGGAGTTGTCAATATTTATTTAAATAAATTAACACATTGTTTGAAATGGCAAATTTTTTTGATCACTTTTTTAATTAAAAATACCATTTATTAAAAATATTTTTTCAAAATTTTAAGTTTTTTAGTAATCAATATAATCATTTTGGTAATAGGTGCAAAATCAACAACTTGTTTGCTTGATATTATGAATTTAGAACAAATTTGGTGATTATTGTAATTTAAAAATTTTTTCTGTGTTGGATTTAAGAATTATCTAAGACAAATATTGTCCTGCTATGTCATGTAGTATGGGCTCTATTACGCCAAAACTATTATTTTAGAAAGAAAAAAGTTGTTATTTGTCTATAGCTCGTTCATTTATAAGCCAACTTTATTAACGTTCACCAGTGTTTTGCTTAGTTTACTAAAGGTGAATGTGAAAAATCGGAATTCATAACAATTAAGAAGACTTCAAAAGTTTATGGGTAAAAATGGATATGTGGATAACAATTTATGGATGAAAATTAGAGGCAATAGAGCTGTTTTAATCATATCTCAGCCGCTCGTGAACCGATCTGGGTGAATTTAAATAGAAACCTATTTCGAAAATAGGTGAAATAAATATATAACAAGCTAGTCCCCATCATATTTTAATTCTACGGAAACCCTAATAGAACCAACATACAGACAGTCAGATAGAGTTAAAGCAACTTTGCTACTCATATGCACCCAGATTATATGTACTTTATTAGGGCAAGAAAAATATAAAAATTATAAATCTGTCCGAGGTGGGATATTTTTGCAAAAAAGGCAAATAATTCTGGATTTTTTAAACCGTTAGTCCGATTAGAATAAAGTTTTAGGTGCCAATTACGGACCTGCATTCCAGATTAAGTTCTGGCGTCTATAGACATGTCAGAAAGGACCGCCATAGATTACGAAAAATTGTCACCAAGAATATTACAAAAATTTATAACGATCCTAAGCACAAAATTTTAGGCCGATTTTACAATTTGCATATAATTTTTTAATTAAAACAAATTTGTTTTTACAATTCTTTGTGAAGAATATTTAACGATTTGATGGTTATTAACAAAAAAGTATTTCAAGAAAAAAAAAACCTGATAAAATGAAGACTTATTTTTTGCAAAATCGCAGACCAACGTGTTTAAGAAATAGCATATTTTAATTTTCAAAATCGAACATTTCCTAAAATAATGGAAATAAGCTAAGCATGTCGGTTACTTTTATGTAAAACTAGACCTAAATCGGGCTAAATTAAGATTTCTGGATCGTTTTTAATTTTTATAATACCCGATTTTTATAATACTTTTCAAGTTCCCGAATTAATTCCAATTTTTTCCAATAATCTCCCACTGTGCTATGTATGGTGAAGGGTATGATTAGCATATACTTAAAAAAAATTACAGACAAGTTTTCTTTTACATAATTTGCTTCGACAGGCTTATGATTTAGTATTTAAATTATAAAAAACGAAACTCTTAATTTAAATACAAATATTTTTGTGATTTAGTTTGTAAAACATCCTTGATCTGGGGATCTGGATAAAATGTGTGATTTTAGATTTGAATGCTGGTTGTATTGACAGCTTGAATTAGGCAATAAGCTCCACTTATGCAATTTTTTAACGCTGAAATAATATTTTTTTTGAAAAGTTTAGGGCTTCTAAACAAGATTGGAAAACATACATAAGCTATAACTGAACTTTTACGCGTGATAGAAACAAATAGACACTTAATTCTACCAAAAATACACTGCAACGATTCACTGTTGGAAGGACGTATACGCCAAAAGAGCGGCGCAACTGACTAGTGACAATGGTAGATTCTATGGGGTACCGGGGGAGAAAGAAACGGTGGAACACATACTCTGCCATTGTCCGGTACTCATACGCTCCAGAACGTACTGTCTGGGAGATCATTACTTCCAATATTTAGGGGAAATCTCTAGAATTGGACTATTGATACTCCTAGCACTCGCCAAAAGGGTGTGGAGTACTCTGGGTATCATCACATCGAACTAACCGTTTAATTAGGAGATATGGTATATTGTGGTAACGTTAGGGACCGACACGATTTATGCTGAGTATTTATGACCGGTCACCTAATCTAACACTGCAAAGTGGGGTATACACTATCCATCAAGAGTGAAAGTTCTGCTAAAATTTTCGTTTGCTTGATAGTGTAACCGCTTATTTAAAAATAATTGACTGTTGACTGACGAAATAAGTGGCACCCAAGTTCGATAGTGGGTACCCTAATTAATAGTTTCAAGGCCCCAAAAGAGCCACAATTTATTATACATACTAATAAATTACTTTTGTTTTGCAAATAAGTAACACAGATCAATAAAAACAGATCGATAATAGAAAATTATTGATTATTTTCCAAATTGTTACGATTAAGGGTTCACGTACCCGAAAAACTTGCCACGATAAAGTGAAAAAAGTACAAAAAAATTTTAGGGACAAAAAATATAAAACTGTTCTTAATACAAAATAACTTGGGTTTGTTGGAGAGGGATATAAACGTTTCTACGGTAGAAAGTTCCCAGTTTATAATTAATTTTTTTGTTTGGCTTTCACTTGGCAACTCATATTTCAAATCATTATTAAAAGCGTTTAAAAGTTAAAGAATTTGTAATTTTTGGAAAAAGTTTTCAAAATTAAAAATCAATTAAACGAATTAATGTTTGCAGATCTATTCAGAGTTGCTCGTGGAATATAACCAGTTTCACATTCATCTGATAATGTAGAAAAAACTTTTTTATATCAAATAATTATAAAAACTAAAGAAAGAAATAGGCTTCATTTGTCTGCAGTATTGAACCTGATACAAACAAAAGATTTGCTACATTCCACAAATTCTTGCTGCCACAAATTTAATATATCAAATAACATTGGCTTAATATTTAACGAATGAAAGAATTTATTGACAAACAATAAAATATTTTCTGGATTAGTAATGTGCACAAAAATCTCGGGATATCTATATTGCAAGGATATTTAAATTTATGATTTTTAGGTTAGTCCTTAAAACTTTGAAACCACCAGTTCCCATCCCCCCTCTTTTTAATTTATGGACAAACAAGAGATTCCGATGAACTATTTTAGTAAAACAAATATGAAATCCATTAAAAGTATCATGAAATATTTATATCTATTAAACCACTTAAATTTTATCTAATTTTTTATATGTACCAAAAATAACAATCGTCATGATGATTTCGGGGCTCCAGTCTGATCATTGGTGTCGCAAATTTAGAGTGGGACTTTTCCCACTTTTCCCCATTATGTGTCTTGACTGTAGATATTAATTAAGGCTGTTTGACACTATCACACAAGTATTTTTAACAAAAATACATGTCTGATCTAATTATTGTTTGAAAATTTTCAAACAACAATAACAACTTATTATGACAGGGTTGTGTTTTCCTCAGAATACGTAAGACTTGTGTGATAGTGTAAAGTACCCATTAATAAGATATTTGAAATAAGCAGCCTTCACGAAGTCTGAAGATTTACGATACTGTGCAAGGAAATAATGACACAAAACTTTTATTTGCACAGCGTCTTTTTTTCGTAGTCATTATGTTATTAATGATAAATTTGAAGTACAAATCAAATTATTTTGAATGAAGTTGAAAAAGAAAAATTTTAAGTATTTTTAAATTAAAACCGGAGATAATAGAAAAAACAAATGTGATATTCCTAATCAGTGGATCATAGGCAAATACATAAGGATCTGTTATTTTGTATTAAGAAAAATTCCATAATAAAAGTTTTGAGGACTAAAGCAAAAACACAAAACTTTTAACCTCCTTGCAAAAACAGTAAGATATCCTGATGTGTTCAATAATGAGGCCCTACTCAACTGAAAGATATTTTTCTGTAGATTAATTATCCAGACATTATTTTAAGGCTCAAAAAACTGTTCGCGATATACGAATAATGCAGAAAATTGTGTAAATTATGCAATTAATAAATGTCACTATATCTTTAAAACCAGCAGACGGAAATACATAAAAATATTTACAATTTTTTGTTTTTTTAACCTGAAGTATTTTGTACGATATTTTGTAATTTTTTTTTAAAAAATGCAAAAACAATTGGTTTTCATTAAAAGTTTAAAAAAAGTACTAGCGAGTTGTTAAGTACGATTTACTTGTTCTTAAAATTTAAATTTGTGAAAAAAATTTTAGCGCAAATCAGTTCCAAAGAGAACAATTTAATTAACATGTTGGTACAATTTGGAAATTTTCATATTGCACCGTTCGATGTGACTAACTGTAAATTTTTGAAAGTAAAAATATGCATAATTAAAAATCTCCAAGCTTCTTCACACGAAAATCTTATTTAAAATAAATGTAAAAATCCCTTCGTATGGCAACACTGAAAATTAGGAAAAACCTCGACATATTCTCTTTCTCAATAAAGACTGATTTGATTTATTTATCAGAGATAAAAGAATTCAGTCCCTTTTGAGGATGAGGACGCGAGATCATTGAAATTCACGGTGCATATGGACACATCCATGTCATTGTATGCGACATTTGTACACCTTCAGAGAGATAGAGATTTTGCACAAAAAGTAGTAACTTAAAAAAATGTTTATCATTATGTTTTATTTACAGGGTACTATATATGAAAAAAAAAATTATTACATTCGGAACCCTGTTGTCCAATATATCAAGCCAAATAGGTCATATCGTACGTGACATAAAACGAAAGTGATTTTAAGGTGAATGGAAACAAATTTAAAAATCTGCGAATTGTGTGAGGTATTTTTCCATTTTTAATTTTTTTACTTTAAACCAAATATTTTTCCTTTATAATCCGTAATTGGAAAAAAATTTTTTTTATGGTTTTATAATAAACAAAATCTAAAATCGTGACTTACCGTACGTGACAGATTTTTATTTTATAGTATTTACAAGATATGAGGGGCTTGAAGCACAAGGGTATAAGTGCCTTTTTTAAAAATTGAGATTAAGTGCTCAATGAGCTCTTTTGTCTAATACATCGATCGTCAAAAGAAAGATAGAAACAGCAAGAGTGTTTTTTGCGCTTCCAATATATACACTAAATCTTAAACATACGAGTTTATGTACACTGATAGACAAGTCGTCATAGCCCTGATGTATTTGACATCAGTGATATGACAAGTGTCTTCGTTTTTGATTCTATGATACTTTTTATCATTGTGATCACTTGTCCAAATTGTCATCAGAGTCACAAATTTAAATTATGTCATCAATGGGATGACAAATTGGCATCACAAGAATGATGAACCGGAGCCAGTTTAATTAAACATGTTATCAGTGCTCATGAGTGCGATGACTCAGTAACATCGTAGAGAGGGCCCATTTGGCTCAATTTAATTAAAAACTGTCATTAAATTAAGTCATTGGGATTGACGTAAGTCAAAGTGAGAGAATTTTATTATTTTCTTACCCGTTACTCATGTTTGTTTTACTTTTGTTGTATTTCGCCCATTGTTAACAAAAGAACTCTCGATTTTAAGACACCACCAGCATGCCCGATATAGGCTACGAAGCCTATTTAAAATTTGATGTATTTAACTAAATACTTTTAAAAATAGAATACGCGAATTTTTCTTGTCATTTTTCTTTTTAAACATGAAAATATTGTAACTTATAAACAAAATGTGGCAACGAATTGATGTCAGTATAGTCATAGCATAGATGACGCATAAAATATGAAACAATTGTAGGATGACGTTTATCATTGGATTGATGTCATTTTTTGCCTCATTGATGCCATTTGTAATAACGTTGATTTACAATTCTGATGTTAGGTCATCATCAATATGAAGATAAACTTTTCTATGAGTCTTGCACAAAAAAAAAAAAAAAAAAAATAAAAAAAATAAAAAAATAAAAACGAACAAAACAAGCTTTGACGTTCGAAAGAGATATCTAAATAATTTCAGTTCAGTGCCTACACAGCCCAGAACTTATTCTGTTACTCGTATTGCTTAAATTTGCCTTGGTCTTACCAATACTATTTTCGTTTTTTTTTTTCTTTAAAATTTCCTTAAATTTGCTTCAGTTAGTAGACATTTTTACTCCCTAAATTGATTGTTAAGTTCTTAAAATAAAACGAAAAAATTGTATGACGTATTTGTAGTACCACTACCCGGCTGGATGTTGTTAGCCGATGTACATACGTACGTAAAGCCTTTGGTTAGATGAAGGTTAATAAACCAAGTTCATTCGTATGCAAAGGGTGTTATTTTTTTTTAAGCTCAATACAACATGAAAATGTTAAAAAACAACACAAAAAATGAAATCTTAGTCCAAAAAATTTTTTTATTTGAAAGATCAATACGTTGCATTAATATTTGAAATTGATTTCGGGTATATGGGCACCGCGGTTGTGCAAACCGAAGGGCATTCTGGGCGTATGTACTATATATTTGTGCCATTTTTTCGAGCATTGCTAGCCTTATGTTACGAAGCATGTTAACCATACCAAACGGTGCAGTTTTTGGATGAAGTGGAGTCCTCGTGGATTTTCAAATAATTTTCTATTAATTTTTTTTTTTTTTGTTGCAAGTCTTCCTTTTAAAAGTATAGTTTCTCATTTTTAAGAGCTCTGTGTGGTTAATTTTGGTAATTACTATTTAAAATGCTTTTTTTATATCTTGTTACTGTTCATACTTAAACAAATTTATTTTTTTGCAAAATCTTCCTTAAAAATTCTTTTTCGAATCCCGTTTAAATCTCGTTAAATTGTTTACTTATTAAATTGTTTTAATTTTCTTTACCAAAAAAAAAACCTACAACTTAACAAATTGCGATGCTACATATAAATGTACCCGTTATGAATAAATTTAAAAAAAAACACACACAAAATTATGCAAAGAAATAACCAAATTGTAAATTAATTGTTTAATACACGGATTCTATTCTTAAATAATATTATGGTAAAACTACAAGAACAACAACAAAACAAAAGAAATTAAATAAAAACAAAAACACATAAAAAGTTAAAGAACAAAATAAATAGTAAAAAAATAAAAAAAAATATTTAGCAACAACAGCCCCCAGAAATATACTATAGTGAATTGTCAATACTCGTATTATTTAAATAAATATTAAAATTAAAAAATATATATACATATATATTATGTTTATAAGATGGCTTTATAACAAAAATATACTATGTTAACAAATATGAAATATTTAAATTTAAATATATAAAAAAACAACAACAAAACTATTAAAATAAAATTTGTAATAATTGAATTAATATGGCAACAAAAAAAAATAAAAAAAAAAAAATGGAAATGTAAAAGTTAAAAGAAATAATGAAAAGATTCGAAGAAGAAAAAATAAATTAAAACAATGCTGATTGTCAATTGAAATAAAAAATAAATTTTACAATGAAGTTTTATTTGTCAATTTTTCGGTTAGTTTAGTACAGATGCAAGCAAAATTTATACAATAGACTGCATAATGACAGAGAGAGATATGTTAGCTGTCCTTTTTTGTTTGTAGTTATATGTACTCTAAAAGTCAAACTCCATACCAAAAAAAAAAAAAAAAAAAAAAAAAAAGGAAGAGCCAGTTTCTCTCTCTCTCTCATACGGTCTGATGCGGTCAGCTGTATGAATTCGCCTTGGTACACTGACAAGAAAAATCAATCCATCCGTACGGTAAGTATGGATTTCCTTAAATTAGGTACAGAATGCTTTACTTAAGTATGGATTATTTAAGTACTCCCAACTAAAAATAATGAAAACGGCATTGACTTGAGTAAAAGTGAGATAAAAATTAATCTCAAGCTGTGCTGGAGTCAAGAATTTCGAAGCTAGTTTAACCCCGAATTCGTACTTGAAATAATCCGAAAGTGAGATTGATTCTAGCCTAAACCACTTATTCCAGATCACCACGGCTGCCAGATTTGACGATCTATCGTCATTTTGCCGATTTTTTATTACAAAGGTGGACTACTGACGATTGGACGACTTATACACTAAATTTGACAATTTTTCAAATGACAAATTTTGTATCAATTTACAAATGTTTTTAGTACAATATATCATAATATAAAATACGCTTTATTTTAGCGCGATGCATATTTTTTGGAGTTAAATTTTCTCATTTGGCACCATTTTTTAAAATTCAATTTACAACCCTTGTTTTTAAGCGCTTTAGCAGGATCTTCGACGTGTAAACCAGGTGTACAACATTTCACGACTTTAGTTTATTTTCTTACTTTTTATGAATGCCTTATGAAAAATTTTCGGTTGTGTTAATTTTATGATTCTGGTGGTTTGTAATGCCTACCGTTTTTAGTTCTCGAACATTTGTATTATTCCCGTATAAAGCGGAGTCATATATTCACAGCCAGAATTAATTTATAATACCACTATTTTTGGATTCATGACTATTGGTAAGAAAACTGTACTAGTTTCGTAAACTAAAAGAAGTACAAACTATAGAAAGTTCAAGAAAGCGAGATATTTATTTTCGAATATTTTTTTGATATGTAATATATTTTAATATTATTAGAAACGGAAACTTAAAATAACAATACATTTTCAAAATATATTAAGAGTTAGTGGTTTTATACAATGGCGATTTTTATGACGATTTAAGTTAGTAAATTCGACGATTTTGACGTTTTTTTTTTAAATTTTTTGATTTTTGACCAGTTTTACCTGGCAGATATGTCTGCCACACATGTTTGTTTCACTTGTTTGTACTGCTCCCTTACAGAAGAACTCTCAATTATAAAACACCAGCAGCATGCCCCATATGGTTTTCGTTATTATTTTACTTTGAAAATTTGATGTGTTCAACTAAATAATAGCGGTCTGGAAGAATGAATCAAAAGCAATTTCAACACACTCAGTTGTTTTTTAACTACAATGTGTCGAGCACCAAATAAAAACGAAACAAATAAGGGAATAACCAAAGACAAAAAACAAAAAACAAAAACACATTCAATTCAGTCGACTGTAGGTATGTGTTAGCAAAACTGTTATGAATAAAAGAAGCTACCCAGTGGTAAATTGAGAAGAGCTTCTTACTTCAGGGGTTGTTAAAGGCCTGCTAAAAACTTTTTGATTCAATTACCATTCTTATCTTACTGCTAAAGAATGCCCCATAGAATGTCTCGGCTCTTTCGTATAAAAGATAAGATACACATTCCACATTCCCTTCTATAAGAAGAAGTAAAATTTTTTGTTTTGCTTTTTGCCATGGCAAATGCAAAAGAAAGCAAAATCCAATTGCTATTCTTGTGTAACTGCCAAAGAAGCGAGAGCGGAAGGCCTAACCCGCAATGGCAACGTGTGTAAAAAAGATATAAGTATGGAAGAGGCCTTGTGTATGCAAAAGAAGGAGTACAGAGGCCTTCTAGAAGACATCCGTACTTCTTCTTTTTTCCCGCTTGGTACAAGCCTACATATTCCCAGTTGGCCACGTCTTTAAGACATCCTTGAAGACGGATGCGCGACAATGTTAATTCCTGCACGACATATCGTCGGCTGATAATTTAATTGTTGTATGTGGATTCCGATGGTTTCGAGTAAGTTGAGTTTGAACACATTTAATTTGAAAATTGCTTCAGCAAATACCACATACGACAAACTCAACACTGCATATCTGGAAAACCGTATGAGGTGTCGAAAATCTGATTACGCCAAATGAAAGATCGGGTCGGAAATCCTAAGGAATCGATCTTAACTCAAAACCGAAAGAAATCCACAAACGACATTTAAATTATCAACCGACGATATGACGGACAGCCAGAACAAATCGTCAACGACGTTTTCGCACAAGTCGTGAGAATCGTGCACTAGACCAAGAAAGATATTGTCGCTCTTCATGTCGTGTATACTTGTTGATAGAGGACTCCTTACAAGACACTGTCGCTCATACTGTCGTGTATAGGTGTTTATAAGACACCTTACAAGACAATGTCGGCCATATTTTCGTTTATAAACTTCTTTAGAAGACAGCGCACTAGACAGTGTCGAGTATTTTGTCTTCCACGAAATTTTCCTCAAAATTGTCTTCCAGAAATCCTAAGGGATAGAGGACAGACATGTCGTGCATAAATAGTTGACGACGATGTCGTCGATGGCAGTTTTGCCAACTGGGTTATGTCAATGTACTCAAGTTAATATTAACACATTCAATAATTCAAAAGTTATTTGAATGTTTTCTGTAAACTTGCTCTCTATAACGGGTCATTGCCATATTTTGTTGTTTGTGAATGAGTCTTAAATTCATTTAGAGTAAAAAAGTTTTTTATTCAATTCATTCAATCTTATTTTTGTATATGGTTTACTCTCTCTTCATTTCTTTAAGTGTTTCATATTTGAACGTTGTGCATTTTGAGTAAAGGCAAACAAGTGAGTTGTTCAAAGCTGACCTCTACTAAATATTTTTCCAAATTAATTGATAACCTGACGTGCTAGATAATTTATGTGGCCTGAACTGCTTTATTGTCCAAAATTCTTTAAGATTCACCTTCTTTAATTTCAGTAATGTTTCCTTGCAGGACTTATTTTTTGAACCGAATATCTTACCTTGGGTCACAGAAATTGCTGTAGTTCGCAAGATCGCATCCGGATGTGTGTACAATGGGGTATAGAAATGTAGGTTAGATTCTGGACTACAAGAGAGTATAGATTTTTTTTGACGCGTTTTGACGGGCAGGACTTATGTTCTATAAAAAAAGAAATTTCCGGGAAATTTTGACATTAAAAAAAAAGAAAATTAAATAGTTCTACAGGTCGCAGATCTTAATGCTTTAAACCACGTATAGCTAATAAGATAAACTAATACACAAAACTTATTCTGTCAAAAAATCTTGAAAAATAAAAAAGTTATGAGCATTTCAACTTCAAAAGTTTACTCAGAAATTCAAAACTATAACCAAATACTGAGAAAGTCCATTTGGGACCACCCTGTTCTCAATGAAATAGGTGAAATAGGGTTGACATTTTTTGGCTCCCGAGGTTCACTAGTATTTACTTTCACATGAATAAAAAAATTTCAAAATCGGAGAACATAAAAAAAATAGTTTTGGCCGCCTTCTCAAAATATGAACCAGTGTGCGACGGTAATCGCCAAATCAATTCAACAATTGATTCGAAATCGATTGGTATACCAAATGGTGGGCTTAGGGCCAATATTGTTAAGTGTTACACAGATCCCAAGAGCAAAGTGTGAGTATAAAAAAATCCATTAAAATATATATTCATATGTTTGAACATAATCTTATATATACAAAGATTTCATTAAAAATATTACCACCATAATAAAAATCCAACAATGGTATTACATTGGTTTTTTTAATCTCAGTTCCTAATTTGGTTCATTCAAATCAAGTTTTTTTATTAAGAACTTAAAAAGTCTTTAATACTTTATACATTTTCTAATGCGAAATTGAAAAATTACAAAAAAAAAAAGGATTTATTAAATACATACTCTCCATAAACTTAGTAAAGTAAACTTTTATCACATTATAAAAAGAAAAGAATCCATGGACATACAAAGTATTTTATATTATTTTTTATTTTTTTCAAAAAAAGGGACCTTAAAAGTTCTTACAAAAGAATAACAATTCAGTTACCACAACAGCAAAAAAAAAAAAAGAAGAAACATAAAAACTTCGTTGCAGACAACAAAATGAAACGTTTACATTGACAACAAAAGCCAATGACAAGTGGTTTACAAAAACGTTGTTGAAGTAGTTTGTTCATTTTTCTTTTTTTTAATTTACGTCTTCTTGGATTTTTACTCAAGTGTTCAATAATAAATACATTGCCAAAATAATAGCACTCAACCAAACGTATTTTCTAACATTTAAAAAAAAATTGCAGTTTGCACTTGAGTAAAACACCAAAAAAGAAAATAAAAATCTTACAGACACTAACTAGTGGAGATGGGTGGTTAGTTGAGCTGCCGACTATAATGTTGGCAAATTAGTTGGAAAATCTAAAAACAGAAACAAAAAGAAAACGGAAACAAAGGCCTGCCAGGATATTTAATGAATACAATGTCTTAATCACCCACACATACAGGGCCAAAACAATAGAAGTGATTTTTTTCTTTGTCAGTCTAAACGACAACTATTGGCATGACCTTACGAGAACATGTTCAAACTAAAGACTTTGGCAAAAAAAAAAAAGAAAAAAAAACAAGTTAAACAGTAATTTCTTTTTGGTAGTAATGCGCAATGGGGTGGCATTGTTTAATATTTTATGTGCGTTTAAAGTTGAAATGAGTGATTTATCTGGAGGTGCACTTTAAATAAAACAACAATAGCAAGTAAGAGTGAGTGTATACTCGGGCCGACAACTAATAACTTACACCAATTACGAATATAACTAGAATGATGTTTAAGGGTCAGCCCAAATAAATTTTGATTTCTATGGCTAAGTCCGGGACATTGCCAAGATGAATTCTATGGCGATATAAATATTTATACCATCTTTATTCCAGCAAAAGTCGCAGGAGTCAAACCTATAAATAAGTATGGACCTTTAACTACGAAATTAACGTAATTGGTAATTTTCAAGCTTGAGGTCTTATTTTTATAAAGGGTGGTTAAATTTTAAGGGCCGATGTTGAACGTGAACCACACCTAAACGTCAAGTTTTTTTCTGCATTTCAATTGACATTTCTCAATTTCAGACTAACTCAATTTGAACCATGGAAAGATATAGCAACGCGTTAAAGTTATTCACGCTTCTTATTTTCATAATAAGTTCTAATCAAAATGCATATCGTGAAAATCATCTTCAGTGATGAGGCACATTTTCACCTGAGTCAATAAGCAAAATTGCCGCATTTTTGGGCGAATGATAATCCAAGAGCGATTGTCGAAAAACTAATGCACACACAAAGAATGACTGTTGGGTGCGGTTTATGGGCTGGCGGCATCATCGGGCCATATTTTTTTCCAAAATGAGGCCGGTCAGGCAGTTACTGTGAATGGTGTTCGCTATCGTGAGATGATTAAGAACTTTTTATAGCCCGAATTGGAAGATAGGAATGTGGACGAACCAATGGCTCTTTTGCGCGACTAATTAAATGGCCGTATTATCTCACGTCGTGGCGTTGTTAATTGGCCGCCAAGATCATGTGATTTGACACCGGTGGACTTCTTTCTTTGGGGTTGTTTAAAAGAAAAGGTGTATGTCGATAAGCCAGCAACAATTCAAGAGCTAAAGGATGAGATAATTTAGCACATTAACGGCATAGAACCTCAATTATCCTTACAAGGTATTTTATGTACAACATTTCACATTTCCTTCTTTTTTAAAACCCTGAAGAAGAAACACAAAGGAGTGCCGAGATATCGGTTATAATAAATTAAATATTCTGTATTAAAATAAGACCTTAAGCTTGAAAATTTAATAAAACAAAGTAATTGGTTAAATATACCAGTTACTTGTACCGAGTTTTGCTTAAATAGGAAATTTTTTGTGTTCAATAGATTTTCTATTAGAACTTTTGGTAAACTCTGAACGTACGGTTAAAAAATAATAAATGTATTTTAGAGTGGCCCTAAAATACTCACTACGTGTTAAAGATATGAAAATATATACACTTTTGCTGATACGAGTATATGATTCAGCAGCAGATTATGAAAAATAAATAAACGAAACAAATTATACGTACACAACAAATTATGTATACATGTAATCGTAAATGATTGTAAACATTTGAGCGCAAAATTTTGAATGCAATTATTTATAATTAACCCTGGATGGTTCTGGTTAACCTAAACGACGAAGCGCTTTTACTCTTTATCATATAACTTTTTTATTAGTTTTCAAATTACGCCCTGTTTTCAACATTCTTGGCTGATGCCGAAAGCCTTAACAAGTCCACTAACTTGAATATACAAAACAGAGTTTAAACAGAGTTTGAATTAGAGTCTGAACACAATGTCACGATAATTTATTGCGGTGCGGCTTTTAATACGATTTTGAAGTAAAAACCGCAGTTGATTTTATTTTCATTGCGGACTTTCTTATTCTGTCAATTTTTTATACTCTTTCTCTTTCTGATGTTGCCATAGTTTTTGAATAATTGGCGATGTTCACAACATTATTGTAAATAAAAAACCTGATTTTGAAGTTCATAAATTTTTGTCATAAGATATAAAGGTTAAAAAAATATATCAACAGAAGAAAAAAATGGACAATAACGGAATAATCATCGAAGAGGTAATGAATTATGACTGTCTCTATAATTTGCAGTCGGGAAGTTACAACAACTTCCAGTATAAAAAGGATTTTTGGGGCAAAATTGGCAAAGATGTTGCCGTACCAGGTAAGTGAATTTCTTTTAGTTATCTTAGTTTTTTGTCAAACTTTATTTAATTTTAGCTGAGGAAGCCAAAAAGAAATTTCGTAATTTACACTCATGGCTAAGCGGTTTTCTAAATGAAGGTTTTTCCAGTTTCGGTTAGAGTAGAGAAAGGAGCAGTTTGTATTGAGAAACACTCATTCTTGTTACTAGATAAATATGCTCCTCATCCTGGCTTTCAATCTGCTGCAAGCATGTTTTGAAAAATCCGTCCCACCATCTTCTGTTAGTATGTGTCGTGGTTTGTAGTTCCACACACAAATCAAACGTGGCTTCTACCAAATTAACAATTTTTTTAATAGCTTAAATTTTTTTATTTACTGCCATTACAAAATATTTAACACAAACAGTAAATTTTTTTACAAAATTTTATAAAAATTTATGCAATAAATTAATAAAAATAAATTGATAAAAATGTAAACAAACAATGACAAGTATTGCCGTCGCCGTCTTCCGTTGTATTATGTTTATTTTTTCTCCCTCAACGAGAAATCGAACCGCACCGCATACATTTTGTTCAGACTCTGACTTATTTTGTAGAATATTTTTATGTATTTTATTTGACCTTTATTATTTTAATGCATAATTAAATTTTCGAGCTTGAGGTCGTATTTATTTACTTAACAATTTTATAAAAAAAAAGAACTCAAGCTCGAATATTTTATTGTACAATACTTAATTTTATATTATTCTATTTGTTAACAGTATGTATTGTTGATCTGTTTTGTTGTTGTAGTTTATATTTGTTGGTTCGGCTTGAGGTTATTTATTAAAAATTAAAAAACAATTTTGATTTTAATTTTTAATATTTTTATTTTTGTACTCAATATTTCGAGGCAACTCCGTTGCTCATCTTCAGGGAATTTATTTAAATAAAAAACAAATTAAAATATTCTTGTTGTCACTGTGCACTGTAAGCTTTGGATTGCTAGTGTTGTCTTGTCTGGCATTTATATCTGTATCTATATTTTATTTTTATTTTATTCTATTTAATTTTATTTGTTTTTTTTTATTACAAAAATAATGCATAAAAATTTTTTTTTTTTGTTGATTTTACACTTTAAAAATCGTTCCGCTACAATTGTTTTTAAATAGTTCATCGATCCGATGAAGAGTGTACTAAAATGAGGAGTAACCTTCCAGGGTTAATTGGTCTGTTTTAGACTTTTCATTAAAAAAAAATACGGAATTAACTTTTTAATTTAGATTTCTACTTTTTGTAACGTAACGCCAGCAAGCAAATAAGCTCAGCGTTACCGTTTGCCCGACTAAAGTCGCAATTTGACCCTTTTTAAGCGGTCCGCGACTTTTTGTGAGACTTTTTTTTATCACCGACTTTTGCGACTTATTTAATTTTTTTGCGACTTTTTACCCTTTTTTGTAAAGCATCTAACTTGTAGTAAATCGTTAAAAAAAAGTCGTTAAAATTTTAAAGCTATTCACAGATTTTTATTCATTTGACAACACTTTTGTGCAACCTTTTCATGTGTTGAACAAATTCTTCGCAAATTTTCAGTAAAAGTTTCAAAATAACGTTTTAGCAAAAAGGCTTTTAAAAAAATTGCAGTGCTTATTTTACAAAATAATTTTTAGCCTCGAGTCAATGAAAGATGAAGTTTTCGTAAAACATGGACAGGCATGTACGAACATGAGAATATTTTGCTTTAACTTAAAAAAAAATTTATTTTTTTCTTTAAAAAAGGATTTCTTGTTAAAAAGAAAAGGAAATTTGAAAACGAAAAATAAATTGGAGCTAGAAATACGCGTTCAGAGGCAGATAAAACCACGGAGTCTGAGACGGATAACGTTAACATCGCTGCAGGTATTCAAGAGACTGGGCTTAAGCCAGACATGGAGTCATAGCGGCCTTTTTGCAGTGTTTGTAAACAGCTTTTAGTGATCCAAAACAATCATCTTCAGAGACATGGAAAAAAAACCGTATAATAATAGGGGGTTTCATGGACAAACTTGCGAGACTTATTTCAAGAATCGCCTTTTTAACTATTGTGTAACTTTTTACAATTAATGTCAATATTTAAGAAACGCCAATCCAAAAAAATTAAATAATAAAATTATAGATAAATTATAGATAAAGAGTAAATAAATATATAGATAAAATAACTAGATAAAGCCAAAAGACGAAATTGCTCAGATTAGTCCAAGAATTTGTTGTTTTAATTGTTGAATTTTTCGTGGAAAACGACAATAATCATAAAAAAAAAATCTGTTTGTATAAATGCACAATTGATAAGCGCAATTGCTAGACAAATTTACGAAGTTTGTGTTATTGAATTCTCATATAAATTTTGACAGTTCATTTGCGAGAGTGTTAAAATATACAGTTTGCCCAGGTTGCGAGACTTTTAAGCGATATCATGAAAACTCTTATGCAAAAGAGGCTTCTGAAAATAAAAAAGTGAAACTGACTGTTTTGTTTAATTTTTTTATTTTGCTATGCTTTTTATTATTAAAAAAAAAACGTTAAAAAAAGATGTTCGACTTTTATTTTCTCAAACGACTTTTTTGTGCGACTTTATTTTTATGAAACGACCTTTTGTGCGACTTTTCAAAAATTCCTAGCGGTAACCCTGAATAAGCTTGTATTTTAGGCCCATGTTGTTTAAATGTTATCCCTTTTGTAACTAAATGTAGAGCTAGTTGCGCTTTACACCAAAATATAAAAAAATAAATTATACAAATACAATTTTTTGAGAAAAAATTTTAATTACTTGCTGGCGTTACGTTACAAAAAGAAGACTTTTTGCTGGAACTGCCCATATCAGTGGTCGCAAATCCTAATGGCCTAACTCAAGTAAGCACAAAATCGTGTTCAGCGTGTCTAACTTCCTGCTTTTCAAAATTAAATTAAAATAATAACATGCTGTTTTTAGAGACAAACTAAGAGTCACTATATGTTTTTACTTAAGACTTCGCCTCTGCTGCATTAATAAAGTATTGGATATGGACAGCTTACCTAGCATTTTAGCATTAAATATTATAGAACTAAACATATACTGGGCTAAGGAGTGGGAAGACATTTGTCAGCAATTACAATTTACCCCTGATAACTCAGAATTACCGCTTATCAGACAGTGGAAATCTATATTAGACCAAGTAAAAATTAAAGAGCGTAATGATTTCATACAAAGTGCTACTAGTTCACAATTTCACGATCTATATGCAAAACTAGATTACAATGTTTCAATGTCATATACTTCAGATTTTTCTCCACGGACAGTCAGTTTAATAATAAGGGCTAGAGGTGGTTTAATAGACTTGAATGCCAGATCCTTAAGAAAAAATAATGTTGGTATTTGTAAAATTTGTAATTTAGAGCTACGGAAAACACATTTCATTTTATCGGTGTTTGTGCAATATACAATGAATTTCGAATTTAATACTTTGGTATAAACATAAAACATTTAAATCATGTTATATGCATACTAAATGGCTTAAACATTTACTCCCTGTATAAATACATAGAAGTTTGCTTAAAAAATAGAAAATTTTACTATCAAAGTCGTTTTTGGGAATACAATTATTTATTAAAAGTTTTGTTTGTTGTGCTTAATTCCCTTTGTTTTAATAATTGATAAAAATACTGAAATTTATTGTTGGAGGATAAGCTGTTCCTATGCGCATTTCACTGGTTGCTTAGGCCAGATCATCAGGAAACGTTCTCCTAAATAATTTAAGAAAAAATATTTTAATAAATAATTGCATTCCCAAAAACAACTTTGATAATAAAATTTTTGCAAGTGCACGTGCATAAAAAACTGGACTGGCAAATTGTTTTTATTTTAAATTCCTGCGAAAACAATATAAGCAATTTGTTTTTGTTTTTAATTTGTTTTTTCTTTACCCACTTACAACTACAATTAATGTTGGGAGAATTCCAACTTATTGAAGTAGGAAATGTCATAAAAGATAAACGCATTGTTTTATTGTTGGTATTTTGTTTAAGTTTTGATATCGGTGCAAATACTCAAAGACTTTTTGAGTGTAGGTAATTCTCATTCCCTCTGTTGTCTTGTTTGCTGATAGCTTTGGCATTTCTAAAATTATTTAAGAGGACGTTTCCTGATGATCTGGTCTAAGCAACCAGTGAAATGCGCATAGGAACAGCTGATCCTCCAACAATAAATTTCATTATTTTTTATCAATGATTAAAAAATGGAATCAAGCACAACAAACAAAATCTTTTAAAAAATAGAAAATTTATTTTAGATGAATTTGATTTTTAATTTTCCAAGAAAATGTATACAGTTCAACTATCTTATAGCTTTTGGTAAAAATTATATCAAATCAAAACTAAGTGAATGCAGCTTACTTTCCTAGAATAGTGCCAATATGGCTTACAACAAATATGTTATGCCATATATAGACTAAGGTGTAAATAATATTGTAAATGAATTTAAAATGTACATACGAAATCTATTAATAAATAAATAATAAAATAAAGATTTTCGCTTGGGAATTTATATTGAAACAATAAATTAAAAGTCACATTAATTTTTGTTTTTAATATAAATTTCTAAGCAAAAATTTTTATTTTAACTTGAAAACCACGCAGTAAATCAACTTTTCATGTTTGTCTGTTTTCTAGAAAGGCAATTAACACTCACAAATCTAATAGGGACTCTTGATTTTTAATGAAAATTTTAAACTTTAAGCTGCTCTCCTCAAAAATAAAAAAGGACTTACGCTATTAGGACTTTTGGTATATTAATCATGAAAACCGATGTAAAGAACTTCTGAAGAATTGCTGTAAGATTACTGATACAAATTATTTTGTAACATCTGCTTCCCATAAACGTAGAATCTTGAAATTTAGTCAAATTATTAACACGGCGCCGTTGTGGTCAAGAAACACAATACGGCCATTGTGGTCGGGTATATCATACTCGTCTACACTTTAGCTCGTCCCCGAATATTGAAAAAATCCAAGGGCGCCAAAATAAACTGCTTACAATAATCACAGCCGCCCCCTGGTTTTAAATATTCTGGATCAAATATTATGGATCACGAAATATGCAGTAAAATGTGTAAAATCGCTTGAATTGCACCCAAATCTACTTGCTCGAAATATTTTAAATGATGGCGGCCACGCTCGCCTAAGGAGAAGAGATCCTAGAGGACTCATGCGTTTAGAGGAGCGCCAAACACCTACATATGTGAATAAAAGCTGTGAAGGGAAACATTTTCTTCCGCACTGGAAGGACATAAAATAAATTATTCGAAAAAGATGTGATAAATTCATTTTTAATATATGAATACTTAATAAAAAAAATATTGGAAGGAAAATATTGCTGAATTTAAAGTTCTGAAAATTTCGCAGGAGTATTAAATATTTTTCTCCTTCGATAGATTGACTCATATTATTACTGCTTATGGAGATCAACAGTTACTATTCGACCGGTTTTTACCGGTTATTTTAGTTTTGCCCAAGTTGGTTATTTTAAAAAGTTCATTTTTCGAATATCGAATAAACCGGTTATTTTGGTATAATTAACCGGTTATTTTAATAATGTGCAATTTATATACGTTTTCCTAACTCGTGTTGTAAATGTACCCGTAATTTAAGTATTTTTCTAACTGAATATTGGGCAAAGTTGAACTTTTTATGCAGAATGTCAAAACAAAATGTAACAAGTGGAAAAAAACATTATGAACAGTGTTAATAAAAATAGCTTATAAAAGCGTGTGTTCTAGAAAAAAAACAAAAACAATTCAAAATATCTACTTCAAAAAAGAGTTAAACAAAATACCAACAATAAAACAGTGAGTTTATCTTTTCTTACATTCCCCACTACAATTCGTTGGAATTCTCCCAACATTAATTGTAGTTGTAAGTGGGTAAAGATAAAACAAATTAAAAACTAAAACAAATTGCTTTTATTGTTTTCGCAAGAAATCAAAATAAAAAAAATTTGCCAGTTCAGTTTTTATTTTGATTTCTTGCGAAAACAATAAAAGCAATTTGTTTTTGTTTTTAATTTGTTTTTTCTTTTTTAGTTAAGTTAAAATCACAAGTTTATTATTATTATTTTTTTAATGTCTATTCCCAAAAACTGAATTAGTTAGAAGAGTTTATTATGTTTTCATTCACTTAGTGTCAGTTTTCATTGGAAGTATGAAATTACAAATGTTTCCTTTTTTTTATTTATCTGAAAATCTTTGAATATTTCAATTTTAAAAAATCTTTTGAAATTACGTACAACAATAAGTTGGATGTATTTTTTTTATAAAAGAGATATAAAGTTGTCAATTTATTTCAACGAAAAGTTTTAACGACATTACGAAACTTAATTGAGTGGTGTTAATAAAATTGGTTCATTAAATTTCTAAAATTTCATTCCCTTAATGAATTTTTTTTAATGGATTAATGAAAAAAAATTAGTTAAATTGATTCATTAGACTTATGAAGCCTAATTTTTTCAGTGTATGCTCAACGCAGCCGTAGAAGTTCTGATGTTGGGCTAGAAAAAGCCGGGCATCATTAACAACGACTGAATAAAAATGCTGTTTGGTTTTAAATCTGAGCCAACGCTTTGCGCTTGGCTCCACTGTACATATTCTGCTAGACGAATGCTGGGCTCTTGAGATAAACTAAGTTTAGTTAATTTAAAATCAATTTTGTGTTGCCATTACCAAGTTTGCATACAAAATTTTGACGGAACAATTTAGTTTTGCTTAAAATGTTGGTCTTAAAGGAAATAAAAAAAAAATCACATTTCGCCAGAAAAATCTAAGTTTCAGAGTACGTTAAACTAAGTTTAAACTTAATCCACATCTCAAAAACCCGGTCTAAAGGTGGAAAAGTGAAACGTCCATAAGACCGATTTGAAATTAAAAAGTCGATAAAGCTAAATTAGACTTCCACTATAAAAAAAATACATCAACACAGAGGAAATGGTAACGGGATAAAATTTGGGGCCTTTTAATTTTTTCTTTATTAGAGGCACAATAATAGAATATTTAAAATCACCACTATAATTGCATTTGAAAACATTTTTTTCTCCGCAAATTTATATTTATTTAATAGAAAATTTATATCTAATTTTTCTTTAATTATAAGCTTTTAATTGTCTAATATCCTACTTGTACATTCTTCTTCCTTATTTTACATTCTCTATATATTGATAGCAGGAGCAAACGTTCCCATGAAATTCACGATAGTAATTTTGCTCTTCATGGGAAATAAAAATTTAATTGGAACAATTTAATTCCCGATAGCGGTGAATATGTACTAGAATGCGGTAGAAATAAGTTTGATAAATAATTTTTATAAAGTTTATGAGGTTCAGTTTGTAAATGGCCACTTGCCAGTTCTATTCGAAAAACTTATTTAATCTAATCTTATGACAATCAATCGAAAATTCCCATGACCTATGGCTCTAATATACAGCAGTCAATTATTTATTATGCACAGATACATTATTTTGTAACACTATATCAGAGCTGTAAATTACTCATTCATTTTTGAATTAATTCGCGAATCATTCATGCACTGAATTAGCAAATTTTGGATTAATTCTTTTCACACAAAAAAATGAATTGAATGAAATTTGAGTCAATTCAAATGAATTTGGTAAAAATGAATTGCAATTCTTTTTTAATTCAAATGAATTAGTCAAATGAATTGCAATTAGTTTCCAATTCAAATGAATCTGTAAAATGAATTGCAATTCGTTGCCAATTTAAATGAATTTGTTAAAGTGAATTGCAATTCATTCTACAAATTCATTTGAATTGAATTGAGTTTGAATTAATTCAAATGAATTAGAAATAAGAATTAGCAATTCATTTCCAACTTATTTGCATTGATTGAAATTTCAATTGCATTACTCTAGTATATATAGTATGTATATGTATGTCTAGTATGTATAGTTATGAAATACAATTGTTTTTTGTCATTTATCCTGATTTTTGTTTTTTGCGAAAAATAGTCTTATTTTTTTTTAAATAAATATAACATAAATATTACCAAAAAGTTTGTCGTTGGATAATAGTGGGTCACAAAATTTCAAAAATTATTAATTGCTGCTTGATTAATAAATATGTTTTGTCGTTCACTGTATTTCAAAATAAAAATCAGTTTTTCTTGAAGAAACAAACTCAAAACACCATGTTTTCTTTGATCAGTCGCAGATCCAGGACAAGGATTTTTGTAATAAAAATATTTTCATTATGGCAGGAGAAATTTCCATTTTTCATTCCCCCTAGATCTGCTTTTGAATTTGATTGATTGGAACTCATTTTTGATTTCATTCATTTGAATGCAATTCATTGTTCTAATTCATTTGAATGAAATCAAAATCAATTCAATTCAAATGAATTTGTAGAATGAATTGCAATTCACTTTAACAAATTAATTTGAATTGGAAACGAATTGCAATTAATTTTACAGATTTATTTGAATTAAAAACAAATTGCAACTCACTTTACAAATTCATTTGAATTGGAAACGAATTGAAATTCATTTCTGCCTAATTCGTTTGAATTGATTCAAATTGCATTCAATTCTTTTTTTGTTGTGGAAAGAATTTATTCAAAATTTATCCAATTCGTAATGAATTAAAATCAAAAAATGATGATTCATTTACAGCTCTGCACCATATAATGCCGATGTTTGGGACTTTTCGCTTTAAGATTCACAGAAAAATATTTATAAAAGTAATTCACGTGAATAACTTTTAAAAATATACCAAATCCCAATATATTCATTCGCTGTTAAATACTGATAATCTGTAAACAAAAGTTGGAAGAATAGAAGTTTGACCATTTTTGTAATGAAACAAAAAATCCTCTACACTTGATATAAGCAGGTCAATTATTTTATACAAAAGCAAAAGCTTTAACTATTTCTTTTATGGTGGATTATTTTGTTTGGCCTCTATCTTTTCTTTTGTTAATAGACTTTTTCAAGCATCCAAATAAGTATAAGGGATCGTGTTTTCGAAGACGCCTTATGCTTAATTTAGTTATTGAATGAACATTTCCTTTTAAATGTTGACTTAATTCTCTAACTTTAATTTTTTTTCCAGAACTTTTCTTTACTTCCATTTAATTAGGTAATAAATGATTGAAGAAATTATGTCTAGACGTGACAAAAATTTTCGATTAGAAACTTCTTTGTTTTCATGTCTGTTTTTCTGAAGGAACCAAAAAAAAAAAGTGAATCTGTTTTTGTAATTTTTATATGGTTTGGATTTCATTTTGAAAACAACAAGGAAAACAACAATATTTTTATTGTCTATACTCGTATTCTTTAGTTTTTCCTGTTTGTTTGTTGGTACTTAAAATTCAGAGGGTTTTTTATTTCTTATGCATTTTCCGTATTTTAAGTTAAACGTGTTTTGAATTTTATTTTTATAATTTCTGTTGAAAAGTTAAATAAATTATATTACGAACGCAGGCATAAGTTACTTGAACCCTTTTCTTGAAAAATTAAATTACATTCAACAGTTTTATTTATTTCAACAAACAATTCACAAATATGAAGAGATTTTATAGATTTTATATGGCAAACAACAAAAAACGTAACGATTATTTTTAAGGTGTTTTAAATAGTAATTACATAAAAAGCATATAAAAAAACCATTGAATAATCTTTAGCAGTAACGTTGTAGGATCCTCACATCTAAAGTTGTTTTTAATTCAAAAACATATGGATAAACAGACGGACGTGACTAAGACGATACAAAAAATACTAACAGAACCCAGAACATTTGTACTTTGTGGGACTAAAATATTTTTTAGCATTAGACATGTAATAACAAATTTAATATATATTATAAGATATTGATTAAATTTAAGAAGACAAGAAACCAGCACATATCTCAAAGACATTACTTAAATATGTTATTATATACTCTAGAATAGGCCACTACCAGAGGTCTGCACCGCATACATTTTTGACTGCACACACAGTGATGTCTGATTTGGGGACTCATCTCCAAATCGGAGGTAATAAATTTGAATTGAGGATTGGGGATACTGTTGGGGATTTTTATACTATCCCGGCAGAAAATTTGTGTCAATTGTTCCAATAGAAATGGTCCTGGGACTAAGGGATGGGAAATAAATATCGATATATCAAAATATCGATATTTAAAAAAATTTTAATCGATATATATCGCCGATATTAAAAATACCCATATAACGATACATCGATATTTATCTTGGACTATCGAATTCGATATTTTTATGACTTTATAATAAAATGCAACATTTCAACCGTTGCTCAACTGCTTACAATACTGTTGTTTTTTAAAGAATTGCATCATATGTTTTTTAACTAATATTAAGAAAATAACGGCGCTTTTCCATTGTATATTTTCAAAGATTAGACAGTTCAGTTTTGTCTCGGTTTTTTAAGAGATGACAACAAAAAATAAGCACGGAAAAAATATTCTGGAAAGGGTTCCTAGAATTATGCAAAGAATCGCCTTAATTATGGCGTATAAGCAGCAATAGACTCATGAAAGTTGGAATGTTAATAATAAAAAAAATATTTTGTTTTCTTTTTTTATTTGCGCATGTTCTTATATATTATAAATAAAATATTGCACAGCTTACTTGTATAATATGTGTCACAAGTTTCATTTACCGGCAGTATATAATCCGCCGTTATATAATCCCAATAAATCTTTTTTTTAGATTTCATATGGCTAATAAATAAAATTTTTTTGTAATAAATAAAAAAAATTAACGGCCGGTCCCTCGTTTTCAAATGAAAACTTCGTTTGCATAACTTACCTTAAAAACTAATAGCCTATTTCCAATGTGCGATAGAATTCTTTCGTTCGCATAACTACATTGAAAACAAAAACAAAGTCTAAAAATTTGTTTTTGTTTTCAATGTAGTTATACGAAAGAAAGAGTTCTTTCGCACATCGGATATAGGCAATAAATTTTAAAATTGGTTTTTGATTTAAATAAAAGTTAAGCAAATGAAAGTTTTGTTCGAAATCGAGGGCCAGGCAGTAAATTTGAAATTAAAAGAAACAATTAAAAATTAGAATGGAATTACATGTAATATATCGTCGGTCACAGGTTTTTTGTACTTTTCAGGAGACAAAAAAAAAACGTTATTACTCCGTTACTTAACCGTGTTGGAAGTAAATAAAAAAAAACCAAAATTAGTAGGAGATATTTATTGTAAGATGGTGTAAAGAAAACAACATGCTAACATGCAGAAGGACAAACAAAGTCTTTTGGCTTCAAAAACCCCGATTCGATTTTTTTGCGAGTTATGAGTTGTCAACCTGTGACCGACGATATATATACATATATATATATATATATATATATATATATATATAGCTATATTAAGTTTTTAAATTTGGTAATAATTTCAGCTTAATACGTTCGATACATTGATATATCGATATTTTTAATTAATAAATATCGATACTCTTAAAAAATATCGATACGATATTATCGATATATTTTTTCAATTTGCCCATCCCTACCAGGACTTGTAAAAATAGAATAAAAAAAAAAAAAAAAAAATCTAATAACATGGTATATTAAGTAAGAAAAAAGGTAAGTTTTTTAATTTGGTATTAATTTTTTTTTAATAACTTTTTTGATATAAATGATTTTTTATTAATTTATTCCGACTGTTTTTGTTACAGGTTCAGTATTCAACGGTCGTGTGATACATTTCTTTGGGACTATTTAACAATTTGTTCTTAAATTAAATTCTAGGACTTTTTATTGGAAGAATACCAAGGACTGGCATTGTAGTAACTAACACTAAGCACGTTCGTGACTTGTATAATGGTGGCTGTTAGGTGTCAACTAACCCCCTCCAATGATAACCCCATGCAAAAGTTATAGGTCCCACTCATATAATGTGTTAAAAATAGGACCGGTCACTGCCACCAAAGAACCTATCACGGGACTACTCTAGTTTATTAAGCAACAAAAACCATCTTTGAAAAAAAACTTTATGACTGGAAAGGGGTTCACTAAGAAATGTCATTTTTAATTCTGCGTGTATTCAGTGAAGACGTAACACAAATATTTGAGGCACTAGAAGCAGGCATCACTGCGGAAATTTAAAAAAAAAAATCCCAACGTATCTAAGAAATATCTCTTTTTTTCTCTAAACTTCTCCCTACGTTAAAAATTAATTGCTCTTGCAACAGGCAAACAAATACATATTTTGTTAACATTTTATTATAATTATAATTAAAGGATTTATTAACATTTATAATTAAAGCATTTAATAACAACAAGAAAAAAACAAAAACCCATCCAGCAAAATATTCCGCCATCTGCCAGTCGTGGGAATTTCTGTTTTTTTTTTGCCGGCATTTCTGACAGATATCTGACAGAAGTCTAGTGAAAAAGACATGAGAAATTCTAATGTGTTTGCTGACATTCTTCTGGTTTTCTGAAAAATAGCTGAAAGAATATGGAATAAAATTCAAATCCACTAGTCGCAGATAAGATGGCTTTATTTTCATTACAAAATAATAGTTTATAATTCACAGAAAAAATTAAAAATTATTTCTAATCACCAAATTCATAGAATCAAGCCAACAATTTGTTGATTTTGTAACTATTACCAAAATTATTATATTGATTACTAAAAATTGTAAAAATTTAACGCTATGACTTTTTTCCAATAAATGTCTTTTTCGATTTTAATTAAGTAAATGATCAAAAAACTTTGGCGTTTCAAACAATGTGTTAATTCATTTAATTAAATAAAGCTTAGGTTTTGACAATTCTCAACCACAATTTTAACTTCTACAAGTTTAACTTATTTTATTTTAAGCGAAAAAATTATTAATAGTTTTTGTTGTTTAATTAATATTTTATTTAAAAATTTATTTCAAAACAATTAAAATGTTTATTAAACCGATATATATTATTTTTTTAACTAAAAAGTAATTGATCAATAAAAAACAAATTGTTGATACGGAAAAACTATGAGAGATTGGCTTAATTTTTTCATATTTTTATTCCCTAATATATACTCAATAATTCCCAATGTGATGATTAAAAAATTTGGAAATTTGTTTAACCAAATTATGAATCAATTATTTTTTTAGTTGAAAGAAAATCAAAAAAAAAATAATTTTGAATATAGTTTTTAATTAAAATATTAATTAAAATCAAAAAATCTTAATTGATTTTTTCGTTTAAAATAATTTAAACTTCTAGAATTGTTGTTGGGAACTGTCAAAACGTGAGCTATATTTAATTAAATCAATTTACACATTGTTCGAATTGGCAAAGTTTTGTGATCATTTGTTTAATTAAAATTAAAAATATCATTTATTTAAAAACAATTCACAATTTCAAAATTTAAACAATTTTTAGTAATCAAATAATTATTTTGGAAAAAGGTGCAAAATCAAAAACTTGTTTGCTTGATTCTATGAATTCGGTATGAATTTGGTGATTAGAGACAATTTTTAATTTTTTCTGGGCGTTAATAAAACCATTTTTTCTGGTCATACCTGCGAATAAGGAAAAAAGATCTTTTTCAAATATTTCTGAAAATATGTTAATTTTATTCCTACATTTATTGTTAACGTGTCTCATTAATGGCCCGGAAAAATTTTAATGACTTCAAAATTTTTAAGAATCATTTTATCTTTTGCATCTCTTTTGAACGATAATAACATACACATTTCGATTCTTATACAGTTAATAGCAAAAGTAATTACTTAAAAGCAATATTTTTACAAAAAAAATAATTTGAAGTTTACATAGTTGTTGGTTTTATTCAATTCTTTTCAAATAAGTTTTTAAATATAAGAATAGGAGCAAACTTGTTGAAAACTTCATGGCGAACAATTTTACTCTTACAAAATTTTCTTGTAAAATTAATAGCCTTCAAGTTACAGTAAATGAAAATCTAATTTTCTGTGAAATTATGGTTTTCCCCAAATTTGAGTGGGATTGAGGCATGTCTTAACGCCAACCTATTCAGCTGAAATTGTTTTAGTATAAGTTTTTTACTAAAATTAACCAAACTGGGGGCTGGGACTGAAAATCGAAATTTTTTTATTTTATTTTATTAGGGTGCCCAATGTACAGACATAATATTTTATTATAATTAGGAATGATTCTATACACTACCCCTACAAATAACATTCAAAGGGCCACGGTTCCTCTTACTACGAATTGAGAACATGAAACGATAACTGAAGCAACACAAAATTGATTGTTACACGTATCAGTTTTTATGTGCGTTGAATAAAGACTTTTAGTGTAAAAAATGTATTGCTTTAAAATGGGAACACTCCCTATAAATTCATACTTTCCGAAAACGAGATGGTAAGCGAAGCTTAACATTTTTATCAGCTACCGTAACAGTTATTGCCTTTTTCATAAAAGTCAGATGATAACAGTTACTTTTTATTTTTATTTTTTTGAACAAAAATAACAGTTATATTTGGATTTTTATTTTTTTAGAACAAAAATAACAGTTATTTTTAAATTTTAATTTTTTCGATCAAAAATAACAGTTATTTATGATTTTTATTTTTTTGAACAATAATAATACATAAAGCCAGCGCATAAGATATCCCAATGATGATCACACATTTAATAATTATAACACGTACATTTCTTTAAAAAATAACTTTTATTTTCCTCGAAACAATAAAAATCAAAAAATAATTATTATTTTTGTTCAAAAAAATAAAAATCATAAAATAACTGTTATTTTTTAAAAAAATAAATATCAAAAAATAACTGTTATTTTTGTCAAAAAAAAAAAAACAAATAAATCAAAAATAACTGTATTTTTTGATCGAAAAAATAAAATCAAAACTTTAAAAATCATAATATTTTATCATAGAAAAGTTCATAAGGATCAGTATGGTATACTTGAATCAGTTTGCCAGCATTTACTTCTATATACTTTTTTTTAATTTTCAAAATAACTGTTATTTTCGGTCACTGATTTTTATTGTTATGATGATGTATTTTGTAAAATTTCTTAAATTAAAAAAGAAACATCCCTTACACAGAAAAATGTTTCAGTAGTTTTTTATTAATTCATATAATTGTTTGAAAAGTATTTTAATTTAATTAATGTGATAATTGAATAAATTATTTTTTTAGTTAAAAGAAAATTAAAAAATTAATTTTTATTAAAGTAATTACAATTTCAGTTGTTTTGAAATAAATTTTTAATTAAAATATTTATTAAATAACAAAAAATATAAATGTACCGAGTTTCTGTCCAATTTCAAGTAAGAACACAAATCTTTAGTTTTATATGCAATTTAATTTATCAAAAGTATTCAAAAAGAAAGTTAAATATAATGAGTATTATGTAATTTTTAAAAATCCATGTAATGAGTAATACGTAAATGTCCAAATTAAAGGTAATGTTAGGAAAATTATAAAAATAATAAACTTTAGGCAACTTTTAAACAGGTAAATTAGTTTTTAAACTTTAGACAACTTTAAAAATGTTTTTCGAATTTAGGCAACTTTTACTAATTTCAACGTTAGGCAACACTTAAATAATTTTCAATTTTAGGCAACTTTGAAATAATTTTCAACTTTAAACTTTTACTATTTGTAATATGCGAATTTATATTAGGAAAACTTTTCATATCGACTGACAATTGAATAGTTTCTTCTTTGCTTGTTACTTTCAAGGTATGTTGAATTTCGAACACTTAACCCGTTGAGACCCTAACATAAATTCATTTTTTGCGATTAAAATAAAGAATAGGTGTTGGAAATTGTCAAAACAGGTGCTTTATTTAATTAAATCAATTAACATATTGTTTAAAACGGCAATGTATTTTGATCAATTTTTTATTAACATTAAAAATATCATATATAATTTATTCGACCTTTATTATTTATAGTACAATTAAATTATCGAGCTTATGGTCTTTTTATATAAAAAACTTTAAATGTTTATTATATCCTAATCATTTTGTTAATATGTGCAAAATCAACAAATTGTTTGCTTGATTCTATGAATTTAGTGATTGGAGGCAATTTTTAATTTTTTCTGTGTATGCACTTCTTAATTTTTTTTTTTTTGTTATTTTTTTTTGGCATTTCTTCAACTTTACGGACACAAATGACGGGTAAAAATCCAAGGCCGAAAGTCTTTTTTTAAGAAGAAATAGAATTAGTTGAAATAATTCGTACATCCATTTAAAGCGACAAACCGGGGTTTCGAGGCTGTTGCGGTCTTTTTTTATATATTTTTTTTACTCTAAACAATTATTTTATTAAAGAGTTATTTGACAACCAATTAGACGTATGATTAATATTTTAATAGATTATTGTGCATAAACACTTTTTTAAGTATATTTTTACCCCCCTTATTCATAAAGAAAAAAAACAGGTTTATTAAACAAATTTTCATAGTAAATTCGTTTCATAACCGTTTATTAGTCTGTTTTATTTTTTATGAATAAGACCGTTAATATTTAATATTTTCTTTACCTTCTTGACTTACGTGATACTTCATTTAGGCTATTTCGATAAAACACGGACCAATAATAGTAACCCTTTTTTGAGCGTTGTTACGATGGCAGTAAAATAAGTCAGACTTTTGTAGAATGTAAGAAGATATTGAAGACCTTAAGTAATTTTTCGACGAATAAGAGAGGCCCCTGCGCTAAGTTAGATTAATTTTGGAATGACTTACAATATAACGTAATGCTCACTGGCTAGAAATGCTAAACTTTTATTTATTTCATACAAACCTTATCTACCTACCCACCTATCCAACTCCTTTTATGAAATCCAAAAAACCGTCCTAGGTCCTTAACTTCAAAAAGGTGGTATTTCTGCGAGATAATGGCGTGGAATTTTATTCAAATTTAAGTAAGTTTAAAATAGGCTTTTTAAAGAGCTGGCAATGATAAATCCAATTTCACATAAATCCAACTATTTTTCATATATTTATATTTAAGATAGCGCTGATAAGGTTCTGAATTCCTTATTAAACGTGAAATAAAAATTTATTTTTAACGACGAACAATTCACTCGAATACATTTTATCTAATACTTTACTTTTTTTATTCATCTTATAAATAATTCATTGATAAACAAAAACCATTGAGATATATAGTATTAGCAATAGAAAAAACACGCAAGATAAATAACAACTTATATCCAGACTCATTTTCTATGAAATGAACCAATAATAAAACACTCACACATACAACAGTAGCAATCAAACAGGGCATAAAAAACATGAAGCTTACAAAATTGAATAAATTGATCCATTGTCCTTAAAAAACAAGTGTTCAAGTGTAACATATCAAAAAATTTGCCCAAAAAATATTGATGACCATTTTCATGTTAACCCAATAACCAAAAACAAGCAACAAACAATACAATAGACTCAAATCGGCAAACAAGAAAAAGATTCGAAACATTGCCACAAAACAACTGCCCACTCATACACTACCAACAAATGAACTAAAACAACTCCGAGGGGTTTTGTTAATTTTTTGCTTTTTATTTTGTTATCCCTAAACTCAACAACATGTGTCATTTTTCTTTTTGTTGAATGGCTCTGATGTTTAAGAGGGTGGGATGGGGGGAAAAAAATGATATAACGATAATGTTGGACAGGAAACAATCCAATACATAAAACCATATCAAACAAATAAACCATGAAATTTGAAATGTCTTGTTAAGTGTTACCAAGAATTTTAGATTTTTCTAAAGAACCATTACAAGAAAAATTCATTTGTTTTTAAAATTATTTGGATTTTTTTTTAATTTATTTTTATTGACAATAATGGGTCAACAAAGAGCTACTTTTAAAAGAAACGCTAGTAAGAAGACGAATTAAAATTTTTCCGCAAAGAGGAAAAATTTTTCTAATAAAAAATCTTGTAGCAAAATTTAATTTAAATTTAAGGCACAAATGAAGGCTACAGCAATTTTCGCTAATTAAAACTAAAAAAAAATTGATTCAACTAAAATGTCTTCTGCAAGAAATTTGCATCATGCATTTCTGAAATTTTTATTTTTCAATGGTGGAAAAAAAATTGTTTTGGAAGGACAGTTGCAGGGTATTAGAAACACAAAAATATCTTGCAGAAATATATGAAAAAATTTTGCTGCCTTTCATCTTTCGTTTAAAAATATATAGTTTTGTTAATAGTAAATTCTGAACGCTGATTTGCCACACCACCCCGCTGGATTTAGCGTGCTCGAATTAGGGACACCCCGCTTGACCGTTTTTTCAACTAGAACAGTGTAATTAATCACTTCTTAAAACTAGTAGTGAAACAATGAGTTAAGCCAGTGCCAGACAAAAATTTATTGGTAATATAATTAATCATAGTTAAGTGTTTGCATGCCTCCATTTTCATGCAACAAGATCTGAAGTCTCCCTCATTCGTAACCGTTGGTGTATGCGATCGTTTAGTAAGTTTCGCCCGAGAAGGTTTGGGTGAGATTCCAACTTTTCTGAATATTTTGCACTCGGTCTGATAACTTCCCCTATGAGTGAAAAAATTGAGTTTTCAGAATTCAACATTTTAAGTCCCTCTATTAAAAGAAAAAAAATTCTGAAAATTTCGTGTTGACCTCTCAGTAAGAAATGTGCTCCAAAAGGAGCAGGTTTTATGTATGGATTCATACCTCAAATCGTTTCAAACCTGCTGATGGGATGACTGATTTTTGTATGGGGGTCTTCCCGGTTGGGAGGACTATTTTCTGGAGAATCTGTTTCGTATGATTCTGACAGAATCATATGAAATATATAATCATGGCTAAGAGGTTTTGTTTGTTCGCAACTTTTCAAAAATATGGTTGAAGTCTACTGATTCGTATAGACATGCTTAACACCAACTAATTAAAACTAATTTAAAATAAATTTGGGTGAATATCTCAAATAATAAATTGATTAAATTCCTTTAATTTGTTATTTGCTTTTGCAAAACGTTTGTCTCAAACATCATTTAACAGTTTCTAAATTACATTATAAAATTAAAAGGTTAGCATGTTAATAGAAATTAAAAAAAAAATAAAGCTAAAGTTTGATCAATGTACTGGTTACACTTGTCCTGGATTTTACCGTCAACTATTTGTTAGGTGTGAACATACTTTAAGTATTTTGTTGGTTTCTTATCGCTGTAAATTACTTTTTATCGAAATTAACGTTTTATAACAAAAATTTATTTGATTTTTGTGTTTTTATGTATTCGAATTAAAGCCGGTTAACCGGTTATTTTAAAAATGCTTAACCGAAAACCGGGTTTTTTGAAATAGCAACTATTCGGATTATTCGAAAACCGGTTTTTGAAAACAGTCGAATAATCGGTCTCCCTAATATTTAGAGAAAACATCCAAATTTGAATTTTCATAAAAAAAATTTTTTAATTAGTACTACTGCTCAATTTATGTATGTACTTTATTGTGGTTTATTTGTGGCTTTCAACTATGGGTCTTTTTATAAATACCAAATGACTTCATACACGTAAAAAAACATGGTTGTGGCAAGCATATTCTAAGAGTAACATATTATGATAAGATTCATGATTGTAATCAACATATTACAATTATTATTGAATCATATTATGACCAAATATATTCGTAATATTACATCATAATATTTTTCCCTTAATCCTAATTTGTTTTCGTTACATCATATTATAATTAAATGTAATCATATTATTAGCATGTTAATCATAATAAGTTAAGAAGTAATCATATTATTATCATGTTAATCAGAATAAGTTAAGAAGTTATCATATTATTATCATGTTAATCATAATAATATGTAGAAATATTTTTAATATATATTTATGCTTATTTACTTACTGGCAACCTAAACGTAAAGCTGTTACAGATATTTCACATCATAATATGATTATATGACATTAAATGGTTGTGCGGAATATAATATGTTTTCAAAGTTATCATTATTTAGTTGTTATAAAAATGATTATTTTTCAGTTAACCATACTTAAATTTATAATCGCGATAAACATTGACAGGTTTACAGTAATATTAAATAAAAAAAAATTCCAATATTTTGTGTACGGCAACAATATATTGTTACAATAAATATATTGTGCTTCCCGTAACCATGCCAAACTATAATTTTTCTCTGCATGTAAGCGTTTGCGTCAATTTTTTATTTTATTTTTTCTTGTACTTGTTTTTATTTGGAGCTACGTCGCACAGTGGCGCCATTTGAGTTTTTTCGTTGCAAAAATCATATCTTTTGAACCGAATAAGATAATTGAACAGTTTAAACAGCATATGATAGATAACTGTTCAGCCTATGAAATGAGCGTTTGGAAAGGGTGCTACACTTTGTAGGGGCCTACTTATGGGTTATCAAAGTTAAAATTAGTAGAAAAATAAATTTTTTGGTAACTAAGAAAAATTATTTTTACATATTTAGATTGTTTTTATTTTTTTTCTTTAGGGTTTTATGTTTTAAATTATTACCCAACAAATTAAAAAAGAAATAATTTTTTTTTTTTAAATTTTCTGTAAAATATTCACACAATTCGTAAGAGAAGGTATATCTAAAAGACTAACCATTTCTAAACTATAATTATTTTGTAACTCTTTTCGTGACTTCACATGCTTAAATTGTTTAATGGTTTCAGTAATTGTTGCGCCAACTTTCAGTCGTAGACTAATACAGGCATTATGCTTATTTTGCAATATATAGGCTTATGCTACCATGCCTAAAAATTTACCTGTTCCCTGCATACATATGAATTTAGGCTGAATAATGCAATTTTGATATTATGCACGTTTCCAAATAAGATTTGTGCCTACCTGTAGGGACCATAAGTCAATATTGTTCATCACCATTTGTACGCCAGAGTATTGTTTAAGTGAGGTACGTACCTGCTAATTTCAATGAGTAGTCTTTTTCAAACTATTAGATCAAACTACTGTCAGTCAAAACATATAAGGAATGGACGCCATACAATTTCTGCAACCATGTCTTTTTAACCTTTTTTACCTCTAGAAGCCAAACGGGCAGATAAAACCTTTTAAATTATGTAAAGAAATAATCAAAGAACAGGTTTTGAAAATATAGCAAATAGAGAAATATATAGATTTTTTTTTATTTTCCGTCAAAGTTGAAAAATAGTGAAAAAACGGATAGTTTTTAAATAGTGATTTACCAGGAGAAACACAAAGCAAACAGTTAATTTTTTTTTATCATTATACATTTAATAAATACATCAATCAATACAAACAAAAAATAAGGCGATTCGTTACCTATTTTTCGTGATATTACACCTGAAATCGCAACAAATTGACTAAAAATTCTGTGTTTTTTTGAAAACCGAAAGTCGGTCAACTTTGAACGGTTATATCTTCTAAACTAAAAATGTGATATTAAGAGTGGCATATTTGAAATCGTTGAAAAGTTTCCTATAACATTGGTTTATTCAAAACTTCGTCGGCGCTCATGAAAATTTTGATTTTTGCAACCTCGCTTGCTCTACGGGCGCCACTGTGCGACGCTCATGTTATAGGAAACTTTTCAACGATTTCAAATATGCCACTCTTAATAATATCACATTTTTAGTTTAGAAGATATAACCGTTCAAAGTTGACCGACTTTCGGTTTTCAAAAAAACACACAATTTTTAGTCAATTTGTTGCGATTTCAGGTGTAATATCACGAAAAATAGGTAACGAATCGCCTTATTTTTTGTTTGTATTGATTGATGTATTTATTAAATGTATAATGATAAAAAAAAATTAACTGTTTGCTTTGTGTTTCTCCTGGTAAATCACTATTTAAAAACTATCCGTTTTTTCACTATTTTTCAACTTTGACGGAAAATAAAAAAAAACTATATTTTTCTATATTTGCCATATTTGCAAAACCTGTTCTTTGATTATTTCTTTACATAATTCAAAAGGTTTTATCTGCCCGTACGTGCCCGTTTGGCTTCTAGAGGTAAAAAAGTTTAAAAAGACATGGTTGCAGAAATTGTATGGCGTCCATCCCTTATATGTTTTGACTGACAGTAGTTTGATCTAATAGTTTGAAAAAAACTACTCATTGAAATTAGCAGGTACGTACCTCATATAAACAATACTTTGGCGTACAAATGGTCAGGAACAATATTGACTTATGGTCCCTACAGGTAGGCACAAATCTTATTTGGACACGTGCATAATATCAAAATTGCATTATTCAGCCTAAATCCATATGTATGCAGGGAAGAGGTAAATTTTTAGGCATGGTAGCAAAAGCCTATATATTGCAAAATAAGCATAATGCCTGGATAGTCTACGCTTGAAAGTTGGCGCAACAATTACTGAAACCATTAAACAATTTAAGTATTGAAAACATGGCGTTGAACTGTTTATAAAGTCAACCACACCAAAGTTTTTCACGGAAGTGAAAATTCTTCCTGAGAAGTTGACATTGATCAGCAAATGGGGCTGCGATGGATCATCCGGACAAAGCGTTTATAAGCAAAGGATATCTTCCGATGACGCTACAATATCGGACGGAAATATGTTTATGGCATCTGTTGTTCATTTGCGGCTAAAATCGGATGATTCCCTACACTGGAAAAATCCACGTCCGTCATCAGTGCATTATTGCCGACCACTAATGTTTCAGTTTGCAAGGGAATCGGCAGAACTCATAAGGACTACGGTAAAGGACATTGAAGAACAAATAAGCAAGATTAAGCCTACAAAGCTGCAAATTGGAGAAGGAAAATATATTGAATGCAATTACGAGTTCCACCTGACCATGGTTGACGGAAAAGTCGTAAACGAACTGACAGGAACAACCTCAACAATGTCATGCCCGATTTGCAAAAAGAGTCAGAAGAACTTTTTTCAATTCAATTAAATTTATTTCATATATAATAATATAATTAGTTGTAAAGAGTTTAAGATTAGTATCTTTTTCTGCTTAATTATAACATATTTCAATTAGTTATCATATACATATATATAGACAGAATTATATTGGAGGAAAAATTTAGCAAAAACCTATTTAAACCCCTTTTTTCGTTTTATTTTTATATTTTTTATTATCGATTTTTTATTATTATTTGTCAGAAGAACTTTGGTAATTTAAACGATTCTACAAATTAGGAGAATTACGAATATGGAATGTCACCATTGCACGCAAGGATAAGGTGTATGGAATTCTTGCTAAAACTGGCATATACCCTACCACAAGAGGAGGAAAACTTCGATGAAAATACATCAATAAAGGATAAGGAAAAGATCAGAAAGAAGCAAATACAGGATGCTTTTTTTAAACAAGTTGGACTAAAAGTAGACTGTCCCAAGCACGGATACGGTAACTCAAACGATGGAAACACTTCTAGGAGATTTTTTGAAAATGATGAGGCAGTAACTACTAGAATCATTGGAATTGACAATCAAATCGTGAAAAGATTGGGAACGATCTTGGATGTTTTAAACTGCAAAGAAAATGTAAATTCTACAAAATATGGAGAGTATGCGTCGAAAACTGCATCTTTTTTAGCAGAAATGTATCCACAGAAGAAGTTGACCCCGACCGTCCATAAAATATTGGCGCATGGCAAAGATATAATTGAGTACCAGTCTTTGCCAATTGGAGAGCTTTCTGAAGAAGCACAGGAGTCTCTTAACAAATTTTATAAAAAATATAGATTGCAGAACACATTCAAAGCATCAAGGGTAAGGCAAAATGAGGACCTCTTCAACATGTTGGCAGCATCTTCCGATCCACTTATTTCTTCCCTGCGGCATGTGAAGTCACGAATAGAGTAACAAAATAATTATAGTTTAGAAATGGTTAGTCTTTTAGATATACCTTCTCCTACGAATTGTGATGAATATTTTACAGAAAATTGAAAAAATAAATTTAAAAAAAAAAATTATTTTTTTTTTAATTTGTTGGGTAATAATTTAAAACATAAAACCCTAAAGAAAAAAAATAAAAACAATCTAAAAATGTAAAAATAATTTTTTTTAGTTACCACAAAATTGATTTTTCTACTAATTTTAACTTTGATAACCCATAAGTAGGCCCCTACAAAGCGTAGTACCCTTTCCAAACGCTCATTTCATAGGCTGAACAGTTATCTATCATATGCTGTTTAAACTGTTCAATTATCTTATTCGGTTCAAAAGATATGATTTTTGCAACGAAAAAACTCAAATGGCGCCACTGTGCGTCGGTAAACTAGATTTAAGCCGTTTAATTTAAGATAAATAGTTTAAAATCGAAATTAGTTTGTGCGTAACTTAAGACCGGGGGACTTACACCAAATTATTGTTACTTTCAATCATATTATGGTTCAATTAGTCCTCCATCAAGATGCTACCTCACTTTTTGGCTATTAATATGTTAGCCACTAATAAGATAATAGTGGTTTTTCAGCGATAACATGTTCTTCTTAGAAACGGGAAAAATTTTATTGTTTATATCAAACCATAAAATTAGTTATACTGAAGATTGTTGTAAAATAGACAAACTTATCTAAATTGGCTAAAAATCACTTAAGTTTCAAGAATTTAAGTATGTAATTGATTGGTTGTTAAATGAATATTTATCGACGTTACACACGGAATGACAAACTTAATACACTCTCATTCAACACTCTTGGTGGCGGAGGGTATAAAAAGGGATTTCACCTTGCATTAGTTCAAAGAATATCCCAAAAATAGTTTACAATGAAATAAAATACAGCTTTCATAGTAAACTAAGAAAAATAACAACAAATAAACAACAAATCTATTGTGTAAATTTTAAATAACAAATAAGATAAAAGATTGCATGGGTGTGTGCTTATAAAGAGGCATCCAGTTTTAGTAATAACACATGGTCTAAACTTTAGGTGTGAGTCCAAATACTCACACACATGACCTTAAGTATTCTTTTGTGTGTGTGTGGTGTGTGTGTGTATGTGTATGTATGTCTGTGCATGTGTGAAGAAGATTGAGTGACAGGAAAAGCTGTTTCTTTGCAAACGTATAAATGTATTCGTGTATCCCGCATTTGCTATTTTTATTTACAATAAGAAAGCAGATTCTTGTAGTTTTATACCTTTTTTTTTTTGTATAGAGTTACTGTTATTTTACTTCGTTTTATATTATTCTTTATGTTGTTGTTAAGTGATTTGTTTCGCATAAATAATACACGAACAAACAACACAACAGCAGCAGCAATAAAAACATGATAATAGCAACAACAAGAACTAGTGAAACAATGTATTCGGTAAAATTCAATAAAATGACATGAAAATATAATTTTGTAACATACAAATGCTTTTATCGAACACAAATACTTTTATATTTTTTATCAATTCATGTTTCATTTTTTGGTTGAGACGAATCTGAAAACAATAAAATGTTCAAATAAAAAAATTTTAAAGATGACAACACAAAGATGATAAAAAAATAATAACGCTTGATGGCTTTTGTAACACCTAGTAAGAAAAGGAAACTTTTTTACGAAACGATGGCTTCGCTTTATGGAATAAAAACGTAAGAAACTTAAGTTTTAAATATGCGATTTTGAATAGACACTAATATGAAAATATTAAATATTCTTGTTTAATGTGTTGTGTCATATACATATTTTTTACATTTTGTCCTAAATATTGGAAATTTGAATGGAAATTATTTGGAGCCTAAAATGAAACGTAAATATTTCACGTTTTGTTCTAACAAGATGGCAATGCATTCCATTTTTTTTTATAATTTCCACATAAATTATGAAATATCAGACCTTAATAATCAAGCTAAAAGCAACTAAGCATGATATATTCAGCAGTGCCAAATCCTTGACACCCTGCACTATAGAAGATTTACTAGAATCGAAGCTCTCTTTAAACAAATATTCAGCAGTGCCAAATCCTTGACACCCTGCACTATAGAAGATTTACTAGAATCGAAGCTCTCTTTAAACAAACTAAAAAACGTTCCTCTCAAAATTTCGTACACGTGAAATTCAACAACAAAGTAAACATACTTCTTAATAAACAATCATAGAGTTTAAGTTTTTTGACAGCTGTGTTTTCCTCTCTCTCTCCTTCTCTCTCTCTCACTTTCTACATTCTAGTCAATTTTCCATGCCTGCCACCAAGAATTTAATTTTTTCGGAAGAGGACGTTAAATCGGAAGAGGAATTTGTAAATTATTGATTGGTCATTACAGAATGTTGTAGAGTACTCTCGCTTACAGTCACATCTTTAACAGCGGAACGCGTTTTCCAGTTGTCAAAAATCCTCATGCCCACACAATTTGTATGAAGAATCCCTAAATAGCGCGGCCTCAACGCTTTGCAATTGGAAAATCTGATTTTGACAGCGCGTTAAAAAAGCAGGGTTTCTATTTTTGTTGTTTTGACAACCCAGTTTTTATCGTTTGATAATAAATAATGGCAAATTAGCTATTTTTAAGTCATATTAGCGGTTTTAATTGCATTTCTTATTTCTTGAATGAAAGTTTTAGTAAGCACGAAAGTTAACACTACTGTTTGTGACACAACACTAACGCTCTTGTTTAGGTATGGCATATCAGCGTCAAAGCTACGCGGAAGAAAACTTCCGCCTTCCGCTCTTGTTTAGGTACGGCTGTAAGTGGCAGAAAAATCGCAGACTATATCGCTTATGTGACCATAAGCCTAGTTCACATATATGCCACTATGAGGCATATAACCGAATTCGAATATAATCAATTTATGTGAATATAAAAAATTCATATTTAATACACCGACAGTAGGGTTATATGGTTAAAATATTAATAAGATATTTTAGCCCTGATACCAAAAAAAAAAAAAATTTTTTTTTGTTTGTATAAACAGTGGATGATGTACAAGCGCATTGAACGCTTGGTGTGCACCTGCAGATTTAACCGTAATAGCCATAGTAGTTAAATGTTCACCCATTGAAAAATCTTGTATGCCTTTGTACGTTTTAAGATATTTTTAATGACTTTTGTGAAAATAAAAATCATTTTGCTACAAATTTTGGGTTTCTACGAAGCGACCACAAGCAAAGTCACTGGGACAGTTTCTGACCTATTTTCGCTAGTTAACAGTCTTCCAACATTATAAGAAAATGCAATAAATAAAACTGAGGTGCAGAACAGACTTACGTAGCATTAGCTCTGAATGAAATGTGCATTAGCTTTTCCTCAACAATAAATTTCCGTGTTTTTATTAAAAATAAAAATCGGGAATTCAGCACGTCATGGAGAAATCTTATATATAATAAATTTTGTATTTCCGAAAATAACTTTTGATAATAAATTTGCATGTGCCCGGCAAAAATGAACTGGCAAATTACTTTATTAAGCAATTGGTTTTTTTAAATTTTGTTTTTTCTTTTTACCCTATTACAGCAACAATTCGAGTTGGTGTTACTAGACTGTTCTAAGGCGTTTGACACCGTAGAACATTCGATTCTTTGCCTAAAACTCAAACACTTTTTTAGATTTTCATCAACAGCAGTAAACCTTATATCGTCGTATTTGTGTAATAGATCGCAGTCAGTTTGCCATGGTTCTAAAACATCTAGCTGTTGCGCAGTTTCTAGAGGTGTACCCCAGGGCTCTATACTTGGACCTCTTCTATATGCCCTGTATTCAAACGACTTACCTCCCCACCTACTGCATTGTGGAATCCAAATGTATGCAGACGATGTACAGCTTTACATTAGCTGTGAGCCATCTCGAGTCATCGACTGTATTAGTGAGTTGAACGAAGATTTGGACAGAATTAACCAATGGGCGACAAGGAATGGTCTTTGTTTAAATGCCAGAAAGTCTCATGCAATGATAATAGGAAAACCAAAACTGTTTCCATCTTTAGTACCACCAGTAAGGATGAATAATACAACAATTGAACTAGTTGAGACTGCTAAGAATCTTGGAATAATCTTCAATAAAAAACTAAATTGGTTAGATCACATAAATGCAATTTGTGGTAGAACATTTGCTATGTTACGTAATTTGTGGATGAGTCAGCATTATACCCCCTTAAAAATACGAATGTTATTAGAAAAATCGTACCTACTGCCAACACTTATTTATGGTTGTGAGCTTTATTCAAACTGCGACTCGTTAAGTAATGGCGATTTCTTTTCTGAGAAATATGTTGCATAAATGGTACATGCTCTATCTCTTTTGTGTAGAGCATGTACCATTTATGCAACATTTTTCTCAGAAAAGAAATCGCCATAAGAAAAAACTAAATGTAACATATAATAATATTGTCAGATATGTTTTTGGACTGAAGCGCTTTTCTAGAATTTCACGCTATTCAAAGAAAATATACAATATATCATTTGATAACCTGTTAAAGTGCCGTTCGTTAATTTTACTACACAAGATTATATACACAGAGCAGCCGAATTACCTGTATCGTAGGCTCAATTTCTTCAGATCAAATAGGGGGAAAAAGATAAACGGTATTCCACATCGTGATGAGAAATCCAAGAAACACTTTTTAATAAGCACTATTAGTCTCTGGAACCATTTACCTCATAATTTTCAAACGACAGGCAATGCAAAGCATTTTAAATGTCTGATTTTTAAGCATTTTTCGTAACAAATATGATTTAATTTTATTTAAGTATTAAACTTTGTTAACACTTTCTTTTATTTTTGTTGATATTTTATTTTTGATTTTAATAATTTGAAATTTTTTGGAATACAGTTGTTAAAACAAACATTTAAATTTCCCTTTAAATTTAACATAACAAATGATAAATATGCCTGTAACAACTTGTTCAAACTTTAAATATTGATTTGTTACTTTGTTATTTCTGTCATTAATTGTATAATTTATTCCTTATAATTAATTAATTATTTTATTACTTATTTGGAACTATGTATGTATTTATTAACAATATTTTCCCAATGCTGTTAAAGAGACTTGGTCTTATAGCATTGGCGTGCTAAATAAATAAATAAAAAATAAAATAAATAAAAAAAAAAAAAAAAAACCAGTCAATTGCTTTGTTGAAGTTTTGATATTGTTACAAGTAAGACCTGAGTGTTCAAAATTCTCATTCACTTTATAGTCTTATTTGTATAATATTTTTAGATTTTCTAAAGTCTTTGGAAAAAGTTTCCTGACGAGCTGGCCCAAGCAACCAGCTAAATGCGCATAGAAACAAGCTTTCCCACAACAATAAATTTCATTGTTTTTATTAAAAATAAAAATTGGGAGTTTAGCACGTCATGGAGAAATCTTATAAATAAGAAAGTATTGAGGGTGTAGATAATATTGAAATCTGTTGTTTTTCTTCAATTCTTGAACTTCGATACAAAGCTTGAAAATTTCAAAAAACGCATTGTTGAGCTACTAACATGACTCTGCACTTCGAAAGCTTTGAAGACACGGTCACCCTTACACCTTGTAATAGTTCTGATAAGTCTGCAAGAACTGAACTTTCGAGCGTTTGTTAAAATCTTAAAAGAAAATTTTCAGAATGATGATCCCCTGTTGATTCTACGCTGTGGTTCAGCTAAAGTAGAAGTCTAGATATACATACTTTATTTTTCTAGAGACGCAGATCCGCTTGTTTACTGGCGCGATCAAATGATATACCCAAAGCTTTAGAACATGGCTCAGAAATACTTAAGTTTTTAAGTTAGTTATGTCACATCTGAGAGCCCATTTTCCACTGCAGTTCTGCTTCAAGTTGCAAAATCGTGTGTCTCTGCAGTTAAAAAACGATTTGCTTGCTGTGTGTAAAAACAACAAAAACAACAGAACAAGAAGAAAACACATTATTTTCATGTTTAAAAAGTAAAATTGAAAGCAAGAGTTCTCATTTAGTTTATATTTTTAATTAAATATGTGCATTAAGTTTTTAAAGCAGTGTGGCCAGGTCTAAAAAAAATTTACAGCTAAATCTGGCATTAGACAAGGCCAAAAAATTCTAAAAATTATTTTAAAAAATGCTATAATTTTTTAAAATTTTTTGTTAAAAATTTATTACGAGTATAAAATTTTATTCGAAACTATATACATTTCAGTGACTAATTTTGTAACGAAATGGAAATAAATGGTTATATATAAGCAATTGGCTCGATTTTGGTAAAGCATCTGATATACATATATAAATATGTAGCACAGGTAGTAAAGATTAAATTTTAATTTTAGGGGACCTGCAAACCTCTAATGTATGCAAAATGTAAATGATTTATTTCTATGATATACAAAATTTTGTAGATCATTTTATTATTTATAGTTTAAGAAAAATTGAAGCTTTAAATAATTATTTTTTCAGCAGTTAAGAGCAAACAATTTTTTCAAACATTTACAACGTTGAATTTTTATTTAAATACAAAGTGAAATTTCCTTATACTTTTAAATCGTAATATCAAAGGGCAAAAAATATTTACAATCGACATGATAAGCGCACGATAGGTAAAATGTTTCTGAACTTAAGAATTATTAATTTTCAGACTAAATTTCATTTTAGTTACTATTTTTAGTCAAAATTTATTATGATTTAAAAATTTTTTTTAGTAAGATCAATAAAACTATTCGTCCAAATTTTTAAAAGAAAAAATGCTAAAAACATTTTCCAAAAATGCTAAATAAAATGCCAAGTGTAAAATTAAAATTTGCAGCTAAATAGAAATTTTTAATGTTAAATTTAGCTGAAAAAATGCCAAAATGGCCACACTGTTTTAAAGTAAAAATCATATCGGGCATGATGGTGGTGTTTTATTAATGGAATTCTGTAAGGTGTGAAACGGGTGTCAATCATAATAATATTCTTCTACTAATTGCACTTTTGGTTTATTTCAAGTACGAATTCGGGATTAAATCAACTTTATAACACTTGAATCAAGCACATTTTGGGTTTGATTCAATCTCAGTTTTACTTAAATTTATCTCATTTTCGGATTATTTTAAGTACGAACACGGGCTTGAATATGGATAAGTTGAGTATTTCGCGATTGAATAATCCGTACTTGAATCAATCTTTCTGTACTTGATTCAAGAAAATCCGTACTCACCGTACTATTGACACCGCTTCGGATTGATTTGAGTACGGCTGGATTGATTCTTCTTTGGAGTGTAGCTATTGATATTAATTTCGAATATTAATAATCCCCTTCACTGTTTTTTTTTTTTTTTGCTTAAAAAATAAATTTCAATTTGTTGTTTTTTAATACCCCAATTCCGTTAGACAATTATGTCGTCTTGTCTTAAGAAGAAAAGTAGTCGAATTTACGATTCATTTACACAAAAAAAAATTTTCTTCTATATTATGTGGTTTGTGTTTATTATTTAGGACATTTACATGTTATTATTGCCAAGATATTTATTTTGTTGAAATTTAAAATTTTTCTTCTACTTTTTTATTTAAATTTATATATTTTAATGGTAAGGCAATAATGTTTTAAAAAAACTCAACAAATAAATAAATATAAAAATTATTAATAACAAAATTGTCAACTATTAAAAAAATTGAAGATTTGCAATGAAAACTTTTCATCCAAAGTACGGCACATGCTTGTCTGAGAAACGCATCCAAAAAATTCGTTACCAACGGGACTTTGGTAAATACCCAGGCAGACATCGTGAATCTAAACAAAAATTAAATACTACAGTGGCATTATAAATACAAAATTAAGAGTTTTAATTAAATGTTGTGTCATCACAGTTCTACTAATAAAAAGTATGACTTAATGTTACCATTACCACACAAAGTATGTATTTCTGCACACCTACAATATTATAAACACAAAAATTTCACCTAAGTTGTATAGTATTATTATGTATTTCTGCTGATGTTTGTAACACCTTAAAATATTGGTCCTAGACCCACCTTTAAGTAACCGATCGACTCAAAATCACTTTCTGAGTTGTATTAACTATGTCCGTCCGGCTGGCTGGCTGTCCATGCAAACATTGTGCGCAAAGTACAAGTCGCAATTTTGGAGATAATTTGATGAAATTTGGTACAAAGGCTCTAATTGGCACAACAACCAAGTCAACTGATGGGGCGGATCGGTCCATAATTTCACATAGCCCCTATTTACCCATATTCCATCATATTATGTTGGTACTAGGATTAAATTTGCTCCAAACTAATTTTATTGCAATTAAAATCATCTTACCAAAAATTTATTTCACCATAGCTCCCATACAAATACTACTCCCGAAAATAGCTTTTAATGCCATAACTTCCTTATAAATGTAAGTATTTATATACAAATTTGCGATAATGACTTTTACGATATCTACTATGACATGACAAAATTTTGTGCTAATGGGTCCAAAATTTACCATAGGTCCCATATAAACCTCTTCCTAAGACCTTTTAAAGGCAAACAAATTTCAATATGAAAATATTCAAGAAGACTACAAAATTGTTTTCGTCTATTTTGAAATATAAAAACTTTCACAATAATTTTACTGAATCAAATATTTAACGATATTAGGTGCCACAATCATAGACAATAACCATTATTGATTTATAGAATTTAAAAATAAAAAGTCAAATATTTAGAGAAGAAAATTCGTCCAATAGAATTGGGGGGTAAATCTTAATAAAATCCATTTTAAATATTAATAATCTCTTACACTGTAATTTTGTATAATAATAAAATTACCCTACTGGAGTTCTGTTAATTTTTCCTTGAACTTAAATTTAATATTCTTATCAGTATCGGTGTCGCCGATATTTCTTTTTGAGTAGCGGCATCGGTATTGTATCGGCAAAAAGGCGTATCATTACATCCCAAGTTTACATGGACAGGCAAGTTTACATGGACGGATGGACAGCGTTAGATCGACTAATATTTTAAGGTGTTGCAAATATCAGCATAAACGCATAATATTCTTTCCATAATTGTGGTGTGGGTTAAATAAAAATTTTGCAAAACAAATTTGACCGAAATAAAGAAAATTATTTTACAAGTCTACAAGATCTAATAAACTTTCAAAGCAACAATATTTATTTGACTTCTACGACATTTGATGTTTAGCAACAACAAGCTTAACACCTAATGAAAATTATTGCTAAAAAATTTATTCAATTTCTTTCTTTTGAGCTCTATGTACACGTTATTGTTATTCGATTTTCTTTTGCATTTTCACAGTTTTTTCTCTGTATTTCTATAAAATGCTCATTTTATGCATTTTTCAAATATTTATTGATGCCAAGAAGAATTTTTATTTGCATTCGTTTGTAAAACAGCTCCTCCTAATTTTCACATTGAATGAAGAATGTATTTCTTTTACCCTTCGTCATCTAGTTTTTATTTTCTTCTCTTTTTTTCCTACCAGCTTTTTGTTATACCAACACACAAAAGGAATGTACCAAATGCTAATGCTTCAAGGAGTTAACACAAGCAGTAAAGCAACCTTTTTCATCTGCAGACAAGCACTTGTAATACCAATGGAATGATGACGGTGAAGATGATGATGATTGTTTGTTAGTTGCAATCAAATATAGTTTCTACTCCCTTATGCATCTTTTATTTTATTTTTTTATATTTTGTTGTTGTAGCCATTGCTCCTTCATTTAAATGGAAAGAAAGATGGAAAAAATGCTGGCATTATTTCGGTGTGTTTGTCAGTAGAAGCAGCCTCTGTAAAGATCCCAAGCTGCATTAGCATTTATAAGGCAAAGAGGCATTTTTATAATCATATACAAATATATGTGTACATGCATACATATACATAAACATATATAAATAAATGCATTCATATATTTGTAAGTATGTACAAATACCTATATTTATGCTCACATACATATGAAATTGGAAGTACGTTTCTCTCTATGTTACACTTGTAAAGTAAAAGAAAAAGCATCTGTTTGTTTGTAGTGTGTTGATTTATTTTATTTCATTTTTTGCTTGCCTCCTATTTTTTCTTGCATCTTTTTGCTTCTTCGTGTTACTTTCTATGGTACTTCATTATGGTAAGTAGAGGTGTACATGATTATAATTTTATTTTGTTACACATAAAGTAAATAACAAAATATATGAATTTAATGATTATGTAGAGCATTTCATTATATTTCTCTCGTAACTTTAACAAATGGTTCTAGTTAGAAAAAAAGGTTTCGTTAATACGTTTTAAAAAAATACTTGTTTAAATCAGAGAAAAGAAAAATCAAGGAGGTTAGTTTTTAACATTAATCTATATAATATATAAAACTTTGCGCATTTAGTTCTTAAATTACCTTTTTCTTAATGTATAGACAAACTGTCTGGTGCTGAATCTCGACCTAAATTTATAAGACTGACAACCAAAATTTGTAGCAAAATGCTACAAATATTTTCACAAAAGTCATTAGAAATTAGTAGAAAAATCTTAAAACGTACAAAGACGTGCAAAGTAAAACAGCTAAAGCTGCAGGTCCACACCAAACTTTCAATGCGTTTGTACATCATTCCAGAAAGTAGTAGTGTAAAATTGTATTGACAAGTTACACAGCAAACGTGTAGAATGCACGCACAAAGAAAAAAACATGGTTGTGGTAAACATATTCTAAAAGCAACGTATTATGATAAGATTCATGATTGTAGTCAACATATTACAATTATTATTGAATCATATTATGACCAAATATATTCGTAATATTACATCATAATATTTTTCCCCTAACCCTAATTTGTTTTTATTACATCATATTATGATTAAATGCAATCATATTATTAACACGTTAATCATAATAAGTTAAGATGTAATCCTATTATTATCATGTTAATCATAATAATATGTAAATTAAATCTAAAACCGAAAAATATTTTTAATATATGTGTCGTTTATTGTAAAAGTGGTGTAACTCCATATTTTTAATAAAAACATATTTTTGTAGAATAGTATCACATTAAGTCATATCTTTCGTAGTAACAGTAAAGCAACTGCAATATTTGCACCAAAACTCCATAGATGACGTTACTTGTTTACTCGCAGAAGTAAAACTGCAAAATATTCACTATAAGAGTGAAGTAAAGGCTCGTTTTCTAGAAATTTAATTACAAGGAGATAATTCACTGTTACAATGAACGACACATATATTTATTGGGGTATACATTCGGTTAACCAATTAATTACTACCCGATTAACTGATCGGTTAATTAAAAATTGGCTATTTTCGATTAACGATTAAACCGGTTATTTTAAGAGGATTAACCGATGTAACAAAATTTTTAATTTTTTGTGGTGTTATAATATATTTTTTTGTGTTCTTAATTACTTCTTTCGTGTCATATACAAAAGGTATGTGTTTAGAAATATTTTTTCAAACAAACAAAGAAGGTGTTAGTGATCTCCGTTTTAAATAAATGTTTGCTGTCATCAGTTTTTTGTTTCACGTACTTCTTATATGCATGTGTTTAGTTATTTGTTTCTTCTCATATTTTCTCATATTAATATTTTAAAAGAAATAACCGAAACAATTAGAAGTGTTAACATTTTAAAAAATTTAACAGGACCCTAATGGCATAATGAAAATTTTATATGTTTAGAGAAATCCAGGAAGAAGACTGAGAAATAAGATATTCTGTATTATGGGGTGCTTTTGATTTCTCTCTAAATGAAAGAATTCTTTCCAAGTCAAGTTTTATCGAAACTAATGAAAAAAATCTCTTTAATCCTTAATTATTAAACCAACTTATTTGTCTAAAAGATTAGTTTATCAGATCTCCTTAAAGTATTGAAATAACTAATAAAATGATCACACAGTTTATTTTTAATTAATACATATGGGCTGTTCACGGAAGGCTGGTTATTAAGTTATATGCGTATTTAGTTATATTCATTTTTAAATATATTTTGTTGCTTTTAATATAACTACATAACCATATAACCTGATAATCCGCATTTCGTGAAAAACCGAATAAGTTTTATTAATTTAAAAATACATAATATTTATAAATTAAAGAAACATGTATTACATATTTATGAATTATTTTTTTTGTTTGCTCATTTTACTTCAAAAATTGTAATGTTTGTTATGTTATTGTTGTTTTTTTTACTAAAAAACTCCAAATAATAAATAATTTATGAATTTTTATTTACTGAAATTACCTAATTTATAAAAAATCTTTTTTAATCGGATAACCGATCAATAACAAAATTAAGCGATTATTAACCGATTAAACCAAAACCTCGGTTAGTTAATCGAGCGATTTACCGATTAGAGCAAAAGCCCGATCAAATGAATACCATAATATGTATGCTTATTTAATTACTTGCAACCTTAACGTAAAACTGTTATAGATATTTCACATTATAGACATAGCTGCCAGATAAAATTGGTCGAAAATCATCAAATGTTGATGAAAAAATCGTCAATATCGTCAAATTGACTAAGCTAAATCGTCACAAAAATCGTCATTATAAAAATCCACTAATTTTTTATAAGTTTTGAAAATAAATTGTTATTTTTAGTTTTTGTTGCTAATAAAATTTTAATACATTCGTTAAGAAACTTATTATTGAAGTAACACAACCAAACATTTTTCAAAAGTATTGGCATTAATAAGAAAACTAAGAAAATAAACTAAAACCAAGGTATATCAAACACCTATTTTTCACGTCGAAAATCGTGTTTAAGAACTTAAGTCAGGTAAACACCAATAAAATCAGACATTCTGAAAGAAAAGTTTCCCTGCCGGAGATCGAACTAGTACCTAGCTAGTACTAAACTAGTACAAAGATCACCAGTACTAGTTCTCGACTGTATACTTTTCTATACTATCTTAATACTCAAATTAGCATTTTATGTGCTTAGAAAATCACTAGTACTATTGGTTCTAGTCGTGTACCAGTTTACTTGGACCCAATTGGACATTTTCAATAATTTTTTTTTTAAACTGAACGCATCTTTTCCTGATTTGAAAAGAGGTAGTGGTGAAGGTTAGTGGACCTCAACATATGAGGCATATAAAAAAAAATATTTTTATAAACTTTAAACAGAGGATAAATTGAAAATTTTGTTCGATTTCAATTTCTCGTGATTTCAATTTCCAGAACATGGCCGTAAATAATGTATAAATAAATTATAAGTTAATTATTTAAAATCAAATTTAAAAATAAGTATCAAAACACGAATTTTTGTTTTTAAAAAAGTTTTTGCCCAATCAGTTTACAAGTGGTCTTGTACTACATCAAGTACTAGTACTAATAAGCACTAGTATTTTTATATAAAATCTTTAACACCGTTACCACTAGTGCCTCTTGTTCTAGTAATTGTTCTTGGTGGCTTTTTGACAGTTAACGCCTAATCTCCTGAAGGGTTCATAATGTGAACCCAGCCTAAAGAGAGTAGTTGTACAGGCTTTGATCAAATAGAACTCTTACAAATATTCATCGTGCTAAAAAACAATCGTATTTTATATGATGAACAGCTAAGACATGAAAATTAGTGCAATCAAATAATTCAAATAAAATTATATTAGAAGCCTAAATAAAATGTGAAATTATATTAAAAATATTTGTAAATTTTAACAAAATTTTGTCATATAAAAAATCGTCAAATTTTGGGTATAAATCGTCCTATCGTCAATAGACCATTTTTGTTCCTAAAAATCGTCAAAATGACGATAAATCGTCAAATCTGGCAGCTATGATTATAGATATTGCACCATTTTCAAACAATATTAAAATTTTTTTAGCATTGAAATTTTATTTTGTGGCACTTTAAAATTTTTTTTTAATGTACCTGCAATTTCTTTGTTTTTTAATTTCTTTAAACTTCGTTTTAAATGGATATTTTATAAATTGTTTAACTACTGAATAACAAATAATTCGATAGGCAAATGTTAATCAAACGACACAACTGATGCAAAATTTTTTTACAAATGGCGATAACAAAATATTATTAGAGTAAAGATATTTTGTTTGCATCTTAAACATATTATGAGTACACGTATAGAAAGTTATCATGTTATGGCTATTAAATATCATTAAATGGTTGTGAGGAGTATAATATATTTTTAAAGTTATCATTATTTAGTTGTGTTAAAAATGATTATTTTTCAGTGAACCATACTTTAATTTATAATTGCGATAAACATTGACATGTTCACAGAAACTATAATATTGTTGATATTTAATAAAAAGAACAATATTTTGTGTACGACAACAATATATTGTTCCAATAAACATAGTTTCGTTGCCGTAACCATGTCCAACCATATTTTTTCGCTGCATGCATATACGTGTCGAAAGCATCAAATAAGATTACCATCTACTTTAACATGCGTCTTAAAAAAAGTTCAAAAAGTAACATACGCGTCCTCTGGACCTTCAGTTTTAGAATTAAGAGAATCAATTAATTATTCTGTTTGATTTTGTGCTCCGTTTTGAATGTGTTATTGCTCTAAGATATAATGTAAAAAATAAGCATCGCAAATAAAATTGATTGTTTAAAAAAATACTATAAAAAAATGTCGTCGTATCGCCAGTAAAATATCGGCGATAGTGATATATCGGCAAACCCGCAGTATCGCAGATATATCGGTGTCGGTAGTCGTTACATCCCTACAAATTTTCTTAAATTTTTTTTAAATATTTTGCTAGATTGCATTGTCTTTTTGTAGAATCTTAAACCTTTAAAAGAAAAACGGAAATGACCTAAAGCTCTATAATTTATTTAAACAGCTTATTAAATCAGCTGTTTCTTTGAGGATACGTTGTAATTAAATACTTTGCAATTTTCTTTAATTTATTTAAACAGCTGTTTCATAATTTTTTTTTATATATAATTAATAGTGATGCCATATTTTTCTTAATAAATTCAGAATAATCAAGTAGAACTTAAAAACTGAAACTCTATTTAAATACGGCGTAAATTAAAATCAGAATTTACTAAACAATACTTACAAATAAATTCAAAAATTTACTTTTTGATCAGTTGAAATATAAAAAATAAATATAAAAAATTTAAATGATCGTTTGCCAATTCAAAGTACAGAAGAACACCTTATAAATGTTAACGGGAGTTTTTCTTTTTTATCTAAACAAACTTCAATGTAGAGTATCAACAACTTCGTTACAAAGTTTGAAACGACACTTTAACTCGTCTCTTTCTTTTTTCATACCTAAGTTTTTCCTTTCAATTTGTATTAAATATCTATAAATGTATGCATAACAATGTATCTGTCTATCTATGTATGTGTGCCCGTATGTCTATTTCCGCAACAGAATATTTTGCATCTTTTACAAATAAATGTAAATTTACATATTTTTCCACTGCTTCTGATGTCTATCTAAAACTTTATTTTATTTGTTGAATTGTTTCTGCCCTCTTTAGTGCTAAGATCGATAGAAATAATAAAAAAAATCCTTAAAAATGAAACAAAAAGAAACATTGTTAGATAGATATTACAAAATAAGAAAAAAATTGCATTCATTCATATTTGCATTTGCCAAAGTCATTTGAAGAAATGTTTTTACAAGGAATGCAATCAATTTTGAAATTTGTACCTACTACTACTTTCTTCTATACACAAATACACACATGCATATACACTCATATAATCCCAACAAACACGATGTAAAACCTTTGATAAGAAATGACTTTACCATTTGATATCAAGCACAATTCTCAAACCATTTTCAATTGCTTGATTTTAACATTTTAATTCAAAATGATTTGAATATAAACATTTGATATACAATATTTTATCTATTTGATATCAACTTCTTTTCAAATGCTCTTCACAAATAAAATATAAAATAAGCAGCACTTAAGCGAAAAATAAATATAAGCATTAATAAAAAATAACGATTAAAGTTAAATGGGGTTGCAATAAAAAAAAAAAAAAATACATATTAAGTGAAGTGAATTCGGCTTTAGAAAACCATAATTTCTTGACAATAAAAATTGTTATTTAAAAAAAAAAAAAAAACATTTATATAAAGTGATGTGAATTCGGCTTTCGAAAACCATAATCAATAAAAAGTCAATAACAATTATTAATTGTAATGAATAAGGGTGAGTTTTTAACATGGAGATCAGTGATTTAGTCACCTTTAATCTGTGTTTTTAGTTTTTAAGATCAGGATTAATAACTTTTATTTGCCAGTTTAAGCGGCCAATGTTGGTGCTTTAAACTAAATCAACAAATGTCAACTCATATACATGTATAAAAAAGCAGCTGTTAAAATACAAAGAAAGAATACATATGTATACATAAACGAAAAATGAATTAATGAATGAAATGAAAATGAAATAATGTATGAATAAGTGAAGATGAAGACCTAAATAAAACAATTATAATTTCCTTTTTATAAGAATTAAAAAGGGCGGAATTTCTTCTTCTTCTGCATAAAATGTAAAGTGCATTGAGAAAAAGTTTCCATTTTAAAATATGTTGCTGCCATTTTTTGTTATTCAGTATGGCAATGCTGCGAGGTTTAAGCTACCACTTAAAAACGACAAGCCCAATTAGTCTTCAATTAAATTTAGTATCAGATGAATTAATTATAGTTTGCTGCTAAGACTAAACTCTATGTTAAAAACTCACTCTAAGAGTGCGATTAAATAAAAAAATTGACAAGTGAGGAAATCTTGTTGTAAGAGCCATAACAATCCCAAAAAATGGAGCCAAGTATTAAGACTTTTCAAAAGTTTAAGCACGGAAAAAACGCAATTACCCCTTTCAGCCGCAGCTATGGTGCCGAATGTTTAACTGACAGTTTATTTAACCAAATTTTCATTTATGCTCCACATTGAATTGCAATCCGCATTTGAGAGTAAAGCAATGTTCACACCTATTAAATATTTGACGTCCTACACGTAACCACTATATTTGTTAAAAAATTATTTGCTCTTGCAAAACGTTTGACTCGATCAAACATCGTTGAACAGTTTCTAAATTACATTATGCAATTATCTTTTTACAAAAAAAGCTTAGCAAATCAATAGAAATGGTTAAAATTAAAGCTAAAGTTTGATCAATTTACTGGTCACGCTTTTTTTTTTGTATTTTTTCGTCAAATATTTGTTAGGTCTAAACATACCTTAATTTTTTAATATTTACTGCATATTTCGTTATCATAGTTTTTACTAATATATTTTCACATACCAGGGAGCGGCAGTGCTTATTCGAAGAAGTTTATTAGAAGCCGAGGCAGTGTCCCATAACTGAATACCGCAGCACCAAATTGGCTTTAAAATAAAGTTGTAAAGTAGAAGTTTGCAATCAAGACATAGAACAGAATTTCTTTCATTAACCCAATTAATTTGAATTGCCTTTAGTTTCATTTGAGTTAATTTAACTTCTATATGCCATTTCCACGTTATACGACAATCTAGATGTATACCGAGGTATTTTACATGCGAGCGTTGGAGTATTATTTGATTCCTGATTTTAATACGGGGACATGTTTCCCGACACAATGTGAATAGTATATGTGGGCATTTTTGCTCATTGATCTTTATCCTCCCTTGTTTTAACCACCTTTGCCTCTTGACAGTTTTCGTGTACGCTTAGAAAAGCTATATCGTCCGCAAATGTTGAGGTTTGGGTGTAGCTGTCTAATGGCATGTCCGAAGTATAAATTAAGTATAATAGAGGCCCCAGGATGCTGACTTGTGGGACTCCAGCGTTAATTTTCTGAGGAGTACTTAAAAAATGGCCTTCTTTAATAATAAATTGACGACCAACTAAGTATCTTTCTAACAGCTTGTGTATGTTTGCTGGTAAGTTTTGCTGCAATTTCAGTAATAATCCTTCATGCCAGACTTTATCAAAAGCTTGAGACACATCGATGAAGAGAGCTGAGCAATATTTTTTGTTTGTGCTGTGCTTTTCATACATATGCTGTGAAAACTTTTAAGATTTATGAAACTGTCATTTGCTAAAGCAAAGTGCGAAACTGATCGCATAAAAATCTGATAAAAAGAAACTGAATATATAATGACGAAAGTCAATAAAGATGAAAAATATAGAGGATCGTTATATCCTATGGAGTCCTTCTATCAGAAATCATGGGTGTTCGATAATTAAATTAATTTCATAAACAAAAACATACACTGGCACAATCAAGTAGCCAGTGTAACTAAGTGCGAAAAAAGGGATGCATTAGAAAAATGTATTTCTTATTTAACGTTGATTAATGTTGTAAATAAAAATGAAAATAATTAATAGAAATTTTAGTAACTTCAATACATTTTGTTAAAAGTATAAAAATATTAGAAATCATAATATATATCATACATATTTACATACATACATATGTTTAAATGCTTTTATAATACTTCTTTGAATACAATGTTAGAGGTAATGACATGATCATCGTTAACTTTTTGCCCGTACGAATCCTTAATACAAACAAAAATATCTTTAAACGTACGCAATTATATATAACTGACTTAGTAATAAACGGCATTATAGTAAATAGCGGTATTGCCAGAATCGATTTTAATACATACTATGTTACGTAGAACTGCATTACTATTAAGCGACCCTGTATTACCACACTTGAACAAAAACATATAATCATAATGACAACAGTATTATCATGCAGTTCTATATAAAATATAATTTTTATGAATGAAAATATTAATTTTTCAATTTCTAATTATTTTTCGTCATTAGTGTTAGAAATAAGCTTTAAAATGAGATATCATTCATTAAATTTGATGCGGTGGTATGGGAGATATTTGCACCCGACTGTGCCGACGAAAAGTGCTTTAGAAATAATATATATGATGATATTTTTAATATTTTTTTTTTTGCATGTAACGCCTTTTAATTTTATTCAATTTAATTTATATTGAGTAAAATTTGTAATACTATAACCTAGTGATATCAAACAAAAAAAAGATGCTGATATGTAAATATCATCATTGGACTAAATATATGAAAATTATTGGTTTGTCCCCCTTTGCTTTTAAAAATTTATAATATATGATTTTTGAAGTTTAACTTAATTTAAACCGAAATAAGCACTCAAATTTTTGAAATTCAAGTGCTTTAAATATTTCTGGAATTCAGCTTTAATTTATGCCCAATTTTCAAGTCAAATTCCAGTTCATACAAAAATGTTTGAATCTTTTTTTTTAACTTTTGTATTGCTATAAAAAAAATATTTGTAAAAAATATTTTTAAAAATTTATTTCTTTGCGCTGAAAGGGAGGAAAAGGATTTTAATAATTTCGAAAAATTTGATTTTTAATTTCCTCGGACTTAAATCAAACGTAACGAGGTCTTCAAAAACAAAAAAACCAATACAAATATACATGCATACATATATATATATATATATATATATATATATATATATATATTTATATATATATATATGTATGTACATATGTAATATTTATGTGGTATTACGGAAAAAAATGCGTTGTTGTCTTTGATACCTTATTATATGACGCTTCCACAAAAAAATTATACCATCGTATAGCCCTTTTAAATTCTTTTCCAATGATATCACATTTGTATGCAAATGCTTTATAGTAAAATGTGAATAAACCACCAAACTCTTTAAGATGATCCATAATTTCATACACCATTTTTTTCTTTATTCAATATTAAATTTTTTTTATTTGATTCCCATTGGAATTGTAGTCTTAATTTATATTGGTTTTATGGGTTTGATTTATACTTGATTTAAATACTTGAATTCAAGTTTAATTATTACGTGTTTGAGGCTGTAATTTTGCTGTAATTAAACGCTTGAATTATACTGTATTTATATTGTTATGTTCGACTGGATTTCCAGTCCCCATTTTGCTGGAGTATGCTATTAAACTAGAGTGTAATTCAAGTATAATTCAAGGCTGGAAAATGGAAAACAGGACTGGAGTTACACTTGATTTATACTAAAACTCCAGCAAAATTTCGTATTGGGAAATAAATTATTTTCTTAATCGTCGGGGAAACAAAATATGTTAATAACTTTGACTTGTTTTTGAAATAATATGGATTGCTAATTTTGTCTTTATTTGAGTTGTGAAAAATGCAGGGAATAAATGGACTAAATTTATAGTCGTTAGTTCTTCAATTTTCTTTCGGGATTATATTTTAACTTGCCCTTAATATAATCATGGTGGTAGCTTTACCAAAGGGGTGGGATATGGCAGGGTCAGTTACATCTTGACCTGGACAAATATTCAAATCTGCAAAGACAATTGTAATCCTCTGTTCAGAAACCACTAAGAAAAAATTGATGAACAATGATGTTACATTCCGTACGGAATCAAATGTTTTTTGATTTTATCTTTGTTTTTTTTTTTTTGAATTAATTTGAGAGGATTTTTGTTAATTTTATTGTTGACAGTAACTTAAGCAAGCTTATAAATGTTATAGTTGAGCCTTAAGACAAAAACAACATTAAGATGAGTGATTTGTTATTTTTTCATATCATCGGATTTTTAAGGGATATATGTAGCCCGAGCTCCATTCGCATATCCGGTAAGACGATCACTCATCTAAACATTGTTTTTGTCTTAGGGCTGAACTATCATATGTATAAGCTTGCTTAAGCTACTGTCAAAATTTAACATAAATCATCTCATTTAATGCATTTAAAAAACCAAATCAAAAAACATTTAATTCCGTACGGAATGAGTAATCAGTTTCGCACTTTGCTTAAGCAAATGACAGTTTTTGACACATACGATTAACATGTATTTGCAAAGTTGCTTACGCCAGCTTATGCCTATCATAGTTGCACCTTTACTGTTACAAAATGTATTTAAAGTAAAACAAATACCGAAGTTAAGTATCCAAAATTAGGTCTTTACATGATTTTGTACGTTTGATTCAGTTAATAGAACACTGATTTACAAAGTCAAGATTTCCAAAAATAATATAGAAAACACTTTATGGTAAAAATGTGATAATATTTAAGAGCCAGCAGCTACAAGACACAAATTTTCTGATAAAAACTAAGTCAATAAAAACAAACTTAATCGAACAGAAGTTTGTTTTGTGCAAAAATATTTATTTAGTAATATTGTGATTAACTTTTCCTAGTGATTTTATTTAGTTACCTGAATATTATTTACTTGCTTTGTGGTTAATTTATAAGCTTATTATGTATAATAGTTTTGCAAATAAATCTAAATTGAATAACTTTGTATTTATTGTGTAGCGCCGTTAAAGATAAGTCCAATAAGAAACGCTTAAAGGCAAAATTCAGAGAAAAAATAGATATGAAACAAAATATCTTCTGTTTCGTCACAACTCTGTTCTACTTCGTGCCAATATCATAGACCGTATTGGTTAGACAGTGGAAGATATTTTGTCTAGTTAATGGTATAAGCATAATTGTAACGAACAACGAATTTTACGCAACATACATTAGCCGTCAGAAATACAACATGCGTATATGAAAATGCACACAATCAGTGCGTCGCACAGTGGCGCCATTTGAGTGTTTTCGTTGCAAAAATCATAACTTTTGAATCTTATGAGATAATCAAAAACTTAAAAGGCACATGATAGATAATTGACCAACCTATGAAATGAGTGTTTTAAAAGAGTTCCACGCTTTTTAGGTGCCTACTTATGGGTTAGCAAAGTTGAAATTTGTGGAAAAATCAATTTTATAGAAAGTAAAAAAAAAAATTTTTTTTAATATTTGATTTTTTATGTTTCTTTTTAAACGCTTCTATGATTTAAAAATTTTCCAGAAAAGATTAAAATTTTTTTTGTAAAATATTGCTAACAATCCGTAAAAGAATGTACATCTAACAGACTAATAATTTCTGAACTATAATTAGTTTCTATCTCTTGTCGTGACTTTATATGCCGCAGTGATGAAATAAGTGGATCGGAAGATGCTGCTAACATGTTGAACGGGTCCTCATTTTGTCTTAACCTTGATGATTTGAAAGTGTTCGGCAATCTATATTTTTTATAAAATTTGTTTAGGAACCCCTGTGCTTCCTCAGAAAGCTCTCCAATTGGCCAAGTCTGATATTCAATTTGCCATACGATAATATTTTATGAACTGTCGGGATCAACTTTTTCTGTGGATATAATTCTGCTTAAAGTGATGCAGTTTTCGAAGCATCCCAGGCAGAAATTACGACTCTTCTAAATATTGTGTACCGCCATGCCCCTGTATATACAAAATGTTGACTCTTCCAAAATTATTGTACCATCACAACACTGTGGATACAAAATTACAACCTGAGCATTTTAATACTGTTTTTAAAAATATTCTGTTCACACTTAATACAAATATACGACTTTAGTTTCGTAATATCGTATTTACAATAAAACTGTATTGCTGCAATACTGTATTTACAAGAACTAAACCTTATGGTGTTTTCTTTTCTACAAAAAAAATACCACCTTGTTAAAACGTACATGTATAAAATGCCGACCCTGTAATAATTATTTTTATGATCTTTGTCTCATTTTGCTCATAGGTTATGTGACTTTGCGAAAAAATAACTAGAATTGAAACTTTTTTCCATTTTGCATTTTTTATGTATTTTTAAAAAAAAAAATTTAAATTTTTAGGCAAAATATAATTTTTTCCCTTCATACATTCATTTTTAACTTCGAAAGTGTTACTTGTATAGGAAAACAATATATGAACAGATTAAGGGAATTGTAATTCTTAATTTTTTAAAATTTATTTCAACTAAATTGGGCTAGGGGTTGTCGAGCTATGTCAAACAACAGGGCCTAAAACGTGATAAATTCCCCTATACGATAGTACTAACTTCAAATCGATACTAACTTCAAATCGCAGGTAAGAAGACAAAACGAATGATGCAGAAATTCTTCTTTTTGGGTCTAATTTCACATACAGTTCACAGAATTGAGTTGGCAAATCATGTGTTGTACTGTGTAATGCAATTTTTTATTTGACGTGAACAAAACACAAGATTGGACCGCCCTGATTTTAACAGCTGACAAAAAGTTGGTTCTTCAAAATAAAAAAAAAGGTGTACATAAATTAAAAAGTTTGTTCTTCAAAATATAAAAAAATATACATAAACCAAAACTTGTTAATAGATTGATATTAAATAAATAAATAAATGAACAAAATGAATGACGAAATTCCAATTTTGTTAGTTTGTTTTTTATAAAATATGTAAACAAGAAAATTTATTAACACCAAAATTTTAATATATCTTGATTCGACGTTTTTTTCAAAAAAAATTTTATAACACCGAATCCACTTAAATTTTATATCACTTACAACCTATCATTAACAATTTATTGCTTTCTTATGTTTTCACTATTAAATAATAGAAAAAATAACTATTAAAATTTTAAATTTTTGCTGTCCTGATTAGAGGCGATTTTTTCCCAACTTCGTCTGGGAACCCTATATATAAACAGAAGCCATCTTTTCAAATGGCATTATCAACCAGTGATGCAAAATGTGGCACAATTGTGCCATTTGTGGCACTTTTAATGGTTTGATGGCCCTGTGAAAATCTGTTTTGGCCCTTTCAGGTCAAATTTAACTCACTGTTTCGAACACTCGTTTTATTTACGAAGTTCTTTGAATTGTTTAGGGCCAACTGAGCCACACAAACGGTTTGATCTATATTATAAAAAACATCTAAAGCATGTTTGTATAAAATCGACGTTTCTCACAGATATCTTAAAGACGTCGCACTGTTTTAATAGCTTGGTTAAAATGGAACAAAAATGGGCAAAAATATTTTAAAACAGGTAAGAGGGCTATATTCGGCTGTACTGAATCTTTGATATCATTCAATGGCAATTAGAATACTTTAGGAGTGCGCTTTATATGGGGCTTATGGTATATTACAGACCCAAATTTGACAGTGTGATTTGTAGTCAAATATAACTGTGAGAGACCAAAATTTATTACAATAGCGTTGTTCGTTAAGATTGGGCTTTATAAGGGGCCTATGGTAAATTATGGACCGATCTGCATGAAATTATGTCGTATAAACGAATTTGTGCCAAATCTTATATCAATATTTGCATTCCGCCACTATTTATGCTAGTTTTTGTAAAAAAATTATCATATATATTATCATATTTATTACTCTTTTCCTACCACACCAATTTTGCTGGATTTCAATCCCAAACTGCTAAGGAGAGCTAGAAACAATTTGGTATCAATATTGTTCTTTTCTTTTAAGTCGATCGAAAGTAATCGTGATTTCAACAGACGGACAGACATAAGAACATGGCTAAATAAACTTAGAAATAGACAGGATTACTTTATGGGGTCTTAGATGAATATTAAAAAAATATAAGCACGGAAGGATCAATTAAATAAGAGTATAACAATGTGAATGTTTGGCTTTGTTCTTAATAAAACAAAACACTACTAGGTTTTACTATTAGTTTTATTTACAAACTCAGCCAGCAAACTAGTCCGACTTCTTCCAAAAATCTAAGAGAGTATTTTACTGGTTGGGAACAAATATAATAATCAAATATATAAAAAAAATTGTTTGGCCCGATTAAAGTTATTTTGGCCCTTTCAAATCGTTAATTTGGCCCAAAACAAAAAAGCTCAAAATGCATCACTGTTATCAACACTGTCGATTTATACGGGGCATAAAGTGCAATGCTTTATGCTTTTAGTAAGGGTGCATTTTTTAGAATAAAACAAGCCACCCATTTAGAGAGCGAAGCATTTATAAGAAACGAACACCGAAATGCATTTTTTTTTTTAAATAAAATGTCACATTTTTTGTAGAATAGAAAACACCATTAATTTCCTAATATCGAGCTTACAATAATTCTATACGGCTGCAACGCTGTATAAACAAAAATACGGCCATATTCTGGAAATCGAAATCAGGTCAAATTGAAATCGATGAAGATTTTCAATTGTAAAAATGGAAGTAGCGATTCCTTATTTCAAAAGTTGTTTGGGTAGAGGAAAGTGGACCTCAAAGAATGAGATATAGAAAATGAAATATTTTTATGAAATTTGAACACGGGAGTGATTTAGTGTCGTATTAAAATTGAAACAAAAATCTATTTTAGGTAAGAAAAAATATACAAATTTTTTTTGTTGATTTGACGAATTTATGTAGTTACATCAATATACACATTATATTTAATTATTTATGTAAAAGAGTATAGCTATTAGTTCATCCTTAAATTGATATTAATAATCACCTTTTATGTTTATTGATCCAATGAACTAATAACTAATAATGGCACAAGAGTAGACGTGTTTTTCTTTGCTCTCGTAAAAAGATTAAAAAACAATTTAAAACCGTACTTTAAAAGTAAATATACTAAAATCAAGTATAAAATAAACCATCAAAAATATCATAATGTTTTAAACATTTAAAAATTGGTCATATCTAAATAAATAATTGCTATTTGATTAAAATTAAAAATATTCAAGGAACAATAAGATAAAAGAAAATCAAAACAGTGAGAATTTAATCATCCATATCTATCGTAGATCATTACAAAGAGCGTGCTACATAAAACGTTAAAAATATTTACTAGTGATTGATTAAAGGCTAAGCAAAATAATAATTGTAAAACACAAAAAATTGGGAAATGGCTCCCCAGAACCATCAATGTTCCTGCTGCAAGCAAAAGCAAGCCCATGCTAAATTTATTAAGTGTGGACAATGCAATAATTTCTACCATATAAATTGTGCACAGCAACAAAATCCAAATTTGACTGATGTGGCGATCGACGGTATTATTAAAAGTAAAGGCAGTGCATTTTTTAAGTGTTTATCATGCCAAAACGGTTCCAACAATGATACTAAAGGTTATGAAGTCTCAAAGAAGTTAGATGAGCTAGAAGCAAGTATAAAACAGCTGTCTAAAGTTGTTGTTGAAGATATTATGGCCAATCTTAAAGAAATAAAGGCTGATGTGTCATTGAAAATGAAGGAAACTGAGGAATTTGTTGCCTCAAAATTTGAGCAGTTGGAAAAAGAAAATATGAATCTTCGCAAGCAAATTAATCATCTCTTGTACAGAGCAGATATTTTGATAAGTGGTCTTCCGAATAGTTTATCGGTCGATGAGTTGCACAACATTGTTTTTAAAATAGGACAAATTCTAGATATTCATATTAACCATGCTGATATTAATATGTGTTCTTTTATTAGGCAAAAGAAGGCCGTTAAAGTCAAATTAAACAGTGTATACAAGAGAGATCAAATCATGAAAAAGTACTTCAGCATTCGCGTAATAAAATTAAGTGATGTGTTGCAAACAGATATCCAGTCAAGAATATACATCAATGATAATCTTTCCCCGTTGGCATCAAAGTTACATTACGTCTGCCGAAAATTGCTGAAAAACAAACATATTACAAAATTTAAAATATTCAACAAAGTGATACCAGAAGCGAGGGTATATTTGCCTGATGAAAGTGCGAAGACATTTAGCTTCGAAAATCTCCGTGAGTTTTTTAAGTCCAAACTAAATGCCATTGACGTTGTTCCTATGCCGGCAGTTAATTAGTTTATTGGTGATAACAAACTTTCTGTTTTAGTTTTCCAAGAATGTATTTTTTTAATTTCTCCTTATTTTTTTTGAGTATACAATTAATAAACGAATATGATTTTAGAAATTATAATTTGAAATTGTATTACACTTTGAGTAGTTTGTTTAACTTTTGATTATTAATTTATTTTTTCTTCTTATTTTTTATTTTTTTTTAAATATAATTTAAAGTACTTAAATACATGCATATGTCTATTAAGTTGCACATATAATGTAAAATCTTATTATGAGCTGCTAAAGGTGTCTGTTATTAATCAAATTAAATTTAAATGAATTTGGAATTTTGCGTAAATAATAATATTAAGTTTTTTAGGTATAAGTTGTACTTTTTAACACGAATATGGGTAATTTTCATTTTTGATAAACATGAATTATAACCTAGGCGATATAGTTAACAATGAAATTTTGTCAAGTTTAAACCTTAATGAAAATAATTTAAATATTATTCACCTGAATGCACAAAGTATTGTGCCGAGAACAAACTCCGGTAAAATAGATGAGCTAAAAAGTATTTTTGAAGGTGGGGCTTATGATATAATTGCAGTGTCGGAGACATGGCTAAAGCCATACGTTTTGGATACGGCGGTTTCATTTAACGGGTATTACTTATATAGAAATGACAGACTTATATGTAATGGAGGAGGTGTGTGTATTTATGTTCGCAACAATATTAAGTCAAAAATAGTATTTTCGTTAAGCAATGAGCGAGATGCAGAGGGTCTGTTTATTGAAGTGTTCCCATGCTCGGGAGTTGGTATTCTTATTGGCGTTTTATATTTGCCATACGGTAATATAAGAGGTTGTGAGGATATTTTATTAGATTTATCTTCAAGATATGAACATTTAATAATCGCGGGAGATTTTAATATAAATCTGTATAACACTAACAATTCTATGAGACAGTTTTGTTCCGCTTCAAACTTGAGTTTGGTTCACAATAGTATACCTACACATTATAGTGCGCAATATATGAGTTATTCTTTGATTGACTATTTTTTAGTATCTAAAATGGAATTAGTGTCCACAAAGGGCCAATTTCAAATGCCTGCACTCAATTCGTATCACGCAGCTATATATATCTCATATGGTATAAAATGGTCAAGGAAACCTGATATTTTAATAATAAGAGACTATAATAGTTTTAATGTGGGCAGATGTATCGAAGATATAGCGAGAGAAGATTTTAGCCCTATATATAATACTATTGACACCAGTTTTCAGGCAAATTTTTTTACCCACAGAATGTTATCTTTATTTAATCAACATGTACCTATTAGAACAATTAGGGCCAAAAGTGGGAGCAATTGGATGAAATGTAAAGATGTTGATATGGCAAGGGAAAGAAGGGACCTTTCTTATCGGGCGTATTTGGAGCAAAAGTGTGTCGATAGATGGAAAACCTTTTGCAAGTACCGCAACAAACTTAAGGCAATTATTAGGAGAGTTCGCGCTAGATATTGTACTCAGTTTTTTTCGGAATGTAATAGTAATCAGATGTGGAAGGAATTGAAAAGGGCTGGTACCTATGGGGATAATGCAAATGCTATGTATAATATTGACGTAAATAGGTGTAATGATTTTTTTACATTACCTGAACCTTCTAGTCCACCCTCCATTATTTATATTCAATCATATGCTATCAATAACAGGTTTTCGTTCAGGAATATAAGCACTTCTGAAGTTTATGAAGCTCTTATGAAAATTAAGTCCAAATGCACTGGGCCTGACGGCATATCGCTTACATTTTTAAAGGCAGTTTTTTCCGGTATTTCGACTCATTTGACGCACATTTTTAATTCGGTTTTTACCACGTCAATTTATCCGGACATCTGGAAATGTTCTAGAGTAGCATTAATCCCAAAGGTTAAAAATCCAGCTGCATGTTCAGACTACCGCCCAATTAGTATTATTTCAGTTTGCTCTAAGATACTGGAAGCGCTAATAAATATGCAAATTACTGAATACATTGATAATATGAAATTTTTGTCCGAGTATCAATCCGGTTTTAGGAAACGGCATAATACTACTGCTTTAGTTTTAGATATACTAGAAGAAATGAGGGTTGCGATGGATCATAAGAAGCTCGGGTCACTAGTAAGCTTAGATTTCAGTAGGGCGTTTGAATCTGTATCTCACGAGGTTCTTTTGAATAAGCTTTTTCAAATATATAATTTTTCAACTTCTTCCTGTCGCCTAATGGATACTTTTGTAAGAGGAAGATCACAATATGTGCGGTATGGTAATCAAAATTCTCGGATTAACATTATAAGCCGTGGTGTTCCTCAGGGGTCTACTTTGGGTCCCTTATTATTTTTATTATACATTAACGATTTACTAGGCCAATTATCTGGTATAAGAGGGTATTTGTATGCAGACGATTTGCAATTAGTGGCAGTAGCTAATTCAACTGATGAATTGGAAATATCTATAAATGCAAATTTACGGCAAGTACAGACTTGGTGTCTAAATAATTTTATTAAATTAAACGCCCAAAAGTCAAAAGCAATGTTATTTGGTGATGTAAATTCACAAAGTTTACGTGGTATTATTGTTAGTGGAGAGCCTTTGAGCTTTGTTTCATATCTAAAAGTCTTGGGAATTTATGTTGACAACAAGTTACGTTTTGATAATCATATTAGTTTAGTCATTTCTAGGGTGGTGTTCAACTTGAGAAGATTGTATTCTGTTAGTTACCACTTTCCAATAAAAGTTAGAAAGATAATTGCTCATGCATTGCTCATGCCTTTAATACTATATGGAATTGAAGTATATTCTTTAACAAATGATATCAATTTTAATAGAATTAGGAAATGTTTCAATAAAATTATTAGATATGTGTATCACCTTGGTTTGCGCGATCATGTTTCATCATATGCTATTGATTTTTTGAACTGCACCTTCGAAGATTTTGTAAATGTTAAGCTGCTAACTTTTTTCTATAGGACAGTAAAATATGGCTCGCCATCTTATCTTTCTTCTAAATTTGAATTTTTGAACTCAGCAAGAACATGCTCACTTAGAATACCTGCTTATAATTTGTTAGTCATGAAAAGATCTTTTCACTTAAGGGTTGCTCGATTATGGAATTCTATTATCCCATACAGTGAAAGGGATTTTTCAAAGTCAGTTGCGCAGTTCACTAGTCGTGTTTTCGATCTGATATAAATACTTAATTTCATTGTTAAGCCAAATAAATTAAAAATGCATACCTATATTCGTGGAAAAAGTAAAAATTATGTTAACTTACTAAATTAAAATGTATTATATATCTGTTAAAAATGTGCTAAAATTAAAATTTACCCTGTAATCTGTTTTTTGGCCTATAAAGGCTTTGGATTACGTTCAGTTGAATAAATAAATAAATAAATAAATAAATAAATAAATAAATTAAAATTTACGGTTTTGTGACAAATTGATAACAATAGTCGGAAGACGGTTATTAGGCGTTATCATTTTAATGTTGTGACTACGTTGTAAATTCGTGAATCCAATATTGTGAACTTAAATTAAGAGTATTGTGGCAACACTAACAATAAAAGTCGGAAGACGCTTGTTTGTAAATTTGGTAAATAGTACGTTGTTTTGATGTTGAACTTCGGCACAGCGACGTGCTGATTGTCTTTTACTGCCTTTGATATTCTCCATAGTTTTCGGAATCAACTTTTTCCTTGCAGTATAAAACATTCAAGATCGTTCCCAATCTCTGAACAATTTGATTATTCCAGTGATTCGAGTTACAGCCTCATAATTTTTAAAAAATCTCCTCGAAGTGTTAATATCCGTTCTTGGGGCAGTCTACTTTTAGTCCAACTTGTTTGAAATACGCATCCTGTATTCGATTCTTTCTGATTCTTTCCTTGTCTTTGTTTGATGTATTTTCATCAAAGTGTTCCACCTCTTGTGGAATTATAAACCCTAATTTTAACAAGAACTCCATCCACCTTATTCTGGCGTGCAATGGTGAAATTCTATATTCATAATTATCTTCGTATGTAGAATCGTTTAAATTGCCGGAATTCTTTGAGTCTTTTTGCATGACAATGTTGATGTTGTATTTGTCAGTTCGTTAACGACTTTTCCGTTAACCATTGTCAGGTGGAACTCGTTACTACATTCGATGTATTTTCATTCACTGCTTTCAAACTTTGTGGGTTTAGTCTTCTTTATTTGTTCTTGAATGTCCTTCACTGTGATCCTTATGAATTCCGGCGATTGCCTTGCAAACTCAAACATTATTGGTCGACAATAATGTATTGATGACGGTGGTAGATTTTTCCAGTGTAAGGAAACATTTGATTTTAGCCGCAAAGGAACAACAGATGCCATAAACATATATCCCTCCGATATTGTAGCGTCATCGGAGGATACGCGTATCTTTTGCTTAATAACGCTTTGTCCGGATGATCCATTGCAGCCCCATTTTCTGATCAATGTCAGTTTCTCAGGAAGGATTTCTACCACATTTTCAGTAAGACTCTCCAACAGCCGTTTGGCAGTATGGTCCATAATATTCTTCATTTTGGCTTTCACAGAGACTTTAGAAAACTCCGTATGCAGTGGTCGTGAATCTGCTTTTAACCGGGTAAAATGTCAGCTCCATGTTACCTTTAAGATGTCCGTACTATCTCATATTTCTCTTAAAAAAGTTCTAAGTCCATAAACAAAGCCGCAGCTTCAGCGGAACCATACTTTTTAAGCAATAACAATAAGAATGGGTTTCACGGTTATATGTCACAAATTACCCAAAAATGCATGCAACACATTCTTGGAGCCATGTCTTTTTCAAAATTGTGCCCCTAGAAAAAAATGGGGCAAGGACGGGCAGCTGGAAATTTTTTGCATTAGGTTAAAGAATAATTAAAGAACTTATTTTGAAAATATACCAAATATAGATTTATATTTTTTTTTAGTTTTTTGAAATTTGGAAAAATGTAACCTTTAAATTTTCTTTAAAATTACATTAACATGTTTACTCCTACATTACCATTAATTCCACGGTAATACAAAAGTAAAAAATATATGTACTTACACATATACAACATATAGAAATTTTAGTTTGTTGGATTCAATAAACGTCAAAATCGCCTATAATTTTTCTAAATAACACATTTAGCATTTAAAAGGTTTGTTTATTAATTTTTTTTAGATCGCTCGCTAATCTTTTTTTTTTGAAATATGGAAAAATATATTTTACTGCGTGTGTAAGAGGACCCCTAAAAATTTCTTGAGTGGCACTGTTATTAAAGCAATAAGTCGATAATACTTTAAGTACCAATTGATTGATTTTACGTATTAATAAATAAAAAGCTCAAAAATTAACGATTATTAACAGAATCCTTAAACGGATGGGTTATATTGGCTAACTTAATAAATATATGTGCATACAAATTATTCCTTCATGAGTGTGTGTGTGCTAGTATGTGTATGGGAAAACAAAGAGCAAATTTACTTATACCGTAAAAGGAAACCATAATTTAATGTATTTCCTTTATTTTATCGATTGTTAAAATAGCAATATGTGTAGATAAACATTTTCTTTCATCGTGGCTTCTTTTTACAGTGGGTTGCAAAAGTTTTAGTAAGGATGTCTAAGAAATTAATAAAAAATAAGTAGAAATCAAGGCGAATTTACTTCAGGTGGTGGCGAGACTACAACAAGTCAACAACACACAAACAACAGGGTATTTTGTTTTGGTTTTTCGCCCATGGAATGTCAAATACAGGACGAATTAATATATAAATGAATTCACCTTGCATAAAACAGTTGACTAAATCAGGGCTGTCAGATTTCGAGTTCCAATCTCAAATTAGATAAAAAAAATTTTATTTCGGGCTTATTTTGAGGATGTAAATAAAATTTTTTTTTGGGTATATTATTTAAAGTTTTGTTTATTTTACAAGCTAGCCTAAACAAAAAGGCTAACGTTTCTTATGTAAAAAACTCCATTAATACAATTTATATTAAACAAATTATAACGCACATTCGGCTGAAAAATCTGACTTTGCTGATCGCCACATCAGTGCTTTATTCAAAATGTATCTGGCTTTTCGCGCAAACCTACTAATTGAACCACAAAAAAAAAAAACGTTCTGTACCTCTTTTGTTTATTTCGACCTGTAAACATTCTAAAAAGTAAAATTACTCTTAAACGTATATATGTCCACAAATATTGATATTTTACGCGTAAAACGAATATGCTTGTGGGGTCGTTATTCTCCACATTTGAAATGTTCACAGCTTCAAAAGTTCATAAACGATATTAAATCATTCAACATGGATGTTCAGGCTAAAACCATTAATGCTAAAATTATGTTTGACAATATCCACATGTTGCTTTAATTTTTTTTTAACCGCCAGTAATACAGGAAATTTAAAATACATATATTTATAATATTTTGGATTTGGAACCGAATGATCCCTTTTCCTTAATAACGTATATTTTTGGTCAAAATTTGAAAGATAATTACCAAATTGCCAAGCAAATTTGCTTTAGCTTTAAGATTTATTGTAATTTTAATTATAATAAATATCTAAATAAATAAATAATTACCAAATTGTTAAATTGGTTAAAATACACTCTTGCTTTAGTGTGAGTTTAAAATCCAAATTTATAAGATAAAAATAATCCCCACTGATAAATAATATTATTCATTAATTTATTTAGAAATAATTTATTTAGTGGCTTCTTATTTTTTAGATATTTTAAGAAATTTTTATTTTAAATTTGGGATTGAAGAAAGAATGTATCTGGCAGCTCTAGCCTTAAATAAACAAAAACATTTGAGTCAAAAAATAAAAAATAAAAGAAATTATTTTTAGAATTAAGAAAATAACAGTTTTTATAACATAAACTTGTGCAATTTTTTTGAGCTCTAAATTGCAAATTCGATTGAAGTGAAAGTTGCATTGAAATTAATTTAAACCGTTTTTCTTCTGTATTCATTTTATGCATTTGAACATTAAAACAGCACATAAACATAAAAACACCTTTCACTATATCTGATTATGGTAAAAATTAGTTTTTATGACCAAAAAACGATCTGTACTTACTTCTTACACATAGTTTAATTATTCGTCTCTTTATTTTTTAACTTTTTTATTTAAAATACAATTTTAAAAAGCCCATGTAAACAAAAATTTTGACAATTCTGGCCTGACTAAAAAAAAAAAAAAAAATAACCAGCTGTCTCTTCGCCGCCCCCTGAAGTAAATTCCCCTTGGTAGAAATTTTTGCTTACGCCAACCTTTGGGTTACATGGCTTAAGCAAAAACGTATGTGAAATATTGAGGGAGTAAGACTATTGTAAAAAGCTTTATAAATTGAAATAAAACTCATAGAAGCACATTCGAAAAAATTATTAATATAATTAAAAATAATTTATGAAAAAGAAAAAAAAATCCCATATTCTATTTTAATACATTTGTAGAAGATTTGTACATCTCCTTATATGGTGCAATTGCCAAGAAAATACTATTAAAACATTTTTATCCAATTCAGAATTATTTTATGCACTTTTTTATTCTTAAATTGCGCTTTCCCTAACAAAAATGGAGCAATATAATAATGATAAATTAAAATGCAATGACTTTTACAATAGACCAACTTATTTCTTTCTGTCCCTATTAAATGCAAATAAATACACGTTTTTTTTTAAAAAAAAAAGGTAATAACCTAAAGATAAAATTCACACATACTTGTATGAGCAATTATATAATAGTTTGCAATAAAATCAATCATTTGTAACACAAATGTACGTACAATGTTTTTAAGCATGTTTGCAAATATGAACATAATAAAAATTAAAACATACACACAATACCAACAAAAGCTACAGACAAATACACACACATGAATACCTACTTCTTTGTACTAAATGAATAAAAGTACAAATTGAATATGAAAATCCATTGAATTTTTAATAAATCCAACCTTTTTATTTGTGAATGTGTACAAAACAGCACAAAACAGCAGCAAAAACAAAATATTATTAAATAAAATGCTACACAGCCTTTGGCACAAATTGTGCTCCTTTTTCTACTTTTTTTTGTTGCCTCAATTTTCCCTGTTCTTTTTTCAGTTTTCCCTTCATACAATAACACAACAAAGGTCCTTTTAGTTTAATATATGAAGTAGTAGAGCAAAAACAGGAAATATATTTGTATATGATATTAAGTAACGAGGGTTGTTTGTGAGAATTTTGCAATTAAAATTGTGCAACTTTCCTTTTCCAGTTAGAAGAAAAATTTCTTCTCTTTATAAACGGACAGAGTATTGCTATTTCTATATGAATTGCTGTCTGATAAAAACTAAATAAAATAAAATATGCCAATTAACCACCTCCTAGGACATCGTCATGTTAAAGTGATAAGTCCCCTTCAAAAAAACATGTTAGAACTAGAACCGTTTCCCACCATTTTAGAACTGTGACGCGATAAGTTTGGTATAAGTTCATTTTCCTCAAAGGATATTATACGTCAAAATGTAGGGAATTGTCTCTAGATTTTAAAACTATACAAATTTTCACAATTGTAATACTTATTAAGAATGTTTTTTTTTTAAAAAAAAATGCAAAAATGTGTTTCTTAAGTTTTTGTCAATAACATAAATTTATGCAATTAAATCTTTAATAACTTAAATTTTACAATGAAATTTTACAAGTGTATAAATATATTTTTTAACGCTTAATACAAAGGAACTAAAATTTCTTTTAAATTCCAAACATATCCCACAAATTCAAAAAACTCCCGAAAATCCCCAAAAATTAGTGTGTTTTTAGAAAGACCTTATCTCAGAATTCCCATTACTCAATTATTATCAACATATTGGTCCTGCATAATGAGCATAAAACTTAGATTTAAATAAGACATAAGTCTTATTTGCCAAATTATAATTTTTTGAGATATTTGGTAATGGGACCCACAAAGAAGCTGTGGTGATGTATAGACACATTTCCAATCTTTTTATACCCTTCACCACAGGTATAATTTTGTCATTGCGTTTATAATTTCTACAATATTGATCTTTGACCCTATAAAGCATGTATATTGTGAGCCCTTATGATTAGAGAAGTTCGTTTAATGATGTCCGTCTGTCCGTGTGTATGTTGAAAAGCGCGTTCCCGAAGACTCCAGAAATGTAAGGGACTTGGTTGTTATGTCACACACACTAGGTTAAAGGTTGCTATTGAAACTCAGAGATATAGGTCTTCAAATGGGTGACATATGAACAAAAAACCACAACTCTAATACTTCCCAAAAATTACTTATTTTTTTTTTGTTTATTAGATACGAGCATCTTGGCTATCAACACACAACATTCGACAAAATATAAAGACATTATAGATTTTTGTATATCTGGAGAATAGTTACCAATAGACAATATCCGGCAAAATGTTGGCCGGATTGGAAAAGTGGACGTGGTACAAAATATTTTTATTTATATCCAAAGAACGATATTTATACATCTTTTTGTGACAGTGATGGTCTGCTTGTATTTTAAGTGGAATGCAAGTATATTCACTCTTTTTTCTCTTGGTATTTTTTTCATTAATAATATCTGTGGACTTTTGAAAAAGTAACTTACAATACAACTGTTCCCATATATACACAGAAAAAAGTGTTTTAACAATTAAAAAATGGTTTAAAAAGTATTTAAATATAATTAATGTAACAATAGAATCAATTATTTTTTTGTTGAAAGAAAATTAAAAATTTAGTTTTGATTTAATTAACATTTTAGTTGTTTTGAAAGAAATTTTCAATTAAAATTTTAATTAAATTACAAAAAATAATCATTGACTTTTTTCGTTTAAAATAAAATAATTTAAAAACCGAAAATTATTGTTGGCAATTGTCAATATTAAATTAAATAAATTAACACATTGTTTGAAATGGCAAAGTTTTTAAATCATTTTGAGTTTAAAACGCTTATCGGACGAAAATCTGTTAGTAGGCGGTGAGATTTTACTTTCGGTATTGGAATCACTCTTCCTACTTTCCAGCTTTCAGCAAATCTGGAAGAGGTAATAATTGCATTGAATATAAAACGTAATTGCCTAAATACAGCTGGAAAAATTTGTTTAAAAAATTGCAAGAGAAGTCCATCAGGCCCAATAAGACTTTATAGACATCATAGTTTTTAAAATTGAATCCTCCATGACATTACGAAAACTTAAACCCAAACTATTGTTCAAATTAATAGTAGGCATAACCGAATTATTACAATTTGCTTTGGGGGGAGATGGGAGTATAGAATTCAAGTTAAAGCCCTAACCATTGATTTCAAAAGTGTTTTCAGTATCTCTAATAAATACTTCTGCTCTCAGTTTACGCCACATCTGTTTCGACTGCACTTTGCTTAGGGTTTTCTTTGACTAATAGAATAACTGCTTTATCTGTTTGATTTTCGAAAATAAGAGGACGACCAGAATAATGACTAAGTTTCATAGTTTCCATTTTCGTTGAAATTTTTTATAAATGTTTGCACCATTGCTTTTTTATATTTAATATTCTTCCAATTTAATTTAGAAAACTCTATTTTACAACTTTACGTTTAGGATCAAAAAGATTTACACTGATAAATCAATTTTTAAGGTAGAGTTTGTATATTTAAGTAAATACGAATGTAAGCCCATTATATGGGTTTTGCTATTATTTTTAGAAAACAACAAACATATTTTTCTAGAGTATTTGTAAAATGTTTTGTTGTTTTATTTTAAATAAAGCCAGAATTAGTTTGTACGTTCTGTCCTGTTATTCGGTATGTGCACTTTATTTTCCCTTGCGCGTTCTGTTCTGTTGCGGACAACCCAGTCAAACTGATTCCTTTAAGACTACCTAAGATAATGAAAAACTGATAAATCAGTTCTGCGCTTAATACAAGACACGAAAATTATTCCCAAAAATGCTTAGAAAGTGACTTGCTTAAAAAAAAGTAACAAAATGTACAGAATGTGCGCAATCATTAAATAATCGTGCAGATGATCGAAATGTGACTGTTTTAAGCATTATTTTACAGTCATGTTTAGCGCAGCCTAGCGAGGAAAAATATTTCTTTGGTGTTGTTTCTGTTTAGACCGGGACAATTTTTCTTACAGATTTTGGAGCAAGTGAGTTTTAGAAATTTATGCTAATTTATGTCAGTAAGCTCGTGCTGTAAGGAATAAAAATAATATTAAACTGAATTTGGTTTGTGAGCGATTTTATATAAAAATTTAATATAAAAATGTAATACAGTACTAGTCCAAGCTGTCTCGAAAATTTGTTGTAATTGAACAGAAACACGAGTCTTAAAAGAGTCCTTCGTATGAGCCGCGGGTGGATGAAAAATGACTCGACAAAGTTTCGCCTTTGATTGTTAATACTAGCACAAACTGTCTCAAAAATGAGTTGTTATTGATCAGACCCGCGAGTCATAAAATACTCTTTCAGAAGAGTCGCGGGTGGGTTACCATTTTTTCCCGAATGAACTGTAATTTTCGACTCAAAAACGAGCGCATAAATAATTATTTTAATGGCGCAGAGAAGTCAAAATAGTCTCGAATATGATCAATAATTTAAAAAAATGCTGACTGGGAAATCTCTTGAAAATAGAATTTAATGTTAAGTGACTGCCAAAGTGCGTATGTGTTCGTTTATTGTGGTATGAAAAAACTTTTCGGTTTTGTTAAAAGCTAGAAAAATTCGCTTTACTTAATAATTTTTTTACAAGTATATTTTATATAAAAGTATATTTTTTACATAAAATACTTTTTAATATTTATTAAAAGTTTTTTTTTTCTCAATTTTCATATTTTTATTTTTTGAAACAGATGATTTTTTAAACAAAAAAAGTAATAACAAAATTATTATTATTAATATTATCCGACCAATTAATCGACTTCGGTATCGGCCAAAAAATGCTAATCGGCAAGTAATCGGTGTTCGGCATTGATTTGGCCGATTTTTGCCGAATGCCGAACTTTTTTATACCGTTAGACTCGTATGCAAATGTTAAATAACCATTTTTTCCAAAATTCGGTTGTGGTAAATTATAATTGTTTTTGACTGTTTTTGAAAAAGTTATCGGAAGAACAAAAGAGCAAAACAAATTAAATCTTCTATATGAGAAAAGCAACACTTTATTCCTGACATTGAAGTGGAAGAAAATTATGAAAATATTCTCTATAAGAAATTAAGTATTTATATCAATAAGTCCATACACAGAAAAAAATGTTTTTTCAATTAAAAAAATGGTTTAAAAAGTATTTAAAGTTATTTAATGTGATAATTGAATCAATTATTTTTTTAGTTGAAAGAAAATTAAAAATTTAATTTTGATTTAATTTACATTTTATTTATTTTGAAATAAATTTTCAATTCGAATTTGAATTAAATAACAAAAAATCTTAATTGACTTTTTTCGTTTAAAATAAAATGATTTAAACATGTAGAATTGTTGTTGGGAATTGTCAATATTTACTTAAATAAATTAACACATTGTTTGAAATGGCAAAGTTTTTTGATCATATCTAACATTAAAGCAAATCCGATGCATAACTGGCAAACGCATTACAATATTTTTAATTTCACAAAATTGGTACAAAACTTAAAAAGGGTATAACTTAGTATCAGTAAGAGCAAATTAAATAATTTGTTTTGCAATGACTCAGAATTTATCCACCTTTTAAACTGAATCATTAGTTTTTTTAACTTCAATATAAATTTTAAAAGTTACAAAGCAATATTTTTCAAATTTATGCTAAATTTACAAAAAATGTGATTAAAAAAAATAACCGAAACTTTTAATATCTGCACAGAGAAGTAAAGTTTGAGAAGGAAGTTTTCTTTAAAAAAATTGACTTTGTAACAAAGAAAATCGTGCTAATGGGCCGAGTAATCAGCAAAATTCAAAAAAGTCGAGAAAACCCAATTTTTGGTCAAATTCGATTTTAGCGACCTCTAAACCTCTTCCGAAAAATCTGAAAAAAAATCACAAAAATACTTTACTCTATAAGCTCTCAAAAATACTGGGGTACCTATAAAAATCCAAAAAAAATTTTTTTGGGACACACTAATGTAGAAGAGTCATAATTTACTTTTTTGTTTGTGTTTTTTTCTGTTTAATAAATTAATTGAGCTTAAAAATTTCAAAGTATTGTCTTGTTGTGAATAGTAAAGTTCGGCTTCGGTTAGGTCGAGTTTAGCAAATTTTGCCAAACTGCGGGATCGGCATCGGCCAAAAAAAGTGCCTTCGGGCGGACACTACAAAATAACAAAAATTTGCTTCAGAAAAGAACGACGACACAGACCGTCAACCGACAGTAGAACCTAATGAAGCCTTAATAAAAGCCAGTAAAATGTAAAGAAAATAAATTTTTTTATTAATTCGAATGTGTATTCTAAGTCAAATTACAATTTAAAAAGCTTTTATACTTTAATAGTTTTATTCCTTTAATATTTTCCAGGAATATTTTCTACACAGAATAAAGTGTTTTATCAATTGAAAAAATTGTTTAAAAAGTATTTAAATTTAATTAATGTGATAATTGAATCAATTATTTTTTTTAGTTGAAAGAAAATTAAAATTTTTATTTTGATTTAATTAAAATTTTAGTTGTTTTGAAATAACAAAAAATCTTCATTGACTTTTTTCGTTTAAAATAAAATAATTTAAACATGTAGAATTGTTGTTGGGAATTGTCAATATTTTATTAAACAAATTTACACATTGTTTGAAATCGCAAAGTTTTTTGATCATTTTTTTAATTAAAATTAAATATATCATTTATTAAAAAAAAAATATTCACAATTTTACAATTTTTAGTAATCAATATAATCATTTTGGTAATATGTGCAAAATTAACAAATTGTTTGCTTGATATTATGAATTTGGTATAAATTTGGTGATTGGAGAAAATTTATAATTTTTTCTGTGTATGCACTATCACAATTTCGATTGTTTGTATATTTCTATTACGAGGGTTCTGCTCTGCTGCTGCCCCGCCTTGGGGACTACCAGGCGGAAATTTTTCGGGGGCTAATGACGAGACCAACTGAAATTTATGATCTTCCAACAGGCAGAGTAATGGGCTTAATATGTAGCTTAAACTTGACATGGTAAGTTACATGGGCTGCACAAAAGATCCTCTGGGTCGTGGTGCTCATGGGCTCCAACTCATATACATACATATATACAAACATTACGAGGCCTACTTTAGCAATGCTTTGGCTAGCAATGAGAACTCAAATTCCCGGATTCTATTTATGAAATAAATTTTTTATATATTTAAGAAAACTGATATTTGTTGATCGTTTTTTTACTTTTGTAAGACTGTGTACATAATTCTAATTTGTTTCGTGAGATTTAATGCAAATTTGGGTTTCGCGTTAGAGGAATTAATAAATTATTTAAAAAAATATTATTCTTCAACAATAAATTCAATTCTGTCTTAGACAATTAATAACTTTGTTATTTATTTATTTGTTATTTATTATAAATAATTGATTTCTTATTTAAGTAAGGAAAATATAACTAATTTATTGCTACATATTTAGGTATAAGTGAATTCAGCTCGCTGATTTGATAAAATATATACAAACCACTAACAATAGCACCTTTAAGGTATTTATTTAAATCAAATAAGAATCATTTTCATAAATGAAAGCAAATTCAAATTATACGGAAATTGTCGAAAGATGTATTTACTACTGTACTTATTTAGGTTAGAGTAATTCAACTGGAATTGTTAAGTGCTACTAGTTATAATCTTGCTTTTGTAATGAAATATTACTCCTGCTAGCTGAATCGATAGCAGACTTTTAATAAAATATGTATTTAAAAATATTGTTTGAAGTTCTAAAAATACTTAAGTGAAAGGGAAAATGATTTTCGTTATTATTCCCACACCACAATAGTGGAAAGGGTATTATGCGTTTGTGTTGATGTGTATTACACATAGAAATATTGGTTCTAGACCATTTAGTATACCGATCGGCTCAGACTTAGTTTTTGAGTCGTTCTAACGATGACCTTCCCTCCTTCCGGCTGTGTAGATGGCTGTTTGTCTGTCCATGTAATTTTAAAGAAAATTGATGAAATTCGGTACGTACGCCTTAGTTGATATAAGAACGTTAGAAAATTGGTTATAATTTCACATGGTTCCATACAAATTTTTTTCCTGATTAATCTTAAACTCATAAACTATTTTCTTATGTTATTGAGATAAAATGTGGCTTAAAAATATGTATTATATTCTATATATCGATGGCTTAATACAAAAAAGGCGTAACTCGATTTTGTATTAATTTACAGAGGAAAGAAAGAACTGAATAAAATCCGTAGAATTTTAGACATTAAAAAAGTTTTAATGCGATTTTTAATAAAAAGATCCAATAAATTTTCTAATATAGCCCTCTGAAATTTAAATGAAATATGCATTTGGCATTTCTCTACAAAAATAAGTAAAAATCTTTATTTTGAGAAAAATTGAGTTACGCCTTTTTTATATTAAGCCATCGATATATAAAAATTAAATATGTTTGTCTATTTGTTGGCTTGTAGACTCCTAAACGACTGCACCGATTTTCCTGAAATTTTTACACTAACATCACATGAGCTCCAAAAATAAAATAGGCTGCTTATTTTTTCGATAGGCACAGGGGAAGTGGTACCCCCATAGGATACTAATATTAAGTATCGGAAATCTTAAAAGCCGCTGCAACCGTTTTCTTGAATTTTTTGTAGTAGGATCTTCTGAGCACCGAAATTGAAGTAAGATAGCTGCAAGGGAAGTGCTACTCCCCCATTGGACGCCAATGTTTAATATCGCATATCTTAAGAACTGTTATAGTGAGAATGTTCAAACTTGGTAGGAGTCACTCTTATGGAAAACTACCCATTAAAAATATAAATAAAGAAGGTAGGTGCAGGGGAAGTTATACCCCCCATATGTAGCATATACTTAATATCGCGTAACTGAAGAACTATAACAGCGAGAGTTAAATGAGGTTAAAGCCACTATTAAGGTAAACTATAAATTCCAAAATAAAAATGGGAGAGGTAGACGAAGGAGGAGCAATACCCTCCATAGGACGAAGATATTAAATACTTTATAAAAGCCTTCAAGCTTTGTAGGACCCACTAGTATGGTAAACTACACCTTTCAAAATAAAAATATACAGGCCTGTTCTGGAAATCACTTTCAATTCAAATCACGTGATTTCAAATCACATGTGCTTTTTAAAATCGCACGTGTGATATTTTGGGGTAATTTTTAATTGTCAAAAGCACACCGAGAAACACCACAAAAACCGAATTATTTTCAAAACTCTACAAAATCACACGTGTGATTTTAAAAGCACGTGATTTTAAATTACGTGATTTTCAGAACAGGCCCGATAATATATAAATGAAAAAGTGTATGTTTGCTTGTCCCCTTCAGACTCCTAAACTACTGAGCCGATTTTCCTGAAGGTTTCACAGTAATTTCCTGATTACCCGGCGCTTAGCAGAGGCTATTTAATTTTCAAGTAGGCGTAGTACCAACCATGCAATAAAAATATGAATAACCTTATATCTGGAGGACGGTTACAGTAAGAGTATTCCCATACAATGGCAATAAAGATTTCTACGTATTTGGAGTACTGTAATAGTGAAAGTATTCCAATTTTGTACAAATAGTTTAGATGAAAACCCACAACAAATTTCAAAAGGTATGTTCAATGGGAAAAGTAGCCATGGCACCTCCCATAAGAAGACGCTTGAAATTTCTGTATATCTGTTGAACGGTTACTGTAAAATCATTCAAATTTGGTCCAAGATACTTTGCTTTTTAACCCTAGGATTCTCGGTAACTTTTTACCACTAAGTTCTCCCCTTGGTCTGGCCAGACCACAATTTGTACAGCTAAAAACCCCAATTAAATAAAAACTAAATAAATATATTTTTTATTGAAAGTATGCTTATTCCTTAAGATTATACAAATTTATTTTACAATTTTATTCCATATGCAAGTCATTGAAAATGTAGTCTTTAGTTTCGCACATTGCTATTTCCGTCTACCACAACTGAAACGAGTTTTGCGTTAGGTTTTTGTAGTTAGATTGAACTAAGCGCATAATTGACCGTAGTTTTCTGATTTGATTCAAACTTGATTCATTCGGTTTAGAACATATAATTTCTAGAATTCACGTATCGGTTTTTTTAATATTTTGTCCTATTTAAAATATCTTGCAAGGAAAAAAAAATTTGGTCTGGCTAGAGCATGAGGGTCATTTCATAGACTTTTACATAAAAATGGAATTTAACCCCACTTATTTGCTCCAATCTAATCCAAATTAGTTTCATTCGATTCAGAACATATCATTTATAGAATTCACATCCCTGTTTTTTGATTTTTTGTTATATGCGAAAAATATAACAAGCAAAAACAAATTTGATCCAGACAAAGACGGTAATCTTGGGGTTAAAAAAATCTTACCAATTTTATTTCGATGGGGGTAGCAAAGCGCACCGGGTTAAGCTAGTTTCAATATTAATTGTCTTGCCAAATTTGATTAAAATTCGTACATATTAATGCAAAATTGGGTGAAGATAGCTTTTATAAAAGTTACAGTTTTGTACTGTTAGGGCCAGAACTGACCATATGGCCCATATAAACCCACTCTCCAAAATCGGTTTAAGACGAACAAGTCTCATAAAGATGTTGATATCTAGATAATATTTGGCAGAGAGTACTCTTATATGAATCTTAGCGTAATAACATAACTTTGTTTTGCCGGGTCCATGGTTGGGCATGAGTGGCATACATGGCACACTTCCTAAAATTGTCTGTATATAATGTGGTGCAGGGTATAAAACGGTCGTGCTTAAGTTACTATACCAACTTGCATGTTTTTCATTAGGTAATTTTTTTTTTTTTTTTGTAAGACTCACAATTTCGAACTACCAAAAACATTTGTTATTATAAAATAAACATAACCTGAATTTGTAATCTCACATCCCTCCTGCCCTCCTACACTGGCAATTGCAGGATAAGGAAAATCACAAGAAGGTATAGTGCAGAGACAAACAAACAAAGCTTACAAAAAGTAAATGAAATCAATTGTATTTAGTACAACAGCAGCAGTAAAATTTTCATATAAAAGTGTATGAAATAAAGAAAACAACTACCCCATCAGCCAACTAACCAGCAGAGACCATAAACGTATTTCTACACTTGTTTTAACCCGATTTTGTAGTATTTCTTTAGCTTTAACCGGTGTTCAATGATATTATAAATATGGAAACAAAAATAACAAACACCAAGAGAAGCGGCAAATAAACACCAGCTACTCAGCTCAATTCAACTTAATTGAAGTGTGTATGGAATATAATAGAGAAGCAAGCAACCAACCAACCATTCAACCAGGCAACATTCAACCCCAGTGAGAGCAGGCGAAATACAATACAAACTCAACACAAAATTAAAAGGATAACAAGAAGGAGGCACTAAAGCCTGATATCATTATTAAGAATTTATACATTGTCGCGTATAATAATTCACAAACCAGCATATGCAAACAACAATAACAAGAGCAACACAAAGTAAGTAAGAAATATCTATTCGGCCTGGTAGAAACTTTGATACCCACCACCATTTGTTCAAATAAAAGAACGTAAAATTACCATATGCAAAATATTTGCAGAGAAATATTAAACTATTAGAAACTTAAGATTTTAGTAAACTAACGCTTTTTCAATTTACCTGTACGTATGAGTAATAAATGCTTAATGATAATTAATGACAACTAGGGATGTAACGATATGACTTTTTGCCGATACGAAATCGTACCGATACTCGAAGAGAAATATCGTAGATACCGATACGAATATTAAATTTCAAATCAAGGTGAAATTTACAAAACTGAAATAGAATACTTTTTATTATACAAAATTATAGTGTAAGAGATTATTCATATTTTAAGTTGATATTAATATGATTTAAAAAACAACGAATTTTATTTTATTGTGTATTTAATTTTATAATAAAATAATAAATACTATTTTTATAAAAAAGAAGAGTGTTAGAAATAATTAATATTTAAAATTGAAATTAAAAATATTTTTGTTACAAATACAAGGTAGATCGCAAATCCTTTCGAACCAGACCTGCAGTGGAAAATAGTCTCTCAGATGCGACTAAACTCATTCGAAAACTTAAGTATTTCTGCACTAAGCGGATTTGCGACTCTAGAAATATTAGGAGATATAAGCTATATCTACACTTCTTCTTTAGCAGAACCACAGCGTAGAATGGACCGAGGCTTATCCTCCACAGATTTTATGATAATTTGTTCACAAGCGAACCAAAGGCCATTTTTAGACTTATCAGTACTTTTACTTAATGTAGGGGTAACCATTTCTTCCACAATTTCAGAATGCATAGTAAAAGTAACTCAGTTAGATGTTTTTCGATACGATTGCAGCCGGTTGTCTTTAAAATATTCGAAGAATTAAAGATAAAGAATAGGTTTAATTTTTCTCTAAACCCTCAAATCTTATATTCAGAACTAATGTAAGTATGTTTGGGCCTCTGAACTATTCTCTATCTCAGTTTATTCATTTATTATATTTTCTAATAATGTTCGAAGACTGTTAACTAGCGGAATAACCTCAGAAAATATAGCAGTGGCCTGTGGGTCCACACTACGCGTTCAATACGTTGATGCGTTCAAGCATCTGTTAAAAGAGTAGAATCATTGTAAAATTGTATTAACAATTAATTTATTCGGGCTTTTGCTTTAATCGATTAATCGCTCGATTAATTAACCGAGGTTTTGGTTTAATAGGTTAATTTTGTTATTGATCGGTTAACCGTTTAATAATTTTTTTTTATAAATTAAGTAATTTGAATGAATAAAAATGCATAAATTATTTAGGGGGTGGTGCTTTAAAACCATATGAGATAAGGCCATTATGACTTTATTGCTCAATTGAATGGGAGATAAAGCCATAATGACCTTATTGCCCAATCATTGAGAGGTAAGGTCATATTTAAAATTTTGCGAAATGAGAGATATAGCCATACTTTTTTTTCGCAAATGAGAGATAAAGCCATATTTTAAACTTTAGTATGCGAAGCCAAATTCCAATACTTTACTTTAGTGTTTCCGGGAAAAGAAACACTAAAGTTGTGACGCACGCAGAAAAACTCTAGTATGCGAAGCCAGATTTCGTAAAAGGGAAAATCTATTATTAATCAATGTAAAATGCAAAAATTCTTCAAAACTGAAATGAGAGATAAAGCCTTTTTCTAATATTGCTAATGTGAGCTAAGGCCATGATGGCTTTATCTCCCATTCAAATGAAAAAAGCCCTTATCTCCCTAAGGAATGAGAGATAAAGCCATCATGGCCTTATCTCACATGGTTTTAAAGCACCCCCCCATTATTTATTATTTGGAGTTTGTTAGTAAAAAAAAAACAATAACATAACAAACAAAACAATTCTTAAACTAAAACGAGCAAACAAAAAAAAAAAAAAAATAATTCATAAATATATAATACATATTTTTTAGTTATAACATAAATATTATGTCGTAATTAAAAAATAAACTGTAAGATAATTTTATTAGTTATTTCAATAGTTTAAGGAGATCTTATAACATATTGTCTTAGAAAAATAATTCAATTTAAATGTTTAGGATTTAAGCGATTTTTACCTTTAGTTTTGATAAAACTTGACGTGGAAAAAATTCTTTCACTTATCGTTGATGTTGGAGAAATTGAAAGCAGCACATAATAATACAGAATATCTAATATCTCAGTCTTTTTTCCGGGTTTCTCTAAAGTTTAAATATATAAAATATTTCATTATGCCATAAGAATCCGGTTTTAATTTTTTTTTAATGTTAGACACTTCTAATTGTTTTGGTTAATTCTGTCAAAAATTTATATGAGAAGAAACAAATAATTGAACACATACATATAAAAAGTACGTGTAGCAAAAAGCTGTTGTTATTTAAAATAAAGATCACTGAACCCCTTCTTTGTTTGTACGAATAAATAGTTCCTAAACACATACTTTTTGTATATGAGACGAAACAAATAATTAAAAACACAAAAAATGTGTTCTAATACTACAAAAATTCGGTTAGTCGGTTAATCGACTGAAATTAACCGGTGTTATCGTTAATCGGAAATACCCAATTTTAAATTAACCGATCAGTTAATCGGATCGTAATTAATCGGTTAACCGATTAACGGTTAACCGAATGAATACCCTACAAGATACACAGCAAACGCGTATTATATGCATCATAGAAAGCATTAAGAGCGATTACTTTCCACATTTGCATGCATCTTGAAAAAGGTCAAGAAAGTATTAAATGCATAGAACGCGTGTTATGGACCTCCAGCAAAAGAATTAAAGGAAACAATTTATTATTCAGTTTTGATGTTATGTGCTACTTTTAAATGTGTAATTTCTCTTTATTGTTATGACAAAAATTAGCATTGAAAATTTAATTGTTATTTTTTTCAAAAAAAAAAAAAAAACTGAAAGAAGTATCGGCGTATCGATAGTAAAACATCGCCCATACCGATATATCGGCAAGCCTGAAGTAGCGCCGATATATCGGTATCGGTATTCGTTACATCCCTATTTACGATACTAAAAATATAATTATCTAAAAGTATTTGCATACAATCCCGTTCTAGCATTTAAAGTTCCCCTCCGCTATCCTGTCTCAAAAGCTTATCAAAAGTATTTGCAATAACTTATCGATTTTTATTCCAAGCCAAGTGTTGGCAGAAATTTGGAAAATCTCTACATTTAGATATTCTCGATAACAGTGTTGTAGGGAAAATCGGACAAAGTTTCTAAGTCTTGAGATTATAGGTACTTCTTAAATACTATTGTAAAATTTTACTATTGTCATTGTGTTACGTTGGTAAATTGTGTGTGCAAAAAATACTAATTCTGTGACATTTGTATGGAGGTTGGCTGGGTTAGACCTTTTACAAGAATGGAGATCCTTTCCACAAGGAAAATCTTATGAATAGAAATCGAGAATGTAATATTTTAATTAAAAAATAACTTAAACTTGTAGAATTGTTGTTGGGAACTGTCAAAACCTGAGCAATATTTAATTAAGTCAATTTACACATTGTTTGAAACGGTTTAGTATTTTGATCATTTTTTAATTAAAATTTAAAATATCATTTATTGAAAAGAAAAAATATTTAAATTTTTACAATTTTTAGTAATCAATATAAACATTTTTTTTGTACTCATCCCATTATCATGCTAACAGTCATATTCTGAGGAAAGATTCCTATAAACATATTTCTGTATTTTATATACTGCTAAAAATAATCGATCTTCTAACAGACGGATAGTTAGATAGTTAAACATGTCTACATCAGCTTAGAATTTTACAAGGAACCAAAATCTTCAAAGAGTCTCCGATTATTATTTTGATGGCTGAGGAGACAAACGGAATGATAAAATCAAAATACGCCCAGGATCTTTTAGTGGTGGTATAACCTGAAAAGATAAAAAAGTAGTTTCTTGGCTCTAACGTTGTCGTCGACGGAGGCATATGCAGTAGAAGGAAGCTACCAGAGAAATGACAGAGTTTACAAATAAAAAAAAAAAAAAGTAGTATATTCGCTCAAGCACTGTTGACATTGTGTTCAAGGTATTTAGCCTTAAGGAAAAATATAAAAAAAATTGTTGTTTATAAGTATATTCTAAAGAATATATAAAATACAACAACAATAACAACACTTTCATTCAATTTTAAAGCTCATTACTAAGTTGTATTCAAATTGTTCGAGTTCATAGATGCAAAGTTGTGTTAGGGATGGTCTTAAGGATTTAAAAATCAATATTTTAAAATATTTATTTATTATTACTTTTCCATGAATAACTACTGTCTTTACAAACTAATTGGTACGTGTATGTGTATATTTAAACGATAATTTTAGAATAAAGGCAAACTAAATATAGTACAATATAATAATACCCCGTTTGTAGAATTTTAAATTAACATTGAAATTTTCTTCATTAAAAATTCAACTAAAACATAAATCAGTGTTTTCAGTGTTTTCATTTAAAAAAATTGGGATTATTAGCACATCATTAATAAATGAATTAATTAATAAAATATTTCATTCCCAAAAATAATTTTTGATAAATCGGATATTTGTTTTCAAATCCGCTAAGGACTTTCTTAAGTAAACTATCAGATTGTTTTTTGTTCACGACCTAATTAGAACAAATAGTTGTTTAAAATAGTTGAAGCACTTAAATTCAAACACTAAAATTTTTATGGCAAGACATCTAAGAGCATAAATTAAAGAGAAATTTTCGGAATTGAAGGTGACATTTTGAAAGTCGCTTAATGAAGTGAAAAGTTATGAATTTTTGAACTTTGGATTTTTGAAAAAAAAAAATAAAAATTAAGATTAGTACCTGTAACTTAAAAATGCAAGCTGATGGAGAAAAACGGAGATTAGATTTGAATTCAGCGAACTCAAATTAGTAGAAAAAAATTCCATCAAACTTCCAAGCAACACAAAAAGGTAAATTTTTTCCCTTCTGTTATTTATCCTAAAGGTACTTTTGTCTCATCTTGAATAAAACTTCTCCCGAAATTTTATCCCTGTTTTCAACTTTGTCAACTTCAAAAAATGTCCTTACTATTATTAAAGATTTTTTTCACAGAAATTTGTTCGCCATTTTAAGAATTTTTGTTCACTTTGATTTGTTGCGGCGAACCGTTAAAAAGAAAAATGCAAATGGCGTTAGTTAGTTTTCTTTTTAAAATAATGGCGGAATGCACCCTTGATAATGCACCCTTGATAATCTTATAATTTTAGTAAAAATACTAACATTTACAACACTGCAACAACAAAATGTATTAGACTAAAATATACTACGCTGTGGTTGAAAAATCCCACAAAAAGCAGTAGTAAACAAGTGAGTGAATTTACCAGGATAAAACAGTTGAAGAAACTTTATCTGTCTCTTTCTCTTACTCAGCAAATTTATTAATTTAAAATGCATTCGGAAAAGAATAAAAGACACTCACGCTTTGAAGTATAAAATCGGATTAAATATAACAGAGTTGTACACTTAATACAAAGGGTGAATACCGCTAATAACAAAATTGAAGTTTTTGATATTTTAATTAGGCTTAAGTTCATCAAATTAAATTTTCATTAAATTGTGTTTAGTAAAGAAAGGAATTTACAACATGAAATGAATTAAATTTTTTTTTTTTTTTTGATAACACAATAGCACATTTCTCAACTTCAAAATCTTGAACAAATTGAGACCCCCAAAATCTGAAAGTATATGATGGTGAAGAAACCTATAGCTGGGCTTTGAAGTATTAGCTTTGGTTTTTTTTTAATTCATTTTTAAAGTTTTCGACTGGGGGCGTAGATTTTAGTACAATTTTCAAAAAACATGTGCTGATTCTTAAGTCTATATCTCATGAACTTTTCTCTCTTCGGCAAATTTTTAGCTCTTAAGCAGATCTAAAAATTTTTCCTTGAGATAAAATCAAAAAAACAATAACATCCCCAGTCGAAAACTTCAAAAATGAATTTCACAAGAACCTTAGCTAATAATTCAAAGCCCAGCTTGGGTTTTTCTTCTACCATCATAAGCTTTCAGATTTTGGGGGTCTCAATTGGTTTAAGATTTTAGTGCAGCACTGTGTAGTTGTATTCTTGAATGAACACGGGATTGAACTCGGGTAAAATTTATATGTTTCGAAAATAACCACATTCCCATCATCAGAGTTCTTTGTCGTTCTACCGTTTGCGCCACTACTGCGCCTGCCAGTCTATAGTCAAACATCAATATTTAGCAAATGATATTGGTGGATCGAAATTTGCAATAATTGATTATAAATTTTCAATTGTATTTACATGTTTTTTCCTTACTTCTAGTTTTCTTCTATCAATAGTTACAATATTTTATATGTACAGTATTTGAGTTAAAACTAAAGAAAAAAATACTAAACAACAGGCATTTTTTTATAAATTTCATTCGAATTGAAAATATTTTAAAACAAGAAATATAAGAAATAGAAAAAAATTAAGAAATTTTAATATTAACCGCTTTTAATATTGTGCAAATTTCTTTATATTGGGCAGTTTGACGTTCTGTTTTGACCTTTGAATCTATGTGTAAAGCTCTGGTAACATTTATTAAATATTTGACAAAATAAGCATAAGCATTACTTTTGTTAATATTTATTGAGATTTAACTTGGTCCTAATAACACAAAATAAAGCTGATTATACTGCTAGACATAGCAAAACACTGTTTTGTGCACGAAGTGGTATTTTAAACGAAATATATATTGAAATTAAGAGAAATGGTATTTTAGTTTGCCTCTTGGTCCCTTTTTTTTCGTCAAATATTTGACAAGTGTGACCAAAGCTTAAGTTTACTGATTAAAGTTTCAAACAAATCTTGTTTAAATTTTATGTGAAGAATAGCAGCTGCTAATGGTCTATTTAGATTGTAAATAATTTTAAAGTTCTTGTTTTGAATAACACTCGAAACAGTAGCAACGCGAGGTGCTCGAGAGAGATGCTCGAGAGAGATACCGGGAGAAAAGGAGGGAGGAGAAACGCCTATTTCGAAAGAAGAAAAAGGAAATGGAAAGGCTCAAGTGCGAAGAAATCGAGATGTGTAGGACGCGTAATGAAGCCCGAAAGTTTTATCAGAAAGTTAAACACCAGACAGAGGGCTTTGGTACTTGCATTACCTCCAGCAAAGATCAACATGGAAACCTGGTGCTGGATAGGGCGAGTGTGCTAAAAATATGGAGAGAACATTTCTCCCAGTTGCTGGTATCTGAGGAAAGCGGCAGCGAAGATACGCCCGATCCAATCTGCGATGACGGTGTCGAATGTACGCCGCCCAGCCAAAGTGAGTTGAAACTAGCTATACACCGCCTGAAGAACAACAAGGCTGCTGGCGCCGATGGTTTGCCTGCAGAGCTATTTAAGGCCGGAGGCGATGAGTTGATTAGGTGCATGCATCAACTTATTGGTACTATTTGGCTAAAGGAATGCATGCCCGATGAGTGGAGTCTTAGTGTGCTGTGTCCCGTTCATAAAAAGGGAGATAAATCTGCTTGCGCCAATTATAGGGGGATAAGTCTTCTTCCCATCGCTTATAAGATCCTGGCAATAATATTGTGTGAACGACTAAAACCAAAAGTCAACGAAATAATTGGCCCTTACCAATGCGGTTTTAGACCTGGTAAATCCACCTCAGACCAGATATTTACATTACGCCAAATCCTGGAAAAAACCCACGAAAAGCAAATCGACACCTACCATCTGTTTGTCGATTACAAGGCCGCTTTTGACAGCCCGATTCGAGCAAAGGTATATCAGGCCATGTCTGGATTTGGCATTCCGGCAAAGTTGATAAGGCTATGCCAGATGACTCTAACTGATACGAACTCATCAGTAAAAATTGGAAATTATCTTTCCGAACCGTTTACCACCACACGGGGATTCAGACAAGGTGACTGTTTATCGTGCGACCTCTTTAACATCGTATTGGAAAAGGTGATACGCGACGCTGCAGTTAATAGAAATGGCACGATCTTCACCAAAAGCCACATGCTCCTCGCATATGCAGATGATATTGATATCGTGGGAAGAACATTGCGAGACGTAACTGCTGCCTTTGCAAGTATTGAGAAGGAGTCACAAAAAATGGGTCTGGCAGTTAATGAAGCAAAAACAAAGCTAATGGTTTCAACGAACAGAAAATCTACTAGATTGGATGGAACTGTGAATGTTGGTACCTTTAACTTCGGGGTTGTGGAAGAGTTTTTGTACCTTGGATCCACCATAAATAAAACCAATAACACCAGTCTGGAAATTCGAAGAAGAATTATACTAGCAAATAGATGCTACTTTGGGCTGAGCCTGCAAATCAAATCTAAAGCCCTCTCCCGAAACACAAAAATAACACTCTACAAGACACTTATACTACCAGTGCTTTTGTATAGCGCAGAGGCATGGGTACTTGCGCAGGCAGATGAAGCTGTACTTGGTGTTTTCGAGAGAAAAATTCTTCGTAAAATATATGGACCGGTGTGTGTTAGCGGAGATTATCGGCATCGTATGAACCATGAGCTGTATGCCGACATTGATATAGTGAAGCGCATAAAGATACAAAGACTGCGCTGGCTAGGACATGTTGTGCGAATGGAAGCAGATGCTCCGGCTAAGAAGATTTTTGAATACGATCCCGAAGGTATGCGCAAGAGGGGACGGCCGAAGCTCCGCTGGAAAGATCAGGTTCAACAACAACTTTCTGATCTGAATATCCGAAATTGGAGAAAAAGCGCAGAAGATCGAAGCGCATGGCGATTAATTCTTAACTCTGCTAAAGACCTTCCCAGGTTGTGAATAGCCATTTATACTTTTGAATAATATGCAATTTTTTACGTTCGTTTTATTACACAATTGTAACCAAACCTGGCATCTAAACGTTACGTCATAATAGGTCGAATGCAAGTTCTATATAAACAAAGTTTACCTTTTGTATTTAAGGTAGATTTTCGATTAAGCAAAGGAAAGAGAGTCCTGCCACATCTTATGGCCTTGTTACATACTTGTGTAATATGCTCATCAAATGTTAAGGTACGTTCAGACTAATGAATTATTTGACGAAAATATTTGTTCTGAAATGAACGCAGAAGATAATTTGATTTTTTTATGCTGTGCAACAGCATCTCTTATGGTGTTAGAACAGGAGAATGTAAAAGAAAAAAAAATTGGAAGACAATTCGGTAAATATTGCCAAATAAGCGGAAATTCGCAAAAATTTGGTAATAGCGGCATGATGGCCAAGTCTAATTATTATTGAAAATCGTTTAAGCTGTAAATAATCACAGGGAAAAATCGCTTCTATCGCGAACATGGCTAAAATTCGCGAAAAATTTAAAACTTGAAAGCAAACCCTAAAATTTATTTGAAATCGGTTAAAAAAATAACAAAAATGTCGGAAAATAACAAAAAAAAAAAAATGCTTGCAAAAATACCAAAAATTCGCCAAAAATTTTAATATTTCAAACAAGCCATAAAATTTATTAGAAGTGTATTAAACTATAAGGAATACCAAAAATTCGATAAAAATTGCTAAATAAGCGGAAATTCGCTAAAATTTACTAATAGCGGTATGATGGCCAAGTCTGATAATAATTAAAAATCTTTAAAGCTGTAAAGAATTTGAAAGCTAACAGGAAAAATTGCTTCTATCGCGAACATGGCTAAAATTATTTGTCGTTTTTTTATCTTAAAATTTTTTTGTAATATTAAATAAATGTTTGCTCAATAATTATTAAAATATTTGATTTTTTGCGTTCACACTATGTTCACATTATTATAATAAGCGCTTCTTTTAACCTAATAAAACATACAAACAAAGCACTCCTTTTAGGGGCTAACATAATTAACATATTCATTAATGTTTTGCTTTTACTTCTTTAAATGCCTTTTTTCAATCGCTCAAACCATAATATATTTTAATTTTTTGCGCTTTAAACTCTTCTTCGTTGTTAGCACTAAAGGAGCAGCTTAATTGTAAATTTAATTCGTTAACATTTACTGCTGTATAAATGCTCTCTTATTGAAGCGCTTGATTATGCGCTTTTTGACTTCAAAAAACTAAATTTTTTTATACTGGGATGTTACTGAGGAGGAAGTTAAGTTCTTTATATTTGAATTAAAAAACTCGAAGGCGCCGGGAATTATTTTTAAGCTGTTATGTACAATAGTATCAAAAAGGAAATGGAATAGCTAAAGATTTTTAAGAACATCACCAAACAATACACACAATATCAATTGGTCAATGGTTAAATTTTAACCTTCAATTGCTTTTGTTAATTACCAGAATTTTGTCTTGCCATGTGGCAACTTTTGGAGTAATCGAACACAAAATTTTCGCAACAATAAAAAGAATATACAAATGAAGCTCAAATAAATTGCGCTTAAAAGTAAATACTTGTGCAAAATAAAGTAATTCTTCACTTTAAGGAAAATCTTTTCATGTAATATTTCCATTCGTTGTGAAATTAAAATAAATTAAACAAATTGCCGTTCGTTGTATTTTATGCAACATTAATTTCAATATACATACACGAGTTTAAAAATAGAAATGTTTTTGTTATTAAAGGGTCTTCCAATATGTACTCAAAACTTGAATTAAATAGAATACAAAGTTTTAAGTCTTTAGATTATTGTATTTTTATTGACCAATAAATTACATCGAACAAGGGCATACTGGCATTAATTCAAAACTTTCATGACAATTTTTACAACTGTTTTCTGAATTTTATCGGTGCTGCGCTTAATATATTTCTGTAATGCACTTTCGGTTGTGAGCTTGTTGATATATATCTCCTTCATAAATGAAGCTTACAAAAGAGAGCATTGTGAACCAGAGGGCCAGGACAACGGCCAGGAAACGTCTCATACAATAATTAAATTGTTTCATGATTTGCCTTCTTGAAACAGTATAATGAGCTCATAATTATCTTTCAAAAAAGACAGAAAGAAATGAGTTATCGTGTCGCGATATCAAGCACTTGTAGCGGTGACGGATTGACCAGCCCGATTTGCATATTGCTAAAAATCTGCACCAAATTGTATTCTCCAATCCCTGAGTGCAAAATTTTGGGAGTAAACAAAATCATCAAGGTGAAAATGTGCTTAATAAAAGGGATGTAACGAAACGGCTTTTTGCCGATACGATATCGATACCGATACGCATATTGAATTTAAATTCAAGTTAAGAGTAACAAAACCCAAGCAGAGTAAATTGTTTACTATACAAAATTGCAGTGTACGAAATTATTAATATTTAAAATTGATATTAATTACATTTAAAAAACAAAGGATTTATAATGAATTTAAGATAAAATTAAAAAAAAATTAAAATAATTTATTGCAAAAATATTAATAAGATCTTTGTTCAATAAAAAATGTATTCTCAAGTTTTGCGGAGATCAATGATTTCGCAAGTCTGTTTAAGCCAGACCTGCATTGGAAAAAAGTCTTTCAGATTCGACAGACCTTTTAAACTTCAGAATTCCTGCGCCATTTTGTGGAAGTTTGGATAAAACATTTCCTTGCTCCCGTAAACAAGCGGATCTGCGTCTCTAGGAATATCAGGAGATCTTAGGTATCTCTTGACTTATTCTTAAGCAGAATAACAGCTTATGGTGTAAAGAGGCTCATCCACCTCGGATCCTCTTATAATTGTTTTCACAATCGCTCCAAAGGCCAGTTCTTGTAGACTTATCAGAACGTGTACCACCTGTAGGTATGACCGTGTTTTCAACGCTTTTGAAATGCATAGACATGTGAAGTAACTCACGAAGAGTTTCTTTCGGTACGATTGAAGTCAATTGATTTGAAATATTCGACTATCTATCGAGGGTCATACAGTGTAGATAAACAAAAGGTTTCATTATTTTCTAAAGCCAGAAATCTTTTAGTTAAAGCTTATGTTTAGTCAGCCGCTTAATTTTGAGACTACGAAACTATTTTCCATCTTCGTTGAATAATTTATTATATTTATTATATTTTTTTTTTTTTTTTTTTTTTATTATTTATTACATATTTATTTGCAATCTATCTTGCGATAATAAGCAAATGACTTAAGTTTAAAAGAACAACATGCCTGTTTGCTTTCAATTGAAAACAAAAATTTAAGTTGTATATGAAAATAATATTTACACATAAAGAGTTAAATTAAATATTTAATATTATAAACAACAAGTTAGAAGCTGTAACTAAAAGAAAGAAAATATTTTTAATAAATACATATATTATATTTCAATACTAACGTCAGTAAGGGAGATCTAGGATATGTTTCCGTTTAAGCCATCTGGCTTCATCATTCTTAGTATATCAGTCAGTATATTTACATGATTACTAAGCCTTTCTAAGTATTAGGAGCTAAATCTTTTAATTTTGGATTTGACAAACGGTATTTTCAGGTCGTTGTGTAGAACTTTGTTCGTTATATAAAAGGGTGCGTTTGTTATAGCACGCAAAGGTTTGGACTGGAATATTTGCAATATTTCTATGTTGGAATTACAAGCTGTGCTCCATAGCTCTAAGCCATAAGTCCGTATAGGTTTTAAAACAGTTTTATAAAGAAGGATCTTATTTTCCATAGATAGTTGAGATTAGTTATATGAAACAATTCTATTATTCTGTTTAATTGTTTCTATGCAAAAAAATAAGCATAGAAAATAAAATTATTTGTTCAAAAATACTTCAAAAAAGTAAAAAAAATGAATCATCGTATCGAAAGCAAAATATCGCCTATACCGAGATATCAAAAAATCCGAGGTATCGCCTATATATTGGTATCAGTATCGATATGCGTTAAATTCCTACTTAAAAGTTTAAGATAATTTTGCTTAAAAATCACCTTTTAATTTTTGATGTTGAATAATCGATTAAGCGAACTCTATTCGCAGTGAATGTTCATTAAATATCACGTTTTTAATTGTTTTCTTTTTATTGCTGCCAACATTCTTTGGCACAAATGTCGTTTAATTCTTATCTAGCGTTATTTTTGGTGCACCCTTTAAAGGGACATTATGAATGAAGTTTGCGTTTTTTTTTTTTTTTTTTGGGATGAGTAGAGAGAATGCTTTAATGCCCTATTTCCCATAGACAAAATAAAACATATATCATTTTGTCATTTTATTTCATTTTTTATTCAATTTCTTACTTTTTTCGTTTTTCTCTCTCAAAATTTTTTTTTATACTACTTCTCGTGCGACTTGATTTTTGTTTCTTTATTTGTTTTTTTCTATTTTTTTTTGTTTCCCAAATTATATTTTATTATTTATTTTTCTTTTTTTTTTGTAGCAGTTGCCTAAAACCATTATATATTTTTTTTTCTTAAGTTTTATATTTTTTGCCCCAACATTTCCCTTCAACTCTTGTCGAGTTTAGAAAAAAATGATTCTTTAGACCATTTTTTATTTACTTTTCTTTTTTCGCTTTTTATTATTTATTATCTTAGTGAAAAAATATTTCTATTTCAACACTTCCCACACATAAGGGAATTCGTAGAAAGTTTATTGAATCCCAACAAAAGAATAAAAAAAAAACGGAAAAAGAGATCATTATACACATCAATGATTTTAACAATACAACACAATTAATGTGGATTTTTTAAGGTTGAGAAAAAATATTTAAAAATTTCTTAAGAAATTTTAATACGCAAAAAAAATAGATCTGATAAAACAATTTTGTTTTAATATTTTAATTTTCTATGTTAACTTGCACTCAATTAAGTCTATTAGTTACACAAGGGAACAAGGTATTTGTTGATTAAGAACTGAATGTTGTTTTGAAGGTTATTTGGGACTGCTTTGGGCGCTGAATACAAATCTGCACTTAGTTTTTTTCTATCAGCTTGACTTTTCGCGATATACCGAAGTCAAGGCACTTCCGCTACATATATTGGAATAACTTAAAAACGGTTCACCATATTCAGTTAAAAAAAATTCAAAATTTTACAATAATTTTAAATTTGAACAGGAGTTTCTGAGATATCGTTGAAGTTTTGAAAAAAATTAACAATTAAATTTTATTTTTTTTTAAATCCATCAAAAATGAAAATGAGACGCAAATCACAGTTTTGGTCTATAAATGTTTAGTTAAATATATTTCGAATGAAAACAGCTTTATTTCAATGTAATCGTTGCACAATTTTTGGATTATGTTCACAATTTACTGAGAAATCTGAATTGGTAAAAATCGCGACTTCCATACAAAAATAAATTTTTTAATGTCTGTGTGTTTGCTGCTGTTCTATTTATGGACCTTTTTTCCTTCACTTAAAAATTGTGAATTAAAGCGCAACGCCTTCATCGATTTTTATGATCTATGTCTCATTTTGTTCATAGATTATGTGACTTTACGTGAAAGTAATAAGGCTTTAACTATTTCCCGTTTTGGATTTTTCATGATTTTTAAAGATTAAAAATTTTTTAAATTTGTTTTCTTTACGTAAACAACCATTTCTAGGCCATCTTCTTTGGTGTTTTTTTTAAAGCTTACTTACTTTAAAAAAATAGAAACTTTTTGAAAATGAAGTTATGACTTTGAAGAGTGAATTTATGACTTTTTGAACTTTTAGTTTTTGGAAAAAAGTCTAGTACATGCAACTTAAAAATGCGCTCTGATGAAGTAAAACGGAAATTAGATTTGAAATCAACGACATGAAACTTTCAGTCAACACGAAAAAAGTTCAATTTTGTTTCCTTGTGTTATCCATAATATTCCCCTGAGAACGTATAAGTATTAAGAGTAAGAATTGCTTTAATGCAAGGGTGTCACCCAGTGATGTTATACGTAGGAAAAAATCCCTATTTATAGGAATTTTCTTCTAAAAAAAATGGCCGTAGGGAAGAAAAGGACAGATATTTTTAAATCATTAATATGTAGGGACCTTCCAAAAATGCGGCTAAGCCGTGTATATATGGCAATCTTTTTAAATAAAACATAACAAACTGTTAAATTTTTTTTAAGTGATCTTTTGCCTCCATTTCAACTTTTATTTAAAGGTAAATTTGTGAAATTCTCTTTTACAAGAATTTAATTTTTCAGAGCAATGAATAGATAACTTGTTTAAGATGGGCATCAAAAACTTTTGGATAAAAGTCACCAAAATGAAAAATTTGAATGAAATTAAATTTTCCCCCTTTAGTCGAAACTAGCTAATTTGGATTTATCACTGCCACATGAAAACACAGAAAACAAAAACTCTTTACACTTCTATTAAATATTTGACGTCCTACACGTAACCACAAGTTTTATTAGAGAATGTCTGCTTTTCCAAAACTTTTGGCTATAGCTTTAAATAAAATAAATAATTAACACAAACGGGTTTATTTGCATTGGTGTATTATCATCTAAAAGTTGTAGTTTTTTTTTATAGTGGCAATTTTTTGAGCACGTAGGGAAAAATCGGGATTTTTTCGGGCTGCGTAGGGAATTTTCAAAAAAGTCTATAACATCACTCGTGTCACCGATATCGTTAATAAACTGACAGTGCTTTAATACCGTTTACAATTAAATACCGGTTAACCGATTAATTGCTACCCGATTAACTGATCTTCATTTTTAATAAGTGTTTGCTGTCAACAGCTTTTTGTATGTTTGTGTTTAGTTATTTGTTTCTTCTCATATAAATTTTTTAACAGAAATAACCGAAGCAATCATAAGTGTTAACAACTTTAAAAAATTAAAACAAAAAAATTTATAAAAATTAGATTAGAGGAATTCAGGAAAAGTTCTAAAAAATAACATATTCTGTATTATGGGTTGCTTTAGATGTCTCCAACATCGACGATAAGTGAAAGAATTTTTTCCACGACAAGTTTTATCAAAACTAAAGAAAATAATTGCTTAAATCCTTCATATTTAAACCAAACTATTTTTCTAAAAGTTTATTTTTTAAGGTCTCCTTAAACTTTTGAAATAATTTATAACATTATCTTACAGCTTATTTTTTAATTACTACATAATATTTATGTATTAGTTAATAAATATTTATTAATTTTTAATTAAATATTTTTTTGTTTGCTCGTTTTAGTTCTAGAATTATTATATTTGAATTGTTATGTTTGTTATGTTATTGTTTTTTTCCACTAATGAACACCAATAAATAAATAAATTATGCATTTTTATTTATTAAAATGACTTAATTTATAAAAAAAGACTTTATTAATCGGTTAACCGATCAATTACAAAACCGATTAAACCAAAACCTCGGTTAATTAATCGAGCGATTAACCGATTAAACTGTAACAACAAAAACTTTAATACCGATACTGATACCGAAATTCGTTTCGACTGCCAAACCTGCTTTAATGTTTTTAATAGAACGTACATGAGCCGTTTGCTCTTAATTAATATTAAATAAGTATTATTTAAACCGGATTATTTTTAATATTTATTTAATAAAATCTCATAACTCAAACTTTGCAATATTAAGCAAAGAAACCTTAAAAACCCAATTGCTGGTAAAAGAAATCTTAGCCTTTTAAATCAAAAAATTTTAAAATTGCTTCTTTTAAGCGTATTTTTTACAGTCGTTTTAATTTATGGGTTTTAAAAATTAAAAATAAATCTAATCATAAATCAAAGCTAATGATGCTAAAATGTTACACAAAAAGTTCGTTCCCCAAAGCATCACAAATATAACAGCGTTCAACCAGATATATTTTTTATATTTATTTTGTTAAAAGACCCCACACAATTGAATATAGCGGCTGCTCTAACCCAGCAAACACAGCAGCTAGATATGCAAAAAATTAAGTAATTAATAAAAATTATTTGTTAATAATTTTAAATCAAAGTAGAGAAGTTTTTCTTAATTTCCAACTATTATATTTATCAATTTCATATCGTACTATCTTAATGCGGTGCCCTTTGCTACTGCCATTAAAATAAAATTAGTTAAATTTTTTTTTTGTTTTAACTGATCTTGTGTATTGAGAACAAAGCAATTTTAACAAATTTCAAACTTTTACTGAAGGGTGGGCCAGCCATAATGGACTATGTTGATTGTGAGTCACACCTTAATGTCAGGTTTTTTGCCATTAATTAATTTGATATTTCTTTGTTTCAGCGTTTGACAAATTCAACCAGGGAGAGGTATATAATTGAAGACTTTTACGAAAATGACCGTTTAAATAAAAATACATTTCGTCTACTTTGTAATTTTTTTTTTTTTTTTTTTTGTCAGCATAATCGACAAAATGTGACCACAATCGGGAGAATTGTGCGCAAATTTCAGCACCCTGTAAGAAATGTCAAAACACCTGTGCATGCTCGCCCAGTTTGTTCCGCGGCAAACATAGCTGTTCTTCGCGATAGTATGGTAAAAGAGCCGTCAACCTTAACTCGTCGTCGTGCCCAATAATTGAACATCTGACGAACATTACAAATTTAGGATATGGAACTGAGCGGTATGTGTTTGCAATAGGATGGTGCCACTTGCAACATAGCCAACGAAACAATGGTTCTTTTCCGCGAGAAATTTAATGGCTGTGTTATTAAACGTCGTGGCGAAGAAACTTGGCTGCCACGATCATGTGATTTGACACCTTTGTACTTATTTCTTTGAGGATATATAAAAGAAAAAGTGTACGCCAATAAGCCAAGAACAATTCAAGTGCTACAAGATGAGATAATTCGGCACATTAACGACATTGAACCTCAATTATGTCTCAAAGTCATTGAACATATGGACCATCGGATAGAGGTATGGCACCGAAACCGTGGTGAGCATATGGCCGTTATATTGTTTCACACATAATTGTCATAGAGCCTTCTATCATAATAAAAAATATTTAGATAATTCCCTGAAAACATTTTGCTTTATTTACAGTTAACATCGTGCGTGTTGGTTGGACCACCCTTTATTATCCTTCTACAGATATGTGGACAATTATTTTGTCCTTGTATGGAAGATTCCACGGTCACTGTTCCAGTTCAGCTGGGTTTTTGACAAATGTTTTGTATTAATGATGAAACGTTTTGTTGCAAGTTTGGAAACTTTTACTGTAAATAGCTTATTAAACTTTAAATTAAAAAATATTTTAAATCAAATCCGTTCTGTCACCGTCAAACATTTAAAACTACTTCGTAGTATTCACCAAAAAAAAAAAAAAAGAAATACTCGCAACATGAAGGAAAACTTTTCTCAATCTGAAAATAATATTTGATGAATTTTGTTTTCAACATCACAGAATATAGTCGTTAACTTTTGGTTGCTGGGAAATGCTTTTAAATGTACATTTTTATTTGTGTGTACGTTGGGCAAATACTTGTTACAAAACGCCAGTAAACTGCACAATAACTAGATGGAAAAAAATATTTGAGGCAAAATCAAACTTTTAGGATTCTTTCCTGCTGACAAAGTGATTTCAAATGTCATTAAAGGCAGAGGTGCTTTAACTGTTTAAAAAGGGTGTTAAAGATGTTTAAGGAAATAAGATACACAACGGAAAGAAATATTTACTAAATTACTAAAAAAAATAGGGCTTGAACCAAGAACATTTTGCATGATCTTTTTTAAGCCAAAAATTTCTTATTCTTAATATATGAGTGGCTTGTTTAAAGCAAAATGTTTCTTATATCAAAAAATTTTACTTACTACGAACGAAATATGTTAAAATCAAGAAATTATTATGGATTTTCTTGTTTTAAGAAACTGTAACGATTCAAATTAATTTGTTTTAGCTTAAATTAACTCTAATTGAAGAAAAACATTGCTACCTATATTTATATATCCAACCTTGCTCAGGGCAATGGGGTGGTGTTCTTGTTTTTCCCTCAATCAGACTAAAAATCGCACCAATTAATTTAAAATAGGTAGTTTACAACTATATTAACTACTTTTAAAAATAAAAATAAAAACAAAAAAAAAATAATTTGAATAGTCACAAACAAAGAAAGAGATAGAATTTCGTTTTGCCTTTCACCTTCCCAACCATGCTATCTTAAATCAAATTAAAAATATAGTAGATAGCCCTGAATTTGTGTTACCAATTATAAGATACTAACTTTTCTCGGAATTTAAAGAAACTATTCAGTTAATAATTTTTAATACCTGTTTATGTATTTTAGAGTAATTTATAAAATTTTAACATCATTAAAAATATTTAAAAAAAATTTTTTTTTTTGTTTATCAGTGTAATGTCTAATGTGTGTTGTTTTTTTTTTATAGAATAAAGATTAACTATTTTATAATAACAGTTAAAAATGTATAGACTGCATTTTAATAGATAAATTAAATTTAATTTAATATCATAAACTCACCAAATTTTTGATGTTGACTAATGTCGTTATTGGAAGTTTCAGAATTATTCAAAAATCTGGAGTTAATTTGTATTAGATATAAATTAAAACAGAATAAAAACCTTGCAGTTTTTGGTTTTATGTAATGATTAAATTTGAATTCATGTTTATGTGTGAATGAGTTTTTGTGTGTAAATTGAGTGTGTATTTTTATGTGTAATATAATTGTAATATTGTAATAATATTGTAATAAAAATATTGTATAATTGTAATATATATTTTGAATTTTCTAAATTAAAGTACATTTTTAAACTATTTAAAGAATTGAATATAATAAAGAACAAAAGAAGAGCAATTAAAAAAATAAATAAATAAAAATTTGAATAATTAGCGTGTGGTGTAGTCTTAAAATTGTCAATTATTAAACGCTATGTTTAAAAGATTTTCAAAGGTTTTAAAAGGGGTTTAAAAAGGTTTTCTCCTTTTTAAATCAGCAAAATTCCTTATGCAAGTCCTGTTGATTGAATTAGTAATTAATATGGAAATGTATACTTTCCAATTTTTATTCTTAAATCCCGCCGTGAAATCTTAAAATTAGTGATTTTGTTCTAAATGTAATTAAATGAAAATTAATTCACTTTGAATTAATTAAAATTTAATTTCATTACAACCACATTAACTCACCACTATTTCCGTTTTCTTCCTCTTTCCCAAAATAGTTATGCAATTAGTCTTTCCTTTCTTAGTTTTATTATTAAAATAGCACTAATACTATTAAATTTGTATTAAGAATTTGTTTAAAATTTTATAAAAGATTAAAAAAATTTTTATTTAATTAAAACAAAAGAGAAAAAGAAAACATGCTGCTGTTTGTGATTTTTCATATTATGAACTAATAGAGAACGAACGAACCGCGTGTATGAATGAACAAAAATTTATTGGTTTGTTTGTCTTGTAAGAAGATTTTAGATTTTAGAATTATTTATAACAAAAAAGTATATATATCCCAGAGACCAATTATTTTAAACAGACCTCACAAAACAAAATTGATTACTTTAGAAAATAAACTTCTTTCCGTGTAATAAACACTTTAGAAAATTAACAAAAACCAATCAATAGAAATGCAACGAGATTTTTTGACTTCTAAGGCAACAACAGGTGAAAATGAACTATGTCCATTAAATTTTCTGTAAATTGCCAACCCATTTATAGAAGATGGTACATAAGAAATGTTAAAATTTATTTAATAAATTATTTGTTTCTTTATGATTTTATCTAACATTGGCAGTTAAGATAACTTAGATTATATTTGGGAAATATATTTACATTATGTTTTGAAGATAACTTCTTTCAAATGGTGCCTATTGTATGCTTCGAACTGACGTGCTTTTTCCAGAACATTTCGAGTAACTTTGCATATAATTTCAGTTCAATGCGCCCTCGCTTCTTCTCAGATATCTGCTACTGGATGGTTCTTGGCTTATTGGCATTCACCTTACCCCAAAGTAAAAATCCGAGCCGTTAAATCGGGCAAAGACGGTGGCCAGTTAAAATTAGAAAAACGTGATTTTATTTAATCGCCAAAAATTCCGCAAAGGAGACCCATGGTTGGATGATCTGTGACTCCATCTTATTGGAACCATAATTCCGGATTGTTCTCTTGTTCGGGCCTTAAATAATTTTCAAACATTGCCCGGTCTTAAATTCTATTCACATTGACCGCAACTTGTACGTCGTTTTCAAAAGTATCCCTAGAGGAAACGCAACTTACACAAAACTTGTTATGTGACAGTCCTAAAGTGGCAGGGATCTGTTCTAGTTCTAACACATTATATAAAGGAGACTTGTCGCTTTAACTTGGCGATGTCCTAGGAGGTGTTTATTTACACCTTTTTGACATTAAGTAGCAGGTCACTGAAATAGTCAAAATGGACACCTCAAATTTCGATTAATGTAATGCCTGTCTCGCATATTGTCCTGAGTAAACAGGTCACTAATATGCTAATTTACCACTTCCTAGGCCAACACCAATTAATATATAAGATCCTCTTCATATGAGGTAAAAGAACCAGATACAATCTGCTACTACCCGCACAAAATCCAGTAACATTACTACTTTTGTGTCAATTACCTTTCTTCTGGAAAGTAAAGTGATATATCTTGCTTTCGCCAATCACAATTCGGTAGTTTTTATAAAATTGTATTTACTGGTCACGGGATAAGTATTTTAAGAACCATAAACACAAATTTCCCGTAGGGATGGTCCAATGATATTTTCTGTTATTTCACACCATAATGAGCATCTAAGTGGGAACGTTTGATGTTTAACAATTATTCTTGGATTTTGGGTGTCCCATATTTTTGTTGAGAAGGCCATTGCATTGATGTGAAAATAGACCTCAAGATTCATTATTCGATTTCCAAAATAACGTTACTTATGCGCCACCTTGTATAAACTAAAAAAGTGGTACTTCTTAATTCGGTTATTTTTCTTTAATTATACTCTTTGTAAAATTGTTAAATTGAAGCAAATTCTTCTTGGTTTACGCATATTGTACATCGTATAAATTAAACATTTAATTGCAACCGAAACCATTAATGCCCAATTTTCAGGATATTATTTAAATCTATTTTATGTTAATTTTCATAAAAACTTAAATCGTATTTAATTACAGATTGATTTTTTGAGTTTTATATGAAAAGTCTTATTTAATTAAGATAAAAGTATGGTAGCACTACTAAATACAAAAAAATATAAAAAAAGTGTAATTATTTACAAGGTGATCTCAAAAAACAGCTGGTTCTTATTACTGTGTCTGCTATTTTTGTATTGTTGTGATATTGAGGCCACCTTGCTAAGTTAATCCAATGGAAACTTAATAGTGCATTTACACTTGTAATTTTCAAACTAGTTTATGATCGTAAACTACTTTCATAAACTATATCGTTTACATCAGCAGTTTTGACAGTTAACAGTTTAACAGCCGTGTCACAAAACAGCTGACTTCAGTAAAAAAAAACTTAAAAACGTTGGTGCACGTACATTTATACATACGATAAACATACCTTTTATTTTCGTTATCCATATTATATAAAACAATTTTCAATTAATTTTTTTAAACTTTTTCTTGATGTGTTCCTTTTTTTTACGCAAACTTTTTTATCTTAATTTTTTTTTTTTATGAAATGTCAAATATCACTAGCGTTGCCAGAGCAAAATTTGAAAAAAACAGAGTTGCATTAACAAAAACTGGTTGTTTGCAACTAGTTTATCTCAAAAGCCAGTTACAAACGTGTTTATAATTTGTATGGATAAACAAGTTTCTTAAACTAGTTTATCATCATAAACAACTTATAACGTGTTTATGGTGTAGGTGTAAATGCACTATAAGTTGAATTTAAATGTACCACATCGGTGACCTAAGTTTCATTTAAGTGTTTAGTGAAGAAGAGAATTTTGTATTTAAAACGATTTTAAACATAAATGTGTTTTAATGTCAATCCTGAAAATTGGCCATAAGTGTTCAAATAAGGCTTTTGAAGATTGTGAGAATAATCTTATTTATATGTACGAGATGATATTTTTATCCCTCGTATTAATTTGTCAACTATGATGAAGAAATAATAAAAAATCAGCGAGTTGGAGTACTGTTCATTGCAACATAGTTTTTTAATAAGTTTAAGCAGAACAAAAACTCCCTTAAGTTTTATAAAGAATTCCATCAGACTTTATAAGAGAATCCTGTGTAGGCGCTTCATAAATAAACCCATTTCAAAATGTTCTGGTTATTTAAGAAAGCGTGACACAAAGAAGAAATATTTTAGTAGAATTTTAAAAAACGCGTTTTTGTGGATTTATACTTTTTTTTAGGAAATTTTCTTTAGATATTTCTAGAAAAAGTACCTTTCTTTTTTAATAATACCTTTTTAAACTACGACAATAATAATGTGAACTGCTCTACAACACAACATCTTAACCTAAAAACAATTTCAGTACCTCTGCATTTAAAGAAAACATCTTAGACATTATGCCTTTTAACGGCAGATGAATAAGAATAATAGAAAAACAAATAGCAAATGATGTTGGGCTTTTAGGCTGATGATGAGCAGCATCAGTAACAGCAACTTTAAGCATAAATCCCAACAATGCATCAAATGATTTAGAGAGTAAGCGAATTGAAAATAAAAGAAAAACCCAACAGACACACACACACACAGGACATAATGATCGAGATGATGATGTTTGGTGATGACTACTGTCAGTTATTTATAATAATTTTTGTTCTGTGACTGGTGATTTTAAGTGTTGGAAATTATTGTGGCATCTCCAATGATGTTTAATGATGGCTTGATGTCTAAACAAAGTGGCAAAAGTATTAAAACAGACACAATCACTTTCCCACTAACAATGATTAAGTAGTACCCAAGAAACGAAGTGAAAAGAAAAGTATATTTTATATTGGACTATGAATTTAAATGAATTTTTCATGAGTTTTTACAAAAAGATAAGAAATAAAAGTTAAATGAATAAATCCGTTAGAAAAATTGAATAGTAAATTTATTCATAAGTTTCTGATATCATATTTTTGTGATATCTACGAATTTGAATATGTTTATATGTTCACTATACGTTTAAGTGTGTTTGTAGTGGTGGTGTATGCATAGGATTTAAAAAGTTTTAACCTAAGCACAGACAAATAAGTGAACATTTGGTATAATGGACAAAAGAAGGACTAGGTAAAATTTTAAGACTTATTTTGTCTTGGAATTGATAAAATAACAGGGATTGAGAACTGTGATGGTCCACGAAAATTATCCAGATAAAGGTTTGGACTCGTAAACGAATTACAAACTCGATTTGCCTACGCCCTTTGAAAATAGGCGACTATTAACATTTTCATTTTGTTAAATAGCGAACATTTAGGCATTTAGAAAATGTCATGGTTTATGCTTAAAATATTTATTTTCACGCATGGTGTGTAAATACCCACTCATACTCATAAACAAATGCATGTGGATGTGTATATTTTATAAGGAATAAATCTATGAACCTGGCAAGTCATTTATATTTCAATAAAGGCAGTTATGCAAATCCTCCTTTAATTTTTTTTATACTTTCTTTCCTTTTTTTATAGAATAAAAAAATATATTTATAAATTAAAAAAACAAATATGGAAAAAGGTCATATAAACCATTCAACAAAATGCTAACTTACCTTAGGTTATTAAAACAACAATAACAGGTTACAACAAAACACAATTTCTGAAAATAAAATAAAAATACAAATAAATAAAATTTTAAATAATAAAAACTCTAGAGGAGAAAAAAAAAGAAATGAAATAAAAGAATAATACCGCTACTAAATTTATAAATCGTAAACAGTTATAGAACAGGGGAAAGAAAAATGTATGGTTCACCATTTGCGATATCGTTTAATGTAAAAAAAATAAAAATTGTGTTAATCTGAATATTGATTCTCCCATGCATTGGACGTCTTCCCAGCAAGAAAATGTAATCAATAGGAATCGAGAATGTAATACATATCTTGTTTAATATTTGATTCCAGAACTCATTACTCTTAACACAGAACATGTCCTGGGATTTTTATAAATTATTTTACAGTATACTGCGAATAAATAAAATAATTCATACAGGAATATGCAAAAGATAAAATACGAATAATTGTCTTGAACTGAAGAAAAAAAACACGAATAATTGTATACATTCCTTGATCTGCAATTTTTTTTTTTATTTTTAACCTATGCTAGTCCCGCGAAGCTCTTCGCATGTCTGCAGGAGACCAGAGTCTCTGGCGGGAATCGAACCCGCAACCCCGGCACTGAAAAACTAGCTCCCTACCAGCAAGCCTATCAAGGCATCCAAATGAGGGAATATACGTGGTAATCAATGCATAATTATTGTTTAAAAAAATTTATCTTCTCGATCCAAATGAATGCATTATTATTCTTTCGATAATAAAACATTTTTTTTTGTTCTTTATGTAATCAATTCCTTATATTCCCGTTGGGTTACCTTTGAGAGAGAGAGAGAAATTATTTTGTTCGGCAACATTTTATTTGAATTCAAGGCGAATTCATTTCAAGCAATAAATGTCAAAAACCGAAACAAAAGAAAACAGAAACAAAGATAATAAACAACATTTTGACATCCAACAATTATAAGGCTAAAAATGTTATCAACAGAACTTTTAAGATCACCTGTAATGAATTCGCCTTGCTTAAATTGGTTTAATTTTAAGTTATAGTTTAGAAAAAACTAAACTGAGAAGCAACTTTTTTCAATTTTCACATAAAAATTTAATTGAGCTGCCACATTATAGAGTGTTTTTACGTTTACAATACAAAAATTATTTCTTGCTGAATAATTAAATAAAAAAATGCATTTCAATAAAAAATTATACGAAATAGGAACCCAAAACCAAAAATTAAATAAGTCCCCAAAAACAAGGAATAGCTCTTTAATCTTAGATTCCTTAAAATAAATATTCATTAAATTATTTTTATGAATAATAGAATTTTACATCATAAATTAATTAAAATTTGTTTATAATTTTTCATTCTTGGCTTATCGGGGGATCGAACCCACGTTCACGGACAGGCCGAGTTGGAAGACCATTGACGACGGCTGGCAAATCCACCTTTCAAATCGACCTGTTCGTGAACGTGGGTTCGATGCCCTGGTCAGTCAAGAATGAAAAATTATCAACAAATTTTAATTCATTTCATGTTGTCAAATTCCATTCTTCATAAAAATTATTTAATGGAAATTCAATTTAATGAACGTAAGTCTGATTAAAAAAATAAAAATTTGGATTAAAAACCATAAGCAGTTCAATAAAATAACCACATTTCTAATTATATATATACCCCCATATTCATAAAAAATATTTTTGATTAATAAAAGGTTTGTTAAACAAAGTTTCATAGAAAATTCGTTTCATAATCCTGCCATAAATATACAATATTTTTTATGAATATGGGGGATATTTTTTTTTTTAAAAAAAAACGTTAATGAAATTCTTATTTATACGTTGCAATCTGTTAATGGTCATAAGTGGCAATATAATTTAATCTATCCTTATCTAAAAATATGTTAGGAAACAAATCTTGGATAACAATCATTAAAGTTTGGCAAATTGTTGGCTAATAAGAGCAATATTTTACTTTCGGCTGTCAGACGAAAACTTATATGCACTGTTGCTATTTGCATTGTGTACAAGAAACGTTCTGAAATTCGAGTGAAAATTAAACTAATTTATTTTCAATGCTTTTATTTAAAATTCTGCGGCCCTATGTTCCACAGGGAATTAAAGGATTACATATATATTTAAAATTCTATTGACAACAAAATTAGCTGTCAGACCGACAATGTCTACAAGAACATTTCTTTCGCATATTTTCATTGAAAAAATAATAATAAATAAAAAAACAAATTTTTTTGTTTTCCATGTCAACAAATGTACGAAAGATATGTTCATGTCGACATTGTGTTCCAGGCAGTAAGCCTTTTGAAAATAGTGAAAATCGGTCCACAATTTTATATGGCCGCCACACAAATGTTCTCTAAAGAACCAATTCAGCTTAAGCTTCGCTCTATGGGCTCTTTAAAAGGTCCAAGAACAGCCGACGTTTTCGAGGCAAATTTTGTTCATCAATGAGGCCCATTTCTTGCTCAATGGGTATGTAAACAAACAAAATTGCCGCATTTGGGACGAAGAGCAACCTGAAGAGATTCAAGAACTGCCACTTCATCCAGAAAAAACAACGGTTTGGTGTGGTTTGTGGGCCGGTGGAATCATCGGTCAATATTTCTTTAAAAATTATGCCGGTGCGAACGTAACCGTCAATGGCGACCGTTACCGTGCCATGATAACCGACTATTTGATGCCTGAAATTGAAGCTCATCATCTCAGCGATATTTGGTTTTAGCAAGACGGCGCCATTTCCCACACATCGCATCAATCAATGGATTAATTGAGTGAACACTTCGGTGAGCACATAATTTCACGTTTTGGGCCGGATGATTGGCCACCAAGATCGTGTGATATCACACCGTTAGAGTTTTTCCTGTGGGGATATGTAAAGTCTAAAGTTTATGCGGACAAGCCCGCTTCGATTCAGGTCTTGGATGAAAACATCATGCGTGTCATTCGCCAGTTACCACACAGAAAAAATTATTAAATTTCTCCAATCACCAAATTTGTTCTAAATTCACAATATCAAGCAAACAATTGTTGATTTTGCACCTATTACCAAAATGATTATATTGATTACTAAAAATTTTAAATTTTTTAAAATGTGCTATTAATTACGACAGCACAATAAACATAGCAAGCAACGTTCTATTTATTTAAGACACTTTTTGTTTACAAACCAACAACAATATTTTTAAACCATTGTAAAATGTTAGAACATTATGACAGTAAACCATGATAGCACACCTTGTGAATACCCCAAATGTGTTAATTTATTTAAATAAATATTGACAACTCCCAACAACAATTGTACACGTTTAAATTATTTTATTTTAAACGAAAAAAGTCAATTAAGATTTTTTGTTATTTAATTAAAATTTTTATTGAAAATTTATTACAAAACAACTAAAATATTAATTAAATCAAAATTAAATGTTTAATTTTCTTTAAACAAAAAAATATAATTGATTCAATTATCACATTAATTAAATTAAAATACTTTTTAAACTATTTTTTTAATTGATAAAACACTTTTTTCTGTGCAGTCGAAATGCTCGAACGAGTCAAATTGGACTCAACGGATGGACCATCTGCGACGTTGCAACGGCCAACATTTGATAGAAATAATCGTCAAAAAATAAATGCAAAAGAATGTTCTTTGAAATAAATTTGAATTTGAATTTTCCAATTGAATTTGAATTTTCTGTGTTTTTTTTTTTAACAAGTAGGGAACCTCGAAATGGAACACGCTTTATTAAGAAATGCATAAAAACCTTAAACACGCCGAGAAAAAATATGGTTAGGAATGGATACGGTAACTACACTATGCTAATTATAGCCATATATTTTTATCATTCACAAAAAATTGTTAGTTTTATTTATTATCAGCAATATTTTAGTTACTGTTAACATTTCAATGTTCAACGCAATTATAAATTTGTGTATGGTTCACTAAAAAATAACTACTTTTCCATTAGCTAAATAATGATAACTTTGAAAATATGTGATAATCAGTCATGTTTTCAATTCCGTTCGGAACCGAAGAAAACATAATTGTTTATTTGTAGAAAATATATTTTGATAGTTATTTGTCCTTTAAGATACAGAAAACTCCCATTCCGTCATGAAAACAAAAATGGTTTCATTTTGAAAAATTTTTTCGTAATTTTCTGAAGCACCAAAATACGGAATGAGTTCCGATGCCGAACGAAACTGTACTCTGTGAAATGGCTGAATTTTAACAACCATTTACAGTTTTGCATCAGTTCTGTCGTTATCGAACTATTTGTTAGTGTAATCAAAGTGGTAAAACAATTTTTTAAAAAAATACCCATTAAAAATAAAGACAAAATTATAAGTTTAAAGAAATTAAACTAAAATTAACAAATTGTACATTGGAAAAAATTATTAAGTGTCAAAAAATAAAATAGCATTGATAAAAAAATTTTTTTTTTAATTGTGAAAGTGCGAAAATATTGGTGCAAAAATATTGACCACTGCTTGGAAGTTTTGTGTTATGTTAACAGAAAAGAATGAAAATTTCATAAAAAAATTATCTAGAATTCATTCTTCAAGACAATGTGTTATAAAATCAAGTTTTACAATTCCTGATTTTAAATAAAATTTGAATAGTGGCATATGGTTAATATAAATTAAACTTAATACGTATACGCTGAGTATTTGTCTGGAATTAAGAGGAAAAAAACGGAAAATTGTATAACACTTTTAAAAAGTTCAACCAATTGGTAACAATAACATTATGCAACAAATGGAAAACAATTTGATTACCTAAATAACCACTATGTTTTTTAATCCGCTATATACAAAGTTCATACGCACAGCTTATTCACAAATAATTATATTGCAAGTAGAGATTGCCGCATAAACAGTGAATAAATGTTTTATTTGCGAATAGCTAACTCATGAAAACAATTCCTGATAAACGACACTATTTGCAAATAATATTTAAACACTGCCACACTTTTAACCGTTTTAAGTTTTATTTCGATGTGGCTCATCCATTTGACAACAAATTTAAAATTAACTGAAAATTGTGGAAATAAAATATACAAATACGCAACAATGTTTGTTTTTTTTAATTTTTGATTGACAAAAATAAAAAGGTTATATACATACAGTGCTACCAAATGATAACATTTTTCATCTGGCATCACAAAAATAAGAATTTTCTGTGCGAAAACTGACATTTAAACAGTAATTAAGTTAATCGCAAATAAAAATTATTTGCGAAAATGCTACGTTTAAACGTAGTAATAGTCACCTAACTAGAAAAACCTTTATTATTTAAAATACCATTGTAAGGTTTTTTAAAAAAAAATTTTTTTCTAAAACTTGAGATTTTTGAAAAGGTTCCTCAAAACATTCTGTCGTAATTTTGAAACGACGTACTCGAATAAGTTATGCAATCCGTCAAAAAAAAAAATTAAATTTCTCCAGATTTAATTAAGCCTTTCTTATATAATTTTTTGATTTGGCCGTTTGTAGGACTGGGAGGCTTTCTTCCTGTTTCAAATTGTTGTTAAACAGAACAACACAAGTCCAGGTTAATTTTAAAATGAGTATCACAGCTTCTTGCTGCCTATTTATTTCATTTCATTTCATTAATTTATTCGTTTTTGATCACAAGCCCATTTGGCCTAATTAATCCTGAAGATACAATTGGATTACATACTAAAAATAAATTATCATTGCAAAAAAAAGCATACCAAGCAAATGGGAGAACCAAAAACCGGTTCAGTTACAAAAATATAATTTAAATTACATATTGAAAAATCAAAGAATTCATTACACTTAGAAAAAATTAAGATCAATATATGTAATAAAAAAATAAAATTAATAAAAAAACTAAAGGATTTTGTTTGTTGAGCTTAATTCCCTTTTTTTAATAATTGATAAAAATACGGAAATTTATTGTTGGAGGAAAAGTTGTTCCTATGCGCATTTCACTGGTTGCTTAAACCAGATCATCAGGAAACTGCTTCCTAAATAATTTTAGAAAAGCCAAAGCTATCAGCAAACAAGACTACAAAAAAAATTAATAAAAAACTTGTTGAATTCACTTCAACGCCATTAGTTTTGAAGTTCTAGGAGGCACAAGTGGAAATTTTTTTTTTTTTTTTTTTTTGCTTAATAATAAAATTTTTGAACTCCAAAAATTCATAAAACCTTTAAATCAACGATTACTTCGCAGTTTTAGTAATTAATCGTAAATCTGCATCTTTAAGAAATAAAATTAATTTTATTTCATAAAAATCCATGTATAAATTCGTGTTTTATTCCCGATAAAGTGAAAGTACTAAGTTTTAACATTTTTAATCGCCTCCTCGAAAATCTCAAATTTTAGAAAAACATTAAAAAAATCTTTTTATCATAGCATTTGAAAAATTATGATTTTGGCAGCTAGGTGACTTTAGTGGATCAAAAAAAATATATATCAGGGAATTTTTGCTTGTTGCATAGTGAAATTTAAAAAATATATATATATGGGGGATTTCATGTCAAGTGACCCAACTTTTGAAATCGATGTCTGCCGATTTGGATGAAATTTGCACCGAGGTTAGTCCTATTGGATAGTAGTTAAGACACAGATTTTCATTTCATTTTTTTTTTTTGCTCTAAAGAAAGCTTAGGTCTTTTCCTTTACGTCTTGACTTACAAATTATTTTTTTTTATACATATTCCACTCGCATCCCACTAAGCGACCAAAACTACCTTTAAGGAAAAGACCTAAGCTTTCTTTTGAGCAAAAAAAAAAAAAAAAATAAAAATATACCATATTGAAAAAAAAATACAAAAATAGTTTTAAATTTAAAAAAAAAAAAATTTAAAAAAAAACAAAAAAAAATTATTAAAGGACTTATGTGATCAAGATAAAATTTTTAAGATTATTTATCTTTTTGTTTTTATTATTATTATTTTATATTAATTTATTTATTATTACAAATAAATAAAAAAATTTAATTTGTCAACATCTCTATAGAAAAAGTGATTTTATTCCTGGGATTAACATATTGTTGGTATTACAGTATCGAGGGAATGAAATGCCTGTTAGGTATGTTATATACCGTCGGAAAGGTTAATTTGTCTAGTTTCTCAGCATAAGTTTTATTTTTAAGGTTTTAGAAACACTTACACACAAAAAGGAAAAAAATTCAAAATAGTGCATATGCTAAAAATTGGAAAACCCTCGTCTTGAGTTAGAAATTAATTTTTTTTTATACATATCCCACTCGCATAAGCTTACTTTTGAGCAAAAAAAAAAAAAAAAAAAAACCGTTTTCAAAAAAAATAAAAAATAAGTTTTAAATTTAAAAAAAAAAAAATTTAAAAAAAAACAAAAAAAATTTTTTTCGATAGCTTGAAGAAATAAGAAATAATTTTTTTGGGACAAATTTTGCTAACACCAATAGATAATAAGTTACATGGATGAGAAAGAACACCGGTTTGGCCAAAATGTCAAATTTTGACCCCCTCTAACTCAGAAACTTTTTGACCGATCTTGTTGAAAATTTGTGTCTAAACTACTATCCAATAAGACTAACCGGAAAACATCGATTTCAAAAGTTGGGTGGGTCACTTGACATGAAATCCCCCATATGTATATTAGGGTTATGACTAATTTTTTACAAAAAAGCACCAATCACAACGTGATAGCCAATACTAAATAAGTGATAAAAATCGTGTTTGCTGGTCATTTTGGCAGAAAACCCTTCCGCACCAAATGCAGTGTTTTAAAATTCACACATTTTTTTTATAACATTAGCGGAGTTCTGAAAGAGAAAATTTAAAAAATCGTAGCTCCTCTGTGAAATCTAATACAAAAATTTACCGTTAGATTTCTTAAAAGAGCTACTTTAGCCGTTTAAAATTAGGACTATGTTAAATTTAAAAGTTTGTGTTTTAATTTAGAACAAATTTGCTGTGGGAACTTTTTTTTAACGCAGCGAAAAAGAGAGATGGCGTTTGCGCTATAGCATGTACAATTAATTATTTGCAAAAAAAAATTTAAAAAGCCATAATTAATATATAATCGAATCTGTTTTTGTACAATTTTTATTTGTGCAGTAAATAAAAATGGAACACAAATGACGAAATTATCGCTTCTTTTTCAATACTTGATTTGTATTTTATGGATCTACTTGACATTAAACTGTGATTGGATAATATCTATGAAGACCCCAAAAGTTTTCATAAATTAGAATTAAATTTTCTAACGATCGATGACTATTCTAAACTCAGAACAGTTAAGAAAGTTTAGTCGTTCAAACCCACCCATTTGGAACACAACACCACAGTTTTAGAGACAAATTTTAACGATTGTTTTCCCTATTTGGGAACAATGGGCAATCATGAACCCTCCCTAGCAAAATTATCTACATACATATATTTTTAGTTTAAAATTTAAAAATTTATATTTGGGTTCTTTGGGTAAAATATTATAAAGATTAATATACATACATATCGCACTGTATTCATTCGGTTAACTGTTATTCAGTGAACCGATTAAATACTATCCGATTAACTGATCGGTTAATTTTAAATTGACTATTTTTAATTAACGATTAAATCGGTTAATTTCAGTCGATTAACCGATTAACCGATGTAATAAAATTTTTTATTTTTTGTAGTATTATAACATTTTTTTTTTGTGTTTTTAACTATTTGTTTGGTCTCATATACAAAAGGTATGTGTTTAGAAAATATTATTCCATACAAACAAAGAAGGTGTTCAGTTCGTCTTTAATAGGGTTTTGTTTCACGTACTTCTTAAATGCATGTATTTAGTTATTTCTTTCGTCTCATATCTTCTCTATATGTATTCTGTGTTATGGGTTGCTTTTGTTAAAATAATTATTATCAAAACTAAAGAAAATAATCGCTTAAATTCTAAGCATTTAAACCAAATAATTGTTTTAAAAAATTATTTTTTAAGATCTCTTTAAACTATTGAAATAACTAATAAAATTATCCCACAGTTTAATTTTTAATTAATACATAATATTTATGTAATTATTAAAACATATGTTTTTCATACCTATTTATGAATTATCTTTTTGGTTTGCTCGTTTTAGTAAAAACTATTTATGTTTGTTATATTAAATTTTTTTTTACTAATTAACTTCAAATACAAAATAATTTATGCATTTTTATTTATTGAAATTACTGAATTTATAAAAAAATTTATCGGTAAACAGCTAAATTACAATATTAACCGATTATTAACCGATTCAAACAAAACCTCGGTTAATCAATCGAGCGATTACCGATTAAAGCAAAAGCTCGATTAAATGAATACCCTAATATGTACTCTTATATCACAAAGGGGGATACAATTGAATTTTTTTTTTTTCACAAAATACTAGAGAAAATCATGTAAGATTTTTACAGTGGGTAGATATGACCACTGTAGATCGCTTTCTTGCAAAAAGTGAACTCTGAAACATTTTGAGTTGACCTCTATAGAGGAAGCAGTGCGATATGTAATATTTTTTCATCTTGAAGTGATTTTAGATTTTGCCATGACATAGTATCTATCGTTTAAGTTACTGTCAGCAAATTTTATATTAATGTTAACATTTACAAAGAAGTATTGGTATTTTGCTTGGAACACAACAGGGTCGTACTAAGAACGACCCACAATTCCATCGTAGACGTATTTTGTTTCCCTTTGAAAATAATATAAGAAAAGGTAAAATTTCTTGAAAATGTTTGTTTTACTTCTTTTTTTTACAAAAACTATTTCATATTATATTTTAATTTTTCTTTTTCTATGATAATACGGCCGTAACCGGTGTAAGAAATTGAAATAAATCTATGTTGACATACTACGTTTTTAAGTTTGCGCCAACTATTATGTGCTTTAATAATATTACACGTTTTTCTTTGACAACATATCTACGTCATACGCTACTATCTTCATACGATGTAATTGTGTTTCTACGGTTAAATAATATTTTCTGGAGTAGTAATTAAATGTGAGCTATAGTTATATATAGATCTATTTCAATATATTTTGGTTCTTTGATTAAGATTGCAGAAAGATATTTTGGAGCCAAATTTAATCTAAATACCAGTAAAATTGGATGAGTTATGGGTACAAAGACTGTATTCCGGAATGAAGGTTGTCTGGGAACTATGTAAACTTATGCACGGTATTCTCGCCATATCCAAAAGCCTTAGTCCTTGTGACATTTAAAATCCATGTAACAAATTAAATCAAATTTTTTGTTTTGGTATCATGACACTCGACGAATGAAATCTATCGTAATTTGATATGATAGCATTCGATATCGATCAACCAAAGACATTACATCTCTCGACTTTTCATTTGATACGTCATTGTATATCTTTTGCAGAACAATACGATAGTCTACTCGATACACACAACATGGACTGGCAGCCAGCTGCATGGATAGACGACATCGTTAGAGCAATTCAAAAATTGCTTTGAGTCGATCGGTATGCTCAAACGTCTAGGGTCTAGGAGCAATATTATAAGGCCATCCACATAAAAGCACATATGCATAATACCCTTATCATCAATGGTGGTATGGCTATTAGAAGCCAAGCTTTAACGACTAAAAGGTGGTATTTAAAAAAAAATTATGTATATTAAAAATTGTTTGCATCCGGAGTTTCTTAATCATAATAAGCAAATTTTAAGTTATTTTCTTTGTAAGAATTTTTTTTATGCAATTCCTTTAAGATATAAAAAAAAGATGTTTTAACCCCACGATATTTATGCGCAAACAAAAAAGATTTTATTATCATATAAGTTTATACATAAAAAAATTTAAGGACTATATTAACTAATAATATCTATGTTGCTCTTAAGTATCCAATTATTTGTGTCACTCTGTAAAAACAAATTTAAAAAAAATGTATGTAAATTAAATATATGCGGTTTTGTATGGCCATTTCACGTACAAAAAGATTTAAATTCATCAGTTACTTTAAGCGAAAAATGAAAATGCGGACCACAAAAATTCATTCACAAATTCCAAAAAAAAATTTACATATTTGGAAAAATTTTACAAATAGAAAATTGACTTTTACAAAGCCCAAATATAATAAAGATATTAAAACCATCAACAATACGTTATTTTTATTTTCTCTTGGAAAAAAATAATAATAAAAAAGACTAAAATTCACATGAAAAAGTTAAAAATTGCTTTTTTATGACCATAAATTCACACATACACACAAATTCAAATATTCGCTCTCATACAATCATGACTTAATTTTTTTTTTTTTTTTGTAAATTTATTTATAAATTCACTCAGTTGATTTTGCATATGTTTGTTGTAAATTTATATGCACAAGTGCTTGTGTTTATGTATATGCAGACATACGCCCAGCGGGAAAAAGAAGGAGAACGGATGCCTTCTAGAAGGCCTCTTTACTCCTTCTTTTGGATGTACAAGGCCTGCCCGCTCCATTCCATACTCATATCTTTCTTACACACGTTTTCATTGCAAGGTAGGCCTTCCCCTCTCGCTTCTTTCGCCAGAGATTCGGAGAGGCATTCAAATTAATGGCTCTTAGAAGGTTTTCCAGAGAATGGTGATCTGACGGGATATGAATTTTTTGGCTTTTGTTTCGGAAAAAAAACCTTAATCCTTCTTCTGTGGAACCTGTATCTTATTTCTTATACGGAAGACCTAATGCCTTCTATGAGGAATTCTTTAGCAGTTAGATCAGAATGTTAATTGAATGAAAAATATGTTTAAGTAGGCCTTCAATAAGGCCTAAAGGAAGAAGTTCTTCTGAGTTTTCCCGCTGGGCTTATATATATGTGAGCGATGTAAGTATTGCTGGGTTCATTTACATGCATATGTGTGTAAGTGTATAATACATATTATTACATTTGTATTCATATGTGGTTGTTTATTTTAATATTTTCTTTTTTTCGTCCTATCTTGGGTTTTTTTTCAAACGGCTTCACATTTAATGTGTCCCCAATGATTGCTATACTCTGTGTCACAGTTATTTTTTATTATTTAGAACAGACCTTCCTCATTCTTCTATTTATTTTTTTCTTTTTAAATTTTTTAGCTGCTACCATGAGTCTTTGTATTAGTTGGTATGTTTGTTTATTTGTCCGTCTGTCTGGCATATGTTTGTATTCAAATATTGCATGTATGTTTGTTTTTCATTTCACTTTTTTCACAGTTGTCGTCCTCTTTAGATTATTTTTTCTGATTTGTATTGGTGGTAGTGGTTTCGTGTGTTTGTTTGTGTATGTGTTGGCATGCAGATAAATCAATTTAGTTTAATTTTTATTTTATTTCTTAAGAGCATTATTATGCCAACACATTTGTATAAATGTGAAAAAACTGGAGGGGAAAGAAGGTGAGTAAAGTTAAGGTTTTATTAAGAAAATATAAAACAAATTAGATTTAGGGAAGATTAAAGATTATTAATGTCTTTTGATAAAGATTTATTAAAAAAAATAAAATAAAATAAATTTTACCAAGATTAACCAGATTATGCAGAAGGGCTTTGATTTTTCTAAAACATAAGAAAAAATAAATTTTAAGATTCGACGAGAAAAAGTGTTTCAGAATCATCATTAGGGCTTGGAAAAATAAAAAAATTTAAATATTAACCTCCATATTCATAAAAATTATTTAAGTTTTATAGCAGGTTTATGAAACGAATTTTCTATGAAAATATGTTTAATAAACCTCTTGTTAATCAAAAATATTTTTTATGAATATGGGGGTAAGTGAATAAGTTATTTATCCGAATCACAACTTTTGCTTAAAATTGTCAACAATTTTTTAGTTCATATTTTTGCATGCGTTATCGTTAATGCATTTTTTGTCATATAATGTTTAAGAAAGATTAAAAATCGCATATTATCATATTTTGTATATTTTTCTGAAAAAAGCATATTTTTTGTTTATACTCAAATGATTTTTTATGTTATCAAAATCAAACAATTGTAGCACTCAAACAAATATAAATTATTTTAAAAAATTAGGGCAAATAATGACTTTATTAAAATTTTAAATTACTATTATTTTTATGCTTGAAGTAACATTTCCTATATGCAAAATCACCGTTCGATATATACTCGTATCTGCTGTGTTATTTGTAATAATTTTGCCAAATAATTTTGTGTGTGACAAAAATTTCAAAATTAGTGTTTCAACTTATGAAATGTCAAACACACAACTTACAATTGGTTCCCGAAATACGAAATCTACGGTATGAAATTCCTCGAGACCAGATTGAATTTCTCTGGTAGTTTTTCTAATAGAACAAATTCTTAACCGAAACTTTTTTCGATTCAATTATGTGGTTGTTAAAAATATCTTGTTAGAAAAATAAGTGGTGGTTCAACCAAAAAGCACGATGTTAATTGTATTAGGAAAAACATTAAGAGTGGGTTTTTAACATCGAGTTTAATCTTAGCAGCAAACTATAATTACTTTTAATTACTGAGAATAAATTCAATTGAGGACTAATTGGGTTTGCCGTTTTTAAGTTGCAGCGTAAACCTCGCAGCATTGCCATACTGAATAACAAAAAATGGCAATAAGATATTTTAAAATGGCAACTTTTTATCAATGCCATTTTGCATTTTAGAAAGAAGAAGAAGAAATTCCACCCTTCTTAATTCCTATAAAAACAAATTTACTTCTTATAATTGTTTTATTTAGGTTTTCATATGTTTAGGAATCACAAAAGTTTTTATCTTCACTAGAGTAATCCAGTTTTCGTTTATGTATATGTATTCTCTCTTTTTATTTTTAAACCACCAACAGAAAAAATTATTAAATTTCTCCTATCACCAAATTTGTTCTAAATTCATAATATCAAGCAAACAAGTTGTTGATTTGGCACCTATTACCAAAATGATTATATTGATTACTAAAAATTTTAAAATTTTGAAAAAATATTTTCAATAAATGATATTATTAATTTTAATTAAAAAAGTGATCAAAAAACTTTGCCATTTCAAACAATGTGTTAATTTATTTAAATAAATATTGACAATTCCCAACAACAATTCTACCTTTTTAAATTATTTTATTTTAAACGAAAAAAGTCAATTAAGATTTTTTGTTATTTAATTAAAATTTTAATTGAAAATTTATTTCAAAACAACTAAATTGTTAATTAAATCAAAATTAAATTTTTAAATTTTTTCAGCTAAAAAAATTATTGATCACATTAATTAAATTAAAATACTTTTAAACCATTTTTTTAATTGATAAAACGGACGCTTAAACTAATAACAAATTAAAGTAATTTATCCTCATCTTAAAAACTAAAACACAGATTAAAGATGACTAAATCTCTGATCTCCATGTTCAAAACCCACCCTAAGATGCGTATACGTGTAAAATTTAACAGATGTTTATCATACGCCACCATACACAAATTGAGAGAATCTAAGACGGCTGCAAAGAAGAAATTAATAAACAATTTTATGGGCTTTTTGAAAACAGCAAATTATGGACGAATTTAAAAAAATAGTCGTCAAATAAAAGTTATATATGACAGTATTGTTATTTTTATGAGTAAATAAATTTGTTCGGAACTATAGTCAATATTAGACGGATCCTTACAAAATGTATTATTAAAGTTCTTAATAAAAGAAAAAAACTTACTTCTACCAAAATATAAGTCTCAAGTTATCTAAAACTAATTTAATAATCATACCAATGTTTTGGAAACGATTTTATAATAATTTTACACCAAAATAATCCAAATACCCTCGTACTAAGTGTTGATATGGAATAGTGATAAATTATGATTCAATCTTCAAAAAATCTCATTTACAATTTTAACCCAATTCTCATCAGCTATTGATACTAAGAAAAAAATGGAAAGAGATCCGTGAAATAGGTATTGGGAAAATAAATCCTTGCATTATTAGTTCTGATGTTGACGTAGATAAATTAAACAACCAATTTGTCGAAATCCAAGTTAAAATGCCAACTGAAAATAAGTATGAAAAAATTCATACCGTTCCTATTAAAAACTGTTTTTATTTTCGATGTGTAGATCAATCTGAAGTTCTTAAAAGTACAACATCAATTAAATCAAATGCTTTGGGCTTAGATGAAATAAATCCGGGATTTTTAAAAATTTTTGTATCTAAACTTTTGCCATTTTTAACGCATTTAGTTAATACAATATTTACAAAATCAATTTTTCCCGATATGTGGAAAAAAGCAAAAATAATTTCCATTCCAAAGAACAACAGTGACTTCCGACCAATTGCGATACTACCGTTTTAATCTAAGATTATGGAAAATCGAATGTACGGGCAAATGAATGAGTATTTAAAGGATCAACATCTTCTTACGGATACACAGTCTGGCTCTAGACAGGGTAGAAGCTGCCTTACGGTTCTGATCGATGTAGTAGAAGAAATTAGATATAAATTGGATAACAATATGGTTTCTTTTCTTGTGCTTCTAGATCACAGTAAGGCTTTCGATACTGTTAATCACTCGATTCTACTCACTAAATTAAAAAAAAATTTTCTCATTCGGCTAACAAGCTTATTTCCTCTTACCTTATTAATCGTAAAAAGTGGTTACTTTGAATGGTGTGACTTCTAAAGCTGTGGATGTTGAAAGAGGGGTGCCACAGGGGTAAATTCTTGGTCCACTGCTTTTTTCTATGTACATTAACAATTTGCCTGAGACTCTGAATTACTGTGGTGTTCAATTGTATGCTGATGACGTACAGTTGTACTTAAGCAGCAGATTGGAAAATGTTCAAAACTGTACTGACTGTATTAACAGTGATTTGGATAAACTACATAAATGGGCATGAACTAATGGCTTGTGTATAAACTCTGACAAATCAAAATATATTTTCGTATCAAGAAATAATAAAAAAAGACTGAATAATAATATATTTCTACATATAAACAACACAAAAATCCAATTTGTTGATTCCTCATTAAATTTGGGTATCATATTTAATTCCGAACTTTCTTGGACCAACCATATAAATTTATCAGCTGGTAAAATTCACGGGATGCTGAGAAACTTGTGGGCTGTGCAAACTTCAACGCCTTTTGAAATAAGAATGCTTTTGGCAAAAATCTATTTAATACCAGTTTAACTGTACCGGTGTGAAATATTTGCCGATTGCGACACTATTGTATTTAATCGCCTCGAGGTCACATATAACAATATAGCTAGATATGTTTTCAATAGAAGTAGATGAGATAGCATATCTTCATATTCATACCAGTTATATAATACAAGTTTTAAAGATTTATTGAAATATAAAAGTCTTTTGATGATGCATAAGATTATATATCAGAAGAACCCAGAATATCTTTTTAACAAAATTAATTTTGCGCAATCACCTCGTGGAAGAAACTTGAGATCACAAAAATACAAATATCTAATGTCTACAAGACAATTTTTCAATTACACAACGTGTCCTTGGAGCAGCGTTGCCAAATGTGCAGATTCATTTGCATATTGCAGTTTTTCTAAGCATTAAGCAGTTTTGAAGCTTTTTGTTAAAAAATAAGTTTTTTTGTAAAATGTGCAGATTTTGCAGTTTTATCATTACAATTTTTTACTTTCAATTTTGTTATATTACTTTTTATTTCCTAAGCCATAATCTTACCTAGTTTGCTTGACACATACTCGTATGACACTGGCAAGCTTTAAGAGACAAAAAAAAAACACAAACGGTTTGGGAAATACGCACTTTTCATAAATAAATAAACGACTCAAATCTAATTAATAATTTTTCAATAAATTCTAATAAGAAAGTGTCTTTAATTTATATATTTCGTCATTTCCTTCTTGACGCTACAAAATTTTCACTTAAATGATTAAATTAAGCACTAGGTAGCTAGGTAGGGCAAACAGTTTGGAAAATATACAACATTTCGATTTGTCTACAAACATGGTTTAATTGTTTGTCAAATACCCCAATTATCAACGCAAAAAGATTGTACATACAAACGTACAATTTTGACATGTTTGCCAAGCCGTTTGGCTTTTACTTTTGAAAGTTTAATTATTTCCCTGTTTACATTTTACCATTTTTGTTGTTTGTTTTTTAACGTTGCATTTGAGTTAACATTTTAAAATTTTTATTGCACCAATTTTTCATGTATGATTACTTGACATACATATAGCAAATCTGAGCCCGAACTAAAATTCATTTTTTTTAATTGAGGAAACAAAACAAATCGCAAGACTACATGTACTTGTATTCCTCTCTTAATTCCAATTTCTTTCATCTAGCATACAAAGTAACGATATTCGATAATAATATAATATTGTTTTTGTTTCTGTATTACACGTATGTTAAAAACAAATTATGTAAATTATATTTTTTTTTTAATTTTTATGTGCAGTTTTTTTAAATTAAAAACAGTTTTTTTTAAATTAAAAACAGTTTTTTTTTCTTAAGATGCAGTTATTTTCAATAAAATTATGGCAACGCTGCTTTGGAACGACTTACCATCATATATCCAAGTACAAAGCAACTCATTACTTATCAAAAAGGAACTCTTCAAATTGTTTTGAATCTATGTTAAATGTCAATTGTATTATGTTTATTATTATGATAATTTTTTTGATATAATGTTTTATTAATAATCTCTAAAATTAAAATGACTTCACGTTTATATTACAAATGTTACTTGCTATCACTGTAATTTATAAGATTTATTCTTGTTGAGATAGTAATTTAATAAATGAATATGACTGAATGAATGAATGTATGAATGAATAAGAAAAAATTTTTGCCAATTTTCACGATAGTATTTTTTATTTGTTACGGTTTTGGCATATTTAAGTGTTGTTCGAGAAAAGGATTTAATGGGGGGCATTGTTGCCGATTTCCTTGAATTTATCCTAAAATGGATCTTTTTTTTAATAAATTATGGGTCTTAATATTTTTGTGTAATTTTACAGCAACAGTATATTTCATATACAAGTAAATTTTTCTTTTTTACTCTGCCATTTTCGAACTGTTTAGTCAAAAGAATTTTCAGCAAATTAAAATTGGCAATAACTGGCATAAGGAATAAATTTTTGTCTGGTACCATCGCGTCAATTTTTTTTGCATAGGGAGATATAGAACAAAATGGTGTTTCAATCTCTCTCATATCAAACGATTTTGGGCAATTTGGTTAGGCTGACTGTTGAAGGCCATCCCACCTTGTGGTTTCAACAAGATGGAGCAACAGCACATACGGCAGGTGATTCAATGATTTTCAGAAGACAAAAATTCGGCGAACGCATTTTTTAGCGCACAAGCGATTTTAGCTTGCGTCCACATTTTCCTGATTTAACAGCTGTTGACATTTATCTTTCGGGACATTTGAAATAAAGTGTTAACTAATTCATTTATTAATGATGTGCAATACTCCCAATCTTCATTTATGATTAAAACACTGAAATTTATTGTTGTGGGAAAGCTGGATTCTATGCGCATTTCGCTGGTTGCTTAGGCCAGCTCGTCAGGAAAATTTTTCCAAAGACTTTAGAAAAGCTTGAAATATTATACAAGTAAGACTATAAAGTGAATAAGAATTTTAAACACTCCGGTCTTACTTGTAACAATATCAAAGCTTCAACAAAGTCACAACAATAAACAGTGAATTTTTCTTTCTTACTTTCCTCCACAATTGGCTGGTGTTAACAATCCAACAACCATTATTCTCGACTAAAAACCAACATTCGGAATGAAATCATGGCCATGACACCTGAAATTTTTTGAAGTACGGCCCGATGACGCCGCCAGCCCAGAACAAACTGGGCGAGCATGCACAGCTGTTTTCACATTTCCTACAGACCCGGTTTGCTGAAATTTGCGCACAACTCTCCCGATTGTTGACACATTTGTTCGATTATCCTGACCAAAAAAATCAAGAAGTGCATGAAATTCATTTTGATTTAAACGCCCATTTTAGTAAGAGGCGTTTAGACGATAAGGTGTGACTTACAATTAACATCGTTCATTATGGTTGGACCACCCAGTTCAGTTTTTTGAACAGCCAATAAAATTAAGAGAAAAAGTATCATATACAAGAAGATCCTGCAGAACAATTAAAAGTAACACAAAATGGTACCTTTTTTAATTTAAAAGAATTGAAATGAATTTGGAAGTAGAACATCAATTTGGTGTACCGGAAATGCTGCTTCAACGAAACAAATAAGGCATTATTTACATGGAATTGTATCTAGAGATGATAAGTTAACCTATTGTGATAATTCCGAGCGATACATATTTAAAGAAAGCCCAGCGATCAAAATCAATACAAAAGGAAAATATCTATTGGGCTATACTAATTCTCTATCCTTTATGGAAACTAAAGAGTATTCTGTATGAATTAAAATAGGCTATCACATAAAAGCTTTGCGGAGAATAATAAAGTCATATAAAAAGAACAAGTAGCATCAATTTCCTACAATATCCCACCAAAAAGAAAGCTGTTATTCTTTATCATGTTAGTGTTTGTCTTCATTTTGCTGTGCCAGTTAAAACAATTTTGAATCAGCAGACTTCATTTGCAATATGGGCATTTCCATGTTATTTAATCGGTTAATCGCTTGATTAATTAACCGAGGTTTTGGTTTAAACGGTTAATAAACGGTTAAATTTGTAATTGATCGGTTAACCGATTAATATAGTTTTTTTTTTATAAATAAAGTAATTTCAATAAATAAAAATGCATAAATTATTTATTATTTGGAGTTCATTAGTAAAAAAAAAATAACTTAACAAACATAAAAACTCAAACAAAACAATGATTCATAAATATGTAATACATATTTTTTAATTAATACATAAATATTCGTAGTAATTAAAAAATAAACTGTAAGATTTTTTTTATTTATTAGTTTTGTCAATAGTTTAAGGAGATCTTAAAAAATAATCTTTAAGGAAAATAATTTGGTTTAAATGTTTAGGATTTAAGCGATTCTTTTCTTTAGTTTTGGTAAAAATTGACTTAGAAAAAACGAAAGCAGCCCATAATACAGAATATCTACGTTCCCACGACTATCGGTTCTACGCATCCGAACGACTCGGAGTTCAACAAACACCGGCCAAGGATTGTCAACTCAGCGAAATCAGTTCTTCAGGTCTCGCTGCTACAACAATAAGCCCAGTATATCTAATTTCTAAGTCCTTTTCCTGGATTTTTCTAAACGTATAAAATCTTCCATTACTCCATTAGAGTCCTGTGTCAATTTTTTTTAATTTTAAACTCTTTCAATTCTGTTAAAATATTGATATGAGAAGAAACAAATAACTAAACACATACATATCAAAAGTACGTGAAATAAAAAGCTGTTGACAGCAAACAATTACATATATATTTAAAATTAAAAAAAATGAACACCTTCTTTGTTTGTATGAACAAATATTTTCTAAACACATACCTTTTGTGTATGAGACGAAACAAATAATTAAAAACTCAAAAAAATATTTTACAATACTACAAAAAATTAAAAATTTTGTGACGTCGATTAATCGGATAATCGACTAAAATTAACCGGTTTAATCCTTAACCGAAAATAGACAATTTTTAATTAACCGAACAGTTAATCGTGTAGTAGTTTAACCGAATGAATACCCTAGCATACACGTAGAGAAAAAATATGTTTAAAAATGGTCACCTCCAACAAAACTATTTTTATAGAAAATTTTTAAACATATTATGTTTAATTTAACCATATTATTGTCACCGACAACCATATTATTGTTAAATGATCCTCCATCAAGAACGCACAACCATATTGTGGTTGTCTTTTAACATGTTTTGGTTAAATATAACAATAATTTGTTTTTAAATTAACAATACTATTTTCCTTTTTTCCAAGAGCAACATGCTATGGTTGAAAACCAACCATGCTATTATAAGTGTTAAACATATTTTAGTCACTATTGACCAAAACCTGTTTGGAGGCAACCATAATATGGTTGTGGCTTCTTGATGCAGGACAAATTTAACAATAATATGTTTGTCGGTGGCAAAAGTATGATTATATTAAGCATAATATGTTTAAAATTTTCCTTTTAAAATAGTTTTGTTGGAGATGACCATTTTTAAACATAATTTTTCTCTGGGTGTATATACCCAATAAAAAATGGAGCTTCCAACGAAGCAGGTTTGTAAGGGAGAAACGTAAAAGTTTCGCTTACCATATCGCTTACGGAAGACATGAATTTTATATGGCGAGTTCCCACTTTGAAGCAATACATTTTTGACACAGAAAGCGCTTTCTTCAGCGCATATAAAAATTTTTGAATGTAACGATCAGCTTTGCACACTGAATTTTTTGTTACCGTTAGTATTTTATATGCTCCCTTACGAACCTGCTTCGTAGTAAGGGAATGTCGTGGCTCTTCAAATATTTTTTAAGTTATTAAGAATTCGTTCGCTTACCTTACTGCATCTCTGTATGTCTTATTGCGTAGCGCTTAAATGTGAGCTTACTTTTTGAAATGTACCATTAGTGCTTCGCAAAATAGGAAAATTTTTTATTGGGTACAGTCAATATGTAAACCTTTTTTTATTAAGAGTTACAAATACAACTGAAAATTATATTGTAACTTAATTAACCAAGTCATAGCAACTAAGACATTTAGCCCGATATAGTGAAACAGGCCGGAGACTTTTGTTGGGAATCGAACCCAAAAAACTTATAGACGAGCACTAGTACTGATAGACTATCACACTACCAACTAGCCTACTAGGGTATCCTGAAGCTTATTTATTGCAGGTCTCTCAAGATTACATTTGATCTAAACCATATCTTGTTCCATTTGAATAAGTAGACTACAGGGAGTAAGATAGACCTTGGCTATGCTTAAATGCGCTTCGGCCATCATGTTGGAACAGTGGGTAAAATGCCAATCAGGGGAAAGTTCTTAAAAAATAGTGGTGAGGTATTGATTATTGCCCCAGCCGTTTGAGTTAAAAAATCAAGGCCACTATGTGATGTTCCTATCTACAATTAAGTAGGTAATAGAACAGGAAAGACATTAGTAACCTTATCGTGTTCACTCAATGTTAAGACCACAGTAAGGTGCGGTTTGAAGCTGGTACTTATTTAACTTAATCTGGAAAATTTCTAGCTAAAGTACAACTCAATTCAGTCGAAGATTTAAGAATTTAAAACCAATTTGAAGCTGGTACTTATTTAACTTAATCTGGAAAATTTCTAGATGAAGTAGAATTCAATTCAGTCGAAGATTTAAGAATTTAAAGACAACAATTTTTGTACTTAATGGCATTATTCTTAAGCTACTCAATCTCAGCCATTAATTTTTTATTTATCTTCAATTTTTCCCTTAAACTCACTTATATATACGGTTATACTTACTTACATATGAACATACATACATACATACTCCTGTTTTACAGTCTTCGATTTATAACTTTTAATAAAACGAAATCTACATAATTTTAAATAATCTTGTAGACACAGGTGTCTGCTTATAATGTTGCCATTATTGGATAATGTACAATATATTTTTTTCTTCTTTCGGGAATAAATAAATGATCCGTTGTATAATTTAAAAATGAAATGACACTTTTACTTACAACAAAAACACATTTACTCATCATCAACTTAAACAAAATAAAATGATTTCTGTGCAACACTAGTGTGAGTTACAAGTGAATAATGTGATTTTGTCAAAAACAATTTATAACAATGTCAAATATTTGATGTCTAAAGCACAGTAGTTATCGTGGGGTTTTTTTTTATTTAAAAAAAAGGAAAAAATTATCATTAAAAAACACCTGGTTAATGCTTAGAACACAACTGGATCGAACGTCGTAAGAACGTTAACTTCTCCATTTACCCACAATTCCACCATCTCAGCTTTTGTGTGCGTTTGTATAAAATATAAAACATAAGTCCTAATTTGACAACGCATCTACGTCGTATGCTTCAACGTTCATACGGTGCAATTATGCTTCAACAGTACGAATATAAAAAACCTACACACAAATGTGTATGTGTACATTTTTAAATAAACATTCCTATTTCTGAATAACTAACTAATTCTAATACAGTGAGTAACATAAAAAATAAAAAAAATTTAATTACAGTAATTCCTTTTCATTGAAGGGAATTTAAAAAACTAATGCAAACATAATGCCAAACATGCATAAAGTTGAATAATAAAATAAAAACACACTCTTCCGTAAAAATTAGTTTAAATTGAAATTAAAGAAATTTATTATAAGTTCTCTAAAGATAATGACACGGACGGTGGGACACATAAATACATTTGGCTTAATTACCACTTAAAGTTTTCCTTAAGGGTTATGTCTCATAAGGAGCACCTATAGCATTATAGGATTATTGAAACCTTGGATTTTATGATTACAATGTCTTAAATATGCTCCTGAAGACAACTTCCCTCAAAGCTCATTGGTACACCTTTATTAGATCACGGCTTACCAAGAGTTTAATATAGATATCCTGCGGATTTTATGGATAAGTCATTGTTAAAATCGTTCAGACGGTCAAGTCTGTACCACACGACTGGAAAATGTGATTTGTGTATGTATCCTAGGACGGTCTTCGGCCGAAACATCGTTACTATTTAATGCAGTTGCACTTATAGAATGTTAGGAACATTATTCCGACAGTCATCTGCTAGAATTAAGCTCACGGCACAGTGTTTTTAAAATGTGGCCGTAATGACAGATATCAATTAAAGCAAGTTTTGGTAACTATAAAAGAACATTTTTATAGCTGGCAGTCGGTAGTTTGGTTCCTAATGAGCATACATTCACAGTGAAAAGGCTGTGCTTTTTCGTTTCGGTTATCAGATTTGGCTCCATAGATCGTGAGATAGAGCACTGTATTTATTTTAAGTCAGAGGTTTGTTTCAACAACACTACAACCAGGGCTGTGGAGTCGTCCAAAAAATAGTTCTTACTCCGCATCCAACCGATGAAATTTTTAATCCCGGCTCCGTTTCCAACTCCCACTCTTAAATTGATGCTAAATGTATATGAGACTGGCCTATATGTGACTTTAAACTCTTTTTTTTAAAGCAGTTCCTTTTAAATAGTGTAATATAGCTAGAAAATTATTCTGTAAAAACTTCGAATCGATATTTTAAATATTGCATCGCCAATTTGGAATTTTTTTTTTTTTTTTTTGGAATATATTAGAAAACTTTTGAAAATTTTTTATGCCGAAAAATTTTGGAGTCGGAGTCGCGAGTTTTTTTTTGGGTACTTCGACTCCCAACCCGCTACAAAAACTACAACTCCTACTCCTTAACTCCGATTGCGACTCCACAGCCCTGAATTACAAAACGAGGAAACTTACCGTTGCATAAACTTAATTTAGCCACATGAATGAAAAACTATCATAAAAAATAACAACAAAAGTGGGAGAATGTACCAGCAAAGACATGGAGGTCATTGGTCTGATTTGCTACTCAACAGATAACCTTATTCTAGGTAGAGGGTGGCCCAAATACCACCTACCAATGTTAAACACGTTTAACTTTATTATTTTGTAATGTAATTGCTTTTTTTTCTTTTTGGAGTTTATAGCGAAATTCTTGGAAATTTATAATGAATGCATACAGTGCACTACAACGCGGTTAAATCGTCAAATTTTCCTATTTTTTTCAACGATTAATTGTTGTTGTTGTGTTTATCTTTTTTGCAGGCTATAACTGAATTCTTGGAAATTTATAATGAATGCATACAGAGCGAAACAACGCAGTAAAATCGTCGAATTTTCCTATTCTTCTCAACGATCAATTGTTATAATGCAGAAAAAATAAAGTCAATATTTTCATTCAAAATAATGGTCCCACAGCTATCATTTGCGCTGAAGGATATGTGGAAGCTAACCGGCAGAGGTAGAAAATTACCCGTCGGTCTTTATTCCTCATCGTCCCGGCCAATTGGCCATTTCCAGAATAACATTGCAGAGAATGTTCCAGTTGGATCTTAAGCAGCATCCATACAAAATTTGAATTGTGCAAGCACCAACAACGACATTGGTTGGTCCTTATTGGGCCATGCTGTATTATGAAGTTTAACCCTTATGTCTTTTCCCACATACATGGATAAGTTTTTCATTTCTAAATAGATATATAAGTTACTAATAGGCTTCTCTTGCGGGTGTCTACACGACATCTAGGTTAACTGTGGAATGCCGGATATCTTTGAATGAGATTGCTGAGAATTCACGGTTAACGCTTATATGGATACCAGGGCACTCAGACTTCCCGGGCAATCAGATAGCAGATGAGCTGGCCAAGGAAGGTGGTCGCATGGATGACACATTCATTGATCAATTCATTGGCCTTCTAATGGATCACTGTAAGTCATTCATTCTGCGCGAGAATTATAGAATTGCGCAAGAGGGATGGACCTGTGAGTCCACCTGCTCCATATCCAGGGCACTCTACTTAGGTTCAATAGGGACCAAATTAGGACTGTGGTGTCGGTTATGACTGGACACTGGCCTGTTGGGACTCATGCTAGGAGAATGGGTCTGGAATTCAATGACTACTGCAGAAGTTGTCATGATGAGAAGGAAGGGGAGACTGTGCTTTACTTTCTCTGTCAATGCCCTGGGCTACGAGGCATTAGGGCAAAATACCTGGGAGAGCCGGTGCTTTCCTGCTTGGAGGATCTATCTAAAATAGAACTAAGATTGCATCTTCTCTTCATTAGGAAGTCGAATTGGCTCAACTCTGTAGTGACGCCATCTGAGTAACTGCTCTTTGGGATGGGCATTAGCGCTGGGTATCACAAAGGGCCCGCTGAAGGATCCAAGTGAGCTATCTCTCGATGGCTGCCCATAGTACCTAACCTACTAATAGTCTCCTAAAATATTGTTTTTTATGAAATCCAAGATAAATATTTTTTTTTTTTAATATTTTATTCAGGCTAAAGTTCATTAAATTAAATTATCATTAAATTGCTTTGATGAAGAAAAGAATTTTTACAACCTGAAATCAATTAAAATTTATTGACTAGAAATGCTATGATAAGGGTTCACTTTGGCGCTAACCTATGATGGAAAACTGCCTGCTGACATTATACAAAGACAACCGTTTTCAGCTCTTAGAAAATAAATGTTTATGCGCATGTTACGTTTTCAGCTAATTAATACATCGAGTAAGTGAAGACACATGCAAACATGTGAATGATATGCTTAAATAACGTCAGATAAATGTGCATAAATATAAAAGATCTTCGCAATGTTCTATCTGGTTTCCTTTGTATCATGGATGTCATTGTGTCAGAGTGTCCTGGTCAGGGGTTTTCCCCCCAGATTTAGGTGGTTTTATTTAATTTTCGGGCAAATTTAGGGAGATAATTTGGGGGGCATAAATTTATTTTTAGGATTTTGTTAGGAGGTTTCACTATTTGCTTATCTGTACATAACAATAACTTATTAATACTTGATATATTTTACAGCTTGTTCTTAGTTAAGCAAAACTCGTTTTAGAAGAGATTAAAAAAAAGCGTTTTAAGGGTGAAGTATTCATTGAAAAATACGTGTCACAACATTAATCCAACACCTGACTTTTTAATTCCGATAAGATGTACACAGTTAACGAAAATGATTTGGCAACACTCGATATATTTGAAGAAGCTTTATTCCAATGTTTAAAAAAAGCAAATTTCTACTAACTCTATTTTAATTAGATATATCGCACTGGTTGCTCTAAAGAGAGACAACTCGAAATTTTGCAATTTTCACTTTATGCAAGAAATCGATGTACAGTGGTCATATCTAGTCTCTGTAAAAATCTGACATAATTTTCTCTAGTATTTTGTCAAAAAAAATCCTATTATATCCCCCTTTGTGATATAAGAGTACATATAAAAAGAAAACAGTTTTAAGTCTCTACTGAAAATTTAGAAATTTTGAGTAAACCCCCTTTAGAGGAACCAGTGCGATATGTACAGTAGACCGTCTCAGTTTTTATACTTTTTTCGAAATTTCTTCATGAACATCGATTTTCTTTATCTACTATAAAAACCAAGAATTTTGGTGTATAACGCTTAAATAGTGATGAATGGGAAGTGGTCTCTCAAATCGTTTTTTCATTTTTTAGGCAAAATGACTTTTTTCCAAAAAATGAAAAAATCTTGATTTAGTAATTTGCCTCAAACTCCAGCAGTTTCGGATAGATTTGAACATTATTACATGGGTTAGAAAGCTTATTAAATTTCCTAAATGTTTCTTAAAGCAACATTGCCATTTTGACCGATGGTTTTTTATTTATAGCACTACAAATTCAGATTTTGAAATATAAACTTAACATTTTTTTTAATTTTTGCTTACCTTTACATATATAAAATTTGAACGAGGCAAAACTTTTATATTCTGTAAATGGAGTATTGCTGTAAATAACAGTCGCATTCTGTTAAGAAAAACGTCAGTTTTAGTTGAAATGTGTAAAGTTGTTTATTTCTAAATATAAAAAAAAAAATTATATTTTGGTAATAACTTTTTTGTACCTTAACCGATTTTTCCGAGTTTTTCAGCAAATATGTTCTACTAAAAATCTTTTGATATATTAGACATATCCATAGGTCATATAACAGCTCTAAAATTTTAGTTTTTATAAAAATGTTGATGCTTTTTAGCCCATTTTTGGAGTATTTTGCTAATTACTTAACCATTTCTTAACCGATTTGGCAGATTTATATACCTACGTCTTTAGGAAGAAATTTACCATTATTTTAGATTATAATACTTGGACTCGGGAAGATCTATTGTTTCCGAAAATGGGCATTACTCTTCCATTTTTGGGAAAAAACTTTCAGGGTTTTCGGGAAATATATTCTGCTAAAAATGTCTGATATTTTGATATATAAAACGTGTTCATATGTCATACTAGAGCCCTAAAATTTAAAATTTTGAGTTTTTTTTAATTTATCTTTGTACGGGAGGTACCATGCCCACTTTTCCAATCCCGCCCATATTTTGTGGGATGATGTATATTGATAACCGAAATGTTTTTACCTAATTTGGGAACTTTAGATCGTGTCGTTCTCCAGATATACAGAAATGTATAACGTCTTTGTATGGGAAGTGCCACACCCAAAATAATTTAATTTAAGTCATCGAGCATTTTCACAAAACGCATCCAAACTCCAACAAAAGCACAATTTTAGCAAATTTGAAAATAAAAAAACCAATATCTTCTTACTTTATAATGTATTTATGCAATAGAAGCAAATTTAGAAATAAACAACTTTACTCATTTCAACTAAAACTTCAGTTTTTCTTAACAGAATGCGACTGTTATTTACACCAAAATATTTATTTTAAAATTTCCTACCATACTGCATTTACAGAATGTAAAAGTTTTGCCTCATTCAATTTTTATATATGAAAAAGTAAGCAAAAATTAAAAAAAATGTTAAGTTTGTATTTGAAAAATCTGAATTTGTAGTGCTATGAATAAAAAACCATCGAACAAAATGGCAATGTTGCTTTAAGAAACATTTAGAAAATTTAATAAGCTTTCTAATGCATGAAATTATGTGCATATCCATTCAGAACTGCTTGAGTTTGAGGCAAATTACTAAATCAAGATTTTTTCATTTTTTGAAAAAAAGGGATTTTGCCTAAAAAAATGAAAAATCGATTTGAGAGACCACTTCCCATTCATCACTATTTAAGCGTTATACACCAAAATTCTTGGTTTTTATAGTAGATAAAGAAAATCGATGTTCATGAAGAAATTTCGAAAAAAAATTAAAAGTGAGACGGTCTAATGTACAGTGAATGCCTGAAGTCTACATTATACCTTTTGTTTTACGATTTTTAGGAATTGGTAGCGATAATGAAAAATATTTTTATACCATTAATTGGAACGCTTTTAAACAAGATTATTTAAAAAAAAAAATATTTAAAATAAAAACGTTACATGGAAATTAAAAACATTAAGCAAAATTATAAGTAGGACTAAAGTATACATACAACGTGTCTACTTCTAGCAAAACTTGAAAAATACAAAACGAAACTACGGGAATCCTATTCTTAAAGCTGATGTTGTATTTTGCTTGTCATAACAACTGCTTAAATAAGTACCATTATTTTTGAATATTGCGTTTTGAAAAATTGTTGCTCTTTGAATTCGAGAATCTCCACGAAATATCTATTTCAGTGAGAAATTTGATCATTTATCTCCGTAAAGAGAAAAAAGTTATGTACACGCAAAGAAAAAACATGGTTGTGGTAAACATATTCTAAGAGCAACATGCTGTGATAAGATTCATGATTGTAGTCAACATATTACAATTATTATTGAATCATATTATGACCAAATATATTTGTAATATTACATCATAATATTTTTCCCTTAATCCTAATTTTCCCTTAATCCTATTTTAATTTAATGTAATCATATAATTAGCACGTTAATCATAATAATTTAAGAAGAAATCATATTATTATCATGTTTATCATAATAATATGTAGATTGAATCTAAAACCGAAAAATATATTTAATATATATTTATGCTTATTTACTTCCTGGCAACCTTAACGTTAAACTGTTACAGATATTTCACATCATAATATGATGAAACTTTAAACATAATATTTTTAACCTATTTTTGTCGTATGTCCGAATTATTTATAAATTATTTAATAGAATTTTCATCTTTTTTCTCTAAAATAACACAGAACAATGATCAATATTTTTGAACCATTTTCTAAAAAAAAATTTGAATTTTTTTAGCATTGATATTTTATTTTGTGACAATTTTTTTTTAATGTACCTACAATTTCTTAATTTTTTAATTTCTTTAAACTTGGTCTTTCAATGGGTATTTTTTTTAAATTGTTTAACCACTGAATAACAAAAAATTCGATAGGCATATGTAAACCAAACGACACAACTGATGCAAAATTATTTTACAAATGGCGATAACAAAATATTATTAGAGTAAAGATATTTTGTTTGCATCTTAAACATATTATGAGTACACGTATAGAAAGTTATCATGTTATTGCTATTAATTATCATTAAATGGTTGTGCGGAATATAATATGTTTTCAAAGTTATCATTATATAGTTGTTATAAAAATAATTATTTTTCAGTGAACCATACTTAAATTTAAAATTGCGATAAACACTGACATGTGTACAGTAACTATAATATTGTTGATATTAAATAAAAATAACAATATTTTGTGTCCGGCAACAATATATTGTTACAATAAACATAGTGTAGTTGCCGTAACCATGCCCAACCATATTTTTCTCTGCGTGTAGAAATGGTAAACTGGTAAAATCAAGACGTTCAACAGTATAAGCCATTATTTAAAACTATAATTAAAATGGAAATACTGAAAATCATCCTAGATTTTACCGGGCAAAAAAAAAGCTGTCACGAATCGATGTTAGAAGTATTCTTACAGAACTATGTGTGAATCCGAAAAAAGTCCCCCAAAATGATCGGAACACATTAAAAATTGTTTCAAAAAGTGTGTCCACCCCTTTACAACGAGCTTTCCATGAGAAGTGGTTCTAAATTATGTTTCCAAAAAACTCAATTCCGTGCCACAATCAACACAGTTATAGCCTTTGGTACATATCTGTGACGTTTCCGAGGAAAAAGTATCGCCTTAGCAGCATTGAAAGGCAAAAAACGGCAAAAATTTAGTAAATTTAATGACTTGACATTTTCAAGCTGTGATCGATGCCCAGAGTGGACGCATCAAATATTCAGTATTAAAAAATTAAAAATGTCTAAGGAAACATTCATTTGTTGAATGTATAGTCAGAAAACCAGACTTCGCTCCAAACATCACATAAAAATTTACAAATAGAAAACAATTGCAATCGATATTCCGGAATAAAATTAAGTAAAGCAATTCCCACGAGCTTTACTGAGTGCTGGCATTGCTCTAACTTTGTTATAGAAAAAATATTTATTTTGTAAAATTATTTAAAAGCTTGGACCAGTTCGTAGTTCGTAATGACCGTTGACCTTTTCTTAAAAAAAAAACACAATATGCATATAATTTTAAAGGGTGCACTTTCACCTTTAAAACGATTCCAAAAAAGCTAAATTATCTTGCATAGTTCAAAAGTCATTCCTTTTGTAAGGAGACTTTTGTGATTTTTTAAAATTTTTTACAACGTTTATGGCGTCATATTTCGGAACCTGAAAGAAACTGGTTTCAAAATTTTTTTGTTTAATTATACTCTTTTACTGTATGACATTTGTGTTGAATTTCACTGAAATCGGAGGCGATGATGCCGAAAATGCCATTTTTCGTGATGGTTTGACGTGTTTTAACTCTTAGGTGTTTCAGGTCACACCTTTATCAGTTTTTTTTAAAAATTTTAACACAAATAATATTTATTGAAATTGCTAAATTTATTGATAAAAAAAATTGCGTTTGGTGCGGAAACTTTTATGTGATTTGGAAACCAAAATACAATGGCTCTTCATAGTATTTTCTACTCTTTTCTACTCTATTAATTTTTCCTATTTGCAGAAATTGTTTTTTAAACTGTTTGTAAGTTATTATTTAAGACATTTTATTAAATAAAAATATTCAAAAAACTTTAAAAAAAAATTTTTTTGGCGGAATTCCAGTAAAATGTTAAACATTTTGCGATTTTTGCTTTATTTAGTTATTTACACTAGAACGTAAATGAAAACTAAGTCAAGTTAAATAAATTGAAATGAAGTTATTATATAAACTTTTATATTTAGGGGGATTTTTTTTTTTCAAAATACGTTTAATTTGGGGGGTTTTTAAATTTTTCTTTGATGGGGAAGAAAAAAATTATCTGGCAGTACTGCATTGTGTACTGCTGGTCTTAGCAATTCTATTCTAAAAAGATCAACAATGTGTGGTATCTAAACACAGGGGCTTTAGAAGACTCATTGTACCCAGTCGTTGCTTAGAGTACTGTGACCAAGAGACCACTCACATTTGTTTTAAGACTTTGCCTCTCACTGTAGAATAACATTTTACACATCAGTGCATACATGCGTAAAATGTAAGGAAGTATCAAAGTGTTTGTTTGTGAATTCGAGTTATAACATTGTTAGAAATACATAAAATAAGTAGTAGCTAAACAACATTTTCCAATTCATTGAATTTCAATTCACTTTCGTTTTTTTTTTTTTTTATTTCACTCTGCTCCTGTCTTATTCGCCTTTAACATTTTATAAAAAATGAGTATCCTTATGTCAAGTTACAACAACAGTAGCTCGCACTTACATATTATTTGGAAAAGTAAAAAATAAATAAAATACGGAAGTAGATTAGAAAGTTGTCTTAGTATAATAGAATATTTTTGTAAGACCAAATTCTCAAGGATTTAGAAATATTCCATTTTTCTATTTTATTCGTGATTTTCTTGTCTATAACAGGGATTTCGAAATGATTTCTTATTCATACAAAAAAGAATTTTTTTTTTTTAATTTTGTCACATTTCATCGTACCGCTTCTGTGATGGATGGATCAGTGACGTGATGTGTTGGTAGACAATGAGGATGTTTATTTCAACTCCATCCGTGTGTGTGTGTGCGTGTTTGCATGACAAAGAGCGTGTTTTTTTTTAAAAAATTTTACTAGTTTTCACTTGACTTGTTATTCTTTTCTCTTTGTATACAATTCATGTTTAATTTTAAACAAAAAAATTTTGCGAATTTCCTTCTTTTTTTTTTTTTTTTTTTTGTAAACGATGTTTGCTGCATGTGTCAACAAATGTCAATAAACGATTTGTTAAAATGTTGTACGTGTATGCATGTTGTTGCTTTTGTTTTACTTTTGTTATTAAATATGTAGCTACTACTGTTTGATGTAGATAGATTTGTTAACAAAACTTTTTTTAAAACACCTGCACGAAATATATATTTTTTTTCGCTTAACTCTAAATCTGCACATTTATTCTTTTGTAAATACAGACACATGTGTGTACAGGGAATCAAATTAGAAACTGACATTTTGCTTTTTTATTGGGAGAAAAAATTGTGTTTTATTTAACACATTTTTTTATAAATTAATTTGTACAAAGAAATTTAATTAAATAAATTGCTATTTTAACTGAAATACAAGACTGCCATTAACGAATTGTGAAAATCAGCTTTAAGGTAAAATTTCAACATATTTTTTATTTAACAATAAAGATTTGCGAATAAGAACAAGAACTGAAAAATGTACGTAAAAAACATTTTATTATAACGATAAATACACTGAACGTTTTTTAAAAGTATTAGAAAAAATTTAGTTAGTTCTTAAATTATCTAAACGATATATTTTAAATATGTAGGTACCACAATCATATATTTGGTTGCAACTACCATGGAATTATTGCCATAACAACAACTAATAAATATCAGAAATTAAATTCAGGTTAAAATGAATGTAGAACTAGTTCAAGTAAATGTTAATTATAAGACAACAATATAAAAAAATTTTTATTGAAGAAACAAATAATTTGAAACATTTATATATAAGCATATGTATGTAGGGTGATTCATCGTGGATTTGCGCTTTTTTTACAGATCAAACGGTTTTGCCATTTTTGTTCATTATCGTGGCAAGTCATCGTGGAAAGACTGACACCACAACAGCATCTCCAAATTGTTCAGGTCAAACTCAGTGAGAAATATCAGATATTTGTAGGGGAATGTTGTTGTTTTGTTTAAGTTTTGATTTTGTTGAGAGTAAAACTTGAGTGCTTAAAATTCTTATTCGCTTTACAGTTTTATTTGGCCTAAGCAACCAGTGAAATGGGCATATGAACTAAATTTCTCTCAACAATAAATTTCAGTGTATTTATTAGGGTATTCATTCGGTTAACCGATTAATTGCTACCCGATTTACTGATCGGTTAATTTAAAATTAACTTTTTTCGATTTACGATTAAACCGGTTAATTTCCGTCGATTAACCGATTAACCCACTTAACAAAATTTTTAATTTTTTGTAGTATTAAACAATTTTTAAGTAGTTTTTGTTTCGTCTCATATACAAAACGTAAGTGCTTAGAAAATATTTTTTCATATAAACAAGGAACGTGTTCAGTGATCTTCATTTTAAATAAGTGTTTGCAGTCAACAATTAAAACAGGAATCTTATGATATAATGGAAACATTTTATGTGCTTAGAGAAATCTAGAAAAAGGACTGAGAAATGATCTGTATTATGGGTTGCTTTCGATTTTTCTAACATCTACGATAAGTGAGAGAATTTTTTCAAGCCAAGTTTTATCAAAACTAAAGAAAAGAATCGCTTAAATTCTAAAAATTTAAACCAAACTATTTTTCTAAAACATTATTTTTTTTAAGGTCTCCTTAAACTATTGAAATAACTAATAAAATTATCTCACAGTTAATTTTTTAATTAAAACATAATATTTATGTATAAATTAAAAAATATGTATTGCATATTTATGAATTATTTTTTTGTTTGCTCGTTTAAGTTCAAGAATTGTTATGTTATTGTTTTTTTTACTAATAAGCTCCAAATAATAATTAATTTATGCATTTTTATTAATTGAAATATCTTAATTAATAAAAAACGTTGTTAATCGGTTAATCGATCAATTACAAAATAAGCCGATTAGTAAATCGGCTTATTAATCGAGTGATTAACCGATTAAAGCAAAAGCCCGATTAAATGAATACCTTAGTATTTATCAAAAATAAAAATTTTAAATTTAGAACTCATAGAAAAATCTTATTAATAAGAACTCCGTTGTTTTCGTGAAATTTTGTTCAGTGATGAAGCACATTTCTGGCTCAATGGATCCGTTTATAAACAAAATTGTCGTATTTGGGCTGATGAACATCCCAAAGAATACCAATAGGTACCACTACATCCATTAAAAACAATAGTTCGGTGTGGCTTATGGGCTGGTGGAATAATTGGTCCATATTTCTTCCAAAATGAGGAAAATCAGAATGTTACCGTCAATGGTTACCATTATCGCACCATGTTAACAGACTATAAGCTTCCTGAAATTTAAGTGCAGGGTCTCGGTGAGTTTGGTTTCCACACGACGGAGCTACGAGTCATACAGCACGGGAAATGATTTTGGTGAGCACCCACCTAGATCGTGCACTTTTGGAATATTTTTCCTGGGGATATGTAAAGTCTGAGGTTTTCAAGAATAAATCAGCTACGATTGACGCTTTGGAAGCCAACATTACTCGTGTTTTTCGCGATATACTAGTCACTAACCTCGAAAGAGTCGGCCAAAATAAGACCTGAACCACCTCAGGCGAAATAATGGCCAACATTTACATGATATAATTTTCAAACTAAATAATTTATAATTAATCCTCTTAATTAAGCTTAAGGTCTTTTTCTTATTTTTATAAAATTTATTAAATTTGTTGAATCCAATATTTTTTGAAGGATAAAATAAATAAATTGGATATTTCAAATGTAGTTTATAAATTACCTTGTAAGGGAAATGTTAATAGACAATGCAGTAAAGTGTATATTGGTACAACAAAAAATAAACTTAAAACTATCAAAAATAGAGGAATATTTCATCACAAAAAACAGCTTTATCAACCCATTGTTCAAGATTAAACCATTATCCTGATTTTGAAAATATATCAGTTTTAAACACGGAAAATAATTATGAGTGTAGCTTAATGTTAGAAATGTTGCAAATTATAAAGATTCCAACAATATCCAGAATTAATTTTAAGTCAGATACTGAATATGTAGCCCATAATTATAGATTAGGTTTGAATTGGAAAATCTTTTTGTATTTAATTGAAAATATGAAATTTTGTTAAATTTGTTAAATATGTTAATTTTGTTAAATTTATTGAAAATTGTTAATTTTTTGTCAAATATTCAAGAAAAAATCCCTGAAGAAGGCACACAACGGAGTGCCGAAATATTGGATTCAATAAATTTAATATTTTAAAAAAAAAAAAAAAAAAAGAAAAACACCTCAAGCTTAAATAAGAGGATTAATTAAAAAATGTTTAAAGGTCGAATAAGAGTCAATTTATCTAAATAATTTATATTAAAATATGTTCTTTTAACCGATAATAAAACTTTTAAGTTCACTTTAAAACTTAAGTGTTCTATTTTACATTATAACTCAAACATCATGATGAATCACCCGATATATCGTTACCTAAAACGTAAAAGACTCTAAGTAAATTAATACTTTTTAATCAAAATTAATAATCGAATTTGTCATTGATTCTGATATGTTCATCAGGACAAATGTCCACAAAATCTTTGGAATTTTTCGCCCAAAATTAGCGATTTTAATAACATGCGGCCCTATCTGCAAAAGATTATATGATAAACGCTTAAAGACCTAACTAATAGTTTGCATAATACGCAACATTGTCTATTGTCCACAGATAGGGGTAGTGCACTAATTTTGCAGTTTCATTTCATTTTGTTGATGTTGAGTGATGAATTAAAAATTAGCAGCTTCACTTTACATGAGTGAAAAACATGTTGAAAAATTTAGCACTCAAAAAAATAAATAGTTTGATTTAAAAAAAAGCAATCATCAGTTTATTGCAACTCTTTTGTACTTCACTCAGTTAAGTGCAACTTAAAATTTTGCACAAAATTTAAAACAAAAAACTTGTTTTTTTATCATTAAACCCATAAGATATTCCGTTATTGACAAAGTTTCATATTGTATAATTTCCTTTGCTTATGCATATTATCATAAGTATCAAAAACAATGCAGCTTTTTTGATTACAAGTACAAATTTTGCACTATTTGAATTGAGTGTAGATAAATTTGCAATACCACCCAATTTTTTTTAGTGCTAGTGAAAAAAAATACCAATTATCACCAAGTCTTGTAAAAAAGTAGTGCAAGCTAATTTGTTTGCAGTTTTATTTAGTGATACTTAAATGCTGATTTAAATTAATATTTAGTGCACTACCCCCAACTATGCAATTGCCAAAAAAAACTGGTACTCTCAAATTATTATGTAGGTAAATTTTAAAGAAAATTAATTTTAAAAAACTAACCCCTGTATTCATAAACGATTATTAAATTTAACAAACGTTTATTAAGTAAAATTTTCATAGAAAATTTGGTTTGTAAATCTTTATTAAGTTTAAAATAATTTTATGAATACGGCAGTAAAAATTTATTTAAAAACGGGTTATTGACATTTTATTCAAAATAAATGAATTTTACAAAAATTTTGGAATTTTTTTCTATTTAACAGTATAGTCCGTAAAATTTACAAGTTGTTGCTTTAAAAAAATATAATTTAACTGACAAAAAATCAAACAACAATATTGGTACTGAAAAGCAGTATTTTTTGGTGGTTTGTTTTTTGAATAACAAACATAAATTTTAAAAAATAAATTAATTCGTCAAATAACAATATTTTCATTCTATTTTAACAGTACGAAAAACGAATTTAATAACCTACAATCAGTTACTGTAATAATTTTATAAGTGTAGGCTTTACAAGAAAAATATAAGATAAGAAATAAGTAATTATAAACATTCAAGAATGAAAAATTGTCAATAAAATTTTAATTAATTTCATGTTATAAAATTCCTGTCTTCATAAAACTACTTAATGAAAATTAAATTTAATGAACTTAAGCCTAATTAAAAATATCTAAATTTGGATTAAAACCCATTAAAAGTTCAATAAAATAACTACAATACTATTTATCAGTTAAAGGCAATTTATCGATTTATCATTCAAAAAAGTTTTTTTGCTTTTCCTGTTAAATTTTCAAAATGTAAGAAAGGTCCTTTTGCGAGTAAAATAAATCTATCAATCCTGATAAAGCTTAACTTAGTGAGTTTTTTTCTATAATTTTGTTTGCAGCTTATTAACAATTCCGAATAAAACTTTTTAATAATTATATATATATCTTTTTGGCGAGAATAATATTCCGTAACAAATTACTTTTGTTTTATTTATTTTTTTTATTTATTTTCATATTTATTATAATTAAAATTACAATAAATCTTAAAACTAAAAGCACTAGCAGCAATGGCTATCGGCTTTCATTTGTAAATAAGCATTTTGTGAAGAATAAGTAAGTTCTTTTATAAATAGTTTTTTACGAAACGAAACGATTCAACGCCGAAAATTTAGTTTTGAACAGAAAAGTTGGTTTTTAATATTTTTAAAATTTGGTTTATAATACATTTTCTCTTTATTTTGTGCCCTTTTTTTCTTAAGTTACGTAAAGTTAACTGTATTCTTCCAAAGAATACTGAGTTCAGAAATGGATTTTAAGGGCGTTCCAGGTATTTCTCACATACCCAATTATATCTCTTGTGAATAAAACTTTTTTTTAAATAAATATATATGTTATAAATTGTCTTTAAATTACCGATTGTTGTAACAAATAATTAAGTTAAGCGGTGTTTGGTATCCAGCTATACTTTCTTAGGGACAAGTAAGTATTACAAGATAAACAATTTTTTAAATTAACCTTATATAAATATTGAATTAATATTTGTAAACTCAAACTCTGGGTGTCTAATTGAGACATTAACGAAACTGCAGCGGTTAAAATTATTGACAATCCAGGATAAAGTCGTTGATAATGTCGGCATTAAAACAAGAGAAGTTTAAGGTCAACTCGTAGAAAAAATAAAAACCAAGCTTGACGCATTTTTAAAAAGAATTCTGGATTTAAAAAAAAAATTGTACTATTTTTAATTAAACTTTCTATATTCTAAAAAGGAGTTGCTCACTTTTAAATATGCGCCCAGTGTTGCCAGAAGATTTTATGAAAAATACCTATGCATACTAAAAAAAATTCCGATTTTTCCCTACACGTTGAAAAAATATTCCCTACAAAAACTCCTACGCGTGTTAGTCCTTAAAACCTAAGGAAAAAAAACAATAGTTATTAAAAACAAATTTTATTCGCATATATATAGTAAAGCATTAATAACAAAAATAAGTAATAAAACTAAAATAAAAATTATATGTAATTTTGATTAAATTCAATGACAAAAACAAGAGGTTTAAGGTTTTTAAAATGTATAGTTCTTTTGAACTGATGTGCTGTTTTAAAATGTGTAGTAAAATTTATATGAAAAGCACTAAATTTTTTTGAGTCTTCATAAATCTTCAAATGATAATTTTAATTAAATTCAGAACCCATATTCTGTAACTTTGGTGAGAACTTCTCGCATCAAAAATATGTGAAACAAAATATTCCATCGTGAGAAAAAAGTGTGTCTGTAACTCATGTCGAAAACTTTTAAAAGAGATTACGTCATTACGTTATAAATGTCATAATATTCCCCTCGAAGCCGATTAGATATTGCAGATGTTGAGAACGTTAGTCAAACATATCGTTGACGGCGATAAAATTTTACTAATATTTAAAAATGTTCAACAACTGCGGCAATTAAACAACCGTCGGCTATACCAAAAAAATGTATAGTGCGACTTTAAAGTTTGTTGATGAACAAATTGCTTTGAAAACATTCGTATGTATATTTTTAAAAAATTTTAAAAGCAAAATAATTAAACAATGAAAAAATCTGCCAAGAACATAATAATTATCTCTTCCGCGTTAATATTCATTGCATTTTGCATTTTCAATTTATTTTTTAGTGTTAAAATTTTTGTCACCCCGTTTTTACGAGCGAGTTTATTTGACAGTTCAAAGCGGGAACTTTCTCACAAAAATTTTATAGACACACTTTTTCTGTATATTGGCGAGAAATTTCCTTACGTGACAGTTATTACTCGCCAAAAATGCTGTTTGTTTCAATTTATGGTTTTTTTGTTTCATTTCTCACATTTCAATCGAAAAGTTTCTCGCCGCGGTAGTTACAGAACATGGGTACAGGTTATTTCATAAATAATATATTTATTCCTTTTGAACTGAATTTTCTAATGTGACATTCGAAATAAGTGCAGCCTCTTCCACTGTTTTGCGGAAATGATCTTATAATAGAAATCGAACTAAAAGTTGTGTGGCTCAATTTGTTTCGGTTATTGGCGGCCTCTCTGAATCGAACAAATTCCGTACTAGTTTCGATATATTTGAAAATAGAACCTCGTCATTTTAGAATTCCATTTTTCAAATTCATGTTTCAAAATATATTAATTTCACAATTTCAAAAATCATTGAAATTGAAATTGAAGCGATTAAAATCATTCCAAATCTGAAATCAAAGAATGAAATTAATTTTGTTAAAATTATTTTAATTGCAATCACAATTGATTGCAGTTTTTTACAGCTCTGGTTATACCAGTTTAATAAATTTAAGATTTTTTTATCAGCTCTACATACAAGCAGTTACCCTACCACGTATCCATATTTGCCAAAAATCGTTACAAGGATTAAGAAAAAAAAACACCGCAGCTTTGAAAAATCTAATTTATACACTTAGTTTTGTCATTATTGATGCAATTAAAAAAAAAAAAAACCACTTTGATATATCTTAATTTTGAAATTCTATAACATTGAGTTTCTTAAAGATTATTGACGTTAAATAAAAATAAATCCTTATAAAAATTTCAAACAACAAATATTAAAATTTCAAAATAATACTTAACCCTAATAAAATGAAATTAAAAATAATAATAAATAGCATCAAGTTAAAAACCACTTAACAAGTTAAATTAAAAATAAAATGAAAAATATTGTGCACGTGACCTTAATTGCTACGAATTCACACACACACACGTATTCCTTCATAGAAACATGATATAAATAGAAACAAATTGAAACATGTGTGTGTGAGAGGATACACATTTTTACTTCTTTTGCCACAAGTATTTACATTTCAGCAGCAGGCGTATTTGTAGACTTACCTTTTTTCACCTGTTAGTACATATTTTTGCTTGCAGTTTGCGAAGTTGTTGTTGTTGTTGTATGTTTCTTGTATTTTTTTCGTAACTCCCATTAATTTGTACATCTTCCTGTTTTATACACATTTTTTTCTTATTTGCAATTTTTTAGATCTTTTTATATTCCGGTGCCATGTACAAAAGTGTGAAAGTGTAAAAATGATATACAAACATTGTGTATGTAAATTCATGAGTATTTACTTATATTAAAAAAAAAATAAAGTACGTATGTGTTCGTTTGTAGACAAGGAAGGACACGTGTGTGTATGTAAAGTTATAAATGCAAAAGAGAAAATTAAATTCAAAACCCTCATTTAAATTTACATTTAGTAGAGATGCCTTTAAGTTAAAAAAAAAAACAAAAATTCACCACAAACATTCACATACACATGTATACATATTCTATACAGGGTAACATATATACTATATCCCAGCTAGCATTTTTGGAAATTTCTAATCATTTTCTGGTCGTTTTTGACTCTTCAGTGCGATTTAAAAACCAGAATATGCGCTCATTTTCCGATCATAAATGATACTTTCGTCGGGAGAAAATGGTACCCTACTTGCGACTCTTCTTGATGAGTCATTTATGACTCGTTTTTCTATTAGTTAAGAGTCATTTTTGATTCTTTTGTAATGGTATTTATAGTAATTTTCGGATAGTTTTCTAGTCATTTATCAGTCTTTTCTAACTTCATTTCTGATTCTCTTTCGATTCATTTATTACTCATATTTCTAATCGCTAAAGAGTAATTTTTAAGTAATTTTTCTATTCATTTAAGAGTCTTTTTCGCGTTATTTGCGATAATTTTTCCAGTCATTAATAAGTCTTGTATTGCTTTACATTTGAGTAATTTTCGATTGTTATACAAACAAATTAACAATCACTTTTTAGTCACCCATTTGCGCAAAATGTGATCATAAACAACAAAAAAGTAATCACTATTCAAACGCCTGTATAATCAGTTTTCGATCAACCAGTTTACAACCTTCTAGCTGCTCGAAATTTGATTATAAATAATGGATGAAAAACTCGCATATTAAGCGCCTAGATGATCTATTTGCGATTTCCATACGATTTGTTATTGCATTTTAAATCAAACACTTTAGAATTATAACCATGAGTCATTTTCGAGTCGTTTTTTAAGCGTGTAACTGATTTATCAGTTTTTGATCACCAAAACTAATCGAAAAAGACTCATTAATCTGATTTTTCAAAAACAATCTTTCAAATGCTAGCAGGGATATTGATTTCTAGAGGACGGATTTATATGAAAATGCATGTTTTTAAAACCTTCTCCACCACGAACAATAAATGAGGGTGTACAAAGTTTGTCACTCCGACAAAAAATATTTATCTTATACATGTATTAATTAGTATTGTGGTTATTTTCCAAATAATCCAAATTTTGATATTTTAATCAGGCTAAAGTGCATTTGGGTGTTCACGTGAGACGGATTATCAGGTTATATGGTTATGTAGTTATATTAACAGCAACAAAATATATTTAAAAAAATTTCAATAAATGTATTTTGTTGTTGTGAAAATAGCTAAATAATAATCTGATAACCAGCCTTCCGTGAACAACTAAATTGAATTTGATTTTTATTAAATTATTTTTATGAAGAAAGGAATTTTACAACATGAAATGAATTGAAATTAATTGATAATCGTCCATTCTTGACTGAGCTGGCAATTGAACTCAATAAGAAAAAGCCAGAGAAAAACATGAAAAACAGAATAATGTACTTTGGACTTCAAAAATAAAAGTAAAGAAGAACATGTAAATCAATTAAAATAGATAATCATTCAAATCAAATTTCGATCTACCAAGGTTAATATACCATTTGGTTTAAAGATTGATGTTTGACTATTGACTACCAACCATCGTCACTGGCGCTGAGTGTTAGAAGGCAAACCATTCTGAGGAGATTGTGTGGATACAATCGAAACATGTCAGGCCAGCCCGCGTTTGCCCTATGTTACGCCCTCTAGCGATATAAAATTAATTTTAAGATCTATTCTCATACCTCGCAGATACACATAGAAAATTTCGTAAAAATTGGTCAAGCCGGTTCGCAGGAGTTCAATTACAAACACCATGAAACGAGAATTTTATCTTTATATAGATGATAAAAATCTGTTGACCTATGCTACAGATTATTTGCATGGCTATATGTAGCCAGATTATCAAGGACTGCTAAAACCGAAATATTAAAAAACAGTTCTTTTGTATTAAACATCTGCATGAAACTTAATAATGATGTTCATGAAACTTTCATAATAATTTTGTATTTGCTTCGTTTGTATTCAGTACAATGAAAAACTACGAAATGAAAGCAACAAACACACGAAACTTAAGAGACGAATAAGATGCAGTGTTTTTGTTTACTTAAGCAAGAGAATATGAATACTAATTACTCTGAAACAAAACAACTGAATAAATGTCGAATAAGTTCATGGAAAAAAACATTTATTTTAAAGTCAGTATTGCCAGTTGAAAGAAATTAAAAACATAAGGAAAAATAAAAAAAAATAACCATGAAGAGTAAAAGCAACAAAATAAGGAAGTACATTAATATTAAAATAATAAAAATAATACAAATTTAACTTTGTTTTCAATGTAAATTACATAATTGTTTTTAAAGAAAATTTTAAATCTACAAAAAAATTTTATTTTATTGTCATAAAAATTTTTAGCAATGTGTTTTGCTTGGAAGTACATAAAAATGTTGTTAGGAAAAAAATTTAAATTTAATTTTACTTTACAAATTACATATATTATTGTAAAGGTAACAAAAATAGAATAAATTACATAAATTTACTAAGTGGCAACATTGCTATTGAGTATTTATATAAAAAAAAGAGAGAGTGAAAACTGTAAAGCAAAGGTCGTTTCATTGAACAAAGTCTTTGTGTTTGCCATATGAAACGAAATGTGTTTTCTAGTAGCATGAATAAAACAACAGTTTGTTCAGTGGTCTGAAGTTTGTTTGAATACGAAATTTATTGAATAAACATTTCAGTATGTTTATGAATGAAGTTATTCATGCAGCCCTTTATTTTGTATGCTTTATTCCATGTCACAATTTATATGCATCCGTACTAAAACCATCTCACATTACAGTATGAAAAATAAGGTTAAAAACTCAAAAAAGTGAAAAAATGTGTAGATTATACATACACGAGGAAAAAAATATATCAACAAAATTATTAAAGGTACATCCGACCACCATATTACTTACATGTATATATTCATGTTCAATTCGAAAAAAAAACTAAAAAAACTTACTTCATATACATTTCTGGGTGTAGAAAAATATGTAAATTTTTGTGCTTTTGAATTACACATATTTTTTTACACTTATAAACAAATACACAAAAACTTCTACACTTAGAAAAATAGTAATAAAAATTATAATTTTGTCAGACAAACTAAATTTGTTGTATCCATCTCTTTAAATGTTTGAACAGAATTTTAGAATACACACATTACAGTGGGTCAATTTTATTCTCGACCAAGCGGTTGTCAAAATCGTAATCTACGACAAATTCTAAGAAGGTTTGCCCAAGAAACAATGGGTCTAAAATCAAAATCGAGCTTTCCATATGTAAAGAGAAACTTTTCTTCTCGTATTTAAATTTTTTTTTTTTAATATGGGGCATTTTTTGTGAAGCGGATAACCCAACAAAAATATTTTGTTGGAAAACCTTTATATTTGGCATAACTATAGTTCTAGTAGATATGAATAAGTGTGCGAAATAATTTTTTTCCATGATGTTTATTTGTCGAGATACGGGGTGGTAAAGTGTTGCCGTTTCAAAAAAAAAAAGATTTTTTAAATTATATTCAAAATTTTTTATTTTTCGAATTTATTCTATGAGTTATATTTCAGTTATGTATTTTATAAAGCTTTTTGTAATAGTTATATTCCTTCAATTTTAAGGAATGACTTTATACACTACCAGACTATTATCTTGTACCTTCACACTATTCAGTGTGACACAAAGAATGCTTGCGAAGGCCGTAGCGGGCCAGAAAATGCATTATATTCTGCTGGTGTCTAATAATTGTAAATTTTTCTGTACATACAATATACATCATTGCTATCCAACGGATATTATATGGGCGGAATATATCAATTGTCCTGTAATACAAGTGGGTTTTTAATGACTAGAATTCATACTTTTATATTTCGTGAAGATCGGTCCATAATTCACCATGGACCCCCCCCCCCCTCTCGGAAAACTCCTAACCACGTCTAAAGCTATGACAAATAGTTATATTTTAGTGAAATTTTGTTAAATTTAGTTTTGTGAGAATTAAAATTACATTTAAAGGATCTTGTGATAATCGGTCCAGAATTTTACACAGGTCCATTCTAAAGCCGCCTTATAAAAAAAAACTTTAAAACGCCTAAAACGCTAACATATTACATACATATATTGAAATTTGGTTCAATTAAGTTGTTTTAATACGAGAAACTCCTTTTCCATTTTTACCTGTTTTAGTTAACGATTTACTAAGCAAAATAACGTATGAAAACTTGTCCTCTGGATTACAAAAATCTCTTAAGTTAGCTTAAATAATTAATTCCAATAATGAAGATCAAAGCTCAATATATAATAAAGAAAAAATGTAAACCTAAACTTTCTTCACTTAAATGCTATAATATCTTCAAGTACTTTAGCTTTTCTATGTTATTTTTGTTTTGACGCAAAATTTGCTCTGTGTAATAGAATCACCAGTATTTTGGTATATGCGGGTATGCAGTACGTTCAGCTTTTGCTTTAAAAATTTGAATAACAATTTAAGTAGATTTTTATATACACACACTAACAAACCTTCATACAGACACACACTCCCACATATACAGTTATTTAAATGCATATGAAATTGTTACCCATATTTTCTTGTTGGTTTGTGGTTCACTATGATAACGGAAAGTAAAATTTTCACTTTCGCCTTAATACATATTAGCGAAACAAATACTTAAAAATTCAGTAAATGTAATTGTATATGCAATAATTTAAATAACTTTTTTGAGGAAAAAATTATTAATAAAAACGAGTGAAAAATGGGGAGAATATTTTTGTGGCTTGATGCTTACTCTCTTTAATTTTTCTGAAACAGAAAATGTTTAATTTAACCCAGAACAACTTCCTAAGGGCTTTTTATGCCAACTTCACTAAGATTTCTTGTATAAAAAAAACTTTCATTTCAATTTTATCAAAAGTGGATATTTTGGCATTGGCCCCTTTAGCTCACAGCCACAGATTTTCAATCAATTTTAAAAACCGTATTACCAAACACTTTTGAAAAAAAAAAAAACTAAAAGTTTGAAATATTTAATTTGACATAAATTTATTTTTATATTAACTTTAGGTTAACGTTTAAAAGATAATCCCTTCTAAGTGAAGTAGGTAATTTTTAATTCAATTATATTTTATATTCATATTATAAATTACCTGAATGCTTTAATAAATTTTAAACTTTATTTATTTATTATTTTAATTTTTAATATCACACAACTTTTAACACTTTAACCCAATTATATTGATTTATATTGACCTAAATAATATACTTATACAGGGTGGAGCAGAATGAACAATATAATTTAAATAATTTGTTACTTTTTTATTTATGCGGGTTTTATTACTTTTTGTTTAAAAAACACAGTATATAATGCATAATATAAGGAACGTAGGACGTAAAGCAGTACATTTCTAAAAACACGCTCTATTTACCCACAATTCCATCGTAAATTAATTTTTTTTTTTAATTATTAGAAAATTCGAAATTTATTCAACTTGCTGTTTTCTTTTGACATCTTTTATTTAGTTTTAAAATATTCAATTTAAAAACACAAAAATACTTTTATAGTATACTAGAGTATAATACCCTGCCGCGTTGCTGGACAATACAATTACATACGTTTACGTCTGTGCATTAAAAATTAAATTTTCTAGTCTTGGTTGTCGAATGGCAATAACGCACCAATATTATGGTACACCTGACCCTGAATCTTTAATTAATATTCAACAAATTGGTTAGAATTTTCCTATTAATGAAAACATATTGTTACGAAATTAGATTTGTCTAAGAATTATTTATGGTTTTAGTTATAAGTTATCTTGTTAATTATAGTTTTATGTCATATTAATTACTATTTTTATGAACGCCACTGTACTAAATTTTCTAGCAATTGTAATTGTAGACTTTAGATTTGAAAGCGTTCGTTCGCATTTAGTGAAATAGGCAGTTAAAATAATTCGAACACAATTTTCTGGAAACTACTAGACGGTTCTTGAATCAACTAGGAATAGTTTTGAACTATAAGTACAGGCTTACTCATAAAAGTTTAGTTTAGTTTGATTGGAGACATTAAACGGTTCAAATCCATACTTACAATAGTGGTTAAATTTTGTGAACATTATAATTAATTTCAATAAAGTTTGTTAAGTTGAATTCGTGTGTGTATCAATTTTGATTTGCAATAAAAAGAACTTAAAGGTTTATTTTAAGGGAATAAACCTTAACGCGTTTTATTAAGTAAAAACGTAACAATATATTAATATCTGAATTGAGATTAAGATTTAAATTTTAACTGAAGGATTACAAATCAATAATTAAAAAATGTCAATGCTCGCACTGTAAACTTAAATGACAATCAATAAACACACAGAAATTAAATAAGTCAAATGACGTGAGCAAGTAGAGCCTTATACATACAAAATGTAATTCTCATAAGGAAAAAAAATACATTTTATATAGAGATAACACATTATCATAAAAGTGCGCGTAAAACGCATATTCGTAGAAATTTTTCGATGAAAGTTGACCTTTCCAACGCAGGTACTCGTTTGAAAATCGGTTGAGTGGTTCTCGAGTTATAAAATGACGAACATAGAACAACTTATTTTTATATATATAGATTTTTAAGTTTTCTTTTCCCATGACAATACGGTCGCAACGACGTATAAAATAGAATAAGATCTACATATCGTCGGTTGATAATTTAAATGTCGTATGTGGATTTTTTGCGGTTTGAGTTTAGATCGATTCCTTAGGTTTTCCGACCTGATCTTTCATTTGGCGTGATCAGTTTTTCGATACCTCATACGGGTTTCGAGATATGGAGTGTTGAGCTTGTCGTATGTGGTATTTGCTGAAGCAATTTTCAAATTAAATGTCGTATGTAACTGCCACATACGACAAATTTCCATATAAAACGACCAAAAAATTAATTTATAATTTAAATGTCGTATGTGGATTTTATAAGAGTTCAAGCTTCAAACTCAATTTACTCGAAACTATCGGAATCCACATACGACAATTAAATTGTCAGCCGACGATATGTCGGCGTACGACGCACAGTGACTGAAAATCGTTTTTCAGCTGTAGCTTTTGAATCGATAGAGATAATTGTTAGTAAAAATTTTGCATATAAATAATAGTCTTTACTTTGCATTTGATTGACAACACTTGCAAGACTGAAACACTGTCTTTTATTTTTTTTTTTTCTTTATACTTATTACTGAAATAAATTGTTTTTTTGAGTAACTTTTAAGCTGCGCAGAGCACATGAATATTAATCCGGTTGTTTTGCTTTAGTTTTTGGTATTTTCCCCAATAATAATTTTAGAATTTTTTTTTTGTTGAAAGAAAACTTCGTGAGCTTTCTTATAGTTTTAATTTTATTAAAATTTAAGGGCAAAGTTTAACTTTTGATGTTTTTTTAATTTAGTATGAAAATGTTTTTTGATTGAGATTGAGAATTATGGTATTTTTCAAAAAGGGTGATGTTTTACAATGGACTGTTTGAAGAGCTTTTTAATCTACATAACTGCCAAATTTCATTATGACATTTTAATTAATGCCAGATTTAAAGAATTTCAAACCTTAAAATTACTATTTTTACTCATATTGAAAGCCCTTTCATTCATTTACACTATAGTAATAATAATGTTCATGTTTGACATTTCATGAATCTGACATGGGTAGAGATATCACAATGACATTTTGAAGTTATGCAGACTGAAAAGATATTTAAAAACTAGACTCAACAATATTCCGATTTTTAATTAAGAAATACCCCAAATTTCCAATCCCGGAATAACGATTTAAAAATAATGATATTTTTTACAAAAATGGCAATACTGCCACTATTTAGCATTCGATATTGATCAGAATTTTCCAGGAAATTATGCACGGATTAGAAAACATTACTGTTCTAATTTAAAAAAAATCGGTGTGTTGAATTATTAGAATTTTTTACCTAAATAATTTTTTTTGTGTTTGTTTGATTTTTAAGGGCATGTGGGAGAAACAAATGTTAAACGTACCAAAGTATAATAAGTCTCAGGTATGTTCATTAGGGAGAGTTATCATTATTTACCCATGTAATGTCAAACAAGGAAACATTACTCATTTGCAAATATTTAAATTAAACATATTTTGCACTTTTTAGATATTGCAAACTTACTTTTTTTATATGAAACTATATTTTATTCAATATTTTGTTTGCGTGAAATTGATTTTTGGTTAAAATTTGTCATCACAAAATTTTTATCTTAAGAAATTTATTATCAAAGTTGTTTTTGGGAATACAATTATTTATTAAAAGATTTTGTTTGTTGTGCTTAATTCCCTTTTTTTAATAATTGATAAAAATACTGAAATTTATTGTTGGAGGACAAGCTGTTTCTATGCGCATTTCACTCGTTGCTTACCAACAATGAAACAGTGAGTTTATCTTTTCTTACATTCAAAAAATAAAATTGATTTATTTGATTTTTGAAGCTTATTTTAATTTGCCCTTATTATATGGGTTTTAAGATGAGAACAAAATTTCTAATGACGAACCTTGTATTTAATATACCATGAAACTGAGTAAAAATGTCTTCTACAAGCACATTCATAACGTTTTCTTTCGAAAAATATAAAAAAAAATTTTATAAAATTTTGGACAAAATATTTTTTATCAGCGAAAGGACATGGCCATATTTTGGTGAGATAGTATAAATGAGTATTTATATGTATTACCTTTATACACACATACGCTAGCCTCGAATATTCCACTACAATATAGAACAATTTATAAGCATTTAAAAATACAACATACCATTGCTTAAAGTCTGCTTTCCGAATTTCTCTAAAGGCAAAGGTAACCTAAACATGTTTTATTTAGTACATATATTTTTCGCGAATTTTCAAAAGTTTGAATATCCGAGGTTAACAATTTAAGAGGTCCACAAGTCACCCTCCTGACCCTATATGGACCCATATTCTTTCAAATCAACTCAAAGACTGCCCTGCTAAGACAGTTTCAAGAATTGCATCAGTTGCAGAATTATTTTTCAAAACAAAGGCCGATCTTGATTTTGAATAAATCACAAATTATTAAGGAAATGATTGTCATTTCTTTTTATTATGATAATATTGGTATGGTTCAATTATGTATGGAACAAAATATCAACCAAATGGCCGCCGCGACCTCGGCGGCACACCTCCATCCGATGGTCCAAATTTTCGATGACGCTGAGGCATAATTGAGGTTCTATGCCGTTAATGTGCCGAATTATCTCATCCTTTAGCTCTTGAATTGTTACTGGTTTCTTGACGTACACATTTTCTTTCAAATAACCCCAAAGAAAGATGTCCAACGGTGTCAAATCACATGATCTTGGCGGCTAATTGACATCGCCACCACGTGAGATAACACGGCCATTGAATTTATCGCGCAAAAGAGCCACTGTTTCGTTAGCTGTGTGGCAAGTGGCACCGTCCTGTTGAAACCACATATCGTCCTCATCCATATCTTCTCATTTGGGCCATAAAAAGTTCGTTATCATCTCACGACAGCGAACACAATTCACAATAACTGCCGGCCGGCTTTATTTTGGAAAAATACGGCCCGATGATGGCGCCAGCCCATAAACCGCACCAAACAGTCACTCTTTGTGGGTGCATTGGTTTTTCGACAATCACTTTTGGATTATCATTCGCCCAAATGCGATATAAAATTGACGATATGCATTTTGATTTGAACGCCCATTTTCGTAATAAGCCTGAACAACTTTAACGCGTTGCTCGATTATGTACCTTTCCATGAAATTGAGAAATGTCAAATGAAATTCAGAAAAAACTTGACGTTTAGGTGTGGTTCTGATTCAACATCGGCCCTTAAAATTTAACCACCCGTTATTTCAGTAAAATAAAAAGATCAAAAATAATGTTGCGAGTAATTTCATTTAAATGAAGAAAGTGTTCAACAGACAGTTCCAAACAGTTGCACAAGTATATATGGGGTTAAAGAGGATATTTTCAGTTTACTGATGGTACTAAAATCTCTTTAGCCCCTTTTTACCCTAACAAGTTCTATTCCTCTGAAATTCGGATTTAAATAAAATATAGAACCTAGGGAAACATTTAATAACACATAGAGTATAAATGATACAGTGATGTAACGAAACATTTCTTAAAGACTACTATCTCACTAATATAACAATAAAAATTTCGACCCATTGTTGATAACAGTTTGCGAGAAATCATAATTTAGTTCTGATCAAATTTACAAGAATAACATTTTTTCTACAACATAACTTATTTGCTTCCAGCAGCATGCCATACCCAAAATTACCAATATTTTAATCCAGTTTGTTAGATACCTGCCGTTAGACAGCAACCAGGGACAAAACGTCCCAAGCACGCACCAAAGTCGACTAATAGGTCCTACAGCGAGGTGGCGAAAGACCATCTTGTCAGGGCTATTATAGACAGAAGTGCTGCTGATGGATCCATCTCCCACTCTAGGTGGGACTTGGTGAAACAGCAAATGATGGGTGTCTTTTGGAAGATCCTTAGTGAGAATCCAGGAGCACCCCCGCAATGCGACGATGCTGGCTGGTACCAGGGTCACGTTAAGCTGATGGCGTGTGTGGATGAGCGCTCTGCACTTCTGCTAAAGCTTGACATTGGAGCGATTGGCGAAATATGGGAAGGTGCTAGGCTCGACGTGGTTTTGGTGAGTGAGATACCACGGAGACCTAGATCCATCGTCACCATCCCAGCGGAACCTTCTGCACCGGAGGAAATCTTGAAGATTATTCAGTGCTGCAACCCCCAACTTCCCACTCATAACTGGAAAGTTGTCAAGGTTTCAGCAGCTGAAGGATCCTCAAGAACGGCGATCGTTGTCCTGAATCAGGACTCCTTGAAGCCACTGAGGGAGAAACAGGGCAAGATTTACTACGGTTTTAGTACCATCTTGCTCCGTGTCTACCGAGGTGATGACAAGGGCGATCCCGCTCCGAAGGTTGTGGAGCCTACGCAGCCTGCGGACTGCACGAATGACGCTTCCGTTCATTCATGTGACAATGAAGACACCCCGTCCGTCTCTGACATGCTGGGTGACCTCTTTGAACGCATGGGTGAATTGGCTGATGAGGACGCCCTCCTGGAATCAGATCAGGAGGACGCCAATGTCACGGTCGTTAATACTGGACATGGTGAAGGTGACACAGATAAACCTTCACCACTCTAAGGCAGCATCCGCTGCACTGCTCCTCCGGGTGGTAGAGAGAGAGGAGGAGCTAATAATGATCCAAGAGCCATGGATCCACAAGGATCGGGTTTGCGGATTAAACCTCAAGGGCTATAAGCTCCTATATGCCAAAGCAACAGGCAAAATTAGATCTTGTATTTTGGCTAAAAACACGCTGGATATCTTCATTCTTTCTGATTTCAGTGATGGAGACACAACTTCAGCGGCCCTAGAGATGGGCGACATATTGACCTGGATCGTATCGGGCTATATGGCGCATGACCAGGACAATGAGCCACCTAATAGTAGGGAGATCGATTATTCGACTTTTTTCAATAACCGGTTTTCGAATATTACGAATAGTTGCTATTTTAAAAAACCCGGTTTTCGGTTAAGCAATTTTTAAATAACCGGTTAACCGGTTTTAATTCGAATACTTAAAAACACAAAAATCAAATAAGTTTTTAAAATAAAACGTTAATTTGAATAAAAACAAAACAATTTGCAAAGGTAAGGAACCAACAAAATACATATGTAAATGTGACTTAGATCAGACCTAACAAATATTTTACGATAAATTCCAAGAAAAGTGGGACCATTGATCAAACTTTAGCTTTATTTTTGACAATTTTTTATTGATTTATTAGACTTTATTTGTAAGAAGATATTTGTTTAATGTAATTTAGAAACTGTTGAATGATAATTGATCTAGACAAACGTTTTGCAAAAGCAAATAAATTATAGGAATTTTATATAAAGTTATTATTTGATATATTCTCCCAAATTTATTTTGAATGAGTTTTAATTTGTTGATGGTTAAGCTACGAGTATCTATATAAATCAACCATATTTTTCAAAAGTTGCAAACAAAACCTCTTAGCCAGGATTGGCTATTTCAAATTATTTTGTTTCAGCATAATAAAAACGAAAAGTGAACTGAACATTCTTTTTGTGTAAAATATTTGTCAATTGGTCGACTACAATTTAAAACATTCCATGACATTGCTTGATTTCTTCATTTTTGTTTTTTAGTTCTTGGTATTTTAATAAAAAAACTGGTAGAAATTTTTCCCATATCGTTGATTCCGCCGTAATGTTGTAGTTTTCGGCATGAAGAGATGCTAGAACTACTTAAGAGTTTTAAGTGCCTTATCGGGCATTTCGTCCTCGGCAACACAACAGGCTTATATTTCACCCAATAATTCATTTTTTGCAGCGTATTTTAGTAAAGTATTATTTGTCGTCTTCTTAGTACTAGTTCGAACGGAGTTAAGTTTCATTTGGATCACATTAATGTCAAGCATGTATACTAATTAAACGTGATTAATAAGTCGTGACATGGAAGAACTTTTGTAACTTATCATTTTAGGGCACTTCAAGCACTTAACTTTGTCTTTTAAATCGCATTCGAAAAATATCTAGAGATATCATTTATATAAAAATATATTTAATATTTAGAATAATCTTGCACAAATTACTATTTACTTTTTAACTGAACACGTTTTTGTAGTATTTTGAATAGTTTTTGGTTTTTTTTTCTACAAGAACACACGCTTTTATAAGCGATTTGTATTTACAGTGTTCATAATGTTTTTTTGACCTTTGCACTATGGGCTCCCCGACTAGTTTTTGAGGCAAAAAGTCCTTTTTTGTACTTAACAATTTAAAAAAAGTAACGATGGGATTTTATAGCTTATACATTGGGAAACTTAAATGCAAAAAATTTGAACCATGTGGCAACCCTTCATTTAACGGGAAGCTGCCAAAGTCAGATTTTTTTTGCTTAGTTTGTTTTCATATATTTTTCGCTTAAGAAGTAAACAAAGAAAAGTAATAAATAAGCAATATTTATCAAACTTGATAAACTATTATAAAATGGAAAATATTAGTAAAGGTATGAGAATTTAGATTTAAAAAAAATTTGTACAAAAATATTGTTGTGTTACTTAATTTGTGCTGTTAATTTGTGACGTCTTTTTTGTGAAATTTTGGTAAAAGTGTTTACGTTTTTTGGAGTAGAAGTTTGTTTATTGGAACATATTGTGAAAACCATTGGTATCGAAAGAAAAGTATTCATGTCTAGTTTATGTGTTTAAAAAATTGACTGCGGCTGTCTGCAACCTTCTAAGATATTAATCTTTTTAGATTGCCTAAAAATAAAAAATGCTGATATTGTTAAATTTTGGTTAGAAAATAATCGAAGTGTGACCGCTGTTGTCAACTGGATCTGCAGTAAATTTCAGAGAGATGCTAATGAGAACTGTATGATACCAATTAAGAAGAAAATTAATAATTTATGTGCATATGCCAACCAAAAATGGGCCGCAAACTTCAGAAACTGGTCTAAATTGGGAAAAAAAGAAAGCCAATGGTTATCATGTGAAACTGAGCTTAAATTAATAAATAATAATGTCCCAACTAAAAAAGGTCGTCCTAATGTTGGTTACAATGAAGGAAATGAGCGTTAAAAACGAAAACTTGCATCCGTTGTTTCGGCGGAACAGGGAAATGACACCAAGTTGTTGCTTCATGCTGCTTCAATTGCAGCTCATTCAAATAAAGAAAAAGAAAAAAAAGTTGCCTTTTCCAAAAGAAGTTATTTCTCTTTTAAAGGTCCCAGAGACTCCTGAATGTGTGTTTCCATCTACATCAAATACCATCGAAAATGATCATGATTCTGATTCTGAAGAAGAGGAAATCTCATTTGAAATTAATTTGGAATTAGAAGTTGATGAAACATCGGAAGACTATGATGAATTTTAATTTTGCTGTACTGTACATAATTTTTTTGCTATTTGTTGAATAAATAGAAAGTAATTTAATTAAATACCTACACAGAAAAAAATTTTTCTTAGTTTTAATTCATTTTATTTAATAAATATGAGTATTTCATAGTAAAAATATATATATATGTATTTTGTGCCACCGAAGCGGACCGGGCTCAGCTAATGATGTATAAAAATATGTGGCATAATTGTAATAAATGAATTCAAAATATCACAAATTTATTTTTTTCTTTATGTACAAATTATTTTAAAAATTCATCATACTTTTACAGCTCTGGTCGCAAGCATTATATTGAAATTGCAGACAACTTTTAGATTTTTAAATTGGGTTTGGTAATAACATCGACATAAAATTTTTATCTGATACTTTAATGTCAAATTAATATTTAAACTAAACACAATTTCAAGTCATAATTTTTCCTCAGACACACAATTCATTTATCCACGAAGAAGTGGGCGTGGCATCGCCCAATCGACTTGAAATTTTTACTGAGGTATGTAATGTGCCTTATACTCAATTCCACTAAATTTCAAACGTCTAGCTGTTTCCAGTGATTAATTGCCTCAAAAGCTGGTCACTGAGCCCACTGTGCTTTGTTACGTTTTGTTTTGACATTCTTCATAAAAAGTTTAAGTTTGGCCAATATTCAATTAGAAAATACTTAAATTACGGGCACATCTACAACAAGAGTAAAGAAAATGATTATAAATTACACATTACTAAAATAACCGGTTAATTATACCAAAATAACCGGTTTATTCGATATTCGAAAAATGGACATTTTAAAATAACCGACTTGGGCAAAGCTAAAATAACCGGTTAAAACCGGTCGAATAATAACCGTTCGATCTCCCTACCTAATAGGCTTGTTCGTGGCTTGGTAGCCAAAGCCGGCTCCATGGGTACCCCGGTGGTTATCTGTGCTGACGCTAATGCGCACCACATCACGTGGGGCAGCTCCAACACCAACACTAGAGGTGAGTCGCTATTTTCTTTTATCTGTAGCAGTAATCTAGAAATAGCAAACATAGGCGCGGAACCTACGTTCATTGTAGCTAATAGGCAGGAGGTTCTTGATGTGACATTGGTCAGCTCGGAACACTCCGACTTGATAAGTAACTGGGCGGTCTCAGATGACTGTTCTTTTTCGGACCACAGGTATGTTGAGTTTCAATTGGGTCCACCCCCCTTGGGGGTGTGTACTTTTGTGAATAGGAGGAGAACGAGGTGGGACTATCAGGCTAGTCTACTCGCTGATTCTCTGGGCTCAGTCCCTGTCATTAGTGGCGTTACGGAGACTGAAATGGCAGTGGAATTCCTATCGGGGGCACTGCGACAGGCAACGGCACTGGCCTGTAGGCCAGTGGTTAGGAAGAAGGGGGGCAAGCCACCATGGTGGAGCCCTGAGATTACACAGTCTCGCAGAGACTGTCGTAGGTTATTCAATATGGCTAAACGTCTGGGAAACTGGGCGGATTATAAGTCGGCATTGAATAGGTTCAAGAATTTGGTTAGATCGGCGAAACGGAATGCCTGGAGGAACTTCTGCAGTGGCGTGGAAGGATCCTCTGAGACAAACCGGTTGCGCAAAATAATGGCTTCTTGCCCGGCTGTCCCTAGCTACATTCAGAAAGCTGATGGTAGCTGGACTACGAATAGTCAGGAGACGCTGGAGGTGTTAATTGACACGCACTTTCCTGGCAATTCCCTTCCAACACCACGGAGGATCAACTGCTTATCAGAGCCTGGACCAGTGTCCATTTCTCTGTGCTATGATAGGCTCAATTGGGCGATAAGGAGCTTCGACTCCTTTAAGGCTCCTGGTCCGGACGGTATTATTCCGGCCGACCTTCAAAAGAACGCGGGGCTTCTGATTCCTTGGCTGTCCGCTATCTATACGGAATGTATTAGATTCTCGTACGTTCTTACCGATGGACTAGATGTAGGGTTGTTTTCATTCCAAAGGGGGGTAAAACATCCCACACCGGACCTAAGGACTACAGGCCAATCAGCCTGTCGTCATTTCTTCTCAAGACCCTGGAAAGGGTCATTGATATTCATCTGAGGATGTCTATTCCTAGACATTTGCTCTCTTCATCGCAGCATGCCTACACCAAGGGCAAGTCTGTGGAGACGGCGCCCCACTCACTGGTCGGCTACATTGAGAAATCCCTTGAATTTCGGGAATACTCACTTGTGGCCTTTCTGGACATTGAGGGAGCTTTCAATAATGTCAAACCCAACTCCATCTTGGAGTCGATGAGAGAGGTTGGGGTTGACGATGCAATTTGTGGATTTATTGGTAATTTACTCGATAAGAGGATCATTGAATCCACGATGGGTGCTACCGATGTTTGCAGATTTGTGCACAGGGGCACCCCGCAAGGTGGGGTTCTGTCCCCTCTACTGTGGAACCTGACGGTGAACACTTTGCTGTGCCGGTTCGACAGATTGGGGATAAGAACCGTCGCGTATGCGGATGACGTGGCGGTGGCGGTCGCGGGTAAACACCTGGACACACTGTCCCATTGTATGGAATCTGCATTGCGGATTCTAAGCTCTTGGAGCATTTCCTGTGGACTTGGTGTCAATCCACGGAAAACTGAGTTGGTACTCTTTACCAGGAAGTACAAGGTTGGCAACTTTAGGCTTCCTAGGCTGAACGGCACGAAGCTGAAGCTCTCGAACAGTGCCAAATATTTGGGCGTAATTCTCGATAGCAAACTATCATGGGAACTCAACGTTCAGACGAGGGTTGATAGGGCTATGGTGGCCTTATACACCTGCAAGAGATCCTTGGGCAGGAGCTGGGGCCTGGGCCCCAAGGGTGTCGAATGGATCTTTGAAGCGGTGGTAAAACCGATTCTCTTCTATGGGGTCATAGTGTGGTGGCCTGCCATGGAAAGGGGACGGTACTGCAGGATGCTTGGGAAAGTATATAGGTTGGCTGCGCTGATGATCACGGGATCACTCCGCTCGACACCGACAAAGGCACTGTTTACTATGTTAGACTGGTTGCCGATTGATATCATGGCCGAACAACAGGCCTTGACTTCCGCTATGAGACTGGGGGCGGTGGGCCTATGGTCTTCGCGGAACTATGGTCATGCCAGGGTCACGCTTCGCGCGTCTCAGGACCTGGCGGGGCTGGACTATTGCACTCCGGAACCCTTTTTCGGTGCTTTGTTCACGGTTCATCATGGTAACTATGATGAGCTGCTCGATAACACGCGATCTTTGGAGCCGACCCTGCGGGTCTACACCGATGGTTCCAGGATGGGCGACAGAGTGGGTGGAGGTTTCTTCATCGAGGAATTGGACATCAGGGTCTCTTTTAGGCTGCCAGATGGCAGTAGTGTGCTGCAGGCGGAAATTTCTGCCATAAGGCGGGCGGCAAACTGGCTGAGGTACTATCGTATATCGAGGGATATATGTATATTTACGGACAGCAAGGCTGCCATTGCAGCTCTGGCTGGTGTCTTTACGACATCTATGTTAACAGTGGAATGCCGGATGTCTCTAAATGAGATCGCGAAACATTCCAGTGTAACGCTGGCATGGGTACCAGGACACAGTGGGCTCCTGGGCAACCATACTGCGGACAGTCTGGCCAAACAAGGCTGTCTCTTGGACGACATGTTCGTCGACGGCCTGATTGGCACTTCAATGGCCCGCTGCAGGACTCTCATCAGACGGGAATCGTACAGAAGGGCTCAGGAGAGATGGCAGGGCGAGCATACCTGTTTGATGGCCAGGACTCTATGGCCTGGCTATGACGCGGCGAGAACGCGCGTACTACTCGGTCTCGGCAGGGATCGGATAAGGACAGTGATGTCGGTCATCACGGGTCACTGGGTGATAGGGACTCATGCTAGGAGGATGGGTCTTGCGTACAATGACTACTGCAGGAGTTGTCATGATGTGGAGGAGGAGGAGACGGTGTTTCACTTCCTCTGCCAATGCCCCGGACTGGCGGGCGCTAGGTTGAGGCATTTTGGGAGACCGGAATTGCCATGTCTGGACGATCTGTCCAATGCGGGACTGAAATCGATCTACCTGTTCTGCAGGGAATCGGGGTGGTTCGAGACTGCGGTGACCTCTGGGGAATAGTCTGGTGGATACTGGCTGACCCTTGTCACTGGCTGGGGGTATCACAAAGGGACCGCTATAAGGACCCAAGTGAGTCGTCTTCGTGACGGCTACCCATTTAACCTAACCTAACCTAACCTAGTTCTAATATGTTTTCTATCGATTAGCATTAACATTTTTTTAAATCGGCGATGACAAAAAATTGGACTTTTGGCCGATGCAGTTCAATTTTCAGCCACAGTGCGACGTTGATACGTTTTTTTATACAAGATTATACGTTTTAATTTTACTTCATACGTTACTACGGTTATTGGGGAATTTTTTTTTTCAATAAACTTTGAGAAATTATGTCCTATAAGTGGTGTCCATTTGCTGCTTCGTACATATGTACGTGCTCTTTTTAACATATTTTCCATAACTTTTCGCAAAATTTCTGGTGTAATTATTTTTGTTCGATTGTAATGTTAATGCCAAAGAAAAAATAATATTTAAAAAAGTTATAAAGAATTCAAACCATATAGCTCATTCTGCGTCACCCTATATTTTAGATATCCAAGACAAGTATATTTAATAATACTAATCTCGTTTAATTATTTTTCGATTATATTTTTATTTTTCGTTGTTCGATTGCATAGTTATTAATAATTGAAAAAAAATATAGTTTATTTCCCAAGGACAAATGAAATGTTAAAGGGATATAATTTAAAACGAATAAAAACTGAAGGAGTTGGGTATTGACTAGAGTATCCAATTATTTGACTTTTGGTTTTGTTCGAGAAAGAAATTAATCGATCTTGGAATTTTTAAAATTGCCCGATTAATCGAATAGGGGGTTTAGATTGTTCAAATTATTCGAATAATGCATACGATTCAGTTTTACTAAGTATAAAACTCCTAAACATTTTAATAAAATAAAAAAACTAAAAAATCAAAAACCCGACTGCAAGAATACAGGTTGTAATGCAATAAAAAGATCGAAACAAGATTAAGGAAAACAAAATTAAAATAAAGTATAAACAAAGTAAACACTACTTTGGCTTAGCAGACTTTAAAATGATCTGAAAGCCAAAGTTAAGTGCAATTATGTTTAGCAGCAGGCGGGACCCATTAATTTTTTCAGTTTATTATTTTCAATCTCTCCCGTCTGCTTAACTTAAAGCGGTTAAATACCCGCTTTTAGCTCATATTTTTCAAATTATTTTTAATTTATTTATTATAATTTTTACTTTTTAGTCCCGGTATTTTTGTGAGAGGTGCCAGCCAGTTATTAAAAACTATTTAAACCAATTTATTAGCTCTGAAAATCCAGAGAAATTGAAATCGATGGAGCTTTTCAGCTAAATTTATTTAAAAATCGCCGTAGTTTGTGTCATTTAAAGAGAAGTTCTAGTAAAGAAAATAACTCAAATTATGAAGTATATAAAAGGGATTATTTATAATCTTTTAGAATAGTATCGTTTTTAAAATTTGTTTGATTCCAATTTCGCTCGTATGTATTCGATTTCGATCGACACACGGCTGAAAGCTTTTATATATTTTTATAATCCCCTTATAATTTCCTTTAATTTAAAACTCGACTCTAAAGGTTGGCATGGTATGGTTTTTATGGCGAATCTTACGATATCAAAAATTTAAAAATCCAGTTGATTAGAAGATACGAGGTAATGAAGAAATTGACAGTCGGGAAAATATTGGTAATTTGAACCCATAATCTGAAAGTGAATGATTTATTTACTCTAACGATAAATGTCAAACTAAATATGAAAATGTGCTATTTAAGTACCAAGTTTCTAACGTTGGAATTTGACGTTTATCATGGTACATATACATTATTTGTCTCACACACACCCACATCTGAAAAGGGACTAAAATATGTTGGAAAGTATGTGTTATGAAAATAAATTCAGAAGTTAACAACATGCTATTTAGTTTTAAGGTATTTAATCAGTAAGAAATCTAAAAAATATTTTTCTATTCCAAAAGTAGAATTTTCTAAGAAATTAATGTTGATCGATAAATTGACATTAATTGTTCGAGTTATTCGTTATTCGAAATAGACTATTTTAATTTTTCGATCAAAAAAGCAGAAAGCAGAAAAATTCCTGGATACTCTAGTATTGACGATGTGAATTGTATATTTATTGGAAATCTACTAAGCAACAGTATCATTGAAGCCACGATGGGTGCTACCATTGTTTGCAGGTTGGTGTACAGGGGTTGGTATACAGGGGTGCTCTTCTTCTCTATTATGTAAATTTACAATTAACACTTTGTTGAGTCAGTTCTACATATTAAGGATAAGAACCGTCGCATATGAAGATGACGTGCCGGTGACGGTCATGGGTAGGTAAACACCTGTGCAATGCAGATTCCATACGCTCCTGGAGTATCTCCTGTACACTTGGAGGGAATCCACAGCAGTGTTGCCAATTTAGCCATTTAGTGGCTGTATTTAGCCATTTTGTTACCTTGTTTAGCCATTTAAAAATCGGTTTAGCCATTAGCCATTTTGCAACTTATTTAGCCATACAATTTTTTTCTGTTTTTCTTTGAAAATAATAATTTTTATTTTCTTACTCTTTTTAACTTTTCCTCGTCATCAACAAAACTAATTCCATCGTACCTCACAAATCGTATTCAATCAGTATTCGTAAACAACAAAGATCGATTTTAAGACCAATATTATTTTCAATTTACTCTAACGATCTCTACTATACAACTCTATATTAAAGCCAATCTGGTGCTGCCTCGGCCTCAACTATCGAAAAAATTCAAAGGCGCCAAAATATTCTTCTTTGAATAATCACAGTCGCTCCCTGGTATGTTAAAAACTCTAATATTCACAAGGATCTTAATGTGCCATTAGTAAACACTATTATTACGAAGTATGCAGCAAAATATTTAAAAAGGCTTGAGACGCACCAAAATCCACTAGCTCGAAATATTTTAAATGACAGTGGCCACTCTAGATTAAGGAGAAGAGATACTGCAGGACTCATCCGACGATAAGACCGCTAAACATCTACATATGTGAACACCTTGAGGAGAACAATTTTCGTCTAGCATTGGCAGGACAAAAATAAAGCATAAATTAAGGAAAACATTGACAAACTCAATTACGGCCTAAACAACATACATCGTTGGGCATCTCAAAATGGTCTGTGTTTAAATCCACGTAAAACAAAATGTCTGGTTATTCACAAAAAAAAGATCACACCTTTAATCGAAAATGATATCCTAATAAACAATGAGAAAATTGACATCGGCAAAAAATCTGGGATTAGTATTCAACAGCAACTTAACTTGGTCAAGCCATATAAATACACTGGTGGGAAAAATTTATGTTAAACTAGGTTAGGTTAGGTTCCATTGGCAGCCGTGATCAAGCACAGCTCACGTGGGTCCATTGCTTAGTTCCCGTTGTGTTACCATATCACGCCGTCTCCCATGGGTCCTATGAAATCTGGCTGCTAGTATTCCCATGCAGCCAACCGGTCGATTCAATAAAGGAGTGGATCCTATTTACGTCAACATCAGAGAGACAAGTTTTGTCCCCAAGGGTTCTTCGACCAAACATTTTGAGTCTTAAATCTCCGAAAGCCGGGCAGTTACAGAGAAGATGTTCCGTTGACTCTTCCTCCTCCTCATCGCCGCAACTTCTGCACAAGTCGTTATAAGGGAGCCCCAGCCTCTGGGCGTGCCTCCCAATTGGCCAGTGGCCAGTTATAACCGCAGTTAGGTTTCTTAGATGATGTCTGGACAGCTGTAATGCCCGCCGTATCCTTTTTTCATCTATGATGGGCCAGATTTTCCTGGTTTCCCCACAGGTGGTTTCATCGTGCCACCTCTGACTGGCGATAAGATGAAACTTATGCGCTATAAGTTGCTTACACCTTGGGAGTGAAGCACCTACATATGTGGAACCGTCCCGATTCAAGGTGGTACCTGCATGCGCCAACGAATCCGCCATGCAGTTCCCATGTATGTCCCCGTGTCCGGGGACCCAATTAAGGGTAACCAGGGTAACCATCCGGCATTCTCGGACAATTCTCGATGTGATGAACACATTCTCCAGGGATCTTATGGCCGCCTTGCTATCGGTAATAATGTGAATATCCCTTCCAGATATTTCACCGTACCGGATGCGTTTCGCGGCTGTGTGGATGGCCATTATCTCGGCCTGGATTACACTGCAGTGGTCCGGCAGCCTTATAGGAATGCTCCAGTTTAGCTGCTCGGAGTATATGCCAGAACCGACACCATACAGTGTTTTAGACCCGTCCGTGAAGATTCGAATCGTATTCGCGGGGATTTGCAGGTCATCATAGTTGACCACGTTATCCACAATGCTTACCGTGAAGCCAGGATCAAAGATTGGCTCGGGTGTGACATAATCAACATCCATGTGCCAATTAATATCATTCAGAATGTTAGCATGTCCGATATTATAATCTCTCCATGCTCCGGTGGCCCTTAGTCTTACCGCCGCGTTCGCAGCTAACCTTTTCGCCAAAATGTCTGGTGGTAACCAGTTTAGAATCGTAAACAATGCCTTAGAGGGGGTTGTTCTAATGGCACCTGTTACAGCTATCGCCACCATTCTCATTGTACGTTCAAACCTGGATTGATGACTCTTCGCCTTGAGCGCCGGCCACCAAACAGCTGCCCCGTAGAAGAGAATGGGTTTAATGACACATTCGTATAGCCAGTATACATTCCTCGGGTTAATTCCCCAGTTTAGGCCAATGGCCCTTTTGCAGCAATATAATGCAGTAGCCGCTTTATTAGTCCTGGAGCTGGTGTTCATCCTCCAGTTCAGTTTACTGTCCAATATTAGCCCAAGATACTTGGCGCTGTCAGACAGTACCAGTGACACCCCTTTTATCCTCGGGGTATTAAATTTGGGAATTTTGTATCTCCTTGTGAAAAGTACCAGTTCTGTTTTGGAGGGATTTACATCCAGTCCACATCCCTGGCACCATTTTGTTAGGACGTCCAGTGCGGACTCCATTAGTTCAGACAAAAGTCTGGGATCTTTACCCATAGCCACAACTGCAACGTCATCCGCATATGCGACCGTTCTGCAGCACGTCCTTTCCATGGCTCTGAGTAGGGTATTTATATTCAGATTCCAAAGTAAAGGTGACAGTACACCACCTTGCGGGGTGCCCCTAGTCGCAACCTTTGAAATGTTCGAGGCGCCCAAGTTGGATTCGATACGCCTGAAGTGCAAGATACTGCTGACAAATTGAATGATCGCTGGGTCGATCTCCAAATGTCTCATAGCGTTAATAACCGATTCAGGTTTAACATTGTTGAAAGCGCCCTCAATATCCAGGAATGCCACTAAAGCAAATTCCTTGTAATGCAGGGATCTCTCTATGTGGCCCACCAATGAGTGAAGCGCAGTTTCAGTGGACCTTCCCTTCGTGTAGGCGTGCTGAGCCGGTGACAGGGAATTGGGTCCTAATGATGATCTAATGTGAATATCCAAAATCCTCTCCAGTGTTTTCAGTAGAAAGGAGGATAGACTAATTGGTCTAAAGTCTTTAGCCATAGTGTGAGATGTCTTCCCACTCTTGGGGATGAAGACGATCTTATATGATGTCCACGTTGCTGGGACATGTGAGAGACTCAGGCAGGCTCTAACTATTGCCAAGAGCCATGGCATCAATATTCCCAGGTTATTTTGTAGGTCCGCTGGGATAATGCCATCCGGGCCTGGAGATTTAAAGGGATGTAAGCTTTTGACCGCCCATTCCACACGATGGCGAGTTATCGGAATATTAGAGATATCCCGAGCGCCACTAAAAGTTTCCTCCCTAGGCACATCATCAGTGCAACCAGGGAAGTGTGTATTCATCAGGACCTCAAGGGTGTCCCGACTGTTTGTGGTCCAGGATCCATCCATCTTCCGTATAAATGATGGAATAGCTGGATTATAGGATAAAATCTTACGAAGCCGACTTGTCTCCGAGGAATTTTCCACGTCACTGCAGAATTTCCTCCATGACTGTCTCTTGGCCTTCCTTATAAGATTCTTGAATTCATTAACTGAGGACTTGTAATTGTTCCAAACACCATTACGTTTTGCCTCATTAAAGAGCTTCCTGCTTTCCTTGCGTTTTTCAGCAATTTCCGCATTCCACCATATGGGCTTAGCTTTGCCCCTCCTGTCCATTATTTTACAGGCTTCGTTTGTTGCCTCCATTAAGGCACCGGTCAATGACTCCACTGCGGAGTCGAGCATGGACACACTGTCTATGAGAACTGGGCACATAGGCAGCTTGTCGCCGGGTACACTCGCATAGATAGACCAGTTAGTCCTTCTTCTGTTCGTGTAGGGTTTAACTGAATCAACTCTAAAGGAAAAATTGAAATCAACATACATGTGATCGGAGAAGGAACAGTCCTTAGACACGTTCCAATCGCTAATCATATCCGCGAACTTATCACTAATAAGCGTAATATCAAGAACCTCCCTTCTGTTAGTCACAATAAAGGTGGGCTCACTACCCCTATTAACTACTGTTAGTTCATTTTCTACTATGAAGTCCAAAAGCGACTCACCTCGTGGATTGACATCCGAGCTGCCCCAGACGGTATGGTGTGCATTCGCATCTGCACATATTACTAGGGGGATGTTGTGCCTTTTAGCGTGCGACATCGCCTTCCTGGTTGTGGTGTTTGGAGGGTTAGCACCCTGGTCGTGTGCCATGTAGCAGCTCATAAACCAGACTGTACTGGTTTTGCACTCTACTGCGACAGTGCATGTGTCCTTGTCGCTAAAATCAGAAAGAATGAAAGCTTTAAGGATGTTTTTGACCATAACACAAGCTCTGGTCTTACCTTGATCGGCTGCGTACAGAGTACTGTAACCGTCTAATCTGAGTCCGCAAACCCTGTCTCTATACGACAATGGTTCTTGGATGCATATAAGCTCCTCCGTGCCTGAAGCTAATCGGAGGAGAAGGGCAGCTGACGCCGCTTTAGAGTGATGAAGGTTGATTTGTGTCACCTTCATCATAGCTCATCACTATGGACGACTGTGACGTTGGCATCCTCTGGATCGTCGTCCGATTCCAGAAGGATGTCCTCATCATCCGCCACTCCCATCTTACCAAAGAAGTCACCCACAAGTCCACTGACCGATTGGGTGTCTTCATTGGCCGATGACGTAGCAGATTCGTCTTCCATACGCTCCGTTGATGCTGTTGTTGTGGTGGTGGTAGTCGCCGGAGCTTGAGGCTTCCCTTTGTCGTCACCTTTATAGACTCGGAGGAAGATAGTTCCAAATCCATAGAAAATCTTCCCCTGTGTCTTCCGAAGTGACGGCAGAGAGTCACTGTTTATCACAACAGTGGCCTTCCTGGACTCTTCAACAGATTCAGAAACCCTCACTACTTTCCAGTCCTGTGTGGGTAGCTGGGGGTTACTTAGCTGAATTATTTCCAGGATCTCCTTGGGGTCGGATGGCTCAGCGGGGATCTTGGCAATAGATCTGGGCCTTTGCGGTACATCGGCCAGAGGTATTGCCTCAATCTTAGCGCCCTGCCAAACTTCCCCCAGGGACTCCACGGCATCCTTGTACAGCAGCGCTGAACGCTCATCTGCACACGCTATCAATTTAATGTGCCCTTGATACCAACCGGCATCTTCGCACTGTGGTGGTGGTCCAGGGTTTCCCCTTAGAACACTCAGGAACGCCCTACTAAGTGCGACGACAACCAGCTTCCAGTTTTTGGACGAAATGGTGCCGTCACTTGCGTTGCGGTCAATGATCGACCAAATGAGGTGGTCTTTAGCCACATCTTTGTACGACCTGTTTTGCGGCCGTTGAGGCGTGTATTTGGACCTTTTTTATGTTAAACTAAGAGCCCTGTGATCCGTACAATACTTTACACCGCTGAATGTCAGAATCCTACTTGCAAAAGCTTATTTGGTTCCAAGCCGTACATACAGATGCGAGTTGTTTTCGCATTGCGATTCCACTAGTGCAATAAAGGTTGAAGTATTACATAACAAATTCATAAGATATATTCATTGACTAAAAAAGCGTGACCAAGTTTCAGCATACTTGAAAACTCTCTATGGAGTTACTTTCGAAAGCTTTCTTAAGATACGGGTTCTTTTGTTCTTACATAAAGTGATTTACACTCAAAAGCCGAAATACATTTTTGAAAAAATAAGATCTGCTAGATCACCAAGGGGGAAAAGCATCCTATTTCCGAAATTTCGATGCCTAGTCTTTGGAATGCTCTTCCTTATGACCAACAAATAAACAGCAACGCAATGTCTTTTAGGGAATTCCTTTTTAAATATTTTGCCTAATTTATTTAATTTAAATTTTTAATGTTAACATTTTTTATGTTAAAATTTATTTATGTTTTTTAAATTGATTTTTTTTTTCTTTTCATTCTTTCTTGAAATTTTTTATATTTAATTTTTACTATAAAATATTTATAACCATATGTTTTTTTTTAAGTTTAACTTTATTAAATTTGGAAACTAATTTGTATACATACAAAATCCTGCACTGTTATTATAAGACTTATGTGCTGTTTCCATGTGACATGCAATTGATTGTGTTGTAAAATTTATATAAAAAGCACTCAAAAAACTGAGTGATTTTCATGTAAATTTTAATACACAATCAACTGCCTGTGACCTGGAAACAGCACATTAGTTTTGTTGTGCATGAAATCATAATCAATAAATAAATAAATAAAATTGGCTGAGCAAGCTACTTTTTTAGGAAATAATTAAATTATACAATTATTTTAGCCAATGAACGTTTCTGCGTAAAGACGGCGGTTCAATATTCTATTCAGTCTTCCGATTTGTCAAAACAATTGCGTGTGCTCATAAAGTTAAATTGACATAAAAATTAAATTGAGTGACAGACTTTTTCGTCCAATCTGTCCGACTTGAAAATGCTTATGAAATTTTTTTATAAAAATGATACCACCGTTTGCACCTTTTTTGGGTGATGATGTGGCATTAACAACAGATTTTGCACACATGTTATTTATCGGATAGATTTCTGTCAGATATTCGTGTGAAGGAACCGTACGATTATGTAGTATAGTGAACCCCGGGCTTAAGTAGCAGTCAAACGTTTTTGCGGCAGCACTAACGGGTGATTGTTGATAAGATAGGATTCCTCAGATGAATATGATAACTTTGACAAAACTAAGCTTTATAGCCTATTTCCAATGTGCGAAAGAATTCTTTCGTTTGCATAACTACATTGAAAACAAAAACCAATTCTAAAAATTTTAAAATTTGTTTTTTGTTTTCAATGTAGCTATACTAAAGAAAGAATTTTTTCGCACATCGGAAATAGGCTATTAGAAAAGAAATACAAGAAGAAAGAAACATTGTAAACCATAAAACAATTTTTGTTGCACTAATCGATACCATTCTCTCAAAATAGTTGAAGTTATAAAGACTGTAGTGTAAAAATATTGCTTGTTGCGATAATCGAGGGTTGCGAAAATCGAGCTCGCACTGTAAATCCCACTTACGAAAACACGTTAAGCCATAACTACTCGTAAAACGTTGGTAAAATGTGGTCCAATTTATTTTTATATCACTAGAAACACGCCTAAAAGAGTTTGAAAATAATAATACTGCCATAAAATTTGGCTGATGTCAGTTTTATGAGACTAGAAATTGTAATGTCCAATATAATCTATAAAATTCCAATTCTCGGTAATCAGTATCAAAGATTCAGCAGATCCGAACATAGAATAATTTCTTGTTTTAATTAGGTATTATACAATTTTGTTAACTGGTTTTACTTGGAATTTTTTTTTAAATAAAACTTGACATATTTAAATATTTAGTTTGCACTTGTAACTTGAAAACTGTATTCCATACCCTCTCAAATTCTTATACATGTGCAACTATCTTTTCTTTACAATCCCTTGTATACATTAACACATGCACAAACTCGTGTTCTACTCTCATTTAGTTTGTAAAAAGTTTTCTATGTAGTGATTCTATTTAATGTTATAAAACATTCCGCCAAATGACTTGTTTCCGCTTCCTTTAACTGAAAGATGGCTTTATGACCGATGTTGAGTTAACTACTACAACGACTGCTACTAACACCACTACATGTAGTTATTCATACACTTGCAAACACAACGCCAAGCATAGTTGTGTTCGTTAGCTGTATGTGTAGGTGTAGTTTGCTTACAACAGCTGCTTTTCTAATTTGTCTATGATTCTAAAACGCTTACTGCATTCCATCATTAGATGTACACACACCCATACTAGAATTAACCCAGCGGGAAAACTCAGAAGACCTTCTTACTTCAGGCCTTTTTAAAGGCCTTCTTAAATTTTTTTTTGATTAAACTACTATTATTATCTAACTGCTAAAGAATGTCTCATAGAAGGCCTTCCACACTCGCTTCTATGAGAAGCGAGAAGAGAAGGAGTAACATTTTTTCTGTTTTTTGCACAAGCAAAAGCAAAAGAATTCAGATCCCTTTACACAAACAACGTTACATACATACATATTAAAATACCAAATGAAAACAATAATATAAATCATTTTAGTTAAGTTTTGTTCATTAAAGAAGATAGGAAAGGTACTTGTGCTAAATAATGAAAATGTTATGTAGTATGTATTAATTACACAAGGCAACAAAATCGAAAAAATTTTAAAGGCTTGAAAAACCACTATACAATTTTGATGTATTGTGGTTCCAGTAGAACAAATATGGTCCAAAATCAAAATTCTATGGAGAGGTTTTTTTTTAAAAAAATTTTTAGTAAAATTGTACATTTTTTTAGACGTTTCTTCACATAATTAATGATAACTCAAAAAGTGTTCGATATTATTAAAATAAATTAAGAAAAATTTAAATTTACATAGCCTTTAAACCGTTTATACATCGCGTTTCAATCGGCCCTATTTTCGGCTATTTTCGGAGTTATAAGAAAAAATTGAAGCCAAAAATGTATTTTTTACGTAAAAATGGCAAATATTTTTGTTTTAAAAAAATCATGAAAAATTGAAAACGGCAAAAATTGTACAGATTTATTGTTTTATCACAAAGCCATATGTAAAAGCAACAAAATGAGATATCGGTCATAAAAATTGATTAATAATTTTCGAATTTATTCACAATTAAGTGAATTCGCTCATTTTCACAAAATTTTAGTTTTTTTCTCGATATACATAAAATGGAAATCTTTCGATTTATTGAATTTGGAAAACATGCTATGTACAATTTTCACATCGAAAATGCATTACATAGTAACATTCATGTATTTTTTTTGGCAAAACCCTACCTACAATACTGTTTCTATTCTTCGGAAAAACATTTGAATTGGATAAGTTTAAATGTATTAAACAGTAGAAAATTTATATTTTATTATTTAAATTTATAATAAGAAAGAAAATAAATAAATAATTATTATAAACTACAAACTCTGGAATTTTCTTGAATACGATTTTTAACTATTGTTGAATAACGAAGTGTTACTCTGAATACTCCAGCAAAAATCAGCCATCATGTGTGCATCCCAGCGACCCTGGTATCGTTCCTCCATTGTCCGGATATCTTGGTGGAATCGTTCGCCCTGTTCCTCACTCAAGTCTCCTATGTTTTTAGGAAAACGATCTAAGTGACTGTGCAGGTAATGTACTTTATCATCACGTAATCATCACCCTTGTTACTTCCTAAGAAATTTTGAATAACCCATACAAACGAATCCCATGCATTTTTCTCAATTTCTGACATTGAACTGCCAAAATCAATATCTTTGACCAATTTGCGAATTTGTGGTCCATTAAATATGCCTGCTTTCAGCTTTTCAAATTAGGAAACTTCCTTGAAATATACTGGAAACATTCACTATCTTTGTTAAGTGCTTTAACATATTGTTTCATAAGACCAAGTTTAATGTGAAGAGGGGGGCCACATTTATAACATTTGGCATACCTGGAACCAGTGTTTCCCTAGAAGGCCATTGTTTTCTCTTCCAATGTTCTGCTTTAGCTCTGCTGTCCCATAAACATAAAAAGCAAGGGTATTTGGTAAAGCCACTTTGTTGACCTAAGAGGAAATTTAACATCTTAAGATCAACACAAATTACCCAGTTATGTTCATTATACTTTATCTTCTTCATGACCAATGCAATTACAGAGTATTCTTCTTTTACTTTGGTTGAATATGCGATCGGCAAGGAGTGAAATTTATTTCCATTATGCAAAAGGACACACTTCAAGCTGCGTTTTGATGAGTCGATAAATAAACGACATTCGTTTGAATCATATCTCTGGAAGCCCATGGCAGTCATCAAACCAGAAATATCTGTGCAGTACACAAAATCATCCTCTTCAACAAAATAATGAAGTAAGCCTTCTTCTCGAGTACGGTAATACGAAACTTTAGTTTTTTTTTTGTTATGAGATTTGTTTCTTTCATCCGGGACGCAAGTAATTCCGAAGACCTTTTTGACAATCAAAGGTCTCTAATTGTATCATTAAGCTGGTCTTGATTCAAGGGTCTCGGCGAGAAATTTTTGTGTGGGATTAACTCGTCATTTTCAGATGTAGATAGCAGTGCTGAATTTGAACTTTCTGATTTGGAACACATACTTGAGGTTAAGTGTCCTGGTGAAGATGAAAGCACTTGACTAGAGCTTGGACCCTGATCTGCAGCATATTTCATTTCTGGTGAATGTATAACTGCATGTGTAAACCCATCAGCAGACCTCGTGGGGTAAGACCATCGCATATGTTTTCCGAAGCCGGTTTTTGTACTTAAACAAAAATAACAATCGGATTCGTGGCTCGCTGTTTCTCTCCATAGCATAGGCTTCGAAATTTCCAAGCGTCGTCTGTAAAATGAAAAAAAATTTCAAAATTTAATTAAGAAATACTTTAAGTATGAAATATTCCAAATGTATTAACCTATACTTACTTTACGTTAGAAAACCTCATTGATAAATTCAATCGACATGAGATACATATGGTACTGGGTGTCCAATGCTGGTTCAAATTGTGCGGATATATATTATAACAATCTTCATATGACTTTTGCAATGAAGTTAGGAAGCAGTTACGTTTTTTCTCGGTGATATATTGGCCGCACACATAACAAAATGAATCCGGATTGTTGTTACATAAAAATGTTCTGGCTTTCTTGCTCATTTTTATTAATACTTGTAAATTGTTTTAACTTGTAAGCTGAATGACTCTTTATGTAGGGATAAAATGATGTTTCCGTTATCGCAAACAATTCTTGAATAAAGTAAAATGGCTCAAGGAGCTCTTATAAATACTGATACTATAATTTGGGATAACCCTTCATGTGGGTACAGTTTGTGTATGCTGCAAATTTGTTTCTTATTCCCAAGAATCATAAAAAACATTAAGGAATGTTATGCAAAAAAATCATCCGTTACAGGTAGCCAACGGAAAAAGAGCATTGCAGCGTGCACGCACATTTATGAGCGTTTATAAGTTTGCTACCGCAATCGTAAAAAAACCTTTCGTTTATTACTTATTTTTTTTAATTCTGAAAATCATAAAAATGTCATAAAGGCTTTTTTCCAAACAATTTTCTACATGTAAAGAGGGTTTGCCGAAATCCGGGTCGTATAATGCACCTGTGTTTCTGTGTTCTGCATTTTCTTTATACCATTTTCTACAGTGCTTGTAAATATGCGACAGCATGCACCGATTTTCATGATCCATATCTTTTTTAATTCACATGATATGTAGCTTTACTACAAATAAATAAAATATAATAGCTTTTGCCGTTTTCGATTTTTTCCAGATTTTTTTCTTCCGAAAAAAAATTTTTTTTACCAATTTTTTTATTTTTTGGCTAACAATTTGTTTCATAACTTTGAAACTATTGATCGCATTAAAAATATTTGTATACATCATTTAAAGATATTGTAAATCATGATTTTTGTAGATTTATTTTAACAAAATCGGACAAGTTGTTTTTGAGTTATGATAATATAAGTGGAGAAATGTCTCAAAATATTGACAATTTTACTTAAAAATTATTTTAAAAAAAAATTATCCATAGAATTGAAAAATTTTACCAATTTGTACTTAGGTAGCCATGCTGCATCAAATCTATATAGTAGTTATTCAAGCCCTTGTTTGCTGTTGACCTGTGTTATGTATATACATATTTATTATTTTTTATTTAAATTTATATTTTTTGTTTATATAGTTATTATAGTAGGTGTAATTCGGTTAATAAATATATATATATAAGTTAATCAAGGACGATTCCTTGATTTAAAAAAAGTACGGTCAGGCCGCCCAAGGGGCCTGACCGGATGTGTACTCACACGACAAAAGTAAAAGAAAATTCCGGTTTGAAATTAATTGACTTTATTTGACAACAGCTAGAATTGAATTAAATTAATGAAGCCTAAACAATTATAAAAGAACTTAGATTTAATTAATAAAAATGCTTATTCTAACTTAAATTAATGGGAACGGATGAACAGCTATATTCCCATGATTTTGCAATGCAAGCGCAAACAGGGTTTCGCCTTACAACACACTTATCCACAATAATTGCCTAGTTGCAATTTATAGTATGCGCGTGTACAAGTTGGGTCGTTGACTCACTTATGTTGGTTGAGGTGTAGTGTGTTAACTCCCCCCTCCTTAAAAATCAGCGTCCCGCTGATCAATTTGCAACAGGTTTGGTATGATCTGTAGTGTTCAAGGCTGGCATGGTAATACGACCGAATATTTTCTTCCAGATCACGACTAAGATAAATACTATAGCAACAACACACAAGAAGGTTGCAGCATTTGACCCAAGAGATAGGTTTACATGACGCACCAAACTTTGAATGTGCTTGATATTCCTTTCGTGGAGCTCGTGCAGAAGGTTAGTATCAAGTTTGCGTGTTTCTTCATACACATTAGTTAATAGCGGAGGAAGCGCCTGTAGGCTCGTGATTCTTTTATTTGTAAAATTCCTCTTACCGACCACAACTGTTTCGTTAAAAATCCTTATGAGGTATGTGCCATTTATGGTAACAGTGTTCTCCTTAGAAGAAACATTTCCTTCGAAATTAGTGACGTATATGAGATCATCTTCTAATAGTTCTATCGTAGTTTCTTCATTTGAACGGAATGTACAATTCGCGGTGATTCCTCTTAAAATTCTCGACAAACAATCTTCTTCTTGTAGCTTTTCTAGTTGTTCTGGTGAACAAATTGTGACATTGTTAAGTGATGAGCAGTGATCCTTAATACCATAAATTTGCTCGTGGTTAAGGAGAACCGTATTGAATTTTAAATCAAGCTGGCGATTAAGAGATACGGCAGCTCTAAGGAGAATTTTGTTGTACCTAACAGAATCTACCTTAGGTATTGATATAACATATAGTAGTGACGTCCCGTTAGAGAATATACTTAGTTTCCCATATTCTATTGCCTCGATCTCATTATTGTAGGGGAGCGATTCAACTTCAGAAACAATCTGATGAATTTCTTCCATATTTAATAAATTAGTATTCACAATGCCTCCTTTAGCAAGTTGACAAGCCCGTACAATTTCTCCAATGTCCTCTTTGATTGCTATTATTTGGTTTAAAGATTCGCGGCCGATTTCTTTTGATTCCGATGCTACTACCTTGTTATTAAATCGGTCGATAAGGTCGTTCATTTTTCGCACTAGCTCATTTGTTGTGGCAAACAAATCTTTATTCACAACGTATTGTTGCTGGTTATTTTCTATTAGTTTCTGTTGGCTGTCCAACACCTTGTTCCAGTCAGTCGCATCCGGGTTACCGGCTATCCACTTCCATGCAGAGCCAATCCAATCTATAGATCTCTTATGCCTTGCGATTCCTTTTATTGTTGTTATTCGGTCGTATGCTTTTTTTAGCTGATACCTGAACATCTCTGTGCCCTCTTCATTTTTTGTAGTGGCCATGAATACGTCTGCGGTTGTTCGAAGCATCTCCTCGAATTTTTCCAGTTGGATCACATGTACGATGTTCAGATGCCCGTTAATAAGCCATCCCTCTCCGGCTTTAATCGTTACGAGCGGTGACCGATACTCAAAAATGTGGAAGCTTCCAACATTTGTTGAAAGTAAAAAAATACTTAAGAATGTAAAATATTAAATATGGGTTAGTACGGGTAGCTTACAATAATTATGATTTGGTTATCATGCATAGAATTGGACAAGCTTAAGAGTTACTGACTTTTTTGTATCTTTTTTATTACTTAATAGTAAGGGTGAAAATAAGATATAAATTGGCAAAAAAAAAATTATACTTAATTTGTAATTAATAAGTTTTTTTCTTGGTTTTGGTTAAATGTTTTAATATAAGTTTTGAAATTGGGAAACAAATTTTATAGAATTTTGTTAACAATAATTTCCAATTTCAAATTTTCCCTCTTTTCTCTAAGAAAAATTAAAATTTTCAAATGAGGAAATCAATATATTTATTACTTTAGCTTTAGACCTGGTTAGGTTTGTGCTTAATGTTCTAAGATTTCCGGGGTAACTGCAAGGGTTAATATTTTTATGTTTTTACATTTTTGATCTGTGCCTTGTGGTATTTTCTCCCTGTTGAAGTGCAAATAGTAACTCTATTATTAGTAGATATTTTGTGCCGTTTGTATGGAGGTTTGTGCTTCGGCTTAATTTGCCTATCCCTAATAAAAACATCCTGATTCTCACTAAGTTCGACCGGATCGGACCTATTTCTATTTAATCGATCGTTCACCGTCTTCTGATTATATTCGATAAGGCCGCGAATGTCTTCATTGACCTGATCGCGAAAATTTATCAACTGCTGATAATTAAACCGTTGAGATCTGTTGAAAAAAATATCTGACGGTTTCTTCTTAATTACCGAGTGTATCGTGTTATTATAACGATCTACCGCTAGATTAATTAATTCTTTTGGACCAAGATTTTTTATATCCCTCGACAAACACCTATATATCTCAATAAGAGTTGAATGAAATCTTTCCACCTGTCCATTTACCTCACTCCTCTGTACGGGTGTAAAATATATTTCTATGTTAAGTGATCTTATAAAATTTAAAATAATTGGGCTTAAAAATCCCCTTTCATTGTCCGACACGATCATTCGAGGCACAGTGAAATAATGCAAAACCTTTGAAAGTCTATTTCTGAGATGAATAGCTGATCGATTCTTTATGTGGAAAAGCTTAGCAAATTTAGAAAACTTGTCGATGCAACTGATAAACTTCAACCCCTGAATTTCAAAGATGTCAATATGTAGAATTTCGCATGGATAACTAGGAATAGGGGTTGGCTGAAGTTTAGGTTTACTTGGTTGTCTGTCATATTTATTCAGCTTACAAACTTCGCAGTTCCTTGTGTACTGTTTGACCAGACTTCCCATGCGAGGAAAGTAAAATTGTTCTAAGATCTGTTGCCCATTCTCCCACGGATTGCGGTGAGCTCGTTTATGCTCATTTTCAATTATGCTACAGATCCTCTCAGGGTCGCTTATATCCTGTACTAATCGCTGAGTAATCCTCATCTTATAAGAAATGAAGTGAGCCAAATAGACTTCGTTTAATAGTTGGATAAAGCATTCAGGTATCTTGATACCATTAATGCAGTTTGGATTTAAACACCTTTTGAGTGTTTCCGAAAGTGTTTCTGAAGTTATCTGTTCAATGTTCGCATGGTGTCTATTGAAACCAGGATGTGGCTGTATGCTACTGTGTAGTTCCTTGCCCTGCTTGATTACTATCTGGTTCCTAAAGACGTTCAGAGGAGCCTCGACATGAGGGATCAGGTCACTACCATCCTGATCAGCACTGTGTACCGTAGCGTCAGACTGAAATGATCTTTCTTCTAAACCCTCGACCGCCGTTATGGTTTCAGAGCCAATTTCAGACGCTGTTACCGTGCTAGCATCGCTAGGAGTATCAATATGGTTCAAATTGGAACCCAATCTCGAAAGCGCGTCAGCCACTACATTGGACTTGCCAGGTTTATATATAAGTTCATAGTTGTATTCCTCTATTCTGGCCTTCCATCTTTTTAATTTAGCGTTATGGTTCTGATTACCAAGCGCGTAAGTTAGCGGTTGGTGATCGGTGAATATTTTAATTTTCTTCGCACCGTAAAGATAAGAGCGCAAGTTGTCTAGAGCCCAGACGATGGCTAACATCTCCTTCTCGTTAGTTGCATAATTTTCTTCAGTTTTACTCAAAGAACGGGAGATATATGCTATTGGTCTATCAACATTCATATGGTCCTGAGACAAGACTGCCCCAATTGCATAATTAGAAGCATCGGTAGTCAGTATGAATGGCTGATCAAAGTCGGGGAATGCTAGAACTTCAGATGACATTAACAAAGTTTTTAATTCATTAAAAGCTTGCAATGCCTCTTCAGTTAGAGTGATAGAAACCTTCCTGGACATATTCGCTTTAATTTGTGCGTTCTCCCCTCTCGTGAGATTCGTCAATGGCTTGGCGACCTTCGCGTAATCTTTAATAAATTTCCTATAATATGATGTCATACCTAGAAAACTTTTCAGGTCCTTAAGTGTTGAAGGAGGAGCTAACTTCTGAATGGCTTCCACCTTACCTGGGTCAGCTCGTATTCCATCACCGGAGACTATATACCCTAAGAATGATACCTCCGTTTTTAGGAACTGAGTTTTCTCCAGATTAACCCTGAGCCCTGAAGCTAACAATTTCTCAAATATAGTTTCCAGGTTTCCCAAGTGATCATCAAAATTTTTCCCAAAAACAATTATGTCGTCAATATAGACGTAACAGATTTTCCCAATGTATTCCTTAAGTATATCATCGATCATTCTTTGGAAAATAGACGGGGCATTCTTCAGGCCGAACGGCAGGCGTAGAAATTCAAACTTTCCATTTAAGGTAGAGAAAGCGGTCTTCGGAATATCGGAATCCTTCATTGGAATTTGATGGAATCCCGACGTCAGATCAAGGGTCGTAAAGTATTTTGCCTCACCCAAGCTAGCCAGAGTGGAGTTAATGTCCGGAATGGGATATGTATCAGATATTGTAACAGCATTCAACCTTTTGAAGTCTATCACCATTCGATACTGTTTCTCCCCATTCGGCTTGGGTTTCTTGGGCACCACCCAAATTGGCGAGTTATATGGACTATTAGAGGGCCTGATAATTTCTTGTTCTAAGAGTTCAGAAACCTGTTCCTCTACCACAGACCGGAGGTTTGCAGGATATGGGTAGCTTTTTGTATATATAGGCTCATTAGTAGATGTTCTAATCTCGGCCTTGACTGAAGTCGTAGCCATTTCTCCGGCTTCAAGGGGACCGAACAATGGAGCGAATTTCTCCAGAAGATTTCCTAGTTTGTATGTCACCTCTTCAGGCATGTTTTGAGTAATATTATTAACCTCCTGCGAAAAGTTCTCCCTGAGTGGGATGACCATACCGGATTTAATGGTTAGTATATTGTTCTTCCTATCAATAATGGCTTCCATCTCTTTAAGAGTGTCGTCCCCAATAATTCCGTCGAAAGATTTTAGTTTAGGCAACACGTAAAATGTTACTATGGTATCTACTCCCGCTGATTCGAAAAATTTGCCATTAACTTTTTGACTAATGATAATATTTCCCGCCGCTGTCCTTACAGAGAAAGGTTTAAGGAGCGGTATAGCGCTACCACAAATGTGAGACCCTATAAAATTCTTGTTGGCTCCCGTATCAACTAGAAACTTTAGTAGCGCCCCGTTAGTTTTGTATTCTATATATGGTACGCTTGAAGGGAGGCCTCTGACATAAAATTTATCTCAGCGTCCTCAGCGTTGTCACTTTCGACACCGACGGATTGTACAGGAACATGGTCCTGACTTAAAGAGGGTTCTAACCAATGTTGTTGTTCATAATTATACTCAGGTGTGTTTTCACGTTCCGTATAGGTGTGAAACAATCTTTGCTGTTTAAAGGGATTAGTTACGTTTTCTGATTTCGCATTTCTCTTAAATGTACCTGGCCTGTTCATATAATTTACTCTTTTTGACCTAATGGATTGGTCAACCTCCATTTTCTCTTGAGGTTTGGGAGCATAAGGTCTTGATGGAGCATCCTGTTGTTTTGGAGAATATTTCCACTGCCCGAAATTGCCATTTCTATTAGGAATAAAAGGTCTAGGCGGAACCTGAGGTATTATTTCCCTTCGAGACATCGTATTAATTGGAACGCTAATCTGATTCCGAATATACGGGTGAAGAGTCGTACTCCTCAAATTGAGGTTTTGCATCTCCATGCACATTGCGTATGCCTCTGGAAGGGTTTTTGGCCTTTGAATAATCAGAAGCCTGGACAGATCACCGTTCAGGCCTCGAACAAAAACATCTAGAGCTCGGTTCCTATACGTTTCGACCAGTACGTCCACAGTCTCTTTAGAGTAATTTTCCGTTTTTATCTTATTGATAATCAAAGAAAATTGATGATTCACTGCCGCATAGAACTCATCCACCTTAGATCCCTTCTGAAGCAATTGATTTAGCTGATGCTCGAGAGTTCTAATATCTCTCTTGTCGGCATAATGAAGCGATAAGCACTCCTTAATTTTTGTCCAGTCATTATCAAAGATATTATAAGAAACTAAGGCAGAATCTGCGTCCCCCCTAACTTTCTGTCTAATACTCTGCAGTATTGCCCTATATATTGGCTTATTCCTAACAATTTCATAGTCGCTAAGGATCGCCTCAACGCTATGTATCCACGACACATATTGTGTGGGATTCCCGTGAAACGCCTGCAATTCCTTTACGCAGTCCGGAAGCCTGCTTAATTCTCGGAGTTCTAATTCACTCCTAGGAGGACGAGGTGGTTCAACTTGGCTAGTTTCCGTGGAGGAGGAGCCAGTTTTGCTTTCAAGCAACCTTATCTTAGCTTCCATGGTCTTCATCTGATTAACGGTCGCGTTTAAAGCTCCTGTCATTTCCATTACGGTTTTTTTTAGTTCCTCCATTTTTTTTGGTATGACAAATTAAGTGAAACAACCTCAACAAACAGATCCCAAAATATTAATCTTTCTTTTTTGTCAACTAGCAATAATACCCTTTGTATGGCAAAAATAAGGGAGTTACCACGCAAAATATTGAAAGTTAAATTTAAAATGGAAAACAAAACCTTGCACTTACCCTTGAAATTATCCAATTCTAGGCTGTATTCTTAATATCAGTTAATTATTTAGTATTTTTTTATCGTACGTTACAATCGTCGCAACCGCGTACATGTGATCAGATTTCTAAAACGATAAAATTTTATTCACGTTTTATTATTTAATTTTATTTAATTCTTTTTATTATTTTTTTTTTTATTATATCTTGGCTCACGACCTTTAACATTTTTATATATTACTTTTATATTTTTTATTTAATTTTTACATTGGGATATTTATTTATTTATTAAAAAAGGAAATGCACATTTAAACTTCATACGTGTTTTAAATTTATTCAAGAATATATTTTTTATAAATTTTCCAAAAATTTCTTTATATTCAGACACCACACGTGATTTTTTATAAATTGTAGGGAATTCAGGTAGGAAAAATTTTATTTTTTCCGATTTTTTTAAAATTTTTGCTTTTGTATTGTGCTGTTAATTTTTTTTATTATTATTATATGTATTTTGTTATAATCTTTTGAGTGGAGGATCGCATGGTCCTGTTTCGACGGCAGATGCCGACGTACTGAGGTACGATTGGTCTCACCCTGTGAATCCTCCAACCGTCATCCCCAATTACCAGGTAAAAAGTATGACTTAGTTCCCATCAAGTAGTGCAGGTTCTAATGTTAACTACAACCAACAGGATTTCTACTAAGTAGCGCAGGATCTTACGTTTACTACGACTTGTAGAAGAAGCCATCTTTAACCTTCTGTAATCTCATTATAATGAAAAGGATGTTTTGAAGGAGAATTTCACATTTTCCCAAAGATTAATTATTACTATTTCATTTGTGGAAATTAGTTTTCTTTTTAGGCGCTGGCATGTTTTTATAATAGCACAATACTCACCTGAATAACCTTATGTACTAAACAAGAACAATTTTTTATTAATTTATTTTTCCCTTTCACTTTTTTATTTTTCTATAACTTTTATATCATATTGTGGAATTCATTTAATGAAACTATTACGCACTCAATTTATTGTATTATTTCATATATTTCGTTATGGTCCTTAAGGATGGAGGATCGTTTTGTCCGGTTTCGAACGGTGATCACCGACGTACTAAGGAACGATTTATCTCACCACGCGACTTTTCCAACTTTTTATTAAGCGAAAGGGGAATGCTCCATCCGTACTAAGTAGTGTAGGTTCTTAAGTTTACTACAACTTGTAAGGATCTTTGAGCCTATTTTCGCCCTTCGCAACATCACTAGTTGATGATAGGGAAATCTACGCGTTTTTCAAAAAGGACTAATGTTATTAGATTATTAAGGTGACATTTTAAATTTTTTACGTACTGGAGTGCCTGGAGTTCAGGATCGCAGTACGCTGGAATCGGTTTAGGATTCCATATTGGTCACTTTCACATTTTTATAGCACGATAGATTTCTTAACTTCCACACTTATTAAACATTTTAATTTCACCGTTCTTTAGTGATTTTTTTCCTTTCTAAATAAAATATCATAATTTTCTTTTTATTATTTTTTTTAAAAAAGATTTTAAATATCATAATTTTCTTTTTATTATTTTTTTAAAAAAGATTTTAAAATATCATAATTTCTTTTTTATTATTTTTTTAAAAAAGATTTTTCTTTTTTGTTACAGGATTTTTTTATCCTTATTCACAACCAATTGATTCTTTTATTTTTTTAAATTATTTCACTTTCGCGAGCCAAGATATATTTTTTATTAAGGACCCGGCACGTCCTTTATTCCGACTGGCCGGTCCCTGCTCGGGCGCCAGTTAATCAAGGACGATTCCTTGATTTAAAAAAAGTACGGTCAGGCCGCCCAAGGGGCCTGACCGGATGTGTACTCACACGACAAAAGTAAAAGAAAATTCCGGTTTGAAATTAATTGACTTTATTTGACAACAGCTAGAATTGAATTAAATTAATGAAGCCTAAACAATTATAAAAGAACTTAGATTTAATTAATAAAAATGCTTATTCTAACTTAAATTAATGGGAACGGATGAACAGCTATATTCCCATGATTTTGCAATGCAAGCGCAAACAGGGTTTCGCCTTACAACACACTTATCCACAATAATTGCCTAGTTGCAATTTATAGTATGCGCGTGTACAAGTTGGGTCGTTGACTCACTTATGTTGGTTGAGGTGTAGTGTGTTAACTTATATGTATACTAAACCAAGGCGAATTCATTCCAGGTAATCTCGGAAGTACAACAAGTACAACTCGTACAAAAACCACAAGCAATTTGTTTTTGTAAAATCATTGTACAATGTCAAAAACCGAAACAAATCAAAACAGAAACAAAGATAATAAACAAAATTTTGACATCCAACAATTATAAAGATAAAGAAAAAAAGTTACCAGCAGGGCTTTTAGGATCACCTGTAATGAATTCGCCTTGATACTAAACTAAACTTATAAAAAAAACACTAAACTTTTATACTTTTTTGAAATTGATTCATAAATTATATTTTATATTTATTAAAAATGCTTCAATATGACCTTTAATCAAAGGCATGGTCTGAAAGGCCTTTTAAGAGCCATTAATTGAAAGGCCTTTTAACATACTTTTCTTAAAAATCCTTCAAGATAACCTTTATTCTAAGGCCTTTTGACAGCCGTTCTCTGGAAAGCCTTCTAAAAGCCATTTATTTGAATGCCTTTCAAAAGGCCTGCGAAAGAAAGGAGAGTGGAAGGCCTTCCCCGCAATGACAACGTGTGTAAAAAAGATATGAGTATGGAATGTAGCGAGCAGGCCTTGTGCATCCAAAAGAAGGGGTACAGAGGCCTTCTAGAAGGCCTCCGTACTCCTTCTTTTTCCCGCTGGTAATATGTGTGGTGTGGCGGTGTTAGTGGTTGTGTAACTGTGTACATTTTATGTTTTTTGGTTTCAAGTGTAAAAACAAGAAGAGAAAAAAAGAAAATGAGCTGCTTGCAAAGTTATTGTTTGTTTTAAATTTGACTTCACCATCTTCATTATTATCCTTCGTCTACTGCAGCTCTTGTTCGTTGGCTTAACTTAAGGCTAAAAAAATATATTTTTTTTCTTGTATATACTTACAATTATTGTTGTTTTTTTTAGCTATTTTTTTTTTTTTGTTTAATTTAATTTTTTTGTGGTTGTGTTTTAGAATTTTGGCTTTTTTTCGGAGGGGTAATTAAAGTCAATTATGCAGAAATAATTGTTTTTATTCTGAGATTTGTTTTTGTAGTTTGTTAATTTTTTTTCTTGCTTCTGTGATTTTTTGGCTTAGTCATGTTTTTTTCCTATTTTTAAATGGAATTAATTCAACTTAAACATAATTTTGTTAAAAATTGTCATTAATGGTGGGCTTTACTTGTCAAAGAATTAAAAATCCTTCTTTAATGATCCAAAAATCTCATTTAAAAGATGAACTTTGTTATGTTGAGATGGTTATTTAAGGGTGCGAGCCACTTAAAGGCAAAACTTATATTTAAGGTTTTTTTGCTTACTTTTTTGCACTTTAAAATAGAAAACCATTTATCAATCCGTTGGTTTAGTTTTTATTTATTTTTAAATTTAATTAAAAAATGTTGGTTGATAAAAAAAATTGATTAGACTTATTGAAATAAACAAAAAATGAATTGATAGTAACGTTGATCACAAAGTCAAGTATCTTTCTTGGAGTACAATAAAAAACGTCTAATCACCGCATTCGATATCGAGTAAACTATCGTAATGAATTCTATTTCGAGACGTGTCGTGTAAGCAAATCATCGCATACGATATGTATACAATCGTAATTTTTAACAAATGTAATAGATTTTCGGCATATGTTAAATGTCAACAAATGAAATTTGTAACAACCCTAGAAGAGAGGCAACTAACACTAAACTTGTCACGTGACAAGTCATTTTAACATGGCGATGTCCTACGAGGGGTTAATTGGCACCTTTTTGACACTTTGTAACAGGTCACTGAAATAACCTTCCAATTTAGGTTAAAATAATGTCTTTTGCAGATATTGTCCCAAATGAGCCATGTCAATATGATAGATCCCTTCATATAAAGTAATAGAACTACAGAGAATCAGCCACTACGCGCAAAAAATATAAATCCAGTCACATGAATAGTTTTGTGCCAATTGCCTTTCCTCTGAACCAACTACACTCTAAACACATTATCACCAGTTAAGTGACATGTCTTGCTTTCACTTATCACAATTCGTTCCTTTTAATTAGAAAATTTTGTTCACTGGTCACAGGATAAGTGCTTTAAGAGCAATTGACTCAAATTTCCCGCAGACTAATACGAAAGACTAATATGAAACAATATAATATGTATTTCATAATTATTGTATTTTATAATAAAAATAACAAATATAATATTGTAAATTCCAATCATATTTAAAATTTCAAAAAGGTTAAAACATAATTTGATATGTTTATGTTATGGAGGGTTATTTTGTAAACCACTTCATCTTGCGTTGAGAAATTTTTCAATAATATGCATGAAAATAATTTTCATGTGAGGGCAAGTGCTTTAGGAAATAGCCCCCTTTATTAAACGAAAACGACAAATATTATTTAACTTCTTAAATTTATTTGTGTCCGCCACAGTTTGGGATAGTGCACTTAATATTTACTTAAATCAGCATTGCACTATCACTAAATAAAACTGCAAAACAAAATAGTTTGCACTTTTTTACCAGCTTTAGTGGTGATTGGTATTTTTTCTCTCTAGCACTAAAAAATTGAGAGGTATTGCAAACATGTTCACTAGCAATAATGGTGATTGAATGAAAAAAATCTGCACTCAATTCAAATAGTGCAAAATTTGTACTTGCAATCAAAAAAGCTGCATATAATCCAACTCTTACTGCAACAGTTTTAAATATTACTATCACTCATGTTTAGTGAAGGTGCTAAGTTTCAATTCATCACTCAACACCAAGAATATGATTGCAATAAGCTGGCACTTTCACTAACTGTGAGTTGAAACTACGAAATTAGTGCACTACCCACATCTTTGGTCTCCACACACAAATTTTAAACTTTTAACTGTTTACAAATTTCATAAAGATATACTGCCGTATTCATAAAAAACTAAATTGGATATGAAATCTATTTTAAGGAAAATTTGTATGGAAATTTTGTTTTAAAATACGTTTGAAATCTATTTTATTTTTTATAAATACGGCAGATAATATTCAAGTTAACAAACAGAAGATACCTTTATTTTCGTATTTAGAAAACAAAACTTTAAGGATATTAAGATAAAAATTGTATCTAAATAAATAATTACAATTTACAAATTGTCTTCTTTGTTATTGTTGCTGTTTTATTGTTATTCTTTATTTATTATTATTATTTTATTTTTAATTACAAATGACACAAATCTCTAACTAGAGAAAAAATTCAAAAAAAAAAAAAAAAGAATAAAAACAATAAAAAAGAAAAAAGTATTGTTGACAAGTTTTATAAGGCTTATCCTGTTTACACTATTCCAAACAACTTTCGCATAAACACTCACACACACATAGAAATCCACCCATTAATTCATAAATATATATTTACAAAAACAATTGTATACTTTTAGGATGTTCAGGGTAAGATGAAGTTGTGTTTGTATTTTATTTCTAAGTATGGGTTAGATGTAACTGTGTAGATACTCGTATGACCTTTCTTTGATTTGCATAAATATTCTTTGAAAAACATGTTAGTTATGTTTTGTATCTATCGCATTTGTTTTACTTTATATTTTTTAGAGTTGTAACATTTTGAATAGCAGATGAATCCAATTCAAATTTACTTTTTCGGGGGGGATAAGTTTATGCATAAACTAACAGAAAAACAAGTACGGAAAATTTCTCTTGTTAACTAAAAACATAGAACAATATTATTGTCATTCGAGTGTTTTTTTTTTATCTTTTGTAGTTTTCAAGAACAGAGTTGAACTAGAATTAAATGAATAAAAGTTTTAAAAATACTTTTTAAGTTCGGCTTAAAAGACCGGTTTAATTGTACTAAAAGTTGTAGCCTAGATTTTAAAAAAGTCTAAAAACTGGACTTTATGCATAATAGTCTATAGACTAGACTGTAAAATATTGAATAGATTATTTAATAGTCTAAAATATAGTGTTGAGGCGCACTCAAAGGAAATGCAATTAGATCAGGATAAAGACTTTCTCGATCTCAATATCGAGCACCTGCCGTAAGTATGACCCCCGACCGCAGTTTTTGTAGTAGGTTTAGCTACTGTAAATGACACAGAGATTTCGCCCTACGGACTGTGCAGCTTTTCTAGGTGCCATTGCAGTTGTTATAAAACTAACAACAAGTGTAACAGCTCCTTATTTCCCAAATTTATTTCATTAAATAAATCAAATTGATTACTTGGTTTGATTTACAAATTATTGAACTGGGATCAATTAGTCTTATTTCTTACCAAATAATTATTCTTTTTTTTAGTATTTATTTATTGAATCTTCATATATTAAACATGAACTAACAATAACACTGCATTTTCCAATTCTTTTTATGAATTTTCAAAAACAAAAATTTCGAAATTTACTTTATACTTTTACTTTTCTTAAAGGAAATTTTATTGCAGAATTTCGGTTTTTTAAAATTTTTCAATAAGCTGAAGCGTTTTTGAATTACGCGAACATATGTTTTGCAACCTCCTCCATTTTCGAAATAACGGTATATCTCGAACACCAGAGCCAATCTTAAAAATACCGCGGGCACCACTGGATTCAGCGTACCCGAATAATGTTAAAACGCCAGCTTGTCACGAAAAAAAAGTATCAATTTCGTATAATTAATCAATTCTTATCCTAGTATTAACTTTATGTCCTGCCAGTGCCAGACAAAAAAGATTTAGTCATCACGGTTTCTGTTCACATATGTAGGTTTTTATCGCTCATCTGAATGGGTGAGTGCTGCAGTGTCTCTTCTCCTTTCTTTTATGATTTGGTTTTTGGTGGTTTGGTAGTTTTGGTTGCAAATTTGTTAAAAAAGTCTTTTGATTGACCTTTGGACCAATTTATAGATTGGACTTTAGAACAGTCTATAGAATATTCTTTCGACTAGTCTTTGGTATATTCTATAAATTGAAATACAGAGACCAGTCTATAAAATAGTTTAAAGATTGAACTATAGAATTGTTAATTAACTGCACAAAAGAATACAATATTATAAAAATCCTAGGTTAAAAATTGCTTACATATAAATATTTTTATGATTCCTTTAAACTCCCTTAAAAATGCACAACAAAAGTTGACTTTATTACTATAATTTTTTTTTTGGCTTTGTTTTTTTTAATCACAGATTTTTTTTTTAGTAACAATTGTTTTTCTACACAGAAACAAAAAATTTGTAACGCAAATGATTAGCCTTAATGGAATGGATGTAGCTTTCCAATGGGTTTGTATATCATTGGGGAAATTGTGTGCCAAACATTTATTTTTTACTCGAATTCACTGACTTCCTAATAACAGTCATCGACAATATCATACATATAAGTTCTAACTTATTAAGATTGTACCGGAAAATAATTTTTTCGCCAGTAAGGCTTATTCAAGGCGAATTCATGTATACGGTGGTGTCTATACTACAACACCAAAACCACAACAATGTATTTTTTTGTTGCTTTTGTTGATCGATATGTCAAAAACAGAAGCAACTTTTGACATTTCTCTCTCTAAGTAAGAAAAAAAGTAGCACATCTGTGCTTTCAACGCCACCTGAAAAATGAATTCGCCCTGGGGTTATTTTAATAAAATTTTGTCATAAATATTTTTGGTCAAATAATATTAATTATAAAACATTTAATTATACTTAATTGCTGGTGACATGCATTTCCAAATGCAATCACATTTGATTTACTGAAAATCGCAATTAGATCAAATTATTTTGCTCTTGATTTTTATCAACTGCAGTTTTGCTGTTGCAAACAAATACGACGCATTCGTCCCAACTTTTTGTGGTAAATAAAATAACATTTGAATCAACTACTTTTTATTTGCGACAAATACAAATTGCTCAACTCCAAATGGTTTTTGTCCAAACTCCATTTTTTCTTTCTGTATACAATACAATAAAAAAAACAAAATTCTTTTATTTATTCCAAAAAGGGACAAATAAAATATGCAATCCCAGTTAAAACTAAACTTTTCTATCACTGTTTTTCAGTGTCAGTGATTGTACGAAACTGATGATGCTTCTGATGTAACTGCTACAACGAACAGGATAAGCACTGCAGTATTTAATACATACAAACCACATAATTTCTACGAGTAGTATAAATGTTTGTGTGCTCTTATTTTGCTGCATGCAACATTAAATGTGTCAATGTGCAAACATTTACTACAAGACTTTTGAACAATGAGCAAATAAAAAATAACACACGTAGTACTCAAACATGCACTTATTCGTATTTATTTGTTGGCAACATACTAAACTACAACAATACGGTTAAATAACAACAAATACATGAACCGTAAAATCCATGTTGTTAACAAACAAATCAAAGCTCAGCACCAAAAACAAATCTCGACTACAAGTTTTATGGTCAACTAAAAAGTGGTAGTTGTTGGCAAAACACAAAAGTCTATGTCGACTTAAATGTTTATTTAAAGGTCTGATTTTTTTATTTTAAACGATTTGTTTCAAATTCCATGGATTCTCATATATATTTAAAGAAATTTAAGATAAAAAGAATTTTTTGCCTTTTTACTGTAATTTTTTTACGAAAATAGTGAACATAAAAATCTAAAGTGGACTATTAAATACAAGCTGGACTAAAAAATATGCTCTAGACTGGAATGAGAATCTTGAATAGATTAGAACATAACGCTTAAGAATGGACTATGGTACTGTCGATAGACTAGACTACAGGATTTTTAAGAGACTAGACTATAGAATAGCTGCAGAATTAAGTATAAAATCTCATAGAATAGCACCCTGAATTACCTACAGACCGGTCCATAAAATAGTCAAAATAAAGGGTGGTTAAATTTTAAGGGCCGATGTTGATTTTGAATAAAACACAAATTATTTAGGAAATTATTGTCATTTCTTTTTATTATGATAATATTGGTATGGTTCAATTATGTACGGAACAAAATATCGGCCAAATGGCCGCCGCCACCTCGGCGGCACACCTCCATCCGATGGTACAAATTTTCGATGGCGCTGAGGCATAATTGAGGTTCTATGCCGTTAATGTGCCGAATTATCTCATCCTTTAGCTCTTGAATTGTTGCTGGCTTATCGAAGTACACCTTTTCTTTCAAATAACCCCAAAGAACGAAGTCCAACGGTGTCAAATCTCATGATCTTGGCGGCCAATTGACATCGCCACCACGTGAGATAACACGGCCATTGAATTTGTCGGCCAAAAGAGGCATTGTTTCGTTAGCTGTGTGGCAAGTGGCACCGTCCTGTTGGAACCACATATCGTCCACATCCATATCTTCCAATTCGGGCCATACAAAATTCGTTAGCATCTCACGGTAGCGAACACCATTCACAATAACTGCCTGACCGGCCTCATTTTGGAAAAAATACGATGATGCCGCCAGCCCATAAACCGCACTAAACAGTCACTCTTTGTGGGTGTATTGGTTATTCCACAATCTTGGATTATCATTCGCCCAAATTTATTATACTATAGAATAGTTTTAAGATTCAACTATTTATATATATTCTAATGAGTGGAATGTGAGATATTCAATAGACTAAACCATTTAATAGTACATTCACAATATTATTACAGTAACGGACTGTAGGTTATTCAAGAAGTATTCCGTTCAGTCATTTTTAAATAAATAAATATTTAAAATTCCAAGCAAATTTAATTTTATCGGATTCTAACATTTATTCAAAAAACTAAGCGCACATTAAAACGGATTTGCGGTTGCATTTAATATTGTCTGCTGATTAAGCAAAAGTATTCTGTATGTAAATTTAAACGAAAATGAAATTTAAAACAACAGTAAATTTACTTAGAACCCGATGTACTTATTTTGCATTTAATTTTAACGAAAAATTAATTTAATTTTTACTGTCAAAAATTCAACCGCGAATTAAATCAGGAATATGCAATCACAATAAAGACAGTATTTTTAAACACAAAATGGTACTTTGCATTGACTATTTTATAGAATTCTATTAACTAGTTTATGGACTCCACTACACTGAAATTAAGAAGATTATTTATACTGGACTTTAGAAGGGTTTACAGATTAGACCTTAGGAAATCCTTTAGACTAGACGTTAGGCAGAAAGTAGATGAAATCAGTGCGTGGTTTAGTACGTAGGTATCATTCTTGCGAATCGTGCATGGATTCAGCCCGAGCTGGAAAAATCTCTTGAAGATTACACACCAGCAACGCAAAAGAAATCACTGTAAAATGTTATCGACTGGACTATAAAAGACTTTTAATAATGGAATTTAATAGTGTATACAGACTATAGTAAAGTGTTTGGTGTGGCCTATAGAAGATGCTATAGAGTAAGCTTAAGAAATTTTCTAGATTAAACTATAAACAACGGTCATTAGAATGGACTATAAAAGAGTCTTTGGTTTGCGTCATAGAAGATTCTATAAACTTAGCTTAAGAAGTCTAAACTATAAAAGAATAAATAGACCGGACTATAAGAGAGTCTGTAAGCTGGGCTATAGGTGAGTCTATTGACTAGACTATTGAAAATGAAAAAAAATCCCATTTCTGGTTGAATGGGTACGTAAATAACTAGAATTGTTACATTTGCAATAAGGAGAATCCACAAGTTTTGGTCGAAACACCATTATACCGACAGAAATTACTGTTTGGTGCGCCTTATGGGCTGGCGGAGTCGTTGGCCCATGTGTCTTCAAAAACGATGGTGGTCAGAATGTTACTGTCAATGGTGAACGGTATAGGAACATGATTCGAAATTTTCTCGTACCTCAATTACGTGGCATTTATCTTGCTGATATCTGGTTCCAACAGGAGTCACATCCCACACAGCGGGTGCTACAATTGATTTTCTTACAGAAGCTTTTGATGGAAAAATAATTTCACGTAATGACCCGATCAATTGGCCACCAAGATCGTGTGATTAACCACATTGGATTTTTTTCTTTGGGGTTATGCTTAGTTAGTTATCTACGTCGATAAATCACAAACAATTGTGCCTTCTACGCGCCAGCCGTGGCGGTCACATGGCAGAAATCAAATCTAAACATTAATTTCATAAAAGCTTCCTTCCAATAAAGCCCTTTTCATTGATATTAAAAATATATTTCCTTGTTTTATTATGATTTAAACTTGTGTCACTCTGTAAAAAACACCCTTATTAGCAATTTTTTTATTTTCTTATTAATATTTTAGGTATATGCCATATTTCTCGAATCATAAAAACTTTATCGTAATTCACCATTACCCATCTACCGAAAAGTTTAAATGTTAATATTATTTTATAAATGTGACAAGTTAAAAATTGATACATATTCATATCTGCAACATATTTTATAACCAAAGCTTAACTATTATCATTATTTACACCAATATGCACTTTAAAATTAATTTTTCTACTTACATACGAGAACAAATACAAATTCTGTTCCCGTTCAAATTTTGCAGCAAGCAATAAAGTAAATGACTTGAAAAACTCACGTAATATGCAACGAAAATCCCCTTAACTCTTAACAGTAAAGAATGAGAGAGAAAATTGTCATAAAAATTTCAAAAAAATAGATAGAAAAATTGTAAAATTAATAATGATGTAATATGAAAAAAAACCATTTGAATTATTTTACTCTTCAAAAAAAAAAAAAATATAAAACATACTATTAGCGACATCTTGTTCCGCTATAAGGCTTTAATAAATATGCCAATAAAAATTACACGAGTGTCAAAGGCCAAAAGAATAAAGAGTAGGAGCCAAAAAAAATTTTGTAAAAATAAAATGTGTTTTAAATTTTAAAGACATTTGGTTGAAGTGTTTGCTGATCTTTTTCAAAAAGATGCTTTATTTGTTTAAATTTTCAAGGAAGGGTTCTAAATAAGAGGCCTTAAAGTTATTTTTTCAAAGGTGTCCTTTTATAACACATTTAGAGAAAAAGTCACTTGAGTTTGGTGTTATATGTATTTCTTTCTTCTTTCCATACAACGTTTCAGAAGTACGTCATTTATGATGATACTGATGATGATGATATCAAATCAAATTGTTCGGAAGCTGTAAAAATGCTATTACACAAGAGATTTTGAAAGTTTGTTAGTGTGAGTGGCAAACTATTCGTAACACAAAAACCGCCAATATCAAGCCAACAAACTGCTGCACACAATTGAAGCATAAACATAAGTACTTGCACTTCATCACACCCGCTGACTGACATGTATACGAACTTAAAAACACACATGCACGTAAATTTTTCCATATCCAGCAAACACAAAAAATTAACGTTAGCAAAATAACGTTTTTTCTGTTGATGTTCTATATACATTAGAGCGACTCAAAAAAAAAGTGATTATGTTACCCCTCCGAAAATAAAACTTGATATGTTTTATGATGATTCCCAAAATATTTTGGATCTAGCGTTGACAATCCGTGAGCTGTGCCATTTTTAAAAAAGGTATTTTTTTCAGTTTTTCGAATTTTTTTGTACTTTGCTCCAAGACGACATACATAAAATTTGGTATCATCGCAAAGAGTTTTTGAAGCAGCATCCAATGGTATATAACGTGCGACCTACTAATTGAGATATTTAACTAAATACATATTTTCGTTTCGGGTTTTCATACAAATTCTACGTATGTGGAAATAATGTTCTGCTTTTCAAATTGAATCTGTTTTAAAATAATGGTCATTAATTTTTTTGTAATTATTCACATAAAACGCGAAAACCGCGATATATTTTATCTTTTTTCATATATAGGCAATATGGGTATTAAATATTTTCGCTTTTTAATTTATCAAAATCTGAAAAATACAAATAAAAAAAATACAATAAAAAATATAAAATTTATAAAAAATCTTTTCGCGAGTCTCTCTTTGTATAAAGTTTGCACGATTCCATTTTGTTTAAAATATGACCTGGTCGATTACTTTCGATAACAGAAAGACATAATTGGCTTACTAGCTTAACAAATCGTTCCGTGTTTTGCGAATGGCATGGGAATTCTAAATTGATTTTGGTAAAAGAAGCAGTTAATTGTATCTCTATAAACAGTTTTTAAATTGTGACTTCACCTGGTATTTCAATAATTTCTTCAGAATCACAAAGATCCTTAACATACTGATGGGAATAAAATTGTATACAAGGTGGTTCAGTAATGCGACCAATTTTATTAAAATTTATCATACCTTTTAAGGACTCGCACTCGAACCATATTTTTGGCATATTGAACTGTCGAATATCATCAATAATACTCCATATGACTAGTTATTGCACTGCTGTCGCAAAAATAATAATTGCTGGATTATGTCACAGTTTGTCGGAAGCTTAGCTTTGTTCAGCTGAACAGTAGAAAAATCCATTTTTAATGTTTTCGGATATTTATTTTTAAGTCTAATATTATAAATTTGTCTATTATTAGTAGATTAATATGTTTTTAATTAAAAAATTAATATTTAAGAACTTAAATTTAGCTCACAGCACCCAGGGTTTGAAAACGGATCTTTTGCTTATCCCCAGGTTAATATAATTGAAAAATCAAACAATTTGATACCCATATTGTCTATATATGAAAAAAGATAACATATATCGCGGTTTTTGCGTTTTATATGGATAATTGTAAAAAATAAATTAACATTATTTTAAAACAGATTCAATTTGAAAAGCAGAACATTATTTCAACATACGTAGAATTTGTATGAAAACCCGCAACGAAAATATGTATTTAGATTAATATCTCAATTAGTAGGTCGCACGTTATATCTGTGGTTTTCACGAATAATCGCGTAAGTCGGTTTTTACCGAAATTGAGATAATGATGTCAAAGTGCTACATTTTGCATTAGGTTTTTATAAGTATTAAGCTTTTTAGAATATAATGTAGTATTATTAATTTTTTTCTGCTAAAAACAACTTAAGTTAACTGTTTAATAAAATATTTTGCTATTATAACGATTTATGTCGACATACATCGCCAAAAATTGTAAAATTGCTGAATATGTTTCCAAATAAAAAGCATATGTGATGTTATGTTGTTATTCGTGCAAAAAATATGAAAGTATTTTTTGAAAATTTTTTTTTAATAACAACTAAAGTCGTAAAAATAACAACGTAAGTCGTCATGTGTGATTAAAATTATAACATTTATTTTCACAAAAAAGAACTTATGTGGAGATATGATGTTATATTGCACACACTTAATGAGTCAATCAAACATATGCATTTTTTATCCTTATACAGATTGTGATCCTGTGAGGATTTTTTCATGAAAACTATGTATAATACGTAGAAAGTCACTGTTAAGAGGATAGTAAAGAAAAAAGTTTAAAAAAGCATCTACAGAAGCCGCAATTGAAAAAAATAATTGTTTTTGCTCTCCTGAAAAGTTTGGTTTTATAACTTACGCGATTATTCGTGAAAACCACAGATATACCATTGGATGCCGCTTCAAAAACTCTTTTCGATAATACCAAATTTTATTTATGTCGTCTTGAAGCAAAGTACAAAAAAATTCGAAAAACTGGGAATCATCATAAAACATATCAAGCTTTATTTTCAGAGGGGTAACAAAAACACTTTTTTCAGCTCCATACAAGGTGAGTCGGTCTTATATACATATCATTAAACTACGATTCTTACTAATAAATTAGGGAAAATTATCCCTTTAAGTTTTTTATTAAGTTTCAAATCAAGAATAGGTTTGATTACAAATCATTCTGAATTTTTTTTTTTATAAAGTTTATGTGTTTGCTGGGCTGAATTATTTTTCTCACACATACTGTCACAGTTTTAATAGGTGTTTCAAAAAGGCAAGAAAAATGTTGACGTCAATAGTCAAGTGAATTGTAATATAAAAAACCACAGCAATAAAAACAACAACAAAAATATAAAGTTGTTGTTCAAAGGAAGTGCGATTTTTTACTTTTTTATAAATACCCTACACAATAAAGAGTTTAAAAAGCTATTTCACTTGCGGGTTATATACTCTGCGGGAACTAAAAATATATTTTTCTATAATTATTCTTTTATAATCACTTTTACAAAAGAGGTATTTTGGATGTCACTCTTATACTTATATAAACCATGATCAAATATAGGCTGACAAAAAGCCACTTTGTTATTAATTGCTAGCATGCAAAAGAAAGGTAGTGCTCCAGATATTTTTCTCAATACTAAGATTTTAGGTAGTCGGAAATTTTTTAAGTGCAATTTTTTGGCATATTAAGGCTTATTCTCAGAATATGACGAATCTCTACGTCACACAGTGGCTGAAAATCGTCTTTCGTCGGCCAAAAAATCTATAACATTTGATCTGAAAGAGATATTTTTGCAATTATTATTTTGCTGGAGAAAAGATTTCTTGAACTTTTCTACAGTTTTAATTTTATTGCAATCGGCTTAGCAGTTGGTGAGAAATTTGTGTTTTTTAGCATTAAGTATGAAAATGCTTTTGATTGAGAGTGAGAACAACGAACTACTTCTTAAATACTCCTATCCCACTAATATAACAAAAAAAAACCCCCCATTATTGATAATAGTTTGCGAGAATTCATAATTTAGTTGTGATCAAACTTACAAATATTAAATTTTTTTCTGAAATTACATATAATATTTGTTCCAGCAACACACCACATCCACAATTACCAATATTTTTAGCTTGTTTTTTGGACATCTTAGTTCTCATATATTTGCTATCGAATGCCATTAAAATTTTTGAAACCAGCCATAACAAAAAATGGGACCTTTGGCCGCTGAAATTTTCAGCCACTGTGCTTCGTTCGTTCAAGAAAACTTCAGAAATGAAGCCGAAGGGCGCATGTTTTTAATAAATACTTTACTGGACCTTGAAACTAACGAGTAAGATAGAATAATTTTCGATAAGTTATTTTTTCTATAGGATTGTATAGGCTTAACAATCCTGCTTCATACATAGAATACGCACGGACATACATATAACCAGCTATCCGCACAAACGGTGCTTAGATCGGCTCTGAAAGTAACCCTTCGGAAAATTTGTGACAATTGCTCTTAAAGCACTTATCCCGTGACCAGTGAACAAAATTTTATAATTAAAAGGAACGAATTGTGATAGGTGAAAACAAGACATATCACTTAACTGGTGATAATGTGTTTAGAGTGTAGTTGGTCCAGAGGAAAGGAAATTGGCACAAAAATATTCATGTGGCTGGATTTTGTGCGGGCAGTGGCTGATTATCTCTAGTTCTATTACTTTATATGAAGGGTATCTATCATATTGACATGGCTCATTTGGAACAATATCTGCGATTTTAACCGAAATCGGAAGGTTATTTCAGTGACCTGTTACAAAGACCGTCTTAGGACATCGCCAAGTTAAAGTGACTTGTCACGTGACAAGTTTAGTGTTATTTTTCAAGGCACTAATGGCATATTTTAAAAAATAAGCGCACATTTATGCGCTAATCAATAAGTCATACAGAAATGCAGTATGTTAAGTAAACGAACTACGAAGCAGGCTTGTAATAAAAGTTATTAAAGTATTACTGGAATCATAAAAACTTTATGCATTGATATACACACATATCGAACGCATGAAGTAGGATTACTTTCAACTTTTGTATGCGTCGCATGCGTCTTTAAAATAAATAAAGTTTTGTACGCGTGGTGTTGTCCGTTGAGCTTTGCACCATAATAGTTAACATTTTGGGTTACATCGAAGAGCCTACAAAGTTCACAAGTAAAGCCACTGCTACGTTGTCCGATGCTATTCCGCTAGTTAACAGTCTTCGAATATTCGCAATCGAAGATGGAGAATAGTTCCAAGTCCCAAAAATTTACGACTTAGCATTTATTCTGAATGAAAGATTTGAGAGTGTAGACAATAATGATATCTATTGTTTATAGACACCCAGCAAAAAATTTTGAAAAACGTAACCGAGTTTGGAATTCCAGCCGAAATGACTTGTAAATTGGATTACCATATTAATTAGTTTCACAAGGCATATTTTATTTTATTTACATTTTAGCATCTTTTATAAAAAAGAACAAAAAAATTTCACTGTGCAAAAATTTGACAATTTTTTTTTTTTGAGAATAACGGGAGACCTGACGTTTTAACCTAATTAGGCTACGCTGAATCCAGTTTTTTTAGGTTAGCTCTTGTTTTACAGATAAACCGTTATTTCGAAAATGGAGGAGGTTGCACAACATATATTCGCGTAACTTAGAAACGATTTAGTTTATTGAACAAACTAAAAAAACCGAAATTCCGCAACTATCAACTTCAACCACATAAAAATTAATGAAAATCTTAAATTTGGCCTCTTCAACGAGTAGGATACTCCTAGATGGGTCAAATGTATGACCTACCCCACTTTATTTTTCATCTCCATCATTTATTAAAAACATACCTACCAGCTACACACAAAATTTTCAACACAAACTAAAAATATATTTAAGAAAAAGTCTAATAACTGCCTACGAGTCACCCCTAGGGGTATAAAATGTATGACCGACTTCAATTTTGTCCTTGACATTTTCCCAAATCATACTTGCCCTTATCACCACATCTTTTTAAGGCACGGCAATAAATTTTGAAAAATGTAACCGAGTTTGGAACTAAGCATTCTAAGCGAAATGACCTGTAAACCGCATTACCATATTAATGAGTTTTACAAGGCATGAGACCAAAATAATTAGTTCCTAAGAATAGATTGCTTTCCAAACTTTTTTTAATCTTAAAAGAAGAAAGCAAAGACGTTTTTGTAAAGAATGATAACGGAGGTAATACAGAAATTAGGATACTTTCCTGTTAGTAATTACTTTTACAGTAAATATTTTCAGTCATTCTTATACTACTTAAAAAATAAGTTCTTTTACTTCTTCATATTTTTATGATCTACTACAGGGTGTTTACTTAATCGGCTTTTTTTGTTCGTTTAATCGATAATTGGCATTTTTGACTTATTCGATTAAACGAATAAAATTATTCTATTAATTTAATAATTTAAAATCCAGAAATTTTATAAATTAAGAGATTTTATAATTTAAGAAAAAAAAAATGGTGCTTGAATAAATAATCATTATTAACAAGTATTTCATACTTTTTCATAAAACCTTTGCAACCATAAAAAAACTAAACATGTGTTGAGATCATATAATTTTAAATATACAAGCAAGCAATCTTTTAAAATAATCTCTTAAAAATTAAATGCTGTTTAAATGTTTTGCTTTACTTAGAAGCCACAAGATCAAGTTTTGCCTTTCCTTTTAATTTGCTATTATCTCTCTAAACGCACTCACGCTTTTTAAATTGACCACGAGATTGCTCTCAATTTTACCTTTCGATTTGTTTACCAATTTTACGTTCAATTTAACAACTAACCACAAATTAACTTTGGCTCTTTCTTTATAAAAATTATATTTCTTAAAAAATAAATGTGCTTAATTAAAAAAAATTGTGTTCTTAAAAATTCTTGTTCTTTTTTACAAAATAAATTGAGTCATGCTACTATTTTGAGTTGTTTCTTCATCGGGGGCATTTTTAAAATGAAATTAATTATCAAATTCAGTGCAGCCTGTGACACAACTGTCAATTCAAACAACTTTGGACAAGCAGTTTTGTGAACAACTTGAAAGTTATTTACACAGTACAACACATGATTTGCCAACTCAATTCTGTGAACTGTATGTGAAATTAGACCCAAAAAGAAGAATTTCTGCATCATTCGTTTTGTCTTCTTACCTGCGATTTGAAGTTAGTACTATCGTATAGGGGAATTTATCACGTTTTAGGCCCTGTTGTTTGACATAGCTCGACAACCACTAGCCCAATTTAGTTGAAATAAATTTTAAAAAATTAAGAATTACAATTCCCTTAATCTGTTCATATATTGTTTTCCTATACAAGTAACACTTTCGAAGTTAAAAATGAATGTATGAAGGGAAAAAATTATTTTTTGCCTAAAAATTTAAATTTTTTTTTTAAAAATACATAAAAAATCCAAAATGGAAAAAAGTTTCAAGTCTAGTTATTTTTTCGCAAAGTCACATAACCTATGAGCAAAATGAGACAAAGATCATAAAAATCGATGCACGCGTTTCGCTTTTATTCGCAATTGAGTAAAGGTATGAATTTCAAAAATCAGTTATAGCCACCACCCTTAAAATAAAAATATAAATTAAAAAATTATCATGCAAAAAAAAACTTTATTTATAAAAACTTAATGAAAATAAAATAATATGCAATTAATACGCAATTATAATATGCATAAAAACAAAATTTAGAACATTTTTTCAATTATTGGCAATATCCATCCTTGTAGAAGTTGACGCTTGTGGTTCTGATGATCTTGTTTTCTTCGTAGGTTGTTCATATTCATGGTCTGAGTCTGTATCGTCATCCGAGATACACATACTATTCAAGGGCGTGTTTCTTTCACTGTGTCCACCAATTTCAATGTCTTCATCTTCGGTGCTTTCTTCAAATTGCATAATTGTGAAACTCCACCAACAAACCTCCGCAAGCAATGCATCCAATTTTTTGCTTTTGAACCGCTTTTCAAATGGCATGGTCACCTGGTGGAACCTCTCTCCTTGTTCGTCTGATTCCTGAGGTGATTGTGCCAAAAATGTATCGAGGTGGTGGTGCAAGAAATGCAATTTCAGCGTCATGGATGCACCGATTTTTTCGAAATAAAACAGCAACCTGTCCACTCGTTGCTGTATCTCTTCTCGCTGGACACGGTTCTTTCCTAGAACGCCTTCTATTACTTTTTTCAATGCGTTCCATGCATGTTGGTGGTCGTGATGCTCTGAAAGCAAATGTGTGAAAGAATCACTTTTGATCAATTTCCGAATATCAGGTCCATTGAGAATACCTGTTTTAAATAAATAAGAAAAACGAAAAAATTATTGGTAATGAGAATGTATAGAAATTAACAAATTTAGATATGACAATATTGAAATACAGAGTACGATACGTACCGTTTTTAATTTTCTCATCACTGAGTTTCGGAATGATGGATTTCAAACAGTCAAAGGCGCCGTTAACTTTTTTGACCACCACTTCAACGAATTTCCCAGCTATTCCCAGTTTCATGTGGATGGTGGCAACAAAATATCATCCAGGTCCTTTATCATAGGTTCATTGCGTAATTTTAATTGTTTATTGAGCTCGGGAGTTCTTCCTTTCCAATCTTTACATTGATATTGATTTCCTTTGTATCGTGAATCCCAATTACAAAGGAAGCAGAAGTATTTTGGATATCCGCCCTTTTCTATAATCCCTTGTAGTATGTTGACCACCTTCAGATCGCAACAAATGTTCCATTTGTGTTCATCGTATTTGATTTTCTTCAAAATTTCGCCCATTGCTTCATACGTTTCCTTCATAGTTGTGCTGAATCCCAATGGAATGCATGGTTTTTTATTTTTTTTGTGCAGCAGCACAGCCTTCAAACTAGTCACTGAACCATCGATGAATAAACGCCAGTCGCCAGCGATATAATCCATTCCCAATTTTTTCACTAAACCTGGGATATCATGGCAGTACGTGAACGTATTTGCTTCGTCAACGGAATAAAATTTCTGAAAATCAGCTTGGCGTTGTCGGTATGATGTTGCGCTGACATTTTGCTGTGTTAGTTTTCTTCTCTTCAAAAATTATGTCAGCCATTCGGAGTCGTGTTGTGATAGTCCCAGCTTGGCCACAATGTAATCCATTTCGATTTGTGGTAGCGGTTGTGGTGCACTATTTTCAATATCGGGTATCCAATCAGCATCATCCAAATCGGTCGGATTGGTGAAAACGGTTTCGGCTAGCAGGGACACAGTATCCGCACTCGGAGGTTTAGGTGCATCGGTATCAGCAGGGCGTTGCACTGGAAGTGTGGCAGTAAATGCAGCAGTGTATACTTTTGTTTTCAATTGTTGTCTGTTTAATCCAGGATGAAAATTTATGCATGCATAGCACCTGGATTCATCATGTCCAGTTGTGTCTTCCACCCAAATTACTGGCTTCATAAAAGATAACTTTCTACTTTTTCCGTGAATCCATTTAAGAAGGGTAGTATAACAACTGTTGCACACTGTGTTCGGCGTAAAATTTGCACCACTTAAATCTGCTTCATCGAAATAATTACAATACGCGGTTTTGAATTGCTCAGTAAACAAATTTTTTCGATCTCTTTTCTGTATTTTTCGGACGATATGACCACAAACGTAACAATATTCATCCAAATATGGGCACTTGTTGTTTTCCATATTGATATATTTTATGTTTTGTTGTTATTCACTTTTAAAAAACTGGAGAAAAATCACTTTTACTGTTCGCGTTCGTCGGCACTGGCTGAATGCCAAAAATCGATCAATGCACACCTATAAATACTACGTATTTTTGAATATTTTACTGCCAGGTACTTATAAATGGGCGCATATTTTAAGGGCGGCTGGCTATATACCTGATTCAGCACTTGTACGTTTCAAACTGTGCAAAACTTTCCAAATAATGACCACCCTTAAATGTGGGTGCAATTTCTGTAAAAAAATCATATAGGTAGCCACCGGAAAAACCCAAATAATAAAAAGGTCCACTTTCCGTTTAATTGTCCACGTACATTTATTACCGCAATCATAAAAATCAAATAACCTTTTGTTTATTCCTTTTTTTTTAATTCTCAGAATCATGAAAAAGGTGTCAATGTTTTCTCCAAATAATGTTGTGCATATCTCGAGCAAATTTTTGAAATTCATACATTTACTCAATTGCGAATAAAAGCGAAACGCGTGCATCGATTTTTATGATCTTTGTCTCATTTTGCTCATAGGTTATGTGACTTTGCGCAAAAATAACTAGACTTGAAACTTTTTTCCATTTTGCATTTTTTATGTATTTTTAAAAAAAAAAATTTAAATTTTTAGGCAAAAAATAATTTTTTTCCCTTCATACATTCATTTTTAACTTCGAAAGTGTTACTTGTATAGGAAAACAATATATGAACAGATTAAGGGAATTGTAATTCTTAATTTTTTAAAATTTATTTCAACTAAATTGGGCTAGTGGTTGTCGAGCTATGTCAAACAACAGGGCCTAAAACGTGATAAATTCCCCTATACGATAGTACTAACTTCAAATCGATACTAACTTCAAATCGCAGGTAAGAAGACAAAACGAATGATGCAGAAATTCTTCTTTTTGGGTCTAATTTCACATACAGTTCACAGAATTGAGTTGGCAATCAATTAACTGAAAAATGTTGTACTGTGTTATTGAACGTATGGCTCCAGGTGTAAAAATATTTTTTTTTGCATTTGTTTCAATAATAAGTAAATTATAACGGATAACTGCATTATTTCAGTTATCAGTAAAAAATTATTGGTAACTGAAAAGTTTTTCAGTAAGCAGTACGCCGATGTATGTGAATTACTCGCTAAATATGACTGTTTTTTTTTTAATTCCAACGGACACATACATTTGGTTTGTTTATTTGACATTAAACTTTAAAAAATTATACATTTGGTAGAAAAACCATATATGTAAGCTACACTTATACTTTTAGCCGGTGGAAGTTTCCAATACATCGCACAGAGGGGCAAAATCCATAAAAAGTGCCGATTAAATAATTGGGATGTCCTGATTTAGATTTTTTTTTTTGATGGATTTTTATAAATTCATAAAAAAGCACTATTTAAAACTATAAAAAAAGTGGAAAACAACTTTGAACCTTTTGGCTTTCTTGTATTTAAAAAAAAATAGTCTTAATTCACAATTTTTGTTGTAACTTTGGAATAAAAACCGATAAATTAGTCATTTAAATTGCAAATAAGAGCATACGTTATGTACTTTTAGAAAAAAATATTTTGTTAAAAATAAAAAGAAATAAATATTCAATACGTATTTTTATTAATAAAATTTTAAATTTATATCCGGGTTTTTTCTCCAAATTCCATTATTTCACAAATTCAATTAAAAAAAATCACATAAGAAAATACAAAAAACAAACAACCATTTCAGAAAAAACTGAATTGATAGGCTTTTTTATTTACTTCATTTCATTAATTTTAAAAGTATTATTTACTTCATAATCATCATTTAATTCATTAAAATAATCTTCATCTCAATCGTCATTGCCCCCATTATCATTTTCGCTGTGTGGAGAATAACCAATTTCAATGCAGACTGTGGTATTTGCCTTAATTTTATTTTGCAACTTTTCCTCAGGCTTGAAATGAAAGGATCAGAACGAAAAATAAATCTATTAAACACGTCTTCTATTGCTTCCTGAGATTCTTCAGTTAGTTGGTGAAAGCGATTTAATTCCTGGCCCGTGAATAAAGTATTTCTGTAGAGAAAGGAGGTATAAAATCCCATGAATCATTTTTTTGAAATAGGCTGACAGTATCATTAGCGCAATTTGAAAATCTGTTAATCTTGAAATTTTGATGAAAATAGACACTCAGTGGTATGGCCGGTGTTGCAGATTAGCCGGCTATGTAGATTAGCTTTAGTTTGCGATTCGGGATTTTCAAATTCGGGATATTGAATTCGTGATTGTAAATTAATTATAATTAATCAATTACTGAAAATAAAAATTGTTTTAATAGATCTTACAACCATTATTTTTTTACTAAGAAATTTAAAACTTTTTTTAAACATTTTGGTTCGTAAAAGAAAAATTTGGATTCGGATTTGGAATTAAACGAAAACATATTTTTTTATTTCTCGATGAACTTAAAAGAAGTGAAATTAAAAATTGTTAAACTATTTATGATTTTATTATCAAAGTTGTTTTTGGGAATACTATTATTTATTAAAAGATTTTGTTTGTTGTGCTTAATTCCCTTTTTAAATAATTGATAAAAAATACTGAAATTTATTGTTGAAATAATAGTATTCCCAAAAACAACTTTGATAATAAAATTTTAGCAAGTGCACGTGCATAAAAAACTGAACTGGCAGATTGTTTTTATTTTGTTTTCTTGCGAAAACAATAAAAGTACTTTGTTTTTGTTTTTAATATGTTTTTTCTTTACCCACTTACAGCTACAATTAATGTTGGGAGAATTCCAACTAATTGTAGCGGGAAATGTAAGAAAAGATAAAAACTCATCACTGATGTATTGTTTGGTATTTTGTTTAAGCTTTGATATCGTTGCAAAAAATACTTTTTTAATTGTTTGTAGGTAATTCTCATTCCCTCTGTAGTCTTGTTTGCTGATAGCTTTGGCTTTTCTAAAATTATTTAGGAGAACGTTTCCTGATGATCTGGCCTAAGCAACCAGTGAAATGCGCATAGGAACAGCTTATCCTCCAACAATAAATTTCAGTATTTTTTTTATCAATTATTTAAAAAGGGAATTAAGCACAACACACAAAATCTTTTAATTATTTATGATTTAAAAAAAAAAACAAGTTTTCCTTTAACCCCTTTCATTGAAGATACTGTACATCACTGTTAACTATAGAGTGAGCTCTTCGCCATTTATTTCGAGAACCTCTTTCGTTATTTTCATGAAGGCCAATATTTGGCAATCGGGCGGAGTTCTGGACAAATGTGGTCTTGATTTATGTGAGTACCGCCATTATGGCATAATCTCACGGTGAACCTCAACCACATTGTGAGTTAATATTAAGCACTCGGTCTCTTATATGAAGAATCCCTTCCCGCGACTTTAGGTTTAAGCCACAGCCACTACGTGGTCTCTAGATTAGCGCCTGTACTCTGGGCAACGACTGCCGCAAGACAATAAACCTGCGAAGAGGAACCATTTCTCGCGAAACCCCACTAAAGGGAGACATAAGCCAGCAGTCAGACCGGTTTACACTGGGGGCACTGATACCCATACACTACAGTTTAATTCCGCAGGTGAAGACCTCGAGTTAAATTAGGTCCGCGGACCAAAAAGAACTCTGTCTTTTGATAGTTTCATTTGCGCTATCAAGTACCATTCATATTCTTTTTTTGTATGTTATTATAGTTGGCCTTTTTCTAAAAGGATAATTATTAGTTTTTTTTTTGTTTGGCTGCAGGTTCACGTAAATAAATAAAATTAAAAATTCGTGATTTATGTTTTATATTTTTTTTTTTATTCTGTTTATGTAAAGTTAACACTTATTTAATTTCTAACGATCTAAAGAAAAATTTGACAACGATCTAAAGAAAAATTTGATTTAACGTGGGCTTTCCAGATCTCATTGAAAAATTGGTCAAAGTAAGAAAAGGAAAAATTGCCAAAAAAAAAATCATGTTATATAAATATGTTAAAAACTAAAAATTACGAAATATCGCCCAAAAAGGGTTATATGTATTTATAGGCTGTGGGAAAAATCGCCCAAAGAAAAATGGCCCAAAAAAAGAAATGAAAAATCGCCCAAAAAAATTCCATGTAAAATTGGGCCTAAATTCATATGAAAAGTGACCTAAAATTTTTGGGCTATTTTTCGTTATTGTTGGGTGATTTTTCGTTTTTTAAATTTGTATGAAAAATGGCCCATTTTTTTGATTTTCTCCTCTATGGTATAACAAACACCGGCTTCGCTTACTAAAGCTTCTCTGCACAGCCGGCCTTCGGCCGGGCGCAAGGATTTTCTCCTCTATGGTATAACAAATACCGGCTTCGCAAACTAAAGCTTCTCTGCACAGCCGGCCTTTGGCCGGGCGCAAGGATTTTCTCCTCTATGGTATAACAAACACCGGCTTCGCTAAGTAAAGCTTCTAAAATCTGCCTTGTTTCCAAATGAAAGCCGACTATGCAGAGAAGCTTTAGTTAGCGAAGCCGGTGTTTGTTATACCATAGAGGAGAAAATCCTTGAGCTTGAAGCTTTAGTTAGCGCAGTGTCCATGGACACTATGACACTTTTTGGAGTGTCATAACGTCCATGGACACTATGACACTAGACGTTATAACATGCCACCGGGAAAAAATTCGTTTTTGCTTTTTGGGTCATTTTTCATTTGTTTTTTTTGGGCCCTTTTTCGTTTCTTTTGGGCAAAATTTCATATATAACTTTTTGGGTCATTTTTCATGTTCTGTTGGGCGATTCTTCATTTGGGCGATTTTTCATTTTTTTTTTTTTTGCCATTTTTCTTTGGGCGATTTTTCCCACAGCCGTATTTATAATGCAAAATCACCCAAATTTGTATAATAAATGTTTGGGCGATTTTTCATATATTGCTTTGGGCGATTTTGCTTAGGGTCATTTTACAAGTAGCAATACTTTAAACTCAATCGAAAAATAAAACCTTATAAAGAAAGCTTATTATAGAATTAAAGTAAGACTTTAAAAAAAAATTCCAAAGAGGACTTAAAATTCGACTTTAACACAATATTTTTTGTACATAAGTATATGTATGTCCTTTGCTACTCGTATAACAAACATTTGCCACTTCTATATTTTATGTGGATTTTTTATTTCATATTTGCTCAAAATGTAATTGTAAAAATGGCTGTATCCGGTTTCAGTATAAGAACGTGTTTTTTCTTCCTTTTCGAAAAAAGTCACAAAACTACTTCAAGCAAAAAAAATACTAGATTCGAAAAAAAAACTACAAAAACTCAACTTAAACTGGCGGAAATTGTGTCGTGTATCAATGTTACCGTTTTAAGTTTTCAATTTCTTTTCCGTGATTTTTTAAACACACACACACACTTTAAAATGTTTCTGCACATATGTTTGAGCATTCATGTGTAAAAGAATATATTTTAGTGTTATGTGTGTCGGGGTGTTAAAGTTGATTTGTAAAGGAACTTTTGTTTATAATTGAGTGTGAGTGTGTGCGTGTGTTTTTACAAGTGCATTATATAGAAGTGTGGGAATTTACGCAAGTTTTTTTCACCATTTTTTTACTATTCTTCATAACTTTATGACATATAAGTTGCATTTATGTTCGAGAAATGTAAAGTTAAACTTTTTTGTGTTTAAACTGTTTTTTACTTTTTTTTTTTTTTTGCTTTTCTTGCAACATGTAAGTAATCGCTTTGAAACAAGTTTCAAATTTTAGATATTATAAAGTGTTTTAGTAAATTGTGGGTCATAAAATAAAATCGAAATGTTTGTAACTTAGATTTTATTTAAGTCACTTGTGAATAAACTTAAATTTTTTCGAGTGTTAGCAAATGTGTGAAAGAAAACCAAAATGTTTTTTATTCAAAAACTTAAGAGAAATATTTGACGTAATAAAACTTCAAATTTAGTGGACCGCTGGAAAATTTTTGACTCAATAAAAGTTGTATATTCTACGCAAGATTAAAAAAAAAATATTTTATCCAATGCTGAAAAAAATACATTTTACACCAACTTTAAATAACTCATTTAATCTTATAATGAAGTATATAATTTAGAAATAAAGAACCCAACTGCAAACAAGTCAAATTTTATGTAATGCACTTAAAAGACCGAAACAAGATTGAAAATAGAAAACAAAACCAGTAAAGCCTCTAGTACACGGCATGTAAAAAGCCACATGCGCATGTGGTTCTGGCGTAATTTTGACGTTATCACACAACACGCAATGCTTATTGTGGCTTTGCATTGACGTCAAAATTACGTCAGAACCACATGCGCATATGGCTTTTTACATTCCGTGTACTAGAAGCTTAAGAAAGCATAGTCGGTCAAGCCCAACAATATGATACCCTACACCACAGTTATTAAAATTAAATTTTTGAGAGCGTACCCTATTTGAGACGCATTGAGTAAATTTATTAGAGAAATTTTAAGTATATTTTTTTAATGTGGTGTTTATAGAACACGAGCGCCTTACTCGTCCGTTCAACTTTCATTAAAAATAAAAACAAAATTTCGAAATTTGTTTTTGTTTTAAATGTTATTTGAACGGACGAGTAAGGCGCTCGTGTTCTATAAACTACACAAAAATTTTTATTTTTTTTAATGTTTTCTTTATAAAAGTTTTCACAGAACTAAACTATTTTTTCTACATCAATATTTTTTTATAATTGAAAAATAAGGGAAGACTTGTTTAAGAATAATTTAACAAGTAACTATAAATTATAAATATAAAAGTTTAAATGTTAAAATAATAATAATAACAATTCATAAAATATAAAATAAATAAAATATTTAATTAAATCTTAAATATGTTGCAATATTTATTAAATATATAACTATTGGCAATCATGGACCCGCCAGAACCAAACTATGTTTTGAGATTAAGATTCATCTAAAATTTCTTTGTGCTGAATTTTATTTAGATATCTTCATCAATATGAGATTAATTTGCCTTTAAGTGATTTTAGAATGGGGGCTTATATGGGACCTATGACTAATTTTAGACCTACCAGCACAACATTTTGTCATGACTTAGTAGCTATCGCAAAAGTTATTGTCGAAAATTTTTACTGCAATACTAACACTTATAAGGAAGTTATGGCGTTAAGAACTTTTCCTGCAGTAATAATTGTATGGGAGCTTTGGTAAGATGATGCAGAATGCAATCAGATAAGTTGGAACCAAATTGAATCTATATATCAGGTCTTCCAATCGGAAAATCCCGATCCCGGAAATTCCGGGATTTTCGAGATTAAACAAATTCCGAATCTCAGGATTTTTGATTTTTATCCCAGTATTTTCGGGATGCTGATTTTTTTATATTTTTGTTATTTTTACATTCGTTCAATAATTTGTATACCTAAAGATATTTTTTTTACGTGCATATGGTAACAAAAAAAGTTTTTGATACACCCTGTTGTTAAAAAATAAACAAAATATACAAAAACACAAATAGTTACAATACAACTTGTAAATGGCAGAAAATTTTTTGTGTACAAAAAATATCCATTAAATAAGTTTAAACGATTTTTATATAATTAAAATATGAATTTTGTGAAACACAAATCAATAAAATACGATAAAAGTTTCGTCAGATACTAGATTGATATCATGAGATGAATTCTTCTCAAACGACTTTTAAAAGTTTTCACTACTTAATTTCCAAATCGCACTTAATCAACAACAGGGTATTATCTCAAAATTTTTATTTTTCCACTTTTTCGAAAAAATCTACACGCTATATTCATATCTGCCCGCTGTAAAAATATCTTGCTATTTTGTATACTTTTTGGTAATGAAACGGTTGGTTTAAAAATTCATTTCCATATGCCTTCAATGTTAAATTAAAAATTGTTTTGCTTCTACTGAAAATGTTTAAATTTTGAGTTAATACCCTCTTGTTGATTAAGTGCGAAATGTATTTTAAAATTTTCCAAATATATTTTAAAATTTATTAAAAAATCGGCCATATGTATTTTAAAATTATTCAAATGTATTTTAAAATTTTCCAATTTTTTTGTTGAAATTATCCAATTGTATAAATTTTGTTTTATTCAACCTTTATTTTTTTAAATTGTTAAAAAAGATTTTTTAGAATGTAATAGATTATTTTTCCAAAAAAAAATTTTTTTTTTTTTCCTGTTTTGTTTTTATAAACTAAATGTCTATAAATTTGTGCTACATTTTCCGTGTCCGATTTAAAATTAATCCTTAACAATTCTGGTACATTAATGATTTGTAACATTTCTAGCATATAACGGCGCTTATATTATTTTTTTCTGTGTTTAAAATTGATACTTTCTCAAAGTCCGGAGAGTGATTTAATCTAGCGCAATGGGTTGTTAATGCTGTCTTTTGTGATGAAATATCCCTAAATTTTTGATTTGATTTGTGACCTGCAATTCTAGTTTTCAGTTTATTCTTTGTCGTACCTACATATACTTTATTGCATTGCTCATTAATATTTCCCTTACAAGGTATTTAATAAACTACATTTGACATTTCCAACTTGTGTACTTTATCTTTTGTTTTAGTGAATAATTTACCAATGGTAATATACGATTTATGTGCTATTTTATATGTCTTTGTATCAATTATTTTCGACTTTTCTAACTTTTCTGATATTTTAGGAATATAAGTTAGTGATTTGTAAAGTTTCGGTTCTGTAATTATACCAGGAAATTAAAAAATTTTTTAGAATGTAATAGATTATTTTTACAAAAAATTTTTTTTTTTTTTAATTGTAAATAATTTTTTCTATGTGACAATTATTATTATTTTTTCATTATTTAAAAAAAAACGTTTGTTTAATTGTTTAATTTATTTCCCTGATGATGATACACATTGCTGTACCGAAATATTGGAGTTATAAAATAAATCTAATAAAAATTTGTATATAAAAAAGAAAAAACCTCAAGCTCAATAAATTATAAAACAATTATCCAATTGTATTTGAAAATTTCCAAAATGTTTTCTTGTGCACGATTATATAAAATACATTTGGAAAATTCAAAAATACAATTGGACAATTCAAGAATATATGGACTTAAATAATTTTGAAATACACTTGGAAAATTTGAAAATACAATTTAACAATTGTAAAATACATTTGGACAATTGTAAATACATTTGGATAGTTGTAAAATACATTTGTGTAATTTTAAAAAACATTTCGAAATTTTTAAAAGACATTTGTATAATTTTGAAATACATTTGGAGAATTTTAAAATACATATGGAAAATTTCAAAATACATTTGGAAAATTTAAAAATACAATTGGACAATTCAAGAATAAATGGACTTAAATAATTTTAAAATACACTTGGAAAATTTGAAAATACAATTTAACAGTTGTAAAATACATTTGGACAATTGTAAATACATTTGGATAGTTGTAAAATACATTTGTATAATTTTGAAATACATTTGGAGAATTTTAAAATACATATGGAAAATTTCAAAATACATTTGGAAAATTTTAATATACAATTGGAAATGTTATAATTTTTTATAGCAGTAAACAAATATGCATAGAAATACAAGATTTTTATGTTTTTTGTTACCTTTTTTATTACATAATCGTTATGAATTGTGATCAATTAATAACTTAAGTTTGTTTTTATTATGTATTTTACAAATAAATAATATATTTGCATGAAATATATATATTTACTAGAAAATTAAGTTGTTTTTATACAGTTAAAAATGTTTTTATGTATTGGGTATAAATAAAAAAATAATTTAAAAAATCCTGAAAAAATTTTAATATTCCCGTAAATCCCGAGATTAAAAATATACCGAAAATCCCAGGATCCAAAAATCGGGATCCCGAAACATTTTCTTTAATCTCGAATCCCGGGATTCATAAAAACCAATCCCGACTGGAAGCCCTACTAAATACCAACAAAATAAGTTGGTTTTTGTTTCATGCCGTTATCTATCAAGTTTTGCAGAGCGAATTATGGTGATGCTGACCCTCTTAGAAGAATGTGTAACACCTTTAATCAATTATAGATTTATTGATTTTTCATTGGAAGCAAAGTCAATAAGTAGATCAATAATTGATTTTCCTTACTGATAGTAAAATTAATGTAATCAAATGTTTGTTTACAGTCTATTGTATTTAAGTGTAATTTTTAATTTTTAAAATGACTGTAAGGAAAATTCCATAGGTAATTAATTAATAAATAAATAAATATTTAGCGATCCATCTGTTTCATCAGCAATGTGCAAAAGAAAATAAGGAGAACTTAATTTGACAAAAAATCAATTCACAAATAACTAAAAAGAGCGTTCATCATAAAAATGGGCTAAATTATGCACAAAAATGTTTGCTAAGGATCCTGATAACATTTTGTTTCAACGTAAACACTTAAGATATTTCATAGTAAGGAAAGACATTTTACGAGCAGTTGTTATCTCAAAAAGTCAACATTTTTTCTGCTTAAAAATTAATTTTTCTCTTTTATCAATTAAACTACTCATGTCAAACCTATTTAAAATATTGAAGAATGTTTTTCCATTACTATAAGATAAATAAAAATGTCTATAAATATTTCATGTCCACTTATTTAAAATTAAATTTAAGTCAATTACTTCCAGCTTCTTTATTCCTTTTAAGCCCTCTTATTGTATTAGAATTTCTATTATATAATTAAGAAAATAAATTGAGTGCCTAATAATCAAATAATTAATTCAACATAATTTTATTTTTATTCTACCACAGCACAAAGCCTATAAGTAACATTAATTAAGTGTAAACAAATTATTAACTTTTCAAGCAGCAATTTTTTTATTTGTTGGTGTGTAAATTTTTTGTGCGGAAGACCATAAATCCTTTTTTTAAATTCAATTTAATATTCTTTTTACTGCAAAAAATATCAAAATTAACGACATTACAAAAACAAAAAAGTGCATATAATATACATACTGGAAACCAATACACATACATAAGTAAATATCACTATATTATAAGATACAAGCTCCTACACATACAACTAAACTGTGATATAGTAAATTTTAATTTTGTTACAAAACTTTTTTTGCAATTTCTCTAGCGTTTTTGTTTCAATATATTTTTAACAAATAGTTTGCAAATTGCAAAAGCATTAAATTAAATGCTTGTAATTAATTATGTGTACATACACACGCACACACACATATATATACTTTTAAGCCCTTATATGTTTATACTCCCATACTATTTCATGTAAGTCAAATAAAACTTTCACGTTTATTTGTGTTAGAATGTATGAGTGCGCGAGTATGCATTTGTATTGTGTTCAAAAAAAGTGTTTAAAATATAAAACTATTCGCAAAAAATAAAACAGCCACTCTAAATGAAACAAACAAACAAACAGCAAAACGCAGAAAAAACTTTCCCTTAACTAGAACAACTACTACGACTATGTTGCTGATGACGCTGATGCTGATCACTTACTCATACATTTGCAATAGAGTAAAGAAAATCATGTACACATACAGTGGTATGAGTAGTTCCTATATGGACATGTGTGGAACAATATTATGTGCCAGTATTTATGCATCTTGCTAAAGAGATAAAAATTTAAATAAATAAATGCCCCACCCACAGATAAAAAAATAAAAACAGTATAACCGAGAATACTTAACACAAATATTAGCCTTAAGAAAAATATTGAAGCAATTACATTAACTATTTAATATATTGTTATGCCTGAAAGGTGTTCGGCAGGTTCTATTTCAAAATTCTGATAGAATTCAATTAAAGAAATTATTTATAGCAACCATTTTTATTGTTCAAATGCGTTCAATGAATTAAATTTCAATTAATAAGGCTTTCCTGCAAAAGTCCTTTTTTCTCAATATTTCCAATACTTTTCACCTAAGCCAACCTTTGGTTAACATTGAAGCTATAGATATGAATACAGAAAACAAATAGCTAGAATCAGTATGTAGTTAATTAATAACATTTTTTTAAACTCTTCTGATATTTCTAACAATTTTCTTAATTGAATTTTTTGTAAATTGTCATATTAAAAATTTGTTTTAGTTGGAAAAATAAAATAATTTTCTGTCAATAATTTTCAATACAAAATTAAATTTTTATTTTTGGTTTTCATCTCGTAAAGAGTTAGCGATAGGACTGTTATTGACAACTGAGTCCATACAAGGGGTAAGGAAAGCTTTTATTTAACACTTTTTATCTAAGTTTTAACGCGGTATTATAAATTCTAGTTTTCAAATTCTGGTTGATGATTGTGTCAAGAATCCGTTTTGTGCACGTGTTAAAACCTTCTTCTGCATCGACCTTTAAGTCATTTTATGTTAAAGATATTTGTGATGATATTTTTATTATATTTAAATAAAAAATTAATTGTATCAACATTTTTAATGCCTTTCTTTCTTTTAATGAGCAGCAAAACATTTTGTTAATATGACAAAGTTTGTAATAAAAACTTTTATTTGATTGCTAACAAATATTTTCTTTAATGTTGCAAATTTATTGTTAACAAAATATTTGTTGAACAATTTGAATTAACAAAAATAAAATATTATATTTACAAATTCGGTTGTTGGTGCATATTCAATTTAAAATTTAATTATTGACGAATATGGTATTCAATATGACAGTTAATTTATCGTAATTTTTTCTATGTACGTTTACTGAGGAAATATAAAAATGGCTAATATAATAAAAATAACTTATAAAAAGAAAGAATTCTCATTTCTGGGTCAGTAGTTCCGTGGCTCTTTATATAAAATACAGGTTTTTGAAAAAAAAAATTATTAGTTGTTCAACATAGACTTCTTTAAGCTAATTTGTCCAACGTTTCTTCAATTTTTTGTATCGCTTTCAAAGTATAATATTTGACAGGTCTTCAAAATTGGTATTTGTTTGTCGGATTATTTCATCGTTTTTCCGCCGCGTCACATCTTCAGGTTTGGAAACAAGAAATAGTCATTCGGTGATAAATCTGGTGAAAAGGGTGGATGAGGGAGCAATTCGTAGCCTAAATCATGGATTTTTTGCCATGGAAGGCCTAATGAGCAACTAAAATTCCTTTTTTTTTTATTTCTCGTCAGATTAAGAGTGTTGGCGTCTGGCTGGTGTGAACCGTACGCTTATGTTTCCCATTATTTTGAATGCGTGAAACCGGACTGCATGTGGTGGCATCTGGCAACACCTCATGTAATATGTTGCTCAGCTGTGCTTTAACGCCACCTGAAAAATCAGTTTTTTTTCTTCTTCACCAGCGTCTAGCCAGACGCCGGCCATTAACAAAAAATTAAATAAAAAGTTAAAATTAAAAGAAAATAAGAATAAAATAAAGAATACATTAAAAAAAACCTGAAGAAAAGTGAAGTAGTGTTTTGTAATAAAGTACCAGTGAGCCACAGAAAATAAGGGGGGTTCTTGTGTTCTAACCGGAGACGGTGTGTGTGTTGATTGACCTGCCTCAACAAGTGGCTTTGCGCCCTACAAACTTTAACCAACCGAGTAGCCAGCTACCCGTAGTTCCCATCGGACATAAGACCAGGCCAACCACGTTTGCCCTCAGTGCCGTAACCCAGAACCAGGTAACCCCATTGTGCACCCAAACAAAGAGGGAGTCTACCAACGATGGCTGTCAGACACAGCTTAATAAAACTTTGACAGGAGTCACCTGATTTTTTTCAGTATTAAGTATAAGATTCAATAAATCTTCATATATTAAATATGAACTAACAATAATTAATCAAATTTTATCCTAATATTTACTTTATGTCCTGCCAGTGCCAGACAAAAAAGATTTCGTCATCACGATTTCTGTTCACATATGTAAGTTTTTATCGCTCATTTGATTGGGTGAGTGCTGCACTGTCTCTTCTCCTTAAGCGAGTGTGGCCGCCATTATTTAAAATATTTCGGGATATTAGATTTGGGTGCAGTTCCAGCCTTTTTAAATATCTTACTGCATATTTCGTTATCATAGTTTTTACTAATGGCACATTGAGATCCTTGTGGATATTTGAGTTTTTGACGCACCAGGGAGAGGCTGTGATTTTTGAAGAAGTTTATTTTGGCGCCTTTGAATTTTTTCGATGTTCGAAGCCGAGGCAGTGCCCCATAACTAAATACCTAGTACCAAATTGGTTTTAAGATAGAGTTGCAAAGTAAAAGTTGGCAATCGAGACTATGAACAGAATTTCTTCCAATAAGCCAATTAATTTGAATTGCTTTTAGTTTCATTTGAGAACTGATATATGGTCAGCTTATTATTTGTTTGGCGAACCGCCAATTTAAAAAAAATAGTTAGATATGGGGTATATGCTTAATCCAAACCCCGTTTCACCAAATTAATATGGCTTCTGAGATATTAAGCATTAATTTTGCACAAAAAAATCACTATTTGAAAGTTTATTAATTATTGTTTTGCTCTACAAGCCACTGTTTGGCGATTGCAGCAAATTCCTCATACCAAGACGTATAAAATTAATTTCACTCTTTCTTTGCTTCATTGAGGTAAGAAAAACAAAGTAGTTAAAACGAAAGAAAAAAATGGCAACAAGATAATAAATTACACTCTTGCTTCTCTTCATTGCCGTAAGAAAAGTAAGCAGTTAGCGCAAAAGCAAAATAAAATATCAAGAACTCAATACATATACTGCACTAAAAACTACTATTTAAAAATAAATTAAGAAAAGTGGCGTATGCCGCATAAAACAAAAATTTTTCACTTCTAATAAAATACTATTAACTTCAAGCTTCTTTCATTAAAGTTCACAAAAATTTGAATTTTTCTTCAAAACATATGCCGGAGGCAGTGGTAAAAATACAAAAAAAATTCTCTCGTTTTTCTTCACTACGACTTTCTGGCATATGCGCCAAGCCAATAATGAGCTGATCCGATGCCTGTTGACAGGAGCAGTATTGATCTTGCAGTTAAGACGGACTTATTTACTCGCTGTCGCGCAAAGGCTGTTTTAAAAACAGATTTTTACTTTTATTCCTTTAATGGGGGAAAGATATTTGCATTGTTTTATGTAAAATAGTTGCTTTTTTGCAATACTATTTTTGTATTTTTGATCTAATCTTTGTGGGACTGAAAAAAAAAATCTATCATACAGATAATTGTTCATAGACTCATATCCCAAAAATCCTTATTATAGGAACCATGTCCGAAGCTTAAAATGTTACTTAATTGCTTATTTTAAGTCCATATCACTGAAAGGATTATATGAAGTGATGAATCAATTTCACCCGTTTGTTTTTAAATATTTCAATATCATGTAATTATTCTAATTTCATATTAAGGTAACAATGGAAATACAAAAAAATAATAATAGTATTAGAGCCTAAAAAATCTGAACATAATAGCACATTCTACAGACCAATAAATTTGTTTTCCAGCTTTTCAAAAATGTTTAAAAGAGTTCTTCTAAAGAGGTTATTGCCAATGTAAGAGAAACAAAATATTATACCTGATCACTAGTTTGGATTCAGATATAAACATGGCACCCCAGAACAATGTCATGGGGTTGCCAACAGCATTTCTAACGCCTTAGAAAAAAATTATATTGTTCGGCTATATGTTCAGATATTGAACAGGCTTTCGACAGATTGTGGTACGATGGACTTATGTAGAAATTTAAAAATCTAGTTCCAGCTGCATTTAATTTAATGCTAACAGCCTATATTAATGACAGATACTTTTTTATGAGTGTAAAGGAAAATTACTCTAGTTTTGGTCGTATTAACGTGGGAGGTATACCACAAGGAAGTGTTTTTGGACTTTTGTATACTATTTTACAGCACATATGACTACAATTGAAAACATAGCCACTGCTTCATATGCAGACGACACTGCTATATTAGCTTCAAATAAAGCGCCAGTCATAACTTCTGAATTGTTACAAAATCAATTATATCTTGTTCAAGACTGGCTCCAAAGATGTAATATTAAGGTGAATAATGGAAAATCTGTCCATGTTACATTTACCCCAAGAAAAAATAATTTTTCGCCAGTATATTTAAATGGCACTGTTATACCAAGCAGCAATACACTTAAAAATCTATGTCTTTATCTTGATCGGAGACTTTCGTGGAAACACAGAAAAAATTATTAAATTTCTCTAATCACCAAATTTATACCAAATTCATAATATCAAGCAAACAAATTGTTGATTTTGCATCTATTACCAAAATGATAACTAAAAATTGTGAATATTTTTTTTCAATAAATGATATTTTTAATTTTAATTAGTGATTAAAAAACTTTGCAATTTCAAACAATGTGTTAATTTAAATAAATATTGACAATACCCAACAGCAATGCTACATGTTTAAATTATATTATTTAGACATTTTAATTAGGCTTAAGTTCATTGAATTTAATTTGCATTAAATTATTTTTATGAAGAAAGGAAGTTTTACAACATGGGAGATTAACTAAAATTGTTATTGATAATTTTCATTCTTGACTGACCTGGGATTCGAAGCCAGGCTGTCTGGCGTGTGACTCGAACCCAGGCGGCTGGTTACCCTGACATGTTTCGACCTCAACCACTAGGTCTCCTCAGAGGGATTTGCCGTCTTACACTCGCAGCCATCGATGACTGCTGACGTCAGTAGTCAAACATCAATCCTTAAACCAAATTGTATTTTAACCTTTGGTAGATCGAAATTTGCTTTTTGAATGATTATCCATTTTTAATTGATCTCACATGTTTTCCTTACTTCTGTTTTTTCGTACTTTTTGTCAAGAATTCTTCTTGAAGTCCAAAGTACATTTTTTTGTTTTTCCTGTTTTTGTCTTTCTTTTTTCTAGTTGACCTTTTTCAGCACAACTTGAAGGACAAATGTAAACATAGCTCGTGCCTTAGCTGTTAACAATAATTAGTATTGTGGTTATTTTATTGAACTGTTAATGGTTTTTAATCCAAATTTAGACATTTTAATTAGGCTTAAGTTCATTGAATTTAATTTGCATTAAATTATTTTTATGAAGAAAGGAAGTTTTACAACATGGGAGATTAATTAAAATTGTTATTGATAATTTTCATTCTTGACTGACCTGGGATTCGAAGCCAGGCTGTCTGGCGTGTGACTCGAACCCAGGCGGCTGGTTACCCTGACATGTTTCGACCTCAACCACTAGGTCTCCTCAGAGGGATTTGCCGTCTTACACTCGCAGCCATCGATGACTGCTGACGTCAGTAGTCAAACATCAATCCTTAAACCAAATTGTATTTTAACCTTTGGTAGATCGAAATTTGCTTTTTGAATGATTATCCATTTTTAATTGATCTCACATGTTTTCCTTACTTCTGTTTTTTCGTACTTTTTGTCAAGAATTCTTCTTGAAGTCCAAAGTACATTTTTTTGTTTTTCCTGTTTTTGTCTTTCTTTTTTCTAGTTGACCTTTTTCAGCACAACTTGAAGGACAAATGTAAACATAGCTCGTGCCTTAGCTGTTAACAATAATTAGTATTGTGGTTATTTTATTGAACTGTTAATGGTTTTTAATCCAAATTTAGACATTTTAATTAGGCTTAAGTTCATTGAATTTAATTTGCATTAAATTATTTTTATGAAGAAAGGAAGTTTTACAACATGGGAGATTAATTAAAATTGTTATTGATAATTTTCATTCTTGACTGACCTGGGATTCGAAGCCAGGCTGTCTGGCGTGTGACTCGAACCCAGGCGGCTGGTTACCCTGACATGTTTCGACCTCAACCACTAGGTCTCCTCAGAGGGATTTGCCGTCTTACACTCGCAGCCATCGATGACTGCTGACGTCAGTAGTCAAACATCAATCCTTAAACCAAATTGTATTTTAACCTTTGGTAGATCGAAATTTGCTTTTTGAATGATTATCCATTTTTAATTGATCTCACATGTTTTCCTTACTTCTGTTTTTTCGTACTTTTTGTCAAGAATTCTTCTTGAAGTCCAAAGTACATTTTTTTGTTTTTCCTGTTTTTGTCTTTCTTTTTTCTAGTTGACCTTTTTCAGCACAACTTGAAGGACAAATGTAAACATAGCTCGTGCCTTAGCTGTTAACAATAATTAGTATTGTGGTTATTTTATTGAACTGTTAATGGTTTTTAATCCAAATTTAGACATTTTAATTAGGCTTAAGTTCATTGAATTTAATTTGCATTAAATTATTTTTATGAAGAAAGGAAGTTTTACAACATGGGAGATTAATTAAAATTGTTATTGATAATTTTCATTCTTGACTGACCTGGGATTCGAAGCCAGGCTGTCTGGCGTGTGACTCGAACCCAGGCGGCTGGTTACCCTGACATGTTTCGACCTCAACCACTAGGTCTCCTCAGAGGGATTTGCCGTCTAAACACTCGCAGCCATCGATGACTGCTGACGTCAGTAGTCAAACATCAATCCTTAAACCAAATTGTATTTTAACCTTTGGTAGATCGAAATTTGCTTTTTGAATGATTATCCATTTTTAATTGATCTCACATGTTTTCCTTACTTCTGTTTTTTCGTACTTTTTGTCAAGAATTCTTCTTGAAGTCCAAAGTACATTTTTTTGTTTTTCCTGTTTTTGTCTTTCTTTTTTCTAGTTGACCTTTTTCAGCACAACTTGAAGGACAAATGTAAACATAGCTCGTGCCTTAGCTGTTAACAATAATTAGTATTGTGGTTATTTTATTGAACTGTTAATGGTTTTTAATCCAAATTTAGACATTTTAATTAGGCTTAAGTTCATTGAATTTAATTTGCATTAAATTATTTTTATGAAGAAAGGAAGTTTTACAACATGGGAGATTAATTAAAATTGTTATTGATAATTTTCATTCTTGACTGACCTGGGATTCGAAGCCAGGCTGTCTGGCGTGTGACTCGAACCCAGGCGGCTGGTTACCCTGACATGTTTCGACCTCAACCACTAGGTCTCCTCAGGTCTCCTTTCTTCATAAAAATAATTTAATGCAAATTAAATTCAATGAACTTAAGCCTAATTAAAATGTCTAAATTTGGATTAAAAACCATTAACAGTTCAATAAAATAACCACAATACTAATTATTGTTAACAGCTAAGGCACGAGCTATGTTTACATTTGTCCTTCAAGTTGTGCTGAAAAAGGTCAACTAGAAAAAAGAAAGACAAAAACAGGAAAAACAAAAAAATGTACTTTGGACTTCAAGAAGAATTCTTGACAAAAAGTACGAAAAAACAGAAGTAAGGAAAACATGTGAGATCAATTAAAAATGGATAATCATTCAAAAAGCAAATTTCGATCTACCAAAGGTTAAAATACAATTTGGTTTAAGGATTGATGTTTGACTACTGACGTCAGCAGTCATCGATGGCTGCGAGTGTAAGACGGCAAATCCCTCTGAGGAGACCTAGTGGTTGAGGTCGAAACATGTCAGGGTAACCAGCCGCCTGGGTTCGAGTCACACGCCAGACAGCCTGGCTTCGAATCCCAGGTCAGTCAAGAATGAAAATTATCAATAACAATTTTAATTAATCTCCCATGTTGTAAAACTTCCTTTCTTCATAAAAATAATTTAATGCAAATTAAATTCAATGAACTTAAGCCTAATTAAAATGTCTAAATTTGGATTAAAAACCATTAACAGTTCAATAAAATAACCACAATACTAATTAAATTATATTATTTTAAACGAAAAAAGTCAATTAAGATTTTTTGTTATTTAATTGAAAATTTATTTCAAAACAACTAAAATGTTAATTAAATCAAAATAAAATTTTTAATTTTCTTTCACCCAAAAAAATAATTGATTATCACATTAATTAAATTTAAATACTTTTTAAGACATTTTTTTAATTGAAAAAACACATTTTTCTTTAATACACAGATGTAGTTTGACACAATTACCAACCAGTGCTGCCAGCCCGAAAAACTTAATTCATAAAAAATCACCCTTTATTACCTTCTTGCGACTCGATTAGGCAAGCAGCAGAAAAAAGAACTCTGCTAAATCAGCCTAGAATTTCGCGAAGATTTTAAAAGCAACACATATTGGCTAAATTATTTCGAAACTTGACGCAAAAATCAATGTAAGCTAGGGATGGGCAAATTGAAAAATATATCGATATATATTGTATCGATATTTTTTAAGAGTATCGATATTTATTAATTAAAAATATCGATATATCGATGTATTGAACGTATTAAGCTGAAATTATTACCAAATTTAAATGCATATTTACATAGGCACACACATATTACATGTAATTCCACTCTAACTTTTTATTGGTGTTTTTAATTTCAAATTTACTGCCTGTCCCTCGGTTTCGAACGAAACCTTCATTCGCTTAACTTTATTTTAAAACAAAAACCAATTTTCAAATTTGGTTTGTAAGGTAAGTTATGCGAACGAAGTTTTCGCTTGAAATCGTGGGACCGGCGGTTAATTCTACAATAAAAAAAATTTAAAAAAAAAGTAAAGAATACAAAAATTTTTTTATTTATTCGCCATATGAAATCTAAAACAAAAAACCAATTGGGATTATATAATGCCGGATTATAAACTGCCGGTAAACGAAACTTGTGAAACAGACTATACAAGTAAACTGTGCAATTTAATATTTTTAATATATAAGAACATGCTCAAACCAAAAAAAAAATATTTTTTTTATTATTAACATTCCAACTTTCATGAGTCTATTGCTGCTTATACGCCATAATAAAGGCGATTCCTTGCATAATTCTAGGAACCCTTTCCAGAATATTTTTTCCGCGCTTATTTTTTTGTTGTCATCTCTTAAAAAACCGAGACAAAACTGAACTGTGTACTCTATGAAAATGTACAATGGAAAAGCGCCGTTATTTTCTTAATATAAGTTAAAAAAAAAATGCAATTCTTAAAAAACAACAGTATTGTAAGCAATTGAGCAACGGTTAAAATGTTGAATTTAATTATAAAGAAATCTTAAAAATATCGAATTCGATAGTCGTAGATAAATATCGATGTATCGATATATGGGTATTTTTGATATCGGCGATATATATCGATTATAATATTTTTAAATATCGATATTTTAATATATCGATATTTATTGCCCATCCCTAATGTAAGCAAACTTCCTCCAATATGCTGTGCAAGATGGCGTATGATCAATATCTAAGCAATATAACACGTATACTCAAAGTAATCACAAAAAACGAAAACAAATGAAACCTCGCAAAGTTATGCTTACTTCTTACTGCTTAAAAGTTTTGGAAACTTTTAATTTTTTTACTTAAACGTATCAAATAGTACCCACATTTCATGCCACACTTTTACAGCTCATTCATTTAAAACTAACAAACGTATAATGTTGCAAAAAGAAATTTATTGTTATTTTTTGGTTCTTTTCAAGCTTTTGTGCTTCCTTATTTCACTCATTTAACCAGCGCTTTTTTCCAGCCAGGATTCCTATAGCAAAATGTGGACGTACATTTACTCATCCTCCACATTTCATCGCTTTTTCATTTAGCGTGCATTTGTTTTATATATGCGGTTGGTTTTTGGTTTTTAAGTTTATTTTTTATTTTTTTATTTGTATGTATGTATGTTGTATTCGGTTTTAGCTTTTGATTATAATTGTTGCTGGTTAACTACTACAAGCAAACATACTCACTTTTGTGTGTGCTGGTAAATACCCACAAACTATATTATTGTCCTTTTAGAGCCAACAAATTGCAATTGTTTAGTATTTTAACATGTGCTTCATTTAGATGTATTTCTTTAGTGCTCTGCTGTTTGTAGTGCAGTCTACAATCTATTAAAAACTGCAACAATAAAAGTAGATCAAGAACGAATTTAGAAGGCTGTTGAATTGAAACATTTGCTCTAGGCAAATTAAATATGAAAGTAATAGAATGTAAATAAGATTTAAAACAAAAATTTTTTGAAAAAAATAAAATATCAAACAAAGATTTAATTCAATTTAAAGAAGTGGTTTCTTTCTCTGTAATGAATAATTAATTTATTTTTTCTTATTCCTGGCAATTTTCAAGAATTTTTTGTAGTTAATAGTGCAAAAAAAAGTCTATAGAATTAATTAAAATTAATAAGTTTCGATATTTTAATTTAATCAGGCTTAAGTTCATTGAATTTCACTTTCATAAAATTATTTTTATAAGGAAAGAAATTTTAAAACATGAAATTAATTAAAATTTTGATTTTTAGTTGAACTGTTAATTTTTTTAATTCTTTGATATTATTTAATTAGGCTCGAGTTCATCAAATTTAATTTTCATTAAATTATTATTACTGAGGAAGGAATTTTACAACTTGGAATTTTTATTAAAATTTATTGATAATTTTTCTTGGCTGACGTGGGATTCGAACCCGGGTTGATCTTTACATGTTTCAAGAATCACCACATTCTATCGTCAGAAGATCTTTGAGTTCTACAGAAAGAATACGAGAAAAACAGAGGAAAGGAGGCAACATGTAATTTGAAATTTAAGTGATAATAACAGCAAATTTCGAACCACCAGTACTACTGGTTAAAGGATTGATATTTGACTGATGGTTAACGGGCACCGCAGTGGTGCAGTGGGTAGAACTGAAAGATCTTCTGACGATAGAATGTGGTGATTCTTGAAACATGTAAAGATCAACCCGGGTTCGAATCCCACGTCAGCCAAGAAAAATTATCAATAAATTTTAATAAAAATTTCAAGTTGTAAAATTCCTTCCTCAGTAAAAATAATTTAATGAAAATTAAATTTGATGAACTCGAGCCTAATTAAATAATATCAAAGAATTAAAAAAATTAACAGTTCAACTAAAAATCAAAATTGTTCTAAAAATAGCTATGGCACAAGCTCTAATGTTTACATTTGTACTTTAATTTGTACAAATAAAATGTCGACCAAAGTGGACTAAGAAAACATAATAAACAAATGTATTCAGGTTTTCAAGACAAAGACTTGACAGAAAGAATACGAGAAAAACAGAGGAAAGGAGGCAACATGTAATTTGAAATTTAAGTGATAATAACAGCAAATTTCGAACCACCAGTACTACTGGTTAAAGGATTGATATTTGACTGATGGTTAACGGGCACCGCAGTGGGTAGAACTCAAAGATCTTCTGACGATAGAATGTGGTGATTCTTGAAACATGTAAAGATCAACCCGGGTTCGAATCCCACGTCAGCCAAGAAAAATTATCAATAAATTTTAATAAAAATTCCAAGTTGTAAAATTCCTTCCTCAGTAAAAATAATTTAATGAAAATTAAATTTGATGAACTCGAGCCTAATTAAATAATATCAAAGAATTAAATTAATTAAAATTTATTGATAATTTTTCATTCTTGACTGAGTTGGGAATCGAACCCAGGTTTTTACGGAAAGATTGCCCTGACTAGTATCGATTGTAACCACACAATCTCTTCAGAGCGGTTTGCCGTTTAGCACTCACCGCCATTGACATCAAATTTTAAACCAAATGGTATTTCACCTTGGTAGATCGAAATTTGCTTTGAATGAATGATTACCTATTGTAATTGATTTACATGTTCTTATTTACTTCTGTTTTTCGTACTTTTTTCAAGAATTTTTCTTGAAATCCAAAGTACATTTTTTTTTTGTTTTTCATGTTTTTGTCTTTCTTTTTCTTGTTGATTTTTTCCAGCACAACTTGAAGGACAAATGTAAACATATAGCTCGTGCCTAAGCTGTTAACAATAATTAGTATTGTGGTAATTTTATTGAACTGTTAATGGTTTTTAATCTAAATTTCGATATTTTAATTAGGCTAAAGTTCATTGAATTTAATTTTCATTAAATTATTTGTATGATTAATTTAATAAAAAAAATTTAAGCCCGATTAAAATATCGAAATTTGGATTAAAAACCATTAAGAGTTCAATAAAATAACCACAATACTAATTATTAATAAATTGTTCACAATTCGTAATTATTTTAGATATTTAATAAAACACCAACTAATTGATATTGATTCATTAAGATTTTTAACACATTAAAATTAGGGAAGTAACGAATACCGATATCTATATATCGGCGATACTTCATGTTTGCCGATATATCGGTATCGGCGATATTTTTTATAGTTTTTTTGAACAAATAACTCAATTAACAATAATTATTTTTTGCATAACAACTAATAGCAAACAATCAGACAGAATTATTAATTGTTTCTTTTAATTATTATGCTGGAGGTCGGTACACACCACGCGTTTTCCCTTTTTTCGAGACGCATGCTAAAGCAGAAAGTAATCCTGCTTCGTGCTTTCGATACGCTTTCAATACAATTTTACACTACGACTTTCTGGACTGATGCATAAACGCATTGAACGCTTGGTGTGGACCTGCAGCATCAGCCGTTTTGCTTTGCATCATAATGGCCAGACGTTCTCCCATTGACATCTTGTATGTAATTGTAAGTTTTAAGAATTTTCTGCTACATTTTCTGATACTATTTCGATAGTTAAAAGGCTTTGAGAATTATTAGAAACTACGATAAATAAAAAAACTGAAATGCAGAATAGTTCAGATTCCCAAAATGTGGCGATTTACGTAGCAATAGCTCTGAATGAAAGATTTGAGTGCTAAGAGAATAATGAAATCTATGTTTATTTACAATTCTCTACCTTCGATATAAAGCTAGAAAATTTCAAAGACAATGGATCGCAACAACGTCTTATTGAGCTACTCAACACGGTTCAACTCAAAGTATTAAAGACTAGGTCACCGCTACACCTAGTAAAAAATCTGATAAGTCTGCAAGAACTGACCTTTGGAGCGTTTGTGCAAATATTAAAAGATAATTTGAAGAAGAATGATCCTCTATCCGTCCTACGTTGTGGTTTAGCTAAATAAGAATTCTAGATATACTTTAGATTTTCTTATTTTTCTATATACGCAGATTCTCTTGCTTACTGGCGCAGATTCTCTTGCGCAGAATACTTAAGTTGTCAAATGAGATCAGTCACAACTGAGAGACGATTGTTACTGCAGGTCTGCTTTAAACGGAGTTGAGAAACTAATTCCGTAGATGTTAAGAAAACTTTGTTTTTCAAACAAAAACTTTACTATAAATATTAATTTTGAATACTAATAACCTCTTCCACTGTTTTTTTTCTTTTGTTTAAAAAAAAAATTAATTTGGCATGAATTTAAATTAATTTCGTTGTTTTTTAAATCTTATTAAAATCAATTTTAAATATTATTAATCTCTTACACTTGTAAGCTTAGGTATGAAGTTAGGAACAAGCGGCAGTCTGAATACGGTAGCCAAACGAAGTGGTCGATTTACAAGTGCGCGCCTCAAACTTGACTTTTTATAATTATCTTTTGTACTTTATTTAATAAACTATTTTTAACTTTTGTATTTTAAACGTGTGTGTTTTAATTACAAAAGCAAGGTTTAAGATCAGTGTGTCTTACACACTGTTATTTTTTATAATAAAGAAATTACTCTACTTGAATTTTGTTTTTTTTTTACCTTGAATTTAAATTTAATATTTGTATCGATATCGGCGATAGTACTTTTTGAGTATCGGTGTCAGTATCGTATCGGCAAAAAAGCGTATCGTTAGTCAAAATTCGTTAGTTGACGATTATTATCATTAAGAGCTACTTTGTAGTGCAATGTTAACAATGTTGAACGGCAGCTAACGACACAAATATAGTCCTTGTGAAAAAAAACGATAGTTAAAGTTTGGTTAACAGTTCAAAAATATGAAGTAAAAAAGCCCATTTTTAATAAAAGAAAAGAAAATACTTTTTTTTTGATGAATCCCGAGCCTAAGCCACAGTATTTGGCACGTATGGGCAATCATGTTTCCGTCAAAAAAAAACTATGTTGTAATATTAAGCTTTATAAAAAATTGTTTTGTGGTAAATATTATCTGAATGCCTAAAATGATAACTGCTATATTATGAATATTTCAAAAATGCTGAAGATGACATACAATTTTGACTTAAAAGCATTTAAGCTTTTAAAAGTATTTACTGAACTCAACGGATTTTGAGACAATTCGCAATATCTGTAACCATTTAAATGTCCTTAGAATTTATTTATTGCTCATTAAGGATATTGTTTACATTGAGTCATAAACTGCCTGCTGTAGAGTGCCTTTTAATTTTAACAAAATAAAGTTTACGTGCGTTTAAATGTTTTTTTTTTAGAACAATTAATGTCCATTTATATGTTTATGGTTATTTTAAGCATTTTCCATATAAATTTATTTTAACTATTGCGAAAGGCTAAAACTTAATAAATTTAAACCAAAATTAATATTAATTAAACAAATATTTACTCATTTTATAAATTAAATTACTAAAATTTATGAAAATAAATTTTCAAACATTCTAAAAATTTGCTTTTGCTAATAAAAAGAGACTTTAAAGATAACAATAAAATTAATGCACTCCATATTTCCATCACGGCTTCATTTCACGGTGTTTCTAGCTGAAAAAGAGCAAGGCGCGTACCATCGTCCTTGCATGCGGACAGTACCATTCCATGGAAGCGGGCTGTACTTTAATAAATATGTTAATGCTATAAAACAACAATCACCACCTTTTCATCAAGAGCACATATAGAAGTACTAGATTGGACTCTAGTTACCCGTGATCTATTGGTAATCTGCCAATTTAATCTCGAGAAAATTCCAAGTCTAATTAGCCTAATTAAAATGAAGGGAAGATGCAATGCATAGTGCAAAAATTGTGCACGCAAAATGTTTTTAAATGTGTGTTTTCTAACAGATAAATAACAATGTGGCTTATATAATTTTTAGATCCTTTTTTAACACACAAAAATTTTTATTAGTAGTTTTTTATCAATTAGAAAAATTGTTTAAAAAATTTTTCAAATTAATTAATGTGATAATTAAACCCATTATTTTTTAGTTGAAAAATATTAAAAAAATAATTTTGATTTAATTAAAATTTTTGTTGTATAAATATAAACTTTTCGTTAAAAAATTAATAAAATAACATAAACTGTACAATGACTTTTATCTTTAAATAAAATAATTTAAGCTTGTAGAATAGTTGTTGGGAATTGTCTAAACCTGAGCTATTTTTAATTAAGTCAATTAACACATTATTCGAAAGGGCAAAGTTTTTTGATATTTTTTTAATTAAAATTAAAAAAATATCATTTATTAAAAAAAAATATTCACAATTTAAAATTTTTACAATTTTTAGTAATCAATACACAGAAAAATTACGACAATTAAATTGTCATATTGAATTCCATATTCGTCAAGACAAATAATTTTGTAATTGAAAAAACACAAACAACTGAGTTCGTAAATATAAATATTATTATTGTAATAAAAATTTGATATAACTCAACAAATATTTTAAACAATGAATAAAATATTTGTTAACAATTAAATAGAAAAAAATTATTACGAAATTGCCATATTAAAAATATATTTTGTTGCTAACGAAGTAAGAAAAGATGCATTTAAAAGGGGATTCCATTTCACTATTAAAAATTACATCACAAAAACTATTATAACTTATTTAAGCAACAAGTATAGACCTTGCTGCACTATGAGGTTCTGGCATCAACAGAAACAGAATTCTGACATCAATAACAGTTTTAGTTTATGTTTTTAACTTATTGATACACAATAATTTTGCTGTGTAATTTTTTTTTTACAAATTAAAGAAATTGTTAATATGACAATTTACAAACATGTTACAAACATAATAAAAAATTGTTAAAAATATTAAAAATATTTAACAAATTTTCCTTAATAATTAAAATTATTTGTTATTTTTTCTGTGTATAATCATTTTGGTAATAGATGCAAAATCAACAATTGCTTGCTTGATTCTATGAATTTGGTGATTAAAAACAATTTTTGGTTTTCTCTGTGAAGTTGGGATAAAAATTCGTTACATATTTAAATTATTTATTTATGTCTATAGAACATTGTTTCTTGCAAACTATTTGAAGAACTCAAATTAGTTAATTCAAATTATTATTAAATAAAAGATTTTGTTTGTTGTGTTTAATTCCCTTTTTAAATAATTGATAAAAAATACTGAAATTTATTGTTGGAGGATAAGCTGTTCCTATGCGCATTTCACTGGTTGCTTAGGCCAGATCATCAGGAAACGTTCTCCTAAATAATTTTAGAAAAGCCAAAGCTATCAGCAAACAAAACTACAGAGGGAATGAGAATTACCTACAAACACTCAAAAAGTCTTGTTTGCAACGATATCAAAGCTTAAACAAAATACCAAACAATAAATCAGTGATGAGTTTTATCTTATTTAATATTATTTACAAAATGTTACTATTTTCTGCAAAATATTACTTAAAAATTATACTTATATATGACAATTTCTTATATTAACAAAAAGTAAAGACCTACCCCATTATGCAAAAAAGGTAATGTTTACATTACACATTAAGCCCATACACTTTTGCGGGGCTTAATATATTGCTTAGCTAATGTTTACTTAAACTTTATTTTGCATAGGGGGTTAAACTTATATTTCGATTTACTAAGCTCCGCATTAAAATTATGCGATAAATTATTAAATAGAGTTAAAGCTCTAAAAATGGTAAAAAAAAAAGCTAGAACGAATATTCCTTCATGGCAACTTGATTAAAGTCTGATAAAAAAAAAGCTAATACAAGTAAAATTGCTATATTCGGCTGTGCCACAACTGAAATACCCCTCACCATAGTATGAAAAAAGCCTCCTTAGCTCGATCAAACTATCTTGTTGTATATGGATATTATCGCACCAAAACGCTGAGTATGGGGGCGAGGTGAACAAATAGAACGATTTGGCTTATTTTCAAAATTAAATACTCATTAGATTTAATTTGGTCCTCCAAGCTCATATGATATGGGAGCTATTGTGCCAAAAGCATTATCTTGGGGTGAACAAATAAAGTGTTTGTCTATATATACAAGGGTATTCATTTGGTTAGCCGTTAATCGGTTAACCGATTAAGTAATACTCGATTAACTGATCAGTTAATTTAAAATTGGCTATTTTTCGATTAACGGTTAAACCGGTTTATTTTCAGTAGATTAACCGACTAGCCGATGTAACAAAATTTTGAATTGTTTGCAGTATTATACCATTTTTTTATGTTTTTAATTATTTGTTTCGTCTCATGTACAAAAGGTATGTGTTTGTTCATACAAATAAAGAAGGTGTTCAGTGATCTTCATTTTAAATAAGTATTTGCTGTCAACAGCTTTTTGTTTCACGTAATTTTTATTTGTATGCGTTTAGTTATTTGTTTCTTCTAATATCTTCTTATATTAATCTTTTAACAGAATTAACCGAAACAATAAGAAGTGTAAACAATTCAAAAAAATTAAAACAGGACTCTAATGGCATAATGAAAGATTATATTTGTATAGAGAAATCCAGAAAAAAGGATTGAGAAATTAGATATTCTGTATTATTAGTTGCTTTCGATTTCTCCAATATTTACGATAAATGAATGATTTTTTTCCGAGTCCAGTTTTATCAAAACTAATGAAAAATCGCTTAAATCCTGAACATTTAAACAAAATGATTTGTCAAACAAATTATTTTATAAGAACTCCTTAAACTATTGAAATAACTAATCAAATTATCTCACAATTTATTTTTTAATTAATACATAATATGTATTAATTGAATTATTTTGTTTGTTTGCTCGTTTTAGTCCCAGAATTCTAATGTTTGTTTTGTTATTGTTTTTTTTTTGAATTTACACATTTTTATTTATTGAAATTATAGAATTTATAAAATAAAAAAAAAACTTTATTAATCAGTTAACCGATTAACAACAATATTAAACGATTATTAAGCGATTATTAAACGATTGAACCTAAATCTCGATTAGTTAATCGAGCGATTAACTGATTAAATGAATACCCTAATAAATCCCTACTCGTTTTAGGCTCGGTTTTTGAGATGTGGATTAAGTTTAACCTTAGTTTAATGAATTCTGAATGTCGGATTTTTCCGGCGAAATGGGAATTTTTTATAATTTCATTAAGGACCAACATTTTAAGCAAAACTAAGTTGCTCCGTCAAAATTTTGTATACAAACTTGGAAATGGTGGAACAAATCTGTGGCTCCGATGTGTCAACCCATTGATGCTGTTTTTTTTTTTATTGTTTGACCCTGATGTCAATTTGGGCAAGTAATGTTAAGGTTGACATCACAATGATGTAAAGTGTCAACTGGATCTATTATTTTTTTAGTTGAAAGAAAATTAAACATATAATCTTGATTTAATTATTATTTAAGTTGTTTTGAAATAAATTTTTAATTAAAATATTAATTAAATATCAAAAAATAATTATTGACTTTTTCCTTTAAAATAAAATAATTTAAACTTGTAGAATTGTTGGTGGGAATTGTCATTCAAAGATTTTTTATCATTTTTTAATTAAAATTAAAAATATCATTTATTGCAAAAACAAATATTCACAATTTTAAATTTTTAAAATTTTTAGTAATCAATATATTCATTTTGGTAATAGGTGCAAGATCAACAACTTGTTTCTTTGATATTATGAATTTGGTATAAAATAAGTGATAAGAGACAATTCTTAATTTTTTCTGTGTAAAGCGGGTGCCATGACAATATAAAAATAAGACTATATTCGACTATGCTGAATTTTACATACTATTTTTATAGAAATATGTGGATTATTAAGTATCTTATCATCTACCGATTTTAATGAAACATATATCGTTTTAAAGTTATTTTTGTATGGATATGCACAATATAAATTTTGAGGATTTTAAAGGCGTTTTAAATTTGCTTGCAATCACACGCACATACATACAAACATTTTTTGTTTTTGAAAAAAAACAATGAAAATTTTCGTTCAGAAATTTTTTATTGTTATATTTTTTTTTTTTTTTATTTTTTTTTTTTTAAATCGGGTAATTTAAACTTTATTTTACCTTTTATACTCGAAACTTTATCACATAAACATTGTAAAAATAGAAATAAATATTTAAATGTTTTTTGCTTTAGTAGTAACTAATAAAAGGAAATATGAAAAGACATTTGCTATTTTCTTAAATTTAGTTTAAAATAAGTTTTAAATAAGAATTGCATATTCCTTACGTGCATAAAAGGATTTATTTTAACCGTAAATGACATGTGTTCGAAATTTCTAGTATTATTTAAATGCTGTTCTTTAAATATAAATAAATCTGTTTTGCGTCACGCCCACATCTCCAATCTAGCCCACATATTGTCGGATGATGTGTATTGATAACTAAGATGATTGTACCTTATTTATATACTTTAGCTTTTTCCGTTCTCCAGATATACAAAAATACCAGACGGACTTTGATAAGTAACTTCGCTGTACATGAAAAAGAAATCATTGAAATAAAACATTAAAAACCCAAATTATACAAGTTATATATATGTATATGCCTTATTACTCTCGGTGATGGGACTAAAAAAGCAACAACATGGGAGTTTATGAAAAAAATTAGAGGCAGTCGAGGTTTTTTCTCATATCTCGCCAATCTAGGTAGATTTCAATAGCAAAATTAAACGGAGCAGGGGGTCGATTCTGGTTCTGTGAAATGAAAAAACTTTTCATTTTAGTTTTCATATTATCATTTCAGAGTTACACAAATTGCGATTCCCGTACTTTTAATGAAAAAGAGTTTCATTCCATTGTAGCCGTGAAACTTTTGTACCTATTTTAATAAACTGTAAAGTCAAATGCAGATAGCGAAATTTAGCATTCTTGCACCGGCGATAAGCCGCAAACATGTGTTGTTAACTGCTTGAGCCGCATGTATTTATTTTTGCTGAAAGTTTTCTAACAATTTTTAATTAAAAATATTTAGTACTATTTACAATGAGAATGCATATACTTTACTTAGGCAAAGTATTGTAGATACATTTTATATCCACTGTACAGAATATACTCTGTTTTTAAAAATTGTTTTTTAATTGTAGAAAATTTTCATAAAATGAGTATTGTAGTTTTATTTTTCAAATCAAGCAAACTTTTTATTTTTTTCATATTAATTTTGTTAAGTAAGCTTAAATTTTTATAAATATTAATGTACTTTCATTTATAGTATGGTCCACAGCACGGAATTTCTTCCCTTTTCATTAAAATCATATACAATCCAACCCAACCAACTAAAAATTAGAAAAAAATCATACCCTTCACCATCTTAAAATAAATTTTAAGAAGGGCATATTGCAAAAAAAAAATTGGCGAGCTGTACCGACCACTTTTTAAATTGAAGCAAAATTTTTAAAATCGATCAACAAATGAGTTATCCAAAAAAAAATTTTTCGACCCAACTGCCAGTTTGTACTTGAGCTGAAACTTGCGCAATTAATTATCGCTTAAACTCGCGCAACTGCCGAAATTATTCGATAATAAATTTTTTGGGCGATCTTCTAGCCCGCGCCAATTCTCCAAACATATATATGGCAGTTAACATTGAGTAACACAATAATTTTAGCATATACATGTCATCTCTGACAAGAATGTTGTTATTGATTTCATTATTTTTTGAGCTGCTTGTCGTTTTTAAAACAATTTTTTGTTTTTCAAAATACAAAAACGATGCTAACAAATTGTTAGTGAAATATTGATATAAAAATACATAAAACTAAAAAACGACCATAAACTCAATAAAATAGTGAAATCATTAACAAATAAAAGGCCAAATAAAAATTTATTTTTTAAAATGTTGTTAAATTATAAAACATACAAATTTTGTAGGCGGCTCTAAGTTTACCTTAAGACGTCGCTAAAAGTATATTCTTTATCGCCGATGGTAATTACATATCTACTTTGGTTTCTGATCAATTGTCAAACTATTCAAATACACAACAACAGAATAATAAATTTAAAAAATTTCAGGATTATTGTTTTTTTTTTATTTATTTATTTAATTAAATCTATGGATATTTATCCTTACAGACTACTATATATTACAAGAATTTACTATATCGAGACATTCTTAACAAAAAAATTATTATTATAAATAGATATTAAGTATTTAAAGTCACGATACTATAGCGTTTATAAGTATGTACATTAATAGCAAAATATTAAAAAAATTAATTGATTTTTGGAAATAAATGCGCGATGAGCAAAGGTAAGAAACCTTTATTAAAGTTTTACGTCAGTAATGTTATGTATATTATTAAAAATGGTCATTTTATAGGAATATATTGAATGTGTAAAAATATGTCATAAATGAAAAGTTTTTGGCACTTCTTTGCACTGTTACACAGAACAAGAATCATATTAGGTGCGTTCGAGTACTTTAACAGTAAAATGCAGTAAATGAGTAAACTGAAAAAATTGCTCTCACAAAAAGCTGTTGTCCAGAAAAGTACGCGAACGCAAAATTTGTAAAAATTCGTAAAATTAAGGCAACAGCTGATGGCAAATAATTTAAGTGTTGAAAAATGTTTGCACTTTTGACTTCTTAACTAGTTTTCTTATCGGTACTCGATTAAATCATTTTTATATAACGAACATATTTGGAAAATACAAACAAATTATTTTATGTAATCTTTCATAGTTGTGTGTTTTTTTTTTTATTTAATTTTGCTAATTTGTGTCCGGCTAAATTTTATTAATAGTACATGACTACTTTTTTACTATTGATTACTTTAAAAACAAATGCTGTTATAAGTTACCGAATACTTGACAGTTTTACAACACCAAACAACTAACATAACAAAAAAAGTTTCAAAAGTTGGTATTTAGCCATATACATATATGCTTCACAAACAAGTTTTATTAATTAAAATTTTTTAATTTTTATTTAATTTTTATTTTAGTTTTATTACCACTTTTCTTTTTTAAGCAATACTTTCACAATTTGTGTTAGAAAAAACCAGCCAATTGTAGGGGAATGTAAGAAAGAAAAATTTAAGGTTTATTGTTGTGTCTTTGTTGAAGCTTTGATATTGTTGCATGTAAGACCTGAGTGTTTAAAATTCTTATTCGCTTTATGGTCTTACTTGTATTATATTTTTAGCTTTTCTAAAGTATTTGGAAAAAGTTTCCTGACGAGCTGGCCTAAGCAACCAGCGAAATGCGCATAGAAACTAGCTTCCCCACAACAATAAATTTCAGTGTTTTGATTCAAAAATTGGGAATATTAGCACAACATTAATAAATGAATTAATTAAGTATGCTTTTTGTTTGTTTACCTTTTGAAACATATGTGTTTTTGTTTTACTAAATTTTACTGCAAAAATTTCTGCAGTAAAAATTTGTAAGCTCTTAGTCAAGAACTGTTACTTTACGCTCTCAATTTGTGTTCTCATTTACTGTATTTTCTGTACGCGATCGCAGTTTAGTAAAATGCAGTAAAATTCAGTAACAAATTCAATAAAAAACTTTTGAGTTCTCGAACGCACCTATTATTGTGAAAACAATTTGTTTCATTCCACTTGTTCTTTTCATATGAAAACATTGAATTTTATTTATCATTTTTTCACTAAGCGAGAACCAGAAATTCTATGAAAATGTGAAAAAACATTTCATTTCAGAGTTTCACAGAACCAGAATCGACCCCCAGATGTGACAGAAATATATAACAGCCAAGTCCACATCATATTTAAGGTCTTCGGCAAACTCATTTCAACAGATAGACGGACATCGTCAAATCACCTTCCCTACGCATGAGTACGCAATAAGATTAATATTGTAGATCAATATTGTAGAAATTACAAACGGAATGACTAACTTATATATACCCTTTTACCTTCGGTGAAGGTCATAATAAAAATCAATAAGAAAGGTAGAATTTTCAGTAAATTAAAAATACATCTCAAAACTAATTAGCCCCTGCACATAAGTGGTCCATCAAACTTTCATACACATAGAAATAGTTAGCACACATGTTAATAAATCATAAATTAAACATTTTTTTAATAGCCATAATTCATGTTCAAAGTCAATAATCACACAAACTCACACGTTCATGCAACTACAAGAAACACTTTCACAGCAACACAAAAGAACTGCTCTAACACGAATAAAACTTTTTTTCTCTATTATAATTTTGTACAAAATACCCAGACAACGAACCATTATTATTGTATTAAAAATGAAAGCCATTGATAGAAGGCAAAATACCCCGGCTACACCGGGGAGGAGAACTATTTATTCATAGAATATGGAGAAAAATAAAAATGAGAACTTTATTGTGCACGTGACCTGCTTTGAGTGTTATGATGGCCTATTTAACCCGAAATAGGTGTCATAATGGGAAAACGAAAAAGATGCTTAAAAAAGTAAATTATTATCAAATCGTGATTGGCATAAATTTTGTGTGGGTGCCTTTTTTTAACTAAGAAATGGTTGGGAACGCTCTACAACAGCTGAGGTAACGAAAGAGAATTAAAATGATTTTTCTTTTATATTCACACCTTATTTAAATGTCATAAGTATAATAAAATTGTTGCCGGGAAATATTAAAAAAAAGAACAAATTTTAGTTCTTAAAATTTGTTACTAATATTTTTATATTACAAGTTAAATTGAGAATGATGAAAAGATGGGGGTGTTAGTGCGTGTGATAAAGTCATGAATATCAAATATTGATATCAATCTGTTTTAAATAGTCACTTCAATAAACTCACAATGAATGTGTCAATAGATGTAGATGTTATCATCTTGACTGTTATTATGTTAATTATGATTGTTTGTTTTATGTGATAAGAAAGTTATTTTCATGTCTGTGTATAAAATTAAGTGGAGGAAGAAACTAAATGGTGGGGATGTACTGCATTTTAAAATTATAAATCACTGGTGGTGGAGTATTAAAAACATAATACAGATTGATCCAAAGGAAAGGGCTTAAAACAATTTATAACACCTTTATTTGAAATTGATTTAAAGTTTTCTAATGATCAGTTAAGCCTATAGTACACGGCATGTAAAAATACACATGCGCATGTGGTTCTGACGTAATTTTGACGTCATCACACAACACGCAATGTTTATTGTGGTTTTGCAATGACGTCAAAATTACGTCAGAAACACATGCGCATGTGTCTTTTTACATGCCGTGTACTATAGGCTTTAGAAATGGGGAATTAAGTCGTTTTAAATGTAGAAGATAATGTCTACTAAGTGTCGCCCATTCTCCAAAGTATTGCTTGGATTTCTTCTCCAGTACCCCGATAGAAGGCAAAAGCTTCTAAATTCGGCTAACGCGGCCACCTCTTGGAATAATGCGTTCATCAAAAATGTCACATAACAGGGCCTCTGTTTGTCTTATGGTGAAAAAAACTATATTTTGTATAAAAATCTATTTATTGCTGAAAATGTTTTGACATTAAAAAAATGCATTAGTTAAGTTGAAATTTTGTGAAATGACATTTTCTAATTTTGAATAAAAGGCTAAAAAAAATTTTGATATTATTTATCATTTAAGCAAAAAATTAGTGACTCCATTTCATTAAATTAAAAGCACGTCTGCATCAGATGAAGATTTTGCATTACTATCATCAAACGCTCCTTACATGGAAATTGAAAAAATCATCTAAATAATTTTTCGCCTTTTTTTATTACATCCGTTCGGGTAGATCAGTACGTACTTGGGATCACAAAAAAAATGTTGCCTTAATTAAAGCATTAATCACAACTACAATCAGTTTCAATTAAAAATTTAATCAAGTGAGTTAAACGTTTAATTGTTACTATTAATTTGTTTACTTGTGCAAATTAATATTATCAATTAAACTTTTAATTCACTTGATTTAACGTTTAATACACTTGATTAAATTTTTAATTAAAATGATTTAAAATTTTGATAAATGCGTTAATTGATGCAAAATTTTTTCTGTGTTCCAACAAACATCAAAAATGACAGGGCTTTTGATTTCTTGACTCAGGGGTACTAACCAGAGTAGCTTATTATTTGGTGCTACGGGAGTCAGTGGCACCCGGTGAACATGTCCCCGGACTGATTATTGACTGAGGCCTCCATTAGTATGCTTCATGCGGGAAATGCTTCCAGTCTTTGAGGATGATTGTCACTGCGAAAGCTTGGTTTTTTTTTTTTTTTTTTTTTTGTTTTGATAGAAGATTGTTTTTCAGTAAGTTGTTCGTTGGGGGAGTGTTCAAGGCTTGAACTTACAAAGCTTCTTTGACGAAGATATACTTAAGGGAATCACGTAGTGGCTGTGGTTTATACCCAAAACCACGGGGAGGGAGCTTCCACCTGAAAGGTTGCTTGTACATCCCTGTGGGAAAGTTTTACTTGTGGAGGCTTCCTAGGTGCTGTTGCTCTTCGACAAATGCTACTGGATTTATTTATAACAGTGGATGTAAAATAGCACCTGCTCCGAAGCAGGACTTATTTTTGTTGGGCCATACACTCAAATTGGAACCTCTGTGTAAATTATTCTTGCACACACGGGTACATTTGGTAAGTGCATAAATAAATCACCCAGTGGTAAAGATCAACCATAAGAATATGCATTTGATAGATGCTTATGTTAATCTCTTGCTAGATTTATTGTAGCTTCCATAGAGAGCAATATACTTAAGAACGATCAAGCCATCACCATCAACCCTTCTGCTACGAATATGTATAAAGTGTTGAAGGACAAAAATGCCTTAAGAAAATTTAATTGAGGTGAAACTTTCTAATAAAAAAACCCTCAGATTTATTAAACCAAATAGTTCTTTAGCGTAAGTTACAATCTCTAGTGATATTTGGCAACAACTTTGGATGCAGCGGCTACTATCTCAAATGAAGGCTATTCTGTCGATCTAGAAGACCATTTTGAGAAGGTCTCTACAATGCCAGAAAAATTTGGGATTAAAATGATGCGAAAACACGCGCTGTATCTTCAGTACCATAAACTAAAAAGACTTTGCAACGAAATGGAATATTTTGGTAGATAAAGAAGCAAAAGCAAAGCAACAGGTAACCGCAATCGTTCAAAATCGTCTTATAGAAAATACAAGCCTCTTTGCTGGTATAATTTTAAAATTAAAGGAAAAGCTGAGAAATGTGTTACTCCATGCAATTTGAAACACTCATTTCAATCGAATGGTACATGCATTACCGACTTCAACCTTGAAAAATAATCCACATTAAAATGTACACTAAAGAGCGTTAAAGACAAGTTAGCAAATCTCAAACTTGTAGTTTTATTTGAGGTCGCATTTTATGATTATTATTCATTGCCATTGATGTAATAAACATACGTAAATGAAGACTTTATATCAGCCATGTCTAAAATCACGAAGGGTGGTTTTTTGGAGTGACCTGCCTTTTTTTGTACTGGTATTCAGGGATATCTCTAGAAAGGTTTTTAACATTAATCTGCGAGCAGGGAAGGCTCCCATTTCCCCATAAACAGCCTTTTAAATACATCGACAACTAGGAGAATGCGTTTTCGCTGACTGATCCTACATTTTTAAAGAAAAAAATAAATGCGAGTGAAGAAAATCCATATTAATGCCCGTAATTTCGACAAATATATTTCTAGCTGCGTATAGATATCTATGGTGTAACGGATTTTTCATAATTTTAACAAGTACGTCTTACCTACTGGTTAAACTGTAGTATATTTTACACCAGTGATTTTTGATAGTTAATTCAAAAAATTAATAATAATACAAATGTTCCCATATTGTATAAGAAAACTTAAAGGAAAAAACACATAGGCAAAATTAACGTTGAAATTACTAAAATAGTTTTACCGGATAGGCAAAGGGTTTTGCCGTGTAAGCACTCACCACCATCGAAGGCAGCTGCCAGTCAATAGCCAAACATCAATCTTTAAACCAAAGTGGTAAATCGCAATTTGTTTATGAATGATAATATATTTTAATTAATTGACATGTTCATCCTTACTTCCGTTTTTTCATTCTTTTTGTCATGAAAAATTATCAATAAACTTTAATTAGTTTCATGTTGTAAAAATTCATTTCTTCATAAAAATAATTAAATGAAAAGAAAATTTAAACAATTCAACAAAATAACCACAATACTAATTGTTAAATAGATAACGCACAAGCTCTATGTTTACATGTGTCCTTCAAGTTGTGCTGATAAAAAGGTCAACGTAAAAAAGAAAGACAAAAACATGAAAAACAGAAAAATGTACTTTGGACTTTAAGCAGAATTCTTGATAGAAAGAATGAAAAAACGGAAGTAACGATGAACACGTAAATTAATTAAAATAGAAAATAATTCAAAAACAAATTTCGATCTACAAATTTGGTTTAAAGATTGATGTTTGGCTATTGACTGGCAGCTGCCTTCGATGGGAGTGAGTGTTTAGACGGCAAACCCCTTTGAGAATATTAAACTTTTTCAGGGCAACCTGTCCGTGAAAACCTGGGTTCAATTCCCAGCTCAGTCAAGATTGAGAAACGATTCAATTTTTGTTTATTTAGTTTGAATCAACTGAGGTAATTGAATAAAATATTAATTTTATGTTAATTATTTTTTAATTGAATAAATAAATACATTTTTAGAAATCGTACGTTATTTTTTTATTATATTTTTAATTAAATTAATCATAAGTTAAGAAAAAAAAATCAAAATTTTAATTTTTTTAAAATTTTAGTAATCACTGTACTCATTATATTTAACTTTTATTTATTAAATGAATTATTAAACTTTTGTTTGTAAACCTCTTTTTAAATAAATATCTATAAAAAGCATTTATGTTTTGACTTTCTAGAACCCCGAATACCGAAAAATCCAGAGATACCGCCATTTGATTTTCTATAATCTCGAATCCCGGGAGTTCAGAAAATCAGCCTCGATTGGCATCCCTAGTTCCAACAAAATATTTTTTGACATTAATAACATTGTCTGCAGGAATATTGTTGCTATAAGTAAACGTTTAATTTCACTTGATTGAATTTTTAATTAAAACTGATTTTCTTTTTGACTTATCCCTAGAGGGAAGCGAACAGACACCAAAGTAGTCCCGTGAAAGGTCTTGTGTGGTAGGGACCGGTTCACTTTATATGAATGTAACCTATGACTTTTACACGGGGTTGTCATTGGAGGGGGTCAATTGACACCTATCAGCCACCATATGACAAGACACACATCTATTCTCAATGTACGTGCTTAGTGTTGTTAACTACAATGGAGTATTATTTCCATACAATGGAGTATTACAGTAGAGTCGCGAAAAAGTTAACTATCGTTTTGATTGGGACATTTCGGTTAACTTTTTCGGGATTCTACTGTATTTCAATAAAACAAGTCCTAGAACTAAATTTTAGAAAGTCCAAAAAAAAAATGTGTTATACCACCGGTATAACGCATTTTTGTATTACTTTTTCTACCTTTTGGTTCTTCATAAACCAGTTAAAGGATTGGCTCTCCTTTACTGGTCTTGAGTTCTTTCTTTTTGTAATTGTTCTATTTTCACAAATCCCAGGCCCAGTCCGCTGGAAAAATTGACACAACTTTCCCGCAGGGATGCTTAAATGCCAAAAAAAAAAAAAAAAAATTGGCGAGAACTTTTTCTGTGTATATTCTAAAAATTGTATATTCTAACTTTTAAATATGCACCTAATTCATTCGTTGATGTCGATCGGACATTTTCAATGGTTAAATCTGTTTTATGGCTAAATAAAATGAGTTTGACGTTAAGTAACTTATGCGCCCCATACACGGTTCAATTCAGTTGTCAACTGAGTCTTTCAACTGAATTGATACTTGGCCACACACTTCTTCAACTGAATTGAAAGATTTTAATTCAACTGTCAAATTTAGATTTTTTTTTACATAGATTTTGACAGCTGATCAAGAGACTTAAGCACACACAGTACAATCGAATTGAAAGATTAAGTAGTCAACTTGAAAAAATCAAAATCTTTTGATTTTTCTTCAACCAACTCGACAACCGTCAAACTAATCAACTGACAAGGCCATACACGCTTTGATTTGGACAACAACCGACTCAGTTGACAATTGAATTGAATCGCGTATGGTCTGCTTATAACATAGAAAACTTATTTATTTATATAAATAAATCTTTATCTTAAGTTTTACCACTTTTAACATAATTTTTTATGTATTATGGTTATATAAATCAATTTAAAATGCATAGTTTTTATTTTATTTTTAAATAATTTGCGATTTTTCGTGCATATTTAATGCGCATACAGTGCGCTCTGGATAACGGCAACTAATTAAAACCGCGAGTACTGACGTTTATCAGATTGTTGAGGTTTATGAATGTACAAATTAAAATTGATACATTAGTTGAAAGCGTTTTTATTGTTTATAAATTAAAAAAAAGAAATTCCAAAGAAAAGCAGAAAGCCTTCCAACGTTAATAAAAGCAACAAATATATTTGACATAACGCCATGGCATACATAAGTATGTATGCATACTTTTACATGCCTTCAAAGAAATCTGTTATTTTTTCTACTGTATTTTCTCTGAAATAATAAAAATTTGTACAGCTTTCTCACTGACTTCGCAGATTTGTATCCACATCGTAATCGTCATCATAGGTCACTTCTTACTTCTCATTTCTTTACGATCCAGTACCGTTATCCAGCAAAATATCTTTATTCCACTCCTAAACGGATGGCACTGTTGTAGTCAACCTTAAGAAAAACAATTTTAAATATGACTGGTTGTATCCCTGACTTTCACGAGAACAAGAAAGCAACGGAAAAAAAAAAAATAATATGCAACTAAATTTATAATAGAACTTTTCTTTACTACTTTCTTAAAGGGGAACCCCCAAATTTGGAACTAATTACATACAATGAATGTTTATATATACTTAAATTGTTACTAAAGCTAAAATGTTGCTTTATTTAGAGGTGACATTTTAGAGCTTTGAGGTTTGGTTGATTTTTTAGAGTAGACAATGTCAAAAAAAAAGTGTTGATATTTTCGGATATAGACGAAATGGGGTGTTAACTAGGGATGCCAAACGGGAAATCCCGAATCCCGACATCCCGGGATTTTTCGGGATTAAAAAATCCCGAGTCCCGGGTTTTTTTTATGAGTCCCGCGATTTTCAACATATCAACTTTTATCTACAAAACTGTTCGTTTTTATTGAATTTTTATTCTATATACAAAAAAATTATTAAAAATTATATTTTTTTTGCAAATAATTCTTATTTTTAAGTTTAATTTTGGTTTTTGGCACACAGCGAGTATTTAAAATTTTTAATTTTTGTTGATATATGACGACTTTTTCTGGATTTTTGTATTTTGCTTAATAAAAACCATTATTTTAAGTAGAAACGATATTTGAAGATTCACATCTCAAGCCTTTTTACAATAACGTTTAGCAAGTTCAGCTTTAGCTTAAGACATAATTCCTTAATAAAAATGATTATTTTTATGCAAAATATAGAAATCAAGAAATAATTGTTATATATCAAGCAAAAAATAAAAATTATTCACAATCCAATTAAAGTATTATTCAGAAACTAAAGAATAAAGGTTGATATAATTATAACAATTAAGTCGTAATATTGATGAAATAGCTCATATTCCTTACGGTCCAATAATAATAAAAAATTTGCTTAAAAGCATACGGTAAATAAAATAATTTTTTTTTTTATAAATAAACACTATCTGACGTATTCATAAAAAAATCATTTAAGCTTGAAATCTGTTTTAAGAAACATTTGTATAAACATTTTGTTTTAAAATAAATTTCAAACGTACTTAAATTATTGATTATGAATCTCGCCCTCATCCTGGAGATGTACTGCACTGCAGTCGGCATATTGTTACAGTTTTTAACTCAGCTATCGAGATCGATGAGGGACAATACTTTGCAGTGTATTAATGTCGTCACAACTTAATTCACATTAAAAATTGAATTGCTGTCAAAAACCCGAAATGAATTGATCTAGAAAAACTAAGAGATACGTATATTTTTTTAAGCTTTTTTCAGAATCTGATAAGCTTTATCATGTTATAAACATATGTATAAAATAAATTGTTTTGTTGTTTTCATTTTTACAAATTTATGTTACGTATAAGAAAATCCCGGGATTTCGAGATCGGGATTTCCAAAATCCCGGATCCCTGGATTTTCAAAAATTAGTCCCTATTGGCATCCCTAGTGTTGACGTTTTCCCGAGTGCACTGTACTTTGCGTTTTAAAGTCAATCAACTTCCTTGCCCTGAATATAACTATTTTTCTAAAATTATATACTTATAAATCAAGAATTATATTAACGTAGGTCTTGTACTTATAAAGTCAATGTTGTTTTGTTTATGTGTGAATCAAAGTAGTTGCATTTGAAAGACATATAATCCCTCATATTTGAAATTTTCGAAAAAATAAACTGTTCACTTTAGATCGTTGGTCAATACATGCTTGTACTAGAGGACCATCAATCCAATATAATTAACTCATGCTAAAGTATATTATACTGTATACTTCTTTCTTACTTATTGTTACCTAAAGTTGTAGTAGTAAAAAGACTACAAGAGGTTTTCCTACGTACCAAAAAAAAAAAAACGAAAAAGGTCCTAAATGTAGAAATAATTTTGTTTGTCTGATAAAGATAATCTTCCTTTTATGCCTAGCACATAAATATTCTTATAAGCACAATCATAAAGGATCATCATAAAACACCTAATTTTCATAATATATCTTCCAAGAAAAATCCATTATTCCACACAAAAGCATTTGAATATTAAAAACAAAACACGTCTGACGTTTTTAAATTATAATCGCATCTTTAGGATTATTAAAATAATTTAATTTTTTTTTTTTATTTAACATTTCAAAGCGTTTTAATGGCAATTTGTGTGTTATTATATTGGCTCAGTTTTTGATTTTGTTGTCTTAGTATACGATTTTTTCTGGATTTTCTTAATTGTTGCTAAAGGCAAACAACAATACCAAAAAAAAAATTATGAAAACCTAATAATATAATTCTTTATTTGTTTCTATCTGATTCTTTTATTATTATCCTCTTCTTCTGGTTTTTTGTATATTCATCAAGTCTATAAAGGAAACAATGAGCACATGTTGTCATGCTCGAGTGAATTCCTTGAATCTGCCAGAAAAAAAACATTTTTAATAAAGATGAAATAATATGAGAGTATTCATGTGTATGACGACATTTACATACATAACTGTTATGCATTCATTATGTATATGTATTGCTGTGTGGGTATAGAGGTATTTTATGAGAATATACAACTATAAGTATGTTTCATATTTTTAGTAGGAGGAACATAAATACTGGCATCAGGTTAAAAGTAATTTATGACTTTGTATTTAAAGGCAGACTAATTCACTGAAAGTAATAAATAGCTGGTATTCATAAACCCTGTTGAAAACGCGTAAATAATTTTTAAGAATTAAAAAATTAATAATTATAATTGACTTAAAGTTTAAACATTTTCCGTACACAGAAAAAATTTTCCAACATTTTTCACCAATTAAAGAATTAATCAAAAAATCAGTTTCTATTAAAAATTTAATCGAGTGAATTAAATGTTTTATCAAGTGAATTAAACATTTAATCGTTACTATTAATTTATTTTCTGGTACAAATTTAGTTAATTTATTAATTAATATCAAAAAATTTTTAATTGAAATCAATTTTTATTTTTATTTTTCTGTGTAGAAGCAAAACAATTTTTAATTTATTATTATAGGCAGATGAAATGGTAATCTTAAGCCAACCGTTTCATTACCAAAATTTAGACAAAACGCACGATATTTTAAGTTAAAAAGTGTGAAAATAAAAATTCATGGTCAAGTGCGATATGAATACTTGTAAGAAGCATAAATCAGATATTATCCCATTGCAGTAATGGATTTAAGGGTGCTCTGAGTACATAGAAGACACAGTGTGGCTACTAACGCATCCTTGTGTGCATACATACTAGGGAGATCGATTATTCGACTTTTTTTAATAACCGGTTTTCGAATATTACGAATAGTTGCTATTTTAAAAAACCCGGTTTTTGGTTAAGCAATTTTTAAATAACCGGTTAACCGGTTTTAATTCGAATACTTAAAAACACAGAAATCAAATATGTTTTTAAAATAAAAAGTTAATTTGAATAAAAACCAAACAACTTGCAAACTTAAGCTAAATTTTCAACCATTTTTTATTGATTTACTAAACTTTATTTGTAAGAAGATATTTGCATAATGTAACTTAGAATCTGTTGAACTGTTTTGCAAAAGCAAATAAATTATAGGAATTTTATTAAGTTATTATTTGAAATATTCTCTCAAATTTATTTTGAATGAGTTTTAATTTGTTGGTGGTTAGGCTATCTATAAATTCAAAAGTTGCAAACAAAACCTCTTAGCCAAGAATATCTATTTCAAATTATTTTGTTTCAGCATTATAGAAACGAATAGTGAACTGAACATTATTTTTGTGTAAACTATTTGTCAATTCGTCTACTACAATTTAAAACAATCCATGACATTGTTTGATATCTTCAACTTTGTTTTTTTAAAATTTTCCCATATCGTTGATTCCGCCGTAATGTAGTTTTCAGCATGACGAGATGCTAGAACTACTTAAGAGTTTTTAGTGCCTTAGCGGGCATTTCGTACTCGGCAACACAACGGGCTAATATTTCACCCAATGATTAATTTTTTGCAGCGTATTTTAGTAAAGTATTATTTGTCGTCTCCTTAGAACTACCTTAAACGGAGTTGTTTCATTTGGATCACATTAATGTCAAGCATGTATACTAATTAAAGGCATAACCTTTTTAGCTTTTCATTTTAGGGCACTTAAAGCACCTAACTTTGTCTTTTTAATCGCGTTCGAAAAATATCTAGAGATAACCTTTATATAAAAATATATTTAATATTTAGAATACTCTTGCACAAATTACTATTAACTTTTTAACTGCACATGTTTTTGTAGTATTTTGAATAGTTTTTGGTTTTTTTTTCTACAAGAACACACGCTTTTATAAGCGATTTGTATTTACAGTACTCATATGTGCTGTTTTCACAACACAAGTAATTGAACGTGTAGTAAAAGTTATATGAAAAATAATTAAAAACTGAGTGCTTTTCATATAAATTTTACTACACGTTCAATCACTTGTGTTGTGAAAACAGAACAATAATGTTGTTTTGACATAAAAAGTTTAAGTTTGGCCAATATTCAATTAGAAAATACTTAAATTACGGGTACATCTACAACAAGAGTAAGGAAAATGTATATAAATTACACATTACTAAAATAACCGGTTTATTATACCAAAATAACCGGTTTATTCGATATTCGAAAAATGGGCATTTTAAAATAACCGACTGGGGCAAAACAAAAATCACCGGTTAAAACCGGTCGAATAATAACCGTTCGATCTACCTTATACATACACACGCGTGCCAATATTCCCTGCAAATAATATTGGAATACTTGATCCGTTTTATGTAAAATGGACTTCTTACAACATGGTCCGATGTAATGCAATCATAGACCATGTCACTGTTAAAAGAGAGTTTGTAGATAAACGACATGTCTTCGTTTTAAACGACATGTTTTCGTTCTTAAGCGATTTCAAAACTAATCCTCTGGAGTATACCACGGAGAAGTTTCAAAACTAGTCCGCTGGGAGTATGTTTGAACATGGAGTAGTTTTAATAGTACTCCGTTGTAATGCAAAGCTGGGTTATATGGCCCAGCCCTAGGACATAGTAATGTTAAAAAGACCATGTTTTTTCAATACATTTGGGCTACCTTTGGACTATTCCTAGTTCCTTATGGGCAATGTTTTACATGCGTGTATGGACTAGTCGCATTATTTGCAGGGTTAGTATATGGCTGCCTGGTTCACGTCCGACTTCTTGGGGCGTCAAACAGTAGTCCCAAGTTTACCTTACTAACAACTAGTCAATGCTCAAAGAAAAATTTCTTGGGTAACCCGTAGCACCAGACATAACTTTAATCTGCAATCAGCCTGTGTGATCTGCTAAGGTCGGGTGCCCCGATAGACTAGTTGGTAGTGAGCTAGTCTATCAGCGCCGGGGTCGCGGGTTTAATTCCCGCCAGAGACTCTGGTTTCTTTCCTGCAGACAAGCGTAGAGCTTCACGGGATAAGCATAGGAAAAATTGTATCGCACAACTACATTTAAAACAAATTGTAAGAGCTTTGCTGATGTTTCAAACAGTGTTTAAAAATGCTTGACTATTTTTAATGTTTTTGTAATTGCTTAACTTAACTTAAGAAAAAGAACACAGTAAAAGCAAAAAGCAAAAGCAAACGCAGAAAAAGTGAGAGTAAATAATTTATTTATTCTCACCATGTTTATGTTCTCAGCTTAAAAAGCCAGCCAAGCAACCACTTGAAAAAAAAAATTGCTGTTGCTGTAAGTAATAAGTTTTTGTTTATTTTTTTTTTGCTTTGGCTTAACTGTAAATTGATGTGCTTAAATTCAGCGAGTATTAACTTCTTTGCTGTTTTTGACTTCATTGCTGTTGCTTGCTGTTGCAGGCGTTAGTTTCATAGAATATATACATAATTACATAACACAAAATAAACAAATTAGTTTAAAAAAACGTGTAGTTTCATTTATGTATGTATGTATGTACCTATTTATTAAAAAAAAACGCAAAATACCAAAAAAATTCGAAACAAATTCGTTCATAATATATTAAGTTCCAGCAACAGCAAAGAAGTTAACTTGCTGACTTTAAGCGCATCAAAAGCAAAAAAAAAACAATCAAAAACTTAATACTTACAGCAACAGAAAATTTGTTTTCTTAAGTGGCTTCTTTGCTGACAGATTTAGCAGAGTACATGCACATAGCGAGTTTAAACAAATTATTTACTCTCTTTGTTTTGCTTTTGCTTTTTTGCTTTTGCTGACTCGTTATCAAAGAGTTAAGTAAACACTTAGACACACAGTTTTTTAATTTGCTGCAAAAAATGTAAACAAAGCAAAAATGTGCGACTGTTGCTATTTTAAAGCAAGCAATTTAAACACTGGTTTCAAATGTATTCGTACAATAGAAGTAATGCTTTCGAAAAAGGAATAAATTCAGGTAGGAAGCATATATTTCAGCATATACCACCGGTGGTAAGGAAGCATATTAAAGATATTTTACCTTCTGGTATTACATTCTCGTGAGAAACCAGGTGCATTAAATACCGGGAATTCGGTAAAGTTAAAAATTAAGAAATTTCTTGAGATCGTAGCTAACCAGAGATCGTACTTGGAACCATGGATGTCGAGAGCTCCTGGGGTCTCGGCACCGGACTGACTTTTGGTTGAGGCTTTCGAAGACATATTTTTTGCAAAAAAAAAACGATTTTTCTTAACAGTATGTATTGTTGACCTTTTTTGTTGTTGTAGTTTATATTTGGTTCGGCTTGAGGTCATTTATTATAAATTAAAAAACAATTTTGATTTTAATTTTTAATATTTTTATTTTTGTACCCAATATTTCGAGGCAACTCCGTTTATTGTTTATAATTTATTAGAAAAAACACCAAACAATAAATAACAAATAACAATAAAAACATACTTATTTAAATAAATAACAAATTAAAAAATTCTTGTTGTCACTGTGCACTGTAAGCTTTGGATTGCTAGTGTTGTTTTGTCTGGCATTTATATCTATATTTGTTTATGGTGTGTTTAAAAATCTGAGATACATTCTCAGGGTCTCTTTTGTAGTTTAATTTCTTCTCTTCTGGCAAGTTTGCAATGTGCAGCATTTCAAGTGTATATCTTCTATTGTAATTATTCTCTTGTACCAATACTTCTACATTTTCAAAATCAGGCTGATGTCCACTCAATGCACAGTGGGTTGCCAGTGCAGTTTTTTGTTGCAATGGCTTGTTTGCCGCCTTTATGTCCGATTTGTGCGATGAAATCCTAGTTTTTAATTTGGATTTGGTTGTGCCAACATATGCCTTTTGGCATACATTAGACTTGTCACCTTTACACGTTATTTTGTAAACCAAGTTGGATTTGTCCTCTTTTGCTAATCTAGATTTAGTATTGCTAAATAATTTGTTAATTGTGTCATTTGTTCGCAGAGCTAATTCGTAGTTATCTTTGTCATTAATGTCTGAATGTTTTAATCTTTCCGAAAAACCAGGGACATATGTAATGGATTTGTATATTTTTTGAGGTGTATCTTGTGGTTCTAAAATGCTTTAAGTTTTTACGTATTTGGTCAAATTCTTAATCGTTTTTCTCGGAAAGTCATTCATACCTAATATATTATTAATTTTTATAACGTTTTGTTTGAGGAAAGCTTTGTCGCTGACTTCTAAAACTCTGTTAATAAAATTTATCAGTGGGTGCTTAGAGTGCTTTTGGTACCAATCTACCTTGACGACATTTCCTATTCTATGTACCATAGTGTCTAAATATGGTAATTTATTGTCTTTTTCCATTTCAATCCTAAATTGAATTTGTCTTTGGAAATCGTTGAGGACTTTTAAAGTCCTTTCAACATCATCTTTTTTAATTATTGCAAATATATCGTCCACCTATTTTGTTAATATTTTCGTCTTTGTCTTTAAATTGTTAATAGTGACTTCTAAAAGTTCCTCCTTCACTATATCTGCGATTACAGGTGAAGCAGGGGATCCCATAGGCATATCCTTCGTCTGTTCAAAGACCTTGTCGTCATATTTAAAGTACCTTGATTTTTTTAATGAAAAACGACACAAGTTCCATAAATAAATTTTTTTGGTATTTGGGTGTATATTGTCACACAAATAGATATCTTTTACGCATATGATACATTATTGAGATAGTCAAAACAAGTGATGATGATGAGAGGAAGAAGAAGTTTAAAAGGAAGACAGAGTGAATAAGAGTTGGATAAGACTTTAAATTAATAAAATCGGCGATTTGCTAAAGTGGTTTATCTATGAACACCATGATCAAATATGAATCGATCTATGAAGGTCGTAATAAAACATGTTTTGGCTTCATTAAAAGCTGTATTCTAGGACGACATCTGCATGTCAGCCAAGGTAAAATCATAAATTGATCCATTTTCGACATGCTTCGTTACTTAAGTCTATGAACAAAATTGTTTCAAAACATCATAAATTGTGTGGCCTTTTTCGGATTTAAAATACTCATTATCAAAAAAAAAAAAAAAAAAAAAAAAAAAAAATGTAACTGCTACCAGTAGCCCGTTTCTGTATTTCTCGCATCGTAAAATTTCCCGCATGAAACGAGTGAATTATGACAAAAACAGTGCAATATGAAACAAAAAATGGTTTTTCTCACATAAGTGTTTCTGTACTTTTACTTTGCGAGTATTATCTGTCATTTAAATAATTTTCCAGCAATTATTGAAAGGATGTGAGAACAAGTGTTTCTGTAACAATATTTTGCAAAAAGTTTCTCACAAGAACTGTCAACATAAGTCATATTTGAAATTGATGCGAGACCAAAAAAATTTAAAAAAATGGAGCCCAAATTATGTATGTATGTACACAAGAATGTGTATTATTTTATTTTATTTTAAAAGAAAGAATTTAAATGATGAAAATAAGTATATAAAACACAATTGTTATATTTTGTTATTAAAATTTTTTTAGCCTTTCATTGTGTTTGTTTTATGCAGGGCTGCCAGATAAATTTGTGAAAAAAACGTCAATATCCTAAGAAAAAATAAAAAAATCGTCTATTTTTTTCGGACAATTTAAAATTAATTTTGACGAATTTTGTTCGATTTTTATCATATAACCACAAATTTTTATCATATAAACACTTAATAACAAAAAAAAAAAAAAAAAAAAAAAAACATTAAGTTCATGGGTAAAATACATATTTTATACATACATAAAGCTTGAGGTCTACTTAAATAAAATTATTTATTTTATTTTCCTTAATCCGATAATAGTTTAAAATTTCAGATTGTTATTTTTCCCTGCAGAAATCACACAAAGGAGTGACAAAATATCATATTGAAATAAAATAAACACTTTTGGACAAAGTAAAAGGCAAAAATTTCCTAAAGTGCATTGACTGAAAAATGGGGTAATAGTTTAATCTTTTGATCACATAAACAAATGTATTAAATAATCCAAGCAAATAAAAATTAAACAGTTTCCGTTCGAAATTTTGCTTTTGCCGATACATTTTTTAATCTGCCTTGTTTTTAAAGATATCGGTTTTCTGTGGTGCCTAATACACAAACATATAAAACTATTTAAAATTGTTTTATTTCAAAGACTGTATCGTCACTAGAAAACAATCAGCAAATTTTCACTTTGCCAATTTTGGAACAAAAAAAATCGTCAAAATGTCGATAAATCTTTAAATCTGGCAGCCTTATTTTTATTATATATATTTCTTTCGTTGACGTTTCGCTTGCATTTGACACTTAATTACTGGAAGTATTCCAGTTAAAACAGAATCTGTGTTGTCTGTTCTCGCATTTAAATACAGAAACACTTTTTTCTCACAAATCGAGAAACGATGAAATTTTTTGTTTCACACTTAATGTGAGAAAATTTGCGATGCGAGAAATACAGAAACGAGCTACAGGAATTGATATTTATCTAAATACGGGCATGTTTTTACAAAAAACAACGATAACTCTTTTGCTCCGGAATTTAGTTAAATCGCATAGAATTTATAAAACAATGACAATTATTTAATCTTATTCACCATTCTAAATTTTTCCAACTGGCTTTTTCCGCAGCACTTACTTTAACAATCAAATGTAAAGATTACAATGACACAACTAATAGTGACCTTTATTATCCATATATTGTCGTTTTCCTTTTTCGCTCCCGTTGCTCTTTGCCGGGTTTTCCTTTCCATACTTCATATTTCCTTTAACAATAGACTAAAAGTTGTTGAATAAAATTAACTTGACTTGTATGTAAATTGTTGGCTGTTGTATTATAAGAGTTTCCTTCTGTTCTTTAATTTTTAAATAAAATACAACAGAAAAAGGAAGCAAAAAATACGTAACAGGATACAAATTTCAATTTATTTATGAGAAAGTGTATTTGTGTGCGTGTGACAGAGTTTTCACTCCATATGGATTTCCTTTTGATTCTCTCTTTTTTTATTGTTGCCCACATTTTATTATTTAGACACTCATAAAATTATTTTCTTGTTGCTGTTGCTGTATTTGTTGTCATCTCTTTTATGACTTTAACTGTCATTTAAGACCAAAAATAGGTAGATTATTGTTAATAATAATTTTATGATTATGGTAACACAATATGTATTAAATTAGGGATACATTTAAGTTGTTGTTGTTTTTTTTTTATATTCTATACAATAATAAGAAAATCACAGATTCTTATGTAAATCCAAGAGGATTTTTAGTTGTTAATAGGGTCCTAAAGCAAAAATGATAAAAGTTTTTGGATGGGGAAATATTTTTAAAAGACTTGGGCATTCTATTTTGCATAATCATTTTATAAGAGCTGGCAGGGATTAGTAAAGGTCTTGTTAGGTCGTCTTTAGATAATATTATAATTTGTATTTATTTTTGATGGTATTACAATGACACTTAAATAAAATGTTATTTCTTATGGCTACAATCAAAGATTATAACTTTCTTTAAGTAGTTCAAATATTCGTATAAACAAGTCAAATGTTTATTGTCGGCAGTGCCGACTTCTCGATACTCTCTATCGAAAATACAAATATTTTAGGGGCAGGCTTTATATTGGATCTGTGTAAACCAATCTTTTTAAAAGCTGACCTCACAGTATTATAATTCTTTGCGGGTTTAGGCGTTTTTATGTCTATTCCAAAAGTATGTTTTATATGGGACCTAAGGTTAATTATGGACCAATCATCACAAAGTTTCATGACTTTATTTATAGTCGTATAAAACTTAATTTAAAAAAATATATATTTTACGATGCGTTTGAGTTGTATGCATAATAAAGTGATATTTAGGAGGGGATTTTATTTTAGCGTATGGTAAATTATGAATCGATTACCACAAAATTGCGTGATTATATTTCCACCCAATTAAGGCAACATTGAACCATATTTCACCACAATATCATAAATTATTTATTACGTTGTTAAGCGTACTAAAGTATTTTTCCAAAGTTGGCTTTATATGAGGGCTTTGGTAAAGTATGGAATGTTGTTTATGATGGGGGGACTGCAGTGGCGGTTTTTTTGTTATGTGTAGTATCTATTTATCTATCAACTATCTTAAATTTGTCTGTCATCCCCTTTTTTCTTTTCTTCCTCCCTTTCTTCCACTATATTCAACGGATCACAATGGACCGCATTGGTCTCTGAGTGGAGCAGTGCCCTTGGAGACACAACGCTTCATAACCTAACCTAAGAATAGAGTGACTTTTACGAAATTTAGTTCTATGATTTTTAGTCATGAAAGCCAAGTTTGTACAAAATTGAACGACAATCGGTGCATTCCGTCTTCAATTTATGCAAGTTTTTGTACCAGAGGTAATAATTTCTTAGAGTGATTATTAGGGTGCCCCAGTAGGCTAGCTGGTAGTGAGCTAGTCTATCAGGACCAGGGTTGCGGGTTCGATTCCCACCAAAGACTCCGGTCTCCTGCAGACAAGCGAAAAGCTTCGCGGGTTTTAGTGTAGGAATAATAAAAATAATAAAAAAAAAAAATAAAAAATAAACAGTTGGGTTCATAATTATTTTCCTATTGAAGGAGAACTACAAAGAATTTGACATAGAGTCTTTCTTTATGGTCATCTCCAACAAAAGAGGCAAGCATATTAATGTTATTATTAACCATAATTATTATTGCGTTTATTTTATTGAATTGTTTATGTTTTTTAATCCAAATTTTTATATTTTAAATCGGGCTAAATTTCATGTAAAATTCCTTTATTCATTTAAGTAATTTAAAGAAAATTAAATTTGATGAACTTAAGCCTGATTAAATATATAAAACTTTGGATTAAAAACCATAAAAAGTTCAATAAAATAACCACACTATGAATTATTGTTAAGCCCCTAAGGCACAAGCTCTATTTTTACAATTTTCTATATTTACAGCTGAAAATGAGGAATTCCTGACAAAAAGTATGAAAAAAAACAGAAGTAAAGGAAAACTCTTGTAAATCAATTAAAAAAATTATAATCATTCACAACAACAAATTTCAATCCACCAAGTAAAAATACCATTTAGTTATTGATGTCAATTTTGGTTAGTGTCAAATGGTGTGGTTTCTATTTCAATTGCTTTCAATTCCCGCTTTCCCGGGAATTAGTTGCAGGATTCCCGGGAAATTTTGAAGAACATCTTTTTTTTTAATCCAACTTAATTTCACCACAATATTTAAATCTACTACAGTTTAAGGCGTATTAAGCTCATTTATCATAGGCTTTGTATAGGGCCTATGATAATTAAAGGCCTATCTTCACGAAATTTTATTTCTTGTCTTAGCACACTGAAGTGTAAATTTTACAATAATATTATAAGGTCTCACAGAAAAAATTATTATTACCAAAATGATTATATTGATTACTAAAAATTTTAAAATTTTGGAAAAATATTTTCAATAAAAGATATTTTTAATTTTAATTAAAAAAGTGATCAAAAAACTTTGAAATTTTAAACAATGTGTTAATTTATTTAAATAAATATTGGCAATTCCCAACAACAATTCTACACGTTTAAATTATTTTATTTTAAACGAAAAAAGACAATTAAGATTTTTTGTTATTTAATTAAAATTTTAATTGAAAATTTATTTAAAAACAACTAAAATGTTAATTAAATCAAAATTAAATTTTTAATTTTTTTCAGCTAAAAAAATTATTGATTCAATTATCACATTAATTAAATTAAAATACTTTTTAAACCATTTTTTTAATTGATAAAACACTTTTTTCTGTGCTTGCGGCTAAAGGCGTAGTTAAGTGTTTTCCTAGATTGTGCTTTATATGCGGTATTTCAAGTAATATTGAGTCTTATGAAAGTAGAATATGCTAAATTGCACCACAAAAGCAGTATTCGTTACGCTTTCAGTTATACTTACATGATTTACAAGATTGGTCTAAACATGGAGCCGTAGGTAAATTATGAACCGACATTCACGAAATTTGGTGGTTTATAAAACAAATTTGTTAAAATTTAATGACAAACTTTTGTTAGTTTTTGTGGAGTTTTTAGGGTGGTAGTTCCACATTTGGGTGCATAACTATTTCCCTACTGGAGCGATTCTGCTGGAATTCACTCCCAAACAGCATAGAAGATCTAGAAACAATTTGACACCCATATGCCTAAATCGGTTGGAATTAATGAAGGATTCACAATAATATTAAAAAAAGATTTACATTGAATGACAAACTTAGTATACCTTCATACACCACTGCTAAAGAAAATTTCTCCTTCCTGCAGAATTTGTTAAACGGTAAAATTGTTTTAGAATTCCTATTTCGTAATGTTGTGCTTTTAGTTCCTAATGGCCCTTTCAGAAATTTTTTTCGACTAAGACTTTAATACTTTCATTCTAATTATGCAAATGAGCCCTGAATTTGACAATATATATACGTATATTGATTTCTATAATCCTATTGGCATCAAAATAACCTCTTAAGTATCTTAAAATTACTTTAATCTTAAATTTTTTACGTTTTTGTTAATAGATACTAGATTTAATTATTTTAAGCGTAATAGCCAGTAAGAAATATTAGTTTCACTGGAGAAATAAGTAAATAAATAAATAAAAAAATTTGGGCGGGAATCCCGGGATCCCGGGAATTTGATATTTATTTCCCGCTTTCCCAGGAATCCAAAAAGTGCGGGAATAAAAAAACTCTAGTCAAGAACAAAAAATTATCAAGATATTATAATTAATTTCATATTGTCCGGGCTGTGGAGACGGAGTTGAGGCTTTTGTACCGCAGTCGGAGTTTCTAATTCGAATTCTAAATCTAAAAATTTTCTAATATTTTCCAAAATAAAAATTCTTCAAAATTGCCGCTGCAATAATATACACATATCGATTTGAAATTTTTACAGAATCATTGTCTTGTCATTTTAAAGCAGGTACTGCATTAAAAACAAGTTAGAGTGCTATATTCGGCTATGCCGAATCTGTGATACCCTTCACCGACAGTTAGGGATATATGAGAGCTATAAATTATTAATTAATCCTTATAAAAACGGACGTCAGTATAAAAATTGGTTCCGGTTTATGCCAATTGGACAACAATCAGACAGTGTTATGCTTTCATTTCTAGCAATTTGAACTAACTTGTATAAAATATCAAGATTTGTAACAGTTTATGCGGAACCGAAATGATTTTCAGGAGGGAAATTTATATTAGAACCATCGTAAATTATGGACTTATATTCACGAAATACTGCGGAGTGATTTCTGTTATTAAAAATCTAAGTGGATCGAATTTCAATACAGTAGTGAAATTTGTTTCAGCATTTAAAGTAAATTTTTGTAGCTGCAATTTTTTAAAATTCTGCTTTGAAATTGCATTAGTGTCCAGATTTTGAAATTCTGATTCTTGCAAGTTTTTTTATTTTAATCAAGTCTTTCCTCTTCTCCTTTTTATATTTTACATACATATAAATACAAATAGTAATTCTCACACTTTTCAACTTCTAGTTGGTACGAAAGTCAAAAACTATCGGTAGTATCGTTAGTGCTATCGATAGTTTCAGACCGGAGGATTTCGGTACTGAGCAGAACTAGAAACAAGTTGTTGAGATCCAGCAGAAAATTAAGCCATAGTTGCAGGAATTCGCGTAAATCTATAGCACATTTGTCTAAAGCTCCGTACTACGCATGGTGTCAGGCAAGAAAACTTTAAGGATTCTTCAAAGACATTGATTAACAAAAACGTGCAGGAATTTAACATCATCTTCTGTTGTATTCCAGGTCTCACATGCATAGAGGAGCTCAGACTAAATACAAGAGTTAAAGATGCCAATTTTTGTGTTTTTGGATATGGCAACAGATTTTAACCTGAACGAAGGCAAATGAATGTTTGGTTGGCTTCAGAGTTTCGGCAAGCTACATCCTCGCAAGAACCACATGTATTTGTTATGAAGCTACCTAAGTAGCAATATGTTCTGATTTCCACACTAGTCTCGTTTTTGCAGCCTCTTAAATTTTTGACGCAATATCCTTACAGCTGTGTAAAAGGAGGCAGATAGCATCTGCATACTCTTGACTCTCTAGTTGTTAGTTAAAGACCCATCTGAGGCCTCTCCTTGTTTGAGTTGCATTGCAAACTATAGATGTTATATATCAATGGAGACAGTACGCAGTCCTGAAGGACACCAGCTACAACATCAAAGCTGCTGCTCAGTGCATTTTTGGGGATAACACGATATTGAACATTACGATATAAAGTTTGCAAGCAAGAACATCCATATTGCATTTTGGTTTAGTGTATAAAAAGTATTATTAATATCTCTAAGTAACAGGCAAAGCGGAGCATGAAGTTCCCCAGACTTTTCTATGACTGTTCAACTTGCGTTTAATACACACCAAAAATATGTCTGTTCAGAAAGAATATTAAATAATTTTCATGCTTTTCTTAAGATCACATTTCAACAAAATGCATTAACGACAAAATATCTTTAATTAAATAGATGCAATTTTCCAACAAAAAGTTTAATAAAAATAATTATTAACTAAGTATTAAAGAAAAAATGTGCACTTGCATATAACTTCACCCCTTAGTAATAGAATTTTTAAGTCTTTCTTTTAAAATACATCTTTCCTTTCTATACTACAGTGCTCTTTGTTCCAAGTCTTTATTGTTGACTTAAATTTCGACATAAATCAATTTCTCTGTTTTAGTGTATTTTTATTGCCATATAAAATTTATGAGCATATTGAAAAAATAGCAGATAAAATGCAACATTACACTGAAGTCTTTTAAGAATGTACATTTCTGAAATAAATATTGAAAAAATAAACTATCAGGGAGAATATATATAAGAAACGGGTTTGCAAATTATGGATGAAGCGAATGTTTAATAAACGTTAAACAGTAATTGAAAGCACGCAAAGAATAAGTATGATTGCAAAATGATCCCTACAATTAATTAGTGTTCTTTGTAGTCGTTGTGGTTACAATTAAAGTGTTTTTATGTAAACTGGCCTTGAAAATATAATATTTGTTTCGATCATTTTAAAATTTTGCACATAAGTATTAAATGATCCCGATTCATAAACCTTTAATTATGGTGGTAACAAAAAAAAACAGCGAAATGCGCATAGAAACTAGCTTTCCCACAACAATAAATTTCAGTGTTTTCATTCAAAAATTGGGATTATTAGCACATCATTAATAAATGAATTAATTAATAAAAAACTAAAATAACCAAATTTTTGCTACACCGTAATAATTTTTATATTCTTGAAGCAAAATTATACTTGCAATCATAGTAATATGTAGTTCCTTTTAACGCTTTAAACGAGTTATATTTACATATAAATAAAATATATTTAACAAATAGATATTGGGAATTATTTCTTTTTCATAAGCAACTTTTATTATATTCAACATTTTTCATTTTTCGAATTTATTCTATGAGTTAAATTTCAGTTATGTATTTTATAAAGCTTTTTGTAATAGCTCTATTCCTTAAATTTTATTTTAGAAATTACTTTATACACTACCAGACTATTATATTGTATTTAATTAAATATTGCATTTAATTAAAAATATGCAAAAATACATTGTAGTTTATTTTGTAAAAAAGAAAAAGAATTAAAAATATTTTTAAAGAATAAAATAAATAAATAAGAACATTTTTAGAAAGTGAGAATGATTAATTGTTATATCAATTTTTGTGAAGAATGAATCTATATGTAAGTATGTATCTAGTTACATACATACATACAGTATGTAGTTAACGTCTCTTGTTTATGTTAAATAAATAACAAAACATGTGCATATAAATATTAACAGTGCACAGACAAAATTATTAAATTTCTCCAATCACCAAATTTATTCTAAATTCATAATATCAAGCAAACAAGTTGTTGATTTTGCACCTATTACCAAAATGATTATATTGATTACTAAAAATTTTAAAATTTTGAAAAAATATTTTCAATAAATGATATTTTTAATTTTAATTAAAAAAGTGATCAAAAAACTTTGTCATTTCAAACAATGTGTTAATTTATTTAAATAAATATTGACAAATCCCAACCACAATTCTACATGTTTAAATTTTTTTTTTGTTTTAAACGAAAAAAGTCAATTAAGATTTTTTGTTATTTAATTAAAATTTGAATTGAAAATTTATTTCAAAAAAACTAAAATGTTAATTAAATCGAAATTGAATTTTTAATCAACTAAAAAAATAATTAATTCAATAATCACATTAATTAAATTAAAATACTTTTTAAGACATTTTTTTAATTGATAAAACACTTTTTTCTGTGTGGAATATTTATTATATTTGTTCTTTTAACTCTTTTTTTTTATTTAAATCATCCACTTAAAATTACAAAAATATACTTGTCAAATATCAAACATATATTGTTGGTGTTTTTAAAATACTTAAGTACATACAAAAATACCGCATTTGTTTTTTACTTGTTGCGATTATTCCGTTTGACTTTTTTAAAAGCTTTCTTCTCAATTTTATACATACAAACAAATTATTTTTTGAAAGGCAATAAACAGCTTCTCGTTGCCATTTTCTTTCTAGAAATTTTCGCAAGCTTAATTTAACTAAGAGATTTAAATTGAGAAGGTGGTGGAAATTAAAAATAAAATATTAAAGGAATAGTAGATATCCATTAAAACAGCTTTTAGAGAAAATAATTAAGTTATTGCAGTTAATTGTGATAATTTAGATATAAATTTTATTTATTACTAGCTTAACCCGGTGCGCTTCGCTACACTGGCATCCTATGGGAGGTATTTCCCCCCCTGCGCCTACCCGCTTTATTTTTATTTTCAAAAGTGTAGTATACCATAAGAGTGACTTTTAGAAAGTTTGAACATTCTCACTATTACAGTTCTTAAGATATGCGATGTTAAACATTGGCGTCCTATGGGGTATTCCTATACCCCCGCTGCTATTTTATTTCAATTCCGGGGCTCAGAAGATCCTACTACAAAAAGTTCAGCAAAATGCGTGCAGCGGCTCTTAAGATATGCGATAATTAATATTGGCATCCTATGGGGGGTACCAATTCCCCTGCCCCTATCGAAAAAATAAGTAGCCTATTTTATTTTTAGGGCTCACGTGATGTTACTGTAAAAATTTCAGGAAAATCGGTTCAGTATAATATTGGCATCCTATGGGGGGTACCAATTCCCCTGCCCCTATCGAAAAAATAAGTAGCCTATTTTATTTTAAGGGCTCACGTGATGTTACTGTAAAAATTTCAGGAAAATCGGTTCAGTATAATATTGGCATCCTATGGGGGGTACCAATTCCCCTGCCCCTATCGAAAAAATAAGTAGCCTATTTTATTTTTAGGGCTCACGTGATGTTACTGTAAAAATTTCAGGAAAATCGGTTCAGTATAATATTGGCATCCTATGGGGGGTACCAATTCCCCTGCCCCTATCGAAAAAATAAGTAGCCTATTTTATTTTTAGGGCTCACGTGATGTTACTGTAAAAATTTCAGGAAAATCGGTTCAGTAGTTTCGGAGTCTATAAAGCGACAAACATACAAACACACATAATTTCATTTTTATATATATAGATAAGTTTATTGAAAAAAAGTTTTGTTTTATTTATTACTAGCTTAACCCGGTGCGCTTCGCTACACTGACCCCGCACATTTTTATATTGAAATTTATAGTTTACTATAATAGTAGCTTTAACCACGTTTGAAGACTCTCCCTTTAATAGTTCTTCAGTTGAGCGATATTTAATGTATGCATCCTATGGGAGGCATTTCCCCCCCTGCGCCTACCCGCTTTATTTTTATTTTCAAAAGTGTAGTATACCATAAGAGTGACTTTTAGAAAGTTTGAACATTCTCACTATTACAGTTCTTAAGATATGCGATGTTAAACATTGGCGTCCTATGGGGTATTCCTATACCCCCGCTGCTATTTTATTTTAATTCCGGGGCTCAGAAGATCCTACTACAAAAAGTTCAGCAAAATGCGTGCAGCGGCTCTTAAGATATGCGATAATTAATATTGGCATCCTATGGGGGGTACCAATTCCAATGCCCCTATCGAAAAAATAAGTAGCCTATTCTATTTTTAGGGCTCACGTGATGTTACTGTAAAAATTTCAGGAAAATCGTGCGATAATTAATATTGGCATCCTATGGGGGGTACCAATTCCCCTGCCCCTATCGAAAAAATAAGTAGCCTATTTTATTTTTAGGGCTCACGTGATGTTACTGTAAAAATTTCAGGAAAATCGTGCGATAATTAATATTGGCATCCTATGGGGGGTACCAATTCCCCTGCCCCTATCGAAAAAATAAGTGGCCTATTTTATTTTTAGGGCTCACGTGATGTTACTGTAAAAATTTCAGGAAAATCGTGCGATAATTAATATTGGCATCCTATGGGGGGTACCAATTCCCCTGCCCCTATCAAAAAAATAAGTAGCCTATTTTATTTTTAGGGCTCACGTGATGTTACTGTAAAAATTTCAGGAAAATCGGTTCAGTAGTTTCGGAGTCTATAAAGCGACAAACAAACAAACAAACAAACAAACAAACATACATAATCCATTTTTATTATTTATTATACGTATATACATTAGAGCGACTCAAAAAAAAGTGATTTTGTTACCCCTCTGAAAATAAAGATTGATATGTTTTATGATGATTCCCAAAATATTTTGGTTCTAGCGTTGACCGTCCGTGAGCTGGACCATTTTTAAAAAAGGTCTTTTTTCAGTTTTTCGAATTTTTTTGTACTTTGCTCCAAGACGACATAAATAAAATTTGGTATCATCGAAAAGAGTTTTTGAAGCAGCATGCAATGGTATATAAAACTTTACCACTTGCGACCTACTTATTGAGATATTTAACTAAATACATATTTTCGTTTCGGGTTTTCATACAAATTCTACGTATGTGGAAGTAATGTTCTGCTTTTCAAATTGAATCTGTTTTAAAATAATGTTAATTAATTTTTTTTTTTTTGTAATTATTCACATAAAACGCGAAAATCGCGATATATTTTATACAATTTTTTCATTTTTCAAATTATCAAAATGTGAAAAATACAATAAAAAAATATAAAATTAATAAAAAATACGTATTTAGTTAAATATCTCAATAAGTAGGTCCCAAGTGGTAAAGTTTTATATACCATTGGATGCTGCTTCAAAAACCCTATGCGATGATAATAAATTTTATTTTTGTCGTCTTGGAGCAAAGTACAAAAAAATTCGAAAAACTGAAAAAAGACCTTTTTTAAAAATGGTCCAGCTCACGGACGGTCAACGCAAGAACCAAAATATTTTGGGAATCATCATAAAACATATCAACCTTTATTTTCAGAGGGGTAACTAAAACACTTTTTTCGGCTCCATACAACTTGAGTCCGTCTAATGTACATATAAGTTATTTTTTTGCAGTAAAGCTTGTGTACAGGGCTGCCAGATATAACGATTTATCGTCATTTTGACGACTTTTAGTTACGAAATTAGCAAAGTGCCGGCCTGCTGATATTTTTCTTAAAAGTGACGATTTTATTCAGTCTTCAAAATAAGACAATTTTTAATCTTTTGATGTTTGTTACTAGGTAGCTTAGACAAAATTTTTTTGTAAATTAGAAAGCTTAAATTGTTTATATTCATCCCTATTGTAAATAAAATTATAATAGAAATGTTTGCTCTTTTCCATAAAAAATTTTATGGGCAAAAGCAAAATTTTGAGTAAAGCCAATTTAGGTAAAAATTCGTACCAAAACCTTGATTTTGAGATTGAGAGTTCACTCGTGTGGGGAACAGGTGAAGTTTTGGACTGATTTGGCTCATTTTTAACATTTAATACTCCATATATATGAAAAATTATTAAGCCAAATGTTATCCACCTAGCTTATATGGCTGCCATGGTGCCAAAACTATAATTTCGTGAAGAAAGATTGTTTCAGGTGAAAAAAGAAAAAATAATAAATAAGTTAAGGTTTTAAGATCAAAATTAGAGTTTAATGGGTATAAATTACAGGCAGTCGTGGTTTTTTGTTCATATCTTGGGCATTTGTAAGCCGATCTGGCTGAAATATAAAATCACTCTATTCCGTACTATATATAATATAAATGTATAGCAATGCTTATATACGAGTCTTCGGTAATCCCATTTCAACAAACACATGGTTAGATTGACATTAGGACTCAGAGTATACATTACCCTCTGTGGTGAACGGTATACAAATTTGAAATTTTTTAGAAAGTGGCCCGAGTGAAAGTATCTTTCATTCTTACGACTTTGAAAAAAACCATAGATTATTATAATATAGTAATTAAAGGTTTACAAAACAAATTTTTTTATGAAAATGTTCCTTAACAACCGTTTGTTAAATTTACCAAACAATTTCATAAATATACGGGAGTATATGTATGTATGTTTATATGTTTTTGTTTGCTTGTTTTTTAATAAAAATCGAACAAACTTTGTTTAAAATCTAAATTTAAATTGTCCGATTTTTGACGATTTTTTTAAAACAGAAGAAGACGATTTTTTTTCTCAGGAAATTGACGATTTTTTAACAATTTTATCTGGCAGCCCTGCTTGTATATTATCTGCCAGCACACACAAATGTGGAAATGTCTACCAACAACTTCATAAATTATGGTTTCGATGCTCTTTACCACGCATTTCGTATTGAATGTGGAGACATTTTTTTATCTGTTCCAATAAAATCATTAGATTCTAATTATATTGGCTATATTTGTTCTACAAAAGAAAACATACTGTTTTTAAATTTAATTAGAATATATGTTATATGTTTAATTATTATAATATGTATTATATATAAAAACTCCTGCTTATTTAAATACTAATTAATAATATTATACACAAAAATGCTATAAGTATGTAATTAAAACCAAATTGTGTATATTAATATGTGCATACATATTTACATATGTAAATAAATAAAGCGAAATGAAAATTTTAAAAATTTCGTTTTATTATGAGGATTATACTATAGTACTTATAATTTAGTTTTGAGAAACACAATATTATAAATTTTTGGAAAAATAATATATTTGAGTAGATAATTGCATAGTTAGTTGCAGCAATCATATTGTGTTCTCAATTTTCATATATAATATATGATTGGCACAATTATAAAAACGAATCATTAATGATAGTTTTTGATTTTGATCCTACCATCATATTTTTTCTTTGCGTGTAGACTATGAAAAATGTAATTATTATTTTATTTTTAATTTATTCATTTATTTATACAATATTAAGCTCTCAAGCCCAAAAATTTAATATAAGTTAAAAGTAGTTAATGCTTATGATACATAAGGTGTGTTCATTTACAGAAACTTCCAACGAGAGAGTAAATTTAAAATTTTCAATAATAAAAAAATAAATGAACGCTTTACCAGCAAAAAAATAGCAAGTTAGGTATGCAGACAATATTCAGCTGGAAGATACGAGAGTGTTTCTTAATAATTTTAATTGATTACAACTATTTGCGCAAGAGTATTGTTCTTAAATTTTAGAAAAATAAATATTCCATTTTATTGAAAAACTTTTAATTTAAAAGTTGTGAAAGTTCAGCCACTTGTTCGAATTAGGAAATTAGTAAACTCAAATTTTAATCTTGGGATGTCTACTGGTATGGTATTAATGGATATAAAAGCTGCGTTTGACTCAGTCTGGCAAAACGGTCTGATTTTTAAAATGATCAACTATAATTTTCCAATACACTTGATTAAATTGATTCATAGTTTTCTTTCTAATCGTATCTTTGAGGTTCACATTGGTCATGAACATTCTACTCAGTCTCAGATTCTTGCAGGATGCCCTCAGGGTTCGTGTATTTCTCCAATACTGTACAACATCTTTACTGCAGATTTCCCCATTTTAAATGGTTGCTCCATTTCCATATTTGCTGATGATACGGCGATTCTCAGTTCAGGTATATTAGCGGCTGATATTCTTACCAACCTTCAACGTGCGTTAGCAGAAGTTTATAAGTATTTTACAAAATGGAATATTTTAGTCAATACGCAGAAGACTGAAGCAATATTTTTTTCCAGACGTCGTAAACCTTGCTATCTGCCTAAACAACCTATTTTGTGCAACAACAATTTAATTAATTGGTCCAGTAAAGTTAAATACTTAGGTGTGATATTAGATCCCAAATTAAAATTTAAAGATCATGTCCCCTACGTCATAGATAAAATCAATAAAATAATAAGACTACTGTATTCTTTATTAAACAGAAATTCTAAACTCAGCATAGCAAATAAAACTCTCATATTTAAATCTGTATTTCAAGCTATTATGTTCTATGCTGCCCCTTTGTGGTCTACATCTGCACAGTGTCATATTAAAAAAATACAGATAGCCCAAAATAAACTTTTAAAAATGATACATAACTTGCCTTGGCATTATTCTACTTAACGGCTACATAACCTTGCTAACGTTGAACTTGTCAACACTCGTATCCACAGGCTTACTACGAATTTTAATAACAGATGCCATGACTCTGACTTTAACCACATTAATGAGCTGCGCTCAACGTAATTTTATTTTCTAACATTAAGTCTCTTTTTATAAAAATCAAAAATGTTCAGTAAGGTTTTTGTAAATTTTTCCTTCTCTAAACAATGTTAAACTTAAATGCAAATAAATTACACATTATTGATATTAAATAATTAAGTAGAAGAGGAAAATAGTCCTAAACTCTTAAAACATTGTTAAATTACCTTATATGTACTTAAATGCTAAATAAAGATTACCATTTGAATTTGAATTTGAAAAGTTGTGAAAATGATTTGGGTAATTCCATGTCAAATCGACCAAGAGTGGGACCCGACCCCCTTCAATTTGAATGAAATTTGGTGTGAAGGTTCTTTTCATCCTATAAGGAACATATATTAACGAAAAAAAAATTTAAAAATTTTTTTGCAAAAGTTACGTCATATTCAAAATGTCATAATTTCTCCGAATTAGCCGAATGTGTTGAGTTTATTTTTTCAATATCTCAAAAACTACTGCACATACGAAAATGATTTGTTTGTCATTTTAAAGAGAATACTTGGGGCTTCAAACAATATATTAAAAAAAATTTTTTTTTCAAATTGTAATACATTTCTACAAAATATTAAATTTTAAAAATGGACTAAGTCAAAAACCTAATTTTTTTTTATGTAATTCCTCAAACTGTTCTTTAAAAATCCTGAAATTTTGAAGGAGGTGTTTTTTTAAGATATGATTTTTTTTCTTCTGCATCCTGTAAAAAATAATACTAAAAATTTTTAACATTTTTTTCGTTAATATATGTTCCTTATAGGATGAAAGCAACCTTCACACCAAATTTCATTCAAATTGAAGGGGGTCGGGTCCCACTCTTGGTCGATTTGACATGGAATTACCCATTTTTGTTTTGTAAACAAAAACATGAAACCAGTGGTTGAACAGTTCTTGCTAGTAAAAGTTTTACTATCATAAATTTTCACCAAATTTTTTGTCTTTCAAAGTCAAATTTTTTGTATTTTCTCTTATGACCACTTCTCCAAACTCGCCGAAACTTTGTCGGATGTTGTGTATTGATAACTAAGATTCTTGTACTTAATTTGAATACTTTAGCTTTTGTGTGTTTCCAGATAAACATAAGTCTCAAATGTTTTCATACGAGAGATGCCACGGCCACTGCGTTAATTCATTAAGCCCGCCCATGTGTATACAATTTCCACAATTATGCTTTCACCGTTCTTTAGTCATAAAAAACCTATTTTGTGCCACGCCCACTTTACCATTCCCGCCTAAATTTTTTCGGATGTTGTCTTTAGGTAACCAAGTTACTTGAACCTTATTTGGAAACTTTGTCTCTTGCCTTTTTCTAGATATACAGAAATCTATAATGTCCTTCTCCAATCACACCCTAGATGACAATTTTATATATAGCAGTTCCACCCTTTATACCCTTTGAAAGGGTTGATTTAATGAATAATAGTGTATCAAAAATAAATATAAAAATTAAAATGCCAATATCTCGAAACTCGAGGCAACATGACAAAGTGGAGAATTTTTGTTATTATTGATATTTAAATTTGTTTAAGTGTTTAATTTTAGAAAGCTCAAATAAATAAACAACTGTATTAATATTTAAAAAAACTAGTATTAACTTACATTTCTTGTTTGTTCAGTGTAATAAGATGATTGTTCAAATGCGGACTTACCTAAAAAAAATATATAAAAACGATTATTATTTTCGTATTAAAAATATTAAAATATATTTTATTTACATACAGAAAATAAATGTGTTTTTTTAAGTATTTTTGTTTTAGACTATGCGACATGAAACTGCAACAGTATTCGTATTTCCTTTTGGCCTGCCTTCGAAAATGTTTTTTGTTGCAAGCTACAAATTTAAATCCAAAGTTTAAATCTTAACCCTTTTTGCACCGTTGTACTCGATTGAAAACAGCTTAACTTTAAGAAATAATAAATATATATTGGGAATTATTTCTTTTTCATCAGCAACTTTATTATATTCAACATTTTTTATTTTTTCGAATTTATTCTATGAGTTAAATTTCAGTTATGTATTTTATAAAGCTTTTTGTAATAGCTCTATTCCTTAAATTTTTAAGAAATGACTTTATACACTACTAGACTATTATATTGTATTTTCTAGTTACATTTTACCTTAGCTTTCACTTGGATAGCAATGAAGTATATTTATGTACAGAAAAATTTACAATTATTAGACACCAGCAGAATGTAATGCATTTTCTGGTCCGCTACGGCCTTCGTCAGCATTCTTTGTGTCACACTAATGTAACAATAACTTTCCCTTTATCACCATCCCTTAGGGGGCTCCCATTGCGTTTTATAAAATTCTTAAATTAATTAAAATTTGTCGACTTTTGTGAATAAAACCAAAAGTTGCAAACATTTATGGCTTGTTTTGTTTGGAATTTCGTTTTATATACGTCTGCAAAAAATTAGAAGCATAGCTGCATTTTCCAATTTTTTATGAATTTTTAAAAAACAAAAATTTTGTTAAAAAAATTATTTTTTTTTCCAAAAAAAAATTATGTTTCTAAAACGACTGCGGATATTAGAAAGAAGTTTTACTTTTCTTAAATGAAATTTTATTGCGGAGTTTCGGTTTTTTTAAGTTTTTTCAATAAGCTAAAGCGTTTTTGATTTTCGCGAATATATGTTGTGCAACCTCTTCCATTTTCGAAATAACAGTATATCTCGAAAACCAGAGCCAATCTTAAAAAACCGCGGGCAACACTGGATTCAGCGTACCCGAATTATGTTAAAACGCTAGGTGCCCAGCTTGTCAAGAAAAAAAGTGTCAATTTCTTGCACAGTGTTATTATTGAATCATATTATGACCAAATATATTCGTAATATTACATCATAATATTTTTCCCCTAATCCTAATTTGTTTTTATTAAATCCTATTATAATTAATTGTAATCATATTATTATCATGTTAAACATAATCACTTAAGAAGTAGTCATATAATTATCATGTTAATCATAATAAGTTAAGAAGCTCGCAATTATTTATAAGTTATTTAATAGAATTTTTATTCTTTTTCTCTAAAATAACACAAAACAATGTTCAATATTTTTGCACCATTTTCAAACAACATTAAAATTTGTTAGCATTGATATTCTATTTTGTGACACTTTACAATTTTTATTTTAATGTACCTACAATTTCTTTATTTTTAAATTTATTTAAGCCTGGTTTTTTTATGAGTATTTTTTTTAAATTGTTTGACCACTGAATAACAAAAAATTCGATAGGCAAATGTAAAACAAACGGCACGGCACAACTGATGCAAAATTATTTTACAAATGGCGATAACAAAATATTGTTAGAGTAAAGAAATTTTGTTTGAATCTTAAACATATTATGAGTACACGTACAGAAAGTTATCATGTTATGGCTATTAAATATCATTAAATAGTTGCAAGGAACATAATATGTTTTCAAAGTTATCATTATTTAGTTGTTATAAAAATGATTATTTTTCAGTGAACCATACTTAAATTCATAATTGCGATAAACAATGTTCATATTGGTCATATTAAAAAAAATAACAGTATTTTGTGTACGACAACAATATATTGCTACAATTAACATAGTGTAGTTGCCGTAACCATGTCCAACCATATTTTCTCTCGCGTGTAGTGGTCCTTTATGGAAATCTGAATGCCTTAATTTTTAAGCGTTTTTTATCCGTTAAGAATTAATTCCTGTTCCCTAGTGTTTTAATAGAAGCTTTGGCATTATTCCATCATCGTTGAACTATTTATAAAAATAGTTAAGATACTTATTAAACTGCTTTCGTAAATCAACATCACTAATGTTAAAACTATGTATTTATAGTTGTTTTGCAAAATACTCGTAATCATAAAATATTTTAATAAATCCGTCAGTTTCAATAACAATCTTGTTAAAAAATGTTTAAACTTTTTTATATTTTCCTATAATTCATATTTTATTCCATTTTGCCACAACTTTATGTTAATTTGAAGTATGCTGCAATATAAACTTGCAACAGAATTTTTTTTTCGCATTAAACTAACAGGCAAAAAAAACAGTCCGCACAATATTTGTTTGCATTTATCAAGCATCATTATTTGTATGGAAAAATAATAAAATAAATATTAATACGAGGAAAAAGTTAAAAAATGCTTAATGAACAGAAAGTAGGCAAAATAAAAATGAAAAAATTAATGCAGTCAAAATAAGTTAATTTATAAAATTAACTCAATTAAATGTTATAACTTTAAAAAAAGTTTTCAGTCAATTTAATTACGATTATTAAGACATTTTTCTGCATTTAAGAAACTGACTGTGTAATTTCTTTAATTTTTAAACAATTAATTTTGTAATTTGGATTTCAACATTTGAGTTTTCGTTATATTCGTCTTAAAAACCGAAGAATTCTCAGGTAGAATTGTAAGACGAAATAAGAGCAGAGAGTGTGCTATATTTGGCGAGGCCGAATCTAGCATACCCTTCACCATGTTGCGATAAGAAAAGAATGTTTTCTAACTAAAAAAATATATCGAGCCCTTAGCATAGAAACATTCCATGTAACTTTATATGATTATCGATAAGAACGTGATTAAAGATGTTCCTCATATTTAGTCTTAAATTCCTTTGTTGCTTTATTTTCTTTTCTTTAAGTATGAAATTATGATATCTGTGGCAAAAAGGAAAAACTTCTTAAGTATATTTCTTTTAAGTTTTGTAGTAGAGCAATTTTATAATTTTAATGGTGATTTTTGGAAATTTACCTCTTTTCTACTATAATCATCACTTCTTTGCGGGTAAAGTTTTTTAAGTTCTTATTACTTAAAAATCCTAATGTCGCAAATCGGCAGTAAACTTAAGTTTGCTTTCATTTGTTATTGTACATATAACTTTCAGAAAAATCCTAAAAAATAATTGAAACTTTGCCCATGGGTACCTCTTTACATTTAAATGTCAAAAGTGCCATTAACTCAAATTTAGCTTAAGTAACACCTATCAGATTTCCCCATACTAAAGAATAAATTTAACTCTGTAGGGAATATAAATCTATACATAGAAAATTAGACAGAGTCCACTACTGTTTCGGTACACAGAAAAAACTGTTTTATCAATTAAAAAAAATCCAGATGGATAAGTAAAATATTTTTCATACAAGTTTTTTTATTTTAATATGAAAAAACAAAAAAATTAGCTTAAAAATATTAAAATACGGTTTCTGATTTTAACTTTGCAATTACACATGCCACTGGCAGTTTGAAAATCTCAATACCCTCACAATTTACTACTTATACACTCAAAGTTTTAGCAATGACAGCTCCAGTGGCAGGCAAATTTACATGCGAGTGGAAAGTTGGCACTTGCATGTCATTAAATATCAAAACGATAAACAATGTTACCCTGTTCAAAATTTTATGCAAATTTACTGGATTTTTATCATATTGTAATTAAAGTTTTTACACGCATTAAAAAAAGCAACTTGGTTAATTAAGAGCATTCAAATTGTTAAAATAATGCTAATATAAATAAATTTTTTTTTTTTTTTTATTATTCCTACACTAAATCCCGCGAAGCTTTTTTGCTTGTCTGCAGGAGATTAGAGTCTCTGGCGGGAATCGAACCCGCAGCCCCGGTACTGATATACTAGCTCACTACCAGCTGGCCTACCGGGGCACCCCCATTTCCCACAAAATGTGCCTATATGATGAATTCGGTAACTCTTTTTAGCTTTCTGGTACTTTTTCTTAAATTAAGAAGTAAAAAAATATTTTCAGGTGGACATGTTACCATGTGTAAACAGAAAAGCAAGTGGCATGAGCATGCCAATTCTTGCATGTGTAAAGGCAGCGTAAATCAACGAAAATGCTTAATTAAAAAAACGAAATTACAATTCCATTCAAATCACAACTTCTATTGATACCGCATTTCTTAATTTGGCCCCTGGCTGATTTTTCCTACACTGCTATTTTTCTAATTTCGGCAATACTGGATACCAGCCTTTCTTATATCATACACAGAAAAAATTATTAAATTTCTCTAATCACCAAATCTATTCCAAATTCATAATATCAAGCAAGCAATTTGTTGATTTTGCACCTATTACCAAAATGATTATATTAATTACTAAAAAATTTTATAATTTTGAAAAAATATTTTCAATAAATGGTATTTTTAATTTTAATTAAAAAAGTGATCAAAAAACTTTGCCATTTCAAACAATGTGTTAATTTATTTAAATAAATATTGACAATCCCCAACAACAATTCTACATGTTTAAATTAATTTATTTTAAACGAAACAAGTCAATTAAGATTTTTTGTTATTTAATTAAAATTTTAATTGAAAATTTATTTCAAAACAACTAAAATGTTCATTAAATCAAAATAAAATTTTTAATTTTCTTTCAACTAAAAAAATAATTGATTCAATTATCACATTAATTAAATTTAAATACTTTGTAAACCATTTTTTTAATTGATAAAACACTTTTTTCTGTGTAACCTAAAACATTTAATTATTTTAACATATCGCTCATTTCGTGCAAGACCGTCACAACTCAAAATTTCAAACTTTACAGGAGAGCCTTTTTAAGATTCCAACCTATTATTATTTATTTTATATACAGTTATAAAATCAAATGTTTCTTTTTTGCTACAAAGAAAACCACATGTACAAGAGGAATGCCAACAAAAAAACTTAAATGTGACCTTGTTGATGTTAATTGCTCAAGTTTGTTACAAGAGGTCATAGCGTCAAAAGCATCTGTATTACCGTTATTTTTTCGATAATTCTCTCCGTTCTTAGATCAATTTGTAGAGATTTAAGAGGAGAACATTTCTGCATTACTAACTCGAAAATGCCAAATTTTGAGTTGTGACGGTCTTGCACGAAATGAGCGATATAATAAAATCATTTAAGCTGATAAACTTTACACACAACTTATTTTGAATGACTCAATTTTTATAAATACAATCTTTTAATTTTCGACAAAAGTAAAATTGTTTATGGAAATTCTTATGACAATTAAAATACCAAAAGCCTCCACAATACATTAAACACCATTAAAATAATTTAACGACTACAAACAACAACAACTACAAAAGAACATTAATAATAAAAGAAAAACAAAAGCCATAATAATAATAACCACTGGAAATAATTGTTGTTAAACCCCATTTAATCACTGCAAAAGTGTCTTAAAGAAATTGAAAAATAAAATTTTAACTGTAATGAGACGAAACTCCTGTTAAAAAAAAATATTTTATATAAAACACACAATTACTAAAATAATCTGTACAAATGAAGAAAAGAAATGGAAAATTTAAAGAAAATGGAAACAAGTAGGAGTGCTATGCTTGACTTTGTTGAATCACTCTTCACCAAAGTATATAAAAGGATTTTTTTAAAAAAAATTTTTTTTTTAATATTGATGTTTAATTATAGACTGGTAGGTATAGAGTGGTCAAACACTAGAATGCAAAAAATTCAGATGATGGGAATGTGGTTATACTCGAAACATGTAAAAAATAAAATTATTAAAAAAATTTTAGTTCGTTTCATGTTGTAAGTTCCTTCCTTCACTAAAAATAATTTAATTAAAATTAAATTTGATGAACTTAAGCCCAATTGAAGCCCAATTAAAATTCAAAAACTTTTTATTATAAAAATGTGAGACTGTTGCCCTTTTTTAATGAATTTTCCAAGGTGATTAAGTTGGATCTTTGTGGCTCATCGAGGACCATTGAGAACCGACCCTGAACAGAGCGGTTATCGGATTCTCTAAAGAGGTGAAATACTTGGGGATCATTCTAGATAGATCCCTTTACTGAAACGCTCAGTTATCGCATGTCACTGGAAGGCAACAAGGGCATTATATGCCTGCCAAAGACTCTTCGGGAAGACATGGGGACGGAAGCCTAGAATGATCTACTGGTATTTTGTTGCCATAATTAAACCAATCTTGACCTATGCCGCCCTAGCGGGGTGGACGAAGACTGTACAGGTCAAAGCTAGAGTGATACTCCATAAGGTATATCGCCTGATCTGCGTTTCGATCACGGTCGCCATGAAGACCTGCCCCACTCAGACTTTAGGAGCTTTCCTACACATTCCTCCGTTGCACATATCTATAAAGGAAGAGGCTTGTAGGTGGCTAGTAGGATGAGGCGCATTGCTGAATACAAGGCAGGTGACTTTGTGGGTCACATGCAGATCCTTGAAATTTTTAGAAATAATCCTTCCAGTATGGTGGGTGATCATATGCTGCCTAGTCTGGTATTGAATATAAATTTTAATGTCCTTGTACCTCATAGGGACCAATGGGTGGACCAATCTTGGTGGCCAGAGTGCGCGGACCAGGTCTGTTTCACCGACGGTTCAAAACAGACGAATGATGATACTGGGGCGGGCATCATGGGCCCGGATTTCCAAAGGGGCTTGCCAATGGGCAAACAGCCTACTATCTTTCAGGCGGAGATCTGCGCCACCCTCTTATGCGCTAGGAAAAGTCTGAGGAGGGGGGCAAAGGGCTTGAGATTGTTTATTATGTCGGATAGCCAAGCAGCTCTAAGAGCACTATCTTCTTTGGAGGTGAAGTCCAAGCTGGTCATGGACTGTCGAACATCTCTGGACGAGTTAGGGAAACACAATTAATTGATGTTGTATTGGGTGCCCGGTCATGAGGGCCATGCGGGCAACGAAAGGGCTGAATGCTTGGCAAATAGGGACGCTCGCCGTCCATTCATAGGCCCTGAGCCTTTATTCGGTGTCCCTGTCGGACATATTCGAGGGACTCTGCAAAAATGGTCCGAACGTTAATTCTACATGGACGTCCACTTCTGGATTAAGACAGTCCAGGAGATTTGTTACACTGTCCCGTGGCAGGGCAGATTAGCTACTTCTGCTTGAAAAGGCGGAACTTAGACTGCTTGTTGGCCTATTTACGGGGCACTGTGGTTTAAGATACCACCAGTTTACAAAAGGTAATGCATTTACCAAGATATGCAGATTTTGTGAGGTGGATGATGAAACGTCAGAACATCTGCTATACTGCTGTCCTGTCTTGGGGACTTATAGGCAGAAATGTTTCGGGGGAAATTATGAGTCCAACTCATGTTTGTAATCTTTCACCAGGCAGGGTAATAATCTTTATACGTAGCCTGAACCTGACATGGTGAGATGTATGGGCTGCACAAAAGATCCTATGGGTCCTGGTGCTTATGGCCTCCTTTCTTACATACTAACATACAAAACATTAAGCCGTTGTGTTGCCGAGGACGGTATGCCCGTTAAGGCTCTAAAAACTCTTAAGTAGTTCTAGCATATCTTCATGCTTAAAACTACAACATTCCGTCGGAATCAACGATATGGAAAAAAATCACAAGTTTTATTTATTGAAACACCAAGTTCTAAAAAACAAAATTGAAGAAATCACACAATGGCATGGAAGGCTTTTAATTGTTGTCGACGAATTAACAGATATTATAACTATTCATTTCTATAAAGCTGTACCAAAATCATTTGAATTACATAATCCTGGCTAAAAGTTTTTTTTGCCACTTTTCAAAAATATGGTTGAAGTCTACTGATTCGTGTAGACATCACTAACAAATTAAAACTCATTAAAAATAAATTTCGGGAAATATCTCAAATAATAAATTTATTAAATTCCTATAATTTTTTAAAAATAAAGTTCTTCAAAAATTTCACACCTATTAAATATTTGACGTCCTACTACTAGTTTTATGAAAATTTATTTGCATTTGCGAAAACATTTGGCTGGATCAAACATCATTTAACAGTTTCTAAATTACATTATACAATTATCTTCTTACAAAAACAGATTAGTAAATAAACAGAAATTGTTAAAAATAAACCTAAAGTTTGATCAATTTACTGGTCACGCTTTTTTGGATTTTATCGTCAAATATTTGTTATGTATGAACGTACCTTAAGTCATATCTATGTATTTTGTTGGTTTCTTACCCTAAATGTTTTGTTTTTATTGAAATTAACTTTTCATTACAAAAACCAATTTAATTTTTGTGCTTTTATTTATTCGAATTAAAACTGGTTAGCCGGTTATTACTATTCGGAATATTCGAAACCCGGTTTTTGATAAAAGTCGAATAATCGATCACCCTATTAGTTATTCAAGAAATTAAGACTAGGCAGTTCAGAAAACTATGTCATTGACTGTGTCAAATGGGATAGTTATTTATAAAATGCCGATTTGACTTTTGTCTGAATATATCGGGTATGGTCTGGCAACTGTAGAAAGCAGGGACCGAAAATAACAGTTATTTTGAAATTTTAAAACAAAAAAAAAGCATATAGAAGTAAATGCTGGCAAACTGATTCAAGTATGACATATTGATTCTTATGAACTTTTCTATGATAAAATATTATGATTTTTAAAGTTTTGATTTTTATTTTTTCGATCAAAAATTATAGTTATTTTTTGATTTTTATTTTTTTGAACAAAAATAACAGTTATTTTTTGATTTTTATTTTTTCGTTCAAAAATAACAGTTATTTTATGATTTTTATTTTTTTGAACAAAAATAACAATTATTTTTTGATTTTTATTTTTTCGGGCAAAAAGAAAAATTATTTTTTAAAGAAATTTACGTGTTATAATTATTGAGTTGTCTTTAAATATTTATTTAAATGTGTGATCATCATTGGGATATCTTATGCGCATTAAAATAAATATTTTAAGTGAACTAAATAATTATAGAACGTACATTTCTTTAAAGAATAATTTTTATTTGTGCTCGAAAAAATAAAAATCATAAAATAACTGTTATTTTTGATCGAAAAAATAAAAATCAAAACTTTAAAAATCATAATATTTTATCATAGAAAAGTTCATAAGAATCAATATGTTATACTTGAATCAGTTTGCCAGCATTTACTTCTATATGCTCAAAAAAAAACTGTTATTAATGTTCAAAAAAATTAAAATCATAAAATAACTGTTATTTGTGATCGAAAAAATAAAATAAAAAATAACTGTTATTTATGTTCAAAAAAATAAAAATCAAAAAATAACTGTTATTTATGTTCAAAAAAATAAAAATCAAAAAATAACTGTTATTTATGTTCAAAAAAATAACCGTTATTTTTGTTCAAAAAAATAAAAATCAAAAAATAACTGTTATCATCAGACTTTTATGAAAAAAGGAATAACTGTTACGGTCCCTGGTAGAAAGGCTTAAATTGGCGATTTTGACTCGAAATCGCATTAAAGGTGTTCTGTAAATCGCAACAGCAAGAAGTTTGGCGACTTCAAATTGCAAAAGTATGCTCAAGGGAATTGAGATATTTTTAAGAAACTAAGCCAGATCGCAAGCTAAACGCACGAGTTTCAGAACATCCTAAAATAAATCTGGAATTTTGCGATTTCAAACCGTGCGATTGTCATAAAATGGCCATATATGAATATGTACTTCTTTTTTGTTTGTGACTTTCCAAATAACAAACTACGGCAGGCAACTTCGCTCTCTTTCCCTTCCGAATGTACTGAGTGGAATAATAAAAATATTTTTTTTTGTATTGATTTCTATAAAAAACTTTGAAAAAAAATACAAAATAATAAAAAAAAAACTTTATTCTTACACAGAAAAAATTAACAGTAGTTTATGTTTTGTCAATTAAAAAAAATTATTTAAAAAGTATTTCAATTTAATTAATGTGATAATTGAATCTATTATTTTTTTAGTTGAAATAAAATTAAAAATTTAATTTTGATTTAATTAACATTTTAGTTGTTTTGAAATAAATTTTTAATTAAAATTTATTAAAATTAATTAAATAACAAAAAATCTTAATTGAAAATTCCGCTATTAAAATTAAAATTAAAATTAACCAAAAATCGTTTATACTTAATCTGCTTAAACGTTTTGGAATGGAAGCTGTAATGGAGTTGAAACTGCAATGGAACCAAAATTATCTTTGTCTAAAAACCCTAACGATATACCAACAAAAGAACCATATATAGAATTAGTTGGATGTATTTAATGCTCACCTCAAGACCGGACCTAAGTGTTGGTGTAAATTTTCTAAGTCGTTTTTAAAATTGTGCAACTGATTGTCAATGGAATCATCTAAAAAGAATTCTCAGATATTTGAAAAAAACTGTTGATATAGAACTTTCATATGAAGCGAAAACAAATGAAATTTTGGTTGGCTATTCTGATGCGGATTGGAGTAAGGACGTTACTGGCATGAAATCTGTTAGTGGTTATCTAATTTAAGTTTTTGGCTGTTCTTTTTCATGGCTTACTAAAAAGCAACCCAACATTTCCTTATCATCTACTGAAGCAGAATACTTTGCACTTTACGTTACAACGTGTGAAGTTATTTTCATCAAGAAATTATTAAAAGATTTTAACATTATAATAGAGTCTCCAATTTGTATTTTTGAAGATAACATGTCATGCATACAAATTGCTGACGGTGCATCTATCGTTAAGAATAGGCCTAACCACCGATGTGTATATCCAGTTTACCATATCTGGTCTTAGTCCCCAATTCTTACCGATGGAGGTTCTGTATGTGTAGTAGGCATTGAGTCCTCTTTTCATCCTCTCCTGGGTGTTTCTCCTCCAAGACAGTTAACAATCGAGGAAGTAACCCAAGTACTTAGCACAATCAGATAGAGTTAACTCGACGCCATCCAACACTGGCCCCTTAAAACCATCTATCCTGTATCTTCTGGTAAAAAGAACCAGCTCAGTCTTCACCGGGTTAATCCCCAGCCCTCTATCCTTCGCCCAAGCCGAGAGTTCGCCCAACATCACCTGCATAATTTCACCGATCGTGACCAGAAACTTTCCCCTGACCAGTAGAACTATGTCATACGCATAGGCAACGGCTTTCATACCCTTGGAATCAAATGATCTGAGAATCCCGTTGACCGCAAGCAGCCACAGTAGAGGAGATAGAACCCCTCACCTGTGGTGTCCCCCTGGTAACCTTCCTCCTTACACTATGATCCCCCCAGGCTCGAGTTTATAATCCTGCTGCCAAGCATGCAGACTATCCACTCCACCATAAAGCCCTGAACTCCCAGCTCCACCAAGGAAGCCTTGATCATATATTCCTTATGCCTCAGGCCGTGCTCAATGCAACCAACCCACCACCTCATATAGCGCACTCTCAACAGATTTACCCTTAAAGTAGGCATGTTGAGCGTTGCTTATGAGGTGGGTATCAGTATTACCCCTAAGATAGAGGTCTATCAGTCTCTCGAGTGTCTTCAATAAAAATGAAGACAGACTAATAGGCCTGAAATCTTCCGGCTTCATGTGGCCTGTCCTACCTGCATTGGGTATAAAAATTACCCTGACCTCTCTCCGCTCCCTAGGCAGATACCTCCCACTGAGGCATTTCCTAAATATATTTACCAGCAGAAACAATGCGTCGTCCGGGATAAATAATGTAAAAATTAACCAAAGATCAAATTGCAGATTTCTTAACAAAGTCTTTATCAAAAATAACTTTGAACTTTTAAGAAAAAATGTTGGATTTATTTAACTGGGCAGTGGTGTTGAAAGAAAAAATCAAATACGTACTTGTCTACTTGATACTCTGTAAATTATTAATCTAGTTATCTGTGATCATTTTTTGAAACGGCAAAGTTCTTTGATAATTTTTTTAATTGGTGGTTGAGGTCGAAACATGTCAGGGTAACCAGCCGCCTGGGTTCGAATCACACGCCAGACAGCCTGGCTTCGAATCCCAGGTCAGTCAAGAATGAAAATTATCAATAACAATTTTAATTTATCTTCCATGTTGTAAAAATTCCTTTCTTCATAAAAATAATTTAATGCAAATTAAATTCAATGAACTTAAGCCTAATTAAAATATCTAAATTTGGATTAAAAACCATTAACAGTTCAATAAAATAACCACAATACTAATTATTAAAAATATCATTTATTGCAACAAAAAAATATTTACAATTTGATATTTTTAAAATTTTTAGTAATCAATATAATCATTTTGGTTATAGGTGCAAAATCAACAACTTGTTTGCTTGATTCTATTTGGTGATAAGAGACAATTTTTAGTTTTCTCTGTGCAGGTACTTTGTCTTAGAACGTGCCCTATATTTTTAATAATTTTTTTTAGTGAATCCCGCATTATAATTATTACCAGAAAAGCGGAAATTAAGAACAATTCCATTTAACCGGGAAAAGCCTGTTATCACCACAGAACCTGCTTTTTATTCTCTTTATTATTTGCTTTTTCTTTTAAATTTTAAGATTTAAGGATTAAAAACTTTTTGACCTAATTTTTAACAAGCTCACTTAGACATTTTTATTTGTGTGCTTATTTCAATAAGATAATATAACTATAAAATATATTTTGTTCTTTTCGTTTAACAGCAAAAAAAAATAACATCAACAACAGCAGTAGCAGCAACAGTCAGACCAACAAAATATTTACGACAATACAACAACAACAGCAGCAGCAAGAAAAAGTTAGTAATACAAAAAAGGAAATCACGTTATCTTAATGAGTTTAAACGTTAATCAGTTAAAGCGTAAAATTGTTGGCCACCCGCGCCGGATGCAGTATCAACACACCAAAAGACACATACACAAACATACATTAAATAATTTTATTCCTCGTTAAAAGTTAAGCAAAAAAAAAATATTATTATTAGCCATACAGCTGTTTGTTTTGTGAAAATGTTTAAATGTATAAACCATAATAACATAAAAAAAAACAACAAAAACCTCATGACTGTAAATCCCAGCAACAAATACAAGTTCAGACCATAATTGTGCTGCTGCTACAGCTACTGCTGTTGCTGTTGTTATTATTTTGCTAAACAAACTTTTCCCATAAACTTTAGTTGCTCGCTCGCTTGTTTGCTCCTTTGGCTCTTACAATCGTGATTTCAAATTAGCCAAAAACATTTTTGAACTACCACAACACTCTAATAACCGCTTTAAAAAAAATCGGGGAGGAAGCAAATTTGTCTTCTTGTCCCCTCCAAATAGCGACCAAATACTGCCCTACATAAAAAGGCAAAAGTGGGGGAGGAAAAAATCGCAGGCCAAGAACTCTTAATACTAAGGAAGTGAACTACCGGATGCATATTAAATTAATAATTTTCAACCTTTTTCCTGTTTTTTTTTTCAGAACAAGGATGAAAACTTTTTTTTATGGAATTTAACTAATTTTTGCATCCTTTTACTTATTTTTCTTTTTATAATTTAATTTTAAACGAGGAGTAGGAGTATTTGGCAGCAAAAAGTTTTTAGCTTTGATTATTGTAGAAAAAATGCAATTTACTAAATAAGATTGTTACTCGTTCCAAGTTGCGATAAGTTTAAATACTTAATGTAAATGACCATTATAGGAGAACAAAAAAAAATAATATTATAGAGTTAAGAAATAAACTAATTTTGATAATCTGAGTATGTAAAAAAAACTATTTATAACATTTTTATAACAACAATATAATCATCGGTTTTTTTTGAGAGTAGTATTTTATGGTTTGAAAAAAATATTTGAAATCTTAAATTATATAAATATTTTCCGATATTGCAGAATAAAAATGTTACTCACATTGTTTTTAAAAGTTTATAAATGCGGCCAGCATTAAATAAATTGAAAATTTTTTCGAATTAAGAAAATGTTATTTTAGAAAATTTTTATTGCCACATTCTATACGATTTTATGCAACTATGTTTAGGGGTGAAAATAGTTTTAAGAACCAATACATAAAAAAAAAGACTTACTAATACAAACGTATACTAGGTACTTGACATTTGAGTTAGGTACCTGTCGAAGAGTCGGCATACTAGTTATATACTATGTTGTATACTATGCCTTAAGCAAATATGCCAAACAATATAACATAGTATAGAACTACCATGCCAACTCGAGAGAGTGTTCTCCATTTTTTAGTTCACCCCTCACACATATAGGTTCTGTGTGAATTCAACACAAATAAGAATAACAAAAACAAAATAAAATTTGAAATTTTTCAATTTAAAATTTTTCACAATATAACACTTCATGTTTAATTTTATGACTTAAACACATAATGAATAATTTTTTTCAATACATTTTTCTCATTTGCTTTTGCAAAATGTTTTTATTTTTCACAAACTAAAAATTTTTAAATAAATTTATTTGACATTAATTTTTTTCTGTGGTTAATATTATTAAAGCCAGCAGAGTAGAATTTTGTGGTATGAAAATATTATTTGAAATCATAAATTATTTAAATATTTTCAGATATTGCAAAATAAAAATTTTGCAAACATTGTTTTTAAAAGTTTATAAATGCAGCCAGCATTTAATAAATTGAAAATTTATAGAACTAATAAAATTTTATTTTGGAAAAAATATTTTTGCCACATTCTATACGATTTTATGCAACTATGTTTAGTAATGGAAATAGTTTTATACACAAATACATTTAAAAAAAATCTTACTAATACAAACGTAAATTAGGTTCCACTGACAATTGAGTTATGTACCTGTCAAAGAGTCGGCATACTAGAAATATATGAAATATAATTTCTCTCTTTCTGTATGTCAAAAGTAAGACGTTGAATATAAAAAATAATATAAAAAAAAATTCTCCGTACAAATATATTGTTCGGAACGCATTGGTGAATTAAGCTTAAGAATTTAAATCGAAAAACAAACCCAATTTCTAATCACTTACTGTCTGTCCCTTGATTTCGAATGTAAATTTCGTGCGCTTAAATATTTTAAATTTATTTTCGTTTTAAATGTTTGTAAGTTAGGCGAGCGAAGTCTTCATTCTAAATTGAGGAATAGGCATCAAATTGTAATCAATTAGACCGAAATTTTTTTTTTTTTTTTTGTTAAAAAATAAAGTTAAACATAAATAGCTTATATCTTCCTAATTATTTAAATGGAAAATCAAGCTTAATCACAAAAATATTTAAGCGAAAGTCGATTTTTTTAATAAAAACTTTAAAAAAAATTAAATCGCGTATATCTTTGTAATTAAGTGTTTAAATGGAAAATCAAGCTTAATCTGTGATCTCTCATATATTAAAACAAAAATCAATTTTTTTACGAAAATCTCAACAACAACAAAAAAATTAAATCGCTTTCAACTTCTTACTGAATGAAGCATTTAAATGGAAAAACAAGCTAAAACAAGTACAGATCACAATAAAACTAAGTAAGTGCTTAATATTTCATTTAACCGCAAATTTTATTAAAAAACAAATTACTATAACTATTACTGAATTAAAAGATATGTCTAATATAATGTGAAATATTTGTTGTACATTTTAATTTAAACTGACAAAGTTTAGTTGCAAATTATTTGCCTTTTTGTAAATTCTTTAATACAAATTCTTACTTTTAATAACATGTTCCATTTTTTTTTTAATGTTAAAGTTGTTGATACATGTAATTATGGTCACAATATGTGAAAAAAATGTACAAACTGGGAAAAAACGGAAGTGGTCACAATAACTTTATAATATGATGATGATGAAAAACCATGAAATGAAATAAGTACGTGTAGTTGGAAGTAAAAACGATCAACAACCGCAACAGTTACAGTCGCATATGAGATATACGGTAGGAAATTTAAAAAGGAATAGTACAAAGAAAAACATTTTTTCAAAATGACAATTTTTTTCTGCTCATAATCATCCATACATTTAATTATCTCTTTAATTAAAAAGGCACCAGCAACTGACTTTGTAAATAGTAAAAATTATTTTGTAAATTAAAATTGTTACAACTCAACAAATATTTTTAACAACTACCCCTATTATAAAACGGCACCGGACCAGTAATTGTATTTTCTTAGCCGTTATTGACAACAATCGATTATTATTGACAGTCACTTGATATTTTCTAAGGCGATTTAAGTCGACGTCGAGTAGAATTGCAACGACTCAATGAAAGTTTAAGAAATATTAAATAGAATTTTAAAATAAAAAAAGATATAAATTTAAAGGAAGTTATTGGCACACGTTTTTTTTAGAAAACTAACACGAAAATTTGACAAAGTTGTCTAAAATAGCGGAAAATTTAAATTTGCAACGATTACCTCAAAGAGCAACAAAGCAACGCTAAAATTGCCAAAAAAATAACGAAAAGAAAAAATTCAGTGTGCAAAGCTGATCGTTACATTCACCAATTTACATTCTTTCTGTGTCAAAAATGTATTGCATCAAAGTGGGAACTCGCCGTATAAAATACATGTTTTCCGTAAGCAAAATGGGAAGAGAAACTTGTACCTTTTTCCCTTATAAACTTGGTTCGTTCGAAGCTCCATTTTTTATTGGGAAAGCTACGCGGAAATTGTATATATAGCGTAAATTCACAAACAAGCCATAAAATTGATTAAAAGTCCCTCAAACTATAAGAAATGGTTATCAAAAATTATTTTCGGGAATGAAATATTTTATTAATTAATTAATTTATTAATGATGTGCTAATAATCCCAATTTTTGAAAGAAAACATTGAAATTTATTGTTGTGGGAAAGCTAGTTTCTATGCGCATTTCGCTGGTTGCTTAGACCAGCTCGTCAGGAAACTTTTTCCAAATACTTTAGAAAAGCTAAAAATATTATACAAGTAAGACCATAAAGTGAATAAGAATTTTAAAACACTCAGGTCTTACAGGTAACAATATCAAAGCTTCAACAAAGACACAACAATAAACCGTCAATTTTTCTTTCTTTCATTCGCTTAGACCGCGCAATGTTCGCGAAAAAATGCAAAATTAGAAACAAACTCTAAAGTTTATCTGAAATCGTTTTAAAAAATTAGCTTAAATAATGAAGAACAAAAATAATAGAAAAACAATTTGAGAGGGACCTTTCTTGTCAGATTTTCGATAAGTAGTCGACGTTGAAACAACATTTCTCTAAAATACCACATTAACGTCAAAGTCATCTAGTCGTCGACTTGATTTGACAACAATTCAAAATTGTCGACATAGACAACGACTTACGTAATAGGGGTGATTGAGTTTGAAATATTTATAAAAATATCTGCTAGCAAATAAGTTTAAATGTTAATTTACGGATTTTCTCAGTTTAATGTCAGAAATTGAGAAGGATGCATGGGATTCGTTAGTATGGAATATCCAAAATGTCTTAGGAAATAACAAGCGTGATGAATATGTTGCGCACGTTGAAGAGATGTTAACTCACTTCCAGAATCTTGGATGTAACATGAGCATCAAAGTTCACTACCTGGACAGTCACTTAGATCGTTTTCTTGAAAATCTAGGAGACTAGAGTGATGAACAGGGCGAACGATATCCGGACAACGAAGAAACGATACCAGGGTCACTGGGAACAACACATGATGGCTGGAGTATTTTCTTTTTGCTGGAGTATTCAGGGTAACACTTCGTTATTTAACAATAGTAGAAAATCGAATAAAATAAAATTCCAGAGATGTTGGGAATTATTTCTTTTCATAAGCTACTTTATTATATTCAAAAATTTTTTTTTTTATTTTTCAATTTATTCTATGAGTTAAATTTCAGTTATGCATTTTATAAAGCTTTTTTGTAATAGTTGTATTCCTTAATATTTTTTTTTAGGAATGACTTTATACCAGAGTTCCGAAACGCTCGCTCATTCTTCATTCATGAGCGAGCGTGAAAATTTAAAAAATTTTCTGGAAATTCATCCTCATGAGGGTGAGGAAAAAAACTATTTTGATTTTCCTCGCTCATGAGGAGTGAGCAAAAACAAAAAATTCATATGTGATTTTACAGATATGAAAAATTTGAAAAAATTCACGTTAAAATTCTTCACAAGGAAAAAAATGCGATTTTCCCAACGATTTCAGCGGGAAAATCAAGTAGTAAAGAGGCCTTATAGATGGCCTTTTTGCAGACATAAGATCTCCCAGCCGCATTCCAACTTTATTACCAATTAGCAAGGTGTGTCATTGGAGACCAACACCTTGCACTTTTGCATATATGTTAAACTCTTCTGGAAGGGGTTCTAAAAAGATTTAAGAATAAAGCTTTATCCAAGTTTAATTGTTGTGGCTAATAATACGAAGTGAGTAAATTAATAACTAAACTTGCAACACGTTCCAACATAACTACTAATAAGACGATTGCGACAGGCCTTATCTTAGAATAGAAAATTTGAGTTTGTAAAATATTAAATAAACCCCTTTCTAAAAGACATTTTCAAAAAAGACAGAGTGGAGTAAGTAAAAGTTTACTAAAAATTCAATTGTAAACATTCTTAAAGGCCTAAAAAGTGATTCGCTTGCAATTTTCCCCGCCGGGCAGCACACTTAGTCCGTGTGTATTTTTTTTGTAAAATTATTTCTTGACTGGTTAACCAAAATGTGTGTGTTGTTTTTTATTTTTGTAGGCAAATATTATTGAAAAAAAAAATAAGAGAACTGCACATATCGTCATCTTAAATGCAGAATATTGTAACATCAAATTTCATAAGCTTACATGAGAAGCAAAAAACGTTGTAAAATGGAAATTATATGAGATATTAGCGTAATATTAAATATTTAGAATAAAAATGCGATAACCAGTTTTTTTTTTGATAAAAAAATATTATTTTTACTGTTATTTATTTAGTTATGTGTGTTACGTTATTTTAATTTGTAATTCTCTAAAGCAAAACGACAAATCATCAACGAAAGTATGATAATATTAAGTTAAACAATTATTTAAAACATTAAATAATTAAATATTTCTGTTCAGTTACAGGTATAATTGAATATAAAGATAATGTACATGGTTATAAATGCAATACTGCGTTTAAACAATAAATTTAAATATGGTTAAATGCACATATAAAAATGATAATAACACAATTAATATGCAGCATAATTAAAAGTAGTATTGATAGCAGCCCGCGAATTCAGTAAACGAAAATGTTGTACAAAGAAGCACTTATCCTAAAAAAAATACTATTAGTATTTAATAAAGCCGTAAAAGCATTAACACAAAATTTAGCTAAACAATTTATATTCCAGCACTTTATAAGAAATGCTATTATTCTAAAGATGTAGAAGACAAGTAATTTATTATTTAAAACCAAAGGCTTTATAACAATCTCTTTGAGGATATTGATGATGGACGACTTGGAAGAATGCAATCCTAACAAAAATACCAGATTATTTTAAATAAACTTGGAAAAAGTATTTCTATTGTATTATAAACTTTCTATATTAATAATGAAGATATATTCTGATCCAATAGAAACAGATTCATTATAGGGAAATTCGACTGTATTAACATTTATTAAAAACTATATATGTACATATATAAATTCATAAGGTTGGAAAACGAAATAAATGATGGAAAAATCATATAATAGAAATAATGGCAGTCTGCTGAAAGCAAAAAACTAAGGACCTGCAGATGGTACTATTTATTCTTGGAAATTCATAGCGTATGGGAGTGCAATGGGTTAAGCTGTGAAATTTCTAACAGTCCAATGTAGAAGAAGCTAATAGTCATACTTAATATATGTTTTTCAATACATATATATATATATATATGGATTCGGTTTATATTTATTTTACAGCACTGTTTTTCTTTTTGCTTATGCAATAATGTGCAGTTTGATCACTTATTCCACTAACACGTTCAGAGTATGAAACCGAATACCCATTTTTGACGTAAAAAAAATGAATGTGTTCGTAAAAATATATCAAATACTCTGCTAATTTTTTTTTAATTAAGATTATTCATTATGTTTTTTAAGGAAATTATTTACTTAATGATAAGCCATTTTTGATTTTGTTAATAGCTTGGATATTTTTTAAGGTGGAAGCTTAAAATTTTTTTTAAATATTTAACGTGAATCGTAATCAATAAACAGTCTATTTCAAAATTTTCAATGATAGATTGCTTTGCATTTTAGCAAACGATATTTATACTGTTGTAAAAAATTCTTTGATGCTTTAAAAAGGGTCGGTCCTTTTCTTAAGCAGACATAAAGGCAAAACTCATTGAAAAAAAAATTCCAAGTACTCAATACGTGTTGTTGTTGTAATACAGTTTTGGTTTTACCAACCAAAACGGTTGTTCGTTGATAACATTTTTTTAAGTAGGTAACAAATATTTGAAATTAAAGTAAAAAAGGCTTGTTTTGTTAAAAATTGTGTGTAAAAGCAAATGTGACAGCAGGTACAATCGAACTTCCCTATAATATATCTGCATGGGACCATAAAATCACTTCATTTACGTTAAAAAAGCAACAATTTTACAACTTTGGTTTTTGTTCAAATGTATTTTACTTGTAGATTTGTAATTTGTAGTTTTGAGAAACAGCGCTCAGGTTTCTATACTTGCTCATGGAGTTTTTTTTTTTCAATAAGTTTTGCCTTTATGTCTGCTTAAGAAAAGGACCGACCCTTTTTAAAGCATCAAAGAATTTTTTACAACAGTATAAATATCGTTTGCTAAAATGCAAAGCAATCTATCATTGAAAATTTTGAAATATACTGTTTATTGATTACGATTCACGTTAAATATTTAAAAAAAAATTTTAAACTTCCACCTTAAAAAATATCCAAGCTATTAACAAAATCAAAAATGGCTTATCATTAAGTAAATAATTTCATTAAAAAACATAATGAATAATCTTAATTAAAAAAAATTAGCAGAGTATTTGATATATTTTTACGAACACATTCATTTTTTTTTTTAACGTCAAAAATGGGTATTCTGTTTCATACTCTGAACGTGTTAGTGGAATAAGTGATCAAACTGCAAATTATTACATAAGCAAAAAGGAAAACAGTGCTATAAAATTAATATAAACCGAATCCATATATATATATGTATTGAAAAACCTATATTAAGTATGACTATTAGCTTCTTCTACATTGGACTGTTAGAAATTTCACAGCTTAACCCATTGCACTCCCATACGCTATGAATTTCCAAGAATAAATAGTACCATCTGCAGGTCCTTAGTTTTTTGCTTTCAGCAGACTGCCATTATTTTTATTATATGATTTTTCCATCATTTATTTCGTTTTCCAACCTTATGAGTTTATATATGTGCATATATAGTTTTTAATAAATGTTAATACAGTCGAATTTCCCTATAATGAATCTGTTGCTATTGGATCAGAATATATCTTCATTATTAATATAGAAAGTTTATAATACAATAGAAATACTTTTTCCAAGTTTATTTAAAATAATCTGGTATTATTGTTAGGATTGCATTCTTCCAAGTCGTCCTTCATCAATATCCTCAAAAAGACTGTTATAAAGCCTTTGGTTTTAAATAATAAATTACTTGTCTTCTACATCTTTAGAATAATAGCATTTCTTATAAAGTGCTGGAATATAAATTGTTTAGCTAAATTTTGTGTTAATCCTTTTACGGCTTTATTAAATACTAATAGTATTTTTTTTAGGATAAGTGCTTCTTTATACAACATTTTCTTTCACTGAATACGCGGGCTGCTATCAATACTACTTTTAATTGAAAAACTCTTTCATTCTTCTTATTTAAATTTTTCAGAAATTAACTAATTAAAATTTACTTCTTGCAGAAGTTTTTTTCGAAATAATTCCTTATACGGAGACAAATATGCATATATGTATATGAGTCAAATTTTTTACAAAACTTGTTTATTGTAAAGAAAAATTCCATTGAGAAAATTCATTATAAGGAGATCAAAATACACGTTAGTTATAATGGAAAAGTTGAATTTTTAAAATCAATTTATATTTAAATTTAATAAAGTACATTTAGTTTTATCCACTTCTAATTAGAAATAAAAAACTATAAATAATATGTCATAATTATATCTCTAATAATATAACATCGCTACGTTCTCAAGTGCAGTTAGGGTTGCCAGTTTTTAAATCAGAGAAATAAGTACATAAGAGAAAAAAAATCAGTACAATTGCATAAAAAACAGTACATTTACTTTTTTAATATAAAATTGCATATTAATAACATTAAAAGTCATAATCTTTTTTAAAACAAAACTTGAATTCATTCTATAATTTGAACAGTGACAAAATTTAATTAATAAAACCGAATTTTTTCCAAACAATAACTCAATTCCGTATATATTTTTAAGCGGGAATACAAAGTGAATAATAAAAAAATCTAAAACACAAGTTACGGTCATACCTAGCAAATATTTGAGGAAAAATACTTGACTAACATGTGAACTAAAATTGTATTTCCTTTATTCTATTATATTTTTTGAATATAGGTCAACATAAAATTAAAGAAAAATTACATAAAAGTATTTCTTTGCTATATCTACCAGCATAAATAATTTCATTTTGCAATTAAAAGGTCATGCTGAATGTCTTTTATTTTGCAGAAACAGCCAATGTCTAATTTAATCGAGAACAGCTTCAAAAGAGTTTTGAGCCAATTTTACTTAGAACTCTTCTATAAAAAACTAAAATTTAAATTTTCTCTAAAATTAATTATTTGACATTGGCCTTTTTAGCACCACGCTTTAGATATAAGAACAACAATGTTAAAAAACAAATTCAACACTTGGAATAACGAAGCTTGTTATGTATTTATCTTAAAAATAATTTAAAAAATTATTTTAAAGTGATTTACAACTAATAACCTTTAATAATTGTAATTATTGCAAAGGGCACAATCTTTTTTAGACGATCTTATACTATAGATTTTTATAAATAATATATTTTCATATGTATGGACATAAATATTTACAGTGTTACAAGTAAAAAATATTTATGGCCTTTCCAAAAAAACTGGTTATAGCATTTTTATTCTAAATATTTAATATTACTCTAATATATCATATAATTTCCATTTTACAACGTTTTTTGCTTCTCATGAAAACTGTGATGTTATATTATTCTGCATTTAAGATGACGATATGTGCAGTTCTTTTAGTTTTTTTTTTTTTTAATAATATTTGCCTACAAAAAATTCAACACACACTTTGGCTCGTTGCCTTTAACAAAAACAAAATACACACAAAGACATTTCGTGCTGTGGTCATGCAAACTGTCGAGCAACAACAACATTACTGGTGAGGAGCGTTAAGAAAATTTTTTGCTTCCTCATTGTTCATGACTGAGGAAAGGCAAAAATTTATTTTTCCTCAAGCTCATGAATGAATTGGCAAAAAAATTCACAATTCATTCATGGTTGTGAAAAAAATTACACGTTATAAATTCCTCATTCATGAAAAAATTCATGAATGGTTAAAAAATATGAGCGATCATATATGAATTTTTCGGAACTCTGCTTTATACACTACCAGACTATTATCTTGTATCTTTATAGTTTTTAATAATTATTTATTTATTAATATTTTATTTCTTATAATAAATTTTAAAAATAAAAAAAAAATTTCTGCTGTTTAATACATTTAAACTCATCCAATTCAAATGTTTTTCCAAAGAATAGAATCAGTATTGTGGGGAGAATTTTGCCAAAAAAATTTGCGAATCTTACTATGTAATTCGATGTAACAATTTGTAAATAGCAAGTGGAAAATGTTTTGTTCCAAAGAATAACCTTAACTACTCAATTTGATATATATCAAACAGAAAACTAAAATTTTGTGAAAATAAGCGAGTTCGCTAAAATTTGAATAAATTCGAGAAGAATCAATCGATTGTTTTGATCGATATCTCATTTTGTTGTTATTATATGTGGCTTGGCGATAAAGCAATAATTCTGAACAATTTTTGCCGTTTTTCGATTTTTCATGATTTTTTAAAACAAAAAATTTTTGCTTAAATTTTTTATTATTACTCCGAAACTACTGAGCCGACTTAAACGATATATATAGACGGTTTAAAGGTTATGCAAACTTAAATGTTAATAAGTTTATTTTAATAATATCAGGCTAACACTCTTTGAGTTGTCATCAATTAAGTTGAGAAATATCTAAAAAAAATTATTATTTTGCTTAAAATATTTTTTAAAAAAAACCTCTTCATAGACCATATTTGTACTTATGGAACCGCAATACATGAAAATTGTATAGTAGTTTTTAAAGTCTTTAAAATTTTTTTCATTTTGTTGACTTGTGTAATTGATATTTTTCTGTAGAATGTATTTTTTTAAATATCATTATTTTAAGATAAAAATAATTTAAATTCTGTAAGTAATCTTTCGGTTGGCGCACTAAAGGCGCCACAAGCTTCATTATATTTTTATCTCCAAAATTTTGTTCATTGAAATAGTCAAAATGTTCCATCTAAGTACTGATCCACTGATTTATCATCTTTTCTCCACTTCTCACTGAATCAACACATTAAATTTTTGTAAGCACTGCAGCCCATTGATTTAAATCGTCAATACAGAATACTACCGGCCAACTAAGTACCACCAACCAATGGTAAAAACACATCTTTTTTGTGCGCAATTCATTCATTTTAAATTAAAGTCATTTAAAGTAAGAGCAGCCTTAGGCTTGGAAATGTGTTTTGACTTTAAACGACAAATATATTTATGGAATATAAAGGCTTGGCTATGTGCCAAAAGCAACCACAATTCAGCACATGGATCATCAAATTAATTTTTGCAATACCATCGGGCTCTTTTGTTGAGACGGAAAATATTCTTTCAATGGCACGAACAATTGTAGAATTCGATATAACGCTGACATTTATGTTAACCAGCGTGTTTTTCTGTATTAATGTTGAAATATTGAGGTGTTGGGAAAATAAAACTTATAGTTCTGAGTTTAAAAAAAGGACAATCTACTGTCCTCTTAAAATCTTAAAGGACATAGTATCAAAAAAAAGGACTGTCCTCTTAAAAAAAGCACGAAGTATCAAATATATTTGTTATGTCTGAACAAACCTTAAGTCATATCTATGAATTTTGTTGCTTCCTTCCATATGTGAATTGTTTTGTTTTTATTCAAATCAACGTTTTATTACAAAAACTTATTTGATTTTTGTGTTTTAATGTATTCGAATTAAAACCGGTTAACCGGTTATTTTAAAAATGTTTAACCGTAAACCGGTTTGTTTTAAATAGCAACTATTCGTCATATTTGAAAACCGGTTTTTGAAAAAAAGTCGAATAATCGATCTCCCTACTACTTGCATATAGACGACAGCACCAATAACAGCATGCAAAAATCAATACGCCAACATTGCAATGTCAGTACCTCCATGTAGATGGCAGCAGGATAAAACAACAAATACACCACATTGTACAATCAGCTGTTTACAGAACACTAAAATTTATAATAAGTAGTTAATTTATCAATACAAAACATTTGCCAATCGAGCTGAACTGGAACCTTCCATTCAAGGAAAATATAATTATTTAAATATCTGAAAAAGGATAACAGTAGAATTTTAGAATTTGGTAACAGTTGCTTCATTATCAACAGACGAGGTCTGTTCTAAATAATTTTACTAATTTTATATTAATGCGGGTAGGGAAGCGCACCGATTTTAGCTAGACTTATATAATATTAAAAAAAATTTAATTGATGGGCCCAAAATCAATTATATAAAACATTGTCATCATAACTAACACTCTCTATGTTCAGGAGAAACCTTACAGCAGACCTATGGCCGAAATCATTCTATAAAATAAAATCACCGTTACTTATGCTTTGATTATATTCCAACTGACCTTTCAAACCAAACATACTTAATTCACAAAATATGCGTGTAGCAGAAAAATCCCCATTTTCCAACAGCATCAAAAAAGCGACAAAGAGCATGAATAAGTGACACACAAAAGAGTGAGAAACAAGCAACATGGTTTAATGTTTTTAATAACAACAATTAAACAACAGTAACAAAACACTAGAAAAAAACGTCAGATCTACTGCAACATGTTTGTTGAAATAAAAACAACAATTAAAAATTATTTTCTTAGCAATGATGCAATAATTGTAAATTTTATGATGTGATTAAAAAAAAACATTGACAATGAAACAGCTCTGACAGCAACAGCAAAAAGGAAAACGGAAACGGGTATATGCTATAAAATACAATATAAACACAAGTTCACACACGCACACATACCGACACATTTGTATGAGAACTCATTTGAATTGTGAAAATGGAATTTACAACATGACATTTACAACAAAATAATATTTACTGGTAGTTGTAATTTAACCAAAAATGTAGAATTTTTTATTTCATTCTCAATTTGAACCATTTGCAATGTCGAAAAAAAATAAACGCAGTAACTAAGAGGACTTTTCATATTTCTATTAACCAGCATTTTTTACTCTCAACAGTTTTGTACCCGAACTTGAGTTGTAATAAAATTTTGCGGTTTTACTTGAAATGTCTGTTAGAGTCGTATTGTATGACATTTCATGTCAGTTTTTCTATTGTGTTTTTACATCGTTTTGGTCTGTCTGTCGACTTAAGGGGATATTTAATATGTTTGTTGTTTATAACTGGTTATCATTGTAAAAAAGCGAGAAATTTGTTCATTAGTAGCTGTTAATCTGTTAAAATTTTTGTGATTATTATTTTGTAATAAAGTTTTGTAATTATTATTTTGTGATATTTATTTATGTTTAAGACAAAATGAAAAAAGTAGGAAAGTACAGTTAGGATGAGGTTTTCGACTGCAGTCGATATTTAAAAAAATATCGCTGACTTAACAATTTGCAAAGTTTAGCGTTGAGTCAGAGATTGCAACAAGTTCTTGGCTGCCTTGTTTAACAAAACTTTGTTGCGTTACTTTTTTTTAAAAAGAGTATTATATAAATTAAATATTATAACTTTTATTTTCTCCATACTTTTCTGCTATTTCACTTAAAACCTTGTAATATTATGTACCAAAGCTTTAGCAAGACTTTTGGCAGTAAAACAGATTTTTGGTTGTGGTCTTTATAGAGAATTTCGAGGGCCTATATTCAAAATCCTTTATCTTAAAAAACACAACTTTTCAGGAGAGCCAAAAAACTGTTTTTCGTGTATTACTTGAGTTATTAAAATTCGGTGTTCTACAATATTTTTTAAATCAACTACTGAATCTTACGGATAATTGGTTCATAAAATTTTGCATTATTGAGGACTTTATGCGAGATAGGGGGTTTTGCTTCTCAAAAATATTCAATATGTATGTATGAAAATGAAAAGATAGAGGGTCTTGCATTTTAATAAAAATAAATTATTTTGATTTTATTTATGCCATCTGTCGGTCTTTAACGTGGTTTATTTAAGATAATACAACATAAGATAAAAAAAAATAACAATTAAACAAAAAGTTATAGCAACAATTTTTTTTTGTTTTTGCTTTTCTAAGTTTTTGTGGAATTTGATTGGTGTAAATGATCGTAAAAATAATGGTATTCCGGTGGTATAATGTCAAATTCATGTTCAGCTTGCAAAAATAGTAAAAAAAAAAACATGTATTGCGAGAGCAAGTTATTCCAAAAAATATTTAAAAATTAATTATTATTAAAGATAGAGGGTTTTGCATTCAGAAAAATTAATTGTGTAAGATAGAGAAAGTACAAAAATGCAAATAAAACAGCAAAAAAAATATGTTTGTTATGAAAATCACACCATAGATGAGGGTTATTTTACTGAACATTTTACCATTCAAAAGTAATTTTCGTGAAAATCAAAGATAGAGGGTTTTGAATATAGGCCCTCGATATGATCAATTATTTACTACGATTCTAAAGGTACGTTCAGATTAATCAAATGTTTTACGAAAATATTTGTTCTGATATTTGCTTAAACTTTGTTAAACAAAAAAATATTTTGTTTAATGTTCAAACCAAGGCGAATTCATTCAGGTGACCGCATCATGAGATTGAGTTATTCTAGCTATCCCTTTTTTTAAAAAAATGCTTTGTATTTTGTTTTTCTAAAAATTTAGAGTGAATGAAAAAATTATTTATTGAAAACATAAACAAGGGATTTTTTTTTTGTTTATAAAATATATACAATTGCTTTAGAAGGTAAATCTTTTTCCTGTATTGCAAATTTATTGTGGCTCCACTTATTCCTTACGCACTTTTTATCCCTTGATTTTATATTTTATATTCACTTTTTTTTTTTGTTTTATTAAATAAGTTTTTTTTTAAATTTTAAGTTATTTTTTCCCAAAATGTAAACAAAGCTTGACATTCAGCATACACACAAATAAATAAACAATAAGCAGATGACTCGAAAATGTCACCTGTATGAATTCGCCTTGGTTTTACCTTAATAAAACTACAAAAAAACAAAATATTTAAAATATAAAAATGCAGTTTTTAATTTTGTGCTTATTTACGTATAATATATTTTCTTCATAAAGATACAATAACTTGGGCATTTAAGGGTTAAATAAAAATTACTTAAAATAATTTTTTTTTTTTTTTTTTTTTGTTCTGTTTTAAGAATTTTTCTACACTTTGTATGTATTTTTTTTTAACGTGGTTATTAATTTTTAATTTAACTAAAGGAATTTGAATTATATTTAATACAATCACAATAACTTGTAATTTTTTTCCTATTAAAAATAAACTTCACTTAAAAAATTCATTCATTTCATAGAGAAACGCTCTTTGTGTGTGGAGTGCGCAGTGTATCTCATAAAAAAATAGAACCAGTTTTTCCTTTATAAAACTACAAAAAAAAAAACATAAAATTTTAAATATAAAAATGCAGTTCTTAATTTTGTGCTTATTTATGTATAATATATTTTCTTCATAAAGATACAAAACCTTGGGCTTATAAGGGTTAAATAAAAATTATTTAAAATATTTTTTTTTTTGAACGTGGTCGCAAAATATACTCTTGAATTTGCCGAATGCGAATACGAATACAAATGAAATGAAATAGCTGAATATTCGGTGATACGAATATTCGTAACATCACTAATAAACATACTGAGTTATTTCAGTTGTTCAATTTATTTTTGACTCTTTTTTTAAAAAAACATATTTCCTTTACTTCATTACAATCTGTCAACATTATAACACAACACTTTTTGATATGCATTTAGCAATTTTCACCTTTAAAGATTTTCTTTAATAAAGTAAAATTTTGTTTAACAAATTTACATAAATCATCAACAAAATTTTCCATTTCGGTAATCTAAAGTGGAACACATAAATGCCTCAGGAATTTATGTTCATATAAATATGAAATTTTGCCTTAATAAATATTTTATGTTTTATCTTTTAAAAATTAAACTAAACTAATAACACAAGCAACAACAACAAAAAGTAGTAAACATAATTTAACCTATTTATTTTTTAAGTTCTTAAATGTAGTTGTTGTCGTTGTTGTCTAAAAATAAAATAAAAGAAAATAAAAAGAATCATAAATGTGTTACACCTTAGATTATTCATAAGTTATAATTACTATAATTTCCATATGTTTTACATTTGTTGTTTATTTTCAAGTGTTTAGATTATTTATAAAATTTTCAAGCAAACACCTTTGGAAGACAAGATGTAAAACAGCACACACAGATGCTTCTATACATGTCTAAGGTATGCAAATGTGTGTTAAACAGATTTCCTTTAAACCACATTTAACATACACAAACATCTTGTTTTTCTAAATTATTTCTTCTTGGTATTTAATTTTTTTTCTCCAATTTTTTTTTTGTGGCGTAAATAGTTTTACTTGGTTTGATAAAAAAAAAATAACTTTTAAATGTATAAAATATTTTCCTTTAGGTTAGATTTTAGTTAAAATAACACAGAAACTTTAACAACTACACAAACGATTTTTTTTTTTTTTTTTGAGAAGTTTTTAGCAAAAAATACACACAACAAGTCTTACTGTCAGTTGCGATGTTAAGAAAGACGACTGACAGTTGCACAGACATATAAACAAAAATCCAGGTTTTATGTTCTAATTTTTTGGATTTTGGTTTTTTCTATTTTATATATTCTTTACATACATTTTATTTTATGGTGTTTAATTGTTGGAACAGTGAGCGGACTTTCGAATAGGAACACTTCAAATTTTATTTTAAATATTTAGTTAATTATTTCATGCACAATTTAATCTGTGGGAATAAGAACAAGGGTCTTATGTCTAATGAATCAATGAGTGTTTAAACGCGTGTTTAGTTTAACCGTAATCCTCACACTGATAGTTTAGCTTACTGAACAAGCCTACCGTGATACCGTACAAATTCATAAATTTAACTTATGGTTAGAATTTTTGTCACAAATTTTTTATAAACTTAAAAAATGCGGGCAAAATTGGGGACTTATTTATTGAAATGGGGATTTTTTGTGGACTTTTAAACATAAATTGGGGACATAAACCAAAAGTTTTATAACAAGACTGATGTGATGTATTAAGGACATATAAAGTGCTTAGTAATACGGGAAAAGATATGCAGTACCGGACTAGACATAGCAGTCCCCTGTGAAAGACCTGCTAATTTAAAGTCGTAAAGAAATTTTACATACTAATTGCACCCATCCCCCGAGTGAGCTTTATAATGTGAATTTTCTGCTACTAAAAATAGATCGAATTTTCACTTTAAAAGATTTCCAAAAATCGAAAGTTTAACATGTTTCCAGGAATAGAATGTCCCAATTAAATATATTTATTAATAAATAGATATTGGGAATGATTTCTTTTTATAAGCAACTTTATTATATTCAACATTTTTATTTTTCGAATTTATTCTATGAGTTAAATTTCATTTATGTATTTTATAAAGCTCTTTGTAATAATTATATTCCTTAAATTTTTAGGAATGACTTTTTACACTACCAGACTATTATCTTGTATCTTCTTGTTACATTTCCTTAGCTTTCCGTTGGATAGCAATGAAGTATATTGTGAGTACAGAACAATTTACAATTATTAGACACCAGCAGAATGTAATGCATTTTCTGGCCCGCTACGGCCTTCGGAAAGCTAAGGTAAAATGTAACAACAAGATACAAGATAATAGTCTGGTAGTGTATAAAGTCATTACTAAAAAGTTAAGGAATAGAACTATTACAAAAAGCTTTATAAAATACATAACTGAAATTTAACTCATAGAATAAATTCGAAAAAATAACAAATGTTGTATATTTATTAATGTTGAGAAGGTGTTCTGATTTTTAGAAACAGAAATTTACAACAACTGGTGGATGTACTCGCATGTTGCCTAGGTCAATGTTATAATCATAGAAACCAAAAATATGCTCTAAAACGCGTTTTTTGCGCATTAAATGTGCAGTTAAATTTTGCAATTATGCCCTGAACATTTTTAAAAATATGCCCCAAAAAAATCAAAAATTGCTCATTTAAAAACACATTTTCAACAATTTAAATAAATTTAAATGCATTTAAAAAAACCATCCTTAAATTATTATCGTTAAAGTCCAAACGCAATTTTAGATTCGAAATTGTACCCAGTTTGGGCTCACAAAAACAAAGTTATGTTATGAGGTTAAAATCCATATACCAGACAGACGGATGGACATCGTAAGATCACTTTAAAATGTGATTCTGAGGTGGTCGATTACCTAAGAGATTGGTCCAGGTTTCTTTGTATTACATCGCCAAAAACATATATAATTATTGAGTTTTCCTTAATTTATGCTTAATTTATGAGAGATTTCATGTCAAGTGACCCAACTTTTGAAATCGATGTCTCCCAATTTGGATGAAATTTGCACCAAGATTAGTCCTATTGGATAGTAGTTTAGAGAAACAAGACACATTAACCCTCGGAAAGGTTAAATTGTCTAGTTTCTCAGCATAAGTTTTATTTTTAAGATTTTACAAACACTTACACACAAATAGGAAAAAGTTCAAAATAGTGCATATGCTAAAAATTGAAAAATCCTCGTCTTGACTTAGAAATTATTTGTTTATATATAACCCACTCGCGGCCCAAAAAGCGACCACAACTACCTTAACGGAAAAGACCTAAGCTTTCTTTTGAGCAAAAAAAAAAAAAAGTACCCGCTTAACAAACAATAAAAAAAAAATTAAATTTAAAAAATCCAACGAATTTTTTTTCGAAAGATTGAAGAAATGGCTATCTTATTTGTTTGGGACAAATTTTGCTAACACCAATAGATAATAAGTTACATGAATGAGAAGGAACACCTGTTTGGTCAAAATGTCTAATTTTGACACCCTCTAACTCAAAAACTTTTTGACAGATCTTGTTGAAAATTTCGGAAGACATCGATTTCAAAAGTTGGGTCACTTGACATGAAATCCTACTTATATATTAATTTAATTTGAAAGTTTAAAATAACATTTATCTCTAATGACAATCTGCTTTGACTTACAATTTTGAAGTAAAAATTAAATGTAGATAACGAAATTGAAGCAACCCTTTGGGTATACAGATAAATATATATTACTGTGAATGAAATAAATAAATAAATAAATAAATAAATATTTAAAACAGAAAACCAGAATTTGGAAAAAAATATTTTTTTATTTGCTGCGACAGTTCTTGTAAGCCTCATAAAAATTTAACGTGCATCAAAATATGCATCAAAAAGGCAAAATATGCGCTATATACTTAAAAAAAATTAAGCAAAAATGATCTTTTAACTTAATTATGCAAAAAAATGCTGTAAAGGGTAAAATATGCAAAAATATGCACTAACAAATCGATACAAAAATTCATAAAAATCTCTAAAACGGATGAATAATATATTATTTCTGCCTTCATTGATCGCACAAGGAAAAATATGCAATTGCACATTAATGGTTTTTCTGGTTATAATGAATAGGAATAAAAATTAATTTATTCTTATTAACAATATTAATATTGTGGTTATTTTATTGAACTGTTAATGGTTTTTAATCCAAATTTAGATATTTTTAATTAGGCTTAAGTTCATTGAATTTAATTTTCATTAAATTATTTTTATGAAGACAGGGATTTTACAACATGAAATTAATTAAAATTTTATTGATAATTTTTCATTCTTGACTGCGCTGAGATTTGAACCCAGGCTTTCAAGGACAGGTTGCCCAGACTAGTTTCGATTGTAACCACACAATCTCGTCAGTGGGGTTTGCCGTTTTAATCACTCGGCTATTGAAGCCGGATGACTTCAATAGTCAAACATCAATCCTTAAACCAAATGGTATTTCACTTTGGTAGATCGAAATTTGCTTTCGAATGAATGATTATCTATTTCAATTGATTTACATGTTCTTCCTAACTTCTGTTTTTTCGTACTTTTTGTCAAGAATTCTTCTTGAAATCCAAAGTACATTTATGTTTCTTCATGTTTTTGTCTTTATTAACAGAAAAAATTATCAGTAGTTTTTTGTCAATTAAAAAAAAATTTTTAAAAGTATTTCAATTTAATTAATGGGATTTTTGAATCAATTATTTGTTTAGTTGAAAGAAAATTAAAAAGTTTATTTTGGTGTAATAATTATTTTAGTTGTTTTGATATAAATTTTAAATTAATATATTAATTAAATAACAAAAAATCTTAAATGATTATTTTCGTTTAAAATAAAATAATTTAAGCTTGTAGAATTGTTGTTGGGAATTGTCAAACCTGAGCTATATTTAATGAAATCAAAGTTTTTTGAACATTTTTTTTTTAATTAAAATTAAAAATATCATTAATTGAAAAAAAAAATATTCACAATTTTTAGTAATCAATATAATCATTTTGGTAAAAGCTGCAAAATCAACAAATTGTTTGCTTGATTCTATGAATTTGATATGAATTTGGTAATTAGAGATAATTTTTAATTTTTTTGTGTTGTAAAAGATTTATTACATTACTGGTTTTTAGTTCCAACTACACCTTTATTCCATGACAAACAGCGACTTTTGCCTATTAAATATCTAAAAACCTATTTTCTTTACTAATATAAAATTTCTGAACTCTGTTGAAAATTTAAATGAAGCAATTAAATTTAAGAAAAAAAAGTAAAACTAACAAAAAACTTCTCAACACATACAATAGCATTTAGTAGTTGAAACAAAAGAAGTGAAATGAAATTATGCAACATGAACAGTAAAAAACAGAAGAAAAGCAAAAGATGGTTGGCTGGTACCTCACTACAATATAAAATAAATTTCCCACACATACCCATACCAACACGTACACTATTACAGCTAAATATGCTATAGACACAAGAAAGAATAAAAGCTAATTAAGTTTATGTCACCGGAAATTTAATTCACATAAAATATCCCTCTATTCAACTCTACACTACTTTAAAACAAAAGAAACAGCATGATAAAAAGAAAAAGAGAACAAAGAAGAAAAGAAAATTAGTAAAAGAAAAGATATTTTGTTTCTATTGCAATAAAAACTTAAGGAGGAGTGAAAAATGAAACTCAAAAAAAAATACGCTAGAACACTAGAAAATAAGAAAGAATAAAATACAGAACTGCAAAGACTTGAATGAACTCGCAAAAATGTAAAATTAGTATGAACACCCAAAAATAAAATAAGGTAGAGTTTTTGTGTGTTTTTGTGTAATTTTTTGTTATTTAATTATGTGTCTTCTGTAGGAAGTATTTGCACCCACTTGAATTTAAGGATGCATTTGATTTTGTGCCCTCATTGGCAATTTATATTGTTTCTCAGCTTAAACTTATTGTACATTTGTAACAATTACACATATTCATAGATACATACTTGCATACATGTATTTAAAGATTAAAATCACATTCTCACTTATACATTTACATCTAAAATTTAAACATTTACACTGCATTGCTTTGACAGAGTCGTACCATCATGATTTATTTCGTAGGCGTTATTTTAGAGATATTGCTCGAGGATACCATTAAGTTTTTAAATTGTGACTCTATAGTCTATTATTGTTAGCAAAAATTAAAGTTTATTTAATCAGGTCTTTTGCGAGAACTCTTTATAAAAGTCCCCTCTATTGGTATTGGCATTGGTATATGGAGTTGGACTTAAATTTTATTTATACCTGATGCTTAAAATATGTGCACAGTTGCAACTGGCCTTTGTGTATGCAAATGTTCTACTGAAAATTTTAAACTGTTCACCCAAATGAATAAAAATGTGGGAGAAAAATTAAACCGATGAAACAATAAAACCTAAACTCATATTGCTCTCAAAACAAGTTGAATACAACTGCTGGTTTGCATACAAATTTGATAAAGGCGAAAGTTCAAGCACAAAACTGCCTAAATGTTTAGATATTAGATGCCTGAGCTATCTAGGAGCTACGAATAATGCAGCCTGCTTAGAAAGAGGCTCGTTCCAAGGTACAATTACCTCTGAACGTAACGGCTTTAAGATTTTGCACACCGTGACAACAAGTACAGCCAGTATTAGAATATAAATATAATTTTTTTTTGGTAATATTGATTTTTTAATTTACAATTTATGTATTGAATAATCAAATATTTAGTGCGAGGAAAAAAGTTGGAAAAAAAATCTCACTACAATATTTTATAAAATAAAAGTTAAGGTCCTAGGTTAAAAACAAAGAAGAAAAAAACTTATTCGGTGAGCCACCAATATTTTTTATTATATAAGTTTGGTTTGTTTTTATCTGTTACGTCAAATATACTGTTCTCCGTTGTTAATTGTTTACTTGTAATTGATTTAATGTTAGCTCGTCTATAGATGTGATAAACTATAGGTATGCCTGCTTCGTTTTGAATAAAACCATTTCTATCAAGAAAAATGAATGCTTCTGGTGGGACGAAACCCTCCTGAAGGCTTTTTGATATGTAATCGTCACTAGCATAATAGGGGGCTAAGATTAGATTATTCTCGTTACATTTAGTACTCTTTAAAATGTGGTTTCTAATTAAATAGATAATAAAAATGTCAATTCTGCTAACTTGAGCCACGTTGTACAATCTTTGATTTGATATGAATTTTTTGTAATTGCCATTTGCTGATCTGTAAAGTGAGGTACAGCTTCTAAGGCATTTTCTTTCAAAAAGTCTAATTTTTTCCATATAAGATGGGGAAATGTTGTACCAAACTTGGCAACCATAAGTAAGTATAGGCCTAATTAGGGACTGATACATTAATGACTTAACCCTTGAATTCAGAAATTTTGAATAAAATAATTTTTTATACATAAAAAAGGCATTTTTAGCTTTGTTTACTTGAAGATTAATGTGGTCATTAAAATAAAGGAACTTATCCAGATGTATACCCAGATACTTTACGACTTGTTTATTTGGAATAATAATGTTATTTGTGGACTTCACGTTAAAGGATTTCCAATAACGTCTAATGTTGTTATTGCATTTTCCCACAGGGGGGCGGAAAAGTATTGTTTCGCATTTATTTAAGTTAATTTTCATGTGCCATTCTATTGTATATTTTTCAATGATATAAAAATACTTTTGTAACTTATCGTTAATTTTTTCAATTTTATTATCTGAGTGATAAATTATGATATCATCCGCAAAACCAATGATATTCTCAACTTGGTTCAAGAGTTCGTGTATAAATAAGTTAAAAAGTATTGGCGCATTAACAGTGCCCTGTTGAAGACCATTAACAATAATAAATTTCTTTTCGATAATTTGTTTTCCATCAGAAACTTGAAAAGATTCCCATTTCATTTAATTTGCTTAATATACAATATGCTAAATAACGATCTGGCATTTAAGTCCCCCAGATTGGGTTTTACTTAAAATACCTTAAGTGCAGCGCCAAAAGAGAAGGCGTACCTATAAGACGACCTGAAGAACAACACTAAACGCGTGTAGCTGTACTTTGAGAGAGCATTTTCGCATAATAGGAGCAGCATTAGAACCTTGTTGCTAGGTTCTTGAAAAATCAGTTGCCCAAAAGAAATGAAGGTTTCATTATTTTAAGGTAAATATATCGTTTAATTACGCTTTATTGGGTGCGAGGGTGATTGGATTTATTCCCGCCAGAGACTATGGTTTTTTATACTATAACGAGCTGAAGGTCTAAGTAACCATTGCTCGCTTAATTAAATTAAAATACAATTTGTAATTGTATTTGTAACTCTTAAAAAAGAACGCTTCATTACTATATTGAAAATATATCAAGTTCTGAAGAGGAATTTGAGAGAAAGCCAAAAAAATTCGTGGATGACTCTGATGTGCCTATGGAGCCTACGGGTCGTAGAAGTCGTCGTGGTAGTAGACGACGTTCACGAACAAAAAATCGAAGACGTAGTAAACGACGTGGAAGTTTTTTTAAATAATTTTTGTATCGTACAAACATATGCAATAAATTCATAATATCGTCTTTAAGTATTTGTAACATAAATATTTGGGAAATTTAATTAATTTAGATCAGTTCAAAGCACAAATATTTAAGTTAAAATTACACGTATTCCCATGCTCTTTCATTTAATCATCGTTGAGACAGCGATGTATGCACATTAGGGGTATAACTTTTGAACAATTTTTTAAATTATCAAAAAATACCTATCCATGCCATACAGACCATGAAAATCAATGATGAAAAGTGGGGTCACTTTTTCGCGGTCGTTAAAAAAGTTCCCCCCCAAATCACTTTGAAGTTTAGTATTTGGATTTTTTTGCTTATTAAAAATACAATATTGCAGATCAATACGCACTTTGAACTTAAAGTTTATTTCCTTTAACAAAGATAATTTTTAGTATCTGAAGTTAATATATTGTACATGAGTGTATGAATGGTATTTAAAAAATAAAAATTCAAATATTATTATTTTTTGGAAGCTTTTAGAAAAAACGTTTTGGGGGGGAGGTTTTTTATCCAAATTGATCTCAAAAAACTGTTTTCTTGATATATACATCAGTGGCCACCCCGTCATGATAGGTATTTTTTTTGGTTATACCCCTAATGCAGATGTTAACTACTGTGATAATATGTTAAAGACAAATTAAGAAAAAAAATTTATTTGGAGACTCAAATCTTACTAATATTATTTTCTTGAGTTAATTCCTCTTTTTTTAGTGCAATCGTTTCTAGCTCACTCTCAAAACTGCAGATTTTGGTCTAAGCACCGCTGTTTGAGAAGTTAAAAATTAAATCGCGTAAGTACTGCTTAGCTCTGCATAGTCTTGTTATTTCTTTAATGTGTTCCATCTAATTTAAAATAGATTGGAAAAATAATATGAAAATCTTATAAAAATTATAAGTTTATGGATCATTTAAATTTTTTTTTTTTTTTTTGTCAACCCAATATTTCATTAAACTAAGATTTATTTGGTATTGATAATAGGACAAATTGGTTATAATATATTTTACCAATGCCATAAAAATTCCCTTCTGGAATAAGGGCTTTTTCACATGAAAATAATAATAAAAAAAAGGACAAAAAAGGACACATAAAATACTCGTAAATTAGGGGTTGAACATGTGTGTGGAAAAAAACAGAGCCAAATGCAGGTTGAATGTATTCCAAGTTGAAAAACAACTTGTCTTTACTTAAAAAAATATCCTGTTTTTAAAGAAAAGATAATTTTTTTTTTTTTTTTTGTCTTTTGTTAATAACTGATATATCGTTTATAATTAATCTACTTAAAAAGATTTGTACTTGATATACGCACATAAGTATTCACACATAACCTAATTCACACGGGTACTTTTACGTCGCTTTTCTGACGTATCTTTCCGTTTGGGGGCAAACGGTCTAGAGAAAAAAGAGGTGTAAACGAAAAAACTCAGTTTGTGTTTTCCACACCGCTCTAAATACTGTAACTATCGCAACTGACTTATGTATTATAAATTAGTTTAGTTTTGGTTTTGTTAGTTTTCTTTTTTAGGGAAACCCCAATTTACGTATTTTGGTATTAATAAATATAACAGGTGGTTATGAAGTGTTGCCAAATTTTTTATTTGTTTTATTTATGTTCAAGAGTTTCTATATCTTAGGGAGTAAGCTGTTACTATAAAAGGAACTTAAAAACTGGTTCGTAATAAACAAGAGTTCGCTATAACCGTAATAATTGGTATATAATTTGATAGTGAATGTTTTGGTGTTTTATAAAAAATTCTTTATAACCGGTGTACGTTATAAACGAGCTCCACTGTGTCTAGCAAATTCGTAGTCGACTGTAAAGTGTTGTTGTTATATATATAGTCGTGGCATATTTAGTTTAGGTGTCGAAATTAAAGATAACGAAATATAATCATGAAAGTAACTACTTTTCAAAACTTTGAAGATCGGTAGAACCCTAAAGGTATAGTTTCATTTAATTTTTAAAATCATTTTGGTAATCTACGATCAATTACGCAAATTTTAGGGGGTCTTGCGTAAGGGAAATCTAAAAAAAAAAATTCGGGACAACCTAATGTACATATGCTACAGTCTTTTTTAAACCCGATTATTTTATTAAATAAAAATATTTAAAAAATCAAAATGCGTTAAATTTGGGGGTATACTAAATTTTTTTGGGGGATGAAATATAGTTACCTGGCAACACTGACTTGCGTATATATGTCTTATTGTTCAAAATAAAACGAAATTTGCTTATGATTTCGCAAAACAGCGGCAATGCCGGATAATGGAGGTAGTTGTTGCAAAAAAAATGCAGGTCGATGAAAAAAATTCTTTTTATTGCCCAGTTGATTGATGAGCCCTACTGTAAATAAAAAAAGACATGCAACTTAATATCATCCTTTTTTAATACCACCACGATACAACTATCCAAACTCAAGCAGATTTTTCATCATCAATGCCATAAAGCTTTAGAACCCGATGCCCTCAAATATAAAACTAATTGTTGAATTGCAGAAATTTTCTAGACTATAACTGCATCTTTCTCTTTATTTCGTCTACCAATTTTTTTTTTAATGTTTTACTAATCTTTTTGTTTAAAACTTGATTTTATAATTATATTACTATTATTATTATTATTACCTTTGTTACTATTGTTATGTTACTATTATTACTATTATTATTATTACAATTATTAATATTATATTATTTATTAAATATACTATTACTAGTGGTGTTCATAGTGTAATCCTCCGGACTATTAAAGAATTATAACAAATAAATAAAAATAAATAAATGAACGCAAAGGATTTATGGAAGTTGTTTCAAAAGGGAATTAAGGCCCCTATTACGGTTCACAACTCAACTCAGTTGAGTTGTAATTAAAACAACTGGTTGTGATGAGTTGTAATTTTTTGATGTTTTTGTGCACCGAAATATAGCAAAGTTGTAAACCATAATACCAAAATTAAGAAATTACAACTCAACTGAGTTGAGTTGTGAACCGTAATAAGGGCCTAAGATAAACGACGTCGCGACGTCGTTAAAGTCCTCGTATAAATTGGGTCATTCTTATAGAAAAATTTACATTCATTATTCAGTACTGACTAACTGACAAAGTTGAAATAGTTCTTTTAACATAACGAATGTTTTGAATTTTTGTACATTTTTATACCCAAAAAAAAAAATATCGACAAACTTTATATAGAAATTTGGTTACAGACATGATTCTTTCTTTTATCATAACAAAACATTTATTTTTAAAAAAAAATTCAGATCAAAAGTTTAAGAATCGTTATTATAAGGGCAAAATTTTAAAAACCACGCAAACAAATAAAAATATAAAAAAAAAACATAAGCATATAAATACTACAAACTTTAAGCCATATTCACAATTATGGCAACATTTTCACTGGGTGTTCAAAATGAAAACAACAAATGTTTTTCACAAGTACAAACATTTTCACTTAAGAACACATTTGCAAATTGCGAAACGAATAATATTCATATATATTATCATTTTCGAAACATCTGGCTTAAATTTACATTCAAAACTTATTAAAATTATTTTAAACTGTATAAAATAAATTATTTATTCAATCTGGAGGTCTGTTTTTATTCTTTAAATTATCTATTTTTCAATATTTCGTTATCCTTTGGATGTCATCTTTAGTACCCATGTTCTCTAACTTTGGTGAGAACTCCTCGCATCCAGAAGATGTGAAACAAAATATTCCATCGTTTCGCGAAAAGTGAGAAAAAAGTGTGTCTGTAACGCATGTCGAAAACCATCAAAATAGATTATGTCGTTACGTTATAAATGTCATAATATTTTACTCGAAGCCGATGTGAATTTGGAGACGTTGAGAACGCCAGTAACACATATCGTTGACTGCGGCCAAAATTATTAAAATTGAAAAAATTTTCAATGACGGCGGCGAAAATACAACCGTCGGCTATAGCAAATAATGTAGAGTGCGACTTTAATTTTTGTTGTTTAAAAAATTGCTTTGAAAACATTCGTATATTTTTCAAAAATGTTCAAAGCAAAATAATTAAACAATGAAACAATCAGTCAAAAACAAAATACTTATCTCTTCTATGTTATTATTCATTGCATTTTGCATATTTAATATATTTTTTAATGTTAATATTTTTTCTCACCCCGTTTTTATGCGTCAGTTTATTTGACAGTTCAAAGCGGAAACTTTCTCATAAATATTTTACAGATACACTTTTTCTGTAAATTGGCAAGTAATTTCCTTACGTGACAGCAATTACTCGCCAAAAATTTTACAGACTCAGTTAAGTGGGAATAACAGTTGGTAGTTTCAATTTATGGCATTTTTGTTTCATTTCTGGCATTTCAATCGAAAAGTTTCTCGAAGCGAGAGTTACAGAACATGGGCACAGGAAAACCGAGTCACAAAAATACACAACAATTATTAGAATCCAAAGCGTTACACAGTACAACACATGATTTGCCAACTCAATTCTGTGAACTGTATGTGAAATTAGACCCAAAAAGAAGAATTTCTGCATCATTCGTTTTGTCTTCTTACCTGCGATTTGAAGTTAGTATCAATTTGAAGTTAGTACTATCGTATAGGGGAATTTATCACGTTTTAGGCCCTGTTGTTTGACATAGCTCGACAACCCCTAGCCCAATTTAGTTGAAATAAATTTTAAAAAATTAAGAATTACAATTCCCTTAATCTGTTCATATATTGTTTTCCTATACAAGTAACACTTTCGAAGTTAAAAATGAATGTATGAAGGGAAAAAATTATTTTTTGCCTAAAAATTAAAATTTTTTTTTTTAAAAATACATAAAAAATCCAAAATGGAAAAAAGTTTCAAGTCTAGTTATTTTTTCGCAAAGTCACATAACCTATGAGCAAAATGAGACAAAGATCATAAAAATCGATGCACGCGTTTCGCTTTTATTCGCAATTGAGTAAAGGTATGAATTTAAAAAATCAGTTATAGCCACCACCCTTAAAATAAAAATAAAAATATAAATTAAAAAATTATCATGCAAAAAAAAACTTTATTTATAAAAACTTAATGAAAATAAAATAATATGCAATTAATACGCAATTATAATATGCATAAAAACAAAATTTAGAACATTTTTTCAATTATTGGCAATATCCATCCTTGTAGAAGTTGACGCTTGTGGTTCTGATGATCTTGTTTTCTTCGTAGGTTGTTCATATTCATGGTCTGAGTCTGTATCGTCATCCGAGATACACATACTATTCAAGGGCGTGTTTCTTTCACTGTGTCCACCAATTTCAATGTCTTCATCTTCGGTGCTTTCTTCAAACTGCATAATTGTGGAACTCCACCAACAAACCTCCGCAAGCAATGCATCCAATTTTTTGCTTTTGAACCGCTTTTCAAATGGCCACCTGGTGGAACCTCTCTCCTTGTTCGTCTGATTCCTGAGGTGATTGTGCCAAAAAAGTATCGAGGTGGTGGTGCAAGAAATGCAATTTCAGCGTCATGGATGCACCGATTTTTTCGAAATAAAACAGCAACCTGTCCACTCGTTGCTGTATCTCTTCTCGCTGGACACGGTTCTTTCCTAGAACGCCTTCTATTACTTCTTTCAATGCGTTCCATGCATGTTGGTGGTCGTGATGCTCTGAAAGCAAATGTGTGAAAGAATCACTTTTGATCAATTTCCGAATATCAGGTCCATTGAGAATACCTGTTTTAAATACATAAGAAAAACGAAAAAATTATTGGTAATGCGAATGTATAGAAATTAACAAATTTAGATATGACAATATTGAAATACAGAGTACGATACGTACCGTTTTTAATTTTCTCATCACTGAGTTTCGGAAAGATGGATTTCAAACAGTCAAAGGCGCCGTTAACTTTTTTGACCACCACTTCAACGAATTTCCCAGCTATTCCCAGTTTCATGTGGAGCGGTGGCAACAAAATATCATCCAGGTCCTTTATCATAGGTTCATTGCGTAATTTTAATTGTTTGTTGAGCTCGGGAGTTCTTCCTTTCCAATCTTTACATTGATATTGATTTCCTTTGTATCGTGAATCCCAATTACAAAGGAAGCAGAAGTATTTTGGATATCCGCCCTTTTCTATAATCCCTTGTAGTATGTTGACCACCTTCAGATCGCAACAAATGTTCCATTTGTGTTCATCGTATTTGATTTTCTTCAAAATTTCGCCCAATGCTTCATACGTTTCCTTCATAGTTGTGCTGAATGCCAATGGAATGCATGGTTTTTTATTTTTTTTGTGCAGCAGCACAGCCTTCAAACTAGTAACTGAACCATCGATGAATAAACGCCAGTCGCCAGCGATATAATCTATTCCCAATTTTTTCACTAAACCTGGGATATCATGGCAGTACGGTAACGTATTTGCTTCGTCAACGGAATAAAATTTCTGAAAATCAGCTTGGCGTTGTCGGTATGATGTTGCGCTGACATTTTGCTGTGTGAGTTTTCTTCTCTTCAAAAATGATGCCAGCCATTCGGAGTCGTGTTGTGATAGTCCCAGCTTGGCCACAATGTAATCCATTTCGATTTGTGGTAGCGGTTGTGGTGCACTATTTTCAATATCGGGTATCCAATCAGCATCATCCAAATCGGTCGGATTGGTGAAAACGGTTTCGGCTAGCAGGGACACAGTATCCGCACTCGGAGGTTTAGGTGCATCGGTATCAGCAGGGCGTTGCACTGGAAGTGTGGCAGTAAATGCAGCAGTGTATACTTTTGTTTTCAATTGTTGTCTGTTTAATCCAGGACGAAAATTTATGCATGCATAGCACCTGGATTCATCATGTCCAGTTGTGTCTTCCACCCAAATTACTGGCTTCATAAAAGATAACTTTCTACTTTTTCCGTGAATCCATTTTAGAAGGGTAGTATAACAACTGTTGCACACTGTGTTCGGCGTAAAATTTGCACCACTTAAATCTGCTTCATCGAAATAATTACAATACGCGGTTTTGAATTGCTCAGTAAACAAATTTGTTTGATCTTTTTTCTGTATTTTTCGGACGATATGACCACAAACGTAACAATATTCATCCAAATATGGGCACTTGTTGTTTTCCATATTGATATATTTTATGTTTTGTTGTTATTCACTTTAAAAAAACTGGAGAAAAATCACTTTTACTGTTCGCGTTCGTCGGCACTGGCTGAATGCCAAAAATCGATCAATGCACACCTATAAATACTACGTATTTTTGAATATTTTACTGCCAGGTACTTATAAATGGGCGCATATTTTAAGGGCGGCTGGCTATATACCTGATTCAGCACTTGTACGTTTCAAACTGTGCAAAACTTTCCAAATAATGACCACCCTTAAATGTGGGTGCAATTTCTGTAAAAAAATCATATAGGTAGCCACCGGAAAAACCCAAATAATAAAAAGGTCCACTTTCCGTTTAATTGTCCACGTACATTTATTACCGCAATCATACAAATCAAATAACCTTTTGTCTATTCCTTTTTTTTTAATTCTCAGAATCATGAAAAAGGTGTCAATGTTTTCTCCAAATAATGTTGTGCATATCTCGAGCAAATTTTTGAAATTCATACATTTACTCAATTGCGAATAAAAGCGAAACGCGTGCATCGATTTTTATGATCTTTGTCTCATTTTGCTCATAGGTTATGTGACTTTGCGAAAAAATAACTAGACTTGAAACTTTTTTCCATTTTGGATTTTTTATGTATTTTTAAAAAAAAAATTTTAATTTTTAGGCAAAAAATAATTTTTTCCCTTCATACATTCATTTTTAACTTCGAAAGTGTTACTTGTATAGGAAAACAATATATGAACAGATTAAGGGAATTGTAATTCTTAATTTTTTAAAATTTATTTCAACTAAATTGGGCTAGGGGTTGTCGAGCTATGTCAAACAACAGGGCCTAAAACGTGATAAATACCCCTATACGATAGTACTAACTTCAAATCGATACTAACTTCAAATCGGGTCTAATTTCCCATACAGTTCACAGAATTGAGTTGGCAATCAATTAACTGAAAAATGTTGTACTGTGTTATTTATGTTTTTTTTTAGGGTAAACTGTGGACTAAAAATATAGAAAAACAAATATGTTCAAGTTTTTAAATAAAAATTTTAAATTATCACTCAGGTCAAAATAATATATCAAATGCTGGAAGTGAGTTAACAGTCAGCAAAAGATTATCAGAGATTGCTCTACGATCGCAATTTAGTCGTTAATAATCTCAATTTAGTCGTAAATAATAGAAAATTATATGTTTGTTAAATTGCAACACATGCACTTGTGTACAATTTTTAATCAAACAGCTTAAGAACCTTGCCCTCATTGCTTAATTCTTTTTACTATATTATTTCCCTTAAAGACTCCTTCACTAGACCCGTCTATTGCATTTTAATGCAACATAGAAATACCTGACTGTATACGAAATCCTTACACAAACAACTACTGAAATATTTGCTTCGTTTTTATTTAATAGAAGTATTTTTAGAATATTATTTGTATTTCACTTTATATATTTACCAGTACGTACTCAAAGCATCAACAGTAATAGTAAATCCTGGTGCAGGGGTGCCAAACGTGGCGATTTGACGTAATGTTGACGATTTTTCAGAGTGCATTTTCCAAAAAGAAGATTGAAAGTTTTTATTCAGTACCTCTTATAATTTGGCGACTTGTGTGATAGCACTACCCGATTTTCCATTAGCTCGCGAAAGAATTTAGATTTTGACTTTTATTTATTGATTTATTTATTGCACATGATTACAGTACATCGCGTTTCGTCAAAATTTTAGCTGTCACTGACTATATATGGGCATTTCCATGAGAATGTCAAGTACGACTCTAAAAATAAAAACACTTGAAACTCTTTTTCAAATATTGTAAAATGAAAAAAAACACTCAAACTTTACTATACAGAGGTACTGATAGATTATTAAAATTTTAAAAGAGCACAAAATAAAAGTTAAAACTCACAATCTCTTTGATTCAATTTTAGTAACTGTAATCAACAATTTTTACTTTTCTGCTGATTAAATACCAGATACTGGTAACATTGGAATTATGCTCTAAAATTAATGTTACAACAACAATGAATAATATCCACGAAGAAAGACCAAATATATACTTCGATTAGCAGTATATTTTTGATTTGTTTTGGATGCTATTCCAATGTCACGTACGTAGTGCAAAAACATCATTTGCTATGTCATTTGTATTTGATCAGTCGTAAGTTCAATGCAAGATATTTGTTGCAAATAAATATTGATCGGATTTTTTTTAAATTGGTATAATAAAAATTGTATAAGCTTTTAAAGGTCGTCACGTACGATATTGTAAGAACTGTAAATGCAACTAAATGTGTCATCTTATTATGTTGGTATTAAGTTAAAATTTGGCTCAAACTTATTTTACTTCAATCTAAATCACCTAACCAAATATTATTGGAATCGGTCCATATTTTACCATAGCACCCATACAAATACTACTCCCGGAAATAGCTTTTAATGATGACTTCCTTGTAAATGTTGGTATTGACATAAAAATTGGCAACAATAACTTTTACGATAGGTACTATGTCATGCAAAATGTTTCGCTGTAGGCCCAAAATTAACCATAGGTCCCATAAAAACCCTCTTCCTAAAATCGGTGAAAGGCAAGCAAAACTTATATAGATGAAGATATCTGAATAATATTCGGCACAAATAACTCTGAACCCCATAGCATAATTCTGTTCTGTGTACACTCTCAAAAATTTGTTTTTAAATATTATGGTGTAGGGTATCATACGATCGATTACTTGTTTGTTTTAAGTTTTTTTATACATATATTTACCGAAAATATATTTCATACCTTGTAAATACTATAAGAGAAAAATCTGTCACGTACGGTAGTCACGAAAGATACTACATTTTGTTCAATATAAAACCATCCAGAAAAATGTTTTTCTTTATAATTACGGATTACAAAGATATAATATGTAAATAAAATGTAAACAATTAGAAAAACAATAATTTCCTCCCACAAATCGCAGATTTTCGCATTTTTTTACATTCAACCCAAAATCACTTTCGTTTTATGTCACGTACGATATGCACGTATTTTGCTTGATATTTTTGAAAACAAGGTTCCGAAAGTAAAATTTTTTTTCATATATTGTACTCTATAAAGGAAACATAATGATAAAAATGTTTTCCAGTTACTACTATTTGTGCAAAATCTCTATCGCTCTGAAAGCGTAAAATTATCACGTACGGTGACATGGAAATGCCCATATATGTATGTTTTGTAACAAAAACATACACACACACACAACATCTTTTCTAAAATGAACAAGTCGAAGTTAATGCAATGTTTTTATTTTGACTGCAGTTTTTAGACACTGCTCAAAGCGAATTGACATTGAACATTAAATAATTATTTTCCCTTTTTGACATTAAGCAATACGACAAAGTAATGCTGGGTACACACTAGGGTATTCATTCCGTTAATCGGTTAACCGATTAATTACTACCCGATTAACTGATCGGTTAATTTAAAACTAGCCATTTTCGATTAACGATTAAGCCGATTAATTACAGTCCATTAACCGGTTAACCGATGTAAAATTTTTTTTTTAATTTTTTGTAGAATTATAACATATTTTGTTGTGTTTTTGAATATTTGTTTCGTGTCATATACAAAAGGTATGTGTTTTGGAAATATTTTTTCATACAAACAAAGAAGGTGTTCAGTGATCTTTATTTCGAATAAGTGTGTGCTGTCAACAGATTTTTGTGTACTTTTTATATATATGTGTTTAGTTATTTATTTATTCTCATATCTTCTTAAATTTTTTAACAGAATTAACCGAAACCATTAGGAGTACATAAAGGCATAATGAAAGAGGTTATATGTTTAAAGAAATCCGGCAAAAGGACTGAAAAATTAAAAATTCTGTTTTATGGGTGCTTTTGATTTCTCCAGCATCTACGATAAATAAAAGAAATTTTTCCAAGGTAGATTTTAAAGAATCGCTTAAATCTTCAACATTTAAACCAACTTATTTGTCTAAAAGCTTATTTATAAGATCTCCTCAAACAATTGAAATAACTAATAAAATAATCTTACATATTATGAATTAATTAAAAAATATGTATTACATATTGATTAATTTTTTTTTTTTTTTTTTTTTTTTGTTTGCTCGTTTTAGGTCCAGAATTGTTATGTTATGGTTTTTTTTTCAACCTCCAAATAAAAAATAATTAAAGCATTTCTATTTGTTGAAATAACTTAATTTATAAAAAAAAAATTATTAATCGGTTAACCGATCAATAACAAAACTAACCGATAAAACCAAAACCTCGGTCAATTAATCGATCGATTAGCCGATTAAAGCAAACGCCCGATTAAATGAATACCCTAGTACGCACTATGCAAAGCATTTATGTAATCTGGCAAATTTCATTCATTTTTATTAAATTTTTATTCGAGAATTCATCAACATCAAAACGTTTTGATATTTTGAGATTGATGTAGATTGCATTGTCTGTACTCAGCATAACGATACAACAAATTTGTCTATTCATAAATGGATAAACAAAAATTGTATATTTTTAAGCGATAAGGCATACAGCAGAGTTTATCAATTCGACAATTTATTTCTATGAAATACTATTGTGTTTAAAAAAACAATTGATTTTTTGTAAGACGATTTTTTGACGATTTTTTTTATATTATTGCATATATTTTACGATTTTTAGAGAAAAAAAATGCTTGGTAGCCCTGTCCTGGTGTGAAAGCATACACTAAACAATGTACATTAGACATACACCGAACACAGTAAACATACACAGTACACAATGTCAGTGCCATATCTAAACAAGTAAGAGTACTATATTGGGCTGTGCCGAATCTTTTATACCCTTCATCATACTAAATATAAATAATCGTACCAACACCTTAAATTCGGTAGTACACTTGTATATTTAATTATTAAAAAACTTAAAATTCGAGAGTACACTTTTATGTGGACCTGGTGTAATAAGTGGCCGATTTGGTTTATTTTCGATATTTAATACTTCTTATATAAGAACTTTGCTCCTAGATTTGCTCCCACTAAATCATATGGCATTATGTTCGAAAGAAAAATTATTTATTGGTCTATAACTCGTTTTTTATGAATCTATATTAGTACGAACATTCAACGTAGTTCCTTAAGGTAAAAGTCAACAATTAAGTTCAAAAATTATAAGACGACTTCGGAAAGTTAAGGTAAATGGGCTAAAATTTGAGATTTATGGGTACAAAGTAGAGGCAGCCGTGGTATTTTGATCATACCCAGTCATTAATGGGCCGCTCTATATGAATTTTAATAGCAAAGTTTAACAGAGTATATGCGATATAAATATAAAACAATCTAGTCTGCATTATATCTAGGGTCTTCGGAAACCCAATTTCAACGGACATCGTTAAATAAACTTCACTACTCATAGGAGCCCAGAAATGTATAAATTATAGCGTCTTTAATATTGCAGAAATTACAAACGGAACGATAAACTTTTCTTTCCACCTGTAGTGAAGTGTATAAAATAGTTTTGTCTCTAGTAAGTGTAACTCTACTTTGGTTACAATTTAATTTTCATTTCTATTGCCAAATACTTTGGCAATAAGCTTTGACACTTTTATTTAAACATCTCCCACTCATACCCTGCTAACAATAAAAAGAAAAGAAATCTTAAACAATAAAACAAATTTTTCTTCTTATGTATGTGCAATAAAAAAGATTTTCACCTCTTATAATAAGTTGCAGTTGTATTATTTGCCAAAACTTTTATAATAGTCTTTATTGTTTAACAAACAGCAGCAACAACAAAAAGAACAAAAAGAATTTGTTGGCACAAAATTTACTTGTACTTGCAGCATAGTCGTATAAGAGACTGCTACAAGAGTATGCGCTAGTAGCAAGAATAAACATTTATCAGATCATTTTTAATATGACCATTGATGGTACTTTTTTCAATTAGTACTTTATTTCTTTTTACAATAAATGGTAACAACGTATAACTGTTTTACTTTGTTTACAATTCGAAAAAAAAAAAACATAAATTTGATACAGATTTGAGACGTCCAAAGATCCATGGAAAAAATACAAAATATAATAGAAATATTAAATCGAACTGAAACTGTTTCATTAAAATCAATAGAAAAAAATGCCAGAAAATTTAATTTTAAAGAAATCAATAAAATATCGAAATATTTTAATATCAGAAAAAAAACGGAAAATTAAACAAAATTAAAAAAAAAATATAAAAGGCATAAAGACCTATAAAGGCAGACAAATAAATTGAGTAAAAAATTTAGAAATGAACACGTTTGAAGAGCAAAAAATGAAGTCGTGAAAAGCCTAAGTAGAAAATTAATAACGGTGTCTGTATCAAAGAAAAAGTCACTACATGCTAGGAACACAACTGGGACCAACGACGAATTCCGCCCAACACGACGAAAATTTCAGTAAAAATTCTCTGAGTAAATTTGTCGTATGGACAGCGTTGCCAAATGTGCAGATTTATCTGCATTTTGCAGTTTTTGTAAACATTGAGCAGTTTTGAAGTTTTTTTTTAAAAAAAAAAGTTTTTGTGTAAATTGTGCAGATTTTGCAGTTTTTGCATTAAACTTTGTTTAATTTCAATTCTGTTATATTATTTTTTATTTCTTAAGCCATAGTCTTACCTAATTTACTTAACACATACTCATATAAAAGAGGCAAGCTTTAAAAGCCAAACAAAAAACACAAACGGCTTGGAAAACATGCACTCTCCGTTAATAAATAAACCACAAAAACATAACTAATAATTTTTCAATAAATTATAATCAAAAACGATTATTCTTCATAATGTTTAATGCTTCGTCGTTTCCTATTTGACTCTGCAGATGATTTAAATGATTAAATTTAGCACTAGGTAGCGCAAGCAGTTTGAAAAATATACAACATTTCGATTTTTCTACAAGCAGGTTTAATTCGTTTGTCAAATACCCCAATTAACAACGCAAAGGGATTGCACAAATGTACAATTTTGATATGTTGGCCAAGACGTTTGAGTAGTTTATTTGGCTTAAACTTTTGAAAGTTTAATTATGCCCCTGCTTAAATTTTGTGATTTTTTGATGTTTCTTTTTTAAATTTGTATTTGAGTTTCCATTGTAAAATTTTTATTGACAAATAGCAAATCTGAGGCCTTCCTAAAATAAATTTTGTATTAAATGAAGAAACAAAACAAATCGCAAGACTACATGTACTTGTGTACCCTTCTTAATTCCACTCTCTTTCATCTAGCCAACAAATTAACGATATTTGCTAATAATATAATATTGTATTTGTTTCCTCATTACACTATGTTATTTTTATGTGCAGTTCTTTTTGTCCAAAAAATGTGTACTTTGCTACGATCAAGGCGAATTCATTACAGGTGATCCTAAAAGCCCTGCTGATAACTTTTTTTCTTTAGCTTTATAATTGTTGGATGTCAAAATTTTGTTTATTATCTTTGTTTCTGTTTTGATTTGTTTCGGTTTTTGACATTGTACAATGATTTTACAAAAACAAATTGCTTGTGGTTTTTGTACGAGTTGTACTTGTTGTACTACCGAGATTACCTGGAATGAATTCGCCTTGGCTACGATGTTCTCATTATTTGCTTCAAATGAAGGGAAGTTGTTAATACTTTATCGAAAACAAAAAAAATCCTTTCAAAATAGTTACCAGATATTTTTTTAAGGTTTTTGTTAACAAGCAAATGTTCTAAAATTGAAATCAAACGAAGAACTTGTGCAATTTTACATTTTATAACCTGTCAGTATGTATATGTATTTAATGTTTTTTAGATAATGCTTTGGCGATATTTTTATTTTTGTTAAAGAAAAAAAGCTTTGAAATTCAGTCATATACTTTTTACCCAGTGAATGTTCTGAAATATGAATTTGCTTATCTTCGCCTTCACAAAATATTTCAAATAGAACAATTTTGAAACAGTAATAATTACAATTATAAATTTAAAATACAATTTGCAAATAAGAGAAACAAGTTATACCATTTTTATAATATTTTAGATGTATGTGAATTATGGCTCCATAAATTTAAATATTCACAAAAAATGCATTTCGCATATCGCCAACAGTTTCCCAAACGTCAAAACAATCGCCATATCGCCAAACGAAATTTCGGCATATTTGACAGTTAAAAAGCGGACAAAAATTCATTTTTCCTTTTTTGTTATGTATAAATGTAAAGATTTCGTTTATTCAAAAAAAACTTAATATATTAACTTTCAATATACAGAATTTTGTATGGAAATTTGAGGGGTTTAACTCTTATAAAATAAAAATATTTTTTATGAAAAAAGTCTCAAATAAATAAAAACTTTTAATTTAAGTTTCTCGTTATTTTTTTTAATGTGTGCAAGAAATACATTTTTTTGTTTTGTTTTCTTAATTTCTCAATATTATTTTCCTATAAGTGCAAATTACCTTTGCTTTACAATGCAATTTAAAATAAATTTAAGTGCTTCAATTAACAAAAGGCATTTCTAATTTGATTACATTTTTATGCATTTGGTAACTTTTTGTTTGTAAAAATTTTTATTAGTCGTGGCAGCACTGAGCACAATAACGACGAATAATAAGCAGCTTTTATTATTGAGAAAGGTGAGTGCCGTTTGTGCAAAGAGAGAGAAATAGTGTGACCATATTAAAAAATAAATAATGCTTTAAAATTAAAACATAAACAAAAACACAACTAATATCTATTATTATAGCAAAATACTTTTTATACTGAAGTTTTTGATATTTTAATTAGGCTTAAGTTCATCAAATTTAATTTTCATTAAATTATTTTTATTGAAGGAAGGAATTTGCAACATGAAATTAATTAAATTTTTTTTCGATAATTCTTGACTGAACACGGGATTGAACTCGGGTCGAATTTAGATGTTTCGAGAATAACCACATTCCGATCATCAGAATTCTTTGCGTTCTACCTTTTGCGCTACTGCGGCAGCTAATCACCAAATTAAAGCCAAATTCATAATATCACGCAAACAAGTTGTTGATTTTGCACCTATTACCAAAATGATTATATTGATTACTAACAATTTTAATATTGTGATTTTTTTTTTTTTTTCAATAAATGATATTTTTAATTTCAATTAAAAAAAGGATCAAAAAATTTTGCCATTTCAAACAATGTGTTAATTAATTTAATTTAATATAGCTCAGGTTTCGACAATTCCCAACAACAATTCTACAAGTTTAAATAATTTTATTTTAAGCGAAGAAATCAATTAGGATTTAGTTGTTATTTAATTAATATTTTAATTAAAAATTTATTTCAAAACATTTAAAATGTTAATTAAATCGAAATTATATTTTTAATATTCTTTTAACAAAAAAAAATAATTGACTCAATTATCATATAAATAAAAATAAAATTAAATAGTCTTTAAACAATTTTTTTGATTGATAAAAAAACTACTGAAAATTTTCTGTGCGCACAAAAAATTTAAAGTTTGAACAACGAATTCAATAATAACAAGATTACAAGAAAAGTGAAGGTAGAGAAAATCGACAAAAAAAGGAAAAAATAAAGACGATAAAAACCATAAAAAATTTAGCAACAATGAAAAACAAAATTTAAACATCATGCTTTGAGTAAAAATAAGCCAAAATCAAGACACATTCATAAGGTATATGCATCAGAGAGATTTTCTTTATACTTTAATATTTATTTACTGAATCTGCCCTATATAGGCGTAACAGAAGTGACAAGGTAAATATAACAATTTGTTTCGTTAGTACAATGATCTCGTCATCTAGGTAACATAATTTATCTCTTACGGTTCAGAAACAAACAACGAAAGAGAAAAAAAAAGTGCTTACAATTCTCACGTTCTATTTTTTCAATTTTTAATTTAATTACACAAAATTTTCGTGGTAGTAGATACTAGTAAAATGGAAAGAATGCTGATGAAATTCGTTGCGGGGTGGAGAATGAATAACATGCAGTTTACAACTTATTTCAGTGTCAATGAAAGGTAAGGTAAGCTTATGAAGAGTGGTACATAACGTGATGGAACAATAATAAAAAATTAAATATAATTATAACTTGATTTGTAACAGGAAAAGGAAAAAACGAAATAGAATTACAATTACTTTAAACGCACATTAAAAAAATGGCGGAAACAAATAACTATAATATTGCATAAGTGTAAAATTTATAAAAAATTTTCATTGTATTAACGTAAAACAATGAAAAATATCATTGTATTAATGAAACAATGTTTTTAAATAATTGAAAAGATCTTATTTCATTAATGGCAAGTTACATCATATGAACAAAATGAGTTCATTGCGTTAATGATGTATTGCATTTCAATAATGAAAACTTACGTTGATTTTTTTAATTTATGGCATAGAATTAATCACAATGTTTCATTGTATGAATGACAATTTCGAACTTAATGAAACGATTGTCGTAGCAGGAATCACGCACTACGTTGGCTCAAAAATTATGACAAAATTCATACACTCACAATATTCTGTACGTAAAATTAACTGAAATTGTAATATTAATTAAATGAATATTCAGTTAAAAACCGGTCTACTTATTTTTTATTTATTTTTAACGAAAAGTTCATTTAATTTTTACATTCAAAAATTCAACGGCGAATTCCGTAAAAACAAATGAATTTTCAGTTATTTTATAAAATTTAACTATCAAAAAATAACTGAAAAATTCCGTAAAAACAAATGAATTTTCAGTTATTATGTTGTATGATAATTTAACCATTGAATATAAATTATGTTCATATATATAATATCCTAAATTGGTTTCTTCTAATTTAAAGAAAAAAATGTTAAAATGGCTGAACTCTTTTACTGCGCAAATAAAAATTTTTGTGGCGGCAGCAAGATATTTTGAAACCGAGAACTACTTTGGTTTCTGCTATAACTATGCGAAAAAACAGAGACAATGTCAGAAGCAAATTACATGTACGTTTGTGACCAAATATTATAAACCTTCTGTAAAACAGCAATTTTGACAGACATGCACAATTACATGTGACTTGAAAAGTTGACAAGTCAGATGTAATAAACATGTCGTGTGCATGCACCTTAAGCAGTTTGGGATTAAAATCCAACAAAATCCGATCAGTTGGATAAGAGTTATGCATCAAAATGTAGAACCACCACCCAAAAAAATTGACAATTTTGTTACAAAAACTATGATATAAGATTTTATACATAGTCGTACAATATGACTAGAAATCACGTCTAAGACCGTAATTAATATTGCTATCATATTAGGATGTGCTACGTCATAGTTTTATAGGACTAGAAATCACACTATCAAATTTCGTGAAGATCGGTCCATAATTTACCGTAGGCCGCATATAAACCCTACTCTCGGGAAACAGTTTAGCTTGCTAAAAAATATTATAAATAATGCTATTGTAATACAATTTGGAACGTCAAAGATTTGTAGGAGTAAAAATCACACCATAAAATTTCGTGAAGCACGGGCCATAATTAATCATATAATGTCCAATATTAAGCTCACACTTGGAAATTATTGAAATACGCCTAAAGCCGTTGCAGATATAGATATTGTGGTAAAATTTGGTCTAATTATGGTTCATATGGCCAGAAAAAAAAACATCATGCAATTTTCTGATTATCGGTCCAAAATTATCTTAGATCCCATATTAAGCAGCCTTCTGAAAAGCACATGAAACGCTAAAACAAATTTCACTACGGTATTGAAGTTTGTTCCATTTATATTTTTAATAACAGAAATCACTCTACAGGATTTAGTGATGATAAGTCCATTATTTACGATGGGTCTAATATAAATTCCCCTCCTGAAAATCATCTTAGTTCGGCATAAACTGTTATGAATCATGATATTTTATTCAAGTCAGTTCAGCTTGCAAGAAATAAAAGCATAATACTGTCTGATTGTCGTCCAATTGGTTTAAACCGGAAGCAATGTTTATACTGACGTCCGTTTTTATAAAGATTAATTAATAATTTTTCGCTCTTATTTATTCTAACTGTCGGTGGAGGGTATTAAATATTCGCCACAGCCGAATATAGCACTATAACTTGTTTTTAATGCAGTACCTTTTAAATGGGTAAATACCGCAAGAAAATGATTCTGTAAAAATTTCATATCGATATGTGAAATATTGCATCGCCAATTTCGAAGAATTTTTATTGGATAAATTTTGGAATCGAAATGGAGAGTTTTTGTGGGTACTACGACTCCGACTCCGGTACAAAAACCTATGTTATATGTATGCCTTATGTACATTTGTAATGAAATAAACCGGTAGCAAAGCTTCGGCAGATGATTTTTGCACTTAAATTGTTTGTCCAATCTTATAACAAAGTTTTGTATATGTTTACATAGAGCCCAAGTTTTGTGTTGGGATTGGTGTATTTTATTAAAGTTTTTGATTATTTAAATTAAAAATAAATAAGATATTGACCATTATTACACTCACAATATTCTGTACGTAAAATTAACTGAAATTGTTGTATAAAATAAATAAATATTCAGTTAAAAACCGGTCTACTTAATTTTCATTTATTTTTAACGAAAAGTTCATTTAATTTTACTGTCAAAAATTCAACTGCGAATTCCGTAAAAACAAATGAAGTTTCAGTTATTTTATTAAAATTAACTATCAAAAAATAACTGAAAAATTCCGTAAAAACAAATGAATTTTCAGTTATTTTATGTAATTCAGTAATTTTATATAATACAGGTTTAACTCGAATTTCTAAAAAATACCAGACACCTGTGCGCTTGTTTTTCTAATGAGAGAGAAAGAGAGAGAGAATGTTTATTTTTATTCACTTACCCCGTTATACATGTTTGTTTTACTTTTGTTGTACTTACTGACCACTTTGTTTACAGGAGAACTTTCAATTATAAGACACCAGCAGCATGACAGATATTGTAATCGCAATCATTTTACTTTAAAAATTTGATGTATTTAACTAAATAATTTTAACAAATAGAATATGGGAATTTTCTACACAAAACAAGCAAATCATTTTTTACTTTTACTTTTTGCCACAGATCTATAAATAGATAACTGAAAATTTATTTTTTGGTAGTTAAATTATAAAAAATAACTGAATATTAATTTGTTTTTACGGAATATGTGGGTAACTTTTTATGGAATTCGTGGTTGAATTTTTGACAGTAAAAATTAAATTAATTTTTCGTTAAAATTAAATGCAAAATAAGTAGATCGGGTTTTAAGTAAATTTACTGTTGTTTTTAATTTCATTTTCGTTTAATTTTACATACAGAATACTTTTGCTTAATCAACAGACAATATTAAATGCAACCGCAAATCCGTTTTAATGTGCGCTTAGTTTTTTGAATAAATGTTAGAATCCGTTAAAATTAAATTTGCTTGGAATTTTAAATGTTTATTGATTTAAAAATGACTGAACGGAATACTTCTTGAATAACCTACAGTCCGTTACTGTAATAATATTCTCTGAGTGTAGTAACTTCTTTTCAAAAATTTTTTTAATTACTTGTTTATCAGCCTAAAGACAACAACTTACGATTTTTTGAGTTCAGAATTTTGATATTGACCTCATTTTTCAGAAACCAAGTGATCAAGATAACTTTAATGTAGTTTCGAATTCTATGGAGTCCAAGAAAGCAGAATTGCTATATGGAAACTCCTACATATTTCCTTTACAGAAGACGCAGAAACAAATTTCTATTAAGTTTTGTATTTAGTTTCCTTTAACTAAAAATTTGCTGACTTAATGAAGCCATTATTCCTAAGAAATATAGAATTTTTGCAATAAACCTTTAAAAAAATTGAGTTCCAGTCTGTATATAAAAACTTTTACTATAACAAATCTGGCATAAAGCACTTATTTGCCTAAAAGAGTACCTATCATCTCAAATATACGTACTTGAATTTCAGTATTTTTTGAGTATGGCTTTGTCTGTGACAGTTAAGTACCATGTGTATTTAGTAGCAGCAGAGCAGCAAGTACTCGTATGTAGTTGGATTTCTAGTTATTCTTGTAGTTGTAGTTGCCGTTGTTCTAGTAAGTTTCATAATGAATTGATTGGCTTAACACTTTGAATATAAAGGCCAATATAAGTTATGTGGTGTCAACAAGAATTATGGCCATTTATTCAGTGTGTTATTGAGTTACCAATGCATACACATACACATATTAATAAACATGTTGTTTGCCAAAAACTATAGATTTCTTCTGCAACATTTCTCTTGTTTTTCTTTTCACTTCCTTCAGTCCCTCCGTAAGACTATTACATTCCTCTGCATCATTTTATCACTCCATTTGTAGATTGTATAGTAAATTACGTTTAGAGAAGTTTGTCTTAATAGTTGTCATAGAAGATTTGTGGTCTTGTTCTTTTTTTTTTTTTTTTGTTGTCTGTTTGGTTGTGATATTTGTGCTGGCGCTCTTGTTTCCATGTTCTTGTTTTGCTGAACAAATTGTGTTGTACATTTTGTGTCACATTTAATACGCAGACTTCAGCAAATATAATTATTGTAATTTATTTTATTTTATTTAGTCCCATTGTAGGTGTCTGCGTAATATAAGACGGCAACAAAAACAAATCTAAATAATATTATTGAATTATGATTATTTAATTAACACGCAATGACATGAAGAGTAGATGGCAATGAGCGGGAAGTGAGGAAAATTAATTAATTACACTATATTTAATTACATTAAAATGCTTGTAATCTTTGATTTTAACATTTCAAAGATACTTGCCCCATATTCATAAAAAATATTTTTGAATTATAAAAAGTTTTTTAAAAAATTTTCATAGAAAATGCGTTTAATAGAAAATGCGTTTATTTTTACGTATTGTAAAATTTTGTATTGATGATAATATTTATTTTCAATCAAGAGGGGATATATATGCCCAAAAAAAGGGACATCCTATGGGGTCACCAGCATTACAAGTTGTAGCTGATATTGTTATGGAAGAGTTATTAGATACATGTATTGGACAATGGTCTCTTAAACCGAAAATCATAACAAAATATGTAGATGATTTGTTTTGCATTATTTCAGAATGTAAAATAGAACATATTCTTACAATATTTAGCTATTTTCATCAAAATATTAGATTCACAATTGAGAAGGAATTTAATTTTAGGCTTTCTTTTTTAGATACATTAATAATAAGGTAAGGGAATAAATTATTAATGGACTGGTATCAGAAACCAACATCTTCAGGAAGAATAATAAATTATTTTTCAAAACACCCTAAAAGGATGATCATGAATACAGCTAAAAATCTAATAGAAAGAGTATTAACACTAAGTGATGTAGAATTCCATAGGGAGAATAATAAAAAGATTATAAATATCTTAACAGATAATAGTTTTCCAATGAAACTTATAACTAATTTAATAGGACTATACATCAACAAAAATGGAGATAGTAAAGGTTCTTCGAATGAACCGAGGATTTATAAATCATTGACTTATATACCGAAAATGTCGGAACGGTTGGAAAACTCTAACATCGATAATACTAATATTTATAAAGTGGCTAGGCTATTCATTCGGTTAGCCGTTAATCGATTAACCGATTAATTACTACCCGATTAACTGATCGGTTAATTTTAAATTGGCTATTTTCGATTAACGATTAAACCGGTTAATTTCAGTCGATTAACCGATTAACCGACGTAACCAAGTTTTTAATTTATTTGTAGTATTATAACATATTTTTTGTGTTTTTAGTTATTTGCTTCGACTCATATGCATATATATTTTTTCATAAAAAAGGTGACTGAAAGATGACTGAACATCTTCATTTTAAATAGGTCTTTGCTGTCAACAGCTTTTTTGTTTCACGTACTATTTATATGGGAATTTCCATTGTGACGTGACTTGATATTTGTACGACAAAATGAATTAAATGAAAAAGTAAAATATGTAAAAAGGTTATTCTATTTTCAAAGTAATGAAGCAGCACTATATTCAGAAAAAAATTTACAACAATCAACCCTAAGGATTTGAAGGTATAAGCAAAAATATGCGCCGGGGGTGGCGTTACAAAAAACAGAAGTGGATTTTGACTAGCATTGCAAAACTGCATAAATCTGCGAATTGAGCAAGACTTATTGTATAAAACCTTTTTTAATAAGCTTTGGACTTATAAAGATTTATTTTCCAAGTTATAAAATTTAAAAATCTTTGCTCGTTTTAGGTACATATGGGAATTTTCAGCGAAATGTCTACTTTTTGTAATGTAACGCCAGAAAGCAAATAAGCTTGTGTTTTAGTAACATGTTGTTCAAAAGTTATCCCTTTTGTAACTTAATGTAGAGCTAGTTGCGCTTTACACAAGATATACAAAAATAAATTATAAATATACAATTTTTGAGAAACGATTTAAATTACTTATGGCGTTATATTACACAAAGGAAACTTTTCGCTGGAACTTCCCATATGTATGTATGTATGTGTTTAGTTATTTGTTTCTTCTCATATTTTCTCTAATGACTCTAGTGACATAATGGAAGATTTTATACGTTTAGAGAAATCCAGAAAAAGGACTGAGAAATTATATATTCTGTATTATGGATTGCGTTCGATTCCTCCAACATCAACGATAAGTGAAATAATTTTTTCCAAGTTAAGATTTATCAAAACTATAGAAAAGAATCGCCTTAATCCTAAACATTTTTCTAAAAGATTTTTTTTAAGGTCTCCTTAAGCTATTGAAATAACTAATAAAATTATCTAACAGTTTATTTTATAATATTTATGTATTTTTAAAAAAATATGTATTACATATTAATGATTTATTTTTTTGTTTGCTCTTGTTAGTTCAAGAATTGTTATGTTTGTTTTGTTATTGCTTTTTTTTAATAATAAACACCAAATATTAATTTAATGCATTTTGATGTATTGAAAGTTCTTAATTTATTAAACAAACTTTATTAATCGGTTAACCGATCAATTACAAAATTAACCGATTATTAACCGATTAAACCAAAACCTCGGGTCATTAACCGCGCGATTAACCGATTAAAGCAAAAGCCCGATCAAATGAATACCCTAAAAGTGGCACATAAGTCATATAAAACATTAGCCAGATTATTTGCAAGAACTAAGGATAACATACAAAAGTTAGATAGGTCAAATGTAGTTTATAGAATACCTTGTAGGGGATATAATAATGGACAATGTGATAAGTTATATGTGGAAACAACAACAAACGAGAATTGCTGGACATAAATAAGATCAGAAATGTAAACACAATATTACATTACAAAAAACAGCATTAGCAACCCACTGTGCTAGTTTAAATAATTATTCAGATTTTGAGAATGTAACAATTTTAAACACAGAGAGTAATTACAAGAGACCTTATATGTTAGAAATGCAGATAGTGTAGCCCATAGTTATAGACATTTAGTTAATAAACATAGAAACGGAAACTAAATAAAATTTTTTAAACTGTAATAGATTATGTTTAAATATTTTGTTAGCATAAGAATTTTTTCAAATGTTGTCAATATTTTTATTTAAGAAATTTTGTTTATTTGTTTGTTTTGTAATTGTTTTTAAAAAATTTTCAATCCTGAAGACGTAACACAACTTAGTTACGAAAATTCGATAGGAAAATAAAGATTAACTTTTTTTTTATAAAATAAAAACTAGACCATAAGCTTAAAAAAATAGAAATTGGAAATAATATAATGGATGGTCGAATAATTTATAATAATAAAGAAAAATACAAACTTAAAATAATGGAACAAAAAGTTTGGGAGTGTTATTTATACCAGGATCGACCAGTGATCAAATTGGACATTTTAAATTAACATTTACAGTAAAAATAAGCTTTAATTTTCATATGTGATTCGTTCCTTCAAAAAGGGGCTACTTAAATTTAAGAAAAATAACGAATGGATTGACATACTTCGTTTTCTCGTTACTTTTATTGCTCTATAAAATCATAAAAAATTATTCTTTAGCAAAAAATTATGAAATATTTTAGTGTATAAAGCCATTCCTAAAATTTAAGTAATAGAACTACTTATTACAAAAAGCTTTTTAAAATACATAACTGAAATTGTGCTCATAGAATAAATTTGAAAAAATAAAAATGTTTAATATAATAAAGTAGCTTATGAAAGGAAATAATTCCCAGATTCTATTTTGGAATACTATAGCCACCAACGACTACATTTTTATAAAACAGTTTACGAGAACTACAAAAGCAGCTAAAAAAAAATCTTACACAGACCTTCAAAGTTTAAACGTGTGAACATTAAAGTGGCTTGGGCCCATACAAAAAAAAAAAACAAATGAAGTTAATCAAACCATTCCCTGGAATTAAAGATTATGTGGCAACAAATCCAGAAATATTTCTTCTTTTTTAATTTTTTTACCACGCCTCTGGATGCAGTATGTTTAGTTTTTAGTACAGTGCGTCGCCATTTCTAGTCCGATCATAACACATTGCATGTCGTTATTTATGGCTTGCCTATGGCTTCATATTGGTAACTTTTAAATCTGACATCAAATTCTGGGCGCTACGTATACCATCTCGGATCCTTCCCCCCTAATGTTTAATTTTTTGCTTCTGTAGCCATGTTCTGTAATTTTGGTGAGAACTTCACGCATCGAAAAGATGTGAGACAAAGCATTCCATCGTTTCTCGAAAAGTGAGAAAAAAAAGTGTGTCTGTAACTCATGTCGAAAACTATCAAAAGAGATTACGTCGTTACGTTATAAATGTCAAAATATTTCACTCGGAGCCGATATGAAATTGCAGATGTTCAGAACGCCAGTCAAACATATCGTTGACGGCGACCAAAATTGACATAAATTGAAAAATTTTCAACGATGCGGCGAAAATACAGCCGTCGGCTATTCCAAATAATGTAAAGTGCGACTTTAATGTTTGTTGTTTAAAAAGTGGCTTTGGAAACATCCGTGCATTTTTTAAAAATGTGAAAAGCAAAATAATTAAACAATGAAAAAATCTGGCAAGAATGAAATAATTACCTCTTTCAAGTTATTATTCATTGCATTTTGCATTTCTTATATATTTTTGAGTGTAAAAATTTTTTCTCGCCCGTTCTTATGCGTGAGTTTATTTCCAAGCGGAGATATTTGCGGCCAAGATGGCTGCTGATTTTGCACTTGGCTCCAGTACTAGCAACTCGCACATAAACTTTTCCATCGATAGTCAGGCGGCGATCAGGGCGATATCCGCTGAATATTCATACTCTTCTATCGTCAAGGAGTGTAGGGACTCGATAGATAGACTCTGTGCCAATAGGAGGGTACATATTTACTGGTTCGCGGCCACCAGAGCAAAGGGGGAAACGAGAAGGCGGACAATTTGGCAAAACGGGGGGTCAATTTACCATACGATAGGGTGATGGCCATTCCGCCTTTAATTCGGAATATTAGGAGAGATACGGACTCTGCTATACGTAGGAAATCAGAGGCGGTTTGGAAAAACACCGGAACGTGCAGGGTTTCCAAAGTAATGTGGGGATCCTATGATCCGGAGTCGACAAAAATTCTTCTGTCGCTATCAAGGGACTGCAGACTTCTGGTAGGTTTTATTAGGGGTCACTGTTGGACTGCGGTATACTCCCAGAGGGCGGGGCGGCTGAATAGTGACAATGGTAGATTCTGTGGGGTACCAGGGAAAAAGGAGACAGTGGAGCATATACTCTGCTACTGTCCGGCACTCGCGCTCCAGGGCGAACTGTCTGGGAGATTATTACTTCCAAGGTCTCAGGGAAATCTCTGGAATTGGGTTAATGAGACTTCTGGCATTCGTCAAGAGAGTTATCGTACAACGTGGTAACTCTAGGGATCTATTTGGTCTATGCGGGGTCCTTATGACCGGCCATTCTAACCTAACCTAACCTTATTTGACACACTTTTACTGTAAATTGGCGAGTAATTTCCTCACGTGACGGCAATTACTCGACAAAAATGTTGCAGACGCAGTTAAGGGAGTTTGCTTGTTTCAATTTATGAAATTTTTGTTTCATTTCACACATTTTAATCGAAAAGTTTCTCGACACGGGAGTTACAGAACATGAGCCTGGCAAGAAAGCTCTTCTAAAACTAAGTATGTCAGTTTTATACCACGCCCCCAAAAACACGCCCATTTTTATTTTACGCATACACATTACATTCAACCAGTTCGATCAACATACAAAACAAAAATATAATTGTATCAGTCACGCCCTATCAATGAAGTCTCTAGATCTGTAAAATAAATAATTTTTCCACCATCCCAAAACACTTTTTAATTTTACATATACCGCCGTTTAAAGTCCGACCTTAACTATTGTATCGCTGTTTATGACTTGACTATTACTTTCTTCTTGGTTCTGAAGACTTCTTAATCCGACATCAAATTACAGGCGACACCTTTGCCATACACTCACCTTAAGGCTAAAATTTTAGTTCCTGAAAATATTTTAATTTTGTTTTTTTTTTTTCTAATAAAATATTAAATTTATTATCAAAGTTGTTTGTGGGAATACTATTATTTATTAAAAGATTTTGTTTGTTGTGCTTAATTCCCTTTTTAAATAATTGATAAAAAGTACTGAAATTTATTGTTGGAGGATAAGCTGTTCCTATGCGCATTTCACTGGTTGCTTAGGCCAGATCATCAGGAAACGTTCTCCTAAATAATTTTAGAAAAGCCAAAGCTATCAGCAAACAAAACTACAGAGGGAATGAGAATTACCTACAAACACTCAAAAAGTCTTGTTTGCAACGATATCAAAGCTTAAACAAAATACCAAACAATAAATCAGTGTTGAGTTTTTATCTTTTTTACATTTCCCGCTACAATTAGTTAGAATTCTCCCAACATTAATTGTAGTTGTAAATGGGTAAAGAAAAAACATATTAAAAACAAAAACAAAGTGCTTTTATTGTTTTCGCAAGAAATCAAAATAAAAACAATTTGCCAGTTCAGTTTTTTATGCACGTGCACTTGCTAAAATTTATTATCAAAGTTGTTTGTGGGAATACTATTATTTATTAAAAGATTTTGTTTGTTGTGCTTAATTCCCTTTTTAAATAATTGATAAAAAGTACTGAAATTTATTGTTGGAGGATAAGCTAATTGTAGCGGGAAATGTAAAAAAGATAAAAACTCAACACTGATTTATTGTTTGGTATTTTGTTTAAGCTTTGATATCGTTGCAAACAAGACTTTTTGAGTGTTTGTAGGTAATTCTCATTCCCTCTGTAGTTTTGTTTGCTGATAGCTTTGGCTTTTCTAAAATTATTTAGGAGAACGTTTCCTGATGATCTGGCCTAAGCAACCAGTGAAATGCGCATAGGAACAGCTTATCCTCCAACAATAAATTTCAGTACTTTTTATCAATTATTTAAAAAGGGAATTAAGCACAACAAACAAAATCTCTTAATAAAATATTAAATAATTTCCTGAATACAATATTATGAATAATTAAATTAAAAAAGTTTAATATACTTAAAACAATAAGAATAACGTGGGGTCACTTGATGCCCCATGCGAGCAGATGTGCTATTTTCTTCCTGTAAGGAATTTATGGTTAGAGTTGCGATTACTATACTGTTCCCAACTTCTTATTTAAGCAAATATATGGCACACGCTACATACGCAAATAAGTTTACAGACGAAACGCAAGTATTGAATAAAAAGGAAGTAGATAGTAGAACTTTCATCGTAAATACATTTTTTTGGTTGTTTTTTAAGCAAATTTTAAACGCCCTTTACCTTTTGTATGCTAAGAACTTATTGTGGACATCTTTGCAAAAAAGCCCATAAAATGTTATATGTTTTATTAATATTGGCGGACGATGTTAATTGTGAGTCCCACCTTAACGTCAAGTTAATTGCCCAACTTAATTTGACATTTCTTTGTTACAGTGTTTGACAAATTCAACCAAGGAGAGGTACGCAATTGAGCAGCGCGTTAATATTATTGAAACCTTTTACGAAAATGGGCGTTCAAATCAAAATGTCATGAAATTCATGTCAGCATAACCGACCAAATGTGTCCACAATCGGGCGAACTGTGCGCAAACTTCAGCAAACCGGTTCTATATTAAATTTTAAAACACTGTTTGGTGCGGTTTATGGGCTGGCGGCGTCATCAGGCTCGTACTTCTTCAAAAATGATGTCTTCCAAGCAGTTACCATGAATAGTGTTCGCTATTTTATGGCCAGAAATTGCGGACATGGACCTGGACGATATGTAGTTACAACAGGATGGTGCCACTCGCCGCACAGCCAGCGAAACAATGGCATTTTCCCGCGATAAATTCAATGGCCGTGCTATATCACGTCGTGGCGATGTTAATTGGCCGCCACGATCATGTAATTTGATACCGTTGGACTGTTTTATCTGGGGATATTTAAATGAAAACGTGTACGTTAATAAGTCAAGAACAATTCAAGAGCTAAAGCATGAATTAGTTCGGCACATTAAAGACATTAAACCTCAATTATGTCTACAGTCATTGAAAATATGGACCATCGGATAGAGGTTTGTCACCAAGGCGTAGCGAGCGTTTGGCCGATATTTAGTTTCACATATAATTGCCGTAGATCCTTCTGTCATTATAACACATATCTAGATAATTCTCTGAAATTTTTTTTGTTTTATTTGTAATTAACATTGTGATTTTGATTGGACCAACCTTTTTATAAGATCTCATTTCAATATAAAAACAGTTATTATTATGGTTAATTGAATACCAATTGTTGTAAAAACATTTAAACAATTTTCTAGTCGTTTGAGCAAAATTGTTATTACTTAATAACTTATTGAGTTATAACTTAATATTTAACAATAATTATTTGAAGCCTAACCATAATACAATTTTGACTTACTATAGTATTATAATATTGAAAATAATAGTTAATTAATTTCCTAAGGCGTGTCTAAACAAATTAAATAAATCAATAACTCCCGAATTATTTGACTAACAAAGAAATTGTTTTTTTTTCAATTTTTTATATTCACGTAGCGTATGATTTATGTTCATTAAATTGGAAAATAAATATTCCTCATCCGTAATAAGCAAATACTCTGGTAAAATAATCTAAATTTTTTTTTTTCGTTCGGCATTTATCTAATATTTTTTATATACATAATAATGTCTGTGAGTAGAAATCATAATTTGATTGTTTGTGGAAACATATGCTAACAAACTTTCTCATAAATACTACAAAGAAAAAACAAATAAAAGCACTATAATCAGCTGTGCCGAATCTTTTTATCCACTAGGCTTGCCAGACGGTCTTGATTTACAAGAATTAGTGCTCGCCAGGAATCAAGGTAAAATATGTTTTGTCAAGATTTTTTAAAGCCCAACCAAAAATACGCTATAATTTTTTAAATGTGTTTAAAATTGTCCTTAGACAAAGCTGTGTAACAAGTAAATAAATATTTCATCGTTTTGTTTCAGTTTTGTTATATATTCACAATCTCGTCTTCGGTTCATTCCTCCAAAAACCTCGACGTTAGAGGGGCAAGATATCCAGGGTATTTTCAGTACTCGCCGATGAATCCACATTTCAAAGGATACTTGTTTCTTTATATCCACCGATTTAAAGTTCCCTAGTTCCACTGTATACAGTAATACCGACCAAATGTAGTTCTTAATAAATATGGTCTCAATATTTATGTATTTTCCCCTATGCTCAACGCTAATAACACTGTGCTTGAATCGGTAAAGTTGCGTGTACATGATATGTTTTTATATCCTACTTGTCAAATACATACATATCATGTGTTACCTTTAAAACGTTGCTTCTGTTAATGTCAGACGCAAAGTCATCTGACAAAATTTTAATTAGAGCCTGCTCCATTTCCTTATGACAAATCATCTGACATTAGCTGTGTCAGAAATTTATGCCAAGAAGAAAACGGCAGCGGCGGTATACTATTGACGAAATCATTAGACGGCTGAAGTTAATATTTTACAATACCGATATATGTATGATCCTTTCACCATTGAATAGAAAGAAATTATGTACATATATATATTTATATATATATATATATATATATATATATATATATAAACGTTTCGTTATAATATCCTTAATTGGTATCTTCGAATTTAAGGAAAAAAAAATCTTGGAAGGCTCAACTCTTTTACGGCGCAACTAAAAATTTTTGTGGCGGCAGCATGCTCTTTTTAAACCAATAACTACTTTGGCTTCTGCAATAACTACAGAGACAATGTCAGAAGCAAATTACATGTACGTTTGTGACCAAATATTATAAACCTTCTGTAAAACAGCCATTTTGACAGACATTCACAATTACATATGACTTGAAAAGTTGACAAGTCATATGTAAAAAGCATGTCGTGTTCGTATATTTATATTGAAAACAAAAACAAATTTTAGTTTTTTATTATTATTTTTAATATTAAAATGCGAGAGAAATGTTCTTTTCAATATTGTGGGCCTGGCAGTAACTTTTTTTTTATTATCTTGGTGCTTTTTTTTTTTTTTTTTTTAAATTTTATTTTAAAAATAATTAAGAAGGCGAATTATGGTTTTCCCTTAGTTTTCTGCAATATATTTATTTCTATATCGATATGCATTAGGGTGGGTCGATTTAGCAATCGATATTGTGACATCGATTTTTGATAGCTTTTGGCATGAAGAAAAAAAATTGCATTATGGCATATCAAAAAAACTCCTATTCGAGGTGTCTAAATATCAAATTTTTGACTTTTCCTTAACTTCTATTTTTAAAGTAAGTAATAAAAAAAATATTACCTTTCCAAGGTGAAATTGCACGCTCAAAACGATGACAGTAGCAGTTTTTCCAAAAAAATGTTTTTCTTGAGGTTTGGACGAGTTTTTGTGGGAAAATTTATTGTTTTTTGCTATAATTTTTAAGGTAAGTTAAAAAGAAAATCGCCGATATTAATTTTTTAAACATATCATGGCCAAGGTAAAATTGAAAGCTTAAAACGATGGCGTTATAATTTTTTCCGTTTTTAGATGAGTTTTTGCCGAGTAGTTCGACGAGTTTTTTTTGGGAATCATAATCCATCCCGACTCCAACTTTTATTACAAAAGTAAAAGATAAATATCTTCCTAAAGACGTCGGTATATAAATCAGTCAAATCGGTTTAAAATGGTCGAGTTATGACCAAAACAATGAAATTCCAAAAATGATTCTTTTTATACCCTTCACTAGAGAGAAATTAAATACTCAAAAATACAAGAATTTAATTATATAAAAAAGAGTAATTTCAGTTAATATGTTGGTCAAAGTTTTTTGTATTTGAACCGACTTTTCCGAGGTTTTCAGAAAATATGTTCTACTAAAGATTTATGATTTCCGATGATATATAATACGCATTAATAACATTTATTAACAAAAAAAAAGTATAAAATCGAAAAAAAAAACATTTTTTCGGCAAAAACTCGTCTAAAACCCCAAAAAAATCATAACGCCGTCGTGTTAAGCGTACGATTTTTTTAGCATACCTACTAAAATAAACCTTAAAAATAAACGCGTAAAAAATAAATTTTTCGACAAAAACTCGTGCAAGACCTCAAGAAAAACACTTTTTGGAAAAACTGCTATCGCAGTTTTTAGTGTACAATTTCGGCTTGGAAAAGTAAAATTAAAAAAAAAATTACTAAGAAACCTTAAAAACAAAAGTTGAGAAAAAGTCAGAAAACTGAAATTTAGGCGCCTTGAAAAGGATTTTTTTGATATGTCGTAGTTGAATTTGTTTCCTCATGCCAAAAGCTATCGAACAATTAATAGCACAATATCGACAAATTTTTGTCCTTACAAATCGGGCAGCTTTAATATGAATACACCGATTGCAAAAACATATGATTGATGAAAATGGGTTCAGCGTACTCGATTCAGGATAAATCTTCGGGTACACCGCTTCTTACATTCTTAAACTAGGTCAGTGTAATTAAAAACGTTAAACAGCTGGCTCAAAATAAAAGCGTACAGAAATTGTTGGTGGAAATAGTGAGTTAGTTCATTTGATTCGTGTTTAGTCTTTTAAATGGTTTAAACAATTGTGTTATTTTTATAAAATAATAGTTAGCGAAATTGTTAATTGTCAAGATCTCATTTTAAAATCAAGAATTGTTTAGTGAATTGCAAGAATTTTGCAATTTTTAATCTGGCAAGCCTATCTTCCCCTCAGAGTTAGAATATTTAAGGATTGGGGTTTACATCTTAAAATCATAATAAAGTATTAATAATAACTGACCTCACAGTATCACAATTCGTTATTTTAAGAGCATTACAGTCTATTTTAAAAAGTTTTTGTGTGATTTCTATTCCTGTGTGACAGACCAAATTTTACTAAAATAGCACTATTCATTACGGCCTTAGGAGTAATTAAGTGTTCTCCGAAATTTAAGGTAAATTATGAGCCGATCTTCTCGATGTTGAGCAGTGCGACATCCGTTCATATTAAACGAATTTACTAAAAATTTAGTGAGTTTTGTATGACAACTCACACTCCTCCCTGACCCTGTCTGATCTATTGGTCTGATTTACAAATTTCAAATAAAATTTTGATTTGTTAGAAGTGAAAGTGGTTTCCTTTATTATTTGGAACGCTAAACGCGAACTTCCACTCCTTGTTTTATCAGCTCTAGCTTTGGCGTCAAAAATAGAGGCACTTTCACCACATTTTAGTAAACAATTGCCGAAATTCGGCAATAAAATTATCTTAAATCCGTACAAACATTGTTTCTAAATTTGCTCTGTTACTTCAGAGATATCATAAAATATTGACCCAAGAAATAAAAACTTTATAAAATATTTAAAATTGCTTGTATCTAAGAATTCATTAAAAATACAGCAACGAACCAGTTTTTTATCTATTAGCATGTATCCAAGTATATTCCAAAGGTATTGTGCCCTTTTTCTTTGAAATTGTTGCACAACTTTCAATTTAATTTACAATCAATTCGTATAATTTAAAATAATCGGCCTACGTTCAATAAAAATAAATTCAATTAGGGTTTTTAGCTTTTCAAGGAGAACTCTTACAAGTAAAAGGTTACCGAAAATCGTGGGGTTAATACTTAAAATCGGTCTGTAAACAATAAAAGAAAAATAGATATGCTCTTTATCATCTAATAAAGAAAAATTTATCAATCTCTAAGCAAAAACCACAAACAGTTTAACTTAACATTTGGCCACAACTCTGTTACTTCCTTACTTCCTCTTCAATACAAATGCAATCTTAAATCAAAATAAAAAAAAAAACAAAATCAAAGAGAAAAAATAGCAGAAAAACTTACAACCGGAAGCTTAAATCAAATAGTAGTACAAGACAAGAATGCATCTACGTGCGGTCATGGAATCTACACTTGATTTACAACAACTAACCGACCAATGCAAACATATGTAAACAAACCGAAACACGCACAAATACATACACAAACAGAAGGGCACTTAAATATATCCCAACAAACACGAAGTCAAACCTTTGATATGAAATGATTTTATTTTTTATATCAAGCACAATTTCTTAAACCACTTTCAATTGTTTGATTTTAACAATAGAACTCAAATTGATAATGACTTGAATATAAACATTTGGCGTGCACTTTTATTTTTTTTCAAATTTGATATCAAAAATTTTATTCTCAAATCAATAAAATGGAGCAATTTGTTTTTAAGTTTTGTTTTTTCTTTTTACTTACTTACAACTACACAGAAAAAAGTGTTTTATCAATTAATAAAATAATAAAATGGCTTAACGAGTATTTAAATTTAATTAATGTGATAATTGAATCAATTATTTTTTTACTTGAAAGAAAATTAAAAATTTAATTTTGATTTAATAAGCATTTTAGTTGTTTTGAAATAACTTTTCAATTAAAATTTTAATTAAATAACAAAAAATCTTAATTGACTTTTTTCGTTTAAAGTACAATAATTTAAACATGTAGAATTGTTGTTGGGAATTGGCAATCTATATTTAAATAAACTAACACATTGTTTGAAATGGCAAAGTTTTTTGATCATTTTTTTTATTTAAAATTAAAAATATCATTTGTTGAAAATTTTTTTTCAAAATTTAAAAATTGTTAGTAATCAGTATAATTATTTTGGTAATAGGTGCAAAATCAACAAATTAATCGCTTGATATAATGAATTTGGTGATTGGAGATATTTAATAATTTTTTTTGTGTACATTTCGAGTCGGAAAAGTGAAAAGAAAAAAAACCAATTGTAGGGGAATGTAAGAAATGAGAAACTCAATGTGTATAGTTGTTGTTTTGTTTATGCGTTATATTGTTACCAGTAAGACCTGAGTGTTTAAAATTCTTATTCGCTTTACAGTTTTATTCATGGACCAAAAATAACAGTTATTTAAAATTTTTAAAACAAAAAAAGATGTAGAAGTAAATGCAAAGAGTTTCAAGTATACCATTTTGATCCTTATGAACCTTTTTATGATAAGATATAATGACTTTTAAAGTTTTTATTTTATATTTATTCGATCAAAAATTACAGTTATTTTTCTATTTTTATTATTTTTGACAAAAGTAACAGTTATTTTTTGATTTTTATTTTTTTTTTTTTTTTTTTAACATAATTAATAGTTATTTTTTTATTTTTTCGATCCAAAATGACAGTTATTTTTTTATTTTTTATTTGAACAATAATAACAATTATTTTTTTATTTTTTTTGAACGAATATAACAATTATTTTTTAATTTTTATTTTTTCGAGCAAAAATAAAAGTTATTCTCTAACGAAATGTACGTGTTATAATTATTGAGTTGACTTTAAATATTTACTTAAATGAGTGTTTATCATTGGGATGTCTTATGCGCATTAAAATCAATATTTAAAGTTAACTAAATAATTATAACACGTACATTTCGTTAGAGAATAACTTTTATTTTTGCTCGAAAAAATAAAAATTAAAAAATAATTGTTATATTCGTTCACAAAAATAAAAAAATAATTGTTATTATTGTTCAAATAAAAAAATAAAAAATAAAAAATAACTGTCATTTTGGATCGAAAAAATAAAAATCAAAAAATAACTGTTACTTTTGTCAAAAATAATAAAAATAAAAAAATAAATGTAATTTTTGATCGAAAAAATATAAAATAAAAAATAATTGTAATTTTTGTTCAAATAAATAAAAATCAAAAAAAAAACTGTTATTTTTGTACAAAAAAATAAAAATCTTAAAGTAACTGTTATTATTGTTCAAAAAAATAAAAATCAAAAAATAACTGTTCAAAAAAATAACAAATAAAAATATAAACTGTTATCATCTGCCTTTTATGTAAAAAGGAATAACTCTTACGGTCCCTCGTTTTATTTGTACAATATCTTTAGTTATTTTCAAAGACTTTGGAAAAAGGTTTTCTTTGCTGATGATCTGGCCTAAGCAACCAGTGAAATGCGCATAGGAACTAGCTTTTCCCCCCACAATAAATTTCAGTGTATTTATCAAAAGAAAAAAATTTGGGAATTTAGCACGTCATAGCGAAGTCTTAGGCCCTAATCATGTAAAACGCAGCTCAACGCCAAAGAATAACATTGAAAGCACAAACAATGTCATAAATATTTTGTAATTTTGTTGTTGCTTTCAACAGAAATTCATGTACCGTCTTAAAATTTTCAACGCCACAAGCTATGGAGCGTTTGAAATTTTGAAACGCAATGTGAATTTCTGTAGAAAGCAACAACAAAATTACAAAATATTTATGACATTGTTTGTGCTTTTAATGTTATTCTTTGGCGTTACGCTGCCTTTAATATGATAAGGGCCTTACATAAAAGATAAACTCGGCAACGCTCAAGCGAAAAATGTGAGCATTACGAAATGGCGATTAAAGTCTAATGTTTAAAACACAATTAAAGATTCGCCTTTAGAACAAATGTATTTCTTGTGAAAAATATAAATTATATGTGAGAAAAAAATTCTATACAATGAGTATGATTGCGAATAAAAAAAAACGAAAAGAGAAAGTAAAGAAATTATAGGTTTGTTGTACGATAGCGGTGCTACGCAGAGCCTTATCAATCCTAAAAATTAAAAGCAGCCAAGAATCTCGCCTTTCCAAGGACGGAAAGAACGCTATTTTATCTTTTAGCAGCAGCTTTGATGCCGCGTGTTTAGCTGACAGTTTACTAAAATAAATAACTTTAATAAAAAAAAAATTGTTATCATTTATGTTCCACATTGTATTAAAATCCACATTTGAAAAACGTTTGAAAATAACATTTGAAAGCAAGACAAAAATAAATACATTTTACAGTTTGAATATAATTTCTCCTTCTTGTTGATAATGCCATAATTTTTAAACGTTTTTCGTTTGAGAAAAGGTTTGATTTGAAATCAATTTCAATTTGAAATCAAACCTCCGTGTTTGCTGGGTTACTATATAGAAATATTAACTGTACAAATAAATAATGCCATAATTTTTAAACGTTTTTCGTTTGAGAAAAGGTTTGATTTGAAATCAATTTCAATTTGAAATCAAATCTCCGTGTTTGCTGGGATACTATATAGAAATATTAACTGTACAAATAAATACAAATACAGTTACATTCAACTTTTCAACCCGCTATAAAAAAAATAAAAACAAAAATGAATTATTCGAGTAAAGACTGTACTGTAATAATGCAAATAATCTAATAAAGCTGTACGTTTTTGCTAAATATAAAAATAACAAAAATACGTCTGCTCGTGGTAAAATAAAAAAAAAACAATACAAAACGGAAACTATTTGTTTATTTTTTTTTTGTTCTATTCTCTTTTTATTTTCTTTGGATTTAAGTGTATCTTTTTAAGTATATTTTTAACTGTAATAGAAGATATTTTGTTACAAATTGAGTTATATTTACAAAATATTTTTAAACATACAGATATATTCTTCACAAGTTTAATATTTATGTTTATAGATTATTTTAGTGGTGTACGCTGTACATTTTCTAAAGTATGTGTTCTCCAAAAGCTTGCAAAAGTTAATGTTATTTTAGAGTTAAGCTAAAAAACGTTAAAGTTAAAAACATTATTTTGCAGTAACGACTTAAAGATGACAAAAATAAATAACAAGTACTTGATAACTGCTTCCATTACATCGGATTATGGTATTGCTAATGGTAAATTTTTAACCTTGTATACGAAAGAAATTTCTCCAAGGATTTAAAAAAGAAACAAATAAGAATAACTGGCTATATATAACCGCAAAAAAACGTAAACCATGATTATCATTTTCGTTTTTAGATAAAAACGTGTGACCATTCTTTATTTGTTTATTTATTTTCCGACGATGATGTGGCGCTTTAAAAAAAATAATTTTTTTTAGTGACAAAATCGCAAAATATTACACTGCTTATCAGTGTTTGCGCAATATGGAGTTGTGGCAACAAGTGTTAACTGCATTGTTTTATTTTTTGTAAATTAGATGTTCACGCCTATTGTGAATAAAAAGGGAAAAGTTTTTTCCCTCAAAGTTTTGCTTTTCCCCATACATTCATTTTTTTAAGGTAAACGGGATATAATTTTGAGGGAAATTGCAATCACGACTATTTTCTGGGTGTTGTAGAACTATTGTTTCAGTTGCCAACCAAAAATGGTCTTGTTTCATATACCGATATTAATTCTAATCGTTCTTCAAATCCAAAAAATAATTTACAAACATGTATGTACAACATTACTATGGATTTTTTAATGATTCCGAAGTTAATCGGCTATGTGATGAAAATCGATCGATTTCAAAACGAGCGTTTTTAAAAGGTGTGATGAATTTCGAGTGATTTAAAAATCAGTTTTTGAATCATAATCTTTAGTTTTTGTTCAAAATACAGTACATTAAACTAATGTAATACACAATTTTAAAGAATATGGACTGAAAATAAGAGGAATATGTATAAGAAATCAATTTTAAAAGATTCTAAAAACGATATAATCGTTTTCAAATCGTTTCGTTTTCCAAATCGATTTCCATCACATACCTGAATCAGTTTTTAACTCAGTTCGACGATCTAGAAATTTAAGAAATCTTGTGAAAAAATCGTAATAAAAATTTAAAAAATTCACTACACAGAAATAATTATCAGTAGTTTTTGTCAATTCAAAATTTTTTTTAAAAGCATTTCAATTTAATTAATGTGATAATTAAATCAATTTTTAAATTTTTTTTTTTTTTTTTTTTGTTGAAAGAAAATTTAAAATATAATTATTTTGATTTAATTAACATTTTAGTTGTTTTGAAATAAATTTTTAATTAAAATTTTAATTGATTTTTCGTTTAAAATAAAATAATTAAGACATAAAGAATTGTTGTTGGGAATTGTCAGAACCTGGGCTTTATTTAATTAAATCAATTAACACATTGTTTGAAATGGCAAAGTTTTTTGATCATTTTTTTAAATTAAGATTAAAAATAATATATTTTTTCTGTGTACCTAAAACTAATCAAAAAGGCATTTAGTATTTATTTACTTTAAAGAGGATTTTTTTATAATCTGATGTATGTTTTAAATTAATAATTTATGAAAATTTTACAAATTTTGCTTCTTCAGCCTCAGCTCAATTTGTGTAGCCATTTAATACATAAGCTTAACAAAGCGAGAGATTTCCAAAAAATTGGTCCAAAGGTATAATCTTAAAACTGCCCAAAACTACGATCTAGGCGATTGTAACAATTAAAGAGGCATTACAATTTTATATTAAATTTATAAGTTAACGGCGACAATAATTAACAGTCGCTTGAAGCCGGCCCGGCCCCATCGAAGTTGTGTTGGCCAGGCCAATACGCTACGCATACATAAAAAATTAAATGTTTGTATGACAAGGCCATGGTCCAAGCCGGGCACAGTGGAAATAACAGTGATGCACTTACCACCAACGCTGGGCTTAAACAGGGGTGCCATCTCGCCTTTACTATTTGTGGTACACTTGGATAACATAATGGCTGAGATTAGTAAAAAAAAGAAGAGGAATGGTCCGGAACCTACACAAGCAGCTCAAAGATCTTGATTTTTAGGACGACATATGTCTACTCTCCCATAAGCACAGCTATATGCAAAGCAAATTATGTGATCTTAAGGTCGTATCAAAAGTTGTTGCACTAGAAGTAAACCTTAAGACAACCAAAGCCATGTGTATCACCAATAAAAACACACATCCCTTCATAATAAGCAATCAAAATATAGAGTTTGTAAACAACTTCTGTTATCTTGGTTGTATGATGACTATATCCGGAGACATAGATGAAGATGTTCCTTTCAAACTAGGCAAAGCGAGGTCAGCGTCTGGAAGATTAAACCGCTTATGGCGCTTGCAGCAACTATCTTTCCAAACCACCTTGAGCATCTCCAACGCATGTGTAAAACCACTACCGCTGAAAGGCAGTGAGACGTAGCTTGTTGCAATCACGAAGATGACGAATATTGAATCGCAAATCAAAAAATTTTTCGTTGGAAGCAAAATTTTTAAATTGGACGCAAATCCAAAGAGCCCTTGGGTCTATCAAATAAACATATCAATCACTTAGTTGTGTGCGTGCAGTCGTTCATTTTCGGCTTCACATGCGAGTTGTCGGCAATGCATGATGAAAATCCTGTTGTGATTGACAAAAAAATATTTTTGCTTTATGTTTGCCAGTGTTACCGCCAGTGAATAAAAAAGTTACACGACTGTTCAGTTCAAGTTGTTCAAAACAATAAGAAAGTAGATAAAAGAAATTATTCTGGAAATTGTTGTACCCTGCTATTATTTTGCTAAGAATTTTATGAATAAAGGTATAAAGACTCGGTTAGATGCAGCTAGTGAGATAGAAATATGTGTGAAGACGCATAATTTTCATAAAGTACAAAGGTCGGGAAATTTGAACAAAAATTGGATTTATACATGATTAATTTCTACAACAAGTGAGCGTACACAAAAATTTAATGCTTCAAAAACTGTTAAAAAAATTCATAAACTGTATAGTTTTAGAATAATTAAATTAGAAAGAGGCAATACTGCCAATAACAATAAATTATCGGCAATTTAAATTAAACTGTTGGTTGACGAGTTAACTTACGACACTTACACATTTGCACTGATTGATGGGTTTATTGGATAGTCCCCTGCAAACAATTTCGACCTAAAAATTGTCTAAATAGTTTCCCCATTTAGTAAAAAATCTATCGCTTTTGCTATTCAATTCTTATTGATGTAGTTACATCGTTCGGGAAGAAGTGTCCCACTATGGTAATATTTACATTAAAAATCTACTTAGTGTCTATATTTTATGACGAATTAGAGTGATTTGGTAGATTAATACCATTTTATTTTAGTAGTATCGCTTTTGGCTCTACAAAGTACTCTTTTGAAGTTTAACTTTTTCTTATTGTTCTTTATAATAAAAAGTGGGCCGTTTAAATTTTTCTCTTTGATTATTTTCATAGGTAAGTCTGAGTTAAATAAAAAAAATAAGAGGGGTGAAAGTTTTACAAATATCAAAAAATCTACAGTACATTTAACCAAAAAATTTGTTAATGTTTTAAAGTTAAAAACCTAATGCGGTAAAATGTTTTTAAAAGAATTTACAGAAAGTCACAAATATGTTCACAAATGCTTTATAAAGTTTATTTTACATATTTTTTTTAATGTTAACGTTAAATTTTCTAGAAAAAAAATTCAATAAAAACATTAATTTTCCACAAAAATTTTTAAAGTCATTGAGTAAACAAACAGTTCAAAATATCACTAATATTCTTATCTATATATATAAAAATAAGTCCGTATATGTACGTCGCCGAACTAATCATAAACGCGTCGTGCGATTTCAACCAAACTTATACACTACGAAGGCAGTGGCCCATATATGGTTTATATGAAGTTTGGTTGAAATCCGATAACGCAAGTGAAGTGAGTGTGTTTTTGCCGCAGGCATTTTTTGTACCGCATACAGTATTCATTAGTATTGAATACATTTTGGTCGTTTTTTTGCCGTGCGAAGAAGGCAACGGGCCTGTAGTTAAATATAAATTTAATTTTAATTTCGTTTTAATTGGCTCTAACAAAACAAATGTATGAAACACTTTTAAAAATTTACCCAATCTACCCGAAGAATAAGTTTGGGCTGTTTTGTGCACTCATTTATACGCCTTTCGGTAACATTTGAATCCTGCGGGGTCCTAATTTTGAGTATATTTTGAGTATTTCACTTTATTTTACAAAATTTTATAAATTTATATTATTTCATACGCACGTACCACCGATCACATTGCAATTTAAATACAAACTCTCATATTTTACGTATTTTGCTTTTATACTAGATATTCACTATTTAACAGCAAATCGTTGCGAAGAGGTCAATATTATTTGCTCAATGTTCAATTGTGCTCTTGTTGTAATTGTATAACTGTTACAATTATCTGAACAACTCATTAAAGTGACGAAAAAGTAAAATTTTGGAACTCTTAATTCGTTTCGAACGTATTTTGTTTATTGTTGTTAAATTCCGCAAAATCTACTTTGTAACTACCAAATGTGACTACACGCAGAGAAAAAACATAATTAATGAATGGTCATTACGACGATTTTTATTCATATTTGCCTAATATGTTTACCCTAATAAACTTATTATAATCCTTTTTTAACTGGAAAAAATATTTTTTCTCCTTAAATTTTTTTAATTCACTATAATAATATTATATGGTGTTTTGCACCTAAAAAGTTACCATGATCTGGCTAAACTTATTAAATTATGTGAAATATTTGCTACTATAATGTATATATTTTCAACTATTCAATTAAAATCATAATATTTGCTGTACACAAAAGGTATTTTTGATACCATAATTTTTGTTCGCTTTAAAACACATTCTCTAAATGAGCAAACATTTATTGTCAAAACAAACAGTGTGTGTTTATAAAGCCAATAAAATCTTCTTCCACGTAATTTTCCGTCTGCGAGAGTCAGTTAATCGGGAAACATGAATGACTATAAAATAATTAAAAGTTTTTCGGGAGAAAAAGGTTATGCATGATTGCAAAATTAAGGAAATAAATTATTATACGTTTATTGAAACAGGTAAGTTATTTATATATACATAATTGATGTATTTAATTATACTTGTTAATACATATACACGGTGTTTACATTTGCCAGTACTGGCAAGACAGTTGCAATACATGCAAACTTTTTCACTAATACATGTACACTTTTGCAACTGTCTTATCTACTGTCTTGCAAATTTTGAAGACAGTAAAATGGACAGTGATTTGACATTTGCTGACAGTAATTTGAAGTTTGGTTCGCAAAAGTAAAAAAAAAAATCCACAATAAAAAGAAAATTAATAAATTATGCTTTGGTTTTGTATGTTTTACTTAAGGGTTATCTATGTTCACAAAAAATAATTGTTAAATGCTATTTTTAATTTGTTAAGTTCATATAGAACACGTTTAGCTAGAACTTGCACTGCGACATTCACGTTAGACATTTTTTTTAAAGTGAACTGTCTGGACGCCTTCGTCACGAAGACAGCAAGTAGTGTTTTTGGCAACTAATATCGAGCCTTTGGTGCAAGACCGTAGGAACTCAAAATTTGAATTTTTTGAACTGGGTATGCAGTAATGATCTTTGGGGATATATCTATCTGAAGAAAAAAAGATTATGGTTCTATCTCTAACTGTTCAGATTTTACAGCTAAAAATGGCTTTATTGCCTCTAGCTTTGTCCAACAATATTTATTTGCAATAATGAAATATTTCCTTTAACTTACAAACAGAAAACAAATTGTGAAAAAACAATAAGGCAATAATTTTTTTTGCTACGTTTTAGGCACAAAAACACAACTGCATTATTTGTGTTCTTTTTTACTTGTTCGTATTATTTCACAATTCATCTTTGTTGAAAAAAAATTAGTTATCATTTCTTCTTATGCTTTATTTGCTATATCGATATATTCCGAATTAATTCATAATTTTGTGACAATAACGATACATTATTGATAGGTTGATACAAAATACTTAAATATAAATAAATATTTCATATTTTTAGTAATTTTTTACCTAATTTAATTATAAAACATTCCTCTTTATTAAAAACTTGTAAAAAAATAACTTTAGTAAACGAAAATACTATCAAAAAGGTGATTCAAAACTTCAAATGCATTTTTCTCAGTTCGCGATTTTTTGACTTACTACGGTATTGCACCAGAGGCTCGATATGTATTTGCTTACGGTCTTGCCAGTACTGTCAAATGTAAACGTACTGATATGCTAAGCTGTATATGAATGTATGTTGCAAAGTATATGTATGAATTTTTAATAAAACATAAATTTTTTTTTATTGGTTTTATTGTTCAAATAGACATTTTATTTTTTCTCATCCTAATTAGGAAAAATTAAACCATGGCTAGGAAGATCATTTGTGTTTTTCTTCTAAACATAATAATATTTTTGAGACAATAATAAGCTGTAAACATGTCTGAACATATATTGTTACTGAAGACGTGTTTGACACAACCATAACCACAAACATTAATGATAGTTTGCGATTGTGCTTGTATTAACCATGATTTTTCTTTGCGTGTAAGTAGATCAAATTTAGATCAATCGAAAAACACTCTACTAATTGCTTGGAGGATCTCCATGGAGCTTTAAATATATAACAACGATTTTTAAAAGAAAGCTTACGAAGTTGAATTGTTGGAGTTATTTACAAAAATAAAGTTAAATACTTTTTAAAAGCATTTGGGTCAACCTGAAATCCGTCGATTTCAAGTTTATACTAAAATGTACGAGCTCGAATGTCTTCAAAAATCAATTTTCTTTAATTTTACTATGCCATTTGATCTAGGACGTTGTGAGCAACAAAAACGTATTCATTAAAATTTGATGACGATGACAGTAATTTTTTAACAAAGGAATAGTTTACAGACCCACGTTGAGCTCCAATACTTCAATCAGGTTCCAAATAATGCAAACCATTAAGAACTTTCTATATCAGCATATAACATTACATAAATCGGTCTTAATCATTGTTCATATCAAAAATTGTATATACTTTTTCACAACATTTTCTCCCGAGAATTTCTCAGAACGACTATTAGAAAAGTCTAGATATTAATGAACCCTAAGTCCAATACTTTTAAATTAAAAAATAAAAATTTTGTGTGCAATTGCAATATGATGTATCAAATTTCGTTAAAAGCATTAAATTAATGTAAATTCTTACACAAAGTTGGTCAAAGAAATAAATTCCCAAAATCTTATATTTTCTAAAATATAAAGAAACGTACATATAACGAAATCTTTTTAGTTATTGACTATAAAAAATGGAAGAAATCATTTCGAATTTTTGCTTATGCTCAAGATTTTCTAGTTAAAAGTTCTGTTGTTTAACATCTTTTACATTTTATGTATAGTAATGTCCTCATCTGCTATGAATATTTTGAATTTATAGCCAGACAATTCGTCACAAAAATCCCTTATGCCATGAAATTAGAAGTCTTGAGAATTTCCTATCTCTTCGCGTGGCAACCACGCGCGTGAAAATGCAATCAATAGCTGAAGCTTGTCAAGTGTTTAAAATTGGCAAGTCGCCAATTGATCGGTTGACCAGCCTCATATTTCCAATATAGACTTTCGATCCTGTGGCTGAGTGCCCTTCAAGTAACACGTGGTGATGAGTGCTTTGGGTTTAAACACCAAATTCGTGGGAAGAAACATCTAAAAAATGCCATAAAAGAGGCATATTTCAACATCTAGCGGATGAATCTGTGGGCTGTTGTTTTTTTTTTTTTTTTTTTTTTTTGAACAGAAGACGTTTATGCGCAAAGGGTTAGTGCATGGTCCAAAAATTCATGAACCAATTTGTTCCTGTTTAGAGATTAAGCATCCTTCATTATAATTTTTTATACGCTTCGTTCGTATTCAGTAAGTGCTGGTTCACTCTCTTCAAGTTTAAGATGTCAAATTGAGCTTTTAGAGGAGAAGGGAAAGGTAATGTCATTTATTTTCCTATTTGTCCTAAAAACTGAAGACTTGACGAATAATACTTGAAGAGTGTGAACTATGAATCAAAATTCGTTCCAATGAGCAACCTCTTTGTGCTTACGATACGAAGCAAAATAAGTTCACTAGTAGTATGAATAAAACAACAGTTTGTTCAGTAATCTCAATTTTATTACAAAATTATCTTCAGTGAATGAACATGTCAATATATTTATGAATGAAGTTGTTCATGCAACCCTTAATAGCTATATCCCACACAGTGTCGTTTGAAGACGCATTTTATAATGTAAAGTACTCACGTTTATATAAGAGACATCTTACCACATTCAAACGCTGCAACGCCAATTTAAGCCCGATTTAAGCCCGATTCCAATTTAAACACCAATTCCTAAAAGACCCTTTGCCAGGTAGTTCGTTTTAGTTACAAGATATTGTACCATAATAAAATTGAGTTTTGAGCACTTGTTATAAAACAATGAAATTATGAACTTCATTTTTTTTTTTTTTTTTTTTTGGTCAGCTCCCTGTATAACATCTTCACATTGACGAGAAACACTAAGGGAAATAAAGATTTTTAACAATGATTGTTAAACAATTTTGTAGTTTATTTTCAGAAAATTGTCTGTTTAAGTTGCAAATTTAGTTTCATCTTTTTATCTTTCGTTTGAAGCGAACAAACTGAACTGTCTGTTGAAATAGTAATACCTGGCTGGATGGTTGCCTCCCTGCTACCGGCATTCTTTCATCAATTTAAAGTTGTACTTATTGTTTCAATATTTGTTTAAAGTTTCAAAGAATGATAATATTCTTGTTATGTCTAAGATTATTTGTGTTAGATGTTATTGTAAGGCGGGCAAGTGAAATAAGTAATTTCATTTTGAAAATTAAAATATTAAAGAAAGTTGGGAAATTTCGGTAGTAAGATATAGAAAAAATAAAATTTAGTTTAAAAAAAAATAAAATTAATAAAAAAGCCATCAAAACAATTTATAGGATTAAATTATCTATAATATAGATTCTATATATATGTATGTATATAAAATTGTAACGTTACTGACTGACTGATTCATCATCGCACAGCCTAAACGTTTGAAGCTAAAAATCGCCAAATCGATCGACTAAGACGAGTTTTTTGGAAATTCGAATGTGTGTGCGGGGGGAGGGGGGGGGGGGTGAGTTAAAAAGCATAAATACGTTTTAACTCGCTAATCTTATATCTCCTTAGCTTTTAAAGATATAAAACAAATTAAATAGTTAACGTTGCGCATTTAAAAAAAAAAGCGGACTCTGGTACTCTATTGAAATTCGCCCCTTTTGAGGTGTAAACGTGAAAACCCTGTGTTTTGGACCTTCTTAGTCACCTCATTTATCTTTCTAATAAACAAACATAGAAATTAAAATTATCTCACAATCGATATTTTCTGTACGTATTAAATTATGGGTTCCCACTAGGGAGTTCAGTCGATGAATTTTATACGATGAATTGTTCGATTAATTTAAAATTACTGATTTTGATTAAAGGATTAATCGAAGAATTTATGCCGATTAATCGAATAACAATACATATATGGTTTTTCTATCAAAGGTATAATTTTTTTAAGTTTTAAGTCAAATAAACAAACCAAATATATGTGTCCGTTGGAATTAAAAAAAACAGTCATATTTAGCGAGTAATTCCCATACATGGGCGTACTGCTTGCTGAAAAAATTTTCAGTCACCAACAAATTTTTACTGATTACTAAAACAATGCAGTAATCCGTTAATTTTTACTTACAGTTGAAACAAATGCCAAAAAATATTTTTAACCCTGGAGCCACACGTTCAATAAATCACTTCAAGTTGTTCACAAATCACAAAAACTGCTTTTCAAAACTTGTTTGAATTGACAGCTGTGTCACAGGCTGCACTCAATTTGATAATCAATTTCATTTTAAAAATGACCCCCACCGAAGAAACAACTCAAAATAGCAGCAGGACTCAAAGTATTTTGGAAAAAAGCACAAGAATTTTTTAGAACACAACTTTTTTTTAATAAGGCACATTTATTTGTTAATAAATATATTTTTTATAAAGAAAGCGCCAAAGAGAATTTGTGGTCAGTTGTTAAAATGAACGTAAAATTTAGTGAGTGCGTTAGTAAAAAAAAGTGAGAGAGTATGGCAAACTAAAAGGACAGACAAAACTTGATCGTGTGACTTCCAATTAAAACAAAACATTTAAACAACATTTTATTTTTAACAGATTATTTTAAAAGATCTGTTTAGTTGTTTGTACATACAAAATGATATTATCTCGAAACATGTTTTATTTTTTTATCGTTTTAAAGGTTTTATCAATTAGTATGAATTGTCACGTTTGTTTTGTGTTTTTGTTAATAAAATATTAAGATACTTGTAATTATTAATGTTTATTAGCACAAGTACCAATTTTTTCTAAAATTATCGAAAAGAAATATCTTAATTTATAAAATTTATGAATTTTGAATAATTCGAGTAATCGTTTAATTTTAAAATGTTATTCGTTTAATCGAATAAGTCAAAAATGCCAAATGTCGATTAATCGTTTAATCGAACAAAAGAAAAGCCGATTAATTTAACATTTTTTAAAAATAGTCTCAATAAGTGCAACAATTCTTTTTTTTATTCATTTATAATGATTATTCCTTCTTGTATTTCTTGTTCATTAACTTGGTTTAATTAAAGTTATCCTTTTTAGCAAAAGAATACCATTTAAGCAATATTTTTCACCGTTCACTATCCTATTTAAAAGAACGATTTGTCAAAAAAAAAAAAAAAAAGATCAGGTACCAGCAAAAATATCGTAATATCGAGCAAACAATTTGTTGATTTTGCATCTATTACCAAAATGATTATATTGATTACTAATAATTGTAAAATTGTGAATATTTTTTTCAATAAATGATATTTTTAATTTTAATTAAAAAAAATGATCAAAAAAACTTTGCCATTTCAAACAATGTGTTAATTTATTTAATAAAATATTGACAACTCCCAACAACAATTCTACATGTTTAAATTACATTATTTTAAACGAAAAAAGTCAATTAAGATTTTTTGTTATTTAATTAAAATTTTAATTGAAGATTTATTTCAAAGCAACTAATATGTTAATGAAATCAAAATAAAATTTTTAATTTTCTTTCAACTAAAAAAATAATTGATTCAATTATCACATTTATTAAATTTAAATACTTTTTAGGCCATTTTTTAGTTGATTAAACACTTTTTTCTGTGTAGACAGGTAAAAAAGCTAAGAAGACCATCATACTCTCCTAAAAACCTAAAATTTAATCAAAATGATAGATTTGAAGGGGTTAAAAAAGATATAGTAGAAAGCCATACAAATAGAGGAAACGACTACAAAAAAAAAAGAAACCCGAAGCTTGAAATTCTAAAAGCAAACGCCCGTATCCATAATCGATTTTTCTTTTAACAAACGTTTTTTTTTTGGAAAATTTTTATAGAAAATATGTTTTGTAAACCTTTATTAAATTTTAAAATTTGTATGAATAAGGGCGAAAGTGTTTTGTAAATAAAAAGCCACAGGCTTTTATAACGAGCGTTGTGTAACCTGCCAGTTTTCATGCGCTAAAGTTTTTAAACGCAGGATACTCGTCGACGATTAACCGCGTGTTATCTTCCTTCTACCCTTAGTGCTATCGAAAATAAGTTTGACTGCTACTGAAAACACAAACATAATTTTTTTTCCGATTTTGCACCTTATGTGTGTTCTTTATTCAGAAGCGTACATACACAGAAAAAAGTGTTTTATCAATTAATAAAATGGTTTATAATGTAGTTAAATTTAATTAATGTGCTAATTGAATCAATTATTTTTTTAGTTGAACGAAAATTAAAAATTCAATTTTAATTTAATTAACATTTTAGTTGTTTTGAAATAAATTTTCAATTAAAATTTTAATTAAATAACAAAAAATCTTAATTGACTTTTTTCGTTTAAAATAAAATAATTTAAACATGTAAAGTTGTTGTTGGGAATTGTCAATATTTAATTAAATAAATTAACACATTGTTTGAAATGGCAAAGTTTTTTAATAATTTTTTGAATTAAAATTAGAAATATCATTTATTGAAAAAAAATTTTCAGAATTTACAATTTTTAGTAATCAATATAATCATTTTGGTAACAGGTGCAAAATCAACAACTTGTTTGCTTGATATTATGAATTTGGTATAAATTTGTTGATTAAAGAATATTATTAATTTTTTTTGTGTAGGTTGAAATAATTTGATAATTCTTTTATTTTTTTAAAAAAATTGTATGAATCGCCAATTGTTTTATTCTAGTTTGTAAGATTTTATTTTAGATTTATTTAAGTTAAGTCTGGTCGATTTGTTTATGAAAATATATACAATAAAATATAGTTTTCTTTATTACAAAACGGGGTGTCACCCAATGTTATAAGCAATGCTCGGTAATTGCCACTTTTCGGTAATTGCAACAGGCAAGAGATTTTCGAGTTGCGATAATTGAGCTCGCACTGTACTTGTAAAATTGGTTGCGGTTTAGACCTGAATTAAATTATTAACCGACAATAAGAAAATTTTATGCGTTTAATATGAATTTAAGTAAGAAATTTTACCGCAATATCTATATCTGTGATGGGTTTAGGCGAACTAAATTATTTTCCCAAAGTGGGTTTTATTTGGGTTTAGGCGCAATAAACTGTTTTTCGAGAGTAGGGTTTATATGGGGCCTAGAGTAAATTATAGAGCAATCTTCACGTAATTTGGCAGTGTGATTTCTCGCCCTATAAAACTGTGACGTATCGAATTTCAATTTGATAGCATTATTTATTACGGTTTTAGGCGTACTAAACGGTTTTCCTGGAGTAGGGTTTATATGGGGCCTAGTGTAAATTATGGACCGATCTTCATAAAATTTTACAGTGTGATTTCTGGTCCTATAAAAAAATACTGTGGTACTTTTTGAATTTTTTTATAATATTGAACTTAAAAACCTAAAATTATAGGTCCTGACTGAATGAGAAGCTATCTGGGCATTTACACATTGAAATAGTTCCATGAAAGTCGCAATATACTCACACTTTTTCACTTACACATTGCCATTTTTCTACTTTCAGTCCAACTTTCAGCTTGCTTTCAATGAAAATTTTAAGAAAGCGATTTCATGAAAGTAAATGACAATAACTAATCAGTGTTACCAATTGAATTTTTTTTTTTTTTTTCGTATATATAAAGAATTTTAATATATTTTTTCAACTAAATATTAAGAACACAATGATTCTAATTAAAATTTATAAATATCATGAAAACTAATAAAAATAAATATTATTTTGAACGAATGCCTGAAGTTCGGTGTGAATAATTGGCTCGGCAACTCTAAAGCTTGAAATAAGCAAAACAATAAAAGAAGGAGAAGAGAAATTTTTGATAGAAGTTTGCCCTTTGACGACATTTTGAAAATGAAATTTCACTTTCATGAAATTTTATTATTTGTTTGCGAAATTTGTGGTGATAAAACGTATACAGAATTTTCGTGAAAGTGCTTTCATGTGTAAAGCCTGCGTATAAGAAGAAAAACGTTCTTGTTAAAACCCAGAAACATAAACTTTGGCATTTAAATAGGTTTACGAAAGAAAGACCCCTTTCAGACAGGCAAAGTTTACTTTGACAAAGTCTGTTGAATTCTCTTTTAAACTTTGTTTGGTGCTCAGACACACAAAGTTTAATTTGACAAATTTTTGTTTTCTCTTGTTTGAATATAATATATAAACAGCGTTGCCAGAATGATGATTTTATCATATTTTTTTTTATTTTTTCAAACAAAAATATGATTAAAGATTTTTTTCTCAAATGATGATTTTTTATTTTTAGAAATTCTGATTTTTACTTTAATTTTGCTTATAGAAAATACACGATTACTTAAACAGTCAATTTTTAAAACAATGAAGTTTTGCATCAGCTTGATGTGTGTTGGTGCTGCACACTTTTGTACCCAGTATCTAGAATACACAAAATTGCATCATTATTTCTGGACATAAAAATATTAAAAAAGGCATATTATAACCTATTTCCAATGTGCGAAAGAATTCCTTCTTTCGAACAACTACATTTAAAACAAAAACAAATTCTAAAAACTTTGTTTTTGTTTTAAATGTATTTGTAAAGGTACGTTCAGACTGATGAAATATTTGAAAGCAAACATCAAATATTTCATTAACGTAGTCTGAACACAAAATATTTTTGAGTATTAAATAAAATAACAGCTGATTTTGAGCAAATAAAAGTATTTGCCGGCAAACAAATATTTGTCCAATGTGAACATAGTGTGAACACAAAAAATCAAATATTTTAGTAATTTTTGAGCAAACATTTATTTGATATTACAAAAAAATTGAAAGAGCAAACAACGACAAATAATTTTAGCCATGTTCCAGATAGAAGCAATTTTTACTGTAAGTTTTCGGATTCTTTACAATTTTAAAGATTTTTTATAATTCCATTCCTTAAAGTTTAAGGCACTTTTACTAAATTTTATGGCTTGTTTGAAATATTAAAATGGTTCGCGAATTTTCGCAATTTTTGCAACATTTTTTTTTTGTTTTTCCCCTAAATTTTGTTTTTTAACCGATTTAGCAATTTCAAATATATTTTAGGGTTTGTTTCCAAGTTTGCATTTTTTCGCGAATTTTAGCCATGTTCGCAAAAGAAGCGATTTCTTTCTGTGATTCTTTGCAGCTTTAACTATTTTTAATAATTTAAACTTTGGTATCATGCCGCTATTAGCAAATTTTTGGGAATTTCCGCTAATTTAGCAATTTTTACCGAATTTTTGCTATTCCTTATAGTTTTAGGCAACTTTAATAAATTTTATGGCTTGTTTAAAATATCTAAATTTTTCGCGAATTTTCGCTATTTTTGCAACATTTTTTTTGTTTTTTTCTTGACATTTTGTTTTTTAACCGATTTAACGACTTCAAATATATTTTAGCGTTTGTTTGCAAGTTTGCAATTTTTGGCAAATTTTAGCCATGTTCCCGTTACCCAGTGGCTTCCATTTTTCTTCTACATTCTCCTGTTCTAACACTAAAAGAGACGCTGATCCACAGAATAAAATAAAAAAATTAGCTTTTGCGCTCATTTTTACCATTTGAGAAATATATTTTTATTTTTGAACACTTTCATTAAATAATTATTTGATGCAAATATTTCTTTTAGTCTGAACGCATGGCAAACATGAATTAATTTATTTTATTAACACTGTTTGCCAACTGTTTCATCAAACAAAAATTATCAAATATTTGAGCTTAGTTTGAACATTAACAAAATATTTTTTTGTTTCACACAGTTTGAAGCAAATATCAGAACAAATATTTTCGATAAATATTTCATTAGTCTGAACGTACCTTAAGAAGTAAATAATTCTTTAGTACATCGGAAATAGGTGAAAAGAAAAAATGTATTTTTATAAAGTTTCATATACTGACGAGTTATGTTTTTATGTATTTCAATTTAAATAATAAGAAGTATGGTTTTATAAAAAATTAATAATTCTTACTATTTTGCCCTTGTTTTAAAAAATTTAAATTAAGAAAAAAAAATTTAAGATTTTCCTCTTCAAAATATGATTTCTTTCGCCATATGACAATTTTTATTCCAAAGATTCTGGTAACGCTGTATATAAATATAAAGTTGCAGCCAACTTCACGTATAATCTACGAACGAAAAACAAAACGACTTTGCGAGTACAGCAAAGTATGTACTCCCCCGCTATACTCTTTTCCCTTCTCTTCTATAAACTCAAGACTTTGCAAAGTAAACTTTGCTTGTCTGAAAGGGGTCAAAGGACGCCGCTGACGCAGTAGCGAAGGGTTAAATGGTAGTTAATTTTATGAAATTAGTATTAAAATTAAAAACAAAAATTTTATGACATATTATTTGTATGGCTGAAGACCTCAGAAACCAATTTATCAATTTTTTTCACAAATTGTTCTTTCTACTATTTATCTAAGACTTTAAAAGAATTTAATTTACATAAAAAACCGCTGTGTAAAATGTGAAATACTCATCATGACTAGACAATAAATCTGTTACTCATGAAATGTAGAGAAATTATCTAATTAAGTCAGTTGACTGTGTTACCTGTTTAAATTTGTAAGTAATTGATCCCCAAAGCCCTTAAACACTTTTCACTCATATATACCAGATGAAAACACATAAACACACATGTATGCATCCAGAGATATACACATACAAATAAAACATGAAAAGACAAGATGTATACAAATGAATAACGAGTATAAACAGCAAGTAAAAAAAAGAGGAAAATGAAATGAAAATCTGTCTTTCACATTCTTAATACTGGCTGATTGTGTACATATACATACAAATGTTTGAATATACTCAAATAGGAATAAAGTGAAGGCAAGAAACAATCGCGTTGATACTTAGGCACCCTCAATTCACTCATACATTCGTACTTCCAGTTAAAGACATCTAACGCAAAAATCTTCATACATTCATATCTTACAAACGATTTACTAGAAGATGTTGCAAATGTTGACAGGAGCCAAACATTGATTTATGTTCAAATATTAAGAAAATTTATGTGCGGCAAATGGCGGTATAGGGCTAAATTTTCTATAAAACATGAACAAATATCAATAGGAGGGAAAAAAATAAAAAGTACTTGACTTTTTTTCTTCTATTTATTCAGTTATTTTTTTTTTTTTTTTATTAAAATCTTTGTAGTATTTTCGAGTGAACTCTTAAGAATGTAGAAGAAGTTTTACTTCCTATTTTCTTGTATTTGTTATTTTTATTAGACAAGAAAATTTAGGAGTAGTAGAAGAAAAGAAATACTAAATTCAAATGAAATTCGCATTTGAATATGAAATGTCAGCAACATTAGTAATGGCAGACGCGAATAAGAAACTGTAGAAAATTTTAAAGCTGTATGTAGTATAGCAATTGTTTGGCGAAAGGCCAGAAGCGGCACAAGTGCATAATAAGGGGGAATATAGAAGGAATTTAAGATACAAAAAACTAAATTGTTCCTTATACAGAAAAAATTATTCATTTTCTCCAATCACCAAATTTATACCAAATTCATAATATCAAGCAAACAATTAGTTGATTTTGCACCTATTACCAAAATGATTATATTGATTGTAAAATTTTGAATATTTTTTTTTTTTCAATAAATCATATTTTTAATTTTAATTAAAAAAATTATCAAAAAACTCTGCCATTTCAAACAATGTGTTAATTAATTTAATTAAATATTGACAATTCCCAACAACAATTCTACATGTTTAAATTATTTTATTTAAAACGAAAAAAAGTCAATTAAGATTTTTTGTTATTTAATTAAAATTTTAATTGAAAATTTATTTCAAAACAACTAAAGTGTCAATTAAATCAAAATTAAATTTTTAATTTTCTTTTAACTAAAAAAATAATTGATTCAATTATTACATGAATTAAATTTAAATACTTTTTAACCATTTTTTTAATTGATGAAACACTTTTTTCTGTGCAAAATGTCTACAAAAAGCAAGAGTCTGGGCATCTAAGGATGTTTCTCTAATCGCCTGTGAAGATTTTGAAAGATCTTAACATTATTAACTAAAAATCTACAAAACAAGAGTCATAAGAACGGATTATAAACGGAATAACCCCAATAATTTTGGTCGGACTGTTCGGATGTAAAACAACATTCCTGCTAAAGTCTTTCCTCTGACTTTCAAAATTAAAAGGTGCAAGTCGAATGTTTACAAACACTTCTCCCTCTATCATCCTTCACATAAACTTTTTTCTAGTTCGACCACAATGCATTACATTTGTAGGATTGATCGATGATTGATTGAAAAATGAATAAATTAGAATTTGAGGTAAAGGATTATACAAAAATCTGTGAGTTCCAAAAATCTTGGCATAGAATATCCAAAAAAACTAAGTATAGCTACTACTCAATGTCTGTTTTCTTCCAAAATGTTCGTAGTAAACGATCAAAGCTGTCTAATTTGTATAGGCAAAGCTTCAACTTTAATTACACTGTCCAACACAAAAAAATATAACAATGTTCTACCAACTGATTCTTGGAGAGGGGACAAAAAAAGATCTACGTGTATCGGCATTTTAAAAATTTATCAGGTATGTGATGGAATTCGATTTTAAAAACGAAACGATTTCAAACAGAAAATATCGTTTTCAGTATCTTTTCAAATGGATTTTTAAAGCATATTCTTTTTATTTTCTGTCTTTATTCTATTAAACTTTATATTATATAAGTTAACTGAAATGTATCCTGAACAAAAATTTAAGACTATGTCATAATGGATTTTAAAATCGCTCGAAATTCATCACACCTCTTAAAAACGTTCGTTTTGAAATCGATCGATTTTCATCACATACCTGTATATCTGAAACTAATTTTACGGTCTATTTAAAGTTGCACCCTTGTGTAGTAAAAAAACTAAGAAAATAGTGTGATACTTAGGTTTTTGGTATATAGTATCTTCAGTAGACTTATTCAGAACATTACAAGCAACATTTTGTTGGTATGCATTAACCCCCTAACTCTTCTGGAAATGGGTACTTTCTGCAATTTTTATCTAAAAAATCTAAAATTGCCCTTAAAAAGGGATGTCTGGAAATTCTACAACACGCTTAAGTCGAAAATTAAATTTTAATACCAGAAATAACCAAAAACTAAAACAAAACAAAAGAATTAAATAAATAAAGGCAATTTTTAAAGGGCATTGTTCATACGTTATTAAACATAAAGACATTAAAATGCGTTTTAAAATACAAGAGATTGCACATTTTCAAATACGGGAATAAAAATTAAAAATGCATTTCCTAAACTCCGTTGCATTACTACTCGTGGTAAATTGAACGGATGCTGAACTGTGTTCCAAAGACGAATACTGTGAACGAAAAACTGCCATTCAGATACCACCTTCTTGAATATGATTGGGATCAGGTTGTTATTGTGTCTTGACTGCATAGAAGAAACACGTTTAATCCCAGGATTACCGTCTTGGTCTGGCCAGACCAAATTTGTGTTTTGCTTGTAATATTTTTCGCATATAACAAAATATCAATTTTTTTCCTTGAAAGATATTTCAAATAGAACAAAATATTAAAAAAACAGATACGTGAATTCTAGAAATGATGTGTTCTAAGTGTTAAAGCTTTGATATTGTTACAAGTAAGACCTGAGTGTTTAAAATTCTCAATCACTTTATAGTCTTATTTGTATAATATTTTTAGCTTTTCTTAAGTCTTTGGAAAAAGTTTCCTGACGAGCTGGCCTAAGCAACCAGCGAAATGCGCATAGAAACTAGCACAACAATAAATTTCAGTATTTTTAATCATAAAAAAAGATTGGGATTATAAGCACATCATTAATAAATGAATTAATTAATAACGAATGACTCAAGTTTGAATCAAATCAGAAAATTACGGCCCATTATGCGCTTAGTTCAATCTAACTACAAAAACCTTACGCAAAACTTGGTTTAGCTGTGGTAGATGCAAAATAGCAATGTGCGAAATTAAAGACTACATTTTCGATGACTTGCATATGAAATAAAATAATAAAATTATATAATAAGTTTTGTATTATCTAAAGTAATTAGCATACGTGCAATAAAAAATATATTTATTTCCTTTTCATTTAATTGGGGTTTTAGCTGTACAAATTGTGGTCTGGCCAGATCAAGAGCAGAACTTAGTGGTAAAAAGTTACCGAGAATCCTAGGGTTAAATAGATGCGTCGGCTCGTTAGTATAGATGATTTTATGCCAAAAATTAGACATCGACTATTTAAAATGTTGGAAAAACGCCTACCATAAAGTTTAGTTTTCTAGGGTGTAACATGAGAGAAACGTCCTTAATTGTAGACATATCTCAGAAGGACATTATTTGTAGGTGTTTATTTCCTGGTGCCTTTTTTGGCCTTAAAATTAAAAACATAAGTAAAAAAAATGTTGCTCTAAAGTCTGCCGTAATACTGTACACAAGTTTTGACGCTTTAACTTCAAAGTCTAATTTGAGTGATTTAATAAATAAAATTATGGAAAAAAATCAAAGAACAGTTGTAAGGATTAGAAAATGTCTAATTGTTCCGAAAAATACGACCTGTTTTGTTATGTCTGCGGCAAACTTGACCTAAAGATAGAGTAAATTTATTCAATAGCCGAGTGGAAGACATCTATAAAATGTATTTTGAATTGGAAGTTTTTCCCGATGAACTGTAGATGCCTAAGCGTTGCTGTCAAATCTGTCATGCTAGATTTTGAAATTTCTCATAAGGCCCCTATTTAATCACTACACCGCTGCTCATTGCAATAGTAAAAGTTGGCTTAAAAATCTATTCTCGTTTTTCGGCAATATATTTTATAGTAGACGTAGGATATTTTCTATTTTTTCCCACACAACTTTACTTATATTTTCATTTCATTTTAGAAACGTTTTTTTTTTCTTCTTTTACTCTATAAATTTTTTTTACAAAGTAGTCCTCGTTATTGGAATGTTTTCGTTTCATTTGAATTCCTTTGGCAATAGATTCTTGCCACAATGCAATTTGTCTTCAACATTTGTTTGGCGGTATTCATTTCTTCTCTATGCTACTCTTCATATATCGCCCATTTGCTTCAACAACGTCATAAGCCAAAAATCACAAGTTTTGAGTTAATACCACTAATGCATAGTAAATCAAGTGGCAATTATTTATTTTATATGAATATATTGTAAACTCAACTCTTAAGAAAAGAATAAAATTAGTTTCAATTATATTTTGTGTAAATTTAAAGCTTTAAAGACGTTTTCTCTAAAACTAATATTTTTGAATTATGACGATGTTCCAGCAAATGAGCGATATGTAGATAACTACGAATGTGTATGAATGTAAATTTAATTTTTTTTTTACATTTAGTGAAATCTGCAAGTATTTGAACTCCTTTTGCTTTTGAAGCGGTTTTTCTAATAGTTTTGAGGATTATCATAAGCCAGGCTAGAGAGTACCACAGTCAGTGATTGGGTAAGTGAGTATGTAGAGAGAGACATAGCTCTAGGCAGTTTTTCCTTACTTTGATGCTGCATACACCAACCATGCACGCACACATTTAAAACCAGCCACCAAAGGTATGTGAAAGCTTTAGGGGCTTTTGGCCTTTATGGCTTTTCAATACCTCATGCAATTTTTTTTGTTTTCCTCTATTATTTAATTTTTTCTATGCTTAATTTTTTCGTTCAACATTTTTGTGTTGCAACATTGTGGCAGTGTGTGGAAGAGCTTCAGTGTCGGCATAATTTCTTTTATGTTGCTTTAGTTATGTGTAAGAAAAATACATTTTTGCGTTCCTTTTTAAAATTTTTTTTACTGAGTATACAAAAAGTCACATTCAAAAGTATAATTCTTCAATTACAACAACAGATTTTAGAAAACAATTCCTTCTTTTGCTTAACCTCACATGTACTATATTTTAGCCTTAAGGTTAACAAGTTAAAAGGCCTTGATGAAATTGACTATTTTTTATGTGATTCTAAATAAAGAATTTCCTCACGTTTTTTTGTATTTGAGAAATCTATGAGCATTCCCATTTTTTTTTTTTTTTTTTTTTTTTTTTTTTTTTTTTTGATAAAGAAGTAAACGAGATATTTAAATTGCACAAAATATTTAAAATTAAAATTTAAGCAAAAAAAAATCATGGGCTCATATTGTGGCGCATTTACCAAAAAATTCTTACTTAACTATTTTGAGTGCAAAAAGGCTTTAAGATTTGGCAAAGGCGGACCCACAATTTTAAAATTTGTATCAGGACATACAGAATTTACTCAACGTATTTATTTTTGTTATACCCTCCAATAGTACTAGTAGTGAATAAGGGATATCTTCAGTATACCGTATTCAGTTTTTAGACCTAATAAATATTAAACGAAAAAATCCCAAAAAAAAAAACGTGACCAGTAAATTGACCAAACTTTAGCTTTATTTTTAAGAATTTCTATAGATTTATAAATTTTTATTTGTTTTTTTTTTAAAGCTTTCTTATTTTGTTTATTGGATGTTTTCTTTGAGAAAAATAACAATAAGTATTAATATCTTAAACTAAATGTAAATTGTGGCCCTGATGCCAGCGCATAAGTGACCAATGAGTGTTGACAGGTTTTGCGTTTCTTTACTGGTGAGCTATAGCCAATGTATCTACTCTATTTAAACGACTATGTCCTCTAAATAGGAGTAGGGTCTGTGCTAAAGGATTTGGGTGTGTTGACAATTTACGCACGTATTAAGAGCAATATTTCTGTATTTCTTCACGGATGTATGGGATGCTAAGATCTTTGTGTATGATTTCGTTGCGGATAAACCACGGGCTGCCAGTTATAAGGCGTAATATTTTGGATTGCCTTCTTTGCAGTTTTCCAACATTGGATACTGATACAGTTCACCATAGTTGTATTCCATAAGTCCAGATTGGCTTGAGGATGGCTTTGTATAATAGGACCTTAAATTCAAGATTGAGGGTGGAGTGAGAGTTTAGGAGCCAGAGCAACTGAGAAGTTTTAAGTTTTAGTTGTGTACATTTTGAGCCAATATGTTGAGACCAAGTGTGACATGGGTCGAGGTGAATTCCCAGATATTTTATATGCGACTTCTCAGGGACATTGACATTGTTTATTGTTATATAAGGGCAGTTTTCCCTTCTTAAGGTAAATGTAACCTGGGCACATTTCGAAGGATTTACCATTATTTTCCATTTAGTAAACCATTTTTCAACTTCATAAATGTGAGTTTGCAAGTTGTAAGAAGCAATATTAGGATTTTTATCTATGCAAAGAAATGCGGTGTCGTCTGCGAAGGTTGCAATATGTGTAAGGGCACTTGTGGACATATCTGCAGTGTATAGTATATACATAAGGGGACCAAGAATACTGCCTTGGGGAACACCAGCCGAAATTTGTCTGGGGCTTGAGATTATGTATTTGACCTTGACCACGAATGTTCTGTCGGTTAAGTAACTTTTTAGAAGTTTGTGTGTATTTTGGGGTAACAGCGAAACTATTTTATATATTAACCCTTTGTGCCAGACTTTGTCAAAGGCTTGAGAAATATCAATAAATAATGAAGTGCAATATAGCTTTTCCTCAAATGTTCTTCTGATAAGAGTCACTATTCGATGAATTTGTTCTACCGTACTGTGGTCTTTTCGGAACCCAAATTGGTGAGCGGGGATGATTTGGTGATCGTTAAGGAATCGAGTTAGTGCATTTAGAAATAATTTTTCAAAAAGCTTTGATAAAATAGAGAGAAGACTTATTGGCCTGTATGAGCTTACTTGACTGGGATCTTTTCCTGGCTTTGGAATCATTATAATCTCGGATATTTTCCAAGAGGAAGGTTAAAAGCCTATACGCAGAATTGCGTTAAATATATAAAGCATAAGTCTTAGGGCATTGCTAGGTAGTTCACATAACATTTTTGCTGTAATTTTGTCTTGACCAGGAGATTTCTTTGTGTTTAGATTTCGTACAGCTGTTATTATGTTAGGAAATCGAAGTTTCATGGGGTAAACTACTTTCTCATTTATCTGTGGGACAATTATGTCGAAGTTGGTGTTATTATGTGTGAACACTTGTTCTAGGTGGTCCGCAAAAGCTTTAGATTTGCCATTTGGACTTCTGGCCCAACTGCCGCCAATAAGGCGAACTGGAGACTCGTAACTTGTAGGACAGTTTAGGTTTTTTGTGGCTTTCCATAGGCTGTAGTTAGTTCTTTCTGTTGGATCAAGATTTTGTAGATAATTTTGGAGGGACGATACATTGTTTTCCAGGAGATCTTTGCGGAGTGCTCTTTGACATTGGTTAAGTTGGAGTTTTAAAGCTGGAGATCTATGTTGCTGCCATAATCTTCTAAGGTTCCTTTTTTCTCTGATCAGAGTTTGAACATTTTGTGGGCATTGTGCTTTTTTCGTAGTCTGATTTATAGTCGGTGTAGAACCATTTGCTGCGATATAAATTGTATCTGTAAACATGCTTATTGCTTCTTGCACTTCTTCTTCATTTTTCAATGAGATATTAGAGGGTTAGTGTGAACTTATATACTTTTTATATTTAAGCCAATTAGTCATCCTGTTTGGGAAATACCGGTGCTTGGGGATCGGATGTTCCTGAAAGACCGTCAATATTGAAGGCGAATGGTCGGACGAGAGATCTAGAGATGTGACTATAGAAATGTGTTCACGTTTAATGTTCTTTAATACCGCAAAGTCGAGAATATCTGGAATCTTGTTTGGGTCTGATGGCCAATGAGTTGGCTGACTCCCGGAGATAACATCTAGTTTGCATGAGACTATCGATTTTAAAAGCTGTCTCCCTTTAGTGTTATAGAGTCGAGAACCCCAGTGCGTGTGCTTTGCGTTGTAATCCCCAGCTGCAATAAATTTGGGACCTAAGGTTTTGTAGTAATGGGTGTGTTGGGATTCCGGTATGCTATGTTAAGGAGGACAATAAACAGAAGAAATTGTTAGATTTTCAGCCATAAGGGTAATGGAAGTTGATTGGATGTGTTTTGTTTTATATTCGTTCAATGGAAAATGACTCAGTTTTTCTTTTATAATTATGGCGGAGCCACCACACGCTTTTCCACTGGGGTGTTTAGTATCATATATTGAGTATCCTTTGATTCTAAAGCAGTTTTTAACAGTAAAATGTGTCTCAGATATTAGCAGTATGTCAATTTCTTGGGAACTCAAGAAGTGTTCTACTTCTTGTTTATGTTGGCTGAGGCCATTGGCGTTCCAAAAAGAAGATAATTGTATAATGTTATTTGGAATCTTTTAAATGATGTTTGATCGAACCAAACAAACGTTTTGTAAAAGCAAATCTTTTTTTAAAAGTATTTAAATTTAATTAATGTGATAATTGAATCAATTATTTTTTTAGTTGAAAGAAAATTAAAAATTTTATTTTGATTTAATTAACATTTTAGTTGTTTTGAAATAAATTTTCAATTAAAATTTTAATTAAATAACAAAAAATCTTAATTGACTATTTTCGTTTAAAATTAAATAATTTAAACATGTAGAATTGTTGTTGGGAATTGTCAATATTTATTTAAATAAATTAACACATTGTTTGAAATGGCAAAGTTTTTTGATCACTTTTTTAATTAAAATTAAAACTATCATTTATTGAAAATATTTTTTCAAAATTTTAAGAAATCAATATAATTATTTTGGTAAAAGGTGCAAAATCAACAACTTGTTTGGTTTATATTATGAATTTGGAATAAATTTGGTGATTGGGCATTTTATTAATTTTTTCTGTGAAGATGAAAAACATACATCTTTTTCTTAATTAATTCATTTATTAATGATGTGCTAATAATCCCAATTTTTTTAAATGAAAACACTGAAATTTATTGTTGTGGGAAAGCTAGTTCCTATGCGCATTTCGCTGGTTGCTTAGGCCAGCTCGTCAGGAAACTTTTTCCAAATACTTTAGAAAAGCTAAAAATATTATACAAGTAAGACCATAAAGTGAATAAGAATTTTAAAACACTCTGGTCTTAAATGTAACAATATCAAAGCTTCAACAAAGTCACAACAATAAACCGTCAATTTGTTCTTTCTTACATTCCCCTACAATTGGCTGGGTTTTTTCCAACACAAATTGTAGTTGTAAGAGGATAGAAAGAAAAAAAACAAAATTAAAAAAAACAAGATGCTTAAATAAAGCAGCTTGCCATTTCAGTTTTTTATTTGCCGGGCACATGCAAATTTATTATCAAAAATTATTTTTGGGAATGAAATATTTTATTAATTAATTCATTTATTAATGATGTGCTAATAATCCCAATTTTTTTAAATGAAAACACGTACCTAAAATAATTTATTACAAGAAGAAAAATTTCCGAAATTCTTTTAGTTAAAATTATTTAGTTAAATACATCAAAAAAGAAAGTAGAATGATGACGAAAACAATATTTGGACATTCTGCTGTTGTCTTTTAATTGTGAGTGCTTCTTTAAACAAAGGGGAATACAAAAAAGGTAAAAAATATGTTCCAAGAAAATAAATAATAATATTCTCTCTCTCTCTCTCTCTCTCTGTTTCCGCGGGTAAGTGCTTAGAATTATTCTTAAATAAATACATATGCTGTCTCTATAGCTTCTTCTCACTGTTATTTCAAACTTAAACCAATTTGAATTCTTGTTGTTTGAACTTGAAATTACTTTCATTCAACGTGAATTGTAGTGCAATATCATTGACATTTTGGTCTAACTTTAATAGAGTGCTAAATTAACATGAAACAAGTTATTTTAAAGGAAAAACATTCATCCACTTCATTTTCAAAATGCCGTCGAAGCGTCAACTTGAGATAATTTGTTTACTTCTCAAATTAAAAAAAAGTACCAGAAAACAAAAAAGAGTTACCGATTTCATCACATAGTTTTAGTTTTAGAGAAATAGCTTACATTTATTTATATTAGCATTATTTTAGCAAAATTAATGCTCTATAATTAGAAAACTTACTTATTTTAACGCCCGTTTCTACAAATTAATCATAAAAATGCATTTAACAGTTAAAACTTTATTTACAGTTCGACAACAGTCCAGTCGATTTGCATTAAATTTTGAACAGTGTAACATTGCTAATCGTTTTGACATTAAGTGGCATGCAAGTGCCAATTTTCCACTCGCATGCAATGTGATTGTGCATGTGATTGTGTTGAGTTTTTCGAACTGGCAGTAGCATGTGCAAATGCTAGGTAAATAAAAATGCATAAATTACTTATTTTTTGAAGTTAACATAACAAACATCCCAGCGGTAAAACTCAGCAGACCTTCTTACTTCAGGCCTTATTGAAGGCCTGCTTAGAAATTTTTTTTCATTAAATTACTATTCTGATTTAACTGTTAAAGAAGACCTCGGCGCTTTTGTATAAAAGATAAGATACACATTCCACTCTCGCTTTTGTTAGAAGCAAGAAGAAAAGGAGTAGCATTTTTTTTTTTTTTTTGCCAAAGCAAAAGTAAAATAATTATTTTTTTTCCATCCAGCTGTCATTCTTATGTACCTGCCAAAGAAGCTAGGGCGGAAGGCCTACTCCGAAATGACAACGTGTGTAAAAACGATATGAGTATGGAATTGAGCGACCAGGCCTTGTACATCCAAAAGAAAGAGTACAGAGGCCTTCTAGAATTTATTCCGACTCCTTCTTTTTCCCACTGGGATAGAAATTGAACTAAAACGAGCAAACAAAAAAAATTTCATAAATATTTATGTAATACATCGTCGGTCACAGGTTGACAACACTTAACTCGCAAAAAAATCGAATCGGGGGTATTATTTATTTTAATTTTTTTTAATCTGAAATTATTTCAATACCTTTGTTTTTCTTACACCATCTTACAATAAATATCTCCTACTAATTTTGGTTTTTTTTTATTTACTTCCAACACGGTTTAGTAACGGAGTAATAACGTTTTTTTTTTTTTTGTCTCCTGAAAAGTACAAAAAAACATGTTAAGAGTTGTCAACCTGTGACCGACGACATATTTTTAATTCATACATAAATATTATGTAGTAATTTAAAAATAACTGTAAGATAATTTTATTAGTTATTTCAATAGTTTAAGGAGACCTTAAAAAATAATCTTTTAGAATAATAATTTGGTTTAAATGTTTAGGATTTAAACGATTCTTTTCTTTCACTGCACTTATCGTAGATGTTGGAGAAATCGAAAAGAACCCATAATACAGAATATCTAATATCTCAGTCCTATTTCTGGATTTCTCTAAACGTATAAAATCTTCAATTAGGCCATTAAAGTCCTCTTTTAGCATTTTTAAATTTTTAACTCTTCTAATTGATTCGGTTAATTCTGTTAAAAGATTGATATGAGAAAATATGAGAAGAAACAAATAACTAAACACATACATATAAAAAGTACGTGAAACAAAAAGCTGTTGACAGCAAACGCTTATTTAAAATAAATATCACTGAACATCTTCTTTGTTTGTATGCAAAAATATTTCCTAAACACATACATTTTGTATACGAGACGATACAAATAATTAAAAACATAAAAAATTATGTTATAATACTACAAAAAATTAAAAATTTTGTTACATGAGTTAATCGGTTAATCAACTAAAATTAACCAGTTTAATCGAAAATGTTAAATTAACCGATCAGTTAATCGGGTAGAAATTAATCGGTTAACGGATTTACGGTTAACCAAATGAATACCCTAAAAGTGATTACCAAAATATGTAAAATCAACCTTGTTTTAGACGATTTTGCATTGATTTTTTTCTGTGTGTTGTACGTAAAATATTTGATAGGTGTGAACATTTTTAGTATTTATCAAAGACCCCATTAAGTATATATATTCTGGGTCCTGGTTTAATTCTAAGTCGATTTAGTCATGTCCTTCCTGTCTGGCTCTCCGTCTGTTAAAAACACGTTTTATTTCGAAAGACTCACTCAACAGAAAAAACATTATTGGTAATAATACTTTTCAGATCTTCTAAGCAATTTGGGATCTAAGTTCAGCACAATCGGATCCGTATGAAAAGAGCTGCGGACCCAAATGTGTAACAGTCTCCCTTAATTTATATTTTTGTTACAAAAACTAACATAAATCAGTGACAAAATGAACCGATTCTCATTTACTTTTGCACAAGTTCATTTTATATGACTAGAAATCATACTATTACATTTTGTGAAGATCGGTCCATAATTTCCAAGAGGCCCACATAATTCCCACTCTCGGAAAACACTTTAGTATGCCTAAAGCCCTAATGAATCATGGATTTGTAAAAAAAAATCTAATCTGTCATAGTTTTACATGATTGGAATTTACAATAGGCCCCAAATAAAACTCTCGAAAAACACTTTAATACGCCTTAAATAGTAACGAATAATGATATTGAAGCAAAATTTAATTTGTTATAGTTTCGTAAGATTATAATGAAAGTGACGAATTTCCTGAAGGTCAGTCTATTATTTACCACAGGCACCATAATAAGCCTACTCTGAAAATCATTTTAATACGACTTGGCCCATAACAAATATAGATATTGTGATAAAATTTGGTCCACTTAAGCCTTATATGGCTAGAAATGACACCGTGTAGATTCGTGATAATCGGTCCATAAATTGCAATAGGTCCGTCCCATAAAAAGCAGCCTTTTGAAAAATTACAGAAGCATTAAGCATTCTAAAAAAAAATTGTGTTACTGTATTGAAATTTGGTTTCTTTGTTATATCTTCAATTTTGACCTTAAACCTCTAGTCTGGGTCTTTTTGAGTAGCAAAATTGTTTTACCGATGTCCATCTGTCCGTCCGTCAGTTTGGTGCTTGAAATGAGTGTTCCGATGACCCCAAAAATTATGGGGACTAGGTTGTCATATAAAGTTTTCTATTGAAATTTCGCAAGATCGGTGCACAAACTAGATATGTGCTAAAAAGCACAACTGCCTCCAATGTTTACCAATAAATCTGTAATTTTTACCCAAAAACTTTTACTTTTGAAGTCTACTTAAAATTTATGAACTTTTTCTGTCCCTTTCGCCTGAATAAAACTCTAAATCGACAAAAACGGAAAATAAATGGCCGATGAAAATTAAGAAATCGCCTTTTTTATTTCGAAAATAATACTATATGAGCTAGGAGGACAAAATTTGGCTCAGACAGTTCTTATATATAAGGGCTATTAAATATTGAAACCTGCCTAAATCGGTTCATTATTTCATTGATATTATCAAATTTGCTTATGAAGGCTATAATTATAGACCGACCCGATAAAAACAATTATATAAAAAAACCTACAAACCTCTTATAAAAATAATCAGCCTTATTCCGGTTGTCGTTGTCGTATACGACTGTGTCGTTTTTTGTAGTAGAGAACACAGGTTGTGTTTTACTTTAATCTATTATAAAAAACGACACAGTCGTATACGACAACGAAAATCGGAATAAGGCAGAATATTCTTTTACATTTCAAAATCGTTACAAATAATTTTATGATCATAAAGTTTGGTACAAATAGTGTTTTTGTATTATTTAGCGGTGGTACTTCTTCCATCACTCTGCATAAATATTATTCTTGTTTTGGTGAAGGGTATCAAAGATGCATCATATTACTTTCTTTTCTTTTTAAAATTGATAAAATAAATTTTCCTTATTTTTAGATTGGTAACCTTACGCTAATTATTAAAATAATTAACACGTTTAATTGCGGCATTGAATCTTAAATGACACAAATTATTATATATTTCATTTAAAACACAATTCAAATAAAACTCATATCGAAAACATACGACCAACAATATCTTTCACTTTCAATGAATTTTCTCATCTCTTGCTCTCTTTCATTATTACGTTCAACTTAAAATTCATATTTTAAAATTTAAATGAGAAAATATGAATATTTGCCAACGTAATGTGTATTTAAAAATCAGGATGAGATGAATGTTAAATATATGACATCCACTATTATCATTCCAACGTTGATATTGCCATCACCAGCATCATTGCCGTTACCGTTTGTCGTTGTCATCATGAAGTAATTGCAACAGCACGTAGCAGCAGATATTAATGTCATTATTATTAAAAAGGAAAGGAGCGAATGATATGAATTTAAAAGGTGCTCTCGCACTACGTTCAATCCGAGTATCCGAAATGAGGTGAAAAGGAAACAAGAAACAAGTTACATGCTTAAAATTTATGACTTTAAATCGATGTTGCTTTCAAAAAGCAAAAAATCTTCCATAAAATATTGCATTTTAAAAGAGTCGTTGACAACTTTAGTTTATTAAGCAATATTTTTTATATGTACCATTAATAATATTTTAAGAAGTAAGAATCGCAATTGCATAAGAAACATGTTGGTTAAAAGATGTTAAATTTGTAAGACTGATACTCTTGAATGAATCAGAAAAAGTAATTAATCGCCTATTTTATAAGAAAAAAAAGACTTAAATCAGAAGAAACTGCCAAACTGCAAAATTTATACAAGGACAAGATTTAAAAAAACACACAAAATTTCATAAAAGATCTATTGGTAAAAAAACTCCTTTAAAAACCCTCAAAATTTTACGATATTTAAAAAACACTTAATTTGCGTAACAAAAAATTTAAAACAAATTACCGCTAATTTCACGATGTCTTAAGAACGCCTGTGATTAACATATTGTGGGTATTACAGTATCGAGGGTATGAAATGCAAGTTATGTATGTTATATACCGTCGCAAAGGTTAATTTATCTAGTTTCTCAGCATATGTTTTATTCTTAAGATTTTAAAAACACTTACACAGAAATAGGAAAAAATTCAAAATAGTGCATACGCTAAAAATTTAAAAATCCTCGTCTTGACTTAGAAATAATTTTTTTTATACATGACCTACTCCCTAGGGATGGGCAAATTGAAAAAATATATCGATATATATCGTATCGATATTTTTTGAGAATATCGATATATATTAATTAATAATATCGATATATCGATGTATCGATCGTATTACGCAGAAATTATTACCAAATTGAAAAACTTAATATACCTATGTCAATGCATATTTACATATGTACAAACATATTTCATGTAATTCCATTCTAACTTTTTATTGTTTCTTTTAATTTCAAATTTACTGACTTTCCCTCGATTTCGAACAAAACTTTCATTCGCTTAACTTTTCTTTAAAATAAAAATTAACTTTTAAATTTAGATTTTAAGGTAAGTTATGCGAACGAAGTGTTCGTTTGAAATCGAGGGACCGGCAGTTAATTCTGCAATAAAAAAAATTAAAAAAAAGTAAAGAATACAAAAAAGTTTTTATTTATTCGCCATATGAAATCTAAAAAAATTAATTGGGATTAAATAATGCCGGATTACATACTGCCGGTAAACGAACTTGTGACACTTACTATACAAGTAAACTGTGCAATATTTTATTTTTAATATATAAGAACATGCTCAAAGAAAAAAAAACAAAATATTTTTTTTATTATTAACATTCCAACTTTCATGAGCGTATTGCTGCTAATACGCCATAACTAAGGCGATTCTTTGCATAATTCTAGGAACCCTTTCCAAAATATTTTTTCCGGGCTTATTTTTTTGTTGCCATCTCTTCAAAAACCGAGACAAAACTGAACTGTGTAATCTATGAAAAAGTACAATGATAAAGCGCCTTTATTTTCTTATTATTAGTCAAAAACATATGATGCAATTCTTAAAAAGCAACAGTATTGTAAGCAGTTGAGCAACGGTTAAAATGTTGAATTTTATTAGAAAGAGATCTTAAAAATATCGAATTCGATAGTCGTAGATAAATATCGATGTATCGATATATCGGTATTTTTAATATCGGCGATATATATCGATTATAATTTTTTTAAATATCAATATTTTGATATATCGATATTTATTGGCCATCCCTACTACTCCCGGCCCAAAAAGCGGCCAGAACTTCCTTAAAGGAAAAGACCTAAGCTTTATTAAAATTAAAAAATTTAAAAGAAAAAAAAATTTGAAAGATTGAAGAAATAGCTATCTAATTTGTTTGGGACAAATTTTGCTAACTCCAATAGATAATAAGTTACATGAATGAAAAAGAATACCTGTTTGGCCAAAATTTCAAATTTTGATCCCCTCTAAAGCCTAGTACTCTGTTCCAATTTGTGAAAATAGTTTAGCAACATCTATTATTTCATGCGAAAAATTTGACATGTATCAATGTTACCTATCTCGAGAGTTTGCACAATTTGACGTTTTCAATCGTTCAAAGTATGCGACATTGTTTTTCATATTTAAACAAAACCCACATGTATATTACTAAAAAGTATTTTTTTAAATAAAAATCAAAGTAAATATGGATGAAAGACTGTTACCGGTTGTGTTATTTATGTTTTTCAGTTCTCATTTTAATATTCAGTTTACACTTTTTTTTCATTTGCTTAAAGTTCCACGTGAAATAAGTGCAGCTTATATTATTTCGCAGTTGTAAAAAAATGTTGCCAGAAACATTTCGCAACTTTTTCACAAATTAAACAGAGTACAACTCTATCAATATTATTGCATAGAAATTCCGCAAAAGTTTTTTTCATATGAGTTTTGACAGCATTTCACGTGAAATGTTGAACAGAGTACCAGGCTTTACTCAGAAACTTTTTGACCGATCTTGTTGAAAATTTGTGTATAAGCTACTATCCAATTTCATCCAAATCGGAAGACATCGATTTCAAAAGTTGGGTCACTTGACATGAAATCTACCCTATATATGGATTTCACATCTAAAAACCGTTCACCTTTTGAGCACATAGACAGAAGTCGATAATTTGTATGCCCTTCACCGAAAGTTCTATACGTAAAATAGATTAAAATTACACTGTACAACAAAATGAAATTTTTTTTAAAATAACAATGTTCTGCCAACTGGTTTTTGTAGAGGGGTCTAAAAAGGATATGCGTGTCCTATTTAAAGGACATGCGTGTCCTATTTAAAGGACACGTATATCCTTTTCGTGTGATACTTAGGTTTTTGGTAGTGTCTTTAGAAACTTTATTCAGAACATCACAAGCAACATTTTGTTTGTATACATTAACCCTCTTACTCTACTGGAAATGGATCTTTTTTGCAATTTTTGTTGAAAAATGCAAAACTAAAACTTTAAACAAGTATGTGTGTAGTTAAAATATTCTGCGAAGATATTTGTCATGAAATTCTACTATAGGTCCCCCAACACACTTAAGTCCAAAACTCAACTTTGATACCAGGAATATGCAAAGACTTAAAAGCGGGTGTAAGGGTTAATTTTATACTTATGCCAACATGGCGATAAAATATCGCAGAAAAATTATGTTACAAAAAAACGTAATTTTTCTGCCAAAAACCAAAATCACACGATTTTCTACGTTTTTTACTTGACAAGGGTGCAGCTTTAAATAGGCCGTAAAATGAGTTTCAGATGTAAACTTTTAAAAAGCCAATATATGAATCTCTTTTTTAAGTTCCCTCTAGAAGAATCAGTTGCCAGAACATTGTTATGTTTTTTTTTTTTTTTTTTTTGTGTTGGACAGTGTTACTTTAAAAGATTAAGTGGAAAATTAAAAAATCATTTGCAATATTTAGTTTGTTTTTTTTTAATATTTCACAAAAATTGCTGGAATCGAAAAAAATCGTTATTATTTAAAAAAAAATAAAAGATCACCACTTATAAATATCAAAACAGAAAAAGTGAATATCTTAACAAAATCGCAAAATCCCACCAACTCCTAATCCCACCAACAATAAATTTCAGGTTTTTATCAAGAGCACGAATTGGGAATTTAGCACATTAAAACTAAATAATTTTAATGAATTTTTGACTCCCAAGAAAAACTTTGATAATAAATAAAACAAAATTACTGAAAATAAACGTCAATAAAAAAACAAGTCTCATTGAAGACAAAAATTTTAAAAATTTCACATAAATTTAGATATTTTTTTAATTAATGAATGATTATCTATTTTAATTGATTACATGTTCTTCCTAACTTCTGTTTTTTCATACCTTTTGTCAAGAATTCTTCTTGAAATCCAAAGTACATTTTTTTTTTTCATGTTTTTTTGTCTTTCTTTTTTCTTGTTGACCTTTTTCAGCACAACTTGAAGGACAAATGTAAACATAGCTCGTGTCTTAGCTGATAACAATACTAGTATTGTGGTTATTTTGTTGAACTGTTAATAGTTTTTAATCCAAATTTAGTTATTTTTTTTAATTAGGCTTAAGTTCATTGAATTTAATTTGTCATTAAATTATTTTTATGAAGACAGGAATTTAACAACATGAAATCAATTAAAATTTTTATTGATAATTTTTCATTCTGATGTTTGACTATTGACGTCGCCCGGCCTCAATAGCCGAGTGAGTAAAACGGCAAACCACTGACGAGATTGTGTGGTTACAATCGAAACTAGTATGGGCAATCTGTCCGTGAAAGCCTGGGTTCAAATCTCAGCGCAGTCAAGAATGAAAAATTATCAATAAAAATTTTAATTGATTTCATGTTGTTAAATTCCTGTCTTCATAAAAATAATTTAATGAAAAATTAAATTCAATGAACTTAAGCCTAATTAAAAAAAAAAAAAAAAAAAAAAAAATATCTAAATTTGGATTAAAAACCATTAACAGTTCAACAAAATAACCACAATACTAGTAATTTCACATAAAATTATAAAAAAGAAAAGAAACTGACATTAAATCAGAAATTTCTACTGGAAACTTTTGCTAAAAGTCGCATATTTAGAAAATCGTGGGTTTACAAAAATCGCTAAAAGACAAAAAAAAAAGTAACCATACTCGCCAAAATCGGGAAATTGGGTATAAATAACAAACTCACACAACAAAAATTAATTTTTAACACTTCTACCAAAATCCATACGTGACACAATTTTTACGAAATTAAGAAAAATCGAAAATTTCTGTAAATAAAAAAATTAGAAACAAAATTTTCAATTTCTTAATTCTTTACAAAAAAATCTCTTTTTGACAAAAACAAAATGCACTCAAACAGAAATATCGTTTATTTAAAAAAATATATATATATATATACATATATGAGTAAATATCTTATGCCCCAAAAAAATTAATTTTTAAATAATCGACTTTAAACTTAACCCTCCGTCTTACACATGTTTTGATTTTCCATTCAAAATGCATTGAAAAGGGACTGGCTCAGGGAGATCGATTAATCGACTTTTATCAAAAACCGGTTTTCGAATATTCCGAATAGTTGCTATTTTAAAAAAACGGGTTTTCGGTTAAGCATTTTTAAAATAACCGGTTAACCGGGTTTAATTCGAATACATAAAATACAAAAATCAAATAAGTTTCTGTAATAAAACGTAAATTTAAATAAAAACAAAACAATTCACAAAGGTAAGGAACCAACTAAATACAGAGACTTAAGGTATCTTCAGACCTAATAAATATTTGACGGTAAAATCGAAAATACCAGTTAATTGATCTAACTTAAACTTTATTTTTAACAATTTCTATTTATTAACAAAACTTTATTTGTAAGTAGATAACTGTATAATGTAATTTAAAAACTGTTAAATGATGTTTGATCTAGCCAAACGTTTTGCAAATTTAAATAAAAAATTATAGGAATTTAATAAATTTATTATTTGAGATATTCTCGAAAATTTATTTAAAATGAGTTTTAGTTTATTGGTGGTTAAGCATGTCCATGTGAATCCGTAGAATATGAACAGGATTTTTGTATGAAATATTTGTCAATTTGTAGACCACAATTTAAACCTTCCATGACTTTGCTTGATTTCCTCAATTTAGTTTTGTAGTTATATAAATAAAACTGATAAATTTTTTCCATATCGTTGTTGCACCGGAATGTTGTACTTTTAAGCATGAAGATATGCTAGAACTAAGAGTTTTTAGTGTCTTAACGGGCATTCCGGGCAACACAACGGGCTAATATTTTACCCAATGATTAATTTTTAGCAGCGTATTTTAGAAAATTTTTTTTGTTGTCTCTTTAAAACTACTTCGAACGGAGTTGTTTTATTTGGAGCACAAGCAGGTGGACTAATTTAAGGTGATTAATAAGTCGTGACGTATTTTTGCTTTTTTAATCCCGTTCGAAATATCTCCAGAGATAACATCTAAATTAAAATATATAATATTTAAAATACTGTCGCACAAATTAGTATTTACTTTTTAACTGAACACTTTACAAGAACACACGATTTTTATAATCATTGTTCATAATGTATTCTGACTCTTGTTATATTTTGTTTTGACATTCTGCATAAAAAGGTTATACATATATTATTTTTCTTTTTTGGCCAATGTAATTATACCCTCCACCACCACTTTGGTAAATGAGGGTATACTAAGTTTGTCATTCCGTGTGAAACTTTTTTATAATACATCTAAAACCCCATAAAGTATATATCGCTCATTTCGTGCAAGACCGTCACAACTCAAAATTTGGCATTTTCTAGTTAGTAATGCAGAAATGTTCATCTCTTAAATCTCTACAAATTGATCTAAGAACGGAGAGAATTATCGAAAAAATAACGGTAATACAGATGCTTGTGACGCTATGACCTCTCGTAACAAACTTGAGCAATTAACATCAACAAGGTCACATTTCAGTTTGTGTTCGGCATTCCTTTTGTACATGTGGTTTTCTTTGTAGCAAAAAAGAAATATTTGATTTTATAACTGTATTTTAGTGAAAGAGAAGGTTAGAAAAAATAGGTTGGAATCTTAAAAAGGCTCTCCTGTAAAGTTTCAAATTTTGAGTTGTGACGGTCTTGCACGAAATGAGCGATATATTCTGGCTCCTTGAGTAATTCTAAGTCGATTTAGCCATGTCCGTCTGTCCGTCTGTCCGTCTGTTGAAAACACGCTCACTTTCAAAAAACGCAAAAGAAAAGAACAAACTTGGCCTCAAATTGCTTGTAGTTTAGCAGTTTGGGATTGAAGTCCAGCAACATCGGTTTAGTAGGATCAGAACTATGAAGCAAAATGTGGAACCACTACCCAAAAAAATTGATAATTTTGATACAAAAACTAACATAAATGGTGGAATAACGCACGGAATGACATAAAATTTTGCACGAATTCGCTTTATACGACTGCAAATCATACTGTTAAATTTCGTGAAGATCGGTCCATAATTGACCATAGGCCCCATATAAACTCTTCTCGCGGAAAACAGTTTAGTACGCCTAAAACCGCAATAAATAACGCTAGCATACTTAAATTTGGTACGTCACAGTTTTATAATACCGCAAATCACACTGTGAAATTTTTTGAAGATCCGTCCATAATTTACACTAGGTCCCATATAAACCCTACTCCCGGAAAACAGTTTAGTACGCCTAAAACCGTTATAAATAAAGCTATCAAATTGAAGTTCGTTACGTCACAGTTTTATAGGACGAGAAATCACACTGCCAAATTTCGTCTAGATTTGTCCATAATTTACCATAGGCCCCATATAAACCCTACTCTCGGAAAACAGTTTATTGCGCCTAAAACCAAATATATCCCACTTTGGGAAAATAATTAAATTCACCTAAAACCATCACAGATATAGATATTGCGGTGAAATTTTTTACTTAAATTCATATGGCCAGAAAAAATATCATGCAAATTTGTGAAATTTACGGTTAACGCTAAAACTAATTACACTGTTACACTGTTGTATTGAAACTTATTCTAATTTATTTTTTGTAATACCAGAAATCAGTCTTCAGAATTTTGGGATGATTGGTCCATAGTTTACCATAGGTCCAATACAAATAACGCTCCTAAAAATTATTTTAAATCGGGTAAAACTGTTACGAATCATTATATTTTACTCAAGCCAGTTCAAAGTTCTAACAAGAAACGCATAAAATTTTCCTTTTGTCGGTCAATAATTGAATTCAGGTCTAAACCGCAACCAATTTTAATGCTGACGTTCGTTTTTGTGAAGCTTAGTTAATAATATATACATATTTATTTATCATATAGAGCCCACTCCTGTCGGTGGAGGGTATCAAAGATTCGGCACAGCCGAATATAGCACTCTAACTTCTTGTTTATTAAATTAGATTTTATTTCAGCTAATACGGCCTAAAGTTCTTTATGTAATTAAAAATGCATTTAATCCATATTTTCCCAACGTTTCGTGAATGTTATGTTCACTTTATCAAGGGATTCGTAATAAGAGAAATTAATTTTTTATTACATTGAACAATAATTTGTTGTAGACAAACATAAAATACATTAAACATGAAATATTAAGTTAAACACAAACTTAAAAAATTATATCACAGGTTAAGCCTCTAGTACACGGAATGTAAAAAGCCACATGCGCATGTGGTTCTGACGTAATTTTGACGTCAATGCAAAGCCACAATAAGCATTGCGTGTTGTGTGATGACGAATTACGACAGAACCACATGCGCATGTGGCTTTTTACATGCCGTGTAGTAGAGGCTTTAGATATTGCAACAGAGTAACTGACAAGTTCAAGTTTGTCCAATATTCAAAGAGAAAAATACTTAATTTACGGGTACATTTACAACACGAGTAAGGAAAACGATTATAAATTGCACATTAATTAAACAACCGGTTAATTATACCAAAATAACCGGTTCATTGGACATTCCAAAAATTAACATTTTAAAATAACCGACTTGGGCAAAACTAAAATAACCGGTTAAAACCGGTAAAATAATAATAACCGCCCGATCTCCCTAGTCTGGCTAGACTCATGAGTAAGACGAAGTGTTAAAAAAAAAATTTAACAAAATAGTTAGATCGACTCAAAAAGTGATTCTAAGTCGATCGGTATACTAAAAGGACCAACATTTTAAAGTGGTAAAAACATAATCACAAACAAGTTATACCCTCTCCATTACACAGTACAACATTTTTCAGTTAATTGATTGCCAACTCAATTCTGTGAACTGTATGTGAAATTAGACCCAAAAAGAAGAATTTCTGCATCATTCGTTTTGTCTTCTTACCTGTGATTTGAAGTTAGTATCGATTTGAAGTTAGTACTATCGTATAGGGGAATTTATCACGTTTTAGGCCCTGTTGTTTGACATAGCTCGACAACCACTAGCCCAATTTAGTTGAAATAAATTTTAAAAAATTAAGAATTACAATTCCCTTAATCTGTTCATATATTGTTTTCCTATACAAGTAACACTTTCGAAGTTAAAAATGAATGTATGAAGGGAAAAAATTATTTTTTGCCTAAAAATTTAAATTTTTTTTTTTAAAAATACATAAAATATGCAAAATGGAAAAAAGTTTCAAGTCTAGTTATTTTTTCGCAAAGTCACATAACCTATGAGCAAAATGAGACAAAGATCATAAAAATCGATGCACGCGTTTCGCTTTTATTCGCAATTGAGTAAATGTATGAATTTCAAAAATTTGCTCGAGATATGCACAACATTATTTGGAGAAAACATTGACACCTTTTTGATGATTCTGAGAATTAAAAAAAAGGAATAAACAAAAGGTTATTTGATTTTTATGATTGCGGTAATAAATGTACGTGGACAATTAAACGGAAAGTGGACCTTTTTATTATTTGGGTTTTTCCGGTGGCTACCTATATGAAACTGGGAATAGCTGGGAAATTCGTTGAAGTGGTGGTCAAAAAAGTTAACGGCGCCTTTGACTGTTTGAAATCCATCTTTCCGAAACTCAGTGATGAGAAAATTAAAAACGGTACGTATCGTACTCTGTATTTCAATATTGTCATATCTAAATTTGTTAATTTCTATACATTCGCATTACCAATAATTTTTTCGTTTTTCTTATGTATTTAAAACAGGTATTCTCAATGGACCTGATATTCGGAAATTGATCAAAAGTGATTCTTTCACACATTTGCTTTCAGAGCATCACGACCACCAACATGCATGAAACGCATTGAAAGAAGTAATAGAAGTCGTTCTAGGAAAGAATCGTGTGCAGCGAGAAGAGATACAGCAACGATCGGACAGGTTGCTGTTTTATTTCGAAAAAATCGGTGCATCCATGACGCTGAAACAAGGAGAGAGGTTCCACCAGGTGACCATGCCATTTGAAAAGCGGTTCAAAAGCAAAAAATTGGATGCATTGCTTGCGGAGGTTTGTTGGTGGAGTTCCACAATTATGCAGTTTGAAGAAAGCACCGAAGATGAAGACATTGAAATTGGTGGACACAGTGAAAGAAACACGCCCATGAATAGTATGTGTATCTCGGATGACGATACAGACTCAGACCATGAATATGAACAACCTACGAAGAAAACAAGATCATCAGAACCACAAGCGTCAACTTCTACAAGGATGGATATTGCCAATAATTGAAAAAATGTTCTAAATTTTGTTTTTATGCATGTTATAATTGCGTATTAATTGCATATTATTTTATTTTCATTAAGTTTTTATAAATAAAGTTTTTTTTTGCATGATAATTTTTTAATTTATATTTTTATTTTTATTTTTATTTTAAGGGTGGTGGCTATAACTGATTTTTGAAATTCATACCTTTACTCAATTGCGAATAAAAGCGAAACGCGTGCATCGATTTTTATGATCTTTGCCTCATTTGGCTCATAGGTTATGTGACTTTGCGAAAAAATAACTAGACTTGAAACTTTTTTCCATTTTGGATTTTTTATGTATTTTTAAAAAAAAAAATTTAAATTTTTAGGCAAAAAATAATTTTTTCCCTTCATACATTCATTTTTAACTTCGAAAGTGTTACTTGTATAGGAAAACAATATATGAACAGATTAAGGGAATTGTAATTCTTAATTTTTTAAAATTTATTTCAACTAAATTGGGCTAGTGGTTGTCGAGCTATGTCAAACAACAGGGCCTAAAACGTGATAAATTCCCCTATACGATAGTACTAACTTCAAATCGATACTAACTTCAAATCGCAGGTAAGAAGACAAAACGAATGATGCAGAAATTCTTCTTTTTGGGTCTAATTTCACATACAGTTCACAGAATTGAGTTGGCAAATCATGTGTTGTACTGTGTTATTGTGATGTGGCTCTAAAAAAAAAACTATTATTTTACAAAGACCGAATCAAATGTTTATACATGAAATTCTATTTACTTATGAAGTATTTGCAACAAATTTAGTTTTGGCTATCGCAACTTAATTTTTTGAACTCAGGAAGTTTTTAAGAGAGATTAGAATATGGACACTATAAAAAATGTCACTAAAAAAACATCCAATGCTACGAACTCTTCATATATAATATTGACTTTCACAAAACTACAAATTTGTATCTTTTACGCGTAATTGTATTGTTCTTAGAGTTTCCGTTACGAGGTATAACAAATAACTTACACATTTTACCTCTTGTAAATTTAAGCATTAAATCGGTGCGTATGTGTGTCTGTTAAAACAAATAGCGCTGATTTTATAATCAAAACATGCCCTCTAAACTATTAAATTGAATCTTTGTTTTTAAGTACCACTCATCCTTATTCACCTTCAGTAAAAGCTACTGGAGTAGTTGTTGCTGTTTTGTTACTGCTACATACTTACTCGTCTCTATATAACAAGAACACACACAGTATATGTATATGTAGAGACGGTACAGAATATTAAAATTTATGTGATTTTAATATGCTTCAAGGGCCTTATGAAATTTTTATTATGTCACATTTATGAGTTTATGAGTATATCAGCACCATCTAGATCTTTTATGACAAGCTTAACAAAATGTCAATTTTCCCTGTAGAAAGCAAACAGAAAACAAGAGGCACACAGGCAGACAAACATACAGACAGACTGATGTACAACACACCTTGACATTACTGCCAAAACCGATACAAAACACCAACATCATCATACATCGAAAAAAAAAACTAAATTAAGTTTCTAAAGAAAAAAAATTTTTTTTGCTTTTTATTACTGGTACCCTCTCCTACACACTTGTTCAGGAAAATTTTAAAGTATAAAATGATTAAACGTATTCCCTTAAATAGCAACACAGAGAAACTTTTATATAAAATTATTCATATTGATATTGTATACCCTCCAAGCATTTTGCGATTATCTGCCTTTGGTTCAATACTTCGTCACATTAAGTAGTTATACAGAAGATTTTGCAGAATTTAATAAAAACAAGATATAGAATAGTCCAATTATGGGTTTTGAAATTTAGATTTTTTTTTGTTACTTTAAAGACTTGTTCGGATAATTGTAACAACAGCACAATTGAATATACTCTCTTTGAATTTTTTTTTCCAGTTGTTAAATAGTGAAGAAAAATAAGAACATCGTGACAGTTTATTCAGGGTGGCCCAAATAAGGCCTACCAGCGTTAAAAACGTTTAACTTTTTTATTTTGTAATATAATTTTTTGTTTTTTTTTTTCTTTTTGCAGAATAGCTGAATTCTTGGAAATTTATACTGACTACATACAGTACAAAACAACGCGTTAAGATAATTGAATTTTCTCTATTCTTGTCAAAGGATCAATTGTTGCAGCTAAACGATCGTTATTTTTAACTCAAGATCAACATCCACAGACTTCATAATTAAAAATGTAGTGGCGGTTCAATGATCGACTATCCCTGAAAAGCTACTCAGGGAATTATTCCAAATGAAGGTAAAAGGAAAGCTGTGCGACACGTGTTGAAAATCATCCATCTGTCTCAAGTCATCGTCGTTCTAATTGGGCATTTGCAGAACAACTTTGCATAGAATGTTTAAATTGGATCTTTAGATGCAAATATACAAAATTCATATTGTGTAAGCACTAGAGATGCCAATCGGGACTGGTTTTTGCAAATCTAGAGATTCCGTGATTTTTCGGGATATCGGGATTTTTCGGGATTAGGGTTTCTGGATATTTTATAGATATTTATTAAATAAAAAAGTTTTTAAAAGACGTTTACAAACAAAAGTTTTATAATTCATTTAATATTACAAAGTGCTTTAATGATTATATTGATTACTAAAATTTGTAAAAATTTAAAATTGTGATTTTTTCTCAATTAATAATTAATTTAATTGAAAATATTATAAAAAAAAGCAACGTACGATTTCCAACAATGTATTAATTGATTCAATTAAAAAATAATTAACATAAAATCAATATTTTACTCAACTATTTCAGTTGTTTCAAACTTAATAAAAATTAATTAATATATTAATTAAATAGAGCAAACAAGGAATTGATTTATTTGTAAGATTCTATTGAAATTTTTAATGTAAAATTCGATATTTTAATCGGGCGTAAGTTCATTGAATTTAATTTTCACTAAATTATTTTTATGAATAAAGGAATTTTACAACACGAAATTAATTAAACTTTATTAATAATTTTTCATTCTTGACTGAGCTGGAAATTGAACCCAAAATTTTAGAAAAGCCAAAGAAATCAGTGTAAGTCACTGTTTTATTGTTGGTATTATGTTTAAGCTTTGATATCGTTGCAAATAAGACTTTTTGAGTGTTTGTAATTCTCATTCCCTCTGTAGTCTTTTTTGCTGATAAATTTGGCTTTTCTAAAATTTTTTGGGAAAACGTTTCCTGATGATCTGGCCTAAGCCACCTGTACAATGCGCATAGAAACAGCTTATCCTCCAACAATAAATTTCAGTATTTTAATGAAGAATAAAAATAGAGAATTAAGCACAACAAACAAAATTTTTTACTGATTTTTGTTTTGTTTATATAAATATTAATATTTTGTGTGTTCGGACGCAAAATAGATTTGTATATAGAAAATTATTTCTCAGCGTTAACCGAAGTTATAGGAAAATACTTGAAGGATGCCAATGCATTTGCAAAATATTCATTTTCAGATCCCACTTTGATTCCACATCAGATAAAAAATATTTGTAATTTATTTTATTTTTTTAAGTCCTTCATTTTTTAGCAAAATGTTTTGGATTTCTTTTTTCTAGTTTGTCCGACATCTTCCTTCCACATTGTTAATTTTACTTTCTGCAATATCAATTTATTTGACTTAAGTATTAAGTGAACTAACTCTTTTCAATTTATTTATTGCTTCACCAAATCATCCGAATAACAAGCTCTTAAATAACATTCTCAAAGTGTTCCAAGTTATTTGAAGAAACATTTCATAAAAATTACAATATTATCGATTTGGCTTCTTATTTTTCTACCCATGTGCGAAGCATGTTAATAACTTGTTACAGTTTTGTATAAAATATTTTAAACCCATTCGCAGCCTTAACCTTTCAAGGTGCTGTATCGGTTTAAATAGAAGAATTTTTTGTCGAAATCTTGAAAATGTTGTATTTTAAGCAGAGCTCTAAAAGAAATTATTTATTGGTTTAAAATTTTTTGTGTATTTGGAAATTTAAAAAAAAAACACTCAAAAATTTCAAAATATGCAAAAAAAATCCAAATACGCATTTCCGCTAAAATATGCACCAATATGCAAAAACAAATCGATGCCATTTTAACACAAATTTTGTGATTCGTAAAGATATTTGGTCGATATCGTTCATAGACTATTGACAAAAAACGTACAGTTTCATGGAAATCGCAGTCCTAGTTATTAAATAGTGTAAATACAGGATGTCGCAGAAGACTTTATATATGGTTGAAATTGCTTATAACCTTTTTTAGTTATGCGAATATTATTAATATTTTTTTTAAATTTGGAATTTTTATACCGGCCACCACTAGTGGTGAATGAGGGTGTACCAAGTTTGTGATTCCGTCTAAATCTTTTTTACATTGTCAACTTTCATGAAGATGGACCCGTAAATCACCATAAGACTGATATTGTAATGCAATTTGGCCCGTCATAGTTTCAAAAGACTGCAAATCACTTTGTCAAATTTCCATAATTTACCATGCATCCTATATAAGGCCCACTCCTGAAATATTCTAACTGTCCTTGGAGAGTATCAAATATTCGGTACAGCCAAATAAAGAACTCCTACATGTTTTGATAAGCTTTGAAAAATTTTAACGTGTAAGTGGAAGCCATTTTCTACCTCCCAAATCTGTTTTCTTTTTATTTATTTTTTTTTTTTCAAACATTTCGCAAAATGATAGCCGTGATTTTATTTCCAATGTTGGTTTTTCTTTGGAGGTTAGTTTCTGGCTGGTTTACTCAGAGAGACACCTTCTTTTAAATAAATAAAAATTATCAGGAGCTGTTAAATTCGGTGAATTGGTAGGCCAGTTAAAAAATTCTTCAATATTCTACAATTTTTGGTTAGGAACAAAAACCATTGAGGCAGCTGCAGTATGTGCTGTGGCTGCATCTTGTTGAATGCACAAGGTTGAAAAGTTTTCCACAGCTGGTCAAACAATATTTCGCAATATTTTTCGATACACACCATAATTGAAAGGGATTGAAACTCCAATGTCTTTTTCAATAAAATGTGAGCCAATTATCCTTTTGGACAATACATCACACTAAACAGTGCACTTAAGTGGAAGTAATTGCCGCAGATGAAGTGCTCTTGGATTCTCTTTAGTTTTAATCCTTTAGTTTTGATAGCTAATGTAGTCATTGATATAAAATTAGTTTGACAAACATACTTCAAGCTTTTGTGCAAACGCAAAAGGTTTGGACAATGATAAATGCTAAGCTGTTGGTCATCCCGCTACTTCAGTTTCTTTTAATTACACATATTTTCTTAAACAATGATACTATATCGATAAGAATAGGCATTTAAGTTTTGCAAATGAGATATTTATTTTGATAATTTTTTATGAAAAATGCTTGCAGGGTATATTGAACAAAATTTAACATACGAAAAAACATGGGTGTATATTTAAGCACATGCATACATTTATAAATATACAATAATTTTGCATATCAAATGATGTTAAGCCAACCTCTCAGTAAGAGATTGATATGCTATTAAAAATGAAAAATTATTAACAACAACAAAGAAAAAGATAAAATGAAAAATCAAATGAAAAAGGTATGAAAATAAATTTTTCTACATTAAGGTGGCGTCTAAGATCATAGAGACACATTTTACACGTCTTAAAATGTATATTTGGACTCATTACTAGGATTTGTAATTTACCGAACATTTCCCGTTCCCATGTGAGCATTAAAGCTTTCTTTGATTTGTTGGAAGGTTTGCTATGTGAGGAATAATATAAAACAAGTCAGAATGTATTTTCTGTTGATACCGTGCACCAGAGCACTTGCAAACACATTTTCGAGAGTGTACCCTATTTGACATCTATGAGCAATAATGGAACCGACAACATAAAATTATAATATGAGACTTAGATTCATATTTGTGCCAAATATTATTTAGATTATTTAGATATTTACATTTATATGAGATATAAAGAGATTTTGTATGGGTTCTACGGTCAATTCAATACCATCGCAACTTTTTGCCTAGACATAAAAGCTATTCTAGAAGTTACCTTCGTCAAATTTTATATCAATACCAAAATATTAAGGTATTATAAGCGTTATGGCATTAAAAGCTATTTGCGGGAGTGCTATTTACATGTGGGTTATGGTTAAGAATAGGCCGATTCCGATAGAATTTGATAGGATGTTTAAGAATGTAATTAAATGTGTTGTACAAACTACCCTTGTACATTTAAAATCAACGTAAAATTTCTATATTATTATTATGAATGATAGCGAATACCACTACCCAGCAGTGCGGATAACTTACGTCAACCTTGCGATTCTCTGGAAATTACATTTTTTTTTGTACCCAACCGTATGTACATAAGTTAAGTGAAAAATTGAATTGTAATAAACCCCATATTTGGAAAAAATTACTAAAACTTCTTTTTTCACTTTTTACCCTTAAATCAATCTACTATAATTACTCCGCTGGAGCACTTATAGTAATAATCTTCTTTTACATAGCCCACCGTTTAAGTCTCAGCGGCCCCCCTTTTTTTGCTCTATCTGGAAGAAGATTATTTAGCACTGGTGTCAACCCACACGCCAGTACAGTGTTTTGGGGCCAAATTTAATCCAAATACCAAAGTAGTATAAGGGTTATGGGCAGAAAGACTCTTTTCTGGAAAGAAGTTTGTAAAGGGTAAATGTAAAATTATGTTAGTTAAAAAAAGTTTAAAAAAAAAATTTAAAAAAACAATCAATTTTTTTTTCAAAAGATTGAAAAAATAGCTATCTAATTTGTTTGGGAGAAATTTTGCTAACACCAATAGATAATAAGTTACATGGATTCGAAAGAACACCTGTTTGGCCAAAATGTCAAATTTTAACCCCCTCTCACTCAGAAACTTTTTGACCAATCTTGTTGAAAATTTGTGTCTAATCTACTATCCAATAGAACTAACCTTGGTCGGAAGACATCGATTTCAAAGGTTTAGTCACTTGACATGAAATCCCCCATATGTACTCTCATTGTATGTAATAAGTTCAAAATTTAGGGGTTTCCCTTTAGAATGTATTATAGAAAGACTCTATTATAAATGTAGTTGCATATTTTTTTTTTTGTTTTTTGTTTTTTTGTTGCGTTGCTACCGTGAAAGTCAGGGTTATTACCACTCATATTTTTAATTTATTTTATCTTAAGGTGGACTCCACCGTGCCATCCATTCAGGAGTGGAATAAAGATATATTGCTGGTTATCGTTACGATAAAGTAATAAGTGACCGATGATGACGACTACGATGTGGCCAAAAATATGCAAAGAAAATATCCAAGCGAAGCAATCGAAATGTTTAAGCAGGCTTTAGATTTTATAGGGTGCGATAATGTCGAGCAGAAAAAATAACAGATTTCTTTTAAGACATGTATAAGTATGAAGACATACTTATATCTTATGACAAATATTATTGTTACTTTTATTAAGGATGGAAACCACCCTTATTCTATTTGGCGTCGTCAACAAAAAACAACGCAGTTTTTTATGTTTTGTTACAATTCGGTATTCCCGTTGGCAACATTACCATATTTCGATGACTGGTAACATATGTTTGTTATTTTGTAAGAAAAATCGGCGTTGATATTGTCTTTAATTGCCTTTGATTTTGTCGTCGGCGTTTTAGTGTTGTCTTGTATTGCTCTGTGTTGTTAGCTTTAATTTTGATTTCTACGGCGGTTTTGATATCCTTCTACATTTGCGTTGTGTTATTAATATATTTTTGTGGAAAAAGTTTAAATAGCAAGTAAGTGCCAGTTGGATAAGCTAGTGGAAGAGCTTGAAAAGAATCCATCACTAGCCAGAGGAGTTCGCAGGGGCTCTGTTCCTAATAATTTTAAGCAACAGTGAGTTGCTATTGCCACTGCGTTAAATTTTTTTCGTGCTCCAATTAGAACTGGTGATGGTTGGCATGAGCTAAGGCAAATAGTTTGTTTTAAAATTATGCTGTCTGATGGAATTCTTTTTGGAGGGGCTTAAAATTCAAAGCCAAAAGAAAAATGGCCATAAATAAAGCAGAAAGTGAATCTACTGCAGGTGGTGTATTTCAACAGGATCCCCTTGGAGGAAGCTGTTTTATTTTGTTTGGGACAATCGTTGATCTCGTCACTTTTTTTAAATGGGACTCTATTATGTCATGCTTCATGTCATATGTTCAAAGGAAACCCGAAAATAACTTTCAAATCTTAAAAAGGATAAAAATCCATTACTTGGGAAATTATGATTTTAAATATGTCACTTACTTTTCATCGGGCAAATTAGAAATACAAGATTTCTGTCTAAGCAGTTTTCTTTTCAGAATTAATTTTTTTTCTTCACTGGAGGAGTCCGCGTCAGGAATAAAAAACATTTTTATTAAGACTTTACTTTTTTCACAAGCTATTATTTTTTTAACTTTTAATGCACAAACACCACAGAACTTTTTTTTTTATCAAAAACAGTAAACAAAGTGAAGCATCTGATTCTTATATTAGAGATGTGTGCTGTGTTTTATTAACATTATCGATAAACTGTCAACGGCGTTGTAACACTCTTACAAAATACCAAATTAACACAGAATTGATGTTGCCTATGATTAGAATTGCTGTTGCCTTAAAATTAACGTTGTTATTGCCGTTGTAATTGCCGACACCAAATAGAATACGGGTGAATAAAAATGCATTCAACTAAATATAAATTTTAATTTGTATATTCATTAACGTCAACAATCTGAAAAACGTCAACGCTCTCGGTTTTAGTTAGTTGGCGTTATCCCGACCGCACTCTTTTAGGGGGTTAAGATTTATACAAGATTTATTTTTACCCAATATTAACTAGATGTAAACATCTATATGAGATATTTTTCGTCCTTGAGTGCTTTAAAGGAGATGGGGCAAAATTATGTCATGACATAGAAGCTATTATAAAAATTATTGTAGCACAATTTTGTATACAAAAATTTGACGAAACAGGTTAGTTTTCTCAAAATTTTTGTATTTAATGAAATATTTAAAAAAAATCACATTTCGCCGGAAACCGGGGGTTACAGTTTCAGAGTACGTTAAACTAAGTTTAAACTTAATCCACATCTCAAAAACCCGGCTTTGGTACACAAATATGAATATTTTAAAGGAACGTCGTGGCTCTTCAAATGTTAAATTTTTTTTAAAAAATTTGTTAAGAATTCATTTACTTACCTTACGACATCTCTGTATGTCTTATTGCGTAGTGCATAAATGTGCGCTTACTTTTTCAAATTCACTATTAGTACTTCGCAAGACAATAAACATTTTTATTGGATATGCTTTTTCCATATGGTTGTAAAAAATACTTCCCTGTAAAGGAAAAAAAAGGAGATTTTAATAAAAAGACACAAATAAAAAAATTTAAGAAAATAATAAAACATATGGAACAAAAAAATAATACTGATAATATAAATAAAGTAATTTATTAATAATAGGTTATTCCTGATGATCTGGCCCAAGCAACCAGTGAAATGCGCAAAGGAGCAGCTTATCATCCAACAATAAATTTTAGTATTTTTATCAATTAAAAAAAAAGGGAATTAAACACAATAAATAAAATATTTTAATGAAAAAAATTATGTATTCCCAAAAACAACTTTTTTGATAATACATTTTTGCAAGTGCACGTGCATAAAAAACTGAACTGGCAAATTGCTTTTATTTTGATTTTTTGCGAAAACAATAAAAGCAATTTGTTTTTGTTTTTTCTCTACCCACTTACAACTACAATAATTGTTGGGAGAATTCCAACGAATTGTAGTGGGGAATGTAAGAAAAGATAAACTCAAAACAGTGTTGTTATATTGTTTAAGCTTTGATATCGTTGCAAACCAGACTTTTTGAGTGTAGGTAATTCTCATTCCCTCTGTGGTCTTGTTTGCTGATAGCTTTGGCTTTTCTAAAATTTTTGATAATAAAATTTTTTTGATAATATAGGTAATGCAATATTTACAATGCCTAATTTTTATTCTAATCCCTCTATGCTTGCCTGCAGGAGACCATAGTTGCTGTCGGGAATCGAACTCGCAACCACCGCACTGATAGACTAACTCACTACCAACTAGCCTACCGGGGTACCCTTCTTTCGATGCATGTCTTTATATGTACGAATGTGTAATACAAAAAACTTTCGGTCTGCTGTTTTTGATATGAAAACAAAATCTCGGTTATGTCAAAAAAGTACAATTTAAACGAAAAGAAGAAGATTTTAAATCAAATCAACTAGATTTCGTTATAATGTACATGGGCTTTAAGTTAAATTTGAAATAAAATATTTTTCGGGCAAATTTAATCTAAATCGTTCGCAATTTGTCTTTTCAAACAATGTGCAATCTTCTGCATTAAGTTTATCTAGAGGTGTACCTCAAGGGTTAATTCTCGGACCTTTGCTTTTTACACTCTATATAAACGACTGGCCAAAACATCTTGTTCACTGCAATATACATATGTACTAGGGATGCCAAACGGGAAATCCCGAATCCCGGGATTTATTTTTATGAGTCCGGGGATTTCAAACATATCAACTTTTATGTACAAAACTGTTCTTTTTTATTGAATTTTTATACTAAATATAAAAAAAATTATTAAAAATTATATTTGAGTTATATTTTTAATTGCAAATAATTCTTATTTTTGAGTTTAATTTTTGTTTTTGGCACACAGCGAGTATTTAAAATTTTTGCTTGATATATGACGACTATTTCTGGATTTTTGTATTTGGCTTAATAAAAACTATTATTTAAAGTAGAAACGATATTTGAAGATTCACAACTCAACCCTTTGTACAATTACGTTTAGCAAATTCAGCTTTGGCTTAAGACGTAATACCAAAATAAAAATGATTATTTTTATGCAAAATATAGAAACCAAGAAATAATTGTTATATATCAAGCAATAAATAAAAATTATTCACGATCCAATTAAAGTTTTATTCAAGAACTAAAGAATAAAAGTTGATATAATTATAACAATTAAGTCGTAATATTGATGAAATAGCTCATATTCCTTCCGCTCCAATAATAATAACAAATTTGCTTAAAAAACATACGGTATTCATAAATAAATAATTTAAACTTGAAATCTGTTTTAAGAAACATTTTATAAACATTTTGTTTTAAAATAAATTTCAAACGTACTTAACTTATTGATAATGAATTTCGCCCTCACCCTGGACGTGTACTGCACTGCAGTCGACATAGTTTTACAGTATTTAACTCAGCTATCGAGATCGATGAGGGACTACACTTTGCAGTGTATTAATGTCGTCACAACTTAATTCACATTAAAAATTGAATTGCTGTCAAAAACCCGAAATGAATTGATCTAGAAAAACTAAGAGATACGTATATTTTTTTAAGCTTTTTTCAGAATCTGATAAGCTTTATCGTGTTATAAACATATGTATAAAATAAATTGTTTTGTTGTTTTTATTTTTAAAAATTTATGTCACGTATATAAAACCATTTGAATATGCAAAAAGTGTTGTTTATTAAAAAAAAGTAGCATCTTAAAGAAACACATTGATTCCGAAAAATCCCGAAATCCCGGGATTTTCAAAAATCAGTATCGATTGGCATCCCTAATATGTTCACAGACGATGTACAGTTGTATTTAAGTTGTCCAGTACAATCTGTTCCTTAAAACATCATGAGACTCAATGATGATCTGGAAAAAATTTATCGAGGCTAACGGACTTTGTTCGAACACCTAATAAGTCGAAGTGCGTTTTAAAATTTCAAACGCTGCATAGCATGTGGCGTTGAAAATTTAAAAACGGTGCATAAATGTAGAAAGCAACAGCAAAATTACAAAATTTTTGGCGTTGCGTTGCGTTTAATATGATTAGGGCCTTAATTTGCTTGTACAGGAATTGGATATTTAATAATAATAATAATAAAAATAAATCCTTACATACTAAGAGGGTTGCACTCTTCCGGAAAGAAGTTTGTAAGAACACCATTTAAGATTAAACACATACAATATTTCCGCCATTTATAATGGGCTTTGGCCTTATATCAATTAAAACGTATCTCTGTACCAAACATCATCTTAAATTATGTTGGAAATGGCTACCTGTACTTTGCGTAGAAAATTTACATGGACAGACGGTAGCTGGACGAATACACGTCGGCAGATCGATTCAAAAGGTGATTCTAAGCCGACCGGTTTACAACCAACATTTAAATGTGTTACACATGGTCTATGGTTAAGTGGGTATAATTAGGAAATCCGTCTGCGAATCAAGAATTTGGCCATTTTTTGTGCCGCACTTGTAGGAATCTAAAAAAATCAACATTTATCCATATAGATAGACGTTCACATGGTCTCGTATTATAGAGGCGAAAATAACGGCTAAAATTTGTCCTTAGAAAAGAAACTTGTTTTGTACAGGTCTATCATAAGACTAATATGGACATATGGCATCCAATAATGTTGTACTGAATGCCCATCAAACATCCAGAGGCTACAAACAAGACAATCTGTGCCCCATGGCATATAAGTAATGCCATTTTCCAAAAAGATCTTAACCTCCCTACCATTCAGGAGGAAATTAAAAAGATTCATTCAAATACATAGATAATCTAATGGTCTATCGTAACTACCTCCTTCGGGATCTGCTACATTTCGAAGTCTAGTCATTAGATTCCAAAAAGATCAGGCGTAGCAGGCTTTTTTGAGATTTGAATACAGTAAATTAGCGGTTAACAATTAGCACTAAGCTTTGAATACATATTGTAAATTTCGAAAAGAAAGATTCAATAATAAAAAAATAGAATCTGGGAATTATTTCTTTTTCATAAGTTTCTTTATTATATTCAACATTATTCATTTTTCGAATTTATTCTATGAGCTAAATTTCAGTTATGAATTTTATAAAAATCTCATTTTACGACAAACATTTCTGGTAACACCTCATTAGAAGGAAAATTAGATTCACAATGTTAGCACCACCCTAATATACAACACCATAATATGCCTCCATTATAGGCAGCATATAAAAGCAGCAGAAAACACGTAAATCTACTTTTTATATTTGATTTTTTTAACAACCTCTATCGTTCAATGGCTTCTGTGTCGCAAGATTATGGGCAACATGTCTCGACACTATGGTTGTCTTTGGCTGTTGTTGGGAAAATGTTTGTTGTTCCATCTTTTTTATCACCTTAATTTTCATCTTGTTGTTTTTTTATCCTAGTGTGTTAATGTACTTTTGTGTTTTTACTTCATTAATATGTCTGGCATCATTGCCAAGAATATTTGTTTTTGTTTCAGATTTTTTTTTTTCTTTACTTTGATTTAAACTTTTTTGGATATTTAAAATAAAAATAAGGTATGTCAGTTAAATTAATTAAAACTTTTGTCCCTTTGGGAAGCAAAAAACAAACAAAAAAAAATCATTTTATTGGTAACGAGTTCCCCAGAACTTAAATGATCACCTTAAAAAAGCTGTCTGTTGTTAATTTTAATTCTTTGAAGAGGATTTTATTAATTCGTTTTTGCCCATCAAACTTTGTCTTTATTTGCAATGTGATTTTGGCAAAATTTAATTTATTCATCACATATTTATTATGTAGTCAACATGCACACCATCATCAACACCAATAACGTCATCGATCCAATTAAAAAATTTATTAATATGGTAATTACTGGAAAATTAAAAACATGTCTGTCTCCCGCATAATGATATTAAATTCAAAATACATATTTATTATCAAAATTTTTTCAGAAAAATATTTTTCAGAACAAAAAAATTTTTAGATAAAATTTAATTTAGTTTCTGTTTTAAATTTATAATAAAGATTAAGCATTTATTTACAAACTCGTTTCTGTTAAGTAATTCCTACAATCATTTCAACCTAAACAAACGGAAATAGGAAAATTTGTATATAATTTTCACCAGATATGAAAAAAACGTAGTTTGCATAAACTAACACCGGAAATAAAACAGCCTCATAACTGTACAGTATTTATTTATTTATTTTTTTTTTTTTTGGCAATTGTGTGGGTGCATATGTATAGATGTATATGTATATGTAAATGTTTGTTTGTAGTAAAAACTTCCTCATTTGTAACGAGTACATTACATTACAAAAAAAAAAAGAAAAAAAACCAAAACTGTACTAAAACTGAAACTGGAGTTTTGGTTTTGTCTGTAATTTATATTGTTTCTGTATATCGTTTTTATGCTGTTTTCTCTTCGCAATTATATTTTTTTCAATTGTTGTTTGTTTTTTATACATTTGTATATTGTTATTTTAGTTTACCTTAAAATTATGAAAACTATTTGCATATATTTATTTTTCTGCTTGGTCTAAAGATAAATCCCAATTTATATTACAGTGACAGAAATAAAGGAAACTTCACATAGATCTTAAACCACTATCGTAGAAGTTAAAAACGATATAGCAAAAAAATCAATTTAAAAACACAAGAATATTTTCATTTTATATCTATTAAACATCTGCATTAAACTTAATAATGATGTTCATAAAACATTCATTATAATTTTGTATTCAGTAAGATGAATAACTATGAAATGAAAGCAACAAACACTTAAAATTTAAGAGACGAGTAAGATGCAGTTAGTTTGTTTACTTAAACAAGAGAATGTAAATACTAGGAACTCTGAAACAAAACAACCACTGAATAAATATCGAATAAGTTCATGGGAAAACACATTTATTTAAAAGTCTGTATTGCCAGAAGTACATTTATTTTAATATAACAAAAATGATAAAAATTTGACTTTGTTTTCAATGTAAATTAATTTTTTTTAATGTAAATTTTTAAACTTCAAAAAAATTTTATTCAATTTTCAAAAACATGTTTCAGCAATTTGTTTTGCTTGGAAGTACATAAAAAAGTAGTTAGGAAAAAAATTTAAATTTAATTTAAAAAATTACATATCGAGGGTTATTATTCAAATAGTGCTATCAACAAAATCACCAATTTTACAGGAGACCGAAAAAACTGATTTGTTCTATAACTCTAAGAGTATTAAATAAACTTTGTTTTACAATGTTATTCACAATAAACGTCTTAATCATACATATATAAACATTTTTTTAATTCCACATATTCGCGCTAATATGTCTGATAGCACTACTTACAAATTAAAAGTTTATCGATTTGAACATTGAAATAAGCAGATAGCACTATTTGAACAAAAAAAAATGATTTAAGTAACACGAAATAAATAATTTAAGTAATACGAACTTTTATTAAAATAATTACTTTTTTTTTAACAAAACAATATTTAATGAAAAAGTAAAATATTAAGAAACGCGTAATCATATTAATATGACTCGAAATGATGTTTATTGATTTACCCATATTCGAAAGCAATGAATGAATTTTTATTCGCATGTTTTAAATTATCATAAAAAGAATGATATTCTTGCGGAATAACATGTTTCAATACTTTTAAGTGCTTCCATTGATAAGTTGAATAGGACGTGAGCCAGATTGTAAGGGATTCGCTTCTATATGACCGCTGTATGTTTTAAATGCAGTCGGAAGGTTATTGTATTCGTCATCAAATCTAACTTTATAAATTGCAGATATCACTATTTTAATAATAACCCTCGATACAGTGATGCCAATAGTAGGGAATTTTCCCTTTTTGTAGGGATTTTTTCGGAAAATTTACAGCGTAGGGAAAAAAGGACAGATATTTTATTTTAAGACAATTGTAGGGAATTTTCAAAATATTGTCTCATTTTCAATATATTGTGTTAAAATACGTAAATATTCGTATTATTTTCATTTAAAAATTAAAATTTTTCATAAACCATAGCATTTAGGTACAAATGTATTGTTATCCTAAGAGCCCTAATAGCCTGGCAATCTTCAACAAGTGCCACAATCATGTACGTATATATTAGGGGAGCCGAATATTTGGGTTCACATTTGCGAACTAATCGCTTATTTTTGTTATTTGCATTTGCTCTCACATTCGCTAAAAATATATGCGAATATTAAAGGAGAATGTTTAATGAATGAAACAAAGAGAAATAAAGTCATACAATTTGGAATTTTTAAAAAATTTTAATGAAAACTTTTAAGCATGTGGAAGGATATATATTTAAAAGGAATTTTTTTTTAAAATTTTGAAATAAAGATTTTTTTTATATTCAACAAAGCCTTCCCTTTTATTTGGTACCTAGTTTGGTAAAAAATATAAGATACTTATATTAATAAAAAAAGTATTCTTGAAAAAGGTTAAGTCCTTTAAAAAGGACAAAAGATGAGGAGATGAAAATCAAACACGCAGTTTGACTTAGTTTTGACTCTAGATTGAAGGATATACAGTGGCGTTTCTGCCAAATTCATTTATTAAATTAAATTAAATTTGTCACACAGTTTTTTTTTTTTTTAATTGAATTTTTACATGTGTGAGAATGTTAATTTTGGTTTTTTCTTGATGTTAATAAATGCTTTTTTTTAATAAATGTTAATAAATCCCTTAATTATAATATTTACGAAATGTTAACAGAGTATGTATTTGTTTGCCTGAAGCTAAAACAAATACATTTTTAACGTAGGGAATAGTGTAGGTATAATTTTTTTGTTTGTAGGGAAAAAGAGGGAATTTTATTTAGACACGTAGGGATTTTTTTGAAATTTCTCTTGGCATCACTGCCTATATATATTTTTGTAAAGGTAACAAAAACGAAAAAATTACATTAATTTATTAAGTAGCAACATTGCTATTGAGTATTTATATAAAAAATGAGAGAGAGGGAAAACTGTAAAACAAAAGCCGTTTCATTAAACCATGGCCCAATTAATAGGTCTGCTCGAAACGCCTGCTGATTTTTTGTAGAGTTGTATTTTTATCGTGCAATTGTTTTTGTAGCAATTGTTTTTGATATCCCGTCCATTTATTACAATATTATTGGGTTTTGACATCTTTAACATAATTTACACAAACAAAATGCATGTTGTTTTTTCTATAGTTGCATTTTTGTAGTTTCGCGCAGACCTACTAATTGGGCCATGCATTGAACAAAGTCTTTGTGTTTGCCATATGAAACGAAATGCGTTTGCTAGTAGCATGAATAAAACAAGAGTTTGTTCAGTAATCTGAATTTTATTTGAATCAGAACTTCATTGGATAAACATATTAGTATGTTTATGAATGAAGTTATTCATGCAGCCCTTTAATATCTATACTCAAAGCAAATTCATAACAGATAGACTCGCCTTAAGTCGCTTTAGAAAACTCCCACTTGTATGTCAAAATCAGTCGTTGCGTCAAACGTATTTTAAAGAAAAATATTCAATATATTTAAAAACTTCGCACAAATTAGAACAATTCCAAACGAAATGACGCGTAAACTTATTTAAAATCAAGAAAAAGTTAAAATGCAAGGAGCAAAATATAATCACTTAAGCTGTCAAGACCACCTATTATGATTCGCTTTGTTTATACCCATAATGGAAAGCGTGTGTAATACTTTCTTTGATTTACACAAAAAATTTTGTGAAACGATGTTGGAGCGTTTTCGCACTTTAAATCCCATTTTTTGGAGCGACGAGGCTCATTTTCACTTAAACTGCAACGTAAACAAGCAAAACTGCTGTTACTGGTGTCCAAGAACCCACAACCCTCTATTGAAACATCAAAAACCATTGTATTGCCCCAGGGTAACTGGTTGGTGTGCCTTATCCACACATGAGATAATTGGACCATTTTTTTCGAAAATTCTCGAGGCCAGGCTAAGAATGGCAACGTTGAAAATTATCGACCAATGTTTACGGAATTCTTTTTGCCAAACCTGCGAGCTCGTCCATCGTACTCTTTACACACGCGGTTTCAACAGGATGGGGCGACTGCACACACAGGCAGAGCTTTGATGAATTTTCTTCAGGAAAATTTCCCGCAAAAACTGATCAGTCGCTTTGGGGACACCCCATGACCACCGAATTGCCCCTATATTGCCCGATCTAACTCCCACGTATCTTGTTATGGGGCTACCTCAAAGAGATGGTTTATAATGGCAATCTCCAATCTCTTGCGGCTTTAAAGGAAAATATTCGTCGAAAAATCAGCTCAATTGAACGAAGTTTACTGCAGCGTGTGGCGCAGAATACAAGGCTCCGTTTTGAGCAGTGTGTTCAATTCGACAGAAGGCATCTGGATGGCATACTCTTTAAAAAATAAAATCCGCATTTCCATTCCATCATTCAATGCTCTTAATAAAACGTTGTATCAATTATTACGTTTTTTATTTAAGTTTGAAAATATAAATCTGCTATCAGACATCCACCTTTTAGGATTCCGATTGATTTTTAATCTGTTCTGAAGTTAATTTAATTACCAATATTCAACCCGAGTTTCCTCAAAAGTAGTGTTGGTGCAAATAAAACATTCTTGTTCTTGCTATAAATTGTTTGTGTAACAAATAAAAATTTTAAAATTGTAATAGTAAAAACAATACATTAAAGCATTAAAAATTTCTTTCAGTATTTTAGAATTTATTTGGCCATTTTCATCAATATTTAACCATAAAACTCTAAACATATTTAATACAAAAGTTTTTAGACAAATTCGGTTTAGCATCTAAACAACAACGTACATAAGCCAATGCACACACTCTCGCACAAGCCATCATCCAGGCATTAAGAAAATGTTTAGCAGGTAAAAGTGACCGGGCGTCACCTCTCTTTCACCTCTGGATGATTTAGCACACATAAACCCATTTTCGCTAAGTTTTTATTTCAATGTATAAAATTTGTTAACTTAGATAAAAATTAAGAAAGTTATAAGCCATTATTAAGGAGAGAAAGCCGAATTTGTTTTTCACAAAAAACTGCTTTAATTCTGTTTAAGCAATAAAAATTTTTTGGCTTAAAAACAAAATTTGTATGGTAATAAAATCGGCTTTTTTACTTAATGACGTATAACTTTTTTGTCATTTTGTTATATCTTTTCAAGAAAATTTAAGACACCTATTATCAAAGTTGTTTTTGGAAATACAAATATTTATTAAAAGATTTTGTTTGTTGTGCTTAATTCCCTTTTTTAATAATTGATAAAAATACTGAAATTTATTGTTGGAGGATAAGCTGTTCCTATGCGCATTTCACTGGTTGCTTAGGCCAGATCATTAGAAAATGTTCTCCTAAATAATTTTAAAAAAGCTATCAGCAAACAAAACTACAGAAGGAATGAGAATTACCTACAATACCCTCAAAAAGTTTTATTTGCAACGATATCAAAGCTTAAACAAAATACCAAACAATAAAACAGTGATGAGTTTTTATCTTTTCTTACATTTCCCACTGGCCTAAGCAACCAGTGAAATGCGCATAGGAACAGCTTATCCTCCAACAATAAATTTCAGTATTTTTATCAATTATTAAAAAAGGGAATTCAGTCGATAGTTAACGCTCTCCGTGTAAAGACTTAACTCGCAATTACTCATAGTAAATATAACTGTTTCTCCCAAAAATACTAAAAATTATTATTCATTTATTTTTTGTTTTTGCAAAAAACATATTTAAAAATACATATTACTGCTAACAAAAAAAAATAAAAAAATAACTTAAAAATGACCGACCCGCCTGATCGTGGTCGGCGTCCAACCCCTCTTATAACTTTTGATAAGTCTAAACATCTTAACATAATAACACCTGGTGAGAAATTTCTCGTAATGGAAAGAATAGACAACGCTGACACATTGGCCAATGTATCCCCCTTTTTAATTAAAAAAGTAGTAGACAGTGTCGCTGGAGGCGAAGTACTACAATGTAAAAAATTGTTAAACGGATCCATACTCATTCAAACTAAGTCTTTTGTCCAAGCAAATAAACTTATTCAGTTATCTTCTCTATCACCAGAAATTAAAATAGAAATCAAAGAACACCCTGGACTTAATTATGCTAAGGGAGTTATTTACTCCAATGATTTAAGAGGAATAGAAGAAAATGAAATATTATCGGAACTAAAAGAACAGAATGTAGCATACGTTAAAAAGATATTAAAAAATATGGATGGAAAGTTATTAGAAACTGGCTTAATAGTGCTAACTTTTGCATCTACTACTATTCCTTCCGATATCGGAATTGGCTACGAAAAAGTTAGAGTGCGCCCCTACATACCCCTACCATTAAAATGTAAAAACTGCCAACAATTCGGTCATGTAGCAAAAATATGCAAAAACGAAAAAATATGTGCTAACTGTTCCAACACGTTCCACACCAATGAAGAATTGAATGAAAAATGTTCCTTACCAGCAGCATGCATAAATTGTAAAAGCCAAAATCTTAACGACACTAGGCACTCTTCCTTTGATAAATGTTGTCCCATCTTTCTAAAGGAAAAAGAAATTCAAGCCATATCAACTCTCGAAAAAGTAGGCAAAAAAAGGCCACAGCATTATACAAACAAAGACATTCCCAGCAAAATACTACTTACTCTTCAATAACCAAAAATAATGAACAAAATATACCTTCCTCGTCTATAAGCATGCCTCCTCCAATAGAATCAACCAAACCACGTTTTGTCAAAGATTATTCGGACTTAATAAGTGATAATGATAACTCTCTATCGGAAATGGAAACAGATCATCTAAGCAGTTCATCACAAACTATCAATGGTGCGCAGCCTATTATTTTACCCAAAAATGCTTCAAAAAAATTAAGGTTCAAAATAAAGCAAGCTACCCGTAAATCTAAAAGAATTAATAATTAACAGTTTCAAAATCTTATCGAAATTTAAAACAACTAAAATGTGTCAATATGCCTTCATTGTTTTGTATATTTCTTTTATTTATTACCGCATATTTTTAACAATAGACAATTATATCAGTATCGGACAAAAAAATATATCATCATTAATATCTTCTATTTTAGAAATAACCACTCTCACTTATTACATGCATATATTTACCAATCTACATAAAGTTACTATTCTCATTTTTAAATTATATTATATTAAATTTTCTACTGTTAATATTATATTTATTTCTTATTGCTTTTATTCTACTCTATACTTTACATCATTAACTTTATCAATCACTTTTAAAGTGAAAACTCTTATAATAAATTGTACTCTTTATCGGTTTATTATAAGATCAGTGAATCTAAAAAATTGTATTCCGCATTCCCACAACCACAATGGTAAAATATGTATGGCTTTGGTCTTTACACATATTTACGCAGCTTATATGAAAATCAAAAACAGAATTCTACATTTGTATATACTATACTCTCATCACACTGCTAATATCTATCTCTTCTTGTCACAAATCACTTCTCCAACAATCTTAATTCTCTTTGTTATAAAAATCTCTTGTGATATAGAAATCACAATCATAGTTACATATTATGCTCTTATTTGTAATACAAATATGAGACGCTCCCTCTTATTAAGATATTTACACACACATCATTTAAATATACCCAATTTTATACAAACAGCTTCACCTCAGCCCAAACCACAAATGAGAATGCTCAATATATATCTTATGTCTAACTTTATCAATTCTTTCTTCATTTATTCGATTTTATTCTCAGTAATTATAACAATATTTTTTTTAACACTTAATAATTTTTTCTTTAATCCAAAAACGTTGCATAAACACAAACTCAATTTTACACCGTATTACGGCTGTTATATTAACCCATTAAAAACACTCACATTACAAATGCATATACGCAAATATAATATACAATTAGTTTTTACTTAAACAATAACACTTAATATTTTACAATGGAACATGAACGGCTACATAAATAATTATAACGAATTACAAATACTAATCAAAACCTACTCCCCAAAAATTATATGTCTTCAAGAAACCCATATCCATTCTCCTGTTAATATTCCTATTCCTATTAATTATACTTTATACGAAAAGAATACATCTGCAACAAGGTATGGAGGTGTTGCTGTCCTAGCACATAACTCACTACAACAGAAACAAAATTCAGTATCTAATGATTTTGACACAATTTCCATTGAGATTATATCTAAAATAAAATTTAATATTTTTAGCGCATACATCGCACCGACAATGAATTTTAGTGAATCTAATCTCGTGAATATATTTAGATCAAACCTTCCTGCACTCATATCTGGAGATTTTAATAGCCCCCATACGAACTGGGGTTCAAATTTAAACAGCCGTAGAGGTAAAGTTTTAGCAAAATATATTAATAAAACAGATTTTGTATTATTAAATGATAACTTTCCTACTCATTTTAATACCCATGGGACATTTTCCCACATTGACCTATCACTTTGTTCGCCTTCTCTGGCTTTACATTCTGTATGGGAAATAGAAAAGAATTTATTTGGAAGTGACCACTTTCCAATTATTATAAAATTGTTTCCGGCGCAGACAATCAATAACAATGGTAATAAACCTAGATTTAATACCAAACTCGCAGACTGGAATACATTTCGGAATTTATGTATAGATTTTGATCGTAAAAGATTGGTAACGGACAACATAAATAGGGAAACCGCAAATGTATGTAGAATTATTTTACAATCTGCCAACTATTCAATTCCTCAGTCACGTTTCATACCAAGAAAAGTTCCTTGGTGGACTAAGGAATTGGAAAAACTGAAATCCGACAAAAACAGACTTTGGCATTTGTTTAAAAGGAACATGACACAGTATAACCTCCTTACATACAAACGGGCTAATGCAATTTATAAAAGAGAAATAAAACTATCGAAAAGAGCTTCTATTTATAACTTGACCTCTACCATTTCCCCAAATACGCCAACTGAAAAAATTTGGTATAATATTAGGAACTTTACCGGCTATAAATCGACACAGAGTATTCACTGCATTTCCTCAATAACAGACCAGAACACTTTAATTACGGATAAAACGGAAATAGGAAAAGAATTTGCCAAGTTTTGGTCAGAAAACTCTGACGATTCCAAATTCTCTAGAAATTTTATTATGAAAAAACAAAATGTAAGACTGAATACTTCAGTATCCGTTACTTGTGCGGATGCTATGAGAATTGAGTCTGACATTAGTTTTATAGAGCTTTCTTCAACCCTGGGAAAACTAAAGGGAAAAACACCTGGTATTGACAGGATATCATACCCAATGCTTAAAATGGCTCCAATACAATTGAAAAAAAGAATTTTAAACCTATACAATAAAATTTTCTCAAATTTTATTCCCCAGCAATTCAAAAATAGTGTTGTTGTCCCTATTCTGAAACCAGGAAATGATAAAACGCTGGTCACATCTTACCGACCCATATCTCTAAATTCATGTCTTTCAAAGATTTTAGATAGAATAATAGCCAATAGGTTATGGTGGTTTGTTACTACTAACAAACTTCTTAATGACCGGCAATTTGGTTTCCGCAAGGGGAGCTCAACAATTGATACTCTACTATATGTAGACTATCAACTTGCTAATTGTCTCTCGCTACGCAAGCACGCGACCATTGTGTCGTTGGACTTTGAAAGAGCGTTCGAGAAAATTGGCATGCATTCAATATTGGACCAATTAATGGAGTGGAAATTAGGACCTAAAATTATTAAATACATCTTTAACTTTATGACAAACAGGAAAATAACAGTTCGCATCAGTACCCATTATTCAAACTCAGTTCCTATATTTAATGGAATACCACAGGGCTCGCCCCTGTCAGTGGTTCTTTTCGTTATAGCCTATGACAAGCTGTGCTCAATTATTTCCCTCCATAGAGAAATCGATTTTTGTGCATATGCGGATGATTTTAACATTATTATTAAATCACCCAGAAGAAAACGTATTATATTGAAACTTGACAATCTTTTCAATGATATTAAAAACTGGTGTGACTATTCGGGTGCTTCCCTTTCCACTACAAAATGCAAATATATTCACATATGCCGTCTGAAAAATTGTAGTTGTGAAATACGTGCTTTAAACGTATCAATTTTAAAGGTGGATACTCTTCGTCTGCTAGGTTTAATCATAAACAAACGCTATAATTGGAACGACCACATAGAATATCTATTGTGTTCGCTTTCAAATCGTTTGAACATTATAAAATGCCTATCAAATATTAAGTGGAATTGCAATTCACTCAGCCTTATCGCGATAACAAATTCTCTAGTACTTTCCAAAATAAATTATGGTTTGCAAATTTATGGTAATTCCCCAAAAACAGTTAAGAACAAAATTAATTCAATTATTAACTCATGCATAAGAACTTCTCTTGGTGCATTACGCTCTACACCTATTTCTAATTTAAGATATGAGACTAATACAAGATCTTTGGACATTCAGAGGGATATCCTTACAACCAAACTCTTCAAAGTTTTTCTATATAATGGAAATAATCCATTAAAGCAAATATGCCGAAAAATATGTAGTTCAAAGAAAGTTCCCAAAGTTCCATCCACAATCTACAGAATAATTCAGGGTTGCAATTTGCTTGATATACCACTGTATAACACTAAACATAAAAACAAACAACCTCCTCCATGGCTTCTAGATGTATCTTCTGTTAACACAGCCTTGCATGAACTATCAAAATCAAACACTCCCTCCTCGGTATATAAAAGTCTGTTTACAAGCTTGAAGGATGACCTGAGAAATTTCAATTTTATATTTACGGACGGTTCCAAGACCAACTCATTGGTTTCTTATAGTATAACTACTGAAGATACTGTTTTGAAAGTTTCTAAAATTATTGAACACAGCTCAATTTTTTCGGCGGAAATCATTGCAATTTATGAGGCACTAATATATGCAAAACAAAAGAAAGGCAAATTTGCTGTATGCACAGACTCACTGTCATCACTAAATGCTATACTAAATATTTCAAATAGCGAACACTATGCATCAAATATCAGAAATATTCTCATTGAAAAATCTCCGGATATTAAATTAGTTTGGGTTCAAGGTAACGACCTTGCTGATTCGACTGCCAGAAACGCAGAAAAACTGCCCCTACATTACACTTATAATCTGAACCGAAGAGATTTGGAAAAACTCATTGACGAGTACTATACTTCAATTGGTAAGGAAAAGGTGTATAATTCAACATCTCGTTGGTATCAAACGATTAATTTCGATAGAAAAACTATATATGACTATGCGTTGGAATATGGGAAATATATACAGAGAGTTGAATACTGCAAGTTCTTACGTCTACGCCTGGGACACACCAGAGTAACACACGGAATACTATTTGATACCAATTTTAACCCATCTTGTAATTGCAACATCAATCTTCCCACGACACCTAAGCATTTTCTGTGCGAATGCCCGGCACTTAGTTCCTATAGAAACTCCATATTCCAAAATTCTGACCCATTATACCTACTTTCCCATCCCACCAATAAAAATGTAAGAGCATTAATAAAATTTTTCAAAATTTCCAACTTGTATAACAAAATATAATCTTTGTATTTATCATGAGAAAAAATTAAATTTTATCACATTGTTTTTAACTACATAAACATATATTTATAACAACTAAAATTTGTTAGCATTTAAGAGAGCTGAAGGCCAACGCAGCTATTGCTCTTCCTTAGATTTTATCCTATAATTTGTAATTATAGATAAAATAAATAAATAAATAAATAAATAAATAAAAAAGGGAATTAAGCACAACAAACAAAATCTTTTAATTTAAGACACCTTTTTACCACTTTTAAGAATATTTAAATTGTGCATATCAACACAAAAATACATTAAAAACCCGTTTTATATGTTCAACAAATGCATAATGGACTATAAGATAATTAACATCCGGAGCCATGAAATAAGTCCCCAAAATCAAAATGCTATAAGACCCCAAGTTTTGGGAGTCTCGACACTTCTGGTCAAGTATTTTTTATTACTTTTTGAAAAAAAAAACTTAAAACAGCCTTCTGCAAGTGTCTTATTAGAGTTTATGTAAAGAGTTCTACTCGAATTCCTTAGATGAAGCGTCAACGGTGAACTAACCTCTCCCATTGAAGATTAGAATTATGATTATTTGATAAAATGTTTGCCGGTCATTTTAATGATACGACGACTCTTTTCCATATTTCCAGGATAGCAAATGCTTGCAGGGCATAAACATAGACAAAAAGTCAAAGAAACCTAAAAAACTACAACTGCAACCAAAAAAAAAATAGAAACCGTAATGTACGAAAACGTTTTTAACTCCCTCGTCGTATTTTAAAAAGGAAATCATTGGAGATACAAAAACAAGGAATATTTTGTTAATAGTAAAACGAACACAGGTGCAAATTGCTACAAATGAATAATTTGTGCTGAATATTTAACTCAACTCATTTCTATGATTCTTTTTGTTGTTTCTATTGCAGTTGTTTTTGTTTTTGTTTTATTTCGAAATTTTTGCAATTGAAATCAGACAAAGTACTAGCAGTCCGTATGCGGAACACAGAGATGAGCAATAAGAATGAATAGCGGTGGATGCATGTTTATGGAAATAAAAGTATTGTTGTTCCTCTAAACTGTTCGTTGCAAAATTTCCATTATGCTGTGATGGAGATGAAGGTATGGCAACATTAAAAAGTAATTGCGGCTAAAAATCATTTGAAAGCCATTTGCCAAATTCATGTACTCGATTTAAATGAGAAAATACATGGCGATAATGCAAAAATCATTTCAACATTTTAGCAATATTTTGCATTGCAATGAGTACGTGCAATAACAAAATAAATAGAAAAACAGACAAACACACACACACACACACACACACATACAAAATATGAAATGGGCGATTAAATTAACAGTAAAGCGAAACGACTATGATGATGTTGATGATATAACAGGGGTGTTGGCGGCCAAAAGTAATGACAAAGGTACTTTCGGATGTTCCTGCTAACAGAAGATTTGAATTATGACAGTTTGATAATATGCCGATCATTTTAATGATATGACAACTTTTTCCAAATATAGAGAGAAGCCAATGATTGCACACATACAGGCGCGGATTCAGAGGGGTGAAAAAAGGAAATCCCCCCCCCCCCTAAATTATAACAATATATGCTTATTTCGATAATACACGAATTTCCGAATGTACAAAATTTTTGGAAATCCCATCAAGTTTTTTTGTTTTTTATAGAATCTCTAATCAAATTTTCAATAATTATCCAAGTATTTATCCTAATAGTTATTTATTATATATTTCCAATGAAACATCTAGTTTACTGTATTTAAATACATATTATTCTACATTCAATCCCAGCAAGTGCCATCTATTTCCGAAAAATAAACGTTTGGGTTGAATATGCGAGCGGTTGAATTATTAATAAGCTTTAGTATATGCAATATTTTTATTTGTATTATGATAATTATTTATTATATACATTTGAATATAACCTTTTTTCGTATCATATGAATTTGAATTTTATATGCATTGCCATTCTACCTTCCCATATAAACATATGAATATATGTATTGGTCTAGTAAAAGTTCACCAAAGAAGAATTATATAACGGTCAAATTTCAAGTGCATTAATAAGAAAAGTTCTTTGATATACAAAAATACATAAGAATGAGTGAAACAATGGTGAGTCCGTAATTTTTTTTTTTAATATAATGTACCTATATAAGTATATATCATTAACTTCAGTCGAAAAGGATGTAGTCTAATGTATAAATTTTGTAGGAGAGAGAAAAAACTTTCTAAGGGGTTTAGTTCTGAATATATTTTAAGTCTGTAAATCCAGTTTTGCTTTATTGCCGACTCTTTATTGGTTTGCAAACCAACTAAAAATATTCATTTATGTTTTACATAGCTTTTTGTGACGTATCACCTTTTCTATTATATATTTTATACTTTTAATGTACATTTTAGTATGTCAATTTGCAAAAAATAAAATATACTATAATATTATTTTATTTATTTCAATGTTGACTATTAACAAATATTTACAAATTTTTTTTGAAATTTTCCAATTTTAATGTCCCTAGCGCTTTTTCTTTAGCATTTTTGGACTTAGAACTTTAACATATCGTCGCAAAACAAGAACTAGAAAAAAATATTTGTATATTTTCCGTAAACGATGTATTTTTGTTTACTCTATTGAACTGCATCAAAAACTTAATTTTCAAAAATTGTGGCATTAGCGCATTTACGACTGAAAGTACGTATGTATGTATGGATGTATGTGCAGCCAAAATTATTTTTGTCTTTCCATTGTTATAAGCTTTAAAATTCCTTTCTAAATAAAAATAATTTAAATAAAAAAATTTGCTGTAATCAACTTAAACCAGAATAATTATATGTATATGTATCTTTAGATTAAAACCCAAACAGTTCGACTAAAATTCATAACTTAATTTTAAAATGAGTATTCCTTCTTCCAAAATTTTGTATTTTTTTTTTTTTTTTTTGTCGAAAAATTGGTCAAACACTTTAGTATGATCTAGTCAAATAAATTGTTTCAATTAAAAAAAAAACATTAAAAATAAATAAAAATATTTTTATAGCCAAAACGATATTTAAAAAGATTAATTAATTTTAATTTATGTATATTGAACTGATCTTATATTTTATTTTACCTTATTGTTGAGTTTTTTTTTAATATAATATAAACATATCGTTTTTAATAAACTTTTAAAAACAAATTTTTTACTTGTTTTGTATAATAAAAAATTCCCCACCCCCTAAGATTCAAGCTGGATCCGCGTCTGCACACATACTTTTAGTACTTTGAATTATAAACGTTCTAAATAAATTTATAATTGAGTTTTTAAGACAAACTTTTTGATTATTTTTTTTTTTAATCCATGACTAATATGAGCTACACTTTCCTCCCGTTGCCATATGCAAGTAATTTCTTGCAAAACGCGTATTTCTATTATCAACGGAAAACAAACTAACAACAACAGAACAATTACAATATTAAAAAATGTTATTGTGTTAGTGAAAAACTGTGAGTGTATTGAGTTTTTTTCAATCTGCACTTGCATGTGTTAACAAATTTCATACTTTCTCCAGCATTTGATAAGTTGTCAAGGTTTTGTATTGTATATTGGTTTTATCAAAAAAAATAATTAAAAAATTAAAAATTAAATAAAAATTTGTATAGATTATAAAAAATTATGGACCGGTATAGACTACTGATTTTCCCAAAGAGAATACTAATTTTTTTTTCGAAATTCTATGAAGAAATTGTTTAATTTTCGTCCGTGCTTTGTTGGCAAGATATTGCTCGCAAAAGAGAGGACTAAGTGATCTGTGTATGTCCATAATTATACCCTTCACCCTTACATATATCCTCCGGAATAAGGATTTTTATAATACACCTATCCCTACATATTTTTACTTATTTATTTATTCAATAGTTCATATGCCCCTAGGGCCAAATCAAACCAGAAAATACCATATGGCATTATCATTTTATATTAAAATATACTTGTTTCTATAAAATAAATCCCCCCCTTAACCCTGCCTTTACACATGCAAGTAATTAGTTGCAAGTAGTGTATATGTATTATCAACGAAAATGTCGAAGAAAAAGCCGAAAGTCTTGCAAGTAACTTCAGTGTTTACACAATCAGTTGTAAGTTTATTTTTCAAATGTTCTCGAAGCGAAAACATCTTATGAAAAAAGCTTAATTTTTGGGTTAAAAAAAACCTTAGATATCATGTTGATGTTATCACGAAATTTATTTAATAAAATTAAATATAAATAATTTAATTATTTCTTTATTTTATTTTTGGTCCATCTTGATGAAAAAAGTATTTTTAATTTTAAAATATGTGAATCCAGTATTGCCGTAGTTACCGATATCATAAAATCTTCTTAGAAAATATTTTGATTAAAAATTTTTTTTTAATGCTTGCAATTTATGTTTTAAAATACAATGAAGATGTGTTGCTTTGTAGTAGTGTTTTTTTTTTTTTTTTATTCTTAAAAACACACAAAAAATCAACAATAAACATAATTTTTATATTACTAAGTACTAGTAAATTGATACCAAAGGCATCCACGGTAACACTGTTTCTTTATTTGTCATTTTACTTGCTGCAAGTGCCAAAAATTTACTTGCAAGCAAATTTTCTTGCAAGTTGGTCTGCAAGTGCGAAAAATGTGATGGTGTTAGTAAAAATGTGTGAGTGTATTGAGTTTTTCGAACTTGCACTTGCATGTGTTAACGCCGGATAAATGCACAGTCACGAAGAACGACAACAAATCTAGCAACCGTTTTTAATAAATAGAGATAAAAGAATATACATGAAACATTTGACATCAACCAGTATAAAAAATTCAAATGTTTTGAAGAACAATTTTCTTAAATTTATAAATAGAATGTGAAAATTTTCTCTCATTGTACGGAACAACTGAATTCCAAAGGGTAATACTACGAACAAAAACGTTCTTTTCATAATCAATGTTGAGTACCTTGATGGGAGTATAACACTTGTCCTTGTTGAGCTTCCAAAGCATATCGATCTATGATTGTACCTTAATTTGTCATTCTTCACTCCAATTGGCGCTTTTAAATTTCTTCTGTTTTTAAACTTACAGGTTATGTCACCCCAGCTATAATTTGGGGAACGAAGCTTATTTTTAACTATTTTTTTTAAAGCCTTTACGGGATAGCCCCGACTTTGTTTCCAAACCACAAAAGTGTGCTAAAACCGCCAAAATAGTTTTAAGAATCGCTAGTGAAGTACATTAAGGATAAGAGTGTAATAGTTGTTTATAAAAACTGCTCATTTTGTTCGATTGAAGTTTTACAACATGTTACACCTTGAGTGATTATAGGTAACATTAAATAGTCTTGCATGTACATATGGTAATATATTTTTCTAAGAAAAAAAATTGTCATTAGATTTGATAGCTTTTAAAAACTTGCATATTATGAAAACAACTTTCCATAAAAATTTCCTCTCTGAATAAGCGATTTTACTATATAATATTTACTAGAGCGAAAAGAGAGAGAGAAAAAAACCTGACTTTATGAATGTCAATCTTACTGGCTAAATTTCAAGATTGAAATCTGAAGATTTCTACAATCTAAATTCAAGTATTTTGTTCTTAAATGTAGATCGTCATTTTTAATTTAATTGTAGTGGGGAATGTAAGAAAAGATAAATTCATTGTTTTATTGTTTTTTTTTTTTTGTTTAAGCTTTGATATCGTTGCAAATAGGACTTTTTGAGTGTATGTAGGTAATTCTCATTCCCTCTGTAGTCTTGTTTGCTGATAGATTTGGCTTTTCTAAAATTATTTAGGAGAACGTTTCCTGATGATCTGGCCTAAGCAACCAGTGGAACAGCTTATCCTCCAATAAGAAATTTCAGTATTTTTATCAATTTTTAAAAATAGGGAATTAAGCACAACAAACACAATTTTTTAATGAAAAATTATGTATTACCAATAACAACTTTTTTGATAATAAAATAATTTATAAGATATGTATTAAAATTTCATTTTATTAAGCAGATTTTTAGCATAATTCTTATAAAAAATTCAGCAGATTTTAGCATAATTTTGTTTTAAAATTTTGTCATTTATTAATTTTCATTTTACGATTAAGCAGATTTTTGCTTTTTTTTAAGTTATGACATATTAAAAGATTTTGTTTGTTGTGCTTAATTCCCTTTTTAAATAATTGATAAAAAATACTGAAATTTATTGTTGGAGGATAAGCTGTTCCTATGCGCATTACACTGGTTGCTTAGGCCAGATCATCAGGAAACGTTCTCCTAAATAATTTTAGAAAAGCCAAAGCTATCAGCAAACAAGACTACAGAGGGAATGAGAATTACCTACAAACACTCAGAAAGTCTTGTTTGCAACGATATCAAAGCTTAAACAAAATACCAAACAATAAATCAGTGATGAGTTTTATCTTTCCTTACATTTCCCGCTACAATTATTTGGAATTCTCCCAACGTTAATTGTAGTTGTAAGTGGGTAAAGAAAAAACATATTAAAAACAAAAACAAAGTGCTTTTATTGTTTTCGCAAGAAATCAAAATAAAAACAATTTGCCAGTTCAGTTTTTTATGCACGTGCACTTGCTAAAATTTATTATCAAAGTTGTTTGTGGGAATACTATTATTTATTAAAAGATTTTGTTTGTTGTTATGACATATATATCAAACAGTTATGGCAACACTGATAAGAATTGCAACGTATGCATTGGAACTTTAAATATTATATTTTTAAGCTAAGAGAACTATAACCTTAATTTTTTGGGTCTGCTTCCGATATGTTACTATTTTCTTTTAAAGTGAATGCTGTCATACTACACAGATACAGATATATAGATTTACATGGATACCAGCCCCTAGGCCTACGCCATGGCGGACAAACAATTCGTTTACCAACCGCCACGGAGGTTAAGTGAACGGCCAGCATGCCCAGGAAAATATTAAAGTGCAAAATCCGGCAATATTATTTACTTGCCCCTTGATTAGGAGCTGGAGCTATCTTACCTGCGCTGTGGTGAAAAATCAGCCATTAAGTTGGATTTTCAGCGTATCCCTTCTAGAGGCTTTGCGAACTAGGCCATAACCACTTTGTGCTCCCCGAAAGTATGTTTTCCATGGAAAATTGAAACTTCCGCAAAGGCAATCTTTCTGAAAGACAGGAAACAATAGTCGGTCTGGTGCCATTCCACCAGAGGCTACTGACTCCCGCGGTACCAGGCAGGATCTTTGGTCAGCCGCAATGGCAAGAAATTGTGAAGATGTCCAAGATCTGAAAATTTTGGATTTTTGCCTTATCTCAGGTATTGGCTGCATCCGATTATGGTGCATTTGTTGTAACATCAAAAGATGAAATCTGCTTGAGAAGATCTCTATACCCCCGTAAGATACTTAATACACAACGCAAGTGAAAGATAAATAAAACAAAAGCCAATTTAATGGTGTACTGTGTCCACGTCAATCAAGCCGAGTTAAATATATTCCCATCACTGTTCTAGAACATTAATATAAACGTAACCCGAGTAAGGAAGATGGGAAGAAGGGTCTATAAAATCCACGTTTTTAAACATTTACACTTTTATATGCAGATGTAAGTCTTTTTGGCACTTACATTATTTGCCTTTTCACACACGTTTACCTACACGTGCCTTCACAAAAAAAAACAGGCAATACTCAAAATTTGTAGATTATGATTTTCATTCATTCTCATTCATGCATTTTATCCATTAGTTTGTGGATAGATTTAGAAAAATCTGTTTCTATTAATAAACGAGTATGACAGTATGAATTTTTAAGTGCTTTGAGTGCTTGTATTAAAATGTGAAATTTACAATTACATAAATTGTGCCAACTTTTGTAAAGTGTAAAAATGATTTTGGCTCCAAGTATTTAGTAAATTTTTAGTTTTCAATACTTTTTATGTTGATTTAGAAATATGTTTGTATGTACAGTATGTTTGTGATTTTTTTACTTGATCAAAAAACTCTCATTGCCTTCATAACACACGTTTTCAGAGAAGGAGAGAAAGGGGGGTGGGAGGGGGAGATGGGAAGGGATAAAAACAACAAAAAAATTTTGTGACATGTTTCTAGTATTTACATGAGAGGCTGCTGAAGATGAATGTTGTGCCAACAGCTGTTGTCATTGCCGGTTGGTTGGGATGAAATTTTGTTGACGTTTTTTGTGTGTCTAAATAGCAGGCCTGTAAAAGTTTTTTATTATTTAAAAAGACATTCTTAAATGTTTATTTTAGTTACAAACGAATCGTATTAAAAGTCTTTTGAATTTCATAATGCTAACACACGACAATTGAGGATAATAGAATTTAAATTTAAAATTTTTTTTGTTTTATTATTATTTTTTAATTGAATCGCTAAGTGCAGAAAGTGAACTAAAGCGTGATCCATTTCTAGATTCCCTACTTTAAAAAAAAAAAACCCAGAAAATTCAAATTTAATGGAGAATGTTTATTATCATTTGAAAGAACATTCTTTGGCGTTTATTTTTTGAAGATTATGTCTATCAAATATTGGCCGTTGCTACGTCGCAGATGGTCCATCCGTTGAGTCCAATTTTCGATGACTCGTTCGGGCATTTCGACTGGTAACTGGCGAGTGAATCGAAGCGGGTTTGTCTGCATAAACTTTAGACTTTACATATCCCCACAGGAAAAACTCTGACGGTGTGATATCACACCACCTTGGTGGCCAATCGACCGGCCCAAAACGTGAAATTATGTGCTCACCGAGGTGTTCTCTCAATAAATCCTTTGATTGATGCGATGTGTGGGAAGTGGCGACGTCTTGCTGAAACCAAATGTCGTCGAGATTACGAGCTTCAATTTCAGGCATCAAATAGTCGGTTATCATGGCACGATAACGGCCCGAGTTGCTGCGAACGGCGCCGAATCGACTCTCCACAGCCTTCGTGTACACTCTCAGCTACGGCCGCTATATTTTCTTCACAGCGTGCTGGCCGTGGTCTATTCGGTCGAATATTATCCAATAATGAATGCTGGGTCTCAAAATGGGTGATGTTGTTGCGAATAGTACGCTCAGTAGGCCGATTATGTTGAGCGAAGTGCACGAAACACATTCCTCACAGAACGTGAGTTTTCGTAATAAAGTTGAACGATTTGTAAACGTTGTTCAGGCGTAAGTCTTTCCATTATGAAATGACAAACAATACTAAACAAAAATAATATGACAACATGACACGACTCACACGTGATCTGTCAAAAAAAGGCTATTGCGAAAAGTATCTATACTTGAATCACCCATTACTTCAAAACATTCATTTTGAGATAATCAACTAAAGCAGTGTAGTTAATTATAATAAATGCAAGTTTTATGTTCTTAGCTCATAGAGGGCAGAACTGACTTTAATTTTAATTTGTCTAAGGTGCCACTTTTTACATTGGTCTTGTTTAGCAATAATCAAATAAGGTACATGAAGGTGATTGAAGGTGAATTTTACCTTTTTGTTATGAAAATACTTAATTATTTTCAATTTAACTAAATTTCTACTTTCTAGAAAGAAGTATAACTTTTTTTTGTGTTTTTTTTATTTGCTTTTTTGGATTAAAAAAATCTTAATTTAATTCTTTTAAGTCCCTGATGTCTATTCTAACAACTTTTGGTTGAACATAAACTCTTTTTTCTCATTGTGAGCAAAACACATTTTCTGCCTATTTCTGTTAAATTTTGCATACTTGTCGTCCAGTTTGTCATCATTGTTTGGATAAATACATTCATATTCCTTCTTTTATTTCACATTTTTCGAGAACGGGGTTTTTTGGTTCGTTTATGCTAATTTTGATATTTACACCATGATACTTATCTTTCAAACATGTGACGACGATTGTCATGTTTTATGCTCACATGAGTTTTTAAGTCGAATAGTTGAATAATCGCATATTAAATAAGCATGCTAATGGGAGGAATCATAAATTATGATTTGTAATTTGTAGATGGGCAAAAAAATTTAATCGTTCTAAAGTGAATCGAAAATACATATTTATGATGAAATCCAAATGGCATGAGAAAAACGCAACTTAAGTTTTAAAAGCATAACTGAAGTTATGAAAAAATTTTGCAAAATTTATACATTTTATAACTCAAGAATCACTCAACAAATTTCCAAACCAATACATGCTTTGGAAAGATTTTCTTTCGCTGATGGCTTAGAAAAAAAAACATCGAAATACTAGAAACACGATATGAGGAAGGGGGCAATTTCCGCCTTCTCGAAACAACTTAACAGATTTTAATGAAATTAAAAACATAGAGAGATCCCTATTTAGATAGACACCTAAACTTTGTATTGTTTTCAAAAATAGGACTACGAAGGGAGGGGAGCATATTAGCACACACCGAGTATCCGCTTGTTATTTTATAAAAACACACCCTAAGGGCCACTCTGAGAGTAAAACTACAAAATGAGCGTTTTAATCTCATATAACTAATCAAAATTTGTTGTAGCCACTACAACAACACCACACAAGTAGCTAAAACACGATTTGCTTGTTGTGTGTAGAAACAACAAAAACAACAGAACAAGAAGAAAACACATTATTTTCATGTTTAAATCTTAATCAATTTTACTTTTTGAACTTTAAAAAGTAAAATTGTCTTGCCTTCAATTTCTCACTTCTCATTTAGTTTATATTCTTAGCTAAATATGTACATTAAGTTTTTAAAGTAAAAATCATATCGGGCATGATGGTGGTGTTTTATAATTGGAATTCTGTAAGGTGTGAAACGGGTAAGTAAATCAATCATAATAATATTCATCTTCTAATTTCACTTTTGGTTTATTTCTAGTACGAATTCGGGATTAAATCAACTTTATAAAACTTGAATCAAACAGATTTTGAGATGGATTCAATCTCAGTTTTACTTAAATCAATCTCATTTTCGGATTATTTTACGTACAAATTCGGGATTAAATCAACTTAATAATTCTTGAATCAAGCGCATTTTGGGATTGATTCAATCTCGGTTTTACTTAAATCAATCTTATTTTCGGATTATTTTACGTACGAATTCGGGATTGAATATGGATAAGTTAAGTATTTAGCGATTGAATAATCCGTACTTGAATCAATCCTTCTGTACTGTATTCAAGAAAATCCGTACTCACCGTACTATTGATACCGCTTCGGATTGATTTGAGTACGAATGGATTGATTTTTCTTTTGAATGCAGTTTTTGCCAAATAAAGGGTGTCCCAACTAGAACGCAATTTTTAATTTTGGCGCCATTCGAAGTGTCATTGTTTGACATTTGAACAATTGTTATTGTTTGCTAGTAGAAGGTACGAGGTTAGTAAAAATGGAGCGCTACACGAATGAACAACACATTCTCATTGTGAATTGTTTTACCAAAATGGTGAAAGTTTTGCGGCTACAGTTCGCAAATTGCGATCAATTTGGGGTCACAATAATGCTCCAAAAGGGATTAATGGACAAATTTGCCGAAGCTGGGTTTGTTAGTGATGTTAAGACAACAACGCGCCTTCGACCAGGTCGATCGACCGAAAATGTCGCAGCTGTACGTGATGATGTCGCTCAAACTCCATCCACCTCAATTCGACACCGAACTCAGCAAATTGGTGTCTCCAAATCCACTATGCAGCGAATTTTGACGAAAGATTTGCATCTTCATGCATACAAAGTTCAATTGGCTCAGGAACTGAAGCCAGCTGACCATGGACAGCGAAGGGAGTTCGTTAATTGGGTATTGGAGAGACAACATGAAAATGCTGATATTGCCGATAAAATCATCTTCAGTGACGAGGCCCATTTCCATCTTGATGGCTTCATCAATAGGCAGAAATGTCGAATTTGGGGTGAGGAAAATTCTCGAGTGATTCACGAGAAGCAAATGCATCCTCAACGTGTCACTGTGTGGTGTGGTTTTTGGGCTGGAGGAATCATTGGACCTTTTTTTTTATGAAAATGAGGCAGGTCAAGCGCAAACAGTCAATGGTGTTCGGTATCGTGAAATGATAACCAGTTTTTTCTTGCCTAGAATTGAAGAAATGAATGTGGAGGGCATGTGGTTTCAACAAGATGGCGCCACATGTCATACAGCCAGAGAAACAATTCAATTGCTGCATCAGTCATTTTCCGGTCGTGTTATTTCGCGTTTTGGAGACCAGAATTGGCCGCCTAGATCGTGCGATTTAACACCTTTAGATTTTTTTCTTTGGGGTTTTTTGAAGTCGATGGTTTACGCGAATAAGCCGACGACGACTCAAGCCTTAAAAGAGGAAATTGGACGCTGCATTAATAAAATACGGCAAAGGTCATTGAAAATTTCATTAAAAGATCGCGTGTGTGCCAGCAAAGCCGCGGCGGCCATCTGCACGATATATTGTTCCATACATAACCTCATTCTGTCTACTTTACGATATAATAACCATTTACGATTTTTTTTTTAAATATTTGGAAAAAGTAAAGTATTTGGAAAAAGTTTCCTGACGAGCTGGCCTAAGCAACCAGCGAAATGCGCATAGGAACTAGCTTTCCCACAACAATAAATTTCAGTGTTTTCATTTAAAAAAATTGGGATTATTAGCACATCATTAATAAATGAATTAATTAATAAAATATTTCATTCCCAAAAATAATTTTTGATAATAAATTTGCATGTGCCCGGCAAATAAAAAACTGAAATGGCAAGCTGCTTTATTTAAGCATCTTGTTTTTTTAATTTTGTTTTTTTCTTTCTATCCTCTTACAACTACAATTTGTGTTGGAAAAAACCCAGCCAATTGTAGGGGAATGTAAGAAAGAAAAAATTGACGGTTTATTGTTGTGTCTTTGTTGAAGCTTTGATATTGTTACAAGTAAGACCTGAGTGTTTAAAATTCTTATTCACTTTATGGTCTTACTTGTATTATATGTTTAGCTTTTCTAAAGTATTTGGAAAAAGTTTCCTGACGAGCTGGCAACCAGCGAAATGCGCATAGGAACTAGCTTTCCCACAACAATAAATTTCAGTGTTTTCATTTAAAAAAATTGGGATTATTAGCACATCATTAATAAATGAATTAATTAATAAAATATTTCATTCCCAAAAATAATTTTTGATATCTGTGTTTTATTTAAAATTTAAAAATTGCGTTCTAGTTGGGACACCCTTTAGTTCACAAGCCTTGTGGAGCAGTTTAGATACGTATGCAAAAAACACATTTAAATAATATTTTTTAGAGTTAAGTTAATTTTGGCTCACAACATTTTATAGATGCTATTAAAATTATTATTTCGTACAGGGTAATTAATTAATTGAAAATATATAAATTATCTCAAAACTGGGAAACTTAAGAGGATGTTGAAGTTGAGTGTAATGTTCACAGATTGGTATTTTTGGGAGTAGAGTTCCAAAATTTGACTCATTAATACAAATATCGCACTTCACCAACAACTCAATTAACTCAACATTTTTATTTTTTTTTTTCAGTTTTTTGAAAAATCCCGCTGTAAAAATATCGTGCTTTTTTTTACTTTTTTGTAATGAAATTTTAAAATGTCTTTAATATAAAACTTAAAATTGTTTTGCTTCTCTTCTAATGAAAATTCTTAATTTCGAGCTAATACCTTCTTGTTGATCAAGTGCAATATATAAACTGTATAAATAGTAGGCTTGTCCGAATAGAATGAGAATATGGCTGAAGTTGTAAATTCCAAATTTTATTCTTAATTAATCGGCCTACTAAAAAATACTTTATTAAGTCTAGGTAAATCTTTAAAAAAATGAAATTAAAATGACTAGCAAAAAAAATTAAAATTAGTTTCTCCATTCTTTAAAACTTCGAATAAGATACAAAACTTCAAAGATTTTTTTTTTGTTTTCGATTATCTTAGCATTTAAAATGTTCGTTAACTATTTAGCACAATTTTTTTACTTAGTCCATATTTGCCGCTTTATTTATGATTTCGTACATATAAGAATTAGTATCTGTGAATGCATTTTAAATTCATAAAAGTGTGTACATAAAGCAATTTTTTAAAATATGCCATCACACAAACACATTTTATATGTAGGTATTAAACAACTACACTCATATATGTAAATGTTTAAAAAAAATATCCCCTTGCAGTTCTGGCGTCTTTGTTTTAATCGCCGATTTTCAAATAAAAAGGTAAAACTAGTTATTGTAAGTTGTATTATTTCAATAAAAAAAACGTCATAGAACTAAATTTTAGAACAACAAAAATAAATGTGTTACACCACCGGTGAATACTGTACTGTAATTCATTACTTTTTCTACCTTTTGGTTCTTCATAAACCATTTAAAGGATTGGTTCTCCTTTCACTGGTCATGAGTTCTTTCTCTTTGTACTTGTTTTATTTTCACACCAGTCTGCTGGAACAATTGACACAAATTTCCTCCAGAGATATGTGTCATAAATATCAATTCAACGGACACACGGACGTATGGTCAGACGGACAGGTGGTCAGACGAACAGAAGGACATCGTTTAATTAACTTTGCTACGCATACGGCTCTCACATCAATATATACTAGGGTATTCATTCGGTTAACCGTTAATCGGTTAACCGATTAATTACTACCCGATTAACTGATCGGTTAATTTAAAATTGGCTTTTTTCGATTATCCATTAAACCGGTTAGTTTCAGTCGATTAACCGACGTAAAAAAGTTTTTGTAGTATTATAACACATTTTTTTGTGTTTTTTATTATTTGTTTCGTCTCATTTACAAAAGGTATGTGTTAAGAAAATATATTTTTATACAAACAAAGAAGGTGACCTTAATTTTAAATACATACGTTTTTTGTGTCAACGGCCTTTTGTTTTACGTACTTTTTATATGTATGCGTTTAGTTATTGGCTTCTTCACATATCAATCTTTAAAAAGAATTTACCGAAACAATCATAAGTTTTAAAAATTAAACAAAAACAAACTAAAACAGGACTCTAATAGCATAATGGAAGATTTAATATGTTTAAAGAAATCCAGGAAAAGGACTGAGAAATTATATATTTTGTATTATGGCTTGCTAACTTGGGAAAGAATTTTTTAAACTTTCCGCATAAAATTGTAGTTACTCAGAATAATTTGAGAGGTATGTATTGCTTGGAGTATTTGCTGACATTAGAGTTTAAAAAAAAACCTCTTTTAACATTTAATTCTAAAATGCTTCATATCGTCATTAAATCTTGACAAATTTATTGACAATTTTTTAGAATTGTAAGGGAGAGTGCAATAGAAGAAATTATGACGAGTCTGAACGATTTTTACCCTTGTATTAAGTTTACTATGGAGTCTGAGTGCAATAAAAAGTTACCATATCTGGACACAATTGTGATAAGGAGAAATGGTACACTCAAAATTGACTGGTATCAAAAACCTAGTGCCTCAAGTAGAATAATTAATTTATATTCTAAACAACCAAAAAGAATTATTATCAACACGGCAAACAATTTAATAAGAAGGGTGTTAGCTATAAGTGACGCAGATTTCCACAGAAATAACATCAGAAAGATCAGAAAGATACTAAGTGACAACAATTTTCCAATTAATCTGACTAATAAATTACTCTATAACTATTATTAATATAAAACAAAGAATTTAGATGGTGAACAACAACCAAAAATATATAAATCTCTTATATTTGTTCCAGTATTATCTGAGAGATTTGAAAAATCTGATCAATAATGAAATGTATACTATAGCCCATAAATCTAGCAACACGTTGACAAAATTGTACAGTAAAACAAAGATAAAATAGACAAATTAGACAAATCCAATATAATTTATAAAATACCATGTAATGGCAATGAATTTGGGATATGTAATAAAGTTTACATAGGAACCACAAAAAAACAAACTGAAAACAAGAATTTCATCACACAAATCGGATCAAAAATTACGGAATAATATTCCTACACAAAAAACCGGAATTGTTATCCCACTGTGCACAAAGAAAACCATCTCCTGATTTTGACAATTTACAAGTGTTACAGAGTGAAAATAACTACAATAGACGATTTACTTAGCCTTAAGTTCATTTTATTTAATTTTCATTAAATTATTTTTATGAAGACAGGAATTTAACAACATGAAATCAATTAAAATTTTTTTATTGATAATTTTTCATTCTTGACTGCGCTGAGATTTGAACCCAGGCTTTCACGGACAGGTTGCCCATACTAGTTTCGATTGTAACCACACAATCTCGTCAGTGGTGTTTGCAAATTTCGATCTACCAAGGTTAAATACCATTTGGTTTAAGGATTGATGTTGGACTATTGACGTCGCCCGGCCTCAATAGCCGAGTGAGTAAAACGGCAAACCCCACTGACGAGATTGTGTGGTTACAAAGTATAATATAATTAATGTGATAATTGAATCAATTATTTTTTTAATTGAAAGGAAATTAAAAATATAGTTTTAATTTGATATACATTTTAGTTGTTTTGAAATAAATTCTTAGTTAAATAACAAAAAAATCTTAATTGACTTTTTTCGTTCAAAATAAAATAATTTAAACATGTAGAATTGTTGTTGGGAATTGTCAAAGCCTGAGCTATATTTAATTTAATCAATTAACACATTGTTTAAAACGGCAAAGTTAATTGATAATTTTTTTAATTAAAATCAATAATATCATTTATTGAAAAAAATTACACAGAAAAAAGTGTTTTATCAATTAAAAAAATGGTTTAAAAAGTATTTAAATTTAATTAATGTGATTATTGAATCAATTATTTTTTTTTTTTGTTGAAAAAAAATTATTACGGTTCACAACTCAACTGGGTTGAGTTGTTAACCGTAAAAGGGGCCTTAATTAACATTTTAGTTGTTTTGAAATAAATTTTCAATTAAAATTGTAATTAAATAACAAAAAATCTTAATTGACTTTTTCGTTTTAAATAAAATAATTTAAACATGTAGAATTGTTGTTGGGAATTGTCAATATTTATTTAAATAAATTAACACATTGTTTGAAATGGCAAAGTTTTTTGATCACTTTTTTAATTAAAATTAAATATATCATTTATTAAAAATATTTTTTCAAAATTTTAAAATTTGCTTGATATTATGAATTTGGAATAAATTTGGTTATTGGAGAAATTTAATAATTTTTTCTGTGTATTCACAATTTTAAATTTTTACAATTTTTAGTAATCAATATAATCATTTTGTTAATAGGTGCAAAATCAACAAACTGTTTGCTTGAGTCTATGAATTTGGTGATTAGAGACAATTTTAATTTTTTCTGTGCGCCTTTATCGTCTTATCTATTTTTGAATGGTCAAAATCGAATAATTAGGAATGATTGAAATAATATGTCACAAGAGATGGAAATGATTTGTTTGGAACTGATTTCGAGTAGTCACTTAAATACTTTTTTCATTACATTACGAGAGTCAGTCGTGTCCCTTGCATATTTGAAATCATAGACCATAAGTTTAATATGACCTAAATATGATAAAATTGGAGTCGAAAAAAGTATTTAAAAATAATTATTAAGTAACTCTCTTGTATATTTTCTAGCAAATAATAAAAAACAACTACTGGGTATTAATATACAAACTTTACGTGCAATTAAGCATTTTCCTATCTATAAGTGTGTATACATATATGAAAATTGTGTACATACACATGTATGTATGTGTTTATGCAATTGGGGAAAATTGTTTAAAATGTCTACTCTTTCTTGCACATGGTGCTTGTTGCAGCATTCTGTCTGTTTAACAGCCCAATTAACCGCCCACCTTTTAAAACTTGCAAATTTACCATATGATATCCAACAATAAGCAACATTAATGCCACGTGGAAATCCCACAGCAACTTTGCAAAACATTTATACCTTAACTGCACTTTCTGGGTGTGTATGTATGTGTGTATCTGTGTTAAAACACATATGTATTTTTCCTTAAAACACCCTGCATCATTTATGGCGGCTGATATTGAAGATGTCATAGTTTTTAAAAACATTAACAAATTTAGTTATGAGATCAGAACACAGAAAAAAGTGTTTTATCAATTAAAAAAATGGTTTAAATTTAAATACTTTAAATTTAATTAATGTGATTATTGAATCAATTCTTTTATTTAGTTGAAAGAAAATTAAAAATTCTATTTTGATTTAATTAACATTTTTGTTGTTTTGAAATAAATTTTCAATTAAAATTTTAATTAAATAACAACAAATCTTAATTGACTTTTTTCGTTTAAAATAAAATAATTAAAACATGTAGAATTGTTGTTGGGAATTGTCAATATTTATTTAAATAAATTAACACATTATTTGAAATGGCAAAGTTTTTTAATCACTTTTTTAATTAAAATTAAAAATATCATTTATTGAAAAAAAATATTCAAAATTTTGCAATTTTTAGTAATCAATATAATCATTTTGGTAATAAGTGCTAAATCAACAAATTGTTTGCTTGATATTATGAATTTGGTATAAATTTGGTGATTGGAGAAATTTAATAATTTTTTCTGTGAATTGTCCCATAAACAAACCTAGCTACATACATATATCGGGTGGTTTTTTTAGCTGCATGAGAACTTTCGATATCGATAACATTGACTTGACTGCTGTGTTGAGATTTCTGCTCAGTAAAGTTTGGCAACTCAGCATTAATCGCTTTACGCTAGACCCACTCATCCTAATTACGAAAATTTACCCGCGAAGTTCATAAAGCACTTTGTTTATTTTACGAAGCTTATTTCTGGTTAAATGGTTGCATCTGTAAGCAAAATTGACATATTTGAAGCGAAGACAATCCTCATGCCGTTAATGAATGATAATTACATCCATCAAGACTGACTGTTTGGTGTGGTTAACACGTTCTTTCGTTCGTGCGATCTGATGCCTCTGGAATACTTTGTATGGAGCTATTCAAAGTTATTGGTTTATACCGACAAACCAGCGACTCTTGAAGAATTGGAAGCCAATATTTCAGCCACCAATGACGCTAGATTTTTTTTTTTTTGGAAAAAGTAGTTAAAAATTAGACTGATCGAATGGACCAAATAACTCATAGCCACGGCGAACATCTGCCGAAAATCATATTTAAAATAAAAATTCCATAAAATTATCTACCAGATTATGCAGCTAAAATAAAAAACCCCTTTATATATGTAACGGTCGATCTAGCCAATAACAATATAGAAATATATTATTAAAGCTTTATATTAACAAGTTTCTTGAATCACCTTGAAACACAATTGCTAGCATGCAGAAAATCAAAACAGCGATTATATACGTGCCTTTCCTGCAACTCTCCAATGAAATTCAATTGGGGTTTTTTGCTTTGTTTCCTTTGATTTCAATTAGTTTTACTCACACATATTTGAATGTTTTATGTATTAGTATCCCGATACCCAGCGGGAAAATAAGGTATAGATTACCTAAATACCTAAAAAAAATATTTCATTATTTTCGCAACAACAAAAATGCATTCATTGGAATTGAGAAGGTAATTTTATTGACACAATAATTATGTATTGATTACCACGTATATTCCCCCATTTGCATAACAAGAAATGTTTCTGTTCGTACACAAAAAAGTTTTTTAAAAAAATGGTTTAAAAAGTATTCAAATTTAATTAATGTGATAATTGAGTCAATTATTTTTTAAAATACATAATGTAAGAAAAGATAGTCACTGTTTTATTGTTGGTATTTTGTTTAAGCTTTGATATCGTTGCAAATAAGACTTTTTGAGTGTATGTAATTCTCATTCCCTCTGTAGTCTTGTTTGCTAATAGCTTTGGCTTTTCTAAAATTATTTAGGAGAATGTTTCCTGATGATCTGGCCTAAGCAACCAGTGAAATGCACACAGGAACAGCTTATCCTCCAACAATAAATTTCCGTATTTTTTATCAGTTATTAAAAAAAGGGAATTAAGCACAACAAACAAAATCTTTTAATATAATTTTGATTTAATTAATATTTAAGTTGTTTTGAAACACATTTTTTATTAAATATCAAAAAATATTAATTGACTTTTTCGTTTAAAATAAAACTAGATGACCCGTGCGAATATTTCGCACCGTTAGTTGTCATTTTTGTAACATAAAATGAAAATAATTAATAGAAATTTTAGTAACTTCAATACATTTTGTTAAGAGTATAAAAATATTAGAAATCATAATATATATCATACATATTTACATACATACATACACATGTTTAAATGCTTTTATAATACTTCTTTGAATACAATGTTAGAGGTATTGACATGATCATCGTTAACTTTTTGCCCGTACGAATCCTTAATACAAACAAAAATATCTTTAAACGTATTATATATATTAATTATATATAACTGACTTAGTAATAAACGGCATTATAGTAAATAGCGGTATTGCCAGAATGGATTTTAATACATACTATATTATGTAGAACTGCATTACTTATAAGCCACCCTGTGTTACCACACTTGAACAAAAACATATAATCATAGTGACAACAGTATTATCATGCATTTCTATATAAAATATAATTTTTATGAATGAAAATATTAATTTTTCAATCTCTAATTATTTTTCGTCATTAGTGTTAGAAATAAGCTATAAAATGAGATATCATTCATTAAATTTGATGCGGTAGTATGGGAGATATTTGCAACCGACAAAAAAAAGTGCTTTAGAAATAATATATATGATAATTTAAACTTGTAAAATTGGTGTTGGAAATTGTCAATATTTAATTAAATATATTAACACATTGTTTAAAATAGCAAAGCTTTTTTTTGTCATTTTTTTAATTAAAATCAAAAATATCATTTATTGAAAATAAAAAAAAATATTTACAATATTACAATTTGTAGTAATCAATATAATCATTTTGGTAATAGGTGCAAAATCAACAACTTGTTTGCTTGTTATTATGAATTTGGTATAAATTTGGTGATTAAAGAACTTTTTTAATTTTCTTCTGTGTAACAATTATTCTTGTTTTATCTTCTGTTTGTGACAATTATTCGCATTTTTTCTTTTACATATTTTCTTAATAAAAATCCCTTATGAATTGTTTAATTCATTCGCAGTATACATTTAAATAATTTGTTACAATCCTGTGTTAAGAGTAATGAGTTCTGGAATCATATATTAAACTAGATATGTATAACATTCTCGATTCCCATTGATTAAATTTTCCTGCTGGGTATATACATCGAAAAAAGTCTCCAAAATTGTTCACCAATTAAAGCATTATTCAAAAATAAAATCAGTTTTAATTAAACATTTAATCAAGTGAATAAAACGTTCAATCAAGTTAATTGAAATTTTAATCAAGTTAATAAAACGTTTAATCAAGTGAATTAAGCGTTTAATTGATACTGTAAATTTGTTTACGGGTGCAAATTTAATCAATTTTTTAATTAATATCCCAAACTTTTTTAATGAAATCAATTTGAATTTTTTTTTCTGTAGGCACAAAAGGAGTCTTAAAAACGTGCTAAATAGAAAATGTAATTAAAAAAAATTTTTGAAGGGGTACAGAAAAGGTTTTGTTCCTTGGAAGTATTTTAATTCAAGGAACTTTTTCTTAGGGAACATAAAAGTAAAATAAGGAAAACAAAGTTCATTTAATTTTTAAGGAGACAATCATTAAGCGTTTTCTATCTTCAAATTCAAATAAAACAAAGATTAAAACTTTTTTCGTTTAAGAGGGGTATCGATGATATACATAATTGTGCAAATGTCTGCCGCAGCTTAGCCAATTGGCTCGTTTTTAAAATATCCGATTTTCCATAACTGGCATACAAATCAGAATTGATTTGATCGATTGCACGAGTAATTTTGGCTTAGAGAGCAGCTTTAGTTTATAGATTATTCGCATAGACCTACGGCTTAAGTGAATTGGTATTCTTCTAAATTCGACCATTTTGCTTGCTGAGGTAGCTATTCAACTTGAAAAGGGCTTTATCGCTGATTTTAATTAAACAATGATACCAAAAGTATAACAAATATCGTTTTATGGTACATTTGTATTACAATTTTTACTTTCGAATATCGCGAATACTAGCGCTGAATGACAAGCACCATTGAGTTCGGCCTACTCAAACTCGGTAGGGTACCCAGCTTGTTAAAAAAAAGTGTGAAATTCTTGCACAGTGTAATTAATAAAATATTCTTTTTCTCTTTTTATCTTCTTTCTCTCCAAAAATAAGGAACTCGGTGCAATAGAAGTAAAATATTTGTTAATATTTTTAATTTATTGTACTGAAAATGAACCAAATTGGTCATCTATTTCCCTTAACCCCCAAACAAATGTCCTCACCCCAGTAGTTGTTGGCACGATAGCGGACGTACAAATCAATCTACGATAAAATGGTGCGTAACATTTTTTTCGGTGTAGAACAATAAAAAATTAAATATTTAAACAAAAACTACATTGTTTTTTATAAAAACAAAAAAATCCAAGTTGGTAATTTTTTTTCAAAAATATTAAGACCAGCTAAAAAAAATCCCATATTTTAATAACAGAAAAAAACGCAGCATAGGGGTACCTTAAATTCGTCTCTAGCTTGTTTTTGAATTTCAGAAATGTTTCTTTATTTTTTTGTAAAAATTTCATAAGAGCATAACAACAAAAATAAATTCATAAAAAAATATTTTTAATTTTTAGAAATGTTTGTTTAATTCTGTGGTGCATTTACTTTAGTACAAACAACTTAATTGTTTTCCTGTTCATGCAACAACAACAAAAACATTAACAAAATAAATTGTTTTTATAGCAAAATAATGCATTTGCCTTCTTTTCTTTAGTAGTTCCTTTTAAATTGCACGAGTCTCTGAAATAAATGTTTAACGTTTAAAAAAGTGAGAAAAGAAATATTAAAATAAAATTATTTCTATGAAAGTTAAAATTAGTCAAGTGTTTTTAATTAATTAGTAAAAGGAAACAAAATTGCATTTAAATTGTGTCAAATCTTTGTTTAAACGTCTCTTCTATTTAAGAAGAAATTCTTATGAATTAAAAATTGGCATTGAAAAAGTTTTCTCAATGTTTTTTTTTAAATATAAAGGTTATAATAATAATTTACTTATTTGGTTTAAATTTCTAAAAAAAAACAGGGGTAAACTGAATTTTTGTTTTGACTTTTTCTGATTGGGGAATAGGCATGACTTTGAATTTTCATACAAAACTCAAAGTCATGCCCCCAAGCAAAGTATTCCTCATAAGAAGCCAGCATTATAAGGAAATCTTAGGAGTATTAAAGTCTATAGATGATTCTGTAGTTTATTTAATTATAAATAAAAAATAAAATAACAAATATTTTTAGAAAACTTGGAGAGTGAGAAAATTGGTCGAACCTTAAAGGAGCCAACACTCGGAGTCAGTCGGCTTTCATAACCGAGTTGTAGACAAATAATTCTTGTTTTTCTGTTAAAATAAAGATTTCGGCGCAATAGAAGGACAACATTTGTTTATATTTTTAAATTTATTGTACTAAAAATGAACCAAATCGGTCAGCTTGGTATTTCCCTTAGCCCCATACAAATGTCTTCTCGCCATTAGAATCTACGAAGATGAAATTGGCCTAGATATTTTTCATAAATAAAGTTGGTTTGATATTGAAATAAGCCAAACCTAGTCTACATTCCTCTCTGAGTCAAGGGTTATTCTAAGATCCGATCAGAAAAGAAGAGCTTTAATGAGTTAATTTAGCTCATATTTTCTCTCTATATATGGCTTATTTGGTAGTTACAGTGGTTGCAGTAGGTTCTTTTACTATATCCAACCTCAATATAAATATCCTCCCAAAATTCTCTCTTTTTTAATTAATTGACTTTCAAGATTCCTACATAATTTACAGGCATATTTTGCATAGGGTTAATTAAAAAGGGTTTTTTATTTGTATTGTTCAAAATTTCGGCACAAAAAAACTTTAAATTTTTATTAAAATCAAATTTTTGTGGCTTAACTGCCTGTTTTTAAAAGTTAACGTGCTGTTTTCACAACACGTGATTGAACGTGTGGTAAAATTTACTCAATTAGCACTCAATTTTTTGAACACATAAATAAAAATCCTCGTTTGTTAATTTATATTGAAAACAAAAACGGATTTGAGTTTTATAGTTTTTATTGTTCTTTCATGTTAATTCTCAATCGAAAATTTGTATTATTATTTCAAAAACAGGCTACAAATTTGACTTACAGAACAATTTTTCTTTAAATATAACGTGGCTCTTTTTGGAAAAAGAGTGGAAAATGGGACTTCTTAAAACAATATACTAACACCCCATAGGAACTATTTTATGTAATTAGATACCTTGTGTCTTTGAAATATGATGAACAAATTTACGAACAATTTAAAGAAATGCTCATCAAATCTTCAAGATTCTGTCTCTCGCGCTCGTTGAAGATAGACGTGTTTTCTAAGCTCGGCATACGGTTTATTTTTTAATTTTTAAAACGTGATTATTGATTTGTGTATTTAAAAAGTAAATACAAGAAAAAGAAAAAAAAAAAATACATGTATGTACATACATACATAAACACACATTTTTTTATTCTCGGTGTTGATAAACAATAACAACATAATAATAAGAGAACAACTGTAAACAGTAAAAAAAAAAAAAAACTCTTATGAGTGCAAACAGTAGAAATGCATATATCACAGTGAGTGTTAATGAAACAAATGCAGAAATAAAAAAAAGAATCGATGATAGCAAATACCTAACGGCTAAACCTATTACTCGCACGCGATCCCTCTCGCCGTCTGTATTTAGTAACACGGTTGATACAATAACAAATATAAAACCTGCTAGCGTTGCCTCAACAACAAAAACAATTTTAACAAGTGATGTAAATATTAACCCCCAATCAGGCATAATAGAAAACTCAGTATCACCTTCGGTGTCTAATAATACGGTTGATATTAATACAATAAAAAATATAAAACCTGCAAGCGGTGCCTCAGCGGCAAAAACGATTGTAATAAGTGATGAAAATATTACCCCTAAATCAGGCATGATGGAAAACTCAGCTCCACAAGTAAAAAGTGCTCAAAAGCCTCCAGTACAAGTAGGTATTGATAGGTACATAACAGTGCTTAAACGGGGTCGCAGCCCAACCTCTTCAGCAGTTGCTTCGGTCTCAAAAGTCTTAAAAGATGGTACAGCTGATAAAACAAGTTCTCAAAATCGATTTGCAATTCTGGATGAGGAATCTCCGGAAGCACAAAACGTTATCAAATCTTCTAAGCCACCGCCGATATATCTTAGAGAGCAAAACTCAAATGAACTAATAAAGAATTTGATCTCGGTAATAGGTGAAAATTCTTTTTATGTAGTTGCAATTAAGCGGGGTAGTATAAATGAGACAAAAATTCAAGTTAATCGTGAAGATGACTTTCGTAAGGTAATTACGAAATTAGAGGCACTAAAAAAAAACTTTTATACATACCAACTGAAGAGCAGTAAAGGTCTCCAGGTAGTGATAAAGGGCATTGATTCATGCGTAGACCCAAGTGAGATAAAAACGTTTTTAGAAGAGAAGGGCTTCAAAATAAAAAACGTAATAAATATTAAAAATAGAGAAAAAAATCCCCAGCCACTATTTCGAGTGGAGTTAGAACCCGGCGACGTTAAGCTTAAAAAAAATGAAACGCATCCCATTTACAGTCTGAAATATATCCTGTATAGGAAAATAACGATAGAGGAGCCGCACAAAAGGAACGGTCCCGTGCAATGTTTAAACTGCCAAGAATTTGGTCACACTAAGGCATACTGCCATTTAACCCCTGTTTGTGTTGTATGTGGAGAGTTGCATGGTACAGCTCTCTGCGATAAGTCTAAAAACGACCCCAATGTAAAAAAATGCAGCAACTGTGGTGGTAATCACACTGCCAACTATAGAGGATGCCCTGTATACTCCATAGTCAAGCGCTCGGTTGGACCGAAACCTAATCCCCCTCAAATGCAGGTATCACATCAAGTTAACACTAATGACATTCAAGTGCCGCAGCCTAGTAATAACAGAACATCCTACGCAAACGTCCTAAAATCAAACCATATTCCAATTCAAGGTGATTTGCCAAATAATGATGAGACTCCAGTTTCTAATTTAAGTCGTCTAGAAAAAACCATGGAAACACTAGTGCAAACAGTAACTAACTTTACGAACACAATGGGTAATATGATGCAGGAAATGTTAAGAATGCAATCGATGTTATTGCAGGCTGTACTAAACAAGCCATGAATTGTTTAAAAATTTGTTTTTGGAACGCAAACGGCATTCGCCAACATAAAAATGAACTAGAATACTTTCTTAAAAGTAAACAAATTGATGTAATGATGGTTTCTGAAACTCATTTGACCTCAAGAAATACGTTTAAAATTAATGGTTATATATTATATGATACCAAGGACCCTCGAGATAGAGCTTGTGGAGGCTCTGCTATTTTGATAAAAGCCCGAATCAAACACTACTTAATGTGTGATTATCGTGAAGATTATCTGCAAGCAACGAACATTTGTGTTGAAGAGCTAAATCGAAACTTAGTACTTTCATCATTATACTCTCCACCTAGATTTTCAATATCAGAAAGCCAATATTATAAATATTTTAAATCATTAGGACCCTGTTTCCTAGCCGCTGGCGATTACAACGCTAAACATACCTTCTGGGGGTCACGGCTCATAACACCAAAGGGTCGAGTTTTGTACAATACAATGTCTAAAATGGATTTAAATGTGGTCGCGAGTGGTCAACCAACTTATTGGCCTACTGATCAGCAAAAAATTCCAGATGTCATCGATTTTGGCGTGGTTAAAAACATCCCCGCAGAAACGATTCATGTTGAAGCTTCTTTAGAATTATCTTCTGATCACACACCTACACTTCTAACTATAGCAAACCCTAATAGAATTGTATCTCCGTGTGGATACTTAGTGACGTCAGCAACACAAATAAATTGGTTAAAATATAAAAAATATCTCAGTACCCACTGCACTGAAAATATTCCGCTTAGAACACCGGAGAATGTGAATCTTTCTATTGTAAATTTTGACAATTATCTCAAACTAGCTGTTCAACATTCTAGCATAGCCCGCAAAAACATCAAAAATAGTAAAATATATTCTACAGATGTCGAGCGTCTCTTGACTGAAAAAAGGAGAGCTCGAAGGGAGTGGCAATTGCACAGGTCCCCTCAACTTAAAAATTTACTAAAAGAGTGTACAAAAAGGCTAAGAATCTTACTGCAGTCTCAAAAAACGGCTTCTCTGGAAAAATATCTTAAGGAACTTGATGCAACTCCTCAATCTGACTACTCATTATGGCGTGCAGCTAGAAATCTAAAAAGACCAGTTATCACTAAACCGCCATTAAGAAACTTAAATGGAAGTTGGGCACGAAATGATATAGAAAAAGGAAATATTTTTGTTAATCATTTGAAAACCGTATTTACCCCTCATACATCTTTCGATACTGCGGTCGAGTTACCACCTGTTGTTGTTAGATCAGATGTTCCACTAAGATTTGAGATAAGAGAAATCGAAAAGGCTATTCATGATTTAAACCCCAAGAAAGCCCCTGGTTTTGATAACATCAGTAACAAAATGCTTTTGGAGCTACCCCGCATAGCAAAGAAAATTATTCTACTAATTTTTAATGCTATTTTACGCCTTGAATACTACCCACAAGAGTGGAAAGTATCTTTAGTTACCATGATACCTAAACCAGGAAAGGATCCCACAAAAGTTGAGTCATATAGACCTATAAGCCTATTGTCTAATATATCAAAGCTATTTGAGAAACTACTAGTGTCAAAATTAACGCCGATTTTAAATGAAAACAGATGTATTCCCAATCATCAATTCGGTTTTAGAAGAAAACACAGCACAATTGAACAAACTCATCGAATAGTAAATGTCATAAGAAAAGCCTTTGAAGAAAAAAAATATTGCTCTGCACTCTTCATCGATGTGTCTCAAGCTTTTGATAAAGTCTGGCATAAAGGGTTACTACTGAAGTTACAGCAAAACTTACCAGCAAACATACACAAGCTGTTTGAAAGCTACTTAGTCGGGCGTCATTTTATTATTAAAGAAGGCGATTTTTTAAGTTCTCCTCAGCCAATTAACGCCGGAGTCCCACAAGGCAGCATCCTGGGCCCTCTATTATACTTAATTTATACTTCGGACTTGCCAACAAACAGCTACACCCATACCTCAACATTTGCGGACGATACAGCTTTTCTAAGCGTACACGCAAACTGTCAAGAAGCATCTCGTTACTTACAGGATCACATATTTGAACTGGAAAGGTGGTTAAAACAATGGAGGATAAAGATCAATGAGCAAAAATGCGCACATATAACATTCACATTGCGTCGGGAAACATGCCCCCCTATTAAAATCAATAATCAAATAATACCCCAACACTCGCATGTAAAATACCTCGGTATACATCTAGATCGGCGTTTAACGTGGAAATGGCATATAGAAGCTAAATTAACTCAAATGAAACTAAAAGCAATTCAAATAAATTGGCTTATTGGAAGAAATTCTGTTCTCAGCCTCGATTGCAAACTTCTACTTTACAACTCTATCTTAAAGCCAATTTGGTGCTACGGTATTCAGTTATGGGGCACTGCCTCGGCTTCTAACATCGAAAAAATTCAAAGGCGCCAAAATAAACTTCTTCGAATAATCACAGCCGCCCCCTGGTACGTCAAAAACTCAAATATCCACAAGGATCTCAATGTGCCATTAGTAAAAACTATGATAACGAAATATGCAGTAAAATATCTAAAAAGGCTGGAACTGCACCCAAACCCATTAGCACGAAATATTTTAAATTATGGCGGCCACACTCGATTAAGAAGAAGAGACACTGCAGCACTCACCCAATCAGATGAGCGGTAAACACCTACATATGTGAACAGAAACCGTGATGACGAAATCTTTTTTGTCCGGCACTGGCAGGACATAAATCAAATATTAGGTTAAGATTTGATTAATTATTGTTAGTTCATATTTAGTATATGAAGATTCAATAAATAAATACTGAGAGAAAAAAAAAAAAAAAAAAATCTTCACCCTTTTAGATTTGACAATTTGGAAACTAAAGACGAAACTAATAATGTTTTCTTTTCTACAAAAAATGTGACATTTTATTTAAAAAAAATGAAATTTGGTGTTCGTTTCTTAAAAATGTTTTGCTCTCTTAAAAGGTAGAATGTTTTATTCTAAAAAAATCAACCTTACTAATGGCATAAAGGCTAGTTTACACGGTAATACAATGTGTTACGTCATGTAAAAAAATGATGTAAACTGAGAAAAATCGCATCATGTAAAAGCATAATGCATTGAGTAAGAGAGAATACGGATAAAAATATGACAATCGGTCGGTTAATGTTCATTTTCTAAACCATTTTAGAAACTTATGAATTCTCATCACACCAGAGTCGCATTTTAACAGTGTATATTGAAGGTGGTAACATTTTTATAAAATTACAAAAACAAGCAGAATCAACTCAGGAAATGTTCATGTTGTTTTTTTAAATATTGTAAAACTGCAACCATCTGCTTTTTTGTTATTAACTCACTTTGCTTTTATTTTACTTAAACCATCCGTGTACACATGAAAAATACTTACCAACAGATTTTTATTTTTTTATTTTAAACACAGAGAGAATTTCGTAATATTTTGATTCCACAAAGTCGTAATACATTGTATTACCGTGTAAACTAGCCTTAAGGCATTGCACTTTACGCCCCGTATAAATCGACAGTGTTGACAATGCCCTGTAAAAAGATGGCTTCTGTTTATATATAGGGTTACCAGACGAAGTTGGGAAAAAAATCACCTCTAATCAGGACAGTAAAAATTTAAAATTTTAATAGTTATTTTTTCTATTATTTAATATTAAAAACATAAGAAAGCATTACACTGTTAATTATATGTTATCAGTGATACAAAATTTAAGTGGATTTGGTGTTAGAAAATTGTTTTTGAAAAAAAACGTCAAATCAAGAAAAATTATTTTCTTGTTTACATATTTTCATCATTAATTTTGTTCGTTTATTGATTTATTTAATATAAATCTATTAATAAATTTTGGTTTATGTACATATTTTTTTATATTTTGAAGAACAAACTTTTTGTCAGCTGTTAAAAACAGGGCGGTCCATTTTGGTGTTTTGTTCTCGTCAAATAAAAAATTGCATTATTAGTGGGATGACAAGACATTTTATACATGTACCTATTAACAAGGTGGTATTTTTTTTGTAGAACAGAAAACACCATAAGAATGATGACAAAATGTGTGTATGAACCAGTGTTCGAAAATAAACATTAAATATCGTTCCTTAGGGTTCCGTTCAGTAGATATGTTGAAAACATAAACGCTTATAGTGTTTGTATAGTAAATCTTTAAAAAAAAAATAACGTGTCTCTGTTTGTGATCTGCGACCACAAAAATAATACTGTACTTATCCAACTCAAAAAAAAGATGAGTACATTTGAGGATGTTCTTTTCAAAACTTGATGATTCCACTTTCGTAAGAAACGGTTTTAAAAATTTTGTTTGTTTGGTAACATTGAAATGAAGATTTGGCGAAAATTAGATTGGGAAAAAACTTTATAATTACGCCCAAAAAAAGTAATAAGAGGCATGATTTCGTCAGAAGTAGGTTATTCCACTTTAAAATCACATTACACATTTCAAATATACAATTTTGGAACAAAATATGATTAATCCAGATTATTTAAAGGTGAACCTCATGTTATTTTCATTCAGAATAAGATTTTTGATTAGTTTCAGCAACACAAGATTAATACACAGTGGTTTGAATCAGAATATGATTATTCCTCTAGAGCACATAACAAAACTTGATTATTCCATTTCAAATTTTGGATTTATTCAAAATATATTATTCCTAAATTTTTTAATCCTGTTCAAAGCAATGACTAATCTTGTCGTCTATAGTAATGCAACAAAAGTTCGGGTTATATACTGGGGTATTCATTTAATCGGGCATTTGCTTTAATCGGGTAATTGCTCGATTAATTAACCGAGGTTTTGGTTTAATCGGCTATTAATCGGTTAATTTTGCTATTGATCGGTTAACCGATTAATAAAGTTTTTTTTATAAATTAAGTAATTAAATATATAAGAATGCATAAATTACTTATTATTTGGAGTTAATCAGTAAAAAAAAACTCAATAACATAACAAATAAACAATTCTTGAACTTAAACGAGCAAACAAAAGAATAATTCATAAATATTATTCGGGTGTTCACGAAATGCGGATTATCAGGTTTTATGGTTATGTAGTTATATTAAGAGCAACAAAATATATTTAAAAATTAATATAACTAAATACCCATATAACTTAATAACCAGCCTTCCGTGAACAACCAATATGTATTAATTAAAAAAAATAAACTGTGAGATCATTTTATTAGTTATTTCAATAGTTTAAGAAGATTTTTTTAAATAATATTTTATACAAAAAAATTGGTTTAAATGTTTAGGGCTTAAGCGTTTATTTTCTTTAGTTTTAATAAAACTTGACTTTGAAAAAATTCTTTCATTTATCGTAGATGTTGGAGAAATCAAAGGCAACCCATAGAGAATATCGAATTTCTCAGTCCTCTTTCTGGATTTTTCTTAACATATAAAATCTTCCAGTACGTCATTAGAGTCCTGTTTTAATATCTTTTAAATGTTTTACACTTCTTATTGTTTCGGTTAATTTTTGTTAAAAGATTGAGTTGAGAAGATATAAGAAGAAGCGAATAATGAAACGCATACATATAAAAAGTACGTGAAACAAAAAGCTGTTGACAGCAAACACTTATTTAAAATGAAGATCACTGAACACCTTCTTTATTTGTATGAAAAAATATTACCTAAACACATACATTTTGTATACGAGACGAAACAAATAATTATAAACATAAAAAACTATGTTATAATACTACAAAAAGTTAAAAATTTTGTTACATGAGTTAATCGGTAAATCGACTTAAATAACCCGGTTTATCCGTTAATCGAAAAAAGGTCATTTTAAATTAACCGATCAGTTAATCGGGTAGTTATTAAACCGAATGAATTCCCTGTTAAATACACAAAAAGTGGAATAGTAAAGTTTTAAAAGAACCTCCTCATTAATTGCGTTCGGTTCAGCACATTAATGTTCGTTCCTTTTAATTGTGGTTAGAACTTTTTGGCTGGTAAAATTCAACCCAAAAGGCTTTTACAAAAATAAATACATATGGGCATTTTCTGGGGTCACGAGCGTACGTTCGTATGCTTTTGATGTACAAATAATATAGAAAACAAAACTTTTCCTAGAGTTTTGCGATTCGATAGCATTTTGGCAGCTCTATGTTTAGTGCAAAAGATGCATTTCATCGAGTTTAAGTTTTCATAATGATAGTAATAACACACCCAGAGCAAAAACATGTTTAAATATGATCACCTTCAACAAAACTATTTTTAAAGAAAATTTTAAACATATTTGTTTAAATTTAACCATATTATTAAGAAGCCACAACCATATTATGGTTGCCTACGATCATGTTATGGCTAATAATAACTAAAGTATGTTTAACACTATATAACAGCATGGTTGGTTTTCAAACATAACATGTTGCTCTTGGGAGGAAAATAGTTTTGTTATTTTAAAACAAATTATTGTCCTATTTAACCATAACATGTTTAGAGGCAACCATAATGTGGTTGTGGCTTCATGAAGAAGGACCAATTTAACCATAATATGATTGCCGCTGACAATAATATGGATAAATTAACTATAATATGCTTAAAATATATATGTATATAATAGTTATAAATAGATATTGGGAATTATTTCTTTTTCATAAGCAATTTTATTATATTCAACATGTTTCATTTTTCGAATTTATTCTACGAGTTAAATTTCAGTTATGTATTTTATAAAGCTTTTTTGTAATAGCTCTATTCCTTAAATTTTTTTAGAAATGACTTTATACACTACCAGACTATTATTAGTCATTTCTAAAAAAATTTAAGGAATAGAGCTATTACAAAAAAGCTTTATAAAATACATAACTGAAATTTAACTCATAGAATAAATTCGAAAAATGAAACATGTTGAATATAATAGTTATATATATAATAGTTTTGTTGGAGGTGACCATATTGAAACATGTTTTTTCTCTGCGTGCATGTGTCAACTTTGGCTGACAGTAGTGAAATGTAAAAAATCTGCGCAATTGAATGGAATATTCAAACGTGATAAATTTTTTTAAAAGTGTATTAATGTAGGTCTCTATCCAGTATATACACAATAAAATATCTCACTTGGTTTATTAACCGTTAATCGAACTTTTTTTGTTCATGATCATGGGTGAATTATTCTGCGAACGTTTTGTTCTTGTGCACACAAGACAATGGATAGTCAGGAAATGGTGTTCATAATTCATAATGATGTTCATAATTCGCTTTCTTTCTGTGAAAGTACGAAATTTACAAAAAACAAGTCTTAATAAATTCATCCAATAAATTTTCTTGGTAAATATTAAATAACTAATTTAATACTTTCAATACTAATTTATAAAATAAATAATAATCGTAACAAAACTAAACAAACCAAATAAATAAATGGAAAAATATTTGCTTTTCTATTTGCCTGGTCTAACGAAAAAAGCATCGTTTGCAAAAAGAGCTGATTAAGACAAACGCGATTACAAAGGTAAAGAAAAAGCCTTTCGTACAAACACGCTTTAGCCAACAGATGTATGCAAAAATAAAAAAAAAACGTCCTTTTAAAGGTAAAAGAAAAAGAGCGATTCAAAGAGATGCCAAGAAACTTGATTACAAGTTTGTTTTGAAAATAAAATTGTAGAAACAAAGATAAATAAATAAATTAAGAGTAAAATAAGAAAGCAGAATAATGATGAAACTATAATTTTATATTTTATAAATGTATAGATGTAAATATTGGTTATATACACATACAAACATGTGTAAGTAGGGATGAGAAAAGAAAATTATAAAAAGTACCAAAGGTCCACGCTAGTGTGTCCCAAAAAAAATATTATTTTATGCCCCACCTTTTTTTGAAAGCTTATAGTGTGAAGTATTTTTGTGATTTTTTCAGATTTTTCGGAAGAGGTTTAGGGGTCGCTAAAATCGAATTTAACCAAAAAATCGGGTTTTCTCGACATTTTTGAATTTTGCTGATTACTCGGCCCATTAGCACGGTTTTCTTTGTTACTAAGTAAATTTTTTTAAAGAAAACTTCTCAAACTTTACTTCTCTGTGCAGATATTAAAAGTTTCGGTTATTTTTTTGCTCATTTGGGTCCCCTTATTCACATTGTTTTGTAAATTTAGCATAAATTTGAAAAATAATGCTCTGTAACTTTTAAAATTTATATTGAAGTTAAAAAAAACTAATGATTCAGTTAAAAAGGTGGATAAATTCTGAGTCATTGCAAATGACTCAAAATGACATAGAAACAAATCATTTAAAAATACTTTACCCTATAAGCTCTCAAAAAATGCTGGGGTACCTATAAAAATCAAAAAAAAAAATTTTTTTTGGGACACACTAGTGCACGCAGGGAAAAAATATTTAAGAATATGTTCACCTAGAACCAAACTAAATTTTACGGAAATTTCAAAACACATTATGGTTACAATTGATACCGGCAACTTTATTATAGTAAAATGAGTCCTCCATCAAGAAACCGCAACCATATTATGGTTGCCAATAAACATGGTGTGGTTAAGTATTACAATTGTTTGATTTTAAATTAGCAATAGTAGTTTCCTCTTTTCCAAGAGCAACATCATATGGTTGAAAAACAACCATATTATTATGAGTGATGAACATATTTTTGTTATTAATAGTTAACCGTTACATATTTGGAGGCAAAAATAATATGATTTTGGCTTTTAGATGAGTGGCAATAATAAGGTTTAATTAATTTATATAAAAATATTTGTTAAAAATTGTTTTGTTGGAGGTGAATATTGAAAATGATATTTCTCTGCGTGTATTTAAAAAAGGTACCATCTCTTTATTACAAATACAAAACAATCCATCCGTACTTTAATCAAGCCGAAACAGTGTCAATAGTACGGTAAGTACGGATTTCCTTAAACCAAGTACAGAATGCTTGATTCAAGTACGGATTGTTCAAGTGCCCCGTACTTAAAAGAATCCGAAAACGGGATTGACTTAATTAAAAGTGAAATTAAATTAATAAAAAAAACTTTGTTTGATTCAAGCATTTTTAAGTCGGTTTAATTCCGGCTCGTACTTGAAATAGTCTGAAAGTGAAATTTGTTTCTAACCTAAGTACTTACCCCAGAGAACCAGAGATAGAGAGAATATATACATGTTTATTTCACTTTTGAAGTATTCCGCCCTTTGTTAACAGAAAAAGTCTCAAATATAAGACACCAACAGCATGCCTGCTATGGTTTTTGCATTCATTCTACTTTGAATATTAGATGTACTTAACTAAATGATTTTAACAAATATAATATGGGAATTATTGCTTCTTATTTTACTTTATAAACATGAAAATAATCTGAATTTTTCTTCTTGTAGTGTTGTTGTTTCTTCACAAAAAAAAGCACATCCATTTTAAATTTCTTTTGTAATTTTTATAAACACATGCGTATGGAGTGCTTTTTAGTGTTATTCGAACTTAAACTTCGAACTTACTCAAGTAAGTAGAAAAAACTTAAATTAAGTAGGAGTTTTTTTCTTTCTGTGTTACGTTTCAAATGCTACTACAAATTATCAGGCACGTCATGAATTCCGTTCGGAAAGGAAATGTTTCCGTAGTTACCATTCCGATCGGAATGGTTTTATCTTCTATAGATTCCGTTCGGATTCATTAAACCTCAAAAAAATATGAAACCACTTTTTGTGTATTAAATATGGCAACACTGCAACGAATGCAGAAAACAAAACAAACAAGAAAACAGCTGATCCTGAAAACCAGCCAAATTTAAGTTTTTCTATCAAAGTAAAAAATTTGTGATTTGTGACAAATTCCGTTTATCAGGCCTGTCATAGAATTCCATTCCGATCGAAAGTGGTTTTAATTCCGTATTTTGCTTCTTCAGAAAACGAAAAATTTTTTCGGTATGAAACCACTTTTGGTTTTCTAAGTGGAATTGATTGTTTCAGTATTTTATAACCGAAAAAACTACTGAAAACTATTTTTTATGGATAAATAAATGTTTTTTATGATATAGATTGAAGAAATAACACACTTTTGATTTATTTATTTTACTTTATATTGATTTTATTAAAAACATAATAAATTCTTTACCGTTGCGTTGCCACCTTTTTTTTCCTCACAAACAACTTTTTTCATTTCTACGCTGAACATTGCCATACTTAACACAAAAATCATATGGTTTTTTCGTAAAGTTGCCATAACCAATAGTAAAACCAGAGTTGTTATAAAAAAAACATATTTAGCAAAATCGATCGGAATCTGAAGAAGCTAAATCTAAATCGATCGGAATTGAACATACGGAATTAAAACCATTCCGATCGGAATTTGTGACATGCCTGTATATTTCTTTTTTTTCTAAAACATTTAGAAAAATTAAAATTTTTTTATTTAATTCACATAAAATTATATTTATTTTAGATAAGGAAGCAAAAAGACAGCGTGTTTTACTGATAACAATGTATTTTGAATAGTTTGTACACCTGTAAAATGCTTTAAATATGAATTCCACTTTGAAAAATGAAAGTGGTATCATTCCGAAAAAAATTTTCGTTTTACATTTTCCATAGAAGCAAAATACGGAATCAATTCCACTTCCGAACGGAATTAAGCTCTGTGACATGGCTGTATATCCTAACTTAAGTTTCTAACCAGTAGACATTTTGCCCGTTGGTCAAAGTACCAACCGGTAATCGAACCCGTAGCCCCCACGCGTATACACTAGTTTATCATAGTTCCATTTGAAAAAAACTTTCAAATCATTGAAAATTTTACAGACTCTATACTGTAGTGTCGCTGTCACAAACAAATACTGTATGAACGCCTAGAAGTAAAAAAACAGATGTTTCACTAGAGTGAAAGTTAAATGAGTTTCGAATATGTGCATACGAAATATTTTACATGTTAATTTATTTTTCTTTGCAAACCCCATAAAGTTTAAATAAATATTTAAAAAAAATCCTTTGTATGCGTACGCCACACAAGTAAAAACATCACGAATTCTCGCAGACTAAACGAGAAAATTTTCAATTACTAGGGTATGCAATTTATGCCCAAAACTATTTTATCGCAACCTTAATGACATTAATAAATTGTATAGGATTCATTTTAGAAATTACCATAGTTCTTATACAAACACGGCTTCTAAAAATTACTTTCCTGCCATAAATGCCATCTTAATGTTGGTATTTAATTAAATTTGGCAGAAATTGCTCTTAGAATATTGTCACGAAATTGAATTCAAATAGGATTTATGCTAGGAACACAACTGGGACGAACGACGAATTTTTGGCCGCGAATATTCGTCGCCAAAAATACAACATATTGGTGTATATGAAAATACACACAATAATAGCGTCCGGCGAAATTCGTCATACGGCGTCCTTGCAATAGATTTATTTCTATTTCATACGCCGGCGAACGACGAACAAATCAATACAAGGTGACCATATTTGGTTTTAGTTTAGAAGTATTTTAGTAAATAGAGTTACATTTTACTTTAATAATTGTTTTTCTTTTTATTGTATAACATTTAAAATATACATATATACAAAGTATTTTGCTATAAAAATAGTTTTTAGTTGTGTTTTTGATAATGTTTTAATTTTTAAGCATTATTTTTTTTAATATGGTCACACTATTTCTCTCTCTTTGCACAAACAGCAATCAATTTTCTCAACTATAAAAGCTGCTTGTTATTCGTCGTTATTGTGCTTCATACGACGAATTTAGTCAGCAAATTTTTACTAAAAAATTCGTCGTGTTGAGCGAAATTCGTCGTTCGCCCCAGTTGTGTTCCTAGCATTACTTATAGTTATAAATTATCTTTTTTAATTTTTATTTGTAAAAGTTTAAAAATATTACTGTAGTGTTAACACAATTGTATGGATGGTTCTTGTTAGAATAATATGTTAAAAGTAGACATGTTTATTTCACTTTTGTAGTATTCCGTCCTTTGTTAACAGAAAAAGTCTGAATTATAAGACACCAACAGCATGCCCGCTATGGTTTTCGTATTCATTCTAAAGGGTGGTTACATTTTAAGGGCCGATGTTGATTTTGAATAAAACACAAATTATTTAGGTAATTATTGTCATTTCTTTTTATTATGATAATATTGATATGGTTCATTTATGAATTTGGCAGATATTTTGTTCCTATATAAAGTTTCAAAGGCAGTGCTGCTGGGGAACACAGCCTGTGAAGATAGTTTAAGTTCAGACATCATAAAGTTAAGATAGTAACCGTAAGTGGATAAAGCAACGTTGTGAATGGGCTGAACCATTTTTAAGGATTCTCTGCATTTTGATGTTACTTCCTCTGGGGAAAGCAGGTGCAGCCAATAGCTGGGACTCGACAGTAGTTCAAAACTGTAATGTTTTTAGAGATCATACGAGATCCTATCTGGTAGACAGAAAGAAAAAACTCGTACTAAATTTACATGTTACCACTTACTTTAAGTACGAGCCGTATTTAGAAATTTGACATTGCATTATATATGCGTGCGTACGCGTGTGTTTGTAAAAGTTTGTTGTAGCAACAACAACAACACTTCACAAATAAGTAGAAACAATTTGCTTGTTTTGTGTAAAAGCAACAACAACACTACAAGAAGTAAAACAAACATTATTTTCGTGCTAAAAGAGTAAAATAAAAAGCAAAACTTCCCAAATTCTATTTGTTTAGGCCCGTATTAAGGTTCACAACTCAACTCATTTGAGTTGTTATTAAAACAAATGGTTGTGATTAGTTGTAATTTGTTGATGTTTTTGTTCGCCGCAATATAGCAAAGTTGTAAACCATAATACAAAAATTAGGAAATTACAACTCAACTGAGTTGAGTTTTGAACCGTAATAGGGCCTTTAATATATTTCTGTGGCATTTTTACAAAACATCTTAAGTACACTCACAATATTATTACAGTAACGGACTGTAGCTTATTCAAGAAGTATTCCCGTTCAGTCATTTTTAAATAAATAAACATTTAAAATTCCAAGCAAATTAATTTTTAACTGATTCTAACATTTATTAAATAAACTAAGTGCACATTAATACGGATTTTCGGTTGCATTTAATATTGTCAGTTGATTAAGTAAAAGTATTCTGTATGTAAAATTAAATGAAAATTAAATTTAAAACAACTGTAAATTTACTTGAAAACGGATTTACTTATTTTGCATTTTATTTTTACGAAAAGTTAATTTAATTTTTATTGTCAAAAATTCAACCGCGATTTCCATAAAAAATTAGCCACAAAGTCCGTAAAACAAATGAATTTTCCGTTATTTTATATAATTTAACTACCAAAAAATAAATTTTCAGTTATCTAGTTATAGATCTAGGGCAAAAAGTAAAAGTAAAAAACGATTTGCTTGTTTTGTGTAGAAAATTCCCATATTCTATTTGTTAAAATTATTTAGTTAAATACATAACATTTTTAAAGTAAAATGATTGCGAATACAATATCATACAATCATACAATAAAAGTAAAACGAACATGTATAACGGGGTTAGTAAATAAAAATAAATATTCTTTCTCTCTCTCTCATTAGAATAACAAGCGGACAGGTGTCTGGTATTTTTTTAGAAATTCAAGTAAAACCTGTATTATATTAATTAAAATTACTGAATTACATAAAATAACTGAAAATGCCATTGTTTTTACGGAATTTGTCAGTTATTTTTTGATAGTTAATTTTAATAAAATAACTGAAAATTCCATTATTTTTACGGAATTCGCAGTTGAATTTTTGCCATTAAAAATTAAATGAACTTTTCGTTAAAAATAAATGAAAAATAAGTAGACCGGTTTTTAACTGAATATTCATTTATTTTATATTACAATTTCAGTTAATTTTACGTACAGAATATTGTGAGTGTATCTCTACAGAGAGCAGAAAAGTTTTTAAAAAAAAACTCAATGAAAAAATTATTTTTTTATCTAATAATAATATAAACCAAAATAAAAGAAAAATATGTTTTTTAATACAAAATTTAAAAAACGTACATAAAAATGTTTTTTGAATGAAAATTCGTATGATTAAAAATATTTTTTTCAACTTTTTTAATTTAACTTAAGATGTTTTATAAAAATGCCACAGATTTAGTTAAATTCATAAAAATGTCAAATTATAATAATTACGAAAATCATATCGGGCATGCAGCTGGTGTTTGATAACTGAGCGTCCTTCTGTTAACGAAGGGGGCCATACAAAAATAGGAAACAAACATGTGTAATAAATAGGGAAATTATAATATTCCTGGTTGTAGTGTTAAGGTTAGAACTAAACTCACTTTCGGATTATATCAAGTACGAATTCTTCATTAAAACCAACTTAGAAATTCTTGAGTTTTTATCTCACTTTTACTTAGTCAGTCCGATTATTTTCAGAACAGTGCACTTGAATAATCCGTACTTGAATGAAGCATTATGTACTTCATTTAAGGAAATCTGTATTTACCGTACTATTGACACTGCTTCCGGTTGAATTAAGTACGGATGGCTTTGTTGCTATTTTCAGTGTACCACTGAAGTCAGTTGCCTGTGGTATCAGACAGACTATTGGTTGAGGCCCCAAGGGACATGCCCTCTTCAGACGAGGTTTCTTTGAGCTTGAGGTATACTCTGTGTGGCTTACACTTTATGTGACAGTCAAAAAGGGTGATGATGATGAGATGGAAATATTAGATTGGTCCTCGATATTGATATATATATATATATTAGGACAGGTTGCTGTACATATTTGTTATCTATTTTTTTACGAAAAATCTGTAAGGAAAACATCTGCCAAGTTCCTTGGTTACGTATGAGTATTATTTAATTCCAATTTATTCACATGCATACGCCATGTGGTACAACTAATAAATCAAACTTTTGAAAAAGCAATAAGAAAAAAATAAGACTACATATTTGTAAAAGTAGGGCTTTTTCTGGAGAAAGTCATGTCAAATTAGGCTTTTTTCTAAAGTTCTTGGCTTGTTGTAGAATAAAGTGACTTTTTTGTAAAAAAAATTGATTTTTATAATTACTCTAACTGTTACTACTAATACATTTATATATATATATCATATATATTCAACATTTTTTATTTTTCGAATTTATTCTGTGAAAAGAAATTATTCCCAATATCTATATCATATATATTTAATAAATTTTTATATATCTTCATTTCTACATAATAATTTAGTACCTTCCTTTATTAAATTTTTTTTTTTTTATCTGGATCGATAGATACCTATTAATTAATAAAATTTTTATATATATGTATATATATATATATATATATATATATATATATATATATATATCTATTAATCTTTATTTGGTATATAGACTAAAAATCTGTATAGGTCAATATAAAATTTGATAGGTAGATTTTTTTTTAATTAGATTTTCATGTAAATTAAAAAAAAATTTTAAATTTAAGAATAATTTTTTATAATTAATTTTTCATGTATTAATTTTTTTTTAATATATATTTATATATATCTAAATTATCTATATGTATATAAATATATGTGGTGAAAGCTTACGGACTTTTGGATAAAGTTACTTTTTTAGGAAATAGTTGCTTTTAGTGAGAAAAAAATTTTTAATTTTGTGAAAAAAAAGACACAAGATAAGACAAGGAACGGAAAGACATGTTCAATTTCTAGCTAGCGTTTCCAAACGAGTTATACCAGAAAATGTAGACGCTGTTATGGCGACAAAATCAGAGAGCCGTGCGAAATTGCCCAGACTTGAGAGCAAAACAGATTTCCAACAATAATTTTTTATAGTTTCTTTTTGATTATTAAATTGTATAAAAAATAAACTCCAAAACAAAACAACAATAGCCATTTAGCGGATTGCTTCATGTATAGTGCCAAAAATGGTAATTATTTGAAATTTTTGTATGGGGACCCCTCAGAGGGGTTCCAGGGGACGTACCACTAGCATGGGTGGGTAGGCCCTCCAAAGTAAATGGGGTCGGCCATACATAAGGATCGATTGGGGCACTTTAAATGGGTCAAAGTGGTATTTTTCAAAATTTTACATTTGGGTCAAAATAAGGAACATCAGAATTCATTTTACAGGTATGAATCCTTGGGCAGAGTTTCATATTTTAATCCTTCAAATACATTTTTCTTGTCACTTGAGCGATTTTAAAAATAGCTCTTACTCTTATAGTTTTCGAGAAAAACGCATTTAAAATTTTCCATACGAAAACATGAAAAAATCCATTTTTATAAGTGATACCAGATTTTTGGTTTTTAAGCTCTTACTCTTATAGTTTTCGAGAAAAACGCATTTAAAATTATCATTCAAATTAAAATATATATATATATATTTCATCCTACACAGAAAAAATTAAAATTGATTTCAATTAAAAAGTTTGTGATATTAATTAAGAAATTAATATAATTTGCAGTAGTAAACAGATGAATCGTATCAATTAAAGGTTTAATTCACTTGATTAAATATTTAATACACTTGATTAAACGTGTTATTTATTTGATTAAATTTTTAATTAAAACAGATGTTATTTTGGATTAATGCTTTAATTGGTGAAACATTTAGGAAAAAATTTGTTGTGTAGGATTCCAATAATGGCTGCCATATTTGACGATTTAACGTCACTTTGACGATTTTGGGCTCCAAAAATATAATCAATATAATCAATCGGAGTAAGAATAGCGGTGTTATTTTTAGAGAATTTTTGAGGAATTCATATCGATAATATTTTTATTTCAATTCAAACAAACGGAAATGGCTAAGAGTTTGAATTTTTCTGACGATTAAGGTAAGTCAATTGACGATTTTTTGACACGTTTTATTTCGCAGATGAAGTTGTTGATGATGTTGACGATGTAGATGAAATTAACGGCCTTATAAAGTGTGTGTGATTACCCCGTGCTCTTTCGCGGGAGCATGTTTTATTGGATCACGTGGTGGCTGTATTTTAAGCCCGAAAACGAGGAAAGGGAGTTCCTGAGCTACATGGAGCTATGACTTGTGAAAGTTCAAATTATGTGGACGGATCAACCCTATGTGCTGTTGCTATTCAGTAGATGCTGCTGACTATCTAATTCCGCTGGTTAAATAGCTCCACCAACTAATCCATGGGCCATATTATAATACTGCCGGGTTATTCACTTCAATTGATACCTTTGTTATACAGTTCATAACGTGAGTGCCCCGGTACGCTACTTGGTGAGCTTGTCTATTAATGCGCGGGTTGCGGGTTCGATTCCCGCCAGAGACTCTGGTCTCCTGCAGACAAGCGTAGAGCTTTGCGGGATTAGTTTAAATTAAAAAATATGTTTTGGTAATTGTCACACTCAGGGGCGTTTGGTAACCACATATTCTGCCAAAAAAAAGCATAAGATCCAACGTAGAGTAGGCCATAAAGAAGAAATCCACGTTAATCTTTTCTACATTGGTGTTATCAAAGCGGCACAAAATTGCTGTTAAAGTCAATAAGTGTGTTCGTTTTAATTTTAATTAATGCAATTAAAAAACCCAAGGCTTTAAAGAAAATAAACCAACGCGTTGTTGAAGGATAATAACGTAAATACATCTAGTATATTATGTAAAAAATGTTGAAATCGTATTTTAAAAATAGATTTTGGTATTTAGTTAAAATATGGCACAAATAACTTTTATATAAATCTTAATATTATCACAAAATGTTGTTCTAATATATCCCAATTAGAGACCAGTGTAGTGGTATAGAATCGGGCTACTTGGGCTTACCCTTCTATAATTTCTTACCTGTTTTTATTTGTAGTGATGAAACTTTTTAATTGTACCGTAAACAGTAAAATTATACCAACATTTTATCCCTTATTTACATTGAGTGCTTCAAAGAAAAATACGTGTTTGTTTACCTGTGATTTGCCTTTTAGATAGATTTAAATTGGCAACATAAACAACTTCAAGGCAAAAAAAAATATTCATGTATGAATCAACAAATTTACGTGATGCCTATTTTCATGCAATATCTGCTACATTTCGACATTTATTCATCATACACATTTTTAATGGCAGCAAAATGCTAAAACAAGTAGCAGTGACAGCAGCAGTACAAACGGTAAAATGTGTTTTTAAAATTATAGTTATTCCCTTGAGGCAATAATATCACTTCACTACCTTTGATGATGAAACAGACGGAGAGTAACATTTAGTTTGAATATGTTGGATTTTGATAGACATCAGAAAACAATTTTTTTTTTTTTTGGTTTTAATCTATTTTATGTTTTCATTTCAGTTTTCTAATTTTTTGTTGGAAAAGTTTTTCCCAACGTCATTACGTTCGGAGTAAAAAGCCTGTGTGTACAATTTATTCATTCTATGTATTTAAATTTATTACACATAATCAAGTTATCCTTTGGTATTTGAATCTGTGCGAGTCTACGAGTACATATTACCTTAATATGTAAATAACTTTATCAATCAACAACACTTTATCTAACATTTTTCATTAATATTAATGCCTTTAGTCGAGAATATGTAAGTAATTAGACAGTAACTTCATTATGAACATGTTGTAAATTTTATAAATTGTTTGAGTGCAAGAGGATTATTGGTAAAATGTTAGTAAACTTTAATTAGATTTTTAAAAAGAAATTTTATTAACATCATACACTCTGGTGGTGATTGAAAATCGGAAAAAGTTTTGAAAAGTTAAAAGTTAATTTTATGTAAAATAGATGCACAAGTTTAAATACTTCACATTCAAACATGAATATATTTAGACTCTAAACAGATCTTGTTCTGAATTTTTTAACAAAGTGCAACGCTAAAATAAAAATTGTTTTAATATTTATTTTAATGGAAAGAGTAAAGTAATAAAATATATTATCAGGCAAGTGTCCACCACTACCACCATGCTTACAGATGTCTATTCTTTTATCAAAATTTGCAACACATTTTGACCTCATCACGTGTCTAGACCATATAGTATACAGCAAAGTGAAAAGTTCGGCGAGCAAAAGCTTTGCAACAATTGCTTTTAGATTTAAAAAAAACCCCAAATTGGACCATTTTGCTTGTTAATGTGTTTAGAAAATCAAAAAGAATTTGGTGTAAAAAAATCTCGAAAAACCAGCGGGTTGTTCTTTAATAAACCCATCGAGTTAAGGGGGGAAAAGTTAATAGTCGGATGCCTTTGTTTTGTATGTACTTAGAGTTACAAATACAATCACAAATTGTTTTTTAACTTAATTAACGGAGAAACAGTAACTTATACCGTCAGCCAGTAGTCAAACAGACCAGAGTCTCTGATGGGAATCGAACCTGTAACCCTTGCACTAATAGACTAGCTCACCACCAACTATTCTACCAGGGCACCCAGTAGACCACCTCTAACTGAGCTACCTAAATAAGAGCGGCAAGCGTTTTTTGTATGTCAAAACGTTTCATTTGCATAAAGTTTATAATATAGAACGCGAATTCGACACCACCCGGCTCCGTTAGTCATGCAACTTATAAAGCTTCTTAGAGATTTCGTTACTAAAAATTCATCATGTGGTCGCTGTTAACTTTGCCGTTTAAAGAAGAAGGAGGTAGTTTTGTTTTCTTGTGATATCTCTAATCGCTTTTAATTTGTTGTTATACCTAATTATAAGAAACGTCGGGGAATTGACCAATTTGGATATTCTTAAACACTTGAACTACGCTGTCAAAAATGCCTTGTTATTGACACAAGCCTTGCAAGCCAGTTGACATGAAGTTATGCACCAAATTTCTTATAGCGGTCCCGAAAGGACGGTTATGATGACCGAAAATATTCAGCCCAACTCTGAATAAAAATTCCCCGGGAGTTTTTTTCCTTTTCCCATTTCAACAATTGCATTTTAATAGGAAAAATGGGAGAAAAGAATAACTACGAGAGATTTTATTTATAATTGGGTTGATTGTTGATTTTACGAAAAAGAGACAAGAAAGAGCCTTATTGGTAATAGCACTCGCAACCCATACACTGATATACCGTTTCACTACTTAAAAGTATATCGGGGCTCCAAAAATTCTGCATTTAACAATTTATTTATTTTTAAATTGCTAAAGTGTCAAAAGATTTTGAGATTTTCGAGAATTCGGAAAGCAAACTTTTGAAAATTCCCTACAATAATACTTCAAGATATAAGGTTTGTTCCCAATGTTACCGAAAAGCGTTCTGATTCTCGCAAATCGCGTAAATGAGAGCGTTATTTTAAGAACCGCTTTTTTCTTCTTTATGCAAAAACCAGTCCGATATTTTTTTTTTTTTTTTTGTTATATGGGGTAAAAAAAACAATTTTTTTAGATCAACGCAGTATAATCAAGTGAATTATAATGTTTAAAGTACAAGGTGGGGAACAAGTAATCATTCCAATGGAAAACGTTATTACTTTTGCAAATGGCAATTCGAGTTTGACATTTGTGAAGTAAACAAACGCAGTATACAAATCTACAAGCCATAAATTGGCTCCGCAAGAACGTGGAATAATTTTTTACATTTTATTTGCGCAAAAATTCGTCGGCGCAGCGTGCATTTCGTGGCAGATTTCCTGGCCGCCCGACACCAACTGGACAAACACTGACGATCGCTTGAAGAGGCTCGAACACAGGATCTTCCCAAGGCTTTTTGTGAGAACGCCGCGGGCTAAACGACCACTGTTGACAGCTGGCGGTACACAGTCATAATTGCCGAGTTTGTTCCCTCCTCAATTAGATAAATTGGGACTGGAGAACATATAGTTCCAGCAGGACAGTGCAACGGCGCTCACTGCTCGAGCCACAACCGAAATTCGGAAGGAAGCCTTTCCGGGTCGCTTAATCTCTCGTTTTGGTGATTTTCACTGGCCGGCAAAATCACCCGGTTTAACCGTGCCAGACTTCTTCTTATGGTGTTTTTAGAAGTCGCGGATTTACGTCAACAAGCCTCAGACTCTTAAAGACCTTAAGAAGAATATTTGCCAGGAATAGGAAAATCAGTCGCCCAAAGTGATAGAATGGCAAAAGTGATAGAAAATGCCATAAAACGAGCCGATATAATCATCAACTCTGGCGGCGGCGACTTGGTCGATATCATTTTCTCAACTTGATGGAATAAATTCTAATGGAATAAGTAAAGAAATTTCACAAGCTGAACCATTGTTGTTCAATAAAAAAAACTACAGCAGCAGAACATTGGGTGATTACTTTTGCCCCACCTTGTATATTTAAGGTTGAAAACTTAAAAGTTCATGAATTATTTAAATAGTTTTACAATTTTAAATAGCACTAGTCATAACTTAAATTCTTCTATTACAATCAGTGCCCAACAAACTGCCAAAATAATTGGTCTTGTCAATGGATCAATGTTAAATATTTGAGTCGAAAACAAAGAAAAGCATTCTTGGTGAATGTGGTGAAAGTATGCCATTAATAATATTCCAAATATTTTTAGGACTAAGGGTTTTGTAAACCTACTTACCAAATGATAAGGAATTTAAATTCTTTTTTACTTTAAATTTTAATGCAAAAATGAGAAACTTTCAATACTGTGACTTAAACACAAAAAAAGTGTATTCTCAATTAATGAGACACCTTCCCTTTTGCACAATGCGGATGATGTTGAAGTTATTTTTGCAAGTTAAACAAAATTGTGAACTCAAGTCTAGACTAAAGCTTATTTATTCCACCATTAACAATAATAATGAGAATGCGGTGAATGTAAAAATAAGAAAATAGTTTGCATTAATCAGGAAAAAAAATGTCATATTCGGCTGTGCTGAATCTGTAATACCCTCCGCTAAGAATTTTCGAGTGCACTTTGTATGGAATCTGTAATAAATTATAGGCCAGTATTTACAAAATCTGACACCACAACTTCTAGTCATATAAAACTATTGTCTGGCAAATTAAATTACTGTATTATTATTCGATACGGTTTAAGGGGTATTAAAGTATATTCCAAGAGTTGAGTGAGGCCTATGGGTAATTATTAGGGCATTAATTTGGTCAACTGCTAAACCGCTAATCGATTAATTACAACCCGATTAACTGATCGGTTAATTTAAAATTGGCTATTTTCGATTAACGATTAAAGCAGTTAATTTAAGTCGGTTAATCAATTAACCGACGTAATACAATTTTTAATTTTTTTGCAGAATTATATATTTTTTCAAGTTTTTAATTAATTTTTTCGTCTTATATACAAATGGTATGTGTTTAGAAAATATTTTTTCCTACAAACAAAGAGGGAGTTCTATCAATCTTTTAACAGAATTAACCGAAACAATAAAACGTGTAAAAATTAAATAAAACACAAATTAAAATAGGACTCTATACGTTTAGAGAAATCCAGGGAAAGCACTGAGAAGTTAGATATTCTGTATTATGGGTTGCTTTCGATTTCTCCAAAATCAACGTTAAGTGAACGAATTTTTTCCAAGTCAAGTTTTATCAAAAATAAAAAAAATCGCTTAATCCTAAGCATTTAAACAAAATTATTTTTCTAAAAGATTATTTGTTAAGGTCTCCTTAAACTATTGATATAACTAATCAAATTATCTCACAGTTTATTTTGATTTACTACATAATATTTAAGTATTAATTAAAAAATATGTATAACATATTAATGAATTATTCTCTTGTTTTAGTTCAAGAATTGTTATGTTTGTAATGTTATTTTTTTTACTAATAAACTCTAACTAATACAATAATTTATGCATTTTTATTTATTGAAATTTCTTAATTTATAAAAAAAAGGTTTATTAATCGGTTAACCGATCAGTTACAAAATTAATCGATCATAAACTGATTAATCCAAAACCTCGGTTAATTAAACGAGCGATTAACCGATTATAGTAAAAGCCCGATTAAATCAATATCCTAGTAATTATGGATTAACTATAATTTAATTGTATGCCGTTATTTTAGGGAGTGTCGATCTTGATTTTTTTGCATATTTAGTAATTGTAAAAATATGTCTATTTATGGTTTTTATCCTAGTTTGGAAGGTTTTTGATTGATCATAAACATTTACCTCGTTAAAAAAAGCTTTTTATAAATGCAAAAAACAAAAAAATGGTTAAATGAACTTGCTCCATTTTATTAATATATTTTTCGTTATAAGCAAACACTTAAAAAAAAACATTGAAAACATTTTAAAAATCTTTATGAAATTCGAATGTGTATTCTAAGTCAAATTACAATCTATAGAGCTTTCATACTTTAATAATCTTATTCCTTCAATATTTTCCAGGAATATTTTTCTATGCAGTATTAGAATTTTTTGTTTGTATATTTATAATAAAAATAATACTCAACATGAAAACTTTAATTCCCATATTCCTTTTTAAAAATCTTTTACCAATAATATTCAGCAAATCTTGCTCCGAGCTCTCTTACTTGTTTTTCATATATCTGTCTATCTCTTCAACAGTCTTTATTATTTCTGATATTTTAAGTTTTCAACAATTGGAGTTTCCTTAACTTTTCTTTTTTTTTTTTTTTTTTTTTTCCTCATTATTTATTTATTGAATCTTCATATATTAAATATGAACTAACAATAATTAATCAAATCTTATACTAATACTTTATTTTTGTCCTGCCAATGCTAGACGAAAATTTTTCTCTTCACGGTTTCTGTTCACATATGTAGATGTTTAGCGCTCTTCTTGTCTGATGAGTCCTGCTGTATCTCTTCTCCTTAATCTAGAGTGGCCGCTGTAATTTAAAATATTTCGAGCTAGTGGATTTGGGTGCGACTCAAGTCTTTTTAAATATTTTACTGCATACTTCGTAATAATAGTTTTTACTAACGGCACATTGAGATCCTTGTGAATATTTGAGTTTTTAACATACCAGGGAGCGGCTGTGATTATTCGAAGAAGTTTATTTTGTCGCCTTTGAATTTTTTCGATATTAGAAGCCGAGGCAGTGCCCCACAACTGAATACCGTAGCACCAAATTGGTTTTAAGATAGCGTTGTAAAGTAGAAGTTTACAATCGAGACTAAGAACAGAGTTTCTTCCAATAAGCCAATTAAGTTGAATTGCTTTTAGTTTCATTTGTGTTAGTTTTGCTTCTATATGGCATTTCCATGTTAAACGCCGATCTAGATGAATTCCGAGATATTTTACATGCGATTGTTGAGGCACTAATTGATCATTGATTTTAATAGGGGGACATGACTCCCGACGCAAGGTGAATGTTATATGTACGCATTTTTGCTCATTAACCTTTATCCTCCATTGTTTTAACCACTTTTCCAGTTCAAATATATGATCCTGCAAGTAGCGAGAAGCTTCATGACAGTTTTCGTGCACGCTTAAAAAAGCTGTGTCATCAGCATATGTTGAAGTTAGGGTGTGGTTGTTTGTTGGCATGTCTGAGGTATATATTAGGTATAACAGTGGGCCCATGATGCTTCCCTGAGGGACTCCAGCGTCAATTGGCTGAGGAGAACTTATAAAAGCACCTTCTTTAATAATAAACTTTCGACCGACTAAGTAGCTTTCTAACAGCTTGTGTGTGTTTACTGGTAAATTTAGCTTCAATTTATGTAATAAGCCTTCATGCCACACTTTATCAAAAGCTTGAGAAACATCGATGAAGAGGGCGGAACAATATTTTTTTTCTTCAAAGGTTTTTCTTATGGCGTTTACTATTCGATGAGTTTGTTCAATTGTGCTATGTTCTCTTCTAAAGCCGAATTGATGGTTTGGAATACATCTATTTACATTTAAAATTGGGGTTAATTTTGACACTAACAGCTTCTCGAACAGCTTTGATATATTAGACAATAAGCTTATAGGTCTATATGACTCAACTTTTGTAGGATCCTTTCCTGATTTAGGTACCATGGTAACTAATGGTACTTTCCATTCCTGAGGGTAGTATTCAAGGCGTAAAATAGCATTAAAAATAAAGAGAATCATTTTCTTTGCTATGCTGGGTAGCTCCAAAAGCATTTTGTTACTGATCTTATCAAAACCAGGGGCTTTCTTCGGGTTTAAATCATGAATAGCCTTTTCGATTTCTCTTATCTCAAATCTTAGTGGAACAGCTGCTCTAACAGCAACAGGTGGTAACTCGACCGCCATATCGAGAGATGTGTGAGCGGTAAATACGGTTTTCAAATGATTAACAAAAAGATTTCCTTTTTCTATATCATTTCTTGCCCAACTTCCGTTTAAGTTTCTTAATGGTGGTTTAGTGATAACTGGTCTTTTAAGATTTCTAGCTGCACGCCATAATGAGTAGTCTGATTGTGGAGTTGCATCAAGTTCCTTAAGATATTTTTCAAAGGATGCAGTTTTTTGGGACTGCAGTAACTTTCTTAGCCTTTTTGTGCACTCTTTTAATAAAGTCTTAAGTTGGGGGGATCTGTGCAATTGCCACTCTCTTCGAACTCTCCTTTTTTCGGTCAATAGACGCTCGACATCTACAGAATATATGATATTGTTTTTGGTTTTTTTGAGGGTTATGCTGGAACTTTTCTTTAATTCCAAAAAGGGAAATTGCTTTTAAATTTACTTCAGGTGTTATCCTATGACAGAAAGGTTTCCTAAAGTAAAATCATATTCATTCCTTAAAAACTAATTATCTTCAACACCCCTGCATTTCTTCCTTATGGTCCTACGATTATAAAAGTGTCTGAAACACAATTTCAGTAAATTCGAACCACGATGAATGCTGGATTGTTGGAGAAACAATATCTGCTACTGCCCTCTACTGAGATCTTAAGCCACCCATACATTTGCAATATTATTGAGCTGCTTATTGCTGTTGTTATTGTCGATTTACTTCACATATTTCAATTATTTGCGTAATATAAAAAAATATGTGGCGCAATTTTTTTTTTTAATACATGAAAAAGTCAACAAAACCAACGCGCACATATTGGCATTTATACAAATTTATTAGTACATTAAAAAATATTTATTTTTGCGCAATAAAAATCCAAAGTCTTTTGTTTTTATGTAATATATTGTGCAACCTACTAATATGATATAGACACAGCCAATTTAATTTTACAATAACCACCATTGAACAATAATATTCCAAATGTATGGGTTCCCTTAGAAGCTTCAATTGAAGAAGAATATGGCCCAAGAGAATTTCGATTTAATTTTAAACCATCAGGGAAAGTAAACGCCAACAATGTATTTCACAAGAAGTTGTTACGTCTTAAAGATATTGCCTTCATGGCCAAGTCTTGAAACCCATATGAGACAAGTCCGGGAGCGCCTTAGTCCCCTTTCAGACAAGCAAAGTTTACTTTGACAAAGTCTGTTGAATTCTCTTTTAAACTTTGTTTGGTGCTCAGACACACAAAGTTTAATTTGACAAATTTTTGTTTTCTCTTGTTTGAATATAATATATAAACAGCGTTGCCAGAATGATGATTTTATCATATTTTGAATTATTTTTTTAAACAAAAATATGATTAAAGATTTTTTTTCTCAAATGATGATTTTTTATTTTTAGAAATTCTGATTTTTACTTTAATTTTGCTTATACAAAATACACGATTATTTAAACAGTCACTTTTTAAAACAATAAAGTTTTGCATGAGCTTGATGCGCATTGGGGCTGCACACTTTTGTACCCAGTATCTAGAATACACAAAATTGCATCATTATTTCTGGACATAAAAAATATTAAAAAAGGCATATTATAACCTATTTCCAATGTGCGAAAGAATTCCTTCTTTCGAACAACTACAAAGTTTTTAGAATTTGTTTTTGTTTTAAATGTATTCGTGCGAAGTAAATAATTCTTTCGCACATCGGAAATAGGCAGTTAGAATATTGATAAAAAAAATATTTGTGAAAAGAAAAAATGTATTTTTATAAAGTTTCATATACTGACGAATTATGTTTTTATGTATGTCCATTTAAATAGTAAGAACTATGTTTTAATAAAACATTAATAATTCTTACTTTTTTGCCCTTGTTTTAAAAAATTTAATTTAAAAAAAAAATTTAAGATTTTCCTCTTCAAAATATGATTTCTTTCACCATATGACAATTTTCATTCCAAAGATTCTGGTAACGCTGTATATAAATATAAAGTTGCAGCCAACTTCAGGTATAATCTACGAACGAAAAACAAAACGAATTTGTGAGTACAGCAAAGTATGTACTCCCCCGCTATGCTCTTTTCCCTTCTCTTCTATAAACTCAAGACTTTGCAAAGTAAACTTTTCTTGTCTGAAAGGGGTCTTACTGAGCCAATTTTTAATAGTGCCAGATCAGTTAAGTAATAAGGGTGTGTCGACTTCAGTGTTGGCACTTTGTGGGTAATTACCCGCATTTGGTGCAGTTTTTACTCTCGTGGGTAGAGCAAAAATTAAGTGCCAAAAAGTTTTGTTTTGGTTAGCTATTTACAGTTATATTTACAAAAACTGGCAACTATATTGGTTTGTTGGTAAGTACACAGAAAAAAATAACAAAAGTTATTAAGTAATAAAAGGAAATTTGTAAAATTGTTTTAATATTTTTAAACATTTTTTTAATTAACATGTTTGTAAATTGTCATATAAACAACTTCTTTATTTGTAGAAAATTAATATGTATTGTATGTATATCATAAAAAAATAATTGCATGTCAAAAAGCAAAAAAAAAATATTTTCAATTACAAATATCTAAAAGAATAAAAGATGTGATGATTGTTCTGAAATTTAATAAATCTATACGGTAAGTAAAGTTATTATTTATTGCTTCAAAAAAAAAAATATTAACGGGTCTGTTTTAAATTCTAGTTTTTCCAATAATACTGTTTACTTTGTTAAGATTCCGTTTTGTGTTAATGTGAGAGCCTCATAGTGCCATCCAGGCCTATATTTGGTGCTTAAATAATTTATAATAGTTGTTGTGATGTGATTTTTCAATTAATTTTACTGAAAAAACTTATAAAAACAACTTTAAAATGTATCTTTTATTTCAATTTAGTTAGCAAAATAATTTCGTAATAAAATTCATATTTAATTGTTAACAAATATTTTATTCAATATGACAAATTCATTGTTAGAAATATTTGGTGAGTTTTAAAAATTTTTATCAACAAAATAATTTTTAGTATTGACAAATTCAGTTGTTGGTGCCTTTTCAATTAAAAAATTAATTGTATTGAAGAATATGGTATTCAATATGACAATTGATTTGTCGTAATGTTTTAATGTGTAGCTACTTAAAAGTCAAGAAATGTTCACATATGTTAAAATCGCAGCAAGACATTATGTCTTTTCATAAGAATAAAAATACCATTTCTAGTCTTTTAAATCTAAATAAAACCAAATTTTACTATAAAAGTTTTAAAGTAATTTCTATGGTAAATTATGGACCGATCGCTTATTAATTTGCTAATAAAATTTCCATTTAGATTGAGTTTATATAAAATTTTATCCCGTTGCCGCTTTATACAAAGTTTTCTTACTTTATCGCTACAAAACTGATTGAGCTGGATATCAATACAAAACTATTAAGGAGAACTAAAAATATTGTTACACCAAAATCTTTCTTTTCTATACGACATACACCTATAGTGGCCTAGGCCTGTTGTGCGCTCCTTAAGAAGAAACATGGGGATTAAAGTGGATCGTACTACCCCACCTATAGGGAGGGGTTAACGTTCGGCGTTAAGAAACCCAGTTTCCCGGACGTAATTCCTTAAGGTTTTCCAGTCAACGTTCCTCAGTGATCCCAAGCCCAACATGACATCGCTCCCGAGGTCTTTGGATCGTAGTTCGACGAAAGCCTGACAGTAGCAGAGAAAGTATTCCAGCGTCTCACTGTCCTTGCCACACGTTCTACACTCGTCAGATTCTGCCCGTCAACTTTGGTGTAGTTGTGCCCGTAGTCCCGCATAACCAGTCACGATACGCATCATAATACTAACTTTGGATTTCCTCCCGTTGATGAGGCTTCTTGCCCTCCTCTCGGCTGGTTTACCCCATTAAATCTTATTGGTCCTACCCACAGTCCCACTATTCCAACTGGCCGTATGGGTTTCCCTAGCCCACGCCTTCAAATCTGCTTTCGTTGCCTAAATCGGCTTAAGGACCTAGAAAATACATATACTTACTTAAGGGGGTCTTAGAAAAAAATTTCTGATTTCTACACAAGACATGACAAACTTCATACACCATCTCGTATTAGTGTAGGGTAAAAAAAAGAGTTTAAGATATAAACCTTTTTTGCAGCATATAATTTTCGTTGTTTTTCATGCTTTTGCAGCAAAACTCATCTTTAGTAATATTTTGTGAAAATCTTCTCCCATTTGCAGGTGTCTAAGGGGAATTAAATTATTTTGGTAGCAAATTTTCCACGTTTCCTTTTGCTCAACATGGCCTCTTTTTTTATTAAGTTTACAACATGCCACAACCTTAAGTTAAGCCTGATATATAAATTTTATTTTAGGCATTTTTAACTAATAGATGTAGAAAAAAACAAAAAGGATTTTTATTTTATTATTTTATAGACATAGAGTTACTTTTGGGAAAATGTTGCTGTTGCAATTGCGATGTACTCTTGCCAAAAGGTAGAGCATCGAAACTCTTTGACCAGATTTAGTTTGAAGAAGTTTTTGGTTATGAATTTGTTAAAGGGAGCAATATTTGCTAGTATGTGTTAAGAGCTATTTTAGGTATGTAGTGGTTGTTGAAAACCGAAAAGACAAAAAGTCATTTGAAAAATCCTTAACTTTCCTCAAGGATGTTATTTCGCTTATATTCAACTAATTGGTTTGTCTTATGCCTTTTTCGGTTAGGAGATGTTATTTTTTAATCGTTTAGTTTTACTAGAGCCAAAAAATAATTACTTTGCCACATAAATTGAAGGAGTTGACTGGATTTATGGGGTGGCATTTTAAATCTTTATATAATTGAATAAAGGATTTTATTTAGTTTTGGTATGGTATGACAAAAATTCATCAGTTGATATATATGGTTTAATCAAATATAATATAAAGTAAGAAAGTAAAGTGGATCAAGTGACCATTTGGTAGCCTACATCACAGTATATAAGGATAAATATTCGAGAGTGTACCATATCTGGGACCCATGGAGAATCATGCCGCCGGCAAAACGAAATTATGTTATTTTCCACAACGTCTGCTAATGGCAAACGCTTTAAAAATATAATTAATTTTAAAACACAAAAAAGTGTTAAAATTCGTATCAGAGAGAAGAAGAACTTTTATATTTTATGCTTTATTAATTTTTAAATAAAAGGCTTAGCTAAAAAAAAAATTTTGTTGATTGTTTACTTTAAAAATCTTTCCACTAGAATTTTTTTTTAAATAGTTTGCGGATCCGACGAAGAGTTGCCCTAATTAAATCAGGAGTAACCTTTCAGGGTTACAGCGATTTTGGAGAGAGGATTTATATGGGTCCTATGGTGAATTATGGGCATACCGAAGATAGTTTAGTCCCGGGCAGATTCTAGACTCTAGATCCAATATTTTTATGCGTAGCACAAACATCCGCACAAACGCAAAATAACAAATTTAAAGCAATTTTATTCAAATAAAAAAGGAGTCCAGGCTGGTACAAAGGTATATATGGGATTAAAGAGGACACTTTCACCTTTCTGCTAGTGGTTTAATTGTGTTGATCCCTTTTGACGCTTACAAATTCTTTTCTTCTGAAAAATTAAAATAAAAAAGAAAACAATTGCAGCTTATTATCGATAAAAGTTTGCGAAGAATGATAATTTTCTTTTGTGCGGTGCACCCTGGCTAAATTTAAATTTTTTATTTTTATTTGTGTGATATTTATTGGAAAAAATAAGTGAATTAAGTAAGAAATAATTGAATTCTGAATCTAAATTAATTTTGAAATTTACTTTATTGAAATTCACTTTTACTTTTATAATGGCCGATCGAAGTGACTATGGCGACGATTCGCCAAGTTGTAGCACGTTTTTAATTTTTTTTTAAACCTTTAACATTCCATCATGACTTTGCAAGGTGAAATGCATCCAATGGTATATGTTTTTAATAACTCTGCCACATACTGCGGTGAAATAAATAATAAGGGCAACTCATATTTCATTAAGTTTTTTTTTTTATTGTTCCGTAAGTCTGCATTCACACGTTTCATCTTTTGATGCTCAACTCATGTATTTTTGGAAGTGGGAAGAAAGAAGAAAGGTGGTTGGTACGGAGCAGGGATGCCGAACTTGGTATTTTCCGACCAAATTTGGTCGGATGTTTTGCGTATAGTCGGATGGTAGGCCAAACCTAATTTTGGTTGGCAAACCAGCAAGTGCATATCTAATATCTTTTTTACAAAATTTTTTTATTGTTGATGAAACTATGGATGTGGCAGTGAAATGAAATGTATTACGTAGTAGCATATACGGTGTTAGTTTTATATAGGATAGATTTGTCACCTTATTTGAGATTACCAAGTCAGATGCCGTTAAAATTTTTATTCTCCTTATCAACAAACAATATTCCTTTAAAATATTTTATCGGATTGGCAACAAACGGCGCTAACGTAATGACTGGTAATGTTTTCAGGAATACTGTTCTGTACCACCCCATAAGATATAAAAGGTTTTTGCTATACAAGTTGGACTTCTTTGGAATAATTATAGAACTGTGGGATACTTTAATACTGTATTTTTTATCATGTTTTTCAATGGTTTAAGAGGCGCAGAACTTGCAGAAAGTACGGGTGCGTTCCAAAAAATCTGTTGGCAGAGAAACTCGCTTTTTTAAGCATTCTACAATGCAACTGTGTTGAATTTTACACTGTTATTTGTCCCGAAGTGCACCAAAAAAGTTATCAACGCGAAAACAATAAGCAAACTATGCATTATTAAACTCTTTGATACATTTTTTACTTTGTATTAGGATGTTTTGGAGCTTAGTAGAGCAAGGACGATTCACAAAATGCTGGAATTATCGAATTACTTAATTAGAAAAAGTTGAATAGTTTCTTGCGAGCTTTAATTTTCTGACATTAGGGTCGTACAAACAGAGATCTGGTGGAAAAATACTTAAACGTGATACTTGAGGTCATTGGACCGTAAGGGCAAAATATTGGTCTTCTCGATAACGAAAAATGTAGAAAGGCGATCCTTACGTTCGGCAAAAAAATATTTTGTGAAACCTCCTTGCAAATATACTTTATATGCATTAGAGGGTGTACGTTGAAACTTTTTTTAGGTACGGCCTACGGCTCAGCCAATAGTTTGCTTTTTATTAAGTTCCTTATCGCTCCTGGAAAATTTTTAAAAATGATAACAGGCCATTTTGTATTTTATATAACGCCATATTTAAATTTAAGTATTTTAAAAATTTGGTCGGTTATGGTAGGTTTTGCAGACAATTTCGGTCGGATAAAAATTTTTTACAGGCAGAGAAAAAACATGTTTCAATATGGTCACCCCCAACAATACTATTTTAAAAATTTTTTTTAAACATATTATGTTTATTTTAACCATTTTATTGTCACTGACAACCATGTAATTGTTAAATTAGTCCTCCATCAAGAAGCCACAAACATATTATGTTTGCCTCTCAACATGTTATGGTTAAATAGTACAATAATTTGTTTTTAAGTTAACAATAGTATTTTCCTCTTTTCCAAGAGCAACATTCTATGGTTGAAAATCAACCATGCTATTATAAATGTTAAACATATTTTCGTTACTCTAAATCATAAAATGTTTGGAGGCAACCATAATATGGCTGTGGCTTCTTGATGAAGGACTAATTTAACCATAATATGGTTGTCGGTGACAATAATATGGTTAAATTAAATATAATTTATTAAAAATTTTCTTTAAAAATAGTTTTGTTGGAGGTGAGCATATTTAAACATGGTTTTTCTCTGTGTATGCACAGCAATAGCTGCATTTACATTTTTTTCTTTTCTTTGGTTCGCTTTAAATAAAATTGTTGTTTTTTTTAAGCAAAAGAAGTTGAAACCGATTGCTGCGTGTGATCTTATTGCCATCTTCAAAAGAGAATTGAAAAGAAGTTGAGCATCAAAGGATGAAACGTGTAAATTCAGACCAAATAAAATGATCAGCCATGTCTCAGAATAAAATTCCAATCGAAAGTGGACTCAATTACGAAAGTTAAGTCTTAAGAAAACGAAAAACGAAAAATTAGTGAAGGGTTATTTTCAAAGGTATATTTGAAAGGTTATTGTTAGGACTTTCAGATGGCATAGTATGTTTTATAATTTAAGCTTCGTTTGCGCAGTTATAAAGTCTTGAACATGGCGAAAACAGGGCTTCTTTAAACTTAAAGCGAAGATCTCGCGAAAACTGATGTTATGGAGGAATTCTGAGAACAGATTCGGATTTAACGCAACTCCAACCTTTAGAAAATTATACGTTAGTTCCTGGGCTTCGACTTTTTTCAAATTTTGCAGGCCTGTGTAACTAAGTTAGAATATAATTGGAATTTATTTTTAATTTGAAATAATTTGGAGCACTTTAAGGTCAGAAGATAATGGCAAGTACATCTATGAAATTGGGTAAAAAAATAGATTGTTATTGACCTGTAGCGCCCGATTTTACTGTAATTGAGTTTCATGGCGGAGCACGAAATTAAGAGGTTGGGCTAATTTTAAGATATTGATTCTTCTGAATTTTAAAAAAAATTGTCTCGATTGACATACCCATGTGTTATTTACTTGAAACTTAAGCAAATTTAAGATTTATGTTTACAAATATCGGGTGTTTTTTAAGGTGAATGAGAACTTTCGATATAAAGAATGTCAAACAGTTTTGACATTTCGGTTCAGTAACAGGTTTGGCAAGTCATCATGAATCGTTTAGCGCTAGAACAATGCTTCGAAATTGTGGAAATTTTAGAATTAATCGCTACGCGAAGTTCATATGGCACTTCGTCTATTTTACGAAGCTCATTTGTAGTTCAATAGCTGTATCAACAAGAAAAATTGTGGATTTGGAGCGAAGATAATCTTCAAGCCGTTTACGAATTACCATTACATAAATTAAAATTTAAATACAAGCTCTTTTGAAATGAGCAAGAAGCTGCCATTACGGTGAATGACCAGCGATATCATGCTATGCTGACTGAATTTTTTTCCGCCACAAAAAAACCAAAAATGTAAAATATATTCTGCAGATGTTAAGCGTCTCTTGACTGAAAAAAGGAAAGCTCGAAGAGAATGGCAAATGCATAGATCCCCTCAACTTAAGAATTTACTAAAAGAGTACACAAAAAGGCTAAGAAAGGTACTGCAGTCTCAGAAAACCGCTTCCCTGGAAAAATATCTTAAGGAACTTGATGCAACTTCTCAATCAGACTACTCATTATGGCGTGCAGATAGAAATCTTAATATACCAGTTATCACTAAACCACCATTAAGAAACTTAAATGGAAGTTGGGCACGAAATGATGTAAAAAATGAAATCTTTTTGTTAATCATTTGAAACCCGTATTAACCCCGCATACATCTCCCGATATTGCAAGCGAGTTGCCACCTGTTGCTGTTAGAGCTGCTGTTCCACTTAGATTTGAGATACAAGAAATCGAAAAGGCTATTCATAATTTAAAGCCCAAGAAAGCCCCTGGTTTTGATAAGATCAGCAACAAAATGCTTTTAGAGCTTATTGTCTAATATAGCAAAGCTGTTTGAGAAGCTGTTAGTGTCAAAATTAGCCCCAATTTTAAATGTAAATAGATGTATTCCTAACCATCAATTCGGCTTTAGAAGAGAACATAGCACAATTGAACAGTCCCATCGTATAGTAAACGTCATAAGAAACGCCTTTGAAGAAAAAAATATTGTTCCGCCCCCTTTATCGATGTTTCTCAAGCTTTTGATAAAGTCTGGCATGAAGGCTTATTACATAAATTGAAGCTAAATTTACCAGTAAACACACACAAACTGTTAGAAAGCTACTTAGTCGGTCGAAGGTTTATTATTAAAGAAGGTGATTTTATAAGTTCTCCTCAGCCAATTGACGCTGAAGTCCCTCAGGGAAGCATCATGGGCCCACTGTTATACTTAATATATACCTCAGACATGCCAACAAATAACCACACCCTAACTTTAACATTTGCTGATGATACAGCTTTTTTAAGCGTACACGAAAACTGTCATGAAGCATCTCGTTACTTGCAGAATCATATATTTGAACTGGAAAAGTGGTTAAAACAATGGAGGATAAAGGTCAATGAGCAAAAATGCGTACATATAACATTCACCTTGCGTCGGGAGTCATGTCCCCCTATTAAAATCAATTCGTGCCCCAGCAATCGCATGTAAAATATCTCGGTATTCATCTAGATCGGCGTTTAACATGGAAATGCCATATAGAAGCAAAACTAACACACATGAAACTAAAAGCAATTCAAATGTATTGGCTTATTGGAAGAAATTCTGTTCTTAGCCTCGACTGCAAACTTCTACTTTACAACTCTATATTAAAGCCAATCTGGTGCTACGGTATTCAGCTATGGGGCACTGCCTCGGCGTCAAATATCGAAAAAAAATCAAAGGCGCCATAAAAAACTTATTCGAATAAACACAGTCGCTCCCTGGTTTAAAAACTCAAATATTCACAAGGATCTCAATGTGCCATTAGTAAAAACTATTATTACGAAGTATGCAGTAAAATATTTAAAAAGGCTTGAGTCGCACCCAAATCCACTAGCTCGAAATATTTTAAATGACAGCGGCCACTCTAGATTAAGGAGAAGAGATACTGCAGGACTCATCCGACGAGAAGAAGGCTAAACATCTACATATGTGAACAGAAACCGTGAATATTTTTCGTCTGGCATTGGCAGGACAAAAATAAAGTATTCGTATAAGATTTGCTTAATTATTGTTAGTTCATATTTAATATATGGAGATTCAATAAATAAATAATGAAAAAAAAAAAAAAAAACAAATCAGTTTAACATTAACGACATTTGATTCCAACAAGATAGTGCAACTGGCCATAGAGCTCGCTTAACAATCGATAAATTGCAAAATCAATTGGTGACAATTATATTTTCAGAAGTGGTCCTGTTCACTGGCCCCATCGTTCAAACGATTTGATGCCTCTGGATTACTTTCTATATCTACGTTAAGTCATGGGTTATGCCGACAACCCAGCAACCCTTAAAGCATTGGAAGCCACCATTGACGCCATATGGCCAGATTTACTGAAAAAGTAGTCAAAAATTGGACTGATCGAATGGACCATGTAACTCGAAGCCGCGGCAGACATATGCAAAAAATCTTATTTAGATAATAAATGCCATGAGTTTATCGACCATATTGTTATAAAAAAATTCATTCCAACAATATTAATGTCCTGTAATTATCATTTTAAGTTCTCGTTCAACTAAAACAAGCACCCGTTTCATATTTCTATATCAATGCAAACAAAATTGTTAAGGTCAATAGTTTTTTTTAACCAAGAAACTAAATTTAATTTATAGTTTAACATTTTAAAGGAATATATACATATTCTAATAGTACCAGTATTATATTTGCATAAAGTATTTGATATGCACCTGCAATTATATTTCAATTTAAATGAAAATTAAATATAATTCTGTTTACATTTTATCAAATTACCAAACAAACAAACTTAAATATATTTGTGATGAAATCGGTCTGTCTTCCTTATTTTGTCTTAAGCGAATAAAAAACTATTTATACTGCAGTTTCAACCACAAATAGTAAAACAAAATTTCTAGACACAAAAAGTTCTTCATTTTAATGTCGTTGCATCAAATAATCATGGAAGTAAGCAGTTTAGTACAGTATTTGGGTAAATAATAACAAAGAAGAGATTTATTGATCAAGATTTAAAAGCAAAATAAATTTTCTTTGATTGAAGTTTTGGTGCTTTTTTTTAGTTGCCACATATTATGCTCAATTAACTTCGGTATTGATTGTCTACGATTCGAGTAACGTTTTTGGGAACCCTATGCAACAACTGTATTTGGATGAAGTTCAGCAAGCTTTTGAAAATCAGTCGAGGTATGGCAATATAATTGGTTTGCAATGGATTAATGTTGAGTATTTAAACGACACTGGTGAAGATTTTGGTGAGCAGATTTTGAATGCCGTAGATATTGTAGCGGTTGAGGTAAATATAAATTTTGGTAAAACCAACATTAATGATTTTGGCATTTGCACCCAGAATTAATAAGGCTGAACCAACACCAAAAAAAGACAAAGCTATTTTATTGAACATTACAACAATACATGTTGTTTGATGCTACATACCCACACAAAAACAGACAGAAACGAACCTAATTGTACATAATTGCGTTCTTTCTTATGACGTAACCAACGCTAAAAAGGACAAGTCAAAAATAAAACAAAAAAAGACAAGCAACATTTTCGTATTGCTGTCTGATTACCTCCGAGTGGGAAAAAGAAGGAGTACGGATGCCTTCTAGTAGGCCTCTGTACTTCTTCTTTTGAATCTACAAAGCCTGCTCGCTCCATTCCGTACTCATATCTTTTTTGCACACGTTGTCAGAAGCTTTTGCTTCTTTCGTCAGAGATTCTGTAAGGCATTCAAATTATTGGCTGGTTTTCCAGAGAATGGGGATTTTATAACGGGGTCTGAATTCTTTGACTTTTGCTTTGGAAAAAAAAAATCGTACTCCTTATCTTCTCCCTTCTAATAGAAGGATATGTGGAATGTGTATCTTATCTTTTATACGGAAGAGCCGATGCCTTCTTTGAGGCATTATTTAGCAGTTGGATCAGAAAGGTAATTGAATCAATAAAATGTCTAAGCAGGACTTCAATAAGGCCTAAAGTAATAAGGTCTTCTGAGTTTTCCTGCTGGGCGGTTGTCTTTTAAGACAAAGCGTTGATAGGACGTTTTTTGTGTTTTTTTTTAAATGTGGAAGCATCAAAAAAATGTCTTTGACCTTAAAGAAAAAACGTTTTGTCATTTGTTGGTGTGGGTTCTGCATAAGGCAAAAGCTTTCAAATTACCCTTCTATTGATATGATTCTTAATAAAGCACTAACCTCTGAAAGTTGCACTGCTGTACAAGAATTGAAATTAACAATTTTTTCTAATACTTAACATTCTAAACTAGTTGATTGAACGGCTTATTTTGATTCAAATCCAAATCTCTAAGAAGCAAATTTTAAAGATATAAGATTAGGAGGTGATGTAGCAAACGGGAAAGTTTTGACTGTTGGTGAGACTTTCTATATACCGTTGCTATTAAACCGAAATAGATTTTGTAGCCGAGGTAAATAGCTAAGCAAAAGATTTTATTTGGGTGGATATGCCCAGGGGCGTTGATATTCACCTTCTTTTTACAAAATGTTTAAGACCCATTTGGATTATCAGAAAACGTACCGACGTCATATCTATTTATGTAGATTACAAAGTGTCTGGTCAGTTGAAGCCAATAAATTCTATGACGAACTTCTTTTATTTCGATAGTACTATCTTAAATTCTTTGTTATTTTTTTTTTTTTTTTTTTGAACAAATCATATTGAGGGTTAATATTAAAAAAGTGCTATCTGCAACATCACATTTTTACAGGAAAGTAAAGAAACTGTTTTTCGTTAACTCTAAAAGTAGTTACGAAACTTTATTTTACAAAGTTATTATAAACCAAAGTCTAAATCTAACATATTTTGACTATTAATTCCAACATATTTTGACTATTTACAAGTTGAAGCTTCATCGATTCGAACACGGAGATAAGCAGAAAATAAAAATTAAAACTATGTTCACACCTATTAAATATTTGTCATCGTACACGTAACCACTAGTTTTATTAAAAAATTGTTTGCTTTTGCAAAAAGTTTGCTTGGTCAAACATCATTTATACAGTTATCTTCTTTCAAATAAAGAGAAAGAAGACAATAAAAATTTTTAAAAATAAAGCTTACGTTTAATCAATTTGCTGGTCATGTTTTTTTTTTTTTTTTATTTTTTTTTTTTTGTCAAATATTTGTTAGGTGTGAACCAGTGATGGAAAATTCAGTACTTTGGTACTATTTTCAGTACTTTTTCTTTTCATAAATACCACAGTACCCCCACGTAAGTTTTGGTACCCTTTTCTTGTTATGCTTCTTTGTTAAGTAATCCAGCGTTGCTATTTTTTTTAAACATTTTCTACCTACCAATAACATACAGGGTACACATCGTTACCTTAATATAAAAAGGCCCCAACTCATTATTTTTGGAAATCCGTTTTTTTATTGATTATTGTAGAATGGTTGCTAATACACATTCTATTAAAATTTCAAGCAAATTAGATTAAAAATAAAGAAGTTATAAGCAGAATACAAAAAGCCCTAACTCATACACACAATTTTTCTAAAGAAAAAAAGGCCTAACTCATACACACAATTTTTCGAAAGAAATACATATTATGTATTTCAATCTGAATTCCTCGTTTAATTTTAATAAAGATGTTTTTTGACAATGGTTGTGTAGCTATATTATTTCAGCTTTTATTAAGTTTTTTCCTTCTCCTGTAAAAAGTGTTTTTGATGAGTTGGGGCCTTTTTATATTAAGGTAACGACATACACCTTAGAGTTCTTAATCGTTCATGTTTTTTGTTGCAAAAATATTGATTTTCTTCAAGCATCAATGTCATTTTAAATGCGTTTTAACTACATGGTTTCGATGACGGTATAACATACTAGTATGAATTTCCTATTTCCTAAAAATAAGTTATATAGAAAGTACCAAAATGGTTAATAAAGTACTCTTTTGCTTAGTGGTTAGTACCATCTCAAATTTTCAATTTTCCATCACTGGTGTGAACATACCGAAATTGAGACTTTAATTCAAGTAACAGGAATTGTATTTATTATTAATTTAAATTTAGATATTTTTTTTAAGTAGGCTTAAGTTCATTGAATTTAATTTTCATTAAATTATTTTTATGAAGACAGAAATTTTACAACATGAAATCAATTAAAATTTTTATTGATAATTTTTCATTCTTAACTGCGCTGAGACTTGAACCCATTATTAAAAATAATTTAATGAAAATTAAATTCAATGAACTTTAGCCTACTTAAAAAAAATATCTAAATTTGGATTAAAAACCATCAACAGTTCAAAAAAATAACCATAAAACTAATTATTATTAATTTATTTAAATAATCAAAAAAAAGTTTTTTTGTAAACTAAAATATTTCATGTATTTGCCATATGAATTAAATTACTGGGTTTTTTTTGTGCGATTCATACATGTACGAATGTATGTAACTTCAAACACGACATCGAAATTAAAAACTTTGTTCTAAGCTCTAAAAATTTGTGTGGCTTATGGAAATTCAAGAAAATCATTCAAATGTAAAAAGTCAATTATCGGCTAAATCAGAAACTAATTGGAAGATAGCTTAAATCTTTTGAGTTTTATTTCAATAAGCTCTTCAATAGGGATGGGCAAATTGAAAAAATATATCGATATATACCGTATCGATATTTTTTAAGAGTATCGATATTTATTAATTAAAAATATCGATATATCGAACGTATTTTCGTATTTTCGATTTCGATCGAAACTTTCATTTGCTTAACTTTTATTTAAAACAAAAACCAATTTTAAAATTTAGTTTTTAAGGTAAGTTATGCGAACGACGTCTTCCATTTTGTCAATTCTAAAGGGTGTCTTAAATTGAAGTATCATATTAATTTTAATAAAAAAAGAGATTTTTTGAGATATTAAGAATATTTTTATTTTAGTTTATTACAAAAACGTTCCGGTTAAAAATGAAAAATTACGTCGGTCATTTTTCCGCTCCCAATATTTTGCCAAAATTCTCAATCTCGTTTTTTCAATAAACTTTTGTCAATGGTTGAACTGTAGCGGGGTCATTGCTGCACACTTTCAAAAAATTGTCTTGGGTATCAAATCGAACGATCTTGGTGGCCAATTCACTCCTCCTCTACGAGAAATAATGTGATTTTCGAAATTTTCTTTCAAAAGATCTATTGTCTCTCTTGCTGTATGGCAAGTGGCACCATCCTCTTTAAACCACATTCTCTTCGCCCAAGTCATCAATTTTCCGCCACAAAAAGCGTTTGAACATTTCCCTGTAACGATTTCCATTGTAATTTCAAAAAACATATGGTGCGATGATTCCTCGCCCAAGTCATCAATTTTCCGCCACAAAAAGCGTTTGATAATTTTCCTGTAGCGAACTTACCGAAATGTATTTAGAATCTAAAAATAAAAATTAAGAATAACAATTCCACGTAGAAAAAATATGGCAGCTTTACTTCAATTTTGGACACCCTTTATTATTCATTCGATTATGTTAAATCCAGTGCTGCCAAAATCCAAATTCAATTTTACACCGACACAGCTTCAAAATTATCCAACATTTGATAAAGTTTACACGAAAAGAATTTAGTAAAGTTACGCTTTTAATATACGGATAAATACAGGGTGGCGTAGAATGAGGTATATAGTTTTAATTGTTGATAACTTCTTTTCTCGTGTGATTTTTATTAATTTTAATACAGTTGCAGAATGATTTTTTATTAGCTTTGAAAAATTATGGACAGAAAAAATTATCAGTAGTTTTTTATCAACTAAAAAACTGTTTAAAAAGTATTTCAATTTAATAATGTGATCATTGAATAAATAATTTTTTAGTTGAAAGAAAATTAAGAATATATTTTTGATTCAATAAACATTTTAGTTGTCTTGAAATAAATTTTTAATTAAAATATTAATTAAATAACAAAAAATCTTAATTGTTTTTTTTTGTTTCGTTTAAAAACAAATAATTCAAACTTGTAGAATTGTTGTTGGGAATTGTCAAAACCTAAGCTATATTTATCTAAATCAAACAATGTGAGTTATGACGACGTTGCAGCAAATGAACGAATTATGAAATAATGTTAAAGCAAAATTTCGAAAAATTACACAAAAATCTTATGATTCAAATAAAGTCCAAAAAATTTGTTGTCCCAATTATTTCTCATTTTTTTTTAATATTTAAATTTAAGTTTTAATTAATATAGTACAAACAGAAAATAAACTATTGATTCCCAACACACAAGTATTACGTTCTAATCCACACAACGTTTGTAATCTTTTTGTCTCACTCCTTTTTAATTTAGCGTTTTAATTTGTCTTCTGCTTCTTTTTTTGTCTTACCTTCATTCCTCAGGGTTTCATAACAATACTTGGAAATACTTCACGATTTTTACATGCCCGCTACTATGCAACACGCTATTCAACTTTACGCCTCAAGGATAAAATTTATTTGTTTTTATGCGATTCAGAGGAAAATCCTACAGATTTTCTAGCCGCCGAGATACTGCAGTGTAAGTGAACGAATAACACAAAGAGGAATAACAAAAAATAAAAATTTTAATTTTGTATAGAATGTTTATGAGAAAAGTATTAGAATTTTACACATTTTATGTTAGATATTTAACACCCACAGGCTTATTATTATAACAGGTAAACAAAAAACTTTTTTTATTTCGCAATTTTAATAATATTTCTTAACTATTTAATAAATTACAGACAATTAAGCCTTCTGCAGGGGACAGTTATTAAAAATATTTGCTAGAAAACAGGTATAAGAAAGTAAACAAAACATTTTGTTTCTAAAGGCAACAAAAGTCATCTGGTTTTGAAGTTTTTATTAAAAAATGCAAAGAGAAATCCTTTCTTAATAGAGATTTACCTTTTGGTAAATTTTTAAACTTTTGGTTTTTTAAAGTTAAACCAAAAAAAAAGAGTGCAACAAATAAAGTTGAGAAAAAACCCAAGGTGAATTTTTTCTTATACCCACTATAGAAAAGTTGGAAGTAGTTTAATTTTGTTATTTCATTTGTAACAGTTTTTTCTATTTCTTTCAAAATCTTAAACAGAAAATAATTACAATCACTCAATAACAAATCTAGAAATTTAATTAATATTTCTTATGATACAATTGGGTGATTCACAAGGTGTGCTATCAAATCATATCGTCATAATGTTCTGAATAATGTTTTACAATTGTTTAAGAAAAAATATTGTTGTGTTTCAGACAAAATAAAAATGTTAATCAGTGTTGCCACTTTGTGGGTAATTACCCGAATTTGGTGTAAGTTTTACTTTCGTGGGTAGAGCATGGGTAAGTTCTTTAAGGTGTAGATCAGGCGTAATTAAAAATTCTTCCATTTTAAAACAAATAATATAAGGATTTGATTTTAAATATAAAATTTATACAATTTAAGATATTGTTGATCTTAAAAATTTACAGCAAATATATTCAACCAAAGACGCGGTTTATTAAAAAATATAAATAAATTCCATAGCTTATGAAGCAAAAGATTGATAGTGATTGGAGCAAGATGGGCAATTAGATTTTAATATAATGATATTTAGAACTCGAAGTTTATTGGAAAAAGAAGGTATTTGTACTAAAAAATCCACCTTGGAGGAAGATACTCGTATGTTTCTAATATTACAATAGTAATGAAATTTGTGCTTGCATTTAAAATGCTTAATTTGAGAAATATGTAGCGCCCTTAACATTTGTTTAACTGATTTGAGAAACATACTGTCATCTGAAACCGTTACAGGAATTTTATTTACTTAATCAGGTATACAAAGAAACGTCAATGAACATTTTGAACCTTCCCTATTTATATGAAAGTAGAAATTAATATTTAGACTTTTTATTTAATTTTTTATAATTTTTTTGAGGTTATTAATGTTATTTTTGTTCAAATATTTTGAATTACTATATGAATCTTAATAAAGGGTGGTTAAATTTTAAGAGCCGCTGTCGAATGTGAACCACACCTCAACGCCAAGTTTTTTTCTGCATTTCATTTGACAATTCTCAATTTCAGACTAACTCAATTTGAACCATGGAAAGACATACAATCGAGCAACGCGTTAAAGTTACTCAGGCTTATTATGAAAATGGGCGTTCAAATCAAAATGCATATAGTGCACTTCGTGAATTTTGCGGTCAATTTAATCGTCCAAATGTGCGTACAATCGGAAAAATTGTGCAAAAATTTGAGCAAACCGGGTCTGTAGGAGATGCGAAAACACCAGTGCATGCTCGTACCGCTCGTACTGAAGAAAATATTGCTGCTGTTCGCGATAGTGTGGTGAAGAGCCGTCCACCTCAACTCGTCGTTGTGCCCAACAATAGCACCTCTCACGCTCGTCGTTGATGAACATTATGCATAAAGACTTGCATTTATACGCTTACAAGGTGCAATTGACTCAAGAACTAAAGAATCTTGACCATTCCAAACATCGTCAATGGTCAGAATGGTGGCAAGAAATGGCAGCAGTGGATGATCCATTTTCGAAGGAACTCATCTTCAGTGATGAGGCACATTTTCACCTCAGTGGATTCGTCAATAAGCAGATCTGCCGCATTTGGGCGAATTATAATCCAAGAGTGATTGTCGAAAAACCAATGCACCCACAAAGAGTGAGAAAGAGTGTTTGGTGCGGTTTATGGGCTGGCGGCATCATCGGGCCATATTTTTTTTTTCCAAAATGAGACCGGACAGGCAGTTACTGTGAATGGTGTTCGCTATCGTGAGATGATAACGAACTTCTTATGGCCCGAATTGGAAGCTATGGATGTTGACGATATATGGTTTCAACAGGACGGTGCCACTTGCCACAGAGCTAACGAAACAATGGCTCATTTGCGCGACAAATTCAATGGCCGTGCTGTCTCACGTCGTGGCGATGTTAATTGGCCGCCAAGATCATGTGATTTAAGACCGTTGGACTTCTTTCTTTGGGGTAATTTGAAAGAAAAGGTGTACGTCGATAAGCCAGCAGCAATTCAAGAACTAAATTAACGGCATAGAAACTCAATTATTCCTCAGCGTCATCGAAAATGAGGACCATCGGATGGAGGTGTGCCGCCGAGGTCGCGGTGACCATTTGGCCGATATTTTGTTCCATACATAATTGAACCATACCAATATTATCATAATAAAAAGATATAACAAATTTCCTAAATAATTTGTGTTTTATTCAAAATCAACATCGGCCCTTAAACTTTAACCACTTTTTAGTATGACTAGTACTGATCTAATTTAAGTGAATATGGTATTTATTATAACTTTATGCTGATATATGAAACATTTGTTGTAGTATATCGATCAACTTAGAATCAGTATCAGAGTCGTCCGTTCTGCTGGCTGGTTGTCTGTCCATGTAGACCTTCTGCTCAAAGTACAGGTCGCAATTTTTAAGATAATTTCCGGTCCCTAATTTTACATATCCCCCATACGATCGTTTTTTGCTAATAGGGTCTTTGTACCTATAAACCATCTTATTTGGACAAAATTTGGCCCAAATATATTTTATTTCTAACTAAATTACATTACGAAATAAATTTTGGAATCAGTCCATACATGACCATGGCTTCCATACAACTACCACTCACGAAAATAATATCATAACTGCCTTTTAAATATGGGTTCGTATTGATAAAAAAAAATTGTTACTATGCCATGGCAAAATTTCGTACTGGTAGGTAAAGCAATAAACGTAGGTCATATATAAATCCCCTCCCTTAAATTACTTTAAGACGTTAAAATCTCAAATAGATGTATGTAGTTACCTAGATAATATTCAGCGTTAAAAATTCTTCTAATTTTATTTTAATAGGTCCATAATTGCATATGGAACTTAACAAGGGAACAAGGCAACACTCTTAAACAAATTTCTGAAAATACTGTGGTGTAGGGTGCAAATGTTCGGAATCGACCGACTATGTATGTACATCTAATTTGTTCTTTTTGTACAAGTTGTTCTAATAGTTAAACGTTAATTTGATATCAGGTGTAATTTCATTTAAATTGGGTAATTTTCGTCATCTCAAGAGTAGATTTGAATAATGCTGGTGGTAACACTGATGTTATTGCTGCGTTCAATGATTCGTCATAACTGTACAGTAGAAATCTAAGTTATAAGCGGTTGTCCACAGCGGTCATATATATTTCTTGTCATGATTTTAAGGCATATGACTTTACAACTTTATGACTGCCTTGTGAATCACCCAAATATTTAGCTCCAATTATCTATAAATATGTATTTTTTAAATGCAAGGCAACCATTACAAAACTTGTTTTTTATTCCTGGTTTTTTTTTCTTAGTTTATCCTCATCATTTGATGGTAATACCTGAAACCATATATCCTAAAACTAATAACGATCACAAAAGGAAGACAAACAACGACAACAACAAAACTACAGAAGAACAAACTCAAAATCCAAATATTAAACAAACTTCGCTGGCTAAAAGAATAACAACAAACGAATACTTTAACGTAACAAATGTTGTCATGGAAATTGTTGTTGATGTCACTGCTACTACTTCAACTACAATAACTACTTCTTCTTCTTCATTATCGTCTCTTGTTCACGCTTATATAGACGATAAAACCGACGACAAATACCGCGACATGAATTTTGAATTGTGGACACAACAGTATGTTGGTGCTGAAGGCAATTTAAATGCCATACACCTTGATACGTACATTAGTGGTAATGGAACATTTGCCAAAAATGCTCAACTTTATCCAAATAAACTTTTGAATCTACAGCAACGTACAATGAGAATTGGTTCCTTAACTTATGTGCCATACGTTAAAACTTATTATGTGGTAAGTTTTCCAAAGAAAAAAAAAACAAAAACAAAAAGAAAAAAAAAGAAACCACAACAGAAAGTACACATTTAAACATTTCCTAAGTCTAAATACATATAAAAACAGTTTTAAAGAGAGGGAGAGGACAAAAAAAATATACAACAACAGTACCAGAGATGTAATTTAAAAATGGTACATTTTATTTGATTTAAAGAAACGGTACAAAATTATTTAAAGTTTTCGATCTTAATTGGAATAGTGATTCTCGAATTTAAGGCTAAGCTATGAAATGACTTAGGCCCAGAACAGACGTTGAAATGCAACTGCAACGAAACTACAATCTCTTATTATTTTCGAGTTTCATTTGATTTTATGCCATAGACTCCTTTTTGGGACTTCATATGACGCGATCATGTTGAGACCAGTTTGAAACGCATTGGAAATCAGCTGCGTTGAAACTGGCGTTCATCACTCAATCTGATCTCCTTACTATTAATACCACCTATATCCGACCGCGAATGGCATACAACTCTCATGTTCGGTGTTTCAAAGTATATTTTGGAGCTTCTCGACTATGTGCACGAGAGGGTGAAGGTTCTCATTGGTGACAGTAGGGTACGCAATTCTTTTGACTCCCTTGAGCACCGTCGCAATGTGGGTTGTATTTGCCTGTTTTATCGTTACCACAATGGGATGTGTTCTGATGAAATTAGGCATCTGATTCCCGAAGCCCGTGTGTTTGTTTGTAATACACGTTTTTCCTCAAGAGCCGATCCTTTTCTGGTCGATTGGCCGGTAAATCGTAAAACGCATCACAGAGAAAATTTATTTTTTGGCCGGACTGTTCGTATGTGGAACAACCTTCCTGCTGAAGTCTTCCCTCTCACTTTCAACATGAATAAGTTCAAGTCGAATGTTTACAAACACTACTCCCTCTATCCTTCTTCCCATAACCTGTTTTCCTAGTTCCAACACAATGCACTGCATTTGTAGGGCCATCCCCTGAGTGCTGGTCCTAACCAAAAAAAAAAAAAAAAAAAATCTTGTTTGCGTTTCATCCGTTCTTAAAGAAAATATCGAAAGACTCCTTTTAGGGACCACACATGACGCGATCATATTGAAACCGGTTTGAAATGCATTGGAAATCAGTTGCAATAAAACCTGACTGCAGGAAACTTTTATTTGCGTTTCATCTGTTCAGGGTGTGTGGAAAACGGTTGAAACTGGTTTCAAAACAAGGGTTTAGTTGCAGTTGCATTTTACCGTCTGTTCTAGGTCTACACTAATCGGCATAAGTATTTTGACGAAAAAAAATCGTGCATTTTTATGTTTGATTTTTAAACGGTTTTGTTAAAAATTCTTGTTTATTTTTTCCTTTTTATTTATAATTTACAATATATAAGTAAATCAAACGTAAAAATACATATTTCGTCAAAATACTTACGCCGACTAGTGTAAGTTGATATCCAAGACATCATTTCCGTTGCACAGTGTTTTTAGGATGGCCATAAATGGTTCAACTTAAAGTCTTTAAATAGAACAACTTATAGATGCGTTTTTAAGAAAACATCCTACACAGAAAAAATTTCACAACAGTTATTAAGTAATAAAAGATAATTTTTTCAATATATTTAACAGTTTTCTTAATTAAAATGTTAGTAAATTGTCAAATTAGCAATTTGTTTTAGTAAAAAAAATAAAAACATGCATGTAAGAGTCGCAGAACAAAACGTGCCATTTTGATTATTTCAAAATAATGGGAAATCCAAGATTATTTTTTTTTCAACAGATTACACTTTACAACAAATTGAAACTTTTTTCAAAATAACAAAGGTTTGCCAACTACTTCTTGTAGAGGAGTCTAAAAAATAAATATACAAACGTGTATTGGCGTTTTAAAAGTTTAGATTTATTCAGAACATTACAAACAACATTTGGTTGGTTAACACTCTGACTCTTCTGAAAATGGGTATTTTTGTTTTTTTTTTTCTTAAAGCAAAAATCACATTTAAAACAGGGATGTTTGTAGTTCAAATATTCTGCGAAAATATTTGTCATGAAATTCTACTATAGCTATCCGAACACACTTAAATCGTAAATGCAACTTTAATGCCGGAAATAAGCAAAAACTTAAAACATAGTTTAAGGGTTAATTATATCTATTTAATTTTAGTATGGCACTACGAGTATTTTGGCAAACAGAGCAGGCTCACCTCAGTATATCCACCGCATGAGAATACCAAATTGCATTGGATTTCGTCGCCCTAAAGTAGAAACTCAATAGTGCATATACCGAGTTAAGGAGTACATAAGAATAAAATATATTTCTCTAACTCTCACTGGTGAAAATATAACAAGTTCCTTCCTTATCATAAAAGTCGCAACATTAAATGTTAGGGATGTGTGAAATTTTTAATTTAAAACGTTTTGTTAACTAAAAAGAAAAAAACGTTATTTTTACATTTTAGCCACCCCACAATAGTGGAGAGGGTGTTATGCGTTTGTAATGGTGTATGTAGCACCTTAAAATATTGGTCCTAGGCCCAAAAAGCCCAAAAAGCAGTTTTGTTCCACATAAATTTTCTTAAGATCATATTTTTCTATCAAAAGAGGAGAAAACCCATAAACCATATTAATGCATAGACATCAAAAATCATTTCCTAAAAAAATACAAGACGGTGCAGGACTTCTCATATGTGTGTACAATAAACACTGTGCATATATCACAGTTAAAATTATTTTGTATAAAAAAAATATCAAATATAAAATATTTTGGTTAAAATTAATAAAAGATCACACGATAGGCCGATCATTAAAAAACTAAATCAATCTTTGGGGTAAGTTAAGTCGTTTTTTGAATATTAAAGAAATTTTAACGGTCATTTTGTTTTTTCTAGTCATAAAATTGTAGTTGATAATGGTGTCATGAAACGTTTTTATGCAGTTGCTAAAACAGGGGTCACCAATTGGCGGACCGCGGTCCGGATCCGGACCGTAGACCTATTTTATGCGGACCTTGTGTTAAGAATACAAAATACATTATGTAACAACCAATTCATTAGAAATATTATCGTTTCGACATCAGCCTTTGGTGATGATTTCTTACCATTGTATCATTCACCAAACTGTGCTTTGCTGCAAACTCAATCTAAATCTAGAGAGAACAATGTAAGGAATGATGAAAATAATAAATTTTCTTCGGGCAAAATCAGCACTGAAACATCGTGCATTGAAAATATTTCTTGACGAAGTGGATGCTCAATATGACGATCTGTTATTGCATAATAATGTGAGATGGTTAAGATTCTTCACCATTTTAGAAGACTTACTTGTTAATTTTTAAACTAGATATAATACATTGGACGCTGATTTACAACTGTTGAGTTTAAACTACATATGAATTTAAGTTAAGTTCAACTAAACCAGCGTTTAAGCACTCACTGATTTATTAGCCATTAAAGACATTTCTTTTCAAAATTGATCAAACTTCAACAAACGATTACTTAAGTTTTCTTAGCGATAAAGAAAACGTAACTTCCATTGCTTTCTTATCAGATATTCTTTAACACATCAATGATCTGAACCTTAAACTTTAAGGCAAAGGAAAACTTGGTTTCTTGCAAAAGCTTTGGATAAAATTAGTTTATGCTAATAAATACACAGAATTAAAACAAACTTGCCTTGAAACATCTCACTTTGTTTGGGTCAACATGTGTTTGTGAAACCGCATTTTCTAAGATCAACTTCATTAAAAATAAGTTCCGTAACAGACTTGCCGATGAACATCTCCAAGATTTAATTAATATTGTAAAAACCATTAGGACTTACTTCTTTTTATTCAAAGCATTTGTCTATTATTTAAAAAAAATAATGCACCGAAACCCATTCATTTTATTTGTCCATTGATACAGTATCTAAACGTACTATTTAAATAGTTCAGTTTATTACCTTCTGGACCGCGATTTTTTTAAAAACAGACCCCAAATGAAAGTAGCTTGTGACCGCTGTGCTAGAACATTATGCTGCTTCTAGTTCTGAGACTTTTTTAGAAATAAGTATTTATGGTATTTGTGATGCAATTTTTAATTTATTTCAATAAAAAAAATTAATTAAAAAATTATTTAAATGCATTTAATTCTAACAAAATATACAGCACTTTTTTCAACAAATAATACTTAAAATATTACATAACAAATTCATTGTTAAAAATATTTGTTAAATATTAACAATTTGAATTAACAAAAATATTTTTTATGTTTACAAATTCGGTTGCTGGTGCCTTTTAAATTCAAAAATTAATTGTATTGACGAATATGGTATTTAATATGACAATTTGTCGTAAATTTTGTATGCGTAGGCCTTAAATGCCTTAAATATTAAGATATGCCCAATAAAAGATGAGGTCTCTGAACGAGATCGCGGAACATTCCAGGGTAACGCTGGTAAGGGTTCCACACGCAAAGAAAAAACATAGTTGTGGTAAACATAGTCTTAGAGAAACATATTATGATAAGATTTTTGAATGTAGTCAACATATTACGATTATTATTGAATCATATTCGTATATTCGTGTAATCACATTATAATATTTTCCCTTAACCCTAATTTGTTTTTATTACATCATATTATAATTTAATGTTATCATATTATTATCATGTTAATCGTAATAAGTTAACATGATAATAAGATGTAGATTAAATCTAAAACAGAACAATATTTTTAATATAATAATTTTTAATTTACTGGCAACCTTAACGGAAAACTGTTACAGATATTTCACATCACAATATGATGCAACTTTAAACATACTGATGTTTAACGATTTCGAACGTGAACAAAAACAAATTTTAGAATTTTGTTTTTGTTTTAAATATAATTTTCTATGTGAACGTTAACGTTCGAAATCGATGAACAGGCTGTTTAATATTTTTAACCTATTTTTGTCGTAGGTCGCAATTATTTATAAATTCTTTAATAGAATTTTAATTCTTTTTTTCTCTAAAATAACACAAAACAATGGTCAATATTTTTGCACCATTTTCAAACAATATTAAAATTTTTTTAGCATTGATATTTTATTTTGTGACACTTTACAATTTGTTAAATGTACCTACAATTTCTTTATTTTTCACTTTCTTTAAACTTGTTTTTTTTAATGAGTATTTTTTGTAAATTGTTTAACCGCTGAATAACAAATAATTCCATAGTCATATGTAAAACAAACGCCACAACTGATGCAAAATTATTTTACAAATGGCGAAAACAAAATATTATTAGGGTTAAGATATTTTGTTTGGATCTTAAACATATTAAATATGAATACACGTATAGAAAGTTATCATGTTATGGCTATTAAATATCATTAAATGGTTGTGAGGAATATAATATGTTTTTAAAGTTATCATTATATAGTTGTTATAAAAATGATTATTTTTCAGTGAACCATACTCAAATTTATAATTGCGATAAATATTGAAATGTTTACAGTAACTATAATACTGTTGATATTAAATAAAAATAACAATATTTTGTGTACGACAACAATATATTGTTACGATAAACATTGCCGTAACCACGCCCAACCATATTTTTTCTCTGCGTGCAGGGCACAGTGGATGCCCGGGCAACCAAACTGCAGACGGTTTGGCCAAACAGGGCTGTCTCTTGGACGACATGTTCGTCGACGGCCTGATCGGCATTCCAATGGCTTGCTGCAAGACTCTCATACAGAATGAGTCGTAACGAAGGGCTCAGGAGAGATGGCAGGGGGAGGATACCTGCTCGACGGCTAGGACTTTTTGGCCTGGCTACGACGCGGCGAGAACGCGCGTGCTACTTAGTCTCGGTAGGGATCGGAGAAGGACGGTGATATCGGTCATTACGGGTCATTGGTTGATAGGGACTCATGCGCGGAGAATGGGTCTTGATTACAATGACTACTGTAGAAGCTGTCATGATGAGGAGGGTGAGGAGACTGTGTTTCACATTCTCTGCCAATGGCCCGGTCTCGGGGATATTAGGTTTAGGCATTTCGGGAGACCTGAACAACCATGTCTGGACGATATGTCCAATGTGGGACTGAAATCGATCTCTCTGTTCTACAGAGTCCGGGTTGTTCGAGGCTGCAGTGACTTCTGGAGAATAGCCTGGTGAATACTGGCTGACTCTTGTCACTGGCTAAGGGTATCACAAAGGGACCGCTATAAGGACCCAAGTGAGCCGTCCTCGTGTCGGCTGCCCATTGAACCTAACCTAACCTAAAGATGAGGTTTTTGAATTATTTATTTTGTCTGTTAAAAATATTATAAATAAATGAGTGTTTGGAAGGACTATATAATAAAATCAAGTCACTAATGTTATATTTTTTTAATGGGTGTTTATAGTACTATATACGGTTTGAACAAATATTCAAAATGTTGATATTAGCTTTGGTCCTTTCTAATAAATTCGCAATACAGTGAGACCAAGAACCATACAGATTTGTATACCCACACCACAATAGTGGAGTGGGTATTATGTATTGGGGCTGATGTTTGGAACGCCTTTTAATATTGGTAGACCGATCAATTTGGAATCACTTTCTGGGCCGATCTAACGATGTCAGTCCGGCTGGCTGGCTGTCCATGTAAGTTGTGGGTGCAAAGTGCAAGTCACAATTTTGGAGATAATTTGATGAAATTTGGTACACAGATTTTAATTGGCACAAGGCCAAGCCTTTTGAAAATGGGACGAATCGGTCCACGGCTCCACGAAAAGCCCCCCAATGAAATATCGCCCAAACGAGAAATGAAATACTCCCCAAAATTGTTTCATACATTTTTGGATGTTATTTCATATGAAATAACTCCCAATTTTTTTGGGCCGTTTTTCATGGGTTTTTTTGGGAATTATTTCATTCCCCATTTGGGGTTTTCAAATTATGAAATAATCTCCAATGAAATAACACGCAACAAATTTTTAAAATTCGGGGCTTGTTTCATAGCGTGTATACTTTGGGTGTTATTTCATTTTTTATTCGGGGGTTATTTCATTTTTAAAGCTGTTGGTTTTTGGGAATTATTTAATATTATTTGGGGCTTATTTCATTTCCTTAGTTTGATCTTTTTCATTTTTTTTTTTTGAGAATTCAAGTAACTTTTTTTTTGGAATAACAGTGTCAACATATGAGTACAATCTGCCTTGCCTGTTGAGTTGAGTTGTTGTAAAACATAAAATATTTATTTCAGTTGTGCATCGAAGTTGGAACGCTTTACATCATCATGTATTAATATTTAAAAAAAATGGAATTCGAAATTGCTGTGGAAAACAAAGAAATAGCAATTTGCTATATTCTTTAAGTGAAAAATTGATTTGCTTGTGAACAGTGGAGGTAGTTGTGTAAAGGCCACACGTAAAAGGCAAATTGTCTTTCGAACTGCAGAAATAGAGCAGGACTACAACGATCTACGGGGGGTAAAATAACAGCAGCAATATTGTTGAATCGAATGGCATTTCCCAAGAATGATGTATGTACTGGCATGGAAGCGGACAAAGATTTATTCGAAGCCATAGAGTATATTGAGGTTAAAGATGATGATATAAATATTTCTGAACCGCCGCAGGAACCTACTCAAAGAAAGTTGAAAATATGTAACGAGTGCGTACTAAAGCTTCAAGCGGAAGCTATCGGTAGTGGACTCCAAACATATAATTGCCCAATTTGTCGTGCTGCAGTAGACGACTTTATCCCAGTTTTTATGTAAGAAGTAAAAACTAATCCATGTAATATTACATACAGCGTATATTTTCTCCATCTTGAATTCATAAGCAACCATTTTGTTTTTTTTTTACCATTCCTTACGTATAATGTATTAAGTTTACTTTTTATGTATATACATGAAAATAATTTTTTGGTAGTTGGGTTTCACAAATAAATATATTGGAAATATTAAACAATTCTTTGTCCATACTTCCTCACATCTCCATTACAGAAAATTATTGCATTTTTTACAACATTGTAACTATAATAACGTCTCCCATGAGTTGGATTTTCAAAGCTCGTTGGTGGCTGATCTGAAATAGCCTCCATCGTATAAGGGAAAATAACTTAGTCCATTCACAAAACCAAATGTAGTCACAATTAAACGAGCTTTGTATGTTCCTTCCCCAAAAAAAAATTGATTATGAATGCTGGCACACTTTTAAAGTTGCATATATCCTTATTATGAAGAAAACGCCTGCGGGTCTCCACACGATTCATTTCAATAATTTTGCGACTTGCTGTTGGTAGATATTGACTTCATGAAATCCTTGGTAAAACTGACTCTTTTATGAATTTTGGGCATAATTTCATTTTTGTTACTGATGGGGTTTATTTCATTGGGGTTTATTTCATTTTCATCATTGGGTGTTATTTCATATGAAATAACTCCCAAATATTGGTGGTTGTTTCGTTTTCGCTTTGGGGTTTATTTCATTTATTTTTCGATGTTATTTCATTCACTGTTTTTGGGTGTTATTTCCTATTTTTTGGGGTTTATTTCATTGGGGGTTATTTCCTGGGCGTTATTTCATTGGGGGGCTTTTCGTGGAGCCCGGTCCACAACTTCACATAGCCCCCATACAAGCTTCTTTGCGAAATAGGGTCTTTATGCGCATAAACCATCTTATTATGTTGGTATTTGACTAAAATTAGTCCAAACTTATTTTATTGTCCCAAATAGGGTGCGCATAAATTGTTTTTATATACTGTGGTGCAGGGCATCATATGGCCAGGCTTGACCGACTATACTTTCTTACTTGTTTTAAAAGTGTAATTTTTGACAGTCTAGAACTTTTTTGCTCCACATGACTCCATTTAATTTTCTTCAACGAAACTTTTTTGAATGTTTTTAGATTACAAATCATGAAAAAAGTTATCCACAGATTTTTACTTTGTTTGTTTATTTAAGTTTTTTGAATAGAATCTACGTTGTCTACATTCTATTTTTTTTTTTTTATTATTTTTTATTAATCTTTTCCAGTCGCTATTCAATTAAAAACGCGCCATTTTTCAATTAATGCTTGAAAGTGAAACATAAAGACGCAGTGGTTATATAGGGGTTTCTTAACTGCTAAATAAATGATAATACAGCATAAAATTATAATACAAGACAGAAATATTGTTGGAATGATATTTTTTTTATCTTCTAGATAAATTCATGGAATTAATTTTTAAATGTGATCCAATTTTTGTCTTCTTTTTCCAACAAATATGGCCAGATTGCGTCAAGGGTGGCTTGAATATTGGCTTCCAATGCTTCAAGAGTTGCTGGTCTGTCGGCATAACCCATGACCTAACGTGACGCTATAAAAAGTAATACAGAGGCATTAAATTGCACGAACAAGGGGGCCAGTAAACAGGACCACTTCTGGAAATAACGTTGTCACCAAATTAATTTTGCCATGAAATGATTGTTAAGAGCGCTGTATCTTGTTGGAACCAAATGTCGTTGATGTTTTTGGAAACAAAAATTCAGTCAGCATGGCTCAATAGCTCTCGCCATTCACCGTAACGGCATTTGGAATGAACATTTAAACCACACCAAACACACAAATTTGGACCATTACTAAGAAACTTATAAAGAAAAAACTAAAAAAAAAGTGTCCTTTAAAGAAGTAATAAAAAAAATTGTCAAAATAAGGCCCTTTTAAAGGTTAATAAAAAAAATCACAAAATTGGGGAAATCAAATAAAAAACATCCGATTTGTCGTGGAATGTCCCATATGTTATACATCATCAACAAAGCAATAAACAAGTATTTTTAGTTATTTTAAAAAAAGGATGTTTGGTCGCTTCAAATAACATTGATTGTTGAGATCGCAACACGCAGTTAAAAATACCTAAAATACAAAATATTTGAGCTAAGCGTATCTTTGATCCTATCAATAAATTTTTCTAGATGGGAGTGCAATTTGAATTTGCAATTTGAATGGTTAAAAAAATAAGTCTCTAATTTAATAATCTTTAATCTAATCTTCACTGGGCTAATATTAATTGCGCTTTATTGAATTTACAAGATTTGGGGGCTAACCATATAATCTACTAGCCAAAGCATAATTTGAGCCATTTTCGTACCTTTGTTTACTTCATATGGAACAATACCCCTTGACAAAATTAATAAGTATTTAAAGGAAAATTTACAACCACCCTAAAAGTCAAAGTAAAACGCATACAATATGTTAACTCATTCTGCTACCTAGGTTGTATAATGTCGATAGACGGCGGCGTGGAAGAAGATGTGACAAACAGGCTGAAAAAGGCAAGATCAGCCTTTGGCCGCTTGAATAGAACTTGGCGGTCACCCCAAATCTCGAAGAAGACAAAGATTCGAATATTTAACGCATGTGTGAAATCTACTCTTCTGTACGGTAGCGAAACCTGGCTGATGACAAGTGCCATAGCACAGAGACTTCAGGTCTTTATAAATAAATGCCTGCGAATAATTTGTCGCATCTTTTGGCCGAACACAATAACCAATGCCGATCTTTGGAGATTGACGAACAAGGTACCTATAAATTGTCAAATAACAAAAAGAAAGTGGAAATGGATAGGGCACACATTAAGAAAGCCAAACGGTAGCATCACGAGGACTGCTTTAGAATGGAATCCTCAAGGCAGCCGACGCCCCGGTCGTCCAAAGAACTCTTGACACAGAACACTTAACCAAGAACTTAAAATATTAAATAAAACTTTTGATGAAATTAAAATTATATTTAACGATAGATTTAGTTGGAATAATCTTGTAGAAGCCCTATGTTCCCAAGTGGAATGAATAAAGGAAAAAAAAAATCGTTGTTGTTACTATCGGTATAAAAAATTGGGGAATTAGTTTTTTTTTTGTGCTTAGACTTAGTTTGTAGCGCCAGAGAAAACACTTTGTTATTTAATAACAGGCGTACCAACATTTTCTATTTTATTGATTTCTCAAAAAAGTACTTTTTTCACAAACTTTTTTTGCTATTCCCATGGACACATTCCAGAGTTTACATACCAAAAAAAAAAAAAAAGCAAAGTTTAGTTAAGTGTAGCAGTGGCAGTTGTATATTGCTGGTAAAGTTTTAAGCATAAGTTTGAGGTTAAACTTTTTATATTTGGTTGTTTTTTTTTTTTGCTTTTATTTTCTCTGTTTACATGTGTTCTTGTTTCTATTTCGGTAATGGTGTCACTTAATTGTAAACATATGTTGTGGCACATGTTTATCTAATGTTAAGTTTTGTTTTGTTGGGTTTATGCCAAAAGCAAAGTCAATTCCTTAGCGATGGCAGAGGGCAAAGAAAGTTTTATTCACACTCAATTGTCAATTCTGTCAATAAACTCTAACACCACCAAAGAATAATGAGAACTACCGAATAATAACTGGCTACTTTATACATATACAACAATGGCGCACAGTAGGGGATACTACAATGAGACAGGTAAGAATAATAAAATCGGCTGTACCAAATCTTTAGTACCCTTAACTACCCTACGGGAAATTGGTCTCAATTGCTATTAAAGCACTTATCTCGTGACCAGTGAACAAAATTTTATAATTAAAGGGAACGAGTTGTGATAGGTGAAAACAAGACCTTTCACTTAACAGATTATAATGTGTTTAGAGTGTAGTTGGTCCAGAGGAAAGGTAATTGGCACAAAACTATTCATGTGACTGGATTTTGTGCGGGTAGTGGCTGATTCTCTCTAGTTCTATTACTTTATATGAAGGGGATCTATCATATTGACATGGCTCATTTGGGACAATATCTGCGACAAGCATAATTTGAACCGAAATTGGAAGGTTATTTCAGTGACCTGTTACAAAGTGTCAAAAAGGTGCCAGTGAACCCCCTCGTATGACATCGCCATGTTAAAGTGACTTGTCACGTAACAAGTTAGTGTTAGTTCCCTTTCCGGTAGGGTGAGAATAACATTTTTCGTGACAGTACCGTTATGGGTTTCAGCCAATTAAAGCGTATACCGTGGGATTTTTACCCATACGATCGTCATTACTATTTTTAGCGTATAATTTTTTTTTTAACTCTTGGCTTTTTATGTGTAGAACTTGGCTTTTTATGTGTTAAATATGAACCGATTATAATAAAAGTTTATGGCATAATTTATAGTCAAATTGAAAAATGTAGGCCAAATTTTGCGAAAATAAATACTCTCCACTTAATGTTCGAAAAAAAGCCGAATATTATTTAGCGTACACACCCGATATAATTTTTTTTCATTTTGGGAATGGGCCTTTTCGGAAATTAAACACTGCAATGCATCTAATGCGCATGTGTGATTAGTTTGCGATGCTAATTCAAATCTGCTATTATTTCTTTGCTTAAACATAAGTTTTTATTAGAATTCGATACTAAAAATTAATATGTAAATTAAAAAAAAATCTAAATTTGAAAAAAATAATATCTAATACCATTTTTTTTTATTCCGAACCCGCAACCACGGTACTGATAGACTAGCTCACTACAAGCTTGCCTACCGGGCACCCTAACTAATTTGTTGTATCAGCCATTTTTGTGATGCGTGTTTGTCGCATTTTTGCGTATTATTTATTTAAGTTATGCATTTTAGAAAACATGATATTTTCAATATAGCAGACTGATGCATTACTGAGCGTTCTACGCATTATGTGCAAGGTAGTGTTACATTTCCGAACTGGCTCCATCTGACGTAGTATTTAAGCAGTGCCTTATTCGGTCTGCTGTCATTCATTCGCGCAACATATCCAGCCTTTATGAGTTTGACAATATCCTCTCGTTCTCACATTTCGAGGAGTACGTTGGTGCCCCCTTGTTTAGACATATTGTTACGAAATAAGATTTATCTAAGAAATAGTTGTAATTCTGATTTAAGTTATAAGTTTTCTTGTAAATTATAATTTTATATCGTATTAGCTTTCATTTTTATGAACGCCACTGTACTGAATTTTCTAGTAATTGTAATTGTAGACTTTAGATTTAGATGTATAACAGTTATTTTAAAATAATTCGAACAGTATATTCTAGAATCGGCTAGATGGTTCTTGAATCTACTAGAAATGATTTTGAACTATAAGTACAGGCTAAACTCATAAAAGTTTAGTTTAGTTTGATTGGAGACATTTAACGGTTCAGTTCGATACATACAATAGTGGTTAAATTTTGTGAATATTATAAATAATTTCAATAAAGTTTGTTAAGTTTAATACGTGTGCGTATTTATTTTGATTTGCAATTAAAAGGTTTATTATAAAGAAAATAAACCTTAACTCGTTTTATAAAGTAAAAACGTAACAATATTCTACCGAATGTGAAAGTAGAAGTCATTATTTTTCTTAAAAGCAAATTGAATTGCTCCACTGTAATATGTTATGGCCACATGAAGGCTTTTTTTATGTATAACAAAAATTTAATAAATAAATAATTTATTTTAATTTTGATTTTTTTTTTATTTATTTATTATATTTATTATAATTTATTTTAATTTTGAATTTTTTTTTATTTTTTTTATAAAAAAATTGTTTACTTTTACATAACGTTTGCTAGGTTAAACATCATTAACAGTTTCTTAATTGAATTATACTATTATCTTCTTGCAAATAAAGATAAAGAAGTCCATAAAAATTAATAAAAATATAGCTAAAGTTTGATCAATTTGCTGGTCATGCTTTTCTTTCGTACGAACACAGAAAAAATTATTAAATTTCTCCTATCACCAAATTTGTTCTAAATTCATAATATCAAGCAAACAAGTTGTTGGTTTTGCACCTATTACCAAAATGATTATATTGATTACTTAAAATTTTAAAATTTTGAAAAAATATTTTCAATAAATGATATTTTTAATTTTAATTAAAAAAGTGATCAAAAAACATTGAAATTTTAAACAATGTGTTAATTTATTTAAATAAATATTGACAATTCCCAACAACAATTCTACATGTTTAAATTATTTAATTTTAAACGAAAATAGTCAATTAAGATTTTTTGTTATTTAATTAAAATTTTAATTGAAAATTTATTTCAAAACAACTAAAATGTTCATTAAATCAAAATTAAATTTAAATTTTTTTTAGCTAAAAAAATTATTGTTTCAATTATCACATTAATTAAATTAAAATACTTTTTAAGCCATTTTTTTAATTGATAAAACACTTTTTTCTGTGAATAATATTGATCACTATTAATTTTTTTTTCGTAAAAGACAAAACGTTAATTTGATATTCAGGTGTTATTTTTTTTAAATCGGGTAATTTTGCTTTATATTAAGTGTAATTTTGCTGGTGGTAACAATACTCTGACCAAACCTAAAATTGCAATTTTTCCGTAAGTACACATTTTTTCGTCAGTTATTGTAAGACATAAATTAATGAAGTTAAATAATTTTTTTATTTACCTCAGACCACCGGTTTAAAAATTTTATTTAGTTTCCTGTTTTTCCAATATCCCCCACTGTATGGCGGTAGTAGTCGCAAACTAAGTAAAAGAGACTGTTATACAGCCAGATAGACGGGCTCACATAAGCATTACTTTAAATGGCCTCAAACTAGACGTCTTTAATAGAACCTTTTATTCACTTTAACCAAATAGCCTGTTAACTTACACATTAAGCGACCTAATGCATTTAGTTTTAAAGTGAAAAAAAATTTTATATTAAGATAAAATTATTGTTAGATTACATTTATAAATGAAGTGATAAGTATTAATTCGTAACGGAGATGATTTTATGTTATGGTTAAATTATGTCAACGAATAATGAAAGCATTTCAGTTAGTTAAGGCAAATTTATCTTGTTTTGGCAAACTTTTAATGCTTTGTCCTATTAAAGTATTTATTTTAAATAGTTTAGAGCCGCCTTTTTATATACCGACCGAGTCAGAATCACTTTCTGAATTGATCTAATGATGTTCGTCCTTCCAGCCAGCAGGCTAACTTGCTTATTGTCTAACCATGTATACCCTATGCGGAAAGAAAAGGTCTTAGTCTTCAACAAGTTTGGGATAACATTTTGTTGTACAAATGTTCTACTTGCTAAAGAGATAAAACATATTGGAAATATTGAAAAAAGGTCCATAATTTCGCATATATTTTATATAGACTTCTTTCGAAATAGGCTCTTTGTGCCTGCATACATAACTAGATAATATTCGTCAAAAGTACTCTTATATAAGTTTGAATCTCATAACATAATTGCGTTTTACTGGGTCAATATTTACCCATGGGTCCAGTGCTTCCAAAACTTTATGACCAAAAATGGCTAATTTACTGGAAAAAAATGGCTGAGAATTGACTAGAAAATGGCTAAAAACATTTTATATAAAAACACATTTTAATTCAATAACACCTGTTGCTGTTAGAGCAGCTGTTCCACTAAGATTTGAGATAAGAGAAATCGAAAAGGCTATTCATGATTTAAACCCCATGAAAGCCCCTGGTTTAGATAAGATCAGTAACAAAATGCTTTTGGAGCTAGCCAGCATAGCAAAGAAAATTATACTCTTAATTTTTAATGCTATTCTATCCTCAAGAATGGAAAGTATCCTTAGTTAACATGATACCTAAACCAGGAAAGCATCCCACAAAAGTTGAGTCATATAGACCTATTAGCTTATTGTCTAATATATCAAAGCTGTTTGAAAAGCTGTTAGTTTCAAAATTAGAACAATCAATTCGGCTTTAGAAGAGAGAACAGCACAATTGAACAAACCAATCGCATAGTTAATGCCATAAGAAAAGTCTTTGAAGAAAGAAAATATTGTTCCGCTATCGTCATCAATGTTGCTCAAGCTTTTGATAAAGTCTGACATGAAGGCTTATTACACAAATTAAAGCTAAACTTACCAGTAAACACACACACGCTGTTAGAAAGCTACTTAGTCCGTCGAAAGTTTATTATTAACTAAAACGAGTTTTTAAGTTCTCCTAAGGCAATTGACGCTGGAGTCCCACAGGAGGCATCATGGGCCCACTGTTAAACTTAATATATATCTTAGACATGCCAACAAAGAACCACACTCTAACGTCAACATTTTCTGATGATACAGCTTTTTTAAGCGTACACGAAAACTGTCATGAAGCATCCCGTTACTTGCAGAATCATATATTTGAACTGGAAAAGTGGTTAAAACAATGGAGGATAAAGGTCAATGAGCAAAAATGCGTACATGTAACATTCACCTTGCGTCGGGAGTCATGTCCCCCTATTAAAATCAATAATCAATTAGTATTCATTAAGATCGGTATTCATCTAGATCGGCGTTTAACATGGAAATGCCATATAGAAGCAAAACTAACACAAATAAAACTAAAAGCAATTCAAATTTATTGGCTTATTGGAAGAAATTCTGTTCTTAGCCTCGACTTCAAACTTCTACTTTACAACTCTATATTAAAGCCAATCTGGTGCTTCGGTATTCAGCTATGGGGCACTGCCTCGGCCGCCTCAAATATCGAAAAAATTCAAAGGCGCCAAAATAAACTTCTTCGGATAATCACAGTCGCTTCCTGGTATGTTAAAAGCTCAAATATTCACAAGGATCTCAATGTGCCATTAGTAAAAACTATTATTACGAAGTATGCAGTAAAATATTTAAAAAGGCTTGAGTCGCACCCAAATCCACTAGCTCGAAATATTTTAAATGACAGTGGCCACTCTAGATTAAGAATAAGAGATACTGCAGGACTCATCCGACGAGAAGAGCGCATATGTGAACAGAAACCGGGAAGGCAGGACAAAAATAAAGTATAAGTATAAGATTTGATAAATTATTGTTAGTTCATATTTAATATATGAAGATTCAATAAATAAATAATGAAAAAAAAATCAATAACAAAACAATAATAGTTCATTAAAAAATTCTTATAATGAAATTGTAAATTGAAATCAATTTGTTACATACGAATAAATATTTTTTAAATATTTTAGGGGAATGTAAGAAAGAAAAATTCACTGTTTATTGCTGTGGCTTTGTTGAAGCTTTGATATTGTTACAAGTAAGACCTGAGTGTTTAAAATTCTTATTCACTTTATGGTCTTACTTGTATAATATTTTTAGCTTTTCTAAAGTCTTTGGAAAAAGTTTCCTGGCGAGCTGGCCTAAGCAACCAGCGAAATGCGCATAGAAACTGGCTTTCCCACAACAATAAATTTCAGTGTTTTTATCATAAATAAAGATTGGGAGTTTAGCAGTCATTAATAAATGAATTAATTAATAATACATTTTTCATTCCCAAAAATAACTTTTGATAATATTTTTGCATATAAAAAATTAAATCATCGATAAATTCGATGTCGTTATTGTTCATCTCATAGGAATAACTTTTGCCTATTTATCTTAAATATTTTGAAGATAAATCATAATCATGACCTTTTGAGTCCAAACTACAATAACAAATAAAAAAAGACAAAAAATATTTTATTGTTATGGAAAAAATATTTCCCTTATTGATAAAATTGATTTAACGGTTGCTAAATGTAACCTTTTTCTCAAATTACTTTTAACGATTTCTACTTGGCTAAATACCCTCTCTAGTTCAGCATTAGGCCATGGAAGAGAGAGCAACTTTATAGTAAATTCTGTAGATTCTTAAAGTTTTTTGTCGCCGCCTGCATCTTTATATTGAAATACTTTCGACCAGAAAGAAACAGTGTTGTTTGTGTTGATCCATTTTTATGAAAAAGAATCTCTCCATAGTATTTTAAATTTAGACAGTATTTGTACTACTGGAACCGATATACATCAAAATTTTATAGTGGTTTTTAAAGCATTTACAATTTTTTTTTTTTCTTGCCTTGTGTAATTAATTAATCGTAATTTTAAATAATCTAGCAGGGGTGTTCTGGATATCGAAAACGCTACACGCAAGAATTTTGAAGTTCTTTTTAACACACTCTTAATCCAATTTCTTATAATTTTCTTATAGAATTCTGTTTAATAGAGAAATATTTGTATTGTATTTGTATTTATTTTACTACGAGTACAAAAACCTTAATAAAGAAACGACTTTTAAATTTTTGCGTTTTGCGTTTTCGATTTTCAGAACACCTCTGTAGATCTTCGATTAATCAATTAATCGCACGTTAAAAGTATTTTGATTAGTGCATTTTGCAAAGTCATTTTATGTTAATTACACTACTAGTGATCCACAATTACTTGTATTACTTACAATTATAAAAAAAAAAACTGCCTTTCTAGCCACCTGGCCAAGGAGATGTCGATTCAATTAACTCCAAAGGGCCACCGAAAACTGTTCAGTTTATGGGTGTCGAAGCTGAATTAACAAAGTCATTTTGTCAAATACATAATTGTCATCTGAGGGTAGAGCCATGTAAGTGATTTAAATTAAGGCAATTCACAAAGCGTTTAATTGTGTCATATTTGTTGTGTTTGCTATAAAATTAAAGCATATACAACAATATGACACAATAGAATACTATGTGAATTGCCTGATTAAAGAATTTTTTTTTTTTTTTTTTTGATGTATGCAAATAATTATTATACAAATAAAAATCAATAATTTTTAAACAAAATATTAGATGCAGCCGATAATTGGGGCATAATATATGAGAATGGTTCAGCCGAGGGAATGCTGGGAGATCTTTACAAACAACACACGGAGATGGCTATTGGCTGCGTATATAATTGGTATAACGATATAACGGAAACATCCCAGTTTATAGCCAGGTCTGCAGTTACAATTTTGGGACCAGGTCCAGCGTAAGAATAATAATAATAATAAACTTATAAAAATTAATTAATCTTTAAAGATAATGGTGTTATTGTTTCAGGCAATTTCCTCGCTGGCGCACTAATATCATGCCATTTTCTTTAGGTTTATGGCTATTTCTGTTCTTCACTATGATAATGTGCTCTATAATGTTTCATTTTATCAAGTACACCTCACATCGCTTTAAACATATTCACTCGGCCAGACAAAATAAATATCGAAGTATTAAGAATTATGAGACAACTTTGTTGGATATCTTTGCGGTTTTTATACAACAGCCCTCGGCAGATACAGTGTAAGTGTTTTAACAATCAATAATAATCAAAAGATTTATGGTCCCCTTTGTTATTGTGAAAAAGTTTGCATCGTGTAGCCTCTCGCATATTTTTGGCATTTCTTTTATGTGCCACTATAACTTTAGAGAATATCTATAGCGGCCAATTGAAATCCTTACTAACAATGCCCTTATTTAATGAACCTGTTGACACCATGCAAAAATGGTCTGTAACTGGTTGGAAATGGGCAGCTCCCTCTATAATTTGGGTGCATACTGTAGAAAATTCTGACTTAGCCATGGAACAACGTTTGGCCAAACAATTTGAGGTTAGAGATTATGAATTTCTGTATAATGCTACGTTTTGGAACAACTATGGTTTTGGTGTGGAAAGAATTTACAGTGGTTCATTTTCGTTTGGGGACTATATAACAGGACCAGCTTTGGAGAATAAAATTGTAGACAAATATAGTTTCAGAAATTTTTTTTATATCTAACTTATATCTTCTTTGTAAGGTTCCAAAGGATGATTTATACTTTGATTGGACCCGTGCTGTGGCAATTAGAGGTTGGCCCTTAATGCCTTTACTGGATAGCCATATATTATTTTGTTTGGAGACTGGCATTTACATACACTGGGAAAGACAGGTTGTTTTTGATCATTTATAAGGATAACAATTATTGTAAAATGGCTTCTTTTATCTTTTACAGTTTAGTTATAAATTCTTAGATCATCAGGTGCAAGATATTTTAAAAATGTTGGCTTCTGGTTCTAAACCAAAATCACCACCTCAAATGCTTACAATTGAACACATATCGGGTCCTTTATTCATTTTAATGTTTGGTTATTTATTGGCCTTTCTTGTTTTAATAATAGAGTTATTTGGTCATCGCTTGAATGGAAAATGGCTGGGAGGCCGCTATTTTTTTAAGTAAAAAATATCATAATGAAAGACAAAAAAGTCTAACAAGTACACTTGTCACTTACAACTAAGCACCTTAACTAATCCACAAATGTAAAGCCACTAATTTTTATTTTAGTATAATTAAAACAAATTAGAATGCTATTTCACAAAAAAAAAATACTGAACCAATCTTAATGAAATTTTACATTTTTGTAAGTGATGTCCCGATACGCCTTTTTTCTGATACGTTACCGATACCCAAAAGCAAAAGTCGCCGATTCCGTTACCGATATGGATATTAAATTTGATAAAATTTACAAAAATCAAGTAGCGTGATTCTTTTATTAAACAAAATGTAAGAGAGCGGATTAATATTTAAAATTGGTTAAATAAAATATATTGAATTTGAATTTTAAAACCATTTGCCTTTGCCCATACATGAACACGTTTTAGCTCCATATTTAACTTTTCAACACCATCACCTATGTTATTAGTAGTAGCCTTAGTAACATGGGTGATGGTGTTGAAAAGTTAAATATGGAGCTAAAACGTGTTCATGTATGGGCAAAGGCAAAATGCTTGACACTCAAAACATTGATATTGTAACAACTGCTAACAACCTTGGTATTTATTCAATAAAACACTAACGTGGTCAGATCAATTGGCACCTTACAGCCATCATTTGACAAGTTACAATTCTATTCTCAACACGTGCTTAGTGTTGTTATTACAATGGAGTATTATTTCAATAGAACAAGTCATAGAACTAAATTTAAGAACCAAATTTTAGAAAGTTATAAAAAATGTGTCACATCACCGGTGAATCATGTGCTTTTTGTACCGTTTGATCAGCACAAACCCGCACATCTCACTCAACGCTGACCTTTCCATCCAATACGATGAAAGACTAGGAAACACTGAAGAAATCAAGAATCTAACACCCGAAGTCATATCCTGGCTAGATTCTTTATGCCTGTGGAATATATTTATTTTCAATTAAAAAAAAACAGAAATATATGTATATATACATATATATATATAGTTTTGATAAATAAATCAACAATAAAGTTTGACGGTTAAAATAGTAATGAATTTTTATTTTACTTTAAAATTGTTGAATGTACATTGTATTTGAAATCAGACTCACACACAATGAATAAACATATTCACTTGTATTGTGCTGTCTGATACATAAAAAGTTTATGCTTATAATTATTCTGTAAGAAAATGCAGTGTTAAGGTTTTTTGTTTAAGCAAAAGGCAATCTAGATGTGGATGATGTCATAACAATATATATATACATATTCTCTCTGTATTTCAAATCCATACGCTAAATAAAAAATTAATGATATTGTTACATGTAAGACCTGAGTGTTTTAAAATTCTTATTCACTTTATGGTCTTACTTGTATAATATTTTTAGCTTTTCTAAAGTATTTGGAAAAAGTTTCCTGACGAGCTGGCCTAAGCAACCAGCGAAATGCCTAACCAGAAACTAGCTTTCCCACAACAATAAATTTCAGTGTTTTCATTCAAAAATTGGGATTATTAGCACATCATTAATAAATGAATTAATTAATAAATAAACCAAATTTTAGAAAGTCCCAAAAAAATGTGTCACACCACCGGTGAATACTGTACTTTTTTACCTTTTGGTTCTTCATATACCAGTTAAATGATTGGTTCTCCTTTCACTGGTCAAGAGTTCTTTCTTTTTGTTCTTATTCTATTTTCAATGTTGTCATAAAATTCCTTTACCAGAGTGTACTTGTAATGAAAATTTAACTCAAAGCAATATTAAATATGGATGTAAAATTTTAACGGGTTGTGTTAATTAATTATATATACCTTTTGCTTTTTGCTATTTATTTTAACGTTTTATTTTATCACTAAACAAATTTAAACTTTAGAAAACTGATTAACCCTCTCGGACATTTTGTCCAATATATTATACATTTGTTTTTTCTAGTTGAAGTCACGTAGAGCTGACACTAATTTTACTCTTGCCCTTGGAGGAAAAGCTTTACGTAGACGAGCAAAAAATTCCATTCAAAGAAAAATGTGCTGATACTGAGCCATTGCAATGTCCACTTAAGCGCAAAAAACCAAACCAGCATTTTTGGAAAATACAAACTCTGATCGATGCAAAATCGGTCGCTTGTTTAAAAAAAATCGGTTTTATTTGCAAAAAATGTAATCTTTATTTTTGTGAAAAACGTGAAAGCAATTTGCTTTGCTAACTATCACACAAAGTAAACTTTTTAATACTTTTGTCTCATTTTATAACACCTATTGCATTTAAGCTTACTTAGAAGAAAAATGTCTACCGAGTAATTTTGTCCAATATATTGGGCAACACCTTGCGGCATTTCTACCATCAATCTTACTCCAGCATCCTCAAATTAGCTTACACTCAAATTTTAAGACTCTTATCTCAACTGGCTGTATTAAATGTCTGAAAGGGTTAACTGTTGTTAAAAAATTTCGCGAGAAATTTTTGAAACTCATATTATTTCGCAGTTGTAAAAAATGTTGCCAGAAACATTTCGTACCAGGCCTAACCTTAAAAATATTTTCGAGGAGTTTTAATAATGTTTTATTTATCATTTGCGGGAAGTTTTCTTTACTTTAAACAAAATTTACCTTAGGCACATCGATTTGCTTACCATTTTCTATCGGATAAAAATTTGCAAAAAAAAAATTTTATTTCTTTAAACCTCGATAAATCTTGTAATAAAAAAAATATTTTAATTAAAATAAACTAGTATATTGTACCTTAATCTTAAATTTTTATATTTTTCCTTTATGTTTAACAAATCACATGCGTATACTTAATATTTAATATATCAATTTATAGTACCCATACGCACAATTACAAACATGTAAAAAAACTCTTTATTTTCTCTTCCGAAAATTGTGTTTAATACACATATAACTTTTTTATTAATACAAATTAAATTTTATGATGTATGAAATGATTCATCTCATATGTAGAAATTTTTAAGTTCATAAAATTAATATTGCAATAAAAGTTAATCCATCATTAACATTGTTCTAGTTAAATTTTTACTTTTTATTGCTCATATTATGAATATACGTAACAATAAAAAAAACATGTTAACGAGAAAAAAATAATGTTTTAATAACTTTCATGCCAATGTCAAAATTTGTATGCCAACCTAATAAAAAAAGATATTTAGTTGATTGTAATTGTTGGAAAATAATTTAAATTGACAAACACTGAGCGAAAAAAAAATTTATGTATTAAATAGAAAACTAAAATATTTTATTATTTTTAGAACTGTTTCAGAGTGATTAACATTATAAGAATGATAAAGACCTTTCCTAGTTGCTTAATAGGATTTCAAAAAGACATTTTAATACGTTTAGTTTAAAATGTTTAGCCATTAAGTGGCTAGATTTAGTAAATTTTCATTTTAAGTAGCCTTAAAAAAAGGGCATTTGATTAATATTGACGAGTGTTTGTAATAAAATCCTGCTAAGTCATCTCGTATCCATAAATATCTATATATTTAGATTTATTCCTCTTACGCCTGTGGGTAGAAAAAGTCCAACATTTATGACTAAAAAACTATCAAATATTTGTTTTTATATTCCACTTACAACTATTAACAGAATATAAGAAGCTAAAAAAAATAACAAAAGTTTATATTTTCCTTTGGTATATCAATAAAAAAAATTGGATATTTTAAACATCTGATAAAACTACACGTGCTAACGTACAGTCAAATATTTAATCAATAGCCCAGCGTTGTTTTATTAAATATAAAACTTCCAATCCTAATAAAATTTTTAACAGTAGGAATGTTTAAAATCAATAAGAACCTTTTTAATATCATACAACTAATTTAGGAAAGTAGAGCTAAGATTGATCGTCGTTAAAAAAACAAGTAATAAAGCATAGGCGGTCAAGCCTGACTATATGACAGCCTACACCACAGTATATAAGAACAAATTTTTTCAAGTGTACCTATTTAAGACCTAGTTTTGAAAAATCGTAGCTTATGTGGCTCTATCTATCTAAGGGATGTATCTATGTTTTAAATTTCATTAAAATCGTAAGATAGTTTCGGAGAGGAAGAGATGGCCCCCTTATTGGCCCTAGTGGTCCTATGTTTTAAAACATGCATAGCCTCAATGTCCTTATAAATATGGATCTATCTGTTTTAAAATTAAATAAAATTGTTATGATAGTGGGCACAAAGGCCCTATTCCGGATAGCAGCTTGGCTTTTAAGGCGGATATCGGAAATTATGGACCCATTTGCCCCATTTTTAATTGGTCCTTGTGCCAATTAGAACCTATGTACTCGTACCTAAATGCATCAATTTATCTTCAAAATTGCGATCTGAATTTTGCGCACAAGGTTTACGTGGACAGCCAGCCGCCTGCCAGCCAGCCGAAAGGACATCGTTAGATCGATCCAGAACATAATTCTGAGTCGATCTGTATACTTAAAGGTGGGTCTAGGACCAGCACAAATGCATACAGCAATCTCCACTATTGTGTCGTGGGTATTAATATTTATCTGCTTTCAGTTTAACAATCGACTCATTTTCTGGCCACAAAAGCGATTGTATTTTGGCTAACTTCCAAAGCGTACTAATACAAAGTTTGTATTCAGTTTCACTACCGTATTTTAACCAAGTACATGTACAAAGTACCGGAACAATGCAACTATGTATTCAGTTTATTTAAACGTTTTGAAATGTAAGGGATGCAATGCATATTATTAAAAATAAGCGTGTATTGTTTGCAAAATAAATGTTAAATATCACAAAGCATCAATTTTAAAACCGTAACCTGATTGTTTTTCTGCTGCGTTACTAATACTTTACAGTGATGTTTCGAAAGGGTTTGCATTGTATATATTTTGTACTGCGGCTTTATGAATCATTATACTCTGTTCTAATACAAAGCAATTGACGTTTTGGAAGTCATCCTTTATTTGTTATAGGTGGCATTTGAATTCATTTTCGCACACGAATCTAAAAGAAGTTCATAATTTTCACAACATGTATTTTTTTATCTTATGCCATATTTAATTTGTATTAAAGAGTTGATGTTGTTTAGTGAGCTCTTATTTCTTATTTTTGTCTTTACATAAAAAAGTATTTCCATTAACAGAATTTTAAAAACTGTGAACGGAATCCAAGATAATTAAATTTTGTTTATATTTTTGATTAAGTTTTATGTTTAAACCATTTTTTAATGAAAAAAGGTAAGAACATCTTTAATTTAAACGTTTTGTCGACTTTATTAAAAACGCGCTAGGACGAGAAAAAGCGCGTTTTGCACAATTAAATCGTGCTTAGTTGCCATCACTGGCTGTGGGAAGTATTGGGCAGCAATAATTTTATTCCAATGAATTCTATTTACAGCACGAGCTTTTAACTCATTTATACTTAAGTTTAATGTATTAGCTTCTATTTCAATTTGACATCTCCATGTGTGGAAAGACGAGATCTTCTCCTGCTGTCATTTGGGTTCCACTCGAAAGCTTGTCTTGAGATGTCATCTGCAGATTTGCTTAATGTCTGGGCAATTAATCTCCATTTGCGCTGTCTGATTTCAAGATGGATTGGCTGTTGTTGAACGGAAATACTGGGCATGTCATAATTTCAGTTGCTGGTCTCTAGATGTAGGTATTCATAACTAAGCCAGTTTTAAGCCTTTTGTTCCTTAAAACTTAATTAATTTTGGTCGTAAAGTATTGGCATTGCGATATTTAACCCTTTCACTACCGTACTATAAGGATCACTCCTTATAGTATGCCAAAAATTATTTTAAAAAAATCTAGTATCCTTCAGAAATAAGATATATCCTCGGATTATATCTCCCACTGGTTTTTTAAGCCTCATAAATTAGGACTTAATATCCCATCCGTAGTTGTTCTATGACAACAATATTTTCTAGGAGAATATATTCTGAATCAGAAGCCCTAAAGTCTCCAAGATCAGAGTCACTAGAATTAATTATCGTAGCGATTTCTTCTTTCTTCAGTCTACCACCAGATTTGCTTTGATTCATTCTGCAAACATACAAATTGGCTTACAAATGTATACAAATATGATATATCCCATTTATGTGGTCAAACAAAACCAGTGGGATCTATTAACCCACATGGAAAAAAAACCCGCTTAAATAATATATTTAGTGCATATAGTTGCATACTTACTTCAGGATAACACATAACACTTGTACTATTTTCACAAAATAAAATATAAAAGAAAAATACTTTTTTACATTGAACAATTGGAAGCGACGTGCGCATCCAATAGAGGATGCCGCCAAATAATTTAAAAAAAAACAAGGTACTCACTAAACACACTCAAAACAGTTAATTATGTGCAGAGAACACTCAGAACTACTAATGGGACATTATTTTATTCAAATAAAGCGTAAATTGTATTTTTGGCGATTTTTTTAATGTCGGCTGCGATACATGATCCCCATGGTAGTGAAAGGGTTAAGGCATGTGTATAAGTTAACATTCGTAAAACTACTTTGAACGGGGAAGCAGCTCGCGCATTATTGTAATTATCTTTTAAGGGCGATCAGGCCGTCCTAGTTTGTCTACGTTTTGCGTTTTATCCGCACTGGCTAATGGCTTGGCATTATATCTGTTCACCTAGTAACAATATTTTGCTTTTCAACATTAACAATATGCATTCATTAGGTACGGTTAAGAAGGGTTATGCGCCCAAGGGCACACTTCCACTCGGAGACCAATGCGGTACATTGTGAATCCCTTCAGTAAAGTGGTAGAGAAAAGAGAGAAGTTAAGAAGAAAAACTAAAGAAAAGAAATAACAGATAGATAGAATAAAGCATGTAAGTAAGTACTACATAGGACAATTTCTCCCTCTATAGTCCCCTTAACAGAAAGAACCGTCCTACTACCCTGACAAACCCCAGTAGATCGACTGGACTACATCCAGCGATGCACTCCAGTTCGTCGTGAAATCTATGCATTCGTTTTAAACCTGTTTGTCTGGGGAGAATCACACATAACTTGATTTGACTTGATGGAGTTCCGTTTAAAACACAGACAGGTTACTAAAGTGGGCTTTAAGCGCTTTCATCTTCCTTTACGAAGGTTAAGGTTGATCTGTCACTTCGGATCAGACTCCTATTTTTTGTGATACCCTAGCAATATAACTACCAAAAGTTAGCCAACAAAATAGCCATACAAAAGTAATAGCCATAATATTTTATATTTTTTTAACATCTAAGTTTTACAGCTGTAAATTTTTTTTATTCTTTCAAAGTTTTCTTTACCAACATTCGATCTGTGTTACAGTTTTTCTATATGTACGACACGCATTTTCATTTTGCAGCACAAACGGCAACAACAACGACAATAACAACCAATAATAAAAGTGTAAAATCCTTTAATCGCTTATGTTTCAATTTTAGCTTGTTGCCAATTCAAACATTCGTACGACAACAATAAAAACAACTAGGGTGCGAACAAGATTCATTTGGAATAAACCTGTAACAACCCCAACACATTTCACATAATTGTTTTTTGATTTTGTTCTTGTTCTTGTTGTTTTTTTTTTTTTTTTGGAACATTTAGGAGGACATTAAAATTGGAATGAATTTGTTTGCATGTTTATGTGAGCAGAGCATGTGAGTTGTTATCATGTAAACACCCCGTACAAAATGTTTTAAACTCATAAAATATTACGATAGTATTTGTTGCCGCTCATACATACATATACCTATGCACATATGTATGTACGTATGTGAAGGTGGTTGTGTTATTGGACAGACAATCACCTACAAAAAAATTACCTAAATTTTTTAACCAATTTTCAAAGTTTTATTGAAGTAATTTAATGCACTCTGGAGCAGAATGCTGATTTTAACTTTTTGAGATGCAGGCAAATATTTTTGCAATATTTACAAGAAATATTTAAAATTAAGAGTGATGAACGAGAATGGACGTTATAATTAAATTAATTGGATATCAATTAATGCATCCGATTTTAAAATATTAAGCTCCTTTGAGAAAAACTTTTATATGTTCTATAAGTCACACATTTCTAGATAAACGATTATTAGCAGGACTTTTGGCTTTACAAAAATAAAGCCCTAATTGTGTAAAACGCAATGCAACGCCAGAAATTATATTGAAGGCCAAAACGGAGTAAAATATATTTTATAATATTTTTGTTGCTTTCTACACAAATTCATATTGAATTTTTAAATTTCAAACGCCGCATAACTTGTGGCGTTAAAAATTTTAAAATTAAATTTTAGGAAGTTATAGCAAAATTAGTTTTTGTCACGTTTTGAGCATTTAGGAATAAAAACTTAAAAAATCTATAACCGAAGAAAAGTGAGTAGAATAAAAATATATTTTCAATAATAAACTTCTGTTGAAAATAGCTTTCTTACAAAACTTAAAAATAGCCTAAAGCTCTTTTTCCTTATTGCTACAGATAAATATAATGAAAAAAAAACAAAATTAAAAAACAAGTTGTTTCATATTAATGTTTTCATACAAAAATAATGCAATACATACAACTCTCATGTATGGCCGGAGGAGAGGGCGCAGGTTCTCATTGGTGACAGTAGGGTATCTAATTCTATTGACTCCCTTGAGCACCGTCGCACTGTGGGTTGTATTTGTCTGTTTTATCGTTACTAACACGGCATGTGTTCTGATGAAATTAGTGATCTGGTTCCCGAAACCCATACTTTTGTTCGTAATACACGTTTTTCCTCAAGAGCCGCTCCTTCGTTGGTCGATTGGCCGGTAAGTCGTCCAACGCACTACAGAGAAAATTCATTTTTTGGCCGGACTGTTCGTATGTGGAACAACTTTCCTGCTGAAGACTTGTCTTTCACTTTCAACATGAATAACTTCAAGTCGAATGTTCACAAGCACTACTCCCTCTATCCTGCTTCCCATAACGTTTTTTCCTAGTTCCAACACAATGCATTGCATTTGTAGGAGTCATCCCCTGAGTACTGGTCCTAACCAAAGAAAAAATTGACAGTTCAGTTTTTTATTATTGAGATTATGGCGTGCTAAATTTCCAATTTTTCACTTTTGTCATCATCTCTTGCAAAACCGGATTTACTGCATTCTCAGAATCTAATTCAAAAAATCTTTAATGCAGCTGCTCTACACATAAAATCATAACATTTTTTTAAGTAATGGGCCACAATTTTTTCCGGCATTTTGATCCTCGGAAATACCGTAGTCGAGACGAGGAGGTGCTTTAATACCATGTGAGATAAAGCCATGATGGCCTTTGCTCACATTAGCAATATTAGAAAACGGCTTTATCTCTTATTTCAGTTTTGAAGAACTTTTGCATTTTGCATTGATTAATTGTTTTCTTATTTTTTTGAAATCTGGCTTCGCATACTAAAGTTTTTCTGCGGGGCGGCCTGTGGCCGTTCTTACGGGTTTTCTCTTTCTCCTCCAGTAGGACGCGGCAGGTGGCTTCGCTGAATAAAATTTTCCTGCGTGCGTCACAAGAATAAAAAAATGTATTTTCCCGGAAACACTAAAGTAAAGTATTGGAATCTGGCTTCGCATACTCAAGTTTTTCTGCGTGGCTGTGTGATCGATAACTAGTCCCTTTTACAGAATGTTAACACCATGCATAACAATATTCTGAAAAAATATGGCTTTATCTCTCATTTCGCAAAATTGTAAATACGACTTTACCTCTCATTGATTGGGCATTAAGGCCATTATGGCTTTATCTACCATTCAATTGAGCAATAAAGCCATCATGGGCTTATCTCACATGGTTTTAAAGAACCCCCCCCCCCGTCGAGACTTAAAAAGTGCGGAGAATATATATTGACCCATACAAGAATAGTGAAGTGGGTTTTACGCGTTTGTGCTGATGTGTGTAACACTAAAAATTATTGATCCTATACCCACCTTTTAGTATACTAAATCGACTAAAAATCACTTTCCGAGTCGATCTCACGATGTTCGTCTATCCGTCCGGTTTGTTGCTTGGGTTGTTGACTGTCTTTTTAACCCTGTGCGCAAAGTACAGATCGAAATTTTGGGAGAACATTTCATAAAATTTGTTACATTCGCCTTAATTATCATAAGAACGAAGACTAGTGAAAATGGTGATAATCGGTCCATAATTTCACATGGCTCCAATACAAATTTATTTCCGTATTAGTCTTTGTGCCCATAAACTATCTTCTTATGTTTTAAGATTAAATTTGGCACAAAAATATTTTATTCCAACATAAATTGTCTAAGCGAATCTTTTTAATATGGATCCATATTTTACCATAACTCCCATACAAATACCACTTCTGAAAATAGCTTTAAGTGACATAGCTTCCTTATAAATGTTGGCATTGATTTTAAATTAAGTAACCATAACTTTTATAATAGCTATAATGTCATGGCAACATTTTTTTGTGGTTGGTCTAAAATTTACCAAGGGTCCCATATAAACCTCCTCTCCATAATCGCTTTAAGACCAGCGAAATAGATGTTGATATCTGTGTCGTTTTATCATAAAATATTAAATCAAATTTAAAAAGGTTGCAAAAAAATGTTAATCATACGAATTTTCATTTAAAAAAATGTTTGTTTACGTTTTTAAAAACGAAATTTTGGTTTATTTTATTATTTGATAAAAGTGGTTTTTTAACCACGGTTTGTTTTTTTAAAACTTTTTTGCTATCTCATCTTAACTTAAGATGTTATGAAAAACGACACAGATATTTAGGTAATATTCGGCACAAAGTACTCTTATATGAAGCTTAACGTTATTAGATAATTCTGTTTAGTTGGGTCTATGATTGTCAATGGGTCCCAGATATGGTAGACTCTCGAAAATGTGCCTTTATATACAATCAAATGGTCAAGCTTGTCCGACTTTAATTTGTTATTTGTTTTCTTTATCCAAAATAGGAGCAAAGTTGAAATATTTATTAATAAACAATTTAGGATAGATCATTATTTTACACTGAAATAAAGGGAATCATGAGTATAGTTTTGGTAATTAAGGACAATTAATTCAATAACCGAAAAAAGCCAAATATACAAATTTATTAAATAAATCTAAATTCATTACAAGCTTAAATCAATACCCATGTTTTATTCTAATTATATTTTCGAGAAAATCTTTTAAGGAAAAAAAGTGCAGATTCTCATAATATCGCTTTAAAGTTTCGCAATATGTACAAACTGTCAAAAATTGTATGAGAATTCATTACCACAAACTTCATAAATGTGCCTAACAATTTTAACTCGTAAACTTGCGCTTATCAATTGTGCATTTGTACAAACAGATTTTGTTGCTAACCGTCGTTTACCACCGAAAATAAGAGTAGGGATGGGCAAATTGAAAAAATATATCGATATATATCATATCGATATTTTTAAGAGTATCGATATTTATTAATTTAAAATATCGATATATCGATGTATCGAACGTATTAAGCTGAAATTATTACCGAATTTAACAACTTAATATACTTATGTCAATACATATTCACAAACATATTACATGTAATTCCATTCTAATTTTTTATTTTTTCTTTTAATTTCAAATTAACTGCCTGAACTTCGATTTCGAACGAAGCTTTCATTCGTTTAAATTTTATTTAAAGCAAAAACCAATTTTAAAATTTAGATTTAAAGGTAATTTATGCGAACGAAGTTTTTGTAGTTAATTCTACAATAAAAAAAAAATTTTAAAAAAAGTAAAGAATACAAAAAATTATTCGCCATATGAAATCTAAAAAAAAATCATTGGGATTATATAATGCTGGATTATATACTGCCGGTAAACGAAACTTGTGACACATACTATACAAGTAAGCTGTGCAATATTTTATTTTTAATATGTAAGAACATTTTCAAATAAAGAAAAAAACAAAATATTTTTTTATTATTTACATTCCAACTTTCATGAGTCTTTTGCATAATTCCAGGAACCCTTTTCAAAATATTTTTTCCGCGCTTTTTTTTTTTTGTTGTCATCTCTTAAAAAACCGAGACAAAGCTGAGCTGTGTAACCTATGAAAAAGTACAATGGAAAAGCGCCGATATTGTCTTAATATTAGTTAAAAAACATATGATGCAGTTCTTAAAAAGCAGCAGTATTGTAAGCAGTTGAGCAACGGTTAAAATGTTGAATTTTATTATAAAGTGATTTTAAAAATATCGAAATCGATAGTCGTAGATAAATATCAATGTATCGATATATGGGTATTTTTAATATCGGCGATATATATCGATTATAATTTTTTTAAATATCGATACTTTGATATATCGATATTTATTGCCCATCTCAAATAAGAGTGTTAACCAATTACAAAATAGAATAATCTGCAATAATAAGAGCAAATTATTGTTTTTGTTTTCTTTAGGCAGTTTCAAAAACAAATTTCAGTTTTAAGACACAAATTTTTAATTTTATATTTTACTTATTTGTTTAACTGATTTTTGTATTGACGTTTCTTGCAAACTGTAAGAAGTAAAAAAGGGGCTTCCAGAAACGAGACTTGCAAGTTTGCCCATTTGCGCAAACGGCAATTTTAAGCGATTTCATGAAAACACTCAGTGTAAAACTTTCGACATTGGGAATCTGTATTCGTATATAAAGACGCTCGAAAATTTAAGTCTGGGAGTACCAAGAAGAGCCATACCGAAAGTTAAAAAAAACACTAAGGACAACAATTCCGTAGCAGTAAAAATTTTATGGCCGATAATCGGCAAAATTTTGTGAACAATCCACTGTGTATTATTGTTTTATTCGTACATGATGTTTGTTTAATAACTGTAAATGTTTTTCTCTATTTTCATTTCAATTTTATTTTCTGCATCCAGTTCAAATGTATGTATTTGTTGTTTTTGTCATTGTTTTTCATGTTGTTGTTGCAAATGTTATTGTTAGTGTGTTCTTGGCCAATTGAATTGTGTTTCAATTGGTGTTTAACTACTTTGACTTCAAGACTTTTTTTTGGCTTTGTATTCATTTTAACTCTACTTCAAATGAATGTGTAATTTTAGTACATACTAGGGTATTAATTTAATCGGGCTATTGCTTTAATCGGTTAATCGCTCGACTAATATACCGAGGTTTTGGTTTAATCGGTTAGTTTTGTAATTGATCGGTTTACCGATTAATAAAGTTTTTTTTATAAATTAAGTTATTTCAATAAATAAAAATGCATAAATTTTTTATTATTTTGATGTGATAAGTTAGCAAGTAATATTGGAGAAATATAAACACTACTTATTTTTCGGCTGAATAACTACTTATTTTTGTTCGAGTTGTCCACAGAATTCAGTACTTACAATACACTTACTACAAGTCACAAAATATCTAGTTATTAGTTAAATACCAGTAAGTTGAATGGTAAGTACTTACAACATACTTACTAGAAACCAAAAAATAACTAGTTTTTATTTAATTGGCGTTAGTTAATAGACCTAATAAGTAGTTATGGAGCTAGTTACCAGTAAGTAAATATTCAATACTGAAAACAAGACAACTAATAAGTAGTTATTTAGCTGATTATTAGTAAGCAAATATTCATAACTGAAAATAATAGTACTGAAAAGTACTTACTGAGGTCATTTCTAGCAAGTACTTATCGAGGTTTTCAGAATAATGACACTTGCAATGACAACTACTTACCAGGTAAAAAGTTTTTCCTGGGATGTAATACATATTTTTTAATTAATACATAAATATTATGTAGTAATTAAAAAATAAACTGTAAGATAATTTTATTAATTATTTCAATAGTTTAAGGAGACCTTAAGAAATAATCTTTTTGAAAACTAATCTGGTTTAAATGTTTAGGATTTACGCGACTAAATACTTTAGTTTTGATAAAACTTTGCTCCGAAAAAATTCATTGATAAAAGAGAACAGAATATCTTATTTCTCAGTCCTTTTCCTGGATTTCTATACACATATAAAATCTTCCATTATGCCATTAGAGTTCTTTAATTTTTTTTAATTCTTAGCTCTTCTAATTGTATCGGTTAATTCTGTTAAAAGATTGATATAAAAAAAAGGAGAAGAAACAAATAACTAAACACATACATATAAAAAGTACGTCAAACAAAAAAAAACTGTTGACAGCAAACACTTATTTAAAATTAAGGTCACTGAACACCTTCTTTATTTGTATAAAAAAATATTTTCTAACTAACCTTTTGTATATGAGATGAAACAAATAATTAAAATCACAAAAAATATGTTACAATACTAAAAAAAAATTAAAAATTTTGTTACGGCGGTTAACCGGTTTAATCGTTAATCGAAAATAGTCAATTTTAAATTAACCGATCAGTTAATCGGGTAGTAATTACTCGGGTGACCGATAATCGGTATACCCTAATACATACACGTGCACATATGTAGGCTTCTGCACCGTAAGCATCCCAGTTGGCCCCGTCTTTAAGACATCCTTGAAGACGAATGCACGACAATGATAATTCCTGCATGACATGTGAGGGACAGCCAGAACAAATATTTTCCAACAAGTATCGCGAGAATCGTGCACGACACAAATAAAGACATTGTCGCTCTTCATGTCGTGTATAGTTTTTGATATAACACACCTTACAAGACAATGTCGGTCATGTTATCGTGGATAGGCTTGTATAAAAGACAACTTGGAAGACATTGTCGGTCATGTCGTAGTTTATAAACTTCTTTAGAAGACAGTGCACTAGACAATGTCGAGTATTTTGTCGTCCACGATATTTTCCTCAAAATTGTTTCCAGAAATCCTAAGTGATATAGGTCATGTCGTGCATAAATCGTTGACGACGAAGTTGTCGACGGCAGTTTTGCCAACTGGGATGTCTATAGTTTTGTTTAAAAACATACAAACATTTATATTTCCATACATATGTATGAATGCGTACGTGTGTGATTAAAGTGTATATGTATATGGCAACCAAGTCATTTAAGGGGTCGTTTAGAGTTTTTGTGTGTTTGTGTGCGCATACAAAAAGATTTGTATTATTTTTTTTTATTTTTCTAATTGTTTAAGCAACAGATAGGCCGAATATCTGTTGCTTGACCCAGAAATTTGCAATTGTATGTGCGTGTATTGTTAGATAAGTTTAGGCAAGAAATTCTATCAAAAGCAGTTTGTTAATAAAAGAGTATGCTTTATTTGTCCATAGATACAACAACCCTCGTTTTTGCATGTATATATACGTATTCATGTTTGTTGAAAGATTTGAAGTGCATACAATTTTCAGAATATTTTCATTTTCCAATTCTTGAGGCTATTTTTTAAGATTTTTATTTTTATTTTCTTTTTGTCTAACCCTTTTCTTCTTTTATTAAATTTTTTTATCAATTTTTTGTAAAACTTGGTAAATGGAATTTAATTGAATATGATCCAATTTGAAGAAAATGGATTGATATTTACACTGAAACTATAAAAAAGAATTAAAAGTTTTAAAGACTTAAATCAATTCAAAAGTTCGTTCAAAATACTCAAGAGTAGAGATACTTCGAACTTCTGACACCGAATAATGAATTTTGATTGTATGTAATGAAATTATAAGAAATATTATAAAAAATATTTCTTATGAGTTTTATGATACAGTCTTATCAAAATTTTTAAATTTTCAAAATTTTGTATACAGTTTTATTAAAGTGTTGTAAAGTCTTTTAGAAAAAAAGGGGAAAATGTTACATGTTAACATTCGGATCGAGTATAAGAGGATGATTACAAAGTTTATTTTTAAACAGCCAAGATTTCTCTATAAGTTTCACGTATATCAATTATAAGTGTCAATAGGCAAATACTTAACATTTTGGGCGGTTAGCCATTCGTAACAATCGTGACATGAAAAATAAAACATTTTTAAAAAAAATTTTTTTTTTTGTAGTAAATAATTTTTAGCTTTGTAATTTTTTTTAATAACGACAAATTCCTACAGTGTACAGAAGACTGTTTAACGAATAGCTTATCTTAATAAAGGATTTCTGTATAGAGAAGCCGATTTCAGTTACAAAATTTTTTAAGAGTACTATTTCAGCAACTGTTCAAAGCACAGAAGACACTTTGGAAATTTAGCACTACTCATCGGTTTATTTTATAAAATTAAAAAAACCTCATCATTTTCGGACTATTCTTTACTTTATGCTGTTGGGCGATTTTCCTAAGCTGATTATTTGTGTGTTTTATTTTTCTTTTTCTTTAAACGTATGTCAAATTTGATTGTATAATTAAGCTATATTTTTCACAAATTGACAATCACAAAAATCCTGGCATTCCGGTATCAGAAGCCCAGGTTTTATTTCAAAGTAAAAATTCCCGGAATTTTTTTAAGGACCAGTTCCGATAGGAATCTCTAATATCGCATGAACTCTGCCCAATAAAAAATGTTCTTATTTTGTGCCACGCATTTAGACACACAGATATGCAGTTAGTTTAGTGAATGAATTCTTAACAAGTCTAAAAAAAAACACGGCTATGCCGAATCTTTTATAACCTTCACAATAGTTTGATATGAACATATAAACATAAATAAGGTGACCGTCCGTTTGGTATAATACAGATCAGTACCCATGTTCTGTAACTTTGGTGAGAACTACTCGCATCCAAAAGATGTGAAACAAAATATTCCATCGTTGCTCGAAAAGTGTGTCTGTAACTCATGTCGAAAACTATCAAAAGAGATAACGTCGTTACGTTATAAATGTCATAATATTCCACTTGAAATTGCATATATTGAGAACGCCAGTCAAAAATATCGTGGACGGCGACAAAAATTTACAAAAATGGAAACATTTTCATCGACGGCGATGACAAAACAACCGTCTCACAGTGGCTGAAAATCGTTTTTCATCGGCCAAAAATCTGTAACTTTTGAACCGATAGAGATAATTTTTTGCAGGAGAGAAGACTTCTTGAACTTTTTTGCAGTGTTAATTTCGTTAAAATCGGTTCAGTAGTTGTTGAGAAATTTAAGGTCAAAGTTGAACTTTTGATGTTTTTTAGCATTTAGTATGAAAATGCTAATGATTGGGATTGAGAATTATGGTATTTTTTATTCAAAAAGTGGGATGTTTTTCTGCCTACTGCTTTAAGAACTTTTTAATCTACATAACTGCCAAATTTCATTAATATATCTTTGTTCATGTCAGATTTATAGAATGTCAAACCTTAAAATTATTATTTTTTACTCATGTTGAAAGCCCTTTTATTCATTTACACTATATAAATAATAATTTTAATGTTTGACATTCTATAAATCTAACATGAATAAAGGTATCATAATGAATTTTGGCAGTTATGTAGATTAAAAAGTTCTTAAAACAGTGGACTGAAAAACATCCCCATTTTTGATTAAGAAATACCCAAATTCCCAATCCCGGAAAACGGCTTTAAATTTTTTTTTTTGTTAAAAAAAAGGCAATACAATTTACACCTCGATATTGATCAGAATTTTCTAGAAAATAATGGACATATTAGAAAACATTACTGTTCTAATTGTATAAAAATCGGTGTGTTGAATTATTAGAATTTTTTACTCAAATTATTTTTTTTTTTTTGTTTGAAAAATTTGATTTGGAATTGGGCATATGGGAGTAAAGATGTTAAACTGACTAAAAATTGCTTCTACAAGCATACTCAAAATGTTTTCTTTCGAAAAATATAAACATTTTGATTTATTTCTGGAGAAAATATTTTTTTTATCAGCGAAAGAACAAATGAGTATTCGTATTACCTTTATATGCATATACATTCGCCCCGTATATACCATTATACCTTTAAAAAAATGCATAGGCATGTAATAATACCTATGATCATTTTGTGAATAGGTTTCTACATTATCAACTCTACAACAGGTTCAACTGGAACCAGTTCCACTGGAATACTTTTTAGATTAAAATGGATACTTTCACCTACCTACAGCTAGTAAAATTTCTTTAACCCCTTTTGACCTCATAAATTCTATTCTTCTGAACTTCAATTTGACTAAAATATAGAACCTGAAAAAATATTTAATAACACAGCAGGTATAATCGGTACAGTAATACAACATAACATTGTTTAAAGACTGCTTTACTACCAATATAAAAAATGTTGAACCCACTATTGATAACAGTTTGACATAAAACATTATAAAAATCAAGCCAAAAAATCCGTTTTATCCGAATATCTCTGTTTCCTAGCCGCTGGCGATTACAACGCTAAACATATCTTCTGGGGGTCACGGCTCATTACACCAAAGGGTCGTGTTTTGTATAATACAATGTCTAAAATGGATTTAAATGTGGTCGCGAGTGGACAACCAACTTATTGGCCTACTTATCAGCAAAAAATTCCAGATGTCATCGATTTTGGCGTGGTTAAAAACATCCCCGCAGAAACGATTCATGTTGAAGCTTCTTTAGAATTATCTTCTGATCACACACCTACAATTCTTACCATATCAAACCCAAATAGAATTGTATCTCCGTCTGGTTACATAGTGACGTCAGCCACACAAATAAATTGGTTAAAATATAAAAAATATCTCAGTACCCACTGCACTGAAAATATTCCGCTTAGAACACCGGAGAATGTGAATCTTTCTATTGTAAATTTTGACAGTTATCTAAAACTAGCTGTTCAACATTCTAGCATAGCCCGCAAAAATATCAAAAATAGTAAAATATATTCTACAGATGTCGAGCGTCTCTTGACTGAAAAAAGGAGAGTTCGAAGAGAGTGGCAATTGCACAGATCCCCTCAACTTAAAAATTTACTAAAAGAGTGCACAAAAAGGCTAAGAAAGTTACTGCAGTCTCAAAACCCGGCTTCTCTGGAAAAATATCTTAAGGAACTCGATGCAACTCCTCAATCTGACTACTCATTATGGCGTGCAGCTAGAAATCTTAAAAGACCAGTTATCACTAAACCGCCATTAAGAAACTTAAATGGAAGTTGGGCACGAAATGATGAAGAAAAAGGAAATATTTTTGTTAATCATTTGAAAGCCGTATTTACCCCTCATACATCTTTCGATACTGCGGTCGAGTTACCACTTGTTGCTGTTGGATCAGCTGTTCCACTTAGATTTGAGATAAGAGAAATCGAGAAGGCTATTTATGATTTAAACCCCAAGAAAGCCCCTGGTTTTGATAAGATCAGTAACAAAATGCTTTTGGAGCTACCCAGCATAGCAAAGAAAATTATTCTACTAATTTTTAATGATATTTTACGCCTTGAATACTACCCACAAGAGTGGAAAGTATCCTTAGTTACCATGATACCCAAACCAGGAAAGGATCCCACAAAAGTTGAGTCATATAGACCTATAAGCTTATTGTCTAATATATCAAAGCTTTTTGAGAAACTTCTAGTGTCTAAATTAACGCCGATTTTAAATGCAAACAGATGTATTCCCAATCATCAATTCGGTTTTAGAAGAAAACACAGCACAATTGAACAAACTCATCGAATAGTAAATGTCATAAGAAAAGCCTTTGAAGAAAAAAAATATTGTTCAGCACTCTTCATCGATGTGTCTGAAGCTTTTGATAAAGTCTGGCATGAAGGTTTACTACTGAAATTGCAGCAAAACTTACCAGCAAACATACACAAGCTGTTAGAAAGCTACTTAGTCGGTCGGCAATTTATTATTAAAGAAGGCGATTTTTTAAGTTCTCCTCAGCCAATTAACGCTGGAGTCCCACAAGGCAGCATCCTGGGCCCTCTATTATACTTAATTTATACTTTGGACTTGCCAACAAACAGCTACACCCATACCTCAACATTTGCGGACGACACAGCTTTTCTAAGCGTACACGCAAACTGTCAAGAAGCATCTCGTTATCTACAGGATCATATATTTGAACTAGAAAGGTGGTTAAAAAAATGGAGGATAAAGATCAATGAGCAAAAATGCGCACATATAACATTCACATTGCGTCGGGAAACATGCATCCCTATTAAAATAAATAATCAAATAATACCCCAACACTCGCATGTAAAATACCTCGGTATACATCTAGATCGGCGTTTAACGTGGAAATGGCATATAGAAGCGAAATTAACTCAAATGAAACTAAAAGCAATCCAAATTAATTGGCTTATTGGAAGAAATTCTGTTCTTAGTCTCGATTGCAAACTTCTACTCTACAACTCTATCTTAAAGCCAATTTGGTGCTACGGTATTCAGTTATGGGGCACTGCCTCGGCTTCTAACATCGAAAAAATACAAAGGCGCCAAAACAAACTTCTTCGAATAATCACAGCCGCCCCCTGGTAGGTCAAGAACTCAAATATCCACAAGGATCTCAATGTGCCATTGGTAAAAACTATGATAACGAAATATGCAGTAAAATATTTAAAAAGGCTGGAACTGCACCCAAACCCATTAGCTCGAAATATTTTAAATTATGGCGGCCACACTCGCTTAAGAAGAAGAGACACTGCAGCACTCACCCAATCAGATGAGCGATAAACACCTTCATATGTGAACAGAAACCGTGATGACTAAATCTTTTTTGTCTAGCACTGGCAGGACATAAAGTAAATATTAGGATAAGATTTGATTAATTATTGTTAGTTCATATTTAATATATATGAAGATTCAATAAACAAATACTGAAAAAAAAAAAAAATCCGAATATCTCCAAAAGCAAAGGAGATGACCTAAACATTTAAGCATATTTTTTGTAACTCAGCTTAAGTTAAATTTTTTTTTTTTGCAATCCATAAATATATTTTTGGTAAATTTTTTAAAAGTTTGAATTTCCGAGGTTACCAATTTTAGAGGTCCGCAAGTCACTCTCCCGACCCTCCATGGACCCGTGTTCTTCCAATTCAACACAAAAGCTACCCGGCCATGACAGTTTAAAATTTCATTCAAATATGTTCAGCCGTTCATAAGAAGCAAAATTATTTTTCAAAACAAAACGCTCGTAACCCATTGTGTTATATTTCAGTCATATGAGCAGCTTAAAGAAAAAGAGCAAAAAAAAATGTTGCGAGTAATTTCATTAAAATGAAAAAAGTGTTCAACAGACAGTTCCAAATAGTTGCACAAGTATATATGGGGTTAAAGAGGACACCTTCAGCTTTCTGATGGTACTAAAATCTCTTTGACCCCTTTTGACCCTAACAAGTTCTACTCCTCTAAAATTCGGATTTAACTAAAATATAGAACCTGGGGAAACATTTAATAACACATCAGATATAAATGATACATTGATGAAATGATCCATTTCTTAAAGACTACTATCCCATTAATATAACAAAAAAAATTTCGACCAATTATTGATAACGGTTTGCGAGAAATCATAATTTAGTTCTGATCAAATTTACAAAAATTAATTTTTTTCTAAAACAAAATAAAATATTTGTTTCCAGCAGCATGCCACAGCCACAATTACGAATATTTTAATCTAGTTTTTTTGATACCTTAGTTCTAATATGTTTGCTATCGAATGGCATTAAAATTTTTCAAATCGGCGATGACAAAAAATTGGACTTTTGGCCGATAAAATTCAATTTTCAGCCACAGTGCGTCGGCTATACCAAATAATGTTAAGTGCGACTTTAAAGTTTGCTATTTAAAAAATAGCTCTGTATATACACACATTCGCATATTTTTCAAAAATGTTAAAAGCAAAATAATTAAACAATGAAAAAATCTAACATGAACAAAATAGTTACCACTCCCGAGTAATTATTCATTGCATTTTGCTTTTCTAATATATTTTTTAATGTTAAAATTTTTTCTCACCCCGTTTTTATGAGTGAGTTTATTTGACAGTTCAAAGCGGGTGCTTTTTCACAAAAATTTTACAGACACGCTTTTTCAGTATATTGGCCAGTAATTTCCTTACGTGATAGCAATAACTCGCCAAAAATTTTACAGACCCAGTTAAGTGAGTAAAACAGCTGTTTGTTTCAATCTATGGCATTTTTGTTCCATTTCTCACATTTCAATCGAAAAGTTTCTCGACGAGCGAGTTAGAGAACATGGGCTCAGTACTGTTTTTCAGATATTTGTTCTGAGTAAATTTTTTTTAGTGAAAAACCTAAAATTGAACTGGAATGGCATTTCAAATGTATTTGACTTTTCTCATTACTATAAGATTGTAAAATTGTTGTAAATTATTTTTGCATTTACATTTAAATCATCAAAAAAAACTATTTTACTTTCTTCGGATATGCAATTATGCATTCAAAGTCATAGTCTTAAACAATATTTTAGGCTTACAAAAGGTTTATAAAACGAATTTTCCATGAAAATTTGTTAAATTAACCCTTTAAATATGTAACTAAAATATTTTTTATGAATAAGGGAGTTAACGTTCAATTAAAAATTTTGCAAATTTAGTTTTGACTAAATGGTTTTTGTAATTATTTGTAGCAATTGACTCTAGTTTGAAGAGATGATAAATGAAAATATTTGGTCAACGATGCGTTTAAAAGAAATTGTTGTGAAACTTAAATATAAAAATGTAATTATGTTGTGATGCCAGAGATTTGCGTACGTGCATAGATGTGCAAGAAAGTGGTGCCAGTCATACCCTTAAATGAAATAAATATCAATGATGTTTTTAAAAAAAGGAAACATATTTTTTGCCACGCCCCGATACACAGCGCCTTTTGTTTTTTATATATAGTGCTGCCCTTTAAAATCATCTCATCATATCGCATATCGTTGTTCATGGCTTCATTTTCGCCTTTGGTGTCTTTTTGATCCGACATCAAATTCTTTCCCTAAGTGTTCAATTTTTTGCACGTGCGAAGAAAATCCTTCTTAAATTTAGTATGTCTAGCTTGTAATATATATACTTCTATGCCACGCCTCACAATAAAGCCCCTTTTTATTTTTCACACACATATGTTCTTAAAACAGGTAAAACCTAATACAAAACCAAACAATTTCCATCAGTCACGCACTAGAATTGTTCTTTTCGTCACGCCGTTTTAAGTCCAATCTCATTGTATCATATAAAATTGTGAATGCCTAGAATATGGCTAAATTTTTGTATTTAATGCTTCTTTTAATCTAACGACAAATTCTAGATGGCATTTATGATATCTCGGATTCTTCCCCATTAATGTCAAATTTTTCACAAATAAAAAAGAAACCCTTTCCGAAAGTTTGTCCATTTTTGGAGTATTTTGCTCATAACTTGGCCATTTTTTAACCGATTTGACAGATTTATATACCAACGTGTTTAAGAAAAAAGAACTTGTGTTATAAAACTTGGAAACGAAAAGATTTATGGTTCCTGAATATGGGTATTTTTCAAAAAAAAAAATATTTCGATCATAACTTTTTTGTATCTGAACCGATTTTTTCGAGTTTTTTAGAAAATGTTATAAAAATGATATATAAAACGTATCCATGAATCATACTGGTTTCTTAAAAATTTATTTAATATAATTTGATGTTTTACGCTAATTTTTCCACATTTTTGCTCATTTCTTAGCCATTTACTAACCGGTTTAGCTGATTTTAAATAGCAAAATTTTCGAAACTTGGTTTTAACCGACAGACATATGGTCAACCGGACTTGAACTTTTCTTCTAATAAGAATGCAGAATATATATATTGTATTGGGTCTAGCTATAAAGCAGGTTTGTAATGGAGAATATAAAAAAAATAACTTTTTATATGCGTTGAATAAAGCGCTGTTTGTGTCAAAAGTTTATTGCTATAAATTGAAAACTCGTCATGCCTTCCTTTAGTAAGCTGGTAGGAGCAGCTTTCCGATTTCTCCCTGCTACGTTTGAAGCTCCAACAAAAATTGGGGTATACTTATGTAGTATTTTAGAAATATTAAACTCATAATTTACAATAACATTTAAAGTATACTTAATATTTATTTTATTAAAATTGCTCATACGCCTACTAATTTAAAACACTAGCTGCCGTATTCATAAAAAATAAAAATGGATTTGAATTATACAGTCGATCTTCCCTATAATGAATCTAAATGGGGCCATAAAATTACTTTATTGTATAGAAACTTCATTATAAAGAAATTATATTTTTTTCCATTTTTATTTAAAATAAACAATTGTTTTAGTTTGGATTGCATTCTTTAACGTGCGACGGTTATCCATTTTAACATTGCTGTTCAAAATCCTCAAAAATGCAGAATCGGTGCCTTTTGTGTTAAGTGCTTATTACCTTGTCCTCTACATTTTTAGAATAACTGCATTTAATTTTTTTTTTTTTTTTTTTTTTTTTTTTTTTTGATAAAGTCCTGGGAAAAATACCAAACTGCTTGGCTCTATTTTGTTGTTCATTCTTCAACTTTCTTATATACTGCTAACTTTTTTCATGAGATATGCTACTTTGGTACGAAACTTTAGTTTACTAAACACAGCGGATTGCTGTCAAAATTGTTTGAAGTAATTCATTATATGGAGACAAAAATGCATGAAAGTCAAAATTATATTTGATTAGTTTGTTCATTTTAAAGAAAAATTTATTTTTTTGAAAATTCGTTATCAAGGGATCAAATTACACTAAAATTTAAATAAAAAAAACTGTGTTCTTAAAATCAATTCATAAAAGGGAGAGCCTCATTGTATAGAAGATCACTATAGAGAAGTTCGACTGTATTTAAAGAAAAATTTGTATGTATGTAAATTTTGCCTTCAAACATATTTCAAGCTTATTTTACTTTTTATGAATACGGCAGTAGGAATTCAGCGTATCCCGAATCCCGATATTTAAATTTTTTTTAATTAATGTATTTTCGGGATTCAATCAATCAATCGGGATTCAAACAAATTCACCATGGCTTTGCCCCTGTGGGGATAGGAAACAAAATATGGATCTTCTATATTTATTTGACTTACCCTGTTAATGCTGTCAAAAAACATTGTTATTCTTTTCAAGCGCGTCCAAAAATAATAAGAAAAATTTATGTGAAAATTCTGAAAATAATTAGAGAAAAAAATATCTTTAATTAGGCTTAAGTTCATTGAATTAAATTTTCATTAAATTATTTTTATAAAGACAGGAATTTTGCAACATGAAATTAATTAAAAAAATTTTTTTTATTGATAATTTTTCATTCTTGACTGCGCTGAGATTTGAACCCAGGCTTTCAAGGACAGGTTGCCCAGACTGTAACCACACAATTTCGATTGCAACCACACAATCTCTTCAGTGGGGTTTGCGTTTTACTCACTCGGCTATTGAAGCCGGATGACGTCAATAGTCAAACATTAATTTTTAAACCAAATGATATTTCACCTTGATAAATCGAAATTTTCTTTTGAATAAATGATTATCTATTTTAATTGATTTACATGCTGTTCCTAACTTTTGTTTTTTCATACTTTTTGTCAAGAATTCTTCTTGAAATCCAAAGTACATTTTTGTTTTTCATGTTTTTGTCTTTCTTTTTTCTTGTTTTTTTCTTGTTGGCCTTTTTCAGCACAACTTGAAGGACAAATGTAAACATATAGCTCGTGCCTTAGCTGTTAACAATAATTAGTATTGTGGTTATTTTATTGAACTGTTAATGGTTTTTAATCCAAATTTAGATATTTTTAATTAGGCTTAAGTTCATTGAATTTAATTTTCATTAAATTATTTTTATGAAAAAAAAAAATTTTTTTATTTTTATTTAAAAAAAAAAAAAATTTAATTAATTTCTTGTCGTAAAATTCCTGTCTTCATAAAAATATTTGAATGAAAACTAAATTCAATTAACTTAAGCCTAATTAAAAATATCTAAATTTGGATTAAAAACCATTAACAGTTCAATAAAATAACCACACTACTAATTATTATTAGAATAAAATACCTTTTGAAATGCACACAACAAAAAGCAAAGCTAAGAATCCGTCTTTTTTTTCTAAATGATTTCATTAGTACACCAAATGCCAAATGAACACTTTGTTTGTTATGAATTTAGGCGTATTAAAGTGTTTTCCGAGAGTGGTCATGGGACCCACGGAACGTTATGAACAGATGTCACGAAATTAATTAGTGTTATTTATGCATTACATATTTTCTGCCACTAGTTGTGGTAGGTAAAAAGATGTGCTTTTTAAGATAAGATTTTTATTTATTTAATATTAAAATATGTCCTAGAAGTTGCACATTTGTGTAAATTATATCTTCATGAAGTGGAATTAGAATGTAACAATTATTACAAAGTGTAATATCCTATTACTTAGAAATTCTTTACAATTATATTTTATCTTATTATTTTTAAAAAAAAAATATCAAAGAAGTATTTTATATATAAAACTGCTATAAGACTGTAAACCCATTATAATTTTTGTAAAGCAATATTTAAAAGAACATTTAAATCCTTTCAAAATCAAATACATCATATTTTTACGATTAATTACATTAAAAAATAACATTCATTTTCCTTATGAAATTACTTCAAATGTTATTTAAAAAAAAAAAACCGATTATTAAGAAGAATTATAGGCACCCTTTATGCAACAAAATAAAGCTTTAATTTTACAAGTATTAAATATTTAATTTTCCTTTTAAAGTGGTCTTAAGTATTTACAAAAAATACGGAAATGATGGTAGAAAAATATTTATATGACTCATTTTAAAATTTCTGCAATCTAATTGACCAACTTATATGACTAAACGCAAACTAATAAGAGTATAAATGTTTTTCTTCAAAACAACTTGAAATTTTCGTTAAAACTAAGTTTTTTTTTTTTTTTGTTCAAATTGCCACAAAATTCTGGTTTGTCGCATTATAAGAAAAACCAACCCACATACTCAGGCGAATATAAACTTAGATTTTCAATTTCCTTTAGAATAAAGTTAAGAAAAAAAAAACAAAAAAAATAAAAAAAAAACTGGAAAAAAGTAAAGTTGGTTAAACATAAAACTTCTCTAAAACAACTTAACAACAAATACAGGAAACTAAAAACTCACAGGAAATAAAATTAAATGAAATGGAATCGCAAAATATATCAATAAAATATATAAAAAAAAAACTTTAAAAATTGGACATGAAAAGCTTTAGAATATAAATAAACAACTTAAAACTGTATACTCTATAAAATTAAATAAAAATATAATTGAATGCCACTCATAAACTAAAGAAGGTAAAAGCAATTTGGAAAAAAGGATACTAAATGTTATACAGCAGCACAGTGTGCTCTTTCAAAAGCTTAAGTGATCAAAAATCTTTAACTTTTAAACGGGTTAAGATATTTAATCGGTTTTTTGCTTTTAAAAACTTAATTTTTTTGTTTCTAAGAATCACTTTCTAAGTCAATTTAACGATGTTCGTTAGTCCGGCTGGCTGGCTGGTTGTTTATTCATGTACCTTGTGCACAAAGTCCTTAATTTCACATGGCCCCGATAGAAAATTATTATTGGAAAAGAGTATTTGTGCCCATCTAGTAGAACTGGGCAGAAGCGTTCCTTTTGCGTAATCTTTTCGACCGATCCGAAAGATTAAGTGAACAAGGTCGTTCTTTTAGTTCATCGTTCCTGTTTTTTACTTTGAGCAGTAAATGGACGAGGTAAAACCGTCAACAAACAAACATTTTTTATTGTTTGTTTTTATTATGTGGCGTAACAACTACACTCAAATATGCATCTTCATATTAATGATGCCCTAACATCAGAATTGTGACATTAATGTTATTACAAATGCCATCAATGAGGCAAAAAGTAACATCAATCCAATGGCGAACGTCATCATAAAATTTTGTAATATTTCATGCGTCATCTATGACTGCAGTAACATCAATTCGATTTGTGTATTATTAACATTATTTTCACGTTTAAAAAAATGAGAAGCATAAATTCCCATATTCTATTTTTTAAATTATTCATTAAATTTTCGAGGTAGAATGATAACGAAAACCATATCGGGCATGTTGCTGGTGTCTTATAATTGAGAGTTCTCCTGTAAACAAAGGGCGGAATACAACAAAAGTGAAACAAACATATCGATGTGAGATAATAATAATATTATCTCACATCAGGCGCGGATTCAGGGGGGGGGGAAGGATATTTCCCCCCCCCCCCCCTAAATTATAAAAATATGTTTTGCTTATTTCGATAATACACGAATTTCCGAATGTACAAAATTTTTGGAAATCCCATCAAGTTTTTTTTTTTTGTTTTTTATAGAATCTCTAATCAAATTTTCAATAATTATCCAAGTATTTATCCTAATAGTTATTTATTATATATTTCCAATGAAACATCTAGTTTACTGTATTTAAATACATATTATTCTACATTCAATCCTAGCAAGTGCCATCTATTTCCGAAAAATAAACGTTTGGGTTGAATATGCGAGCGGTTGAATTATTAATAAGCTTTAGTATATGCAATATTTTTATTTGTATTATGATAATTATTTATTATATACATTTGAATATAACCTTTTTTCGTATCATATGAATTTGAATTTTATATGCATTGCCATTCCACCTTCCCATATATACATATGAAAATATGTATTGGTCTAGTAAAAGTTCACCAAAGAAGAATTATATAACTGTCAAATTTCAAGTGCATTAATAAGAAAAGTTCTTTGATATACAAAAATACATAAAAATTAGTGAAACAATGGTGAGTCCGTAATTTTTTTTTTTTTAATATAATGTACCTATATATCATTACCTTCAGTCGAAAAGGATGTAGTCCAATGTATAAATTTTATAGGAGAGAGAAAAAATTTTCTAAGGTTTATTTTCTGAATATATTTGAAGTCTGTAAATCCAGTTTTGCTTCATTGATTACTCTTTATTGGCTTGCAAACCAACTAAAAATAATACATTTATGTATTACGTAGCTTTTTATGATTTATTACCTTTTCTATTATATATTTTATACTTTTAATGTACATTTTAGCATGTCAATTTGCAAAAAATAAAATATACTATAAAATTATTTTTTTTATTTCAATGTTGACTATTAACAATTTTTTTTTTAAATTTTCACATTTCAATGGGCCCTAGCGCTTTTTCTTTAGCATTTTTGGAATTACATCTTTAGCATTTGGATATACATATCGTTGCAAAACAAGAACTAGAAAAAAATATTTGTATTTTTTCTGCAAACGATGTATTTTTGTTAACTCTATTGAGCTGCATCAAAAACTTAATTTTCAAAAATTTTGGCATTAGCACATTTACGACTGAAAGAACTTATGTATGGATGTATGTGCAGCAAAAATTATTTTTGTCTTTCCATTGTTATAAGCTTTAAAATTCCTTTCTAAATAACAATAATTTAAATTAAAAAATTAGCTGTAATCAACTTAAACCAGAATAATTATATATGTATCTTTAGATTAAAACCCAAACAGTTCGACTTAAATTAATTACTTAATTTTAAAATTAATGAAGCATATTCTTTCTTCCAAAATTTTGTTAACAATTGCATAAGTTTTTTTTTTGGTCGAAAAATTGGTCAAACAATTTAGTATGATGTAGTCAAATAAATTGTTTCAAATCAAAAAAAACATTAAAAATAAATAAAATTATTTTTATAGCCAAAACGTTATTTAAAAAGATTAATTTATATTGAACTGATCTTATATTCTATTTTACCTTATTGTTGAGTTTTTTTTTTAATATAATATAAACATATCGTTTTTAATAAACTTTTAAAAACAAATTTTTTACTTGTTTTGTACCATAAAAAATTTCCCCCCCCTAAGACTCAAGCTGGATCCGCGCCAGTCTCACATTGACTTAAGTCAATAATGACTAACTATGATTATATTGAGCCTAATCAGTTCTTTCTACGATGTTGCTGAGTCATCGCACTGATGACATGTTTTACTAAACTGACTCCGATTCGTCAATTCTGTGATACCGATGTGTCATTCCATTGATAACATAATTTAAATTTTTGACCTTGATGACAATTTTACCAAGGGATGTTAAGGCTTATATCAGAATGATAAACAGTATCAGGGGGTCAAAAATAAGACACTTGTCATAATCATGATGCCAAAATACATCAGCGTTATGACGCCCTTACTACCAGTGTAGTGAACGGGTGAAAAATTGCCAAAATATATTGCTTTGGATTACATTTGTATTGACTCAACTACGAAATTGTTTTATATGTCACGATATAAATACATGTAAGGCTGCAACACTGAACCTGCACAAAAAAAAACCTTGTTTTAAGTGTACAGAAGTAATTGAACAAAACACATGTAATGATCTAACGGATTGCAATTGCGGCACAGAGCATAATTGCGGAGCAAGAAAGATAAAGGAGGAACTATTTATAAACTGCGTACCATTCATATTAGGGAATCATTCAATGGAACAAGAACGTTTCGGAACGACGCAACTCTACTATCTTGTTATGTTGTTATTTGGAAAACCTTTGCTCTAAAAATATCTTATAGCATAAATCACGGTGCTAAATGTTTTTAGGAGCATATTTAACTATAGCTCCCATACAAAAGCAACTAAATGCTACTTACTTCCTTATACATTTTGGTGTTCACACAAAAATTGGCGACAACAACTTTTACGACAGCAGTTAAATCACGGTAAAACGTGGTGCTGGTAGAACCACAATTGGCCATAGGTCCTTTATAAAGCCCCTCCATAAAATCACTTAAGTCTTATATATATTGAGATGAATTTATTTATACACTAATCTTAAGCATTATTATCCCTGCGGGAAAATTTGTGTCAAATGATCTGAACGCTTTAATCCAGTGACCGGTGAACAGAATATTATAATAAAATGGCTCGAATTGTGAAAGGTGAAAACATGACATATCACTTAACTGGTGATAATGTGTTTGAAATGTAGTTACTCCATGGGAAAGGTAAATGACACAAAATAAGTCATCGTACTGGGTTTTGTTTGAGCTGATGATGTTTACATTACTTTTTATGAAGGATCATATCCCTGTGGAAAATTTTTGTCAATTGGTTTTAAAACACTTATCCCGTGGCCAGTTAACACAGTTTTATAACAAGAAGGAACGAATTGTGATAGATAAAAATAGAACATATCACTTAACTGCTGATAATGTGTTTAAAAAGTATAATAAGAAAATTAATTGTATAACAACTAGCCATGAAACTGGATTTTGTGCGGGTAGTGGCTGATTATATCTGGTTCTATTACTTGATATGAAGGGGATCTATCAAAATAACATGGTTTACTTGTAACAAAGTGCCAATAAATCCCCTCCAAGAACATCGCCATGTTAATGTGACTGTTACGTGACAAGTTTGTGATTAGTTCCCTTTCCCCTCGGGATTAATATGTTTCAAGCGCGACAATATCTATTACAGACATTATATTTCACGAAATTTAATGTGTCCTTTACGGTTGCGAAACATGGAATGCTGTCTCTCGAGAAATGCAGAAGATCCAAGTGTTTGTTAATCAGTGTCTTCGCAGGATATTGCGAATATTCTGGCCTAGAGTGGTATCCAACAACAGGCTTTGGGAACAATCCAACCAACATAATAAAAAGACGTAAATGGCGGTGAATGGCGTTAAGAAGATCACGGAAACGACATACGTGGAGAAGGCAAATTGATATAGAAATGGCCGGAATGGGTAAAACCTGGGGCGAAGTGAGAGCGTTGGCACAAGACAGGACTATGTTCAACCTATTTATTGAGGCCCTAAGCTCCTTATAGCATTGATGGGAACATATATATATATAAAATGTGTCCATTAAGGTTAATAAAGTGACCTATTACAAAGTGTCAGAAATGTGCCAATTAACCCCATCCTATGACATCGCCATGTTAAAGTGACAAATTCCCTTAATATACAGTTTAAGAACTAGAACCGATCCCTACCACTTCAAAACTGTCCCGTCACAAGTTTGTTGTTAGTTCCCCTTCCCCAATTGGCAGCTCCAAGAGTGCCCATGGATTTCGAAACTTTGTCTCGAATTATTGTTATGTAGGATACCATATGGTCCGTCTTAACCGACTATAACTTCTTACTTGTTTTTAATGAGAAATTTTCTTAAATATTTCTTACCTTTCAACTACAATAACTCATAACTTTTCCAAGGGATGTCACCAATCAAAAGCATTTTTATTTCACTACAGAGCATCAGTTTTGTAAGTAGAGACATTAACGAGGGCGGATCAATAAGTCCGCGACTTTTTGAATGAAACACAGTTTTTTTAGAAAAAAAAAATTATTTTTCAACGTAATCCCCTTTTAGCTCAATACACTTAGTCCAACGTTTCTCCAATTTGTGTATCCCTTCCAAAAAAAATAGGATATTTCGAGGTCCATAAAATAGGCATTTGTTTGACCAATAATTTCATCGTTGGAGCTAAATCTCTTTCCACCGAGCCATTTCTTTGGGTTCGGAAATAGGATATAGTCACTGGGGGCTAAATCCAGAGAATATGGCGGATGAGGTACCAATTCGTAGCACAATTCATGTAATTTTGCCATTGAGAATGCACACGTGTGCACCTGTGCATTTCTTGGCCATATGGGGTCGTTTTTTTAAATCCTCGTTAAATCGCTCAAATAAGTTGGCATAATATTCGCCGTTTATTGTTTTTCCCTTTTGAAGGTAATCGATGTGGATTTTCCCACGTGCATCCCAAAAAACTGTTGCCATCACCTCATTGGCCGACAAACTTAACTTGGCCTTCTTCGGAGCCGGTTCACCCGGAGAAACCCATTGTTTAGACTGCTGCTTGGTCTCCGGAGTATTGTAATGGATCCATGTTTCATCCACAGTTACAAAACGCCACAAAAACTCATTCGAACTGCGGTTAAACAACTCCAAACAATGCTTTGAAGTTGTCACACGATTACGTTAATGGTCAATTGAGAGCAAACGCGGCACCCATCTTGCAGACAGCTTTCTTAAACCCAGCTGATCATTTAAAATCGAAACCACACATCAACAATTTCACGAACTTTTACTCTTTGATCGGCCAACACCATATCGTGAATTTTTTCGAAATTTTCGGGTGTATTGACTTCATTCAATTGGCCGTCCAATTTACCATTGAAATAAAAGGTGCAGAATCCACATAGTATTTATCAAGCTTTTCCTTGGTTTGATTGACGGTTTTTTTTCGCAAAAAATAATATTTAATGAGCACTCGAAATACACTTTTTCCCATTTTTAAAAAATCCACGAGGTTGTATGTTTTGAACAGCTGTTAAACGCAAAGTAAATGACGGAACTTGCTCAAAACTTAACAGTAGTCTACTAACAGGTGGTACTTGATGGGAGCAGTGATGCATTTCATATAACTACGAGGGAAGTTTGAAAAGTCACGGACTTATTTATCCGCCCTCGTATATAAGGAAAAACAATTTGGAACAGCCAAGATTGGAACGAACGTGTATAATTTAATTCCCAGTTAACAGGTTAATTTTACATCCAAGTACAAATCCAAAAATGGGTAAAAGAAATTAACTGCCACGGTTTATATTTTAGCTTGGGTCTTTCGAATTTCTTTGATTTTTCGAATTTTATGCTTTAGCCTTCTGTGCTACGTGCATATACCAAGCACTGTGTAAATAACGAGAGGTGGTGTAATGTAATGCAGCGAATAGCGACTAGGTACGAACGATAATGTGTTAAGAAAGATGTTGCAAAGGTGGATAAAAGTTTTTGCTGGGACATATTTCAGTATATTTTATATTGTAAACAATTTATATGCACAATAAATTTAATTTTTAATTTCAGATTTGAAAAATGTAAAACATGTTATATTAAGAACATTATTTAAACTGAAAATACATATTTACATATTTGTAAGTTTTCCTATTTCTGATCACTTAACCAAAAAAAGAAAAGAAAAATACACTGTAAGATGTATAGATATGTTGGGTTTTAGTTTTTCTAGACAACTTTATACTTTAAGAAATTCTGCCTTAAAATGTCTGCTTCATAAAGACAAGAAACATATAAAGACATGTTGCACTTTAAGAAATCGATGACAGTAATAGAATGTTCTAGCTATTAGGTGATAACTGAAATATATACATGAAAAACAATTTGTACTTATGACTTTATTATTCAAAACTAAAAAATACCAGAAAAGCCTCTTTAATCTCTTAATTATAACAATTGTTTGGTCAATAGGCATGATATATTTCTGTTAATAATATTATACTCGTAACAGAATATTAATTAAGAAATGTATACATATTTATACAAGTATCATGGATTTTGCATAAACAAATTTATGTTTATTTGTTTATATAAGCTTAAATTATCATACAATTGACATGCAATATCACAACACAACAATGGAAACCTCCCCACATGTTCGTATAATATGCAGACAACCCAGCAAACACAAAGCTAAACATTTGAAATAAATTAAAGAATTGTCCTTTCATATCAAACCTAACTTACAAGTCATCTTTCGAAGGTAAATTATTATTCATATGTTGAAGATCGATTAGGCACTATCGTAAACTATCTTATCGACCTTGAAGGCAAATTTATCGACTTCGATGAGTCTTATCGACTGACGGCATGAAAACATCTCCAAAAGAAATTTTGTTGTTCACAACATAACGAAGCAAGTGCACACTGGGCTGCAATTATTCTTCTGAACAAATTTATATTAAAAACAAAATTTAAAAAAAAAAACACCCAAAAAACCCCGCCCTCCCAGTGCAACAAAAAACATATTCTGAATTAAAGAAAAATAATAAAACTTAAATTTTACAAAAGCACATTGTGCCAAACAACAAAAACCGCTGCGTTTGTATTTCAGGAAACACCAAAATAAATAAGTTACAAATACAATTTCTCTTGTTTTATTTTTGCTGTTGTTGAATTATACACTATTTCAAAAACAAAAAGTTCGTGCATGGTCTTTCGAACCGGATACGAAATAGTGACCTATGGATTGCAGGCACGCAGACGATACCTTTTAAAGAGTCATTCACGAACTACACAAAGGGTATAAATGGCAGACGAACGCCCGGTGCACCAAAAAAAAACATATTGTGAATTATAGACAAATAATAAACACTTAAATTTCACAAAAGCACAGTGTGCCAAACAACAAAATCCACAGTGTTTGCATTTCGGAGCACACAAAAATAAGTAAGTAAAAATAAAATTTCTTCTGTTTATATACACATTTATTATACACAATTTCTAAAATCATAAGTTGGAATTTGTTCATGGTCCTTCGAACCGAATACAAACTAGTGACCTATAAATTGCAGGCACGCAGAAAATACATTTTAAAGATTCCGGCACGAACTGCACAAAAGGTATTAATGGCAGACGCCCTACCGCTGCAATAAAAAAAAAATAATAAACACTTAAAATTTTCAAAAACACAGTGCGCCAAACAACAAAATCCCCAGTTATTGTATTTCGGAACACACTTAAATAAGTAAGTAACAAATAAAATTTTTCATTTTTTGTGTCCCTCATTTAACGTTGTTAAATTATATACAATTTCAAAAACAATAAGTTGGAATTTGTTAATGGTCCTTCGAACCGGATATGACCCAGTGAACTATGGAATGAAGGCACGCAGAAGATAAATTTTGATGAGTTCTCTACTCTTTTGGTGTAATTCGAGTGTATTTTAAACTTTCCAACGATATCCCCAATGTCAGAGGACCCGGTCGACATCACACCAGTTGATTTTCGTTGGAAGGAAGGGTGGAGAGGTATATTAATGTTTGCTCCTGAGTTACCATCCTCATTACAATTTAGTTAAAAATGAACTACACGAAAGGTATAAAGGCAGACGCACTCCCGATGCAACAAAAAAAACATATTGTGAATTAAAGACAAATACTAAACACTTAAATTTTACAAAAGCAATCCAAAATAAATAAGTAACAACTAAAATTTCTCTTGTTTTTTTATGCCTCATTCAACGCAGCTGTTGAATTATACACTATTTCCAAAATAACAAGTTCATCATGGTCCTTCGAACCGAATACGAAAACTTAAAATTTTTCTTGCATGACTTTGGATATTTGAGCATAAATAGATAAAGATCTTCAAGCAAAACAATTGACAAAGATAATGCACCATAAATTTTCACATAAATTTTTCGAACTTTTGGTTTCGATTTCCAAAGGCAAATAAAAAATTTTCTGATATACGACAAGAATTTTATACGACTAATTTTGGAGAAATATTTTATTCTCTTCTATCAAACTTTTGGCATGTTAAAACAGTCGTCACATCAAATCATTTTCGATTGAAAATGAAATCAAATCATTTTCGATTGAAAATGAAAGTGACGTGTTTGCTGGGAATATGCACGTTCATCACCAACATTAACAAACAAAAACAGGGTGTATATTTTAATAATAGTGTTAATAGAGACATTTTGTATAATGGAATATAAACAGTTATTATAGTGATTTTGATTGTTGATGTCATTGTTATCATGAAAAGATAGAGATCAATGTTGACAATTAATTATTTCAAGGACATGTTATTATTCAACACGCTGATAAACAACATTTAAATATATAATTGCAAAGGATGTTTGTACGCATTTGTATGTATTCGTATATTTTTATATGATTTTATATGCATTTATGAAAATATATCGGAGGAGCTATAATCGGCTTTTAAGAATTAAACCATTTAAATGTAGTAAACTGAGTAGATTTTTGTAAATTTAATCTCAATATCAACATAAAAAGATAGTTTATGGGCAAAAAGACTATTTCGGAAACAAGTTTGTTTAGGGGCCATCTGCGATTGTGAACAGATTCCCGTCATTTTCAATAGGCTTCGTTCTTACGACAATCACAGTTGTTAGATAAGCGGTTTAATCCCAAAGTTTGGGATTTTATTTTGAAATTGGGGATAAAAAATTGGATTTTGGAATTGGGGGTGTTGCTTGGAATATTTTTTGTAATATTGGGGATTGATTGGGAGTTTTTCTTTTTATAAAAATTATTTTTTTTATACCATTTTTAATGGCAAAATAATTTTTGAATAACTTTATGTTTGAAAAATCGGTTAATAAAGTAAGTGTAAGTATATACAAATGATATATATATAATATATCACTTTTTAAAATGTCAGGATGTTTCTATGTATGTCCTATTCTATTTCTGCAACTCTCTGAAGCCATCTGATGGCATAGGAAGCTGAAATTTGGCATACTTAAAGTGGATTCTCTGCGGAAGATTGTAACGAAGCCAGATTTTCGGTCTATGGGCGGTACGCGGTGCTATTCCTGCCTGGCAGGGTCAGGCTTAAAAGCTAGTACATACTCGTTTAATAAAAATAAAATATTTTATGATAAATATTGAACAAAATTTTATTAAAATATGAGATTTTTTAGCGATGATTTTTGGGAAAGAAAAAAATTATTATTGTCGATTTTTGCGGATATAAATTTTCTATTTGGGGATAAAATTAAAAATATATATGACAGCCTTGATGACAATTAAGACGTATGTACCTGTACTTTGCGTTTGGATGGATAGACAACCAGCCAGCGAACTCAGAAAGTGATTCTGATTCGGGTATACTAAAAGATGGGATCAAGGATCAATACTTTTTAGTGTAACACACATCAGCACAAGCGCGTTTAGTATTTACGTAAAAATATAAGTTAGGACGAAATTCTGTTCTTAGCCTCAATTGCAAACTTCTACTTTACAACTCTATACTAAAGCCAATCTGGTGCTATAGTATTCACCTAATGGCCACTGCTTCGACCTCAAATATCGAAAAAATTCAAAGGCGCCAAAATAAACTTCTTCGAATAATCACAGTCGCTCCCTGGTATGTTAAAAACTCAAATATTCACAAGGATCTAAATGTGCCATTAGTAAAAACTATTATTACGAAGTATGCAGTAACATATTTAAAAGGCTTGAGTCGCACCCAAATCCACTAGCTCGAAATATTTTAAATGACAGCTGCCACTCTAGATTAAGGAGAAGAGATACTGCAGGACTCATCCGACGAGAAGAGCGCTAAACATCTACATATGTGATGAGAAACTTTTTCGTCTGGCATTGGCAGGACAAAAATAAGGTACTACAATAAGATTTGATTAATTATTGTTAGTTCATATTTAATATATGAAGATTCAATAAATAAATAATGAAAAAAAAGGTTACTGTCAAATATTGTTTTTAAGCCTTTTAAAACCAAATTAAGTTAAGGGTCCGCGAAAATCAAAATAAGCTCCTGGTCTACACCATTAAGCTCTCACTTCTGAACATTATATTTGCTGCCATATATTCCTACAAAATATTGATATCTACTCGTATATAAAACTCAACAAGTCCATTATGGACATTAGCTTAGCGATGAAATCGTTGCAAATTTTCAATTAAATGTTCTTTAAAATGAACGTAGCTTTTCCTGATTTTAAAAGGTATTATAGTAAAGATAAGTGGTCCTCAAAATATGAGCTTTTTAAAAGCAAATAGTTTCATGAATTCTAAACACTGGACAATTTTAAAAATTTGTTCGATTTATATTTCACTCGAATTCCATTTCCCGAACAGGGTTGTATGTCTAACTTCTTTCACCTTGATAGGATTCGTTTATAGTAAAGTGTATAAAAAATTCGTGTCAACTGAAGAAAAAGATTCAAATTAGCAAATATTTTTTTGTTTTAATTACAAATTATACACAAAAGTGCATTGTTTACAACCGTCAATTTGTTGTTTTGTTTATTCTCTATATCAAGAGCATATTTTAAATGCCATAATTATGAATGACATGCCACATGAGAGATTTATTAAAATACTAAATGATAGTTATACAAATAATTTTGAATGTGTTCATTATAACTCATGTTAACATATTAAAAAAAAAAAATCAGGAGCTATCAAACAACATTGAAAATTAAAATAAAAAGCCAAAACAAATTAAGGAAAAAATAAGAGAAATTTATAAAATATGTTAAAATTTAATTTTAAAAAAAAACTCCTTTTTTTTATTTTTTTTTTATACATATTTTATGCAAACTTCCCCCATTTTCTGAATCTTTTTAAGTAAATAATTAATTGCAAACTTAATTTACCAACTGCTGAACTTTTAAATGTTTTCCCCACCTAAAAATAATGCCTTTGAGCTAAAAAAAAAAAAATGAGAGGAACTAAGTAAATATGTTCTTTCAAAAATTAAATCACTTGCATTAAAATAAATTTGTACAAAACTTTTTTTGTCCATAAACTTTCTCTCAATTTTGTTTCCACTTTATGAAATTACATTTACAAGTACAAACCTTATAATGGTAGAACACTTCATAGTTTTCTATTTTTTATTATTATTATTTACAATTCTACGGTCAGTTTAGTTGAGTCATTGTGAAAAATCCCGGTCATGTGCAACCGCCCGGTTAGGAAACACGCGCCAACACTTTTCATTTTTGTTAAATTTTTGTAATGTTTTTCTATTTAAAAAGTCCATCATTTATTACATAGATATTTTTACTATATTATATGAGGGTAATCTGAAAAGTTATTTTGAAATTTGAGATAGTGATTTATGATTTGTGGGAAATGACAATAATTAATATATGTATACAGAGAGAAAAATAAGGTATAAAAATACCAAAATTTACACCATCCGTTGAGTCAACTACGTTTGTGTTTCATTTGATAACATATGGTGTCAAGATTTTCAAACCACATCGCTCTAACTTTGATACCATCTTATCGCATTCTAACAACAAACTGTAAATATATTTACACCACACGCAGAAAAAACATATGTTTAAATATGGTCACCTCCAACAAAACTATTTTAAAATGAAAATTCTAAACATATTATGTTAAATTTAACCATATTATTGTCACCGACGACCATATTATTGTTAAATTAGTCCTCCTTCAAGAAGCAACAATAATATTATGCTTGCCTCTAAGCATGTTAAAGTCAAATTTCACAATAATTTCTTTCAAAATTAACAACAGTATTTTCCTCTTTTCCCAGAGCAACATTCTATGGTTGAAAATTAACCATACTATTATAAATGTTTAACATATTTTAGTTATTATTAACCAAAACATGTTCGGAGGCAAGCTTAATATGGTTGTGCCTTGATGGAGGACTAATTTAACCATAATATGGTGGTCGATGACAATAATATGGTTAAATCAAACATAATATGTTTACAATTTTATTTAAAAATAATTTTGTTGGAGTTGACCATATTTAAACATATTTTTTCTCTGGGTGCATAATCGTCTTATTTCGACAACAGGTTTTTAATATTTTGATAACACTCCGTTGCTTTATTGACAACATTTAGCTGTCACTTCGAAAACATTTTGTTCTCAGTCTCGTAAGGAATAACCCATTATGAACCAAACCAATATAAAACACATGAGATATATCGCACACCTAGTTCAAAAGTGACTCAACTCAAAAAACTTCATTTTTCAGAAATCGGAAAAAACTGTTTTTGACCTAAATAAAACTAGTTAAAAACAAAAAATTTAAACCATTAAGAAGAAAATTCAAACAGATTATGATCTAAAAAGACTTGTTTTAATATTTATACACTTGATAATAAACAATTTTTAGTTGTGTCATTTTTGATGATGTTTTATTTGCACAATTTACCAAATTATTTTAAGCTATGCCACTTTAGCTGAATAATAGAAATGAATCTTCCTTACCTTAATGAACTAAACTAACAAAAGTCTAATTAAGGTCAATTACCATGACTCAATTTGATGAGAGTTTGTCATCGCACTGATGACATGCTTTATAAAACTCACTCCGATTCATCATTTCAGTTATGCCAATGTGTCATCCCATTGATGACATAATTTCAATTTTTAATGATAATTTGGCCAAGTGCTGTTAAGGCTGCCATCACGGTGATGTAAAGTGTCATGGGGTCAAAAACGAAGGCACTTGTCATATTGTACAAATGTCAAAATACATCAGCGTCTATCAGTGTATTAGAACTACATATTTAGAGACATCGTAGTGCCTTCAGTTTTATTTAGCCAAATTAGGGATGGGAAAATTGAAAAATATATCGATATATATCGTATCGATATTTTTTAAGAGTATCGATATTAATTAAAAATATCGATATATCGATGTATCGAACGTATTAAGCTGAAATTATTACCAAATTGAAAAACAAATAGAATCTGGGAATTATTTCTTTTCATAAGCCTCTTTCTTATATTCAACATTTTTTTATTTTTCGAATTTATTCTATGAGCTAAATTTCAGTTATGCATTTTATAAAGCTTTTTTGTAATAGTTGTATTCCTAATATTTTTTTTTTATAAATTTTGTTTTATTGAACCTTTATTTTTTGATTGTAAATAATTTTTTCTATGTGACAATTGTTATTATTTTTTCATTATTTAAAAAAACGTTTGTTTAATTGTTTAATTTGTTTCCCTGATGATGATACACATTGCTGTATCGAAATATTGGAGTTATAAAATAAATTTAATAAAAAAATTTGTATATAAAAAAGAAAAAAAAACCTCAAGCTCAATAAATTGTAAAACAATTTTTTTTTTATTTTTTATTTTTTTTTTTTTTATAAAATACATAACTGAAATTAAGCTCATAGAATAAATTCGAAAAATAAAAAAATGTCAAATTTAAAAACTTAATTTACCATGTCAATACATATTTACATATGCACAAACATATTACATGTAATTCCATTTTAACTTTTTATTGGTTCTTTTAATTTCAAATTTACTGCCTGTTCCTCGATTTCGAACGAAACTTTCATTCGCTTAACTTTTATTTAAAGCAAGATCCAATTTTAAAATTTAGTTTTTAAGGTAATGCGAACGAAATTTCCATTTGAAATTAAGGGACGACCGGCAGTTTATTCTACAATAAAAAAAAATTTTAAAAAAAAGTAAAGAATACAAAAAAAATTTTATTTATTCGCCATATGAAATCTAAAAAAAAAAAAATTATTGGGATTATATACTGCCGGTAAACGAAATTTGTGACATATACTATACAAGTAAACTGTGCAATATTTTATTCTTAATATATAAGAACATGCTCAAATCAAAATAAAAAAAACAAAATATTTTTTTAACAAATCGATGCCAAAATTCGTAAAAAGGTCTAAAACGGATGAATATATTGCTTCTGCCTTCATTGATCGCACAAGAAAAAAACATGCAATTGCATATTTATGATTTCCCTGGTTATAATACTAAGACAATTACTTTATTTTTCAAAAAAAAAAAAAAAGTATAATATTATATTAAAAATAAATATAATATCATATTAACACTAATAAAATTAATATAAAAGATGAAATTTTAAATAACACAATCTCTTATGTTATTTTTTATATCAATTTTACAGTACAGAAAACGCGTATCTCAAACAAGAGCAAATCAATAATTGTTGAATATTTTTAACACAACTGTTGCATTGAAAATTTATCTAAAATCATCCAAGTTCTTAGATTACAAAACAAACATATAAATATTAAAAAAGTTTAAATACTTGTTTTAAAGAATTTTTTGTATGCCCCGAAAACTAGTAGCTATTAACTTACGAGGTTTACTTGTGTAGTGAAGAATGAGGAATTGTAAAATTACCTTCATATCAAATCCAAACGGCAAACCCCACTGAAGAGATTGTGTGGTTACAATCGAAACAAGTCTGGGCAACCTGTCCGTGAAAACCTGGGTTCAATTCCCAGCTCAGTCAAGAATGAAAAATTATTAATAAATTTTAATTTATTTCATGTTGTAAAATTCCTTTCTTTATAAAAATAATTTAATGAAAATTAAATTCAATGAACTTAAGCCTGAATAAAATATTAAAATTTGGATTAAAACCATTAACAGTTCAATAAAATAACCACAATACTAATTTTTATTAATTAAATTAAAAAAAACTTTAAAAAAAACTGATTCTCAATTTCTTTAAATTCGTTCTTAGAATATTATTCGTCTTCCTGTTGACAGTGACTCTTACGCAATCTATAACAGAGATTTAAACAAAATACTCGCGACAGCTCCTTTAAATGTTGTTTAAAATGTTCGGAATACCTGCTTTTAACAATATATAATATAAAATGGTCATAAACAGCTGCCTGTTTGTCAGCTTCGTTAGGTCTTACTCGCCATAAATTAAATAACTCTTAATTTGGCACCTAGAAAAATATGCTTTTTAGAGAGATTTGCAAGTATTTGCAGCTCAATCGCACTAATAGAAGAATTTCCCAATATTTCAATACATAAAAAAAACACTCAATTGCGACATTAGTTTTAATTTTTCTGTAATCATAATTGATTTGTATTAACCCTCCGGTCAGTGAGAAGGTCCCTATGGACCTTTTTGCCTTTTCAAACTGAAATTACTCCTACTTCGGCCACTACAACCCCCCCCCCCCTCTCTGTATTCCAAGAGTATTTTGTTGCGCATCTTTTGGAAAAAAAATCAAGCCGATCGGATCATTACTTTAGGAGTTATTGAGGTTTTAGTGAGAATAGTAGGCGGACGTGTGAATAGGTCCGTATGGACCTTGTACTGAATTTCACTAATAAATGCATGTTTTTGGGCATCATTATAATTTTTTTATTGTTTCAACACATAATTTACTTGTTCTGAACACAAAGACCTAAATTCAAAGACATTAGGGATGATGATAAAAACAAAAAATTCTAAGAAAAAATTCTAAGAACAAAAATACTAAGAACAAAAAATACTAAGATCAAAATACTAAGAACAAAAAATTCTAAGAACTGGCTTATTGCTAGTAGTATAAAATTAGAATATTGTGCCTTTCCTTGAAAGCAATAAAGTTCACAAGATCAAACCATGAATCAGCTATGGAATTATGGTGCGCGAAGCGTTGCCCAATATACAAAGCTGCGTTGACGTACGATCGCTTCATGTGTATAAAGCAATTAATTCGATTCGACAATGGAAATAATCGACAACAGCGACTCATCAACAGCAAAACTGTGGCTATTTACGATATTTGGCAAATGTTGAAACATAACTTGGCAGCAGCTTACACTCCTCATGAAGCACTAACAGTTGATGAGCAGTTGTTCCCTTACAGAGGCCGCACCCGCTTCAGACAATATATTCCGTCAAAGCCAGCTAAGTATGGTTTGAAAGTATGGTGGTTATGCGACTCACAGAGTTATTATCCTGTGAAGGGAATGATATATTCTGGAAAACTGCCAAACCAACAACGGGAGATAAACCATTGGCAGAACGTAGTGCTGGATCTTGTGGAAAAATATTTAGATGCTGGCCGTACTATATACGCGGATAATTTCTTTACCACTCTTGACTTGGCGCGTATTTTGTTGAGGAGGATGACCGCATATGTTGGTACAGTGCGCTACAACAAAACATTCATTCCACAGGAGTTCAAGAAAAACCCGAAGCGCACCATCAATAGTACATTATTTGGGTTCAACGAAGGGGATATAGCGTTATGCTCATACGTGCCGTAAAAAAATAAAGTGGTGAACGTGCTCTCCACAGTGCACTACACCTGCCTCGTTGACGAGCAAACCGAGAAGCGGAAGCCCTATACCATATTAGATTACAACGCCAACAAATGCGGCGTTGATACCATGGATAAAATGCTAGGCACTTATAGCTGCAAAAGAGCAACACAACGATGGCCGTTGTCCATGTTTTATAATATGCTGGACGTCTCTGCATTGGCTGCTTTTACGATTTACAACGAAATGAAGCCTATAAAAAGGAGTGACAGACGGCGGTCGTTCTTGTTACTGCTAACGAAACAATTGGCCACACCAAATATCGAAGAACGTGCCCTGAACATCCATATAACCTCATATCCAAGGATACGCAATGCGATGGAAGCATTCGATGTCAGGGTAAGAAAAACATCTTCAAATTCAAGTATAGAATATATATTTATTTGTTTTTTATATTTCTTTTCATTTCAGGTATTACCAAGACCGATGGAAGGCAATGCACCATCGCACAGTGGCGCCCGTAGAGCAAGCGAGGTTGCAAAAATCAAAATTTTCATTAGTGCCGACGAAGTTTTGAATAAACCCATGTTATAGGAAACTTTTCAACGATTTCAAATATGCCACTCTTAATAATATCACATTTTTAGTTTAGAAAATATAACCGTTCAAAGTTGACCGACTTTCGGTTTTCAAAAAAACACACAATTTTTAGTCAATTTGTTGCGATTTCAGGTGTAATATCACGAAAAATAAGTAACGAATCGCCTTATTTTTTGTTTGTATTGATTGATGTATTTATTAAATGTATAATGATAAAAAAAAAATTAACTGTTTGCTTTGTGTTTCTCCTGGTAAATCACTATTTAAAAACTATCCGTTTTTTCACTATTTTTCAACTTTGACGGAAAATAAAAAAAAACTATATTTTTCTATATTTGCCATATTTGCAAAACCTGTTCTTTGATTATTTCTTTACATAATTCAAAAAGTTTTATCTGCCCGTACGTGCCCGTTTGGCTTCTAGAGGTAAAAAAGTTTAAAAAGACATGGTTGCAGAAATTGTATGGCGTCCATCCCTTATATGTTTTGACGGACAGTAGTTTGATCTAATAGTTTGAAAAAAACTACTCATTGAAATTAGCAGGTACGTACCTCACATAAACAATACTTTGGCGTACAAATGGTCAGGAACAATATTGACTTATGGTCCCTACAGGTAGGCACAAATCTTATTTGGACACGTGCATAATATCAAAATTGCATTATTCAGCATAAATCCATATGTATGCAGGGAACAGGTAAATTTTTAGGCATGGTAGCATAAGCCTATATATTGCAAAATAAGCATAATGCCTGGATTAGTCTACGCCTGAAAGTTGGCGCAACAATTACTGAAACCATTAAACAATTTAAGTACTGAAAACATGGCGTTGAACAATTTAAAATTATTTGAACCGTTTAGAAAGTCAACCACACCAAAGTTTTTCACGGAAGTGAAAATTCTTCCTGAGAAGTTGACAGTGATCAGCAAATGGGGCTGCGATGGATCATCCGGACAAAGCGTTTATAAGCAAAGGATATCTTCCGATGACGCTACAATATCGGACGGAAATATGTTTATGGCATCTGTTGTTCCTTTGCGGCTAAAATCGGATGATTCCCTACACTGGAAAAATCCACGTCCGTCATCAGTGCATTATTGCCGACCAATAATGTTTCAGTTTGCAAGGGAATCGGCAGAACTCATAAGGACTACGGTGAAGGACATTGAAGAACAAATAAGCAAGATTAAGCCTACAAAGCTGCAAATTGGAGAAGGAAAATATATTGAATGCAATTACGAACTGACAGGAACAACCTCAACAATGTCATGCCCGATTTGCAAAAAGAGTCAGAAGAACTTTTTTCAATTCAATTCAATTTATTTCATATATAATATGTTACATCTCAATTTTATATAATTAGTTGTAAAGAGTTTAAGATTAGTATCTTTTTCTGCTTAATTATAATATATTTCAATTAGTAATCATATACATATATATAGACAGAATTATATTGGAGGTAAAAATTTAGCAAAAACCTATTTAAACCCCTTTTTTCGTTTTATTTTTATATTTTTTTTATCGATTTTATATTATTATTTGTCAGAAGAACTTTGGTAATTTAAACGATTCTACAAATGAGGAGAATTACGAATATGGAATGTCACCATTGCACGCAAGGATAAGGTGTATGGAATTCTTGCTAAAACTGGCATATACCCTACCACAAGAGGAGGAAAACTTCGATGAAAATACATCAATAAAGGATAAGGAAAAGATCAGAAAGAAGCAAATACAGGATGCTTTTTTTAAACACGTTGGACTAAAAGTAGACTGTCCCAAGCACGGATACGGTAACTCAAACGATGGAAACACTTCTAGGAGATTTTTTGAAAATGATGAGGCAGTAACTAGAATCATTGGAATTGACAATCAAATCGTGAAAATTGAGTACCAGTCTTTGCCAATTGGAGAGCTTTCTGAAGAAGCACAGGAGTCTCTTAACAAATTTTATAAAAAATATAGATTGCAGAACACATTCAAAGCATCAAGGGTAAGGCAAAATAAGGACCTCTTCAACATGTTGGCAGCATCTTCCGATCCACTTATTTCTTCCCTGCGGCATGTGAAGTCACGAATAGAGTTACAAAATAATTATAGTTTAGAAATGGTTAGTCTTTTAGATATACCTTCTCTTACGAATTGTGATGAATATTTTACAGAAAATTGAAAAAATAAATTTAAAAAAAAAAATAATTTTTTTTTTAATTTGTTGGGTAATAATTTAAAACATAAAACCCTTAAGAAAAAAAATAAAAACAATCTAAAAATGTAAAAATAATTTTTTTTAGTTACCATAAAATTGATTTTTCTACTAATTTTAACTTTGATAACCCATAAGTAGGCCCCTACAAAGCGTAGCACCCTTTCCAAACGCTCATTTCATAGGCTGAACAGTTATCTATCATATGCTGTTTAAACTGTTCAATTATCTTATTCGGTTCAAAAGATATGATTTTTGCAACGAAAAAACTCAAATGGCGCCACTGTGCGTCGTTTGCGGCTAGGTCAAGTAGACCGTCATGTCGCCTTTGCCGTTCTGAGTACGGGCGGCAGCGGAAAACGCGGGCATACTGCTTCGTCTGCGGCAACGCTGTTTGCGGAGAACATAGCAGACTTTTACATCGCTGCAACACTTGCGCACAGGGCGGGGGACAAGAAGTACACGCTCAACAACAATAATTTTTAAACTTTTTTATAATAGTCTTAAGAAAATTCAACCAAAAAAAAAATTAAAAAAATTGAAAAAATAATTTTTGTATGTAGAATTTAGTTATAAACAATAAAAACAAAAAAAATCAAAAAAAAAATTTTTATATGAAAAAAACATGATTTACAAAAAAGGTCCGTAGGGACCTTTTCACACGGCCGTGAAGTTCAGAACTGTCACTCATCGGAGGGTTAAAACTTTTAATTAAAAGTCACTTGTATTTTACTGCACTCAATCATTGTTTTTAATTCGGTAACAAATCACATACGTTCGTATCAATAAAGTAAAGGTAAATCCACATTGTAGAAAAAATATACACAGATGCCTATTTTGCTATGTTTTAAGTGTATTAAATTAAAAAATATATCAGAATTAAAACATAAACAATTTACTCTTGGCAAAAAAGGCAAAAATTTTCTATAGTATATTGGTATGTAATAGGGTATTAAACCGTTAATCCGTTAACCGATTAATTACTACCCGATTACCTGATCGGTTAATTTAAAATTGGATATTTTCGATTAACGATTAAACCGGTTAATTTCAGTCGATTAACCGATAAACCGAAGTAACAAAATTTTAAATTTTTTGTAGTGTCATAACATACTTTTTTGAGGTTTTAATAATTTCATTCGTCTCATATACAAAAGGTACGTGTTTATAAAATATTTTTTCACACAAACAAAGAAGGTGTTCAGTGATCTTCGTTTTAAATATATAATAAGTGTTTGGTGTCAACAACTCCTCATATTTTCTCATATTCAGCTTTTAGCAGAATTAGCCGAAACAATTAGAAGAGTTAAACATTTAAAAAAATTAAAACAGGACTCTAATGGCATAAAGGAAGATTTATACGTTTAGGGAAATTCAATTCCCAGCTCAGTCAAGAATGAAAAATTATCAATAAATTTTTATTCATTTCATGTTGTAAAATTCCTTTCTTCATAAAAAATAACTTAATGAAAATTGAATTCAGAGAACTTAAGCCTCATTAAAATATCGAAATTTTGGAAGTATCTAGAATATATTTGATGATTATGTTATTGTGTTTTCAACAAAATTAATATAACCTTTTCTGTTTTAGGTAGTGGGAAAATAATAAGAACAGTCATAGTCTCAGACATGATTATACAGCAAATGGGGTTTCCAATCGGGACTGGTTTTTCTAAAGCCCGGGATTCGGAATTGAAGAAAATATTTCGGGATCCCTTATTTTATCAATGTATTTCCTAAGTTTCGTTGGGATTTTCCAACTTCCTCAGTCATTGATTTTAATTATTAGTCTTGCAACATTGGAAAATCCAACGAAACATAGGGAATACATTTTTCAAATGATATAAATTGTCTTTTATTTAATTAAGAATAAAAACAAACACCTTGAAAGCTTTTCTAAACGTTACTATAGGAAAAATATTGAAAATATTTTCCAAATAAAAATTAAAATTTTCCATATGTATTTTGAAATTGTAAATATGTATTTCAAAATTATATAAATGTGTTTCAAGATTTTACAAATATAGTTCAAAATTTTCTAAATGTATTTTAAAATTGTCCACATGTATTTTAAAAATACAATTCGGCAATTTCAACAAAAAAAAAAATAGGAAAATTTTAAAATTCAATTGGGCAAATTTTAAAATACATTGGGATAATTTTAAAATACATATGAAAGATTTTAGAATACATTTGAAAATTTTCAAAATGCATTTGAAAAATGTTTAAAAACCTTTGGAAACTTTTAAAACGCAATTGGAAATGATGTATTTCAAGCTTTTAAGAGGCGTGTACTTAATACTAAGTTCAAGTAGTTTCTTAAGAATATTAAAGCATCCAATATTGTATCTGCTTAACACAAACGAATTTTGTTCTTAAGATATGATGCAGTTGAAAAACATCTTTCTCACTCAACACTCGTTAATAGAATTGTTAGTAAATATAAAAATTTTAATTTAATAGCCTATTTCCGATGCGCGAAAGAATTCTATCTTTCGTATAACTACATTGAAAATTAAAACAAATTTTTAGACTTTTGTTTTTATTTTTCAATGTAGTTATGCGAACGAAAGAATTCTTTCGCACATTAGAAATAGGGTATAAATACGAATGCAAAAAAAAATTTATACAAATTATTGAAAAAAATGTAAAAATAATAAAATATATAAAAAAATCGGGATCCCGAAAACCCCGGGATTAAAAATCCGAAATCCCGTGAATCAGGATTCGCCATATCCTGAAAATCCCGGAATTTCCGGGATCGGGATTTTCCGATTGGAAGCCCTAGCACCTAATTATAGCTTTTAGATCCATTTACCCCCATTTGACAGAATCAATTGCAAGCATTTGTATGTTTTTCTTCTTATAATCTTTAAAGAGCATTTTAATCTGCCCTCGTTCACTACTGCACACATACATATTTTCTACTTTGAACAAGTAACATTTAACAAATAGGGTTTAAAAGTTTTTCCAACTAACACGAATCAGAGAAAAAAAAAGCGCAAAAAAGTATTTGCTGAAGAGGAAGCTAAAACAACAACGACTGCAACATCAACAGCACAAAAAGAACCAGAGAGAAGTTACTTGTTAAAGAAAACGGTTACAAAGAAACAATATTTAGTGGCACTTTAACATCACAATGATTGCCAAAGCACTGGTTTGGCCTTTTAACTTTTGCACAGTAAAGAAAAAAAATATCTTTCACGCCTAAACGCCTAAAGATTCTTTAATTTTTTTTTCTTTTTTTGTTGCTGTTGGTCAGCCATACTTTTGGCCACAATTTGTGTGTAAATGAGTTTTAAAATAAGTATATGTGTATAAATATGTATGTGTGTGTTCTATGCCCCTGTAGGAATTATGGAAATGGTGAAACTGTACAGATTCACTCTTGACTTAAATACCAGCACTACTGATATTGATTTCTGCTATAGACATTTTGCATGTACTTGTCATTAAATTTCCGCTATTGACCATAGAACTATTGAATAGGTAGTTCTTCTTGGAACCAGAAATTCAGTCGTACATTTAAATGGTCCTTGCCGACATTGTTTACCCACGCCCGAAGAGTGGAGAGGATAGAACCATCTTTAAGTATACTAAGAATCATTTTTTGAATCGACCTTACGATGTCCATGCGTTCGTTCAGCTGACCAGCTGCTGCCCATGTAAACCTTGTATGCAAAGTACAGCTCATCATTTTGGAGATTATTCGATGAAATTTGGTGCATAGGTTCTACTTGCCACAAGAACCAAGTCTGTTGAAAACGAAATTTCCAACTTCCTCAGTCATTGATTTTATTTATTAGTCCTGCAACATTGGAAAATCCAACGAAACGTAGGGAATACATTTTTCAAATGATATAAATTGTATTTTATTTAGTTAAGAATAAAAACAAACACCTTAAAAGCTTCTCTAAACGTTACTATAGGAAAAATATTGAAAATATTTTCCAAATAAAAATTAAAATTTTCCATATGTATTTTGAAATTGTCCATATATATTTCAAAATTATATAAATGTGTTTCAAGATTTTACAAATATAGTTCAAAATTTTTAAATGTATTTTAAAATTGTCCACATGTATTTTAAAAATGCAATTCGGCTGCTGCCAATGTAAACCTTGTATGCAAAGTACAGCTCATAATTTTGGAGATTATTCGATGAAATTTGGTGCATAGGTTATACTTGCCACAAGGACCAAGTCTGTTGAAAACGGCGATGATCGGTATGTAACTTCACATACCCCCCATACAATCTGCTTTATGGAATAGAGTGTTTGTGCCCATAAACCATCTTATTATGTTGGTATTTAGATGACATTTTGTCCAAAACTATTTTATTGCAACCTTAATCTTCTTGATAGCTGCCATACAAATATTACTCCCGAAAATTGCGTTTAATGTCATAACCATAATATATGGCCATAACTTCGTTTTACGACAGCTACTATGTAATGACAAGATATTGTACTAGTAGGTCCAGAATTAACCATTGGTCCCATACAAACCCCCTTCTTAAAATTACTTTAAGGCAAACGAGTCTCTAATACAAAATATTCGGCAAAAAAAACTGTTACATGAATCTTACTTAACCTTAAAGAATAAATTTGTTCTGACGGGGCATGATTGCCCATAGGTCCCAAATAGGGTACACTCTCGAAAATTTGTTTTTGAATGTTTTAGTGTAGGGTAGCATATGGTCGGACTTGACTGACAGGACACTCTTTCTTCTTGAATATTTGTGGTATATTTTTTCACTTATACAGCCATGTCACAGAGTACAATTCCGTTCGGAAACGGAATTCATTCCGTATTTTGGTGCTTCAGAAAATTACGAATAAACTTTGCGGAATGAAACCATTTTTGTTTTCATGAACGGTATGGGAGTTTTCTGTATCTCAAAGACCAAAAAACTATCAAAATATACTTTTTATCAATAAACAAATATGTTTTCTTCAGTTCCGAACGGATGGCTGATAATAACGGGTTACCCATTTTTCAGTTTCAAGAGTAAAGCTTAATAAAACACACATTAAATTATCATTTCGATAAATCTTTTATTTTATTATAATGCTTGGACGTTGTCATTACGTACGAAATACCATGTAGCTTAAATGCCGCCTCTAGATTGGTTGCAGCAATCGATGCTTTTACCGTAGTTTTCGACCACTTTTTCGCACATTTCGGTCAGTATCTCGGCGATTACTTGACAAATGTTAATTTTCAAATGCTCTTATGTTAGGGGATTATCCGCGTAAACACGGTATTTGACGTGGTCCTACTTAATAAGTGGCCAATTGAAGTCGCCAAAACGTGAAATTGCGCGTTCTGGAAACTTCCAATGCAATAAAGCCAAAATCGGTCGCGTTATGTGGCTCGTAGCACCGTCTTATTGATACCACATATCGCCCAGTTCATAATCTTGAATTTCAGGCCTAAAAAGTCGGTAACCATACAGCCATAACGCAAAATGGCTGGCCGCTATAAAAATTTCATTAAAAAAATGAACTTCCACGTTTAACACTTGCATCATTTTCAACAATTTTAGCACACAACTGTCAAAAAAAATGGCTTTTCTCTCAAAGCAGCAATGCTTTGTTGACAGTGTCACCAAAAAGTCATTAAAACAATCGACAAAAGTGTTGACTTGGTGACATGTTTCCTGCAGGGGCGGTAGTCAGTATAATTGCGGGCAAGTGTTTTTTAATAGTATGTCTGATAGTGTACATTTGTATATCTGTGTATCAGTAATGTTTGTTTACCCAGTATGGTCAACGGTTTTGTTGTTGTGGTAGTTCATGTAGTGGTCAACATTCAATTGTTAAATGTTTATGTTGTGTGCAATTGCACATTTATCTAAATATGTGTACGGCTGTGTTTATATTAGTGTGAAAAACGGAGTGAGTATATAAATCTGTGTTTATGTATTTGTGTGTGTTCTTGAGTAGCATCAGTTAAACAGCTGTTGCTCTACTATTTCTATGTGTGTTAGTGCGCTTGTAAGTAAATATAGGTAAGTTCCTCTATACCGATTCTCCCCATTGTTCTTTCTGCAAAAATGCATGCCCTCTAAACCGGAATTCCTTACACAAGCCTCTGGCAATGCAATCTGTGTTCATTCTCAAATACTTATACACTTGCATACTCCTAAATTATCATATGAATGTGTTTTAATTTGTTAGTTTGAGGTTTAAGTAGATTAAGAAACTGTGGAAGAGACATTGCATATGAAATTCTTAAAATCTCGGTATTTATATTAATTAAAAATACTATTTCTTAAAATTAATAAGTATTCAGAATGCAACAATCAACTGTCTCAATAATGTCCAAGTGGCGCTGAGGCTCTTTCTATCTTTTGTTAAATATTTTTTTTTTTTTTAATAAACTGAATAAATAAAAATAACCGTGCAAAAGGTTGCTCGCTCTTTGAATTAGGAAAGTGAATTACGCTGTTTTTTACAGCCTTCGATAAAAATTAATGATGACAACAATTTGTTTGGACTTGGCATAGTAATTTTAAATGAAAAACGTACAAATGAGATAATTCGCTCTCAAAGTTTTGTATTTTGTATTATTTAATTTGGATAATAATCGGGCTGTGATCAGAGCTGCCGTTTTTTGTTATATCTAACCAAAATTTGTACTTTTTTCTCATTGTGGAGATGTGAATATGTTTTTTAATTTTGGTTAGATGTTTCTAAAATATAAAATACGTATGAATATGTTTTTGTTGATACACTTGCAATTTACGTTTTTTTTAAATTTGAAAGGGGTGTTATCGCGTATTTCGATTCGAAGGAAATTTTTTACGACTTTGAATAATGTGTACTTTGCTCTACGAGTTTCTCATTACTTGTTTCAAATGAAAGGATGTTCTTATACTTTATCCCTGGCAAAAGAGCTACCTAATATTTTTGTTTAGAAAAAATTGCCAGATGTGATTTTTTGTATTAGAAACGGTCATGTTCTGGAGCTAAAATCAAAAAAAGTTTTAATCGATGGAAACTTTCAATTAATTTTTTTTAAATGAGCATATATTTTTTTCCTGATTTTAATAGTAGTAAAGATAAGTGGTACTTAAAGTAGAAAGTGCATAAAATCACTCAGATTCAATTTCAGAACATGACTGAAAGTACACACAAGTAGTTTTATTATTTCTAAAAACTTGAATTGAAGTAAAATGTTCTAAATTTACATTATTTCCAGTATTATATTTAAACATATTGAAATACACATAGGAATTTTAAAGATTTTTGAAAAACATTTATGGAATTTACTGTAAGAAAATGGCGTGAATTTATGAAATTTGCAGCCGTTTTCATATCGAAAATTTGACATGAAGTAAGTACAATGATCATTCATAATACACTTAACAAACTCTGGCTAACGATATGCTACACTCTTGTTAACGAGCTGCCAAACGTTTGCCAACTTGTAAAAAAAAACTTCCGTTTAATGTTGAATAATTTTGCTTGTTTTTTTAATTCACTGTCTTTTCTAAATTTACTTTAATTTAGAAAGATTTAAAATTTTTATATGGGGAGGGAAAACAAAAAAAAAATTAAACAAAATTACAAAACCAGCGATGATTAATGCAAATCTTGTTGCGTTTTTGAGCAATATAATTTGGCATCATTAATATTCAGAGTTGATTTATTAAAAGTTAGCAGACGGATAAAATTTGTTATTAAAAAAATCTGTGCTAACAAGCTGCTAAGCTTAATCGGCATTCTAGTTAGCAGCTCGCTGTACGTAGTATACAAACTGTGGCTAACTTTTTGTTATGAATACGGCTGTTGAAACTTAACTTTTAACACCCCGTCGGTATGTATAGTTATTTAATTTTTTTTTTAGATAATCATTTGGCAATATTTTTAATTAATATTATACAATGATTCACAAAAAATTTTATATAGAACAATTTTGAAACAGTAATTATAACAATTATAAATTTAAAATACAATTTAAAGGGTGATTAAATTTTAAGGGCCGATGTTGATTTTGAATAAAACACTAATTATTTAGGAAATTATTGTCATTTCTTTTTATTGTAATAATATTAGTATGGTTTAATTATGTATGGGACAAAATATCGGCCAAATGGCCGCAGCGACCTCGGCGGCACACCCCCATCCGATGGTCCAAATTTTCGATGACGCTGAGGCATAATTGAGGTTCAATGCCGTTAATGTGCCGAATTATTTCATCCTTTAGCTTTTGAATTATTGCTGGCTTATCGACGTACACCTTTTCTTTCAAATAACCCCAAAGAAAGAAGTCCAACGGTGTCAAATTACATGATCTTGGCGGCCAATTGACATCGCCTCCACGTGACATAACACGGCCATTGAATTTGTCGCTGAAAAGAGCCATTGTTTCGTTAGCTGTGTGGCAAGTGGCACCGTCCTGTTGAAACCATATATCGTCAACATCCATAGCTTCCAATTCGGGCCATAAAAATTTCGTTATCTTCTCACGATAGCGAACACCATTCACAGTAACTGCCTGACCATTCTCATATTGGAAACAATACGGCCCGATGATGCTGTCAGCCCATAAACCTCTGATTTGCGTGATTTTTGGTGTTAAAAAAATGTAACGACATTGAAACAGTTTTTTATGTTTATTTGTTGCATTTTTTGTTGGAGCTCAATGTGGGCACCTTCAAAGAAAAGTACAGTTTTTGTCACGTTACGTCTCCAAGAAATTAAATGGGTTTAATTTTTTAATTTTAATTAACTCACTTAATTTCTTGGTGACGTAACGTGACAAAAACTGTACTTTTCTTTGAAGGTGCCCACATTGAGCTCCAACAAAAAATGTAACAAATAAACATAAAAAACTGTTTCAATGTCGTTACAGTTTTTTAACACCTAAAATCACACAAATCAGATTTAAAAAATACTTATTTCTCAAAATTACAATATTAAAATTTTATTTTAGTATTATTTTTTACAGGTTGCAGAAGAAAAAAAAATCATATCTTTAAAAAAAAAAACACCTTCTTCAAAATTTCAGGATTTTTAAATAACAGTTTGAGGAATTACATAAAAAAAAATCAGCCAAAAAAAATTAGGTTTTTAACTTAGTCCATTTTTAAAATTTAATATTTTGTAGATATTACATTTAAAAAAAAAAATTATTTTTTTTAAAATATTGTTTTTAGCCTCAAGTATTCTCTTTAAAATGACATACAAAACATCTTCGTATGTACAGTAGTTTTGAGATATTGAAAAAATAAACTCAACACATTCGGCTAATTCGGCGAAATTATGACATTTTGAATACGATGTAACTTTTGCAAAAAAAATTTTTTCTTTAATATATGTTCCTTATAGGATGAAAGGAACCTTCACACCAAATTTCATTCAAATCGAAGGAGGTCGGGTCCCACTCTTGGTCGATTTGACATGGAATTTTCCAATTAGAAAATATTCAAAAAAAAATGAATTTCGTATATCGCCAACAGTTTCCAATTTCGTATGTTTGAAAAATTTTTTTACCATAAAACTTTTGTACCGCTTTTGTACTATTTTACTATTTGCTGATAATGAAAACTAAAAAAATTAAAGAGCAAATATAATGAACTTTGGCTTAAAGAAATGTTTCTTAACACTTGCTTTATTATTTCATTGGGCAATACTGGCTCTTCCTAAATTTAGAAATTGTTATAAAATTGTTTTTGATATTACCATTTACTAATTCTTCTCTACAAAGAGTTTTAAATTTGCTAAACAACATTAAAATAGATTCCAGAAATAAGTTTAAAGATTAATAGATTGGGATTCAATTTGCTACAACTGTTTGGTTTTCTTTTTTATTTACGACCAATATTAAAACCATCTTAACTTAATCAGATAAAAAAAATTTGTAATTTCTCTGAACGCCTTCATTTATATATATTTATAAAAATTGCCCAAATTTCTTCATATTTGGCATAACTATAGTTCAAGAAGTTATGAACGTGAGTGACAAATATTTTCTTTTATGATGTTGATTTGTCGAGTTATGAGGTGCTGTTTTTGAAAAATCATTTTTCTTAAATTATCATTTTGAACTAGAAAAAAATTAAACAAAAATATTAAAATAAGTGATGCTTTTAGGAAATCGTTTGATCTTTAAAAAAAAAAATTCATCTGCAAAACCGGAAATGACCAATTTAAAATAAAATTTTTCGAACTTGGAAACATTTTTTTTTTTGAATTTTTACGAGAATTTGTCTAATGTGTGCTTATTATATTGTAAAAGTTTTAGAGTTGGATATCCATTAGTTTAAAAGTTATGCCAATTTATTTACAGGCACAGAGCAATTCTATACCGGAAGTGATCATTCTGAATTCCAATTTTTCTAACCTTCACCATTTGTTTTTTTTTTTTTCTTAATCCGAAATTAGCCTATATCATACTTATAATACTGTAAACGTTTTGAAGTGTGCTATTCATTAGCTTTAGATATACGTAAATCCCTATCCATAGTTGTTGCACTGCTAGTCCGGAAGTGACAAATTTAAATAAAAACTTTTCTTACTTTAATACTTTTTTTCAAATAGAATCTGGGAATTATTTCTTTTCATAAGCAACTTTATTAAATTCAACATTTTTTATTTTTGAATTTATTCTATGAGCTAAATTTCAGTTATGTATTTTATAAATCTTTTTTTAATAGTTCTATTCCGTAATTTTTTAGGAATGACTTTAATACTACCAGACTATTCTCTTGTATCTTCTTGTATCTTATGAAAAGAAATAATTCCCAGATTCTATTTGTTAAAATAGTTGAGTTAAATACATTCAATTTATAAAGCATCACTATCCATTGTGACACAAAAAATGCTGACGAAGGCGGTAGCGGGCCAGAAAATGCATTACATTCTGCTGGTGCCTAATAATTGTAAATTTTTCTTTACTTACAATAAACTTCATTGCTATCCAACGGATAGTAAAGGTAAAATGAAACAGGATGATACAAGATAATAGTCTGGTAGTGTATAAAGTCATTCCTAAAAATTTAAGGAATAGAACTTTTACAAAAAGCTTTATAAAATACATAACTGAAATTTAGCTCATGGAATAAATTCGAAAAATAAAAAATTTTGACTACTTTTTTTATTTTTTTCTTTAATAAAACTAGTCTACGATTTCCTCATTATATTGTAAAAGTTTTGCAATGAGACGGCCATAAGTCTAAAAGTTATGCAAAGCTATTAACCAAGGTATGTACAAACTTAAGGACTTCCCCCTTAAGGGTGGAAATAAGGGGCAAGTATGTTTTGAGAAAATTTGTTGGATCTAAAACGAATGGAGGACGTCGGTCACACATTTTACCCCCCTAGGGCCAACTCTATTAGCTGCTTTACAACACCCACAAGTCTTACGTATTTTGAAAAACAAACAACCCCAACATGACAAGTTGTTGTTGTTTTTTAAAATTTTCAAACAATTAGATCAGATATGTATTTTCTTCAAAATACGTAAGACTTGTGTGATAGTGTGAAACGACCTTATGCAGTTATGGCAGTTTTTCTTCAATATATTCCTAGTCTGTATTGAACATTTTGTTTTGGAGCTCCCCTAAATAATAGAGATAGGGGATAGGTATGTTAAAAACAAATGTTTGGGATGAAGAATAAAGTGGGGTGGATCATAGATTTGACCAGTCTGAGGGGCATTTTTATAAATTTCATAAAACCAACATATTTGTTTCTTACAAAAGTTCCATAACTGGATATGCGTCCCCCTTAGGGGCTAAAATGTAAACAAATATTTGGCACAGACATTCATATCTACTAGAACTATAGTTATGTCAAAAATGAAGAAATTTGGGTAAAAAAAAATTTTTGGTATGTCCGCTTCACGAATAATGCCTAATATGTCAGTGCTACAGGGTCGGGCGTATTTTACTTCAAATTGCTGCAATAAATTTAATACGAAATCTTCCTTTACCCTCAACCAATACAAAAGTGCAACATGCCTTTTAACATGCTTTCTGAAAACTATTCTACATTCAATTTTCACACATACCAACAGATTGCAGTAATCACATATGCCTCATACACACATACATACATATGTATGTATATCACACGTATAAGCCCAGCTACCATTTGGGTGATCACTTCTTAGCAAAAATTTTACATACCTGGTAAGTTAGTAAGTAATATTGGAGACATATGAACACTACTTACTTTTCGGCTGAATAACTACTTATTTTTGTTCGAGTAGTCCACAGAATTCAGTACTCACAATACATTTACTAGAAGCCAAAAAAATATCTAGTTATTATTTAACTTCCAGTAAGTTGCTTTGTAAGTACTTACAATATGCTTACTAGAAGCCAAAAAATTACTAGTTTTTATTTTATTGGCGCTAGTTAATAGACCTTATAAGTAGTTATTGAGCTTGTTACCAGTAAGTTAATAATCAGTACTGAAAACAACACAACTAATAAGTTGGTATTGAGCTGATTATTTAAGCAAATATTTAGTAGTGACAATAATAGAAGTAAAAAGTAGTTACTGATGTCATTACTAGAAAGTACTTATTGAAGTTTTCAGAATAATGACAATTGTAATGACAAGTAGTTACCAGGTACGTATGAAAGAACTACTACTTATTACCAAAATTTAAAAAGTTTTTCCTGGTTTATTGTAAAAATCACCTAAATGACTCTTCTCTTAACAATTTTGATGATTTAAAGCTAAATTTTCACGTGAGCGTTTGTTAAAGTTTTCATATATGATTTATTGATATGTTAAAATAATGATTTTGAAATTCCTTTTTTTTAAATATTTTAAATTTTTGTTTAATTTGCCTAAATATTTTGAAGTTTGTCACGCCAAATAAAAAAAATGAAATCTTTCGTGTCAGCCAAAAAAATAAAAAGACCGGGTAAAGAAGAACCCCAAAAATTATTGACAACTATGAAAATAAATGTTAACGCGAATGGTTTCTTGTTTTCTTTGTGAGAACCCGATAACTTTTGTTTGGTTCAAAAAATCAAAAGTTGCGTTTATCGGAGAAAAACATGACGATTAAAAAATGATTTAAAATATAATCAAAAACTCTATGATTTAAGGCCCAACGACAATATGCATAAGTTAGCTTAAGGAACTGTCAAAAATTAACGAAAAGTCTGTCAAATGCATATGAAAATTAAAGAAGACTTTTAGGTGGCCATAATGTACTTACATAAACTTAAGATCAATGTTGCACATTTGTGCAATATTTTGTTTTCTTGCGAGTACTTCAAATTAAAAAGTACCAAAAACTAAAGAATAAATTGGTATTTGTTGTACATACTTATTAGTAAAAAGCGGATACAAATTTAAAATATGTAAAGTTCCTATTTTTCTTTTTTTTTTCTTGTTTTTCTTTATGCATTACAATTTATTTTATTTATTTTATTTATTTTAACAATGCACCGTTCGGAATGTGCGTTTAGTTTGGCACTTTGCTTAAGCAAATGACATTTGACGAACCTTAACGATAAGTTTCATTAAGTACGATCTAGTTGGTCACCTATGTTTTATATGTATTCGCACAGTTGCTTAAGTTAACTAAAGCGACCTCATTCATATTGTGGTTGAGCCTTTACGATTGAAAAATGAGACGAAAACTACTTCAGAATGATTTAAAAAACTACCATTGAATTGCTCAAAAAAGAATCAGAAAATGTTATCACAAATTATTCTTTGTACTATTTCCTCACAATGAGAATATAGTTTTTGATCGAAAAATGAGCTCATATACGGCTATTTTTCTCGTGAAGCTAATTCGTAAGAGATTCGAAAATTATCCTTTTTGAGCATATGTATGAATCATTTGTGATTCAATTTTCAATCGCTAACTAGAGGATTCATTCATATGTGCAAATAATGCTTTCTAAATGATTTGAATATCCCAGCTTGCATATTTATCATAATCTCATCTTTTATGAATCAGCTTCAAGAGCAAAATTTAATCGCCACCAAGTTAAATGAACTGAATTCTGACTTTAACAGAATTTTTGTGTGGGCTTCTGCAAATGGTTTGAAAATAAATCCAAGCAAGTCCAAATTCTTAGCAATTACTAGGAATAACACACGTATTGAGAATGACTTGAATGTTTCAATTGTACATTCGAGAATTGAACTTGTAAATACCGCAAGAAATCTGGGTCTAATATTCAACAAATCATTAATCAGGTATGTGGTAAAATATATTGCATGTTACGTAATTTATGGGCCACTCAACAGTTCACCCCTCTAAAGATAAGAACTTTGTTAGCAAGAACTTATCTTCTGCCTACTCTATTATACGGCTCTGAAATATTCGCTGGATGTTCCTCTATAGATAAGAGGAAGCTTAACACCACTTATAACAACATTATTCGGTATGTTTTCGGTTTAAAAAGATTTGATAGAGTCTCGGCATACGCAAGTAGATTTATGGACTTATCTTTCAATAACCTATTAAAAATGAAATGCCTAATTTTTCTTCATAAAAAAATCATGACAAAAGAACCAGAACACCTATTTAATCGAATACGATTTGCCAGATCGCTTAGAGGATTTATAATTCAATTTCGACAACGAAGTCATGCATCTGAATGTCAATTCTTTGTCTTTAGCATACGTCTCTGGAATCAACTCCCAAGTCACATCCAAAACACAAACAACGCAATAAATTTTAAAAAAATGCTAACCGAAATTTTAAAGTAATTTTCCATTTTAGTATAATTAAATTTTTTCCTTTTAATTGAATTAGTTAAATATATGTATTAGAATTAATTATTACTAAACAAATATACTATTATTTTTAATTGATCTTTGTTTTTTATATATTTTGCTTTTAGTAAAACAATTTTGTTAAACTTTTTTCATCTTATATTTGTCTTTAACTATTCTGATTCTAATGCTGTAATTTATAAGATATATTATCTTGTTGTATTAGAAAATCGATATTTATAAATAAATAAATAAAATAACCGCATATGAGCTTATGTTTTTATAATAAATGATACTCTCGTTATGAGAAAATGGTACCCTACCGATGAATCATCTCAAAGAATAATTTGTGATATAATGAGCTCATACGCGGTTATTTTGCTAATGAAGCTGATTCCTAAAAGATTCGATTAAAGATACAAAATTCAAGCTGGGATATTAAATTCATTCAGAAATCATCATTTGAGCATATAAATGAACTATTTATGAATCCTTTTTTAATCGCTCAAGTGATAAATCAGTTTATGATTTTTGATTTTTATTAAAGTTTGATTTTTATAAAAAATAATCACCAAAATGTTAGCTGGGGTGTATAACAGAATGTTAGGATAATCCCAGCAAACAGAAAATTCGAACTTAACAAGTGTTTTTACTTTAATATCATATGTTTTGTTATAATTATATTTGAATGTCAGTGAAAAATAAAAAAATATTTTCAAATGATTTTTAATTAGGCTTAAGTTCATTGAATTTAATTTTCATTAAATTATTTTTTATGAAGACAGGAATTTTACAACATGAAATCAATTTAAATGTTATTGATAATTTTTCATTCTTGACTGCGCTGAGATTTAAACCCCACTGAAGAGATTGTGTGGTTCCAATTGAAACTAGTCTGGGCAACCTGTCCGTGAAAGCCTGCGTTCAAATATCAGCGCAGTGTTGAATGAAAAATGATCAATAAAATTTTAATTAATTTCATGTTGTAAAATTCCTGTCATCATATAAATAATTTAATGAAAATTAAATTCAATGAAATTAAGCCTAATTAAAAATATCTAAATTTGGATTAAAAACCATTAACAGTTCAATAAAATAACAACAATACTAATTATTTTCAACTGATTTTAAACATTTGACATTTTTGAAACGCTTTAGTTTCAACTTACAAATAATTTAATATCTAGCAGATGTGTTTGCTTGGAAACGTATCAAACGTTTAAATAGCACGTAGAAAGTCTTTAATAATTTCTTTTTGTTCACTTTTTTCAGACAATTTTTTCTATTCTATTTAGTAATTGTTAAGTATTTTATTATAAAAACTGATTCTTTGTTTGAATTGTTAAAATTTAATACTAATACAGAAAGAAAAGTTTCTTAATATTGTTCAAAGCTCGTGATTTAACAACTTCTGCTTTTTAACTCTTTTCACCAGTTACTTTGAAGATAAGAAAAAAATTTCATTTGATTTCAATTTAAATTGTGGTTTGTATTAGAAGGAGTTTTTATTTCACGTTGTGTATGACTTCAATAAGATTTCAAGTTGATTTTGATTTTCTATTTACCTGCTGTGAAATTATGATTATTTATTTGAAATATGAAAATCTGTTTTTCTTTGTCATTACGTGAGTGGAATTTTATTTGGAAAATGTTATTGGCAAATAAATGTAAACTTGTGCAATACAGACTCTCGTATATTGGATATTTCTATTGAAAATAAAATAAATAAGTTAATTGTACGAAGAAAGTAAACTATCCTGATATCCAACTTTATAATCAGAGAGATATAATAGACAAATACTTAAGACAAAGAGAATAAATTGAATTGGGGTACACGGAGAATAATAAATCTTAAAAACTTTATAAATAGAATAATTAGTTTTGTGGTTATTTTATTGAACTGTTAATGGTTTTTAATCCATATTTAGATATTTTTAATTAGGCTTAAGTTCATTGAATTTAATTTTTATGAAGACAGGAATTTTACAACATGAAATTAATTAAAATTTTATTGATCATTTTTCATTCTTGACTGCGCTGAGATTTGAACCCAGGCTTTCACGGACAGGTTGCCTACACCATTTTTCATTGAAATTGAGAAAATTCCAAATGAAAATAAAAATTTCAATTTGAAATTGAGAAAATTCCAATTGAAATTGAGAACATAAATTTGAAATTGGGAAAATTCCAATTGAAATTGAGAATATCAATTTGAAATTGAGAAAATTCCAAAAGAAATTGAGAATTTCAATTTGAAATTTAGAAAATTCCAAATGAAATTGGGAAATTTTAATTAGAAATGTAGAAAATTCCAAATGAAATTGAGAAAAATCCAAATGAAATTGAGAAATTTTAATTTTAAATTGATAAAACTGAATTATATGATTTTTATTATATTCATACAACAAACATAAGAATGAAGAAATGAAAATAAATACAAATCGCAGTATTATTGACCAACAGGCATATCTTCCAGATCCAGAGCAGATTGATAAAACGTTGTAGTATGTTGTATGGCTCTACTGCAATCTCCAGTAGTTATACATGTCTTAGAAGCCTTAATCACCTTTTCTAAAACAGCAAGCCTCTGCTCTCCTACATTGGGGGGAATTACTTTCGATACATTCATCTTTGTTTTCGCCATACTTTTTATTTTTGACCAAATAATTTCAATGGGGTTAATCATCGGTGAATAGCGGTTCAATCGCAGGAGTGTAGCTGGAGAGTATGATGAAAACAAAGATGAATGTACCAAACGTTATTCCTCGAATTGAGTAGAAGAGCAGAGACTTGACTTTTTAGAAGAGGTGATTAAGGCTTCTAAGACATGGAGATTGCAGTTCATACTACGCCATACAACATACTACAAGGTTTTACCAATCTGCTCTGGATCTGGAAGATATGCCTGTTGGTCAATAATACTGCGATTTGTATTTATTTTCATTTTTTCCATCATTATGTTTGTTTTGTTCGTTCGTTGTATGAATATTAAAAAAATTATATAATTCAATTTTATAAATTAAAATTTCTCAATTTCATTTGGAATTTTCTCAATTTCAAATTAAAATTTCACAATTTCTTTTGGATTTTTCTTAATTTCAAATTAAAATTCTCAATTTCATTTGGAATTTTCTCAATTTCAAATTGATATTCTCAATTTCAATTGGAATTTTCTCAATTTCAAATTGATAATCTAAATTTCAATGGGAATTTTCTCAATTTCAAATTGAAATTGTCATTTTCATTTGGAATTTTCACAATTTCATCTGAAATTTCCTCATTTTCAATGAAAGATGGTGTAGTTTCGATTGTAACCATCGATTGTGAAAAATTATCAATAAAATTTTAATTAATAGATATTGGGAATTATTTCTTTTTTCATAAGCAACTTTATTATATTCAACATTTCTAATTTTTCGAATTTATTCTATGAGTTAAATTTCAGTTATGTATTTTATAAAGCTTTTTGTAATAGCTCTATACCTAAAAATTTTTTAGAAATGACTTTATACACTACCAGACTATTATATTGTATTTTCTAGTTACATTTTACCTTAGCTTTCCGTTGGATAGCAATGAAGTATATTTATGTACAGAAAAATTTACAATTATTAGACACCAGCAGAATGTAATGCATTTTCTGGCCCGCTACGGCCTCATAGAATAAATTCGAAAAATATGAAATGTTGAATAAAATTTTAATTAATTTCATGTTGTAAAATTCCTGTCTTCCTAAAAATAATTTAATGAAAATAAATTCAATGAACTTAAGCCTAATTAAAAATATCTTAACTTTATAAATATATTTAAAAGACAATCTGGAGATATTTGGGGAAAATTTCCAGGTTATGTGTAAAAAAAAATAAGCATAATTTTAGAAATAAGGAGTCAAATATTTTGACATTCAGTTTGAAGAAGGTTTTTTTTTTTAAATCAAAGAATTAGTTTTTGTTACAATATTGTCTACTGTACTTAAAAATTTTTAACTACAAAAAAAATGTAAATTTTTTAGTACAGATTTAAACGGCAAAGTATTAATGTTAAAGTTAAAAAGAAAGATCAGTTTTTCTCCAAGTGTAAAACGTATTTTCTTGCTCATATTACGCACGAGTTTAATAAATTAAATATGTATATAAATAATAAATAAGGAAAAGACAAATACTGCCAGTAGCTGATAGTTTATTACATAGAATATTGACTAGAATGGAAAGTGAGAGAAAAAACCAAAATCAGCTGTCACAAAAAAAAAACCTAACTATACGATTGTGTTAGTAATAACTGTATTTCCCAGTTGACAAGACTGAAGTTGGCGACATTGTCGTCAACGATTTATGCACGACATGTCCTCTATCACTTTGGATCTCTGGAAGACAATATTGATAAAATGTCGTGGACGACAAAATATTCGACATTATCTATTGTCTTTTATACAAGCCTATCACGAAAAAATGACCGACATTGTCTTGTAAGATGTCTGATATCTACACCTATACACTAAAGTATGAACGACAGTGTATTGTAAGGTGGCCTCTATCAACAACTATACACGACAGTATGAGCAACAGTAACTACAACATGATCCGCATTGTCTTGTAAGGTGTGCTCTTTCCACAACTAAACGCGAATGAACGACATGAAGAGCGACAATGTCTTTCTTTGTGTCGTGCACGATTCTCGTGACTCTGGTTCGAAAATGTCGTTGACGATTTTTTCTGTCTGCCCTTCACATGGCGTGCAGGAATAACCATTGTCGCGCATCCGTCTTAAAGATGTAGCCAACTGGGTTTACTTTATTGCTGCATTTCACACTTATAGAATTTAAAGGCAGAATAATTTTGTTTTGTTTTTGAGAGAGTTTTGGTTCTATGCAATATTGTATGGTTTATTAGGTGATGCTTTGGGGGTTAAAAGGTCCTTAATATAAGTACGAGTTTTTGGCCAACTCCTGCCAAAAGTAGCCATCTTACAAAGAAATACTGTGGTATCTCGATGTAACATCCGGTAGAATGTGAGGCCGATTCATAAAATCGAAAAAGTTTGCTAAATACGATACTCTTTTGTTTCACTTTTATCAACAAAAAGTAAATTTTTTGAAGCTAAATTAAACAAAATATGTTTTTTTAGAAGTATAGAACTTTGAAATGGAATAAAACAAAGATAAATTTGTTAAATGGTCATGAAATTTATTTTATTCGAAAGATCATCTGCTGGCATTATATTATAAATATGACTTCTGGCATATGATCGCCATGGCTGGCTCGGACGTATTATCAGGTCCAAGTTCGATGACTTTTTCCAACATTTGTGGCCGTATATCGGCAATAACTCGGCGAATGTTGTCCTCCAAGCGGTCAATCGTTTCGGGAGTATCGGCGTAGAGTAGCGACTTCACATATTCCCACACAAAATAGTCTAGCGTTAAATCGCACGATCTTGGAGTCCAATTCATGGGTCGAAACGTGAAACTATGCGGTTACCAAACGTTTTCTTTAATAAGTCAATTATGGCGCGAGCTGTATGTCATGTTGCGCCGTCTTTTGGGAACCACAGCTCCTGCACATCATGGATATTCAATTAATGAACGCGGTCACCGTTGACTGTAACGTTCTAACCAGCCCATAAAGCTCACAAATCAGCTAGTTTTTCTCGGTGTAACGGTGTCTCAACATACACTTGAGAATGATCATCACTCCAAATGCAGCAGTTTTGCTTATTGACTTATCCATTTAAATCAAAGTGAGCTTCATCGCTAAACAAAATTCGTACACTGAAAAATTAATCAGTTTTGATTAAAATATAATCCAGTAAATTACGCGTTTAATCGAGTAGATTGAACGATTAATGAAGATAATTAAACATTTAATTGATACTTTTAATTTGTTAACTTGTGGAAATTTAAGTAATATTTTAATAAATATTACAAATATTATGATTGAAACCAATTTCTATTTTTTTCTGTGTATTTTGAACAGAATCATGACTTTCAAAATAAATTTCCACAATTTGGAAGCGTTGTCTGGGCATCCGTCAGTGTATTTATGTTGAAATGTCAAACCAAACTAAACTTAAATCACTTGATAGCTGATAAAATGGCCTGAGGTTAAAAAATTTTTGCCAACTTAAAGTGTTATACTTCTATAAAAAAAACACCCTTTATGTACATCACGGGGTTTTATTTTGTCCAAAGATGTATTTTACATATGACTTTTCTCACATCTTGGTTTTCGTTGATATAAAATTTATGTATACGCAGTGTTAAGAAGATTAAATAATATTTAGAGGTTTCACATAATGATCGTTATTATCTCAAAATAAAAAAAATCAAATATTGAAGAACTTTGTTTGATTATAAAAATACTGCATACTTTTCATGTCTGAACTCTAAACTGAGACCAAAGAAAGGAACTTGGCTTTTATAAAAGGTGTTTATTGGTTTGGTGTTTATTGATTTTGGAGCTCGAATTCTAAAGCAGATACAACTTCCTCAAATAAGTTTATATGTTATGGGTGTGATGGAAATCACATGAGAAAAGACTGTAAGTTTAAAAATGCAAAATGTTTGCTTTTGGGAAGCTGGAGCACATTGCAAAACTATGTAAGACAAAAACTGGGCAAGTTTCGTGTCAACAATATGATGACGATTATGAAGCGGTTAAACAATTGCGTATTGTTAATCAGGTTAAGCATTAGAAGCCATATGATAATAAATTAAAAGTAAAAAACTTTTTAAAAAAACAAGCTTTTATTTGAATGCGCTAAAAAAAAAATAGTTTGTTGCTTTAAAACTTTTACTATCAACTTATAACGTAATTACACTATTTATGTGATATAAAAGCTTGTCGCGAGATTTAAGTAGTTGTTTTACTTAGTTTGAAAATTTTAATAGTTAAAATCAAGTTATTAATTTTCCTGTTTTTCTGCACAAGTAAAGCGCGCGACAAGCTTTTATATCATATAAATTGTGTAATGACGTTATAAGTTGATAGTAAAAGTTTTAAAGCAAGAAATAATTTTTTTTTTCTTTTTAGCGCATTTAAATAAAAGCTTGTTTTCAAAAAGGTTTTTAATTTTAATTAATTTTTTCTTTTTTGCGCATTTAACCCTGCGGCCACACGATCAAGCTTTTGTTGATATTCTTTTACATATACAGCTTGTCAAAATTTAGATAAATTAAAAGCTGTGACGTAGACTGCACGAAATTTGTAAACAATTTACTTTCAAGAGGTCATCAAGAAAACAATTTATACTGACAAACGAAAAAAGAGCAATCTCGTGGTCAATTTAAAAGGTGTGAGTGTGTTAGTAAAAAAAATGAGAGTGAGAGCAAATTGAAAGGAATCGAAAGCAGTGATGCCGTTAGGATACAAAAGATACATTTTTCGTATCTTTTGATGACTTCATGTACCATGTACAATCCTGATATTTTTCGTATCTTTTGAATCTGTACGAAAAATGTACAGAATTAAAATATTAAACTTTCCGTATCTGACAAAGTTTTTTAAAGTTATCATTTCATTCATGAATACGAAAAAAAAAAGTGACAACTAAATAAGCTTCATACAGACAGACGGTGGTGCTATTGTGTGAACATTGTAAGCTCATTTGTATTTGGCAGATGTGTAAAACTAAAATTAAAATGGCACCATTGTAAGGAAAATTTTTCTATTGGCAACGCCTGCTTACAATATTGTATGATCTGACCACCGTCTGTACGAAGCTATACAAAAATAACATGTATTTTGATGTTAGGTTTTCTATGTTCTTCTGTCATCTGCTTATTCTTGTGTATGTGTGTTAAGATTAAATTTTAGAAGAAAAATTAATGTGAATTTTTTCATATAATCGCCTTAGTATTAACGCCTTAACTGGTATATTTTTTTTACAAAAATGAATGATAACATCCACAGATAGTAACATATAATTAATTTTAAAGTTTGCGTACTGTATTTTTAAAAATTGCACACCTATTTAATATTTATGACTTAAATAAATATCCATTAAATATGAAATAAAAATGTTATGGTTATAAATGTTAAACGTTGAAAATTAATTTTAAAATTTGTTTCAAAATGTTTCTTTTGGGAAAAAGTGTATCTTTTTGGAAACTAAAATGTATCTTTCTCGAAATTTCACTGGCAACACTGATTGAAAAGCAAAAATTGATCGTGTGGCCTTCAAGTAAATAAAAGCTTGTTATTTAAAGAGGTTTTTTACGTGAGTACGAAATTTTAGGTGAATCGGTTGAGCATACACATCTGCCCCAAAATTGAGTTGAAAGCTTTAAAAGTTCGCCATATTTGATTTAGAGTGACGTCATATTATTTTTCCAGTTATTCTGAGTAAGCCCTTTCATTTGATACCCATATTGTAGAAGTGCATTAAAAATAACTGAACCGTTATGTTGTGCTGGCGGTTACGCAATACATGGATTTAGAATGACGTCACACAGGTCCAAACTGAAAGTGTATACAAAATTTCAGCTCAATCGATTGAAGATTACTGCTTCAAAATTGAGTTTGCAAGATTTCACCCGAACAAACATACATACATTGTAAGTTAAATAAAAGCTTTTAAAAGGATGATTTCTCTAAATATCGATGGGAAGGTGTTGGAAATGGAATTAGATACATTTGCACCTTGTAGTATAATTAGTAAAAAGAACTTACGCCTTATTAAGCCTAATTTTAAGCTACTGAAGTCTGACAGAAAGTTTGCAAGTTATACAGGTCATTGCAGTAATTGCATTGGCAGAGTCATGGTTAACGTAACGTTTGGAATAACTTCTCGTGTTTTGAATTTATATGTTGTGGACTACGAGTTAGATTCGTTGTGTGGACGCGAATGGATAACTCATTTTGCTCATGAAATTCATTTTTCAGACTTGTTTTCATATCCAAAGAGGGTTAATATACAAAAGGATGGGTTCAATTCAAATATGTTTCATGGTATTTCTTTCGAAGTTAATGTTTTAAATTATATCCAAAAAAATCAACTCAAGCAAATTATTGAAAGTTTTAAGGACTCTTACTTTGAGCACTTAGAACTCGGCAGGGAAAGTGATAGGTGCACCTATAAGAGTACATATGAAACCTCTTGCATCTGACCGATATTCGCTAAACTAAGGGAAATGATATGAGCTTTAAGAGATGCGTACGCAGAGGAAATTGATTCTAAAATTAATGATGGTTTTTAAAAAAAGGTCGAATTTTCAGAATGGGCATCAACTACTCATGTTGTTACTAAGAAAAATTGAGCTTTACGTTACATCAAAAGATGCACAGTTTCTTTAGCAAAATAGTGGAACAAGTTTTAATCTTACGGTGGCCAGTTTTTGCATGGCATGCTAACTAAAAATTTTATCGAAAAACCGTATTTTCTTTAGTAAAAAATTGCAAGGACTTGTCCCTAAAAAGAAATTCTTTTTTGTTATGCTTTTAAGGCTCAGACTTTATTTTGTTACAATATTAATTCAAATAGTATCCTCTGATATTATGAAAAACACTTAAAATAAATAATTTTAAGTACATACTAATATGTATAATAAAATCTTTTCTTAAAAAACAATTATTAAATATGGGGTATATTTAAACTAGACATCTGTTTTGAAATCTCACGCAATGTTTCGTCATTAGCACTCGACTGAAGGTGCGGCGGGCGTCGCTGTATTAATTGACTAATATTAGATGGAATTTTATACGGGAAGGACCTGCCATCATTATTTCCGCTTCCCCCGATTGCATTGATAGATGGTCCTGGTTCTGGCATTTCAGAACTCATTGACTTTTGTTTGGCTATAATGAACTCAGCTTGATTAAACTGTTGGCGTTTCTTATAGAATTCAGAACGTCTGCGTTCTTCAGGATCAAAATCTAAGCTTTGCAATGGGGTTGTTAGTTCATTCGTATTACATGGGCGCTCATCGTCGTCGTCGTCATCGATATCATATTCATGATCTTCATAGCCATTGCGCATTAACTTATTGGATCGTTCTAAAGTTTCTCGTAAACGCCTGCGTAAATCTTCAGCTGCTATAGCATCAGCATGTCGAGGAAAGGGGGTTTTAGCTTCTGGTATTGCCATGAAACCATAATCTTTTGGAATAGGATGATTAGTTTCTCGTAGGTTTTCTTCATTAAAACGTAATTTTTTCTGCACTGAGAGTTTGGCATTTTGTGATGATACACTTCGGTGTTGAGATTTTGACAACATTTTTTCTTTCGTTTTGTTTTAAATTTTACACAAATTAGTTATTAAGGAAATATAAAAATGAAAATATTTATTTTATGAAAAGTCAAATTAACTAATATTTGATTGGTTTGGTATACGTTTTCGCTCAGCTGATTGATTTTTATATATGAACAAGGCGAATTATGCTAGCTATCCTATGCTAGGAGAGTTATTCTAGCTATCCCATTTTTAAAAAATACTATGTATTTTGGTTTTGTAAAAAGTTAGAGTGAATGTCAAAATTATTTGTTGAAAATATAAACAAGGGAATTTTTTTGTTTATAAAATATACACAATTGCTTTAGAGTAAATCTTTTTCCTGTATTGCAAATTTATTGTGGCTCCACTTAATCCTTACACACTTTTTAATTCCTTGATTTTATATTTTATATTCACTTTTTTGTTTTTTGAAAACAAAATAATTTTTTTTATTTAGAATTTAGATTTTTATTGAATTTAAAATTTTAACCAAGGCGAATTTACTTCATGTGGCGGCGAAGAGACAGCCGATTATTTTTTTTTTTAGTCAGGCCAGAATTGTCAAAAGTTTTGTTGACATGTGCTTTTTAAAATTGTGTTTTTATATTAAATTTTAGTTTGCAACTTATTAATGAAAAAGTTAACAAATAAAGAGACAATTTATTAAATTATGTGTAAGAATTAATATATCTTAAAGGTGTTTTTATGTTTATGTGCTGTTTTACTGCTCAAATGCATAAAATGAATACAGAAAAGAAACGGTTTAAATTAATTTCAATGCAACGTTCACCTCAACCAAATTTACAATTTAGTGCTCACTATTATTTTCTTAATTCTAAAAATGATTTCTTTTATATTTTATTTTTTGACTCAAATGTTTTTGTTCATTTCTTCAATCCCAAATTTAAAATAAAAATTTTATAAAATATCTAAAAATAAGAAGCCACTAAATAAATTATTTCTAAATAAATTCATGTTTTAATTTTATTTATCAGTGGGGAATATTTTTATGTTAAAAATTTGTATTTTAAACTCATATTAGCATAATTACACTAAAGCAATTTTACAATTTGGTAATTATTTTTCAAATTCTGACCAAAAACATACGTTATTAAGGAAAAGGGATCATTCAGTTAATCCAAAATATTATAAATATATGTATTTTAAAATTGCTGTATGACAGCCGGTTTAAATATAATTAAAGCATCATGTGCATATTGTCAAACATACTTTTAGCGTTAGTGGTTTCAGCCTGAAAATCCATGTTGAATTATTTTATATCGTTTGTGAACTTTTGAAGCTGTGAACATTTCAAATATGGAGAATTAGGATTATAAGGCATTTGTGGACATATATACGTTTAATAGTAATTTTACTTCTTAGAATGTTTACAGGTCGACCTAAACAAAAGAGGTACATAAACGTGTTTTATATGGTCCAATTAGTAGGTCTGCGCGAAACGCCTGCTGATTTTTTTGCAGAGTTGTGTTTTTTCGTGCAATGGTTTTTGACATCATTATCATGTTTTACACAAACAAAATTTGTGTTGTTTTTCCTATCGATGCATTGTTGTAGTTTTGCGCAACCTACTCATTCGTCCATGGGTTTTAAGATACAAAAAATTGTGCTGCAGATACATTTTGAACAAAAAACTGATGTGGCGATCAGCAAAATCGGATTTTTCAGCCGACAGATATTGAATTTGTGTTATAATTTATTTAATAAAAATTTTATTAAAGGAGTTTTTTACTATCAAAGTTGTTTGTGGGAATACTATTATTTATTAAAAGATTTTGTTTGTTGTGCTTAATTCCCTTTTTAAGTAATTGATAAAAAATACTGAAATTTATTGTTGGAGGATAAGCTGTTTCTATGCGCATTTCACTGGTTGCTTAGGCCAGATCATCAGGAAACGTTCTCCTAAATAATTTAAGAAAAGCCAAAGCTATCAGCAAACAAAACTACAGAGGGAATGAGAATTACCTACAAACACTCAGAAAGTCTTGTTTGCAACGATATCAAAGCTTAAACAAAATACCAAACAATAAATCAGTGATGAGTTTTATATTTTCTTACATTTCCCGCTACAATTATTTGGAATTCTCCCAACATTAATTGTAGTTGTAAGTGGGTAAAGAAAAAACATATTAAAAACAAAAACAAAGTGCTTTTATTGTTTTCGCAAGAAATCAAAATAAAAACAATTTGCCAGTTCAGTTTTTTATGCAGTTTTTTACATAAGAAATGTTAGCGTTTTTATTTAGGTTAGTTTGTAAAATAAGCAAAACTTTAAATAATTTACCCAAAAAAAAAAATTCTTTTACATCCTCAAAATAAGCCCGAAATAAATTTTTGTTATCTAATTTGAGATTAGAACCCCAAGGCGAATTCATTTATATATTAATTCGCCCTGTTTTTGACATTCAATGACCGAAAAACAAAATACTTTGTTGTTTTTTGTGTTGTTGACTTGTTGTAGTCTCGCCGCCACCTGAAGTAAATTCGCCTTGATTTTAACTAATTTTTTCACAAAATGTAAACACAGCTTGACATTCAGTATACACACAAATAAATAAGCAATAAACAGATGACTCGAAAATACCACCTGTATGAATTCGACTTGTATATGAAATTGTTTACTCTAAACGTCTTAAACTTGCAAAAATGATTTTAATTAATTTTAAAACAATAATTTTCACTAAATATGTATGTATAATGAGTTCTCATTTTTATCTGCCTTTAATAATGTCGATTACCTTATTAAATTATATTATAAGTAGTAAAAAACTTGTAATTTTTTTAGAAAGTTCTTTAAAATAACCTTCGAAGAAAGCATTTTGTTCTGCTTAATATTCAAAAGCTTTAAAGATTGGCCTTAATACGAGTATGTTAAAAAAAAAGATCTCTTCAGAAATCGTATAAGAACTATTGTTAATGATTTGGTGTGAAGTGAATTTATACACGGAATCGATACTATCCTACCTTGATGTCATCTTAGCAGGGATAGCTTTTTCAATCGGAAGAGCTAACATTTTGACTTAACAACTTTCGATTTCAAATGAGACTACAATTTTATTGATTTCGGCTTTGGACAAAGCCGCCAAAGAACACTTCTAGTTAGTTCCCACATCCTCCTTAAAATATAAAAATCGCTTTATAGCGAGTAATGGACTCGTTCTATAATTGCGCTTAGTCCACTACTTAAACGACAAAAAATGTGTCGCAAAACTTGTTATTGCAACCACGCTCATTGTCTTACGCGCGGCTATTATTTAAAGTAATCCCAATCACTGCAATTCATGCGTCACACGAAAAATGCAAGTCTCGTGCACTCCTCTATTTTTCCTTATAAAAATGTTCCCGGTAACGAAATGTATTTTTTTTTTGTTCTCCAGCGATGTGCACAGAAAATGTTCAGTAGTTTTTTATCAATTAAAAAAATTGTTTAAAAAGTTTTTCAATTTAATTAATATGATAATTTAATCAAATTATCATATCAATTTAATTTTGATTTAATTAACATTTTAATTGTTTTAAAATAAATTTTTAAATAAAATATTAATTAATAGATATTGGGAATTATTTCTTTTTATAAGCAACTTTATTATATTCAACATTTTTTAGTTTTCGAATTTATTCTATGAGCTAAATTTCAGAAACTGCATTACATTCTACTGGTCCTTAATAATTGTAAATTTTTCTTAACATACAATATACTTCATTGCTATCCAAAGGATAGCTTAAGTAAAATGTAACAAGAAGATACAAGATAACAGTCTGGTAGTGTACAAAGTCATTCCTAAAAATTTAAGGAATGGAACTATTACAAAAAGCTTTATAAAATCCATAACTGAAATTTAACTCATAGAATAAATTCGAAAAATAAAATAATGTTGAAAAAAATATTAATTAGTAACTTTTCGATTTAAATGTGAGTAACTGAAACGAAAGTGCCATATATTGAAACAAACAGCTGTTTTTCTCACTTAACTGCGTCTGTAACATTTTTGGCGAGTAATAACTGTCACGTAAGGACATTTTTCGCCAATATACTGAAAAAGTGTGTCTATAAAATTTTTGTGAGAAAGTTCTCGCTTTGAACTGTCAAATAAACTCACTCATAAAAACCGGGTGAGAAAAATTTTTAACACTAAAAATAAATTAAAAATGCTTAATGCAATGAATTTTAACACGTAAGAGATATGTATTTTGTTTTTGACAGATTTTTTCATTGTTTAATTATTTTTCCTTTAACTTTTTTGAAAAATATACGAATGTTTTCAAAGCAATTTGTTTATCAACAAACATTAAAGTCGCACTTTAAATTTTTTGGTATAGCCGAGGGTTGTTTTTTCGCCGCCGTCGTTGAAAATTTTTAAATTTTAGTCAAATTTGGTCGCCGTCAACGATATGTTTGTCTAGCGTTCTCAACATCTGAATTTCGTATCTGCTTCGAGTGGAATATTATGACATTTATAACATAACAACGTTATCTCTTTTGATGGTTTTCGACATGAGTTACAGACACACTTTTTTCTCACTTCTCGAGAAACGATGGAATATTTTGTTTCACATGTTTTCAATGTGAGAAGTTCTCACCAAAGTTACAGAACATAGGTACTGTGCTATATTTAATTAATCAATTAACACATTGTTTGAAATGGCAAAGTTTTTTCATCATTTTTTTAATAAAAATTAAAAATATCATTTATTGAAAAAATAAGTTCACAATTTTCAATTTTTGCACTTTTTGGTAATCATTTTGGTAATAAAATCAACAAATTGTTTGCTTGGTTTTATGAATTTGGTGATTAGAGGCAACTTTTAATTTTTTCCGTGTAAAAAGCCTTACCCACGTTTTCACAACTTATCGATAGCTAAAGATAAGCTTATATTGGCGGTATAAAAATGGTTCCCTTATTAAAACTTTACTTTAACCTATCAGGTAGGATGAACCTTCATTCAACTTATCAATCACTTTAGGTTAAAGTAAAGTTAGAATAATGAATAAATACTTGTTATACGGCCGATAAAATCCTACCTTTAGCTATCGGTAAGTCGTGAAAACGGGCCTTAAAGTTATGGAGCTTTTCTTTCGTAAGGTATATAAATGATTTTAAAGTTTTTAATTTGCTCGTACCACTTAGAAAAAATAACGACACGACACGTTCTCTTCAAATAGGATAAGTATAAAAGATATAAAAATGTATTTAATGCACAATATTAGGAAAAACATAGCGAAGAATTCTGCATCACTAACTACAAAATATAATTTTTTGAGCTATGACGACGCTGCCGCAAATGAGCGATATGTAAATGATCAAAAACAATCATGTTAATTACGTTAATTTATTGTTCGGAAATATGTATATATAGTTATAAGTTATAACTATACCAACTTCTCCCAAATAACGACCTTGACTAATAACGAAACACAGGTCTTTGGATTAAAAAAAAGAATAATTTTATAATTAAACGTAGTCTTCATGGAGCTCTAACGTTTCTCCATTTTTTTGTATCCCTTTCAATCAATTGATTTACCAGATCATCAAAATAGGTTTGTAAGATGATTTTGTCGTTGGAGTCAATTCCCTTTACGCTGAACCATTTGTTCAGTTTTGGAACAAGAATTAGTTACCCGGGGCTTAATAAAAAAAAATTCTTAGGCATATAAAGGGTGGTTTTTATGTAAGGGCCGATGTTGATTTTGAATATAACACAAATTATTTAGCAAATTATTGTCACTTCTTTGTATTATGATAATATTGGTATGGTTCAATTATGTATGGACCAAGATATCGGCCAAACGGCCGACGCGACCTCGGGGGCACACCTCCATCCGATGGTCAAAATTTTCGATGACGCTGAGGCATAATTAATGTTCTATGCCGTTAATGTGCAGAATTATCTCATCTTTTTGCTGTCTTATCGACGTACGCCTTTTTTTCAAATAACCCCAAAGAAAGTAGTCGAACGGTGTCAAATCACATGATCTTGGCGGCCAATTGACATCGCCACCACGTGAGATAAAACGGCCATTGAATTTGTCGCGCAAATGAGCCATTGTTTCGTTAGCTGTGTGGCAAGTGGCACCGTCCTGTTGAAATCACATATCGTCAACATCCATATCTTTTAATCCGGGCCATACAAAGTTCGTTATCATCTCACGATAGCGAACACCATTCACAGTAACTGCCTGACCGGCCTCATTTTGGTAAAAATACGGCCGGATGAGGCCGCCAGCCCATAAACCGCACCAAACAGTCACTCTTTGTGGGTGCATTGGTTTTTCGACAATCACTCTTTGATTATCATTCGCCCAAATGCGGCAATTCTGCTTATTGACGATTCCACTCAGGTGAAAATGTGCCTCATCACTGAAGATGATTTTCACGATGTGCATTTTGATTTGAACGCCCATTTTCATAATAAGTCTGAATAACTTTAATGCATTGCTCGATTGTGTATCTTTCCATGGTTGAAATTGAGTTAGTCTGAAATTGAGAAATGCCAAAAGAAATACAGAAAGAGCTTGACGTTCGTTCGCATTTAACATTGGCCCTTAAAATTTAACCACCCGTTACATGGATTTTTGTCATGAAATGCATAATGAGCACTTGAAATTTATTTTTTTTTTTTTCATTTCTCCTCAAATTACAATGAAGTCTGCTGGCAAACACAAACTAATAATGCAACTTATTAAAATTTTGACATAAGACAACTGAGAAATGCCTGTTGACAGAAGCAGTGCTGCCCTTTCAGTTAAGCGTCACGAAATTTTAAAGTAACGCACTTATTGACCCGCCCTCGGCTTAAATTGTTTCTTCGTTTCATAAATCCCTTATTATAAGTGATTCTTGGGTATTATTGCTCTAAGTCCTTACTTAAAGAAATACTTATTTCCCTATTTTTAAATATCAGAAAGAGTACGTGACACAAAAAAAATTATATCAACTAAAATCATAATATGTAGTGGTATATGAAATCAATTAAAGTAAAAAAATTTTCTATGTAAGTACGAGTATTTACAAACATTACAATCAATCTATGTAAATAAGCCCTCATGCAGTTTTCTCGGTGATCTGTTTAATCTAGTGCAACAAATCCGTTTGCCACAAATTTATATGTTAGCCACATACTACAAATTGGCGGCTTTACAATTTTTTTTTATAATTATTTTATTTTCATGTTGTTTTTGCTTTTTTTCGAACTGTGGTCAAGTAAAAACATATTGAATTGCAACTCATTGCAATTGTTAACATTTCAATTTACAACTTGTATTGGAAATTCACAATAAATCAAATTGAACTGGCAGGAAAAGTTAAAAAAAAACAGCAACAACATTGTCAACTACAAATAAAAGCAAATAAAATACATACTCTCATACAGTCATATGCATACACATGCATACTTAGAATTTCATACGTAGACTTTCATACAATAAAAATGCAAATGTACACAATCATTGTCGTCAGTAAACAAATAAATGCAACAAAAAACAACTGTGTAATAAACGGGTACAACCAAATTTAACGAGAACGCAAATAAATACAATACAATTTATTTAACAACAAAAAACTCAAAAACAAAATAAATAATTGAAAAATCCAACAACTGTTTTGGAATCAAAAAAAAATCGAAAAAAGCTTTGTTCAATTGCAAAAAAGGATTCAGTCAAATGTTAATTAAGTGCCAAAAAAAAAAAGCAGGCAACCAATTGGAAAAATCCACCGAAAATATTTCCATTTGATTTTTAGCCAAAAATTTTTATTCAACAACTATTTCAATCATTCAAACATTGGAATACAAGATAAAATACAAAAGCAAGAAAATTTTTAAGGTCATCTACAGATTTTGTGGAAAATTGGTTCGAAATTGAAATATCAATGGATTGAAATTTATACATGAATAAAAAAAATTGTGCAGATTCACCTACACAATTACACACGTGTGTTGTGAAGTATCCCTGCAATCAATGTTGTCGTCAACTAAAAAATTAATGCATTAATAGTTAATGCAAAAATTTCCCAAGATCTATGCGAGCATAAAATTTTCTGATTTTCTTTTTTGAAAATTTTCATTTTGTGTCTTTCTTATTGTGTTTTCTTTTGCTATTTGGAATTTTGTGTTTTTCACTGCTAATTGTTTTGTGCATGCAAAACGTTTAACTGACTTTAAGTTTTATACACAGTCGGACAATTGACTACTTCCTTCGACATCACAATGTATAGTCAGTTGGCTCCATTAAAAATAGTCCAGGCATCAACCACAACTGGTTAAGAAAAATTTAACTTAAAGTTAACTGACTTTAAGTGATTTTCCAAAAACTCTGCCATAAAAAATTAATGTGCTTTCTATTTATACTCTACAACCGTTATAAGTTACAATCACTTTCTTAGTTGATTGAAACATGTCCGTCCGACCGTGTAAAATTTTGGTCGAAGTGCAGTTTGGAGTTTTGAAAACAATTCAGTATCTAGTTTTTTCAAGAATGAAGACTCTATTAGTCAGAAAAAATTTATTCAATTTCGATATAATCATCATATCGTTTAGTCTTTTAAAGATTTTAAACGAAAATATAGTTATTATATATTTTCTATTTACTATGATAGAATCATTAATTTTCTACAAATAAAACAAATTCTTAATTAAGATATTTTTAATTAGGCTTCAGTTCATTGAATTTAATTTTCATTAAATTATTTTTATGAAGACAGGAATTTTACAACATGAAATTAATTAAAATTGTTATTGATAATTTTTCATTCTTGACTGCGCTGAGATTTGAACCCAGGCGTTCACGGACAGGTTGCCCAGACTAGTTTCGATTGTAACCACACAATCTCGTCGGTGGGGTTTGCCGTTTTACTCACTCGGCTATTGAGGCCGGGCGACGTCAATAGTCAAACATCAATTGGATTAAAAACCATTAACAGTTCAATAACATGAAAATAACCACAATACAAATTCTTAATATCACAGCTTATAACACGCGGTTCAGACGGTGATTTTTTCCATGTTTTTTAAGACATGATTTTTGGTGTTTGTTGGCGAACGATATAGCGAAGCAAGCGGGGTAGAGAAAAAAACACGTTTTCTGATCTATGTGTCTCTTTTTATATTTTTCTTAGCAGCCATTCGTATTTTTGTTATGTTGCTTCATTTTATTTTTTATTTCAATGTGGCAACATCTCTTTACAATACAAAACATGGAGCGCATTAAAATTGTTCGTTTTTATAAATAAGCAAGTAAAGAAGAATTACCGATAATGGGAAAAAAATCTACCCTAAAATCATGGGGAAAAAATCTTCGTTTGAATCTGTTGTGATTTTCGAAGCAACTTTCAAAAGGAATTAAAAAAAAGACATGATTTTTAAATCACGGTCTGAATCTAGCCTAACTATATTAATTAAGAACATTGTTAAAAATATTAGAAAAGTTTCAACAAATTTTCATTAATTACTTAATAACTTTTGTAATTTTTTCTGTGTACAAAAATGTGTTTTTGTTTTAATTGGAATTTTATTGCTGGTGAGCTAGTCAGGGCTAGCTCGAAAGCCCAGATGATGGGCCCTGAGCCCTTTTGTGGGCTTTTAGAGGACTGGGCTCTCAGGGAGCACAGGAGATACTGGGTATTACTCCCGGGATTGTATCAGGCAAAGGAACTGATCTTTTCCGGGTGTACAATGGAGACGAGAGGTCTCAATGGACGGGAATTGCAACTTTTGGCGGCTTATCTGACAGCTCGCCACACGGTCAAGTACCACCTGTTTCGGATTGGCTTGACAGAGGACCAGGAATGCAGACTGCGTTTTGATGGGGAAGAATCCACGGGACATATACTGTGTGACTGGCCGGCGCTGGCATGGGCCAGAAGGAGGCACGATAGGCGTGTCCCGAGTCGGTGCAATACCGGCAAAAGACATACTTAGATTCCTCTGGAAAGCTGAAGGTCTTTTGGCCAGTTAAAATGGAGTGTGTATAGTAGACTTGACTTAGTCGCGGTACCGTCTCTGTTGGGTGAAATTTTCTCGCTTTCTAAAGGAAAAAAATAATTAATTAAGTAAACTAATTAATATACATAAGTAAACTAATCTGATAAATTAATATTGAATTCTAAATTCATTTAAAAATAATTAAGATGCATCATACAAATAATTCGGTTACTAGTTTGCTCAATTCAATAACTATATTTATTATTTTTTTATTTACTTTGAATCAACTGAGGTAATTGAATAAAATATTTAATTAAATCAATTAACACATTGTTTGAAATCGCATAGCTTTTTATTAGCTAGTTAAGAAAAAATCACAATGTTTTAATTTTAACAAGTTATAGTAATTATGACAATCATTTTGGTAATAAATAATTGAAAAATAAGCCAATTCAGGCATGTTCTGAAAATCACGTGATTTCAGTTTTGTAAATCACACCGTTTTTGTGTTTTTCGGTGTGATTTCCAATTGTCCAAAGCACAAGCCAACACAAATGTAATGCCCTGTTTTGAACACGTGACAAAAATTTAGCTCTCCATCATTTAGATCATTTTTTAACTCTTTTTATGTTCTTTTCTGACAATTTGATTTTTTAACCGACTTAGCGATCTCAAGTGAGTTTTAGGGTTTGTTTGAAATTTTTCAATTTTTCCAGAATTTTAGCCATGTTCGCGATAGAAGCGATTTTTTCCTGTTAGTTTTCTGGTTCTTGACAGATTTTACGATTTAGAATAAAAAGTAGACTCTGCTATCATGCCGCTGTTAGCAAATTTTTGCAAATTCCCGGTAATTTAGCAATTTTCACCGAATTTTTGCCATTCCTTATAGTTTTTGGCATTACCCACAAAAAATCGCGACTCCGACTCCAAAATTTTTCGACACACAAAATTAAACAAAATTTTCTAATATTTTTCAAAATAAAAATTCTTCGAAATTAACGATGCAATATTTGGCAGATCACCATGAATTAGTAGATTTTAATTTATTTTACGTGTGTTGAATTAAAGTACTTAAATTAAATGGTATGAAAGTGTACAATAATTTAAATTATTTTGGTATATTGTTTGCACGTGTGAGCAAGAGTCTAAATTGTTCGCGATAGAAGCCATTTTTTCCTGTGATTTTTTAAAGCTTTTACGATTTTAAATAATATTAGACTTCAATCATGCCCCTGTTAGCAAATTAGTGAAATTTAATTCAATTAAAAAACAAGCCTAAAATCACAACAGAAGTCACAAAAGCAAATATCATTTTTATAGTGTCGTCGAATTGTTTTAACTTTAAATGATTTGTTATAAATAAAACTCGTACCCCGTACATTTTTGTTTTACTTTTATTGCACTGACCCGTTGGTTTACAAAAGAACTCTCAAATTTTAAAAATTTGATGTATTTAACTTAAAAATTTAACAAATAGAATGGGAATTTTTGTTTTTTATTTTACTTTTAAGACATTAATTTTTGCTTTGTTTTTCATGTAGTGTTGTTGTTGTTTCACCACCAAACAAGCAAATTCTTTTTTAAGTTAATTTTAATTTATTTTATATGTATAACAATTTCGTACTAATGTGCACTTAGCATTTTGAAAAATGTTAGAATCAGTTCAAAATAAATTTGCTTGGAATTTTATATGTTTATATATTAAAAAAACTGCACGCAATACTTCTTAAATAAACTACAGTTCGTTAGGAATAATATTGTGACTATAAGCCCTGCAGATAATGCGACTAGTCCATACACGCGTGTTTAAAATAGCCCATAATGGACTACACAGAAAGAAAAACACTCGGGATAAATTAAGCTTTTTATACATACTTTGAGTACGAGTCGTACTCAAAAATTCAAGTACGAATAACACTAAAACGTACTCACAACAATCCTAAATGGGATAACTTTCGAAAATCAATCCCGGAATTTCTTAAAGTAAGTATGAAATTCTTAAACCAAGTACAAAAAAGATTGAACTTTTTGTTGGTACTGCCACTCTGAGAGTATAATTACAAATTGAGAGTTTAAATTTCATATCACTTATTTAACAACACCACACAAGTAGCCAGTGTGGCCATTTTGGCATTTTTGCGGTTAAATTTAGCATTAAAAATTTTTATTTAGCTGCAAAATTTTCATTTAGCACGTGGCATTTTATTTAGCATTTTTACAATATATTTTTAGCTTTTTTAGCATTATATTAAAAATGTTGACGAATAGTTTTATTGACTTTACTTAATTTTTTTTATAAATTATAATAAATTTTAACTAAAAATAGTTGCATCCAAAATTGTAAAAATTATTTGCCCTTTGATATTACGATATTAAAGTACAAAGAGATTTCATATTGTATTTAGCTAATAATTCTATACTGTGTATGTTTGAAAAAAAATTTTTGCTTTAAACTGCTGAAAAAATAATAGCTTTAAACTTCAACTTTTCTTAAACTATAAGAAAAAATTGATCTAAAAAATGTTGTATAGCATAGAAACAAAATCGTTTTAATTTTGCAAGTATCAGCGGGCCCCTTAATTTAAAATTTAACCTCAACTAGCTGTTCTACAGATGCTTTACCAAAATCTACCCACTTGTTTATATATAACCATTTATTACAATTTCGTTAATAAATAAGTCATTAAAATGTATTTAGTTTCGATTAAAATCTCATACTGGTAATACATTTTTAATAAAAGGCTTTAAAAAATTTTAGCATTTCTTAAAATAATTTTTAGCATTTTTTGGTCGTGTTTAATGCTAGATTTAGCTGTAAAAGTTTTTAAGATCTGGTCACACTGCAAGTAGCTAAAACACGATTTGCTTGTTGTGTGTAGAAACAACAAAAACAACAGAACAAGAAGAAAACACATTATTTTCGTGTTTAAATCTTAATCAATTTTACTTTTTGAACTTTAAAAAGTAAAATTGTCTTGCCTTCAATTTCTCACTTCTCATTTAGTTTATATTCTTAGCTAAATATGTACATTAAGTTTTTAAAGTAAAAATCATATCGAGCATGATGGTGGTGTTTTATAATTGGAACTTTGTAAGGTGTGAAACAGGTAAGTAAATTAATTATAATAACAATATTCTTGTTCTAATTTCAGCTTTGGTTTATTTAAAGTACGAATTCGGAATTAAATCAACTTTATAACACTTGACTTAAGTACATTTTGAGATTGATCCAATCTCAGTTTTACTTAAATCAATCTCATTTTCGGATTATTTTAAGTACGAATCCGGGATTGAATATGGATAACTTGAGTATTTCGCGATTGAATAAGCCGTACTTGATTTAATTTTTCTTTAGTTGATTCAAGAAAATCCGTACTATTGATACCGCTCCGGATTTATTTGAGTACCGATGCATTGATTTTTTTTTTTGAGTGTAGGACCATTCGAAAGGTTACCCAAAAATATTGAAAAAACATGGTTTATTTAACATTTCGATGTCCTAGGCCTGGACGATATAACCCAGCTTTGCATTACAATAGTGTTGTCTAAAAACTACAAAATGTTCATACATACTTTCATTAGTTTTGAAACTAATCCATGTTACACTCCAGAGGATAAGTTTTGAAATTATTTTAATTGAAAACATGTCGTCTAAAAACGAGACATGTCGTTTAACTACAAACTCTTTTTTTTAGCAATGACATGGTTCATAATTGCATTACATCATACCATGTTGTACGTAGTCCAATTTATTTAAAATTATTTAAAATGGATCAAGTAGTCCAATATTATTTGCAGGGAGTACGCAAAACTGTGCGCAATATCATTATTACGAAAATATGCCGTTATTCTACTTGCTAAAACGGTTTTTTTTTTAATTATTTATAACAATCACACATCTCAGTTTTCCAAAGGTCGTCATAACGTCGTTATAAAATAAACGATATATAATTTTTTTTTTTTTTTTTTTGTTTGTTATTTTTTATCAAAAATGTTGTACGGCTCAACCACAAAATAGTTGTTTTGAATTACGACGCTATTGAAATAAATGAGCGATAAGTATGTACATAAGCCAGGGCTGGGAGTTGCTTAATGTATATAAGACTGGTCCTTATTGTCATCAAACTCTTTCTAAAGTAGTGCCTTTTAAATAGTTAAATATACTCGTAGCAGGAAAATGATTCTGTAAAAATCGATATTATAACACGTGTCCAATCATATGTTCAATTAATCGGCTTTTTTTTTGTTCGATTAAACGATTAATTGATATTTGGCATTTTTGATTTTTCGTTTAAGCGAATAAGATTTTAAAATTAATCGATTAATCGAATAATTCAAAATCCAGAAATTTTATAAACTAAGAGATTTTTTCGATAATTTTAGAAAAAATGGGTACTTGAGTAAAAAAACATTATTAATTACAAGTATTTAAATATTTTATTAACAAAAAAACAAAACAAACGTAACAATTCATACTAATTGATAAAACCTTTACAACGATAAAAAAAAATAGAACATGTGTTGAGATCCTATAATTTTATATGCACAAACAATTTAACAGATCACGCGATCAAGTTTTGTCTTTCCTTTTTATTTGCCATACTCTCTCACTAGAGCTGCTATTTTACTTAGATTTGAGATAAAAGAAATCGAAAAGGCTATTCATGCTTTAAACCCCAAGAAAGCCCCTGGTTTTGATAAGATCACCATTAAAATGCTTTTAGAGCTACCCAGCATAGCAAAGAAAATTATTCTCTTGATTTTTAATGCTATTTTACGCCTTGAATACTACCCACAAGAATGTTAAGTATCCTTAGTTAAAATGATACATAAGCCAGGAAAGGATCCTACAAAAGTTGAGTCATATAGACCTATAAGCTTATTGTATAATATATCAAAGCTGTTTGAGAAGCTGTTAGTGTCAAAATTAGCCCCAATTTTAAATGTAAATAGATGTATTCCTAACCATCAATTCGGCTTTAGAAGAGAACATAGCGCAATTGAACAGTCCCATCGTATAGTAAACGTCATAAGAAAAGCCTTTGAAGAAAAAAAATATTGTTCCGCCCTCTTCATCGATGTTTCTCAAGCTTTTAATAAAGTCTGGCATGAAGGCTTATTACATAAATTGAAGTTAAACTTACAAGTAAACACACATAAGCTGTTAGAAAGCTACTTAGTCGGTTGAAGGTTTATTATTAAACAATGTGATTTTATAAATTCTCCTCAGCCAATTGACGCTGGAGTCCCTCAGGGAAGCATCATGGGCCCACTGTTAACTTATATATACCTCAGACATGCGAACAAACAACCACACACTAACTTTTGCTGATGATACAGCTTTCTTAAGCGTACACGAAAACTGTCATGAAGCATCCCGTTACTTGCAGGATCATATATTTGAACTGAAAAAGTAGTAAAAACAATGGAGGATAAAGGTCAATGAGCAAAAATGCATACATATAACATTCACCTTGCGTCGGGAGTCATGTCCCCCTATTAAAATCAATAATCAATTAGTATTCATTTAGATCGGTGTTCATCTAGATCGGCGTTTAACATGGAAATGCCATATAGAAGCAAAACTAACACAAATGAAACTAAAAGCAATTCAAATTTTTTGGCTTATTGGAAGAAATTCTGTTCTTAGCCTCGACTTCAAACTTCTACTTTACAACTCTATATTAAAGCCAATCTGGTGCTACGGTATTCAGTTATAGGGCACAGCCTCGGCCTCAAATATCGAAAAAATTCAAAGGCTCCAAAATAAACTTCTTCGAATAATCACAGTCGCTCCCTAATATGTTAAAAACTCTAATATTCACAAGGATCTCAATGTGCCATTAGTAAAAACTATTATTACGAAGTAAGCATTAAAATATTTCAAAAGGCTTGAGTCGCACCCAAATCCACTAGCTCGAAATATTTTAAACGACAGTGGCCACTCTAGATTAAGGATAAGAGATACTGCAGGACTCATCCGGCGAGAAGAGCGCTAAACATCTACATATGTGAACAGAAACCGGGAAGGCAGGACAAAAATAAAGTATTAGTATAAGATTTTATTAATTATTGTTAGTTCATATTTAATATATGGAGATTCAATAAATAAATAATGAAAAAAAATCAATAACAAAACAATAATAGTTCATTAAAAAATTCTTATAATAAAATTGTAAATTGAAATCAATTTGTTACATACGAATAAATATTTTTTAAATATTTTAGGGGAATGTAAGAAAGAAAAATTCACTGTTTATTGTTGTGGCTTTGTTGAAGCTTTGATATTGTTACAAGTAAGACCTGAGTGTTTAAAATTCTCATTCACTTTATAGTCTTATTTGTATAATATTTTTAGCTTTTCTAAAGTCTTTGGAAAAAGTTTCCTGGCGAGCTGGCCTAAGCAACCAGCGAAATGCGCATAGAAACTAGCTTTCTCACAACAATAAATTTCAATGTTTTAATCATAAATAAAGATTGGGAGTTTAGCAGTCATTAATAAATGAATTAATTATTAATACATTTTTCATTCCCAAAAATAACTTTTGATAATATTTTTGCATTTAAAAAATTAAACCATCGATAAATTCGATGTCGTTATTGTTCATCTCATAGGAATCACTTTTGCCAATTAATCTTAAATATTTTGAAGATAAATCATAATCATGACAATATTAACCCAACCTTTTGAGTCCAAACTACAACAAAAAATAATAAAAGACAAAAAATATTTTATTGTTATGGAAAAAATATTTCCCTTATTGATAAAATTGATTTAACGGTTGCTAAATGTAACCTTTTTTTCAAATTACTTTTAACGATTTTTACTTGGCTAAATACCCTCTCTAGTTCAGCATTAGGCCATGGAAGAGAGAGCAACTTTATAGTAAATTCTGTAGATTCTTAAAGTTTTTTGTCGCCGCCTGCATCTTTATATTGAAATACTTTCGACCAGAAAGAAACAGTGTTATTTGTGTTGATCCATTTTTATGAAAAAGAATCTCTCCATAGAATTTTAAATATAGACAGTATTTGTACTACTGGAACCGATATACATCAAAATTTTATAGTGGTTTTTAAAGCATTTACAATTTTTTTTTTATTTTTTTCTTGCCTTGTGTAATTAATTAATCGTAATTGTAAATAATCTAGCAGGGGTGTTCTGGATATCGAAAACGCAAAACGCAAGAATTTTGAAGTTCTTTTTAACACACTCTTAAAATATTTAAAAAGGCTTGAGTCGCACCAAAATCCATTAGCTCGAAATATTTTAAATGACAGTGGCCACTCTAGATTAGGGATAAGAGATACTGCAGGACTCATCCGACGAGAAGAGCGCTAAACATCTACATATGTGAACAGAAACCGGGAAGGCAGGACAAAAATAAAGTATTAGTATAAGATTTGATTAATTATTGTTAGCTCATATTTAATATATGAAGACTCAATAAATAAATAATGAAAAAAAAAAACTCTCTCACTTGTTTTAATAACGTACTCATATTTTTTACATTCCACTTGTTTGCCTGCCAATTTTACGTTCAATTTAACAACTGACCAAAAATTAACTTTGGCGCTTTCTTTATAAAAAATATATTTCTTAAAAAATAAATGCTTTATTAAAAAAAATTGTATTCGAACAAATTCTTGTGCTTTTTACAAAATACTTTGAGTCATGCTACTATTTTGAGTGGTTTCTGCGTCGGGGGCATTTTTAAAATGAAATTAACTATCAAATTGAGTGCAGCCGGTGACACTGCTGTCAATTCAAACAAGTTTTGACAAGCAATTTTTGTGAACAACTTGAAAGTGATTTATTGAACGTATGGCTCCAGGGTTAAAAATATTTTTTTGCATTTCTTTCAATATGCATAATTTTTTCAGTAAGCAGTACGTATGTGAATTACTCACTAAACATGACTGCTTTTTTTTAATCAAACGGACACATATATTTGGTTTGTTTATTTGATTTAAAACTTTAAAACATTATACATTTGACAGAAAAACCATTATTCGATTAATCGGCATAAAATCTTCGATTAATAATTTAATCGAAAACAGCAATTTTAAATTAATCGAAAAATTAATCGTCTAAAATTGTTGGATTAATCGAACAATAATTAATTAACTGAACACCCTAGCTTTAATGTTTGTAGTTATTTACATATCGCACTGGTTGCTCTAAAGAGAGTCAACTCAAAATTTTCAATTTTCACTTTATGCAAGAAATCGATGTACAGTGGTCATATCTTACCATCATTTTTTCTAGTATTTTGTCAAAAAAAAATGCAATTGTACCCCCCTTGCGATATAAGAGTACATAAAAAAGATAACCGTTTTTTGTCACTACTGAAAATTTATAAATTTTGAGTTAACACCCTTTAGAGAAACCAGTGCGATATGTAAAGTATAACAATTTTGGAGTCGGAGTCGCGAGTTTTTGTGGGTACTTCAACTCCGACTCTGTAACAAAAACCTCAACCCCAACTCTACAACTCCGACTCCACAGCCCTGACTTATTTTTTTTTTTTTTGCTACTTAGTTTTTTTTTAATCTAATAAGAAAAACTCTCACCCCAACGAAAAATCATTTTACAAATCACACAAACAAATTGAACTTAATAAAATCTGATTGAAGTCAACATCATTTGATATACAGAAGAATGTTTTCTTAATAATAATCACGAAATATGTGCAATTTAGTTATAAAGATCAAAAAGATTAAATTACAATATTTGAATCATATTTTTTGGTTTGTCTTTTAAGTGACTACAAGACATGCATAACAAAACAATAGAAAACCACAGCAGCTGACATTGATGACTTAATATCCAAAGCATATAGAAACATATTTTTGTATGTGTGTTTGAAAAAATTTACAATTTAAAGGGTGCAGCATTGAATTTGGTTTTGTCGCACAAACGATTTATGAGTCAGTATTCAGAAAAAATATTTTTAAATTTAACAGACAACAAATTTTCTATGAACGTTTTTTTTTTTAACAAATGTTTGTAAAAAAAACAAGTTTTGCCGAATCTTCCGTTCCGTTCCGTTTACCATAGTGGTCCATTAAGCCCATATGGTCCGTTTTGGCTCATTTTCAATACTCAATACTATATGGGCATTTCCTCCGAATGGTCAACCAGATTGGGCTGGAAAATTTAATATTTTCATTTTAAGCTACTTCTGAAGACATTTTTATATTTAATTATTTTACATGCAAAAAAATTTGTTATTTATTGTTCCACTCTTTCTTTAAAATATCTCTATTACAATCAATTAAGAAGAGAAAAGTATAAGGAGAACAAAAATAGATCGATTAATGGTTAATTAAAGGTTAAAACATATGGAAAAATCGTACGTTCGCGACCGGTACTTAAGCCAAATAAACAAAAACCAATAGAGATATTTTATTGTGTAAATACTGGATATAGACCTACATTAATACGCTTTTTAAATAAATTAATCACTTTTGAATATTCCGTTCTATTTTGCAGATTTTTACATTTCACTACTGTCAGCCAAAGTTGACTTCTATTTTGCGTACGTTCGTGACCACATGTTTTGTAACTATTATTATGAAAACTTAGACTCGACGAAATCCATCTTTTGCACTAAATAAAGAGCTACCAAAATGCTATCGAATAGCAAAAAAAATGCTAGGAAAAGTTTTGTTTTCTATATTATTTGTACATCAAAAGCGTACGAACGTACGTTCGTGATCCCAGGAAATGCCCATATATAATAAATATCTAAGCCAAACTTAGTTCCATATCTCATATGGTATGGGCGTTAGTGTCCCAAAACGATTTTTTCTGGAAGAAAATGTAACAACTACCTTTATGTCTAGATATAACTAGATTACTTATGGACCGATTTTGTAAATTTTCACTTCCGATTTATTGCATGTCAAAGTGAAAAATAAAGTTCATAAGTTATGAAAGTACTTCAAAAGTAAAGGGTATTGGGAATAAATTATATCTTAGCAATTTGTGGAACGATTAAACTGGATTTTAATATAAAATTTTTGCGGACTATATGTGATATAAATATGTAACAACCTGATCCCCATCTGACCTGGGGTCTCCGGAAAACTTATTTCAACTATAATACCTTTTGCCAGGATAAACTCAATCGGTGCTAGGATTCAAACGCAATTTATGTTTTCAAATTTCTTTATTTTATTTTTTTTATACATAATTCAGGATCTTACAAGATATTCGCAAGTTAACAGCAATTACACGTTTTTTTTTTGTTTTAATTTTACCGCGACGTCGCGCTTTATTAATTGTTCGTACCAGACTCCCCAAAACTTCAGAAGTCATCGACATTTATTGGATTGATTTTTTTAGAGAAGATTAGTGTATTAGTCACTACCACGCCTGGGACCTATGGCCATTAGTGTCCCTGTGCACTACCACTAATGTGTCTGGGAATTATGGCTGTATCATACCAGTAGTATCCCTCTACACAAATTAATAATTGAAAACTAAAATAAATGCAATTCATAAAGCAAAAAAAATATATAAATCATCATAAATCTATCTGTATGTAACGAAACTTCGTTAGACAACATATACATGGACAGACAAACTGACAGGCATACGACGTTTAATCCACTCCGGTGCCGATAAGAATCCTGAATATATACACTTTATAGCGTCTAAGATCAATACTGTAGAAATGACAAACTGACAACAAAATGACAAAGCTAGTCTGAATTTACACGTTTCATCTTTTCATGCTCAACTTCTTTTCAATTTCGTTTTGAAGATGCCAATATCATCACACGCAGCATCCGGTTTTAACTTTTTTAGTTCAAAACAACAAAACGAACCAAAGGAAAAAAGAAAAGAAAAAAAGTACATGCCGCCTACGAAAGAAAACACAAAGCATACTGACCGAGTGCAGGCATCTCCTTTCTTTTTTCCTCCCTCTCCTAAAAACACAAGAGTTGAAAGAAGATGAAACGTGTAAATACAGACTTACATAAAAAACAAACTTATTTATACCCTCTTCACCTGTGGTGAAGGGTATAATAACATAATGCTCGACAGTTATACATTTTCAGTAAAGAAAAAAACTGAATTTTTTTTTAAATACCTATGCCAAATCAGATTTTTTCCTGCACTTTGAAAAAACTACCTCTGGAAAATCCCTTCGCGATTAAGTTTATTTCACTGTTTTGCAGAAATTATCATATAATACAAATTGAATTTAAAGTTGTAAGGAGCAATTAGTTTCCTTTTTCGGTGTGAAAATCTCTTATTATTGAAAAAATTTTCTGTTTTGAAAAAAAAAAAATATTAATTAACATAAATTGTTTAGCATTTATTTCATAAAAAATGCAATATGAGAAAAAATACCAATATTTTGGCGAATATTAAACATCAGTCCGATTTTTCCTTAGCTCCATTTTAAGGTTCAAAAAAATATACATGCACGGATTTTCCCCTACTTTGGCAATACTGCAATAATTTTGGTGAAAGAGTAAACAAAATAATGTAAGATTTTTACAGTATTTAGATACCGTGTTCTTGGGAAATATGAAAATTTGTAAATTTGAATTGACCCCCTTTGGAGGAACCGGTATAATATGTTTTATTTGTTTTAGTTTATATACAACTTTATTTTCAAAAACATTTTTTAAGTTTTAGATAAAAAATTTGTTAATAAAGGATGAAGGAGCTTATACAATATAAAAAAAAGACTATTACATACAAGTAAAAGAATGTACATAATTAATAACAAGTAAGAAAGCTTTATTCGGCTATACCGAATCTTTGATACCCTCCACTGACAGTTAGAATATTTGAAGAGTAGGCTCTATAGTGTATATATAAGTTATTAACCAATCTTTCAAAAAACTGATAAAAATTGCGTGGTGTTATTTGTGGCCAAATATTATCACAATATTTATATTTGCTACGGTTTAAGATGTATTTAAACGAGTGGGATCTATGGTAAATAATGGACCGGTCTTCACGAAATTTAACAGTATAGTTTGTTGTCTTATTAAACTGTAACATACCAAATGTTATTGCAAGAGCGTTATTCGTTACGGTTTATATGTACCAAAGTGTTTCCCGAGATTGGGTTTTAAAAGGGGCGTATTTTAAATTAAAGACCGATCTTTGTGTGATTTCTGGTATTAATAAACTGTAACAGACCAAATTTAATTACAATACCATTATTTATTGTGGTTAAAAATTTTAAAAATTTGAAGCGAAGCATTTGAGTTTGATGATTAAAGGAGAAACACGAATGGAAAAGTGTTTCATGGGCATGCAGTTTCTATCAATTCTGTATTGAAAGGAAGAAAGAGAAGTCACACAAAATTTTGATTTGCTTCAAAGCCAAACAAGTTTTTGCCTATTTTCAAACCATTGTCTTAACAACTTCAGTTTAATTCAGAGACCGTATTTTAATACTTTTAAACCCATCTTTTTTTGTATTTTTCATATGAAATGAAAAAACTTGTGATTAAAAAAATTTATTTATCCATCTGAACTTTTGTATTTAAAAAAAAAATTTGTTTTCTTTTCGAAACAAAAATTAAATAAAAATCGTTTATGATATTTATCATAAAAGTTGAAAATTATTTTCAACTTTTTTCCCTGGTATGTTAAAAACTCAAATATTCACATGGATCTCAATGTGCCATTAGTAAAAACTAATATTACGAAGGGCTCATCCGTCGAGAAGAGCGCTAAACAGCTACATATGTGAACAGAAACCGTAAAGAGAAAAATTTTCGTTTGGCATTTGGCAGGACAAAAATAAAGTGTTACTAGAAGATTTAACACTTTGAATTATTGTTAATTCATATTAATATATGAAGATTCAATAAATAAATAATGCAAAAAAAAAAAAAAAAAAAAAAAAAAAAAATTTTCATCGGATGGAAAAATTTAAATATAATAAAGATGTGTTCTGAGAAAAAATCATATAAGGAAAATAGTAAAATAATAAAATGTTTATATGCACATTTAAGCCTGTTTTCTTAACTTAATAAGTTTATATAAGTGTTCCATTTTTACAACTTTAATTTAATCTTAAGTGAGCGATAATTTAAAATGTTTCATCCTTTGTTTTGAATTTATTTGTTCCAGAGGATTTTAAATAAAGCCATCTTTCAAACAACAAAAACTAAATGAAATTCGATATAGGCCTTTTGGGGCAACGGTGCCACAGACATATTCGAGAGAATACAGATAGAAAAGAGCAGATAACTTCTTAACGGTTGAACCGATTTTGTTCAAACAAAGCCAAGAACAGTGTCGAACGCCACCTTTCAAGCAAACAAAATAAAATCAAAATTGGTCCAGCCGTTTTGTCTCTACGATGGAAGGGAAAGATACATAGATAAACACAAATATACACAGATGAACACTACAAGCTTGCAACATCCCATTTTTTGGGCGGGGTTAAAAATTATGGGGGTTCTTCTATAATTTACGAATTGTAGTTGCTTAACATGTATGTATGTATATGTATAAGAATTTTTTGTTTTGAAAAAATTTTTAATTTAAAATTTGAAAAATTTAAAGAAAATACTTATTTGACCATTTTTTTTTTTTTTTTTTTTTTTTTGATATTTATTGTTTAAGGGTTTTTATTTTTTCATCATGATAAATATTTACATATATTTGAAAATAAATTCCAATGTTTTATTTTTTTCCAATATATGATAATAAGTTTTAATCAACAAAGATATTTATATGAAATGGAAATAAAAAATAAAAAGTTTTCGGGTCTCTGGTTTAATTTAATGTATGTATATAGATATCCCATATCATTTATATAACTAAAGATCCTACTATCTGTATTTCCCATAGATGCCACCACTTTTTGCAATAACCTTTATTATAACATCTAGATGGATTTATTTTTATTTATACATATTTATTACTTATACTGCAGAAAGAATATCTTCATGCATGTTATTTATTTTGATGACATTATAACCCAAAATATACAGTGTGTCAATAAAATTTCTCAGTATCATTTTGAAATAACATTACTGACAGCAGATGCCAACTATGATTAGTTTTTCTAATGGAAATGCTCATAAAACGTCAAAGTATGAAATAAAAATATTAAACAACAATAAATTTGTAGCACATAGAAAACATAAATACATATGTAAGTATTTATTTAGCTTTTTTTACAATAATGTTTAAGAATATTATTATTAGAACACTAAACTTTGTACTTATCGATTTTAAAATATCTTAATAAACTTCGGCACTGATTTTATATAAACCCTCAAAATACAATAATAATTTCCTTAACATCCATCCTTGTTCCATCCATCTCTATTAAATTAACTTGTGTGCTGTAAGCCAAAGTAAAATTCTAATATTCTCACAAGCATGTGTTGCCAAAAACATTAAGAAAATGAATAAAATAGCAATCAAATTCATACGAAAAATCTTTAGCCTCCTTATACTTTTAATGATATTGGAAAATATGTTTGTTTGTTGCCTGACTGGGTCCCCTTCCTATACATGACGATTTAAGATACGATAAGAAACGATTTAACAAGGCAATAAAACATTCATAAAGTCTACTTTCATGATTTGGAAATTTTTTAGAGAATTTATTATTTATTAAAATAAATATATTCAATAATAAACGATTAAAGAAAGTTTAATAAAAGCCAAATATTATTGGATTTAAGGTTTGCAAAAATGAGTTATTTGTAATTTTAATATAAGATGTTTCAAAGAGATTTAAATTTTACCCAAGAACAAAATCTGTTTTAGAGTAATTATAAAAAAAATTTTAATAAATCTGATTCACTGCCGATCAGATGATTAGAACCACTTAAATTTTTGAATTTGTTCTAAGTTGTTCTAATCATCATTTTTTGTTGATGAATATTTTTTCTAAAAGGTCCTTTTTCAAAAAAGACAATAATAAATACAATTTTATTCGTTCATATGATTACAAGCAATTTACAAATATTAATTTAAAATTTATTATTTTAAAATTTTATAACAAAAGCTATTAATAGTAAATTTATGGACGATATTTTAAACATTTTAATTATGGGTACTACCTCCCTTGTTTAAAATAGCGGAGTCCGTAGTCGCTTGATTTAGTGATTCCTTATCATCTAATTGTCTTTCCCCTTCATACGCCTTGCGGAAAAGCCAAGACCAAGCATTTTCAAAGAAGGCCAATTAAGAAGACAAAAGTTTTGGCTTGAAATGAATTATTTTATAACTCGAGCACTATGAATAGGAGCATTATCTTGTTGCATGAAATCGGTCCAAAAATCTCATTTATCTAAGGGAAAGCTGATTGTAACAGAGTCCTTTAAGTTTCTCCAGTCTTTTTATCACCCCAGACCAAAACTCCACCTACTTTGCTGCGGTGGCAGTTCAAAAATGGCTCTTCTTTTCTCGAACCGTAAAAATAATAATTGTGGCCATCTGGGCCATCTAAATTACATTTCTTTTCGTCACTAGAAACCACAGTACGCCAATCAATTACATGACCTTATACTTGAATGTCCCATGTCATATGCATAGAGAGCATATGACATGGGACATATGACGAAATTAAAAATTTTTGATCCAGAATTTCAATATCGTTTTCTGAAGGCTGAACAATATTCATCCAAGTTAATGCCAGTTTTATGTTACGATTTTGTCTTGTACATGAGTCACTGCATGCAATAATATGCTTTTGAGTTGTGACATTCTTAAGATGTTTTATACAACACGAAGCAACTTCCTGAGAACCTCTTGATGCTATTGTTTCATCCCAAAGATACATGCCATTATTATTGTTATGATAATTATGGAATCCCAAATTTAAAACGTACATATTCCTTTTGTAATATGATATGGAATTCGTAAGTTTGGGAAAAGGCAATGCTTTTTGAAAGTCAAATGAAAATACAAAATATTAATCTGCTTTTTTTATCTTCTTGTAGGCGTTTTCTGGCCATTTCTGCCGATCTCAAATGTAAATCGTGTTGAAGGTTTAATTGCCAAGCTTCAATCTTTAATTTAAAAAAATCGCACTTTTGACATGTGTCTTTTCTAGGTTGATGAAAGTGCAAATTAAAGTAATTTTTTAAGCATTTCCTGTATATCGTCTCGTTAACATATTGTTGTTTATCATTTTTACACTTTTCAAGATAGAGATTGTACATTTTTCTAATATTTAGATCTGAACTTAAATATTTTCTATGGGGATTATGACACCTTGTGTAATGGCTACTAAAGGCAGGGAAGCTTTGAATGTGCTCTTTGACCGCAAATATGAGAGATTCTTCAGATTTTCTTCTGGAATTTTTAGATTTTCCACGCAAATCTTCTCCAGGAACATCTTTTTTAAGAGCATGAGCCAAACGTCCTGCTGAGATGTTGAAAGTATCAAAAAAGAATGTTTTACAAACCAACACACTTACATTTTCATGTGTCAAATAATATTTAAATTGATATTGTCTTAGTTTTGACTTGTAGTTCCTTGGTCTTCTCGGATCGAACAATTGCGTAGGGATTTTTTGATTTTTATGTTTTAAATGCATATGACAGGCTATTCGTTAATTTTGGGCAGTAGCTTAAGCTAGTTCATATATATTACATTTGAATAAAAATTTAATCTTAATCTTTTAAGCTTTTTTTACATCTTCTCTGAGGTTCATCAAAATTATTTGTTTTTAAATTTGTATTAATTTCACTAAACGTTTTTGTTTGATTCAGCTAAATTATTTGTTTTAAAATTTTTTTATATTAAACACAAATTTAACCAATAATAACAACTATTTGTTTGAAAAAATCCGAGTTCTTTTTTTCAATAAACGAAATGCAAAATAAATTGTTTGAATATGCAAATTCGCTTTTAGGTCCTGTTTTAAACACAAAAGGTTTTGGTTTTAAAATTTTTTTGTTTGAATTGGAAAAATTATTTTTTCTGTGTGTTTATTTTAGACACACTTAGCCATTTTTAATTTCTTTTAGTTTTCGTTTAAAATTTCAATATAAGAAAATGCAAATGAAAGAAAAGAACCGATATATTTTTATTTTGTAATTAAAACAGAAAGACTTAAAAGCATTTCTTTGATTAAAAACGGCTGTCTGCAAATATGCAAATTAATTCAAAGCATATATTTTTAGAAATAATTTGAGATATATGTAAATGCATATTTTTCATACAAATGAAAAACTTGCCCTGATCATCATATTATTTTATAAATTTTTTGATGAAATTCATCCTCTTTATCAATTCTCCATCCTTTTCCAACTACTTATAAAGATCAATAAGAGTTAAAGATATACAAAATGTTATTGACTTGTTTCTGGCCACTTGATTACTTAATGGCCGATTAGAGAATTTAATAACCGGAAACCGTTATGGTTTTTCGTAAACAACCGGTTGCGAATAGTTTATATTTTCGAATAGTTTATTATTTCAATGAACATTAAAACATTTTCCTTAATTTTTGAAAGTGAATTGAAAGGATTTAAGTATATCAAATTTTTGTTAAGAGGATATTTTGATTTTGTCAGTTGGTATTTGTGATTGTAACACATTATAAAGTTAACGTTGTTACTAGTGCGTATAAGTTTTATTTTTATAAATTAGCTCATTAAGTATACGCATACACAAACTGAATATGTATGCATGTATATAATATATGATATACTTTGCTATTATCTAAATAATTTATTATACCCATTTGTGCTGTTTGTAACACCTTAAAATATTAGACCTAGACCTACCACTTTCTGAGTCAATTTGACGATGTCCGTCCGCTTGGCTATCCATGTAAAAAGTGTGCGCAAAGTACATGTCGCAAATTAAAAGAATTTTGGTATATTTGGTGCTAATTGTCACAAGGACCAAGCCTATTGAAAATGGTGAGAATCGGTCCATAATTTTACATAGCCTCTATATAAACTTATTTCCGGAATAGAGTCTTTGTGCCTATAACACATATTATTATGTTGGTATTAAGATTCAATTTGGTCCAAAATTATTTGACTGTAATGTAAATTATGTTACCAAATTTTATTGGAACCAGTCCATGTTTCACCATAGCTCCAAGTGCTACTGTTGAAATTAGATTTGAATGCCACAACTTCCTTATCAATGATGGCATTGACATCTTGATAAAATATTGTGCTGGTAGGTCCAACTTTAACGATAAGTCCCATATAAATCCTATCCTTAAATTACTTGATGAAGATATCTAAATAATATTCAGAACAAAGAACTTTTGTTCTGGCGGGAACATTATTACCCATGGGTCCCAAATAGGGTACATTCTCGAAATTTTGTTTTTAAGTACTTTGTTGTAGGCTAGGGTCTAGTTGAAGAAGGCAATTAAAATTGAATTGAAAAATAAATAAGTGTCTTTATTAAAACAATAGACAACTATTTCAATCAGGTGTAATAGACCCAGCAAAAACTTTACTTACCTGGTAAGTTAGCAAGTAATATTGAAGACATATGAACACTACTTATTTTTCGGCTGAATAACTACTTATTTTTGTTCGAGTTGTCCACAGAATTCAGTAGTTACAATACACTTACTAGAAGTCACAAAATATCTAGTTATTATTTAACTACCAGTAAGTGGAATTGTAAGTACTTACAATATACTTACTAGAAGCCAAAAAATAACTAGTTTTTATTTAATTGGCGCTAGTTAATAGACATAATAAATAGTTATGGAGCTAGTTACCAGTAAGTAAATATTCAGTACTGAAAACAAGACAGCTAATAAGTAGTTATTTAGCTGATTATTAGTAAGCAAATATTCATAACTGAAAACAATAGTAGTGAAAAGTACTTACTGGGGTCATTACTAGCAAGTACTTATTGAGGTTTTCAGAATAATGACAACTATTTACCAGGTAACGTATGAAATAACTACGACCTATTACCAAAATTCAAAAAGTTTTTCCTGGGGAAATATAGAAAATATTGTAGATGTTAGAAGGCTGGCAAAAAAGTTTTAAAAAAGCAGATTAATGCTGGTTAATAATTTGTATGTAGTTTGACATCTCTCTCTCTCTCTCTGTCAGATAGATAAATGTAAATACATATGCCAATGAAAATACACATACATGTGCATCTATCTACAAACGCTTAAAATGTTAATAAAACAAATTACGCCTGTTTTAATCATCATACTTCAATTTGTGGCAGACATTCCATGCATACAACACACTGCAATCATTGAGGTAAATATTAATTTCTTCCACTCCATTCCTCTGGATAATTCGCTCTCTTACTCTTTTAACCACAACGAACAATATGAAATGGTTTTGGTTGCGGTTTTAAATTGAAGATGATACTCTGTGTGCATGTATGTGTTTACTTTTCTTCCCAGCAAACACGAAGGTTGGATTTCAAATTAAAAACGTTTTCTCAAACGATAAGCGTTTGATAATAATTTAAAATTCATTTGAAAATTATAGCATTATGAATAAAAAGTGGAAATTATTTTCATATTGAAAAATGCATTCCTTTTCCACTTGCTTTCAAACTTTTTTTCAAATGTAGATTTTAATACAAAGTAGACATAAATAAAAAAAATTCAATATTTTTAAAAAAAAAACTCCCAGCTAATCATTCGGCATTGCTGCTGCTGGAAGATGAAATAGCGTTATTTTCGTCATTAAATTCTTGGAAAGACGAAATAAGTCATGGCCCTGCGTAACGCCGCGATCGAACAACAATCTTATAATTTTTCACTTTTCCGTTTTATTTGAATTATTTAGGTATGTTCAGACCTAACAAATATTTGACGAAAAAATTAAAAAAAGCGTGACCAGGTGGTTAAACTTTAGCTTTATTTTCTATTAAGCCAAACGTTTGGCATAAGCAAATAATGTTTTAATAAAACAGGTGATAATGTGCAGGATTTAAATATTTAATAGGTGTGGACATAGATTAAATCAATGTAATTCATTTTTTTGCTCACAAATGATTAATTTTCAGTGCACTTAATATGCAATTTTTCTTAAATTTTTTACTTTAGTGTTGCCAAGTTTTTTTTTTTTGATTTGAGAATAACAGTTGATACAAATTTTATATCAAATTTATAAAATATTGTATGTCAAATGATTATATTCAAATCATTATCAATTTGAGTTTAAGTGTTAAACTTAAATAATTGAAAATTATTTGAGAATTGTGTTTGATATTAAATGATAAAGTCATTTCACATCAAAGGTTTGAATTTATGTCTGTTGGGTTATATATTTGTTTGTGTGTTTGTTACTCGGAGTTAAGGTACTGTTAGTTCAATTGGAAATTGCAAACTATAGCCTGCACTTGATGACATTTTAAAGAATGAACGAGCATATACTTACATACGTACATTCATATGTATTTTATCATGTTTGTAAAAAATATATGTTATGCTTCGCAGTATAACAAAAAAAAAAAAAAAGAGGACTATCAATCTGTCAGAGAATGAGATAAACTAGTGATTGTATTTGCTTTAGCAATTAGAAAATTAAGTACTTTTGGTTATTTAAATTGGTACTTTTTTGAAAATTTATTTTAGGTACGTTCGATTACTCTTACAGTAAAATGCAGTAAATGAGCAATTACTGAGTAAACTGGAAAATTACTCTCAATAAAAGCTGTTGCCCAAAAAAAGTACGCGAACGGAATATATGTAAAAATTCGTAAAACAAATGGAACAGCTGATGGCATATAAATGTAGTGTTGAAAATTGTTTACATTTTTGACTACTTAACTCGTTATCTTACCGTTCTCTATCGGTACTCGATAAAATACTTTTAATAAGGCGAACAGTTTAGGAAGATACAAAGGAATTATTTTATGTAATATTTTATATTTGTTTTTTATTTTATTTGATTTTGCTAATTTGTGTATGGGTTAATCTATTCAAAAGAACATGAGTAATTGTTTTGCTATTAACTTTAGCATATCATATGGTCAATCCGATTTTAAATGAAAATAGATGCATTCCAATTTAATTCGGTTTTAGAAGAAGGCACAGCACAATTGAACAAACTCATCGAATAGTTAGTCATAGGAAAAGCTTTTGACGAATAAAAATATTGCTCTTCGCTCTTCAACGATGTCTCTCAAACTTTTGATAATTTCTGGCATGAAGGCTTATTACATAAATTGAAGCTATCACGCAGAGAAAAAATATGTTAAAATATGGTCACCTCCAACAAAAGTATTTTTAAAGAAAATTTTAAACATACTATGTTTAATTTAACCATATTATTGTCACCGACAACCATATTATTGTTAAATTAGTCCTCCATCAAGAAGGTACAACCATATTATGGTTGCCTCCGAACATGTTTTGGTTAATAATAACTAAAATATGTTTAACATTTATAATAACATGGTTGAATTTCAACCATAGAATGTTTTGCTCTTGGAAAAGGGGAAAATAATATTGTTAAGTAAAAAACAAATTGTTGTCATATTTAACCATAACATGGTTAGAGGCAACCATAATATGGTTCTGGCTTCTTGATGGAGGACTTATTTAACAATAATATGGTTGTCGGTGACAATAATATGGTTAAATTAAACATAGTATGTTTCAAATTTTCTTTAAAAATAGTTTTGTTGGAGGTGACCATATTTAAACATATATTTTCTCTGCTGATTAGAAAACTACTTAGGTGGTCGTAAATTTATTATTAAAGAAGCCGATGGGCCCTCTATTTTACTTAATTTTTACTTCGGACATGCCAACAAACAACTACACCCAAACTTCAACATCTGCGTATGATACAGCTTTTCTAAGCGTACACGAAAACTGTCATGAAGCATCTCGTTACTTGCAGGATCATATATTTGAACTGGAAAAGTGGTTAAACAATGGAGGATAAACGTCAATGAGCAAAAATGCGTATATATAACATTCACATTGCATCGGGAAACATGCCTCTCTATTAATATCAATAATCACATAATACCTCAACACTCGCATGTAAAATACCTCGGTATACATCTAGATCGGCGTTTGACGTGGAAATGGCATATAGAAGCAAAATTAACTCATATGAAACTAAAAGTAATTCAAATTAATTGGCTTCTCGGAAGAAACTCTGTTCTTAGTCTCGATTGCAAACTTCTACTTTACAACTCTATCTTAGACAATTTGGTGCTACGGTATTCAGTAATGGGGCACTGCCTCGGCCTCTAGTATCGAAAAAATTTAAGCGCACCAAAATAAACGTCTTCGAATAATCACAGCTGCTTCCTGGTATGTTAAAAACTCAAATATTCACACGGATCTCAATGTGCCATTAGTTAAAACTATGATGGCGAAATATGCAGTAAAATATTTAAAAAGGCTTGAACTGCACCCAAATCCACTAGCCCGAAATATTTTAAATTATAGCGGCCACACTGGCTTACACAGGGTCTCCACCTGAGATAATATCGGATATAATAACTGAGAGAACGTTGAAAGAATGAGAGAACACATTTATTCATGTTAATCTTAATATTAAACAAGGGGAAAACGTATCTTATAAGATTTTATAATCGACTGATTCTCGTATAGTAAACTTGTATCGTTTTTATTCTTTTTTTAGTTTTTTGATATTTTAGTTTAAAATATTGGTTTTTTAACACTTTTCGCTAGATTGGCACTATTTGCATTAATAAATTACACATTTTAGTAAGGGTCGCTTATTATTGTTTTATATCTGTGTATGTATGTGTATTTTTGACAGCTCATCTTATCAGATAGTTGTGATAAGATTTCTTATAACAACTGTCTTATTACATTTATTATAGTTATAGTATTATAGTTTTTTTTACAAAAAAAAAACAATTATTTTCCAACATAATCTTCTTTTAGCTAAATACACTTAGTCCAACGTTTCTCCAATTTGTGTATCCCTTCCAAAAAATAGGATTTTTCGAAGTCCATAGAATAGGCATTTGTTTGACTAATAATTTCATCGTTGGAGCTAAATCTCTTTCCACCGAGTCATTTCTTTAGGTTCGGAAATAGAAAATAGTCACTGGGGGCTAAATCCGGAGAATACGGCGGATGAAGTACCAATTCGTTGCCCAATTCATGTCATTTGCCATTGAGACTGCACACGTGTGCACCCGTGTATTATATTGATGAAAAATAACTTTTTTCTTGGCCATATGGGGTCGTTTTTTTTAATCCTCGTTAAATCGGTCCAATAAGTTGGCATAAGATTCGCCGTTTATTGTTTTCCCTTTTGAAGGTAATCGATGTGGATTATCCCGCGTGCATCCGAAAAAACTGTTGCCATCACCTCATTGGCCGACAAACTTACCTTGGACTTCTTCGGAGCCGGTTCAACCGGAGAAACCCATTGTTTAGACTGCTGCTTGGTCTCCGGAGTATTGTAATGGATCCATGTTTCATCCACAGTTACAAAAAGCCCCAAAAACTCATTCGAATTGCGATTAAACAACTCCAAACAATCCGTTGAAGTTGTCACACGATTACGTTTATGGTCAATTGAGAGCAACCGCGGCAGCGGCACCCATCTTGCAGACAGCTTTCTTAAACCCAGCTGATCAATTAAAATCGAAACCACACTGCCATATGAAATGCCTAGAGTATCAACAATCTCACGCACTTTTACTCTTCGATCGGCCAACACCATATCGTGAATTTTTTCGACATTTTTGGCTTCAATTGGCCGTCCAGAACGTTCAGCGTCATTTGTACTTGTGCGACCACAACGAAAGTCAGTAAACCACTTTTTTACCATTTAAATCGATATTGCAGAGTCCCCATAGTATTTATCAAGCTTTTACTTGGTTTAATTGACGGTTTTTTTTCGCAAAATAAGACGAAACAAGTTAGAGTGCTATATTCGGCTATGCCGAATCTTTGATACCCTCCACCGACAGGAGTGGGCTCTATATGATAAATACATACATATATATTATAAACTACTCTTCACAAAAACGAGCGTTAGCATTAAAATTGGTTGCGGTTTAGACCTGAATTAAATTATTGACCGACAATAAGAAAATTTTATGCGTTTCTTGTTAGAACTTTGAACTGGCTTGAGTAAAATATCATGATTCGTAAAAGTTTTAGCCGAACTAAAATAATTTTTAGGAGCGGTATTTGTATTGGACCTATGGTAAATTATGGACCAATCATCCCAAAATTCTGAAGACTGATTTATGGTATTACAAAAAATAAATTAGAATAAATTTCAATACAGCAGTGTAATTAGTTTTAGCGTTAACAGTAAATTTCACAAATTTGCATGATATTTTTTCTTGCCATATGAATTAAGGTAAAAAATTTAACCGCAATATCTATATATGTGATGGTTTTAGGCGAATTTAATTATTTTCCCAAAGTGGGCTTTATTTGTTTTTAAGCTGTTTTCCGAGAGTAGGGTTTATATGGGGCCTAGGGTAAATTAAGGACTAATCTTTTTTGGCAGTGTAATTTCTCGTCCTATAAAACTGTGACGTAGCAAACTTCAATTTGATAGCATCATTTATTATGGTTTTAGGCGTACTAAACGGTTTTCCGGGAGTAGGGTTTAAATGGGGCCTAGGGTAAATTATGGACCACTCTTCACGAAATTTGGCAGTGTGATTTCTCGTCCTATAAAACTGTGACGTACCGAACTTCAATTTGATAGCATCATTTATTATGGTTTTAGGCGTACTAAACGGTTTTCCGGGAGTAGGGTTTAAATGGGGCCTAGGGTAAATTATGGACCACTCTTCACGAAATTTGGCAGTGTGATTTCTCGTCCTATAAAACTGTGACGTACCGAATTTCAATTTGATAGCATTATTTATTACGGTTTTAGGCGTACTAAGCTGTTTTCCGCGAGAAGGGTTTTTATGGGGCCTAGTGTAAATTATGGACCGATCTTTAAAAAATTCTACAGTGTGATTTCTGGTCCTTTAAAACTGTGACGTACCAAATTTTAGTGTGCTAGCGTTATTTGTTGCGGTTCTAGGCGTACTAAGCTGTTTTCCGGGAGTAGGGTTTATATGGGGCCTAATGTAAATTATGGACCGTTCTTCAAAAAATTTTACAGTGTGATTTCTGGTCTTATAAAACTGTGACGTACCAAATGTTAGTATGCTAGCGTTATTTATTACGGTTTTAGGCGCAATAAACTGTTTTCCGGGAGTAGGGTTTATATTGGGCCTAGTGTAAATTATGAACCGATCTTCCAAAAATTTTACACTGTGATTTCTAGTCCTATAAAACTGTGACGTACCAAATTTTAGTATGCTAGCGTTATTTATTGCGGTTTTAGGCGTGCTAAACTGTTTTCCGGGAGTAGGGTTTATATGGGGCCTATTGTAAATTCTGGACCGATCTTCAAAAAATGTTACGGTGTGATGTCTGATCCTATAAAACTGTGACGTACCAAGTTTTAATATGCTAGCGTTATTTATTACGGTTTTAGGCGTACTAAACTGTTTTCCGGGAGTAGGGTTTATATGGGACCTAGTGTAAATTATGGACCGATCTTCAAAAAAATTTTCAGTGTGATTTGCGGTATTATAGAACTGTGACGTACCAAATTTAAGTATGCTAGCGTTATTTATTGCGGTTTTAGGCGTACTAAACTGTTTTCCGCGAGAAGGATTTATATAGGGCCTATGGTAAATTATGGACCGATCTTCACGAAATTTAACAATATGATTTGCAGTCGTATAAAGCAAATTCGTGCAAAATTTTATGTCATTCCGTTCATTATTCCACCATTTATGATAGTTTTTGTATCAAAATTATCAATTTTTTTTGGGTAGTGGTTCCACATTTTGATTCATAGTTCTGATCCTACTAAAGTAATGTTGCTGGATTTCAATCCCAAACTGCTTAGGATAACTACAAGCAATTTGAGACCAAGTTTGTTCTTTTCTTTTGCGTTTTTCGAAAGTGAGCGTGTTTTCAACAGACGGACAGACGGACAGACAGACGGACATGGCTAAATCGACTTAGAATTACTCAAGGAGCCAGAATATATATACTTTATGGGGTCTTAGATGTATTATAAAAAAGTTTCACACGGAATGACAAACTTAGTATACCCTCATTCACCACAGTGGTGGTGGAGGGTATAAAAATCAAAAAGATTGTATTTGAATGTTTTGTCACAATTGTTAGGCGTTTATTGGCTTCAGAAGAAAAATGTTGGTATATAATTTAGAACTACTAAAATTTTATACGAACTGGTTACCGGGGTCTAATAAAAAGTTATTTAAGAAAAAAAAAATTAAACATTTCTGAAGACATGTTTAATTTGCTCCAGATTACGTTTAATCAATCATAGAGAATATAGCATGAAATGGGAGACAGAAAGTACAAAGCTGTTTTAAGCAGCGCTTGGTTTATTCTAAGATATAGAAAAATTAAGAAACTAAGGCCAGGTGTTTGAGATGTGGATTAAGTTTAAACTTAGTTTACCGTAGTCTAAAGCTCGGACTATTCCGGCGAAATATGATTTTTTTTATTAGTTCATTAAAGACCAACATTTTAAGCAAAACTAAGCTTTTTTGTCAAAATTTTGTCTACAAACTTGAAATTGGTGGCACAAATCTATTTTCAGATTAACTAAACGAAGTTCTACTGAGATCTCAAAACCCCAGCCTTAAGCTTTTTATGGCTGCTCGTTTTAAACATGTTTATCCTGATGTTAAGGAAAAAGAACTTTAGAAAGGAACAGATGAATACTTAGATGCACTACTCGATGAAAGCTAAACATAAGGATTACTTGCAGAATCATTAGGAGTTTGCTTATGGTCAAGCAAAACTAAATTATTATGGTTACTGCAACCATATTTTCCGCGGTCCTTTTGTAATTGTTAAAACCATTTATATATATATATACCATTAATAATTGTATATGTTTTGCTTTAAAAACCAAAGCTGTTTCTTTTAAAATATGATTAACGTGTTTTAGGTTCAAGACAAATGTCAAAAGTCCTTCGAGGTTTTGTCCCGACTATACATGACGTCATTGTACCCCAAATAGGGTTTGGCTTACTAATTTTCCATACATCAGTTATATTTAATATCATTATCAAAGAGGAGTTTTATTTTATACTTAGGATCGCGCTTGCAATATATCTACACAAAATCTGGAATAATGCATAGTTGTAGAATACGAAATTATTTTTTAATGAAATATCCGAAGCCCTTAAAACTTCCATGTAGTGAATTTATGATTTTATAAAAAGTACTTTACCATTAAATTCTTAAAATTTTTTGGATAAAAAGTACCAGTCTTTAATCTATTTAAACTATCTTTGACACATGTAGCAAAAGTACTCATAGCGTTGGGTATCCATATGGAAGGGTATTTTTGTTTTAGCAAATTGGGGATTTTATTTTGGAAATGGGAAAGAAAAAATTTATTTGGGGGCTAAGGCATTTTTTTAGGGATACTTTGAATGTTTTGGAAATTTTTATTTATTTTGTTAGTTTTGTTTTAATTTTTTTATTATCAGTTCAGTTGTTAGATGTAATTAAGTGGATGGACTTACTTTATATAAAGATAAATTTGTTTCCTCAAATCTGCACAAGTGTCAAGTATTATTTAAAGAGAATTTTAAGAACTTGCGAAACTTTACCAAGTCTTTTTATTTTTTACACATGGAGTAGTTTTAAGGGCATCAAGTAAATGTGCTGCAGTTTGGTTAAAATACTATATATATATATATATATATATATTAAGCCATGCATTACTTAGCAGGAAACACAAAATTGCAACCTCTTCAAAAATTGTTCTTGAACAATCAAGCATTTGATAATTTTCTAGAGATGATCGGTGTTGCAGCAGACCAATCTTACTGGAATTTAGGCGACTGTTAATGTTTGAAAACTATCCACTGTTCAAAATTGTCCACCAGGGGTATGAACACACAGAAAAAATATCAATGTAAAATTAACATGGCGCAATGTTAATTGAGAATCATAATAAATTCTGCAAAAGCAGAATGATATTTAAAATTACACAGTACAACACATGATTTGCCAACTCAATTCTGTGAACTGTATGTGAAATTAGACCCAAAAAGAAGAATTTCTGCATCATTCGTTTTGTCTTCTTACCTGCGATTTGAAGTTAGTATCGATTTGAAGTTAGTACTATCGTATAGGGGAATTTATCACGTTTTAGGCCCTGTTGTTTGACATAGCTCGACAACCCCTAGCCCAATTTAGTTGAAATAAATTTTAAAAAATTAAGAATTACAATTCCCTTAATCTGTTCATATAATGTTTTCCTATACAAGTAACACTTTCGAAGTTAAAAATGAATGTATGAAGGGAAAAAATTATTTTTTGCCTAAAAATTAAAATTTTTTTTTTTAAAAATACATAAAAAATCCAAAATGGAAAAAAGTTTCAAGTCTAGTTATTTTTTCGCAAAGTCACATAACCTATGAGCAAAATGAGACAAAGATCATAAAAATCGATGCACGCGTTTCGCTTTTATTCGCAATTGAGTAAAGGTATGAATTTCAAAAATCAGTTATAGCCACCACCCTTAAAATAAAAATAAAAATATAAATTAAAAAATTATCATGCAAAAAAAAACTTTATTTATAAAAACTTAATGAAAATAAAATAATATGCAATTAATACGCAATTATAATATGCATAAAAACAAAATTTAGAACATTTTTTTAATTATTGGCAATATCCATCCTTGTAGAAGTTGACGCTTGTGGTTCTGATGATCTTGTTTTCTTCGTAGGTTGTTCATATTCATGGTCTGAGTCAGCTTGGCGTTGTCGGTATGATGTTGCGCTGACATTTTGCTGTGTGAGTTTTCTTCTCTTCAAAAATGATGTCAGCCATTCGGAGTCGTGTTGTGATAGTCCCAGCTTGGCCACAATGTAATCCATTTCGATTTTTGGTAGCGGTTGTGGTGCACTATTTTCAATATCGGGTATCCAATCAGCATCATCCAAATCGGTCGGATTGGTGAAAACGGTTTCGGCTAGCAGGGACACAGTATCCGCACTCGGAGGTTTAGGTGCATCGGTATCAGCAGGGCGTTGCACTGGAAGTGTGGCAGTAAATGCAGCAGTGTATACTTTTGTTTTCAATTGTTGTCTGTTTAATCCAGGACGAAAATTTATGCATGCATAGCACCTGGATTCATCATGTCCAGTTGTGTCTTCCACCCAAATTACTGGCTTCATAAAAGATAACTTTCTACTTTTTCCGTGAATCCATTTTAGAAGGGTAGTATAACAACTGTTGCACACTGTGTTCGGCGTAAAATTTGCACCACTTAAATCTGCTTCATCGAAATAATAACAATACGCGGTTTTGAATTGCTCAGTAAACAAATTTGTTCGATCTTTTTTCTGTATTTTTCGGACGATATGACCACAAACGTAACAATATTCATCCAAATATGGGCACTTGTTGTTTTCCATATTGATATATTTTATGTTTTGTTGTTATTCACTTTTAAAAAACTGGAGAAAAATCACTTTTACTGTTCGCGTTCGTCGGCACTGGCTGAATGCCAAAAATCGATCAATGCACACCTATAAATACTACGTATTTTTGAATATTTTACTGCCAGGTACTTATAAATGGGCGCATATTTTAAGGGCGGCTGGCTATATACCTGATTCAGCACTTGTACGTTTCAAACTGTGCAAAACTTTCCAAATAATGACCACCCTTAAATGTGGGTGCAATTTCTGTAAAAAAAATCATATAGGTAGCCACCGGAAAAACCCAAATAATAAAAAGGTCCACTTTCCGTTTAATTGTCCACGTACATTTATTACCGCAATCATAAAAATCAAATAACCTTTTGTTTATTCCTTTTTTTTTAATTCTCAGAATCATGAAAAAGGTGTCAATGTTTTCTCCAAATAATGTTGTGCATATCTCGAGCAAATTTTTGAAATTCATACATTTACTCAATTGCGAATAAAAGCGAAACGCGTGCATCGATTTTTATGATCTTTGTCTCATTTTGCTCATAGGTTATGTGACTTTGCGAAAAAATAACTAGACTTGAAACTTTTTCCATTTTGGATTTTTTATGTATTTTTAAAAAAAAAAATTTTAATTTTTAGGCAAAAAATAATTTTTTCCCTTCATACATTCATTTTTAACTTCGAAAGTGTTACTTGTATAGGAAAACATTATATGAACAGATTAAGGGAATTGTAATTCTTAATTTTTTAAAATTTATTTCAACTAAATTGGGCTAGGGGTTGTCGAGCTATGTCAAACAACAGGGCCTAAAACGTGATAAATTCCCCTATACGATAGTACTAACTTCAAATCGATACTAACTTCAAATCGCAGGTAAGAAGACAAAACGAATGATGCAGAAATTCTTCTTTTTGGGTCTAATTTCACATACAGTTCACAGAATTGAGTTGGCAATCAATTAACTGAAAAATGTTGTACTGTGTGTCATTTTTCGCTAACTTTACTGGAGTGTTAAATTAACATGAATTATATTTATTTTGAACGAAAGACATTTTGTTCGCAAGTTTTTGTTAAATTATGTCAAATAACCATGAAGTAACTAAGCAAAAGCACTATCGAAAAAAATAAAAATAACGTTGTTTTCGACGATTTTACATTGATTTTTCTGTGTATATGGACTCATTTAAAGGATATTCCACTTTTTAGTATTACATCCTCTGATGAATGAGGCGTAGGCAATACCTGGAATTCTTGAGATCGCGGCTAAACAGATATCCTATCCAATACCACGGGATATTGGTAAGGACCCTTCGGGGATTACGTAGAGGTTGTAGTTTAAACCAACAGACAAGGGAAGAGAGATATTTAAAGTTCGGCTTAAAGGGCTTAATTTCGACCACTGGTAGCCTGCTGGCGGATCTCTCTGGGTGCTGTTGCTTTCAATATATGCTGCTAGCTTCAAAAACGGATATTAGTTAGCTTCAGCTCCTTGAAAAGGCATTTTTCGGAGACTTATAAAGTTAAGGAATTTCCAGGAATTCCCTAAAAAAATAATCTTAGATGCATAAAATATGTTTGATACTAATTATAGTTGTTCCACGCTTTATAGACAAACTATCTTAATAAAATAATCTGTTTCAAATATTTGAGCCCAACAAAGTTTGCTATGATAACCTTTTCCGTTGCATTAAAATTCTTGGCATCTTGGCCAATTATCAATAAATGCGCACATGTTGCTCGAATCATTTTAGATTTAAATAAAAAGTCATGATACAAATACAAATAACTTTTTTGGAAAGACATTCGAAGTCATATATTCAAGTATTTAATTTAAATCAGAAGATTTCAGGTTCCCTAAAAAGTTTTAAATTATACTTCTAAAAGATAACAACTACTGTTTTTTTACGTTTTCGCAGAAAGTTACATCAAATATTAAGTCAGATTACACGCCCTGGTTCGAAAATCGTTATAAAAAAAGTTTATAGATGTTTGCCAAATTTATACGTTTTGCTCCAGTTCAAAAATTTAGTAACAATTATTCGATTTTGTTTGACAGAAGTTAAAGTTCTGAAATTTACAGAACAATTCTCAGAATTTTCTGCATTTTAATGCCGAGGAAAAGAACCCCTACATTCAATCCATCTCCGGAAGTAGTAAAATTCTAAATTTGGTTAACGAAACGAAGGATTTTGAGTCTACATTTTGTGACTTTAATAATCAGCTTAATATTAATTAATAAGAAGTAGATAGAGTATTAAATTAGCAGCTCAATTAAATAAAAACTTTTAGGTGTATTTTCGAATTGGGAATAAGACTTAAACAACGTCTGGGTACCCTGAGTGGAAGTTGTATTTGTGGCAGTGGAAGTAAATGGTTTTGAAAACTGTCGCTATATTAAAATACTCGTTACAACTGATAGTTATCGTTGATTGCATGTACATTTTTGGGTTGTTAGGTTGTAGTTGTTTATGTGTTTTTCATATTCTTTTCTATGTTTTCTACAGTTTTTGTGGTAGATTGTTCCAATAGTTGGACTAATTAAAAAAAAAAAAGAGAGAGACGAGAAACAAAAGAGCAACTCCATCTCATGCAGAAGATTTTCAGCTGTAATTTAAAACGATGCATACACACATCTATACCACTAGGCAGGTATTATCTTCTTCCATCATTTGAAAAGTATCTGCACTTTTTTCCTCTATTACAAACCAGCAAACAAATGTATACTAACAAACATACAAATAAATAAAAAAAACCACAGAGAAAATATTGTGAAAAATAACAACCTCTTATATGAAGTAGAAAGTTAACAACATCATTGGTTAGAACGAGGGAAAACGAAATAAATAACAGGTAAAACTATTCTATAGTTAAATGGCGTACAATCAACTATAGCTATTATTACGACACGGCAGCCCCAACTACTTTATGTAGTACGAATATATGGAAGTATTTAGTTTAGTTAATAGTTGCACTTGGATGTTTCCTGTTAAACGGAAATCACTAGAAACATTATGTTCACACATACACCCATTCCAAACATGATCTGGGCTTTAAGTGTGTATTTATGTAAGTGTGTGCGTAATTGTAAATAAGGTATTAGCATTAAAAACGGAAATTGTCAAATGCATTTTGTGATTGCAAATAAGTATGTGTACCTAAATTGCAAAAAATGTTAAGAAATAAAAGTGATATAGTTAATGACAGAGTTGAGTTAAGATTGCGGTTGCACAATTTATTCATATAGCTTAATAGCTTTTCTTTCGAAAAGAACGTTGCAGCATTCAAAGCAATAAAACTAAAATCACTAAAGTATCCTACTAAATTAGAAATTTAAGAAACCAATGTCCATAAAGAAACTCCACTTCCTTAATGCAAATTTTAAGTCTTTAATTTTGATGTTGCGCAAATGAAATGAGCGTACATATAAGTTTGCCATTCCGTTTGTAACTTCCACAATACTAGTCCTAGACCCCATAAAGTATATATATTCTGCATACTTATGAGAAGAGAGAAGAGAAGCTTAATTCCGGTTGGCCATCTGTCCGTCCGTCTGTTGAAATGGGGTTTCCGAAGACCCAGATATCAGATATGCCGGATGTCAGATATGCTTCTTTAAATTGTTCTATTGAAATTCAGCCGGTCCATAAATGACTGGGATATGAGCAAAAACCCACGACTGCCTCTAATTTTACCCATAAATCCCTTGTTTTTGTTATTTGTTATCCCTTATTTTTTGTATATCTGGAAAATGGCAAGAGCCAAAGTTTCCAAATTAGGCTATCAAGATACGACGTCTCGAAAAAAATGTGCGGGATTACAGAAGTAAACATGGCACTTTCCATACAAACACATTATAAAATTCTTTTTATCTGGAGAACGGCAAAGAGCAAAATCGAATCTTTAGGACATACCATCGAGCACAATAAAATTATAAAATCTGCTTCAAAAATTAATGCCATGGTAGCATACGATTCGCAATTTATACTAAATGTGTCTATAATAACAACGCCCTTGCGGAAACTACTACACAAAGATTCAAAATTCAAATGGTCACCCGAATGTAAAAAGGCGTTTAATAAATTGAAACAAGGAATTGCGAGCAATCGGTTTATAATGCCTTATAACCCTGAGTTGCCACTTCAACTGGCGTGTGATGCAAGCCCAAGTGGAATAGCGGGGGTATTTTCCCATTTAGTAGATGAGGAAGAGAGACCGATTGCTTTCGCATCTCGATCCCGTACAAGTGCGGAGAAAAGTTATTCGCAATTAGATAGAGAAGCGTTAGCTATTTTCTACGCTGTTCAGCATTTTCACGAGTAACTTTTTGGCCGAAAGTTTAAGCTTGTTACAGATAACCAACCACTGATGAGAATATTTCATCAGAACAACAAGCTTCCACAGATGACATCATCTCGTTTGCAAAGGTATGCCGCGTTCTTAAGCGGTTATAATTACGAAATTGTTTATAAAAATGGTCAAGAAAACGGCATTGCAGATTATTTTTCAAGGGCACCAGTTATGTCGAATGAGGAATCTTTAAATCACATTTACTATGAGGTACATCAACTATTCAGTATTTCTCTAAACGAAATTTGTTCAGAAAAGTTAAGTTTTAAAAGAATTCAAGAAGAAACACAAATCGATGAAACACTTTCTAATCTACTGCATGAATTACGTCACAACGCAACAGCTGATTCAATAAATCAACAATTGAAATTCTGCTTAACACTTTTGCAAGGAACGGATATCCAGACGTAATGGTGTTTGATAGCGCAACAGTTTTTAAAAGGGATAAATTTTCAGCTTTTTGCCAGAATTGTGGTGTATTCCAAAAATTCAAACCACCCTGGACACCCAGCTATAAACGGTCTAGCTGAAAGAAGTACTCAAACACTCAAGAGGAAGCTAGCAGCCATGTCCAATGATTCATCATCTATACAGAAGAAATATCCTTTTAAAATACAGAACTACGCCATTAAAAAATGGTTAAACACCGTCAGAGTTATTCTTAGGCCGGCAAATTCGATGTCGTTTAGATATTTTAAAACCTCCAAAAATACAAAGTAATGAACACGATCATATTCCTTTACGACAACTAAGTGTCGTTATTACACTCCCAACAAATCTTTATGGAAACTGGGCACAATACTCAAAAAAATTGGTCGTCTTCATTATATGGTCATCAGCCGATGTTCAACCATGGCCATATCAAGCAATGCCACAGCAAGTAGCGATGTACAATTCTAGTAATGTCAACTAGTCTTGGGCTTAATCGTTCGTTTAAGTGACCGGTCATTATCGTTCAATTCGAATCAGTGAACGAGCTCGTTCTTTTCGTTCAATCGTTCGTTTCAGGTCACTTTGTCTTTTGGGTCAGTTTGTCTTTTGAATCATTTGTCGCTTTCGTTCAGTCGTTCACTTGTCTTGTCCTCTTTACTAAACAATCGATTGAATGTGTTAAAAGAAACAACATGTGAGATTACACTCGAAACATTATGTAAGTAAATTCAAAAGAATAGGCATTAAGTTTAGAAAACTGAAAATGTAATTAGAAAACGGATAATTTTAAATAAAGGAATTGTAAGGTAATTTTTTACTGTTAATTTTATAACGGAGATATTAATTAAAAATTAATTAACTTTTCTCTTTATTTACAATTAAAAAAAAGTACACACTAGGTACAAAAAATATATTCAAAGGCTTTTCAGTTAATTTGAACTTAATTTAAATTACGTACTAAGACAGCTAAAGCAGTGTTTTTATCTGTCATTATGACCTACCAAATGAGCCAAATATTTTTTCCTTTCTATTTTCTTTTATTTATGTACATATGTACACATTTACTTCAGTTTTATTTTATGCATAAAAAATAACTGAACATATTAACAGAAATAAAAATCATTAAGGGTTTTCATGATATCACTAAAAGTCTCGCAAACTGTGCATTTTTACGCGCTCTCAAATGAACTGCCAAAAATTGTATGAGAATTCGTTTACACAAACTTCGTAAATTTGCTCAACAATTTTGACTCGTAAACTGGCGCTGTTTGTTTAATATTTACCGCCGTTTTCAATGAAAAATGTGTTAAGTGTTAATAATATCACAAACAATAAAATCTTGCAGTAATTTAAGCAAATTAGTCGTTATGCTTTATTTATGCTTGTTTAAAAAACAAATTTCACTTTTTATTCACAAATTTTAGCTTTTAATTTTATAGTTGTTTTCTTTTAATTGATTTTTGTATCGATTTTTGTATTTAAAATGACACCAAAATTAACAAGGGTCTTCATGAAACGAGTCTTGCAAGTTTGCCTCATCATGAAAACCCTTATTAATTTTTGTAGTTTGTTTTCGGAACAATATGCAGAAACAGTTTAATTAATAAAATAAAAAAATTTCATTAATTACGGAAAACAATTTTAATAAATCTCATTAAGTTACTGTAAAACTTTTTTGAGTGTAACCAAGAATAGAAAACAATAAGCACAAACCAAATACGCATTTTTTTCGTTCATTTGATTAAAAAGAAACAACAACACTATAAGTGTGTATGCTATACGTTTTTCTTTTAACACATTGCCAGTGGCGACTTGCCACACTGTTTTAAAAAATTCATAGTACAATCTGGGCTGCCATACGTAGTAATTTCTCGCCAAACGTGGCGATTTTAAAACTTGTTTATTTATTATATGCTTAGGTAATTCCATTTTAATAGAAAGAACAAAAAATTGTTGCGAGGGCTTATTCAAAGTAAGAGCCCAATTCTTTAAAAATTAATTTAAACAAAAATAATGAGAGAAAAAAATTTCAAATTTATGTGGTATTTTAAGAACAAAATACTTTTAATAACAAAAAAATAATAGCAATTGCACAATTTAAATATCAAAATAATATTACAAAAATGAACAAATAGCAATAGTGATTATTATTATTCATGCGTTATATGTATTATATTCTCAAAATATGTGATAATATAAATTTTATTTTTTGTTTTTATTTTATAAAAACTAAAAAACCTTTTTAAAAAACACGCTTTTATTAAATGCGCTAAAAAGAAAAGAGCAATAAACTTTAACTATCAACTTATAACATCATTAATAAATTTATATGATATAAAAGCTTGTCGCTTGTCTTTACACAATTTATTTGATTTAAAAGCTAGTCGCGAGATTTAAGTACTAGTATTTACATGGTTTGAAAAGTTTAATAGTTTAAATCAATCACATCAAGTTATATGTATAATTTACTTGTTTGTCTACACAAGTAAATCTCGTATATCATATAAATTATGTAATCCGTTATAAGTTGATAGTAGTTTTATACTTTTCATTTATATTTTTCTTTGAAGCGCATTTCAATAAAAGCTTGTTTTTTAAAAAGGTTATTTACTTTTAGTTTATATTAAAACTAGCATTCGTATTCTCATGAGTCCTTTCATTTGATACCCATCTTGAAGGCAAGCATTAAAAACTTAGTCCGCCATATATGATTTAGAGTAACGTCACTTTCTTTTTCGACTTATTCTCAGCAAGCCCTCCCATTTGATACTCATATTGTAGGAATGCATTAAAAATAAGTCTGCCATCTTGGGTGTCTTATAATGTTAGATTTAGAATAACGTAACACAGTTAACCATGCATCGTCATCTTAACTAAACGTGTTTAAAAATGACAGCTCAATCGGTTCGAGGTATCTGCTTCAAAATTGAGTTGCAAGATTTCACCGAACAAACATACATTGCTAATTTTTGTTATATTTTAAGAGTCTTATTCATAAACGAATGTAATGTATACATTAAAAGTTTTTTTCCATACTAATTTCGTGCTGTAAAACTTTACTAAGCTTTTATAAATAAAGGGACTTATTTAAAAAATTAAAAGAAATAAATATTTATAAAATTTTCTGCTCAAATGAAAAAAATTAGCATTTGGCGGGTTTTGTATTAAGAACAACTGGCAACGCTCATGTAAATGGTAGAAAAATTGTGAAAAGCAGCCAGGGTTTTCAGATTTATTTTGATGTTTTTTGCCAAATTCAATGTCAAAAATCGCCAAGGCTTATTTTGCGTTTTTGACAACATAAAATTTATTTTAGAACTTTCTCCAATGTTTTCTATAAATCCTAAAAAAATATATTTCTTCTGAATCGCTAAAATTTTCCAAAATGGGACAAAGTCGCCTTGATATATGTATATTTTTTTGAATAAAAGTAAAATTATTGGTGAACACACAAAAGATACAATAGTTTATAATAATCTAATTAAAGCAGCAAAACGTTTTTTTGTGTTTAGTATTAAATAAATATTGGATATATGTATATCTAACACGCTATATGTATATATGTATATCTAACACACTTCACCGGCAAGGCAATTCTTACTGTTTTTTTTTAACAATGTATATTCAAAATATCGTGCGAAGGTACAAAAAGTGCTATTTACATTCATATAATTTATAACTCGTAACAATGAAGGCGAGTTTTAGTAGAGTAAATTATTAAAAAGAACTATTTCAACACAGGCATTAGCAGTTGGAATTAAATGCATATAAAGACCGTCAAAGCAAGTTCTTTAAAATGGTAAGTACCTGACGTATCCTTATAGCTATAAGCTTTATGCAAAACCTGATATATATTAGATGGAATACCATCATTGATATAATCTTTCTAAATAACAAACGGTAAATTTGTCCAACAGTCTCAAAACAAGTTTATAGAAAATCAATAGCCAACAAAATCGCCATATATTTTATAAGCCGCCAAAAAGTCGCCATATCGCCAAATCGGAAATTAGGTCGCCAAGAAACTTGACAACCCTGATTGTATTATGAAAATGTGTAAAGCAATGTGGCAATGAGTAAAAGAAATAAGTATATTATAATTGCATAACTTATACAACACAAAAGTATTGTTGTTTCTTTTCAACCAGTTGTCCGGCAAGCAAGTGACCGACTGATTCAAAAGACCCAAGTGAACGATTGAACGAAATCGAACGATGAAACTGAACGGCCGTTCATCGTTCGTCTGACTGATCCGTTCAATTGAACGAGGTCGTTCACGACCGACACAACTCTAATGTCAACCACCGTACTTAAGATGGGCAAGTAACGAGTCAACCTCCAGATCCATCAAATAGAAACGGAGGATCCATCCAACCCCCACAAGAATGTGGAGGACCACCGTTGAGTCAAGAACCGAGTTCAACCAGATCATCAACCCGACATCGGAAGACGCCAAGTCATTTACCAGAGTATGTTTTGGACAACCGACTCGTAAGGGTAATTTCAAGTGTGGGAGAATTGTTACACTCTTTTGTTACGCATGTTTACAACAACTCTGTTGCTATTCGTTGTAAGCTTCACATACATGGTTGTCATTAACATGCGCAGGTACTAATGTTGTAACATTTATTCGCTTGCTTGCAGCCCGTTCGTACAAACTTTTTAGTTAAGTAAATTAGATTTTTAAATGAATTAAACCAATAAATTATAATAAAGCAAATGCATTATAAGGAACGTTAGTGTTTTATTACAAATTTACGGATAAAATAGAAGGCATCGGCCCTTCCGTACACATTCCACGTTCCCTTCTATGAGAAGGGAGAAAAGAAGGAGTACGATTTTTTGTTTTTTTTCCAAAGCAAAGGCCAAAAAATTCACAACTCATTTTAAAATCAAAATTATAATATTTTTAAATATGGGGGATTTTATGTCGCGACCCTACTTTTGAAATCGATGTCTTCCGATTTGGATGAAACCACCAAGCTTAGTCCTATTGGATAGTAGTTTAGACACAAATTTTCAACAAGATCAGTCAAAAAGTTTCTGCTTTAGAGGGGGTCAAAATTCGAAATTTTGGCCAAACAGGTGTTTTTTTGTCATCCGTTTAACTAATTATCTATTGGTGTTGGCAAAATTTGTCCCAAACAAAATTAGATAGCCATTTCTTCAATCTTTCGAAAAAAAATTTTTGTTTTATTAAAATTTTTTTTTTTTTTAAATTTAAAACCCATTTTTAATTTTTTTTTCAAGCGGGTACTTTTTTTTTTTTTTTTTTTTTTTTTTTTTTTTTTTTTTTTTTTTTTTTTTTTTTTTTTTTTGTCAAAAGAAAGGTTAGGTCTTTTCCTTTAAGGTAGTTCTGGTCGCTTTTTGGGCCGCGAGTGGGTTATGTATAAAAAAAAAAAAAATAATTTCTAAGTCAAGACGAGGATTTTTCAATTTTCAGACTGAAAGATGCACATTGAAAACAATCATTTCAAATGTGCATGATTTTGTGGAAGAAATGTGTAGAGGATTGCTAAATTTAAGAACCAATGACTTTTATGTCAAAAAGCATTGGTCATTCTTCAAGGATTTGAAGATACATTTGAAGTCTGGGGAATTCGTTATTTCGTTTGATTTCGCAGAGAACTACAAATATGTTCTTCAGGATGCTATACAGTCATTCCCCTTCAATAACGACCAAGCAACTATATTTACAGAAGAAACTGGAACAAAAAGTATGGCAATCGTATCCGACGATTTAAAACACGATGCTGTGTTGCAGTTTATGAATACCAGAAGATTTCATAATTTGATTTTTTTTTTTTTTTTTTTTTTCATTATTTATTTATTGAATCTTCAATTATTAAATATGAACTAACAATAAATAATCAAATCTTATACTAATACTTGTCCTGCCAATGCTAGACGAAAATTTTTCTCTTCACGGTTTCTATTCACATATGTAGATTTTTAGCGGTCTTCTCGTCGGATGAGTCCTGTAGTATCTCTTCTCCTTAATCTAGAGTGGCCGCTGTCATTTAAAATATTTCGAGCTAGTGGATTTGGGTGCGACTCAAGCCTTTTTAAATATTTTACTGCGTACTTCGTAATAATAGTTTTTACTAATGGCACATTGAGATCCTTGTGAATATTAGAGTTTTTAACATACCAGGGAGCGACTGTGATTATTCGAAGAAGTTTATTTTGCCGCCTTTGAATTTTTTCGATATTTGAGGCCGAGGCAGTGCCCCATAGCTGAATACCGTAGCACCAGATTGGCTTTAATATAGAGTTGTAGAGTAAGTTTGCAATCGAGGCTAAGAACAGAATTTCTTCCAATAAGCCAATTCATTTGAATTGCTTTTAGTTTCGTTTGTGTTAGTTTTGCTTCTATATGGCATTTCCATGTTAAGCGCCGATCTAGATGAATACCAAGATATTTTACATGCGATTGTTGGGGCACTAATTGATTATTGATTTTAATAGGGGGACATGACTCCCGACGCAAGGTGAATGTTAAATGTACGCATTTTTGCTCATTGACCTTTATCCTCCATTGTTTTAACCACTTTTCCAATTCAAATATATTTTTTTTTTTTTTTTCAGTATTTGTTTATTGAATCTTCATATATTAAATATGAACTAACAATAACACTATCCTAGTTGAAAAAACAGACAAGCCGGGCACATAGCGTTTTAACATAATTTGGGTACGCTGAATCCAGTGGTGCCCGCGGTTTTTTAAGATTGGCTCTGGTTTTCGAGATATACCGTTATTTCGAAAATGGAGGAGGTTGCACAACACATGTTCGCGTAACTCAAAAACGTTTTAGCTTATTGAAAAAACTTAAAAAACTCCGCAATAAAATTTCCTTTAAGAAAAGTAAAACCTCTTTCTAATATCCGCAGTCGTTTTAGAAACAGAATTTTTTTTTTCGGAAAAAAAAATAATTTTTTTAACAAAATTTCGAAATTTTTGTTTTATAAAAATTCATAAAAAATTAAAAAATGCAGCTAGGCTTCTAGTTTTTTGCAGACATATAAAAAACATGCAAATAAATCAAGCCATAAATGATTAAAATCTGTTTGCAACTTTTAATTTTATTCACAAAAGTCGACAAATTTTAATTAATTTAAGAATTTCATAAAACGCAATATTTGTATGGGAGCCCCCTAAGGGATGGTGATATAGGGGAAGTATAATTTGAGAAAATGTTAAGAAAAAAAAACTAATGGAGGTCAGTCATGCATTTTATCACCCTAGGGGCGACTCCTGGGCATTTATGGGACTTTTTCTTCAATATATTTCTAGTCTGGATTGAACATTCTGTATGGAAGCCACCTTAAGGAATGGAGATAGCGGGTGGGTATGTTAGAAATAAATGATTGAGATGAAAAATAAATTGGGGTTGTTCATACATTTGACCCATCTAGGGGCATCCTAGGCGCTGCAGGGGCCAAATTTAAGAATTTCATTAAACGGCCATATTTGTAAGGGAGCCCCCCTAAGGGGTGGAGATATATGGCAATGTTTTAAGAAAATGTTAAGAACAATAAACATTGGAGGTCGGTCACACATTTTATCCCCCTACAAATATTGTGTTTTATGAAATTCTTAAATTAATTAAAATTTGTCGACTTTTGTGAATAAAATCAAAAGTTGCAAACAGATTTTAATCATTTATGGCTTGTTTTGTTTAGAATTATTTTTTATACGTCTGCAAAAAATTAGAAGCATAGCTGCATTTTCCAATTTTTTATGAATTTTTAAAAAACAAAAATTTCGAAATTTTGTTAAAAAAATTATTTTTTTTTCTAAAAAAAAAATTATGTTTCTAAAACTACTGCGGATATTACTTTTCTTAAAGGAAATTTTATTGCGGAATTTCGGTTTTTTAAGTTTTTTCAATAAGCTAAAGCCTTCTTGAGTTATGCGAACATATGTTGTGCAACCTCCTCCATTTTCGAAATAACGGTATATCTCGAAAACCAGAGCCAATCTTAAAAAACCGCGGACACCACTGGATTAAGCGTACCCCAATTATGTTAAAACGCCAGGTGCCCAGCTTGTCACAAAAAAAAAGTGTCAATTTCTTGCACAGTGTAATTAATTAAATCTTATCCTAATTTTTACTTTATGTCCTGCCAGTGCTAGACAAAAAAGATTTAGTCTTCACGGTTTCTGTTCACATATGAAGGTGTTTATCGCACATCTGATTGGGTGAGTGCTGCAGTGTCTCTTCTTCTTAAGCGAGTATGGCCGCCATAATTTAAAATATTTCTAACTAATGGATTTGGGTGCAGTTCCAGCCTTTTTAAATATTTTACTGCATATTTCGTTATCATAGTTTTTACTAATGGCACATTGAGATCCTTGTGGATATTTGAGTTTTTGACGTACCAGGGGGCGGCTGTGCTTATTCGAAGAAGTTTTTTTTGGCGCCTTTGTATTTTTTCGATGTTAGAAGCCGAGGCAGTGCCCCATAACTGAGTACCGTAGCACCAAATTGGCTTTAAGATAGAGTTGTAGAGTAGAAGTTTGCAATCGAGACTAAGAACAGAATTTCTTCCAATAAGCCAATTAATTTGGATTGCTTTTAGTTTCATTTGAGTTAATTTAACTTCTATATGCCATTTCCACGTTAATCGCCGATTTAGATGTATACCGAGGTATTTTAAATGCGAGTGTTGGGGTATTATTTGATTATTGATTTTAATAAGGGGGCATGTTTCCCGACGCAATGTGAATGTTATATGTGAGCATTTTTGCTCATTGACCTTTATCCTCCATTGTTTTAACCACTTTTCCAATTCAAATATATGATTCTGCAAGTAGCGAGATGATTCATGACAGTTTTCGTGTACGCTTAAAAAAGCTGTATCATCAGCAAATGTTGAAGTTAGGGTGTGGTTATTTGTTGGCATGTCTGAGGTATATATAAGGTATAACAGTGGGCCCACGATGCTTCCCTGAGGGACTCCAGTGTCAATTGGCTGAGGAGAACTTATAAAATCACCTTCTTTAATAATAAACCTTCGACCGACTAAGTAGTTTTCTAACAGCTTGTGTGTGTTTACTCGTAAGTTTAACTTCAATTTATGTAATAACCCTTCATGCCAGACTTTATCAAAAGCTTGAGATACATCGATGAAGAGGGCGGAACAATATTTTTTTTCTTCAAAGGCTTTTCTTATGGCGTTTACTATACGATGGGTTTGTTCAATTGTGCTATGTTCTCTTCTAAAGCCGAATTGATGGTAGGAATACATCTATTTACATTTAAAATTGGGGCTAATTTTGACACTAACAGCTTCTCAAACAGCTTTGATATATTAGACAATAAGCTTATAGGTCGATATGACCCAACTTTTGTGGGATCCTTTCCTGGTTTAGGTATCATGGTAACTAAGGATACTTTCCATTCTTGAGGGTAGTATTCAAGGCGTAAAATAGCATTAAAAATCAGGAGAATAATTTTCTTTGCTATTCTGGAAAGCTCCAAAAGGATTTTGTTACTGATCTTATCAAAACCAGGGGCTTTCTTGGGGTTTAAATCATGAATAGCCTTTTCGATTTCTTTTATCTCAAATCTAAGTGGAACAGCTGCTCTAACAGCAACAGGTGGTAACTCCTCCGCAATATCGAGAGATGTATGAGGGGTAAATACGGTTTTCAAATGATTAACAAAAAGATTTCCTTTTTCTATATCATTTCGTGCCCAACTTCCATTTGAGTTTCTGAATGGTGGTTTAGTGATAACTGGTCTTTTAAGATTTCTAGCTGCACGCCATAATGAGTAGTCTGATTGAGAAGTTGCATCGAGTTCCTTAAGATATTTTTCAAAGGATGATGTTTTTTGGGACTGCAGTAACTTTCTTAGCCTTTTTGTGCACTCTTTTAATAAATTCTTAAGTTGAGGGGATCTATGCAATTGCCACTCTCTTCGAGCTCTCCTTTTTTCACTCAAGAGACGCTCAACATCTGTAGAATATATTTTAATATTTTTGATTTTTTTTGGGGGTAATGCTAGAATGTTGAACAGCTAGTTTTAGATAACTGTCAAAATTAACAATAGAGAGATTCACATTCTCCCTACCAGAAGATAATACTTAATTATCTAATATCTAAATTTACAGTAGAGAAGGTATACTACGTTTCGGACGGAGCTCGTCAACATTTTAAAAACAAAAGTAGCTTTGCAAATCTGATAGGTCATGAAAAAGTTTTTGGTATGCCAGCTGAGTGGCATTTTCATCCTACTGCTCATGGTAAAGGAGCATGTGATGGTGTTGGAGCAAACCTCAAAAGAAATGCAGCGAAGTATAGCCTCCAGTGCTCTCATCAAGATCGCATCTTAGATGAGACTGCTTTATTCCATTGGGCAAAGAATTATTGTAAAGAAACTGAAATAGTTTTTAGTCGCAAAGTGGATCATGAGGAAACATTGAAAACACTGAAGAGCAGATTTGATGCTGCGGAAACAATCAATGGCACCGCTCAATACTACGCTTGTCGATGGAAGACTCAAGTTTGAAAAAGTTTTCTGCCTCTACTCAATACGATTTCTTTCCAAAGCCAAAAAAAACCAGCAGCGAAATCAACAGCTGAACGTAGTAACGCCAAGAAAGGCAAAAAAAGGAGATAATAAACGCAATAAATAGATAATAAGTTACATGGATGAGAAAGAACACCTGTTTGGCCAAGTTGTCAAATTTTGACCCCCTCTAACTCAGAAACTTTTGTGTCTAAACTACTATCCAATAGGACTAAGCTTGGTGCAAATTTCATCCAAATCGGAAGACATCGATTTCAAAAATTACTTTTTATTAATATAAGTTGTACTTGAATGTATAATATGTAAATCTGTAAATAAATAGGATCCTAAGTCCAACGTGCCATCGCTTCTGAGGTGTTTGGATCTTAATTCGACGAAGGCCTGACAATAGCAGAAAAAGTGTTCCAGCGTCGTGATCTCCTCGACACACGCTCTACACGTAGTCCCGCATGACCAGTCAGGATACGCACCACAATACTAACTTCGGGCTTACTCCCATTGAGCAGGCTTCTTAAAAATACCTTGAAAACGATAAATGTTTATTTAAAATCGGTGGATATGTATAACAAATGTGATATGTATAAAAAAGATATACGGTGACCAGTCATTCTGTTTTATGCAGAACACTACTGTAGTTTAGAGATTTGTTCAGTGTGAACTATTTTTCAGTTCAAACCCTTTAATTGTTCTGTATTTTATTAAATGTTATTTATTTGTACTGTATTAAACAAAATAACCGAGAGAAATAAATTCCCTATTTAACTGACATTTTTTAATTGCTAAAACCATTGTTTGAAAAACTATCTAAATATTTATTTTCTATTACTAAAATTGGTACTTTAAAAAATTACAAGTAGCAGCAGAAGGAGCAGTTGTCCTGTTTTGTAGCATTGCCTTTTTAAAAACGACTGCTACAATCCAAAAATAAAACCAGAAAATGAGGTAGCAGCAGTAAAACAAAACTTTACAAGCAGTTAAAATAACTAAATAGTTTTCTATTGGTTTGATTAAGGTTTTCGTTTTATAGCTACTACTACACTAGGAGTTTTTTTATGACTAGAATATTTTGCGGTATTAGATAATTAACATTGAGGTAGTAGTAGAAGAGCAATGAAGTAGTAAAATTATAACATTGAGGTAGTTGAAAACTAAGATAATAAGTAAAACTAGAAACTGTTGACCACGTATGGGATGTTAGGTATGTTTATTTATGTTACTAGCAGAAACTTGCAACGAGAGAATAAATTTAAAATTTACAAAATTGTTCTCCCAATTACTCAAAAAAATTAAAAAGTAAATGAAAGCTTTTCCAGCAAAAGATAGCAAGTTAGAAATATCGGCACTATTCAGCTGTAAGAAACAAGATTTTTTTATTCAATTCAGTAATTTTGAACTATTTGCGCAAGAATATAGTTGTTTAATTTTAGAAAAATTATTTTTTTTTTTTAACTTTTAATTTAAAAATTATGAAAATTATTTTTTTTTTGTAAACAAAAATATGAAACAGGTGGTTGAATAATTCTTGCTAGTAAAAATTTGACTATCAGTAATTTTCCAAAAAAAATTTTGTCTCTTAAATTTGTAGGCTCTTTTTTCACTCTCTCGTTACAAGTTTTTCGAGTACGTGAACACTTACTATGTAGAAAGATTTATTAAAAATAATCAATAATTTTCTGTAAATGAACACACCTATTGTTTGAATGATTCATAAACAGTGTTGTCAACTCTTCGCTCTTATCTTCGCAGATAACGTTGTGAATAAATCAGAGCAATAGCTAAGAAGTTAAATGTACTCATATCTTTAAATTTTTATTTTATGAGCATTGATTCCACAATGCAGTGGAATATTTTGAATGTAATTTTTGATATTAAAATCTTGTTTTTAAATACCATAAAATAACCTAACGCACTTTTAACGTGGTTTTAAAAAATAACTTCCATATTTATAAAATATAAATTGAGAAAAGGAAAATTGTAAATATTGAAAGTCATAATATTAAAAAATTTAACTTATTGACATATATTAATTTATAAGCAATCGTCGCTTTAATTCAATTCACATATTTGTGGTCGTGCGTTCGTATGTGATTGCCATGTTTTTACAGATATTGTTTTCTGACGATAACATATTATTAACATATCGTAATTATGACGATGTGGCAACAAATGTGTGATATTCACATTTGGGTGATTCACAAGGTATGCTACCAAGTCATATCGTCATAATGTTCTAAATAATATTTTACAATTGTTTAAAAAATACTGTTGTGTTTCAAACAACATGAAAATGTTAGTGCTGTGTTCATGGATTCGTCATTACTGTACAGTATAAATCTAAATTATAAGTAATTGCACTCAGCAGTAATTATTTTAAGACAATGAATTTACAATTTGAAAAGACTTCATTATTGTTTAATAATATAAATTTTTAATTGATTCTTTTGCTAAGGCTTATACGCAGCTTTTATAATTATTATTTAAGTAAACGAAGCAATTGATGAACTAAATCTCTTTGAAAATGATTTGAATTACGATTAATAATGCTGTTATATTTAGTGAAAATTATCTTGAAAAATAGTTTTATAGATCATTTTGCCATTTAAGAAAGAATTGATAATCTTAATATTTTAAATAAAAAACATTGTTTAATGATGACTCGTTTAAAACACAGCACCCTTTAAAAATAATAACAGTCCTAAAATGGTTACTTATTAATTAGGCTAGGCTTTTGAGACCTCAGTTAAACTAGGTTTAGTTAATCTGAAAGCCGATTTGTGCCGCCATTACCAAGTTTGACGAAACAGCATAGTTTTGCGTAAAATTGGTCTTTAAAGAAATAATGAAAAAATGACTTTCCGTTTAAGCTTAATCTACATCTCAAAACCCCGGCATTAGGATACCAGACCTGTTAATTGGATTTTAGTGTAAAATAAGTGTGGAAAATTGTAAAAAATCTATACTATATCTTACAACAAAACCACAATTTTTGTAATGGGTCTGGTAACGCTCCCATTTTTAGTCTGGATGTCAACCACTCTAGTTTCGATCATCGTCGTGCTAACACTGCGGCCACACGATCAACTTTTTGTTGATAGTCTTTTACATATACTGTTTGTCAAAATTTACATTAATTGAAAGCTGTAACGTAGGCTGCACGCAATTTTTAAGCAATTTACTTTCAAGATGTCATCAAGAAAACAATTTATACTGACAAACGAAAAATTAGCTCACTAAACTTCTAATCAGCTGTTAAATTGAGCGTAAAATTGCCAAACAAATGGATAGTTAAAATTGAGAGCAATCTCGTGATCAATTTAAAAAGTGTGAGTGTGTTAGTGAAAAAAATGAGAGTGAGAGAAAATTGAAAGACAAAAATTGATCGTGTGGCCTCCAAGTAAGCAAACAACCTCGTAAGTTACCAACCCAGTTAAAAGGGAAATATTTATACAAACAAAACAAGAAAATAAAATTGTAATAAATAAAAATTGTGAATTAACAAACATTTAAAATTCAAATTGTTAAATTTAATTAAAGTTTTCAATTTTTGTCCCAAGTCTGTTATAAGCTTTAAAAATTGGAGATTTATGTTTTGAAATGGGGATTTTATGGGGGCATGAACCAAAAGTTTTTTGGCAACACACAATGATATTAAACAACTACCTAAATTTGATTATTCTGCTGCTTCAAATACAAGGTTATCTGCTCATCATGTTACAAGGGGTTTTGTGAATACGGCAATTTTTTTTTTAATTTGTGTACCTTCAATTTATATTTCTCTAATGATACTTTATTAAATTGTTAGCTATATATCTGGAACACGGCAAGAGCCACAGTTTCCAAAAAAGGTCCAAACATCTTGGTTATGAATACACAACATCCGACAAAATATGGGCGCAATTACATAAGTGGGCGTGCCACAAAAAAGAATCCCATATATCTGAAGAAAAGTAAGTGTGAAATTGTCCAAATTTGGTACAATGAAAATGATTATCAAAATATAGACAGCATCTGTAAGAAATGTGCGGGATTGGAGAAGTGGGTGTGAATCAAACTAGATTTCTGTATACCTAGAATAGGGCCACAGCTACACTCGAAAAAAAAATAAATATATATTAAATTAGAGGAAAACGATTTCCTTCAAAATAGTTTAAAAATTTCCTTAATTTAAAGTAAAATTTTATGAAACTGTAGGAAATTTCATTAATATTAAATAAAAATACCTGAAAACGAGTAGAAATATAATAGTTCATTAATTATTTAACATTAAGGAATTCTTACTGACCAAAAATTAGTATTTTCTAAAATCATACAAACAAACAATTTTCACTATAGTTCAAAAATATCTAATTAAGTAAATGATTTGCTCCGAAGGAGTTCATAAAATTTTTTAAACTTAAAAATTGTTAATAAATATACTTGATTTTAGTACTCAATTTTCCTTTTTGTTGCACAATTTATACTTAATTTTAGAAATAATTTCCAAAAGGCAATATTTAGTTTATGTCTTGCTAAACTTAAACAATTTATTTCATCAATTTAGTTCAGATAAAGTTAAAAACCAACTAACAAATTGTTTTTTTTATATTAAGTAAATATGTGTTCTCCTGGTAAAAATATCCTAACGGAGATCAATAAAAAATGTTTTTTAAAAAAGATCAGATCGTTCGTTCGAGAACGTTTCTGATGATCTGGCCTAAGCAACCAGTGAAATGCGCATAGGAACAGCTTATCCTCCAACAATAAATTTCAGTATTTTAATCAATTATAAAAATAGAGAATTAAACACTACAAACAAAGTCTTTTAATGAAAAATTATGTATTCCCAAAAAAAAGACTTTTTTGATAATTCAGATAAAATATTTATAAAATTTGATTATTTCTAAACTACTTTTAATAATATACTACCTAAAAATTAAGTTAGAAAAACACTGTAAAAAAATTTTAATTTATACGAAAAAATTTATTTTATTTTAGTAAATATTTGAATAATTTTAATAAAAAAATGGTTTAAAAAGTATTTTAATTTAATTAATGTGATAAATTGAATAAATTATATTTTTAGTTGAATGAAAATAAATATAATTTTGATTTAATTAACATTGTAGTTGTTTTGAAATAAATTTTTAATTAAATATTAATTAAATATCAAAAAATATTTATTGATTTTTTCGTTTAAAAAAAAATTATTTAAGCTTGTAGAATTGTTGTTGGTAATTGTCAATATTTTATTAAATAAATTGACACATTGTTTGAAATGGAAAAGCTTTTTGAGCATTGTTTTAATTAAAATTAAAAATATCATTTATTGAAAAAAAATTAGAAATTTTTAAAATTTTTAGTAATCAATATAATCATTTTGGTAATATGTAGGTGAAAAATCAACAAATTGTTTGCTTGATATTATGATTTTGGTATAAATTTGGTGATTGGAGACAATTTTTAATTTTTTCTGTGAATGTAGAGAAAATAATAAAACATTTTTTTAAAAAAGCAGCCTATGATTTAATTAACTAAATTTTTAAATTGTATATAATTTACAAATTTGGAACAAATAGCTTGGTTATAAATGAACAATATCGGTAAAAGGCCCACTGCACTATTGTTAACATAGGTGGGAGACCTTCAATACAAATACCATATAGATTTCTGTGCAACTGTTGAATGGTAACAGTAAGAGTATTCAAACTTGGTACAAATAACTTCATAAACAATGCACGAGATTTGTATTGAAACAAATTACACATTTTTTTTTAATGAGGGTGTCCGAAGTGCACTGGGTTAAGCTAGTGTTTGATAAAAGTAAGCTTTGAATATAATTTTCTTTAACGAGGTTATATATTTTCCAGAATTTGTTATTATCAAAACAGATGTATGACCAGCCCCACTTTATTTTTTGTCTCCATCATTTATTTCTTACATACCTACCCACACATAACATACATCCCATACATAATGTTCAATACAGACTAGAAATATATTGAAAAAAAGTCCCGTAAATGGCCAGGAGTCTCCCCTAGTGGGATATAATGTATGACCGACCGCAATTAGTTTTTTGTCCTTACATTTTCTCAAAACATACTTGCCCCTTATTACCATCCCCAAAGGGGGCTCACATACAAATATTGCGGTTTATTGAAATTCTTAAATTTAGACCCTGCAGTGCGTAGAATGCCCATAGATGGGTAAAATGTATGAACAACATCACTTTGTTTTTCATCCCAATCCGTTATTTCTAACATACCAACCCGCTATCTCCATTCATTAACGGTGCTCCCATACATAATGTTCAATACAAACTAGAAATATATTGAAGAAAAAGTGCCATAAATGCCCTGGAGTCGTCCCTATATAATGTATGACCGACCTCAATTAGTTTTTTGTCCTTAATATTTTCTCGATACAAATATTGTGTTTTATGAAATGCTTAAATTAATTAAAATTGTTCGTCTATTGTGAATAAAATCAAAAGTTGTTAACAGATTTTAATCGTTTATGGCTTGTTTTGTTTGCAACTTCGTTTTTTATATGTCAGGAATTAGAAGCATAGCTGCCTGCACTTTCCCATTTTTTGTTTCTAACATATGAGAAAAAGTTTAACCTTTCTTAAAGAACAAATATTATGGAATTTCGGTTTTTTAAGTTTGTTCAATAAACTAAACCGTTTTCGAGTTACGCGAACATATGTTGTGCAGCATCCTCCATTTTCGAAATAACGGTATATCTCGAAAACCAGAGCTAGCCTAAAAAACGACAGGTGCCCAGCTTGTCTCAAAAAAGTGTCAATTTCTAGCACAGTGCTACCATTCTGATCTAACTGCTAAAGAATGCCTCATAGAAGGCATCGGCTCGTCCGTATAAAAAATAAGATACACATTCCACATTACCTTCTATGACAATGGAGAAGAGAAGGGGTACGATTTTTTCTTTTTTTTCAAAAGCAAGAGCCAAAGAATTCAGATTCCGTTATAAAATCACCATTCTCTGAAAAGCCTTCTAAGAGCCATTAAATTGAATGCCTTTCACAATCTCTGGCGAAAGAAGCGAGAGCTGAAGGCCTATTCCGCAATTACAACGTATGTAAAAAAAGGTATGAGTATGGAATGGATCTAGAGGGCCTTGTACATCCAAAAGAAGGAGTAAGTATACGACTATTGGTCTGTAAGGTACTATAGGCTATATATTTTTTTGAATTTTTAAGTGGGCGGGGCACCCTCTATACAAAGACATTATAGATTTATGTTTATCTGTTCAACGACAAGAGCTAAAATTTAAGTACGAATATCTTGGTTATCAATGCACAACGTCTGACAAAATCTGGGCTCGATTGGAAAAGTGGGCATGGCACCTCCCATATCATTATGAAACTTACATTATATTACTGATGGTCTGGGGGTACTATAACATATAAAAACGTTTGTTCTGGGTTCGTTTTACTAAAATTCTAGAAACGATTGACATTAAACTTGGACAATAAATTAATTTAGTCTGGACTAGGTTTCTCAAACGTTTAATTCCGAAAGGTTGCGCTGTTGTCGTGATATTTAAATTTTTTTTTAATTTATGGTACGATTTGGCTGAATTTCACAAAATATATTTATTAAACAAAAAAGTTTCCTGGTTACATTTTGACCCGGTAGATAGCGCTAGGGTCAAGTTATTAACAAAATTCTCCAGAATTCAAATATTATTTGGAAAATCCCGGGTAGCGCCGCGGCGCGCCGGGACAAAACAACTAGTATTTTATAAATTAAGATTTTAATTAAATTTCTTTAATATATTAAGAGTTTATTATTTAGATAGCGACCATTTTATGCATTTATCTTTATTTAATCAACTTCATAGACTTTATAAAAACATAAATAATATAAGAACATTTACCTTACAACCATTGGATTTTGTTGTTGTTACAGTTTTTACTTTATTCGATTCATTTTATTACACTTTTAAACAAACATTTGCAAAATTAGTCATTTGCAATTTTTATCACGATATTGGATATTTTACGCACTTTCCTTGAGCAATAAAAAACAAAGGCCAACATAATTAAGCTCTTAAACAAAAGGTGACAAGATTAAAGAAATTCAACATCAGATAGGGCTTGATTTATTTTCTTTTATTCATAGGTATAAAATTTACTAACCTACTTTTTTACTTCCCTAGAACTTTAACGGATTTTAATTTTTGCCACTAAATGAAGAAACATTTCGTACATACATTTTTTTTACTTGTTATACATATACCTATGTATATAAATTTCTTTAAATTTAATTTTGTTGTAATTTAATCAAATTCAATTTTATTATTAGCGGAATTCACCCTTGATAGTAAAGTCCCTTGTAGACCTTGTTAATCTTATCATTTTAGTAAAAATACTAACATTTACAACACTGCAACAACAAAATGCATTAGACTAAAATATACTACGCTGTGGTTGAAAAATCTCACAAAAAGCAGTAGTAAACAAAGTGTGTGAATTTACCAGAATAAAACAGTTGAAGAAACTTTATCTGTCTCTTTCTCTCACTCAGCAAATTCATTCATTTACAATGCATAGGAAAAAGACACTCGCGGTTTGAAGTATAAAATCGTATTAAATATAACAGAGTTGTACAATTAATACAAAGGGTGAATACCGCTATTATTATTTTTATTTATTTTATAATTTTTCACACTTTCCTAACCAATAACTTATAATGGCGGCAAAACGAAACAACAGAAAACACACAAACAACTAGTGGCCACAATGAAGAAGCATTTCCCCAATAACAACTGAATAAATTTAAATTTCTACGAACTATTTTCTTTACTTTATAAAGAAATATTAAAATTAATTTTGTTTCACTAATTTGTACCTATCTTAATAACATTAAATTTGTTCTTTAATTATTAATTTTTTAAACTTTTTCCCACAAATTGCACTTTTTACGTCTTTTTTCACTAAAATAAATACCGAACTAAAACAAAATCAACAGCTTAAAGAGACAGCAAAAAAATGTAAACAAACTAACAATAACTGGTTTCACAGCATCCATTTAACTCATGCTTGCCTAAAATTAATTTGATATCGTGCTTAATTTTAACAACAAGTGTGCAACTGATCGTTGTTGTCATTAGTAACACCGTAAAGTAGGCAATAGTTTTGGTTAATAAAGCAAATTAGTAAAATGTCCAAGGCGAATTCAACTACAGAATAATTTGGTACTTTATCAGGCATGTTCGTTAAACTGAAAAGTTTGTATACGCAGTACTTATGTATGTAGAATAACTGTATTATAGAAATCTGAATAATGAAAAAAATATATAAAATAAAAAGGTACAATTCATGACACTGGCAAAGAACATAACACATGCCTTCCAAAATATACCAGTAAAATTTTCTCTGCAGTTCCTTATTTTTTTCCTTTAAAAGTTTTATTTCATCCCATGCTGCCAATTACAAAGTATGTGCAGCACAATGTATGACAGATGAAAAGAACTCTGAAATACCACTAGATACTTGATTAAACATATCCTCATTTACATTTTCGTTGTACTAAGTCTCGTTTTCGTTAAATTCCTGTAAGAGCTTTCATGTTTTAATATGTCAAAAATTTCTTGTTAAAATAATTAGAGTGAAGACGTTTAAACAGTTCTACCAGCCCTATTGAAAGACGATTACTTTAAAGTTTTGGTCAATGAATGAAATACCAATTCCTAAGATACTTCTATCCGTTCTATTAGCTAAGCAAATGTAATTTTTATATATGACTTCATTATTTCTAAACGAGGGGAATTTGCTATTTCATTAAGTTCTTCACCAATCAATTTCGAATTATATTTTACTTTAAGTCCATCTGCCCAAGGTTATCGAAATTTATGAAAGGAAATTTCAATATTTTTTTAGGAATATTTTCTATGCACTATCTTTTTTTTTGTATATTTCTGTTACGAGGCTTACTTTAGCTATCCTTTGGCTAGCAACGAAGTCAATTGTACAGAAAATGTATACAACAGCAGAATGGAATACATTTTCTGGCCCGCTACGGCCTTCGTCAGCATTCTTATAACTGGATCGTGCTTATTGCAAATTTTATATATTTAACTTAATTATTTTAACAAATAGAATCTTGGATTGTGCGTTGAAAATATTTCTAGAAAAATATTGAAGGAATAAGACTATTAAAGTTTGAAAGCTTTATAAATTGTAATTTGTCTTATGGCGATTTCTTTTCTGAGAAAAATGTTGCATAAATGGTACATGCTCTACACAAAAGAGATAGAGCATGTACCATTTATGCAACATATTTCTCAGAAAAGAAATCGCCATTAGAATACACGTTCGAATTAGTATGAAAATTTATATTTATTTTGTTCTAAGAATTTTTTTATTTTGAAACAAATTGAATTTTTTTGTACCAAAGTTTTTTAGAAAACGTTTTATTTTGATAACTTAATGTTATTTATAGTTTTCGACGGCTTTTTTTCAATACTATTTTAGAAATTTTTTTTATTCTATAAAGTTTAGATTTTTTTAAACTAGCACAATAAATATTTTTTTAAAAATAAAATAAAAAAACATTTCTCGGGTCTTGTTTTATATATAACTTCAAATTAAAAAGTGTGAGAATTACAAAACAAAACAGAATTGCAGAGTACATAAAACTAAGTATTCCTCCTCAATCTTCTTACCCCTCTTACTAATAAACTCAAGAAATTCTGCAACAAAAATTGCAAGTCTGGACGATGACTTACATGAGTTGTCTTAGAAATAATATTGGTTTTCACCCTTTGCATTAAGTGTACAACTTTGCTTTATTTAATAATATTTTATACTATAAAGCGTGAGTGTCTTTTTCGTATGTATTGTAAATTAATGAATATGCTGAGTGAGAGTAAGAGACTGATAAAGTTTCGTCAACTGTTTTATTCTGGTGAATTCACACACGGGTAAACTAGAGCTTTTTGTTGGATTTTTCAACTACAGCGTAGTAAATTTAAGTCTAATACATTTTGTTGTTGCAGTTATGTAATTGTTAGTACTTTAACTAAATTAATAAGATAAACAAGGTCTACAAGGGACTTTACTATCAAGAGTGATAACCGCTAATGTTATACCATTTTAATTTTACTACTGGGTGACTTTCGGATGCTATTATTGCGTCATGTGAACTTTCATTAACGAAAAAATTATAAAATCGACGATGAGTACAGACTAGTGGTGGACGATTTACATCGATGTTTTTATAACACTCGATGTAAGATATCGATACATCGAAATAATCCGATGTTTTTTTACTCAACATCGAATGACCATCGATGATTTTAATTCGATGCACCGAAGCCACAAATTTAATACAAGAGCTTTGTTGCATAAATTAAATGTAGAACGAAGAAGAAATAATCCTTCTCTGTTTTTTGTCACCAGTTTATTTGAACTAACTATATATGGGCTCCCACTACAATATTGAAATTCCTGAAACTTTAATGGGGTGAAAAAAGTACCAAAAAGGGGGAAATACGGGAAATTCACTTTCTTTACTTAGCTTTTTGTTTTATAACTGGTACTTTCTTTAATTATGGTTATTTTTTTACCTATAAACATAAAACTCAACATGCAATGTCTGAGTAAATAAGAACCCGTGAGTGAATTTTTTGGTACTTTTTTAAATTATTGTTAATTTTGCTCATATAAACACACAATAAAACATGCAGTGCCCTGAGCTGATAATGTATCTTGCATTTGCTTAGTCATCGTCCAGACTTGCAATTTTTGTTGCTGCAATTTTTTAAAACTCGGCCTTGAAATTGCATTTGTGAACAAATTAAGAAATAAAAGTTTTGCAATTTTTATCTTGTATTTTCTCTTCTGCTTCCTTTATTTAATATCATGGACCGGAAATTACGACCATAAATAGCGACCATTTTATGCATATATCTTTATTTATTCAACTTCATAAACTTAAATACTTAATTATTTAACTTAAATACTTAACAAATTATAAAAACATAAATAATATAAGAACATTTACCTTACAACCATTCGATTTTGTTGTTGTTGCAGTTTTTACTTTATTTGATTAATTTTATTACACTTTTTACACAAGCATTTGCAAAATTAGTCATTTGCAATTTTTATCACGATATTTGATATTTTACGCACTTTCCTTGAGCAATAAAAAACAAAGGCCAAAAAAATTAAGCTCTAAAACAACAGGTGACAAGATTAAACAAATTCAACATCAGATAGGGCTTGTTTAATTTTCTTTTATTCATATAAAATTTACTAACCTACTTTTTTACTTCCTTAGAACTTTAACGGATTTTAATTTTTGCCACTAAATGAAGAAACATTTCTTGCATACATATATTTTTTTCCTTGTTATATGTATACCTATATACATTTCTTTTAATTTAATCAAATTTCTTTTTATGATTATTTATTTTATAATTTTTCACACTTTCCTAACCAATAACTTATAATGGCGGCAAAACGAAACAACAGAAAACACACAAACAACTAGTGGCCACAATGAAGAAGCATTTCCCCAATAACAACTGAATAAATTTAAATTTCTACGAAATATTTTCTTTACTTTATATAGAAATAATAAAATTGATTTTGTTTCACTAATTTGTATCTTAATAACATTAAATTTGTTCTTTAATTATTAATTTTTTAAACTTTTTCCTACAACTTGCACTTTTTACGTCTTTTTTCACTAAAATAAATACCGAACTAAAACAAAATCAACAGCTTAAAGAGACAGCAAAAAAATGTAAACAAACTAAGAATAACTGGTTTCACAGCATCCATTTAACTCATGCTTGCCTAAAATTAATTTGATATCGTGCTTAATTTTAACAACAAGTGTGCAACTGATCGTTGTTGTCATTAGTAACACCGTAAAGTAGGCAATAGTTTTGGTTAATAAAGCAAATTAGTAAAATGTCCAAGGCGAATTCAACTACAGAATAATTAGGTACTTTATCAGGCATATTCGTTAAACTGAAAATTTTGTATACGCAGTACTTATGTATGTAGAATAACTGTATTGTAGAAATCTTTATAATAAAACAAAAATAAAATAAAATGGTACAATTCATGACACTGGCAAAGAACATAACACATGCCTTCCAAAAAATACCAGTTAAATTTTCTCTGCAGTTCTCTTATTTTGTTTCCTTTAAAAGTTTTATAGCATCCCATGCTGCCAATTACAAAGTATGTGCAGCACAATGTATGACAGATAAAAAGAACTCTGAAATACTTGATTAAACATATCCTCATTTACATTTTCGTTGTACTAAGTATCGTTTTCGTTAAATTCCTGTAAGACCTTTCAAGTTCAAATGACATTTGCTCTGTTGTTACTGAGTAAATCTGGTTTAAATGAATGTCAAATTTATCCAGTATGTCTAAAATTTCTTGTTTAAATAATTAGAGTGGAGACGTTTAAACAGTTCTACCAGTCCTATTGAAAGACGATTACTTTAAAGTCTTGGTCAATGAATGAAATACCAATTCCTAAGATACTTCTATCCGTTCTATTAGCTAAGCAAATATAATTTTTATATATGACTTCATTATTTCTAAACGGGGGGAAATTTGCTATTTCATTAAGTTCTTTACCAAGCCCATCTACCCAAGGTTATCGAAATTTATAAAAGGAAATTTCAATATTTTTTTAGGAATATTTTCTATGCACTATCAGAGTTTTTTTTTTTTTTGTATATTTCTGTTACGAGGCTTACTTTAGCTATCCTTTGGCTAGCAATGAAGTAAATTGTACAGAAAATGTATACAACAGCAGAATGTAATACATTTTCTGGCCCGCTACGGCCTTCGTCAGCATTCTTAAACTGGATCGTGCTTATTGCAAATTTTATATATTTAACTTAATTATTTTAACAAATAGAATCTTGGATTGTGGGTAGAAAATATTTCTAAAAAAATATTGAAGGAATAAGACTATTAAAGTATGAAAGCTTTATAAATTGTAATTTGTCTTCGAATACACATTCGAATTAATATGAAAATTTATATTTATTTTGTTCTAAGAATTTTTTTATTTTGAAACAAATTGAATTTTTTTGTACCAAAGTTTTTTAGAAAACGTTTTATTTTGATAACTATATGTTTTTTATATTTTTCGACGGCTTTTTTCAATAATATTAGAAATTTTTTATATTCTATAAAGTGTAGATTTTTTTAAACTAGCACAATAAATATTTTTCAAAAATAAAATAAAAAAACATTTCTCGGGTCTTGTTTTATATATAACTTCAAATTAAAAAGTGTGAGAATTACAAAACAAAACAGAAATGCATGGTACATAAAACTGAGTATTCCTCACCAATCTGCTTACCCATCCTACTAATAAACTCAAGAATTTCTGCAACAAAAATTGCAAGTCTGGACGATGACTTACATGAGTTGACTCAGAAATAATATTGGTTTTCACCCTTTGCATTAAGTGTACAACTTTGCTTTATTTAATAATATTTTATACTACAAAGCGTGAGTATCTTATTCGTATGTATTGTAAATTAATGAATATGCTGAGCGAGAGAAAGAGACTGAATAAGTTTCGTCAACTGTTTTATTCTGGTGAATTCACACACGTTTTTGCTATAGCTTTTTGTTGGATTTTTTAACTACAGCGTAGTAAATTTAAGTCTAATACATTTTGTTGTTGCAGTTTTGTAAATGTTAGTTAGTACTTTATCTAAATTAATAAGATAAACAAGGTCTACACGGGACTTTACTATCAAGGGTGAAAACCGCTAATGTTATACCATTTTAATTTTACTACTGGGTGACTTACGGATGCAAGATATCGATACATCGAAACAATCCGATGTTTTTTACTCAACATCGAATGACCATCGTTGTTTTTTATTCGATGCGTCGAAGCCACAAATTTAATACAAGAGCTTTGTAGCATAAATTAAATGTAGAACAAAGAATAAATAATCCTTCTCTGTTTTTTGTCACCAGTTTATTTGAACTAACTATTTATGGGCTCCCACTACAATATTGAAATTCCTGAAACTTTAATGGGGTGAAAAAAGTACCAAAAAGGGGGAAATACGGGAAATTCAATTTCTTTGTTTAGCTTTTTGTTTTACAACTGGTACTTTCTTTAATTATGGTTATTTTTTTACCTATAAACATAAAACTCAACATGCAATGCAGTGAGCGGATAATGTATCTTGCATTTGCTTAGTCATCGTCCAGACTTGCAATTTTTGTTGCTGCAATTTTTTAAAACTTGGCCTTGATATTGCATTAGTGAACAGATAAGAAAATTAAATTTTGCCATTTTTATCTTGTCTTTTCTCTTCTGCTTCCTTTATTTAATATCATGGACCGGAAATTACCACCATAGATTGGGACCATTTTATGCATATATCTTTATTTATTCAACTTCATAAACTTAAATACCTACTTAATTACGTTTAATAAATTATAAAAACACAAATAATATAAGAACATTTACCTTACAACCATTAGATTTTGTTGTTGTTGCAGTTTTTACTTTATTCGATTCATTTTATTACACTTTTAAACAAACATTTGCAAAATTTGTAATTTGCAATTTTTATCACGATATTGGATATTTTACGCACTTTCCTTGAGCAATAAAAAACGAAGGCCAAATAAATTAAGCTTTAAAACAACGGGTGACAAGATAAAACAAATTCAACATCAGAAAGGGCTTGATTAATTTTCTTTTATTCATACAAAATTTACTAACCTACTTTTTTACTTCCCTAGAACTTTAACGGATTTTAATTTTTGACACTAAATGAAGAAACATTTCGTAAATATATTTTTTTACTTGTTATATATATAAATTTCGTTTTATTTAATTAAATTTGTTTTAATTAAATCAATTTTCATTTTATTATTATTATTTTCATTTATTTTATAATTTTTCACACTTTCCTAAACAGTAACTGATAATGGCGGCAAAACGAAACAACAGAAAACACACAAACAACTAGTGGCCACAATTAGGGAGCATTTCCCCAATAACAACTGAATAAATTTAAATTTCCACGAAATATTTTCTTTACTTTATAAAGAAATATTAAAATTGATTTTGTTTCACTAATTTGTATATTAATAACACTAAATTTTTTCTTTAATTATAAATATTTTAAACTTCCCACAACTTGCACTTTTTACGTCTTTTCTCACTAAAATAAATACCGAACTAAAACAAAATCAACAGCTTAAAGAGACAGTAAAAAGATGTAAACAAACTAACAATAACTGGTTTCACAGCATCCATTTAACTCATGCTTGCCTAAAATTAATTTGATATCGTGCTTCATTTTAACAACAAGTGTGCAACTGATCGTTGTTGTCATTAGTAACACCGTTAAATAGGCAATAGTCTTGGTTAATTAAGCAAATTAGTAAGAATTACTAAAACAATAGAATAACTGTTTTATAGATATATATATAAAGAACCAGAATTGTATTTTTGCCGTTTAAAATAATATTTGAGATCTGTATAATAAAACAAACATAAAATAAAAAAGGTACAATTCATGACACTGGCAAAGAACATACCACATGCCTTCCAAAAAATACCAGTTAAATTTTCTCTGCAGTTCCTTATTCTTTTCCTTTAAAAGTTTTATAGCATCCCATGCTGCCAATTATAAATATGTGCAGCACAATGTATGACAGATAAATAGAACTCTGAAATACCACTAGAGACTTGATTAAGCATATCCTCTTTTACATTTTCATTGTACTAAATATCGGTTTCGTTAAATTCCTGTAAGTGCTTTCATGTTTTAATGACGTTTGCTCTGTGGTCTGTTGTTACTGAATAAATCTGGTTCAAATTAATGCCAAATTAATCCAGTATGTCTAAAATTTCTTGTTTAAATAATTAAAGTGGAGACGTTTAAAAAGTTCCACCATCCTATTAAAAGATGATTACTTTAAAGTTTTGGTCAATCAATTAAATACTCATTCCTAAGATACTTCTACCCGTTCTACTAGCTAAGCAAATATATTTTTTACATATGACTGTCATATAGGTATCAAAAAAAAAAATCAAAGCGAATTCACGAAAGACCAGTTAAGTTTTACTTTTTTTTAAAAAAATTTTCAGTAAGCAGTAAAATTTTACTGGTAACTGATAAAAATGCAGTAGCCTGTTAGTAAATTTAAAATTTTTAATGCAGTATTTATTTTGATAAATAATTGTTTTAAATAATTATTACATGCAGAAATATAAGGTTTATGCATTTACATATGTACACTAAACTATGTACCAACAAAATATTTATTCTATTACATTTAAATTATAGCTTACGAAATAAAAAAAATCACTTTAATTGAAATATTGCACTTAAATGTTAGAAAATTATTAATCAACTTTTCTATCTTCCTTTTCTATTTTACCATCTTTTTTATCAATTTCTTCTTTGGTAACATTTTTATTATTGGAATTTTCTCTAGCTAAACGCTCGTGTTCTTTTTTTATTAAATCATTCAATTCATCCTTCCAACCTAACGCTTCAGCCAAAGCTAAACAACCATCATCACAATCACCAATATAAGCTATATCACGAGTATTTTTAGGATTATCAAACATTAGACAAGGACCACTCATAAACCAAGAATTTATACCACCAATATCGTTGCCAACTTTTATACGATTTATTAATAACCGCACGCATTTGCTATTGGCGCGATCAATGAGCGAGGCAAAAGGTTGGACCTCCAATGAAGTACCCATTATGATAAGTAAATCACATTTATTGAAATCTTTGGCTGGAAGTGTATAGAATTTTTCTGGTAGATTTTCACCAAAGAAAACGATATCGGGTTTCACCACGCAATTACAAACTGTGCATGATGGTACGTTATCCGCAAATATCTGATCTTTCATCCATTCCATTGAGTAAAGTTTGCGACAACCTAAACAATGATTGGTAAAGAAAGTACCATGAGCCTCTACTAGTTTTTCGTCTGGTAAACCAGCAATTCTTTCTAAGGTATCAATGTTTTGAGTGTAATGACGTAATAACAATCCTTTTTCATGAAGAAGACGTACAAAGTAGTGTGAAGGTGTGGGATTAAAAGAACCAGGATAGAGTTCTTTAGCTAGAGCAAAAAATGGTTGAGGATTTGCTTCAAAATAGTCCATTTCAAAAATAGCCGAGGGATGTGGTAACTTATATTTTTGTAAATTATCATATAGACCAGAGCCAGGGGACCGGAAATCGGGAATACCAGCAGCTAAAAAATATTGAGTTTAACTAAGGGTTTTTAATATTTAAGAATTTACTTACATGTTGATATACCCGCACCCACCATGGTTATAATGTTTTTAAAACCCTTAGATTTCCAATGATCAGATAATCCCTCAAATGTTAAGTTCTCTATGACCTTAAATGTATTAATATATATTAACAGTTTTTTTTTTTTTTTTTTTTTTTTTTTTTTTTTTTTTTTTGCTTTAATCTAGTTTACCAACATAGGGTGTAAGAAAATTAAAAACTATGAAAAAATATTATATGAAAAAGTCTCGTAAACGCATAGTTTTCAAGTTATGGACCTCTGAAGTTTTCGTATATGTATATATGTAATAGCTGTTAAGCCTGTCCCTGCAAGGAAGGAAGAAAAAGAAAATCTGCTTGGCAGAAAAAAAAAAGCCAAAAATTTATTTACAAAATCAAGACTCTTTTTTCCAAATGGCCGAATGTTATAACTCAAAGAATAGTACAATATAAATGAAGTTAATAATAAATTAACGAACTACTACAACTTCTTATTAGTTAAATTTTTTTTTCTTTTAATGCAATACAAATGAATTCAGCGAACAATTAACGAAACAACAAACTTTAAAAAATTTCTATACACAATGTTTTTTGTGACTACTTCCGACTTGCCCTAACGTATTCCCTGCTTTCCATCCTCATGAATAACTTTTATTTTGACGTCATCTGCAGACTTAACTCTTGAAAATTCAACATACAATTGACCATGACTAAAGACCGGCTCAGGAAAATATCCGACCATAGTCGAAAAATTTCAATTATAACTAATTAAAGGTAGGCCCCAACATAAGCACCATATACTTGGCAATTCCTAGCTTAATTGGTCTTTAGTAGCCGACTACTTCAGGCTATGCTTCTTTGTTAGTACTACATGCTATGCAATTTTGAGCTTCCTATGTCATAAAGCGGCTTAAATAAAAGCTAAAATTTGAACAAATTGAATTTTTCCATTCCATTTTTCCCCATAATTCACCCTTAAAAGCCAAAAATCCGGCTTCGTTAGGACTTGACCTAGGTGTTTTACTATATGCATGCCAATTTTCAGCTTTCTAGCCTAGCCCATCAGTGGGCTTCAAAAGGCTCTGGATAGACAAAAAAAGAGGAACACAAATAACTTCATTTCTAAACGTATATGATCACAATTGGTATCTTTAGAAAGCTTTTACATACATGGGTTAATTCCAAACACAATGCTTTTTTTTCGTCTCAAGCTTTTTATTTCTTTCATGTAAAAGAAAATAAAAAAACAAAAACGGCAAGTAAGCTCTAAAATAATTAGCAACAAACAAAAGTAGTTGTTATTATTGTAAAACTTTCTGCTAAATTGTGCAAATGGTGCTTTAACTGTATATCATGCCTATTACATACAAATATACCTGTCTCCACACATGTTATTCATTAAGCAACATGGAAAAAGAGTTGAAAACAATAGAACAATAATAAAAAATTCAACTGTTTTTCAATGATTGTATTTATTTTTATTGCTTTTTCCTGGTTTTACCTGAAAAATGTTATCAATGTCATTTTGACGTTCTAATTTTACTTTGTCTCTGCGTTTTTTCCGTAATGTCACATTTTTTTTAATTAAGTCATAATCATTACTTGAGCTGTTTCGTTTGCTTTATGTGCATCGCTATTAAAAAGTGCAAGAAGTGATAAATTGATTAAGATAAAAAATAAAATAATAAAATCAATTATTTGGTGTTTTCAAGTGAATTTATAATCGCACGATGGTAAGTACAGCTAAAAATTTCCGTACTGTCACACAGTTATTTAATAAAAAATGGTAAAAAATAAAATAAATAAAAATGTATATTAATATATTACGAAGTTTTGATCACTTTTTCTTGTTTTTATTTTCCGTGAAATAACTTTTTAGAAGAAAAAAACAAAAAAAATATCACAAATTTCTTTACTGTCACTTTTAAGTAAAAAGGTTTTTTTTATTTTAAAAGCTTATTTCTCGAAAATTCTGATTGATTTCAATACTGTAGTTCTTTTGATGTAAAGATAAAAACAAATAGAAAAAAAACCAATCGGGAATCAATTTTTTATGAAATATTCACAGATTCCGATGAATAGATTTGTTCATGAATTTTTTGTTAATATAATTGGATTACTTTTATTTTTTGTTTCGTTTTTATAAAAAAGAAAAAACAAACAGTAACCAAAAACAAAATAATGAATAAATGTTTAAGTTTTCGTTACACTTGAAATTTAAATTGGATTTTCTTTACTGTCACAAAAAATTCCGTTCTGTCACTTTTTATTTTTTCAAGTTTCCAGCAAAATACAACAATTTCTTCCAAATTGTTTGAAGCAAATTTGTTACTTTAAATGTAAGCTGCACAAAAACAAATTTTTGTAAAAAAATTACTTTTTTTTAATTCTTGAATTATAAAAGGAAAAAAAAATAATTGGAATCTCTTCGAAAAATAACTTTTTGCTATTACTAACCCGTTTTTTTTAAGAAAAACATCCAAAGCTGGTAAATAATAAGTGAACGAATGCGATAGTAGGCTTTGTTCTAACATTTTTGCATTAATATCTTAGTTTTGTAAATTTTTGTAAAAAGTGACATTCCGGAAAATATTTCACCAAAATGCAATAAAAAAGCAAAACAAATTTTTTTTAAAGAAACTAAAAGTAATTTCGCAATCTGCACAAATCTTAATGCAATTAAACAATTTCAGAGAATGAATTCCTCAACCTTAAAAAAAAAAAAAAAAAAATGCTCATGTATATATATACATATGTATATCTTTCTGGATATATAAAATTTATTTAATTTCTATTTAATCGAGCTTATGGTCAATTTTTTATTTTTTTTATAAAAGGAAATATTTATTTTTATTAATCAAATTTGCGTTACTCTTTTGTGTTTCGTCTTCAGGATATTGAAAAAGTCTTAACAACAATTACATCTAAACCAAATTAACGAAAAAATAATATTTTTTCTAAAAATTTTTTTTTGTTAATTTGTTTTTTATGTAATTGTTGTAAAAATAACCCACATCCTTTCAAACCCCAAGATATGAGCTTAAACATTGACAATTTGACGAAGCTCATCTGTCGGCGTTTGGCTTGTTTGCTTGTATATTTATGACACATATACTCCGCAAAAGTTGGCTATTGAAATTCAGCCACATTGGTCCTTAAATGACAGAGGTATGAGCAAAGAACCACGACCCGTAAATCCCTAGGTGTTGTTGTTTTTTATTCCTATTTTCCTGTAAATCGCCAAAGCTTCCCAATTAGGTACAAGCATCTTGGTGATCAATGCACAACCTCTATTAAAATGGGCGTGTCACTTCTCATAAAAACACATCGATTTTTGCAAATGTCGAGATGGTAGACTAGATTTAAACAAACCTTTTATTATTTAAACAAACCTTTTTAGATGTGCTATCTTCTTCATCTAGAGTTGTAACCAAATTAAGTTTTTGGGCAAAAAATTTTCTAATGGCTTCCATAGCGGTGTCATCTGTAAATTAAGATTTGTATTTTGTATGTAACTAATCGTAAAACAATGGGTCATTTTAGCTGTTTATGCTGTTTCTGAAAAAATGTATAGCAACCAATATAAATTTGTTTTGTTTTTTCACTTACCCGTCTCTTCTTTTTCTTGCTCAGCGAGACTTTCTTTGTTATTTTTTGATGATGTTGGTTTTTCTTCACTCATATTTATTAATTTAACAATTTCCCGTCTTTGTGGCTCGTAATTTTTAAACAATTGTTTAATATTTTGCACTCTAGAGCAAAGTAAAGACGCCGTTTTGATAAGTTTACTAACAAAAACACTTAAAAAAGAAAATATTTACTTCACGAGCAAGGCGAATATAATACTAGGTGGCCTCATTAGCCGACGTCATCATCAGCTGTGAAAAGGCGAATTAGCCATACAAGCCCCAAGCAGTGTACACACAGAGTAGAAAAAGTGACGTGTGAAAATCAGTTGTGAATGCAGTAGCTCGTTTCTGTATTTCTCGCATCGTAAAATTTCTCACATGAAGTTTGAAGCAAAAAATTCCATCGTTTCTCAATTTGTGAGAAAAAAGTGTTTCTGTATTTCAATGAGAAAACAGACAAGAATGATTCTGTTCTTATTGAAATATGTCCAGTAATTTAATGTCAGATGCAAGTGAAACGTCAAAAAAATTATAAACCAAAACAATGAAAGGCTAAAAAATGTAAATAAAAAATATGACAATTGTGTTTTATTTATTTTCATCATTTAGTCATATTGGAAATATAATTCCCAAACGTCAAAATATACGTTTTTTATGTTTTGTGCCAAAATAACGGAAAAGTTTCTGAGAAAAATGTTTGCCTTTGTCAACTGTTTTTGACAACAAGCAATTAAATTGCAAAAACAAAATACATGTGGCCTTTTGTAGTTGTAGAGTTGCAATTACCTTCTTCAATTCGCCTTGGTGCAACTCTACAACTACAAAAGGCCACATGTATTTTGTTTTTGCAATTTAATTGTTTGTCAAAAACAGCTGACCTAGGCAGACATTTTTCCGCTTGCCTTGGCGCGAAACTTAAGCAAAAGGCTTTTTTGACGTTTGGGAACTATATTTTGAATTCGCATTGGACACAGCTGATGAACGACTGACGAGTTGCACTTTTAAAAAATTTATATTATAAAATTTAGCGACCGCCCCTAAAATGCCTTTAAGACAGAATATCTGATATAGATGGTGTATCTAGATAATATTCGGCACAAATAACTCATATGAAAATTAGCCAGATACCATAGCTTTTCTTTGGTGAGCCGATCGGTTCCACTATTGTATAGTTTTGAAAATTCGTCTGTAAATACTAAAGTGTATGGGCTTTACGGATTATAATTATTTACTTGTTTTTTAATGCAATTTTTTATTAAATTGCTGAATATTTTGTTGGTTTTTTTCATATTTTCTGTACATAAAACGCGTTTTAAGAGCATATTTCCGGTTTCCCAGATATTATATATACATATATATGTATTAGAACAATGTATAGAATAATGTATTGAACAATTTCAAAATTAACTCTAATTATCTCATAAAATTTGTTACGGTTATTTTGCTTATTTATATTTATACCCACACCACAATAGTGGATACGTCTTTATGCATTTGTGGTGATGTGTGTAACACCTTACACAGGGTCTCCATTTTTATGTTATGGATTTTTTATTAAATTTTAATAAAATTTAAATTGAATATATTTCGGATTTTTAAAATTGCAAGGCTATTTTCACCTCTTCATTATCTGGCCACCCTTTTGTGCATAACTTAGTCATTGCAATCTTTGTTGCTGCACTTTAAAAAATTCTGCTTTGAAATTGCATTCGTGTCCAGATTATGAAATTATAGTTTTGCAATTTTTATATTTTTATCTTGTCTTTCCTCTTTTCTTTTTTATATTTTGTATATCAATACAAATACACCTACAGCCAACTTCAAGTTAAAAACTGTGAGAATAACAAAACAAAACCGAATTACGGAGTACATTTAGCCGAGTACCAATTTTTCGTTTGTTTTTATAAATTGTTTTCTTGATGACATCTTGAAAGTAAATTGCTTACAAATTGCGTACAGCCTACGTCACAGCTTTCAATTTATGTAAATTTTGACAAACAGTATATGTAAAAGACAATCAAGAAAATCTTGATCGTTTGGCTGCAGGGTAAAGAGCATTTAAAAAGGTAAGTTTACATTTTTAAAAGTATGAGTGGATAGGTAAAAAAAAGTGTGGGTATATTAAAACTTGAAAGGCAAATCTTGATCGTATAAACCTTAAGTAAAGATCATAGATTTAAAAAAATATGCAATAATGAAAAAGTCATAAGGAACGACTGCTAACTATAATATCTTGAAATATTTGTATTTTTAAAAGAACTGTCTGACTAACTGTACATCAGAGTATCTTTTTTCCCGAACTTTTTGAATTCACGGGAAAGTGGGAAATAAAAATCATATTCCCGGGATCCCGGTATTCTCGCCCGAAATTTTTTTTTACTTTATTCTACATTTCTTACTGGCAGCGTTGCCACGAACAAAAAAAATTTAATTGCCAAAATGTAAAATAAAGTAACCAAAAGTGAAAAAGTAGCCAAAATTATTTTGTATCAAAAGTACTATTTTATTCGAAATTTAGTTGAAAAATATGTCTAAAGAATAAACTACGTTTGTATCTTGTAGCCCATAAGCCGCTGGGCCGATTCTTAAAAAGTTTTGACAGTATATAACCGATGCACACTGGTTCATATTTTGAGAAGGCGGCCAAAACTATTTTTTTTATGTTCTTCGATTTTGAAATTTTTTATTCATGTGAAAGTAAGTACTAGTGAACCTCGGGAGCCAAAAAATTTCAACCCTATTTTAACTATTTCATTGAGAACTGGGTGGTCCCAAATGGACTTTCTCAGTATTTGGTTATTGTTTTGAATTTCTGAGTAAGCTTTTGAAGTTGAAATGCTCATAACTTTTTTGTTTTTCAAGATTTTTTGACAGAATAAGTTTTGTGTATTAGTTTATCTTATTAGCTATACGTGGTTTAAAGCATTAAACTCTGCGACCTGTAGAACTATTTAATTTTCTTTTTTTTTTAATGTCAAAATTTCCCGGAAATTTCACATTTTATAGAACATAAGTCTTGCTCGTCAAAACGCGTCAAAAAAATCTATACTCTCTTGTAGTCCAGAATCTAACCTACATTTCTATACCCCATTGTACACACATCTGGATACGGTCTTGCGAACTACAGCAATTTCTGTGACCCAAGGTAAGATATTCGGTTCAAAAAATAAGTCATGCAAGGAAACATTACTGAAATTAAAGAAGGTGAATCTTAAAGAACTTTCGACAAATAAATCAGTTCAGGCCACATAAATTATCTAGCACGTCAGGTTATCAATTAATTTGGAGAAGGTAAAGGTATTGCCATTGTTATGAACTTATTGTGGGTGAACGAATGCTGCAAAACGAATAGGCGACATAAATAGACTAACACGTTAGATTTCTGAGTAAGTTAAAAGGTTAAACATTAGTAAATAGCCGCAACATAAGCTACATAGTTTAATTACCTGAAAATTGCAACTTAATTTAAAAAAATGAAAATTACCTACATGTTACCCGTTAATTTATTGCCGGTATGTTATCCTTATTACACATAATGAATAATCCATTCTTTAAATTATGCAACGAACAAGAAATCAAAATTCATAAGATAAAAATTAAAAATTTTTCATTTACATTAAGAAAACGGTACCTTAAATGTTCTAGAAACAAGAAAACGTTTTAAAAATGGCTAACAAATGATCTGAATTTTATGAAGCTGTCAATAACCGCTAAGGAAACTGGAAAAGTGGGTCGGCCCGCAAAACAAATTGACAATTGCAGTGAAAAATCACGAAGACGCAAGCTTGCAAATATCAATGAAGAAATTTCTCATAGTATGATATAATAAATTGTTTATAGATTATAATTTGTTTTTGATTTAAGTATTTGTATTTGTATTAATATATACAAATAAAATACACATACATCTCAAACCAAAAATAAAAGTTGAATTACCTAAAATGTTATCGATAGCCAAGAATGCTATTTGGGCATTTTTCAAAATATTCCTTTTCAGTTTTATCCTAATAACAACTCGTCTCGTCCCAAAAAAGCCAGCCTTTGGCACCTGTGAATATTGGGACTAAATAATTTACAGGGGCCAAATATTGGCATTTTCTGACAGGATCTAAGTTCGACAATAAAAAATAAGTATCAGTTGAGAGAAATAATGATAAATTATAAATAAATTCATATTTGAAATATTCAACTTTTACACCGAAACTCAACAAAAAAATGAAAATGCATTTTGAACTCCCCATAACTTTTGCTCCTATCAGTCGAATTTTACGTTTTATAGCGCAAATTAAAGCCTAATATCGCACCTATCGCATAAAAAAATACCGATCCAGTCAAAAGTTATGGAATTTTGACCGCCTTCTCGTAAAATTTCCCACTGTGCGATGGTCAGGAACGAATAATATAATAGGTTTATAATTTTTCGAAATTTTTAGTCGAGCTCTCAACCTTTTTATATAAAGAAATCTTACAAGTAAAACTCTTTAAGCCTTGCTATGGAATTATGGTATCAAAATACAAAATTGCTTATATGTATAGATGCTTTTTGCCGGTGGAAATAGAATCATATTAAACAGGATGGGATCGGAAAGGCCTTTGACTTTATCTTTATCTGGAAAAGTGTTTCAGTTAGACTTATGAAGCATTAAAAGTAGCACATAATGGTCATCTGTACTTCTAAGTACATATATTATATATACCTTATAATTTTAATAAAAACTTATGGGTTTTGGATGCACAAATACCACACACAATTTTTAGGGTCAAAAAAAGCAAAAAAGGAGCAAAAAATTGATTGTTTTTGTATTGAAAGATAGTAACCAAAATTATAAAAGTATACATTAGAAAAAAAAGTAGCCAATTTTGGTTAAAAGTAACCAAAACGGCAACGCAGTAAGCAGCTTGTATGCTTAAAATAATTTAATCTAGTGTATAACACTTATTTGTATGCCAATAGGATCATCGAAATCAATATGCGTATAAACACTGTTACATTCAAAGCTAATTCTGCTGATAGGATCATAATTGGCATAATAAGACCGAAAGTTTTGAATTCGGCGACTTCGCGGGAATTGAATTAAAAATCCTGTGAATGGACGGGACAGGAAATCCCGGGAACAAACCCTACTGTACATATGTACATACATTATAAAATTGTAACTTAGAAGTTAACCTAGTAGTCTATTGTCTTTTATGATCGTAGGTTATATGACTCACACTAATTGAAATACGATCTTCTGAAAATAAATTTATCTGATCGAAATTTAACATATATTTAAATGTTACATAATAACTCCTCTATAGGGTAGTAGGCACGTGTTTTTTTACAAATTTTTTTCATGGCATGGCGCCCATTATTCAAGGTTTCTGTAGCTCTCAAGTTAAATATAAAATTTTTATTATCAATTTACTAAACCATGAATAACAAAATATTTAATGTTATCGTTTAATGTTTGCTAATCCAAAATACATATTAAATTCGTTTATAAACATACTTATGTAATTTAATAAAAACACAGCTCTGAATTATACTAACTTTAAGTACAACTCTGTAAAACCACGCTTTTTTTAGAATGCAACGCTACAATGTTGTTTTTAAAAACTTGACAAATTGACCAACCCAGCTGTTTGTTTTCTTTTCCTGAAAAATTTTTTAACCAGCTAAAATCCTTGAAAAAAGAAAATTATTTAATGAAAATTTACTATTAAATGCATACTAAAGTAGAAAGTTTATTGATTTTTAAATATAAATAAAGCAAAAGTTGCGAATAAAGTGTAAACATGTCGGATATAAAATGAAATTTGGTCAGATGAAAAAAACGTGAAATTACAGACAAAACTATCTATTGGAAGAAGAAAAACAAGCACACACGTTGCCACAGTGGCAATAATAACTAAAACAAGAGACAGTCGCTTGTTAAAACAGAATCAGAAAATAAAGTGAAAAGGGGTAAGTTTGGGTACTTTTTCGATGAGTTTGTAAATGAAATTTGTATTAATTTTTGATTTTTAAAAGTTTTTCTGCATTAGTATAGTCCACTTGGGACAGACTCATTATTTTTGTACTATACTCGAATAGTGGTGGGGGCGAATCGCAAAATACCTCATGCAAGATGCACCTCAATCATGCTACAGCTGTAAGTGCGGCCGCCATGGTCAACTATCAACACTATCCACCGGCACAAATTGCAACTTCACACGGAGTGACCACTTCTGCGGGTCAACAACAGACAACAATATCTGCAGCTGGCCTGCAGCAAGCTCCCTTTACGCTGCATCAATTAACAGCGGTACAAGCCATACAACATCCCACACATCAAGCCATGTTACATCCACAACACCCATTGGTTCATTTACTGGACATTTCAACCACGGCGGCAGTTTCCTCCACGCTAAACCATAATCCTGCACCCATAACACCGATGCCAGTGACTAAAATCGAAATGCCTGAAGAAATGCCAGAGCCGATTATCGATGATCCACGCAAAAAGAAACAGTGCCACATTTGTAAAAACAAGTTTCGCCAATTGACCACTTTGCGAAATCACATGAAGATACACACCGACGAAAGACCCTACAAGTGTAAACACTGCGAGAAGGCCTTCCGTCAAATATCAACACTTACGAATCATGTCAAGATTCACACTGGCGAGAAACCATTCAAATGCAATATTTGTTCTAAGGACTTTCGACAACAATCGACATTGATAAATCACATTAAAACGCATAAGGGTGAGTAAAAGTCTATTGAACTGATGGTTGTTGTTGATGTTCTTGCTTCTTCTCTACCTCATCCAAATAAATGAAATGAATGTTATTTTTATTTTATTAATGTAATTTACATCTATTGACATTGATTTTGTTATTGGCTTATTAAAATTATTCCATCGAATCATTATTTTTTAAATTTTCATAAATCTTTTACTTTTTTAAATATTTGTTTTATCATTGTTCCATTTTTTTAAATTGTTTTCAATCATACAAATTAACATATTACTACAAGTATTTTTTTATTTTGCTATAAGTACTCTTATTTACGGCTGCTGTAATATAAATAATTCTTACAAGATACAATGCAACATTTTATTATTAATTAAAATTAAACAAATGTAGCTTTAAGTGATTTGTTCGGTGTGTTCTTTTGAACTATTTTAATTTTTTAAATAATTGCTACAACAACAAATGTTTTATATTTGTTAGTTTTTATATTGTAGCAATTTTTGATTAATGATGGCTAAATTAATTTTTTTGTAGGTTTTTTTTTTAATTTTAAACATAGTAATAACTCCAACCTAAGTGTGATGTGGCACTTTGTTTAAAAACTTTTTAATATACATATTTCTTAAAATTTTAAAATATTTCTCATAACTTAATTTCGAACGTAAACGTTGGTATAGAATTTATGTGCGGTTTTCACAATACAAGTGATTAAACGTGAATAAAAATGAAAAGCACTCAACTTCATTAATGAAAAATATTCGTAAACTGAGTGTATTTCATACATATTTCCTATGCAGTTCGAAATTTTTAATCAGGCAGAATGTTTTTCAGAGAATTCGTAATTTATTATTTCATTTTGTAAAAAATTATTGCATCAAAATTATGTCTATTAAAGTCGGCATTTATACGATGATTTTTAAATCATTTTTTTTTTAATTTTCTTTCAAAACCACTACCAAAATCTTTTTACATTTATATGATGATTTTGAGACATGCCTAATGAAAATAAAACTTAAGGCCAATTTCACCAAGTTCAGTTAAAACTAACTATTACTTTAACTTCCAGTGAGCAATATGTTTTTGACAGTTGTAACTGGAAGTTAATTATAACTGAACTTGGTAAAATTGGCCGTTCATCGCAAAATTTTAAGTGACAGTAAAAGAATATTAGAAGAAAAAACACGAAGAACAGAAATTATCTGCCTGTTTTTTTCAAATTAAATTGAAAATTTTCGCTTAGAAATTTTTATTGAAAAGAAAAAAAAATTTCAGTTTTTTTTATCGTTGGTTTTAATGTAAGTTCCCAAGCGAAAATTTCTATTTTTATTTGAAAAACAGGCAATATGTCTTTTTTTCTACACCTTTTTTCTATAGAATTCGTCTAGAATTAAAAAAGGCATTTCTTTAAAATCATCGTATAAATGCCTCCAAAGTATTTAAAAAATATTTACATACTTATAACATATACTTATACAACTTTGAATGTCCAAAAACGGCTTTATTCCTTGTAGTTTTTTAATCTATACATCTGTATAATCATAGCAGAGTACTTATTTAATTTAATATATTTGATGCTTGATGAAAATGGAAAACAAATATTTTTAAATTTAATGTTTGCTTTAATGAAAGACTTTCTGCTGTATTCATGAAAATATTTTTAATTTAATAAAGGTTGTTAACAAAACAAATTTCGTATAAAAATTTTACTTATTAAACGTTTGTTAAATTTAATAATCGTTTATGAATACGGGGATTAAAGTTTACATACATATAAACCACATCAAAATAATACTAAATAAATACTGTCTTTAATTTTAGTAGATCATTAGGAATCAAATAATCATTGCTATTAAAAATAAAGCTGAGTTAGCATTACGCTGCCCAATTACTTCAGCTTGATTTTGAAATAGGTTGCATTCTAAAACTAAGCGCAAATTTTGGGTACTAGTATAATGTCACTGTTTACTTCCAACATTACTTGCTATTTAATGAATAATTAAAAATTTCACTGATAAAATACATTTTCTAAAAAACTCAATTCATTCTACTCTCGTATCAAAGAAAATTATTGGCATATCTTTATGAATTTAGTTTAACTTGTTTGATTGATTTTAGCAATTAATATACATTTTATCCAAATTTTGTCAAAAAAAAAAATCTATTATCGAAGCCATCCAAGTATGTAGTTAAACTTAAATCGCATTTAAATAATCTGTATTTGAAAAGCCTAATATACATTAAAAATATTGCTATGAATGTTTATGTTTATTGTTGTATTGCTCAATTCAATATTATATTAAATTTTAACTTCAAATCACAATAATCGCCGATTATTTTAAATACCTTTTTTTAATACCTTATGAAGCCTTTCCTTCAAATTTTTATCTAAATAAGTTCGATAACAAAATGGTTAATTAAATTTCTTGGTAATGTTTTGTTTTGAGAACAGTACTGTCATTATAAACTTTCGAAGTACTAAAACAGAACAATTAAATAATAAAAATCTTTCTTAATATTAAATTGAATAATATTTAAAACCAGACTCACAACAAAAGAAACCATTTGGCAAGATTTTCACAAAGAATTCAAAATGTTTTCATACAAGTACGCACATTATTAATAAAAAATATTTTCAATGTTGCCCAAGTTATATAAATTGACTCTTATTTACAAATTTGTATTAATCTTTTTAATTAAGATTTCTTCTTCAAGAAAAAAATCCCTGAAGAAGGCACACAACGGAGTGCCGAAATATTGAATATAATATTTTTTATAAAAAAAGAAAAAGACATTAAAAAGATTTGCACAAGCTATAATTTTCGAAACATTCGGGTGTGTTACAGAGCTTGTACGAAAGTGAAAATTTACGGCGTTTTCAATTCGTTTTTAATTATACCTTACTACATTAAAATGAATTAAAAACAAAAATTTTTGTGTTTTATGTTTTCTAGAGAAAGTAAAAATTTTTTCATTTTTTGTACGAGTTTGGTTTCTGTGACACATCTGATTGTTAGAATTTTTGTACTTATAGGAATTTTTGTAAATAACGTTACATTTTCATACAAATTTTTGTTGAAGTAGACTATTCGCCTAATTTGCTAAGACATTTTACCTCACTTTAAAAATATTCTAGTAAAAATGTGAGAAACTTTAAAAAATTTAATATGAGAACTTTACCACCGCAACGTGAAGAGACATACAAAATAACCAACTTTTTTAATTTGAGTTACATTCCTGTTCGAACAATAAAATGAAAATATATGAAATACTTTGGGGGAAAAAAGACAAAAACAATCAAATTGCTCCTTCCATTGCAGATAAATCCTAAAACGTTAAATTTAAAAAAAAATTGTGATTAAATAAATTGATGAAAACTTTACAAAAACAAAATTTTTTTTGAACACAAACGTGTAAAATATGTTTTTCAAGCCTAGTTCCAATGGCAGCAACATTTTCACTTGGTGTTCACAATAAAGCAACACAATGGTAGCAACAATTTCGTTTTTTCGTTTATCTTATTTCTTCCATAAGTATTTTATATTTTTTCCTTTCATTTTTTGAACAAAAATGTAACTAAAGTTTTTCTTACTTACTAACTTTTCTACTTCTAGTTCAGAAACATTTTGTAAGATGAATGATGTTTATAACAATTTTATTTAGTCTTAAATTAATAGTGTTAAACAGTTTAACAAAATGTTTTAAATTTTCATATTAATTCGAATGTGTATTCTAAGTCAAATAACAATTTATAAAGCTTTCATACTTTATAAGTTTTATTCCTTCAATATTTTCCAGTAATATTTTCTATTAGAATTTTTATTTGTGGAATACACATTTGAATTAATATGAAAATTTATAATATGTTACTCACCATGAGAACTAAATTCGCAGAATCTATTTGTCAAAATGTTTTAAAAAATAATAATAAATACGTAATATTGTTTTATGCAAAATTTGCAAACGTTTTTTAATTGAAAATGTGTGTCGAAGTGAAAAAATTTTGCTATATTGTGAACGAAGCTTTAAGAAAACGAGTAACATATACATACGTATATAAATATGTACATATGCATGTATGTATCTAATTATGTATTGATATGTTTTGACACAAAACGACCCGTTTTACGCAACGGGGTAAATTAAATCTTAAAAATTTAAATTACTTAATTAGATACAAAAATCTATTCATTTCATTTATTCTATAAATATAATTTTGAATAATAAAAACAAATTTTTTGTTTTCTAGTTTTTGCATCACTTGCAGAATCAAATCAAACACCAGCATCCATTTTAAACTATCAGACGCAGCAAACGCAGGGTACTCCTCGCAAAGGGCACTCGAAGGCGATTGTACATTCTGCAGCAGCAGCTGCTGCACAGGCTCAAATAATACATCAACAACAGATGCAACAACAACAACAACAGCAACAAGGACAAAGTACAATTGTAACGTATACACCACAGCAAAGGCAAAATATTACAAAGAGCCTGTACACAGGCAGTTACAATTCACCACAGGCGGATGAGCTGGTCAAGCCGTATCAGTGTAAGATCTGTCAAAAGCGTTTCCCACAACTAAGTACCCTGCATAATCATGAGCGTGCGCATATTGATCCAAAACCTTATAAATGCGATACATGCGAAAAGTCATTTAGTCAATTGGCAACATTGGCAAATCATAAGAAGATACATTCAGGTGATAAGCCCTATGCTTGTGCTTATTGTTGCATGACGTTCCGCCAACAAAGCACCCTTAACAATCACGTGAAGACACACTCCAATCAAGTGGCTACCATAACAACCAACTCTACAACAGCAGGCACAGGTGAGGCGCTTGTTTTGTCGCCGTTCAACTGAGTGAAAAAAGTAAAATTTAACATTATTTACGCTTAACAAAAAACTTTATTTTAAATTTTTACACGCTAACCATCAACAAACACCACCAACAACATTTACCTTCACAATAACAACCAGCAGGAGGAGGAGGAGTGGTTGGTCAAGGAGGAAATCATCATCTTCCCCATCACCATCTAGCTGGTGGCAATAACAACATCCCTTTAGCAGCCGCTACTATAATGGTTACACCAACAGCCTCGGGACATCTACAGATACAGCCGCAAGTGGAACACCATCCCTTGTTACATTTTCTAGACAGCAATACTACCGTTAGCACTCTGAGCACGAAGGAGCAGTTTGCCTCGATTAACCACAATAACAACAACCACAATAATGGCAACGGCAACAACAACAGTACCGGCATTGTAGCCCACTGTGTGCGCAACAGTTGTCCTGATCGTCCATTTATGTGCAGTGTCTGCCGCCGGGCATTTTCTCAACAGAGCACACTCACAAACCACTTGAAGACCCATACCGGTGAAAAGCCGTACAAATGTAAAATTTGTGAAAGTCACTTCAGACAATTATCCACACTAAATAATCATATGAAAATTCACACGGGTGAGAAACCCTATGCTTGTTCCTATTGTCCTAAGCAATTTAGACAAAAAAGTACACTTACAAATCATGTACGTATTCATACTGGCTGAAGCAGAGTCGAAGGAGAAGAATCATACTAAAAACTTCTTTAATTTCACAGAAACACAAAAACATCTCATTCAATCACACACTCATCTAACTTCATCGCATAAGAAACATATTCTTAGATACGTTTTTGAGCTACTAAGGATGAGGGGAGGCGGGGGTTCGTATTTTGAAAAGTTATTGTTTGTTGACTGTTAATTTTTTTTTTTTTTTTTTTTATTTGTTTGTTTAGATGGTTATATTATATCCTTGAGGCCGCAGTTGGAAATCCGCTTGTAAATACGTATAATATACAATCGATTAAAATCATAACGACGAAAATTATAAAATTTAATTTTAAAAATTTGTTTCCAATTGCTCAAAATTGCAATTAATTCTATAAGAATTAGTTTTAAGTTTTAAATATTTTGATTCAAATTTAAAAACCATTTTCAAGTCACAAATTAGAATGCTAACCCGCCACCTCCTTGTACAACACTCACACATATTTACTATATATTTAGAACAAAACAACAACAACAACCACAAAAGATAATATACTAACTATTATCTTCTTAGTAAAATAGAAGTTACTGTTTTTTCTTTAGAGAATTTCTTAGAAATTCGTTAAAACTAAAAACTAAATTTTAGGCTTAGAGTTTTGATGTTCGTTAAACTAAATCTCTTTCCTCTCCCTCAGAGAAAAACTTAAAAAAGTATAACATACAAAAAACTTAAAACAAACTATCTAGGGTATACAAAAGGAAGTCCTTCTCTTTTTTAAAGACACAAACTGCTGTGCAGCCATACTCTACAAAAAAATAAAAAATCGTACATGCATACATTTAAAAGAAACAAAAACTCTTTGAGTTAATTGAAAAATTGCTCTCTTCATGTGTAATAATATATTAAAAATAAATACTATTATAAAAAAATAAATACAGGGTGTTAAACATTACTTTCTTCCTCTTAATTTGTTGCTGTATTTTTCATATTCAGCCCAATTATGAAAGAAAAACTCCCCGGGAGTTTTCTCCCTTCTCCCATTTTTCCTATGTTAATTCAATTGTAGAAATGGGAAAAGGGAAAAAACTCCCAGGGAATTTTTATTCATAATTGGGCTGATTATAATTATTACTATTCTTCCTTTTAATGAACTTTATTTTAAAGTTTATTGTTTTAAATTTTGCTTTAATTTAATAAACATTTCTCTTAAGATTTCATTTAAAAAAAAATTTAGTTATTTTCCCAATATTATTTGAAATAAGCTTTGTTTTTATCAACCTTAATTTCTACCTTTTTTTAAAACAAAACACATAATACTATTTAATTTTAATTTTATTTTTAACGTACATTTGTTAGTAACTACTATTACGAGCATATAGAATTATGCCGAAAAAACATACTATATTATACATCAAAGTAAATTGAACAAACAAAAATTAAGAAAACAAAACTATGGAAAACAAAAATTATAAGAAAATATATATAAAGTATTTTATCATGTATAATTTTTTTTGTAATGATTTTTTTATACGTTGAATTTTTTGAAAAACAACAACAACAATAATTGATAATGTACTTAAAACTAAAAAAGTATATAAAAATTATAATAAACGTTTAAAAATAAAGTATGTTTACAACATAAAAGATTATTTATTTGAAATCAAAACCAATCGAAAACTTAGAGTGAGTTTTTAATATAAACACCAAAATGAATTAGATAACGTAGCTCGTTATGCATGCATTTAGCGAATCTGTGCTAAAAAACTATGTAAAATTTACTCACACGTATGTCAACACGTTATATACGGTCACCCAACAAACACGAAGTCAAACCTTTGATATGAAATGACTTTATCATTTGCCTTAAAACACAACTCAAAAACTTTTTTCAAATGTTTGATTTTGACATTTGAATTTAAATTGATATACTCATTTGACATACAATGTTTTATCAATTTGATATCAAATTTTTATCGAATGTTTTGATTTCGATTTATTCAGCATCATAAGCCCTCTGAAGTTGTGTTGCCAGCAGTGAAATCAGGCAACGCCGCTGATGTTAATATATAATTTTTTTTTTATATTTAAGCACGAGCGGCGATGCATGATTTCGCTGCTGGCAACACAACTTCAGTTTAGTTGCCATCCGTAATCGACCCATTAATTTCTTCTGAAAAAATATAAAAAATTTGTGAGTAAAATAGCACGAATGCGAATAAAAATAAAACGGGGAAATGAAAAAAATATAAGTTTGATCTACGGTCGCGGTGCTATACAATGACAATCTTCAAGACAAAAAGAAACCTAGTATTTCGTCTTGCCAAGAATGCGAGGCAGGAAAAAACACTATTTCATATTTTAGATATGGTGCCCAATGCTTAGCTGACAGTTTATTTAAATAAATAATGAATTTAAATAAAAAAAAATTATTTATTTTTCATTTATGTTCCAAATTAAATTAAAATCCACATTTGATAAAGGTTAAGGTGTTTTCCTTTGTACACAGACCATACATCAAAAGAGCGATAAGCACTTGTTGCTATACTCTACGCGCGGACAAATTTATATAATGTCGAACTCTAAAGAAAAATATCTTTTAATAATGGTTTTCTGTGTGCATATGTAAAAGTTTGACAATTAATATGATTTGAATTTGTTACGTGTAGGCGCCATGTTTTTTTTTACTCAGCCCAATTGGGCCATGGTTTTACTTTTTTGTTTAAAAAACTTAAATCTGGCATGTAAGCCCTGCTTCACTCCTGCGTTTGTGCTGAAGGATTCACTTACACTGTTGTGAGGAGTTGGTGTACAAAGCCTTGATGAGGCTTATTAATTTTGATGGTGTTATACATTCGGTTGCTTTTCTAAAGTCGACAAAAACTAATTAAAGCGGTATTGCCACTCTACAGACTGTTCTATTATGACACGAAGAGTATTTGTCTGATGTAAACAATTCCAATGTGGCCGGAAACCTGCATGTTATTATAGCAATTACTTTATAAATAGTGTTCAGCAGAGTAATATCCTTCCAGTTAGCTTAGTTCGTTAAATGGTTTTTCTTTGGAAGCTTAATGATGGCTCCTTTTGTCCATGTTCTAGGAAACATGGACAAGTGTTTGAATTTCTATCAAAATTTCAAGTTAAGGTAAAAACAAAAAAATAAAAATGAAAAATATGTACATAGATATTTTACTAACAATACATGTTCTTGGCCACGAAGGCTTCTTTGTATTGATATCTAATAAATAAATAAATATGTTGCTTTTTTAATTAAAATTACATATTTTAGAAAATATTACAATTTTCACAGTTTCGTCAAATTACAAAGTATAAAATCATTTAAAACTTCACGGTAAACTAATATGTATGTAGTCTTCCTTTGAATTGGCCAACAATTTGTAAGATATTGATAACTTTTCCATTATTTTGTATTAAAAGTTGTTATTCTTTTTAATTAAATTGGTATTGTATTTAAAAAAAAAAACGGTTGATTTGTGTTGACGATTTTTTTTTGAAATTACGCTTTTGACGATTCAATTTCCAAAATTGAAGGTTTTTTGGAAAAAATGCTTGGCAGTCCAGATCTGGATATCTATTATTCTAGCGCCTAAAAATCGGCAATGTTTTTGATATATTTTTAAGAAAACAGAAAGCTTAACATAATGGGGTAAGTTAGCAGATAAATTTACAAAATATTTATGTTATTGACAGAGTTGCTGTTTTTGGTTATTTCTAACCCAAAATTGGTAATGTTTTTTTTAATGTGGAGATGTTAATATTATTTAACTTTTGTTTTTTCTTAAAATTTGACAATTAATTTTCATAAAAGACTACTTTGTCCACAAATTCTATTAAATTCCATCCGCCCATCTCCTACCGTTCTCCTGGAAATCGGAATAGTCTTCCCGAGAAATTGTAAATTTAGAAAATTAGAAAAAATAAGTAAAGTCATATTATTTATATACCTAAAATAATGGTGGCTATTCTTAAAAACGCGTCGAAGGAGTGAACATTTACATGAAAACAAAATTTACAAAAATTGTTTTTGCTATCTATACCAGTGGTGTCAATTATGATTGTGTTGGTGCGAATACTCTTGTCTCTCTCATTCCCAGCGGGAGGAGTCTGCGGTTGCGAGGCCTATTACGAGGCCTAATTAACATACATATTTTGCTATGAAGACTTTAGAGCAATTAATAATAATACAATTATCGAAAAATGTTGAGTTATGGACAGACACAATCAGTTATTATTTAAATAAATTTAATTTGGAACCTGCATTTTGCAGAAACTTTGCTTATTTTTTGGAAAAATTGAGCATTTGACAATATTTGAAGTCTTTTTACAACCTTATACAATTCTTTCCAAAATTTTTAATTTGGTGCTCAACATATCTTTGCGAATGCCAACAATGAAAATTCATTTGCACATGCTAATGCAAATAATAACTCCATTAAGTTTAAAAATATTCTATAATTATAAAAAGAGAAGATTTTACTAGCCTATAAAAATATACTTTTATTTACCAATAATATCTTCTAAATTTAAATTGCAGTTTCGAAATAACAAAACATTTTTTAGGTTTGTGGACGTTAAACAATAAAGTTTCATTAATACATTAATAATACGCATCTTCTTACCCAAAAATGTTACCTGCTGTCACATTTGCTTTTATGTGTATAGGTTTACACATAAATTGTAGGAAAACAAGACTTTTTTAAATATTTTTACTTACTTGAGAAAAGTGTTTTCAAAGGAAAAAAAAACCCATTGACGCGATTGGTACAGAAAGCACAAGCACAAAATACCAACAAATTCTTGTGGCTATTTTTTTCTTAATAATTTCTGCATTTAGGTACGTCTTTTTAACGAAAGAAAAAGGGACCCTTTAAAAGGCAACAAAGAATTTTTTTCACAAACAAAACACATATCGTTAGCTTAAATGCAAAACAATGTAGATATTATTTGTCAATCATTGTACAATGTCAAAAACAGAAATAAAACAAAACATAAACAAAGATAATAAATAATAAATATATTATTTCTGTTTAGAGGCCTCAAAACAGGCCGTGCGATATTTCGATATTTCCCGCTGAATGAGAGTGTTTTGCAGTAAAAAATTATATTTTACGCTCGCAAAATAAAAGAGCGTAAGCGTACATGTGAGTTTTGCTGACACAATTGTGCATGACGCTGACACCCCTGATCTATACACTTCTACAAATTAAATTAACGTGAGAGATTTTACGCCTTTATGTCTCTTTTAAAAACTGTACATTTTGTATGATAAACAAAAACAATTTTTGTAAATTTGTTTTTATTTTAATGAAATTTTTTACTTCTTCGACGCGTTTTCAAGAATAGCCACCAATATTACTTATTAATATTTTTAATTTTTCTTGATAAACCTCTAAGTCACTTCTTTTTTAAATTTTTATTAGTCTGTAATAAAAACGTTTGTTGCGTAACTCAAATTAAATGTATTCCAAAGATTACCAAATATTTTTATATTAGAAGCGGCCATGTTATGGAAAACAAAATCAATTGAAGTTGAAATCGATGGAGATTTTCAATTGTTTTTTCAATGAGCGTAGTTTTTTCTGATTTAAGAGTGTTATGCATACTAAAAAAGCGCTTATTTTTATGAACTTTTGAAAGAATATCTTTTTAAAATTTGTTTGGTTTTAATATCACTCGGAACTAGAAATGAGCGATATATCTGTACCTGTGATTAAATCACTGTTACTGAAAAATCACGAATCACAGTTGTGACCAAATTTGTCAAGTAACAGGTACTTTCTAAGTCGTTCTTTTTGTATTTTTATGATATTTCACTGTTTGGGTGGGTAATAGCGTTTTTTGAATGAAATGTCGAATGATATTGCTGTTCCTTTCATTCTCTCTTCTATCTTATTATAATTTTTTTATGCCAAAATTTATTTGTTCAAGTATGTTAGTATATGAAAATAAACAGATTTGAAAGCTCTTACAATTTGTTGTTGTTTCTAGGTAAAGTGCTTACAAGAGCTCTTGCAAAAGCTCGCGCATTGTACATATACCTTGGCCGCAATTGCTTTAAAAGAACAGAAAACTGATAAACCGTGATCACAATCACAGTTTAAAGGAGCAGTGATTTTTAAATCACATTCACTAATCACGGTGATCTTTAAAAATCACGGGATCGCTCATCTCTACTCGGAACTAATTTCAATGCATGGCTAAAAAGTATACAAAAGTAATTTTAGTGTTTCTATTAACCTGAATGTAGTTAAATTATTTCCAGTAGTATTTTTCAATATTTCAAAAATTTATATTTATAAAATTTATTACTGTAAGAAAATGGCTCTGAATGTAAGAAAATTTAAATTCTACTTTATATAACTTGTAGGTAGGTATATTTTTTTGATGTTTTTTAGATAATTATTTGGCAATATTTTTAATTTATAATAAAAAAGGCCTTTGACTGTAAGTTATACATATACTTCTTCTCCGATGAATTACGAGTAATAATAGGTTTGTTCCACAAGATCTTGGGTATGTTCGGACTAATAAGAGTAAAATTAAAATTACTCTGTAAATTTGCCATAGTTACCCAAAATTGTTAGAACGCAAAAAACCATTTTTGCATATCTTGAAATACTAGGTTAGGTTAGGTTCCATTGGCAGCCGTTGTGTTACCATATCACGCCTTCTCCCATGGGTCCTATGAAATCTGGCTGCTAGTATTCCCATGCAGCCAACCGGTCGATTCAATAAAGGAGTGGATCCTGTTTACATCAACATCAGAGAGACAAGTTTTGTCCCCAAGGGTTCTTCGACCAAACATTTTGAGTCTTAAGTCTCCGAAAGCCGGGCAGTTACAGAGAAGATGTTCCGTTGACTCTTCCTCCTCCTCATCGCCGCAACTTCTGCACAAGTCGTTATAAGGGAGCCCCAGCCTCTGGGCGTGCCTCCCAATTGGCCAGTGGCCAGTTATAACCGCAGTTAGGTTTCTTAGATGATGTCTGGACAGATGTAATGCTCGCCGTGTCCTTTTTTCATCTATGATGGGCCAGATTTTCCTGGTTTCCCCACAGGTGGTTTCATCGTGCCACCTCTGACTGGCGATAAGATGAAACTTGTGCGCTATAAGTTGCTTACACCTTGGGAGTGAAGCACCTACATATGTGGAACCGTCCCGATTCAAGGTGGTACCTGCATGCGCCAACGAATCCGCCATGCAGTTCCCATGTATGTCCCCGTGTCCGGGGACCCAATTAAGGGTGACCAGTGAATGTCTCGCTATCTCCTCCAGAGACATCCGGCATTCTCGAACAATTCTCGATGTGATGAACACATTCTCCAGGGATCTTATGGCCGCCTTGCTATCGGTAATAATGTGAATATCCCTTCCAGATATTTCACCGTACCGGATACGTTTCGCGGCTGTGTGGATGGCCATTATCTCGGCCTGGATGACACTGCAGTGGTCCGGCAGCCTTATAGGAATGCTCCAGTTTAGCTGCTCGGAGTATATGCCAGAACCGACACCATACAGTGTTTTAGACCCGTCCGTGAAGATTCGAATCGCATTCGCGGGGATTTGCAGGTCATCATAGTGGACCACGTTATCCACAATGCTTACCGTGAAGCCAGGATCAAAGATTGGCTCGGGTGTGACATAATCAACATCCATGTGCCAATTGATATCATTTGGAATGTTAGCATGTCCGATATTATAATCTCTCCATGCTCCGGTGGCCCTTAGTCTTACCGCCGCGTTCACAGCTAATCTTTTCGCCAAAATGTCTGGTGGTAACCAGTTTAGAATCGTAAACAATGCCTTAGAGGGGGTTGTTCTAATGGCACCTGTTACCGCTATCGCCACCATTCTCATTGTACGTTCAAACCTGGTTTGATGACTCTTCGCCTTGAGCGCCGGCCACCAAACAGCTGCCCCGTAGAAGAGAATGGGTTTAATGACACATTCGTATAGCCAGTATACATTCCTCGGGTTAATTCCCCAGTTTAGGCCAATGGCCCTTTTGCAGTAGCCGCTTTATTAGTCCTGGAGCTGGTGTTCATCCTCCAGTTCAGTTTACTGTCCAATATTAGCCCAAGATACTTGGCGCTGTCAGACAGTTCCAGTGACACCCCTTTTATCCTCGGGGTATTAAATTTGGGAATTTTGTATCTCCTTGTGAAAAGTACCAGTTCTGTTTTGGCGGGATTTACATCCATTCCACATCCCTGGCACCATTTTGTTAGGACGTCCAATGCGGACTCCATTAGTTCAGAGAAAAGTCTGGGATCTTTACCCATAGCCACAACTGCAACGTCATCCGCATATGCAACTGTTCTGCAGCACGTCCCTTCCATGGCTCTGAGTAGGGTATTTATATTCAGATTCCAAAGTAAAGGTGACAGTACACCACCTTGCGGGGTGCCCCTACTCGCAACCTTTGAAATGTTCGAGGCGCCCAAGTTGGATTCGATACGCCTGAAGTGCAAGATACTGCTGACAAATTGAATGATCGCTGGGTCGATCTCCAAATGTCTCATAGCGTTAATAACCGATTCAGGTTTAACATTGTTGAAAGCGCCCTCAATATCCAGGAATGCAACTAAAGCAAATTCCTTGTAATACAGGGATCTCTCCATGTGGCCCACCAATGAGTGAAGCGCAGTTTCTGTGGACCTTCCCTTCGTGTAGGCGTGCTGAGCCGGTGACAGGGAATTGGGTCCTAGTGATGATCTGATGTGAATATCCAAAATCCTCTCCAGTGTTTTCAGTAGAAAGGAGGATAGACTAATTGGTCTAAAGTCTTTAGCCATAGTGTGAGATGTCTTCCCACTCTTGGGGATGAAGACGATCTTATATGATGTCCACGTTGCTGGGACATGTGAGAGACTCAGGCAGGCTCTAAATATTGCCAAGAGCCATAGCATCAATATTCCCAGGTTATTTTGTAGGTCCGCTGGGATAATGCCATCCGGGCCTGGAGATTTAAAGGGATGGAAGCTTTTGACCGCCCATTCCACACGATGGCGAGTTATCGGAATATTAGAGATATCCCGAGCGGCACTAAAAGTTTCCTCCCTAGGCACATCATCAGTGCAACCTGGGAAGTGTGTATTCATCAGGACCTCAAGGGTGTCCCGACTGTTTGTGGTCCAGGATCCATCCATCTTCCGTATATATGATGGAATAGCTGGATTAGAGGATAAAATCTTACGAAGCCGACTTGTCTCCGAGGAGTTTTCCACGTCACTGCAGAATTTCCTCCATGACTGTCTCTTGGCCTTCCTAATAAGATTCTTGAATCCATTAACTGAGGACTTGTAATTGTTCCTTGAAATACTAATGCTGCTTCCTTTTTAGCTTAGATCTATTCAAGTGATTTTAGATGCTTTAAAGCCATAACATTATAAAATCAAATCAATTCATCGAAGGTGGCACAACATATTGCAATATACTGTGAAATAGTTGGCAATATTGTTCGATGTTTGGGTTAAAGATATGTTTTGTGTTGTATATATTTTAATTTAAATTTAAATTTATTTATTACAATAATAGTATAAAGTTATACTTTAATTACAAAATACAAGTACATAAACATTTTAATATAAACACAAATATTTTATTTCTACAGTAGAAAAACAAGTTTATTCACTTTAAGAAAAAAATTTTAAGAAAGAAAAGTTCTTTTGGAGTGTATTGAAGTGTATGAAACTCTGCCAGCATTGTAGAATAAAAAGTGCAATGAGTATTGCAATCGGGGAAAAAAGAATCAACAATATGATAGTCTTCTTTTTAAATATAAAGAAACATTCCCTTAAGGCAGTGTCAGATACAACTTTGTCGCTTTGCGTGACGTTTCTACCTTTGGCAGAAAAACGCAAAGCAAAAGGTGTATGACACAATGAAAACTTTGACAACATTCACGAATTGTATTTAATTCTTTGTTATACAAATTAAAGTTAAAAATTTAATTAGACGGTTTTTTGGAATTGAATTTGGCAACAATAATTTAGAAAAAAAGAAAATTATACTAGCCAAATGTCAAAGCGTGCAAAAAGATGTGAGTTGGCTAACTTTTTGCTTCGCTCAGCTTTGAAAGTACTTTATGTGACATGTTTCGTATAAGTATGTATATTTTATCTTAGATGTCAAAGCGAATCGGTAACGCAACGCGAAGCAAAAGTTTTATCTGACATGGCCTTTAGGCCGATAAGACTGAATTAAAATTTTGTAGAACAGAAAAAACGCAAGTTGGATCATATGTTTTTGTTTTGCCTTTTTATTGAATGAAAGTTGCTCAATATTTAAATTAAAACCATTGTGCCACTTAATGCATAATATAGGGCAACATGAAAATACTATGGCGGATAACGTATACAATAATATAGCAAGTTTCTTGTAAATTTTAATTTATTAGTTTCATATGTAAACAAAAACGGCTGATTGTTTATTCTTGTCTGAACTTACCATCAGAAATAGTTCGTGTAGATTTGTACAGGAAATGAAAAATATTACTCTCTCAATTACTTTCTTAATTGCACAACAATTTTTGTCAGGAACGCTTTTGGGTAACTATGTGCAAGTTCGGACAGTTTCGTTATGCATGTGGAACAGAGCTAATAATAATTATAAATTTCAAATAAAATTTACAAGCAAAAGAAAAAAAATTATACTCGTTTTTTATACCATTTCCGATTTCACAAAAAAAAAAAATTGACTAATAGCTAAACGTAAGTTATCATCGCTAAAAAATTGATAAATCGCCATGTTTGCCAAGAAATCGCCACATAGCCCTTCCACTGACAGTTAAAAAGCGGAAACAACTTAATTTTTCCTGTTTTTGTTTTTATAACTGTGAAGTACAGTATTTTGTTTATTGTAAAGGCCATAGTCAATAAAATGAAATTTTTAAACATTTAATAAACTTAATTTTTGTATGGAAGTTTGTGGAATTTTTTATTATATGTTCTTTAGTCTGATACACAGCAAAGGCTGCTAAGAAAACAAATGTTGTCGGTAAGGGCAAAGGATACCAATCAGACTCTGCTGTCGTATCCTCAAACAAGGAAGTTTGCATACGGAAGGAGGGTAAGATTTCACTACCCGGATCTCTTAATGGTGACAGTATGGTCACGATTAAGGGAGCTGGGCCTGGGGACGAATAACCCACTAGTAGACACGCGATGAGGACTGGAAATGACTTAATAATATCTGACAGTGATTCCCAAAAAGGAGTTACGAAAGGAATTGTTACCTGGGCAAAACAGGTAACAATCACTGGCATTACTCGGGTGATCACTGGCATTACTCTAGTAAGAACCCTAAAAAAGGGGAAATTAAGAGAGTAAGGTCTGGTGATGACCAGAAGTCCCCGGCGGCTAAGAGGATGGGTCAGGCTGCGGTCAACCCCCTTCTTGCGGGGAGATTATTAAGAGGACTAGATCTAGAGAGGGGGACTCGATACGAGCCAGTGGAAGCTGATAGCATCGCTGGATTGCAAAAAGAACCAAGGGAGGGTCTTCCGGTTCGCAGTAGACCAGGAATCTCTTAAAAAGCGGCAGTCAATGCGAGGGGTGGCTATATTTAGGTTGGGGTCTATCAGATTAAGGTTTCCTAAAAATGGTTCACCCTAAGAGGCTGAAAGTGGTGCGGATCAACTTGCATCACTGTGAAGCAGCCTCAACCGAATTAGTAAAAACAACGTGGATGTTGCCTTAATCCAAGAGCCCTTGATCAACAACAACCGGGTAGTTGGATTAAAGGTCAGGGGGTATACATTGTTCGTGCCCCACACAGATGAGAAGGTACGGACATGTATAATTGCAGGAAATGAGCACAAATTTATGATTACTCATTCTTTTAGTAATGTAGACCTCACGGTTGTGACAGATGAAACTATGAAAAAAACGATACTGATACTAGCAAGGATATACTAATCGTACGAGGCTGCCAATCCACCTGGTGTTAAAGTGCGTAAGTTGGTGGAGCACTCTAGGCTGGAACTGTATTGTGACGCTAATGCACACCATACCCAATGGGGAAGTACCGGCATCAAAAAAAGGGGTGAGTCTATCTTTGATTTTATTATTGCGAACAATATTTACATCTGCAATAAGGGAAATACGCCAACGTTCAGAACTAAGGATAGGGAGGCGTCCTTTAGACTATGATAAGGCTATGAAAAGTCAAAAAGTTTCCATTCATATAAGAATCTAAGGGAGGACGAATTGGTATTATTTTTCGCGATTGGTGAATAGTAACCTTAGAGTTACACATGATTGAAGGTCGACTCTGACTAGTGGGGAGCAATTGGCAGGCACCTTCACGAAGGTGATGACTAGTAGCTATAAGCGATCTAGTCCACTGAACTTTCCGGACAGACGCACGAAACCGAGATAGACGAGCTAAAGACTCAAAGGTCCACTGTCAGAAAGTAATTCAATAGGGCGAAGCATACGCTTTGGGATGAGGATTGGAGTAGCTTTAGGAAAAGTTATAATAGGCATTAGGGAAGACATTAGGAGGGCGAAAAGGGACTTGTTGTTTAAATATAGCGAGTCAGCGGACTCTGTAACTGAGATGTCCATGTTCAGAAGAATTTTATCCAAGGACCCTGCAGTCCCGGGAATTATTCAGAGACCGAAGGACTCGAGTACGGAACCTATCTGAATCTCTCTGTTTGCTTATGGAGATTCACTTCCCGGGGTGTGGGGAATCCTGGGTCGGGGGAGCAGATGGTGTGTGGTAACCCCTTCTCAGCGCTCGGTAGTTGTGGTAAGGGAGGCAGTGGGACATATGGTCGCATTGGATAAGGTAAAATGGGTGGTTAATACCATTGGGTCATACAAATCGACAGGCCCAGATGGGAGCTACAGAATATTCAGGGATCACCAATCCTATTGCTGGTTAAACAATTCAGAGTCTGTGTGTTAAACGGATACATTCCTAGAAGGTGGTACGGAGGTCGGGGTTATTTTCAAAGAAAAGGCAGGTTAAACCGGTCATTCGAAACCCAAGAATTTTAGACCGATCAGCTTATCGTCTTTTCGTTTTAAGACATTAGTAAGACTGATTGATCTACATCTGAGAACGAAGATTGACACCGGCATCATCAGCGGCGCTCAGCACGCCTATCTTTTTTTTTTATTTATTTTTTTTTATTTGTCTATGGAATTATAATCCTTACAGACTTCTTAATTAAATAAAAATAAATTTTAAAAAGTAACAAAAATTATGGATTTAAATAGATTAATATACTAGTTTTAATATCAGTGGAGCTATAAGAATAGTCAATAAATTTATAAAACTTGTTGAACTCGTTACACATCCTTCTTAAGGGGTCACCATTAGCATAATTAGCTCTAAAAAATTGAATTGAAAACGGAACCAAGTGACGTGATGGGCGTTGAGGAACATTAAATGTTATATTGTTGATTAAGTATCCAGAGCAAACGTCGCCAATAATTATGTTGAAAATAAACGAGATGTTAAGCACAGTTCTACGGCTCTTTAGAGTTGGCAGCTTGATGAGGGCTAGTCTTTAGCGGGGATTGCAAACAAGGAATACATCGTGACGGCATTCTTGGAGATAGAGGGAGCCTTTAACAATTTGAGAATAGAGGCTATCAAGCAGGCACTCGATGATTTAGTTGCGTTATTCTTGGCTTAATGGAAAACTCTAATGATGTAGTTTCTGCCGACAATTAGCGAAGTCATGCAAGTAGCGCCAGGGGAACTGTCAGCATGAGCGACTGAAAAGGGTCTGTGAGTCAATCCGGAGAAGCAGAAGAGTTGGTTCTTTTTACTAGCTGGTACAAGATGACTTATTTAAGGCGGCCGGTACTAAAGGGAGTATAGCTTCTTAGGCTATCTGATAATGCTAAGTATCTACGAGTTTTTCTGGACAGTAAGCTGTTCTGGGGGAGGATTACTCAGGAGAGACTCAGCAGGGATCTCAATGGTTATTATGCTTGCAGATAATCGATACGTAGGAACTGGGAACTCCGGTCGTCAATAGTGGGATGGCTTCGGTGGTTAGACCCATTTTTACGTATTAATGCTGTGTTTGGTAGGAGGCATTGCCGGAGGGACCTTCAGTCTAAGGCTCAGAGGTGCGCTTCGATCGCCATCACAGGAGCCATGAGAAGTACTCCTCAGACGGTCCTGGATGTTATTCTACATCTTCTGCCTATTGAGCAGCAATGAGAGCCAGGAGCATTCTTAGACAGAGAGTAAGGAAAATTTTGCGAAGGGTCACTCGCGGATCTTGAGTGAAATTAGCGCTGGTGGTTATTGCTGGTGGATTTGCTATTTTCACTGATGGCTCGAAGGATATTGAGGGCCGTGGAATTGCTAAGGGGCAACATTATCAGGAGCTCGGAGACCTTTATATATATATTGACAGCTAGGCGGCTCTTAGGGCCGTGATGGGCTGTTATGTCAACTACAAGCTAGTGGATGAGTGCAGTAGGGCTCTAGGGGAATAGTATGTGGTGAGGCTGTGAAATAGCCGATGAGTTGGCGAGACTGGGCTGGGGACTGGGTTTACTGTTTGGAGGCGGTCAAGCCTCCAATGGGCTTATATTTTGACAGAATCAAGGAATGGGTTATGAGCGGGACTAATCGTGTCTGGGGGAACCGCACGGACTGCAGGGTATCGCGTGCGCTTTGGCCAGTGCTTATGATGTCCGATTCTGATTCGCTGCTAGACAGAAGTACCGTCTGCATCAGGACCATGATAGGGTTTATCCGGTCCACTGTATGATTGGAAGGATGGCGGTAAGAAAGGGATCTCACTTGTCGGATATGTGTTGATTGTGCGGGGGCGCAGAGGAGTTAGAGACAGTTGAGCACATTCTGTGTCACTCTCCTAGGCTACAGAACAGCAGGCTGATATGGCTAGGTAGTAGATTCTTGCGCGAATCGGGAGATTTTTCGGGCTGAAGGCTCAACAGGATTCATATGGCAATGACCTGTTTGCGCAGCAGGAGACTAGAGTCCGGGTACATGTAGGGCGGTTTTCTGTTTAGTAGTGTTGTTATTGTTTGTTTTGTCCGATTTTTTTATTTCATAACTTTCTCTATTCTTGCGCTTCACTCTTTATTTCTTCTTTTCTTTTCGTATTAAAATTAAATCACTAACTAAGACGGGACAGTGAGGGTGCGAAGTTAACTTTTCACCAGTCTTTCTACCCAGCCTTTGCTGACCTACTCTTATAAAATATTTTTAATGATTTAATTTTCAAATAGAACTGCTTAAAAACAACATTTTCCATACAATTTGTCGTAGAAAGTCGTCGTGACATAAAATCTATTTTTTGGAGAACGTTTTTCTTATGCTCTCACATATAGACAATCATTCTCCCAACAATGCTACCATACTTTCACTTAGTTTACAACAGACATGAAATACTTAACATTAACACTAATGTGATTTTAGTGTTAAGTGTAGACTCATTTTCTCATGTTAGAACACGGTTGTTAACAACGCTTTTAAAACATTATGTTATAACAGGAAATAAAGTCTGTTGTAGACGGGGAGTTTTATGGCACACGCAATTACAGCTGCGAGAGCAAACGAATTTGTTTGCCTATCTTTTTTTCTTAAAATTTATACAATCTTGATTTTTAGTTTTTATGACAGAGTGGCCGGGTTAGGGGTTCCCCCCAGATTTAGGGGTCTTTATTTTATTTAGGGGAAAATTAAGGGGTAATAATCCTCTTGAGAAAAATTTGGGGGACATAAACTTATATTTAGGGGGTTTCACTATATACATGTCTGTACAAAACAATAACTAAGTAATACTATATTTTACAGCTAATCGCTAGACTTCCGCTATTTACATCTTCAAACCGCGAGGTTTCACGGGAAAATAGCTACATTACGCTCATTGAATATAATAACTTAGTAAAGCTTTTTGAAAAGACAAAAAAAAAGCGTTTTGAGCATGAAGTATTCAATAATATTACGTGTCACAACTTAAATACAACACCTGAAATGCTCAACCTTTTAATTCCGATAATATGCACAAAGTTAACGAATATGATTTTGCGACACTCGATTTTTTTGAACATACTTTATTTCAATATTTAAAAAAGCAGATTATTACTAAATTTACTTTGACCAGATACATACAATGTACATATATAATTTATACATGTATGTACATACTTATGTTACAGTCTCTTTTAAACGGTTTTAAATTGTGGTTTAGAAATTTTATTAAATAAAAATATTCAAAAAGCTTGTGGGGGGTTTTAAATTTTTTTGGGGAAAAAATTACCTGGCAGCACTGTTTTATGAGGCACTTAAAAATAGTATTTTGTATTAATAATAAACGTTGTTGACCCAAAATCGAATGCTGTTATCCAAAACATGCATTTAAGCAAAATGTACGCACACGATTTTCTTCTAACAAAATTTAACCATCATACACAATACTTTGTATATTGTGCAGATATGCAAGAAATGCAGTTAAGTGAAATGCAGCTAAACGAAATATATGTACCCATATAACTTTTTGAAAATTTATTGGGGGTATTAATTTTTAAAAATTAAAAAATAAATCCATTATCAATATTTAAAACTGATCGTTCTCTAACTGCCTATTTCCGATGTGCGAAAGAATTCTTTCGGTCGTACAACTATGTACATTTAAAAGTAAAACAAAGTTATTAGAATTTGTTTTTGTTTTAAATGTAGTTGTTCGAAAGAAAGACTTCTTTCGCACATCGAAAATAGGCTATTATTATTAGTGTTTAACCCACTTTTTAACCTTAACTGTTAATCATAAAATTTAATCAATACAACTATAATAAATGAATTTGGCTCCTTTAAAGTCAATTTGGTTCTTTTTCGTTACAATTTGGCACAAAATCAAAATTTTTTAATCCCATCACTGCTGCACAAACATTTAAAATAAAGCTTTCAAAGAGCTTTATTTGGTATGTAAACCAACTATACATACTCTGTTAGTATTGCCACCAACCATTTTTTAACTAAATGCTCAATAATATGGGGAATTATTTGCAGTAAGTTTTTGTTTTAAACTACAGATATACGGTGAACAACCGTTCACTATTTTAGTAGACAGTACACTATTTTATGCTATGTTCATACGACATTATTTTTTATCAAAATTGTTCAAGTTTGTTCACTATATGCATTACTTCCAAAATATTAAGCAAAAGCAATTTAAAATCACCTTAATTGGTTCATGTGTATATTTATTAATTTCTTCCCAACAAACACGGAGGTTTGATTTCAAACTGAAATTTATTTGAAATCAAACCTTTTCTCAAACGACAAGCGTTTGATAATGACTTGAAAATCATAGCATTCTCAACCAAACGGGACTTTCAACTTGAGAAATACATTTATTTTCAACTTGTTTTCAGACGTTGTTCTCAAATTTTTACATATGTCGATTTTAATGCAATGTGGAACATAATTGAAAAAATATTTTTTTTAAATTAAATTTAATTAATTATTTATTTAAATAAGCTGTCAGATAAACATTTGGTATCATAGTTAACCGATAAAATGGCATTACTTTCGGCCTAAAATTATTGGAAAGACGAAATTCTTGGCTACTTTTTATTTTGAGCATTGTCATGGCGTGGTACCGAAATCGTACAATAAAACTTATATTTTCTTCACTTTTCCGGTTTTATTTTTATTAACATTCTTACCCCCATATTCATAAAAAATACATTAAGTTTATAGCAGGCCTATGGAACCAATTTTCTATGATAATTTGTTTAATAAACCTTTTATTAATCAAAAATAGTTTTAATGAATATGGGGGTTACAGGGTTACACTTTGTAATTAATTTTTTACTCACAAATAGTTTATATCTTTTCACAAGAAATTTAGGTTTTCTAAACGCAAATTTACTTCACGTAATATGTTTATTTTTCTTTAATTGTAAAATACATTTAACTTTAATCGCCATTATCAAATGTTTACTTTTATTTCTCTATTGTTGAATTTCAAAACTTGAGCTTATAAAATTCGGGATTTTGTTAAATCTTTAGACCCAGAGCTTGACATTAATGTAACCTACTCATACTACTCATTGATAATAACCAGGTGTGGGCACCACTACATTGAAAGCATTGCATGTGTGGCATTGTATTGGTTTGTTTACGTTTGCATTTGTTGGTTTTATGCTCTTTTGCTAGACTAAGCACAATTTCGTTTCTCTGCTTCGCATTTTTATTTTGCATTTGCCCATACATGATAAAAGCACACTAAAAAGTATCATAACGTCCAGGGATGTTATGATACGCCGTTCATGGACATAGTGACAATTTTAGGGCCATAGCGTTCGTGGACATTTTGACACGCCACCGGTAAAACTTTGGCAAAAATAAAACTTTTACAAGAGCTAGTATGTCATTTAGATAAATTTAAACCTCATAACAAGTTTGTTCTGTTTGGCTCACAGTGCAATAACCTACAAGTGGTGTAGGGTAACGTGCGGTTGGGCCGCGGTCTTGTATTTTGTTGGATTTGTGGATTTTCTTGTTGTTCAAAAATTAAAGTAAAAAGATTTTTGTTCCTTTCTATTTCTGTAAAATACTCACAAGTTTATTAATATTTATACAAAACAAATAAAATAATTTAAATTGTATTGCTAATAATAGTATGTATTCAATGCCAATATATTTTGATCACCTTTTCATGTAGAAAATAAAACGCATCGTTAATTTAAATGGAAATTTATTTAAAGAAAATTTTTGTTTTTTTTTCAACTTTTTGAAATGAATAAAATAATTAAATTTATTTGTTTTTGCTCTTTACATCGTTTCATTAAATTTTTCTTTAGTAAATATACAATTTTAAACCGAATTTATTTTTGAATATTGATAATTAAAAAAAACAAAAGCTCAGTTATCACTATTTTAAAAGTGCAGTGCATTTATAATTTCAAAATATGTATGTATAGTTATTGATTTTATTAAAATGGCTTAAGTGGATAAATTTATAGATAGATAGATAGTTATAAAAGCTAAAATAATTTACATCAATTTTTATTTAAATTATTATGAATTTTCTCTTTAAGAAATAAATAAAAAAATTTACTTAAAAACTAAATTGGAATAGAAAAAATTAACACAACAAGAAGTAAACCACATATACACATACGAGTACATATTTATTTATTTAAAAACGAAAGGAAGAGCACTTTTATAAATCACTATATTCAGGCCTGTTCTGAAAATCACTTGATTTTAAATAATAAATTTATTAAATGTTCAATTTTAACAAGGAATATATTAGTTTTGCTCTTTATCTTAAAAAAATTGTATTAAACATAATTTGTTAATTGATTTAATGAATAATACCAATAATTCCAAAATACAATTACATACATAATATGTATGTATTATCTATGAACTGGAGCTTAGGAATACTGCAAAAATATATATATTATATTATATTTTTTAGAAATATTTTCTTTTTAATAATATGTATGTGTAGACTAAAATTTTTTTTATAGGTTTGTTTGTTTTAAATTATATTTAAGGACAACATTTATTACTATTATAATTTTTTTGCACATGTTAACTAATATAAAAGCCACTTTAGGCAAAGGCTTACTAACAATGCTGCAAAGGCATAAGCTGAAGCTCTTATCACCAGTGATTGGGGCAAAGTACCCAAAAACGATGAACGACTTTGCGAGTTGACATTGTGAGGAGCATATTGCAAACGTTCCAATTTTGAATTTATCAACATTAATTGTCGCTTATGATCATCTAAAGATTTATTAATTTGATCCACAGCCAACATTAGTCTGGAAAAAAAGACTTGTTAATATTTTTACAAAACTTTATTTTCTGAAATTTACTTTCTTATAGTTTGCGATGAAACAGGTTGATCACATATGGTAAAGTCATCATGCGATTGACTAGAATCGGAATTATTTGGATCATTGTTGGCTAATGGGATTGGAGCTTTATTTTTACGTTTAGCCTTCATAATAATCATAGATGATTGTCTTGGATCTACGCTAACTATACTGGCGGTACGCACCATTGGTGCTTGGTGTCTTGTCTTAGTTAATACCTTATAATCCCATTCATATTGTTTAACATCATTGCGAGGATCCCAGGGTCGTAAGTCAGCATATTTATAAATCCACTTTAAAACAATTTAATTAGAAGAGTCTTTTTAAAAAACTTGTTAAAATTATTTAGAAATTATAAAATATTATTTTGCAAATAAAGGGGGTCTATTGAAAGTTCTATATTGGTCTATCTTTTTTTTTACATTTGCCTTTACAAGACAACCAAATAAAGAATTGTGTTCCAAAATCAATAATCAATAAAACTTTTCCAAATCCGCCCACATTTTGTCGAGTGATTGATAACCAAGATTATTGTACCTAGTTCGAAAAATTTGGCTCTTGCCGTTCTCCAGATACACAGAAATCTATAATGTTTTTGTATCGGAAGTGCCACACCCACTTCACCGATCCCGGCCACATTTTGACGGCTGCTGTGTATTGATAACCAAGATGCATGTAACTAATTTGTAAACTTTTGCTCTTTCCATTCTCAAGATATGCACAACAACAGACGGACATCGTTAAATTAACTCCGCTGTACATGTACATATGTATTTTTTATATGTAAAAAACTCAAAAAAAAGTCATTAAAAAAACCAACTTATACAAGGTATTTTATACCTTGTTACTTTTGGCGATGGGTATAAAAAACAATAACAACATGGGATTTTATGACAAAAATTAAAGGCAGCCGATCTTGCTTAATTTCAATAGCTAAGAATTCCGGACTATATCGATGCCTTACTTTCTCAACCTCGTATCTTAAAAAAATACGGTTTTGACTTTTTCATATAAAACGATTAATATTTTTGTGTTCTATTACTGCAACAACTTATTATTTCAATACTTTGTCTCAATTCTGTAAATACTAATAAATTATTGATTTGATTTGATTTGATGACTCTAAAAGATAATTATAAGACAGCATTCTATTTATTTTAAATATTTAATTTTACTACAAAAAATATAACGACTTAAAAAGGGTTCCGTTTTGAGTTTAATTTAAAATAATTTTTTTAGTATTAATAATTACAAATAACTTACTTTGCCCGTGATTAAATCTTGTTGGAAATGTGCCGGTTCCCATTCGGCAAAAGTCGCTTTTCGTTCTTTAGCTGAACTACGTTGCTGTTCTTCCAGTACCGTCTTTTCTTCAGTAGCACCCACTTGATCATCACGTCTAATGGCAGCCGACACTAAATTCCACAAGCGTTCGGATTCATTAGGCATTTGAGAATCAAGTGGCACAACATAACGCAATAGACGTTTTTTCATTATATCAAGATTAGCTGCAAACAACACACTATCTTCACCCAATTTACTATCTTTTATACGCATTTCACCATCCCAATGACCACTAATGGTAGCCAATGTCTCCTTGCCCAATTTTATTTTGCCCGCAACAATATTGGTACTGTCTGAACCGCCCAAGAAAGGTTTCAGCTTAAATTCCAGCTCCGTCTTGTAACCAGTATTCTCACAATCGATATTTATTTTACCACCCAATTCCATTGACAGCGTACCCATGAGAATACCTTTGCAATGGGCATAAGGCGTGGTTAGCGTATAACTTTCTCCACGTGGCAAGAGAGTTAACGTAGCCACACCTTCCAGCACTGCTGAAGTGCTATTGCCGTAAAATTTTGACTTGGCCAAGATGGAACAACTGATGCAGAAACCTTCTTGCCGATTTGTAACATAAAAGGCCGAAACCGGAGGATGGTGAGAGACTTGCTCAGCTATATAGTAAGTGCGACTACCATTCGGATGTTCCCAATAGCAACGGAACGTTTCACCCAATATGGGATTATAGGGTTTCTTAAGACCTTTAGGTTTCTTATAGAAACCGGATAAATACCATTGCACAACTAGTTTCATGCGCGTAAAAGGATCATCTTCATTAACAGCTCTGTGATCATTTAATAAAAAAAAAAACAATATTTTTTGAAAAATATATGGGATAAGGATGAATTTTTTTTAACTAAATTTACCTAGACAATATATCTGCATGGTAATACGAATCCGAGAGCTTATCCAAAAATGAACGCGGTTCCAATATAAATGTGGGTAAAACGACTTTACTCAGATCCATACCCGGACGGACTTGTTTTACCAAACACCATATTAAACTTTTGTTTTCTTCTGCTAATTCTTCAACTTGTTCACCACTTTGCTAATTTTTGGACGAAATTTAAATTTCATCAATTAATGTTCAAATTAAAAGAAATTTGCATTATAAAACTAACCGTATTGATTTCCTCCTCCGGCATTGGTATATATGGTGTCTCAATGGGTTCCTCATTGTCAGTTTGCTGCAATTGATTATCAGCACCAATGACATCATTACCATCTGAATCGGAATCTGTATCAAGACCAGACATTATACCTGTAGGAGCCTCGTTTTGACTATCTCCATCAAGATCTAAATTAAATTAAGTTAATTTATTTAAGATACAGTTACCAATGATGACACTAAAGGAACTAAAGATTTTATGTTAGTATGTTGTTAAAAAAAGTCACCTACTGCTAGTAATGTATTCTACAGAATCTTTTATCTGAAATTTGTTGTGATTTTTTAAAGGTTTCTTCCTTGACATTTTCGAATTATGTTATGAGATTGACAGTTTTTTTTTTATAATTGTTGAAATATGAACACATGTATACATAATATGAATATATGTTTTCAACTCTCCTCGACAATGTCCAAGTGACACTGAGGAACCACAAGCTTTGTAAATATATTGTTACGAAATCAGATTTATCTAATAATTATTTATAGTTTTAGTTATAAGTTATCTTGTAAATTATACTTTTATGTCGTATTAGCTTAAAATTGTTATGAACACCACTTTATGCATTAGGATAGACTTTAGATTATGATGTATAAAAGTTATTTTAAAATAATTCGAACAGACAGTTCTGGAATCGACTAGAATGGTTGTGAACTATAAATGTGTACAGGCCAATTCATATCTGTTAAGTTAAGTTTGTTTTGAGACATTAAACGCTTCAGTTTGTTACTAACAATAGTGGATAAAGTTTGTGAACATTATAATTATGCGGTGTTTCCAGGTGACAGGCAATTGATTGTGTAGTAAAATTTTTATGAAAAGCACTCAACAAACTGAGTGTTTTTCATAAAAATTTTACTACACAATCACTTGCTTGTCACCTGGAAACAGCACATTAATCCCTGGAGAATTTAAAATTATCAATAAATTTTAATTTATTTCATGTTGTAAAATTCCTTTCTTCATTAAAATATTTTAATGAAATTTTAATTTGATGGACCTGATAAAAATATAAAATTTTGATTACATATAATTAATATCAATAAAGTTTGTTAATAATAAGTGTTTGTTTTTATTTTGATTTGCAGTTAAAAGAGCTCAAAGATTTATTATAAAGAGAATAAACCGAAACGCGTTTTATAAAAGAAGTGAATAAATAAAATTTTTAATAAAAAAAAAATATGTACTTGTGTCAGGCTATGCGACACAGCCCTGCAACAGTATTCGTATTTTATTTTGTTGTTCCTTCAAACATACGTACACGTTTAAACGTTACTTTTTTGTTGCAAGCCACAAACTATAATTTAAAGATTAACTATTAAATTCCAATTGAAATTAAATTTTTTTTATCAAAGTTGTTTGTGGGAATACTATTATTTATTAAAAGATTTTGTTTGTTGTGCTTAATTCCCTTTTTAAATAATTGTTTTTATTTTGATTTCTTGCGAAAACAATAAAAGCACTTTGTTTTTGTTTTTAATATGTTTTTTCTTAACCCACTTACAACTACAATTAATGTTGGGAAAATTCCAAATAATTGTAGCGGGAAATGTAAGAAAAGATAAAACTCATCACTGATTTATTGTTTGGTATTTTGTTAAAGCTTTGAAATCGTTGCAAACAAGACTTTTTGAGTGTTTGTAGGTAATTCTCATTCCCTCTGTAGTTTTGTTTGCTGATAGCTTTGGCTTTTCTAAAATTATTTAGGAGAACGTTTCCTGATGATCTGGCCTAAGCAACCAGTGAAATGCGCATAGGAACAGCTTATCCTCCAACATTAAATTTTTTTTTAAGAAATACATATGAATATAGTATGTAGAGAGGAACATTAAATTCTTGCTTGGTTTTAGATTTCGTGCTACATTGTTTATCCCGCAAGCGTCTTTAACCCTTCGACCCAATCTTCTGTTTCATGAAATATTCTTACGCGAAATGTCACATATTGTGAAACAGCTACATATAAGTCTAAAGTGTTTTTTTTATTTCCTATGCTAATCCCGCGAAGCTCTACGCTTGTCTGCAGGAGACCAGAGTCTCTGGCGGGAATCGAACCCGAAACTCCGGCATTGATAGACTAGCTCACTAGCAGCTAGCCTACCGGGGCACCTACACAAACACAACTGGATCGATGACGATACACTTTCCAATTTCGGTAAATACTTTTTTCCAACTATATGTAGTACATCGAAAAACAGTTTTACGAAAATTCGCTTGATTCAAATATGTAGTTCTATTTTTTTTATGGTTCCACTTTTTGGAAAAATTAAAATACTCCGATTTCAAGCAAATTACCAATAACGAATATCGAAAAGATTTAAGGAGGAGAGCATATATTTAAATATTAACCTCTAACATTCTCAATGATGCAGTTGCTGATCAGATAGGAGCAATTCATATTGGTTAAAAACGTTTATTTAGTTCGGAAATTACATTAAATTCTAATACAAAAATATTATCGAACAAGCCACACTTCCAAAATAGGGAATTGGAAACCAATTTTCAAATATGTTTTATTCAACTTATATACACATTTCAAAAAAGTTATTTGGAAGCAATGAAATAAGACGATCGAATAGCTAGAACTTCCAACGAGCCTACTAAAAAAAAACCATATGTAATATAACTTAACATTTTCCAATAATAGCTTGAAATGAAAATATGTTTCTAAAAATCTACTTGAAGTTAAAAAGAATTTCACTCAAGCCAACTAAAGTGAATGATTTGATATTAAACGTAATCTGTATTTGTTGTAGAAGAAATTGAAGTTGTAGTACCAGGAGGACAACTAACTGGTCGTGATGATACACCCTTAATTGATAGACGTTTCGATAACATTATTGGTTCATAATCTTCATCACTGGATGATGATGATGTGTTGTTGTGTACCGATCCCAATGATATAGATTTCATTAAGAGAGCTTTAGTTGTTTTACGTTTTTTATTAAACTTCAATGATTTCGACAATTTTGGCGAAAAATCTAAACTGGATACATCACTATAGTCACCAGCATCTTTCTTGAAACTTTTCATCGCTTTATATCGTTTGCGTAATTTTTTAATTTTATTTAATTCAAGAGCATTTGGACTGACCAAACGTTCCCAATTAGTCATAGACAAGTAGAGTTGTTGCAGTATGGGTGTTTGAGTACGAGATATTTCTGTACTAACATCAGAGTCGTGTGAAGATTTGTTAATATATTCCGTACCGGGTACTGTGAGATATTGTGACTTACGTATCACTTTGTGTAAATTATCTTAGTTTCAGTATTAATATTAGTGTTAAAGAAATAGTTTCCATTACATATATTTTTTAATATGGGTTTTGCCATAAAAACAGTTTTAAATTTTACCTTGATCATCGAAATGTTTTTCATAGTCAGCTTCGGACCATTGGGTCTCATGTGATGTAGAAGCTTCTGTAGTACCGGAACCTTGATTCGTGCCTGGTGTTGAATTCGAACGCAACAATAGACCCGAACAACGTAGTGATAGTTCTAAAGCATCCATCCAACATTTACCAGCAGCTTGGCTTGGAGCCCGAAATATTAAATATGCAGTTGGTAAAGGTTGTGTAACGGCACCTTAAATTATTTATTTTTAAGTAAAGGTTTTAAATTTATCTAATTTATTATTACTATACCTATAGTTTCCTTATCAGGTCCTCTGGGAGCCCATATGGACTGTTCCAAAGGATGAAATAGCTTAAAGCAAAAGCCATCTTTTTTACTTGGCCTCTCAATAACCTGACATGATGTCAATAGTATAGTTCCTACCCAATGGCTGCTTTTAGTTTTAGGACTTTTATAAATTAACAATAAACCAGGTTTAAGAACACACCATAGTTTTGTCCATGATTTTAAAGTTCCTCGAACCTAAAAGAAATAAATTTATTTAATAATCAATATTTTTTTTTTAAATTAGGGCAAACAAAATTTTGCAATTTTCATCATAATGATAGCGAAATTAATATTTTTTTTTTCAGTTTCCCTGACATAATTATGTAGTTAAATATTTGTTCATGGATTGAAATCCTTTTTAAAGACTAAGCAAATAAGACTCTAAAGCAATTGGTTTTGATTGGAAGAAACGAAATAAATCAATCCTGAGGTTGAACTTAGGAGAATTTTTGTTCTATTTTTCATTCATATGAAAAATATTTCTATTTAACCCAGGATAGTTCGTCTAATCGATGAAGCACATTTATACTTTATCATATAATTTTTATGTGTATTCATTCAAATTACGCTCTTTTAAAATAATAAATTCTAAAACACAAAAAAGAGGTATAATATGAGAGAGAAGAAGAACTTTTATTTGTTATGCTTTATTTTATGTTATCTTTTTTATAAAAAATGATAAACTAAAAATTTTTTTTGGATTTTTTACTTTAAAAATCGTTCCGCAAGATTTTTTTTTTAATTGTTCGATGATTCGACGAAGAATAAAAAGAATAAAGAGAAGAATAACCTTTCAGGGTTAATAAAAGGTTTTTTGCACTAATTTTCATTTTATAATATTCATTTTATAAGCCTCATATAAACCTAAACAATTGTTTTGAGTGAAGTCGTAAATAATTTAAGTGATCTTGTGTGTATGTACTGACGTTTTTAATCAAAAAGGAAACATTAAACAACTCTAGATCCAACAATAGGTTGCATACCAGGAAAAAGTAATTATTCAAAGAACTGATTTTGATCCGGCAATGTAGTCGGCATTACGCCATAGAAATCTGCAAATTCATGTTTCGTTGCGGTCACAGAGCTTTCAAAAAGCTCTGTAACATATTTTTGAAAGGCCACTCGTTTGCAAAAAATTAAGGGAAAATGATCCGAGATAACAAAAGTAAAAACTAAATTTTTTCCAGATTCGAATATCGTCACAGAGAAAAATTAAGCTTTATTCAAATCATTAACAACAAAATGTTATGATCGGACTTAAAATTATAGCGTTATATACAAAACAAATTATTTTTACTCTTTTCAAAACGTCTTTTAAATATCTTTCATTAAAGCGGTGACTGGCTCAACTTAACTTTTTTGTATGGAGACTGCCCCGCTCTAGTATTTATTTAAAATATTTCAACAGAGAAATAAGCAAATATTTTCATATTTTTTTAAAGATATTTGATCGCTTTAAATTACCTTGATTCTTGAGTTCGCAATATGCCAAATATGTAATTCAGTTACATAGTTAGTTAAAAATATTAAAAGTAAAAGCAATAAGTTTTAATTTTTTAAGTTTTTGCAAAAAGATATATTTGAGTTAAGCGTATCCTTCAAATTTGGTAGGGAATAACGTTTATATTCAGCCATGTCATGTAAATCGAAATCACGTGAAATTGAATCGAACAAATTTTGAAAACTCCCCCGTATTCAAAGTTCATAAAAATATTTATTTTCATATACCTCATACTTCGAGGACCACTTTACTCTGCCTAAACTACTTTTGAAGTCAGTAAAAGCTGCGTTAATTTTTACAAAAATTCAAGCAATTCTTCGATTTAAATTTCACGAGATTTCGATTTCCATGACATGGCCGTATATTATTTAATGCATGCAAAAAATTTCAATTGGTGAATTTTTTCTTTCTTTTATACAATATTTTAGTTTCAGGATCCGAATCCTTCCTCCAACATTCTGGAAATTTTAAGTGTATTTAGAAAAATTAAGCTTTATTCAAATCATTAACAACAAAATGTTATGATCGGACTTAAAATTATAGCGTTATATACAAAACAAATTATTTTTACTCTTTTGAAAACGTCTTTTAAATATCTTTCATTAAAGCGGTGACTGGCTCAACTTAACTTTTTTGTATGGAGACTGCCCCGCTCTAGTGTTCATTAAATATAAGAAGAGTGACCCAGATTTTATTATAATTACATATACCAAATTTCAATAAGGTCTCTAAAGGGTGTATCCGAGATATCCGGCTATTCCAAAATTATATAATGACACATTCTTCAATCACACCGAGTATAGAGTGAACAATTTTTTTTTTTTGGCAGAACATATGAATTAATTGAAGCACGCGTTTAATTGCTAGCAGTCGTATTCATAGCTGCCAGATAAAATTGGTCGAAATGGTCAAATTTTGAGGAAAAAATCGTCGAAATCGTCAAATTGTAAAAAGCCACATGCGCATGTGTTTCTGACGTAATTTTGACGTCAATGCAAAGCCACAATAAGCATTGCATGTTGTGTGATGACGTCAAAATTACGTCAGAACCACATGCGCATGTGGCTTTTTACATGCCGTGTACTAGAGGCTTAAGTCGGCACAAAAATCGTCATTGTAAAAAACCAGTAACTTTTAATAAATTTTGAAAATGAATTGTTTCCGTTGAAAATTTCAATATATTCTGCCTGTTTTTGAAATTAAATAAAATTTTCGTTTATAAACTATTATTGAAGTAACACAACCAAAAATGTTTCAAAAGTATTGGCATTCATAAGAAAAGTAAGAAAATAAACTAAAACCAAGAGATATCAAATACCTATTTTTCACGTCGAAAATCCTGATTAAGAAGAACTTAAGTCTGGTAAACACCAATAAAGTCAGACGTTGTGAAAGAAAAGTTTCATTATGTGAACCCAGACTAAATATATTGGTTATAAAATGCCTGTAATAAAGTGTTACTAACTGATCAAATAGAACTTTAAAAAATATCGTGCTAAAAAAAATCGTATTTTATATGATGAACATCTAAGCCATAAAACTGCTGTCAATCAAATAATGCAAATAAATCAAGTTATCTTAGAAGATAAAATAAAATGTGAAATTATATTAAAAACATTTGTAAATTTGAACAAAATTTGTTATTTAAACAAATAGTAAAATTAAGGGTATAAATCGTCCTATCGTTGTACCTAAAAATCGTCAAAATGACGATAACTCGTCAAATCTGGCAGCTGTGGTCGTATGCGTAACCCGTGTGTTTTAAGATTTGTATACACAAAGGGAAAAATGAAGTGTCAGTTTAGCTCGTACCTAGACGTTTTATTACAATCAAGGCGAATTCATTACAGGTGATCCTAAAAGCCCTGCTGCTAACTTTTTTTCTTTAGCTTTATAATTGTTGGATGTCAAAATTTTGTTTATTATCTTTTGTTTCTGTTTTGATTTGTTTCGGTTTTTGACATTTTACAAAAACAAATTGCTTGTGGTTTTTGTATGAGTTGTACTTCACAGAAAAAAGTGTTTTATCAATTAAAAAAATGGTTTAAAAAGTATTTTAATTTAATTAATGTGATAATTGAATCAATAATTTTTTTAGCTGAAAAAATTTAAAAATTTAATTTTGATTTAATTAACATTTTAGTTGTTTTGAAATAAATTTTCAATTAAAATTTTAATTAAATAACAAAAAATCTTAATGGACTTTTTTCGTTTAAAATAAAATAATTTAAACATGTAGAATTGTTGTTGGGAATTGTCAATATTTATTTAAATAAAATAACACATTGTTTGAAACGGCAAAGTTTTTTGATCATTTTTTTAATTAAAATTAAAAATATCATTTATTGAAAATATTTTTTCAAAATTTTAAAATTTTTAGTAATCAATATAATCATTTTGGTAATAGGTGCAAAATCAACAACTTATTTGCTTGATATTATGAATTTAGAACAAATTTGGTGATAGGAGAAATTTAATAATTTTTTCTGTGTTGTTGTACTACCGAGATTACCTGGAATGAATTCGCCTTGATTACAATGGAACTTTGTTTTCACTCCGATAAATGTCTATTTATCAGACACCAATAATAACTGTTATTAAGATTCTTGATATTTTTATTTTCGATTTATATGTTTTTACATTGCCTAATAAAAGTTGTTCCCAAGATAATTTTTTTTCGTTGCAGTAAAATCCTGATAATTCGTAATCGAAGCGACCGAAAGCTTTACACGAATTAGAGAAGTTTTCGAAATAAAGAGATTTCGATTTAACGAGATTTAAATTATATAAAAACGATTAAAGGACGTTTGAATTTAACTAGGTTTAAATTTAATAACAAATGATTGTAAAAGGTTACAATTAATTCAAATTAAGCCATTAATTTGTAATAAACAACAATTAAAAAAATAATTCATGTAAAAACTTGTAAAAAAAATATTGCCGTTGTATTATTTTCAAGACATATTGGTTTTTTTACGTTACTGCAATTTTTTCAGTAACCATAAAAATATTACTGGTTTCTGAATTTTTTTCACTATGATTAACATAGAAAAACAGTAATACATTATTGGTTACTGCTATACATAATGCAGTATGTCCAAGGCGGTCAGGCCTCCAATGGGCTTCTCTATTGGAAGGATCAGGGAATGTGTTCTAAGCGGGACTAATCGGGTCGGGGGGAACCTAACAGACTGCAGGGTATCTCGTTCCCAGTGGTCGGTGCTTAAGAGGTCCGATTCGGATTCGCTGCTGGGGGGCTGAAGAAGAGTCTGCGTTAGGACCATGATAGGTATTATCAGGGGCTGAAGAACAGCGGGCTAAGATGGCTAGGTAGTGTTTTCTTAGGCGAATTGGGAGATATCTCGGGTTGTAGACTCGAGAATCTGACAGAATTCGTAATCGGATTGACATTGCGTAACAGGAGACTGGGTATATGTAGGGCAGTTTTTTGTTAGGTATGGTTGTTTTTTCTCTACTTCTAATTAGTAATCTATCACTAAGACGTCCAAATGGACCATACTGATCTCTGAGTGAGGGTGTGAAGTTGACCTCGCACCAGCCTTTCTACCTATCCTAACATCCCCATGCCTGATTAACATCGACATACATTCCTCTATTCATATATATAAGACGATTACGGAATTCCTGTTTGTATGTATTTAAAATATTTCAAATATTTTCATATTTTTTTAAAGATATTTGATCGCTTTAAATTACCTTGATTCTTGAGTTCGCAATATGCCAAATATGTAATTCAGTTACATAGTTAGTTAAAAATATTAAAAGTAAAAGCAATAAGTTTTAATTTTTTAAGTTTTTGCAAAAAGATATATTTGAGTTAAGCGTATCCTTCAAATTTGGTAGGGAATAACGTTTATATTCAGCCATGTCATGTAAATCGAAATCACGTGAAATTGAATCGAACAAATTTTGAAAACTCCCCCGTATTCAAAGTTCATAAAAATATTTATTTTCATATACCTCATACTTCGAGGACCACTTTACTCTGCCTAAACTACTTTTGAAGTCAGTAAAAGCTGCGTTAATTTTTACAAAAATTCAAGCAATTCTTCGATTTAAATTTCGCGAGATTTCGATTTCCATGACATGGCTGTATATTATTTAATGCATGCAAAAAATTTCAATCGGTGAATTTTTTCTTTCTTTTATACAATATTTTAGTTTCAGGATCCGAATCCTTCCTCCAACATTCTGGAAATTTTAAGTGTATTTATCTTTTATGAATTTGAACATGTGGACAAATAACTTCTTCTATATATGACCATTATTAAAAATAACTTATAACATTATTGAAAATAACTAAAACAGGCAGTTTTTTGATGACAAGCGCAAAACTCACTTGTTTAACTTACATTTGCAACAAAAACAAGTTTTGAAATTTTGCTATTGTTTTAAATGTAACTTAAACGAGTGAGTTTTGCACTCGTCCTCAAAAAATAGGCAGTTAGTTAAAGAACAAAATACCCCACCAGCTGAACATAGTTATTGTGAATTGCCTTTATTAACTAACTTCTAATATGGCAGATTAGTGCAATGGATTTAAGCTTCATACATATATAAAGTATTAAACTTTTATTAGAAACTTATAGTTGAATTTTTTTTAAATATTTCTCATAACAGTTATATCTCTGCTATTTATGATCAAATTCGATATGTTTTACTAAGTTGAATGAATAAATATCTAGTTTATTATACTTTTCGTTAGAAAGAAAATTGTAAAAGGTTAGTTTCGTTGTACGCATTTATTTATTTCATTTTTGTTGCAATGTGTTTTTTAATCGCAAATTAAATTATTACCCCCAAAGGACAAAAAATAACCATTCTCCTTCGCTATTTATATCACTCATATAATTTAAATTTTCCCTAATAACGATTATTCACTTAGTAAATTAAATAATTCTTGTTGATTCTATTGTTTTCCTTAATTATTCTACTAATGTCGTTACCACCCAATCATATACAATTTATTTTCATTTCAGCAGACTTGACATACTGATAAATAAAACAACAAATAGATTCAGTTTATTTGCAATTTAAACGCTAATCAATTTGGAAGAAACCGTTTAATTAATACATCAATAACAATAAACAAAAACAAAATAATAATAAAAAACATTTAAATTTAAATATGTATTTACAAATTCAAAAGTGTTGGAGAAATTACATTTAATTAAAAAAGACTAAAGTAAAAACAACCGTATTAATATTCATGTGCTCTGCACAGCTTAAGAGTAACTTTATTTCAGTAAAAAGTATATAGAAGAAAAAGAAAAATAAATGACAGTGTTTCAGTTTTGCAAGTGTTGTCAATCAAATACAAAGTAGAGATTATTATTTACGGAATATTTACTAACAATCCAGCCCTCAAAACTAGTAAACACTGTTCAATATATAAAAAAAACTTACATATAAATATATGTAGATATAGATATAATTCAAATTTAAATTAGTACAAATTTCATGTTTCTTATTTTAATCCTAATTTCAAAGTAAATTCATTATGCTTTACTCTCTTTAAATTTTTGGTAAAAATATCTGCAACCATTTTGTCGGTTGATACATATTTTAAATTAACAAGCGCCTTCTCTACAACTTCTCTGACATAGTGGGACTTAATGTCAATGTGCTTAGTACGGTTATGGAAAACAGGATTTCTAGCCAATTTCTGTGCACTAATGTTGTCGCCGTAGAGATCTGTTGGGGTGTCTATAAGCTCTTTAAAACCCAGCTCATCAATAAAGCTCCTTAGGTATACTAACTCTTTGCAGGCAGCAGAAAGTGCAACGTACTCGGCTTCGGTACTGCTCAGAGCAATAGTATTTTGCTTCTTGCTCTCCCATGAAATCGGTGCACCAGCAATAATGAATGTAAAACCGGTGTAGGATTTTCGGTCAATGCAATTACCGCCCCAATCAGCGTCAACAAAACCTTTTAATTTTTGTTTGCTCTGAAAATAGTTAAGTTTTAAATTAAGAGTTGTACTAAGATACCTTAAAAGGTGCTTTGTGGCATTCATATGCTCTACATGGGGGTGCTGATTAAATTGTGCCAGTTTGCTTACTGAATGCCTAATATCTGGCCGTGTACAAATGCTCAAATAGGTCAAAGAACCAATGACGGACTGGTACTTCTTCTGGTCCACCAATACACAATTGGGACCACCATCGCATTTTCCGAATTTCATACCTGGATCTAATGGTGTTGTACAACTTCTGCATTCGGACATACCGAACTCCTCAAGTAGATCACGGATGAGTTGCTTCTGCGACATCTGAATACCTTCATTATTTCTAGAAATCTCCATACCTAAGAACTGATCAATAGGACCTTTGTCTACCGCGTCAAATTGTTGACTGATGTCGTACTTAATTTTTTCAAGTCGATCGAGACATGAACATGCGAGTAATATGTCGTCAACATAGACTGCAAGTATGACAACTTCGCCTGGAATATTCTGAACGTATACACATGCGTCTCCGTTGCACTTTACAAAATTAAGTTTTTTAAGAAGAGAATCAAGTTCCTCGTTCCACTTTCGTCCCGATTGTCGTAGCCCATATAGCGCTTTGTTCAATTTACATACTTTATTTGTGTTCTTCTTGTCAACAAATTCTTCAGGTTGAACCATAAATATTTCTTCATCCAGTTTTCCATTCAGATACGCCGTTGCCACGTCCATAGTGTGCACAAACAAGTTGTATTCTGCAGCGATCGCCAAAATCAAACGAACGGACGAATACCTCACAACTGGTGAAAATATTTCTAGAAAATCTATGCCATATCTTTGCCCGCAACCTTTTGCTACGAGGCGAGCTTTATAGCGTACAGCAACACCATCATTGTTACGCTTTATATTAAACACCCATTTTGATTTTATAGGTTGACGACCTTTAGGCAAATCAACGAGGGACCACGTCGAATTTTGCATCAACGACTGGTACTCTGACTGCATAGCAGCTTTCCATTTTTCAGATTCTGTGCTTTGCAATGCCTCTTTTACAGTTAAAGGATTTTCTGATTTCATAAAATTTACCTGTGGTTTTGCAGTTTTTCGTGGTCGCAGCGTCATTTGGGATGTCGAGGGCACTTTGTCATCATCAGCTTCGATGCCTGCACGATTATATTCTTCTGAAGTATTTGTATTTTCGCTTACGCCGTCATCGGGAGCATTTACTTGAGTGCTTTCTGGATACATGTCAACACTCTCAGCATTACTGGTGGACCCGTTTGGTTCATCTTTAATGTTTGAGACGTTTATTTTTCTGCTATCTGCGGTGCTATCAAAGCTGTAATTATCTTCTGTCACGAGATCTGTAACTGGCATTGTATATCGGTCACTTTTCAAAAATTTGACATCACGCGCAATCACCACTGTTCGCTTCTCCGGATCATACAGCCTGTACGCCTTTGCCTCACTCGCATAACCTACCATGAAACATTCTTTCCCTTTAGCGGCAAACTTTGATTTTTTCACATTTTTCTCCAGCATTACGCCTTTTCTACCAAAAATTTCAAAGAAGGACACAGCTGGTTTGTAGCTATACCATGCTTCATATGGCGTGATATTTTGCAATATTTTTGTTGGGGAACGATTTCGCACGTAAACAGCAGTGTTAATGGCTTCGGCCCACAAAAATTCAGGCAGTCTGGAATCAAGCAGCATGCACCGACTCATCTCAACCAACGTACGATTAAGGCGCTCTGCTATACCATTTTGTTGCGGTGTGTATGGCACCGTTAACTGCCTTTGAATGCCATTACTTTTTAAGAAATTGCTAAAATCGTTATTAACGTATTCACGCCCGTTGTCTGAATGAAATGTCTTTATTTTTTTTCCAGTCTCACGCTCCACAGCAGATTTAAACATTTTGAACATTTCAAGCACCTCACTTTTTTGCTTAATAAAATATATGCTAATTTTTCTACTGAAATCATCGACAAACGACACAAAATATTTAGCGCCACTGAGGGAAGGGATGCGCATAGGTCCACAGACGTCGCTGTGAATTACTTCTAATACACTTGAGCTGTATTTATCATGGTTTTTTGAAAACGGCAATGTACTTATTTTACTTTTAAGACAAATATCACACTCGAATTTACCAATATTTTTAATCTTCATTCCGCGCACCATCTTATTTTTTGACAAATGCTCTAAACTTTTTATGTTCAAATGACCGTACTTACGATGCCAATCAAAAACATTATCATTATTTGTTGTTGCCGCTAAACACAATTTATTTCGATGCATTTTATATATGAACAAATCACTTCTCTTTTCCGCCCGCAATATCTCTACTCCCTGCATCGTCATCACCCTTGCATTCTCTTTGTTAAATTCCACTTTGCAAGCATTTGCCGTTAACTTGCTGATAGACATAAAATTTGATTTGAGTTGCGGGACAAAGAGTACATCATGCATCGAGAGTATGCTATTATTCGTCTCTACACAAACAGTACCAATCCCCTCAGAGTATACGCATTCATCTCCTGCTAATTCGATTTTTTCGCGATGTTCGGCAGTTTGTGTGAATAACGCTTTGTCACAACTCATGTGACACGTTGACCCGCTATCTAATATCCACATCGACTTATCGAGCGTATGTTGTTGTTGGGAGACACTGAGCATAGCACAATTAATATTATGTTTATTCGAGTTGTTTAATTTACAAGACGATGCGTAATGCCCTCTCTTATGACATTTATAGCATTTACCTTTAAACTTTTGATTTTGTTTTTGTACTTGTGAGTTCTGATTTTGTTGTTGCGTCTGATTACGAGACTTACTTGCAAAAAATGCAACTTCATTATTATCTGCTCTTACAGTATCACATTTGCGTCTTTTTTCTTCTTCTAATAATTTGGTTTTAAGTACAGTTGTGTTTGGCAAACTATCTCGAGATTCGATGGCAACAATAAAATTCTCATAACTTTTAGGCAAGCTGGAAAGTATGATTATAGCAAGTAACTCATCTTGCAATTTTATATCTAGCTCAGCAAGTTTTTCAAACAAATCGAAAAACTTATTTAGATGTTCCGACATGGAATCTTCTTCGTCCATTCTTAAATTGACTAACAATTTAAAAATTGTAACCTTACGCGCTGGTCCAGTTGGTGAATGCACTGCAGCCAGTTGTTCCCATGCAGCTTTCGACGTTCTGGCATTTTTTACATGTAGCAGCTGGCTTGGTTTAATACACAAGAGCAATGTTGCTAGCGCTTTCTCATCAGAACCCTTCCAAGCGGTACGAGCAGTATTCTCAGTTGGCTCAACTATTTCCCCAGAGACATAGCTCCACAAGCCACAGTGCACTAATACAGATTTCATTAAAACTTTCCAGCCATCATAATTGCTGTCGTCGAGCTTGTCAATTTGATACAGCCCGGAACTCATAGTTATTATTTTTATATATAATTATACGATTATATACTTTTTTTTTAACTTTTTTATTTTTGATTTAACTTTGTTTCTTTTAATTTAACCGAGCTGGGCCCATAACCATTGTTGGAGAAATTACATTTAATTAAAAAAGACTAAAGTAAAAACAACCGAATTAATATTCATGTGCTCTGCACAGCTTAAGAGTAACTTTATTTCAGTAAAAAGTATATAGAAGAAAAAGAAAAATAAATGACAGTGTTTCAGTTTTGCAAGTGTTGTCAATCAAATACAAAGTAGAGATTATTATTTACGGAATATTTACTAACAAAAAGAAACACACTCGATTTGTGAGGGAAATTAAATTGTGAAAAATGAAACGAAATTAAATTCCTGTTTTAAGTTCATGAACGCAAAATTTTAAATTTTGTTTTTGTTTTAAATGTCAATGTAAATCAAACGAACGATTTTTTCGTTCGCCGTCTAGGAACAGGTAGTAGGTAAGAAAGGTTTAACCATGGTAGAATAAGTTCAAGGTATAGTCATTAGAAAGTTTGTTCTCAATTTTAAAACCCATATAACGTCAAACAAAAGAAAATAAGGAAAAAATTAAAAAATTTCTTTATATAAAAATTTTATAATATCAATAGAAAAAATAATTTTATAATTAATACAAATAGAAAAAAATAGACAAAATATTGAACAATATATAATTTGATATAAAAAAGTAAGTTTGCAATATCTAAAAAGTGCAAAATATGTTGAAATTTTAATATTTGCAATTGAGTAAGGTTCGTTGTTTGGCATTACATGGGTAAATAATAGGTGTTTTCCACAAGATCTCGGGCAAGTCCGGACTAATGAAAGTAAAATGAAAATTCCTATATTTGGCAAAACTACCCAAAATCGCTGGAACGCAAAAAAACATTTTTGCACTTCTTCAAATACTAGTGCTGCTTACTTTTCAAATTAAGATCTATTTAAGTTATGTTAGACGTTTAAAAGTCATAACATTATAAAACCAAAACATTTGCATCTTTGTCATTTTTTATATTTTGTTTTTGTTTTATATTACAGATTAAGGGAAATATGTATGCAATAATGTATTTAACACTTTAATTTTTTCATTAAAACCTTACATTTTGCTTTTTAATATACATTTTAATAACAATTCAACTTTTTATTTTGCTTGTAAATTTTCTGATTAATTTATCAGTTTCATATGTAAACAAAAACAGCTGATTGTTTATTTCGTGCAAATTTGTACAGGAAATGAAAAAAATTACTTTCTCAATTACTCTCTTAATTGTACAAAAATTGTTATGTGGAACGCTTTTGGGTAACTTTGTGCAAGTTCGGACGGTTTCGTTATGCATGTGCAACAGAGATAATGACAACTGTTCCTAATGAACCTACCTGGTACTTATTATGTTACCCCCATATATGGGGGTAACAAATAAAATGAAATGTGGTGCAGTTTAACAATTTTGATATAATAAATTTATAAAATTTCAAGGGTTTTCACGATATCGCTTAAAATTGGCATTTGTGCGAATGGGAAAACTTGCGAGACGTGTTTCATGATGACCCTTTTTAATTGTTGTGTACTTTTAAACCACAAATGTCAGTCTGTAAGAAAAGTCAATACAAAAATCAATTTGAAAAAAAAAAAAATAATAACTATTTAAAATAAAAGTTGAATTTTGTGTTGAAATTTTTAATTTGTTTTTAAAAATGCATAAAGAAAACCAAAAGAAGAATTTACAAAAATTATTGCGGGAATTTGTTGTTTGTGATGTACATATAAATACTGGCATTTTTCATTGAAATCGACGTTAAGCAAAAAAAAAAAAAAACAGTTTGTATAAATGCACAATTGAACAGCGCCAGTTTACGAGTCAAAACAGTTAACAGTTCCCTTGCAAGAGCGTAAAAATGCACAGCTTGCACAGATTGCGAGACTTTTAAGCTATGTCATGAAAACGCTTATGTTGATTTTTAAAAATAAACTAATTAGGCTTGTTCTTGTACTCAAAATTTGGATAAGCGTATCCTCCCTCGTAAATAATGTTGCCAAAATAATTTTGACTCAAAAAATTTTGGGCAAAACTTTTAAACTTTGATTAAATTTATCAGTTTATAATTTTTTAAATTAACGGCCAAATTCACCTAGTTTAGGAATATTTAACTATTACTATAATTCGCAGTTGAAGCTTTAGAAGTTTTAGACGACATATATTTAACAGTGGCTTGTGAATTTTCCCACTGCAAAATTCATATATGTCGTGTTAAAGCAAAACAAATTTGCTTCAGTAAATGTCAGCTCAAATTTGCAACGTAAAAATCAATTTCAATTAGAGCGTGTTCTATTTTAAACTGACAAGCCATCTGACATCAACGGTTTTTTAAGTCATTTGTGTGTAGCCGGTAAATATACATTAATAGCCTATTTCCAATGGGCGAACGAATTCTTTCGTTCGCATAACTACATTGAAAACAAAAACAAAGTCTAAAAATTTGTTTTTGTTTTCAATGTAGTTATACGAAAGAAAGAATTCTTTCGCACATCGGAAATAGGCTATAAACTCTATTTATTTATACCTATTCTTAAAAACGTACGTGTGAAAGTGAAAATAATAAACTTTTTGTTTTTGTCAATTTTGACAGACATCTGCAATTACGTCTAATACCAGCTTAAGAATATGTTTCTGACAGTTAAAGTGATAGTTGATGGAATTGGCCTTTCTTGACATAAATAAGACAGTTCAACACGAAAAAATACGGGGTTATGACAATGGATTCTGGTAGAGGAGACCATAAAAAATACACGTGTGGCGGCGTTTTGAAAGATCTTTACACCTTAGGTGTAGGGTGTGTTCAGCAACTTTGTAGAAAATGTTATGGCAAATATTGGAACATATTAATCCTCTAAATCCTTTTTTGCTTTATTCTAACAAATCGTAAAAAACACCCCAGTTAAAATTTCCCAGCCTTGGCTTGTTCTTGCAGCATATCGGTATATAAAACTATTTTTTCTTTACATCTGAGGTGTAGGGTATGTTCAGCAACTTTGTAGAAAATGTTATGGCAAATATTGGAACATATTAACCCTCTAAATCCCCTTCATAACGGAATTGTTTCCTTTATTTTAACAAATCGTAAAATGTTTTACAAACAAATTTTTACTTTACATATATGTATATCTAAGCACACCAAAGCCCAAAACTCAACACAAATACCAAAAATCAGTAAAATTCAAGATTACCCATTAAGGGTTAATACTTTTGTTTCTACGTCACTATGCCTTTAATTTTGTTGTAAAGACCTGCATGGCATGTATGGTATCATTCATAGAATCACAGTGAGTTCATATTCATAATGTGCTAGCATTCATTACACACATACACAATATGGACAAATTAAATGAATGACAACACACGACCCTCCACTTGAACACACCACCACTTTAACACTAACTCATGATCAACTGTTTAATTGACAGCAAATATGGTTTTTTATTACCAATGCAAAAAACTGCATACACATAACTGGAAAAATATATCATATGCCTGTCAAAAATATTTAAAGATGAATTTTCATGGACAATTGTTAAAGAAAAACATCTTGTTTATGATGGGGTTTCGCGTGTTAGAATGTTGGAAAACCCTTAATTGCTTAAAAATCCGAAGCACAATAATTTAACTTCCCGTTTTTGAAAATAAAAATTTTCATTTGGGAACTTTTACTGAAAACAAAAACAAATTTTTATTTTTTATTGTTGTTTTAATGTAAATTCCCACGCGAAAATTTTTATTTTCCTTTAAAAAAAAAACAGGCAAAAAACTAATACAAAACAAACAAAACGGGAAATAAATTAATCATATGCAAAAGAAAAACATATTTAACGCAGTAATCTGGTAATGACACACGCAAGGCGAATTCATTACAGGTGATCCTAAAAGCCATAGTATACAACTATGCTATACTATAGTATTTTATGCAACTATGGTAAGTGGTGGAAATAGTTTTATACACCAATACAGTTGAAAAAAATCTTACTAATACAAACATAAAATATGTACCACTGACAGTTGAGTTATGTACCTGTCAAAGAGTCGGCATACTAGTTGTATACTATGTTCTATACTATGCTAAAAGCCCTGCTGCTAACTTTTTTTCTTTAGCTTTATAATTGTTGGATGTCAAAATTTTGTTTATTATCTTTGTTTCTGTTTTGATTTGTTTCGGTTTTTATCATTGTACAATGATTTTACAAAAACAAATTGCCTGTGGTTTTTGTACGAGTTGTACTTGTTGTACTACCGAGATTACCTGGAATGAATTCGCCTTGGACACACGTTAAAGGTTACAAGTTATTTTTTATTTTATAAGAATAAAATTGCCTGATACCCGTAAGAAATACAAAGTTTTATGTTTCAATAGTAAAGTCGATGTTTATAAACTTTATTTCGAACTGACCAGATGAGCCATGGATGCCAAAATATATCTGCCGAATTTGCTATAACAGTTTGATGATGTGGTCTAAAGGCAATACCAGTTTCGATCGATATTCTTAGCTCGACAATAATTTTGTGAAAATATTGGTTTAGGTGAACGAAACTCAATGAACTTTGGCGTTGGCTAGAGCCAGGTAAGCACAATGCGACTACATATTATGTTTGACAAAATAGTGGCAAAATGAAATTAAATCAAATCAGTGCCATCAGCTTTGCTTCCAGTGCCACATTTGGATGTGCTTCCAGTACCTGTACTACCTGTTCGCAGTCCAATTCTTCTTTGGGGTCCTGGTACAAAGGCCGAAATTGAAAACATCGTCTCTAATTTTGTACAATTCGAAGCAATATCTAGCTCAAAATTAGTTTCACAAGAGAAATTAAATGCTTTAGTGAGAAAATTGGGACTGTCAAAACTAAATGCAGAAATTTTAGCAGTAGAGCCTGCATTTGCTAAAGCCAACAAATGCCGTTATAAGGAGTAGTTAGAGGGTTAATATGTTCCAAAAAATATTTGCCATAATATTTACTACAAAGTTGCTGAACATATCCTACGCTTCAGATTTAAAGAAAACAAAGTTTTATATACCGATAATAAGTGAGCATAAATTGTTGTCCTGAACGATCGTTAACATTTTATTTTCTCAAAGAATATCGTGATTTTGAAACGAAAATTAATACAATAATTTGAAGAAGATGCTGTTTGTGATATACATACACATTAACACTTCAATTTTTTTTAAAAATAAAATGACGACAAGCATAAAAAACCTTTGTTTTATACAACAATTAAACAGCGCAAGTTAAGGAGCCAAAATTGTTAAGAAAGTTTACGAAGTTTGGGTAAATGAATTTTCATACAATTTTTGACATTAGCGAGGGTGTAAAAATGCACAGTTTGCACAGATTGAGAGACTTTTTAACAATATCAGACCCTTTTTATGTTAAATTGCTTAGATTTCCGGATATGAATATTTTTTTTAAAAGATAATTTAACTTAATAAAATATTAAAGTAAATACATTGTTGAAAAATTCCCAAATCGCTGCTCTCAAAAATCTGTCTCAAAACTAATATAAACTCCCCAATTTGGGAACAAATCCCCTTATCTGGCAACACTGTTTGGAAATTGTGTAAGCGAGAGCGGTTTTGAGAGAACTATTTTCCTCATCACAATTTTTTTACTTTTTTCCTCTTCACAATTTTTTTTACTGTTACAAAAATATATTTTTCCTCTTTCAGCCCATGTCCATAATGTGTTTATTGGATGAAAATTCACTGAGTTACACGCTTTTGGTTTGCAAATTTATTTTTTCTACGTTTTTTCAAAATTCAACATTTTTAGTCCTTCCGTTAAGGCAAAAAAATTTTTTTTTAATTTTTTTAACTCATATCTTAAAGACATGATCTTGTCTTGATCGGACAAGAAATAAAAAAGTTGCAATATGATAAGCAATAACATCCAAATCTAAATTTTCAATAAAAAATTTTTGTTTCTTGGTTGTGTTGATCGGATTAGGATTAAGTGTTGAAAAAAATTTTAATTTGTTTATGTAATTACATTTTTGCTCGGAAAGCAATAAGTGAAAGCATACTACCTTAAACTGCAATAAGGCACATAAACACAATTGTAGCGTTGATTAAAATATGTCGTTATTTTTTAATTTTTTGTCAGATCATAACAATTAAACGCTACGTACGTGTAAAACGAAATACTATTTAAGATACAGTTTAAACAAAATTTTTAAAAAAAGTTTGATTGTCTTACTGGAGCGATTAAATTTATGAATTTTGAAAAAACGTAAAAATAAAAAAAAATAATTTAAATTTAATGTCCTGTAGGTCAGTTATTTTTATCCGATCGACACTGTATAGATATAGGCTGAAAGAGAAGAGACATAACTAAAACAACAGCAGAAAAACACGATCTTCGCAAATATCTCGAAAACGCTTCTTGAGAAAAATAAATGAATGACATGACATATTCGTGTTCAGCAGCCCCAACTTGGCTTAGAAAATATCTAACTTTTGAAGTTAATTTTGCTGCATAAAAGCAATACAATAATATAAGATATTGGTTTGACTCTACACAAAAATATAAAATAAAATCAAATCTGACCTTTTCCATTGTGATAAAAAATAAGTTTTTGTTGTTCACGTAATTTGTACTATTTCACCTCTCAGTGGGTTAAAATTTATTTTATTCTCATCTTACCGAGCTTTACCAGAACAACTAAGAATCAAACCTATTACAACAAAAAAGAACTTTGAATAAAGTAAATTTTTAAACCAGTTTAAATTTTATATAAACGAAAAATATTTATCTAAACGATATTCTACAATTTATTGTGCAAATATGTACATAGCTACAATAAATTATGTACATACATATTTAGTGATAATTATTATTATCATATTTACAATACTAACAGCTTGGAAAAATATTATTTTTCACACAAATTATTAATCTTTAAATAATAGTGCGTAAAATAAACAAGTAATCATAATAAATAAGGATTTTCATATTCTAGGTATGACTAAGTAGAACAACCTACACAACATATTTAGGTTGACATCTAGATTTTTATAACTGCACCCACACCCAACAAGATTATATTACCTACGAAAGAATAAAACCTTATAATAAAACTTAGCTGCGAGATAGATAAAGTTTGTTTAATATTACATTTATTGCGTAGAAAATTTATAAAAAATGTAACTTACCTTAAGCCAATCTGCCAATACAATCACAGCTGGATCTTGCAATGAATTTAACAATTCAGATGCGACTCGTTTTTTTTCACGCCTGTAATTTTTACGTTGCGCTTTATAGGATTCTTTACGATTTAGCTTGGATGTATCTGTTGATGTCTAAAAAATAAAGATAGAAAGATACTAATTTTTAATATATTTGCTTTTAAAGGCAAGATGAATAAGAGACAAATACAAATGAAAATTAGTTTTATAATTTAAATAAACCTAGTTAACTGTTATATTTTATTATAAGTTTATAAATATCAGACTTTTGTCTTAAAGGCTCTCTCAAGAGAATCCAGCGAAAAATAATTTTTGAGGTAACCAACTAAAACAATGTCGAATCCTTCACAATAGTGCGCTAAGAAAAGAAAGTTATAAAAATACCGTTTTTGAGTTATAAATATATCTATTTTTTCCAATGTCGCCCACATTTTGTCGGATGTTGTGTTAATTACCTAGATGGTTGTACTTAATTTAGAAACTTTGGCTCTTGCCGTTCTCTAGATATACAGAAATCTATAATGTCTTATAATGTATAGAAAGTGCCACGCCCGGTTCTCCAATAAACCAATTTCAACCGACATCGTGATTTGAAATTCTCTTATAATAATCCAGAATATACGTATAAAAATACTTATAAGGTCTTGGTTCAATACCGTTGAAATTACAAAGTTATACATATGTATATGCATACCCTTTTACCTTCGGTGAACGGTATAAAAACGACGACAACAGCAACAATGGACTTAAGCGTAAAATTAGATGCATTCGTGTTTTTTTTTGCTCATATCTCATCCATTTGTATAGCGAAAATTCGCCAATATTTTTGATATTTCAAACAAGCCAGAAAATTTATCAAGTCCCTAAAACTATAAAGAATGTAAAAAATTAGGTAGACATTGCTCAATTAGCAAAGTATAAAAATGGGTGGTCCAACCATAATGCACGGTGTTAATTGTGAGTCACATCTTAGCGTCAAGTTTTTTGCCCAACATAATTTGACATTTCTTTGTTTCAGTGTTTGACAAATTCAACCATTGAGAGGTACACAATTGAGCAGCGCGTTAAGATTGTTGAAGCCTTACCGAAAATGAGCGTTCAAATCAAAATGCATTTCGTGCACTTCGTGATTTTTTGGTCAGCATAATCGAACAAATGTGTCCACAATCGGGAGAATTGTGCTCAAATTTCAACAAACCGGGTCTGAAGGAAATGTGAACACTGTTTGGTCCAATTTATGGGCTGGCGGCGTTATTGGACCGAGGTTGACAAAGCAGTAACCCTGAATGGGGTTCGCTATCGAGAGATGATTACGGACTTCTTGTGGCCAGAAATTGAGGATATGGACCTGGACGATATGTGGATCCAAAAAGATGATGCCACTTGCCACACAGCCAAAGAATCAATGGCTCTTTGGCGCTAGAAAATCAATGGCCGTGTTATCTCACGTCATGGGGATCATATAATTTAACACCGTTGGACTTCTTTCTTCGGGGATATTTAAAAGAAAAAGTGTACGTCAATAAGCCAAGAACACTTCAAGAGCTAAAGGATAAGATGTGCCGAATTAACGACATTCAATGTCAGTTATGTCTCAGTCAGTGAAAATATGGACCATCGGATAGATGTATGCCACCGAGGCCGAGGCGGGTATTTGGCCGATATTTTGTTTCACACATAATTGTCATAAAATCTTCATTACTGGTACTAAACTTATCAGTGTAGTAATGAAGTTTTCATTAACACTAAGAATCTTCCGAAACGGGAATTTTCGTACATTTCGTTGGGTCTTTAATGATACGAAACACGTACTTTGATGTATTATTTGTGGTATAAATCCTTACAGTAAAATATTACAACTTAACGTTTCCATTAAGGAAAATATTTAATTTTATGTTTAAAAAAAAGTTTTTATTATTCGTTAAATAATTATAGAAATTAGAGCACCCTCAAATTTAGATGATTTTTTTACGTAGCCCGAAAGCAGTTTTACGTTGGCAAAGAAAATATTATTTTTCTATTTTTTTAAGAAATCAATAAAAAAAAGATGTACATTGGTTATTGATTATAATAGTAAGTCATAAAAAAACGAATTAATAAAATGCATTTCTTGTGGTTTTTGTAGCCTAATTCCCAATTTTTTATACAAGTAATATTTTCATTAATGCTATGCCATATCTCAAATTTTTCGTAATTTTTGTAAATTTGTTAACAATTCATAAAATTACGTTTCTGGAATGAAAAGTTTCCTAATATCTACGAAAACTTTCATTCTGTTTTTTTAGATACCACAAAAAAAGGGTGTGAAGTTAAATACGCCAGTTAAATACGCCCCACATTTATTTTAAATACATACGTTCCACATGCTGTTAAACGAATTGGTAAAACGAATTTTCTTTTGGTAAAAAATTATATAATTATTAAAATTAAAAACAAGAATATTTTTTCAATAAAAAACAAACTGAAATTTTTATTAAAAAATATTTATTTTTTTTTTATTATGAGTTGTTCATTGACTAAGTATGAAAAATATGGTAATTTTCAAGTCCAAAAATAGCTATTTCGAGAAGACATTAATTGGGTTAGCGGAAGACTGGAAGTAGCCTAGGACTAGTAGATTCCAGGACTATAAGTTCTACGTCCAGATTTAGCCCGATATCGGAGATATACAATTTTGAAAATTTGTGTTTTTCATTGAGGTAATATTAAAAATATGGTCATTTTCAAGTCCAAAAAAATAGCTATTTCGAGAAGACATGAATCGGGGTAGCGGAAGACTGGAAGTAGCCTAGGGATAGTATATAAATTATTTTTATATACAAAAAAAATTTAAAAAAAAAAGGAGAACATGTACATTAGAGATGAGCGATATTTCTGTACCTGTGATTTAATCACTGTTACTGAAAAATCACGAATAACAGGTACTTTCTAAGTCGTTCTTTTTGTATTTTGTTACATATACAAATTTATGATATTTCACTGTTTGTGTGGGTAAAAGCGTTTTTTGAATGAAATGGCGATTAATGTTGCTTTTCCTTTCATTCTCTCTTCTATCTTATTAGTATTTTTTTTAAGCCAAAGTTCATTTGTTCAAGTATGTATGTATATGCAAGTAAACAGATTTGAAAGCTCTTACAATTTGTTGTTGTTTCTTTGCAAAGTACTTACAAAAGCTCTTGCGAAAGCTTGCGCATTGTACATATTGCTTGGCCGCAATTGATATAAAACAACAAAAAACTGATAAACCGTGATCACAATAACAGTTTAAAGCAGTGATTTTTAAATCACGTTCACTAATCACGATGATCTTTAAAAATCACGGGATCGCTCATCTCTAATGTACATACCTATAACACATATGTATATGAATGTACAATTTTTTCGTGTAACGTATGTTTTAAGTATTGCTACGACTTGTTTTATATAGTTGGCAGCGCTTTATCAAACAAACAAGAGAGAAAAGAGCGTAAGATACAAAGATAATTAAAAAATATTGACTATAATGATCAGTGTGACCAGATCTAAAAAAATTTTACAGCTAAATCTGGCATTAAACATGCCAAAAAATGCTAAAAATTATTTTAAAAAATGCTAAAAATAATGCTAAAATTTTTTAAAGATCTTTGCTTAAATTTATTACCAATATGAAATTTAATTCGAAACTTAATACATTTTAGTGACTTATTTTTTAACGAAATTGTTGAAATAAATGGTTAAATTTAAGCAAGTGGATAGATTATGGTAAAGCACCTCATACACATAAATATGAGATTAAAGATTAAATTTAAAATTTAGGGGCCCGCAAACCCCTGATACATGCTAAATTTAAACGATTTATTTCAATGATATACAAATTTGTAGATCATTTTATTTTTTATAGTTTAAGAAAAGTTGAAGTATTAAAATTATTATTTTTTTTAGCAGTTTAGAGAAAAAAATGTGTTCAAACATTTACTTTTAAGAATTTTTATCTTAATACAAAGTAATATTTTCTTATACTTTTATATCGTAAATCAAAGTGCAAAAAATATTTACAAACAATATGATAAGGGCATTTCTGATATTCCCTGGATATTCTATTTTTTTTTTAACAAGACAGGTAAGATGTTTCTTAACATAAGAATTATCCCTTTTCATACGAAATTATTTTAGGTACAACTTTTTTAAGTCAAAATTTATTATAATTTATAAAAAAATTTAAGCAAAATCAATAGAACTTTTCGTCCAAAGTTTTAAAATAAATAATGCTAAAAAAAGTTAAAAACATTTTCTAAAAATTTTAAATAAAATGCCAAGTGCTAAATGAAAATTTTCATAAACATAATTTAACAAGACTAAAGCTAGATTTAACACGATTGAAATTTTCTTCAAAACTGCTCTTCAAAATGCTTCAAACTCGTGTAAACAGCAAAATTTCTTCAAAATTTATTGATCAATATTATTGAAATAAATTTTGATCAATAAATTTTGAAGAAATTTTACTGTTTACACGAGTTTGAAGCATTTTGAAGAGCAATTTTGAAGAAAATTTCAATCATGTAAATCTAGCTTAAGATTAATATGAGCACACAAAAATGTTAACTCATATAATTTGTGGAAAACATAACATTTTGAACAATTTAATACAATGATCTCGTCATCTATGTAACGTAATTTATCATTAAAGGTTCAGAAACAAACAACGAAAGAGAAAAAACATGTGCTTAAAATTCGCACATCCTTTTTTTCAAGAATGATATAAAAAGAGATTACGCCATGCGCATGTTTTCCCGTTAGATGACGTAGCTTAACCCAAGCTAGGGTTACCTATTCGTGTATGTTTCGTGACTTCATTTGACCCACCTGCGCAGAAAATTCAATTTTTGAGTTCGTGTTGTCGTAATCTTTCTTCTATCATTCTTGCTTTTTTTACTTGTTAATTTAAATACACAAAATTTTAGTGGTAGAAGATGCCAGTAAAACGAAAAGAATGCTGATAAAAGTCGTTGCAGGGTGAAAATATTTTATTTCATTAATGACAAGTTACATCATATGAACTAAATGAGTTCATTGCGAAATGATACATTACATTTTAATTATGAAAATGTACGTTGATTTGTAAAATTTATGGCAAAGAATTAATGACAAAATTTCATTGTATTAATGACATGGCTAAAATCGTTAAAGTTGCAAACTTGGACCCAAAAATTTATTTGAAATCACTAAGTCGGTTAAAAAACAAAATGTCGGAAAATAACACAAAAAATAGCCACAAAGTTTTAATACTACAAGCAAGCCGTAAAATTTATTAAAAGTCCCTAAAACTAAAAGGAATGGCAAAAATTCGGTAAAAATTGATAATTAGTGGAAATTCGCAAAAATTTGCGAACAAAGCCCTTGTAGAAGTCTCAAATTTAATAAAAATCGTTAAAGCTGTAAAGAATCAGAAGACTTACAGGAAAAGATGGCCTATGTCGCAAACATGGCTAAAATTCGCGAAAAAGGGCCAAATTGGAAACAAACCCTAAATATATTTGAAATCGCTAAATTGGTTAAAAAAAAGCAAAATGTTGAAAAATATAATAAAGCATAAAAAAAAGCTTAAGGATGAAGAACAAATTTTTATCGGGTGTTAAAAATAGGGCATTCCACTTTTTAATAACTTGTGTATTGTTCTCGTCAAATAACAAATAGCATTAATACACGGTTGGCATAACATTATATACATAACTTTTTCAGAAGGTGATATTTTTTTGTGTAAAAAACATCATAATATTGTTTATTTCTTTTAAGTCTTTCGAAAGTGAGTCTTTTTAACAGACAGACATGGCTTAACGCTGGATGGCTACTTTATGTCGAGTCGACGAAGCTCAATTACTCTTTATCATATAATTTTTTTATTTGTATTCAAATTGTTCTTTTTTTTGACAACTTTAGCGGATGACGAAAGCTTTAAGAAGGTTATTAATTTGAAAACACAAAAAAGTCCTCAAATTTGTATCGAATTTTGAGAGGGAAAAAGAACTATTATTTTTTATTACTTCTATTATTTAATTTTTTAATAAAATGCTTAATTAAAAAAGTTTTGTTGACTTTTTACTTTAAACATCGTTCCGTTAGAATTTTTTTTTATAAATAGTTCGTCGGTTCGAAAAAGAGTAACCTAAATGTACTTAACTGAAGAGTTACCTTCCAGGGTTAATCGGCTGATTAATCTAGAACCCAGAATATTTATACGATATGATTTCTTAGATAAATATTTAAAAAGTTTCACACGGAATGAAAAACTTAGTATGTATACCCTCTTTACATTATATAAAAATTTCTTTAACTAATGATGAATTTTCAATATCATTTAAGATTTCGCCCTATAACACATACATACATACATAATTATGTATATATGTATATATACATATATTTAGATTTAGTATTAAAATAAATAAAAAAAATTTTTATTAATAAAATACTTTCAGAACTTACCTTATCTGTTTGATTGCCATCATATTTGTCCCGAGAATCGATTGCCCAATTGGCAATGCCTAGAAAGAATTTCATCTCGTTTATAAATAATGTTCTTAATTCAGTTCAATTAATCAAGATCATAGATAATACAGATGGATATTGAGTGGTTGAATGTGGATGGTTATTAAATTAGATTGTTGGATATCACAGAGAGAAGAACTACAAAATGTGTAGCAAAACGAAAATAAACAAAATCAAAACACATAATAAAGAAAGTGACCAAGTGAAAATTAAAAACAGATGACTGCACTTTTTTATTAAAATTTCTCAATTCACAATTTGTTGTTTTAAATAATGTCAGTTTTTCGTTTTCTTTTTTGCAAAATCTTAGTTGCTTATGTTATAAAAGCAAGTCCAACAACTATCCAAGGTTTAAATTTTTGCTGTTGTTGTCGTTGCGTTTTTCGGCTGTATTTTTTTCTTTTGGTACAATTTGCGTGCGTGTGGGTGTCTCTAAAATTCATAAAGTTTGTTTACAAAATATTTATGTTTATCTTAAAGGTTTTTTTTCATTGTTGTTTTGTTGTATTTTCACATTTTCATTTCACTATATGTATTTAAGTTACAAGCATTTGTATGTACTTATCTTTACTATTTGGTGTCTTTATCTAAACAGACATGCATATATGTAAGTAAATTTTTAATAAATTCTAGCTGTTCTTGTCAATATATGTAATAAAAGATTTGATGCATATTAAGAGACTTTTATATGCAAAAGTGTTTGTGTGTGCAACAAAGAATATCACCCCTATGTCGGAAACTTATGCAAATTTTTGTTAAACTTATCTCCTATAAGTAATAAAATACTTATAGTATAAACATAAGTTTATGGCACGTATTTGAATTTACAAAACCCTGTGTATGTTTTCAAAATACTATATTGGCCTAAATAGAAAGTAGTCAATATTAAAATTTACGTCACCACAACTTAACATGTTAAAAAGAAATCGAAAATTTAATTTCTTAACTAAAAACTTAAATACGAGACATTGTTACTTTAACTCACATACACGACAACTAGAATACATGTTTAAGCAAAAAAAAAAAGTTTTTTTCGATGCCTCCAAAATCCCATCTGTGTTCGTAACCACAATTTCACCAATTTTAAAGTATGACATAATTTGTTGAACAAAGTTTAACAGATTCGCTTAACCTAACTGGAATACACCAAAATCAGACCACCTGTCTAGAAACTCATTTACTAGTTTTTCAAAATCTCCCACTATGTGTCAGCACAAATTCGCAATTTTAAGAAAAAGGTTAGACTAGTTATGCAAAAATTGAATGTAAAAATCGTACAACATTTTGATTTGTATTAAGTGTTTTTCAAAAAATTCCTCGATTTTTTCCCGAAATATGTATGCAGCAAAATATCGCAGGAAATTTACACTGGAGTTCCCGGGATTTTTTATTTAATTATGGAATTTGTACTGCTGATATAATTTTAAATAAAATGTTCGTCAAGAAATATATAGATGTAAATTCAAATCCGATAAGTAACACAAAGTTTAATGATGCTCTGAAATTTTGAACTAGTAAAAGAAGAGGAGTAAAAATGTACACAATTTTTAATTTTTTCAAGATTCAGATTTTTTTTTTTAAAACGAAAAAAAGTTGTATTCACTCGCATCAAAAAATATAATAATTTTACATGCAGAGCAGCTGCATAAAAGATTTTTTGGATAAGATTCGGAAAATGCAGTAAATAATTACTATTTCTGATGCTGACAAAAGTGAAAAATTAACATTTCAGGTAATTATGAATGCAGAAATTAATAATGAAAACGCTGATTCGATTCAAAGAAAATAAAAAAGGAGTTAGAAGTTTTTAAAGGAAGTGGTGAAAAAAGTGAAAGTGAATATACAAAATTCTTTTGACCATAACGGCAAACAACCCACGAAAGGCCACGTGTTTTCTCATTGTCTGGACTCTTTTTGATTAAAATTAGAAATAGGCTGTCAAACGATTATTTTAATGCTTATTCTCAACTAAAATCCTATTTTTTTGTTTAAATAACTTAACTATTTTGGTTTTATGACAATGCTGTTGGCTTTGTATATAAAGAACTGAAGTCGAAAAATAAATTCCTCTTTCCCGGGAAATTAAAAAACCCGGGGAAAGAAAAACTCTATCTGTATTAAATATAAAAAAAAATTTATAGTGCTATATTTGGCAATGTCAAACCTTATATACCCTTCACCATGGTGCAATAAGTACAGAAAGTTACATAAATCGTTCTTTAGATATAAAAAAAGGGGAATGTAAGAAAGAAAAATTCACTGTTTATTGTTGTGGCTTTGTTGAAGCTTTGATATTGTTAAAAGTAAGACCTGAGTGTTTAAAATTCTTATTCACTTTATGGTCTTACTTGTATAATATTTTTAGCTTTTCTAAAATATTTGGAAAAAGTTTCCTGACGAGCTGGCCTAAGCAACCAGCGAAATGCGCATAGAAACTAGCTTTCCCACAACAATAAATTTCAGTGTTTTTAATCATAAATTAAGATTGGGATATTAGCACATCATTAATAAATGAATTAATTAATAATAAATATTTCATTCCCGGAAATAATTTTTGATAAATAAATCTATTTTGTGCCACGCTCATTTCTCCAATCCCGCCCATAAAACCATGGTGCTTTTACCTAATTTGGAAATGTTGGCTCTATCCGCTTTCCAAATATACAAAAATCTATAATGTCTTTGCACAAGAGGTGCTACGCCCACTTCTCCAATCACGTCGATATTTTTTGAGAGGTTGTGTAATGTGAACCACACTTGAACAATTTTTCTCTATCCATTTATTAGACAAAAAGAAATCTATTGTTTCCACTATCATTTCTTTACTCCCGCTCACATATTGTCGGATGTTGCCTATTGATAACCAATATGGTTAAACCTAATTTGGAATCTTTGGCTCTAGTCAGTCTCCAGATATACAAAAATCTATAATTAATTTGTATGGGAAGTGCGACGCCCACATCACCAATCTCGCCAACATTTTTTTTTTTGGTTAAGACCAGCACTGAGGGCATTGTGTTGGAACTAGGAAAATAGGTTATGTGAAGGAGGAAAGAGGGTGTAGTGCTTGTATATTTTGTCGGATGTTGTGTAATGATAACCAAGATGATTGTATCTAATTTAAAAACTTTGGCTCTTTCCGCTCTCCAGATATACTTAAAAAACAAGGGTTTTAAAATAAAATAAGATTCAGACGTGGTTTTTTGCTCATGTCTCAGCCATTTGTGGACCGATCAGGCTTAATTTCAATAACAAAATTTAACGGAGCATATGTGACAGAAATATAAATCAACCAAGTAGCGCAGTGGTCAGTACGCGAAAACACAAAAAAATTATTTTGGAGTTGTTTTGTAACCCAGTGTACTTTTAGTTTTGTATCCCAGTGTAGTAAACATTGTAGTATTAGCGGGAAGAATATTTTTTTTTTTAATTATTCACAATTATTTGTTTTTTTTTTTATTTTTACATTTTAATTTGGCAAATTTTAAAACGTAATAAAAGATTTTTTTGTAATTGTTTTTTATTACAAAAATTTTAATTTTTATAAATAGGAGCAAAATCAATAATATATAGCACAAATAAAATACATAATACTAAACTTTAGCCGAGCACTATAATAAAAACTGTTCACAACAAAATTATTTAGACATTGGAACTAAATATTAGAATACTAATTATTTAAATTATTAAACTGTGATCGTGTACTAAATTAAATTATAAAGTGTAATAATTTTTGTTAAAATCTCAGCAATAAAAATTGTGTGTAAAAATTTATATTTATTAAATCACTTTTATCTGAACGTTGTTGTATCTTAAAATTCGCGTGTTATTGTATATTTTTTGGTTTATTTTTGTTTTCTTTCAATCGTGTTTTTTTATTTGCGTTTCTAAATTTAAATTTAGCGTGCTATACGCGACGTTTGACACTCGGAAACTGATTGAGATATTGAAGGTATACAAAAATTAGCAGCAACAGGCGGCCGCTCACAAAATTAGACAACGCTGTTTACTTATACTACTTTTAATACGACGGCAGCGTTGAATACTACTAAATGTGCTGACACTCATATGACTAAAGCCCACAAATTATTATTCTATTTTCTGGCTACATAGTCAGTCTGTTGTATATATGGGACGGATTTGCAAGAAAACTTTTTTGACCACACCGATTCGCACTATACAATACGATGGCACTGGCACAGGCACCCGTCTAGCAGCATTAAAAGTAGGCAAAACAAGCCCTGCAAATTAATGGGTTCTTGGCGTTTGGCTTTTAGAGAAAAAAAAAACTAAAATAAACAAAAATAAAAAAATGTGTTAAGTAAATTAACAAAAATACAAAATTGAGAACGAACTAAATTTTAAGTAATAAATTTCAAATTTTTAACGTTTGTTTTTGAGTTTATGACAGCAGAACAAAGTTGTCTGTGTTTATTTGCTTATGAGTGTTATATCTTTACTAGCAAATTGATAATAAATAAATAAGTCAAAAAAAAACAACAACAATATATAATAAACACATTTGTAGTTGTTTGTGTTTTACTAACAATACAAAAAACGTTAAATTATGAAATCATTTATTTTTTAACTGTCTTCTTGGACAATATACTTTTTTTAACGCAATATTTATTTAGTTATCCAATAAATTCAGGTTGAAAGTTCTATTCTTATCATATCAATTAATAATTTAAGTAACATGTTAAATTTGAGTTGCTTTTATCATTCAGTTAAATTAAGGTTGCACTAAGAAACGTTAAAATATCTCCTGTATAATAAATTTATAGGTATATTAACTTCGTTGTTCAATTTGTAGAATTTTGAATTACATACACAGAAAAAATTATGAGTAGTTTTTTAACAATGAAGAAAGTTTTTAAAAAGTATGTCAATATAATTAATTAATTAATATAATTAATTGAATCAAATTTAAAATATAATTTTGATATATTTAATATTTTAGTTGTTTGGAAATAAATTTTTAATTCAAATACATATTAATTAAATAACAAAAAATCTTAATTGATTTTTTCGTTTAAAATAAAATAATTAATTCACATACTGCCAGGCCCACAATGTAGACAAGAACATTTCTTTCGTATAAATATATTGAAAACAAAAAAAAATTTTCTTTTTTTATTATTGTTTTCAATATAAAAATGCGAAAGAAATGTTCTTGTCGATATTGTGGGCCTGGCAGATATTGTTTGAAACGGCAAACTTTTTTGATCTTTTTTTAATTAAAATTAAAAATATCATTTATTAAAAAAAAAAAAAAAAAAATAAATCACAATTTTTAGTAATCAATTAATAGGGGCAAAATCAACAAATTGTTTGCTTGATTCTATGAATTTGGTATGAATTAGGCAATTAGAGACAATTTTTAATTTTTTCTGTATATTATTAAATCAATATTAAAGCTAAAGTTTAAAAAAAAATTATGGAGGCACATGTCAACAACTTTACACTAACCACTTGAAGTAAAGACCCTTGTTAAATTCTTAAATGATCTAGCATTGAGCATTCTCTGGTTAAAGTTTACAAAATACTTATTGAAAACAGATTTAAAAATGCAGCAATTACTGCCAAGTTTATTGCTATAACCATAAATACTACATCGAACTATTATTGGTAGCACCAATCTAACAATTAAAATTGTTAGATTTCGTACATATCAATAAAATATAATAAAAATATTCGTCTATTATCAGTTTGGCAGTTCAATTTTCGCCAAGATCCAACCTATTCGTAAGAGATATTTTTGTTAGGAAATTTAAGCATAATAGTAAACACACAATTGGGACGTATGTCGAAATTTTCGTCATCAGAAATCAAACACTTTTGTGAATATGAAAATACACATAATCAGTTTGTCGACAGAAATACGTCGAGCATAGCGTCCTCTGACAATAGGTACTATAATTGAGCTATTGGTTGTGAAAAATAGAGAAGTTGTGGGGCCATATTAAAAATAACACATTAACAAAAACACAACTAAATACTATTTTTATAGTTAACTATTTTGTATATTTATATGAAATTATAATATAAAAATAAGACAATTACTAAAGCAAAAAGTAACCTAATTTGCTAAAACACTTGAAAACTGAAAACAAAAATTCCCACCTGGTACTGATTTGTTTGTCGTTCGACGGCGTAAGAAATAGAAATAAATCTATAGCAGAGTTCACTGCGTATGACGAATTTCAGCCGAAGTCATGATTGTGTGTATTTTCATAATGGGTGATTCAAGTAGAGCTACTTTTTTCAATAGCCTTTTTTTGACAGATCACGAGTGAGTCGTGTCATGCTGTCATGTTATTTTTGTTTAGTATTGTTTGGCATTTCATAATGGAAAGACTTACGCCTGAACAACGTTTACAAATCGTTCAACTTTATTACGAAAATTCACGTTCTGTGAGGAATGTGTTTCGTGCTCTTCGCTCAACTTATGGTCAACATAATCGGCCTACTGAGCGTACTATTCGCAACACCATTTGAGACCCAGCATTCATTATTGGAAAATATTCGACCGAATAGAACACGTCTAGCACGCTGTGAAGAAAATATAGCGGCCGTAGCTGAGAGTGTACGCGAAGACCGTGGAGAGTCCATTCGGCGCCGTTCGCAGCAACTCGGACCGCTATCATGCCATGATAACCGACTATTTGATACCTGAAATTGAAGCTCGTGATCTCGGCGACATTTGGTTTCAGCAAGACGGCGTCACTTCCCACACATCGCATCAATCAATGGATTTATTGAGAGAACACTTCGGTGAGCACATAATTTCACGTTTTGGGCCGGTCGATTGGCCACCAAGATCGTGTGATATCACAGCGTTAGACTTTTGCTGTGGGGATATGTAAAGTCTAAAGTTTATGTGGACAAACCCGCTTCGATTCAGGCCTTGGAGGAAAACATCACGCGTGCCATTCGCCAGTTACCAGTCGAAATGCACGAACGAGTCATCGAAAATTGGACTCAACGGATGGACCATCTGCGACGTAGCAACGGCCAACATTTGATGGACATAATCTTCAAAAATTAAATGCCAAAGAATGCACTTTCAAATGATATGTTTGAATCATGTTTGTAGACAACTCTAAAATTTAAATTTTTCGGTGTTCTGAGCAATATATTGATTGATATATTGATGAATTTGCAACCATCAGGGATCTCTGAATCGTCCTTCAGTTAACAATGGCTTCCATAATATAGAAACTAATAAAATGTTTATGAAATATTGGTAATATTAAAAGTTCTTACTATTTACCAAGAGATGGTTTCACTTGTTATGTAAAGTTTAAGGCATTTCAGGATGAAATTCCCTGCCAGACTTCAGAAAGTTGCACATTTGATAAAGAGCGTTGTGTTCAATTAAAAAGCAAGAAAATCGGATGTCAGATAAGCCCAAGAATGATAGAATACAAAACTTCGCCATGCGCGTGATAGGGTTGGCAAGTATAAAAGTCCCTAGGATACACGATTTTTTTTAAAGTAATGTATGCACTTTATAAGAGCTGGCAGCCCCCCAATTAAACAACAACACCCAGAGAAAAAATATGTTTAAATTTGGTCACCTCCAACAAAACTATTTTTAAAGAGAATTGCAAACATATTATGTTTAAATTTAACCATATTATTGTCACCAACAAACATATTATTGTTAAATTAGTCCTACATCAAGAAGGCACAACCATATTATGGTTGCCTCCGAACATCTTTTGGTTAGTTATAACTAAAATATGTTTAACATTTATAATAGCATGGTTGATTTTCAACCAAAGTATGTTGCTCTTAGAAAAGAGTAAATTACTATTGTTAATTTAAAAACAAATTATTGTCATATTTAACCATAACATGTTTAGAGGCAACCATAATATGGTTGTGGCTTCTTGATAGGGGACTAATTTAACAATTATATGTTTGTCGGTGACAAAAATATGGTTAAATTTAAACATAATATGTTTAAAATTTTGTCTAAAAATTGTTTTGTTGGAGGTGACCATATCTAAACATATTTTTTCTCTGCGTGAACTACCTGAGTTTGTCAGCTTGAAATTATTAGCCAATAGGAATGAAGTTCGCGTGGCGTCATTTGTGCGAAGAGTTCAACTTTATTTTTGAGATGGCGTAATCTTTATTTCTATCATTCTTAAAATCAACCAAAGTTGTTAACCGATGCCATTTAAAATTGAATTGATACCGATACAAAAATTTGTTTATGTTGCCAGCAATCATATTTTCCATAAGCACATGTATTGAAAATTTTAATTTGTTTCCACTCTGCAAATTTTTTATATATATTTAAAAAAAATTATAAATTTTGCGAAGATAATACAATTTGTAGAATATTTAAGAGAAAAATCCATTTGTTAATTGCCACCAAGTAAAAAATGTGTCATCTAAGTACTAGTAGTTCAAAGTTTGAACTTCAAACCCCTTCTATAGTTTTTTGGTTTAGTTAATATATTTAAAAAAAACTATATATCCATACCAATATAACTAACAGTCGCACCTAAGAGCAAAAGGCGGAACGCTTTCTCCGCTTTTCCGGAACGCTTTCTTCAGCTTTTACGCTGATATGCCATACCTAAACAAGAGCGTCAGAGTTGTAAGAAATGGTAGTGTTAACTTTCGTGCTTACTAAAACCCTAATAAAAGATATAAGAAATAGAATTAAAACAGCTAGTCTGACCTAAAAATAGCTAATTTCCTGTTATGTATTATCAAGCGAAAAACAGGGTTGTCAAAACAACAAATATAGCAACCCTGCTTATTTTAACGCGCTGTCAAATTCGGATTTCCCAGTTGCATGTGCATGAGGATTTTTGACATCTAGAAAACACGTTCCGCTCTTGTATAGGTATGGCTGCAAAATACCTATACCGAAATAATAAATAGTTTAATACCGTTACTGAAATTCGTTTCGGTTGCCAACCTTAAGATAAACAGAAGTTTTATACCGCGGACTTTAAACGCTAATTTTTCTACTTCGGCGCTACAAAAAAGGGTTTGGTAAATCAGGAATAAAACTAGCATTACGAAAATCTGAATCGTAAGCTAGCATTTTTTGAAAGAAATAAACCGAAAAATCTTAACGGTTAGGCAAAATATCCACAGCGCTAGGATAATGCATTGTATTTGGAGGGATGTTTTTTTATTTTGGTAAATAATTATTTTTTTACAACACATATTTGAAGATGTTTTTTCATCACTGTGTAGTGTAGATTTTAATATATTGTCCGACTTTTTTTTTGCAAAATATAATGATTTGCCAATATGGATGTTGAAACTAGTTTATAAAATATGCGTGAACAAATTAATAATTAATATCACGGTATATTTCTAATCATAGAGGAAGTTATAAATTATTTTTTTATTGTTATAATTAATACATAGTTATTAAAAATTTGTTTATTCATACACTATAAAAAATATGGTCGAGATAAAGTGAATAATAATTTTAATTTGCGGACAACGTATTAAACAACTTACGTACGTTTTTAAAGACTAGTGATTCAACAAAAATTTTATTACCAGAGTTTATATGTTTTCTTATTGTAAATTTCTATTATTCTGCAAAATGGTTTCAACAAAATTTGTTCATACTTAGTCCCAATATTTTTTTTTCTAAACGAAATTATGCTATAGTATCCTTATAATATTGTAAAAGTTTTGAAATGGGATATCCATAAGTTTAAGAGTTATGCAAATTTATTTTCATGCATATTGCACCAAGTATGATTTTAGTCGCTTATTTATGTATGCTGGTTCGTTAAATTTTTACACTTTCTTTTACAATATACATAATTAGGACACCGTAGGCTAATTTTGTCTTAATAAAAAATATTGGAACTAAGTTAGAAAAAAAAAATGATTGAAATGATCACTTCCGGTTTTTCAGTGCGACAACCATGGACAGTTTTTTACGTATCTCTAAAACTAATATATATCCCAATTCAAAACGTTAACAGTATTATGAGTATACTCTAAACTTTCTTCAGATTTTAAAAGTAATAAAAAATTGGGGCTAAGTTAGAAAAATTGGAATGTATAATTATCACTTCCGGTTTTGAAGTTCGTATTAATATGGATATCACATTTTCAAACTTTAACAGTATAATGAGTGCACCCTAGACTAATTTTGGTTAAAAGATCGAAATTAAAAAATTTTTAATTAAAATTAGTCATTTTCGGTGTTGCAGATGAAAAAACATTTTTTTTTAATAACAAGCGATTACCTATTAAAAGCACTAATTTAAATTTTTGGTTTTGATTTGATATATTTATTGATCACAACCCAGTACAAAGATTTATCTTATATTAAAGTACCGTATTTCTAGTTCGAAACAATTTAAAAAAAAAAATTTTTTTCAATAACGGCAACACTTTAGCACCTCATACCTCAACAAATAAACATCCATGGTGGAATAAGTAGGTGGCAGCGCTACGGCAACAAATACAATATTACAACAAAAATGAAAAATAAGTCTCCGTATACGTCAAAAATTATATTAAACTAAAATCAAATTTTGCCGCCGAACGCAATGAAACAAATTAATTTTTGGCCAATTTTTATTTCACTATGGTTACTATCTTATTTAATTTTAATTTAAATAATCAAAAACTTTAATACAATACAATAATAACAGCACAAAACGTGGACTTTTTATAAACATAAACAAAACTTTGACATAAGACTAGACAAACAATACAAGAGCAAAAAATCGTCATCTGGCGTAGTAATGCCACCTGTTTATTTCATCATGTAAACATCATACAAAAAAATTATTAGCACACACATTGATATCTACTAGAAGTATGTATGCATTTATGCTAAATTTCGGCACTTCAAGAATAATTCCTCAAAGCTCAAAGACTAAAGATAAAGTTATGAGGAAAATCGTGGTTTAGTTCGAAAGAAACTAGTTTTGTTGTCGTCATGCGGTTTAACTTTTTCTCTAGGAAAGAATATAGCAACTTTTAAACTGTTGTAATTTTTTGATTTTGAATGAAAATGTTATATAGTTTTTTAAAACTTTTGTGTTTTTTAAATGGTGATCTGATGTGATCATGAAAAACTTAGAACTGATGCAATGCTTCATGTGCACATCGATTTTTTCATTTGTTAAAATTGTTTTTTCAAATTCTTTGAAACAATTTCAGCTTTAATTTTATTTAAACTCTATTACCAGATCAGAAATATTAAGGTAGAAATACACAAGGTATATGCACTAGAGAAGCATTTGATGACTGTCCCTTTTTTTGTATGTAGTAAACTACAAGTTGACATTACGAATTTATAAATATGTATAAACAACATACAAAAAAAAAGGACAGCTAGCACAACTCCTCTTCTAGTACATATACCCTTTTTAAATTGACCTTGATAAATATCTTTTCAGGCACAAAATGTTGCCAACATATTTTGCACCACAAATTAAGGGTTAATATAATTTTTTTAACATATTTACATACTACAATATTATTTTTTTTTTTAGAAAAGAAGGACAAAAGGCAATATTTATTCCAGGAATCAGAACCTCATAAGTGTTAAGCTACGGCCACACTTGTCAAATATTTGATGAAAAAAAAAAACGGAACCAACATACAAACTAATATCTTATTTCCTTTAATTCTAATATTTATTTTGTTTATAATACCACATCTTACATAAAACAATTTTTTTATGTCTAGCAGTAAAGTTAGTTTTATTTTGTGATATTAAGATCATGTTAAATCGTATTAACTATTAACAAAAGTAGTAGTTATGCATATTTGGTCAAATATTTAATAAGTGTGACCGTAGCTTTACTTACATGTTTAACATTTAAAGAAGAATGTATTTCATAAATTTCATAGCTTTAAATTTATTAGCTTTAAATTTCAAATAGCAATAATTTATTTAATTATGAATTTATAACTTTTGTAAAAACTTAATAAATGCTTAATTAACAAATCAAGCAAGAGCATTGGTATCTGGCCGAACGCACTATGTTAAATCGAAGCCGAATCCAAACTTCGGTAAATTTTTAAGACTGAACCCGAACTAAAGCCGCACTTTTTTATTGAATATAAACCAGGGACCGTAACAGTTATTCCTTTTTTCTTTAAAGTCAGATGATAACAGTTATTTTTTGATTTTTATTTTTTTGAACAAATATACCAGTTTTTCTTAACTTTTATTTTTTTGAACAATAATAACAGCAGTTACTTTCTGATTTTTATTTTTTTGAACAAAAATAACAGTTATTTTTTTATTTTTATTTAGTGCTTTTTCTTAGATTGGCACTAAAGATAACATTTTGGCGTTTTGAGGCAAAAATCACCATAAATAGTGCCAAAAGCACTAAGTTGACATCACTGAGTATAATATTAAACGATACACAACGTTAAGTTATGATATACGCAAACACTTTTTAAAACCGAAATCTAAAACTGTGAACAATTTTTAAAATGTAAGTTAATTATTGTATTAACTGTAAGCAATTAACAGTTTAAAATAAAATAAAATTTATGAGGCATAACATAATTAAAAAAATAATTACAATTAGTGTTTTCTTATAGTTCTTTAAATATTCTACAGTCTGAGAAGGGATATATGTATGTATGTTTGTAATTAGTTGTTACTCTGTAAATCTAAATCTAATAATTCTCGCAAATGCTTTTATTGATTTTGAAAGTGGGTGTGAAAAAGTATAAATATTATTTTGAGGGAAAATTAGATTTTTTTGGATTATAGGTAGGTGCAGGTAACGAAAAATATTTTCAGTCAAATACAACAAAGGAAACCCCACTAAAACTGGTAATAAACACATGTTTTACCTCGGGAAAATAAAATAAACGTATTATAAATTTTCTATTTGAAATTTTACATGTAAACAAATGTAAATTGTTTGCAGTCATCTTTAAGCGGACAGAAAAAACCTTTTTTATTATCATTAGACTAACTATTAAGTAGGTAAATATTTGTTTTTTAATTTGATAAAAGTTAAAACAGTATTTTATGAAAACCTACATATTTAAACTGTTATGGTAAATTTAATCTTTACAAAGTCTAAGAGGTGAAGTATCAAATATTTCTTTTAATTTAACTTTTAAGTTACACAATTATATATAAATCTAAATTATTTAACTAATATCATATATAACGATGGCCGATAGCCTTATATGCTAGTGCTTAAATTGTATATTTTTTTGTAATTTAAATTATAATAAATATTAAAATAAATAAATAAGAAAAAACTATGAACCCAATGAACACGAAGTCAAACCTTTGATATAAAATGCGTTTATCCTTTGATATGAAGCACAATTCTCAAACCTTTTTTAATGATTTGATTTTGACATTTCAATTCAAATTGATAAGGATTTGATTATAAAATTTGACAAGCAATGTTTTATCAGTTTGTTATAAAATTGTTCTGAAATTAAAAAAAATATTGGTAACACTTAATCGAACAATAAATCAGCCCAATCACGAATAAATATTCCGCGGGAAATTTTTCTCTTTCCCCATTCCTCATATTACAAATTTAAATTCTACACGTAATTTCTCACTTTTTCCCGGAAAAAATTCCTTCAAAACGGAAGGGAGTTTATACGAAACTGTTAGTCGGATTTTTGGAGGGATGCTGAAAACGAACTTAACTACACGGGACCACCAAATAATTGTGGTACTGAGGAAAAATATGTTGGCTAATAATATTTTTAAAAGTAATTGATCAATCAAAAAAAAAAAAAAAAGTGCAATAAATTCGATTGCAATCAAATTTTTACTGAAATCATGTGATTGCAATAAATTCCGTTTGCAATTTTAATTATAGTGAAAGTCTAATAAAATAATATAGACTTGGAATCTAGTGCTTGCGAACAAAAATTGACATTGTTGGTAATGTAAAACAAGGACTGAAAATAATAATTATTATTGTTTTAGAGCAAAAAAGATTAAGGGAAAATTCCCTTTATTTGCATTTGCAAATTTTTAACCATTACCGCTACATATTTCTTATTTTCGTTATCGTAACCAATTTAAATAAAAAAATGTTTTTGGATAAAAAAAAATATTTCTTATTTAATTTGGTTACGGACAACTAAAATAAAATATATTTAATGATAATTGTAAATTAAATTTTTTTTCAATTCTTCGATATGAGTGGTTAATAATTTTTTTCGTCGTTTGTCTTATAACTGTTATGTCTCTGATTTAAAATTATTATAGGCATATTTATTTCTAGAAGAAGGAGTTTCATTTGAAGAGTACGAAGGGTTTTAGCTTCGATTTCGTTTTGATTGTAGTCACTGGATTTGATGCAATTTAAGTATTGCAATCAAATCGATTGAAAGTAATTTTGAGTGCAATCAATAAGGCCCTAATCATATAAAACGCAGCGCAACGCCAAAGAATAACATTGAAAGCACAAACATTGTTAAATATTTTGTAATTTTGTTGTTGCTTTCTACAGAAATTCACATTGCGTTTTAAAATTTTAAACGATGCAAATCTTGTGTCGTTGAAAATTTTAAAACGGTACATGAATTACTGTCGAACGCAACAAGAAAATTACAAAATATTTATGACATTGTTTGTGCTTTTAATGTTACTCTTTGGCGTTGCGCCGCGTTTTACATGATTAGGGCCTAAGTATATAAATTGATTTTTAAAAAAAGGGTACGTTCGTAAATGCATAAAAACTGCTGCAGAGATGCAAAATTTTATTGCTGATGCGTGATCACCAGTTGCAGTTGTGATGCTGATGCTTTTTTACTGCACAACAGCTGTGCAAAGTTTGAATTTTTGAGCACGAGCTAAATTTCAAAAGTTCCATAAACGAACACAAAATAATTATAAAAATGTTATCAACAATAGAGATAAAAAATTTTATTGAATATATGTGACAGCGCATAGAGAAAGGGACCAGTAAGGTAAAGGGAACAGTAAAAACCAACTACACAAAACAAGAGGTAGGGACGACCTACGCGCGTTTTCAAGGTTGACCAACACGTTCCTGACGTCATGAGATGTGTCGCTTTCAAATGAGACCAATACCAACACGCTCAGTGATGGTACACCAAAGTTACACGTATTTAAATCTTTAAAATGGCTCTCCTGAAAAAACCCTTAGGTCCCTTTCTATTTTGCGCGTCACATATAAAAACACAGTTTTCTTATAAATAACAAGAAAAAGCATCAAAAAAGAAAAATAAAACGATTTGTTTTATGTTAAAAGTTATAGCATCAGAAAATTAACTGATGCAATAATTGCAAAAATTTGCTGCAGAGCTGCGGCATCACTGCATAAAAAAACTTTTGACCTATGAGAGTGATGCCAAGTTTCTTACAAGTGATGCTTTTACGAACATAAAAGTTTACTGATGCGCAACAACTGCATTTACGAACGTACCCATAATTGCAATCAAGTTTCCGATTTTGAATGCAATCAAAAAGTTAGCAGTCATTACCTACAAATCATGTGATTGCAATTAAATCGTTTGCAATCGTTTTAAGCTCTGGTACATACATACATATGGAATTAGTATTACTTCTTAGTATGTATTTAAAATACAATTCTTTAAACTACAGATATTTTGAAAGAATAATGGGTCAAATACTTGTGTTAAAACGATAACCGAAAAGTGATATCATTAATTGAACCTTAAGTTATCTGTGTAATTTTCAAATACTGATAAAGTCATTTCCTGGCGAACACATGATTAGAAATTTGTGTGACTGGCATACATATCTTATTTTTTTATTATTTAATCAACAACTTTCAAAAAATAAATCTTAAGAAAATTTGTCAGTAACATATACAAAAATAATGTTAGATGTGAATATTATCTAGAATGCAAAATGGGTCGAATTTCTATCGAAAATTAATAAAAAAAAATTCCTACAACAATATTACGTATTAATTAGAATTTTACACTTTTTTTGAGACAAGTGGGACACCTAGCGTTTAAACCTGAGTAGGGTACGCTGAATCCAGTGGTGCTAACTTTTTTTAGGTTATCTCTTGCTTTCGAGATATACCGTTATTTCGAAAATGGAGGAGGTTGCACAACATATATTCGCCTAACTCGAAAAAGGTTTAGTCTATTGACAAACTAAAAAACCGAAATTCGGGAATAAAATTTCCTTTAAGAAAGGTTTAACTCTTTACTCAGTCGTTTTAGAATCATAATTTTTTTTTGGTAAAAAAATCATAAAAAAATTTAAAAAAAATTTTTTTTTTTTTTTTTTTGACTTATAAAGAACGACATATAAAGTTGCAAACAAAGCAAGCAAATAAAGGGCAAGTATGTGTTGCGAAAATTTTAAGGACAAAAAACTAACAGAAGTCGGGTATACATTTTATACGAAATACTTAGGAAGAAATAAGATAGAAGAAAAAACGAAATTAGAGCTACCATTGAGCGGAGCTTTACTTTAAATTTCTAAAAACACCAGTTTTATATATGTAGAATCGAAAATTATTTGGTTTTGTAGTTAATAAAGAAAAATAAATCGTATCATGAAAATTACAAATATAGCGGTAGAAAATCGTGCCTCGAACGCGTTGGTAAAGATTTGAGCGGAGCTTTACTTTAAATTTCTAAAAACCCCAATTTTATATAGAATCGAAAATGATTTGGTTTTTGTAGTTAATATAGAAAAATAAATCGCATCATGAAAATGAAGGAAAGATAGTTCGAATTTTTTTTTTTGAAAATCGTGAATCGAACGCGTTGCTAAAGATTTGTATACCGATTTGAGTGAGTAAACATTTGGCTTTTTGATAGATAAGACTAATATAAAATATAATTGTTACAGAAAGCCGACTTCCTAAACGATGTGTTGCAAAGCATCACTAAAAACAAATGCGTTGAAAAGCATATACAAAAAAAGGCAATGCACAAATTTCGTAACCGTTGTGTAGTAAATACGGTTATCATGCAATCATGAACTTAAGGCATTAATTACTTTTAATTACCTTTCACTGCATTGCAACACTGTGTTTAAGAAATCGGCCGAAGTTTTATGTCAAATATGTATAATGCAACATCATTTCATCCTTGTTGTTACAACGTCAAAAAAGCATTTGGCCATGCGCCAACAACATGAATTGAATAACTTTTAACGATTTCATCGAAACACACATGTAGTTCTAAGTTTATATAACTTAAAAAGCTATAAAAAAAATCAAATTTTAATATATATACATATATGTTTAACTAATGAGGTCGATAGCAATGTCCATTTTTCACGTCAATTATAATAAGTTAAGATCATGTCCCCTCGAAATTTGGGAAAATTATTTTGTCTTGATACTAAAATTGTTCAATCATTTCAAGCAGGTTATGAATATTGTATAAAAACTATAATCAATTGTGGACATATCAAAATCAAATTTTGTGAATTGATTAATCTATACATATACAAATTAAAATACGTGTGTTTGTTGCATATAGAACCTTTACTACCTGATTACCCGACGCTTAACATAGGCTATAAATAATTGTAAATTTTCAAGTGAGTGTGGAACTTCCATACAAAGGCATCAAAAGAAATCATACCACCCAGAATATTACAGTAAAAAAAAACAGTCAACGAAATATAACACAGAAAAAATTTTCACCAATTTTTTTTAAATGAAATCAGTTGAAATGTAAAAAATGATAAATTCACTATTTATTGTTGTTGTTTTGTTTAAGCTTTGATATTGTTACAAGTAAATCCTGAGTGTTTAAAATTCTTATTCGCTTTACAGTTTTGTTTGTATAACATTTTTAGCTTTTCTAAAGTCTTTGGAAAAAGGTTTCCGGACGATCTAAGTTACCAGTGAAATGCGCATAGAATTAAGCTTTCCCTCAACAATAAAGTTCAGTGTATTTATCAAAAATAAAAATTGGCGATTTAGCACGTCATAGAGAAATCTTAATAATAAAAAATCAGTTTAAATTAACAATTTAATCAAGTGAATTAAACGTTTATTTATATTAACAACATTGCTGCAGAAAATCTTGTTAATATCAAAAACTTTTTAATTGATACTATTAATTTCTTTACTGGTGCAAATTTAATTAATGTTTTAATTAATATTACAAATTTTTTAATTGAAATTAATTTTTATTTTTTTATATGTAGATGGGAGCACCAAAAGCAGCACGAAATTATCAATACGCCAACATAGCAATGTCAATACCACCATGAAGTTTGCACCACGGTAAAACATTTACGGAACGTTATAATAAAATCTTTCAAATTTGGAACATTTAGTGTAGTTATCAATACAAAACATTTGTGCAATAGCGAGCTGAAGTGGATAAGTGAGCGCCCAAACATCTGGAGAAGTATAATAGCAGAAATTTAAAACTATTCAAATTTTCAATCGATTTCCGTCTCGAATTTTCTTTATCCAATCGGCACCAAACTTCATATTAATTTTTTTATATACAAAGCCACCAAATTAGCCCTTTCATTTACTTTGATTAGCGGCCATACATCGTAAAACAACTCTAATGTACGTGTCAGCTAGATACAACTTACTCGTTGTTTAACAAGCTTAATAGTAGCGATAAAACGTAACGCCTTTTTGCCAAAACGATACAGATACTCAAAAATAAATATCAGCGATACCGATTCTAATACCGATTTTCATATTAAAATTTCGATTTAAGTAAAAATTTACAAAACTCAAGTAGAGTGATTTTTATTATGCAAAATAACAGCGTGTGTGATGAAAAACGATTTTGAAAACAAAACTATTTAAAACCGATAATGTCGTTTTCAGCATCTTTAAAAATTGATTTCTAATACATTTTGTTCTTTTTTCTTGCCTAGATTCCTTTATATTTTATGTTGTATATATTCATTTAATTGAACTGATTTTTTTTTAACAAAAAATTACAACTTTAATTAAACACCTGCTAAAAACGATCGTTTTCATACCGAACGATTTTCATCACATACCTGATTATTAAGGCTGTTTTACACTATCACATTATGATTTTGACAAAAATACATGTCTGTACTGAAATTCTGCAACTTTTTTACGACAAAAATTTATCGTTAGGTAGTCAAAATTCGTTAGTTAATAATTGTCGTTAAGAGCTATTCTGTACTGAAATTTTTACAAGTTTTGTCGGTTAATAATATCGGTAGCTAACGACAAAAAAAAATTGTTGCTAAAAAATAATTATAGTAAATGTATTGTTAACTGTTTAAAAATATATAGTAAAGAAGCCAATTTTAGTACAAAAAAGTAAAAAAGTAAAGTCGACTCAACACCACATTACTTGGCATCCATGGACGATCATGTTTTCGTGAAAAAGAGTATGCTGTGAGGTTAAGATTCACATAAGAGATTTTTGTGTCAACTGTTATCTAAATATCTACTCCTATTACTATGATCACTGCTATGAGGTAACATAGAAGCTATTATAAAGGTTACTCATTATAAGTTATTTTCGGAAGTGTATTTGTATGAGAGCTGTGGCCAAACATGGACCGATTCTTATAAAATTTGTTCTGCTGATTTAGGATTTTTGGACCTAATTAAACCTAAATAACTATAAAACAAGATGTTTATAGGCAAAAAAAAACTCTATTCCGGAAAGGAGTTTGCATTTAGGCTATGTAAAATTAAGAACCGCTTTTCACTACTTTGAATAGGCTTCGACCTTGTGATAATCAACATATTTGTACGTGTCAAATTTTGTCAAATTATTTTGCAATTTGCAACCTGTACTTTGCGGACAAGGTTAACTTGGACAGACAACCAGCCAGCCGGATGGAAGGACGAACCTCGTTAGATCGATTCTGAAATTGATTCTCAGTCAATCGGTATACTAAAAGGGTTGGTCAAAAAACTTTATTTAAATGTGTTACCTATATTTGCATAAGCACAGAATATCGTTTTCACATACAGTAGTGTGGGTATAAAAAGGAAAAGCAAAATGATGTGATGGATTGGCGCGGGCACCTCGAAATTTTTCCCTATGTATAAAAAGATTTGAAACTAACATATTTGTTAGGAAATATAATCAATATTTACGCGATTCCATTCATGTTTCTGTGTCCCTAGCAATATTAAAAGATCTAAGGTAAATCTTAATTCTTCTTATATTAAAATTAATGAAAATCAGCAGAAAAATCTTCAAACTAACAAATTTACTGCTATGCACAGTGGGAGATTTCGGCCAAAACCTTATAACATTGTTATTTCTTTTCGTAAAGCACATTAAAGTGTGCAGATCACAATAGTAAGCTGTGAGATAATTTATGAAAGCTGCAAATAAAGGTTGTGAAAGCGACTTACGGCCAATTTCACCAAGTTCAGTTTAAACTGACTATTACTTTAACTTCCAGTTAACAATATGTTTGTGACAGATATAACTGTAGTTAATTATAACTGAACTTGGTGAAATTGGCCGTTAGGAGGATAATAAAGATTGTAACCGAAACAATTTTTTTTTCATTGTGTTATTTATATTTGCAATTAAAAGCACTCAAGAGGTTTATTCTAAAGGAAATAACCCAAATACGACATTGAAAAAGCGGAGTAACGTAACAATATGTAGGTATATTTAAACCGCAACCAATTTTAATATTTCCGTTTTTGTCAAAATAAGATAATAATTTATATCTCTCATATAAGGCCCGCAGCTGAAATATTCTAATTATCGGTGGAGAGTATCAAAGATTCCATACAGCCGACTATAGCACTCTTGTTATACCCACACTCTTGTTATACTCACACCACAATAGTGGAGAGGGTATTATGCATGTGTGCTGATGTGTGTAACACTTTCACATATTGGTCCTAGACACACCTTAAAATATACCGCTCGACTCGGAATCACTTTCTGAGTCGATCTAACGATGTCCGTCCGGCTGGCTGGCAGTCCATGTAACCTTGTGAGCATAGGTACATAGGTTCTAATTAGCACAAGGACCAATCCTATTGAAAATGGGGCGAATCGGTCCATACTTCCAAATAGCCCCCATACAAGCTGCTTTCCGGAATAGAGTCTTTGTGCCCACTATCAAACCAATTTTAATGAAATTTAAAATATAGATTGATCCATATTCATATAACCACATTAGCTATGCATTTTTTTAAAAATAGGACCACGAGGGGAGATAGGAAACAAATTCTGCTTCTCAGAAACTATCAAACCTATTTTAATGAAATTTAAAATATAGATAGTTCCCTATTCTTATAGCCACATTAGCTATGCATTTTTCAAAACTAGCTCTCAAAAATTTGTTCTTATATACTGTGGTGTTGGTTGGGCTTGACCGACTATATCTACTTATTTGTTTTAGTTGTAATTGAGTATTATTCTTTTACCTAAATAGTATTATTTCTAGTTGTAACGTTGTTAATGAAATAAGTGTTAAGTTTTGTGGTGCGCCATTTAGAGTTGTGCCTAAATATTAAAGAGTCATCACAACTCACAATAAAATAGAAAAAAAGATTCTAAAAGGGTGCTGTTTACTGTGAAATTCAACTTGATTATAAAATTAGAACCATGTTTTAAAAAACAGTTTATTGCCTCTTCTGAACATTTGTGTATTTTGATTCGTGACTGTTTATGATTAAGTGTGCGATATGTTTGAGGACAAAAAAAAAAACATTTTTCGGAACAATAAAAAATTGCAAAGATTATAAATATTGCATGCCAAATATAAATAAAAATTTATAAAAATCAACAAATAATGCGTCATTATTATTTTAAAGTTTATGAAATTTTTTATTAATATTTTAACAATTTACATAAAATTATAGCAAGAACAATAACAACAACAGATTTTGAGAAGTCTTGTAATGAAAATTATAAATAGCCTGACGTTGTACGTACGTGTAGGGGTGTTAAAAAGTAGATTGTTAACACACTTTGGATGTTTTATAAAAAAAAAATTTTATTATGTTTTGCATTTTAAATTAAAAGGTTAAATTTTTTTTTTTGTTTTATCTTGGTGCTTAAAATTGTGTTTTTTTTTTTGTTTTTTTGCAAAAAGATTCATTTATCCAAATATGTACATAAATATATTAGAAAACATCTAGAAAATTTCACCTGGAGATGATGAATCTGGACTGTTGTTTAAACTATCTTGGGATGATAATTTTGGCATTAGAACTTTTAAAGATGTACGTCTCATGAATTTGAAATCAAATGCTAAAGAAATGTTATTTTATTTATTTTATTTTTATTACAGTGTTATTTAAATAATATTCCTTTGATTGAGCTTTTTTTTAGTTTAATTTGTTAAATAAATTTTGTATATACTTACAAACATACATACATACATGCATACTTAAATAACGAATTCAAAGGAAAAAATAGTAAAAAGCATACAATTGACGTAAACACTTTAAATGAATGAACAAATTAAACCATTTATGCATAAAAAAGATAAAAATACTTTGTTTGTGTTGGTGTAAGTGATGTTGTTGTCTTCCGGCCTATTAATATTATTTTTACTGAATCCCTAGAATATAAAGAATTTCTAAAATTGTTTATACATATCGCTCATTTGCTGCAACGTCGTCATAACTCAAAACAATACATTTCAAAATAAACGCGTTTAAAGTTTTTGATTTGCTTGCATTACTTAGAAAAAATAGCGACACATTCCTTTCAAACGGGGAAAGTATAAAATATATGATAAAGTTGAATTTTATAACAAACATAAAAAAAAACAATTCTGCATCACTCCCTCCAGAATTTAATATTTTGAGCTATGACGTCGCGACGGTGCAGAAAATGAGCGATACGTACATACATACAGTGGCTTATTTCTTATAGAAAGAAAAAATCAATAATGTAATTGAACAATTTAAGCTAAATATTTTTTTATATATGTATAAAGTTTGAAAAAGTTAGCATTTTTCTAAACGCCAAAAATTATGTTGTTGACAAAATAAATCTCACAGCTTCTTTTGTGCAGTTTTTTTTTCATAGTGTTTTTCTTAAAACAAATACCCTCGTCAAAGAATACAGTTAATTTTTATTATACCCACACTGTAATAGTGAGAGGTTAATATATGTTTGTGCTGATTTATGAAATACATAAAAATATTGGCTACAGACCCACATTTTAGTATACCAATTGACTAAGTATAACGTCTGAGTCGATCTAATGATGTCAGTCCGTCCGGCTGTCGGCTTGTCTGTCCATGTAAACCTTGTGCGCGAGGTACAGGTCGCAATTTTGACGACATTTTGCCGAACTTTAGTACATACGTTTAAATTGTCATAAGGACGAAGCCTATTGAAATTTTTGAGTAACGGTACGTAATTCCACATTGCCCCCATAAAAACTCCTTATCGGAATAGAGTCTTTGTGTTCATAAGCAATCATATTGTATTGGTATTTAAATTAAATTTGGTCCAAAAATTCAAAATCGGTCCATATTTGACCATAGCTTCCCTACAAATTACACCCCCAAAATAGCTTTTAATGCAATAACGTCCTTATAAATTTGGTATTGATATAAAACTGTAACATTTATAATATCTGCTATGTCACGGCGTAGTAGTATTATAGGTCCAGAATTGACCATTGGTCACAGATAAACCCCCTCTCTACACTTGCCTTTGGACGACAAAATCCATTATTTAGATATCTAGATAATATTCGATACAAGGAACCCATATATAAAGCTTAAAATCGTAACTTAATTGTATTTTGCCAGGTCCATGATTTCCCATGGGTCCCACTCTCAAAAAAATTTTGTATATACTGTAGTGTAGGTATCCATTATTTGGGCCTGACTGAGGATACATTCTTGTTTTATTTAAGATTATTTTCTGCTACATGTCAATTGTTAAAAAAAAAAAGGAAAAAGCCAGCGCAAAATAGTGAAGATGAAAGGACTTAGCCCCAGTACAGTTCAATATATCATACAGAGCTATGTTCGCAAGAATCGAGTGGTTGATAAGGGCAGATATATGTCTATCAAACATTTTTACAGATGCTGATAAAAGAAAAATAGTATCCAAAGTATGTGGAAGTATGTAATTATGGTACCGTTCGTACCACAAAAGAATATACAAAGTCAACTTAAATTTGCCCATTAGTATGTAATAGGACTGATTTTTGGAAATCCCGGGATTCGGGATTTTGGAAATACCGAATTTCGGGATTCGGGATCAATGTGTTTCTTTAAGATGCTACTTTTTTTTTAATAAACAACACTTTTTGAATATTCAAAAGTTTTTATATACATAACATAAATTTTTAAAAATGAAGACAACAAAACAATTTATTTTATACATATGTTTATAACACTGGCCTCACCCATGATCAAACTGATCAGATTCTGAAAAAAGCTTAAAAAAATATACGTATCTCTTAGTTTTTCTAGGTCAATTCATTTCGGTTTTTTGACAGCAATTCAATTTTTAATGTGAATTAAGTTGTGACGACATTAATACACTGCAAAGTGTAATCCCTCATCGATCTCGATAGCTGAGTTAAAAACTGTAACACTATGTCGACTGCAGTGCAGTACACCTCCAGGGTGAGGGCGAGATTCATAATCAATAATTTAAGTACGTTTGATATTTATTTTAAAACAAAATGTTTATACAAATGTTTCTTAAAACGGATTTCAGGTTTAAATAATTTTATTATGAATACGTCAGATAGTGTTTATTTATAAAAAAAATTATTTTATTACCCGTATGTTTTTTGAGCACATTTTTTATTATTTTTATACCGGAAGGAATATGAGCTATTTCATATATATAACGACTTATTTGTTATAATTATATCAACTTGTATTCCTTAGTTTCTGAATATACTTTAATTGCTTGATACTCATATATAACAATTTCTATATATTGCATAAAAATAATAATTTTTATTTTAATTGGATCGTGAATAATTTTTATTTTTTGCTTGATATATAACAATTTCTATATTTTGATTTCTATATTTTGCATAAAAATAATCATTTTTATTTTGGTATTATGTCTTAAGCCAAAGCAGAACTTGCTAAACACAATTGTAAAAAAGGCTTGAGATGTGAATCTGCAAATTTCGTTTCTACTTAAAATAATGGTTTTTATTAAGCAAAATACAAAAATCAAGAAATAGTCGTCATATAGGTATCAAGCAAAAAATGAAACAGATTCACAATCTCCTGACTTAACGTTATTTAAAGTTTGTTGTCAGTTTTGAACTTGACGAAAATTTGCAATCAAAATGATTGAAAAAAAATCTGGTCGAGGTGTAATATCAAATTACTCGCGAACTGCTCAAAAACTTTTTAAGGTATCCGTACACGACATGTTTTTTACATCTGACTTGTCAAATTTCCCACTACAAAATATATCCATACATGTCGTGTGTTACCTTTAAATATTGCTTCTTTAAAAGTCAAAATGTCAATAAAAGCAAGCTCTATTTTCTTCTGACAAGCCATCTGACATCAGCTATTTTTATTATGAAAAATTATGTTGTCAGAAATCTATGCCGTGAGGAAACCGGCAATGCCGGTCCACTTTTGACGGAATTATTGTGTTGGCTAGACTTCTTTCCTAGCCTATAAATGAAGCAAACTAATAGAAAAACACGGTTGGTTTTCTAGTTATAATTCTAGATTAATTGATTAACTATTGGATGAATACTTAATTTCTCTGTACAATATATAATAAAAAAAAAAACAAAAAAAAAGGGAAGAGTGTTGGAAAATTCCAACGAGTGTTCTACACTCAAAGAACAGAATAAAGGACCATTAAATAAACAAAATTCAAAATTAAAAAAAATTAAAGCCAAATTAAAAACAACAAAAAAGGAAAAAATAAAAATTAGATAACAACTAAGAAAATTAGAAAAAATAAAATAAAACAAAACGCATCACTGAACTCGTTTCAAAAAATGGTATCTCCGAATTTAAAGAAAGCCATTTTTAAAGTGGCTGAACTCTTTTACGGCGCTAATTAATATTTTTGTTAAGAACTACTTTGATTTCTGCAAAAACGAAAAAGAACAGAGACTATCCAGTTTTTAGAAAATGAAAATAAAATTTCGTGTGAAATTTTTGATAGCAAAATCAAATTTTCATGTTTTCTGTGGTCTTCAATGTAATTTCACACACAAAATTTTGTTTTAATTTTCTAAAAACAGGCAGTATGTCAGAAGCAATTAACATGTTTGTACGTTTGTGACCGAATATTATAAATCTTCTGTAAAACCACAATTTTGACAGAAATGCACAATGTCATGTTACTTGAAAAGTTGACAGCTCAGATGTACAAAACATATCGTGTATGGTGACCTTAATTATATATAATAATATAATACTAACATCTTATGTGCTTAAAAAAACTTATCTTTATAATTACATTATTAAGATACGTTAACAGGATTCTCTTCAAAACCTTTTTAACACTTTTAAGATGTCGGGATTTTTATTATTAGCCAGCTTATCACATGTGGGCAAATCAGAGATGTATATCCGATAGAGAACAGTTTCACCAACACTTACTTTCCTCATTTTTACATATTCATTTATTAACTTTTAAGTATTTAGTGTTAGTTAATTTTTTTTTTTGCAAATTTTTTTTCATTTAACGATTTGATTGTACCTAAAATTTATAAATTTTTCAAAACACATTTTTTGTTTATTTAGTTTAAAATTTAACAATAATTATGTTGATATTAGGGAATATGTACTCTGACTAGCATTGCAGAATCGGTGCTATAGGGAACAATCTAAAGAGAATGCTTTATTTATTTATTTTTTATTTATTTTTTTTATTTTTATTTAATTTAAATTCAATTACAAAGGTGTGCAAAATGAAAAAGTAGTGCCTCAGCGCCAGTTGGCATTGTAGAGGCTAGTTGGCAAAACTTAATTTACATTAGTTATTTTCCTTAGTAATATTACAATTTATACATATTAAAGGTAGCTAGAACTCTAGCTCAAGTAAGTTACAAAAATGTAATTAATAATAAAAAAAATAAGAGGAGAAAAAAAATTTTTTTTAAAAATATTAATATTGTGGGTTTTTTTTAAAATTAATTTAAGTATAAAAAGGAAATTACATGCGTATAAATAAACAAGGGTATATCAGAAAAAGTAGTTTTATAACATATCTTGAATATTTGATTTTAAAAATTCTTTCAACAATTTTTTGAAATTTGAAAGAGTAGGACATATTTTTAAAAGTTGAGGTAAGTTGTTAAATTCTTTACTACCAGAGTATTTAATACGTTGTTTAGTTGTTTCAGTACGGCAAAAAGCCACTCTTAATTGTTGACTATTGCGAGTATTGTATGAATTCTGATCTCTAGCGAAACGTATTGTATGATGTCCTATGCTATAGAGACTTTTGTATACATACAAGATAGTTTGTAACTTATAAGTTCCACATATTGGCAAAATAGAAGGAAAATTCTCAGTATATAATGAATTTGTTGAATGTATCATTGGCAAGTTTGCAACAGTTTTTAATGCTCTATTCTGAAGTCGTTGCAGGGAACGGATTTCAACACTTTTCTTGTGTGCATATATTAGAGCTAAATAGTTAATATTACTTTGAATCAGGCATTGGTAAATCAATAGCTTCGTGTTTCGGTCAAATTTGTATTTAAACTTATATAAAAGTCCAATCGCAGGTGATATTTTAGACTTTAGGTGTCTTATATGTTGATCCCATGCAAGATTAGATTGTAAATGTAGTCCCAAATACTTAACTGTGGATATCTCATGAATTTGTTTACCATCTATATATATGCTGAAATTTGTGTTAAAACGGACATGTGGTCTAAAACGAATTAATTTAGTTTTTTCTGGATTAATAAAAAGTTTGTTTATCCGCATATACTCAATTATAAGAGAAGCATCACGCTCCATGTAAGGTTTGACTGCAGTCTCATACCTATACGGATAAAAAAGAGATATGTCATCAGCATAGATAAACATCTTTCCCGTTAGCTCTAATTTGTGGATGTCATTTATATATATAACGAAAAGCAGGGGTCCCAATACGCTTCCCTGAGGCACTCCATACTTAACTTGACCTAAGCTGCTCTTATGTTTATTGACCTGTACAAACTGCATCCTTTTTTCTAAGTAGGACTGAAATAGCAACAGATCATTACCACGAACTCCATAATATTGAAGTTTTTGAATCAAGATCTTATGGTCAATCATATCAAACGCTTTCGACAAGTCAAAGAAAATGCCAGTAACTCCACTAAAACCTTCATCTAGCATTTTACATATAGAATTTTGGACACTAATTAATGCTTCCTCTGTACCACATCCTCTTCGAAAGCCATACTGACAGTCATTAATCAATTTGTTTACTTCTAAATACTCTGATAGTTGGCAATGTATTATTTTTTCAAATATGTTATTTATTATTGGTAATACTGATATTGGACGAAATTGATCAATAATAGTACAATTTAAACCTTTTGGTATTGCTATTACTTTATGTATTTTTAAAACATCCGGATACGTTTTTGTAGCTATAATATTATTAAAAATGTCAACCAAATGAGGCACAATAATTCTACTGCAATTTTTCAATACGTTAGGCGATATGTTATCATGTCCACAGCTTTTATTAGACGGTAGACTTAATATTGCATTTTCAACTTCGTTGGAAGTTGTAAAATTAAACGCAAATACTTTATTACAACGACGTAAAGTTCTTAGAGAATTACAGTTATCTGCTGGATTTTCATTAATTGCTTGCTTCAAATCTTGTACTGATTTTAGAAAATGTATGTTCAAAGTTTTGGCCTTCATGGCATCATCTAGAATCATATTTCAGATTAATTTCTTTTTTAGAACTTCTGCCAAGGTTATCGTTAAGAAACTTCCAGGTCTTTCTAGGATCATTCTGTAGATTTGTCAAATTATTGGAGTAGTAGTTATTAATGGAATCCTTGTGTGCTTTTTTAACTACTTTGCTTATCCTCTTAAGTTGATTTTTAATACATTGATTTTCAGCATATATTTTCCTCAGCTTTAACAATTTATTCTTATAAGCAATTATTTTATACAAATTACCATTAATCCAAGGTGTTATTTTACGTTTTAATACGACATTCTTATTTTTCAAAACAGTTGAGTCTTCAATTGCATTGCTTATACATGTCAATAAATTATGTGTGTCAACTGACGGATCATGAGAATATATTAGTGATGCAAGCTGCTCCTGTATACAAATGCTTAACCTTCCATAATCACAAATCGGATAACAATTTGGTATAATATCATATGTTTGAAAATCAATATCAATGGAGCAATGTATGATATTGTGATCAGACAACCTACACTCAATTACTCCAATGGCTATAGGTTTTGTTATATTGGTGTAAACGTGATCAAGACATGTACTACTGTGAGGACGAGTAACTAATTTATGACAGTTAACTTTCACTTGAAAGTAGTTATACCCCACAATAGTATAGAGGGTATTATGCGTTTTTGCTGTAACACATAAAAATATTGGTTCTAGACCCACCTTTAAGTATATTAATCAACTCAGTCGATCTACCAATGTCCTTCCGGCTGGTTGTGCGTGCATGTAACTTTGTGCCCAAAGTACAGCTCGCAATTTTTACAATTGGATGAAATTTCTTCATGAGGACGAGGCCTATTGAAAATTTTGAGAATCGGTAAATTTTTTCACATGGTCCCCATACAAACTTCTTTTCGGAAAAGCAATTGTGCCCATACACTATCTTTTAATGTTGGAATTTAAATAAAATTTCGTATTGAAAAATAAATCGTCTTACCAAATTTATTTTCAATCGGTCCTCATATGACCCTAGCTCTAATACAAGTAGCACTCTCAAAAATATCTTTAAGTTCCATAAATGTTCGTATTTATATAAAATTTGGCAACGATTACTTTTTTATTAGCTTCTATGGAGTTGTACTGGAAGGTTAAAAATTTATCATATGTCCCATATAAGCCCCCTCCCCAAAATAGCTTTAAGATGAACAAATCTCATATAGATGTTAATATTTAAATAATTTTCGGCATAAAGAACTCTTATATAAATGTTAACCTCATAACATTATTTTCTATTACCGCGTCCATGATTGACCATGGGTCCGAAAAAGGGTACAATTTTCAAAATGTGTCTTTTTTATAACTACGTGTAGTGTATCAAATGGTCGGACTTGACATACTATACTTTCTAACTGGCTTAAACTATAAAATCGTAGCGGAAACGAGATCTAATGCATTTTGGAAAAAGGCATACATATTTTATATAGTACATATTAAAGTCTCTTTAAAAAAGCAATAAATAATAAGAAAAAATACAAAAAAGAACTAATTTAATAAGAAAATTCGACATTGTTTTTACAAAATGTAAAGAATTAAACTACCGGTAGGCTAGCTGGTAGTGAGCTAGTTTATTAGCGCCGGGGTTGGTTCGATTCCCGCCAGAGACCCTGGTCACCTGCAGACTAGCGTATAGCTTCGCGGGATTAGCATAAGTAATATTTAAAAAAATTTATTTAAATCGAATTTTTATGTGATCTTAGTTGTTCGATTAATTGCTTAATCCAAAATAATAATGCCGATGAAAATGTCGAATGTAAGTTAAAAAAGTAGGTGACAGTTCAAAACAAAATAACTAGGTGATATTACACTCCTCCAGAACGATTGATCAATGTTAATTACAGTAGGTGTCAAAAACATAAATTTTTAACGAAAAGTTCAAAAGTTTATAAGAGACGAAATGAGGTCATACAATTTAAGTCCGTAAACTTTTGTCAACGCATTAGCATTTCAATGGATTTATTACTTTTCTTTAAAAAAAAAACAAACGAAATGTTTTATATACATACAACATCAGTATGTACATAAATCAAAATATTGACAAAGGATGATTATTCACGAAAAAAGTTGTTATTTTATATTAAATACTTATGAACACTTTATAAACATAAAATTATTACAGTAACTGATTGTAGGTTATTAAATTCGTTTTCCGTACTCTTAAAATTTAATAAAATTATAGTTAATTTACGAATAAATTTATTTTTTAACATTTAAGTTTGTTATTCAAAAAACAAACTACCAAAAAATACTGTTTTTACATACTAATATTGTTATGTAGTTTGATTGTTTGTCAGTTAATTTATATTTTTTTAAAGCAATTACTGTTAATTTTTCAAAATTCATTTATTTTAAATAAAATGTAAATGATCCGTTCTATTAATAAAACTTTATTGGTTTTAAATGAATATTCTGTGGAATTTACCTACATAATATTTTGAGTATACATTTTGAAGTTACGAAAGAATTAAATAAAGCAAAATAGTCATTTCAATTTTAATACTATTTATAACCACAACGCGCTTAATTAAATTTGAAAAAGACGATGCATACATGGTATTTATCGCTTAAGTGCACACCGGTTATAAGCATATTTCGCTTTTATGCATTCCAACTAGTGAGATTATATTTTGTTTTGGTTTGTGTATGTAATGGGTGATTCAAGTAGAGATACTTTTTTCAATAGCCTTTTTTTAATAGATCACGTGTGAGTCGTGTCATGCTGTCATGTTATTTTTGTTTAGTATTGTTTGGCATTTCATAATGGAAAGACTTACGCCTGAACAACGTTTAAGTTGAAAGCTTAAAAAATACAGCTTGTGCAACAACTGAGGCCGCTCGACCTTCCCAAGCGACATCGCTTCGCTCTATGAGCTCTTGAAAAGTTCAAGAAGATCCGACGTTTTCGAGGCAAATTTTGGTAATATAACCGTAACCGTTATAAGGGATATAAAAATAGTTATTTTATAACAGTTATTTTGTGAATTAAAAACAAAAAATCTATCTAAAACTGTTAGAATATATGGTCGAAAAACTCATTTGTTGAGCTTTATTTTTTCCGCCATAAAGTAAAACTCAGTTAAGAAATAAAAATATAAATCTCTTATGGCTAAGAAATCAGTTAGTGCTTAAACGCTGGTTTAGTTGAACTAAACTTAAATGTATGTGTAGTTTAACCTCAACAGTTGTAAATCAGTGTCCCATGTATTTTATGTAATTTAAAAAGTTACATGTGACAGCACTTCGATATGGTCTGCATTGGTACTCGTAGTTTAAACACCCAATTTTATGCGCTTTAAAATGGTTTGTATATTTACTCATTTATAAGTTTAATTGATTTAAACACATTTTAAACCAAAAACAAAGTTTAACTTTCTTTGATTTATTAGGCCTTAAAAAGACAGCCTTATTCAGCCGTCAAACTCTAAAACTCATATTAAAAGTTTGATTTTTCCCGTTAGAAAATAAAACTTATTTAATGTTAATATGCACCAAAAGCTTGCCGGTGGACGGCTCATTTCACTCTGTAAAGCAAAATTATATAATCAGCTTACATCGCAATTGCATATATCGTCATTAAAAAAGAAGAAAATAAACAAACCGCGTTTCATTTTAGACGGAAAAACAAAACTCCTTAGAAAAGATTTATTTTATGACAGCAAAAATTAAACACCTTGAATTAGTTTTATTTTAGACGGAAAAAATAAAACTTGTAAAGAGTTTTATTTCATGACGGCGAAATAAAACTCTCTTTTTAAGAGTTTTATCCTAACTTTGTTATTTTTAAGATCACCATAGATTCTGAAAGAGCACTCCAATACGAATCTATTACAGTATAGGTGCGCGTTCACAGTTAAACTCAAACAATTTTTTTAATTGATAAAAAAATACTGAAAACATTTATTTATTTATATATAATTGAATTAATTAGGAGAATTTCTTTAGTTGAAAAAAAATAAAAATTTAATTTTGATTTAATTAACATTTCAGTTGTTTTGAAATAAATTTTTAATTAAAATATTAATTTAATAACAAAAAATCTTAATTGATTTTTTCGCCTAAAATAAAACAATTTATACTTGTAGAATTGTTGTTGGGAATTGTCAAAACCTTATCTATATTTAATTAAATCAATTAACACATTGTTGAAATGGCAAAGTTTTAGGATCATTTTTTTAATAATCATCAAAAATATAATTTATTGAAAAAAAAAAATCAAAATTTGAAGTAATCAATATAATCATTTTGGTAATATGTGCAAAATCAACAAATTGTATGCTTGATTCTATGAATTTGGTGATTAGAAACAATTTTTAATTTTTTTGTATTGACTCTTATATGGAGAGTTTTTGAGTTTAAATTTTCTGGATAACTGCTATTTACTTGAGGGTTCCACGATCAAGTTTTCCCTTCATGTTTAAATACATTCACACTTTTTTAAAAATTCACTCATAGTTTTAAAACTTGAAACGAACTTGCCTTTAAAATTCTCTTTCAAGTTGAGTGTTTCAATTTACGTTCAAGAAAACAGCTGATTACAAGTTTAGTGAGCAAATATTTCGTTTGTCTCTATAAATTGTTTTCTTGATGACATCTTGAAAGTAAATTGCTCAAAAATTCCGTTACAGCTTTCAATTTTTGGAAATTATGACAATCAGTATATGTAAAAGACTATCAAGAAAAACTTGAACGTGTAACTGCAGTGTTACGGTCCCTAGAAAAACCTTATGTTTATTTAAACAAACGAAATAAACGTAGGAACACAATTACGTAGTAGCGTAGATACGTTGTCAAATTAAAACGCATAATGTTTTATGCAATGGAACACAATAGCTGACGTAAACGTTAAAGCGTATGTACGTCGTACGTTGACTTATATCTTAGGCCTCAGAAGCGGGTATTGGTGGGTTTTGCTCAACCCCCCTTACCTACGTCAATATGACAAGCAGAAAAAATACTCATGTAAAATTAACATGGCGCCAATATTGATTGCAAATCATAAGCGGTTTTCACCCTTTGTATTAAGTGTACAACTCTGTTATATTTAATACGATTTTATACTTCAAAGCGTGAGTGTCTTTTTCGTATGCATTGTAAATTAATGAATTTGCTGAGTGAGAGAAAGAGACAGATAAAGTTTTTTCAACTGTTTTACTCTGGTAAATTCACACACTTTGTTTACTACTGCTTTTTGTGGGATTTTTCAACCACAGCGTAGTATATTTTAGTCTAATACATTTTGTTGTTGCATTGTTGTAAATGTTAGTATTTTTACTAAAATTATAAGATTAACAAGGTCTACAAGGGACTTTACTATCAAGGGTGAATTCCGCTATAGTTAATTTCTGCAAAAGTATGGACTTTATTAACAATTACCTTGTTTCATTTTTATTTTAAATGAAAAAATTTAAAACAACATTGTTCAATATTGAATTCATAAAATCCTGTTTTACTTGTAGAAACAACACTTCAAGAAGAAACATATGATTTTTTTTCATGTTTAAAATAATTTATTAAAAGAAGAAAAAATTCCCGTTTTCTATTTGTTAAAATTATTATGTTAAATACATCAAATTTTCAAAGTAGAATGATTGCGAAAAACACATCAGGCCATTCTGCTGGTGTCATATAATTGTGAGTTATTCTGTAAACAAAAGTGAATACAACAAAAGTGAAACATGTATAACAGGAAAAGAAATACTAATACTACCCCTTTGGATCCGGGGGTAAGTGTTTAGAATTATTCAAAAATAAATAGATGTGATTTCTCTGAAGCTTTTCTCACTGTTATTTCACAACCAAATCAAATTGATTATACATGAAATTCTGGTTGTTTCAACCTGAAATAACGTTCATTCAACGTGATTCATAGTTTTATTTCAATGTAATTTTGCTCTAACTTTACTGGAAAGTTAAATTAACATGAATTATGGTTATTTTAAAAGAAAAAATGTTATTCCCAAGTTATTGTAAAATTATGTTAAATTAACATAAAGTTACTATGAAGCAAAATCACTACTTAAAAATGTAAAACATTGTTTTCGACGATTTTACATTGATTTTTTTCTGTGTATACGACAATCCGAAGTCTAGATTGGAATATTGTTAGGGGACTCAACAAAAGGAATCAGCGCAATTTATTGCTAAATATGTTATAACGTTTCGACATTTTCGGTTGTAGAGTTCGACTAGTTTTAATAACTGTTCTTAATTTGACTGTCCGAAACTCTAAAATTCACTTTAAACCATTAAACTTAAACTTAATGTCGCAGAATTATTCTTGTTGCAGAATCAAACTTGGCTTTCTAAATTACCGACTAAAGACTACTTTTTTAACCTTAATGGAAGGGATAAAATAGAAAATTCTTTTGTTTTTAAGTGCAAATAAGTACATAATTAAAGTTTAAGCAAATTATAACAAAAAAAACATAAAATATAAAGTGATTACTCGTTATGCAGTAACAGTGATTACATCATTCATTCATTTGTGAGAAATATAAAAAAAAAACTAAATAGTAATGTATTGGGGTATATGGGTGCTAAAGGAAACAACAAAGTTTAGCCAGCTTCCTTCGTGGTAGCAATAAAGTGCTTAACCAGCTTGAAGAGCAAAAAAATTTAAAAACTATAACAAGCAATGAAAACACTTAACGAGGATTCAAATGGGTGAACATATAGCAGATACTTTTTTTAAAAGTATAACTTGCCTACCTACCACACTCTACACTAGGGTTTGTACGAGTATTATAATCTTAGTCGCGATTATTCGTACCGTTTAATCGTAATCGCATAATAATTTACGCGATTACGATAAAAACATTTTACTTCTTAAATACTTTATTTCTTTTACAATTTAAGTTAAAAATATATACATACACTTGTTATTTCTTAAAATTTTCTGTAATAAATAAAGCAATAACGAAAAACACAGTACTTCTATGAATGAGTGGGCTAGTATTCGTGGGAGAAGATATTTAAATTAACAAGATTATTAGAAAAAAATGGAAAAAGGAACTTATGTTATAACAAGATGCCAAAACTGCTAACTTCTGTTCATAGTTGGAAAGAAGCTAGCATGTTCATATATACTGAACAATATTAATTTTAATTTAGTGGCTCAGTTCAACTACCCAGGAAAAACTTTTTGAATTTTGGTAATAGGTCGTAGTTATTTCATACGTTACCTGGTAAGTAATTGTCATTACAATTATCATTATTCTGAATACCTCAATAATTACTTGCTAGTTATGTTCTCAGTAAGTACTTTTCACTACTATTATTTTCAGTTATGAATATTTGCTTAATAATAATCAGCTAAATACCTACTTATAAGTTGTCTTGTTTTCAATACTGAATATTTACTTACTGGTAACTAGCTCCATAACTACTTATTAGGTCTATTAACAAGCGCCAATTAAATAAGAACTAGTTATTTTTTGGCTTCTAGTAAGTATATTGTAAGTACTTACAATTCAACTTACTGGTAGTTAAATAATAACCAGATATTTTGTGACTTCTAGTAAGTGTATTGTAACTACTGAATTCTGTGGACAACTCGAACAAAAATAAGTAGTTATTTTGCCGAAAAATAAGTAGTGTTCATATGTCTCCAATATTACTTGCTAACTTACTAGGTAAGTAAAGTTTTTACTGGGTACTTACTTTTTCCAGATAAACTCACTCACACTTCAAGTTCTTTGTAGAACAGATGCAAATACAAGCCGAAAGTGTGCGCTAATTTTTACATAAAAAGTTGGAACAACAAGAGAAATCCACAAAGTCAAAATAAAAATCCTTTAAATTTTGCCACATGTATGTAAGTACATATCGCACACCTAGTTCAAAAGTGACTCAACTCTAAAAACTTAATTTTTCAAAAATCGAAAAAACAGTTTTTGATCTAAATCAAAATAGTTAAAAATAAAAACTTGGACCATTTAGTAGAAAATACAAACAGATTATGATCTAAAAAGTTTTTTTTTTAATATTTATACACTTGATAATAAACAATATTAGGTTGTCATTTTTGATGGTGTTTTGGTTGCACAAGTTAGCGAATTATTTTAAGTTATGCCACTTTAGCTAAATAATATAAATGAATCGTACTTACCTCAATGAGCTAAACTGACACAAGTCTAATTGATATAAATTATTTAATCAAAAGTATTACAATTCGAGTTAAGACTATTAAGCACTTAGAAGTAGAGATCTACTACCATTATATTTTCTGACACAACTACAAATAAGCCACTTTGATGAATTGCAACTTCCAACCAACAAAAAGCAACAGTTAACAAAAAAAAAAAAAAAAAAAAATACACTGAAATTTTTTTTATAAATAAATAAGTGTATTATGGATAGTTTAAGCAATTAAAAACAAAAAATTTAAATTTTGAGTTGAGTCACTTTTGAACTAGGTGTGCGATATGTATCTATATAAATCCTAATACACAGACAAATGATTTAATTAGCTATGTCATGTACTTGCTAGAAATATAGCGTTAGATTGCGGATATAAGAACATCTAATATAAGAAAAACACGCCTTTAAGAAAGTATTTCAAAATCACCTTGTCTTTTGTCAACATAGAAAGTAGTCTGTATAAGAAAAAACCTGGTACAAGAAATATTTTGACATGCACCAATAATAACAATACGTACAAAAAATATATTTTTAATAAGAATTTTTTTTATATTTATCAGGGGTGTGCTGGAAATCGAAAACGTAAAACGCAAGAATTTGGAAGTTCTTTTTAATACACTTTTAATCAATTCGTTCTAATATTTGTTATAAGATTCTGTTTAATAGAGAAATAGTTTTATAATATTTTTCATAAAAATCTTTTATTACAGAAATCTTATTAAAAACGACTTTTAAAATTCTTGCTATTTACGTTTTCGATTTCCAGCACACGCCTGTATATTTTTTATAAGAATTTTATAATACTTCATTTGCTTACGCAAAATATCCAACCACGAACACACTTGCTTGCACAAAATTTATGGCCTAAACTGTGATGTTATACGTAGGGAAAAATTCCTATTCGTAGGGATTTTCTTCAAAAAAAAAATGGCCGTAGGGAAAAGAAGGACAGCTATTTTGAAATCATTAAAATGTAGAGACTTTTCAAAATGTGGCAAAATTGTATATATTTGGAAATTTTTTTCAATTTGTAACATACCAATTTTATTTATGTGTAAAATAGATATATGGAATACTAAAAGCGATTAAAGCCTTTTTTAGTCGCGATTGTGAAAATTTGCGATTAAATGCAAACCCTACTCTACACTCTACTTTAGCCGGGGCTAGAGTTTTTTGTACTGGATTTCCCGGGTCAAAAATCCCCTGATCCCGATCATTTTTCGGGAAATATGTGAAGGAATTCCCGGAATTTTTTTATTTAATTATGGCAACTTTATTGCTAATAAAATGGTTAATAAGTTTTGAAATTTCGAACTAGTGAAGAAACAGGAGTAAAAATGTCACAATTTTAAATTCTTTTTAGGAGCCCAATTTTCTTTTTAAAAACGAAAAGAAGTTGTTCCCACTTGCTTCAAAAAACTTAATGAATGTTTTGCAGAGCAGCTGCATAAAACACTTTTTGGATTAGATTCTAAAAATACAGCAAAAACGTCCGTTGAGAGGGATCGTGTTTTCTCATTGGCAAGCTTCATCTTGATTTAAATCCGAAATAGGCTATCAAACGATTCTGAAAACGCTTATTCTGTACTAACATCCTATTTTCAAAGAAATATTTTAAAATAAATAATTTAACTATTTTGGTTTTATGTCAATGCTATTTATTGGCCCTGCATAAGATATGAAATTTTGTTTCTAACGTGTTATGCATTGATAAGCTTATTTAATAGATCTCATGAATTGTTATTGTTTCTTTGTTTAGATAAAATCAATTAAATTATATTTTGCACGGTTTTATATTTACCGGTAATTCCCGGTAAATTGCAGGATAACCCCCACTTTCCCCGGAAATGGCAAAGACCGGGAAAAGAAAAACTCTAGCAGGAAGCATGGAGCCAAGAGGCAATTTCTATAAAAGATGTAATGTGTAACTGAAAATAATTGAATAAAGAGATGATGACAATTAACACGATATAATGATGACTATGGAGAAAAGAAAAATGGTAGTGAAGATTAAAAAAGGAGGTTAAGAATGGATTTATGGCGTCAGAAATATTTCATTCTTTACTCTTTAATGTTTGCAAGGAATGCTTAAGAGTAGTTTTGTATGTAAGCGCGTACATTGTTAGTGCATGATGAAGATGGATTTCTGGTGACCTAAGCAAAAAAAAATCTATTATTTGCATTAGGGTAATTTATTCGAATTTAAGCTAAAATGTTAAGGAGACAACATTTTTTAAGTTAAGAGTATAAAAACTTGCCTTGCGAATACTAGGATGAAGCTTTTTTTTAAAGTAATTTAAGAAGAAAATATATTACAATAGCTTTATATATATATATATATATATATATTGCTACAATCTACAATTTTATTAATTATAGAACTTAAGCTTTTATTAGTTACTACAAATATCTGTTTTATTTTGTTGAAGGCGCCATGACTATTTGTCTCTTTGCTCGAATATCTTTGAAATAAATAATGTTGAGGAAAGCTAAACTCAAGTTAAATTGATTTTTAATTAAAGACCACAACGTGCTAATTTTATTTATTTATATATTTTTTGTTTATTTTTTTGTTCATTTCAATTAAATGAAAACGACTAATTTTGTGTAAACACATTGAAAAAAAATTGCAGATATAAAACAACTGGGCCACATCAGGAATGTTAAATGGGGTTTTAAATTTTGTACCAATTTCCAAAAAAAATGTACTTTTTGGACATTCACGGTACCATTTTTAATTTATTAAAACAACAAAAAAAGTATAAAAGAATTCAATTCAATAAGGCACATAAAAGTCTTATATATATATGAAATCAAAATCAGCCACTTATTTGTTTAGTTAATAGACTATTTGGAATTTTTACATCACAGCAGCATGAGTTTGTCGATCTTAACCAATCCTTTGTTTGTATGAGACTTGATAATGTTGTCACATTTAGTCTGTTTCTTTCCTTAGTTTTTATTATTCGCAGACGAATGTGGAATGGATAAAATTCTAGCAACGACTCTAGAAATATCAGGAAATATATGGGACTTTCAGCTCATTTTGTAAATTAGTTGTTAAGATATGTAGAACTTCTATATTCAAAAAAAAAGAAAAAAAACACAATACTGATGTTTTGCTTTTAATGTCATCGCTTGTGGTAAAAAGGAAACAAAAGTAGTAACACAAGTTTTAACTAATGTTGCCTCGTCTGTGGGTACCATAAGTCCCCTTTTACAATGTGGCAAGTGAAAGACAGACAGACGAAGTTTTTAGGCGAGAGAGGAAAAAAGTAAAGTGTGTCACGCATACAGCGTCGCCTCCTTACCAATAAACTTCGTCTGTCTGCCTTTCACGTGCCACATTGTAAAAAGGGACTAAGTCTATACACCACAGTACTAGTCGCATTTTTAAGCGCCCATTATATTAACGGTTTGCTGTACAACTTAAATGCAATGAAAATAACTCAATTATTTGTTTGCTATACTAAAAATTCAAAAAGGGGGAACTATGACAAATTTTTAAATTGTACCAAATGAGTCACGGTAGTACCACGGTACTTAAGAAGGTCAAAATGTACCAAAAAAAAAAAGTACAATTGTACCAACTTTAACATCCCTAGGCCACATCTGTTTTAAGCCATTTTATCTAAGTGTTTTTGTACATATGTATGTATACATATTTAAAACGAAAATGTATTTACACAAAATAAACTCTTTATAACCTCCGCCACTATTGGTTAAGAGTGTATACTAAGTTTGTCATTCCGATAAATTTTTTTTCATATCCATCTAAAACCTCATAAAGTATATATAGGTATTTTCTGGGTCCTTGAGTATTTCTGAGTCGATTAAGCAACGCCCGTCTGTTAAAATCACTATCACAAGGCGAATTTACTATAGGTGGCGGCGAGACTACAACAAGTCAACAACACAAAAAACAACAGGGTGTTTTATTGTTGCTTTAGTTGGTCGGCATGTCAATAAACGTAAACAAGGCGAATTTAATTGTAAATAACTTGTGACGTTTCTCTACATAACTTTGAAAGAAGTTGTCTATTTTATTATTAAAATTATTGCTTTATTATTGTTTTACAGTTGAGCAGTAATAAATAAGTTTATCACATTGTGTTACATAAAAATTGCAAGTTTACTTAAAACGTATTTAATACTGGTATGCTTTGATACCAGTGCACATGGTCGCTTAATGGGATTGATTTGTGGATTTCACTATTTATCATTGGACTGTCGCTTATTTGTGCTACAAAGTAGCATCCCCAGACATTATGCAGTCACTTTAGGTAAGCTTCTTATTACATGAAGCCACCGGTTTCATTATAATTCGGAAATGTTTCAGGTGGGACCACCGTTTCAATAAGGTACTTGGTTCAACAGGGCCACATCAAGGCAATACCCATTAAAGAGGAATTTGTTCGCATGCATGAACAGCAAAAAGAACAACAACAATGCAAATTAAAATCGAAGACACCAAAAAAAAAGTTGTGTTAGAAAAGTTTGCAGTGTGTAATCGTAAAATAGAAAAGTTTGTTCAACATGGAGTCAAGAAATATTTCCAAACACTCATCATCTTGATTTTTCCCTTAAGCAATATAAACGCGATGTTACAAACAGAATGTATTTCATTAGTTTTAAATTTTTAAACATGGAGATGGTTGTTCACTTTTTCTTTTTTTAAAAATCATCTTCATTCCTATGTATATTTAAACACTTTTTGTAGCACTTCTTATTATTTTTTATAAATAAATACATAATATATATGTACACATAACATAATAAATTTTTCAACGTCACAGTTTTTTTTAAATTGAGTTTTCAATAATTTCCGTTTACTATGTAAACATTAACAACTTTTGACATTTCTCTACATTATTATGGGGGGAAATTGTAAACAACTTTTGACATTTCTCTACCCAATTATGCAAGAAAAAAGTAGCACAGCTGTGTTTTCAACGCCACCTGAAAATGAATTCGCCTTGCACTATCACTTCCAAGTAACTAAAGAAAAAATAACAATATTGGTGTCAAATTGTTTCAATTTATTTTAAGCAGTTTGGGATAGAAAAAGAATTATGGGTCCAAGTGTGAAGCAACCTTTCTAAAAAATTGATATACATATATTTTACAAAAACTAATAAATTGGGGACGGAATGCACCGATTGGTATTATATATTGCACAAACTTTTTTTATATGACTTGATATTACTCTACTAATAATGAAGATCGTCACATAGTTTACCAGAGACCGCATATTAAGCCCACTCTCGGTACGCCTAAAACCTTAACAGATAATGTTTTAAAGTAAAATATTGCAAGTGGTAAGATCGGTCCATTATTTATTACAGTCCCCTTATAAAGCGTACTTTTTGAATTGAGTTTAATTTTTGGATTCCATACAAGGCCCAGGGAAATATTTTTACTCTTACTGGAGGGTATCAAAAATTCGATACATCCAAATATATTACTGTTTTTTGTTGGAATTACACAACCTAATACATTTTCAATTCATTTGACTACGAATCATTTTATTACGTGTAGATTTTATGCATTTAATTGATTCCATTTTAAAACCCCATCGAATTTTTTTTTTTTTTTTGTTCTCTTATATTCGATACATTATTTTTTAAATCCTTACAGAATTAATTAAATGTCGTTTGCTTTAATTTGCATAAAGTAGACTTTATCGTTTAAATAGGATTATTTAAGTTGACAGAAATTAGTCAAGTATGTATCCGAGGGCTAATCAAAAAGAACGAGATATTTTCGTTTTCATCTTTGTAAATCTACCAAATTTTTAATAAACTCCAAACATATTTTTTTAATTCATTTTACAGACAGTTAGACTTCTTGCTCTTTTAAGATTTTAAAACAGAATAGCAAGAAAACTTGCTGTGTGTAAATTCGGAATTGCAATTTATAGCAATGTATACAATTTTGTTATGTAATCCGCAAAGAAACAAAAAAAAAAAAAAAATTGTTGTTCATGATGTAAGATATTTAAGTGTTGAAGAGTTTACTTTTTGCCATACAAATGGATATAAAGTTATATCTATAACCTAGTCGAATACATCAACATTTCCTTCAAAATTTTGTATACAAACTTGGTAATGGCGGCACAAATCTGTTTTCAGATTAATTAAACCTAGTTTAACTGAGATCTCGAAAACCCAACCTAAGTGTTAAAACCGAATTGAGTCTTCAACTTCAGGCTTTGGCGTGTTCGGACATATATAGTAAAATTTAATGGCCCAACATCATTTTAGAACATTTCATCCTCGCCCTACCCCTTGTTCAAAAATACTTTTTTATAATATGAGAAAATATCATTTTTATTAATAATTATGTATTAACTAATAGAACTTTTTCAAATAGTCTCTAAGGAACTACATACATATCGATGCCTTACTTTCTCAACCTCGTAACTTAAAAAAATACGGTTTTGACTTTTTCATATCAAACGATTGCTATTTTTGTGTTCTATTACTGTAAAAACTTATTATTTCAATACTTTGTCTCAATTCTGTAAATATTAATAAATTATAGAAATAATAAGTTGTTGCAGTAATAGAACACAAAAATAGCAATCGTTTGATATGAAAAAGTCAAAACCGTATTTTTTAAGTTACGAGGTTGAGAGTGTAAGGCATCGATATGTTCTTTAGGCATAAATAAATAAAATAGTTCAATCTTTATAGTATACAAAAATTGCATACTGTAATTGACACTAAAAATGTCAATCATTCAAAAACTTTGTTTGCACCCAGATTCAATTTAATAAATAAAAGTGTTCCTTAAATAAATTTCAAATAATCAATACAAATAAATATGTATCCATTTTAAATTTATGTAAATGTAAAAAAAAATTCAAAAACTGCCCTTAAAGCCAACACAAAGTTAAAATCAATTTTAATTAGGGATGTAATTATACGTTTTTTTGCCGATACGAGAGCGAGACTCAGAAGGAAATATCGGCGATATCGACACGCATTTTAAATTTAAATATGTAATATTAAAAATTAACAATACTCAAGTACAGTAAATTTTTAATTATACAAAATTACACAATATTTATACAAATTTTACAATATTTAAAATTTAGATTATTAAGATTTTTGTTTCAAAACAAAACATTCTCAACTTTTGCGGAGACAGACGGTTTCGCAAATCGGCTTGAAGCAGACATGCAGTAAAAAAAGTCTGTCAGATACAGACCAGCAAAATTCAAAATTACACTTAAGATGAAGAATAATTACCCGATTTAAGTGAAATTACACCTGAAGAAAAAATTAACGTTTTATTTTATAAAGAAGTTTTACAAAGAAAGACACAAATAATTAATTTCAAGGTGATCAATATTAGCCATACTATTTTGATTTATATAGCAACATAAAATGAATATACAAATGACAAACATTAAAAACTAAAAAATAAATTTATAAAACTTATACAAAAAACTTTAAACTGTTAAAAATGAGTTCTACTTCCACATTTGGTTGCATATATCTAAGGAAGAACGCACTCCTCGAACTGTGAGAAGCAGAGGACTTTATAAAACATATATGGGCTCAACGAGTTATTTACGCTAGGCATGTTACGCGAATGGCATACCGCAGAAGGTGCTAAAAGACGACGTCAGATTCTGTAGACAAAGAGTACGGCCAAGAACGAAGAAAACCAGCTACTCATGGGGATCCGTAATTGCCAACAAAAACCGAAAACAGAGAAGAATGGAGAGAGCAATGGAACAAGCTTAAGCTCATCTCGAACTATAACACTATAGGACGAATATATCTAGGATAAGTTCAAAATGTTCATTTCCGTTCCTTTTTTAGTAAATAAAATTTATGTAATGAACTGAAGCATTTAAAAATGGCAAGACAAAATTTATTATATTTATTTTGAATACTTTTCTCCAATAAACTACGGGTTCGAAATCACTATATATTTATTAAAATCTAAGAGTCCATGCTTGCATTCCTCATTGCCAAGCTTTTCCAAATCTATATTAAACGATAGAGATCATTTTTTAAAAAGAAACTTTGATTTTCGTTGAAGGGCTGGCCATTATTTTTAATCAGCAACATCTAAAATGGTAGAAGTTTCATTACCAAAATCTAATCTTGATTTGGGAAACTACTTCAATATAAGATTCTCTACAGTTTTTATGTTTAATTGCTCTTTCGATATTGGAACAGAATGACAAAGACTCATATCAGGAAATACCAAAACATATCGATTTCATTTATGTTAAAGAAATTGTATCTGCATTACAAACAAAATCATTTAAAAAAATTGGGATTATTAGCACATCATTAATAAATGAATTAATTAATAAAATATTTCATTCCCAAAAATAATTTTTGATAATAAATTTGCATGTGCCCGGCAAATAAAAAACTGAAATGGCAATCTGCTTTATTTAAGCATCTTGTTTTTTTAATTTTGTTTTTTTCTTTCTATCCTCTTACAACTACAATTTGTGTTGGAAAAAACCCAGCCAATTGTAGGGGAATGTAAGAAAGAAAAAATTGACGGTTTATTGTTGTGACTTTGTTGAAGCTTTGATATTGTTACATTTAAGACCAGAGTGTTTTAAAATTCTTATTCACTTTATGGTCTTACTTGTATAATATTTTTAGCTTTTCTAAAGTATTTGGAAAAAGTTTCCTGACGAGCTGGCCTAAGCAACCAGCGAAATGCGCATAGGAACTAGCTTTCCCACAACAATAAATTTCAGTATTTTCATTTAAAAAAATTGGGATTATTAGCACATCATTAATAAATGAATTAATTAATAAAATATTTCATTCCCAAAAATAATTTTTGATAAAATCATTTCAAATCACACCTGATCTACACCTTAACTAAATTACCCACGCTTTTCCCACTGCAGTAACAATGACACCAAATTCGGGCAATTACCCACGAAGTGGCAACACTGCTCCGATACGACAGAACTCATTTGAAAACTTAAGTAGTTCTGCATCATTTTCTTAGTTTGGGTATAACATGTCATTGCGCCAATAAATAGGGGGATCTGCGTCTCTAGACATATTATTAGACATAAGCTTAGGATGGACAGAGGCTCATGCTCCTCGAATTCTCTCAGACACTCCAAAGGCCAGTTCTCGTAGACTTATCAGAAGTTATAAATTCTAGGTGTGGCCGTGTCTTCAACACTTTCGGAATGCAGAGTCATGTTACATAGTTAAAAAATACGTTTTTTCCATACGACTGAAGTCGATTGTCTTTGAAGTAATCGAGCTTTGTATCGAGAGTCAAGAGTTGTAGATAAACAGTAGGTTTCACTATCCCCTTTAACCTAAAATCTTGCATTAAAAGCTAATGATAAATTAGTCGTAAACTTATAGGACTCTGAACTTTTTTCATCTCCGTTGATTATTTTATTATACATATTTCCTAATAATGCTCGACTACTGTTAACTACACTCAAAATTTTATGTAGGTTAATTCCACAGAAAATTCATTTTGAACACCTACAAATTTATTTAAAAAACGGATCAATTACATTTCATTTAAAATAAATGAATTTTACATACATTTTTAAATTTGTTTTTATTTAACAGCATATTCTGTAAAGTTTAACAGTTGTTGCTCTTAAAAAATATAATTTAACTGACAAAAAATCAAACTACATACAATATTAGTACGGAAAAACAGTATTTTCTGGTAGTTTGTTTTTTGAATAACAAACATAAATGTTAAAAAATAAATTTATTCGTAAAATAACTATATTTTTATTAAATTTTAACGGTACGGAAAACGAATTTAATAACTTACAATCAGTTACTGTAATAATTTTATGAGTGTAATAGAATACCGACTAACAATGTAGCAGTAGCTTTTAGCCTCTTTAAAGAAACACAATATTTTCAGCAAAATGGTTTAACATTAATGTTAAAAATTCTAAATACATACAAGATTAAGCAATGAGAGAACATTTTACTAATATGGTGCAAAGCAAAACGGTTAAAGTCGAAGGTCCACACCACGTGTTCTATGCGTTGTTGCGTTTGATCAATTCTTTTTAACGCATGTGACTCATACAAAAGTAAAAAGTAATCCTACTTTATGCGTTCGATATGTTTTTTCTTTCTACGCATTTGCTGTTGAACTTCTTAATACAATTTTACACTTTTTCTTCTTTTCAATCCTTTAACGCATAAACGCGTGGTATGGAACTCCAGCTCAAGAATTAAAAGAAACAATTTCATTATTCTGTTTTGATTTTACGCTCTGCTTTTTAATGTATTCTTTCTCTTAGGGAGCTCCGATAGGCTAGCTGGTAGTGAGCTAGTCTATTTTTGAAAATATTTTCCACAAAACTTAGTCACTTAGTCACAAAACTTTTTTGCTTTCTGTTTAATATATAATATGTTTCTCAGTTTCTTCAATAAATTTCATTGGAAAAGAAAACAATCATAATACAAAACTTGCGTTTTCCAGCTTAATATTAATTTACTTCTCATTGTTTATGTACCAATTTTGTTCAGTGTTGGTTTTGAAGAAACATTGAAAAAGAAATTATAAAAATATGGAAAAAAATATAATTTTGAAATATTAGTTAGGAAAAGATTTAGTAAAAAAATTCTCTCCATTAAGAAATAAATAAAGCAAAAAAGACTTAGTTTTGTGGAAAATATTTTCAAAAACCATGAAAAACAAATAATTTTTCAACATTTTGCTTCATAAGCACAACAAAAATTTTCTAAATCAATTTTTTAAAAAATTTTGCACAGGTCTCTAGCAATAATATGGTTTTTACGGATTTAAAAAATATCAATTAGTCAACGAGTTATAGGCAAAAAATATAAACAATATGCTCAAAATCGGCATTTGACTGCAAAGGTTGAAGGTCGATAAAAAAAAAATTCGAACTAACATAAACAACGCTGCAATACGGGTCTTCTAATTTAGCCTCTATTTTCACCACTCACTCTCAGAATCGACCTAACTTTTGCTAACCTGAATTTGTTTCACAGTGTAATTGAATGATAACTTTCAAAATAAAATTGAACAAATTTGATTTTGATTTGATTTATTAAGTTTCTTATCGGCAAAATCAGCTAATTATTTCGCCATTAAATTAATACATAACGCCATCGTCATTTTCCGCCAGAATATATATGCTTCGTTCAAAAACTTCTTAAAGTGGAATACCACCAGTTAAATTAAAAAATTCGGTTACTGTCGAACCCCGAAGAATCGTAGCTCGGTACAGTTATCCGACACCAAGCCAACAACCAAGACGGGTGAAGGAAGACGCACGAAGGCAGACAAACAACGACGGCCTGATGTCTAAAAAATAACGACAATGACACGCGAGCTGCTGCCCCACCCAGAGCTGTTTTACGAACTTTGGTTCTTTGTTCTGTGCTAGGGATGCCAATTAATCCCGAAATCGTTAACTGAATTTTTTTGTTTTACCTTTCTTTATACAAAGAAATTCATCATGCCATTCTCCCTTGAGAGGATAGGGAACAGAATATTGATCTTTTATATTTATTTGTTTATCTCCGTTAATACTGTCATTGAAAACGAAAGAAAAAAGTTAAACTTTGTTATTCTTTTTAAGCGTGTCCAATAGTTATAAAAAAATTTTAATTTGAGAAGTGCTGAAAATAACTAAAGAAGAAAATATATTAAAGAAATAAATGTTTTTGAAATGCACAAAACAAAAAGAAAAACCAAAAGTAATTGATTCCACTGGTGTACCAAATGCAAAATTTTAGCTTTACTCTTTACAGGTTTAGGCTTATTGAAATGTTTTCCGAGAGTGGGCATGGGACCTAAGGTAATTTATGGAGCGATTTCACGAAATTAAGTAGTGTAATTTAAACACTACATAATTTCTACAAGTGGTGGTGGGTATAAAAATGTGTTTTTGTTAAAATAAGATTTGTATGGTTACCTAAAAAATTTATATTGTTAATTAATTTCGAATTCAAATTTTAATTATTCATCTTAATATTTTAATCTTACTAATAAATTAGTTACTAGTTTGCTCTATTCAATAACTATATTAATTATTTTTTTATTATTAACGTCTTAAGTCGAGATAAGTTAGCAACAAAGTTTTTAACATAACTCGGTGAAAAATCGTTTTTATCAAATAATAAAATAAACCAAAATTGAAGAAAAATATCGTTTATAATGCAACATTTTAAAAAGGGAAAATTCATATAATAAACATCATTAATTTTAACTTTTTAAATTTGACTTTAGATGTTTTGTCAAAATGCCACAGATATATTTTTTGCATTTGTTTCAGTATGGGGGCATTTACACGGTGTCTTTTCAGACATGTTTGTTTTATTCATTCTCTTTTGAACATGCTTCCAAAAACCTATTGTCTTTTCACGATGTCTTTCCAAACATGTCTGTTTTCATGTCTTATTGTCTAATAAACATATACATAAAAATTAAAAAACATGAAAATTCATAAAAACAAACATGAAAACTCGTTTCGTGTCTGTTTGACAACCCCTCTTTCTTCTCTAACCCAAACGCCAACAAACAAAACAAACGTGTTTGTTAGACATGTCTGAAAAGACACCGTGTTAACTCCCTTTAATATGTAAAAACTTGGTAATTTCTGCATTATTTCAGTAAGCTGTACACATTTTCTAAATACGGTTATTTTTTCAGTAAACAGTAAGCAGTTAATGTTAATGTTAATTAATGCAGTATTCATTTAATGCCTGTTTAAAACATTCTATACAAAATCTTTAACTTTTTTATTTACACGGAGAGAAAAAACATGTTTATATATGGTCACCACCAACAAAACTATTTTTAAACATTTAATGTTTAATTTAACCATATTATTGTTACCGGCAACCATATTATTGTTAAATTAGTCCTCCATCAAGAAGCCACAACTATATTATGGTTGCCCCCATACATGTTACGGTTAAATATGACAATTATTTTTTTTTTAAATAACAATAGTATTTTCCTCTTTTCCAACAGCACCATTCTATGGTTGAAAACCAACCATGCTATTATAAGAGTTAGTTATTGTTAACCAAAACATTTTCGGAGGCAACCATAATATAGTTGTGCATTTTTGATGGAGGACTAATTTAAATTAACCATAATATGTTAACAATTTTATTCAAAAATAATTTTGTTGGAAATGACCATATTTAAACATGTTTTTTCTCTCAGCCGATGAAATTTCTTGAACCACAGTGCTGCGTTTCGCGTACTTTATTTAATTCACGTAAAAAAGCGCGTAGTTCAAAAAAATGCTACTATTATTGATCAGTGTTATATCTAAATCGCATTAATGAAGGGACACCTGTACAAATAAAAAAAAAATAAAAATATAAATTGAGTTCTGTGTAATTCCGTAAAATTACAGTTCAAAGAATAGTTACTTTTTTCTAAATTAATATTTTATAAACAATTTCGTGTTTTTTTAACAAATTGGCAAAAAAAAATCACTTTTCACAGCAGAATTACAATTAATGGATTATCATGTTCTGCAAATCACACGATTTCAAATCACTTGTAATTTTAAAATCACAATTGTGATTTAAGTCATTTTGAAAACCACAAAAGTTTTAACTTGTTTTAAAATGGTGGAAAAAATAAGCAAGTAATTTTAAATCGGCGGCCACTTAGCAGACCGGTTTAAAATAACAATTATGAAAAAATTTTTTTGTCCAGGTCACCTTTCTTGTGATTTAAAATCACTTTTACACACTTTCACAAAAAGTCCAGACCACATTTCTTGTGATTTAAAATAACTTTCACAAAAAGTGATTTTCAGAACATGCCTGAATTTCAATAAAAATAACTTAAGAAATGAAAAGGATTTAAAGAACACACACATACAGTATTTTTAAGTTCAACGAATTTTTGAATTAATTAAAATATTGTTTATAACTCACAGTACAAGTCTTCATTCATATGTATTTAGAAAAAAAAAACACCCACCTTTTATTTTATTCAACCAATTGAGTTCTTTAACTGTTTTTATCGTATAATTCTCCAAAAGTTGTATAACATTTTTAATTTTATTACATTCATTTATTACGTAATTTTGTCGTTAAGTGCAATATTTCATTAAAAGAATTTGCATACGTTGTATTTTTATGAATTGTTGTAATTTTAAATGTTTGTATTCAACACGCAAATGTAAATCTAAATCCCGCTGAAATTTTATTGAATGTTTATAATTGATATTTTTCATATTTTCTTTTTAATAGTTTAAAAAAAATTATTAGTTGGAAACAATAAATTTGCAGACATTGTATTTTTATTGCTCGTGGAACGTACTCATTATTTAAGGCAAAAATTACGGAACAACAATTTCAAAGCCACTTATGATTTTAAATTGGTAAATATGAATTACAAAAAAATCCTGTATTTAAAAAAACTAATTAAAACTGACAGAAATAAATTTTAAATATAGAAAATCTTGGCACAAATTATTACGGAAAATCCTCATAGGTGTGTATTCTAACAACAATAAATATGTACTTTTATTTGTAAACAAACAAAATTGTAAACCAATTGTGACATAATGTAAGGTTCGTAACCAATATTCAGCTGGGCTTCTGGGGTTACCTTATTAATTGTACCAAAATAGAAAATTAAAAGTGTTCATACATCTTAAAGGTGCCCGTAGACGACATGTTATTACAACTGACTTGTCAAATATCCTACTGCAAAATACCTGTGTTACGCTTAAAACATTGCGGAATCATTAGCCGGCTGAAGGTAATATTTTACAATACCGATATATGTATGATCATTGAATAGAAATTATGTTCATATATACATATATAAAAAACGTTTCATTATAATATCCGAAATTGGTTTCTTCGAATTAAAAGATAAAAATGTTAAGATGGCTGAACTCTTTTACGGAGCAAATAAAAAATTTTGTGGCGGCAGCGCGCTAATTTGAAACCGAAAACAACTTTGGTTTCTGCAATAACTATGAGAAAAACACAGAGACAATGTCAGAAGCAAATTACATGTACGTTTGTGGCCAAATATTATAAACCTTATGTAAAACAGCAACTTTGACAGACATGCACAATTACATGTGACATGAAAAGTTGAAAAGTCAGATGTAAAAAACATGTCGTGTACATTCACCTTAAGCAAACTTTTTATACCCTACACCACCACAAATTGTAAAAGAGGGTATAATGCATTTTTTCATGTGTAACATAAAGAAATATTCGTTTAAGACCCCACAAAATTATACGTATGTATACTCTGGATCGTTGTGAGATTCTTAGCAGCGTTTAAAATGCTATCGCCATTTTAGCAAAAGCAAAAGCTAACAAGTGACTAAGCTAAAATAGCACTTTTCAAAAGCAGTGTCGAAATAAGAACACTGCTGAGACGCAACTTTTTGAAGAGCTCTAGCTCCTGCTAATGTATTAACATAAACAATATAGAATATTAATATAAACAATTGTAAAAAGATTTTAATTCAAATAACTCAAAAAATATTTTTTAGGAAAAAGCATGTAGGAAAAATAATGAAACAAACAACTTCTTTGAACCACCAGTAAGCCGTTGTTTTTAGCACATACTTCGGCGGCACTTTTCTTTGGCTTTATTGAACAAACTAAAAGCACAACATTAGCTATTGATAATAATTTAAAAAATGTAAATAGCAGAAGCAAAAGCAAATATAATATGCATCTGGTTGATACAAAGGTAGGTGCTTTTAAAGACTGATGCTTAGTCGATTCAGCTAGATCCTTTGCCTGTGTGTCGATAGTGATCATTTTGTTTCGAATTCAAATTGTTTCTAGTTCTCCCAAACAATTTAGGATTGGAAAATAACTAAATTGGTTCTAAAGAAAAAAGTTATTAAGCACAAAATTTATGTACACAGAAAAAATTACTAAATTTCTCCAATCACCAAATTTGTTCTAAATTAAAAATATCAAGCAAACAAGTTGTTGATTTTGCACCTATTACCAAAATCATTATATTGATTACTAAAAATTTTAAAATTTTAAAAAAATATTTTCAATAAATGATATTTTTAATTTTAATTAAAAAAGTGATCAAAAAACTTTGCCATTTCAAACAATGTGTAAATTTATTTAAATAAATATTGACAATTCACAACAACAATTCTACGTGTTTAAATTATTTTATTTTAAACGAAAAAAGTCAATTAAGATTTTTTGTTATTTAATTGAAAATTTATTTCAAAACAACTAAAATGTTAATTAAATCAAAATTAAATTTTTAATTTTCTTTTAACTAAAAAATAATTGATTCAATTATCACATTAATTAAATTTAAATACTTTTTAAACCATTTTATTAATTGATAAAACACTTTTTTTCTGTGTATATTTCAAACATTTACGTGTTACACCGTTCAGAAATGTATTAAATTTAAACTAAAGTATCTATGTAGATCATTGGGTTTATTAAATACAAATTTTAACTTTAAATTGTACAAGTAATATATAACATATAACATACAAATAAAAATTTTCCATATCGTTGCTGTTTTCCAGTATTTTTCTTCCTCAAAAAATATTCAACATTTTTTATTTTTCGAATTTATTCTATTAGTTAGATTTCAGTTATGTATTTTATAAAGCTTTTTTTGTAATAGTTCTATTCCTTAAATTTTTAGGAATGACTTTATACACTACCAGACTATTATCTTGTATCTTCTAATAATAATAATAGTCTGGTAGTGTATAAAGTCATTCCTAAAAATTTAAGGAATAGAACTTTTACAAAAAAGCTTTATAAAATACATAACTGAAATTTAACTAATAGAATAAATTCGAAAAATAAAAAATTTTTAATATAATAAAGTTGCTTATAAAAAGAAATAATTCAAAATATCTATTCCTCAAAAAATAAAATTACTCGTAGAGTTTAAACGGATTTGATTTACTTTATTTTCAAACTCTACTTAGAGTCCTAGGCGTTTGTTGATTGTAAGAGCCTCGACCGCCGGATGCCTTATTGCCACGATAAAATCTTGCAGAAACTTTTGCACTTGCAAAAATAACTATTAGCATTAAACCAAACAATTTGAAATTAATTTTTAGTTGCTTTAGAAAAACTAATTAGATTACCATGAATGCGAGACTATTTATGAAAAAAACAACTAGAAATTGGTAAATTTTTATTTCTTATTAATAAATGTTTTTTTTTAAAGGGGATTAACCTATTCCTGGGACTTTTTTTTAATTAACCAGACATGTGATTTTTTTTTAAATTTCATGCAATTGTCTTTTCAACTGGCCTTCTAGTTAGTAACCACTTTAAAACCTTTTTTCAAACTAAATTTTATGTTATTAATATATAGACAAACTGTGTTTTGAGGAGATATTTTTACTTATGTAGGCTGTCACAATGTTTTACAAATGTTTACAATGTAAGTGTAATATTAAAAAAAAATTATTTTATTATGTCGCTGGCCATGACCCACTGTTAAAGGTTCTTTAATTTTTTACAAAATAAGTGACTGGAAACAAAACACTGTTGTTTTCCATGTTCTTTGGACTTTCCTTTTCACAGTTGTATAACAATCTTAGTATGACATAAAATTGTATGAAGTAAATATATATTAAAGAACCCTAAGCAGCTGTAAAAAACGAATAATCTCTGTAGTTGTACGTAGCAAGTTACATGCACAAAGGCGCAGGATGCCTTGACGCGATTAATGCCATAAGGAGGTTTACTTTTGTAGGCGTCACAAAAGGCGCTAAAAAAAATTAGCGGTTTTTGGCAAATAAAAGTTTATTTTTACTTCTGGTCGTGACGCATAAAAAACGTTGCGTGAAAATTGAAGGTATGAAAAGCATGCAATGCGTTGACGCGGAAACCCGTGGTGTGGACCTTCAGATGAACTTAAAGACATTGACAAGTGTCACAATTGAAGCAACTTAATGTATAGTTTTGTTAATTTCAACATTAAATTTATTAGCAAGTTTTCTTTAAAATTAAATTTGCTTTCATTTTGTTTTAACCTTTTCAAACAAAAGGAGGGGTCATTTTATTAAAAATGATCTAATGAATACAAAATAACATAACTTGTCTTGAAGTATTTTCTATGATAGCAAATTCTATATTAAGGGCAAACTAAACTACACAAACGGTTAGACAAACAAGCAAATATTGATATATTTCTTTTCGGTCGAGATGGCGCTGCAGTGTGCCAAAATGGATTTTTCGACTTACAGGGTCTAACAATAAATGATAAATGATACATAAAGACTTAAGAATCCGAACGTGATTTGGAAACAAAATTTAACATTAAAGTATTATATGCAAAAAGAGATTTATTTCTTAAGAAGAAATACTACTGAGCCCTTATAGTAAAATCCTTTACTTTGGAATTGCTGAAAAAATTAAAACCTTTCAAATATGTTACTTTTATTTGGGATCCGATGTATAAGTATAGATACTTTATTAGTTTCATGATGATTTCATATATTTGAACCAATTGTAACTATAAGTCCTATGTTGTTCACAAAAATGTTTCTTTGATAAAATAGACATATGTACATACATAGTTTCTAGCGTTCATAGGGTGAGAATATACCATTTTTATCGACACTCGACAGCTTTGAAATCTCTTATGTTAAAAGGTATATACAATGTATACTTATATGACATATAAGTTTGTCATTCCGTTTGTAATTTCTACAATATTGATCTTAGGCCCTATAAAGTATATATATTCTGGACCCTTTGAGCAGCGAAGTTGATTTGACGATGTCCGTCTGTCCATGAGTCCGTTGAAATGGGGTTTGTGAAGACCCCAGATATGATGGGGACCAGGTGGTTACATATTTATGTCACATATAGTCTGGAATTATTTGCTATTGAAATTCAGCAAGATCGGTCATCAAATATTTTTTTTTATTTCCAAATTAGGTACAAGCATATTGGTTATCGCTGCACAACATCCGACAAAATGTGGGCGGGATTGGAGAGGTGGGCTTGGCTCAAAATTGATTTATTTATATCTAAAGAGCGGTATTTATATAACTTTCGGTTATGATCGCACCATGGTGAAGGGTATTTGGATTCGGCATAGCCGAATAAAGCACTCTTACTTGTTTTTTTATATTCCTAAAGCTAAAGCCATATTTAAAACAGTTTTTTTTGAAGGTTACTATTTTTCAAACATACAGTAAGGATTTTATTTCAGCTCTTTACCCTTTTACGATTTTAAACATATTAATTTTTAAGTCAATTCAATGGGAATAACTTTTTTTTCTTTTTTTCTGATTGTATATTTAAAATTTAGATTATATGTTGATATAATGTATTAATAAACTTTATGTATACATACATATGTACATACATAATAATACTTCCATTTAATCAATATTTTGAATAATTAAAAAAACTTGCTAGTGCTATTATTTAAGATAAAGTAATTAAATGGAATATTGCCCCGTAGAAGTGTATCAAATTAAATAAGTTTAATTATAACGCCATCATTTTATTTGGCTTTCCTTCAGTTTTTTTGCATCACCATATAATTTTAGTTCTTATTTATGTTTATTATTAAATAAGCTTGAAAAGCAAAAAACGTTGTTAGATGATGACAACATGGCAATGAGAAAATACTAAAATTTAGTTACTAAATACTGAAACGTTATACAACCATCAGAATGCAAAGGAAACAAATAAAACAAAACACTAAATCAAGGATATTCACTATCTTATGAGTATAATAACTACATAGAAACAAAAGCTTTGTTGTTGTTTATATGTTGTTTTATATTTTAAAAAGTAATATTTTTATTATGATTTAAATTTTAAACAACAAATTTTTGAAGTTAAAATTCAAGCCATTTTACTATCTAAATTCTTGGGGTTGGGGGATTTGGGTTGTATGGTCCAGTACTGCTTGGCATTTTATCCTTTTTAATCCAACTTGGCTTTGCTTGACTTTCTCCCACAATAAGAATGACCGCCAACAATAAAATATAAACGATTTTAAAATTCATGTTTAATAAGTTCGATTGATTTAAATTATACTGATTTGCATTAGGATTTTGTAGAACTATTTATACTTATATTTTTTTGTTTTGAATCGTAAATTAATTTTTCTTAAATACTGATATAGCCAGGGGAATTTTAATTTGGTGCATCTTCAGTGATAAGGGGAAATACAAAAAATCGCTTAATCTTAATTAAAAATCTTTATTAAAAAAAAAAAATCATAATAAAGTCATTAAATTTGACAAGCGCTATTTCTGCCGCAACTATTGGGTCCCAAATTGACAATTGACTTCAACCGTACCGAAAAAACGTCTTATTGAGCTACTTAACATGTCTATGTATTCCGAAAGTGTTGAAAACACGATGATACCTACAGGTGGTAAAATTTCTGGTAGGTCTACAAGAATTGGCCTTTTGTGCGTTTGTGAAAAAATTATAAGAGGATCCAAGGACGATGCTGTAATTCTACCAAAAAAGAGGTGCAGAGATACCTTATATCTCCTAATATTTCTAGAGACGCAGATCCGCTTATTTACTGGTGCAATTACATGTTATACCACAACTTGAAGAAATAAGCGCAGGAATTCTTAAGTTTTCAAATGAATTCGGTCGCATCTGAGAGACTATTTTTCACTACAGGTCTGGTTAAACGGACTTGCGAAATCGTCTATCTCCGCATAGGTTGAAAATACTTTTTTTATTTAACAAAAATCTTATTAAAATATTTGTAAGAAATGTTTTATTTTTTGCTAATTTTATCATGAACTCAAATTAAATTTTATTATAATTATAATAAATCCTATTAATACCAATTTTAAATATTTACTCTACTAGAGTTTTGTTAATTTTTAGCTTAAATTCAAATTCAATGTGCGTATCGGTATCAATATCGGCGATATTTTTGTTTGCGTATCGGTACCGTATCGGAAAAAAGCCGTATCGTTACATCGCTACTTTAAACTAAAACCGGCTTTAAATGCATGTGAACACCATTATTCAGAGTATACTTTAGAAAAAGTCGACTTTATTTTTGACTATGATTATGGGCCAATATGTATATACATATGAATATTTATATATACATATAGGGGGGATTCACAAGGTGTGCTATCAAGTCATATCGTCATAGTGTCCTTAATAATATTTTAGAATTGTTTAAAAAAAAAAAATATTTTTTTATGTTGTTTGAAACAAAACAATATTTTTTTTTAAACAATTGTAAAATATTATTTAGGAAAAAAACAGTTACATACATACATACGACTATACAACACTCAAGGATATTTAAACAAATAAAACTGCCAACCAAATACTATATAAAGAGCACAATTTTTAAACTTTTGGTTTGCTCATGCCAACTTCGACTATGTTCACCTCCCTTGCATATTAAGACATTAAATTTAAAATAAATATCTGGCTTTCAATTTAATACTTTGCACACTTTCTACTAATGTTGATGTTCTAAGTATGTACTCATGTGTGTACATGACAAAAACAAACAAAAGTTGAAACAATTTATTTGATTACAATTACTTCAAAGTAATTATGATCGTAATTAATTAATAAAATGACAGATAAAAGCATGATGTAAGTTTAAAAAAGAGCAAAGTATGCATAAAAAAATTTTTTTTATTTTAAGTTATCCCTTTAACAGGTTTTCCTAAAAATTCGGATTTCGAAAATTCTAATAACAGATTGAGAAAAAAATAAAAAATATTATAAAGAAAAAACGATTTTTTTTATGAAATATCAATTATTTTCATCGATTTTTTTTAATATTAAAAACTTATTTGATATTTTAAAAGTGTTTTAATATTAAAATTTATGATTTTAGAAAAAATATGACAGCCTGAAATTCTTATGAATGAGTCCCGTTAGGCATATGGCCGTTGTGCCCAATTCCTTCCATCTCAAGGAATCTTACCTATTAGAAAATTAAGGCTATGGAAAACGCTACCATAGTCTATAAACACCATATCAAAATTGTATTTATGAAAATATTAATAAATTTTTGAAAATTTGACTTAGAAGTAAAATTTTTTTCAAACTGTTGTTTTTCAATATTGTCGTTATAACAACTCGTGTTATTCCAAAAAGCCATCCTTTGGCCCCTATGAATATTGAGACTAAAAAATTGACAGGTGTCAAATATAAGCATTTTCTGACAGTATTTAAGTTTGAGAATAACAAATTAGTGTCGTTGAAAAATACAACAGAAAAAATGTGAAATTATATAAAAGCAAGTTAGAGTGGTATATTCGGCTGTCCGAATCTTTGATATCCTCCACCGACATTTCAAATATTTCAGGAGTGGGCTCTATATGATATCTATATATTATTAATTAAGCCGGACATTTGCGGTTTAGAACTATATTAAATTGTTAACCGACAATCGGAAAGTTTTATGCTTTTCTTTTTAGAAATTTGAGCTGGCTTGAGTTAAATATCATGATTCGTAACAGTTTAAGACGAACTTAAATGATTTTCAGGAGAGTAATTTATATTGGACCCATGGTAAAATATGGATCAATCATCCCAAAATTCTGTAGAGTGATTTCTGGTATTCAAAAACATAAATTAGAATAAAAATCAATACAGCAGTGAAATTAGTTTGAGCGTTTGCAGTGAATTTCAGAAGGCTGCCTAATATGGGATCTAAAAAATTATACATTTTTTATGCCCATATGGAGCTAAGTTGAAACATATTTTTACGCAATATCTATATCTGCTACGGCTTAAGGCATATTTAGTTAATTTCCCAGAGTGGGATTTATATGGGGGCTATGATAATTTAATTAAATGCGTTTTAATTGTAAAAATTTTTTATTTTACTTTTAGCAATTTTATAAATTTGTATAAGAAAATAATTATTATGATTATGTTATATTAAAGAAAAAAATGGAAAAGAATTTTTATGGCTAAACAAGTTGGAATATGGCTAATGGCTAAACTCATTTTTAAATGGCTAAACAAGGTGAAAAATGGCTAAATCTAGCCACTAAATGGCTTAATTGGCAGCACTGGTTACAATTACATGCAAGATCTATTTTATAAATTCGATTATCTCAAAATGTTCATTACAATAAGGGTATTCACGGGAAAACTTGCACTCTTGCGAAAAATTTAATTTGCAAAAACAATAACAACCAATACATACAATTTTTTGAGCTCAATTAAATATTTTAATTTTCAAAACAATTTTTTTTTTGTATACCCATACTCTTAAAATGTAGTGATATATAGTATGTTTAAATATTTTTTCCACTAATAACAAAAACATATATAAATTATTTAAATTTTTGGTGTTAGTTCAGAAATAACAAAGTTATAGAGTTTAAGCTGAAATCTCCCTCTATGTATTGCAGTGAAAAGTTCTCTCTCTCGTCGCTTAATATTGTGTTTTTGTACTTTTTAAGATTTGTCTGCTTATTTTCATTAATTTTAAATAAATAAGAATTTTAAAGATACCTTAGATCTGCCTTTATTTTTAGAAACGCTGATCCGCTTGGTTACTAGCGAAATTGTATCTTTTACCCAAATTTGAAAAAAATGGCGCAGAAATAATTAAGTTTTAAAGGATTTCTGTCGCATTTGAGAAACTATTTTCTACTGTAGGTCTGGTTTAAACGGATTTGCGAAATCATCTATTTCCTCAAAAGTTGAGAAAATTTGTATTTTTTTTTAAACGAAAAACTTATAAATATGAAAATGGGGATTATTAGCACATCATTAATAAATGAATTAATTAATGAATTTTAAATATTACTAATCCCTTACGCGTTTTTTTTTTGTTAATTTTACCATGAATTGCAATAAAATTCGGTGTTTTTTAAATCTTATTAATATAAATTTATAATAATATTTTACGCAGTTATTTTGCTTACTTGAATTTTGTTAATTTTATCTTAAATTCAAATTTAATATGCGTATCGGTATCGCCGATATTTCTTTTTGAGTATCGTATCGGCGATAAGGTGTATCGTTACTTCCCTAATTTATTTACACTTAATTTTTATAGAATAGCTATAAACATCACATTTTTTACATAAAATTTACAACTGGAAGAAACAGACTGAATTATCGTGTTATATAAAAATGTATAAATAAAAATAGTATTAACCACAAGCATGCTTGCAAAATAAAAACTGTTTATTGTGGTCGTTTAGTAAATTAAGGTACATATTTTTAGTGTGTTGTATGATGAAAATAAAAATAAATTATAAAATATTCAGCTAATTTCATATGGAAAAAAATGGATGTAAAACAAATTTAAATGGATTCAATATAAACCTTGGATTAAATAACTATTAAAGGATACTCTTCAACACATTTACTATAAATACTTTATTAAAACTTAACATCGATAAAAGTTTATTAACATGGAACCCGGTTTTAAGATATTTAGATTCGAAAAGTTTTACTAAAGCATTATAATGCAGTACAATCGCTTTGATCACTTGCAGAGTTTTTTGACATAAATGTGCTGCAGAGTACATATTAACTGTCTTAAGCACAAAAAAAAATATTATAGTTTGCATTAGTTAATCAATGCATTTACCCCATACACTTTTGATAGGCTTAATGCATTTGTTAACTTATGTGAACTTTAATTTTTTTTTTTGCATAATAAAGTAAAACTTCATAAATTAAACTGATAAATAAAATTCTTATAATAAAAACACACGTACAAACCGCAAATGAAGTGAAAAGAAATAAAAACCGCGAAAAGATGTTTTAATAAATTAAAAAAAAAAACAGATCAGTTTTTAAAGGTAAAGAGAAATACAGAAAGAAATAAAACTGAATGATTTAGATGTAACTTACCACCTGATTGACGTAAACCAGCACTGTTTGGTGGTGTTATACTAGTACTCATGGCATTTGTGGATACTGATTGTTGTTGCTGTGGTTGCTGTGTGGAAATGCCCATATTTAATGAGGCTGAACTTTGACCCAGTTGACCAACAGAACTGCCACTACTAGCAGCGCCACCTGCAGATGAGGGCACACTACTTGATTGTTGATATTGTGGGGATTGTTGCATTAAACTAGCCGTCGATGATGGTGTAGGTGAGTCGTTACCAGTGGACGACGATACATGACCATGATAACTAGCAATACGTATGGGTGTACTTGTGCTACTACCAGTCACTGTTAGATTACTGTGAGAGTCTGATTTCATAGAAATTGTGCTACCACCTGCACCACCAACTGCTGTTGTACTACTGCTGCTATTTACAGAACTTTGTGCCATTGAAATATTGATGAAGAGTTTTTACTTTTTTTTTTTTTTATTATTTTTTTGTCTTTAATTTTAATTTTGTAAATTTTTTTTTTTTTATTATTATTATTGGAATTATGTTATTTTGTATTTGAATTATGTTAGTTTGTATTTGAAATTATATAAGTCTGACTTCTTATATTTTTTATTTATTTAAAGTATATGCACTATTTTTTATTTAGTAAATAATATAAACAAAGTTTTTATAAATCAATATAATTTCGGGTTGATTCGATTAATATTTATATTTCCTACCTTAAAATTTAAAAAAAAATTAAATGTAAAACAAACGCTTTATTATATTGATAAAATAAATTTATATAAGGTACAGATTGTTTTACGAATGGCGAGATAAAACTTTATTTATCATATTTTGGCTTAAGATTTATTATAACCCAGCTAGCATTTTGAAATTTTTGATCGTATAAATGATACTTTTGTCGAAAGAAAAGGGTACCCTACCTGCGAATCTTCTTGGTGAGGGATTTATAAGTCAATTATTTTTTGTTGTTTTTATTAGTTTAGAGACATTTTCGACTCTTTTTTTTAAAAGTAGTTGTTATTGAATTTTAAATCATAAGCGCGAATCATTTTGGTGTCGATTTTTAAGCGTGTAAGTGATATATCAGTTTTAAATAATACTCAAAGTACTCAAGAAAGACTCATGCAGATCTTCCAAATGCTAGCAGGGAAAATTTTATAAAATAAATACATACACACATATGCATGTATGAGATATGTGATGGAAATCGATTTTAAAAACAAAACGGTTTAAACCGAAAATTTCGTATTTAGTATATTTAAAAATTGATTTCTAGTACATTTCTTATTTCCTAAAATTGTATATATATTTTTAAAAATCAATCCCGATTGGCATCCCTAGTAGGTTTATATATAAACAAGTTCCATTTGATTTACAAGTATTTTTTGAAACATAAAAATATTAGCCAGGCGAATTCATGTATACGGTGGTGTCGATACTAAAACAAGTAACAACACCAAAAACACTACAATGTATTTTTTTGTTGCTGTCGTTGATCGATATGTCATAAACACAAGCAACTTTTGACATTTCTCTCTCTAAGAAAATAAAGTAGCATAGCTGTGCTTTTAACGCCACCTGGTAAATGAATTCGCCTTGAATATTAGTTAATTTAATTCGTAAGCTCGTGTACAATACCAAAATGGGCATGCGGTCATCGATGGGTTAATATAATGAGAAAAAGTTATTCTTCACGATTTTATTACAAAACAATATTGTAAAAAAATACAACCGCAAAAGTTGAATATTATTATTAATTAAAATTTGTAGTGGGAATGACGTGTTTTTACCTACATATAATATTTTATTGTAGTTATGTATGATTGGGTTATTTTTTATATTTTGCTAAGGTATTGATTTTTTCTGTTTTTTTTTCTTGTGATTAAAGTACCTATACCTATGAATCAATTTTTGATTTAATTTAGTGTATATAAATACAATATAGGTAGTTAATAATGACAATTTATTAATTTAATGATTTTAAAGTGTTTATTACAGCTTTTAGATTTATATTCAAGAAATTTGCATTAAAATACGCAAACTTTTTTTGTTTTTATTTTTTGTTATATCCATACAAATGTATGTATGTATGTGCACAATTCGTCATTAAAATAAAATATTAAGCAAAATGTTTTTGCTAAACCAACCACCACCGCTTGATTTGATTTTTTGTTGCTTTTTTTAATTTCAATTCCACCGTTTTTTATGAAATTTAATGCAAACGTAACACGTAACCACGAACAACTAACTTAAATAATTCCGAAAAATTTATTTTCTCCCCAAGAAAAATTTTTATTTGCTCCAAACTAGTTTTTCGTTTCAACTACGTATTTCCATTTGAGATTATTTTTTAATTTTGAATCGTGCGTGCGCATGTTTTATTTGCCATAAACGAGTACAGCTGTTTAGTTTTATGAAAAGTATGGAGAAATAAGAATGCTATAAGCTCGATGAGCTCATCATCCACATCAACATCGCACAGAATAAATAAGACAACAAAGCAAGGCAGACAGCAAACATAGTATTTGCCATCAAAGTTAAGCGCTTTTTATAGATTATCATACATACGTATGTATGTAATACCTATGGTACTCCATGTTCACAAAATCCTAATTTTTTTTAAATAAACCAATTACAGATTACAACCGGCTTTTATAGAGGTCTGGATTCAACTGTTCTTTTTTATTCCAAAGCAAAAAAAAAACAATATTAATATTCGTTTACGGTTTTTATTTGTATTTACATTTGTGTTAATATAGGTTTTTGGATAATGGAAGGAGGGGTCCACAAATTGGAGTCAAAAGTTTTTACTTTTTTTCATTTGAATTCTTGAACGGAGAAATTAATTAAGTTTTTTTCTTTATTAGGTATGTATGTACGTTCCAGTACTTTTACAGTAAAATGCAGTAAATGAGTAATTATGTACTTCGTAAACTGAAAAATTACTCCATGGTCCAATTATACCATGAATTACTCTCAAAACAAGCTATTGCCCAAAAAGTACGCTGATGAACAATTTGTAAAAAAACAGCTGATGGCAAATAAATGTAGTGATGAAAAACTTTTACACTTTTAACTACTTAACTGGCTTTCTTGTCGGTACTCGATATAATACTTTGGAACAAATCTAGTTTACCGACGCAGCTCCAATTAACTATTCTGCAATATGGATCGCGATCCATCAATACTGCATTACGTAAGGCTTGGCCGCAAAAGACAAACCATGGCAACGTTGTTGTACATAATTTTTGACAGCATTGGGTTCTTTACACAAACAAATTTGTTTGTTTTTGTTGTATTGTTGTACAACAACACGTAGTAGATTTCAAAAAACTCCACATTCCGTTGGCCTCCCAGGTCTCCTGACCTTTCTGCATCCGATTTTTTTTTTTTTTTTGTGGGGTTATTGCAAACATGAACTTTACAAAAGAAACCCAACAAATTTGGATGATTTAAAGCAATCCATTCAAACGGTATTTGAGGTAATTCCCGCTGCAACCCTCCAAGCAGTAATGAATAACTTTTTGCTAAGATGTCGTAGATGTGTCACCGAGGATGGAGGCCATTTGAATTCAATTATTTTCAAAAATTAATGAATTACTTTAATAAAAATGTATTATTTTTCAAATGAATTAATAAAAAATAAATTACATAAACTTTACAAAAATTTATTTGAGTTTCTTAGGGCTAATAAATCAGAGCAAGTTAAACTCTATTTTTGGTTTAAAATGTGTTTAAGCCAACAAATCTATAAATCAGAAAACATATAAACCATCTTTAAACGCATAAAATTGGGAGTTTAAACTACCAATACAAACCATATGAATTTGTCTACATTTATCGTAGTGCTGCCACATGTTTCTTTTTACACCACATATAATACATGGGACACTGATTTACAACTGTTGAGTTTAAACTACATATAAATTTAAGTTTAGTTCAACTAAACCAGCGTTTAAACACTCACTGATTTATTAGCCATTAATGTAGCAAAATTCATCAGCCACCCTGTAGAACTACACAAGGTACTTGTTGTAGCATGCTGTATACTTGTACCATGCTGTAGACTTTGTTGAAAATTGAGAACGCTATCTCCAGTTGGCATACTACTTTTGTATACAGTGTGGCCAGTTTGGCATTTTTGCAACTAAATTTAGCATTAAAAATTTAAATTTAGCTGCAAATTTTTCATTTACCACTTGACATTTTATTTAGCATTTTTTAAAAATGTTTTTAGCTTTTTAGCAGTATTTATTTTTAAAATTTGGACGAATAGTTTTATTGATATTACTAAATTTTTTTTTATAAATTATAATAAATTTTGACTAGAATTAAGGCCACTTTAGCCGACAGTAAATGTAATGAAATGCAATGTAACGAACCGTAACGTACTGTAAGCTCTTTTGTGCACTTATAGAACATGTAAGAACGTGTCATCTGTTTTTTAAAAACATTAGTATACATAAAACAACACACACAGTGATGTGAATTTAAAATGTTCCGCTTTGCAGGAAAAGTATACGTTAACCTTTTGATTTCCCATCACTGTGTGTGTTGTTTTGTGTATACTATTGCTCAAGGCGAATTCATTTACCAGGTGGCGTTGAAAGCACAGCTGTGCTACTTTTTTTTCTTACTTAGAGAGAAATGTCAAAAGTTGCGTGTGTTTTTGACATATCGATCAACGAAAGCAACAAAAAAATACATTGTTGTGTTTTTGGTGTTGTTACTTGTTGTAGTATCGACACCACCTTATACATAAATTCGCCTTGCTTTTGCTTTTTTGTTTATGTATGTGAAAACATATGACACGTTTTTAGATGTTCTATAAGTGCACCAACGTGCAAACAGTCCGTTACAGTAAGTTACGGGAAAAGCAACGTTCGCCTAACTCAGCCTTTACGGTTGGCTAATGCGGCCTTTATTAGTTTTACCCAATGTTGTTGAATTCGCCTTGGAGTCGGCATACTAGTTATATACCAAGCCGAATTCATACAGGTGACCGCATCATGCAATAGTTATGCTAGATATCCCTTTTTTTAAAAAATACTTTGTATTTAGTTTTTGGAAAAAGTTAGAGTGAATGTCAAAATTATTTGTTAAAAACATAAACAAAGAATTTTTTTGTTTATAAAATATACATAATTGCCTTAAAAGGTAAATCTTTTTCCTGTATTGCAATTTTATTGTGGCTTCACTTATTCCTTACGCACTTTTTGTTCCTTGATTTTATATTTTATACCTACCTATACATTTTTTTTTTTTTGTTTTATAAAATTTAAATAATTTTTCATGAATTTTAAATTTGAACTAATTTTTTCAGAAAATGTAAACGAAGGTTCACATTCAGTTGCTTGTGTTTTTGGCATATCGATCAACGAAAGCAACAAAAAAATACATTGTTGTGTTTTTGGTGTTGTTACTTGTTGTAGTATCGACACCACCGTATACATGAACTCGATTTGGATGCCGCTTTATAAACATTCTTCTATCATATTTGTTTACATTTGGCAAACTTGTGTCTGGTTAACTTTTTTTTCTATTGGTTACTTAAAAAAGGCAGTACTTAGTACTTTACACTTTAACAACTCCAAAAATTAAAACAAAAAAAAGGGTTTTAAGTTGGTATGGAGCTACATACACAGATTACACAATCTGTGCTACATATGTATATGAATGTTTCACAAGCAAGTTTAATTAATTAATATTTATTCACTTTTTGTTTCAGTTTTATTTAAACTTCTTTTTTTTAATAATGTTTTCACAATTTGTATGCTTTTTGTGCGTTTACTTTTGCATGTTTTACTTAATTATACAACACACAAGAAAACAAACTTTGTATTTTGCAAACTTTTCCCAGAGTTGACAAAAATTTAGTATTTGAGGCCGTTTTACACTATCACACAAGTCATGCTATGTTTACACTTGGGTTTTTAAACGCGTGTAAGCAAAATGTTGATTAAGGCCCTAATCATGTAAAACACAACTCAACGCCAAAGAATAACATTGAAAGCACAAACAATATTATAAATATTTGGTAATTTTGTTGTTGCCCAAAACTAAAACTATGTGATGAAGTCGGTAACTCTTTTTTGTTTTCTGGTACTTTTTTTAATTTGAGAAGTAAACAAATTATTTCAAGTTGACGCTTCGACGACATTTTGAAAATGAACTGGCAGTGGCATGTGTAAACAGAAAAGCAAATGGCATGAGATTCGACTATTTCGAACACTGAGGGGGGGCCCTGAACAATGTGAGGATAAAGGCTATAATGCAGGCACTGAGTGATTTAGGGGTTTCGGTATTCTTGGTCGAATGGATAACTCTGCTGCTAAGCATCAGCACTCGGACTGGGGAAATGACGTCAAAATGAGAGTAAAAAGTTAACGGACCTGCGCCATGCGCTATCTTGTTTTCTTATTTTCATGGATAATACCAACCAATATGTTTAGTTTTCAAAATTAGCAGGTAAAATATACAACCCTTCGTAACCCAATAATAACGTAAAACATATAAACTTAATGGCAGCAGAGAGCTCGTTGGAAAAGCAATTTTGATTTTTTTTTTTAATTTTGAAGTGTTAATTTTATTAGGTTATATACAGAAAGTGAAGTTAAGTTTATTTGAGGCTTAAAAAAAAGAGAATTACAAAGAAAAGTTAAAACTTTTGGAAACTTGTTGCCGCTTCTTTAGAGGCTAAGAATAATGGTCAATAATGGTCATATACGTTCAGAAATGTAGTGGGAACTCGCAAATTTATATGAAAACTTCAGAAGCCCATAACTCCGAGACTTTTCCATTTTCATTTTTCTTATTTTTTAATTTTCTATTAAGCATCGTACACATTAGGCAACAACATTTTCACTGGTGTTCATAATAGAGCAACAATTTTTTTCGTAGCCACACATTTTCAGTAAAAAAACCTTTTGCAAATTTTTCCCAGAACTAAATTATGTATTTATTTTTTAAGACATTTTGTTAAAATTTTCATTCAAAATTAAGGGGCTTATTTTGTAAATCCCTTCACCTTGCGTTAAAAATTTTTTCATATAAACTTTTTTTGAATTTTCAAAAATTTGTATGAAAATATTTTTCAAGCGAGGTGAATGTTTTTACAAAATAGCTCCCTAAATAAAATTTTAATAAACGTCATCAACAATTTCATACAAATTCTGACTTAACGGCTCGTACACAATAGACAGCAACATTTTCACTGGTGTTCATAATAGAGCAAACATTTTTTCACAACCACACACATTTTCCATTAAGACACCGATTGCAAATTTTATCCACAACAATATTACGTATTTATTACAATTTTTAAAACGTTTTGTTGAAAATGTCATTCAAGTAGACTCAACTTTTAAAAAAAAAATTTAGTTTCTTCCCAAACTATTTCATATATTTTCCTTTAATTTTTCGAAAAAACTGTAACTAATTTTTTTAAAAAGTTTACTTCTATTTAAGCAACAATCTGTAAGAAAATGTATATGACGTTTATATGGTTCATAATTGGTTTAATAACAAAGCCAAATTTCTTGAAATCTCTATATTACTAGTGGACTTTTTTTTCAATAAAATATATAAAACATAGTTGTCGTAATAGCGCCTACCCGTTTGGAAAATAAAATTTGATAAACAATTTTTTTTTTGCATAAGATATTTGTAGTACTAAACAAAATAATTTCATTATTTCACAGTTTTGTTTTAAACATAAAAAACTTATACATGCATTTTTATTTTAAGTAAAAAAAAATTACATATTAAAATTATAAAAATAAATTACGGTTATATTATTTTATTAATAAGAGAACGAGACAAAAACATGTAGAGATTTGTAGTTTGTTTAGTCGAGCTTAATTTGTGAATGATGTATGATTTGCTTTGATTCTTTGACACTATAAAAATAGGAATTTTTGTATTTTAATATTACATACGCACTATATTCAAATAAAAATGTTAGATCTATTTTTATTACATTTAGGATATGAATGAACTTGTACACAAAATGTTTATATACATCTATAGTCAGCAAACACACGTTTATATTGGGTGGCTATATAAGAACTGGCTATATATCCATCTATACATTAGTGATTAGATTAATTAGCTTCCCTCACAACTGAACTTTAATATAAACATTAAAGTACAATCACTTTTACCCATAATGACAATAATAATTTTATAATATATATATACTTTTAATTTTGTTTTTGCATTAAGAAAATATGTTTTATTCTAAGTTCTACGAAAAAAATTGTCTTTTTTAATTTTAATCCTATTAAAAATGTTTTTAAAATTTTGTGCTACTTTTTAGAAAAGAAATTTTGCAAAAAACAATACTTTATGTAGTAAAACTATCAATTTTAAGTTTTTTTTAATAGAAGAGCTAAAAATACTTTAAGTAAAAAATAAAGAAATTAAAGAAACAATTTTTATCTTATTCCTCCACGTTCTTAAAATCGAGTTCGAATAAAATTAATACGATTTGAAGAACTTGGAACATTATTTTCTTTTTTCGATCTTGCGGTTTAACAAAAAATTTTTGTTGAAAAAGCATATTTTGATTTTTTAAGCATTAAGTAAATATAAAAAAAAGTTTGATAATTTAACTTCCAAACTTGAGCTTAAAAAAGAAGACACTTGGGAAACAGCAAAAAGAAAAGGCAGGCAATATAGACTAATGTATTGTAACAAAAATTTGTAGTTTTAAACACTAGCTTCATTGTTAACTACTCATTAAGTGTAAACCGGTTTTAATCGTCGAAATCAATATCGGAATCATCTGAATCATAACCCCCTCGTATAGCTTTTCTGGGCCGACTTATATATGTTTTCTTTTTAACATCTGGTGGGGTCATTAGATCACCCTTATAATCAATTGCACCAGACTGTGCTATTCTCCATTCAAGCATATCAGTTGAAAAATCATCACAATTGCCTAAATCGGTAAAGCCGACAATAAAATCCTTTGTTTTACTATCCTTGATCAAAGCTATGGTGGGAATTACTTTGATACGTAAACGTTGAGTGAGAAATGGAGACTTTTCAGCATTTACTTTGCAAAATTTAGCCTCGATGTGTTTGCCAGCCAAAATTTTTAAATGCATGTCAACAATACGACAACGTTCTGTTGAGTCCCGATAGAAATGACACACAATATTAGGAGATTTTTTTGAGATTTCAAAGAATTCCTTTTCATCAGCTAATTCTGTGAAGATGCCGTGACCCTAAAAATAGTGAAAGACATTTAAATATTATTGTTTTATAATTATTCTTTTTCATTAATTTAATTTTTATTTATTTATCGAGCCCAATCTACCTATATCGCACTTGAACATAAAGAAGAGAAAATTTTTATTTGTTCACTTTTTTGTAAAAATCAACACATAGTCTCCATATCTACCCGCTGTAAAAATATCGTGCTGGTTTGTCTACTTTTTGGTAATGAAACTTTTGGTTTAAAAATTATTTTTCATAAGCCTTTATTATTAAATTAAAAATAGTTTTGCTTCTACCGAAAAATTTTAAATAACCTCCTTATGATCAAGTGCGATATGATTAATATATAATGATCAACGTTTTTGTATTTGTACAATAAATATTTAAATTTTTTAAGAATAAGTAAATTTTACTTTTTTCTGGTCTATGAATTTTTTAAGTATTTCAAAAACTTAGGTCGTATGGTTACTATTGCGTCACTAACAGTTTAAAGGTGTAATAAAAGTATGTTCCATATTCCAGCTGACTTCACTAAAAATTTGGAAAATACAATTATTTATTCGAGATATGGTTATTCAGGCTTACGAGTGGAGCCAGAGAAAAAAAAAAAAAAAAAAAAAAAAAAAAAACTAAAATATTTTTTTTTTTTTTTTTAATCTAAGTTTTTATTTTTTAATCAAGCTGAAGCTCATTAATTTGAATTTGTATTAAATTATTTTAGGAAGAAATGAATTTTACAAATGAAATGAATTAAAATTTTATTGATACTTTTTCATTCTACACTGACCACTGGATTGAACCCACGTTCACGGACAGGTTGAAACGATAATAAACAGAACACACAAAAGACTAATGGCCAATTTTACCAATATATTTAAATCACAATTTATGTTTAAAATTCGCTTTTAAATAAAAATAAAATTATATGAAATACCAAGGCGAATTCATACAGGTCACTGCATCATGAGATAAAGTTTGCTAGCTATAAAAAGTTAGAATGAATGTCAAAATTATTTGTTGAATACAAAAACAAGGGATTTTTTTTGTTTATAAAATATACACAATTGCTTAAGAAGGTAAACATTTCTCTTGTATTGCAAATTTATTGTGGCTCCACTTATTCCTTACGCACTTTATATTTTATATTCACTTTTTTGTTTTATAAAATTTAAATAAGTTTTTTATTCAAGTATTTAGATTTTTATTAAATTTTAAATTTTAACTAATTTTTTCACAAAATGTAACCAAAGCTTGACATTTAGTATACACACAAATAAATAAACAATAAGCAGATGACTCGAAAATGTCACCTGTATGAATTCGCCCTTATTACCTGTGAATAGAAAATTTATATTGTCAGCAAATAGAAAAATTTGTCATTGCAACGTACTGATATGTTCATCAATATCGTTCATACATATAAGAAATAATATAGAGCCTTAAGGAATGCCGCTTTAACATCACTTAACCCTCCCATTACCAGCAATTTTTCAACGCTCAATAACCGACAATGTCCCTACACACAATTTTTTAAAATATGCATGCAAATATACCGAAATGGAAACTTAAAAATATGCGCGCGAAAAAACAAACTAATAATTATTAATTAGTTTTATTTGAACAAATGTTTATTATCATGCGTTATCTACGTAGTGAATATCTTTAAAGCTCCAAAAATCCATGGCAGTCATTGACCTGCCAAAACAGAATTATGTAATGAGGTAAGGATTCATATACAAAATGTTTGTGCTGAATATTATCTAGATATCTACACCTACATGAGAGTTTTTCGTCTTAAAGTGATTTTAGTGAGGGGGCTTACATATATGGGACGTATGATTAAATCTGGACACGAACAAAATTCATATTGTAGCTATTATAGAAGTTATCGACGCAAAATATTTTATTAGTACCAACATATAACGTATGTATTTCACTATTTTTAATTGGTTCAGCATAAACGCTGACAGATGGAGATGTGGGTGGGTATGAAATCGACAACTCGTCCAAAAAGAATTTTAAAAATTTTAAATTTTATGCGATTGTACTGTGTTTAACAAATAAAAATAACGATTTTAATGATCCATATTTACGTATACCAATTACTAAAAAAAAAACTAAAAAATACTTTATTTCTGAATTGCGTTCGATTAGGTCGACAGCCCATACTAGTACTACACATACATATGCATGTGTTTTAAGTTAATTGCCTTTATTTGGTTGTGATTAGTAATTAAAGCTAGACAATTAAAGTTTCTTCAAAGTTTTTGTATATTCCAAATTATTCCAAAAATATATAAAAATTAGTGATATTGCTAAAGATCTTATTTGAAGCAAAAAAGTAGTACCTACCTATATTAGTTTTTGAAAAACCTTAAATGAATGCAAATATAGAACTAGTGGACAAAAAAATATTTAAAATCTTTTTCGCAGCATAGATGCCATTTGTCGAAAAAATTCCTAAAGCGCCAAAGCTAAAAAAAAATATATAAGTGGGCAATGGTTCTTAGATATTAAAATAAACCTTAATGGGGCGGCCATAGTCCAGTCAGGAGCTCAATCCGATATAATCTGTAAGTAAGGGCAATCATGAAAAGAAGACTCGGAATGAGCGTCGAAGGACTATTTCCGAGCTAAAGGCAAAAATAAAATAAATCTGGTGAACAATTGAACCTAATGAGTGTTAAATATTAATAGAAACGATGAAACATGTTTGGAGCTGCGTTGGTAAACAAGATTTAAGCCCTTATCTGATATGTAAACAAAACAAATTCTATTTGACAACAGATACAGAAAAAACAGAATTACAAAATGTGTATAAATCAATATTTTTGATTTTTAACTTAAATTCGGGTACATTTTAGATGAACATAATAAAACTATACCAACTATCAATTAGTATTTTAATTAGTTTTTACTTACATTTTTAAGCCATTCTTGTTTCTTTATATTTAATTCTTTCATCTCTCTGATACGCTGTTCTCTGATTGCTTTAAGATCATCTTTATCCAGATTATCGAAACGGTCCAACTGTTCATCTAATTGCTTTTCAATAACTTGTGTTAAGCCAGCCAATTGATTTTCCAAAATGTTGGCCATTGAGCTAATAGTTATTGTTTCTTGTTAGATACTTCTGTAATTAAATTTTCTTTGATACCGAAATATACGAAACTGCGTAGGTTGTTCAAATGACTCTAAGCCAAACGGTAAACAAATTTAGCAATCAGACAGACGACATAATAATCATGCAACAGCAGCATCATAACGCACAAACATACACAGAAGTAGTAGTCATAGATAGCCCGGTTTTATAATTAACAACAGCAATAATAGGAGCAGTAGTGGCATCATACATACAACATATATATTTACCACCCGGTAAATTAAAAACATGTAAATAGGTGTTGTTATCGTAAGTCATAATACGTCATTTATGAAGAAGGCGAGGCAAGATTTTTCCAAAATGCAGGTGCAAATGTTTTTCAAAGATTTGGGTAAAATCAAAAGTTATTTTATTTAATTTCATTTGTTTCTACAATAATACTTAATAAAATATTAAATAAATAAATAAATACCTTAATATTTTTATTTTCTTTTGATATTTAAAAAAAAAATTAATTTTTAAGAACTTGTCCCACACGAATACTAGAAAATATAAAATTTGTTCAAACATCTCTGTTTTACCCATTTTGGCATATTTGACATTTAATAATTTTATTGCTCACAACAAAAATATATGGCTTAGTGTAAAAGCGGCCTACCCCTTTTTGGAGAAAAAACGAAGATATCACATTTCAGTGAATGGTTATGTTAGAAGAAGCACTCGTCTCAACTCGTTACTTTTTTGTTGTGCTCTGCTTGTTTCGTGTGTGCATTTGTGTTGTGTACTCAATAAATTTAATTAATATAATTTAAAACAGTTTTTTTTTATATTAAAAAAATAATCAAAAAAGATATAAGAGTTAAAAACAATCTAAAAGGTTGGTGAAAATTATGAAAGAGAATTTTAATAAAATAGATTTATGTGAATTTTTCCAATTAAGTACGTTAACGGAGTTAGCGTCGGTTTTCTTAATCTAAATGCATTTTTTATTGGTGTAGGAATTGTTATACATAAATATATAAAATCTTATTGATCTATTGTTTTAGCGGGCTTTAAATGAAATGTAAGAATTTTAAATTTGGTAAAATGTTACACAAAACGTTTTTTAACTAAATTCCTTTTATTTATGATTGACGGGTATTGCATAGTAAAAAGCCAACGACCGCCATTTTTGAAAATAAAAAAACTACACTCATACATACACAGGGATAGTGTTTTCCTTCGTTTATCGCTTGAGTACAGTGTTAGCTGAGGATATAATAACAGCGTTCGGATATTTATTTAGATGGTAATTGGACAACATAAAAAAAATTATGCTAACGATGTTTTAAAATATCCTCCTTATCCATAACAACATAAGAAGTTGACTTTTTAATTAAAACTAACCTTGCCTATGTAGAAAATTCGAAGTATGTATTGAAAATATTGGTGTCTAAAAGCCAGCAACTATTCCTTTTTTTTTTTGTTTTTCGCCAGAGGCGGAAATGCATATACGGTTACCCACAGCTTATTTTATTTAACCAGCCTCTTTAGAAGAAAAATCGGCAAAACTGCAGTTTAGGGGGCACCCAAAAAAGGACCACCATGAAATTTTAAAAAATAGAATATGCTACAATTGAAAAGTTTTACACTGCTAATTCTATCTGACATTTACGGAAGCAATTTATTTGTTGCTTTTACACGACATTTATACATTTCACAGTGGGCAATTTAACAAATAAAGTGCTAAATACATATCGTGTAAAAGCACCTTAATTGAGAGGCCGACGCACGTAGGCCAGTCTGGATCCAAAAAAAAGAGTTCGCTAATAACTAATGCTCCTTGCGTCTAAAAGCTACTTTAATTAACCTAGAGGGGAAAAACAAAAACAAAATAGGTACATATTTGCAATCGTGAGCAAATTACCTTTAATTTGAGTACCCACACAACAAAAAGTGGGCAGAGCTTTTTTTTTTTGGATTTCGGGGCTCCCACGGTCCTCAGCCGCTTAATGTTTAAGCTTTTTTTTTGGGTGCCCCGTAAATTAAAAGAAAAAAGTTTTATTCAGCCTTAAATTAACAGTTTTTAAAAATTACAAACTAAAAAATAACAAGAGTTTTAGATTAGGATACTCTTAACCAGGGTGCAACAAGATAGTAATAAATATATTTTCTGCCATTTATATAATGTCTTTTAACAGAAGGTGCCACGTTCACTTTTTAAATCCAGCCCATATTTTCAAAGAGGTTGTGAATTCTTAAACCAGCTATGTATATGTACCAAATTTTGACAAGATTTCTTACCTTTCTTTAGAATGAAAAATAAAAATACAATTCATTTTAAATTCAAAATATATTTGAATATCTAACTTATTTTACTTAAGTTGACTGAATTGAATATATTAAGGGACCTGGAGACTATCAAATATGCCCATCAATCAGTGCATATGTGTAAGCGTCGTTTATTTCAGGCTTTTGCGAAGACGTACAAATAAACACGACAATCAACAATTTTGAACGGGTTAATAGGAAATTTTCTAATGAATATATATATGATTTAGCTAAGGTTAAACCGTTATCCTCGTATGGTTTTGATTTAATGAAACGCTTTATTGACTCTACATAATTTGGATAATGTTTTAATTCAAAATGTCTTAAATGATCAAGTAGGATTCAATTGGCTCAATACCAACTATTACTCACCCTTAGGTTATGTGGAACATGAAACTTTATGTGTAAATAACTTATTACCAAAATTTTACGTTTCAAAAATTACAGGTGCCCACAGGGGATGATTTATTTTTTTAGCTTTAAGTTTAGTTTTTAAGTCAATAAATTTTTACTTCCCCAAAATGTTGTGTAGGGAGCAAGAACTTTAAAACTCATTGTTAGTAATCTTTCACAAATCCTGATAAGTTTGTTACTGTAAAACAATAATATTTATTAATACAAAACATTATAGTTTTAAGTAATCTTTGTAATTTGACTTATATACTTTTTTTTTCTTATGTATATAAACTTAACTTAACTTAACTTAACACAAATCAAACATTTTTTTTACGAACTTTAAAAGTAAGTTTAATAAATGATAACAAACAAAATGAATATATTTTCGTTTAATGGCAGTTTTCTTGTTTCGTATCACATAACAACAATAAAAAGCCCTGTTGTTTGTTTTATTGTACAATAATTGTAATCTCTCGGCTGTCTGCTATAAATATACCTTGGCTTGTGTAAGAAATGGCAAGATGTCAAAAACAATTGCACGATTAAAACAACTCTACAAAAAATCAGCAGGCGTATCGAGCGGACCTACTAATTGTGCCATGGTATTTTGTAAAAAGACAAATTATTTATATTTTTCATGACAACAAATACAAAGTAAATGAAATTTGTTTGTCAATCACAACAGGAGACTATCAAGTCTACATTTACACGTTACATCTTTTGATGCTCAACTTCTTATCACTTCCTTTTTGAAGATGCCAGTATGATCACACGCAGCAACTGGTTTCAACTTTTTTTTTGCTTCAAAACACCAATTTTATTCAACACGATCCAAAAAGAAAAAGAAAAAAAATTTACATGCAGCCATTGTTGTGCATATCCATACGAATGAAAACAAAAAGCGTACTGACCGAGTACAGGCATCTCCGTACCAACCCCCTTCTTCTTTCTCCTAAAACACAAGAGTTGAGCATCAAAAGATGAAACGTGTGAAGGCAGGCCAAATAATCAGCCATAAAATAAAAAAAATAAACTTTTTGATTTTCATCAAGCATCACAACTATGTGATTGATGTGTTTATTTGATAGTCTAGCTTTAGTAAATAGCTTCTCTTTGGTTGTTTACTCATTTGATTTGTTGTTGGATGAAAAACTCATCGTAGTTTAAAAATGAGTGTATTGAAATTGGTTTTTATTTAATCTTGCAGACCTCTAGAGTGCATAAGTTATTTTTATCAAATATTTAAAATAGACAATTTCGAATAACGGATAACCCGAACAATTTATGTCAATTAATTGATTAAAATTAATTTCTGAGAATATTCAACTTTTTTATGTAAAAAAATTTTTGTTTAGATTTCTAACTGATTAAATTCCTTAAAACCTCTTCCAAATGATCATCTACTCAAGACATTGCTTGTTTAATTTTATGTTTTTATGTCTAATATTGACGAAAATTTATTAAAGTACCAGATCCCAGCTAGCATTTTCAATCGTCTAGGAGTCTACTGGGAATCACATGACGAGTGTTTTTGATCGTCGACGAGCTCATTTTTTAATTGTAGACGATTCCTCGCACGGGAGAAACTGTTACACGTGCTGATTCGTATGAGAGATTCTTCCATAACACAGCAAACGACTCTTATATTAATCCTAAAGGGAATCGTTTACGATGTATGTAGAGATTATCTAACGAGTCTTTCAAAAATCATGCCAAGAGTCGTATGAGACTGATAAAGCGATTATTTTACAACTCGTGAAATGCTCAGCCGTATAACTGAGCTACCTAAATAAGGGCATCAAGCGTGTTTTTCATGTCAAAACTTATAATTTTCATACAATTTATATCAAACAAACCTTAAGGTCGGGAAATCAACACCATCCTGCTGGAAAATCTTATTTTACAGATCCTTAGGTCGGTTTGTTTTATTGAAATTGTATTGACAATAGAATTTTCATATTTCAAAAACGCTCTTATTTAGGTAGCTCAGTAATTCTTATATGACTCTTACAAAGAGTCTCAAAAGGCTCATTCCAAGAATAAAAGACGAGCGTGTCAAAAATTTAAAAAAAAAATTAAAAATAAACAATATTGAGATGTTTTTGTTTTTGTAACTCGTCAGATAATCATCAGAAGACTCTTTTATGAGTTGTATATTGAACATAATCGTCTAACAAACAGCCTATACTAGCTGGGTCAGGACTATGAATGTTTAATATAATCTTTAAATATAAATATAAACAAATATAAACAAAAAGACCAGAGGAAGAGCAAACAAATACCAACATGTTTCATCTCAGGTTATGATTCACTCAGGATCCTGCAACTACAATATTATTTTTCTAAGTTTAATATTATAGAAAATTCAAAAATTACCACGTAAAAGAAAGAAATTTAATTTCCCGCATTTCCCCATTTTTACACGTTTTTCCCCCATTGACGAATAAAGGAGGAAAGTGTTCTTAACTGGTTTGCCTATGCCGACTTATATAGTCGAAATATTCAAAAACCGGTTTCTGAAAATGCCGAATAATCGATCACCCTATTTTTTTATATGATAGAATCAAGGCGAATTCATTACAGGTAATCTCGGTACCATAACAGGTACAACACGTAGAAAAACCACAAGCAATTTGTTTTTGTAAAATCATTGCACAATGTCAAAAACAGAAACAGAAAAAAACAAAATGTTGACATCCAACAATTATAAAACTAAAAAAAAAAGTTATCAGCAGGGCTTTTAAGACCACCTCCTTGGATAGAAAAACTGTGAGTAATTGGAAAAATTATTTTTTTATGTGTTTTGCGTATGTGTTAGTAGCAAATTTGAATGCTTATAACTCCGATTTTTAATAAAATATATATATTGTGCACTTTTGTAAGTACATATACCTTTAAAATGGTGTATCTTTTGTTCTAGTCGTTGGGCAAATAGAGGAGAAAAGTGTTCTTAACTGTTTTGCCTTTCCCGATTTATATAGGTATAAGATGTCGGAATATTTTAAATTAAATTTTTTTTAATTAGAGACCCTTTGAAATTTTTTTTTAGCAATTTTAGGAATTAAGGAGTACTACTTGTTCTAAAAGAAGGGTTTCTTGTAAATTAAAATAATTGCATCTTGCTAACATACATACATACATAGGTATATAGTTTACGTCGAAAGAACACTCAGTTTTTTAAGCTGTCCACGAATTAAACAGATTGGTATATCCATTACATGCAAAGTATATGGAGAAGCCCATGTTCCTTCGATTTAATAATTACAAAGATATAATGCAGCCAGTTGTGTTAAATTTCCAAATCATGTGTCATATTAACATTATTGGCCATCTGAGCTTGTTTTCGTTTGAAAACTCTGTATAATAATGCTTTTTCATCCTAAGTAGTAAAAATTGCAATGCTCTTCATTAGTTTTCTAGCCTTGACTGTAAAATTGTATTTTTTTGCTTTATTATTTTTTTTTTTTTGCAAATTTAAATTTGTATCTGTGTCTGTTATTAAGCGTTTATGTGCATACCAGGGTAATAAAAAGCAACAAAAAAAAATTCGTTATAAATAAAACAAAGAATTTTTCATAATTACATAAAGGGATTGGCTTACTAGTACATTTCGTGAATGTAAAAACATAACAAAAAGAAAACTAATGTGCTGTTTTCACAACTCAAGCGATTGAACGTGTAGTAAAATTTATATGAAAAACACACGGTTTTTTGAGTGTTAGTAGGTAGTAAGGTAGTCTGACTATGTTGAGAGCTGAATTTTCTTGGCTGCTCTGGTTTATTTCACGTAAATCCTTTATTCGCTTAATAATAATACCTGACGTAGTACCGTGTTTTTGTACGCGTCTTTTGAAAGTTCCAGTTGATGTTCTCTTGGAACAGTGGGGAATTTAATTTGTGTTTGAGCCATCAAGACAAAACTAATAAAAAATAAAAAATACCGAAACAATTTACTGATGTATTGTTTTCGAAACAGTACACAAATGATGAGATGGTTGTTTCACAGAAACCTACTCCCTTAATTTTGACGTTGTTGTCTTGTATACACTTTTTTGCACACAACAACGCGTGAGCTCTGTTTGATTACGTTAGTCACACTAATGTTAGAAGTACATAACACTTTATCAAGAAAATTAAACTAGTGTTTTTTTCATAGAACAAGTTACATAAATAACATTTTGACGCGTTTGCGGCAGAAAATTGGTTAACTTTGAACTTTTTAACGCGTTGTGTACTTTTGACATATCACCACTAATTCAAAAAAAAAAAAAAAAAAAATTCATTAAAATTTACATGAAATCGAAATTTCATTTTCAAGATGTCGTCGTGTTTTGCTTCTTTCAAGCTTTAGAGTTGCCCAGACAATTACTCACGCCGAACTTCAGGCATTCGTTCAAATTAATATTTATTTTTATTAGGTTTTCATGATATTTATTGTATATTTTAATTAGAATCAACACAATGATTAATATTTAGTTAAACAAATATATTAAAATTCTTTATACCTATAAACACAAAAAAATGTTCAATTGGCAACACTGCTTTGTTATTGTCATTTGCTATCATGAAATCGCTTTCTTGAAATTTTCATTGAAAGCTAGCTGAAAGTTTGACTCAAGGGGTCTATCCATTAGGTCTCCGCAAGGAGCCAGATGTTTATTTGGTTTATTACTCAACGATGTCAAAAGTTGTTTACATTTTGCTTATACGTGTACAGATCATAACTTAATATCTTGTAAACTTAAAAGTAATGCTCCATGCTCAGAATATATGGAAACTTTTTATCGAGTTTGTAATTATGATCGTGCGAAGGAAAGACTTACTTATTATTTACAAGAATTTCAAGAAACTGGTGATACTTCGCAGATAATAACATACATATATTTCAAATGCTACTCGTGATGCAACAGTTGAAAAACGTGATAAGATATTTATTAAAGCTGAGTTAACTCCCTGGATAATTAAAACTTACAGGCCCTTATAATTTATAAAATAAAATTATTAAAATTTAGAAAAAAAAACGTAATTCTAATATAGAAAGTAGATTAAAAAGAATCAGTAATATAATTAGAAAAGCGTGCAGGGAAAATGTTGGAAATTTTTAAAGGAAAATCTTTCTAGAAAATACAAAAGTCAAATTAATATAAAAGATTTTAATGGATACTAATATTGTTAACAGCTAAAGCACGAGCTATGTTTACATTTGTCCTTCAAGTTGTGCTGAAAAAGGTCAACAAGAAAAAAGAAAGACAAAAACATGAAAAACAAAAATGTACTTTGGATTTCAAGAAGAATAATTGACAAAAAGTACGAAAAAACAGAAGTTCGGAAGAAATGTAAATCAATTAAAATAGATAATCATTCATTCAAAAAGCAAATTTCGATCTACCAAAGTGAAATACCTTTTGGTTTAAGGATTGATGTTTGACTATTGACGTCATCCGGCTTCAATAGCCGAGTGAGTAAAACGGCAAACCCCACTGTCGGGATTGTGTGGTTACAATCGAAACTAGTATGGGCAACCCGTCCGTGAAAGCCTGGGTTCAAATCTCAGCGCAGTCAAGAATGAAAAATTATCAATAAAATTTTAATTAATTTCATGTTGTAAAAATTCCTGTATTCATAAAAATAATTTAATAAAAAATAAATTCAATGAACTTAAGCCTAATTAAAAATATCTTAATTTGGATTAAAAACCATTAACAGTTCAACCCCACTGTCAAGATTGTGTGGTTACAATCGAAGCTAGTATGGGCAACCTGTCCGTGAAAGCATGGGTTTAAATGTAGTAAATAGTATATGCAAGGGTTGGATGATGGTTTTAGTGGTGTAGCTGGCATATTTTAGGACTTTTCCAAAGCGTTTGATCTTGTTGATCATAATATATTGTTGCAAAATTAAAATTGTATGGCGTTAATGGAGCAAGCTTAGTTTTATAAAGGAGCTACTTAACCAATAGGAAACAGTATGTTGAGCTGAACGGCAAACGAAGTTTTACAGGTCATGTTGAATATGGAGTTCCACAAGGTAGTGTTTTGGGTCCGTTATTTTTTAAAATTTATCTTAACGATTTAATAAATCTCAATTTATTAAGAAAAATATGCGGATGACATAAGCCTTTTTTATCCTTACAAGCACGAAGTTGTCTTAGGAGCTCACATGCAGTACGATGCTGCAACCATTGTCGAGTATGCAAGGTTAAATAAATTGGTATTAAATGCAGAAAAAACAAAGTTATTGCAATTCAGGCCTTACTTAATCGACAATCAAGAATTTAGCATTTTTGTAGATGGAAAACAAGTACGTGAAAGTCTTTTGATAAAATACCTTGGTATACACTTACAAAGTAATCTTTCATATGATGTTCATAATGGAAAACTAAGATCCAAAGTATTATCGGTTGTTGGTATTTTATACAAATTTAAAAATCAATTTGACACGAAAACTAAGCGAATTATATATCAAGCCTTAATACATAGTCACCTTAGCTATTTACCAATTATATGTATATGGTCACAGAATAACAAATGAGTTTAAATCACTGCAAAGAGCTCAAAATAGAGCATTGAAAACGGTTTTGAATCTGCCTTTGACTTATCCAACGACATCTCTGTATAGGCATGTATCTTTAACAATTCTTCTAATATATGGCTTGTATAAAATGCAACTTAAACTCTATCACCCGTATTCAAAACGAAAATTTGTGTACTCCGACTATACTCCGCTCATCGAGTGAGCAACTAAAATGTTGGTTAAGCTTAATCACCATTTAGTCATGAGTTTATTCAAAACTCTTTTAAATCGCCCGGTTAACAAAATTTTGTACATCTCTGTTTTAGTTAAATTCAACGCAAATTGACAGCAGTTAATTGGGAGTAAAAAAGTCTTTGATCATTCGATAATCATAGTTTATTAATAAGTGTTTTGAATAAGAAATCCTTAATCAGGAGATATGCAGTAACTAAATTTTTGTTTTGAATACGGGTGTATGTTTTTAAATCGCTAAATAATATTGGCCATCATACTCTTTGCTTTTCAAGAAATCAAACATCATTTAACACGAGAAATAATATGAACTTGAGAATTGCTAGATGTAGATTGGAGAAAACAAAGCAAAGAGTTGAATACGCTGGTGGTTTGGAATATAATAATCTTCCCCAATACCTAAAAAATATTGAGCGAATTTCTCTGTTTAAGAAAAACTTAAGAGAATATATATAACAAGATTTGGAAATGCTTCTTCGGAAATAAATCTCAGACTTATGTTACAATATTCATGTATATATTTTTTTTCTCTCTAAATAAAAATAAACTTTTTATTTTTTTTTTTATTGATGAATTATATATATTATACTGTTAATTTTTAAATTATTTATTGCCAACTCGCCACAATTATGTCTAACGACTCGGTGGCACTACATATTTTTAAACTTATGTGCTGTTTCCAGGTGACAGGCAACTGATTGTGAAGTAAAATTTATATGAAAAGCACTCAAAAAACAAAGTGATTTTCATATAAACTTTAATACACATTCAATTTCTTGTCACCTAGAAACAGCACATTAATATTGTTATGAATAAAAATATACATAAAAAAAAAAATTCAAATAGAAAAATTTTGAAACCGTAATAACTAAATTTACAAAAAAGAGAAACAAGTTATACCAATTTTAATAATATTTTAGATATACATAGTATGTAAATTAGAATATATTCACAAAAAATTAATTTTGCTTCACATTGGATAGCCAGCCCTGCCACTGACATTTAAAAAGCGAAAAATAATTTTAATTTCAATTTTTTGTTCTTGTAAAGTAAAAATTTCATTTATTGTAAAGGACGTATTCAAAAAATATTAATTTATTAACTTTCAATTAACTGAATTTTGTATGCAAATTTGAAGGGTTTAACTCTTATAAAATAGAAATATTTTTATGAAAAAGGTCTCAAGTAAATAAAAACTTTTAATGTAAGTTTCTCGTTATTTTTTTAATATGTACAAGAATTTCATGTTTTGTTTTCTTAATTTATAATTAAACTTTCCTATTAAGTGCAAATAACCTTTGTCTTAAAATGCAACTTAAAATAAATTTTAATGTTTTTCATAATTTAGAAACGGCATTTCTAATTTGGTTATATTTTTCCACATTTGGTAACTTTTTCAAAAATTTTGGTTGTAAAAATGTTATTAGTCGTGGCAGAACTGCTAAGAAGGTACTGAAAACGTGAAAGTCAATGTTTGAAAAATAACGGGAAACCCCTTTTTTTATTTTTGTTGGTGTCTGTTATGCTGGGTACAGAGAGTCACTCTACATCAAAATGTCAAAACGTTTTGATGTTGATGAAATCTCGAATGAATAAAAATTAATGAAATTTGCTAGATTGGGTAAATGCATTCAGATTGCATGTTTTGAAACACACACTGCAATTTTTACGTACTTGACTTTTTTATGCGGTTGATAAAATTTTGAATGTATATGCTTACAGATTGCTTGTTTTCAATGACCTAACACAGGGTCTCCACCTGAGATAAGATATAAAATTTTTATACCAGCAAACGTCAAATTCGATCGCAGAGAGTATTATCTTACGTGTGGACTCTCAAATAGTGTTAAGCTGGGATCACACGATTACCGCAATGCACCAACTTTCACACTTTTTAATACCCCAATCATGTGACTGCACAATCAAATGCCTCATGTACCAATCGAGGGCAATATTGTGCTTACTTTTACCAATAAAATGCAACCCTGGTGCGGCAAATGTGCGACTACTTGATATGCAATAGCACGTCAATAAAAATGTACCAATATTTATTGGGTTCTTGTGAGGCAATTAAACAACACAATACGCGCCAATATTTACCTTTTTGAATAAATTTACTTTGTGTCTTTCTTTTAGTAGGAATAAATTAAAATTAAATTTATCAAAAATAAAAATTTAGTAATTCATTAATAAATAAATTAATACTAGATTTTGTATTCCCGAAAATAACTGTTGATATATATTTTTTTTTTTAAATAAGTGCAATAGCTGTTCAGGACAATATAAAAGAATATATACAGGAAAACGGAGCAAAATGTATTGAAATTCTTTAAAGCGAATTTATTTTTGAATATAAATATTTTCTATTTCTTTATATATTTAAATTAGAATTTTACTTTGTTTAATTTTTGGAATTTCCTATATTTTACTTAAAAAATTTAAAATAAACTATTCAACAAAAATTTGTTTGAATATAGGTACCTATGATACAATTTTCTTTTTTTTAAAGAACAAGCCTACTAGATCTTTCAAACAAATAAAAAAGCTACCACAACCGCTGTTTTCTCAGTTGACACAAGTAAGAACAATCGTGTGATTGTGATGCGGCAAGTATTGTACACATTTCGCTTTGTACCAACTAGCGGCAATTAAATTTGTATAAAACAGGGCAGTCGTGTGATTTCAGAATATTTTATTGGGACAATTTTATTATTGTGCGTCAATAAAGCAGAATGAAAATTGTTTCATATTGGTGCATATGCGGCAATCGTGTGATCCCAGATTTAGTATTAATATTATAATAAATGTTATGAGACAGTTGTTATAAGAAATCTTATAACAATTATCTTATAAGATGAGCTGTCAAAAATACACATACATACATACACACATATAAAACAATAATAAGCCACCATTATTAAAATGTGTAATTTATTAATGTAAACAGTGCCAATCTTGTGAAAAGTGTTTAAAAAAACAATATTTTAAAATAAAAAATCAAAAAACTAAAAAAAAAGAAAAATAATAAAAACGATACATGTTTACTGTACGAGAATCAGTCGATTATGAAATCTTATAAGATACGTGTTCCCCTTGTTTAATATTAAGATTAACATAAAGAAAATTGTTCTCTCATTCTGTCGACGTTCTCTCAGATATTATCTCAGGTGGAGACCCTATGTAAACAGATAAAAACATGAAATCACGATACAGACAATGCAATCTCAAAATATCAAAACATTTTGATGTTGATGAAATCGCGAACGCAATCCGAAATTAGCTCATAAACACAAATACAAAACAAGCAATGTACAAAGAAATTTGCCAGATTGCGTAGTGTCATTAGACTACCACGTCAGTCGCAGAGGGTTAAGCATGGATAATTTCCGTTATTAAAAAACATACATATGTATGCATGTAGTACATGTACAAATGTACGTTCTCACTCATTTTACATAAACAAATCGATATTTTTAATATTTTAAACAACTTAAATATTTATTATAATGTTCTGCATCAATAGCTATGTTTCTATAATGTAAAGTAGATACATATTTTTATTTTTTGTTTAAAATTTAGGTTTGTTTCAACATTTCCGTTCTATTGTATCTTATTAAATAAACATAAAAAACAACTTTTTTTTTGTCTAAAATTAAGGGAGTTGTGATCGATAGAAATTTTTACATACATATGTATGTATGTAGTATGTGTATTGTCTTTGTTGCTTCTTTAAATAAGAGAAAGTATACAAGCATACTTTTAGTTAATGTGGAAACAAGGTAAAAAAGTAAGGTAAAATTAAGAAACCAAGTGGGTGGTATTATTGATTCCGTTTCGCGATTGCGAAAGCAATTTTTGGCGGAAGCAAAATTTGCAATTATTCATTCCGCTTGTGCGGTATCCTACAGCTGTTGCGGTTTAATCTCTACCATTGCGACATTGGCATATCATTGAAACCGCAATATAGATATTTTTCTCCATTTTGCTTACGTTAAAATTTTATAGCGAGAAGCTAACGGAAGGAATAAAAATGTAAGAAATATAATATGTATTTAAAAAGAAGAAAATTTAGTTATTTATTTTATAAAAATATTTTATTGCAAGAATAAAATAGATAAATATACAAGCAAATTGCAAGTAGAAGCAATGATGGATTTAATTAAATTAAATCTAGACCTTGCTTGAGAAAAGAGCTCCTTGTTAACTGCTTCCTGAACTTGCAATCTCTAGGTGAAACAAAATATATTTAAATGCTGCCTTATTTAAGCGAAAATTCTTTTAAAAGCTGTGAAAAATTAAACAAATTATTTAAAGCCTTAAACAAGTATTGAATTTTTTATTTCAACTTACTCCCTATCTTTCCTCTGTAACACTTCTTCAGATTTATATATTGTGTTCAAAAAATGCAATTGTATCCATATTAAAATTACATATACATTTTCTGCGTTTGTCTATTTTACATAATTTTATCTAGTAAAAATTATTACATATAATCTCAAAAATTTCAACAATTTGATTTAAATGTTTTTATTACCAACAGTTGACACAAAATCAACTTAGAAATTATTAACACAGAGATGTTAAAAATTTTTTGCGGAAAGCTTTTACCGCAGAAATGAATAATTGCAATTTGCATATCGCTCGATATTTATTTTCGTTGAATTTTCTTTTACGTGCGGAATCAATAATACCACCCAGTATTTTTTTTAATACAGCGCTGGTCAGCTAAAGCTGTCATGTACATATTTTCAATTATTCTCAAATTGAGAAAGGCATTTATTTTCAACTTCCTTTCAAACGTTATTCTCAAATGTTTTTCAAATGTGGGTTTTAATCAGAGTTCGAAAATAAACTGTAAAGTACAGCAAGTTAAGGTACCACACAGTTTTTTTAATTTTTGTTTGTGCACTTGTACACAAACAAAATATGGTACATAACTATTGTGAGCTGACGAACAGAAACACTTAGATAACTTACCGAACTTATTTTAGAGTCCGTGTTAAGTTCTTTTAAGGTACTTATCTGTACTTTTTAGTGAACACGTAGTTAACTTTTAGCTAACATGATATGTTTTTTTAGTGTCTGCGTAGTTTATTTATTGAGAAAAGAACCAAAATATAATTTGAAGTTAAGTTTTATAACAGGAGTGCAGAAATATAAGAAACAAATAGTGCAAAAATATATGAAAAATTTGAAAAAATTCACGTTAAAATTCAAGAAAATTATGTAGTAAAGAGGCCTAATAGAAGGCCTTTTTGCAGACTAAAGATCTCCCAGCCGCATGCTAACTTTATTACCAATTAACAAGGTGTGTCATTGGAGACCAACACCTTGCACTTTTGCATCAATTTTAAGCACTTTTGGAAGGGTTTCTAAAAAGATTTAAGAATAAAGCTTTATCCAAATTTTATTGTTGTGGCAAATAATACGAAGTAAGTCAATTAATAACTAAACTTGCAACACGTTCTAACATAACTACTAATAAAACGATTGCGACAGGCCTTATCTTAGAAAAGAAAAATTTTAATTTGTAAAATATTTAATAAAAACTTTTCTAAAAGACCTTTTCAAAGAAGGCAGAGTGGAGTAAGTTAAAGTTTACTTACAATTTAATTGTGAACCTTCTTAAAGGCCTAAAAAGTGAATCGCTTGCAATTTTCACTGCTGGGCAGCACGATTAGCCTGTGTGTATTTTTTTTTTTTTTTGTAAAATTATTTCTTGACTGGTGAACCAAAATGTATGTGTTGTTTTTTTTTGTAGGCAAATATTATTGAAATAAAAAAAAACTAAGAGAACTGCACATATCGTCATCTTAAATGCAGAATATTGTAACATCAAATTTCATAAGTTTACATGAGAAGCAAAAAACCTTGTAAAATGGAAATTATATGAGATATTAGAGTATTAAATATTTAGAATAAAAATGCGAGAACCGATATATTTTTTATAAAAAAATATTATTTTTATTATATTCAACATTTTTGATTTTTCGAATTTATTCTATGATAGTGTATAAAGTAATTCCTGAAAAATTTAAGGAAAAGAACTATTACAAAAAAGCTCATAGAATAAATTCGAAAAATAAAAAATTTTGAATATAATAAAGTTGCTTATGAAAAGAAATAATTCCCAATATCTATTTATTATTTTTATTGTTATTTATTTAGTTATGTGTGTTGCTTTATTTTAAATTTTCTGAAACAAAACGACAAAAATTTAAATATAATGTTAAAAATTACAGGAATAATTGAATATTAAGATACTATAATAGAATATTAAGACAATAATCGTATAATTAATATGTAGCAAGAAGTAAATTTTAATTAGTTAATTTCTGAAAAATTTAAATTAGAAGAATGAAAGTTTTTCAATTAAGAGTAGTATTGATAGCAGCCCCCGTATTCAGTGAACGAAAATGTTGTACAAAGAAGCACTTATCCTAAAAAAAAAATACTATTAGTATTTAATAAAGCCGTAAAAGGATTAACAGAAAATATAGCTAAACAATTTATATTCCAGCACTTTATAAAAAATGCTATTATGTATGTGATGTAGAAGACAAGTAATTTATTATTTAACACAAAAATCTTTACAATAGTCTTTTTGAGGATATTGATGAAGGACGATTTGGAAGAATGCAATACTAACAAAAATAACAGATTATTTTAAATAAACGTGGAAAAAATATTTCTATTGTTTTATAAACATTCTATATCAATAATGAAAAAATATTCTGGTCCAATAGTAACAGATACATTATAGGAAACTCGTCTGTATTAAAATTTATTAAAAAGTATATATGTATGTACATACGAGTATATTAACTCATAACATTAGAAACGAAACAAATAATGGAAAAATCCTATCATAAAAATAATGGCATCCTGCTGGAAGCAAAAATCTAAGGATCTGCAGATGTTACTATTTATTCTTGGAAATTCTTAGCGTATGGGAGTGCAATGGGTTAAGCTTTGTAATTTCTAACAGTCCAATGAAGAAGAAGCTTATAGTCATACTTAATATAGGTTTTCATACATATATATGGATTCGGTTTATATTAATTTTACCGCACGGTTTTTCTGTTTGCTTATGCAACAATTTGCAATTTGATCACTTATTCCACTAACACGTTCAGAGTATGAAACAGAATACCCATTTTTGACTTAAAAAATTATGTGTTCGTAAAAATATATCAAATACTCTGCTAATTTTTTTTTAATTAAGATTATTCATTATGTAGTTTAAGTAAATTATATACTTAATGATAAGCCATTTTTGATTTTGTTAATAGCTTGGATATTTTTTAAGGTGGAAGTTTAAAATTTTTTTTAAATATTTAACGTAAATCGTAATCAATAATAAAGTCTATTTCAAAATGTTCAATGATACATTGCTTTGCATTTTAGCAAACGATATTTATACTGTTGTAAAAAAGTCTTAGATGCTTTAAAAAGGGTCGGTCCTTTTCTTAAGCAGACATAAAGGCAAAACTTATTGAAAAAAAACTCCATGAGCAAGTATAGAAACCTGGGCGCTGTTTCTCAAAACTACAAATTACAAATCTACAAGTAAAATACATTTGAACAAAAACCAAAGTTGCAAAATTGTTGCTTTTTAACGTAAATGAAGTGATTTTATGGTCCCATGCAGTTTTATTATAGGGAAGTTCGATTGTACCTGCTGTCACATTTGCTTTTACACATAATTTTTAGCAAAACAAGCCTTTTTTACTTTCAAATATTTGTTACCTACTTAAGAAAAATGTTATCAACGAACAACCGTTTTGGTTGGTAAAACCAAAACTGTATTACAACAACAACACGTATTGAGTACTTGGAGTTTTTTTTGAATGAGTTTTGCCTTTATGTCTGCTTAAGAAAAAAACGGTCCCTTTTAAAAGCATCAAAGAATTTTTTACAACAGTATACATATCGTTTGCTAAGATGCAAAGCAATGTATCATTGAACATTTTGAAATAGACTTTTTTTATTGATTACGATTTACGTGAAATATTTAAAAAAATTTTTAAGCTTCCACCTTAAAAAATATCCAAGCTATTAACAAAATCAAAAATGGCTTATTGCAAAACCTATATTAAGTATGACTATCAGCTTCTTCTACATTGGACTGTTCGAAATTTCACAGCTTAACCCATTGCACTTCCATATGCTAAGAATTTCCAAGAATAAATAGTACCATCTGCAGGTCCTTAGTTTTTTGCTTCCAGCAGACTGTAATTATTTTTATGATATGATTTTTCCATCACTTGTTTCGTTTCCAAAATGAGTTAATATATGTACATATGTATATACTTTTTAATAAATTTTTATACAGTCGAATTTCCCTATAATAAATCTGTTACTATTGGACCAGAATATTTCTTCATTATTAATATAGAATGTTTATAATACAATAGAAATATTTTTTCCACGTTTATTTAAAATAATCTGTTATTTTTTTTAGGATTGCATTCTTCCAAATCGTCCTTCATCAATATCCTCAAAAAGACTATTGTAAAGATTTTTGTGTTAAATAATAAATTACTTGTCTTCTACATCACATACATAATAGCATTTTTTATAAAGTGCTGGAATATAAATTGTTTAGCTATATTTTCTGTTAATCCTTTTACGGCTTTATTAAATACTAATAGTATTTTTTTTTTAGGATAAGTGCTTCTTTGTACAACATTTTCGTTCACTGAATACGGGGGCTGCTATCAATACTACTCTTAATTGAAAAACTTTCATTCTTCTAATTTAAATTTTTCAGAAATTAACTAATTAAAATTTACTTCTTGCTACATATTAATTATACGATTATTGTCTTAATATTCTATTATAGTATCTTAATATTCAATTATTCCTGTAATTTTTAACATTATATTTAAATTTTTGTCGTTTTGTTTCAGAAAATTTAAAATAAAGCAACACACATAACTAAATAAATAACAATAAAAATAATAAATAGATATTGGGAATTATTTCTTTTCATAAGCAACTTTATTATATTCAAAATTTTTTATTTTTCGAATTTATTCTATGAGCTTTTTTGTAATAGTTCTTTTCCTTAAATTTTTCAGGAATTACTTTATACACTATCATAGAATAAATTCGAAAAATCAAAAATGTTGAATATAATAAAAATAATATTTTTTTATAAAAAATATATCGGTTCTCGCATTTTTATTCTAAATATTTAATACTCTAATATCTCATATAATTTCCATTTTACAAGGTTTTTTGCTTCTCATGTAAACTTATGAAATTTGATGTTACAATATTCTGCATTTAAGATGACGATATGTGCAGTTCTCTTAGTTTTTTTTTATTTCAATAATATTTGCCTACAAAAAAAAACAACACATACATTTTGGTTCACCAGTCAAGAAATAATTTTACAAAAAAAAAAAAAAAATACACACAGGCTAATCGTGCTGCCCAGCAGTGAAAATTGCAAGCGATTCACTTTTTAGGCCTTTAAGAAGGTTCACAATTAAATTGTAAGTAAACTTTAACTTACTCCACTCTGCCTTCTTTGAAAAGGTCTTTTAGAAAAGTTTTTATTAAATATTTTACAAATTAAAATTTTTCTTTTCTAAGATAAGGCCTGTCGCAATCGTTTTATTAGTAGTTATGTTAGAACGTGTTGCAAGTTTAGTTATTAATTGACTTACTTCGTATTATTTGCCACAACAATAAAATTTGGATAAAGCTTTATTCTTAAATCTTTTTAGAAACCCTTCCAAAAGTGCTTAAAATTGATGCAAAAGTGCAAGGTGTTGGTCTCCAATGACACACCTTGTTAATTGGTAATAAAGTTAGCATGCGGCTGGGAGATCTTTAGTCTGCAAAAAGGCCTTCTATTAGGCCTCTTTACTACATAATTTTCTTGAATTTTAACGTGAATTTTTTCAAATTTTTCATATATTTTTGCACCATTTGTTTCTTATATTTCTGCACTCCTGTTATAAAACTTAACTTCAAATTATATTTTGGTTCTTTTCTCAATAAATAAACTACGCAGACACTAAAAAAACATATCATGTTAGCTAAAAGTTAACTACGTGTTCACTAAAAAGTACAGATAAGTACCTTAAAAGAACTTAACACGGACTCTAAAATAAGTTCGGTAAGTTATCTAAGTGTTTCTGTTCGTCAGCTCACAATAGTTATGTACCATATTTTGTTTGTGTACAAATGCACAAACAAAAAAATAAGATTTAGAGTTTGTGTGGAAAGACAAGTACACTGCGTTAGTGTACAGTTTTTTTTCGAACTCTGGTTTTAATACAATGTGGAACATAAGTTAAAAAAAAATTGTTTTTTACTGCCAGGCCCACAATGTCGACAAGAACATTTCTTTCGTATATTTATATTGAAAACAATAACAAATTTTAGTTTTTTATTATTGTTTTCAATATAAAAATGCGAAAGTAATATTCTTGTCGACTATGAGGTCCTGGCAGTTAATTTAAATTTATTATTTATTTATATGTATACATATACAACAAACATATATAAAATTTGGCACCATATCTAAAAATATGAATTATCGTTCTTTCCGACCTCAAGTTCTTGGAAAGACGAAATACTTGGATTCTTTCTATGTTGAAGATTATCATGGCGTAGCAATGCGATCGTAAAACAAACATATATTTTCTTTACTTGCCTTTTGGTGTCCTACAGGGTTCTGTGTTTGGTCCTTATCTGTTTATAGTGTTTGTTAATGATATTTTTGGTGACATAGCTAATAGAATGTGTATCCATTTTCATTTGCTGATGATGTGTAGCTGTTGGTAATGGGTACTGCCGTTTTAAATAAATTGAGTTTTGAAAGCCATGTTAATACTACAGTATCTAGGGTTAACTTTTCTTTGGGGGTTTTTTTTATTATGCCGTTATTTCTTTATGCATTAGAGTTGTATTCGGGAACTTAGTGATGTGTTTTGGAAAGGATAAGGCTGACTGTCAATAGGGGAATGAGAAAAATGTTTTTTCTCAGGTTATGTCACCATGTTTCTTCGTATGTTTTTTTCATTTATGCATTTTTACATGTCATATAGATTGCTGACGCCTAATTATTTGGTTATTATAGGTAGATCAAACAGAAAGAGACAGTTGATAATACCAAGATTAACTTCAGTTTTGGAGAGTTCATTTGTGTAAAATTGGCTAGTATTTCCCCTGATTCGTTCAAGATTAAACTCTATAGAGTATTCTCTGCACTGTCGGATTAGTATTATAATTTTTGACTGTTGCACAAGTCGCTTTAATAGTTGTGAATTGTATGATCGTTCAACTCTTGCATAAATGGAACGTTCCAATAAGGCAGGTGGTTTTGGTACCTTTAGCTGCCTATTCATTGTTGATCTTCAGAAATCGAATATCTGCATTAACTTGCAAGTAGTATGCAACCTGCAAGACTTGTAAAATAGAACATGATTTCAAATTGATGAGTGAGATATGCTAAAAAAATAAAATAATAATGAATCTTAAAGCTAAAAGTATTAGCAACAATGGCTAACGGCTTAAAATTTTTTATTATTATGTTGTTATTTTTCGTTTACCGGCTGGGGATTCAAAAGTGGATTATATGGTATTAGTATTTTGTAAACATATATGTACATATATTCTTTCAGCCTAAGTTATAAAAAATAAAACAGGTTAATAAAGGGCTTATGAAACGGATCTTCATACAAAATCCGTATCATAAACAAAATTGCTGAGAATATCTTCATATTCTTAGCGTCTGACTGTTTTTTATACATGAACTTTTGTATTTCAAACTATCAAAGACCACACCCAAAAAAATTTGCTGTACAATGTTATTGTAAAACTTATATAACGTTCTATGATTTTACCAAAGTAAGTCATCTTCAAGACTAGCTATTTTTAAAAATTCTGACTTGAAAGTGCATTAGAGGCCATATTATGAAATTCTAGTCTTGTAGTTTTTGTATTTTTATCTTTTATTTCGTCGTCCTTTTTATATTTCGTATATAAATACAAATACAACTTCAGCCAACTTCAAGTTGACAAGTTTGAGAATTTAAAAAACATGCAGCATTGCAGAGTTCAGGAAATACCCAATCTTTTCACCTCTCAAGAATTGTTGCAACAAATATTGCAAGTCTGGGCGATGTCTAAAGCCTATAGTACACGGCATGTAAAAAGACACATGCGCATGTGGTTCTGACGTAATTTTGACGTCATCACACAACACGCAATGTTTATTGTGGCTTTGCATTGACGTCAAAATTACGTCAGAACAACATGCGCATGTGTCTTTTTACATGCCGTGTACTATAGGCTTAAGTCAGGAAAAGAGGAAAGGCAAGAGAAAATAAATTTTTCATTAGCACAAGTGTTAAAACTTTTAATTGCTACTTATTTAAAATTAAATTATTTTTTAATACCGGAGTAGCCATGCCGGTATTAAGGGAAATGTAATACGGCAATAAAATTATTTTGGTATTGGTGTCAATACCGATATACCGGAAATAATAATTTCGGTATCGTCATCAATACCGGTATTCAATTAAAAAAGGTATTTAAACGGTATTTAAACGGTATCGGTTGCCGACCTTGGAAAATTGTGCCCACAAGACATAAAAATAGATGTAATAGAATCAAACATATTTACGTTGGCAGTGTTAGCAAGTACAACAGTTTTTTTTTTCAATTGCACTTCGTTGATTTGTGTCTTTTTATTTGCAATATGAACTTTATTTACATATCTGTTAACATAACAAGTCTTATGTTGTATTGATGAAAACGAAAGAAATTAAATTTGTTTTATATTTAGAAGAATGTAAAACTACTAGTGTTTGATATTTTAAATAATTAATTAGTTCAATAGTGTTTTACAAGTATAAAATGAATTTTGCGTATTTTTAAAACGAACTCCTTCCTCTAAAGCAAAAGCTATATTACAAAAGAAACAAGAGAAACAAAATCTTAAATATTAAATTTAAAAAAGTTTTTTAAGATTCGATTATTATACTTTCACCAGTAGTGGTGAGAGTATACATACTTAGTTTGTCATTCCGTGTGAATATTTTTTAATAATCATATATGATCCCATAAAGAACATTGAAATCCTGCAAAATCGGTTTAAAAGATAAGGGTGGAAGAACCACCCTAATAAATTGATAATTGTGTTGCAAAAACGAATGTAAATGTTGACGAAATGCACGGACTTATAAGATTTTCTATAAATTCGTTTTGAATTACTAAAAATCATACTACTAAATTTCGTGAACATCGATCCATAATTTACAATAGGACCACTGGACCGATTGACATCAAACTTGGACAATAAATTTTCTTAGTCGGGAGCTAGGTTTCTCTTAAGTTTAATCCCGATAGGTGGCGCTGTTGTCGTGATATTTATTTATGGTACAATTTGGCTGAAATTCCGAAATATATTTATTAAACAAAAATAAGTAAATATACAATTATAATACAAAAAATCCTCGGTTTAGAAAATACCGCTATAAATAACAAAAAAAAAGTATAATTAAAGGCTGGTATTCACTATCCAACATAATCGTACGATTCATTCACACGAAAATCTGACGGAATTCTATCCGACATATTAAAATGTCTGCTAAATCTGCTGTCAATGCCACACTATCCCACAAAAAAGATACAAACTCAAATGACTCGGCTACTTTACAAGAAAATGAAACTCTGATCGCATAGAATCTATCGTTTTATGAAAATTTTCATAAATATTTGCAAGTCGGACAGACTTGTCAAAAAAATCTGTCACTGAACTCATTTTTAAGCCACACTGTAATACATTATGAGCACACACGATTTTTTTTGACATATCGTGCGACTAAATAGGATAGTGAATACCGGCCTTAACGAACTATAAATTTTAATATTACATTTAAATAAGAATTTTAAATAGATAATATAGATACTAATAAAGTGAAGAGGTGATTAAAATCTTTTAAGAGGTGATTAAAGTTATAGCATTTTGTGTATTTTTTAAGAAACCTACAGCTCAATAAAGTGAAGAGGTGATTAAAATCTTTTAAGAGGTGATTAAAGTTATAGCATTTTGTGTATTTTTTAAGAAACCTACAGCTCAAATTTATTATAATTTTTTTTTGATTAATCGCAAGTTTATGCCTCTTGTGATGTTGTAAAATAAAAGGTACGTTATTTAAAAAAATGTTTCGAAAAAGCTATTTTGCACAGTTGTAAAGCTAAACAAAATTTACGTGAACACAGTTATTTAATCCTTTTAAACGGTCATTTTGCGATTTGAAATCGCAAAATGGCAGATTTATTTAATGGTGTTTTGAAAGTCGTGCGTTTTGTTTTGATCTGCCATAGTTTCTTAAAAATATTTTAAATCGTGTGAGCACACTTTCGAAATTTGAAGTCGCCAAAATTCTTGCGATTTACAGAACACTTATTATGCGATTTCTAGTCAGCATCGCAAATGTTAAGCGTTTTTCGTTTGTCAGAACATGCCCTTAAATGTATGCTAATATTTATTTACTTCAATCCAAGTATGTAATATAAAAAGCCCATAAGGCCAAAAATTATATATTACAAATGCGAATGTAAATTCTGAATTAAAGCACAATTAATTAAAAATAAATTTATATGTACAATATAACTATTATTTATGAATTGGCCAAATAAATAATACTAACTATTGTTAAATAAATCAAAAATATTGTTTTTCTAACTTAAAAACTGATTTGTTTTTTTTTTAAACATTAAATAAAATAAGTTTTTGTAAAACTAGTCAGTATTTTATTTTTGGAGCGTTGTAGGTTTACAAAATTAATATACAAAATAATATGGTAATGCTAAACTTAATCCATTTTTTTGTATTAGAAGTACTATGATGACAACGTTTGACGAAAAGTCTAACAGGGGTGTCATAGAAACCAATCTTATCGGTATTGGATTTGAAACCGACAAAAAAAATACATTGGTGTCATGAAATCCAATGTTATCGGTTTTTTGTTCGAACTGAAATTAGTGTCGGTTTTAGGTGTCACAGAAACCAATATTATCGGATTTTTATTGAAAATAAACCAAGCAGCTTTCAGCTCTTGTTTTTATATTGGAAATAAATATATTTGGTTAAAGTTTAATTTTTTATTTAATTTTTTCAACAGTAAGTTATTTTGCATAGATGGAAATAAATAAAATTGGTAAATTAGGGCTGAAGTGCACTTTACGGGGCGTACGAAAAAAAAATATAAAAAATATGCCACCCGATCCAGAATTAAAAAAAAAAAATACCAAAATTAATATTTAAGGGGGCTGAGGCCGGTGGGGACCCCTGGGTCCATAAAACCGCCCCGCCCACTGAATGGTATGTGTGGGTACTCAAATTAAAGGTAATTGTGCAACAAAAACGAAAATAATAAAATTTTGGGTGGGCGGCATTTCTAGGGCCCTCTGGGGCAAAAAAAGTGTCCCCCCATAACACTTATGTACATATATCTGTGTGGATACTCAAATTAAAGGTAATTTGCTCACGATTGCAAATATGTATTTTGTTTTTGTATTCGTTTAATATTTTCCTCTCTAGGTTAATTTATGTATCTTTTATAGCTATGCAGAGAAGTTTTAGTTAGCGAAGCCGGTGTTTGTTATACCATAGAGGAGAAAATCCTTTTGCCCGGCCGAAGGCCGGCTATGCAGAGAAGCTTTAGTAAGCGAAGCCGGTCTTTGTTATACCATAGAGGAGAAAATCCTTGCGCCCGGCCGAAGGCCGGCTATACAAAGAAGCTTTAGTTACAAAAAAATAAAAAAATAATAAAACTCATTTGAAAATTTTAGCGCATAGGTATAACATTAAAAAAGCAAAATAGAAACAAAATATTTACAATCGTAAGCAAAATACCTTTCATTCGAGTACCCACACATAGTTATAACGGTGGGAGGGGCAATTTTTTTTACCCAGAGGGACCCAGAAGTACCGCTCGACCTAAATTTTATTAATTTCGTATTTTTTACACAATTACCTTTAATTTGAGTACCCACACATACCACTAAGTGGGCGGGCCGCTTTTTTTGATCCATGGGATCCCAGGGGCCTCAGCCCCCTTAAATTTTAATTTTGGTTTTTTTCTTTTTTTATTCCAGAGGGGGTCCAACTTTTTTTTTTTTCCGTACGCCCCGTAAAGTGCACTTTTGCCTAAATTTGTATTTTTTGCATGTCTCCGGTAGTCTCCGGCAGCGGGCTGCTGCGAGCTTGCAAAAGTATTCTCACTTTATCTGCGTACAGAAAGTTCGCAACACATTTATTTACTTTAGTTATTATTATTAACAAGAAACAATTTATTTTTTATTTTTAATAAATAATTCTACAAAACAATAAAATTACACAAATGTAAACAACAAATGCAAATATTTAATACAACGATGGCATTTATTGCATATGTAAAGTGTGTTTCCATTCTTATTTTCTTTTCTATAATTTTCCTTTTATTACAAACACAAGTTTTAACAATATTTTAAAGCACAATCATAATTTAAAAAATTATCAAACAAAAATTGCATTAAAAACACATGAACCAAAACATAAAACAGCTGTTTCGAATATCGGTTTTATTTGTAACGTGCGCCAAGATAGCGTCGATAGTTATCCACGAAAACGCGAAATTGAATTGGTGCTTTTGGGGGGTTCAATTGAAAATGGGAATTTAATGATTTTAGGAATTAAAATGATGATGGGAGTTTTGAATTTGGGAATTTAAAATATGGGAATTTAAAAAATTAGGGCGTTCGAATAAAAATGAGAATTTGTAATTTTAAGCAAATAATTACGCAAAAATTAAATAAAATAAGTAATCAACAAGAAAAAAATCTAATATATATACAGAAAAGTATTAAAATAATTAAAAGAAATGTATTTATAAAGAAAAGAAATGTTTTTATAATTAAAATAAATGTATTAGTAATTGAAAGAAATGTATTTATAATTACAAAAACATTTTTTAATTATTATAAAAAAAGACTCTTGTTATCATAAAAAAAAAAATCGTAAACATTTTACAAAAAAAAACAAAGATTAATAAAATGATGAAGTATCTACACATTAAAACTATTTAAACCGAGTTTGGTCTATTATTTTTTCGGGGTCTTAGAGGTAACGTCAAGGAAAAAACTAAGTAGATTATGAAAGTAGACGTTCCATAGAATATAAAAAGCTTTCCGTGCAAAAAATTCATCGTGCAGTTTTCCAGAAATCTGGTTTCATCCAAATTGGTCAGTAAAATCTGGGATTAATTTTTTCGGGGTCTTAGAGGTAACGTCAAGGAAAAAACTAAATAGATTATGAAAGTAGACGTTCCATAGAATATAAAAAGCTTTCCGTGCAAAAAATTCATCGTGCAGTTTTCCAGAAATCTGGTTTCATCCAAATTGGTCAGTAAAATCTGGGATTAATTTTTTCGGGGTCTTAGAGGTAACGTCAAGGAAAAAACTAAATAGATTATGAAAGTAGACGTTCCATAGATAATAAAAAGCTTTCCGTGCAAAAAATTCATCGTGCAGTTTTCCAGAAATCTGGTTTCATCCAAATTGGTCAGTAATATCTGGGATTAATTTTTTCGGGGTCTTAGAGGTAACGTCAAGGAAAAAACTAAATAGATTATGAAAGTAGACGTTCCATAGAATATAAAAAGCTTTCCGTGCAAAAAATTCATCGTGCAGTTTTCCAGAAATCTGGTTTCATCCAAATTGGTCAGTAAAATCTGGGATTAATTTTTTCGGGGTCTTAGAGGTAACGTCAAGGAAAAAACTAAATAGATTATGAAAGTAGACGTTCCATAGAATATAAAAAGCTTTCCGTGCAAAAAATTCATCGTGCAGTTTTCCAGAAATCTGGTTTCATCCAAATTGGTCAGTAAAATCTGGGATTAATTTTTTCGGGGTCTTAGAGGTAACGTCAAGGAAAAAACTAAATAGATTATGAAAGTAGACGTTCCATAGAATATAAAAAGCTTTCCGTGCAAAAAAGTCATCGTGCAGTTTTCCAGAAATCTGGTTTCATCCAAATTGGTCAGTAAAATCTGGGATTAATTTTTTCGGGGTCTTAGAGGTAACGTCAAGGAAAAAACTAAATAGATTATGAAAGTAGACGTTCCATAGAATATAAAAAGCTTTCCGTGCAAAAAATTCATCGTGCAGTTTTCCAGAAATCTGGTTTCATCCAAATTGGTCAGTAAAATCTGGGATTAATTTTTTCGGGGTCTTAGAGGTAACGTCAAGGAAAAAACTAAATAGATTATGAAAGTAGACGTTCCATAGAATATAAAAAGCTTTCCGTGCAAAAAATTCATCGTGCAGTTTTCCAGAAATCTGGTTTCATCCAAATTGGTCAGTAAAATCTGGGATTAATTTTTTCGGGGTCTTAGAGGTAACGTCAAGGAAAAAACTAAATAGATTATGAAAGTAGACGTTCCATAGAATATAAAAAGCTTTCCGTGCAAAAAATTCATCGTGCAGTTTTCCAGAAATCTGGTTTCATCCAAATTGGTCAGTAAAATCTGGGATTAATTTTTTCGGGGTCTTAGAGGTAACGTCAAGGAAAAAACTAAATAGATTATGAAAGTAGACGTTCCATAGAATATAAAAAGCTTTCCGTGCAAAAAAGTCATCGTGCAGTTTTCCAGAAATCTGGTTTCATCCAAATTGGTCAGTAAAATCTGGGATTAATTTTTTCGGGGTCTTAGAGGTAACGTCAAGGAAAAAACTAAATAGATTATGAAAGTAGACGTTCCATAGAATATAAAAAGCTTTCCGTGCAAAAAATTCATCGTGCAGTTTTCCAGAAATCTGGTTTCATCCAAATTGGTCAGTAAAATCTGGGATTAATTTTTTCGGGGTCTTAGAGGTAACGTCAAGGAAAAAACTAAATAGATTATGAAAGTAGACGTTCCATAGAATATAAAAAGCTTTCCGTGCAAAAAATTCATCGTGCAGTTTTCCAGAAATCTGGTTTCATCCAAATTGGTCAGTAAAATCTGGGATTAGTTTTTTCGGGGTCTTAGAGGTAACGTCAAGGAAAAAACTAAATAGATTATGAAAGTAGACGTTCCATAGAATATAAAAAGCTTTCCGTGCAAAAAATTCATCGTGCAGTTTTCCAGAAATCTGGTTTCATCCAAATTGGTCAGTAAAATCTGGGATTAATTTTTTCGGGGTCTTAGAGGTAACGTCAAGGAAAAAACTAAATAGATTATGAAAGTAGACGTTCCATAGAATATAAAAAGCTTTCCGTGCAAAAAAGTCATCGTGCAGTTTTCCAGAAATCTGGTTTCATCCAAATTGGTCAGTAAAATCTGGGATTAATTTTTTCGGGGTCTTAGAGGTAACGTCAAGGAAAAAACTAAATAGATTATGAAAGTAGACGTTCCATAGAATATAAAAAGCTTTCCGTGCAAAAAATTCATCGTGCAGTTTTCCAGAAATCTGGTTTCATCCAAATTGGTCAGTAAAATCTGGGATTAATTTTTTCGGGGTCTTAGAGGTAACGTCAAGGAAAAAACTAAATAGATTATGAAAGTAGACGTTCCATAGAATATAAAAAGCTTTCCGTGCAAAAAATTCATCGTGCAGTTTTCCAGAAATCTGGTTTCATCCAAATTGGTCAGTAAAATCTGGGATTAATTTTTTCGGGGTCTTAGAGGTAACGTCAAGGAAAAAACTAAATAGATTATGAAAGTAGACGTTCCATAGAATATAAAAAGCTTTCCGTGCAAAAAATTCATCGTGCAGTTTTCCAGAAATCTGGTTTCATCCAAATTGGTCAGTAATATCTGGGATTAATTTTTTCGGGGTCTTAGAGGTAACGTCAAGGAAAAAACTAAATAGATTATGAAAGTAGACGTTCCATAGAATATAAAAAGCTTTCCGTGCAAAAAATTCATCGTGCAGTTTTCCAGAAATCTGGTTTCATCCAAATTGGTCAGTAAAATCTGGGATTAATTTTTTCGGGGTCTTAGAGGTAACGTCAAGGAAAAAACTAAATAGATTATGAAAGTAGACGTTCCATAGAATATAAAAAGCTTTCCGTGCAAAAAATTCATCGTGCAGTTTTCCAGAAATCTGGTTTCATCCAAATTGGTCAGTAAAATCTGGGATTAATTTTTTCGGGGTCTTAGAGGTAACGTCAAGGAAAAAACTAAATAGATTATGAAAGTAGACGTTCCATAGAATATAAAAAGCTTTCCGTGCAAAAAATTCATCGTGCAGTTTTCCAGAAATCTGGTTTCATCCAAATTGGTCAGTAAAATCTGGGATTAATTTTTTCGGGGTCTTAGAGGTAACGTCAAGGAAAAAACTAAATAGATTATGAAAGTAGACGTTCCATAGAATATAAAAAGCTTTCCGTGCAAAAAATTCATCGTGCAGTTTTCCAGAAATCTGGTTTCATCCAAATTGGTCAGTAAAATCTGGGATTAATTTTTTCGGGGTCTTAGAGGTAACGTCAAGGAAAAAACTAAATAGATTATGAAAGTAGACGTTCCATAGAATATAAAAAGCTTTCCGTGCAAAAAATTCATCGTGCAGTTTTCCAGAAATCTGGTTTCATCCAAATTGGTCAGTAAAATCTGGGATTAATTTTTTCGGGGTCTTAGAGGTAACGTCAAGGAAAAAACTAAGTAGATTATGAAAGTAGACGTTCCATAGAATATAAAAAGCTTTCCGTGCAAAAAATTCATCGTGCAGTTTTCCAGAAATCTGGTTTCATCCAAATTGGTCAGTAAAATCTGGGATTAATTTTTTCGGGGTCTTAGAGGTAACGTCAAGGAAAAAACTAAATAGATTATGAAAGTAGACGTTCCATAGAATATAAAAAGCTTTCCGTGCAAAAAATTCATCGTGCAGTTTTCCAGAAATCTGGTTTCATCCAAATTGGTCAGTAATATCTGGGATTAATTTTTTCGGGGTCTTAGAGGTAACGTCAAGGAAAAAACTAAATAGATTATGAAAGTAGACGTTCCATAGAATATAAAAAGCTTTCCGTGCAAAAAATTCATCGTGCAGTTTTCCAGAAATCTGGTTTCATCCAAATTGGTCAGTAAAATCTGGGATTAATTTTTTCGGGGTCTTAGAGGTAACGTCAAGGAAAAAACTAAATAGATTATGAAAGTAGACGTTCCATAGAATATAAAAAGCTTTCCGTGCAAAAAATTCATCGTGCAGTTTTCCAGAAATCTGGTTTCATCCAAATTGGTCAGTAAAATCTGGGATTAATTTTTTCGGGGTCTTAGAGGTAACGTCAAGGAAAAAACTAAATAGATTATGAAAGTAGACGTTCCATAGAATATAAAAAGCTTTCCGTGCAAAAAATTCATCGTGCAGTTTTCCAGAAATCTGGTTTCATCCAAATTGGTCAGTAAAATCTGGGATTAATTTTTTCGGGGTCTTAGAGGTAACGTCAAGGAAAAAACTAAATAGATTATGAAAGTAGACGTTCCATAGAATATAAAAAGCTTTCCGTGCAAAAAATTCATCGTGCAGTTTTCCAGAAATCTGGTTTCATCCAAATTGGTCAGTAAAATCTGGGATTAATTTTTTCGGGGTCTTAGAGGTAACGTCAAGGAAAAAACTAAATAGATTATGAAAGTAGACGTTCCATAGAATATAAAAAGCTTTCCGTGCAAAAAATTCATCGTGCAGTTTTCCAGAAATCTGGTTTCATCCAAATTGGTCAGTAAAATCTGGGATTAATTTTTTCGGGGTCTTAGAGGTAACGTCAAGGAAAAAACTTAATAGATTATGAAAGTAGACGTTCCATAGAATATAAAAAGCTTTCCGTGCAAAAAATTCATCGCGCAGTTTTCCAGAAATCTGGTTTCATCCAAATTGGTCAGTAAAATCTGGGATTACATTTTTATATATTGTAAATATAAAAAAGCACTAAATTTGTATTACTTTTCTATCACAGGCATGGCCTGAGGCGTCTCTTTTATTATTGGCGGCAAAAAATTTTTTCTAAAAATGGCGCTAAATATTTGTTCATATAAAGTTGCCATACCAAATTGGTTTTTTACCCATCGTATTCACGAGCTATAAATTTCCATAATTTTCACTTAATTGGAAAGATGCCTGAAAGTTTTACATACCTAAGTTTCAGTAAGTTTTTGCACAGAGTTAAAAGCTATTCTTAATACCTTACTGGTATGATTCTGAAAAGAAATGTTAATGGAAAATTTGACATCTACAGGAATTTTATTCCTCTTCTACTGCATTACGTAAAGTTTTAATAGCAGTTACAAAATTTTTTAGGTAATTTGACTACAAATTTAGATAATTTCGTTGTTCAAAAAATTATCTAAAAATTTTCCATAGAGAAAAGTAAAGTAAAATTTATATAAACATTTAAATAAAATTTCAATTTTTATTCGCAAAAATATATATTTCTTATTCACTCTTATGCCAGTAGTATCTACAAAAAGATATCTGGTCTCGTCTTCGAATCTAACAGTTATCTTTGCCTCTCTCCACGCTTATTTGGCCTACATGCTATAACCTTAAGTTTCGTTTTAAAAACGGCAGCATTTACACCATAGATTTCTATGCGTAGAATTAACCTACATCTTTAGTAATGCTTACAAAAGTTTTAGCCAATATTTAATTTTTATACATATGTATTGCCAATTATCTTAGGTAATTAGACTTAGTTTTTTGTTTGAAGTTCCTAAATGACTTTTTTGTTTGAAATTTTAAACTTAATACCTAAATTATGGCCCACAAGAAGATTGCCGGTCATTTTACTAGCTAGATGACCGGTAGTGCTAGCCGATATATTGGTTATACATGGTTATATTAGTTATACGGTGTAGATGTGATTTTGCCTCTCTCTCTCTAACTCATTAATTCAATGTAAAATTGTAGCAAGTGTGTTAGCAAAAAATGTTTTTTACAGTTTTGGTTATTCATTTCTTGTAGGGTGTATAAAATTTCATAACACACAGTCTACAACAGACATGAAATGTTAAACATTAGCAACTCTTTTTTAACATGAAATGACGGATTAGCTTGACAGTAGTCATGTTTTTGCTGCTTTTACATTTTGCTCTTAATAAGCTAATATAAACTATAACCAATACATCGGCTCGCACTACCGGTCATCTAGCTAGTAAAATGACCGGTAATCTTCTTGTGGGCCATAATATAGGTATTAAGTTTAAAATTTCAAACAAAAAAGTCATTTAGGAACTTCAAACAAAAAACTAAGTCTAATTACCTAAGATAATTGGCAATACATATGTATAAAAATTAAATATTGGCTAAAACTTTTGTAAGCATTACTAAAGATGTAGGTTAATTCTACGCATAGAAATCTATGGTGTAAATGCTGCCGTTTTTAAAACGAAACTTAAGGTTATAGCATGTAGGCCAAATAAGCGTGGAGAGAGGCAAAGATAACTGTTAGATTCGAAGACGAGACCAGATATCTTTTTGTAGATACTACTGGCATAAGAGTGAATAAGAAATATATATTTTTGCGAATAAAAATTGAAATTTTATTTAAATGTTTATATAAATTTTACTTTACTTTTCTCTATGGAAAATTTTTAGATAATTTTTTGAACAACGAAATTATCTAAATTTGTAGTCAAATTACCTAAAAAATTTTGTAACTGCTATTAAAACTTTACGTAATGCAGTAGAAGAGGAATAAAATTCCTGTAGATGTCAAATTTTCCATTAACATTTCTTTTCAGAATCATACCAGTAAGGTATTAAGAATAGCTTTTAACTCTGTGCAAAAACTTACTGAAACTTAGGTATGTAAAACTTTCAGGCATCTTTCCAATTAAGTGAAAATTATGGAAATTTATAGCTCGTGAATACGATGGGTAAAAAACCAATTTGGTATGGCAACTTTATATGAACAAATATTTAGCGCCATTTTTAGAAAAAATTTTTTGCCGCCAATAATAAAAGAGACGCCTCAGGCCATGCCTGTGATAGAAAAGTAATACAAATTTAGTGCTTTTTTATATTTACAATATATAAAAAAGTAATCCCAGATTTTACTGACCAATTTGGATGAAACCAGATTTCTGGAAAACTGCGCGATGAATTTTTTGCACGGAAAGCTTTTTATATTCTATGGAACGTCTACTTTCATAATCTATTAAGTTTTTTCCTTGACGTTACCTCTAAGACCCCGAAAAAATTAATCCCAGATTTTACTGACCAATTTGGATGAAACCAGATTTCTGGAAAACTGCACGATGAATTTTTTGCACGGAAAGCTTTTTATATTCTATGGAACGTCTACTTTCATAATCTATTTAGTTTTTTCCTTGACGTTACCTCTAAGACCCCGAAAAAATTAATCCCAGATTTTACTGACCAATTTGGATGAAACCAGATTTCTGGAAAACTGCGCGATGAATTTTTTGCACGGAAAGCTTTTTATATTCTATGGAACGTCTACTTTCATAATCTATTAAGTTTTTTCCTTGACGTTACCTCTAAGACCCCGAAAAAATTAATCCCAGATTTTACTGACCAATTTGGATGAAACCAGATTTCTGGAAAACTGCACGATGAATTTTTTGCACGGAAAGCTTTTTATATTCTATGGAACGTCTACTTTCATAATCTATTTAGTTTTTTCCTTGACGTTACCTCTAAGACCCCGAAAAAATTAATCCCAGATTTTACTGACCAATTTGGATGAAACCAGATTTCTGGAAAACTGCACGATGAATTTTTTGCACGGAAAGCTTTTTATATTCTATGGAACGTCTACTTTCATAATCTATTTAGTTTTTTCCTTGACGTTACCTCTAAGACCCCGAAAAAATTAATCCCAGATTTTACTGACCAATTTGGATGAAACCAGATTTCTGGAAAACTGCACGATGAATTTTTTGCACGGAAAGCTTTTTATATTCTATGGAACGTCTACTTTCATAATCTATTTAGTTTTTTCCTTGACGTTACCTCTAAGACCCCGAAAAAATTAATCCCAGATTTTACTGACCAATTTGGATGAAACCAGATTTCTGGAAAACTGCACGATGAATTTTTTGCACGGAAAGCTTTTTATATTCTATGGAACGTCTACTTTCATAATCTATTTAGTTTTTTCCTTGACGTTACCTCTAAGACCCCGAAAAAATTAATCCCAGATTTTACTGACCAATTTGGATGAAACCAGATTTCTGGAAAACTGCACGATGAATTTTTTGCACGGAAAGCTTTTTATATTCTATGGAACGTCTACTTTCATAATCTATTTAGTTTTTTCCTTGACGTTACCTCTAAGAGCCCGAAAAAATTAATCCCAGATTTTACTGACCAATTTGGATGAAACCAGATTTCTGGAAAACTGCACGATGAATTTTTTGCACGGAAAGCTTTTTATATTCTATGGAACGTCTACTTTCATAATCTATTTAGTTTTTTCCTTGACGTTACCTCTAAGACCCCGAAAAAATTAATCCCAGATTTTACTGACCAATTTGGATGAAACCAGATTTCTGGAAAACTGCACGATGAATTTTTTGCACGGAAAGCTTTTTATATTCTATGGAACGTCTACTTTCATAATCTATTTAGTTTTTTCCTTGACGTTACCTCTAAGACCCCGAAAAAATTAATCCCAGATTTTACTGACCAATTTGGATGAAACCAGATTTCTGGAAAACTGCACGATGAATTTTTTGCACGGAAAGCTTTTTATATTCTATGGAACGTCTACTTTCATAATCTATTTAGTTTTTTCCTTGACGTTACCTCTAAGACCCCGAAAAAATTAATCCCAGATTTTACTGACCAATTTGGATGAAACCAGATTTCTGGAAAACTGCACGATGAATTTTTTGCACGGAAAGCTTTTTATATTCTATGGAACGTCTACTTTCATAATCTATTTAGTTTTTTCCTTGACGTTACCTCTAAGACCCCGAAAAAATTAATCCCAGATTTTACTGACCAATTTGGATGAAACCAGATTTCTGGAAAACTGCACGATGAATTTTTTGCACGGAAAGCTTTTTATATTCTATGGAACGTCTACTTTCATAATCTATTTAGTTTTTTCCTTGACGTTACCTCTAAGACCCCGAAAAAATTAATCCCAGATTTTACTGACCAATTTGGATGAAACCAGATTTCTGGAAAACTGCACGATGAATTTTTTGCACGGAAAGCTTTTTATATTCTATGGAACGTCTACTTTCATAATCTATTTAGTTTTTTCCTTGACGTTACCTCTAAGACCCCGAAAAAATTAATCCCAGATTTTACTGACCAATTTGGATGAAACCAGATTTCTGGAAAACTGCACGATGAATTTTTTGCACGGAAAGCTTTTTATATTCTATGGAACGTCTACTTTCATAATCTATTTAGTTTTTTCCTTGACGTTACCTCTAAGACCCCGAAAAAATTAATCCCAGATTTTACTGACCAATTTGGATGAAACCAGATTTCTGGAAAACTGCACGATGAATTTTTTGCACGGAAAGCTTTTTATATTCTATGGAACGTCTACTTTCATAATCTATTTAGTTTTTTCCTTGACGTTACCTCTAAGACCCCGAAAAAATTAATCCCAGATTTTACTGACCAATTTGGATGAAACCAGATTTCTGGAAAACTGCACGATGAATTTTTTGCACGGAAAGCTTTTTATATTCTATGGAACGTCTACTTTCATAATCTATTTAGTTTTTTCCTTGACGTTACCTCTAAGAGCCCGAAAAAATTAATCCCAGATTTTACTGACCAATTTGGATGAAACCAGATTTCTGGAAAACTGCACGATGAATTTTTTGCACGGAAAGCTTTTTATATTCTATGGAACGTCTACTTTCATAATCTATTTAGTTTTTTCCTTGACGTTACCTCTAAGACCCCGAAAAAATTAATCCCAGATTTTACTGACCAATTTGGATGAAACCAGATTTCTGGAAAACTGCACGATGAATTTTTTGCACGGAAAGCTTTTTATATTCTATGGAACGTCTACTTTCATAATCTATTTAGTTTTTTCCTTGACGTTACCTCTAAGACCCCGAAAAAATTAATCCCAGATTTTACTGACCAATTTGGATGAAACCAGATTTCTGGAAAACTGCACGATGAATTTTTTGCACGGAAAGCTTTTTATATTCTATGGAACGTCTACTTTCATAATCTATTTAGTTTTTTCCTTGACGTTACCTCTAAGACCCCGAAAAAATTAATCCCAGATTTTACTGACCAATTTGGATGAAACCAGATTTCTGGAAAACTGCACGATGAATTTTTTGCACGGAAAGCTTTTTATATTCTATGGAACGTCTACTTTCATAATCTATTTAGTTTTTTCCTTGACGTTACCTCTAAGACCCCGAAAAAATTAATCCCAGATTTTACTGACCAATTTGGATGAAACCAGATTTCTGGAAAACTGCACGATGAATTTTTTGCACGGAAAGCTTTTTATATTCTAGGGAACGTCTACTTTCATAATCTATTTAGTTTTTTCCTTGACGTTACCTCTAAGACCCCGAAAAAATTAATCCCAGATTTTACTGACCAATTTGGATGAAACCAGATTTCTGGAAAACTGCACGATGAATTTTTTGCACGGAAAGCTTTTTATATTCTATGGAACGTCTACTTTCATAATCTATTTAGTTTTTTCCTTGACGTTACCTCTAAGACCCCGAAAAAATTAATCCCAGATTTTACTGACCAATTTGGATGAAACTAGATTTCTGGAAAACTGCACGATGAATTTTTTGCACGGAAAGCTTTTTATATTCTATGGAACGTCTACTTTCATAATCTACTTAGTTTTTTCCTTGACGTTACCTCTAAGACCCCGAAAAAATAATAGACCAAACTCGGTTTAAATAGTTTTAATGTGTAGATACTTCATCATTTTATTAATCTTTGTTTTTTTTTGTAAAATGTTTACGATTTTTTTTTTTATGATAACAAGAGTCTTTTTTTATAATAATTAAAAAATGTTTTTGTAATTATAAATACATTTCTTTCAATTACTAATACATTTATTTTAATTATAAAAACATTTCTTTTCTTTATAAATACATTTCTTTTAATTATTTTAATACTTTTCTGTATATATATTAGATTTTTTTCTTGTTGATTACTTATTTTATTTAATTTTTGCGTAATTATTTGCTTAAAATTACAAATTCTCATTTTTATTTGAACACCCTAATTTTTTAAATTCCCATATTTTAAATTCCCAAATTCAAAACTCCTATTATCATTTTAATACCTAAAAGTATTAAATTCCCATTTTCAATTGAACCCCCCAAAAGCACCAATTCAATTTCTCGTTTTCGTGGATAACTATCGACGCTATCTTGGCGCACGTTTATTTGTATTCGAAAATAACAAAACCGACTTGTTTTTATGACACCAAATGAAACCAATATTGGTTTGAAAAACCGACAATTAGCAAAACCGACTTGGATTCTATGACACCCCTGTAAATTTTGTTTTTATTGTTTTACTGTTGTACTCAATTGTTCTTTAGAGTCACAATTTCTGCCTGGGGATTTGTTAACATATATACAATTATTTTTGTTGCCTGCTTTGCTTGTACCTTAATACAAATATTTTAATTTTTGTAGCAAAATTTTAAAGTAATACATACTATAAACAAAAACTTATCACAGGTATAAGAAACATCCATATGTATGTTTTATTACGTATTAATCTCATTTTTAAGAACACAAGATGGTAATTAACGCATTATTACTTTTTACTAGGAAAATCTAGTTACAGGTAAAAACTTCAACCAAAATTTATATGTAAATTAAAAAAGAGTTCCCAAATTTTCGGTTATAAAAACTTAGCAAAGAAGGACTTCTAGACAGAAGACAGACAGTTCTAGACAGTAGTAGTCATTGAATTTACAACGAGTTTAACTCTGTTTTAGGATTTAAAAGTTCAATAAAGTGTTCAACACGAAATATTTAAAATATTTTTTTTTACAAAAGCTTAAAAAGATTGTAAATAAAAAAGAAATTGTTTTAAAAAATATGCACCGTTTTTTTTAAATTAACTGGAATCCAAATCTTATCCATTGTTTTTAAAAAGGTCGAAATTTGCAACAACAAAAATGTATGTAATAGATTCTAATTTAACAAAGAATTTTAAATACATTTTGTTTTTTAGTGAAATTTCCGGTTTCGTAAAAAAATTAGTTATGTATTTATTTTAATATGTATAATTATTTCAAAATTCGTTTCGTTAAAAAACTAAAAAATATTTTAACTATTTCCAGATTGAATCTTCAAAAACTAAATTAAACTTTAATAAAAGTCTTCCTTTAAAATGTCAGCCAAGACTTCAACACAGCCCGGACGTCGTACTCCATTGTCATTGAGTGGAACCCTCACTAAATCGCACCCAATTAAAAGTGGCAATAATTGTGGTACCAATGCAAATGGCCATACAGCGTCTAATTCAAATAAGCAAGACAATAAGTTGCAACAGCAAAAGAATGAACAGCCAACAACTAACAACTCCGATACTAAAGAAAATCCAAACAAAAAACAACAGGCACAGGCTGATAAGAAACAACAACAAAATGACATGAAAAAATCTAATGAAAAGAATCAGAATGGTACCAACAGCAGCAACAAACAACAGCAGGCTACTGAAAGTAAACAACTGCAACAACAGGATAAGGATAAACAACAACCGCAAAATGGAAAAGATAACAATAAAGTTAATGATAAGGATAAAAAGGAAATTTCTGATAAATTGGAAAAAATACAGGATAAAACTGAAAAAGATAACACTAAATTAAAAGAAGAAAGAAAAGTGGAACAGTCGTCGGAAAAGACTGAAAATAAAAAAGATGAAAAAAAGTCTAATGATCTTAAAGAGGCAAAGGATGATAAGAAGGAAGTGGCCACTAAAATAGATGGCCAAACTGAACCACAAAAATCTGTTAAAAGCATTGATAAAAATTTAAAAGAAGAAAATAAAGTTAAAAGTGTTGATCAGAAAAATGAAGCAAATATAGAAGATATGGAGGTTAAAGAAGGACAGCAATCGCAACAAAAGTCAATTCCCGTCACACCTAAAAGCAATAGCAAGGCCAACAAAACCTCGATTACTGTAAATAAAACTCCGACAAGAGTTACAGAAACGACCCCACAGAAGTCTACACCTACTAACACTTCCGTTAAAACTCCAGCTGTCACAAAGCGCGAAGTTACTACTGCTATAGATGATAATGATATTGAAATGGAACCTTTAACAATTGATAGTTCTCCAATTAAATCAACGGAAGAAGTGGCTCAAATTAATATAGCTCCATCTGCAACCTCAACTCCTGGAAAAATACTTTTGCCGAAACGTAATTCAGCCGTCCCAAAATCGGATGTACAATTGGCTATGCATACTGGCATATCTTCAGAACGCCCTAAGGTATTTTCCCACATTTCCGGACGAAAAAGTATACGACCAATTTCGGACTATACACCCTCTAAATTTCAAAGCAATGCTCAATTTCGTGAGTCCTATAGACGTATTAATACGGAATTGGATGTCACCAATACCAGCATGAATGTTACAGTAGGTTCTGAAGTTCCCAACAATTTGTCATTCTCCTTTTTTGGCCGTGGACGCAAACGCGATCGTACACCACCCAATCATTCACAATCAGCTATTGGAGAATTGCAAACTGATATGGAGATTTCGCCACCGAAGAAAGCTCGTTTAGACATGCATGGCTTTTTAAGTGTAGTTTCCTCGCCACTTACATTGTTGCGCAATCGTTTCTCAAGGGCTTCTTTACAAAGTAGCACCCCCGTTAAGTTGCAACATAAACTCAATACCGCTGAAGATGAAATTGAAGTGCAAAATGTATCAGGTGTATCAGTACATGAAGAAATTGCTAAATCCGATAAGGAACCTACTGAACCAAATACATCATCTAATGAGAATAAAAATGCCACTGTAGGCGAGGAAGCTCAGGAAATGGTATTAAATGCAGAAATGGCAATACCCTCATTAGTTGGAGTTGATTCAGAAGAAAAAGAATTCAAAGATTGTGAGAAAACTTGCGGTAAGGTTCAAACGTGCGAGCAATCGGACATAAAAATCACAGAAACACTTTTGCAGCCCGCAATCGGAGATCCAATGGCTAAAAACAAGAGATGTATTGTTATGTAAACCATTATATTTAAATTTTATAATTTAGAATTAATTTTAAATATGTAATCATTAACCATTTCTTACATATCCCTGGCCATGTCCCTATACCTGCCCCTTCTTTAATTCATATGTGTTATTGTATGTCGTTTTAGTAATGGAGCTCAAATCGAGCTCGAAACCTAAAACAGAAAATTTAAAAAAAATGTATGTCGGTACATTGAATAAAAATGTATTAAAAGCATGTTTTTTTTATTTTAATTAATAAATGTTAAAATTATCTTAAAATTAAAAGATAATTCCAACAGCCAGCGCTCATTTTCGACCTTATTTGGACCTTGAACTGTTTCTTCTTACGTGTCTTAAAACATTTTACTTCATGTAAAGACATATAATGACAAATAGTTTTAAGCTTTTTGCAAATGTATTTGAAAAAAGTTTTATTTTTAAAGAATTTAAAATAATTTTTTGATTTTATGACTTTTTCTTAAAAAATAGTATATAAATAATACAAGTTTTGTTTAAATTTAGAATTTCTTAATATCAATTTATTTTAATATGTATGTGTCAATTTATAATTTTATAATTACTTTTTTTTATAACCAACTCTCTTCTATATTTAAATGCTAATCTTTACTTTAGTTTTTGTGCACACCTTAACTAATGTACCATCTTGATACAATATTAAATCATTAATTTTAAAGAAGTAACAAATATACAATACAATTTTGAAATAAAAGTGATTTTTATAACAAAAATAATGATTTTAAATATATACTGACGGATTTAACTACAATAGTGAAACGGTTAAACTGGAGAAAACTTAAGTTTAAGAGTAACAATTATGAAAATCAGTATTTTTTTTCTCAAATTGAAATTGCAACCTTAACCTAGATCGCAAACTAGATGGATACATAGACGTATAAACGGGCATACTCAAATTGTAGACGTACTAAACTCAATCAAATCAAATCAAAAATCACGCATATAATCCACATAACCACAACCTTCATTACATTAAAAAACATATAGAACTAATTTTTTTTTTTAATTAAATTATCTATATACATATATAAAAATAAGTCCGTATATGTACGTCGCCGAACTAATCATAAACGCGTCGTGCGATTTCAACCAAACTTATACACTACGTAGGCAGTGGCCCATATATGGTTTATATGAAGTTTGGTTGAAATTTTCGGTCTGGGGGCGGAGGGGCGTGGCAAAATCCATAACTTGAGAACGGCTTGACCGATTTGAACGATTTTTTCTTAAAAATGTTCGCCATGGTCCAACTTAGGTTTTTACGGAAAGAAAATTTTTTCAGAAAACGGCTCCATCGAGTTGACTAATTTTTCTTTCAAATGTTCGTATTAATCAACTTTAAGTTTTCATCGAAAGAAAAATTTACCACGCCTACTTTACGCCCACTTTTTCTATTAAGCGCATAACTGGAGAACGGCATGACCGATTCCAACGATTTACCATTTGAATTCAAGCGGCTCCAATTCCCTTTGCGTCTTGCATTTGCTATTACCATCAACAAAGCACAAGGCCAATCATTGACTATTGCTGGCTTAAAAGGTCATGAACAATTTGATCGAAGCAACAATTTTAAAGGGGAAGTTTAAAGGTGAAGATGTATTGATTCCACGAATTCCAATGATTCCATCAGATCTACCTTTCGAATTCAAGACTACAGTTTCCAATACGTCTTGCATTTGCTATTACAATAAATAAAGCGCAAGGGCAATTGTTGGAATTGTGCGGAATTGATTTAGAATATCCTTGCTTTTCACACGGCCAGTTACATATATGTTTCGTGCTCACGTGTTGGCAAGCCTTCAGTTCTCTTTATCTACACAACAACTCATGGCAAAACCAAAAATGTTGTCTACGAAAGAGCTCTAAGATAGTTTAAGTGATACATAGTCTAAGATTGTAAGAAACTAGAATTAAAAGTTGAATAATAGGGAACAAAACCAACTTTATTAAAAACAAGTGTGTTTCTTTTCTTATTTTGTTTTGCCGTGCGAAGCAGGCAACGGGCGCGCTAGTTTATTATACATACGTTTTTTACTGTTTTACCATGTATCCCTTAATTTAAATTTATCAACAGCTATTTCTGGGGGGCTACCGCGTATTTCGATTCCAAAACTAAATTTTTCGAAAGCAAATTCCGATTCAAAAGCTAAACCGTATTGGTTAACTCGTTCGAAAAGATGACATAGTTGCTTTAATAAACAAATGGGCATATTAATAAAAAGTTGGTAGCTCTGCTATTTAAAATGCTAAAAATGGACAACAGAAATATTAAATATTATTCAATGTGTTAAAAACAGGGACCAAAAATAATGGTTATCTTTTTATTTTTTTTTAACTGTTACGGGAAAATGCCCTTTAATTGCATTTGGTTATTTGTAACCATTATCGGTAAATATATTTTATTTTGGTTATCGTGTTCAATTAAAGTGAAAAATATTGTTTCTTGGTTAAGCCTATAGTACACGGAATGTAACAAACCACATGCGCATGTAGTTCTAACGTATTTTTGACGTCATCACACAACACGCAATATTCATTGTGGCTTTGAAGTGACGTCAAAATTACGTCAGAACCACATGCACATGTGGTTTTTGCATTCCGTGTACTAGAGGCTTTACAAATATCAATTGCAAAAAAAAAAATGCATTTTTTTGGTTTCAAATAACCATTATAAGAAATAATTTATTTTTTTGGTTACAAATATCCATCATAACAAATAATGTCTTTATTTTATTTATTTATTGATTTCATTCACAGTAATATAAAAAGCCTCCTAGGCCAACTAAAATATATTACAAAGATATATTTCTGAATACCTAACCCAATAAGGTCTGCGCAAAACTACGACAATACAACAATAAAAAAAAAAAACAACAACCATTTTGTTTATGTAAATTATGTTAAAGGTGTCAAAACCCAATGCATTTGTTTGTGTAAAAAATGGACAATATGTCAAAAACAATTGAACGATAAAAACACAACTCTACAAAAAATCAGCAGGCGTTTCGGGCAGACCTACTAATTGGGCCATGCCTTAATACAAATATAATTTAATTTTAATACATATTGGTTGTTCACGGAAGGCCGGTTATCAGGTTATATGGTTATTTAGTTATATTCACAAAAACAAAATAATTTATTAAAATTTTTCAAATATATTTTTTTGCTACATAACCATATAACCTGATAATCCGCCTTTCGTGAACAACCTAATAATTATTATTATCGTCATAATAACATGAATATACTTTTACTTATAACTAATAAAATAACTCATTCATCGGCTCACCAGCCAAAAACAAAAAATTTATAAAAAAGATCGTATGGAGATGTTACAAATATCCATTATAAAGCGTGATCCATTTCGAGGTTCCCTACTTTTTTAAAGAAAAAAAAAAAAAAAACAGAAAATTCAAATTTAATGGGTAATGTTTATTATCATTTGAAAGAACATTCTTTGGCATTTATTTTTTGAAGATTATCAGGCATGTTCTGAAATCACGGTGATTTCAAACCACGAACGATTTTGAAATCACGGTAGAAATATTTTGGTGTTCTGAAAATCACGAGATTTATAATTTTTAGTAGTGATTTTGGTTGTTCTAAGTCACGAGCAAACAACAGCTGGTTTTAAAAATTTGTTTAAGTAATTTATCAGAAAAATAAAATAAATTTACAAGTTGAAGTTAAAGTGTCTGTAAGGAAGTGTAAAAATGCCTGGATCAAGTTCGTTAGTAATAATTGAATTAAAAAAAAAACAGTTAAATAATGAGCGTCTAAAAAAACGCTACTTGAGGGACTTATCTAATCCCATGGAAATGGAGGAGAAGTTGTAAGTTAACATATGTAATTTATTTTTAAATAGTGATTTCACATATGTAAGTAACATTCCAGATTTATTGCGCATTACCGTCTTAACAAGAGTGCTTTCCAATTAGTACTGGGTGGTATAGCAAAAAAATTGTCGAAGTGCTCTATTCCCGAAAATATACAGCTAGCAGCTGTTTTAAGATATTTAGCAGTTGGGTCGTACCAAGGGGTTATAGCTAATGACATAAACGTAAGTGTGGGACGGTCAACGTTTTGTAAAATCTTATGGAACATAATGAACTTGCTGGAGGAAACCTTGTGCCCAGCTTGGATTAAAATCGATTGGAATCCACAAGCCGATAGGCAGTCGAAGTCTCATTTTTATCAACACTATGGTATTCCCGGGGTAATTGGATGTGTTGACGGGACGCTTATAAGATTAACGAAACCACCATGCGATCATTGTGCATATTTTAGTAGAAAGGGATATTATAGCTTAAATGCTATGATGGTATGTATGTAAACCTATGCATTTATTTGTTAATTGCTTAATACATCTTTTACTTTAGATTTGTAGTTATGAAATGTGCATTTTAGCAGTAGATGCTTGCAGGCCTGGCTCATGTCATGATTCTTTTGTATGGAAAATGAGTGATGCAAGAATGTACTATTCTGAAAAGTATAAAGAAGGCGCTCGCAACTTTTGGCTATTGGGAGATTCTGGGTACCCTTTAAAGCCATATCTTATGACACCCTACAAAAATCCTGATTATGGTACTGCACGGCACACATTTAACCAAAGGCACTCCTCGGCAAGGAATATTGTAAAAAGAACAATAGGAGTTTTGAAAAGTCGTTTCAGATGTCTTCAAACTATTCTTCCTTATGTTCCTTCTAAAGTTGTTACTATTGTTAATGTGTGCTGTGCACTCCATAACATATGCAAACACTACGACATATCACTTGACGAAGAAGTTATTGTAAGCATGGAAGATGATAACATCCAAACAGCGGAAGAAGAAGATGATAGTACATCAGCATCTATAAGGGATACTATTGCGAGTTCATTAAATTAAAGTAGAATGTTTTTAAATCAAAAATGTTTTTTTATTAAATAAAATTTCAATTCTTAAAAAAAAACGTAAACAAAAAAAAATAACAATTCAGGTACAACTTAAAGTAATTAAATACATAGGTATATGTATGTGAGATCAATATTATTTTATTGCGGTTTTATACCTAACTTTATTTCCTCCAGCTCCAAAAATTTCAATTTTATTTCATTTCTTGTCTTTATGCTTTTTTCTATCACATAGTTGTGCCTAGTAGTTTCTTTTAGGTCCTTTTCTTTTAATATTCTTAATTCTCTTATGTTTTTAGATAAATCTTTTAAATATTTGCTGCTTTCTTTCATTTCTGCTTTCATTTTGATTAAACTACCAGATATTTCAGTGAAATGCTCGTCTTCCATTTCCAAAACGTCCTGAATATCAGGGACCTGTTTCTTTCGTTTTCGATTGCTTGTTGACGTTGGAGATAAATTAGTCGGATTTTCACCATGGATAGGTTCTAATGGAGAATCTGTTTGCATTTCATCTTGTCCCATAGATGTGGAACGGCTAATGATACCTTTACAATTTTTGAGGTTGATTTAGATGAGATTAGTCGCGAAGCTGTTGATATGGTAGATAAGAGCTTTATCGGCACACAATAACTTTTGGCTTTTTCAACACCGTCCACCGATACATACAACCCACATATAACAGCAATCTACTCGTCAATTGGAGATATAACATATTTGTTAAAACGTCCGCCGCCAGTTTTACCAACTTCTACTTTGTTGTGGGCTAACTTTTGCTTGATACTTAACTTCATATCGGTCCATACCTAAAAAATGTCTTTAATAATAATTCTCAGTAAAATTGTTTGCTACCTACCTTTTTCCAGCCTGGGGCTTCCTTAGTGGGTGGTCCCGCCGCATTCAACTCAGTTGCAAGTTCTGTCCACAACTGTTCAAAGTGTACCCGGTCACCCTTAACAAATCCCCTAGCCATATCGGTGTGCTGCTCCATAAACTTTAGGAAAATCTCAATTTGGGCATTATTTTTATGTAGACCCTAAGAAATAGCATTTTAAAAATTGAATTTTAACTTTATTAAACCACTACTTACATTTTTATTAATTTTTTGTAGATATTTTAATGGAGCGCAAATTTACAATTTGAAATAAAAACAAAACTCACTTTTTTGCGCTTTTTTTAACAGTGATGCCACCTTTATTTAGTACTAATTGTTGCCATTTTCACTTGTCTTTTACATTTGTATATTAAAATTAAACTTATCAAACTTCATATTTATTGGCTAATTTAATTTTTTTGTTAACAAACTTAACAAATTTTTAATTAAAATAATTAATTTAATTAAATAAATCAGTCATATGCCACACGACTTTAAAACTTTGTTCCTCTGGCAACCGTATACGTCTTTTTGATTTACAATATCAGCTGACTCCTAAAAAGTAAAAGTTAATCACGAAAAATGTAAACAAATCTAAAAAAGCGTCCGCAAAAAACACAACGTCTTACAAAATTTGTAAATTTTAAGGTTTTTCTGTGTAAAATAATTAATTTTATTTCAAAAATAAATAAAGAACAAATCATTTTAAGTGTATGTGATAATTTTATTAAAAGAGTTCAATGAAAAGTGCTTGAAAAACTCTAAGTGATTTGAAATCATTAGGTTGTTAGATGACCGGTTTTAAATCACGAGATTTAAAAAATTTTTGTTCACAGAACACCTTTTTAGTGATTTCAAATCACTTTACGAAAAAGTGATCTTCAGAACATGCCTGTATGTCTATGAAATATTGGCCGTTGCTACGTCGCAGATGGTCCATCCGTTGAGACTCGATCGAGCATTTCGACGGGTAACTAGTAACTGGCGAATGACACGCGTGATGTTTTCCTACAAGGTCTGAATCGAAGCGGGTTTGTCCGCATACACTTTAGACTTTACATATCTACAGGAAGTATAGGACCGAGGTCATGAGACTTCCGAGACTCAATGGGACTGAACTTAAGTTCTCTCATAGCGCCAAGTATCTGGGCGTAATCTTGGACAGCAAACTGTCGTGGGGACTAAACATCCGGACGAGGATGGAAAAGGCAATTGTTGCTATATATGCGTGCAGAGGTGCAATATGCAGGAACTGGGGCATGGGCCCGAGGTGTGTCAATTGGATCTTTGAGGCTGTAGTAAAGCCGACTCTGTACTACGGCGCTGTTGTATGGTGGGCTGCGCTGGACAAGGGCAGTCGCATTGATGTTCACAGGATCAATGCGCACCACTCCCACCAGGGCGCTGTTTACAATGCTAAACTGGCTCCCGGTGGACATCACGGCCAGACAGATGGCTATGTTCGGCTATACGGTTGAACGCGGCACACGTTTGGTCGAACCGTGGCTATGGCCACTCCAGGATAATTGATTGCTCGATTGTCCCTGAGGGAGTGGACTACTGCACCCCGGAGCCTTTCTTTGGTGCGAGGTACGCGACACATGTAGCGCAACAAAGTGCGCTGTCGGTCATGGTTGCCTTCCATGGACCAGCCCTGCGGGTATACACTGATGGTTCAAGGAAGGGGGAGAGAGTTGGCGGAGGTTTCTACATAGAGGAACTGGGCGTAAAAGTCTCCTTTCGCCTGCCGGATGGATGTAGTGTCCTGCAGGCGGAAATCTCGGCTATAAAGCGGGCAGCCAACTGGCTAAATTATTATCGTGTATCGGGAGATATACGTATATTTACTGATAGCAAGGCTGCCATTGCTTCTCTTGCGGCTGTCTACACGACATCTAGATTAACTGTGGAATGCCGGATGTCTTTGAATGAGATTGCTGAGCATTCAGGGTTAACGCTTGTATGGATACCAGGGCACTCAGACTGCCCGGGAAACCAGATAGCAGATGAGCTGGCCAAGGAAGGTGTTCGCATGGATGACACATTCATTGATCAATTCATTGGCCTTCCAATGGCTCACTGTAAGTTACTCATTCTATGCGAGAGTTAAATAATTGCGCAAGAGGGATGGACCTGTGAGTCCACCTGCTCCATATCCAGGGCACTTTGGCCTGGCTACGATGAACGGAGAACCAAATCTTCTTAGGTTCAATAGGGACCAAATCAGGACTGTGATATCGGTCATGACTGGACACTGGCCTGTTGGGACTCATGCTAGAAGAATGGATCTGGAATTCAATGACTACTGTAGAAGTTGTCATGATGAGGAGGAAGAGGAGACTGTGCTTTACTTTCTCTGTCAATGCCCTGGGCTACGGGGCATCAGGGAGAAATACCTGGGAGAGCCGGTGTTTTCCTGTTTAGAGGATCTATCTAAAATAGAACTAAGATTGCTTCTTCTCTTCATTAGGAAGCCGAATTGGCTCGACTCTGCAGTGACGCCATCTGAGTAACTTCTCTTTAGGATGGGCATTGGCGCTGGGTATCACAAAGGGACCGCTGAAGGACCCAAGTGAGCTGTCTCTCGATGGCTGCCCATGGAACCTAACCTACCCTAACCTACATATCTCCACAGGAAAAAGTCTAACGGTGTGATATCACACGATCGTGGTGGCCAATCGACCGGACCGAAACGTGAAATTATGTGCTCACCGAAGTGTTCTCTCAATAAATCCATTGATTGATGCGATGTGTGGGAAGTGGCGCCGTCTTGCTGAAACAAAATGTCGCCGAGATCACGAGCTTCAATTTCAGGCATCAAATAGTCGGTTATCATGGCACGATAACGGTCGCCATTGACGGTTACGTTCGCACCGCCATAATTTTTAAAGAAATATGGACCGATGATTCCACCGGCCCACAAACCACACCAATTCGTTGTTTTTTCTGGATGAAGTGGCAGTTCTTGAATCTCTTCAGGTTGCTCTTCGTCCCAAATGCGGCAATTTTGTTTATTTACATACCCATTGAGCCAGAAATAGGCCTCATCGCTGAACAAAATTTGCCTCGAAAACGTCGGATCTTCTTGGAATTTTCATTAATATTTCTTTAACTTGGCCAAAACTTCATTAAAAGTTGCGGCAGTGAATGTGTTTCTAAAAACCAGTATTTATCAAACAAAATCTGATTGGGTACCATTTGACATAACTGCTCTTTAAAACCAAATACTGTCTAAACTATACAGTATGCGTTTTTGTCCAAAACTTATGTTGTTTTTGCGTTACTCTTAGGTTTCTTATGTTCAATTTTGTGTTATGTTTGCATAATTTTTAAATGAACTTAAATTTATGTACCTGAAATAAAAATGTAAAAATAAAGTAATGAAAAATTAAGGAAAAAAATGGGTGTAGAGGAAAAAGGGATTACTTCATAAGCCTTGGGAACTTAAAAAAAACTTGGATCACTTAACATCACGGCCGAACAGCTGGCCCTAACTTCCCCAATTAGGCTAGGGACGGTGGGCCTATGGTCTACGTAGTACTACGGTCATGCCAGGATCGCGCTGCGCTCATATGACTAGGGAGGGACTGGACTATTGCACTCCGGAACCCTTTTTCGATGCTTTGTGCTTTGAAGTCAGGGTGGTCCGAGGCTGCCGTGACTTCTAGAGAATAGTATGGTGAATACTGGCTGACTTGTCACTTTCTAATGGTATCACAAAGGGACCGCTATAAGGACCCCAGTGAGCCGTCCTCGTGTCGCCTGCCCATTGAACCTATCACTGCTTAGGTCCTACAGTTAGCAGCCTTTTGAAACTCACTTTAAAATTATAAAACGCTAAAACAAATATCACTACATATTATATTGAAATTTTTTCTAATATAGGTTTTTTAATATCAGAAACCGCTCTACAGAATTTTGTGATGATTGGTATATGATGGGTCCAATATAAAATATTAAACACTAGCCGTTTCCGCATCGTTGCCCGACCAGAATGAATTTTTGACTAACTATAAAATAATGTAAAGACTGAGTTTTATTGGGTGTAGATCGATCTGTATAAGTTTTAAATTTCATCAAAATCGAAATTGCCCATCCGTCCCTTCATACTTCTAGCTTTGAAAAACATAAACCCTGTGTGTTTTAACTACGCTGATCTATCTATTCAAATTTCATCAAAATTGGTTAAATATTTTGGGAGGGGCAGCAATTCTTCGTATGTCCCCTCTTGGTCGTTTTCGCATTCGGTCAGGGGACGGTCGAGCGGAGAGATAGACTGGAGGTGGAATGCGTACAGCGTACGCATGTTAAAATTGCTTTCTTTTTCTTTTCAGTACGGCAACTATATTCACCCTAACTCCATTAAGCGTCATCAATATAAAACGATGTTGTTTCGTGTCGATTGTTGTAAATCGGTATGCTCATTGTCAATATCAAGTTTTATCGATAAGCGTCGATGTATATTTCGGACACTTTTTTTGCCCCAGAGGGCCCTAGAAGTGCCGCCCACCCAAAATTTTGTTATTTTCTTTTTTGTTGCACAATTACCTTTAATTTGATTACCCACACATACCATTCAGTGGGCGGGCGGTTTTTTGGACCCAGGGGTCCCCACGGGCCTCAGCCCCCTTAAATATTAATTTTGGAATTTTTTTTTTAATTCTGGATCGGGTGGCATATTTTTTATATTTTTTTTTCGTACGCCCCGTAAAGTGCACTTTTACCACTTTTTGTTCATATACTGCAAATACCAATTATTTGGGTATTTTGGTTTCCCGGTTTTTAAATTCCCAAATTCGACGCTATTTCTTCGACGCTATCTTGGCTCACATACGTAATACAACTCTGAAGAATGAAAAACAGCTGGAATATACCGCTTTGTTTACATTATAGTGATAATCATATGTTCCGCAGTTATTTTGTTCTTTAAGAATTTTTAACCGTGTAGTGAAGATTTATTACATTTACAACGAAACCTCAAGTTTTCTTGAAAATAGTTTAAAGAAAAACATTAGAGAAATTTGCTATAAATATGTCGTCTGGTGTAAAATGCCGAAATTGTGGTTCTACAGATATTGAAGAAGATAATGCACGTGGGGATAGAGGTAAAATATGCAAAAGTGTTTTTTTAAAGCCGTAACAAAAATTAATTTCGTATTAGTTTGTACCAATTGTGGTTCGGTGCTGGAGGATTCTCTTATTGTATCGGAAATACAATTTGAAGAAGTTGGTCATGGTGCAGCTGCAATCGGCCAGTTCGTTTCGGCTGAATCTTCAGGTGGTGCCACTAACTATGGTTATGGCAAATTTCAAGTTGGTTCGGGCACTGAATCAAGGGAGGTGACACTGAAAAAAGCTAAAAAAGAAATAACCCATTTGTGTCAACAACTGCAGTTGACCCAACATTATATTGACACTGCTTTGAACTTTTTTAAAATGGCTTTAATGCGTCATTTGACTCGTGGACGTAAGAGTACTCATATTTACGCGGCCTGTGTATACATTACATGCCGAACAGAGGGAACATCACGTAAGCAGAAACATATTTGTTTCAATAACAATTAAATTTATAACTCGGTTTTCAATTGTGTTCATTTGTAGATTTACTGATTGATATTAGCGACGTACAACAGATTTGTTCGTATGAACTTGGAAGAACATATTTAAAATTATCAAGTGCTTTATGTATAAATATACCATCAGTGGGTAAGTGATTGTTTATTTAATGGTACTTAGTTAGAATTTGTTTTAAATGTCTGTTGCAAATCAAAATAGAAATTAATTTTTATAATTTTTTTTGAAATGAAATCAATTTAATTTACCTTTTAAAGTGAAATGTTGCTTCCCTACTTTCTAAAACACTTAACACATCTTAAAAATATTTCTATACAAATTTTGAAAGCTCCAAAACTGCTGTTCGAAAAAATCTTTACGCAAGGTAAAGAAAATAGCAAAATAACCCTTTCAATTGTCATTGTTTATATACCTATCTAATTTTTCGAAATGTGTTATTTATTTTAATCCATGGCTGGATATTGACAACTTCCCCTAATGCATCTACCTGTTTTGTTATACCTACAATGGTCGTGGAATTTCATGCATGTTTTTCTCGAAGTTTTAAATTAAAATATTTATATTTTGGTTTCAATATTAGGTGAGAAAGTCATTTATCTATTCGTTTGTGTAAATTTGTGCATATTTTTTCGTTAATTCATTTTTGTCATATAGTCTTTAAGAATGCATAAAAATTTGCATATTATGTTAGTTTTTGGTGCAAAAAGCATATTTTTGTTTTCATTCACTCGTCATGAGATTCCCAGTAGACTCCTTGACGATTGAAAATGCTAGCTGGGAATGAAATTTAAAATCAAATATGTATGTAGATAGTTATTCACACATATATAGTCAATTCTCAAAATGTTTTATTGTGTCATATTAGTTGTATATGCTATAACTTCCCAGCTAGCATAGGTGTTAGACGATTATGTTCAATATACAACTCCTAAAAGTCTTCTGATGATTATCTGATGAGTTACAAAAACATCGACTTTTTTTTTATTTATTACTTTTTTATATACTATTTTTGACACGCTCGTTTTTTAATCGTGGAATAAACCTTTTGCGACTCTCTGTAAGTCACATAAGAATTACTGAGCTTAATAAAGAAGAGCGTTTTTGAAATATGAAAATTCTATTGCCAATACAATTTCAAAAAAAAAAACAAACCGACCTAAGGATCTCTAAAATAAGATTTTCTGACAGGATAGTGTTGATTTCGCGACCTTAAGGTTTGTAAGTTTTGACATGAAAAACGCGTTTGATGCCCTTATAAAGGTAGCTCAGTTATACGGCTGAGCATTTCACGAGTCATAAAATAATCCCCACGTGAGTCTCGTACGACCCTTGGCATGCTTTTTGAAAGATTCGTTAGATAATCTCTACCTACATACATCAAAAATGATTCCCTTTAGGATTAATATAAGAGCCGTTTGCTATGTTATGGAAGAATCTCTCATACGAATCAGCACGTGTAATAGTTTCTTCCGTGCGAGGAATCGTCTACAATTAAAAAATGAGCTCGTCGAAGATCAAAAAACTCGTCATGAGATTCCCAGTAGACTCCTAGACGATTGAAAATGCTAGCTGGGTTTATGAATGTGGCATTTACAAAATTAAAGCAAATACAACCAATATAACTAATAGTTTGTTTCGACAAATATTGAATTTTTTTAAGATATGCATCGACTTTTATGCAAATTTAATTTTGCTCGCTAAGAAATAGCGCATTTTGGTTGTAAATATTTTTTAACGCTGTCATTTGGCGCGTGTTAGCACGTTTCGAGATGAGAAATAGCGTGTTGTGGTTGTAAGAAGTTGACAACGCTGACAAGAACTTATAAAGGTAGCTCAGTTATACGGCTGAGCATTTCACGAGTCATAAAATAATCCCCACGTGAGTCTCGTACGACCCTTGGCATGCTTTTTGAAAGATTCGTTAGATAATCTCTACCTACATACATCAAAAATGATTCCCTTTAGGATTAATATAAGAGCCGTTTGCTATGTTATGGAAGAATCTCTCATACGAATCAGCACGTGTAATAGTTTCTTCCGTGCGAGGAATCGTCTACAATTAAAAAATGAGCTCGTCGAAGATCAAAAAACTCGTCATGAGATTCCCAGTAGACTCCTAGATGATTGAAAATGCTAGCTGGGTTTATGAATGTGGCATTTACAAAATTAAAGCAAATACAACCAATATAACTAATAGTTTGTTTCGACAAATATTGAATTTTTTTAAGATATGCATCGACTTTTATGCAAATTTAATTTTGCTCGCTAAGAAATAGCGCATTTTGGTTGTAAATATTTTTTAACGCTGTGATTTGGCGCGTGTTAGCACGTTTCGAGATGAGAAATAGCGTGTTGTGGTTGTAAGAAGTTGACAACGCTGACAAGAACTTATAAAGGTAGCTCAGTTATACGGCTGAGCATTTCACGAGTCATAAAATAATCCCCACGTGAGTCTCGTACGACCCTTGGCATGCTTTTTGAAAGATTCGTTAGATAATCTCTACCTACATACATCAAAAATGATTCCCTTTAGGATTAATATAAGAGCCGTTTGCTATGTTATGGAAGAATCTCTCATACGAATCAGCACGTGTAATAGTTTCTTCCGTGCGAGGAATCGTCTACAATTAAAAAATGAGCTCGTCGAAGATCAAAAAACTCGTCATGAGATTCCCAGTAGACTCCTAGACGATTGAAAATGCTAGTGGGTTTATGAATGTGGCATTTACAAAATTAAAGCAAATACAACCAATATAACTAATAGTTTGTTTCGACAAATATTGAATTTTTTTTAAGATATGCATCGACTTTTATGCAAATTTAATTTTGCTCGCTAAGAAATAGCGCATTTTGGTTGTAAATATTTTTTAACGCTGTGATTTGGCGCGTGTTAGCACGTTTCGAGATGAGAAATAGCGTGTTGTGGTTGTAAGAAGTTGACAACGCTGACAAGAACTGTGTGAATTCAACACACCTGTAAGAGTTCACCTCAATTTATTGACAAATCTTTTGTGAACAATAACCTGGGGCTTACTTGAGGGTTACACGATCAAGTTTTATCTATCAAGTTTTAATACACTTACACTTTTTTACCAATACACTCATACTTTTAAAAATTGAAGCGAACTTGCCTTTAAAATTCTCATTCAAGTGAGTGTATCAATTTACGTTCAAGAAAACAGCTGATTACAAGTTTGGTGAGAACATTTTTCGTTTCTCTTTATAAATTTTTCTCTTGATGACATCTTGAAAGTAAATTGCTTCAAAATTGCGTGCAGCCTACGTCACAGCTTCCATTTTTTGGAAATTTTGACAAACTGTATATGTAAAAGACTATCAAGAACAACTTGATCGTGTGGCTGCAGTGTTACTTGGAGGCCACAAGATCAATTTTTGTCTTTTAATTTGCTCTCACTCTCATTTTTTTTACTGACACACTCACACTTTTTAAATTGACCACGAGATTGCTCTCAATTTTAACTATCCATTTGTTTGGCAATTTAACGTTCAATTTCACAGCTGATTAGAAGTTAAGTGAGCAAATTTTTCGTTTGTCAGTATAAATTGTTTTCTTGATGACATCTTGAAAGTAAATTGCTTAAAAATTGCGTGCAGCCTACGTCACAACTTTTAATTAATGTAAATTTTGACAAACAGTATATGTAAAGCCTCTAGTACACGGCATGTAAAAAGCCACATGCGCATGTGGCTCTGACGTAATTTTGACGTCATCACACAACACGCAATGCTTATTGTGGCTTTGCATCAGGGATGTCAGCGTCATACACAATTGTGTCAGCAAAACTCACATGTACGCTTACGCTCTTTTATTTTGCGAGCGTAAAATATAATTGTTTACTGCAAAACACTCTCATTCAGCGGGAAATATCGCACGGCCTGTTTTGAGGCCTCTAAACAGAAATAATATATTTATTATTTATTATCTTTGTTTCTGTTTTGTTTTATTTCTGTTTTTAACATTGTACAATGATTTTAAATAAACAAATTGCTTGTGGTTTTTGTACGAGGTGTAGGGTACTTGTTGTAGTATCAAGAATAACTGTGATGAATTCGCCTTGATGTTGTGTTTATTGAGCTTCTGTAAACTTCAAATTTTAATCTTATTAATTAGTCTTGTAGACAGCGATAACGAGCATACAAGCGGATGAATTTATTAAAAATTTAATCATCCAGATAGGGAAAATATTATTGAGTTCTGAAAAAATTTAGACGGGGCACTATATCCTGTATTAAAAAAAAATTCCTTCAAATGTTTGTCGCTTTTTTCCTCAATATATCTTTGCGAACAAATATTTTCCGATTTGAAATACATTTGCTCAAAACAACGCTATAAATTAACGTCCGCAAACCTAAAAAATGTTTTGTTGTTTCGAAACTGCAATATAAATTAAGAAGATATTATTGGTAAATAAAAGTATATTTTTATAGGCTAGTAAAATCTTCTCTTTTTATAATGGTGGTTAATAATTATAGTATATTTTTAAACTTAATGGGGTTATTATTTGCATTAGTATGTGCAAATGAATTTTCATTGTTGGCATTCGCAAAGATATGTTGAGCACCAAATTAAAAATTTTGGAAAGAATTGTATAAGGTTGTAAAAAGACTTCAAATATTGTCAAATGCTCAATTTTTCAAAAAAATAAGCAATGTTTCTGCGAAATGCAGGTTCCAAATTAAATTTATTTAAATAATAACTGATTGTGTCTGTCCATAACTCAACATTTTTCGATAATTGTATTATTATTAATTGCTCTAAAGTCTTCATAGCTAAATATGTATGTTAATTAGGCCTCGTAATAGGCCTCGCAACCGCAGATTCCTCCCGCTGGGAATGTAAGAGACAAGAGTATTCGCACCAACACAATCATAATTGACACCACTGCTTTGCATTGACGTTAAAATTACGTCAGAACCACATGCGCATGTGGCTTTTTACATTCCGTGTACTAGAGGCTTAAGAGACTATCAACAAAAAGTTGATCGTCTGGCCGCAGGGTTACACAAGCAAGTGCAAGTTCGAAAAACTTAATACACTCACATATTTTACTAACCCTATCACATTCTTCGTACTTACAGCCATAGTTGCCAATTTAGCGCGTTAAGCGGTAGATTAACGCTTTTAAACTGTCAAAAGGCGCATATTTTTCCATTAGCGCTTTTTTTTAAAAAGAGCGCTTTTCTGTTAACATTTTTTGAAATTTTAGATACCCAATATATTTGAACTTTTATTTGCATACATTAAAATTAAGGCACATTAAACTAAAATTTGTTCCCGTTTTTCAAATACTTTTGATATATAGTATACTGAAATGTATACTATATAGCTACATACATACATATCGTCTTGTGGTTATTGGTATGCCACTTAGCATAAATTAATTCTATATAATAAGTGTGTCTGTCCTCTTTTTAAATCGTTAATCCATTTTGTTTATCAGGGGTGTTCTGGAAATCGAAAACGCAAAACGAAAGAATTTTGAAGTTCTTTTTAATACACTCTTAATCCAATTTTTTATAATTTTCCTATAGAATTCTGTTCAATAGAGAAATATATGTATTGTATTGTATTTGCATTTATTTTACTACAAAAATCTTATTGCAAAAACGACTTTTAAATTCTTGCGTTTTGCGTTTTCGATTTCCAGAACACCCCTGTATATCTCGAACATTCATATGTATTAAGTTATATCGACCCTATCATTGCCTCATATCTACAATTTAAGAGTTCGGCACTTTTTTCCTATGAAGCACATGAACAATGTAAAAATATGTATTAATATTTGTAATTGTTATGCTGCACGTTCTATTTTATTTCGTTTTTTTATATAGAAAACTAATTTGACCTACATTTTAAAGAACTCGAGAATTTTCAAATTTTTAAGTGTTATATTATATTATATTATATGTATTATAAGTATTATTTGATATTATTTTGCTTTAGGGAAAATATTAGAAAAAGCTTTGTAAAAATGTTAATGTTTTAATAATACATTAATATTTTATCATGTGATTTTAATTGACCTTACCGTGATGAATCCATATAACATGGTCATGAAAACATATAAACAAGGTCCCCAATATCATTTGAAGGCAAACAAATGTCATATACATACATAAATATATTTTTAAGTTTTTTATCAAATCATATTAATTATTTTTTTCTTTTTGTAAGTAATGTTATACTATTAGGCAAATCACAAAGTGTTATATTGGTTGTATACTATATTTTTATGAATGTCACATTAGTAAAAAAAATAGCATAGGCAACCAATATGAAACAATAGAGCACTTCGTCCTATTTACAGGTAATCAGTAACTGTTTTTGTATAAATGATTAAATAAAAATTATATGCAACTTTATAAACGTTAACTTGCAAACAAGAAGTGTATTTTCACTGTGTATTTACACAAAAAAAATTATTCAAAAATGTTCACCAATTAGGTTAGGTTAGATACACAAAAACAAATACAAAACTGTGATAATATATTTTAAGCGTAATGTAGATGGAAAGAAAAAAGATAATTTACCAATAATTAAAATTAATCCCTGAGGAAGTTGAAGAATCCCAACGAAACGTAGGAAATACATTTATAAAATGAGATAAATTGTCTTTTATTTAATTAAGAATTAAAACAAAGGCCTTGAAAGCCTGGAAAAATATTGGAAATAGAATCATAAAAAGGTCGATTAAAAAAATAATTATGGAGCCTTTTATGCACTTAATTCGATTTTCAACAGCAGTCGAATTAGTTGATCGAACGAATTTTCATTTGGTATTATGGCACACATTCAATAAATAAGTACTATTGTGATTTAGTTTATTCACAGTAGTACATTTTCTGTCAGCTGTCACTTTAAATAAAAAATTTTTGTTAGCAAATTTAAAAAATAAAACTAATATAAATCATGACTACGACGGACTTATGATACGATGTTTCATCTGAAGAAGATGTACGCTTACTGACACTGGCCTGTACCTGTAGCCTGAACTTTTGTAAAAATTCCTTTTGCCTACAAATGATTTTGTTCCATAAGGGAAACAAGCTTTTCCAACTGCTGCTTAAGCCTATAGTACACGGCATGTAAAAAGACACATGCGCATGTGGTTCTGACGTAATTTTGACGTCATCACACAAAACGCAATGTTTATTGTGGCTTTGCATTGACGTCAAAATTACGTAAGAACCACATGCGCATGTGTCTTTTTACATGCCGTGTACTATAGGCTTTACTACTGTCGACTTTAGACTTGCATAAAATAACCAAACATAATTAAGAATGTGGAATTTGCGCACTATAACTAATAAATTAAACAAAACTTTTAAACAATTTTTTTAAATTATTTACACCGTCGAAAGCAAATTTGTTTTCGTTGAAAAATTCGATGCACAACGAAATTTTCGACAGTGCTGCCAACTCATAATACCAAATTAACATTCGATAGTCGATAATAGATAGCCAGCAAAAATCGTTTATCGAATGTAACTCATAATAGGGGCCTATAATTATACGAGGAAAATCAATTTTAATTAAAAATGAAATCATTAAAAATTGAATCAAACGTTTAATTGATACTATTAATTTGTTTACTGGTGCACATTTAATTCATTTTTTAATTAAAATCATTTTTTTTTTCTGTGTATGTAGTATATTTATACTTTTAGCTTTCGCATCGAAATTGTATTCGCATCGCAATAGAGAGTAGCCCCCAGAACTTCAGTTGTATTGCCATCAGTTATCAACCTATAAGTTTCTGTTTTTAGGGCGTTAGTTAGTTTTTTTTTGTTAAACAGCTCAAGTAAAATAAATATATAAAAAAAATTTTCAATATATATTAACACAAATTGTTAACTAATCTCATTATGTATGTGAAAAAAGTTAAGTATTTATTATTCTTAATATTCTATACAAGCATTATCTTCATTCCCAAGTAAAACACATTTCTAAAAACTTCTAATTTTTTTTTATTAATTATTGAATAAAATAGGTTATTATTAAATTAATTCATTATCCAACTATGTATATAATTATACTTAAAAAAAATAGGAAAAAATAATATTTGTATATATAGGTAGTAAATTGAAAAAAAAAAGTCAGTGTCGATAGCCTTAATTGATCTCTTTCAGAATTGTAGTCATAAAAGGCATAGAAAGTATTGAAAAAACTTAATTCAGGACAAGCAAAACATTACTAAAGCTAAAATTGAAATGATGAATATTTCGACGAAATAACTGAATGCTTATTATTTTTTTAGGACAACTTTTAAGTGAATTTAACAAAGATTAAAATAAATGCAAAATGTTTTGTCTCTTTTTCGGTAAACGCTATATGAATACTATTAATAGTATATATTTTAAATTTTTTTTATGGAATATTGTTGATATTTTTCAGCAATGCTTCATCATATTAGTGAATATTTGGGCGGCCTAAAATACATTTTCTTGTATAGACAGTTTGAAAGCAATTTAAATTGAAATACAAAAAGAAATAAGAAATTATATAAGTGTCACTAATATATTTTAGCTAGTTTTCAATACATATTTTTTTTGAGTAAATATTTATTGTAGATATTTCTAAATGTTATTAAATTTTCAAAAGAAAGAAAAGGATTTTTGTTTTTAATTTTGTTAACTGGTCAAAAATGTTTAAACTACTTTAAATTTTTTTGTGTATATTTTTGGTTTTTATAATTTTTAATGATGAAAAAAGGTTAAACTTTACTTTTTTTAATATTTATAAAGATATATTATTATAATTTGTTTGTATATATGAGTTGTTGCTGTTTTTAAAGGTATATTTATATATAATTTTGCTTTATCGTTTATATTTGTTTTGTAAGATCCCAGTTGTGTTATTTTTGTATTTTTATATTTAGTTAAAAATATTCCGAATTATGTGTCTAATATATTTTTGTTTTTAAACTTGATTAATTGATTGCCTTTGTATGTAAGAATTTTCTTTTATTGCAATTATGTATAACTTTGACTTGTTGTTAGATGAGAAAATTTTAAGCACATGTTTTTAAATATTGCTTTTAAGTATTTAATTAGTTTGTTTTTTTTTTTCTAAATTCAATATATAGTTTTGAAATTAAACAGACTTAAATGTTCCCTCAATATAGGTTGTTTTTTATTTTCGTTTAACAATTGTTTCTTTCTTCCACTTATTCTCTTTTTGTTTTGTTTTATCCTTTATCAATTTATGTTTCTATTATATGCTATTCGAAAAATAATGTAAAAAATTTTAAATTTTTTGTATTTTTTTTTTTAGTTTAATTATATTATATATGTTATTTATGTATATAATGTATATTATACTAATGAGAGAAAAAAACCATTATGTTGCAAATTTGTTTCCATTGTTTTCTGTTTGTATGCTGAGTGTGTGTGCATATAAATTTAACTTATATCTTAATTACTTGAAGCACCAACTGCTCCAACTCCAGCCCCATCTGAACTAGAACTTGCTGCTAATAAATCATCACAATTTACTGTTAAATCACTAGAATTACGATTGGTTTTTGTTTGTCCTGTGCCTGAACCACTTGTAGGAACAACTCCTTCTAAATCACCTATAGGGCTGGCACACATCGATTGTGTTGGTGAATTCATTGAAGTCACTGTTGTTGGACCATAAAATATTAACTCTGGTATTTGACCGCCTTGTACTCCAGTGCCATTGGTACTTTCTGATGAACATTGAAATTGGAATGTTACATTTCCCATGCATACTTCTGACATTCCTTCTTGTCCGAAAAACGACAGTTCTATTCCATCTAAAATAACTGAAGCCGTATAATAACATTCGGGTTCAATTTGTATGGGATTTTCAAAGAAAACACGAAATGTATTACTGGAACCATCCGAAAAAAATTCTGTATCATTTTCAGCTAAAGTTCGTCCCAATCGTTTTAGTTCAATTTTTACATTATAGGTGGCAGCGCCAGTCGATGAACCGTACAAACCAAACCCAACAATAAAAATTCTGCAAAAGATAAAAATATATATTGAAATGAAATGAATTTTAACAATAAACATCTTTATTATTTTGTTCCCAGACTAAAAATACAAATAAATGTTAAATCTGATTATTTCTGAAAAGGTGAATCTTTTTTTCTTGAAAGGAAGTTAATCTTTTTCGTTCGAAATATAATTTAAATACCAAAAAATCACATTTTTATTTTAATGTGCGCTTTGAAAATAAAATATTTAGTAGATGTCGATATTTAGACAATTGAACTATAATTTTGAAGGTTAGGGCCTTTAATACTTTAGTTAGCCTGACTTCCTAAACCTAAACCTGTATCAAGTTAAAAATGCACAGTTTGCCCATTGCGTACGCATCTATAATTTTTTTTGGTGCACTTTGTGAAACAAACTACATTTAACCCTTACATGCATTTGTTATATGTATAAAGGAAATTTCTCATTTCTAACGGTAAATTTTTACAAAACAAAATATTACAAAAGAATCTTGCAGTCCCTTGCTTCATCTTTGCTTTTAAATAGCACATGAGTGTTTTATATTTGTATTTCGTTAAAGGATTAAATAAGATAGTTGCTGTGCAATTGACGTTTTGGAGCTCAAAGATTTTTATAGCAAACAAATAAAAATTTCTATATCTCACTATTATTTTACAAACCCACCTTCGATCCACAGAAAATTGTATACTATCACAACGTCCTCGATACCGCCACTGATTAGAACGATACGCACACGATTGAAAACGATGACAGACTTGAGTTTTTAAACCAGCCCGGGCTTTGGTTGAAAAACTTAAAGTTGGTTTTGATTTTGCAGTAAAATGTAGAAACATATCAATTGTCTCTTGTGACGTTAGGATACCAGTCTGGGCGACACCGTTGGCGAATTCATCCAAAGACATGGTGGGTATGCGTATTAAATGCAATGCATGACCCAAAACTTTACGCATATTTTGGGGGGTATTATCAATAGACTTTTTTTGACAACAATTTTGAGCCCAATTTAAAGCCGCTTCAAAGAGATGAATCTCATTGCAGTTTAAAGTTTCACGCCATAGAATTGATTCAAATGTTTTTAGATCGATATCCACGAAATCTTCAGATTTAATGGCCATTTCGGCTTGAGCATCGATTACTTCCCAGCAACGTTGCATCAGTTCGGGCTCTTCGAAAAGACGTGATTGACTGAGAAGTAGACAGGCGTTTTTTGCAGTCAGTTTAACTTCTAAATAATTAACACAGGCCCTGGCCAAATGGGGTACGATATACTTTTTAGCTGCATATAAAGTGGCTAATATATTATCAGGTTCCAACTGTATTTCATCACAATATAAGTATCTAAAGGCAAGAATACAGAAAAAATTTCAATTAAGTATTTTCAACAAAAATAAATACTAAAAATACCTTAGTAGTGTTAAAAAGGCTGAAGGTTCTACATCTGGCACTTTAATTTCCTGTTTGTTTTCAGCCAAACCACCATAAAACATTGCATAAAATACCGAGCTACCTGTAGCTAATATATATTTATGTGCTGGTATGGTTTGAACAGTATCTATAACAAAATAAATAATCATTACTATAGTTAAATTAATGGGATTTTTTTATATTTAAACTTACCGAAATCATCTCCCACGATAAATGTAACATCTGACATTAATTCATTATTAAACATGGCTGCATTACGTTCTAATACCGTTGCCTTAGAAGCTTGCCAATTAGGATCTGCTGTATCATTTGCATTTGATGCTCCTACATTTGCATATGACATGTTGCAAGCATTAGCACCATTTGGATACACATATGAACCACTACCATTAGATGTTGCCACAGCTGCTGTCGTTGAACTTGATGGCAAGCAAAACGATGTTGGACTTACAGCTCCTGGTGAGGCCAATGGTGACGATGGTGCACTAACTGGCTGTGTTATTTGTATATTATTTTCTCCAGCAGAAGCACCAGCAGCTGCAGTACTGCTACTAACACTTCTTTCATTTCCGCCAGCTGTAGCCACACTAGCCGATGTTGCTGCTGTAGCTGCTGTCGAAGCTCCACCGCCACCACGTGTTGATTGTTGTTGCTGTTGTTGATGGCCTGAATTATTGTGTGGTGGGGAGAGTAGCATACCATTGCCATTATTTAAAGTTTCCACTATTATTAAATTACAGCAAATAAAATAAGTAAATTGGGAAAGGGCATATTATATTTTCATTTATAATAGAAACATTGTTTATATACAAGTTCATAATATATTAATATGTATGTATGTATATACACTTACTATTTATATGCATACTTGCAAATATGTAAATACGTACATATATATATAGAAATATACATACATACGCGTGGATAGCATAGGTCGGACCTTTACATATGTAGTATGTATTTATATATAAATGTTAGTAAACATGACCTTCAATTATAATTTATTTATTTACTATGCCATCTGGTAGTAATAGTTTTTGTGGATGGTGAATTATTATTATCACAGACTACAGAATAGATAGTTACTATATATATTAATTCAACATTAATGTAGTAGAACAGTAGTCCCATTAAAATAATTTTAAATGTTAAAGGTTATAACCTTATAATCCTTTGAACATCCTTTCGACTTGTATGTAATTTAAATTTGAAATTATAATAAAAATTTAATATTTTTTTATTTAAAATTTTTTTTTGGAGCAAGAATTTCGTTTTTTCTTCCTAAAGTAGATATTATACATATATATTTTCCTTTCATTTTTCGAACAAAAATTTAACTAAAGTATTTTTTAAAAGTTGAATCTACTACTACTTACGCAACAATTTGCATGAAATTATAAATGACTTATCTATATAATAATTTTATTCAGTATTGAATAACAATTTGAACAAAATGTTTTAAATAGGGATATAACGAATACCAATACCGATATATCGGCGATACTTTAGATTTTCCGATATATCAGTATCGGCGCTACTTTGCTTTCGATACGACAATATTTTTTATATATTTTTTGGAGTATTTTTGAACAATTTAATTTTTTATGCTTATTTTTTTGCGTAGCAACTAAGAAAAATAACACATTAAAAATCAGAGCATTAAATCAAAACATAATAATGAAATTGTTTCATATAACATGTGCATTAATGGAGAAGGGAACTGTCCCAAAATTTAGCAACTGACTTAGCATTATATATAAATAAAAGATTTGAGGCTTTAGAAAGTAATGAAACCTATTATTTATCTACAATTCTTGACCCTCGATTTAATGCTCGCATATTTCAAAGACAATCGAGTTCAATCATATCGAAAAAACGTCTTATTCAGCTACTTAACATGCCTCTGCATTCCGAAAATGTTGAAAACACGGTTACCCCTACAGATGGTGCAAGTTCTGATAAGTCTAAAAGAACTGAACAGTTTGTGACAAATTATACAAGAGAATCCGAGGACGATGAGCCTCGTTTCATCCTTTGCTGTGATTCTGCTAAAGAAGAAGTAGAAAAATACCCTTAGATCTTCTAAAATTTCTAGAGACGCATGATATACCCAAACTTATACAAAATAGCGCTGAAATTCTAAATTTTTCAAAGAGACACTGCTTTCTTTTCTACTGCAGGTCTGGTTCAAGCAGACTTGCCAAATTGTCTATCTCCGCAAAAGTTGACAATACTTTGTTTTTGAAACAAAAATCTTACTAATTTCAATTTTAAATAATAATAATTAAATTGTTACGCTGTTATTTTTGTAAAAAATTTTTTTATTTGTTTTAAATTTTATCATAAATTCAAATTTTATTCTGTTTTTTAAATCTTATTAACTTTGAAATATTAATAACCTCTAACACTGTAATTTTGTATAATAAAAAAATTAATTTACTTGAGTTTTGTTAATTTTAACTTGAATTATCGGTATCGATCATAAAGATCAACATTTTTTTTTTTGTAAAATTATCTTACTATTTTTTTTGGCAATGAAACGGTTGGTTTTAAAAATTCTTTTTCATATCGCACTTGTTCAACAATCAACAACTATGAACTCAAAATTTTTGTTTTTGCATTTTTTGGAAAATATCTATACGTAATATTTTGTCATCTTTTTGGTACTCTAAAATTAAAAATTTGTTTGGCTTCTACTGAAAATTTTTATATTTTAAATTAATATAGTATTGTTGAACAAGTGCAATTCCTTTAATATTAAATAAAAAATAGTTTTCCATCTACTGAACATTTTTAAATTTTGAGTTAATACCCTCGTTATGATCAAGTGCGATATGTACATATGTGTGTATGTTTGTAGGTATATTGTTTTATATTGGTAATCATTAATTTTTTTAAATGGTACACATCGCTCATTTACTGCAACGTCGTCATAACTCAAAAAATAAAGTTTTGGAGTTAGAGATGCAGAATTGTTCGCTATGTTTTTCTTAATATTGTGTGCATATAACATTGATGTTTTGATCTTTATACTTTCTCCGTTCAGAGATAATGTGTCTCTATTTTTTCTAAGTGGTGCGAGCAAATTAAAAACTTTAAACACGTTTATGTGGAAACGTTTATTTTTGAGTTATGACGATGTTGCTGCAAATGAGCGATATCTACTTATGTATATATATTATCATTTTTGTAAATTAATATATTTGACACGTTTTCGTAAATAAAACATTGCATAATTTAAGATTACAGCAAGAAATTTCTTGGAATATCACCATAACTATAAACATTTTTAGGCTTGTAATATTTTTGTCAGTAATATTGATAGTTCGTAACGATTTTTCATCAATTGTGCACTTCAAATTCTTTTTTAACTAAAACGGTTTAGGTGTTTTGTACTTTTTAATATAAACTTTAATACACAAAAAGGTTGTGTTTCTATTGAATTTTATATCATACCTATAGCATCAAAAATATCTATAAAACGATATAAAACCATGAAAATTATGTTTTAATATTAAAAAATCTAGTGCACGTACAAAATCAGTTTGGTTTGTTTTCAATTTAAAAATTTTATTTTTGGTTTGCGTTTCTAATAAATAATGACGATACCGAGGCTGCAACTGTTTATAACGCGTGCCATCACTTCAACCAACAACACCTCAATAATATTGAATTTATACAGAACAAAAACACAGCAACAACAATAATAATCATATAAAGAAAAAAACGGCACGTCGTATTTTGTATGTTATAGTAGAATCGTCTCCCCTCTTCATAATTTTTTTTCTTGATGAAGAATTAGTAAAAAGAACAAAAATAATAATAAAAAATTAAAATTATATTTTGTGTGTGTATGTTTTTAAACAAAAAATAATGCAGTTTTAAAAATAAAAATTGTATCTTTATAAAATTCAAAATTGTGAACTGTAACCATGTCACAACAACTGTAAAAAACATTTAATATTTCCCCTACCCACCACAGCAACCCCCCTCCCAAGCAATCCACCAAAAATATAACGAATATAAAAAATGAACACATTGCAAAGTTTTAACAAAAATAACAAACACCGTTGTGTGTTTGTGTTTATTTACCACCACCTCCCTAAAAAAAGTTTATTGTTTAAACAGATCTTGCTGGAGTGCATTCTAAATACGAAATATATTATTATTAAATAAAATTGTAAAATAAGAAATCGAAAAGTCCGAAATTTAGAACAAGTAATAGAAATTTTTCCAATTATTTAAAATTTTAGTAAAATCAGCAATTTTACTTGAAATTTCTATGTACATGCATACACATTTCAGAATTTTTCTTTAAAATTAAGGCTTGTTTTAATTCAATAAGCGATATCTACTGATCTCGAAAAACAAAGTTTTGATGTCAAAATCATTTCTGTTATCCAATGATGCCAACTCTTCAATACAAAAATGGCTAAATTTTTAGTAAAAAATTACTAAATAAGATTTTACAAAAAAAAAAAAAAAAAAAAAAAATATCTTCATTTACACTTGTTGCCTCTAGTTTTTTTTCAAGAATCACGCGATCTTAAATTCTAATTTATTGTGCTTTAGAAAACCTAATATCCATTAAATTTATTTTTAAAAGTACATACACTTACATATGTAGGTATACATACATATTTAATAACTTATATGTAAAAAACTTACTCTAACTACCTATAACTTGGTAATATTGAGACAATTAATTTTAATTTAAATATTACTGCTAATAAAGTTAGGCCTGCAAACTGCAAAAAAGTAATATCTCCAAATATGGAAATGCCGTTTATAGGTATTTTATTCACGATAAACATGAAGAATAAATTAGATTAAAAATTGTTGTGTTCATCAAGTTAATTGAAGTAAAATTAACTTCAAAAAGTTTAGTTTCAATCAATCGAATTACATATGTTTGTTTAACTTTGAAACTTGTCTTTTCAAGAAATAGGGAAATGTAAAATCAAAATTTGAATTCATATGTAGGTAAAACTAAAAGTCTTTGTTAGCTCTGGCCTTTTTCCATATAAAAAATACACATCAGAAACAACAACAACGACAACAATAATAATAATATATTAATGTCTAGATTGTGGCAGTGCATTTATCTTCCCTTTCCTTGCCTTACTTTTTATATTGTAAGTATATTTGTTTGTATGTTTTTATACGAACGTATTATTTTATTTCTTTTATTCTCATGTTTGACTTAAGTTGACTACCGTCATCGTAGTCTGATTGTTTTTGTTCAGAATATAAAAAAGAAATATGAAATGCATGTGACCAAAATAAACTTTAAATGTGGCATCTTCATTTATATCATTCTAAGTTGTATGTATAGTATCTGTGTTTATCGCGACGTACTCGTACTGAAACATGTGTGTATTTGTTTTGCCTTATGCCCGTCTCCTGTGTGTGGTTTTTAAGAACCTCTCTTTGTAAAGCATGTTGTACTATGTCAATGAGGCAAGCTAGCAGGCAGTTGTTAGTCAACTAGCGCGCCACCAGACAAACAACCATTTAAACATAATCTTACCCTTAAAATAAAACGAAATAAAAGAAGCTCATGACTTGAAACCATATAAAAAACAAAATTTGCACACACCAAATTGTTAAGCAGCTGCCTTCCTGGCTGCCTTGATTGCTATTAGGAGTGCAGAAGAAAGAATAGACGGAAAAATCAATAAAAAAGAACATTATGAAAATATAAACGAAAAAATAAACATCACCACTTTTTGTAAGTGTTTCGGAAACAACATTTTACAGTAAAAACACTGTATCGTTGGGAAGGTGTTTTTGCAGGTTCGTTTACCCCTTTCCTAACTATATCGATGTGTAAATACATGAACTGTTGTTATACGTATGCAATGTATGACGTAGTATATGGCAGTTGTCGGTTTTTGCAGTCACTGCTTATTACTATGTCGGGGTTTTTATTTCTTCTGCATATTCTCAAGAATTTTATTTTTCACTTAAAATGTTTCTAAATCTAAATACCAGCTCCATTTTCTTTACTGTGTGAGGCATACTCACCATTTATCCAGGCATTCATTTGTGACATGGCCTCCTGATTTCTTTTTCCCATAATCATTGGCCATTGAGCCATTTTTTCACTAGGTTTTTTCCTTTTTGGTATAATTGTACGTGTTTTTCTTTTAATTTATACTTGAGATTATTAAAAATTATATTTTCTGTATAATTTACAAAATTTAATGGACATTTTTCAATTAAAAATTATATTTTTTCGCCTTTCGACAACTAACAAATTTTCTCTGCGCTTTGTATTCTATTGACTAATCTTTTCGTTTTTCTTGTTCTACTTGTTTTTCGTTTCTTTTTAGTTTGCATCAGGGTTGGGAAACTTGGATTGTAAAATACCTACTTAAAGTACTAAATTCTTTTATTACTTGTAAAAATTGAAAATACTGAAACAAATACATACTCGTATACAGTATATTACGGATAAATGCATTACGTTTCAATAATTTTCACATTTATTTAATTATTAAATAAAACATTTTCCTTGATCCATTTATTTTGTGTACATATTTTTCTCTTAGTTACACTCATAAATCATACGAGCATATTTCGTAAAAAAATATATATCAGACAAAAGTTCATGGTTAATCGCAAGAACGAATTTCTTAAATTTTTTATGTTTTGTGTGTAACTTTTAATGAAAAAATGGTACTTTAGTACATAGCACTTTAGAACACTTTGTGTTTTCGTGTATTATTTCTAGTCAAACCATTTTAATACTAAATAAAACTGAATAAAATGATTATATCTAGACATTGACGCAATTGAGTTGTTTATAACTGTTATTTTCAGTAACTAAATAGCACGTATCGCTCACTTTCTCCAACATAGTCATTATCCAAAATATTAGATTTACAGAAAAAAGACTTAAAAGTCTTTTTTATTTATTATCTTTATATAAAACTAGCTTAATCCGGTGTGCTTCGCTACCCCAATCGTTATAAAATGAAACAAGTTTTTCCATCTGGAGCATAAACATATAAATCAGTTGGCTTTCCAACACGCGAGCATGCAACATAAAGCTGTCCATGCGAGAAACATGGATTTGCTAAATTTAAGCCACAAACTTATAGAGATTGGCCTTGGGCTTTGTTTATAGTCATCGCAAACGCTAACCGAACAGGAAACTGTAATCGTTTTAAATCGAAGGGTAAATCAGTTGGTATCATCGGAATGCGTGGCAACTTTTTTCATGCAACGTATTTCTATTCATAACAATACCATATATACCAAATATCATCATCCTACGCCAAATAGTGGCTAAGACATAAGCATTTTATGTTTTGGGTTGTATGGGCGTGGAACCGCCCCTTTTTCTAACCACATCTTTATATAGCTTAAAGTAGGCATTCGCCTACTGTGGAGATTTGATGACGACCGGTTCAGTAGTTTATTAGATATGGTGGTTTTTACTTTTTCTATAAAGGGGCGTGGCGCCACCCTCTTTTTTCATGTAGCTTATTTCTATGGCATCGCTCCTTTGTCCAATCTCAACTTTATAGATGATCGGTCAAGTGGTTTGGCCTCCTATAAGGCACAAATATATATACAAACATACATTCACTTTTATATATGTATATAGACAACACTTGATTTACTATGCATTAGTAATATTAACTCAAAACTATTGACTTCTGATGTTGTTGCATCAAATGAGCGATATAAGCATTTAAATTTCATTTTCTGTAATTGCATTGTGAACGCACTTCGGATTGAATTCTATCAAATGCGTTAGTAACGATATTATCCAACATTGTTTGAAACGCGTCTAACGCAATAAACCGAGATTCTTTTAAATGCGTTTCTCACTTAAAACAGTATTACTTTATTGTAACTCTGAAAAATTCATACAATTTAAATATCATGTATGCGTATTTTGCGCTACGCTTTTGGGTCTCATGTGAAAATTGTTGCAAATTTAGCCAATTATTGGGAAGATTTATCCATTTTTTCAACTCTTTTGGTTACTGTAGTTGTATTATTATGAGCACTTTACTTTTTTTCCAACAACTAATTTGCATTAACGCAGGTTGGCAGCTGTTTTTAACAAGAGTTGCTTTTGAGTCAATCAAGAACCAAAAGAAATTTCATCGGATTAAATTTTTCTCGTGGTATAAGGTATTCTAGAATATACAAGCTATATTCATTAGAAATTTTGTTATCAATTTTAAGTCCCATATAAAGTCAAACAAAAGAAAATAAGGAACAAATTAAAACAAGAGTCAAAAATCAAATAATTTAATTAGATATTACATGGGTAAATAATGACAACTCTCCCAAATGAACATACCTGGTACTTATTTTATTATGGTTTTCCTAAAACAAGCGGTTACTGAACAGTTTTGAATGTGTTATTTTGGAAGTGATGTAAATATTTAATAATTCCAAAAAACTAAAAAATACTGTTTTTCTCGTATAGTGAGAAATAACATAGGAAAACTAAAACTATTAGTTTGTGTGTTTTCGCATGAATATTTTCAAGCTTTTTTTTTTTGGAATATTTGCATACATTTGAACATTTTTGTGCATACATAAACTTGCCCTGATATGAGGCTTATCCTGTCGAAATAATAAATTGGCTTTAGCGTCAGATGAACAACTTGATGTACCCTCTAAGCCCAGACGTCAGAACAGAGGCAGATAGGCCGTCTCTTGACTTCAATTGTGAGCAGAAATTACTGTGATTTTGCGATCTTCATCAGAATTAAGAGGCAAATCCCTCAGCATCTCTGATCACATGTTTAATTGTGCATAATTTTTTCTGGCCTGTCTGGTTGGTTTTCTGTGCATGTTAAAATTGTGCGAAACGCACAGGTAGTAATTTTGATGAAATAAGGTACAAACGTTTCAAAATTTTATTACGTAACATATTAAAGGTGGTAAAAATCAGTTCATGATTTCACAGCCCCCATACAGATTTAAAAATAAAGGAATTTAAGATTTTATAGAACCTATATATTCCCAAGGATACGCTGTATATAAATAACAATCTCTTGGGACTTAAACGTTTTCAGTCTAAAGTAACTGTATGTAACAAAAGTAACAGAGTGTTAAATGCACCAAAAAGAGTACAATTATACCATGATCACCATCCCTGATTTATTTCATTTCGTTTTGCTATTCTACGTTGCATTTTGAAAGCTTTTTCTTATTTGTTTTTATTATTTTCGTTGACCAGGGAGTTGCCAGAGATAAGATTTACTATTATCGTTGTTAAAAAAACTTAATAATTGTATTAGGAATAAAAAAGAATTTATAAAAATTTTTGTATAAATAAATTAATAAATTATGTACTTCTTTCGTTGATTAAAAAATAACTACTTATTTTTTTAAATTTGCCTTGTTCTAAATTTATAAACAAATAATTATAAAATTTTAATACCATGAAAAAGTATTTTCTTAATGGAATTTCGTTATGTAGAGGTAAAAATTTCATTATTGCATATAGATAGGTACTATTCGTATATGTAAAGCAAGAAAGATTGGATTTTTTCCCCTTATATTTATTATAATTCTCTTACTGAATCTTTTGAATAATTTAATAATAGTTAAATTAAAAATGTTACAAATTCAATGAAACCGTTGTTGTTACAAATTTTACTTTGATTTATTTGATTCAAACCCATGTGTAACAAATTTAAATATTATTTCGCAAATTTTAAATAGGTTTGATATAGGCAAAAGTTAAATGAAATTAATTTTAAATTCAAATATGAATGTAATTTTTGTATACAAAGCACAAAGTAGTTCTGCCAATAATTAAGACGTTTTTTTATAAAAACGACAAAAGCGACTTAGTCGTACGGCAACATTATTATGTGTTTGGTATGGCATTACATTTTCAACCTTTAGTTACGAATAAGTGTAAAACAAGTGTCATAAGAATTGTGGTTTAGAAATTGACTTAACTAGTTCTTATAACTTGAAAACTGACGCTAGGTGAAACAATTTTTGTGATTAAATAAAACCGTTAAATACAAAATTCAAATGTAAATAAAGATATATTTAAATACTTAACATACCTACAATAAGTTGTGTTTACACCAAAAATCGCATTTGTTAGAAAAATACATAACAATGTACATATGTATGTAAATTGTTTGCAAAAAATTTTGAATTTTCATGATCTGTTTTTTTTAAATTTTCTTTAATTCTAAATTAGTTCAGTGCCGGTCAAAATAATAACACCTGTTACAACTATTTTTTCATAAGAATAAATAAAGTTTTAGAAAAATGAGACCGTTATGTAAGCAGATGAATCAAAAACTTTCCTTTCTGGTGCAAAGGTCTCTAGATCACACATAACAATTAATTCACACGCGGTATACAATAATTGTATGGGGTTATTTTTCATATCAAAGTGTGCATACAAAAATCCTTTAGGAGGTGATGTTACCATATGCCTCTGATGAAATGCCATACAACAGGACAATGACCACAAACATACCAGCAAAATGGCAAAAAAGTGGTTCGTTGATAATCCAATCGGTGTGATGGTGCGGCCAACACCGCTGTGCACTGTCGCCAGATTTAAATCCCCATCGATAATTTCTTGGCGGACGTAAAAATCGGGAGTATCTGCGATGAAATCAACAAGTGTTAAAGGGCTTTGAAAACCAGTAACCGAAATATGGAACTCAATCCCGATGAAAAGACGTCAGAACATCTTAAATTCGATAAAAACGCGATGTGCGGCTGTTATTGCAAACAAAGGTCATGCAACCGGGTATTAAAAGCTATGTTTATATACTCGTAACTTACGAAGTAACAAAGTAAAATGATTTAGTTTTAGAAATTGTTTTTTTAGTATAGAAATGAGACTGACTGCTATTATTTCGTCTGATTAGTTTTTAAAGTTTTTCTATAAATGAATTGGAGTTTTTTAAACTTTGGAAATAAAGTGATATTTTTTGTTATAATAATAAACATACATCACAAGTTTTTAAATTTTGATTTGATTAGAATAAATACATTTTAGATGAAAGAAGACTTTCTAAATTTTTTCAATTGGTTCTACTATTTAAAAATAAAATATTTCATTTTAACATATTAAAACTAGGGATTTAACGATACGCCTTTTAGCCGATACGATAACGATACTCAAAGAGAAATATCGCCGATACCGATACGAATATTAAAATCAAGGTAAAATTAACAAAACTCGCGTGAAGTAATTATACAAATTACAGTGTAAGGCTATACCAAGTTTGTGTATAAAATTTTGATGGAATAGCTTAGTTTTGCTTAAAATGTTGGTCTTTAATGTTGTTTTTTGATATGTTTTTTCTTTACCCACTTACAACTACAATTAATGTTGGGAGAATTCCAAATAATTGTAGCGGGAAATGTAAGAAAAGATAAAACTACTGATTTATTGTTTGGTATTTTGTTTAAGCTTTGATATCGTTGCAAACAAGACTTTTTGAGTGTTTGTAGGTAATTCTCATTCCCTCTGTAGTTTTGTTTGCTGATAGCTTTGGCTTTTCTAAAATTATTTAGGAGAACGTTTCCTGATGATCTGGCCTAAGCAACCAGTGAAATGCGCATAGGAACAGCTTATCCTCCAACAATAAATTTCAGTATTTTTTTTATCAATTATTTAAAAAGGGAATTAAGCACAACAAACAAAATCTTTTAATAAATAATAGTATTCCCACAAACAACTTTGATAGTAAAACCAAAATCACATTTCTCCGGAAAAATCCGAGTTTCAGAGTACATTAAACTGAGTTAAAACTTAATCCACATCTCAAAAACCCGGCCTAAGTGATTAATAATATTTAAAATTGATTTTAATAAGATTAAAAAAAATCGAAATGAAATGAAATTCATGGAAAAATTTATTTTTTAAACAAAAAAAAAAAAAAAAAAAAAAAAAAAAAAACAGTGTTAAGGCATGTTCAGACCTATCAAATATTTGACGAAAAAATCCAAAAAAGCATGACCAGTGATTTGATCAAACTTTGGCTTTAATTTAAAAATTTCTATTGATTTAATGAACTTGGTTTGTAAGAAAATATTTGATTAATGTAATTTAGAAACTGTTGAATGATGTTTGATCTAGCCTAAGGTCAATTCTTGTAGAATTATCAGAACTTTTACTAGGTGTAGGGGTGGCCGTGTCTTCAACACTTTCGGAATGTAAAGTCATGTTGAGTAGCTCAATAAGACATTTTTACGATCTATTGTCTTTGAAATTTTCTAGCTTTATATCGAAGGTAGAGAATTGTACATAAACAATAGATTTCATTATTCTCTTTATAGCCAATTTACACTACAACGAAATCTAGTACTTTCGAGATTTCGAGCCAAATCTAGATGTTTTTGGCTAGATTTCCCGTACAAAACAAAATCTACTCCGTAACTAGATTTTGACGAAATCTATTCGAAATCTAGTAGTTCTTCTTGATGCAACTATGTTTTTCCCCATATATCACTAAAAACCACATCCCTGCACAATAAAAACATGCCATTTGAACAAAAAACAAAAAACAAAACAAAAACAATAATAGCTGCTTGTTAAAATTGTTAAAAAAATTCAAAAATTTTGTAAAATAGTAAAAAAAATGCAAATGACAAATAATATTGATAAAATAAATTAAGTTGATTATAAAGAAAATGTAATGCAAATTTTTAAATGCCTATTTCTTTATATGTAAGTATGTGTTACACAAAAAACTTTCAGTCGGCGGTTTTTGTTGTGAAAACCAAATCTCGCTAATGTCAAACAAGTATAATGTAAACGAACTAGATTTGGAGGAAGATTTCAAATGAAATATACTAGATTTCGATGTCATAGTATATAACTCAAGAATGATATAAAAAGAGATTACGCCATGCGCACGTTTTCCCGTTAGATGACGTAGCTTAACCCAAGCTAGGGTTACCTATTCGTGTATGTTTCGTGACGTCATTTAACCCACCTGCGCAGAAAATTCAATTTTTGATTCGTGTTGTCGTAATCTTTCTTCTATCATTCTTGTATATAACTAGCAGTGATGCCAACTCTTGCATCATCAAAAGCACTGTGAGCATATAGAAATAGGGTAAAAAAGGGTAAAAATGAAAAAAATTGCTGGCAAAAAAGCACCAACCTAAATTTTTCTTATTATTGATATTTTATAACGAAAAGATAACAAACGCTTGATTTTTGTATTGAGATCGGTTGGGTTTTATTAAAATGAAATAAACAGAAACAAAGAGTCCCAAGCTTTTCTATATTTTTGCTTTTCCATCTAAAGGAAATCCATTTTTAGTTGATAAACTTTAACAAACAAAAAATTAATGAAGAACTTACTTTTAATACAACTGTGTAACTTTATGCACTTTCTTGCTTAAAATTGCACAAAAACAAATCAACTGATATAATAAAAAAAACTGCTAAGACCCCTTTCAGACAAGCAAAGTTTACTTTGCAAAGTCTTGAGTTTATAGAAGAGAAGGGAAAATAGCATAGCGGGGGAGTACATACTTTGCTGTACTCACAAATTCGTTTTGTTTTTCATTCGTAGATTATACCTGAAGTTGGCTGCAACTTTATATTTATATACAGCGTTACCAGAATCTTTGGAATAAAAATTGTCATATGGCGAAAGAAATCATATTTTGAAGAGGAAAATCTTAAATTTCTTTTTCTTAATTTAAATTTTTTAAAACAAGGGCAAAATAGTAAGAATTATTAATTTTTTATAAAACCATACTTCTTATTATTTAAATTGAAATACATATAAATTCGTCAGTATATGAAACTTTATAAAAATACATTTTTTCTTTTCACAAATATTTTTTTTTATCAGTATTCTAACTGCCTATTTCCGATGTACGAAAGAATTATTTACTTCTTAAGGTACGTTCATACTAATGAAATATTTAACGAAAATATTTGTTCTGATATTTGCTTCAAACTGTGTGAAACAAAAAAATATTTTGTTAATGTTCAAACTTAGCTCAAATATTTGATAATTTTTGTTTGATGAAACAGTTGGCAAACAGTGTTAAATAAAATAAATTAATTCATGTTTGCCATGCGTTCAGACTAAAAGAAATATTTGCATGAAATAATTATTTAATGAAAGTGTTCAAAAATAAAAATATATATCTCAAATGGTAAAAATGAGCGCAAAAGCTAATTTATTTATTTTATTCTGTGGATCAGCATCTCTTTTAGTGTTAGAACAGGAGAATGTAGAAGAAGAAAAAAATGGAAGCCACTGGGTAACGGGAACATGGCCAAAATTTGCGAAAATTGCAAACTTGGAAACAAACACTAAAATATATTTGATGTCGCCAAATCGGTTAAAAAACAAAATGTCGAGAAAAAAAGATATTTTATTAGATATTTCAAACAATTGCTAAATCGGTTAAAAAACAAAATGTAGGATAAAAACAAAAAAAAAAAAAAAATGTTGCAAAAATAGCGAAAATTCGCGAACCATTTTAATATTTCATACAAGCCATAAAATTTAGTAAAAGTGCCTAAAACTATAAGGAATGGCAAAAATTCTATAAAAATTGCTAAATTAGCGGTAATTCGCAAAAATTTGCTAATAGCGGCACGATAGCAAAGTCTAATAATTATAAAAAATCTTTAAAATTGTGAAGAATCCGAAAACTTACAGGAAAAATTGCTTTTATCCGGAACATGGCTAAAATTATTTGTCGTTGTTTGCTCTTACAATTTTTTTGTAATATCAAATAAATGTTTTCTCAAAAATTACTAAAATATTTGATTTTTTGTGTTCACACTATGTTCACATTGGACAAATATTTGTTTGCCGGCAAATACTTTTATTTGCTCAAAATCAGCTATTATTTTATTTGATACTCAAAAATATTTTGTGTTCAGACTACGTTAATGAAATATTTGATGTTTGCTTTCAAATATTTCATCAGTCTGAACGTTCCTTTACAAATACATTTAAAACAAAAACAAAGTTTTTAGAATTTGTTTTTGTTTTAAATGTAGTTGTTCGAAAGAAGGAATTCTTTCGCATATTGGAAATAGGTTATAATATGCCTTTTTTAATATTTTTATGTCCAGAAATAATGATGCAATTTTATGTATTCTAGATACTGGGTACAAAAGTGTGCAGCACCAACACACATCAAGCTGATGCAAAACTTCATTGTTTTAAAAATTGACTGTTTAAATAATCGTGTATTTTCTATAAGCAAAATTAAAGTCATTTGAGATAAAAATCTTTAATCATATTTTTGTTAAAAAAAATAATCCAAAATATGATAAAATCATCATTCTGGCAACGCTGTTTATATATTATATTCAAACAAGAGAAAACAAAAATTTGTCAAATTAATTAAACTTTGTGTGTCTGAGCACCAAACAAAGTTTAAAAGAGAACTCAACAGACTTTGTCAAAGTAAACTTTGCCTGTCTGAAAGGGGACTAAACAATGATGCTTGAGAAAAGACTAGAAGAGTTTGCGAATAATACTCAAAACACAAATGCAAATAATACGCAGTTGGTTAAAAAAGTATTCGCTGTGTTTACAGAATAGCAGCAAAATGGTTCAGTGCCAAAAATATATGTAGATTACTTAAAAGGCACTTAAAAGCACTGTGAGAAATTGTTAAAAGTACTATAAATACCCGCTTTTCAAAAACGGGTGTTTAACAAAATTTCGGGTATTGCATAAGCAAAAAAGCACCAAAAAATACCCGAAAGGCACCAAAATGGCAACGCTGATAACTAGTATGCCGACTGGTGAGAACGTTCTCTTTTTTTTATAACTCTCATCACACATATAGGTTCTGTGTGAATTCAACACACATAAGAACAACAAAAACAAAACAAAATTTGAAATTTTTCAATTTAAAATTATATAACACTTCATGTTTAATTTTATGACTTAAACACATAATTAATAATTTTTTTCAATACATTTTGCTAATTTGCTTTTGCAAAATGTTTTTATTTTTCACAAACTAAAAATTTTTAAATAAATTTTTTCTGTTATTAATATTATTAAAGCCAGCATAGTAGCATTTTGTGGTATAAAAATAATATTTGAAATCATTAATTATTTATATGTATATTATCCGATATTGCAGAATAAAAATTTAGCAAACATGGCTTTTAAAAGTTTATAAATGCAGCCAGCATTCAATAAATTGAAAATTTATTGAACTAAGAAAATTTTATTTTGGAAAAAAAATTGTTGCCACATTCTATACGATTTTATGCAACTATGTTTAGTGGTGGAAATAGTTTTATACACCAATACATTTGAAAAAAATCTTACTAATACAAACATAAAATTTGTACCACTGACAGTTGAGTTATGTACCTGTCAAAGAGTCGGCATACTAGTTGTATACTATGTTCGATGTAATGTAAATGCCCTATTACACTCAAATCTTTCATTCAGAGCTAATATTACGTAAATCGCCCATTTTTGGGTAACTGAACTATTCTCCATCTCGGTTTATTTATTTATCGTATTTTCTTATAATGTTCGAAGACTGTTAACTATCGAAATAGTGTCAGAAAATGTAGCAGTGGCTTTGCTTATGGATTTTGTTGTCTCTTTGAAGTAACCGAAAATTTGTAGCAAAATTATTTTAATTTTCATAAAAATCTTTAAAACTTAACAGAAAATTTTTTAAACGTACAATTACATATAAGATTTATCAATGGGAGAATGTTTTACCGTTAAGGTGCAAAGCAAAACGGCTGATGTTGTGGGTCCAAACCAAGCGTTCAATGCGTTTATGCATCCGTCCAAAAAGTCGGCGTGTAGAATTGCATGACCAAGTTACACAGCAAACGCGTAAAATGCGTATGCGTATCGAAAGCATGAAAGTAGGATTACTTTCTACTTTAGCATGCGCCTCGAAAAAAGAAAAAAAAAAAAAACGCGTGGTGTGGACCGACCTTCAGCTTAAGAATTAAAAGAAACAATTAAATTGTTTGTTCAAAAAAACTATAAAAAGTATCGGCTTATCGACAGTGAAATATCGCCGAACGTGGAGTAACGCCGATATATCGGTTTCGGTATTCGTTACCTCCCTAATAAAATATTTAACAAGTATTGTAATTTTTGACAATAATTTCCTCTTAATAAAACTAAAATACAATAAACAACCCTTTTATTTATAATTAAAATATTTTCCAAGTCATCAATACGTTTGTTGTTGAAACAAGCGTTCAATAGAATACCTAATTCTCAAAAAATTTAATCTATAGAAGTCTCGTAATTGTCTGTCATCCATATAATCATCATCTTTGCAATAAAACCGATAAACTACTGCACTAATCTACCATGTTAATATGCAAATCGAAAAAAAATTATAGTTAACGTTTATTTTTTGTTTTTTGTGTATTTATTGCTAGTTTGCCATAGTCATCTTAAATTTTTATCAACAATTTGTCATAGTATTTTATAAAAGTTTTATAAACTAAAAAAAACTGGCTGTCGTGCATACAAATTTGAAACGAATACGCATTTTGCATACAATATCTACGTACTGCTGCGTGTTAAATGGTACTCAAGTATTGTTTTTTGCGTAATTTTCTTCAAATTGTGTAAATTACTGATTAATGCCGATTTTGTTGATTGTTTTTTATTTTTTGCTTTTATTTTCGTTTATAGATCGATAATGAAATTAAGTTTTAGGTATTGTATAGTTTAAAAAAAAAACTATCATCGTCGCCAAGTAGTTGACAGTAAAAATTTTTAAATGACGTTTATTTTTGTATTGCACATTTTTTTTTTTAAATATAGTTCATATAAACTTGAAATTAGTTTAATAGGATTTTTGACATGTAATAAGGAAACCTTTTGAAGAATAATTATGAATACCACGCACGTTTAACACGCAAAATGTTTTGCTGTTAATATGTTTCTCAAATTATTGTGTTATATAAATTACTTGGAAAATGTATCTAGGAAGTTGTTTCAAAAATCAGATAAAGAATAATTTATACATATTAGTTTGGACTAGATTTTGTAAGTAAAAATTTCAAGAGTTAAACATATTTGTGGATATTTTAGATGCTTCCCTTCGAATCAGATTTATATTGAATTAAAAAACTGAAACGGGTTTCATTTAAATTATTTTAAAAAAAGTGTTAATCTATTTAGTACTGGATTAAAATAATTTTTAGGTAACTAGTAGGGCATTCATTTAATCGGGCTTTTGCTTTAATCGGTTAATCGCTCGATTAATTAACCGATGTTTTGGCTTAATTGGTTTATTTTGTTATTGATCGGGTAACCGATTAATAAAGTTTTGTTTTATAAATTAAGTAATTTCAATAAATACAAATGCATACGTTATTTACTATTCTTGAACTAAAACGACAAACATACAAATAATTCATAAATATGTATTTTTAATTAATTCATAAATATTATATATTAATTAAAAAATAAACTATTAAATAATGTTATCAGTTATAGGAGATCCTAAAAACTAATCGCTTAAAAAAATAACTTGGTTTAAATGTTTATGATTTATGCAATTCTTATCTTAATCGAATGAAATTAACCGGTTTAATCGTTAGTCGAAAATAGGCAAATTTAAATTAATCGGGTAGTATTTAATCAGTTAACCGATTGACGGTAAACCGAAAGAATACCCTACTCCATATACAATTCATATAATTACACAAATATTGGAATGAAGTAAATAGAACCAGTGTGGCCATGTAATATTTTTTCTTCCCCCCAAAAAAATTTCAAAACCCCCCAAATTTAACGCATTTTGAAAAAAATACCCCTAAATGTAAAAGTTTAGATAATAATTTAATTTCAATTAATTTTACTTGACTATGTTTAAATTGACGTACTAATATCTTTACCTAAATAAAGCAAAAATCGATTTTTTTTTTAAATTTCACTGAAATTACCCCATATATAAGTTTCTTGAATATTTTTTAATAATATATCTAAAAACCAAATTAAAAAGAGTTTAATAAAAGACTGTAAGATATGGATGTGTCCGAAGCTAAAAAATAAAAAGTAGAGTAAACTAGTGATGCTTGAGAAATTGATTTCCAAGATAAAGGAAGCTTCAAAAAGGAAGGTGCCGAAGAGGCGAAACGTAGTAATTCATATTACAGCAATATGTATATATATAAAGGCCTAATTTTGTTTTGTATGTTTTCCTATTATCGGTTAGTATTTTCTGAAAATAATCAAATAAGATGGAATCCCTATACCGATTTGTCATATTTTATATGGAAATTTTTATTTAAAAATAAAGAACAAAATAATTTTCAAATTAGATAGTAATATAACAGAACTGAAAATTTTTCGAAAAGTGGAGTTATGCCTTTAAGCTTCTGGCACATACATTAGTACTTCGCCCTTAAAACGCTTTCATTTAATATATTTTCAAAAAGTTTTACTTTGTAAATTTTACAATTTTTTTAATATAATGAATCTAAGAAAAACTAGCACTTGAATTAGTAGAAAACATTTTTAAAATGTTCATACTAAATTATCTACCTCAAGGACAATCTCAAGGTACTTTTAATTATTCTATTCAAAAACGCTAATTTAGCTATTTGTCCCGTGAAATCAAGCGATTTTCTGACGAATATAACGAGAATCTAGCGATTTTTGCTCAACCAAAAACAAGCTGTAAAATAAAGTATAGTTATTGTTTGTACAGACAAATAAATAGTAAAACCCCCTAAAAATAACCTAAAAATAAATTAATGCCCCTAAATTTTCCCCTTAAGAATTTGTACCCCCTAAATTTGCCCCTAAATGAAATAAAAACCCCTAAATCTGGGGGGAAACCCCCTAACCTGGACACTCTGAATAGAAATAACATCACTAAGGGTTTTCACGATGGCCATTGCTAAAATTTGCAACTTGTAAATTTGCAGTGCATATTATGATTGTCCGTGAGCATACCGGTTTAATATACCCTTCACAATCACAAGTGGTGAATGAGTTTTTACTAAGTTTGCCATTACGTGTGAAACTTTTTCAATATTTATCTATAAAGTTTATACATTCTAAGTAGATTGAGCGATGCCCGTCTGTTGCATGCACTCTCACTTTTGAAAGTCACAACAGAAATAACATAATTGGTGTGAAATTTTTCTAGTTCTCCTAAGCAGTTTATGAATGGTATCCAGCACAATCGGCTTAGTGGTAAAAGAGTTATAAACCGAAATATAGAATAACCTCCCTTAAAGTCGATATTTTTGTTAAAAAAACGATTGATTCTCTTTCTCAAATTCGTTTTGTATGAAAATCATACAATTTAACTTTGTGAAGATCGTTTCATAATTTACTATAGGCCCCACTCTGGGAATGCACTTCAAAACCGTAACGAATCACACTTTTGCAGTAAAATTCAGTTTATTGTAGTTCTACGCGATAAGAAACTACTACGCCAAATTTTGTAAAGATAAGTCCATAATTTACCATAGGCCCCCTATAAAGCCCAGTCTCGGCAAATACTTAAGTACGCCTAAAACAACGAAGAATAACGATATTGGAGTAAAATTGAGTCTGCCATAGTTCCGTAAGATTTAAAACTACTCTCGTAAAGATAAGTCCATAATTTACCATAGGCCCCACATAAAGCCGACTCTCAGTAAACACTTTAGTACGCCTAAAATCGTAACGAATAACGGTGTTGGAGTAATCTTTAGTCTGTCATAGTTTCGTAAGATTAGAAACCACTCCGCCTAACTTTGTGAAGGTAGGTCCATTATTTACCACAGGCCCTATATTAAGCCCACTCTGGAAAATCATTTAAATACGACTAAACTCTTTGTAACTTTGTTGTAGATACTGTGGTAACATTTTGTGCAATTAAGCCTTATATGTCTAGAAAGACACCATCATGAAATTTTATAATGATCGGTCCAGAATTTAATATATAAAGCGGCCTTCTGAAAAGCAATTTAAAAAGCATTAAATCCAAAAAAGTTTTATAACCGTATTGAAATTTTGTATTTAACGTTTTTTTAATACTAGAAAACACACCGAATTTTGTGATGAACGATCTATAATTTACGATAGGTCCAGTATAAAATCCTCTCCTGAAAATCAGTTTAACACTGAAACAAATCACTGTGCATTGTGAGGTCAGGTTTTATAAAGTTTTCTTTATTTTTTATAGATACCATATAAAGTCTACTCACTTAATATTCGAACTCACGGTGGAGGGTATTACATATTCGGAACAGCCAAATATGGCACTTTTACTTGTTTTTGTGCAACAGCACTGTCAAAAATCAATTCTTTTTACAATTATACGTAAGCATATTGAAATAATTTTTTTCTTTTTAAATGATTTATATTTAATTTTCTATTTTTAAATTAATAAGTTTCCTGAACAAACAATATGTGTAGTAAATGTGTCAAATGTTATTGTTTGCTTTTATTTCCAACTGAGCAAATATGCTTTACTACTATTTTGGATCAAGCTTTTTAAAGTTCAAACTAAGTAAAATGAGCAAATTGCAAATACACACATACGTGCATTTTATTGCTGTGTTGTGCAAATGAGTTTTCTTGCATCGTTTGCATAATTTGCACTACCGATCGTGAATACCCTTACAGTGCTTATCGCTTATATGCACACCGGTTATAAGCATTTAATGTTTTTATGCATTAACAACTTGTGCAATTATAGTTTTCTATATAAAAAAGCCGAAAATATTTTGTATAAAAGCATTTTCCTTTATACTTATCGCATTTTTGCATCACAATATAAAATAGTTTTAATTTTTTTCGATACAAGTAAAATAGTTTGTATTCATGTCGTTCATAAAACTAAGCCAGTTCTACTGAAAAGAACTGTATATGCATTTGAGCATGTTTCTCGTCTAAAAGCTTCAATAATGAAATGCATCTAAGCGATAAATACTGTATCTCACGAATAACTCTGCGAATTTCTTAGTTTGATGCACCAAACATTCCTTTAATTAACAAATTTCCTGTCATTGTAATGGCGAAACTAGAATAACATATGTTGCAATTCTGAATTGTCTGTGGAATCCCAAGTAAAGTAGATTTTACAGTGATAAGAATGTTTCAGTCGCAGCCATTTGGATTATATTATTTACCCAGGCTTTTGTTATTGTATAAAAAATGATTTTGAGTTTGTTCTTTGGACTGACTAAACGGCCTAGTGTCTCTTGAGATTAGATTTTATCATTAATGTTGAATGATGCAGAAATATTGCACATATGTTATTGAAACTACAGAAATTAAAAGGAGAGGGCCTTATATAACAGAGCCTTTAAAAAAGAGTTTGAACTTAAAACACATATTGCACAATGGATGTACACGGCCGCTTTTAGACCCGTACTCAATTATTGAACACTTGTCTGGTAGAATATCGCGAAATGTAAATTATATTCATTAATTTTTTATAAGTTCAAGAACTAGCAAGCAATACTTTATCTTGTAAACTAAAGCAAATTTAACCCTAAATGTCACTACTTTATAATCTGTGGAGGGAGGCCTTGGTGAGGCAAACAAGCTTTTGACGTTAGAAGTTAATAGGGGATGCATTTAAAAACGTTGTCATAAATAATGTGATCTTGATCTATCCCTGCGGAAAATTTGTATCAATTGCTCTTAAAGCACTTATCCCGTGACCAGTGAACAAAATTTTATAATTAAAAGGAACGAATTGAGATAGGTGAAAACAAGACCTATCACTTAACTGTTGATAATGCTTTTACAGTGTAATTGGTCCAAAGTAAAAGTAATAGAACTGATTCTCTCTAGTTCTATTACTTTATATGAAGGGGATCTATCATAATGACATGGTTCATTTGTGACAATATCTGCGACAGGCATTATTTTAATCGAAATTGGATGTGTCCATTAATATTATTTCAGTGACCTGCTACAAAGTGTCAAAAAGGTGCCAATTAACCCTTCGTAGGACATCGCCATGTTAAAGTGACTTGTCACGTTAGTGTCAGTTCCCTTTCCCCTAGGGATACAAATTAAGATGGGTACTAAACTGTGGTTATTTTTCAGATTTTAATTTTCGATAGGTTATAAATTCCAGAACTAAGCGGAGTATTTTTGTTGGTTTTAGTCCTTAGGGTATCACAAAATTGGTTTTATTTTACAAAGCAGATAACGCAGTTTTGCCGATTTTTTAAAGAATGCCCACTTTATGTGAATATCTTACAAAATCGATGGATATTGTACGAAAACATAAGTGAATTTTTTTATTTATTGTGTGTTTTTTTTTTAAATAAATTCGTTACTATTTTTTTGCGATTGGTTGCATAAATAAAAACAATAAAATAGTCGTGGTTATAGTATTCAGCAATTTTAAAAACTTATTTCAACTTTATCAGAACAAAAACCTTGATTTTGTAGAATTAAAAAGAAGTATGTTAAGAAGTAATCAAATTTCAAGTTCCATTTTTTTCTCTCTTGCAAATTAACCCTCACCCAATTTTACGGAACATAAAAGAAAAACCTCAGCATTATATTGAAATAATTCTCATTAAATCAAAATTTATTTTGTACCACAGCAATACAAATAAAACAAATAAAGACAAAAACACGTAATTAATTAATCTCAACATTAATTTTAATTTCATCTTTGCGTTGTGAGTCGTGGTCAAGTTTAAATTAATTTTTATTCAATTATCAAAAATTCCTGATTTTGTCTTGACATGTTGTAATTAGTGCTCAGATTTGTTTTGCCGTTTAAAACTGAAGCAGTTGGATGTCTTTTTTTGACTTAATTATATCTTAAATGCCTAATTATTTGAGTTAGCAGTTTTTATTACTGGTGGGAAAATAAACACCATTTCAGGTTAGTTTGGCAAAAGGTTGTGAAAAGTTCCTTAAACTTTTAAAATATTTAATTCGAATATGAAACTAAATACGTAATGTTTTTTTTACAATTCTGAGCAGTGTGACCATTTGGGCATTTTTGTGCCTAAATTAAGCATTACGAATTTGGCTTAAGCTGCAAAATTTTCATTATGCATGTGTTATTTTATTAAGCACTTTTATAAAATTATTGTAAATTTTGACTTAAAATAATTAATCGCAAAAGGAAATTTCCCATGAGAATGGATAATTTTTATCTTAAGAAATGTCTTACCTGTTTAATAAAAACGAAATATAATATTTAGGGAATTGTAAAAATGCCCTTATCATGATAATTATAGAAATTATTTGTAATTTAATTTAATTATTACGATAAAAAATTACAAGACAATTTTACAGTGTCATGTAAAAATTAAACCCCATATTCATAAAAAATATTTTTGATTAATAAAAACATTTATTAAAAAAATATTCATAGAAAATTCGTTTCATAAACCTGCTATAAACCTAAAATATTTTTTATGAATATGGGGGTAAAAATATATACATAGTTGCATATAAAAAAATTATATTTTTGATCCCAAGATAAAAATTCTATTGTATAAATGTATGGACATTTAAGATAAAAAAAATATTAGACTAAATCGATTCTTTATAATATGCTATAATCGATTTGTATGTATGTATGTGGTTATATCGATTAAATGCAACCGACTTATCCAAATGATCGCATCATGCTGTAATTGAAGACAGTAATTGAAGCAGAGCCGCGAATATCGTTTGTAAAAGCCAATTTTTGCAAAACTTGTTTTTTGCAGATTACCGTCAACATTACTCTCTTACATTGCATATTTAGCAACTCAGCAATTATGCACCCTATCCCTATCAAAATGCAGTTGAAGCCCGGTTACATTACAACGAAATAATAGTAGTAGATTTAATTTCAAATCTTCTTGAAAATCTAGTGCGTTTACATTATACTTTTTTGACATTAGCGATATTTTGTTTAAAAACAAAAACAGCTGACTGAAAGTTTTTTATATAACACATACATACATTAGGGGTATAACCAAAAAAAATACCTATCACGACGGGGTGGCCACTGATGTATATATCAAGAAAACCGTTTTTTGAGATAAATTTGGATAAAACCCCCCCCCCCCCCCCCAAACCGTTTTTTCTAAAAGCTTCCAAAAAATAATAATATTTGAATTTTTATTTTTTAAATACCATACGTACAGTCATGTACTATATACATATTTACTTCAGATACTAAAAATTATCTTTGTTGAAGGAAAAAAACTTTTAAGTTCAAAGTGCGTGTTGTTCTGCAATGTTGAAAAATATCTTGCACAAGTTTGATATATATGGCATAGAGAACCTCTCTGTCTTAGCAAAACTGCAACAAATGAAAATAAAAGTAAACAATTGGGATTGTGAGGTTGGTTCCATTTTGTTCAAAAAAAGAGTTGGTTTGGATGTAGTATAATTGGTGGTATAAGTCTTATTTGTAAAATAGCATAAAAATATAAATGAATGGTTTGTGTTTTAACAATAACGATATTGTATTTTTAATAAAAAAAAAAAATCCAAATACTAAACTTCAAAGTGATTTGGGGGGGAACTTTTTTAAGGCCCGCGAAAAAGTGACTCCACTTTTCATCATAGATTTTCATGGTCTATATGGCATGGATAGGTATTATTGATAATTTAAAAAATTGTTCAAAACTTATACCCCTAACATACATATAAAGAAATATTAATTTTAAAATTAGCATTACCTTTTGTTTATAATCAACTTTATTTATTTAATCAATGTTACTTAGCTGTTTCATATTTTTTTACTATGCTCTTAAAGTTTTGAATTTTTTTTCTGTGCAAGGTCGAGATTTTTTGTGGTTTTTTTCTTATTATTTTTGTTTTTCAATTAAGGCACTTTTACACGATGTGTATTTAGCACTGTTTAATTTCTGTATACAATTTTTAAATCTGCGTAAAATTTTTCAATTAGGTCGTGTTTTTGAACTCACAAATCATCTGACATCAGCTGTTTTACAAGTCATTTGTTTGTGGCGGCATATATACATTATTTATTTATTAATTACACATATTCTCTAAAAAAAACACCACTTTTAGTTAACTGAAATACAATTAAAAGTGAATAGAAATAGAAATTAGAATATAATTTGCTGTTTTGAAAGAATTTAGGATATGCCAGATAAAATCGAAAACGAAACTATGAAAGCAACAATTATAAACCTTCTGCATTTGTTAATTTGACAGACAAGTGCAATTACATATGGATTTTACATATGATAAAGTGCCTTAAAATGTAATTTTTTCTTAAGATAAAGGTACATAACACGCGTTGCTTCGTCGTTTAAAAACTTTAGCGCATGAAAATTTGCAAGTTACACAATGCCCGTTATAAAAGCCTTTTTTGTCAGCTGTTTTTTATTTGTTTACTTATTTGTACATTAAAAAATGGATTCGAAAATATATCAAGATTTTTCGATTTGGTTGAATATGTTCTATTTGTATATATTGTATGTTTTTTAATCTATTCAAAAAGTTTTTCCTCCATGATTTACAAATTTCTTAAATTATTCTTTTTTATTGTCAGCTGTTAAAAGTTCAAAGTTAACCAACTTTCTGCCGCAAACGCGTCAACATGTTTTTTATGTAACTTTTTCTATGAAAAAACACTAGTTTAATTTTTTTGACAGAAGTTTACAGAGCGCTTGCGCATTAACGCGTTTTATCTACTTATGCCTTTATACTTACATATACCTTTATACAGGGAAGTATTTTTGATTAAGCAAAAATTATAGTTAGATCACTAAGTACAACTAGATTTTGAGTATATTTCGTCAAATCTAGTCACGAAGTAGTACTAGATTTCGTTGTAGTGTAAACGGGGTATTAAGGAGTGGAAGAACTTTGCAAGTTATTAACAAATCTGTACGAACGGAATTGTTGTGCAAGGTGGAAAAAATTATTATTTTGTCACATACAAAGTTTTTTGCGGCGATCCTTAAATTTTTAGAATAAGGTTCGGGTAAAGTAAAATTTTCCTATTATTTGTAATTCGTTCGTTTATTTAACTTTTCCTTCTATAATCCGTATCCCTGATACGAAACTTCTACGCTGAATTGACTGTTTGAATTTCCAATAAAATCTCGATTTCTATTAGAAATGGTGTAAAATTTCATTTAGTATAAAATATTAAATATTCGTTTATTTTATAGCATTTTGATGTTTATCGAATTTTATAATTTTTGTTGTCTTTCAGCCAGTTTTTGGTTATTAAGATTTTTTTGCGTGTGTCTTCTGTCGTCTGTCTTTTCTTTGCCTATATTTTTTCTTTGTCAATTTTTTTTTAATTCTTCCTCATTATTTGTAGTTTGAACTTGAATTTAAAGTTTGTTTTCTTTTATTTTTAGTAAATACCTATGTACATACATATTTATTTGATTAGTTTTGTTGTTTTCTGCTAAATTGAAGGTTTTATTTATTATCTTTAAGTTTTGACCATTTGGTTGATGTTGATATCATGTCTTTTTTATTTATATTTTTTATTTTTGGGTAACAAACTAGTTACGGTTAATATGAGAGGTGCATTGATTTTTTGAAGCCGTTTTTAGTTGGATTGTAAATTCATGGCCGGTCTCCCCGTCTTCGATCTGCTTGTATTAATTAAAATTTATTATGAAATACAGTGATGTGGTTGGTCGAAAGGCAAGGGGATATTAATTAGCTTATTTGCTTTTATATTTATTCTGAATATGCTAGTTTTTATTTAGTTAATCGAGTTTTTTTTTTATTAAATATTTTACCCCTTTAATTAATATTATTTGATTAATGTTAAATACAAAACGTGGATGCTATACAAAGATTGTTATTTGCTACTGGGATTATGAAATCCAAATCTTAAACAAGTGTTAAATAATCTTCTACTAGTACATAATATGTACTTATGTAGATTAAAAAAACTAGGCTAAGACAATAGTTCACAATGTCTCTTTTATTTTAAGGTAAAGGGTGTTTTTTTGAACCCGATATAACCTACGAGCTAAAGGTAAGCTGACAAACGAACTGTCATTATGCGCTCACTTTTTTTACGACATTCATGATCAGTATACTCTGACAAAACATCGTCAATAGATTCACGCTTTAACAACGCCACCAGATTAACCATATTTACTTGGAAAATCAATCATCGATTCGCGCAAGTTATATACGACTTCGGGATTTTTATGGCGCACATAATCATTCATCTGAATGGGTTTGTAAAAAGCAAAATTCCAGCATATGGAGTGACACCAGTCAACAACAGACCCTATAAAATCAATTACATAAAAAAATCACCATTTGGTGCGGTTTACACACTGGTGGTATCATAGGCCCAAGGCGAATTCAACCACAGGTGGTGTCCGAACTACAACAATACAAAAGCAACAGAATCAACATGGGATTTTTTGCACTGCATTGTTAGTGTTTAGGATTCGAAATGTCAACCATTCCTAACAAAACACTAACAAATCAAAAAAATTCGTTTTGAACTGTCAAAATCCGATGGCCTACACCACCTGTAGTTGAATATGCCTTGATAGGACGTTTTTTCTTCAAAAATAAAGCCGGAGGTCGTGTTATGGTCAAGAATTATCAAGAATTTTTAGCTAAAAAATATGGATGACGTTGATCTAGACGAGATGTACAACCATCGACCTATTAAAATCAATATTTTGCGTTAAACTGATTTAAAAAAATGGAACTGTAAATTGACCTCCATGGCCGAGCAATTTATCACCTCTCGATTATTTCATGTTAGTCTACGCGAAGTTAATGATGTATACTGATGGAAACTGATTTTTACTGATAATTGAAGCCTTGGAGACCAACATTGTTCGTGTTATTTGTGACATATGGCCAGAAATGCTCGAAAAAGCGACTAAAAATTGCAAAATGCGCTTCGTCAAGAACAGCCGCTGTACCCAATTGCCCGAAATAATTTTTAAATGATAATGCATGCATTGATCTGTAGTGAATAAAATTTAATTTTTTGTATTATTTTTTGCAACTTTAAGTTCTATTGGGATTGAAAAACACCATTGATTTTATGTAAATACGCTTAGGACCTATAAATTTTTCAGCGTTTTTCGCTTATATTTTTTTTAATTTCGCGCAGTTATAACGTCTCGAATATGGCGAAAAACATAGATTTTTTTACAAGATATCTCGGAAACCTGATATGATGGAGAAATTCTGATTCGGATTCAGCGCTACTCAAACCCTAAGAAAAATATACTCTAGTCCCTGGGTTTCGACTTTTTTTAAATTTTTGTCGGCCTGTGTAATAGTAGTAAGAAATATTACAATTTATTTTATCATAACGAAGATGTTTATTTAGCATTATTTTTAGGTAAAGCCAAATTCCCAATTTCAAGGAGAAATAAATAATTATTTTTATAAAGTATGTTTAACGACTCATATTTGACATATAAGTAGGGTTGCTATTCGTACTGTTTTTATCAGTACATGTACTGTTTTTTGTTTAAAGTACTGATTTATGCATAACAAGCAAATCAGTACAAAAATGTACTGATTTTTTCATTAATGTACTGTTATTGGACTGTTATTATATATTAACATTCTTCAGTATATAGTTTGTCATATTGTCAAATTGTTTGCGATACAAATATTAATATAGATGTTCTTATCGATAAGTTATTAACATTAAAGATTTTTGCCGAGTCAGTACAAAAAAGGAAGACAGTAAAAGAAAAATGGAAAGAGTTTATAATTGGTGGTGTGTTTACGAATTTGAGGAAATGTGTAATTTTATTTCTTCCACTCCACATTCAAACGCTTTTACAGAACGAGTCTTTAGTTTTCAAAGTGGAGAAAAGAGAGAACCAGGCTCCTAATATAAAACTTAGCAAGTGAGTTGCAGATAAAGAAAACTTTGGTTGAAGTTGTAATGAGTTTTACAATTTCTTGAAGACTGAAGACAGGAAAGAAATTATGGACAATGTACAAAAAGGCCATAAATATTTGTAACTTGCAACATTGTAACTATAGTATGTTATACTTAAATATTTATGTCCATACATATGTAAATACATATATTATTTATAAATATCTATATTATAAGATCGTCTGAAAAACGTTTGTGCCTTTTGCAATAATTATAATTATTTTTAATAATTAGTTGTAAATCACTTTTAAATAATTTTTTAAATTATTTTGATGATAAATACATAACAAGCTTCGTTAAAACACTTTGTATTCCCGCTATTTTTTCACAGTTTAAATTATAGAATGAATTCAGGTTTTGTTTTAAAAAAGATTAAAGCGTTTTCTGTTATTAATATGCAATTTTATATTAAAAAAATATATGTACTGCTTTTTATGCATTGTACTGATTTTTTTTTCTCTTATGTACTGATTTCTATGATTTCAAAACTGGCAAACCTACATATATGTCATAAACAGACCCTAAACAATGTAGTTGACTTGTTCAAAGATGTTTTTAATTTAACAATGTCCCGATGGCTTCCCAACAAACACGAAGTCAAATCTTTGATATTAAATGACTTTATCATTTGACATCAAGCACAATTCTCGAAGCATTTTCAATTGTTTGATTTTATCATTTGAATTTATATTGATAATGATTTGAATATAAACATTTGACATACAATGTCTTATCAATTTGATATCAAATTATTATCAAATGTTATTTTCAAATCAAAAATAAACTCGGCAACACTTTAGCGAAACATAAATGTAAACATTAAAAATGCCAATTTTAGTTACATGTGTTTTACAATTAAAGAAAATTACGTATAACGTGAAGTGAATTTGTTTTCAGATTTCCAATTTCTTGTAAAAACTTAAATTATTTGTGAATAAAAAATTAAATACAAAGTGGAAGAATGTGAACAAAAATAAATCGGGAATGTGAAGAAAATATAAGTTTGTTGTACGATCGTGGTGCTACGTCATGACAATCATTAAAATAAAATAGGAGCCAAGTATTTCGTTTTTCCAAAACTTTGAGGACTGAAAGAATACTATTTCAGCTTTTAGCTATGTTTATTTAAATAAATAATGAATTTTAATTAAAAAAAAATATATTTTTCATTTATGTTCCACATTTGACAAACATTTGAGAATAACGTTTGAAAGCAAGTTGAAAACAAATTTATTTCTCAATTTAAAAATAATTTCCCCTTTTTGTTGAGAATGCTATGATAATTTTCAAATGACTTTGAAATCGTGAAACGTTTGTCGTTTGAGAAAATGGTTTGATGGTTTGATCAAATTTTTAATTGTATGCTTTTTAATGTATGGAAAACTGCCGGCAAGTTATTAATTTTAGCTGAAATAGATCCAATATACATATGTACAAAAATATAAACTTTTGCAAATTACCCGAACGCAACTATCTAAAATACATGTCTCTGGCTAACAAGTTGCTTGACCTTTACAAAGATAAAGCAAAACAAAATTTAAAAATATGTAGTTATCGGTTTGCTATAAACACTTAATTTGGTTAATATGTTTTTCGTTTGAAATTCCTAGACACAAAAATTTACGCATTTGTTTTATTGTTATGTTAACTCATTCATTGTTTAAATATTTGTTTTAACATGTATCACACTTACTATTTCCTCTTAAAATATTTTGCTGTCGCACTGCATTGCCACTATTGTTTTCACTAGGATATAGAACTTCTTGATTACCGCCATCTACCCTCCCACCACCATTATTCTGATCTTCTCTACTACCGACTATTTCCGGTTCATAGTTGTGTATGTAAGCTGAACCCCAGTGATCGTTGAAATCTTCCTCTTCCAGTGTTAGCAAATGATCAAGAATTTGCACGCCACGCTCAAGTGGTCCATGAAATTTATTAATTAAATTTGAAATGCGCAGATTGAGGCCGTAATCTGATTCGGGGTTGCGTGCTGTTTGAGCTGTAGTGGCCCAATAAAATAAATGTCTGCCTAAGTGACTTCCCAAGTGGTTAGCAAATGCTTCGATCATCTTTCCTGAACACCTTCCAAGACGACAGCCTTCATTATAAGACTGCTCGACATTACAATTCTTAGACTTGAGATATTTTTTCTATGAGTGTGGCTCGATAATCTGTAATAGAGAAAATGAAGAATAAAAAATTATTTCTTTTTTCATTATAATTTTAACAGCAGTTATTATCTAAAAACAAAACTTCTTTAAACTTAACCTTGATTGTTGTCCTCTTTAACTATTTCAAATTTATTTATTTCTTTTTAATTTAAATGTACAGATTCCTCGTTTGTCTGTCTGTTTGTCCATCTAACTGGCTAACTGAATATCGTTTGTGTCTTTGGAGTTAAAAATATTTTGGTTTGTTTACTTTCACTTTTATGTGTTTTTTTTTTTTTTTTTGGTTTCTTTAAATGCTGCAGGAAGTCTTCTCCGACACCAATAAAATATCACGTTTTTTATACAAAATGTTTATAATTTTTGTTGGAGGTTGGGATACATTCATCTATTGTCAAGTTTGGTTATTTTGCGTAAATTTTTTTTTTGTAGTTTTCATTATATTACACAATATAAATTACATTTAAGTGGGAAAGTCTACTAAGTTTGGTCAAATGATAATAATTGACCGTTAATTGTTAAAACTTTTTCTTTTAGCGTTTTTTAAAAAAGGTCGTCCATTAATTCATTTGAACGTATTAGAGCTTTTGCCAACTTAATGATTCAATTAAAAATTAATTATACATATAAATTAAAGTCAAATCATAATTATATTTCAGATTCTTCAAATTTTTTTCAAGTAAACTCATTGACGAATATAATTGCAGAATAAAAAAAACTTAAGATGAAAACTTTTATTGCATCAAACCAATAACAACAAATCCATGTGTATTTTAGGTACACGATTATGTGATAATTTCGATTAAAATGTAGTTAATATAAAAACTTATTTGTTTTGTTATTGTTTTCTTTTTCATCTACTTTCAACTCACGCTTTTCTAGCAGTCATCTAGCACATCTTAATAATATAATCCTACAAATAAATAATAAAAATTATACGGTAATACTATTGCATAATTTTTGTTTATTTCTGTTTGTTTTGTATTTGAATTTTACATTAGCAACAAAGTCACTGGAAAACGTGTCCCACAAAAAAACTAGTCACAGTATCAATTAGTTTTAAAACAATAGTAAAATACCTTATATTTTCTTAAAACAAATTGGTGGGAAAATTGTTGGTAATAAATAAAATGCATATGTAGGTATGTGGTTTCGAACATTAAAAGATTTGAACTTAAAACAAATAAGAAAAATTAAGAAAATAATAATTTTGATTGACACGCTTGAAGGCGTAAACTAATTAAAATTACAATTTAACTTAATTGTGTTAAACAAAAAAACTCAAGTTGTTAGTGGTTTATTAGAAGAAAATATTTTTAAGTTTGTGTTTCTGCCATCAATACTAAATAAAATAAGTTGTCAGAATGATTACAAATTTTTTTTTGGAAAAATGTTTCATTTAAGATTTAGTTTCATATTTATATTTAACCTTTGTAACTTTTATTACACAAACAAAATAATTTCCACTAGATTGATTATATACTCTAAAGGGTTATTCCAATATAAATTTTTCTTGAAACAGGTGCCATTATAATTTTCCATATCTTACATTTATAGTTTTCATCATGTGCTGCTAACTTGTCTTACCCTCGTGATCTATTTATGTATACATTTGTGTTATTAGCAGGACAAGTTTAGATATCTACAAAAATGTTTAAAAAATGCATCCAAATATACCCAAAAACCTTAAAAATATGCACGCGAAAAAATACAAACTTTTAATTTTTAATAAGTTTTATTTAAACAAATGTTTATTAGAAAATGTAAACATGTGTGCACTCAGAATTTTAACATCAATGGTATTACAAATGGAAAAAGAGGCAAAAATTCAATGACGAACGTCATCCTAAAATTTTATCATATTTTATGCGTCATCTACGCTATGACTACAGTGACATCAATTCGATGCCACATTTTTTGTAAACTGATAGAAAAGGCGTCACAACCTGATGCATTTTGATATCAGTACAGACAATCTGTCATCAGTGCGATGACATAATATATCATGTCATCAGTGCAATGACAAACTATCATCAGTGCGATGACATAATATATTTAATGTTATCAGTGCGATGACAAACTGTCATCAGTGCGATGACATAATATTTCATGTCCAGCCCAATTATGAAAGAAAAACTCCCCGGGAGTTTTCTCCCTTCTCCCATTTTTCCTATGTTAATTCAATTGTAGAAATGGGAAAAGGGAAAAAACTCCCAGGGAATTTTTATTCATAAATGGGCTGTATATAATATGTTATTAACATTAATTTCATGTTAAAAAAGTAATATTAGAAGTAAAAATTCCCATATTCTATTTTTTTTAATTATTTATTTAAATACATCACATTTTTAAATTTTAATTATTAGGAAAACCATATCGGACATGCTGCTGATGTCTTATAATTGAAAGCTTTTATCTTAACAAAGGGCGGATTACAACAAAAGTGAAACAAACATAAGTAAATAATGATATTCGCTCAATTTGACTTAAGGTCAATTACAAAGACTCAATTTGATGACAATATTTCATCGCACTAATGACATGCTTTATAAAATCGACTTCGATTCGACATTTCTGTGATGCCAATGTGTCATCCCATTGATGACATAAAATAAATTTGTGACCCTGATGACAATTTGGCCAAATGATGTTAACGCTGACATCACAATGATGAAAAGTGTCATGGGGGTAAAAACGAAGATACTGATGCCAAAATAAAAGGCGTCATACCTTTTCTATCAGTGTATTTTCAAGTTTTTAAATTGAAATGATCTTCGATTGGCACACAAAACCGTAGAATATATGAGTATCTGAAATTAAAAAAACGAGATGACAAATGATTCTCACAGTTCTTTTGGCTCTCTATGAGAATAAATATACTGATTATATCAATGCATGTCCTTGGAAAAACATGGAAAAGAAGAGGCATTGATACAATTTTATTTCCATTATACTTTTTGAATGTATTATGCATTGTGTTTATTCTCAGAACTTGTTCTACTAAACAAAATTAGTAGCATTAGTGATTGTTTCAGTGATAGCGATATGACCATGGTCCGAATCCTATGCATGTTTGCCATATAAACGCTCAGAGTCTTAACATTAAGATCGATGAATTTAGACTTATATTTGAAAGCTCTCAAACTGATATAATATGTGTAACCGAAACTTGGCTTAACATCAGACTTAACTGATGGTCTAGTTCAAATGAGAGACTACTTTATGTTTGGGGCTGAACGCAAATTACTTGTAGGTGGCGTGGCAATCTTTATTTAATCTAATTTAACTGCACATCTTTAACCGGAGAAGAAGCTGAATATATTTTCGTTAAAATAATATCATATGGCAGAAAAATTCTTGTCGGGTGTGTTTATACGCGCAATCGCTATGTTGAAACAGTCTCGTTTCTAACTAATCTGCAATATACAACTGAACTATATGCGGAACTTTAAATTGGTGGCGATTTTAAGTTAAAGTGGTTGGAAGATATTTAACTTGCCGATGATATGCTACAACTTGGCCTGTAAATCAAAGTATACGTACTCACCTCACAAACACCTGCAGTACTCTTCTTGATATGTTTTTTGTAAACTATAAATCTAATATATTGCACTATGACCTGCTCTCAGGTCCCTGTTTTTCTCGACATGATCTGATTTATACAATTTATGATTTTCCTTTGTCCCGCAAAACTGAAGTGACTTTAAAAAAACAAATATCAAGAAATAGATAAATTTATTACAATTAACTGGAACAGTATATTTTGCATGCAGTTTGTGAATGACAGTTACGTTTTCTTGAAGAAAATATTTTTTATTTATACAATTCATCTGTGCCTCTACCAACAATAGTTATCCAACCAACTACGAGGCCATTGTTTACGTCATCTATAAGAAATCAAATTGAACCGCGAAATAAAGCCTACAAACAATATGAACGCTTTTAAACATTGAATTGTCATCTCGCATTTATAATTTTGTAACGAACGAGTTTTGCATCTCAGCTACTCATATTGAAAATATAAATTCGTTCAACATCAGTCGATCTTACTGGCGCATACTTAAATAATATAAGCTCACTTGGTCTACCTTTTAAGACCAACATTTCGATTAAAAACTTTGTTTAGTTTTTCAATAAATATTTTATTCTGAATATTTCAAACTTTTTCTTTAATGTCTTCTATTAGGGATAAAACTTAATGTAAAGCACAGAAAATAGAGGAGAACAATCAGCTCTTAAAATTACTGGGTTATGTCTCACCATACGAGCGTAACAGTATTTTTTTAAGTTATTTTTTGAATTTTTAAATAAATCACTTCTAAAATCAAAACATTCATATTTGTCCAATAACCGTTTAATTTAGCAAAACTTAACACGATGCAATTTCTTTAAGTTCTTGTTAACATTTTCGATATAAGAAAATGCATATTAAAGTAAAGAACCGACATACTGTTATTTTGTAAGTGCAAAAGATTGACTCAAAAGCAATTTTTGTTAAAATCGGTTGCCAACCTGCGTAATATGCAAATTTATACAAAATATATCAAAAAACGATTTTTTTTTGGAAAAACTTAAGAAATAAGCAAAAGCATATTTTTCATGCAAATAGCATGAAAAACTTGCCCTGCTTATTACTTTGCAAATACTTTGTTACATGTTCATGTACTATCTACAGTCCTATTCATAACTTTGTATCAACATATTTATATTTGTTTGTTACTTTCAATCTCTTTGAGTAATTATTGATTACTAAATGAACCGTTAACAAAACTATGCAACTAAGTTATGATTTACATCTTAACACTTTATTATATTAATGAAAAATTAAATGAATATCTTAAAATATACTCTGATGCATTACATCCCAGCAAAAACTTTATTTACATTTCAACATTAACTGCCAATACTACAACTTCCTAAAGGCATTATTTCCCATTATCTTTCGCCAGTTAAAATACTTTCTCGTAATTCATACAGTAACACGCTAATGTACGCAACTCAATTAACTAGAATTCATACTGATAAAAATCAACGAAGAAAGAAAGCTTTAAGTTCAAATTGTATTTTTTTTTTCAAAAATGAAGACTTATGCTTGTTTGTAAAAATCATTTGGTAACACTTAAATAAATTACGGAGCAGAGTAGTTAAGGCTAATTTAATCTATTTTACTTTGCATTAATACATGTAAAACACTCAAGTATTATGTAAAAGTGTGATAGTGTGAATGCAATGTGTTATGAAAATGACAAGTATTACGAAAAAAATTTGACACACGCACCATACGACTTCATCGTTATTTGAAATTTGTCTAAACAATAATACTTTTCATTTGATCAGGGTTGCATTTTAACAGAAGCATGTTCATGTGTGATAGTGTGACTACAAACTGTAATGTAACATTAGATTTTGTGACAGTCGCAACAAAACTCATTAGATTTCTATCTCACAAAGTAGTATGGAATACGTAAGCCTTGTGTGATACAATGAATTACGGCATGTCAAAAGAATATATAGAGTGAAAAAAATCTTATCATGTAATTTGGAGGCTACACGATAAAGTTTTGTCTTTTAAGTCCTTTCAATTTGCTCTCACTCATTTTTTTTACTAACACACTCACACTTTTTAAATTGACCACGAGATTGCTCTCAATTTTAACTATCCATTTGTTTGGCAATTTTACGTTCAATTTAACAGCTGATTAGAAGTTTAGTGAGCAAATGTTTCGTTTGTCAGTATAAATTGTTCTCTTGATGACATCTTGAAAGTAAATTGCTTAAAAATTACGTGCAGCCTACGTCACAGCTTTTAATTTATGTAAATTTTGACAAACAGTATGTGTAAAAGACTATTAACAATATTTTTAGTCGTAATACATTATTACCGTGCAAACAAGCTTTTAAATGCAAAAAAAAAAACTATTTGCTGGGATGAAAATATTAACTTTGCCAACATTGTTTCAAGCAACATGTGCCCTTAAGATTAAAAAATTTTTTTTTATCATAATTTAATATAACAATTTTATAACTTGCTAAACTGAGTTAGTTAAAATGAAATATGTTATTATTTGTTTCGAAAGAACACTTTAAAGACTTTAATTCCATTATTTTTGGTACTTTCATTTTCAAACTGAATATTGGCTCAAATTTTTTCACTCTATTATGAAACTTTGTCAAGTAAAGGAATTAGAAGTTAGTAGTTTAAATCTTATCATTTAGTTTATTAAGAGACTCTGCAATTTCTCTGCTACTCTTTTTCAGCATTCATCTGCTCAAAAATGTTACGTACAAATTCTGCTTAATTTAAGCCGTAAACATTATACACTTGTTTGTTTTCTAAGTTAAAAATCTACACAGAAAAAAATTCCCGCAAATTTTTCACCAATTAAAGCACTTATCAAAAATAAAATCAGTTTTAATAAAAAATGTAATCAAGTGAATGAAACGTCAAATAAAGTGAATCAAACGTTTAATCAAGTGAATTGAACGTTTTAATTTGTTTACTGCTGCAAATTTAATTAATTTTCTAATTAATACCACAACTTTTTTAATTAAAATCAATTTTTATTTTTTTCTGTGTACCTTTCAAATCGTCTCCGCCTCCTTAATTAAAATCTTATAAGCTCTGGTTAAAGATTTTCCGCCTTAACTTAAATTTACTTATTCTCTTAACAATCCTACCATACTTTCATTAAATTTCATACAATTTGTCAATATGTGAGAGCATTAGACAAAACGTTTTGAAAAAAAAAAATAGATTTCATTTCATGACGCCCTTCTACAATACATTTTTATATCAAATTGTATGGTAAATGTGGTCTCGACACAGTTCTCTTTTAACTCTTACTGTCGACGTTTTAGGCTTATAGGCTTTAGGATTTTTGTCTGAAGTTGAACTGCCGGGCCCACAATGTCGACAATAATATTTCTTTCGCACATTTATATTAAAAACAATAATAAAAAACTAAATTTTGTTTTCAATATAAATATACGAAAGAAATGTTCTTGTCGACATTGTGGGCCAGACTGTTCTGCGCTACATTTAAATTAAAGTTATTTGAACGAATTTTTGTTTGGCATTTAAAAATAAGAAATTAATTTCATACTACTTTATTAAAGTACTGGTCAATGACGGTCATAAGTTGACCCTTTATTGGACCTATGAGGAAACATGGACCTTGTTGTTTTAAAAGTTATTTGTAAAAAATTTCTTCGCAAAATAACATTTATAAGATATTTATTGCAGTAAAAGCCATTTCTGAAAGTGGTCTTTTTAGAAGCTTCCACTTCTAACAAAAATCTCGTAACATGATTAATATTGAAATGAATCATTTTGTGTAGAATCTTATCTACATACCACTCCGATCAGATAGTTTTTGGGCACCAAACATTTGTGCAGAAGCTATTTTTAAACACAGATCGATTTTCACCATTTTTGAAAGGCACTAAAATCATCCTTAAAATTGTGTACAAATTTTGGGCGAATAGGAACTGATCCTTAAGAACTTTGTTTCAAAAATATAGATTTTTCTTATATTATCTTTGCTCTGTAACTATTAATTTGCAGTTTAATTTAGTGATAGTGCAATGCTGATTTAAGTCAGTATTAAGTGCACTACCCCCAACTAAGATATTTTGCGTGTATATTTAAATATGTATGCCCTTTATTTTTATTATAAATTTTTATAATAAATGCATTACCATTCTGCTGGTATCTAATAGTTGTATTAATTTTCTCTACAATTTACTTCATTGCTTGCCAAAGGATAGCTAAAGAAAGCCTCGTAATAGAAATATACAAACAAACAAAATTGTGATAGTGCATAGAAAATATTCCTGGAAAATATTCAAGGCTATTAAAGTATGAAATCCTTTTAAATTGTAATTTGTCTTAGAATACACATTCGAATTAATATACAAATTTATAATAAAAATGAAAACTCAATATGAGAACTAAAATTCCCAGATGCCCTTTATTTATTTCAAAATAATCATACAAAAAACATATAGCACTTATGTGCTGTTTTCACAACACAAGTGATTGAACGTGTAGTAAAATTTATATGAAAATCACTCAGGTTTTTAAGTATTTTCCATATAAATTTTACTACACGTTCATTCACTTGTGTTGTGTAAACAGCACATTAATCAACAAGATGGTATTAACTCAAAATTTAAAAATTTTTAGTAGAAGCAAAACAATTGTTTATTTAATATGAAAGGCATATGAAAAATAATTTTAAGACCAACCGTTTCATTACCAAAAAGAAGACAAAATAGCACGATGTTTTTACAGCGGCTAGTTATGAAAAATATAAATTCTTAGTTAATAGCCTCTGGTTGATTAAGTGCGATATATGTTATATATAAAAAGTTAATGGTGAACATAGGGCGTTTACAACTTCCTTCCAATTTCTTCGATCCCTGCCAAGATAATTTATTTGATTCCATGACTTATTAACAATATTGCATCCTTGTTTGACAGCTCGTATCCACGTAGTACGTGGTCTTCCAGGTCACCGATGCCCATGAGAGTTCTTTTGAAGTGCAGATCGGGTGGTATCCATGGTGGTACCCATGTCCATTTACGTGTTATTATTTAGTTTTCTCTTGGCATGTTGTTTGTAACTTTAAAGAGGTCTTCCGTTGATATGGTGCTTGGCCAGAAAATGCAAAGAATCTGGCGCAAGCATCGGTTTATAAACCCCGGAGGTTTTTTCAAATATGATTGTTTTATTTCACATGTAGCAGAGCCATACAACAGCACAGACTTTAAACTACAGTCGAAGGGCCAACGATTTGTTTTCTTACTGATGGTGTTGGTTATCTATTCCTTATGCAGTGATTGGAAGTCAAATAAATACTATGGTGTAGAGGTTCATATGGTCGGCCTTGACTATTCTTTATGACTTGTTTTTTATGAAAAAATGAAATGGTAACAAAAATAAGCAGATCTCCTTAAGATCGCGGATAATTAGAGTCCTATTTGGTACATCGTGAACTGGTTTTTACCTAATGGCTGTACTTCAAATCAGAATCGCGGAAAGGGATATTCAAAATGGTAAATTTTACAAAAGCTAGAGTTATACTCGGTATTCTGCGGGTGTCTACGTGTTCTTCCGGCGCTATGTAGGTAGACATCCTAAAGATATTTCACTTTTTTGCGCTACATACTCCGGGGAAATTAGGTGCAATCGAAATCTGGAATCGGGTAGAGCCCAAACTGTCAGAACTCTTGAGATCGCGGTCGAGTTATGCACTCAGTTTACTAACTGTGTGTGTTGCTGGCGTTCACACATAAAGCTAAGACCACCGAAAGGTAGGCTACAATGGTAGCTATTAGGGTATTCATTCGGTTAACCGTTAATCGGCTAACCGATTATTTACTATCCGATTAACTGATCGGGTTATTTAAAATTACATATTTTCGATTAACGATTAAACAGGTTAATTTTAGTCGATTAACCGATGTAACGCAATTTTTTACTTTTTGTAGTATTTAACACATTTTTTTTTGTGTTATTAATTATTTGTTAGGTCTCATATACAAAAGGTATGTGCTTAGAAAATATTTTTTCATACAAACTCTTCATTTTAAATAAGTGTTTACTGCCAACAGCTTTTTGTTTCACGTGCTTTTTATATATGCGTTAAGTTAATTGTTATAATTGAACTTCGGTTAGTACAAATTTGAAAAAAATAAAAAAACAGGACTCTAATGACATAATGGAAGGTTTTATATGTTTAGAAAAATCCAGGAAGATAACTAAGAGATTAGATATTCTGTATTTTGGATTGCTTTTGATTTCTTCAACATCTACGATAAATGAATGAGTTTTTTCAAAGTCAAGTTTTATCAAAACTAAAGAAAATAAACGCTTAAATCCTAAACTTTTCATCCAAATTATTTGTATAAAAGATTATTTTATAAGATCTTCTTAAACTATAGAAATAACTAATAATTAATACAAAATACGTATGAATTAAAAAATATGCATTACATATTTATAAATTATTCTTTTGTTTGATCGTTTTAGTTCAAGCATGGTTATGTTATTGGTTTTTTTTACTAATAAATATAAAAAAATTAAAAATAATTTATGCATTTTTATATATTGAAATTACTTAATTTATAAAAAAAACTTTGTTAATCGGGTAACCGATCAATAACCAAATTCACCGATTATTAACCGATTAAACCAAAACCTCGGTTAAATAATCGAGCTATTAACCGATTAAAAGAATACCCTAGTAGCTATTCAAGTGATTCATTCGAATCATTGCCCATGCAAGTTGTTGCTATTTAACAAAAACCGCTCCTCAGTGAAGTTTAGATACTTGTAGCTCCTGCTCCTAAGAAGCAATGCGAACCTTATGTACTGAAATAGCGACCTGTGGGCTGGTACATTGCTTAAACTCGGCTTTGACTCACGTTAATATAAAATACATCTATTCCTAAGCTATCAATTTGAAAGATAGTTGTATAAAAACCGCAAAAACTCCTGTGCTAAATTAATACCCTAAGGCATTATTGTGACTTTGATTCCCTTATGTGTAGTTATTCTACAAGTTTGGAAATTTTCCATACCTTAAGCAAATCATCACCTACCTACATACATTTGAATATTATGTATTTAATTTGTTCATTTTTGCAATAATGTGATTTAAAAAATTTCGTTATTTGTATAATAATGTTTCTGTTTCTGCAAATCATTTTTTAATAATTATATTTTAAGAAATACTGGCACACAAAAAGACTCTAATGACTTGTAAGAAAAATTTCGAATAATAAATATGTAATTCCAATGCAGTCTTTAGTATTTTCGATTGCACTCATATGTTTTTTTTTTACTTTTTAGTTTTATTCCGCAATTCATGGTTGGAACATTATGAATTTGTAATTTGGTTACTAATTGAAGGGTTTTTTTTATAAAATATTTTCTTTTGTAAAATAATTGTATAATGGTGTTCGAGTGTAACACATAAACTTAAATAGATAAATTTGTAATAATTTTTCAAAGTGTTGACAAGTAATTAATGGGTAAATTTTGAAAGTATTCGCTCAGTGGTGTAAACAGTGAGTAAATAAAAAAAGTTCTCCTTTGCCATAGATTACAGTTTTAAAGTAGTGGTGGGCAATAAACATATTATATATGACATTAATTGTTCCATGGAGGGTTACCTTTGGAAATTTTCGAAAAGGGTCACAAAAAGGGGATTTTTCAGAAAAAAGGGATCAGTAAAAGGATATTTCAATTAAAAAAGGGTCAAATTATTTATATGCAGTATTTCCCATTTTAAAGAAAAACCAAGTTTTGTATAAACAAACAAAAAGTATTTATTTCAGGTAAAAAGTGCTCAACAACCTTTTTTTATACACTTTCCTTTTTCAGCAGCTGACAAAAAAGTTATTCTTCATCTTTATAGCTAATTTTTTTAATGCTTTTTATGTTATTTTTCGATATTTTTTTTTACCGATTTAGCGATTTCAAATAAACTTTTGTTTCCAATTTTGCAACTATTCGCGAATTTTAGCCATGTTCGCGATAGAAGCGATTTTGACCTGTAAGTTTTCTGATGCTTTAAAGCTTTTGAGATTTTTAATAAATATTAGGCTTTGCTATCATACCGCTGTTACCAAATTTTTGGAAATTTTCGCTAATTTAGCAATTTTTGCCATTCCTTTTAGTTTTAGGGACTTTAATAAATTTTATGGCTTATTTGAAATAAAAAAAATTTTTGCAAACTTTTCCGAAGATTTATATTTTTGCGTAGCTTCGTGCTTTTTAGGAATGTGCGTTCTATATTTTGTTTTTGAATCTTCACTTGAAATCCATTCCTCCATCTCCACTTCGAACAAATTAAGAGAGGAAATCATGGAATTGTAAGTTGCTACTTTGAGTCTCTTCCAAAGTTTGTTTTTAAGTAAGGTTAATTTCAAAAACACTTGTTTAGCTGAAGCACAACAAAAAGAATATACAAAAGGGTAATTTAAAAAAAAGGTCATAAAGAGTATCGAGACCGCCGAAAAGGATCAAATTGATACTTTAGTATCACAGCGGTAACGCTGGTTCTATGTTGGTGTAAAGCAGCATAAAAGCAAACACTAGTTAATATTTTACTAATTAATTTTTTCAAGTATGGATCCCTATGTAACCCAAACTGTGTGTAAAAACTAGATCGGAATACAGGTTATTTTTATTAGGATTTGGGGTAATTCCGTCACCTAGTGAATGTATCTGCCAAATATATACGTTACCACCACAATCGGTTCTATGCACCGGAATGACTCGGAGCTCAACGAACACCGACTAAGTATTGTCAACTCGGCAAAATCTGCTCTTCAGGTCTCGCTGCTACAACAACAATAACAACCAAATAGACAAGGTAACGGTTACATCACGGTATATTGTCTACAGCGTTGCCATAATTTTTTTGAAAATAACTGCATCTTAAGAAAAAAATAAACTGAATTTAACTTTAAAAAATGGCAAATGCATATATATATATATTTATATATATATATATAATTTACTTAATTTTTTTTAACATATTGGTAATACAAAAACAAATATAATATTACATAAATTATTAACGAATATCAGTATTTTGTAGTCTAGATGAAAGAGAGTGGAACTAAGAGGGATACACAATGAAATGTAGTCTTGCGATTTGTTTTGCTTCCTCATTTAATACGAAATTAATTTTAGTTCGGGCTCAGATTTGCAATTTGTCAAGTGAACATAAATGAAAAAATACTGCAATAAAAATTTTACAATGTAAAATCAAATGCAACTTTAATATTGAAACATTAAAAATCACAAAATGTTAACAGGGACATAATTAAACTTTTAAAAGAAAAGCCAAATAAACTACTCAATCGGCTTGGCAAACATAACAAAATTTTACGTTTGTTATTTGACAAACGATTCAATAATGTTTGTAGAAAAATCGAAATGTTGTATATTTTTCAAACTTTTTGCGCTAGCTAATACTAAATTTAATCATTTTAGTGAAAATTTTGCAGTCAAGAAGGAAGCGACGAGACATAAAAATTTAAAAGAATAAAAGTATTTCATTAGAATTATACATATTGAAAAATGATTAATTAGGTTTGGGTGGTTTTTTTGTTAACGAAAATTGCGTGTTTCCCAAGCCGATTGTGTTTTTTGTTTGACTCCTAAAGCTTGCCTTTGTTATACGAGTATGTGTTAAGCAAATTAGGTAAGATTAGGGCTTAAGAAATAAAAAAAATTTTAATGCAAAAACTGCAAAATCTGCACAATTTACAAAAAAACTTATTTGCTTAACAAAAAAACTGCCTAATGCTTAGAAAAAATGCAAAATGAAGATAAATCTGCACATTTGGCATTTTACTGTACAAAATTTAACAAAAAAAAAAAAAAAAAAAAAAAAAAAAAAAAAAACTTAAATTTAACTCATAGAATAAATTCGAAAAATGAAAAATGTTAAATATAATAAAGTAGCTTATGAAAAGGAATAATTCCCAATATCTATTTGTTAAAATAGTTGAGTTAAATACATCAATTTATAAAGTATCACTATCCAGTGTGACACAAAGAATGCTGACGAAGGCCGTAGCGGGCCAGAATATGCATTATATGCTGCTGGTGTCTAATAATTGTAAATTTTTCTGTTCAGACAATATACTTCATTGCTATCCAACGGATAGCTAAGGTAAAATGTAACAAGAACATACAAGTTAATAGTCTGGTAGTGTATAAAGTCATTCCTAAAAAATTTAAGGAATAGAACTATTACAAAAAGCTTTATAAAATACATAACAGAAATTTAACTCATAGAATAAATTCGAAAAATGAAAAATGTTGAATAAATAAATTATATACATAATTGTTTTAACTTATCATTAAAAGTTTTTGTTTGTTGTGCCTAATTTGATATTTTTATTCGTGATAAATACACTGAAATTTATTGTTGGAGGATAAGCTTTTTCTATACGCAATTTACTGGTTGCTTAGGCCAGATCATCAGGAAATATTTTCCCAAAATTTTTGTTTAAAAATCCAAAGATATAAGCAAATAAAACTACAGAGTGGATGAGAATAACAAACACTCAAAAAGTCTTATTTGAAACGATATCAAAGCTTAAACAAAATATCAACAATAAACAGTGAGTTTATCTTTTCTTACATTCCCCACTACAACCTATCAAACACTGTAAAAATCACGCGTGCCGCGAATCTACCCATCACTGCATAGATGGAATAAAGTTTTTTTACCCAAAATATACAATTTCTAAAACGGATTTATTTTAAAATAAAATTTGAAGTTGTTTCCAAGTTGCGACACAAAGGTTTTAATATATTAAAAAAGTCAAACGACCAGCACACTTCTTATCAGGTGATCTTTTATTATAATAATTAATAATTTAAATTTTAATGAATATCACAAGTTTAAAAGAGTACCCCACCAACATTTATTAATATTCTTATTCAATTAATTATTATTATTTTACTGGTTTTACCAAAAAATCCCATCAAATCTTTTATAACAAATTAAAAAGTGTTTAGAATATTAAATGAATAAAAAAAGACGGAAAAAGCCAAAAATTTGCTTTTTTCGACATTAAGTCGATAAGAAATAAATTTAAAAAAAAAAAAAAAAAATTTTTTTTTAAAAACCGGTCATTTCTATAGTAAAAAAATAAACAAAGTAAATAAAATTTAAATTATTGTTTATTATATAATTCTTCTATATGCGTTTATAACAAATTGCATTAATTAATTTTATGTAAATATTTATTCATACATAAATTTTTTTTTTTTTTTTTTTGAACAAAGTTCTTGTCAACAAATTTTAATGAAAGACATTTATTATTAAGCGATTTCAAATGAAATTGAAATAAACAAATATATGTAAATAAATGACTGAACTAAATATTTGTTGATGGCATGTAAATTGAATTAAATATAAATACGTAAAAATACTATACGCTGCACAATTTATTAGATGTGTTCGTTTACTTTACTAGCAGAAACTTGCAATAAAATAGTTAATCTAAAATTCATAAAATGTTTTTCCCAATTACTCAAAAACATAAAGAATTGCATAAATTAACGCGGCTGGCAATATATCCATTTTCCGGCTAGATCTGGCAGGTTTTTTCATCTAGCCATAAAAAATGTTTTCTTGTTAACCATTTTTTATTTTCATTTTTGTAATATTCTCACAAAAATTTGCTTGACATTTTGTTTTTAATGTGCTATTATTACTTTGATGTTGATTTCCTTTAATACTTTAAAATGCAACAACGTCGCTTTCCTCAAATGACAGTTGAAATATAAACGCAACTTGTCATGGAACCGCCCAGAGCTAAATATTTGTCATCTGATGAGGAATCTGGAGATATAATTGGCCTTATAGGCTTTCTTTGTATTGAAAGAATGAAATAAATAAATAAATAAAATAAATAAATAAATTGGGCTACCACAAAACAGGCCCAAAGACTACATCTACAACCATGCGAAATTTCATTCCGAAAGTTCGAATCAAGTGTCGATGATAATCAGGAAGACATAGAAAATTCGTTGCTAGAACAGACATTGCGAGACGTTATAATAACTCTTCTGAAAATTTAAATTTTGACTGCCGTAGGCCTAATGAAACTACACCGTTTAGTGTGCAATCGTCTGTTGAAATCAAGGTTGCCAATTCGGCAGTTCAAAAAAAGGCTAGAATTTAAAACAAAACTAGCTAGAAATGGCTAGATTTTTAAAATTATTAAAAAACTTCATTATTTAACCCATGAACTAAATATTTAATGAAATTCATTCATATATTAATAAAATTTTGAACAACCTAAGTAATAAAAGCCTAACAGTGGGAAGTATATAAAACTTTTGTGCCTTGCATTTTTAAAATAAAACTTATATTTATTATAAACAAAACTTAACAAAAATGATTTATTACATAAAAGGTAACAGAAATATTTTTTTATTTAATGCGTTTTACACAAAAAAGTAGCATTCAGCCTATAATCCCTCTTTGAAGGTACTAAAGCATAATCTGTTACAATAAGGATACCCAGAAAACTCATATTTCATTCATCGGGTTTTTTGGCTTCTTTTGTCCACTATAAACTGCTTTACTTTTGCTTTCTTTACATAGCACTTCTACCAAGTCATCTTCAAAAACTTCTCAAAATGCACGTCGATTGGCCAGTCAGTGCAATCAGAAAAGTCGGGCTCAGTAATATCATCAGTTGACACCATACATCATCATCTTTCACCCACTGAATTAATTCATGATTTTTTACATTTTTATGGTATTGCTTTCTTAACAAAACTTCCATTTAATAAATAAAAGTTCTTTTTAAAAAAATGCAAGGCCCACAAATTGAATGTCCTGCCCACTCTTCCTTAAGTCAATTGTTTTAAACTATTAGGAAATGGCTGTTTCCTAAATTTAAAAAACATGTACATATTTTATATTATTTATTGTATTACATATTTATCTTTTAAAAACTTATAATTTCAGACGGTAATTTTTTGCAGGTTTTTTAAGACATTATTTTTGGTGTTTGTTGGCCAGAGAAGCCAGCAAGGTAGAGCAAAAAATCAAATTTTCTGTTCTCGTTCTCTCTGTATCTTTTTTTATGTTTTTCTTTGCACACATTCGTATTTTTGTTATGTTGCTTTATTATATATATGATTTCAATGTGGCAACATCTCTTTACAATGCAAAACCCGGAGCGCATTTAAATTGTTTGTTTTAAAAAATTTAAACTGTTTGTTTTTACAACTTAGCATCGTAGGAAAAACTTTTTGAATTTTGGTAATAGGTCGTAGTTATTTCATACGTTAGCTGGTAAATAGTTGTCATTACAATTGTCATTATTCTGAAAACCTCATTAAGTACTTGCTAGTAATGACCTCAGTAAGTACTTTTCACTACTATTGTTTTCAGTTATAAATATTTGCTTACTAATAATCAGCTTAATAACTACTTATTAGCTGTCTTGTTTTCAGTACTGAATATTCACTTACTGGTAACTAGCACCATAACTATTTATTATGTCTATTAACTAGCGCCAATTAAATAAAAACTAGTTATTTTTTTTGGCTTCTAGTAAGTATATTGTAAGTACTTACAATTCCACTTACTGGTAGTTAAATAATAACTAGATATTTTGTGACTTCTAGTAAGTGTATTGTAACTACTGATTTCTGTGGACAACTCGAACAAAAATAAGTAGTTATTCAGCCGAAAAATAAGTAGTGTTCATATGTCTTTAATATTACTTGCTAACTTATCCGGTAAGTAAAGTTTTTGCTGGGATGTAAAGAAGAATTGCCGATAACGGGAAAAAATCAAACCTAAAATCATGGGAAAAATCGTCGTTTGAATATGTTGTGTTTTTGGAACCAACTTTTAAAAGGAATGAAAAATAAGACATGCTTTTTAAATTACGGTCTGGATCTAGCGTTTCTTAAAAATTTTACAATGTATTAAATAACATTTGTAAAATATGGTTTTGTAAACAACAACTTGACACAGCTGTTCAAATAATTAATGCTAGTTAAAATTCTACTACCAGACTTTTTAACGATTTTTTTTGTCTCAAATTTTAGCGCTCTTTTTTCAATATCGCTTTGCAAGTTTTTCAAGAACGTGACCACTTACATAATTGTTGAAAATGCGCTAACATTTTTAGTTATTGAACACATCTAATGTCTTTATGTCGCAGTGCTGACAACTCTTTATGACCAAAAGTTGCAAATTTTTAAATAAAAAATTCCTAAATAGTGGCTAAACAAGATTTTAATAAAAAGGCGCATCAATAAAAATAAAAAATCAATACAAATTAATTTTTAATAACAATAAAATATATATTTGTTTAATATTTTTAAAAAGGAAAAATCCAAATTATCGATTGAGTTGAAATATATTACATATTTTGCTAAAATTCATTAACAATAAGAAGATGAAATTACAAATTTTTATTAATGCGAGGAACACAACAAAGAATGTAGGACGTAAGGCCGTAAATTTCAAAAAATACGCTCTATTTACCCACAATTCCGTCGTAAACGTATTTGTTTTGAAAATAATATAAAAAATCCGAATTTATTTAAATTGTTGTTTATTTTTTTCCTTCTTTTTTTTTGTCAAAAATTTAATTTGAAAACGCAAAAATAATTAATGTCAATGACACTAGGGTTGCAACCGCCATATGAAATAGAATTAGATCTATTTCGATGTACGAGATATGCTTTTATTAGCTACGTCATATGCTACTACGTTCATACAGTGAAATAGTTTCCCTACGTTTGCGCCAACAATTGTGTGCCTTCGTATAAATTTGTATACGATTTAATTTGACAACGTATCTACGTCATACGCTCCTACGTTCATAAGGTGTTGTATTAATTAAAATTTTTTTCAGTCTTAAATTAGTATAATTTACGTTTTATAACGATAACAACGTATATCTCAAGTCTATTCTTTTTAGGAAAATCACATGAAATAACGAGGTTTTTTACCAGCCATGTAAATAAAAGTCATACACATTTCTAGACAAAAATTTCGACACTTAAAGTCTGCGCCGATATAACAACCAACGTCAGCAAAAGTGTAATTCGTTGAACAAGAAATCTTAATAACAGCAAATATAGTAAAATATTTAAAATACTTTCTATATATAAAATAGAACACCTTTAAATAGAAACTCGAAAAATTTTGAACAAAAATTCTTTAGACATATGACCAGGAAGAACATATAAAGTTACACAATTTTGCATTATTAACATAAAATAAACTTACGCTTTTATTTGGGGAAACAACAGTTTTTTTAATATTTTAAGTTTTTAATCCCTTATCTTTTTTAAATTTGTTTAAAAATGTACTTAAGTGGCAAGTTTTTGTTCTTTAAACAAAGGACTGAAGAAACAAAATTATTTTTAAGAATAAATAATTAATTAATATCAGGAACTAAATAAAGTTAAATCGTTTCTCTTACATTGACATTAGAGATGAGCGATCCCGTGATTTTTAAAGATCATCGTGATTAGTGAATGTGATTTAAAAATCACTGCTCCTTTAAACTGTGATTGTGATCACGGTTTATCAGTTTTCTGTCCTTTTAAAGCAATTGCGGCCAAGCTATATGTACAATGCGCGAGCTTTTGCAAGAGCGTTTGTAAGCACTTTACAAAGAAACCACAACAAATTGTAAGAGCTTTCAAATCTGTTTACTTTTATATACATACATACTTGAACAAATAAATTTGGGCATAAAAAAAATTCTAATAAGATAGAAGAGAGAATGAGAGGAACAGCAATATCATTCTACATTTCATTCAAAAAAAGCTATTACCCACACAAACAGTGAAATATCATAAATTTGTATATGTAACAAAATACAAAAAGAACGACTTAGAAAGTACCTGTTACTTGACAAATTTGGTCACAACTGTGATTCGTGATTTTGCAGTAACAGTGATTAAATCACAGGTACAGAAATATCGCTCATCTCTAATTGACATATACAAACTGTGCCACGTTTTGCCTACGGCGGCTATTTTTGATAAAGGGCGTGTGTGAAACGGTAGCAAAGTACTCATGAAAGTAAAATTTTGACACGTTTGAGGCGAATAAAATTTCACTAGCCCGGGGGGCTAGTATAAATTTTGACATTAGAGTAGAAATGTTTGACAACCACACAAATATCGTAGACACACTCCCAGTTCGTGCAGCTCAAAGTCGCCTTCAATGCGCCGACGAATTTAAACAGCATATTTACACTCATTTTGTTAGTCAAACTGTTCTTTTTAGCCGTGTTGCATATTTATGTATCAATAAAATAACCACAAACTAATATTTATATAAGCTCTTATCAGATCAAAAATAGTTACAAATGTATATAATTCTTATTATTAATAACGTTTTTCGTTATTATAATTTGTGCATATTGAAATCAGTGTCTAATAAAAGGAAAATCCTTTTTTTAGAAAGGAATAAATTTAAAATTCAGTAAATCTATCTATATATAAATCGGCAAAGGAAAATCAGTTAAGAACACATTGGCAGTCTGTGTGCCAACCGATTTGAACAAAAAGTACACCATATGAAAGGTATTTACTTACAGTAGTGCACAATATATATTCCATTAAAATCTGCGAGGGTAAAACGGGTAAAAATAAGTGATAAAAAAAAATTTAACGGCCTGTTTAACGATTTCGAACATCAATGTTCGCATAGAAATTTATATATAAAACAAACACAAAATTTAAAATTTTTTTTTTTATTTTAAATATAATTTTCTATGCGAACATTAACGTTCAAAATCGAGGAACAGACTGTAATACTTATCATTTCGCTTTAGAAAAATAAGAGGACTTTTTTAAAATACGGCCTTTTTGGTTACTAAACGGGTATAACCGGTATTTTGCAGCTTTTTGTCACCCCATTTAACTTTTAAACCAACAAATATAGAAATTAAGATTATTCCAAATTCGTAACTTATCTTAAAATATAAATATGAATTTGGTACTTTTCCGAAATTTGAATGTTTTAGGTGTGAAAATCGTACCTATTTTTGGCACTTTTTTACAACATATTTTCTTTATGTATTGACACATTCGTAATAAATTATGGAGTCCCACTACAATATTGAACTTTTTGGTACTTTTATACGGAGAAAAAAATCATCAAAAAGGGAAAATACGGGATATAATTTTCTTTTACTTTTCCGTGCTGCATTTGAATTTTCTATAACATTGAACGTAGAAACATAAAATTATAGAAGTGAATGAGAACCTACAAGAAGACAAATGTTGGCACTTTTTTGCTCTTCAACAGATACTTTTTGTATTTTCATTAAAATTTGACCTAGAAACATAAAATTAAACATGAAGAGTGATTGAGAAACGTTTTCTTAGGGAAGACTTTTTTGTCCTTTTTGGTTTTTTAACTGGTAATTTCTGATTTTTTTTTTTATATAATTGTAATGTAAGTGGAAGAGAACATAAAGACTGGAGACTGGTCCCTCGCCAAACCGATCCATTAAGACGAATAAAAAGCAAATGCTCAAAATATGTAAATTAATTTTTACTTATATGTCAATTTCTTCATATTCGCATAAATAATTATGGTCGAATTTCGACCAGTGGGCAAACACTAGTTAAATTATATTTACATTACAAGCATTTTGTTATATTGCCAAGGCAAAAACAATCTTTTGTTAGTGTAATTGGAAGAAACCAGTCACAATATCATGGACATATATTCGATTTAGAGGTAATCTAGATAAAAAAACAAGATAAATAATGTTTGTTAGATTATTAATCCCATAATCAGCTTATTAGGATTTGTGTTGTAAAAACCTAATTTTTATTAAATTTTAAACAAATTGATAAAAAAGAAAAATTTCCTAAAAGTTTAAAATAGCGTAAAATATCTGCAGAAAAACGTCAAAAATTCAAAAAAAAAAAATTTGGAAAAATTTAAAAAATTAGTTGCAACCTGCTAGCAAATCCTATTAAAATAAAGTGTGAATTCTGAAAATTTGTTTTATTAATTATGGAGCAGCACAAAAATAAAACAGACAAATTGTCCGTCAGATTTCCAAAATTTTTTGTAAGTACAATCGGTTGACTATTCAAATGCAAAAAATGGGTTCACAAATGACGGAGTTCTACGGTAACAATCATTAAAAAAACCAACATACAACCGAGAATTGAAAACCTCCTTCTTTTTTGAAGTCAGGTTAAAATATATTTATAATAACAAATACATATCGCACTTGTTCCTCGAAACAGTGTCAACTCAAAATGTATAAATTTTCTGTTGAGACAAAAAACTTTTTTTTTTCTATGTATTTTTATATTACAAATGGGGATAAAACTGCATTTTTTTAGGCAAAATACTAGAGAAATAGATCTTCGATTTTTACAGTGGGTAGATATGACCACTGTTTAACGTTTTCTTGCAAAAAGTGAAAATTGAAAAATGTTGAGTTGACGCTGTTTAGAGAAACAAGTGCGATATATTTAAAATAATAACAAATTGTAATAGATAATTTTTTCATTTTTAATAACTAATTCTTTTGTCAGGTGATTCACTACTACTACCGGCTACTTTTTGCTAACCCGCCAAAAAATTTGCCGACTTAGATTTCTGTTAAGAAATGTCAGCAAACAATTGAAGTCCAGCCGCGAATAACGTTGTAAGTTGCCAAATTATTATTTTTCAGGAGAGAAAAAAAAAAAAACGTTTTTAACAGGCAGGATTATTTATTTTTAATTTTTTTTTTTTTAGATTATCAAAAATAATGATAATAAAAACTTATGCAATATCAAGAAATATTAATTTTAAATTTGCACGTAAATTTACAGTTTATAATTTCTTTTTTAGTGGAAAACGTTTCATATCCACAATCGTGATGTCATTTAAAACGCCTTTAAAATGTTATTCCACTTTGTTATTCCAGTTCGTTTGTATCATTTTGTTAGTAACTTATAACGTTCTTCCACTGGCTGACTCTTTGTATCGCATTTTTACGGCGTTAAGGTGCATAATTTTGGGTGATTTGATGTTTAAACAGTGTAAGAGAGTATTGTTAACGGTAATCTGCAAAAAAACAGTTTTTGCAAAAAGTGGCTTTTACAACGTTATTCGCGGCTTTGCTTCAATTGTTCTTTTCTTTATGTCAAAATTTTGCGTTGTCAACGATGTTATCATTTCACACAGCAAAAACATGAAATTTTTCTAGCACAGACAACTTTTATTTCATCATAGAACTTTGCTACCGTTTTACACACACCCGTAGTAATTAAATATAAATAACAAAAGTTATTAAACACCAATACTTACAACTGAAATATACGTTAGAAAATTAAAAATGGTGGATTCAATAATTGAACCTCATCATTTTGACTTAAGCAGGTTCCAAATACTCCAAAATTATTGCAATCGTTCTTTGACGTCACGACTTATTAAACACTTTAAATAGTCCACAAGCCTGACATAAAAATTATAAATTGTCTCTAATCAAACAAATCATTGATTAATCAAAAAATTTGTTGATTTTGCACCTATTAACAAAATGATTATATTGATAACTTAACATTGTAAAAATTTTAAAATTGTGAATATTTTTTTTTTCAATAAATGATATTTTTTATTTTAATTAAAAAAATGATCAAAAAACTTTGCGTTTCAAACAACGTGTCGATTAATTTAATTAAATAAAGCGCAGGTTTTGACAATTCCCAACAACAATTCCACAAGCTTAAATTATTTTATTTTAAACGAAAAAATCAATTGATATTCTAAAATTTGTTTTTGTTTTTAATGTAATTTTCTATGCGAACGTTAACGTGTGACATCGTGTGGTTGACTATTAATTAATATTTTAATGAAACATTTATTTTAATACAACTAAAATGTTAATTAAATCAAAATTATATTTTTTATTTTCTTTCAACTAAAAAAATAATTGAATCAATTATCACATTAATTAAATTGAAATACTTTTAAAAAATTTTTTTAATTGATAAAAAACTACTGATAATTTTTTCTGTGTAAATATGCGCCAAATAAAAGTTGACTCCTTTCCAATATAATACTTTACTAAAATAAGCTGCAAAAAATGAGTCATTGGGTAAAATATTAGCCCGTTGTGTTGCCGAGGATGGAATGGCCGTTAAGGCACTAAAAAATCTTAAATAGATCCAGCATATTTGCATGCTTAAAACTACAACATTCCTGCGAAATCAACGATATGGGAAAAAGTCACCAGTTTTTTTCATTAAAACACCAAGAACTAAAAACCAAAATTGAAGAAATCAAACCATGTCATGGAAGGTTTTGAATTGTTTTTTTTTATTATTTTTTATTATTCCTACACTAAATCCTGCGAAGCTCTTTGCTTGTCTGCAGGAGAACAGAGTCTCTGGCGGGAATCGAACCCGCAACCCCGGTACTGATAGACTAGCTCACTACCAGCTAGCCTACCGGGTCGACGAATGAAAATATTTTTTATTCAAAAAAAGGTTTATATTACTATGTGTTTCTATTATGCTGAAACAAAATCATTTCATATATATAATTCTGGCTAAGAGGTTTTGTTTAGAACTTTTCAAAAATATGGTTGCAGTCTACTGATGCATATAGACAAGCAAAACTACCAGCAAATTAAAACTTATTTAAAATAAAATTGGTAGAATATTTTCAATAATAAATTTATTAAATTCCTTTAATTTTTTAAAACCAATGTACTTCAAAAATTCTAAGTCATATCCCTTGTATATTGCTGGTTCCTTACGTTTGTGAATTGTTTTGTTTTTATTCAATATAACTTTTTATTTTCAAAACTAATTTAGTTATGGGTCTTTAATTTATTCGAACTAAAACCGGTTAACCGGTTATTTTTTAATGCTTAGCTGAAAACAGTTTTTTTAAAATAGCTATAATTCTGAATATTAGAAACCCGGTTTTTTAAAAAAGTCGAATAATTGATCTCCCTATTAGGAATTAATGATAAATGTTTACCCTCCAAAATGTCATGTAAGTTATTAACTATACAAATGATGTGGAAAAGACACACCATCTCTTTTTAATCCCACATTTTTAAGTTTATATCGCACTTGTTCCTCTAAACAGCGTCAACTCAAAATTTTTAAATTTTCACTTTTTGCAAGAAAACTACCCACTGTAAAAATCTTAAAACTATTTCTCTAGTATTTTGCCTAAAAAAATGCAGTTTTATCCCTATTTGTAATATAAGAATACATACAAAAAAAAAAAGTTTTTTGTCTCTACTGAAAATTTATAAATTTTGGGTTGACTCTGTTTCGTGGAACAAGTGCGATATCTATATTTAATTATGTAAAATCACAATAAAACTTTATTGCCCCTAATAAAATTCAAAACATTTCAGAGATAATTCCATAAGTTTTTCTTTTAAATATGGCAAAATAAAACGTTTCTTAATGCCTGTTCAACAATTTCAAATGAAAGCGTTCGTATAGAATTTAATTTGGAATATGTTATTAAAACTGAGTGTGTTTCATAGGTATTTCATTATGCGAACGTTAACGTTTGAAATTATTGAACAGGCTGTTAAATATTTTTTTGTTAGATATGCTTAATTCTTTTATATAATTTTATATCAATTTACCTTTTAAATAAATTTTGAGTTAAAGTCTTTGAATTTAAAGTGCAAATATTAAAAAAAATTTATAGGTACATATATTTTTATTAAAATATTTAAATAAACACTATTTCATTTAATTATAAAAACAAAATTTAAAAATTATTTTTCATTATTTTTTCTTTGTATTTTAATTTAACACTTGAGAAAATTGAGCTCTTAAACTTTGTCGGCTATTATTTGTTAAAACAAAGTTAACAAGTGTATTATTTATTTATGTTATTTTTTTTCACCAGTTTTTGTTGTCACTTCTATATTTATTTTATTTTAGATTTTGTTTTTTAACTTGTTTTATTTACAAATTGAATTTTTTTTCTATACTGAACACCGCGCCGACGCGTCTGCTTTAAAAATATTTTGTTGGGAATTTATATTTTAATAAAAAAAAAAATTGTATCTTAACTGTAAAATTTGAAGTCTTTCTTTACAATTTTTTGGTTAAGTAAGAGTAGTTTACAACGCAACGTTCGATTTCGTTATGATCGCCAACATTAAAATGTTGCTGATATTAATTTTAACTTTAGGCTCACCTGCAGCAGCAGCAGCACCTTGTTTTACTCTCAGTTTTAATGTTAATTTGTTGTTGCTGCTTCTCTTATTATTGTTGTTGTTAAGTTGAGCTTAATTAAAAAATTTTAGGTTTGTTTAAAATTTTTTTTGTTTTGTTTTGGATTTAAAGCTGGTAAAGTCTGTTTTCTTTTTTTTGCTTTGAGAGCGTTACCAAGCAGACGTCATTATTTGTGTTTTTATTTTTTATATTTGTTGTAAAATTTTGGCATGAGTATTATTGTGTTTGTCTTTTTATATATGTTATGTTGTTGTTATTTTCTCACCTATTTTAAATTTATTTGTTTGGATTTATTCGTATGTATTTATTGTTTTGCTTTGGGTTCTTGTGGTTTGGCCAAGAGTTTTGGGTGTCATCTGTTTGTGTGGTAAGCCGGTACTTAAAGGAGTTATTTGATTTGTAACAATTTCTTTAAAAAAAATTAATAAAAAGCATAAAATGCTATACCTATTTATTAAGAATAACAAAAGATTTTGCTGTAACAAAGTCAAAAAGGAAGCACCACATTTATTGATAAATACATTTTTTATTTTTATTCCATGAAATGGTATAAAATTAAGAAAGTTTAAATATTTTCTGGAAGTGGATTTTGTGTTGTTGCTATGTATGTTGTATGAGAACTGATCTTCATTAATTTGTAAACCATGACAAAGTGCAACATTTTTGAAGTCATCGGGTGCAAACTCCTTTTTGTGTGGAATATCTCAAAGTACTTATCGAAACTAACAAAACCCCATTTGGATATTGCTAGCTTTTCTTCTGTTTGGTATTTATAACCACACATGTATTTCTTGGATAACACTTGATTTTTTCCGAGACCAATTAGAAGTAGAATTTTGCGTTCGGTTCAATTGTGGTCATAGAGAAAAAAATTAAAATAAATTAACACGAAAAAACTGTATCTAATGCCTCAAAATTAACAACATATCAAAAATTTTAATTTCTTAAATTTTTTTTCACCATATTTTAGCTCATAACTGTCGAAAATTCTGAAAATAAAATTTCACAAAAAATAATCATTATAATAATGGTTGATTCAAGTAGAGATACTTTTTTCAATAGCCTTTTTTGACAGATCACGTGTGAGTCGTGTCATGCTGTCATGTTATTTTTGTTTAGTATTATTTGGCATTTCATAAGGTTTAAATCGTTCAACTTTATTCCGAAAATTCACGTTCTGTGAGGAATGTGTTTCGTGCACTTCGCTCAACTTATGGTCAACATAATCGGCCTACTGAGCGTACTATTCGCAACACCATCACCCATTTTGTGACCCAGCATTCATTATTGGATAATATTCTACCGAATAGACTACGTCCAGCACGCTGTGAAGAAAATATAGCGGCCGTAGCTGAGAGTGTACACGAAGACCGTGTAGAGTCGATTCGGCGCCGTTCGCAGCAACTCGGACTGACATATGGAACGACTTGGCGCATTTTACGTCGAGAACTTAAATTGAAAGCGTACAAAATACAGCTTGTGCAACAACTGAAGCCGCTCGACCTTTCCAAGCGACATCGCTTAGCTCTATGGGCTCTTGAAAAGTTCCAAGAAGATCCGACGCTTTCGAGGCAAATTTTGTTCAGCGATGAGGCCCATTTCTGGCTCAATGGGTATGTAAACAAACAAAATTGCCGCATTTAGGACGAAGAGCAACCTGAAGAGATTCAAGAACTGCCACTTCATCCAGAAAAAACAACGGTTTGGTTTGGTTTGTGGGCCGGTTTAATCAACGGTCCATATTTCTTTAAAAATTATGCCGGTGCGAACGTAACCGTCAATGGCGACCGTTATCGTGCCATGATAGCCGACTATTTGATGCCTGAAATTGAAGCTCGTGATCTCGGCGACATTTGGTTTCAACAAGACGGCGCCACTTCCCACACATCGCATTAATCAATGGATTTGTTGAGAGAACACTTCGGTGAGCACATAATTTCACGGTTTGGGCCGGTCGATTGGCCACCAAGATCGTGTGATTTCACACTTTTTCCTGTGGGGATATGTAAAGTCTAAAGTTTATGCGGGCAAGCCCGCTTCGATTCAGGCCTTAGAGGAAAACATCACGCGTGTCATTCGCCAGTTACCAGTCGAAACGCTCGAACGAGTCATCGAAAATTGGACTCAACGGATGGACCATCTGCGACGTAGCAACGGCCAACATTTGATAGACATAATCTTCAAAAAAATAAATGCCAAAGAATGTTCTTTCAATTGATAATAAACATTCCCCATTAAATTTGAATTTTCTGTGTTTTTTTCTTTAAAAAATTAGGGAACCTCGAGATGGATCACGCTTTATAAATTATAATTCTTCAGAACATTATACTTGAAAATGCTTTTTTCACATTCTTCAGCTGTATATTACATCGAAAATTCGAGAAATTATATTGATTAATGATTTGTATTGCCTTACGTTACATTTTTCATACATTTCTCGAATTTTTTATTATAATTTTTAGTCCTATAAAACAAACTGAATAAAGTATTTACTTACTGCCTGTTTCACAATTGTAATGTTAATTTTCTCACAGAACTTCATGTGGAAAATATTCTAAAAACTGACTAAATTAGAACGAATTTTATACAAATTTTAAAAATTTGTAAGAGCTATGATCGTAGTTCAGAAAACATTTTAAACAGACCTCGTACTAGAACCAAAATGCTTTAAAAAAAATTTCATCCTTTTTCAGAGTTGTGTACTTTGTGCACTGAACACTAATAACACTGGTCGGCATTGAAAAAGATGTTGGTCTATACATTGAAAGTATAAGCTTAGTTCAAATGTACCACATCACATTTAGGGGTTTCGCTGTATACTTCTCTTTTAGCCACCATCCAGAGTTAAAGGCAGCTTCAATATAAATATTTTCAGTGGCGTATAGAGCAAAACTGTTTGTTGATATGGACAAAAAGTAATGCTTAATATCTCAGAAGCCATAAAAAATTTCGTGAAACAGGGTTTGGCTTCAGAAAGGGGGTATTTAAAATATAAAAAACCTATACCTTAGTAAATTTTTTTCAAAATGGTTGGTAGGTCAAACCAATAATGAGCTGACGTAATTGGCTTTGATCGGATAAACAAATCCTGAGTTACAATGGATCAAAGGTAGGATTTTATGAAAATGTTGACGTTTTTACTAGTTATTATGAATGCGGAAGATGTTTTGTACCACAAATAATAACAAAATCTAGTCAGAAAAAAACTAAAAATCCTATAATAAAAATATCTCTTGAAAATTCTTGAATCAGTTTCGTACGGCATGCTTTTGAATTTATATGCCAGTGTTTCCGTTTTTTTTTATTATAGGATTTTTAGTTATTATCCGATTTTTTATGGACTTAAAATCAAATGGACTATACAAAAAACTTTAAAACTATGAATGTTTTTATTTCGCCTCTTACGGTTTACAACTCAACTCTGGTTCATTTGAAATTGAGCAGTTTTTGTATTATGGTTTACAATTCTGTTATATTGCGGTTAACAAACACATAAAAAAATTACAACTCAAAGCAAGAAGTTGTTTATATTTCAACTCAACTGAGTTGAGTTGTAAATCTTAATAGGGGTATTAATTGTGGTAAAAAAACACATCTTCAGATTTAACAATATTTGGTGAAAAACCTTAAAGCTAATTAGTCACTATTCGACTCGTAATGTAGTAGCCTAACAAACAAGTCTTTTATGTGTAAGATTTTTTACTTAAAAGAAAACGTATTAAATTTCATTATAAGTATTTTATTTAAATAAAGTAACTATGTAGACGTGATTAGGGTGTTCAATTAATCGACTTTTTTTGTTCGATTAAACGATTAGACGATATTTGGCATTTTTGACTGATTCGATTAAACGAATTAAGTTTTGAAATAATCGATTAATCGAATAATTCAAAATCCAGAAATTTTATAAATTAAGAGATTTTTTCGATAATTTAAAAAAAAATTGGGACTTGAGTAAATAAACATTATTAATTACAAGTATTTTAATATTTTATTAACAAAAAAAAAAAAAAAAACACAAAACAAGCGTAACAATTCATACTAATTAATAAATCCTTTACAACGATAACAAAAATTAAACATGTATTGATATAATAAAATTTTATTTGTACAAAAAATTAAATAGATCTTTAAAAATAATCTTTTTAAAAAAAATTTTGTTTTAAGTTTTTGCTTTACTTGGAAGATCAAGTTTTGTCTTTCCTTTTAATTTGCCATACTCTCACTTTTTTTTATTAACGCACTCACACTTTTTACATTCCGCTTGTTTGCCAATTTTACGTTCAATTTAACAACTGACCACAAATTAACTTTGGCGCTTTCGTTACAAAAAATATATTTCTTAAAAAATAAATTTGCTTTATTAAAAAAAAAGTTGTGTTCTAACAAATTCTTGTACTTTTTTAGTGCACTAATTTTGCATTTTCAACTCAAAGTTAGTGACAGTGCAAAATTATTGCAATCATTTTGTTGATGTTGAGTGATGAATTGAAAATTAGCAGTCTCACTAAACATGAGTGATAGTGATGCTAAAAATTGTTGCACTCAAAAAAAAAAAAATTGTTTGATTTAAGAAAAACCAATCATCAGTTTATTGCAACTTTTTTGCTCTTCACTCATTTGAGTGCAGCTTAAAATTTATTACATTCTGCTGGTGTCTAATAATATTTCTGTACATACAATATACTTCATTGCTATCCAAAGGATAGCTTAGGTAAAATGTAACAAGAAGATACAAGATAATAGTCTGGTAGTGTATAAAGTCATTCCTAAAAATTGAAGGAATAGAACTATTACAAAAAGCTTTTTAAAATACATAACTGAAATTTAGCTCATAGCATAAATTCGAAAAATAAAAAATGTTGAATATAATAAAGTTACTTAAGAAATAGTTGAGTTAAATACATTCAGTTTATAAAGTATCACTATCCAGTGTGACTCAAAGAATGCTGACGAAGGCCGCAGGGGCCAGAAAATGCATTACATTCTTCTGGTGTCTAATAATTGTAAATTTTTCTGTACATACAATATACTTCATTGCTATCCAAAGGATAGCTAAGGTAAAATGTAACAAGATTCAAGATAATAGTCTGGTAGTGTATAAAGTCATTCCTAAAAATTTAAGGAATAGAACTATTACAAAAAAGCTTGATAAAATACACAACTGAAATTTGGCTTATAGAATAAATTCGAAAAATAAAAAATGTTGAATCTAACTTTACAAACAAAAAACTTATATTTTCATGATTAAGCCATGAAATGTTCCGTTATTGACAAAATTTCATATTGTTTAATTTCCTTTGCTTATGCATATCATCACAAGCAACAAAACTATGCGCATACAAAATTAAATTTTTTAAATTTTAGTCAGAGTCTGTGCAGCTTTTTTGATTGCAAGTTCAAATTGTGCACTATTTGAGTTGAGTGCAGATTTTTGCATTCAATCTTCGTTTAGTGATAGTGAAAAAATTTGCAATATCACTAAATTTTTTTAGTGGTAGTTAAAAAATAGCAATCATCACTAAAGCTGGTAAAGAAGAGTGCAAACTAATTTTTTTGCAGATTTATTTAGTGATAGTGCTGATTGAAATCAATATTTAGAGCACTACCGCCAACTATGTTTTTTACCAAATACTTTGAGTCATGCTACTAGTTTGAGTTGTTTTTCGTCGGGACATTTTTTAAATGAAACTGATTATCAAATTAAGTGCAGCATGGGACACAGCTGTCAATTTTGACAAGCAGTTTTTGTGAACAACTTGAAAGTGATTTATTATAAGTAAAAATTAATGGATTACTGCATTATTTCAGTTATCAGTAAAAATTTACTGGTTACTTAAAATTTTTTCAACGCCAAGTATATGAATTACTCACTAAACACGACTGTTTTTTTTTAATTCCAACGGGCACATACATTTGGTTTGTTTATTTGACTTGGAACTTTTTAAAATTATACATTTGACAGAAAACAATATATGTATTGTTATTCGATTAATCGGCATAAGTTCTTCGATCCTTTAATCGAATCCTTTAATCGAAATCAGCAATTTCAAATTAATCGAACAATTAATCGTCTAAAATTGTTCGATTAATCGAACAAGAATTAATCCACTAAACACCGTAGACGTGATAGAATCATTCCGTGAACGTACAGAATTTATTGGTGCAAGTAGGAAGTTCATTTGCTTGTTTTTTTTTTTGCTTTTTACTGGTTAAAAAATTGTGTTATTTTTTTTAATAAATTAATTTAGAGTTTTTAATTGTCAAGAATTTTTTTCAAAATCAAAATTTTTTTAGTGAATGTCAAGAATTTTGCAAAGTTGAATCTGGCAAGCCTATATATCGGAAACAAATATAAAATATTTTCGTAGTAAATTGCTAATAATGTTCATTGTTTTTTATTACAATAACCGAATTATAAATGACCTACTTTTGCTAAGCAACTTTGTCAATCAAATCTGTTTAAATGCGTTTGTTAAAAAAATCCTTAATTTCAAAAATTTTCCGTTCTAAAGAAAAACTTTCCATTTAGCAATTATAATTAACAATTAACAAAAATAAGAAGAAATTCTTACTCGTAAAACATTAAAGAAAACTTCTATTTATGCTTTTTCATTGCAAAGAAATAGTAATTAATAATACATGTTCAGCTTATGCATGAGAGTTTAACTGCAATAAGAGGGACTCATTTGTAATGACATACACTTAAAATATTATGTAGCTAAATTCAACAGAAAATTCATTTAAAACAACCAAAAATTTATTTAAAAAACGGTTCATTTACATTTCATTTAAAATATGTGAATTTTACATAAATTTTTATTTATTGAACAGCATATTCCGTAAAATGTAATAGTCGTTACTTTTAAAAAATATATATTAACCGACAAAAAATCAAACTACAGAACAATAAAAGCACGGAAAAACATTTTTTTTTGGCAGTTTGTTTTTTGAATAACAAACATAAATGTTGAAAAATAAAGTAATTCGTTAAATAACTATATTTTTATTAAATTTTAACAATACGAAAAACGAATTTAATAACCCACAATTAGTAACTGTAATAATTTTATTAGTGTAGAAATGATTGGTGATGTTAGTTAGATAATAAAACTTTCCTTTACCCCATTTACACTAAACAAGTTTTGTTGGTTGGTGTTAATGGGGATGAAAAAAAGAATGGGGTAAAATATAAATTTTTTCTTAAATTTTTATGTGGACTCGTAAATAAAAAGGGTTACACAAATTTATTTTCTGCAAGTGCTACTTCGCTACGAGGGCGGTTCTGAATTAGGCGGCTTAAAATATTTAGAAATCATAACAAATTTTACAAAAAATTTTTTTATTTCCTAACATAAAATTCTTTTAGTTCACTTTTCACAGCGATTTGCAATACTTCGATCCCCTGTTAATAGTAAGAACTATCTAGCTCCTTTTCATTGTTCGCAAATCTTTAACCACCAAGACATTTTTTCAAGTTTGGAAATAGAAAATAACCCAAAGAAGCATAATCTGGCAAAAATATGCGCAATTAAAAATTTTAACTTTAATTGATTGATTTTGCACATCGCGATAGTGGATGTGTGAGCTGGTGCATTGTCTTGATGAAATATCAAACGTGGCACCCATCCAGGGCACAGCTTTCTCATCTCCAAATTTTTGGTCAATATGCGACGTATTTCATTGGCGTGGATACCTCAATTGTCCGGCCATAACAGCTTCGTTTTAACTCTGCCATCCAATATTTTATAGTCGTTAACAAAGAGAGGATTTTCTTAACTAAATATCTGGTAACCACATGTCCGGAATGTTACACTTTAAGGACCCTTAGCGCTACTCCTAGGAGTTTAAAGATAATCTTTTGTTTTAACTTAATGTCGAATATAGTTGACTTATCGACATCTCTACTTTCTTGTGCGAATCAAAAATCGATTTGCCCAAAGTATTCAGAAATATTGGCAATTTCTTCAATGTCCAATTGTCAAAAACATTTTATTTTTTTGGTCTCCCTCTTTGTCCTTCTCCATATTATGAAATATTTGAGTTTGATTGTGCAAAGGAGAAAGACGAAAGAAAAAGTGTACTTTGTTTCCCGTACAAGCAGTTTTTCTGAGTTTGTTATTGAGTGCAAGGAGAGGAAAGGCAATCAAAATACCTTAAATGCTGCAACTTGCTTTGAAATATTTATTTTTTTTAACTTCTTATTTTTGAAAAAATATTTTTATTTTTTTACAAAAGTGCCAACACTTTAAAAAAAAAACACAAAAATGTATTTGTAAAAATTTTGTTCAAAAATTTTTAAATAAAAAAAACATTTTTTCTTTTGAACCAAAAAATTAAGCTAGATTTACACGATTGAAATTTTCTTCAAAATTGCTCTTCAAAATGCTTGAAACTCGTGTAAACAGCAAAATTTGATAAATTTTATTTATGTAATGTGATATTCGTAAATTTTGAAGAAATTTTGCTGTTTACACGAGTTTAAAGCATTTTGAAGAGCAATTTTGAAGAAAATTTCAATCGTGTAAATCTAGCTTTAGTTTACAAAAAAATAAAGGGCGATTCATCGCGAGGCTTGATTTTCAATATGCTTAATTTTTATAGATCACACATGACTTATATCAAACTGTTTTGTCATTTTTGTTCAGTAATGTTTGCAAAGGCAAAAATTGAAGCCAGGCGACTTAAATTTGCGTCATATTTTCAATGAATACGCTCAGGAAAAACTCAATGAAAATTCGATATTTATCGTGAAATTTTGTTGAGTGATGAAGCACATTTCTGGCTCAATGGATACGTTAATAAACAAAATTGCCGTATTTGGGCCGAAGAGTACCAAGAACTTCCAAGAGCTACCATTACATCCATTAAAAACAACAGTATGGTATGGTTTATGGGCTGGTGGAATCATTGGTCCATATTTCTTTAAAAATGAGGACAATCAGAATGTGACCGTCAATGGTAACCGTTATCGCACTATGTTAACGGACTATGTATTTCCTGAAATTCAAGCGCATGAGCTCTGGTTTCCACAAGACGGCGCTACGAGCCATACAGCGCTTGAAACAATGACCCTATTGAGAAATCATCTTGGTGAGCGCCTAATTTCACGTTTTGTTACGGTAAATTGGCCACCTAGATAGTGCGATTTCACACCTTTGGACTGCTTTCTCTGGGGATATGTAAAGTCTGAAGTCTTCAGGAATAAGCCAGCTACGATATTAAAGATTATGCTAATTTCTGGCGATCGGAAATTTTAGTTTTCAATAATTTAACTAAATATAATTTTAATTGGCTTTAATAAAATTTAGGAACATAACTTAGATTGCTACTAAACACTTTCGGCCTGAGTCTAATCTAAAAACCAACAAATTATGTGTTTCAGCATAAAGGCTTCATTAAGGGGGGATATTTTATTCGAAGCCTCCAGACCTTAGCATCGTTTGCGTTTAGTTATAATTATCTTTATTACAGGAGTCGTTGTCGACTCGTTGGAAATTTATGTTTTTTTCTATGGTGTAATTGTGTAATAAATTTTACCAAAGCGATAAATTAAAATACTTGTAGAGTTTGTCGTTTAGCGTTTTTGACAAACAAAACATCAAGTTTTAAAAACGTCGTTTTCGATTGCGACAATGACATCCATCATAAGGTCTAATATTTGGCTTTCCTGATTCAAAATTGTGATTTTTTCTGATGAAATAAATTTTATTTATTAAAAAGGCTGAGTTACTTAATGAAATTTTCGTTAAGTTTCATCAAATGTGATTTGCTTACGTAAAGTGCCAAACTGAACGCACACTCCGTACGGAATCAGCTGTTTGCGTATTATTAAAAAAAAAAAACAAAAATAAAATAAATTGAAATTCATAAAGAAAAATAAGTAAAAAAGAAAAAGAGGAATTTTACATATTTTAATTTTGTATCCATCTTATATTAATAAGTATGTACAACAAACTACAATTTTTCTTTGTAAAACGTTGCTTGCAAATTAAATAAAACATAAAATAAACAATTACAGGGCTGTAATTTTTGGTACTTTTTAATTTGAAGTACTGGCAAGAAAATAAAATATGGCACAAATATGCAACATAAATCTTAAGTTTATAGCTGTGTTCATTTACTAAAAATTGTTACGAATTTGTAACAATTGTTACTGGAAAGTGCTCATTAACCCAAAAAATTTGCAAGTTGATAGCGTCAAAAAAGAGATAAAAATTGAGAGTGAAAATTTCTTGCAAATTTTTACTGGTAAAATTTTTACTTGCAAGAATTTTTGAAACAGCTTTTTCATGTTTTTGTTTACAAAACAAACTTTTCCAAAAGAAGTTTTAAATAAGGATATTTTGCAAAACTTATAAGTTAATGTTGATTTTTAAAATTATTAAAAATATTTATGCGATAAGAAATCATACTTTTTTTTAACTTTGGACAGATATTTCGATATTTTTATTGCTAAATAAAATAACGAACTTTTTAAAAAAAATCCCTTATGTATTTTGTTTTGCTTTTAACCGATCAGGTGTTGTTATTAGTACTGTGAGTATAATAGTTACCCAGATACCCGATACTTAGCACTATTGCAGTATAATGCCCCATTAGTTAAAAAATTTGTTTGCAAATTAAATTATTTACAAAATTAAAGATTCTTAGTAATTATAAAATAATTCGAGATATTCTTATAGTTTACTTTATGACTTGTTTATTATGAAACAAACACCAAAGAAATGCATTTGGACCAAATAAAAGGGCCATAAAGTAGATAATGAGAATATCTAAAATTATTTTATAATTAACACTAGTTTAACCCGCTACCTCGTTACCTTTCTGTCGTGGTCATATTTAAATGCCAAAGTGTATGTTTCTTAGTTTTAAAAAATTACCAACGTTATAGGTTCTCATTCACTCAGGACCCTGCACCTATAATATTATTTTTCTAATATCTATTATAGCAAATTAAAAAGGTACCACTTGTAGAACGAAAAAGTAAATCAAAGATATTTAATTTCCCGCATTTCACCATTTTTCAAATCTCGATCGATTTAGTGAGCGACCAGCCTCCGGCTCAAATATCAACCTTATAGCTCTCGGCGCTTAAGGCTATGCGAAGATGAATCCGACAGTCAGTCCGTAACGTTGAAATTTTATATACCTATACACATAAGTTATACAAAGATTGTTAAATTAAATATTTTGTTTTGCCTTATAAATACTTTTATTGTTAACAAAGGTTTTTTTTTTATCTTTTATTATTGATGAAAACCCAAATACTTCTTTCCCCTCCTAAATAAACAAATCCAATTCATTATTCCTTTTATTCAACATAAACAAATATAAATTAATAAAATCACATTATTTTTACCGTAATGTATTAAATTTTCCCAAGTCTTAGAATAATTAATGGATACTCAAATATTCCTGTATATTCGTCACTACTTTAATTTGCAAATTTTGGCTGGCAAAGTGTTCATTTACTTTTAAGTATTTTTGAGAGTAATTGTTTAAATTTCTCCTTACTCTCTCTTCGCAAGTTTCTGCTAGTAAAGTAAATGAACACACCTATATTCCTGTATATTCGTCACTACTTTAACTTGCAAATTTTGGCTGGCAAAGTGTTCACTTACTTTTTAGTATTTTTGAGAGCAATTTCTTTAAATTCCTACTTACTCTCTCTTTTTAAGTTACTGCTAGTAAAGTAAATGAACACACCTTATGTAATAACATTGTGGCCACCTAAAGTCTTCTTTAATTTGCTTATGCATTTGACAGACTTTTCAATAGTTTTTGACAATACCTAAAGCTTACTTTTGCATATGAGGGTTGGGCCTTAAGGGTTGCAGTCGAAGTTTTAAATGTGGATTTTAAATACAAATATAATTCCAATAATTGCTGTACCCTCGTATCTCCTTATTACATTGTAAGATAAGCCAATTTTTTTCTAAGATTTAATTTCTGAAAAGCTTTTAAATTTTAATTTATGCATTTATATCTTAAGTTTATCAACAACACATCTATGGATCACTGACTGAATGTTCGTTCATATGACTGGTAGGATAGTAATTTATATGGAATTAAAAAAATACTGCAGCAAGTGCTGTTGTAGTTGTCCTTTTACATATTTCATATACAATTCTAGCAACAATATTCAGTGTTTATAAAGATGATTTTGCTTAAAAATAAAAACATCAAGATAATTTTGTAGCATTAAATAACCATTAGCAAAAATGTTAAAAAAAACATTTCAAATGTCATGATTCAAATGAATAGAAGAAAGTACATACATATATTTTGTATTTTTATATAGAATTTGGAATATGTAGTGCACATTGGGTCAGCATATTGATTAAAAGGATAATAAATAGATACACTGATAGAAAAGACTTCATAACACTGATGATTTTTGACATCAGTACTATGACAATTGTCTTCGTTTTTGACCTCATGACACTTTTCTTCATTCTGATGTCAGTCTTAACATCACTTGGCCAAATTATCATCAGGGTCAAAAATTTAAATCATGTCATCAATGGGATGACAAATTGGCATCAAAGAAATGACTCAGTCGGAGAAATGACATCGGAGAAATGACATCGGAGAGAGGACTCATTAGGCTCAATTTAATGACAAGCTGTTATTAAATTGAGTCATTGGAATCGACTTAAGTCAAATTGCGAGAATATTATTATTAACTTACCCGTTACACATATTTGTTTCACTTTTGTTGTATCCCACTCTTTGTTAACAGAAAAAAATTGACGGTTTATTGTTGTGTCTTTGTTGAAGCTTTGATATTGTTACATGTAAGACCTGAGTGTTTTAAAATTCTTATTCACTTTATGGTCTTACTTGTATAATATTTTTAGCTTTTCTAAAGTATTTGGAAAAAGTTTCCTGACGAGCTGGCCTAAGCAACCAGCGAAACGCGCATAGAAACTAGCTTTCCCACAACAATAAATTTCATTGTTTTCATTCAAAAATTGGGATTATTAGCACATCATTAATAAATGAATTAATTAATAAAATATTTCATTCCCGAAAATAATTTTTGAGAAGAAATTTCAATTATTACACCAGCAGCATCGTCCATTCCGCTTTGAAAATCTGATGTATTTAACCAAATAATTTAAAATAGAGTATGGGAATTCTTGCCTCTTATTTTACTTTTAAAACATAAAAATAATGTTAATTATACACAAAATGTGGCATCGAATTGATGTTACTATAGCCATAGCATAGAAGACGCATAAAATATGACAACATTTTATGATGAAGTTCGACATTGAATTGATGACTCTTTTTATCTTATTGATGCCACTTGTAATAACATTGATATCACAATTCTGAAATTAGGACATCATCAATATGTAGACGCATTTTTCTTTGAGTGTACAAAAACAAGTGATACTTTGCAAATATATTACATTTAGAAAGTGCTATTGTAAATTATATTATTTTGTAATCTTGTTTTTTATTCTTAGAATCCAAAGTCTACGTATTGTCAATTAAATATAGTTACAAATTATTTTAAGGATATCTTTATATAAAATAAAAACCAAAACTTATAATAACCCATTGTGCTCAAACCTTATTAAATATCAACTTTATCATCATTTTTCAAGTGCAATTGTTTTTGCCATGCAATACAAACACAACATAACTAGTGAAATATAAATTTTTAAGTGAAGACAGCGCATGTAATACAAAAAAAAATACATTGCCGTACTGAAACATTCTTTTTTTTTTTTTTGTACAACAAATTACTTGCTATTCATTTAAGTTTAATAAATACGGAATTGTAAAAAAAAAAACAGTTTTCATATATTTTCTACTCGAGTTCTACCAAACAACACCCTCCCAAAAAGTCTTTGAAAACTATTTTTTGTTAATTTAATTTCACAACTAATGCAACATTTACGATTTTAAGTAGTAACCCAATCGGCCAAAAAACTAATTGTAGTGGGGAATGTAAGAAAAGATAAACTCACTGTTTTATTGTTGTTTAAATTTTGTTTAAATTTTGACATCGTTGCAAATAAGACTTTTTGAGTGTATGTAATTCTCATTCCCTCTGTAGTCTTGTTTGCTGATAGCTTTGGCTTCTCTAAAATTATTTAGGAGAACGTTTCCTGTTGATCTGGCCTAAGCAACCAGTGAAATGCGCATAGGAACAGCTTATCCTCCAACAATAAATTTCAGGATTTTTATCAATTTTAAAAATAGGGAATTAAGCACAACAAACAAAATCTTTTAATAAATAATTGTATTCCCAAAAACAACTTTGATAATAAATTTTTGCAAGTGCGCGTGCATAAAAAACTGAACTGGCAAATTGTTTTTATTTTGATTTCTTTCAAAAAAAAATAAAAGCAATTTGTTTTTGTTTTTTCTTTACCCACTTACAACTACAATTTATTGTGTGCGAATTCCAACTGATTGTAGATTGTAGATAAGCACAGATCTTATTGCAAACATCTTTAATTCTCTATCAATTGCAACATAGCTTACGAAGTCATTGGCCAAGTGGGTTATTTTACTTTACACCATCGTTTTATACACTAAGGTGCAAAATTATAAACGTATATCGCTTTTACAGGTTTTTTTTTTAATATGTATAAACATTTAAAAATAACTATGTCATCGGAAAAAACATTTAAAATTACACAAGGGAATAAAATTAATTTTTTTTTTGTGTTGATTTTGAGGTTGCTGATTTCAAATCTAATCTCCGATTTTTTCCATCAGAACGCATTTTTATGTTACAGGCTCTAATCGTATTTTTGACTTTTTTCCAAAAAATAAAAGTTCAAAAATTCTTCATTAAGTGATTTTCACAAAAAAAAAAAAAAAAAAAAAAAAAAAAAAAAAAAAAAAAAATTACTAAGTAATAGTTGTTTAAGTAAAAAAAAATTGTACTTTTAAAATCATGAAAATTCGAAAACGGGGAAAAAATTAAAGTCTTATTACTGCTACGTAAAGTCACATTACGGCTACTTATGAACAAAATGAGATATAGATCATAAAAATCGATGAACGCGTTTTGCTTTTATTAACAATTAAGTGAAGGTACCTCGTTTTTAAGTGAAGGAAAAAACGTCCATAAATAGACAAATATTATTTTTGTATGGAAATCGCGATTTTTCTCAATCCAGTATTCTCAGTAAATTGTGAATAAAATCAATAGTTGTGCACCGATTACATTGGAATAAAGCTCATTTTATTCGAAATATATTTCACTAAATGATTTTAGACTAAAACTGTGGTTTTTTATTTTTTATGAATTTTTAAAGAACAAAAATTAAATTTTTTTTAAAATGTTCTTTTTTTTCAAAATTTCAACGATATCTCAAAAACAACTGGGCAAATTTAACAGCAATGTAAGCACGGCTTAAAGATAATATTCTTGACGAATTTCGAATTTTTAAGTTATTCCAATATATGTAGCGGAAGTGCCTAAATTTTGGACATAGCGGTAATATCGCGAAAAGTCAAGCTGATAGAAAAAAATTAAGTTCAGATTTGGATTCAGCGTCCCAAATAACCTTAAACATTCAGCATTCAATTCTTAATCAACAAAAGCCTTGTTCCCTTGCGTTATTAATAGAAGGAATGAAATTTTTAACCTTTCTTTCATTTTCTACATAGCGTTTACACTTGACAGTACTGCCATGACAGTAGCAATACATGCAAACTTTTTCACTTATACATACATGCAAGTGCAAGTTCGAAGAATTCCATATGACCGCATTGTTTTACTAACATGCCACTGTTACCACCAGCAAAATTCTAAATTACACTTTCGATGAAAAAATTACCAGTTTTAATAAAATTACACCTGATATAAAATTAACGTATTATTGTATTAAAGCGCTACCAAATTATCTAAATTTACTTTAAAAATCAGTCATCGATTCACGCAAACTTATATGCGACTACATAATTTTTATGGTGCACATATTCGTCCATTTGAAAGGGGCGCTCGTTCATTAACAAGATTGTCGCATATACAGTAGGACCAATCCACGATAGACTTTAATTCATTAAGAAAACTTCACCCTTTTGTACAGTTTACAACAATCGTAACTTATTTTTGTGCTGCAAAATCAGCAAAATTTAAAGTCTTGAGGGTCACCATTGTTCGTATTATTCGTGACATACAGCCAGCTATGCTCTTAAAAGTGGTCCAAAATGGGAAGTCTAGAATGTGCTCCGCCAAAGACAGTTCCGATGCCTTTATGCCCGAAATAGGTTTCAAATATCAATGCTATGTATTGATCTTTCGAATAAAATTTATTTATTTGTGTTATTTTTATAATTTAAAGTTTCATTGGCTTAAAAATTTCTTATTTAGTAAAAAAATATCCTGTAATGATTTAAGATGACATTCTGTTTCTTAATTTAGTTTTACAACTGTTAAGGGCAGTAAATGTTCTCCCAACTAAAGCATTTGGAAATGGCAAAATAAAAATAAAATTGTTCTTTTTACATGATATGAAATTCTCATTATACCATATTAAGCGCATATAATCTTTGCAGCGCTTGTTTTTTTTTGTGTTCATATATTTATAAGTTCACATTTTTATAAGTTTAATTTTTTTAAGAACACATTTGACTGTGACTACTGCTTGAAAGTATTTGGGAAATAACAATTCAGTTCTTTTTATTGTTTGAGTGATGAGGGAGAAAAAGAGTATGTACTTACTCGTGTATAACAAAAACTCATTCGGTACAGACCTCTAACTCGGATGATTGAATATGAACTTCGCACCTAAATGTCACGACTGGACAAAATTTGATGCTCACTGCCATGGTGAAAAGTAAATAAGGAAAATAAGGAGCTTCTGTTTCCTACAGCCGCCCTTATGAACAGCAAAGTTGACTTAACGATGTCTGCTTGTCCGTGTGTATGTTGAAATGGATTATCCGAAATGATGGGGACCGAGTTGTTAGATATTTATGTCACAAATACTTCATTAAAGTTTGATATTGAAAGTCAGCTAGATCGGCCCATAAATTACTCAGATATGAGCAAAAAACCACTACTGCCTCTAATTTTACCCATAAATCCCTTATAGTTGTTGTTTGATTTTTTTTCTATATATCTGGAGAATTGCATGAGCCAAAGTTTCCAAATTAGGTACAAACATCTTGGTTATCAATACACAACCTCTCTTAAAATACGGACGGAATTGTATCAGTAGGCGTGGCACCTCCAGTACAAAGACATTATATATTTCTGTATATCTGGAGAGCGGCAGGAGGCAAAAATTCCCAATAAGGTACAAGCATCTTGGTTATCAATACACAACATCCGACAAAATGTGGGCGGGATTGGAGAAATGGGCGTGTCACAAAATTGATTTGTTTATATCTAAAGCACGGTTTTTACTTCACTTTCTGTTCTTATCGTACCATGGTGAAGGGTTTATAAGATTCGGCATAGCCGAATATATCACTCTTACTTGTTTTAAATGTCGTTTAAAAAAATTAATTCTTTTACTATTCAATTTTTGTTTTGCTTTAAATGCTTAAACATGAGCCGCCTTAACAAAAAACTATCAATCATAATTTCGAAATTTGTAACATATTTTTTTGTACGACATCGAAAAGGATATAACTAATGCTGTAGATAATAAAATACAAAAAGAATTAAAGATTTTAATGCATTAACTGCCTGTTCAACAATTTCGAACGTTAACTAACGTTCGCATAGAAAATTTATATGAAAAACACTCGGTTTTAAAAATATTTTCCATATAAAATCCTATGCGAACATTTACGTTCGGAATTGTTGAACACGCAGTAAATCTTTTAGATGACATAAATAGATATTTTTAAATTTATAAAAATGCAAAAAATTTCTTTAAAACCAGATGTCTTTATAACTTTGCATCGCAGTGTATGTATTTGTTAGCTAAAGTATCTGTTTGTATTTTCACATAAACTTAATACCAAAAAAAGGATGCATCTGCGTAGGAAGTTTTTACGAACAGCAGCATCATCTGAGTTGGACAGTTTTTATTTGAATAAATAAAGAAAAAAAAACGCATATTCTAAAATGTTTATTTTTCTTATTTTTAGTGTTTTATTTGAAAAACATTAAATTTAGTGCTTAAAAGATTATCAAATTAATGTTAAGTGTTAGAAATTTCTTGCTCTATTCAACTTTTTTTGATGATGTTGCAAGTTGACGAAAAACGATGGTTGAAAAACTAACAGCGAACAAACTTGGGTCGGGTAGGTGTTGCTAAGTATGTAAAACAAAATTAAGGGAAACTTTTTTTGTAATTTGTTTGTTGGTTTTTTTTATAGGTTGTCCTAAAATGGTCTAATAAAGAGACCTTGAAAATACATACAAATAATCTGAGAACGTTTTAACTTTTTTTTTCGAATAAGTATACATTTTAAGTAAAATTTGTTTTAAAGGAAATAACGGCAAGATGGCATTTTACCTCAATAATATTAACGTCTGTTTAACATTTTTACTTGTTTAAAATATATATATATATATATATATATATATGTATATCGTACCAGCCCTAGGGGAAAGGGGACAAACACCAAACTTGTCACGTGATAGTTCTAAAGTAGTAGGGACCGACACTTTACATGAAGGGGACTTGCCAGGAGGGGGTAAATTGGCCCATTTTTGACATTTTGTTGCAGGACACAGGAATAACTTTAATGAACACATTCAATTTCGGTTAATATAATTATACCTGTCGCAGAAAATATGACAACAATTTCATAATTTTTCAATGAATTAAAAACGAATTTAATAAAATTCATTTTAATTTTGTTCTGTCTGGGATAATATAAAAATAAAAATATAACAGGTTCGTCTGCCTTCACTATGTAAACCATCAGAAAGAGCCAGAAATATATCAGTTTACCACCTCCTAGTTCAACACCATGTTAATATAATGGATCCCCTCCATATAAAGTAATAGAACCAGAAAGAATCAGTCACTACCCGCACAAAATCCAGTCACATCAATAGTTTTGTGCCAATAACCTTTCCTCTGGACTAACTACACTTTAAACACATTTTTACCAGTTAAGTAATATGTCTTGTTTTCCCCTATCACATTTCGTTTCTTTTTATTATAATATTGTGTATACTGGTAAAGGGATAAGTGCTTATGGACCAATTGATTATTAAAAAAAAAGTTCTTCAAAAAGTTTTTTAAATCAATAACTAAATTGTTTTGGAGCTCTGCTTAAAATACAAGATTTTCAAGATTTCGACATAAGGCTCTTCTATTTTAACCGATGCGATGGTTAAAGCTGCCATTGGGCTTAAAATATTTTATCCAAAACAGTAACAAGTTACTTGCTTGGCACATGGGTTACACCGTACTGCAGAGGAAATAAGAAGCCAAATCGATAGTATTGCAATTTTTAATTAAATATATCCCTTAGTTCACCTTCCACCGCAGGCAGTATTAGGAAGATGGGGAACCTTGCTAGATGCTTCAGAATTCTATGCAATTAAAAAATTAAAAGTAATATAAAATTTAAATAAAATCAGAAATCAATTAGCATTTGTTTTTTCCAACTACGGATATTTTGGTGACACAATAACTAAGGCATGGTTTTTGGGATTTCAGTCAAACTAGGCTTAGTTAATCTAAAAACAGATTTGTGCCGCCATTACCAAGCTTGTATACAAAATTTTGACAGAACAGCTTAGTTTTAAATGTTTCTCTTTAATGAAATAATAAAAAAATCACCTTTCGCCAGAAAAAGCCGGGTTTCAGAGTACGTTAAACTAATGGTGTTTTCTATTCTACAAAAAATATGACATTTAATTTAAAAAATGCAATTTGGTGTTCGCTTCGTAAAAAAAGGTTTTGCTCTCTAAAAGGCTAGCATGTTTTATTCTAAAAAATTCACCTTTGCCCTGTCAAAAAAAATATCAAATTTTCCAAACAAAAAAAATTTATTTAAATAAAAAATTTTAATAATTCAACAGGCATTAAAGCAGTAATGTTTTGTAATATGTCCATAATTTTCTGGAAAAATCAGATCAATATCGAGTGGTAAATAGTGACATTATTGCCATTTTTGTAAAAAAAATAATTTTTAAAGCGATTTTCCGGGATTGGGAATTTGGGGTATTTCTTAATCAGAAATGGAAATACTTTTTAGTCAACTGTTTTAAGATCTTTATGGTATACATAACCTCAAAGTTTCATTGTGTGGCATCTATCGATGCCATTTTCATGGAATGTCAAACATTAAAATTATTATTTTTATAGTGTAAATGAATGAAAGGGCTTTCAATATGAGTAGGTTAGGTTAGGTAAGAAAGGCTGGTCCGAAGCAAACTTCACACCCTCACCCAGAGACTAATAAGGTCATTGTGACGCCTTAATAAGTGAAAGAAATCTAGTATGAAAGAGTAGAAGAAGAAAAGCGTGAAAGCACAGGAAAAGAAGATAGTGGAAGATAAAAAATCGGACAGAACAAGCAAAAACAACCCTACCAAACAGGAAAACTACCCTACATGTTCCCAGTCCCCAGCCTCCTGCCGCGCAGCCGGGTCATTCCCATTACGAATCCCGTCAGGTTCTCGAGCCCGCAGCCCGAGACATCTTTCATTTCGTGCAGGAATCTGCTACCCAGCCACGTCAGCCTGATGATCTGTAGCTGTTCTAACTCCTCACACAACCTACATTTATCCGATAAGCAAGACCCCATTCTAACGCCATTCTGCCAATTATACAGTGGACCGTGATAATACCTATCATGGTTATGACGCAGGCCCTTTTCTTACCCAGCAGCGCGTCCGTATTCGACCTACTAAGCATCGGCCACAGCGTGCGCGATACTTGGCATTCCGTTCAGCTCCGCCAAACCAGATTAGTCCCGCTCAGAACCCATTCCCTAATTCTACCAAAGTAGAAGCCCATTGGAGGGCTGACCACCTGAAAACTGTCAGGATCCTCAATTTCCGTATGAATAAAAAAAATGATAATTTTAAGGTTCAATATGAGTAAAAAAATTATAATTTTAATTTTTTTATAAATCTGACAATAATAAAGATATCATAATGAAATTTGGCAGTTATGTAGATTAAAAAGTTCTTCAAACAGTGCAAAAAAGTATTTTTTAATACTAAACACTAAAAAACATGAAAAGTTCAACTTTGACCTTAAATTTCTCAACAACTGCTAAGCCGATTTTAATAGAATTAAAACTGTAGGAAAGTTCTCTCCATTAAAAAAAAAAATTGCAAAATTATCTCTATCGGTTCAAAAGTTATAGATTTTTGGATGATGAAAAACGATTTTCAGCCACCGTGCGCCGTTTAATATTTACCTCATGCCTATCTACGAGTATATTAAACGAAGAAAATCTTTTTTTTTATTGAAACTGTGATCTTGGGAGAAGAGGCTGTGCATTTTTTAGATCAACCATATTTGAAATGGTATAAATTTCATTAATTAAATCGAATCTTGATTTTATTTGAGTATCTACTTCAATACACAATTCTCTTCAGTTTGTAAGTACTTCGATATCGGAACAGAATGACAAAGACTCATTGGCCAAATTACAATACACACATCTTCACCTAAAGTGCAAATGGGCGTAAAAAAAAAAAAAACCTAAATCGAGTTTTCGATTGATTTAAGTTCGTTTTATTAAACTGCATGTTCACAAAAAAATCCCTGCGATCATAAATGGCGACCTTATTGGGAAATTCAAGCGCTAAGTACACCTGGTTGTTATTGATTTTTTAAAGTTTTTTGATTCTCCTGAAAAAAAATTGTTTCTACGCCCTTTTACATTTTAGGTGTCGATATATTTCATTTACGTTGAAAAAATTTAATCTTCATTTAATACAAGAAAATTTCAAATTACACCTGATATACATCCAAAATAAATTAACCACGCTCCACCCACGACAGTAAAAATTACTGCCAATTCGGGTAATTACCCACAAAGTTGCAACACTGCCCTTAATACACAAAATTATCAATGTGTTTTCAAGAAATATTTATGCTATTTTCGATCTTGTCTTGTAGTAAACAAATTTTTAACTAAAAGCGTTGAAAAAAAAACACTGTCTACCTATGAATATATAAAAAAAGAATTCAGCATATTTGTAAGAAATATTGCTAATTTGTGATTAATTTAGTCAGTTCATCTAGTTTATTGAGCTGATTTTCTAACAGACTTTCATCTAATTTTTTTTTAGAATGAATAACTTAAAATGTTCTTAAAAATATGTATGAAAAATAAGAAAAAAAACTATTTTATCTCAACCAAACTGAGAGTTCACTAAAAATGACCTTGAAGCGAAAAAAACACGCATTACAACTACCAGGGGCATGTTCGAACAACTAAAACCACATTTAACAAACAAAAATAAAAACTGCAGGCTAAAAAATCTTGAACCCGATCTTGGGCCATTCACAAAAATGCATTAATGCTAAATACGAGTGTACTACTCTCTCGTATTACTCGCTACTCGTCAGAGATGGAAATCATGATACAATCGTACTTTTTATATCCACTCCACAAAAAACAAAGTCCCAGCAAAAACTTTACTTACCTATTAAGTTAGCAAGTAATATTGGAGACATATGAACACTACTTATTTTTCGGCTGAATAACTACTTATTTTTGTTCGAGTTTTGCACAGAATTCAGTAGTTACAATACACTTACTAGAAGTCACAAAATATCTGGTTATTATTTAACTACCAGTAAGTGGAATTGTAAGTACTTACAATATACTTACTAGAATCCAAAAAATAACTAGTTTTTATTTAATTGGCGCTTGTTAATAGACCTAATAAGTAGTTATGGAGCTAGTTACCAGTAAGTAAATATTCAGTATTGAAAACAAGACAACTTATAAGTAGTTATTTAGCTGATTATTAGTAAGCCAATATTCATAACTGAAAATAAGAGTAGTGAAAAGTACTTACTGAGAACATAACTAGCAAGTAATAACTACGACCTATTACCAAAATTCAAAAAGTTTTTCCTGGGGTGTTTACAGCAAAAAAATATTTAAAAAAATCACAAAAATTTAAAAAAAAAGCAGCAAAAAAAGCATTTTTATTTTTTTAATATATACATTTAAATATAAAATATTACAGTTATTCTATTTCTTTAGACTCGTGAAAACAGTAACAATAAACAATCATGTGGGCTTTTATATTTGTAAACGTAATATTTCTTCGTCTTTCTGTTAAAATTGAATTGTATAAGTAAAAACTTCTTTCCACGTCAACGGATGTTGTTGGAGCAAATTTATGTATATTTCAAAATTTCATTTCGTCATCAGGTTTAGCACCAGTTTGAAGAATGCTGTTTATTTGTAAAATTTGTTTGAACCGCGGATTTCTTTGAAATACATACTGCATTAAATTTTGTCATATATATTTTTTCATGTAGATTCTCAAGTGCTTCTCGTACATTTGACACAATATTTACACTTTCGTGAATAGCTAACCCAACTGTTTGTAGCTTTTTTTATAGAAGATATAATAATTGAAAAATTGTGTTTGATAAACGCAAGTTGGGAACTTAATCCGGGCAAGTTATATATTTCCTTGGCGTGCGCGATCGAATCTGAGTCTTTTCTATTCAGTTTAGAAATAACAGCCTTTACTTTATCAAGGTATTCAGCGTAATGCATTGTGGCTTCTATCCAAGTACCTCCACGTGTAGGGCATGGAAACGGTGGAAGAGCCGAATTGGGATTCATTTGTAAAAATAACTGCTTTCTACGAGGAGCCTATGGAAATTAAAATTTTAGTTTGTATGTGTGTAAATACGAGTTATTGAAAAATTAACTTAACAAAAACGGATTTGGTACAAGATATTAATTTATTTACATGCTGAAACTCTTAAGCGTATGAAGTCAGCAACACGATGAAGTCCATGAGCAAAACATGTCAAATGTATCATTTTAGGATACATTATCCTAAGGGACAAAATTCCACTTAACATGTATGCCGCTGCATCAGTTACCATTAGCAATATTTTGTATATTGAATGCCTAGATTAAATTAAAAAAAAAAAAAAACATAAAAATATAAAAAAATTATGAATCAAATATTCACTTACCATCAGGCCATAAAATTTGTAATGAATCGTTGAAGAAAGTTGCAATAGAACCCTTATTTGCATTTTCGAGAACACCCAAGTTCAATAAAAAAGGTTTATTTCCAACATCGTCATTTAAAATACCAAATATAAAGTTGGCCACATATCTTTGTTCACTGTCTGTTGTTTCATCAACAGAAATCCATATATATTTACCTTAAGCCTTTTCACGCATTTTTTCCAAAGCTTCTGTATACATTTGAGGTATGTATTTACCTCGAATAGAACTTTCGCTTGGAACTGACAAATTGGCGTACTTTAGAAAGATGTTTTTGAAACTGGGATGGCTTAATTTTTTTACTGGTATATTGGTCTCCAACAAAAATTTACATATATCTTCGTGAAATGTATTGGCAGTAATAGTAACAGGAAATTCCAAGCAGCTAATTTGTGTTTTTTGTACTAAAATGTTGCTCCACATTGCACTTCTTTTCGCTATTTATTTTACTCGAACACACATTACAAGAAAGCCAATCTTTTTCAACTTTAAAAACTTCAGGATACAATTTTACTATTTATAGCAAAAATATCATATTTGACTTTTCTTTTGGCATTTTTTTTTATTATTTTTTCGTTCACAACGGCCGGTTTTCTTATTTTGTTTTAAACTCAAATTAGTTACATGGTTGTTTTTCTTTTTGGGATTGTAAGTTTATTAATTTTAGTTGTAATAAAGCGTATTGAATTTGCCCAAAAACGTTGAGTCCACAACTAACATATTTTTGTTTTAACCCAGAAAAAAGTTGTCAATTATTTTTTTTTCTCATGTTTTCTCAAAAAAATATTTTTTACGTAAAAATTATGTCAAAAAAGCTATTTTACAGCAAAAAAATAGGAAAAAAGCAAAATAAACACCATAATAACAAAAACAGCAAAAATGGGCAAAAACAGCAAAAAAGAAGCAAAACAGCAAAAAATGCAAATTTGTCCTCTGGTAATTACACATATTATTTGTAATTTCTACTTGCATGTGTAGCCCATCTGTTATTTGTTTCATGCGTAATCTGTGTGTAATTTTATTTTGTGATCTATTTTTTCATTCATTCTTGAAAGCAAAGCTTTTCTTTTAAACATTATTTTTTCTTTTCGAATTTTTAAATCATTTCATGTTGTAAACTTCCTTCCTTCATTAAAGAAATTATTTAATGAAAATAAAATTTGATGAACCTAAGTCAAATTTAAAAATATCAGAAATTCCATTTTTTATGTACCAAATATTTTGATCTTATTTTATTGCTTAGAAAAAGTTTTCAACTGAAATATTAATGCTCCAATTTGTCATGTGAAAAAAATAGTTTTGTTCTGTGGCTTATTTTATATATCGAAGTATAAAAAAGCTTAATGATTAAAGATATTTTGTTAATGCAATAAATTCATAATAAAGAGCAGTATACGATGTGATAGAACTACAAAAATAAAAGTTGTAAGTTTTCCTAGTGAATTATAAGTTTTGTTTCCGGTTATTTTAAAAAAGATGTAGCAAGAAATCTGTCTGCTCCTCATTTATTAACTGCACCTTTTTTATATTCTGCAATAAATATATCTAGCACATATTATTCATGTTGCTTAAAAAATTTAAGAAATCTTACCGTCATTATCTGAAAAGTAAATTTTCCATCGCTGCTATTTGTGCAACAAACTTATGCTGCACTCGGCTTGAGAGTAAAATACGCGGCATCGAATCTGATGCCGTTAATAAAATATGTATTTTTGGCTAATTTTAGTTTGAGAACGTGTTTTTTGAATTGCCTGTTAAGAATTGTTATGATAAAAATGTAAACATAAAGACAGGTTTTTTTAAAATCATTGTCTTGAGAAGAAAAAAGTCATGCCAGATGATTTTTGAAGAACAAGGGGAATTCGTAAATTGAATTTGAATTCTAACTCGGGTTTAAAATTAATCTTAAGGTTAAATAATTTTATTTAACCTAGCATTAACACATGAAAGTAATTTCTTTAAAGTCGCAATACGCTAAATTTTTTTTTATTTTTAGCACTCACACAATTTTTGTACTTTCAGCCTCCTCGATTTTTCGTTGATAATACATATACTCTACTTGCAAAAAAGTACTTTCATGTGTAAATCCCAGGTAAAGGTTCAGTGTTAAAATATTTACATGCGATTTGTCTTGTAATCTGGTTAATTGGCATTAGATGTTAATGTCCCTTTGAGGGTGCAACGCCAAAAGCTGGGTGGGTGCTTCTCAAGACACATACGCACTTCCCTCGCGGAAACATTTTGTGCAAATTAGTTTTCTTAGTGGCAGTTTAATATGGAGGTAAATATAAAGAAATGTTTATATCTTTTGATCTGGCAGCCTGTGCCTTGTTGTTCGGTTTAAAAATCACAAAGTGTTAGCAACAACAATCTTTTATTGGGTTTTTTTCAAGCAGCGACAAGCAATACAGGTTTTGTTTAATACCCATTTATTTTATGGAGTGAACTACGATTGAACTCCTGTAAAGTTCAAGTTTTTACTTGTTTTATTTAGCGTATTATGAATAATTGTTTTAATTTTAAGCATTTTTCTCGGCTATCGATTTTTTGGTTAACAGTTTTAGTAAATTGTTTCCTTTTAATTAAATATTCTTTAAAGACATTACAATTATAGGTGAACAAAGGGGAGTTTATACTAAACAATTACATATGGGCATTTCCATGTCATCGTACGTGATATTTGTACGCCTTCAGAGCGATAGAGATTTTGCACAAATATTAGTAACTGGAAACAGTTTTTATCATTATGTTTCATTTACACCCAGAGAAAAAACATGTTTAAATATGGTCACCTCCAAAAAAGCTATTATTAAAGCAAATTGTAAAAATATTATGATTAAATTTAACCATATTATTGTCACTGACAACCATATTATTGTTAAATTAGTCCTCCATCAAGAAGCGACAACCGTAATATGGTTGCCTCCGAACATGTTTTGGTTAATAATAACTAAAATATGTTTAACACTTATTATAGCATGGTTGGTTTTCAAGAATAGCATGTTGCTCTTGGAAAAGAGGAAAATACTATTGTTAATTTCAAAACAAAATATTGTAATATTTAACCATAACATGTTTAGAGGCAACCATAATATGGTTGTCGCTTCTTGATGGAGGACTAATTTAACAATAATATGGTTGTCAGTGACAACCTCTATAGAGGGTTCAATATATAAAAAAATAATTATTACTTTCGGAACCTTGTTGTCCAAAATATCAAGCAAAATAGATGCATATCGTACGTGACATAAAACGGAAGTGATTTTGGGTTGAATGTAAAAGATGCGAAAATCTGCGTTTTGTGGGAGGTATTATTCTTTTTAATTTTTTACATTAAACCAAATATTATTGTTTTATAATCCGTAATTAGAAAAAAAAAAATTTTTCTGGAAGGTTTTATAATGAACAAAATGTAGTATTTTTCGCGACATACCGTACGTTACAGATATTTCTCTTATAGTATTTTCAAGGTATGAGATATATATTTGGTAAATATATGTATATAAATACTTAAAACAAACAATTAAGAAAGTATAGTCGGTAAAGCCCGACCATATGATACCCTACACCATAATATTTTAAAAGCAAATTTTTGAGAGTGTACCCTATTTTCAACCCATAGCCAATCATGGTCGCCAGAAAAGAATTAAGCTATGAGGTTAGGAGTTATTTGTGCCGAATATTATTTAGATATCTTCTTCATCGATTATCAAAGTTGTTTTTGGGAATACTATTATTTATTAAAAGATTTTGTTTGTTGTGCTTAATTCCTTTTTTTTTTTTTTTTTTTTTTTTTTTTTATTATTAATTAATAAAAAAAAATACTAAAATTTATTGTTGGAGGATAAGCGCATTTCACTGGTTCCTTAGGCCAGATCATCAGGAAACGTTCTCCTAAATAATTTTAGAAAAGCCAAAGCTATCAGCAAACAAAACTTCAGAGGGAATGAGAATTAACTACAAACACTCAAAAAGTCTTTTATGCAACGATATCAAAGCTTAAACAAAATACCAAACAATAAATCATTGATGAGTTTATCTTTTCTTACATCATCTTCTTCATCTATATAAGATTTGTTTGTCTTTCACAGATTTATGGCAGAAGGTTTATATGGGACCTATGGTTCATTTTGGGCCTACCAGCGCAACAAATTTACATGACATAGTACCTATCGTAAAAGTTATTGTCGCCAATTTTTATGTCAATACCAACATTTATAAGGAAGTTATCATTAAAAGCTATTTCCGGGAGTATCATTTGTATGGATGCTATGGTAAAATATGGTCCGATTCCAATAATATTTGGTTAGATCATTTAGATTGAAATAAAATAAGTTTGAACCAAATTTTAACTTAATACCAACATAATAAGATGATACATTTAGTGGCATTTACAGCTCTTACAATATCGTACGTGACGACCTTTAAAAGCTTATAAAATTTTTATTATACCAATTAAAAAAAAATTCCGATCAATATTTTTTTGCAACAAATATCTTGAATTGAACTTTTATTTTGAAACACCTACGACTGATCAAATACAAATAAAATAGATAAATGATGTTTTTGCACCACGTACGTGACATCAGAAAAGCATCCAAAACAAACCAAAAAATATACTGCTAATCGAAGTATATATTTGGTCTTTCCTCGTGGATCTTATTCATTGTTGTTGTAAGTTTGTAAGTATAATTCCAATGTTACCAGTATCTGTATTTATAGCCTATTTCCGATGTGCGAAAGAATTCTTTCTTTCGTATAACTACATTGAAAACAAAAACAAATTTTTAGACGCAACGAAAGAATTCTTTCGCACATTGGAAATAGGGTATTAATCGGCAAAAAAGTGAAAATTGTTGAGTGCAGTTACTAAAAATGAATCAAAGAGGTTGTGAGTTTTATCTTTTATTTTTTGCTCTTTTAAAATTGTACTTTCAACCACATTTCAAAAAAAGTGTCAATGGTTTTTATTTTGTGAGTCGTGGTTGACATTCTCATGGAAATGCCCATATGTTATATTAATTAAGTAAACAAGATCATTATGATGTGAGTTCTACGAGTTGGAAAATGAGGACTAGCTTAAATGCTTATTTTAATTTTTTTCTTTTTATATACTTCATTTTTGCGTAACTAAAAGTTCTGTTGTAAGTATTTTATGTACAAAACTAATGTTCTATGTTCAATGCTTCACTTAAGTCTTATCTAAACTGTAAATTTTGTTTAAGAAAATTGCATTTGATTTGTGTCTTACTCTTGTTTTCATTTTAAACACTTTAAAAATAAAAATCACTAAAATTATTTGGCTAAATCATTGATTTATTATTTCAAGTACTTACAGCTGCAATTTCAAATGCACATGTACATAAATATTTTAGAAATGTGTTCATATCGATATTAAAACGTTAGATGTTGGAATATCATTTAGAAAGAGTATTTTAAAAGGATGTGTTTAGGGCTTTCCTAGCTACAAACAATTAACCTACTATGGACTCAACATTGGCTCAATTTTACTGTACGTCTCAAAACTTGGTTAAACCTATAATAGGACCAGTGTTGCCAATTTAGCCATTAAGCGGCTAAATTTAGAGATTTTTCACCTTGCTTGGCCATTAAAAAATGAGTTTTGCCGTTAGCCATTTTTTTTTGCCGTTTTGCAACTTGTTTAGCCATAAAAAATTATTTCCTGTTTTTCTTTGAAAATAATAATTTTTATTTTCTTATAAAAATTTATAAAATTAAAAGATTTTATTTGTTGTGCGTAATTCCCTATTTTTATTATTGATTGATAAAACAACTGAAAATGTATTGTTCGAGGATAAGCTGTTTCTATGCGCATTCCAACTAATTGTAATGGGGAATGTAAGAAAACATAAACACACTATTTTATTGTTAGAATTTAAGCTTTGATATCGTTGCAAATTAGACTTTTTGAGTGTTTGTAATTCTCATTCCCTCTGTAGTCTTATCTGTTGATATTTTTGGCTTTTCCAAAAAAGTTTTGGGAAAAACGTTTCCTGATGATCCGGTTACTTAACCAGTGAAATGCGCACAGAAACAGCTTATCCCCCAACAATACATTTTCAGTTGTTTTATCAATTACAAAAATATGGAATTAAGCACAAAAAATAAAAACTTTTAATAAATAATTGTATTCCCAAAGCCACTTTGATAATAAATTTATAAAATGACTTAAAGTAAAATAAACATTTTTAACAATTAAAGCGCATTTAATTTAAATCACAACTTTTACAAATCTTGAAAATCGCTATAAACGATCAGTTTTCAAAAAAAAAAAAAAGAGCAACAAAGCAACATCTCCATGGTCTATGCAGAGAGTAGAGAGGGTATTTAGCTAACCCATCAAAAACTTTACTTACATGGTAAGTTAGCAAGTAACATTGGAGACATATGAACACTACTTATTTTTCGGCTGAATAACTACTTATTTTTGTTCGAGTTGTCCACAGAATTCAGTAGTTACAATACACTTACTAGAAGTCACAAAATATCTAGTTATTATTTAACTACCAGTAAGTTGAATTGTAAGTACTTACAATATACTTACTAGAATCCAAAAAATAACTAGTTTTTATTTAATTTGCGCTAGTTAATAGACCTAATAATTAGTTATGGAGCTAGTTACCAGTAGGTAAATATTCAGTACTGAAAACCAGACAACTGATAAGTAGTTATTTAGCTGATTATTAGTAAACAAATATTCATAACTGAAAATAATAGTAGTGAAAAGTACTTACTGAGGTCATTACTAGCAAGTACTTATTGAGGTTTTCAGAATAATGATAATTGTAATGACAACTACTTACCAGGTAACGTATGAAATAACTACGACCTATTACCAAAATTCAAAAAGTTTTTCCTGGGAAGTTAACATCGTTAAAAGTAATTTGAGAAATAGGTTAGGAAAATATTTTTACGAAAACAATGAAATATTTCTTATCTCTTTTTATTTTGAATTCAAAAGGTTGGGTTGATGTTGTAATGATTATGATTTACCTTCAAAATATTCCTATGAGATATCTAAATAATAACTTCATCGAATTTATCGACGATTTAATTTTTTAATGTTAAAAAAAATTTAAATTTTCTTTTATTTTGAAGTTACAAAAATGATCTCAATTGACAGTTTTATTGTAAAAAACTTTTAATGAATTATTTTTGTTTTGTTATGGAATTTTAATGTCTTTTTATTTAAAAATTTTTTTAGCCATTTTTAAGCCATTGTTTTCCGTAAATTTAGTCACTATTGGTTACCAAGTTTTCGCAACACTGAATAGGACCAAAATGGTAAGATCCTAACACATTGCGTAAAATTCTATTGTGTACCTCAAATATAACACTCCTATTAAAACACCCGCTCAGTGCTAGCTACCAGCTTAAGAACAACCATGAAAAGTAAAAATAAAATGAAAAAAAATTTCGACAAAAACTGCGAAGAATATTTTCAAAGCAATTTACGCTTAAGATGTGTAGCAGCGTAAATTGTTCACTGAAGACATTTTCTCACTCACTGACTCACTTCATTCACTCACTTGAGCAGATTTTTACGAATACAAAAATAAACAACAAATTTTTTTTCTACAATTTTTTTCCTCACTTTTACAGAGTGTGTCAAGTACTTTACCAAATTGCCATTTGATAGAGTTGAAGTACTAACAGTTTTTTTCTTATATTTCTTTTTTCGGTTCTACGTAACAGTTTCTGAACAATTCAGTTGTGTGAACCAAAATTCGTTGCTAAATATTGTATGTTTAAATTCGTAGGAGGAAGTGAAGAGCAAAAAGAAAGTAGACATATTTAAATGAGAAGGCATTGGAGGAAAAAATTCGTGCTAAAAAACAAAAACATTCTAAAAATGACAATGATTTTTCAAGGAAATTGTCTGCAAATGAAATTAAAAGTGAAGATATACACGCATACAATATACATACGTACCTATAACTACATAGTTAGAAATCGCTTTTTGAATAGAATGCAGTATTTTAGATGTTGCAACAATCTTGTATCGTGATTTGTTTAAATTCTTCTGACGAGGGGGTGGGGTGGGTGTTATGGTGTATTTGCTGTTCCTGCTGCTGTCGTTACTGCTGATGTTGATGTTTTTAAATTTTTTGTTATACATTTGAAATGATTCAATTATTTTGAAGTTTTGTTATTGCTGTTTATTTTTTTCATTTTGGTTTGCTTGTTGTGTTCGATTAAATTTGTTGAAATTGCAATTTACTTGTAGCACGTAATATTTTTTTCGTGTTCATTTTTTCTCTCTCTTAATTCCATCAGCTTTAACATCATCATCTTCATCCTCATCATTACAATACTTAAACATTGTCGTGAAGCTGTTTATTTTGGGATTTGTAGTCAAGTGTTGTGTTACTTAAGTTTGTCCAGTGGTTTGTAAAGTATTCAAGTTAAAAGTGAATATTAGAGAACAGGAATAAATGGAAATGAGTGGATTCTTTTTAGAAAAATATCATTATAATATTGTGGCACTTAATAATTTAAGCAGCGCTGAACTAGAATATTTGAAAACGGATTGAAATTGTTACTAAACTTTTAGATTAATGAACGATAATTATTTGATAGCCTTTAAGAAATCAAGACCATGTTGTAAAGGTACATTCACAATATTCTGTACGTAAAATTAACTGAAATTGTAATATAAAACAAATGAATATTCAGTTAAAAACCGGTCTTCTTATTTTTCATTTATTTTTAATGAAAAGTTCATTTAATTTTTACTGTCAAAAATTCAACTGCGATTTCCGTAAAAACAAATGAATTATCAGTTACTTTATTAAAATTAACTATCAAAAAATAAATGACAAATTCCGTAAAAACAAATAAATTTTTTCGAATTTAATAATTTTAAAAAATAGAATATGGGAATTTTCTACACAAAACAAGCAAATCGTTTTTCGCTTTTACTTTTTTACTTTTTTTGGTTTTACGGAATTTGAGGTTAATTTTTTATGAATTTCTTTTCGCGGTTGAATTTTTGACATTAAAAATTAAATTAATTTTTCGTTAAAATAAAATGCAAAATAAGTAGATCGTTTTTTAAGTAAATTTAAAGTTGTTTTAAATTTCATTTTCATTTAATCTTAAATACAGAATACTTTTACTTAATCAACGAATAATATTAAATGCAACCGAAAATCCGTATTAATGTGCACTTAGTTTTTTGAATAAATGTTAGAATCAGTTAAAAATAAATTTGCTTGGAATTTTAAATATTTATTTATTTAAAAATGACTGAACGGAATACTTCCTGAATAACCTACCGTCCGTTACTGTAATAATATTGTGATTGTAGTTGGTCGTTAATGCCAGTTCGTCAGGGCAGGTTTTAGTATTGTGCCCACTAGTTCTAAACTGTTTGGAACAGTTGAACATAGACTAAATTCTGGAGTAAGGAGCCCCTTATTTAATGAGCATTGTGGTGATTGTGGTTCTGGCCCAAATCGCGGAGTGATGAAAACTAGGGGTGCCCTGGTTAGAAATATTCTTAGTATATACATATATGATGATATTTATATCAAAGTATATAGCTGGCACTGAGCTAGTCTATCAGTGCCGGAGTTGCGGGTTCGATTCCTGCCAGAGACTCTGGTCTCCTGCAGACAAGCGTAGAGCTTCACGGGATTAGCATAGGGGGGGGGGGGGAACTTGGTGAGGAGTTATAATTTTTCCAACAGTGCATAACCCATATAATGGTTGAAGTTTTTTATAGGATACACTCCTAAACAAGAAAGAAATAATACTTAAATACATCGCTACGAATTGGTGTGCAGATGTAACATTCTATCATACCTACGGGCGTCGATTGATGCATTTGATACACCTGGTGTATAGAGCACCGTAAGTTTGGGCCGAAGTGGTAGCTAGTCACATATTGATAACATTTGTTTTTAAAGTGACTGTGAATAAATTTAATCCTTCCCCTTTCTACGCAGACCCTTCGGATAACAATCCGAATTTGACATGACCAGTTCTGATGACAACCATCAAAAACTAATAGGTCAAAAGAACTCCAAAGAAATATACGATGATTAAGTCTAAACCGTCGAAAAATGATTACCAACTTCTTCAAAGCGCCAATTACTCGGGTATTCTTGGTATGCCAGTTTAGTATGATGACACACCAACATACTCGTGTACTAGTGCAAAATTCGTGCTTGCCAGTTGGGGCATGATGGGTTTAAAATTTTTTTGATATTAGCCCTCTTTATCATCATGCCATGCTGACATGCCAAGTATGACAGTGTACTTAATAGACGATTTAGCCTAAACTTCATGATGATTGTAAACGCCTTCATTACAGCGACTCAATCGATATTTACCATAAATCTTTTAAGAGTAACAATTGTTATAGTCCGCCACAGTCACCCAAATTTGCTACCAATAGTTTTTTTTTTTTTTTTTTTTTTTTTTTTTTTTTTTTTTTTTTTTAATAAAATCTGCTTATTTGTAGAGTTTTTGCAATCGACCGATATCCTCCCAGTCAACATAATCCTAGCCAACTCAGCCGGATCTTTGTCATTGAAATTTGAACCTTTTAGATACATCTGGGGATAGAACCTTTTAAATGCAGAAAATTGATTTGATTTTTTGATTAGACTAATAATTAAATGAAAATCCGTGTATTTGACACATTCATTTCCTCCCTGGGTCTCTTTATAGATCCGGCCGAAATCAAGTCCTGTATTACTCATGTGGTAATTTAAGGTCTCAATTTTAAAAAGAAAAATCAGTATTATTAAACAGATCTTAATATACTCTAATGTGCAATTTCTAGGTGACAAGCAATTGATTGTGTAGTCAAACTTATGTGAAAATAACTCAGTTTTGTGAGAGCTTTTCAACAGCACATAAGTCTATTGGGGAATGATTTTTTTTTCAATCACAGACAATTCCTAAGTAGAATGTTGCTCGATATGTGTCTTTTATAAAATCCATCAAAATTAATATAAAGAAAATATTCCCATTTAAATGATTTGATTCTTTTAAGGTGCATACATTTTTTTTAAATATTTTTCTGTAGCAGAACTTTTATTTAATGCGGTCGATCTCTTACTAATTTTTCAAAATTCTTTTTTTCTTTAACTTTTTTTTTGTGAATAAATGTTTTGTTGTTCAAAAATATTGTCAATTGCTTTTTATCTACTATTTTAACTTTGTACGAGTTGTTGGATATTTTATTGGTTGACACATCATTTCAAGGTCATTTATTTGTTTGTTAAAAAACAAATTTTCTAAAAAGCTAAGACATGGCATACGAAATTATGAAAATAAAACTCGATTTTGGTACAAGAACTTGATTTGCGAGCCAACACCTACTGACAGACTGACTAACTAAATCGCAGACTGACTTAACAGGTGACTACGGTTTGGTGATGTTTTTCTTAGTTGTCTTATGTACATCATACGTTTTTTTTTTATTTGCTTATATTACTATTTTGTTTATGCTTTATTCAATTGTTTTTCATTTCTTATTTGAATTTGTTTATGCTTTAACTTTTCGGATGAACTTTTCACAGCCTTCAAATTCATTCTTTGTGCTTTGGAAAAGTCAAGATCTTGTAGTTTGACTTTTTTTGTACTTGTGTTTTTGTTTGAATTAATTTAATGTTGAATGCTTTATGTTGAATTAAATGAACATGTGCTTCTTTTAATCTTGAAAATTGTTCTATTAATATTTTTTAATTTTTGTTGTTTTTATATTCAATTGAAAAGATCTTTGTAACATTGGTTATGCTTTAAGAATAGAGCAAGGCAAATTCATACAGGTGACCGCAACGAGCGTTATGCTGGCTGACAACTGTTTTTGTATGTAGTTTGGCATTTATAATATTTACAAAAAAAAAAACAAGGGCAGCTAGCATAACTCGCTCTTTCTCTCTGATACGGTCACCTGTATGAATTCGCCTTGGTCCACTTAGTCCACTTAGACCACATTGGCATAGATTGTCAAATTTTCTTGTTCGTCTTTGTAGGTATAACCTACTAGAGTATGCTAAATTAGGTTAAACATTATTCGTCACCAGTAATTGTTTTCAAGATAAAAAAGATGTCATATAAACAGATGCAATTTTTTGGCCAAAGATTCTGACAAAAAGTAAAGTTGCTCAAATTAAATTTAGTTTGTACAAATATTATTTATATCACAAAACATGACTATAAAGCATTGATTCCCATTTTCCCAAACAATTGTTTAGAAGCCACATCTCTTTGTTTTTATGCTCTTTAATTAAGTCGTTCGTGATAGGCCCCATACACGACTACAGTATGCATTTGCACTCAAGTGATTGTACCAGCCGATTGACCGTGTATGAGCTTGTGGTGTGATTGTTCCAGCTGCTGGTGCTCAATCAAAAATAGTTCGATATTTTTATGATTGTACCAGCATGATTGAGTCATGTGTTGTAAATTTAGCTCATAAAAGTTAATTCGTCAGTGCATAAACATCAAAAAAATAGAAAATTTTAAATTGCAAAGGTAAATCGTCAAGGCATAAACATAAAAAATAAAACTTTTTTAACAAAGTATTTTAAATATGAATGCTAAAGAAAAAAAAAGTTAAGTGTAGCCTAGTTCTCATTTGTTTTCTAGCCATTTCTTCATCCAAACACTTTTCTTTTTACTCCTTTTTCTTTTTCGTTTTAGGATAATAGCAATAATAAGTGCAGCACTAATTTTATCGTTATTCATTTTATCCTTTTCCGCACAAGTTTTATTAAAAAATGAATTTTGTACCAGCATGATGGTGTATTGTGTGCTTAAAGCTTAATTGCAAAATCATGATGGTGTTGTGTATGGGCCCTATGATACAGCGACGAGTCTACATCAGTGTTACCACCAGCAAAATTCAAAACTACACTTGAGATGACGCAAAATTACCCATTTAAAATGAAATTACACTTGATATCAAATAAACGTTTTTTTATTAAAAAAAAAAACTACAAAATAGAACAAACTAGGAAGTATAGTCAGTCAATTCAAAACACTTGATACGCTACACCATTTACAGACACATTTTTAAGATTGTTCCCTTATCTAGTATCTAGGTAACTACATCTATTTGAGGTTTATATGTATTTATATGACCTACATTCAATACATACCAATATTTATAAGGCAGTTATGGCATTACAATCAATTTTCTTGAGTGTTTTTTGTATGAAAGCCGTGGTCAAATATGGGCTGGTTCTAAAATTAATTTCGCAACATAATTTAGGTTGAAATGAAATATATTTGGGCAAAATGTTGTCCAAATACCAACGTATTAAGATGGTTTGTGGCAGAGCTGTAGAGTCGGAGTCGGAGTTGAAGAGTCGGAGTTGAGGTTTTTGTACCGGAGTCGGAAGAATTTTTATTTTGAAAAATTTTAGAAATTTTTTTAAATTTTTTATGCCGAAATATTTTGGAGTCGGAGTCGCAGTACCCAAAAAAACGCGCGACTCCGACTCCAAAATTTTTCGGCATAAAAAATTTAAAAAAATTTCTAAAATTTTTCAAAATAAAAATTCTTCGAAAATGGCGATGCAATATTTTGCAGATCATTTTAATTTATTTTATGAGAAATAGTTGATTCAAGTACTTTACTATTTAAGTATATTTAGGTATATTTTTTATACGTGCGGGAAAAAGTCTAAATTACATTAGCAAAACTTATACTCAGTTATTGATCTAGTTGAAAAAGATGTGTGATTTTTTAAATAATTTACTCATGCTAAAAAATGTTAAACAGGAATTGCCAATAAATTTAATATCAGAATTTTTTAACCATCAACGCTGAAATATTTTCAACATTGTACAGAATAAGTGTTGCTATAGCGCATAAATACATACTAGTATGTATTAGAAAAATTGTGACGTAAAATTATTTCTCTTTTGTGTAGAAACATCTTTATCTGCCTGCCTTTAATTCCTACCATAACACTCATGTTTTTCTTATGCACATTACGCGGAGATTCCCATAATTCGTTTAATAAAGATGTTTCTACACAAAAGAGAAATAATTTTACGTCTCATTCATTTCGCATCACGGTTAGAGTAGGAGTCGGAGTCGTGAGTCGGAGTCGGAGTCGCACTTAAAAAATTTCAGCGTTTGGAGTCGGAGTCGGAGTTAGTACTTTTTTCGGACGACTCCACAGCCCTGGTTTGTGGGCACAAAATAGTTCGTATGTGAAATAATGGAACGGTTCTCAAAATTTTTAAAAAACGTATGAACAAAATTTTATTAAATTATCTTAAAAATTGCGACCTCTACATGGACAGCCAACAGGACGGACGACTCAGAAACTGATTCTAAGTCGATCGGTTTACTACAACAAATATTTGTATGTGTTTCACTAATACCCTATTCACTTAAATACAAATAATATTACATAATATTCAGATTCATATCGTTATATGATTTCAAAAAAGACCTAAGTTACATTTAGCAAATTTTATAGGAAAAGCAAAAAACTCTACCTAAATTTTTTTAAACATGTATTTTGATACGGTGCATCATAATCGATCAAAAATTTTAAATTTTTGGAACTATGGCTTTTTTGAAATCATATGACGATATAGTAGTTCAAGATAATTAAACAAAAGTATTTTAATGTTACCCTCAAATAAAATAATAAAAACTTAAAACAATAAGTTCTACTTCAATATATCTAGGTAAGGTTCAAAATGTTCATTGCCGTTTCTTTGTGTACTTTATTTAGTAAATAAAATTCATGAAGTGGTTTCAGATGAAAGTCTGTTTCTTAAATCAGCTTAACAAATGTGAAGGACGCTAAATATTTGTCACCTAAAGCATTTTAAATGTTAAAGAAAACACAAAATTCATCACTTTTCGTAATATTGGAAACAAATCTTCCTCCGAGGGGATTTTATTTAGTATAAATCAAGGCGAATTTACTAGAAGGTGGGGTCAAGTCAACATATGGTTTTTTTCGGTGGTCGATTTGTCAAAGTTTGTAAACAAACTAGTTTTTTGTAAACAAATTTTTTCACTGTCGGTTTTTTAACAGTCGGACCAAAAAAGCAGTGTTGTTGTAGAGTTAACTTCACCTTCTAGTGAATTCGCCTTGGTATAAATAGATTATTTTCGGGCTCTGAATCAGTGATGCTAAAAATGTAAGCTGTCGTTATATTGCTTGATATTAGTATTAGCCATGATGAAATAAACAGGTGGCATTACTACGCCAGATGACGATTTTTTGCTCTTGTATTTTTTGTCTAGTCTTATGTCAAAGTTTTGTTTATGTTTACAAAAAGTCCACGTTTTGTGCTGTGATTATTGTATTGTATTAAAGTTTTTAATTATTTAAATTAAAATTAAATAAGATAGTTACCACAGTGAAATAAAAATTGGCTTAAAATTAATTTATTTCATTGCGTTCGGCAGCAAAATTTGATTTTAGTTTAATATAATTTTTGACGTAGACGTAGACTTATTTTTCATTTTTGTTGTAATGTTGTATTTGTTGCCGTAGCGCTGCCACCTACTTATTCCACCATGGTATTAGCTCTGTTCTACATACATAACGAAACAGCCCGAACTTGCACAAAGTAACCCGAAAGCGTTCCACACAGTGTTACCGCTTGCCCGACTTAAGTCGTAATTTGACACTTTACAAGCGGTCTGCGACTTTATGTGACACTTTTTTTTATCACCGACTTTTGCCACTTATTTAAGTTTGTTGCGACTTTTTATCCGTTTTTTTTTTAAGTTTCTCACAAGAAACATTTAATTTGCAGTAAATCGTCCAAAATAACGTCGTTAACATTTTAAAGCAATTCACGGATTTTTGTTCATTTGGCAACAGTTTTATCACTTTTTTGCAACTTTTTCATATATGTATACAATGTATTTAAGTAAATTTTCGCAAATTTTCAGTAAAAGTTTCAAAGAAACGTAATAGCATAAAAGCTTTTTAAAATAAAAAGTTGCAGTGATTATTTTACAAAATTATTTTTAGCCGCCGAGTGAAATTTTTGTAAAACATGGACAGGTATGTACCAACATAACTTAAAAAATAAAATTTATTTTATTCTTTAAAATAAGATTTCTTTAAAACGAATACAAAATCTGAAAACGAAAAAGGAAATAGTTTAGTGGCAGAGGAAACAACGGAGTATGAGAGGGATAACGTTAACATCGCTGAAGTATAAAGGGCTTAAGCAAGACATGGAGTCAAAGCGACATTTTTGCAAACAGCTTTTAGTGAACAAAAACAATCATCTTCAGCGGCATGGAAAAACAAATCCAAAAACCTAATTTGCTAAGCATATTCTTGTATAACAGTGGCAAACTTTAATGATTAAATTTAGCGCTAATCAGCACAAACAGTATATTCAACGTTTGGATTTTCTACAAACATGTTTATATATTTTGTCAAATACCCCAATTAACAACACAAACGGTTTGTACAAACGTACAATTTTGACCTACAATTCTAGCCTACTAATTTCGTTAATATAATAATATTGTATTTGTTTCTGTATTACTCGTATATGTACTTAAAATACTAAATAAATTATATACTTATTTGGGCTCTTTTTATCTGCAGTTTTTTTAAGGTTAGAATAAATTTTTTTCTTTATATGCAGTTTTTTTGAAAAAAAAAAAAAAAATGATGCCAACACTGCAGCACTGAGAGCAAGAGAGTCAAATAGCACTAACATTACTATAAAAGTCACATGTATGTGTTTGGCTATCTCCCAACAAACACGAAGTCAAACCCTTGATATAAAATGACTTTATCATACACTGTTGCCAATTTAGATATTTTCTCGTCAAATCTAGCGATTTTTTTGTCAAACTTTGCGGAAAAATTGTGTTTTGGCTATTAGCGGGAAATCTAGCGATTTTTTATTATGGGTTTGCTCCCTTTTTTTAATAAATTTTTTGACACTTTTGTTAAAAAGTTGCATTGATTTAAACAAAAGGACCACATAAACCACACAAACTGTTGCACAAACATATAAAAAAGCATGAATCAAGCTTGTGTGAATATTAAAAATTTGTTATCTTGTTATCCAATTCTTATATCCAGTTCTTATTTCTAAAAAAAATATATTGACTTTAAAGCCTGATTCACAATGGAAGCAGTCATTTCGTTTTCCATATGTCTCATATCTTTCCAAGGTGTTTCATATAAATTACTTTAATTTCAAGTACAAAAATGTAACTGAAGTTGTGTTAAAGAACTGAAAAACTTTTTACTACTTTCTTCTAATACAGCACAAATTTATATGAAGTTCTAAATGATGATTATGATAATTTTCAAAAGTTTTAAATATAATTTAGCATTACTTCGTCAACGAAAGCCTAGAAAATCTTTCTTTTTTTATTGATTACTTTAGACTTAGAGGGTGTATTTGAAATTTTTATTAAAATTTGATCTCAGCAAGGCCTATAAGCTAAGCTATATTTTAATAGTTTTTTATTTACCTATGTATGTATGTATGTATATATGATTGTATGTTCTACACGCTACCTGAAATTTGTTCTTAAAAATAGCATTTGATGATGCATTAGCAAATTGTTTCATTCATAATTTTATAAAACTTAACATAAGTTACTGATTTTATTTCGAAAAGTCGATTTGTCGCAAAATTTTTAAATATTTCGAAAAAGTTATTTGCAAAAACGTTTTTTTAATAAGTTAAAAATTTAGCTATTTTTCATTCTGTTTTAGCGATATTCTTTGAAAATTCGTTGGCAACAGTGTTATCATATGACGTCAAACACAATTCTCAAAACTTTTTCAATTGTTCGATTTAACATTTGAATTTAAATTGATAAAATTTTGAATATTAACATTTGATATAAAATGTTTTATCAATTTGATATGAAATTGTTATCGAATGTAATTCTCAAATCAAAAAGAAACTTACCAACACTAAAGCGAAAAATAAATGGCGATTAAAGTTAAATGAGCTTTACAATTAAAGAAAAATTACATGTTACTTCAAGTGAATTCGCCTTTAGAAAATATTAATTATTTGTGAGTAAAAAATTAATTTAAAGTGTTAGAATGTGAATAAAAATTAAACGGGAAAGTGCAGAAAATAAAAGTTTGTTGTACGATTGGGGTGCTTCGCCACGACAATTCTTAAATAAAGGAACCAAGTATTTCGTCTTTCCAAGAATTTAAGAACAGAAAGAACATTATATTATCTTTAAGCTATGGTGGCGAACGTTAAGCGGACAGGTTATTTAAATAAACAATAAGTTTAAATAAAAAAAAATGTTTTTTATTTATGTTCCACATTGTATTAAAATCCACATTTGAAAAACATTTGAGAATAACGTTTAAAAGCATGTTGAAAATAAAGGCATTTCTCAATTTGAAAATAATTTCGGCTTTTTTTTAAGAATGCTATGATTTTCAAATCATTAGTACACGCCTGCCTTTTGAGAAAAGGCAATTTGAAATTAAACCTCCGTGTTTGTTGGGCTATGCTTTAGTCTTTAAAGAACTCTATAGGTTTTTGGGACTAAACTGAGCGACATGTAAACCATATTCAATTCGTTTTTGATTGTCGGTCTCGTTATAATCGGTAATAATATACATACATATAAAATATCTTTAACAACAACGAATTTTATCTGTGATAATTTGTCACATTTTCTAATGAAAAAATGTTCATAAACTTTAATTATATTCATTTTTTTAAGAGTTCTATTTATTAATTCTTTCAAGAGCATATTTAAATGTGAAAACAAATTTCTCGAAGATTTTTCATTATCTTCATCAGCCATTTCAACATAATTTAGTTTTAAATACTGGTCATACATATGAAGGCATCAAATTTCTTACATTGAAATAAATACTTGAATTAAAAAAATATTATTTATTCGTATTGAATTTAACAAATTTCAAAACAAATTCATGGCTCATCAAAAATAGCCAACAAAATCGCCAACTTTTTTATAAATCGCCATGTCGCCAAATCGAAAATTAGGTCGCCAAACAAGTTTGAAAATCGCCACGTTTGGCCAGAAATCGCCGCATCTGACAGACCTGGGCGATACTACAATAAGTACAACACCAAAAAGACAACAATGTATTTTATTTGTTGCTTTCGTTGGTCGAAATGTCAAAAACACAAGCAACTTTTGACATTCCTCTCTTACTTAGAGAGGCACAGCTGTGCTTTCAACCAGGCCTGCCATATTTGCCGATTTATCGGCATTTTGCCGATTTTTTGCCTTAAAATTAGCAAAGTGCCGATTGGCCGATTTTTTTTTTGAAAAACACTAAAACCTCGGTAAACTTTGCTTGTTACCGTGTAATTTATTATTTTTGGGTAACTTTGGACCACTTGTCATAACCTATACAACCAAATGGAAAGTGTTTTTAAAACTGTTTCAACTCATTTTATAAAAAACAATTAAAAAATTAAATTTAATTTATTAACACAAAGAATTTTTTGAACTTTGATGAGGAGCATTTGGGCTTATTGGCTAATGAGTTACTATCAAAATCAAAACTCAACAAAAGCGAATTTAAAACAAAATTGTTATAACTGTATAACTTTTTATATAGAATTTTCAAATCAAATATTAAAACGTTTGGATTTTGTACAAAAATCTTATAAATCTTTAAATATGATTAACCCTAACAAAATTATGAAAAAGGAAAATATTTCTTTTATGGAAATTCTGAAAGAGTTTTCCAGCTTTAATTATAAAATAGAAAAATAAATTTTAGACCCTTAATTTAGAGAGTAAAAATTTGTAAACTTTTAAGATGGAATTAAGGTAAATTTGCAAACTTTTTGGCAAAAAATTTCAGACTTAAAATGTGGGGATTCTACGGATGCATTTCCAGTGCTGTCAAAGTTTGTACAATAAATTATGGTTGTTCAACATTCTTCCGCAAATGTGGAAAGAATTTTTCGACAATTCACTCTTAATAAAACCAAATTTCGATGTTCCCTGGTAAATAAATCCTTTCAAGGAAGTCTTTTTTCTAAAGATTATTTAAAATTTAATAATACAAACTATTTTCATGTTGATATTAAAATAAATTTAATTAAACTATTAAACTCATATCGTCGCTGTTTTTACTTACTGACCTTAGTGAAATTTTTTTGGAAAATTGAGTTAAGTGCAAAAAATAAAAATATTTGTCTTTTTCTTTATTTAACATATAACAAAAGATGTTATACTACATAACAAATAATGCATAAACCCAATTTCATTCGTATTTTGGCTAGGAAATGACTACATTTAAGACAAAACACATTAAAAGTGCTCTCCTATAAAATTTGCTAAATGTTTATTAAGTCGATATACGTAAAAAAAATGTTCAACTATAAAAACTATTTTAACCTAATGCACAAATTTTTTAAAATTAAATACAATTTATTTATAAAAATATTCTTTTTTTTTTATTAATTTTTATGTTTTTATATGGGTTGGTTATTTGTAAGTTAATGCTGAATTATTCTGTTTTGTTATTTTTGTGGTAATAAAAATATGTTTTATTGTTCTTAAAAGGGAAATATTTTATTTGCCGATTTTCTTTAATTATAATTTTTTTTTTTGAAAATGTGCTGATTTTTTATCAAACTTTTCTGGCACCCCTGCTTTCAACGCCACTTAAAAAATGAATTCGCCTTGTTCAAACCCCTATAATCTTTTTTTTTGTTTATTTTAACCTCGTTTAACCGAAATCTCCTTATTTTGAAAACTCATCTAATTCGTAAAAAGCAGTCGATCCTTCGATTACGAATTATCGGGATTCTTCCGTAACCTTTGTGATATATTGCACCTTTTCTGAGATACATATCTTAATTAAAAAAAATCTTAAAAAATTAAAGAATTAAGTCAAAATGATAAAAAAAAATCTCAAAAAAATGGCAAAAACATGAATATGTCGAAACATAGTATATAACTACTAGTATGCCAGCTGGAGAGAGCGTTCACAATTTTTTAGTTCACCCATCACACATATACTCGTACGTTCTGTGTGAATTCAAACAGATTTTAATCATTTATGGCTTGTTTTGTTTGGAATTTCGGTTTTTATACGTCTGCAAAAAATTAGAAGCATAGCTGCATTTTCCAATTTTTTATGAATTTTTAAAAACCAAAAATTTCGAAATTTTGTTAAAAAAATTATTTTTTTTTCCAAAAAAAAAAAAATTATGTTTCTAAAACGACTAAGGATATTAGAAAGAAGTTTTACTTTTCTTAAAGGAAATTTCGGTTTTTTAAGTTTTTTGAATAAGCTAAAGCGTTTTTGAGTTACGCGAATATATGCTGTGCAACCTCCTCCATTTTCGAAATAACGGTATATCTCGAAAACCAGAGCCAATCTTAAAAAACCGCGGGCACCACTGGATTCAGCGTACCCGAATTATGTTAAAACGCCAGGTGCCCGGCTTGTCTGTTTTTTCAACTAGCATAGTGTAATTATGACATTTTGCTTATTTGCGAATTGTTTTTTTTTTTAACAAACCAAACATTTTTAAATAAATTTTTTTTACACAATTTTTTTTTGTTGTTAATATTAGCTTTGTTTCTTTACTTTCTGGGTAAAGTTCGTGAAAATGAGAGCAAGCATAAATTTATCTCACAATGATACAAAATTACCCAAAAGTACGGGAACAGATAAAACCATTTTAAGCACAAAATAAAAAGTCAAAGTGTTTTGACAGTCTTAACAAACCAATAAAAAGTTGCGCCCGTTTTGAAAAATTGTATATTATCTGTCGAAATAAACTACTATTAACAAAAATAGAACAATACAAACACTTTTACAACAACTTACATTATTTTTCTTGATATTTTAATATAAAACCTTTTTATTTAACAACACTATTTTATTCCACAACACTTTCCAAAATTTGTTCATTAGCATTTTTTCCATACCTTTTTTTGTTTTGTTTATGTTTTACAGCTGTTTAACAATTTACACGAATAAAAAGTTTGGGCTGTTTCGTGCAATAAGAAGAAGAATTTTATTCTCTCAAACCCGCTCTCTTTTACACAAATTTAAAGTACGGGAACGCTTTTCGTGCAAATTGGGATCCCGAGGGATCCCAAAGTAGAGTAAAGAAACAGAGCTATTGTTAAAGCCAGCAGAGTAGTATTTTGTGGTATGAAAAAAATATTTGAAATCTTAAATTATATAAATATTTTCCGATATTGCAGAATAAAAATTAAGCAAACATTGTTTTTTACGTTTATAAATGTAGACAGCATTAAATAAATTGAAAATTTTTCGAATTAAGAAAATTTTTATTGCCACATTCCATACGTTTTTATTCAACTATGTTTAGGGGTAAAAATAGTTTTAAGCACCAATACATTTAAAAAAAGTCTTACTAAAAAACATATAGTAGGTACTTGACATTTGAGTAAGGTACCTGTCAAAGAGCCGGCATACTAGTTGTATACTATGTATCGAAAGATCGGATATGTAAAACTTCAGGTAAAGATATCTCAGAGAAGCTAATATATATCACAAAGGTTACAGTAGAATCTTGATAGTTCGTAATCGAAGGACCGACTGCTTTCAACGAATAAGAAGAGGTTAAGATATCTCAGAAGGAACACAATGTCACAAAGGGTTAACATTTATCTTAACGGTAATTGGTAGGACTTGTGGAAAACATATCAGGTGCTATAAATAAAAATTAATTTGCGCAGTTATAACGTCTCGAATATGCCGTAAAACAGGGCTTTTTAAAACTATTAGCAAATAAATTCAGGGTACAGATTCGGATTCGGCGCAACTTAAACCTTTAGAAAGTATGGCGATCCCAGGGCTTCGGCATTTGTAATTCAATAAGTGTTTCCCCAGACGCCAGGCTATTGAATCAATTAAGTTTTTACTGAAAATTAAATATCAGTTGATATATGTATGTATATATATTTTTTCAGAATACCCTGCTTTTTATATTTTTCACTATAAATTGCACTAAATATTTATTTGTTATTAATGTGAAGTACTCTCGTTTAATTAAAACTATTTTCCTAGAAATAAACCCTTTGTTCTTTGCCACCAACCAGTTTTTATTTGTAAATAAAAATATATTAAATATAATACTTTTTATCCCAAGTACGTTTATTTGAACAATACCAATGAAATAAATGCAATACCAATAAATACATTTTCATTAAGTTATATTCTCGTAAACGAATTGTTTTGCTACTCATATTTTTTTCCAATATTTTTTATTAAAATTTTTCCTTTTACAGATCCCTGTTTGTATATTATGCGTTTCGCAAATAAATTGCAATTTGGCGCAAAAACACATGAAGTATCAATGACTGCATTGCGTATTGTGCAACGTATGAAAAAGGATTCGTTGCATTCAGGAAGAAGGCCAACTGGTTTATGTGGGGCTGGTAAGTGTGTTTTATCTCTTTATATTGATTTTTTTTTTCCTTTTAGTTCTTTATTTATGTTATTTGATTTAATAAAGAGCATTCAGTTATCTTGGTTTTTCTTTATTTTTCGAAATAAAAAAAGGGAACTAATTTAAAATCGATAATTTGTGCCTTTCAGCCCTCTTAATAGCAGCCCGCATGCACGAGTTTAGTCGTACCACAGTCGAACTTGTTCGCATTGTCAAAATCCATGAAAGTACTTTGCGTAAAAGGCTAAAAGAATTTGCAGATACTCCTTCCAGTGCCCTGACACTAGATGAATTTATGTCTGTTGACTTAGAAGCAGAACAAGATCCTCCAGCCTTTAAAGCAGCCCGAAAGAAGGATCGGGATCGTATAAAAGATGTAAATAAGTTTATTAGTTATTTCATTCCTACAGTAAAATATATCGTTACCTAAAACTCAAACGGCGCTTACTAACCGAAAATTAAAAGTCGTATTTTTCATTGATTCTGATGTATTGCCTTAACACAAATGTCCACAAAAAATCTTCCGACCAAAATTAGAGATTTTATTACTAAAAAAAACCAGAGACCCTAAAGGCGCTAGGAGCCCTAACTAACCGTTTGCAAAATATGTGTCATGGTCAACTGTCAAAACAACTGGTAGGTTTTTGCTTTCAAACAATTTATTTTTGAAGAAAAATAAACTAAGCGTGATCCATTTCGAGGTTCCCTACTTTTTTTTAAGAAAAAACGCAGAAAATTCAAAATTAATGGGGAATGTTTATTATCAATTGAAAGAACATTCTTTGGCATTTATTTTTTGAAGATTATGTCTATCAAATGTTGGCCGTTGCTACGTTACAGATGGTCCATCCGTTTAGTCCAATTTTCGATGACTCGTTCGAGCGTTTCGACTGGTAACTGGCGAATGACACGCGTGATGTTTTCCTCCAAGGCCTGTATTGAAGCGGGTTTGTCCGCATAAAGTCTAACGGTGTGATATCACACGATCTTGGTGGCCAATCGACGGGCCCAAAACGTGAAATTATGTGCTCACCGAAGTGTTCTCTCAATAAATCCATTGATTGATGCGATGTGTGGGAAGTGGCGCCGTATTGCTGAAACCAAATGTCGTCGAGATTACGAGCTTCAATTTCAGGCATCAAATAGTCAGTTATCATGGCACGTCCATGGCACGGTCGCCATTGACGGTTAAGTTCGCACCGGCATAATTTTTAAAGAAATATGGATCGATGATTCCACCGGCCAACAAACCACACCAAACCGTTGTTTTTTTTTTTGATGAAGTGGCAGTTCTTGAATCTCTTCAGGTTGCTCTTCGTCGCAAATGCGGCAATTTTGTTTGTTTACATACCCATTGAGCCAGAAATAGGCCTCCTCGCTGAACAGAATTTGCCTCGAAAACGTCAGATCTTCTTGGAACTTTTCAAGAGCCCATAGAGCGAAGCGATGTCGCTTGGGAAGGTCGAGTGGCTTCAGTTGTTGCACAATTATTTTGTACGCTTTCAATTTAAGATCTCGACGTAAACAGCGCCAAGTCGTTCCATACGTCAGTCCGAGTTGCTGCGAACGGTGCCGAGTCGACTCTCCACGGTCTTCGCGTACACTCTCAGCTACGGCCGCTATATTTTCTTTACAGCGTGCTGGACTTGGTCTATTCGGTCGAATATTATCCAATAATGAATGTTGGGTCTCAAAATGGGTGATGGTGTTGCGATTAGTAGGCTCAGTAGGCCGATTATGTTGACCATATGTTGAGCGAAGTGCACGAAACACATTCCTCACAGAACGTGAATTTTCATAATAAAGTTGAACGATTTGTAAACGTTGTTCAGTACTAAACAAAAATAACATGACAGCATGACACGACTCACACGTGATCTGTCAAAAAAAGGCTATTGAAAAAAGTATCTCTACTTGAATCACCCGTAAACAGTCAAAGGCAATTTATTGTTGAAACTACACTTTTTTAAGAGTTTTAAGCTTCTGTAAAATTTCAAAAATGTTAGAAAGGGCCTCTTGCGTTTTAGGTAACGATATACTGAAATAATAACTTTAACCACTAGTTAAAAAAAAAATGAATCGATGGCAACTTAACTAAAATTGTGTTGCCAGCATCGAAATTAGGCAAATATAAAATATATAAAAATAATGTTGTTTATTTTAAGATGAGCGGCGTTGCCTGATTTCACTGCTGGCATCACAATTTCATCCGAAATCGACCCATAAAGCAAAAATAGGGGTATAGCCGGTAATGTGAAGTAGACATTTTTAATCGAGTTTTAATATTTCAAAGAAAGTTAAATAAATATGCATAATTAATATTAATTAAGCAGTTGCTCATAATTAAACGTTGGGATCAATAATTTTTTTGGGTGACTTTTACGTGAAATTTCCGCCCTCTTAATTCGCTTTGTGACATCAGTAACATTTTTTTTGTGAAAACTTTAAGTAGTTTTTAAGGACTATGACTTGACATGATCTCAGTTCATAACAATGGGTCTTTAGACTTTGCTTTCAGCGGTCTTTCATCATTTCGTTGTTACTCCAGATTTCCAAGCTTTTTTCGTATCTTTATAGAAGTGCCATTTCAGTATTAAATCAGAGCTAAATCTGAAATAAGACACGCATAAATTCTTGCTTTTAAATCTGTAACACTTTTTTCAGATTGCCGAATTCGAATTGACCGAATTGCAAATGGAAATAGACATACAATTGGAACAAGATATGAAAAGAATACAACGTAAATCATTAAAACGTCTAACAGGCAGTGATGATTTTGAAGAAGCCGAAGCGGCAGCATTTATAGAAAAATCTAATATGGAAGCGATACAAGAATGTTTATCGGATAATCCCGATTTAGCTCCAGCTACACCAAAAACACAAAAAATTGTAATTGAAGGGCTTAAACCAGACATTGAATTAATGTGTCGTCCCACGGCTAGTGAACTACAAGAATTGGAAAAAGATCAAAACGAAGTTGTTGAGAATGATTTGGATTTGGAAGGTTTAGATGATGAAGAAATCAATAATTATATACTAACACATGAAGAAGCGGATCGTAAAAATGTCATGTGGAAGGCTTTGAATGCAGAATATCTTAAGGAAATAAAGGAGAAAGAAGAAAGACTGGCGAAAGAGCGTGAAGAGGGTAAACCAGAGAAAAAGAAACGTAAACCAAGAAAAAAAGTTATTGGCCCATCGAGTACTGCTGGCGAAGCCATTGAGAAAATGCTACAAGAAAAGAAAATTTCATCAAAAATTAATTACGATATTTTGAGGACACTAACTGAAGGTGGACCCAGTACTAGCAGTACTACAGCTGTTAAAATAAAAAGTGAGAATGCTGCAGAGAAATCTGGAAACATTGAAACTGCTGAAAAACTTAAAGTGGAAACAAAAGACTTGCCTGTTATAGTTGAAACGGGACCAATACAAACTAAAAATATGTAGGTGATCAAAAATTATAAACGTTTTGAAATATTTAGTTAATATCTAATACTTTTTTTTCTTATTTTAGTCGTGGCAAACCAGCCTATTCTATAGGTGGTCCTAGTGCAAAAATACCAAAACTTGAAATGGGTCTACCGGTGGCAGAGCAGGAACAAACGCCAAATGATGTTATAGTAGAAAATGGTAGCATTCATTATATTTAAAATGATAAAGAATTAATAATAAAACCTCTTTTTTTATTTCTTTTAGACGATTTGGACGATGTCGACGAAGACATTGAACCTGAGCCAGAACCTGAACCTGAAAAAGAATACTCTTCTCTTAAAGATATGCTTAACGATGGTGGCGATGAAGATGATTATTATGGCTATGATGAAGATAATTATTAATTTATGCAATATATGATTGTTTTTTAAAGATTTCTAAATATTTACATTCATTCTTATATTAATTTCTATATACATACATAGTAATTAAGCAATTAAGTTAATATTTTTTAATGTGATTATTTTCGGTATTTTTATTTAATTTATTAAGTACTTTCTCATTACATATTATAGTACATTCTATTTTATATAAAAAATAAAAAAAATTTTTGTATTGATTTAATTTTTATATAAAATCATAACATTTAATTAAGATGACAAATAATAAATAAAATTAAATTGACTTCAAAGAAATTTAAAGACATTTTATTATGTTATACCGTATCCTTCTTTTAAATGCATGGTCAGTGTTGCCATAACCGTTTGATGAGAATATGCCAAAGCTTCAAAAAAATTTGCTAAAATCTGCCAAATCTTAAAACGAACATAATATGCTAAAAATCTGATAAAAATTAATCTTAAAATTTTTAATAATTTAAATTTGCTAAAAAGAAATATGCTTAATTTTTACGAGAAAAATTATGCTTATAATCTGCTGACTTTTTATAAAAAAATTATGCTAAAAATCATCTAAATAAAAAGTAATTTTAGTATATATTTCATAAATAATTATATATTACGGGTAGTGCAAAGTCTGCAAACGATGCAGATGTGTGCAAAAATACACACATTTTCATTGCATAAATGAATAGGGGCCAATGAAATGGTTTCATTCCAGCAACGTAGCGTTTTTCTTTCAGTGTACGTCTGGAAATGAAATATAATGGCTATTATTTCACTTGTCGCGAGAATACTTTCATACAATTTATTATTTAAGGATTAATGGAAACCCCTAACTTACAACACTTCAAAAAAAAAAACACTAAAGGTGTCCTATTTCCTTTGTAACCGGGATCGTTTTTCTTTTACCCATGATTATATATACATAGATACAGTGGCTCAATCGCATAATCGGGCAAGAGCTTGTAACACCGAAATATGCTCTAGCCCTTAAAAAAAATTTTATCAATCAATTGTTTTTCACTGTTTCTACACTTTATAGTCTCACCTTCCCAAACAATAAGAAAACCAACTTCCTTTTTCAATATTTATTGTAAAATCCGAAGAAGAACAAAAATACATCAACTTTTTGGGTCCAAAGAATAATCGGACAAATGAAAGTATAAATGATAAATATGCCGTTAATTAAAAACATGGGCCCATAATAATCACCTATATTCTGCGTTTCGATTCGGATCGTAAATTTCGAAGTCTGGCAACTTTGGTATTCTGCGTTCCGTTCCCCGTATCAATTCGATTTGTTTTTCGATTGTATGTATTCTGCGTTACGATCGTAGCTACGTTTTTTCAAGTTGTTTATTTACTAACGGAAAGTTTTTCGATTTTTGTTTCTGTAGTTAAAAAAGTGTATAATTAAATAAAATGTGAGTTGCATCATTTCCGAATGTGCAGAAGAATCTTTCAAAAACAATTTACTTTTATACTTCGACTGGTTCTTAATCTTAAATTCAACATTTTTGGAATTAAGTTGGTTAATCAAGGATTTTACATTTTCCAAAAATATTGCAGGACAATAAGAATTCCTGGTCTTTACAGATGTTTGAGAGTTATTTTGTTTCAAATTTGTATTAACATTTGGCTCTTCAGCCTCTAAAACTAAGGCCCTAATCATGTACAACGCAGCGCAACGCCAAACAATAACATTGAAAGCACAAACAATGTCATAAATATTTTGTAATTTTGTTGTTGCTTTCAACAGAAATTCATGTACCGTTTTAAAATTTTCAACGACACAAGCAATGGAGCGTTTGAAATTTTAAGACGCAATGTGAATTTCTGTGGAAAGCAACAACAAAATTACAAAATATTTATGACATTGTTTGTGCTTTCAATGTTATTCCTTGGCGGTGCGTTAGTTCTGTGGCGTTGCGCTGCGTTGTACATGATTAGGGCCTAAATCTCCTAAGAGTGAGAATTTGTTCTAGCGGTTTACATTATTTTTTAACTTATCTAACTTCTTAAAATTACATTTTGACAAATCAATTTTTACGTCACCTTGATAAGTTCTTTTTTTGTTCTTGACCGTTTTGAAATCATCTTCCATTGAAGAAATTTAACAGGCTTCCTGATCCATAAAGTATTCAGTTTTTTTTCAATTTGCAAATCAGGAATTTGTATATTTTCCAAAATTCGAATGTTCTTATTTCCCATTGACTTTTGGGCATCATTCTTTAATTGGATTGACGTTGATTGCTGCTCCATCACTGCATCAAGCAATTGCTTCCTTAGCTGGAAGCTTTTACTAACATCAATTCTGTGCAAACCATCATTTGCTATTTTACAAACTCGTGCCCTTTCTTGGCATCCAGAAAGATTTTTATAAAAAGATTTTTTTATTAGTTACTAAAGCTTCATTATTTTGTTTTGAAACAGCTCCCTTAAAAATATTAGGAGGACGCCCTCCAGACTGGGAAAGTAATGGATCACGTTCCATTACGATTTCCTTAAAATCCAATTATGCTTTCAAATATTTGTAGTCAAACGATTTTTTATTTGAAAAATAAAAAATTTTTAATTTTAATTTTTAGTTTGACAGAAAATTCAAATATGTATATGTATATATTTTTTTTTAAAAATAATTTTTCAGAGCTTTCTAAAAAACGTCTCCTACGTTTTACAGCACATACAGTGGGGAGCAGAGGTGAGTACATGTTCTTATTTTCTGCACTTGCAGGTGCATAAAAATGGTAATAACAAAGCGATTTAAATTATTACTTTTTTATTTTATTTATTATTTAGTGGATTACAATAATGCTCTTAAAACAAAACAAAAAAACTACGTTTTCAGGGAACAAACTAAATTAAATAAAATTAAATCTTATGTACTCAGTTTTGCACTTTCAGGAAACAAAAAAAACTTTTAAATTTTTAATACTTAGTCCACAGTCCTTTATTTTTTAATGCACTATTTATGCGATTGGGCATACTTTCAATCAACTTTTGGATAATTGCATGTGGAATTCTCTGCCACTCCAGCTCCACACGTTGCCACAACTGAGCTAAGTTCGACGGAGCTGTTCGATACTGTCCCAACCGTCTTTTCACAATTGACCACAAATTTTCAATTGGATTGAGGTCGGGACTTTGCGGAGGCCACTGCATCAATTGAAATTTTCCATTCCTGTTGAAACACAACTTCTTCCTCAGGGTATGCGCTCAGATCTACAAAATCGGGAAGATGGGTCTGCAATATTTTTAAATAGTCTTATTTTCTCTTGATTCCATCAATTTTTTGTAATGGACCAACATGCCTCCATGTAAAGCAACCCCAAACCATGATGTTGCCTCCGCCGTGCTTTACAGTCTGTTTAACATGGTGTCGTTGTATACTCTCCCGCTGTCGACGCCAATAATACTGTTTACCGTCAGATTGATATCGGTTAAACTTGGATTCATCTGACCATATTACGCGTTTCCAGTCATCAACAGTCCAATATTTGTGTTGTCTGGCGAATTTTAAACGTGCTGAAACATTTTTATCTGACAGTGCAGGTTTAGGTTTTTTTACAGCTGAGATATGTATATCCAATATTGTGTAGCGCTCTTCTTGCTGTCCATCGGCTAACATTTTTATTTATTGCTAAGGAAGCTTCTTTTGGGGTTAAAGACGTGTCTGGTCTCATCTTTCTCATCATAAGGCGTGCGTCTCCATCAGATAATAATCTTTGGCGACTGAAAACCTGTCTTTGTGGAGCTACATTCCGCCGTTTAACACTCTAATAACTACTGATTGGCTTATATTAAGCTCTTTTGCTAACATATGTACGTGAAGAGGAGCCGTCCTTTGTTTTATTTATTATCAAATTTTCCACGGCTATCGATAGTTTCTTCATTCTTCAAAAAATATTAACTCGTTACTTTTATAAATTAAAAAAAGCGACGTTTTTGGAACACGCAGTTATTCAATTATGATTTAAAACTAAAATTCATACTGACAAAACTAAATATTGCAGCAACAAATTTAAAAACTTAATTTCAAATAACGGTAAATTAAAAAATGTTTCAATTATTTGGTTGAGAACAAGTGTGAGCAAAACTGAGTACATACAAGTTGTTTTGCTGTTATTTAAATTACTCTATTGTTTTATTGTTCTTTTATTTCTCTTATTAAGAATTATGTTAAGAAGTAAATAAGAATTAAAATAGAAAAAGAAATTTAAATTTTTATGATCTTTACAATGTAGAAAATACATATAGGTAGAGTTAGCCGAATGTCCACGTCCCCTAACGAAACGTCTGGTCCGTTTTGTTATTTGCTTACAATGTAAATGCTTACCGAATTTAAATGTCACGTAACGGAACGTCTCAATCTGTATAAATTAGTATTTCATGCCGTCTTTACGTGACAGTTGAAAGCAGTGATGGCCTGCTTGCAAATTAAATTGAATGCGGGTATTTTCGCTCTGTTTTTGATACTTTATTCCAGTATATCTATGGACTTTCGACAAAACGACTTCCAATACAACATATTTCCATATATATAAATATACATAGGCTTAGATGTACAAAATAAACAAATGCATATTCACACACAACAGAAATGAGAAATATATAACAGGCTTTAAATGGTTACAAAATATTGTTTTGTCTATGCACATTTACTAAATAATATATGTAAATGTGTATGTATATGCTAAAATACATATTTGTTTATTGTAAATCTATAATATAAATATCAGATATTAAATTATTAATGTTTTTTTACTTACACTAAATATTATCAGTTTAATCACTTGGTACTTTTTCTGCACAGCGGTCAACATTTAAACCTTTTGATTTCCCATCACTGTGTGTGTTGTTTTGTGTATACTTTTGCTTTTTTGTTTATGTATGTGGAAAACATATGATACGTTTTTAGATGTTCTATAAGTGCACCAACGTGCAAGCAGTCCGTTACAGTAAGTTGCGTGTACAGCAACGTTCGCCTAACTCAGCCTTATGACTATAGTCGAAATTAAATAAAGTATGTTTTAAATTGAACCGACTTTAACTGGGTGCCACCTCAAATGTAAAAAACTTTTCATAAAGATAAAACAAAAGATAAGCAGGTGGCATCGCTAAACAGATTAAATAAAAATAAAATACTGCATATCTTGTGGCGTTGAAAAATTTATTAAAACACAATACCTATGAATATCAGTAGAAAGCAACAACAAAATTACAAAATATTTTTGAGTTTGTTTTTGCTTTCAATGTAATTTTTGCCCTTGCGCTTTACATAATTAGGGCCTACATGTATTTTGTGTTTCTTTCCATAAAAGTTTTCCTCCAAATCATTAATAATTACAAAATATCGGCCAATATCTGGTAACATAAACATTTTTATCTTTTTGCACCAACCAGGGTTACCGGTAGCAATTTTTGAAAGGTCACACAAAAGGTAGTTTCATATAAATAAAGTCGCACAAAAAAATCGTTTGAGAAAATAAAAGTCGCAGATCTATTTTAAAGTTTTTTTTTTATTAATAAAAAGCAAAACAAAAAAAAAAAAAAATTAAACAACACAGTCATACAAACGGATTTTTTTCATGATTACCGTGGTTTTCAACAAAAAATTCAACAATTAAATCAACAAATTCTTGAAATAATCTGAGCAAATTAGTCTTTTGGCTTCCTTTAAATATTTTTATTCACGAATTTCACTTTTTGGACACAAAGTTTTTAATTAATTTTTTTTAATTTTAATTAATTTTTGTATTGGCGTTTCTTAAATATTGTCATTAATTGTTAAAAATTACACAAAAGTTAAAAATTAGCTTGATGAAACGAGTCTCCAAGGTTGCCCATTTGTACAAATAGCAATTGTAAGCGATTTCTTGAAACCCCTTCTTATTAATGGGTTTTTTTTTTGTTTTTCTATGTCGCTGAAGATGATTGCTTTGATTCACTAAAAGCTGTTTACAAATACTGCAAAAAGGCCGCTTTGACTCCATGTCCTGCTTAAGCCCTTTATACTTCAGTTAGTAGTCTCTCGAATACCTGCAGCGATGCTACCGTTATTTGTCTGTCACTGAAGTCTTAACGACCGAAGCTAAAAAGCTGAAATTTGGACCTGAATTTTAAAGCTGAAATTTGGACCAGAGATTAGTCTCTAAATCGTTCCACTAAGACGGTATTTTTGTATTAAAAAAGCGAAACGTAATATTCATACACGCTGTAAAAATATCGTGATATTTTGTCTAGATTTTGGTAATTAAACATTTGGTTTACAAGTTCTTTTTTAAAATGCCTTTAACATTAAATTAATAAATGCCTTGCTTCTACTGAACATTTTTAAATAATGAGTTAATACCCTCTTTATAGTCAAGTGCGATATGTATGTTATGAATATTGAGAAAAATAAGACAATATTACGTTTAGTAGTATATGAGCATTTTTGTATTGTTACACTCAAAAGAACTATCAAAATCCTTCCGTACTTAAGTGAAGACAAAGATGTGTCAAGAGTACGGTAAATGTGGATTTTCTTAAACCAAGTACAGAATTCTTGATGCAAGTACGGATTATTCAAGTCTCTGATCCGTATTTAAAATTATCCGAAAACAATAGCTAATATGTATATCATATGTATATCAGTTTAAATCGAATTCAGCAAATCTGGAGATATTGAGGTGTCAAAACTGTGAAATTTTTACGTTTTTAATAATCTTTTGTGAGCAATATTTAGATTAGGGATTCATTTACTAAAAGATGTCGGCCTTGCTTTTTATTTAGATTCACCTGACTAAATATTCTTTCGACTTTTCCGGATATTAATGTGTCGAAATCAGTATATTCTGAACAAATTTAGTTACAGTAGGAAAATCAAAGTCGGAACCAGCACGTTTGATTTCAGATTTTTTTTTCCAAAAACATGTTACAGATATTGCTTTCTTATTTAAGGTATTGTTAAGATTGTACAGTTTTAGTTCTCTAAACTCAAATTCAGATCTCGTTTTTCATTTTCTTTAATCAAATTTAAATTATATTTGAGTGATTTGGACTTATATTTTGAAAAGATTTTTAAGCTCGAGTCTTTTTCAAAATTTAATCTAACAACGAACTCAATGTAGAATTGGATACGACCATTAGTTATTTTTTGTACATCAAATGGAGATAAACTTGTATTAAAAAGTGTTTCAGCTGCATAAAAAACACTGTCATAATTAAGAAAATTCATAGGATTTTTATAATATACGAGATATTAGCACTTTGTATCAAATTTTGTTTTAAAAAGTTGCTCATTACTATATTGATTAATATTTTCATTTGGATATATGGATTGTGGATGTCAGTCGCTTCGCTTTGAAACATTCTGTTTATTATATTAATTATATTATTAATTAGATAAATTCATTTTATTAGCATCGTTTATATTATTTTATTTTTATTTTAAAAAATCTTCGGCCAAAAATCTTCAAATCTGCATTTCTATATTTTAGGGGAATAAAATCTGCAAAATGCAGATAAATCTGCACTATTGGCAACAGTGCCGACAACTGAATTAAGTACTTACTAATTTGCACAAAAACTATTGCCTACTTAACAGGGCAACTAATGAAAACAATTATCAGTTTCACACTTGCTGTTAAAATTAAGCACAATTTCATATTAATTTTAGGTAAACATGAGTTAAATGGATGCTGTAAAACCTGTTGATGGTTGTTTGTTTACATTTTTTTACTGTCCCTTTAAGTTGTTGCTTTTTTTTAGTTCGGTATTGATTTTAGTAATGAAAAGACGTAAAAAGTGCAAGTTGTGAGAAAAAATTTAAAGATATATAAAATTAAGGAAACAATTTAGTGTTATTAAGATACTAATTAGTGAAACAAAAGCAGTTTATATGTTTCTTTATAAAGTAAATAAAATATTTCGGAGTTTTTTTGGGGAAATGCTTCTTTAATGTGGCCACTAGTTGTTTGTGTGTTTTCTGTTGTTTCGTTTTGGCCGCCATTATCAGTTATTGTTTGGGAAAGTGTGAAAATCATAAAATAAATTAAAATACCTAATAATAAAAAGAAATTTGATTAAAAAAAAAGAAATTTAATTATTAAGCAAAAATTAAAAACATATTTGTACGAAATGTTTCTTCATTTTGTGGCAAAAATAAGAATCCGTTAAAAATCTAGGGAAGTAAAATAGTAGATTCGTAAATTTTGTTGAATAAAAGAAAATAAATAAAAAGAATGAAATACGAAAATGTGAAAATTAGTAAAGTTCTTTTTGAGACTTTATTTTTTTGCCTCTATTAAAGGCATACAAACTCAAGGAAAGTGCGTTAAATGTTAAATATCGTGATGAAAATTCCAAATTATTAATTTTACAAATCTTTGTTTAAAAGTATAATAAAATTAATTAAATAAAGTTATAGCTACATCAACAACAAAATGTAATGGTTGAAAGGTAAATGTTTTTATTTTATTTTTGTTTTTATAATTTATTAAAGTTAATTACGTATGTACGCTTTAAGTTTATGAAGTTTATTAAATAAATTTAAGTGCATAAATCTAAATATTTAATAGAAAATATTTTTAAAAAATTGCCACCAAAAGTAAATTGTCAGTTCAGACGATTGTAAAAAAAACCTTTCAATTTCAGTTGTAGACAACTGTCTGACAATAAATTCATCTGCCGATAAAAATTGTCAGTTCACACGGTTAGATAATTGCATGGCAAAAATAGCCATTTCTGTTGTTAAGTTTTATTTTAGAAATTACTTTTTAATCAATATTTCTGGTATTTATTTTCTGAGTTTTTTTTCCTCAAAAGTATGTTATTTTTGTGTGTTATTTATTCCTCGGAAAATAAAATTTATTTTTGAGTTTTATTTATTTATATCTCAACAAATAAAAATAAGTTTTGAGTTTTATTTTTTCCTTAGAAAATAACAGTAACTTTTTGATTTTTTTTTTTGCTTATAAAAACAAAGTAATTTTATCAATTGTTTTTCACTGCACTACACTTTATATTCTCACCTTCCCAAACAATAAGAAAAACAACTTACTTTTTCAATATTTACTGTAAAATCCGAATGAAGAACAAAAATACACCAACTTTTTAGGTCCAAAGCATAATCGGACAAATGAAAGTATAAATGATAAATATGCTGTTAATTAAAAACATGGGCCCATAATAATAGTCAAACGCTTAAGTAGGTTCCTTTTCAAAAACAACTTTAAAATAAAAACATACTTTTAATTATTTTGCAACTATGTATTGTGGAAATTGAAGTATGTTTTAAATTGAACCGACTTAACTGGGTGCCACCTCAAATGTAAAAAACTTTTCATACAAGATAAAACAAAAGATAAGCAGGTGGCATCGCAAAACATATTAAATAAAAATAAAACACAGCATATCTTGTGGCGTTGAAATTTTTTTAAAACGCAATACCTATGAATATCAGTAAAAAGCAACAACAAAATTACAAAATATTTTTGACTTTGTTTTTGCAATGTAATTTTTGCCCTTGCGCTTTACATAATTAGGGCCTATGTATATGTATTTTGTGTTTCTAACCATAAAAGTTTTCCTCCAAATTATTAATAATTACAAAATATCGGCCAATATCTGGTAACATAAACATTTTTATCTTTTTGCACCAACCAGGGTTACCGCTAGTAATTTTTGAGAGGTTACACAAAAGGTCGTTTCATAAAAATAAAGTCGCACAAAAAAGTTGTTTGAGAAAATAAAAGTCGCACATATATTTTTAAGGCTTAAGTCCAGTTTACCAACGCAGCTCCAAATAAAAAAAAAAGTACATAGGGTGATAGAAAATTGAAAAATAAGAAGAAAAAATAAAATGGCAAAATTCTCGGAAACGCATAGTTTCCGAGTTATGGACCTCTGAAGTTTTCATATGAATTTGCGATTTCCCATTACATTTCTGAACCTATATGGCCAATATTGGTATCATTTGAAAGCTTTTGAATAGATCTTTCTGGATATAAACATTTTATTTAAAAAATCTTAATCCATTAAGGAGCGGCGATGAATTTACGAAAAAACAAAAGTTTTTAGTAAGCATAAAAACCAATATATGTATTTATGTTTTAAATTTGTTTTTTAATTCACTTTTTTCTAAAATAAACTTAACTTAACTTTTATACTTACATACTTATTTCTATCTACACTAAGAAATTAAAAAAAAAATTAAAAAAATTATTCGCTCTCTGATTCGGGAGAAAACCTATGCAGAAAAGCATTAGTAAGCGAAGCCGGTGTTTGTTATACCATAGAGGAGAAAATCTGTTCATCCGGCCGAAGGCCGGCTATGCGGAGAAGCTTTATTTAGCGAAGCCGGTGTTTGTTATACCATAGAGGAAAAAATCCTTGTGCCCGGCCGCAGGCCGGCTATGCGGAGCTTTATTTAGCGAAGCCGGTGTTTGTTATACCATAGAGGAGAAAATCCTTGCGACCGGCCGTAGGCCGGCTATGCGGAGAAGCTTTATTTAGCGAAGCCGGTGTTTTTTATACCATAGAGGAGAAAATCCTTGCGCCCGGCCGAAGGCCGGCTATGTAGAAAAGCTTTATATAGCGAAGCCGGTGTTTATTATACCATAGAGGAGAAAACCCTTGCGCCCGGTCAAAGGCTGGCTATGTGGAGAAGCTTTATTTAGCGAAGCTGGGATTTTTTTGATAAAATTTTTATTACCTAGTGCACTTCCGTAATATTTTGATATAAAATTTTGTAAAAACTGTATTAGGAGCTAAAGAGTTAAAACGTTTTAAAAAAATTTTGCATTTCCAGAAAGATCTGTTCAAAAGCTTTCAAATGATACCAATATTGGCCATATACGTTCAGAAATGTAGTGGGAAATCACAAATTCATATGAAAACTTCCGAGGTCTATAACTCGGAAACTATGCGTTTCCGAGAATTTTGCCATTTCATTTTTTCTTCTTATTTTTCAATTTTCTATCACCCTATGTACTTTTTTTTTTATTTGGAGCTGCGTTGGTAAACTGGACTTGTTCCATTTTTAAAGTTTTTTTTATTAATAAAAAGCAAAACAAAAAAAATTAAAAAACACAGTCATACAAACGGATTTTTTTCATTATTACCGTGGTTTTCAACAAAAAATTCAACAATTAAATCAACAAATTCTTGAAATAATCTGAGCAAATTAGTCTTTTGGCTTCCTTTAGATATATTAAGCACAAACTTCACTTTTTAGACACAAAGTTCAAATTTTTTTTATATATTTCTTATTTCATTTTTTTTTTAAATTTATTTTTGTATTGGCATATCTTAAATATTAACATTAAGTGTGTAAAATTACACAAAAGTTAAAAAAGAGCTTGATGAAACCAGTCTCCAAGTTTGCCCATTTGTACAAATAGCAATTGTAAGCGATTTAATGAAACCCCTTCTTATTAATGGGTTTTTTTTTTATATTTCTATGTCGCTGAAGATGATTGTTTTGATTAATTAAAACTGTTTACAAACACTGCAAAAAGGCCGCTTTGACTCCATGTCTTGCTTAAGCCCTTTATACTTCAGCTAGTAGTCTCTCGAATACCTGCAGCGATTTCAACGTTATTTGTCTCATACTCCGTGGTTTCCTCTGTCACTGAAGTCTAAACGACCGAAGCTAAAAAGCTAAAATTTGGACCTAAATTTTGAAGTTGAAATTTGGACCAGAGATTGGTCTCTAAATCGTTTAACTAAGACGGGATTTTTGTATTAAAAAAGCGAAACGTAATATTCATACACGCTGTAAAAATATCGTGCTATTTTGTCTAGATTTTGGTAATGAAACATTTGGTTTACAAATTATTTTTTAAAATGCCTTTAACATTAAATTAATAAATGCCTTGCTTCTACTGAACATTTTTAAATTTTGAGTTAAAACCCCCTTTATGGTCAAGTGCGATATGTATTTTATGAATATTAAGAAAAATAAAACATTATTACGTTTAATTCATTTAAATATACATTAAAAATAAGTTGAAATACATACATGTACTAGCAAACATAAAAAGTGTATGAGCATTTTTGTATTGTTACACTCAAAAGAAATATCAAAATCAATCCGTACTTAAGTGAAGACAAAGAGGTGTCAATAGTACGGTAAATATGGATTTTCTCAAACCAAGTACAGAATTCTTGATGCAAGTACGGATTATTCAAGTCCCTGATCCGTATTTAAAATTATCCGAAAACAATAGTTAATATGTATATCATATGTATATCAGTTTAAATCGAATTAAGCAAAACTGGAGATATTGAGGTGTCAAAACTGTGTAACTTTTTAAGTTTTTAATAATCTTTTGTGAGCAATATTTCGACTAGGGATTCATTTTCTAAACGATGTCGGCCTTAAGTCTTATTTAGATTCACCTGACTAAATAGTCTTTCGACTTTCCCGATGAATGTGTCAAAATCAGTATATTCTGAACAAATTTAGTTAGAGTAGGAAAATCATAGTCAGAACCAGCACGTTTGATTTCAGATTTTCTTTTTCCAAAAACATGTTACAGTTATTTCTTTCTTATTTAAGGTCTTGTTAAGATTGTACAGTTTTAGTTCTCTAAACTCAAAATCCAGATCTCGTTTTTAATTTTCTTTAAACGAATTTAAATTATATTAGAGTGACTACTTATTATTAAATTTGGACAAATAATTTAAAAAAATTTTTAATCTCGAGTCTTTTCAAAATTTAATCTAACAACGAACTCAATGTAGAATTGGATACGATCATTAGTTATTTTTTCTACATCAAATGGAGATAAGCTTGTATTTAAAAGTGTTTCAGCTGCATAAAAAACACTGTCATTTAATGAAAATTAAATTTAATGAACTTAAGCCTAATTAAAAATAGTAAAAATTTGGATTAAAAACCATGAATAGTTCAACAAAATAACCACAATACTAATTATTGTTAAAGCTAAGGCACAAGCTCTATGTGTTCATTTGTCCTTCAAGTTGTGCTGAAAAATGCCAACAAGAAAAAAGAAAGACAAAAAACATGATAAACAAAAAATGTACTTTGGACTTCAAGAAGAATTCTTGACAAAAGTACGGAAAAAATAGAAGTAAGGAAAACATGTGAGATCAATTAAAAATGGATAATCATTCAATAAGCAAATTTCGATCTACCAAAGGTTAAAATACAATTTGGTTTAAGGATTGATGTTTGACTACTGACGTCAGCAGTCATCGATGGCTGCGAGTGTAAGACGGCAAATCCCTTTGAGAAGACCTAGTGGTTGAGGTCGAAACATGTCAGGGTAACCAGCCGCCTGGGTTCGAATCACACGCCAGCCAGCCTGGCTTCGAATCCCAGGTCAGTCAAGAATGAAAATTATCAATAACAATTTTAATTAATCTTCCATGTTGTAAAAATTCCTTTCTTCATAAAAATAATTTAATGAAAATTAAATTTAATGAACTTAAGCCTAATTAAAAATAGTAAAAATTTGGATTAAAAACCATGAATAGTTCAACAAAATAACCACAATACTAATTATTGTTAAAGCTAAGGCACAAGCTCTATGTGTTCATTTGTCCTTCAAGTTGTGCTGAAAAATGTCAACAAGAAAAAAGAAAGACAAAAAACATGATAAACAAAAAATGTACTTAGGACTTCAAGAAGAATTCTTGACAAAAGTACGGAAAATATAGAAGTAAGGAAAACATGTGAGATCAATTTAAAATGGATAATCATTCAATAAGCAAATTTCGATCTACCAAAGGTTAAAATACAATTTGGTTTAAGGATTGATGTTTGACTACTGACGTCAGCAGTCATCGATGGCTGCGAGTGTAAGACGGCAAATCCCTTTGAGAAGACCTAGTGGTTGAGGTCGAAACATGTCAGGGTAACCAGCCGCCTGGGTTCGAATCACACGCCAGCCAGCCTGGCTTCGAATCCCAGGTCAGTCAAGAATGAAAATTATCAATAACAATTTTAATTAATCTTCCATGTTGTAAAAATTCCTTTCTTCATAAAAATAATTTAATGAAAATTAAATTTAATGAACTTAAGCCTAATTAAAAATAGTAAAAATTTGGATTAAAAATTCATAGGATTTTTATAATATACGAGATTTTAGCACTTTGTATCAAATTTTGTTTTAAACAGTTGCTCATTACTATTTTTATTAATATTTTCATTTGGATATATGGATTGTGGATTTCAGTCGCTCCGCTATGAGACATTCTGTTTATATTATTAATTGGATAAATACATTTTATTTGCATCGTTTATATTATTTTATTTTTATTTTAAAAAATCTTCGGTCAAAAATCTCCAATCTGCATTTCTATATTTTAGGGGCATAAAATCTACAAAATGCAGATAAATCTGTACTTCTGGCAACAGTGCCGACTACTCAATTTAGTACTTACGTATTTGCACAAAAACAATTGCCTACTTAATCGGGCAAATAATGAAAACAATTATCAGTTTCACACTTGCTGTTAAAATTTAGCACAATTTCATATTAATTTTAGGCAAACATGATTTAAATGGATGCTGTAAAACCTGTTGTTGCTTCTTTGCTTACATTTTTTTACTGTTCCATTAAGTTGTTGCTTTTTTTTTTAGTTCGGTATATATTTTAGTAATGAAAAGACGTAAAAAGTGCAAGTTGTGAGAAAAAATTTAAAGAAATGTAAAATTAAGAAAAAAATTAAGTGTTATTAAGATACTAATTAGTGAAACAAAAGCAGTTTATATGTTTCTTTATAAAGTAAATAAAATATTTTGGAAAAATTAATGTTTATTCAGTTTTTTTGGGGAAATGCTCCTTTAATGTGGCCACTAGTTGTTTGTGTGTTTTCTTTTCTGTTGTTTCGTTTTGGCCGCCATTATCAGTTATTGTTTAGGAAAGTGTGAAAAATTCTGAAATAAATTAAAATAATAATAAAAAGAAATTTGATACAAATAAAAGAAATTTAATTATTAAGCAAAAAGTAAAAATATTTAAACGAAATGTTTTTTTATTTTGTGGCAAAAATAAGAATCCGTTAAAAATCTAGGGAAGTAAAAAAGTATATTCGTAAATTTTGTTTGAATAAAAGAAAATAAATAAAAAGAATGAAATAGCTACGAAAATGTGAAAATTAGTAAAGTTCTATTTGAGACTTATTTCTTTTTGCCTCTATTAAAGGCGATTTGTTTACTCAAGGAAAGTGCGTTAAATGTTAAATATCGTTATAAAAATTCCAAATTATTAATTTTTCAAATCTTTGTTTAAAAGTATAATAAAATTTATTAAATTAAGTTCTAGGTAGCTACATCAACAACAAAATGTAATGGTTGAAAGGTAAGTATTTTAATTTCATTTATGTTTTAGTAATTTATGTAAGTTAATTACGTACAGTGTTGGAAAAAATAATAGGGACGATCCTTACTTTCGCAAACAGATGCAAACAGTTTCTTTCTATTAAGTTTTTTTGGGGGGTCCCGCTATTTAACTGTTCCTAAAATAACGGATTTTCATTATTTGTTTACTTTTTCTCTTTTGAGCTTTTATTTTATATTTATTTGCAAAAAAAATCAGTGAAGTTGTAATTTCAATTGAAAAAAATAATAGGGACACTTAATGTTTTGGAAAAAATATTTATTTTTTTTTAACATTACCATCATTTCCAAATACTTTTTCAATACTTGGTTGAAGATCCTTTCATTTTTATAACCTCCTGACAACGGCGATTCATAGATCCCACAAGATTCGCACATACCTCGGGCGGAATTGAGTACCAGGTTTCTTGAATTTTTTCCCACAACTCTTGTTTGTTTTTCGATTTAAAGCTACCAATTTTATTTTTGAGGACTCCCCAGAGATGCTTAATGGGGTTTAAGTCCGGTGATTGAGACGGCCACTCCATTACAAGCACCTTGTTCTGCTGAAACCACATTTTGACGCTTCTAGCGGAATGCTTGGGATCATTATCCTGCATGAATTCCCATTTTAGTGGCATTTCATCCTCAGCAAATGGAAGCATTTTATTCTGGAGAACGTCTGTATAGTCAGCAGCATTCATTTTTCCCTGAATCCAAACTATTGGACCAACTCCAGAGCCCGAAAAACATCCCCATAGCATTATAGAACCACCACCGTGTTTGACGGTTTTTTTGGTATATTTTGGATCAAATGCAGCATTTTCCGTCAGATTCAAATAAATTGACTCTTGTTTCGTCTGACCATAGCATGTTGTTCCAGTTTTTACGGCACAGGTGTCGCCTGGCAAATTCCAACCTTTTTTGTATGTTTTTCTTGCTCAACAGTGGTACTCTTCTTGGACTGCGTCCCATTAATCCGACTTCCTGCAGCCTATTTCTTATTGTTCGACTTGTCACTGAAGCACACAATTAATTTTTAAGGCTACTTGATGACTTAAAGGGGTTATTTTTGGAAAGTCGAACTAAACGTTGGTCAAAACGCGCTGACGTTTTACGTTTTCTACGTCTAGTTTCATGACTTTTTTTCGAATGAATGGCATTGAATACTTTAGTTTTGGAACACTTCATTATCTGTGCAATTTTTCTAATTGATAACCCGTCCGAATTTAATTTAAGAATAACATTTTTTTTCAGATTCAGTATAATGAACACCACGACCCATTTTGAAATTTATTTACCGAAGACATAAATCATAAACACGATACCAATAAGATTAAATTAATCACATTAACTTTGCTTTACGGATTTTTAATATGTTTATGTTAAAAATAATAATTTTTTTGGACTAATGGTAATTTTTTGTAATGCGTCCCTATTATTTTTTCCAATTGAAATTACAACTTCACTGATTTTTTTTGCAAATAAATATAAAATAAAAGCTCAAAAGAGAAAAAGTAAACAAATAATGAAAATCCGTTATTTTTGGAACAGTTAAATTGCGGGACCCCCAAAAAAAACTTAATATAAAGAAACTGTTTGCATCTGTTTGCGAAAGTAAGGATCGTCCCTATTATTTTTTCCAACACTGTATGTACGCTTTAAGTTTATGAAGTTTATTAAATAAATTTAAATGCATAAAATGGTCGTTATCTAAATATTTAATAGAAAATATTTTTAAAAAATTGCCACCAAAAAGATTTTTAAGCTCGAGTCTTTTTCAAAATTTAATCTAACAACGAACTCAATGTAGAATTGGATACGACCATTAGTTATTTTTTGTACATCAAATGGAGATAAACTTGTATTAAAAAGTGTTTCAGCTGCATAAAAAACACTGTCATAATTAAGAAAATTCATAGGATTTTTATAATATACGAGATATTAGCACTTTGTATCAAATTTTGTTTTAAAAAGTTGCTCATTACTATATTGATTAATATTTTCATTTGGATATATGGATTGTGGATGTCAGTCGCTTCGCTTTGAAACATTCTGTTTATTATATTAATTATATTATTAATTAGATAAATTCATTTTATTAGCATCGTTTATATTATTTTATTTTTATTTTAAAAAATCTTCGGCCAAAAATCTTCAAATCTGCATTTCTATATTTTAGGGGAATAAAATCTGCAAAATGCAGATAAATCTGCACTATTGGCAACAGTGCCGACAACTGAATTAAGTACTTACTAATTTGCACAAAAACTATTGCCTACTTAACAGGGCAACTAATGAAAACAATTATCAGTTTCACACTTGCTGTTAAAATTAAGCACAATTTCATATTAATTTTAGGTAAACATGAGTTAAATGGATGCTGTAAAACCTGTTGATGGTTGTTTGTTTACATTTTTTTACTGTCCCTTTAAGTTGTTGCTTTTTTTTAGTTCGGTATTGATTTTAGTAATGAAAAGACGTAAAAAGTGCAAGTTGTGAGAAAAAATTTAAAGATATATAAAATTAAGGAAACAATTTAGTGTTATTAAGATACTAATTAGTGAAACAAAAGCAGTTTATATGTTTCTTTATAAAGTAAATAAAATATTTCGGAGTTTTTTTGGGGAAATGCTTCTTTAATGTGGCCACTAGTTGTTTGTGTGTTTTCTGTTGTTTCGTTTTGGCCGCCATTATCAGTTATTGTTTGGGAAAGTGTGAAAATCATAAAATAAATTAAAATACCTAATAATAAAAAGAAATTTGATTAAAAAAAAAGAAATTTAATTATTAAGCAAAAATTAAAAACATATTTGTACGAAATGTTTCTTCATTTTGTGGCAAAAATAAGAATCCGTTAAAAATCTAGGGAAGTAAAATAGTAGATTCGTAAATTTTGTTGAATAAAAGAAAATAAATAAAAAGAATGAAATACGAAAATGTGAAAATTAGTAAAGTTCTTTTTGAGACTTTATTTTTTTGCCTCTATTAAAGGCATACAAACTCAAGGAAAGTGCGTTAAATGTTAAATATCGTGATGAAAATTCCAAATTATTAATTTTACAAATCTTTGTTTAAAAGTATAATAAAATTAATTAAATAAAGTTATAGCTACATCAACAACAAAATGTAATGGTTGAAAGGTAAATGTTTTTATTTTATTTTTGTTTTTATAATTTATTAAAGTTAATTACGTATGTACGCTTTAAGTTTATGAAGTTTATTAAATAAATTTAAGTGCATAAATCTAAATATTTAATAGAAAATATTTTTAAAAAATTGCCACCAAAAGTAAATTGTCAGTTCAGACGATTGTAAAAAAAACCTTTCAATTTCAGTTGTAGACAACTGTCTGACAATAAATTCATCTGCCGACAAAAATTGTCAGTTCACACGGTTAGATAATTGCATGACAAAAATAGCCATTTCTGTTGTTAAAGGGATCGTAACTGTTATAAGTTTTATTTTAAAAATTACTTTTTAATCAATATTTCTGGTATTTATTTTCTGAGTTTTTTTTTCCTCAAAAGTACCTATAAGTTATTTTTGTGTTTTATTTATTCCTCGGGAAATAAAATTTATTTTTGAGTTTTATTTATTTATATCTCAACAAATAAAAATAAGTTTTGAGTTTTATTTTTTCCTTAGAAAATAACAGTTACTTTTTGAATTTTTTTTTTTTTTTGCTAACAAAAACAAAGTAATTTTGTCGACCTAATGCCGAATTCATCCCCAGAGTCCGTGCAAAAACTCATATTTGTTATATTCAAATTTGTATTTTTATCACTCAAAAAACTGATTGCTTTTCATATAAATTTGACTAAACAATCACTTGCCTGTCATTTGGAAACAGCACATAAAAAAAACCTTTTATTGCTAAGGAAAAAATAAGACTCAAAAATAATTTTTATTTTCTCGGCAAAAAATAAAACTAAAAAATAGTTTTTATTTCGTAAGGAATAAGTAAAACTCAGAAAATAATCGGAAAAGGTTAGTGTTTTATTACAAAAAAATAGATCAATGCATCTAAAGGTAGTCGTCCATGTTACAACACGCAAAGAAAAAAACATGGTTGATACAATCACAATCGCAAACTATCATTAATGTTTGTGGTTATGATTGTGTCAAACACGTCTTAAGGAACAATATATGTTCTGACATAATGTTTTTAACCAATTATTGTCTCAAACATATTATTATGTTTAGAAGAAGAAGGCAAACGATCTTTCAAACCATGTTTCTATATTTTCCAACACCATGCAAAATGTCTTCTTTGACAAGTTATATGGTTCTCAATAAAAACAATAAAAAAATTTTATTGAAAAAAATTTATGTTTTATTACAAATATGCAGCATATATTAATAAATAAAATATAGTAAATATTAAAAATAAAATTAAATACATACAATTTTATAAATGTGTGTGTGTTTTAATTTATAAATTATATTTTGTGGTACAAATTTTCCCAAAAAATAAGAGATCTATGCAGACTTACTTCGGCATGTAATAACACTTTTCAAATTAAACTTGCCTTTTATTTCTTTTATGAAATATATCATATCAATATGCTGTTGAATAGTTATTAAAAAGGCGGTGCTAATGACAACATTTTGTGTCAAAATTTATATGGCGGTTTCAGTGTTGTAGGTTCTTTGGCTGCAAAAACGACAAAGTAATTGCTTATTTATATATTTTTATAATTATTTATAAATAACTTACCTGTTTCAATAAACGTATAATAATTTATATTGTTAATTTTGCAAGGTAGTATGATCTTTTTCTCCCCGAAAAATGTTTTAATTATTTTGTAAACATTCATGTTTCCTGATTAACTAACGCTTGCGGATGGTTTGCTTCGACTGTTTGTTTCGACAATAAATGTTTGCTCACTAAGAGAATGTGTTTTAAAGCAAACAAACATTATGGTATTAAAAATATCTTCTGTGTGCAACAATATTATGATTTTAATTGTATAGTTGAAAATATATATATTATAGTAGCAAACATATTTAATAATTTAAAATGTTTAGCTAGATCAGAGTAACCTTTTAGGTGTAAAAGGCCATATAATATTATTATAGCGAATGTAAAAATGTTAAGGACAAAAAACCATTTTTGAGGTTATATTATGACTATAAATAATTTATTAGGGTAAACGTATTATGTAAATATGAATAAAAATGGTCGTAGTGACCATTCCATAATCGTGTTTTATCTCTGCGTGTACATAACATAAATGGTAGTATAATGCACGGATTTCTATAAGACTTGGCACAAATTTATTCTATATGACTAGAAATTACATTGTTAAATTTGGTGAAGATCGATCCATAATTTACCATAGGTCCCACATAAAGCATCTCGGAAAAAAGCTTAGTACGCCTAAAACAATAATAAATGATGATTTTGTGATAAAATTTGATACGTCACAGCTTTAAGGAATTAAAAAACCATATAAAGTATATAAAACAGTTTAGTACGCCTAAAGCGGCAACGAATAATGTTCTTGTATCAAAATTTTGTCTTGCGTAGTTTCATTATTCTTCAAATCAGATCCATAATTTACCATATTCCCCATATAATGCTTACTCTGGGAAATTACTGAAACCGTAGCAGATAAAGATGTTGTGGTAAACTTTGGTTCAAATTAGCTTCATATGGCCAGAAATAATACCATGCAATTTTGTAATAATCGGTCCATAATTTACCTTAGGTCTCATATTAAGCAGCCTTTTTAAAACCACATTAAAACTATGAAACTACTACATCGAAATTTGTTCTAATATCGGTTTTTTTAATACCAGAAAACACTCTACAGAATTGTTGTACGATTGATCCATAATTTACCATGGATTCAATATAAACTTCACTCTCGAAAATATTTGTTCATATTAACTTTTATATGACTAGAAATAAACGCATACAGCTTTCTGATTGTCGGTCAATAAATTCCCATATGTAGGTCTTAACCGCGACGATATGTACTGAAGTCCTTTTTTATAAAGAGTAAATCATAATTTATAGATCCCATATAGGGCCCACGCCTGAAGTATTCTAACTGTCGGCAAAGATTCGGCACAGCCGAATAAAGCACTCTTACTGGTCTACTTTAAATTTAAAAAATAATCTTATTTTCAGCCCCTGGTTGTTACATTGTCGGAAAAAGAAAATTGTGTGTACTTTTATAAATTGGAAAAGTGGAAATACTTTTATTGAAGGGACAAAGCAATAGCGAGTATTTTAATTTTTTAGGTTGCTTTAAATAGATTTCATTAATAAAATTAATTTTAATATTTTAATTTTGCAAAATTTAAATTTGTTTCGCTTGTCACTTATACATATCAGGCATGTTAATTATGGCACAATTGTAAATTTTTTGACATATTAGTGGCTTTTCTTTAAGGCGCGTCGAAGTGTGACCATTTAAGTGAAAGCAAAAATAAACTTTACGAAAATTGTTTTTGCTATCTATAAACTTCTGAAATCAAATTAGCGTAAGAATTTTTGTAAATTTGTTTTGTTTTCATGTAATGTTTTAATCCTTCGACGCGTTTTCAAGAATAGCCACAATTTTAAATTGTATTGGCACTGCGGTTCTAACGCTCCAAAGATCGCGTGTTATCGAGCAGCTCATCATAGTTACCATGATGAACCGTGAACAAAGTACCGAAAAAGGGTTCCGGAGTGCAATAGTCCAGCCCCGCCAGGTCCTGAGACGCGCGAAGCGTGACCCTGGCATGACCATAGTTCCGCGAAGACCATAGGCCCACCGCCCCCAGTCTCATAGCGGAAGTCAAGGCCTGTTGTTCGGCCATGATATCAATCGGCAACCAGTCTAACATAGTAAACAGTGCCTTTGTCGGTGTCGAGCGGAGTGATCCCGTGATCATCAGCGCAGCCAACCTATATACTTTCCCAAGCATCCTGCAGTACCGTCCCCTTTCCATGGCAGGCCACCACACTATGACCCCATAGAAGAGAATCGGTTTTACCACCGCTTCAAAGATCCATTCGACACCCTTGGGGCCCAGGCCCCAGCTCCTGCCCAAGGATCTCTTGCAGGTGTATAAGGCCACCATAGCCCTATCGACCCTCGTCTGAACGTTGAGTTCCCATGATAGTTTGCTATCGAGAATTACGCCCAAATATTTGGCACTGTTCGAGAGCTTCAGCTCCGTGCCGTTCAGCCTAGGAAGCCTAAAGTTGCCAACCTTGTACTTCCTGGTAAAGAGTACCAACTCAGTTTTCCGTGGATTGACACCAAGTCCACAGGAAATGCTCCAAGAGCTTAGAATCCGCAATGCAGATTCCATACAATGGGACAGTGTGTCCAGGTGTTTACCCGCGACCGCCACCGCCACGTCATCCGCATACGCGACGGTTCTTATCCCCAATCTGTCGAACCGGCACAGCAAAGTGTTCACCGTCAGGTTCCACAGTAGAGGGGACAGAACCCCACCTTGCGGGGTGCCCCTGTGCACAAATCTGCAAACATCGGTAGCACCCATCGTGGATTCAATGATCCTATTATCGAGTAAATTACCAATAAATCCACAAATTGCATCGTCAACCCCAACCTCTCTCATCGACTCCAAGATGGAGTTGGGTTTGACATTATTGAAAGCTCCCTCAATGTCCAGAAAGGCCACAAGTGAGTATTCCCGAAATTCAAGGGATTTCTCAATGTAGCCGACCAGTGAGTGGAGCGCCGTCTCCACAGACTTGCCCTTGGTGTAGGCATGCTGCGATGAAGAGAGCAAATGTCTAGGAATAGACATCCTCAGATGAATATCAATGACCCTTTCCAGGGTCTTGAGAAGAAATGACGACAGGCTGATTGGCCTGTAGTCCTTAGGTCCGGTGTGGGATGTTTTACCCCCCTTTGGAATGAAAACAACCCTACATCTAGTCCATCGGATGGGAACGTACGAGAATCTAATACATTCCGTATAGATAGCGGACAGCCAAGGAATCAGAAGCCCCGCGTTCTTTTGAAGGTCGGCCGGAATAATACCGTCCGGACCAGGAGCCTTAAAGGAGTCGAAGCTCCTTATCGCCCAATTGAGCCTATCATAGCACAGAGAAATGGACACTGGTCCAGGCTCTGATAAGCAGTTGATCTTCCGTGGTGTTGGAAGGGAATTGCCAGGAAAGTGCGTGTCAATTAACACCTCCAGCGTCTCCTGACTATTCGTAGTCCAGCTACCATCAGCTTTCTGAATGTAGCTAGGGACAGCCGGGCAAGAAGCCATTATTTTGCGCAACCGGTTTGTCTCAGAGGATCCTTCCACGCCACTGCAGAAGTTCCTCCAGGCATTCCGTTTCGCCGATCTAACCAAATTCTTGAACCTATTCAATGCCGACTTATAATCCGCCCAGTTTCCCAGACGTTTAGCCATATTGAATAACCTACGACAGTCTCTGCGAGACTGTGCAATCTCAGGGCTCCACCATGGTGGCTTGCCCCCCTTCTTCCTAACCACTGGCCTACAGGCCAGTTCCGTTGCCTGTCGCAGTGCCCCCGATAGGAATTCCACTGCCATTTCAGTCTCCGTAACGCCACTAATGACAGGGACTGAGCCCAGAGAATCAGCGAGTAGACTAGCCTGATAGTCCCACCTCGTTCTCCTCCTATTCACAAAAGTACACACCCCCAAGGGGGGTGGACCCAATTGAAACTCAACATACCTGTGGTCCGAAAAAGAACAGTCATCTGAGACCGCCCAGTTACTTATCAAGTCGGAGTGTTCCGAGCTGACCAATGTCACATCAAGAACCTCCTGCCTATTAGCTACAATGAACGTAGGTTCCGCGCCTATGTTTGCTATTTCTAGATTACTGCTACAGATAAAAGAAAATAGCGACTCACCTCTAGTGTTGGTGTTGGAGCTGCCCCACGTGATGTGGTGCGCATTAGCGTCAGCACAGATAACCACCGGGATACCCATGGAGCCGGCTTTGGCTACCAAGCCACGAACAAGCCTATTAGGTGGCTCATTGTCCTGGTCATGCGCCATATAGCCCGATACGATCCAGGTCGATATGTCGCCCATCTCTAGGGCCGCTGAAGTTGTGTCTCCATCACTGAAATCAGAAAGAATGAAGATATCCAGCGTGTTTTTAGCCAAAATACAAGATCTAATTTTACCTGTTGCTTTGGCATATAGGAGCTTATAGCCCTTGAGGTTTAATCCGCAAACCCGATCCTTGTGGATCCATGGCTCTTGGATCATTATTAGCTCCTCCTCTCTCTCTACCACCCGGAGGAGCAGTGCAGCGGATGCTGCCTTAGAGTGGTGAAGGTTTATCTGTGTCACCTTCACCATGTCCAGTATTAACGACCGTGACATTGGCGTCCTCCTGATCTGATTCCAGGAGGGCGTCCTCATCAGCCAATTCACCCATGCGTTCAAAGAGGTCACCCAGCATGTCAGAGACGGACGGGGTGTCTTCATTGTCACATGAATGAACGGAAGCGTCATTCGTGCAGTCCGCAGGCTGCGTAGGCTCCACAACCTTCGGAGCGGGATCGCCCTTGTCATCACCTCGGTAGACACGGAGCAAGATGGTACTAAAACCGTAGTAAATCTTGCCCTGTTTCTCCCTCAGTGGCTTCAAGGAGTCCTGATTCAGGACAACGATCGCCGTTCTTGAGGATCCTTCAGCTGCTGAAACCTTGACAACTTTCCAGTTATGAGTGGGAAGTTGGGGGTTGCAGCACTGAATAATCTTCAAGATTTCCTCCGGTGCAGAAGGTTCCGCTGGGATGGTGACGATGGATCTAGGTCTCCGTGGTATCTCACTCACCAAAACCACGTCGAGCCTAGCACCTTCCCATATTTCGCCAATCGCTCCAATGGCAAGCTTTAGCAGAAGTGCAGAGCGCTCATCCACACACGCCATCAGCTTAACGTGACCCTGGTACCAGCCAGCATCGTCGCATTGCGGGGGTGCTCCTGGATTCTCACTAAGGATCTTCCAAAAGACACCCATCATTTGCTGTTTCACCAAGTCCCACCTAGAGTGGGAGATGGATCCATCAGCAGCACTTCTGTCTATAATAGCCTAACAAGATGGTCTTTCGCCACCTCGCTGTAGGACCTATTAGTCGACTTTGGTGCATGCTTGGGACGTTTTGTCCCTGGTTGCTGTCTAACGGCTGTCGCTTCTTCCTCCGAACGTTGCCGTTTAGGCATTGCCTTTGCAGGGGCAGGAGGTGAAACGCTTTGAAGCCCAGCAGTAAGGGCCTTAGCCCATGCCAATGAAGCTTCCTGTTCTGCAGAAAGCTCATTGGCATCTTTGGAGCCGAATAGCTCGATAACACGCAAGGCAGCACGCCTTGAGTTAGATGCCCTCTTTGAAGGATTTTTATGCCGAGGTGTCTTCTTAATGACGCCGGAGTTGGCGGGGGGAGGTACAGAAGTGGGACAGGATGTAATCATCTCCGTCCCTCTTTGCACAATAGGCATATGGGAAGCTGCTTTGTTGGACGACTTTGTCATTTCCAACTTTGCAGTACCCGAAGCATGGACTTTATCCGCTCTGACGGAAAGGGCTGATGCGGCTTTTGATGTACTTGGCGCGAAAGACAGAGGTACATCGCCGCTGTTAGGTGTCGAGGCTGATACAGCCACCGACGGGATCGTCTTCGTCTTATTGTCCTTATCATTTGTCCTTTTCATGTCTTGTTCCGTGCCATTGTTCGTTTGTTGTTTGTTCCGTTTTTGATTTTTGTTTTTAAAAGGAGAGTTCATTTTGGTCCCACGAGTGTAGGGGATCTGGAGGTCCGCCGCGTCATAGCCCCCAATAACGCGGTAAGGGCGTAGTCTATTTGCTGAGGTGCCCAGGTATCAGCAAAGCTCCGTGATAATACAGTCGGTAACCCCTGACTGCAAACCAACCGATAGGCACGGGTCGCATAACACCTCGGTTTAGGGGATGGATAACCTTTCGTTGCCAAGGCCTTTAAGTTCACTGCCCTCATCTCGGGAATCACCAGATGCTGGCAAAATGCCCGGATCAAGACACGGACCACAGCCAAGACGTAAGCCACCACATCGCTTCAAGATTGTTATCCATACTAGTGATATTAAGTTAGTACAAAATCCGAAACCCTATTTTCAATCGCTGATACGTATATATTTGCAGCGCTGCTAAGAGGAAAAGGTTTGTCAGAGACCAGACACATAAACTTCGCACATCTGACAATAAAAAATGAGCTAACAAAGTCTAACAATGATCTGCCAAAAGCAATGAATACGGTTCACAATGTACTGATAACGCTTTCTCTGACAACGTTGTCAAACAAATATTGCCAGTTTACACGGTTGCAATACATTTCCAGCATATTTAACTGACAATATTGTTAGATCTGATATTTGTCTGTATGAAGCTTAAGGCTTCTTTTGTTTATTTTCATCTTCTTTTACAAGAGACTGTAAAAAAAAGAAATTTATTGAGTATATATGATAGTTTTAATTTATTAGTTATTTTGTATTTGCTATTAATAATATTTATTTATTTGTTTTGTTTAACGAACAAAATTTTTTCCACATTTTCTTTGGAAAGATTTGAACGCAGTTCGCTTAATCCCAATTTAAGACCAGAGGATACTGTTCTTCCCACGCTTTCCTGGGTTGCAGAAACACAATATATAAAAACGTATTATGAATTTGTTTGACTCCCATGAGAGTTGAGAAATTAGTTTATCAATCAAAATGAGCGAGCCTTGGAGAAAAATGATCGATTTCATAGCGGTAGGATTTTGATCCTCATTATGACTTTCTTTGTTTCTTGTTCCCTAACAACATTTTGGGCCTTCAAATACTGACTCGAAAGCTACCCTAAAAGAAGACTAACGGTCATTTTACTAGTTAGATGACCAGTAGTGCTCACCGATATATTGGTTTTAGTTTCTATTAGTTTATTAAGAGCAAAATGAAAAAACTGACCGAAACTTTGTGCGTATGTGATCTTGCTTCTCTCTCTAACTCATTATATCTCTCTCTCTCTAACTTATTAATTAAATGTAAAATTGATGCAAGTGTGTTAGTTAAATTTTTTTTTTAGTTTTGGTTATGCATTTCTTGTAGGGTATGTATTGTGTTTTATTTAGCTGGTTCTGATAAATAAGGAAAAAGGAAATAATACAAAAACAATTCAATAAAAGGAATAAAAAAATAGCAAATTAAATATATCGGCGATACTTCACGTGGGTGCTCCGGTAGGCTAGCTGGTAGTGAGCTAGTCTATCAGTACTGGGGGTTGCGGGTTCGACCGAAAAAATATCGGTATCGGCGATATTTTACTGTCGATATGCCGATACTTTTTTATAGTTTTTTTTTGAACAAAGAATTCAATTCGCAATGCTTATTTTTTGCATAACAACTAATAGCAAAATAGCAAACATAATAATAAATTGTTTCTTTTGATTCTTAAGCTGGAGGTCGGTCCGAGTTTGCTGTGTAACTTGTCAATACAATTTTACACTTTGACTTTTTGGGCATAAACGCATTGAACGCTTGGTGTGGACCTGCAGCATCAGACGTTTTGTTATCCACCATAATGGTAAAACGTTCTCCCATTGATAAATCATGTATGTATATGTACGTTTTACGCATTTTTTTGCCAATTTTTAAAAATTTTTGTAAAAAAAAATCATTTCGCTACAAATTTTGGGTTACTTAAAAGAGACCACAAAATCCATAAGCAAAGCCACTGCTACATTTTCTGATGTTATTTCGATAGTTAACAGTCTTCGAACATGAATAAACTGAGATGCAGAATAGTTTACATTCCTAAAAATTGGTGATTTACGTAGCATTAGCTTTGAATGAAAGATTTGCGGGCTTAGGGACTAATGAAATCTTTTGTTTATTCTTTGCCTTCGGTACAAAGACAGAACATTTCAAAGACAATAGATCGAAAAAACGTCATATTGAGCTACTCACAATGACTCCACATTCCGAAAGTTTTAAAGACACGGTCACCCTTACACCTAGTTAAAGTTCTGATAAGTCTACAAGAACTACCTTTGGAGCGCTTGTGAAAATCTTAAAAGAAAATTTGGAGAAGAATGATCCTCTGTCCATCCTACGCAGTGGTTCAGCTAAATAATAATTCTAGATATACCTTCGACCTTCGAATTTTTTAGAGACGCAGATCAGTTTGTTTACTGGCGATATTAAATATTATACTCAAAATTTAAGTCCATGGCGCAGAAATACTTAAGTTGTCAAATGGGTTCATTCACTTCTGAGAGACGCAAAAGTTGAGAATACTTTGTTTTTTAAACAAAAATCTTATTAATATTAATCTGGAATATTAATACTCTCATACACTAAAGGTTTTCATGATATCGCTTAAAATTGACATTTGTGCAAATGGGCAAACTGGCGAGACTCGTTTCATGAAGACCCTTTTTAATTTTTGTGTAATTTTAAACAATTAATATCAGTTTGTAAGAAACGTCCATGAAAAAAATTAAAAAGAAATATAAAAATTAAAGTTGAAATTTGTGACTAAAATGTAAAATTAGTTTTTAAAAATGCATTAGGAAAGCCTAATTTGTTCAAATTATTGGAAAAATTTATTGTTTGCGATTTAAAAACACTTGAATTTTTCATTGAAAACGGCGGTAAGCATTACAAAAATCTGTTTATTATATAAATGCACAATTGAACAGCTCAAATTTGCGAGTCAAAATTGTTGGGCAAATTTACGAAGTTGGTGTAAAATAATTCTGATACAATTTTTGACATGAAAACCCTTTTACTGTTTTTTTGTTTAAAAAATAAATTAATTTAGCATGAATTGAAATTAACTTCGTTGTTTTTAAAATCAATTTTAAATATTAATAATGTCTTACACTGTAATTTTGTACAATGAAGGAATTACTCTACTTGAGTTTTGTTAATTTTACCTTGAATTTCAATTTAATATTCGTATCGGTATCGGTATTGGCGATATTTCTTCTTGAGTATCGGTATCGGTATCGTATCGTCAAGAAGGCGTATCGTTACATCCCAATTAAAAACCCACATGTTTTTATTTGAATGACGATTTATTCAATTGCCATGCAAGGTGATTTGATTACACCGCCTTAAAAATTGTAATGATCTGACCAGCGGCAAGCTTTGGGTATAAATTTATATAAAATGAGTTTCATTGATTGACGGGAAAATCAAAACTTCTGAAATTACTTTTATTTAATGACGGTTTAGGGTGGGTTTTTAACATGGCGATCGGAGATTTAGTCATCTTTAATCTGTGTTTTTAGTTTTTAAGATGAGAACTAGTTACTTTTGTTTGCCAATTTAAGCGGCCAATGTTGGTGGTTTAAACTTAATCAACAAATGTCAAAAGCAGCTGTTAAGATACAAAGACAGAATACATTAACGAAAAATTGACTATTCTTGTGAAGATGCAGACTTTAGTGATTCTGAAACATATGAAAACCTAAATAAAACAATTATAAGAAGTAAATTTATTTTTATTTTTTTATTTTTTATTTTACTTAAAACTAAAAATTTTTGGCTGACTATTTAAGTCATATTGCCAGGCTATCACACGGATTTTTGGAGCGTCAACCACAAGTCCTCGTTCAACCTTAACCTTCGTATAGGAAGGCGAGAGCTTCCAGAATCCACTCCAGAGTATTTTTGGTCTCCACCAGTAAACGTCTGAGTTTTTTATGGTTCTCCACCAGTCACGTTGAGTTATAATTGGTTCTCCACAAGACAAACACATTAAAACATTGAGGTTCCGAACGATTGCACAAAGTCAATGCCGGCAACCGCAAGAACTGTAATTCGGTACAGTTATACGACGCGACGGCATTAACCAATGCGAGGTGACAACGCAAAACGCACGAAAAGTAGACAAACAAGAACGATCTGATTGTCCTTAAGAAATAATTACAACGAACGCGAGCTGCTACTCCACTCAGAGCAGCTGAACGAGTGAAATATTTTTATTTTTAAGAATTTAAAGGGCGGAATTTCTAAAAAATGCAAAGTGCATTGATAAAAAGGTGCTATTTTAAAATATGTTGTTGCCATTTTTTGTTATTCAGTATGGCAATGCTGCGGGGTTTAAGCTACAACCCAAATAGTCCTCAATTTAATTTATTCTCAGATTAATAAATTATAGTTTGCTGCTAGAATTAAACCCACTCTAAGGAAACCTCTATTTTTAAGAGGGGCTTTGCCCCCTTCCCTTACCACTTAGTCCAGACTCGAACGCTCTCGTGTGTTGGTCCGCCACCTCATTGCCATCCAACTTGCAGAGTCCGTGTAATCAACACAGCCTTAATGTGAATACCTCCATTAGTTCCCTCAGAGCATCCCTAAACCGAGCGACCAGGCACGATCGCACCGTATAATTTGTCAATGCTCTAAGCGCTGCCTGACTATCGACGTAAATTGTCACCTCAGATCCACCCACGATGTAATTCAGTATCACCTCCGTCACCCTCCAGATCGCTAGGATCTCAGCTTGGAAAACACTGCACTCATCCGGGAGTCTGAATGACCTTTTTACGTCAGTTTCCCCAATATAAACTCCGGAACCAGTGCCGGCTTCCATCTTAGATCCATCCGTAAATACAGCCCGCCCCTCAAACAGTCCAATTGATCCACGCCAGACTTCCCAAAATTTACTTAAATTGAAAAATTGTCAACGACAGCGGCGAAAATACAGCCGTCGGCTATACCAAATAATGTTAAGCGCGACTTTAATGTTTGTTGTTAAAAAAATGACTTTGAAAACATTCTTGTATTTAGCAAAAATGTCAAAAGTAATATAATTTAACAATAAACAAATCTGAAAAGAAGAAATTGCTTACCTCTTCCGTGTTACTATTAATTGAATTTTGCATTTCTAATCGATTTTTTTTGTGTTAAAATTTTTTTCTCACCCCGTTTTTATGCGTGAGCTTATTTGACAGTTCAAAGCGGGAACTTTCTTACAAAAATTTTTTTTTTCAGTACATTGGTGAGTAATTTCCTTAAGTGATAGCTATTACTCGCCAAAAATTTTACAGACGTAGTTAAGTGAGTAAAACAGCTGTTTGTTTCAATTTCTTTTAATTTTTTTTTCATTTCACACGTTTCAATCGAAAAGTTTCTCGACGCGGAAGTTACACAACATGGGCACTGACCTAAAAATTTTTTGGTTTTAAAACAAACAAAAAGTTTTAAATAAAAGTAATAATATAGAATGAGAAATTTAATTTTTCATATTTCTCACTTATCAGTGTAACCAAAACATTTGCAGAAACATAAAATTCTGAATTCGTATAACATTTACCTATTTTTTTAAACCTATTTTTTTAAACCTGAACATTACTTCCACATACGTAGAATTTGTATGAAAACCCGAAACGAAAATATGTACCTATCTAGTTAAATATCTCAATAAGTAGGTCGCAATTGGATGCTGCTTCAAAAACTCTTTTCGATGATAACAAATTTTATTTATGTCGTCTTGGAGCAAAGTACAAAAAAAGACCTTTTTTAAAAATTGTCCAGCTCACGGATGGTCAACGCTAGAACCAAAATATTTTGGGAATCATCATAAAACATATCAACCTTTATTTTCAGAGGGGTAACAAAATCACTTTTTTTTTTGAGTCGCTCTAATGTATGTATATATAAATATAAAATTAAATCATCCACTTGTTTTATATCATGTATTAAATCTTTATATTTTTAAATGAACTAGGCTGAGTGAAGATAATTTTTTTTACAAATTACAACTTAATTTATGTAAACTACTTAAATTTCAGGAAAACTCTTTCTTTAGAAATAAACTTGCAACAAAAGATAAATCTTACGATATGATAACACTGCTTTTGGGGATAAAAATTACCATAAAAATTACCAAACGGTCATTACCGTACGATTAAAATTACTGCCGCTCAATTGCACTCTATTTAATATTATACTTAATAATTTGCACAAAAACTATTTCCTGCTTAACGCGGTAAATAATGAAAACAGTGATCAGTTTCACACTTGCTGTTAAAATTTTGCACAATTTCATATTAATTTTAGACAAACATAAGTTAAATGGATGCTGTAAAACCTGTTGTTGCTTCTTTGTTTACATTTTTTACTGTCCCTTTAAATTGTTGCTTTTTTTAGTTCGGTATTTATTTTAGTAATGAAAAGACGTAAAAAGTGCAGGTTGTGAGAAAAAATTTAAAGAAATATAAAATTAAGGAAAAAATTTAGTGTTATTAAGATACTAATTAGTGAAACAAAAGCAGTTTATATGTTTCTATATAAAGTAAATAAAATATTTCGGAAAAATTTATGTTTATTCAGTTTTTTTGGGGAAATGCTTCTTTAATGTGGCCACTAGTTGTTTGTGTGTTTTCTGTTGTTTCGTTTTGGCCGCCATTATCAGTTATTGTTTAGGAAAGTGTGAAAAATCATAAAATAAATTAAAATAATAATAAAAAGAAATTTAATTAAAATAAAAGAAATTTAATTATTAAGCAAAAATTAAAAACATATTTGTACGAAATGTTTCTTCATTTTGTGGTAAAAATAAGAATCCGTTAAAAATTTAAAAAGATTTTTAATCTCGAGTCTTTTCAAAATTTAATCTAACAACGAACTCAATGTAGAATTGGATAAGATCATTAGTTATTTTTTGTACATCAAATAGAGATAAGCTTGTACTTAAAAGTGTTTCAGCTGCATAAAAAACACTGTCATAATTAAGAAAATTCATAGGATTTTTTTAATATACGAGATTTTAGCACTTTGTATCAAATTTTGTTTTAAAAAGTTGCTCATTACTATTTTTATTAATATTTTCATTTGGATATATGGATTGTGGATTTCAGTCGCTCCGCTGTGAAACATTCTGTTTATATTATTAATTAGATAAATACATTTTGTTTGCATCGTTTATATTATATTTTTTTTTTATTTTAAAAAATCTTCGGCCAAAAATCTCCAATCTGCATATCTATATTTTAGGGCCATAAAATCTGCAAAATGCAGATAAATCTGTACTTCTGGCAACAGTGCCGACTACTCAATTTAGTACTTACGTATTTGCACAAAAACAATTGCCTACTTAATCGGGCAACTAATGAAAACAATTATCAGTTTCATACTTGCTGTTAAAATTTAGCACAATTTCATATTAATTTTAGGTAAACATGAGTTAAATGGATGCTGTAAAACCTGTTGATGGTTGTTTGTTTACATTTTTTTACTGTCCCTTTAAGTTGTTGCTTTTTTTAGTGCGGTATTGATTTTAGTAATGAAAAGACGTAAAAAGTGCAAGTTGTGAGAAAAAATTTAAAGAAATATAAAATTAAGGAAAACATTTAGTGTTATTAATATACTAATAAGTGAAACAAAAGCAGTTTATATGTTTCTATATAAAGAAAATAAAATATTTTGGAAAAATTAATGTTTATTCAGTTTTTTTGGGGAAATGCTCCTTTAATGTGGCCACTTGTTGTTTGTGTGTTTTCTTTTCTGTTTCGTTTTGGCCGCCATGATCAGTTATTGTTTAGGAAAGTGTGAAAAATCATAAAATTAAAATAATAATAAAACGAAATTTGATTAAAATCAAAGAAAGGAATATATAAAGCTAAAAGTAAAAACATAATTGTACGAAACGTTTATTCATTTAGTGAAAAAAATTAGAATCCGGTAAAATTCTAGGGAAGTAAAAAAGTAGATTCGTAAATTTTGTTTGAATAAAAGAAAATAAAAAAAAAGAATTAAATACGAAAATGTGAATATTAGTAAAGTTCTCAAATGCTCAAGGAAAGTGCGTTAAATGTTAAATATAAAAATTCCAAATTATTAATTTTACAACTCTTTGTTTAAAAGTATAATAAAATCAATAAAATAAAGTTATAGCTACATCAACAACAAAATGTAATGGTTGAAAGGTAAATGTTTTTATTTTATTTTTGTTTTTATAATTTACTAAAGTTAATAACGTACGTACCTATTTAAGTTTATGAAGTTTATTAAATAAATTTAAATGCATAAAATGGTCGTTATCTAAATATGTATTTAATAGAAACTATTTTTAAGAAATTGCCACCAAAAGTAAATTGTAAGTTCAGACGATTGTAAAAAAACATTTCAGTGGTAGACAATTGTCTGATAATAAATTAATCTGCCAACAAAAATTGTCGGTCCACACGGTTAAATAATTGCATGAAAAAAATAGCCCGATCTGTTGTTAAAGGGACGGTTATAAGTTTTATTTTAAAAATTACTCTTAAATCATTGTTTCTTGTATTTATTTTTCGATTAGAAAATAAAAGTTATTTCCTGAATTTTATTTATTCCTCAAAAGCAAAAGTTATTTTTTGAGTTTTATATATTCTTCGGAAAATAAATTTTTTTTTTGAGTTTTATTTATTCCTTAACAAATTTTTTGATTAAGAAAAAAACAGTTACTTTTTTAATATTATTTTTTTTTTTGCTTACAAAAACAAAGTAATTTTCAAAGTAATTTAATCGATTTTATGGCGAACAAAAACGCCTTACAAAAACTCTTATTTGTTATACATATTCAAATAATTTTTTGTATTTTATTCAACTTAATAACTTTTTTCTAAACAAAAAATTAACCTCACAAAATTAACCTAAGCAAAAAATACAACTTAAAAAAATAATTTTTATTTCCCAAAAAATAATCGGTAAAGCTGAGTTTTTTAATAATACATTTAAAAAAATAAGATCGATGCATCTATAGGTAGTCCATGCTACAAGGACGTAGCACTTAATTTCTAGTTTGATTTTTATACCCATTTACACTACCACTAGTGGTGATTGAGGGTATACTAAGTTTGCCATTCCGTGTGAAACTACTTTATTTTACATCTAAGACCCCATAATGTATATATGTATATTCTGGCACCTTGAGTAGTTCTAAGTGGAGTTAGCCATGTCCGTCTGTCTTTCCGTCTCACTTTCGAAAAACCTAAAAGAAAAGAATAATGTTGGGTAAAATTGCTTCTAGTTATCATAAGCAGTTTGGGATTGAAATCCAGCTAAATCGGTTCAGTAAGATAAGAGTTACGAGTCCAAATGCGGAATCTTTTGATTGTTTTTGTCTGTGTGTAATTGTATTTTTAAGATCGCTTTCCGGGAACATTTCTTTTATTGGTTTTCTACTCGTCGAATCGTCGACGGTTAGTATTGACGTGACTTTTTTTCAGTTTTGTGAGAAAATATCGGAAATGTTGTTACTCCAAACAATAGTGGCGACAATGCACAGCTAAAGTGAAAAAAAGTGAACACAAATGAGGTACGTGTAGATCATGTCCATACGAATAAATGTTGAATGCCAAAATCAAAATTTGATATATGTACATTTCCATGAGAATGCCAACCACGATTCAAAATAAAAAAACCCTTGAATCTTTTTTTCAAATATGGTAGAAAGGAAAAACACTTAAACTTTATTATGCAAACGAACTTATTGCTTATTACAATTTTAAAAGACCAAACAACTTTCTTTTTTTTAAGCTGACTATCTCTTTGATTCAGTTTATGAAACTGCAATCAACAGTTTTCACTTTTCTACCGAATAGATAAAGATACTGGTAACAATGGAATTATACTTTACAATTAATGTTACAACAACAATGAACAAGATCTATTAGGAAAGACCAAATATAAAGTTCGATTAGCAGTATATTTTTTGGTTTATTTTAGATGCTATTCTAATGTCACGTACGTGGAGCAAAAACAAAATTTTTCTATGTCATTTGTATTTGATCAATGCAAGATATTTGTTGCAAAAAAATATTGATCGGAATTTTTTTTTAATTGGTATAATAAACATTTTAACGATAGGTCCCATATAAACCCTCTTCCCAAAACGCTTAGAGACGAACAAATCTTATATAGAGAAAGATATCTCAATAATATTCGGCACAAATAACTTTTACATATGCTATTCTTTACATCAAAGCATAATCCTGTTCTGGCGACCATGATTGACCATAGGCTTAAAATACATTCTCAACACTACACTCTCGCCATCAAAAATTGGGTTTTAAAATATTATGGTGTAGGGTATCTTATGGTCGGGCTTGACCGACAATACTTTCTTACGTGTGTTTTTAAGTTTTTGTTTACATATATTTACCCAAAATATATTTCACACCTTGTAAATACTATAAGAGAAAAATTTGTCACGTACGGTATGCCACGAACGATATTACATTCATCATCCAAAAAAATTTTTCTTTAAAATTATGGATTATAAGGAAAAAATATGTGGTTTAATGTAAAAAATTAAAAAACGGAAAAATAACCCCACAAATCGCATTCTTTTTACCCTAAAATCGTTTCCGTTTTCTGTCACGCACGATATGCACCTATTTTTCTCAATATTTTGGACAACAAGGGTCTAAATGGGATAATTTGTTTTTTTTTTATATATGGTAACCTCTCAATGAAGGATTACAATAAAAATGTTTTCCAGTTACAACTATTTGTGAAAAATCTCTACCGCTCTGACGGCATACAACTGTCACGTACGATGACATGGAAATGTCCATATGCGAAAAACCCATATGCGGAGAGCACAAAGTTGAGCTTTGTGACTCTTGATCAAAGTATTATGTGGTACAATGATTACATAACATTTATTGAAGAAGAATATTTGGCTTTAAGCCAAAGTTATAGGCAGTTAAAACCATCATTAGTTACAACGTATACAAAATATGGCTAGTACTCTAGGGTTAAATGGTTCATGCATATAAGTTATATTTTCCAAACTATTGACGATAACTGGATATTTAATCGACCCATTCCTGTGCTAGACAAGCCGTGCATCTGGCGTTTTACCCTTACTCGGGTACGCTGAATCCAGTACTGCTAAACGTTTTTTTAGTTTAGCTCTTGTTTTCGAGATATACCGTTCTTTCAAATATGGAGGAACTTCAAAATGAGGCATCTTCACTTAATTGTGAATAAAAGCGGAACGCGTTCATAGAGTTTTCTGATCTATGTATGTCTCATTTTGTTCATAGGTAATGTGACTGTTCGTGACTTTAATTTTTTTTCCGTTTTGGATTTTTCATGGTTTTTAAAAATTAATAAAATTTTTTTTTTACTTAAACAACCATTACTCAGTCTTTTTTTATATTTTGAAAATCACTTAATGAAGAGTGAAGTATTGATTTTTTAACTTCTAATTTTTGGAAAAAAGTCAAAAATACGAGAAAAACGGAGATTAGATTTTAAATCATAATATTTCTAATGTTGGTTTGTTTTTTACTTAACAACTAAAAGATGATTATTATTTTGCGTTAAAAACAACAGTTTTTTTGTAAATAAAAATTATTAAAAGTTAATTTTTTTGTTTTATCTTATGTATTTTTTTTTTTTACAATTTTGGATTATTTTTGGAACGTATTAGGGAAATATTCGCTTGAAATTGGCGAACACGAATGTCATGGAATAGGCGAATATTCGATATTACAAGCACGAATACAAATATGTATTCGAAACATCACTTGTATATAAAACAAGTAAGAGTGCTATATTCGGCTATGCCGAATCTTATATACCCTTCACCATGGTGCGATAAGAATAATCTACGTAAATAATATATCTGTGGCATTGAATAATAATGGCTTAAGTCGGAATTTCTTGTTTTGAGATATTAAGGGTTTTACCAAAAATAAATTGCTTGGTTTTTATATAAAATTATTAGCCACAGAAAAAAATGCGCATTTATTTAGAACAAAACTCTAAATTTTATAAAAAAAAAGTGTTTTTTAAAGGATATAAAAGTAAAAATAGCAAAAACTGATATATATTTTATTTAATTAAAAATAATTTATAAATACCAAGAGAAAAAAAAATTTATCGAATGGGATTTGAACCCGTCAACACTCAGACGATTACTTGTGACATAACGGCTAGACCACTCGACCACTGGTACGCATGCGAACTTAACTTTATTATAAGTAAATAGGCCGTGGAATATTTTTTTCATATAAGCAAATATCTTTGTGTGAGTTTGTTGTTTGGGTATGAAAGGTGAATATGCGAAAAAGGGAAACACACCACCACCACTGGCGTGTTGCCATACAATAGATTTATCTGTTTTTGCAAGTTTTTAAGATGCAAAAATTCCCAATCTCTATTTGTAGAAAATATTTCGTTAAATAGATCAAAGTTTAAAAGCAGAGTGACAACGGAAGTCATATTGGACATGATGCTGGAGCCTCCATCATATCTGGGGTCTTCGGAAAACCCATTTCAACGGACGGACAGACGGACAACCGGATTTGAACTTCCCTTCTCATAAGAAGACAGAATATATATACTTTATATGGTCTTAGATCAATATTGTAGAAATTACAAACGGAATGACAAAGTTATATATACCCTTTTACCTTCGGTGAAGGGTATAAAAAACATACATTTCATTGAAAAAATAATTGTATTTAAAAGTATACTATTTACTGAAGTATAATTAAAATGATAAATGTCCACAATGACGTACAAAATATTTGTAAGGTTGAATATTGGTATCAAGCGAAAATAACAACAGTCTATATTATCAAGGTTTATTAAAGCATAAATAGCAATAAACAAAAAAGCAACAGCAGTGGCAACTATAGCAATAACAACAATAGTAGTAATAACACTTATACGCAATGGATGCCATGCAAACAAACAAACAACCAGCCATTCCGTTCAGTCAGCAATATTCAGTAAGAGTCGGTCGATCATCTGGTCAACCATTAAACCAGCATATTTGAAATATGCAAGAATGTATTCGTTTAAATGTGTAGTTGTGCATGTTTAAACGAATGTATGTGGATGTCCGATTGAGGGCCTGAAAGGGCGTGCCTTTTTATGGCAGCATTTACTCAACCTGTTTCGTGTTGCATGTACAGGAATTATATATGTATAATTACTCCTGCGTCGTGTTCTTTTTGCAAAATATAAAATTAATTCCTTATTTGAAACTCTTATTTTTTGCTTGTCTTTATCAACTACCCATTTTTTAATTTTTACAAATAAATAAGAAGGAAGAAAATATTTATTAAATAAGATAGTTTTTTTTATATAATATAGTACATATATTTAAGTCGATTAAGTTGATTACTAATTAACGTGATATTTAAATTTAATAAAGACAAGACAGTGTTTGGGGTGTTTGATCGTGTAAATTTTTAAAGATTTACAATCTTATGGTGTTATTTTTCTCCAAAAAAAAAAATTTGACATTTTATTTTAAAAAAATGCAATTTGGTGTTCGTTTCCTAAAAATGTTTTGCTCTCTTAAAGGGTTGCATGTCTTATTCTGGAAAATCGTTCTTTATAATGTCAAAAGGCATTGCATTTTACGCCCCGCAGAAATCGACAGTGTTCATAATGCAGTGTAAAAAAGTCACACATACGGGATTTGAAATTTTAAATACCGGGATTTAGTCAATCCCGAAATCGGTAACTTAATTTTTCTGTTTTTTACTCTTTTTATAAAAAGAAATTAATCATTATATTCTCCCTTGAGAAGATGGGGAACACAATATTGATCTTTCATATTTATTTGATTAACTCCGTTAATACTGTCATGAAAAACGAAAGAAGTGTCGATAAATCGGCAATCTGCAACGGTATTTTCATGTTTACATACTATAAAAAAATTTTCAGTATTTTTAACAATTTTTAAGGAAAACTGTTAAATTATGAATATTACCGCATCCATTAAATGCGAGAAAAGACAATAAATCAACTTTTGCATTCATCCTTTTCATCTGATGAGGATGAAATGTCAATTGTATTAAAATTTGCACATTCTTAAGCGTCCATTAGTTTTGTCAACGTTTTTTTAAATCTAATTTTTACTTACATACATTTTAGAGCAAACTGGAATTTCGTTATACATTTGAAATTTTTTTTTTAATCTTAAAGAACCAACTTTTTGTCAGCTGTTAAAAATAGCATTCCAATAATAAATATTTAGAAATATAAGTGATATCAAATTTTTATTGGTTTAGATCTAGCGCTTCTAGTGTTCCAGAAAATCGAGTTTAAAGTGTTTCATACAAAATCAGTCCAAGAAAACAAGTTCAAAAATCGATATTTGGTAAAAAATTTGAGTGATCAAAGATTTCCATTGTTTTGGCTCTAGCAATTCTAGTTTTCGATAACATCGAGTTTAAAGTTTTTCATACAAAATTAGTCCAAAAATCCACGTTTGGTGAGTGATCCCAGATTTCCATTGTTTTGGCTTTACGCTTCTAGCTATCGAGAAAATCGAGTTTAAGGTTTTTCATACAAAATCAGTTCAAAAATCCATGTTTGGTAAGAAATATGAGTGATCCCAATCGTTATTTGGTTAGAAATATGAGTGATCCCAGATTTTCATTATTTTGGCTCTAGCGCTTCTAGTTTTCGAGAAAATCGTGTTTAAAGTTTTTCATACAAAATCAGTCCAAAAATTCATGTTTGCTACGAAATATGAGTGATCCCAGATTTTCATTATTTTGGCTCTATCGCTTCTAGTTTCCGAGAAAATGGAGCTTAAATTTTTTTATACAAATTCAGTCCAAAAATTCATGCTTGGTAGGAAATATGATTGATCCCAGATTTTCATTATTTTGGCTCTAGTGCTTCCAGTTTTCGAGATAATCGTGTTTACAGTTTTTCATATAAAATCAGTCCAAAAATCTATGTTTAGTAGGAAATATGAGTGATCCTAATCGCTATTTGGTAAGAAATATGAATGGCCACAGTTTTTCATTGTATTGGCTCTAGCGCTTCTAGGTTTTGAGAAAATCGATTTTAAAGTTTTTTATGCAGTCAGTTTAAAAATCGAACGAGCATTTCTAGTTTTCGAGAAAATCGAGCTTAAAGTTTTTCATATAAAATAAGCGCAAAAATCAATGTTTGGTAAGAAATATGAGTCATTCCAATCGCTATTTGGTAAGAAATAGGAGTGATCCCAGATTTTCATTGTTTTGGCTTAAGCGCTTCTAGGTTTCGAGGAAATCGAGTTTAAAGTTTTTGTATATAAAATCGGTCCAAAAATCCATGTTTGGTAAGAAATATGAGTGGATTTTATAATTTCATAGCTTTTGCTCTTGCACTTCCGTCCTGGAATTTATATGCCCCCCCCGGCTACTTCCAATCTAACGCTACCCCGATTTATGTCTTTTCAAAATGCCTATTTTATCGGCTTGAAATTTACCATATGTTTTAGACGAAGTCGATGAAAACCAAAATGTTCAAAATTATATATCTCCGATATCGGGCCGAATCTGGAAGGAATCTGCCAGCGTATGCTACTTTCAGTCGTCCACCACCCTTTTCCATGTCTGCTCGAAATACTCATTGGACCAACCTATGTTTAATGCAAAAAAAAATTTCAGTTTGTTTTTTATTGACGAAATTTACTTGTTTTTAATTTTAATGACTATAATTGCCGTATTCACAAAACCCCTTGTATCGTTGTATCGATTGTATGTTGTATAAAAAAACAATAGTGAGCTATGTATTGAAACAAATTGCAATGTATGTATAAAGCTTTCTTGCAATAGTCCTTTTCCTTCAATATTTTACATACTTTTTGGTTAAGCCAACCTTTGGTTAACATTAAAGCTATAGATATATACAGTGTGGCCAGATCTTGAAAATGTTTACAGCTAAATCTGGCATTAGACAAGAGCAAAAAATGCAAAAAATAATTTTAAAAAATGCTAAAATTATTTAAAGATTTTTGTTAAAAACTTATCAAATTTTATTCGAAACTAAATAAATCTCAGTGACTTATTTTTTTACGAAATTAAAATTTACTTAAACAAGTGGGTAGATTTTGGTAAAACATCGGATACATATAAATATGTGGCACAGGTTGAGATTACAATTGAAATTTAGGGGGCCTGCAAACCTCTGATACCTGAAAAATTTAAACGATTTTATTTCCATGCTATACAAAATTTTTTAGATCATTTTATTTCTTATAGTTTAAGAAAAGTTAAAGTTTTAAAATTATTATTTTTCAGCAGTTTAGATCAAAAAAACGTTTTCAAACATTTACACTATAGAATTTTTATCTAAATACAAAGTGAAATTTCCTTGCACTTATCAAAAATTATTTTTGGGAATGAAATATTTTATTAATTAATTCATTTATTAATGATGTGCTAATAATCCCAATTTTTTTAAATGAAAACACTGAAATTTATTGTTGTGGGAAAGCTAGTTCCTATGCGCATTTCGCTGGTTGCTTAGGCCAGCTCGTCAGGAAACTTTTTCCAAATACTTTAGAAAAGCTAAAAATATTATACAAGTAAGACCATAAAGTGAATAAGAATTTTAAAACACTCTGGTATTAAATGTAACAATATCAAAGCTTCAACAAAGTCACAACAATAAACCGTCAATTTTTTCTTTCTTACATTCCCCTACAATTGGCTGGGTTTTTTCCAACACAAACTGTAGTTGTAAGAGGATAGAAAGAAAAAAACAAAATTAAAAAAACAAGATGCTTAAATAAAGCAGCTTGCCATTTCAGTTTTTTATTTGCCGGGCACATGCAAATTTATTATCAAAAATTATTTTTGGGAATGAAATATTTTATTAATTAATTCATTTATTAATGATGTGCTAATAATCCCAATTTTTTTAAATGAAAACACTGAAATTTATTGTTGTGGGAAAGCTACTTAAATATCGTAATATCAGGGGGCAAATAATTTTTATAATCAGAACGATGAAGGCTTTTCTAATATTATCTTTCTTTCCTTTAATACGAAATTTTATTTTGGTACCAACTATTTTTAATTAAAATTTATTATAACTTATAAAAACATTTCATTAAAATCAATAAAGCTATTCTTCCAAATTTTGAAAATAATGCTAAAAAAAAGCTAAAAATATTTTATAAAAAAGCAAAATAAAATGCCAAGTGCTAAATGAAAATTTTGCAGCTGAATACAAATTTTTAATGCTAAATTAAGCTGCAAAAAGGCCAAAATGGCCATACTGTTTACACTTTTTAAAAACACCTCTTTGAATTATGTAGATTTGAAACTACTTTTCAGATTGTTCTCCTACATTTATTGTCTTGTTTATGTATTTGAGGCAGTGTGTTTACGTAAATACAATAAGGTCTGTCTGTTGTTTTACATAATGGCGAGACTTTTGTTTTTTTCGTTGTACGGGTGTTTTACATACATCCACACCTACACATTTACTGTAATGTATTTTTATTTGTTAGCTTTTTATCTGTATCGGCATCTGGTTGTGTGTGGTCTGTATGTAATTGTTTATTCATGTGATCATATCTGTTGCGATTTTTGTGTTTTAACAATTGAATGGCTCGTGATCAAAATATAATCACAGAATTCCTGCTCAATTGAAGTTGTTTTTGTTTTTTTATTCACATTAATTTGTTGGTTCATACTCTAGTAAAAGTATTTTTCCATTTATTCTGGCCTTAAGTAGTAGTGTTATTTGGTTTACACTGAATTTTTAAAGGATTTAAATATTTAATTAAGTTCGTAATAAATTGAAAAAATTACAAACTCCGAGTGCTCTTTTCATATCCAGGTATTACAAAGAAAATAATACTGGAAAACAATTTACTTGTTAATGTAAATTAAAATTCTGCTTGAATTAATTATGATTATATTTGGAATTAAGGAAATTTAAAACGTTTTTATACTTAATTAAATAAATAAAGAATTGCATTGTCGTTATTTAAAAGAAAACATAAAATGTACAAACATTTGATATATTTTCATATCAACATAGACTCTCTGCATATCTATGATAAGTGTTGTGTATTTTTTTTTAAAAGTCCATTTAGTTTGTTTACTAGTTAAAAACTGTCCAAATAGAAATCCTTTAGGGCCAATCTTAAAATATTACATAAAATATTTTAAGTAGAACATATTTGCAAATTGATTTAACAATAAATTTTCCGATAAATTATTCATACTTTTTTATTGTCAATTATGTCCATCCACTGAACAACATTATTTAAATGACTTTTTTTTAAACGAAATAAATGTCATTCGAACAAAATATTTCACCATATTGCAAGAAATGTAATACAATTTTTTTTGAAGCTACTACATACTATTTGTTTGAAATTGTATTACGTATTTTGGAATTCTCTTCCCTTCTTCATCTTAGTTATATTTTACATATTTTTTTAAAATACTTTGGTTTATATTCTAAATCAAATTTGTAGATTTTATTCGTATTGCCTGAGTTCGTAGTACATCTTTTTGCTATTTTCTTTCTACTTCTTTTAAGCTGACATCTCAACATGATTACACTTACACAAGTGTCACGTGCTTAATAACAAGTACGCTTTAGAGTTGTTGTTGTATTATAAATACACTTGTCCTAATATACTTCGTATATTGTTGCACACTGGTTTCTATTTGTAATTTTTTGATATGATTTTTATAGATCATTGGACACCAGTGTGGCCAGATCTAAAACAATTTTACAGCTAAATCTGGCATTTGACATGGCAAAAAAATGCTAAAAATTATTTTAAGAAATGCCAAAATAATGCTAAAATTGTTTTAAAATTTTTGTTAAAAATTTATTACCAGAATGAAATTTTATTCGAAACTAAATATATTTCATTGACTAATTTTGTAACGAAATGGAATTAATGGTTATAAGATTAAATTTTAAATTTAGGGGGGCTGCAAAGCTCCGACATCTGCAAAATTTAAACGATTCATAGTTTAAGAAAAGTTTAAGCTTTAAAACAATTATTTCTTCAGCAGTTAAGAGCAAACAATTTTTTCAAACATTTACACATTTGAATTTTTATCTAAATACAAAGTGATATTTCCTTGTACTTTTATATCGTAAAATCAAAGGGCAAATAATATTTACAATCAACGTGATGAGGGCATTTCTAATATTCCCTGAATATTCAATTTTTTTTTAACAAGACAAGTAAGATATTTCTTAGCATTAGAATTATCCATTTTTATACGAAATTTAATTTTGTGTACAACTATTTTTATTAAAAATTTTTTATAATTTAAATTTTTTTTAGTAAAATCAAAAAAACTATTCGTCCAAATAACTGAAGTTGTTTTTCGACCTTTTTATTAATATAAATAACAAATTAATAGTCAAGCTCGAGGTCCTTATTTTCCAATATTTCGTTATTCTTTGAATAACATCATCAGGGACAGTACAATAAATGTTTTTCCCTTATAAGCTAGTGTGTTGCTGTACCGTCGTCATTATCTTACTCACTAGCTTATAAGGGAAAAACATTTATTGTTCTGTCCCTGATGATGTTATTCAAAGAATAACGAAATATTGGAAAATAAAATATGGAATATTTTATTCGTCCAAATTTGTAAAATAAATAATGTTAAAAAAGCTAAAAACATTTTCCAAAAATGCTAAATAAAATGCCAACTGCTAAATAGAAATTTTTAATGCTAAATTTAGCTGCAATAATGCCTAAACTGCCACACTGATGGGCACAGTAAAAAGCAAGAGCACCCACAAACTTAACACATGGTGGTGGTCCAAATAAAACGCACGATGTTAATTGTAAATAAAACAAAAAGTTTTCAGAGAATTAGCTTAATATTTTTTATTATGACAATTACGACCAATTAACATCGCCACGACGTGAGATAACAATGTTTCTTTGGCCGTGTGGCAACTGACACCATCCTGTTGGAGAGACAAATCGTCCAGGTCCATATCCTCAATTTCTGGCCACAAGAAGTCCGTTATCATCTCGCGATAGCAAACACCATTCATGGTAACTGCTTGGTCGACCTCATTTTTGAAGAAGTACGCCACACGGTGGCGCCGCCAGCCCACAAACCGTACCAACCAGTTACTGTTTGTGGATGCATCGGCTTTTCAACAATCACTCGAGGATTCACATTTGTCCAAATGAGGCAATTCGGCTTGTTGACGAATCCATTGAGGTCGATTATGCTGACCAAAAACATCACGAAGGGCACGAAATGTATTTTGATTTGAACGCCCATTTTCGTAAAAGGCTTCAACAATCTTAACGAGCTGCTCGAATATGTACCTCTCCATGGTGGAAGTTGTTGCACACTGAAAAAAGAAATGTGTGACTTACAATTAACATCGTGTATTTATGATTGGTTCCTTGTACTCCTGTAAGGAGCACAGGGAAGTGTCTTAATGCTTTTAACATCGTTTAAATAAAATATGTCTTCTAATTCCTCCATGTGCTTAAATTTTACATTGCACAAAGAAGAAAATGCTATCACAAGACTGTTTCGATCAAATACTTAGAAATTAAAAAGTTTTTATCTATACTGCAATTGCTGCTCTTTTTTTTGTAGAAGCAAAACACAAAATGTCCGTGGTTTAAATTTTTCACCATTATGACAAAATTTTAATCTCATCTTCAAGATATATTTATCCGAATAGACTCCAATAACTAGTTTATAACCAAAATGTCCTGGGGACTGTTAGTTGCCCTTATATCAAATTGATTTATGGGAAGGCTTTATCTGTCCCAGATATCAGCAGAATACACCTTTCTGCAAGAGATAGCCCCAGTAGGTTAGACGTTAGCCTTTTGCCTACCTCTTAGCGTTGCACTATGGCGGAAAATAAAGAAAGAACCACAAACGTTTCAGAAGAAGTCGCTAACCACAAAAATCTGATTTTGTACCCAGGGTCATAAGCAGGGCTTGGATTTTCATGCACTAAAAAATCAAAAATATGCACTTATAACATGCTCAAAAAAAATGAAAATATGCATTTAAAATAAGAAAAATATGCACTAAAAAATATATGAAAAACATATAAAGTTATTTGTTTAAATTATATTTATTAATAACAAAAATAATAATTCAGGTAACTACGTAAACATACATATATGTATATTAAATATACACAAAAGTAAGATAAAATAAACCAAAAACAAACTCAATCACTTATTAATTCTTTTTAAAATAGGTAATTAGATTTAATTAAAATTAATATTAGTAACAAGTAAAAGTTTCTTCAAAGTTGTGGACTTATGTTCTTGTTTTCTAAAAGTGGTATGTAGTGTTACAAATTGAAGCTGTTTACAAAACATTAGATTATATTAGTTTTTTTTTGTTTTGGGTTACTATATAATTAATCACATTAATTTTCAATTGTAATATCGTCAGCTCAGAATTGGTTTGGCGCATATGCCAAAAAGTCGGAGTGGAGAAAAACGACAAAGAAGATTTGCATGAAGATTTCTCAAAATGTACCCGATAGAATTTTTTTATATTTTTACCACTGCTTCCGGTATATGTTATGAAGAAAAATGTAAATTTTTGCACACTTTCATGAATAAAGTTAGAATTTAAAAGTATTTTTTTGAAAATGAAAAATATTGTTTTGTGCCGCATACGCCACTTTTCTAAAAAAAAATTAAAAAAATGGCTTTTTGTGCTGCATACGTATACTTATTGCTGTGTATTGAGTAACTTATTGTTGAGATAAATGTTTCTATATTTACAATCTAATAAAAAGTCAACATTAATGAAATTTTTTTTTTATTTGGTTTTATTTTACAAAAACAGAAAAAACAGTTCTACTGTTATGAAAAGGTACATAAAAAGCCACAAAGTAAACAATTTAAATAATACAAAAGTAAAATAGAATCAAGAAAAAACACTTAAAATTTAAAACTAAATATTGAGTAAATTTTTATAATAACTTTTATCAACATGTGGAAGAAATATAAGCAAGTCTTTTATGTCTCTCTTTTTATCGCTGGAAATAATTGATGGTTTCGATATTTTCAAAACGTGCGTCAACAAATTCTCAGGAGTTTTCAAACAATTTTTTGATGCAGACTTAACCAAAATTGCATTTTTATATTTTTCCTCTCGTCGAAGTTTTATAATGTATACATAAATCATTATTTTTACTGTATAGAAGTACTTTAATTTTAGCAAAAGGGACTTGTCGAAAGTCCATTTTATTTGCTACCAATGAGTATGTGCGAAAATCTTCCGGAAGTATTTCCATAACTTTTAATTTTGTTTTATTATTTGGCATTGTTTTAAGCATATTTAGTAAATGAAGAGGACTATGAATTTCAATATTCTTTAAGTACCGGTCAATAACACCATGAACACAGTCCACTTCTTGAATTAAAGAATGTCCTGGTTCTGAAAACTTTTGTATTACGGTATCAATATTATTTTGTTTAATAAACATTTTGATTGCGGTTGAGTTAATTCGATTTTTATTTTGAGGAGTTTTTGCTGGAGATTCTTTCTTATTTATAGAAACGTAAGCTTGTCCAGATTCTCGAAGCCGTTTTCTTACGTTACGTTCCCATAGTTCAGGGTTTGTTTGCCTTTTCTTTGATGACGAAGGAAGGATTCTGAATAACATATGAATGTATATAAGTAATGAACTTTTATTTTCAAATAAAACAAAATAATATTCAAGTATGTACCTGTTATTGTTTTCCATTTGTGGAGGGTTTGACGCACATTTAAATGGTAGCTTTTGAGTTAAAGATGTGTCATATAGGTAAGAATCGGTCCAATTTTCATCATCCTCAAAGTATTCATAAATCATTCTAAAAGCATTAAAAATTTAAACAAATATCTTAATATGGTAAAAATTTAAATAATACTTACTTAATTTCATCTGGAAGTGTAGGAGCTGGTGAAGAAGATTCCATTTTTATATTTTTTTTTTATAAATTTTTACTATTTATTAACACGAGGTGTTATTATTTTATAAAATTATTTTTCCCAAATTTATTTTCTTGTTGTCATTTTATTTTGCTTTTGCTTATGTTCTTATTATTATATTTTGTGCTTGTAGGTCTATGCAGCAAAGCAACAGTAAAATATATCTTGTACGTTTTTGTATGAAGAATTTGCTGCAATCGCCAAACAATGGCTTGTAGAGCAAAACAGTACTTAAAATATTTTGAAACAGTTGATATGCAGCAAAATTAATGCTTTATATCTCAGAAACCATAAAAATTTTCGCGAAACAGGTTTTTGATTTAGAAAGAGGGTATTCAAAAAATATATTCCTCATACCTAACTCATTTTTTTTAAAAATGGTCGGTAGGTCAAACCAGTAATGAGCTGACGATATGTATTTTGGCCACAAAGGGCTTTTATGTTACACAATTATAACAAATAAAAAAAAAATAAAATAAGAAAAACATAACTGTCTATTCGGACGCAAAAAGTTTTTATACATGGAAAATGTACGCTCAAAACGTCAACGGAAGTCAAGGGAGCATATTTGAAGGATGCCAGTTTCATGGGAAAATATTCATTTTTAATTTTATTTGCATAATTAAAATCAAATAAGCTTACAACTTTTTTTATTTCATGAAATCCTATATTTTTTTTTTGCAATACAGATTATGTTTAATTTTGTCAGATATTTCTTTATATAAAGTATTAAATATTAATTATTTGATTTAAATTTCTTTTAAAATATTTAAAATACATAACAAAAATAAAAAATGCAAATTTATGCACTTAAAACAAAATATGCAAATATATGCATTTATAACAGAATATGCAGAAATATGCAAAAACAAATCGATGCCATTTTCCTGCAAATCCTTTGGTATGGAAAAATAACTGATCGAAATTGATTTTGGATTACAGACTGCAAATATGCATTTGCATGAAAATCCAAGCCCTGGCCATAAGTGAATAAGTTTTGTTAAGTTGACTTTTTTAAGTAAAAAGTCACGTTATAATTAGGGAGATCGAACGGTTATTATTCGACCGGTGTTAACCGGTTATTTTAGTTCTGCCAAAATCGGTTATTTTAAAATGCCAACTTCTCGAATATCGAATAAACCGATTATTTTGGTATAATAAACCGGTTATTTTAATAATGTATAATTTATATACGTTTTTCTTACTCTTGGTGTAAATGTATAAATAATTTAAGCATTTTGCTATTTGAATATTGGGCAAACTTGAATTTTTTATGAAGAATGTCAAAACAAAATGTAACAAAAGTCAGAAAACATTATGAACAATGTAAATACAAATCGCTTATAAAAGCGTGTGTTCTTGTAAAAAAACCAAAAGCGTTTCAAAATATGTACTACAAAAAAGTGTTCAGTTTAAAAGTAAAAAAGGGTGGTTTTAATTTTTAAGGGCCGATGTTGATTTTGAATAAAACACAAATTATTTAGGAAATTATTGTCATTTCTTTTTATTATGATAATTTTGTTATGGTTAAATTAAGTATGAAATAAAATATCAGCCAAATGGCCGCCGCGACTTCGGCGTCACACCTCCATCCGATGGTCCAAATTTTCGATGACGCTGAGGCATTATTGAGGTTCTATGCCGTTAATGTGCCAAATTATCTCATCTTTTAGCTCTTGAATTGTTGCTGGCTTATCGACGTACACCTTTTCTTTCAGATAACCCCAAAGAAAGAAGTTCAACGGTGTCAAATCACATGTTCTTGGCGGCCAATTCACATCATCACCACGTGAGATAACACGACCATTGAATTTGTCGCGCAATAGGGCCACTTATCGTCCAAATCCATATCTTCCAATTCGGGCTATAAAAAGTTCATTATCATCTCACGATAGCGAACACCATTCACAGTAACTGCCTGGCCGATCTAATTTCGGAAGAAATGATGCCGCCAGCCCATAAACCAAACAGTCACTCTGTGTGGGTGCATTGGTTTTTCGAAAATGATTCTTGGATTATCATTCGCCCAAATGCGGCAATTCTGCTTATTGACGAATCCACTGAGGTGAAAATGTGCCTCAGCAAAGAAGATGATTTTCACGATATGCATTTTGATTTGAACGCCCATTTTCATAATAAGCCTGAATAACTTTAACGCGTTACTCGATTGTGTATCTTTCCATGGTTCGAATTGAGCAGAAAAAAAACTTGACGCTTAGGTGTGGTTCACATTCAACATCGGCCCTTAAAATTTCTAAATATTAAATATATTTTTATATAGATGTTATCTCTGGAGATAAGTACGAGTAGTTCTAGAATATCTTCATGCTTAAAACTACAACATTCCGGTGGAATTACCGATATGGAAAAATTCAGCAGTTTTATTATTTAAAACACCAAGAACTAAAAAACTAAATTGAAGAAATCAAACAATGTCATGGAAGGTTTTAGATTGTGGTCAACAAATTGACAAATATTTTACATAAAATGCATGTTCATATTACTAATTGTTTCTATAATGCTGAAACAAAATAATTTTAAATATATAATCCTGGCTAAGAGGTTTTGTTTGCTTTTTAAAAATATGGTTGAAGTCTACTGATTCATATAGGCACTAGCTTACCCGGTCCGCGTTGCTGGCCCAAAGCAAACATTAGTGTTGTATTACCAGACGATTTAAATTGATCTTTAAACGAAATTTACGGCCTTTAAATAAAAATCCATGAAACCGCATTCTCTGGCAAAATTTCATGTCAAACTGCATGTAAAACATCGTTCATCCCCAGTTCTGTTTCATCATTATAATATTATAAATTAAAATGTTGTTCATATACATACATATGTTTGATTTACATTTGATTTGAAAATACATATGGTTGTATGTATGTATATATATGCTGTGAATCTTACGAAAAAAGTGAGCTTAAAAGTGGGCGGTGCAACATTTTCTTTCCGTAAAAACGGTAAAATCGGTCAAGCCGTTCTCAAGTTATGGATTTTGCCACGCCCCTCCGCCCCCAGACCGAAAATCAGAAATCAGACAGAAATCACAGTGTCACCCGCCTGAATATTCTGAAGATTCCCTGAAAATTTCATCAAACGTTACATACACACATACATACACACATCCTATTTTATATATATAGATTCTTAACCACCAACAAATTAAAACACTTTTAAAATAAATTTTCGGAGATAATCTCAAATAGTAAATTTATTAAATTCCTTTAAAATTTTATTTGCTTTTGCAAAATGTTTGTCTAGATCAAACATCATTTAAAAGTTTTCAAATTGAATTATACAATTATCTTCTTACAAAACAAGTTTAGTAAATAAATAGAATTTGTTTAAAATAAATCTAAAGTTTAATAAATTTACTGGTCACACTTTGCTTGGATTTTCGTCAAATATTTGTTAGGTCTGAACTAAACATCTGCATGGGCATAGTGTCTTGGTAATATCACTCAATTTTTTATGCGTGTATTTCTTTGTCTCGAAACATGAGTAATTGTCAATACCGAAACAGTTGAGAAAATTTACTCACAAAATGATAAAAGCGAGATCGATGGAAATCTCGTTTTGTTCGAGTAAATATTGGCCGTTTCTTTATGTAGGCAGAGGCACAACAAAGTGAATGTATGTGCGCGTGACACTGACCTACATAAAAACAGTTTTGTGCTGTTTTCACAACACAAGTGCTTGAACGTGTAGTAAATTTATATGAAAGCACTCAGTTTTTTGAGGGGTTTTCATATAAATTAAACTGCTCGTTCAAGCACTCGTGTTGTGAAAACAGCACATTTATTTTCGTTTATTTTGGGACAGTGAGTAAATTTTATTCGGCTTTAATATCATCAGAATGCTCAAAATCTAAAAACACAAAATGAGATTTGTGGTAAAATGTGCATATCGATGAGTTCCCGAGATTATCATTTCTTAAAAATTAATGTGCTGTTTATAAATAACAGGCAAGTGATTGTGTAGTAAAATTTATATGAAAATCACTCAAAAAATGGAGTGACTCAAAAAATTGAGTGCTTTTCATATAAATTTAACTATACAATCACTTGCCTGTTATTTGGAAACAGCAATTAAAGATAATAAATATTTTGTTTTAGCAAGAAAATAAAAGATGATATTATTTGTGTTTTGAGTAAGCAAGTTCTTGGGTTACCTTTGGAGCAGATGGCCAAAATTTTGTATGGTAATCTTGTTGCAGTCCTTTAGTCTGAACATACCTTAAGTCATATCTATGTATTTTGTTGGTTTCTTACCTTTTTGAATGGTTTTGTTTTTATTTAAATTAACGTTTTATTACAAAAACTTATTTGATTTTTGAGTTTTTATGTATTCGAAATTAATTTTAAAAATGCTTAACCGAAAACCGGGTTTTTAAAAAACCTTTGAAAAAAGTCGAATATAACTTGACCGCAAGCTAAACTTTAGCTCATACTTATGCAAAAATATTGGTTCAACAGCAAGTTCTTCTTTTTTACTAAGTAACTTTCATCTGTCTTATCTCTTAGTTGGTATTTTTGTAAAACAACAAGATGTTTCCTACCATTTGGAAAATGTGCATACAATTGACTTACTATTTAATAATCCTTTGAAATGTTAGTATTACCGTTCTGTTCATTTTTTAAATACGACTATTTTGTTCAGTTTCTCTTTTCTTGCGAATGGATTTCAACAACATCTACATCATAATATCTTATGGTTGAAATAGTTGTTTATTAACTATAAGTATATGTATACTGCTATAAAAGATTTGCTGACTTTAAACGTGACCAGTGGCCTTTTTGTTATATGAAAACAATATTTTCAAAACAAAAAGGACACAATGGATTGTTATCCTATTATCGGGAGATTTGATTATTTGTCTTCTACTTGGTGGCTTAAATGGCTAAAAATGTTACTTTGCATGGTAAAATTTGAAATGAAATTGCTGTTGACATTTACCATTAGGAATATATTAAATTTCAAAGGATAATTGTCATAATTCCTAAGATTTAACTGTCAAAGGTCGGTTGATATAACGTTCATATAATTGGCACATTAAAAATGCACATGAATATACGTGAAATTGCACTTATAGCTTGGACTTAAGTGTTTGGTGTGTATTCACATGCCGGAAGTTGCATAAGGATAAACAAGTACCTTAAGGTAGTTAGTTATGAGCAGCTAAATTCATGCCGTTAATACAATTTGTGTATCATGTGTGTGTGGACATGTGTCTGTTGCGAAACAACATTAAAGTCAACAATAATAAATAATCCAAGTGATTGACAAAAGCCTCTGACACCTCTGAAGCGCACAATTTAATGATGGTTAATGGCAGATAGTGAAAATGTCTAAAAACATTTAAATAACCGTGTGTACACGTAGAGAAAAAATATGTTTAGATATGGTCACCTCCAACAAAACTATTTTTAGACAAAATTTTAAACAAATTATGTTTAAATTTAACCATATAATTGTCACCGACAAACATATAATTGTTAAATAAGTCCTCCATCAAGAAGCCACAACCATATTATGGTTGCCTCTAAACATGTTATGGTTAAATATGACAATTATTTGTTTTTAAATTAACAATAGTATTTTCCTCTTTTCTAAGAGCAACATGCTTTGGTTGAAAATCAACCATGCTATTATAAATGTTAAACATATTTTAGTTATTACTAACCAAAAGATGTTCGGAGGCAACCATAATATGGTTGTGCCTTCTTGATGGAGGACTTATTTAACAATAATATGTTTGTCGGTGACAATAGTATGGTTAAATTTAAACATAATATGTTTGCAATTCTCTTTAAAAATAGTTTTGTTGGAGGTGATCAAATTTAAACATATTTTTTTTCTGGGTGTATGTGTATAAGTTTGTGTAATCGTATGTACTTACATACATATGTATGTATACTTATTGTTCATAGTCTAAAATATATGTATGCATGTGTATGCATGCAAATCATAGGCGTAATAGGATATACAGGTTGTAGAAAAATGACATAAACATTTTAGCTGTTATTATCTCTGCAGGGCTGTGGAGTCGGAGTTGTAGTGTTGGAGTTGAGGTTTTTGTACCGGAGTCGGAGTCGAAGTACCCACACAAACTCGCAGCTCCGACTCCAAAGCTTTTCTACATTACGTATGTAAATAGTTATAGTAAACCTCAATGCGGCACGTGTTAGAATTTAAATATCGATTTGAAATTTTTACTGAAACATTTTTTTGTTATATTTAACTGTTCAAAAGGACCTGCATTAAAAAAAGGATTTAAAGTCAAATAAGGGCCATTTATCATCAAGGTAAGAGTAAAAATCATCAAGGTAAGAGTAAAAGTCGGAGTTGGAGTTAGAGTCGTACTTCAAAAATTTCAGCGGTTGAAGTCGGAGTTAGAACTATTTTTTGTCAACTCCACAGCCCTGATCTCTGCACTGTTTTTTCCTGGATTAAAAATCAAAGGCACCCAGCAAAATATTATCAGGATTTGGAAGCAGTTGGAAGCACACGAGTGCAATATATTGCGCACCTAATCGCAGAATTGCTTTCAAGATGCGATTAAGTAAGAGAACGATTAAATAATTGTTTAAAAATTATAGGGAACAGACAGACGCTACTGCTTTTAAGCGGCCCATCGCGAACAAAAACCATGTTTTAAAAATTCGCATTGATAGATAACTGATTCGATAAGATTGTCTCCTTTAGAAAATTGCTTCTAGGTAAGCAGCATTTTTTGCTGGGCATTACCGATCGAAATCGAAACGCTGATGATATTTTCATCAAAATTAATGGAAAACGCCCACGATTCGTTTTCTTAATATTTTCAATACGGCGTTGGCACATGCTGCAAATCTTAGATTATAAGAGGCATTAAATCCTAGCTGGAGGCTGAAACACATTATTTGTCCCACTGTGGTGAATATTAGAAATTTTATTTATCTTAGATAATGATTTAACTGAAAGCTCTCATTCGGAAATTGCAAAACTCTGCACTCGAAGCAGTATTAGTTAGTTTTTCTTAAAGTGCTAGAGCACAGTGGAAGGTTTTTGCATATCTACACCCCGTTTACCCTTTTCCTTAACGAACCTGCCCATTTGTACAGTTTTGTCGATGTTTGAAATTCATTAGCTATCGGTAGGTGGTGGTCCCACAAAACTTGGGAAAAAGTATCCATTCAAAATTGTATGGAACTTAAAACTGACAAATCGTAAATAGGTCGCTAATAACCAAAATTTAAAGTGATTTACATCCAATTTTTAGGATTGACATTTATACTTTAAATCGTTTTAAATACGAAATTCTGCTCTTTACTGAATACTTAAATGAAACTTAATTCACCAAGATGGTAGATTTAAAGCCAATTTAAGTTTTCATTGTGTATAACTTTGCAAGGTGGCCTCATTATCACAACAATACAACAACAACAGCTGGCAAAGAAATAACAGGCACTGTTTTTTTGAAAACCACCTTATAAATAAATATACTTTCATGATATTTTTTGTATTTGGTAGTGCTACCATACATTTATTTCAATTAAACAAGATACTGAACCATGAACAAGGCAAACTGTAGTTGAAAATGATTTAAGTTTATATGAAAACTAACAAAATATAGATTTAGATACTACTCTAAAAATTGGACATTACACTTGTTAAAATCATTGGGAGAGTGTTGGTTGAGAAGTTATAAAGATATCGGATTAGGGGTTGATTTTTGCCGTTTAATAAAGATCGCATTACGACCTCCGTCGTGGTTTCTCTTTTTAAAGTTACTTTTCACAAGATACGATTTTACGGAATATATTAAATAGCTCCAGTTTCTTATCAAAAGATTTAGAAAGACAACACTGACAGTTATGTATTAGAATTAGCCCTAGAGTTTGCTAATACTTCTTGCATATCCTGAAAAATCTTATATATAAATACGGGAACAATTTTTTGTAGTTTATTTTTAAGTATTTTATCGTCCACCGATTTTAATGAAACTTGTATCGTTTTAAAATTATTTTTATGTACCTTTTATACTCGAAACTTTATCACATACAAATTTAGGTAACACTTTTAAATAAGATTGCATATTTGATACGTAGGGTGTTCAGCCGATTAATTCTTGTTCGATTAATCGAACAATTTTAGACGATCAATTGTTCGGCTAATTTAAAATTGCAGATTTCGAATAACAATACATGTACGGTATTTCTGTCAAATTTATAATTTTTTAAAGTTGTAAGTCAAATAAAAAAAGCAAATGTATTTGTCCGTTGGAATAATAAAAAAAAAAAACAGTCATGTTTAGTGAGTAGTTCACATACATGGGCGTACTGCTTACTGAAAAATTTACTGATTACTGAAATAATGTAGTAATCGATTAAATTTTACTTATTATTCAAACAAGTGCAAAAAAATATTTTTAACCCTGGAGCCACGCGTTCAATAAATCACTTTCAAACTGTTCACAAAAACTGATTGTCAAAACTTGTTTGAATTGACAGCTGTGTCACAGGCTGCACTTAATTTGATAGTCAATTTCATTTTAAAAATGCCCCCAACGAAGAAACAACTTAAAATAGAAGCACGACTCAAAGAATTTTGTAAAAAAATCACAAGAATTTTTTAGAACACAAATTTTTTTAATAAAGCACATTTATTAATTAAGAAATATATTTTTTATAAAGAAAGCGCCAAAGTTAATTTGTGGTGAAATTGAATGTCAAATTGGCAAACAAATGGATAGGTAAAATTGAGAGTAATCTCGTGGTCAATTTAAAAACTATTGGCCGTTTTCTCATTAGCCGATTATCTTTTTTCCCAACGAAAAACTGCACATTAAAGAAATTCGATTTTCCCAATGTCTCATTTGCTTCTATTCTGTCGCAAAGCTAACCGGCACTCATCTGCCAATTATTTATTAGCCGTTTATTTGACGTACAGATAAATCCAATCAGCTGACTCCCAACTTTTACATGTATTTTGAGAGGTGTTGCCAACTGAAAACAATGTTTTTTTTGTCGGTATATTGAAAAAACCAAAATCGTCAACGGGCAGCTTATCGGTCTAATAAATTTATGTCGACATTAAGTAACAGGCAGTTTGTCGATACATTGAGAAAATGGCCATATGAGTGAGTTAGTAAAAAAAGTGAGAGAGTATACCAAATTAAAAGGAAAGACAAAACTTGATCGTGTGGCTTCCATGTAAAGCAAAGCACTTAAACAACATTTTATTTTCAAAATATTATTTTAAAAGGTTTTTTAATTGCTTGTACATATAAAATAATATGATCTCAATACATGTTTTATTTTTTTATCGTTGTAAAGGTTTTATCAATTAGTATGAATTGTTACATTTGTTTTGTTTTTTTGTTAATAAAATATTAAAATACTTGTAATTAATATTGTTTATTTACACAAGTACTAATTTTTTCAAAAATAATCGAAAAAAGTCTCTTAATTTATAAAATTTCTGGATTTTTAATTATTCGATTAATAGATTAATTTATAAATTTTATTCGTTTAATCGAATAAGTCAAAAATGCCAAATATCGATTAATCGTTTAATCAAACAAAACAAAACGCCGATTAATTGAACAGCCTAATACGTACACAAAACGATTTATTTTAACTGTAAATGTCAAGTGGTCGAATTTCAGCCACCTGGCGGTCCTGGTATAAATAAACAAACGTGAACCAATTTATAGGAGATAATATTTCCATCACATTTAATTTTCCTAAATGTAAACCATAATGTGGTTAGAACCATTTTCATATCGAATTAAAAATTATAAACATATCGTTAAGTTCTTATTAAAAATTCTAAGGTATTTATATATATTTGGCAAATGTTTTATTTGCCTGAATAATTAATGTTCGAGACGTTTTCTTATTTTAACAAATAATATTTATTATTTATTTACTTAAAAAAACTAACCAAAATTATTCATTTAATTTTTGTAATGTTTTGGAGAGCTCTCGACTTTATACTCTAAATACTAAACTAGAAGTGAGTGATAATGCTATAATAAAAAAGAACTACAACTAAAAGCTTTTTTACATAGTTGCATGAAAATGTAAAAATGATTCGGAGTAGGCAAACAGGTTGCCACATATATCGGCCAGGTGGCCGATATTCGACCACTTGGCATATACAGTTAAAATAAATTCTTATCATACACATAAGGAATCTGCAATTTTTATTTAAAAGGTTTACCTAAATTTAAGAAAATAACAAATGTCTTTTCATCTTTCCTTTTACTCGTTATTATTAAAGCATTTATTTACTATTTTACTTTAGTTTACTATTTATTTTTACAATGTGTATGTGATAAAGTTTCGAGTATAAAGGGTAAAATAAAGTTTAAATTGCCTGTTCTTAGAAATAAAATAAAAAAAAAAAAAAAAACAGTATGTATATTGAAACAACAATAACAATTCTCTGAACGAAATTTTTTATTTTATTTTCAAAAACAAAAATTTTTGTATGTGTGTGTATTTGCAAGCATTTTTAACACTTTAATCCTAAAAATTTATAAAATACCTTAAAAACGATATATATTTTATTAAAATCGATGGAAAAATCAACTACAAAAAAATTGTTCCCGTATTTATATATTTATAATCATGGAATTATTTCTTTTTCAAGTTACGTTTTATTATATTCAACATTTTTTATTTTTTCGAATTTATTTAAATTTCAGTTATGTATTTTATAAAGCTTTTTGTAATAGTTCTATTCCTTCAATTTTTAGGAATGACTTTATACACTACCAGACTGTTATCTTGTATCTTCTTGTTACATTTTACCTAAGCTATCCTTTGGATAGCAATGAAGTATATTGTATGTACAGAAAAATTTACAATTATTAGACACAAGCAGCATGTAATGCATATTCTGGCCCGCTACGGCCTTCGTCAGCATTCTTTGTGTCACACTGGATAGTGATACTTTATAAATTGAATGTTTTTAACTCAGCTATTTTAACTATTAGATTAGGGGAATTATTTCTTTTTCAAGTTACTTTTTATTATATTCAACATTTTTCATTTATTTATTTATTTGATATTAATGTTATATAAATATAAAATTAATATATAATAATAGCACTGGCTGCCAGGGCTATCGGCTAAACATTTTTTATTTTTTCAAATTTATTCTATATTTCACATATCGTCGGGAAACATGCCCCTCTATTAAAATAAATAATCAAATAATACCCCAACACTCGCATGTAAAATACCTCGGTATACATCTAGATCGGCGTTTAAGGTGGAAATGGCATATAGAAGCTAAATTAACTCAAATGAAACTAAAAGCAATTCAAATTAATTGGCTGATTGGAAGAAAATCTGTTCTTAGTCTCGATTGCAAACTTCTACTTTACAACTCTATCTTAAAGCCAATTTGAGGCTACGGTATTCAGTTATGGGGCACTGCCTCGGCCTCTAACATCGAAAAAATTCAAAGGCGCCAAAATAAACTATTTCGAATAATCACAGCCAGCCCCTGGTACGTCAAAAACTCAAATATCCACAAGGATCTCAATGTGCCATTAGTAAAAACTATGATAACGAAACATGCAGTGAAATATTTAAACAGGCTGGAACTGCACCCAAATCCATTAGCTCGAAATATTTTAAATTATGGCGGCCACACTCGCTTAAGGAGAAGAGACACTGCAGCACTCACCCAATCAAAAGAGCGATAAAGACATACATATGTGAACAGAAACCGCGATGACGAAATCTTTTTTGTCTGGCACTGGCAGGACATAAAGCAAATATTAGGATAATATTTGATTAATTACACTATGCTAGTTGAAAAAACAGACAAGCCGGGCACATGGCGTTTTAACATAATAATTAAAATTTGTCGACTTTTGTGAATAAAATCAAAAGTTGCAAACAGATTTTTATCATTTATGGCTTGTTTTGTTTGGAATTTCGTTTTTTATACGTCTGCAAGCACAGCTGCATTTGCCAATTTTTTATGAATTTTTAAAGAACAAAAATTTCGAAATTTTCTTAAAAAAATTATTTTATTTCCCAAAAAAAAAAATTATGTTTCTAAAACTACTACGGATATTAGAAAGAAGTTTTACCTTTCTTAAAGGAAATTTTATTGCGGAATTTCGGGTTTTTAAGTTTTTTCAATAAGCTAAAGCGTTTTTGAGTTACACGAACATATGTTGTGCAACCTCCTCCATTTTTGAAATAACGGTATATCTCGAAAACCAGAGCCAATCTTAAAAAACCACTGGATTCAGCGTACCCGAATTATTTTAAAACCCGAAAAAAAAAGTGTCAATTTCGTGCACAGTGTTATTGTTAGTTCATATTTAATATATGAAGATTCAATAAATAAATACTGAAAAAAAAAATTCTGCTAGTGTCTAATAATTGTAAATTTTTCTGTATATTGTGTGTATCCAAAGGATAGCTAAGGTGAAATGTAACAAAAAGATACAAGATAATAGTCTGGTAGTATATAAAGTCATTCCTAAAAATTAAAGGAATAGAACTATGACAAAAAGCTTTATAAAATACATAACTGAAATTTAACTCATAGAATAAATTCGAAAAAATAAAAAATGTTGAATATATACATATTTATAAGATAATTTTTAATTAGTAATAAAAATGAAAGAATTATTACTAAAAAAAAGTAATTAAACTCCTTTACACAAAAAGAAAGAAATTTATTTTTGCTACGCCCCTTTTACCACCTCAAATTTTAACAAATACAAATCTGCACACATCCATACATTTAAACACAGGACATTTGAATTCTAAGTTTATGCATATTACATGAAGATAAAGACATCTGCGATAACAGTTTAAAACAGACAGGCGCCAGAAATCATTAACATTATTGCTCTAGTAAAATGTTTTAAATTACCGAAATTAGTAGGCGGTTGGTGGTCACCATGAAAATACTGGACAAGCCGATGTATACAAATGAGTGTATGCATTGATACCGATCTTTGGCAAAACTTCTTAGATTTAAATGCAAGGCAATAATGTCGTCCAATAATATAAGTATTTACATACATTGAGTTTAAAGTACTTTGTTGTGTAAGTTTCTCAAAATGCATGTGTGTTAGTTTGTATGCATGTAAAAGGTTTGTGTTGTTTGTGCCTAAATTAAAATGAATCTACTAAATGTTATCAAAATGTTAACCATAGTCACATTTACGAGTACATACATAGACTCAGTTGCAATGTGATTGCTTTTTGAAAGTTAGCATTCAGTGTCTGGAACTAATTTAACAAATTTGCATAAAGAGTCTTTAATATTATAAAGGCGTTTCGACCACACAAAACTTCTTTGCATTTACATGCATGCATGATGTTTCAAAATGGGGTTTTAGGTCTAAACTAAACGCTATAGAAAAAAAACAAAACCTAACCAAATCAAACCAAACCGAACTAAACGAAAGTTAAGTTAAATGAAAATGGCCTAAAAGGACTTACATGAATTTCTTTTGCATTTCATCACAATTTTTATTCACATACATTTTTACAAGTTTAAGCAAATGCATTTGAATGCAAGTAATGGTCATGTGATAATGTTCACCACTTTAAGATATTCAAGTGTAAAATATGTTACAAGGATAGAATTTTTATACTTAAAATTATTAACTAATATAAGCAAGCGTTTGTGTGTGCATTTGTTTGTTGAAGGGAATTTTGCAAAAGTTTTAAACTAAAATAATTTTTGTTTTTGCAATTTACAAAAAAAAAAAATAATTTTGCTTTCTTTTAAAAGCATTAATAACAGCATATTTTTATGATTTGCTTTATGATAAAAACTTAAAAAATTTATTCTATTTAAATTTATCACTAGCACGTGTTATGGGTACTTAACCTTTTAAGGGGGGGCTTAAAGGCAGGCAAACTTTAAATGACACAATTTTATTTAATTTCTTTTGCGATATAAAATCGCAAGTGAACAGCGGAAAAATTAAATTTAAACTATAAATTTAAATTTATAAATTTAAATTTATAAATTTACTTAGGCCGGGTTTTTGAGATCTGGATTAAGTTTAAACTTAGTTTAACGTACTCTGAAACTCGGATTTTTGTGTTCAAACTGAATTGAGTCTTCAACTTCAGGCAAAAATCCTAAAGCCCATAATTAAGACGTCGGCAGTAACTTCAAATTCTCTCTCATTTTATTGTTTCTATTTTCTTTTGTTTTTCATTTTTTGTTTACAAAATGTATAAAATTCTAAATGGATTGTCGGGAGAATAATTAATTGTCTATATGTGAGAGCAATAGAAAAAACGTTCTCAAAATAAAATAGATTTTATTTCACGACAGTTTTCTACGATAAATTTTTATGTCAAATTGTATGAAAAATGTAGGGAGTTATTTTGTTAATCACTTCACCTTGTGGTGAGAAATTTTTGATATAAAATTTTTTTTAATTTTCAAAAATTTGTATGAAAATATTTTTTAAGTGAGGCGAAGTGTACAAAATTAGCGGAGCAGTCTTGACGCAGTTCTGTTTGAATATTTACTCCTGTTAAAAAAATTTTATGATCGATGAAAGTTTATTAAATGATTTATTTTAACTAATTTATCAAAATAATATTGGGAATTATTTTATTTAATTATATTCAACATTTTTTATTTTTTCGAATTTAACTGAAATTTAACTCATAGAATAAATTCAAAAAAATAAAAAATGTTGAATAATTTATCAAAATTTATAAAAGTTTATTTCTTTGTATTATAGTATAACTCAGCGATAAAACTCTAGAAGTTTCTTTTGGGTGCGTCTTTTAGAACGCCTCCACACTCCATTTTAAATTAATCGACTCTTCTTGTTTCTAAAAAAAAACTTCTAAGAGATCTCACATATCCACTATCATCTTCTTTGAACATGGAAAAAGTAACATGTTCGTGGTTGCAAAAGATAACGAACCTACTCAATGTATCGCGAAGACTTCCGGATTACTGTAGTGTTTTCGAGGCGAAAATACTTGCGATTAATGACTGGCTAAGATTATTTGCTGTTTCAGTGACTATTGTGGATATTTTAGCGGATACCATTTATTTACACTTTCCCAAGAACAAGAGCAGTCCTTGACTGCCGCAGGATCATATGGATCCCAGGCCACAGGGATATGCTGTGAAAAACTAGGACAGATGAGCTTGCTAGACTCGGTATCTCCTCATTGGTTGCACGTGATAAGCGAGAATTGGGGATCCTTTGCTCTTTTGCAAGCTCAAACTTCGTCGATTGACATTCGATACTACTAACGATAGATGGGGCGTGAAAACGTATTGAAGGATTATCAGGCAATCATAGTCCCGTATGGGTGGCAAGCGAACAATGTCTCTACCACCGATGCCAATAAAGGATATGTTAGTTTCGATATCTTAAATAATGGGACATTGCCTCATAGGTAGGGATACACATAGAGTTTTTTTATTCCCGCACTTTTTGGATTCCCGGGAAAGCGGGAAATAAAAATCAAATTCCCGGGATCCCGGGACTTCCGCCCAAAATTTTTTGTTTATTTATTTACTAATATTTCTTATTACGCTTAAAATAATTAAATTTATAATATAACAAAAACGTGAAAAATTCAAGATTCAAGTAATTTTAAGACACTTAACAGGTTATTTTGATGCCAATAGCATCATAGAAATTTATATACGTATATATATTGTTAAATTCAGAGCTCATTTGCATAATTAGAATGAAAGTTTTGAGGTCTTAGTGGAATACAATTTTTGGAAGGGCGATTAGGAACTGAAACCACAACATTACGAAGTAGGAATTCAGAAATAAGTTAACCGTTTAACAAATTCAGCAGGAAGGAGAAATTTTATTTACTACATATATTTAATAACATTTTTTTTTTACAATTCTTTAACCCTTAATCTGCAGTGGTGTATGAAGGTATACTAAGTTTGTCATTCTATGTGAATCTTTTTTTAATATTCATATAAGGTCCCATAAAGTATTTTTATTATTAGTCCTTTATTAATTCTAAGCTGATTTTGTAATTTGGTTGTCAAATTGTTTCTAGATCTTCTAGGCTGTTTGGGATTGAATTCCAGCAGAATCGCTTTAGTAGGAATAGAGTTATGCACCCATATGTGGAACTACCTCCCTAAAAACTCAACACAAACTAACATAAATTTGTGGCGAATGCACCTATTGTCATCAAATTTCAACAAGTTCTTTTTATAAGGCACCAAATTTCGTGAATGTCGGTGCATAATTTACCTACGGATCCATATTTAGACAAATCTCGTTTATCATATTCTTACATAAAAGCGTAACGAATAATGCTTTTGTGGTGCAATTCAGCATAATCTACTTTCATAAGACTCAAAATTACTTTACTACGCCCTTAACCGCAAAAACGTATAGTATTATTGTAAAATTTACCCTTCAGTTTGCTAAGACAAGAAATAAAATTTCGTGAAGATAAGTCTATAATTTATCATATTCCCTATATAAAGCCCATTTTCAAAAGATTAAAAAGCCTTAAACTGTAGCAAATTTAAATATTGGGGTTATATTACGTTAGATTAAACTACTAAAGACACTAGTCCGACATAGATTTACTAAAGTTTAAAAAAAAGATTTTCTTCCAAAATTCCCGGGAATCCCGCAATTAATTCCCGGGAAAGCGGGAATTCAAAACAATTGAAAATCCCGGGAATACGCGGGACGGGAAATCCCGGGAACAAACTCTAGATACACATCATCTGGCTAAGTGACACTATGATTACGGACGCAGCTGCTATGGCGAAGGCTAAAAAGAGAACGTGGAACAGCCTCTCTCAGTGTCATGCATTGTAGAGAAGGTACGTGGCCATACTGGGATCCGTCACTTTCGATGAATTGTTTTATATCTCTGGCATTGAACTGAAGTGTCCGGTGGGAGTTCTGATTAATAGAATTCCGGTGTATCTCAATGAATCATTAGGTCTAACAAAAGAGTTATACACACTTTTATATGCAAAAAGTCTGAACAGTCCTGGCTTTACCTCCAAGGGTAACATACCGAAACATTTTCGCATGCAGCACCCACAGTGGGTTAAATTGAGAGGATAATGATGTAAGTGTTATTATCCTTCTCGCTTTTATTACAAAACAAAATTGGTTTGTCACTAATTAATTTCGCATAAATTAAAATAATATTGTTTTTGTAAAAAACTATCATCCTCCTTTTTTTCCTGACGTCATCATACTATTGCTATTTAATGATACTCGTACTATGTTGACGTAAACGCTGTTATCTGTTAACATTACGCTTCATTAATCTTCGTTCAAGCTTTTTTTTTTTGATGCAAAATAAGGGCTTTTTATTTCCTTTTATGTTTTATTAATTAATTTGTTCTTTTGATTTTTATCAGGTTTACTTTTTAATTTTTTTTTAAATACAGTTCGAAGTTAAATTGTTATTAACCCGCGAAAATAGTATTAAATAAACATGACTATGGCAATTTTAAGTTTAAAGCAAATCAATTAATTTTTCAACTATATATTTTTTATGTATTCGTCGACTTCTTTAAATTAGCTGCCATTTTGCATTCACAGAAAAAATTACAAATTGTATCTAATTAACAAATTCATAGAATCAAGCAAACAAGTTGTTGATTTTGCACCTATTAACAAAATATGTAATTAATTATATTGGTTACTTAAAATTGTAAAAATTTTAAAATTGTAAATATTTTTTTTCAATAAATGATTTTTTTAATATTAATTAAAAAAATGATGACAAAACTTTGTCATTACACAGAAAAAAGTGTTTTATCAATTAAAAAAATTGTTTAAAAAGTATTTAAATTTAATTAATGTGATAATTGAATCAATTATTTTTTTTTGTTGAAAGAAAATTAAAAATTTAATTTTGATTTAATTAACATTTTAGTTGTTTTGAAATAAATTTTCAATTAAAATTTTAATTAAATAACAAAAAATCTTAATTGACTTTTTTCGTTTAAAATAAAATAATTTAAACTTGTAGAATTGTTGTTGGGAGTTGTCAATATTTATTTAAATAAATTAACACATTGTTTGAAATGGCAAAGTTTTTTGATCACTTTTTTAATTAAAATTAAAAATATGATTTATTGAAAATATTTTTTCAAAATTTTAAAATTTTTAGTAATCAATATAATCATTTTGGTAATAGGAGCAAAATCAACAAATTGTTTGCTTGATATTATGAATTTAGAACTAATTTGTTGATCGGAGAAATTTAATAATTTTTTCTGTGTACAAACAATGTGTAAATGGATTTAATTAAATACCCAGTAAAAAATGTGCTCCAAAAGGAGCAGGTTTTATGTTTGAACTCATACCTCAAATCACTTCAAACCTGCTGACGAGAGGCCTGATTTTTGTATGGAGTGTTCCCGATAATAAAAAAAATGTAAACGAATTTTGTTTGCTCGGATATAGCTCAAGTTTTGACAGTTTCCAACAACAATTCTACAAGTTTAAATTAACAACTAAAATGTTAATTAAATCAAAATTATATTTTTATTTTTCTTTCAACTTAAAAAATAATTGATTCAATTATCACATTAATTAAATTAAAACTATTTTTTAATTGATAAAAAATACTCATAATTATTTCTGTGTTTATAGGAGTATTCCATTTTGCAGAGAAACTAAAGTTTATGTGCCCTTAAATCGTACCATCTGCCAGTTTATGGGTGCCGAAGAAAATTATTAAAAAACAATTTATTGACTCGACTTATAAAAAAATAGTATTAGCGTAATTTGCGGTACTAATTTGCAATCTGATATTTTTTGCCCTTGTTTTTGAGTTTTATTTAAAGTACTTTATGAAAACATTTCGGAAACGTTTGCAAAATGTATAATACTTTTTAAATATTTGAAATAGTTTTGTACATGAGCAAAACCAAAACTACTTTTAAGGTGACAAGGAGTGCAAACAAAATAATTGGCTTTTCACTTATCTGCATTTTTTAATAAACTATTGCAATCATACGTTATAGAAAAAAAATGGCGTAAATTATTTTGTGAATGATTCATTTAGTTTTTTTTTACTAACATTTCTGAATTCTTATTTTGTTTTTCTTGTTCTGCTATTACTGTGGTCTAAATAAGCATTTATTAAAACAAGAATGCAATAAGCTTTATTTTAATTCTACTCAAAACATCACTATAAAGAGCAAATGAATCAATCAGCAAACGTTTACAAAAAGTCTCGTTTACAGCTTTCCAATTTCACTCCCTTTATTTCCTTTATGAGCTGCTTACGCTGAAAATAATGTACGTGATGTGCTCAAAAACAATACAAAACGATATGCCAAAATCATTCTCATTGTTTTTGTTTAACTCACTGCAAAGTTCAAAATAAAATTATTGCAAATGTTTTGTTTACCTTCATGCTCTTATTTAAATATCTTTGGATTAAATTGGTTTTAGCACCAATTAGCAAGTTTTCTTTTAAAAAAAGCTTTATATAGCAAATAATGCTGTAGTTTCTTAAAAAGACACATAAGAAAAAAAAAAATTCTATAATATAATGATCACTAAATCCCACAATTTTATGCATTTTTATGTCTATCACAATCATGTCAGGTTTTCTCGCAACTACGTATATTTTTACTGTGACCATTAATTTGATTAAAATTAAACCATAACATTTTGCCACTTTTTATCACATTTTAAGAGCGACATGTTATTGTTGCTTGTACAACCATCAACTGTATGATTATTGATTGTAAACATATAAATCTCAATTTACACGTTTCATCTTTTTATGTTCAACTTCTTTTCAATTTCCTTTTGAAGATGCCATTATGCTCGCACGCAGCAACCGGTTTCAACTATTTTTGCTTCAAAACAACAACACTTTTGTTCAAAGCGAACCAAAGAGAAAAAGAAAAGAAAAAATGCAGCCATTGTTGTGCATATACCTACGAATGATAATACAAAGCGTACTGCCCAAGTACAGGCATCTCCGTACCAACCCCTTTTCTTCTTGCTTCCCTCTCCTTTAAACACAAGAGTTGAGCATCAAAAGATGAAACGTGTGAATGTAGACTAGATTATATTATACCCCAGTAAAAAAATTCGTGTTTTTTGAAGCACTTAAGAGAAAAAGCGCATAATAGAGCGCTTAAATAAGAGAGCTCTTATACAGCAGTAAATGATAACGAATAAAACACACAAAAAAAGCTGCTATTTTAGTGCTGACATCGAAGAAGGTTTTAAAGCGAAAAAAAAATAAAATTAAATTATGGTTTACGAAAATGCTTAAAAAAGGCATTTAAACCAGTAAAATCAAAACATTTATGAATATGTTCATATAGTTAGCCCTTAAAAAAGCACTTTAGGAGTGCATTATTTGCATTTTGTTATTATGTTAAAGGAAGCGCTTATTGTCAGCAGAAAATAGTCCTCCAAACCGGGAACACTCCAAACAAAAATCAGGCATTGGAGCACATTTTTTACAGGATTCGCGAAAAAGGTTCCAGGTGCAATAAGTCCCAAGAAAGAAATGAAATAAGGCCCAAAAATGTTTAATACAAATGTAGGAATAATTTCATTATGAAATACATACATAGTTTCCAGCCCTCTCGGTTTTATTTAATTTTGTTTGATATTTATTTCATGTTTTTGTCAAGGAGTTATTTCATAGTGAAATAATACCCAAATGAAATAAGTCCCATGGAAGAAAACTTCTATGCACAGCCGGTCCACGGTTGGGCGCAATAATCTTCTCCCCAATGGTATAAGAAACAGCGGCTTCACTAACTAAATCTTCACTGGATATATATGAAGGTGGCTTTCGGCCGGGCGCAAGTATTTTTTCTTCTAAGGTATACCAATCTCCGGCTTCTATAACTAAAGCTTTTCTGCAAACTAAAGCTATTGGGCGGGTTAAAGCCAGATTTAAAACCAATTTTAAATTTAATTAAATTTTTCTGTTAGTTTTTTCATATTTTTTGGGTCTTATCGATGGACTGTTTTTGGGAGTTATTTAATTTATTTTTTTTGGTGCTATTTCATTATGAAAAAAACGCCCACAAGTAGGGATTTGTTTCAATTTTGATTTGGGAATACTTTAATTTTTATTTGGGATTTATTCTTTTTCCCAGTTTGGAACTTATCTTATTTATTTGGGAATTTTTTTCATTGGGAGTTATTGCACTTGGACTTATTGCACCTGGGACTTATTTCGTTATGCAACTTTTGGAGGATATGTATAACCATATGTTTGGAACTGTCATGTTTCAAATAAACTCACAATATTATTACAGTAACACACATTTTAAATTCCAAGCAAATTTAAGTTTAACTGATTCTAACATTTATTGAAAAAAACTAAGTGCACGTTTGTACGTATTTTCGACTGCATTTAATATTGTCCGGTGATTACCTTTAAGAACGTAAAATACGTAAATTTACCTTAAATTTTAATATAAAATAAATGAAAATTCACTTAAAAACTATTTGCTTGTTTTGTGTAGAAACAACAACACCACTACAAGAAGAAAAACGTACTTTATTTTCATTTTTGAAAAGTAAAAATTCCCATTACATTTGTTATATTATTTAGTTTGTCAAATTTTTAAAGTTTGAGATTTGTTCCTTAACAAAACAGTTAGTACAACAAAAGTAAACGAAACATGTGCAACGGGGTAAGTAAATAATAATATTTTCTCTGCCTGTCTCTCTCTCTCGCTCTATTATCAGCAAAACAAGCGGACAGGTGTCTGGTATTTTTTAGAACTTCGGCGCTTTTGGGGAGTAATCGAGTAAACCTTACACATCCCTGAGGGAAATTTGTGTCAATTGCTCTTAAAGCACTTATCCCGTGACCAGGGAACAAAATTTTATAATTAAATAGAACGAATTGTGATAGGGGAAAACAAGACCTATCACTTAACTGGTGATAATGTGTTTAGAGTGTAGTTGTTCCAGAAGAAAGGTAATTGGCACAAAACTATTCATTTGACTGGATTTTGTGCGGGTAGTGGCTCTCCTCTCTAGATCTATTACTTTTTATAAAGGGGATCTATCATTTTGACATGGCTAATTTGGGACCATATCTGCAACAGGCATTATTTTAACCGAAATTGGAGGTGTCCATTAAGGTTATTTCAGTGACCCGTTACAAAGTGTCAAAAAGGTGCCAATTAACCCATCGTAGGACATTACCATGTTAAAGTGACTTGTCACGTGACAAGTTTATTGTTAGTTCTCTTTCCCTTAGGGATAGTACACGCAACAAAAAAACTTGGTTGTGGTAAACATATTCTGAGAGCGACATATTATGATAATATTCATGATTGTAGTTGTACTATTATTTAATCATATTATGACCAAATATATTCGTAATATTACATCATAATATTTTTCCCTTACTCCTTATTTGTTTTTATTACATCCTATTATAATTTAATGTTAAACATAATAAGTTAAGAAGTAATCATATTATTATCATGCTTATCATAATAATATGTAGATTAAATTTAAAAAAAATATATTGAAAAATATTTTTAATATATATTTATGCTTATTTACTTACTGGCAACCTTAACGTAAAACTGTTACAGATATTTCACATCATAATATGATACAACTATAAACATAATATTTTTAACATATTTTTGTCGCAGGTCGCAATTATTTATAAATTATTTTATAGAATTTTTATTCTTTTAACAAAGCAATTGTCAAAATTTTGGAACCAATTTCAAACAATATTAAAATTTTTTTAGCATTGATATTTTATTTTGTGACACTTTACAACTTTTTTAATGTACCTACAATTTCTTTATTTTTCACTTTCTTTGAACTTCGGTTTTTAATGGGTATTTTTTTTTTTAAATTGTTTAACTACTGAATAACAAATATTCCGATAGGCATATGTAAAACAAACGACACAACTGATGCAAAATTATTTTCCAAATGGCGATAACAAAATATTTGGAGTAAAAATATTTTGCTTGCACCTTAAACATATTTAGTCAATTCACAAGGTATCCTAACATGTCATATTGTCAAAATGTCCTAATATTTCACAATGGTTTAAAAATATTGTTGTTGGCTTGTTAACAAAAAGTGTCTTAAATAAATAGAACGTTGCTTGCTGTGTTTATTGTGCTGTCGTAATTAATCAGAAAAGTCCAGCGCTGAGCGGCTGAGCCGTACAACAATATTTTTAAACCATTGTGAAATATTAGGACATTTTGACAATATGACATGTAAGGATACCTTGTGAATTGACTAATTATGAGTACACGTATAGAAAGTTATCATCTTATGGCTATTAAATATCATTAAATAGCTGTGAGGAATATAATATTCTTTCAAAGTTATCATTATATAGTTGTTATAAAAATCAGTATTTTTCAGTGAACCACACTTTAATTTATAATTGCAATAAACATTGACATGTTTACAATAACTATAATATTGTTGATATTTAATAAAATTAACAATATTTTTGTACGACAACAATACATATATTGTTACAATAAGCATAGTGTAGTTGCCGTAACCATACCCAACCATATTTTTTCTTTGCGTGTAGGAAAAATCGGAAAATTTATTTAGTTTGTAGGTTATTTTTAAGTATTTTTGTCCTAGAAAAAACGGTACAGCACGGACATTATTGTCATTTTCCGTATACACTCTTTATTGAATGCCTGTCCTAAAATATTATTGTAAAAACCAAATCTTTTCAAGTTTTTTTGACCAAAAAATTTTTTTGGTGCGAAAAAAATCAGGGTTCTTATTGACTGCGAAGATTTTTTCGAAAAACTATTTTGTTAACACTGATTAACGGTTTTGTTACGTTAGGTAATACTTATTGGCAGTTTATTGATGTCGAAAAAAAAGCGTTATGATCTTAATTTAATTCAAGTATTCGGATTTTATCATTTTATTGGTTATTGGAAAAATATCATCGGATTAGAGTAAGTTATCGAAATTTTTAAAAAGAGCCAGACAAGTTGCTAAATGTTTAAAAACATATTAAGCAATATCGAAAAATCATTTGATTCGATGTAAAGCAACACACGGTAATTACTATTTCAAACATATACTCGTGCTTAATAAAGAATTATATTTATTTCTATAATATGTTTTTTAAACAAACGAGAATTCCTCTGCTTATGTACATTTATGTGGATTTCCAATTTTTTAATTTAAAACAATTTGTTTAAATAATTAAATCGCGTTAAAATTCGTCACAATTATAAATCGTCACCTAAAATGCAAAAGGGCGTAACAACACTTTTTATTTTCTTTTACAGGAGAAGCAAAAGAATTTACCAAGCCAATAACAATATGGTGTAGTTGGCGTTTGAATTTCTTTAATTAAGTCGGGTTTTTTGATCGCAGGGATCTAAATTTTTTTTGTAAACATGTAGATTTTTTGAATTTTCAGGGACGATATAGATCATAGCATTTATATAAGCCAACGGTGCAATATGAGTAAGCCTGTTAATTCTTCCCTGGTTGTACTTTAAAACTTGTGTAAAACTTGCATAAAAATGGGGTCCGGTTTTGACAAACGGATGGGCCGGTTTTGTCAAAAATTTTCACATCTATAACCAGGGCTGTGGAGTCGGAGTCGGAGTTGAAGAGTCGGAGTTGAGGTATTTGTACCGGAGTCGGAGTCGGAGTCGCAGTACCCAAAAAAACGGGCGACTCCGACTCCAAAATTTGTCGGCTTAAAAAATTAAAAAAAAAATTCTAATATTTTCCAATATAAAAATTCTTCGAAATTGGCGATGCAATATTTTGCAGATCAATATGAATAAGTAGATTTTAATTTATTTTATGAGAAATAGTTGATTCAAGTACTTTACTATTTACGTATATTTAGGTATATTTTTTATTCGTGCGGGAAAAAGTCTAAATTAAATTAGCAAAACTTATACTCAGTTATTGATCTAGTTGAAAAAGATGTGTGATTTTTTAAATAATTTACTCATGCTAAAAAATGTTAATGACAGGAATTGCCAATAATTTTAATATCAAAATTTTTTAACCATCAACGCTGAAATATTTTCAACATTGTACAGAATAAGTGTTGCTATAGCGCATAAATACTAGTATGTATTAGAAAAATTGTGACGTAAAATTGTTTCTCTTTTGTGTAGAAACATCTTTGTCGGCCTGCCTTTAATTCCTACCATAACACTCATGTTTTTCTTATGCACATTACGCGGGGATTCCCATAATTCGTTTAATAAAGATGTTTCTACACAAAAGAGAAATAATTTTACGTCTCATTCATTTCGCATCACGGTTAGAGTAGGAGTCGGAGTCGTGAGTCGGAGTCGTGAGTCGGAGTCGCACTTAAAAAATTTCAGCGTTTGGAGTCGGAGTCGGAGTTAGTACTTTTTTCGGACGACTCCACAGCCCTGTCTATAACAGCAATGTAGTCGAGATCACGGTTAGAGTTAATTGATATGTATAATGGGGCAGACATAGAAGGCTCCAAATGTTTAAGTAGACAATTTAACACTATTTAACTTCCACAAAATTTATTATTACTGTCCACTAGAATCTGGAAGTTTATTTATCCTTCCTTTCAATATATCCCTTTCGGTTATTTTTTATTTTTTTTTTGTGCTACGTTTTCTAACGATGTCCTCCCAACTTTAAAAAATGAAAGAAAATTTCGTGTGAGAAATTGTATTGAAAACAAATACACACAACATTTTGTTTTCATTTTCTAAAAAGAGGTGGTAAATATATTTATATAAAAAGAGTACACAGAGGGAAAAATTCAGTACATAAATACCAAAACTGACACCATCTGTTGTCAAAAGTGAGCCAACTACCATAATATGGTTGTAGCTTCTTGATGGAGGACTAATTTAACAATAATATGGTTGTCGGTGACAATAATATGGTTAAAATAAACATTATATGTTTAAAATTTTCTTTAAAAATAGTTTGGTTGGAGGTGACCATATTAAAACATGTTTGTTCTCTGCGTGTACATGAAGTCAATGGCTTAAATTAATGAACCAACAACAATTGACGCATTAGATGCCATGCGCTTCGTGCGCATATGATCGAAATTATTTTCAAATATAATTGCCATTTAATTAGAATTTAATTTTTTGTGTTCTTATTTAGAATTTCAAGTTCTATCGGTCTTAAAAAAGCACCCTTTATATATTTATGCAGTGTAGACTAAGTTTTCAAAAACTTGTACGTTATTGTTGTTAAAATATTATTTATATCTCTTGTTATTTATTTATCAAATATGATAAACTTGCAGTATACCTTTATACATAAATACCTCAAGGGTATAATACATCATTATTTATGGTGATTTTAAGTATGTTAATATTTCTTATAAATGAAAATTTAAACATTCAAAATGTATTAGAGTGATGGTCAAGCTTAAAATATTTTATTAATAAAAAATTCCAACTATATCAAGACAAAAACTATGTCTTCTTTAAAAGTATAAAATATTTATGTTTTTTTTAGGCTTTTGACTCTAATGCTAAAAGAAAGGACGAATATTTTCACAATCCTCATCGCACTATCTGTTTATAAATAATCATCTTATAATCACTGGTAATTTTCTAGTGATTAAGGGCTTTAACATGCTTCGCTTGTTATTTTGTGGGCCTTTCTTACTCCCTCCATATTAATATTTTTCCTTCAGTTAATTTCCTTGTCTTATTAAATTCCATCATATCTATCTGGCAGGTTTGTTGCTGGTGGATGTATAGGAAAGTTGGCTGTCTTTATCTATAATCATCTTTAAATATGAACCACAAATAATTAATCAAATCAAATCAAATTAACCCAAAAGAACGTGCCTCCAAGGTGTTTAATTTTCTTTTCATAAGTCGAATACTTTTACTTACAAAAAATTTTTTTTTTTTTTGTTTTAAATGTGTTTGAATAAAAGTGTTTATTTTGTTGGAATTTTGTTAAGTATGAAGTTTATTATTTATAAATTTCATATTGTACAAACAAGTATTTGTTGTTAAAAGAACTCTGCCAGTATAAAAAAATTCCTGGGTATGAGCGTAAATAGTTAATGATTAAGTTGAACTAATTAATTGACTAATAATCATTTTATTTATTTAATAAATAATCGGCCTTAGGAATTTTTTTTAATAAATACAATAATTTATTATTAACAATTAAATGATTAAGATGCTAAGGCATGATATAAAAAGGTATTAGTAAGATAAATTATGATAATACGAGTATCTGTTACAAGATTACATATAGAAAAAATATATCAATATTACCCAGCCAGCATTTGGCTGATTAGTTCTTGTAAAAATCACCCAAATGAATTTTTCCAGATCAGTTTTGATGATTAAAACCTGATATATCACTTGAGCCATTGAAAAATCATTCATTCAAACAAAATCTTTTAATAAATAATAGTATTCCCAAAAAACAACTTTGATAATAAAAAAAAAAAGTTTTGAATATTTTGAAATTTCCTAAATCTTATGCACGATAATAGCAACTTCTTTAATTTTTAGGCGTATTTTGCTTGTAGAAGATTTTGTATGTATTCTTTTTACTTATGTTTATATAAAATAGATTCCTAATAAGCCCATGGTTGTTATACACATTTTGCAATAGTATAAACTAAGAGCCATCATTATAGCTTAAAATTTTTTCTGGCATAAAATTAATCTTTAAATTTACAACATTAGTGATTTTGAGCCATATGATCCAAAAATTATTTCTTAATTTTTTGAATTTAAAACTGAAATATCACTTAAGCGATTGATTTGTAAATATTTAAAAAAAATTCAATTTCTTTTCATTCGTGTCGTCAAAGCCATAGAGAAAATATAAATTGTTTATAAACCCAGGAAAAACTTTTTGAATTTTGGTAATAGGTAGTAGTTATTTAATAAGTTACCTGGTAAGTAGTTGTCAATTCAATTGTCATTATTCCGAAAGCCTCAATAAGTACTTACTAGTAATGACCTCAGTAAGTACTTTTCACTTCTACTATTTTCACTTCTGAATATTTGCTTATTCATAATCAGCTCAATAACTACTAATTAGTTGTGTTGTTTTCAGTACTGAATATTTACTTACTAATAACAAGTTCCACAACTACTTATTATGTCTATTAACTAGCGCCAATTAAATAAAAAGTAGTTATTTTTTTAGCTTCTAGTAAGTATATTGTAAGTTACAATTTAACTTACTGGTAGTAAAATAATAACTAGATATTTTCTGACTTCTAGTAAGTGTATTGTAAGTACTGAACTCTGTGGACAACTCGAACAAAAATAAGTAGTTATTCAGCCGAAAAATAGGTAGTGTTTATATTTCTCCAACATTACTTGCTAACATACCAGCCTAGTAAAGTTTTTGCTGGGAAACTTAAATAAATTTTTTTTTTACATTTTTAAAAACTTTGAATTTCTGTACATTCGTATGGTCTAAGTATAGTGAAAACATTAATTGTCTATAAAATTTCAATAAAATTTGTGTAAGTAAAATATAAAAAAAAAACGAAAGTGATGTCAGCCAAACAAGTAAAAAGATGGGCTAAAAAGAAGCCCAGAAATTACTATCAATAAATGATAATAAAAAAATTAAATCGCAGGAACAGCTGTGCGAAAAGTTTTCACGGATGAACTAGCTTTCCAATATAAGTTGAAGGGTACTACCACGAAACCAAGCGCGGAAAAATCATTTTCAATATTAACAATAAAGAGTAAGAACAGAGGTATTACTATTATCAACAATATTTATAATAAATTGGTTTCTTCTTTGATGTTTGTCATCAGAAGTATAATTGTAATGATGAAGATATGAATGCTGTACTCCAGAAATATTTTATGCATGCAACAGATAGAGTTAAGCGACCAAAGCGTGAGCAGTAATTTTTATAATTCATGGTTTCAATATTTACTAGGGTGTTCAAACGATTAATCGTTGTTCGAATAATCGATTAACTTTGGTCGATTAACTGTTCGAATAATTTGTAATGGCTTATTTTCGAATAACTTATGTCGATTAATCGATTAATCGAAAATTTGTTTTTTCACAGTCCATACGTATTAGTTTTTTCTTTTATGCAAAAACGCCTTCGAGTAATGATTCAGATGAAGAATATTATTTTTTTAGACGCATGAACAGTGTTGAACACTAGCTTCTACCAGACCTCAACAAGACTATTAAAAATATTAAAATTGTTAAGAAATCAAAAAGAGATCTAAATGGTATAATGGAATAATATAATTTAAATAAAAGACAAGAAAAGAACAGAGGAATGGGATATGCTTTACTACGCTTTTCTTTCAATCTCTCCAACGTCAACAATAAGTGAAAGAATATTTTCTAAATCAAGTTTCATCAAAACAGAAGAAAGACATCGTTTGAAACATAAACATTTAAACTGTATACTCTTTTTTTAAGATTATTTTTGAAGATTAGCTTAAATTTTGATGCTATTTTTTACTAAGAAAGTTTTCCTCTTTTATTACATGAAGTACCGTTTGTTATATTGTTGTTACTTTTTAATAAAATGATTTTTATTATTTTTAAACTTCTAAACCAGACAAAAATAAAATTATTAGATTAACCGAATTATTTAAAATCGTTCGATTAGTATCCGATAAAATATTTACCTCGAATAATCATCGCGCGATTAATCGATTAATCCAAAACATCGATTAATTGAATACCCTTATATTTACTTTTTAATTAATTTGTTTTTCTACTTTTATTTTTACTTTATTGGTTATTGTTTTTACTTTGTTATTATTATAGTAAATTTCATGGTTGTAGTATTTACTTTTTTATAACATAATTTAAATGTTAATAAAACTTTTTTAAAATAAACCCTTTATAGTGCATTTACACTTGTAATTTTCGAACTAGTTTATGATCGTAAACTACTTTCATAAACTATATCGTTTACATCAGCAGTTTTGACAGTTAACAGTTTAACAGCCGTGTCACAAAACAGCTGACTTCAGTAAAAAAAACTTAAAAACGTTGGTGCACGTACATTTATACATACGATAAACATACCTTTTATTTTCGTTATCCATATTATATAAAACAATTTTCAATTAATTTTTTTAAACTTTTTCTTGATGTGTTCCTTTTTTTAACGCAAACTTTTTTAACTTAATTTTTTTTTTTTATGAAATGTCAAATATCACTAGCGTTGCCAGAGCAAAATTTGAAAAGAACAGAGTTGCATTAACAAAAACTGGTTGTTTGCAACTAGTTTATCTCAAAAGCTAGTTACAAACGTGTTTATAATTTGTATGGATAAACAAGTTTCTTAAACTAGTTTATCATCATAAACAACTTATAACGTGTTTATGGTGTAGGTGTAAATGCACTATTAAAGACTTTATTAAACTATAAAAAAATTATAATTATGATTCATCGGTAGGGTACCACTTTCTCAGAACAAAACTGATTTATGATTGAAAAATAAGCTCAAATACGGGTAATTTGCTCATGAAGATGATTCATAAATCATTCGACTATGATAAAAAATACTAGCTGAAAGACTCGCAAAAAAACAGAATACGATTGCAAAGTGATCAAAATAAAGGCTCCTACATAATTAGGACAGCGATTAAAAAAGATTTGAAATAAATTCAAAAACTATAATTAGTATTGTGGTTATTTTATTGAACTGTTAATGGTTTTTAATCCAAATTTCGATATTTTAATCAGGCTTAAGTTCATTGAATTTAATTTTTATTACATTATTTTTATGAAGAAAGGAATTTTTTTGGTTAGTTAGATATATAATGAGTGATCCATTTCGAGGTTCCCTACTTTTTTAAAGAAAAAAAAAAAAACAGAAAATTCAAATTTAATGGGGAATGTTTATTGTCATTTGAAAGAACATTCTTTGGCATTTATTTTTTGACGATTATGTCAATGTTCTCCGTTGCTACGTCGCAGATGGTCCATCCGTTGAGTCCAATTTTCGATGACTCGTTCGAGCATTTCGACTGGTAACCGGCGAATGACACGCGTAATGTTTTCCTACAAGGCCTGAATCGAAGCGGGTTTGTCCGCATAAACTTTAGACTTTACATATCCCCACAGGAAAAAGTCTTACGGTGTGATATCACACGATCTTGGTGGCCAATCGACCGGCCCAAAACGTGAAATTATGTGCTCAACGAAGTGTTCTCTCAATAAATCCATTGATTGATGCGATGTGTGGGAAGTGGCGCCGTCTTGCTGAAACCAAATGTCGCCGAGGTAACGAGCTTCAATTTCAGGCATCAAATAGTCGGTTATCATAGCACGATAACGGTCGCCATTGACGGTTACGTTCGCACCGGCATCATTTTTAAAGAAATATGGACCGAAGATTCCACCGGCCCACAAACTACACCAAACCGTTGTTTTTTTCTGGATGAAGTGGCAGTTCTTGAATCTCTTCAGGTTGCTCTTCATCCCAAATGCGGCAATTTTGTTTGTTTACTTACCCATTGAGCCAGAAATGGGTCTCATCGCTGAACAAAATTTGCCTCGAAAACGTCGGGTATTCTTGTAACTTTTCATGAGCCCATAGAGCGAAGCGATGTCGCTTGGGAAGGTCGAGCGGGTTCAGTTGTTGCACAAGTATTTTGTACGCTTTCAATTTAAGATCTCGACGTAAAATGCGCCAAGTCGTTCCATACGTCAGTCCGAGTTGCTGCGAATCGACTCTCCTTCACAGCGTGCTGGACATGGTCTGTTCGGTCGAATATTATCCAATAATGAATGCTGGGTCTCATAATGGGTGATGGTGTTGCGAATAGTACGCTCAGTAGGCCGATTATGTTGACCATAAGTTGAGCGAAGTGCACGAAACACATTCCTCACAGAACGTGAATTTTCGTAATAAAGTTGAACGATTTGAAACGTTTTTCAGGCGTAAGTCTTTCCATTATGAAATGCCAAACAATACTAAACAAAAATAACATGACAGCATGACACGACTCACACGTGATCTGTCCAAATAGGCTATTGAAAAAAATATCTCTACTTGAATCACCCATATTGCAACTGAAGATAGCTTTAAAAGTTAAAGCGATAAAGTAAATCAGAATCAGTTCTTAATATTCACTTTTCGCTTAACTCCATCGGTTTTATTTAAAAGGATTAAAGACCTTTAAGCGTTTGACTGTTTATTCATATGCATTCCCCACTGCCAAAAAAAGTAAGAATTTATTTCAACTAAAAAATTCTTGATTTTAATTTAAAAATTTTTACCAGTAAACAAATTAATAGTAACAATTTAATATAACAAAAAAAAAACGCATTTTAAGTTTTCCATACAAAAACATTAAAAAATCCAATTTTATAAGTGATAACAGATTTATTTTATTAAAGCGCTAACTCTTTTAGTTTTCGAAAAAAAAACATTTAAAGTTTTCCAAACGAAAACAGACCTTTGCTGCCAAGTAACGGGAGGAAAGATCTGCGTAAAGTCCACTCCATTAATATTATTCTTTGTCTTAGCAAATCCTATTCAGAATATTATGTCATTCGCATTATCGTTGTTAAAACTAGTTAAGTGACATTTTTTCGGTATTTTTTTGGGATCCCAGGATTTTTCGGGATCAATGTATTTCCCCGTATTTAGGGATCAATGTGTTTCTATAATATATTTCTTATTTTTTTTAAATAAGCAACACTATTTATTAATTTATGCATTTTTAAAAGGTTTTGCTGTGCATAACTTATATATTTAAAAAAGAAAAACTATAACGAAACAATTCATTTTATATAATAAGTTAACAAAGCATAAAAATGTTAATGCCGTTTCAGATAAAATTTTATAGCGTTGCGTGACATTTCTAACTTTGAAAGAAAAGCGTAATGCAAAAGGTGTATGGCACAATAAAAACTTTGCCAACACTCACGCATTGTTTGGTTACCTTCAAAAGCGGTTGTTAAATTTTATTGGACGATTTATTGAAATTTAATTTTGAAAAAAAAAAATTATAAAGGGTGGTTAAATTCAAAGGGCCGATGTTGATTTTGAATAAAACACAAATTATATCGGACGAATCCACTGAGGTGAAAATGTGCCTCAGCACTGAAGATGATTTTCACGATATGCATTTTGATTTGAACGCCCATTTTCATAATAAGCCTGAATAACTTTAACGAGTTGCTCGATTGTGTATCTTTCCATGGTTCAAATTGAGTTAGTCAGATAGTCTGAAATTGAGAAATGTGAAATGAAATACAGAAAAAAACTTGACGCTTAGGTGTGGTTCACATTCAACATCGGCCCTTAACCCTTAACCTGAACCACCCGATAGTAGCTAACTTTTCACTTCGCTATGTGTTTAAAGAACTTTGTGTGACATGTTTCGTATTATTATGTATATTATTATATATTTATTCTGAGATATCAAAGCGAATTTGTAACGTAACGCGAAGCAAAAGTTTTATCTCATAGCCTTTATTCACATAAATTTTAAATTGATTAGCCAGGTTTTTATTTAATTTTTTTTTATACAGACTTGTGTTCAAAAATGTTATATAATAACTAGCTGACCCAGCAAACGTTGTTTTGCCATATAACTTATTTCTAGTGAATATTTTGGTTTTTATTAAAAATAACGAACGTATAGTAAGTGTGTGGGGATGGGATCTATATCAGAAAGAGGAATGAAGAGCTTAATACCATGATCGGCGTTGAAAAAAAAAACAAAAGCCATTTATTTCTTTATTGCTGTTCGTGACATATTCAAAATTTTTTTATCCTGAAGTATGAAAATCATACAAAGATCATCAATATTCATTACGAAGAGCAATTGCGTGTACGATATTTTCTGTCAGGCCGACTTTAGCCAATACAAAAAAGCTCAATGGCTTGCCGACGCGAGAACATGCCACGTTTAATTGTCCGTATGAAAAACATGGTGTGCCCAAATCTAAGCCCCAAACAGACATCGTTTGGTCTTGCGACTTATTGAATCTCATTGCAAATAGCAATCTAATAGGAAATTGAACGCGTTGAATCGGAGTTCGTGGTAGCAAAACATTTTCGCCATCGAATTTAACATTCAAAATGGTGGTGTCGATAACGTTTTTCATCAATTTTTTAATGACCAATCGTGTACCATTGCACAGCCGTGGTGGGCTCAAATTCCGAAGCAGAATAACTGGAGATCCAACTTTCAGTCGTCAAAAGTGTGGTGGCATGCCCGGCAAGTCCAAAAAGTTCAGAAGCCCTGTTAGATAACACTGCGGAACAAAATTGAACTTTTTTTGTGCGGCCGGGAACCTTGTGTAATTTTTTTTTACTAATTTGAGGTCGCTGATTCCAAATCTAACCTTTTACCCTTTTTGCTTTATTTTACGCCCTAAATGTTAAAATTTATAGCCTTTTGTTTATTCAAGACTTGAAACTATCATCGGATAATTAATTAAGAAGACATGGGTACGGGGAGCTTTTACCCGTTTTAGCCCATTTTACGCCCTAAATGTTGGAGTTTCCAACAAAACTCTATATCTTTAAGTTACTTTCAGATATTACAGTGTCTGCATGCCAAATTTCAATAGAAGCGGTTGATAAGTTAAGAAGATATATGGAGGGGAATTTTTTACCCCTTTGCCCTATTTTACGCCCTCTAGTTAAGAAGTTAGTTTTACCCTATATAACGCCCTCTAGTTGATTAAATAAGAAGATATAGGGAGGGGGAGCCTTTACCCCTCTTGTTCTATATTACGCATTCTAGCGTAATCAACAAATCAACAAATTCGTATTTGAATAATTTTCCACTATGAAGAATTAAAAACACCAAAGCTAAAAGAAGAAGTAAAAGTAGCGCAATACGTTGAAACCAGAGCTCACCGAGACCATGCGTTTGAATTTCAAGAAGCACATAGTCCGTTTACATGGTGCGGTAACATTCTAATTTTCCTAACTTTTGAAGAAATATGGACGTTTTTTTATGGATGTAATGCTCGCTCTTGGTAGCCTTAGGGTTGCTCATCAGCCCAAATACGTCAATTTTGTTTATTAACGTATCGATTGAGCCAAAAATATTTTTCATTACTGAACCAAATTTTACGATAAGAAAAGATAAACTCAATGCTTATTGTTATTGTTTTGTTTCCGCTTTGATATTGTTACAAGTAAAACCTGAGTGTATACAATTCCTATTCGGTTAACAGTTTTATTTGTATAATATTTTTAGCTTTTCTAAATTCTTTGGAATAAGGTCTCCTGATGATCTGGTTTAAGCAACCAGTGAAATGCGCATATTTACTGGCTTTCCCTCAAGAATAAATTTTAGTGTATTTATCAAAAATAAAAATTGGGAATTTAGCACGTCATAGAGAAATCTTATTAATAATAAATTTGTATTCCCAAAATTCCTTTTGACACCGGACTTTTATTGAGTTTTTCCAGAGCCCATTCAGTAAAAATAAGAAGCAAATCGATACTGGACATAGACTTGCCAAAGTAGTTTGATATGAGTCACGCGTGATTTGTAAAAACGCATATTGAAAATCAAGTCTCATGATTCCCATAACATTCCTATAAAAAACGGGCACGCATCGCTTATAATAGTTAATTTTGGTTATAATTTTTATTAAAAAGCTGAGCATGTTTGTAAATGCACCAATGCGCTGCAGATGAAAATGTAAGTGTCTTAAAATTCTTTGCTTAAGCAGATGCCACAAAAACAAGTGTCAAATAAATAGGCGAAACATGCGTTCTACAATAAAAGACCATCACCAAACTCGCGTTGGCAGCGTAAAGCAATGTTTGCTGCACGCAGAGACAAAATATGGTTGGGAATGGTTATGGCAACTACACTATGTTTATTGTAACAATATATTGTCGTCGTACACAAAATATTGTTATTTTTATTAAATATCAACAATATTATAGATACTGTAAACATTTCAATGTTTATCGCAATTATAAATTTAATTATGGTTCACTGAAAAATAAACATTTTTATAACAACTAAATAATGATAACTTTGAAAACATATTATATTCCTCACAACCATTTAATGATATTTTATAGCAATACCATGATAACTTTCTATACGTGTACTCATAATATGATTTAGATGCAAAAAAAAAAAAAACAATTTACTCTAATAATATTTTGTTATCGCCATTTGTAAAATAATTTTGCATCAGTAGTGTCGTTTGTTTTACATATGCCTATCGATATTGTTATTCAATGGTTAAACATTTAAAAAAAAATACCCATTAAAAAAAAAAAATTTAAAGAAATTGTAGGAACATTAAAAAAATTGTCAAGTGTCACAAAATAAAATATCAATGCCTAAAAAATTTTAATATTGTTTGATAATGGTTCCAAAATTTTGACCATTGCTTTGTGTTATTTCAGAGAAAAAGAATGAAAATTCTATAAAATAATTTATAAATAATTGCGACCTACGACAAAAATAGATTAAAAATATTGGCCCATACTCATAGTTAAAATAATGTATACTTTAAGCTAAAACCGGCTTTAAATGCATGTTAACACCATTGTTCTAAAGTATACTTTAGAGAAAGTCGACTTTATTTTTGACTATGATTATGGGCAATTATGTTTAAAGTTGCAGCATATTAGGAACCTTAAGGTTGCAAGTAAGTAAATAAGCATAAATATATATCAAAAATATTTTTCAATATATATTTTTTAAATTTAATCTACATATTATTATGATAAGCATGATAATAATATGATTACTCCTTAACTTATTATGATTAACATTAAAATATAATATGATGTAATAAAAACAAATTAGGATTTAGGGAAAAATATTATGATGTAATATTACGAATATATTTGGTCATAATATGATTCAATAATAATCGTAATATATTGACTACAATCATGAATATAAATTGGCTCTTATTCGACCTTTAAAATTTTTTAATTAATCCTTTTCATTAAGCTTGAGGTCTTTTTCTTTTTTTTATAAAAAATATTAAATTTTATTGAATCCAATATTTCGGCACTCCGTTGTGTGCCTTCGTCAGGGATTTTTCTTGAATATTTGACAAAAATTAACAATTTTCAATAAATTTAACAAATTTAACAAATTAAACAAATTTAACAAAATGTCATATTTTTACGAAGAAAGGAATTTTTACAACATGGAAGATTAATTAAAATTGTTATTGATAATTTTCATTCTTGACTGACCTGGGATTCGAAGCCAGGCTGTCTGGCGTGTGAATCCCTTTGAGAAGACCTAGTGGTTGAGGTCGAAACATGTCAGGGTAACCAGCCGCCTGGGTTCGAATCACACGCCAGATCCCTTTGAGAAGACCTAGTGGTTGAGGTCGAAACATGTCAGGGTAACCAGCCGCCTGGGTTCGAATCACACGCCAGACAGCCTGGCTTCGAATCCCAGGTCAGTCAAGAATGAAAATTATCAATAACAATTTTAATTAATCTTCCATGTTGTAAAAATTCCTTTCTTCGTAAAAATAATTTAATGCAAATTAAATTCAATGAACTTAAGCCTAATTAAAATATCTAAATTTGGATTAAAAACCATTAACAGTTCAATAAAATAACCACAATACTAATTAAAATGTCATATTTTCAATTAAATACAAAAAGGTTTTCCAATTTTAACCTAATCTATTACAGTTTAAATAAATTTTTAATATCCGTTTCTATTTTTATAAATTAAATGTCTATAATTTTGGGCTACATTTTCAGTATCTGACTTAAAATTAATTCTTGATATTGTTGGTATCTTTACAATTTGCAACATTTCTAACATAAATCTACGCTTATAATTCTTTTCCGTGTTTAAAACTGATATATTTTCAAAATCAGGATAATGGTTTTGACTTGCACAATGGGTTGATAAAGCTGTTTTTTGCGATGAAATATTCCTATATTTTTGATCTGACTTATGTCCTGCTATCCTAGTTTTAAGTTTATTTTTCGTTGTACCAACATACACTTTACTGCATTGTCCATTAACATTTCTCTTACAAGGTATTTTAAAAACTACATTTGACATTTCCAACTTATTTATTCTATCCTTCATATTAGTGAATAATCTACCTATTGTGTTATAAGATTTATGTGCAATTTTATATATTTTCGCATCATAAATATTTGATTTTTCTAACCTTTCGGAAAATCTTGGTACATAAGTTACCGATTTATAAATTTTCGGTTCTGCGTTACTGTTTCAATTGTTTATTCTATGGTTATTATATTTTAATAATAAATCAAATATAATTTCTTTTGGAAAACTATTTTCCATTAATGCTCTAAAAATTTTTTCTTTATTATTCCTATGGAAACATGTATCACTTATTGTCAATACCCTTTCTATAAAATTTTTAGCCGTGTTAATTATGACTCTTTTTGGATGATTTGAAAAATAGTTAATTATTCTACCAGACGATGTTGGTTTTTGATACCAATCAATAAATAAATTTTTTTCTTTTTTTATTATCAAAGTGTCTAAATAAGACAATCTTGATTCAAACTCCTTTTTCATAGTAAACTTTATATCCTCATGAAAAGAATTAAATGTATTTAAAATGTTTGTTGTTTCTGAATTCTTAATTATATAAAATAAATCATCCACATATTTTGTCATAATCTTAGGTTTAAAAGTTAACTGATCTATACATTTATCTATAACACAAAAGTAGCCCGTAGTGCATAAATTGTTTTGTAATTTGCTTAACATTCATTCACTTATTTTACTGAATCGCTTCATAACCCTTTTTCAGAGCGTTTTAAATGCGCATACCTTTTGAAATCTATCGTATGAAACGATTATAGACATGTTTTAGTGGGTCACTAATTAGGTCACTGTGTTGTCTTAAAAAATATTTTTAAAAACTTTCCCTACATTTTATTTATATAGATGGATAAACATACATGCACATCTCTCTAAGATTAGAATCATAAAATACTTTTGTATGTATGTAATAATTAAAACAGAAAATGCAAACAGCAAACAATTCAAAAAAAGTATAAGGAACAATAAACATGTCGTTAATTAAAACAATGACACTATTAAATAAAACTTAATTCAAACTTAAGGAAAATGTGACATAATTTAGCGTAGAAAAGCTGTGTGCCAAATAATAAATTATTTTAAAAAAATTGTTACAGATAGAAACGGTACAAAAAAAAAACTTTTTCTTTCGAATTGTCGTAAATTAAAATAAAAAACAAAGTAGCAAAATGAATATGTCTTGGTCGTTTTTCTTTCAGAAGAGATTTAAAGAAGGAGGAAACGGAAAAAATAGCAACAAGAATAAAATTGAACAAAGAAAGAAAGTAACGTTAGGGATAGGAAACGAAACGTAGAAGTTTAAACAAAAAACTGCAGTAAAAATGGACCTGATGGCATATGTATATGAATCTACATTAAAATACATATTTTCAGATATGAACACACACACACACACACACTATATATACATATATATATATTTATATATATATGTATATGTAAGTATGAATGTATACGTAAGTATGTATTAAGACGACATACTACATACTTTTATATGGAAAACTAATGTGTGAAAAAGTTTGTTTTTAGCGTAAAAAACATTTAAGTGTTGCATAAATCACATTTTAGGTACACGCTCACATACATTTGCAACTACACATATGTATGTATTCGTGTAAATATATATGAATATGGATGTATGTACAATGAACACATGTACTTGCAGCAACACTAACACTTTTGAAAATTTAAAAAATAAAGGGAGAGCAGGCTATTAAAAGGAAATAGGAGCGGAATAAAGTGTGAAGAAAAAAGCAAAATAAACTAAAATTAAAATGTTTATTTTACGTTGGCACTTTTTTATATTTCGAATTCATTAAAGAAAAATAGGGTTGAATTAAATTTTGAAGAAGGAACTTAAGTTAGTGTGATCGGCATTAATTTTAAAATTTATTTTAATTATATTAGTATTGTGGTTATTTTATTGAACTGTTAATGGTTTTTAATCCAAATTTAGATATTTTTTCTTTAATTGGGCTTCAGTTTATTGAATTTAATTTTCATTAAATTATTTTTATGATGACAGGAATTTTATAATATGAAATTAATTAAAATGTTATTGATAATTTTTCATTCTTGACTGCGGAGATTTGAACCCAGGCTTTCACAGACAGGTTGCCCAGACTAGTTTCTATTGTAACCACACAATCTCGTCAGTGGGGTTTGCCGTTTTACTCACTCGGCTATTGAAGCCGGATGACGTCAATAGTCAAACATCAATCTTAAAACCAAATGGTATTTCACCTTGGTAGATCGAAATTTGCTTTGTTTGAATGAATGATTATCTATTTTAATTGATTAACATGTTCTTCCTAACTTCTTTTTTTTAATTGTTTTAATTTTAATTGTTAATACAAATCATGAAACTGTGAAACTGTGAAATGCCATGTTAGGAAACATGAATCACAAACTCATAATATTCTTACGAATAAATTTGCATAGAAGGCAACAACACAAAATATTAACCCTCGTTTTCATAAACGATTATTAAATTTAACAAACGCTTATAAAGTGAAATTTTCATAGCAAACTTGTTTAAAATATTTTAATGAATACAGGCATAAGAATTTTTATTTGTTGATTTTCTAGAATTTGTAATACGTTCTACAAGAAGTAGTAAGGAAAATCTATATAAAAATCAAATGGAAATTACAAAAAAAGTAAAATAAAGTCCTTATACTTTTTTTTTTATGTTTTTGCTTTAAAGGGTGTCAAAAGGGGGTGCTTTGTAAACACTGTGACCTATTATGTCAAAGAACGGTTTTTATTCAAGAAAAAATGTTCTGAAATTTAGGCGGATTAGTTTTTTTAAACTGCCGGGAATATTAAAATAGGAAATTTCGAGAATTTCTTTCCAAAGTTTTTTAATTTAATTTAAGTTTTTTAACATTTAATAGCGCTTACACTCGTAGAAAAATGCATCTTCATATTGATGATGCCCTTACATCAGAATTGTGAGATCAATGTTATTACAAATGCCATTAATGATGCAAAAATTTACATCAATCTAATGACGCACGTTATCCTTAAATTTTGTCATATTTTATGCGTCATCTACGCTATGACTACAGTGACATCAATTCGATGCCACATGTTGGGTACACTCATAGAAAAGGCGTCATAACGCTGATGTATTATGACATTCATGTTATTTGGGGTTTCGTTAATCATAATATCTGGGATGAGGAAATGATTAGTCTACTGCATCCTATTCTGATGATGGGGCTGCCATCTTAGCCATCAGACTGGCTGTACATATTTTACGTTTGTATAGCGAACCGCTTAGTATAAGTACAGACGTCCGCTTGCAGCCGCACCAATTAGGTGAACAGACGCTGCGATGTTCGTGGAGTACAAATTTAAAGGTGGTACTCACTCACCTTGTCGATGCTACCACCATGGCATACATCCGCTGGCTGTCCGGGACTGCTTATTTGTAAAAAAAAAAACACTTATTCGCAGCTAAGCTTTATATCTAAAGGCCGTTCACTATCCGCAACCTGTGACCCGTCCGGTTGCCTACAGCTCGGCACATGATTTGCATGAGTTAACACACACAAGTCATCGGGAATACCATGAATGAAAGAGGTCCTACGCTCCTTATAGGATCGATGGGAACATATATATATATATATATATATATATATATATATATATATATATATATTATGACATCAGTACTGAAAAACTGTCATCAGTGCGATGACATAAAATATCATGTCATAATATATTATTAACATTATTTTCATGTTTAAAAAGTAAAATTAGAAGCAAAAATTCCCATATTCTATTTTTTTTTAATTATTTAATTAAATATATCAAATTTTTAAAGTAGAATTATTACGAGAACAATATTGGGCATAATTAAGAGTTCTTCTGTTAAAAAAGGCGGATAACAACAAAAGTGAAACAAGTAAAGGGTAAGAAAATAATGATGATATTCTCTCAATTTGACTTAAGGTCAATTAAAATGACTCAATTTGATGACAGTTTGTCATCGTACTGATGACATGCTTTATAAAACCGACTCCGATTCGTCATTTCTGTGTTGCCAATTAGTCATTCCGTTAATGACATAATTAACATTTTTGACCCTGATGACAATTTGGCCAAGTGATGAAGAGTGGCATGGGGCCAAACACGAAGACTATTATAATAGTACATCAGCGTTATGACACCTTTTCTATCAGTGTACTGTCAGTTTATTTATTTCGAATAAAAATTCTTATACTGGAACAAATGATGACACATATATATATATCATGACGCAATTTTAGTAACAAAGTTTAGTTATTAATATTGTTTAAAAAATTCTTGCAGTTTAAGCAAATTATCAACATTGTAAAGCCGAAGAAAAAAACCGTCTAATTTTGAGAAAGATCTAAACGTTTAAGGTTCACACTTAACACTTAAACCATAAACTTAACATCTTACAATTTAAAGCATATGCTAAAAAAATATCAGCTTAAGTACATCCAATAATTATTACGCGTAAAAATATATTTTACAGGTCTTTAAATGCCTCTTCATCTCAGTTCATAGCTTTGACCATATTCTTATTAAAACTAATATTGATATTAATTTTTGCCTGACAACTAAAGAGATTCTTACGATGTTTTTGATTCCCGGAATTACATGTGATCTTAAGGGCCAATTTTTTTGCATGACACGCCTCTGCTCTACTCTCCTTCTTACATAAAGAGCAATAATATTATGTGTATCCTCTTTGTAATTCCACTAGCACTTCCACTTCTTTTAAAGCGGCACTTACATTCTACAAAGAGCGATCGTACTGAGTTCTATTGTACAACAATTATATTATTTTCGTATGTTTTTTTCATATTTGCTGCATGAGCTAATAATACGGAGTGATATTGATTATGAAGAAACACTGCCATCAGCCTTAGTTTGGATGAGTCAAAATAGAGGCTCCGATCCAGTTTTTTTATTTAGTAAACATCGTTAGTTGTTGTTATTGTTGACACGTGTATGGCTTTTTTAAGGATTTGTATTCTTTTTCACAAATATCGCTATTAGCATCGAAATGAAAAAATTGCTTATAGCATAAAAACTGGGGGGCTACTCTCTATTGCGATGCAAAAGAAAATTGTAGCAAATCTAGTGAGTGGTACTCCTTACTGCGTTTGCGCATTTGTCTTTCGCATCTTTTTATTTTTTTTGTTTTCGCAAATCATCATTATTTCTTTTACTTAAACTTTAAATTTTCAAATTGTTTTACATATTTTTCCATTTCATTACTGGAAATCTGCGCTATCTTTGATATTTATTACCAGTAGCTCGTTTCTGTATTTTTCGCATCGTTACATTTCTCACATGAAGTATAAAACAAAAAATTCCATCGTTTCTCGATTTGTAAGAAAAAAGTGTTTTTTTTCTTACAAATACCGAAACGGTATCAATTGTACGGTGAGTACGGATTTTCTTGAATCAAGTACAGAAAGATTGATTCAATTACGGATTATTCAACCGCGAAATACTCAAGTTATCCATATTTAATCCCGGACTCGTACTTAAAATAATCCGAAAATGAGATTGATTTAAGTGAAACTGAGATTGAATCAATCTCAAAATGTACTAAAGTAAAGTGCAATAAAGTTGATTTAATCCCGAATTCGTACTTTAAATAAATCAAAACTGAAATTAGAAGAAGAATATTATTATAATTAATTTACTTACCTGTTTCACACCTTACAAAGTTCCAATTATAAAACACCACCATCATGACAGATATGCTTTTTACTTTAAAAACTTAATATACATATTAAGCTAAGAATATAAACTAAATGAGAAGTTAGAAATTGAAGGCAAGACAATTTTACTTTTTAAACTTTAAAAAGTAAAATTGATAAAAAGCATACACTATTTTTATTATTCACTATTTTTATTATTTCATAACAAAATAAAATCGAAAAATGACGTATATTAATATACACAATTTTGTAATAATATATTTGGTGTAAAATGTTCAAAAAAAATAGTGTATACCATACAAAATAAAATAGTGTATTAGGATTTTCATACATATTTTAAAATAAATAAAATAAATAAAATAGCCTAAGTGACATCATGGTACTTTGAATCCCATTTATTTGCAATTAAAGCACTTGTAAATTAATGAAATATCATCTACTAGTAGCCTGATTATTTCATCACATATTTAAATGACCACAACTCAAAAACATCGATTATTTTCTGAGATATTAGTGTTTTCCCATTTGTCTAATAACTCAACAATTTTAAACTCTATTATCTCGAAGTGGCAAAAAAATTATACACTATTGTTTTATTAAGGGGACGACATGTATATGTAAATTTTTTTTCGGATAATTTGAGCTCCATTTTTTCTCGCATCAATTTCAAATTTGACTTACTTTGACAGTTCTTGTGAGAAACTTTTCGCAAAATATTGTTACAGAAACACTTTTTCTCACTTCCTTCCAATAATTGCTGGAAAATTATTTAAATGACAGATAATTCTCGCAAAGTAAAGATAAAGAAACACTTATGTGAGAAAAAAACATTTTTTTGTTTCATATTGCACTGCTTTTGTCATAATTTCGTTGTTTCATGTGGGAAATTTTACGATGCGAGAAATACAGAAACGGGCTACAGTATTGCTTAATTTTCAAAAAATTTTGCGAAAGTGATAGAGAGTACCATCGAAATTGTATTCCCATCGCAATAGAGAGTAGCCCCTCTGGACATGTTAGAAAAATTCTTGGATAAATTATTTGGACTTAGCGTGTTGATATATATCTATTCCACATACACAGTGTAGCTACTTACTAAATCTGACTTATGGAGGGAACGCCAGTTTCTAAGCGCATTTCACTGGCTGCTTAGGCCAGATCAACAGGAAACCTTATTCCAAAGACTTTAGAAAAGCTAAAAATATTATACAAAGAAGACTTTAAAGTGAATAAGTATTGTAACTATATCAAAGCTACAAGAAAGCAACAACAATAAACAGTAAGTTTAGCTTTTCTTACATTTCCCTACATTTGGCTGGTTAGACTCGAATTGAAGTTGTAAGTGGGTAAAAAGAAAAAAACGAAACCAAAGAGCAAATTGCTTAATAAATCAACTAGCCAGTTCAGTTTTTTTCTTTTTCGCTGGTGGTAAAAAGTTCATGCTCCAACAGCGATAAAGTTTTAAATTTGTATGCAATGAGATGGCGTTGCAATTTATTTAAATAAAATACATATAGTGGTGGCTATTTTTGAATATGAGTCAAATTGTGAAAGTTGCATGGAAAACCCAACAAAACTGGAAAAAATTTGTTCTCGTTTTTCAAACATTTGTATTGATTTTGAAAATGAATTTGGTGCGTGAAGCTTTTTTTTTGCAAAAGAACCCAAGAAACTGTTTTTCGTTAACAAAACAACATTGTCCATCTCTTGGTACGTTATAGCCATACTTAACAGTAAGAAGTAAAAATCCTAAAGCTAGAAATTAGTCTCGCTCTAGGAGAATATAATTGTTTAGACTGACCTCGACCCAGCGGGCTGGAAGATCGGCTCTTGGACGCCTTGTTTGCGACTAAAATTGTGAAAGGCACCTTTACAAGCGGACTTCGATGATTTTCCAATTTTGCATGGACTTTGAGAAATTAATCTATTTCTAGTGTACTCTTTAAATTCCTTTTGCTGTTCTCATATCTTATATACCACGCTATGGTTCGAAGAATTTTCGATTGTGCTATCTGTATAAGGTCGATATCGTACCGTATAATTGGAAACCATATCTCCAAATCGGGTTCAAAACGATTTTATACAGAAGACTTTATACTTTCTTACTTGCTATGGTCAAGTTTATTGTTATTTGGTCTAAACTCTTTAAACAACAACGTGCAAGCTGAAAATATAAATTTCATAATATCTCGAAAACTCGAGAAATCGAGAAAATTATAAAAATTTTATTAGTTTGTGATCATAATTATACAGATAAGGTATATGTAAAATAAGATATTTTTGGCTCCTTGTAGGTTCTTCACAAAAAAGTCCTTTTTTAAGATGTTTTAGGAAACCTTTCAAAGGCGAAATTTAAACTTGTTTATCAGTACTAAATTGTATTTTCCATTTGTGATTTGATCTGCTTAACAGTATTTTCATAAATCCAAAGCGATGGTAATCAATTAAGTAATAGTTAAAATAAAACTTAACTATAATGCAATAAATTTTAGATAATGTTTACAAACATTTATCCTTAGCCTTGTTATTTTCTTTTCTTTGAAACAATTTTATTAAGCTTAGATCTTTTTAATCCTTTGTTGTTTATATTGTTACTTTCTCAATAGTTTACTCTAAATAAAAAAGAAATTAAATGTAAAATTGCAGTAGAAAAGTGTTACAAAATCACATAGAAATAGATTATTTTTATTTTCTACATTCAAACATATTTACATACATTTATATACATTTATATACATACAAGATAGATACATTTTGTACAAATGTATGTAAATTATATATAACCCTGCAAGCATTTAGAAGGAAGTATTCAGAAGATAAAAGTGACTAAGCGTTACTCCTTCTACACTTCGGAAGGGAAAAAATATGATTTTACAAATCATGAAATCGTATTTTGATCCACAAATTTAGTCTTCTTCGTCATTTCCGGACAATGCGGCCAACTCTTCGAAACTTTTAAAGTCTTTTCAAATGACGGGCTTAAAAACGCTAAATTAAAAAATTTACTATCAAAAAAGGGAATTCAAAATGTATTATTAATTAATTCATTTATTAATGATGTGCTAAACTCCCAATTTTTATTTATGATAAAAACACTGAAATTTATTGTTGTGGGAAAGCCATTTTCTATGCGCGTTTCGTTGGTTGCTTAGGCCAGCTCGACAGGAAACTTTTTCCAAAGGCTTTAGAAAAGCTAAAAATAAATAAGAATTTTTAACACTCAGTCTTACTTGTAACAATATCAAAGCTTCAACAAAGCCACAACAAAATACAGTGAATTTACCTTTATTACATTCTCCTGCAATTGGCTGGTTTTTTTCAAAACGAATTGTAGTTGCTTAATAAAGCAACTTGACATTTCAGTATTTTATTTGCCGGACACATGCAAATTTATTATCAAGAGTTATTTTCGTTTTTCGTACTTTATCATGGCATTTTTCCCCCAAAAAGCGCAAAAAGGGGCTCAAAATATTTTTTGAAGGGTAACACCAAAAATCTTAAACAAAAAATTAGGATACAACTGCAGCTTTTAATAGTTCTTACATCCTTTTATAATTGGTCATTGTTTTATAATATTTTCAGAACTTGGTCATCCTCATCTTCTTTCCATAAATCAGAATTAGTTTTTTGCAAACCTAGTCAAGTATTTCGCAGCTTGAGCAACAGCTATTAACTTGTTTAAGACTATATTTAATATGAATTAAATGTCTTCAACGACATTTTATTTTTAAATAAGTTCATGACACTAAAAGTCCGCTCAAGCTTAGCATTTGAATGCGTATATATCAATATATTTATAGCAAAACGAGAAAGTTAAAAAATGTATTGTTACCAATTGCATTTTAACAAGTTTAAACCTCGATCCAAAACTAAAACGTTCTTTTAATATTTTTTCATTTGCAATAGGGATGCCAAACGGGAAATCCCGAATCCCGAAATCATTATTTTTATGAGTCGCGGGATTTTTAACATATCAACTTTTATGTACAAAAATGTTCGTTTTTTTTTGAATCTTTATACTCAATACAAAAATATTTCAAATTTTCATTTTCTGCTTTTATATGACGACTATTTCTGGATTTTTGTATTTTGCTTAATAAAAACCATTATTTTAAGTAAAAACGAAATTTGCAGATTCACATCTCAAGCCTTTTTTAAAATTACGTTTAGCAAGTTCAGCTTTGGCTTAAGACATAATACAAAAATAAAAATTATTATTTTTATACAAAATATAGAAATCAAGAAATAATTGTTATATATGAAGCAAAAAATAAAAATTATTCACGATCCAATTAAAGTATATTCAGAAACTAAGGAATAAAAGTTGATATAATTATAACAATTAATTTATGAAATAGCGCATATTCCTCCGGTCCAATAACACTATGCAACAAGCAAAAATTCCATGAATAGCCACTATATTTTTTTGATCCGCTATAGTCATCTAACTTCAAAAATCATCATTATTTCAAATTCTATGGTAAGGTTTTTTTTAAAAAATTTTTTTCTAAAAATTGAGATTTTTGAAAAGGCTGCTCCTTACATCTTATCGTAACTTTGGAACGACGTACCCAATTTTGGCATGCGATCCATCAAAACATTTAACATTACGCCAGATTTAAGTTTTTCTAATATCATTTTTTAATTTAGCCATTATTTTTAGAGTTATTGAGGCCAAAGTAGCAAAAAAAATATTTTTTTTTTGTTTTTTTTGTAAAATTTTTTAATTAAAAAAATTCATAAAAAATTTAAAACAACAAATACTTACTAGTTTTAGTACTTAAGCTCAAAGCTGCATATATCAGAAGTAAAATAAATTTTATTTCATGAAAATCCATGGAGAAATTCCCATTTTATTCCCGATAAAGTGAAAGTACCTACTTTGACATTTTTTTTATCGCAAATTTGTGTAGAGCTAAAAGTTTTGTAATTTTTTAACGGGTTTACCCTTAAAAAACATACGGTACGGATAAAAGAATTTTTTTTTTATAAATAAACACTATCTGACGTATTCATAAAAAATTATTTAAACTTTAAATCTGTTTTAAGAAACATTTGTATAAACATTTTGTTTTAAAATAAATTTCAAACGTACTTAAATTATTGATTATGAATCTCGCCCTCACCCTGGAGTTGTACTCCAGGATATCATTTTTCAAAGCTAATTGAAAAAGATTCCTCAATAATATACTGCATTTAAAAACAAAGTAATAAAGATCAAATACACAATAGTTATGAGCCATTTAAACCATATTGCTCATTCTGCGCCAACCTGTAGACATTTATTTCTTTGACTTTTATTATCCATTGCTTAAACCATTTTTATAAATTAAATAAATGGTCCTGTAAGTATCTAGATGCTTCATTGCGTTTTTCGCGGATGCTTAGAAAAGCTTTTTCATCAGCTCAAGTTGATGTGTGGATGTAGTTGTTGTTGCCATGCCTAAGGTATATATCAAATACAATAGAGTCCCAAATTACTTCCCTGTGACACTCCAGCACTTATCGATTGAATTAAACTTAAAAAAATCTCATTCTTTAATAATAGATTTTCAACCGACTAATTAATTTTCTAACAGCACGTGTGTGGTAACGGGTAAATTAAGCTTAATATATATATATATGTATCAAGCCTTCATTCCAGACTTGAAAAACTTCCATAAAAAGAATAATATGTTTTCAAGAGTTTTTCTAATGACGTTTACTAGTCTATGTGTTTGTTCGTAGTGCTTTGGTTCTTTCTAAATCCAAATTGATGATTTGTTCATTTTCCCTCTGTACCGGGAATACTTTAGAAACCAAAAGCTTCACAAATTGCTTTAATATGATAGGTAGTAAGCTCATAGGCCTTTAACCCTTTAACTCTTGTGAATCTTTCCCTGGCTTAGGTATCATACCATTTTGGAAGGTAGTATTCAGTACTTATAATTGCATTAACAATTCACAGAACTATTTTTATTGCTATGAGGGGTAGCTCCATAAGCATTTTTTTTACTTATTTTCTCAATACAAAGTGCTTTCTTGGGGTTTAAATCAGCAATATCCTTCTTAATTTCCCTTATCTTAAATCTTAGAGGTGTCAACTCGACAAGCATTTCGTTTGGAAAATAAGGGGCTGATACATTTTGCTCAACAAACAAGTTTCCCTTTTCAAAATTATTTCTTGCCCAACTTCCATTCGGTTTTCGCAAGAGGGGCTAAGAAATAACCGGTCTTTTAAGATTTTTAGTTGCACGCCGTAATTAGTTCTCAGATTGTGGAACTTCATGTACCTAAAGATAAATATTTATGGTTATAAAAATAGTGGGTTGGAAAATTTATCTTTTAGGTGACAAATTTTTTATGCTTTTAGTCTTATACTTTTCGTAACTTCCCAGATAATAAAATAATCTTTTTAAAGTATCCTGAAAATGATACTTTCACGGTTCACGAGCGCCTAAACGATGGAATATTAGAAATTCGATAGTTTGATGAATTATCTGGAAAACCGAAATGCAGAATTTTTAAACCTCCGCGATAGGAATGGCTTGCAGGGAATAAAGAAAATATAACGGTTATATACATATATTTGCAAACACATACGTTATAAAGTTTTTGTTTTTTTTCTATTCTGTTCTATTGGCTAGTTTTTTTTTCTTTTCTTAAGTATAAGTGTGTTCATGTGTATTTGTTATGTATATTTTTGCTAGTTGATAAATGCAGCAAATTAACGAAATGGCTTATTGGCGCCAAAATATCTAAAAAGCATCATGACAGTGTTCGGTAGCAACGCTGTAGTACTCATTGTCGCTATTTTTGTTTTTTCTTTTTTTTTTTTATTTTTTAATTTTTGAATATAGGGAGTTGGGAAAGTAGTCAACAACTGAACAAAACAGCTGTCTCAAGTAAGTAAAAGTTAGTTTCTGCAGCAGTTTTTACTTGTTCTCGTATAAGTTAGTGAAAATCATCTACTCGCTTTACAACAAAATAACAACAAAAACAACGGCAAATATAATATTTAGTTTTTTCTTTAATATATTATTTTTTTACACGGAAGTCGGCATCATGTCGTCATGTTGGCAGCAGTTTGCCATTTTACTACTCAAACATATTTGACGCCGTTCCAAATTAGCCCTTCCCAGAAAAAAAGCAACAAAATCCGAAAAAATCTGAAGTTTAAAACAAAAAAGAAAACTAAAGAAGGACAAAAACAAAAACCAAAAAAAAAAAAAAAAACAAAAAAAAAAAAATGTTAAAAGGCAAGAATGAATTAAAGCTGAAAATGGTTGTCATTTTGTTAATTGCTACAAAAAAGATAGAGAGGCGTAAACCCGTTAGAAATGTTGAACAACAATAATAATAAATAGTTTGAAATTAATTTGAGCACATGATAAACGGTTACTCTAGTAAAAACATTATTATCTTAAACTTTTATTAGAATCAAATAACTACATTAGAATAAAATAAATGGCGCCAGATTGAGGATTTAAGAGTACAAAGCAGTGATGAACATTGAAAAAACATCGATGCTCTTTTCGATGCAATGCATCGCATACAGGCATCAATGTTATATCGATATTTCGCTTATACTTTTTAAACCATTTTTTTAATTGATAAAAAACTTTTTTCTGTGTATGGTTTATAAAAAAAACAGAAATGTAATTATAAAAAGCTTTGTTACGTTTACAAATTTAAAAAACTATTTAATTTTTTGACGCCTTTTTCACATAAATCGCCATTTTTCTAAATTTTGTTGAATCTTGCCAATACTTTTGGTGAAAGATCCTAAAATAAAGTACTAACAATTGAAGTAAAGCCTCGATCGTATAACGTTGTAAGAGGGATTTTTTGCAAAACCGGTTTTTTTCAGATTTTCCTTAACATGACTCTCTTACATTGCTTAAACATTAGGGTATTCATTCGGTAACCGTTTATCGGTTAACCGATTAATTACTAGCCGATTAACTGATGGGTTAACTTAAAATTGGCTATTTTAGATTAACGATTAAAACGGTTAATTTCAGTCGATTAAACGATTAAACAAAAATTTTAATTTTTTGTAGTATTATAACATATTTCTTGTGTTTTTAATTATTTGTTTCGTCTCATATACAAAAGGTATGAGTTTAGAAAAATTTTTTTTCTACAAACAAAGCAGGTGTTTAGTGATCTTCATTTAAGATAAGTATTTACTGTCAACAGCTTTTTGTTTAACGTACTTTTTATATGTATGCGCTTAGATATTTGCTTCTTTTCATATCTGCTCATATCAATCTTTTAACAGAATTAACCGAAACAATAAGAAGTGTTAAATATTTAAAAAATTAAAACTCTTATGACATAATGAAAGATTATTGGTATTTCACCAATATTTTACGGGCTTGTACACATCAGCTTAAACGCATACTACCTTCTCCATTATATTTTATAAAGTACAATAGCGATTATAGTTAAGCGGATGTATTTTTTGTAAACGATTTATACAAAATTTAAAAATATATAAAGTTGCTAAATTAATACAAACCTATTTTCTATTTTTCAGAATTCGCAAACAGAATTTATGCAATGAAACAATGTAAGTATATATAATATGTAAATAATATATTTCTAAGACAAAACTTATCATTAGAATTTCTTAAGAATTCTATCACCGTGCCAATATCTATATTAGATTTTTCCAAAGTTGCATTGAATAGGAAAAAAAATATTTTAAGGCAAAAGCAATAGAAAACTTGTATGGATTGTCTCGATTGTCTCGATAGCCAGCGAAAATCATTTGTCTAATGCAACTAATAATAGGGGACTTTTTTGCATAGCATGTGCTTGATATTGCATATGCTTAATAAAATAGTGGTTGCGTGTAGGGCGTCAAATGTTTGTTAAGCGTGACCAGAAACTTAAATGTCCTAGCTGGAACCAGTAACTTAAGGCATTTCGAGGTACAGTTAAAAAATGGCCGTATGACTAATAAACTAATTACATATCACTCATACGCTACCCATTTGGACATCATTAAAACCTCTCATAGGTTAGGTTAGGTTAGGTATCTTCGCTCGGAGACCAATGAGCTACATTGTGAATCCCTTCAGTATAGAAAAAAGAGGAAAGAGATAAGTAAAGAAGAAAAGAAGAAAATATTCCAAGGGTTTAAGACAGATAGACAGATACCGCGTGTGACTATTCCCCCCTACGATCCTACCAACAGAAACAGCCGTCCTATTTGCTTGACAAACCCCAGTATATAGGCTGGATTATATCCAGAGATACACTTCAGTTCGTAGAAATAGCCCAGTTCGTAGACATAACCTCTAGCCATTTCTGCCTGGGACCCTGCATCCAAGGACAGTGGACCAGTACATGCTTAACCGTCTCTAGCTCCTCGGCATCCCCGCACAGTCTGCAGAAGTCCGGTATGGCTTTGTCCCACTCATAAAAGCCCTAACAGAACAATGCCCCTTCAGGAAGACTATAAGAGTCCTGAAGGGGCAGTCCTATAGAATCCAAATAGAACCCCGGCTCCCCCGCGTCCAATCCGGGCCATAAGGCCCTCGATACCCTGCAATAAGTTCTATCCTTCCAGGACCGGTTGACGGCCTCACGGAATCTTTCCCGAATCACCCCATAGTAGTGACATAAGGGGGGTTTTACCTCTCTGTCCCTTACTTCTAAGTCCTGATTCGAACCCCCTTTCGCGAGTTCGTCCGTGACCTCATCCACCTTGCAGTGTCCTGGTGCCAAAAACACAGCCTTATTTTGAATGCCAACATGAGCTACCTCAGTTCACTCCTACACTGTGCGACCAGGCACGATCGCACCGTATAATTGGACAGCGCAGCCTGAATGTCGACGTAGATTCTCACCACAGACCCCCTACGACGTGACCCAGTATTACAGCCGTCGCCCTACAGATCACTAGGATCTCAGCCTGGAAGACACTGCACTCATCCTGGAGTCTGAATGACCTTTTCACGTCAGTGTCAGCAATAAAAATACCGGCCCCAGTGCCAGTTCCCATCTTATATACTGCCCACCCCTCAAACAGTCCGTTGGATCCACTCCAAACTTCGCTATCCGAAAACTCTATTGGTAAAATCTCTCATATTGGAAGGAAAAACTTTATTTTTTTTATCTTGCAGTTTTGAAAATTAAATTTTTAGTTTCAAATATTTTAAAAAATATTAGGAAATATGTTTTGAAAATTAAAAGAAGCCGATAGATGTTGTTGTGGTTATAATATAAATAGAAATTTTGTACGTACTGTGCATAATTTCACATTGCTCAAATTCATACTAAACCATCTTATAATGCTGGTATTTAGATTAAATTTGGTCCAAACTTATATTATTCCAATATAAGTAATCTTACAAAATTGTATTCGAATATGTCTTCATATGACCATAGCTCCCATAAAAATACTACTCCCGAAATAAGCTTTTAATGCCATAAATTTCTTTTAAATGTAACTTCTACGATAGCTACTATGTCATGACAAGGAAGGTCCAAAATTAGCCATAAGTCCCATATAAACTCACAACCTAAAGCCACTTAAGGCAAACAAAACTAATGTAGATGAATAATTTTCATAAAGAACTTTTACATGAATCTTAACTACTTTTTCTGGCGGGCCCATGATTTCTCATGGCTCCAAAATAGGGTACACTTTCGCAAATTTATCTTTATATACTGTGGTGTAGGAAATCGAATGATCCGGCTTGACCGACAACTTTCTGACTGGCTTTTTTTTATTATTTCAGCTTATAGTTTGCTCTGTATGATTTTCATTTGACTCGATTAACCACAAACTGGCTCAAATTTATTCTGAAATTTTAATGTCAAAGATTTTCTTTTTTTGTACTTAAATCCCTGAAAAGCAATAACTTAATGTAACGTTTATCCACAATTCAAAACTCTTACTTAACTTTTATCAACTTAACACAGTGTTTTTTTAATAGCTTGTAAACAAATTTTCCAATTTAAAAATTTCAATTTGATTTTCCACATAAAATTTAAAAATCTAAAAAAATAGCAGTTAAATCATATTTAGTAACTAAGATAACAATATTTTGATTCCTAAATCTCAATTAGTAGTAGTGAGACTATGATACTAAATGCCTGTCTACTCTGTATAATAAATAAAACATGTATAATAATTAAAAAAGGAACAAATGTGTGTTTATGCTTTTTAGCAAATACATTAACACATGTACCTTATTTGTTTAAGAACAAATAATAATAATAGAATAAAGTATCATAAAAGAAAACAACAACAACATGTAGAACAAAAATTACTAAAACAATTATAAAAGACACATGTGAGGGAAACAATCTACAATTGTGTACAGAATTGTAGAATAGTATAAGTGTGTATAAATTAAATGCGACACATAATGACACACACACACACACACACATAAACACAGAAAATACTTAGTAGGGGGCTCAATAGCACCTCAAGCGTAATTTTACAGATTCAATACACATCCCTTCACACTAACACACAACTTACACTTAAGCCCATACGTTTAGAAGTTATAAAACACCTATACAGTCAAAAAACAAAAAAAAAAAAAACAAAAAAAAAAAAAACAAAAAACCCAACAAAAACATCTATGTCTATTTAAATAAATTTCTATGGAAATGAATAAAAAAAAAAAAAAAACAACAACTTAAAATCCTTGTTGATGTTTATTATATTGTAATACATTTATTTGTGTTTGTACTTTATTTGTATAAATAGTTGTATGAATTGCTAGTGTTATTCTTTTATATAAAATAAAATAGTTATGGGGAAGAGCGAGAGAGAGAGTGATAGACTTTTGTTTATGTACGTAGGGTTGTGCTTTTTTGTGTTTTTATTTCCTAAAGTACATATGTAGGTGCAATTACATCTGTATAAATAAATATATTTTTTCAAGCTAAGACGTAAAAAAACATTTTTTAAGCTTTAGCAAAAACAAAATCCTAGAATTTTGTTTAGTGTTTGTTTTTTATGAAAATTCAAATAAAATAATTCTTTAACTTTGTTGTAGTTGGTGCTGTTTTTGCATAAGCCTACTTTACAAAGTTTTTATTTTTGTTTTAGCTATTAAATATCAACGTTCTTAAATAAATTGCTATAGCGTGAATATTTTGAATAGAGAAAGCCTGAATTCGAGAACATCATAATACATTGCAGTCCAACTTAAAAGTGTACCATCAAGTCTAACGACGAACAGTTTGCTGATTTTGTACGCATCGAAAGTACAGAAAGTATTGTAAATTTTTACTAAGATATATTGTAGAATGTATTTGAAAAAGGGAGTTGGTTTGCAAACATAAGATAAAAAGGCAATTTATACAATATTTTGTATGTAGATCCAGATTCCCTAATTATTTAATTAAGAAGGACATGGGAATTTTAAATTCAATTTTATGTTTAAGATTTGAATCTCTTTTTGCCGAAAAATGTGCGAGATCGTGGGATTTTTTAGGGGAATCTCGTATGAAAAACACTTATTATAAGTCAAAGTTATAAATTGTGTTATTTTAAGAGATATAGAATTTTTAAATGGAATAAAGCAAAGATGAAAGGCCTGTTCGGAAATGCATCACTGCGCAGCATCTGATGAGCAGCGCGTTCGTTAAAGCATCCCTGCAAATGTCAGCTGTTAGAAAATATTTAACAAAAGCAGATGATGCGCAAATCTAAAACATGCGCCACAAAAATGGCTGATGCATATTGTGTTCAAATCTGTGCAACAAACAAGCTGATGCCAAGCTGATTTGCATGAGCATCGCAAACTTATTACAGATGAGCATCAGATGCATTTATATTGACATTTACATGAAATTTCCTATATTTGAAAGATAATATTCTGGCATTATAATTTAAATATGATTTCTGGCATATGAGCGCCACGGCTGGATCGGAAGAAGTCGAATCTGGAGGTCGAATTTTCGATGACTTTTTCCAACATTTGTGGCCGTATATCGTCAATAACGTGGCGAATGTTGTCATCCAAGCGGTCAATCGTTTCGGGCTTATCGGCGTAGACTAGCGACTTCACATATCCCCACAGAAAATAGTCTAGCGGCGTTAAATCGCACGATCTTGGAGTCTAACTCACGGGTACATAGCGTGAATCTGTGACCTTATATCGTCAAAAACGTGGCGAATGTTGTCCTCCAAGTGGTCAAACGTTTCGGGCTTATCGGCGTAGACTAGCGACTTCACATATCCCCACAGAAAATAGTCTAGCTGCGTTAAATCGCACGATCTTGGAGTCTAACTCACGGGTACATAGCGTCAATCTGTGGCCTTATATCGTCAAAAACGTGGCGAATGTTGTCCTCCAAGTGGTCAAATGTTTCGGGCTTATCGGCGTAGACTAGCGACTTCACATATCCCCACAGAAAATAGTCTAGCGATTCACGGGTCAAAACGTCAATCTGTGCGGTTACCAGGTTTCCTTCAATAAATCAGTTGTGGCACGAGCTGTGTGACATGTTGCGCCGTCTTGTTGAAACCACAGCTCCTGCACATCAACGGTAGTAGGCATGGCTCAGTAGCGGTCACCATTGACTGTAACGTTTTGACCAGCTTCGCTTTTAGAGAGGTACGGACCAATGATTTTACGAGCCCATAAAGCACACCAAACAGTCGGTTTTTCTGGATGTAACGATGTCTCAACATACACTTGAAGATTATCATCACTCCAAATACGGCAGTTTTTTTTACTGACGTATCCATTCAAACAAAATTGATTTTAATCGCTCAACAAAATTCTTGTTTTTGGCCCATTCCCAGAATCTATGCGTTGCTAGGTGCTTCATGTTGAAATGCTATACATAAACCACTTAACACTTGACCAGGGTTTACAAAACTGCAGTCGAAACCAAAAACTGTCAAACAAAAAAAACGAAAATTTGAGTACAACTTTTCGCTGGCTTGACAGCGGCTGTTTATATTTAATGAATCAGAAGTAAAAGCAACAGTTTTTTTTTGTGCCAATGACAATTGTTGAAGTGGAAGAAATGGCAGACTTTCAACTTTGACTCAAGTTTTTTAAAAGCTCAAGCTGACAAAATGGCCGCCAGCTAAAAAAGTGTTGCTAACCTCAAATTTTATACGTCTATTAAAAAACACCCTGTTTAAATAGAAATGGCTAAATAGAAGATCAGGAATTTCTATAAAACGATCTTTTTCTAAAGTTTCTCTTATTTATTAAGCATTCAAATAAAATTCGATGCTTATAGAGGATAACTTTTCAACGGAACCTTTCAAATTATTTTTTAATAACTTAAGTTTTCTTTTATGATATTTAAGTGAATCACTTTTCAATTGGACGATTGATAATAATTAGTGTCAGTGTGTAAATGGGGGTTTGAATCAGAGATTTATATTCTTTATAGACTTATTAACTTTCTAAACTCTTCTATTCCTTATCCAATTCATTCAGACTGTGTTCACTAATAATTCATACAGACATTTAAGCCTGCTACCTTTACTCTTATTAAGTGGAAAACTTTACAATCAGGTCTTCCACATATACCAGTACTATTTTTGTGTATTGTTATTGTTTTTTTTTTTGAAAACTAAAGTTTATGAATTTTACCTTTACCGGCATAAAACCAACAACAATACAAAAAAAAAAAAAAAATAAATAAACATATAAACTTCAATTGCTACCATAAAAACCTTAAACAATACAACCTTTTTACAGCAATAACTACAACAAGAACAAAAAAAAAAATAAGGAAAAAGCCAAGCGTACAAACATAAAAAAAACAACAACTATTAGTCCAAAAGTTTACTAACAAAATTAATTATGCGCATTTAACCAAGTAAAAACACTTTAAGCCTACTCTTTTATATATATATATATACATATGTGTATGTATGTGTTCATTCACACACATATGAACCCAAATAAGAAGTCTTATACGCAACCCACTGCCTAAAGTTAAATATTGAATTGAGAGAGAGAAAAAGGATTTCATGTTTTACAATTTTTACGTGTACCTTTAAGTGAATGTGAACATTTTCGTACACTAGTTTTTGAACTCTCTAGTGTTCAATTAAATGTTTATATATTAAGGAAAAAGTATTAAATATTGTGCACAAGTGTATGTGTATTTGTATGCTCGTAGTCGGATGGAGAAACAAAAACTTAAAATAAATGAAAATGGAAAAAAATTAAAGTTGATTTTAATAGTTTGGTGGTGTTTTTATGCATGGACACCGGTAATTTGTTGTACGGATTAGATCCATACAAACATTTTTGTTGGACTTCAAGTGCATATTAAATACTGTGCACAAGTGTATGTGTATTTGTATGCTCGTAGTCGGATGGAGAAACAAAAACTTAAAATAAATGAAAATGGAAAAAAATTAAAGTTGATTTTAATAGTTTGGTGGTGTTTTTATGCATGGACACCGGTAATTTGTTGTACGGATTAGATCCATACAAACATTTTTGTTGGACTTCAAGTGCATATAATCTGTGGAGTTCCATATAACACGATATAATTCACTTATCAAGTGTTTTGTTTTGTTTTTGTTGTATTAAATTCTACATACTTAACAGAACGTTACCTTTATTTTAAAAGACACTAAAAGTTAATAATTTTGGTGTATTTACACAATACAAAAAATATTTATTAGCATTAAAAGCAAATATTAATTATCAAAGTTGTTTGTGGGAATACTATTATTTATTATAAGATTTTGTTTGTTGTACCCACTTACAACTACAATTAATGTTGGGAGAATTCCAACTAATTGTAGCGGGAAATGTAAAAAAGATAAAAACTCATCACTGATTTATTGTTTGGTATTTTGTTTAAGCTTTGATATCGTTGCAAACAAGACTTTTTGAGTGTTTGTAGGTAATTCTCATTCCCTCTGTAGTTTTGTTTGCTGATAGCTTTGGCTTTTCTAAAATTATTTAGGAGAACGTTTCCTGATGATCTGGCCTAAGCAACCAGTGAAATGCGCATAGGAACAGCTTATCCTCCAACAATAAATTTCAGTATTTTTTATCAATTATTTAAAAAGGGAATTAAGCACAACAAACAAAATCTTTTAGCAAATATTAATAAAATTTTTATTTATTTTTTAAAAGTTATAAATACAATGTCCTGGGATACGGGGCATAAGAGAAGAATACCTGGGTGAACCGATATTTGCATGCTTGTAGGTTCTATCTGGGATACTGCTCTGAAGGATGGGAATTATTGGCGCTGGGTATCAGAAAAGGGACCACTGAGCAGAAGTATGTTCTACTAAAGATTTGTAATCTATTGATATATAAGACGTATCCATAGTTCATCTAGTTCAGCTCTAAAATTTTAGTTTTTATAAAAATGTTTAATGTTTTTTGTATGGCACCACGCCCACCTCTCCACTCCCGCCCACATTTTGTGGAATGCTGTGTATTGATAACCGAGATGTTTGTACATAATTTGGAAACTTTAGCTTTTTTCGTTCTCCAGATATACAGAAAAAACCAGGGACTTATGGGAAAAATTAGAGGTAGTCGAGGTTTCTTACTCATATCTCAGCCATTTATGGACCGATCTGTCTGCATTTATCAAACTTTAACGGAGTATATATTGCATAAATATATAACAACCTAGTCCCGATCTTTTATGGGGTCTTCGAAAAACACATTTTAACATACACATGGACAGACGGAAAACCGGAATTGAACTTCTCTTTTCATAAAGAGCTAAAATATATATACTTTATAGGGTCTAAGATCAATATTGTAGAAGTTACAAACGGAATGACTAATCTATATATATCCGTTTACCTTCAGTGAAGGGTATAATCACAAAAATTTAAAAAAAAAATTCCATGAAATAGCAAAAAATCGGATTTTGCAAACTTTAGGTTAAGATATTATAAAGGTTAAATATTATTTTAAAGGTGCATTATTGGTAAGACTTTGAGACGATATATCATGTTTTATGAATAAAGATTAATTCGCGCAGTTTAATGTACCGAATATGGCAAAAAACAGCGTTCTTTTAAGAATATCGCGTGAACTTGATGTAATAAAGAATTGTTGAGTACGCAATCGGATTCAGCGCAACTCAAACTTAATCAATCAAACTCATCCTAAATCAATCACTGCTGATGATTGATTTAGGATTTTCCAATTAATATCGTTAAACGAATGACCTATGTACTTATGTGTACTAATAAACCATTGCAAATGGTACACTTTTACTTAAAATATATTATTTATATATTTTAATTGTACAACTGGGTCAATATATTGAATATTTAAAAGGGTTGGCAAAACGTTAAACAATTTAATATTTAATATATAAGTATATACATATGTATTACCGTATTGCATAATTTTTTACACCCTTCACCTAAGCTTGCCAGAATCAAATTTGCAAAATTTTTGACATTCACTAAAAAATCTTAATTTTGAAAATAATTCTTGACATATAAAAACTGCCTAAATTAATCTTGTATAAAAATAAGACAATTGTCGAAACCAGTTAAAAGTAAAAAATACCAGCTAATGAACTCACTCTTTCCATCAACAATTTCTGTATGCTTTTGTTCTGAGTCAACTGTTTAACGCTTTTAGTTACACTGGTCTGTCACAAAAATTGTTTTGAATAAAAATATATGGAATATAAAGCGCTAAATTAAAATCAGTTTTCAGTATTTTATATCACGTCTAGTTTTTTAGATTTGTCAGTTTTTGATCAAATCACTTACAAATTTTCTTTATGCAATATAAGTTCTATTTTTTGTTTTAAAAAATGCATAAAAAAAATATAAGGGCACAAATTGTAGATATTTATAATTTATAGGCCAAAAAGCCTTAAAATCACACAAATGGGCAACTGTATATTCCTTATGAGTAGCAAGGTTGATTAAAAAAAAAATGTCTATCTGACCGTGTGCCCGTTTTTAGTGGGTTTTCTGAAGACCCCAGATATAATGGGGACTAGGTTATTATCATAGTTGGGGGTAGTGGACTAAATATTGATTTAAATCAGCATTGCACTATCACTTAATAAAACTGCATAAAAATTAGTTTGCACTCTTTTTTATCAGCTTTAGTGATTGGTATTGTCTTTACTAGCACTAAACAAATTTGAGTGGTATTGCAAATTTTATCACTATCACTAACGGTGATTGAATGCATAAAGTCTGCACTCAATTCAAATAGTGCAAAATTTGTACATGGTATCGAAACCAGGGACCGTAATAGTTATTCCTTTTTTCATAAAAGTCAGATGATAACAGTTATTTTTTTTTCTTTTTTTTGGACAAAAATAACAGTTATTTTTTGATTTTTATTTTTTTTGAACAAAAATAACAGTTTTTTTTTGATTATTATTTTTTCAATCAAAAATAACAGTTATTTTATGATTTTTTTTTTGAATAATAAAAACAGTTATTGTTTGATTTTTATTTATTTGAACAAAAATAACAATTATTTTTTGAATTTTTTTTTCGAGCAAAAATAAAAGTTATTTTTCAAAGAAATGTACGTGTTATACATTTTTAGTTGACTTTCAATATTTATTTTTATTTATGATCACACATTTAAATAAATATTTAAAGACAACTCAATAATTATAGCACGTACAGTTCATTAAAGAATAACTTTCATTTTTGCTCGAAAAAATAATAATCAAAAAAAAAAAATTGTTATTTTTGTTCAAAAAAATAAATATCACAAAATAACTGAAGCAACCCAGCAAAAACTTTGCTTACAAAATAAGCAGAAAAATATTGAGAACTTGAGGAAAAGAGTACTAATTTTTTTTTTCTACTAGAAAAAGTACTTATTTTTGTTCGCGATGTCCCTAAAGTAATCCTTTATAATTTGGACAATTACAACATAAAAAATAATACCTTTATTTTATACTTAAAAGTTGTATAAAAATATGTAGTTACCAAAAGAGACGAGAAAAAAGTACTTTCAAATTATCTCTGAAAAAGGCTAAAACACATTAGTTAAAATGGCTCTGAAATCTTATGGAACTGATGTTGAAAAAGTGAACGCGACAATAAATTTTTCGAAATGTAAGGAAATAAATAATAAAGAGTGCTTTTGCTGCACAAAATCATTTATAGCTCTAACACTGTAATAACAATGTGTGTATTAATATACGTTATTATACGGGCCTGTCACAGAAATTAACTTCGATCGAAAGTTTTTTTAATTCCGAGAAAGCTTCTTCAGAAAACGAAAACCGATAAATTTTCTCGGAATGAAATCCATTTTAATTTTTCATTTGAAAAAAGTTTTTGTTTTAGTTTGCACAATATTGCCACATTTAACTTAACAAAATTAAAATTTGTCGGAATTACAAAAATCGATCGAAATTAAAATACGAATTCAAAACAATTCTAAACAATTTCTGTGACAGGTCTGATTATGTTCTTCAAAAAAACATCGTTAACATTAGATTGATATCACTACTAGTATTATAATAACGAAAATATATTGTGTTGGTAATTTTTTTTTTTATTGATTTTTTGATTTTCCATGTATTTCACATCGAAATTATTCTTAAAATTTTATAATATTACCGGATATCTAACAAATATTAATATAATATATTGCTTATTATTATATACTTATTAAAGTCATTACACCAAAGTATTTTTTGTAACGTATAATTATGACTTATTTAAGATAAAATAATAAAGTCATTATTTTATTATTTCTAATTCCTATTTATTCAAGCTTATGGTCCGTCCAGTTTTTATTTTATAAAAAAGTTAATCCTTATTTTTCTATCGAATTTTCGTAACTCCGTTGTGTTACGTCTTCAGGATTGAAAATTTTTTAAAAACAATTACATAAAAAACAAATTAACAAAATTTCTTAAAATAAAAATATTGACAACATTTGAAAAAAATTCTTATGCTAACAAAATATTTAAACATAATCTATTACAGTTTAAAAAATTTTATTTAGTTTCCGTTTCTATGTTTATTAACTAAATGTCTATAACTATGGGCTACACTATCTGTATCTGTCTTATAATTTATTCTCAACAAATTTGGAACCTTTATTATTTGAAACATTTCTAACATATAACGTTTCTTGTAATTACTCTCTGTGTTTAAAAATGTTACATTCTCAAAATCTGGATAATGATTTAAACTAGCACAGTGGGTTGCTAATGCTGTTTTTTGTGATGTAATATTGTGTTTATATTTCTGATATGATTTATGTCCAGCAATTCTCGTTTTTAGTTTATTTTTTGTTGTTCCCACATATAACTTATCACATTGTCCATTATTATTTCCCCTACAAGATATTCTATAAACTACATTTGACCTATCTAACTTTTGTATGTTATCCTTAGTTCTTGTAAATAATCTGCCTAATGTATTATATGACTTATGTGCCACTTTATAAATATTAGTATTATAGATGTTAGAGTTTTCCAACCGTTCCGACTTTTTCGGTATATAAGTCAACGATTTATAAATCTTCGGTTCATTCGAAGAACCTTTACTATTTCCATTTTTTTTTTGTTTATGCATAGATAGACCTAATAAATTAGTTATAAGTTTCATTGGAAAACTATTATCCGTTAAGATATTTATAATCTTTTTCCTATTCTCCCTATGGAATTCTACATCACTTATTGTTAATACTCTCTCTATTAGATTTTTAGCTGTATTTATGATCATCCTTTTAGGGTGTTTTGAAAAATAATTTATTATTCTTCCTGAAGATGTAGGTTTCTGATACCAGTCCATTAATAATTTATTCCCTTTCCTTATTATTAATGTATCTAAATAAGAAAGCCTAGAATTAAATTCCTTCTCAATCGTGAATCTAATATTTTGATGAAAAGAGTTAAATATTGTAAGAATATGTTCTATTTTACATTCTGAAATAATGCAAAACAAATCATCTACATATTTTGTTATGATTTTCGGTTTTAGAGACAATTGTCCAATACATGTATCTAATAACTCTTCCATAACAATATCAGCTACAACTGGTGATGCCGGTGATCCCATAGGAAGTCCCCTTTGTTGGGCATATACATATATCCCTACTTAATTGAAAATATCTATTATCATCTATACAAAATTTTACAATACGTAAAAATAAATCTTTTTCTATTTTCGTATAATCTTTTATCTTGTCCCATTTTCCCTCTATGATACACATAGCTAGATCTACTGGTACACTCGGAAATAAAGATACTACATCAAGGGAAATTAATTTCTCATCATCATTTATTTTTATATGTTTTAATCTATCTTTAAATTGTAAAGAATCCTTAACATTATATTTTGAATCATCAGTTATTTTTCTAAGAATTTTCGTAATATATTTCGAAAGTTCATAAGAAGGAGAATTAATTTAAGAACAAATTGGTCTTAGCGGAAAATCCTTCTTATGAATTTTTGGAACACCATATAATCTAGGTGCTACCGCTGTGTTATTTTATGTATAACTAATAATGCAAAAAGTGGCGAATAAAGCTACAAAGTAATGAATTCAGGAAGTCATTAAAAATAGCATTGTAAGTTAAGTTTTTGCTGGGAAATCCTCGAATAACGTTGTAAAGCCACTTTTTGCAAAAACTGTTTTTTTTTTACAGATAACCATTAACATTACTCTCTTACACTGTTTAAACATCAAATAACCCACAATTATGCAACTGAACGCCGTCAAATTGCGGCACAAAGAGTCAGCCAGTGGAAGAACGTTGTAAGTTACTAACAAAATGATACAAACGAACTGGTTTTGCAAAGTGGAATTACGTTTTAAAAGCCACTTGTGAAGTGGAAAAACGTTTTAAATGACATCGCGATTGTGGATATGAAACGTTTTTCCACTAAAAAAAATTATAAACTGTAAATTTGCATGTAATATAAAATAAAAATTTCTTGATATTTTGCATACAAGTTTTTATTATCATTATTTTTGATAATCTACCAAAAAAATTAAAAAATAAATAATCCTGCCGGTTAAAAACGTTTTTTTGCTCTCCTGAAAAATAATAATTTTGTAACTTACAACGTTTTTCGCGGCTTTGCTTCAACTGTTATTTCTGATCGAAAAATAAAAATCAAAAAATAACTGTTATTTTTGTTCAAAAAAATAAAAAGCAAAAAATAACTGTTATTTTTGTTCAAAAAAATAAAAAGCAAAAAATAACTGTTATTTTTGTTCAAAAAAAAAAAATAAATAAACATAAAAACATAACTGCTAGATTTGACTTTTATGAAAAAAACAATAACTGTTACGGCCCTTGGTTTTGATTGCGTGATTTGATTGATTTGATCGCAAAAATAAGAATCAAAACTTTAAAAATCATAATATTATATCATAGAAAAGTTCATACTTGAATCAGTTTGCCAGCATTTACTTCTATATGATATTTTGTGTTAAAATTTCAAAATAACTGTTATTTTCGGTCCCTGATCAAAACAGCTGCTTATAAACTGACTCACTAAAATTTAAAAAAAACTTAATTTTGTGTGTGCATAGTTTTTGATTCTTGTGATGATATGCTTAAGCAAACGAAATAAAACAATAAGACATTTTGTCAATAACGGAATATCTACAGTCTTTAATCATGAGAAAACAAGTTTTTTGTTTGTAAATTTAGTGCAAAATTTTAAGTTGCAATCAAATGAGTGAAGAGCAAAAAAGTGGCAGTAAACTGATGATTGCTTTTTCTTAAATCAAACTATTTTTTTTTTAAGTGCAAACTTTTTTAGCATCACTATCACTCATGTTTAGTGAGGTTGCTAATTTTCAATTCATCACTCAACATAAACAAAATGATTGCAATAATTTTGCACTATCACTAACTGTGAGTTTAAACTGCAAAATTAGTGGACTACCCCCATCTATGGTTATTATATATTTATTTGACATATAGTTCAGAATTTTCAGTCCACAAATGGATGAGATATGAGCAAAAAACCACAAATTCCACTTATTTTTTAACATAAAATCCCTTGTTGTTATTGTTTTTATATTCTTTAATTTTGTTTGATAATGTGTGTTACTGGCTGGTAGATGAAGGGTATAAAAGATTCGGCACATCCGAATTTATTATTTTTACCTGTTCTTGTTTAATTTTTAAAAAAAAAATTTTTATAATGTAAAATATTTCGAGAATATCAGATACGTTTTCTATATGCTGAATTAGATGTTAAATACTATTACTCATTTGCTAATAAAAATAAGCAAAAATCGTCGAACATTTGGCATGATTTTATATAGAAATAGCTGAGCCGACAGACGTTGTCCTGTCCTAATTTAAAAAAAATTGTTTGTGATCATTTTGGGAATTACTGAAAATGTGTAAACAAAGTAAAAACGAGATTTATTTATATACAGTGAAGGACTAAAGTCTACATGCAACCTACTCTTAAACGATTTTTGGGAATTGGTAACGATAATGAAAAATGTTTTTATACAAATAATTAGCCCTCTATTAAACAAAATTATTAAAAAAAAAAAAAAAAAATTAAAAAGAAAAGATATTGGGAATTATTTCTTTTTATAAGCAACTTTTTTATATTCAACAATTTTTATTTTGCGAATTTATTCTATGAGTTAAACTTCAGTTATGTATTAAGCTTTTTTTAAATTTTTAGGAATGACTTTATACACTACCAGACTATTATCTTGTATCTTCTTGTTAAATTTTACCTTAGCTTTCCGTTGGACAGGAATGAAGTATATTGCATGTACAGAAAAATTTACAATTATTAGACACCAGCAGAATGTATCGGTAAAATCCAAAAAATTGCAAAAACAGTAAAATGTCAAAAAGCAAAAAAATGTATCTTGAATTGGCTAATACACATTAATAAGATACAAACCGAATCTTATTTGCTGACGAGATTGTTCTTAGATCCAAATAATATTATACTCACAGTCAAACATGGAGGTGGCAGTGTTATGGTTTGGCGATTAATGTCATCCTTTGTATGTGGCAATAAAGTTTTAGTTGAAGGCACAATGGACCGATATCTATATAAGAACATATTAGAATATAATTTGAAATCATCGGTTGAGAACTTAGGTATTGGAAATAACTGGATTTTTCAGCAAGGCAATGATCCCAAGCAAACGGCTCACATTATTCGCTAATATCTCCTATATTTTGCTCCCAGACAACTGAATTCCCCACCACAATCACTGTATTTAAATCATAAAAAAACATATCTGGAATGTTTTAGATAAAAAAAATCAGAAAATATAAAATAAGCAGCAGTGAATGGCTGAAAACTGCTTTTAACAGAACATGGGCAAAAAAACTTCAGAAAACACAGAAAATCTTGTAAACTCCATGCCTCGACATTTGCAAGCTGTGAACGATGCTTAGGACGAACAATCTAAATATTAAGTTTTAAAATATTAAAATTTTTTTTAATGTAATTTTTAATTCTTTTGTTCCTTTTTAGTGTATGTACACTTTTGTCCTTTGAAATTTTTATCGTTTTTGTTATTATTACTTTTGTTATGTTTTAGAATTATATTTTTCTGTCATTAATAAAAATATTTATTAATGCCTTAAATATTGGCATATAAGTTTTTCTCGATATCGTTACCAATTCCCAAAAATCGTAAAAAAGAAGGTTGCATGTAGACTTTAGTCCTTCACTGTACATAGACAGATTTGGGTTATGTTTAATTTACATTTGAAAACGCAATTAATCTCAAGTTATTTTATTAACATTTTGATTGCGTGATCGATATTCATGTAACCAATCAAAACAAAAGTATATATTTTTCCAATTGGTTTGCTGTGACATTACCGTTTCGTTCAATGGAATGCTTTATGCTACACGCAATTTTTTGTTTTCTTATCTGGCGCGTAAGCAAACAAAACGAATGGTTTTCCGAACCGGGAAATGACGTAAAAATTTGCGTTGTTAGTTATACTTGTACGGGTCTTTACCCAAGGATTAGAAATTCTTTGTCTCACGTTTGAGCTGTATCTTTAAAGAAACTGATTTTTTTATATAGAGCGAATTATGGTAAATAGGAATTTTAGATATATCGGTAAAAGTAGGCACAGAAGTGGGCGTGAACAACTTTTCATTTTCTAGAAACCTTACTGGGACTATTACTAACATTACGAAATTTGCCAAATCGGTCCAGCAGTTCTCATGTGATGCGATAACCAACGAACATCAATTCATTTTTATTTATATGAGATAAAAAAGTTGTTTTACATTAATCTATCGATGCAGAGATACTACTGGAATACACAAACTGAAAACTTAAAAGTCGAATATGCGTTAGAAATAAAAAAACTGGAAACAGACAAAATTTAAAGCATTAAAAACAAAAAAAAAAAAAAAAATTTATATATATAAAAAGTAATGATAAAAAGTTGAATTGTTAGAAAGTCATTATTTAATATATTAAGAAAGTGATAACGACACAGATATACTGAAGAAGTCATCTTTTATATGAAAATCTAAAAAATGTATCGCAATAAATCGTAATCTTTATTAACATTTTATTTTGCACTCTTCTATTCCGATTTATATTTAATACCGCCCCTAACATGACCTCAATTGATATATTAAAAGAAACATCACAAAAAATTAATGTTTTATTATTTAATAATCTAGCATTGTTGCTTTTACATATCACTCTCCTTTAAAAGCACATATGGGCATTTCCATTGTGACGTGACGTGATATTTCAAATTTTTAAAAATATTTTTTTATAGTTGTAAAGAAATGAATCAACAATCACCCCAAATGATTTGAATTTAAAATTAAAAATATGCACTGGCGTGACGTTACAAAAAGCAGAAGCGAATTTTGACTTACATTATAAAATTGCAAAAGTTTGCGAATTGATCAAGAGTTTTGGCAAAAAACCTTTTTTAGTAAGCTTTGGACTTATAAAGATTTGCTTTCCAAGTTATCAAATTTAAAAATCTTTGCTCGTTTTAGGTACATATGGGAATTTTCAGCGAAAATTAGGCTATTTGTATTGTAACACCAGAAAGCAAATAAGCTTGTGTTTTAGGACCATGTTGTTCAAATGTTATCCCTTTTGTAACTTAATGTAGAGCTAGTTGCGCTTTACACTAAAATATAAAAAAGTTAATTGTACATATAAAATTTTGAGGAAAAATTTTACTTACTTGCTGGCGTTACGTTACAAAAAGAAGACTTCGCTGGAAATACCCATATACTATTTGCTACTTTTTTTTATTATCTTCTTAAGCTTCTGTTTTTAACATTCTTTATTTAACTTGTAAAGCTAAATTAAAAATCAAAACAATTTTAAAAATAACATTAAAATATTTTAATCCAAAATCCCGTTTAATTTCTTTCTTTCTCTTCTCTCACACTCAGCTCAAGTCTGTACAGATTTTAGTGAGTGTATTTGTCAGTACGGGTGTGTGTCTATATATATACGTACGTGTGTGTGTGTGTGCATTTGAATGTTCAGTAAAATTGTTAAATTAAATTAGAGTAAAATATAAAGGAAATTTAGAAAATTGTTAAGCTCTTTTACCTTTACTTGCTTTATTTCTCAAGCAATCAAGTCATCGACAACAAAAACAAAAACAAAAATAAATAAAACATAGCAGCAGCAACAACATGAATAGGGAAAATTAGAAATAACAATAAGGAAATAATACAAATAAAATAATAATAAAAAAAATTCTAAGAATAACAAAAAGAATGAAGTAAGAAAAACTGACAAATGGAATTTAGAAAAGATTCAATCGTGTGCAAAGCTTGTGAATCAATGAGATTGGCTTTAGCACACACAAACACACATACATATGCATGTGTAAACATATGAACTCTAACACAGTTTTGCTATTGTACAGTAAACCTACAACTAAATGCACAGGCACTAACACTAAAACATCTTTCTTCGTACTCTGCTTTAAATACAGCTTAAACCAACTCTACCAATCAAGATAATACGCGAATTTGTGGTAAAATAAAAGGAAAAAAATCGTATAAAAAAATATTATAAAATGAAATAAAATACTAAAGTCAGTTCAATTCATTTCATTCATTCTACACACACACACACACACATATTTTCTTTTTGTATATTTCTTTCACTTATTTCACTCTTATTTAATTCGTTTTTGTCTGGCACTGAAAGCAACAACAAATGAATTGTTTGTTAGAATTAGATTGAAATAAAAATAAGACTAAAGGAAAAAAAACTTAATTAAAAAGGCGTAAATTAGTATATAGTAGAATAATAGTGTACTATTGTGTGTTTGCCTATAGAAAGAGTTAAATTTCTCCTAAAAATTAAGTTATATTCCGCTTAAAATATTTATCTCTAGAAAAATTTTTGTTTAAGAGTAGAAGTTTAACATAAAAATATTCGATTTAACCCTTAAATGTCTGAACATTTAAGAGACAAAATTGTAATATTGTTCGAGTGAAATTTTAAAAACGGTGCAGCATTATTTTGGCAAATAAAGCAAACTTCATTTTTAGGTAGTGTTTGAAGAAAACTTCTCTTGTTTGGCGATTTTATTGTAAAGTTATGCACCCATATGTAGACGGATATGTGATTGTTTTTTTTTTAAATTAAATTTTACCTGTGGAAATAACAAACAAAACACAATATACCAGTTAATTGTTTTATACTCGTTCAATTGGTTATTCGTTTATTTTATTCAATTGCATATTAGGTGTAGGAAAAAATCCTTTCTATTTAAGATGCCAAAAAATATAATTACGTGCTTCCATAACTTAAGCATTTTGTAAAGCTTATGTTCATATTAGTTAAATTAGGATTAGTAGCTACTATAAAAGTTTTACAAAAATTTTATATCCCTTTATAGAACAAAACTAGTCCTGTGCGCAGGGAGATTTCCCGTTAACGCCCGTTAGCTTTGTTATTAATTTTAGTAAAGCAATAAAACTTGGTACGTGGGATAAGTAGCTAAAGACCATCGTACTGATGTTTGTTTTATATTCAGTTGGTATTTCAATGCAGTTGGTAATATAAATCAGTATGCATTTAAGGGATATTTCTCAAATAAGTGATTATAAAACCTGTGGCAATATCACTTTTGATTTTCATATAATAAACCAATTTTTCATAGGTTACCAAACTATAAGTTTTTGCCTATTTTAGTTTTATTATTTCATAAAAAAAATTATTAACACAAAAAAAATCAATATCTTTTCAATATTCTTTGAGCTTTCTCGAAGTTGTCAGTAATAACTGTAACTACATATTTCATATTAAAGTTTTTTTTATTTTTGTGTTCGTTCCACACATTGCAAAATTTAAAATTTACTGTAATAGAGTTCATTTAAAAGGAAATAATTTAAAAAGTCGGTCGAAAGCCAGTCCTATCCTCTTTAAACCCCTGAAAAATCCAAACTTTGCGATTTGTATTAATGTTATATTTTTTTTTTAGAAAACCTTATATACTAAAAATTTTATATGAATAATGCGGTCAAAACTATCAAAAAATAATGCGGCTGAACTAAAAGAGTAGCAGTTTTCAGAGGCCGAAGAAAAAATTTAATTTATATGACAAATATAAAAAATTAAAAAAGCCAAATAATTGTATTAAAAGCTCATAATGAAAATTGCTAACTTTCTATCACTCCTGCAGTCAAAGGTCAGAGTCGGAGGTTTTTGCCGAAATGCACTTCTGGGGTGTGGTTTTAAGACTCGATGCCAATCAAGTTGCCTCATGATGGCATTCGATCCCTATCGGAACCACATAGCGAGTGAAACAATGACGTCTTGTTACGATAAATTGGCCACCTTGAGCGTGCGATATCACACTTTTAGACTATTTTCTCCGGGGATATGTAAAGTCTGAGGTCTTCAGGAATAAGCCAGCTACGATTGACGCTTTAGAAGACATCACTACTCGTGTTATTTGCGAAATACCAGTCGCTATGCTCAAACGAGTCGCCTTAAATTGGACCTTCCGAATGGACCACCTCACCGTAGTTATTGATTATATTTCCAGGATATCATTTTCAAAAAGTTAATGCCATAAATTATTCTTTTTACCGATAATAAAAATATTAAGTTCACTTTTAAATGTATGTGTTTTATTTAAAATTATAAATCAAACCTTACGATGGACTACCCGATAGAAACTAGAACTTTGGCAATTTTAAAAAAAAGAAATTTATATTCTATATAAAAACCATTAGCAAATATTGGTGCTTTTATATCACCTTCGCCGAAGTCAGAGCGACGTTCCACAACAAAAGTACAAAAACAAATTTTGTATGTTAAATCAAATAAATTATTGCCTACATATTTTTATAGATTCAACCAGTTTCAACTTGGTGATCCGAACGAAGTTAAGAGCACAGTAAGTGATTTGAACAAAACCACTCTCCTTTTTTTTTTTTTTTTTTTTTTTTTTTTTTTTGCTAAATTCGGGAGTTCGGGTATAAATTATGCCAGTATTTTTTCTTTAAATTTAAATTTTTTACATTTGATCTGAAATGTTAATAATTATTTCAATAGTTGTTGCTCAAAAATTAATAAAACTAAAATTTTTCACAATTTTTTGCTTGAGTTTCAAATAAATAAAACAAAAGCTTTTGTTTACGTTTGACATTTTGGTATCGAACAATGTTTACATAGCTAACACTCGATTGATGACTCGCTATCGAAAGCCATCATCTCAAATTTTATTTATTTTCGATATCGATATCGAATGCTGTAATCCCAAAACAAAAATTGTATCGAAAGCGGATATTAGAGCAGCCCAGGCTGCATTAGCGTATACGCATTAAATGTAATATATATTGATCATACATATATAGTATGTTGGAAAAAAGCATTTAATTTGTTTGCCTTAGTTGTCTTAAGCTAGGTTCACACCTATTTAATATTTGACGGCCTTCACGTAACCATTAATTTTATTAAGAAAAATCTTTGCTTTTGCAAAGCATTTGCTGGCTCAAACACCATTTAGCATTGGAGTCAAATCTCTTTCCGCCGAGACACATTTTTAGATCTGAAAACAAAAAAAAATAAATAAATTACTCGGCGCTAAGTTCGAAGAATAGGGTGGATTAGGAAGCCTTATTCTTCGATTGTGCCCAGGGAATGCTTAATGAGCACACGTAATTTACTTTTTCATTTTCTCCTCAAATCACAAGGTTGTCTGATATCTTTGGCTTTCAAACACAAACTAAATGACGCAGCTTTTTCATACCTTGACAAGAGTACACTGACTGATGCCTGTTGGCACTAGAAGTGTTGCCATTCCAGTAAAAGGGAGGGTAATGCAGAAAGTTATGAACTTATAAAGCCAACCTCGTAGGTAAAGATTACTAACTCGGAAGAGTTTTGGCTTTTGTCGACTAAATTCTTTTTATATGGCCTGCTAAATATACTAAGTTTAATAATAATTAATGTTAAATATTATTGTTTAATTAATATAAGGCAGAGACTTAAAATAAAACAATGACCTGAAACGACATACATTTAGCTCTCTATAAGTTTTTACTTTATATTCTGTAAAACTATATTTTTAATGCGTAATTATTAGAACAGTTTCTCTCATAAAAGAATAATAACTTTTACAAAAATATAAACTAATCAATCCAATTTCGTTCAAATTAGACGGACGTCTTACCCTTTTTTAAGAGCACCCGTATGGGGCGTTTTTTTAAATTTTGGTAAAATTGGACAAAAAAAGCACCAGCAACAAGTTTCCAAAAGTTTTTCTCTACACATGAACAAATTAAAGCCAGTAAGCATAGCATATGGACTGACTAGAATCGAAACTCTCTCAAAACGAAACAAGAAAAAAGTTTTTCTAGAATTTCCGTACGTATAAGTATCAGTGATCCCATTTTGTTACATTTGTAAAATTTTTCTCAACTTTTGAAGGCCAAATGTAAAATGTATAATTTTGTTATATTTGGAAAAATTTTCGTAACGTCTGGCACATGGCAATGAATTAATAACCTTGAAAAAGAACTTGGTTCATTAAATAGGATAAGAACTTTGCGTTGTACCGTTTGCGACACTGCGGCGCCTGCCAGTCTATAGTCGAACATCAATCTTTAACCAATTGTATTGATAGATCAAAATTTGCTGTAATTGATTATCAATTTTTTAATTTTTACTTACATGTTTTTTCCTTTCTTCTTGTTTTTTGTACATTGTCTTGAAAACTTAAGTACATTTGTTTTTATTTTGAATTATCAAAAAAATTTAAAAATCATTTCTTGTTGTGAATTCCTTTCTTCAATGAAAATAATGTAATGAAAATTAAATTCGATGAACTTAAGCCGAATTAAAATATCAACAACTTTAATTAAAGACGAGCAGTTCAATTAAAAATCACAATTATTTAATAATGACTTACTTTTTAAGTACCATTTAGTTTAATGTGAATGCGTTTATTTTGTTGCATCCCTTGTTAAGTTCATTGGTTCTTTCAGTAATATTGTAAGTATTTTTTTTTTTAATTTTTTCTGATTACATTACATTATCACATTATTTTTTAGACGAAGTTTTTACATGAATATGAATAAAAATTTAATTGATTTTCAGAATTCATGCAGCCTACTTCAAAATTTCCAATTGAAATATTTTCAATAATGATTTTTTTTCAAAATATTTCGAAAAATTTTGCGTTTAGTTTACCGTAACCAATATTTTGTGTCTCTCTTTTACTTTTTTTTTTACATAAAACAAATCAATCAATAAATCTAATGGTTTTTGTTTTAGTATAACTATATTCTTTTTTAATTCCTTTTCTAAGGCTTAAGGCCATTTAAGTGTGTTTTTGAAGTATCAAATAAATGGCAAATAAATAAACTGTTGTAAAATACATTTAAAATTATAAAATCTATTGCATTTTTAATTATTAGGAGTTTTATAATATATATAAACTTTTTTTATTTTACTATTTTTTTCATATCGTCACCTAAAATGCAAAAGTGCGTAACAACACATTTTATTTTTATACAAGAGAAGCAAACAACTTTACAAAATCAATAACAACAAGGTGTACTTGGCGATTGAATTTCTTTAATTAAGTCGCAATTTTTTGTGAACATGTGAATAAAACCAACAAAAATCAATGAAAAACTCTATATCGAATTTTTTTGTTGTTACGTCCTTCTAAAGGAAATTCTCTAAATTGTTAAAACAATTTTTCAAAATGATTTGAAATTTAATGAATGTGTGCTGAATCGTTTGTAAATGATTTTAAAAACATTAATTTGCTATTTTCAGAACACAAGATTGAACGTGTAGTAAAATTTATATGAAAAGCACTTAGTTTTTTGAGAGTGTTTTTCATATAAATTTTTTTGTGAAAACCGCACATAAATATTTTTATATAAACTCTTAATTATAAACTGCCTACTATTAATTTTGTTTTCCCACAAAAACTATAGTTTTGCTATTTTTATTTATATATTTATTTTAACTTTTAATTGAGAAAAAAACAAAATCAAAATTTTGTTTTTGTTCCTTTTTATTTCTTTAGAAATGTTTTTTTTTTAAATTAAAATTGTATACCAGAGCGAGTTATTGGAATAATTTTCTTTCATTCGATAACAAACACATTCAAACGATAATGAAATTACGATTTGATACAATAAAATATTTCATTGGTAAAAAAATTTATTATTCTGGTGGCGATGTGCATTCAACTTTGAATTGAAAACAAACCACCATTTCAAATACGTAAAAAAATAAAAAAATATTTTCCAAAGGATCATGTATTTGATGAATGAATAGACTCCGGTTGGCCATTGCAATAAAAAAGGAAAGGGTAATTATATTTTTGTTAAGTCGACAATAAAGAGAATTACATATTAAAAAAATCCTAAAACTTAAAGATCGTCTTAAATATTTGAGTATTTCAATGAAGGTTTTAGAGAAACGTTACACAGAAAAAAGTGTATTATCAATTAAAAAAAATGGTTAAAAATGCATTTAAATGTAATAATTGTGACATTTGAATCAATTATTTTTTTAGTTGAAAGAAAATTAAAAATTTAATATTGATTTAATTAACATTTTAGTTGTTTTGAAATAAATTTTCAATTAAAATTTTAACTAAATAGTTAAAAATCTTAATTGCCTTTTTCGTTTAAAATAAAATAATTTTAACATGTAGAATTGTTGTTGGGCATTGTTAATATATTATTAAATAAATTAACACATTGCTTGAAATGGCAAAGTTTTTTGTTCATTTTTTTAATTAAAATTAAAAATATCATTTATTGAAAAAAAAAAAATATTCACAATTTTAAAATTTTTAGTAATCAATATAATCATTTTGGTAATAGGTAAAAAATCAACAAATTGTTTGCTTGATATTATGAATTAGTATAAATTTGGTGATTGGAGAAAATTATTAATTTTTTTTTGTGTATGTTACAAACTTATCTGAAAAAATTTATATATATTTACTATTATATATAAATCACAGAACTTCTCAATTTATGACATTACTAAGTATGCTTTACTTCCTGGCGTATTTGATAGTGTAGCATATCCAAAAGGCTCAAAACAAAAAAGTTGCTATTCCTATTTTGTTTGTGCGCATACAGACAGACATAAATTTTAAAATGCCTTAATGTTTATTTAGCTAAGCATGCACGGCATTAATAAGCGTTGTGTATCATAAGCACTGTAAAGAGTAAAAAATGGAGTATTCCGTATAAATGAGTGTTAAAATAGAGTAACAAAAAACTTTGCACTTAATGTTAAAGAGTTTGAAGGTTGTTTGGTTCAAAAAGATTGAAACTGTAATTAGTCTTGAAAAATTGAGAAAAGAAAATATTAATTAAAAACTTTTAATTGAAATTTTAAGTAAAAAAAATTATAATAATAATAAAAAACTGCGAGAAATACAAAGGATTACTGCTATTAGTGCTTACATACGATTTTAGGCTGACATGTTTCTCTCATAATTATTTTTTAAGTCTTCCAAAATTGCTGGCTTACTTCCAGAAACCAAATAATTATAAAACCATAGAGAACTACTAAAAGGGAATAAATTGTACGACCTTGTCAGCCCAATTAATGTCTGTGAAGCTAAATTTTTAAATTTATAACCCTAGACACATTCTGTTATGTTAACAGAATTAACAGAACTTATGTTAACGGCTTTATGATTGATAAGTCCAGATTTCTGGAAAACGAGTCAACGTGGTTGAACAAAAATTATTAGGATTTGCGGACAACAATTTTTTCCATCGTTTTGCCATCAGCACAATTTTTAACAGAGTGAGTTGGAGCGACTTATTGACAATTTACCCTTTAGAATTCTCTGGGGGATGAGTCCAGATTTCTAGAAAAGGAGTCAACGTGGGCGAACAAAAATGATTAGGATTTATGAACAATAAGTTTCTCCATCGTTTTGCCATCAGCAGAATTTTTAACAGAGTGAGTTGGAGCGAATTATTGACAATTTACCCTTTAGACCTCTCTGTTGGATGAGTCCGGATTTCTTGAAAAGGAGCCAACTTGGGCATATCTGGAGAACAGCAAGAGTCAAAGTTTCCAAACTAGGTGCAATCATTTTGGTTATCAATAGACAACATACGACAAAACGTGGGCGTGATTAAGGAAGTAGACGTGGCACAAAATTGATTTATATCTAAAAAACGGTATTTATATAACTTTCAATACTTATAATTTAGATTCCAAAATATACAATAATCAATTTATGAGTCAATGACAGATATTTACAATAAACCGCAATAGACAAGAGTTAAAACTAAAAGCAACATGATTGGAGGTATTCTCTCCGATAATTCCATTTTATAATGAAGGAAAATTAAACTCTTGGGTGTAGTTGTTTCATCATCATCATCATCCCTATCAATAAGCAATATAGCAAATCAATAGCTGGATACATTGATACAAATAAAAAAATTTATTTTATATAAGTACATACATAGATGCCCCTTCATTAGTTTGTATGACTTTAAGTGTTACGCACACTCTCAAATAGTATACATTTGTACAATGTATCGGGTGTTTTTTTTTAAAGTTTCGATATCGATAACTACACATAATAAAATAAAAATTGATTTCAATTGAAAAATTTGTGATATTAACCAAAAGATGTTCGGAGGCAACCATAATATGGTTGTTGCTTCTTTATGGAGGACTAATTTAACAATTATATGTTTGTCGGTGATAAGAATATGGTTAAATTTAAACATAATATGTTTAAAATTTTGTCTAAAAATAGTTTTGTTGGAGGTGACCATATCTAAACATATTTTTTCTCTACGTGTATTATCAATTAAACGTTTAATTTATTTGATTAACGGCTTAATTCACTTAACTAAATTTTAAATTAAAACTGATTTTATTTTTGATTAATGCTTTAATTGGTGAACATTTTTGGAGAATTTTTTCTGTGTATGGGTGACAGCTGAGTAAACTGTGTGGACTTTTCTGTTCAGTAAGGTTCGGAAAGTCATCATCAACCGGTTAACGATAGAACAACGTTTCCAAATTGGGTAAATTTATTTAAAAAAAAAAAAATTTTAATATAATACTGATCAACCAAACTGAATTTGTTCCTATTTGTTACTCGCCTTCTTTTAACCTATGCAAATACCTAATAAAATATTAAAATAACTTAATAAGGAGTCGAGGTATAACGTTAAAAATTCAACCGAATTCAAACAATTAATTAACGATAGATATATCGATCAAGATTAAGTAATGATTCCTTTTGACACCGTATCACTGTTTCCAAGTGTCCCCGTTAATTGAGCAATGAGAATTATTAGAGAAAAATGGGAAAAACTTAAAGAATACACCAAAATGCTAAAAAAAATTTTTATGGAACTTGTATCGTTTTGCATTAAACAGTCCATGTACTTTAAATATGACGACAAGGTATTTGAACAGATGAAAGGTAGGCCTATGGGATCTCCTGCTTCACCCGTAATCGCAGATATAGTGATGGAGGAACTTTTAGACGTCACTATTAACAATTTAAAGACGAAGCGGAAAATATTAACAAAATATGTGGACGATATATTTGGAATAATTAAAAAAGATGATGTTGAAAAGACTTTAAAAGTTCTCAACGATTTCCAAAGACAAATTTAATTTACGATAGAAATGGAAAAAGACAATAAATTACCGTTAGGGAGATCGAACGGTTATTATTCGACCGGTTTTAACCGGTTATTTTAGCTTTGCCCAAGTCGGTTATTTTAAAATGCCCATTTTTCGAATATCGAATAAACCGGTTATTTTGGTATAATAAACCGGTTATTTTAGTAATGTGTAATTAATATACATTTTCCTTACTCTTGTTGTAGATGTACCCGAAATTTAAATATTTTCTAATTGAATATTGGCCAAACTTAAACTTTTTATGAAGAATGTCAGAACAAAACGTAACAAAGGTCAAAAAACATTATGAACACTGTAAATACAAATCGCTTATAAAAGCGTGTGTTCTTGTAGAAAAAAACCAAAAACTATTCAAAATTCTACAAAAACGTGTGCTGTTAAAAAGTAAATAGTAATTTGTGCGAGAGTATTCTAAATATTAAATATATTTTTATATAAAGATTATCTCACGATATTTTGCGAACGAGATTAAAAAGACAAAGTTAGATGCTTGAAGTGCCCTAAAATGATAAGTTACAAAGATTCTTCCATGTCACTTATTAATCACCTTTAATTAGTATACATGCTTGACATTAATGTGATCCAAATGAAACTTAACTCCGTTCGAAGTAGTTCTAAGGAGACGACAAATAATACTTTACTAAAATGCGCTGCAAAAAAATTATCATTGGGTAAAATATTAGCCCGTTGTGTTGCCGAGGACGAAATACCCGTTAAGGCACTAAAAACTCTTAAGTAGTTCTAGCATCTCTTCATGCTGAAAACTACAACATTACCGCGGAATCAGTTTTATTAATTAAAACACCAAGAACTAAAAAACAAAATTGAAGAAATCAAACAATGTCATGGAATGTTTTAAATTGTAGTCGACGAATTGACAAATATTTTACACAAAAACAATGTTAAGTTCACTATTCGTTTCTATAATGATGAAACAAAATGGCTAAGAGGTTTTGTTTGCAACTTTTGAAAAATTAGGTTGATTTATATAGACATGCTTAACCACCAACAAATTAAAATTCATTCAAAATAAATTTAAGAGAATATTTTAAATAATAACTTTATAAAATTCCTATAATTTATTTGCTTTTGAAAAACGTTTCTCTAGATCAAATATCCTTCAACAGTTTCTAAATTGCATTATACAAATATTCTCTTACAAATAAAGTTTAGTAAATCAATAAAAAATTGTTGAAAACTTAGCTGAAGTTTAATCAATTTACTGGTTCCACTTTTCTTCGATTTTATCCTAAAATATTTGTTAGGTCTGATCTAAGTCATATCTATGTATTTTGTTGGTTCCTTACCTTTAAAATTGTTTTGTTTTTATTCAAATTAACGTTTTATTTAAAAACTTATTTGATTTTTGTGTTTTTAAGTATTCGAATTAAAACCGGTTAACTGTTATTTAAAAATTGCTTAACCGAAAACTGGATTTTTTAAAATAGCAACTATTCGTAATATTTGAAAACCGGTTATTGAAAAAAGTCGAATAATCGATCTCCCTAATTACCATATTTATACACTATGGTACATAGAATAGGAAATGTCGTTAAGGTAGATTGGTACCAAAGGCCAATGACCTCAGGAAGGTTACTAAACTTTCACTCTAAGCACCCACGGATAATAATAATGAATACGACTATAAATTTTACTAACAGAGTTTTAAAAGTCAGCGACAAAGTTTTCCATAAACAAAACGCTATAAAAATTAACACTATATTAGGTATGAATGGCTTTCCGAGAAAAACGATTTAGAATTTGACCAAAAACGTAAAAACTAAAAAACAAGATAAACCACAAAAAGTGTACAATTCCATTACATATGTTCCTGGTTTTTCGGAAGAATTTAAACATTCAGACATTTATGACAAAGATAAGTATGAACCCAATAAAAAATTTTCTTATTTTGCGAAGCACTAATGGTACATATTAAAAAGTTAGCACACATTTATGAGCTACGCAATAAGACATATAGAGATGCAGTAAGATAAGCGAACTATTTCTTAATAAATTAAAAAAATATATATATAAAATTTGAAGAGCCATTCCCTTACAACGAAGCAGGAGGGAGCATATAAAAGAAGAACGGTAACAAAAATTCAGTGTGCAAAGCTGATCGTTACATTCACCAATTTTTATATGCGCTGAATAAAGCGCTTTCCGTGCCAAAAATTTATTGCTTCAAAGTGGGAACTCGCAATATAAAATTCATGTCTTCCGTAAGCGATACGGTAAGTAAAAACTCTTACGTTTCTCCCTTACACTCCTGCTTCGTTGGAAGCTCAATTTTTTATTGGGAATTAGCTCTGCCAACAAATGGCACAATTTACAAATTATTTAGCAATACAAAACCTAGATTAGCAAAAGAGGACAACTCCAACTTGGTTTACAAAATAACGTGTAAAGGATACAAGTCTAATGTATGCCAAAAGGCATATGTTGGAACAACCAAATCCAAAAACTTGGATTTCATCGCACAAATCGGACATAAAGGCGGTAAACAAGCCATTGGAACAAAAAACTGCACTGGCAGCCCACTGTGCATTGAGTGGACATCAGCCAGATTTTGAAAATGTAGAAGTATTGGTACAAGAGCATAATTACAATAGAAGATATACACTTGAAATGCTGCACATTCAGTGGTGCCAGATAATTTTGATTATCGGCATTATGGCACTTCAATTAAAGAAAATCGGCAAAAAATCTGCAAATTAAAACTATCCCTTTTAAGAACAATAAAACATATTTTTATTAACACAATAAATAACAAAACAGAATAATTCAGTATTAACTTACATATAAACCATATAAAAACCAGGGCTGTGGAGTCGGAGTCAGAGTTGAAGAGTCGGAGTTGAGGTTTTTGTACCGGAGTCGGAGTCGCAGTACACAAAAAAACGCGCGACTCCGACTCGAAAATTTTTCGGCCTAAAAAATTTAAAAAAATTTTTAATATTTTCCAATATAAAAATTCTTCGAAATTGGCGATGCAATATTTTGCAGATCAATATGAATAAGTAGATTTTAATTTTTTTTATGAGAAATAGTTGATTCAAGTACTTTACTATTTAAGTATATTTAGGTATATTTTTCATACGTGCGGGAAAATGTCTAAATTACATTAGCAAAACTTATACTCAGTTATTGATCTAGTTGAAAAAGATGTGTGATTTTTTAAATAATTTACTCATGCTAAAAAATGTTAATGACAGGAATTGCCAATAATTTTAATATCAGAATTTTTTAACCATCAACGCTGAAATATTTTCAACATTGTACAGAATAAGTGTTGCTATAGCGCATAAATACTAGTATGTATTAGAAAAATTGTGACGTAAAATTATTTCTCTTTTGTGTAGAAACATCTTTATCGGCCTGCCTTTAATTCCTACCATAACACTCATGTTTTTCTTAAGCACATTACGCGGGGATTCCCATAATTCGTTTAATAAAGATGTTTCTACACAAAAGAAAAATAATTTTACGTCTCATTCATTTCGCATCACGGTTAGAGTAGGAGTCGGAGTCGGAGTCGTGAGTCGTGAGTCGGAGTCGCACTTAAAAAATTTCAGCGTTTGGAGTCGGAGTCGGAGTTAGTACTATTTTCGGACGACTCCACAGCCCTGATAAAAACATAAAAATTAATGAAAAATGATATATTTATAAATTAATTGTAGTTAATTAAAAAAAATTTTTTACATTAGGTTAAAATTGTTTTTATGGTTGAAAAATTTTTTTCAACATTTTATTTTTACAAATGTTTTTTTGATACATACTTAAGTTTAATGGTTTAAATTAATCCATTTTAATATCAACATCAGAACAGTTTGCATTAATAAATTTTAAGTAGTCTTTAAAAAAAAAGAATTCCTTGAAAGGATTTATTTTCCAGGGAACATCGAAATTTGGTTTTATTAAGGTTGACTTGGTTAAAATTATTTCCTCTTTTCCGAAAGAATGTGGATGTACCATAATTTGTTGTACAAACTCTGACAGCACTTGAAATGCATCCGTAGAATCCCCACGTGTTGTCTGAAATTTTTTTGCCAAAAAGTTGCAAATTTACTTCAATTCCTTCTAAACCTTCTTAAAAGCTTAAAAATGTAACTCTCTAAATTCAGGGTCTAAAATTTGTTTTTCTTTTTCAGAAATAAAGCTGGGGAACTCTTTTAAAATTTCCATAAAAGCAATATTTTCCTTTTTCATAATTTTGTTAAGGTTAATCATATCTAAAGATCTATAAAATTTTTATTCAAAATCAAAACGTCTTAATATTTGATTTGAACGTTTTATATAAAAATTAATAAAGTTATTAACAATTTGTTAATTTCACTTTTGTTGAGTTTTGATTTTGATAGAAAATCATCGCCAATAAGCCCAAATACTCCTCATCAAAGTTCAAAAAATTCTTTGTGCTCATAAATTTCGTTTTATTTAATCGGTTTTTATAAAATTTATTAATATAGTTTTAAAAAGACTTTCCATTTGGATGTATGACAAATGCCTCAAAGTTACGTAAAATATTTCAATTACACATTTACAAGCAAAATTGCCGTGTTTAAGTGTTTAATCAAAAAATCGGCAAAAATCCGCAAATCGGCACTTTGTTAATTTGAAGGCAAAAAAATCGGCAAAATCCCGATAAATCAACAAATATGGCAGGCCAGTGCACTTTACAAACTTACCAGAAGAGAAGAAATTATACTACAAAAGAGACACTGAGAACCAGTGTTGCCAGTTTGTGGGTAATTACTCGAATTCGGTGTAACTTTTAATCTCGTGGGTAGAGCCTGGGTAATTCCTTTGAGGTGTAGATCAGGTATAATTTGAAATTCTTTCATATCAAAACAAATAATATAAGGATTTGATTTTAGTGATACTATTTAAGATATTGTTGATCTAAAAAATTTAGATTATATTCAACCAAAGTCACTGTTTATATAAAAAAGGAAAAGATTGGCGCCATAGAGACAATTAGATTTTGATAAATATGAGTTTCATAGTGAGTTAGAAGCCGAAGTTTATTGAAAACAGAAGGTATTTAATAAAAAAACAACTGGAGAAAGATATGTTTCCAATACTACCAAAAGTAATGAATTCTGTGTTTGTTTTAACATTTAAAATACTTAAGTTGAAATATATTTAGCGCCCTTAACATTTGTTAAACTGATTTGAGAAACAGTAGGTCAACTGAAACCATTGCAGGAATTTTATTGGAACGGCAATTAATATTTTTAACACCCCTAGATGTATGGAAGTAGAACTTATTATTTTAATTTTAAGAGATATTAATTTCAATGCCTTACAGAATCTCTGGCGAAAGAAGCGAGAGCGGATAGACCTTCCACTCTCTGTGTAAAAAGAAATGAGTTTGGAATAAAGCGAGCAGGCCTTGTTCATCCAAAAGAAGGAAAACATTGGACTTCTAGATGGCATCCTTCCTCCTCATTTTTTCCCCGCTAGGAAGAATTATGAATTTGTGCTGATGTGTGAACGCATATAAATATTTGTTATAGTATACCGATCGACTTAGAATCAGTATCTGAGTTGTCTCTCATGATGCCTGGTTGTCTGTCCATGTAGACCTTCTGTGCAAAGTACAGGTCGCAATTTTTAAGATTAATCAAATTTGGGTCATACGTTTTCTGAAAATTTTGAGAATCGGTCTATAATCGGTCACAAAGTCTCCATGCGAACTGTTTTCCTAATAGAGTCTTTGTGCCCACTAACGATCTTATTATGTTGATATTTGCTGGAAGGTAAAGCATTGAACGTAGGTCATGTATAAACCCCCTCCCTTAAATCACTTTAAGAAGAAAAAATCTAAAATAGATGTAGTTACTTAGATAATATTCGGTGTTATGAATTCTTATATTATCAGTCTTAACCTCATAACATAATTTTTTCTTAAAAGGGAACACTCTTAAAAATGTGTCTGTAAATACTGTGGTGTAGGGTATTAAATGTTCAGAATTGACCGGCAATGCATTTTTTAATTTGTTCTTTTTTGTAAAATTTTTTTCTATAATTAAACGTTATTTTATATCAGGTGTAATTTCATATACATTGGGTAATTTTTCCTCATCTCAAGTGTAGTTTTGAATTTTGCTGGTGGTAACTTTGCTGAGAACGTGGCTCAGATTTTTAAACATACCATAAACAAATATAGACAAAACATCACTAGCAATTCAAAGCTTACAGTGACAACAGGAATTTTTAATTTGTTTTTTATTTAAATAACTGTGTTTTTATTGTTATTTGTTATTTATTGTTTGGTGTTTTTTTAATAATTTAAAAACAATAAATTTGTGTATGTATATATTTTTGATTAGATCCCCTGAAGATGAGCAACGGAGTTGCCTTGCAATATTGGGTACAAAAATAAAAATATTAAAAATTAAAATCAAAATTTGTTTTTTTAAATTATAACAAATGACCTCAAGTCGAACCAAATTGAAACTACAAAATTAAAAATATTAATCGGTTGGGAAAGCTCATAGAGCTAATTTTTGGTTAACCCTAGTTAGATAACGTTATTTTTTTGTACTGAAAATATAACGTTACGCCTGAAAGACGTGTGCTAGTTTATATCCTTTAAAGGACATCACCGAAAATAATATTGATACATTTTTTTGTTAAAATCATTCATTTGTTCAGTATCTTTTAAAATAAAGTAATTTTTAAACAGAAAACAATAATAAAAAAGCATTAAAAATAAAATGCAATATGTCTTAAAAAAATATCACAACTTAAAGAGTTATTTATAAAGGGCTTCAGTTCGGCTCTTATAACTAAAATAAATTCTTTTGTTGTACTTTGCTTAGATACTAATATCTGTACCAAAAAAAAAAAAAAAAAAAAAAATAATAAATTCAAATAGCATTATCTTCAAGATTAACAAATTAAATATTTGTGGTCGCCTCACACAAGTGCATTGCATTTAAAACATACCATTTTGGACGTACGTCTAATTTTTGATGGCCAGAAACCTTAGTATTTTCTCTTTTTGTTATTCAGGCTGTTCTCCACTGCTACTGCAATTATCGTTTACTTCATCTGGCAAATAATTTTTGATGTTGCCGCGCAAAGTTCTCGTTAAAGTAGGAATTTCTAGCATTTTGTTTGGTGCATTGAACAATTTCCGAAATTATTACGGTAGTAAAATAAATAACGAAGCATGAAATTGGGTCGTACATTGATTTACATTCCCAAATTAGTCCTCCTGCCGTTCAAACTATATTCATTGAAGAAATTCGGCCAGCGCCCACGCTGGCCACGTCTCTATAGTGAGATAATATACAGTAATAATTGTCTATAGGCAGAAGTAGTAAAATTATCACGTTCTTAAGGATTTTCTTAAGTCGGTGGTATATTCTCATCAGCATCAAGGATTTTAACAAGCTTGTCTTATACATCACGTTGAACCTAATCCTCCATTTATTCATCTTCCGATTTGCTCACATTTTCCAGTGAATCTGAGTCGTCCAACACGCTTTTCAGCAATTTCTGCGTCGTCCAAGCCGCGCTTACAAGACATTTTTAAAGCTAACTTAAATAACAAATACCTTAAAATTCAACTAAAACAAAAAGTTATTTTTGCTACAAAAGTTACACTTAAGATAACGATACGTCTCTCAGACGTATGTTGTGTTTATTTGTGCTTATTTCTCAAAGAAAACCTAACTTAACGCACAAAAAATGCCACCACCAACAAGCTGATGCTAACGACTGAGATAATTGAGCGCGAGAAAGTTGTATGTTAACAAATGTGAGAGTAGGAGCACAAATTTGAAAAAGCGTACGTCTCGCAGACGTACCTTATCTAACTAGGGTTAATGGCTACGTCAAAAGCTAAATTGCCGTATATGAAGTGAAGACAATCCTCAAGCCGTTAACGAATCACTATAACATCGATTAAAATTTACAGATTATTGGCGTGTACATGTTCTTTGGAACTTAAGCCAGGAGCTGCCAGTGAATGACGAGCGCTACCGAGCCATGCTGACAAAATTTTTGATTCCAAAAATTAATTAGCTTAACATCAACGATGTTTCGTTCAAACAAGACGGCGCAATTTAACAATCGATTTATTGCAAAATCAATTTAGTGACAACTTTATTTCCAGAAGTGGCCATGTTCAGTAGCCCCCTCGTTCGTGCGATTTAACGCGTCTGGATTAATTTTTATGGCGGTATGTTAAGTCATTGATTCATGCCGACAAACCAGCAGCTCTTGAAACATCGGAACTTAATATTCAAGCCACCATGTATGCCATACGGCCTGATTTATTGGAAAAAGTAGTTAAAAATTGCACTAATCGAATGGATCATGTAACTCGCAGCCACGGCGGACATATGCCGGGAATCTTTTTTGAAAGATAAATGCCATGGAATTCTTTACCAGTTAAAAAAAAAATTATTTCAACAATATCTCTATCTTGTATTATTATTTTGAGTTCTCATGCAGCTTAAAAAAACACCCTATATATTAATCCTTGCATGTGCTGTATTTATGCTTGTTTTTGTTGTTTATGTTGTATTGAATTTGATTCTTTATTTTTGTTCTTCATATTTATTTTTAAGGTTTAACTCTCCAAAATGAGCATCATCATGATTTTATTAAATAGACTCTGATGTATTTATTGTCCAGCGACAACGTGACTTGTAAAATTGATTTCATTTACCTAAAAAAAAAAAGAAAAATATGATAGAAAGAGATACAATATTTATTTTTATATATATGTCTATCTACATATGTTTGAGTAGATGTTGTATAGTGTCATGTCCTCATAGAAGTAGTAGTACGAGTAGTAACAGCAGTTTTTATACTACATCAACCAAAAAAAAAAGAGGAAAATACAAAATGTAACTGGATCGTAGAAAACATTTTAACCATACATGCTTAAAAAAAAAAAACGAAATACATAAATGGTTTGTATCGAATTCTGTTGTATTGTATTTCAGAGTTTTCAGTATCATGGTTAAAATCCTGATACTAAATGGGTACACAAACAGTTTAACTAAATGTGACCATCTGAAAATATTTTAAATTGCTTTTAAGCAAAGAAAGGAACTTAAATTGGCAAATATATTTCGTGGCTTATATCTTGTGTTTAATATTTTGTTTATATAAAATTTATTTAGACTCCATCACATTTACAATAAAATTACAAAATTTTGCAAAATGAATTTGAAAACCTTAGTCTGGGTTCACACTATGAAAGTTTTCTTTCAGAAAGTCTGAGTTTATTAGTGAGAGGGTAAGAAAACAGGCTGTTGCTCTCTCCTCTCTCACCCATAAACTCAGACTATCTGAAGGAAAACTTTCATTATGTTAACTTTCATATGTTAAAGCGAGTTCAGGGAAAGAAGTTAAGGAAGGACTCAATGCCGAAACAAGGACCAACAAAAAAAATATTGCAAACATGTTACATAATGAAGTAGGGAAGGAAATAATCGTAAACAATTTTTGAAGACTTTCTGAACTTACACTAGATTCAGACGATAATTTTCTGTTTTTTGTGTCTTTTTTTATATTTTTCTTTGCACACATTCGTATTTTTGTTATGTTGCTTTATTTTATTTTTTATTTCAATGTGGCAACATCTCTTTACAATACAAAACACGGAGCGCGTTTAAGTTGTTTGTTTTTACAAATTTAAATTGTTTAATTTTACAAATAAGCAAGAAAAGAAGAAAAACCGATAACGGGGACAAATCAACCCTAAAATCATGAGAAAAATCATGGTTGGAATATGTTGGGTTTTTGGAACCAACTTTTAAAAAGAATGAAAAATAAGAACTGATTTTTAAATCACGGTCTGAATCAAGTGTATAAGTTTTGAAAAACATTTTACGCAAATACTTAAAAATGTGACCTGTTTTATGAAAGTGGTCTAAGTCAAAATAAAAAATGATGACTTTATCAGTTCCTTCACAACACACTACTTAAAACTAATTAAGTTCAAAGTGATTTTCATGATATTGTGAAAAATCAACCATTTGTGAATGTTTGTTACTTCAATGTTAAATGAAAATAGTTTAGTATTAATTATGAAAATGGTCTAAGTCAAATTTTTTTAAAAAATTGTGTTTATTTGTTAATAAAACTCTCTGTTTCGTTGGCTTACTTCAAGCGAAATTTATACGTTTACAGCTTTGGTTTCCATAATATCCATGATGATGTATGTGTGGGATGAAACTAAAGCTTTAAGGGTTACATAGGAAGTAGCATCCTACATTTTAAGACATATGAAGGATGTAACCACTCCAAAACACATAATAACTTAAGCCGGCGATACACTATCCTATTCAGTTGTACGATTTGTCAAAAAATCGTGTGTGCTCATAAATTAAAAATTAAATTAGGTGACAAATTTTTTTGACATGGCTGTCCGACTTATAAATGTTGAAAATAAATTGGGGAAAAAAATTATGTATTCCCAAAAACAACTTTTTGATAATGAATTTTTGCAAGTGCACGTGCATAAAAACCTGAACTGGCAAATTGTTTTTATTTTGATTTCTTGTAAAAACAATAAAAGCAATTTGTTTTTAATTTGTTTTTTCTTTACCCACTTACAACTACAATTAATGTTGGGAGAATTCCAACTAACAATCAAGTTTTACTTGTAACAATATCAAAGCTTAAGAAAAACAACAACAAAAAACAGTGAGTTTATTTTTTCTTACATTTCCGACTGAATGTAAGAGAGGGTTTGTAATGACAATCCTCAATCTTTTGTGGCTTTAAAGGAAAATATTCGTCGAGAAATCAGCTCAATTGAACCAAGTTTACTGCAGCGTGTGGCGCAGAACACAAGGCTCCGTTTTGAATAGTGTGTTTAACTCGACGGAAGACCTCTGGATGACATACTCTTTAAAAAATGAAATCCGCATTTCCATTCTATCGTTCAATGCTCTTAATAAACCTTTGTGTCAATCATTACGTTTTTTATTTAAGTTTGAAAATATAAATCTGCTACCGGACACCCTATTACATTATCCATTATTATTTATTCTACGAGGTATTCTATAAACCACATTTGAACTTTCTAACTTTTGTATGTTTTCCTTAAGGCCTTTGACTCTTTGTATGTTAAAATTTTTATTTTATCAAAAAGTGCTCTATATTGAGATAATTTTACCATAAAACTGTTATCTTAACGCTATCTTATATAAAAATTTTACATAAAGTTTACGTAGATTATGATTTCACGATTTAATTTCCATGCCGACTTAGAAGATTTGCTTCTTGATAATTACTAATTAAGTCCTTAAGTAATTGATATCTACGCCTGTTCTTTAAACAGTCCTTAATAAAGCACAATTTGTGTTTGGAATTGTATTAAATTATATAAACTTTTTTTTCAAATTAAATAATTAAAATTGTACCAAATATTACAGTATTACAGATTTTCAAATTATTTATTTATAATTCCTGTGGAATTGCAAGGTACTGGCTGTCTCGCAATATGGAAAGAAAGTTTTGCTTCCTAAACAGAAAAAATTATAAATTTTCTCTAATCACCAATTTCATAGAACCAAGCAAACAAATTGTTGATTTTGCGCCTATTACCAAAATGATTATATTGATTACTAAAAATTTTAAAAATTAAAAATTGTGAATATATTTTTTTTCCAATAAATTTAATTTTAATTAAAAAAATCATCAAAAAACTTTGCCGTTTTAAACAATGTGTTAATTGACTTCATTAAATATAGCTCAGGTATTCCCAACAACAGTTCTATACAAGTTTAAATTATTTTATTTTAAACGAAAAAATCAAGTCAGATTTCTTTTATTTAATTAATATTTTAATTAAAAATATATTTCAAAACAACTAAAATGTTAATTAAATAAAAATTAATTTTTTTATATTCTTTGAACATAAAAATAATTGATTCAATTAGTAAAATTGAAGTTCTTTTTAAACAATTTTTTAATTGATAAAAAACAACTGATAATTTTTTCTGTGCAGTTCGTTATATGACCTGGCCCCTATACAATTAAAGTTATAAGTAGGGATGAGATTTTCATGCACTAAAAAATCGAAAATATGAGCTTAAAATATACACTAAAAAATCCAAAATATGCATTAAAAAAATAAAAAATATGCACTAAAAACTAAGAAGATTTTCATAAAAAATCGTTTTTTAAGTTTACTAAAAACAAAAATATAAAAATTTAGTATATTGTTATTCAAATATCTTTAAAAAACTAAAGTAACTAATTTTTGTTTTTTTTTTTAAATAAATAATGAAATTTATTTTCAGATCCCACTTTGATTCCAGATCAGATCAAAAATATTTGAAATTTATTTTATTTGTTAAATCCTTAATTTTTTTTAAAGCCTTAGCCATGTAAATTGCTGCATCGGTTTAAAATAAAAAATATTGTATTTTAAGCAAAGCTCCAAAAGAATTTAGTTATTATTTAAAAATTTTTTTGGAAAGTTTTTTTGCGTACTTAAAATTTTTTTTAAGAACTTTTTTATATTATGGAAATTAAAAAAAATCCCTCAAAACTGTAAATATATGCAAAAATATGCGTTTAAGACCTAAATATGCAAAAAATGCATTTTCACTAATATATGCAACAATATGCAAAAACAAATCGATGCCATTTTAACGCAAATTTTATGATTTGGAAAGATAATTGGTCGACATCATTCTTAGACTATCGATAAAAAACATGCATTTGCATGGAAATCTCATCCCTAGTTATAAGTTATTAAATATAGCTCAGTTTTTGACAATTCCCAATAACAATTCTACACGTTTAAATTATTTTATTTTAAACGAAAAAATCAATTTAGATTTATTTTTATTTAATTAGTATTTTAATTAAAAATACATTTAAAAACAACTAAAATGGTTATTACTGTGCTGTTTCCAAATGACTAGCAGGTGATTGTTTAGTCAAATAAATATGAAAAGCACTCAGTTTTTTCAGTGACTTTCATATAAGTCACTTGCCTGTTATTTAGAAACAGCACATAAATCAAAATTAATTTTTTTATATTCTTTCAACTAAAAAAATAATTGATTCAATTATTACATTAGTAAAATTGAAGTTCTTTTTAAACAATTTTTTTAATTGATAAAAAGCAACTGATAATTTTTTCTGTGTAGTTCGTTATATGATCTGGCCCCTATACAATTAAAGTCACCATAACAGCCTAATGAAATGAGCCGAAACTTGACGCGATAGGACTCATACGAGGTCGTTGGTATCTTTCCGTTTTTTGTCTGTTCGAAATACAGTTGGTTCCATTTATCTCTGAGTTGCCAAAGTAGGTTTGTATTTATTTATTTTTCTTCGGTTCGTTACATACATTTCGTGTTAACAAAACAGTAACTAAGCTAAAGTAAAAAAAAATACATCAACTATTCAAAACGGACATTGACCATTGCCAACAAATTTGAGAGCTCCTATTGCCCCATTCACAACTACAATTTGTCTGGAACTCTTACCACTCTGTCACAATTCGAAATACTTTGACTATCATTGACTTTTAAAATAACTTGGTAGAGGGTGGCCGGGGGACATTACCGAAGTTTTTTTTATATAAATTTATAGTGTATAGATTTTTCTTACTGCTACTCTGCATTTTGTTTCTGTTATTGTTGTTGCTAATATTTTTGTTGCTCTGAGTATTATTTTGATAGTGTATCATTTGTAGAATATAAAGTTATAATTTAAGTTCAACTCCTGATGTTGTTATAGCTTTTTTTCTGTTTCTTTGAACCAAATCAATGCCACAAATTATTGTGGCCGGAAGTATGAGAACATTTTGTGTGCGGTTTTTACAAATGATGCCACCCATAAATTTAACCATTTGGCATCTTGAATGTTCAATGCTATTTATAGTTTTTCAAAATGCTACAAGTAATTTTTTTGCTTGTTTATTTGGAATTTCTTATACAACAACTGCTGTTGCTACAACTATTGCTACTACTGCTGTAACTTTTGCTACAACTATTAATTTTTCTTTGGTTTAAGCTAAAAACTTTTCAAAAATTATGTTTTTCCTTTCACTTTGTTGCAATAGTTGCTGTCTTTAAGTAAATTTGTAACCCAAAAGGAACCCAAAATTACAAGAGCAGAGAAAACATGTCTAATTTCATTGAAATAAGAAAAAGTAAAAAGAAAATAGATAACAAGATTTGGTTTTCGAAAAAAAAAAAAAATATTTACTTGCTGTGAAAGACCTTGAGTTTAATTTGTTTATCAAAAGGGGAGAGGTTGTTTGGAATACTCGTATGTGTCTAAGCATGTATGAGTGTGTGGTAACATCCGTTTGTTATAATTTATCCTTAAGAATAATAGAATAAAAAAAGAGTTATAACAAAGAAAATAAAAAGAAAAAAGAAAAATTTATGTTGTTCTTGTTAATACAATATTTAAGTTATGCTGCTGTTGTTATTTGCCTGATGTTGGCCTGCATATTAAATATATTCGTAAATGGTGTAAATATTTTCCTTTTTTCCAATTTTGTAACCATATTTTATTAACTTCGGGTAACATTTTTATTTCAACAAAAAAATACTACAAGTACAGGGTGACCCAAAAGAAACAAAGTGATTTAAATGGTCTATAACTTTATTGTTGTACTATGATTTTGTTTCATTCGTGTAGACGGTTGTAGAGAAGACTTGGTGTTTGTAAGGGTGCACTATGGAATAACAAACTAAAATTAATGAATAACATTTTGACCTTATAAAAAAATCTGGCAATGAGGGTCGAAACTCATTTTCAATTTTAAAGTTTTCGTTAATAAACAAAATTGCAAAATATGGACAACAGAAAATCCTAGGGGAATTCATCAGCGGTAGCAAGGTTCAATGTGCAGCCGACACGAGGACTGCGCACTTAGGCCAGTGGGGTCTTCACAAAGGGAAATACATAAATAAAATGACAGTATTATTACACTGAAAGAAGTGATGAGTTTTTCTATTTGTGGTTTCTTATAAGACCTGATTTTATTGTTAAAGCAGTAATGAAATTAATGAATATTTTCGGTAAAAAAAATATTTAATCTGATAAAATAATTAGCTCTCTTTAAAAATATTAAAACATAAAAACATCCGCTACAAAACTACCCAGCAAAAACCTTGCTAACAAAATAAGCAGAAAAATAATGAGAACTTGAGGAAAAGACTGCTTATTTTTCTACTAGAAGAAGTACTTATTTTTGTTCGCGATGTCCCAAAAGTAATTCTTTATAATTTGGCCAATTGCAACCTTAAAAAATAATACCTTTATTTTATACTTAAAAGTTTTATAAAACAATGTTGTTTTATAAAAGAGACAAGAAATAAGAACTTTCAAATTAACTTTCAAAAAAGTTAAAACACACTAATTAAAATTTCTCTGATATCTTATAAAATTTTTGTTGAAAAAGTGTACACAATAATAAATATTTCAAAATGTAAGAAAATATATAACAAAGAGTGGTTTTGCTGCACAAAAATCAATTTCGATCGAAAGTTTTTTTTTAATACCGAGTAAGCTTCTTCAGACAATGAAAACCGAAAAGTTTTCTCGGAATGAAATCACTTTTACAGCCTGTTTTTGTAAAACACAAGTGTTATCACTTGAAGTTTTCGTATTAAAGCGAAAACGTTTTAAATATGGTTTTTAAAAAACATTTAAAAGCTTTTGTCTATTCATGTTTGACATAAATATAGCTTTTTTCTATTGTTAAATAACGGTATTGCCAAAGCGTTCATTTTCGTACCTTTTTATGCTTTTTGCATGTAAGGATTTTGTGTTCAAGCAATATATGAAGACGATTTTTTGCTACACATCAACATATAGAAATGGTTAAGGTATTTGCGTGATAGCACTAATTTTTTTAAACTTATGGAAGAACTAGCATACACACATACATACATACTTATGAACATACTTGTTTCTAGAATTTGTTGAACCTGTAAGTACATATTTATGTAATTAGTAGCATTTAACCCGCTACTTTATTAACGTCTCCTCTTCTTTCGTAAGCATATTTTTATGCCAAAGTTTATTTTTCTAGGTTTTAACTTGCTTAAATGGTAGCATTTAATTCGCTTCTTTGTCCGGTCCTCTTTTATGATCATATTTGTGTGCCTAAGGTTATAGTTCTGCTACTAACATTTTTTTTATCTTATGGGATGATAATCACTCAGGACCTTGCAGCTTAATTTTGAGTCTATTCAAAGTACCAACAAAGAAATTACGATTTTCGCCCCTTAAACGTTTGAATTTCGAAAAAGTGCCAAATTTGGCTTTGCATTTTTTAGATAAGTTGCGAATGTGATATAACTTTTATTTCTATGTTTATTAGCTTAAAAGATAGTGGGATGACAAAAAAGTACCAAAATACTCCCTGAAAAAGGAGAAGTACCAGACACTCGTCCACTTATTTTTTTTAAAGACAACGATATGTATTACATTTCATTGTATCTCTCTAAGTTTTGGAAATATAAGGTTACCGAATTTACCCTTGTTACCCCCTAAACATTCGCCTTTCCAAAAATCCCGTTTTAGTGGTTCTATTTGGGAAGAGTAAATAATTAAGGGTTCTTGCAGTAAAATATCCTTTTTATTTTCAATTTATTTTATTTATTTTTTTAAACCAATGCCTTTTACTTATCGTCTTATTTTGGCATTTGTGTTCATGTATTACGAAGATGTTCATTTTATAAGAACCAAACGTTTGTGGAAAAAATTAATGTGGTGTTTATAGAACACGAGCGCCTTACTCGTCCGTTCAACTTTCATTCAAAATAAAAACAAAATTTCGAAATTTGTTTTTGTTTTAAATGTTATTTGAACGGACGAGTAAGGCGCTCGTGTTCTATAAACTACACATAAAGCTTTTTCAGTCACTCACCTAAAATGTGTTTTAATTTTATGAAAACCTAAATCAGTTTTCGTTCGTTCGTTTTTATTACGAACGAACAAATATTTTCATTTTGTAAAAACAGGCTGTTAAATTTTCGATTGAAAAAAGTTTTGGTTTTGGTTTGCACAATATTGCCACATTTAACTTAAAAATAAAAAAATTAAAATTTGTCGGAATTACGAAAATCGTTCAAAGTCTGAAGAAGGTAAAACAAAATCGATCGAAATGAAAATACGGATTCAAAACCATTCCGAACCATTTCTGTGACAGGCCTGATTATGTTCTTTAAAAAAAAAAACATTAGATCGATATCACTACTAATATTATAATAACAACAATATCTTGTGGGGGTTATTTTTGAACATACATATTTATGCACATATATATTTACATACATTTTATTGATTTTTGGATTTTCCATGCATTTCACATCGAAATTATTCTTAAAATTTTATAATACTACCACCGTATATCTAACAAATATTAACGGAATATATTGCAAATTGATTCAAATAATTCTAAAAATCATATAATAATAATTTATTTAAATCATTATATTAAAATAGTCTTTTGTTATGTATAATCATTATTTATTTAAGATATAATAAGAAAGTTATTATTTAATATATAACTAATAATGCAAAAAGTAGCGGATACAGCTACATAGTAATGAATTCAAGAAGTCATTAAAAGTAGCATTGTAAGTTAAGTTTTTGCTGGGTAAAAAGCTGCTGAATAAATGTTGCCAATGAAGATTTCATAAATTACACACGAATGTGTCCCAAATTACACATCTGAAAAAAAAATTACACAATTTTTTTTTAATTTAGTTAAAGCATAACAACTGAATTGGATATGAAATTTTTGGGTTTCTCTCGACAGAGTGTTAAGGCTCAGTTTATAGGAAGTAAAACTTGTCTTCTAAGCAAGCCTGATGTTAAGGCATTATATGAAAGTGTAGATAATGAATATCTGGTTTTGGATAATATTAGACTTGTTTCCATTCATTCTCTGAATTCTACTGTTTCGTGTTATCTTCCTCATCGCAAAATTCTTAAAACTGATAGTAAAACTACGAAATTACTTGTCGTATTTAATGCCTTCAACAGGACTCTAACGGTAATAGCTTAAATGATAGCCTTAATGTGGACCGCACTTTACAATCAGATTTAATGCTCTTTATTCTTTATTGGAGGCTATATTGTTTCGTTTTTAATTGCTACATTACCCAAATGTATAATATATTTGTCTTGATCCTGCTCATACGTCATATCAACGCAAATTACTTCGCTCTTCTCAGGCGGAGGTGGTCAAAACATTCGAGTTACAGACTGTAACTTTCGGTGTTAATTGAGCTCCCTACCTGGCGCTTTGGGCATTGCTACAATTATCTCATGATTCCGAGGATGAGTATCCTCTTGCGGCTAACATTTTCGGCAATTCTATGTACGTTGACGACGTATTAACGGGCGCTCATGATATTTCATTTGCTTGGAAGGCTCGAGATCAACTGAGGAAAGTTTTATCTTCGGCAAAATTTGAACTGAAAAAATAGACCTCATATTAAATGGAAATTTTGTGGAGATCTTCCTATAGACCATCTTGTAGATTCAAAGCTTCTCACGTGTGCTAAAACTATAGACATATAGATTAAACCACATATTCATAAAAAATATTTTAGGCTTATGGCAGGTTTATGACAAAATATTTCTATGAAAATTTGTTTAATAAACGTTTTATTAATGAAAAATATTTTTTATAAATAAGGGGGATAGACTACTATAGTAGTTCAAATACACTGGAAATTTTATGGAAAGCCCAGCTGGATTAATTTTATTTTAGAAATGGGGTTATTGTGAATAATAATTTTAAAATTAATTGTTTTTATATCGCTAGTGTCTAAAAAGTGTTTATGACCTTTAAGTGCTTCTTAGAATAAATTAGGAATAAAGAAAGATTTTTTTACACTTTTTTAGTTTTTATTTCTTTAAAATTTAAAAAAAAAATTAAATATTGTGCAAGTTTATAGTAATGACAAAAGTCAGTAATGACAAAAACCTTCAAATTATCTGTGTTTACTGAAATGTTTGGTATTTGTACTGTATTTAATAGAATCACTAAGAGCCTATTTCACCAATTCTATTTTCTAACCATAACATGCTTAGAGGCAACCATAATATGGTTGTCGCTTCTTAATGGAGGACTAATTTAACAATAATATGGCTGTCGGTGACAATAAAATGGTTAAAATAAACCACTATATGTTAACAATTTTCTTTAAAAATAGTTTTGTTGGAGGTGACCACATTTAAACATGTTTTTTCTCTACGTGTAATTTTAAGACGACAGATTCGTTTGGTCCCAAAATGGGCCGTCCATTATTCCTCCGATACATTGATGTACTAAACTGAATGATAAAACTAAGTTACTAATCCACCCACTTTTTTTGTTGTGTTGGGTATAAAAACCACAAAATAATTTTAAAATTTTGAGTGAAAAATCAAAATCAAGAAATATTTTTTTTCTGGATGAAAACAAAAAAAAAAATTTTGATTTTATGAATAAAAAAAACCTTGATTACACTGTGTCACGAATTTTCAACAAAGTCGTGACAATTTCTTGACCAAGTTTTACAAGCGCCCATGGGTTTTTAGCAATCTTATTATCTTTCATAAAAAAAGAAATACATAATTTGTCCAATATTTTTGCAGATATTTTTATTTAAGTGACATTATATTTTTTTAAACACATATAACCGTTATTTTGCAATATCTCCAAAACTGTACTGACTTCATATTCGGATTTAGCGGACGATTTTACATAAGGACTAGGTGTCAGATACACCACTGTGCGAGTGGAATTAGCACCCTGGTGGCAATTTTACCACATACCTACCTGGACTATGCACACAACTCCTTGCTTTAAAGCTGCAAAGCAATTTCTTTGGTATAGCCACGCGACGCACGGACATCTGCCAGCACGATAACCTTTTTATTGGTAAGCCCTTACCGGGAATTATTAAGATCTCCCTCCCGGAATTCAGGTTAAAGGCCAACCTCCACGTTATCCCCAAAGGTACTTCACCAATAACAGTTGTATAATTTCCTTTAAAGTCTACTAACTGCCGTTGTACCAGATTGGACACTTGTCAGCTGCAGTCTGGGAAATCTGCCAATTTTAAGGCCAAGATAAAATAATTATATACATTTTTTAGAAAGAGTACGAATAAGCGAAGCTAAAGATGGACACTTACGCAACGTTATTTTGCATGTCTTAATTAACAAGATTCTCCATTTATTAATAAAGGAGGTAAACAAAAAATGAATTGACTTTTAAATATAGATACTATAAAAATTTTAACCACTTCGTTTCTTTTGGGCCACCTTTTTACTTCTTTTCGTTAAAAAATGTTTTATGTAAGAATATATTTAGTTATATTTAATTATTGTCAAACCCTTAAGCGTGTTATAAGAACTAAAGTGCTTTCATTAAAACTGTAAAATAAGTTTAAATTAGAAAAAATTTTGTCACATAGTCTCACATAACTACAAGGGATGTGAATGTGATCTACAAACTTAAAAGTTAGTTATAACAAGGTTCAAAATAATAAAAATGAGAATTGCATTAAGTTGTTTAATTCTAAGAATTTCTTGTTACAGCTAACTACACTTGGAGAAAAAATATGAACTTATTTTAGTATTGGTGTCAAAAATTATATATATATAAATAATAAAATTCCTTTACAAAAATCGAAATCCAATAAAAATTAAATCTAGTAAACTCTGAGCTTTTTTCGTCGTTGTAATCACCCAACAGAGTTTGGCAAAATTTCTTTTCAAAGTATTGAAGTAAAATGTTTCATTACAAAACAGAGGGTACGTTCGTTAATGCATCACTGCGCTGCATAAGAAAAGCAAACTTTTTTAAATGCCGATAAAAAATTATTTTTATTTTTTTTTATGGTATGGCTATTATTTTTGTAGAGTATTTGACAATTTTTTAGACCGCATCTACTTCACTGATAGATATATAAGCATTTGAAATCACTGATGCAGCGCAGTGATGCATTTACGAACGTACCCAGAATGACGCCCATATATATATATTCGACTTATTCCCCAGCAAAAACTTAACTTACAGTGCTACTTTTAATGACTTCCTGAATTAATTACTTTGTAGCTTTATCCGCCACTTTGTATTATTAGTTATATATAAAATAATAACTTTATTATAATACCTTAAATAAGTCATAATTATACATTACAAAAAAATACTTTGGTATAATGACTTTAATAAGTAATTATTATATATTTTAAATAATTTTTTAAATCAATTTGCAATATATTATATTAATATTTGTTAGATATCCGGTAATATTATAAAATTTTAAGAATAATTTCGATGTGAAATACATGGAAAATACAAAAATGAATCAAATGTATGTAAATATATACATAAATATGTTCCAAAATTACCAACACAATATATTTTCGTTATTAGCGATATCAATCTAATGTTAACGATGTTTTTTTGAAGAACATAATCAGGCCTGTCACAGAAATTGTTCGGAATTGTTTTGAATCAGTATATTCATTTCAATCGATTTTCGTAATTCTGACAAATTTTAGGTTTGTTATTTTTAAATTAAATGTGGCAATATTGTGCAAAGCAAAACAAAAACTTTTTTCGATCAAAACATTAAAAGTGATTTCATTCCTAGAAAATTTATCGGTTTCGGTTTTCGTTTTCGATCGAAATTTATTTCTGTGACAGGCCAGTATAATTACATATATTAAGACACACATTGTTGTTATAATGGTAGAGCTATTAATGACTCTTTATAAACTATTTTCTTACATTTCGAAAAATTTATTATTGTGTGCACTTTTTCAACATCAATTCCATAAGATTTCAGAGCAATTTTAACTAGTGTGCTTTAACCTTTTTCAAAGTTAATTTGAAAGTACTTTATTCTCGTCTCTTTTTGTAACTACATATTTTTATAAAACTTGTAAGTATAAAATAAAGGTATTATTTTTTAGGTTGCAATTGGCCAAATTATAAAGAATTACTTTTGGGACATCGCGAACAAAAATAAGTACTTTTTCTAGTAGAAAAATAAGTACTCTTTTACTCAAGTTCTCATTATTTTTCTGCTTATTTTGTTAGCAAAGTTTTTTCTGGGTCGTTCAATAGAAATTAACGCCGCCCTGAAAAAATAATATCTAGTTAAAAAATGCTGCCTTTAAACAAAATGTTTTCGGCTTAGTGTTTTACAGATCGATTATACAGCGAAATTCTATTATACAACTGAATTCGATTAAAGCTGTTAACAGTTAAGGCATCGTTAATCATACGTAAATGTTGGGGACTCACAAACGTTGCGGTGAAAACACCTAGGCTAGCTGCGTCATCGGACGTTGTTAATGGCCACGCACGATCATGTGATTTGACACCGTTGGACTTCTTTCTTTGGGGATATTTAAAAGAAAAAGTGTACGTCAATAAGCCAAGAACAATTCATGAGCAAAGGAGGATATAATTCGGTACATTAATGACATTGAACCTCAATTATAGTTCTCTGAAAATTTTTTTTTTAATTTACAATTAACTTCGTGCGTTTTGGTTAGACCATCCTTTCCAAACATTTTTTAATCGTTTGTCAAATACCCCAATTAACAACGCAAAAAGATTGCACAAACGTACAATTTTGACATGCTTGCCAACCCCTTTGAGTAGTTTATATCGCTTCTACTTTTGAAAGTTTAATTTTGTGCCTGTTTACATTTTGTGATTTTGGGTTTACATTGTAAAATTTTTGTTGCTGCAATTTTTCACATATGTATACTGCACAAATTGAAAATATTAGCCCGAACTAATATAAACTTTGTATCAAATGAGAAAACAAAAAAAAAAAAAAAAAAAAAAAAAAAAATCGCAAGACTACATGTAATGTGTACTCTTAATTCCACTCTCTTTTATCTGGCCAACAAAGTAACGATATTCGTTAATAACAAGGGTTTTCATGATATCGCTCAAAAGTCTCGCAATCTGTTCATTTACACAAACTTCGTAAACCTGCCCAACAATTTTACCTCGTAAACTTGTTCTGTTCAATTGTTCATTTTTCAAACAGATTTTTTAATGCTTACCATCGTTTTCAATGAAAAATTCAAGTGTTTATAAATCACAAACAAAACATTTTGCAATAATTTGAGCAAATTAGTCTTTTGGCGTTCTTAATGCATTTTTAAAAACATATTTAACATTTTAATCACAAATTTCATCTATTATTTTAATAATATTTATTTATTTTTATTATTTGTATTGACGTTTCTTTTAAACTGACATTAATTGTTTAAATTAAATCTAATTAAAAATGGTCTTCATGAAACGAGTCTCGCAAGTTTGCCCATTTGGTACAAATAGCAATTTTAAGCGATATCATGAAAACCCTTAATATCATATTGAATTTGTTTCTGTACAAATGTTAAAAAAAAATTTAGTAAATTACATATTTTTTGGGGTATTTTTAGGTGCAGTTTTTTTTTAAGTTAAATCAGTTTTTTTTTCTTAAGATGCAGTTGTTTTCAAAAAAATTATGGCAACGCTGATGAAAACACAAAAACAAAGCATACTGCTTCTGTTATGTGTTTACATTGTTTTTGCTCACACGTATGTGAATTGTTTCAATGTATTAGTACCACTTTCTAACGCGTTTAAACCGATTTTAAATTAAAAATTTACATTAGCAGAATCTCCAAAAAAATCTTTCGAATGATATATCATTTATTAAAATACAATATTAGTTTAGGCGTAAAAGGGATCCATAGAAATCCACTTGCCTATTAATATATACTCGAATATAATGATTAAAATATTTTGGGAGTTTTTATTTTTGTAGTTGAGGTTTTTACCCGAAAAAATAATTTTCGTTAATAACACAACATTAGCCAGCGCGTGGTGCTAGGGGCAAAATTTGGTTGTCCCCCTAATGAGCATACTATCAAATGCTAAAGGGGTAATTCCATGTCAAATCGACCAAGAGTGAGACCCGAACCCCTTCGATTTGAATGAAATTTGTTGTGAAGGTTCCTTTCATCCTATAACGTACATATATTAACGAAAAAAAATTTTAAAATTTTTTTTGCGAAAATTACGTCATATTCCAAATGGCATAATTTCGCCGAGTTAGCCGAATATATTGAGTTTATTTTTTTAATATCTCAAAAACTACTGCACATACGAAGATGATTTGTATGTCATTTTAAAGAGAATACTTGGGGCTACAAACAAGAAGCAACTATATTCGAAGCCGAAGCGGTGGCAATAATCGAAGCTATAAAATTATGTGAAAAATCTAACTTTAAACACAGACAGCCAATCAGTTTTTCAAGCAGCTTTAAATTCCTCAAACAAAAACGATATAATTGTTTCTCTTCAACAATATCTGTTAAAAATTAAGAACAAAGTCAAGTTACTATGGATTCCTAGCCATATTGGTATCACAGGAAATGAGGCAGCGGACTTAGCTTCGAAAAATGTCTGTCGTGAACCCACCTACATTTTTAACCCAAATTCCAAACACTTTTAAGCCAGAATTCCAACTGCAAAATTAAACACATCTATTAATCGGAAGTGGTATAATTTCGAACATCCTTATAAATATATCAACCCTGATAAAAAACCCATACATCTCCCAACGTCAACTAATTGCCAGAAAAATAAATGCTTCGTAAGACTACGTTTATCTCACACAAAGCTTACTCATGAATACCTGACAAAAAGACTTCCCCAACCGGAATGCTTATACCGTAATAATTCACCTTTAACGATTTCACATATATTGAGCGACTGCGCTGCCCTTGCTGAACTTCGCAGTACCATCTCTAATTCTCCAAATATTATAAATATGCTAAAAACTCCATCCGAAAATAACATAGTCTTAAATTTTTTGCAAAATCTCTCTTTACACAATAAAATTTAATAATGTAAACTTATTTAATATTACTACGTAATACACGAACCTACTTATTAGTACCTAAGAGCCGATAGCCGTTAGTCGCTAGTGCTTTACAATTAAGATTTATTGTAATTTAATTATAATAAATTTGTAAATAAATAAATAAATAAATAAAAATGGACTAAGTCAAAAACCTAATTTTTTTTTGGCTGATTTTTTTTATGTAATTCCTCAAACTGTTCTTTAAAAATCCTGAATTTTTTTTCTTTTTTAAGATATGATTTTTTTTTTTCTGCAACCTGTAAAAAATAATACTAAAATAAAATTTTAATATTGTAATTTTGAGAAATAAGTATTTTTTTAAATCTGATTTGTGTGATTTTAGGTGTTAAAAAAAAGTAACGACATTGAAAACAAAATATGTATATGGAAACAAAAATTTTTTTTACGAAACTTTGTGTTATTTGATTTTCATTAAAAAAAACTATTAATACCTGTGAAATTATCGTCGATAAAAATTAATGTTTATGCCATAATGCCTTTCTGGCAGGGCTTACACGCTGGCGTACAAATATCATTTTTTACGTTTATGTATGTATGCGTAATATAAATTTTTTTTTACAAATAATTTCAAAAAACATCAACAGCTACTCTTCTCGCACTAGCGATGTCTTATTGGACAAACTGACGCAAATAATTCGTTTCAATTGTATTTTTACCAATATATTTTTATGTCTTCGTTTGCAGTTTATTTAGAAATTCATGACACTTTAATCAGAAAGTACGTATGCGGGTGTAAAATTGCAGTTTTCGAATATTTATTATTTCAAACTATTCTGAATTAATGTGTTTATGTTAAAACTACTAAATATGCACTAGTCTGCATATAAAAGTTACTTCAAAGTAAATAAGTATTTAATGCATTCTTTGCTTATACAAACACCCATTCTCTTTGGTAAAATTAAAAAAAAAAACGTAAGTTTTACTTTTTTTAAACTTAGGGGACTTTTAACAACGTACTACTTCATATATCCCTCGAACTAGCACGATAAACAAACCATAACAGTAATTTTTTAAAAATAAAACAAACTGCAGCCAAAAAGTATACAACATAAACTAGCACCATTCACAACAACAAAAAAAAAAAAAAAAAAAAAAACGTAAATACAACAACGTTACTAGAATGATAACAAAAACATATATTATATTAATGAGATCTTTTAGAATGTTGATAGCAACCACTTACATGAGCTATTTGCATCATATTTCATATGTCAAGTATATTAAGTGTATTTTTGTCTGTGTGTGTTGTGAGTTTGAATACCCAGTGGGAAAACTAAGAAGACCTTCTTACTTCAGGCCTTATTGAAGGCCTGCTTAGGAATTTTTTTCAGTTAGGACCAGCACTACTTATGCATTACATTGTGTTGCAACTAGGAAAATAGGTTATGGGAAGGAGGAAAGGGGGAGTAGTGCTTGTGAACATTAGACTTGAAATTATTAATGTTGAAAGTGAGAGGGAAGACTTCAGCAGGAAGGTTATTACACATATGAACAGTCCGGCCAAAAAACGATTTTTCCCTGTAATGCGCTGTAGGATTCACCGGAAAACGTATATTACGAACAAAGTTATGAGTTTCGGGAACTAAATCCCTAATTTCATCAGAACACATCCCGTTGTAGTAACGATAAAACAGGCAACTACAGCCCACATTGTGACGGTGCTCAAGGGAGTCAAAAGAATTGGATACCCTACTGTCGCCAATGAGAACCTTCGCCCTCTCCTGCACGCGGTCGAGAAGCTCCATGAGAGCTGTATTCTATTCGCGGTCTGATAAAGGTGGTATAAATTGTAAGGATGTGGAGTGAAGTATATTCTACACCGTTTAAAAAATACCGAGGCACTTGAATGCTTCTTTCGACAGCTTAAATATATGTTCTGTCCATCGGACGTCACATTGTATCCTCATGCCCAGAACATCAAGAGATTCTGATTCCTTAATAATTATACCACCCATATATACAGATGAGGCACCTTAATCCGTCGCGCTTTTGTGCGTTAGCACGCCACATTGGGTCTTTCGGGCATTAAACTCTACTCCATTCGCACGACCCCATTCTGAATTATGTCTAGGTCTCGGCCAAACGTAGCATTTATGTTCTGCCTCATAGCACTTACATCGGATACACTTGGTCTATAATCAAACGAATACGAATGGCAAAGGTTGCTGTCATCTGTAAAAGAAAAGATAAGGTTGGAAGTTTGACATAGGAGGACATTTAGAGAAATAAGAAATAGAGTGGGAGAAAGAACGAAGTCTTGCGGAATCCCTGAATCTTTTTTTTCAGTATTTATTTCCTGAATTTTCATATATTAAATATGAACTAACAGTAATTAATCAAATCTTATTCTAATATTTACGCTATGTCCTGCCAGTGCCAGACAAAAACGACTTCGTCATCACGGTTTCTATTCACATATGTAGGTTCTTATCGCTCATCTGATTGGGTGAGTGCTGCAGTGGCTCTTCTCCTTAAGCGAGTGTGGCCGCTATAATTTAAAATATTTCGAGCTAATGGATTTGGGTGCAGTTTCAGCCTTTTTAAATATTTTACTGCATATTTCTTTATCATAGTTTTTACTAATGGCACATTGAGATCCTTGTGGATATTTAGGTTTTATTTTGGCGCCTTTGAATTCTTTCGATATTAGAAGCTGAGGCAGTGCCCCATAACTGACTACCCCTGAATGAATCATGAACTCGTTTGGCGAACCCGCATCTATAGCAACTCGTATATCTTTAAAAGGTCGATATAAATAAAAGTTTTGACAAGAGTGCACCATGCAGACTCTGTCAAACGCCTTGAATGGAATGGTGACGTTCCGATAACAGGGCCAATAGGTCTCCAGAAGAACGACCTCTGCGAAATCCATATCGGGACTTACTGTACTTTCCATAACTTTGGAAAGTGCCGAACAAATTGTAATTGGGCACTAATTTTCACTCCTTTTTTAGGAATTGGCGTTACATTAGCAACTTTCCAGCAGACAAGGAATTCCCCGGCATGGTATAAAGTGCTGAAAAGAATTGCTTAGGGACCAGTGCAGGTATACCATCCGGCCCAGGAGACTTGTTCATGTCGAGATCCGCAAGAACCTTTTAACCAGCTCGAGATCAAAAAAATATTTAAGTCATAGTTACGGATACTTTTTCGATAATAAGTTATAATTATTTACAAATAATTCGGCAAAACAATTAGCCCTATCAACCGGGTTCGTAAATGTTTGGCCATCCTTTAAAGGAGTTGGTATTGAAGAACTAGCACTAACCCTTACTTTCTTAACGATTTTTTTGATTCAATTACCATTCTTATCAAACTGCTAAAGAATGCCTCTTAAAAGGCTTCGGCATTTCCGTATAAAAGATAAGATTCTATGAGAAGGGAGAAGAGAGGATGAAGTATGATTTTTTGGTTTTTTTTTGCCAAAGCAAAAGCCAAAACACTCAGATCTCGTTATAAAATCACCATTCTCTGAAAAGCTGTTTAAGAGCCATTCATTTGAATGCCTTTCAGGTTCTCTGACGAAAGAAGCGAGAGCGGAAGGCCTACCCCGAAATGGAAATGTGTGTTTAAAAGATATAAGTATGGAATGTAGCGAGCAGACCTTGTACATCCAAAAGAAGGAGTACAGAGGCCTTCTAGAAGGCATCCGTAATCCTTCTTTTTCCCACTGGGTATATGCGTGGTAGTCTACACATACGTATGCACATATATTTCAAATAATAGAGAGATAGAAAGAATATATAGAATTCGTTGACAATTCTATTATATTCCATTTTCTTAAATTTTTCTTCTGAATACATAATTTAAACATGATGATGAGCATGACGATGACAATAATGATGACGTCTTTATTAAAAACACCAAAAAGGGGGAGTGATGATTGTAGTTGAAATGAAAGTTAATTTTAGGAAAAAGCAAGAAAAAAGCAGCACTTGAATTTATCTTATTGTTGAAAATGTTGCAAATGCTTCTACATATTTTAAGGTGTACGTGTGTGTTTGTACGAGTAAATGGGTGGGTGTGTAAGTAGAAAAATATACTTCTTACTGCATATTTAATGTTAAGTCATCATTTTGAACAGTAGAAGATGATTATCAACGAAATAAACAGCCAACCATAAACTTATACAGATCTTTATGCATTCTTCTCTTCGTTCATTTGTTTCCTCAGCCATACATTCCTTCATTACTTTATTCATTCACTCAGAGTTACTCAGTTAGTAAGTCAGTCATACAATCACTCATGCAGTATGATATTAACAAGCAACTAAAACACAACAACAAAAATTGTGAAAATTTACAAAACATTTTTGTGTTTTTTTTTTTTGTTTGTTTGTTGTAAAGAATACATAAAAATAATAATAAACCATGCAGTAGACAAAAACATTAAAAATAATTCATACACATTTTCTACCTTAATATAAAATTGTATATGAATACAGTATTAGAGGGAAACAAATGCAAAATAAATGGTCATGTCGATTCTACTAGTGCCCTTTTTTAAGAATTCTATAAGTGTATCAGGGGGGCTACTCTCTATTGCGATGCGAAAAGAAATGGTAGCAAATATAGTGAATTATAATCTTTAATGCGTTTGCGCGTTTGTCTTTCGCTCCTTATTTTTTTTTCGCAAAATATCACTTATATTTTATTTAAATTTTCCAATTTAAAATTTTATAAATATTTTGACCTCTCATTAGTGTCAATCTGCGCCATCTTTAATTCTTATTGCCAGTTTCGCGTCTTTTTCAAAAAATTTTGTGAAAGAGATTTAGAGTACCAAGTTGGCATTTAGCTTTCGCAACGAAATTGTATTCGCATCGCAATTTAGAGTAGCCCCCCAGTTTTTTTCTGAAATATCATTCCTCAAAATGATTTAAGCCTTGCTGCACAGTGGGCTCTTGTCTAAGAAACCAACAAGCCGATGTATTTGTAGATAATTGGTACTTATGAAAATTCTAATAACCGTTTCACTAAAGGCTAAGTTCTGATCTAATAATGAATTAAATTTTTATATAAATTACAAAGAACTTTTTTTCAAAATAAAATACAACAAATTCTATGAAAAGACAAAAGATGCTTAATAATTGTTTTTGATGTAGGGCCTCCGCGCCTGCGCCTTATGAACGCCATCCTGTCCGCCCAATTTTGCACCGCCTTTTCGAAAAAACCCGAGCTTATTTCGCCAAAAGTGCATCGAATGTTGGTCTCTAAACAATCAATCTTTGCTGGCTAATCAGAATAGACCAGAAATTTGAGGTCCAAATATGTCAAATCACAGGAATGAGGATTAAAGGTTAACCGATTAATTACTACCCGATTAACTGATCGGTTAATTTAAAATTGGCCTTTTTCAAATAACGATTAAACCGGTTAATTTCAGTCGATTAACCGATGTAACAAAATTTTAAATTTTTTGTTGATTATAACATATTTTTTCTGTTTATTTATTATTTGTTCCGTCACATTTACAGAAGGTATGTGTTTAGAAAATATTTTTTTTATACAAATATAGAAGGTGATCTTGATTTTAAATACGTTTTTGGTGTTTACGTTTCACGTACTTTGTGTATGTATGCGTTTAGTTATTGGTTTCTTCCCATAAACAATTAGAAGTGTTAAAAATTAAAAAAAAAAAAAACTAAAGCATAATGGAAGATTTTATATTTTTAAAGAACTTCAGGAAAAGGACTGAGAAATTATATATTCTGTATCATAACTTGCTTTTGTTTTCTCCAACATCTACGATGAAAGAATTTTTTCCTAGTCAAGTTTTATCAAAACTAAAGAAAATAATCGCTTAAATCCTAAACATTTAAACCAAATTACTTGTTAAAAGGATTTTTTAATAGGATCTTCTTAAAATATTGATATAACTAATGAAATGAACTAACAGTTTATTTATTAATTAATACAAAATGCGTTTTAATTAAAAAATACTTTAATTGACTTTTTACTCATCAAAATATTAAAGTAATATTTTTAAAAAAATTTTTCATTACAGAATATAATATATATTCTTCATTTGAAGTAAAAACGTCACTGACAAAAATCTATTTAAAATATAAAATTATTGTACATATATTATACTCGAGAGCTCTGAAAGGAGTTTATATTTGTAAATATTTATAATTTCTAACTATTGTTTATTATAGTTCTGTTAGTTTTTTCAATATTGCAAATTAATAAAAAAAAACAAAAAAATAAAAAAAAATTTATTATATATTAATGACTCATCTTATTTATTGTTTTTTTTTTGTTTGCTCGTTTTAGTTAAAGAATCGCTACGTTTGTAATGTTATTGTTTTTCTTACTAATAAACTCCAAATCATAAATCATTTATGAATTTTTATTCATTGAAATAACTAAATTTATAAAAAAAAACTTTATTTATCGGTTAACCGATCAATAACAGAATTAACCGATTAAACCAAAACCTCGGTTAATTAATCGAGCGATTAACCGATTAAAGCAAAAGCCCGATTAAATGAATACCCTAGTAAATACATATTTGTGATTTATTATTTCAACTTACCTCTTTGTATTTTATTTTTACTTACCTCTTTGAAGTTAATTTTTTTAATCTTTTTTCTTAAAGATGTTAATGTGACATATAAACCTTGCGGTACGCACCACACTTTGGTCTAAGCGCTTATTTCAAAGCAAGTCTGCTTTCATGAAAAAACTTCAGTAAATGGCTCAAAATTAGAGTTTGTTTCTCGTCCCGGGAATTCCCGGGATTTTCAGTTGTTTTCAATTTTGAAGAAAATCTTTTTTTAAAACTTTAATAAATTTATGTCAGACTTGTGTCTTTAGTTGTTTTATCCAACTTAATTTCACCACAATATTTAAATTTTCTACAGTTTATGGCTTTTAAACTAATTTTTGAGAATGGGCTTTATATTGGGCCTATGATAAATTATAGACCAATCATCACGAAATTTTATTTCTTGTCCTATCAAACTGAAGTATACATTTTACAACATCATTATAAAGCTTTTCGGTTAAGGGCGTAGTTAAATGTTTTCCTAGATTCTGTTTCATATTCGGCATTTCAAGTGATTTTGAGTCTTATAAAAGTAGAAAGTAGAGATTTGTGTGCATTTCGCCACAAATTTATGTTAGTTTTAGTTGAGTTTTTAGGGAGGTAGTTCCACAATTGGGTGCATAACACTTTTCCTACTGAAGCGATTCTGCTGGAATTCAATCCCAAATAGCCTAGAAGATCTAGAAACAATTTGACACCCAAATGGCAAAATCGGCTTAGAATAAATAAATGACTAATAATAAAAATACTTTATGGAACTTTAATATTACATGGAATGAGAAAATTAGTATACCTTCATACACCACTGCTGATTAAGGGCTATAAAATTGTAAAAAAAATATTTTATTAAATATATTTATAGTAAATAAAATATATATGTAGTAAATAAAATTTCTCCTTTCTGCAGAATTTGTTAAACTGTAAAATTGTTTCAGAATTCCTACTTCGTAATGTTGAGTTTTTAGTTCCTAATCACCCTTCCAGAATTTTTATTCGCGTAAGACTAACACTTTCATTCAAATTATGCAAATAAGTTCTGAACTTGACAATGTTTATATATACGTATGTATGTATATTGATTTGTATTATCTTATTGGCATCAATATAACCTCTTAAGTGTCTTAAAATAATTTTAATCTTAAATTTTTTACGTTCTTGTTATATAATAGATACTAGATTTAATTCTTTTAAGCGTAATAGCCAATAAGAAATATTAGTTTCATTGGAAAAATAAGTAAATAAATAAATACAAAATTTTGGGCGGGAATCCCGGGATCCCGGGAATTGGATTTTTAAAAAAACTCTACTCAAAATCACCACGGTCCAGAATTGGTTTTGCTAGCAATTTAATGTATTAAATCTTGACTTTATTGAAAAAGGAAAAGTTAGAAACTATTCTAGTTGTAATATGTGTACATCTTACAATTTAATTAATTTAACTAGTAAATTTTAAATTAACTCAATATACATCCAGAGAAAGTCCTTTCGGGAACGCTTGAGTTTTGTCATTCCGGGAACGATTAATCATTTTCGGGAACAGTAATATTTTCAATAAAATACGCATAAATTGAGCTTTTTAAGAAAAGACAAAGTTTGTTATATTATAGAACTTTCATTCTATTCATGTAACGTTAATTCCATTATAAGAGTTTTGAATATTTTGAAATTTCTTAAATATTTTGCACGATAAAAGCAACTTCTTTAATTTTTTTTGGCGTATTTTGCTTGTAGAAGATTTTGTATGTATTGTTTTTACTTATGTTTATATAAAATAGATTCCTAATAAGCCCATTTTCTTAAACGTTGCTTAAGTTATGTACTATGTTTTGTTCTTGTTAATTTTATCAAACTTAGAAAAACGTTCCCGAATTGATGCTTCTGTGAAAGATATTCACTTAAAAGCAATATGACGAAAAAAGTGTAGAATTGTGTGCGCTGCCCTGTCAAAGTTTATTAATATACACATTTTGCAATAGTATAAGAGCCATCATGATAGCTTAACATTTTTTCTGGCATAAAATCAATCTTGAAATATACAACATTAGTGATTTTGAGCTAAATATATTGTACTGCAATTTTGTTTTATTACAAAAATAAATTGTTATTTTCGTTTTGTTGTTTAAAGATATAAAATAGATAAATAAATTTCATATGTATGTTTTTTATTGCTTGGGTTCAGAACAATGTATGGTCGAAATGGCAAGCAAATGTTGTCAATATACCAACGATGTGTTACAACATGTTGTCGAAAAGACACCATTATGGTGATAATATATTAACATTTTGTTGTCAGATTGAGACCAAATGTTGACAAAATGACAACGAAGTTGTTAAAAAATGTTGACACCATTCGTTATCAAATTGAACAGAAACGTAGTGGGCTCACTTTTGACAACAGATGGTGTCAGTTTTGGTATTTATATACCGCATTTTTCCCTATGTATAAAATTCCACATGCGCATGTGCTTCTGACGGCATCACACAACACATAACGGCCCTTCTGCCCTTATAATGACGTCAGACCAACACGCGAGTTAAATCCTTTTACATGGAATGAGAAACAAAAATATATTAATTTATTTTACTGCACTGAACAGTGCGTTTTATTTCATCTATATTAGACTAAAGATACAAAGATTACTTATCAACTATTTATATTAACTGTCTTCTTTGTTATGATACTTAAGTGTTATCTATCATTAGTTAAAGATAAGAAACACCATCGGCTAAACAGTATTAATCCTAAACAAATACCAGAAGAAAACTCATCAGTGATAAAGTACTTAGTAACCCCAGAGACAAAATAGATTATAAAATATTTTGTTTAAATAGAAATCCTATGTAAACACAAAGAATATGCAATTAGTTAAAATGCCTTCAGATAACAGTTGTTCTGCGTTAACTTGCGCATGTGGATTTTCATATCCCATATACTTTAAGATGGCTGGGCTCTTTTACGGCGAAAATAAACATATCAAAAGCAAATTACATGTGCGCTTGTGACCGAATATAATTAAACCCCTGCAAATCAGCAACCTTGGCAGACATGAATGAATACATATCGAGCCTTTGGTGCAAGACCGTAGTAACTCAAAATTTGAATTTTTTGAACTGGGTATGCAGTAATGATCTTTGGGGATATATCTATCTGAAGAAAAAAAGATTATGGTTCTATCTCTAACTGTTCAGATTTTACAGCTAAAAATGGCTTTATTGCCTCTAGCTTTGTCCAACAATATTTATTTGCAATAATGAAATATTTCCTTTAACTTACAAACAGAAAACAAATTGTGAAAAAACAATAAGGCAATAATTTTTTTTGCTACGTTTTAGGCACAAAAACACAACTGCATAATTTGTGTTCTTTTTTACTTGTTCGTATTATTTCAAAATTCATCTTTGTTGAAAAAAAATTAGTTATCATTTCTTCTTATGCTTTATTTGCTATATCGATATATTCCGAATTAATTCATAATTTTGTCGTTAATTTTGGGACAATAACGATACATTATTGATAGGTTGATACAAAATACTTAAATATAAATAAATATTTCATATTTTTAGTAATTTTTTACCTAATTTAATTATAAAACATTCCTCTTTATTAAAAAACTTGTAAAAAAATAACTTTAGTAAACGAAAATACTATCAAAAAGGTGATTCAAAACTTCAAATGAATTTTTCTCAGTTCGCGATTTTTTGACTTACTACGGTATTGCACCAAAGACTCGATATGACTTAAAATGTTGAAAAGTCAGATGTAAGAAACATGTCGTGTGTTGTGACCTAAAGCAAAGCCACTGCTAGATTGTTTGTCTCTATTTCGATAGCTAACAGTCTTTGGACATTATTAGAAAATATAATTAATGAATCAATATAGATGGAGAATATTTCAGAGTGTCAAAAATGTGCGCCTTAGCTGGCACTAGCTCTGAATGAGAGATTTGGCTGTGGGAAAAATCGCCCAAAGAAAAATGGCCCAAAAAAAGAAATGAAAAATCGGCCAAAAAAATTCCATGTAAAATTGGGCCTAAATTCATATGAAAAGTGACCTAAAATTTTTGGGCTATTTTTCGTTATTGTTGGGTGATTTTTCGTTTTTCAAATGTTGTATGAAAAATGGCCCATTTTTTTGATTTTCTCCTCTATTTTATAACAAACACCGGCTTCGCTTAGTAAAGCTTCTCTGCACAGCCGGCCTTCGGCCGGGCGCAAGGATTTTCTCCTCTATGGCATAAGAAATACCGGCTTCGCTAACTAAAGCTTCTCTGCTCAGCCGGCCTTTGGCCGGGCGCAAGGATTTTCTCCTCTATGGTATAATAAACACCGGCTTCGCTAAGTAAAGCTTCTAAAATCTGCCTTGTTTCCAAATAACTTTTTGGGTCATTTTTCATGTTCTGTTGGGCGATTCTTCATTTGGGCGATTTTTCATTTTTTTTTTTGGGCCATTTTTCTTTGGGCGATTTTTCCCACAGCCGAGAGATTTGAGGATTTAGAGAATAATGAATCCTTTTGTTTATCTATAATTCTTGACCCTCAATCGGATTTAAAAAAAACCGATTCTAATAAGTCTACGAGAAGTGGACTTTGGAGCGTTTGCAACAAAATAATAAGAGAATCAGCGGAAGATGAGGGTCTATCCATCCTAAGCTGTGGTTCTGATAAAGAAGAAGTCGGGAGATACCGCAGATCTGTTGTTAACTAATGCAATGCCATTTTGTACCCAAACTTCAAGAAAATGGCGCAGAAATAGAAACACAAAGATGAGTTATATCGTCTGCCTCCGAAATAAAAAAAATCTTATAAACATTAATTTGAACCTCCATATTCATAAAAAATATTTAAGGTTTATAGCAGGCTTATGAAACGAATTTTCTATGAAAATTTGTTTAATAAACCTTTTTATTAATCAAAAACAATTTTTATGAATATGAGGGTAAATATGTATAATCTGTTTTTAAACTGTTTTTGTATAAACAACAAATTAATTTTTTGCTAATTTAACAATGAATTCAACTTCAATTCGTTGTTTCTAAAATCTTTTAAAAATCAATTTTAAATAATCTTTTATATTGTAATTTTTTTTCTATTATAAAAAATTAATCTACTTGAGTTTTACTAATTCTAACTTGAATTCAAATTCAATATGCGTATCAGTGTCGGAATCGCAGATACCGAATTCGTAACTGCTAAAAGGCTTATCGTTACGACCCTATTTAGAATAAAAATTGTATTTGCAACGTTTACTAAATAAATACATAAACAACATTTTTTATTTTTTCGAAATTATTCTATGAGTTAAATTTCAGTAATGTATTTTATAAAGCTTTTTTGTAATAGCTCTATTCCTTAATTTTTTTTTTTTTTTTTTTTTTTTTTTTAGAAATGACTTTATATAATAAAGTTGCTTATGAAAAAGAAATAATTCCCAATATCTAAATACATAAACATTAGAGCGACTCAAGTTGTATGGAAGCGAAATTCGTGCAATGTGTACCTCCCTCAAAATGAACCGTGGACTTTTTTAAGATGACATTTAAAATATTTCGGCTCCAGCTTTGCCCTCCCGTGAGTTGGACCATTTTGAAAAAGAGTCTATTTTTGCATGTTTTGTCAATTTGAGAATCTGTTTCCTTAAGGCCTTATGACACTACATTTTTAATGCATTGTTCTAGTTTTGGTGAACAGTGCAAATATAATGTAATAGAAAAATTTACCAAGTGCAAAGAGTTCATCTGTATTAAGATAAATAGCAAACTGTCAAAAATTTTACTAAAGTTATCGATAAAAAATGAAGTTATGTCAAAAACAATGTAAAATTGTTCAACTTAAAATTGACATTTCAAGCTTGAAATATTAAAAGTGTTGCTGAATCAGCGGTTAATGTGTAAATTCAGCGATTAACAGCTTTTTGTTTGTTTTGTTTTTATGTTTCCTATACACGAAAAGTTGACAACATTTAATAAAATGAATAAAATCAAAACAAAAGAAAAACTAAAAAAAAATTTCTGTTTACATTTTTTATAGTTTGCTCTTTCCAACATTAACTGTTTCTTTCCATCAATTCTATATCAATTCAATGAATAAAAAATGTAGTGTCATAAGGGCTTTACCAACATATACAATATGGGTATAATAAGAATGGTTTTTTAAGGTACGTCCAACTGTATATACAATTTTTCCAAGGACGACCATCCATATCCTTATTTTTTAAGGATATCCTGTAAAAAAGAACGGTTTTTGAATTTGTTTTTCGGGACTGTTTGTAATAAAAATGCCAAATTAACATATTTTAATCTTAAGTCGATTTAATTAAATACGGGTCTCAGCTTTTTTTGAAATTCGTGCTAGTTCGCGTTATATACAAAAATGCAATGGGGGTGGTAATCCTTCGTTTTAAATAGGGCAATATGGGTATCAAATTTTTTCTTTTGCCAAGTACATCATCTTTGTATGTAAATAACTTAGATTTTTGCAAATTAGATGCATTTTACACGGACGCATTTTACACCTTTCTTATGATACCCATATTTTATATGTTGGTAAGGAAACAGATTCTCAAAATAGACTGTAACAAAACATGCAAAAATAGACCCTTTTTCAAAATGGTTCCGCTCACGAGAGGTCAAAGCTGGAGCCGAAATATTTTAATTGTCATCTTAAAAAGTCCAAGGTTCATTTTGAGGGGGTACATCAAGCACTTTTTTGGTGAGTCGCTCTAATAAGCATGTATAACCATTAACAAAACAAATATACATTTCAAAATACCTGTAGTGATATTTGAGTCTTATTTAAATATTCTACAAAACTTAAGTTTCTCATTAAACATATTTTGTCAACAATATAATTAAAGCCAACAAAATACATTTAATTGTAAATAAGACAACAAAACTCGTTCAATTTATAACTTTTATAAAAAAAATTTTCACCGAACACTTATTTTTATAAATAGTGACTTAATTTTGCACATTAAAATAAAATAAACATGAAAAGCTTAATTTCTCGCAATAAAAAATGTTGCACAACAATTGCAAAAAATAAAAAAAAAAAAACAAAAAATCACAATCTTCTTTAACAAAAAATACTGTGAGAATTATGTTGCAAACGTACCGCAGAGCTTTGCATATTGCAACATGATTATGTAACACAGCAATAGTTTTAAACAAATGAGTTTTTAGTAAATAAAATGGGAAATGCAGACAAACGTCTGCATTCCCGTGCAATATTTTTTTCATAAATAGATGTCAATTTGCAGCAGTGTGTTTTAACTTTATTTCTAAAATCTTCATATAAAATAGAAACATTTTTAAGAATTGGGTAACAACAGCAGAAAAAAATATGTAGTTAAGAAATAATTACACAGGTCTGCGATGAAAAAATTTTTTAAATAATTTCATATAAAATAGATAGATGTTGGTCTATGTATCGGGTGATTCATTTCAAGGTTTGACTTATAATGTAAAATAAAACAAATGAATTTTAAAGTGAACTTAAAATATAATCTGGGAATTTTAGTTTTCATGTTGAGTTTAATTTTTATTATAATGTTTTATATTAATTCTATTGTACATTCTTTGTCAAATTACAATTTTAAAAGCTTTCATACTTAAATAGTCTTATTCCTAGAAAATATTGAAGGAATACGACTATTAAAGTGTGAAAGCTTTTTAAATTGTAATTAGTCTTAAAAAACACAATCGAATTTATATAAAAATAAGTGAACTTAAAATTTTTATTATCGGTTAACATAACAATTTATGGCATTTACTGTTTGAAAAAAATATCATGTCAATGCTGACCATGACTACGTCTAAGTTGGTCAATTCGGCAAAACGTGAAATAAAATGCACACCAAAATTACTTGTCAGCAAGGTCGTTGTTTTACGCGCTGCATGACTTGTAGCGCCGTCTTGTTGAATTTTGTACGAGATCGTTACGTTAAATACGCCAAGCTCTCGAATACGACAAGCCTAGCTGCTTGTCTCAGCTACAGCTGACTTCACTTCACTACGTGCTGGATGTGGTCTAACCGGTCGAGTATCATCAACTATTGTAAACTGGGGCTCAAATTTCGAAATGGTGTTGGCAATAGGGGTTTCTGTAGATCGATTATTCGCATCGTTAGTTTCTCTAATCGCACGAAAAACATTTCTCATAGAACCCTGATTTTCGTAATACAGCTGGCATATTTGAAGACGATTTTGTGGTGTGAGTCTTTTAATGGTGACTTGACAAACAATACTGAACAAAAATTACAAAGCAGTTTTATGTGTGTCATGTGTGAAATGTAAAAAAAAAGCATAGTGAAAATCTAACCTCACGATAAATCACCATTTATTACATACATAAACTTCGTTAAAATCACACTTTTGAGATAACGGTACATTAGGGGCTTTCGCTGTATACTTCTCTTTCAGCCGTCAGCCAGATTTAAAGGCTGCCTCAATTAAAATTAATTATATATTTATAAGTATTGTGGTTATTTTATTGAACGGTTAATGGGTTTTAATCCAAATTTCGATATATTAATCAATCTTAAGTTCATTGAATTAAATTTTCACTATTGGCTATTTCTTTTCTGAGAAATATGTTGCATAAATGGTACATGCTCTACACAGAAGAGATAGAGCATGTACCATTTATGCAACATATTTCTCAGAAAAGAAATCGCCATAAATTATTTTTTATGAAGAAACGAGTTTTACAACATGAAATGAGTTAAAATTTATTGATAATTTTTCATTTTTGACTGAGCTGGGAATTGAACCCACTTTTTCACGGGCAGGTTGCCCTGACTAGTTTCGATTGTAGCACAATCTCTTCAGAAAAAATTAAGTTCAACGAACTTAAGCCTGATTAAAATATCGAAGTTCGGATTAAAAACCACCAACAGTCCAATAAAATAACCACAATACCAATTATTGTTAACAGCTAAGGCACGAGCTATATGTTAACATTTGTCCTTCAATTTGTACTGAAAAAGGCCAGCGAGAAAAAGAAAGACAGAAACATGAAACAAATGTTCTTTGGGTTTCAAGAAGAATTCTTGACAAAAAGTATGAAAAACAGAAGTTGGGAATAACATGTAAATCAATTTAAATAGGTAATCATTCATTCAAAGCAAATTTCGATCTACCAAGCTGAAATACCATTTGGTTTAAAGATTGATGTTTGACTATTGACGTCATCCGTCGTCAATGGCAGTGAGTGTTAAACGCAAACCCCTCTTAAGAGATTTTGTGGTTACAAATGTTTATACGTCGATATTAGGTTAGGTTAAGAATGGTTATGCGCCCAAGGGCGCACATCCACTCGGAGACCAATGAGGTCCATTGTGAATCCCTTCAGTACAGGAGAAGAGGAAAAAAGAAAAAAAATGAGAAGTAAAGAAGAAAAGTAGAAAATAGAAACACCACGTAGGACAAATCCCCCTACGGTCTCCCCAACAGAAACAGCCGTTCTATTTCCCTGACAAACCCCAGTAGATCGGTTGGATTACATCCAGCGATACACCCCTGTTCGTCGTGAAATCTAGCCCCTAACCATTTCTGCCTGGGGCCCTGCATCCTAGGACAGTGGCACAGTACATGCTCAACCGTTTCTAGCTCCTCAGCATACCCGCACAGCCTGCAGAAGTCCGGTATCGCAATGTCCCATGTACCCATAAAAGCGGGAACAGAACAATGCCCGTCAGGAACCCTATAAGGGTCCTGAGACTACTCCTATCCAGTCCTCATATAATCCTGGTTGCCCATGCGTCCAATCCGGGCCATAAGGCCCTCGACACTCTGCAATCCGTTTTATCCCCTTAGGACCGGTTAACGGCATCACGGAATCTTTCCCGTATCACCCCATAGTAGTGACATAAGGGGCATTTTATCCCTCTGTCTCTTACCTCTAAGTCTAGATTCGAACCCCCTCTTGCGAGTTCGTTCGCCACCTCGTTGCCACCCACCTTGCACTGTCCTGGTACCCAACACATCCTTATTGCGAATGCCAACATGAGCTCCCTCAGAGCATTCCTACACCGTGCAACCGGGCACAATCGCACCGCATAATTTGACTATGCTCTTAGCGCAGCCTGACTATCGACGTAGATTGTCACCACATTTCCACCTACGATGTGACCTAGTATCACTTCCGTCGCCCTCCAGATCGCTAGGATCTCAGTCTGGAAGACACTGCACTTATCCGGGAGTCTGAATGACCTTTTCACCAAAACACGTCGATATCAATTTGAGCAAAATATTTATTGAAAATCTACTCGTTGATATCCACATATCGCGTACTAAATCCAAAACAGTTACAATTCAAAATGTATTAAAATCGGTATTTTTTCTTAAACCAGTTCAGAAATCAAAGAAGACAAGTTCGCTTGTCTTCTTTAACTGAAAAATACCGTTATGTTATTTTTATGTAACTTGTGGCGCTCGTAAATCATCAACTAGTTATAGAGTATTTTTTTTTAATTGTGACAATGCGTTTATGAGTAATTTCTTGCAGCCTAATGGTATTATTTCGTGTTGTGACACTATAAATGAAAAAAGAGTACAGTTTTGGGTTGCACCATTTAGAGTTGTGCCTAAAACCTAAAGAGTCACAACTCAAAAATACCTCTTGTTTCCAAGATTATATCACAAAATTAATAAATAATTACGAAAACTTTCTTCTTTACTGTGCAATTCAATTTGATTATAATATTGCAACCATATTTTTTAAAAACAGCTTTCTGTCTCAACTGAACGTATGTAAATTTTGAGTTATGGCTGTTTATGTTTTAGTATACGATATGTATACAAATAACATTTTTTCTGGCAGGGTTTTTTGAATTCCGCTTTACTCCTTTCTTAAGGTTATTTTGATATCCTGCCTTCAGGCATATGCCTTCTTAAAGGTATAAATTTATTTTAAAAAGACTTTCCAAAATATTCACTACACCTTCGCTAAAAGGGATTTAGTTTTAATTTTTTTTGTTCTTAAATACTTTTGTTACTAACTTCTTTGGAAAGAGAAAGAAGTTTTTCAATATTTTTTGGTTTTATATATTTTTTGGTCTCGTTACTCTAAAGTAAACGAATACATTGTGAAACAGCTGTTCCGTTTTCCTTACCAAGCTTATGTATAAATAGTTACTCTTAACTTCACGATGCATTGAGGATGAACCTGATAATAATTTTTTTACTAATAATTTTTTTATAATAATTTTTTTGATAATAACTTTTTGATAATAATATATTATAAATTTTCTCAGTTTTACGACTCAGCTGTCAAAGCATTGTATCTTTAATTGCGGAAATTTTGTGTCAGTTGCACTTATCCCCTGACCAGTGAACACAATAAAGAACGAGATGAAAATATGACATATCACTTAACTGCTGATAATATGTTTAAAGTGTACTTACTCCAGAGGAAAGGTAAGGGGCACAAAACTATTCATGTGACTGGATTGTGCGGGTAGTGGCTGAGTTTATCTGTTTCTATTACTTTATTTGAAGAACATGGCTCATTGGAGACAATATCTGCTACAGACATTGTTTTAACTGAGATTGAATGTGTCCATTTATTTTATTTTAGTATTCAAAAAGGTGCCAAATTACCCAATCATAGGACATCGCCATGTTAAAGTGATAAGTCCATGGAACAAGAACCGGTCCCTACTACTTTAGAACTATCACGCTATAAGTTTTGTGTTAGTTTTATTAATTATTTAACTTGGACAAACTTTCTGTTACCTTTTAATGCATTTTAACACGTTTACGTGAATTTAGAAACTACAAACCGTTGAAGTCAGCCCCAGTCTTTCTTATATTTCCTTTCAAAAGTCCTTCATATGAAATTCTTTAAGAATTTCTATTAGAAGAGGGGAGTATGGAAGTGCTTCCTCCCAACGACAACTTGTGTAAAAAGTAAACAAGTATCGAATGCGGCGTGGAGAGTTTGTATCTGCTAATTAAGGCCTTCTTATAAGGCCTCATTCTTTTTACCGCTAGGCTTGATCATTCAAATCTAAGGTCATAATGTCTTAATTGAGATTGACAAAACTTTAACAATTTATTTGAAACTCCTTTTTGCAGCAGTAAAAATGACAAATATTTTAATATAATTTAATTTCTTAAAAAAAAAAAAATATGAATATATATGTATAACAAGTATAAATATTTATTACTTCGATTACTTGTAAATTATTAATCTTACTGCTCACAACCTGTTTCCGTTTTAAAGTGTTTGTTACATTTTTTATTGCATACTTTTAGTAAACTTCACACGCCATCACACAACCATAAAACACATGTATGTATTTACCAAAAATGTTCAAGGATTTTTCATTGAGCTATTTTATTTGGCGTGTACAACGTATTGAATTTCGGGACAATATGAAACAAAAATGTTTAACATTTTGCTAGTAAGTTTATGAATTCAGAAATCTACAATACTTTTTAAAAACAAAAATTCAAAATTCATTAATATCCTTCGTCAAACTATATTTAGTATTGAATTTTTGCCTTTCGGCGATTATTGTGCATAAAATGAATCTGCGTATAAAGTCACTCTTATGCGTGTAACTTGTAGAACTAAGCGAGGGTCGGCCTAGAAGTTTTATAATAATTATACGTTTTACCTAAAGTAATGAGTGAACTTTGATTGAAAATAAGTAAAAAAGTCAATAAATAAGAACGTTATTCAAAGTCGACCATTTGATGCAGTTTTGCTAACCCTTCACAAAAAGTCACATAATAAAAAAAAAGTTCAAAAGTAAAAGCAATACATTTTCTTACAACTAAATTAAAACTAAGAGTTAATTGTCTTTATGCGATATATTTGTTTCTAAAATTTTAAAAACACTTGAGAAACCTTTTGGAAAAAATTTAAATTATTGATTGATTTTTTTTTTGCCGAATCACTGAACTTTGAAAATTTTTATCAAATAGTTTGATTCAAAACATTTTTTAAAACAATTATTTGATTATTATAAATGACAAAACAAGTTGAAAACATTTCTTAATCTTTGCAACACTGATCTGATAAAGTTGTTTGCAATTGATTTTGTGGAGTATTTTAAATTTTTTGAAGATTTTATTTCGGCTTTAACCCTGGATGGTTACTGTTTGTCGAATCGACGAAGCTCATTTACTCTTTATGATATACATTTCTTATGCGTATTCAAATAACGCTATTTTATTAGCTGATGACGAAAGCTTTAAAAATTTAATAAATTTGAAAACACAAAAAAGAGTTCAAATTCGTGTCGAAGTTCGAAAGAGAAAAATAACTTTAATATTTTATGCTTTACTTTATTTTATTTATAGCATTTTCAGTTTAAATAAAATCTTTTGCAAATAAGACAAAATCTTTTTTAAATTAAACGAAACTTTTTTCAGAATAAGCGCAACTTTATTCAAAATAAACGCAACTTTATTCAAATTAAACGAGACCTTATTCAAATACAGTTAAACATTTTTAAAATAAAATTAAACAATTTTTAAAGGCTTGTAGCAATCTAGTTTTTTTTTCCTTAAGAAGGTGAAAGAGCTCATGTTGTTTTGTCAAACCTAAGGAGAAGGAACATGACTCTAATTGCTACGGCAGATAATGCTGTCGTTTCTTACCATAAACTTATTTCTGTTTTAACTGTGAATACGGTCCGTTTCAATGTATTTCTTCGGGAGTTCTTAGATAAAATTAAAAGCAGCCCAAGGTTACAAAACTTATTTTTAATTATGGATAATGCCAGAATCCGTAAATCCCAAGTAATATGACAGATGGTGGACATTTAAATTTTACCACCTTTTTCTCCTATGCCTTAATCGGTAGAGAAGGTATTTTCTAATTTAAAATTTCATGCCCAATCATTATTCAGTTATTTTACCACTGATCGTAACATAGTTACTGTCGCCTAAAGCGGTGAGGGAGCAAGTTCTTCATTAATCAGTAATGCAAAGCAATACAAAAAAATTCCCTACAAAATTTTAAAAATGGTTTAATATATTGAAAAAAATGTTTAACTGTATTTGAATAAAGTTTCGTTTATTTTGAATAAAGTTTCATTTATTTTGAATAAAGTTTCGATTATTCTGAAAAAGGTTTCGTCTTTTATGCATCAGTCCAAAAAGTAGTAGTGTAGAATTTTATTGACAATGAAGTAGGATTACTTTGTACTTTAGCATGCATCTCGAAAAAAGGAATAACGCGTGGTGTGGACCGACCTCCAGCTTAAGAATTAAAAGAAAGAATTTATTATCTGTTTTATTTTTTGCTATTATTTGTTATGACAAAAATAAGTGTTGCAAATTTAATTGTTTGTTCAAACAAACTATAAAAAAGTATCGGCGTATCGACAGTAAAATATCGCCGATAATCATAGTTGGAGGTAGTGCACTTAATATTGATTTAAATCAGCAGTGCACTATAACTTTTTCTTTACCAGCTTTAGTTATGATTGCTAGTTTTTTAACTATCATTAAAAAAATTAGTGATATTGCAAATTTTTTCACTATCACTAAACGAAGATTGAATGCAAAAATCTGCACTCATTTCAAATAGTGCAAAATTTGTAATTGCAATGAAAAAAGCTGCATATAAACAGACTCTCACTAAAATTTTAAAAATGTAATTTTGTAGGAGCATAATTTTTGATTCTTGTTATGATATGCATAAGAAAGGAAATTAAACAACATGTCAATAATTTGTCAATAACGGCATATCTCATGGCTTTAATCATGACAAAACAAGTTTTTTGTTTATAAATTTAAAGCAAAATTTTAAGTTGCACTCAAATGAGTGCAGACCAAAAAGTTGCAATAAACTGATGATTGCTTTTTCTTAAATCAAACTATTTTTTTTTTGAGTGCAAAATTTTGTAACTCATGTTTAGTGAGGCTGCAAATTTTCAATTCGTCACTCAACATCAACAAAATGGTTGCAATCACTAACTATGAGTTGAAACCGCAAAATGATAGCACTACCCCCATCTATGCCGATAATGATACATCGCAAAACGCGAAGTATCGCCGATATATCGGTGTCGGTATTCGTTACATCCCTAGTTTAAACCCATACAAAACTATTGCTTTTTCTATGAAAATAAAAACAATTTTTTTTTATAAACCCAAAATGTTTGTTTATAAAAAAAAATTATGTTCATTAGAGCGACTCAAAAAATAAGTGATTTTGTTACCCCTCTGAAAATAAAGGTTGATATGTTTTATGATGATTCCCAAAATATTTTGGTTCTAGCGTTGACCATCCGTGAGCTGGACCATTTTTAAAAAAGGTCTTTTTTCAGTTTTTCGATTTTTTTGTACTTTGCTCCAAGACGACATAAATAAAATTTGGTATAATCGAAAAGAGTTTTTGAAGCAGCATCCAATGGTTTATAAAACTTGAGCGCTTGCTACCTACTTATTGAGATATTAAGCTAAATACATATTTTCGTTTCGGGTTTTCATACAAATTCTACGTATGTGGATGTTTTGTTCTGCTTTTCAAATTGAATCTGTTTTAAAATAATGTTAATTTAATTTTTTTTTGGTAATTATTCACATAAAACGCGAAAATCGCGATATATTTTATCTATCTAATGAAAACTCTATGGTTTTCTTGAAAAACAACGTATGCTTAAATTAAATTTTTTACGAAAGGAAAGTCATTTCTATTTTAAACTATATTTTTTAAACTCGAAAAAAAATAATAAAGAAATTATTTAATGGCCGTTTTCCCAATTCATCGATAAACTGCCTGTTACTAAATCTCGACATAAATTAATTAGACTAATATACTCTCCATTAGCGATTTTGAGTTTCTCAATAAACCGACAAAAACATTATCTTCAGTTGGCAAGACCTCTCAAAATACATGTAAAAATTGGGAGTCAGCTGATTGAATTTATCTGAACGGCAAATAAATTGTTAGAAGATAAGTGCCGGTTAGCTTTGAGACAGAATTGAAGCAAATGAAACATTGATTTCTTTAACCTACAATTTATCGCTCGGGAAAAAATATATTCGGCTAATGAGAAAACGGCCATCACTACTTTTGTAACTCTTATAATTTTTTTTTTACTTTGATATTTTAACTTTAAGAACTCAGACTAGATTTTTCTTTAATGTTTACAAAATATATAAATTAACACAACGGGAAAGGGAGCTAATACTAAACTTACCACGTGACAAGTCACTTTAATATGGCGATGTCCTACGAGGGTGGTAGTTGTCTCCTTTTTGACACTTTGTAACAGGTCACTGAAATAGCCTTCCAATTTCGGTTAAAATAATGACTTTCGCAGATATTGTCCCAAACGAGCCATGCAAATATGTTAGAACCCCATCATATAAAGTAATAGAACTAGAGAGAATCAGCCACTACCCGCACAAAATCCAGTCAAATGAATAGTTTTGTGCCAATTACCTTTCCTCTGGACTAACTACACTATAAACACATTATCACCAGTTAAATGATATGTCTTCTTTTCACGGGATAAGTGCTTTAAGAGCAATTGACACAAATTTCCCGCAGGGAAGTTGTTGTCTTAAAAAAAATTTTACATTTAAAGTAAATATATGATTGTAATTATAATCGGCGAAGTTTGACCCTCGTAGGTACATATTGGGTATATACGTATGTATTTGGCTGGTAAAATTCACATACAATATTTTGTATTGCTTTATTTCCCCCACAAACTTTTTTGACATGTATATAAATTTACCATCAACAGCATACAATCAAACATACAACACACAAGTATATTTAGTCTTGCTTATTATTGATATTTTCACGCGGCCATTGTCAGTTGCTATCGCTATCAACATCACCGTCATTGGAATCAGCAACAATACCCATCATACTCGATTCGATTTCAATGAAAATTCAACTAAATGACTGACTGAGTGAATGTGAATGAATGAACAAATGAATATATGAAACTCTTTGGCTAAGAGGATTTTCTAAATTATCATGAACTGTTGTGTTAGAGCGTGTGTTTGTGAACTTGTGCGCTGGTAAACTAAAAACAAAAAAGAATTGAATACATTTATGTATGTATGTGTGTGGTTTTTGTGGTAGCATATACATTTACACAATTGCGTACACACATTCATAACACACAAGTATTTGTAGTACATACAAATTTGTAGGAGTATTGGAAATGTATATTTTGTTGCCGGATACACATATAAGAATACAGCATTCAATACGTTATAATGTCCCTTATGATAATACATGTATAACTTCGTAAAAGTGTGTGTGTGTGTGTAACGATAGATCCAATAATGTTGCTTTTGTGCCATGAATGTTGAAAAGTTATTTTGATAGTTTTCTCACGCATATCACATTTGTCGTTTATTAGTTGCTTCTGCTTTTAATTTTTTTGTGGTCCCAACCGCAATCTGCTCGTATTCGCTTTTGTTACCCATCTTTCGGTTTTGATTTTAAAGACCTAATTTTCTTTAAGTAATGGGATGGTATGCGTAGAATTGGAAATGTTTTTTATAAGAGGATTATGGAAATTAAACTGCTTAAACTTAAGTTACAATTTGTTACAAATTACATTAAAAATAATGTTTGTATAAATAGTTTTCGATTATTAATTTCATTTGTACGAATTCATGATATTACGAAATGAAAAATCTTAGAGATTTTAGTTGGATATTTACATATTTAGAAAATTATTCTTTTGTTTGAGCTTAAATGGCTTTATTAAGAGTGATTAACAATTAATAAATCCTTGTTTGCTTACACATAATGGGAAGGGCGCGGGTATTTATTGACTCTTCAGATTATAAGTGGCATGCGTTACTGATCGAAATTGTAGGTTTGCTTCATACTCTGACTAAGTGAAAAAAATAACATTAACTAATTTTGTATGTGTTATAACTTCTTAAACAATTTTTACAACTGTTATAACATTTATAGTTTTTTTTTTTAATTTAAATAACTCTTATATTTTTTCAAAATTTTTTTTAATCATATAACGATTAACCTCTCGATTAACCTCTAATTGCGAACCGAAAATTTTATTTTTTCTTTTTAAAAATTTAAAAATCATGCGTACAAAATAATTTTTTTTTTCATCAGTTTAAAAAAATAAAAGCAAACACAAAAAAGATATTTTTTTTTCAGTACATATTATTTTGTACATGAAAAGAAAAAAATTAACCGAAAACTTAAAATTGAATTTTTTTAATTGACAAAATTGAAACTCATACGTACAAAATTATAGTAAAAAATATAAAGCTAATTAATAATAAGTAGTTATAACATGATAAAGATTATCCTAAAACTAAATAGTAATCTTATCAATTAGCTTGATGTTGAGTTTGAGCAACAATCAATTTTCTACATGCTCAGAACTTAAATTCCTTCTATTTTTGGTCATAATAATTGGCAAAGGCTGTCTCCACAGATACCTATGTTGCGGGTAGAGCTAATGCAATAGCAGTTAGTTTTGATAATTAAGAATCTCTAAAGATTTTTGCAATTGCAATTTTAAACACAATTTTATATTATAATTTTATTTAAAATTCACAATTTTAACTTCAAACTGAGTTTTTATTGTTATTTTCTAAAAACAAAAAAAAGTATTTTTCTAGAAAACGTTTTTTTTAAGAACTTTATTATTTTGAACATTGACGAACAAATAAAACAAAATAATTTTTTTTTGTTTTTTTTTGTACAGTTGAAAACATGTTTTGAACACCAATGATAAATATTTTTCAAAAAAAAAAAAAAAAAAAATAATAAAGAAAACGTTATTGTGGTTTTTCAAATTTTTGTTTTTTTGTTTCTTTTCATGTACAAAACACATATTGTACTTTAAAAATAAATATCTTTTTTGTGTTACCAATTTTTTTTTAACTGATAAAAAAAAAAATTTATTTTGTACGCATGAGTTTTAAATTTTTCAAATGAAAAACTTAAATTTTAAGTTTTAGGTTCTTAATTTCTGATGCCTGCATTAGTTAATCAACACATTAGTCCCATACACTTGTGGTGGGCTTAATGTATTGGTTAACTTTTTTTTGCATAAGTGGGTTAATCTTTAATAACTTCTTCTATTTTATATCTTTTTTTCTTTTATATATTTTAGAAGTTTTTTTACTTTTATATTATTTAGGCCCTAATTGTGTAAAACGCAACGCAACGCCAACATTTATATGCATAAGCTATGGTCACACTTTTTAAATATTTGACCAAATAAGCGCATCTACTCCTTTTGTAAATAGTAAGTTTGATTTATCATGGTCTTAATATCAATTTTTAAATTTAAAACGCTGCAAATCTTGTGGCGTGGGAAATTTTAAAACGCATTATGAATTTCTGTAGAAAGCAACAACAATTTCATAAAATATTTGTGACTTTGTTTTTGCTTTCAATTGTAATTAGGACCTTAATGTTTTTTAACAATTATAACTTTCAAAATTTTCATAGTTTTTAAAACTTTTATAATTTTAATTTGTATATTTAAAAACTTTTTTAACTTTTAATACCCTCCACCACCACTTGTGGTGAATTGGGGTATACTAAGTTTGTTATTCCGTGTGAAACTGTTTTATTATACATCTAAGACCCTATAAAGTATATTTATTCTGCCTTCTTGAGTAATTCTTAATCGATTTAGCCATGTCCGTCTGTCTGTCCGTCTGTTGAAAACTCGCTCATTTTCGAAAAAGAACAAACTTGGTCTTAAATTGCTTGTAGTTATCATAAGCAGCTTAGGATGGAAATCGGGCAACATCGGTTCAGTAGGATCAGAACTATGAATCAAAATGTGTAACCACCACCTTAAAAAAATTGATTATTTTGATGCAAAAACTTACAAAAATGGTGGAATAATGCACGTTGTGGTATGAAATTTTGCACGAATCCGCTTTATACAACTAGTAATCATACTTTTAAATTTCGTCAAGATCGGTCCATAATTAACCCTAGTCCCCATATAAACCCAACTCCCGGAAAACATTTAAGTACGCCTAAAACCGTAATAAATAATGCTATCATAATTAAATTCGGTACGTCACAGTTTTATATCACCTGAAATCACAATGTTAATTTTTTGATGATCGGTCCATAATTTACACTAGGCCCCACATAAACCCTACTCCCGGAAACCGCCAAAAATCGTAATAAATAATGCTACCATACTGACATTCAGTGCTTTACAGTTTTATAGGACTACAAATCACACTCCCAAATTTCGTGAAGATCGATCCGTAATTAACCCTAGTCCCCATATAAACCCAACTCCCAGGAAACAATTTAGTAAGCCTAAAACCGTATTAAATAACGTTATCATAGTACAATTTGGTACGTCACAGTTTTATATGACCTGAAATCACACTGGTAAATGTTTTGAAGATCGGTCCATAATTTACACTAGGCCTCATATAAACCCTACTCTCGGAAAAACAGTTTATTGCGCCTAAAACCAAATAAAGCCCACTTTAGGAAAATAGTTAAATTCGCCTAAAACTATAACAGATATAGATATTGCGGTAATATTTCTATAACATGCAATTTTGTTAAATTAACTGTTAACGCTAAAACTTATAACACTGCTGTATTGAAATTTATTCTAATTTATATTTTGTAATGCCAGAAATCAGTCTTCTAAATTTTGGGATGATTGGTCCATAATTTACCATAGTATATATATATATATATGTTCCTTTAACTCCCACTGGAGCATAGGGCGCCATTTACCATAGAACCAATACAAATTACCCTCCTAAAAATAAATTTGCATGTGCCCTGCAAATAAAAAACTGAAATGGCAAGCTGCTTTATTTATGCAACTTGTTTTTTAATTTAGTTTTTTTCTTTCTATCCTTTTACAACTACAATTCGTGTTGGAAAAAAACCAGCCAATTGTAGGGGAATGTAAGAAAGAAAAATTGACGGTTTATTGTTGTATCTTTGTTGAAGCTTTGATATTGTTACATGCAAGACCACAGTGTTTAAAATTCTTATTCACTTTATGGTCTTACTTGTATAATATTTTTAGCTTTTCTAAAGTATTTGGAAAAAGGTTCCTGACGAGCTGGCCTAAGCAACCAGTGAAATTTCAGTGTTTTCATTAAAAAATTGGGATTATTAGCACATCATTAATAAATGAATTAATTAATAATAAATATTTCATTCCCGAAAATAATTTTTGAAAATCATTTTAGTTCGGCTAAAAATTTTACGAATCATGATATTTTACTCAAGCCAGTTCGAACTTCTAAAAAGAAACGCATAAAATTTTCTTATTGTCGGGCAAAAATAGGTCTAAAACGCAACCAATTTAATTGCTGACGTTCGTTTTTGTGAAGCTTAGTTAAAAATATATAAAATATATAAACTTTTTTAGTTTAGATAACTTACAACTTTTTTAATTTATAACTTTTAAGACTTTAATAACTTATGACTTGTACAACTTTTCTATCTTTTTCAACTGTTTGACCTTTTATAATTTCTATTACTATTGTAAATTTTAAATTGCTTTAAAACTTTTTTAACCTTTTATTTATTTTTAAACTTTTATAATGTTTAAAACTTTTAAGCTCAAATAGATTTAAAAATTTTATAGCTGTTATAACTTTTTTTATTTAAGACCTGTATAATTTCTCTTTCTTTAAAAATTTTATTATTTTGTGTTATTTGCATTGCTTTTATAACTTGTATAACTTTCGTTTAAGTTAAAAGTTGAACTTTTACTACTTTTGTAACTTTTATAAGTTTTCTAGATTTTAAAACTTTTATAACTTTTCAAACTTTTATTACTTCTATAGCCTTTAGTAATTTTTTTAATGTTATAACTTTTTAACCTTATTGCCAATGATTTACAAAGTGCTAGCGCATATCATTCATGACAGATTGTCCTCCTCACTGCCTTCCCAACTTCGTTCTGAGCAGGCTGGTTTTAGGTCACATCACTCATGCATCGATCACGTGAACAGACTTTGAATTATTGTCTAAACGGTGAAATGGCGATCCCCACTATATTGCATATTTATAGACTTTACTAAAGCCTTCGATACCCTTCACCAGCAGGCTATCTGACAAGCACTAGGGTGTAAAGGAGTGCCACATGAATTGATTATTCTAATCCGCGCTTTATTCCGGGATTCAACATGTATGGTGCTACATGAAGGCAATCTGGGAAGGCCCTTTAGAGTTAATGTAGGTTAACGACAAGGCTGTGTTTTATCTCCATTGCTATTCAATATAGTACTTCACGTTATAATGCTTACTGCAACAAACAATAGAAGAGGCATCACTTGGGGCTTAACTGGATGCCTCGAAAATCTCGATTATGCCAACGACATGTGTCGCCTAGCCCACACATTCAACAATATGGCAGTCAAACTAGGGCAACTACAATCCACGGCAATTGATGCAGGTCTACATATTAACATAGAAACATCCAAGGTATTGCGTTAAGGTACCACCAACTCCCAAAAGTTCCAAACAGACAATGTAGATCTTAAAGATGTGCAATCGTTTATATATCTGGGTAGTGTCATATCAGCATCAGGCGGCTACCGAGAGGATATTGCTAATCGTATCAAAAAGGCAAACCAAGCTCTGCAAAGAGTATGGAAATAACCCCAAATTCAGCTGAGGACCAAACTTCACCTCTTTTCATCTAACGTGCTCTCCGTCCAATTGTATGGCTGTGAACGCTGGACAGGCGCGGATTCAGGTGGGGTGAAAAAAGGAAATTTCCCCCCCTAAATTATAAAAATATATTTTGCTTATTTCGATAATACACAAATTTCCGAATGTACAAAATTTTTGGAAATCCCATCAAGTTTTTTTTTTGTTTTTTGTAGAATCTCTAATCAAATTTTCAATAAGTATCCAAGTATTTATCCTAATAGTTATTTATTATATATTTCCAATGAAACATCTTGCTAACTGTATTTAAATACATATTATTCTACATGCAATACCAGCAAGTGCCATATGTATATCCGAAAAATAAACGTTTGGGTTGAATATGCGAGCGGTTGAATTATTAATAAGCTTTAGTACATGCAATATTTTTATTTGTGTTATGATAATTATTTATTATATACACTTGAATATAACCGTTTTTCGTATCATATTTTCATCATAGTAGGCTTTGAATTTGAATTTTAATTGCATTGCCATTCTACCTTCCCATATATACATATGAAATATTGGTCTAGTAAAAGTTCACCAAAGAAGAATTATATAACTGTTAAATTTCAAGTGCATTAATAAGAAAAGTTCTTTGATATACAGAATTACATAAAAATTAGTAAAACAATGGTGAGTCCGTAATTTTTTTTTTTAATATAATGTTCCTATAGAAGTATATATCGTTGCCTTCAGTCAAAAAGGATGTAGTCCAATGTATAAATTTTATAGGAGAGAGAAAACACTTTCTAAGGTCTTTAGTTCTGAATATATTTTTAGTCTGTAAATCCAGTTTTGCTTCATTGCCGACTCTTTATTGGCTTGCAAACCAACTAAAAATAATACATTTATGGTTTACGTAGCTTTTTATGACTTATCACCTTTTCTATTATATATTTTATACTTTTAATGTACATTTTAGTATGCCAATTTGTAAAAAATAAAATATACTATAAAATTATTTTATTTATTTCAATGTTGACTATTAACAAATATTAGCAAATGTTTTTTGAAATTTTCAAATTCTAATGGGCCCTAGCGCCTTTTCTTTAGCATTTTTGGACTAAGAACTTGTACATATCGTTGAAAAACAAGAACTAGAAAAAAATATTTTTATTTTTTCCGCAAACGATGTATTTTTGTTTACTCTATTGAACTGCATCAAAAACTTAATTTTAAAAAATTGTGGCATTAGCACATATACGGCTGAAGGTACATATGTACGTATGTATGTGCAGCCAAAATTATTTCTGTCTTTCCATTGTTATAAGTAGGGATGAGATTTCCATGCAAATGCATGTTTTTGTCGATAGTCGAAAAACGATGTCGACCAATTATCTTTCCGAATCAATAAATTTGCGCTAAAATGGCATCGATTTGTTTTTGCATATTTTTGCATATTTTAATGAAAATGCATATTGTTGCATATATTGGTTTTAAATGCATATATTTCATATTTTCACATTTTCGAGTGATTTTTTTTAAATGGTCATATTATAAAAAAAGTTCTTCAAAAAATTTATAAATACAACTTTACATTAGAAAGAGACGCATAAACTACATAACTTGATGTTACCTGCTAACATATTAATTCACATTTTTAAATAAAAACGTATATGTAATTTTTTTCATTGTTTTGCAACGTATTTTTGAGAAATAACTGGATTCTTAAGGAAATTTTAACGTGAATTAATACAATTTTAACATTCAAAACAGTAATTTAAATGCAATTTTTCCATTAATTGTTTGAAACTAAATTTTGAGTATATTTAACAGCTTAACACGTATCTTTTATTTTACGAGATTTTTTCCAGAAAATATGCCGAAGATAAAGCCTCAAAGTCTTCCATCATAATGAAATACGTTAACGAATATAACAATGCCTTTAAATCTGATTGTCGAATACTTAATTGCAAAGTTTGCAATAAATCTGTGAGCCACGAAAGGAAGTTTCTGATTGAGCAACACTTAAATAGTTAAGAGCACAAGGATCGGCTCGAGCGTGATACAGAAAATTCGTCCCAGTCGTTGCTTTAAAATACAGAGACAACATATAAGTTTTGTGTGGACTTATGTGTAGCATTTATTTCCGCTGACATACCCTTACACAAATTAGGCTGTGGGAAAAATCGCCCAAAGAAAAATGGCCCAAAAAAAGAAATGAAAAATCGCCCAAAAAAATTCCATGTAAAATTGGGCCTAAATTCATATGAAAAGTGACCTAAAATTTTTGGGCTATTTTTCGTTATTGTTGGGTGATTTTTCGTTTTTTAAATTTGGTGATTTTTCATAAAAATGTTGTATGAAAAATGGCCCATTTTTTTGATTTTCTCCTCTATGGTATAACAAATACCGGCTTCGCTAACTAAAGCTTCTCTGCACAGCCGGCCTTTGGCCGGGCGCAAGGATTTTCTCCTCTATGGTTTAACAAACACCGGCTTCGCTAAGTAAAGCTTCTAAAATCTGCCTTGTTTCCAAACGAAAGCCGACTATGCAGAGAAGCTTTAGTTAGCGAAGCCGGTGTTTGTTATACCATAGAGGAGAAAATCCTTGCGCCCGGCCGAAGGCCGGCTGTGCAGAGAAGCTTTAGTTAGCGCAGTGTCCATGGACACTATGACACTTTTTGGAGTGTCATAACGTCCATGGACACTATGACACTGGACGTTATAACATGCCACCGGGAAAAAATTCGTTTTTGCTTTTTGGGTCATTTTTCATTTTTTTTTGGGCCCTTTTTCGTTTCTTTTGGGCAAAATTTCATATATAACTTTTTGGGTCATTTTTCATGTTCTGTTGGGCGATTCTTCATTTGGGCGATTTTTCATTTCTTTTTTTGGGCCATTTTTCTTTGGGCGATTTTTCCCACAGCCCACAAATTAAGTAACGAGAATTTAAGAAAATTCTTTAAAACTTACATGAATGAGAGCATTCCTTGCCAGCCTATTCTTAGAAAAAATTATGTGAACAAAATATATTGCTCCGAACTAGAAAGAATCTGTTCTTTTTTGATAAGCAAATATTTATGGGTGCTGATGGACGAAACAACGGTTATAGAAGGGCGTTATGTTGCAAATGTTATTGTTGGAATTTTGGATAAAGATGAAAAAGTTTGCAAAAATAAATTCTTGTTTAACGTTGTGTTATTGGAAAAGGCCAACCATGCTACGATAGTTCGTGCTTTCCATGACTCAATAAATTTGTTGGGTGTGAGATTTCGACAAAAAGCAAAAAGATCCTTTTATTTTTAACCGATTCAGCACTTTGCATGGTTAAGGCTGCCAATGGGCTTAACATATTTTATCCAAAACTATTACATGTTACTTGCTTGGCACGTGGGTTACACCGAGTTGCAGAGGAAATTAGATAATATCGATTTATTTTTTTCAAAAATATTTTTAAAGAAATGTATCCCTTGGTACCCTTACCACCATAGCTAGTATTAACAAGATGGTGAAGCTGGCTAGATGCTGTAGAATACTATTAAAAAAACTTTGAGCAATTTAAGAAGGTTATTGAAGAACTTGTTGATTTTTTTATGCAATAAAAAAAAATGAGAAAGAAATATTAAATTGGAGGGATTTTGTTCACTTAATAGTCAGCTCAAATTAATTGATATTACAGAAAGTAAAAGGAAGAATTGGAAGAACTGTGAAAGGAAGAATTGCCCAACAAATTAAAAAAAAAAATCTTAACTTTTTGCAATAAAACAAATGTCAACTATTTTTGATCTGAAATCAAATGTGGGATCTGAATAATAAATGAATATTCTTCAAATGAAATTGGCATCCTTCAAGTTCCTGTAACTTGGGTTGACGTTAAGAGATCATTTTCCATGTACATAAGTTTTTTTTCGTCCGAACAGACAAAGGCTTACTTTTGATAATTTAAAAAATTATTTATTTGTTTATGCACGCAAAAATTTTAATTAGTTATTTAAATAAGTCGTAAAAACTATTGTCCCTTTGAATAAAAAATACTGAATTTTTTATTTTTTGTTTTAAATAAAATTAAAAAAACTCCTTTTTTATTGAAAATGTTCAAGTTTTTGGTGCATATTTTGAATTTTTTTAATGCATATTTTGAAGTTTTTAGTGCATATTTTATGCACATATTTTCGATTTTTTAGTGCATGAAAATCTCATCCCTAGTTATAAGCTTTAAAATTCCTTTCTAAATAAAAATAATTTAAATAAAAAAATTAGCTGTTATTAACTTAAACCAGAATAGTTATAAATGTACACGCAGAGAAAAAACATGTTTAAAAATGGTCACCTCCAACAAAACGATTTTTAATGAAAATTTTTAAACTTATTATGGTTAATTTAACCATACTATTGTCACCGATATTGTTAAATCGATCCTCCATCAATAAGCCATAACCATATTATGGTTGTCTTTAAACATGTTTTGATTAAATATGACAATAATTTGTTTTTAAATTAACAATAGTATTTTCCTCTTTTCCAAGAGCAACATGCTGTGGTTGAAAACCAACCATGCTATTATAAGTGTTAAGCATATTTTAGTTATTATTAACCAAAACATGTTTGGAGGCAACCATAATATGGTTGTGGCTTCTTGATGGAGGACAAATTTAACCATAATATGTTTGTCGGTGAAAAAAGTATGATTAAATTAAACATTATATGTTTAAAATTTTTCTTTTAAAATAGTTTCGTTGAAGGTGACCATATATAAACATATTGTTTCTCTGGGTATATCTTTAGATTAAAACCCAAACAGTTCGACTAAAATTCATAACTTAATTAAAAATAAGTGAAGCATATTCCTTCTTCCAAAATTTTGTTAAACAATTTAGTATAATGTAGTCAAATAAATTGTTTCAATTAAAAAAAAAAAAAAACATTAAAAATAAATAAAATTATTTTTATAGCCAAAACGAAACGTTATTTAAAATGATTAATTTATTTTAATTTATATATAAACATATCGTTTTTAATAAACTTTTAAAAACAAATTTTTTACTTGTTTTGTATCATAAATGTACCAAATTTACTTAACGTTTTTTTTTTAATGACGACTTCTACTTTATAGAAACAAGTTCAGTGCACTATTAACTTTGGCATAAACGCTTTAAGACTTTCCTACCGATGCTGGTGAAGCGTATAATTATGCTTAAATCTTTATTTAAAGCTTAAGAAAGTTCTAAATTTTTAATATATGTTTATAAATTAAATTAAATAAATTTTGGTTGATAAAGTTATCATTATGATTAGCCAAACTCTTCTCAGCCATGTTCATACTTGTGAAAAATTCCCATTATTTTTAAAACGCATGTCCGTTCCTATCCCAACTCTCTCACAATTTGGCAATAGAAAGACAGCTGTTTTGTGGATGCAAGTGTATGTACATTTGTGTCCAAACTAACCACATATAATATTTTTTATGTTGGTATGTAGTTACAGTATATAAAAAATATCTAAAAATTCATATGTTAATGCACACACCTAAACACAAAAAAATACAATAAAGTCAACAACCCTTAATTACTATTATTCTTACGAAATAATTGCAAAACACACGAACAAATGTTATGACATTACAATGGATGCGACGAAAGTTGTGTAACTTAAGTCAATTAATATTTTATATATTATGCGCCATTTAATTGGGATTAAAAGGGATTACATTTTTACTGGCACTTTATTTGAAACAAATAATAAACAAATCAAATAGATTACTCGATCTTTTTCCTTTTAGTTACAAACAACTGTAGGGATATCCTTGCATAAGTACTAGGTTATTCCTTCGGTTAACCGTTAATCGTCTCATATACAAAAGGTATGTGTTTAGAAAATATTTTTTCATACAAAATATAGAAGGGATATTCATTTTAAATAGGTCTTTGCTGTCAACAGCTTTTTGTTTCACGTACTTTTTATATGGGCATTTCCATTGTGAGGCGACGTGATATTTGTACGACAAAATGTAAAAAAATTAAGTAAAGAAGTCAAATTTGTAAAAGGTTTTTTTTATATTTCAAAGTAATTATTTACAACAATCAACCCTAAGGATTTGAAGATATAAGCAAAAATTTGCGACGGCGTGTCGTTGCAGAAGTGGATTTTGACTTGCTTTACAAAGCTCCATAAGTCGGCGAATTGAGGAAGACTTTTAGTATAAAACCATTTTGAATAAGCTTTGGACTTAATATATTTATTTTTAAGTTATCAAATCTTTGCTCGATTTAGGTACATATGGGAATTTCTATCGAAAAGTCTACTTTTTGTAATGTAACGCCAGAAAGGAAATAAGGTTGTATTTTAGGACCATGTTGTTCAAAAGTTATCCCATTTGTAACCTAATGTAGAGCTAGTTGAGATGTACACAACATATAAAAAAGTAAATAATACAGATACAATTTTTGATAAACAATTTAAATTACTTCTGGCGATACGTTACAAAAAGGAGACTTTTCGCTGGGACTTCCCATATGTATGTATGTGTTTAGTTATTTGTTTCTTCTCATATCAATCTTTTAACAGAATTAACCGAAACAATTACAAAAGTTGAAAATTTAAAAAAATTAATGACATAATGGGAGTTTATACGTTAAGAGAAATGCAGGAAAAGGATTGAGAAATTAGATATTCTGTAAATTGCGTTCGATTTCCCCGACATCAACGATAAGTGAATGAATTTTTTCCAAGTAAAGATTTATCAAAACTAAAGAAAATAATAGCTTAAATCCTAAACATTTATCTAAAAACTTTTTTTAAGGTCTTATTCTATTGAAATAACTAAAAAAATTATCAAACAGTTTATTTTTTAATTACTACGCAATATTTATGTATTAATTAAAAAATATGCAATAAATAATAAATAATTTATGCATTTTTATGTATTGAAATGACTTAATTTATAAAAAAGCCTTATTAATCGGTTAACCGATAAATTAAAAGATTAACCGATTATTAACCGATTAAACCAGAACCTCGGTTAATTAACCGAGCCATTAACCGATTAAAGCAAAAGCCCGATTAATTATATACCCTAATAAGTACTTTCACGTGTTTCAAGTCCTATAGTACTAATAATATATATATATTATTAGACCGAAAAAAATAAAAAAAAACTGATTGTGTCAAACCTTTCAAAATATAAGTAACTGGGGTTATTTTAAACGATTCGGAAAATATTTAATGTTTCGCACTGTCCACTTGTAGCCTGGACAGCGTTTTAAAATGTTTATATACAGTATTGCACGGATAATTTGCTTGCCAAAAATGCCAATACATATATTTAGGTAATTATGAGGGGTAAGCATTTAAACGAATAAGTTTAAGTACCTCATTGAGGTGATTAAAGGAATACGTTAAAATACGTCAGTGAGGTTATCAAACGTATTTCTTTGCCAGATACCTTAACTTTGATGTATGAAGATAAGTTAAATCATATGGAACGTAGAAATTTGTACATATCGAGCCTTTGCTGCAATAGAGTCATAACTCAAAAGACCTGATTTCTGTGCTAAAGCATTTAATTCTTTGATTCCCAGTGGAACATAGGGCCGCCTACTAGCTACACAGAAAAAAGTGCTTTATCAATTAAAAAAATGGTTTAAGAATTATTTAAATTTAATTAATGTGATAATTAAATCAATTATTTTTTTAGTTGAAAGAAAATTAAAAAGTTTAATTTGATTTAATTAAAATTTTATTTGTTTTGAAATAAATTTTCAATTAAAACTTTAATTAAATAACAAAAAATCTGAATTGACTCTTTTGGTTTAAAATAAAATAATTTAAGCATGTAGAATTGTTGTTCGGAATTGTCAATATTTATTTAAATAAATTAACACATTGTTTGAAATGTCAAATTTTTTGATCATTTTTTTAATTAAAATTTAAAATATAATTTATTGAAAAAAATATTCACAATTTTACAATTTTTAGTAATCAATATTATAATTTTAGTAATACCCAGGAACAACTTTTTGAATTTTGGTAATAGGTCGTAGCTATTTCGTACGTTACCTAGTAAGTAGTTGTTATTACAATTGTCATTATTCTGAAAACCTCAATAAGTACTTGCTAGTAATGACCTCAGTAAGTACTTTTCACTACTATTATTTTCAGTTATGAATATTTGCTAACTAATAATCAGCTAAATAACTACTACTAGACAACTAATAGTCTTGTTTTCAGTACTGAATATTTACTTACTGGTAACTTGCTCGATAACTACTTATTAGGTCTATTAACTAGCGCCAATTAAATAAAAACTAGTTATTTTTTGGCTTCTATTAAGTATATTGTAGCTACTGAATTCTGTGGACAACTCGAACAAAAATAAGTAGTTACTCAGCCGAAAAATAAGTAGTGTTTATATTTCTCCAACATTACTTGCTAACTTACCAGGTAAGTAAAGTTTTTGCTGGGTAGGTGCAAAATCAACAAATTGTTTGCTTGATATAAAGAATTTGGTAAAAATTTGGTGATTGGAGAAATGTAATAATTTTTTCTGTGTAATAATGTGGAGTTAATCGCCATATAGCTTCTTCATATTGTGTGAAAATTTTATACAAATATCTTATATACTCAACTCTGGAAAGAATAATAAAATTTCAAGGTGCTAGAAAATTCAAATTTGTGTTTTTACTCTATTGCAGCAAAGGCTCGATATATCGGCTAAATCTAAAAGAGATGGCAATAAAAAACAATGGCATTTGCTTTCTTAAATTGTATCTGTAATGTTGTTTGAGATGTTCTGTCATATCCTACTAACAAAAGGCGTACGCATAAATACAAACTTGTGATCAGGGAAATCGTAAATATGTATTCGCATGTTTGTTCTTTTGAACTAAGAACTATTAATGACTGCTTTGGGCAACCGCTTATAACTTAGATTTATACTGTACATTTATGACGAATCAATGAGCACAGCATTAACATTTTTATTGTGTTTGAAACACAAAAATAATTTTTTTAAACAATTGTAAAATATTATTGCGAACATTATGACTATACGATTTGAGAGCACACCTTGTGAATACCTTAAAATAATATATCTGTTGCTGCATTTTTGTTGCACCCATTTTTTATGACAAGAACATTTTTTAAGTTTTAGCGCATATTTCACGCTTTTAAAGCATATTTTAATACATGGTTAGCAAATAAAAAAATTATAATAACCAGATGAATTTTCTGTTTCTTTAATTTTGCCATCACCATTTCACTTTCACTCTACAATTGTAAACCACAGCAAGTTTTCGTTGAAGATAAACGTTATTCCAAACTGCAAAATTTCATATAGGAGTGGCTTAAAGAACAAGGAGCTTAAGTGTTTTTTTGTAAATTGAGATTACATTTGGAATTAGTATGTGAAGTTCAGAGAGGTGAATGTGAAATTCTCATCCGGTAGCGACATACGGCGAACAATTCTAGCAGTTGTCATTTAAATACCTGTTTCGCTTGGAGCACACGGGGTATATGAGCATTTAATCTCAATTTTTTGGAAAAATAGGCACTTAAACCCCATGTGCGTTAAGCCCCTTTTATGTATATGCAAAAATTAGGGAAAAATCAATTATATAAATTCGTGCTGATGTGTGTTATTCAAATAAACCTAGACGCATTTTTTTAACATAATGATCGACCCAGAAAAACTTTTAAAGGTGATATTTTCATGGCCGTCCATCTGGCTGGTTTTCAGTCCATGTAAATCTTGTGCGCAAAGTAAGTACAAGGGCAATTATTAGATAATTTGATCAAATCTATGTAGATTCTGAGAATCGGAATGGGTACGACATTGTATCCACGCAAACTTCATTCTTTAAGACCATTAGCCATTTTATCATGTTCGTATTAAGATTAAATTTTGCTTAAAATATTTTACTGCAAATTACATTTTGTTGAATTGTTTCCCATTTAAACATACATCTTCCATTCAAATATAAATCCCGAAAATATCTCAGCTATTTTATCCTTTTAAATGTTATTAATATTAACAATACAATACAATTTAGCGACCTGCCATTTACTCCCTTTAAGACAAAATATTTCATACCTTTGGTTGATATTCGGTACAAAAAACTCTTACATTGATCTTAGCCTCATAACATAACTTTATTATGGTGAACCAGTTAGACCTCAGCGGTTGCAAATGGGGTCCAATCTCGAAAATTCGTCTGCAAATACTTGGGTGTATGACCTTTACCGACTTAAATTTTTTTCCTTATTTTTTTAATGCAAATATTAAATTGTTTAATATTTTGCTTTCAAATAAACCATATTTAGTTTTTTTGGGGCATATTTTTTTAAAAAACTTTTAGTGCATATATTCAAGTTTTTAGTGCATATTTTATGCCCATAAAACACTTTTTTTAGGTCATATTTCCAGTTTCCCTCCTTATCACTAACATGCAAGCGTGGTTGCATTACTTGCTGTGTTGTTGTCAAATAGTACTGAGAAGGGTATTAATTTAATCCGGCTTTTGTTTAAGCGGGTAATCGCTCGATTAATTAACCGAGGTCTTGGTTTAATCGGTTAATAATCGGTTAATTATGTTATTGATCGGTTAACCGATTATTAAAGTTTTTTTTATAGATTAAATAATTTTGATATATAAAAATGCATAAATTATTTGTTATTTGGAGCTTTTTAGTAAAAAAAACCAAAGACATAACAGTTCTTGAACTAAAACGAGCAAACAAAAGAATAATTAATAAATATGTAATACCTATTTTTTTATTAATACATATTATGTATTATGTATGTAATGCTGTTAAAAGATTAATATGAGAAGATATGAGAAGAAACCAATAACTAAATGCATACATATAAAAAGGACTTGACACAAAAAACTTTTGACAGCAAACACTTATTTAAAATTAAGTTCATTGAACACCTTCTTTGTTTGTATGAAACAATATTTTCTGAATACATACCTTTTTATATGAGACAAAACAATTAATTAAAAATACGAAAAAATATGTAATAATACTACCAAAAGTTAGAAATTTTGTTACATCGGTTAATCGACTGATATTAATCGGTTTAATCGTTAATCGAAAATAGACAATTTTAAATTAACCGATTAGTTAATCGGGTAGAAATTAACGGTTAACCGAATGAGGCAATTAAACGAATGAAATTTAGGTGACATTTTGTTATGGAAGGTTAATATTTAAGGCAATTACCCACACTGGGTAATTAAGCGTATGACAATTAAACGTGGACTTTTGCTTAAAAAATAGAAGTGAAAAGAACTCAAGGTAAATAAGCGCGAAAACCATTTACACATGGGGTAACTTAGCGGGTTATCCTGTATATATTTATACATATGTTTATTGATATTTAAAAAAAAAAATAAGAAATGGATTTTAAAAAAAGGTTAAACTCATGAACGCACAATACTAGATAAAAACTATATTTTGGGATGTGAACCAACATCACATTTCTGCTCTCCATACAAAGTGAGTCGGTCTAATATTCATACATGTTTACGCTTAGCTTGCATATGCAGGTATATATATTTTTGTATTTGTAAATGTGTTTTCATACTGTCATTTAGCTGAAGAACATTAAATTCTCACCATTATATTTGTTTTTAACGGTTAAATTGCAAAACAACCAAAGAAGAAGACAAAAAACAAAACACTGACAATAACAAAGCCTTTCACTATATACTCAAATACATACAATAAGTCTGAGACTTGTCAATTTTTTTGTTTAACAAAATTGAAGTAGAACATTCACACCGGCAACCAAGAAACAATAACAACTTCAATAACAATGACAACGCCAATAGTAACAACAAAAAGCAAGCGCCTTTAATAAGGCTGACATTTCGAGACTGCAGAAAAAAAGTAGCAAAATAAAAAGAGAACAACATACGAATGTACATACATACATACATACTTCTTCAGTATGTTCACTTTCTATGCACAAGAATGTGACTGAATTTTATTTATTGCCTGCCACTAAAAACGTGGGCGAATGATTTTGTCATCGTGTTTGTAACAACATTCGAAAGACGGCTTTATAAAGGGAGGTCCAACCATAATGGACAATGTTAATTGTGGGTTACACATTAACGTCAACTCAATTTGACATTTCTTTGTCTTAGTGTTTGACAAATTCAACCATTAAGAAGTACACAATTGAGCCGCGTGCTAAGATTGTTGAAGCCTTTTATGAAAATGGGCGTTCCAATCAAAATGCATTTCGTGCACTTCGTTAGTTTTTTGGTCAGCATAATGGACCAAATGTGTTTGCAATCGGGAGAACTAAGTGCAAATTTCAGCAAACCGGGAAATGTTTAAACACCTGTCTGTATATGTTCGCCCAGTTCGCTCTGCGGATAACATTGCTGTTGTTAAAACGAGGTTGGCCAAGCAGTTACCGAGAATGGTGTTCGCTATCGCGAGATGATAACGGACTTGTTGTGACCGGAAATTGAGGATCTGGACCTGGACGGTTCCAATAGATGGTGCCACTTGCCACACAGCTAACGAAATAATTGCTCTTTTGCGCGATAAATTTTATGGCCATGTTATCTTACGTCGTGACGATGTTGATTGGCCGCCACAATCATGTGGTTTTACACGGTTGGACTTACTGGGGCTATTTAAAAAAAAAGGTGTACGTAAATAAGCGAAGAACAATTTAAGAGCTAAAGAATTAGATAAGTCGGCACATTAACGACATTGAAGCTCAATTATATCTCAGAGTCATTGAATGTATGGACTATTGGATAGAGGTGGACCATTGGATAGAGGAAGCCATGGCGAGCATTTGACCTATATTTTGTTTCGCACATACTCGTAATTGCCATAGATCCTTCTATCACAATTAAAAATATTAAGATAATTCTCTAAAAACTTTTTATTCTATTTACAATTTACATCGTGCGTTTTGGTTGGACCACCCTTTATATAGTAATGTAAACATTTTTTATATATAAGGGGTATTTCTTTTTAGAGGCGTAGAACAAATATAATGGGATGACCAACATTTTGGCTTTAATAGTTTACAAATTTCATGGCATTTAATGTTTATAAATCATTTTTGGTATATGGCCTCGCAACTTCGCCTTATGAGCGCCATTCTATCGGTCTTATTTTATACCACTTTTTCAAACATACCCGGTCTTATTTCGTGAATAGTTCATCGATTGGTGCCTTATATATGATAAATCGCTGTTGTCTTATAGGCCAAAGATTTGACAAAAAGGAATCCAAAGGTGTCAAATCACAAGAACGAGGTGGCGGTCCATTTCCTGAGACAATTCGGTCGTATAGCGTTTGGCTTCACAAAGTGATGGTTTCACGTGCTGTGAAGATACAAGATATTCTGGTAGTGCTTAAAGTCATTCCTAAGTATAAGTACAAATCTATAGCTTCAATTTTAACCAAAGGTTGAAATACAACTCTTTTACTCTTTTTTTTTTTTTTTTGTTATTTTTGAGGATTTAAACCAAGTTTTATTTATTTGCTCTCATATAAAATAGCTAATTTCTTAAGAAATTCGCACGTCAAAGGCGATGGTGATGTCAGTTCTTTCAAACAAAAAAAAAGAAGAAATAATTTTGAGCGAGTTTGGATCGAAATATTGATTTCTTTCGATATTAAAAAATAAAAAAAAAATTTTTAAAAGACACAAGGCCTTCCAGCTGCATTCCAACTTTATTTCTAGTTTACACAGCGACTCATTGGATACCAAGGCCTTGATTTCTCGCATCTACTTTGAAGGTTTCCAGATGGTCTTCTCAAAATCATTAAGAATTGAGCTTTACCTCAGTATATTTATTTTTGCTAATAATGAAAAGTGAGTAAATTAAAAACTGTTAATGTTGAGTAATTTTTTAAAATTTGAGAAGTAATTCCCACAAAACCAGTATTGCAATGATCTTAAAAGGGCGTCTCTTAGAATGGAAATTGTTCTTTGTAAAATATTTCATAAAAGACATTCTAAAACATATTTTTAAAGAAGACAGAGTGGAATGAAAAAACTTTATTGAGAATGCTGTTGCAGACCTTGTTAAAGGCCGGAAAATGGTACCTTTGGGCGCATATAACGATCGATATATTGGCAACTTTGAACATACGTGTGTTTGAACTTCTCTAAAGTCTCCACCGCCGATAAAAACCAACAGTAATAGCAACAGCAATTAAGGTGTAAAAGAAATGACGGCAAAAAAGAAACAACAAAAGGAAAAAAAAACAAATCTATTGACACTTTAAATTGACATTCTTGTGCATGAGCAACAGAAATGGTTGAAAAGATTAAAGAAAAATGTTTTGTACGGTTAATTTTTTGACGTTTTAGTTTTTTTGTTTCCATTTTCCCTAGTGTATGGTTGAATATTTTACTAAATAAGGAAAAAAGCACGATGTTTTGTATCGATATGTATGTATTCCATATTATGAACTGGCTAATGAATATTGTATGACTTTTAAGAAATCATGCAAAAATAATAAACAAAATTAGGGCTAATGATAGACAAGTCCATAAGTTGTGAAAGAGCTTTTGTTGTTTGTTCTTCTTTTAAAAATAAATTCTATTGTGCTCTACATTTTCATTTATTTATTTTATAAATTTGTTGTTTCAACTTTGTTGTTTTGTTTTCTTTTCCTGTGGTTTTTAATTCTGTAAATAAAGCAGTAGTTTGGGGGGTTGTTTTTGTAATAAAGCCTTTTTGGTCAGAAAAACAACAAACTCAATTTGATTTGGTGCACAGAAAAAAGTTTAGACATAAATAGTAGGAATTTTTGATATTAAGAAATAATTTTCTTAATAGTTTACATTTTTGTCATAGAACTATTTGAAATTTAGAGAAAGTCTTAGATGCTTCACGAAAATAAAGGGTGATTCATCGTGAGGTTTGATGTTCAATATGTTTTTTTACAGATCACGCGTGACTCATATCAAACTGCTTTTTCATTTTTGTTCAGTATTGGCCAGTCATCATAAAAATACTCGCACCACAACAGCGTCTGCAAATTGTCCAGTTGTATTACGAAAATCAGCAATGAAAATCCAGTGTTTTATCGTGAAATTTTGTTCAGTAATGAAGCATATTTTTGGCTCAATGGAGACGTTAATTAACAAAATTGCCGTATTTGGGCTGATGAGCATCCGAAGAAAACAACAGTATGATGTGGTTTATGGGCTGGTGAAATCAGTATTCCATATTTCTTCAAAAATGTGTAAAATAAGAATGTTATCGTCAATGGTAACCGCTATCGCACCATTTAATGAACTATGTGCTTCCTGAAATTCAAGCGCATGATCTCGGTGAGCTTTGGTTTCATTAAGACGGAGCTAGGAGCCATTCAGCGCGTCAAACAATGACCTTGTTGATAAATCATTTTTGTAAGCATTTTATTTCACGTTTTGCTACGGAAAATTGGCCACCCGTTCAATATCTTTTTCTCTGGGGATATGTAAAGTCTGAAGTCTTGAGGAATAAGCCAGCTACGATTGGCGCTTTGATCCAGTCGCTATGCTAGAACAAGTCGCCCAAAATTGGACCTTTCAAATGGACCACCTCAGACGTGGTCATGGCCAACATTTATATGAAATCATTTGCAAACAGTAAATGCCATAAATTGTTCTTTTAACGGATAGTTACAATTTTAAGTTCACTTTCAAATTAATGTGTTTTATTTTTACATTATAAATCCAACCTCACGATTAATCGCCCGCTAGTTGTAATTTACTTTTTTAAAAAGGGATTTCATCGCAAACTTGGTTTTTAGCAGGGGCATATTGGAGCTACATGACTGTTTTAACTTTTTACTTGTTGACATATACAAATCACTTTCTGAGTCGCTTTAACGATGTGTTTCTGTCCGACTGGCTGGCAGGTTGCCTGCCCACGTCAACATTACGGTATTGACATCAAATTTGATATTGACATAATGTTAAAATGACTTAAAGGCAAAAAATTTCACGTATGTAGCTGTATTTTTGTATAATACTCAACACAAAGAACTCTTACATGAATCCTAAGCTCATAAAAACATTTTGTTTTGCTGGATGCATGATTGCCAATGGGTGCCTATTAGTGTATACTTTCGACGATTTGTCTGTCTTTACTGTAGTGAAGGGTATTGTTCTTATTGTACTTTCCACTTGAATTTAAATTTGTCTTCGTTTATTATAAATATTAGTATAGTGGTTTATTATATTTACGTATACACTCTCATCTATGGCCGATATATTTTCGTCACAGCGTGCTGGACGTGGTCTATTCGGTCAAATATTATCCAATAATGAATGCTGGGTCTCAAAATGGGTGATGGTGTTGCGAATAGTACGCTCAGTAGGCCGATTATGTTGACCATAAGTTGAGCGAAGTGCACGAAACACATTCCTCACAGAACGTGAATTTTCGTAATAAAGTTGAAAGATTTGTAAACGTCAAAAAAAAGCCTATTGAAAAAAGTATCTCTACTTGAATCACCCATTAGAACATCATAAGAATAGCCACATTTAAATTGTTGTCTAAGTTTTGCTGAATTCGGCCTTTGATTTATTGGCCAAAAAAACATTTTCTGTCGTTTTTTCGTGCAAATGCCTAAGTTGTTTTAAAAAAGAAAAAAAAAACCCAAAACCAATCTCAGAACCAATTATAGAACTAATGAAGAGCCATAAGTTAAGCTTTTTGTCAATATAAAAATGCATTTATTAATTTAATTTTTTTCTATTAGATTAAGTTCGACGATCACTCTCGACACACTGAGAGTTAAAATATTTTTTATTGTATCTAAGATGAATATTTTTTTTTTGTGTTACATTATTAAACTGCTGTTATTAAAACCAAACAAAAAATAAAAATGTTAATAAAATATGGTAGAAAACACTTATACCATTATTAATACTTGTAAAAAAATTTATACCACACTTGACAATTTTTTGGGAAAAAGTCATGTTCTGTTCAGCTTACGCTATTCCTTAAAAAATTCATTCATTTAATTTTTTTTTTGTAATTGCAACAAAATTCAAAAAGTATACCAGTGTATATCCATAAATCCGTGTCATATTGCTCAGATATGGAAAAATTGAAAAAAAAACACTGTTTGCAACGATTTATCGACGAGTAAAATTATTGCCTTTTACCCCTTATAATAGTCAGATGTTGGTATCTATAAGACCGGTCTCAAATCAGCCAACATAATAAAAAAATCAATTAATTTGAATACATATATCTTTATTAATTTATAAATGTAAATTTCATTTTAGTTAGATACACCCTTCCCAGTTATATTCAAAACCTTCGGTACGTTGTTTATAGTAAGGCCTATGAAGCACTTTATATTAACCACTAAACGCATACCAAACTCCCAAGCCTCCTTCATGATTGGAAAATTTTTACAACAAATCCCTTTATTCCTGCAAAAGAGGTGCTTGCTGAAGCAATTCGAATTAAAATTCCATGATTTTGACTATCGCAATAGTGGATGTGTTCCTTCAGTATACTGCTTTAACTGTTCCTTTATTAAAGGTGTGATATGGTGGACCCAAGTCTCATACATGGTTATGCGTTTCTTGTTAGAACTTTGAACTGGCTTGAGTAAAATATTATGATTCGTAACAGTTTTAGCCGAACTAAAATGATTTTTAGGAGGGTTATTTGTTTTGGACCTATGGTAAATTATGGACCAATCATCCCAAAATTCTGAAGACTGATTTCTGGTATTACAAGAAATAAATTAGGATACATTTCAATACTTCAGTTCGATTAGTTTTAGCGATAACAGTGAATTTCACAAAATTGCATGATATTTTTTTCTGGCCATATGAATCTAAGTTGGAAGAAATTTTACCGCAATATCTATATCTGTTATGGTTTTAGGCGAATATAATAATTTTCCCAAAGTGGGCTTTCTTTGGTTTTGCCGGGAGTAGGGTTTATATGGGGCCTAGGGTAAATTATGGACCGATCTTTACAAAATTTTACAGTGTGATCTCTGAACCTATAAAACTGTGACGTACCAAATTTTAGTATAATTAGCCTTATTTGTTAGGGTTGTAGGCGTGCTAAGCTGTTTTCCGGGGGTAGGATTTATATGGGGCCTATGGTCAATTATGAACCGATCTTTACGAAATTTAACAGTTGATATGAAGTCGTGTAAAGCGAATTCGTGCAAAATGTTATATTATTATTACGTGCATTATTCCACCATTTACATTAGTTTTTGTATCAAAATTATAAATTTTTTAGGGTGGTAGTTCTACATTTTGATTCATAGTTCTGATCCTACTGAACCGGTGTTGCTGGATTTTAATCCCAAACTGCTTAGGATAACTACAAGCAATTTGAGACCAAGATTGCGGTTTTCGCATATTTCATATTTTTATTTTGACATTCGGCATTTTTTCGTATGGGCATGATCTACATACACATACATACTTCATTTGTATTCTTTTTTGTATTTTCTCCTTAGCTGGTCATTGTTGCCACTATTGTTGGGAGTAACGACATTTGTGATATTTGGTCAAAAAATTTAAAAACAATGGATAATTCTTATGTTAAGAAACATCTTACCTGTCTTGTTAACAAAATACAATATTCAGGGAATATTAGAAATGTCCTTATCATGTCGATTGTAAATATTATTTGATATTACGATATAAAAGTACAAGGAAATTTCACTTTGTATTTAGATAAAAATTCAATGGTACAAATGTTTTAAAAAATTGTTTGCTCTAAACTGCTAAAAAATAATTATTTTAAAGCTTCAACTTTTCTTAAACTATAAAAAACAAAATGTTTTAAAAAATTTTGTATATCATCGCTTAAATTTTGCATACATCCGAGGTTTGCAGCCCCCCTAAATTTTAAATTTAATCTCAACTACCCGTGCTACATATTTATAATTACACGCAGAGAAAAAACATGTTTAAAAGTAGTCACCTCCAACAAAACTATTTTTAAAGAAAATTTTTAAACATATTATGTTTGATTTAACCATATTATTGTCACCGACTACCATATTATTGTTAAATTGGTCTCCCATGGAGAAGACACAACCATATTATGGTTGTCTTTAAACATCTTTTGGTTTAATATGACAATAATTTGTTGTTAAATTAACAATAGTATTTTCCTCTTTTCAAAGAGCAACATGCTATGGTTGCTATTATAAGTATTAAGCATATTATTATTAACTAAAAACCTGTTTGGAGTCAACCATAATATGAATGTTGCTTCTTGATGGAGGACAAATTTAACCATACTATGTTTGTCGGTGACAAAAGTATGATTAAATTAAACATATGTTTAAAAATTTTCTTTAAAAATTGTTTTGTTCGAGGAGACCATATATAAACATGTTTTTTCTCTGGGTGTAGGTATCAGATGATTTACCAAAATGTAGCCCCTTGCTTAAATATTACCATCTATTTACATTTCGTTACAAAATTAGTCACTAAAATGTATTTGGTTTCGAAAAAAATTTCATACTTAATTTTTAACAAAAATCATTAAAAAATTTTAGCATTTTTTAAACTAATTTTTAGCATTTAGCAAAACCTTGGCTTTATTGCAATAAAATACCACCAACCATTATCACAACGCTAGTTTTGTTGTTTTGTAAAGGACTTGTAAAATTGCCCACTGTAAAATACATACATGTCGTGTGTTACTTTTAAAACATTGCATCTGTAAACGTCAGACGCAAAGTCATCTGACAACATTTCAATTAGAGCATGCTCTATTTTCTTCTGACAAACCATCTGACATCAGTTGTGTCAGAACTCTATGCCGGGAAAAAACAACCGGCAGCGGCGGTCGGAATCATTAGCCGGCTGAAGTTAATATTTTACAATACCGATGTATGTATGATAATTTCACCATTGAATATTAATTATGTTCATATATATAAGAAAAACGTTTTATTATAATATCCTAAATTGGTTTCTTCGAATTTAAAGAAAAAAATGTTAAGATGGCTGAACTCTTTTACGGAGCAAATAAAAATTTTTGTGGCGGCAGCACGATATTTTGAAACCGAGAACTACTTTTGTTTCTGCAATAACTATGCGAAAAAACAGAGACAATGTCATGTGACCAAATATTATAAACCTTATGTACATGTGACTTGAAAACTTGACAAGTCAGATGTAAAAAACATGTCGTCTACGGGCACCTTAAGCAAACGCAGCATACAATTTGCACACAGCTTCCTCATCTTTAAATTTTAGGTCAATATGCGATATATAGCACATTTTGAAAGGCTTATTAGTTCAGCTGGCCCACGCACCTTTAGTCGATGATTTTACAAAACTATTTTGTGGTTTTCTGAGCCATTTCTGGTGTGGATATCTCAATTGATCGACCACTACGGCTGCTTTCTACTTGGCAGCACGTACGCTAACGTGAAACTCTGTCACACAATATGTTGTTAAAGAGGGAAAAGACTCCACAGATTAAATTCTAGTTAGGCTTTGATATTAATTTGACTGAGATCTTTCAAATGGTAATTTTCTACAGATCATTTATGTTTAATGGGTTAAAAGTAATAATGAACTACGTGACGCGTTCAACATGTCGCACAGAAATACATATTTTATGAAACAGAAGATTGATGTCCTTCGGTGTTAACGCTTGCGGGGTAAACAATGTAGCACGAAATATAAAATCAAGCAGTAATTTAATGCTTCTTTTTAACATGTTTCTTATAAATTATTGAAATTAATAATTATAATGATAGTTAGTGGTGAATGTTGAAAAAACGTTTAAGATCAAGTTTTTCCAAATCTTAAGGGGTTTAACGCAATGAATTTGATCAGATAAACAAGATCTGTATATTGGCTGTAAAGAGCATATCTGTTCAACAGTTTGCATTTTGTACAATTCAGGTGAACTGTTCTCGAGATCTTGCGAAAGAGTTCAAACAACTGCAGAAAAACACGATTTTCGCGAATATATCAAAAGCTCAAATTCAAAACTAAATGAGTGCAACATTCGTATTCAGCAGACCCAATTTAGCGTAAAAATATCTCATTTTTTAGTTCAATATTTTTGGGGCATAGTCTTGTTACCCATAGTCTCTTAATAAGGACCCACTTAATAATATCACATAGTGTAAGTTATCACTTTGCTTACAAACCATTATTTTCTGATCTGATTTTATTTTGAATTCCTTTTTTATACGCATTTAAGTTGAAGAAAACGAAAGCGTTTTCCAATTGGGATCTTTACAATGTAATTTAAGACAAGAAATGAAATACAAAATACTGTCCAATGTCTAATGTTTTTATTTTTGAATTTATTCGTAATAATCTTCTTCGTATTAACATAACTGTTATACCAAACAAATTCTCTTAAATATATTTCTTCTCTTTCTCGCTAAAAAAAAACCATGACCATACATAACCGCTATTTCAGTTTTCCAACATATTTCGAATAATGTCGCATTTGCTCTCTATTTTAATATCTTCCTTTTATTTTGTCTCTTCGTCTCTACATAACGGAATTTCATGGTTGTCGGCTTTTATGTACACTTTCGAATATTTTGTTTTTTGAGTTGTAGAAAATAAAGAAATAACAACAAACGAATACCTAATTTTTTTTTTCTTTAAATACACTTTTTTTACGCTCTTTATGTGTTTTTTTTTCGAAATCGTTCGAAAACGAACGAATTTCGAAAGATAGAAGAAGATTTGAACGAAGTTGTTTTTTTTTTGCGAAATTACTCTTTCTTAAAAGAAGAAGAGCTCGTTTTTGGGAAATCTTGCAGTTGTTGTTGTAGTTTTTAAACATTTTTTATTACTACGTTTGATATTTTTCGCAGAATGGTTAAAAGTAGTTGTAGTTTTGTCAGTAGATGTATTGCGAACGTCGTATTTAACGGTACGTGTTGTAAAATCGTATGCGTGCAGTACTAAATCTTGTGAATAAATTTTTGCTTAAAAATTGTTTGCCTACTTTTTGTATACTTTTTAAAGCAAAGTAAAGTTAAATTAATAGATAAAGCAATTTAAAGAAAGTAAATAGTTATTGTGCATAATTAAAAAAAAAAAAAATAAATAAAAAGTATTAAAAAAAAAGCAAAGAAAAAAGATGTATAAGAATTTATAAAAAAATAAATTCACAAAAAAAAATTTTAGAAGTTCAATAAAAGTATTTAGTGTTTAAGCACCTTTTAAGACCACAGCATCTTCGGGTAAAACGAAAAGTGATTTTTTATTTTACACCATCAGCGTTCAAGTAAATATTACCGAATCTAATACATTTACCAAAAAAAAAAAAACCAAATATAGTTTTTTGTTTTTACTACTCAAATATGAAATAATACGAAATAAACTCTTTCATTTTCACAATGTTTTTGTTTAGGTTTTTTTTTGTGTAAACTTATTTGTGCTGACTGTGCTATTTTTCACCATCTTCCTTATGTTTGCGTTTGATTGTAGAACATTTTTTCTATTATTTTGCTAATGTTGGTTGAGTTCTCCTTTATTCGATTTTGTCATATACAAACTTACATACATATATAAAATTAAAGCTAATAGTGTACCATATACCAAAGTTTTTAAGTGTATGAGTGTGTGAGTGCGCTTGTATGTAGGTACGTGTATATAACCTAGTTTTTTGTTCCATACTTTTGCTTTCCTGTTTTAAAACATACGCTTTTATAATGTTGATAGCTCCTCCAAAACGAAAACAAGTAGAGATGGTACTTGTACACTTCAACATCAACATCAACTTCATCATTATCAACATCATTATCTTCCCTGTCGTCGTCTCTGTCATCAACTGAAGGCAGTTCTTACTTTAAGTCGTCTGCCACTATTACTAACAAATACATTAATTCACTATTTAACAATGTCTACTGGTTTACTTTTTCCAAGATTCTACACACCGTCAGAATGTTTGGCCGGAAGTTTTGGCTTTGATGGAAGACTTTTTTTTTTTGTTCTTAATGTTCTCAAACGATTTTATAATAATATTCATTAATTTTATTGAAATGTGTCTTAAAATCACTTCAATTTATTTGAGTTACTGTTGACAATTCCTGTTAAAGTTGGTAAAGAGAAATTTATGGCACCTTTATAAATACACAGAAAAATTTACCAGTAGTTTTTTTTTATCAATTAAAAAAAAAATTGTTTAAAAAGTATTTCAATTCAATCGATGTGATAATTGAATCAATTATTTTTTTAGCTGAAAGAAAATTAAAAATTTAATTTTGATTTAATTAACATTTTAGTTGTTTTGAAATAAATTTAATTTAATTGACTTTTTTAACTTAATTGACTTTTTTCGTTTAAAATAAAATAACTTGTAGGGAAAATAAAATAAATTGTTGCTGGGAATTGTCAAAACCTGAGCTATATTTAATGAAATCAATAAACAAATTGCTTGAAACGGCAAAGTTTTTTGATCATTTTTTTAATTAAAATTAAAACTATCAATTGCTGAAAAAAAAATTCAAATCTTAAAATTTTTACAATTTTTATTAATCAATATAATAATTTTAGTAATAGGTGCAAAATCAACAAATTGATTGCTTGATTGTATGAACTTGGTATGAATTTGATGATTAGAGACAATTTTATATTTTTTCTATGTACAGTTGTTATAATTCATTAAATATTTTCTGACATAATGATTAGTGTAAATTTTAAAATGTTGAATTTGAAAGGAAAGTATTTTTTTTATATAAATTAAAATATTCACTGAAAATACCTCTTTAAAGTTGTTGGTATAAAAGTAGTTAAAGTTCATTTCGATTTGAATTCCAGCTGTACAGCAAAACGGAAGAAAAGGGGAAACCTTGTTATAAAGTAACCCCCATTTTCATAAAAAATATTTTAGGTTTATAGCAGGTTTATGAAACGAATTTTCTGTGAAAAGTTTTTTAATAAACCTTTTATTAATCAAATATATTTCTTATAAATATGGGGGTAAGAGTTTCAACCGATTTTTACTTCGCATACCACTTAAGACCCCCCCCCCCCCCATTTTGTTCTTAGTTACAAAACGTATGGAGAAATAATTTTTAATATCAATGGATGTATCAGAAACTAAAAGGCCTAACTCCACTAAATAAAACGTAGAGTAAATTAGCATTGTTTGAAAACTTGATCTGAAAAATTCAAGATATTACAAAAAGGAAGTTGCCGAACACGCGAAGTGTTGTAATTTATTTTACAGCAACATATGATGGCTTAACTTTATTATGTATGTTTTGCAATCACATATCTGGCTGGTTGCTTCTGAAAAAATCAAATAAGATTTAAACCCTTTACCAATTCCTCACATCTGTTAATGAAAAAATATTAATAAACGAAGAACAAAATAATTTTCAAAGAAATCACAAGATGGTAATCCCTGCAGATAACGAGACTGGTCCATACATGCGTGTAAAGAGTAGTCCACAAAGCAGTAGGAGTACTCCAAAACTAGTCCAATTATATGGTTAAAAGGTGGTCTATTTAACATTACGATGTCCTAGGAGTGGACCATATGACCCACCGAAGTAGTCCCTAAACTACTCCATGGAGTACTTTAGTGGGTTAGTTTCAAAAGTGCTCCATGTTACTGCGTTTTCACTTATCGCCTTTTATGGCGTGCACTGTAATCCATTATTACTATTATTATATATATTTAATTGGTATTTTTAATTTTTTTTTTATTTTTTTCACAAATCTTAAAAAACTTTCCTGTTTCACTTTTAAATAAATTAATAATGGACAATATCAAGGCTACCAATGTGTAATACTGTAAACTATAGTATAGTATACCTACCAATTTGTCTAATATGGTCCATACTACAGTACATTGGACCATGTTGTAAGTAGTCCATTTAAGCCACAATGGACCACGTAGTCCAATATAATCTGCAGGGATATGACAAAATTGAGAAATTTTCGTAAAGTCGAGTTAAGGCATGGTCAGACCTAACAAACATTTGGCAACAAAATCAAAAAAAGCGATCAAACTTGAGCTTTATTTTTAAAAATTTTTAATGATTTACTAAACTTTTTTTGTAAAATAATAATTGCATAATGTAATTTAGAAACAGAATGTGAATTTTTTCTTTTTCATAAGTTATTTTTAATTATATTCACCATTTTACAACTCATAGAAGAACATTCGAAAAAATTGTCAATACAACTAAAAGTAATTAAGAAACACCACAGCGTTTTTCAGAAGGAAATAATTAACAGTAACACATCACAATATTGCCTATAGCTTCTACAAATCAGGTTTTTGTTTAAATTAGCCTTTTGATAGTTCAACGATTTAAATTTCAAATTCTAATAAAAATAATTGGTTGCATATTTTTATTCCCGAATTTCCCCGAATTCTAGTTCGGAACCGTTGGTCTAAAGTGTAGAAGTTTTCCAGAAAATGTATTTCTGCCTATACTTAGGCATATACTATACTATGAGTGATAAACAAACTTCTGTGCCGATTTTGTGTAGTAGCCGAATTTTAGTTGCGTTGTCAAAAAGCAACGTATCCGAAATATAAATTTATATCTGGTAATATAAATAAACAAAAATATGATGAATTCTCCGCTTTTCTATTATCAATGATTGTCGATGAGAAAAAGTAGTGAATAACTTTTTCTCAATCATCGACAGCTGTTGGGCGCCATTTGAAAAGCAAATCCGATATGCTAGAATCGATGTCTGTACCTATAAATAAATTCTCTTGCTTCAGAGCATATTTAAGCATTATTTAAAACGGCTGTGAATTTTTTAGTAGAGACTGCAAAAACTAAACCGAGTGTTAAAAGTTGTTGACACGTTGATTCAATTCATTTGTTACTCAAGTAAGGCAAACATTTTGTTTTAAGTAATTTTTGTTTATAATCTTTCAAAAGATAATAGCGAAATTCACCCTTGATAGTAAAGTCCCTTGTAGACCTTGTTAATCTTATAATTTTAGTAAAAACAGTAACATTTACAACACTGCAACAACAAAATGTATTAGACTAAAATATACTACGCTGTGGTTGAAAAATCCCACAAAAAGCAGTTGTAAGCAAAGTGTGTGAATTTACCAGAATAAAACAGTTGAATAAACTTTATCTGTCTTTTTCTCTCACTCAGCAAATTCATTAATTTACAATGCATACGAAAAAGACACTCACGCTTTGAAGTATAAAATCGTATTAAATATAGCAGAGTTGTACACTTAATACAAAGGGTGAAAACCGCTTATAAAAAAAATGGCTGCAGTCCATTAAGATCAACAAAATAAAATAAGATAGAAGACTACACAGTAATTTTAAGCAATAGCAAATATTCAGATTTACTGATAAATATTTCTTTTAATATTAAAATATTTATTTTTTTTATTTATATATGTATCCATATTTATATGATAACTCCTAAATGGCAAATACAATATATGATTTCTCTTTAGCACTACAATGATTGCTCAACATCTTTAAGTAATTTTCGCTTAAATGTCTAAAGTCCGGTTTTACAACTTACCGATAGCTGAAGGTAGGAATTTCTTGGCCGTATAAAAAGTGTTCCAACTTATCTTTAAGCCAAAGTGATTGATAAGTTAAAGGAAGGTTCATCCTACCTCACTGGTTAAAGTTATGGAAAACTTTTCTTACATCCTGTAAAATCCTACCTTAAGCTGTTCGCAAGTCGTGAAAATGGGCCTAATTCATCCTTAATCGTCTGGATTCAGACACAAACCATGAAACGTTCACTATATACCTTAATGTTCCAGATAGACACCTTTGCAGTATTTCAATGTTGAGATTGCTAGTTGTTTCCCACAATTGTAAAGAAACGGTCCATACTGGCTTCAACATTGCTGTAATTTTATCCATTTTGTTAATCAAAATAACAAATATGTTATAAAAGGTCCAAAATTAATCAAAACACGTTAAAAAATCCAAATGGAAATCAAAACTTTACGGTTGCCTTATTATTTATTAATTGCCAACTGATATTGACATCAGTTCCTATTTGCAATATATTTTCGGTAACTGTTAACTCAATTTAAGCTCGGTAGCCATGCATAAACATTAAAGTTATATATTGATCATACGTCCTGTTTATCTATTAATGCAAATATACGAGTATCAAACTTCTTAGGCGTATGAGTGTTGAAAAATACATATGAGTTAAAATTAAAATATTTGTCATACGCCAAAGAGATTTTAAAAATTGCCATTTAACGACAACTTGCTATTTAAAAGTGCATTAAAAAAATCTGAAAATTAAAGCTGACACACTACACTTTATTATTTAACATCCACAAACCTAATTAACGTTTTTTTCTTCTATGTTTTGACTTAGTATTATTAATGGTGTTTCGCTTTTGTAAAGATTTAAAAAAAAAATGAAGCGACATATATTGAGAACTATTTTAACTCCTCCCAATTTTAAAGAGTTGTACTACGTTTGTCAATATAAGGCAAGGTTTATAAGAAAGATGTTAAAATAAATCAAAAACTTTTATCAAAGTTGTCTTTGGGAATACATAATTATTTATTAAAAGATTTGGTTTGTTGTGCCTAATTCCCTATTTTTATTCTTGATAAATACAGTGAAATTTATTGCTGTATGATAACCTGCTTCTATGCGCATTTCACTTGTTGCTAAGGCCAGATCATCAGGAAACGTTTTCCCAAAAAATTTTTGGAAAAGCCAAAAATAACAGTAAATAAGACTATAGAGGGAATGAGAATTACAAGCACTCAAAAAGTCTTATTTGCAACGATATCAAAGCTTATGCTCCACCAATAAATTTTTCTTGTTTAATCAAGAATAAAAATAGGGAATTAAGCACAACAAACAAAATCTTTAAATTTAATTATGTCTTCCCAAAAACAACTTTGATAATAAATTTTGCAAGTGCACGTGAATAATAAACTGAGCTGGCAAATTGTTTTTATTTTGATTTCTTGCGAAAACAACAAAGCAATTCGATTTTGTTTTTAATTTGTTTTTTCTTTACCCACTTACAACAACAATTAATATTGGGAGAATTTCAACTAATTGTAGTGGGGAATGTAAGAAAAGATAAACTCATTGTTTTATTGTTGGAACTTTGTTTCAGTTTTGATATCGTTGCAAATTTGACTTTTTTTATGTTTCTAATTCTCATTCCCTCTGTAGTCTTATTTACTTATAGTTTTGGCTTTTAAAACATATTTTGGGAAAATGTTTCCTGATGTTCTGGCCTATGCAACCAGTGAAATGCGCATAGAACCAGCTTATCCTCCAACAATAAATGTTCAGTGTTTTATTAAGAATAAAAATAGGGAATGTAGCAAAACCAAAATAAATTTATTGGTTGAGGATAAGCTTTGATGTCGTTGCAAATAAGACTTTTTGAGTGTTTGCAATTCTCATTCCCTCTGTAGTCTTATTTACTGATATTTTTGGCTTTTCTAAAATTTTTTTGGGAAAACATTAATTCAATTGCTTTAAGCCGGATTTATATAGAACGACTTTTTCCCGTGGGTGATGAGGCATAATTTAAAATTTTCTGAGCGAATTGTGAAAACAGCTCATCTGCTCTGAAAACATTCCTACACCTTTCGCCTATAAAATTAGAAATCATGCCTGTTCTCCCTAGCAAAAACTCTAGTGTTGGTGTTTTGAAAAAATTGAATATTTATTTTTTTTTTCAAACATTTAATTACCGTTTTCTATGAAAAAGCACTTGAAGTTAGTCTTTGTCAACCACAACATCGTACATTTATAAAATCCAGTAAAAGGAATACAAATATATTGCTTAAATATATTTCTGATATCCAGCTTAAAGTAGATTCCAATAGCCTCATATTATTTGTGTTATCTTTTCTATACAGATTTTCTCAGGGGCATTCATTTTAAAGAAGTAAAATATACGACCATGTTCTAGAAATCGTAATCGAGTGGAATTAATAACTTTTAATTATCTGACACTAAACGTTGCCAACATATTTTGTAACCCTTATAATGTGTTAAAGTTTTAACGATCACAAGTTAACAATAACCATTGCCATTTATGTTATTTTGTTTTATGTAGGTTTTAAACAATTCGCTTTTAATCTTTATGTCTACAACCAAAAATTATACGTTAAATATATACCATCATACCCGGGTAAGTCGTGTTGATTGGAAGTGAATTTGGTCAGATTGACATACTGTTTTATGTTTTTTCTGTGGAGATCTACAAGAAATGCCGACAAAGAATGCCAAAAACCGGGTTGTGTGTAACACTTACGGAAAGTAACCTTTTGACAAAAATGCTTAAACAAAATATAAAAATTTTGTAAAAACCTATACCTTATGAATCTCTGTATCTCTATTTTTCTAGTCTATTTTTATTCAATTTTTTAATGTAATAGAAACTAAAAAATCAAATTAAATTAAACATTCATACAATTATGTACATATTTGCATTTTGAATCAAAAATGGTTTGAATTCTTCTGTGCCGGTCGTATGGTTAAGGGGTGACTCCCATAAACTGCTTGTAGATATTTTCCAAAAAAAATATTTTTTTTTTGGTTTTTTTTTAATATTAAAAAATAATATTTTAGGAGCATATTAAAAATTTCAAGTCGGTAGTTCACCTGGTAACAAAAATATATAAAATTGAATAGGAAAAAACTACCCGCGTAGGTGGTTGTAGACATAAAGGTTAATATTATTAATAAAAAAAACTACAAAGAACACGAACAAAATTCCAACAAATATATAAATATATGTATTAAAAAAACCAATAACATTAATAACATTAACAATAATAAAAACAGCTCTTTATACCACACTGCTTTTTTAAACCTTTGATTAAATTGAAGATTTAGCTTGACAACATTATTACAAAATTAACACGCAATGCTTCTACAATATAACAGTTTTTTTTTTGAAACCCTGGGACTAAAATATGCTTTTCTAATGGCCGTTTTCTCATTAGCCGATTAACTTTTTTCCCAACGAAAAACTGCACATTAAAGAAATTTGATTTTCGTAATGTCTAATTTGCTTATATGTCGCAAAGCTAACCGGCACTCATCTGGCAAATATTTATTTTCTGTTAATTTGCCGTACAGATTAATTCAATTCGCTGACTCCAAACTTTTACCCTGTATTTCGAGAGGTGTTGCCAACTGAAAACAATGTTTTTTGTCGGTATATTCAGAAAACCAAAATCGTTAACGATCAGTTTATCGGTCTAATAAATTTATGTCGACATTAAGTAACAGGCAGTTTGTCGATATATTGAGAAAATGGCCATAAGTGTTTGGTTGTGATTGTGTGATTTGTTTTATAATTTTGATTTGATTTTTTTTAAGATATACAAAAATTAAAAAATAAATCTTAAAAAAAAAATCGAAAAGTCAAAATTAAATAAAATAATTAAAAATTCAACAAAAAAAAAAAAAAAAAAAAAAATATATATAAGTACCATGCATACAGTGAAAACCCGGATTTTTAAAACTTCAAGTTAAGATATCTCAGAGAAGAAACCAGCCATGACAAAGGCTAAACATTTATATTTAAGTTAATTGATGGAACTTGCAACGACATATCAGGTTTTAAAAATAAAGATGAAATTGCGTTGTTATAACGTCTCAAATATGGAGAAAAATTCTGAGTACTGATTCGGTTTCAGCGAAACTTAAACCCTTAGAAAAGTATTCTTTGACCTGTTTGGTCTTATTTAAGAACGCCTCGGTTTTCCAGATTTGAGGAATAGTTCTCGCCAAGAGCAGTGGTACTCAAAATTCGAGGCATAAGGAACAATTTATATATTTTTTAATTAAAATTTTAGATAATGACCGATATTTGATGCACCACTAGTGGTAATGGAGTGCATAAAAATTGTTCCTTTATGCAAAATAACTTTTAAATTAGCAAAATCTGTCGTTTTTATTGACAAATATTTATCAACCTCTTATTCATTTTTTTTTGCATGAATAATTAGTTTTCTTAGTTCTATGAATGAATATAAATTGAAGGGCTTATTGTAATAATATCATAATACCCTAATCCAAAAATTAGATTCATGTGTTTTTTTTTCAGGGAAACCGTAAAAGGGTGTACAGTATAAATTCATGAAAGCCATATCTTTAATATTTTTTTCTTTTAACTTTAAGTCCGATCATCTCAAAACAACGTTTTTTTGTGGCATAGGCTGTTTTAAGAACAAGCCCTTCAATTTTAAATCGATAGTGGATTTTTTTATATTAATGAGTAAACAATAGTTTACAACAAAATCTGAGTCAATAATCGGTTTTTGTATATAAGCAATGACAAAATCCCACTGGAAATTCCGCTTAAGTCCCAAATCGATAGTGAGGGTTTTATTTAAAAAATCCTTATTGACGAATGATTTCCTGCGTATAAAACGAGTGCAGTAGGCTGTTGCTCTTGCTGCAGTAACGATGCTGGAATCACTGAAACATCTGGTCCAGATTCGACTAAACACCTGGATTTCGATTTTAAATCTAGAAAAACAAGGCGACATAGCTGTTGGCTGCTGCCAAAGTATAATAAGTAACTCGACTCATTGACAATCACTCTCAGCAAGTACTTAGTCGTGCATAAGTCCCAATTTCCACAATGCAAGTCTTATTGATAAACTTATCACATTTTCTTCTTTGAATCAACCTCGGCGTTTTCACAATGCTTATCTTATTGCTAAAATATTACTGTTTTATGTATGCAGTACACACGTATGTGTGCGTTTTTTACATTGCGAATGAGAAAACAAAACGTATATGGCGAGTACAGCAAGCTGAGTACTCGTTTCTTTTCCCCTCGTCACTCTCGCCTACAAAGTAGCAAGCTGATCAATAAGACTTGCATTGTGGAAATTGGGACTAACTCAAATATGTTTTTGTGAAGAGTTTCATAAAAATGTTTGAAATTTTATTTTGTTTGAATTCATTGTAATTTAAATTACATATAATAACAACATTTTCATTCAGTATAAAATCCAACACAGAAAAAATTATTGTCAAAAATTAAGAAAAATTATTTTTTTTTTTGATTTGTGAAAATTAAGAAGTTTTTGCCATTGAAAGTATAATAAAAGTGATGCGAAAAAATCCAAAATTGTTCCAACAACTGAAATAGTGATAACCATTGGTATTTTCATTCATAATTTTCAATTTATATTTTGTGACATTTGTTTTAATTTTTCCTCTCAAAAAAGCGTTGAATTCACATAGCAACAGTACATGTTGAGGTTAATTTACAAATATAAACGAGTCGAGTTACTTTATATACTTTGGCTGGTGCCATCCATCACCAAAAATTGAGCGAGTTTTCTTCATTCAACTGCTTTAAATAGCAAAGAGTAACATATTGCATAGCTTTTCTCCAAATTTATAATGATATCAGCAAAGAGGTTTGTGTTTTCTAGAGCAGGATTTTGAACGATTTTGATTTTGTTGCAAAGACTTTCTACGTTCAATATTGTCAAGCCTGCTCAAAGGTTTTTCTGATGCTGAAGATACATCGTGTGCTTTCGTATCGCTGCAATCGCAAGTTTTATCTGCCATTGTCCCAAACTTTTCCAAACGGTCTTCACTGACAGACAGAATGGCTTTCATTTGAGACGGTAGCCGCTGCGTTCAATTTTCTTTTAAAATATCATCAGCATTTGACTTAATAAATCTGATGATTTTTTTTTTTATCAGAAAATTTCACCTCAGTCAAGAGTTTTTTAACACGTTTTTCCTTAGAGTCTGAGAACGATCATACGAGTTTGGCCTTTAAAGTTTCATACATATTCTTAGCAGGAGGGTTCATGATGACGTCTTAAACCTTCTCGAGTATGTTGTTCTCTATTGAAGCCACAATAGCCTGAAATTTTGCACATCTTCAGTAAATCCATTACAAATTGCGACTCTATTTGCTTGAACAAAATTAATGAATCTGAACGCCAAAATGTTGGTGCTTTAACATAGACTCTTGAAATTTCGATGTGGGCAGCATTTGATGATATAAATGCAAAATCTCCTTTCGATGTAGACATTCTTCCAACTCGATGAAATGGGATTACCAATTTGTGTAAATTTCAATAAAAAGAAAATCTTTTTCTTTTATACTTACAAAAAAAAAAAAAAAAAAAAAAAATATAAAAAATTAACTAACCGGCTTATAAAAATTTTTCATGTAATAACAAATTCAATGAAATACGGATTTTGATAAAAAAAATTTAATTTTGTTTTTACAAAGGATTTTCTGCAAAATGTTTGACACCACAGTAGTGGACAGGTTATTATTCGTTTGTGCTGATGTTCTTCACACCTTAAAATATTGGTCCTACCCACCCAACTGTTTGTATACCGATCGGCTCAGAATAACTTTTTCAATAGATCTAAAATGTATGGCTCGCTGGCTGTATATGTAAAACATATGCCAAAGTTCTGATCGCAATTTTGGAGCTAATTTGATGAAATTTGGAACGTAGTCTTTAATTGCTACAATGACCAATCCTATTTAACCTATTAAGAATCGGTCAATAATTTCCCATAATTAAGTTCAAATTTATTTTATTTCAATCTTAATCAGCTTACCAATTTTTTTTGGAATCGCCACCATTGCTACGATGTCGTGTAAAAATGTTGTGTTGGCAGGTTCAGAATTGAACAAAGGTCCTATATAAACCCCCTCCTTAAAATCACATAAAGGCACAAATTTCATATAAATGAAAATATCTTAATAATATTTGGCATAAAGGACTTTCGGATTAATTTTAAGCTCCTAGTATAATTTTATTTTGGTGGGTCCAAGATTGCCCATGGGTCCCCAGTAGTGTACACTCTCGAAAAATGTTCTCAAAATTCTGTAGTGCAGGGTATTATATGGTCTACTTTTGTAACGTTACGTCATCAAACAATTTTTTCTTTAGAACAATTAAATGGGGTTATTTTTTAGATCCCTTCACCTTGCGATGGACGTTGTTATTATAATTTTTTTTTATTTTTTTACAAAATTTGTGGGAAAGTATTTTTCAATGAAGATGAAGAAGAAGGGAGTTACCCTTATTTTTTAAACAATTTATTACTTTTTTATGAAAGTGTAGAGCGCAACATGCTCTACATTAAGTGAAAGAAGAGAACAATTTGAGCAACATGGATGTGAAATAAAAGCGTTAATGCTTGCCGGCCCAAAAGTAGACTTTGCTATGGAAATTCTCATATTGAAATTACTAACATAACGATTCAAGGTTTTTCTCAAAACTATTGCAGAGCTTTTGCATTTGTAGGTAACATGAACCAAATTTTATTTAAAGTACACCTATACTTTGATTAACACGACAAATCTGTTCCTGAAAACATCCTGTAAATCGAAAAAGTCCCAAAAACGGATAAATTAAAAATTTTGCTGAGAAAATTAATTTATATTAAACATTTTTTCGAATGTGCTTCTATGAGTTGTATTTCAATTTATAAAGCTTTTTACAATAGTCTAATTCCCTCAATATTTCACATGCTTTTTAACTTAAGCCAACCTTTGGTTAACATTGAAGCTATAGATATGTACTTATAATTATGAAAAAATTTTGAATATAATTAAAAATAACATGCGAATAAACAAACCATCATAACTTCATCAGCATCATGAAAAAAATTATTTTACTTTTGTCGAAATTTTACAAATTTAGATTTGATGAAATAACTTTTGTGCATTTTATATTGTTGTATTTGACTCAAGTTTAAACCGATGCTTATATGAGAAAATTTTAAATGCAATTTATTTAAATGGTATAACGTATTTTATGATGCATAAATGCAAACACTTAACCACGAAAATAAAAGCAAATAATTAATCACGAAATAATTACAGATAGTTTAAATAGCAAACTGTAATTGCCCAAGTTTGGATGTGTACAAGCGTAAAATGCTTTTAACCGATGTGCGACTAAGTGATAAATATTGTACTGATTTTTTAATAAATTTTGATTCTTCCTGCTGGGAAATCCCTTTTTTATTTAATGCTAGTGGTGCCATACGAAAATACATGTTTGGAAATATACGTTAATTTGAAAAACTGTGTAAAGGCTTGAAGTGCAGAAGCTACGTGTGTAAACGTATACACTGATAGAAAAGGCGTCATAACGCTGATGTATTTTGACAACAGTACAATGACAAGTATATAATATGTGAATTTTTGCTCCTAATTTTACTTTTTAAACATAAAAATAATGTTAATAATATATTATGACATGATATATTATGCCATCTTACCTATGACAGTTTGTTATCTCACTGATGACATGATATATTATGACATCGAACTGATGACAGTTTGTCATCGCACTGATGACATGATATATTAAGTCATCGCACTAATAACAGTTTGTCTGTACTGATGTCAAAATACATCAGCTATCAGTTTTATACAAAATGTGGCATCGAATTGATATCACTGTTGTCATAGCGTAGATGACGCATAAAATATGACAAAATTTTAGGATGACATTCGTCATTGGATTGATGTCACTTTTTGCCTCATTGATGACATTTGTAATAACATTGATTTCACAATTCTGATGTTAGGGCATCATCAATATGAAGATGCAGTTTTCTATGAGTGTAGATTAACAATTATAGTTTTCTATATACAGGCTTTCAAGGTCAATAATTTAATGTAAATAAAAGATTATTTATTTCATTTTCAATAAAATCCGACGTTTCGTTGGTATTCTTTCCAACTTCTTCAGGGATTGAGTTTTATTAAAATAATAATCTTTTTTCGTCAGTTTACATCATTTATAAAATATATCACAGTATTTTGTATAGGTGGACAACAAAGACAATACAAATGCAAACTTCACCATTGCAATACTGTAGTAATAATAACAACTGTGATTTAAAAAAAAAGGACAAACTTTCTGTGATAATTTTTAAATTTACATATATTTATTTTAATATTTTAAGTTTTGTGTTGTATTGTCCACCTATACAAAATACTGTGATATATTTTATAAATGATGTAAACTGACGAAAAAAGATTATTATTTTAATAAAACTCAATCCCTGAAGAAGTTGGAAAGAATACCAACGAAACGTCGGATTTTATTGAAAATGAAATAAATAATCTTTTATTTACATTAAATTAATGACCTTGAAAGCCTGTATATAGAAAACTATAACAACTATTTAGAGTAATCAAAAAAGAAGGTCGATAAATACTTATAATTGTAGATTAACTATTTTAAATAATTGTGCAGGATATATTTTCTGAACAAAGAATAAAAAAATTATTTTTGCTAAAAATATTAAAAAAAAAATCGTGTAAATTGAGGCATTTTTCACATCCCTCGATGTAAACGAAAACCAAAAAAATCATTTAAAAGTGAAATCTTGCAGAAAAAGTATCATATGAATCAAAGTATAAGTGTACTACTTCCTTTAATTCAGTGACAAATTTTTTCATTATATTTGTTTGCTTTTTTAGTCTCTATTCTTTAAAATACATGATAGTAACGAAAAATATCTTTTATAACATTTATCGTAACATTTTTATAAACATCATTTTAACTACTCATATTATCCCTTGTAATAAGTTTGTTTCCAACTACAATTCATATAAAACTTACGCATTTGTGTGTCACAATTGTTCTTTTATTTTAACAACAATTTTGTTGTCTTTAGCCTTTTTTCTGTTTTTTTTTTCATAGTGGTTTCGAGGCATTTTGTACGTTTAAGTTGCTTTTTTATGGGACTTTGCATGTGTTTTTTTTTTCTTTTTTTACGAGTTTCGCTATTTGTTTTTGTTACTTTTTCAACTTCTGCCATTTGTTTATATACTTTCAAGTTAAATCTTATTTTATTATTTTGTATTTATGTACTTACATATTTATATTTAGACTTGTATATTACTCGTATTATGCCGGTTCTTTAGTTTACGAGTTCTCGTTTGTTTTCTAAGTAAAAGGCACATGCATGAGTAGTTTCATCTTAAATTTCTTTTGCTAATTTTAAGCCAACATTGGGGGATTATTCTGCTATTTATATATACAACTAGCATTACCCGGTCCGCTTTGCTGAGCCTTTGAGTATTGTGTTGGTGCATATTTTTCGTTTTATCACTTTAAGAATGAATTTTCCTTATATTCGGATTACCGACGTAAATTGGTTTCGAGTGATGTTCTTTAAGTAGAAAATCAACCGACCAAATAATAATGAAAATATCCTTTGAAATTTAGATGACTTCATAGCCCACTTCTAAAGGTTTCGTGGGTCTATCTGATAAACAATCAAGTGGAGGGTGTTCTGCCTCCGATACTAATATTAATCTTTCTTTTCCTACTGACCTTGAATCATTTATTTGTTAAATATTTCGATAAATGACGCACGTGGATATCGGAATAACATAGCAAGATTTGAAAAGTTCCTCTTGTAAAAAACATACAATGTTTAGTGCTGATGCTCTTCGTGTGTTAATGAATTCAGTGTTGCCAATTCTTTCTCAATCAAATTAGCTACTTCAATACCCCGGCTTGCGTCGTATCAAAGTGCGCTTTTTTTTAAAATTCTATGATGTCGAAGTTGCATTGTTAGTGCTTCGATTTGCGTCGTGGATATAAAAATGTTTGTACATAAAAAAAAGTCTAATGCAAATATGTGTGTAAATGTTGTCTGCTAGTAACAGGTTAAAGAGCGTTAGTAGTTTCAAATTACATTTGCTGAAGTTAAGTTAAGTCTACATATTTTGCAACAATGAGTCAAAAAAAAAAAAAAAAAAAAAAAAAAAGGAAGCAGATAAGCTTCGAACAAAAACTGGGCTTTTTGAAACGTTGTAATTCAAGGGAAAATGCTTTTGATATTGAAAGAAATCTTGGACTAGCTCCTTCTGCATTAAAATTCATTTGTTGTAGCAGAGACGCAGATAAAATTAAAAAATTTTGTCGAAAACGGAAGGTCGTTACAAGATAAACAGATTACAAAAATTATAAGTCCTTTTATGAAAAAAATAGAACCACTGCTTATCATTTGGATTGAAGACAAAAATCAGCGAAGAATGCCCTTAAAACAAATGTTAATTCAAAAGAAAGCTTTAACTTAATTTGAAGCTCTTAAAAAAATTTTTATATTGTTTCAGCAAAAATTGTGAACCTCGAAGCCAATTAAATGAAAATCAATACAAATATATTTGGGAAATCGTGCTTCGGTTTGCGTCGTTTTGGTGCCAAATGGCAACGCAAACCAGGGTATTGGTGTACATTTGTAGTAAAAAATGGCTCAACAATGGCTTACGAAATGCTACACCAAATTGTATTACAAAAAACTTAAAAAATGTACGTACTAAATGTACTAAAAATTAACATACGAGTTCATTTTGTTTGTATTAATACAATTCAATTAGAAATAAATTAATTACAAGAACATTTTATGGTGGTTCATCGATTTTTCTCTATTGCCGATAAAATAAATTTTTTTAAATGTAAAAGTCATTTGCGTTAACTTATGAAGAAAAGTTCAATGATCCACTTAATGGCTAAAATGGCAACTCTAATTGTGTCTTAAGATAATTGTGATAACTAAATTTAAAAACTCTAGCTGTAGAAGTCCTATATGTGGTTTTTTCTGTTTCTACCACGCTTGTTTTTAGCCTGTTGAATGGAGTAGTCCTCACCCTTTGGCGCCTTTACACCAGGGCTTTAAAACTGCAGTCGAAACCAGTAATTGTCGAACAAAAACCAAAAATTTGTGCTTAAATTTTCGCTTAATGAGTTGGTTTGGCAGCGCCTTTTTTACATTTAATGAATCAGAAGTAAAACCAACAGTTTTTCTTAGCCAATGACAAACAAAAGAGTGGAAGAAACAGCAGTTTTTCTTCTTTGACTTCAGTTTTTTAAACGCTGCATTACACTAATTTCAAGTTAAATTGTTAACCTTCGCTCGCACCAGAGCGATTCCCATTAAGTCTTGTTGTAATAGTTCTTTTACTAAGCGAATATCTTTTATCCAACTCCTTTCGCAAATATTTTAAACCTCTTAATAAAAATATATAAACATTTAAGGCTCAGTAGATTTAATAACCACAGATTTAATAGTTTTCTAAGAAAAGGTAAATAGTACTTTTCAATGGGTGTGCCTCACCTTTGCTCTTATCTTGCTCATACTATTATATTGCAAATTGTATTTAAAATTTTAGCTTAAGCTTGTCCTTTGTTTTACCAACGATTTTTATGTTCATCGCTTACTAATACTCACCCGGGTGTTACTGCATCTTTATAAGCGATTTGAAGTTTTTTCTCAGTTTTTTTTGTGAAGTTTTCGTCATAAAAATTTTTTTTTTGTTTTTTTTTTTTTATTGTATTAACCTTGGCCTTATCAATACCCAAATTTTTACTCACTGAACTAATTTTTTTCTTTAAAAAAAACAAAAAAAAGATTCGTCTTACAAATTTTTTTCTTTAAAATAAAAAACAAAATTAGTTCAGTGAGTAAAAATTTCCTTTTAACTGAAGCAAATTTAATAAAGTTTTTAAAGAAATAAAACCGAAATGGTCAGCCGGTTGGGTATTGATAAGGCCAAGGTTAATACAATGAAGGGTATTATAAAGTGTATTGGGAATACTTTCCCCTTATTAAAAATTTGATCATGTAGACTCTGATAATCCTTCAAAAAGCCGATGGCCCGTTTTCACAACTAACCGATAGCAAAAGGTAGGATTTTATCTGCCGTGTAAAAACTGTTCTATTACCACAACTTTACTTTAACCTTAAGAAAGTGATAAGTTCAAGGAAGGTTCACACTACCTGGTAGGTTAAAGAAAAGCATTAATAGCGGAACACTTTTTTACGACTGATAAAATTCTACCTTTAACTTTCAGAAAGTTGTGAAAACGGTGGTATGAGTTTTCATGACTAATTTGCTATGTTTTTCACTTTATATGGGAAATATTTTCCCTCTCCTTATTGCGACAATTTGAAACCATTAAATAATATTCTTTCATACCTTATTAAAGCCCAGAAAGTTTAACTGCCTGTTCATCGATTTTTGTTTGTTTTAAAAGTAATTTTTTATGCGAACATTAACGTTCGAAATCGTCGATGTTTCAGATTTCATAGGGTTTTAAACAAAATAAGTGATCACTTTCACCAGGCTTCTACTGAGGCAAAATAAATTGTCCCAAATGGTAAAAATTCCTGTCTTCTATAGTTTTCTAAAAAAAAAAACGATCTTAGGTATTCACTTTGTTTGGGTGATGGCTGGTAATTTTCCCCGGCTCCAACTGAGACAGTTTTAAACTTTGTGTAATAGATTAACATTCGTATCTTACTGATAGTTAGGAAATGTGAAAGCTTTTATTTTTATAGTTTAGTAAAGGGTTTTACATTCTATTGACGCTATTGACACAAGTTTGATAGCTTAAGGTTTGTATGGGGGTACTATTGGCTCTGTCTCTTTACTTTTAAATTAAGTTTAAACATTCTATAGCAATTCGTTTTTATAATTAACGATAATTAGTGTTAACTTTGCACGGAAGGTGCCACGCCTACTTAAACTTTTACAAATAAATGTTTCTTTTAGACAGCAAAAGTTATCAGTTGCGGTCGGTGGATAATTTCCATGATCTTGGAATTCTGCTTGACTCGAAACTAAATTTCATTGCACAAATATCAATGACAGCTAATAAAGGCAGAGGTATGATCGATGGGCTAAATAGTTCAAGGATCCATAAGTTACGAAAAGTCAGTATACTTCCCTGGTAAGACCTGTATGGGAATATGGCACCGTGGGACCCTATAAACAAAAAATATTCCGACCAAATTGAATCTGCCGAAAAACAGTTTCTGACTTTTTGTCTGTATGGGTTGAACTTTAACCAATGTAATCTGCCGCCTTATTCTGCTAGACTAGCCCTTATCAAGCTGTCAACTCTAAAGAGTCGTAGTAAATATCTCGTTTATTTTCAACATAGTTATTGGCGACGTATCCTCCTCAACGCCCATCACGTCATTTAGTTTCATTATCAGTTCAATTATTAAGAGCTAAGTATGCTCATGGTGACCCGTTAAAAAGGATGTGTAGCGAGTTCAAAGTTTCAAAATTTTATTGACTATTCATCTAGTCCCACTGATATTAAAACTTATTTATTCATCTATTTAAAGCCATAATTTTTGTAATTTGTATTTAATTAAGAAGTCTACTGGACCCCTTTCAGACTCGGCAAGTTACTTGTGCACGTCGCTTGCGGTAAGGTCGGGTTAACAAATACAGACTTTCTTGTACTGGGCAAGTAACTTGGCCCAATGGTCCAATATCTTGCAGAGTCTGAAAGGGGTTTAAGGATTATATTCCATGGACAAATAACTAAATAAAAAAAACACTAGTAACATACTCTCAGCGGTGTAGGCGTCTAAAACGTTAAATTGAGAAACAAACAAACACAGTTTTATTTATTTATATATAGTATGTATATATATAACAGATTTATATTCCTTTGTTTTGTTTTAAATAGAAATTCTACAGCAAAGTTTTAAGCTTAAAATTTGTTTTTGTTGAAGCAGACTTAAAACAAAATATTATAAAAAAATTTAGCTGTGGAAAAATATGGTTTGTGGATATTAATTGTGCAGGTGTTGAGGAAAGTGATGAGCTTTGATGGAATTTGTACAAAAATATTTGAACAAAATCTTTCACAAAGTCAAAATGTTACAGTGATCTTTAATGAGGCTTCTTTTAATTTTCATAAATGGCAGGCTAAAGTGTCAAAATAGGGAGAAGATTCGAAGATATGTAGGTCAGAGGTTAACTTAATTAGTTGTTAATCAATTCATCTAAAGTTTTTAGTAAGTTAAAGTTGTATGGCTGGTCATCCTAAAAGTTATTGTCGCCAGTTTTTATGTCATTACCAATATTTATAAAGAAGTTTAGCATAAAAAATTAATCCGAAAGGCAGCTTACATGGGGGCTATATGAAATTATGGACCGACTACCGCCATTTTCAATAGGCATGTGCCTGAATCTATTTATCATATATTTCATCGAATTATCGCTAAACTTGTGACCTGTACTTTGCGCACATGGTTTTCATGAAGAGCCAGCCTGCCAGCCAGCCGGACGGACATCGTTAGATCTACTCAGAAAGTGACTCCGAGACCATCGGTCTACTTTAAGATGGGTCTAAACCCAATATTTTATGGTGTTACAAATATCAGCATAAACACATTATACCCTCTTCACTATTGTGGTGTGGGTATAAATATTTAGAGACATGATATTACACGATCTAGTCTGTTATTTGACAGGTCCGAAACGCGAAATTAGCTGCTCACCAAAATTATTTCACAATTTAGCCATTGCTGTGCGCCACCAAATGCTATTGATTTTCAAATTTCAAGCAACAAAAATCCGTTATCATAATGCTGTTGCGCTCGCCATTGACGTTTTTGTTTTGTTACGGTCTTTACCCACAATCTCCGGTAGAGCTGCAATATTCTTTCCTGTACGCGAAGGATGTGGCCTAAGACTCAAATTTGTGAATTTTGTTGGCAGCAGTGGTCTTGGGATGTCAATGATGCACACCATATATGTTGATCGAAGTGCACAATTAAAAAAAAAACGCGATTTACGTAATACAGCTTAATGATTTGTAGACGTTGTTTAGGTCTGAGGATTCCTATAATACATTTTTAAACAATAGTGCATAAAAAAGATGACAGTATGATACTAGTCGCGCATGATCTGTGAGAAAAACGAATGAAAAAGGTTCCCCTTATTTTAATATTTTATATGATGATTAAGAGAAAGATATTTCGTTGATAGGGGCCGTTTTGTTTTTAAACGAGCGTTTATTTGCGAACAATTTAGAAACATTTACTAATTATTAATTCGTAGTTATTTGTTCATAAGAAATTTGTATTCATTCAAAATAAGACAAAATTGTGGCTTTAATAATCTGATACATTCCATTTTCTTCATATCACTTTTTTAAAATTTTTTATATAGATATTTTAAGGGATTTTAATGAATATTATCAATTAATAAAATCCAAAAAGTGATTTCTTCTATTCCGAATTTTTTATTGATTTTCTGGTTCATTATACTGGTCAACAAAAAGTCATGTTTTGCGTGTAAGAAAAAATATTTTAACCGACTACGTTAAGAACAAGGTCAGGAAGAGTACATTTGATGGTCTAAGATTCCAGGTTCTCATAGTGTTATTCTGGAGTTGTGAATTTCAAAATTACAAATTACTTTACAAAAATAAGATAAGCCACCAACATATGATTTATTTAATTAATAATTTTTTTGATTTATTATCAAAGTTGTTTTTGGGAATACCATTATTTATTAAAAGATTTTTGTTTGTTGTGCTTAATTCTCTTTTTGTAAAAATTGATAAAAAATACTAAATTTATTGTTGGAGGATAAGCTGTTCCTATGCGCATTTCACTGGTTGCCAGATCATCAGGAAACGTTCTCCGAAATAATTTTAGAAAAGCCAAAGCTATCAGCAAACAAGACTACAGAGGGAATGAGAATTACCTACAAACACTCAAAAAGTCTTTTTTGCAACGATATCAAAGCTTAAACAAATTTCAGTATTTTTTTATCAATTTTAAAAAAAAGGGAATTAAGCACAACAAACAAAAATCTTTTAATTTAGGATTTAGTTTAAAAATATGGTCGGATTATGTTGTGAAGAAACTATTTTTCAAGTGGATAACGGAGAGGGATAGTTGGACCAGATGCGGCTCCATCCTGTTGGAACTACAATTCTGGATTATTCCCTACTTGGGATAATTGAACGGGAATGAATACCTTACACCCCTTTTGCGGTCGGAGGAGACTTTTTTTGAAATGTATTTCCTACATTAAATGCTATCAAAAATTTATTTTAAAAAAAGTTTTGGAAAATAGTTTTAATAAATTTAACTCCTTTTAATTCAATTAACAAATCATAGTGTTGGTATACTTAATGCTTAAAATAGTAGAAAAAAATACAAGCTGCCTTAAGTCAGCCAAAATTGTTAGAGGCTTAGCCGCAATTGTTCACCGTTTTCATAAAAATATGGTCCAATGATCTTTTCTGATATTATTCCAAATTAAACTCTGCATCTAAGTGCGTGTATTTGATGTTCAGCAATTATTCTTGGATTTTGAGTGCCTCATATGTTTACTGAGGAAGCCGACCGTTGAGGTGAAAATGGGCCTCATCGCTCATTATTCGTTATGATCTTAATGTCTGATTAATCGGATGTGGACTTTCAAAACAAGATTGAACAAATTTGGTTCTTTATCCTGTGGTGAGTCTTTCGATCATAAATTTTCCAAGCTTTTCAAAGTTAATTGTTAAAAAAATATAAAAAAAAGAAAAAAAAAAACGTTAACCAAAAATGTATTCACTTATTAAATCATAACGTCACTTATGCGCCACCCTCTAATCATGTAAATACTGTTCTAGATTTTCTTCTATACTTTGCTTCAGGATCGTCCTATTGTAATCCCCAACAATAAGCCACCAGCATAGTTGGACTCAATTCCCCTGGTATCGTTGTTCTATGGTACATTTTTTTTGTTAGAACATTTTCCTGTGTTTGTTCTTAAGTAAGAGGTTGAAAAATCTATTACCATTTCGATAGATTGCTTTGACGAAGTTTTTCATCTGGAAAAGTTTTTTAAAGAGGGGTGATAAAATTATGCATGAGTTCCAAAACATCATAATACTATGCATTATTTTTGGCTCCACTGTGGGAGAGATAACATTGTAAAATAATACACGGTTGCATTGTAGAATCCAGTAAAAAAGCGATTTGCTCTGCTACTGACACATGTTTTTTACATGTTTTACATTTAGTAAAAGTAAAAGATTATCTAATGAGCTATTTTTTCTGAAATTGATGGTTTATCTTTATCCGATTTTCAAAGAACGCTACAGAATTTGATATACCCAGGCTGCAATCCTTATGCAAGGGCAACAACTTTAAAATCTCCACAAACTTTGCCCAATCCGTAAGAAGACCCCATATATATATAACAGATGCTTGAAACCCATATTTCATCTTGTTACCCAACAGGAAAAATACCTTACAAACAATTTTTTTTATTAACGGTGTTTAAATCCTTTGGGGAATTATAAAAGTTATTTCACTATAATTCAATTATATTGAATTTTGCTGATAATAGCACGAAAGCAACACCTAATCAATTTTAAAATTACATGACTTTGTATTTCGATTTTATATATGGACTTTTCCAAACCAAATTTTGTTGACCAGTATTACACAGCAAAAATGATTGCTTAAATATTTTCAAGCAAACCCTTGTTTAAAAATTTTTTTCATTTCATCAAATATTGTTTACTGTTTCTATAAATATTGTTACGTTACTGCCTTTTCAATAACGTTTTTGGTTTATTTCCTTTATAACACCCAATTTTCACGATGATTTAAAAGACATGTCTTTTTTGTATTTCTTTTTTAAAGAAACTTCCAAAAACTTGTTAAATTTTCACCATGTTTCGTTTTTTTTGCAGTCAGGGTTGATTTTTTCTGATTTCCTTAGTTTCTTATTCGTAACAATATTTAAAATTTTGTTATTCCACATAATTTTGATATACATATTTTGAATTTTTTTTAATTAAAATTTTTTATTTTTCTATATTTTAATAAGCACATGTCATTTTGAAATAAGAATAAAACAGAAATTAAAAAACACAAAAAAGTGCAAAGAGGAATGTCAAAACAGAAACACAGAAATACGATTCATGTCTTTTTTTCTACCCTGCTTACTTCTCTACCCCGCTCACTATCAAACAAATAAAGACATGATTTTAAAATAGGGGAAAAAATCATCGTGAAAATTGGGTGTAATAAACCTCTTGAGTTCTTTAATTGCAACTTTAATAAAATAAATAAAACACTTTACTTTATAGCTGTACTATAAACTATTCACGCCACTTTATTTAGAATTTAGAACTTTACCACTTATAATTGCGATGTACACACTTAAATAATCGTACTAATACTGATTATCGATGCCCACATTCGCGAGTATTTATACTCTGTTTGCTGACATCTAGGTGTCTCTAGAGCAGGGGTTTCCATTTCTTTGCACAATTGTGCGCACCACTACTAACACATATTTTTATACTCTTCAATTCAGTCGTCGATGTGACTTCGACAAGTGTGCATGTCTAGCGGATGCTATATTATTTTGTTTCAGCTTACACTCAAAAAATTATGTGCGGTCAAAAATGCTTTTGGTAACATCCAATGCGTTGCGTGCAATTTTTATTTAGAGTTTAAATTTTAAGACTTAAATGTAGAATAATGTAACATTTCATAAGTTTACATGCAAAGCAAAGAACTTTGGAAAATGGTAATTATTTGAGATTTAAAAGCAATTTTTAATATTTCAGATAAAAAATTTCAAAATGTCTAACAGTCCTATGTGGAAGAAGCTGATAGTCACATTTATGATAGGTTTTATTTTACATACGTTTATGGATTCGGTTCTTATAATTTTACAACACTTTTTTATTTTTTCTTATGCAATACTAAAAATTATTATTATAAATTATTATCTGATCACTAATTCCACTAACACCGTGGTAATAGTTATAAAACAGATTACCCAGTTTTGGTGTTTAAAAATATTAATGTGTTCTTATAAAAAGAATTAAAAACTCTGCTAATTTTTTTATTGAGTGTGATTATACATTATGCTGTTAAAAAAATTATATATTTATTTGATGATACGTCATTTATAATTTTGTAAATAACTTAAAATTATATAAAAATACATATGTAACGTGAATCCAAATCAACAAAACTTTAAAATTTTCAAATAATATCTACATTGTTTTGCATTTAAGCTAACGATATGTGTTTTGTTTGTGAAAAAAAATCTTTGATGCCTGTAAAAGGGTCAATTTTTCTTTCGTAAAAAAGACGTACCTAAATGCAGAAATTATTAAGAAAAAAAATAGCCACAAGAATTTGTTGGTATTTTGTGCTTGTAAAAATATTTTTGTTTCTGTACCAATCGCGTCGGTAGGTTTTTTTCTTTGAAAACACTTTTCTTAAGTAAAAATATTTAAAAAACAAGTTAAAAAAGCCTTGTTTTCCTACAATTTATGTGTAAACCTATACATATAAAAGCAAATGTGACAGCAGGTAAAATTTTTGGGTAAGCAGATGTGTTTTATTGATGTATTAATGAAACTTTATTGTTTAGCACTATTTTTATTGCTTACTTTTTTATGCTACAATTATATGACCGAGTCCAAAGAGTTAACCTTACTAATTTATGGTATTTATTTAACGTAACTTTGACCTGTTACAATGACTATACATTTTTGCAGGCAAACTCAGGTGCGCATTTGGTATTTTGTAAAAAGTTATGATATACTATTAGCTAGAATTAAAATGTATGCACAGATGTTTGAAGTATGAGTAACCCAACAACGTGAATACCATTTCTATTTTACTTACCACTATGATCCCCCTAACTTTTTACTAAAATAACTTTTTCACGTTATAATTCTCATGTAATTTATTTTTGAAAAAATAGACCAGGGAAATCCATTTCTATGCACAATTGTGTATACCACTACTAAAGGTACGTTCAGACTGGTGAAATATTTGAAAGCAAACATCAAATATTTCATTAACGTAGTCTGAACACAAAATATTTTTGAGTATCAAATAAAATAACAGCTGATTTTGAGCAAATAAAAGTATTTGCCGGCAAACAAATATTTGTCCAATGTGAACATAGTGTGAACACAAAAAATCAAATATTTTAGTAATTTTTGAGCAAACATTTATTTGATATTACAAAAAAATTGTAAGAGCAAACAACGACAAATAATTTTAGCCATGTTCCGGATAGAAGCAATTTTTCCTGTAAGTTTTCGGATTCTTTACAATTTTAAAGATCTTTTATAATTATTAGACTTTGTATCGTGCCGCTATTAGCAAATTTTTGCGAATTACCGCTAATTTAGCAATTTTAATAGAATTTTTGCCATTCCTTATAGTTTAAGGCACTTTTACTAAATTTTATGGCTTGTTTGAAATATTAAAATGGTTCGCGATTTTCGCTATTTCTGCAACATTTTTTTTTTGTTTTTCCCCTACATTTTGTTTTTTAACCGATTTAGCAATTTCAAATATATTTTAGGGTTTGTTTCCAAGTTTGAAGAAGCGATTTTTCACTGTAAATCTTTAGAGCTTTAACGATTTTTAATAATTATTAGGCTTTGCTATCATACCGCTATTATCAAATTTTTGCGAATTTCCGCTAATTTACAAATTTTTATCGAATTTGTAGGCACTTTTATTAAATTTTATGGCTTGTTTGAAATATCTAAATTTTTCGCGAATTTTCCCTATTTTTGCAAAAAAAATTTTTCCCGACATTTTGTTTTCTAACTGATTTAGAGACTTCAAATATATTTAAGGGTTTATATCCAAGTTTGCAATTTTTCGCAAATTTTAGCCATGTTCCCGTTACCCATTGTCTTCCAGTTTTTTTTATATTTTACATTCTCCTGTTCTAACACTATGAAAGATGCTGCTCCACAGAATAAAAAAAATAAATTAGCTTTTGCGCTCATTTTTACTATTTGTGAAATATATTATTATTTTTGAACACTTTCATTAAATAACTATTTGATGCAAATATTTATTTTAGTCTGAACGCATGGCAAACATGAATTGATTTATTTTATTTAACACTTTTTTCCAACTGTTTCATCAAACAAAAATTGTCAAATGTTTGAGCTTAGTTTGAACATTAAACAAAATATTTTTTTGTTCCACACAGTTTGAAGCAAATATCAGAACAAATATTTTCGTCAAATATTTCATTAGTCTGAACGTACCTCAATACATATTTTTGTTTCAGGTTAACAGAAAAAACTTTATGATGGCACTTAAAGAATATTGTGCGGTCAAAAACGCTTTTGGTAACATCCAATGCCTTATATGGTATGCAACATTTAAGGAAGGAACGGAATATGTTATTAAACGTGTGATTTGCGTGCAATATTTATTTTTTATGAATTTTTAAAACATAAAAATCTTTAATTTTTTTACAATTGTTTGATAAGATATTTAAAACTGATTTAGAGTCAAAAAGCTTCCGAATGAAAAAAAAGTGCAGTTTTAAAATCAGCGACATTGAATTGGTAAAGAATTGCTACAAATTTTTTATCAACACAAAAAATTTTTAATTTTGTACCTTTGTGTTATACAACTTATAAAATATATTACTAACATTTTATTTCGGCTGTAAATGAATGCATTCTCTCAATTTTTTTACTCTCTGGTACTCACTAATACACAACCAAAAAATTTTTGGAAATCCCTGCTCTAGAGCATTCGACTCGTCGAAATGTCTGTAACATTTTCGACATTTCTGGGCCAATCAAGATTTTATTATCTTACAGCTAATATCATTATGCATTAACACTGTGGCTGAATTTAAATTGATTTATACATCAATAAACTAAAGCATACTTTATGGGTTTATGGGTTAAAAATAATCTTAACACTATTAGTTATCTATAACAATCATAACATTAAATTTGTACTAGAAAACTCTGTACAGTGGGTTAACATTAGAAATATGCGAAACTAATACAATAACATTTTAAACTAATAAAATTACTAATAAACTAAACTTATTCTTAACTAAAGTTACTTTCGTAACAATATTTTTGTTTGATTTTTATTTTAGCAACAAAAATGTTGACAACTATACAACAATATGATATACGCGCTATTGGTTTCAAGTTTTCATAATTTTGTGTGTAATATGTAACGCTCTTTTTTTTTGATCGTAAGCAACAATACTTTAAGTGAAAAAAAAATGAACAATAACAAAAAACACATACAGTCTATTTTTGGACGTATTAAAAACCTACAACCATAAAAAACATGATAATAAAACGTGGCGAAGTTTGCTATTAAAGCAATAACAAAAGTAGGTAAAAACGATTCAATGCTTGTGCTGCCACAAAAACAAAACTAAAAAAACAGAATGTTTTGATTGGTTTCAAAGTTAATACAGAAGAATGAAAAAAATCCCGTATTCTATTTTATTTAATTTTTTAGTCAAATACATCATATTTTTAAAGCAAAGTTATGATGTAAACCATATTAGGCCGTTATACTGCTGTTTTTAATTGAGATTTCTTCAGTAGCCACGGAAAGGATACAGCGACAGTGAGGGGGAAAGAAACATTGTGTACAACAAGACGAATGGTGTTCGGAAATGATAAAAAAAAAAAAAAAAAAAAATGTGGCCCAAGGCCAGCCGCTCTTCACCGATTCAGCAAAATTATTTGTTTTTAAATTTGTATTATTTTCAGTAATCTTTTTTGTTTGATTCAGCTAAATTATTTGTTTAAAAAATTGTTTTTAATATCAAACACAAATTTAACCAATAATAACAACCATTTGTTTGAAAAAATCCGAGTTTTTTTTTTCAATAAACGAAATGCAAAATAAATTGTTTGAATATGCAAATTTGTTTTTAGGTTCTGTTTTAAACTAAAAAGGTTTTGATTTTAAAATTTTTTTGTTTGAATTGGAAAAATAATTTTTTCTGTGTATATTTTATACTATTATGTAAAACATTTAGATTATTTTGAAGCTTTTTTAGACTCCGTTCTAAAGGCAATTTTAAGATTTGAGTAAAATAAATTTTAACATCCATATTCATAAAAAAAAACAAATTTTCATAGAAAATTCGTTTCATAAACCTGCTATATACCTAAAATATTTTTTATGACTATGGTGGTAAGCATATAAAGGTATGTTCAGGCCTAACAAATATTTGAAGAAAAAAATACAAAAAAAGCATGACCAGCAACCTGAGCAAACTTTAGCTTTATTTTTAACAATTTTTATTGACTTCCTTGTCTTTATTTGTAAGAAGATAAGTGTATAATTCAATGAAGAAACTGTTAAATGATGTTTGATCCAGCAAACGTTTTGCAAAAGCAAACAATTTTTCAATAAAACTAGTCTTTACATGTAGGACGTCAAATATTTAATAGGTGTGAACGTAGCTTAAGTGACATATTCACAGAAAAATTAAAAATTTTCTCTTATCATTAAATTCATACCAAATTCATAGAAGCAAAAGCAAACAATTTGTTGATCTTGCACCTTATACCAAGATGATTATATTAATTACTTAAAATTGGAAAAATTGAAAATTGTGATAAATGATATACTCAATTTTAATTAAAACAAGTAAGAGTGCTATATTCGGCTTGCCGAATCTTATATACCCTTCACCATGGTGCGATAAGAACAAATGGATATTTATATAAATGTATATATATATATATATATATAATATATCCGTGGCATTAAATAATAATGGCTTAAGTCGAAATGTCTTGTTTTGAGATATTAAGGGTTTTGTCTAAAATAAATTGTGTTTGTTTTTTATATAAAATTTTTAGCCACAGAAAAAAATGCAAAATACAACAACTTAATTATGTAAAAAAGTAAATATTGGAATTTCAGTAATTTGCTCATAACTCGGGCATTTTTCAACTTTTTTGATAGATTTGTATACAAACGTCTTTAGGAAGAAATTTACCATTTACCTTGTTAATAAAATGACTCGGAAAGATCTACGGTTCCCGAAAATTGGTACTTTTCTTAAAATAAATTATATTTTGGTAATATCTTTTTTGTATCTGAACCGATTTTTCCGAGTTTTTCAGCAAATATGTTCTACTAAAGATTTCCGATCTTTTGATATATTAGACAGCTCTCAAAGGTTGCTAATATCTTAAAAAAAACATTTTATTTTGGGCATTACTCTTCCATTTCTGGGAAAAATTTTCAGGGTTTTCGGGAAATATATTCTGTTTAAAATGTTTGATATTTTGATATATAATACGTGTTCATATGTCATTCTAGAGCCCTAAAACTTAAAATTTTGAGTATTATTAATAATGTCTTTGTACGGGAGGTACCACGCCCACTTTTTCAATACCGCCCATATTTTGTGGGATGCTGTGTATTGATAACCGATATGTTTGCACTTAATTTAGGAACTTTAGCTCGTTTCGTTCTCCAGATATACAGAAATGTATAACGTCTTTGTATGGGAAGTGCCAAACCCACTTCTCCAATCCAGCCCATTTTTTAGAGAGTTCGTGTATTGGCAACCAAGATGTTTGTACCAAATTTGAAAGCCTTATCTCTTGCCGTTCACCAGATGTACAGAAAAAAGAATTTAAAAAACAACAACAACATGGAATTTATGGGAAAAATTAGAGGTAGTCGTGGTTTTTTGCTCATATCTCAGCCATTTATGGAACGATCTTCATGAATTTCAATAGCAAACAATTCCGGACTATATGCGAAATAAATGTATAATAACCTAGCCTCCATCATATCTGTGGTCTTCGGAAAACCCATTTCAACGGACGGACAGACGGACAACCGGATTTGAAGTTCCCTTCTCAAAAGAAGCCAGAATGTATACTTTATAGGGTCTTAGATCAATATTGTAGAAATTACAAACGGAACGACAAAGTTATATATACCCTTTTACCTTTGGTGAAGGGTATAAAAAGAATCAAAAAACTTTGCCGTTTCAACAATTTATTAATTGATTTAATTAAATATAGCCCAGATTTGCCAATTGTCAAAACAATTCTACAAATTTTAGTTATTTTATTTTAAACAAAAAAATTAATTAATATATTTTGATATTAAATTAACATTTTAGTTACAAATTTATTTCAAAACAACTCAAAGGTTAATTAAATCAAAATTATATATTTAATTTCCTTTCAAATAAAAAAAATAATTTATTTAATTATAACATGAATTAAATTGAAATACTTTTTAACTACATTTTTAATTGATAAAAAATTACTGAAAATTTTTTCTGTGAAAGTGAATATTATATCTAATTTAAGTGGGATGGAATATTAGTCGGTTATTTCGAATTTTTTAAATTTTTTAATTGTTAAGAATTTTGTATTTCAGCAAATTTTAAGTTTTAAAAAGATATACATATAGAATTTACTCGCATTTTATTAATTGCTGTAATTTTTAAATTCCTAAGTTCATCAATTTCTTTAAATTTCCTTAAACATTCATGTAGAGCTTTTCTGTAAAGAATATGTTGTAATTTAGAAGATTATTTAATGAAATGTAATACATAAGCTCATTTTTGTGTTTTACTTTTTTTTTTAAAAAAATTTTTATTTTGATAAGCTAAGGCTATAAAAATATATCTAAAGAGATTTATTTAAATTGAATAACATTTCTTGATATTTTAAGGAAAGCTTAAGTATATTTAAATAAACAAAAATCTGTTGATTAAAGTTCGTTGAGATTTTTTTTGGTGATAATTTTTATTTAGGATTTAGTAAAGTGTGGCGGTTTTTATAATATATTCTTACCAAATCTATAAATTCCTTTTTAATCCTCGCAATAAAACAAAAATAAAAATCTCATCATTTAATCTTTTATGGTTTTCATAAATATAAAAGTTAACACAACAAAATGTGAAAGAGGGGAGCAAAGGAATCATTCTAAACTCTAAATAGGGACATTAAATAAAAAATTCTTACCACAAAATATTTGACTTAGTAACGTTGAAAATCAACAACTTGAATAAAAATGTATTAGTATGTGTGCTGTACACCACTACAAACAAGAAAAAAAATCTAAGAGCAATAAATGCATTTCAGTTTTTATTTCGGTATTTCCTCAGCATTTTTCTTTATTTGTAAAGGAAATAAAAAAGTAAAGCTTTCATTTCTTTTTTTTTCTCTTTTTTTTATTACACACTTGATAATTTTAGCAATAACTCATGAAGCTAATCACCACATAAATAATCATGAACATTGAAACCAAAACATGTTAGAACTGAAATGAAGCATGTGAAAAAGAGTGGAATAGCACATACACACATACAGTATTTATAGGATGCAGCAACAGCAGTTTTAAGAAGAAAAAAAGTGTTAGTAGTATCATTCACATGATGATTATCTTGCTGGCCATCGTCATGATAAGCATTCAGACAGAAACCAATGAAATAATATTTATATTGTTTAAATAAATATTACACACACTCATGAAAAAGAGGATAAATATTAAAAAAGGAAAATTATTTACACACAGCTCAACATGAACAAGAAAAATAACAAAATCAGATTGTTTTAAAGTCATAGAACGCAACGCTAAAAATACGAGGACTGTATTGAACGTATTTTCAAATACAAAGTGATAGATATTTTTAGTATTTTAAAAAAAAATTATTAAAGTAGATTACCATGTGTGTTTTGGTGATTTTTTCGAAGTTTTTGTTTGATTTAGGAAAAAATGTGTACAGTCGCCAATTTTAAGCAAAACGTACACGGAAAGCTTTTTAAAGTTTCTTATATCTTCCCGATTGAGTGGTTGATTTACGAGATTCTTTTTGAATAGTACAATGTCGCTTTAAGGCTCTGCAAGAAATTAGTGTGTTATGATTTTTCTTAGGTTTTAATAAGGAATATCAGGATGCTAGTCTTAAACGCCACAAAGCAAAAATTCATTTCTTAAGCTCGTACACGCTGAAGTACCCACCTGGGCATTTCAATCCTTTTCATAATATTCGCATTTCTATGAGTCAATCATATACCTTTATTTTTGCTTTCTTTCATATACTTCTTTACGTTCCTTATCGAGCGTTGGTTTTTTCTATACATTCGTGAACTTTCGGTTAACGGTGGCTAAATTTTGTCATTTTAGTCTAAAGAAATTGGAAGAGCAATAAAACAATTTAAATTTTTATGTTGGTGCGAAAAGCCTTAAAAGTGGCCATCAAGACATTATCTTCCAAACTTATATTTTTAAAAGCAAGCTCCAGTTCAATAAAATAACACTATTAGTAAATTTAGAGAAATTCAAAAAAAATTGTTTTTATTTTGTGATTTTACCTTAAAGCAGAGTTGAAACAGTGGGGACGACAAAAACTTTGCATTTAGTTTTTAATCAACTCACAAACATATCGTTCATCTGCTTCAATAGTTTTATAACCTTAAAATCACTATTTTTAAGTTGAGTATGCAATTTTTTTTCGCAATATTATGATTAAAATTGTTTAAAAAAATTTGTTTGAATCGATGAAAATTTACCGTTTGTGCTAAAAATATGTCATTGTTCTAATTGTTATAACGTGTTTTTAAGTTATAAAATGTTCAGTTTTGCAAGGGTCTTCATAAGGTAAAGATCGTAGGGCTTTCATTAAAAACGATATATTTTGTTTAAGAACGATGTTTTTGATCAAAAACCTTGTACGGTACTACAAGTAAACATTATTGTCACTATTGAAGCAAATGAGCATAACATTGATTTTATTACCGAGTTTGTAAGCCATCAAAATAATCAGCTGGGACCCTATAAAGTATTTATATTCTTGATTGTTGTGAATTTTTAATACAATTCAGCTTCGTCCTTCCGTCTGACCCTCGGTTCTTCTGTCGAAATCACGATTAAAATTTGGTTAAAAATAATTTTTGGACGAAGATCTATTACCCACACGGGTGACAATTTCGGTTTTATTTCTATAATAACTTTCTTAAATTTGCTTCAATCAAAAATAAATTTTTACTCACTAAACAACTGGAAAAACTGAAAAAAGTTTGTATGACAAGAACTTCTTTAAAAAAAAACGAAAAAAATTTTTATGATGAAAACTTGTTCTCGTCGTTTATTAACATGTAGTAACAACCGGTTGGGTATTGGTAACCCAGCAAGAAATACTGCTTCGCCCGAAGCAGGTTTTGAAGCGACAATTAGGCCTTCCTGCTTCGAAAAGCGCTTAAAAAATGCATGATTTTTGTTCGCGATGCCCACTTGGGAGCTCTTTTTTGTGACATTAAGATGACCTTTTTTATGTATGTTTTTTTTTAATAAAATCAATAAACAGAATGTTTGAAACGGAAGAGTTTTTTGATAATTTTTTTAATTAAAATTAAAAATATCATTTATTGAAAGAAAATTCAGAATCTTAAATTCATACAAGTTCTTGTAATCAATATAATCATTATGGCTATATGTACAAAATCAACAAATTCTTTGCTTGATTCTATCAGTCAAAGAATATCAAAGGCAGACATCAAATCTCTCCCTTCTATTACATTCGGAAGCAATAAACTTCTTTTACTCCTTCCAAAAACCTTAACCTTTTTATTGTTGCAGGATAAGCTGTAAATAAAATCTTTTAATAAAAAAAATTATGTATTCCCAAAAACAACTTTTTTGATAATAAAATTTTTTATTTTTATTAAAAGTCACATTTTTGTAAGTGCACGTGCAAAAAAAAATGAACTGTCAAATTGTTTTTATTTTGATTTATTGCGAAAACAAAAAAAGCAATTTGCTTTTGTTTTTAATTTGGTTTTTCTTTACCCACTTGCAACTACAATTATTATTGGGAGAATTCCAAATAATTGTAGTGGGGAATGTAAGAAAATATAAACACACTGTTTTATTGTTGTTATTTTGTTTAAGTTTTGATATCGTTGCAAACAAGACGTTTTTAGTGTTTGTAGGTAATTCTCATTCCCTCTGTAGTCTTGTTTGCTAATAGCTTTGGCTTTTCTTAAATTATTTAGGAGAACGTTTCATGATGATCTGGCCTAAGCTCCTCCAACAATAAATTTTTGTATTTTTATCAATTAAAAAAAGGGAATTAAGCACACTAAATAAAATCTTTTAATGAAAAAAATTATGTATTCCCAAAAATAACTTTTTTGATAATAAAATTTTTTATTTTTATTAAAAGTCACATTTTTGTAAAAAAAATTATTAAATGTACATAAGGGCGGGCCAATTTGTATGGAGCCGAAAAATTCGATTAAAGCCGCCCCCTAGGATGATTCTATGGACAATTCTAAGCAACTTTGGTGAAGGAAACATAGGTCTATTTCGATTTTCGAGTCACCCACTTTTCAAAAAATGATTTTTTCCCTAAAACATCAAAAGACATTATTGAAAATACTCAAAATTTTAAATTTTAGGGCTCTAGTATGACATATGAACACGTTTTGTATACCAAAATATCAGAAATTTTTAGCAGCATATATTTCCCGGAAACCCTGAAACTTTTCTCCCAAAAATGGAAGAGTAATGCCCAAAATAAAAACATATACATTTTCGGGAACAATAGATCTTTCTGTGTTCAAGTTTTATAATCTAAGTAAATGGTAAATTTCTTCCTAAAGATGTGGGTATATACATCTGCCAAATCGGTTAAGAAATAATTAAGTTATTAGCAAAATACTCCAAAAATAGGCTAAAAAGCATCAAAATTTTTATAAAAACTAAATTTTTAGAGCTGTTACATGACGTATGGATACGTTTTATAAATTTTTAGTAGAACATATTTGCTGAAAAACTCGGAAAAATCGGTTCAGATACAAAAAAAGTTATTACCAAAATATAATTTTTTTTAAGAAAAATACTTATTTTCGGGAACCGTAGATCTTTCCGAGTCCAAGTTTTATTACCAAAGTAAATGGTAAATTTCTTCTTAAAGACGTCGGTGTATAAATCTTTCAAATCGATTGAAAAATGCCCGAGTTATGAGCAAATTACTGAAATACCAATATTTGTGCCGAATGAAAACTTATGTCGAAAGTGTGTATTCTTTTATGTTTATTGAAAAATTTGGGAATACTTCTATTGTTACGATTATATTGTAATTATTAAAGTGGATAGAAAATTAATAAATAAAACTATGAGCTGGAATTTTTGCTTCGTTCTTAAAAAAAAGTAATTACAATTAATATCTAACTTCAGCTGCAAATACTTGCAAATTTCTTTAAAAAGCGTATTTTCTCTAGGCAACGTAAATGTGCCAAATTCAGAATTATTTTATTTTTGGCGAGGAAAACGTAACGAAGCTGACAAACGGGCCGCCTTGTATGACCATTTTATATCACATATATTGCTAAAAGCAGATATTCCGACCACTTTAAATGGTATTTGAAAGATCAATCGCGAGAATTTTGTTAAAATCTCAGTATGAGATTGAGTGACAGTCCTCGAAAACTGCCAACAGGTGGACGAACAATATGCTGAGAGAGAAGTTAAAGAAATTTAGAATCATGTTTTTTTTAAATACATGTTTTAATTTAATTTAATTGATAATTTGGAACCAGAAAATTAAGTTTTGGAATAAGAACTTTTTTAAAACAAGTTTCTTTTGTGTGGGAATAAAAAAAATTTTTTAATAGAAGTGTTTGAAAATTTTTGCACGTAAGCGTGTCTGACCAAAAATTTTATTTATAAGAGTGTGTGAGCGTGTGTGATAAAACAATTTTTTTTGCGTAAGAGCACCTGGCCAATTTTTTTCCCGTGACAGTGCCTGACCAAACATGAATGTCCTTAAGAGGGAGGGAGACACACAAAGATTGAATCATTCAAAATCATTTTTAAGGGCCCAGTCATTTGACTAAAAATTTATTTTGGCCAAAAAAAAAAGAACCAATTTCCGATAGTGCAATAGTAAAATATGGACGGATTCCCATAAAATTTGGTGAAATGATTTATTTTATTTTTTTTATGCATTTTTAATGGGATTGTTCAGTGAGACAATTAAAGCCTGTGTCCAAATTTCATCAAATTATCTTGAAAATTGCAACCTGTACCTTGCGTACAAGGTTTACACAGATAGTCGGACGGATATCTCAATATTGATTTAAAAGTGATGAATTTATTCCAAATTCATAACATCAAGCAAAAAAGTTATTGATTTTGCACATATAACCAAAATGATTATATTGATTACTAAAAATTTTAAAATTTTAAAAAAATATTTTCAATAAATGATATTTTTAAATTCAATTAAAAAAGTGATCAAAAAACTTTGCCATTTCAAACAATGTGTAAATTTATTTAAATAAATATTGACAATTTCCAACAACAATTCTACATGTTTAAATTATTTTATTTTAAACGAAAAAAAGTCAATTACGATTTTTTGTTATTTAATTAAAATTTTAATTGAAAATTTATTTCAAAACAACTCAAATTTTAATTAAATAAAATTAAATTTTTAAATTTCTTTCAACTAAAAAAATAATTGATTCAGTTATCACATTAATTAAATTTAAATACTTTTTAAACCATTTGTTTAATTAATAAAACACTTTTTTCTGTGTAGACACCAACACAATAAAATATAAAATAGTTGTTTAAGGATGAAAAAGGAATATTTTTCATTTAACTCAATTTTCCTCCTGCCTTCTTAAAACACACTTACATACACGCACTCACATATTCTCATATACATTTTTATAAATTGCTCACAGACAATTTTTTTTAAGACATATTGGAACAAAAAACTGGCCATAAAAATTGTTTAATAAAAATATAAAAAAAAGATTGTCCTTACAAAACTTAAGAGTTATTTGTTATTAGAATTATTGTTTTATTTGTAACATTTATATCACACATAAATATACATAGAAAACACTGTGCATGTATGTTAATGTGTGTATGTTTGTGTATAGAACGATTCTATGATGCTTAACGATTGTAACTAAAATCCAGTGCAACACAAACAATATTGTCGCATTAGTTTTGTATTTGTTGGCAACTTGCTTGAAAGTTCTTAGCCAAGTTTTCAGTTTTTTCATTTTTCCCATTATAGAGTGTGTGTAGAAAATAACCGAAACTTAAGACATAGACCAACACTAACTCGCAAACTTTTATCCACATAAGCTTGTAGTTAGTCGCCCATATGCTTTGTAATATTTATGACCCCTTTTCATCTTGAAAAATTTATTAAGAGAGATGTTTGCGTTTTTAATTATCCTGTTTTTGTTTAGGCTCGAATTGTTGCAAAAACAATGTGTGTATAGTATTTATGTGTATTGTTATTAAGTTTGTTTGTTTGTTTCTTTTTAGAATTTTTGACAAATATTTTATACATTTTTAAAGTGTTTTCGTGTTCGGTTTTTGCTTAATTTTCTATTGGATGACTTTTATGGTACATAAAGTTTTATGAGTTATTTTTTTAAGAAAATATATGATGAACTTAACATATTGGGAATTTATACAGAAATAAAATATTTATTTGCTCTTTCATGGAATTGTTTATATTCATATTTAGTAAATAAAAAGTTTTAATATTCTAAGTATAGTTGTAAACGGCATAACTTCAATATTCTTAAAGGATGTTTACAACTTCTCTTAGAAAAATTTGTAAAATTTATTAGTTTTGTCATTCCGTTGAAACACGTTTAAACAATTCTGTTGTTTTCATGGGCAACCGCGTATGACCATTTTTTTTTAGACTTTGAGACGCTCTTTATATGGTTCTAACAATTTTGAAAAAGATGGACCATTTCCGGGTTTTTAACGTAATAACAAAGTTCAAGAAGTTCAATGCCTAGCCTATAGTATGATTTAGAATGTTTTTTCGGCTCTCCTGAGCTCTTCTGAGCCGAAAAACCATTGCTCATGAAAAAACACAGAACTGTCGGTCAGCTCACAGAGTTTATATATTTAAGCATGATAATAATTTTCATCTATTGTTGGTAATAGGGTATTCATTTAGTCGGGCTTTTGCTTTAATCGGTTAATCGCTCGATTAATTAACCGAGGTTTTGGTTTAATCGTTTAATTTTGTTTTTATAAATTAAGAAATTTCATTAAATAAAAATGCATAAACTATTTATTATTTGAAGTTTATTAGTGAAAAAAATATAACATAACAAGCATAACAATTCTTAAACTTAAACGAGCAAACCATAGTATAATAAGTACCAGGTATGTTCATTAGGGAGAGTTGTTATTATTTACCCATGTTATGTCAAACAACGAAATATTACTCATTTTCAAATATTTACATTTTAACATATTTTGCACTTTTTATATATTGCAAACTTAATTTTTTTTTAGATATTTTAATTAGGCTTAAGTTCATTGAATTTAATTTTCATTAAATTATTTTTATGAAGACAGGAATTTTACAACATGAAATCAATTAAAATTTTTATTGATAATTTTTCATTCTTGACTGCGCTGAGATTTGAACCCAGGCGTTCACGGACAGGTTGCCCAGACTAGTTTCGATTGTAACCACACAATCTCTTCAGTGGGGTTTGCCGTTTTACTCACTCGGCTATTACAGCCGGATGACGTCAATAGTCAAACATCAATCTTTAAACCAAATGGTATTTCAGCTTGGTAGATCGAAATTTGCTTTTTGAATGCATGACTATCTATTTTTAATTGATTTACATGTTTTTCCTAACTTCTATTTTTTCGTACTTTTTGGCAAGAATCCTTCTTGAAATCCAAAGTACATTTTTTTGTTTTTCCTGTTTTTGTCTTGCTATTTTCTTGTTGACCTTTTTCAGCACAACTTGAAGAACAAATGTAAACAAAAAAAAAAAAAAATGCGGTCAAGAATGAAAAATTATCAATAAAAATTTTAATTGATTTTATGTTGTAAAAATTCCTGTCTTCATAAAAATAATTTAATGAAAATTAAATTCAATGAACTTAAGCCTAATTAAAATATCTAAATTTGGATTAAAAACCATTAACAGTTCAATAAAACAACCACAATACTAATTATTGTTAACAGCTAAAGCACGAGCTATGTTTACCAGTACCAAAATATATATACTTTGAGGGGTCTTAGACGCATAATACAAAAGTTTCACACGGAATGACAAACTTAGAGTACCCTCATTCACCACTCAAATAAGGACCAGCCGCATATACATTTAGCGTCAATGTTAGAGTAGAAGTTGGAGTCGGAGTCGGAGTCGCACTTAAAAAATTTCAGCGGTTGGAGTCAGAGTCGGAGTTAGTACTATTTTCTGACGACTCCACAACCCTGGTTTTTTTTTGGACGTAGTTTTAAATTGTATTTTAAACAAAAACATGGCTTAATGCTAGTTATTTTTATAGCTAAATTCTTTCGATATCGTTATTATAAAAACCCTATTTGGATGTTGCCGTCCGGATTTGATGGTCTCATCAATATTTTGGTTAACACTTGGTTTTCCCGAAGAACATGCACTGCCCGTTCGCCGATATCGAACGTTAACGTTCGCAAAAAAAATTGTTTTTGTTTTAAATGTTATTTTCTATGCGAACGTTAACGTTCGATATCGGCGAACGGGCAGTAAATGACATTAGTTTTTTGCTTCCCAGTTAGCATTTGGGTTATAATTTTTTTGTATAAATCCACTTACTGAGTCTTTTCGGATCACTTTAGATGATTAGAAACTGATTTATCTCTAGAAAGATTGAAAAAGATTCATTCATATGTTCAAATAATGATTTTGAACTAAAAATTGATTTATCACTAGAGCGATTAAAAAACGGATTTAAATATGATTAATTTATATGATCAAAAAGAATTCAGTGAATTGTATCACAACGATTCTTTGAAGTGATTTATCGGTAGCGTACCATATTCACACAACGACATTGTCATTTATGATCGAACATTAAGCTCATATGTGGTTATTTTGCTCTTGAAGCTGATTCCCAAAATATACCATTATGATACAAAATGCTGGGTTTATACTGTTTCTTTTCATAATAAATTTTCCAAGTTGTTTTTAAAGGTTATTATAAAAAAGAAAAACTTAAACCAAAAATTAATTCACATGTTATAGCATAAAGGTACTTTTGCGCCATACTTTAATTTTAGCTTTTATTGCTCTTCAATTCGAAGACGCTTTTTAAAAAGTCTTCTGATTTATGCGAAAATATTGTTTTAATCTGATCGGTAGTCTGGCAGTGTTTCCCATTGATTGCTTTGCTATTTAAGTCTGGGTTCACACTATAAAAGTTTTCTTTCAGAAAGTCTAAGTTTATTGATGAGAGAGGAGAGAATAACAGCATAATCTCTTCCCCTGAACCCAGACCAGTGCTGCCACGACAAATGAAATTTTTTACAACCAAAATTTTTGAAAAAGTTACCAAATGTGGAAAAATGTAACCAAATTAGAAATGCCGTTTCTTAATTAAGAAAAACATTAAAATTTATTTTAAGTTGCATTATAAGACAATGGTTAGTTGCACTTAATAGGAATTATTAATTAAAAATTAGGAAAACAAACCATGAAATTCTTGTACAAAATAAAAAATAACAAGAAACTTACAATAAAAGTTTTTATTTATTTGAGACCTTTTTCATAAAAATATTTCTATTCCATGAGAGTTTAACCCATAAAATTTCCATACAAAATTCAGCAAATTGAAAGTTAATTGAAATTTTTTACTTTTCAAGAACAACAAATTAAAATTGTCAGTGGCAGGGCTATCAAATGTTAAGCCAAAGAAATTTTTTGTGGATATATTCTAATCTACATACATCACCTAAAATATTATTAAAATTAACTTGTTTCTCTTTTTTGTAAATTTTATTTTAAATTTAGTTATTACGGTTTCAAAATTGTTCTATTTGAATTATGTTATAAATCATTGTATAATATTATGGCGAATACCTATAAACAAGTTCGAATTTCATAACTTACATTAAATGGGGAAATAGTATGCCTGGTTTTTTGACAGCTCATTATCTAAAAAATATAAAATAATGTACATACCGACAAGCTATAAAAAATAAAATTTAAAATTTCTTTAATTCACGGTATTTTCTTACAGTAAATTCCATAATTTCTAAAATTATAGATGATGTATCAATAAATGTTTATTTTCATTTAAGCTCTAGGTCTTTTATTTATATATATTTATTAATTTATTTTCAATATTTCGCTAACCTTTAATTAGCATCTTCAGTAAATATTGAAAATAAATAAATAAAAGACCTAGAGCTTAAATAAAATAAACATTTATTAAATTAAATAAGGTCAAAAATAAACTAAATATAGATTATATATCAATTTGTTTTTGGAAAATCTTTAAAATTCCTTTGAGTATTTCAATAATTGAAAATTTGCATCGATTAAACCTTCATTTGATTTCAATTTCTAAACATGGCCGTTTTTTAAATAAAAACTTAGCACGTCATAAAGAAATCTTAATAATAAAAATCATATTTGGCAATTTTTTTCTTAACAAAAACCCCCAAAAAATATCTTTCGAAGTACACATTATTCGAAATCGTAAATAATTTCCTTCGAATCGAAATACACAATAACTCCCCATGTAAATACAAATGTTAAAAATTCAAAAACCTCAAGTGCTGTATGTTTGTATGTATCTCAAGAAAAACATATTCATACTTATCTTATATTTTGAAAAAAGTAACCAAAATGAAAACAATATTCACATCTCCACATGGCGAAAAAAATACCAATTTTGGTTAGAAATAACCAAAAATGGCAGCTCTGACCCAGACTAAAAAGAATTCTCTTATTTTAACAACAACAACTTGCTTGTATAATAATCTCTAGGCGTATGATTTATTCACATTTAAACATATCTTCTTAAAAATATTACTCATACGCCCTCACAACATTTCACTTGCATGCCAAAATAAGTTTTATGAATGTACGTAAATATGTGCTTGAAAACTACTTTCTATTTAAATAAGCAATATTTCTAAATTTTAATTTAAATGTTAATCATACTTTAACTATAATTCAAGTATAATTCCATAGAATATGCAATCAAATTGGTTTTACTAAAATGTCTGCCATAAAAACAAAATAACAACAAAGTTGCTGCTATTGGTGCTGGTATTAAATTACGTCTTTTTGTTATTCTTATAAAATATTATTAAACATTTTGTGTTGGTGATTAAATAAAGTTCCTACAACAATAATAAACAATCAAAAGTTGTGTTTATAGAAAATTAAAATCCATTTTGTGATTAGTAACAAACAAGAGCCATTGATGACGACTGGAAAATAAAATTTACCACAAAATAATCTCAGAACCATAAAATTGTTTTATTTGTTAATGTTGTTTAATATAATTTTTTTTATTGAGCTCAAAAAAAATTTACGATTTTTAAATTGAAGAGCTCTTCAATAATGGCAAACAGCACTTGTATAAAATTGAGTAGTATTTTAATTTATAAAAAAAAAATTTTTTCCCAATAACTAAGAAAAAAAAACTTGTTGGCTTTTACAAATAAATTATTTAAATGCTGCTAATAGTTAAAGTCTTTTAACTTTTAAATAAAATAAATGAATGTGTTAAAGTGTGTTTACGCATAACAAATATTTGATAAAAATAATAAAAGCCTTATATCTAAAAATAATCGTAGTAGCAAGTAAATATTCAACAAACTCATATTTAATAAAAATGTGATTAAGCGAAACTCAGACGTGACATACCAGTACAAAACAGCTGTTTGAACCAACCTTATGGTCAACATAGTATTTAATTGTATCAACCAATGGAGTTAAGGTTCCAGTGGTTATGGTTACGGCTATGGCGTATGATACGGCACGTACAATTAGACCCTTATGCTTAATATTTGTTTATTGTGACCATAGACTCAGGTATAACATCTTGAAAATTTTTTAGAATTCATTTTTAATTGACTTTCTTGTTGTAAAAAATTCACCCTTCTTAGCTGTTGATCTGGTTGTAGGTGTTTTTTTTCATCTTAGCGCGCTGAATTGGTGCGTTTTAAATAAAAGCGCTACAATTCCACATATTGTTAAATTTTTTGCATACAAAAATGGATAAAATTTTATCATTTCGCTTGGGGCCTTCAGTTTTAAAATTATGTTATCAAACAATCGTTTCATTATGCCATCTTCACAAAAAAATTCAAATTGGCTCTAATCACCAATTTCATGGATTCAAACAAACAATTGGTTGATTTTGCACCTATTACCAAAATGATTATATTGATTACTAAAAATTTTAAAAATTTAAAATTCTGAATTGCTTCCAATAAATGATATTTTAAATTTTATATAAAAATAATGATCAAAAACTTTGCCGGTTTAAACATTGTGTTAACTTATTTAATTTAATAAAGCTCAGATTTTACAAGTTCCCAACAACGATTCTACAATTTAAAATTATTTTATTTTTTAATAAAAATTTTTATATTTGAATTCAAAATATGTTTCAAAACAAATAAAATGGTAATTAAGTCAATATTATATTTTTAACTTTCTTTCAACTAAAAAAAAAATTTATTCAATTATCACATTAATTAAATTGAAATACTTTTAATTTTTTTTTTTAATTGATAAAAACCTACTGATAATTTTTTCTGTGTATGTTTAAAAAATAAAAAATTTTTCTAATCAACAAATTCATAGAATCAAGCAAACAATTTGTTGATTTTGCACCTTTACAGACATAAATTTATTGATTACTAAAAATTGTAAAAATTTAAAATTCTGAATTGTTTTCAATAAATGATATTTTTAATTTTATATAAAAAGAATGATCAAAAAACTTTGCAGTTTCAAACAATGTGTTAATTGATTTAATTTAATAAATCTCATGGTTTCACAATTTCCAACAATAATTCTAAAAGTTCTAATTGTTTTATTTTAAGCGAAATAATCAATAAAGATTTTTCATTAATTAATTAATATTTAAATTAAAAATATATTTCAAAACAACTAAAATGTTAATTAAATCCAAATTATATATATAATTTTTTCAACTAAAAAAATAATTCATTCACTTAACACATTAATTAAATTGAAATACTTTTGAAACAATTTTTTTATTTGCTGAAAACTATTGAAATTTGTTTCTGTGTATAATAATTCGAAGTATATCATATCTCTTTTAGACCTGAAGCAAAACTACTGGACATTTTTTCATAGTTTTGGAATATATGGTCTCTATATCGTATGAAAATATAATCATTGCTTAGATTTTACCATTTTTATATAATTCAGCGATTTTCAAGACGCCCACAAATAATGCATCTCGTTAAAATTTTCATCTAAAATGCGTTTTAAGGCATCAAATGTCTTCAGTTGGCTTGAAACATAAAAATCTATAATTTATTTTAGTTAAAATATGCTAACTATACTATTTGTTAAAGATCAGTACAGTTGTAATTGAAAACACACGAAAGAAAATATTTAGACCGAAACCCACGCGCACAACCGTTGCATCACTGTCTAAAAGGATACAGTCGGTTTTACAGCCAGAAGATGAGATAGATGATTTTAATGAAAGGGGTTTTATTTCACTGACGATGATCAGTCTTTATGCTACTAACTTTTATTTGTGATATTAAAAAGTCACTTATTGGTAATTAAACATATTCAAAGTTTAAATATTATCAAACGTTTAATAATAAATGACACTGTTCAAAATTTTTATCGTCATCAAATGTGCACATCTTTTTAATTTCGGTTTTTATTATATTAATTTAAACGAAAAAATCAATTGTTTTTTAATAAATATTTTAATTTTAAATTTATTTTAAAACAACTAAAATGTTAATTAAATCAAAATTATATATTTTATTTTTATTCAACTAAAAAAATAATTGATTCAATATTAATTTAATATTAATAATTTTTTTTAAAAAACTACTGATAATTATTTTCTGTGTAAATGAACCAACCCTATTTTCAGCTTCGCAATTATAGGCTCGTTTTAGTGCCTTTTCCATAACATATTTAAAAATATGTGGCTCTATCGCTCGAATTTATGCATCAATGTTGGCCTAGAGTTCAAAGATTGTCTCGGGCTTTATCACATATCCTCGGTCCTGCAAAGAACGCCAAAGCAAATAACCTGGCGAACGCTTTAATTTCAAAATTTCTGAAAAGTATTCGCTCTCCAAAAATCGAAAATCCAAATCCAAATTCTCAAAATCTAATTGTAAAGCTGATAACGGGGGAAATTTAAGTGACACTATTTTTCATTCTTAGTGCAATAAAATTTCAATTTTACAAATTTTATAATATGACTTCTGTCCCACCCTTAAGTTTATTTTTTTATATTTTATTTGCTATATTTTTTAAAATTTTCTTTCTTTCTATACTGCTCAAAATCATTTTTTGAATCGATCTTACGATGTCCTTCCGTCGGGCTGTCTAGCCAGTTGTTTGTCCATGTGAATTTTGTGCGCAATTTCGAAGATAATTTTTTGAAATTTGCTGTCATAAGGACTAAGACTATTAAAAATGGTGAGAATCGGTCCATAATTTCACATGGCGCCTACACAAACTTCTTTCCGAAATATAGTCTTTGTTCTCATTAATTATCTTGTTCGATTGTTTTTATTTGATTAAAACGGATACCCGGAGTATGCTTCTACGTTCCCCCTTCTTGTATTCCCAGTTTTAAAAATATTCTCAGCTTATGAGTCTATCTAAATAGGGATCTATCTATGTTTTATATTTATAAATATTTATAATTATATAGTTTTGGAGAGGCAGATATTTTCACCTACCTCCTCTCGTGATCCTTTTATTAAGAAAATGTATAACTAGGAACTTTATCTTTAAGATTTCATTTAAATCTGTTTTTGAAAATAGGACGAATATTGGCTTTCTGGCGAAGCCAATCGGTTGGATGGTTTTATAGACTTTAACGGACGTATAAACATTTTTTGTATTTTATATATATAGATAGATAGAATACATATATAGTATATGAAATTATGTATATAGAAATGTTTATTCAATGAAGTTCGTATTCAAATAAAATTCAGACCACTGAACAAACTGGTGTTTTATTCATGCTATTAGCAAACACATTTCGTTTCATATGGCAAACACAAATACTTTGTTCAATGAAACGACTTTTGTTTCACAGTTTTCACTCTCTCTCATTTTTTTATAGAAATACTCAATAGCAATGTTGCCACTTAGTAACTTTATGTAATTTTTTTCTTTTTTGTTACCTTTACAATAATATATGTAATTTGTAAAGCATTTTTAAAATTTAATTTTAATTTTTTTTCCTAACAACTTTTTTATGTACATTTTTCCAAGCAAAACACATTGCTGAAAAATGTTTTTGAAAATAAAATGAAATTTTTTTGAAGTTTGAAAATTTACATTAAAAAAAACTAATTTACATTGAAAACAAAGTCAAATTTGTATTGTTTTTATTCTTTTAATATTAATGTACTTCCTTACTTGTTGCCATAGTATAGAACTAGTATACCAACTCGAGAGAGTGTTCTCAATTTTTTAGTTCACCCCTCACACATATAGGTTCTGTGAGAATTCAACAAACATAAGAACAACAAAAACAAAACAATATTTGAAATTTTTCAATTTAAAATTTTTCACAATATAATAACACTTTTAGCTTAATTTTATGACATAAACACATAATTAATAATTTTTTCCAATACATTTTGCTCATTTGCTTTTGCAAAATGTTTTTATTTTTCACAAACTAAAAATTTTTAAATAAATTTATTTGACATTAATTTTTTTCTGTTGTTAATATTATTAAAGCCAGCAGAGCAGTATTTTCTGGTATGAAAATAATATTTGAAATCATAAATTATTTAAATATAATCCGATTTTGCAGAATAAAAATTTTGCAAACATTGTTTTTAAAAGTTTATAAATGCAGCCAGCATTTAATAAATTGAAAATTTATTGAACTAATAACATTTAATTTTGGAAAATTTTTTTCGCCACATTCTATACGATTTTATGCAACTATGTTTAGTGGTGGAAATAGTTTTATACATCAATACATTTAAAAAAAATCTTACTAGTACAAACATAAATTAGGTTCCACTGGCAATTGAGTTATGTACCTGTCAAAGAGTTGGCATACTAGTTGTATACTATGCTTGTTGCTTTTACTCTTCATGGTTATTTTTATCTTTCCTAATGTTTTTCATTTCTTTCAACTGGCAACACTAACTTTAAAATAAATGCGTTTTTCCATGAACTTATTCGACATTTATTCAGTGGTGTTTTGTTTCAGAGTTGTTAGTATTCATATTCTCTTGCTTAAGTAAACAAAAAAACTGCATCTTACTCGTCTCTTAAATTTCGTGTGTGTACTGAATACAAACGAAAAAAATACAAAATTATAATGAAAGTTTTATGAGCATCGTCTTACCAGTTACCAGCCATGCAAAAACTAGAATAGAAAATGTTGCCATTGATATAAAATATGGCGATGATAAGTTCCATCGTAGCTACTATGTCAAGCTAAAATTTTGTATACGTTTGTCAGGCACTGACCATAGGACCCATATGCACCCCTCTCTAAAACCGTCTTAAGACGAACAAATCTAATAAAGATATGAATATTTAGATCAACTTCGACACCAAAAACTCTTTTATATGAATCTTAGTCTCATAACACAATTTTGTTTTGCCGGGTTCAGGATTGTCCTGGATATTGCATACTCTCGTATACTTTATACATGTCTGTAGAAAGTGTGGTGTAGGGTATCAAATTATACGGCTTGACCGATTTTACTTTCTTTCTTATTTACAAAAAATAACAATATACAATTTGTTGCATTTAAATAAGTACAAATTATTTGCTTATTGATTTATTTTTCATCTGTTTGTTGAAAAGAATAACTTTTTTGAGCTTTTTTTTTGAACGTTCACTTTTGTTTTCCTTTATATGTTTTTTATGGCTTGTTTTTAAATTTATTCCCTAAACAAAGTAGAAATGAATACTGAAAAATACAAGTACCATCAAACAAATCCCCTCTCGGTAAAAGGAAAAAGTTTTTTTTTTGTTGCCCCTACCGAACAGCTGCTAATAGAGTACGGAAGCTTTCCAACTTTTTGTGTTTGATGCCAGTTGAATATTAAATCAAACAAATAATATAGAAAAGAAAGTTAAAAAAAATAAAAAAAAAAAAAAAAAATGTTTAAGATTAAATCAGTGTTAGCGGCTTCTACTTTTTGTTGGAGTTTAAAAAATAATTTAGTTTGTTTATAAGAAAAATTATAGGGGAAAATTATATTTTAGAGCATCAGTCAATAGTATGAAACTGTAACTTTTAACTTAAGGCTTTTGTTTTTATATATAATTTGTCTTTAAGCCGATTCAGCAAAAAAAAAATTATTTGGTGTCTCCTAATCCTCCTACAAATCTCTTCCATACCCCATGGTCCATTCATTTGGGAATGTTTCCCTTTACTAAAACAGCTGGGGAGAGAAATATGTTTTTTTTCACTCAAATTTATTATATCAGTTTTATTATATCAAAGCAAGAATGACTTTCTAAGTCGATTTGATGACAACCGTCCGTCTGCTGGCCTTGTAACTCTTGTCTAAAACGTGCAGCTTATACTTTTGCAGTAATTTTTTTTTTAAATTTGTCACATAATCTTTTATTTGTCAAAATGCTTCAAACCAGTTCGCTATTCCACCATGATTTTCCAGAATAGGCCTTAACTGGCATAATTTTCTCTTACATATTGGTACTGTTTTATATAAATATAAAGAAGATCATGAAGATCCTCTGTTGGGATATCTTATAGTTGGGATCATGTTTGATCAAAGCCCAATTATGTATCATGGGAATTAGTAGCCCTCTAATATGTGTAGATCCTGGACTGTTGGTTAATAACACTCCATCGGGGATCATGTGGCTGATGTGGATTACATTCATTCATTTAAGTGTATTCAACAATTCAAGTAAACAATGGTTATATAGATTACTAAAAATTGTTAAAATTGAATATTCTAAATTTTTTTTTCACTAAATGATATTTTAAATTTTAATTACAAATATGATCAAAAACTTATGCGATTTCAAGCAATGTGTTAATTGATTCAATTACAAAAATAATTTAGAAAAAATCTAAATATTATTCAAAAACCGCATATGATTGAAAAGAAACAAATAACTAATAAATATACTAATTTACATGAGCAAACTAGTAATCGAATTATTTGTTATATTGAATGAATATTTTTATTGAATTAATTATTATAAATAATTGAAATTTAACTTTAAAATTAATTATTAAAATTAATTTATTTAAATAAATTTTAATTTCGTGAAGTTACACTTAGAAACTTTTATCATGATTGGTCCAGAATTTACCACAGGTTCCATATAAATCCGCCTCCAGAAAAGCACTCTATGAAGCCTAAAACGCTAGCAAATTATTATTTTTTAATAAAATTCATCAACTTTTTCGCTCTATCAAATTTTGTGATGTTCGTTTTATAATTTACGAAAGGTCCAATATAAAACTCCCTCCTGAAAAGCCTAAAACCGAAATGAATCATTATATTTTACTACTATATACTATATACATATGAACATTAATACTTACATATGTACATTCATACTTTTCTTATACTTTAAGCAGGCGGCATGGCATTTTGTATATCATATTGTTTGCAGATATTTGAAAAATAAAGTTGCTTTTGTTGAGATTCTGTTGAATTGCGTGCAACTAATCTGGTTATTGAGAGTCGGGGTATTGGACGCTGTTGTGATGTCTTGTATATTTAATTAATATTTTAATAGCATTTTATTAAAATATTAATTAAATCAAAAATTTATTTTTAGTTTTTGTTCAATGAAAACTAAAATTGATTCAATTAACACATTAATTAAATTAAAATAAAATAAGTCCGTAGTTATATGAAATGCAACACTGCTCCCATCAAGTACCACCTGTTAATAGACTACTGTCAAGTTTAAAGCAAGTTCCGTCATTTACTTTCCGTTTAACAGCTGTTAAAAATATACAACCTCGTGCATTTTTTTAAAAATGGAAAAAAGTGAATTTAACATTATTTTTTTCATTCAAAAAGTCACGGAATTATTGATCCGTCCTCGTACTTTTCAAACAATGTATTTAATTGATAAAAAACGATTGAATATTTTTTCTGTGTATTCTGATAACATTTCGAATTAAATTGTATGTATTTCGTTGCTATTTATCCCAAGCTATTATAGTACCCAGGAAAATTTTTTTTTATTTTGGTAATAGGTCGTAGTTATTTCATACATTAACTGGTAAGTAGTTGTCATTACAATTATCATTATTCTGAAAACCTCAATAAGTACTTGCTAGTAATGACCTCAGTAAGTACCTTTCACTACTATTATTTTCAGTTATGAATATTTGCTTACTAATAATCAGCTAAATAACTACTTATTAGTTGTCTTGTTTTCAGTACTGAATATTTACTTACTGGTAACTAGCTTCACAACTACTTATTAGGTCTGTTAAGTAGCGCCAATTAAATAAAAACTAGTTATTTTCTGGCTTCTAGTAAGTATATTGTAAGTACTTACAATTCAACTTACTGGTAGTTAAATAATAACTAGATATTTTGTGACTTCTAGTAAGTATATTGTAACTACTGAATTCTGTGGACAACTCGAACAAAAATAAGTAGTTATTCAGCCGAAAAATAAGTAGTGTTCATATGTCTCCAATATTACTTGCTAACTTACCAGGTAAGTAAAGTTTTTGCTGGGTAGTAGAGGTTAATAGCTCAAGCTCCTTAAAAAAGGATTTCGTGAAATTGAGGAAGTCATATAGTAGAAGTGCATTCGTATACCAAAATAGGGTGTTTCTGGTTTTAATAAGCACATTGGGATGAGGCCGCACTGTTAGATATCCCTGTTAAACTTGAGTCTATCAATGATGCATCTAATATTTTATTTTCTTATCTTTGAAACTTCAAACCAATTTTTACATGTAGTTTCAGGAAGGGCATGTTTTTCATTAACTTTCACAAAAATATTGTGTAGTCCTACACTTTTGTTAATATTCTTTTTAAATACAGTGAAAAAAACTACGCTTTTTTGGGAAACAAATATTGTGTGAATAAATGTGGTTACCAAGTACAAAAGTAAAATTTTCTCTCGACAATTTTTTGTGACCATTAACTGATTTCTGTTCTACAACCACTCGCGTTGACGCAAGTTGTTTTGTCTATTTAAGCACACTTTTAGATCCCAAATCATTTATAGCCTTAATGAAATCCATTTTGACATCTCCTAATGTAACTCAAAATACATTAATAGATAAAATTCAATACAATTTAAGAGGTTATTTTTTTAACACAACTAAAGCAAACATCAGGCTTTTATATACTGTTTGAAAACAATGGGGTGAGTTTCCTTAGAAATCTTTGATGGAAGAAGGCAACTTTTTAAATTTTCAATTAAATTATATGATTTAAGGATATATTTACTTTTCAAATTTGACAAGATAATTTTCGACTTAACATTTAATATATTTCAACGAGAAATTTTAAATTTGAGAGTAGATTTAAGCCCAAATAAATAGTTAAATATTTTATTTAGTATTTTTATTAAAGATAAAAACAAATATTTGCAATTTTTTTTTTTATTTTATAACAATTTAGAAACACACAGGGGACATTTTTTGTTCATAAAATATGTGTGTTTATAACGAGAAGAAAAAAATACATGTATTTACGAATGTATGCATGCATGTATGTGTGTATTTTTTTATAAGTAACACAAATACACTTAAATACAACTTTTCCAGAGAGATGTTTCTCCCATAAACATACACACATAATATGCTTTAAGCATTTGAGGATTTTATATGTATTAGTAACAGCAAAATTGAATTTATTGTTTAAGACTTTTACTTTTCTTTAATCTTTAGGTTTTTTAAAAAGTTTCATTTTGCATTGTTAAGGTTTAAGAAAACAACATGGTCTCGCCGTTTGCCGTTTTCTCCCTCTGTCTTTTTTTTTTATAAATTTTGGGTATATATGAACGTGCGTGTATGTGTATGGTTTCTTTTCAAAAGTAATTTTCATTTTGTGTATCACATTCATCTTATATTAACATTGTAAGAATACTCGAACAACCAGCTGTAAGTGTAACAGAAATGGTGGCGTATTTTCAGTATGAGCCATAAATCATTCAGCATTTGTTAAACAAGCAGCTTGATTTTTGCTTTTTTTCAAAATTATTAAGGATTTTCCTCGTTCTTTTGGTCTGTAAATCATTTTTTTTTTTGTTTTAATTTTGTTTTTTATGTAAAAAGATCCTTTAAACTTTCTTTTGGTATTTTTATAACTAATCCATGTATTAAGTTTGCAGCTTAAATTTTTATGTGGATTTAAATAAATACATATTTTTGCATTTAAAATTTTTTTATGCTATTTTTATTTAGTTCAATGCTATTGTTGGGATAAAAATAAGTCAAATGAGTCTTAGTTCTAATTGAATTTTAGACTCGATAGAATTACAAAATTATTTCTAAGCGTTTGCCATTACCTAAGATTTTAATTTCAGTGCCACTTTAAAAAGTCCACAGAACATTTTGCTTTACGGATAAACCATGGAACAGTACAAGGTACAATCATTAGGGAGAGTTGTCATTATTTACCCATGTAATGTCAATCAACGAAATATAAATCAATTCAATACAGGTGATCCTAAAAGCCCTGCTGATAACTTTTTTTCTTTAGCTTTATAATTGTTGGATGTCAAAATTTTGTTTATTATTTTTGTTTCTGTTTTGATTTGTGTCGGTTTTAGACATTGTACAATGATTTTACAACAACAAATTGCTTGTGGTTATTGTACTACCGAGATTACCTGGAATGAATTCGACTTGTTTGCAACTAAAGATGAGCGATGCCATGATTTTTAAAGATCATCGTGATTAGTGAATGTGATTTAAAAATCACTGCTCCTTTAAACTGTGATTGTGATCACGGTTTATCAGTTTTGTGTTCTTTTAAAGCAATTGCGGCCAAGCTATATGTACAATGCGCAAGCTTTTGCAAGAGCTTTTGTAAGCACTTTAAAAAGAAACAACAACAAATTGTAAGAGCTTTCAAATCTGTTTACTTTTATATACATACATACTTGAACAAATAAATTTTGGCATAAAAAAATTCTAATAAGATAGAAGAGAGAATGAAAGGAACAGCAATATCATTCAACATTTCATTCAAAACCCACACAAACAGTGAAATATCATAAATTTGTATATGTAACAAAATACAAAAAGAACGACTTAGAAAGTACCTGTTACTTGACAAATTTAGTCACAACTGTGATTCGTGATTTTTCAGTAACAGTGATTAAATCACAGGTACAGAAATATCGCTCATCTCTAATTGCAACTATTAAAATTTCAAAATATTTAAGATATTGCAAACTGACTTTTTTTAATATATTGTTTATTTGAAATCGATTTTTGTTTAAAATTTTTAATTTTTTTTTCTTATTTCTTTTGTTTGACATAATATGGGTTTAAAAATTTAAAAATAAAAAAATATGCGCTAAAAAATGGAAAAATATGCATTATAAATTTTTTTTAACACATTCATTAAGTATAAAAAAATTTTAATATAACAAGAAGAAAAACAACAAATTCAGTCTCATAAATGAAAATAAGGGACAACGAACACAAAAGTTGAAATTAAAAAAAAATGAAGCCCAAAATATAAAGAAAACCCTAAAGCAAAATAATATTTGAACCTACATACAAAATGAATTAGAAACAATAAGAAAAAAATTTTGTTTAAATAAAAACATAATTTTGTTTAATATTTTCAAATGTAAAGTAAAGACAGCTTAGCCTCAAAAAGCTTTAAAACGTGGAAAATGACCGTTCAACGCGACGGAAGTGATCAGTACACGCAAAGAAAAAACATGAGCTAAACATATTCTAAGAGCAACATATTATGATAAGATTCGTGATTGTAGTCAAAACATATTATGATTATTATTGGAATCATAAAATATCATCTTATGACCAAATTTATGCGTAATTTTACATCAGAATATTTTTCCATTAATCATAAGTTGTTTTTATTACATCATATCATAATTATTATTATTATAATACACTCTTATTATATTAATCATAATAGGCTTAGCAGTTATCATATTATGATATAAAAGTGACTGTGTTATGGTTAAAAGTAATCATTAAAGAACGTTTTTCCAAAGAATTTTGAAAAGCTTAAAATTTTATGCAAATAAAACTGTAAAGCGAATGAGAATCACAACCACTCCAGTCTTAATTACAGTGAATCTGAAAGAGTCATATTATGATTCAAAATATTATTACAGTAATCATAAAATAATCGTTTGTTATCATAATATGGTGTAATGGTTGTTAGATATCATTGAATAGTTTTAACTAATATAACATGTTTTCAAAGTTATCATTATTTCGTTGTTAGAAAAATAATTATTTTTCAGTGAACCATACTCAAATTTATAATTGCGATAATCATTGAAATGTTCAGAGTAACTAAAATATCGCTGATATTCAATAAGAATAACAATTTTATGTTTACGACGACATAATATTTTTACAATAAACATAGAGTAGTTGCTGTGTAGTGGGTGACGTTTTATTCCCTATTTTCGAGTATTCTACTGAGCACTTCTGCTGCTTCTTCCGAGCATCAAAATGCCCCTTTTGAGAAATAACATTAAGGAAAACACTTGTATGAAGTTCTTAGTCAAATTAGAGACAAGAGATATTCACCCAGGCAACAAGTGCCACTTTATGTTTTCAAATCAAAAGTCTGTTTTATTCTTGGGCTACAGCCCTTTTTATACTAAGTCTAACAATATTATTTATTTACTCTAACTAATTGTAATAGTTATTAAATTCTAGTTCTCTCTGTCAGTACAATGGAATTATCTAGTTTTTTCCACTGCATAATGTCCCAGCCAATCAGAATCTATGAGTAATGAATGCACTCATTTACATTTGTCACTCCAAAATTATGTCACTCACATTCTGATTGATCTGCTTTACTATTACCCCATTCGTATTGACTCACTCAAGCACATTGAGTCACTGGATAAATGCCGTTATTTGATATTTTATGTATGGCATTTAGCCTACTACGATTGGGGTGGTATGTATGCATTTCAGAGTGGTTATTGGGTAAGCAGTGGGCACTTATAAGAGACACTACATCTGTAACCATGCTGAACCATAATTTTTCTCTGCGTGTACTTGATTAAATGCTGATAGTTCATTTGTGGTATATTAATTTTCAACTACGCTTTTTTCGTAAAAATTTAAATAAAATATGCCAGCAGTTTATTTTATAATTTTGAATCCTCTTCATATTTCTAAAAACTTTACCAAGCTTCATATGGATTTGTTTACTAAAGTTACCCTCCACTGCATTTGATTTCTCAATGGATTAGATTACTCTTATTTCACAAAGGTCTCAGAGATAAATTCATAATATGAAGACACAAACATTATTTGAGCTTTTATATTTGATACATTTGCTTTTTTTTATGGAACTGCATTATCACCGTTGAATCCTTTTACCACTTCATTGAATTGCTTTCAACCACGCTCCCCACCTGGTTGTTATAGGCTGTGGAGAAAGAATTAAATTGGGATAATTCTGTTAATATGCGGCAAATTGCGAACTGTTTTACAAAATATTTTTTCCCATAAGAAATCAATAAATCAATATTGCCTCTTAGCTCTTCTGCAATACAAAAAAGTAAAAGTAAAAAAAATTAAACAAGTTTTGTTTTTCAAAATATGCAACAAAAATATGCAATGTCAGCAATATATGCAAAAATGTGCATTTAAAGAAAATATGCAAAAATATGCACTAACAAATCGATGCCATTTAACTTCAAATTTCAAGATTCGCAAAGATATTGAATTTTTGTTAATCTCAGACTGACGACAACAGATATGCATTTGCATACATACAACCTTTAACTTATTATACCATGGGAAAAACTATGTTTTTAATTGAATCTATTAAAGTTATCGATAATATTTTCTAAGAAAAAGTAGGATATTCAAATTAGTCCTTTTGAATTAAAACAAAAAATGTTAAATACACCAATGCAAGCACATTTCATTGGCGAGCTGTATAACAAGCGAATTAAGAGACTATCAGACTAGGGTTTGCAAATAGATTATAATTTTAACGCGTATAATCGCACCTTTTAATCGTAGTCGCACAAAAATTCTCATGAGATGACTAAATGACGGCAACCGTTTTAAAAATGCACAAGCCATAACGTCACTAATGTAATGATTGTGGCAACCATCGCCAAATACACGTTTTCGTCTTATAGCCAATTTACATTAGACTTAAAATCTTCTTCAAAATCTAGTGCGTTTACATTGCAATTTTTTGACATTAGCTAGATTTTATTTTCAAAGCCAAAACAGAAGACTGAATGTTTTTTTGTGTAATATAAAAATAACAATAAATTTAAAAAAAGGCATTTAAAAGTTTGCATCTCCTTTTACATATAATTAACTTCATTCATTTAATTTATCTTTTTCATTTTATTGCTATTTTGTTAAAATTTTTGAATCTTTTTAACAGTTTCATCAAGTTGCAATATGGCACATTGATAATTTTTTCGTGTGAGGGAAAGTATTTTTTTAATTGTTATATGAAAAAACCATATTTGCATCACAAAGGCTGGGTTTTTGAGATCTCAGTTCAACTGAATTTGTTAATAAGAAAACAGATTGGTAACAGCATCACCAACTTTGTATACAAAATTTTGACGGAACAGCTTAGTGTTGCTTAAAATGTTGGTCTTTAATGATATATTAAAATAAAAATTACATTTCGCCGAAAAACCCGAGTTTAAGAGTACGTTAAACAAAGTTTAAGCTTAACCCGCATCTCTAAACCCCCTCAAAACTCTGGCATAAGTACTACTAGGTTTTGAGTTGATTTTGTCCAAATCTAGTCACGAAGTAGATTTTGTTTTGTTTGGGGGCTTAAGTGCCTTTTTTAAAAAAAAAAAATGAAATTAGCAGCTCATATGTCCCTTGCGCTCCAAGCGAAACAGGTATTTTAATGACAACTGCTAGAATTGGTCGCCATATCTCAATACCGGATGAAAATTCCACATTCACCTCATGTGCTCTGAACTTCATCTACTAATTCCATATGTTATCCCAATTTAAAAAAAGATACTTAAGCCACATCGACATATACAAGGGTTGTTATAAATATTTATGCTTACAGCTGCTGTCTAACGTTTAGAAATGAAAGTTTGATATTTTTGACAATAACCATTTTTTAAAATATTTTGTCTTCTGTGACTTGCAAGTTTTGCCACCGCAAAGAAATGGAAATAACGCGGAAACATTTAAATGCGAATATTTTTTTCATGACAGGAAGGCATCGTTAAAGTTATTTATATCAACTTTCGACAAAATGTTTCATCCTTGACATCTGTAAAACGCTGGTATTAACACATTCCAGTTGTTGTCACACAAAACAATAAAGATCGGGATGTGACATATTGCGGCAATGGTAAATCTCTAGGCTTTAGAAATTGCAGAAACATTAGGCTGCAAAAAAGTTTTGTTCGCGTTTAATATCGCTTAATTTGTCAAAAGCTCAAGAGGATGCTCGTGTGAATTGGTGCAGAGATCTGCTTAAAAAATTAAATCACGATTTATCAAGAGCTGTCTATAACATTCACACATGTAAGAAATCTTGGGGCTCCAAATATGAGTGGTACACTAAACAGAAATCCACTGTGTGACACCTCAAGAAACTAGTAATGCATTAAAAAACTATTTTTTGAAGGAAAAACAATTGGAGTGGAAGAAGTGTTACGAAAATTGATTTCAGCTCATGCGAAAGCGTTTTGATCGTTATGAAGAACACTTTCAAAAACTTAAGCCACTTTTAATAATTTATTACTGTCTTGTATTTTTGAAACTAAAACAAATCACCCTCGTATCATTGAAAATTTAAACTTGCATTGAAGTTTCTATTGTAATTTCAAATTAAAATCTGAAATTAGTTAAAGTGTTTAGGCCTATGGCCTTTTAGTGCGAGGGTTACGGGTTCGATTCCCGGCAGAGACTCTGGTCTTTTTCACATCAACGGGCTGAAGGTGTAAGCTATCATTGGTCGGTTAATTAAGTTAGAATATAATTTGTAATTGTAATTGTAACTTTTCCCCGGGGGATGTGCTGCGCCACTTAGGGGGCGTAGCTAAAGCATCTTTAGGATTCCTTCCTCTTGGTGTTACCTCCAAAATCGGCTTGGTTAATTTATTTAACTCAGCATGAATAAGCTGGCATTCTTCAAAATCTCATCAATATTAAAAATCAAGTTAATGTTACCTGGGTTGCAGCAAACTTCAAAAAGAAGTTGTACCTCTGTACATAACTGATGGTGAGTAATGATTACTGGCCTGACTGTGGCGAGGTCTCCGTTGGTATGCCTCTTGCGAGAAATGCTGCCTGTCTTTCAGGATGATTGTCTTTGTGGGAGCGTTGCTTTTCACTGAAAATATACTATTGGGGTGGGGCTGTGGTTTAACCTCAATTCGCGGGTAAAGGGTTAATGAACTACATAAGGCGTTCTCTTATTGTGGGGGATGAAATCTCTAGGTTCCATTGCTATTCAACAGAAGCTGCTGGATTTAATGAATAGCATTGAAGGGTAGATAACTCCGGCATGTAAACAAGGGTTAGAGTATAATTTTTGGCGAACTACACATTGGAATTACTACCTGCGTGTGCAAATAATCCTTTACTCACACAGGAGTATTTGGTAAGTTCCTAATAATAACACACCAAGTGGTTGAGATCCACCGTGAAGTAAGGTCGCAAGCCAGGTATTCGCGTAAAACGAAATATCACAGTTGTATTTGTAATTCTGTAACTAAAAATAAAAAAAAAAAAAATTAAAATTGCGATGAATCGATAACAAAAGACAAGTTTTAAATGCAAACCCTACATCAGACATTGTAAAACTATATCCGGAGTTTTATTTATTGAATTTTGAAAGCATGTGAAAGTACAAGTTTGTCTGCCTGCCTGTCGTTAAATGTATCAATTCTCAATGAATTTGAAGTCTGAGTGCGTTTAATTCTTGTTTTTCCTGTTTGTCTTTTCACAATGGAGCACGAAGTTCAATATGTGTGTGTTTGTGTGTGGTTTTACGTTTAGATATGTGAATGTATAATTGTGTTTGTTATGTCTGTTGTGGTTTATTATACTCCCGCCGCACTTGTTAGTATTTATGTATATTTGTGTCGGTATTTGTTTGATGGTATTTTTCGATTTGTATGGCACAGTGGGTGGTGTTTGTATTTTGAAAATTCTACCACCACTAGACTCATTTATTTTATACGCTACTGTTTATTTATATTTGTATTGTTGCTACTTTTCGTCATTTCTATTGTTGTTATACTCCAGCTTTCTTTTTTTCGTTTGTTTTAATTTTAAATGTATGATTTTGACAGCATTTTTTTCGTGTTTGTATTGTCTCACTTTATTTTTTGTTTAAAGCGAAACATTAAACTGAATTCAAATAAAGGTTTCCCTAAAAATAAATTGCATTGGAATGGGAAGAATCAAAATATATGGTCTATTTGTTTTCTACAATTTAAATTGGGTTTTTAAGGTCTTTTATATTTTTGTAATTGTATTTGCTTATTTGCTGTCAAATTTGTTACTTCTATTTTCCATTATAATGTTGTTTGTTATTTTGCGTACATTGTTAAAATATAAATTCAGCTTTATTTTCTTGATTTTACCTACAGGACGTGACCATATTTGTGGTCGTTGGTGTGTTGACAGTTCTTTTGTCTATAATTTTTTTTTACTTCATTAGAATTTGCTGTTCGTTTGTAAAATTAAAGTTGGGGTTTCGAAATGTTTCAAGTATTTAAATGTATTTTTTTATTTGATTTTAAATTTAACCCTCCGACTAGTGAGTGGACTGTTAGCCTTAAAATAGCGAAAAGGTTCGCTATTTTACCTGTTACAAATTGTATGGTATTTTGCTTGTTGTGTTTTGATGGTTTTCGTTTTTCTTTTTAATTATATAAAGTAAAAAAAGGCACAGTAAATGTTTTTTTCGACAGTTTCGGGCTTATTTAATATTACACTACATGACAAAATAAAAAAAGCAGTTATGTTTTTTTTTTTTTGCTAATTTTACAGTTCTATTGTTCAGGTATTGCAACACTGCAGCAAAGTTGAATTCTGAGGACAAACTGCTTTGTTGCAAGTAAAGCAATACGCTCGGGTTTTACGCACACCCATAGAAAAAACATTTTTAAATATGGTCAGCTCCAGCAAAACTATTTTAAAAGACAATTATGAACATATTATGTTTAACTCAACCATATTATTGTCACAGGCAACCATATTATGGTTAAATAAGACCTCCATAAATTAGCCACAACCATATTATTGTTGCCTTCGAGAATGTTAAATACTTAAATATGTTTAACACTTATAACAGCATGGTTGTTTTTCAATACTATACTATTGTTAATTTATAATAATTTATTATAATTTATAATTTTCATATTTGACCATAAAATTTTAACCATAATATATTTTATTTTATGCAGTTTTCTGCCTCATCAATGTACGCGCCACAGTCAACGTGGATTAACGCCCTGTAGTATCATATGTTTCCACTAATTAATACACAACATCCTGCCTTTGATTTACCTCACGCTATTGACCACGCAACTTCCCAGAGTAAATCATTCCTTTGACGGGATACACCCACCATGCCTTTATTCCGTATTTGTCTGGATTAGACGAAATATATTGTGTAGACCGTATGCGATGTCTTTATGGGAATAATTTCTCGTCCACATTAAGCGAATCGGGCAGGATGTAAGTCGCCGCTAAATTGGACTGCAACATTTGCCAAACATCGTCAGTAGCAGCACTTTTACTGTTGACTAATCGCTCCCGTTAAGTTTTTGCGTTATCAACGCGATTTTATTTTTTTTGATGAAAATAAATCGATCTTATGATAATGCGTCTTATTATATTGGAGCATTAGTTGGGCGCTACAGTTCCCAAGCAGGGTTATTATTCGATTAAGACAGACCAGCATAGAAAACAGTAGCCAAAAATGCATCGAACTCTTTTAGAGTGATTGTTTTTCATTCCTTTTTCTTCGTAGTAATTGCCCAATTCCATACATTTCCCCAACTTTTCGATTGCTTTCCCATATAAAAATATACAGCAGTTCTGCGGTGATAAGCATGGGGAATAATGTTCAGGGATCATACGTGTCTTCCACTGGCCCTGGTTTCCTTCCTCTATAGTAGGGTGCTCAATTAATCGGCTTTTTTTTGTTCGATTAAACGATTAATCGATATTTGGCCTTTTTCAATTATTATATTAAACGAATAAATAAAATAATCGATTAATCGAATAATTTAAAATCCAGAAATTTTATAAATTAAGAAATTTTTTTCGATAATTTTAGAAAAAATTGGTACTTGAGTAAATAAACATTATTAATTACAAGTATTTTAATATTTTATTAACAAAAAAAAAATTACCAATTCATACTTATTGGTAAAACCTTTACACGATAAAAAAAATAAAACGTGCATTGAGATCATATAATTTTATATGTACAAACCATTAAACAGATCTTTTAAAAATAAAATAATGTTTAAATGTTTTGCATTACTTGGAACCCGATCAAGTTTTATCTTTCCTTTTAATTTGCCATACTTTCTCACTTTTTTTTTACTAACTTTACTTAATTTTACTTTCAATTAAACAACTGACGACAAATTCACTTTTGCGCTTTCTTTATAAAAAAAAATTCTTAAAAAATAAATGTGCTTTATTAAAAAAAAATTGTGTTCTAAAAAATTCTTGTGCTTTCATTATCAAAAAAGTTGTTTTTGAGAATACATAATTATTTCATTAAAAGATTTTATTTATTTTGCTTAAATCCCTTTTTTATAATTGATAAAAATACCGAAATTTATTGATGGGAGATAAGCTATTCCTATGCGCATTTCACTGGTTGCTTAGGCCAGATCATCAGGAAACGTTCTCCTACATAATTTTAGAAAAACCAAAGCTATTAGCAAACAATACTACAGAGGGAATGAGAATTACCTACACTCAAAACATTTTGTTTGCAACGATATCAAAGCTTAAACCAAATACCGACAATAACACAGTGCATTTATCTTTTCTAACATTCCCCACTTGTGCTTTTTTACAAACTACTTTGAGTAATGCTACTATTTTGAGTTAGTTCTTCGTCGGGGGCATTTTTAAAATGAAATTTATAATCAAATTGAGTGCAGCCTGTGGAACAGCTGTCAATTCAAACAAGTTTTGACAAGCAGTTTTTGTTAACAATCTGAAAGTGATTTATTGAACGTGTGGCTCCAGGGTTAAAAATATTTATTTGCAGTTCCCAGGAAAAACTTTTTAAAATTTGGTAATAGGAAGTAGTTATTGCATACATAACTTGGTAAGTAGTTGTCATTACAACTGTCATTACTTTTAAAACCTCAATAAGTAGTCTATTAAATGCATTACATTCTGCTAGTGTCAATTAATTGTAAATTTTTCTGTACATACAATTAGTCAATTCACAAGGTATCCTAACATGTCATATTGTCAAAATGTCCTAATATTTCACAATGGTTTAAAAATATTGTTGTACGGCTCAGCCGCTCAGCGCTGGACTTTTCTGATTAATTACGACAGCACAATAAACACAGCAAGCAACGTTCTATTTATTTAAGACACTTTTTGTTAACAAACCAACAACAATATTTTTAAACCATTGTGAAATATTAGGACATTTTGACAATATGACATGTTAGGATACCTTGTGAATTGACTAAATATACTTCATTGCTATCCAAAGGATAGCTAAGGTAAAATGTAACAAGAAGATACAAGATAATAGTCTGGTAGTGTATAAATTCATTCCTAAAAATTGAAGGAATAAAGCTATTACAAAAACGAAATATGATGTTTACGTCATAAAAATAAGTATGATATTTTAGGATTAAGGACCTATTCACTAATGCACGTACTAATCTGCAGTGCTTAGAAAAAAGGCAGTAAAATTCACTTATCGCTTTTTTAGTATTGATATATTGTTACTTCACTGCCTTTTCGATAACGTTTTTGGTTTATTTCCTTTATAATAAACCTCTTGAGTTTTCTTGCAACTTTAATAAAATAAAGAAAACACTTTAAACACTTTTACAGTTCACAAACTTTATTTAGAACTTAGTCACTTTCACAATCTTTATTGATAGCTTTCAGAAACTAATTGCGAACTCTGGTATCTGCACACTTAAATGCTGTTACTAATACTGACTAATGATGTCAACCTTTAGTAGTGTTTATACTCTGTTCGAGCCGTGACGGCTAGATGGCTCTATAAGGTTCGACCCCGTAACTTATGGCTGAGTTCAAATTGAGCTCTAATACATCAAAAAACTAAAGTAACTTTAAGGATTAATAGAATATTAAAGAAAATTACAGTGGGGTTGAAGTACAATTATGCAAAACAATTTTAATTTTACTTTTGTACTAGAAAATTCTGTACAGTGATTTGTGCACTATAAATATCCATATAACTATTACAATAACTAATAAATTAAACTAATATGATACAAAATAACTAATAAATTAAACTAATTCTTAACTAAAGTTACTTTCGTAACAATATAATAAATTTAAGAATACATTTTTTAAATAATTTTCTACATATTAATTATAAAATAAATCATTAAAAATGTTATTTCGAAGTAAGAGCAAGCTTTAAAGTTTGTTAAATCTTAAAAACGTACAAAACAAAATAAAAATACAAAATCTAAATTCAAGTTTTCTCTGATTTTCTTTTTTACACTTAACCGCCATTTTACTAAGGATGGCAGTAAACGTCATTAAATCTCAATAAGAGGTAAACTATTGCTCGAATTGTTTAAAAGCAAGCTTTAATCGATTCACCACACTTTTTTCTTGGAAGCACGTACTTTTCGGGTATTCAACCCATTCAACATTAAGGAGTTTTGAGAGTTTGATTATCAACAAGGCACCCAGCGACCATCTTGCAATCAAAAGACTTGATTCTGAGGATGGTTTTTTAAATAGTTTTTGAAATGAAATTGAGAATGTGTAAAAATTGCATTTTGCTTTTAGTTTTATAGTTAATTAGTGAATAAATTTCTGTAACGGTGCAAAGCATAATTGTCTCCATAATTTGAAACCAATCCTAATGATTATAAATTGTACTGGAAATGAAAGGAAACTCTGGTATAAGATGAGATGTTTAATTGAGGCAAAGTGGGTGCCACTGTATGCTACTTAGTAGTGTGCTAGTCTATCCGTGCGAGGGTTTAGTGTTCGATTCCATCCAGAGACTCTGGTCTATATTGCTACAACGGCTTGAAGCTCTAAGTTACTCTTGCTTGGTTAATTAAGTAAGAATATAACTTCTAATTGTATTGCTAACTCTTGTTTAAAACGCCTTTGGCAACGAATGGGACACATATATCCCATTTGGTTTTTTTATTATTACAATCACATTTTCCAATGGATTTTGGTTTAATCGATGTTGTTCGACAAATAGTATTCGTGCCAAAATAATGATTAAGTTATTTCAATCAGGCTTGAGTGCATTTCAAAGTTAGACAATTTTATTTTTTGTTCCTTATACCTCGGGTGTTAAATATACTATTGGATTAGCTTTTAGGGTTAAATGACCAATGCTTTTTGTAAATGTATTCAATGCATTTTAAAAATACTACATACCTTCGTCGTCAAACGTAAAAAATTAAGAGCAATTTTTTATTTAATTTTATTTAGCAAAAAACTGAGTGGAGAAAAGTTCAGTCAAAATTGTAATTACATCCTAAGAGCTATCAGGCAGTCCCTGTATTTCTGGCTACACGCATTTTACATTTCGCCAGCATTGGTTAACAGTTTGGCATAAAAAATTATTGATTTTCTCCAATCACCAAATTTATATCAAATTCATAATATCAAGCAAACAATTTGCTGATTTTGCACCTATTACCAAAATGATTATATTGATTACTAAAATTTTTTTTTCAATAAATGATATTTTTAATTTTAATTAAAAAAATCATCAAAAAACTTTGGCATTTCAAACAATGATTCAATTTATTTAATTAAATATTGAAAATTCGCAACAGTTCATTTCTACATGTTTAAATTATTGTATTTTAAACGAAAAAAGTCAATTAAGATTTTTTGTTATTTAATTAAAATTTTTAATGAAAAATTATTTCAAAACAACTCAAATGTTAATTAAATCAAAATTAAATTTTTTTAATTCATAAAACACTTTTTTCTGTAAAGGGCATGACCTTGGAAGTTTCTGCTTTCTATATGAAGGCGTAGCACAATGCTCTGTCCCCGTATAGTGAATCGGCAAAACTAAAGTTCTTACCGCAGAACGAAAAAATCAAGTGTACTGGTATACTGGTAGTTAAGAAAAAATTGAAGTTTGAGAAAAATCGATGCAAGGATATGCCGACCTCCCATACATCCTGAATTAAAAAATTAGATTTTGAGCCACAATTTATATAATAATGAAGCCATATTTGTAGCGTTGTGGCATTCTAGCGTTTTTTTGAATTTGGTGCAAGGACATGCCCATATATCCTTTTTTAAAAAACTATGTTTTTGCTGCATTTATTATTAGAATAGACTAAAAATTAATAAGTGATTCAAAAATAATGCGTTGTAGATCTGTTGTAAATTTGGTTTCATTCGGTGCAACATTTCTATAACAATGCGAAAATATGATGGTGGAACTAGGTAAAATTTAAGTTAAATGCTATTGCTTTTGTTTTCTTATTATAGAATTTTTAGCTTTTATCCGATTTCAGTGTTAAATGGCTGACAATTTTTGTAATCAAATGGACTATAGAACAGAATTATAGAACAATGGACTTCGATATTTACTGTTGTACAAAACATCTTCCGAAGTGACAATAACTGGTGATAAACAATAAAATTTTCATAATATCTTAGCTTTGATCCAATATAACTCAGGTATTTATTTTTAACCAATTAGCCACTTTAAAACAAGATATAATTAATTTTAATTGAACCACCATTTGACTTTGGATGGCGGCTGAAAGGGAAGTTTTTTTTTCATTATTTATTTATTGAATCTTCATATATTCAGTATGAACTAACAATAATTAATCAAATCTTATACTAATACTTTATTTTTGTCCTGCCAATGCTAGACGAAAATTTTTCTCTTCACGGTTTCTATTCACATATGTAGATTTTTAGCGGTCTTCTCGTCGGATGAGTCCTTCAGTATCTCTTCTCCTTAATCTAGAGTGGCCGCTGTCATTTAAAATATTTCGAGCTAGTGGACTTGGGTGCGACTCAAGCCTTTTTACATATTTTACTGCGTACTTCGTAATAATAGTTTTTACTAATGGCACATTGAGATCCTTGTGAATATTTGACATACCATGGAGCGACTGTGATTATTCGAAGAAGTTTATTTTGGCGCCTTTGAATTTTTTTCGATATTTGAGGCCGAGTTAGTGCCCCATAGCTGAATACCGTAGCACCCGATTGGCTTTAATGAAGAGTTGTAGAGTATGAGTTTGCAATCGAGGCTAAGAACAGAGTTTCTTTCAATATGCCAATTATTTTGAATTGCTTTTAGTTTCATGTGTGTTAGTTTGGTTTCTATACGCCATTTCAACGGTAAACGACGATTTTAATGTATACCGAGGTATTTTACATGCGATTGTTGAGACACTAATTAATTATTGATTTTAATATGTGCGCATTTTTGCTCATTAACCTTTATCCTCCATTGTTTTAACCACTTTGCCAGTTCAAATATATGATCCTGCCAGTAACGAGATGCTTCATGACAGTTTTCGTGTACGCTTAAAAATGCTGTATCATCAGCAAATGTTCAAGAAAGGGAAGTACATATATAAAAGCACAAATCTACCGTGAGCTGATATATGTGACGTGGTATATGGAAATAAAGTTTATATTTGCAACATATAGACCAACACCTACATATTTTATAAGAACTTATGTAAAAAACTTTTTCATCGTAGTCCTGTGTAATTAATCTATTTTCTGAGAGTGTAAAAAATATAAAATTTCCATTTTCCGGCAGAAAATCCAAAATTTTTTTCTAGCGTTGTATCTTAATCAAAAATAAAAAACCACTCATTTTTTTTATTTATATATATTTTTGGTATCGTCAAACTTTGTAAAATATTAAGGAGACCAAAAAAAAAAAAAAAATATATTGATTAATTTAAATTTTTTCCATTTTTTTTCTTGTTTAAAAAAATTTACATAATTACAAAAAATTCAGTAAATTTTTTTAATAGTAACGAAGAAAACAGAGAGTTATAAGTTAATATTTTTCAATTTTGACTAACCCAGCAAAAACTAGGTAATGACTTGAAATCAGTGAGCAACTTATTTTTCAGTGACTTCTTCATACCATCTACATTACATAAAAGTAGTTAAGTAATGGCTGACATATAATGTGATACATAAGCACTTGTTTATGAGTTGATTAAAGAAATTTATAATTAATTCATAGTAAAATACATTTAAGGGTTTATTTAATCAAATCTAATACAAATTGATTTTAAATACATATTTGTTCTTACAATTTGAATATGAAAAATTTAAATACTTAATTGATTTCGATATGTATTTTAAAACTAAAATTTTGAATAAAAACTACACTAATCATTCGACCAAACGATATTATCGTTATAATATCGTTCTAGGTGATATAAATTATAATATATGATATAGATCTTGTATCATAAACGATAGTATTTAAATTGTGCCTTTCTTTATAATATCATTTTTCCATGAAAATATCATATCGTTTTTGCAATCATATCGTTCCCTGTTTTATTGGGTATGAATATGTCCTTGAAGCAGGGTAGTGAAATTTTGCATTACATAGCAATTTAAATTAAAGACACAATTTGCTTGACAAATTCAGTTTTGTTGATAACAATGTAAAGTGTCTATTTGTAAGCAAACGTGGTAATGACTTATTTAACTCCCTATTTGTAAGCGGGGGTGGTAAGTACTTGCCTCCAATGACATCACCGTGTTTAAATAATGAGTTAAAATGCCAATGTATAAGTGGTGAAGAGTAGTGTTATTAGCTTTCTAACTCATTACTTTGCACTGTAAGTTTTTGCTGGGAACCTCTTTGTAATTTGTTTTATTAACTTGTGACCCAAGAAATTAACGCAATTTTTATATTTCCGGCAAAAAATTCTAGGATTTCTTTCCAAATTCTGTTAAAACACCCCAAAAAGTACTAAAATCTTAACTAACAATTTTGGTACTCTGAAAAAATAGAATTATACTCTACCAAACTTTAGCAATCTCGGAGAGTTCCAATAAAAAAATCTCAAAGTTTACGATAATACAAAAATTGTTTTCAGTAATATTGTTTACCACAAATAATTTCTCTTTTTCGTGCTTTTAGTGGCAAACAAAACTACTACGTTTGAAAAGAATATGCTAAGAAATGAGTTTTTGGAATTTTTTTTTAGAAAAACAGGTAAAAGTCGTTTTTTATTTAACAGCTTATCTAAAAAATTGTTTGAGTTTGGTACCCTCCACTGTAAATAAAAAGTGAATATAATGAATTCTACTTATCAATCTATTTAAGGTTCTTTGTTAGCTTTACAAAAATATATTTTTCATAAATATTCTAAGCACTTTATTAATCCTTAGTTTTGCCTATTGTACAGAGCTCTGTGCGTAGGACTTGCGATAGCCTGTTGAGGAGGCTCAGCAAGTCATAATTTGTGATGGTTTTATGGTAATTTCGAGGCCCAGTTATTCCTTTAAGGTGGCGTTGATGTTGAAGAGGGTAACAGAAAAAGGAAACTTTCAAAAGAAAATTTGACTTAGTGTACTTAGTTCTCACAATGCGTATAACTAATATTTATTTTGAAAACTCATCATACGCCCTCATGCACGTTTTGTTGCGTAATTTCTTTAAAAAAAATTAAATTAAAAAAAATAGAAAACAAATATTCCTTTAGGATAAAACCCCTTCAAATTTATGGCAAACAAATTGACATAATACGTTACTTATGTCATTTAACAAAAAAAAAAACACTTTATATCAGGAAAAAAAATTTAAATGTTGACACAAACAACAGAAGCAAAAAAAAATACCAATAAAAAAATAAGAAAAACAGTATATTTTTCTAAAGATTTTCACACAAATACCTTTAGGGAAACGTTAAATTTCAACAGAGAAAATTGTGTCAAATGCAAATAAGACCTTTTTTTTCTTAAAAATATACTCGTATAGAAAGGAAAAATAAATAAAGAAAAGCTATCGCAAAAAAGTTTTCAAAACAAGTATAAAAAAACGGCTTAAGCTTAAATCAAAAGAAGTCAATTGTTGGTAAAACAATAAAAAATCTTCTTAACGAAAATAAAAGAAAATAAAAACTAAAATAAAAAAGAACAAAAAGTCTTATTTGGAATTTAAAATTGTTAAGACAATTAGAGAAAAACAAAGAGCATTAAATGAGAAAACAAATAGAAAATAAAAAAGTAATATCAAGCCAAAGTGATCAACTGCACAGTGGGGAAGAATCAAATTATTTAGGTAATACATGTAAAATTTTCTTAAGTGGTGGCCCTATTGATACGAAATTTAACACAGTTGTTGCAGAGATAAAATCGAAGTTAAGTTAATGCAGAGGGGTAAAAAGATTCTCGCAATAGGTGCTATTGGGCAAAAATGTTATTCTCTTTATTACATGGGAAATTTCTAAAAAAAAATTGAACGATTTTGCCGTTGTTTCTAAATTTCTCTCCGCAAATAGATCTTAAGTTATCTAAAAAGCTGACTCATAATATTTTCATTTGGTCCCACTAAATATAGTACATTTATTATTTAGTGCAATGGATATTTTGCTTTATGCAGACAAGTAAAGCTATTCTAAACCTTTGATATCCTTTTTTAGCAGATTTCCTACCGTAGAACTAATTACAACTATGGGTGACTTTAATGACAAAATGGGTTTCTCAAAAGCATTCTACACTTAAACTGTGTAGAATTTTACCACGTCATCTGCACCAACAAGTAATCAACGCGTACGTAATAAGCAAACTGTGATTCGTAAAATGTCATGATTCATATTTGACTTCTACTGCAATGTGTTATGTCATTTTCGAGCTCAGTCTATTTGTGATTCCAGAAGATATAGTTGATATCATTAAAAAGTGAGTCAAATATAATTTGCTTTTTTTAAGGAATCTGTCGATTGTAGTAAATTTCGATTGGTAACCTTTGGCTAACGGGCGTATTACTCATATAAAATTTATTAATGTTGTTTCAAAAAGCATTTAAAAAATATATATTAAGTTTAATTTGAGCTTTTTAAATATAATGATGGCACGTTTTTATTTAAGCTCTAGGTTTTTTATATGAAAACTCTAAATTAAAATATTTATGTTTTGATTTAAATATTTTAAACATTTCGCTAACCGTTGGTTAGCATCATCAGGAAATAAAAAAAATTAACTTTAAAAAGGTACACTCAAAATATTATGCAGGTAAATTCCACAAAAAATTAATCTTAAACAACTAAAAATTCATTAAAAAAACGGATAATTTCCATTTCATTTAAAATAAATAAATTATACATAAATTTTTTATTAAAGTTTATTTTTGTTTAAGCTCTATTTATTTATTTATTTTCAATATTTCGCTAACCTTTGGTTAGCATCTTCAGGAAATTAAATCAAATTAAATTTTTTATTTTTTTTAATAAACAGTATTTTTTGGTAGTTTGTTTTTTGAATAGCAAACATAAATGTTAAAAAATAAATTGATTCGTAAAATAACTATACTTTCTTTAAAATTTAACAGTACGGAAAACGAATTTAATAACCTTCAATCCGTTACTATAATAATTTTATTGTCGAAAACACTCAAATGTGTGGAGGAAAAACGCCCAAGTGCCCTTGGATTTTATTACACACATTTTTTATTTCTATTTTCTTTAATTTCAAGTCTTCAATTTCAAACAAAATAAGCTCAGCGGAAAAAACAGTCATAAAAGTATTAAACAGAAAAAAAAATTATTTCATTTTCGAAGCCTGGATCCGTCCTGCATGCGTTTCATCACTGGTACAAAAGCTTGAAAACAAGCAAAACTGACAGAAATAAGACTGCAGAACCCGATATAAATGACGAATCAGACTCAGGTCAAGACTTATGAATTTAAAATAAAAATTACAAACAAAACTATTTTGTATAAAAAACAACCCATGTCCATTAAAATTTGTTTTTAATGAAGCAAGGACTTGTGTGCAAGATCAAGTTTATTTTATATAAAAAAGTTGAATATAATTGAATTAAATTTTTTGGTTTCAACTTATTTATAAATGCTTAAACTATCATATTTTAATACCGATTTCTAATCGAAGCTACTTAATGATTTTTCCAACGGTCATAAACTGCAAATCTTCAATAAATGCAGAAAGGCAATTGTTTGGCTCTTGAGCTCTTGGTGCAACATACTGACGGTATTCACTTAATAGGGTCTAAGGTAAATATTGTAGAAATCGCAAACGGAATGACGAACTTATATAAAATTCACCTGTAGTGACGGGCATAAACACTACCTACAACCACGGCTGACAGATTTGACGATTTATCGTCATTTTGACGTTTTTAAAGTCTTAAAATGGCCCATTGACGATTCGACGATTTATACCTTAAATGTAACGATTTTTCAACTGACAAATTTTATGCTAATTTACAAAAGTTTTTGGTATTATTTCTTTTTTTACCAACTTCTTGGATACTTTCGTTTATTTGGTTGACACTTACTGTTCCGTGTAAGCAGATTATAATACAAATATAAATATAATAGTTAACACTTGGGATCATGGTAAAATATTTCTTTTTCAACCATTTTTTTTTTAGCACTAAAACCGAATTTCTGATGAGTAAAATCGGTTTTCGATATCTCTCAGTTCGTAATTTTTTATGAATGATAAAATTTCATGATTATTAATTATTTGAGTCACGTTTCTAATTCTAGATGCTTAAACTTCTTTCCCAAATTCTGATAAATAATATCCTACACAATACAAGACGAGCAAAGTCATCTGTTGGCAAGATTCGAAAATTGACTTATATGTACTACAAAAAATGTTTTTTAAATGGCTTCCAATTTTGGATCATTAAAAACATGAATTTTTCATATTTAAAAAACGCTTGCCGCTATTATTTTAGTTGGTGGTCTATAAAAGGAGTCAAAACTTGCACTTATTAATTTTTAAATAATTACAACAGTTAGTGTTGTTTTACAACACTAACTATGGCAGCTATGCCTACAACTTTAATTCTAGGGATAAAAAAACTCACAGTAGAAAGTTTGTTTTACTTCGGGCAACACTGTTCTTACGTTTAAATTGACTAACAAAAAATTTTTTATGAAAAAAAAAAACTACAACTTTTTCCATAAATATAATTTTAGCGTTGTACTATCGCACTCATATACATAATTTGGTTGACATTGTAGTGAAAATTATAACAGAACAATTTTTCAACGTCTGAGTCTCACCTTAAGTTGTAAATAATACTTGAACGTCTAAATTATATAAAACATTAAATTATTTCCATTTAGACCATAAATTTTTATTACATCAAATTTGGGCATCTTTCAAATTTGTAACCTTTTTTCTTGCAATAAAATAAGCGTGTACTTGACCCTTCTTCCCTTTAAATATCTCAATTGCCTAAAAATAGTCTTGGCTAACAAAAAGTTTATTTAGACTAAAAATAACATTGACTTGATACAAAGGGACGCCAAACCCCTACCAAAATAATAAATTCATTGTATTATTTTACCGTTCTGTTTATGACTAATATCTCTCTTCCTCTTTCTTTATTATTCCTTATCTCTTCGAGAGGTGAATGAAGATACACTGAGTTTGTCGTTTTGTGTGTAACATTAAAAACTATTTAGTTATTGTGTACAAACCGGTTTAGCCATACCCATAAAAGAGTCAACAGAAAAGAAAAATTATGGTGTAAAATTATTCTAAGCTTTTCTTAGCAGTTTAATGTGGTTGTCTGTTTGATAAAAACGCGCTCACTGACAAAACATAAACAATATATGAATCTAAAATGTGGACGGATTGCATAACAAAATCGGGTACGTCGTCCTGAAGTTACGATAAGATGTAAGGAGCAGCCTTTTCAAAAACCTCAATTTTTAGAAAAATTTTTTTTAAAAAAAACCTTACCATAGATTTGAAATAATGATGATTTTTGCAGTTAGGTGACTATAGCGGATCAAAAAAATATAGTGGTTATTCAAGGAATTTTTGCTTGTTGCATAGTGTAATCGATGTGGACTATACCGCGTGCATCCCAAAAAACTGTTGCCATCATCTTATTGGCCGACCAACCTACCGTGGCCTTCTTCGGAGTCGGTTCACCCGGAGAAACCCATTATTTAGAATGCTGCTGGGTTCATTGAAATCGATGGTGCAGAGTCCCTATAGTAGTTATTAATCTTTTCCTTAGTTTGATTGACGTTTTTTTTTCGCAAAAAATAATGTTTAATGAGCACTCCAAATTCACTTTTTCCATTTTTAAAAAAATGCACGAATGAACAGCTGTTAAACGCAAAGTAAATGACGGAACTTGCTCAAAACTTGACAGTAGTATATTTACAGGTGGTACTTGATGGGAGCAGTGTTGCATTTCATATTACTACGAGGGAAGTTCGAAAAGTCAAGGACTTATTGATTTGCCCTCGTATTTCCCGTATAAGCCCCATTAAAAAAAACCGTTAAATATGCCTAAACTTGTATAAATAATCATTTTATAATGAAGTTAAAATGTTCGGAGGCAACCATATGGCTGTGGCTTCTTCTCGATGGAGGACTAATTTAACCATAGTTTGGTTGTCGGTGGCCATAATATGATTAAAGTAACCGTAATATATTAAATGACAATGCTCAAGCTCAAAGTCAGTTGTATGTAAAAGTTCTTTATTTGTTTCCAATAGTTTAATATTCTTTGAATATCATCATCAGGGAATGTTTATTTACAATGTCATAAATATTTTGCAATTTTGTTGTTGCTTTCTACAGAAATTCACATTGCGTTTTAAGATTTCAAACGCTGCATAGCTTGTGGCGTTGAAAATTTTAAAACGGTACATGAATTTCTGTAGGAAGCAACAAAAACATTACAAAATTGTATGACATTGTTTTTGCTTTCAATGTAATTCTTTGGCGTTGCGCTGCGTTTTACATGATTATGGCCTTAAATTTACATAAATTACCATGAAAGAGTAATAGCCCTTCACGTTTCAGCATCTATTTTATAAATTTATTGTTGCTTTCTACAGAAATTCATATTGAATTTTTTAATTTCAAATGCTGTATATCTTGTGTATTTCTATGGAAAGCAACAACAAAATTACATATTATTTGTGACTTTGTTTTGCTTTCAATAAAAGTTTTGGCGTTGCGTTGCGTTTTTTACACAATTAGGGCCTAAGTATATGTTTGCAGGCGTACAAGTTCTTTTTTCTTTAATTTACGTGAGAGACCAGTGTAGTCCTTAACTACAATATTGCTTTTGGAACCATAATCTGCTTCTAGTTTCTTGATGAAGGACTAATTTAACCTTATTATTGTTGTCGGTAACAATATTATTATAAATTTGTTTTGCTCTGCGTGTATAGAACGTTCAATGCCGACTTTACGCAACGTTTTCTATACAGCTTTAGCTTCTGACCTGTGTTCAATGTCAATGTGTCTTAAATCCTGGCAAATAACGGTTCAGTTGCAATTAATTTATTAAAATAACAGTAACTTGTTTCCTTGCAGTGGAATAGTGATAACAAACAAAAACAGGCTAAGCTGCAACATAAAATTATAATTAACTGTTTCAGATAAGACGATATAACCCTGAAGCAATATAAGTTTTTTTTTGGTGTCCCTTCCAAAACTCCTGCACCTTTAAACATTACATTTCAATCAATTTGTTGTATGCAAATTTAAAACTTCAAAGTAGTTTTATGTAAAACTAATATTTTTGAGTTTTTACGGTGTTGCAGCAATTGCGGGATATAAGCATTGCTGCTTAAATCGCGAATTTGATGAATTTTTCATATAACATGTTTTAACTTTTTTAAATTTGAAAAATTATTAATAAATTTTAATTCATTTCATGTTGTAAAAATTCCATTCTTCATAAAAATAATCATATATATTATTTCTAAAGCACTTTTTTTTGTCGGTTGCAAATATCTCCCATACCACCGCATCAAATTTAATGAATGATATCTCATTTTAAAGCTTATTTCTAACACTAATGGCGAAAAATAATTAGAAATTGAAAAATTATTATTTTCATTGATAAAAATTATATTTTATATAGAACTGCATGATAATACTGTTGTCATTATGATTATATGTTTTTGTTCAAGTGTGGTAATACAGGGTCGCTTAATAGTAGTGCAGTTCTACATAATATAGTATGTATTAAAATCCATTCTGGAAATACCGCTATTTACTATAATGCCGTTTATTACTAAGTCAGTTATATATAATTGCGTACGTTTAAAGATATTTTTGTTTGTATTAAGGGTTCGTACGGGCAAAAAGTTAACGATGATCATTTCATTACCTCTAACATTGTTTTCAAAGAAGTATTATAAAAGCATTTAAACATATGTATGTATGTATGTAAATATGTATGATATATATTATGATTTCTAATATTTTTATACTTTTAACAAAATGTATTGAAGTTACTAAAATTTCTATTAATTATTTTCATTTTATGTTACAAAAATGACAACTAACGGTGCGAAATATTCGCACGGGTCATCTAGTTTAATTAAAATTAAATTCAATAAACTTAAGCCTGCTTAAGATATCAAAAATTGCATTAAAAAACATTAACAGTTCAATAAAATAACCAAAATACTAATTATTTTTAAAATTTTTTTCAAAATAACTCCCTTAATAATTGCTTGAATTTATATTTCGTCCTACTTTGTGTACCCCGCAAGCATCTGTACACCATTTGACACCAATCTTCTGTTTCAGGCAATATTTCTGTGGAACATGTCACATAGTGCCAAACAGGTCAAAGTCATAACACATAAAAATGTTTCGAAAAAAATAGAGTCGCAAATAAGTTTCATTTGATGAAAAATTATGGTGAAAAAATTTTGTAAGATTCATAAGTAACTGAAAATAGCTCAAAAAATAAGCTAAATTTTTGTACTCTAAAATAAAAAAATAAAAAATATTGTTCCAATTCATGGTTAAGGGTTTCAAATATTCGGCACAGCCGAATATAAACTTTTTATTTGTTAAAGATTCTTTTAATATTATCTTAAGTCAGAACAGTAAAATGAAGAGAGAAAGAGGAAGAATGAAAGATGTTATTACTTTCAGTTGTTAGATCTAAGCATTTCAATATCCCATCTGATTTTGTAAATTATTTGTATCAGTTAGTTTGGTTAATTTTTTATATCAGTGTTGTTTTTTATTATATATATGGGGGATTTCATGTCAAGTGACCCAACTTTTGAAATCGATGTCTTCCGATTTGGATGAAAGCATTATTGGATAGTAGTTTAGACACAAATTTTCAATAAGATCGGTCAAAAAGTTTCTGAGTTAGAGGGGGTCAAAATTTGACATTTTGGCCAAATCGATGTTCTTTCTCATCCATGTAACTTATAATCTATTGGTGTTAGTAAAATTTGCCCAAAACAAATTAGAAAGCTATTTCTTCAAGCTTTCGAAAAATATTTTTTTTGTTATTTTTTAAATTTTTTTTTTTAAATTTAAAACTTATTTTTTATTTTTTTTTGAAAAGGGTATTTTTTTTCTTTTTTGCTCAAAAGAAAGCTTAGGTCTTTTCCTTTAAGTTAGTTATGGTCGCTATTTGGGATGCGAGTGGGTTATGTATAAAAAAAAAAAATAATTTGTAAGTCAAGACGTCATATGCTAAAAAATTTAAAAATCCTCGTCTTGACTTAAAATTATTTTTTTTATACATAAACCATTCATCCAAATCGGAAGACATCGATTTCAAAAGTTGGGTCACTTGACATGAAATCTCCCATATATTTAATAATATAATAATAATTGTGCGATAAATAATGTTTCTAATTTGAATATAATGAAAATTTATTGCTTGTAATTTAATATAATGAAAACAAACATTTATAAATACTTTTTTAATTATTAAATATTTTTGTTATGTATGTATGGATGTTTGTATATATGTGGAGACAAAAAAAAATTCACTCGATCAATAGTAAAAGTTTCTATTGCTTAAGGTCTCCTTTTTTTTAGGTTTTTGTTAACACTATTCAACCATCAATCCATTTGTAGAGACGTTAGCAGTTGTTTTTAGAATTTTCTGGAAGATGTTTTATAAATAAGAATGTTTATGTTTTTTTATAAGTGTGAGTATATGTTTATGTTTGCATTAAATAAACTAGACATTAACAAAATTTTTACTATGTATGTCTTCAATTGAAATCTTTTTTTTTTGGTATCGAGGTATACGAAATGAAATATTATTATGGTTGCAGCATTTTGTAGAATGTATAAAAATATTAAATAAACAAAACATTGTAGACAGTATCAAAATAATTTTCTAGTTCTGCAAATAACAAATGAAAAATGGAGTTTAAGCAACAGCACGAACTTAATAATTTTTAATTATGCAGCTATTGAATTTTGATAAAATTTTAAGGTTTTTGGAAAAATAACTGCTAAAATTGAGAAATAAATAAAAGTTGTGATTTGTTATGAATAAAGAATTTCGAAAAAAAATAATTTGATATAAGGCAATTTCTTGTAACTTAAATATAAATTATGATTTATTTTAATCAGGCTTAAGTTCATTGAATTTAATTTTCATTAAATTAATTTTATGAAGAAAGGAATTTTACAACATGAAATGAATTAAAATTTATTGATAAAAAAGAGGAGTTTGCCTCTTTCAAAAAATTACCAGACACCTGTCTAATTATTTTTCTAATAAACAGCGATAAGTTTTAAACTTTATTGCATCTCTTTTGGTATTGGCGATTTTGGGTTATCGAATTTTCCCGTTTTTACCATTTTTACTCCCTGATATTTCAATAAAATATACATTGTGCACTTCCGTTAGTAAATACTTTTCAAATGGCGTATTTTTTGCACAAATCGGTTGACAAACGGAGGAGGAATATGTTCTTAGCTGTTTTGCCGATTTATATATAGAAGATAATAAAAGTATCAAATCAAATAGGCATATTCCATTGGATAAAATTGTTTGAATTATTCTTGTTATACAAACAAATAAAAACTTTTATGCGATTATTCGAGCAAATTCGATTAATTCCTTACCCGAACAAAACCAAAAGTCAAATAAATGGATACTCTAGTATATAAGTACATAACTTTTTAATGATTTTAAGAAGCTGGGATGTTGCCCTGTTCATTAGTATGAATATTCCTTTAAGTAGTTAAACTAATAAGTATGAGTAGTATTTTTGTTTAATTTTTTACTTCAAATTTTGATTTTTGATTTTCAATGCCTTGCGATTTTTAAAGATTTAACGAATAAAATAATAAATGATTATAAAATATTTTTCTTTATTTTCAGGTACGTACTCTACTTAGATAATGAAAAGAGATGTAGTTTTCTCTAAGTTTATGTGGAAACTGTAAGTTAATTATCTCACTTGTAGCTTAAGGCTCTTTTATAACTATAAAACATTACAAACCTTCTATAATAAATATACTCTAAAGATATAATTCAGGTTATTGATTAATCTTTAAAGCTTTAAAACCATGCACGAAAAATAAAAAATAGAATATTTTTTATATCCACAGCAAAATAGTGGAGAGGGTATTATACGTTTGTGTTGCTGTTTGTCACAACTTAAAATATTGGTCATAGACCCACCCTTAAGTATACCAAGTATACTAAACAAATCACTTTTTGAATCCATACAACGACGTCCGTCCGTCCGGCTGGCAAGGTGTTTGTCCATGTAAACCATGTGGGCAAAGTAAAGGCCGAACATTTTGGAGATAGTTTGATGAAATTTTGTACATGTGTTCTAATTGCCACCAGGCCTATTGAAAATGGTGGAAATCGGTTCATAACTACACATAGCGCCCATACAAGCTTCTTTCCGGAATAAAGTCTCTGTACCCATAAACCATATTATTATGGTTGTATTTAGACTAAATTTCGTCCAAACTTATTTGCTTGCAATCTGCATCATCTAACAAATTTTATTGGAATCGGTCGAAAATAGCTTTTAATACAGCCACTTATAAATGTTTGTTTTTACTAGTGTTTTTTATACAGGATCCCGGAATCCCAGATATTTTTCGTGAAAAAAAATCCAGGAAGATTTTTGCGGGACTTCCCAGGACCTTTTTACTTAATTATGGCAACTTTGCTGCTGATATAATGTCAAGAAAGTTATAATCCAATAAGGAAGGTAATGCTTGGTGTTTGATGCTCCGAAATTTCAAACAAGTAAAAGAAGAGCAATACAAATTTACGCAATTTAAAATATTTTTAAATACCCATGCTTATTATACAAAAAAACAAAAAAAGTTGCTTCCACTTGATTCAAACCATTTAATGATTTTTTGTGCAGATCACCTGAAAAAAAAGATTTCTTGGTTAAGATTTTGAAAATTCAGTTAATACTATTTCTGAGATGCCCCGGTAGGCTAGCTGGTAGTGCGCTAGTCTATCAGTACCGGGGTTGCGGGTTCGATTCCCGCCAGAGACTCTGGTATCCTGCAGACAAGCGAAAAGCTTTGCGGGATTTAGTGTAGGAATAATAAAAAAAAAAAATTGATGAAAAAAAGTTAAAAATAAACATTTCAGGACTTTTAAATGCAGCAATTAGTACGGAAAACGCTAATTCGATTTGAAAAGAAACTAATTTTCTTTAAAAAAAAGAGTTGCAAGTTTTTGAAGGATGTGGTGAGAATACTGAAGGTGTCCAGATATAATATAATTTTATTTTGACTAAAAAAGCAAACATCCGCAGAAAGAGAACGTGTTCTCTCATTGATTAAAATGTTAAATAGACTGTCAAAGTATTTTGGTAATACTGATTCTGCATGAAAATCCAATTTTAATGAAGTTTTTTGTAATATATTGTTTAAATAATTAAAACAAATTCAAAAATATTTTATAACATTGTTGTTGCTTTCAACAGGAATTCATATTGAATTTTTAAATTTCAAACACTTTATTTTTTGGGGCGTTGATAATTTAAAAAACAATATGAATTTCTGTAGAAAGCAACAATAAAATTATAAAATATTGCTAAGCTCCTTATAGGAGCCAAAGGAACTAATACATACATACACATATATATAAAAAGAAAAAAGTTTTTATCAATTAAAAAAATGTTTTAAAAAGTATTTAAATTGAATTAATGTGATAATTGAATCAATTATTTTTTAGTTGAAAGAAAATTAAAAATATATTTTTGATTTAATTAATATTTAAATTGTTTTGAAATAAATTTTTAATTCAACTATTAATTAAATATCAAAAAATATTAATTGACTTTTTCGTTTAAAATAAAATAATTTAAACATGTAGAATAGTTGTTGAGAATTGTCAGTATTTATTTAAGTAAATTAACACATTGTTTGAAATTGGCAAAGTTTTTGGATCATTTTTTTAATTAAAATTAAAAATGTCATCATCATCATCATCATCATCATATTTATTAATAGGCAAGTGGATTTCTTTGGATCCCTTTTACGCCTAAACTATATATTTAGTCAATTCACAAGGTATCGTAACATGTCATATTGTCAAAATGTCCTAATATTTCACAATGGTTTAAAAATATTGTTGTACGGCTCAGCCGCTCAGCGCTGGACTTTTCTGATTAATTACGACAGCACAATAAACACAGCAAGCAACGTTCTATTTATTTAAGACACTTTTTGGTAACAAACCAACAACAATATTTTTAAACCATTGTGAAATATTAGGACATTTTGACAATATGACATGTTAGGATACCTTGTGAATTGACTAATTGTATTTTAACAAATGATATATCAATCGAAAGATATTTTTTAGATTTTGTTAATGTAAATTCTGTTTTTATCGGTTCAGTATTTTACGAGTTATACGCGTTAGAAAGTGGTACTAATACATTGAAACAATTCACATACGTGTGAGCAAAAACAATGTAAACACATAACATAATCAGTATGCTTTGTTTTTGTGTTTACATAGTAAAAAAAACAATAACATGCAGAATTTTCTGCTATGCATTAAATTGGAGACTAGTAGAGATTAAGAAATAAAAAAGAGAAAGACAGTTTTAAATATTTTGTTTTCTTTTTGGGAGAGTTGTTGTTTTAAATGTTACCGTTGATTTCTTCAATTTTTGCGCTTATGAATAATTTTAATGTTATTGTTACATTATTAATATGGTTACATTGTAAACAATGTGTTTATTGGAAATGCGCATAGGAACAGCTTATCCTCCAACAATAAATTTCAGTATTTTTTTTATCAATTATTTAAAAAGGGAATTAAGCACAACAAACAAAATCTTTTAAGTTTCGGTTATTTTTTTGCTCATTTGGGTCCCCTTAATCACATTTTTTTGGAAAATTTACCATAAACTTGAAAAATAATGCTCTGTAACTTTTAAAATTTATATTGAAGTTAAAAAACCAGTTTAAAAGGTGGATAAATTCTGAGTCATTGCAAAAAAAAAATAATTGAATTTGCTCTTACTGTTCCAAAGTTATACCCTTTTTAAGTTTTGTACCCATTTTGTGAAATTAAAAATATTGTAATATGTTTGCCAGTTATGCTTCGGATTTGTTTTAATGTTAAATATTTAGATATAAGGTATTCTTTTAATATAATAAATATGGGTGGTTTTTTGTTCTGTTGCACAGACTTCAGCAATGCGAGCCAAAAAAATTCTAGGCAGCTTACTTCGCATACCCAAAAAAAAAAAAATTAAAAAAATATTTTTTTAGCTTTCAATTATTTATTAGAGCTTTTACAATGAAGCTCTATGACCTGCAATAAATTCTGAAAGTCTGTTGCAGAGGTTGTTAGATTAATGTAAGTATTAGCTAAGGCCACGCCGCGTTCTGTAACATCATTTACCACGTGCAATTGCTGAACTTTGTTCTTTGCTTCATTAAATGATTTGTTTGTATGCCTTTTAAACTGAATCATTAATTATTTTAACTTCAATATAAATTTTAAAAGTTACAGAGCATTATTTTTGAAATTTATGCTAAATTTACAAAAAAATGTGATTAAGGGGACCCAAATGAGCAAAAAAAAAAAATAACCGAAACTTTTAATATCTGCACAGGGAAGCCAAGTTTGAGAAGTTTTCTTAAAAAAAATTGACTTAGTAACAAAGAAAATCGTGCTTATGGGCCGAGTAATCAGCAAAATTCAAAAAAGTCGAGAAAACCCGATTTTTGGGTTAAATTCGATTTTAGCGACCTCTAAACCTCTTCCGAAAAATCTGAAAAAAATCACAAAAATACTTCACACTATAAGCTTTCAAAAAAAGGTGGGCATAAAATAATATTTTTTTTTTTTGGGACACACTAATGTATATACATATTTAATAAAGTTTTAGATTAAATAAATATTAGAAATAACGGTACAAATAAGTTATTTCTAGATTGCAGTCGATTGTGTCGACTGCTGGCCCATACTAGTCATTTATTAAAAAAAAAATATTCACAATTTAAACATTTTTAGTAATCAATATAATCATTTTGGTAATAGGTGCAAAATCTACAACTTGTTTGCTTGATATTATGAATTTGGTATAAATTTGGTGATTAGAAACAATTTTTAATTTTTTCTTTGTAATCTTTAAACCAAATATGTTTTTTCTTGGTGGTTCGAAATTTGATGTTCTGAATAATGACACATTATTTAATTGATACGTTTTTTTTTTCTACTTTTGATTTTTCATACTTCTTGTCAAGAATTCTTCTTGAAGTCCATAGTACATTTTTTTTGTTAATTATGTTTTTCTTCTTAGTCTTTTTTATCGGCAACCTTTTCAACACAATTTGAAGGACAAATGTAAACATAGGGCTTGTGTCGTAGCTTTTTATCAATAATTAGTTTTGTGGTTATTTTATTGAACTGTTTATAGCATTAGTCCAAATTCGTATATTTAAATCAGGCTTAAGTTCATCAAATCTAATTTTCATTTAATTATTTTTAATGAAGAAATTAACTTACAACATAAAATGAAGTAAAATTTATTGATAATTTTGCATTCTTAATTGAACCTAAGGACAGGTTGATTTAACATGTTTCGATAGTAACCAGAATATCCCTTCAGACATTTTTGCCGTTTAACACTCACAGCCATTGATGACGGCTGGCTGTCAAAAGTCAAACATCAATAATTAAACCAAACCGTATATTTCCTGGTGGATCGAAATTTGTTTTTTGAATGAATGATTAGCTGTTTTAATTGATTTACATGTTCTTCCTTACTTTCGTTTTTCGTAATTTTTGTCAAGAATTCTTTTTGAAATCCAAAGTACATTTTTTTCACGTTTTTGTCTTCCTTATTCTTGTTGACTTTTTTCAGCACAACTTAAATAACAAATGTAAATATGTATATAGCTCGTGCCTTAGCTGTTAACAATAATGTGTTATTGTGGCTATATTTATTAAACTGTTAATGGTTTTTAATCCAAATTTCGATATTTAATCAGACTAAAGTTCATTGAATTTAATTATCAATTAATTATTTTTATGAAAAATGAAATTTTACAACATGAAATGAACTAAAATTTATTGATAATTTTTTTTATAATATTAGTATAGATAAAATAAAATTTAAATGATAATCTAGATTTAATGCCATTACCATAATGTCGACACAAATATTTCTTTCGCATATTTATATTGAAAACAATAATAAAAAACTAAAATTTGTTTTTGTTTTCCGAAAGGAATGTTCATGTCGACATGTGGGCCAGGCATCAAATTGATTTTATTTAAAAAGAAAAAAAATTAATTGTCCTTTATGAAAACTTGCAAACTTCGGGAGTAATCTGGATTGGCATGGCTTTAATTACTTTTGTTTCTTAAAAGTGCCTTGTAAGTTGCCCAACAATCGTTTATAGTTTATTACCAACCCCAAAGAAATGACAGCCCATATCGAAAAAACAAATTTATTAAAGGTATACCCCGCGGCATTAATTAAAATAGCAACACAGCAATACTTCTTCTAATTCGCCTCAATCACTACTTCTGCGAAAATAAATCTCTTGCAATTATTTTGTTAATTAGTACTGCCATATAAACACGCTTTATTTAAATCGTCTTCATAAATTAAAAAAAAAAAAAAACGGATAAAGTGAATAGTCTTAAAAGTTTAATAAAAATATCGAAAAAGTGTTGCTTAAATAATAATAAAATAATTGAATATCGGTAGTCTGATTAAAAAGTTATAAAAGTGCAATTTTCAATAAATATTTAGGTAAAATTGAAAAGCAGCGCTGTTACAGCATCCTATTGTTTCTTTCATTTGTATTTTTTTGTCATTGTTGTTGTTGAGAGAATTATGAAATTCGCTTCTCAGTGTTTCTTTTAATGTTATGTGACGTCATTATTGCTTGAAGCAGTAAGTGATTATTTAATAATTGGAGAGTGATTAAGAAAAACCTTACAAGCAATATTAATCGCGGAGCTTTGGTACATTTTATGCATTTATTTTTGAGTTAAATGAGATTTAAAAATACACATGTATGTACATACATACATATATATGTATATCAATAACCTATTAAGGTAAGTTTCATAAAAATTTTATATAAAAATATTATAACCATGAAAATAATTTAAAATTAATGTTTTTAAAGAATATTAATTTAAAAAATAACTGTCTGTCAAGTCGGCTAAGGCCCTTATCATGTAAAACGCAACGCAACGCCAGAGAATTACATTAAAAGCACAAACAGTGTCATAAACATTTTGTTATTTTGTTGCATTTGGTATTTAAAGGTTATTTTGTTTGGATTAAGAACTACTTGTTGCGAATTTAAACTGAAGTTACAATTTGAAAAAAAATTTTTAAAATAAAATCAATTTTCAAGAGGGATTATATATATGTATACATATATACTTACATATAAAATTCTAGTGTCACGGTGTTTAAAATAGAATTCCTCCGAAACGGCTTAACCGATTTTTATGCAATTTTGTATGTGTATTTGTTAGGTATAATAATAGGCCGCAAAGTATATTTTATATCGCTATATGGCGTAAAATAGGGCAAAAGCGGTAAAAGCTCCCTATATCTCCATAACTAATCAACCGATTTTCTTGAAATTTGGCAGGGAAATAGTTTCACATCTGGAAATAACTATGCCTATAACTTTTATCAATTATGGCGTAAAATATGGCAAGAGGGTTCACCCTTCCTATATCTTCTTAACTAATTATTATTTAGGTAGCTCAGTAATTGTTATATGATTCACACATAGAGTTGTAAAACGCTTATTCGCTAATGGTTTGGCGAAAGATAAACAAATTTTAACATGGTTGTTTTTGTACTCTTAAAATAATCTTTGAAAGATTGATTTAGGACTTGCAAGGAAAACATTTCAAGATTAAAAGAAGAGATTGTAGTTACTCGTCAGATAATCATGAAAAGATTCGTTTAGGAGTTATATATTACACACAATCGTCAGCTTATGCAAGAATAGAAAGCGTGTGTAACTCGGGTTCAAGTCCTGTTTTCAAAAAAAAAACTGTATATTCTTACTTCTTCTTTCTTTGCTTTTTTCAATGCTTTTCATTGTTGCTTCGCAATAGGAACTGTTAGATGTTGTTTACACATACTAAACAATAACATAAACAAAATTCGACAGTTAATATTACAAAACAGTTTTAAAGAGCTCGGGGGGTTTTTTTTTGAACATTTGTTGTAGCCTCGAGTGTACCTGGAACATGATTATATCATGGAACAGCTAAACACTTGCATGTTCTTGTATCAATACTTTATTACGAAAGTAAATTTAGTTAAGATTTAGTTAAATATTTTGTTGTATTTGTTAGTTATCTTATTAGTTTAAATTGTTATTGTCATAGTTATGGGCAATTCTAGTGCTAAAATCACTATATAGAATATTCTAGAAAAAAATTGTTATGTAATGTTAAAATAATCGTACAGAATATTCTAGATAACAATGTAATGTTAAAATATCCGTTTTAGTAAAATTCAGCTTTAATATAAGTGATGGCACAATATAAATGTAGATAATGCATTCACTGGTGCCATAAATTATAAATATAAATATGCGAAATTGGGCTACAAAATCGGGAAAATCTGGAAAATATTTAAAAATCTGCTAAAAATTTGGGAAATTAAAATACTTTATTTTGTGGTTGATTTTGATTTTATTTTCGAATTCATACAACAAATTAAAACTAGAGCAGATATTTAACATTTTTTTGGTACAATAATTAGTATTGTTGTTATTTTATTGAACTGTTAATGGTTTTTAATCGAAATTTAGATATTTTTAATTAGGCTTTAGTTCATTGAATATAATTTTCAATAAATTATTTAATTATTTAATTAATTAATAATTTTTTTGGTACATTAAAATCAAAGGAGAACAAATATTTTTAAACAACATGTATAATTGTTAAATAATATATAAAAATTTATCTCCAAATACATAGTTCATATTTAGTATCATATCTTCTTCTTTAAAATAATATTATACATTAATTTATTGTAAATTTCAGAAGTCATTTGTCGTAAAATAAAGACTGATTTCATAATCGCAGTGTTGCAAAGCATCACTTAACAAAAATGCGTGGACAAAGCATCACAAATTAAACAATGCGGAAATTTCGAAACCATCGCGCAGGGGATACTGTTACCTTACAATAATGACCTCTAGGCATTGTCTAGATTAAAGCTGTAAAGATTTGGAAGCTAGTCCTTGTTTATAAAATTAGTCTTTATTTTGTATTTTTGTAATTTAATGAAGTCTTTTGTGTACAAAATTCCTTCAAGCGATTTTTTTATCTGAACGATTTCTTTGCTATGTTTTATTTACATTTAATTGGCTAAATATTCGTTCCACATTAGCTGATGAATGTGTCAAAACAAATATGTTTTTAATAAAAAACTTAGTTTTGGAAATAATATACTTGAATCAAAACTTGTAATAAATTGATGTTTTTACTTATCAAATTTTGGAAATCAAGTAGCTTAAGCTCTTTAAATTCAGAGTCAAATGTTTGCATATCGCCTTGGGATATTAAGTTTGGAAACTGTTTAACAATTTCAAGTCCAACTCACCATTAACTAGAATATTTGAACTTATTCCTTTTAAACATTTAAATTGATCTCCAAAAACAAATCTTTTAAAAAGTTGGGCACAAAGTTCAATATAAAACTAAAATTTTTACAATGTCTTAAATATCAAAAAATCTGCAAGTTGTTCATTGTGTTTACATTATTTTTATTTGCAATTAAAAGAACTCAAAAGGTTTATTTAAAGGAAATAAACCAAAAACGTTATTAAAATGGCAGTAGGGTTACAATATGTATGTGTGTACTTTGATTGTGTTTTAATAGTGAAGGGGCCAATTGAACAAAAAAAAAAATTAATTTAGCACATAACAGAAAGCTTCTATTTAAAAAAATAACAACGGCAACAATCACAATTCCAAAAACAGTGCCAACACACAAACTGGATAATTTTTAAAAATTTAATTTAAAATTTAAAACTTTCTTGAAAATCTCTTTTTTATTTTCACTTTCTAATGAAAATCTCTCTATACAGTTTTCACGACTAAACATTTTACTTGCACATAAGAGGAAATTCGGTATAAAAATCCCAAAATGTAACCAACTACGTTAGTGTTCAATTTCATAACGAATGATGGCAATATTTTTAAACCACCTCCAAGTTTGCCAATTTTGCCATTATCCGGCTAGATCTGGCGGTTTGTTTTTTCATCTAGCCATAAATGAATCAACTGTCGATGATAATCAGGAAGGCGTAGAAAATTTATTGATACACCCGACACTGCAAGACGTTAGAAAAACTGTTCTAATAATTTAAATATTGCCTGCGGTAGGAATGCAATCGTCTGCCGAATCTCCAAAAAGTAATGTATTGAAAAATAAGATAAAACCCTTCTAATATTCCTCGTATGCTGCAGTTTGACCCTGCCTTAAGTTCCACATAGAAAATCAGACCATAACACTGCAAAAACTTAAAGGCATACTTTGATGTTTTACATTTCTTTAATCTTGAAAACATTAAAAAATGGTATGTGAAAGATGATGATGTATGATGTCAACGGATATTTCTTAAGTCCGACTTTTCCATTTGCACTGACAGAAACGTTTTTGAGAATTTTTAGTGGTGGAAATGCTATGTCCCCTTTTACAATGTGGAAATTTGAAGGCAGACAGATGAAGTTTACTGGCGAGGGGTTAAAGAGGTAGAGCGTGTAGTACACGGCTGTCTGTACTAGTCGCTTTCCGAGTTTATTTTCCACTGTTCGCAATTTTTATGTTGTTGCTTCATATCATTTTTCTCACACCAATCTAATTTTAGTATCAATGCCCGTTAAATGTTCATCTCCGTGAACAGCGATAAATAACGAAAAAAGGAAACGAATAATTTTTGTTTCTCTATTTATTTCGCGATTGTGAATGGTTCAGGAAATTGCAAAAGATAATAAGAAAAATGTCTGCGTTTCAACTTGAACATTGTAAAAGCGGAATATTAAAGGAAGTAACAGTATAGCAATATAAAATGGACAAGAGATCCCAAAAACCTGCGAATGAAATAGGAGTTTTTATTGGTATGCTTATTGTTACAAATTATGCCTCAGTTTCTTTATAGACAGGTTATCGTACAAATGAAAGCGATCTTTAAAATTCAATGGTTTCGGATTCTATTCGTGGAAATTGTTTTGATACGATATTTCGTCATACATATTTTATTGATAATGTAAAACAACAAGATGATGACAAAATCTGGAAGCAACTTTATGTTTTTTTTTTTTGTGTAAAACGCATTACATTAAAAAAATATTGTTTCAGTTATATTTTATGTAAAAAACTAAAGATTTTGTTTATAATAAATAAAAGTTTAACTTGAAAAATATTAGGCCCAAAAATTGTATGCTTTGGCCACTGTTAGGTACCACCTCCCAAAATCGAGATAGAAAACATTTCTTTTATTAAAATAGGTTCTTTGCCTTAGGCAAATTGCCGTTTAAAATTTCATTAATTTAGTTTTTAATAATTTTAAAAATCTAGCCATTTTTAGTTTCAATTCTAGCCTTTTTTTTAACTGCCGAGTTGGCAACTTTGACCACCCGTTGTCAGTTTGTCACCATTTAGTCTCATTCTGACACCAAACTGTTAACATATTATTACCATAATAGTGCCATTCCAACAGCATGTTGTTTTCCTTTTGACAATACGCTGTTGGTATTTTGACAATATTAAGTTGTTATTTCGACAACACATTGCTCTCAGTCTAGTATGGAATAACCCATTCCGAACCCAACCAATAAGAAACATATGATGTGTATTTATTTATTTTTTTTCTATTTTTAAAATAAAATTAAAGTTCACATACATATTTCATGAAAAAAACAATTGGGTTGTTCAAGAAACGCGGATTATCAGGTTATATGGTTATGTTGTTATATTAACAGCAACAAAATATATTTAAAAAAATTTAAATATATGTATTTTGGTGTTGCGATCATAACTAAGTAACCATATAATAAAGCCTTCCGTGAACAACCCAAATAATAAAAAATTTATGGTGTTAATTATCTTTATATAATTCTCAAGAGGAAATTGTAAAATAATTTCTCCTGTTAAGCACCTCAACAATGATATTTATAATTTCATCTCTAGATCACATATACAAATTTGATTCTGGCTTGAGAATTCAACTCGAGTCTTTCCTCTGGATGAATCATTTATTTGAGCCTTTAAGCCCAGAAATATATTTATAAGAAAATGCCACTGTTTTTTTTTTATATTAAAATTAAAAAATTTGAAAATTAAAAATATCATTTATTGAAAAAAAAATATTCAAAATTTTACAATTTTTAGTAATCAATATAATCATTTTGGTAATAGGTGCCAAATCAACAAATTGTTTGCTTGATATTATGAATTTGGAATAAATTTGGTGATTGGAGAAATTTAATAATTTTTTCTGTGTGCATAGCCAAAGCCGTAATATTAATATTTTGCTGTAAGCTATGGTAACACACACAGGGAAAATTTCTAAATAACATTTAGTTTGGTAAACAAAGGGGGGTTCCACAAGTTATGCCAGCACTCAGTAATACTCGTTGAATTCTAGAGCCATTCTGACACTTTTGTCTTTTATACTTATTCCGTAATATCGATTGCAATTATTTTCCATATGAAAATTTGTATGTGATACATGGAGCGAAGTCTGGTTTTCTGGTTTTTCATACTTCCAACAATACTAATTTCGCCACTCTAAAAAATTCCTTGTCCGGCTTTACAAAAGCAAATTAATATTTTCGCAGACATTGGGGCATAAACCATCGCTATTCAAGAAGTTCAGCGAAGCAACTTCTGCGCAGAATGTGCAATTAAAATTGTACAAGACATTTTGCTATCGTGTAAATCATCACCTACTTTAAATTTAAAACTTATTTTAAATAACAATTGAAAACATTTGTGTTTCAAATTAAAACTAAAAAAGAACTGTCTTTTTCAGAAATCACGTTTGGTTCGGAACATTTTTCAACCGAAATCAACTAAAAAAGTGATATTATTTTTTGTACAATATTGGCCACCATGTAGTGGTATGCAACATTTTTTGTAAAATTTGGTTATATGCCTAAAGTCCATGCTTAATTTTTTTATTTTCACTTATTTAATATTCACTTATACAAACTTGCACATTCTAAATGGAAAGCTGCGAATACAAAAGTTGTAAGTTTGACAACATATGTACGCTATTAAAAATGGCAACTGGGCGTTATCTATTTGGCAACAGGTAGTTGTCAATTTGACGACAGTGGTATTTTTTACAGCTTACGATTTGACAACGCTTTGCTTAAATTTGACAACACTACGTTATCGTTTTATTACTATTGAACAAGTGGTGATTTCGGCCAAAACCCTTTAACTTTGTTATTTCTTTTTGTAGAGATAAAACTTAGTACGTGGGTATAGTAGCTAAAGGACCTTGTACTGACATTTTAAGATGTTCGACACGCCCATATATAACGCCCCTTTTAATGTAGAAGCCAGTTGTTCTACAATATTATAGATATACATATATATATACTTACATACATTTATATTTATACATATATCACTGTAAATGGTCTTAAGACATATATTTTTCTCAGATTAGTCTTTCTTAAATCTACCCCAATATAACATATGATTTTCATATGATAAACCAAATTTTCATAGGTAACCAAATTATAATGGACTGTGCCTCGAATCGCTTAACTTACATTTACAACAAAAACAATATTTTATAATATGTTTTTGTTTTAAATGTAAGTTAAGCGAACGAAGTCATCGTTTGGAAATAGATGAACATGCAGAATTTTTTTGTTTATTTTATTTATTTCATTCTAGAAAATATTAACACAAAAAATCAAAATTTTTTCAATATTTTTTGGTCTTTCTCGATCTTCTCAATAATAACTCTAACTATTCCATAAAGTTTCTATTTGATCAACATTTCTTTTTAAATCCAAACATTTTTTTTATGTTTAAGCCGAAATGTGCCTCTACGCATTCAACAGTGTGAGATTTAGCTAATCTAGCTGGACAAAATTAATATCTCAGTAAATAATTGAGCTAGCGTTTTGAATTTTCGTGCAAGGTATGACTAGACTAAGAAGCAACATTCCATTTATTTGTTTTGCATATTCTTCGGCTTAAAATTAACTATTTTAATTTATATATGTAAGAGTATATGTACATATGTTAATTACAGAAAATTTGATGTCGTCACCTTAAATGCAAACGGACGTACCTGCACTTAAATTTTTTTACAGGAGAAGCCAGAATGTCATTAAATCAATAAAAACAATTTGTTTATCAATTTTTTTAATTTTATAGTATGAAAACCTATTTATTTTATAACTTATAATTAAATTTTTATGTTAGTTACATTATTTTATATTTTACATAGATTATTTTACATTAAATTATTTTATTCTTCGTCAGAGTCAGGAAAATATATTTCTGGGTCTTTCAACAATAACAAAACATCGCCTGTTAAAACTGATTTTTTAGCTTTAGGCGGTTTATGCAAATTGCAAATTACAGGATCTGATGAAGTTAACAGCCTATGCAGTAAATCTGTATTTGTGTGAATTCTTGACGTTTTCCTAGTAAATTTTCCGCGATAATTTCTATTGTCCTTGTTTCTTGCTTCCTGAGCTTCTTCAGACAGCTGTCCAATAGGAAGTATACTATTTTGTATTATTTCTTTTCCATGGAAAAGGATATTATGAACGTTTACTGGCATGTTGTACCACGAATAGTTTTTTAAAAATGTTTCTCTTGTAGTAATTGTAAATTGTTCAGAATCTATGGAACTTAGTGCAAAGCCAGAATTTACACATTCCAGTATTATACGAAAAAACTTAATAAGTTCAACATTAATATCTGCTGATTTCTTAGCATTTCGAAAAAAACGAAGTGCCGTGTTTCCATCGTTTCCTGATTTGTATCGTGGCATGTCTACAAGCAACCCTGTTTCTTTTTTAAATCTGTCCTGTATATGCAATTTTTTTTTAATAACTTAATTTTATCCTCACCCCATTTTCTTATCTCTAATCTATACGCTATGTGTAAAAGAAATTCCATAAAACGAATCCAGGCGTGTAGAGGAGAGAGACCCAAGGCAATCATATTTTTATCGAGAGAACCGTCAATCGGTGGATTATTGATAGTTTTTGGCGTCGCTCCACATATATAACATTTTTCTGTAAATGAATAGCTTGATAAAGCACTGCAAACTTTGCCAACAATCATGTATAGTATTAATGTTGGTAGAACTTTAAACTTTCTATTAAACAAATTTACAGTTGTTGGTACAAGTGAATTGATTGGAAAATTCATAAGCGTTATTTCATTTGAAATCAATTCCTTAGTATCTTTGACAAAAACCAATTTAACCCCAGGATTACCATCTTGGTCTGGCCACAAATTCAAAAATATTTCATAACTTTGTTGTTGCTTGGAATCCATATTGAATTTTTAAATTTCAAACACTTTACATTTTGGGGCGTTGATAATTTAAAAAAGAATATGAATTTCTGTAGAAAGCAGCAATAAAATTATAAAATATTGCTAAGCTCCTTATAGGAGCCAAAGGAACTAATACATACATACACATATATATAAAATGAAAAAAGCTTTTATCAATTAAAAAAATGTTTTAAAAAGTATTTAAATTTAATTAATGTGATAATTAAATCAATTTTTTTTTAGTTGAAAGAAAATTAAAAATATAATTTTGATTTAATTAATATTTAAATTGTTTTGAAATAAATGTTTAATTCAACTATTAATTAAATATCAAAAAATATTAATTGACTTTTTCGTTTAAAATAAAATAATTTAAACTTGTAGAATTGTTGTGGGAATCTTTAATATTTAATTAAATAAATTAACACATTATTTGAAATGGCAAAGTTTTTTGATCATTTTTTTAATTAAAATTAAAAATATCATTTATTAAAAAAAATATACACAATTTTAAGTAATTAATGTAATCATTTTGGTAATAGATGAAAAATCAACAACTTATTTGCTTGATATTATGAATTTGGTATAAATTTGGTGATTAGAAACAATTTTTAAATTTTTCTGTGTAATCTTTAAACCAAATTGTTTTTTCTTGGTGGTTCGAACTTTGATGTTCTGAATAATGACACATTATTTAATTTATACGTTTTTTTTGTACTTTTGATTTTTCATACTTCTTGTCAAGAATTATTCTTGAAGTCCATAGTACATTTTATTGTTTGTTATATTTTTCTTCTTAGTATTTCCAAGAAGGACAAATGAGAACATAGGGCTTGTGTCTTAGCTGTTTAACAATAATTAGTATTGTGGTTATTTTATTGAACTGTTTATGGCTTTAGTCCAAATTCTTATATTTAAATCAGGCTTAAGTTCATCAAATCTAATTTTCATTTAATTATTTTTAATGAAGAAATTAACTTACAACATAAAATGAAGTAAAATTTATGGATAATTTTGCATTCTTAATTGAAGCTGGGTTTGAACCTAAGGACAGGTTGATTTAACATGTTTCGATAGTAACCAGAATATCCCTTCAGATATTTTTGCCGTTTAACACTCACAGCCATTGATGACGGCTGGCAGTCAATAGTCAAACATCAATAATTAAACCAAATCGTATATTTTCTGGTGGATCGAAATTTGTTGTTGTGAATGATTATCTATTTTTAATTGATTTACATGTTTTTTTTCTTTACTTCTCTTTATTGATACTTTTTGTCAAGATTTCTTCTTGAAGTAGAAAGTACATATTTTTTGTTTTTTGTGTTTTTCTTGTTTGTCTTTCTTTTTCGTTGACCTTTTTTTTATTATATTTTTTTTTTGATATAGAAAAAAACAAAAAAAAAATCAATTCAAAATTATAAAAAAAAAATCACAAAAAATATAAAAAATTTAAAAATAGCGAAAATATAATGAAAATAGCGAAAAACCCGGATTTTTCAAACTTCATGATAAGATATCTCAGAGAACAAACAAGATATTACAAAGGTTAAACATTTATTTCAAAGGTTATTGGAAGGACTTACAAAGGATACAGTTTTATAAATAACGAATAACTCGCGCAGCTAAGATGAGCTCGTGCAATATTTAATGGCATAGATAAGTTTCAGTTGTATAAAAGAGATATATAGAACGACTTTTCATGTGTGGACTTTCTTGCTAGATCAGGCGATGATCTTTCTGCATAACACGAAGCTTTTGTATGGCAGTAACTAATACTTAAACAACTTCTCTGAATTTTGATATTAAAATATGGTTACCTTTCCCTTTTCGCAACAAAACGTGCATAAACAATTAAGCTTCACATCGAGTTCTTTGAAAAATTTACTAATAAATTGAGAGAATGTCACCACACCTTTGAGCACTTTATCAATTCATTTGTTTTTGCAATTAAAATATACTCCAAATTTGACCTATTTTATCCAAATTTATGTTAAAAAACATTCGTATTTTTAATATAGGTCAATAGAATATTGAAAATTATTTAATTACAAAATATTGACGACAGACAACAATAAAAAATCTACAGAAAAATAACAAACATTTAATGAATTTTGCAGCAAAGAGTTTATTAAAAAAAAAAAAAAAAATAAACATTATTTTGTTGTCATTCAAAATTGCAATTGTTCGAAATTATTGATGTAAAGAGAAATGCGATGTAAAGAAAATACGAATACGTAGAAATTAAAATTCGTACTAAATACAAAACTCGTACATGGATAGATAATTGTGTTATGATTTGCATTGCAATTTTTGCTAAAATATTTGCAATAAAACAACAAATGCACTTAAAATATTGAAAAGCTGCACAGTGGGTTAAAAACAAAATAAATTACACATGTTCAAATGTACAGAAATATTGTATAAATTAGGAAAATGAAAAAAAGGTTAAAAAAAATAATTTTACTTTATTAAATGGTTCTTAAATTTTGCTCTGAAATGTGTGTTTCAAAATCAGATTTTTTTTAAAAACAAAGTACTTAGAGGTTTTAATAGACTGAATTTGAGTTGTTTACTTCAAAAACAGGCACGACTCTTGATTACGAAGGCGAAGGTTATAGAAAGATTTGTTTGCCCTGTGTAACTTTCAGAGTAAGGAAAATAGTAATAACTATACGACTGTGTGACCTTATTCGCCGGCGTAATAATTCGTTAGTTTAACGAGTGTGTATCACTGTGCATGAAATGCTATTTTTGCTTTGAATTGTCCTTATTATTTTCTATTTGCATTTTATATTTTACAGAAATGTATTCATCCATTAAGCTGTTTTTTAATCATCTCATTCATTTTGCACAGACATATCCATAAACAAAAACAGACGCATACACCCACGTTTAACACCCAGCTAGCATATTACAAATATGTAATGATTTTTTTTCGATTCCTCTGCACGATTGAAATATTTATAAATGCACTCGTTTTCTGATTATAAAATAATATTTTGTTGGAAGAAAGTGATACCCTACGTATGAATCTTCGTCTTTTCTAGACAGTTTTTACTCACGATTAAGTTGTATTTCTAATAGTTAAAAGAGTTTTTCAGTCGTACTTGTAATCGTTTTTAATTTTTTTATTAATAATGGCTTGCAAATATTTCCGAACAACCTAAACTTAATACCAGCGTTGAAAAAACTTCAGTCAAAGTAGAAAATCTGCCATTTCTTCATTTGTCATTGGCCAAAAAACTGTTCCTTTTACTTCTGGCCAGTGGCCAGTTATAACCGCGATTAGGTTTCTGAGGTGATGTCTGGACAGCTGTAATGTCCGCCGAGTCCTTTTTTCATCCATGATGGTCCAGATTTTCCAGGTTTTCCCACTAACTGGCAATAAGATGAAACTCGTGCGCAATAAGTTGCTTACGCCTTGGGAGTGAAACACCTTCATTATATGTTGAACCGTCTCGATGCAAGGTGGTGCCTGCATGCGCCAACGAGTACGCCATGCAGTTTCCCTGTATGTCCCTATGTCCGGGGACCCAATTAAGGTTAACCAATTAATTTCTCGCTATCTCCTTCAGATACATCCGGCATTCTTGGACAATTCTCGATGTGATGAACACATAATACAGGGATCCGCTTTGCTGTCGGTAATAATGTGAATATCCCTTCCAGATATTTCACCGTACCGGTTGCGTATCGCGGCTGTGAAGATGGCCATTATCTCGGCCTGAATGACACTGCAGTGGTCCGGCAGCCTTTTAGGAACGCTACAGTTTAGCTGCTCGGAGTATACGCCAGAGCCGACACCATACAGTGTTTAGACCCGTCCGTGAATATTCGAATCGCATTCGCGCGAATTTGTAGGTTATCAAAGTGGACCACGTTATCCAAAATGCTTAATGTGAAGCCAGGATTAAAGATCGGCTCGGGTGTGACATAATCAACATCCATGTCCCAATTTATTTCTTACATGATTCTAGTATGTCCGATACTGTAATCTCTTCATGCTCCAGTGGCTCTTAGTCTTATCTTCGCATTCGCAGCTAACTGTTTCGCCAAAATGTCTGGTGATTACCGGTTCAGGATCGAATACAATGTCTTAGAAAGGATTGATCTAATGGTATCTGTTACCGTTATTGCCACCATTCTCATTATACGTTCAAACCTAGTTTGGTGACTCCTCGCTTGTCCGCCAGCCACCAAATAGCCGCACCGTAGAATAGAATGGGTTTAGTGACACATTCGTATAGACAGTATACATTCCTCAGGCTGATTCACGAGTTGAGGCCAATGACCTTTTTACAGCAATATAATGCAGTTGCCGCTTTATTAGTCCTGGAAATGGTGTTTATCTTCAAGTTCAGTCATTATCGGACAATGTCAGAGAGACCCCATTTATTTTCGGGGTATCTTGCCTGAAGTAGAAAATACTGCTGACAAATTGAATGATCGCAGGAACAAACCCCAAAAGTCCCATCGCGTTAACAACCGATTCTGGCTTAACGTTCCCTCAATATCCAGGTATGCAACTAAGGTAAATTCCTAGTAGTGCAGGGATTTCTCTATGTCGCCCACCAGTGAGTGGAGCGCATTTTCAGTGGACCTTCCTTTCGTATATTCGTGTTGAGTCGCCGACAAGGAATTGGGTCCCAGCAATGATCATATAAGAATATCCAAAATCCTCTCGAGTGTTTTCAGTAGAAAGGAGGATAGACTAATTGGTCTGAAGGTCTTAAGTCTTTAGCCTTAGTGTGTGATGTCTTCCCACCCTTGGGGATGACGGAAATTTTATATGTTTTCAAATTTATGGGACATGTGAGAGACTCAGGGAGGCTCTGAATATCACCAATAGCCGTGGTATCAATATCCCCAGGTTCCTTTGAAGATCCGCTGGGATAATGCCAACCGGCCCTGGAGATTTAAAGGGACGCAAGCTTTTGACCGCCCATTCCACACAATGGCGAGTTATCGGGATATAAGATATATCCCGAGTGTCACTAAATGCTTCCTCCCTAGGCACATCATCAGTGCAGCCGGGGAAGTGTGTATTCATCAGGACATCAAGAGTATCCCGACTGTTTGTGGTCCAGGATCCATCTATCTTCTGCTCGTACGATGGAATTGCTGGTTTGCGTTTTTCAGCAATTTCTGCCCTCCACCATATGGGCTTAGCCTTGCCATTCCTGTCGATTCTTTCATAGGACTTGTATGTTGTCTCAGGTAAGACACTCGTCAGTCACTCCACTGCGGAGTCAAGCGTGGAGTACACTACCAAAGACAGACCAGTTGGTCCTTCTTCTATTCGTATAGGGTTTCTCTGAATCAATTCTGAGCGTAAGATTGTAATCAATGTACATGCGATCAGAAAAGGAACAGACCTTTGACACATTCCAATCTCTAGTCATATCTGAAAACCTATCGCTAATAAGCGTAACATCAAGAACTTCTCTTCTGTTAGTCACAACAAAGGTGGTCTCATTACCCCTATTAACTACTGTTAATTCGTTTTCTAGATTGACATCCGAGCTTCCCCAAACGATGTGATGTGCATTAGCGTCAGCACATATTATTAGGGTATGTTGCGCCTGTTAGCAAACGACATCGCCTTCCTGGTTATGGAGTTTGGAGTATTAGCACCCTGGTTATGTGCTATGTAGCAGCTTATAAACCACACTGTAGAGGTTTTGTTTTCTACTGCGACAGTGCAAGTGTACTTATCGCTTAAAATCAGAGAGAATGAAAGCTTTAAGGATGTTTTTAACCAAAACTGGTAGTAACACTTCTACTGATACAAAACTAAAATGGATGTAACTTAATTTCATTACCCTTATATATTACCATTTAGACATTTTAAAGTGATTATCAGAAAGGGCTTTATATGAGATCTGTGTAAATTATGAATCGATCAACGCGAAATTTGGTGGAGTCATTTGTAGTCATATAAAACTAATTTGGACAAAATTTAATCACAATAACATGTACAATTTTATAAGGGTTTTTAACTTATAAACGGATCATCGCAAAATTTGGTAGTGTGTTGTCTAATTTTGTAAAACTAAATTGAAACAAACTTTATTAGAATATCATCACTGTTTGTGTTTAAGGCATATTAACCCATTTACACCCAACGTACTCATATGAGGACGGTTGCTCATATGGTCACAATATTTAGTTCCGATACTTTATATTTCGTTTATAAACAAAATTACAGTAAAAAATTGTGTGACAGTAAAATCAAATAGATATTTTAATAATAATAAGCATGTTATGGGTTAAAATTGGAGGTTCAATTTATATCTTTGAAGAACTTGGTATGAGCCAAAACTACGCTATTATTTTTTATATATGCGTGAATGTTTTTACGCATTTTCAGCCTGGATTTATGTAAATACAGTGATTTTAGCAAATTTTAATGAAATTGGACATGCCCATTGGCCCATTGGGGACACCCAATGTGCAGAAAGCTAATATTTTTTTTTAACTTTTCGGTAGGGTCAGCCATGTGTTTCTGATATCAAAATTAATGTCTAGAAAAAGTTGTATGGAAATGAATTTTTTTTACATTTCTATGACAATCAGTTTGCTTCTGGATCACTCAATGGGATGTTTCAATTATAACCTCTTGATGGCTTCCTAGTCAAGAAGACTCAACAGTGGTGCGCATTACACGAATATCTTTCAACTACAAAATATTGCAGACGTCATCCAGAAAGGCAATGATTGAAAGTGCCTATGATTATTGATATAATTCATCGTATACTGCGGGAACTTGGGAGGAGAATCGAGAAATGAGAAATTAGGATCGAAAGTGGTCTAGAACTTACTGAATCAAGCAAATGTGGGCCATTTCTTTAACTAGTCAAGCATTGCATCCAATCACATTTTGTTCGTGCGATGGCCTGACAATAGTGCACCATATGCACAAACTGAGATTTTGTTTATCCACTCGGTGAGGTGAAAAGGTGAAAATTCCTCTCGTCTTCCAGTACTACAACGAAGGCATGGGAGGCGTCGATCAAGCTGACTAATGTTGCAGCATATATATATCAGCTGTACGAGGCAAAAAAAAAAAGATTGTGGTGGATTATATTTACCTCTTTGCTAGATTTGTCTTTGCGCCCTTTCGCAAATGCATCCCTGGACTGCATCTAATTGACATATGAGATAAGTTTGCCATGCTCATGCAAATTTTGCCAATGCTTGTTTGTTGCACAAAACGCATCAGCCATTTTTGTAATTCGTGCTTTAGATTAGTTTGCGCGTCATCTGTTTTTGTTAAGTATTTTCGAGCAGCAGAGAGTTGCAGTGATGATTTTCTCTTGACTGCCGGAGATGTAATGGACCAACTCTAGTTTCAGCGAAGTATATTCTATTTAAGATATTCTGGCGGCGAAAAAGATGATGAAAGTCGGCACAAGCCTTATTCAGTGGTAACAGGTATAACTTAGATAGTATTGCCCACATCCTCCAAAAACTAACAAGCAAATTACGATGTGCCGTTTGCTACTGTAAAGCCGGTTGGTAATGTAAGAAATGCATCAAATCCTTTTTCATCGAATAAGGATGTTTTGAAAAATTTCACATATGAGCGCATTGGCCCTATTTGGGGACAGCCATTTTTTCTGAACCTATGATTTTTTTTAAAGTTTTTTCTTTACAACTTTTAATTAGCTTCTAACAGTTACAGAAATAATGCTTTTTAAAAAAATTTCTTTCTAGCTTATGTTTGGTCCCAAATGGGTTAATTACCTGTTTTTCAAAATAAAATAAAAAATTGGGAAAATATATTGAAACAACAAACTCAAATTTGTTTTAGTTTTCTATATAAATTTCTAAACGAAAATTTTTATTTCAATATGAAAAACAACCAGTAAAGCAATTTTTGGGATGCGGCTTTATATGGGATCTAAGTTTTATTATAGACTGATCACCATGAAAGTTATACAACTTTTTATAGGTAATGAAGAACATGTTTATGCCAAATTTCATGATAATACCTACATGGATAAATCTCGTAAGTACATGACATAAAGGTTTTTGTGATTTCAACAATTTTTTACTGGAACACCAACATATTGTTAGGATAATAATATTGATTCTCAATAGAAAATACTGTGTAAGTAGAATAATAAATACACTATGTTAGAATTCGACACTTTTTTTTGCTGTCGAGCGGGGATCCTGGCGGGTTAACCTTATTCGAGTACCATGAATCCAGTGGTGCTTAAATTTTTTACTTGGTCAAAGAAAATGATTTTTTAGAAAAAATTCTTAATTTTTGTTCTTTAGTCTGTGTTCAGACGGCTCATGTCTTATTAACTTGATATTTACTTTTTCATCTTTGAACTTTCAGTGGCGTTCAAACAATTCATGTCATATTAACGATATGTTTTTCTTTGTATAGTCTTTAAATACGAATAAGAAAGATAAAAAATAGCGAATGAAAAAGAAAAACGTACTGACAGTACATGAAACTGTGTACTCGTCTCTCTCACCTACAAAGTAGCAATCATGTCAATAAGACATGAGCCGCCTGAACACAAACGTAGCACCACTGGATACAGCGTACTCGAATAAGGTTAACCCCCCGGGTGCTCCGCTTGGCAGTTATCACAACTAGCACAGTGGTAATAATTCTCTAGGGAGGTTGAGCCACATTTATGTCCATAACTCTTTATCTGTTAAGTCAATCAGAGAATATCAGCATGACTTAATCGACAGAATCACACACAAAATGACAGATTTATTATACCCTCGTTAACAATTTTTCGATTTTTTTTTTATTTTTTTTCAACCTGCAAGTGATCAATAAGTTTTTAGCCATCAATAGTACTTGAAGAAGATTCAATTCAGCGGTTTTGATAGAAATTAGGTTTCAAATGCTAGCTGGGCAAACATAACTAACTATACATACATTAATGTTATGATCATTTTTTTATTCTCATGTTTTACGTTTTTCCGAGAGCTAAAATGAGTATATATAAAAGTGTATTTGGGCGTTTGAGTATAGTGTATGCATTTGTGTATGGATGATGTTAGTTATTGATTTACTTTGTGAAACCATAAAAAAATATACTCTTAATAAACCATTCATTTATTATTGTTAACTGGTATGCCTGAATGTTTGTATGTTTGAATGAATGAATGGTTTGGTTGAATGGTTGGCTGGATGGTGCGTTGTTTGAATGGATAGATGAATGGTTACTTCTGTTGTTCTACTTGTTGTTATTGTTATATTGACATAATATTCAGCAAAAATTGAAATTGTTGACACAACAATTGAACTGTGGCTTTTTTGTGAATTTGTTCTTTTGTATTACAACAAGCATTTCATATTGTTGTATAAATATATGTTAGTGTGTGTGTGTATTTTCAAATATACACATTCATAAGCGGAAAACATCATTCACATGGATATTCATTTACACAAACACTAACACATCTCAAATATACACACATTTGCATGTAACACAGCCCAGTTATACGCATATGCATGCATGACAAAAAAATATAAATGTTACAATTCATAATCACTACATAATTCCATTGGGATATTGTATGAAAAGTAAAAGAAGCAACACACTCATAGATACATATTGCACACTTTTATATTGAAATCTAAAAAAATAATATATATAAATATATATATATATATGTAAATATATAACTCCATTGTCATTTGGTTTCATTATTAAACTCTACATCACACATTGTGGCATAGAAAAGTGTTATTAGTTGAAAATAATGAATGGATGATGATGCTGATGTTGCTACGGCAACGCAACAGTAATTTAAATATATTTTTAAATTATTAACATCACTTTATGTTTTAACGATTCTGGGGAGTTCAATTTTGTATTTAATTACGAAATATTTTTATGAGCGTATACAATTTTTAGCTTAATAATGTAAAATGGGATTTAAAGGATTTCTAATTTATTTAAAACCTATGACACGAAAAGAATATTTGTTGGCTTTAAATTTCTGCTAAATTGAGCCCTTAATTTTATTTTGAAATAAATAAAATGTTTTTATTTCCTTCGATATATTGTAGTTAACAATAAATTTTAATTGGAAATTTGCAACTTCGATGGGTTTATTTTTGGTGTTGTTGCAAATTTTGTAATTATTTGTATAATGAAGGAAAAAAATCGTAAATATTATATTTAGTGAATTGTTGATGTAATTTAAGCTCTATAAATAAATTTAATTAATTTTATCAATACTTTTGATATAAAGACCACTGATTAATATTTTTAATTAAGTTTTTGTAAATTTGCTAAAGCATTTTCAGGTTTATCTGGAGAGTTTCTTCTACTAATTTTCTTAAATACATATATCGATTATGAGTGTATTTAGATCTAAAAAAAATAATTTCGGGTTTTTCTGTTTAAGTTCGTATTTAGCATCTTACTTTTGGTGAAACTGTTTCTTCGACTTCATTTTCAATTAATACTGTTTAATTGACGACGCACAGTTCGTAGTTCGATAGGAACAAATCACATCAAGTCCTTAGAAATTTAAAATTGAAGCTTTTATAAATAAGAAGTATTATTTTTCATTCGGGGGGTTTTTTTTTGTGTAGAAGTGTCTTTCTTCTCTTGTGAATAGTGACTTTTTTGTGACAAAGCGTTATCTTTAATTGAAAAAGTATCAGTTTAAAAAATCTCCCTTTCATGCAGGGCTGTGCAATCGGAGTTAAAGAGTCGAAGTTGAAGGTTTTGTATCGGAGTCGGTCGAAGTCGTAGTACCAATAAAAACTCGCGACTCCGACTCCAAAATTCTTCGGTATAAAAACTTAAAAAAAATTTTCTAATATTTTCCAAAATAAAAATTCTTTGATTTGAAAAATTTTCTTGCTATATTTAACTATTTAAAAGCTACTGCATTAAAAACAAGTAAGAGTGTTGTATTCGGCTGTGCCAAATCCTTGATACTCTCCACCGACAGTTAGAATATATGAGAGCTATAAATTATTAATTTATTTTATAAAAACGGCCGACAGTATAAAAATTGGTTCCGGTTTAGACCAATGAGATGATAATCAGACAGTCTTATGCTTTTATTTCTATCAATTTGAACTAACTTAAATAAAATATCATGATTCGTCATTCGAACTTAAATGATTTTCAGAGGGGAATTTGTAGAATTTTCAGTTTAAATAAAACCTTTTTCAAATAAAACCAAACCTTTTTGAAATTAAACAAAACATTTTTCAGAATAAACGAAACTTTATTCGTATGATTAACAAAATTTTTTTCAACTTTTTAGATTTGACTTAAGATGTTTTGTCAAAATGCCACAGATATAACAACATTAAAAAAGTATTAAGTTTGGCATGTTTCAGATTTTTTTTAAGGAATTGTTAGAGTTTGAATGGCTTTACCAGAGAGTAGTTTAAGGGCTCACAAGTAAGTGGTATGAGTTTAACAACCAAGTAAGACCAAGATTTTTAAGTAATACATTTTATGTGATCCCTATTATTGCAAATTTAAAACTTTTTAATAAGGCAATGTGCAAAGTGTGGTGTCACTTTGGTTGTATTTGCTCCAATTTTATGACTGTCATAAAAATCTCGTTTTATTTTTAATATAAAAAAATTATATGACAATAAAAAATTTGTTTCATATGTATTTTCAGTGTACTATTTTTTGAGCTGGGTTTTCTTTAAACTTAATTTTCTTTAATTTTTTATTGATATAAAAAAAAATATATATGTTTATATATTTTTGTCATTTGCTGCCTATTTCGCTAATAATGAAAGAATATTTACACTAATTGATCATATAATAATACATCGGGCTGTTTATAACAGTGCTTTTTAGCTCAAAATCATATTTTAGTACTTAGCACTTTAGAACACTTTGTGGATTGGATAAATGTGTGGAAAGCACATAAATTCAAATTTATGAAATAGTACCAGTTATTATTAAAAGGATCGCGCCAATATAAAAAAAATTGTTAAATCGTTAAAACAACGGCATTCAGCTGCTTTACACATGTATTCAGTTTTATTGCTTTACGAAAATAACAGTCAAAGTAATATAATTTTGGATGAAATCTCCCACTGTGCTTTGGTACAAAGCTAAGAATCAGCAGAAACAAATTAATTATTCTGATTTGAAGTGTTATTTCTCTTTGTTGTTATGAAAAGAATCGGCATTGAAAATTGAATTGTTTGTTCAAAAATCTCTATAAAAAATTCAAGACGTATCATCGTATTATCAGTAAAATCTCGCCGATATATCGGCATCTATTGCTCCCTTATTGAAACTCTTTTTCATTAAAAATTTTTAACCAAATGTTTGTTTCTTAAGGAATAATAAGGTACGGATAGTGGGCGAATGTTAAAATTAGTTTTTCTCTTAATTTCGACTTAGGTTGTTTATGTGTATGATGTTCAAGTCGTATGTACTTGTGTTTTTAAACGCGATTAAGAACCTCGAACGTGATTAAGCTCTAATCACATCAAAATCGATATGATTAACCATACATTGAAGTGATTTGTTAATCACTTCAAATTGATATGTTTAAAACTAAATAATGTCATTAATCACATAGAAGCCCTTAAACATACCTAAAACTGAGTAAGGTGTAGCATCGGCCACAATAAAAGTACCTCACAGGTGTAAAGCCGACCTCGATTTCTTTTTATAATCCATAAATTTTCACAATTTCATTATTAATTTTATGTTTAAACTATTCTTCTGATAACTTTATTAAAGCATTTTTATCAATTTATAATACTTTAAAGAAGTATTTATAATTGAGTTTGTTGTGTTTTATTTGTTAATCAACTGTCATATTAACCCTTCGTCGTACTCATGAGTCTGACCAGACCTTTTCCAATAGAATGAATGAAATGAATAGAAAATCAATACATGTGTAAAACGCAGGGTTAATCATCTCAAGTGTAATGTTAACAGCTTAGACAGCTGAAACGCTTTTAAAAACCCAAGTGTGAACATAGCATTATGGCCGTTTTCTAATTGGGCGATTATCTTTTTTCGCAACGAAAAACTGCAGCTTTAAGAAATTTGGTTTTCTCAATGTCTGAATCCCAACCAGGGTTACCGCTAGGAATTTTTCAAAAGTCGCACAGAAGGTCGTTTTATAAACATAAAGTTGCACAAAATAGTCGTTTGAGAAAATAAAAGTCGCACATCTTTTTTTTAACGTTATTTATTAATATCAAGCATAAAAAAACAAATAAAACAAGACAATCATTTTCATTTTCAGATGCCTGTTTTACATTATTAATGTGTTTTTTTGTGTTTTCATGTCGCTGAAGATGATTTTCTTGGTTTAATAAAAGCTGCTTACAAACACTGTGAAAAGGTCGCTTTGACACAATGTCTTGCTTAAACCATTTATTCTTGAGTTCCCAGTCTCTCGAATAGTATCCGTTTCAGACTCCGTGGTTTTCTCTGTCAATGAACACGTATTTCAAGCTTCAATTACTTTTTTGATTTCAGATTTTTTTTTCGTTTTAACAAAAAACTTAAAATAATTTTTTTTTTAAGTTAAAGCCAAATATTCACATGCTGGTCCATACATGTCCATGTTTTACGACAACTTCTTTGATTGACTCGGCGCGCAGTGATTCAGGTAGAACATGCTAGCGGAACAAATCCCATGACGTCAATTCCTTGTCACACTGATAACGACTTGTGTTTTGGGAAAACGGCCATTAAATAGTTTCTATATATATATATATATTTTTTTTTTGGAAGGGGGGGGGGGGGGGTTTGTCAATATTAAAAGAAATATCCTTTCGTTAAAAATATGATATTAACATACGATGTTGTTCAAAAAATCCATTGATTTTTCATTTACAAAAATATACATAAATTCCAAAATGTGTCTTTATTAAAAAAATTATTTTTTTAATTTCATAGAACAAGCAATTGTTTTTTATGTTAGATATTGGGAATTATTTCTTTTTATAAGCAACTTTATTATATTCAACATTTTTTATTTTTTCGAATTTATTCTATGAAGTAAATTTCAGCTTTGTATTTTATAAAGCTTTTTGTAATAGTTCTATTCCTTAAATTTAAAGGAATGACTTTATACACTACCAGACTATTATATTGTATCTTATAAAGCTTTTTGTAATAGTTCTATTTCTTAAATTTTTAGGAATGACTTTATACACAAATAATGCTGACGAAGGCCGTAGCCGGCCAGAAGATGCATTACATTCTGCTGGTGTCTAATAATTGTAAATTTTTCTGTACATACAATATACTTCATTGCTATCCAACGGAAAGCAAAGGTAAAATTTAACAAGAAGATACAAAATAATAGTCTGGTAGTGTATAAAGCTATTCCTAAACATTTAAGGAATAGAACTATTACAAGAAGCTTTATAAAATACATAACTGAAATTTAACTCATAGAATAAATTCGAAAAAATAAAAAATGTTTTTTATGTTATTTACCTTCTTTTATAAAATTAAATTGTTTTTTAAAGATATTTAAACAAAAACCTTAACGACTGTAAGTAAACTTTTTTTTACTAGTTTTTCCGTTTGAATAAGATTTTTATTACTTTTTACTAAAAGCTGTAAATTCAAATGACCACAAATGCAGCCATAAATACTTGTGCAATTAAAATCTAAAAATTTATATCGATTTATGTACTAATCCATAAAGTAAATCGAAATAAATTTCTATTTAAATGCAAGTAACAACTTTTATTTTTATTTTTTTAGATTCAAAAAGTATTTTCTGTATTTTAATGCAATTCTAATGTGATTGTAAAAAATCAGTTTGTAATAAAAATTATGTTTTTGTTCTTTTTATAATTTTGTTCAACCATAAACCAATAATCTTAGAAAGTTTTATATATTCCGGTGTTACAATAAATTTATCCTAGAGTTTTTACTGGCAGGGAGAGTAATTTTTTTAACTATACATTACATTTATAGCTGCCATTAGATGACACATACTGTTATACATTTTAAGTGTTGCAGTTATTTTTTACTTTTTTTAAATAAAAGTTTGAAGTAGTTTTTAACGGGGGTTTTTTTTTGGTAGCGAGGTAGTAGTCCAAAATTTTAGGAATGTGTACAGAACCGAATGTTGTACAAAAATGGGTTATAGAATTGAGATTTCTCATCAACTAGAAAATGTTGTATTTAATACAAAATAAGATCTTAGGGTATGTTAATACCTAACAAAAAATTGATGAAAAATCAAAAACACCGTGGCCAGTAAATTGATCAAACTTTTGCTTTATTTAAAAAAATTTTTATTGACTTACTTAACTTTATTTGTAAGAAGATAATTGTATAATATAATTTAGAAATATTTTAATGATTTTTGATCTAGCAAACGTTTTTCAAAACCCAAAAAATTTTTTAATTAAACTAGTGGCTACGTAAAGGACGTCGAATATTTGATAGGTGTGAACAACTGTGTAGGTTATTTGTTTTATCGGAAAATATTGTTCGATTTGTTATTAATAAGGTAAAAATCTGACAAATTTTCATTAACCCTAGAAAGATAATCATATCATCACATACGTAAAATATAATAATGCGTAAAACTGTCGTATTACTTTAACCTGCTTCATTGTTGTATTTATTGATATATTAAGACCAAACTAATGTGGATTATTTTTTTAAATATATATTAAATAAAAATACCGAAATTTTAAATATGTGTATATATATTTATTATGAGAAAGGAAATTAACCAAAAAAAATTCTTCATTAATTGAAATTGGCAATACTTACCGCAGCGACGTGTTACCGTAACGACTGTAATGTCTAAAGTGCACGTTCACGGATTCATGCTAATTTAGAAAAAAACGCAATATTTCTAAAGTACATTATATTTCTAAGTACGATTAATGAAATGAAGAATACATTTCTTACTTTGCACGTTTTTTTTTTTGTTTTTAAACGAGAAATGCATTTATAAAAACTCGCATATATGCATATATGCATATACTGTGCTTAGAAAAAAACTCGCTTTATTTCATCAGTGTCATGAAAAAAGTGCATTCATACATTCACATTTAAAGTTTGATAGAAATTTAGCAAATTTAGTTTTGTTGAAATAATTTTTGTGCATTTTTATTGTATTTCACTTAAATTTAAAACGATTTTTATATGATAATTTTTAATGCAATTTACTAAAATTGTAATATATTGCGATGCATAAATGCGAGATATGCATATAAAGAAATGTTTATAAATGAAATAATTTTAGCTATTTTAAATAGTAAAATGCAGTTGCACAAAGTTGGAGGAATAAAAGCGTGAAATGCTTATAACCTGTTTGTAAATAAGCGATAAATACTGTATTCATTTAAAAATTTTTCCTAAATTGCCAATTCCCAATTTTTCTTTTTTTAAGAAAGTTTTATGTGTTAAAAATCTTATCCAATTGGATCACAAACATCGCCTTTACCAAACGCCTTTGAATATGAAAATAACACACACACACACCGTTAGCAATTCGCATGTATTATCCGCAAGAATTATACTCTCGCCCCTTGCCAAGGAGCTGATTAGAACAATCACCAGAATCTTTTAAATATCAGCAGCACCTAAGAACGATCCATTCCCACAATTCAAACATTCGCACGTGAAAGCTCTCATGTAATTTAGGAACTTCCTTCCCACGTTTTTGCACCGCGTAATCCCCAAAAACATCCTCCCTTGAGAACAACAATCTCTGTGAAAGAGCATTATTCTGTAAAACACCCACTTGATCAGTTAGTCAACTTGATCAAGATCATCAATTTCAACTGCACCTCAACCGGTCTCTTATCCTTTGGTCACTTCACAAAATGTATAACGTCACGCTTACCTTTTAACACGGTCCCTATTACTTCATTCGATCGACAACTGCGCCGTTTTACCCATCATCCACCAGCGCAACTACAACCAACACATCTTTCCACTTCATTGGTCCCCCCACTTTTTACTCGTTCACAATATCCGAATCATCGACTTTTGATCCACGCGCTTACTACTAGGCCTTCACCACTTCCACTACCGCAACTTACACCCAACATCCTTCAACTTTTTACTTTTCATAAAATACAAAAAAACCGCCTAACCCTTAATTTACTCATAACTACAATTTCTCACCCATCATCAACCTTTATCGTCGCCCGTTTTGCCTGTCACATAAAGTGCATCTCTCACAAAATTATCTCAAGCCCAAAAACACCTCCTTTCCAGAGAGAAAGCCCCTAGTGGTCTCAACAAATCTGATGTCAAGTACAAGGTGCTATTGCACCCGTGATACCAGATAGAATCTCTTGTCAGCTAGACTTCCAGAGTTGCCTTGCAACCAACGTTTTGGAAATCAGCAGTATTTTTTTATGTAACAAAATTGTATATGTCTTTTTTTTAACTACTGATTGATTAAGATTTCAACTTATATTACTAAAAGATATTTTAATCTAAATTGATTTTGTTCAATTGAATGAAATTTGTTGATATGATGAAATCTGCTTAATTCAGTACTGATCCTTAAGGATTAGTCAAAAATTTTCAGAGTTGAGGTATTCGGAAGAAGAAAAAACAATGCTGAAATAGAGCAGCTACACTGATAGAAAAAGCGTCGTTACGCTAATGTATTTTGACATAAGTACTATGACGTTTGTCTTCGGTTTTGACCCCATGGCACCTTTTGTCATTGTGATGTCAGCGTTAGCATCACTTGACCAAATTGCAGTCAAAGGGTTAACAATTTAAATTATGTCATCAATCGGATGACACATTGGCATCACTGAAATGACTCAGTAACATCGGAGATTAGACTCATTAAGCTTGATTTAATGACAAGCTGTCATTAAACTGAGTCATTGGGATTGACTTAAGTCAAAGTGAGAGAATATTATTATTTACTTATCCGTTACACATGTTTGTTTCACTTTTGTTGTATTCCCCCCTTTGCTTACAGAAGAACTCTCAATTATAAGACGCCAGAAGCAAGCGCAATATTGTTTTCGTAATTATTCTACTTTGAAAATTTAATGTATCTAACTAAATAATTAAAAAATAGAATATGGGAAGTTTTTCTTCTCATATAACTTTTTAAACATGAAAATAATGTCAATAATACCCAAGATATGGCATCGAATTTACGTCACTGTAGTCCAGACGCGGATCCAACAAGTAAAAAAATTTGTTTTTAAAAGTTTATTAAAAACGATATGTTTATATTATATTAAAAAAAAACTCAACAAAAAGGTAAAATAAAATATAAGATCAGTTCAATATAAATTAATATTTTTAAATAACGTTTTGGATATAAAAATAATTTTATTTATTTTTAATGTTTTTTTTATTTTAAACAATTTATTTGACTACATCATACTCAATTGTTTGACGAATTTTTCGACCAAAAAAAAACATATGCAATTGGTAACAAAATTTTGGAAGAAGGAATTTGCTTCACTAATTTTAAAAATAAGTAATGAATTTAATTCGAACTGTTTGGGTTTTAATCTAAAGATACATATATAACTATTCTGGTTTAAGTTGATTACAGCTAATTTTTTTATTTAAATTATTTTTATTTAGAAAGGAATTTTAAAGCTTATAACAATGGAAAGACAAAAATAATTTTGGCTGCACATACATACGTACATATCGCACTTAATCAACAAGAGGGTATTAACTCAAAATTTAAACATTTTCAGTAGAAGCAAAACAATTTTTAATTTCACATTGAAGGCATATGGAAATGAATTTTAAAACCAACTGTTTCATTACCAAAAAGTAGACAAAATAGCAAGATATTTTTACAGCGGGCAGATAGGAATATAGCGTGTAGATTTTTTCGAAAAAGTGGAAAAATAAAAATTTTGAGATAATACCCTCTTGTTGATTAAGTGCGATATGTACCTTCAGTCGTAAATGCGCTAATGCCACAATTTTTGAAAATTAAGTTTTTGATGCAGTTCAATAGAGTAAACAAAAATACATCGTTTGAAGAAAAAAATACAAATATTTTGTTCTAGTACTTGTTTTGCTACGATATGTAAAAGTTGTAAGTCCAAAAATGCTAAAGAAAAAGTGCTAGGGGCCATTAAAATGTTAAAATTTCAAAAAAAAATTTGTTAATATTTGTTAATAGTCAACATTGAAATAAATAAAATAATTTTATAGTATATTTTATTTTTTGCAAATTGACATACTAAAATGTACATTAAAAGTATAAAATATATTATAGAAGAGGTGATAAATCATAAAATGCTACGTAAACCATAAATGTATTATTTTTAGTTGGTTTGCAAGCCAATAAAGAGTCGGCAATGAAACAAAACTGGATTTACAGTCTTAAAATATATTCAGAACTAAAGACCTTAGAAAGTGTTTTCTCTCTCCTATAAAATTTATACATTGGACTACATCCTTTTTGACTGAAGGTAACGATATACACTTCTATAGGTACATTATATTAAAAAAAAAATTACGGACTCACCATTGTTTCACTAATTTTTATATATTTTTGTAAATCAAAGAACTTTTCTTATTAATGCACTTGAAATTTGACGGTTATATATGGTTTCCTTTTTCCACCCCAAAAAATTGACAAGATTGTGTGATGACGTTAGTCATTGAATTGATGACTCGCTTAGCCTCATTAATGCCATTTTTAATAACATTGATGTCACAATTCAGATGTTAGGGCATCATTAATATAAAGATGCATTTTTCTAAGAGTGTAAAAGCTTTTTTTCCATTGACTTTTAAAATAAACATTTCGGTAAAATAAATTACATCTCCACAAAAAACTTCAATATTGTCTGCTCTTTTTTTAATTTTTTTTTCTTAAAAAAAAAAATAATAAATATCTCTAAATAAATTGTTTTATACTCATCAAATCATCCGTACAAAATTTAATAATCTGGCGTTTTAAAAATGTTTTACAGATATTTACACAATAAATAAATATTATTTATCAAAAACAATAACAAATAAAAATAATATTTGCAATTTATTCCTTTTTTTCATATTGTATTTTGTATTTTAACAAGCAGAGATTATTTACGTTTCAAATGGTTTTATGTTCTATTTAATAATATTTAAATTAATAGGCAAATTACAATTTAAATAAAAAAGACAAACCACTATTTATTTTGAGAATTTATTATTTATACATTTTCGGATAACAAACAGCTGTATTTTTTTCTGCAACAAGATATGGAAAAGCAACAAAATTTTAATCAATTATGTTTTATTGTTTTACCTACGCACTTGCTCGACCAGAGGGTATTAACAGAAAATTTAAAAATTTTACACTTTAAATTAACTATGTACGACTACTTACATCAAGAACGTTATTTATTCCATCATTATTGTCCTCGAAATTGATAGGAAACAGAGACAGCATCAATACAATGCTCATCTACATATAAACATATATAAAAATTGTCTACTTATGTTCGTTATAGACTCTGAAGTTATCTAACCTATGTGCTCCTAACCGGTTTCGATAGAAAGACAATGTTGTGAAGATAGTTTAAGATATATTTTTTCGATATATTTTTTTTTCAATTTACGATGAGGGGAATTTTGGGGAAATTTCTGCCCCTACGAAACAATCCAACATACTTATATAAAATTAAAACGTAAAAAGATACCTATTTAGATAAACACATCAGCTATGTATTTTATTCCAAAACAGGACTACGAGATGAGGTAGGGGCAATTTCTGCCTCTCCGAGACTATCAAATAAATTTTAATAAACCTTAAAACGTTGGTATATCCTTATATATATGGATACATAAGCCATGCATTTTTTCAAAAATAGGAAAACCATGGCAATTTTCCCCTCTCGGAAACAATCTAACAGATTGTATGGGCCAGCAGTCGACACAATCGACTGCAATCTAGAAATAACGACTTTGTTTAGTGTGTGCCAGCCAGCCAGCCAAACGGACTTATTCGATTGGTACACTAAAAGTGGGGTCCAAACCAATATTCTTTTCTGTTACATAGATCAGTACAATCGCATAATATCCTCTCCACCTATTGTAGTGTGGGTATCAAAACAAAAAGATTTTAATTATTTAAAATTCTTAATTTTCTTTTTGGAAGATTTGGTTTTCTACAAACACCACCGAAGGTAGAGAGGATATAATGCGTTGAATAAAAAATGGTGCATATTGCAAATAGTGAGAATCGGATCATAATTCCACATAGTCCTCATACAAAATTCTATCCGATATAAATTTTTGTCCTATCTAGTTATGTTGGTATTTAGATTAAATTAGACCCACATTTATTGAATTGCAACTCACTTCATCTTACGAGAAATTGGTTCATATTTGATAATAGCTCCGATAGAAATCCCACTCCCGAAAAAAGGGTTTGATGCAGTAAAAAGGTCAGTTTACAATTTTTTAAAAGTTTTAACTTCTATCATTTGCACGTGTTATTGAACGATATATCTGCCCATGGTTATTTGGAAAAATAGACTGAAAAAGCGACAGCCAATACGACAAATGCAGCTTCAACTATTAAAGTGCGGAAGTGCCTATTGGAAGACGTTTTACCTTTATAAAGGTTTCTTATAATAACAAATGTAATTTATTTACTGCACTTATACTTATTTTGTTAAGTGTAATTATTCAAGTGTTTAGTTTTATTGAAAATGTCAACAAGTCATAAAACATTTAAATCACATCTCACTCAATAATCAAAACATTTTATTTTTTATATCTCCTTTTAAACACACAAAGACATGAACACAAACATACAAAGAAACTTAAATACGTATGGGTGTAATCATACGCATTTATCCTTAAAAACATTTATTACACTCCCATTTAACAGAAGATCATGAAGCAATTGAGCATTTGATTTACGGTAGAAATATAAATTCAGATAAAAAAATTAGGAATCTAAAAGTAAATAGATACAATATACAATTTAAATGAAGATTGACAACGCTCAAAATAAACATAGAAAATGAAGAAAAGGATATTTGTATACACGTAAGAAGTTGTAGTACAAGACAAAGACTGGGTGTAGTTATATAGTATATAAATTGAAATTTAAAGCAGCAATATTGTCAGTAAATTTAGAATAACAAGAAAAGATAAATAAAATATAGAAACAACAAGCAAGTCACTCCTTTAGCTACTTATAGACAGAATAAGGAGTTTTGAAGTTGCACATTTAAATAAGTACCTCCAAATTGTACTAGGCTTTATTTAATTTAAGCTTCAGCACAAACTCCTTGGCCATTAAAGCCTTTGAATAGAGCCACTGAGGCAAAATGGATGTGTACGCTGGTGGTTTATATTGTTGTACCTTTTTTACATATCAGAAGGACATTCTGCCAAAATCATAAATTGTTTTGTCGTTTAGATTGATTTTATTACGATGATTAATTAAACATCATGTTAGTTTGGATTTATGGCAAGTTTCGTTACCGGGTAAATTTCGGGCATACTTTATTCATCTGATACCAATGCAAAAAGTTCTAAGGCCCTAATCATGTAAATTACAACGCAACGCCAAATAATGACATTGAAAGCAATCATTTTGTTGTTGCTTTCTACAGAAATTCACATTGCGTTTTACAATTTCAAACGCTGCATAGCTTGTGGCGTTGAAAATTTTAAAACGGTGCATGAATTTCTGCAGAAAGCAACAAAGCCGAACAATTTATAAAGTTTGTTTATTATTAAAAATAGGTCAAAATAAATGGCCTATTAAACTTATTTTGCTAACAGCAGCAACGCAAGATGAATTAGATTATTGTGAAGAATAACTATTTTTATGATTTGGTTAGTAAATGGATTTTTTGTTAATATTTTTCGTTTTGTTCTTCAAAATTAACTTTGAAAATCTTACAGACCCCCCTTAGTTGAAGCGTCAAGCGTAACATTATCCAACACCTAGCTTCAAAGCGGAAATTACTTAGTAAGAGTGTCAACGATGTGTCATGACTAGTAATGTTAAACTTTTTTTGCAAAAAAAACCCGCAAAATAAAGTCGCTAAATTGATCTAGAATTAGCTAAATTTGCATTACTTTTTAACAAAAGCAGCCGACTTCATCATTTAACGCGCTGTCAAACCGTGGTTTCCAATAGCAAAGCGTTTGGGCTTGTTTCATAGATTTATTATTAGCATAAAAATGTGACACAAAGTAACGTCGGTCAAACGTTATCATATGATACCCTACACCGCAATATTTTAAAACAAATTCTCGAAAGTGTACCATATTTGGGACCTATTGGCAGTCAAAGACCCGCCAGAACAATATAATGTTATGGGGTTAAGATTCATATTAAAGTTCTTTGTACCGAATATTATTTAGAAATCTTCATCTATATTAGATATTTGCCTTTAACTGATTTTAGGAAGGAGGCTTATAAGGAACCTATGGTTAATTTATGACCTACCATCACTAGATTTTGTCAAGAAATTTAATCTAAAAACCAACATAATAAGATTTATTTAGGGCACAAAGACTCTATGCGGGAAAGAAGCTTCTACCAGCGCTATGTAAAATAAACGACCGATTCTCTCCATTTTCAATAGGCTTGGTCCTTGGGGCAACTGTGACTTATGTACCAATTTCATCAACAGTGTTACCAGATCTTAAAAAATTTTACAGCTAAATCTGGCATTAGACATGGGCAAAATATGTTAAAATTATTTTAAAAAAATGCTAAAAATAATGCTAAAATTTTTTGAAGGTTTTTGTTAAAAATGTATTACCAGTATGAAGTTTTATTCGAAACTAAATACATATAAGTGACTTATTTTTTAACTAAATTTAAGCAAATTGTTATATTTCAACAAGAGGTAGCACAGGTAAATGAGCCCGCAAACCCCTGTTACATGCATAATTTAAACGATTTTATTTTTATGCTATAACATTTTTTTTTATCATTTTATTTCTTTCAGTCGAAAGTTATAGAGAAGTTGATGTTGTAAAATTTTTATTTTTTCAGCAGTTTTGAGCAAACAATTTTTTCCAACACTAAAGGTGTGTTCATAACTAACAAATATTTGACAAAAGAAAAAACAAAATTAAAAACAAAAGAAAATTACTTTTTATCAATTGTTAAGAAAATTGCGAATTAAGCACAAGAAACAAAATCTTTTAATGAAGAATTATGTATTCCCAAAAACATCTATTTTGATAATAAATTTGTAAGTGCAAGTGCATAAAAAACAGAAATGGCAAATTGCTTTATTTTGATTTTCTTGCGAAAACAATAAAGCAATTTGGTTTGGTTTTCTTAACCCACTTACAACTACAATTAATGTTGGGAGAATTTCAACTTATTGTAGTGGGGAAGAATGTAAGAAAAGATAAACTCACTGTTTTATTGTTGGTATTTTGTTTAAGCTTTGATATCGTTGCAAGTATGATTTTTGAGTGTATGTAATCCTCAATCCCTCTGTAGTCTTGTTTGCAGATAGCTTTGGCTTTTTCTAAAATTATTTAGTTTCCTGATGATCTGGCCTAAGCAACCAGTGAAATGCGCATAGGATCAGATTATCCTCCAACAATGAATTTCAGTATTTTTATCAATTATAAAAATGGGGAATTAATCACAACAAACAAAATCTTTTGATGCTAAAAAGCTAAAAATATTTTCTAAAAACGCTTAATAAAATGCCAAGTGCTAAATGAAAATTTTGCAGCTAAAGAAAAATTTTTAATGCAGAATTAAGTTGCAAAAATGCTAAAACGACCACACTGTTCATCATATTATCTTCAAAAATGCCGGACGGAAGGACATCGTAAGAACAATTAAAAAGTTAGTCTGAGTCGATAGACATACTTACAGATGGGTCTAAGAACAATATTTTAAGGTGATACAGACATCGGCCCAAACGCATAAAATCCTCTCCACTATTGTGTTGTGAGTAGAAAAATCTTGACGCGGTGATTAAGACTGGTCTGTTACGAAAATTTTATATTATGAGAAAAAAAAGTTACTTACGAAAAACTCATATACTTACTTATGCCAAACACTGTACAAAATTCTTTGGCCATTGAGAACAAGTAAGGAATTCTTTGAAAATATAAATTTTGTTCAATAATGGTCACATAAAAAAGGTTTAAGACGAGTCACGTCGGTCTACTTTCTAAAACATACAAATGTCCTTAAGTAATAAGATAATAATTTACCACTATTGTACAAACATTAAATGGTCTAGAAGGATGCATATTATCCTGTAACAAGATTTTAAGCAGGAATTAACACCATTATTGTGTTTTCGTTTTAATTCAAAAATTTCCGATTTTAATTATCAAAAAAGTTGTTTTTGGGAAAACATAATTTTTCCCATTAAAAGATTTTATTTGTTGTGCTTAATTCCCTTTTTTTTATAATTGATAAAAATACTGAAATTTATTGTTGGAGGATAAGCTGACGCGCATTGCACTGGTCGCTTGGGCCATCTCATCAGGAAACGTTCTCCTAAATAATTTTAGAAAAGCCAAAGCTATCAGCAAACAAGACTACAGAGGGAATGAGAATTACATACACTCTAAACGTATGGTTTGCAACGATATCAAAGCTTAAACAAAATTCCAACAATAAAATAGTGGGTTTATCTTTTCTTACATTCCCCAATACAATTAGTTGGAAATCTCCAAACATTAATTGTAGTTGTAAGTGGATTAAGAAAAAACAAATTATAAACAAAAATAAATTGCTTTTATGGTTTTCGCAAGAAACCAAAATAAAAACAATTTGCCATTTCAGTTTTTTTGCACGTGCACTTGCAAAAATTTTTATTATTAAAAAAGTTGTTTTTGGGAAAACATAATTTTTTTCCATTAAAAGATTTTATTTGTTGTGCTTAATTCCCTTTTTTTATAATTGATCAAAATACATTAAGTAAATCATCGATGCAGCTATTCAGTCACTTCAACATGAACATCAAAATATTTTCGATACAAACAGACAGGCAGACAGAAAAATCTATGTAAATCAAATAAAGGTTTACATAGATAAAGATTGAATATTATTATCTACTAGCAGATACCCGGCGTGTGCTACTACGCGGAGGGGTTTTTTGAAAAGTATAGCGTTAGTTTTGGAGAGGCAGAAATTGCCCCGTACTTTCCATTGAGGTCCCATTTTTTAGAAAAACGGAAGGCTTATGTCTATGTTTCGAAACGGAAGGCTTATATCTATGTTTTAAATGAAAGCGCCCCCTACCTCGTATCAGGGTCCTATTTTTTAAAAAATACATTGCCTATGTATTCATATGAATAGTGGTATCTATATATTATTAGGTAAGTCGATTTATTTTGCTGCCTTTTTCGTCAACACTATGCATTGGAATTTAACAAGTGATACATCATTCGAAAGATATTTTTTGGCAGAAGTGCAGTATTTTTAGTTATAGGCGTTAGAAGGTGTTACTAATAAATAGAAAAACTTTTTTTTAAACAAATAACAGCAAGTTTGATTTGTTTTTGTGTTTGCACAGTAAAAACAACAACACCATAAAGAGTTTTGTCCTATGCCTTAAATTGGAGAATAGTTGAAAATAAGAAGTAAAAAGAGACAGACAATTATCAATATTTTGTTTTCTGTTTGGAAGAGTTGGTGTTTTTAATTGTTACCGTTGATTTCTTAAGTTTTTTGCATATGAATACGTTATTTCAATGTTACATTATTAGCATGGTTTCACTGTAAAGAGTGGGCTTATTATATTTTTTAAAACAATTAGATGGATCTGTGCTATTTTTTTTAAATATTATTTGGTCTTACTTTATATTAATTAGTTTTAAGTGTTAATTAGTTTAGACTTGATTTTAGTAAGTAATCTATATATATATAAATCAAACGCTGTGTCTTAGCCTCGCTAAAACTCGAGAACTACTTGACAAATTTCAAACGAGTACATGCGTTGGAAAGGTCTACTTTCACTGATGGTTTGTAAAAGTATAAAAAAACTATCGAAAAATTTCTACGAATTTGCGTTATACGCCCACTTTTATGATGGTATGTTTTCTCTATATAAAATGTATTGTTTTCCTTATGAGAAAAATGTTTATTCTTTCTAGAAAATTTAATGTTTAATACAAAGACGTAAACGTATGTTATTGTATTGTCCAGCAATAATTGTATTTATAATTGTATCAAATAATACAATTTTAAATTTAAAGTGACATTGTAATGTAATGATTTATAAAACTCTAAAAAAATGCCTCGGCGTGGTAACTGGACGACTAGAGTTGCTAGGCTTCGAAGAATACATTCCACAATATTACTAAATAATACAATCCTCAAGAAATTGAATGATGATACTGACATGTTAGATGTTTCTTTTAAGTAAAAAGATCGTGGCGTATGCCAAGAAGTAAAATTGTTAAAGTAAGAACGGTACTAAGTTCCAAAAGAATTTCGCAAAAGTCAATGTTTGTAATAGATTTTGGGTTGGCGGCGTCATCTATCCATATTTCTTTAAGAAATACGTTGGCCAGGTCAGCTCCGTTAACCGCGAGACTAACGACAAGTAGTTTCAACGGGACAGCGCAAGACACATGGGCATGATACACAAGCGATTAATGGCATAATCTGCTTATGTGGAGCTGATTTGAACTGACCACCGAGATCCTGTTTTGAACCCTTTAGACTTATGCTCTTGGAGTTTTCTTCAGTCGCAAATCTATACGAATATGCCAAGAATTACAGCGGCCCCCAAAGCCAACATAACCTATGCCATCGGTCAAATTTAACTTGATTTATGCGCCAAAGTCATGGAAAATTGGACACAGCGTATGCGCGCCAACCAGCGAAGCCTCGGCGGACATGAGCATTTTTTTTATTTTTTTTTTTAAATTAAAGGCCCTTTATAGGCAAAAGGCATAAAGAGCCGCTGTTTTAATGATGATTTGAACTTTCTGTTATTAAATTTTTTTTATTAATATGTATATGGGCATACACAGAAAAAAGTGTTTTATCAATTAAAAAAATGGTTTAAAAAGTATTTTAATTTAATTAATGTGATAATTGAATCAATAATTTTTTTTAGCAGAAAAAATTTAAAAATTTAATTTTGATTTAATTAACATTTTAGTTGTTTTGAAATACATTTTCAATTAAAATTTTAATTAAATAACAAAACGTCTTTATTGACTTTTTTCGTTTAAAATAAAATAATTAAAACATGTAGAATTGTTGTTGGGAATTGTCATTATTTATTTAAATAAATTAACACATTGTTTTAAATTTGAAAGTTATTTGATCACTTTTTTAATTCAAATTAAAAATATCATTTATTGAAAATATTTTTTTAAAATTTTAAAATTTTTAGTAATCGATATAATCATTTTGGTAATAGGTGCAAAATCAACAACTGGTTTGCTTGATATTATGAATTTAGAACAAATTTGGTCATAGGAGAAATTTAATAATTTTTTCTGTGTATGAACAAAATCAACTGATATTTCATTTTTTTAAAATTTATTTTGGTAAATTTTGAATCAAAATTGATCCTTTTAAGCTAAAATTTCTTAAGCAGAGTGAAGGCACTTCTAAGCCATTTTTGTTCTTGAAGACTTATCAATTTTTGCACTTGAAGAGTTGATAGCATTTGCGACCCTATTTCTAAAATCAAAAATTAATATTTAACTCTAAAAACTGTTTTTAGAGGCATAGAGATCGGACGTACCTCTGTTTTATTAGATAACAAATTTTAGTCATTTAATGTTTAAAAATTGTTTCTGGCGTATGGCCTCCGCGACTGTGCCTAATGAACGCCATCATATCGGCCCAACTTAGCACCACTTTTTCGAGCATACCCGGTGTTGTTTCGTGAAAAGTTTCTTACGTAATCGTTCCTGGTGTATCAGCATAGACCAGAGATTTGACATACTCCCGCAAAACGCGAACGAGGAGGCTAATAAATAGGTCTATTTTTAAAGATAATTTGTTTACCAAACCTTTGACTCAACAAAGTTAAGCGTCCACGCTCTGTACGGCATGTTGCGTCATCTTTTCTCCTTCAAATAATATGCAATGGCATGAAAATAAAAAAAAAAAATCATTTGCATACAAATCATTTCCTATGGCTTTCACTATTCACGGTAATTTTGGCACCGGTTTCGAATTTAAAGATAAATGGACCGATGACACAGATATGTCACGATACGGAAGATTTTGCGTTTTTGTGGGTTTTTTTTTAGAAAGCTGCCCTTTTTTCATCTCCCGTTGCACTATCTTTTATGCCGAAATGCAATGAACACAAATTTATTTAGTTGAAATCTATTCTTTGTTCTTTAGATATACAGAAATCTACAATGTCTTTGTAAGGGAGGTGGAGGAGCCCACTGCTCGAATCCCATATTTTTAGAGAGCTTGTGTTTTATAAACCCAGTTACGTGTACCAAATTTGGACAAAATTTCTTTTACCATTCTTTAGATATAAATAAATCTATTATGAGCCATGCCCACGTCTCCGATCCTGCCCACATTTTCTCGGATATTGTCTGTGGATAACCAAGATGCTTGTTCCTAGTTCGCAAGCTTTGGCTCTTGCCTTGGTCCAGATATCTGTGGTCGCAAGCAATAACTGCCTAAGTCGACTTAAGAAATGAATAAGTTTATAATGTTTTATCTTAGCATTGTAGGGATAAGAATCTTTGATTCTGAATTACTTTTTTCCTAATGCAGTTATTTTTTCAGAAACGCAATATAATAAATATAAAGTGCATTTTTTCAAAAAGTATTTCGACTTAGGCGGATATTGCTTTTGGCCACAGAAATAAGGAAATAGTGATTTATTGCACATACCTCAGCCATTAAAGCTTTATAATAATCTTAATTTATAATAACCTAGTCCCCATCATATCTGCGGTCCATTTCAACAGACAGACAGAATATGTATACTTTGTAGAGTCTAACATATTGTAGAAATTATAAACGGAATGACAAACTTATATCTTCAGTGAAAAATTAAAGGAAAATATATGAAATACTTTGAGATATGAAATACTTTTGCTTAAAGCATCGTACTCAACAATAGGCCGCAACATTTTCACTGGTGTTCATAATAGAGCAACAATTTTTTTCACAACCACACACATTTTCCATTAAAAAACCGATTACAAATTTTGTCCACAACAATATTACATATTTATTATTATTTTTTAAAACATTTTGGTAAAGTTTTCATTCAAAACTAAATACAATTATTATAAACGTCTTAAGACTTAACTTTTTAAAAAAAATTTTGTTACATTTTTGTTCGAAAAATGAAAGGAAAATATATAAAATACTTTGGGAAGAAATAAGATAGTAGAAAAAACTAAATTGTTGCTAACATTGTGTACGAGGCTTAATAAACTGAATGAAAACTGAATGGCAAACTTATATATACTAGGGAGATCGATTATTCGACTTTTTTCAATAACCGGTTTTCGAATATTACCAATAGTTGCTATTTTCAAAACCCCGGTTTTCGGTTAAGCATTTTTTAAATAACCGGTTAACCGGTTTTAATTCGAATACATAAAAGCACAAAAATCAAATTAGTTTTTGTAATACAACGTTAATTTAAATAAAAACAAAACAATTTGCAAAGGTAAGGAACCAACAAAATAGATAGATATGACTTAGGTCAGACCTAACAAATATTTGACAATAAAATCCAAGAAATCTGGGACCAGTTAATTGATCAAACTTTAACTTAATTTTCAACAATTTTTTATTAATTTGCTAAACTTTATTTGTAAAAAGATATTTGTTTAATGTAATTTAGTAACTGTTGAATGATATTTGATCTGGACAAACGTTTTACAAAAGCAAATAAATTATAGGAATTTTATAAAGTTATTATTTAAAATATTCTCCCAAATTTATTTTGAATGAGTTTGAATTTGTTGGTGGTTAAGCATGTCTATATAAATCAACCTAATTTTTAAAAAGTTACAAACAAAACCTCTTAGCCAGGATTATCTATTTTAAATTATTTTGTTTCAGCATTATAGAAACCATTAGTAAAATGAACATGCTTTTTGTGTTAAATATTTGTCAATTCGTCGACTACAATTTAAGACCTTCCATGACATTGTTTGATTTCTTAAATTTTGTTTTTTTAGTTCTTGGTGTTTTAATAAATACAGCTGGTAGAAATGTTTCCCATATCGTTGATTCCGCCGCAATGTAGTTTTCAGCACGAAGAGATGCTAGAACTACTTAAGATTTTTTAGTGCCTTGAAGTGCATTTCGTCCTCGGCAACACATTGGGCTTATATTTCACCAATGATTAATTTTTGGCCGCGTATTTTAGTAAAGTATTCTTTGTCGTCTCTTTAGAAGTACTTCGAATTGAGTTAAGTTTTATGTGGATCACATTAATTTCAAGCATGTAGACTAATTAAAGGTTATTAATAAGTCGCGACATGGAAGAACCTTTGTAACTTATCATTTTAGGGCACTTCAAGCACCTAACTTTGTCTTTTTAATCGCGTTCGAAAAATCTCTAGAGATAACCCCTATATAAAAATATATTTAATATTTAGAATACTCTCGCACAAATTCTTACTTTTTAACTGCACACGTTTTTGTAGTATTTTGAATAGTTTTTGGTTTTTTTTCTGTAAGAACACACGCTTTTATAAGCGATTTGTATTTACAGTACTCATAATGTTGTTTTGACATTTTTCATAAAAAGTTTAAATTTGCCTAATATAGAATTAGGAATATACTTAAATTACGGGTACATCTACAACAAGAGTAAGGAAAACGTATATAAATTATACATAACTAAAATAACCGGTTTATTATACCAAAATAACCGGTTTATTCGATATTCGAAAAATGGGCATTTTAAAATAATCGACTTGGGCAAAGCTAAAATAACCGGTTAAAACCGGTCGAATAATAACAGTTTGATCTCCCTAATATATACCCTTAAATCTTCGGTGAAGGGTATAAAAAACCTATAAAACCATAAGCTTTTAAAAAAAGTTCATTCTCGAATTTGTTGCTTATAGTTTCGCCCATGTAAATCTCACTCCTGAACTACACTTTTATGTATAAGACGTTTAAGGTAATAAACTGGGACCAACAACATGGTACTGTTGCAAAATTAATTAGTATAAATATTATGCGAAAAAATCGTTTCGAAGTAATCACAAATATGTTTTCTATAATGATATATTGTGCGTAATATTTTTTAAAAGTTTGTCCATAATTCACAACAGCTCCAATATAAGGCTAAGTTTCTTTAAAAAAGTATATGCAAGTGTCAGAATTCCTGGCAAGAATATCAAAGTTTCGATACAGCCGAATATAATGTTCTAACATGCTTAAACTTAACCGTTTGGTCAGCACCAGGGATGCCAATCCCGAAATCCAAATCCGAATCCAGAATCCCGGGAATTTAATTTTTTTTAATATCGGCATTTTCGGAATTCAGTCAATCCCGAAATTATTAAGATTTCTCTATGACGTCCTAAATTCCCAATTTTTATTTTTGATAAATATGTAAATTAAAATTTATTTTTAAGGGAAATCTAGTTTCTATACGCATTTCACTGGTTGTTTAGGCCAGATCATCAGGAAAGCTTTCTCCAAAGATTTCAGAATAGCTAAAAATATTATACAAATCAGACTGTAAAGCGAATAAGAATTATAAACACTCGAGTTTTGCCTATAACTATACCAAAGCTTAAGCAAAAACACCAACAATAAACATTGAGTTTATCTTTTCTTACATTCTTAAATTGTTTACTAAATTTTCTAGTTCTTCGTTGTTTTATAAATCATATTCATCGTGACTCTCCCCCTGAAGTGGAAAGGGGACACAATATTGATATTTTTATATATTTGATTAACCCTGTTATCACTGTACTTGAAAACAAAACCGCGTAGTTTTAAAGAAATTTTATTGTTTGAAGTGCTGAAAATAATTAAAGAAAAAAATGTCTTTTGAAACAATTCCGTCCGGTTTTATTTTCTAATTGATTTAACTGGCGGGTTAAGCTTATTAAATTGTTATACGAGAATTAGAATGAGACCTTCTTTAAACTATGAACCGATTTAAGGAAATTATACACTGCCTTATTTTATTTAAAAATGTGTATAAATATATTTTCTACCAATACAAAATGTGTTTTTGTATAAAAATGATTTTAATAATTAAGTAAGCAAATTTATTTTTTTAATTAACTTTGAATTCAAATTTCTTACAAATCTTACATGTAACTCAATTAAAGTAGTAATTTATTTATTTGTAAGATTTTCAGTTCAATTATACATATCAAGGCGAATTCATACAGGTGACCGCATCATGAGATAGAGTTGCTTTAGAATGTAAATAATTTTCCTGTATTTTATTGCAAACCTAATCCTTACGCACTTTTTATTCCTGGATTTTATATTTTATCCCAGCAAAAACTTTACTTACCTGGTAAGTTAGCAAGTAATATTGGAGGCATATGAACACTACTTATTTTTCGGCTGAATAACTATTTATTTTTGTTCGAGTTGTCCACAGAATTCAGTAGCTACTAGAAGTCACAAAATATCTAGTAATAATTTAACTACCAGTAAGTTAAATTGTAAGTACTTACAATATACTTACTAGAAGCCAAAAATAACTAGTTTTTATTTAATCGGCGGTAGTTAAGAGACCTAATAAGTAGTTATGGAGCTAGTTAACAGTAAGAAAATATTTAGTAATGAAAACAAGACAACTAATAAGTAGTTATTTAACTGATTATTAGTTAGCAAATATTCATAACTGAAAATAATAGTAGTGAAAAGTACTTACTGAGGTCATTACTAGCAAGTACTTATTGAGGTTTTCAGAATAATGACAATTGTAATGACAACTATTTACCAGGTAACGTATGAAATAACTACGACCTATTACCAAAATTCAAAAAGTTTTTCCTGGTTATATTCACTTTCTTTGTTTTATAAAATTTAAGTAAGTTTTTTCATTCAAGTATTTAGATTTTTATTAAATTTTAACTAATTTTTTTCACAAAATGTAAATAAACAATAAGCAGAAGACTCGAAAATGTCACCTGTATGAATTCGCCTTGATACATAAGTTATTATTAACTTTTTTTTTTATTTATTTTGAAATTAATAAAATATAGATTTTATGTAATTTTTTTTTTGTGGAATCAATTAACACATTGTTTAAAATACCACAGTTTTTTTATTATATATTGAATTAGTTATTAATTCAGCAAAAACCCATAATTTTAAATTTTTGCAAATTCTAGTAATCAATGTGAGCTGCAAAATCAATTTGTAATTTTTTTATGTGAACTTAATATTTTTTGATATATTTCAATATAATTTTATTTAACTTTGTGATATTAAATGAATTATTAAACAATTGTTTGTAAGCCTCTTTAAAAGACGTTCTTTTTTTATATAAAAATTTAAAGTTTTCAAAAACCCAGAATCACGAAAAATACCGATATCTCAAAAAATCCCGCAATCCTGTAAAATTCCGGAATTTGATTTGTTGAAATCATAAATTTGTTATTCTAATGTTATTCTAAGTCAAATTAAATTTATAAAGCTTTTATACTTTCCTTCAATATATTCCAGGAATAAGCCTCGTAACTGAAATATACAAACAAAAGAATTCTGATAGTGCATAGAAAATATTCCTGGAAAATATTGAAGGCATAAGACTATTTAATATAGAAGCTTTTTAAATTGTAATTTGACTTAGAATACACATTCAAATCAATATGAAAATTTATTATAAAAATTATACTCATCATGGGAACTAAAATTCTTCGATTCTATTGGTTTTTTTAAATCCCGAATCCCGCAATTTGAGTAAACCATCACCGGATTGGCATTCCTAGTTAGCACACATTTACCAAAAAACTTTTTAAATTTTATCGACATTATTTTTTTTTTTACTTTTTACGAGTATCCAAAAATTTAGAAAACATTTAATCACCCAAATAAAATAAATACTAAAGTTTATTTTATACTTTTTCCTAAATGTCTGCTGGCATAAACTGAAATAATGGCACGTGTTTTTGGGCATTATTCCGAATTTGTAGCATTAATTTTAAACATAAATTTCCTGTTGAAAAAAACCCCACGTATTGCTTTAAGTAAAAAATAACATGCATGGATAATAAATATTTTGCAAAATATTTGTAAAAATGCAATAATAATGTTAAAATGTTTGTAAGAGTAAGAGTTTGTAACAGAGAAAACATAAATTTAGCCAAAATGTTTTTTACTCGTGTGCTAAATAAAATTGTTGAACTCTATAGCAATTACATACTAAATAAATGTGTTTAGAATTTATTGAAATGTTTGTTGGAAACAGTGGTTTTAAAGCCAGCTGAATGTATATGAATTTAAAATCCTGTTTTATTTTTAGAAAAGATTCAGCACAGAAAAAGTTAAAAATTTTCTTTAACATTTTTTTTTTCGAATTTATTCTATGAGATTTCAGTTATGTATTTTATAAAGCTTTTTGTAATAGTTCTATTCCTTAAATTATTAGGAATGACTTTATACACTACAATAAAATAGAATTAATTCGAAAAATAAAAAATGTTGTATATAATAACGTAGCTTATGAAAAGAAATAACTCCCAGATTTTATTAAAAATTTTCTCTAATCACCAAATTTATAGAATCAAGCAAACAATTTGTTGATTTTGCACCTTTTTATAAAATGATTATATTGATTACTAAAAATTCTAAACATTTTAAAATTGCGAATATTTTTTTTCAAGAAATGATGTTTTTAATTTAAATTAAAAAAATGATCAAAAACTTTGCCGTTTCAAACAATATGTTAATTTATTTAATTAAATATTGCTCAGGCTTTGACAGTTCCCAACAACAATTCCATAAATTTAAATAATTTTATTTTAAATGAAAAAAATCAAATAAGGTGTTTTAATGTTTAATTAATATTTTAATTAAAAATTTATTTCAAAACACCCAAAATATTAATTAAATCAAAATTATATTTTTAATTTTCTTTCAACAAAAAAATAAAAATGCTATAAAATCTACACAGAAAAAATTATTAAATTTCTCCAATCACCAAATTTATAGAAAATTATTAATATCAAGCAAACAATTTGTTAATTTTGCACCTATTACCAAAATGATTATATTGATTACTTAAAATTGTAAAATTGTGAATATTTTTTTTTCAATAACTCATATTTTTAATTTTATTAAAAAAATTATCAAAAAACTTTGCCATTTCAAACAATGTGTTAATTTATTGAAATAAATATTGACAATTCATAACAACTATTCTACATGTTTAAATTATATTATTTTAAACGAAAAAAGTTAATGAAGATTTTTTGTTATTTAATTAAAATTTTAATTGAAAATTTATTTCAAAACAATTAAAATGTTAATTAAAGCAAAATTAAATTTGTAATTTTGTTTCAACTAAAAAAATTGTTGATTCAATTAACACATTAATTAAATTTAAATACTTTTTAAACCATTTTTGATTGATAAAACACTTTTTTCTGTGTACAGTTTTGTTCTTACTTTATATACCATTTAAGTGATTAGTGCTCAATTCACATGCCATTAGTTATTTCTTTTTGTTCTTATTCCATTTTCACAAATCCCAGGACCAGTTCTGTTGGAACAATTTGCAGAAATTTCACGCAGGAACTCACCAAACATAGAGGAATTAATTTGGCTGGTTTACCGTTCTTACAATAAGATTTCTTGCACTTCGGATTGTCATTACGGATCCATTTGTCATTGCCAATAACAAGTTAATGGAAAACTTGCTTTTTTAAATATTATTCCAGCAGACTTTCGGGCACGCAAGATCGTCTTTAACTCGCATGATCCTAATATTCTTGATTTTGGATTAATTCTGCTGTTGAAAAATATTGTAAAGCAGCATCTAATGATTTTGCAAGTTGCGTTTGAGTTTGACATCAATTTTCATGGAGTAATTCCCGGGCGGTCTCTATTTTTCATAACAAAATCACAACTTTTGAACCGAAAGTTAAAATTGGTGGTACATGATTGGGACACGTTAAGGGAGAGCATCGATTTACTTCAGCTGCACTTTTTTTTTAAATTGAAGAAGTAAATCCAAAACTTCCATCAAATTATGCTTCGGTATCACAAAATTTGACATTTTTGGAGAAAAATCTTCGTTGTTTTCACTATTTCGTTCGATGAGAATTTATTCCTACACTCCAAAATGCGATATAAGTTTTTAAAGGCACAAAAACGTTTTTCATTTTTTTGTTTCCTAAACCACTGTAAAGATATATTTGCACTTTACTGTTAACCAGTATATTCGAAATAGTGCAAAAAATAATGCTGTTGTATGTGTTTCTGTTCTGTTCCTGTAGTCACTAATTAATGTAAATTACTGCATTCGAAACACGAATCTTATTACGATATTAGTTTTTGGCGTTTTCAGCTTCAGTCACATACAATAATACGAGTACTATACACGCAAAAGTATGGTTACGAAAATGTCCTGTAGATCGCAAACTGTTTCTGAACAAGTTATTTTTCTTAAGTACCACTCAATGTAAATTTATTATAAGGTGGTGCCAATTCTACAAGAACAACATCATAAGTTGAGAGTTAAATTACAAGATAGTTACAAAATTTCTTAAAAATTCACTTGCACACATGTTTTTAACATGAAAAAAAATTTTTTTTGTAAACCAATTTTTTTACATGAAAAATTTTAATTTCTTAACAAAATTTGACAAATCACACGTCAAAAAATTCTTATAAATTCGTCTTGGTACCCCTACTTTTCTTTAATAGTTATGTTTTTAGATGTTTGTATACTTTTTTATTTATCCGAAATTTTTTTTTAGGATGTGAATATGTTTGTTTATAAGTATAAAGTTTGATTTTCTGCGGACTTCGAACGAAATGGGTGATTCTGGTTTTAGTGTCGCAATAGCAGCACAGGCATCCTCATATAAATGTTACATAATTTGCGTCTGAATGACATTGCCGCTAAGATAAAGTATACACTGAAAAAATTAAAAATTGTCTCTTATCACCAAATTCATAAGAAAATTCCTAGAATCAAGCAAACAATTACCAAATTACCAAAATTACATATTTCCAAATTACCAAAATGATTATATTGATTACTAAAAATTGTAAAAATTTAAAATTGTGAATATATATTTTTTTTTTTAAGAAATGATATTTTTAATTTTAATTAGAAAAAAGATCAAAAAACTTCAAACAATGTGTTAATTGATTTAATTATATATAGCTCAGGTTTGGACAATGCCTACACAAAAAAAATTAAAAATTTTCTCTAATCACCAAATTCAATCCAAATTCATAGAATCAAGCAAACAAGTTGTTGATTTTGCACCTATTACCAAAATGATTATATTGATTACTAAAAATTGTAAAATTATGAACATTTTTTTTCAATAAATTATATTTTTAATTTTAATTAAAAATATGATCAAAAAACTTTGCCATTTCAGACAATGTGTCAATTGATTTAATTAAATGTAGCTCAGATTTGGACAATTCCTAACAACAGCTCTACAAGTTTAAATTATTTTATTTTAAACGAAAATCTCAATTAAGATTTTTTGTTATTTAATTAATCTTTTAATTAAAAATTTATTGCAAAACAACTAATGGCGATTTCTTTTCTGAGAAAAATGTTGCATAAATGGTACATGCTCTACACGAAAGAGATAGAGCATGTACCTTTTATGCAACATATTTCTCAGAAAAGAAATCGCCATAAAATGTTAATTAAACCAAAATTATATTTTTAATTTTCTTTCATCTAAAACAATAATTGATTCAATTATCATATTTATTAAATTGAAATACTTTTTAAACAATTTTTTTAATTTATAAAAAACTACTGATAATTTTTTCTAGGTGTGTTTTTTTCTTGGCTGTTTTTCTCATTTTCTGATTTATTGTCATTTGCTCAACGAAAATTCATGCACATTTTCATTTAAACAACAAAATTTACACAATTTTAAAAGTTTTCTGTCAAAAAATACAACTTTGTAAATTTTGGAATTAACTGGACTAAAACTTTATTTAATTTAAACTCTCTTTGCCTTTGTTTTCGATATTTTGTTTATTTTTCCTCTGCCAGATGCTAAACGCCAATTTGCCAACATTAACGTCCTTTAAATGTTCTAAAATAAATTTAAAATGACTTTTTTATGTAAAATTTTTATAAGAATTTTCTCTAAAGAAAACATAAAAAAGGAGTTTTCTCTATACAAAACTTGTATAGGAGTTCTTTCTTTTGTACGTGTTTTAACCGACTTTAGTTTATGGCCCAGAACTGCTGGGTAACTATACATACTTAGATATTCATAAGCAACATCAGCAAAACACAGCTTGCATTTTGAGTCAAACAAAGTACTTCTGCATTATGACGTTAGCGCTTATGTGGAAGAACACTTTCATTCATATTTTTTTCTTTTTGCTGGTATGAATGCTCAAGTTTTTATTTTTAACATTTAACTTTCTTTAGCACACAACACAAAAACTTTTAACCCAATTTAGAAAATTTCTTTAAAATATTTCTAATTTATTTCCTCTAGTCGTTGATGAGTTTTCTTTAAAACTAATAAGATTTTTTAACGATAATTGTTTTTTTTTTAAATAAATTGCAAAAATATATGTATTAAACAATATTTTCTAACAAAGTTTGTTTCAAAAAACATTTTTGTATGCTTGAAATTTTATTTACCCAGTAGTGCGTGAAACTATCGATACATTGTTTTATCGATTTTTTTTTTATCAGAAGTTATTTTCGGGAATACAAAATTTATTATTAATTAATTCATTTATTATTGACGTGCTAAATTCCCAATTTTTATTTTTGATAAAAAAAAAAAACTGAAATTTATTGTTGTGGGAAATCCAGTTTCTATGCGCATTTCGCTGGTTGCTTAAGCCAGCTCGTCAGGAAACTTTTTCTAAAGACTTTAGAAAAGCTAAAAATATTATACAAATAAGACCATAAAGTGAATAAGAATTTATCATTCTTACATTACCCTACAATTGGCTGGTTTTTTTTAACACGAATTGTTGTTGTAAGAAAAAAAAAATACACCTTGTTATACTATTTCAATAGAACAAGGTGTAAAGTTATGTGCACACTTACCAAATTTTTGACGAATTAATGAAAAAAAAAACTAATTTTTTATTGCAAAAAAGCCTGTTTATAGTATAAACTTTATACTGCAACGATATCTGGAGAATAGCATTTCGTACAGACTTTACTCTAGTTGGAAGTTCTCTTACTTGGAGGCCACACGATCAATTTTCGTCTTTCAATTTGCTCTAACACTCATTTTTTTTACTAACACACTCACACTTTTTAAATTGACCACGAGATTGCTCTCAATTTTAACTTTACATTTGTTTGGCAATTTTATGTTCAATTTAACAGTTGATTAGAAGTTAAGTGAGCAAATTTTTCGTTTGTCAGCATAAATTGTTTTCTTAATGACATCTTGAAAGTAAATTGCTTAAAAATTGCGTACAGCCTACGTCACAACTTTCAATTTATGTAAATTTTGACAAACAGTATGTGTAAAAGACTATCAACAATAAGTTGATCGTGTGGCCGCAGAGTTATGTGTGTAAGTTCGTACATGGCAAACAGAAATTGTAGGTGAGTTTTACACATTTTCTTTTACTTTTCATATATTTTTTTTTGTTATTAAATTGTGTGGATAAAGTAAAGCGAGTTTTACTTTTTGTTTGCAAATATTAAAAATAGAAAAATATTTAAATATAATTTTTCGTAAACATGTAAAAAATAGAATATCATTAAATCAATTTCATATGTAGCCAGTAGCCCATTTATGTATTTCTAACATCATAAACATTTTGTGATTTAAATAAATAACATTGTGATTTAAATAAATTTTTAGCAACTACTGCAAGGATGTGAGTCAGTGTTTCTGTAATAATATTTTGTGAAAATTTTCTTATCAGCCATTATTTCAGCTTAACGTTAGTTAAAGGTATGATTTTGGCGGACGTATGACAATTGATTTATTATTTCAACTTAACTTTAACCTACCAGGTAGGATGAACTTACCTATAACATATTGCTCACTTTAGCTTAAATCAATATTGTAATAGTGAGAAACTTTTTATATGTGGGACAAAATAGTTCCGTTAACTATCGACAAGTTGCAATAATGGCGCTTAGACACATTTGAAATTAGTGCACAGAAAAAATTAAAAATTGTCTCAAATCACCATATTAATACGAGTACCAAATTCATAGATTCAAGCAAATAATTTGTTGATTTTGCACCTATTACCAAAATGATTATATTGATTACTAAAAATTTTAAAAAATTTTAAATTGTGAATATTTTTTTTTTAAATAAATGATATTTTTCATTTCAATTAAAATATTGAACAAACTTTGCCTTTTCAAACAATGTGTTAATTGATTTAATAAAATCCCAGCAAAAACTGATGCTTCCTCGGAAGCAGTAATGTAAGGGAGAATTCGAAATGAAGCGCTTACACTTCTATGAAATATTGCATGATTTTTGTTTGGAATTCCTCGCGTAGAAGCTCTGCTTTAGAGATATGAAATATGAAAACGTACATGATTTACGTGAATAAAGAAAGTGAAAATATTAAGCATTGGAAAAAATTTTATTTCGGCGTTAAAAAAAATTTTTATAATTCGAAAATATTTTTTGGAATAAGAGGGTTATAGTTTTATATAAAATTATATTTAATTGTTGTAAAATTTAGTTAAAATTTTTTATTTTTTATTTTTTATCGAAAGAATAAAGGATGAATGTAATCTTAATAAACGAATAAACAACTCACTTCTACTATTTAGCATCGCATTTAAAGATTGCAGGATTATATGCCTTATCTTACAGCACCAAAGTAAGGCACTCATATAAAGAAGCAAAAAAGGAAGCGGTTTGGATGCAGTATACGTATTTACTGCTTCCAAATCTTGAAATATTTTTGCTCGCATAAATCTCAGGTTTGGGCAATTCCCAACAACAGTTCTACAAGCTTAAATTATTTTTTATTTCAAACAAAAAAATCAATTAAGATTTTTTGATATTTAATTAATATTTTCATTGCAAATTTATTCTAACACTACTAAAATGTTAATCAAATCAAATCAATATTTTTTATTTTCTTTCAACTAAAAAAATAATTGATTCAATTATCACATTAATTTATTTTCATTAAATTAAATTAAAATTTTTTTAATTGATAAGAAACTACTGATAGTTTTTCCTGTGTGCCAGAAAGACAAAATTTAAAAAAATATACATAAATAGATATTTACGGCCTTAGTTATAAAAAATAAACCCTTTATTGACATGCTTTATTTTTTATAACTTAGGCCGTTAAAATTTAATATACAATTAAATATATAAAAGAAAAATATTGAGCCGAAAAATGAATAGTTTGAGTAAAATGATTATATATTGTATGTAAACACATGTACACTCAGCAGCAAAATTCTGCATACAAGCCATTGATATGTTTTTCAGAACTAAAAAAGTAAAAACAGTTTGTGTAAATCTATAAGAAAAATTAATTTGATTTGTTTATTACAATTAGTTATAAAAGTATTTGTACTTATTTTTAACAAAAATAAGAACGATAGTTCATAAATAACAAGGAAACTAACAGCCTATTCAAATAAGCATATGCAAAAGTCTGCGTACAAACATTTTTTGTTTCAAATTTTTAATTAAAAAAAAAAAAAAATTATGTCAAGTTGAAATTCCTTTTCGTTAGAGAACCTCCGCTAAATGTTTTGGCATAGAATCGACTACCTTCGAAGTCTCTTGAATGGAAATTTTGTTCCATTCTTCAATTATCGAATTTTTAATGTTTGTTTGGAATAAATTTTGTGCTGTCGAATACGAGGATGCAATAAATTCTATAAATATTCTATGGGACTTATGCATGGAGACTGCGGTGGGGTTTTAAGCTGTTGTGGGACATTGTAGAGTAACTTAAGCCTCGTATTATGTGCCCTATGCTTTTGGTCATTATATTGTCAAAACGTGTAATCCTTACCCAGGTTCAATTTGTCTACGCTGGGCTGCAAATTTCCTATTAATGTATCAAGATGTACTTTAGTATCCAGCTTAGAAGTAAACAGATCTAAATTTCCAACTTCTTGGTACGTAGAAAGCCTCTTGTGTCACTGGTAAATCGTCAGAAGTGAATTGGCTTTGCCAAGTAATTTATAAATAAGCCAGACGAATTCTGGCAAAAGGTTTTATTAAAAGTCGAGAGCAAGTTTTGCTTATTTCGTATAAGGTGTAACCAGCGTGTGTGGAGAAACAAGGAAAACCTAAGGATTTAAGTGATCCTGTAAAAATTCTTGGCAAAAGAAATTCGCTTCGGACGATTTAAAAGTGCCTCCAGAGGCTTTCTGCGTGCCAAGGTGTCGGAAATTTGGATTTGTTTACTTCTAAAATGGATACTAAATTATTTCAGAAAGAAAACTTTCATAATGTGAACCGAGACTAACGCAGTTTAAACGGATTTACAAAATAGCACAATGAACTTTAAAATAATTTTTCTAATTAATTAAAATTTTATTAATTAATTAAAATGATTTTTAAGTTTTATTTTGAAATTGTCTATCGGGTAGGCATTACAAATTTTTGGCATCTGCTGGGCCATTTTGGTTAGTTTGAGTTCTAGAGTAACAACAAATAACGAATTGTTGTTTAATAAAACAAACAATTTGAAATAGTTTTGTTTAGTACAAGTAATAATACCAAACTTAAGAAATGTAGAACGAAAAAAAAAAAAAAAAAAAAACAAGAACACTTTTCGTTTCTTAAAAAGTTTTAAAGAATTTTTTTCTTATAATTTTTTTCCAAAAAATATTTGTAAATTTTTTTAGTCTGTCTGCGTTATTATTTATATAAAACTTCTACACATTGAACAATATATTGTTGTAAAAATACAAATATAACAAGAAAGTACAATTATTTATTTTATTTATTTTTTGTTTATTAATTTATTCTTCCTGTTTTCTTTACATTTTCTATATTTTCTTATTGTATCCTGACCTACATAGTCATGGTGTATTTACTGCAAGTTGACAACCCTCACGATATTTATAACAAAACTTTATTTCATTCCCATGTTTTTTTTTTTTTTTGCTTTTTTTATGTTAGAAGTACTTGAGTTTTTTTTTTGCTTATAGTTTCTTCTTTTCTTTTTTTTTTGGTAAATAAAATGTTTTATTTTGTTTTTATAACTTCAAGTTGAAATACTAAATACTTCAGTTTATTTAAAACAAAAAAATATTTCTTTAAATAAAATTTTAATGAATTATAAAAATAATTTTTTTAATTATTCCTGCAGCATTTCAAATTGTAATGCAAAATTAAATTATAATTTAAAACAACAAGAAAATAAAATTTTAAATAAACACAGTTTAAAATAAATTGTAACCAAACAACCTCAACAAATTGTGGCTTTAATGTAAAAATTAAATAAGTAAAGACGTAAAAAACTTTAAACCTTGGACATACAACATTAATTATTTAAGTGTCATTAACAACTTTGAATGTACAACATCTTTGTTTGTGTTTGTTTCATCTAAAAAACTTTCCGTAATTGCTCATCTTTCAACAGAGAAAAACATTTAAATTCAATAAAAAAAAGATATCGCCCCGAAAAACAGTTTTTAATCAAAAAGTTTTTACTTTCATATCATTAAATATAAATTCAAGTATGCAAAACTTTAAATATTTCGTAAAAAAGCAACAATTTTCTCGTATTTAAATTCTTTTTTTAAGAACTAATTGATGATACACCAGGGCCGGCTTCAGGGTCGTGAAACATGTGCGGTAGCACTTGGTGCCAAGCATTCAAAGACTTACTTAAAATTTAATTTCTGTTATCAAAATATCGCTGTATACATAAATGTAGTTCCAAAAATTTTACCTTACGTGCCTTTGTTAGGTTAGGTTAATCGGGCAACCATCAAGAATACAGCTTACTAGGGCCCTATAGTGATCGCTTTACCCCTCGCCAATCCCCAACCTACAGAGCAGTTACTCAATAGGCATCACTGCCGAACTCCACCAATTCGTCTTCTAAATAAAGAGAAGAAGCATTCCTAGTTTTATCTTAGATTATCCAAACAGACTAATACTGCCGTTCCCAGGTATCTCTCCCTAAAGTCCCGAGCTCAGGACACTAACACAGAAACATAAACGCAGTTTCCTCGGCATCCTCGTCATGGCAACTCCTGCAGTAATCATTGATCATACTATTTCCATTTTTTTGCATACGTCCCTACAGGCCAGTATCCAGTCATTGAACCTCAGTAGAGGTCATACCTTCCGCTCATCACAGCCAGGCCAAAATGATCAATAAATCTGCCATACAGACGAACACCTTGCTTGGAAAGTTCATCTGCTATTTGTTTACCCCGGCAGCTCGCATGCCCTGGCAACCATATAATTCTTATTTTTGAATGCTTCGGGATCTCATTTGAAGACAACTGACATTCTGCAATTAACATAAATCTCGTACAGACACCCGCTAGATATGCAGTGGCAGCCTTGATATCAGAAAAATACATATGATTATCCATCGATATGCGATAATATCTCAGGCAGTTAGGCGCACGCCTTATATCAGAGGTTTCCGCATGCAGGAGACTACACTCATCTAGGCAAAAGCAAATCTTTATATCCAGTTCCTCTATGTAGAAATCTTATTCCGCGCGAAGTTAGCTGCATTTTTACTCCATGTGTAAGATTTTTTAGTGTTTGACGTGGATCTTTATCGAGTAATCCCCTAATTCTTCATTTATCTCTCCCGTTTTCTGTAAACAATTCGCAATAAAATATGTACGAATATTGTAGAAAATCAGTTGACAATTAACAATTTTTCTAACAAATAGAAAATACGTATACAAAAACTTAACCGAACAACAGAAAACTATAATAATAAGTAACAAATTGATATTTGTTACTCATACGCCTCAGTGAACTGTTATTAAAATAATTCACAATAAGACATGTAACAAGAACTTCTGTAGCGATATTTGCGAAAGCATTTAAATTTTTAAGAATTAATTTTTAAACTAAACATTTAAAAGAGAACTTTTTCGATTAAAAAAAGTATTTTGTAACAATTGTGATTTTTAATTGAACAGTTGAACAGAGTTGTGTTTTAATCGGGCAATTGTTTTTGAAATCTTGTCCATTTTTTACACAAACAAATGCATTTGGTTTTGACATCTTTAACATAATTTACACAAACAAAATGCGTGTTGTTTTTTATATTGTTGCATTGTTGCAGTTTAGCGCAGACTTACTAATTGGGCCATGGTTTTTAATTTAATTTTCATTAAATTAAATGAACTGAAGCCTAATTAAAATATCAAAAACTTTAAATGTGTTTTGGTAAAAAAGTTTTATTTTATAACAAAATCTATGCCAATAATAACATATTTCCATAAAAAAGTAATTTTCTATTGACTTTTTTTACAAAAAAATCGAGTTTTCAGGGTAAAAATGTTTTTTTTTTTATTTTAATAAAAAAAAACTTTTCATAAATGCCATGAAAATTTATTTGAAAAACAAAACAATTTAAAACCGAAAATTTTGTTTCGAGTATCTTTTCTAATACATTGTTGTCATAAACCCTGTTTATAATCTATGTGTTTTGAATAAAATAGGACTGCAATTCTGTGGTTTTTATGGTCAAACGTGTATTGTAGTTCCTTATAAGTGTCCACTGCTTACCCAATAACCACTCTAAAATGCATACATGCCACCCCAATTACTGTAGGGTAAATGCCATACATAAAAGATCAAATAACGGCATTTACCCAGTGACTCAATATGTTTGGATGAGTCAATACGACTAGAGAATGTGAGTGACACAATTTTGGAGTGTCAAATGTAAACGAGTGCATTCCTTAATCATACATTCTGATTGGTTGAAACATTATGCAGGGGGGAAAACCTCGATAATTGCATGGTACTGACAAAGAGAACTAGACTTTATTAAATATTACAATAAGTTAGAGTAAGTGAAGAATATTGTTAGATTAAGTATAAAAAGGGCTGTAGCCCAAGAATAAAACAGACTTTAATTCTGGAAACGTAAAGTGGCAATTGTTGCCTAGTTGAATTTATTTTAGTCTACAATTTGGCTGTTCGCAAGAACGCCTAGCCATTAAGCTGATCCCCTACAGCTGTATAAAATTATATTGGGCTATAGGGAAAATATAAGACACTCGTACACACACTAAAAAATAACATTCAAACGGCAACTCTACAGTATGTCCTTTTTTTCGATTTTGAAATGTTGATAAATATGGTGTCAATTAATTTTAAACGCTCTTTACATGGTTCTTAATTATCTAAAAATAAATATGGAATAATTCCGATTGTTTAACGTAATGATCAGTTTCAAAAAGTTCAATACCTAACCCATAGTTTAATCTAGAAAGTTTTTTCGGCTCACGTGAAAAATTTGATTGTAAGACTATCACAGAACTTAGAAACGAATTTTAGTCTGCCTTTCTCTGTAAACATTTTTATTGCAGAGCAGAAGCAAAAACGTCGGAAGAAGAATGGCGCAATAAATTCTAATTTATTGCGAGAGAACACCCAAATTGCTTTGCCATCAATTTGCAATATTCACCTTGAGCTGTTGGATGAAGTTATCGCTTACTGACTCAAATAAAGTGCAAGTCTTTAACGAGTATATACATACATATTTATGTATTAATAATAATATTGGTGTCTTTTTTCGTTTTGACGGACTTTTTTAGTTTTTGTTGAAGGATTTTTTCACTTTATCGGCTTTCTGATTTTTTCAAAAAAAAAAAAAAAAAAAAAAAAAATCGCACATACATATGTAATGACAACTAAATTGCCATCAGATTGCTTAGCAATAATTGCTCGAGAAATCATTGCGCCATGGATTGCTACTCATGGCAATCTGCGGTACACACGTCGCAAATTTATGGAGCAATCAAAATAAATTTTGCTACTGGGAAACCACATGTTAAAATCGTTCAAAATTCATCACACCCTTAAAAACGCTTATTTTGAAATCGATTGAATTTTATCACATACCTGATTGTATGGTTTTTGAATTAAACAAGTTTTTGCCAGAAAAGCCAAAGTGTTTTCCAGTGATAAACCATTTTCTAAAAAATTAGTTTTGTCACAAAAAATAGAAGCTTTTAAGACAAAGATATAATAACCTTTAACTACAGATTTTGACACTCTCCTTTATGTTTATGAGCCTTAAGAAAATGAGGTTTTAGATAAATTACACATTTTTTTAACATTATATTTTTTTTATTTGTTTTGCTTTATTAATTTTTTAGTTATTATAGTTATTATATGTCTTATTATTAAGAAACAAATAGTTATAAAAAATGTCCCTTTTCAAAAATTCCTTGAAAATTTAAAAGGGGTCAAATTAACTACCCGTCAGTGATTAGTTCACCTCAGAAGTTAAAGGTAAGTTAAATAGACTAATTTAAAAAGTGTCGTATGCTGAGACTGAACCCACACTAACAAAAAACAAACCGGGGGGTTTTTTTTTTGGCTAATAGGACAACCGAACATTAGTTGTTATGAAACAACCCACACCAAACAAAATAACCGCAAAACTGTCTTTTTGACTAACTGCGACAAAAGATTGGTTGCAGGAAATACATCTGTTTTTATATAACATACCCACACACAGTAAGACAAAACAGACTGAAACGAACTTCGTTGCACATAATTGCGCGTTTTCTCTTGATGTAAGTCATCGTCCAGACTTTCAATTTATATTGCAGCAATTCTTGAGTTTATTGTTGAGAGAGGGGGGAAGATTGGGGAGGGGTACTCTGTTTCATGTACTCTGCAATTCTATTTTATTTTTAATTGTCACACTTTTCAACTCAAAGTTGACTGTAGATGTATTTGATTTTATATATATCAAAAATATAAAAAGGGAAAGATGAATAGACAAAAATTGCAGCCGTAGAATTTCATAATCTGGACACTAGTGCAATTTCAAAGCAGAATTTAAAAAGGTCGTTCCAACAAAAATTGCAAGCATGGACTATGACTTACCCACACCAATTAAGATAAGTCAAAAAAAAAAAAAAAATTACATTGTCGCATTATTGTCTGATTACCGGTTGTCTTTTAAAACAAAAATTTGATAAGAGGTTTTGTTTTTGGTGTGGGCTTGTATCAAAGAAGTGTCTTTGACTTTGAAGACATATATGTTTCGTATTTTGTTGGAGTGGGTTCGAATCAAATATTTGGTATAAATTTAATTGAAAAAATATTTTTTGGAGAGAAAATTTATTTTTTATGAAAAAAAGCTTTTCAAAAAAAAAAAAATATTTTTTCTGGTAAGCATCAGTTTTTTTTATATGATAATAGCGGCTTTAGAAAAAAATTATTTTTCACATAAAAAGCTTGTTTGTATTGTTTTTTTTTAACAAAAATTAATTCCTCATTTATACTAACATAAGCTTAGATTTGTCTAAATTCAGTTTTAAATTTTTAAAAAGAAATATAATTTAAAATTGATTATTGGTTAAAGTTTAAGAAAAGTAGTCAAGAGCTTTTAAGAAACGAAATAAAAAGTTTAGTTTAGGTAAAAGTTTTGTTCTTACATTAATTCTATCTAATTAAACGCTATACCTAGTCCTCAAATCTTAATATTTTAATCATTTTTGACTTTGAGTTGTAAAATTACTCCATTGAAGTTGCTTTAAAGCTTTTCCCAGTAGTAACTGATAGCAACATTCACAATAGTTCTATAGAATTTTCTATGTAATCCCTATAACAACATCACATTTTAAGTAGTCAGACAGACTGACATTACACATTGTATTTTAATTTTTGTTTTTGTTCATTTGCTCGGATTTTCTTTTGTTCTTTTTCTGTTTGCATTTTATAATATTCTTCTACTACAAAAATAAAAAACATAAAAAAAAAATAAAATAAAATTAATGGTTTAGTAGCTTTTTTATTTTTCTGTTTGTAGTTCGGCGGTAGTGGATATCATTGTAATTTTTTTGCTCTTCCACAACAACATAAAAATAAATGAAAAGAACAAAAAAAAAAAAAAAAAAAAATTATGTTAATTTTTGTGTTCATGGTTGTAATAATTTTATGCCGCTTTTCTGTTGTGTGTTTTTTTATTACGAGTATTTGTAAAAATTTTTTTGTTTGCACTTTCTAGAAACCTTTTTGCAATAATTTTACACTATTTTTTGCTTCATTTATTTTTTTTTTCATGAATATTTAAAATTTTTAATGTACTTTGCTGTGTAAGTAATATGTACTTGGGTACTTGTTAAAAGCTCATTGAGTGTTTAATGTTGTACTTGAATGAATTAACTAGTATGAGTATATGAGTAATTCATGTTTCCAGTTCGTAATTGGTCAGTTAGGGGAAGTACTTGCACCCGTGTACATATAATTTTTTATGCAGGAATGTTGCAGAGGCAGTTCAGGTGAAAAACAAGTTCAGGACAGAGACTAATAATAATATACTAGTTAATTGGTTTGAAATTTTAATTAAAATAAAAACAAATTATCGTACATTACTTTATACAGTGATTACCGGAAGACAAAATTGAGTATTTTGACTTTGAAATTTAACTCCCATATTCATAAAATATATTTTTTATTAATTAAAGGTTTATTAAACAAATTTTGATAGAAAGTTCGTTTCATAAACCTGCTATAAAACTAAAATATTTTTTATGAATATGGGGGTAAATGTTTAGTTTAAAAATCAAACCAAGAAAATAATTTGTATATAATTTTTCACTAACAGTCCTTCCTGCTTCTTGTATATTTCTATTGAATCATTTTAATTTAACTAAAACTGCTTAGTTTTTCTCTGTCACTTAATACTTTACATGTCATATAATTGTCAGCCTAATAGCTTGATTTTTCTTTTGACTTTTATTTCTAGAGTGTGTCTTTTTTAAATTAAATTTTTTTTTATGAGTTTGCTTTTTCAGATGTCTTTTGTTGTCGTTTTGCTGCGCATCTTTTTAAAGTTTCAGTAATCTTGTTAAACACGATACGGACTACTGCAAATGAAAGGAAGGATGTGCACGAAAAACTTTTTCCATAATAGAAATAATAACTTGAAATAATTGTTTATTATAAAAAATTCGAGAAAGAAGAGAATTCAAGACACGCAAAATACATTCGAAAAATTGCTCTACACACACAAAAACTTAAAAGTTTTTCATTTTAATCAGGGGTTTCAATAATGTTAAGGAAATGTTTTTTTACAACTAATTTGCATACATTAAATTTTAAGATATTTATTTTTTATTTGCTGAATGAGGGTATGCCATGTTTCCGTGCGAAACTTTATAAATATTCATCTAAGACCCCAAAAAGTATATATATTTAGTTTTACCTGTCAGTCTTAGATGTCAAACATATTGTTAAGTGGAAGTTAAAGTTGTAGCTAGTTTTAACTGAACAAGGTGAAATTTGCCGTAAGAGTAAACTAAACAATGTTATTTAAATACATAAAATAAAATTTTGACTTCGTCCAAATGCCCACTATGGAGTAACACTTGAATAAAAAAGCCGCCAGGATTAATACTTTACTTTAAGTTTTACTTTCAATTTTAATTTTCTAAAAACACAGTTGTTAATAAAGGGTGGCTAAATTTTAAGGGCCGATGTTGATTTGGAATGAAACACAAATTATTTAGTCAATTATTGTCATTTCTTTTTATTATGATAATATTGGTGTGGTTCAATTATGTATGGAACAAATATATATTCCTATCAGCGTTACCGTTGGTGCTACTAAAGTAGCAATTACCCTCTTTTTCGACTGATTGGATACTAGTTTGCTACTCTTACAAAATACACCCAAATGTGATACTTTTTGTAATTCTTTCCACTTTTTTGGCACTTTTTACTAAATGATGAGATACTTTTTGAACTTTCTGTTTTATAACAACTTCCAGCTTTAATATAAACTGTAATTGTTTTAATATATATGTAAGCAAGCTTATCTGAAATAATTTGTTGTCTATCGTAATAAGCTTATGCATTTATTGCGATTATATTATGTAACATGTGTAGATATTAGTTATTCGCAAGTAAGTGCTCTTGGGAAGTACCACTTGCTTTTGTACGTATGCGGTATACCATGATGAAATAAATACGTATACCATGGTGTATACTTAGGCCTGTATAAATCAGGGATGTCAGATTTTTTTTTCACCTTCGTGACCAATTATACAACGAAAATCGCCAAAATTCGACAAATTTAATTTTCTCAAGATTTTTATTATGAAAAATTCAACCAAAAATCGCAAAATTTTATTTTATATAACATTTAAATAACCATTTTCATGATTTATGGCTTATTTTATTCGTACCCCAGGAAAAAATTTTTGAATTTTGGTAATAGGTCGTAGTTATTTCATACGTTACCTGGTAAGTAGTTGTTATTACAATTGTAACATTATTCTGGAAATATCAATAAGTACTTGCTTATAATGACCTCAGTAAGTACTTTTCACTACTATTATTTTCAGTTATGAATATTTGCTTACTAATAATCAGCTAAATAACTACTTATTAGTTGTCTTGTTTTCAGTACTGAATATTAACTTACTGGTAACTAGCTCGATAACTACTTATTAGGTCTTTTAACTATACTTCCAGTAAGTATATTGTAAGTCCTTACAATTTAACTTACTGGTAGTAAAATAATAACTAGATATTTTGTGACTTCTAGTAAGTGCATTGTAAGTACTGAATTCTGTGGACCCTCGAACAAAAATAAGTAGTTATTCAGCCGAAAAATAAGTAGTGTTTACATTTCTCCAAGATTACTTGCTAACTTACCAGGTAAGTTGAGTTTTTGCTGGGACTATACCTAGATTTGCTAATTTATAAAAATGTAAAATATTTGGTTTTATATATTTTTTTTTTTTTTTTGTAAATTTTTAAAAACGCTTATTTTTTTTTTGATTATTTTTTTAAATTTACCCATTATTTTTCTAATATCTCCGAAACTGTTGAAAATAAAAAAAACTATTGATAAGATGCCTAAAAGGAAATTTAATTCCAAATCATTTGCAAATTTGGATGCTATTCCAAATCGGGCATATCGCTTCCAAGTCATGTTGAAATATACATATTAGCATCATGCCCCCAATAATGAATAATACATAAAATTAACACTTGTACTACGATTTTCATGAAATTAATGATAAAAATGTCAAATTTTTGTCCTTATTACTTTTGTATGAATTTTTTAAAAACCAAAATAGTACTAATTTTGCAAAAAATATATTTCCACTTATTTGTGAATAACTTCGAAACAATTGAAAATATAACAAAATTTATATGGATGACTCAAAGGCTTTAAAAAAAAACTAGACCTGATAGAACCAATCATTGAACAGAATTGGATTCAGCAAGCTAAGGTCAATTAAAATCACATAAAAAAGTTTTTGCTTACATCTGATATAATATTTTCTGGATTTTTTTTCCATTAATAGATGTTATTGGAAATTGTAAATAAATTAAACAAAGCACGTGCAAAAACATTATTTTGTGTACTTCTTCATATTTTAAAACATGTGCCGCATTTTTTTTCTTAAATCACCTTTTTGGTGCCACATTTTTTGTAAAAATCCCCTTTTTTGGTACTTTTTGAAAATATCCAACGGTAACGCTGCTTCCAATAGCGAACAACATTCACAGTAACTGCCTGACCGGCCTTATTTTGGAAAAATAAGGCCCGATGATGCCGCCAGCATAAACATTCACTCTTTGTGGGTGCATTGGTTTTTCAACAATCACTCTTGGATTATTATCATTCGCCCAAATGCAGCAATTCTGCTTATTGACGAATCCACTGAGGTGCAAATTTACCTCATCACTGAAGATGATTTTCTTCGAAAATTGACGATATGCATTTTGATTTGAACGCCCATTTTCATAATAAGCCTGAATAACTTTAACGCGTTGCTCGATTGTGTAACTTTCTTTTGTTCAAATTGAATTAGTCTGATAGTGAGAAATGTCAAATGAAATGCAGAAATAAACTTGACGTTTAGGTGTTGTTCATATTCAACATCGGCCCTAACCACCCGTTATATTTTATTTTAATGTAAATTTATTAAAAAAAAAAAAAAAACAAAGACTAAACGTCAGAAGAAAAAAATGGTTAAAGATAGGAATTTTTTTGCACATTTTCAAAAAATTATCGTCATGAAATACCAAATTAATCTCCAAGTGATGTAGTCGTCGAGCTAATATGGTAACAAATTAAAATCGACGTCGATGTAGACAACGACTTGTACAATAGGTGCAAATAAAACTCGACTTATATTGCACACTTGAGCTGGGGAGGGATTCTTCTATTTTTGAAAATTCTTTCTAATTCTTAGCCGATATATTTTACAAGCATCGAAAAACTTAAACAGTCAAACTATACAAAACTTCTGTGCAAGAAAAATAAATTGCTAGGGCTTCCACTTTTTAGGCCTCTGAGAACATTTACAAACGCATTCATAATATTATCTTACTCATTTCACTCTGTCTTCTTTGACAAGGACTTCAAGAATGTCTTTTATAAAATATTTTAAATTTAGGTTTCCATTTTAAGATTAGGCCTATTTTTTACCTCTAAAATTTAGAAAAAAAACCCATCATCAACAGTTATAATGCTTAAGGCAAGTTTTTACCAATGATGTCCTACCCATACCATAATTGTGGAAATTTATACACACACCTTCTTCATATGCACTCTTACGCTCTTTCATTTAGTCCACGAGAGTACACAATTCAGCAAGGTTGCCAACTGGGCAGTTCAAAACAAGGCTAGAATTGAAGAAAATAGCTAGAAATAGCTAAATATTTAAAATTATTAAAAAACTCCATTATTTAAGCCAGGAACTAAATATTTATTGATATTCATTCATATATCACAGAAATTTTGAACAACAATTTACCTAAGTCAAAAAATTATTTTAATAAAAGCGTAACAGTGGGAAATATATAAAATTTTTGGGCCTTGCATTTTCCAAATAAAACTTATATATCACAAAAACTTAACAAAAAAGATTTATTACATAAAAGGTAACATAAACAATTTTTTTATTTAATGCGATTTACACAAAAAAAGTAGTTTGCAGCTGTTATCATCTTTTTGCGAAATAGCGTATCAAAACAATTTCTCCGAAATAAAATCCGAAACCATTGAATTTTAAAGATCGCTTTCATTTGGCTAATAATCCCTCTCTGAAGGAACTGAAGCATAATCTGTTTCAATTAGGATACCCAAAAAAAAAAAAATCCTATTACATTCATCGGGTTTTTTGGGTTCTCTTGTCCACTTTAAACTGCTTTACTGTTACTCTCTTTATATAGAATTTCTACCAAGTCATCTTCAAAAATTTCTCAAAATGCATGTAGATTGGCAAGTCAGAGCAATAAGGAAAGTCGGGCTCAGTGAATATCCGTTGACACCGTTAAATCAATTCACTTATTACTGTTTTCAAGGCCATACAAAGGTAGAAAAATGAAAGTATGCCTTTGATTGTAGTTGCATTAGGCCTAAGGCAGTCAATATTTTAACTATCAGACGAATTATTATAACATCCTGCAATATCTGTTCATCATCGACACTTGACGATGGAGGAATTCCGAATGGAAATTTCGCATAATTGTATAAGTAGTGCTTTCGGCACTACCATCTAAATCTCCAGAGTCCTTATCAGATGACAAATAGTAATCTTTGGGCGGTTCTAAGGCTGCAAAAACTGTCATTTACGGAAAATTACATTGTTGCTTTAAAAATGAATTAAATGTAAATCAACATCGAAGTAAGTACATTTAATATTAAAAAAAATATACCAAAAAAATTTCATAAACAAATGCAATTCAATGAACTTAACCCTAATTAAAATATCTGTCTCTCGCGCTCGTTGAAGATAGACGTGTTTTCTAAGCTCGGCATACGGTTTATTTTTTAATTTTTAAAACGTGATTATTGATTTGTGTATTTAAAAAGTAAATACAAGAAAAAGAAAAAAAAAATACATGTATGTACATACATACATAAACACACATTTTTTTATTCTCGGTGTTGATAAACAATAACAACATAATAATAAGAGCACAGCTTCGGTCTCAAAATTCTTAAAAGATGGTACAGCTGATAAAACAAGTTCTCAAAATCGATTTGCAATTCTGGATGAGGAATCTCCGGAAGCACAAAACGTTATCAAATCTTCTAAGCCACCGCCGATATATCTTAGAGAGCAAAACTCAAATGAACTAATAAAGAATTTGATCTCGGTAATAGGTGAAAATTCTTTTTATGTAGTTGCAATTAAGCGGGGTAGTATAAATGAGACAAAAATTCAAGTTAATCGTGAAGATGACTTTCGTAATTACGAAATTAGAGGCACTAAAAAAAAAACTTTTATACATACCAACTGAAGAGCAGTAAAGGTCTCCAGGTAGTGATAAAGGGCATTGATTCATGCGTAGACCCAAGTGAGATAAAAACGTTTTTAGAAGAGAAGGGCTTCAAAATAAAAAACGAGAAAAAAATCCCATTAAAAATAGAGAAAAAAATCCCCAGCCACTATTTCGAGTGGAGTTAGAACCCGGCGACGTTAAGCTTAAAAAAAACGAAACGCATCCCATTTACAGTCTTAAATATATCCTGTATAGGAAAATAACGATAGAGGAGCCGCACAAAAGGAACGGTCCCGTGCAATGTTTAAACTGCCAAGAATTTGGTCACACTAAGGCATACTGCCATTTAACCCCTGTTTGCGTTGTATGTGGAGAGTTGCATGGTACAGCTCTCTGAGATAAGTCTAAAAACGACCCCAATGTAAAAAAATGCAGCAACTGTGGTGGTAATCACACTGCCAACTATAGAGGATGCCCTGTATACTCTATAGTCAAGCGCTCGGTTGGACCGAAACCTAATCCCCCTCAAATGCAGGTATCACATCAAGTTAACACTAATGACATTCAAGTGCCGCAGCCTAGTAATAACAGAACATCCTACGCAAACGTCCTAAAATCAAACCATATTCCAATTCAAGGTGATTTGCCAAATAATGATGAGACTCCAGTTTCTAATTTAAGTCGTCTAGAAAAAACCATGGAAACACTAGTGCAAACAGTAACTATCTTTATGAACACAATGGGTAATATGATGCAGGAAATGTTAAGAATGCAATCGATGTTATTGCAGGCTGTACTAAACAAGCCATGAATTGTTTAAAACTTTGTTTTTGGAACGCAAACGTCATTCGCCAACATAAAAATGAACTAGAATACTTTCTTAAAAGTAAACAAATTGATGTAATGATGGTTTCTGAAACTCATTTGACCGCAAGAAATACGTTTAAAATTAATGGTTATATATTATATGATACCAAGGACCCTCGAGATAGAGCTTGTGGAGGCTCTGCTATTTTGATAAAAGCCCGAATCAAACACTACTTAATGTGTGATTATCGTGAAGATTATCTGCAAGCAACGAACATTTGTGTTGTAGAGCTAAATCGAAACTTAGTACTTTCATCATTATACTCTCCATCTAGATTTTCAATATCAGAAAGCCAATATTATAAATATTTTAAATCATTAGGACCCTGTTTCCTAGCCGCTGGCGATTACAACGCTAAACATACCTTCTGGGGGTCACGGCTCATAACACCAAAGGGTCGTGTTTTGTACAATACAATGTCTAAAATGGATTTAAATGTGGTCGCGAGTGGTCAATCAACTTATTGGCCTACTGATCAGCAAAAAATTCCAGATGTCATCGATTTTGGCGTGGTTAAAAACATCCCCGCAGAAACGATTCATGTTGAAGCTTCTTTAGAATTATCTTCTGATCACACACCTACACTTCTAACTATAGCAAACCCTAATAGAATTGTATCTCCGTGTGGATACTTAGTGACGTCAGCAACACAAATAAATTGGTTAAAATATAAAAAATATCTCAGTACCCACTGCACTGAAAATATTCCGCTTAGAACACCGGAGAATGTGAATCTTTCTATTGTAAATTTTGACAATTATCTCAAACTAGCTGTTCAACATTCTAGCATAGCCCGCAAAAACATCAAAAATAGTAAAATATATTCTACAGATGTCGAGCGTCTCTTGACTGAAAAAAGGAGAGCTCGAAGGGAGTGGCAATTGCACAGATCCCCTCAACTTAAAAATTTACTAAAAGAGTGTACAAAAAGGCTAAGAATCTTACTGCAGTCTCAAAAAACGGCTTCTCTGGAAAAATATATTAAGGAACTTGATGCAACTCCTCAATCTGACTACTCATTATGGCGTGCAGCTAGAAATCTAAAAAGACCAGTTATCACTAAACCGCCATTAAGAAACTTAAATGGAAGTTGGGCACGAAATGATATAGAAAAAGGAAATATTTTTGTTAATCATTTGAAAACCGTATTTACCCCTCATACTTCTTTCGATACTGCGGTCGAGTTACCACCTGTTGTTGTTAGATCAGCTGTTCCACTAAGATTTGAGATAAGAGAAATCGAAAAGGCTATTCATGATTTAAACCCCAAGAAAGCCCCTGGTTTTGATAATATCAGTAACAACATGCTTTTGGAGCTACCCCGCATAGCAAAGAAAATTATTCTACTAATTTTGAATGCTATTTTACGCCTTGAATACTACCCACAAGAGTGGAAAGTATCTTTAGTTACCATGATACCTAAACCAGGAAAGGATCCCACAAAAGTTGAGTCATATAGACCTATAAGCCTATTGTCTAATATATCAAAGCTATTTGAGAAACTACTAGTGTCAAAATTAACGCCGATTTTAAATGAAAACAGATGTATTCCCAATCATCAATTCGGTTTTAGAAGAAAACACAGCACAATTGAACAAACTCATCGAATAGTAAATGTCATAAGAAAAGCCTTTGAAGAAAAAAAATATTGCTCTGCACTCTTCATCGATGTGTCTCAAGCTTTTGATAAAGTCTGGCATAAAGGGTTACTACTGAAGTTGCAGCAAAACTTACCAGCAAACATACACAAGCTGTTAGAAAGCTACTTAGTCGGGCGTCATTTTATTATTAAAGAAGGCGATTTTTTAAGTTCTCCTCAGCCAATTAACGCCGGAGTCCCACAAGGCAGCATCCTGGGCCCTCTATTATACTTAATTTATACTTCGGACTTGCCAACAAACAGCTACACCCATACCTCAACATTTGCGGACGATACAGCTTTTCTAAGCGTACACGCAAACTGTCAAGAAGCATCTCGTTACTTACAGGATCACATATTTGAATTGGAAAGGTGGTTAAAACAATGGAGGATAAAGATCAATGAGCAAAAATGCGCACATATAACATTCACATTGCGTCAGGAAACATGCCCCCCTATTAAAATCAATAATCAAATAATACCCCAACACTCGCATGTAAAATACCTCGGTATACATCTAGATCGGCGTTTAACGTGGAAATGGCATATAGAAGCTAAATTAACTCAAATGAAACTAAAAGCAATTCAAATAAATTGGCTTATTGGAAGAAATTCTGTTCTCAGCCTCGATTGCAAACTTCTACTTTACAACTCTATCTTAAAGCCAATTTGGTGCTACGGTATTCAGTTATGGGGCACTGCCTCGGCTTCTAACATCGAAAAAATTCAAAGGCGCCAAAATAAACTTCTTCGAATAATCACAGCCGCCCCCTGGTACGTCAAAAACTCAAATATCCACAAGGATCTCAATGTGCCATTAGTAAAAACTATGATAACGAAATATGCAGTAAAATATTTAAAAAGGCTGGAATTGCACCCAAACCCATTAGCACGAAATATTTTAAATTATGGCGGCCACACTCGATTAAGAAGAAGAGACACTGCAGCACTCACCCAATCAGATGAGCGGTAAACACCTACATATGTGAACAGAAACCGTGATGACGAAATCTTTTTTGTCCGGCACTGGCAGGACATAAATCAAATATTAGGTTAAGATTTGATTAATTATTGTTAGTTCATATTAAATATATGAAGATTCAATAAATAAATACTGAGAAAAAAAAAAAAAAAATTTGGATTAAAAACCATTTACAGTTCAATAAAATAGCCACAATACTAATTTTCATAAAAAAATATTACAAAAATTAAAAAAAAAAAAATGGCTAGATCTTCTGCTTAGATAAAATCTAGCGATTTTTTTATGGGTAGATAAAATAAATCGCGCGATCGGCGGATGCTTAGATATTTCTTATATTTTTTATTAAGAATACTTGTCTCTCTATTCACTAATACTAATATGAAGCAATACATCACTGGCTTATATTATCACACAAGTCTTACGTATTCCATAACAGCCATACCTAAACAAGAGCGGAAGGCGGATCGTTTTCTTCAGCGTAGCTTTTACGCTGATTGTGTCATAAACAGTAGTGTTGACTTTCGTGCTTACTAAAACCCTCATAAAATATAAAATTTAAATCACATAAATTTTTTTTTTAAATATTTAACAATTTACATAACTTTAAATTGGATGTCGAAATTAAAATAAATTTAGTTAACTGCATTTGACATGTCCATATTAATAAATAACACATTTTTCCCATTTATTATGAAAGTTGTTTTTGGGAATAATATTATTTATTAACCCTTTCAGTGTTTTTGTCGAATATATTCGACATTGCATTGTACTCTCTTTCTATCTACTTTTACTGTATAAAAATGTACAGTTGATTATATTTTTTTGTTTTATCTGAAATGTCCCTCTTTTTTGATATTTAAATTGTTATTATAGTAGACATTGACTTTCTTTTCTTATTATTGAGTACGACAATGCACCCAAGTCAGAAAATTTGTAAAAAAAGCTTAGACTTAGGAAGAAGAAAAAAATAATAATTTCGGGGATCAGGCGATATTAAAAAAAATTTTAAGTATCAATACATGCGTAAATAAGTATTAAGTATTATTAAAAAAAATATTGCAAAAACAAATTGTAGGTTCTTTTGTGGACATTTGAAGGTCAATTATGAATATGTTCGGCATTCCCTAAAAACCAGGGGAGCTGCATGAGGCAAAAAATATTATTTTTCCCGGCTTTAGCGCCTTAAATAAAATTTTCAGATTTTTATCTCGCCAAAAATTATTTTTGACCCTGAAAGGGTTAAAAGATTTTGTTTCTTGTGCTTAATTCCCTTTTTTTAATAATTGATAAAAAATACTGAAATTTATTGTTGGAGGATAATCTGTTCCTATGCGCATTTCACTGGTTGCTTAGGCCAGATCATCAGGAAACGTTCTCCTAATTATTTTAAAACATATTGCCCAAAAATAATATCATTAAATGCAAACATTTATCAAAATGTTATTTTATTTTTGGTTTAAAGAAGGATAAATCGAACAATAAATTTTCATACTTTATGAATGGTTTATTAAAAGTTTTATAGACTATTTTTCACTTATGAATACAACTTTAGCACTTTTTGCTTACAAACGGTTAATTAATCATAAATAAATTTTTACGAATACGACTGCTAGCTAGCCTTTAGATAAAGCTTACCTGCCTGTTCATATATTTCCGAACGAAGACTTCGTTCGCTTAACTTAAATTTAAAACAAAAAACAATTTATGAAATAGTGTTTTTGTTTTACATGGAAGTTAACTGAAAAAAAGTCTTCGTTCAAAATTGATAAATAGGCCATATTTCCTTGTTTTCTGAGGGCCCCCAGAAGTAACAAAGTAGATACAAAACGCCTCGTTCTCTAACGGCACGCCGTATAAATTGGAGATCAAGTTGGAATCCCGCTGGCAGGGATTTGTGTCTGCAGAAAAAAACTCTTTTACAAGGCATTTTTTAAACATTATATTTCCGCTGGATTATTAATACTGGTATGCTCGACTTTATTTCCGCACAAATTTCTGTTTGATTCGAAACAAAATTATTTACAAATAAAAAAAAAGTGTAAATAATCCCTACGGGAAAGGGAACTAACACTAAACTTGTCACGTGACACGTCACTTTAACATGGCGATGTCCTACGATTTGTTAATTTGCACCTTTTTGACACTTTGTAACAGATCACTGAAATAACCTTCCAACTTCGGTTAAAATAATGCCAGTCGCAGATATTGTCCCAAATGAGCCATGTCAATATAAAGTAAGATAATTATCAAAAATTATTTTCGGGAATGAAATATTTATTATTAATTAGTTCATTTATTAATGATGTGCTAATAATCCCAATTTTTGAACGAAAACACTGAAATTTATTGTTGTGGGAAAGCCAGTTTCTATGCGCATTTCGCTGGTTGCTTAGGCCAGCTCGTCAGGAAACTTTTTCCAAATACTTTAAAAAAGCTAAAAATATTATAAAAGTAAGACCATAAAGTGAATAAGAATTTTAAAACACTCTGGTCTTAAATGTAACAATATCAAAGCTTCAACAAATATATATATATATGTTCCTCTAACTCCCACTGGAGCATAGGGCGCCAAAGCTTCAACAAAGTCACAACAATAAACCGTCAATTTTTTCTTTCTTACATTCCCCTAAAATTGGCTGGGTTTTTTCCAACACAAATTGTAGTTGTAAGAGGATAGAAAGAAAAAAACAAAATTAAAAAAAAAACAAGATGCTTAAATAAAGCAGCTTGCCATTTCAGTTCTTTATTTGCCGGGCACATGCAAATTTATTATCAAAAATTATTTTTGGGAATGAAATATTTTATTAATTAATTCATTTATTAATGATGTGCTAATAATCCCAATTTTTTTTTTTAAATGAAAACACTGAAATTTATTGTTGTGGGAAAGCTAGTTCCTATGCGCATTTCGCTGGTTGCTTAGGCCAGCTCGTCAGGAAACTTTTTCCAATATTATAAAAGTAAGACCATAAAGTGAATAAGAATTTTAAACACTCAGGTCTTGCATGTAACAATATCAAAGCTTTAACAAAGACACAACAATAAACCTTCAATTTTTCCTTCTTACATTCCCCTACAATTGGCTGGTTTTTTTCCAACACGAATTGTAGTTGTAAGAGGATAGAAAGAAAAAAACAAAATTAAAAAAAAAACAAGTTGCTTAAATAAAGCAGCTTGGCATTTAAGTTTTTTATTTGCCGGGCACATGCAAATTTATTATCATTATAAATAATTAAATTATAAATAGAGAGAATCAGCCACTACCCGCATAAAATCCAGTCACATGAATAGTTTTGTGCCAATTACCTTTCCTCTGGACCAACTATACTCTAAACACATTATCACCAGTTAAGTGATATGTCTTATTTTCACCTATCACAATTCTTTCCTTTTAATTATAAAATTTTGTTCACTGGTCACGGGATAAGTGCTTAAAGAGCAATTGACACAAATTTCACGCAGGGATGTAACAACAATTTGGTATCACCTTCACAACAAAATTAAAAATGTTCTCTAATCACCGAATTCATGCAAAATTCATAGAATCAAGCAAACAATTTGTTGACTCTGCACCTATTAACAAAATTATTATATTAACTATTAAAATTGTAAAAATTTAAAATTGTGAATATTTTATACAGCTCAGGTTTTGACAATGCAAGTTTAAACTTTTTATTTTTAACGAAAATATAAGTTATGATTTTTTGTTAGTCGAAGGTCGTAGCGGGCCAGAAAATTCATTACATTCTGCTAGTGTCTGATAATTGTTAAATTTTCTGTACATACAAAATTTAAGTCATTGCTAACCAAAGAATAGCTAAAGTAAAAACATGTAACATGAAGATATAAGATATTCTGGTAGTGTTTAAAGTCATTTCTAAGTATTCGTACATATCTATAGCTTCAACGTTAACCAAAGATTGGCTTAAGCAAAAAATTATGTGAAATATTGAGGGAATAAGACTATTGTAAAGAGCTTTATAAATTGAAGTACAACTCATAGAAGCACATTGGAAAAAATGGTTAATATAATTAATATTTTAATTAAAAGTTTATTTCAAAACAACTAAAATGTTAATTAAATCGAAATTATCAGGTATGTGATGAAAATCGATCGATTTCAAAACGAACGTTTTTAAAAGGTGTGATGAATTTCGAGTGATTTTAAAATCAATTTCTGAATTATAATATTAATTTGTTGTTCAAAATACACTACAATTAACTGATGTTATACGCAACTAAAAAGAATATGGACAGTTTATAAGAGGAATATGTATAAGAAATCAATTTAAAAAGGTTTTAAAAACGATATCATCGTTTTCAAATCGATTTGTTTTCCAACCATCACATACCTGTATATTTATAATTTTCTTTCAACTAAAAAAATAATTGATTAAATTATCACATCAATTAAATTGAAAAACTTTTTAAACAATTTTTTTAATTTATAAAAAACTACTGATAATTTTTTCTGTGAGTATATTTTAAATGTCTACCAAATAAGATTTTCCAGCCGGTTGGCATTTATGTCACATTCAAACAGTTTTTATCGTATAAATTGTATAAAAATAAGAGGTTTTGTCATAAAAAACGCTTGAAGCTCTGATTTAGCTAGCTCAGATATACGGTTTGTTTTTCCCAAAGATTGTTAATTTAAAACTAGCCCAAAGTTCACCAGGTTAGACTAAAAAAATGCTTATTCTGTTCCTGGAGGAAGAGGGTTTATATCGGATATATTGTTAATATTGGATCTACCAGTACAATTTGTTGTCATAACATAGAAGCTGCCGTAAAAGTTATTCTCGCCAAATTTTAATTCAATATTTATAAAAAGTTATGTCACTAAAAGTTATTTTTGGAAGTAGTTTTTGTATGGGAGTTATGGTGAAATGTGGTCCGATTTAAATTTAGTGAGATGATTTAGATTGCAATAAAATAAGTGCGGAGTAAATTGTATCATAATACTAACGTAGTAAGATGGTTTATAAGGACAAAGACTTTTTTCCGGAAGGATGCTGGGGCTGTGTGAATTTGTAAAACAACACTCACCATTTTCCATTGGCTTGGTCCTTGGATCTACGAACAAAATTTTATCAAATTATCTTTAAAACTGCGACCTGTACCTTGCGCGGAAGATTTACATGTGTAGCCATCCTACCAGCCAGGCGAACATCTATAGATCGATTCAAAAAGTGATTTGTAGTCGATCGGTATACTAAAAACTTTCCAGGTGTTACAAACATCAGCACAAACGCATAATACCCTCTCCGCTATTGTGGTGGTGGCATAAAAATAAATACATTCTAATTCTTAAGTGGGGATCAGAATAGTGCTTGAAGTACAACGATACGAATATCGCTGCAAGCTGTGAATATTAAAAAAATGGCGTAGTGTCAACGGAAGACGTTGTTGTGGTAGTTGTTGCAGTTGAAGTTGAAGCGCAAATTTCGAAATTTTGAACTTTGTTTCGCTACAGAGCATTCGTCTGCTTCAGCTGCTACTACAACTACTTTATTCTGTTCTAGGCCTTATGTCTTTCTTATGATTAATGAGCATGTGGTCGTTTTGAAAAATGTTCCATGTTCTTGCTGTCAGTAAAATAGCTTTTAAATCTTTTTCAGGCGGGGTTTGAACCAAAATGTCTATTGTGTTATTAAAGAGGTAGTTGCCCGTCCCACTTTAGAAGCTGCATTTGCAATACCAGTAACAATTACAAAGGTCTGCGAAATTATATTTTTGCAAGATTTTTTTTTTTTGCAAACTATTATAATTTGTGGAGATAGTTAATATTAATAAGTCTCATAGCACGTCACATTTACCAGATAACGATACACATCTATTTTTAGATTTATACATATCCTTAAGGCACCAATTCCTGGTTTGATTGAAATAAAATTTGTTTTATAGGCTTTCAAGGAAGATATAATTAATTTTGATTGAACCAGCCTTTCATTTGGGATGGAGGCTGAAACAGAAGTATACATCGAAAACACAAATGTACTAATATCTAATTAATGTGTCGTGCCACAATTAAAGGAAATTTATATTTTCTATATATTGTATATAAAGAAACATATGCAGACCTTTGTAGTCGCTTAGGTTTCGGACAAACGGCAGGTGACGGTTTTTTTGCAGTTTTTTACTCTCGTAATAAAATTTTTCTACACTTGCGAACATAAATTTTGCCCGTTACTCTCATATATTTAACATTTTAAGTTCCCAAATTAATAAAACTTCTTCCGATTACATTTTTCTGTTGCTGTTTATGATTAAGGCGCAATTGATATGACCAAGATTTTTTTTTATAAAAAACCATTCTCTCCCTTTTTTTGTTGGCACTCGTTGTTATAAATTTATATAATTTTTTAAAGCAGCGTGAATTCATCATCTTGTAAAACATCCAGCAAATTTATTATAACACAAACAACAACTACTAGTAAAAAAAAAAAAATTACAGAGAAAATATTTTATAAACACATACATATAACCAGATTATAAAATTGTAAAAAAGCTTATGTAAAAACATCCTTAAGCAAAGAAGAAAAGCACTACACAAGTAAGAGAAAATAAAATATAAAAATAATAAAAAAAACAAATATGTATATGTGTATATTGCTGTGTAGTAGATGTATAAGATTTTTTTTTTCGTAAAAAAAACAGTTTTTTTATTACATTTTAAACCAGCCATACAGTGCCAAGGGCATACTTTACAATTCCAGCTCAACTATTTATGTTCAGATAAACAGACGATCTACAACTACAACTGTAACATGTGGCAAATACAGCTATAATTGCGGGCTTTAAAGTTGCAACAAGGCTTAAATTAGTATATTTTTGTTCGCTCTGTTGTTCTGCATTCACTTTAATCAGGCCTTCGTTTTACTTTGTGAAAATTTTTTTATTTTTTTTTTATAGACTTGAAATAAATATACTTATGTAATAATATGAAAGTCTATTTTCCTTCAGTATACAAGTGGAGAATAAAGATATGTTAAGTTTGTCATTCCGTGTACATTGCCAATAATAATTCATTTAAGGTCACATGCAGTGGGAATCTTCCAGGTCCTGAAGTAATTTTAAGTCGACATTGCCATGTCCGCCTATCTTTCTGTTAAAAATAATGACATTATAATTTAACTTTTGGACGTTAGTTTCAAATAAACTTTTTGACCTTTTTTATTTTAAGTTTGTTTAATTAAAAATTGGCTTAAAATTCATATTAAATACAGATTTTTTACTCTTTAATGCAATGAAACGATATTGAAATATTTAAAATTTCAAAACTTTATAGAACACTAATCAAACTATTTTTTCAAGACAAAATAAGAACTGCTTAGTGTCGTTAACTACTTTGTCGTTTTTATATATTAATTTAAATATTTTATTTATGTGTCAACAATTGCCATTTATTGCCAAAAATGAAATTTTAACTAGATAACCCCAATTTTCCATATGTTCATCAATATATTCATCCTATATGTTCATCATTTAAAACATTTGCTGCTTTTAAGAAAATTTTAATTTAATTAAATATTGTTTTTCTTTTGTTAGAAAACAAATTACATTAAATGAAAATTAAAAATTATATTCCTTTTAAAAGAGTTAAAATGCAAAAGGGAGTAACAACCAATAAAGCAATCGAAATAGAGTTTTTGACCGATTTTGCTCGTTTTATTAAACTACCAATTCACAAAAAAAAATTAGATCCCTGCGATCAATAATGGCGACTTCATTAAAGAAATTCAAACGCCAAGTACACCTTGTTGTTATTGATTTTGTAGTGTTTTGCTTCTCCTGTGTGGTTACGCCTCTTTGCATTTGAGGTGACGACATGTGAATATGCGAGTTAACACTTTCAAACTCACAACAGAAAACGACTGGTAATGGAAATAAAGAAAATAATTAAACTATATGATTGTGTTAGTTAGAAACGTTTTTATTTTGTAACTTCTCACTAGTGCACAGTGGTCATTTCCGGCCCAAAATCCATAACTTCTTTATTTTTTATCTAAATGGCCTCAAAGTTGGAATCCAACGTAAAAGTATCATAGTTTTCCCTACGGGAACGATGAGTGGGGTAGGAACATTCAACTGAACATATTGGAAACTCCATAGGGATGGTGCATATTTTTCCTTTTAAGGGGGGAGCGAGGGTTACGCGGTGAATACCAATTTTTCTTCCCCTGCATTCGCGACTCCATAACTATATATAATCAATACCGATGCCTTACTTTCTCAACCTCGTATCTTAAAAAAAAAGGTTTGGACTTTTTCATAAAACGATTGTTTTTTTTTTTGTGTTCTATTACTTTTTACATGTAAACAATGTGTTTAGTAAATTTGTATACCCACCACCACAACTACTGATGAATGAGGGTATACTTAGTTTGCCATTCCGTGTGAAACTTTTTTATTATACATCTAAGACCCCATAAAGTATTTAGTCAAAAAAAAAAAAAAAAAAAAAAAAAAACTAACATAAATGGTGGAATAATGAACAGAATGATATAAGACTTTCTACAAATTCGTTTTATACGACTGGAAATCCTACTGGTTAATTTCGTGCATATCGCTCCAAAATTTACCATAGCCCCCATATAACCCTACTCTCGGAAAACTTTTTAGTACGCCTAAGACCGTAATAAATAATACTATTATAAGAACATTTACTACTTCACAGTTTTTTATGATGGTCAGTCCATAATTTACCATAGGCCCCATATAGAGCCCACTTTAGGAAAATAGTTAATTTCGCCTAAAACCGTAGCAGATGTAGATATTGCGGTAACATTTTTACATTCATATGGCCAGAAAAATATCATGCAATTTTGTGATATGCGGTCCATAATTTACCTTAGATCCCATACTAAGCAGCATTATAAAATTTACTGTAAACGCTTAAACTAATTTCACAGCTGTATTGAAATTTATTCTAATATATTTTTTTAATACCAGAAATCAGTCTACAGAATTTTGAAACGATTGGTCCATAATTTAACATGGGTCCAATACAAATTCCTCTCCTGAAAATCATTTTAGTTCGGCTAAGACTGTTACGAATCATGATATTTTACTCAACTAGTTAAAATTTTTTAAAAAGAAATCATAAAACTTTTGTCTGTCGGTCAATAATTTAATATAGATCTAAACCGCAACCAATTTAATAATATATCTAATATATCTATCATATGGAGTCCACTTCTTTCGGTAGAGGGTATCAACGATTTGGCACAGCCGAATATAGTAATCTTACTTTATTTTCTATATTTACTTGTTTTTAATTAATTTAAGCATTTTTCTTCAAATTGTTGCGTATGTATGTGCCTTAGAGACACATGTTGTAGGATTTGTCATGTTTTATGTCGGACAGACTAGAGTTAAAAGCCTTAAGATTATAAGAAAAAACGTATCTACTTGCTCAAGTATTAACAGTAACATGGTTGTTCAAGATTCAAATTAAGAAATGAGTTGTATGTTTCGAAATGTTAGCTAAAATCCATCATTTAAATTTATTTTTTGGAAATTAAAAAAAAAACATTTTTTGCCAGAATTGACAAGAATGCAGTGATGCCGTTTGGTTAAATTTTTCGTAAATTTAAAAGGCCAAACTTAACATGTAAAATATTGTTGTTTTTGGCCAAATTTTTCTTACTTTTGGTATATGGCACAGAACGAACAGTTTGGCCATTTTAGCATTTTTGCAGCTAAATTTAGCATTAAAAATTTTTATTTAGCTGCAAAATTTTCATTTAGCACTTGGCATTTTATTTAGCATTTTCAGAAAATGTTTTTAGTTTTATTTAGCATTATTTAAAAGATTTGGACGAATTTTATTGATTTAACTTGAATTTTTTATAAATTATAAGAACTTTTGCCTAAAAATAGTTGTACCCAAAATGAAATTTCGTATTAAACTGGATAAATCTTATGTTAAGAAACATCTTACGTGTCTTGTTGAAAAAATTTTAATATTCAGGGAATATTAGAAATGCCCTCATCATGTTGATTGTGAATATTATTTGCCCTTTGATAATACGAAATAAAAGTACAAAGAAATTTTACTTTGTATTTAGATAAAAAAAAATCTAGTGGAAAGCTGTGCTCACGCCTATTAAATATTCGACGTCCTACACGTAACCCTTAGCTTTATTAAAAAAGTATTTGCTATTGCAAAACGTTTGGCTAAATCAAACATCATTTAACCCTTGTTAAACTACATTAAACAATAATCATCTTACAAACAAAGTTTAGTAAATCAATTGAAATTGTTAAAAATAAAGCCAGAGTTTGATCAAATTACTGGTCATTCTATTTTGGATTTTTTCGTCAAATATTTGTTAGGTCTGAACATACCTTAAGTGTTTTGAAACATTTTTTACTCTAAACTGCTGAAAAAAATAATAATTTTAAAACATCAGCTTCTCTATAACTTTCAACTACAAGAAATAAAATTATCTAAAAAAAGTTGTATAGAATAGAAATAAAATCGTTTAAATCAAAAATAATTTTCGGGAATGAAATATTTATTATTAATTAATTCATTTATTAATGATGTGCTAATAATCCCAATTTTTGAATGAAAACACTGAAATTTATTGTTGTGGGAAAGCCAGTTTCTATGCGCATTTCGCTGGTTGCTTAGGCCAGCTCGTCAGGAAACTTTTTCCAAATACTTTAGAAAAGCTTAAAATATTATACAAGTAAGACCATAAAGTGAATAAGAATTTTAAACACTCAGGTCCTGCATGCAACAATATCAAAGCTTCAACAAAGATACAACAATAAACCGTCAATTTTTCTTCCTTACATTCCCCTACAATTGGCTGGTTTTTTTCCAACACGAATTGTAGTTGTAAGAGGATAGAAAGAAAAAAACAAAATTAAAAAAAAAAGAAGTTGCCTTAATAAAGCAGCTTGCCATTTTGCATCTATCACTATCTATCTACCCTCTTGTTAAAATATATCCATTTTTTAATATCGTTAAAAAAAGTCACTAAAATGTATTAATTTTCGAATAACACTTCATACTGGTAATAAATTTTTAACAAAAATCTTTAATTCAACATTTTTTATTTTTTGAATTTATTCGATGAGCTAAATTTCAGTTATGTATAAATACTGAAATTTAGCTCATAGAATAAATTCGAAAAATAAAAAAATGTTTAATATAATAAAGTAACTTTTGAAAAGAAATAATTCCCAGATTCTATTTGCAAAAATCCTTAAATACATTTAGCATTATTTTTGGCATTTTTTAAAATCCTTTTTAGCATTTTTTGGCCATGTCTAATGCCAGATTTAGCCGTAAAAATTTTTAAGATCTGGTAACACTGGGAACGAAGTAATATTTTTGAAAAAGTACTTTAAAGACATGCGCTAATAAACAAAAAATCGCATAATTAGGAAATAACACATTTATTATTTTATTTACATTTGCACATAATAAACAAGTAACAAAAAAATTACAATCGGCCAAGTCCAACTATATGATACCGTTCTCAACAATACTAGTAGCCAATATCGGAGTGTTCCCTATTTGGGATCAGTAATAGACACAATTTTAGACACAACATAACGAAATTGTGTTTTGTGGTTAAGATTCATACAGAAGTTATTTGCGCCGAATATTATTTGTATAAAGGGTCTTCCAGTAAGAATGCACTTATTCATTTTTCACAATTATAACGCTTTGTTTTTTCGTAAAGCGGTCCATTTTTAATAATCGGATTAAACATATATGACAGCTGCCAAATTTCAGAAGTGCCACTTACACAAAAAAATTACACAAAATTTAAAAAGTGGGATAAAATAGGCACTCACTATCAAGTCGATGCAATAATTCAAGAAAAGATCTAAAACCGGTAAATATATTTTCCATGCCTTAAGTGGTCGCACAAGGAAAAACATGCAATTGTGTACATATTTACAGTTTCCATCATGATGACTATAGAAATTATTCTAGACGTTTCAAAATATGGGCCTACTAAGTTTCCAGCAATTCGAAATTCTACTTTATTTATTCATCCTACTAATATTTTAAATGTGAAATTTTTATGTTAGTCGCTCAATCACGCGAAACTCGCGAATTGGATTTGGATGAAGCTTGGTAGACGGATAACATATGACACAGATTCAATTATAGGCTACTCCTTAAGAGGAAATTCGGGGAAAAATTTGGACTTTTTCTCTTTTTGATAAATTTGGTAGGCAGATTGCATATGGCCAAGATTAACATATAGGGTATTTTTTAAGGGATAAAATTAGTTCTTTTTAAAGGGTAAAAAGGGGATAAAATTGGTACTTGTTCTATATTCGATAAATTTGATATACATACATATTAAAACCTACATTAACATACAATATACTTTCTAGGGCCATAAAATGAGAAAATGTCCAGTGGCCGGAATATATATATATATATATGTATTTAGACACCTTTTGCTTTTCATATGGAGCGTTGAATATCGATTTCTCAAGAGTATCGAGTGCTCAGAACTTGTATGTATTGCCGAAGAATAATAATTACTATAAATTTCATTTGGTTTCAACCTAGTAAACATTTCTTTTTAAAATTGGGAAATTAACTTTTCTAATTCAAATGTCTGTTCCAAGCAAACACTTAACCCCCAATTCGCTATTACAATTCAATACTGATTTTAAATGTCGATCGGAATAACTTAACATTTAATTTGGGAAAATGAAAACCGTGTTGAAAAATCTTAGATGGACTCAAACACATGATTACTAACGCCCAGTGTTAACACAAAAATGCAAAACAGAGTGACCCATCAACCTACATGAAAATAACTCGATTGTAGAAAGTTATTGTCATGGCAATAGGCTGCACGTTGTTGAGACGCGACCTATTGACGCTTCATATATTGACTGCACCAATATCCTCTGAGGATGAAATGGCATGTGATGCTTACGCACAACTTCCTAGTCCCCATTATATCTGTCTTTGGAAAACCCATTTCAACCAACCCACAGACCGACGGACATCGTTTAATCAAGCACACTTTCTTCTTGTAGTTAAGAGTAAAATAAAAAACCATTTTTACTAGTTTTAATATCTTGATGTTGGTGTACAAATTTTATAAAAACAAAAGAGTTAGCTTTATTAAAATTTTTTACTCAAGATTTATTTAATTTCACTAAAAGGTATATTTTAGAATTATTTAGTTGAATCAAATTTGATATTACTATTCAGAAAGCTTGTGTATGTTCTTTTGATTTGATTCTTTTTTTTTTTTGTTGGTTAGGATGTAATATTTACAAAAATCTTAAAGTATAAAACTCCTGTCAAAAATGTTTTTTTTTAATATATTTTTTTATTTTTTTATCCTCTTTCATAGGCCCATTTTAAGTCAAAAAGTTTATTGGAATAAAATCAATTTCGTTTTCAAATAGAATTAAGGTTTATCATTATATTAACACTAATAAACGTACACACACATATTGATAAGTATCATTGACGAGAAAGTAAAATATCGATTTCTTTCTTTCAACAACCACACTACAAATAAGCTTCATTTATTTTTGCTACTTTTTTCATCTTTCATATAGTCGAGCAAAAAAATAAAAAAAAAGAAGAAAAAAAAGATCCGAGATGAAAGAAATTTTCCAAAATCCATTGAATGATGTATAAAAAATTCAACGACATTGACAACAAAATCAATTTACTTACTTACGTGTACCTTGTAAGTAAATACAATTTGAAATTTTATTTAAACGTTACATCAACTAGAAAAAAATAAAAAAAAATTTCCTAAAAAAAAGCAAAAAAAGAACGAAAAAACAAAAATCAAATAGCAACGTTAACACAGATTGGCTTCACAACCGATGATAGCAGAAGCGGCAGAAGAATTAGGAAATTGTATACTATGGGAGCACATCAACTGACTTTCAATCTCTACAAACAATCTTATTTTACAAAACACTGGGCGCCCCAAAAGTAACTAAGGGGTTTAGATATTCAATAAGTTTATTATTTTAATCCGATTTATTTATGTTTTTTAAATTGTTGTAAAGAAGTCTTGGGAAATTGACAATGGCAAGCTACCCTCCAAAACACTGAATTAAAATAGTTTAATTTAAAAAAACGAGCAAAATCGCGAATAACCTTTTAAAAGCCACTTTTTGCAAAAACTGTTTTTTTTTTTTTGTAGATAACCGTTGACGTTAGTCTCTTAAACTGTTTAGATATCAAATCTCCCAAAATTATGCACCTTAACGCCTTCAAAATTAGATACAACGTATCAGCCAGTGGAAGAACTTTGGAAGTTACTAACAAAATCATACAAATGAGATGGATTTGCAATGTGGAATATCGTTTTATAGGCCGCTTTAGTAGAAACACGTTTTAAATGACATGGCGATTGTGGATATGAAACGTTTTTTCACAAAAAAAAAAAAAAAATTATAAACTGTAAATTTGCACGCAATTTAAAATTTAAATTTTTTAATATTTTGCATAAAAGTTTTTACAAGCATTTTTTTAAATAAAAAAAAAAAATTAAAAAATTAATAGTCCTCCCTGTGAAAAAATTTTTTTTTTCTATCATGAAAAATATTTATTTTGTTACTTACAACGTTATTCGCGAGTGTGCTTTAATTGTTTTAACGCAGCGAGCACGTCACCTTTTTTCATTGTAAGAAGTGACAGTGGATAAATCATCTGTGTCCATGTTCTGTAACTCCCGCGTCAAGAAACTTTTCGATTAAAATGGGAGAAATGAAAAGAAATTCCAGAAATTGAAATAAACAGTTGTTGTACTCACTTAACTGCGTCTGTAAGATTTTTGGCGAGTAATTGCTGCCACGTAAGGAAATTACTCGCCAATTTACCGAAAAGGTCTGTCTGTAAAATTTTTGTGAGAAAGTTTGCGCTTTGAACTGTCAAATAAGCTCACGCATAAAAACGGGGTGAGAAAAAAATTTTAACACTAAAAAATAAATTAAAAATGCGAATTGCAATGAGTATGCACACGGAAGAGATCACGCAGAGAAAAAACATGATTAATGAATGGTCACTACGACCATTTTTATTCATACTTGGCTAATATGTTTACACTCATAAATTAATTATAGTCTTAATATAACTTAAAAAATTGTTTTTTGTCCTTAACATTTTTAAATTCACTATAATAATATTATATTACTCTGATCTAGCTAAACATATTAAATTATTTGATATGTTAGCTACTATAATATACATTCTCTTAAGGAGCAAACATTTATTGTCAAAACAAACAGTGTGTGCTTATAAAGAAAAGGATATTTTCACCGTCCGCGAGCGTCAGTTAACCAGGAAACATGAATGATGGCAGAGTAATTAAAACATTTTTCGGAGAGAAAAATGCCATGCTGCCTTGCAACACTAACGAAATAAATTATTATACGTTTATTAAAACAGGTAAGTTATTTAAATATAATTATAAAAATATATAAATATGCAAATTCTTTGTCTTTCTTGCAGCCAAAAAAAAAACCTAGAACATTGAAACCGACATATACATTTTGACCAATAATTTTGTCATTAGCCCCGAATTTTTTCAAAAACTTTCAACAGAATAGATTTCATAAAAAAAATAAAATGTAAGTTTGTGTTTGACTTTTTTTAGAAGTCTTAAGTGAACGGAATTCTTATTTTTTGGATATATTTGTACCACACAACGTAAATTTATAAATTAAAATACACACACATGTATATAAATATTTGTATTTAATTTTATTTTTAATATATGCAATATTTTATTTATTATATTTTTAATAAAACATAAATTTTTTCAATTAAATTTTTTATTGTTTCTATTGTAAGAACCAAATAAAATGTTGAAATAGGCATTTTGCACGGTGTTGGGAAATATAGAAATATAGTTTGAAAGATCGTGCGCATTTTTCTTCTTACCATAATAATATGTTTGAGACAACAATTATCTAAAATCATTATTACTGAACATATATTGTTGCTTAAGACGTGTTTGACACAATCAGAGCCACAAACAATAATGATAGTTTGCGATTGTGATTGTATCAACCATGTTTTTTCTTTGCGTGATAAGTATTTTGTTCTTGGCAGATTTTTTCATTGTTTAATTATTTTGCTTTTAAAATTTTTGAAAAATATTTGCAATTTTTTAATCAATAAACATTAAAGTCGCGCTTTAAATTTTTGGGTATAGCCGACGGCTGTATTTTCGCCGCCGGAGATAAAAATTTTTAAATTTTAGTCAATTTGGTCACCGTCAACGATATGTTTGACTGACGTTCTCAGCATCTGCAATTTAATATCGGCTTCGAGTGGTTTCAACCAGGTCAAGCCACAGCGTTAACAGAAAGGCAAATTTGTCATTCCCTTTGTAATTTCTACAATATTAATCTTAGACCCAATAACGTATATATGTATATATTTTGGACCCTCGTTAGTAGTAAAGTTAATTTAACGATGTACGTTTGTACCTCTATTTCTGTAACATATGCTCCGTTAATATATGCCATTGAAATTCATCGAACGCGGTGCATAAATGGCGGAGATGTAAGCAAAATACAGCCACTGTCTCTTATTTTTACCCATAAATCTCAAAGGTTTACCCATAAACTTGTTTTGAAGCTCTCTTATAATTTCTGAACTTGATTTTTTTCACTTGCATCATAAACCGACCGACTGGCAGTGAAAATTAACAAAATCGGCCCATAAATGGCCTTCTTACATACAAATAACCACCATTTTTCCACGAAATAATGGTTTATACATAGTAGGGCCCATACATTATAAGTTACAAGGTAAAAAATTGGCAAATATTTTGTAAATAAAATCCAAATTGGTCTACTATTTCCTTCGCCGCCATACAAATGTCCTACCGGGCTAAGGATTTTAGTGCAATAGGGTCCATACAAAACAAACTTGTTTGATCAAATTGAGCTCAAATATTCTCAGTTTCTGAAATTTATTTCTCTTTCAAAATCAGTGATAATATTGAGCTCAAATATAACTTTCTGTTCTTTCTCAACTATGGCAACGGCTATGCCGAATATAGCACCTTTATTTGTTTTTGTTTTGTTTGATTAGAATAAGTTGCAGAGCGAACACAAAATAATATCGGAGAATATACTCTAGAGATAGCTCTGTAGATCTCGAAAAAGCCACGTAAAATATGCATACCAGCTAAGCGCTTTGCGGACCAGATTAAGCCCTTTTAAAGTACTCAAAACGAGAAAAAATTAGTAAAAATTGGCAATAAAGTTCCAGGCCGCATAAACAATTTTCAATTTTGTTCCCTTGTGTTATATTTTTCTTTTTCAGGCAATATTGAATTGTGAAAACAATCCTGAAAATTTAAAGACGTGCAAATGGAAATACATTAAAAGTACGCTTTAATTTTGGGTCCAGGTTTTAAGTATTCTTATTGACTCATGAAATTGACTCTTTTTTGCTGTTTGTTTTCAGTTTTGTGTTTTGGTGAGTTCTGGTATGTGTAGTTAAAGTTCATGGCCAGCATTTTCATTGAACATTACCGCCCTCAGCCTCCTTAGGGATGTTTTTACGATTTGCTAGAATAGAGCCAACAATTACCGTTATGAAGGGGAGTTTTATTGTTAAGTTCCACAAAAATTTTTGCCGTAACATTTCTACAAAGTTGCTGAAATACATTTAAAATACCATATGTAAAGTAGACATAGTTTCATATACCGATATGCTGCACGAACAGACTAAAAGGGGGAAACTGTAACCCCCCCAGAATGTGATCTTTCAAAACGCAGGTATTTTTTAGTCCGTTTTCTCGGTATTTTTGGAAAAAAAAAAATCCCATGATAACGTTCACACTAAAACCGTATTTTTTTCTATTAGCCATTTTTTCTTATGTCTTCACGCGATTAGTGCTCCAAGAGTTGCCACCATATGTATTTAACAATTCGTCATTAAGCGAAGCTAAGAATGAATGGAACTGAGCAAACGTTGTTCTCTACTTCTAAGTTAATTTAATTCACCATTCATAAATAAGCGTACTTAAAAAATTCAAATAACCTAAAAATCCCTTTGTTTTTTTTATCCCATCCTTATTACCCTGTCTATGTTTGGTTTCATTGAATCTGTCTTTATGTGGAATGCTGATGATTTTGTTGGCAGAAACTTTAACATGTAGACACATCACTAGTACAAAATTTCATCAGTACAAGTGTAAAATAATGAATAAATTATATCTGCAAGTTAGACCCTAGTTAGTCTTTACAAAATTTTCCTTATTCTTTTAGCAGAAAACAACAAAACGGTATAAGAAAAATGTACGGGAAAATAAATAGTTTTTTTTTAATATATACAGGCGACTGAATAAGCTACCTTGCTCTAGAAAGACTACTGACTATTAAATAATAATAGTGTAATTCAATACAAATTGCACTATGGGGCAAAATAAATTTTCATGAGTAAATGTGGTTACATTTAGAAAACAGCCTTTTTTCGAAATACTCCGATTTTGAACGAGAAGAGTTCGCAGTCAATGGCAACTTTACAGACCCCCCAGCTTAAAAAAATTACTGAAAGAATGCTCGAAAATGCTTAGAGAGTTACTCCAGGCTGAAAAAACAACATCATTGGAAAAGTATTTAAAATGACGTGATGCACGACTGCGCATATGAGAAAAAGTTTAACCTTTCCTAAACGAAATTTTATTGTGTAATTGAGATTTTTTGAGTTTGTATAATAAACTAAAACGTTTTTAAGTTGCGCGAACAAATGCTGTGCAACCTCTTCTATTTTCGAAATAACGGTATATCACGAAAACCAGATCTAACCTAAAAAAAAACGGTTAGCACCACTGGATTCAGCGTACCCAAAATAGGTTAAAACGCCAGGTACCCAGCTTGTCTCACAAAAAAAGTGTCAATTTCTAGCACAGTATAGTTGTCAGTTCATATTAAATATATGAAGATTCAATAAATAAATTATAAAAGCTGATCAGCAGTTTGAAAACATAGATTATAGTGCAAAGATTTTTTACACCATAAGACCGCTGGCATACTTCTTATATCAATTCAAGTAAAATATTTTCGTCATAGTTGTTGTAAAAGAAATAATCCCTTGAAGACCCACTGTGCATTTCATATATCTTAAACTAAAAAGTTGAACAAAAATGAACAGAGTAACAAAAAATGTAAGCTTAAATTGTCTGTAAAGAGTCAACAACAAGTATAAAACTCGTAAGTGATGAGAAAGAAAAAAAAATTGCGTTGAAAATAAACATACAAAATCTGGTTACTTTATAGCAGCTGTTTTTTCTTTGTGGATCCTTGAAGAAATTTGAACTCCAATTAAAAATTTCTTTATTGTGCGAGGGTCGCTATTTATATTTTTAGCTTAACAATTTTAATACAGTTAATTATTATAATTATCGATAATGTTTTTATTGTTTTTCGAAGTATTTCCTGACGATCAATATATACTGCCTTGCGTGCACTGCAATCAACATTAGTAACACTTTTTCGACTCCGATATAGGTACTTGAAAAATATGGTTTTTGCGCGAATCAAAAATTTCTTCAGGCGTCAAACTGTAGATAACTGTTCTGTTTTGGGATCGCATGCATATTTCAAAGATTTTTTGCCTGTGCAGATATTGTACACAGCTTTTTAAACACCGCGATTGTAATTCTGGAGCATTTTTTTCACCAAAAAATCGCAACGCGAATACATTTTTTTGACAGCTAAATGTATATGCAGTGTCTTATTTATGCATGTTATACTAACGCCCAAGAATGTCTCAATATCGCAATATGTCACATGGCTGTCCTGTTTAATCAGTTTGGCCAAACAACTGCTTTTTGACGACCTTCACGACTGTCTTCCCTGAGAAAACTGCGTTCACAATTAAATTCGTTATACCAACAGTTCACAGTGGCCAATGATATGGCTCAGGGATGTTAAAGTTGGTATAATTGTCCTTTCTGTAAGTACATTTTGACCTTCTAAAGTACCGTGGTACTACCGTGACTCATTTGGTACAATTTAAAAATTTGTCATAGTTCCTCCTTTTTGAATTTTAAGTAAAGAAAACAAATTATTGAGTCCTTTTCATTGCCTTTATGTTTTCAAATAAATCGTTAATGTAATGAGCGCTTAAATATGCGACTAGTATTGTGGTGTATAGAGCGCTTAGTCCCCTTCTATAATGTAGCAAGTGAAAGACAGACAGACGAAGGTTGTTGGTAATGGGGCGACGCTGTATGTGTGACAAACTTTACTTTGTTTCTGCTCCCGCCTAAAAGCTTCGTCTGCCTGCCTTTCACTTGCCACATTGTAAAAGGGGACTTGTGTTACCCACAGACGAGGCAACATTAGTGAAAACCTGAAATGTATTGCGGAACAGAAGTGGCTTTATATATTTCTACAAATAATATCAATATTAATATAGTTAAAGAAATTAAAGAAAACGCAAAACAATTTTACATAAAATTTTGCAATTTTACATAAGTTTTGAGAACCAGTCAACTTTAATAACGAAGTTTTAATGTGGTTCCATAAATTGACTCCTGAAAATGTTATTTTAGGTAAAACAAAATGTATTGTACATCTTCTTGTAAAAATGTTTCCGAATAAAATTACAAATTTTGATTCAATCAATAATCAATTAAGAGCTTTAGCTGATGTCGAGCTGAAAAACTAAAAACATTTGAAGTTTTTGGTCGGAAGTAGCTAATTTACAAAAAGAGCTGAATGTCCATTTGTTTCCTGACATTTCTAGAGTCGTTGCTGAAATTTTATCCATTCCACTATCGTCTGCAAATGTGGAAAGAGTTTTTTCTTTTCAAAATATAATAAAAACTAGGGAAAGAAACAGACTACATGTGCCAACATTATCAAGTCTCATAGAAAAGGATTGGTTAAGATCAACAAATTCATGCTGCTATGATCTAAAAATTCCAAAAAGTTTATTAACTAAACAAATAACTGCCTGATATTGATCTCATATATGTATAAGACATTTTATGTACCTTGTTCTATTCATACATACGAGTATAATGTATGTTAATGTTAAGTTTTATTTTTATGTGTACAATTGAATTTTTATGTACTTTTTTTGTTGTTTTAATAAATTAAAAAAAAAATGGTACCGTGAATGTCCAAAAAGTACATTTTTTTTGGAAGTTGGTACATAATTTAAAACCTCATTTAACATCCCTGAAAGTCGAAGTAAGTTATTTGATGTACGCCGTTCTTGATAATCCACGGTTTAGTTTCCTTTTTTCGCTGGGTTAAAATTTTCAAGTCATTGTAAAGAATTCAAGTTGTGCTCAACTGACAAAACGTTCGAAAAACAAGTTAGAGTGATATATTCGGTTATGCCGAATCTTAAATACACTTCACCATAATGCGATAAGAACAGAATTTAAAACCAGTAGAAAGCTTGTATAATGCAGTACCTTGGACCACCCAGATAATTATACACAAAAAGCACTAAAAAAAATATATTGGGTATGGTTGTTCGTTTAATACACATTTCTTCGTTTAAGCGGCAAATTAAGCAACAACAAGGGATTTTATGACCATAATTAATGGGTACTTTTTTTTAAATTGTTTAACCACTGAATAACAAATAATTCAATAGTCATTCGTAAAACAAACGACACAACTGATGCAAAATTAATTTACAAATCGCGATAACAAAATATTATTAGAGTTAAGATATTTTATTTGCATCTTTAGCATATTATGAGTACACGTATAGAAAGTTATCATGTTATGGCTATTAAATATCATTGAATGGTTTTGAAGAATATAATATTTTTTCAAAGTTATCGCTATTTAGTTGTTAAAAAACGATTATTTTTCAGTGAGCCATACTTAAATTTATGATTTCGATAAACAATGACATGTTACTATAATATTGTTGATATTAAATAAAAAAAACAATATTTTGTGTACGACAACAAAATATTGTTACAATAAACATAGTGTAGTTACCGTAACCATGCCCAACCATATTTTTTCTCTGCGTGTATGTAGAAATTTCATTAAATATTCTCTATTAAAATTCGCATACATTTTAGCGAACGTGAGTGCGAATGCGAATAGCAAAAACAAGCGAATAGTTCGCAAATGCGATCCCGGATATTCTGTGCCCTCTAATATTTCATGATTTTGGCACTTGTTGATGATTGCCAGGCTGTTAATGCTCATAGTAAAATACTACATTTGTACTTAGAAACTATTTTATATGAAAAATTTACGAATATTAACGTTTTTTTACACAATATATTGAAAATTATATAATATTTGCAAAATTCACTACATTTGCCTTAAAATAAAAAATATGTCAATTTTCTCTTTGCTTTAAATTTTCAGAAAAAACGCTAGAAGTAGGGAAAAATTCCCTACTCTTGGCATCACTGATTAAGATATAAAAGTTCATTGAAACTTCACATTGTAGTTAAAAATTGTACAGAATAAATCTGATTAAAATTTTACTCTAAACTGCTGAAAAAGTTAAATTTTAGAATCTGTTAAACCGGAGCAAAGCATATTCTGGCCTGGCGGATAAGTATCAACGAACTTGAGCAACTACAGATAGTTTATACTTAACTGTGTCAGAGAGAATTTTAGCTAAAATGCTATCGGACACATTCAAAGGTTGTGGAAAGTGGAACGCCCAGTATATCTGCTGCGAATAAAATAGAGAAACCACAACAAATGAAAATTATCCCCAACAGATTGTGGCTCTGTGTTCCATCCTGGAACCAAAGAAATCAATATAAAGCATAGAAATAAAATCGTTTTTATTTTATTTAGATCAGACGTTTGCAGGCTGCCTTAATTTAAATTTAATCTGAACAATCTGTGCTAAATATTTATGTATGATGTTTTAGCAAAATCTACCTACCCACTTGTTTAAATATAAACTTTTTTAAAACTTTTTTAAATACGTCACTTAATGTATTTGGGTTCAAATAAAATTTCACGGTAGTAAATTTTTAACGAAATTTCAAGAAATTTTTATTAAATTATACGGGCCTGTTCTGAAAATCACTTGTTTTCAAATCACGTGCTTATAAAATCACACGTGTGATTTTGTGTGATTCTGAAAATCATTCGGTTTTTCTGTTTCTTGGTGTGCTTTCGCACAACTTGCTTTTCGCAACGAAACACACAAAAACGCAACACTAACACACGTGTGATGTGAATTTAAAAGGCAAATGTGATTTAAAATCACGTGATTTGATTGAAAGTGGATTTCAGAACAGGACTGATATTTTTGGCGTTTTGAAAATTTTTTTTGCATTATTTGGCCTTGTCTAAAGCCAGATTTCGCTGTAAAAAATTGATGGGCCTGGCCACACTGCACAGTATTGCTAAGCCTTAAAATGAAATTAGTAAGCCCCGTATTATATTTCGCATACCTCCAGGAAGTCTACTGCGGACCCTTAGCACTCCGCATTTCACCTGTTCTATCAAACGGACACTTATCGTTCCACATTTTCCATGCTCTATATAACCATCAAATGTCTAAAAGTTGAGGGGATAAGACAAAAAAATAAACAATTTATTAGGGTTTTAAAGCTTCAATGAAGTTACAAAGAACACATAGTTTAGTTTGTAGTTTATAATAAAACAACGTTTTACATCTTTTCTAACTAACACAACACCAAACGGTGTTTGATTTATTTTTTCTTTTCTATAAAACCTTTTAAATAGTATCCTGTTGAAGTACAGTGGCGCCGGTAGAGTAATTTTACGTTGTCATCGTTGACAATGAGACGAAGACGACAACCAACCTTCTAACAAAAATAACATACCAACCGACAAACGAAATCGACAACCAAAATCAAATTGATTGCCATTTTCGAATTATTTTATTTTACGTTTTCTTTTCCATTTTTCATTTGGAGATACAAAAGGAAATACTTTTTTCTAACATATAATTTGGCTCAAGTAGTTGTTACAAAACAAAAATATATTCAAGCAGATAAAATGACAAACAGACTTTCAGATAGGAGTTCAAGTGCAGACAGACAGACGGATGGATGTTTGGTTGAAGGAGCAAATATAAAGTAGTAACACGTACACGTAGATCTAATAAACATTTGTACAATATCATTTTCTTGATAGCAATACTTCAGCAGGAAAAGTGTTTTTTATTGATACGGCGTTGCCATGTATTTGGAGTTGTTTGGGAATTCAAGGCAATGCAGATTTTATTATTCTTGAAAACATTTATACACAGAAAGAAAACACTCGTACTACATTAAAATTGTTCTTCTTACTTTAGTACGAGCCGTTCTTAAAAATTTTGTACGAATAGCACTACAAAATACTTAAAACAAACCAAAATGGGATAACTTTCGAAAACCAATATGCCTGTATATGCACGTGTTTGTAACAATTTGTCGTACAAACATGAACAACACTACAAAAGAAATTAGAAATTGTTTTGTTAAGAAACAACAACAACACTACACAGAAAAAAGTTTTTATCAATTAAAAAATGGTTTAAAAAGTATTTAAATTTAATTAATGTGATAATTGAATCAACTATTTTTTTAAGTTGAAAGAACATTAAAAATATAATTTTGATTTAATTAACATTTTAATTGTTTTGAAATAAATATTTAATTCAAATATTAATTAAATATCAAAAAAAATATTAATTGATTTTTTTCGTTTAAAATAAAATAATTTACGCTTATAGAATTGTTAATGGAAATTGTCAATATTTAATTAAATAAATTAATATTAAAAAAAATTTTCAAAATTTTTAGTAATCAATATAATTATTTTGGCAGTAGGTGCAAAATCAACAACTTGTTTGCTTGATATTATGAATTTGGAATGGTGATTAGAGAAAGTTTTTAATTTTTTCTGTGTACAAGAAGAAAAATACAGATTATTTTCATGTTTAAAAAGTAAAATAAGAAGCAATAATTCCCATATTCTATTTGTTAAAATAATTTAGGTTCAACAAATACAACAAATTTGCTGCAGGTGTCTTGTAGTTGAGAGTTCTAAACAAAGGCCGGAACAAAAGTGTAACAATCGAAGCCACAGCCATATTATGGTTGCCTCCGAACATGATATGGTTAATAATAACAACAATTGGTTAACCACTATTTTACTTTAATCTTACATGTGGCATCCCCTTAATTAAAGTATTTATACATTTAAAGTACGACAACACATGAACGCCAATGATAAAGTAAAGCAAGAAAAAAATACTTACCCATTTGTTTGCATACACGAACATATATTTATATATTGAAGTATGTAGCCAATACAAAAGTTGTACAACATATGGCATTTTATTAGTAAAAGTTTATCTATTACAATCACAAACAAAAACAGTAAAAGGAAGGACAAAAAAAAAAACAAATTCAAATTGTTTGCCAAATCAAGCGAATATGAACATCCTCTACAAATACAGAGTTCTTTCTCTTACACTCCCAACATTTAAAGCCTTCTGACACTCTTTTATATCTACTATCCGAAATCCTTTAGGCATTGAATTGCCTTAAAATAAATAAAAAAAGGAAAAATTTGTTACCTTGTTCTATAAATCCAATAAAAATCTATTTATTTCGTATAAGAATGTATCTGTATCGACTTATTCTATCTCTTGTTGGTACAAAAGTTTAAATTGATAAAAAAATTTCTAACAAAATATTGAAATAATTTCAGTTTTTTTTTTTATTAGTTGAATCTTTAAAGGTCAACTACTGTGTTGTTGTTGTTTATTAATTCCTTTGTGGTCGCAATTGTCGCTAGTAGATGTACCCTGCAGCTAAATTGGTAAAGAGGGATTTTTTGGAACAGCTTATTACTAGATGTTACAAGACTAGTTACATATGATAGATTATGAACTATCGACTACACAGCTTGTATATACGTGACGACGTTTGTTATAGAAACAAAAACAATACAACAAGTAAAATGAATACATTTTAAGTTGGTTTTGGAATTGGCAGTTTTTAAAAAGTTTTTAATTGGGTGCTTCACAATGGAGTCATAAATATGTAAAGACATATGTGCAATTTAAGTCATATAATAAATTCGAAAAAATAAAAAAAATGTTGATTATAATAAAGTTGCTTATAAAAAGAAATAATTCCCAATATCTAATATTTCTATTTGTTAAAATTATTTAATTAAATACATCAAATTCATAAAGTAGAATGAACACGAAAACTAAATCCGGCCATTCTTCAAGTGTCTGATAATTGAGAGTTCTACTGCAACGAGAGAAAAAAAAGCAAATGTGAAACATGTGAGCAGGAAAATAAAATGATATTTTCTCTCTCTGGTTCCGGAGGTAACTGTTAAGAATTTTTCTAAAATATATATGAAAGATGTCTGAAGCTTCTTCTCACTGCTACTCTGCTTTGGATTATAAAGAAAAAAATAATTAAAAAATATTGAGGGAAATAACAAAATTTAATTTTGCTTTTTATACTTATACTACAAATTAAACAGCTAGTGCGAAACTACAATAAAACTGCATATAAATAAACTAGTTGGGCTCCGATGGCATACGAAAAAAAACAGAAAATTCAGCTAGTTTAAAGTAAAAACAATCTAGTATATTTCAAGCTAAATACAAGTTACTTTGTCTGCAGGGTAATAAGAGCAAAAGGTATGCGTGTGTGTGTGTGTTTAACGACAATTTTGTTCTATATACATATTTATATTTAAAATTGCTTTTGACGATCGGAATAAATTATTGTGTAATAAAATTTATATTAATTTATATTTGCTATTAGGTTCATGTCATGGTTGTCTTTATAGTTTGTTATAACTAAGTATTTATTTATTACGAACACTGCTGTAGCTGTCCTGAATGATGAAGTATGCAGAAATTTAAAGTAATGAAAACTAAAATATTTTATTTATTTTATACAAATCTACAAAATGATGAGTTGTATAACAATCATTTCATTGCGTTTGTAACGCATTAAAGTAGGGCCTGTTCTAAATTCATTCGGCGCTGCATCTGATGCGCATCTGTGATTAGTTTGCGGTGCTAATGCAAATCAGCTAATGGCGACGTTTGTCATACTTTTGGTCACAATATGCATAAGCCATTTTTGTAATGTGTTTTTTAATATCTGATTGCATATCATTTGCTTTTGGCAAATGCAGAGCAGCCTGTTGAAATATATTTAATATATTATATGTCGAAAGGAAATGATTCAAAAGAAGGAAATGGCATACGTATTCATATATCGCACTTGATCAACAAGAGGGTAATAACCCAGAGTTTTCTTTTTTTCTTTTTTGAAGATAAAAAAGGACACGTAATATTTATATATACGTAATATTCATAAAGGACACGTAATATTCATATATAAAAATAGCGTGGTATTTCTCTACTTTTGGTAATAAAACGGCTGTTTTTAAAATTATTATTCATATGTATTTAATATTAAATTAAAAATTATTTCCAATTACTAAAAATTTCGAGTTATTGTTTCAGAAAACTTTCTAATGTTATACAGAGGTCAGTTAAAAATAGCTTACCACCTATATTAATAAGACGTGAGGCGAATGTGGGTTTAGCGAAAGCTAATAATCAACTTGTATTTTTTGCAAATTTGAATATTAAAGGCCTTATTCATAACTACTTTTATAACAGTTTATAAAACGAATTTTCTATAAAAAACTTCTTTAATAAACGTTTTATAAGTCAAAATATTTATTATAATTAATAGTGTTTCAATATGTTCAAAATTCATATGCAAATAAATTTAAATTTATGTTAATTACATTATTACGAAATTAAATTTATCTTAGAATTATTTATAGTTTTGGTTATAAGCAGGGCAAGTTAAAAATGGAACCAAAATAAAGTTAAAAATTACTGGCAAAATGGCACTTAAAAGTATACAAAATGGCATAAAATGGCAAAAGTGGCAAAAAAAAAAAACATTTTGTTACTAAAGAAGCATTTATTTTTATTAAGTTTTGATTGCATAGTACAATAACATGTTTCTCCAAATTGTCAAAAGTAAAACGGTTGAATAAATGATAAACATTCTTTCGACGTCGCAAGATGCTTGAAGTAACGACAGTGTGATTCTGTAATTTATTTTTAACGATTGTAAACAGCTGTAGTTTTTGTAACATCTCTGTCTACAAAATGTTAAAATAAACGAAAAGCACAAAGGAGAATAAAAACAAGTTAGAGTTCTATATTCGGCTGTGCCGAATCTTTGATACCCTCCATCACACAGGAGTGGGAAACGAACGTCAGCATTAAAATTGGTTGCGGTTTAGACCGACCTGTATTAAGTTATTGACCGACAATAAGAAAGTTTTATGCGTGTCTTGATAGAACTTTGAACTGGCTTCAGTAAAATATCATGATTCGTAACAGTTTTAGCCGAACTAAAATTTTTTGTAATAGGGTAATTTGTATTGGCCCTATGGTAAATTATGAACCAATCATCCCAAAACTCTGAAGACTGATTTCCGGTATTACAAAAAATAAATTCGAAGAACTTTCAATACAGCAGTGTAATTTGTTTAAGCGTTAACAGTGAATTTCACAAAATTGCATGATATTTTTTCTGGCCATATGAATATAAGTTTTACCGCAATATCTATATCTGTTATGGTTTTAGGCGAATTTAATTATTTTCCCAAAGTGGGCTTTATTTGGGTTTGAGCGCAATAAACTGTTTTCCGAGAGTAGGGTTTATATGGGGCCTAGGGTAAATTATTAACTGATCTCCAGGAAATGTGGCAGTGTGATTTCTCGTCCTCTAAAACAGTGACCTACTGAATTTCATTATGATAGCGTTATGTATTACGGTTTTAGGCGTTCTAAACTGTTTTCTGGCAGTAGGGTTTATAAAGGACCTATGGTCAATTATGTACCGATCTTTACGAAATTTAACAGTATGATTTGCAGTTGTATAAAGCGAATTCGTGCAAAATTTTATATAATTCCGTATTATTCCAGGATTTATGTTAGTTTTTGTATCAAAATTATCCATTTTTTTAGGGTGGTGATTACACATTTTGATTCATAGTTCTGATCCTATTAAACCGATGTTTCTGGATTTCAATTCCAAACTGCTTAGGATAACTATAAGCAATTTGAGACCAAGTTTGTTCTTTTCTTTTGCGTTTTTCGAAAGTGAACGTGTTTTCAACAGACGGACAGACGGAAAGATGGACAGAAGGACAGGTATAAAAACAAATGAAATTGTGCTAAATTTACTGGGTTTATATTTTTTTTGCGAATTTTTAGAATTTTGTTCATAATTTGATTTTTTTTTAACATTTTGAACTTAGAATCTTTTTTTTTTGTTCATACATATACATACATATATATATATATATACATATATATGTATATATGTATGTATGTAAGAAGTCGGGCCTCAGCCACTTAAAACATACATTACAATTTAACAATTAAAAAAACACAACGTAAATTATTGTCATTAAAATAACGCAAAATAAACTGCTTAAAGTGACAGCTGCTTTAATCGGCAGCGAATATCGTTAAAAATGTAACTTCGATCAATTTTCGTTATATTAATTTAAACGACACGATTATCATAAAAAAGTTAGTGAACCGCACTACAAATGGAACGAGATTGTAAATAAATTCATCAGTCTCACTTCCATTCAAATATATACTAATTTATTATTTTAATTAAATTTGTAATCCAGTGTTACGATCTAAAACTTTGTTAAACTTTTCGCCAAAATCTTTAATATTTTTCTCAACACTGTCAACTTCGTCTAAGCTTTCCTTTATAGAAAGCCCTTTTGTTTGTCATTTCAAGAGGCTTGAGCAGATGCATTGGAACTGCTATTTTATGAACACTTAGTCACTTTTGACGTCCGATTTTTGCAACATCAATTTAGCATTTCGAATCGATTCTGCCTCCTATTCGCTGAGCTTTTTTAAAACTTTGAGATTTCAGTTGCAAACTGAACAATAACGCACTGAAGAATCCTCTTTAATATTCTCGGAAATTTGTCGACCATTCGATAATTAAATTCTTTTACTGACTCTTTAGGCATATTTTTAAAAAAAATGTAAATATGCACATATAATTAAAAGCAAACAGCTGAAGCACAGCCGCGAATAACGTTTTAAGTTAAAAATAATTATTTTTCAGGAGAGCAAAAAAACGTTATTTATTTTTTTTAAATTATTAAAAACTAGCTGACCCGGCAAACGTTGTTTTGCCTAGAAAAGCGGAAATTGTTCATACCAACATAGAAACCTTTGCCGGCTCATGCGCAACAACTTTACTAAAGACCAAAGCATGATCAAATTATATAATTTTTTTGAGTAATTTTCAATGGTGCCGCATATCGGAAATTGGTTATACCAACCTAGAAACCTTCGTATGCTAATGCTCAACAGCTGTGGTAAAGATCATTGCATGATCAAATGCACAGTTTATGATTTAACTCATTTCGAGTCATTTTCAGTGGCGCCACCTGTCTGAAATTGGTCATGTCAACTTATAAACCTTCGCCGGCTCATGATCAACAACTTTGTTAAAGATCATTGCATCGTCAAATGCAGAGTTTACGATTTAATTCATACTGAGTAATTTTCAATGGCACCACCTATTTAAGAATCATCGAAAATATCAAGAAATTTTTATTTAGAATTACACGCAAAATTACAGTTTATAATTTTTTTTTTAGTGGAAAAACGTTTCATATCCATAATTTGCGAGGTCACTTTAAACGTTTTCACTACGCAAGTGGCTTTTAAAAACTTACTTCACGTTGCAAAACGATTTCGTTTGTATCGTTTTGTTAGTAACTTACAACGTTATTATACTGGCTGTCTTTTTGTATCTCATTTTGACAGCGTTAAGGTGCATAATTTTGCGCAATTGGATCTTTAAACCGAGTAAGAGAGTAATGTTGTGATTGAACTGGATATACAACTTATTATCTGAATTTCTCTTTTTAATTTTTTTTTTGTAATATAAAGTTACTTTAATGGCATTCTATTGTAGTTTTTACATTAAAAATGTTTGCAACAATTACTAAATATAAATCGCGTACGGAAAAAGGACGCATATATTGTTAATACAACAACAGATTAACTAAAAATATTATAAATTACAAACTTCAGCAGGGCGATTCCAGTAAAAGAAAAAAAATGGCTTTTTAAAGAAATAATTGAAAAAATGGCAAGAATTCCAAACAAAAAAGAGAAAAAAAATAAATAAAAATGGCATACGCCATAAAAAACTTGCCCTGGTTATAAGATATCTTGTTAGTTATACTTTTATGTGGTATAAGTTTATAATTGCAATGCATAACTGTATAACAGTGGAGCTAAGAACTGTACGGAACTTTCTAGTAATAGAAACGCGTTAAGGTATACTCTAGACTTAGATGTATACAATTTAATTTCAAATAATTAGAATATGAAATGAATTAAAATTGTTTTTGATAATTTTATTCTGAACTGAACACTGGATTGAACTCGGGTAGAATTTACATGTTTCGAGAATAACCACATTCCCATCATTAGCATTTTTTTTGCCGTTCTATCGTTTGCGTCACTGCGGCACCTGCCAGTATATGGTCAAACTTCAATCTTTGACCAAAGGTATTGTTGGATCGAAATTTGCATTATCAATTTTATTTACATGTTTCGTCTTAACTTTTTTTTCAAACTTACGTTAAATGTCACTTAAGGAAAAAATGAAGCCATAGACAAGTCATGAATAACGGTATAAAATATATTATGATCGGACTATAAATGGCACCTAGTGTACAAAAAACTAAAAGTGCGATATTCAGAGGCCTGGCAAAAAATTAAAAATAATATTTTTTGGATTTTTTTTTTAACTACACGCAAAGAAAAAACATGGTTACGGCAAACATATGCTAAGAGCAACATATTGTGATAAGATTCATGATTGTAGTCAACATATTACGATTATTATTGAATCACATTATGACCAAATATATTCGTAATATTACATCATAATATTTTTCCCTTAATCCTAACTTGTTTTTATTGCATCATATTATAATTGTAATCATATTATGTAATCATATTATTATCATGTTAATCACAATAAGTCAAGCAGTAATCATATTATTATCATGTCAATAACAATAAGGTAAGAAGTAATCATAGTATTATCATGTTAATCATAATAATATGTCGATTAAATTAAAAGATTTTGTTTGTTGTGCTTAATTCCCTTTTTTTAAAAATTGATAAAAAAAAATACTGAAATATTTTGTTGGAGGATAAGCTGTTTCTATGCGCGTTTCACTGGCTGCTTAGGCCAGATCAATAGGAAACGTTCTCCTAAATAATTTTAGAAAAGCCAAAGCTATCAGCCAACAAGACTACAGAGGGAATGACAATTACCTACATACACTCAAAAAGTATTTTTTGCAACGATATCAAAGCTTAAACAAAATACCAACAACAGTGATGAGTTACATTCTTACATTCACCCACTACAATTAGTTGGAATTCTCCCAACATCAATTGTAGTTGTAAGTGAGTAAAGAAAAAACATATTAGAAACAAAAACCAAATGCTTTTATTGTTTTCGCAAGAAAACAAAATAAAAACAATTTGCCAGTTCAGTTTTTTATGCACGTGCACTTGAAAAAATGTTATTATCAAAGTTGTTTTTGGGAATACAATTGTTTATTAAAAGATTTTGTTTGTTATGCTTAATTCCCTTTTTTTAATAATTGATAAAACAACTTTGATAATAAAATATGTGGGTGGAATCTTAAACCGAAAAATATTTTTAACATATATTTACGCTTGTTTACTTACGTAACGTAAAACTGTTAAAGCTATTTCACATCATAATATTATGCAACTTTAAACATAATATTTGTAACCTATTTTTGTCGTAGGTCGCCATTATTTATAAATTATTTTATAGAATTTCCATTCTTTTCCTCTAAAATAACACAAAACAATGGTCAATATTTTTGCACCATTTTCAAACAATATTAAAATTTTTTTAGCATTGACATTTTATTTTGTGACACTTTAAAAATTTTTTTAATGCACCTGAAATTTCTTTAAACTTTTTTAATGGCCATTTTTTTTTTAATTGTTTAAACACTGAATAACAAATAATTCGGTAGGCAAATGTAAAACAAACGACACAACTGATGCAAAATTATTTTACAAATGGCGATAACATAATATTATTAGAGTAAAGATATTTTGTTTGCATCTTAAACATATTATGAGTACACGTACAGAAAGTTATCATGTTATGGCTATTAAATATCACTAAATGGTTGTGAGGAATATAATATGTTTACAAAGTTATCATTATTTAGTTGTTATAAAAATGCTTATTTTTCAGTGAACAATACTTAAATTTATAATTGCGATAAACGTTGACATGTTTACAGTAACTGTAATATTGTTGATATTTAATAAAAATAACAATATTTTGTGTACGACAACAATATATTGTTACAATAAACATTGTTCAGTTGCCGTTACCATGGCCAACCATATTTTGTAATATTTTATCTTAGACATTGAACCTTTTTTCGAACCACCTTACTGTATATATTTATATTCAAGGGATATATAAGATATGCAAACTTTTTTACATACATACATATCGTCACCTTAAATGAAAACGTATGTAACTACATTTTGATTTTTTTTTACCGGAGAAGCCAACATCTTAAATAAATTTATAATAACATGATGTCTTGGCGTTTGAGTTTATTTAATAAAGTCGGCAGTTTTGATCGCAGGAGTCTTAAAATTTGCGTGATCATGTAGTTGAATAAAACCTACAAAAATCAATCCAAAACTCAATATCGAATTTTTGTGTAGTTATCTCCGTTTGCATTTAAGGTGCCGATATTTATGTATATTGTTTAAAAATCCATAAGTATGTTTTTAAATACAACTTAAAATATAAACTTTAACTTGCCAAACGTAATTATTGTGTACAAGGTCTCTAATGCTCCATGTTCAATAACATAAGTTTTAATACTTTATTGCTCTTATGAGTAGGGCGTTGATAATTGTTTATGATATTAGCTTTAATTAACTTTTTGATGTTTGCTTATAAGTATTAACGTGATTTTGACGTTTGTTACAATTAAGGTGCTTAACAAAGTTTCCAGATGCTATTGATATTGCCATTATGCGAGCACGAATGCTGATTTCAAAAATAACCGAATAAGTTAACAATTGCGAATGCGTCGCGGTCTTAATATTAATAGATCAAATCATTTCAGGTTTGGCGTGAATACAGCCTCAACAAATTTAATTATACTGAAAACTATTGAACGCAAAGTAATTGTTACAACATTTTGATCGATATTACATTTTACATTCACAGCAGACAAAAGTGGTAATATTAAGGGCAGTAACGAATACCCATACCGATACAGATATATCGGCGATACTTCACGTTTGCCGATACATCGGTATCGGCGATATTTTACTTTCGATACGCCGCGGCGTAGGGTGACCCTCTGTCCCGCGTTGTGGCTGAGCTAAAGAAGAAGTCTAGATATATCTTAGATTTTCTAATTTTTCTTGAGACGCAGATTCACTTGTTCATTAAATCTTATACTCAAAATTTAAGACCATGGCGCAAAACTACTTAAGTATTTAAATCAGTTCAGTCACAACTGAGAGACGATTTTTTACTGCAGGTCTGCTTCAAACGGAGTTGAGAAATTATATTTCTTCTTGAGTATCGGTATCGATATCGTATCAAAAAAAAGCGTATCGTTACATCCCTCGTAATAATCTATTTGAAATATAAGTGTTTGCTTTGCTTTATGTCCTGAATTTTTAATAAAATTTCACAAACATTTACTTAACATTACTTGTATAAAGCTAATTGCAAATTTTTCAAATAAACAATGTTTTAAGAATAAACACCTTTTATTATCTGCCATCTTCACATGCACTTAATATTTAAGTAGTGCATTTGCTTATTTTCTCACTTTCAAGTCCTTTTGTAAGATTTATTCCCACTTTGAATCGATTGTTTTGTAAGTTAAGAAAACAACGGCAATACGTTTGTATCGTACGGATTAGAATGTAACACATTTGATTGGGGCTGCCAGATTATTTTTAACTTTCATTACCTTTTATCGTCAAAATATAATATTTAGGTTTCTGGTTAAAAAAAAAATGGGCAAATCGAAGGAAATAAGAGAAAGCACACAGAAATCATTTAAAAAAAAATGTAAATAATCGCTTTTATATTGCTACTTTAAAACTAAAAAAAAATAATAAAATCACTCTTTTTTTATTTATAAAAATGAAGATACGATGCGTTTCACATTTTTTTCGAAAACAGTCGCAAAATGTTTCAAATATCGCCTAAATATATAAATGGCCACATCTGAAAACAGTTCATGTTTTGCATGTCTCTCACTCTGTCTACTGTTCAGTGGCTGTCTATGCCTTTTATTTATGTTGTAGTTGTTGAAGTGCATTTAATTCCAACACTTAGATATTTTCTCAATTTGTATTTTAAAGTGTTTTGACACTTAAAGGAATTGACATTTTCTGTTGATTTAATGAATTGGTATTTCAATTGATTACTTAATATTCCTTTTCTATGTAATGGTGGCAATAGGTTTGTATGGCTATGCTTATGTACTTATTTCAAGATGATTATTCTTGAGAAATTGTAACAATTTAATAATTTGAATCACATACAACAATGTCAAAATTAAAAACTAATATGAGTCTAGTATAAAAACCATTTTTATTTTATAACCCTTTTAAATGGATCTTAATTGTAGGCACTACACACAATAAATGGCAAACGAACTATTAAATACATAATTTTATTACGTTGTACAGTGGGATTTTTGCTGATATATGTATAATTTTCTTCATAATACCATTTGACAAAATTTGTTGAAAAGTATAACCTTTTTTCATAAAAAATATGGGATATCATAAACGGTTATGCTCAAATCTCTCAGCCTTTAATAGATTTCTTTTTTTTTAACTTGCAATTTAAATAATAATGTAGTCTTATTTTCCCCCAAAAACTTTTTTTCTTTCAATTCAATGAAACGAGGCAATGATTTCTTTCGATTAAAAAAATTATTCTCGCAAACTTCTGGAACAGGAAGAAAACAATAGGTACGGTAGAAAAGTTGGTAAATTCTTCTCACCATCACGCAATAATATGGTCAATTGTAACGCCTTAGCTAATAAAAGAATACTAAAACGAAAAGAATAGAAAAAGTGGAAGAAATCGTGGAATATAAAGAACAACAACCCTACTAAACACAATAGTTATACCTGTACCAAGTCCTCGGCTGACTGTTTTACAGCCAGGTGATTCAAATTACGAATCCCGTCAAATTCTCGAGCGCACATTCCAAGATATCTCCCAATTCGCCTATGAACCTACTACACAGCCATCGCAGCCTGCTATTTTTTGGTCTAGGGCACTGACACATAATGTGCTGCACTCCCTCTATCTCCTTTGTGTCCTCGCACTGCCTACATAAATCCAATGCGTCCGATTCCACTACCAACACCATCCTGCCTGGCTGCCATTCAATTCACATACTTAATAAGCAAAAGATATAGAATAACATGCAGAGCTGCTTGAGGAGTACTTCTCTAGTTCCTGTCATGCCGATCTAAGCACATCTAAGCCTTAGATAGAAGGTTTCTTCGACCTACAAGCTTCGTTGCTTCCCACCAAACACAGTATACAAACAGAAATTTTTTTTCACAAATTAAAGTATTAAGCAAAAATAAAATCAGTTTTAATTAAAAACTAACTGCCCGTTCAACGATTTGGAACGTTAACGTTCGCATAGGAAATTACATTTAAAACAAAAACAAAATTTCAAAATTTGTTTTTGTTTCAAATGTAATTTTCTATGCTAATGTTAACGTTCGAAATCGATGAGCAGGCATTTAATCAAGTGCCTTAAACGTTTAATTGATTAAATTTGATTAAATTTATAATTGAAACTGATTTTATTTTTGATTAATGCTTTAATCGGTGAAAATTTGTTTTCTGTGCATACGTAAGAATAGGTCTTACCACTGTTGTGTTTAGCCATCCCACTACTGACGGCCTTAGGCCCCAGTTCCTAGCTATCGATGATCTACAATCATAGTAGGCATGGAGAGCCTCTTAACTCTCTCCAGAGTATTCCACCACTAGGATAGTTAACAGCCCAGAAAAATTCTTAATGATACGTAACATCAGATATCCAAAGCTCTGTTCCTCCTATTACTAGTAATACTTATAACATTTGTTCCAAAAATCTATTGGTATTTTTAGACTTCTTATAGTGGCAGACAATGTATGAAGCCATCCCAATGTGTGTTTTCTAAAATAAATTGGAAACTCTTAAGATGATTTAAATGGGCAAAAATTAAACTTGCAGTATTGCTTTATTAACTTTAAAACTTTTTTTAAGTGAAAAACTTGCTTTAATGTATTTATAAGAACTTTTCAGAACACACAATTTATTCAATTTTTTTAATTTATATAAACATTTTATTTTTTTCAGATAATTTACGAAGTCTTAAAGGGTAAGTTTGTAACATTTTATTTAAGATAAAAAACGGAATTATTTTCTAAGATTTCCGAAATTGCATTAAGAGAGTTTAAAATTCAGTGTAGCTTTGTAAAAAATCTAGAGGAGAGTTGTAAATATAATAAACGACTAATATCACCAATAATGAACTTTTCGTTTAAAGAAAAATTACAAATAATTAGACTGAGTTTTAATTTATTTTATATTACAATTTCAGTTAATTTTTCGAGCAAAATTTTGTAAGTGCACTTTATCTTCCCAAAATTTTGGTACAATAGCGTCCAACCATATGAACTTAGAAAACTTAATTTGTCTTCGAAATTTCTTTATGTACGGTGTATTAAATATTGAAAATGCAGGAACTCGATCCATTATTTTACCTGGCTTTTTTTTTACAAGATTTCTACCGAACTTAAGGCTTCGATATGATTTTCAATACTACACAGATAAAATTCTCGCTAGTTTTTCTCCAATTAAAGAATTAATCAAAAATCAGTTTTAATTGAAAATTAAATCAAGTGAATTAAACATTTTGTCAAGTGAATTTAACATTTAATTGATACTATTAATTTGTGCAAATTTAAATAATTTTTATATTAATATCACAAAATTTTTAATTGAAATCAGTTTTTTTTTCTGTGCATGGTGAAGGGTAGATAAGACTCGACACTGCCGAATATAGAACTTTTACCTGTGTTTTATATATTCATGAACTCATCGAAGTATTCTCGCATTTATTTTAACATACTTTCATTCTCATCAATTCAATATTCATCAGTTTTTATACATACTTTGCAGTATTAATTAATTAAATAATTGCATTTATACATAAATAAATATTTACTCATTAATTATAAAACCAATTGGCTTATTATTAATAATTACCAGCAACAACTTGTTGCATGAAACAAAGATTACATTAAATTAAAAAAAAAAAAAAACACACAGATCCTATAAAAGTCGTACACAGTTTATAAATATATAAAAAATATTTTATAAATTAACAATAAGTCATTAAAAATAATAAAATTACTTAATTGTTTTTTTTTAAGTTTTTTGTTTTTATCTATAAATTGCAAAAGCACACAAAATAAAGCTGGAACAAAAATGTCGTTTAATCAAAATCTATGCATATAAATTAAAGTCATAAAAATGTGTATAAAATAATTGCAATAAAAATACAAACAAAAGTGTATCCATGTATGTGTTCTTGTATGTATATGTTTGTGTGTTTACAAGTTCGAATTCACAACCAAAATATCGTTTGCTACAGCAATGACAACAATATTTGTAATGTTAACATGCCAATGTGGCAAGTAAATTAAATATTTTTATTACCAAAGTCAGCATAAAAATAGCATGTTTCCCAAAAAAATACACGAATAATACGAAAAACAAAATTATTGTATATAAATGTCAGGGAATATATGCTCCATGTTCCATATAAAGCCAATAATAATGACTGAAATAACAGAAAAAAAAAAATTAAAGAAAAAAGTGAAAACGCCAGTGTTAACACTCATACTCACATAACAATATCTTTTTGATATTCTATGCAATCCAATAACCAGCACACGTTCATAAAGACAAACGGATAGACAGATATTTAAATCGACACAGCCATAATCGTCAATGCCATTCACTTCACACATGCACATACACATGCATTCAAAACGTAACAATTCCGAAAAAATACACGACTCCGACAAAATTTTATGGAAGTGTTTATGACTCTGACATGCCGCTGCCACCCCTGTAGAAAGAAATGACATCAAATGAATCCTATAACAACATTTATGATGTTATGAATAAAATTCTATGGTACGTTTATATATGTATGTAGATGATATTTAAGATATGGGGGATTTGTTTAATTTATCATTGTGTATGTAACAAATCCAGCTTAGATCTCATAAAAGTTATAATAATTTTTAGTTAGGCTCAAGTTCATCAAATGTAATTTTCTATATTTAATATTCTATAGACAGACAGCCGTCGCTGTGGCGGTAAGGGAGAACATGCAAGAACTATGATGATGAGATACGTGGTTGTTCTCGAAACAACGTTGTCAGCTAGACCCAAGTTCGATTCCCAGTTCAGTCAAGAATAAAAATTATCAATAAAAATTTCAATTTATATTATGTTGTTAAATTTCTCATTTCATTAGAATAAATTAATGAAAATTAAATTTGAAAGACTTGAGGCTGATTAAAAACGGAAATAAGATTTTGATTAAAGCCAATAAACAGTTCAATAAGACCTGGGGAGATCGAACGGTTTCGTTATTCGACCGTTTTTAACCGGTTATTTTAGTTTAGCCCAAGCCGGTTATTTAAAATGTCCATTTTTCGAATATCGAATAAACCGGTTATTTTGGTACAATGATTATGTGTAATTCATACATGTTTTTCTTTTTCTTGTTGTAAATGTACACGTAATTTAAGTATTAAATATTGAACACACTTGAACTTTTTAGGAAGAATGTCGAAACAAAATGTAAAAAAGTCAAAAAACAAAGCGTGTTTTTTTTGTAAAAAAAAAAATACATTTTACATTATACTTTTTAAGGTAAATAGTAATTTGGGCGAGAGTATTCTAAATAATAAATATATTTTTATATACACGCAGAGAACAAACATGTTTAAATATGGTCACCTCCAAAAAAAAACTATTTTTAAAGAATATTTTGAACATATTGTGTTTAAGTTAACCATATTATTGTCACCGACAACCATAATATTGTTAAATTGGTCCTCTAGCAAGACACAACCATATTATGGTTGCCTCTAAACATGTTATGGTTATATTTTACAATATTTTTTTTAATTAACAATAGTATTTTCCACTTTTCAAAAGCAACATTCAATTTTCGAAAACCAACCATGCTATTATAAGTGTTAAACATATTTTAGTTATTATTAACCAAAATATGTTCGGAGGCAACCATAATATAGTTGTTCGTTCTTGATGAAGGAGTAATTTAATCATAATATGGTTGTCAATATTTTGTATAAATTAACCATAATATGTTTACAGTTTTATTTAAAAATAGTTCTGTTGGAGGTGCCATATTTAAACATGTTTTTTCTCTGGGTGTAGATGTTATCTCTGGAGATATTTTGAATGGAACTAAAAAGACAAAGTTAGGCGCACGTCCCGACTAATTAATCACTTTTTATTAGTCCACATGCTTGACATTAATGTTCTCCATATAAAACTAAACTCCGTTCGAAGTAGTTCTTACAAGACAACAAATAATACTTAACTAAAATAAGCTGCCAAAAATGAATCATTGGTTGAAATATTAGCCCGTTGTATTGCCGAGGACGGAATGCACTAAAAACACTTAAGTTGTTCTAGCCTATTTTCATGCTTAGAACTACAATATTCCGGCGGAATCAACGATATGGAAAAAATTCCTCAGTTTTATTTATTAAAACACCAAGAACTAAAAAACTAAATTTAAGAAACAAACAATGTCAAGGAAGCTTTTAAAATTTTGGTCGAGAAATTGACAAATAATTCATACGATCATTTCTATAATGCTGAAACAAAAAAATTTAAATATATAATCCTGGCTAAGAAGTTTTCTATGAAATTTTTCAAAAATGTGGTTAAAGTCTAACCACCAACAAATTTAAACTCATTTAAAATAAATTTGGGAGAATATCTCAAATAATAAATTTAAAAAGTTCCTATAATTTTTTGATTTGCTTTTGCAAAACGTTTGGCTAGATCGAACATCATGTAACAGGTTCTAAATTACATCATAAAATTAAACTTTTACAAATAAAGTTAAGTAAATAAATAGAAATTGTTAAAAATAAAGCAAAAGTTTGTTAAATTTTATCTTCGAATATCTTTTAGGTCCGAACATACTCGTACCTTCATTTATATCTATGTATTTTGTTGGTTTCTTACATTTGTGAATTGTTTTGTTTTTATTTAAATTAACGTTTTACTAAAAAAGTTTATTTGCTTTTAATGTTTTTATGTTTCGAATTAAACCTGGGTAACCGGATATTTAATAAATGCTTAACCGAAAACCTGGGTTTTTTAAAATAGCAACTATTCGGAATATTCGAAAACCGGTTTTTGAAAAAAGCCGAATAATCGATCTCCCAAATAAAACCACAATAAAGCTAGCTTTTATAATAGTTTCTTTAAAAGTGTAATCATAAAATCACTAAATATTCGAAAAAGTATAGGGTGGTGCGTAAGTAACATTATAATCGCCAACATACAAAAAATAAAAAAGATCCACAGTTGTACGAGCTGTGGCTCCATATTGTTGGAATCATAATTCTGACCTGAGGGCTTAAAACGTGTTCAGTTATTGCCCGATAGTGAATGCTATTAATATTAACCGCAACTTGATCGTCGCTTTCGAAGAAAATGTTTCGAAAAAAACACCATACTGTGCATATTAGTGGGTGCATTTGATATTGAAGAACTATTCTCGGATTTTAAGTGCCCCATATTTTTATTCAGGTGAACATTGAGTTGAAAATGAAACTCATCTTTGAAAATACTGGCAGACTTTCAAAATAAAGTTCTGTGCTGAGTCCTTTCATAATAACCCAGCAAAAACTACGTAATGACTTGAAATTACTGAACAACTTACTTTTTAATGACTACTTCATACCATCTTCATTACATAGAACTACTTAACATATAATCTGACATATAATCTGATACATAAGCACTTGTTTATGAGTTGATTAATGAAATTTATAATTAATTCATAATAAAATACATTTAAGGTTTTATTTATTCAAAACTAATACAAATTGATTTTAAATACATATTTGTTCTTACAATTTGTTTTTTTTTTTTGTTTGTTATAAATGAATATGAAAAATTTAAATACTTAATTGATTTTGATATGTATTTTAAAAATAAAATGTTGAATAAAAACTTCACTTATCAATCAACCAAACGATATTATAACGATATCGTCTAGGTGATATAATTATAATATATGATATCGATCTTGTATCATAAACGATAGTATTAAATTGTACCTGTCTTTATAATTTCGTTTTTCCATGAAAATATCATGTCGTTTTTGCAATCATATCGTTCTCTGGTTTATTGAGTACAAATATGTCCTTGATGCAGGGTAGTAAAATTTTGCATTAGAAAGATAATTAAATTAAATTAAAGAATTTGTTTGACAAATTCAGTTTTGTTGTTAACAATGTGAAGAGTCTATTTGTAAGCGAATGTGGTAATGACTTATTTAACTCACTATTTGTAAGCGATTGTGGTAATGACTTATTTAACTCCCTATGTGTTAGCGAGGGTGGTAAGTACTTCCCTCCAATGACAGCACTGAGTTAAAATGCCAATGTATAAGTGGTGAAGAGTAGTTATATTAGATTTTTAACTCATTACTTTGCAATGTAAGTTTTTGAGCTACGCGAACATATGTTGTGCAACCTCCTCCATTTTCGAAATAACGGTATATCTCGAAAACCAGAGCTTACCGAAAAAACGTTTGGCACCACTGGATTCAGCGTTCTCGAATTAGGTACAAAAGCCGGGCGGCTTTACTGTTTTTTCAACTAGCACAGTGTAATTTATAGATCCCACTAGATCGAGCCAACTCCTAAAAAATTCCTACTCCCAGTACAGGATATCAAAATTTTACCCATATAAAAATAGCACTTTTGCTTTTTTACTTTAAAAGTTCGATGAAAATGGCGACCGTAAAAATAGCTTACAATAAATCCACATCATCGAAAAAGTAGAATCTATATATTATAAAGTGGGGAACCAACAATCGGAACACCCAAATTTTGGTACTTGCCATTGATGTTGTTCCTTGCTGTTCCTGTGTTACATGTTTACAATATAAGATGTATATAATTTAACATGTTTATAATGTAACATGTATATAATGAAGCATTTTTTCTCAGAAAATAAATCGCCTTAAGTATGATGTATATATTGTTAGGTCATTATTGGTTTGACCTACCGACCATTTAAAACAAATTGAGTCAGGCATGGGGTATACATATTTTGAATACTCTCTTTCTGAAACCAGAACCTGTTTCACGAGATTTGTTTATGATTTTTGAGATATTTAGCATTAATTTTGCTCTATATCAACTACTTTAAAGTGTATAAAGTGTCGTTTTGCTGTACAAGCCACTTTTTGGCAAATGCTGCATATTCCTCATATAAAAACGTACTAAATAAATTTTTCTCTTGCCCTGCTTCATTGCCGTAAGAAAAAAATGTAGTTAAGCAAAAGCAAAATAAAATGTCAACAACTCAATACACATCAGTAAGTGTACGTATACAGTACAACAATATACTTTTTCGAAAATAAATTTAGGAAAATGGCCTATGCGGCACAAAACAATAATTTTCACTTTCAATTAAATACTATAAACTTCTAAGTTTATTCAAGAACGTTCACAAACATTTACATATTTCATCAAAACTTATGCCAGTAGCAGTGGTGAGAACACAAAAACATTCTATCGACCTTCATTGTCGTTTTCTCCATTTCGACTTTTTACATATGCGCCAAACCAATAATGAGCTCTGGATATGTACTTTGAACATTTAAATCGAATAAACAATCTCACACATCTGCTTCTAAGTACCGCAAGCCATTCAAATTAAAAACACTCGCTTATACTCTTCTTCTTTTTTCTTCTTATTTCTTCCTAAGAATGCTTACACTGTGTTACACAAGAAATATTTAGGGGTTTTCGTATGTCAATTCTGTTTTGTTAAATCCCACAGATTACGGAAATACATATAACTTTTTTTTTATTACTTCCCTTATTCCTTTTTTTGTAAACAAAAAAAAAAAAAATATAAAAAAAAACGGTAATCTTAATTACAAATACAAACAATCATAAGATTGTTATTTTTTGATTCAAATATTATGCGTTATTATTTTAGTAGTCTGTAGTTTAAATATTAACATTATTTCATTAAAAATAATCCAGTCGAGATACATTTTAAGTAGTTTTGTATTCTATAGAAACTGCCAAACCTAAATATTATATCAGAACTCTAGCATTTTTTGCCTTCACTTTTGTGTCACCGTGTTATTAAAAGAAAATTAAAAATTCCCTTACATAAATGAAGTGTCATATGGAATGACACTGAAAAGAGCAAATTATAATGTTTCATGTTTATAGTGTCTGACAGCATCAAATAAAGAAGCGCAATGTCATACATGATTTTTCTATTTTAAGTTAAAAAAAATCTATTAAATACGGTGACAAGATTATATGGAGTCAATGAAAACGGGAATGAATGAAAAGTGTTGTCCAACCCTTATAAAGTTTCTTGTTTTTGTTTGTAAATATAAATGAGACTGATTAATTTAGCATTAATCCATTGATTTGTTTTAATTTGCAATGTGTGTATCTCTAAAAAAACGGGCAAACTAAATTATTATTTCATTTAATTCGAATATATTTGAAATATTGGTCCAAAGCAAATTTGCTATAAAATTCGTTTTTTTTTATAAAAATAATAGTTATATCCTGATTACACTGTGCTAGTTGAAAAATCTCAGGCTGGGGACCAGGCGTTTTAACCTAATTCGGGCACGCTGAATCCAGTGATGCTAACTGTATTTTAGGTTAGCTCTGGTTTTTGAGATATACTGTTATTTCGAAAATGGAGGAAGTTGCACAACATATGTTCGCGTAACTCAAAAACGGTTTAGTTTATTGAACAAACTCAACCGAAATTCCGCAATAAAATTTCCTTTAAGAAAATTTAATTTTTTTCTCATAAGTGCAGTCGTGTTAGATACAAAAAATAATTTTTTAGCAACATTTTAAAATTTTGGTTTTTAAAAAATTCATCAAAAATGGGAAAGTGCTTCTAATTTTTTCCAGATATATAAAAATCGAAGCAAACAAAACAAGCCATTAATGATTCAAATCTTTTAATAACTTTTGATTTTATTCACAAAAGACGAACAGTTTCAATTAATTTAAACATTTCATAAAACACTATATATGTGGCCCCCCCCTCCCCCCCCTAAGAAGTGACAACAAATTGAGGTCGGCCATGCATTATATTCCACTAAGGGCGACTCCTGGGCATTTATGGCACTTTTTCTTCAATGTACTTCTAGTCTGTATTGAACATTGAGTATGGGAGCACCCTTAAGGAATGGAGATAGCTGGTAGGTATGTTAGAAATAAATGGTTGAGATGAAAAATAAAGTGGGGTTGGTCATACATTTGACCCATCCAGGGGAATCCTAGGCACTGCAGAGGCCAAATTTAAGAATTTCAACTATACAATATGGCGGTTTATTAAGATTATTATATTTGGCCCCTGCAGTTTAATTTTTCTTAAAAGAAATTTTATTGCGGAATTTCGAAACCGTTTTTGAGTTACGCGAACATATGTTGTGCAACCTCCTCTATCTTTTCAATAACGGTATATCTCGAAAACCAGAGCTATCCTAAAAAAAAAGGTTAGTACCACTGGATTCAGTTTGCCCGAATTAGGCTAACTGGCAGGGTCTTCGGCTTGTCTGAAAAAGTGTGAATTTCTAGCACAGTGTTAATTTAAACAAATTTAAGTAAACAAATTTAAAAAAAGATCACAAATTACACAACGGAACAGATTAGGTCACTGATGTTATACCTACACTAAATTTTCCGCTCACAGTCTTAGAAACAGTAACGTTTCCATCTAGATATTAATGCCATAGAGGAGAGATGCCAGGGTCACTGGGACGCCCATATGATGGCGGACTATTGTTGGAGCAATAAAAATAAACGTGTAAACAAAATAAATAAGAAACTCTTATAAAAGAAAAAAAGTCGCGACTACATTTTAACATTTGTGTATTAAAAATTTACATTTTTTTATAAATCTTCCTTTCGTTCTCCCACTAAATTCTGAACAGAATCAAAAGTTGTGTACTAATTTCAATGAAAAAAAAAATTATTTAATATAAAATATATTAAGTTGCATGCTACTACGCCAAGATAGGATATGTATCAGTGATGCAAAAGAGTACTAAGCAAAAGAGTACTTTTTTCAACATTTTGCTCCTTTTTCAAACTTATTTTCTTTTTTTTTTTTTGGAAGCAAACCTAAAAATATTATTATTTTCTCAAAAAAAAAATATGCAATTCCCCAACTCAATTCTGCTAAATCTAGCAGAAAATATGCTAAAATGGGAACACTGCAACTAAGTCCCTGTAATATCTGGTGTCTTCGGAAACCCCATTGCACCAGAAATACGGGCAAACGGTCAACCGGATTTGAACTTCTGTTCTCATAAGGATCGAGAATATATATACTTTGTAGGGTAAACGACCAATATTGTAGAAATAACAAACGGAAAGACTGTGGAGTCGGAGTTGGTGAGTCGGAGTTGAGGTGTTTGTACCGGAGTCAAAGTACCCATAAACACTCGCGACCCCGACTCCAAAACTTTTCGGCATAAAATATTTTAAAAAATGTTCTAATATTTTCCCAAATAAAAATACTTCGAAATTGGCGATGCAATAATTTTATATATTTAAAAATTTTTACAAAATCATTTTCGTGCTATATTTAAACATTTAAAAGGTACTGCATAAAAAAAGAGTTTAAAGTCAAATAAGGTCCAGTCTCATATACTTTTTGCATTATGGTTAGATTAGGAGTCGGAGTTGGAATTTTAGCCCTAGTTGTCAATGTTAAAAAAATATCAAAGCTTAATTAAAACAAAGAAGCATAACATGAAAAGAGTACTTAAACGGACGTGGGGGTAACGTGGTATTTTTAAAAGGAAAAAGTACTGAAAATAGTACCATAGTACTGAATTTTAGATCACTGATGTGTGTTGTATTCTTATTTTTCTGATTTTTTTAAAAACAAAAATTTAAAATTTTTGGTATAAAATTGTTTTTTTTTTTTTTTTTTTTTTTTTTTTTGTCTCAAGTATGCAACCATAAATCTGAAACTACTAGGCAGATGTAAAAATTAGGCAAGCACGGCATTAAGATAATTTTGTTGACGAATTTTGTATTTTATTTTTAAAATGAATATAGCGAACCGTTCTCAAGTTATGCTAATAGATATTTGTATGCCGTTCAAACTATAAAACTACTTTCGGCTTTTGGACAACGAAAAGTGTGTTCCCTTTTGTTATAAATTTTATAGAAAAAATAACTTTTAATGGGGCACGGACTTCCCTTAATACGAATCAGTTGTGCACAGATTGCTTTTCAAAATGCTCTCAGCTAAATTTTTATTAAAATCCGGTTTCCCTTGATGTCGGTATCAGAGATCAGCAATGAGTAGTGATAAAGTGAGTAGAGCCGAATCATGACTCATAATTTCTTGTACTTATACGCACTCATACTTATTGTAATTCGATCGAAACTCATACTCACTCAGAAGTTTGATTTTACTCATCGTACTCATACTTAGAACATTTATGTAGTGGTTGATTTAGATTCAACAGAACTCAATTAGTCAATTCACAAGGTATCCTAACATGTCATATTGTCAAAATGTCCTAATATTTCACAATGGTTTAAAAATATTGTTGTTGGTTTGTTAACAAAAAGTGTCTTAAATAAATAGAACGTTGCTTGCTGTGTTTATTGTGCTGTCGTAATTAATCAGAAAAGTCCAGCGCTGAGCGTCTGAGCCGTACAACAATATTTTTAAACCATTGTAAAATATTAGGACATTTTGACAATATGACATGTTAGGATACCTTGTGAATTGACTAAATGTGTATAAGCGAAGCAAAATGTGAGTCCACAATGGGGTTCTACCCTTACGTTTTTTCACTAATTGGAAAACTCCGCTATTTATTTTTTCCTTTATCTCACTTTTTCTATCCATTTTTTACAACCTGCTCATAAATATCAATAATAATAAAAAAAATGTAATTTCCCCAAAATGTTTCTGTATAAACTTACAATTTTATGCTTTTTTATATTTTTATACATTTTATACTAGTTAGAAACTGTTAAATGACTAAACTTGTAAATATACTTGGATGAGTTAAATGAGCTGAATCAATGTGAGTATTATAAGTATTTTCCTGAAATTACAAATCAAATTGAGGTCATTTTTAAATGTGTGAGTATGAGTCGACGTCACACTCATATTTGTGAGTGTGAGTGAATCAGAGTAGTTGAGTTTAAATGATTTCTACTCACTTATACTTAAAATTTCATGAGTCAGTATGAGTAGCGAAATAGCGATTCATTGCTGATCTCTGGTCGGTATCAAGCTGAGTAAAATTGAGTCGAAATAATGTAAGTTTTTTGACTGGAGTTTTATCGAAATATACTGGATCTTGGTTTTCTTACGAAAACAATAAAAGTAAGCAATATGTTTTTTAATTTTTTTCTTATTTTTACCCACTTACAGCTACAATTCGATTAAAAAAAAAAAAACAAATTATAGGTGAATGTAAAAAAGATAAGGTTATTGCTTATTGAAGAAAATCTATATTGCTCTGCACTCTTCATCTTTGTCTCGCAAGTTTTTGACAACGTCTTGGATTAAGGCTGATTACATAAGTTGAAGCAAAACTTACCAGAAAACACACAAGCTATTAGAAAGCTATTTAGTCGGTCGTAAATTTATTATTAAAGAAGTCGATTTCTTAAGTTCTCCTCAGCCAATTGATGCTAGAGTCCCACAAGGCAGCATCATGTGCCCCCTATTATACTTAATTTATACTTCGGACATGCCAACAAATATCTACACCCAAACTTCAACATTTGCGGATGATAGAGTAAGAGCGGGTAATGTGGTACAGTGCCTTTTTTCTTAAACTAACAAATCAAGCGTTATGAAACCAATCTAAATGGTTTGCCGCTCTCAAAAAATTAAGAAAACTTTGATCTGTTTTATTTTTAAAGACATTCTTGGTGTGAGTGTCGACAAATTCGATTGGCTGCGAAGTCGACTTTTTTTTGGGTGCTGTTAACAAATAAAGTTTTCTTGTAAAGGTGCATTTCAAAGTTTTTAAGTGTATAACTAAAGTAATTGGGAAGTACCAAATTAGTGAACAATATATGCAATTACTCAATAGCTGTAGTAAATTATTTAAAATTAATAAATATCTGCATTAACCTCAAGTGCGCCTAATGTGGTATACCTTAAATCAGCTAATTTGTTATAGTATACCACATTACCTGTCAAATAAAATATTAATGAAATTGTTGCTTGTTTACATGAATTGTTGTTGTTTTCTTGTTTTTTTTTTTTTTTGCAATAAAGTAAAAATTTATATATAACACGACTAATTTTAAGAAAATGCTATGATTTGGTAATGTAGTTCACTATTCCACATTACCAGCAGTTGGTGTACCACATTACCCTCACATTTTTTGAAGTCGTATCTAATGAGATTTGCAATATTTTCTTATATTCCTCTGAAAGTGTGGGTTTAATATTTTTCGCAAATGGCTTCGTGGGAGCCTAACATATGAAGCATGTTAATAGGTTAAACATATTTTAATCAGACAAAAATTAAAAATTTATCAATTTAAAAACAAATAGGTATACCACATTACCCGCACGTCCTCTAGAGCTTTTCTAAGCGTACACGAAAACTGTCATGAAGCATCTCGTTACTTGCAGGATCATATATTTGAACTGGAAAAGTGGTTAAAACAATGGAGGATAAAGGTCAACGAGCAAAAATGCGTACATATGACATTCACATTGCCCATATTAAAATCAATAATCAAATAATACCCTAACACTCGCATGTAGAATACCTCGGTATACATCTAGATTGTTTGACGTGGAAGCGGCATATAGTAGCCAAATTAAACCAAATAAAAGTAAAACAAGCTCAAATAAATTGGCGTATCGGAAGAAACTCTGTTCTTAGTCTCTATTGTAAAGTTCTACTTTAGAACTCTATCTTAAAGCCAATCTGGTGCTTCGGAATTCAGTTATGGGGCACTGTCTCGAATAATCACAGCTGCCCCCTGGTATGTTAAAAACCAAAATATTCGCAAGGATCTCAATGTGCCATTAGTTAAAGCTATGATAACGAAATATGCAGTAAAATATTTAAAAAGGCTTGAGTCGCACCCAAATCCACTAGCTCGAAATATTTTAAATAACTGCGGCCACACTCGATTAAAGAGAACAGACACTGCAGCTCTCACCGAAGCAGAAGAGCGAAAAGCACCTTCATATGTGAACAGAAACTGTGAAAACGAAAATTTTTGTCTGGCACTGGCAGGGCATAAAATAAAGTATTAGGATAAGATTTGTTTGCTTATTGTTAGTTTATATTTAAAATATGAAGTTTCAATAAATAAATATTGAGAAAAAAAGACTGTTTATTGTTGTTGTTTTGTTTTAGCTTTGATATTCTTACAAGTAAAACATGGGCGTTTAAAATTCTTATTCGCTTTACAGTCTTATTTGTATAATATTTTTAGCTTTTCTAAAGTTTTTGGAAATAGGTTTCCTGATGATCTGGCCTAAACAACGAATGAAATGCGCATAAAAATAAGCTGTCCCTTAACAATAAATTTCCGTGTATTTATCATAGTGAAATCTTATTAATAATATACTGGAATATTTGAAAAATATTAAATGGAAAATTTTGAAGTTAAAATCGATTTAAAAAAAAAGTTTAAGATCCTTATTCATACAAAAGGTTTGTAAAACGAATTTTCTATGAACCTTTCAAATATCTAAAATATTTTCAATGAATAAAGGGGTTAATGATTCAAGTTGTCTTGCTTAAATTGAAATAATCAATTTAGTTTACTATTTTTTGTATTCGAAAATTAAAGTTTAATTACTCCAAAAACAATTGTACCCAAGAACGAAATTAAATTAAATTAAAACTTTTCTAACTAAAACTGAAACAAAAGCCTTCCTTCCCCCTTCAATTAAAATTTTTAAGACAAATTTTTTTTGTCATTATTGGAAAAATAAACAAGAAAAATGAAGCCATAGTTAGTTTGGACAGCACATTTTCCAAAAAGAAAACTTATGTAGCTTTATTTATATTGTTGCGGCTGAAGTCGTTGTATGTATTCAATTCAATATAAATTTAACAACAATTTGAAACAAATTAAAGGGGGTAAAAACACATGCATGCATTTGAGTACCAACAACACTTGCATGAGTGTTTGAATGCATGTAAATCTGCTTCGTATATGATATTGTATGAATGGATGATATTTCTGTGTATTCATAAGCCATATAAAGTTTTATATTTATCTCTCTATAAAGTAGATGAAATTCATTTTGCTATAAAAAATATCAAATCATTTTTCCAAGTACTGCATAGAAAATATAAGTGTTTGTATATAAAAGTTTATGTTTGTGTAAGGCTTTATGTTTTCTATTGCTGGCAACACTTTTACATACTGACAACTTTATAATATCCGGTTGTTGAGGTTGTTTGCAAACGAGAAGCAACAGATTTATACCCAGACAAATCCAAACATATACAAAAACATATGAATTAATACAGACATGTGTATGTATGGATGTATGATGGGTGTATCTAATGTGTAACTAAGTACTTTTATGTAGGACATGCATGCACACACCGATATCTAAATTTGTTTAGACAATTTCCATGTTCGTTACACTACCTACATATTGTCTTGTGGCAGCAATTAAAAATTTGTTATATTTTGTTACTTTTCCTGTTTTCATATGTGTGTGTTTTTCAATATAGTTTCTAACAAACACAAAATCTTTTGTTAGTGTATGAGCATAAAAACAGTTGTTTGCCATTACAAATACATTTCTTCTATTGAGAGTTTTGCTTGTTAAGTGAGTGTGATTTTAGACTTAATTTAGAAATTCTATAAAAAAAAAATTCAATGCCAATGTTACAATTTTTAAAAGACATTTTTAAATATTCATACACATTTACAACACTTTCTATTAATAACACACACGTGCAGACCCCTTCTTTACCACAATACAAATATGTTGGCCATAAAAAGTTAATTGAATTTTTAATTATTCATTTGTGTTGTTAAATATGTACGTGTTTATTTACCACATACACATATTAATTTTGGAATTCAGAGTATGCAATTTTTTAATTAAATATAATGTTTAAAGTTTTTACTGTTGTAAATTTAAATTAATTGCTTTAACAATCATTCATTTTCTTCGCATGAATCAAAATTCTAATATTATCCATTCCTGACGCAGTTCTGTAATTAAATGAAATGAAAAAATGTTTTCACCCTAAATATACATTGTTACCTCAATGTTACCTAAAAGCGTTCCCGTACTTGAAGTTTATGGCCCTAATCATCAAAAACGCAACGCAATGCCAAAGAATTACATTGAAAGAACAAAGAATGTCATACATATTTTGCAATTTTGTTGCTGCTTTCTACAGAAATTCATGTACCGTTTTAAAATTTTCAACGCCACAAGCTATGCAGCGTTTGAAATCTTAAAACGCAATGTGAACAACAAAATTACAAAATATTTATGACATTCTTTGTGCTTTCAATGTAATTCTTTGGCGTTGCGTTGCGTTTTACGTGATTAGGGCCTAAGTAAATTGAAACGGTTTGGAGAGAAAATTTTTCTTGTGGAGTAAATAACTTAAATTTTCGGAGAAACATCTATCGAATATATTAAATTTTATAGGTTTGTTTCTTTACTTTTTTTTGGTCAATTCAGTTAAATAATAATAAGCAAGGCCCGGATTTTTATGCAGTTAAAATCGCGTTTTATACGCATAAAATATGCACTAAAAATAGAAAAATATGCACTTAAAATTTTTTCTAACACATTTATTAATGATAAAAAAAAAACATTAATATAACAAGAAGAAAAATAAAAATAACGTAAAAACTTAAAAACTCAGTCTCATAAAAGAAAATAAGGTTTATGTACAAAAAAGTAGAAGTTAAATTCAAGTGAAGCACCAAAGTATAAAGAAACCCCAGCCCAAAAGCGAAATAATCATTTAAAATACATATTTGAACCAACAATTAAGAACAATAAGAAACAATTTTGTTTATACACATACATAAAAATTTTTTTTAATATTTTCAAATGTGAAGTTAAGGCAACTTGGTCCCAAAAAGCATTTAAACATGGAAAATGACCGTTCAACGCGACGGAAGGGATGGGTAAGTGATTAAATGCTGATAGTTCCTTTTTGGTATATTAATTTCCACTACGCTGTTTCGTAAAAAGTTAAATTAAATATGCCAGCAGTTTTTTTATTGTTTTTTTTTTCTAAAAACTTTATTAAGCTTGATACAAATTTGTTTACTAAAGTTAACCTTCACTTCATACATTTTATTTGTAGCATTATTAATTTTATTTGCTTTCTCAATGGATTAGATTTCTCTAATTTGACAATAGTTTCAGAGATAAATCCATAATTTCAAGACACAAACATTATCTGAGCTTTTATATTTGATCAATTTGATTTTTGTAATGAAATTGTATGACCACCGTTTCATCCTCTACCACATCCTTGAATTGGTCAAAATTTTCAGCATAACACATAACTGCTTTCAGCCATGTTCCCCACCTGGTTATTGTCAGCTGTGGAGGAAGAAATAAATCAGTATACTTTTATTGATATGCGGCAAATCGCGAAGAGCCTTGAAAATATTGTTTCCCGTAAGAAATAAATAAATCAACATCATCGAAGTTGCCTCTTACCTCTTCTGCAACACGGTGCGTGGCAAAATAAAACAAGTTTTTTTATCAAAATATGCAACAAAAATTTGCAATTTCAGCAATATATGCAAAAATATGCATTAAAAGCAAAATATCCACTAACAAATCGATGCCATTTTACTTCAAATTTCATGATTCGCCAAGATATTTAGTTCATGTTGATCTCAGACCGTCGACAACAAATATGCATTTGCATAAAAATCCGGGCCTTGATAATAAGTTATACATATTTCTACTCAGTAAAAGTTAAAAAAAAAAACAAAAGTACGCCAACAATAAAGACCAAGTTTTATTTAAATAGCAAAGGAAACCTTCTTATTTTATTATATTTATTTATTTTTGTTTAGAATCAAATCAATATCTTTTTTCTTTTGTTACTTACTATTTTTTTTTTTTTGACAGATGATTGTTTCACAATTTATCCAATCCACCGACAGAAAAAGTTTGGGCTAATTTTTTCTCTCAAAACCTCTCCCATGCAAACCATTTTTAAGAATGGTAATATTAGAACCCCCTAAATGCAAGATGTTGAGTTAACCCTTTCCGTGTTTTTGTCGAATATATTCGACATTACATTGTACTCTGATTCTATGCGCTTGAACGGTATACAAATTTAAAATTTATTATAATATAGAGATTGCATTTGTTTCTTTATTTTTGAGCGGAGATGGCCAAGATAAAAACTGCTATTTTTCCTGGCTTCAGCACCATCATAATACCTTAAATATAAGTTTTTTAGATTTTAAGCTCGACTTAAATTATTTTTGACCCGGAAAGGGTTAATGCTACACCAACATATAAAATTATGTGTGACGTTTTTCTTTTTGCTAAAAAATTTTCAAGGAGTAAAAATTTAAAGGGTGGTTAAATTTTAAGGGCCGATGTTGATTTTGAATAAAACACAAATTATATAAGAAATTATTGTCATTTCTTTTTATTACGATAATATTGGTATGGTTCAATTATGTATGGAACAAAATATCGGCCAAATGGCCCGCGACCTCGGCGGCACACCTCCATCCGATGGTCCAAATTTTCGATGACGCTGAGGAATAATTGAGGTTCTATGCTTAATGTGCCGAATTATCTCATCCTTTAGCTCTTGAATTGTTGCTGGCTTATCGACGTACACCTTTTCCTTCAAATAATCTCAAAGAAAGAAGTCCAATGGTGTCAAATCACATGATTTTGGCAGCTAATTGACATCGCCACCACGTGAGAGAATCCGGCCATTGAATTTGTCGCGCAAAAGAGCCACTGTTTCGTTAGATGTGTGGCAAGTGGCACCGTCCTGTTGAAACCACATATCGTCCACATCCATATTTTCCAATTCGGGCCTTAAAAAGTTCATTATCATTTTACGATAGCGAACACTATTCACAGTAACTGCCTGACCGTCCTCATTTTGATTTGAACGCCCATTTTGATAATAAGCCTGAATAACTTTAACGCATTGCTCGATTGCGTATCTTTCCACGGTTCAAATTGAGCTAGTCTGAAATTGAGAAATGTCAAATGAAATGCAGAAAAAACTTGACGTTTAGGTGTGGTTTACATTCAACATCGGCCCTTAAAACTTAACCACCCGTTATTTAACACTCATATTACTGATCTTAACCAGAAACCTGTTATTGGAAGAACAAAGAACTCCTTTATTAGTGCAAGAAAGTACACAAAGCAGTGGACAAACTGAAGTAAGTAGAAAAAGTACGTGTGGCAATTATTGCATTTAACTGCATTAGAAAAGGAACACCTTTTCCTAAGATCCGATGGTTTCTAACCTTTGCAGCTTATGCAGCTCTTTCCGATAGCAACGTTAGTTAAACAAAGACAAAAAGATAACCCGTTTCAGCTTATATATATTCCCTTCGATCCTATAAGGAGCATAGGGCCTCATCAGCTTGGTCCCAAAGAATTTCGTTTCGTTTAAGCTTTTGATTTGGACTACAACTATTTTTCCGATATTGAAATTGTTAAATTCCACGAAAATATTTATGTTTGTTTAAATGGATATAATTAAAAAAAAAAATAACGCTACATCTGCGATAAAGTGCACCAATAGATTTAGTAAATACAACTGAATATCACTTAAGACACAAAAGTTCAACTAACTGACCTAAATCTCTTACTGATATTTATTTGACCACTTTAATATATCTAAAAGTCGTATTGTTGCATTTAATAAAAATCGCTCCGTAAAACTTTTAAGATAGAATAAATCAACTAATCTAATTATTATTTAAACGGTGGTACAATAATTTAAAATAACAAACCCAGACAACGTCTAAAAACCGTCTTCATAACTGGACGATGCTGGTATGCTAAAAGTTACATTGTGCAGACAACTTCAGCCTATCGGTCTAACAAGCAGCCAAGGGCAGAAGGGGACTTGACGAAATCCATACACAGAAAAAATTCAAAATTGTCTCTTATCACCAAATTCATAGAATCAAGCAAACAATTTGTTGATTTTGCAAAATGATTATATAGATTACTAAAAATTTAAAATTTTGAATACCTTTTTTTCACTACATGATATTTTTAATTAAAAAATTATCAAAAAACTTTGCCGTTTTGACAATTCCCAAAAACAATTCTAAAAGTTTAAATTATTTTATTTTAAATGAAAAATCAATTTAGATTTTTTCTTATTTAGTTAATATTTTAATTAAAAATTTATTGCAAAACAACTAAATTATTAGTTATATCAAAATTTTATTTTTTTAATTTTTTTTTTTAACTGCATCTTTTACCAAAATTATTATATTGACCAATTTTGTACCAATTTAAATGTGGTTTTTTTTTTGTTTTCCAAAAAATTATATTTTTAATGTTAATAAAAAAGATCAAAAAACTTTGCCGTTTCAAACAATGTGTTAATTGATTTAAATAAATATAGCTCAGATTCTGACAATTCCCAACAAAAAATCCTACAAGTTTAAATTATTTTATTTTAAAGGAAAATATTCGATTAAGATTTTTTGTTATTTAATTAATATTTTATTTAAGAATTTTTTCCAAAACAACCAAAATGTTAATTAAATCAAAATTAAATTTTTAATTTTCTTTCAACTAATTAATTCAATTATCACATCAATTAAATTGAAATACTTTTTAAACAATTTTTTATTGATAACAAATTACTGATACTTTTTTCTGTGTAGCAGTGTTGCTAATTTTAACGTGTTAAGCCATAAAAATTAATTAAGCCAGTTTTATTTAGAAAATTCAATATTTAAGTTTTGAAGGTGAGAACATCTATAGAGACTTAGGAATTACGCTTGTTAGAGATAAATTTCGCAATATCCATGCGAAATATATATAACTCAACTGGATAATCATCCAAATCCGCTTGTAAGGCACCTTTCTCAACTTGAAACGCCAACAGAGCTTCGAAGAGCTTATCTTTCACTCCGCTAGGCCGAGAACCTCATAAATATTAATGTTCTATTGAAATGGGACTTAGTTTTAGTTTTAAGATTTTATTTTCTTATTGTAAGGTCTACAAAGGAAAGATTCGTAAAATAAATATCAAAGTTTAAAAAAATTATTTAAAAATTGTCTTGATTGTTATTCCTACCCCTGTTAACAATCAAATATTTTTAACACATTCTGCAATCAAGTGGTTATTTTATTATTATTAGACATTTTAAAAACAACTTTTTTCCAAAAATTATATTAATTGCAATTATAAAATAAATTTGATTTTATTTGAGTACTTTGTTCATTTAGCATGTAATTAAATAATAAATAAATAAAAAAATGTAATTAACTGCAACTCTGGACTCTTGTTGAGATTCGAATACACAACATGTCTAAATTTGGTTGTTTGTTCCATAAATAGATTTTGAATGAACAACAGCTAAAAACTACACCACTGATATCATTGGCTTTTCTGACACATTGTTGTTATTTTGACATTTTAGACAGTCTTATAGGCAGACGTATTGAGTTTTGTTATTGTTTTTGTTGTTGTTGTAAAAATTACAAATTTTTATTCACATGCTAACAAGTACTAAACAGCCTTTTACATTCAGACATATGGCTGGTAGACTGACAGGCAGCCTTATATACGATAAAATATGTACTCCCTCACCTAACAAAAAAACAACATATTTATGCAATGCGTGTATTGGTTTTTTGTGATGTGCTCGTATTACGCATACATTCTCACCACTCACATCTCTGAATAATGTGTCTGAAATTGAATTTGACACATTTAATAAGCTGTAAACAGATGATTGTTTGTCGTTAGTTGGTTTTTTGTTAAAGGATTTTGTTTATTAATAAATATACATCTTATGTACCACAGAAAACATTTTCTGTATTTTTTTATCAATTAAAAAAATTGTTTTAAAAGTATTTTAATTTAATTGATGTGTTAATTGAATCAATTATTTTTTGGTAGAAAAAAAAAATAATAACATAATTGTGATTTAATTAAAATTTTAGTTGTTTTGAAATAAATTTTTAATTAAAAATAATTTTAATTGATTTTTTCGTTTAAAGAAAAATAATTCAAACTTCTAAATTTGATGTTGGAAATTGTGAAAACCTGAGCTTTATCTGTCAACAACTTATTTTATTTTCAATAATTGGTAATATCTTTTTTTTAATAAAAAAAAAATTATGTTTACAAATTTATGTCGTTATTTACATACATATATCTAAGAAATTTCCACTAAAGCTCTCAGATTAATAATGATTAAACAAAAACGGTAATAATATTAAATTTTATTTTTACAGAAAAAATTATCATTGGTTTTTTGTCAATTAAAAAAATTGTTCAAAAAGTATTAAAATTTAAAAAATGTGATAATTGAATCAATTATTTTCTCAGTTGAAAAAAAATTTAAAATTAAATTTTGGTAAAACTAACAATTTAGTTGTTTTGAAATAAATTTTTCATTAAAATATTAATTAAATAAGAAAAAATCTTAATAGAATATTTTCCTTTAAAATAAAATAAATTAAACTTGTCGAATTATTTTCGGATGGAAGTTTTATATTCGATCTTTGGCAAATTATGGACCGTACATCACATAATTAAGTAGTGATTTCTAGTATTCTAAAACTAAAGTAAAGTACTAAATAAAAGTACTTTAAAACGCCTAAGTAGTCTAGAGGGAAGCGAACTTACACCAAAGTCCCGTGATAGGTCGTTGGTGGTAGAGACCGTTTCTAGTTCTAACACTTTCTATAAATGTGACCTATCACTTTTACATGGGGTTGTCATTGGACGGGGTCAATTGATACCTAACAGCCACCATATGACAAGTCACACATCTATTCTCAATGAACGTGCTTAGTGGTAGTTTCTACAATGGAGTTTTATTTTAATACAATATAGTATTATTTAAATAAAACAAGTCCTAGAACTAAATTTAAGAACCAAATTTTAGAAAGTCCCAAAAAAAATGCGTTAACCACCGGTGAATAGTGTACTGTAATTCATTACTTTTCTACCTTTTGGTTCTTCATATACCAGTTAAATGGTTGGTTCTCCTTTTACTGGTCATTACTTCTTTCTTTTTGTACTTGTTCTATTTTCACAAATTCCAGGACCAGTCTGTTAGAACAATTGACACAAATTTCCCGCAGGGTAGCTAGTACAGTGCTTTTTGGAAGGTGGCTTTATATGTCTCCGTAGTTATTTCTCGACTGACCATCACAGAAGTCTTTTTGTGTGATTATAGTCTCAAGACACTTAATGCTTATTTGTTTAAAATGTTTTAGACGTGATCAAGTGTTTTCTATGAGTGGCATTTATATGAAACCTATAGTAAAATACGAACTGATCATAAAAAAATTACGTAGTCTTATTTAATTAATTAATTTTGAATTTAAATTTCAATTATAAATATTAATTTATTCAATAAAAACTTTAATTGAATCTAAATAATAATTTCATTACTAGTTTGGTCAATTCAATTACTCTATTAATATTTTTTTAATAACCTGAGGTAATTGAATAAAATATAGATTTTTTGTTAATAATTTTTTTAATTGAATCAATTAACACATTGTTTGAAATGGCAAAGTTTATTGATCATTTTTTTGTTTAATTAAAATAAAAAATATCACTTATTGAAAAAAGTGCACAATTTAAAATTTGTACAATTTTTATTAATCAGTATAATCGTTTTGGCAATAGGTGCAGAATTAACAATTCGTTTGATCGATTTTATAAATTTGGTGATTAAGAAATTTTTTTATTTTTTCTGTGTCTAAACATACTTACAGATGTATATTATTTTTTAGAAAACTTAGAGATCATTATAATCTTTTATTAAATAATGAAACTTATGTCTGTATTATTAGAGTAGCAATTAATGTATTTACGATTTTGGTGTCTAAAGGGCATAATAAACCACACAAATTGCTTGGCAAACATGTCAAAATATTACATTTGTAAAAATATTTTGTGTTGTTAATTGGGGTGTTTGCTGTTTGGACAAACATTTGAAGCAATGTTTATAGAAATATTAAAAATTTTTAATAATTGGCAGGCGTGTTGGATATTTGTCAAACTTGTCTAGAGCTAAAAGTAATCATTTAAGCGATAACTTTGCAGAGTAAAGACGTAAAAGAAGAAGAAGCATTAAACTCATTTTCAGCCGTAAATTCTAATTTTTTAGCAGCATTGTTTGCCCCAAAATAGCTATTTGTTTAGAGCACTCTTTACTACAAATAATTTTTCTTTATTTTACATTTCTTCTTCAGCACAATCGTCGTCGGAATTTAATAAAAGCAAAACAAAAATTAAAAATTAATGTTTGTACTAAATATGATTGTGCTGTTTATTGGCAAACGGAATCAAAAACAAAGTGTATGTTTGCCAAGCAATTTGTGTGGTTTATTATGCCCTTAACTTTAAAATGCGGAATTCACAACAGATGGCATGTTTTTAAAACATGGTCTGTGTCTAATCCAAATTTAGATATTTTAATTAGGCTTAAGTTCATTGAATTTAGTTTTCATTAAATTATTTTTATGAAGTAAAGAATTTTACAACATGAAATGAATTAAAATTTATTGATAATTTTTCATTCTTGACTGGGCTGGGAATTGAACCCAGCTTTTCACGGACAGGTTGCCCTGACATTTTTCGATTATAACCACACAATCTCTTCAGTGGGGTTTGCCGTTTAGCTCTCACAGCCATTGAAAACGGATGACGTCATTAGTCAAACATCAATCTTTAAACCAAATGGTACTCGTATTTTACCTCGGTAGATCGAAATTTGCTTTGAATGAATGATTACCTATTTTAATTCATTTACATGTTCTTCCTTACTCCTTGTTTTTTTCGTACTTTTTGAGAAGAATTCTTCTTGAAATCCAAAGTACATTTTTTGTTTTCCATGTTTTTGTCCTTTTTTTTCTTGTTGACATTTTTCAGCACAACTTTAATGACAAATGTCTGTGTCTTTAATAACTTATATGGCATTTTAAAGGGTAAACAACTACTACACTGCGTCGCAGTTTTTTGATCAAATGTATCTTTACGTAAAATTGTCCGCTCAATCCGAATGTGAAGACAAAATGTTCAAAAGTAGTTTTCGAGATATTCCAAAACAAACGTTATTTGTGTTTTTCGAAAAGATGATTTCACTTAAATGCCAAAATATTCAAAAATATTAGACGGATAATGAAATTACTAAAATAACCGTGGGACGTTTGTAAAAGTTGGTCAAGTAATGACAGAGTTACAGTGGACAAAAGTGCAAAAAATAATCCTTCGAAAATGTACGAAAATACTTTTATTAAAGTGACATCATCTTTTTAAAAATCCAAATTAACGTAATTTTTTAAATATCTGTTCTACTTTTGACCTTCTGAATTCATATTCGGATTCAGCGAACAATTTTAGGTGTCAGATTCATTTGGTCACGACTTTGGTGAAAATTTTTAACACAGTGTTATTTATTCTCCACTAGTCATTTAACGCAAGAGTGTAAACAGTTTTTTTTGCTATACTTCCTCAATTGAACAAAAATTGCAGTTAAAGGACATCGATTGCTCAGCGAACCTTTTCCTAAAAATGTTCCATTGCATTCAACTTGCTAGAAATGATTTGTGTGGTTAAGTGGTGGTGACTTTTACATCGAGGATAAAATGGAGATAGTGCCTTTTTCTCAACTTTTATTTTTAAGGTTTTTTTTTAGAAGGTATTAAAAAAAATCGGCTCAAAAAACTGAGTGCTTTTGATATAAATTTGACTACACAATCACTTGCCTGTCATTTGGAAACAGCACATAAATTTTTTTTTTAAATGTTACCTTTCCAAGGTGAAATTGTACGCTTCAAACGATAGCGATAACAGTTATTCCAAAAAAATTTTCTTGAGGACTTGGACAAGTTTTGGTCGAAAAAAATTTTTTTTCGCGTTAACTTTACAGGTTTATTTTTTTAGAAGGTATGTTAAAAAAAAATTCGCAGATTTCAAATGTATTAAATGTATGGGGGATTTCATGTCAAGTGACCCAACTTGAAATCGATGTCTTCCGATTTGGATGAAATTTTTTTTTATACATATCCCACTCGCATCCCACTAAGCGACCACAACTACCTTAAAGGTAAAGACCTGAGCTTTCGAGCAAAAAAAAAAAAAAAAAAAAGTACCGTTTAAAAAAAAAAAAAAAATAAAAAATAAGTTTTAAATTTAAAAAAAAAATTTTTTAAATTTTAAAAAATACGAAAGCTTGCAGAAATAGCTATCTAATTTGTTTGGGACACATTTTGCTAACACCAATAGATAATAAGTTACATGGATGAGAAAGAACACCGGTTTGGCCAAAATGTCAAATTTTGACCCCCTCTAACTCAGAAACTTTTTGACCGATCTTGTTGAAAATTTGTGCCTAAGCTACTATCCAATAATGGAGCAAATTTCCTCCAAATCGGAAGACATCGATTTCAAAAGTTGGGTCACTTGACATGAAATCCCCCATATATAAAATCCAAGGTAAAATTGTACACTTTTTCGAAAAAAAAATGTTTTTTTTTTTTTTAGTTTTTAGACGAGTTATTGCCGAAATAATGTCTACTTTTCGATTTTTTAGTCTTTTTTGTTATTTTTAAGGCTCTAAACCAATTTTAATGTATTTTCTTCCGTATCAAATAAGTAATTTCTAAAGAAATTTTTATTATTTTTAGTGTGGCAGCTGCCGGAGCCCTAGTGGCTTCTTTTAGGGCGTCTTCCATCGGCAGTCCTTTTTTATTGTTGCTTTAAATATCCGCCGTTCCCTAGAGTTGAGCTTCACAAAACCCACTCCAGATTTCAGGCTTAGCCCCTGAAGGTTGACGTCTCGTACTGTGCTACCTGACTCCACCGAGCCCTGGCTGCACGCAACGTCCTGCTCCGCGGTATCGCTATCTGAGCTAGAAGACAGTATCTCCTGCTGTGGTAACCTGGGCGTTCCTGTCGTGACACTGATTGTCGCAGTCGGGGACCTCATGTCCGTCGTCCTCAGGTTAATATCTCCATCAGCTTGCCCAGTGGCACGGCCGTTGTTGTTGTCCGAGCTGGAAAGCAGTGTTTCCTTCTGCGGATTTCCGACCACTAAGGTCGATTTATTGTCTCCTACATCAACAGACCACGTGTCTGTTTTCTGAAGCTTGGTACTAACATCGGCGTGCCCAATGGCTCCGCTTATGCTGGTACTGGAGCTCGGCGCCTCCGCCATCTCCAATGCAGATGTTTTTAGAGTACCATCCAACTCATTATTTGTTTTAATATTTGTATCCATATATTATCTATTTATGTTAGAGATGGTGATGGTCACCCATGGCAGAGCCCGTGTACCATGGGAAGTCTTAATTTAAACTGGAGGTCGACAGGTATCCAGAGTCCGCTTACTAAAGACCAAAACTTCCCTTTGGCCATGCATCTATTGGCATAAGCTGTTCCACCGTAGATTGGGGTAATTTTTTACTAGTGTTTTCTTCTCTACACCCGACTACCATTAGCCAGCATCCAAAGCAGAGACATGACCGTGCTAAGGATCTGTTTTCAGCCGCCCTCACGTGGATAGTATAGTCGCACTTCCGGAAGTGAGACACAGTTACGGCACGATCACAAAGATCATGTTAGTCGCCCTGTGTCTCCTTCTGGCTGACGGCCTATTATTGTGATAATTCACTACTATTTTATTTTGTTATTTTTACGATGTGGCCATTTACTATAAAAACTCAATCCCTGAAGAAGTTGAAAAGAATGCCACCAATGAAACGTCGGAATTTATTAAGAATCAAAAAATAATAACTTATTTACATTAAATTATTGACCTTGCAAGTCTGCTTATAGGAACTATATAAACTATTTAGGGCAAATTAAGCTGTGTTTTGGCTTAAAATATGTTTTAACCAACATATCTATAAATCAGTAAACATATAGACCATCTTTAAACGCATGCAATTGGGCGTTTAAACTACCAACGCAGACTATATGCAATTGACAACATTTATCGTAGTGCTGGCGCATGCTACTTCTTATTCTACATATAATACATTGGTCACTGATTTACAACTGTTGAGTTTAAACTACGAGGCGGATCAATAAGTCCGTGACTTTTCGAACTTCGCTCGTAGTTTTATGAACTGCAACACCGCTCAAATCAAGTCACGGACTTATTGATCCACCCGCGTACATATAAATTTAGGTTTAGCGCAACTAAACCATCGTTTAAACACTCACTGAATTATTAGCCATTAGTGTACAATAATATGTACAACAATCTTTTTTAAAAACAGTTTTGTTGGTGGCGACCATATCGAAAAATGTGTTTTCTCTGAGTGAATTTAAAAATATTTTCGAATCTCTATAGTTTAACTTGAACGACATAAAAACTAGTAATTTTTGTTTTGGTAAGAAATCATATGCAAAGTCTAGCCAACCGGCAGAATTATAGCTAGAACTGAAGACCTGTAGCAAAAAGATAATGCTCTGTATTTGATGTGACTAGAAGGGTACCTACAAATTATCAATTTCGTCCCTAATCAGCCAGACGATCACAGCAGATCTGAACTTAACAGAACTGATTTGTTTAACTTAAAACGAGAATTATTTTTTTACACATGTTAAAAATTTTGTTTTTAAGCAAAAACATGAATCAGGTGTTTGAATAATGGCTAGTAAAAAATTGACTAGTAGAAATTTGCAGAAAAAAGTTTTAATCTATCAAATTTTGATGCTCTCTTTTCTTTCTCTAGTCGCTAGTTTTACGAGCACGTGAACACATGCTAGATATAGTTATTGAAAATAAGCAATGATTTTCTGTTATTGAACAAACCTATAGACTTCCCCTCAATACTAACGCGTTTTTGCAAAGTCAAGTTAAAATTTAATTACCCCTCTCTACTAAGAGGTTTACACAAAGTGCATGCAGTCATGTACATGAATTTTTTCTTGTGTGAAATTTTACTCCTTCTACCTCACACATATAATCTTATTCCTAATCACAGACCTTTAGAAAGAATTGTAAAATCTGAAAAGGATATTTTTATTCATAACTTTTATACAAGCAGACATTTTCTGACAAAAGCCAGCATATTTTATAAAAAGCAGTAATTACTTTCTACTGTATTGATTTATTGTATCACATACAAATTGGTCATCATTATTAACAATCATATCACAATTGGCCATTCGTATAATCTTCATAATTTAAAAAATTAGATATTCCATTCAATATACTTCCTTCGATTTGCTTGTGTACTCGTACCATAAATATTATTTTTCTTTTTTTTCTTGGATTTTTCATTTGCCCTGCTACCAGCCAGCATCGTGTTTTAATTCGAAAACCCAAAAAGTTAATGTCATGTTTGTTCATTTTGTAGTCGTATTACGGTTTGTTTGTTTGTATTTTTCCTTACGGGTCATTTGTTGTTCTTTGTCTGTAAATGTTTTGAACAAAATATTGTTGCCTGTCTTTAAATCAATTGTTTCCATTGTGTAACCTCAGGGCTGCATTGTTAATTGTATTTTTGGAGAAAAGGCTGCAAGCATTTTCAATATTGAATATTGAGTTAAGACCATCATGATTGTTTTGCAATTGCTACAGCTACGGCTACTGCTGCCTAAGAATTTTGCTAAAACAATGTAAACGAGTAAATACTTGTTGTGGATTCAATTAAATCCTGTTAAGATTATTGTGTAAATATAATGGGTTAAACTATTGCTACCTGCTGTCAGGCTACTGCTTAAATGAAAGAATGATTGGATGACAGGCTGACTGCCTTCAGTTTGTCTTTATTGTAACTTTTATGATTCTTAAATGTGATTACACCTTAACAGCTGCCGTTAAGAATAATGGTTACTTTGGAAGCTTTTTCTTTGAACGAAATTGATTAAGGGATGAAAATATTTAAATTTTGTTTGTGTTGTTAATGAATTTTGATGAGTAGATGCTGTCTTTTTAAGTAAATTAAGTGAAATTTCTTACAAAGGCTTTTATTGAAATGACAAGTTTCATTATTTCATATTGGGTGCATTACTTTAACATGGCGGATAAAAAGCAAATGTTGAGTGTTTTTTTGTTAAACCTTGAAAAAAACACTTTTTTTCAATCTATTGGTCATGCGTTGCTATAACCTTTTTCCAATTTTCCGACGACTAATCGATTAGGTGCCAAGAGAAGTGCTTATTTTTAAAGTTCAGTTCAGTGTATTCCAGTGCGAGTTTTCTTCGTAACTCAAAACATAGGGCGGGGGAGGCAAAAGCCCCCAACCACAATTTTCTAAACATTTTTATTCGGACATGAAGGCGTATCTTATCTGGTCGCAAATTCTTGACATTTCTACCCAATGTTCGCTTTTAGAATTGTTCAATAACATAAAATTATTTACTCTTAAAAAATTTAGAAACAATTACCATGTCCATATGGTTCAAATTAATTTAATTAAGGAAGAACTTGCAAGTGTATGATGGGGAAAACGTTTAATTGCTTTTTGTATTTTTTTGAGTAATTGGGAGAAAAGTTTTGGAAATTTTGAAATTACTTTCTCAATGAACACACTTTATATCTTTGGTTTTCATGGTTATTGGCGTAAATTCCGTAAACGGTTCATCTAAATAAAAATATTACACTACTAAGGCCGGGTTTTTGAGATGTGGATTAAATTTAGTTTGACGTACTCTGAAACTCGGATTTTTCCAGCAAAATGTGGTACTTTTCTTATATCATTAAAGACCAACATTTTAAGCAAAACTTTAAGCAAAAATTTTGGAAACAAACTTGGTAATGGCGACAGATTAACTTAACCTAGTTTTACTGAGATCTCAAAAACCCCGCCTTAATATATATATATATTTTTCTTAATTCTTGCAAAGATTTTATTGATCGGATAAACAAGTATTATGTTACAGGACATAAAAGTTTAATAAAGTGTACTCTTAGACAATTTGTCAAAAACTATTATTTCATATTGATCCATTAAGATTAAAAATATACTGGGTATGTTTTTTTTTCGAGATATAATTTTGAGATAATTTTGTGGTGTTCACATGATGTATAAAATTTGTAAACTTAGCAAAAGCTGAATTTATTTCCACACAAATTGCTTTAATGCAGTTTAAAGTATAAAATAGGGTTTTGAGTACAATTAGTTCTATATGGGAAATCGGCTTTTTCCACTTAATGGAGTATAATTTTCTTTTTTTTTACCAGATCTCTACGATTTTGCGTTTCTTTTATACAGCACAAAATAATTTTTTACGTGTAGGCTAAAAGAAATTATTAAAAAAAATTTGTCTGAAGGAATTCGAAATCTATTCGATTACTTTTTTTCCTTCATACACCGACGCTCCGCGAAAAAAAATATGTTATGAGGCTTAGATTCACATAAGAGCTATGACGCCCTAGCATGGTGGACTTAGACCGAAAAGGCAAAGCTAGAGTGATACTCAATAAGGTTTATCGCCTGATCTGTGTTTCAATTACTGACGCCATGAAGAACTGTCCCACTTTTGCTTAAGGAGCTATCCTGCACATTCCTCCGTTACACATAAAGGTAAGGGGGAGGCCTGCATGTATGCAATCAGATGCCGCGAATTGCTTAATACAAGGGAGGTGACTTTGTGGGTCACATGCGGATCCTTGAAGTTCTTTGAATTGATCCATATACGAGTAAGTTGGTCGGTGATTATATGCTGCCTAGTCTGGTATTGAAAAGGAATGTAAATGTCGTTATACCTTAATCCTGGTGGTGGAGCGCGAGGACCAGGTATGGTTCACTGACGGTTCGAAACAGATGCCGGGTGATACTGGGGCGGGTATCATGGGTTCGGGCTTCCGAAGGAGCTTGCATATGGGCAAAAACACTACGATCGTTCAGGCGGAGATCTACGCTATCCTCATATGAGCTGGAGAATGTCTAAGGAGGAGGACAAAGGGCTTGAGATTATTTAGAATGTTGGGATAGCCAGGCCACTCTTAGAACACTATCTTCTTTAGAGGTGAAGTCCAGTTTTGTTATTGACTGTTTTTCCGTGGAAACACAATGATTTGAATTTATGTTGGGGACCCAGCCATGAGGGCAACGAAAGGGCTGACTCCTTAGCAAACAGGGGTGCTCGACGTCCGTTTATAGGCCCTGAGCCTATCTTCACATGGTCGGAGCCTGAGTTCCGTCACACGCGGGCGTTCACTTCTGGTTTGAAACAGTGCAACAGATTTGTGACCCTGTCTTATGGTAGGGCAGGTAGGCTACTTCTGCTTGAGAAGGGGAAACTTATGCAATTTGTTATCCTTTTTACGGGGCACTGCGGGCTTAGACATCACCACCAACTGATGAGCCCAACTGAAATTTATGATCTTTCACCAGGCACGGTAATTGGGGTTATACGTAGCCTGAACCTGATATGGTGAGATACACAGGCTGTTCAAAATATCCTTTGGGTCGTGGTGCTTTTGTTCTTCTACATATCTATCTATCTAAGAGCTATTTATGCCGAAAACTATCTACATTTCAACATATTCTCGTTTATAAAACTTTTACAAGAGACTTATGGTTTTTTCTTGGCCTATCATCCACTTTGCTATTATAAAAGTTATTGTCGGCAATTTTTTATCAATTCTAACATTTATAAGAATATCATGGCTTAAACAGCTATTTTCGGGAGTAGTACTTGAATGGAAGCAATGGTCAAATATTTATGTGTACAAAGACTCCATTTTGAAAAAAAAATTGTACAGCAGCTTTGTAAAGTTATGGAACGATGCTCGTTTTTTTAATAGCCTTCGTCCTTCGTACAATTCAAAACTACGACCAATACTTTGCGCAGAAGGTTTAATATTGACAGACAACTAGACAGCCAGGCGGATGGAGGGACATCATTATAATAATTTAGAAAGAGATTCTGAGTTTATTTAAATATGTGTCAAGAATGGCTGTGGGAAAAATCGCCCAAAGAAAAATGGCCCAAAAAAAGAAATGAAAAATCGCCCAAATGAAGAATCGCCCAACAGAACATGAAAAATGACCCAAAAAGTTATATATGAAATTTTGCCCAAAAGAAACGAAAAAGGGCCCAAAAAAAAAAATGAAAAATGACCCAAAAAGCAAAAACGAATTTTTTCCCGGTGGCATGTTATAACGTCCAGTGTCATAGAGTCCATGGACGTTATGACACTCCAAAAAGTGTCATAGTGTCCATGGACACTGCGCTAACTAAAGCTTCTCTGCACAGCCGGCCTTCGGCCGGGCGCAAGGATTTTCTCCTCTATGGTATAACAAACACCGGCTTCGCTAACTAAAGCTTCTCTGCTAAAAAACGAAAAATCACCCAACAATAACGAAAAATAGCCCAAAAATTTTAGGTCACTTTTCATATGAATTTAGGCCCAATTTTACATGGAATTTTTTTGGGTGATTTTTCATTTCTTTTTTTGGGCCATTTTTCTTTGGGCGATTTTTCCCACAGCCGTCAAGAATAAATATTTTTATGTGTTACATAAATCACACAATAAATTTCCCCTACCTATTATAGTAACCCTAGAGGGAAGCGAACTGACACCAAAGTAGTCCGGTGATAGGTCTTTGGTTATAGAGACCGGTTCTGGTTCTAACTAGTGTATTCATTCGGTTAACCGATTAATTAGTACCCGACTAACTAATCTGTTAATTAAAAATTGGCTATTTTCGATTACAGATTAAACCGGTTAATTTCAGTTGATTAACCGATTACCTGACGTAACAATATTTTTAATTTTTTGTAGTATTATAACATATATTTTGTGTTTTTAATTATTTGATTCGTCTCATATGCCAAAGGTATGCGTTCAGAAAATATATTATACAAAAAAAGAAGGGAACTTCATTTTAAATAGCTCTTTGCTGTCAACAGCTTTTTGTTTTACGTACTTTTAATATGGGCATTTCCATTGTGACGTGACGTGATATTTGTACGACAAAATGTAAAAAAATTAATCGAAGAAGTCAAATTTGTAAAAAGTTTCTTTTATTTTGCAAAGTAATAAAGCAGCACTATATTCAGAAAAAAAATTTACAATCAACCCTAAGGATTTGAAGATATAAGCAAAAATATGCGCTTGTGTGACGTTACAAAAAACAGAAGTGGATTTTGACTTGCATTACAAAACTGCATCAGTCTGCGAATTGCGCAAGGCTTTTTGTATAAAACCTTTTTTTTTAATAAGCTTTGGACTTATATAAAGATTTATTTTCCAAGTTATAAAATTTAAAAATCTGTGCTCGTTGTAGGCTTATATGGGAATTTCCAGCGAATAGTCTACTTTTTCTAATGTAACGCCAGAAAGGAAATAAGCTTGTATTTTAGGACCATGTTGTTCAAAAGTTATCCCTTTTGTAACTTAATGTAGAGCTAGTTGCGCTTTACACACCATATGAAAAAGTAAATTATACATATACATTTTTTGATAAACGATTGAAATTACGTCTGGCGTTACGTTACAAAAAGAAGACTTTTCGCTGGAACTTCCCATATTTATGTATGTGCTTAGTTGTTAGTTTCTTCTTATATTTTCTCATTTCAATCTTTTAACAGAATTAACCGAAACAATTAGAAGAGTTGAAAATTTTAAAAAATTAAAACAAGACTCTAATGACATAATGGAAGATTTTATACGTTTAGAGAAATCCAGGAAAAGATCTGAGAAATAAGATATTCGGTATTATGGATTGCGTTCGATTTCTCCAAGACAAGATTTATCAAACAAAACCTAATAAAAGAATCGCTTAAATCCGAAACATTTTTCTAAAAGATTATTTTTAAGGTCTCCTTAATCTATTGAAATAACTAATTAAATTATCAAACAGTTTATTTTTTATTTACTACATATTATTTATGTATTAATTAAAAAATATGTATTGCATATTTATGAATTATTTTTTTGTTGGCTCGTTTTAGTTCAGGAATTGTTATGTTATTGCTTTTTTTTAATAAATAAACTCCAAATATTAAATAATTTATGCATTTTTAAGTATTGAAATTACTTAATTTATAAAAAAAAACATTATTATTTGGTTAACCGATCAATTACAAAATTAACCGTTTACTAACCGATAAAACCAAAACCTCGGTTAACTAATCGAGCGATTAACCGATTAAAGCAAAAACCCGATTAAATGAATACTCTAGTTCTAACACTTTCTATAAATGTGACCTATCACTTTTACATGGGGTTGTCATTGGACGGGGTCAATTGATACCTAACAGCCACCATATGACAAGTCACACATCTATTCTCAATGAACGTGCTTAGGGGTAGTTTCTACAATGGAGTTTTATTTTAATACAATATAGTATTATTTCAATAAAACTAGTCCTAGAACTAAATTAAAGGACCAAATTTTAGAAAGTCCGAAAAAATGTGTCACACCACCGGGGAATACTGTACTGTAATTCATAAATTTTCTACCTTTTGGTTCTCTATATATCAGTTAAATGATTGGATCTCATTTCGCTGGTCATGAGTTCCTTCTTTTTGTACTTGTTCTATTTTCTCAAATCCCAGGACCAGTCTGTTGGACCAATTGACACCAATTTCCCGCAGGGAATGGGTATAATAATAAGGATTGCTAAATTTCCTCTTCTCCAATTATATCAAAAGATTTGCAATACCTGTTCACTTTCAGTCTCGAAATTGTTTACATCTGAGCTGTTTTTAAATAACCAAATGGCTTTTACAAGCAAACTTTCCATTCTTGCAAAACAGTCTCAAAAAACCCATTAAAACTGGAAGTTTAAACAAAGACCATCAATTTTTCAAAGTAAAACAAAAAATTTCCATTGTATTTATTTAGTGGTCAGTAAAAATGGAAAGCTATTTAAAAACGGAAAAATCTTTTTAAATAATAAATTTAAACCAAACTTTATTCACTCGTTCTTATCATTCTACCTTGTTTAAAAGTAATTATGGTCAAGATATATACGAAAATAAAACTAAAAATATGTTTATTTCTCTGTTAATTGTGTTGCAAAACAAAAAAAAAAAAAAAAAACTACGTCCACATCTACAAATTACCAAGCAAATGGATTACAAATTAAGACAACAACAGCAACAAAATAAATAAAATTGTTTGCTGCTGTTCTCAGCTGTTCTATTAGTCCTCGCTTCTTGAGGTGCAATACATTATAGTTTGTACTGTATCCTGAAGTTCTTTACCTCTTTTCCCTTCAACTATTTTATGTGAGCTAATTATAAGTCAAAGAGTTTAATAAGTAAAATAATTAGTTTTGTTTTACTTTTCCTTATTAAGGTTTATGTTCTCTTTCATTTTCGTGTAGACTAATACATACATACAGACAGACACACTATTACATTTTTTCATGGATGTCGTTTTTTATATCCTTTAAGGCTGCAAGAGTTGCTTTTTTTTTGTTTGCTTACTTAATAAGAAACTTTACAAAATGGTTAGTGTTTTAGATTTAGTTCAATATTTTGAAACGTGCAAAATTTTTGAGTTTAGATTTCTATCGGCTATTTTTATTTTATTTATGGTTTCAAATTATTTTGCTAAAGAGTTCGTTGATCAGGCTTTAGAGGTAGAAATGAATCCAGGATTTTTCATTTTCAGATTTCTTTTTTTTTCATTTGAAATTACAACTTGTTAGTACTTACCAAATGCTTTCTGAGAGTGGACCCTGTTTGGGACGCCTGGGCGGAACAAAAATTTCTAATAATCAACTGCTTAAGATATTTATTTGTCTTCACATGATTTTCGCGAGGACTATCGTTACTAAATGCCATGACATAATAGCTATTACACCCTGTCTTGACGAGATAGATGTCTAACGTCACTGAAGTATTGTCAGATTAATAAACGCTAACTTGATTTTTATTGGTGCATTTTATATGGGTTGTTGTGCAATACGTGTTCTCCACATAAAAGACATGGACAACATTACGTCGCACAGTGGCTGAAAATCGTTTTTCATTGGTCAAAAGTCTGTAACTTTTGTACCGCTAGAGATGATTTTGCAATTTTATTTTTGGCGGAGAAAAGACTTCTTGAACTTTTCTTACAGTTTTAATTTTGTTAAAATCTTAATGATTGAGATTGAGAATTATGGTATTTTTATTCAAAAAGAGGGGATGTTGTAGAATGTCAAACCTTAAAAGTATGATTTTTTACTCATATTGAAAGCCCTTTAATTCATTTACACAATATATAGGTAATAATTTTGTTTGACATTCTATAAACCTAACATGAATAAAAGCATCATAATAAAATTTGAGAGTTGTGTAGATTAAAAAGTTCTTAAAACAGTGGACTAAAAAACATCCCCATTTTTGATTAAGAAATATCCCAATTCGCAATCCCGGAAAAACGGCTTAAAAAAATTTTTTTTTTCTATTTACCACTCGATATTGATCAGAATTTTCTAGAAAATAATGAGGATATTAGAAAACATTACTATTCTAATTGTATAAAAATCGATGCCTTTTGAGTGGGGCATTAGATTTGACGTAGTCCATCTATGGACTAGGATGTATAGTATAAAAAATAAGCGGCCTTGTTATCAGTATCGTTGTCATACCCAAAAAAACAGTCGCTTTAAAAATTTGCATTATGATTGTTGTGAACGACACAAATACAACAACATTTTCTTTGTGTTTTACTTGTCACTGTCGGAAATTTTAATTTATATCGACAAAAATTTCAAACGGCCTCGACAACGACAACGACTCTTTAATCTTTCGATATAGGAATGTTGACACGATTAGGGGCATAAGAATCAAAATGGGACAATGCAATTCATCTTATACTTTTTATGTATACAATTTTGAGATATTCAAAAAATAAGTCATATCGAAGAATTTGTTTATCTAGTACTTATATAAATCGGCATTATAAAATATGTTTTAAAATTTATGAAGAAATTAAAGCAAAAAACTATATATAACCTATTGTAAAAATCAATGTTTTAAGGTTCAAATATGACGAACCTATTTTATGCGAAAATATTAGTTATGAAGAAAAGCTTTTAAAGAAAACCCTTAAAAATTATAGGAAACATCCATTTTGGAAAAAAAATAAATCTTCGAGAGTAACATTTTTACACACATCGATTGAAAATAATGCTCCAGAACATCCCGACATTAAAATTTATTAAATCCGTTCATAAGACTTGGCTTAAGACTTTTGTCTAAACATTTTTGTATTACATAACTTTAATTCACAAAATGCTAAATTTACCCCTTTGTTGGTAAACTTCGCCGAATCGACGAACATCATATTTACATTTACATAATTACGTAACCATGAATATTTTGTTAAAGGAAACGAATTTATTTTCTACCTAAAGATGTTTTAAATGAATAAGTTCGTAACCTTTTGTTTTATTTATTTTATTTTTATTGTAATAGAAATAAACATAACATTTGGCGTTGCTTCACAGGTACTTTTAAAAAAGGAACGGAAATTAAACTTATTGTTAATAAAATTTTTTTTTTATTTTTTTTCTTTAAATATATACATTAATAGCCTATTTCCAATGTGCGAAAGAATTCTTTCGTTCGCATAACTACATTCAAAACAAAAACAAAGTCTAAAAATTTGTTTTTGTTTTCAATGTAGTAATACGAAAGAAAGAATTCTTTCGCACATCGGAAATAGGCTATAAGTATGAGGACGGCTGTTTCTGTTGGGGAGTCCAAAGGAGGGACTTGTCGTACGTGGTATCTATCCATCTGCACCAAACCTTCGGTCTATTTTCTACTTTTCTTCTTTACTTCTCTTTTTCCTCTTTTCATCTATACTGAAGGGATTCATAATGGACCTCATTGGTCTCCGAGTGGAGACCCTTCTTAACCTAACCTAACCTATCTTAAGTATTACAAAAACATAAAAATTACACACTTTTGGATTAAGTTGTACATGAACTGCAAGCTGCAATTTAATGCTCGCCAATATGCTTTTTGGAGAAATTGCAGGCATTTTTTCTCATTCGACGTTTCTTTTAAGTGGAAAAAGCTTACAATTGCTTCTTTTGTTGCAAGTTTTTGAAATTTTCTGATGCTTCTGGAATTTTAGGTTCCAAAAGCATTTTGAATTTTTCTTTAATTAGTTTAAAATGCAGGAATAGTCAGTCTTTTCGTTACTTTAAATGACATTCTTCGTCGAAGCGACGAAGGGATTTCCAGGAATTTAAAAAATAAAAGTACTTTTAAGCATAGAACAACAACTTATGACCACACACAATAAAAACAGACTGTTCACTAGAGCTACGAAAAAAATTAGAGCGTTACGTGTAAAGAGACAAACGAAAACACAAACATAAAAAAGGTGTTCGTCGATTCGACGAATGTGTACCAATCTGGGGTTAATCTAGCATACATTATGTTACATCAAACAAAAATTTAATAAAAATAGTGGTTACGTGTGGGATGTCAAATTTTTGTTAAGCCTATGTACATACGGATTGCAACTATCATGAGGATCGCTCCCTCTCTCTTTCGTCATACACAATTTTGAAAGCGAACCATCTCGGTTCATTCTGAATCTCTCTTATAATCACGAAAAAAATGCTACCATCTCTAATATTGATAACAAATTATCGCAAGTTTATCTGAACTATCTGTCAAAAGATAATTAAAACAAAGAAAAACAACTGATGTTAAATAAAATTATGTATTAAAAAATTGTTTTGGAAAAAACAAAAAGTATATAAAAATATTTATATAAAAATAGGAAAAAAAGAAACGGTTAAACGTATTTTTATGGGTAGAAGGACGTTTTTAAAGCTCAAGTTCTTTGAAGAGTCAGAATGAAGCAAGAATGCATCGTATGAAAAACATGGCTGGCGATCTACATATATAGATTCAGATAGCGAGCCAAATGGTTAATATCGTCGTGTGAATAATACATAACAGTGATCATGGTAGAATAAGTACAAGGTATAGTCGTACGAAATTTTGTTCTCCATTTTAAAACCCATATTATATCAAACAAAAAAAAAATAAAGAAAAAAATTAAAACAAGAGTCAAAAATCAAATAAATTAATTGGACATTAATGGGTAAATGATGACTAAACTCTCCCAAACGAACATACCTGGTACTTATTACACTATGAGAGCGATTATATTTTAATTCTTATGAGCAAATTGAAAAAACGATTCGAATGGTTTAAATCAGTGTTCGAAAATAAACATAATATACTATTCTTTAGTGTTCTGTAGGGCAAAAATGTGGAAAACACAAACGCTATAGAGTTTGTGTAGGAAATAGAAATGAGCGGTATTTCTGTACCTGTGATTTAATCACTGTTATTGAAAAATCACGAATCACAGTTGGGACCAAATTTGTCAAGTAACATGTACGTTTATGATATTTCACTGTTATTAGTACTTAGTTTAAAGCCAAAGTTTATTTAGTCCAGTATGTATGTTGAAAGTAAACAGCTTTGAAAGCATTCGCAAAATGAACAACCGCTAATCTAAGATACTTTTTTAATATTTTGTATGCCCAGAAATAGTGATGCATTTTTGTTTATGCTAGACAATGGGTACAAAAGTGTGCAAAACCAATTGACAACAAGCTCGTTCAAAACCTCATTGTTTTAAAAATTAACGGAATTTTTGCAAAAAAAATTGTAAAAAAAAAGAATTATTTCTGTTGCACAAACTTAAAGTTAAAAATCTTTAGTTCTAAAAATAAAAAATCTTCATTTCAAAAAAAAAATCTTCAAATTATATTTTGGTCAAAAAATCTTCAAAAATAAGATAAAATCTTCATTCTGGCAACGCTGGTTAAAATGTAAACAAAACAATAGCCGAATGGTCGTCAACGGTATTCACAGGAATAAAATAAAAGTGTACTCGTGTTGACCTTGCAGCAGCAGTAAAGGAATATGAGAATTGGGACTTACTTATTTTAATTAAAGGCTCTGAATAGAAAATATTTGACATTGAGCCCTTTTTATAATAATAGCGATCTAGAATATATATTTTTCAAAATTATTTGTGCATCAATATTATAACAAAAAATTTTAAAAATTTTGCAAGGCCGATTATAGCAGTACTCTCACTAATAAAAATTTGATTACAAAAGCGATCTACAATCACTTTTAAATGGATTTTACAAAGAGATTGCTTAAAATAAATCATTTTTTTAAAGTCTTTTAAACTGTAAAATATATTCTTTAAAACGTGTTAGGGCACTTAAAATTCCATATTATTGGTTACATAACCAACTCGTTTTTAAATACAAATACGAAATGTAAGTTGTACTTTAAGACGCCATGTTTCTTTGGCATGAAAATGACTCGTATATTAGACAACGGCCAACGTTTAATGTTTTACTTTTTGTTCAAATAAACTAAGACAAATGCAAGAAAAACATATTATTAAAGAAAATTAAAACAACAGCCAACACCATACAACCAGACACTGGAACTAAGTATTTCCAAGATGTCTGAGTTGTTGCTGTTGTGTTCTTGTTTTTTCACACACAAATAATAACATTCATTATCGCTGTTCTAACAGAATACAGTCCTTTTGTTGTAAATCTTTACACTCAGGATTTAGTGATTATTAAAATTGGTTTTTTTTTTCCAATAAATTTAAATAGGACTTTTAGCCTTTTCTTAAATAACAACAAATGCTTAACAGGAAAATCACAGTATATTTGCAGAACATTTAAGATTTTTCAATCTATTTTTAATACACTGTCTGTCATAAGTATAGCTGCACACTTTCATCTAAATATTTTTTTTAAAGAAAAAAATTTTTGTTTTGACAACTTTATGCATAAACTCGAAAGGTCGATATTTTTCAAATTTCCAGTATTAAGTTTAGAATCGGAGAGCATGCGCGGCGTAAAATAATCGAAGCATTTGCAGAACGGATTGTACCAACAGACTGGTCGCGGGACTTGCAAAAAAGAGCAAGTTCAAAAAGAAGGAACTCATGACCAGTCAAAGGAGAGCCAATCATTTAACTGGTATAGGAAGAACAAAAAGGTAGAAAAAATAATGAATTACAGTAAAGTACTTAACGGCTGTTTGACGCATTTTTTTGGGACTTTCTAAAATTTGGTCCTTAAACCTAATTCTAGGGTTTGTTTCATTAAAATAATACTACATTGTGTTAAAATAATATTTCACTGTAGTAACTAACACTAAACACGTTCATTGAATGTAGATGTTTGACTTGTCAATTGGTGGCTGTTAAGTGTCAGTTGACCCCTTCCAACGATTACACCATGTAAAAGGGATTGGTCACATTCATATAAGGTGTTTAATCCAGAACCGGTCTCTACCACAAAAGATCTATCACGGGACTACTTTGGTGTCAGTTCGTTTCCCTCTAGGGATATGAGTCCTTCAGGAAATTATGGGCCTGCTAGTACAAAATGTTGTTTTGTTATAAGATTTGTATAAGAGTTACTTGTGATTTTGGATTTGTCCGGATCTGGATGTTATGTCACAGACATTTTTATTTCTACTACTACTACTGCTACCTTTACAGTTTCTTAGCAATAGTTGTAGTCGTAGCACAAAACTAAAATTTAAAGATCAGTAGAGTTTTTAAATTAATTTTGCTACTGCTAAATATAAGAATTAAAAGCAGTAGTTTTAGTAATAGTCTAATAACAAAAGTAGTTAAGATATATGTTGCTATCAGATCTGATCAAGTAGCAATAAGAGTAGCATTAACATAGCATATGATGTAGCAATAAAGGCGCTTATGAAGAAAACAGGAAGAAAAATAAAACTTTTTCAATCCGATAGCATTAGAAAACGTAGTGATTTCATGAGCGTACAGAAAACGCTTTTAACAGTTAAAAGCCGAATCCAACAAAAACAACAATCTTTTTACGTTAAAACTTATGACGAATTTGTTGTTTTTCGACCACTTTATTGTTAGATGAAGATCTACTTAAAAAAAATTTATATTGTATTTTATTCGACGTTAATAATAAATAAATAAAATAACTTATTTTGAGCTCGAGGTCTTTTTAATTATTTCTATTTTATAATAATTTATTAAGTTTTGCCGATATTTCGTTTTTATTTTATTTTTATTGCTCTATTTTGAATTTCAATTTTTAACACTCAGAAATAGTTAAATAACTCCACAAAATTTCAATGATTTTTCTACTACTATTGAATAATAATAAACCATTTTTAAAGCTGATATTGTAGAAGAAATGAATTTCTTTTATAAAAAATAACCTTGAAGTCGAATTCTTTGTTGACTCGATACTTGGCTTATTTTCCTATGTAATGTACAAAGCGATAAAGATATGAAGAGCGAAAATTATTGAAATTTTTGCAAACTATGTTATAATTTTATACCTAAATATTGGTATTTTTTCACCTAAAATTATAATAAAAGCATTTACATTTTCAAATTTAATTTGAGTGACAATAATTTTCAAAAGTTAGCCAGCTAGCAAAGGCTGTTTGTTATACGATTATAAAACAAATGAACCTATGGATTTGTAAAATCAAATTGTCCGACAGGATGGTGTTGATTACGCGACCTTAAGGTTTCCTATAAATTGTATGAAAATTAGAAGTTTTGACACGAAAAAGACGCTTGATACCCTTATTTAGGTAGCTCAGTTATACGGCTGAGCATTTCACGAATTGTAAATATAATCCCTTCATGAGTCTCATATGACTCTTGGCATGCTTTTTTAAAGACTCGCTAGATAATCTACATAAATCATTACAAATCATAAACGATTCCCTTTATGCTGTAAACACATCCGAGCGAGCAGGCTACCGACTTCAATATGTCAAAAATGGAACACATGTGTGTATATGGAAATGATTTCTTTAACGACGACTTGGCTACATGTCTGCAGGTTGTTGTCTATGCTAACTTTGTCGTTGTAGTCAAATTAAACTAATTTCTATTTTTGTCCTCTACAAAACAGAAAAAGTGTTGATAGTAAAATCCAAAATTAGAAGAATTAGTGCTTAAAAAAAATACTTTTTTGTTGAACATCAAAGAACCGGATTGAAACAAGAATATAAATCAGCTCGGCTCACCACTAAATTTATATTATTATTACTATTTAATATCCTTAAAAGAATTTATATAGGAAGATATTTGTCACGCCAACGCTGTTAGTTTAAGAGCTATAGGTCGTAAAAGTTTCAAAATACGTCATGCATATCTCTTAAGGTATAAACTGAATCTAAGCAGTATGGGTATCATTGAAAACCTGAAAGTGCGTTCCACATGTCGTTTAAAGCACACCGATTTATTAACCGATTAAGAGCCCATTCAAAATGCTCATACTTTTAGACTGTCTTTTTTTTACAAAATTGTCTTTATCTTTTAATTATATCGATATAATAATAATTATTTAATAATAATATACACAGGCTATAAAAGTTATAAGGGCTTTGATTAATAAAGTTTTTCTCTCTTGCGTGTTTTCAGTCTTCCGGAACACTTTTCAAATATTTACATATTATCATAACTAAATATGTAACAAATGCATAAACTATTACCACATATATATTTTTTACTCAAACTTATAAATAAATTGTGAAGTTTTCTAAAATAAAAATTTTTTAGACCTAATAACTTAAAATTTTTATATGATGGAGTTTCTAAAAATATAGCATACAAAAACTTGAAGTGTTCTCTATAACATATTATATTTGAATAAATATTCAGCCATGTCACAGAGTACAATTCCGTTCGGAAACGGAATTCATTCCGTATTTTGGTGCTTCAGAAAAGTACGAAAAAACTTTGCGAAATGAAACCATTTTTGTTTTCATGAACGGAATGGGAGATTTCTGTATATTAAAGGCCTAATAACTATCAAAATAGACTTTCTCTCATTAAACAAATATGTTTTCTTCGGTTCCGAACGGAATTCTACTCTGTGACATGGCTGATTGTTTTACATATCGACAAAATTTTAAGATAATACGATTTTGTAGAAAAGTCTTTCAAGAAATATTAATTTTTTAAGAGGTTAACAAATCGGTATATTAAATATATCATGTGAAATGTTTTTCGAAAGGTATCATAACCAATACTTTTAAGATTCAGATTACCTAAAGAGGTATTGATAAAAAGCTCTGAAATATTTACGACCTATAATTCATAAACTATGTATGTTGAACCAAAAACTTATGTACAGTAGAATAGCGATCAAGTTAATCTTGCGTTGAAGTTTACCTAATTTTCGTGCCTATGTGCCGCTCTAAAACGTTAACTCTAAGTTAACTTTTCAGATCGTTTTAATAAAAAAGTCAACAAATCAGTACACACCATAACAAAATTAGATTAGATTTTAAGCCGAGAGTTGACATTTAAACAAAATTGAGAAATACATTAAAGAAAGAAACCCTATCGGCAAAATCACAAAAATAAAAACGAAACGTCTCAAAATTCACGAGGCCTCGAAGAACACATAGGAAAAAGCACACAAGAAAACATTACATAGACCGAAATATGCCGATCTTAACGCAAGTTTGTACAAATGTTTTTCTTAAGGCAACGAAAACGTAATTGCGCAATGACTCTTCCAATTTCAATATAAATAACTAAGTACGAGTTCGCGTAACTGCAACCTGAAAAGACAACAACACGCAGAGAAAAACCATTTTTCAATATGATCACCTCCAACATGACTATGATTACCGAAAATTTTTAAACATATCATGGTTAATTTTACCATATTATATTCACCGGCAACCATATTATGGTTAAATTAGTCATCCATCACGAAGCCACAACTATATTATGGTTGCCTCCAGACATGTTATGGTTAATTATAATTTAAATATGTTTAACACTTATAACAGCATTGTTGTTTTTCAACCATAGTATGTTTCTCTTCGAAAAGAGGAAAATACAATTGTTAGTTTAAAAGCAAATTATTGTCATATTTAACCATAACATGTTTAGAGGCAACCATAATATGGTTGTGGTTTCGTGATGGATGACTAATTTAACCATAATATGGTTGACGGTGAATATAATATGGTTAAATTAACCGTAATATGTTTAACAATTTTTGGTAATCATAGTCATGTTGGCGGTGATCATTTTGAAAAATGGTTTTTCTCTGCGTGAACACAGAATTCGCTATCTGAAAATTTTTGAAGAACTTATCTTCTGACTAACGTCAGATGTATCACCTAACATATTAGGGTTTTTTTTATTCAACCTGCCGTTAAGATGATATTCTTTCTGAGTTCCAAAAACAACAAAATTAAAAAAAATATTTTAAAAGTTGTTTTACTAAATTCATTTGCTTTTTCGTTACAAAATTTATCATAAATAAGTATTTATATTTTTGTATGCTTAAATTAAGTTTGTGTACGAGTCAGCAATTATGAATGTTGTTTAATTTATAAAAATTAAAAATGATAGTGGCATTACTGAAATGTTAATATACAATAAAAAACACAGCTGTTTATATTTTTTCCATTGTAGCTGTTGCCTTCAACATAATTCAGTAGCTGATTACGCGACTACAATTTCAGGCAGCAGCATTTGTAGTCGTGTGTTCGTGTTGCCTGCTGTCTTCAATGTGTTTAATGCATTATGATTAATATAAGCGTATTTCGCTGTGTTATGGAAGAATCTCTTTTACGAATCAGCGAGTGTAACAGCTTCTCCCGTGCGAGGAATCGTCTACAATTAAAAAATGAGCTCGTCGACCATCAAAAACACTCTTCATGAGATTCCCAGTAGACTCCCAGATGATTAAAGATGCTAGCTGGGTATAAACTTAAACATTTCAAAAATTCAGATTTCGTATAGAATTAAAACTATTTCGTTTAATGGGCCATATTGAAAGTGGGACATATTTGCTTATTCACTTTCAATAACTTGAAAGGGTCGCCTTTTTACATTATTTCGTTATATTTTTGGCATTTGCAATTGGATATATAAGTAAATATAATATATATCAAAGTTGTTGTCTAAAGAAGACCAATGATTTACTCTTTAAGCCATTAACCTCAAGTATCCCGTTCTAGAATTTACCCTCCGGATTTATGTTTCTAGCACCTTAATGTACCACCGTAATGCCAAGAAAAAAAAAATTAAGGCTCGCAAGAAATCATTAAACTTCTGCTAATGAAATTATTCGATAGCAAGAAATCATTAAACTTCTGCTAATGAAACTATTCGATGGTTCGAGAAGAAAAATGTTAAAACTTAATTTAAAATCGTAAACGGGCACCACATACCCGTTCAGCAAAAATATTTTATATTACGTTTATATTATAATACTCGTACGTATACGTTTTTTGTTTTTTTTTTTTTTTTGAGGTACGGTCTTATATAAATAGAAAAACATACATTATAAACGATCAGAAGTCTCTGTATAATTTTCTTTTATTAGTCAGTAGAAAGAGAGCAGATGCTTTGGGGTTGTTCTCCTAAGATGAATTGTGTTGGCGCAACGACTACAGTGGTAGTTGATTGTAGTCATATATTTTGAATAATTTTTGCTGAACTAAAATTTTTCATGATTTTATAGCGTAATAAAAGTAAAGATATATGAAAGGCCATTTGATATTATTCTTAAATTTCAGTAGCCTCTCATTTGAAGAAAAACACTCACATACATTGATGCATTGTTCGTGAAGCGGACATCCCAATTAACAATTTGAATTCCTTTATATTTGGCATAACTATACCTCTGGTAGATATAAATGTCTGAGCAAAATATTTATATTGATAATGTTTATTTGCCGAGTTATGGGATGCTAAATTGTACCCGTTTGCCAATTTTTGTTTTTTAAATTATTGTTTGGAATAAGAAACAAATTAAACAAGCTGTAAAGATAATTGCTTCTTATTAAACATTGTTTGATCTATCAAAAAAAGAAAAAAATTAAAAGAAATTTTTTTTTATATGCAAAAGCGGAAATGATTAATTAATATTAAAATTTTTCTAATTTCCGTTAATTTGTATTTAATTGTTTTCCAAAATTATCTCAAGGTCTCCTCATTATACTGTGAAAGTTTCAGAATGGGTCATCCATTCGTTCAAAGGTTGCTTTACACGCGTAACGCAGTTTAAAGCCGGAAGTGATAATTTTGAATTCCAATTTTTCTAACTTAGCTAAAACATTTTTAATCTAAAATATGGCTAGAGTTTACTCTTAATACTGTTAACTTTTAAGAGGTTTACATTACTTTAAAAGAAAAGTTTAAAATTGTCCACGGTTGTCGCACTGTGAAACCGGAAATGATAATTTCAATCAAATTTTTCTAACTTAGGTCTAATATTTTGTTTGCTTTTTTCTAACAAAAATTGACGGCGTCCTTATTATCTTGTAAAAGTTTTGTAATTGCACATCTAAAAGTTAAAAAGTTGTGCAAATTTATGTGCACACATATCGAAATGAATTTGATTTTAAGCGCCTGTTAATGAAGTCTGGTTAATTAAATTTTTACACTAACTAGTATTATACGTCTCTCATACATATTTTTTATTTTTTTTTAACTTTAATTTCATGAAATTTAAATAAAATAAGTTATCACACATGTAATTTTCTGTATACTTATAAGCAAGGAAACCAGAAATATGCTCTAAAAATGAGTTTGCGCATTAAATATGCAGTAAAAACTCGAAAATATGCCCTGAAAATGGTTAAAAATATGCCTACAAAATCAGAAATTACTCACTTGAAAACAAAATATTCAAGAATTTGAAAACATTTGCATTTAAAAAAAAAAACAATCGCAAAATTATAATCGGTTAAGCCCACACACCATTAGTATTTACAGACGAAGTTTCGAGATCTTACCCTATTTGAAAACGATGGGCTCACAAAAACAAAGTTATGTGGTGAGGTTAAAATTCATACGAGATTTTTTGCGGCGAATATTATCTAGATATTAACATCCATATTTTTTGTCTGAAAGGGATTTCAGGGACGATTGCTCAATTGTTTATTAAGAATTTAGCGAATTTAATCTAAATGCCAACATAATTAGATGGTTTACGGACACAAAACTTCTAATTTGGAAAGAATTTTTTATGGTTAATATGTGTCATTATAGACCAAATTAAAATGTATTTACCAAATTTGATAAAATTATCTACAAAATTGCAACTTGTACTTGCACAATGTTAACATGGACAGACAACCAGCCAGACGGATGGATGGACATCATTAGATCACTTTAAACAGTAATTTAAGTCGGTCGTTATACTTAAAGATTGGTCCAGATTTATATGTATTACATCGCCAAATAAGTATATAATTGCTTTTTCCTTAATTTTTGCTTATATAAATATAAAATTTGAAAGCTTAAACAACATTTATCTTTAAGGACAACCTGCTTACCAGTTAAGAGTAAAAATTAACTGCCCGTTCGCCGATATCGAACGTTAACGTTCGCATAGAAAATTACATTTAAAACAAACACAATTTTTGAAATTTTGTTTTTGTTTTAAATGTTATTTACTATGCGAACGTTAACGTTCGATATCGGCGAACGGGCAGTAAATGTAGATGGCGAAACTGAAGCACCCATTAGGTATACAAATAGATATTTAAAACATAAAAACCAGAAATTTTAAAAAAAAAATTTGTGTTATTTGCTGCGAAAGCTCTTGTTAGCATCTAAAAAATTTAACGTGTATCAAAATATGCCTCAAAAAGGCTAAATATGCGCTATAAACTTAAAAAGTTCTGCAAAAATGATCTTTTACCCAAATTATGCAAAAAAAAAAAAATGCTCTAAAGGGTAAAATATGCAAAAATATGCACTAATAAATCGATGCCAAAATTCATAAAAAGCTCTAAAACGGATAAATATAATGTTTCTGCCTTCATTAGACGCACAACAAAAAACATGCAATTGCATATTTATGGTTTCCCTGCTTATAAGTATATCTGTACCAATATGAAAAGTAGCTTATGTCGAATATTGTAGTTTGCAGATATCCTTCGTTTGGTTGAAGTTTTGTTCGAGGAGGTTTTTGCTTTAAGTCCGTATATAGCTTATTAGAAACAAGTGTTACAAAGGCTTAAAGTTAACATCTGAGAAAAATTTGAGAAAATATTACAGATCTACAACTTTCTAATTTTAATCACTTACTTTTGTTTTATGTTGACTTAAGCTACTCTTCCATGTGGGAACACTTATATTAATACATTTATTTGCGCGTAATTTTTAATTAAATTCTTACGATTTTACAAAGAGTGTCTATGATAGAACTAGTTCTTTTTACAATAATGCTTTCGAATTTTTGAATAAAAGCATGGCATATTATAGTTCTAGAATGGTGATTTTAGAATCAAATCTATGTTATAGGAAAATTTATTTCAAGTTCAATATTTGTTTTTTGGAGCAGTAGCAAATCGAAGTTTTATTGAGAGCAGATTTTGTCCAGTCTTATAATTGTATTGGTGAAATTTTTGCCCTGCAGAAAAAGATACCAGTACTTAGCTAGAAATACACTGGTTGGTATTTACTTTAAATTAGTTGCACTTTGGATTTTTTAGTATATCAAACTATCGTATTTAACGTTGGGTTGTCATACCCAGCAAAAACTTTGCTTACAAAATAAGCAGAAAAATAATGAGAACTTAAGGCAACGAGTACTTATTTTTCTACTAGAAAAAGTACTTATTTTTGTTCGCGATGTCCCAAAAGTAATCCTTTATAATTTGGACAATTACAACCTAAAAAATAATATCTTTATTTTATACTTAAAAGTTGTATAAAAATATGTAGTTACCAAAAGAGACAAGAAATAACTACTTTCAAATTAACTTTGTAAAAGTTTAAACACACACTAATTAAAATTGCTTTGAAATCTTATTGAATTGATGTTGAAAAAGTGTACACAATAAAGAGTGCTTTTGCTGCACAAAATTATTTATAGCTCTAACATTATAAGAACAACGTGTCTATTAACATATGTTATTATATGGGCCTGTCACAAAAATAAATTTCGATCGAAAGTTTTTTAATTCTGACAAAGCTTCTTCAGAAAACGAAAACCGATACATTTTCTCGGAATGAAATCACTTTTAATTTGTCGATCGAAGAAAGTTTTTGTTTTGGCTACGGATTCAAAACAATTTTGAACAATTTTTGTGACAGGCCTGAATATGATCTTCAAAAAAACATCGTTAACATTAGATTGATATCACTAATAACGAAAATATATTGTGTTGGTAATTTTATAGCATATATATGTATATATTTACATACATTTGACTGATTTTTGGATTTACTATGTATTTCACATCGAAATTATTCTTAAAATTTTATAATATTACCGGATATCTAACAAATATTAATATAGTATATTGCAAATTGATTTAAAAAATTATTTAAAGTCATATAATAATAACTTATTTAAGTCATTATACCAAAGTATTTTTTTGTAATGTATAATTATGACTTATTTAAGGTATTATAATAAAGTTATTATTTTATATATAACTTATAATGCAAAAAGTGGCGAATAAAGCTACAAAGTAATGAATTCAAGAAGTCATTAAAAGTAGCATTGTAAGCTAAGTTCTTGCTGGGTAGGAGCCCAACTAGTTCATTCTTATGCATTTTCAAAATAGGTTAAAACTAGTTGCAAAAAAAAATTTGACAATTCCCCTCAATATTTTTTTCATACTTAAGCTAAGTGTGGCACTTGTCAAATATTTGACGAAAAAAATGGGACCACATGCAAACTAAAATATAATTGCTATATTTATTTTATTTATAATACCACATTTTACATAAAACTGTTTTTTGCTAGGTCTAGCAAAATAATTAGTTTTATTTTATGATAGTAAGACCATGTTAAATATCACTAACCATTAGCAAAAGTAGTGGTTACGCTTATTTGGTCAAATAGTTTATAAGTGTGTAAAGGTAAAGTGGCCGAAATTCAACGAAATTCAAGTTACAAATTTGTTCATGATCTAGGGATAACTTGGAATATTTTTATTCGGAGATAAAATATTCGATTGTAAAGTATAAATACGTTTATTGAAAAGAAAAGGAGGTAGCATAATTAATCTTCTTAAAGACCTTCAATACTGCGGCCTTTTTGGTATTTCCCGATGAATTTTTTTCAATTCATTTTAACTTTTTTGTTTAGATAGAACATATGTACGTTCATATTCATACATATGTATAAATGTTTGATTTTATTTATACAATTCCCTAAGTGGATTTCATTCTCTTGTCTCTTTTGTTGGTATCTTTGCAAACTTCAAGTATCTTGGGCTTTTCGCGTTTCCGGTTTTCATTCATGTAGATAAACATAGTACAAGTACGAAATAGATAGAATAATGTTCATATGCATATTTTTTTATTCGTTTTCATTTTTGTTGTTGTATTAGTTTAAGGTATTGTTATTTTCCATTCTTTTCTTTATTTGCTGTTGTTGTGTCATTTCAGATGATATTATATTTAGTTGTTGTTTTCGTTGCTTTTGTTTTTTTTTTTTTTTTGGAAAATTAAAAAAAAAACAGGATATCCTAGTTTTTCTCAATTTTCTTACTATTGCTTGTTTGCAAATTGTTTGTTGTTATTCATTCTTATGCCTTTATCTAAACTTTTTTTTATTGTTGTTGCTATAATTTCAACTTTTGTGTATAACAATGGACTTTTTTTTTAATAAAAGTTAAATAACAAATAGAAGACGAGAATACTTTAACAAAAAGAACATCAATAAATAGAATAAAAATATGAAGAATAAATTTAAATTGAAAATGCAAAAATTGAATTGTTATCTTTTATTCTGTGGCACCGGAAGAAACCTATAAAAAATTCTATTTTTTTTTTATTTTTATTCTTTTTTGTATTAAGTTAAATGTAAAGGACGACATTTTTCGATACTCTTTCTTATACATAGCGCACTTAATCAACAAGAGGGTATTAACTCTACAGTTAAAAATTTGGAATAGAAGCAAAACAATTTTTAATTTAACATTGAAAACATATGAGAAATAATTTTAAGACCAACCATTTAATTACCAAAAAGTAGACAAAATAGCACGATATTTTTACAGCGAATAGATATGAATATACCGTTTAGATTTTTTCGAAAAAGTGAAAAAAGAAAATTTTGAGTTAGTACCCTCTTGTTGATTAAGTGCGACATGTATTTTCTATTATATTCTTTATACGTTTTTTGGTTTCTTAATATTTCTTTTATTATGGGTTTTATTTTTTCTAATTATTACATACTTTTTACACATATGAAGAATATTTTCTAGGCTTCCGTTGTTATGATTAATTTATTTCTATTTTGTACTAAAACTTGTCAAATTAAAGAACTTTTTATGTGTAAACTAACACAAGTATTTAGATGACACAATTATGACAGGTGATCAAAATTTGTTTTGCGTTCCATAAAAAATAAAGGACTTTATTCTTAAACAAGCTCAATATAGGTGATAATCTTTTTTTTTCTAGGTAAAAATAATAAATATATTTTTTACGTTAAGTGTTTACAAAACACTTATTTTGATTTAACCGTGGTCTGTATCTCTTAAATAAAAGTGACAGAAACATGATAAACAACTTGTTGTGAAAATTTTGATTAAATCAATTTAATAAATCAGTCGACCTAAAAATCTTTTTGTCATTTTGGTGTCGGTCCCCGCTCGTTGGATGATATGATATTTTATTCGCTGTTGATGTTTTTATTTATTTATTTATAAGTTATATACAAAAAAAAAAACAGTTTTTATGATAATAGAAGTGCAGTCAAGTTATTTGGTTTTACAGCTGAAGAAAAAATATTTTAGGTTTTAACAAAAATCATTTTAATTAAGTTATAACTATTGAGCAGGTAATAAAAAAAAGTTACATTATTACATTCAGAACAGAGATGTTAAATGGGGTTTTAAATTTTGAACCAACTTCCGAAAAGACATGTACTTTTTGGACTTTCACGGTACCGTTTTCTTTTAATTTATTAAAACAACAAAAAAGTACATAAAATTTCAATTGTACACAAAAAAACAAAACTTAACATTAAAAGGTACACTCATAAAATTATTAAAGAAACTGATAGTGGGTTATTAAATTCGTTTTCCGTACTGTTACTATTTAATAAAAATAAAGTTATTTTACGAATAACTTTATAATTTAAAATTTATCTTTGTTAATAAAAAAAAAAAACAAACTACCAAAAAATAATGTTTTTCCATACTAATATTGTTTTGTAGATTGATTTTTTGCCAGTTAAATTAAATTTTTTTACGGAATATGCTGTTAAATAAAAAAAAAATAAAAATTTATGTAAATTTAAATTTATTTTAAATAAAATGTAAATGATCCGTTTTTAAAATAGATTTTTTGTTGTTTAAAATGAATTTTCTGTGGGATTTACCTACATAATATTTTGAGTGTATGAATAAAATAAAGTACATAAAAGGGTTATAAATATATGAGATCAAAATCAGGCACTTATTTGTTAAGTTAATAAACTATTTGAAATTTTACATTCTAGCAGCATGAATTTGTCGATCTTAACCAATCCCTTGCTTGTATAAAACTTGATAATGTTGGCACATGTAGTCTGTGACTTTCCTTATTTTTTATTATATTTTGAAAAGAAAAAACTCTACACATTTGCAGACAAATGTGGAATGGATAAAATACCAGCAACGACTCTAGAAATGTCAGGAAACATATGGACATTAATCTCATTTTGTAAATTAGCTACTGCCGACCAAAAACTACAAATATTTTCAGTTTTTAACGACTGCAGTTGCACGACATCAGCTAAAGCTCTAAATGGATTATTGATTGAATCAAAATTTGCAATTTCATTCGGGAACATTTTTACAAGAAGAGGTACAATACAACTTGTTTTACCTGAAATAACATTCTCATGAGTAAATTTATGGAACCACATTAAAACTTCGTTATTAAACTTTGACTTTGGTTCTCAAAACTTCGCAAAATTTTATATAAAATTATTTTGCATTTTCTTTAATTTCTTTAACAATATCAATATTGATATTATTTGTAGAAATATATAAATCCACTTCTGTTCCGCAATAAATTTCTTCAAAGGACATGTGATTCTTGTAAATGTCTACGATAGAGATATCACATTCATCCAAAATATTGTTATTGATGAAATTACGTGAAATTTTTATTCATGAAATTACGTGCTATTTGAAGGAACAAAAAAGTTAGCCTTTGTAAAAATACATGCATTCGAGCATCTTCTGATTGCATTTCTAAATTAACAATGTTAATAATTTAAAGTGCATATTCCATAAAAAAAACTACAATTTAAAAGAAGGATTTTTAAATCCTGATGAAAGAAATAATAATTAAAAAAATAAATGCAATGAAAAGAACTCAATAATTTGTTTGCTTTACTAAAAATTCAAAAAGGGGGAACTATGACAAATTTTTAAATTGTACCAAATGAGTCACGGTAGTACCACGGTACCTTAGAAGATCAAAATGTACCAGAAAAAGTACAATTGTACCAACTTTAACATTCCTGATTCAGAATATAATTTATAAAATACTAAAAAATATTAAGAAGCAAATGTATTATATGTGCATGCAGTTTATACTTAGAATAGGTCAAATCAGATATTTTCTGGATGGCAAATTATTTAAAGTTCTAGTTTTATTTTCAAATCATCAGTACGAATGAACAATAGGTTTGAGCGTCACTTTTTTTTGGTAATTTTAATTCCGAATATCCATTAAACGTTGCTTTTAATTCTCAGATACATTGGAAATATAATAAAAAAAAAAAATAACAATTTAAAAAAATACAAGTAAAAAAAAATTAAAAGTTTAAATTAGTCTACCAAATGTTTACCAAACACCTGTGTTTTAAATACATAAAATAAACTTAAGACTTCGGCCAATTGCCCACTATGGAGTTGAGCTTGAATAAATAAATCCGTTAGAACGAATACTTAACACTTAGATTTCCCAAAACACACTTTAAATATTTTTTTTAATTACAATTTATTAAAAAAAATAGAACGCGAAACGTCAGTAGAAAGGAAGAAATAGAGATGGATTTGGTTTGTCAGATTTTCGATTATTTAGTTGACATGGACACAATATTCTTAGAAAATACCAAACTATCTTCGAAGTGCTATATTCGTGGACTTATTGTGATAACAACTTAAAATTACGTCGACAATGACTTATGAAATAGGGGTGAATATTTTAAATTAATATACCCTGCAGATATCGAGACTAGTCCATACATGCGTGTAAAGAGTAGTCCATAAAGGAGTAGGAGTACTCCAAAACTACTCCAATTATATGGTAAAAAGGTGGTCTGTTTAACATTACGATGTCCTAGGAGTGGACCATATAATCCACCGAAGTAGTCCCTAAACTACTCCATGGAGTACTCAAGTGCATTAGTTACAAAAGTACTCCATGTTACTACTTTTTCACTAATCGCCTTTTATGGCATGCACTGTAATCCATTATTGCTATTATTATATATATTTACTTGGTATTTTTAATTTTTTTTTTCACAAATCTTAAAAAACGTTCCTGTTTCACTTTTAAATAAACAATTAATAGTGGACAACATCAGGGCTACCAATGTGTAATACTGTAAACTATAGTATAGTATACCTATACATCATACATATACATCAATTTGTCTAAGATAGTCCATACTACAGTACATTGGACCATGTTGTAAGTAGTCCATTTAAGCCACAATGGACCACGTAGTCCAATATAATCTGCAGGGTAATGCAAAGGCTTAACGAGTATGTGTAAACAGACGAGGATTTCTGGTCGAGACCCTCTTATTACACAGAAAATATACACTATTTTTTTACACACAGAAAAAAATATTAAATTTCTCCAATCACCAAATTTATTCCAAATTCATAATATCAAGCAAACAAGTTGTTGATTTTGCACCAATTACCAAAATGATTATATTGATTACTAAAAATTTTAAAATTTTGAAAAAATGTTTTCAATAAATGATATTTTTAATTTTAATAAAAAAAGTGATCAAAAAACTTTGCCATTTCAAACAATGTGTTAATTTATTTAAATAAATATTGACAATTCCCAACAATAATTCTACATGTTTAAATTATTTTATTTTAAACGAAAAAAGTCAATTAAGATTTTTTGTTATTCAAATAAAATGTTAATTGAAAATTTTTTTCAAAACAACTAATATGTTTATTAAATCAAAATTAAATTTTTAATTTTCTTTCAACTAAAAAAAATAATTGATTCAATAATCACATTAATTAAATTTTAATACTTTTTAAACTATTTTTTTAATTTATAAAACACTTTTTTCTGTGCACTGAAGATCAGATTTGAAATGAAGTTATGAGGTAAATTTTTTAATTCCCAAGTTTTTGTCATATATTATAAAAAACAGTTTCTAAGCTAATATTAGGTCGCTGATAACAAATATGAAATTCATTTACTTTTCTTAATACGTTTTATTTAGTGCTCTTGTTTATTGGCAAAAAGTTCAAGAACGATTCACTGAACGAAATAAGTTTTACACCGTTAAAAATTTAACTCGCTGTTCTTTCAGCCAATACAATAAATGTGTTGATCACAGAAAAAAGCTTTTTTTTTATCAATTAAAAAACATTATTTAAAAAGTATTTAAATTTAATTAATGTAATAATTGAATCACTTATTTTTTTAGTTCAAAGAAAATTAAAAATGTGATTTTGATTTAATTAACATTTTAGTTGTTTTGAAATAAATTTTTAATTAAAATATTAATTAAATAGCAAAAAATCTTAATCAATTTTTCCATTTGAATTTAAATAATTTAAACTTGTTGAATTGTTGTTGGGAATCGTCAATATTGAGGCCCTAATCATGTCAAACGCAGCGCAACGCCAAAGAATAACATTGAAAGCACAAACAATGTCATACATATTTTATAATTTTGTTGTTGCTTTCAACAGAAATGTTTGAAATTGCAGTTTTTTGATCATTTTTTTAATTAAAATTAAAAATATAATTTGTGACCCGGTCCATGAAAAGGTGGCTTATGACTCAAAAACAAAATTTTGAAAAATCAGCTGTTAAAGATAAATAATATCCGAACCAAAAAAAAAGTGAAAAATAAGTTTTTAAGTCATAAGCCAGGATCATAGACCGGGTCACATTTATTGAAAAAAAAAAATATACACAATTTTAAATTTTTAGTAATCAATATAAACATTTCGGGTAATAGTTGCAATATCAACAACTCGTTTGCTTGATATTATGAATTTGGTATAAATTTAGTGATTAGAGACAATTTTTAATTTTTTCTGTGTTTGGAATTTATTGAGTTACAGGAATTAAAAAATTAAAAGAGTTTATTTCTAGACATTTTGCAAAAAGCTATCATTTTAAATTGCTCCACACCCAGAGAAAAAATATGTTTAAATTTGGTCACCTCCAACAAAACTATTTTTAAAGAGAATTGCAAATTTTTGTTTAAATTTAACCATACTATTGTCACCGACAAACATATTATTGTTAAATTAGTCCTCCATCAAGAAGGCACAACCATATTATGGTTGCCTCCGAACATCTTTTGGTTAGTAATAACTTAAATATGTTTAACATTTATAATAGCATGGTTGATTTTCAACCAAAGCATGTTGCTCTTAGAAAAGAGGAAAATACTATTGTTAATTTAAAAACAAATTATTGTCATATTTAACCATAACATGTTTAGAGGCAACCATAATATGGTTGTGGCTTCTTGATGGAGGACTAATTTAACAATAATATGTTTTTCGGTGACAATAGTATGGTTAAATTTAAACATAATATGATTAAAATTTTGTCTAAAAATAGTTCTGTTGGATGTGACCAAATTTAAACATATTTTTTCTCTGCGTGCATTAAGAAGTAAAAATATATAATAAATTCTAATTTATTTCATATTGTAAAACTTCTTTCTTCATAAAAATAATTAAATGAAATGAAATTAAATTAAATTTGATGAAATTTAGTCTGATTAAAATGTAAAAACTTGGATTAAAACCCTTAACCAGCTAAATAAAAAATTACAATACTAATTATTGTTAATCAGCTATTTGTCCTTCAAGTTTTACTGAAAAAGATCAACAAAAAAAAAAAAAAAAAAAAAAAAAAAAAAAAAAAACCGAAAAAGGTATTTTTGGACTTCAAGATGAATTCTTGACAAAGAGTATGAAAACCAGAACTAAGGAAGAACATGTACATCAATTAAATAGATAATCATTCAAAACAACAAACACTTTGATCCAACAAATGCAAATACCATTTGGCTTAAAGATTGATGTTTGATTATTGACTGCCAGCCGTCATTGACGACTGTGAGTGTAAAAAAGCAAAGATTTCCTAAAGAGATAGTGTGTTTACTATCGAAACATGTCAAAATCGACCTTTCCGTGACCGTGGGTTCAATCTCAGCTGCAGTGAAGTATGAAAAATGATCAATAAATATTAATTCATTAAATCTTGTAAAATTTGTTTCTTCATAAAAATAATTTAATGAGAACTATGTTTGATAAAAAAAAACTTATGCAGTGCAGCCCTGGTAGTGGGCTAAAGAGTTCGGTCGGAGAAATACATTTTTTTTTGTATAAATATAATTTAGGGTTCCTTCATACACTAACGCATCAGCCTACTATACAATAGATCGGGTCGGCCTCCATACAAAAAATAAAAAAACAGTTGTCCTTGTCACCCGCTAGAATTAAAGATATTCTGCCGTATTCATAAAAAAATAAAATGGATATGAAATCTGTTTTAAGAAAAATTTGTATGGAAATTTAGTTTTAAAATACGTTTGAAATCTATTTTATTTTTTATGAATACGGCAGATTGTAAATAAAGTTGCTAAAACAGGAAAAACATTTTTTTACCACGCCCCAAAATACAGCATTTTTTTGTTTTGTTATATAAAGCGCCGCCATTTAAAGTCTTGAAACCTTTCGAATTTCAGTAAAGGCCGCGATTCAAAATCCTACGCAATCGTACGATTCATTCACAGGAAAATCTGACAGAATTCTATCCGACCTAAAAAAAATGTCTGCAAAATCTGCTGTCAATGACACACTATTCCACAAAAATTATGCAAACTCAAATGACTCAGCGACTTTACAAGAAAATGCAACTCTGATCGCATAGAACCTATCAAAAGTCTAAAACATTTGCAAGTAGAACAGACTTGTCAAAAATATCTGTCACTCAATTCAACTTTAAAACACACTGTCATACATTATGAGCACACACGATTATTTTGACATATCGTGCGACTGAATACCGGCCTTAATGGCCACTCCTGTTTTCCCTGGTGGATGTAACATTTAGAAGTAAGAATCCTCTGGATGCTTGACGTCCTCGGGGAGACGTAAAGCATCCCCCGTGGGGGAAGGGGAGATGAATTATAAAAAAAACTATAAAGCCCCTGCATTTAAGGTATTTATATAAAGTGTCCAAAAGAAATATAATTGTAAAATTGGATATCGCTTTGACTTTAAGCCGTACAGGTGTTTTTTACACCTGCCCCAAAAAAAGGCGAAACAATATTTTCGATCGGCGATGCAGCGGGTTACGATATTTTTCTCTCTTCTCTTTCTTTCAAGATGCATTAAATTCGCAAAACAAAAAGTTTATTTAATGGCTAATTTCGTAACTTTTCTCCAAACAGTTTTCTTGCTTTTTTTTAATATGCCACGTAAAATTTGTCACCACCATTGGCGTGAGAAGATATTTCAAAGTGTTACATACTTTAAATTAAGGCAAACTTGAGGGCATTATTCCGAAACTGAAAGTAAGAAAGTAAAGTCGGTCAAGCCCTAGCAAATATACTGTAATCCGCAGTATTTAGAGCTACATTTTCGAGATTGTCCCTATTTGGGACCCGTGGGTAATTATGGACCTGCCGGAACAAAATTATGTTATATGAGGTTAAGATTCATAAAAATTTTTTTTGTGCCAATCATTTTCTAGATATCTTAATGTTTATGAGATTATTCTGATCTTAAAATTTGGTACGATGATAAAGATTGCAATAAAAAAGTTTTGGACCAAATTGTATCTAAATAACAGCACTATAAGATGGTTTATGACACAAAGACTCTTTTCCGGAAAGAAGCTTTAGTATTTGTTTTAATTTATTATATAATTTTGTTCTCTTGTTGAATATGTAACATATATGCATAGATTAGCATGTATGTATATGTTAAATACATTTGACTGGTTATAAAGATACTTTTGGCTATAATTTTATAAATAGACACTGTATAACAGGCAGTTTTTTCAATGAGTGATTAATGGACAATGAAAAAAAATTCATTACATATGTGTATAAATCCAACAACGATTAATCTTTTGACTTTAAAAGCACTTGCCATTTCGTTAAGTTTACTCATTTATGAAAAGAAAATAAATAATAAAAATGAATTATACGAATGCAAATTGTACATTCGTACAGTTAAAAGTTGAATAATTAAACATTTATCAGCTGCAGCAAATCATGTGTTAAAAATGCTGTTAACTTTACAAACACGAGCATTTATCTGGAGCAAAAGAACTAATTTTAAAGAACACGGACTGCCATTAAAAAAAAAACATCAAGGAGTAGTTTTGCAACGATAAAGTCCTTTTTGCAGAGCAGACAACACAACAATAAAATTAAGGGACACAGACGTACACACATGTGGCACAGCATGAATGTTTGCACATTATTTTATGCTCATTGCCACAGACTCATTTAGCATTTTTGAGCAAGAACACCAGTATGTGTGTGTATGCCTGCATGAGATGAAGATGTGTAACAACCGCAAAACACATTAATATGCACTTATAAGATACATTTATGATTGTTTATGATGAACACACACAGCAAAGTAAGAGTACACAAGATACTATTTTTTGTTGCTGCTGATTGTATTTTTGTTTTCTTTTTCCAACTTCAACAACATAAACATTAAACAACAAGTTAAAAAAAAAACAAGAAAAAGAAACAAACCACCAAATAAACAAATAAAAATTTAAAACAAGAAGAACGAACATCATCAGTTTATGTTTGCAATTCTACGATGCATTCATGTATGGCTTGATAATTTTGATGTGTTTTAAAAAATGAGATATTAATTTTAATTTTTTCTTCTTCTTCGCCTTGCATTTTCTTTAATGGGCAACAAGGGAAGTTTTTAATAAATGAATAAAATCATATATAAAAAACAAAAAAAAAAAAAAATTACTTGCACATGTGTTTGCAACACAAGATACTTATGAAATATAAAAGAAAAAAAATTATAAACATATTTTCACTTGAACGCATGCCAATCAATGCGTGCATACTTTAGATTGTGCTTCATTCATTTGTGGCCAAAACCATGCATAATGCTGCTGGTGATGAGCATGATGATAATGATGACTATGATCATTTATACAAATGTGTTACTAAGTAGGCATCATCTCTTCATGTAGGTAATTGAGAAATGTAAATAAACAAAATAAATCTTTTCTTAACGAGAACTGTTTTTAAAAAACACAGAATATTGAAGGGGATTTTTTGTTTTAAGTGCCTAAGATAAATTACTGTAGCTGTTCACACTGGGAATTGAATTGAAGTTGATTTCAATATGGAAAATTTGTAAATTTAGATAAATTTAAGGATTACTCAAAAACAAATATTTTTCTGCATTCCCTGTTTTTAAGTTAAACTTATATTAGTAATTGCGCTTTGCATTTATGTACCTAAACGAATGGTCAGCGGACGAGTTCTGGAATATAAGGCGGATTTGGCAAAACTTTTTTATCACTTTTTGCTTACAAGTTTACAATTGGCCTTTTAAGAAGTTGTCGAAAGTTTTAATGGTGGAATTTTACTACTTCATGTCTAATCGATTATTTACTTCACCATACGCAGATGAAAAACATGTTTAAATATGGTCACCTCCAAATTTAAAGCATATTATGTTTAAATTTAACCATATTACTGTCACCGATAACAATATTATTATTTAATTAGTCATCCACCAAGAAGCCACAATATTTTGGTTGCCTCTAAGCATGTTATGGTTAAATATGAAAATAATTTGTTTTTAAATTAACAATAGTTTTTCCTCTTCTCCAAGAGCAACATGCTATGGTTGAAAACCAACCATGCTATTATAGGTGTTAAACATATTTTAGTTATTATTGACCAAAACATGTTCGGAGGCAACCATAATATGGTTGAGTCTTCTTTGTGGAGGATTAATTAAACAATAATATCGTTGTCGGTGACAGTAATATAGTTAACCATAATATTGCTATCGGTGATAATAATATGGTTTATAATTTTCTTTAAAAATAATTTTGTTTGAGGTGACCATATTTAAACATAGTTTTTCTCTGGATGAAGTACTTCAGTTCTGTAACTGTTTTAATTTTACTGTCGTTAAGTAACGAGAAATCTCGGTTTCTTTAACGAACTTGTTATTATCTATTTTAAATAAACAATTATTTTTGTTGAGAAATATTGACGAAAAATATCTGTGAAAATATAAGAATGTCAAAGTTGAAATTTTTTTAAAATTAATAAATAACCACAATACTAATTATTGTTAACAGCTAAGGCACGAGCTATGTTTACATTTGTCCATCAAGTTGTGCTGAAAAAGGTCAACAAGAAAAAAGAAAGACAAAAACATGAAAAACAAAAATGTACTTTGGATTTCAAGAAGAATTCTTGACAAAAAGTACGAGAAAAAAAAAATAGAAGCCAGGAAGAACATGTAAATCAATTAAAATAGATAATCATTCATTCAAAAGCAAATTTCGATCTACCAAGGTGAAATACCATTTGGTTTAAAGATTGATGTTTGACTATTGACGTCATCCGGCTGCAATAGCCGAGTGAGTAAGACGGCAAACCCCACTGAAGAGATTGTGTGGTTACAATCGAAACTAGTCTGGGCAACCTGTCCGTGAAGTCCTGGGTTCAAATCTCAGCGCAGTCAAGAATGAAAAATTATCAAGAAAAATTTTAATTAATTTCATGTTGTAAAATTCCAGTCTTCATAAAAATAATTTAATGAAAATTAAATTCAATGAACTTAAGCCTAATTAAAATAAATTAGCTTTAAAAATAAAACATGAATAAAATTAAGGGAGTTATTTTCTAAAACACTTCACCTCACTTGAAAAATATTTTCATACAAATTTTTAAAAATTCAATAAAATTTTTTATGAAAAATTTCTCAACGCAAGGTGAAGTGATTTAGAAAATAACCCCCTAAGTAAATTGTGATTATATTTTTTAACAAATGTATTAGTTTTAATTTTTTTTATATATTTATAGGGAAAAAGTTCGAGGTGCCCGAGCCACTCTAGAGCAACATTCTGCTCATATATTTTACATCCACACTACTGTATGTGGAGAAGATATTATGTGCTTGTGCTAATGTGTATAATACATTTAATTTTTGGAGGTAACGAATACCGATACCGATATATCGGCGATACTGCATTTTTGCCGATATATCGGTATCGGCGATATTTTACTGCCGATACGCCGATTCATTTTTATAGTTTTTTTTTGAACAAACACTTTTAATTTTTTTTACTTCAGGTCTGCTTCAAACGGAGGTGAGAATTATCTCCTCAAAAGTTGAGAATACTTTGTTTTTTAAACAAAAATCGTATTAATTTTAATTTGAATGTAAATAATCTCTTATACTGATTTTTGTTAAAAAAAAAAAATTAATTAATTTTACCATTAATTTAAATTCATTTCTTTGTTTTTAAAATCTTATTAAAATTAATTTTAAATATTAATAATCTCTTACACTGTAATTTTGTATAATAAATAAATTACTCTACTTGAGTTTTATTAATTTTACCTTGAATTTAAATTTAATATTCGTATGGCCATCGGTATCGCCGATATTTCTCTTTGAGTATCGGTATCGTATCGGCAAAAAGGCGTATCGTTACTTCCCTATTAATTTTAGGTTCTACTCCACCTTTTAGTATTCGGATTGACTCAGAATCGATCTAACGAGGTCCGTCCTTCCATCCGGCGGACCAGTTGGTTGACTGTCTAAGCTAACGTTGCGCGCAAAGTACAGGTCGCAATTTCGGAAATTTTTGATCAAATTTGGCACATACATATGTATATGTAAATTATCACAAGGCCGAAGCCTATTCAAGGGTTGGAAGTGGAACATAATTTTGCAGAGCCCAAATACAAATTTCTTTCCAGAAAAGGCTTTGTGTGCCTATAAACCGTCTTGTATTGCAGTTTTTTAGGTTTAATTAGGACCAAAAATATTTTATGGCAACCCTAATGAGCATAGGAAATTTTACTGGAATCGGTCCCATAAAAATATACTCTCGAAAAAGCTAATAATAAGTAGCTTTTATAATATGTAACTTCTATCTTTTCTCATAGCTTGTAGTAATCATAGTAATAGCAGTTGATATTTAGAAAATATTTGGCATTAAAATCTCTTATGTGAATCCTAACCTCACATTCTTTGGCGGAAACAGAAAAATTGTAAAAATTTCATTACAGAATATCTATTATGACAATTATCGTCAACGAACGAAGTTTGACCACTAAACGACAATTTTTTGTCGTTAAAAAGTTATAGAATTTCAGTACAGTTGTGCGCACTATAGGCCGCCTTATTCAACTGGCCCAATTTAGCAACTCATAATAGATGAGACCCTTTTGATCCGACTAAAAAGAGAGCATTGGATAATCAGCTTAAGCGTTGATTTGGCTGGTTGACCTGCATAAGCAAACGATTTTTTGCACTCCGGTTTATCGTAATAATTCTTTTTATTATCGACAGCTGTGGAAAAGATTAAGATAGATATCTGGCCTGAAGCCTACCCCATGGTGGATCTTAGCCACTGGAATAACATATTCAGTGTGAACCGATTACACAGTACAACATTTTTCAGTTAATTGATTGCCAACTCAATTCTGTGAACTGTATGTGAAAATAGACCCAAAAAGAAGAATTTCTGCATCATTCGTTTTGTCTTCTTACCTGCGATTTGAAGTAAGTACTATCGTATAGGGGAATTTATCACGTTTTAGGCCCTGTTGTTTGACATAGCTCGACAACCACTAGCCCAATTTAGTTGGAATAAATTCTGTTCATATATTGTTTTCCTATACAAGTAACACTTTCGAAGTTAAAAATGAATGTAAGAAGGGAAAAAATTATTTTTTGCCTAAAAATTTAAATTTTTTTTTTTTAAAAATACATAAAAAATCCAAAATGGAAAAAAGTTTCAAGTCTAGTTATTTTTTCGCAAAGTCACATAACCTATGAGCAAAATGAGACAAAGATCATAAAAATCGATGCACGCGTTTCGCTTTTATTCGCAATTGAGTAAATGTATGAATTTCAAAAATTTGTTCGAGATATGCACAACATTATTTGGAGAAAACATTGACACCTTTTTCATGATTCTGAGAATTAAAAAAAAGGAATAAACAAAAGGTTATTTGATTTTTATGATTGCGGTAATAAATGTACGTGGACAATTAAACGGAAAGTGGACCTTTTTATTATTTGGGTTTTTCCGGTGGCTACCTATATGATTTTTTTACAGAAATTGCACCCACATTTAAGGGTGGTCATTATTTGGAAAGTTTTGCACAGTTTGAAACGTACAAGTGCTGAATCAGGTATATAGCCAGCCGCCCTTAAAATATGCGCCCATTTATAAGTACCTGGCAGTAACATATTCAAAAATACGTAGTATTTATAGGTGTGCATTGATCGATTTTTGGCATTCAGCCAGTGCCGACGAACGCGAACAGTAAAAGTGATTTTTCTCCAGTTTTTTAAAAGTGAATAACAACAAAACATAAAATATATCAATATGGAAAACAACAAGTGCCCATATTTGGATGAATATTGTTACGTTTGTGGTCATATCGTCCGAAAAATACAGAAAAAAGATCGAAAAAATTTGTTTACTGAGCAATTCAAAACCGCGTATTGTAATTATTTCGATGAAGCAGATTTAAGTGGTGCAAATTTTACGCCGAACACAGTGTGCAACAGTTGTTATACTACCCTTCTAAAATGGATTCACGGAAAAAGTAGAAAGTTATCTTTTATGAAGCCAGTAATTTGGGTGGAAGACACAACTGGACATGATGAATCCAGGTGCTATGCATGCATAAATTTTCGTCCTGGATTAAACAGACAACAATTGAAAACAAAAGTATACACTGCTGCATTTACTGCCACACTTCCAGTGCAACGCCCTGCTGATACCGATGCACCTAAACCTCCGAGTGCGGATACTGTGTCCCTGCTAGCCGAAACCGTTTTCACCAATCCGACCGATTTGGATGATGCTGATTGGATACCCGATATTGAAAATAGTGCACCACAACCGCTACCACAAATCGAAATGGATTACATTGTGGCCAAGCTGGGACTATCACAACACGACTCCGAATGGCTGACATCATTTTTGAAGAGAAGAAAACTCACACAGCAAAATGTCAGCGCAACATCATACCGACAACGCCAAGCTGACTCAGACCATGAATATGAACAACCTACGAAGAAAACAAGATCATCAGAACCACAAGCGTCAACTTCTACAAGGATGGATATTGCCAATAATTGAAAAAATGTTCTAAATTTTGTTTTTATGCATATTATAATTGCGTATTAATTGCATATTATTTTATTTTCATTAAGTTTTTATAAATAAAGTTTTTTTTTGCATGATAATTTTTTAATTTATATTTTTATTTTTTTTTTAAGGGTGGTGGCTATAACTGATTTTTGAAATTCATACCTTTACTCAATTGCGAATAAAAGCGAAACGCGTGCATCGATTTTTATGATCTTTGTCTCATTTTGCTCATAGGTTATGTGACTTTGCGAAAAAATAACTAGACTTGAAACTTTTTTCCATTTTGGATTTTTTATGTATTTTTAAAAAAAAATTTAAATTTTTAGGCAAAAAATAATTTTTTCCCTTCATACATTCATTTTTAACTTCGAAAGTGTTACTTGTATAGGAAAACAATATATGAACAGATTAAGGGAATTGTAATTCTTAATTTTTTAAAATTTATTTCAACTAAATTGGGCTAGTGGTTGTCGAGCTATGTCAAACAACAGGGCCTAAAACGTGATAAATTCCCCTAAACGATAGTACTAACTTCAAATCGATACTAACTTCAAATCGCAGGTAAGAAGACAAAACGAATGATGCAGAAATTCTTCTTTTTGGGTCTAATTTCACATACAGTTCACAGAATTGAGTTGGCAAATCATGTGTTGTACTGTGTTATTAAAGTAATTAAAATTTTGTTGTGTATTGAAACCAATGCGTTTAAGACTTTGGTGTTTACCATGAAACAAACACACATTTATTTAATAGCGGTCAAAAGTAAATGTTGCATATTAGAATTCATGTAGAAAAACTAAAATTTCGCTTTAAAAAAATATTATGTGTTCATGCCCCAATGATGACAAAATTACAACGTCACACAAATTTTAAAGATTTATTTTTTTTTTCAGTCCAACAATAAAACAAAACTCAATCTGGCTTATTTTGTTGGCGAATGAAAGAAAATGATTGTTGTTTATTTAACATTAATATTTTTTTTAATCATTTTGTTTGCCGCGATACTCCAATGTATTCGGTTTATTTTTGTACGCTTTTCTAGCAACATGCAAACAAATGTGTTTAGAATATTGTTGTTGCTGTTGCTCTTCTCAATGGTTTTTTTGTATATTATTCTAAAATAAAAATTGTTGACACTTGCTTTTGTTTGAGTGTCATTGAAACTTCATTTTTTGTTCAAACTTCTTTGTCATCGTCATTATGTATTTTGAAACATTTGGTTAAAGCTTTCTGCAGGAAGATGCTTATCAAAATATACAAATGAAAAATAAAAGAAAGATGAATGGAACAGAAAAAAAGTCACAAAGTAAACAAACTTAAAGAATAACATACAAATGTAGAATTTACGAGGGTAATCAGAAAATTTACTTTATGTATACACAAAGTATGTAAATATGTATGTATGTATATGTATATGTATATGTAGGTAATAACTGCAGCAACTTTGGTCGTCTTGTAAACTCTGTGACCCCTGGCAGGCACTTTAGTCTAATAGTTCTAATGATTAACAATTTATAATGATTAAGAACATATATATCGTCACCTTAGAGGCAAATGGACGTAACTTCAGTTTTATTTTTTTTACAGGAGAAACGAAAATAATTACAAAATCACATTGGTTTTAAATGTTTTAAAAATTTACTTATATAATGGAGGCTTATTTATTTTTTAAAAATTGTTTTCTTTAAAATGTTTATCTTATCAAGCTTATGGTTAATTTGATTTATTTTTTATAAAAAATTGACAATAAGCTTGGTCAAATATAAATTTTAATTTATAGATGATCGAAAAAATGTATAATTATATATTTTTATGTTAGGCACGTCCTTGTGCCTTACTTCTTTCTGAAACATGAAGACTTAACTACACTAATAAATTTTGGATGTACAACCAATAACGCCACAAATAATCGAACATCCACGTATTTAAAACTGTACTTGTCAAAAGCAAATAAAAACTGCTTCTGTAAATGGCAGCTTGCATTAGCAGCGTAAAATTTTGAACTAGAGCGCGTTCTATTTTCATCAGTCATTTGTTTGAGGCGGCAAATATACATTTCAATATTTTTATTTACACATATTCTATAAAAAACAACATTTTTAATTAACTGAAGTACAATTAAAAGTTAATGGAAATATAAATCATTGAATAATTTGTTATTGTGAACGATTTTAGGTTTTGCTAAATGAAACCTATAATTACATATGGATTTTACATCTGGCAAAGCAACTGCACTAAACGTGTCGTGTAAAAGTAGATTTAGTAAACTTTTCAAGTTTTTTTTATTTAATAAAAGTACTTATGTATTTATATTTTAACTTATTTTTTATTTATATTAAAAAAAAAGTATTTATGTTATTAAGATATTTGCGGAATTTTAAATGAAAATAAAATGAATAATTTTTATAAATTTAAAGCTTCAGTCCATACAAAAGAATTCATAAGGTTTTTATAGGACATAAGAAGCTTTTTAAATTTACGAAGAAATTCAGTCATAAAAATTACGACAATCTGCTGGTACAAATGGTTTTATGTCTTGGATAGAAGAAATAAGTTTGGACTCAATTTAATCTTCAGACTCTATTCCGAAAGAAGCTTCTATTGGGGCTATGTGAAATCTGTGGCAATTAGGAAAAAGTGCTTATGTCTATCTTTGTAGGATAGAAATTAAAAATTTTAAAGGTGATTTTTGAAAATTTACTCCTTTTATATTTTATACTCATTACTTCTTCACGGCTATATGAAGAAGGCCATACGCAACGCGACCCAGAGGATCATTTGTGCAGCCTGTGTATATTACCATGTCAGGTGCAGGCTGTGTATAAAGACTATAACCCGGCCGGTGAAATATCGTAGATTTCAATTGGGCCTATAATTTGTCCCCCGAAAAAATTCCTAAGCTAAGTTACCCTTTCTCAAGGAGAGAATGGGGAACTCTTGCCCGGCTACAGGACAGAGTCGCTAATCTCTTGGACTGTCTGAATCCAGAAATGGACGGCCATGTTTGAAGGAATTCACGTTCGGACCATGTTTGCAACATCCCTTTAGTATGACTGGCAGGGACGCCGACGAAAGACTCAGGGCCTATAAATGGTCGACTAGCGCCCCTGCTTACTAAGTAGTCTGCCCTTTCGTTGTACACATCTCCCTCGTGGCCGGGAACCCAACACAAATTCGTTGAGCTTCCCCATATCGTTCAGGGATGCAAAACATTCCATTACCAACCTGGACTTCACCTCTAAATAAGGTAGTGCTCTAAGAGCGGCCTCGCTATCGGACATTTAAATATCCTCAAACCCTTTGCCCTTCTCCTCAGACATTCCCCAGCGCATATGAGGATAGCGTAGATCTCTGCCTGGATGATCGAAGGCTGTTTGCCCATTGGCAAGCCCCTTTGGAAAGCCGGGCCCATAATGCCCGCTCCAGTATCACCATTCGTCAGTTTCGAACCATTGGTGAAACGGACATGATCCGCGCGTCTGCGCCACCAGGATTGGTCCGCCCATTGGTCCCTATCAGGTATAAGGACATTAAAATTCTTATCCAATATCAGACTAGGCAGCACGTGATCAATTACCAAGATATATCGTTTTTGAAAATTTCAAGGATCTGCCTGTGACCCACATAGTCCCGTGCCCTGTATTCGGCAACGCGCGATATCCTGCTGACACGCCCTCTACTGCTACGGCTGTGGTTTTGTTTAAGGTTTTCTTCTTAGTCCGCGTAATTTTTTTTACCATTTCACCCAATCGACGACGCATGTTCTTATTTCGTTTTTCTTTTTTTTGTAATTCTGTACTTTTTAGGCGGCAGCGGTTGATATACTACTCTTGATGTGTGCGCATGAATTACCGTCTACGCATTGGCTAAATAAATTTTTCTTTGCATATGCGCCGTCGCAACGACGAAGTATGATGTTAATGTAACTTTAACTATAAATTTCCAGAGTACTTATTTTTTCATTTAGTATTTTAGGCTTTGTGTTTTTTATCTGATAGCAAAAAGAGCAGTGGCCGATAAAGAAATTACTGATATGCATATTTTGTCGTCCGTTTAAATGACGAATGACAAAATTAGTGTGCTTAAAATGGACTTAAATATTCCTAAGGTCGGAGTTGGGACGCTAACTTAATTTCTTATTATTAATGTATGGTAAAATAAAAAAATTAAAACTTTGTCCAACGTAAAGATCTCAAAGTGGTTCTGAGTCGATCGGTATACGTAACAAACGCTGAAGAAGATTTTTGCAAAGTATTTTCAACGATATGTTTTTCATACAGGGGTGTGTTGCGTGTTTTTGAATTAGAAAATGAAAAGTGATTACGCGTGACTCATATCTTTGTCGTTTTTGTTCAGCATCGTTTGGCAAGTTATCATGGAAAGACTCACACAACAACAGCGTCTCCAAATTGTTTAGCTGGGCTTTGAAGATCCGACGTTTTATCGTGCAATTTTTTTTTAGTGAAGAAGCACATTTTTGGCACAATGGATACGTTCATAAACAAAATTGCCGTATTTGGGCTGATGAGCAACCCTAGAGTACCAAGAGCTACCATTACATCCATCTAAAACATCGGTATGGTGTGGTTTATGGGCTAGTGGAATCACTGGTTCATACTTCTTCAAAAATGAGGAAAATCAGAATGTTACGGTCAATGGTAATCGCTACCGCAGCATGTTAATGGACTGTGTGCTTCCTGAAATTCAAGCGCATGGTCTCGGTGAGCACTGCTTTCAACAAGAGGCCATAGGGCGCGTGAAACAATGACCTTGTTGGGAAACAATTTTGGTGAGCACTTATTTTCACGTTTTGCTATGGTAAATTGACCACCTAGATCGTCCGAAATCACACCTTTGGACTATTTTATCTGCGGATAACTATATAAACTCTGAGGTTTTAGGAATAAGCTACGATTGACGCTATGCTGGAACGAGTCGCACAAAATTGGACTGTCCGAATGGGATACCTCCGATGTAGTCATGGCCAATATTGACATGATATTATTTCACACAGTAAATGCCATAAATTGTTTTTTAACCGATAATACAAATTTTAATTTCACTTTCAAATTTATGTGTTTTATTTTACATTAGAAATCAAAACTCATGATGAATCACACGATTAATGCACTTGTAGTTACGTCCGTTTGAATTTTTTTAATAAAGCCGCAATTTTGGATTCGTGGGAGTCTGAAACGTGTAGTGAACATCTAGTTTTATATAACAAACCATAATGAATTAAAAATTCCATTTAAAAATTTTATGTAGTTTGGTCCGTTTGCGTTTAAGATGAAGATATGTACATAATTATTGGGGAAAACTAGATTATCAGCAAATAAGGAACTTAATTCGGTTACTTTTCTGCCAAATGTTGGATAAAATCATATGAGATAGAAAATAATCGTATCAAATACACTCAAGATAATATGAAGGTAAATTCAAAAGAATATTTAGCTTAAATAACTAAAAAGTTAATTAAAAACCCAATAATTTACTTTCATTCAAAATAAAAAATTTGCGGTTATTTTTAAATGTTAATTTACTTACAGAGAAGTTCTTTTAAAATTAATACAATTTTCTGTTTGAGTTAAAATATTATTTAAATAACAAAAAATCTTACTGGATTTTCTCGTTTAAAATAAAATAATTTAAACTTGTAGAAATGTTGTTGGGAATTGTCAAAACCTGAGCTATATTAAATTAATGCCCGTAATTTCCATTAAATTTGTCGCGCAATAGAGCAATTGTTTCGTCAGCTGTGTGGCAAGTGACACCGTCCTGTTGAAACCACATATCGTCCACATCCATATCTTCCAATTCGGGCCATAAAAAGTTCGTTATCATCTCACGATAGCGAACACCATTCACAGTAACTGCCTGCCCGGTCTCATTTTGGAAAAAATACGACCAGATGATCCCGCCAGCGCCAAACAGTCACTCTTTGTGGGTGCATTGGTTTTTCGACAATCATTCTTGGATTATCATTCGCCCAAATACGGCAATTCTGCTTGTTGACGAATCCACTGAGGTGAAAATGTGCCTCATGATTTTAATGATATGCATTTTGATTTGAACGCCCATTTTCATAATAAGCCTGAATAACTTTAACGCGTTGCTCGATTGTGTATCTTTTTATGGTTCAAATTGAGTTAGTCTGAAATTGAGAAATGTCAAACGAAATGCAGAAAAAAACTAGACGTTTAGGTGTGGTTCACATTCAACATCGGCCCTTCAAATGGAAGCACCCTTTACAAACACGACCAGATATCTCTTTGTAGAAATTACGGGCATAAATCAATTAACACGGCAAAGTTTTTTGATCAGTTTTTTAAATAAAATTAAAAATATAATTAATTGAAAAAAAAAAACATTTATAATTTTACATTTTTACAATTTAAAGTAATCTATATGATCATTGCGGTAATAGATGCAAAATCCACAAATTGTTTGCTTGATTCTATGAATTTGGTGATTTGAGACATATCTATCTATAAAAAGCATTTATCCTTTAACTTTCAAAATACCCGAAAACCGAAAAATCCCAGGATTTCGAAAAATCCTCGAATCCCGTGATTTGATTTTTTTAAATCCCGCTTCCAGGGATTTGCGACAACCAGTCCCGATTGGCATCCCTAGTTAAGCCCAAAATATGTATGCATACTTCTATTGCCACATAATCTGAGGTTTGTTCGATACCTCAACTTTAATTTAATTCAAGCAGACCCCCTAAAAAATAATGCATTATAAATCAAAATTGTCACTGAGAAGTTATTCAACATGATCTTATTTTTACCTTTTAACCAAAGTAAGTCTTGCAGGTCATTTATTTTTATATCGTTCTAAGATATTCCTTAAATTGGGTTTTCAAAATCCCTACCAAATTTTATTAGATTCTTTTTGACAGTGAAAATTTTTTTACACTTTTTATTTTATTAGTTATTGATAGTTAATTTGTTTTATACTTATATTAGAAACTAAACATAATAACAGAAACAAATAAAAATTTAGTTTTATTATAAAATAACAAAATTTTCATCAACATTTAACTTTGTGAAAAACGACTTTACGATGAACTACATTCAGTTACACGTAAAATATTATCAATAATTTTTTATCAATTAAAAAAATTGTTTAAAAATTATTTCAATTTAACTAATGTGATAATTGAATGAATTGTTTTTTTTTTAGTTTAAAGGAAATTAAAAATATAATTTTAATTTAATTAAAATTTTAGTTGTCTTGAAAAAAATTTTTAAATAAAATATTAATTAAATAACAAAAAATCTTCATTGATTTTTTTCGTTTTAAATAAGATAATTGAAGCTTGTAGAATTGTTGTTGGGAATTGTCACGCCCTGAGCTACATATATTTAATTAAATCAATTAACGCATTGTTTGAAGCGGCAAAGTTTTTTGATAATTTTTCTAATTATAATTAAAAATATCTTTTATTAAAAAAAAATATTCACAATTTTTAATTTTTACAATTTTTAGTAATATATATAATCATTTTTGTAATAGGTGCAAAATCAACCAATTGGTGGCTTGATTCTATGAATTTGGTGAATCGAGAAAATTTTAAATTTTTTCTGTGTACTTAAAACTTTTTTAATAAATTCTTGCGGACACAAAACTGTATTCCATTTGAGAAATCTTTTAACAGTGTTTAGTACACAGCGAATTATAATTATAATTTATAACATAATTATGAGTTTCTAATACATGATAAAGAGTTCTTAATTCAAAAGGCAACTGCATCTTTCGAACATGGCCTCTCTTAATACAGTTCCAGAGATTGATTTCAACACTAAAAGGCAACACTAGAAGTAAATTTTTATCAGATGGTTGCTGATAATAAAAAAATGGATATGTAACGATCGAATTGCGGTATCGGTATCTGTATTAAAGTAGTTATTATTGCGGTAACTAATAAATAACAGTGATCACTTGTGTAGAGTATTTTTGCTTTTAAATTATTTTACTTATTACTCTAATACCACTTTTCAGACTGCCTACTTACAATTAGGAAGTAAAAAGTTTCAAAACATCAGCATCAAGAACAACAAATACAAAAGAGTTCGTTCTGGTACTTGGCGATATTGTTGATCCCAAATAATAAAAATTTCTATTCAAAAACTTAAATCTGTATAAAAATAATTGTGTGAGTAAATAAACAAAGAAATAATAACACACAACACAACAACCCTTAACCTTAACAACGGAAACATGTTGGCAAAACATATATCCACTTCCAATACAACATTTACATTTTACTGAACTCAACAATGTTGAGTAAACATGTTCAATTAGAACAAACACACTCCCTTTCCAATAAGAATATAAACATTGTTGTTGTGTTTGTTTTTTTGAACACACAATTTATTTTGTTTTGTGTTGAATTTTGTTTGATATTTATGTGCGGTTTTAGCAGCCTCTTGTTTTCCTTTAAACATTTTTCATTAATTGGGGGTGTTTCTGGAGTGCTAATGTTTGTTTGTGTCTCACACTCCATCTACACACAATACACTTAAATAATGTTTGGATTTTATTTTTGGAGTTTATTGTATTTGCTAAAGTTTTATCAACTTCATTTGCCTGTCGGCCGCTCAAGGCATATAACGCGTATCCGTGCTCTTCACAGTGGATAATTTAATAGTTCGATTTTCTGGCTGTTTCGTATTTATATGCGTGATTTAAAATCTTCGTGTTTTTTTCGTTTACATGGTTTCCGTTTTATGTTTAAAAATCTGAATGCGGAAAATTACATGGAAAATATTTTCATTATCTTAAAGAAAAGCTGTTAAAGAATTTTTAGGGTGTGATTTGATGTGTTAAACACTCATTAAAATATTAATATTTATGAAAATAAAAGAAATAAGATAAGAAAAATTTATGATGAAATAAAAAAAAAACAACTAAAAAATAGCACAATTAAATGTAAAAAAACTTGACTAAAAAATAATTACAAGATATTAAAATCTTTAAAATATTTAATAAGAAATAATCTTTAATATTAAATGTGTTAAAAAATTTAATCAATATAATTGTAGATGCGATGTACAAATCGCTCAAAGGTACGTTTTTATTTTGTAATATTTCATAAAGATAATCCGTGCAAAAATTTAATATGTAGATAGATTACAATATTGTGTAGGTTACACACTATTCTAAGTAAAAGTTAAAAAGTAATTTTTTTAATCTGCTTTTTTTAGTTAAATAAAATTATTATTTATTATATTTTCATATATTTTGCTCAAGCTTTAGGTCACGTTATTTAAAAAAAAAAAAATAATTCAAATATTGTTTATTTTTCGGAAAGATTACAAAACTAAAACATATACATACACAGAAAAAATTATTAAATTTCTCCAATCACCAAATTTATTTCAAATTCATAATATCATGCAAACAAGTTGTTAATTCTGCACCGATTACCAAAATGATTATATTGATTACTAAAAATTTTAAAATTTTGAAAAAATATTTTCAATAAATGATGTTTTTAATTTTAATTAAAAAAGTGATCAAAAAACTTTACTATTTCAAACAATGCGTTAATTTATTTAAATAAATATTGACAATTCCCAACAACAATTCTACATGTTTAAATTATTTTATTTTAAATGAAAAAGTCAGTTAAGATTTTTTGTTATTTAATTAAAATTTTAATTGAAAATTTATTTCAAAACAACTCAAATATTAATTTAATAAAAATTAAATTTTTAGTTATCCATCAACTAAAAAAATAATTGAATCAATTATTACATTAATCAAATTTAAATACTTTTCAAACCATTTTTTTAATTGATAAAGAACTTTTTTCTGTGTATGACAAAGGGAAATACAGAATGGTACATAAGGTGAATAATAATGTTGGGAGATTATTCACAAAAACTAGGCATAGATTACAAAAGCCGAATGTGTCTAATTTTGTTTATAAAATTCATTGTGGGGGCAATGATAATGAACAATGTAGGAAAATATATGTATGAAGGAACAACTGGGACAAAACTGAAAACTAGATTAAGAGGACATAAAATGATCAAAAATATAGAAATTATAATTCAGCCCATGGAACTTCATTATCAACACATTGTAGGGATTTTAATCATTATCCTCATTTTGAGAATACATCTATAGAAAATTTTAATAAAACAAATTTTAAGAAACGTAGATATATGCTAGAAATGTTACAGATTAATAATGTTCCATTTGAGAAAATGATACATTTTAAAAAAGATACTGAGGGCTTAGCTCAGACTTACAGACATTTATTGAATAAAAATAAATAAGTTGATGGAAAAGAAAATTTATAAATAGGTATTTGTCTTTGATTACACTGCGGAACAGTCATTTTGCGGCTTGGAACTTTGTGTAATTTTTTTTACTAATTTGAGGTCGCTGATTCCAAATCTAACCTTCATTTTTCTCTATCAGCTCCAGTTTTAGAGATATACCGTTATGTCCAAAATTAAGGCACTTTCAGCACATATATTGAAATAACATGAAAATGGTGCATCATATTCCCTTTAGAAAAAAAACCGAAATTCGCTAACAATATTATCTTTAAGACGTACTAACATTGTTTTAAATTTGGCCAGTAATTTCAGAGATATCGTTGAAGTTTTTAAAAAAACAAATAAAAATTTAAGAAAAAAAAATTTTCTTGTTCTTTAAAAATTCATAAAAAATAAATGTGCAACAGAAATCACAGTTTGGGTCTAAAAGCATTTAGTTCAACATATTTCGAATGAAAAGAGCCTTATTTCATTGCAATCGGTGCACATCTTTTGATCAAATTAGTAAAAAATTACACAAAGTTCCCGGCCGCACAAAAAAAGTTCAATTTTGTTCCGCAGTGTTATTTATAAAATTTTGTTCAGATTGCATATCACAGATTGAAAATATATATTAAATAAAAATATATATTATATTAAATTGACAGAAGGGAAATTAAAATAGGTTTTACGTTTTGAATATTTTTAATACTTTGTTAATTTTTAATTTTTTTATTTTTCCATTTATTATCAAAAACAATTTTGTAATTTTATATTATTTAAAAAAGATTTCCTGAAGAAGATTCCAACGGAAATCGAAATATTGAAAAATAAACAATAATTTAATTAATTTTTTTTAACAAAAGGTGACCTCAAGCTTGAGAATAATATATGAAAATATAATATTTAATAGAAAAAGGTCGAAGTTATAAGAATATAATTAATAAAATTAATATTGTTTGCTTAACAAGAATTTTATAAACGTTTTGTTTTAAATTTTTTGATAAAATTTTAGAGTGTAAAAGTGTACAAATATTATCATCAAAACATAAATAATTAAGACATTTTTGTACATTTCATATATTATAACTTAACATGGAAGGGAATAATATATGTGATTTTATGACTTCTACGATTGGGTGTACCGCTCCCAGAGTGTGATGCAAGACATCAAAACCATGTTTTCGATATGGGCAATCATGCGTTCGAAGTTCGAACGCTACATTTGTTCGCGTGTTATGATTAATATATAAACATTTTGTGATCTTTCCAAACAGACAGCTTCAACTTATCATAAAATTTTGTGACGCTCGCTACAACAAGTTGCAGTAATTTTAAAAGTTAAAGTGTGTTTTGGTTATTTGAAAGTACACAACATTGAATTCCTTAAAGCAAAATGGAGATAAGAGGATTAAAAAAAAGCTTATTTGCAGTCAAAAAAAATTTTTTTTTTTTAGCTTTTTATCAAAAGCCATGAACCCTTTGTGACGTACGGTTTGCTAACTACGTTACATTCTTTTCAGAAGCATTTAAATAAACACAATTGTATTAACAAAACAATTTATATTTGTTTTTATTAACATATTTTCAAAGAAAAAATTAAAAATTGTTTCTTATCACCAAATTCATAGAATCAGGCAAACAATTTATTGATTTTGCATCAATTACCAAAATGATTATATTAATTACTAAAAATTTTAAACATTAAAAAATGTGAATTTTTTTCAAAAAAATACATTTTTAATTTGAATTTAAAAAAATTACTGTTTGCCATTTCAAACAATGTCTTGATATAATTAAATAAAGCTCAGGTTTTAGAATTCCCAACAACAATTTTACTAGTTTAAGTTATCTTATTTTAAACGAAAAAAAAACCAATTAAGATTTTTTGTTATTTAATAAATATTTTTATTAAAAAATTATTTCAAAACAACTAAAATGTTAATTAAATAAAAATTATGTTTTTAATTTGTCTTCAACTAAATAAATATTTGATTCAATTATTTTTCCGTGTTAATACCAATTTTATGAATGTAAATTTCGTTTATTAATGAATTTTATGTTTGGATGGCTGGCTGTCCATGAATACCTTGTGCGCAAAGTACAGGTCGCAATTTTGTAGATAATTTAATAAATGTGTGATATGTGCGTTTAAGTTATCCTATAAACCAAGTCTATTGCAAATGATGATAATCCGTCCATTATTTCACATAGCCCTCATACAATCTTCTTTTCGGAATAGAGTCCTTTGTGCCCATAAAACATCTTATTATTTTGGTATTAAGATTAAATTAAATAAAATATTTGACGACAAAACTTTTACGATGGCTACTAGTCATGAAAACATGTTGTGTTGGTGGGTGCAGAATTGAATATAGGTGCCATAAAAACCCCATACTTAAAATCACCTAAAAGTCGAAAAAATTTGATATAGATTTATTTATCTATTAAATACTCAATACAACGAACTCTTACATGAATCTTAAGCTCATAACATAATTTTGTTGTGGCGGGTCCATGATTGCCTATGGCTCCCAAATAAGAATGGTATCATATCATATGGTCGGTTATCATATCATACTGGTTTTCATATATCTACTGCTTACATTTGAGTTATTAATTCGAATCACACGCCAGCCAGCCTGGCTTCGAATCCCAGGTCAGTCAAGAATGAAAATTATCAATAACAATTTTAATTAATTCTCCATGTTGTAAAATTCCTTTCTTCATAAAAAATAATTTAATGAAAATTAAATTTAATGAACTTAAGCCTAATTAAAATAGTAAAAATTTGGATTAAAAACCATGAATAGTTCAACAAAATAACCACAATACTAATTATTATTAATTTTTTAGGTAAAAACCCAAACAATTTTCAAAAATCTCAATGTTATCTTCAATTTTCTCACAGTATATCCATCTAATTCATGCACTGTTCAGTTTTAATCACCACTCGAAATTTTGTAAGTTTTGAAACTTTCCGAAAAAGAAGATTTTGGTGGTGCGATGCGTTAAATATAATTTTTTTGAAGTGTTAAAGTTTTGAAGTAGGTGAGAGAAGCTTAGCAAAAATAATAATATTAATAATAAATTAAAATTTTATTGAGAGGTATATGTAGTGCATTTATAGAGAGAAAGACGATTTTGATTTAAAATTGGAATGTTGATTTTTTTATTATATCTTCGGTTTATTTGATATATTTTTTTTTGGCGTCATAATATTTTTAATTGTTAAGTGAGCTTAGTACCTTTTTACACTTGCATTCATTACGTGGGAATTTATGGAAGATGTTGAAAAACTTGCAATATCTAACATCTAAAAATTTTAACACAAAACACTTAACTGTATTTGGAATTAATTTTGCTTAAAAATATTAAAAAAAAACCTAAATAATAATCGAATTTATTGCCAATTTGCTAGCGACGAAACTAATATAATCGAAAGATGTAGAATGAAATAAAATGAAATAGGAATATCTTTAAGGATGTTGATTTTTAACCCTGTGTATTTCTTATGGGCAGATGTTAACATATTCGCAAATTGATGGTGGATGTTAGATGTGGTTGAGTGTAATAGACTTTTCACACTTGCATACATTTCGGAGGAACTCCAAGGAAATGTTGAAAATGTAAAATATGCATTCACACTTCGAACAACTTACATCTACTATTATTCAAAAATGTCAACATTTCTAAAAAAAACTTCTTTTTTTAACTTTTTTTTCTATAACAGCTCTAAAATTTTTAAAGAAAACACCAAAATGTATTTGGAATTAATTTGGTTTAAAAATATAAAAAACAAATTAAAAAAAAGAAACATGCAAAAAAGCGAAAACGTGACAAATATTAACGCTGCTTTCAAAATAAATGTAATTTTCAGATATGCCACAAAAATAATAGCATTTATTGCCAGTGTTCTAATGATGATACTAAAATAATCCAAAGATGTAGAATAGATTACAATGGGAATGAAACATCTTGAAAATATATTGAAAGTTGTAGATTTTTCGCCCTATGTATTTCTTATGGGAAGATGTTAACATTTTTGCCAATTGTTGGTAGATGAGTGTGAAAAAGCTATAAGAGTTAACTTAATAATAACACTATGCTAGTTGAAAAAACAGACAAGCCGGGCACATGGCGTTTTAACATAATTCGGGTACGCTGAATCCAGTGGTGCCCGCGGTTTTTTAAGATTGGCTCTGGTTTTCGAGATATACCGTTATTTCGAAAATGGAGGAGGTTGCACAACAACAAAACCAATACATACACACTTAGGAAAAAACAGGTTCAGTGTTTTCTTTTTTGCAGAGCGATTTTAATCGTTAGTTGTTCGCCGTCGTACTAACATATACAAAACTGCGTGTACGTATACAATTTTATGCCAAAACAATTAATCCAGTGTAGTTTGGAAAGAACAAAAGTTAATCCGACTAAAAACTAGTCTAGTATAAATTGGCTCAATGCAAACAAAACCGTTGGTGATTTCCTAACTATCGTACAGCTGTTTTAAATGATTTTCGGTGCACTAGAAGGACTAGAGCGGACAATGCAAATTGAAGATACAATTTTATGACTAAAGATATGTTTAGAACTAACAAACCTGTGTCGAAGAAATCCAAAAAAAAAAGCGTGACCAGTAAATGAATTAAATTTTAGCTTTTTTTTTAACAAATTCTTTTGATTTACTAAGCTTTATTTTTAAGATCTATATGTTTATTATCATGTGACACTGATAAATCAAAGAAAGCTAATTTCGAATAAAGCCTAGTACTCTGTTCAACATTTCACGTGAAATGCTGTCAAAACTCATATGAAAAAAACTTGTGCGGAATTTCTATGAAAAAATGTTGATAGAGTTGTTCTCTGTTTAATTTGTGAAAAAGTTGCGAAATGTTTCTAGCAACATTTTTTTTACAACTGCGAAATAATATAAGCTGCACTTATTTCACGTGGAATCTTAAGCTAATGAAAAAAGTTTAAACTAAATATTAAAATGAGAACTGCAAAACATAAATAACACAACCGGTTACAGGTTTTCATCAATATTTAATTTTATTTTTACTTAATTTTTTATTTAAAAAATACTTTTTAGTAAAATACATGTGGGTTTTGTTTACATATGCAAAACAATGTCGCATACTTTGAAAGATTAAAAACGTTAAATTGTACAAACTCTCGAGATAGGTAACATTGATACATGCCAAATTTTTCGCATGAAATAATAGATGTTGCTGAACATTTTTCACAAATTGGAACAGAGTACTAGGCTTAAAGGCAGAACATTTAATTTTCATTCATATTTTTCAGTTTGGTGACTTTACATCAAAATATTTTGATGCCCATATTAAACAAGTTATCTATTATAATTGCTTTAAAAAATTAAGTTTTTGTAAAAGGGAGTTTTACAAATTAACCTGAAAATCAAAGTTGAAACGGGGGCAAGCATTCATCTAAAGAAATTTAACAGTTTTTTATACACTTTTATTTACACTTTTATTAGTATTATGTCACAAATCGAAAAAGATTACTAAATATAAACAGTTTTGCCATATTTTCAAAAAGTTCCTATATTTGGATGTTTTCAAATATAGGGACTGTCCTTCTTTTCCCTACGGCTATTTTTTTTAGAATAAAGTCCCTACGAATAGGGATTTTTCCCCACGTATAACATCGCTGGGTGGAGTGTTACTGGGATTTGCTCAACCAAAACAATGTGCGCAAGAGGAATAAAATCAGGTTTCGAAGTGGGTGTGGCGCTTCTGATACCACAACGGCATAATAGATTACGGTATATCTGGAGAGCGGCAATATCCAAAGCCTCCTAATTAGGCACAAGCATCCTGGTTATCATTACACAACATCCAACAAAATGTGGGCAGGATTGGATAAGTGAGCGTGGCCCTCATTTATTTATAGGAGAAAAATTGTCCAAATTTGGTTATAAATACACATTCTCTCTCTAAGGAGATGGGCGGAATTAGAGAAGTGGGCGTGTCACATCCCATACAAAAACATTACTGATTACTGTATATATGGAGAACGGCCAGAGCCCCAAATTTTCTAAAATAGTAACAAACACAACAGGTTATGAAAATACAACATTCGACAAAATGAGCAGAAGTGGACATAATAGATTTATTTATGTCTAGAGAATGGTTCTTATATTACTTTCTGTTCCTATCGCATCATGGTGATATATTATATTTGGTATATCCGAATATAGCACTGTTACTTATTTTTTGTTTTTGTTTTGGGTGAACTTTGCATACCTTAATTGCTAAAAGGTATTTTTAAATAAACCCTGGTTAATTAAAAGATTTAAAATTGCGACATGCCATCCATAAATATTTCAATTTTAAACTCAAAAATATAATAAACTTAGTCACTTTGATGTGTTATTTTAAAATTATTATTTATATATCAATAAACTTTTGTAGGGCACATATTTTTTCCAGTATTTTAAGTCCTTTTTATAGATATATTTAAAGTCTTATTTTAAGGATTTACTATAAATAAAGCCATAAATGCATATATTAATTACCAATAAAAAAATATAAAATAAATATTTTTTCCTTTTCTCTTTTTTACAGACAAATGCCATTGTTTATGCGAAAAATCAAAATTTATATGAAATAATACAACATCCACTCAAAGCAGCAAACTAATGCAATAAAAAAAACTGTATTAAACTACTCTATCATGATATACACTTAGAAATGAAACCAACACTGACTGGTGTAAAACTTAAATTTTAAACCGTAGCCCAATAATAAAAAAAACTGCACATTAATGCAGCATCAAATGGTGAAATAGTAAAAAAAGCCAGGGAAAACAGAAAAAAAAACAAAAACGAAAAACATTTGCCATGATGTTATGACAAGCCAAATAGAATGATATAAAACGTTTTGGTACTATCAGACATAAAAAAACAACAAAAAACCAAAAGGAAACCCCAAAATAAAACAAATGAAATAATCAAATCAAAATAAACAAGAAATGCAATTTTAACAAACACAAAAAATAAAAAAAAAATATAAATATATTTATATGAACCAAAACAAAAAAAAATTAACCAAAATCCAAATCAAAATAAAAACCAAAACCAAGAGTTTTTAAACATTAAAAAAATGTATATTAAATTAGAAAAAAAATTTGTTTTAAAAAAGTGTGAGTGAAAACAAATTGTTAATAAATTTCCTAATTCATTAAACAGATAGACAAAAAATATATACAAAAATACAAAGTATTATTGAATATTTATGATAAAACGTCTGTCGGTAATTAGACAGAAAAAAGTGTGTTGCAGCTACAAAGTGTCTCTTCACAAACCATAAAGTAAATATCCAAAATTAATTCTCTATTCAAAATTTAAATTAAACCGTACAAATATAAACATTTTGTTGGCAGGAAATTATTAATTATGACTACCGCAACATGCAAACGAAATGAAACTAATTAATTTACAAGAGAAGTGTAAGGCGAAGTGGGAAGATATGAAGTAAAATAAATAAAATAAGCCGAAAAGTACCTCCAGGCTCTTATGCCAAAGATTCTTTTATAAGTTTCAGGGCAAAGTAGAAAATATTAACTCTTAAGTTGTTTATGTAGGCAAATTGGATATTTTAAACTTTCTCTGTTAAAAAATTCTGTAGTAAAGATTTTTTTTTTTGTTAAATGTCTTATAACAAATGTTACATTTGATGATACACATTTAATGTAACGGAAATTTGCGCTTAAGCCACATACTTTAAAATAACATCTTCTACCGCAACTTTATCAAAATCTAGCCAACCAGCCACTCATTCAGCCATTCAACCAACCAACCAACCAATCAAGCACCCAACGGTCCAACAAACCAGAGAAGCAAACACTTCCATTTATACTCCATTCTCAGCCAAGTTAGTAAATGTGAATGTATTTGAACTAGTTACAGGGATGGGTAATTCAGTATGTTTTCGCTGGTTTATAAAATAATATTTCAGACCAACCTCAATCAGCAAGTCCAACGTTTTGAATTTTTTAAAAATTCTCCTGCTCATACAAAATGTATTAAGCAAACCCAAACAACGCAGAGTCAATGTTTTGCAAGTGGAAAATGCGATTTTGACAACGTGTTGTTAAGTGGTGAAGTTTAGTTTGTAGGTAAATTTTGGGCTTTTATCTCCACTTTAAAAGTAGGCGCTAGAAACCGTTACGCTCGGCTCTCTGATTTAAGTAGGTCTAAATCTTACATCTTGCTGAGCAGAATATTAACAAAAATAAAATTTTTTTGTCAAGTTCTTCGGATAATTTTTAGCTCTTCGCTTGGATCAGCGATAGGCAACCTCTACTATTTCGTTTTCCGATTGTATGCGTTGTATAAATTCTACATATCGAGCCTTTTCTGCAATAGACTCATAACTCAAAAATCCTGATTTCTGAGCTAATTTATTTAATTCCCAGTGGAACATTGGCCGCCTACTAGCTAATTATGAGGAGTTAATCGTTTCTTCATATTGTGTAAAAAAAAGACATACAAATATCTTTTATACCCAACTCTAGAAAATTCAAATTGGAGTTATGACATTATTGCAGCAAACGCTCTATATGTTGTTGTTAATGCGCCCCGAATTTTCCTACCGTAGTTTTAGATAAAATGTTTTATAAGCGAAAATTATGTGTAATAAAAATAAGCAACCTTTAAAAAAGTTATATAAATTTCAGTTTGTTCCACTTACTCTTAGTACGAGCCGTACTTACAAATTTAAGCACGAATAACACCAAAAAGTACTTAAAACAATCCAAATGGGGTTATTTTTAAAAACAATTGCTATCTATACGCCCGCATACACTTGTGTTTGTAAAAGTTTGTTGTAGAAACAACAACAACACTACAAAATTAGGCAAATAGATACTTGCTTCTTTTGTGTAGAAGCAACAACAACACTACAAGAAGAAAAACATACAATATTTTCATGTTTAAAATGTAAGATAAGCAGCAAAAATACCCGAATTCTATTTGCTAAAATTATTAAGTTAAATGCATCACATGTTCAATGTAGAATGATTACGAAAACCATATCCGGTACAGGGGAGTCTTATAATTCTGAGTTCTTCTTTAAATAAAGGGCGAAATGCAACAATTGTGGAAAAATATGACTTTATTAGTTAGTGTAAAGGCTAGAATCAAAAACTCATATCGGATTATTTAAAGTATGACTTTGGGATTACACACAGAAAAAAGTGTTTTATCAATTAAAAAAATGGCTTAAAAAGTTGTTAAATTTAATTAATTTGATAATTGAATCAATTATTTTTTTTAGTTGAAAGAAAATTAAAAATTTAATTTTAATTTAATTAACATTTTAGTTGTTTTGAAATAAATTTTCAATTAAAATATTGTTACGTTTTTACTTTATAAAACGCATTAAGGTTTATTCCCTTTATAATAAACCTTCGAGTTCTTTTAATTGCAAATAAAAATAAAAACACACGAATTCAACTTTACAAACTTTATTGAAATTCACAAAATTTAACCACTATTGTAAGTAACGATCTGAACCGTTTAATATCTCCAATCAAACTAAACTAAACAAAACTATTCCTAGTTGATTCAAGAACCGTCTAGTAGTTTCTAGAATATTCTATTCGAATTTTAAAATAACTGTTATATATCTAAATCTAAAGTCTACAATTACAATTGCTCAAAAGTTTAGTTACAGTGGCGTTCATAAAAATAGAAACTAATATGACATAAAACTATAATTTACAAGATAACTTATAACTAAAACCATAAAAAATTCTTAGACAAATCTAATTTAGTAACAATATTAATTAAATAACAAAAAATCTTAATTGACTTTTATCGTTTAAAATAAATCAATTTAAACATGTAGAATTGTTGTTGGGAATCGTCAATATTTATTTATATAAATTAATATATTGTTTAAAATGGCAAAGTTTTTTGATCACTTTTTTAATTAAAATTAAAAATATAATTTATTGAAAATATTTTTTCAAAATTTTAACATTTTTAGTAATCAATATTATCATTTTGGTAATATGTGCAAAATCAACAACTTGTTTGCTTGATGTTATGAAATTGGAATACATTTGGTGATTGGAGAAATTTAATAATTTTTTCTGTACAACAACCTTGGAAATTATTGAATTCAAGTACAGTTTGAGATTAATTTTTATCTCACTTTTATTTAAATCAATCCTGTTTTCGATAAGTACGGGGCACCATTTAAATAATCCGTACTTGAATCAAGCATTGTGTACTTTGTTAAAGGAAATCCGTACTTACCGTTCCACTGACACCGCTTCGGATTGCTTTAAGTTTTTCTTTTTTAATTTATATGTTTTTTCAAAATTATTTTAAAATTACAAAAACACAAATATCGGAATGAGATTCTTATATAAAATTTGGAAGGGAACTCAAGACATAATCCAAAGATTTTCTCATTTTTCTTAAACATTTTAAGTAATAAATACGTATCCTGCTGGAGTAGCGACAGGCAAGATCAACTTGTGCTTGAAATGCAAAAAGAATAAAGATACACTTAATTGTCTCTTAATGCACTGTAAGAAACATAAACTGAAACGAGCACAAAATAAAAAACAATTTGTTTAATTTACATTTAGCATGGAAATGTCAGAAAATAACTTTGAAATATAGTAATAAAATATAATCGCTACACAGAAAAAATTAAAAATTGTCTCTAATCACCAAATATATACCAAATTGATTACTAAAAATTTTAAAATTATGAATATTTTTTTATTTCAATAAATGATACTTTTATTTTAATTAAAAAAATTATAAAAAAAACTTTGCATTTCAAACAATGTGTTAATTTTTTTAATTAAATATTGACAATTCCCGTCAATAATTCTACAAGTTTAAATTATTTTATTTTAAACGAAAAAGTCAATTAATATTTTTTGAAATTTAATTAATATTTTAATTAAAAATTTATTTCAAAATAACTTAAATATTAATTAAATCAAAATTATATTTTTAATTTTTTTTCAACTAAACAAATAATTGATTTAATTATCACATTAATAAAATTTCAATACTTTTTAAACTATTTTTTAATTGATAAAAAACTCTTTTCTGTGTACTTTACTTTATAGGAAATATTTTAAAATAAAAAATAGCCAGGGACATAACTGTTATAAGTTAAAGTAAGAAATTTTTTGGGTTGTCAAGAGCTATTATTTCAACCAAGAAAATTTTTTGGATTTTAAATATATATATATATGTTCTTCTAATAAGGAGCATAGGACCGTAACAAAATTCTTCCATCTAGATTAGGCGCCCTATGCTCCAGTGGGAGTTAAAGGAATATATATATATAGATATGTTCATCGCGTTGTTCTTAACTTCATTTCAGCTAGTGTTCATGTTTGTGGCCTCGATTGCAATTTGCCTGCGCCATGTGTAAGCTGGTCGTTCGCCTCTGCGGGGCTACTACTTCAGAACATTGTATACTAATAAGCAACACTAAAAAAAATATGTGTCGTTTCTGGGTGTGTGAATTGTAGCGAACACTAAAGAACACTATATAATGTTTATTTTCGAACATTGCTTACGATAACCAAAATAAAATATATTTTGCGAGAATGGTTAAAAATTCCCAAATGCAAATAAAGGGAATTTCCCGTCACGTTTTTTGTTCTAAAAAAAATTATTATTATCTTCAGCCGCTGAGAATAAAATAAAATAAATATAATATTTTTGGTTAAAAACATAAAAAATTAAACAATTTCTTCAAATTCATAAAAAGTTAAAAACAAAAACGGTTCCGTACATTGCGCCAATTTTAGCTTACAGCTCCTAATATGAATCTAAGTTGCATCTAATATATGGCAGGTCCTCTTTCGTAAGTGATAACACCATTTAAACGACTTTTCATGGAATGTACAAGCTTAGTACATTCAATTATGGCTTTAAGTTGGTCGCTATAAGTGATATTGTGCAGGCGGATCTTTTTTTTCCAATTGGTCCTATAAATGCTCAATTGGGTTGAGATCGGGTGACTTCGCTGGGGGATTAAATTTATTTGGTACTTGATCACTTTATCACAAGCTCAGTACATTCAATTATGGCCTTAAGTTGGTCTCTATAAGTGAAATTGTGCAGGCGGATATTTTTTTCCAAGTGGTCCTATTAATGAACTATTGGGTTGAGATCGCGTGACTACGCTGGGGGATTTAATTTATTTGGTACTTTATCACTTATCCGGAGGTTTGTTTGGGATCGTTGGTCAGTTTAAAGTAATACAAACGTCCCAAAACTATTTTTCCCGTGCAAAAGCGAGAGCAACGAAATAAACGGTACATATAAAATTCATATAAATGTTTTTTTCATAATTCTCAATGAAAATAAAATTCTTTCAGAACATAAAATTAACTTTAAGGAAGCGGTACGATTTGTCTTGTTGTTAATGAATTTCTGCAATGAGTAAAATATATACAGCTTGGTGTATGATTTAATGTATAATAAGTTTCAACAACTTAAAAACACAACAATAAATTATGAAATTAATTTTGGTCCCTTATTTAGGACCCAGTTCAAGGATAGTTGTGAGCAACACACATACTTTGATATTTAAAATTGCATTAGAAAATAATCTTTGTAAGAATTAGATTTTCATTAGAACTAAACAGAACAATAAGAGAGTTTTAAAGAGTGAGTCGATGTCTTCCACGTGTGTTAAAAAATTAATAGGATTTATATGACTGCTCTAGATGTATTTTTACATTATATACTTAAAAACGTGGGACACAGTACTGTATATTAATAATAATTAATAGAACACAATTAAATAGTTTTCCTTTTATTTCAATTCACCGAGGATTAATTCATTCTATACTAAATTATAAAATTTATAATTCTCCATCCCTGACTAACACATAAACGATATGTAAATAAGTTTGTTTTAGTTTGTATTTCCTTAAATCTATTGAATAAATTGGCGACATACAAACTACGACCGTTACTATGAAACAGAAATTTGAAAGAAGTTCTTACTTGAAAAATAATACAGGGATTACCGTAAACGAAACTATAATTAGTATTCAATACGCAGAAAAAATTATCGCCGGTTTTTTTTCAATTAAACCATTAATCAAAAATAAAATAAGTTTTAATTAAAAATTTAATCAAGTGCATTAGCGTTTAGTTATATCAACAACAAAAATATAAATAACAAATAACAAATAATTAATATTATTAATTTGTTTACTGGTGCAAAATTAATGAATTTTTTTTTAATATCACAAAATTTTTAATTAAAATCAATTTTTATTTTTTTCTATGTGGTCTTTAAATCTTATTATCCTCCAGTCTTTAACAAATTTAAGCTCTAGATACAAATTTCAAAAATACCGTCCATATTTGGTCAGATATTGTGTGTTTATAACCACGATATTTGGAACACATTTGGACACTTCATCTCTTTCCGTTCTCCACATATACAGAAATATATATAGTGTGTTCGTATGGTAGGTGCCACGCTCACTTTTCAAATACCACCCATTTTTAAAGAGGTTGTATGTTGATAGCTAAGCTATGTGTATTAAATTTGAACACATTTTCTTCGATTGTTCTCCAGATATAAATAAATTTGTTGTATGCCACGCCCATTTATCCAATCTCGCTTAGATTTTGTGGGATGTTGTGTATACATAAATCTATCATATATTTGTATGGGAGGTGCCCCGCCCACGTATCTAATCCCGCCCATATTAAGTCAGATAATGTGTGTTGATAACCAAGATATTTGGAACAAATTGGAAACTTTAGCTCTTTATCTTCTCCAGATATACAAAAATTTATATTGTGTTTGTATGGGCGGTGCGACGCCCACTTCTCCAGTCCCGTCCATTTTTAGAAAGGCTAAGCTATGTGTATCAAATTTGAAAAATTTTTCGCCGACTGTTCTCCAGATATAAATAAATTTATTTTGTGTCACGCACACTTCTCCATATTAAGGCAGGTGTTGTGTATTGATAACAAAGATATATTGACCAAACTTCGAAACATTAGCTCTTTCCGTTCTCCAGATATAGAGAAATTTATATTCTCTTCGTATGTTCCATTACCAAGCTTTTATATAGATAAATAAACGTGACAGATAAACCTAATACAGTTCAAAATTTTGATCAGCTTTACGTATCAGCTGCTTAAGTATTTTATGTTTGTATATGTTTAATGATAAAGCGAACATTCCATCGACGTACAAGAACAGTTTTTTATAAATTTTTTTTTTATTATTTTTGCAAAACGTACAAACTAAAAAAGCTAATATTTATAAATTTTATAAATATTTAAACATTTTCCGTTTTCTTTTTAACACATTTCAACACGTTTACGTATTTTTGGTAACTACGAACCATTCAGGGCGACCGCAACGTTTACGCGTGCCCAACATTTAGGTGTAAGAATTGAGGCTTTAAGAGATAGAATAACGGTATTTCCACTTCAGTATTTTTTTTATCTTGTAGGACAATGTCAAATTAATTTTAGCCATAAAGCCCGTTATACACTATCCCACAAAGTCTTTAGTATTTTTCGAAAATGCTTTCAAGATCTAATTATTGTTTGAAAATTTTCTAAATACGTAAGACTTGTGTAATAGTGGAAAGCAGCTATAAGCAGTTTTTTTGTTCTTAAGAAGTTTGGACACAAAATTGCGAAAAGTTATGATTTAACTTAGAATCTTTTTAAATTCGCAGGTGCAGACAACTAATACGACAAATGTTAAGTATACAAAAAATAATCTAAGAGTTTCAAATTTATCGAAAAAATAATTTTGTTAGTTTTTTGGATTAATACTGATACATTTTTTAATAAAATTTTGTGTTTTATCAAAATTAGCTATTTTTTTTTATCGTAAAGAGTCGACAACGCTGCAGAGAATTCAAAGCAAATGGCACAAACCTTTTAAATTATCTTATTGAAGAAACATACAGACAATGGATTCCTTTAAATATCTGATTATCTGCACAATTTAAAAATCGTTTTTTCTTATTTGTTTTTTTTTTCTTTTTTTTTTTGCAGAAAGAGGCAGAGTGTGAATGACGTTCTATTTAAAGAAACCTAAACACAGTAAAAAGTCAAACACTACAGTGAACGAAACAAAAAGAAAAATATAATTGAAAATCATAAGAATAAAAGTGTGAACTTAAGCAAAACATTTGTTTGTAGTATTTTGTATTTTGTCTTTAAAATGTTCGTTTTTATATGAAAATTAATAAGAAAAATAAACTTGGAAAGTAAAAACCCAATAGACAAAAATACAGTGCTTATATTATAAGATGATGGTGATGATGTTGATGCTCCGTCTGTTTCTTTTGCCGCTGCCATAATGCTGTCATAAAATATCAATTTGCAATTTTTCAATTTATCTTTGTTTATAATCGCACTTGTTTCTACCCGACGTATGGAAAAATGTTTTAGAGTGTAAACATTATGATGCCATAATCAGTGTAATAACAAAAAAATAAAAAAAATAACAACAAATAAAAATTGTTTGCCGTTCGTCTTCATTTTATATTTATAAACAAAATAAAAATCGATTTTAATTTAATTGAAAGCAAAGTGTTTACATACATATTTCTGAGAAAAGGAACTACGAAAAACAAAAAAAAAAAAATTCCAAAAATTAAAAATCTACAATACAACAAAATGTTTGGTCAAAATGTTTGTTTATTGAAAACTTACATTTTAAATTCAACTAAAAACTGCCAGTGTTTTACCTGCCCCAGAAAAAGCAACATGATGGTGTCTCGTGTAAAAAGAAAAACTTCTGTTGCAACAGCAGCATCATCAACAACAAAAAAAACTACCAACACCTATTCATCCTGCAGTACAGAACATCAACAACAGTTGCAAATAATTTCTACATTCAGTTCATACAGTAACTTAAATATAATTATTATTGGATTAATGTTGATTATAATCGCCTGTAACGGTAAGTACTACTAAGTAGACTATAAATACAATTTTGTTTTACATATAGAGGAAATATTTTAAAAAGATTTTTAAACATTTTAATTTCCTAAAAGATTTAATTTGTTGTGCTTAATTCCCTATTATTATTCTTGATAAAACAACCAAAAAATTTTAGAAATGCCAAAAATATCAGCAAATAAGACTACAGAGGGAATGAGAATTACAAACACTCAAAAAGTCCTACTCGCTACGATATCAAAGCTTAAACCAAATTCCAACAATAAACTTTGTGTTTATCTTTTCTTACATTCCCCATTTTTGTGAAAAACGTTTCCTGATGATCTGGCCTAAGCAACCAGTGAAATGCGTATAGAAACTGCTTATCCTCCAACAATAAATTTTCAATTGTTTTATCAAATATAAAAATAGGAAATTAAGCACAATAAATAAAATCTTTTAATAAATAATTGTATTCCCAAAAACAACTTTGATAATAAAAATTTTGCTAGTGCACGTGCATAAAAAAACTGAACTGGCAAATTGTTTTTATTTTGATTGCTTGCGAAAACAATAAAAGTCAGATACTGTTGTTTTTCGTTATATTTAATAGAATATTTGTAAATTGATTTATTTCCTAAAAATCAAATGATTACGGTTAAAAGCAGCTGAGCTTAACCTTAGTTATTGATACCTTATAAATAAAATAGAACAAAAAATTGAGTTAAACCCAATCAAAAACTCAAAATGGCTTTTTTGACTTAAGACCTTTTTTTTGCCGAGCTTCAACGAATTAAGAGAATTGAAAGTTATATTTTCAGAGTAACAAAATATATTTTAAACTCCTTTAAATATTTACGGCCTTTGTTATAAAAAATAGTTTTATGATATGAATTTTCTAGGAAAATTTGCTTGATAAGCCTTTTCTAAACCTGTTTTATTTATTGTAACTACCCCTTAGTTAGCCTTAAGTTTTGGTTAATTTTCAGTTATCCTTTCTATATCAAGGCTACTGAGGGGGAATTATTTGGCCGTGAAGTCTTCTAAAATCCATCACAAATCATGGCAAACGCAGAAAGTAATAACTTTTAAAATCAGCCCCTTATTCAGATTTAAAAAATTAGTTTTTGCTGGTATTCCACCAACTCGATACAAAACATTATGTTCAATAGAATGCATTTGTCAAATGTCAAACATCGAAATGCCGCAAAGCTTAAGAGTTTTGCGTCGCCAAACCATTGGATAACGCGAGTAAGTTGTACGACGCACGAAGAGTGACCAATATGGTGCATTGTGACGTCATATTTAGTAATAGAATACTCAGAAGAAAAGAAGAAAGAAACTAAGGAGTAAAAGCATAAGAAATGGCGGAACAAATAATGAAAGATAATATCGGACCAAATAAAAGAAAAACGACCCTACTAAACACAATAGCCCTACATACACCCAGTCAGAAATCGTCTGTTCTACAGCCAGGTCATATCCATTACGAATCGGATTAGATTCTTGAGCCTACAGCATGAGACATCTCCCAATTCGCCTACTAACCGGCTATCTCAGCCTGCTGTGCTCTGGCCTAGGACACTGACAAAGAATGTGCTTCACTGCCTCTATCTTCTCTGTCTCCACGCAAAACCTACATAAATCCGTCATGTCAGATCCCATTACCACAACCTTTCTGCCTTTCATGAAGTGGCCCGTGATAATACCTATTATGGTGTTAACGCAGACCTTTACCCTGCCTAGCAGCGAATTAAAATCGGTCTTATAAACCACAGGCCATAACATCCGCGATACTATACAAGCCTTTATATTCCTGCAGGCCCGATTAGTTCCGCGTAGAACCTATTGCTATTCTTCACAAAATAAAAGCCTATTGAAAATCTGACTGTCTTAACATTTCCGCGCCCATCGGCCATTTCAGTACCGGTGATATTGCAGTGACCCAGCACCCAGCATAGCTTCACCGCATGCTCCCAAAAAATTGCCCTTAGAGCTCTTCTATAATCATACAATAGCCTGGAACTCACAAAACATCCCATTAAGACCTTAGGAGCCGCCTGGCTGTCAACATATATCGTAGCTGTTTTAACTAACATTTAACAAATATTACAGGAGACCACTGTTTAACTTTTAATGTTTTTTGTCCTTAATGTAGTCATTTCCTAACCAAAATACGAATGAAATTGGCTGTATGCATTATTTGTTATGTCGTAGAACATCTTTTGTTATGTGTTAAATAAAGAAAAAGACAAATATTTTTATATTTTGTACTTAACTCAATTTTCAAAAAACTTTCAATTAGTAAAAACAGCGACGATAAAGGGACCTCCGAGCCCCCAGCAAATTTTCCATTATTGGTTGTATGGCCTGCGACATCCCTAGAACATCCACATGCACTACACTGCAGTCGTCAGGAATATATATAATTGTCCTTTACCAATGACGACATTGGTGTTCAAACTTTAACAATTCACAAAAAAGTAAAAAAAAAATTTTTTTAATATAAAATTCTTATCTCATCAATTACGTAAATTTTCTGATTACAAATCAAAATAAACTTTAGCCACCATTAGCACTGACCTCAACACTAATTGGTTAAATACTAGAACTGTTCTCGCAAATACTAAAATAACGAAGAATATTGCAAAGCTCGAAAAATTACACAACCGAATCTTGCAATTATGTGTTTCTGGTTTATCATTTGCTTAAGCAAAGCACAAAGAACACCTAACTCTGCTTCGTGTATGGTTCATGCGACTAATGACAATATTGTCGTCATCCTTGTTGAGCAGTTGACGAGTTAAAGCAATTAAACAATGATAACAGCGGTAGCAACAACAACATAGGCACATACACAAGGATGCACTGTTTCGAACTAAATATATTTACTGCATTACACACGCAACAATAGACTGCTTAGTCTTCACACTAATACTGTGCCACTAAGCCAAACATTAGTGCTAATGTAATCGCGCTTTAAGAACCCATTTCAAATCAAAATACAAGAACTGCATAATAAACTGTGTTGTTTGCGCCTGCGACAGAGTGGTTAGAGAGGCAGACAGATGCAGAGGCACAACACAAGACAACGTTTATATTCTTCTGTACATGCCAAAAGACCGCAACGATACAACAAGCGGAAATAATGAAATTAAAAAATAAGGATTTATACAAAATTACAAATAGCTTTTGGGTTGCACAGTGGCTTTATGAAGTTAAAATATTGCAAAAGAATATAATAAAAATTGGAAAGGCTTCAACTTTTGTTTGTGCTCCAGCAATTTTAGAATAGCCAATACAAGTTTTCGGCAATTCGAAAAGAATAAAAGATAATCGTGAAAAAATTACGAAGAATTGTATTTAACAGAGTAGTATTGATTTATATTGAATAATGATCCCAAAAGTATAAAAAATATTGTTTTTAAGTACTTAAGTAATGAAATTTTTAGTCAAGAATATTGTGAATACGAAGCGTACTGAAATTAGCTATTCCGGAAGGGTCAAAACACAGTTTCCCCGTACACCCTCTAATATAAAGTATTTTTGCAAGAAGGTTTCAAAAAATAATTCTTTTTTTGCCGAACGCAGGGTCGCCTTTTTGTTATCTTAGGGATTTACAGCCCGATCTTAAAGTATGATATATCAATGTTTTTGTCTCGAGAAGACATAAAAAATATAACGCTCCGCGACCCCGGTGGTTTGTAGGAATCATGTTAGTGCAGTCAATAACCGGAATTCGGCACAATTCAAAATTGACAGATCTCTTGAGATCTCAGCGGATTAGAGATCCTTTCTGGTTCCTAGGGAGCCAGTAGTCTCCGGTGTGTAGGCATATGACTGACTAATTGTTGAGGCTATTGGACGTATACTTCTCGTATTGCGAGAAAAACTTTCTGTCTTTAAGGAATATTGTCTTTGCGCGGAGCTTTAGTTTTACTATGGAAACATACTTTCGGGATTTTGTGGAAGTCGTAGTTTAAATCCAAAGTCGCGAGAAATTAGATCCTGAAAAACCCACTAAAGGGCTGACTTTTCACCACTTGTGAAAAAGTTAAGCCTGAAGGACAAATCATCCCTAGGTACTATTGCCATTCAACAGATGCTGCTAGAATATTTCCAAAAGCAGCGGAGGAGAGATAACTAAAGATACAATATCTTGTGTGTGTTGGTTGCTGTCACAAACATGAGCGGTTGGTTAACGTATTGGTTGTCACTCTGTGGTTACGATCCAGCATGAGATACGGCAATCATGGCAGGTGTTCATGTAAATATTTTCCGCATCTGACCCTCTTGAATGCTTTAACCAATTATACAGGTTTTTTTTAAAAAACCCTGATGGAATTCGCAACTTAATAATTCAGCTCCTAAATTTACAATAAAATTAATGTTATACATTAAGAGGTTTGTTTATAATCTTTAACTGTGGTTTATTTTGTTTCGTAAAACCTTTCTAAAGAAACAGACACTGTTGACAATTTTTTGTAAGTATTGATATTCAATATAACTCTTAATTCGTTTATAAGATCCTATAAAAATGTATATAATCCTCTTTCTCAAGCAAATTACGCAGAAGTCAGTATTTAGGTTTTTTTTTTTTTGTTAAAGAAAGTATATTTTTGATCGTGGTGGGTCCTTTATAAGACGCCCTCCAAAAATTTTGACATAAGAAGCGATATATTCTAAAAGTCCAGAAAATAAACTTGCAGAGATTTATAAGGTGCTGCGAAATGTGGGCTTCAGGAAAAATGGCCCTAAGAAGCAAATAAAAATTGACCGCAAATGTAGGGCTATTTTTCGGTATGCAATCTAACCCAACTTTTTTAATGAAATGGCACCCCAAAATTATGAAAAGTAGCTGTAAAATTGAAACAAAATATACCCGTAAATTAAGGGTAATTCTTCTTTATGAAAAATTAAATAAATAAATATTAAAAAAAAAAAAAAAAATTGTTACATAAGAAACTTGGGTTGGGGTCATATACTCGAAACTTAAAATTCCGTATTTCAAAATCCAGAATTTAAAAATCCTGAATTTTAATATCGTGAATAATTGTATAGTTTTGGTTTTAAAAATCACGATATACCATGGTTAGGCTTATCGTCGATTGCAAGGATTTATTCTCCTCTATGTTATAACAAACACCGGCTTCGCTAACCCAAGCTTCTCTGCATAGCTGGCCTTGGGGTGGGCTCTAGGATTTTCTCCTCTATTGTATAACAAACACTGGTTTCGCTAACTAAAACTTTAAAATTAAATATAGTCCCTTAGTAAAAATTGCGGTCTTATTTGAGGTCATATTCCATTCCTTGGTATTGGGTATTGTAATATCATTTAAATTTCAAAAATACCGCAACGAAAAAATGCAAAAATACCCCAAAATTGCTTGTTGTTGCGGCGCAGCGAAATATAGAAATATGAAAGTTTACTCCAAATTTGGGCCTATTTTTATAATGTAGTATAACCCCAATTTTTGTAATGAAAAATTACCTCAAAAAATTTAAATAAAACTTTGGGGTAATCCTCCATTATGAAAAATCACGTCAAAATTTTAAATGAATTTTGACTCCACAAAAATTTTAAATTAAAAAATAATAAAAAAATAAAGAAATTTATATAATAAATTTGGGCTGGGTTCATTTGCCCGTAACTTAAAACCCCAAAAATTTAAGATTCCGAGTTTCAAAATCGCAAGTTGAGAAATCCAGAATTGTATATTCCTGAATTTTAATATCCCGAATAATTTTACAATTTTGGCTTGCATCATGGCTAGACAGCATGGTTGGGCCTTTGGCCGGGCCCAAGGATTTTCTTCTCTGTGTAATAATGAACACTGACTGCACTAACTAAAGCTTCACTGTAGAGCCGACCTTCTGCCGGGTAAAAGTATTTTCTCTTCAATGGTATAACAAACACCGGCTTCGCTAACTAAAGCATCTATCTCTGCATAGCCGGCAAGGATTTTCTCCTCTTTGGTAAAAGAATTCGTGATTTTGATACTATCCCTAGAAGGTTTTATATAAAATTCTATAAAATTTTTTTGGGCCTCATTGCTTAAAATTTGCATTATTTATTATTAAATGACAAATACACCCAAAGTAAAAAATGGGGATTTTATTTGGGGCCATATCATTCCTTGATATTGGGGTAATTTTTAATTTCACCTAACGAAAACGAATTTCACCCAACGAAAAAATAAAAAAAAGCCCCAAAACGGCGTATTGTTGTGTCTCATATAAACTTTAGGGCCAATCTTCATTTTCTTTTTGGGCCATATTTTCAAAGGCCATTTTGCGCATCGCTTGTTGTTGCTATTCATAAAAAGTTTAGTTTTGAGGTTATTCCTTATTTAGTACTTTGGGGTCATATTTCCAAGGGTTACATTCCGCAGCGCCTATTTTTAAAAGTATATATATAAAAATTTTTTGTTTTTTTTTTTTGTTAAAAATTTAAATTTTAAACTTCAGCTAATTAATTTTTTTTTATTATTTTTCCCATCCCACTGTCTTTAATTTACACTATATATATTAGGGTTTCACTTAAGTTTATGAACGAAATTTTGTTGCTGAATTTTAATGAAGCCCAGGCGGAATATTTTGCTAATAGGTCTAGACAATAAATATAAAAAGTTTGCGCGAAATCGGAGAACTTTAAGTGCTGTCCCAAAGAGGTCAAATAAATTCCATATTTTCATTAAGTATTTATAAAGAATTTTGGCTGTTTCTTCCTGGCTCGGCGTGAAATTTGTAAAATTTATTCCTTCGTGTGATAGGAATATTCATAAAAACTTTTGAAAAACTTAACCCTCCCATGTCCTGTGGATCAAACAGACCTCTGGTTTATATATCTTAAAAACTTAATATTTTAAACAGTTTGCTTTAAATAATCTAAAAGCTTTTTGTGAAAAAAAGCATCAACCCTTTACTCTTATTGAAGACAAAATGACACATATTGCAGATTGAACTAAATATGAATTAAAAAATATTTTCATAAAACATTGTTTGCTAATGCAAATATTGTAAGCATTATTAATATATTATGATCATGTAATTTGCTAAATTAATAAATTACATAATTTTAAGGATACTTTAGTAATAATCGCTTATTTTGGAAATTGATTTCGATAATTTTGTACGACCTAAAATGTGTTAATCTTGGGGTGTTAATGTTTGGCTTAATTCCTCGTTCGACAGAGTCGTTTATTATTTTTAAGTTCCCAATTATATATTTTTGCCCTTCGATATTCGGGTAAATCATTCCATAAACTTGGCTCTATTTTTAAAAAATCTGTAGAAATTTTAAATCTTTTTAAAAGTTTGCTAGTATTCTTGGAAAACAATTCCTCCAGAATAAATAAATTATCTTTGCTAATGAAGCATTCGAGATTTTGATATTTAAGCGTAAGTTTTTTCCGGATTTTCTTCATCTTCATCCAGATTACCTTCTGAGACATAAAATTCCATATTCGTATCAAACTTGGCTTTAGTTTCAAAATCTATTATATAATCGAATAACGAAAAACGTACACACTCTTCATTCAAATAGTAAAGATGGCTAAGAAATTTTGATATTGCTTTATCTGCTATATTTTGGTTAATTTTTTTGTAATTTCCCAAATTTCTCAAGAATTTAATGTCGTTCAAAGAAGCTTGGTCTGCTTTATCAGCATTTAACCAGAATTGCGAATAGCACTTAACAACAAATCCAGCAACTTCAATTGTTTTCGAAAATAAGTATTTTCAAACAATAAATGGCCTTTGCGATTTTGTAAATTTAATGCCTCTTCTTCCTAAGAATATTATTATCAGTTCTAACAATTCTTCTGTGGAAATTCTGTGTAGAAAGTCTTCTAATATTTTCTCATTTGCAAATCTTAAAATGTTATTTCCGGTACCATCTAAAATATCAAAACCAAAACCATCCTGTTGTAATTTTGGCCAATGGTTTTTAAATTTTTTAAAAATTACTATTTCCGGACCAGTAGATGCTCCAACGTTTGCTTCCTTGAATACAGCAGATAAGACAATTTCAGAAATATGATGTCTGTATCCAAGAAATAAAATATTTCTTCCAATTCTTTTTTCTATACGGTAACACGCTCCGTTAAACTCTTCAGTGACGCGTTTGTGTCGAACACGAATGTCTGTATCTTATCTAGAATATTGTATTCTTCAAGAGAATCATTAATGACAGAAGATATTTCCAAACCAGTTCCTGCCGGTATACAAGGCATATTAATAATATGTTCAAGATCTGGAGCAGTTGCTATTATGGCAAGGCGTTCTTCAGTTTTTCCTGTGAGACAGGATAAAAGCTTTGTATCCTAGTGAATGGTCAACTGTTGAGGGTTTTCTGTTAATTTTGATTTAATATTTTCGCTTTTAGCTTTTCTTCGCATAGGAACAGCTTATCCTCCAACAATAAATTTCAGTATTTTTTACGTATAGCATTTCGATCAATAATAAACTCTGAAGAATTAAGGCGAGCCGCATGCATGTAGCCTTCACGTCCTTTTAATCTATGTTTAATCAAAAAAAGATTGTCCTCTTGAATTTTAATAAGATTCAATGCATCAATATGGGCAATATCAAATAAGTCATTTAATGGTTCTTTCCATTGTTAAATTTTTTTGTAAATAATTCTGATCTTTGTTTTTATGCTACCCTTCATAAAATTAATGAAAAATTTTCGGGCTTATCTAATAAAAACCAAGAAAATTACTAATAAAAATATAGAATATACCTTAATTTGATCTTTGACCTCTTTGGGGCAGCACTTAAAGTTGTCCGATATCGCTGAAATTTTTACTAGTTATATTTTAGACCAATCGGCATAAATAAGTTATATTTTAGACCAATGGGCATTTGCGAAAATCGAAAGTTGAAATTTCGGTGCCACCCTAATATATGTATATGTTAACAGAGTAAAGCATACATCATGTTTTCTTCAAGTGTGGCTGCGTATGTGTGTGGTTTGTGTGCGTATGTGCATGTATGAGTATTTGATTTAAAAATTATTTTGAATAAACGGAAGGCGCCTAATACGAGCACAGAAAGAGGAAAGAAACATTAAATTTTAAATGCAAACACTTAAGGGCTAATTCGGCTGTCAACATGTAATAAAAGGCAGTCGATATGCCGTTAAAGTTGTTGTTTTTCTATCACTTAATATAATATGCAATACTTGAGAATAAGTAAAGTAAGTACTTAAAAGTGTATTTAGAAATATACACTCGTTCGTATACACACATGTAACAAAATATCACTACAACTCAAAATTAGTTGAATAGAAAATACCCTCAAAAGTGTCGACAAACTATTGACACTTGAAGTGTCAGTCGGTTTGTGTGATTAACAAGCGACTTGTTTGATATTTAATACAGTCATTGATTTTAGTTTAATTTTGATCAAAATTATGCACATTGCATATAATTTTATGGAAAATTAGGGATTTCACTACAGACTTTTTGATGACAAGAATCTTGTGTACTTTAAAACCTAGACAAAGTGTTAATAAACTTTATTTTAATTGATATCTGAATATAAACTGCGACACTTTAACTAATTCTTATTGTAAATGTAAGTTTTTTTTTAAGTAATTATAAAATGTATCTCAAGTGGTTTTACTCTAAAACTGTCGCAGATGTTAAAGTAAATGCACTTTTTGAGATTTTTTTTTTTTTAAAACTCTATTGTTTACCCATCTCGAGATATCGATTATAAATGAGGGCACTGATGCGCATTTACCAAAGAGTTATGTATGTATATATTTGCTTCAATTTCATTAAGATTCCTAGATTTCTTTATTTTCACTACTATTCGCTATAATTTATTTCAAAATAATTGCCTGCCTTTTGTCTGTGTAGAACAAATAAAACGAAGTATAGAAAAGAAAAGGGTTTTTATTAATTTTCACATTACTTAAACTTCGATTTGTAGCTGTTTTTAGCTGGAAGTACCTTTTCCTATTGCTGGTTTTTCTTTGGTAAAAATGGGGGAGGAAAAATCATTACAAAATTTATTGTTATTGTGTGCTCAAGTAATTTTTTTTTTCTTTTCGTTAATATTGTTTCCATTTAAAGTGATATTATTTTAACATTAATAGAAAATTGAAAAGATAAATAGGAATTTAATGGTCTTTTTTGTTTATGTGTAGAAATTTTGTGTTTCAATTATATGATTTTGGGAAAGAAATGTATAAAGTATTAAAATCTATGAAATAAGATCCTGCAAGTATTCACTTAGAGAAAATAAATTTGATAAAGGAATTAATTAATAAATATCTTAGCAACTAATAAAAAAAAAAGTGGGAAAATTTCCAATTAATATTGTGGGCAATTTAGCAAAATTTTCCATTAATAGGGAAATGTCGCCTGATTTGCTATAAGTAGTGAAATTGTGAAAAGATTCCATATACAGTATAATCGCGAAAAAGTTAACCGAAATGTCCCAAGGGCTGTTAACTTTTACAAATTATTAATTTTATTTCTAAACGGTTTTAAATTGTAAAAAATGCAATAATAAACATACCTATATTTTTTTCAATGACTTAGTTTTCAGCATTTCAAAAAAGAAACAGATCTAATTTGTACCGGATAGTGTAAGTTAACAATTGCTCTTGAACCATAATTTATAATTATACAATCAGTCATGTATTCTAAACTTAAGGTGCGACATTCTTCACAAATTTTCAGATAGCCAAATCTGTGTATTTTCTAAAAATTTCCCGGCCAGCCATTACTGACATTATTGTCTTTTCAGGAGGCAGTTACGCGAACTCATGCTTAGCTATTGTTATTGAAATTGGAACAGTCATTGCCCAATTACGTTTTCGTTGCTGCAAGAAAAATATTTATACAAACCTGCCGTAATATCGGCATATTTCGGTGTATGTAATGTTTTTCTGTGTGCTTTTTCCTATGTGTTCTCCAAAGCCTCGAGAATTTTGTGACGTTTCATTTTTATTTTTTAGATGGCTACTATTATTAAAAATTCTTTCCTTCATAAAAATAATTTAATGAAAATTAAATTTGATGAACTTAATTAAGCCTTATTTATAAAAAAAAAATATCAAAAAACACAAGTAAAGAAGAAACATGTAAATAAAGCTACGTAACCAATAGGTAAACTAAAATATAATTTTCTTTAACTGCAAAATTTATTTTGAATATAATACTACATGATACAAAAAATAGTTTTTTGCTGTGTGTGGCTGTAAAATTAGATTTATTTTGTGATATTGAGACCATATCAAATCTCACTTACTATTAACAAAGTTAGCGGTAATGCTTATTTGGTCAAATATTTAATAAGTGTGACCGTAGCTGCATATTAAAAATTAATAATCAATTGCAGCAAATTTCAGACTTCCATCTTTAACCTATGCCATTTATAAAATATTGATGTTTGGCTACAGACTGGCAGGCGCAAACTGTAGAACGGCAAACAATTCTAAGTCTCAATTTACACGTTTCATCTTTTGATGCTCAAATTCTTTTCAATTCCCTTTTGAAGATGCCATTTTGTTCACACGCAGCAACCGGTTTCAACTTTTTTTGCTTCAAAACAACAACACTTTTATTCAAAGCGAAACAAAGAGAAAAAGAAAAGAAAAAAATGTACATGCAGCCATTGTTGTGAATATACCTACGAATGAGAACACAAAACGTACTGCTCGAGTACAGGCATCTCCGTACCAACCCCTTTTCTTCTTGCTTCCCTCTCCTTAAAACGCAAGAGTTGAGCATTAAAAGATGAAACGTGTGAATGTAGCCTAATGATGCCAATGTGGTTATCTTCGAAACATGTAAATTCGACCCGAGCTCAATCCCGAGCTAAGTCTAGAATAAAATAAGCAAAAAAAAAAAAAAAAATTTAATTAAGTTTATGATGTAAATTGATTCCTTCATTAAAAATTATTTAATGAAAATTAAATCCAGTGAAGTTAAGCCTAATTTAAATATTAAAAAACTAACAGTTCAATTATAAAAAAACCCACAATTGTTATAGTGAAACTTCGCAAAATTTCTTATGAGTAGTGAAATTTTGCTAATATTCCTGTGAAATATAAAAAAATCCTGTTTTTTGTAACATTTTGAAAAGTTTTGCAAATTTTCTTATTAATCAAATTTTGTGTAAACTTTTAAAAATAGAGAAAAGCTTTAAAAAATGCAACAAATAGAAAAATTTTCCATTAAATAGCTTAATTTTTTATTAAAATAGTTAAATGTCAAAAAATTTCCAAGCAAATGGTGAAAGTTCGTAAAATTTTTTATTAAATAAAGCACAGCATCGAATAGCGTTGTAAAAGCCACTTTTTGCAAAAACTGTGTTTTGCAGATTACCGTTAACATTAGTCTCTTAGACTGTTTAGACTACAATTATGCACCTTAACGCCTTCAAAATGCGACACAAAGAGCCAGCCAGTGGAAGAACGTTGTAAGTTACTAACAAAATGGTTTTCCAACGTCGAATAACGTTTTTAAACCCGCTTGCGCAGTAGAAAAACGTTTTAAGTGAGATCACAATTGTAATTATGAAACGTTTTCCCACTAAAGAAAATATTATAAACTGTAAACTTGCATATTATTTAAAACTAAAATTTCTTGATATTTTGCATAAAAGTTTTTATCATAATTTTATTGATAATAAGGAATAAATAATCCTGCCTTTTAAAAACGTTTTCCTTTGCTCTTTTGAAAAATAAGTATTTTGTAACTATAAACGTTATTCTCGGTTGTGCTTCAAATGATAAAATCTCGTAAAATTGCTAATGAAATAGTGAAATTTTGTAAAATTTTCAATCGGATAATGAAACTTAAAACAAATACTCGATTTTTAAATAATATAAGAGTTTTGTCAAAATTCGTGTCAAATAAAGAAATTTACTCTTGAATACACAGAAAAAAGTGCTTTATCAATTAAAAAAATGGTTTAAAAAGTATTTAAATTTAATTAATGTGATAATAGAATCAATTATTTTTTTTGTTGAAAGAAAATTAAAAATTTAATTAACATTTTAGTTGTTTTGAAATAAATTTCCAATTAAATAACAAAAAATCTTAATTGACTTTTTTCGTTTAAAATAAAATAATTTAAACTTGTAGAATTGTTGTTGGGAATTGTCGATAATTATTTAAATAATTTAAATAAATTAACAAATTGTGTGAAATGGCAAAGTTTTTGATCATTTTTTTAATTTAAATTAAAAATATCATTTATTGAAAAAAAAATATTCACAGTTTTACAATTTTTAATAACCAATATAAACACTTTGGTAATAATTAACAACTTGTTTGCTTGATATTATGAATTTGGAATAAATTTGGTGATTGGAGAAATTTAATAATTTTTTCTGTGTAGTGAAATTTCCTTTCAAATTGTAAAAGTAAAACTTCTTAATTAGTATTGTGGTTATTTTATTGAACAGTTTATGGGTGTTAATCAAAATTTAGATATTCTTAATTAGGCTTAAGTTCATTGAATTTAATTTTCGTTAAATTATTTTTATGAAGACAGGAATTTTACAATATGAAATTAATTAAAACTTTATTATTAATTTTTCATTCTTAACTGCGCTGAGATAATTTAAAAAAGTAGTTTAATGAAAATGAAATTCAATGAACTTAAGCCCAATTAAAAATATCTAAAAAATAATATTTCCTATATAAAAAACAACTAAAATTCGAAATAATTTTCTACCAAACAAAACCATTTTAAGTTTTATCAAATAATAAAATTTCGCAAAACTTCCTTTAAAAAAAACAATTCGCTAAATTTCTTTTAAATATTGAATCTTCGAAAAATTTCCTGTGAATAGGGAATATTGTTAAGCATCATATTACTAATCAAATGCAATAAAAATTCCTATCAAAAAGTGAAGTTTCGTAAAAGTTTCTTTTAACTTGTAAAATTTCGTATCAAATGGGAAAACTCTGAAAACTTGTAGTTAATAAAATCTAAAATTGCTAACATGTTCGGGAGTTCCATGGTAACACAACGGATCATTGGGTCTAAATATATGTCTGAAGAGTACTGACTGTCATTTCTTCCTAACTTTACCTACAAATCGTAAAAAGTGTATTCCCTTCTTATTTGAGATTTTACCTGCTTCTTTGTTTTCCAAAGAACAAATTCACTTTAATTATAAGAATCTACAGATATTTGAGAAGACATAATTGAAAAAGTAAAATTAAAATGCAAAAATAAAAAAACGAACATTATCCCGCAATTACACAGAGCTACACTGCCAGGTCTAAAGCAGATATAAAACATTTTAAGAAGGGGGGTAGCATAGCTACAATAATAAAAAAATCATAAAATGCTACATTTTCAATTGTATTATTTTCAATGTAAAAAATAATAAAATTTTTTAATTTTTTAATAATTATTCTGCGCGAATATACATTTATGAAGTAAACATATTAAATTACAATTTACAAAGAAATAACAAATATGCAAAAGTTCCACATTGGCAAATGAATACGCATGCATATAGAGAAAACAAATAAGCTCATTAAATTTTATGGATAAATTCATAAATACATACATAAATCATACGTTTTCATTAATGCACGTACATGAATGTATCTATATCCTCTCATTAACATATGTACATATATACTTACACATATAAAGCGAGTGCAATTTAAACCCGGAAACGGATATTGTAAATATGAATGAATGAATACGCTTGAATAAGTGTATACGTGCAAGTATTATTAGGTAAACAGAATTTAATAGGAGATTTGTTTACACTCATTAACAGTGTATATGTTTATGTATGCGGATACACACCCACAAACACATCTATACATATTATTTGCCCAATAATAATTGCTTTTTTGTTTGTTGTTATCAACATTTAAATATCTTTTGTTTAGCCTTTCTAATTGTAATTACAGCGTTCGAGCAACAACAAATAGTTTAAAAAAAAACAATAATAGCTGAAACAAAGCTAACCTCACAATTAACGGTTTAAATAAATGTTTGTTGCGAATCTAGAAATGTATATATTTTTATATCGTCTAGATGTGTATTTGTGTTCGTTTTAACTTTTGCGTTTCAACCAATTACTTTGTATTTTTCTAAGGCAATTTCATTTAATATAATTTTAATTTTGTAACTAAATATAATAAAAATTTCTATAATATATAATCTATATATATATATACGTTAATGTATTTATGTTTATTTGTTTTTTTATTTGTATGTGTGTTTGTTTATTTGTTTGTTTGTACATATGGCCGCCTAAACCCCTAAACCGATCTTCATGAAACTTTTACAGTATATTACTGTGGTCTCGAAGGTTCTATAGGCTATATATTTTTTTTTTTGGAAATTTTGAGTGGGCTTGGCACCTCCCATTCAAAGACAATATAAATTTTTGTATATCTGGAGAACGGAAAGGACTACAGTTTCCAAATTTGGTACAAGCATTTGGGTTATTAATATACAACATCTGATAATTTGGGAGTGATTTGGGCGGGATTGGATAAGTTTTGGATAACAAAATGGCTTTATTTATGTCTAAAGAACGGTTTGAGAAAAATGGTCCAATTTTGGTACACATACCTGGGTTATCAATACAAAACATCTCCAAAAAATGTGCGGGATTGAAATGGTGGTCGTGTCATCGCCCATACAAAGACATTATATAATTATGTATATCTAGAGAACGGTAAGAGCCAAGGTTTCTAAATTAGGTAAAACCATTTTAGTTATCAGTACACTAAATCCGACAAAGTGTGGGTGGGATCGGAAAAGTGGGAGTGGCATCTCCCATACAAACAGATTGTGGATATCTTAATATCTGGAGAACGGCAAGAGCCAAAGTTTCCGATTTGGATACAAGCACCTTGGTTAGTAATACACAACATCTTATTAAATTGAATTAAAATCGGTCTATATGTGACCGGCGCACTGTGGCTGAAAATTAAATTTCATCGGCCAAAAGTCCATCGCCGATTTCAAAAATTTGAATACCATTCAATAGAAAATATATTAGAACTAATGTATCCAAAAAACTATTGGTAATTGTCTCCCATACAAACAGATTGTGGATATCTTAATATCTTGAGAACGGCAAGAGCCAAAGTTTCCGAATTCGAAACAAGTATCTTGGTTAGTAAAATACAACATCTGACAACATCTTTGCGGGATTGGAGAAGTGAGCGTGGCATAAAATATATTTATTTATATCCAGAGAACGGTAAGATAAAAGTTATCCAAAGTTGGTACACTTAGCCAGGTTATCGACATGCAACATTTGTCAAAAAAAGGTTTGAGTGGATGAGTGAGCGTGGTTCCTTACATACAAATGCAAAAGATTTTCTGTATGTCTAGATAACGCTACAATTTAAAAATCTAAATCAAATAGTTGGGTATGTATATCTGTAAAAGGCCCACTGCCATATTGCAGACATAGAATAACTTCAATACATATACCATATAGATTTCTGTGCAACTGGTGAATGGTAACTGTAAGTGTATTCAAACGTGGTACAAATAGCTTGATAGGCAATGCACGAGATGTGTATTGAAAAACTTACTAATTTTATTTTAATACGGGTAGCAAAGCGCACTGGGTTAAGCTACTATATAATAAAAATAAATAAAAATTTCACAATATAGATTTCAGTAATGTACTTGTGTGCTTTACCAGCGGGGTCGTCCTGAAAACACTTAGTGCGAGCTGTATTTTAAAGTACCTCATAATATAAAAGGGGCCTTAATGTTAATATGTTGGCGGAATTTTAAAATTCTATAATAATGAGAACACGATGCTACAAGCTCTTATAAAGTAAAAGTCTTGGAAAAATTCATTAAACTGTTGTATATCCAATTTAGATGGCATAATATTATAATATTTATATAATATAAATATAATCTGGGGCAAAAAATCTTGGAAGAAATGTTAAAAATTTAATATATCCGATTTTAAGTGAAAACTAATCAAAAATAAATGGACACTTTTTTTTTTTTTTAAACAAGTTATTATTACTAGTAAGTTATTTTTGATCGTTCTGTGTATTTATATTTCTTGCACAATTAACCGTTCTGATAATCAAAACAGTGTTGAAAGTTGAAATCTGGGGCAGATATAAGCCACGATAAATGAATTCTTTCCTTTTTGTAGGTACTTTAAAATGTAACCCGCAGAAAGTGTTTTTTGACTGTTTTACTTTCTGAAGATTTAATAGAAGGCAGCAGAAAATATTTATATTTTATACGTTTGTGCTCATGAGTGTGACACTTAAAAATATTGGTGCCTAGACCCATCATTTATTATGCGGATTTCTCCTTCAAGAATTCTCCTTTTGAAGCTTGCTAAAGATGTCCGTCCGTCTGGCTAGTTGGCTGCCCATGTAAAACTTGTGCGCAAAGTACAGATCTCAATTTTGGAAATAATTGCATGAAACAGGAAACATCGGTGCGCACTATTCAAGTTTCCTTCTAGAATATTATCTTTGTGCTCGTAATCCATCTTATTATGTTGATATTTGGATTATATTTGATCCAAACCTATTTTATTGCAATCAAAATTACCTTATTAAATTTAACTAAAATCGGTCTATATGTGACCGGCGCACTGTTGCTGAAAATTGAATTTCATCGGCCAAAAGTCCAATTTTTTGTCATCGCCGGTTTCAAAAATGTTAATGTCATTCAATAGAAATATATTAGAACTAAGGTATCCAAAAAAACTGGATTAAAATATTGGTCACTGTGTGTGGGGCATGTTGCTGGAAGCAAATATTTTTATTTAGAAAAACTTTTATTTTTGTTTTAGATTTTAGAACTAAATAATGATTTCTCGAAAAATTTTATCAATAATGGGTTGCATTTTTTTTTTGCAGCAAAATGTAATTTTTTCCTTATCCTATTTAATTTATTAATCTTGAACATTTCCACTACGAATAGTAATATCGGTTTTGGTAAAGTAAAGTTATTTTTGGAAAAGAAAAGTTATCAAAGATTTTTATCCTTTAGTTAACAAAATATGTTCGATTTCAATTCTGTATATGAAAAATTTGATGATTAATAAAAGTTGATTTTCGCCCATTTCTTTTTTTTTACTATATTATAATAGAGTTAAAAAAAATAAAGTCAACCAATAAATTGTATGAATTTAATTCGGGTTTCAAATGTGTTTTTATTATTTGTTTCCAAATATTGCTCCCAACATTCTCTGAACACTTTGGCGATGAATATATAACCATATAAATTTAAGGTTAATTAGTATAACTGTTAAGTAGTAAAAGATTTTAGTATTCAAGATATTGGATACAATATATTGATTACTAATCTCAAAAACCATGACTGTCATAAATATTTACACACAAAAACGACAATGGTACAAAAATAGCCCGAATAAAGACCTAAAAATCTCTTTTTCCATTCGAATTAAAAAAAGTTTTAGAGTAAACATCCATACCATGCACGCTATGTGAACAAAATATCCCAAAATATGTCTGTGTTTTGCATAATGTAGTTATTTCCTCTTCCTATTTGATGCATTATTTTACAGCGACTCTATTAAAATGTCCTCAAAAATTAGGATTTTGGCACGTTGCGACTGAATGAAACAACATAGGATATTGAAATCCTGGCTGAATATTGACGTTCTGACATTCATATTTAATTAATTTTATATTCGTTTGAATATAAAATGTTTACTGCCTAGAAAATTGAAAAAACACTTTAACAATTGCTAAGTTATAACGAAGAACAAATAGTATTTCAAAATTTGAGACAAGAATCTTTAAAGTTGCTATCAAAATCTAATTCATGAGCTTTAACTATAATTTAAAGAACAGCTTTGCCTGGAATTCTACAATCCGGTTTCAGAAGAGCTGCAATAGTGAAGGGCTTGTCAGATTTGGCAAAGTCGAAGATATAACTCCTACTAATTTCTCACATTCTGTGGCAAAAAAGTATTAATATATCGAAGGTTTCAAGAAGTTACCTAATTATTTTTTCCAACTGTTATAAAAAAGTTTTTATTACAAATTCTTTAAATTTTGTAACAATTTTCGAAAGAAAAAACTAGTTAATTATTAAGATTTATGTCTACTCTCTCTATTTCTGACCACTGTTCTGTAGTTAGCATTAAATAAGAATTAAAGTATTAATTCCATATTTTCTTAAACTAAAAACTTTTCGAACTTAAAGTTTAGTTTAATGTTTGTTTTCATATATTCTCTCCTTCTTACCACCCACTTTATCATCAAAATGTGCTTGTATTGCTTATTGTTCAATAATTTTCATAACAATAAAACTTATTTTACACATGTTTATTGTTGTTTTTCTGGTTAACAACTTGTAAGTGTCACATTTATGTATAAATTAAGACACATATAAATTATAAATACTTAATTAAATTGCAGATTGAGAAATTAATTTAAGTTTTTAATAAACAAAAAAAAGTTTTAATTCATTTCTTGTTGTGAATTTTCTTTCTTTATTAAAATAGTTAAGTGAAAATTAAGGGGGTAATTTTCTTAAACACTTCACCTCACTTGAAAAATATTTTCATACAAATTTTTTAGAAATTCCAAAAAAATAAACATTTTTTATTTTTCGAATTTATTCTATGAGCTAAATTTCAGTTATGTATTTGTATAAGGCTTTTTGTAATAGTTCTATTCCTTCAATTTTTAGGAATGACTTTATACACTACCAGAATAAATTCGAAAAATAAAAATGTTGAATATAATAAAGTAAAGGTATGTTCAGACCTAACAAATATTTGACGAAAAAATCCAAAAAAACCATGACCAGTGTCTTGATCAAACTTTGGCTTTATTTTTAACAATTTCTATTGATTAACTAAACTTTGTTTGTAAGAAGATAACTGATTAATGCAATTTAAAGACTGTTAAATTAGCCAAACGTTTTGCAAAAGCAAATAATTTTTTAATAAAACTAGGGGTTACGTGTAGGACGTCAAATATTTAATAGGTGTAAGCATAGCTTAACTTATGAAAAATAAATAATTCCCAGATTTAACTAATTCCAAAAAATTTTATATGAAAGATTTCTCAACGCAAAGTGAAGTGTTTTAGAAAATAAGCCCCTCTCTTCACAAGCTTATCTGAAATATATTTTTTAGGGTTAATAGCATTGTAAAAGAAATATCATTTTAAAAACTCCATTTTAAACTTAGAAGTTTTAAGATGTTTTTACAAATATCTTCATATTAAAATACAGATGTATTTGTTAATAAATTCTATTTAATTCTTTTACATAAAATTCGGCAATTCACAAAGTTTTTTATTGTGTTCTATTGTTGTATATGCTATAATTTTATGAATGTGACAGTAATAATTATAAAAAACCAACATTTTTGTTTTAAATTAATTAAAGCATTGAAGAAAAAAATGTGCAAAAATTATTTAAATATTAGGTAAATATTTACCGCCTAAGTTATAAAAATTAAGACAGGTTAATAAAGGGTTTATGAAACGGATTTCAATATAAAATCCGTTTCATAAACCTTTTATTAACCAGTTTTAACTTTTATAACTTAGGCCGTTAATATTTTGTTTCGTTACTTCTGTTAATAAAACCACCACCACAATAGTGGACAGGTTATTGTACTGAGGTATGGAATACATAAAATTATTGGAGCACAATAATTTTCTGCGTCGATCTTAGGACGTCCGTCCCTCTATATGGTCGTCTTCTTGTGTGTTCATATAAACCTTCTTTGTAAAGTGCAAGCCGCAATTTTCAATAGAATTTAGTACATACATCTTCATTGTCATTAAAACAAAGGCTTTTGCAAAGGGGTACGACTGGCTCTGATTTTTTTTCAGACACATCTTACATTTTTTTCACATACAACTTACATTTTCAAAGTCTTCTTTTTACTAACGATCTTTATTTTCTGACTTTCACCTCAAATACATTCAAAAAAGACTTGTGGTAATTTTTAACACGACTTCCCAAACTGTTAGGCTTAAAATTTTATGGTTTGATTTAAGAAGAACTATTTTATATAAGTCCATTTTTGAAAAAAAAACATAAGACCTTAATAATTTAACATATGTCGAAACCGAAACCAATTATAATAGTGACGTCTAAGTCCTATAAAGGGTACACGCCCAAAATATTCCAACTTTCGGTGGAGGGTATCAAAGATTCAGCACAGCCGAATACAGCACTCTAAATTGTTTTTAATTATTTTTGATAATATGTATACGTTGGTGAGTGGCCTAAGACACTGCATTGCGTTAGGTTCATGATATTAAAGATTCGGAACAGCTTAATATATCACCCTTTCTTGTATATATACATTTGGTTTGTTCCCGTCCTACCAAAAGGCGTTGCCTTTCTGTCCAGTTTACTTTTACTTCTTCTTGCACAAAAAGCTCAACATTTTTTCGGGCATATTAGGTAAATTCTCTAACAATCAGCTTTCGAAAAAATTAACAGTAATAAAGGAAAGATATTGCTTTAATTTCAATGATATTTTTCTTTTTGAAAAAAAATTTAATTTTTGTCTTTCTTGTACTTATTTGCCACTCCATGAATACAAATTTATTTAATTCTCATTTTACCGAACGTTACAAGAAACAAACATTGGACACTGATCGAAATTACAATACAATTTCTGCGCCATGAAATAAGTGCCCACGATTTAAGTCGCAAAAAAATAAATGAAATAAGTCCCCACAAAAATGAGCAGAATGCAACAACAACGTTTTTGGGGGAATTTTTTGGGACTTGTTTCATTTTGGTATTGGGGCTTATTTCATATGAAATAACACTTGAAACGTCTGTAATGAATTAAATAGAAATAAGAATTTTGGGACTTATTTTCATTTTTCAATCTATATAATGCGAATTATTTCCTTTTACCATACATAAAAAAGGGATAGTGGACTAATCAAAATCTATAATTTCAGAATCCCGAAATGTCAAAATCAGGATTATTTTCATATCGTGAATTTATACATCGGAATCTCTAAATCCCGAATTTTATAATCCTGAATTCGAAAATCCCGAAATTGCGATCGTGTTCTAAAAACAGGCAGTAAACGTGTATTAAAGAATTGACTGTGTTGAGTGACATATTTGGGGGATTCACAAGGTGTCATAAAGTCATATGTCTTAAAATAATAACATGAAAAAATACGATTGTTGTGAGCAACCCCTCATAATTTAATGTGCTATTTTGAATTTAAATCAGCTGATTAAAACAAAATTTATAAAAATTTTCCACAATGCCAAAAATAAGTGAAAAAACTTAAATAATAGCCAGTTTGTGTGAAAAATACCTTTTAGATGTTGTGATGGCAAACTCAAGTATTTTCAATTTTTCGGTTTTGTTGCAAATTACAAATAAATTTTATTTTGTTTGTTTGCCAAACAGCAGAGTCCTAAGTCGATCTAATTTGACGCCGCAAGTAATTTGTCGCAAAAATTGCTAGCCGCAGGTTAAATACAGATGTTACCCGGATAAAACTAAACCATCAACGGCAACGGCTACAAAAAATAACGCGGCACGGCTCAGCCGCTCAGCGCTGGACTTTTCTGATTAATTACGACAGCACAATAAACATAGCAAACAACGTTCTATTTATTTAAGACACTTTTTGTTTACAAACCAACAAAAATATTTTTAAACCATTGTAAAATGTTAGAACATTATGACAATAAACCATGATAGCACACCTTGTGAATACCCCAATTATTTCTTATTTTTTTCTTAAAATAAATTATCACACTGAAAGATCTCTCAACTTCCGAAATGAAGAGCACTTAATAAAAAGATTTTCATTTGTTTTGTCTTTATTTTTCGTCAGTTTTATCTTTATTTTTTCCACAAATAAAACAACAAGTTATTAATTTGTATGCAAAAGATTAAGAAAATGTTGATTTAAATCGTTCTTATTAACTTTACTAAAAACGAGCCAGTTAAGCGCTTGTTTTAAAAAATGCGATAAAACAAAAATAGAACAAAAAGCGCTTAATTGGCATCGCTGCTTATTTTGTTTTTTGGGACTTATATAATGGCGCCACATCTTCAGTGGAAATGACGGCTGTGGGAAAAATCGCCCAAAGAAAAATGGCCCAAAAAAAGAAATGAAAAATCGCCCAAATGAAGAATCGCCCAACAGAACATGAAAAATGACCCAAAAAGTTATATATGAAATTTTGCCCAAAAGAAACGAAAAAGGGCCCAAAAAAAAATAATGAAAAATTACCCAAAAAGAAAAAACGAATTTTTTCCCGGTGGCATGTTATAACGTCCAGTGTCATAGTGTCCATGGACGTTATAACACTCCAAAAAGTGTCATAGTGTCCATGGACACTGCGCTAACTAAAGCTTCTCTGCACAGCCGGCCTTCGGCCGGGCGCAAGGATTTTCTCCTCTATGGGATAACAAACACCGGCTTCGCTAACTAAAGCTTCTCTGCATAGTCGCCTTTCATTTGGAAACAAGGCAGATTTTAGAAGCTTTACTTAGCGAAGCCGGTGTTTGTTATACCATAGAGGAGAAAATCCTTGCGCCCGGCCAAAGGCCGGCTGTGCAGAGAAGCTTTAGTTAGCGAAGCCGGTATTTGTTATACCATAGAGGAGAAAATCCTTGCGCCCGGCCGAAGGCCGGCTGTGCAGAGAAGCTTTAGTAAGCGAAGCCGGTGTTTGTTATACCATAGAGGAGAAAATCAAAAAAAATGGGCCATTTTTCATTCAACATTTTTGTGTGATTTTTCATAATGAAAAATCACCCAAATTTAAAAAACGAAAAATCACCCAACAATAACGAAAAATAGCCCAAAAATTTTAGGTCACTTTTCATATGAATTTAGGCCCAATTTTACATGGAATTTTTTTGGGCGATTTTTCATTTCTTTTTTTGGGCCATTTTTCTTTGGGCGATTTTTCCCACAGCCGGAAATGACGTTGTTTGCGCCTAATATTTTTATATTTGAAGTCTCGATCAAAGACATTTTCAATATTTTTAGTTTAAAAGTTTCTAAAGAATAACAAAAATATAAATTGACTCTTATTCGACCTTCAAAGATTTTAATTAACCCTTTTATTTAAGCTTGAGGTCTTTTTCTTTTTTTTATAAAAAATATTAAATTTATTGAATCCAATATTTCGGCACTCCGTTGTGTGCCTTCTTCAGGGATTTTTTCTTGAATATTTGACAAAAAATTAACAATTTTTTAATTTACAATTTTTAACAATTTTTTTAATTTTTTTTTTTTAAATATTCAAGAAAAAGATCCCTGAAGAAGGCACACAACGGAGTGCCGAAATATTGGATTCAATAAATTTAATATTTTTTATAAAAAAAAGAAAAAGACCTCAAGCTTAAATAAAAGGGTTAATTAGAATAACAACAATAATTTTTGACAAAGTTTTATACTTTTTCTGCATATTTTTAATCATATTTCTTAGTTATTTTAAGCTTTTTTTCTTGCAAATTTATCGGCGACTTAAAAACCTGTTCTATTTAAAAAATAATACTGTAAAATCCTTTCTAGTTCAACCCAGAAACCCTAAAGACACGTGATAAATATTTACTGTTTGTTGTAGCAGAACGTACTACTGATCCACTCTGGAAGTTCAAGTTTTTTTATTTTGTTCCATTCTTCTAAGTTTATTTCCAATGTTATTATCTTTTGGTTAAACCAAACATTGTACACTTTGGTTTCATCCCAAGAACCAACAACTGCCAGAGTAGAATAAGTAAACGATGGGGAAAAAACAAACTGAACTCAAGTGAAAACTAAACTAAAACAAACGAACGAACCACTAGTTGTGGTATTTTTCATAAACTTTTCTATTTATATTTGCACACTTCTACTCTCTCCACTGTAGAAAGAAGGTGATGTTGTTGTTTGAATAGAGTTCTTCTGAAAATGACTACAGCTGAAGATTTAATTCTGCAGAAAAAACATATCATGCGTATTTGCGGATTGTTGCTCGTCTTTCTTATAAATGTTACCAAAAGGAAGCAGGCAAGAGAGCATCCTTTTCAACTCATGCCGTCCAATTTATTTTATCATTTGGCGCTTGGCCTACGTTTCCTGGTAACGTTGTGTTTTAAAGTTGTTTTTCATTATTTTTCATAAAGTAATTTTTTTTTTCATTTGCATTTTTGCTCAGTTTATCCTTTTTTTTATACAAAGAGAATCCAAGGGTTTTATTTGTTCATATGTCGGTTGGATTTATATTGGATTTATTTGTTTCCATATTTCTATGGTGGATTTTCGTTGTCGTACTTTGAGTTCATTTTTGTTTTTTTTTGTCCTTTTTTGATCTATTTTCTGTGTATTTAAAGTGTATTATCAAAAAAATACTTTTTGAATTTATTAATAACGGGGGATAGAAGTTTTTTTTTTGTAGAATATTAAATGGCAGTTATAAATATTCCAACATATTTAAGTTATTTTTTTTTGTTTTGTTAATTAAAATTTGTTTTTCATAAAATATTTTTTTTGTGCTTCGAATGGTTTATGCAATAACAACATTTTAATATTAAATAAATTGTCTGGACGAATACAAAGTGCGCGACTTAAATAAATTTGAAATGGATTTAAATTTTTGGAAAACCAAAAACTTTATAGAATTGTATATAATTTGAATTTTTAATTATTAAATTCAAATTGCAATTTCATAAGTGCAATAGCAAAATACAATAACCTTTGCAGATCTATCAAAGGGTAAATATAAATATGCGAAATCTTTTTATAGCAATATGGCAAAATATACAGTCATTAGGGATTTACTTAACTAATAACAGAATGAAAAAGTTCTAATAACACAGCACAGCATAATGCAGCTGTTTTATATTTTCTGAAATAAAAGTAGCATGATTAGCTGGTATGCAAACAGCTTTACATTTTATTGTTTTAAGTCCTTCCGAAATAATTTGGTTTTTATGTCAAATTGATCATTCATAACATAATGGTTACGAAAAAGAGACTATGTTTAAATAGTTTAAAAAGTTTTTGTGTTCTTGATTATATCCTTGAACATTTTGTGCGTATAAGGACTGTATTAAGCTGTGTTGTTTTAAATAATAATTTTTGCATTTTAATCAGGCTAGAGTTTATCAAATTTAATTTTCATTAAACTATTTTAATGAAGAAAGCTTCCTGACTGACCGGGGGATTAAACCCACGTCCACGGACTGGTTGGTTCTAACATGTTTCAATACCACACTCTTCATACCATCTCTTCAGAAAATCTTTGCTGTTTTGTAAAAATATTTTATTTTATGTGAATAGAATAATTTTTGGTAATATTTAAAACATGACAAGATAAAATGTGAAGTTTTTTTGTCTAAGTATTTCAGAACTTTTTGTTTTAGGGATTTGAAGTTTCTTCACAGAAAAATTAAAAATGTTCGCTAATCACCAAATTTATTCCAAATTCATAATATCAAGTAACAAGTTGTTGAGTTTGCTCCTATTACCAAAATGATTATATTGATTACTAAAAATATTAAAATTTTGAAAAAATATTTTCAATAAATGATATTTTTAATTTTAATTAAAAAAGTGATCAAAAAACTTTGCCATTTCAAACAATGTGTTAATTTATTTTATTAAATATTGATAATTTCCAACACCAACTCTACAAGTTTAAATTATTCTATTTTAAATAAAAAAAATCAATTAATATTTTTTGATAATTAATTATTATTTTAATTAAAAATTTATTTCAAATTAACTAAAATGTTAATTAAATCAAAACTATATTTTTGTTTTCTTTAAACTAAAAAATAATTGATTCAATTATCACATTAATTAAATTTAAATACCTTTTAAACCATTTTTTTAATTAATAAAAAACTTTTTTCTGTGTTACTAAAAATAGTACGCCGTAATGTTTAATTTGTAAATACATTAGAAAAAAGGAAAAATTAAAAATATCGATTACGTCCTATGGTGGTCCGGACGAAACGCCGATACGTTTCGTGGGGTATGGAGGGTATTTAGTGGTGGATTTGTAGGCTTTAGCTCCAGAATATCTGCTAAGGATCCAAACACCTTGCTGATATTCCCAGAGAGAACGCCGATTGCGTTTCTTAGATTATGGAGTGTATCGGGTGGCTTTAGGATTAAGCACTAAAATATCAGCGAAGTATTCAAACAACTTGAAGATATTATAAAGGTTAAAATAGAGGCAAATATTGAAGCAAAAAGAAAGCACTTTTAACCATATAAAAACACTCTCCTTATGTGTTTTTTCCAAAACGTTATTAAATAACTATTTATTTTTATTGAATTTCCAAACAATTTAAAACATTTTATCTATTACCAAAATTTGTTTTCGTGATAATTTAATTTAATTGAAATTCCGAATACAAAAGCGAACGTATACCAAGGCCATTAAACAATGTTTCGCCTTATGATATATATAAAAAAAAGTTAAAATCAAACTTAAGATGTACTCCTTGATGACGGTGGAATCTCAAGTCAACTCCCCTCACACACAAGATACATCTGGGATGGGAAAACCGCTGCCCTCAGTTAAGTCGTAAACAGGCCTTTTCAAAGTTTTAAGGACTAACCTAGAAAAATTTAATTTAGTACATCCTTGGAATGCAAGTCAAAACTCAAATGAAAAAAAAAAATTGGGTATATTAATTATTCAGAACATATTAAAAGGTTGGATCGTGAAATATCAAGCAAATTAAACACCAAATGGTCTTATTTATGCAAGTATTAAATTTTACCATATCTTTGAAACTAGAGCTTCTAATGATGCCATCGTAATTAACACTTTTGATTTAACCAAAAGCAATGAACATACGTCTGAAAAATGTTGGTGTTTTGCGCTGCATAATTGATTATGGAAATTGTATCACTTTGTATAATGCCCGTAATTTCTACAAATAGATATCTAGCTGTGTATAGATATCTATTGTGTGACGTATTTTAAAACTTATTTCTTACCAACGGGGTAAAGTGTAGTGTATTTTAAACCATCGATTTTCGATAGTTAATTCACGTGGGCCAATTTAACGTTGAAATTGACAAAAAAGTGTTACTGGATAAGTAAAGATAACTGTTAGGTAAGAACACGACCAGATATCTGTTAGTAGAAATTACGGGCATTACTAAAGAAACACAAGATGGTTGGAGGTAACAATATGCTAAGAGCTACCTACTACGGTTTGATTTTTACGATGTTATTGCTTATTGGTAACCAAAATATGGTTAAACATGACCATAATATGGAAAACATTTGTCATTATTTTGTCGAAATCAACCATAACTTGGCTAAAATGTACCATATAACGGTCAAAGTTAAACACAATTTTGTCAAAATTAATCAGGTAAAAAGTAACCAAATATGGCAAGAACTAACAATAATATAGTCAATGATATCCGTATTACGGTTATTTATTTTAGTCATTTTCTTCATTTTGCTTATTAAGTCATGTTAAAATTTGTTTTCGTTTTTTTACTCCTTTATCATGCTGTGTTCCACTTCAAAAGACATCCTTTATTTCATTTTCCAGCCCGCGATGAGCTGCAGCAGCATTCTTTCCATTTGACTGGTTTGTACTTCTACGTAAATTTATGAAGTTAAATCAATAATTAAAGACTTTAATCAAACCAAGCAAGTAATTAAAATCCATTGAATTACTGTAGAGAGCAAACCAACCATAATCTTGTTAATTTTAAAGTATTATTTTAAATTTTAAATTATGCGATATTGAAAAAAATATTTCTATTTAGACGCGTATGTGCTCGACTTTCTTCGTAAAAATCTGGACTTTTTTTTATTAATATAAGTCATGAAATAGAAGTTTTGACAAATAAAATAATAATAATAATAAGAACTCTAACATTTAAGAAATATATAACGCCAATATTTTAGGGCGCTGAGCACCGCTGGGCACCCACACAGCTGGACAATAACTCACCGTTTTAATAACGGAACGATGAGGGTATATGGGTTAATAAAGATTGACAATCCAAATTTTGTATGAAAATGTTACTTAATAAACGTTTGTTAAATTTAATAATCGTTTATGAGTACGGGGGACAATGTTTTAAAATATTATAAGTTCAACATATTATTGAATTAATAACAATAAAATATCTGGAGACAAACATAATATGGGTGCCCCTGTAGGCTAGTTCGTAGTGAGCTAGTCTATCAGTGCGGGGGTTGCGGATTAGATTCCCACCCGAGACTTTGGTGTCCTACATAGGGATGGGCAATAAATATCGATATATCAAAATATCGATATTTTGATATTGCAGACAAGCATAGATCTTTGCGAGATTAGGAAAAGAACAAATTAATATGGTTGTAGCTAAACTTTATTTAAACATTATATTGTTAAATTCAGCCATATTTGAGGTTTCAAGTGAGGTAAAATCTTTATTGTTAAATAGAAACAAAATATTAATAATCGTGAAGAAAATAACGTTAAAGCAACAAGCATTTATTTGTTGGCATTGCGGGGACCATAATATAGATTTAACCATTCATCAACCATGCTTTTATTGGGTCAACAATACCAAGCGACTTATCACGCTCTAATTCGATTAACACATATCCGTTTGTTTGTCCTTCTTTGTGTCTATACAAACCCTAACGGAAACCTGGGTGCAAGTGTCTCCAAGTTATCAATTTTCTCGACTTGTCTGGTGACTTTTTGGCGACATTGTCAACGAAGTGTCTACACTTCCATATTTGCCTTCAATACGAAAAAAAATCTGTTATGAATTTGTATTAAAATTTATTTTTAGTAACAAAATTAAGTATTAAAAAAGCAATTTTTATTTCGACATCTACTTTAAAAATTTAACAAAAGTGTAGACTTGATTTTCTAAAATGTACTAGTGATTCTCTGGTTGCAATGTCTATATATGGTCCCAAGAGCACTACCTAGTCAATAGTGCCAACGTCAGTAGTAGATTTCCAATGACACGTCAATGACAATGAAATATCATTGTCTGGGGCATAATAAGTCACTAGTACTAGTGACTGTGTCTGCGGGGAATCAGTACAGATTCACTATAATAGGATAATCCGTCTGTATTCGCCTGCAAAGCTAGTGACTCAGGTACAAGGCGCCATGTTAAAGATATCTTAAAAAATATTTTAACATTAGCTTAAAGGAAAGCCTGCTAAAATTGGATTTTACCTTATTCTCTTATATAAAGGATCTCTCGGCATATCTTGGGACCAAGTCACATATCGCAATATTAAAGACAATTGGATTTTTTATTCCAAAATATTAAGCCTATTGAAATTTATTATAACTTAAACAAAGTCATTTAGTCCCTGTACAGAAAGAAAATAAGTCCTCCGAAATATTGTTATAAAGTAATTACAAATAAGTAATTTTTAGGTCAATCTAGCGGTTTTATCTGCATTTTCTATTGTTACTATGTAAGTTTTAGGCATAAAGATTAGTTAATAATAAGGTTCGTGGCACAACGTTGACGTTCTTGTTAAGCATGTCATTTCTAGCTAGGCGGTAGAAAACGTTTGAACGATGTGCTGGTTTAGGTTTGTCCGTTAATCATATATCTAGTAAATTGGAGATAACAAACTGTTCCATAATGTCCCGATTGACTCAATAGCGCTTTACAAATCGATGTAGGCCTTGCAATTGCTTTTGGTTCTATTACGGCACTTATTTTCTTTGATAAATCTGTTTTCTTAATGTTTCTAAATTCTTTACATTTAAGTTTGAATATTTTTTTTTATTTTTTTTGTAATTTAAAGCCATAAATTTTTCGCTTTTTTATTCTATATCTATAACTATTTTAATTCTGAAACATTCCTTTGTAGTATAGTTAATCACTAGACCATTATACTTAATTGGGCTTTAAAAATTAACACAAGCACTATTCAACTGCTGAGAAGGAACGGCTACTCTAACATTAATTTTTTCTCCTACTGTAGTTTTTGTTGTTGTTCGTTTAATATATAAATGAGATCTCATAAAATCTGAGCACTCACACTTGAATGTAATTTCCTTGTTAACGAGTAGATAATAACAAAAAAGAAAAAAAATACAAATAAAAAATATTAAAAAATCGTAACAGGAGTCCTCAAGCAAAAATATATACAAAAAAAGCTAAAAGAATGAAACGAAACCAAAAGCAAGTCTACAATTTACAAATTTTCCTACAACATTAAAAAACATCTGAGTCTAGTAAATGGACAGAAATAAAACAAAATAACTTTATTATAACCCAAAGCAATTTAATATGTTTTGCTTGCTGGCAGAAAAATAAAAGAAAACTCAAAAATAAAAGAGAAAACAAAAAGTAAAGCGAAAAGAAAAAATGCTCAGGAAAATAATAAAAATCAAGCGGAAATAAAAACATAAACTCATACAAACACACTCTTAAAAATTATAAAACATAAACAAAATCAACACAAAATTTCAAAATTAATTTGACATACAGCAAATGATCTAATTTACCACAAACAGCCCTGCAAAAACAACACAAACAACAAAAATTTGTGTAAATGAATAAATGAGCAGAAAAACTACTCATAAAATTATGGCATGACTGATAAAAAACAATTGTAATTTCTTTTATGCAACTCAAACACATGTAAAGATACACACACAAAAAGCCTATACATCCATAACATGAATGATTTTATATGTTAAATAATTGCAGAAGATTTATAAAACACATCTGTGCTTTAATGTTTATCGTTCACCCACAATTTATATCAGTGAAAAAAAAATAAAATAATAAGTAATACTATAAAAAAGGTCATATATTTTCTTAATAATTTTCTTAAGAAAAATATTTCCCTTATGAATTCAATATTCTTATCTTGTCGTTTTTTTCCTGCTGTTATTATTTGCACCAACAGGAAATGAAAAGGAGTTTCAATGAAGGTTAAAATTGTATCGGGGAAAAATGAGGCTTAATGAAATGAATACAAAAAGGAAACAAATACCAAATAACAGAATATACAGAATGTTCGTATTAATTTTATTTGCCTCCTGAGATTGCAAAAGGAAAAACTTAAGATGCTAAATTTTTTTATTGGATTTAATTTAATTGAAAATTAAAAAAAAACTTTAACTGCCTGTTTTACAATTTCGAATGTAAACATTCATATAGAATTTTATATAAAAAGTGTTCAGTTAACATTCGAAGTTTTTGAGCGGCAGTCATTTATATATTTTAATCAATAATTGAAATAAAATGAATGAGAATTTTAAGCAAACTAAGCAAGTATGTATTTGAAAAGCATTCAACAATTGCAGAGGGTAAAAAACATGATTTTGTTGCTTTTAAACATATTATTTTAAATTTGAAATTAAACATATTATGTTTTACAATATTATAATTTCAAACATATTATTGTTATTATTAACCATAACATGTTTGGACACAACCATATTATGGTTATGGCTTTTGGACGGATGAATTTAACCAAATTATGGTTGCCGGTGACATTAATATGGTTAAATTAACCATAATATGTTTCATGGTATGGTTATAGCTTTGTTTTATGATAACATAATATTGATAAATTTTACCATATTTGAGGGAGGTAAACACTTTATTACAAATTGTCTCTAATCACCAAATTTATTCCAAATTCATAATATCAAGTAAGCAAGTTGTTGATTTTGCTCCTATTACCAAAATAATTATATTGATTACTAAAAATTTTAAAATTATGAATATTTTTTTCAATAAATGATTTTTTTAATTTTGATAAAAAAAATGATCACAAAATTTTGCCATTTCAAACAATGTGTTAATTTATTTAATTTAATGTTGACAATTCCCAACAACAATTCTACAAGTTTAAATTATTTTATTTTAAGCGAAAAAATCAATTAAAATTTTTTGATATTTAATTAATTTTTTAATTAAAAATTTATTTCAAATCAACTTTAAATATTAATTAAATAAAAATTATATTTTTAATTTGCTTTCAACTAAAAAAATAATTGATTTAATTAATACATTAATTAATTTTAACTACTACTTAACTACTATAAAAAACTTTTTTCTGTGTAGCATTCATAACACACCCTGTGCCCATGTTCTGTAACTCTCGCTTCGAGAAACTCTTCGATTGAAATGCGAGAAATGAAACAAAAATGCCATAAATTGAAACAAACAACTGTTTTTGAAAAATATACGAATGTTTTCAAAGCTATTTTTTAAACAACAAAAATTAAGTCGTACTCTACCATTATTTGCTATAGCCGACGGTTGTATTTTCGCCGCCGTCATTGAAAATTTTTCAATTTTAATAATTTTGGCAGCCGTCAACGATATGTGTTACTGGCGTTCTCAACGTCTGCAAGTTCATATCGGCTTCGAGTGGAATATTATGACATTAATTACGTAACGACGTAATCTCTTTTGATAGTTTTCGACATGAGCTACAGACATACTTTTTTTCTCACTTTTCGAGAAACGATGGATTATTTTGTTTCACATCTTTTCGATGCGAGAAGTTCTCACCAAAGTTACAGAACATGGGTACTGTACAAAAAAAAAAAAATTTAAGTTATGTATTTTGAATTAAAAAAATTTGACTGTTTTAGATTCTATTTATATAGAATCTAAAACAGTCAGTTTTGAATTAAATTCTATGAAAAGCACTCGTACTATAAAAATTGCATTTTTTGCCTTTGCAAATTATTAATCCTCTTATGCCTGAAGTTTCAAATTTGATACGGGAATTTAAATCGAATTGTGCACTTGCACTTATTAAATTTTTTTAATATTTAATCCAAATTTTCATATTTTTAATTAGGCTAAAGTTTATTTAATTTAAATCAATTAAAAAAATAAAAATAGATAATCATTCAAACACAACTTTCGATCTAGCAATTTGGTTTAAAGATTGATATTTGGCTATTGACTGCCAGCCGCCTTCAATGGCGGTGAGGGTAAAACGGCAAAGACCTCTGAAGAGATAGTGTTGTTAGTACAGAAACTCGTCAGATCAACCTGTCCGTGGACGTGGGTTCGAGCCCCACGGCAGTCAAGAATGAAAAATGATCAATAAATGTTAATTGCTTTCAGGCTGTAAAATTCCTTCCTTCATAAAAATAGTTTAATTAATATTAAATTTAATGAACTTTTTCCTAATTAAAAATATGAAAATTTGGATTAAAAACCTTAAAACAGTTGAACAAAATAACCACAATACTAATTATTTTTTAATATTATCAAAATAAAAAAATATTAAAAGTATAAAAAAATTAATAGTTAGTTGCTGTATATCTGTAATTAAATTCATAAAAAATTAGTTTTTATTTTTTTTATTATTTTTTCCTTTGTTTGGTGAATAAAATAAACACATTGATATTTTTTAAATTATATTTGGAAAATCAGGCTATTAAGGGTTTAAAATTCACATAAACTAAGAATTATAAAGATTTATACGATAACTAAAGGCATGTTCACATTTAACAAATATTTGACAAAAACTACACTGACCACTAAATTGATCTACATTAATTTTTCCTTTTACCAAATTTTGTTAATTTACTCAACTTTTCCTTCGAGAAATTTGTGTCAATTATTCCACCAGAACTGGTCCTGGGATTTGTGAAAATAGAATAAGAACATAAAGAAATAACTAATGACATGTGGAAGGAGAATTAATCATTTAACTGATATATTAAGTAAGAACAAAAAAGTAGATTTTTTAATTTTGTATTAATTTTGTTTTAATAATTTTTTTACATAAATGATTTTTTTGTTTATTAATTAGGACTGTTTTGTAACAGGTTCAGTATTCATGGGCGGTGTGATACATTTCTTTGGGACTATTTAAAATTTGTTCTTTAAATAAATTCTTGGACTTTTTATATAGGAAGAATACCAACGACCAGCATTGTAGAAACTAACACTAGGCACGTGTGACAACCCCATGTAAAAGTCATCCCATTCATATAAACTCTTCTGGAAATTTGTGTCAGTTTGTCTAAAAACACTTATCCCGTGATCAGTGTACACAATGTTTTAATCAAAAGGAACGAATTGTGATATGAGAAAACAAGACATATAACTTAACTGGTGATAATGTGTTAAAAGTGTATTTAGTCCAGAGCACAAAACTATTCATGTGGCTGGAATTTGTGCGTGTAGCGGCTGATTCTTCCTGGTTCTATTACCTTATATGAAGGGGATCCATCATATTAACATGGTGTTGGCCTAGGGGGTGATAAACTAATATATATTTGGCTATTTTTGATGGTGAAGGCAAACTAACCAGACCTGTCTTGCCTTGGATTATATAAAAATGGTCACGAAATTTATATTAAATTCGTTTTAAATTCGTCGAAAAATTATGAAATTGTTCTCATATTTCCTGCCACAGGTATAACTATATTAACCGAAATTGAATGTGATAATTTAGGTTATTTCGGTGAGCTGTTACAAAGTGTCAAAAAGGTGACAATTAACCCCCTTTTAGGACATCGCCATGTTAAAGTGACAATTTCTCTTCATATAAAGTGTTGGAACTAGAACCGATCCCTACCACTTTAGAACTATCACGTGACAAGTTTAGTGTTAGTTCCCTTTCCCTTAGGGAAGTGTTTGAACTAGGACCAGTTTCTGTCACCAAAGAATCTACCTCGGGACTACTTTATTCTCAGTTCGCTTCCCTCAAGGGTTATTTAAAAAAAAAAATAGTAACATATAATTAATAAAAGTTTAATGCTTTTTTTCTAGAAAACGTAATGCAAACTCAAAAAAATATTTAATTAAAATAGTGGTTACGTGCGGCGGTCCAAATATTAGTAAACTGTGTCCATAGATTAAGACAAGCAGGTGGCAAACGTATTAATTCTTATTTATTCGTCCGAAAGAAAATTTTATAAGAAAATATAACTTTGGCTATACAAAAATATTTTATAATAAAAAAGAACATGTTATATTTATAGACATATGTATTTAAGTAAAACATATATAATTATGCATAAACAAATTCATTAAAAATTCCTTTGAATAATGCAAAACATTTTTCATTAGAAAAAAAGCATCCATAAATGTTTTCTTGCTTGATTTAAAATAATAATCTTTAAATAAACTCTTTTTGACAAAAAAAAAAAAAAAAAAATTCCTTGATATAAGGATAACAACAACAGATTCTTTACTAAAAAAATTTTAAATATTTCATTTATTTTTTTTTTTTAATACATATTTTTGCAGTTGTTGCTTTAAGTGATTGAAATTTTTTGGATTTTTTTCCATTTTTATTTCTTTGTGTAAAAAATGTTTAGTTTCCCTTCTTCTACTGCAATTGCAATTAAAAACTAAATTGAAACTTTAATTTTTAATGTTTAAAGCACTTAAAATAAATACTTGCAGTTTATTTGTTTGTGTGCACAAGTTTTCATTTGCTTGCATATAATACTTTTCTATTGCTAAAAAAAATGAATCAACAACAACTGTTTTGTTTTTGTCTATCAAATAAAACAAAATGGAGAAAACACTTTAATCACCAAGGAAGGAAACTCAAAATAATTGAGGGAAATGAACGAGAATTAAGTTTATTAGAGTATCCACTCAATTAATCGTTTTTCGATTAATCGAAGAAATTTTTCACCATTATTTGATCGAATAATTAAAATAGCCAATTTCAAATAACGTATAAATCGAACAATTTATGTCAATTAATCGATTAAAATTAGTTTCATAGAATATTCTACTTTTTAATGTAAAAATATTTTTTTTTAGATTTCTTACTAATAAAAAACATCTAACAACTAAAAACATGTTGTTATATTCTGTATCTATTGTATTACACGCACTTCTGGACATATTTTAGTCCCTTTTTAGATGTGGGGGTGTGAGAGACAAATCATGTAATAAACGATTAACTACTAATTCCATAAGTTTGCATTTGCGTACTAAAATAGGGCTTTTTCATATTGAGTTCGACGTTCATTGTAAAAGATGCATCAGCATTTATAAATTTGTCAGCCATACACTGTCAGATTATGGGTAACCTGTTTTTACCCGTCCTTCAATTTCTTTATTACCCCTTAGCATCCAAACGGCTGGATGCATTTTGACATTTTAAGTATTGTTATTGTTAACTAGTTTAAAACAAAATGACGTATTGTTGGCGCAAAATAGTAATACGTCAAAGAAACAAATTACCCAAACCTATAGAGTAGAGCTTTAAAATTAAGAAAATCGAATACAAATGCAAAAAATATGAGATGAAAGCCTTTGTTGAATTCTTGTATTAAGCTTAGCAGGAAGGACATAATTGCAAATTATACACTGAAATAAAATTTATAGACCCCCTGCTGCTGAACTTAATTCATGTATTTAACTTTGGCTTTCAGATCATTTTATAGTCTGTTCAACCGAAGTAGTGTTTACTTTGTTTATAGTTTATTTTTATTTTGTTTCCTTAATCTTGTTTTTAGTTCCTTAAAAAATTTACGTTTTATTTAAAAGTTTTAAAACTGTATACGTGGTATAAATGAATTGCAATTTTAATGTTTTTTTCTGTTTATCAATATAATAAAATTATCAAATCGAATAGACATGTATGTTTTTCCATTGGATAACATTATTGAAATTATTAGAGTTATTCAAGTTATTCGAACATATTAAAACTCCTATTCGATTAATCGAGCAAAACTTAAATTTAAAAATCGAATAATTCCTAACTCGAACAAAACCAAAAGTCAAATAATTGGATACTCTATTGTTTATTCAATTTAATATCTATGTATATAAAATAGAACTTTTATGTCGATTATAACGCAGTCGCGATTATTCGATCTTTTTAATCGTTATTGCAGAAACATTTATGCGATTTCGGTTAAAAAAATTGAAATATTTTTTACACATTGATTTTTATTAAGTAGAAGAAAAAAAATACGGCAATGTTGATGACCATACAGGCCCGATTTATGGCATTATTCATCACTCTTACCAGAACTTCCGACGTCAAGCCAGGTTAACCCGGGTGATCTTGTCGGCCAATCACCAAAACGAGAGATTAGCTGACTCGGAAATGCAGATCTCATAATTGGCATTTATTTTTTGATGATTATGTCTATCAAATGTTTGCCGTTGCTACGTCGCAGATGGTCCATCCGTTGAGTCCAATTATCGATGACCCGTTCGAGCATTTCGACTAGTAACTGGCGAATGTCATGCGTTCTGTTTTCCTCCAAGGCCTGAATCGAAGCGGGCTTGTCCGCATAAACTTTAGACTTCACATATCCCCACAGGAAACAGTCTAACGGTGTGTCATCACACGATCTTGGTGGCCAATCGACCGGTCGAAAACGTGAAATTATATGCTCACCGAAGTGTTCTCTCAATAAATCCATTGATTGATGCGCTGTGTGGGAAGTGGCGTTTTGCTGCAACCAAATGTCCCCGAGATCACGAGCTTCAATTTCAGGCATCAAATAGTCGGTTATCATGGCACGATACCGGTCCGAGCTGCTGCGAACGGCGCCGAATCGACTCTCCACGGTCTTCGTGTACACTCTCAGCTACGGCCGCTATATTTTCTTCACAGCGTGCTGGACATGGTCTATTCGGTCGAATATTATCCAATAATGAATAATGAATGGTGCGATTATAGTGAACTTTAAGGTGTGAAATATGATTGTCGAGTTCTTTATAATATATCTCTTAAAGCTTAAGCAATATCCGACATTGAAAATTAAAACTTGCTATTTTTGACCCACCTTTTTCCAGAATTTTGCAAATATAAGACTTAAATTTATCATAATTTTTCTTAAAAGATTTTTTTTGTAAGCAACATGAAAGAATAGAAAATTTTAAGAACAGTTTGTATGGCCCAATGTGTTAATAATAATTGTGAAATCCTGAGACCCGTGCTTGGTCTAGACCCAGTTCCCAAACCTTTGATGTATAATATGTCTACTTTGCAAAAACCATTTTATTATATACACATATATTTTTTCATGTAGGTAGCACTTAAAAAAAAAACGTGTGTGTTAGATATCACAATACAATGTACAATCAAGTCATATCATCATAATGTTCTTAATACTATTTTACAATTTTTTTAAAAAAAAATATTGTTATGTTTCAAACAAAATAAAAATGTTAATGCTGTGTTCATAGATTCGTCATAACTGTACAGTAGAAATCTAAATTATAAGCGGTTGCCCACAGCAGTCATATTTATTTCTTGTAATTATTTTAAGACATATGACTTTACAACTTTATGACTACCTTCTGAATCACCCAAAACTTTATGAAAAAAAATTCAGTCAGTGAAAACGTTTCTATAAAAATTTAATTTTCGAAAATATTGCAGATAACACTATTTGAATATATGTAAGCCCGCAACATGAATTTTAATATTATGATCATTTTGAGAGATCGATCATATTTACATTAATATATTTGTTATTGCAATTTATGAATAGTTAAATTTTCTAATTAAACTTAACTTTCTAATAAAACTTAAGTTATATCGCTAAAGGAATATCGCTATGGATACTGGAATAAATTACACTATTTTTTTATGAATTCTGTATATTTTTTTAGTCCAACTGCATGAAATAACTATTTAGTTTATATTGACTCACCACAGTACGAATTAATGTATGTCCTTCTTTAAAAAATTAAATTTGTAAAAATTCTAAAACATTTCTTTAAAGTTCAAATATTTTGTTCGTTTTCTATACTTTCGTTTAAGTACATTATACTATTTGTTTAACTTATTTTTTTTTCTCTTTACTTACAAACTCCAAAGAGAAGGACCTTGTGGCAAGTTTTTCTGTTATCACTATTATAAAACAAATCAATTGTGCATAGAGTTTTTCGTGTACATGTATGAGTTCTCTTATTTCATTTGACTAATATATGTATGTATCCAAAAACTAAGGACAACAATTTAAGTTTTTATACTCTATAACTTTAAACTAAAACATTTCTTTAGTATATCCTTTATTTTCTTGTTATACCAATACAATGACAATTTAAGTTTAAATTTACGCCCCAAACAACCACAACGATATCAAAACAAAATTTTCTCGTTCGAGACCTGAACAACGAACAACTTCGAAGGGCTTTTTATTTTGTTTTTCTTTTAATAAAAAAGAAAAATTTTTATTTACAACAAATTATATAGGAAACAAAGTTTTTTATTTGTACTTTTTAGGTACGAAAAAAAAAAATATAAAATATATTGTGTTGTGAAATCAAACAAATGCAAGACAACGAATGTTTGAAGGTGTATTGCATATGCCTCAGGGAGTTTCGCAATGTTTCATTTATGTACAGATACTTGTGAACATATTATTTAGTGTGTGTGTATTTAGATTACTTTTTTTTTAAGTTAGTGATATCATGTTGTTAGAAGGAATAGAGAAAAAATCTGTGATAGCAACAAAAACTGAAAACCAAAATAATGGTGTTTGTGCTTTTGTTATTGGAACTTTGCACAGTGGATGGAAATGGATACGGTCTTGCAAATTTTGTCCTTTTAATACAGATCTTAAATTTAAAACGACAATTTAGTTTAGTTTTGTATGCCTGTTACTGTGCTTCTTCAGTACTCTTAAATAAAGCAAAATTCCTTCTTCATAGATATTATGTCAGGAGGGATCTCAGTTTACTGGTTTCTCAGTTGGCCCTTTCTAAATCCCGTAAGTACATAAAAAAATGTGCTTATTTCTTTTACTTGAGTTGTTCCTATAAGATAAAAAACCAACGATCCACTAATGAAACTTAAGGAATTCAAGTTCACATATAAATGCATTCAGTACTCCACAATGATATTAGTGCAGTAATACAGTCCCCGATAAAGTCCTACAAAAAGTCATGCAAATTCATACCCTACTTATTATAATTGAGTGGAATTTTGAATTTTAAAAATGTTACTACATGTAAACGAGGACCTGTTTTTAGGCTCACTGACTGACTGACTCTTTCCTTATCATATAGAGAAAAAATAATAAGAGACAAAAATTCATTATATGCATATGCCAGGTCAAAAGCAGAACAATTATTTGTAAATTCATTAGCCAATAACTTTAATCCCTGTGACGGCGACTGTTTTGCTTGAGGGTATTTGGTAAATCGTGTACAACTTATATATGTCTATTTTACTGTTGTTTAGATTTTATAAGTCTATTATACTGTAATGGGGTGTTTTATTTCGGATTTAGTTGGCGTTGCTTTTGTTGATTTCCAAATTTTTTTAATTTAATGAAAATTTTATCATTAAGGGAAAAATTTGGAGAATTAAAGTTGCGGTGAAGAGAAGAAAAAAAAAATAATAATAAATTTCAATTTTAAATTTGTTTTGGACTGTGTTCCATTTCACTAATCGGAACGGTGTGTGTCTGCATTAATTGGTAAGCGGTTGGTTGATAAAGGTAATAAATTTTCGGTGGCTGACTTTTGAATTTTTTTTTTTAGTTTTTCGTAGAATTGACTTTGATTGCCAGTAAAAAAAAAATTACCCGTTTGTGCCCAGTTGGTCTGGGGGAGGATAAGAAAAGGGAAAAGAACCATAGTTAGCTTGTCTACGGGATATTGGGACCATAACCAACATATTGCGAACGATTGGGTTAAAGGGACCAACATCCAATCGGAAATCTTGCTTAACAAGCAATTCATCCGCCTGGAGCGCGGTGGATGCTGACACCATAGAACCGCATACATACATTAATAGGTTCACAATTAGAATGACCATCATTGCCGAATAACGAACAATCAAACATTTTGTTTTTAAACGTCGAATTTACAGCACTTTAGTGCGTGAAGAAATTTTTATTTGTTGTAAAGTACTTCTTGAAGTGACCAGATTTTTAACATTTTGATTGTCCTGAGCATAAAGAGAAAGAGGACAAAATATAGGAAGAGAGAAAAAATCTCTACTTATTGGTTTGCCTGTTTCGTTTTGTTTTTTTTTTATTATACCGTTAATTTCCCATTAATATTTCGTTTTATAATTATGCCGGTATTTCTTAATTCCATATAAATTATTGAAAAATTTAATTTTATTTGTTTTTACCCCTTTTCCCCCTGTTTGAATTTAATTCTTGATTATATGTTTTCTTTTGTGAATTTTTTGCTTTAAACAAACAAAAAAAAAAAAAAAAAAGGAAAAATTCATTTGGTCACCTATTTTTTTTTGTCATAACAAATTTATAGAAAATAACAAAAAAAAAAAAAAAAAAAAAACTAATTAAAATTTTTTTTTTGAATGTATGTAACTATGTGCATAATAGCATATAAATATTCATATTTAAATTAGACATTTACTTAGACAAAACACGCTACCTCCACACATCATAACATTATCTTACATACAGTTACCAATAAGAAGTGAACCTGTAGGTTTTTTTTGTAAAAGGTATAAGGATAACAACAACTAGTCTACGGTCATCGGGCGCCTGCTGACATCGGTGGACATGATAATGTAAGTGATTATTTTGTTTTCCTTATTTATTTTTTTTTTTAATTTCGTATACGTTGTATGAATAGAACGGTCATAGCATAACTATTCTTTTGTTGGTTATCAGATATTCATATTGCGTTGCTGAAATACTCCGTACATTCATTCTTTTGTTGGTTATCAGACATTCATATTACGTTGCTGAAATACACTCTACATTCAGTAATTAAAGTTTTTTTTTTGGTGCACACAGTTAACGTTAAAATCACCTCATGTTCAATTAATTCTTTAATAGAAAACCACTTATTATTATTTTAGTTTAGTCCTAACAAACTTTTGTTTAGGTCATTTTAAGTTTTATTTTCTATTAATTTGTTTATTCCAACTGGTGTACTTATTAAATTCACTGTAAACTTATATAAAAGAAAAAAATAGTAGCTTTTAGTTGCATACTACTTATGTGATTATAAATAAATTTTATTGATATAACATGGAATTCTAATTTTTTTTCTTTTTTACCAATATTGCAAAAGGTGAAGTTATAGTTATGGTATAGGGTATATATTTTTTTTGTATGCTTTGGGCTGACAACATGCCATGGGTAGTAAATAAAACCGCAAACTACCCTTCAGTCATCAATCTTTATTCGTTATTATTTTGTTGTATCCTCTCCTCTTTTTTTTATGTGAATTACATCTAGTATTAGCTACCTAAAATTTTAATATCTCCGGTAACATAATCAAATATTTTTACATGGGAACTCAACTAAACCCCTCCCACTGACGAGCACAGCCGAATCTAATAGGTAGCCTCGTTCCCAAATTTAGAAAGTCCAAATTCAGAATTGTTACATCCCTGGAATCCATACCAATTTAAAAATTGAAAACCAATGATCCGATGACATTGCTCGCCCCTTTCTTTCAACTGATTTTAACAAATAAAAAAAAGGTTCCTCTTTTTTAACCCACTGTTGCCGACTTTTCATCACACACACTTTAAAGAACACCCTTCATATACACTCATCAAGTACAAATGAACAACTTTTCACTACTGAACTTAAGAAGATGCTGTACGTGTAAAGAAACGTAAAAGTATTTTTTACAACAACTAAATTTGATAACAAACAGCGACAAATCTCCAGAGTCTTTAAAATATACCACAAATACGAAAGTTAAGAAAAAAGAAGGAGAAAATATTGAAAACAAAACTAAACTTTTTAAGGGAAAGTCACATATTTGCAGCATTTGAAGCACTTGGAACTTGAAAACTTAACTTTGGCCAACACGAGCACAACTAAAACGTAAATGTTTCCTGTGGTGACAATGAATTTGTAAGTGGGCAGATATGTCAATATCAATATTATCTATTAGAATATTAATATAATAAATAAAGGATGGGAATTAAGAAAAAGTGAAAAGAACATAAATTTGTATATAAAGTAAAAAAGAATTAGTAATTGACAAGAAAAATTCCCAAGCTGAAAAGACGAATTGAGTTTAATAAAAGTTTTTCTTAACAATGACTAAGTGCGTAAACAAAGTTTAGATTTTTTTTAAATTTATATGTATTTCGCTGAAACGTTTTATTTTTAAAGGAATAACCATTAAACGTTCTCGCATGATTCCTCAAAGTTTGATTTGATCTACATATTTACACTTATTTGAATTTTTCCAAACGCACACAAAAAGTTTTAAAACATAGAGTTATTCGTCTGTGCCGAATATTTCCGCAGTGGGCTTTATATGGTACCTAATAGGGTATTCATTTAATCGAGCTTTTGCTTTAATCGGTTAACCGCTCGATTAATTAACCGTGGTTTTGGTTTAATCGGTTAATTTTTTTATTGATCGGTTAACCGATTAACGAAGTTTTTTTTTTATAAATTTAGTAATTTCAATTGGAGTTTATTAGTAAAAAAGTCAATAACATAAGACCCCTTACAGACAAGCAAAGTTTATTTTGCAAAGTCTTGAGTTTATAGAAGAGAAGGGAAAAGAGCATAGCGGGGGAGTACATACTTTGCTGTACTCACAAATTCGTTTTGTTTTTCGTTCGTAGATTATACCTGAAGTTGGCTGCAACTTTATATTTATATACAGCGTTACCAGAATCTTTGGAATGAAAATTGTCATATGGCGAAAGAAATCTTATTCTGAAGATGAAAATCTTAAATTTTTTTTTTCTTAATTTAAATTTTTTAAAACAGGGCAAAATAGTAAGAATTATTAATTTTTTATAAAAACATACCTCTTATTATATATTTATTTTATTTTATTTGATTTATTTATTTAGCACGCCAATGCTATAACATATATTTTTTAACAGCATTGGGAAAATATTGTTAATAAATACATACATAGTTCCAAATAAGTAATAAAATAATTAATTAATTATAAGGAATAAATTATACAATTAATGACAGAAATTACGAAGTAACAAATAAATATTTAAAGTTTGAACAAGTTGTTACAGGCATATTTATCATTTGTTATGTTAAATTTAAAGGGAAATTTAAATGTTTGTTTTAACAACTGTATTCCAAAAAATTTCAAATTATTAAAATCAAAAATAAAATATCAACAAAAATAAAAGAAAGTGTTAACAAAGTTTAATACTTAAATAAAATTAAATCATATTTGTTACGAAAAATGCTTAAAAATCAGACATTTAAAATGCTTTGCATTGCTTGTCGTTTGAAAATTATTAGGTAAATGGTTCCAGAGACTAATAGTGCTTATTAAAAAGTGTTTCTTAGATTTCTCATCACGATGTGGAATACCGTTTATCTTTTTCCCCCTATTTGATCTGAAGAAATTGAGCCTACGATACAGGTAATTCGGCTGCTCTGTGTATATAATCTTGTGTAGTAAAATTAACGAACGGCACTTTAACAGGTTATCAAATGATATATTGTATATTTTCTTTGAATAGCGTGAAATTCTAGAAAAGCGCTTCAGTCCAAAAACATATCTGACAATATTGTTATATGTTATATTTAGTTTTTTCTTACTTAACGAGTCGCAGTTTGAATAAAGCTCACAACCATAAATTAGTGTTGGCAGTAGGTACGATTTTGCTAATAACATTCGTATTTTTAAGGGGGTATAATGCTGACTCATCCACAAATTACGTAACATAGCAAATGTTCTACCACAAATTGCATTTATGTGATCTGACCAATTTAGTTTTTTATTGAAGATTACTCCAAGATTCTTAGCAGTCTCAACTATCTCAATTGTTGTATTATTCATTCTTACTGGTGGTACTAAAGATGGAAACCGTTTTGGTTTTCCTATTATTATTGCATGAGACTTTCTGGCATTTAAAACATTAAATTGAAATACATAAAAACATAATTCGTCAGTATATGAAACTTTATAAAAATACATTTTTTCTTTTCACAAATATTTTTTTTATCAATATTCTAACTGCCTATTTCCGATGTGCGAAAGAATTATTTACTTCGTACAAATACGTTTAAAACAAAAATAAAGTTTTTAGAATTTGTTTTTGTTTTAAATGTAGTTGTTCGAAAGAAGGCATTCTTTCGCACATAGGAAATAGTTTATTATATGCCTTTTTTAATATTTTTTATGTCCAGAAATAATGATGCAATTTTGTGTATTCGAGATACTGGGTACAAAAGTGTGCAGCACCAATGCGCATCAAGCTGATGCAAAACTTAATTGTTTTAAAAAGTGACTGTTTAAATAATCGTGTATTTTAAAGTAAAAATCAGAATCTCTAAAAATAAAAAATCATCATTTGAGAAAAAAATCTTTAATCATATTTTTGTTTAAAAAAATAATCCAAAATATGATAAAATCATCATTCTGGCAACGCTGTTTATATATTATATTCAAACAATAGAAAACAAAAATTTGTCAAATTAAACAAAGTTTAAAAGAGAATTCAACAGACTGTCAAAGTTAACTTTGCCTGTCTAAAAGGGGACTAACGAACATAACAATTCTTGAACTAAAACGAGAAAACAAAATAATACTTCATTCATATGAAACACGTATTTTTCTTTTAATAAATTAGATCATTTTATTGGTTATTTTAATAGTTTAAGAAGATCTTATAAAATTATCTTTTAAACAAATAATTTGGATTACATGCTTAGGACTTAAGCGGTTTTGAAACTTGACTGAAACAATTCTTTCATTTATCGTAGATGTTGAAGAAATCAAAAGCAACCCAAAATACAGAATATCTAACTTCTCAGTCATCTTCCTGTATTTTTCTAAACGTATAAAATCTTCCATTATGTCATTAGAGTCCTGTTTTAATTTTTTTAAATTTCTAGCACTTCTAATTGTTTCGGTTAGTTCTGTTAAAAGATTGATATGAGAAGAAACAAATAACTAAACCCATACTAATAAAAAGTGCGTGAAACAAAAAGCAGTTGACAGCAAACACTTATTTAAAATGAGGATTACAGAACAGTTTGTATAAAAAAATATTTTCTAAGCATATACCTTTGTATATTAGACAAATAAAACAAAAATATATGTTATAATACTACAAAAAGTTAAAAATTTTGTTACATCGGTTAATCGGTTAATCGACTGAAATTAACCGGTTTAATCGTTAATCGAAATTTTAAATTAACCGATCAGTTAATCGGGTAGTAATTAATCGGCTTACCGGTTAACGGTTAACCGAATGAATGCCCTAGTACCTAAGGTAAATTATGGACCGGATATCACAAAATTTTACAAAGTGATTTATAGTTTTAAAAAACTATGACTGGCCAACCAAAAAAATTGGTTAGGTGGCGTTTATCTTAAAGCTTAAAAATATTTGGAATTTAATAACAAGTTTAGTAATTTACGTTCGACATTATCATACATTTAAATCAATCGTATTCGGGTTTATTATTAATGAACTTATTTAGAGACCTTTTTATAAGGCTTAATTTTTGTTTCCTAACATGATTTATGTTATTTATCATGTTGGTAGTTACTGCAAATATCTGTTTATATTTTGGTACTTCATGTTGTAGTTTTATGTGGTATTTGCAATAATATAAATAAACGTAAATATTTGCCCAAAAAGAGAGAAACAAAATTTCAAGAAGATTAATGTTTTAGTATGCACACGAGTATAATTAACAAATATAAAGACTATGTATCAGTATTTAATAGTAAATATGTACGAGTTAGTTTATATAGGACTTAATTTTAATTATGTATGTTAAGACTTCGAATCCAATAGAAAATTTTGTATTTCATAGGTGAAAAAAAGGCAGAGATACATATAAGCAGCACAAGTAAGAATGCTATATCGCTCATTTCGTGCAAGACCGTCACAACTCAAAATTTGAAACTTTACAGGAGAGCCTTTTTAAGATTCCAACCTATTATTATTTATTTTATTATTTATTTTATATACAGTTATAAAATCAAATGTTTCTTTTTTGCTACAAAGAAAACCACATGTACAAGAGGAATGCCAACAAAAAAACTGAAATGTGACCTTGTTGATGTTAATTGCTCAAGTTTGTTACAAGAGGTCATAGCGTCAAAAGCATCTGTATTACCGTTATTTTTTCGATAATTCTCTCCGTTCTTAGATCAATTTGTAGAGATTTAAGAGGAGAACATTTCTGCATTACTAACTCGAAAATGCCAAATTTTGAGTTGTGACGGTCTTGCACGAAATGAGCGATATGTATTTAGCTGCACTACATCTTTAATATGATCCCCAAGAGTTAGAATTTTTAATAAGTGGAGTTTGAAGGGGTTTTAAATTACACAAGGGAACAAAATTAAAATTTTTTGTGTTGATTGGAAGTTTGATGCAATTTTTTTTTACTAATTTGATGTCGCTGATTTCAAATCCAATCTACGCTTTCTTCCATCAGCACGCATTTTTAAGTTACAGGTACTTATCATATTTTTGACTTATTTCCAAAAATTACAAGTTCAAAAACTCATTACTTTACTCTTCATTAAGCGATTTTAGATGTAGTAGTTTACTTTGAAAAACAATTAACTTTTGAAAATCACCAAAAAAAAAAAAAAAAAAACGGTTGCTTACGTAAAAAAATTTGTACTTTTAAAAATCATGAAAAAATCCAAAACGACAAAAAGTTAAAGTCTTAATACTTTCGCGTAAAGTCGCATAACCGATAAACAAAATGAGATATAGATCGTAAAAATCGATGATCGTGTTTCACTTTTATATACAATTAAGTGAAAGTACCTCATTTTAAAATGAAGGAAAAAACGTCAATAAATATAACAGCAGTAAACACACACAGATAAAAAAATATATTATGGTATGGAAAGCGAGATTCTTATCAATTCAGTTTGCTTAGTTGTGCACCGATTACAATGAAGTTAAGCTAATTTCATTCGAAATATATTTAGCTGAATGTTTTTTGAGCAAAACTGTGATTTTTGTCGCATTTTATTTTGAATGAATTTTTAAAGAACAAAAATTTTTTTTTTTAAATGGCTCTTTTTTCAAATCTTTAATCTAAGAAAATACTGGGCAAATTTAAAATTAATGTGAGCACGGCTTAAAGATAATATTGTTAACGAACTTTGAATTTTCTCTTTAACTGAATATGCTGAAGCGTTTTCAAGGTATTCCAATATCTGTAGCGGAATTGTCTTAATTTTGGACATAACGGTATATCGCTAAAAGTCGAGCTATGGAAAAAAACTAAGTGTAGATTTGGATTCAGCGTCCCAAATGTCCTTAAATAGAACACTCTGTTCTTACTCAACAAAAACCTTATTCCCTTCTGTTATAAACCAATTTTCATAAAAAACGCACAGAAAAAAGTGTTTTATCAATTAAAAAAATGGTTTAAAAAGTATTTAAATTTAATTAATGTGATAATTGAATCAATAATTTTTTTAGCAGAAAAAAATTAAAAATTTAATTTTGATTTAATTAACATTTTAGTTGTTTTGAAATAAATTTTCAATTAAAATTTTAATTAAATAACAAAAAATCTTAATTGACTTTTTTCGTTTAAAATAAAATAATTTAAACATGTAGAATTGTTGTTGGGAATTGTCAATATTTATTTAAATAAATTAACACATTGTTTAAAATTTTAAAGTTTTTTGGTCACTTTTTTAATTAAAATTATCATTTATTGAAAATATTTTTTCAAAATTTTAAAATTTTTTGTAATCATTTTGGTAATAAGTGCAAAATCAACAACTTGTTTGCTTGATATTATGAGTTTAGAACAAATTTGGTGATGGGAGAAATTGAATAATTTTTTCTGTGCGGCATCAAAAATAATGTGCACTAAATTTTATCACAATCTCATTTTTTCAATACAAGTTTATGCGTAATGAAGTGATTTTCAATAGTGAGCGTTTTACCGAATATATGATAATTTATGGATCGATCATTACTATTAAGTATTTCTTAAACTAAATTGAACAAAATTTAATCACAAATTAATTGTTTGACAGTGTTTAAGTAATACTTAATTGTTTTTTATGATTAAAATTTACATGAGAGCATCACAGCTCTCATATAAAATTATAAACCGATCATCACAAAATTTTAAGTTATTAATTGAAGGAAAAAATTTCATTACAATATCGTGATTTTATTGGTTTTAGGTGAAGTAAAGCGTTTCATGGCAGAGGGCTTTATACGGGACGTAGTGAAAATTATGGACATATATGTAGTTACAAAATATTTTGATTTGTTTGTTTTTAAATACACTATGTTAGTTGAAAAAATTGACACCCGGCGGGTTAACCGATTTGAGTACGCTGAATCCAGTGGTGCTTACTGTTTTTCTTCTTCTTTTTTTGTTAACTCTTGTTTTCGAGACGTTTTCGAAAATTGTGGAGGTTGCACAACATATATTCCAGTAACTCCAACACATTTTAGTTTTTAAATAAACTTAAAAAACCGAAATTCCAAATTTAAATTACGTTTAAGCAAGTCAAAAAAAAAAAAAAAAAAAAAATTTTTTTAGCAAAATTTCGAAATGTTTGTTTTTAACATGGCATACAAAATTCACAGAAAAAATTATTAAATTTCACACAATCCTATAAATAATACAACAAATTGAGAAAAAAGTATTCTTAAATTGCCTTTAAGCTCAATTGGTGGAACTTTGGTATTTTGAAAGTTTAACAGCAAAAATAACAGCAACAACAAATTTATTAACAATGCCCATGGTACCTTAATATGAACTACTAAAAACAATAGCAAAAATATATAAATTTTAAAAATTTAACTTTCAAATTAAATAAAACCTATATGATGCACTAATATTGACATGAATTAATGTATAGCGTGATCCATTTCGAGGTTCCCGACTTTTGAAAGAAAAAAAAAAAAAAAAAACACAGATAATTCAAATTTAATGGGGATGTTTATTATCATTTGAAAGAACTTTCTTTGGCATTTATTTTCTGAAGATAATGACTATCCAATGCTTGTGGCCCTTTGTTCCTTATAGGAACCACAGGACATAATATATATATATATAATATTGGCCGTTGCGACGTCGCAGATGGTCCATCCGTTGAGTCTAATTTTCGATGACTCGTTCGAGCATTCCGACTGGTAACTGGCGAATGACACGAGTGATGTTTTTCTCCAAGGCCTGAATCGAAGCGGGTTTGTCCGCATAAACGTTAGACTTTACATATTCCCACAGGAAAAAGTTTAACGGTGTGATATCACACGATCTTGGTGGCCAAAAACGTGAAATTATGTGCTCATCGAAGTTTTCTCTCAATAAATCCATTGATTGATGTGTGGGAAGTGGCGCCGTCTTGCTGAAACCAAATGTCGCCGAGATCACGAGCTTCAAGTTCAGTCATCAAATAGTCGGTTATCATGGCACGATAACGGTCGCCATTGACGGTTACGTTCGCACGGCATCATTTTTAAAGAAATATGGACCGATGATTCCACCGGCCCACAAACCACACCAAACCGTTTTTTTTTCTGGATGAAGTGGCAGTTATTGAATCTCTTCAGGTTGCGGCAATTTTGTTTGCACAGAAAAAATTATTAAATTTCTCCAATCACCAAATTTGTTCTAAATTCATAATATCAAGCAAACAATTTGTTGATTTTGCACCTATTACCAAAATGATTATATTGATTACTAAAAATTTTAAAATGTTGAAAAAATATTTTCAATAAATGATATTTTTAATTTTAATTACAAAAGTGATCAAAAAACTATGCCATTTCAAACAATGTGTTAATTTATTTAAATAAATATTGACAATTCCCAACAACAATTCTACATGTTAAAATTATTTTATTTTAAACGAAAAAAGTCAATTAAGATTTTTTGTTATTTAATTAAAATTTTAATTGATTATTTATTTTAAAACAACTAAAATGTTTAAATTTTTAATTTTCTTTCAACAAAAAAAATAATTGATTCAATTATCACATTAATTAAATTTTAATACTTTTTAAACAATTTTTTTAATTGATAAAACACTTTTTTCTGTGTTGGAAAATGCAGCTATGCTGTTTATTCTATACGTATAGAAAACGAAGTTTCAACCAAAATAAGACGTAAATGGTTTAAATGTGTCTACAACTTTCGACGAAAATAGTTCATCAGGCAAAATGGAGTTCACGTATGATACAGACCATGAACCGCTAAAATGTTTGTAGGGCGTTACGTAGGCCGTAACACATATGGGTATATTCAAATAACCCAAAGGGCTTCGTTATGGCCATTTTTGGTGCGTCCTTGTGCTGAGAAAATTTCACGGTCATGTAATAAATATACAAAATCCTGAATATGGGGATGGGATAGCGATCGGGCTCCGTTATACTATTGAGCCGCCGAAATCGCCACACGGTCCATTCTTATTTTTTGAAAAATGTATAAGGGTGAAGACCAAAAACTTCGTGACGGGCGACATATACTCAGTTTCATAAGGGTTTGTATTTTGAACTTTGGCCACTTTGAACTTTTCGCGGTATAGACGTGTTGGTCATGCCTAATGGTTTTTGTAGTCGAATTAACTTAAATGATGTCCTTGAATTCATTTAAAAGGTCCTTTAAAGAACCGTTTTGATTAAAAAATTAAAGATTTTTGTACAACTCACCATTCTTCTATAAAGAACATATTGTTTTAACGTTGGTTAAATTATCTACGAGTTAGCGCTGGCGTGTGTTGAGCACCATGAAGAAAACCGACAAAAAGTCTGCACCGATTATTGGTTGCGTGTCATCTGCTATTATGTACTTCCATTTAAAATCACGATAAAGACCCAACCCAGTAAAAAATGTGCTCCAAAAGGAGCAGGTTTTATGTATGAATTCATACCTCAAATCGCTTCAAACCTGCTGACGGGATGCTTGATTTTTGTATGGAGTGTTCCCGGTTTGTAGGACTATTTTCTGCTGACAATAAGAGCTCCTTTTAACATAATAAAAAATGCAAATAGAGCACTCCTTAAGTGGTTATTTAAGGGCAAACTATATTAACATATTCATAAATGTTTGGATTTTACTGGTTTGAATGCCTTCTTTAAGCATTTTCGTAACCATAATATACTTTTATTTTTCTCGCTTTGAAACCCCTTTTCGTTGTCAACACTAAAATAGCAGCTTTTTTGTATTTTTTAATCGTTATCATTTACTGCTGTATAAGAGCATATAAATGCGAATTTGTTTGTGGATATTTTCGTTGTGTGGGTGAAGGAGGATTCACACTTATTTTTTTTTTCATTTATAATTAGACGGCAATTATTTGTAACTTGACTGTCGGTAACCATCGCGTCGGACAGACTATTTAGTGTTTTGCGTTTCTGCAGAGTTAATGACACTTTTTTGCTTTGTCGCCGTATATGCAGTGGTACTAACATACCTCATTTGATTCAATGTCACGGGAGCGGGATTTGCTTCGAGGACGTTTTGGGAAAACTTTGATTTTAACTCAGCCACCTCTTTGAAAAGTAAGCTGATCTGTTGTTCTAATGTTGGCTGTGGTGCAGATACGTTTCGTGGTACGGAAATTACATTGACGTGTGGTAGATCACTTGTCTCAAATATTTTGTCAGCGAGTAAAGCTAATTTTTCAAGGCGATCACAACTTATTGAATTTATGGTACGTGTAAAAGCTTTTTATGCGTTTCTGCTCTGAGACAGCATAATGTTCCAAGAGTTGTGCCTTTAATCTGTCGTACATGTTACCAACAGCTGGGCTTAGCACAATATCATTAATTTGTGACAAGACGCTGCTTTCGATGGCTGCTACAACTGTATGGTATTTCGTTTTGTCGTTAATTATACCAGCGGCAGTAAACTGATATTCTATTTGTGCGATCCATAGAGCGGGTTTGGCATGCCAGAATGGAAGAATTGGTACTGACACTCTTGCAATTTGCGGGCCTTCGTTTTTGGTAACATGTTGTTGTCGGTTGGTGTCGGTGACAGCCGACCACAATAATTTATGTTTCTTAATAAATTAGTATAATAAATATTGGCGGTCATTTATTTTATTGTTCTGAGTTCTAAAACCGCTTTAAAGAATCACGTCGGGGTCACCATTTATGGAGTATACTGTTACATGGTTTTAATAGAACTAACTTTATTTCCAAAAAAAAAACTTGTGTATGTTATAATTCATGGGTGCACTTTTAGGTCATATAAAATATCGTTAATTTAAAAATAGTAATAAAATTCTTATGTAAACAAAAGTAATAGAAAGTTGTATCATAAAGTATGTGGGGTTTTTGTCCGCCTAACCAAATATTTTAAATATGTTTTCTACTGGAATAATCATATATCGTTAGAATACATTAAAAGGCTAATCATTTTAGCTCTGAATATTTAATAAATTGTAAACAAGAAAGAAATATCAATTTTCTAACAAGGTTGGCACACATTTGGCTCCATAGCTCTTTTCCAACTTATCCGATTGTAACGGGTTTGTAATCCAAGCTGCTAAGAAGAACAATACACAATTTAACAGCAAACTCATTCTTTTCGTTTAAGTCGTTCGGAAGGGAAGTGTTTTCCAAAGACGGAAGGACAGACGATCATGGCTTAATAGATGTATACTTCAAAAAAGCTTTATAAGGGTAGTCTCAAAGTTCTGTAGTGAGCGAATTTAATTTTTGTGCTTGTGAATGAAAAACATTTCTACAATTTTCTACTGGGTACGATTATAAAAAAGGACATATTCACATGTGTAAATAAGAAATATTATATTATTATGGAAAATCATTTTGCCCTAAACCATTTAAACAAATATAATTATGCACTCATGTGTGGATGTTTGTAGGTATTAAGTATAAAATATCTCCGGATATCGGAAGTATAGTGTGGTTATGTTTGCTTATTTATAAAAGAAAATAAGGCAGCAATTGTCGGAAATGTTTAAATATGTATTTTAAGTGTTATATTTAAATTTTCTCAAGAGTAAATATAAATTTATTCTTCATTTGCATACAAACAATCAAATACCTGTATTGGATAAATTATATACACACACGCAAAGAAACAAATAAACCTTCTATCCCTACAAACATTTTCTATTGAATATTCTATCGAAATCATATTAATACAGTTACCTCATCCTGAAAAAGGTGTACAACGAAAGTATTAAACACAATAAGAATCTACGAAGTAAATGCCGTTAATGACGAATTAGAGGGTTCTGGCAGTTTAATATTATCTGGTATTTTTCCAAACGTCGAAATTCGGCCAAAAATTATTTTGTAAATATGAAGAAAACATAGTACATCTAAAAACCTAAGCAAAAAAAAAAAAACAATTAAAAAAAAATATTGTATAATTTTGTTGTTGCACGCAGAGAGAAAACATGGTTGTGGTAAACATATTCTAGGAGCAACATATTATGATAAGATTCATGATTGTAGTCAACATATTACGATTATTATTGACTCATATTATGACCAAATATATTCGTAATATTTGTTTCTATTACATCCAATTATAATTTAATGTAATAATATTATTATCATGTTAATCATAATAAGTTAAGAAGTAAAAATATTATTATTATGTTAATCACAATAATATGTAGAAAAAATCTAAAACCGAAAATTATTTTTAATATATATTTATGCTGTTAACTGTTACAGATATTTCACATCATAATATGATGCAACTCTAAACATAATATTTTTAACCTATTTTTGTCGTAGGTCTTAATTGTTTATAAATTATTCTATAGAATTTCCATTCTTTTCTTCTAAAATAACACAAAACAATGGTCAATATTTTTGCACCATTTTGAAACAATATTAAAATTTTTTTAGCATTGATATTTTATTGTGTGAAACTTTAAAACATTTTTTTTAATGCACCTACAATTTCTTTAAACTTTTTTAATGGGCATTTTTTTTAAATTGTTTAACCATTGAAAAACAAATATTTCGGTAGGCAAATGTAAAACAAACGACACAACTGACGTAAAATTATTTTACAAATAGCGATAACAAAATATTATTAGAGTAAAGATATTTTGTTTGCATCTTAAACATATTATGAGTACACGTGTAGAAAGTTATCATGTTATGGCTATTAAATATCATTAAATGGTTGTGAGGAATATAATATGTTTTCAAATTTATCATTATTTATTTGTTATAAAAATTTTTGTTTTTCAGTGAGCCATACTTAAATTTATAATTCGATAAACATTGACATGTTTACAGTAGCTATAATACAGTTGATATTAAATAAAAATAACAATATTTGTGTAGGACAACAATATATTGTTACAATAAACATAGTGTAGTTGTCGTAACGATGTCCAACCATATTTTTTTTGTCTGCGTGTGCTTTCTACTGGAATGTATTCTGGATTTTTAAATTTCAAACACTTCATATTTTGTGGCGTTGAAAATTTTAAAAAACAATATGAATTTGTGAAGAAAGCTATAACAAAGTTATAAAATATTTTTAAACTTGTTTTTGCTGTCAATGAAATTTTACACAATTAGGGCCTAAGTATATATGAATTTAAATGTTTCGAGCATTTATTTTTTCCGTCTTAGTTGATCGATTTGGAGAGGTACTAACCGCCGGTTCATATGTATTTTATATTCTACGTGGAACTGTGAATGTTAAATTAAATTTTGTAAGTTCAATTTAAAAGATATGAGAAAGTACCAATCGAAAAACAAAATAAGTATCAAAAAGTCTTCTCTTACAGATTTTCATCTACTCAGGACATTTCTGGTTTAATTTTACGTTTTTATGTCTAACATTGACGAAAATTGATCAAAGTACCAGATATAGAACAAAAAGTGCCAAAAAGCTCCCTCTTACATATTCCTCTTGGCTCAGAACTGTGCATATTTAACTTAATCTTTCATCAAAAAGCACCAGAGGAAGAAAAAAAGTACATACCATCTTATAGGTTCTCATTTACTCAGGACCCTGCAGCTATAATATTATGGTTCTAAGTTCAATATTATAGAAAATTCAAAAATTACCAAGTAAAAGAAAAAAAATTATTTCCCGTATTTCCTCATTTTAATACTTGTTTTCCCCCATTGAGGTTCCGTTGATAAATAAAGGAGGAAAGTGTTCTTAACTGGTGTCCCTTTGCCGACTTATATGTATAGTCAAAATATTAAAAAATCCGTTTTTGAAAAATGTCGAATAATCGATCACCCTTTTTTTTATTTTTATTTGATAGAAAAAACTTTGTATAACTGCCAAAAAAAAAAAACAAATTTTTTTATTTATGTATGTTTTTTTTGCATATTTTTTAGTAGAAAATTTGAAAGTTTATAACTCCGAATATTTTGTGCACTTCTGTTAGTAAATACCTTGAAAATAGTGTATTTTTTGTTCTAGTCGTTGGCCAAACAGAGGAGGAAAATGTTCTTAACTATTTTGCCTTTGCCGACTTATATATAAGATTGGATTTAATGAAAGCATTTTTGGAAATAAAATGTCGTGTTGCGTGATTCAAATCTTTCTTATTTGTATCTATATATACAAAAAAGTGGGACATTTTTATGTTTTTTAAAATTCACAGGGTTACAATAGAATGCTGAAAAGACAACAAAGGCCTTACGTCGTGAGCACGTAGGACGTAATGCCGAAAATATCTTAAATTTCCGTCTGAGGGTTCAATGTCAAACAATATGACATAAAAACTTGTCGCAGAAAGCCATCGTGCAATAAAATCTATTTTATTTTGAGAACATTTTTTGTAATGCTCTCACATAAATACACTTAAGGCCCGACTGCAATATGCATAGCCTTCCTTAAACTAATTTAAAAAATTAAAGAAAAGCCTTTCAAATTAATTTAAAAAAAAAACAAAATTAAAAAACATCTGATTGTCGAACATTCCGATCAGTTGATATTGTGACACTTTCATAAAACTTAACAAAAAGTTTCCTTAAGTTCAATTTGGCTTGTCTCATATAAATTGCATGTATTTGCACTTTTGCTTAAGCTAACTTAAGCACATTATGATTAGGCCTTTATATACATACTTTAATACAATTTCATACATCTTGTTAACCGAAAATGAACAACGAAAGAAAATAAAAAAATTAAAACAATAAAATGAGAGAGAATTTAAGGTTACTGCCGACGCACATAGGGGCTTTTTGCCAATCTAGCCGGACATTACTTTTTTTTCTAGCTTATATTGCTTCTTAAAAGTTATTGAGTGACCCTAGATTGATGAAACTTGGCAGATATATGTGTTATTGTCATAGGCAGGTAAATATCAAAAATACTTAAAATCGGACCAAGGGGGAAAAAGTTCCCCATAGAAAAACTAGTCCTACCTCTGAAAAATTCAATTTTTTTAAAGTTTTCCTATACTTTTGTTTGGCAAATACAACTTTTAACATCGGCAAAAATTAAAAACCCTAAAATTGGACCCATGAGATCGTAAAATTTCACTTTTCGCCCCGCCCTTTTTGTGGGCGGTTACATAAAATAATATTTAAAAAAAAAAATGTAAATATTAAAAGAAAAAGGTTACTAACGCCTTAATTCTATAAAAATTAAATTTTTGAACTTTTATGGGCAGGGGGAGGTATCCCTCCTAACCCACCCCCCGGAACGACCCTGTCAAAAAAAAATTTTTTTGGCTAATTTCCAAAAAATATTCATTTTTAAGATTTTATGTGACTTTTATGTATTTCATAGTATTTAATTTATATGAAAAGAATTTATTTTTTTTCCTCTCTTTTACAATAGTTTTGTCCTCATCCGATCTTAATTGCCACTTTTTCACTGTGAGTTTATACGACAGGTGTAATATGCTCTCAAAAAGTCGAATTCTGGCATGCAAAGTAGATAATCCGAAAGAAAGTGCATCTACGTCTTCATTTCTTTTGATGTTCAAATTGTTAAATTCTTTTGAAGTAGCCCCACAAATATACCGTTACGTACTGTTCGCACATTCCTTTTTTTACACAGGTTATATTACTCTTAGATGTAATAATTTAAATAAAAAATATCTACGTACAACCAAAACATTTTATGACTGACGAAAGGGTTTATATCATATGTACCTATGCAAGATGAGCAAAAACAGAAAAAAGGTGAAATTTTCAAAAAATCATTAAAAAAAATGGCGCAACAACGCGCAAGGTTTTTTTCTTGAATTTAAAAGTAGAGATCTCAAATTTTAACGTGATGTTTAACATTTTTATGGACTCTAAGGGTTGCACCTTCAAAAACCTTTAAATTTTTTTTTTTTTACAAAAAAGTGAACAAAAAAATCGTTTTTTTAATTTCGAACGAATTTTTTTACCATAAATCAATGTAAAATCTTTATTCGTTTACCCACAAAAAAATATATTGTAAACCTCCCAAAACCGTAAAAAGTCAATAAACACGCATGCAATTTACTCAACTTTCTTGACTTTAACAGTGTCCCAAAACCACAAGTCTCAAGCAAATGACTTGAAAATTCACTATACGATGTTGTTGTCTGTCGAGCTGCGTACTTACATTTTTACATTTCTTAAATTTAATTTTTCGCCTAATGTCCGGCTAGATTGGCAAAAAGCCCCTATGTGCGACGCTTCAAATGTATATAAGCTGTGAGAAAGGATTTATTCATGGATGCACTGATAAGCTTAATGCGGATCTCAATAAAATATTTTTATGGGCATCGTCAAAAGGACTTTATTTAAATCCCAAAAAATCAAAATGCTTATTAATAACTCAAAGAATTCAAACCACCGCTATAGATGTTCCAGTATCATAAGGTAACCAAAATATTGCAATTGCAGAATCAGCTAGGAATCTTGGAATTATTTTTAACAAATCGCACACTTGGAACTATCATATTAATTCTGTATCTGGAAAAATATTTGTGATGATTAGAACATTCTACCCTACACAACATCTTACACCTTTAAACACTCGTGTGCTTCAAGCTAAAACTTTTATAATGCCGCAGCTGGTTGTGAAATTTTTGCGTATTGTGATTCAGAAAGTAAGAGGTGATTATTAGTAGCGTATAGTGCGTCCTACGTTATGCATACCGTATTAAGAGATATGGTGGATCCTCTGAGTATTCTAAGTCTTTGTATGGTGTTAACCCCATGTACCTACTTAGGCTAAGATCATTAATTCTACTCCACAAGGTAATAGTTATATACAAAAGAACCAACTTATTTATTTGGACGCCTTCAATTTGCACGATCCAGTAGAGGAAATAATCTTATACAATTCCGATATAGAACCCTAATCTCTAGATGGCAATTTTTTTTATTAATACCATATGTCTGTGGAACTCATTACCCAACAATTTACAAATAATAGACAACGCTTTACTATTTAAGAACGAATTGTTTAAAAATGATTTTATCTTAAATTTTCAACAACCTTAAATATTGATTCATTTTTGGTTAAACATACATATTTTTCTCTTATTATGGATTGATTTTTAATTACATTTATTCTTGCACCTGTATAATTTAATTTATTTGCTTTTATACTTATGTAAATTTTTTGTTCCTTGAAAATATTGTAATACTTATCACAAATTGATTGTATCGCTATAAGATCACTGTAACTGAAAAGGTTTATGTATATATTGCTGTATGTGAAATCCGCATTAAATAAATAAATACTTGTCGACGAATTAACGCGTGTTGTGTAGTGCTACCTTAACAAAGTTTGTTGTTGCAAAATCTTCTGTATAACTCCCAAATATAACGAAGTAATTACATTTTGGTAGACAATCCCTCTAACACTTTACCAAATGCTTAGAGGGATGTTGAATACTTTAATATATATATGCATCATAAACACACACGCACACCCATACAAACACGCATAATTCAAAATAAATGGTAATTTTTGATAAGTATTTGTGTAAGTGTTTGATTATGTTTAAAAGGAAGTCTATGTCGGCAAGAGTGTTTAAGTGAGTGTGTTATTGTTAACCAAAATATGTTTAAAAGATTTAGCATCATCGGGAGGCAACAATCAATAAAAACAAGCCACAAAAACACACTTACACATACATTCTCATAAATTTAAATTCCTAACTCATTTAAACACACAATCCTATAAATAATGCAACAAATTGAGGAAAAAAGTATTCTTAAATTGCTTCTCAGCTCAATTGTTGGAACTTTGGTATTTTAAAAGTTTAACAGCAAAAATAACAGCAACAACAAATTTATTAACAATGCCCATGGTACCTTAATATGGACTACTAAAAACAATAGCAAAAATATATAAATTTTAAAAATTTAACTTTCAAATTAAATAAAACCTATATGATGCACTAATATTGACATGAATTAATGTATAGCGTGATCCATTTCGAGGTTCCCGACTTTTTTAAAGAAAAAAAAACACAGAAAATTCAAATTTAATGGGGAATGTTTATTATCATTTGAAAGAACATTCTTTGGCATTTATTTTTTTAAGATTATGTCTATCAAATGTTGGCCGTTGCGACGTCGCAGATGGTCCATCCGTTGAGTCCAACTTTCGATGACTCGTTCGAGCATTTCGACTAGTAACTGGCGAATGTCATGCGTTCTGTTTTCCTCCAAGGCCTGAATCGAAGCGGGCTTGTCCGCATAAACTTTAGACTTTACACATCACCACAGGAAAAAGTCTAACGGTGTGATATCACACGATCTTGGTGGCCAATCCAAAACGTGAAATTATGTGCTCGCCGAAGTGTTCTCTCAATAAATTTATTTATTGATGCGATGTGTGGGATGTGGCGCCGTCTTGCTGAAACCAAATGTCGCCGAGATCACGAGCTTAAATTTCAGGCATCAAATAGTCGGTTATCATGGCACGATAACGGTTGCTATTGACGGTTACGTTCGCACCGGCATCATTTTTAAAGAAATATGGACCGATGATTCCACCGGGCCACAAACCACCCCAAACCGTTGTTTTTTCTGGATAAAGTGGCAATTCTTGAATCTCTTCAGGTTGCTATTCGTCCCAAATGCGGCAATTTTGTTTGTTTACATACCCATTGAGCCAGAAATGTGCCTCATTGCTAAATAAAATTTGCCTCTGCTTGGAACTTTTCAAGAGCCCATAGAGCGAAGCGATGTCGCTTGGGAAGGTCGAGCGGCTTTAATCAATTTAATGATCTCAATGTTCAAATGATCAAATGTCAATTTAAGATCTCGACGTAAACTGCGCCAAGTCGTGCCATACGTCAGTCCGAGTTGCTGCGAACCGCGCCGAATCGACTCTCTACGGTATTCGTGTACACTCTTAACTACGACCGCTATATTTTCTTCACAGTGTGCTGGACGTGGTCTATTTAGTCGAGTATTATCCGATAATGAATGCTGGGTCTCAAAATGGGTGATGGTGTTGCGAATAGTTCGCTCATAAGGCCGATTATGTTGACCATAAGTTGAGCGAAGTGCACGAAACACATTCCTCACAGAACGTGAAATTTCGTAATAAAGTTGAACGATTTGTAAACGTTGTTCAGGCGTAGGTCTTTCCATTATGAAATGGCAAACAATACTAAACACTAATAACATGACAGCATGACACGACTCACACGTGATCTGCCAAAATAAGGATATTGAAAAAAGTATCTCTACTTGAATCACCAATTATTAGAGTAAAAAAGGATACAAACTCATTCATTTTTTTACAGTAAAGGACAAAGCATTGCTGACATTGAGTTAAGAGTAATACTGTTCTTTATATATTTATTTGAACAGCTGAGGAAAAGTTGGAAAGTAAATGAAAATTTTATTCAAACAGGAAATTAATAATGCATTTATAAACAAAAATCCCCTATTGTTATGCCCTTGACCGAAGATAATTTACAATTACATTTTAATAAGAAAAATGGCAGAAGGGAAAAAATTCTCAGCAAATTTTTTATTAATAATAACTGAAAATTTATAAAGAATTTTTAATTTTGCATTGAAGGCATACAAAAAAGGATTTTAAAACCAATCGTTTCAATACCAAAAAAATAGACAAAATAGCACGATATTTTTTTTAATAGCAAGTAGATATGATTATTACGTGTCGATTTGTTCGAAAAAGTTAAAAAATCAAAATTTAAGTAAATACACTACTGTTGAATAAGTGCAACATGAAAACTCCTAATTAAATAGCTGATTTATTAATTTATTTTCTATAATAAAAATGAAATTAGGAATCGGTTTATCGTGGCACAGGTATTTCCGGTATGTCAAAAATTTACAAAAGGTCAAAAAAAAAACCCCCAGAGGGTGTATCGATTTTAAGTTTATTTTAACACTTTCTAAAAAAATATTTCAATGATTTATTTTCTTGCATATTATAGTCCAGCCACTCAAGCAAAAAAAAGAGGTCAACTTTGTAATGAGAGATAATAAGCTACAAACTCGTGTATACCTTCATTTTGGTGTTCTTAAAATTGTCTTTAAGGCTGCGATCGGCAACCTATACTATTACATTTTGCTATTATATCAGGGGTGGCAATTATGATTGTGTTGGTGCGATTACTCTTGTCTCTTACATTCCCAGCGGGAGAAATCTGCGGTTGCGAGGCCTATTACGAGGCCTAATTAACATACATATTTTGCTATGAAGACTTTAGAGCAATTAATAATAATACAATTATAGAAAAATGTTGAGTTATAGACAGACACAATCAGTTATTATTTAAATAAATTTAATTTGGAACCTGCATTTTGCAGAAACTTTGCTTATTTTTTTGGAAAAATTAAGCACTTGACAATATTTGAAGTCTTTTTACAACCTTATACAATTCTTTCCAATATTTTTAATTTTTGTCTTCTTGTGATACCCAATATTTCAAACTATCTAATTAAAACTTTTTTTTAATCATATATTGATTTTCCCTTTCTTTGACTTCATATTGTTGAATATCATTATGGAAATGATCGAAATGCCTTTTCAAACAATTTAATCTCTTAACTTCAAATGTTTTAAAACATAAGAGACATTGAAAATCATTAAATGCATTTTTTATCATAAAATATTTTTTATATGGCATCATTTATCTTTTTTTTTAATAAACTCATCCGCTTGCATGCTCGTTATCGCTGTCTACAAGACTACTTAATAAAATTCAAATTTGAAGTTTACAGAAGCTCAATAAACACAACATCAAGGCGAATTCATCACAGTTATTCGTTATACTACAACAAGTACACCTCGTACAAAAACCACAAGCAATTTGTTTTTTTAAAATCATTGTACAATGTTAAAAACAGAAATAAAACAAAACAGAAACAAAGATAATAAATAATAAATATATTATTTCTGTTTAGAGGCCTTAAAACCGGCCGTGCGATATTTCCCGCTGAATGAGAGTGTTTTGCAGTAAACAATTATATTTTACGCTCGCAAAATAAAAGAGCGTAAGCGTACATGTGAGTTTTGCTTACACAATTGTGTATGACGCTGACATTCCTGTATTATATGCGTTTTATGAATTTAACATATGTTGTTGTTAATGTTGTTAAGTTCTCTTCAATGTGTGTGCACACGGACGTAATAAAAGAGAAAAGAGAAAAAGGGGCGCCCTGATTTTGCCGATCGCAGCTTTAAAGTCTCTTCAAAGCTCGTGATAATCTCGGTTTCTGTAGCTTAACTGATTTTAACATTTATTATAAAAATTGTAGAACATAAAATTTGCGACAAATTGGAAATAACCAGCAATGGCAACGCAGATTCAGATATAAGACGTAATTTAAAAGAGATTATCAATAAAAGCTCTGTACAATACGAGTACTTTAATTTTTAGTAGAAATTGAAAACCCTTAACTTTGTTTTTTCTTTGTGCATATTTTCATTCAAAGAATTTATTGTATAATTTTTAATTTTAATTGTTGTTTTTGGCAATATTCGTAATCACCATAATATTTATTCATAAGTATATACAGATATATATTATGTAAGTTTTATATCTATCGGGTGTTTTTTTTTTTAGCTCAATGAGAACTTTCGATAGCGATAACTATGGTTTGACAGCTGAGAATAACAAACTGTGTTGACATTTTTGTTTGATAACTTTTGGCAAGTCATCATTAATCGCTAACAACGCTTCCAAATTGAGAAAATTTACTTTGAAAAAAATATATCTGTTAGCGAATCTCATAGAGCAATTCGTCCATTTTACGAAACTTGTTACTGGTCAAATGGCTACGTCAATAAACAAAATTGCCGTATTTCGAGCGAAGACAATCTGTTAAATAACCACCATTACATCCATTAAAATTTACTGTTTGATGCGGTTTACACGATCTTTCAAAATAAACAAGCAGCTGCGTTACGCTGAATGGCAAGCGCTATGGAGCCATGCTGACTGATGGTTTCTAAAAATTAATCAGCTAAACATCAACGACATTTGGTTCCAACAGGACGGCACAACTTGCCATATGACAACTTCATTTCAAGAAGTGGTCCTGTTCACTGATCGCCGCGTTCGTGCGATTTAACGACTCTGAATTACTGTTTATGGGGCTTTGTTAAGTCATTGGGTTATGCCGACAAACCAGCAACTCTTGAAGCATTGGAAGCCAATATTTTAGCTACCATTGATGCCATATGGCCAGGTTTATTGGAACAAGTAGTCAAAAATTGGACTGATCAAATTGGCCATGAAAAGGCTGAGTAAGGCGAACGTTGCTGTACCCGTAACGTGCTGTACCGGACTGCTACGTTGGTGCACTTATAGAACATCTAAAAACGTGTCACATGTTTTTCAGATACATAAACAAATGAGCAATAGTATACATCAGTGATGGAAAATTCAGTACTATGGTACTATTTTCAGTACTTTTTCCTTTCAAAAATACCACGGTACCCACACGTCTATTTTAGTACTCTTTTCTTGTTATGCATCTTTGCTCAGAAATTTAGCGTTGCTATTTTTTTAACATTGTTAACCAGGGCTGTGGAGTCATCACCAAAAAGTACTAACTCCGACTTTAACCGCTGAAATTTCAACTCCGACTCCTAATCTTATCTTAATGCTTAATTGTATATGAGACTAGTCCTTATTTGACTTTAAACTCTTTTTTTAAAGCTGTACCTTTTAGATGGTTAAATATAGCAAGAAAATTATTCCGTAAAAATTTCGAATCAATATTTTAAATATTCCATCGCCAATTTCGAAGTATTTTTATTTTAGAAAATATTTTTTTCAAACGACTTACTTTACATATGTAAATACATATTTTTAAACAATTTTTTATTAAAATTTTTATTACTTATTCGTTAGTCACATTAAAAATTTAATATTATTTAAAAAAAAAATTTATTGATATATACTTATATTAAAATTCCTCTCTTCATTAGGATAATTAAATGAAAATAAAACAAAATGAATCAAAACTTGTATTAAAGATCATAAACGATTCAATTAACCACAAGAAAACTAATTATTGTAAAGCTACGGCAAGAGGTCTATGTTTAAAAATTTAAATATCCTTCAGGCTGTGAAAAAATTTCAATATAAAAAGAGAAAAAACACAAAAATGAACTTTGGTATTCTAGACAAATTCTTGATAAAAGTACTAAAAAACACAAATAAGGAAGAGGCGTAAATAAATTGAAAACTTGATTATCAATTACAGCGGATTTCGATTCACCAAAAAAATTGCGTTGGTAAAAAGATTGATGTTTGACTATAGACTGACAGCCGTCGTAGTGGCGGAAAGGGTGAAACTGCAAAAACTCTGATGAAGAGAATGCGGTAATTCTCGAAAAATGTAAATTCGGCCCGAGTTCGATCCACAGCTCAGTCAAAAATAAAAATGATCAATAAAATTTTAACTCATTTTGTGTTGTGAAATTCCTTTCTTCATTAGAATAATTTAATGAAAATTTAATTCGACGAACTTAAGCCTGATTAAAAAAATTAAAATTTGGTTTAAAACTCATAAACAGTTCAATTAACCCCAAGAAAATTTAAATTCATTTTTATTAATCAAATATTTAGCATAATTTTTTTTTATAAAAATTCAGTAGATTATCATATTGTAAGCAAATTTAAAAATTTGTAGGTTTAATCTTAGCCGATTTTCTTCATTTTACGATTAAGCAGATTTTATCATATTTTTTAAAAGTTTTGGCAAATTCTTATCAAAAGGTTATGGCAACACAGCTTGTTGATTATTTTAATGTCAGATATCCTCATCAGAATTTTGCTGTTGAAATTGAGCAGCTCGGTCCGTAAATGGCTGAGATATGGGCATGGCTGAGATATATATTTTAGTTTTTTATTTAAAGTTTATTTTCCAAAAAAAAAAAAAAAAATATGTTTAAAAAATGTACAAACATTTTGAAAAAAGTACTATTTTGCTTGGTGGTCAGTACCATATAAAATTTTAAATTTTCCAGCACTGGTATACATAAAACAACACGCATAGCGATGGGAAATCAAGAGGTTTAAATGGTGACCGCAGTGCAGAAAAAGTAGCAAGTGGTTAAAATGGTATTAAAACACTAGTGTAGGTAAAACAACATTAATAATTTAATATCTGGAATTTATATAGATTTACATGTTATTTTGTAAATGTGCACAAACAAAACAATGTTTATATATATATATATCTTATTTGTATGCATTTGTGCATTTTGTACATCTGTGCATATGTGTATTTATATATATGAAAATATATACAAATATAGAAATTTTTTCGAAAGTCCGTAGATATACTAAGAAAACTACCAAAAAGAGCGAAAATAGTCGCATTCAATTTAACATAGAATCAACCCATCACTGTTTTACAAATGTCACGTAACAACGGAATGAAATTCTATTTTATACAGAATGAAACGTTACAACTACGATACATTACATTTCGGTAAGCTTTTGCATTGCTCTTCATATACCCAAATGCGAACAGATGATTGATACAGTACAGATACAGAAATTGGTGCAATAAAATTATCTACCAGGTTATTATAAAAAAATTCATTCCAACGATATTTCAGGCGTTAGTATTTTATTTTAATTTCTCATGCAGCTAAAAAAACACCCTTTATCTTATGATGCTGATGTTGTTATTTATTGAACATAGTTGTTGATTTACTGAATCTAAAGCTCGTTTGAAAATCTTTGTTCCATAAAACGAAATTATTTCTTGGTATTTCTTCGTTTATATGAGCACAACAATAATAACAAATATTGTAAATATGGATGAATGTTGTATGTTTTTCTTTTTTCATATAATAAGTTGCAGCAACAATATTTTATTATTTATTTTAATATGCAGACAATCTGCACATTTCTAAGCACTGAAATCATTGAGGTATAATGTGCACAAGAAACAAAGATCATAAAATTAAATTTGTGTATAAAGAAAATATTTTATGAACAACAAATAATTTTACTCTTTTTTTAAGTTGTTTAAATGAAATTACATAAATTAAATTTCATCATGAAACATAGTGGGATTTCAATTTAAATTCAGAAATAAGCTATTTTAGGGTGACCCGAAAGAATCGAAGGGATTTTAATGGTCTGCAGTTTCATTTTTTTAATATGATTTTCTTTAATTTTTTCAGATAAGCTTAGAACATTGACAATGGGAAGGTAAATTATTGAGCAACGAACTTAAATTATTGAAAATTTGATAGTCATGATTTTATTCACAATAAGTGACGAATCTCATTTTCAGTTAAAAAGATTCGTCTGAAAAAGAGTGGCAGAATATGGGCAATGAAAATTCATAGGTTAATTAATGAGGTGCAATTACACCCTCTTTTCACACAATTTAAAGAAACAGCTCGCTATAGTTTCCGCTGGATTCATTCTTTAGGAATATTAAAAAGAACGTTTGTTTGAAAAGTAGCTATATAAAATACCCCAAACTAAAAGAAGACAGTCGAGCCATCTTCATCCAGAAATCTTCAGAAAAAGTCAGGGATTTTGTCTTAGAATGAGCGTGACTATGCGAATCTACGAACAAACGGCATTTGCACGGCTTTAATTATCATATCTAAATGGACAGAATCCCTCCTCCTATAGGACATATATTTGTTGGTAAAGTGAATTAGAAAAAGTTTATTTAATATAAAGAAAGTATAGACTATTCAAACCCGTAAGTAAAATATGTAGCTTAAGGAATTGCGCCAGGGAAACAGGGTTTCTTAACGCTGGACGTTAACCCCTCTCTATAGGTGGGGTAGCAATATCCACCTAATAGCATGTTCGCACGGCAGCGTATTTTCGTAATTCGCTCTCTTATTCGTAATTCAGAGCCCAATTATGGTCCAAATTACATAATTCGTCATACAAAATTTTGAGAGTGGATTATCTCATTTGTACGTAATTCTATTTCTATTACCCTGTGGATTACTTCAAAATCAATGTGAGCTCTAATTTTTATCGGTTTTTTACCATCACCAGCTGTCAGAGCACTAAAAGTTCGCCATATCTCCAACAATGCCCGCTCGCTGCATTGACTCCATTCGCTTACAGCTTTTCTATTTATTAAAAAAATAATTATTTTATATATTTCTTTGAAATAATATTTTTAACATACTTTTTCTCTCCATTCCTAGCACATGTAACATCAAACAAACAATTAAATTTAGCAATAAACAAAAATAAGAAGAAGAACTGTTAAAACCGATTACGAAAGTGCCGTGCGAACACGGTAATCCAAATAAGTAGTAAACACAGAGAGCGAAGTAATCCAAAGCACCGTGAGAACCTGCTATTAATCTCCATGTTTCGTATAGAAATCTGTGATGATTCTTCCTCCTTCTGACGTAACCTCACATAAAAAATTTAGCTAAATCAAGTTTCAAAATCTCCCTTCATGTAATAAAAGCTTTTGTAAAATTACACTTTTTTAAATTTTCTCTTTAACCCTTCAACAATTTCTAGTTCATTAGATTTTTTTTAATTAATCCTTTTTCGCTACAAATTTGTCTGAGTGTATTAAAATATAAAAGTTTTTGCAAAACAAATTCTCTGCAACTTTTTTTTTAATTTAGTTAAACCACAAATATTTATGAAGTTATTATTTTTACACAAATATTTTTTAAAACCATGCTTCCGTGGTGGGTAAATATTTAAATTAATTTTTTATGTAGTCATTCTGTTGACCAACATTTAAGGAAATTGAATATGAAATGTTTTTAGTATATTTTTATAGTTATTTTTCAAATTAATTCGGTTACAAATAGGGATTCATCGATTAATCAAAACTATTGATTAATTAAAATTGTGATTGTTCAATTACAGTACACTGATAGAAAAGCCGTAATAACGCTGATGTAATTTGATATCAGTATTATTGCAAGTGTCTTCGTTTTTGACCCCATGACACTTTTCATCATTGTGACGTCAGTGTTAACATCACTTGGCCAAATTGTCATGAGGGTCAAAAATTTAAATAACGTCATCATAGGGATGACACATTGGCATCACAGTTATGACAAAACGGAGTCGGGTTACTAAAGCATGTCATCAGTGCAATGACAAACTTTCATCAAATTGAGTCAATGTAACCGACCTTAAGTCAATTTGAGAGAATATCATTATTTACTTACCCGCTCAACATGTTTGTTTCACTTCTGTTGTATTCTACCATTTGTTTACAAAAGACTTTTCATATGGTTTTCGTAATAATTCTACTTTAAAAATTTGATGTATTTAAATAAATAATTAAAAAAAATAGAATATGGGAATTTTTGCTTCTCATTTTACTCTTTAACCATGAAAAGACTGTAAATAATATATTGTGATATGCTATTCTATGTCGTAGCACTGATGACAGTTTGTCATCAAACATCAGCGTTATGACGCCTTTTTAGGATACATTGATTGATTGGATTGATGTCACGTTTTGCCTCATTGATGCTATTTGTATAAAAATTGATGTCACAATTCTGATGTTAGGGCATCATCAATATGAAGATGGATTTTTCTATGAGTGTACTATCTCGATAATCGCGACACGCAATTTTTCGGACACATCTACAATTAAGGCATTGCTATAAACCGGACAGAAAATTTTGTTTTTTTTTTCTTTTGTTCATTCATGTGACTGTAACAACACAAGATTACAGTAATACGTGATTCGGTTTGAAATTTTTGCAAATTTACCCATAGGTAGTATAAAAACCTACTCTCCAGAATCGCTTAAAAACGAAGAAATCTCATATAGATGATGTATTCTAGATAATATTCGGCACAAAGAACTCTCACAACATAATTTTGTTTTGCCGGGTCAATGATTGTGTGAATATACTTTGGTGTTGGGTTTCATTTGGTTCGGCCATTTAGTCGGTCAAGCCCAACCATCTATACTTTCTTACTTGTTATACCTATATCAGACAAGATACGCTTGCTTTTCTCATTATTCAAACACAAAAATTACACTGTACCAGATTCTGCAACTTTTTTTCTTGAACAAATTTCGAGTATGCTGAATTCAGTGGTGCTCACCGTTTTTTTATGTTAGCTCTTGTTTTAAAACTACTTAAGATTGAAAATTATTATTAAAAGTACCTAAAAACGCAGTTTTTTTTCCTTTTTCCACCATTTCTTTTATTTTAATATAAAGGGTGATTCATCGTGAAGTTTGATTTTCAGTATGCTTTTTTACAGATCACGCGTGACTCATATCAAACTTCTTTGTAATTTTTGTTTAGTATCGTTTGGCAAGTCATCATTAAAGACTAACACAACAACAGCGTCTCCTAATTGTTCAGCTGTATAACGAAAATCAGCGTTCTGTGAGAAAACTTTTCGTGCGATTCGAGGAACTTACGGTGCACATAATCAACCTACTGAAACCACTTTTGCCAACACCATTCGCAAATTTGAGTCCCAGTTTACATACACAGAAAAAAAGGTTCTTATCCATTAAAATAAAACGGTTTAAAAAGTATTTAAATTTAATTAATGTGATAATTAAAAGAAAATTAAAAATATAATTTTGATTTAATTAATATTAAAGATGTTTTGAAATAAATTTTTAATTAAAATATGAATTAAATAACAAAAAATATTAATTGATATTTTTGTTTTAAATAAAATAATTTAAACTTGTAGAATTTTTGTTGGGAATTGTCAAAACCTGAGCTGTATTTAATTTAATCAATCAACACATTGTTTGAAACAGCAAAGTATTTTGCTCATCTCTTTAATTAAAGTTAAAAATATCGTTTGTTGAAAGAAAAATAATCAAAATTTTAAATGTTTACAAATTTTAGTAATCAATATAATCATTTTGGTTATAGGTGCAAAATCAACAATTTCTTTGCTTGAATCTATGAATTCGGTGATTAGAGATAATTTTGAATTTTTTCTGTGCATTTTTATGTAGGTATATTGTTTATGTTATGTTTTTTAATAAATAAAAAACAAACCACATGCAGTGTAAGTGATTCTTTCTTGCGATTTGATGAACTTATGGTGCGCATAATCGACTTACTGCCAACGCCATTCAAAAAATTCCCGTATTTCGGCTGATGACCAACCACGAGCTACCATTACATCAATTAACAACAGCGATATGGTGTGGCTGGTGGAATCTGGAAAGCTGGTCGACATTTGCTCAAAAATGAAGAAAATCAGAATGTTACCGTCAATGGTAACCGTTATCGCACCATGTTAATAGACTATGTGCTTCCTGAAATTCAACAAGACAAGGCTACAAGCCATATAGTTCGCGAAATAATGACCTTGTTGAGAAATCAGCATGGTGGGCACTTAATTTCAGGTTTTGCTACGGTAAATTCGCCAAATAGATCAGGCGATATCAGACCTATGGACTATTTTCTCTGGGGTTAACTATGTAAAGTCTGAGGTCTTCAGGAATAAGCAAGCTACGATTGACGCTTTGGACCTTCGCCCAAAATTGGACCTTCCGAATGGACCACCTCAGACGTACTCATGGCAAGCATGTGCATGATAAAGTTTTCAAACGGTAAACGTCATCCATAAATTGTTATTTTAACCGATAATAAAAATGTTAAGTTCACTTTCAAATTTATGTATTTTTTTTACATTATTAATCAAACCTCATGATGAATCACCCGATACATAAGTAATATACATTTATCAATATATATCAATTAAAAAAAAATTATTATTAATCAACATTCGTTCTAAGAATCAAAAAAAGCACAAATTGAAAAAAATCATATATCCCAGTGTTCTCGTTTTCACTTAAAAATTTTTTTTCTCAACTTAATTTTTTTTTTCAAATTTCTTTTGGGTGCATGTTCATCATTTTTATAAATTTTTAATCGATATTTATCGATTTAAAAATTAACAAATGGATGAAAACTAGGAAAAATTGAGGTTTTAAGTACTTTTGACAATCAATTTCGATGTTGGTTATTTTCTAAATAAGAGCTTACCTAAAAACGGTTAGCACCACTGGATTCATAGTAGATACCCAGTAAAGACTTCGCTTACTTTTTCAAATAACTTCTTTCACTCATTATTTAGTAGCCTTCTTCTAAAACTACAGCCTTAACTATTTATTTTCGAAATGTATGTAGGTAAAAAATAATTACTAAATTTTGAATGCGTTAATTTTTGGGATTTCCCTTGTAAAATTCATTGGTTCTTTCAGTAGAATTGTAAGTAGTCTTTTTATTTAATTAATTTGTAGGCGAAGTTTTTACTGGGAATATTTTTGTACTACCATAGTGTTATTATGGAGTGAGAAAGTAAAACTTCAAGTGTTTAAAACATTCGGAATTTTGATTTCTGTCATTCTTATAAAGAAATTTACACTGACAAATGTTAAGAAATTAAGGTAATAGCATTCCTTTTTATTAACAATTTAAATTAAAGAAAAATCGTAATCGATGCTGGTCTAAAGGAAGAGCACGAGAATATTGTCTAAAATTTATAACATGTGCCACCGAAAAAATTAGAAGAAATTTGAATTGAACCTCAGAACTAGGAAAGGAGAAAAATTGAATTCTATGCACACAACGTCCACTGTTAAGCACGGTGGCGAATATGTAACGGTGTGGGGATGTTTTAAATGACATTGAATTATTTACAATATACGGAGACATTTTTAGCTTAGCAATGCTTCCGTATACAGAATGCGAAATGTCGCTTACCCGGACATTCCAGCAAGAAAACGATCCTAGATAAAATACTGTACATTATGGTTGGCCGATTTGTAACGACAACAATCTGTCGATTTTTCGATAGCTTTTGGCATGAGCAAAAGAAGTTCCACGATATATTAAAAGTGTCATTTTCGTGGCGCCTAAATTTCAATTTGTTGACTTTTTCTTAACTTTTATTTTTAAGGTTTTTTAAGTAAGTAGTAAAAAATCGGCTGATTTAATTTTTTTATTTTTTAAATATTACCTTTCCAAGGTGAAATTGTACGCTCAAAACGATAGCGATAGCAGTTTTTTCAAAAAAAATTATAGTCATCCTAACCAAATTTTTTTTATTTACTCCCGTATCAAATAGCTCCATTTCTAAAGATATTCGCACGTTGAAGGCGATGGCGATATTAGTTTTTCGAAAAAAAAAAATTAATTTTGAACGAGTTTTGGTCGAAAAATTCATTTATTTTGATAAATAAATAAATAATGAAAAATATAAAAATATCGCCATCGTTTTAAGCGTACACTTTTACCTGGGATAGTATATATTTAAAAAATCTTAAATTGACGAATTTTTTTTAACATACTAAAAAAAACCTTAAAAATTAACGCTTAAAAAATTTTTTTTAAAAAAGGAAACTTTTTTTTGGAAAAACTGCTATCGCCATCATTTTTCAGCGTACACTTTCAACTTGGAAAGATAATATTTAAAAATAAAATTTAATCAGCCGATTTTTTTTATCACCTACTAAAAAAAACCTTAAAAATAAAAGTACAGAACAAGTCAAAAAATTTAAAATTGGGCGCCTCGAAAATGATTTTTTTGATAGGTAGTAATGAAACTTTTTTTCCTCATGCCAAGAGTAATCGAAAAATCCATGGCACAATATCGATTGCTATATTGATCCACCCTACTGTACATACTTAAAAGGATTTCAGAAGATTATTTATTGGCGTTTCATAGAAAATGTCAAATTATTTTTAAAATTTATTAGTTGTAAACAATATACATAATTACATTATTTTTATGTAACCTAATATAAATTTCATTCATTAATTATTGCAATAAATTTAATAATAAATATCTTGCAAACTATAATTAATTAAACAAGATTCTATTTTTTAAAGACTTGTGTTACATTTAAATAATTTTACATACAGTTTGTTTCTGTACATTTTCGAAACTGAATATTTCAACAAACACCTAAATCATATTTATACTTAAAATTGAACTTTTTTAAAATTTCCTTCCAGATCTCGTTGAAGGTGCTTTGCGTAATGTCAATTTAATAATTGAACCACCTGCTGTTCGTCGTGGCCAACATGCTGTTCTCCGTTGTATGTACGATTTAGAGGGAGCACCGTTATATTCGGCAAAATTTTATCGTGGTCAATTGGAATTTTATCGTTATACACCTGGCGAATTTCCAAATACAAAAGTTTTTCCATTTCCTGGCATACACGTTGATGTAAGTAGAGTTGTTGGAAAAATATACTGTTTCATGGTTAAAGTTTTTTTTAAATTTTTTAAACCACTAGTTATTTTAAGACAGTTGAATATTTTTGATTTATTTAAACATGTGGTAAACTTGTTTGCGGTATTTAATATTTTTTTTTTATTTAGTATAAGTTATGCCAAATTTTGTAAATTAATAGTTAGAATTTTTTGGAAATCTCAAATAACCACGACAAATTTTTCATTAATATGTTGATTTCAAGTGCAGGGTCCCATAATAGTTTAACAAACAGGTAAGAATATAGAGTCACGCAAGCTCAAACGTAGCTACCCTACACCACTAGCGAAAATAGATGAAAGTAACTTAAAGATATATGCGACTTATTGGTCAATAAAGGACCTACATATACACAGATCAAAATTATTATGTTCATATAATAAAATCATATTCAGTTTCTGAAAAAGTTTGAACTTTATTTCAAATTATCATTGTTTCATATTAGTTTTAATGAGAGATGGTTAAATAACATTGTTTAATATTTATTCCACAAAATCCTGTTTTACTTGTTTTGTGTAGAAACAGCAACAACACTAAGAGAAGAAAAACTGTTTTTTTTTATTTTCATGTTTAAAATAATTTATAAAAAAAAGAAAAATTCCCGTATTCTTTTTGTTAAAATTATTAAGTTTAATACATCAAATTTTTTAAGTAGAATGATGACGAATACCTTATCGGGCCATTCATTCTGCTTGTGTCTTTTAATTGTGAGTGCAAAAGGGGAATACAAGGGAAACAAAGGGGTTGAAATTTGTGTAAGCGGGAAATAAATAAAAGTATTCTCCCTCTGTCGTTCTAGGGAAGTGTTTAGAATTATCCTAAAATAAATACATATCGAGCCTTTGCTGCAATAGTCATAACTCAAATAACCTGATTTTTGAGCTAAAGTATTTAATTCTTTAATTCGCAGTTCAAAATATTGCCGTCTACTAGTTAATGATGTCCAGTAAATCGCCATACCGTTTTTTCATATTGTGCAAAAATTTCATACAAATATCTTATATACTCAACTCTAGAGAGAAGTATTAAAATTTAAGGTGCTAAAAAATTCAAATTTGAGTTATGACTCTATTGCAGCAAAGGCTCGATATGTTTTCTTTGAACCTTCTTCTCACTGTTCTTTCACACTTAAATCAAATTGATTCTAAATGAACTTACGTTCTTTTAACTTGAAATAACTTTAATTCAACGTGATTCGTTGAGTTTTTTTAATTTCAATGTCATTTTGCTCTAACTTAACTGAAAAATAATTTTCGTTATTTTAAAAGAAAAAAAAATCCCAAGTTTTAGTTAAACCATGTTAAATTAACATGAAGCAAAATCACAATCTGAAAATGTTAAAGCAACCTTGTTTCCGATGATTTTACATTGATTTTTTTCTGTGTATATCAGATATGTTTTTTAGTTGGAAAATCGCCTTTTTAAATGAGATTTTCTGAAATACAACTAAAACAATTTCACTATTGACTATGAATTAAAAATGGATAAGTGCATTTTCAGATGTTATTTCGAGTTCGGTGGCGGAGTTCTTCAATGTGGTAAGTCCAGCGTGCGCCAACGCTTTAACCGAACACCGAAGTTTTCCTTAATTTTGCAACAAAAAAAAAAAAAAATTACATGTCGTGGGTGGTTACTGGCTTGCAGAATGGCACACTTTTATCGAAATTGAAAATAAAAAAAAAAATAAATTCTTAATACTCTCATTGCTTTCGAAACATTCAAAGAGCTAGAAAATCGTACAAATAAATCAACAAGTAAGAGTGATATATTCGACTATGCCAAATCTTTAATGCCCTCCAACGAGAGTTCGAATATTTCATTAAGGCAATCTTTATAAAACCTGACCTCAAAGTATTATGATTCGTTGCCTAATTAGAATAAAATATCACGATTTCTTTAGAAATATTATTAGGCGTATCAAAGTGATTTTCAAGAGAGCATTTTAAATTGGAGCTACCGTAAATTGTAGATCGTTAATCACAAAATTTGAGTACAGTAATACAAGGTATTTATAATTTAATTGTTCTTAAAATGCTTTACGGAAGGCCTATTTTAAATTATGTACCGATTATCACAAAATTACATGGTGTTAGTTCTACACAAATACGGCTAAATTTTAACAAATTTTACCACAATATCTAAATTTGTTAAGGGTTTAGTCGTATTTAAATGATTTTCTAGATCGGGCTTTACATGGCGCATATGGCTAATTATAGACCGATCCTAATCCTAATGGAGTGGTTTCTAATCTTACAAAACTAATGCGGACTAAATTTTACAGCAAAATAGCATACTAAATAAAGTGTTTTCCGAGATTGGTACTTATAAAGGGCCTATGGTAATTTATGGATCGATATATGAAACTACGACACACCAAATTTATCTACAATAGCATGATTTTCAAGAGTGGGTCTTATATTGAGCCTCTGATAAATTATGAACCGATCTTTACAAAATTTAAAGAATGACATCCAGTCATATAAAACAAATTTTTGCAAAACTAAATAAGAAGAGGTGCATTCTCTCACCAATTTTTAACTTAGCAATGTTTCCGTATACAGAATGCGAAATGTCGCTTACCCGGATATTCCAGCAAGATAACGATTCCAAATATTGTTCTGGTTTTTGTAACAAAAATATGAATTTTTTAGGGAAACATGTCAGGGCAACCTGTTCGTGAAAACCTCGGTTCTATTCCCAGCTCAGTCAAGAATGAAAAATTACCAATAGATTTTAATTCATTTCCTGTTGTAAAATTCCTTTCTTCATAAAAATAATTTAATGAAAATTTAATTTAATGAACTTTAGCCTGAATAAAATATTAAAAATTTGGATTATAAACCATAAACAGTTCAATAATATAACCACAATACAAATTTTTAAATTTGTTACGGTTACTTTAACAATATTAAAGTAACCATATTTAATGAAGGGCTATCAAGAAGCCACAACCACATTTGTATACGCTCCATATCGAAAAATGTGTTCTATCTGCGAAACAGCTTTATTTCAGCCGAAAAACCAATTTAAAGAGGTAAATGCAGAACAATTACTATTCTGCCATTATAATATTAAAAACTGGACACCAGTTATAATCAATACTCTCATACGATATATGGGTTTTTAAGAATAATTGCTAAAAATGGTGTATATTGCTTTAAGTAATGTGGGTTAGTTTATAGCCAGAGACGTAGGCCACGTTATTGCAGCCATAGATTTAAAATTTGTCTTGAAACAATTTATAAGAAAAAATTGGATATCTAATCGTATTTAAAGGATTTTTTTTTTTGCATTTACGATTATAAGAAGCAATTAATCGCAAAAATAATCTTATAATATTTATCCTTTTCCACAACTTAAACAATTTTGTTGAGCTCAATTGCTTAAGTTTTGGAATATATCGGATCTAGTTCAAAAGTGACTCATCTCAAAAAACTTAATTTTTCAGATCACAGAAAAAATTATTAAATTTCTCCAATCACTAAATTTATACCAAATTCATAATATCAAGCAAACAATTTGTTGATTTTGCACATATTACCAAAATGATTATATTGATTACTAACAATTGTAGAATTTTGAATATTTTTTTTCAATAAATGATATTTTTAATTTTAATTAAAAAAATGATCAAAAAACTTTGCCATTTCAAACAATGTGTTAGTTTATTTAAATAAATATTGATAATTCCCAACAACAATTCTATATGTTTAAATTATTTTATTTTAAACGAAAAAAGTCAATTAAGATTTTTTGTTATTTAATTAAAATTTTAATTGAACATTTATTTCAAAACAACTGAAATGTTTATTAAATTAAAATTAAATTTTTAATTTTCTTTCAACTAAAAAAATAATTGATTCAATTATCACATTAATTAAATTTAAATACTTATTAAACCATTTTTTTAATTGATAAAACACTTTTTTCTATGATATCAAAAAAAAAAAAAAAAAAAAAAAAAAGTTTTTTACCTAAATAAAAATAGTTAAAAACAAAAACTTTGGACCATTTAGTAAAAAAAACCATACATAATATGTATTATGATCCAGAAATTTTTTTTAATATATATACAATAGATAATGAATAATTTTTAATAGTGTCATTTTTGATGATGTTTTGGTTGCACAAGTTAGCGAATTATTTTAAGTTATGCCGGTTTATCTAAATAATATAGCTGAATCTTACTAGCCCCAATTAGCTAAACTAACACAAGTCTAAATAATATAAACTCCAACAAATATTTATTTTATCAAAAGTGCCATAATTCGAATTAGGACTATTTAGTACTTAGCAGTAGGAATCTACTACCATTACATTTTCTGACACAACTTAAAATAATGGCGATTTCTTTTCTGAGAAATATGTTGCATAAATGGTACATGCTCTATCTCTTTTGTGTAGAGCATGTACCATTTATGCAACATAAGTAACTTTGTGAATTGTAGCTTTATACCAATTGAAACATAAAGAAAGACATAACTGTTTTTAGCAACAGTTAACAACAACAAAATACACTAATATTTTTTTTATAGATACACAAGTGTATTGTGCATAGTTTAAGCATATAAACCCGAAAAATTAACATTTTGAGTTGAGTCACTTTTGAACTAGGTTTGCGATATTAATATAAAGATATAAAAATAACAAAAAAAAAAAAAAAAAAAAAAAAAAAATAGAAAAACACGATTAATAATACTGCTTTTATTTAGAACTCGATATTGATACAAATTCGATTTACTTGGCATAAAAGGAAGTGGTTAAACGTTTACAAATTTTTTTCGATTTGTTCGTAAATTTATATAGCAACTACGAAAGTCTGGTTTAAAATATTGACGAAATATTTTAGTGTGTAAATAAATACTCCTCTACATTTTTCCCAATTTGGTTTTTCATTACACACAACTCTACCTACATAGTTAAAAAAATCTCAATTTAATTTAAAAAAACTTTTTTAATTTACTATCGTTTGAAAAAAAAACAGGACAGATACGAATCTGTGAATGAATCTCTTCTGCCACAATCGTTTTTTAAGTCTGCAAAGCTTTTAAAAATATTAAAAAAAATTGTTCACAAAAACCACAATAAAAAACGAAACTTTTTTTTCTTTAAACTCTACTAAACTAAATTAAAAATGCATACAGACTCGAATCTTTTACCTCCTATTTTAAGTCAATACTGGCAAAAAAAAAAAATATTAAAGAAAATACTGCCACAAACTCAGAGACATGAAAATAGTTAGAGTTTTTCTCCTGATGTATAAGTCTTTACCAAATACGTATGATTTAGCAATTGTGACATTGGCACCAATATCCATTAGGTAACAGTTACTTTTTCGATTAAAAAAAAAGTTAAACAAACAAAAAAAAAAAAAAAAAAAGAAGATGAAAAAATATACGAAAAATACCACGATAACGACGAAACTTTTTTAATAATATGCATACACTATAAACTGGTTTGTAAAATGCAGGGGAAAAGAATGAAAAAACAGATGTGTTCAATTTTAGGGACATAATTTTTTTTCATATTTATGTATTCATTTTTCATATATTAGAACATGACAATTACACTGTGCTAGTTGAAAAAACTGTCAAACCGGTCACACGACAATTCGAGCACTCTAAATCCAGTGGTGCTATTCGATTTTTTAGGTTAGCTCTTGATTTCGAGATATACCGTTATTTCGAAAATAGAGGAGGGTGCACAACATATATTCGCGTTACTCAAAAACTTATTCGATTACTGAATAAGCTAAAAAAAAAACCGAAATTCCGCAATACAATTACTATTAAGTAAGACTTAATTTTTATCTGATCTGCGCAGTCGTTTTAGAAATTAATTACAGGGACCGTAAATAACAGTTACCTCGAAAATGTAAACTTAAAACTCTTCGTGTTAGAGTCAACGGACCCCCTAACTGTCATATAAAAAAAAAGATCTCAACTCCAGAATTAAGAGATATTTTTCAACTTAAAAATAAAAGGTCGAATAAAACTTTTAAATAGGGAGTTTTATTTTTTCCGTCTTATATAAAACTCATTGAAGGATTTTAATTTTTTCCGTCTAAAATAAAACTAATTCAAGGAGTTTTATTTTTTCCGGGTAAAATAAGACTCATTTAAGGAGTTTTATTTATTTTCGTCTTAAATAACACTCATTTCGCCGTCATAAAATAAAACTCCTTTGAAGAGTTTACGTTGATTAAAATATAACCTAATATACAAAAAAAAAACAAAAATTCCCAAATTGTATTTCTAAAAATTGTTCAGTTAAATACATCAAAATTTCAAAGTCAATGATGACGAAAAACATATCGAACCATTCCGCAGGTGCTTGATAATTGAAAATTTATTTCTTTCAAAATACAAAATTTAACTAATTAACACAATTATTTGTTAAATAATAAGATTTTTTTTTTCCATTCTCTAAATGCAAAATAAATTGTTTGAATATGAAAATTTGATTCTGACGGGAAAAATAAACCTGCTCAAATAAGTTTTATTTTATGACGGCTAAATACAACTCTTTTTTAAGAGTTTGTTTCGGCCTTTTATTTGTAGGTGGAAAAATAACTGTTTTAAGTGGATTTTTTTTTAATTCGCAAAATAACTGTTAAAAAATTACTTTTTGGATATCAGTTATAATCGTTACGGTCCATGATAAATTTAAAATTTTTTAGAAATACTTTAAACTCTCAATAAAATTTGCATATAAGTAAAAAAAATTTTCAAATACATCTCAGTAACCAAAAAAAAAAAAAAATCAATTTTTTTTGTTCTTCACTGTAGTATCTTTATTTTTAAACAAACAATACGAACCATATATTTTTATAACTATACAAACACATTTATCGTTATCCAGTCACTAAACGTAACTGTAAAGAATGTATTTTTCCATTTGTTTTAGTCGTTTACGCGAACGCTAGAGTTGCTGACATTGGCATTATGAAACACCAAATAACAATAACTATTAAAGCAATTGCTGAAAAAAAATCTCTACATAAGTTCTTAATTCCTGAAAAGGAAAAAAAAACTCTTTTTCAAAATGGTCGCTGTAATAAAATCTGAAGTTGCTATAGCATTTCCCTGCCCTCATTGTTATGTACATATATGAACAAAATATTTGGTGGAAGAAAAAAAATGATAAATACTTTGGCATATTGGCCAATATAAAACATACATACATAAATATTTATAGTTAAGCTCTTTTAGTTGTTAAAAAATTCACTTGAATTGCGGTTCGCATACGAATTAAAAAAAATTCATTCTACCTTAAGCTCTTTTCGGTTTGTGGGTATGTGTTTCGGAAAGCAACTAAAACTAAATAGTTGCATTTTAATATTTCTTAATTGCTTTGAAAATCTATATATATAAAAATAAGTCCGTATATGTACGTCGCCGAACTAATCATAAACGCATACACTACGTAGGCAGTGGCCCATATATGGTTTATATCAAGTTTGGTTGAAATCCGATAACGCATGTGTGTGCGGTGCGTATGTGAAGTGAGTGTGTTTTTGCTGCAGGCATTTTTTGTACCGCATACAGCATTCATTAGTATTGCAGGCAACGGGCCCGCTAGTTCTATATAAAACAAAATCTGTAATTTGAGAAACACGGAAAAATATTTTTTCTAAGCACAGGGAAAACTTTTTATAGCTTCAAAGCTTTTATACGGAGAATAAACTTTGAAAGTTAAACAGAAGTTCTTAATTGGGAAAAAATAAATCTCTAGCAAATCTCGAGAGTAACGAGATTTACACTTGTGTATTAAAAAAAAAACGTACGTAGAGCAGAAGTGGGTGATGTTACCTTATTTTGCGTTACCATTAAATTGATCATATAATATTTTAGTGAAAAGTTGTAACATTACCACTATTTTTTGTACTACATTATTTTCTTATAAAAATAGTGCACTATTTTTTAAAATGTCTTTGCAGTGTTTGCCAATAAATGCACTTCTTTTGCATCATTATTAAATCACATCGTGAAAAGTGAATTATTTATTGCATTTTCACTAGAGTAATGAGAACATGCGCAATGCACTTTTATTACATTAACCTGAGGTTTACACATGCAAGTGCGAGTTCGAAAAACTCAATACACTCACACTTTTTCACTAATACCATCACATTTTTCGTACTTGCAGCTAAATTTGGAAGTAAATTTTTGACAAATGAAGAATCAGTGTTATCGTAGATGCGTTTTTTATCAATCTACTAGTACTTATTAAATTAAAAATTATCCCCCATATTCATAAAAAATATTTTAGGCTTATAGCAGTTTTATGAAACGAATTTTCTATGAAAATTTGTTTAGTAAACCTTTTATTAATCAAAAATATATTTTATGAATATGGGGGTATGTTTATAGCTAATTTTCTGCGAACATATTTATACATATATATAAATTGCAAACATTTAATCAAAATATTTTCTTAGAAATGTTATGATATCGGTAGCCACGTCGATACTGGATTCACATATTTTAAAAATAAACATAATTTTTATATCAAGTGGGACAAAAAAAAAAAAAAAAAAAAAAAGGAAATTATAAAATTAATGTATTGATATCGTTAAAATAATAATGTTTTTTTAAACCTAAAAACAAAGCTTTTTTCATAAGACTTTAGTTAGCGAAGTCGGTTTTTTTTATATCATAGAGGAGAAAACCATTGCGCCCGGCCGAAGGCAGACTTTGCAATCGAATTTGTTCATTTCTTAAGTTATGGACATTATGAGACTTTGCAAAGTGTTATCTGATGGACATTATGACGCATAACGTCCATGGACACTGTGTTACTGGACATTATGACATGCCATCCACTTTAATGGTATTTTTCAATATAAATTGCAAACGTTAAAAAAAATATTGTTAATCAAAATAATTTCTTATAAATTTTCTGATATCGGTAACCACGGCAGTACTGGATTCACTTATTTGTAAAATTAACATAATTTTTCCATAAAGATGGACCAAAACTAAAGTAAAGAAGAAATTTTTCAATTAATTTCGTGATATCGTTAACATGATAATGTTTTTTAAACCCAAAAATAAAGCTTTTTTCATAAGACGTTTTCGCTTCGAGAACATTTGAAAAATAAACTTACAACTGCCTGTGTAAACACTCAAGCTACTTGCAAGACTTTTGACTATTTCTTCGCATTTTCGTTGATAATACATATACACTACTTGCAATGCAAGTAATTACTTGCAAAACTTATAAAGGTAAAAGTAATAAGCAGGTCAGCTACTATTGTGCAATGCGCGAAACGCCTTAGGACACCACAAAGTTTTCGTAAGAGTATGTTTACATTATAAAACGCTAGTTCTAGAGATTTATCTTGCAAGAATATATTTTTTGATGATAAATCTTTTAAATCTTTTACTAGGAAAGTTGGCTTAACAAATATTTCGCTTTCCTAACTGACACTTTAGCAGACTGAAGAAACCTTCTGTACATAGAAAACCCTGTCGCAAGAGATTTTCACTATAGAGAGAAATTTTTTTGCTAGCTCTTTTTAGAAAAAAAAAAAAATAAAATGTTTCGCTAGCTTGGCACATGATAACAACAAAGAGAGAACCGTTCGTAAACTATTATTTTTTCTACCGAGAAAAAGTTTTCACCAACTAAGACTATTACTAAACAGAATAAGATTTCTATAGAAAAAGCTTGTTGTATAATCAAGTCAATATTTTATACAGGTACAATTTTTGCTAAATTTAGAAGGGAAAATAGTTTCAAGTAATGAATGTTATTCTTAGGCCTAACATTTAAGGACTTGTTTCTTTAATTGGCTGAAATTTCTATAACAAAAAGACAATTACTTTAATCTTTAATTTCTCCAATTTATATAATTTTGTTTAAACCTTAATATATCATTCTTCATAAAGCAAATACACCATCCCATTAACAACTTCAAATATTTAAATACTCTGTACCTTTTTTCACCCTCAGGTTAGCAACTCGAATGCGACACAAGTGTTAATACGCAATGTGGGTTTTGGTTTATCCGGCAATTTCTCATGTGAAGTGACTGCAGACGCACCATTATTTTCTACAGCTACCGCTTTTGGCGCTATGCAGGTTGTTGGTAAGTTAAACAAGAGAGACACAAAAAAACCCCAAAAACAAGCTACGGCAAAAAAGATAAATTAAGTAATTAGTTGGAATCATACGTATTTTATTTAATACACTTTGTACTCTATTTTACTTCCTTATAAAATAACATCCTTGCATATTTAAAATACTTATGCAAGAAAACTTATTTTGTATGACTGCTCATTTATTTCTGGACACTTAATGAATGAATAGTCATTAAATGAAAACACTAAAAGGTGAAAATTACAACAATCAAAAAGAGCTGCTGGCGAATTTAATGATAAATTGACAGAAACAAAAAGTACGTAAATTTCAAAATGTAATAAACTTTTACAACATTAACTTAAAGGACATGAAAACTTACGATAAAACAATGTGAAGGAGTAAATTAAAGTCAGTATTTTAAACAAGATCAATGCACAGTGGTGTGGTCGAATAGTAGATCAAGAAAGAGGGAATCTAAGTGAATCGTTTATTGTAAAAACCAGTTAAGCAAAAAATCAAAAATTGAGTTATTTCTATTTTGTAGAGGTAAATATATCGTTGTGATGAGGAATTTTAGTGCAGAAAGAAGTCAAGAACCGGAACTTGACTGATTTCTGCTAAGCCATAATCTAAGCTTTTTCTTAAATGTTGTGATTCCCAATAAATGTGAAAAAATTAAAAGATTTATACTCTATTTGGTTGGATATAAAGAGTTTTATGGGAATAGTTTTGCTAACCTACAACGAAAGCAAAATGCATTGTAGAACGAGTGTATGATGACGAATAGTCATTCCAAAATAAATATATCCGGGGCACTTCACGTCAAATCGGGTGGTTTGAAAATTTTTTCTTCCAAAATTATTTTTGGGAATACGCCATTTATTATTAATAAAATTTCTTTATGACGTGCTAAATTCCCAATTTTTATTTTAAATAAATACACTGAAATTTGTTGCTGAGGGAAAGTCAGTTTCTATGCGCATTTCGCCCGCGTTGTTTAGGGCAAATCTTCAGAAAACCTTTTTCCAAAGGCTTTAGAAAAGCTTAATATATTTCGCAAATAAAACTGTAAAGCCAATAAGAATTGTAAGAACTTAGGTCTTACTTGTAACAATTAGTCAATTCACAAGGTATCCTAACATGTCATATTGTCAAAATGTCCTAATATTTCACAATGGTTTAAAAATATTGTTGTACGGCTCAGCCGCTCAGCGCTGGACTTTTCTGATAAATTACGACAGCACAATAAACACAGCAAGCAACGTTCTATTTATTTAAGACACTTTTCGTTAACAAACCAACAACAATATTTTTAAACCATTGTGAAATATTAGGACATTTTGACAATATGACATGTTAGGATACCTTGTGAATTGACTAAATATGTATCAAAGCTTTAACAAAACAACAACAATAAACAGTGTGTTTATCTTCTATTACATTCCCCTTTTTTTATTACCCAAATTTTGCTATTAGCTTTGTTAATAATGGTCCTAATTGGAATTTTGCAAAAAAAAAACCAAAAAAAATTTCCAAGTTTTTTTTTGATTAATGTGAATCAACCCAGACAAAATAATTTAAAAAGAAATAGTTACAAAATTCAATTTTGTAGGAAATACAATAGAGTTTCGCTATTGCCAACTTCGGTGGTATTAATTTTTCACATAATATTAACAAATTCGCATTTCTTTTTAAGCTTCGTTCACAATGGCAGCAATATTTTTGCTTGTGTTAAAAATAAAGCAACATATTCTATTAAAAGCCCGTTTGCAAATTTTGCCCAGAAAAATGTTACGTATTAACTATTATTTTTTTTAACATTTATGTGCTTTTTTCAGAATACAAGTGATTGAACGTGTAGTAATATTTATATGAAAAACACTCAGTTTTTTAGTGCTTTTCATATAAATTTTAGTTCATGTTCAATCACTTGTATTGTAAAAATCACCCATAAGATTTTGGATTTAAACTTTTAAATCGTGTTTTTGGAAATGAGTGTAGCCTTCGATTTATTTTCTGAAAATGGGTAATTTTTGACTTTTATCCACCCAACAACTTCTAAGCCCGGTTCATATATACTATTTACATTATAAATCAAATCTCACGATGAATCACCCTATTCTAACTTAATAACATGATTTTATTTTCTTTAATTTTTTTCTTCCAAACACACCCCTGTTACTCAAAACATAAACACGAAAATCCTTTTTTAAATGATTAAAATTATTATGCACGTCTCCATAAGACAATAAACACAATTAAAAAGACACTTAAGTAAAAGTTAAATAAGTTTCTTTTCGACATTGCAAAAAACAAAAAAAAAAAAAAAACTGTAGGAAAATAACAGAAAAAAACACGAGGAGGAATTAAAGGAAAATAAAAAGTTTAATTATGGTTTACAAAAAGAAAAAAAAACATTTATTGTCATTAATGTTTGACAATATTTTACACTCAGCAAAAAATACATTTATGCAGCGTTAATTGTTAACGATGTTCGCTGGTTGGTTGGTTGTTAACAGGCTAAAAAGGGCAGAATGGAATGGAATATAATTTAAATTTAAAAATCGTTTACTTTTTAAATATAAATAACAAAAATAAGTCCACAGTGTGACATTGAGGTTTGTTATAAAAGTTTTTTTTTTTTTTTTTTTTTTTTTTTTTTTTTTTTTTTTTTGTTATTGTCATTAGCCAGCAATTATCATTAATTTTTTGAAAATTTACAAAACAAATATAACTTTAACATTATTTTCATCGTTTTAATAATTATTACCCTTTCAACTCTCTTTTATTTTGGGGTTTTCATCAGACGGATTTAGTTTTTACACAATGAAACAAAAAAGTCTGGTGTGTATTTCCTTTTGTACTTATGTTACGGTAATCATAATCAGGTGGTGTAACACTGTTTGGGCAGATTTGCGGAAAATGGAAATGTAAATGTTTTTTTTTTTTTTTTTGTAACTTAACAGGTTCTTGCGTGTGAACTTGACAGTGAGTCTCTTGCTACACAAGCAGATTCACAGTTCCAAAAAATTGTTTGCAGGAAGTTGTTAGACATCTTAAGAAAGATGGCTAGAAAAATGTTTATAGACAACACGACAGGTTAAATGAATATTATTATCTTTTATATTATAAGAGGTGAAAAATTGTTTTTAGTATTTGTTAAGCAACTTTACCAGCTCTCTCTCTCTCTCTCTCTCTCTTGCTTTACTTGAGATGCTTAAGTCTGAATATTAGTGTTTACAGTAGAACCCTGTTGTGTTGATGTGGCAGATGCGTAGTGGCTAAGGTTCGAAACGGGGAAAGTATGTGAAAAAAGTTTTGCTAAAATAAAAAAGAGTTTTTAGCATAAAGGTAACTTACAAAGTATGCTAATATGTCGTATTGTTTGTATATTTTATTATTTTATGACCATTTTAAAAATGTTGTTTTAAGGCTATCTTACACGGTAATACAATATATTACGACCAAATATTATGAAATTCTCTCCGTTCTTAGAAAAAATTAATGTAAGTTTTTTTCATGTTTTCACGGATGGTATAAGTAAAATCAAAGAAATGATATTAAACAGCTGAGTTAATAGCAAAAAAGCAAATGGATACAGTTTGACAATATTAACAAAGACAACATGAACATTTTCAGAGTTGATTTTTGTTGTTTTTGTAATTGTATAAAAATGTTACCACTCTCAATATATACTGTTAAAATATATCTCTGGTGTGATGAGAATAGATAATTGCTGGTTCACACTCTTCAAGTCTAAGCCGTCAAGCAGCGTTCTCAGTTTTGGGTATTTGTCCTTAAATAGGGGATAAAAATTTCGTGGAAATCACCGGGGGATTTTTCGCGGAAAAAGCGCTTTTTCGCTGGGGATTTTCGGGGATAATATATTATTATAAACGCCATTTGTACAATTGCAAGACCGATTTGGCCAAGATATGGGTAAAAATTTCAGTCTTTTTGGCGGCTAACATTTTTTCAAGAGCTTGCTGAAATAGTTTTATAATATGATTTTAGTGCCAACAAGTAACGCTTGCGTTAAGCGAGCCATTCTATAACGAATACAACCAAAAGCAAAATTCTGAACAGAATGAAGTATGAGTTAATATAAGCTCTTCTTAGTATAAATACACACTTTAGAAATAATGCAGCTTGCTGAAAAAAATTTATTATATCTTCTCAAATACACTTTGCAAATAAGCAATATGTTAAACAAAATTGCATTAGCTGAAGGATCAGAAGATTTGATTCTGAAGTTTTTAAAATGGTAAACATTGACGCATAATTATTTTTCTTATGCGTTTTTACGTTACTCTTGTTACATACTATACATGTGTACAACACAAATGGAGTTATTTAAAAAAATACATAATATTATGTCCTTTGACATAATATTATGTATATTGCTTTTAAGGAAATGTGGGGATTTTTGAGGATAAGAAAAATAGCTATTTTGGGGATGAGAAATCGTAAATTGGGGATAAGGTATAAAATAACTCTAGGAAGCCTGCCGTCAAGTCTTCAGGTTTTAGGAAAGAAGAGAAAAGAGAATGCCATTTTTTTCCTTTCTCACCTAAAAACTCAATACTTGACGGCTAAAACTTGAAGAGTGTGAACCAGCACTAAGTTCTTGAAATGGCTTAGAAAATAAACATTTACCGACCGCTTGTCAAATTTTGTATCCTTATTCGCTATTACTCAATACAGGTTGCTTTTACATGGTAAGATTTTTCTTATTATAAATAATTTTTTGATATGTCGTAAAACATTGAAAACAAGCCTTCATTTTTAATATTAAAATATTATATGACACTAACCTTGTCGAATATGTATGTGCAATTTTTCAAGCTTTCTTTTGTTCAAAGTCGTCATTCGTCGTTTTTTTTACTACTTATTTTTTTATTCATACAAAAAAATATATATTTATATTTGTTGTCATTTAATTTTAACGCTTACACTTATTAATGATATTTTTATAAAACAGGCTGTTCACAACAGTGCTTTTTTGTCTTAAATTTTAGTTTAGCACTTTGCGCCTAAGAACGCTTTGTAAATAAGCTAATAGTAAAAATATTTGATATATAATTTTGTTTTAAAATTTTTATAAAATTTAACATTCAAATCAAGGCGAATTCACACCAGGTGACCTGCTACAGAAACAACAGCTAATAACTAACCATAAGTCAAAATAGTATACCGCCTTGGCGGTTCTGGGGATTTTTTCATAAATTCTAATTTTTTCACTTAGAATAAGGAAATTTAAAATGTTTTTAAACATTTCAAAACGCACAATTTTAAATTAAAAAAAAAATTAAATGTTTACTACATTATTGTATTATTTTTTTACACAACGTTAAAATATTTTACAGTGGTGAATCCATTTTCAAAATAAGACCACCTTGTATGAATTCGCCTTGATTCAAATCAAATCTTTTTAAGAAAAAAAACCCAAAAATGTCTTAAATATTGTAGATTTCGAAAAATTTCTAAAAGAAAAACAAATAGTAAATTTAATTTATTTCTCAAGGCTGGTTGGAAAAAAACCAGCCAATTGTAGGGGAATGTAATCAAGAAAAATTGACGGTTTATTGTTGAAGCTTTGATATTGTTACATTTAAGACCTGAGTGTTTTAAAATTCTTATTCACTTTATGGTCTTACTTGTATAATATTTTTAGCTTTTCTAAAGTATTTGGAAAAAGTTTCCTGACGAGCTGGCCTAAGCAACCAGCGAAATGCGCATAGGAACTAGCTTTCCCACAACAATAAATTTCAGTGTTTTCATTCAAAAATTGGGATTATTAGCACATCATTAATAAATGAATGAATTAATAAAATATTTCATTCCCGAAAATAATTTTTGATAATATATTGATATGATATCAGTAATTTTATTTACCCCCTTTGATTCACAAAGTCCCCCTTTCATACTTTTATTTTAATACGACTATAATTTTTTACTACTTTCTAATTTTCACTGTGATTATACGAATATTTTACGCGTTTATGAATTTTGTAGGTGCTCAGTAATTTTTTGCAATGGTATGTTTTTTAGAGCCATCATAATTTTCGTCCTTTATTTTGCTTTTGCCTTGTATTGTTGCTATCTGGAACGAATAACATTTTGGTCTTTCGTCTTATGTGCCAGTCAAGCCAACACTTTTCTTTTCGGGTTAATAGTTGAAAGAAGACAGAAAAGGTGTCTTACAAATAATTTTCTCTCTAGTCATTGTTGTCGGTTGTTTTTGCATATATGATCATGATTGCCAGATTGTACGATTTATCGTAGTTTTGAAAATACATTTATACGATAAATGTTCTAAATTTGACGATTTTTATATTGAAATTGTAGTTCATTTTTTTATTTATGTTTCAACAATTAATAATACAAAAAAGGCAACCGATATTTTTTGGCGCTTAAATGATAGATACAATTCTTAACCATTTTTTAAGCCTCCGCTTCTAATATCGAAAAAATTCAAAAAAATTCAGCCGCTCCCTGGTATGTCAAAAACTCAAATATCCACAAGGATCTCAATAAGCCATTAGTAAAAACTATTATAACGAAATATGCAGTAAAATATTTAAAAAGGCTGGAACTGCACCCAAATCCACTACCTTGAAATATTTTAAATTATGGCGGCCACACTCGCTTAATGAGAAGAGACACTGCAGCACTCACCCAGTCAGATGAGGGACGCCTACATATCTGAATAGTCGTAATGACGAAATGTTTTGTCTGGCACTGGCAGGACTAAAAGTTAATATTAGAATAAGATTATATTAATTATTGTTAGTTCATATATAATATATGAATTTTTAATAAATAAATACTGAAAAAAATGAAGCGCTAAAATAGGATTTCCGACACGCAAATTCGGTGTTCGAAATCAACCGACTTCAATTTGTATGGCACCCAAGTTTTAGTTTTTTTGACGGCTAATACATTTGAAAAATGTTAAGTTGTGTTACTCTAATGAATCTGAATTAATCAAAGAAATGACTGTTCCTGATTCCTAAGATTTTCTATGTATTCTGGTCGTATGATGTACTCAACAATATTAAGCTGTACTTCCAATATTTTTAATATTTTTCTATTATAAATGTATGGCTTCGGGGCATCAGAGAGAATTCCAGCCGATCTCAAAGAAGGCAATTTTTTTATTATCTAGATGTAAACCGTGGTATTTCACATGAGTGTTGAGGTATTATTTAATTATTGATTTTAATAGGCGTGCATGTTGCCCGACGCAATGTGAATGTTATCCTCCATTGTTTCAACCACTTTTCCAGATCAAATATATCGCACTTGATCAACAAGAGGGTATTAACTCAAAATTTAAAAATTTTCAGTAGAAACAAAATAATTTTTAATTTAATATTAATGGCATATGAAAAATAATTTTTAAAACAAACGTTTCATTACCAAAGAGTAGACAAAATAACACGATATTTTTAGAGCGGGTAGAAATGAATATAACATGACGATTTTTTCTACAAAGTGAAAAAATAAAAATTTTGAGTTAATACCCTTTTGTTGATCAAGTGCGATATGATCCTGCAAGTAACGAAACGCTTCGTAACATCCGCAAATGTTTTAAGTTTGGGTGTAGTTGTTTGTTGGTATATCCGAAGTATAAATTAAGTATTATAGCGTCAATTGGCTGACGAGAACTTAAGAAATTGGCTTCCTTAATAACAAATTAAAGACCGACTAAGTAGCTTTCTAACAGCTTGTGTATGTTCGCTGGTAAGTTTTGCTGCAATTTATGCAATAATCCCTTATGCCTGACTTTATCAAAAGCTTGCGACATATCGATGAAGTGTGCAGAGCAATATATTTTTTTAAGGCTTTTCTTATGGCATTTACTATATAATGCGTTTGTTCAATTGTGCTGTGTTCTCTTCTAAAGCCGAATTGATGGTTAGGAAAACATCTATTTTCATTTAAAATTGGGGCTAATTTTGGCGCTAACAGCTCATCAAAGAACTTTCTTATATTAGACAATAATGACTCAACTTTTGTGTGATCCTTTCCTGGCTTTGGTATCATGGTTACTAAGGAAGCATTTCATTCTTAAGGGTAGTATTCAAGGCGTAAAATAGTATTAAAAATAAAAAGAATAACTTTCTTTGCTATGCGAGTTAGCTACAAAAGCATTTTGTTACTGGTCTTATCAATACCGGGTTCCTTATTGGTGTTTAAATCACAAATAGCCTTTTCGATTTCTCTTAACTCAAATCTTAGGGGAATAGCTGGTCTAAAATTAACAGGCGGCAACTCGACTGCTATATCTTGAGATATATTTGGGGTAAATACATTTTTTAAATGATTAACAAACTTATTTCCTTTTTCAATATCATTTCTTGCCCATCATCTATTCAGGATTCTTAATGGTCGCTTAGAGATAACTGGTCTATTGAGATTTCTAGCTGCACGCCATAATGAGTAGTTTGATTGCGGAGTTGCATCGAGTTCCCTAAGATATTTTTCCAGGGAAGCTGTTTTCTGAGACTGCATTATCTTTCTTAGCCTTTTTGTGCTTTCTTTTAATAAATTCTTAAGTTGAGGGGATCTGTGTAATTGCCACTCTTTTCGAACTCTTCTTTTTTTCAGTCAACAGACGCTCGACATCTGTAGAATAAATTTTATAATTTTAGATTTTTTTTTGGGCATTATGCTGGAATGGTGAACAGCGAGTTTAAGATAACTCCGGTGTACTAAGCGGAATATTTTCTGTGCAGTGGGTACTGAGAAATTTATTATATTTTAACCAATTTATTTGTGTAGCTGACGTTACTAGGTAATCAGACGGATATACATTTCTATTGGGGCTGGTTATGGTAAGAATTGTAGGTGTGTGATCGGAAGAGAATTCTAAAGGCCCAACCATAATATGTATAGCCTTGCTTAACCTACTGTCAAAAATGTACAAAAAGTCTCTCATATGTATTTAAAAAAAACAAAAACAAACTAAAAAAACATTTGATTCCGTACGGAATGTGCGATCAGCTATGCACTTTGCTTAAGCAAATGACAATTTCGTAAAACTTAACAAAACGTTTCCTTAAGTTCAATATGGTTTGCTCATATGATTTACATATATTCGCACTTTTGCTGAAGCCAACTTAAGCTCATTATGGTTGGGCCTTAAGGAAGCTTTAACTTGAACCGTTTCTATAAGGTTGTTTTTAACACGCCAAAATCGATGACATCTGGAATTTTTCTTGATCATTAGGCCAATATGTTGGTTGTCCGCTCGCGTTTTTTAACATTCACCTTAAGAAAACTTAACGGTTTAAAAATGACCGAGTTAAAGACAAATAACTACTTTTTCCCCCAAAACGATGATTTAACCACAATAGTCCTCACCTATTATTTCATCTAGCGCCCATTCAAATGTGTACCTGGAATAAGAATTTTGACCCGATAGCGCCCATACAATATACGCTAGCGGAAAATGGGCTTTTAAATACAATCGTGAAGTTTAAACAAGATTCGGCACAGCCGATTATAAAACATTTAATATTTTTTTTTGGAATCAGAAACTAAAAATAAGACAAACTTTCTAATAATTAATAAAAATAAGGGTTATTTTATAATAAAGATTTTAGTCGTGTATTGGGTAAATCAATTTGTCGTGTTTTCCTCAAAATTTAATCTGGCAACTATGTGTATGGGTGCTCGTAAGAGAAAATATTCTGTGAGTAGTGAGTGGATGTGTTTGCATTGCGTTGTTCTCTTGTCGTTTTTTAGCTTTAACAAAGTTTTAAGTGGTTATTGTCCTGTAAAACACTTTTACAATTATTTTTCACTTTTTTGTTCTTTTGAATCTACATAATATTATACTTAAACATAAATATTTGAAATTTAATAAGAAGGCAGAAATAAAACAACAAGTCTTGCGTCTTAAATATCTATTAAATTTTGTTTATTAGTTAGAGAAAATGTTAAAAAATTCTTTATTGAGATAATAGGCAAACAATTTTAGCTCTATAAAACAGGGACCGAAAATCCTGATTACTTCTCAGGTTGAACAAAAAAAAGCATAATGAAAGAGAAATGCTGTGTGAATAAGATCATAAACATAATCCTATTGCACGAATTATCGAAGGATGCATTAATTTGTATTTGTTTGATTTAATTAAAATATCAATTATACAAATTATTTTTTTAATATTACTTTTTGGCCAGAAAATAAAAAAATTTATTTTTGATTTGTATTTTTTACGCAGGAACTAAAAATTGAGTTTTTAGTTTGGGTTAATGGCACTGATGCGATATTTACGTTCTAAAGTACACATAGGAAAAGTTTAATTTTGTTGTGCGATTTTTTAGGAAGTTATAGCAAAATGATGTTTTGCTTATCTTTTTTCAATAACATTTGGAATAAAAACAAAATTTGGCTTCCGATCTGTGACTTTAGAAGTATTTAGGAATAAAAACATAAAAAACTTTAACCGCGGAGTAATTGTGATTTTATTAGGGTAGGAGTAAAAACTACATTTAAAGGTTAAAAATGCTCTCCTACAAAACTTAAAAAAATAGATCTAAGAACTTTTTCCTTATTGCTACAGATATATTCTAAGGACAAATTATGGGATTCGATATCGATTGAAATTTTAATTTAGATTGTATTGTAATTTCGATCAATATCGAATGCCATAATTTGGAATTATGTGAAGTTCATTAAGCCATGTTCGCCCGTCTGTGCGACTGTCTTGTGCAAAAAAAGTTAAGTTTCATATCAGTTAACCGAAACTTTATTTGTTTTAATTTTAAGAGAAATAAGATCGATAGTAGCAGCGTTATTGTTAATGAGAAGAAAAAAATTCATATGCGACAAATTATTAAAATGCCAAACTTTTTCCAGTGTGTTAGCAACTCCTTCCCAGAATGCCATCACTTCTTCTTTGGAACGCCTTTTTTTATCCACCAGCAGTGTCATCCTTCGATGCCATTAAATTTGTTGTTGTTTTTGACCTACAATAAATTAAATAAAACATTACAAATTATTTGAAACATATAAAATTTATAATGAGCAAAATATTTATTGCATTTTATACTCAAAGTTATTTTAAAACCACGAAAAGTCTAGAAGCTTTCGGTTATGCAATAACCAACTTAGACAAAGTGTACTAATTTCGAAATGCAGAATACACAAAAAAAATGGAGACGAACGCCGAATACCGAAGTTACCAAACAGACAAATTACGTTTTGAATCAAAATGCAGAATAAGGGCCAATAAACTTTCGCTAAGTTTAGTGTACTGGTTAACTTAAGTTAACTTTAACTATTTTTTTTTTGCATAAGGCAGTTCAGATTTTGAAATTTTGTAAATGTAATTTTTAGACGACTGATTCGTTTGGTACTAAAAATGGGCCGTCCATCATTACTCTGATGATAATTTTGATGTAACAAACCACCCTTCCTCTTTTTTTTTTGTTATTGCGGGTATAAAAATCAAAAAAATTATTTTTATTTTTTTTGGTGAAAAATAAAAATCAAGAATTATGTGCTGTTTTCACAACACAAGTGATTGGACGTGTAGAGAAATTTATATGAAAAGCACACATTTCTTTTTTTTATTGTTTTTCATATAACTTTTACTATACGTTTAATCACTTGTGTTGTGAAAACCGCACTTTAATTTTTCTTTTCTGGGTGAAAAATAAAAAAAAATATTTGATTTTCTGAGTGAAAAAAATCAAGAAATAGTCATTAAAATGTAATTTTCAAACTAAAACTGATAACCAGGGAAACCGTAAATATGCATTGGCATGATTTTCCTTGGGCGACCAATTAAGGCAGAAACAGAGTGTTTTTTTTTTCAATTTTTGCATATTTTATCCTTTGCAGTATATTTTAGTCGAAACACTATTTTTGCAGAATTTTTTAAGTTTGTATCGCATGTTCCACCTTTTTAAAGCATATTTTGATACTTGTTGAATTTTTTAATGGTGCTTTCCAAGCGGAACAAAAAACGATAGGTGACGAGGGTATTATGCGCTTGTGCTGATTTATGCAGCACATAGAATATTGTTTCAACATATCGATCGAATTATAATTACTCTATCAATCGATTCAATGATGTCCGTCCGACCGGCTATAGTACTATTTAAACATTCTGCGTAAAGTAGAGAGCGCAATTTTGGAGATAATGTGATGAGAATTAGTACATACATTTTAACTGGCATAGGACTGAATCCTATTTAAAATCTCATCATCTTTTACTAAAAACACCTACAATCTTATGGGGTGGTATAAAACAGTAATCCTCAAATTCTTTTACTTCAGTTATTCTGTTAGGATTAATAAAAAAAAAAAAAATCTAAATATTACCAAAAACACACCTCAATATTTTTGGCAGCAGTTTACTCTAACTCTAATAAATGTGGAGAAAGTGAGTGACACCGTCAAAGTAGGATAGTACTAAACTAATATAACGATTTTGGTTGGAACCGTTTTTAAAACGACTTCGTAGCGTTTGCGCTTAATCCCCAAAATATACAACCCTGCAAATAAGTAAAAGAATAAATAAATGATAAGGCGCAATTAAGAAGAAGAAACGAAAACCGGCAAGAAAATGAGAGAAAACGAAATAAGGAAAAAGCAAAGTCATTACCTCTCGGGAATCAGAATTGTAAAAACACAAATTTTGCTTAAATTACTTTTGTTGTAACTTTAAGAAATAAAGTAATGAAAAAAATATAAATCTATAAAGTAGAGGAATTTGTATCTATTTTTATTTGTGCGGTTTTGCGAGAACGGGGATTTTCTAACTGTAATATAGGTACCTACATTTCGTCATTGCCACATCCGTGGTTTTATCAACAATCAAAGAAAATTTGTATTTTGTAAGAAAAATATTAGATTAGCACTTATTAAAATTTCTTAAAATAAATATAGTACATTTCCTCAAACCGACCAAAATAAAGTTAAGCCAACTATCCAACCAAACGAAAAATACCCTTACAAATTTGGTCGGTAAATACCAAGAACGGCAACCCTGTCTAAAACATCATCATCAAAAGTTATTGGAGTCAACTCAATTTTGAACACAACTACCAATCAAATATCAATCCCAAATAAAGTTATAAATGCCATAACTTCCATATTAATGTTGCCATTGGCGATATTGGCTGGTAGGTCTAGAATTCGCCACTTCACCTATATAATCTCCATACATAAAATCACAATTTTTGACGAAAAAAATTTTATATCTTTAAGACAGAATGAGATCTAAAACAATATTCGGCACAAATAGCTCTTATATAAATCTGATTTGCTTAACATTATGTAGTTCTGGTGAGTCCGTGAATGTCCATGGTTTCCAAATAGGGTTTACTCTTGAAAATCTGTCTGAAGATAATACAGTGTACGGTGTTATATGGCAGTTATTTTTGATTATTCTTTATATTAAAATTGTTCTTAATAAGAAATTTTTAGCCTTAACCCTTAAATGCATTGTGGTGTAGCTCTACATCACATGTTGAAACCTGAATATCTCTTGATGTGACAACATTTGTAAAGTTTTGTTTTTACATTTTAAATTCCCGAGAACTTATTTACCGTTATCGTGTGTAACTAAAAGCTCAAAAAGTGTATTTTATTATCTGTAATGATATTAATAGGAACAAGTCATTTTGTGTATAATTTCATTTTGATGTGTTTTAAAAAGGGTGACTTTTTATATAAAAATGACATAAAATCAATCAGAAAAATTGTTTTTGGAAAGAAAAAGTTAGTAAAATGAATTTTATTTGTATTTGTTTACATGCTGATGCACTTGTGCATTAAAAACTTGGTTTTGAATGTGATGTAGAAATATGCAAAATCGGTATGCAAAATCAGTATTCCAAATAACGATCGCTTACACGACAAACGACCTGTCATTGACCAATAAATGAAGCATTTTAATCTATACCCATTGATCAACGCCTTTCTTTATACGAACAGCTGTACAAAAATAGGTCATTTATCGCCGGATTTGTATACCGTTTCGAGTTATACTCCGGTCAGGCCAGACTTATGAGCCAAAAATGTCATTTTGCGGTTAGTCAGAATAATACTGCGAATAAAAAAAAATATAGGGTTTTGCGATAACTTTTAAGGTTCGTTGCCGCTGGCATATTATTTGGCAAAACAAGGTATCCGTTGCGTTGGAACTATTCAACAAAACAGATTGCCCAATTGTCGGCTTCTGGATTATGAAAATTTAGATTCATATAATCATACGATTTAACAGCAAAGGTGTCGCAGGACAGCAAGGTGGCTAACATCTACATATATTGGCTCTCAATCTGTATATGTCGGTATTATTAACGACTTAAACAAAAGGTGATTATTCCAAATCCAAAAGTTGTGCAAGGCTATAACATGCATATGGGTGGACTTGACCTGATGGATAGCTACTTATTCTATAAGCATCAAAAGCCGAAGATGGTAATTTTGCTTATATTGCCATATTTTGAACCTTGCGATAAGCTTGGCTAGTTTCGTAATGACTTGGCTGATAGCCCTTGCAAAATTTTATCTAAGTCAAGTGAAAACAAAAGGGGTCGGCCTAGCAAAAGGGGTCGGCCTTGAAATAAGCTTACATACAAAAAAAAATCGAATGGATCACCTCACTCTTTGCCATCCATAGTTGGGTAAAAAAGACAGTGTTGATCACTGGCCTATATTTGCTTACAGATTGCGATGCAAAATACCGGAATGCACGGGTACAACACAGTGGTAATGCCAGAAATGCAAGTTGCCTTTATACTTAAATGCAAACTATAACCGTTTTTTTAAATTTCCATACTTTATAATATAATTTATTTATATTCAACATTTTTTATTTTTCGAATGAATTATATAAGCTAAATTTCAGTTATGTATTTTATAAAGCTTTTTTGTAATAGTTTTATTCCTTAAATTTTTAGGAATGACTTTATACACTACCAGACTATTAATAATTTACAAAAAAAAATTTTGACATATGTAAACTCTTTTTGTAGTTCATTATAAGAATTCAAGGAATGATTATGCACGATGACGTAGATATACATCAGTATGTTTTTCTCAAAAAAAAAAAAGAAAAGAAAATATGGTGGTTAGAATTTAATTTTTTCCTTCAACTACACTAATTTTCCAATTGATTAAAATTTATTTTTACCAAATATATAAAAACATGCATTGAAGGGTTAAGTGTATATTTTTTAGAGTATATTTCCAGTTTTGACCGCATATATAATGTCATAAAACACTTTTTAAGAACACATTTCCGGTTTCCCTGATTATAACCGTTATAGCCGGTCCCTGCTATAAAGTAAGTAATGCTTTCAGAAGACAATAATGTGACTTCGACAAAATGCGAATAAATCATCCTTGAAAGTAACTTAATACCCTCTTTCCCATTTATTTTATATCATACTTATTTTGGCAAATAATTATTTCCGACCATTAAATCATTCCACTTTAATTACATCATAATTTTGAAATTGTACCAATAAAAGCCTAAAGCCTTTAAAATAAAACATGATTATAATTTCCCTCAAAAAAAAAAAAGTCGTCTATTTTATGTCTCGAATAATTATGTTCATGCATATTTAAGATTTAAGACATCCTTATAGTCCTATGGGTTCATTCATATCCAGCCTGTTGTAGTTGATTAAGTCGATTTAATAAATCCTCTCTCTTTGGTTGCAAAATAGGAAATAATTACATTTAAACACTGCCTGAAAACCTATAAAGTATAACAGAAGCTTTAAATTGAGAACTTTCAAAATTAAGATGTTGCTAAATAAATCTAAAAAGGAAACGAAAAAGCCCCTGTCAGTATAGAAATTAACTAAACCCTGTAAGTATGCAAAGGAATTAAATCACATTTTTCTTGGTGCTTGAGGGGTTGTGGGTTGTTTTAAGGACTATAATAAAAATGTTTAAGTATATTTATGTAAATAAAGAAATATATTTGCGTGTGTATGTGCAAAATGGATGGAATGTTTGAGATAAATAAATCCATTCCATCAAATGAAATTATTGGCACAAATAAACACATGCAAAATAAAAAAAAAATCATCATACATACAATTTCACGATTAGGGATATATTCTGGTACAATGGGCCGAAAATAAAAATTTGCCGAATGGAATATGTTATTGCTGCAAATGTAAGCAATTCAGTTTTTATTTTCTTAAACTTAAATGTTATTAATCTAAATGTTATATAAACATCAGCTATTTAAAATAATTTAGCAATGCCTTGCAATCTTGTCCAAAGTTTCTCTACTTTTTGACTAAACTTTTAATTTCAGATGGCAACAAGATAGAAAACTGACTTAAATTTTCAGTTGTCAAGCACATGATTCAGATTTTAAAACAAACCAGGAATGAAAAATTATTAAAATTTTATTTTCGTTTCTCCGAAATAACCTGTTTTGAATACAATCTCCTATAAGAACATACGTTTTGTGGCATATCTTGTTACGCAGGATTATTTTGTGTACACAGAATTGTGTCAAAACTGCTATTCAATTCGGTCTTTAAGAAATATTTCTACTAATATATGACTCCCTTGCGTATCATGTTAATTGGACTTGGTTAAAAATAGGCTGATTTTGTCAATTTCCAATATTTATACTGAGTGACTTTCGTATTTCGGTTTTTTTTTGGGGATTTTTTTTTTTAAGGAAAATGTTTAAATCCTCTTTTATGGATTATACCAAATTTTTTGTGGTCACTTGACAACTTTTTGTGGGGTTTTTGTTTTAAGTAAAGGGTTAAAATCCTCTTTTTTGGACTAAACCAAATTTGTTGTGGTGCTTTGACATTATCTTTTGTTTTGGGGCTAAAGGGCAGCAGGTTTTGCAGTTAAAAATATGGGTCGATCTATATGTTGATATTTTGATGTTAAGAAGAAGTCCTTTATGAAATTTTCTGCTATGGACACTTAAAAATAAAATTCACAATAAGTAAATTTTCATGAACAAAGAACATTTTTACTGTAATTTGTAAATTTATATACCCATTGTGCATTTTATACCGAACTAGGAAAAAATCTCTCTTTAAGCTACAAAACTTAATGCAGATGTGACTTAGCTGATTTATTTTTACTGTATTTATATCTTTTTTTTCGTATACACGCATTTGCGTACATCGTTGATCATTTCAACGTAAATACCACCAACAACGGATTTCATATGTCAGAACAAATTTCAACCATATTAAATGTCAAATTAAAAACATGGATTAAATCACTTAATGTTATATACTCTATATGTTCAGTTGAAAGGCTTGCCAACAAAAAATCCAAAATATTGTACATTTATAACGCAGATACCAATATCGAAGAGAAAACATATAAAAAAATGTGGCATGTCTAAATCTGAAAAGTTTTTGTGATTTTGCTCTAATTTAGACTTTTTTTTATTTTTTTTTTTTATTTAATTTCATTGATATACAATACAATAGCACTTATAAAGCAAAAAAATAAAGGAAAAACGGAAGCTTTGTTTGACAAAAGTTTTCAACAGTAGACCACTACAACTACTCAGGAAAACCAAAACAGTGAGTCAAGTATTAGGATGGCTGTGAATAAACGAAAATATAAATAGTTTTTAAATGTTAAACAATTTTGGAAAAAAATATAAGGAAATTCTAATTTTTTAAATAGAAAGAATATTAAATTTAAACTTTTAGATAAGTTTTTGTAAAGGTATTAAAAATGTAAAGCGACCCTAATATACGCTTTCATATGTCTGTTATAAACAAACGTACCCTACAAGCATTTTTATCGCAAAAGTTTGAGAAAATAGTTATCACCACATTTGCCTGGAACTGTACACTTACCATGGAACTTTCAAAACTCTTAGCTTTAATCGGAAAGTCTAGTTTGCATTGGAAGCATCGTCTTGTGGTAACGAAATAAAACTGTTTTATATGACACTGGTTTGTTTAAATGATCTGAAATGTGACTAAAAGTATTTGATCAAAAGTGTGGAAAATCTGTCTTCTAAATTTCTCCCTTGCACTGGGTAGAAGTCCTTCGGTAGAACAATTAGCTTCGTGTACAAAAAGGATTCAAGAATTTGAACTCAAAATCTGAAAAAAAAATATTTAAGCTAAAAGTAAAAAGCAATTGCTTACAACCCATTGCTGTGGTTAATGAATGATTTAATTTTCCTAATTCAATATTATACATTAATATGTAAGTACATTAGACCGACTCAAGTTGTATGGAGCCGAAAAAAGTGTTTTAGTTACCCCTCTGAAAATAAAGCTTGATATGTTTTATAAAGATTTCCAAAATATTTTGGTTCTAGCGTTGACCATGCGTGAGCTGGACCATTTTTAAAAAAAGCCTTTTTTCCGTTTTTCGAATTTTTTTGTACTTTGCTCTAAGACAACATAAATAAAATTTGGTATCATCATTGAAGCAGCATCCAATGGTATATAAAACTTTACCACTTGCGACCCACTTATTGAGATATTTAACTAAATACATATTTTCGTTTCGGGTTTTCATACAAATTCTACGTATATTTTTATTAATTTTATTTTTTTTTTATTGTATTTTCACATTTTGATAAATTTTAAAATGAAAAAATTGTATACCCATATTGCCTATATATGAAAAAAAGATAAAATATATCGCGATTTTCGCGGTTTATGTGTAAATTACAAAAAAAAAAAATTAATTAAAATTATTTTAAAACAGATTCAATTTGAAAAGCAGAACATTACTTCCACATACGTAGAATTTGTATGAAAACCCGAAACGAAAATATGTATTTAGTTAATTAGCTCAATAAGTAGGTCGGAAGTGGAAGTTTTATATACCATTGGATGCTGCTTCAAAAACTCTTTTCGATGATACCAAATTTTATTTACATATGTCGTCTTTGAGCAAAGTACAAAAATATTCCAAAAACTGAAAAAATACCTTTTTTAAAAATGGTCCAGCTCACGGATGGTCAACGCTAGAACCAAAATATTTTGGGAATCATCATAAAACATATCAACCTTTATTTTCAGAGGGGTAACAAAATCACTTTTTTTTGAGTCGCTCTAAAGTACATGTATTTCAAAAACTAATATAAATTTATTAGTATTGTGGTTATTTTATTGAACTGTTAATGGTTTTTAATCCAAATTTAGATATTTTTAATTAGGCTTAAGTTCATTGAATTTAATTTTCCTTAAATTATTTTTATGAAGACAGGAATTTTACAACATGAAATTAATTAATATTTTTTTATTGATAATTTTTCATTCTTGACTGCGCTGAGATTTGAACCCAGGCGTTCACGGACAGGTTGCCCAGACTAGTTTCGATTGTAACCACACAATCTCGTCGGTGGGGTTTGCCGTTTGGCTCACTCGGCTATTGAGGCCGGGCGACGTCAATAGTCAAACATCAATCCTTAAACCAAATGGTATTTCACTTTGGTAAATCGAAATTTGCTTTTTTTTTTGAATGAATGAATATCTATTTTAATTGATTTACATGTTCTTCCTAACTTCTGTTTTTTCGTACTTTTTGTCAAGAATTCTTCTTGAAGTCCAAAGTAAATTTTTTTAATTTTGATGTTTTTGTCTTTCTTTTTTCTATATACATTTGTATATTTGTTTTTTCTTGTTGACCTTTTTCAGCACAACTTGAAGGACAAATGTAAACATAGCTCGTGCCTTAGCTGTTAACAACAATTAGTACTGTGGTTATTTTATTGAACTGTTAATGGTTTTTAATCCAAATTTAGATATTTTTAATTAGGCTTAAGTTCATTGAATTTAATTTTCCTGTCTTCATAAAAATCATTTAAGGAAAATTAAATTCAATGAACTTAAGCCTAATTAAAAATATCTAAATTTGGATTAAAAACTAATATAAATTTTAAAAATTTTTAAATTCATTAAAGACATTTTGCAAAAAAAAATGCAAAAAATGGTTATTTTTGATTTTTTGTCCATAATATGAATATTTAACTATGCAATAAAGACTCTACTATTTAGTTTAAAAAGAAAACAGTTTACAACAAAATAGATTTTATAACTGTTATTGCAAGCCAACTTAAATTTCTTACAAAATTACAAAAGAAATCCCATAATTCCGAAAAAACTTCTGAAAATCCACGTATGCACAATTCCCTTTACACAATTACTTAAAACATATTGGGTAAAACAAAAAGTGCTAAAAAACTTTTGATTCTAGATTACAGATAAGCTTAGATGTTTAGGGGATAAGCACAGGAAAAGAAATTCAATAATACGTTATAAAATGGAAGTTTGTAAAAAATGTTTCGAAAGGTCCTAGTACACCAAGTGATTGAATTTTCGAACATTTTTGGCAAAGCAACATTATACAATAAGTAAAAACAATATACATACACAGAAAAAAATAAACAATTTTCTCTAATCACCAAATTTATACCAAATTCATAACATCAAGCAAACGAGTTGTGAATTTTGCACCAATTACCAAAATGATTATATTGATTACTAAAAATTGTAAAATTATAATTTTTTTTTCAATAAATGATATTTTTAATTTTAATTAGAAAAATTATCATAAGACTTTGCCATTTCCAACAATGTGTTAACTTATTTAATTAAATATTTACAATTCCCAACAACAATTCTACAAGTTTCAATTATTTTATTATTAAATTATTTGTTGATGCTTTGATATTGTTACAATTGAGACCTGAGTCAAATTCTTTTTCATTGGATAGTCTTATTTGTATAATATTTTAAGCTTTTCTAAAGTCTAATTATTGTTAACAGCTAAGGCACGAGCTATGTTTACATGTGTCCTTCAAGTTGTGCTGAAAAAGGTCAACAAGAAAAAAGAAAGACAAAAACAGAAAAAACAAAATAATGTACTTTGGATTTCAAGAAGAATTCTTGACAAAAAGTACGAAAAAATAGAAGTAAGGAAGAACATTTAAATCAATTTAAAATAGATAGTCATTCATTCAAAAAGCAAATTTCGATCTACCAAGGTGAAATACCATTTGGTTTAAAGATTGATGTTTGACTATTGACGTCATCCGGCTGTAATAGCCGAGTGAGTAAGACGGCAAACCCCACTGAAGAGATTGTGTGGTTACAATCGAAACTAGTCTGGGCAACCTGTCCGTGAACGCCTGGGTTCAAATCTCAGCGCAGTAAAGAATGAAAAATTATTAATAAAAATTTTAATTGATTTCATGTTGTAAAATTCCTGTCTTCATAAAAATAATTTAATGAAAATTAAATTCAATGAACTTAAGCCTAATTAAAATATCTAAATTTGAATTAAAAACCATTAACAGTTCAATAAAATAACCACAATACTAATTATTGTCTTTGGAAAAAGTTTCGTGACGAGCTGGCCTAAGCAACCAGCGAAATGCGCATAGAAACTGACTTTTACTCAACAATAAATTTCAGTGTTTTTATCAAAAATAAAAATTGGGAATTTAGCAATGAATTAATACATTTAATAAATGAATTAATATTAAATTATTTAATTTTAAACGAAAAAATCAATTAAAATTTTTTGCTATTTAATAAATATTTTAATTAAAAATTTATTTCAAAGCAACTTAAATATTAATTAAATCAAAATTATATTTTTAATTTTCTTTCATCAAAAAAATAATTGATTCAATTATCACTTTAATTAAATTCAAATACTTTTGAAACCATTTTTTTAATTGATAAAAAACTTTTTTCTGTGTATGTAAGTAACTTAAAATTTTTTTATAAATAAAAAGGAATTAAAATATTTTTTAGCTTAAACATTTTTTTCAAAATTTCATTTCATCGACAATTGTATCAAAATTCTTTATGTAGAATATTTATCGGTTTGTTCTTAATTTACAAAAAAAAAAAAATTAAATAAATCGAGAGAATTTTGAAGCATATTTTTGGAAAATTCCTGGGCCAAGTTAGGTCAAATCTTTCTAAACTATAAAAGTCAAACTTACAGGTCCATAACTTTTTTGTAGAACTGGATTCGATTGATAATCTTTTTCCTAAACTGGGCCAAAATAAAGAATTCAGGATTGGTTTTATTTTTTGTAGTACCCGAGGTACCCTACTTTGGGAACCCATAGCGCCCTTCTTGAAAGGTATATAGAACTCTATGTCAAAACTTAAACTCGAAAACAAGTCCTTAATTGCCACTTGAAATATTATTCTCTAACTTAGAAAATCAAGAAAATCAATAGTACCGTCATTATTTTTTTGAAAATCACCCACTGCGTAATATTGGAGTTCTAAATTATTGACGTCGCCAGTTGCTTTATAAGATTCTCGATAAATATTAGAAAATATATGTATTATAAACTATTTCCATAGAATTTCTGAGTTTATGTATATACACATCGTTACCTTCAGTTGTCAAGGAGTTAAGTCCAATTTAATAAATTTTACAGGAGAGCGAAAAAAACTAGCTAATATTTTTGGTTTTCTATATTTTTAAAGTCTGTAAATGACCTTTGTTTTACAAATATTTTTGTGACTTAGTACCTTTCCTGTTAAATATTTTGTACTTTTCATGTCGACTTATAACTTTTTCTTTCATAAGATTTACATCTTATACATATAGCACTTGTTCAATAATAGTGTATTAACTCTAAATTTGTAGTTTTTCACTTTTTAGAAAAAACCTATAAGTAATATTAATACCTCACCGTTGTCAAAACATCGTGCTATTTTTTCTACTTTTTGGTACTGAAAGGGTTGGTTTAAAAATTCTTTTTCATAAAAATTAAAATTAAAAACTGTTTTGCTTTTGCTAAACATGTTTAAAATTTGAGTTAATACAGTATTGTTGAACAAGTGCGATATAATAAAACTGATACGTAGTTAGCGAAGAATAAAGTAGTTTAGAGGGGTCTCAATGCTTACTATGCTTGCAGATTATCGATTGATAGGGAATAGGGACTCAAGTTGTCAAGTTATCAGGATGGCTATACGTGTCGGTGGTGAGACCCATTACTGTGTTTGGTGGGATGCGATGAGGGTGGCAAGTTGGAGGAGTCTTCTGTCTAAGGCTCAGAGGTGAGCTTCGACCAGCTTGTCAGGGGTCATGAAAAGTACTTCTCAAGCGGCTTTGGATGTAATTCTACGTCTTCTGCCCAGTGAGCAGTATGTAAAAGGAATGGCAGCCAGAAGTCTTCGTGGACTGAGGAAACTGGGACCGTTAGAAAATTTCGCGATTTGTCGCTCTCTGATCATGGATGATAAGGGCACTTGGGTCGGTATTGAGGATGGAATTAACATCTAGGGGTATCTGATCAGGTCATTGCAGATTGTATGACGTATTTGCTATTTTAACTGATGGCTCGTGAATAAGTGGCATGGGTGCAGTGTTCTACCTTGAGGATATAGATGAAAGAAGGCCAAACAGGCTTCATGACGACTGCAGTGTATTTTTGGCGGGGGTTTTAGGGGCTTTAAGGGCCGTAGAATTAAAATGGGAGCCATATGGCTCTAAGTGCCTTGGTGGGCTGTTGTGTGAAGTCCAAGCTAGTGGAAGATTGTTAGATTGCCCTAAGGGAAGTCTTCACATTTAGTAATGTAGTCATTAGGAATATTAATTTGTTTGTGCTTCGTTCATTCATTCAAAGACGACATGACTAACTTTAAGAATCTTTTGCTTTTTTTTAACAAATATTTAGTGAAAATATCCAGAAGATGCGTGACCACTAAATTTATCTGTTGTTTACTTTTGTTTTAATAATTTTTCTTGATCTACTAAACTTCATTACTGAAAAAAGAAGAATAATGTAATTAGTAAAATGTTAAATAAAGTTTGCTCTAGCAAACTTTATACAAAATCAAATAATTTTTTAAAGAAAGTTGTTTTTATTCGACCTTTCTATTTTTAAATAAAAATGCTTTGATTTAGAGCTCGAGGTCAGTATTGAAAACAAATTTTATTTTATTCTTTGCCGATATTTCTATACTCTTTGAGATTTGAATAATAGACGATGCAAAGACAACAGCAGTAATTTTAAAGTCCAGATGATGATACTCAAAGATAAAATTTATTTTCAATACTGACATCGAGATCGAAATAAAAGCATTTTTATTTATAAATTTCTAATAAAAATAGTAGTTATGTATGTACTCCGTTTGTCAAATATGAACATAATTAAACGCATTGCTCATCAAACATCGCTCTAAAATATTATTTGTAAAGGAGTGTTATTTTTCGAAAGTTTTTTTTTCGTCAGTACTTAATTTAGTAAAATATGTTAATAAAACATACAAACTAAAAAACGGCAACGAAAATGCTTTCCTTAAAATATTCAAACAAATTTCTGTTTTTTAATAATAAAGTTAAAAAATTTGCAAAAAAAATTCTAGATTAATCTGATTTTACTTATTTAAAACTTTACAACCAACTAGTGTTAATTTATTGTAAAAAAATTCATATTAAAAGAGGGCTTGGCACTTTTTGTTTAACATTATTGGACTTAGCAGTTTTAGCTACCGTTGCAAAACAATAAATGAAACAAGCAAAGTCATTTTTTTTCGGCAAACTTTGTATTTTTTGTAGTTATCAAAAGCTGAATTTTCAAAAAATATGTGGACTTAGCTCCTTTACGAATGAAGTTGACGATATATAAATTAACTAAAACATTTTTGCTAAAACAACTAGTTACATTAAACTAGTAGTTATATTCACTTTTTATTTTAATATCGAGTATTAATATGAAACTATTTTATTTAATATTTACAAAGACATTCTAGATAATAAAATTAAGTAATTGCTATGAAAACGTGCTGTATTTTTTTCCTAAAGCAATTTAACTCAAATAAAGCTATCAGCCCAATTATAAATAAAAATCCTCCGGGAGTTTTTTCCCTTTTTCCATTTTTAAAATTGAGTTTAAATAGGAAAAATGGGAGAAAGGAAAAAGCTCTCGGGCAATTGTTATTTATAATTTGGCTGTATATAAATTTTTAAAGTAACGTCATAATTAGTACTAAAAACTTTTTAAAATGTCTATTTTACAAAAAAATTTTAAAAATTTCTATTTTATTTAAAATAAATCAGAAGAATACTTTATTTATAATATTATATGACTATTGGGTAGCCCACAGAAATTATACAAAGGTGCAAACTTGCACATTATTTCATTCGTGCAGTTTTTTTTTTTTTTTTGGTTAATTAAAAACAAACAAAATTTGTTTTCATTGACAATATCAGTTCACAAATGTACGATTGATATGAATTTTCAAAAATTATTTTCGGTAATGAAATATTTATTATTAATTAATTCATTTATTTAGCACAATAATCCCAATTTTTGAATGAAAACACTGAAATTTATTGTTGTGGGAAAGCCAGTTTCTATGCGCATTTCGCTGGTTGCTTAGGCCACCTCGTCAGGAAACTTTTTCCAAATACTTTAGAAAAGCTAAAAATATTATAAAAGCAAGACCATAAAGTGAATAAGAATTTTAAACACTCTGGTCTTGCATGTAACAATATCAAAGCTTCAACAAAGACACAACAATAAACAGTCAATTTTTCTTTCTTACATTCCCCTACAATTGGCTGGTTTTTTTTTCCAACACGAACTGTAGTTGTAAGAAGATAGAAAGAAAAAATTAAAATTAAAAAAGACAAGTTGCTTAAATAACGCAGCTTGCCATTTCAGTTTTTTTTATTTGCCGGGCACATTTATACGATTGATATGAATTTTCAAAAATTATTTTCGGAATTGAAATATTTATTATTAATTAATTCATTTAGTTTTGTTTTTGCAATATGTATAAAATCTTCTTCTTATCCTCCAAAAGTGTGGAAGAAGCTACTTCCATCTTTTAAAAATATTCTAAATGCTTGCAGGTGTATGTGTACTTCTGATGCCACACATATGTCAATGGTATGATATACAGAGCGCGTGTGTATTGTATAAAGCTGAATGCTTTCAATTATATGTGGCTGTTGTGATATTATTTCTGCACGACCCAGTAACCTACACACTGTTATTGCAAGCATTTGTTGATTCATTGTTCAAACGAAAACACATACTATTGTCTCTTCTTTCCTGAACAATTTGATGGAAACGTACTCTGGTTAAGTTGTTTCTTTGCATGATACTTTAATAGATGTCAAACCACATTTAAAGGATTCTATTTAAATAAGATTTAATGTAACGGTAAATTGAAATGAAAATGTTTGGACATTTTTGTAAAAAAAAAACGTTTTTTAATGTTGGTATAATTAAGACCAATTTAGTCCTTAAACGGACAACCGAAAAAAGAACTAAAACAAAACATTTATGTCATATGAAATTTCCAAAAAGTGCACAGTTAATAAAAATCTTAAACTTTATTTCAAAAGTATTTATGTTCTTGAAAAATTCTCCTTAATTACTCGTATTTGTATAGTTATTTGTTAAGGTAATAAGTCTTTTTCGAATGTTAAGAGTTTTTCCATAATCTATACCAACATAGTTTTCCCGAAGTAGAGCCGTAGCGCATGTTAATAAGTAATTTCATATTGATTTCCTAGATCTTCATATCCCATCGGCAGAATTTTGTCTCGCGATTTGATCCTAAGCTCATAAATGGTACACTTAACCCTTGCGATAGCTCCAAAGAAAAAAATCGGTACCCATTAAATCGGACGAACGAAGTTTACCCTTAAAATAAATATTGGAGTTTTTGCGGTTCATTTCAAAGACAAACTTGGGCGATCGTAGTGCAAATCATATTTGTAATTTTGTTGTTGCTTTCGTCAGAAATTCACATTGCGTTTTAAAATTTCAAACGCTGCATAGCTTGTGTCGTTGAAAATTTTGAAACGGTACATGAATTTTTGTAGAAAGCAACAACAAAATTACAAAATATTTATGACATTGTTTGTTCTTTCAATGTTATTCTTTGACGTTGCGTAGCATTTTACATGGTAAGTGCCTACATAATTAATTAAATTTGCACCAGTAAACAAATTAATAGTATCAATTAAACGTTTAACTCAATTGATTAAACATATAATTCACTTGATTAAATTTTTAATTGAAACTCATATTATTTTTGATTAATGCTTTAATTAGTGAACAATTTGCGAGAATTTGTTCAGTGTATACAGTTGTTAATTTTTACCCATAGACCTTTACTGTAACTTATTTACAGCCCAATTTTAGGTTTGATTTTAAATCACGTTGAAATATAAAATCGGTTTTAATGAAATGAAATGAAATGAAACTAAATTCACCAATGTGGTGAATTCAAATCCAATTTAAGTTTCCGTTGTGTATAACTCTGCAAGGAGACCTCAATATCACAACAATACAACAACAGCGGGCAGAGCAATAACAGTCAGCCGTTTTTTGAGACCAGCTTGTGAATAAATACATACACATTTTTGTGAGAAATTTTTTTGTGTATTTAAATAAAACCGACAACTGAAAGCCTTTTCAAATAAAACTGAAAAAACATAAATGTATTTAAAAACCATTTAAGTTTATTTGAAAAACAAACTAAAGACTTACGACCAGTTTTACAAAGTTCAGTTAAAAGTAACTATTATTCTAACGTGCAGTTAACGATATGTTTTTGACAGTTATAACTGTTAGTTAACAATAACTGAACTTGGTGAAATCGGCCGAAAATATAATAAATAGTATATAATAAATACTATCCTAAAAATTGGACATTAAAGGAACGTATGAGGGTTAAAGTCTATGTATATTTAACTGTATTATTTTCACTCACTGCTACTCGTATAATGTCAAATTCAGGTTGTTAAAAAACAAATTTACCTTTTTCAAAATCAAATTCGACATTTAGAAAATTAAAATTAAGTTTTTTTTTTAATTGAATATGATTCACAAAAGGCTGATTTTGATATTTAAAGTGTCGAATTTGATTTAAAAAATGCGAAATATGATTTTTAAAATACTCAATTTGATTTCGAAAAATCTTAATTTCTTTTTAAAACCTGAATTTGATTTTAAAACCGCCGAATTTGAAGTTAAAATTCTATACATATAAAATTATTAAAGTAACTGATAGTAGGTTATTAAATTCGTTTTCCGTACTGTTAAAATTTAATGAAAATATAGTTATTTTACGAATGAATTTATTTTTTTACATAAACGAGTATTTATTTAGTTATCACAAATATTTTATAAAAATCTTAAATTATAAAATACTTAAATTCATAAGTGCGGACTACTAAATATATTTAGATCGTTGTTACTAGATGTTTATTATTATTAAAAAAACAAACTACCAAAAAAAAAAAACTGTCTCCGTACTATTATTGTTATGTAGTTTGATTTTTTGTCAGTTAAATTATATTTTTTAAAGCAATAAGAAATGCCCATAGAAACTAGCTTTCCCACAACAATAGATTTCAGTTTTTTAATCATAAATAAAGATTGGCCCCCATATTCATAAAAAAAATTTTTGATTAATAAAAGGTTTATTAAATAAATTTTCATAGAAAATTCGTTTCATAAACCTGCTAAAAGCCTAAAATATTTTTTATGAATATGGGGGTGGGAGTTTAGCACGCCATTAATAAATGAATTAATAAATAATAAATTTTGCATTCCCGAAAATAAATTTTGATAATAACTGTAAAATTTTACGGAATATACTGTTAAATAAAACAAAAAATTAAAATTTTTTGTAAAATTCATTTATTTTAAATGAAATGTAAATGAATTTAAATAAATTTTTAGTTGTTTAAAATGAATTTTCTGTGGAATTTACGTACATAATATTTTGCGGGTACGTCATTAATGGAAATAGATGATATTTATTTAATTAATGGTAAATGGAAAAACATTTGAAAAATTGCAATGAATGTCGTTGTCAAATTCATTTAAGTGTTCTGATCTTACTTGTGTACAAAAGTTCAAAGTGCCATTGTACATCACTTGGCAGCTGAGGCTATATATAAGGACTTATATAGGACCTAGCTTTTGTTTTTACCATCCATGCGTTTTATGATGATGCCATAAAAAGATATTGAATATTTTCTGGCTTAATCAATACCGAAAAGGCTGAGTTAACAATATTGCTAAAACCTATTATAAGATCACTGCACAAAAACCATAAAACCCAATAAAACTCAAAAAAACCCATGGGTTAGGTTAGTCTTAAAAAACCCGGGTTTTTGCCAGCCCTGAGATGAACCCATCTAAACAATATTCGGCACAAAGATGTTTTACATAAATCTCAAACTCATAACATAATTTTGTTCTGGCATGCCCAAGATGCCTATCCGTACCGATTAGAGTACACTCTGTGCTGTAGGGTATCATATGGTCTTGCTGGATGACTATACTTTCTTTATTAACATAAATATTCCAGTCACTAAAGGTAGATATCCTATATAGAAGATGTGCGTATGTTACTTTAAAATTACATACCTTTTGGCAAAGCACTTTGTTGGGAAGTAAGTCCAGCTAATACCTATAGCTAAGAATAAACAGTTCTCCCAAATTACCTTCCCATAGTGCGACCAGGTACTACGGCAAGCAGAAGCCAGATATGTTACAGATATGTCATTATAGTGAACTTGCGGTGACAGGTTATTAACTGATTTTTCCCCTACCCTTATGTGAAGTTTCGCACGAAGGCAAATGCCCCTGTTTGCTTTGCATTGGAGTTTCGTTAGCCTACTTATCCTACTCCTTAAATAAAACTATTAAATTCGCTCATGTGAGGTGGGTCTCTACATGACGACTGTGGTAAAGGTATTGCGTTTATTCGGTGTTTTGGGCACATAAAAGTTACTTACTTTTTCGCTAAATAAGAAGGACTCTTTCTTTCGCCCAACTACTTGTAGAATAAAAACAAATATTAAAACAATTATTTTTATTTCAAAGGTATTTGTGTGTTTAACTTTTATAACGATGTGGTTTTCGCAAATCGTTCGTTTTCGTAATGAATTTTAGTTGTGAGTATTTGTATGCGGTTACCGAATGAAATGAAACAAATTTAAATAATGTGTACATTTGTTTATTAACACCTGCCATAAGAACAACGAAAAAAATCGATCGAAGAAATAAAACATTATTAAACAAAAGTCGATTTTTGACCCTGCAGTTCTTTTAATTGCCAAACAATATTTTGATGCTATTTTCAATATAAACCAATTAGCAGGGAAAAAACTTGTCAAAAAAGCATTTTTATCATAATTTTATTCTGTAATTACTAACTGATTTATGTAAATAATTTCTTAAATTTTTATCCATTATATTTTTCCTTTTAATTTCCCTGTTTTTAATCTTCTTTATTAACGTCCTCAAACTACTAAATCAAATCGGCAAGAAGCAGGCGAAGAGAAACAAGGATTAAATGGAAATGTATCCTTAACAAGGCATTTTAGTAAAACCCCTACAACGCAACCACAGAAAGTTAACTTTACTGGCTTAACAAAGTAACTAATGAAGAAAATAATTTCCATGACAAAAGGACCGCTAAGTAAAAAATCATTTGCCAAGTCTTGAGTCTTTGACCTGGGTAAAGTTATTACTAAAAAGACAAAAAGGAAGAAAAGAAATGAAGGGTTGCTATTTTTGCTGTTGTCTTATTTATTCATATTCTTTTCGCCTTTTTAGCGTAAGAATTATAAAAGAAAACCTTGAAGAAAAAAGGTAAAGGGTTGATTTAAAAGCGATAACTTGAAAAAATGTTACCAATATCAAGTCAGGTTCTATTTGCTCTCCTTTTTTTTCATTCCTTCTAATTTTTACAGTGCTTTTAGGAGGCCAAGATGTTTTGCAGTACAAAGTCAATTTTGTATTGCTTGACATTTTTATGCAAATTAAAAATACATTTTTTTTCTTAAAATAATAACAACAAAAAATTTAGATAACAATTGTTAAACAAAATGTAAGAAATTAGAATGGGGCGTTAATATTTACATACGAATGTTGTTTTAATGAGTCAGACATTTCCTGTCCTGACCTTTTCACTTTTGGCTTAATTTTTTTCGAATTTTCTTTTAATTCTTTATTTTTTCACTTTTGTTAAAAAGACCTCTATCGCTGAACAGTTTGGTTGCTTTGTGATATGCTTTTTTAATTTTATTTTACACAAATTTTTTTCGATAAAGCAGAAAATAATTATATAAATTGCGTTGCTGGCCCTTTTTTCTTTGGTTACTTAAATAATGGTATTAAATGATTAACTAATTTTTCTTTTTTCCGACCCTTTGAATGAAAATTAGTTTGAAGAAAAAAAATTGTTTAATAAGAATGTTTGTTTTTGTTTTTGAAACCACAGAGAATATGGCATAAATTATATTGTAATAAGATTCTTCTGCTTTTATTTGCGGAATTTTTTGCTTATACAAATTAATTTAAAGGATTTTTTTACTATAAAACTGGTTGAGTAGTATTTATGTAAATTTTTTGTTATAGTATGGTAATATAGATTATATTTAGGAAAGCAATTAATCGTGTTATAAAAATGGTTTAAGGTAAAATGAAAAAAAGTAATGTAATTACTAATAAAAATAATTGAGAATCGAAATTTCCCGAGGTGGAATAATGCGATTGACCGTCGTAGTATGAACACTGGAAGGGCTCATCTTTTTCTTTATTACCTAATGCTTGCACATGCATGTACAAGTTCGAAAACTTAATTCACTTGAGTTTTTTCACCTACACACACACACGCTTTTCGTACATTCATTTTGAAATTTAAAATTATATCTTGTTATTTTAGAACGAATTAAATATTTTTATCTGTTTTTCCTAATAAAAGAATATTATACTTTACTTAAAATACTTAAATGTTCCTAAACCGGATTTAATCTTGCAAAGACAGTTTCCCTTATATTTTCTTACATCAATCTTTTCCTTTGTTCCAAATAAAGATTATTATAATACCTAGTGAAGGGTATTCAAGGTTCGACATAGGCAAATATGTAAGTTTTACTTGATCAGTTTTTTTTTTCTTGCAAAACTTAACTTTGCAAATTCTTCAGTAATCCAATGATTTTGAAATAATAACTATTACTTAAGGAAATTAACTCTATATAAATACATAAATACTGAAACTGTATTTCACCATATGTCAATTTTCATATGCCAACATTCACTTCAAAGTGTGTGTCATGATAATAGACATAATTATTACCACATAAAATAAATATATATGTTCTTTTGTTGGTTGTGAAAGTGTGTCTTAAAAAAATATATATTTGCCAGTATTAGGTTAAAAAAAGTCACACAAATGTCATAGAATTTAGAAGGGAAATTAATAGACTGGTTTAACTAGGTACATACATATTTCATTTACTATTTGAGGTTTAATGTCTCTTAGTGTGTCATTGCATAAAGCTGTAATTTTCTATATCTAAGATTTTTTGAATTTGTAATATTTCTTTTAGAAATGTGGTTACTATTTATATTTAATTTGAATTTAAATAGTAACAACAAGAATAATTGCTTAAAGCGGCAGAATTATAAGAACGACCTAGTAAAAAAGTATAGTTGGTCAAGCAGTATCACTTGATACACTACGACACAGTACTAGGGTATTCATTTAATCGAGCTTTTGCTTTAATCGGTTAAGCGATCTATAAATTAACCGCGGTTTTGATTTAATCGGTTAGTAATAGGTTAATTTTGTAGTTGATTGGTTAACCGATTAATAAAGATTTTTTTATAAATTAGATAATTTCAATACATAAAAATGCATAAATTATTTATTATTTGGAGTTTATTTTTAAAAGAAAGCAATTACATAACACACATAACAATTCTTGAACTAAAACGAGCCACCAAAAATCTAATTCCTAAATATGTAATACATATTTTTTAATTAATACATAAATATTATGTAGTAATTAAAAAATAAACTGCAAGATAATTTTGTTAGTAATTTCAATAGTTTAAGGAGACCTTAAAAATAATCTTTTAGAAAAATGTTTAGGGTTTAAGCGATTCTTTTCTTTAGTTTGGATAAATCTTGACTTGGAAAAAATTCTTTCACTTATCGATGATGTTGGAGAGATCAAACGCAATCCATAATACTGAATATCTAATTTCTCAGTCCTTTTCCTGGAGTTCTCTCAACGTATAAAATCTTCCATTGTCATTAGAGTCCTGTTTTATTTTTTTAAATTTTTAATTCTTCTAATGGTTTCGGTTAATTCTGTTAAAAGATTGATATTAGAAAATGTGAGAAGAAACAAATAACTAAACACATACATACATATGAGAAGTTCCAGCGAAAAGTCTCCTTTTTGTAACGTAACGCATGAAGTAATTTAAATCGTTTATCAAAAATTGTATATGTATAATTTACTTTTTTATATGTTGTGTAAAGCGCAACTAGCTCTACATTAAGTTACAAAAGGGATAACTTTTGAACAACATGGTCCTAAAATAAAAGCTTATTTGATTTATAAGTCCAAAGCTCACTAAAAAGGTTTTATACAAAAAGTTTTGCTCAATTCGCAGACTTATGCAGTTGTGTAAAGCAAGTCAAAGTCCACTTCTGTTTTTTGTAACGTCACGCCGGCGCATATTTTTGCTTATATCTTCAAATCCTTAGGGTTGATTGAAAATTTTTTTTCTGAATATAGTGCTGCTTTATTACTTTGCGATATAAAAAAACTTTCTTTTAAATGTTGGGTGTTGGTATAAAATATGAGGGGGAAATGTTGTGTTGGTAGGCTTATAATTGATCATTGTTGCCATGAATAGTATACATTTTACCTAAAGACTTAAAGATGCAAAAATCTCATATATAAAGGGTGGCGCATAAGTAACGTTAATATCGCTGAAAAGAAGTCATATTCGGACGAGATGTGGGTACATCTTGTTAGAACCACAATTCTGTATTGTTCTCTGCCACGGGCCTTGATCAAATTTAAATCATTGCCAGGTATTGAATGTCGTTCACACTAACCGCAACTCGTTCGTCGTTTTCGAAAAAATTTGTTGCAATAGTCTTTTGTAAAATTATTCCAGAACAAAAAAGTTATTCACTTATCATACCGTTCATTATAAGCCACACTGTTGTTATAGATGCCCACTTGCTAACATTCTTAGTACTTAGAATTGTAAGTCAGAGAGTAACACAGAGTTTTCTTTCGTTACTCCATATTGTATAATGTACATGAGATAGTGCTACAGACACAGATGAAATTAGTTGACTGTATAATAGAATTGAGTGTAAAGGCTGAGTTAGGCGAACGTTGCTGTACCCGTAACTTACTGTAATGGACTGCTTGCACGTTGGTGCACTTATAGAACATCAAAAACGTGTCATATGTTTTTCACATACATAAACAAAAAAAGCAATAATATACATAAAACAACACACACATTGATGGAAAATCAAAAGGTTTAAATGTTGACCGCTGTGCAGAAAAAGTACCAAGTGATTAAAATGGTATTAAAACAGTATTTAGTGTAAGTAAAAAAAACATTAATAATTTAATATCTAATATTTATATTATGGATTAACAATAAACAAATATGTATTTTAACATATACATACACATTTACATGTATTATTTTGTAAATGTGCATAGACAAAACAATATTTTGTAACCATTTAAAGCCTTTAATATATTTCTCGTTTCTATTGTATGTGCATATGCATTTGTTTATTTTGTATATCTATATGCTTAGATATATTTATATATATGGAAATATGTTGTATTCTAAGTCGTTTTGTCGAAAGTCCATAGATATACTGATAAAAAAATTACCAAAAAAAAGAGCGAAAATACCCGCATTCAATTTAATATACAAGCAGGCCATCACGGCTTTGCAACTGTCACGTAACGACGGCATGAAATTCTAATTTATACAGATTGAGACCTTCCGTCAACGTGGCATTTAAATTCGGTAAGCATTTACATTGTAAGCAAATAACAAAACCGACCAGACGTTTCGTTAGGGGACGTGGACGTTCGGCTAACTCTACCTTAACACACGTTCTCATCGTGCAAAGTTCTTTACGTAGAAGCGCTGTTGCTTACCGTGTAATGTCTAAAGTGTTTGGTGGTGTGCTATAACGTGAAAAAAAGAAAAAAAAACCTCATAAAATGTGTTCTGTACTGATTTTGTTACTATAGAAATCCGTACTGTGTGTGAATGTTTAAATATTATTATCACTAAAATTATATTATTACATTAATTACACTATGCTAGTTGAAAAAACAGACAAGCCGGGCACATAGCGTTTTAACATAATTCGGGTACGCTGAATCCAGTGGTGCCCGCGGTTTTTTAAGATTGGCTCTGGTTTTTGAGATATACCGTTATTTCGAAAATGGAAGAGGTTGCACAACATATGTTCGCGTAACTCAAAAAGGCTTTAGCTAATTGAAAAAACTTAAAAAACCGAAATTCCGCAATAAAATTTATTTTAAGAAAAGTAAAACCTCTTTCTAATATCCGCAGTGGTTTTAGAAACATAATTTTTTTTTAGAAAAAAAAATAATTTTTTTAACAAAATTTCGAAATTTTTGTTTTTTAAAAATTCATAAAAAATTTGAAAATTTAGCTATGCCTCTAATTTTTTGCAGACGTATAAATTCCAAACAAAACAAGCTATAAATGATTAAAATATGTTTGCAAGTTTTGATTTTATTCACAAAAGTCGACAAATTTTAATTAATTTAAGAATTTCATAAAACGCAATATTTGTATGGGAGCCCCCCCTAAGAAGTAAAGATAAGAGCCAAGTATGTCTCGAGAAAATGTTAAGGACAAAAAATTAATTGAGGTCGATCATACATTATATACCACTAGGGGCGACTTCTGGGAATTTATGGGACTATTTCTTCAACCTCCTCCATTTTCGAAATAACGGTATATCTCGAAAACCAGAGCCAATCTTAAAAAACCGCGGGCACCACTGGATTCAGCGTACCCGAATTATGTTAAAACGCCAGGTGCCCAGCTTGTCACGAAAAAAAAGTGCGAATGATGTTTTAATAATTAATGGTCTCATTTAATTGATCAGACTTATCCACCTTTTTGCTTTTACTTGTTTTAAAAGCTTTATTTTTTTCGAATCAGTACCCATCTTCTGTAACTTTGTTGAGAACTTGTCGCATCGAAAACATGTGAAAGAAAATATTCAATCGTTTCTCGAGAAAAGTGAGAAAAAAGTGTGTCTGTAACACATGTCGAAAACTATCAAAAGAGATTACGTCGTTACGTTATAAATGTCATAATATTACACTCGAAGCCGTTTAGAAATTGCAGATATCGTTGACGGCGACCAAATTTGACTAAAATTGAAATATTTTCAACGACGGCGGCGAAAAAACAACCGTCGGCTATATCAAAAAATGTAAAGTGCGACTTTAATGTTTGTTGATGAACAAATTGCTTTGAAAACTTTCGTATATTTTTAAAAAATGTTAAAAGAAAAATTATTAAACAATGAAAACATCTGCCAAGAACATAATACTTATCTCTTCCGTGTTAATATTCATTGCATTTTTAATTTATTTTTTAGTGTTAAAAATTTTTCTCACCCCGTTTTTACGAGTGAGTTTATTTGGCAGTTCAAAGCGGAAACTTTCTCACTTTTTCGGTAAATTGGCGAGTAATTTCCTTACGTGAGAGCAATTACTCGCCAAAAATGTTACAGACGCAGTTAAGTGAGAAAAACAGCTGTTTTTTTCAATTAATGGCATTTTTGTTTAATTTCTCACATTTCAATCGAAAAGTTTGTCGCCGCGGGAGTTACAGAATATGGGCACTGATTCAGTGTTTGATACACCAACGTTAAATGTAATTTCAATTCGTTGCAGTGTTTTTACATGTGTGCAAAAAATATTTATAAATTTTTTTTCTAGTTTAAAAATATCACATCTTCAAAGTTATCAAAAACGATGGTACACATTCCATTACAATTGAAATTAAATTTGCTGTAATTGTTTTATTTACTTATTCCTAATAATATGCCCAACTTTTTTAATTATAATGTTGATGGTCTTTACTTGTCTGTCTGGCTTATTTCCTTTATCTCCCACTTCCATTATAAAAAGCGTTTGAAATGTTTATTTGTGTGTATGTGTGTCACTGTGTAAACGATTTTTCATTACAGTTTTGTAATATTACCATGCCATTTATTGCTATAAAGAACTAATGCTGTTGCGTAGGTTTGTTTGGGTGTGTGTATGTGTTTGTGTTTGCCTTGTAGGTATGTCTTTTCGTATTTGGATAATTAGATTTGTCATTGTGCATTAGTTTTGATTTCATTATTTTTGCTGGTTTAAGGGTCCTTGTTTTCTTGTTGCGTAGACTTTTATTCAGTCTTTATTATTATTTTATGCTTTCGTTAGTTGACATTGTCATTTCTTTTCTATCTTTTTTTTGTTTTGATTTTCTGTATTTAATTTCAGTATTGTTAATTCTATTTAAATTAATATAATAAACACACATAGCATTTTTTTCTATTAAATTAAGGTCATTTATTTAAGATTATATTTTAAGTTCAATTTCATTTATTTTATTAATTATTTGGTTATATAAATGAGTTTTCTTTTTTTCTGAAAATCCTACGACTCAATGTGTTTTAAATTATATAATTGATGACTATTATTTGTTTGCTTTTGCATTTTATATTTTGCTATAATTTAATAATGCATGTTGCATAAGTCAATTATAAATGAAGGAAAATAATTGTATGTAATAATAACAATTTTATCTAGAGGTTTTTTGTTAGCCATAAACATTATCGGTTTGTAAATTTATAGGAAAATTAAAATTGTTTTAAAATTTGTAAAATTTAAAACTTTTTAAGAAAGTTACTTGTTTAAAATAAATTAACCCAGTGGGGATTCCACATTATTTCTCTATTACTTGAAGTAGTTAGTTAATAGAAAATAATTTTTAATAAGAGCTTTTGCATGAACAAACTATTTCGACTCGATTAAAACTAAACTGAGTGTGGATTTGTAAAATGTATCAAATCACGAAAATGAGTGGGCTGTTGTATATACTTAATCGTATTTAGTCTATTCCTTTGTACTGGATGCAGGAGGCTTACCGCGTATTTTTTTAAATAAATTTCAGATATTGTAAATTAAAAAAACTTTTTTCGATTTAGTGTTCAAACAGAATTGAGTCTTTAACTTCCGGCAAAAATCCTAAAGCCCATTATTAAAAAGTTGGCAGTTACTTCAAATTTTCTCTTATTTTATTGTTTGAATTTTTATTTTTTTTTCATTTCCTGTTTACAAAAAGTATGAAATTAAATGAAAGTATGGTAGCACTGTTGGGAGAATAAGGGTCAGGGATGTTAAATGTAGTTTACAATTTTGAACCAATTTTCAAAAAAAAAAATGTACTTTTTGGACCATTTTTTTTTTTTAATTTATTAACTGCCTGTTTGTAGAACGCGAGCGCAAAAGTGACTCGCTTAATATACATTTCAAACAAAAACAAATTTTTAAATTTAACTGTTAACAAAAAAAAAAAAAAAAAAAACAAAACTTAACATTACCATACATTATATGTATGAATAAAATAAGGTATATAAAAGTCTAACAATATTGGTAAGCAGCGCTGTGAACATTGTAAGCTCATTTATATTTGGCAGACATGTAAAATTAATGCATGATGCCAATGTCAGAAAAAAATTTTGTAAGACCTGACCACCGTCTGTACGAAACTTTATAAATATATGAGATCAAAATCAGGCACTGATTTCTTTAGTTAATAACCTATTTGGAAATTTTACATCATAATAGCATAAATATGTCGATCTGAACCAATCCTTTGTTTGTATGAGACTTGATAATGTTGGCACATGAAGTGTGTTTCTTTCCCTAGGTTTTTATATTTTGAAAAAAAAACTCTTTTCACATTTGCAGTCGAATGAGGAATGGATAAAATTCTAAAGTCGTTCTAGAAATGTCAGGAAATATATGGACATTGTAAAAGGGGACTAAGCGCTCTATGCACCACAATACTAGTCGCATATATAAGCGCCCATTACATTAACGACTTGTACCAAATGAGTCGCGGAAGTACCACGGTACTTTAGAAGGTCAAAATGTACCAAATAAAGAAAAATTGTACCAACTTTAACATCCCTGATAAGTGTCTATAGGTGAGAGCATAAGAAAAAACCTTTCAAAATTAAATAGATTTTATTTCACGCCGACTTTCTATGACAAGTTTTTATGTGAAATTGTATGGAAAATGTGATCTCGACGCAGTTCTGTTTGAACACTTAAGTTCTTTAATATCTTTTTATATCATTATTACTGAATGTTTTACGAATTTGAATGATATATTCAGGTTTTTAAAGGTTTAATTATTTTGCCGATATCAATATATCTACTATTTTTTTCAATTTAAGCCATTTCTTATTGTAAAATTGTTGAAATGTTAGATTATTGTTATCTTTCCCTGTGTTGAGCGTAATTCTTTTGAGAAGAATCTAACTCTTAGCGTTACATTCTAGGGTAACAAAGGGGCTGTTAATATAGTGTCGGAGGGTTAAGATTTGTAAATCTCCAAAGATAGCGGCTTTCTTGTGCAACGAAACTAGTAAAGCTTGGTATTAATCAGGGCCCTTTTTTATATGTATCATGTTGTTGCTGCCATTCGTGATCGAATACTTTTTCGAAAACACAAATAAATGCTTTACAACACAGAAAAAATAATTTCGATTAGTTCAGTATCGACTGAAAGAATTAGAATCTGAAAAGTATTCGATCACCACTGCCCGAATTTGCCCCCTTAATAGTAAACTTTCCCACTGCAAAATACAAACATATCGCGTGTTACCTTTCTAACAATTCTTCTGTTAAAGTCAGACGCAAAGTCGTCCGACAAAATTTCAATAAGATCGTGCTCTATTTTCATGATTATCTTATATTAAACTTGTCGGAAGCTTTTTACAGCTGGTCGTTTTTTCACAATTGAAATTTTTTTCGATGTTGCCGATTTTTTTTTTTTTGTATTGACTTATGTAGAAATAAATTGTTATACATGCATTTAATACATAACATCGCAGCAAACACTTTGCTTACGAACTAAGCAGAAAAATAATGACAACTTGAGCAAAAAACTACTTATTTTTTACTAGAAAAAGTACTTAATTTTGTTCGCGATGTCCCAAAGGTAATCCTTTATAATATGATCAATTCCAACCTAAAATATAATACCTTTATTTTAAACTTAAAAGTTTTATAAAAATATGTAGTTACCAAAAGAGACAAGAAATAAGAACTTTCAGATTATCTTTCTAAAAGATTAATGCCCAATTTTCAGGATAGTATTTAAATCTATATTATGTTAATTTTCATAAGAACTTAAATCGTATTTAATTACAGATTGGTTTTTTGAGTTTTATATGAAAAGTCTTATTTAATTAAGATAAAAGTATGGTAGCACTACTAAGTACAAAAAAATATCATAAAAAAAATGTAGTTATTTACAAGGTGGTCTCAAAAAACAGCTGGTTGTTATTACTTTGTCTGTTGTTTTTGTATTGTTGTGATATTGAGACCACCTTGCTAAGTTAATCCAGTTGAAACTTAGGTTGAATTTAAATGTACCACGTCGGTGACTTAAGTTTCATTTAAGTGTTTAGTGAAGAAGAGAATTTTGTATTTAAAACGATTTTAAACATAAATGTGTTTTAATGTCAATCCTGAAAATTGGCCATAAAACACACTAATTAAAATTGCTCTGAAATCTTATGGAATTTTTGTTGAAAAAGTGTACACAATAATTGATTTTTCGAAATGTATTATATATTTAATAAATATTTAATTTGCTGCACAAAATCATTTTTAGCTCTTACACTGTAATAACAATGTGTATATTAATATATGTAAATATGCGAGCCTGTCCAAGGCGAATTTATACAGGTGACATTTTCGAGTCATCTGTTTATTGTTTATTTTTTTGTGTGTATAATGAATGTCAATCTTTGTTTACATTTTAGAAAAAAATTAGTTAAAATTCAATATTCAATAAAAATCTAAATACTTGAAAAAAAACTTATTTAAATTTTATAAAACAAACAAAAGCAGGGACCGAACATAACAGTTATTTTGAAATTTTAAAACAAAAAAAGCATATAGAAGTAAATACTGGCAAACTGATTCAAGTATACCATATTGATCCTATGAACTTTTCTATGATAAAATATTATGATTTTTAAAACTTTCATTTTTATTTTTTCGATCAAAAATTACAGATATTATTTATTTATATTTTTTTGGACAAAAATATCATTTATTTTTTGATTCTTATTTTTTTTTAACAAAAATAACACTTATTTTTTGATTTTTATTTTTTCGATCGAAATAACAGTTATTTTATGATTTTTATTTTTTTGAACAAAAATAATAATTATTTTTGATTTTTATTTTTTCCAGCAAAAGTCATTCTTTAAAGAAATGTACGTGTTATAATTAGTCTTTAAATATTTATTTAAATGTGTGATCATCATTGGGATATCTTATGCGCATTAATATAAATATTTAAAGTCAACTAAATAATTATAAGACGTACATTTCTTTAAAGAATAACTTTTATTTTTGCTCGAAAAAATAAAAATCATAAAATAACTCTTATTTTTGATGGAAAGATCAAAAATCAAAAAATAACTATTATTATTGTTCAAAAAAATAAAAATCATTAAATAACTGTTATTTATGTTCAAGAAAATCAAAATCAAAAAATAACTGTTATCATCTGACTTTTATTAAAAATGAATAACTGTTACGGTCCCTGAAAAAAGTGAAATATAAAATCAGGAATAAAAAGTGCGTAAGGAGTAAGTGGAGTCACAATAAATTTGCAATACAGAAAAAAGATTTACCTTCTAAAGCAATTGCGTATATTTTATAAACAAAAAGTTCCTTGTTTATGTTTTCAACAAATAATTTGGACATTCACTCTAACTTTTTACAAAAACAAAATACAAAGTATTTTTTTAAAAAAAAGGGATAGCTTGCATAACTCTATCTCATGTTGCGGTCACCTGTATGAATTCGCTTTAAGCCTGTCACATAAATCAATTTCGATCGAAAGTTTTTTTAATTCCGAAAAAGCTTCTTCAGAAAACAAAAACCGATAAATCTTCTCGGAATGAAATCACTTTTAAGTTTTCGATCGAAAAAAGATTTTGTTTTGTCTTGCAAAATATTGCCACATTTAACTTAAAAATAACAAAATTAAAATTTGTCGGAATTACGAAAATAGATCAAAGCCTGAAGAAGGTAAAACAAAATCGATCATTCCGAACAATTTCTGTGACAGGCCTGATTATGTTCTTCAGAAAAAACATCGTTTACATAATATTGATGTCACTACTAGTATTCTCCCAGGAAAAACTTTTTGAATTTTGGTAATAGGTCGTAGTTATTTCATACATTACCTGGTAAGTAGTTGTCATTACAATTATCATTATTCTGAAAACCTCAATAAGTACTTGCTAGTAATGACCTTAGTAAGTACTTTTCACTACTATTATTTTCAGTTATGAATATTTGTTTACTAATAATCAGCTAAATAACTACTTATCAGTTGTCTGGTTTTCAGTACTGAATATTTACTTACTGGTAACTAGCTCCATAACTAATTATTAGGTCTATAAACTAGCGCAAATTAAATAAAAACTAGTTATTTTTCGGCTTCTAGTAAGTATATTGTAAGTACTTACAATTCAACTTACTGGTAGTTAAATAATAACTAGATATTTTGTGACTTCTAGTTAGTGTATTGTAACTACTGAATTCTGTGGACAACTCGAACAAAAATAAGTAGTTATTCAGCCGAAAAATATGTAGTGTTCATATGTCTCCAATGTTACTTGCTAACTTACCATGTAAGTAAAGTTTTTGCTGGGCTAATAACAAAAATGTATTGTGGGGGTAAATTTGGAAGATATTTATTTACATATATAAACATTTTATTGATTTTTGGATTTTTCATGTATTTCACATCGGAATAATTCTTAAAGTTTTATAATATTACCGTATATCTAACAAATATAAATGGAATATATTGCAAATTGATTCAAATAATACTTTAAAATCGTATAATAATAACTTATTTACTTAAATTATTATATTAAAGTATTCTTTTGTTATGTATAATTAATTATGAATTATTTGAGATATAATAAGAAAGTTATTATTTAATATATAATTAATAATGCAAAAAGTGGCGAATATAGCTACAAAATAATGAATTCAGGAAGCCATTAAACGTAGCAATGTAAGTTAAGTTTTTGCTGGGATATACTATACAATGCATGTTTATTATATAAAGTGATCAACTAAGTAGTGGCATGCTACTGTTGTGCACATATTATCATCGAAAAATTGTTCAAAATAGTCGAATCTCATGCCATATGCTTTTCTTTTTACACATGCAACTGCGAGTTCATTTTAAAAATATCGTCGAAACGTCAAATTTGTTTTACTTCTCAAATTAAAAATAAGTACCAGAAAACATAACAGGGTTATCGAGTTTATCATATAGGCACATTTCTGGGGAAATGGTTTACATTTATTTATATTAGCAATATTAATGCTCTATAATTAACAAAATGTTTCAAAAAATTAATCACAATAGTACATTCAACATTTATATCTTTAATTACGATTTGACAATAAGCCAGTAAATTTGCATTACATTTTTATCAGGGTTATGTTTTTTATAGTTTTGTCCAGGGACCGAAAATAACAGTTATTTTGAAATTTTAAAACCAAAAAAAGCATATAGAAGTAAATGCTGGCAAACTGATTCAAGTATAACATATTGATCCTTATGAACTTTTCTTTGATAAAATATTATGATTTTTAAAGTTTTGATTTTTATTATTTTGAACAAAAATAACAGTTATTTTTTGATTTTTATTTTTTTGAACAAAAATAGCTGTTATTGTTTGATTTTTATTTTTTTGAACAAAAATAACAGTTATTTTTTGATTTTTATTTTCTCGATTAAAAATAACAGTTATTTTATGATTTTTATTTTTTTGAACAAAAATAACAATTATTTTTTGATTTTTATTTTTTCGAGCAAAAATTAAAATTATTCTTTAAAGAAATGTACGTGTTATAATTATTGAGTTGTTATTTAAATGTGTGATCATCATTGGGATATCTTATGCCCATTAAAAAAAAATATTTAAAGTCAACTAAATAATTATAACACGTATATTTCTTTAAAGAATAATTTTTATTTTTGCTCGATAAAATAAAAATCAGAAAATAACTGTTAGTTTTGATCTAAAAAATAAAAATCAAAAAATAACTGTTATAATTGTTCAAAAAAATAAAAATCATAAAATAACTGTTATTTTTGATCGAAAAAATAAAAATCAAAAAATAACTGTTATTTTTGTTCAAAATAATAAAAATCAAAAAATAACTTTTATCAACATACTTTTATGAAAAAAGGAATAAGTGGCAGACAAGTACCAAATTTTAGCTCGCATGCAAATTTCGCTGCCACTGGAGATCTCATTGCGAAAAATGTGGGTGTATTGGTAAAAATTCGTGAGTGGTATACATTTTTCGAACTGGCAGTGACATGTAAAAAGAATAATAAGTAATATAAATTTTTGTATTTTGTTCTGCCACCAACTGTGCCTTAACTTATACACTAGGAGTCTTTCTTATACATATTATTTGCTCAAATGATAATGTCAAATTATGTTTCTTATATTTCAGAACTTCCCGATAAACGTCCTCAATTATTTACTGAAAATACGCGTTACGAACCTGGTGATATATTAAGAGCAAATTGCAGTACACCTCCCTCCAGACCTAAAGCAGAGCTTAAATTTACAATAAATAATATGGTGGTAAGTTGATTATTTGTATTTATGCCATTAAGTTTTTAAATCTTTTACTGATTAAACTATTAAATCATTTAAACGCCGCTGCATCTAAAATATTAAATTTATTTTATGAATAAAAATCCTTTAATAAGGCAACCTACTTTTTTTTAGCCTTTTTAAAGGACAATATACAACGCATCTTTCCGTACCTTAGGTGCAACCATTATTAAATATTTTTTTCGTTAGTGGTTTTTGTAAAGCCACCGACAATAGACAAAACTTTTTTAATTTTTTTTTTTTTTTTTTTTTTTGTAATAAACGTAGATTGTCGTTTTAACACTAAACGAACTGAACAACGTGCTGCAGATCCTTTTCATAGCTTGAAATTAAAGAAAAAAGAATAAAATAAAAACAAATCACAAGTATTTTATAATAAAAATATTCTGGTAAAAGTGACCTCTTTTTTCTGCATCAAAGCAAATGACTTTAGAGATAACAAGTACTTTAGGCTAACACAAAAAGAATTATCATTAAAAATATTAAAAAAGAAGGCAGAAGAACAGTTTTTTAGAATTCATAGAAAATAAATGATAAACATAACAATAAAATAGAAATGGTTAAGTAAACGGAAAGAGAGAGTTTTTCTTAAAGAAAATTTAAGTGGCAAGTACATACTTGCAAAAGTAATAAAAGAAAATGAATACTTTTGCAGGGATTAAGTTTTGTCGGACATTGTGTTATTGAAAGCAGAAAACAAAAATATAAGAATCGTGACAAAATAATCATCAGATTAAGTGGAGAGGAAAAAAAGTTTAAAAACAGTGATGGGAGGCTTTTAAATTTTTCGTCACGGGCGCTAAGATATCTCCAAAATTGTGTTGGATCTGGCAGTGCAATATTGGTTGCGCAATTCGAGAAGAATACGGAGAGCTAAATAAAAAACTTTTCTGTCGAAGATTCATATTTAGGTTTTTTTATTCAACGAGAGTAAATTTAAAATTTACTAAATTTTTCTCTTAATTACGCAAAAAAATTACAAAGAATATAATTGCTTTAACAGCAAAAACGATCAAGTTTTTATTCTTCCTAATTAAAAAGGGTTTCAGTCATTTGCCCATGGAACTCTTAAATGAAAGAAAAATACATATGTATGTGTAATATACATACATATACAAACGTACATATATTGTGTGGTTTAAAAGTTATGAAAATAATTTTTTTACGAATTTGTAAAAAATTTTTTTGTAAAAAAATATGAATCAGGTGCTTGCATAATTTTTGCTAGTAAAAATTTTATTGCCAGAAATTTTATACAAATATATTGTATCCAAAATTTTTATGATATTTTACTAGTAACAAATATTGAAAATAAGCAATAATTTTATGTTATTAAACAGACCTGATATTAAAAACAAACATATTAACAAATAAGAAACATCGTTAAAAAACCGAAAAATTTATTAATTAATTAATTAATTAATAATTAATAATTATTTTTTGAAAAGAGTTTTAATTTAAACAAGTTAGACGGTTGATGGCTGTGCCGAATCTTTGATATTTCAGGATTGGGCTATATGGGAAAGCGTTTTCCGAAAGTGGCCTTTAAATTGACCCTTCACGAAGTTTAACACTATGATTTCTAGTCTTATAAAACTTTGATTGGGCAAATTTTATTACAATAGCATTATGTCCTACGGTCTAAGGTATAGCAAAGTGTTTTTTGAGAGTAGGCTTTATATAAAGCATATAAGAAATTATGGACCGATCTTCAGAAAATTTGGAAGTATGATTTCTAGTCATCTAGTCATCTAGTCAACAAAATAATTTTTAAAGAAAAAATTTAAACACGTTATTGTTAATGTAGCATGGTTGTTTTTCAACCATAGTATGTTGCTCCTAGAAAAGAGGAAAATACTATTGTTGATTTAAAAACAAATTACTGTGATATTTAACCATATAATGTTTAAAGGCAACCATAATATGGTTCTGGCTTCTTCGTGATAGAGGACTACTTAACCACAATATAGTTGCCGGTGACAATAATATAATTAAATTAACCATAGTATGTTTGAAAATTTTCTTTCAACTATGTTTTGTTGGACCTGACCATATTGAAACATTTTTTTCTCTGCGTGTATGAAGCAGGCATGAATAAAATAAAAAATTTAATTCTCTAAAATTGTAATACCATTTTTTGTAGAGGAAATTTTTGTGGATATTAAAAATTGCTTTTTTGAAAATTTTGAGGATAGAAATTCTTTAATTAGGATTACTTACTCGCAAAGCATCTCGGCTTCTCACAATCAAATTAACGGCCAATTTCACCAAGTTCAGGTAAAACTAACTATTACTTTAACTTCCACCTAACAAAATGTTTTTGACAGTAATAAGTGATAGTTAATTATAACTGAACTTGGTGAAATTGGCCGTGAGCCTGTAAGTCTGCTTACTATATATATATATATATATATATATATATATATATAAAGTGTTTTTTCAGATAGCAATAAATTAATTTTACATTAATTTTTATTTTAAGCCTAACACCTTCTAAAAAAAATTTAGTCTTATACAAAAATCTAAGTGTAAACATTTTAAAATCATATGCACTTCAAAAAATTTTTAAACTTCTTTTTGCACTTTAACTTTTCTCTTAGCCCAATATCTACTTATAACTTAGAGTGTGTCAATGATACTTGACCAAAATCATGGCCTTCATGGCATTATTAATCTTAATGTACAAAAATACACACATATTCCATAAACTATATGAAGAAATTGTTTTCTTGTTTATAAAAAAACGTATCGCCTTTAAAAGTCCTACTGAATGACATTATCGAAGAGCAGCTGCAGTTAACTGCCGGTTACACGAAACCATGATGATACGCTGTTTATGTATAAGCGACACACAGTCCTATAAATATTTGCTATGTACAAGGGTTACAGGAAATGCCGTTACCAATATGGCAACTGTTACATAGTTATTGTAAGGATACACATTCACAAATACTCACACATATGCATGTACAAGTTTCAGCAAGAGTCTATAAACTTGCATAGGTAGAATATTTCTTTGTTAGTATTTTTTTTTTTTTTTTTTTGGTCAACAGTTGCTTAAAAAAGTATTCATATTGCACTAGTTTTTTCACAAAAAATAACTTAAAAAAAGTAATTTTTAGTAAATTTATAAACTTTAACAGCATGCTTATTACACTAAGCTAAACGGTGCCAAAAATAAAAAATTAATACATTTTGGAGATTATATAACATATTTCTTATTTTGGTTAACATAATGGACATTAATTTACCACGGACAATAATTTTGCTTACCAATCTTACAAATGGAATTGAATCCACTTACATATGAAAAACGTTAACAGTAGAGATATTGCAGTTGACCGATGAATTTCTGTTACGCCATTACAGACTCTACTTAATAAATCACAAACCCTTTAAGATACAAATATATTCCTATGGAAAAAATGGTTTATACAAACTTGAGATAATTATAGCGGATTAGAATTGCCTCTCAAGTGTCGCCCAACAAATACCACGTTCCTTTCTTCTTCTTGGTCTTCGAAAAATAAAATGCATGCATATTTCTTTTTTTAATATTTATTGGTTTGCGTTACTTATTAAAATTTTTCCGGTTGCCGGTCAGTCGAAAAGTTGCCTTGCCTGATATAATTTGTTATTTCAATTGCCTTGCCATTTGACAATACAACTGAGATCAGTTTCAATTACAGATAAGTGATATTTCTGTACCTGTGATTTATTCATTGTTACTGAAAAATCACGAATCACAGTGGTGCCCAACGTTTTCAAGTAGCAGTTACTTTCTAAGTCGTTATTTTCCTTTAACTTACAAACAAAAATGTATGATATTTCACTGTTTGTGTAGGTAATAGGGTTTTTTAATGCAAAAACTAAGAATGTTGCAATTTTTTTAATTTACAGTAATAAAACAATAATGTTTTTTTTTTGTAGATATGCGTTTTTCATATACCTTGTTAAAGGAACTTTATTTGTACTTTATATGTGCTAGTGCTTATTATTTGCATTATTATTATCTGGTAATACGACTAGTCCATACACGCGTATAAAATATAGCCCATAAGAGACTAGGACTAGTCCAAAGGTAACCCAAATGTATTGAAGAAACATGGTCTATTTAACATTACGATGTCCTAGGGCAGGACCATATAACCCAGCTTTGCATTACAATGGAATAATCTAAAAAATACTCCATGTTCATACATGCTCCAAGTGGATTCGTTTTGAAACTACTCCATGGTTTACCCCAGAGGATAAGTTATGAAGTCGTTTAAAAACAAAACATGTCGTTTAAAAACGAAGACATGTCGTTTAACTACAAACTCTTTTTTAACAATGACATGGTTCATGATTGCATTACATCGGACCATGTTGTAAGCAGTCCGTTGTATCTAAAATGGGCCAAGTAAAGCAATATTATTTGCAGGGTATCTGTAGGGTATTTTGTTGATTGTTTTTAAGTTCTGAATATATACACATCCCAGCTAGCATTTTGTATCACAGCCGAATCTTTTAGGAATCAGCTTCTCGCTGTGAGAAAAAAGTACCCTACATATGAATCACCTTAACGATAACTAGTGATACAATTTTCTGATTCCTTTTTGAGCATATGAATGAACCATATGTGCATCCTTTTCCAATCGCTCTAGTGATAAAACAGTTTTGAGTGCAAAACATTAAAAAGTATTATTTGAACATATGAATGAATATATGAACCCTTTTTCAATCGCTCAAGTGATAAATCAGTTTTTAATCATCAAAAGTGATCTAAAAAGACTCAATTAGGTGATTTTTACAAAAATTATCACTCAAATGCTAACTGGAATAGCATGTGTAATAAAAAATGTAGATATACAAGAACATAAAGTATAGTTGTGTTATTTCATGATACCTATAAAGAACTGAAAATTTGCAAACCGTGTTCACAATCACAGTTTTAAGGAACAGTGATTTTTAAATCTTGTTCGCTAATCACGATGTTCCTTAAAAATCACGAGATCGCTCATCTCTAGTTTCAATACATAATCGACACATTGATGTATAAATCGAATATTATTGCATATATTCAACTTCAATAATGGAACACATATTATATATTACAATATTAGTATATTAATCATACGCCACCGGGCACATAGCTTATGTGTTCCATTATTGAAGTTATGTATATGAAAGAAAGAACTCTTTCTTTCGCACAACTTCATTTAAAGCAAAAACAAATTCTTAAAAAGTTTTTTTTCTGTGTCAAATTAATCTGTGCTTAAGAAAGAGTTTTTTTCGACATCGTGAAATTGTCAGAAAAATTATAGTTTTTATCAATGCATCTTTATAATATCAAATATATTATCTGTGAGGGATAAATTTGGTTAACAACTGTACACAATTTAATAAACAATGTTGTTGAGGTCTCACTGGGCAATTTGTAAATTTACTATTTTTCTAGCTCGCTGGTATGCACTATAATCTAGAAGTTCACATTAGTTGTTTTCTGTTGTTGTTTTTGTAGATTTATTCTTACTACTTCTTGTTTTTTTTCCTCATCTTCAATCAAAAACACTTCATGTGTAAAGCACTTTTCACATGCGATTTGTGTTGAAAAGCGACAAGAGACATTATTTAAAGGTGACGTGGCGCAAATAAACATAAAACACTTACATACACATGTCTATAGAATAACGCATACATATGAAGTTTAATACTTAAAGTATGCACATACACACATATAAAGTATATCTTATACTTACACAAATGCCGCAAATGGGAAACAACAGCAGTAGCAGAAAAATATTTAAAGCTCTTAAGCAACAGCGCACAAAAGTTTCAACAATGAAAACTTACAATTACTGAAAAAGAAAATACTCATACTACGTGCAACATACACCTCACCCAAGTGTATAATGCACTTTACACGTGTAAATATGGTCAAACACTAACGTGAAGTGTTTTGTCTGTGACCATGTTAACTTGTAAGTTTTAAGAGTTTGGGCGTTCAAAATGGTCGCATCAAATTTATAGAGTAAAGAAATAGTTGCACTATACAACTAAAGTCGGTAAAGGTGACAACGCTTAAAATATACTTGATAAAAATATGACTATTAGAACATAAAATTGCAACTCGTTGGCGCTAAGTCCATTTTAAGTTGCATTTTCAAGGACACAACCAGAACAAAATGTGCAGAAAGCAGTTATACGAAATGAATGCTTCGCATGTTTGGGAACAAATTCCCAATTCAAATGGAAAAATGTTTGTCCCATGTACATTAATATTTTTGCAAAACCATTCTAGCTTTCTTCACTCAAGTTAAAGAATTGTTTAATGACTTAAGAAGCCAATCATAAAGTTTTCTTCTTAATGAGGTAGTTTTAAATATAAAATGACTTAAATTTAGTTAGGTCTTATAGCTACCCAGTCGACTTAAATTTAATAATTAATTAACTTGTACAACTTCCAATAATTTTGAACTTAAAAGACCCGGTATATACCACTAAATACTTGTAGCCGTATTTAGGATAAATGGTTTGGTATTTGGCAATGATAGCACTGTGCTAGAAATTTACACAAGCTGGGCACCTGGCGCTGAATCCAGTGGTGCTTACCGTTTTTTTTTAGGTTAGCTCTGGTTTTCGAGTCATGTTTTATATAATTATTATGTAGAAATGAAGATATATTATTATTTATTAAATATATATGATATAAATATAAATGTATAATATAAATTATTTAATAATTAGTAAATTAATATTGTATTAGACATATATTTATATATCTTTAAATTATGTATATGTATATATAATTGTTTCGAAAATAGAACTCAAAAACTTTTTAGTTTATTGAACAAAAAAAAAAAAAAAAACCAAAATTCCGCAAAGTAGTGTTAGAAACAAAATTTTTTTTTGGTAAAAAAAAAATAATTTTTTAGCATAATTTTGAAATTTTTGTTTTTTTTCAAATTCATCAAAAACATATGTTTGAAAGTGCAGCTATGCTTCTAATTTATTCCAGACATATAAAAACAAACAAAACAAGCCATAAATTAATAAAATCTGTCAACAACTTTTGATTTTATACGCAAAATACAAAGATTTTAATTAATTTAAGCATTTCTTAAAACGCTAAATTTGTATGGGAGCCCCCCTAAGAAGTGGTGATAAAGGGCAAGTATGTCTCAAAAAAATGTTAAGGGCAAAAAACTAATTGAGGTCGGTCCTACATTACAGGGTCCTACAGAGCGACCGCTGGGCATTAATGGCATTTTTCTTCAATATATTTCTAGTCTGTATTGAACATTTTGTGCGGGAGCCCCGCCCCTTCGGAAATGGTGATAGCGGGTAGGTATGTTAGAAATAAATGATGAAGATGAAAAATAACGTAGAGTTGGTCATACATTTTACCCGTCTATAAGCATCCTAAGCGCTGCAGGGGCCAAATTTAAGAATTTTATTAGATCGCTTTATTTGTATGGTTGAAATTCTTAAATTTGGCCCCTGCATTGCCTAGGATGCCCCAAGGCGGCTAAAATGTAATCTACGTTATTTTTCATCTCTTTCGTTTCCAACACTACTGCAACAAGCTTAACCTTTCTTAAAGGATATTTTATTGGTGACCTTCGGTTTTTTGAGTTTGTTCAATAAACTGAACCATTTTTGAGTTACGCGAACAAATGTTGTGCAACCTCCTCCATTTTCGAAATAACGGTATATCCCAAAAACCAGAACTAACCTAATAAAAACTGTTAGCACCACTGGATTCAGCGTGCTAAAATTATGTTTAAACTCCAGGTCACCGCCTTTTCTGTTTTTTCAACTAGCACAGTGTTATTTAACCAAACTTAAAGCTGGTAGTTAACTTTTGTCGACCATATGCTCATTTTTTGCCAAGCCTTCCCATCTCTGGCCAAAGGCACGACTAGTTTGATAACAATACGAAGAGATCAAAGGAGCAAAACTTTTAGTGGCTTTTTTTTGAAGCTGATTTTGTAAAAGTACAGAGACCTTTAAGTTAGTAAAGTCAATACAGGAGTGTTGCTCGTAAAGGTATACAAATAAATACATACACTGAACTACATAATTTATATTCTGTATACATTTACAATTACAAACATATGTTTGCTCATACTTATTTTATTATTTTTATGAGCAATACATATATTTTTTTTTTACTTATGTAAACCTCTTTAATACACAGAAAAGTAGTTTGTCCTAGAATTATCCTTGTACCAGGTCAAATATTTTTGTAGCTTTTCCTTTTATTTTCAAATTCGTCTTGGATTATTTTACTTTATTTTTAGTTTAGTTGTGAATTTGTGGTTGTGTCGCCATGAATTAACTTCCTCTAGGGGCTACTTGCACTCGTATAATAGGACACTTGAAACGTTTGTCCTTGCCTCTGTGTGTTTGCTGTTCTCTTATTATCGTTATTTTAAAAGGTAATAGGCCAAGAGTAGTACAAATGAAAGTTTTTGTGTGTTTTTCATTTTTCCGTTTAAATATTTTTTTGGTTTTTTCAGCTGAAAAGAAAAAAAGAGGCGATTTTATATTAAAATAAAGTTATTTCTTAGGCGCAATGAAGTTTGTAATTTAATATAAACTAATGAAATATATCTGCAATTAGACACATTGAAATTGAAAAATACTTAAACTAGATTAAAGAAAGGCATAAAAAGAGACCAAATCGTATTGTATAATGTTAACCTTTTAAAACTCAAAATCTTCAAATTCCATATTTCTAATTAATTGGCATAGATGTACGCATTAAAAAAATACGTTTTACTTTTAAATTTGAAAATTTTCAATTAAAAAGGATAAATCAAGGCGAATTAATACAGGTGACATTTTTGAGTCATCTGTTAATTGTTTATTTATTTGGGTGTATACTGAATGTCAAACTTTGCTTAAATTTTGTGAAAAAATTTGTTAAAATTAAAAATTCAATAAAAAAAAACTTATTTAAATTTCATAAAAAAAAGTGAATATTAAATATAAAAACAAGGTATTAAAAGTGCGAGGGGATTAAGTGGAGCCACAATAAATTTGCAAGATAGGAAAAATATTTACCTTTTAAAGCAAGTGTGTATATTTTATAACCAAACAATTCCCTTATTTATATTTTCAACAAATAATTTTGACAGTCACTCTTACTTTTACCAAAAACAAAATACATAGTATTTTTTAAAAAAAAGGGATCTGTTGATGCGGTCACCGGTATTAATTCGCTTGGGATAAATTTTATAAAAAGTGAGTCTAGTTGACAGGCAACAACAAGATACAGTGATAAATAGGGAAAAAAAGTGTGAAAAAAACTTAATGCAAAAATTCGAAAACATTTCATATTTATTTCATTTAGATCCGTTTCTACGAGTGAAAACTATTGAAATAGTTAATGTAGCAAAAAGCTACGATGCATTTCTCATCCACTTTATAAGTAAATATAGCGGATTTTGGTTACTTAAGTCGAATTTTGTTCGCCCATTGTGGCCAGTGACCGTCTTGATCCTGGAGAACTGCTGGCCGCGAAGGTAAGTCTACTATTCCTTTTTGCTTGAATTAAATCATCTTAACAGCGTAAATTTTTACAGAGATTCGCTACCGTCCAAGTGAAAATTTCCTGATAATATATTGACTTTGATCGGTAGGTTTTTGTATTTCCATATCCTTTAAAAACACAGAAGAAAGTTATACATTGCAAGTTCTAAATATTTATTCCAAACTTAAAACGTAAAAAATGTTAAATTACGATCGCATGAATTTTCTAGTGTCGGTAAAAATACACATTTTTACTGATTTCCTGCAATATTGTTACGAAACCCAAGAGACAATAAACGAAAAGTCTGGGCTTTTCACTGATTAATAATTTCTTAATGTATCCGGTCATGTGCGACACTTATGAACATTTAACATTTTATCAACATGAAAATGTGTGAAGTCCCTTTACTTATACACTTCAATTACACAAGGGAACAAAATTTAACTTTTTTCTGTTGATTGGAAGTTTGATGCAATTTTTTTTACTAATTTGAAGTCGATTGATTTCAAAGCTAATCTCTGTTTTTCTCCATCAGCTCGCATTTTTAAGTTCCAGGTACTGATCGTATTTCTGAATCTCTTTCAAAAAATTAAAAACTCTAAAAATCATCACTTACATAAATTCATTAAGCGATTTTCAAAATTTCTCTTTTGTTAGCTCTAGTGTTACCTTTGAAAACAGTAAAAAAAAATTACATAGTTTGTATTTTTAAATATCATAAAAAATCCAAATCGGGAAAAAGTTAAAGTCTTATTACATTCACGGGAAGTCACATAACCTATGAACAAAATGAGACATAGAATATAAAAATCGATGAACGTTTTATATACAATGAAGTGAAGGTACCTCATTTCTAAGTGAAGGAAAAACGTCCTTAAATAGAACAGCAGCAAACTGTTATTTTTGTATGGAAATCTCGATTTTTATCTCTTCAGTAAATTGTAAATAAAATCAATAGTTGTGCACCGATTACAATGAAATAAAGCTCATTTCATTCGAAATATATCTAACTAATTATTTTTATGCCAAAACCGTCGCATTTCTATGAATTTTAAAAGAACAAAAATTAAATTTTTCCTTTTTTTTCAAAACTTCAACGATATCTCAGAAACTACTGGGCAACTTTAAAACCAGAGTAAGCGCTGCTTAAAGACTGAGTATGGTCAACCGTTTTTAAGTTATTGTTATATATAAAGCGGGAGTGCATGAATTTTAAAAGTCATTTCCTTCGAATTTAACTAATTATTTTAAGACAAAACTGTTATTTTTGTCGCATTTTTATTTTTTATAAATTTAATTCTTTTTTTTAATATGTTCTTTTTTCAAAACTTTGTCGAAATCTCAGAAAATACTGGCCAAATTTAAAACCAATGTAAGCACGGCTAAAAGGTAATATTGTTGACGAATTTTAAATTTTTTTCTTTCCAGAATATCGTCAACCATTGCATTCGAAATATATTTAGCTAATTATTTTTAGACATTATAAAGAACAAAAATTTAATTTTTTTTTAAAATGTTTCTCTTTTTTTAAAACTTCAACGATATCTCAGAAACTACAGGCCAACTTTAAAACCAATGTAACCGCGGCTTAAAGATACAATTATTGACGAATTTTGAATTTTTTCTTAACTGAATATCGTCAAACATTTCTAAGTTATTGTAATATATGAAGCGCAAGTGCCTTGATTTTGGACATAACGCCTTATCGTGAAAAGTGGAGATGATAAAAAAAAAAAAAAAAATCTAAGTGCAGGTTTGGATTCAGCATCCCAAATAACCTTAAAACAGCATTCAGTTCTTAATCAATAAAAACGATGTTCCCTTGTGTTATTAATGAAAACTTTTCCATTTCATTTAATAAAGTTATTAAAACCTAAAAAAATTATATTTAACTTTCTCAAAATTTGTTATTTAAGAACTCTGCACATAAGAAACATTGAAAAAATCATTTTCCCTGAAAAAAGAAATATTTGCCAGACTATTTTTTTCTATTTTCCATTACCGAAAATTTCCATTATTCGTATCTCCTCTAGCGTAATGGTAGAAATACAAGTCATTTTATATTTTATACTGATAAATAATTTTTTTATTACATTACAACCATATTCATACATGTATCTATATGTATGTATGTATCTATGAAGTTAAAAAAGAATCGACAATAAATATAGATTTAATATTAAATTTACATATCGTCACTAAAAATCCAAAAGGTCGTAAAAGTCAACAGACTTAAAATCTACTCTTTTACCCGACTGTCATGGAAAGGTAATGTATTTCTTGCAAATTTTGTGTTTATGTATTGCATATTTATGAATTATTTTTTTGTTGGCTTGTTTAAGTTCAAGAATTATTATGTTATTGCTTTTTTAATAAATAAACTCCAAATAATAAATAATTTATGCATTTTTATGTATTGAAATTATTTAATTTATAAAAAAAAAACATTATTAATCGGTTAACCGATCAATCCCAAAATTAACCGATTACTAACCGATTAAACCAAAACCTCGGTTAATTAATCGTGCGATTAAATTAAAAAAAAGTCCGATTAACTTAATACCCTAATACTAACTGAGGCCTCAACGAATTGTCAGTCCGGTGCTGTGCCACCGGGGGCTACTGACTCCCGGGGTACCAGAAAGGATCTCTGGTCAGCCGCGATCGAAAAAGATCGTGAAGATCTCCAGAGAACTGTCGATTTTGGATTTTTGCCGAATTCCAGGTATTTACTACCTGATTTCCCTGGAAGATGTAACGCCAAAAGCTGAAATATACTTAAAATGATCCCTAAAACCCCATAAGGGGTTTATAATTTGTGGTTAAAGCCAAAGTTAAATACCAAGATTGAGCTTAGCGGGCGGGACACAATTGCAAATTATAAACAAAAATACAATTAATGAGTTCCCTCAACTTACTGAATGTGGGATTTAACTTTGACTTTTAGTTCAAAATGTAGTCTGTTAAACCAAAGTGGAGTTTACCTTGGTTATAGTTGATATTTATTTTAATTTCACAACTCTGTTTCGGCCTTTTCAGTGCTTAAAAAATTGTCTTTGTTGCAATCGAGGTTTGGATTTTATTTAAATATTTATTTTATTAACTGATTCTAATATACATATTCAGTCAATTACATTATTTTCAAGCATAAAGTCGATTTTGCATTTTTTGTCTCTTAGGGCCTTTTTAATTTTAGATGAAGGTATATAAAGAAGCTGGTCATAATGATGAAAAATTGCAAAAAAAAAAAAAAAAAAAAAAAAAAAAAGTCAAGAGTGTTAAAAAATAATTTTCCTCTAAGGTCAATGGTTTAGCGAGAAAAGTAAACCTTTTTCCATCATAAAGTGTTACTTATGAAAATAAAAAATTAAATTTGTTGAAGGCATTAAAACCATTATGATTTTTAAAGGTTTTGCCGGAAACCATCAGTTCATGCATGCTCTTACATGCATATTTCATATAATTTTTTTTTTTGAGGTTTTACATACTTTAGATTTTTTTTTTATACATGAACTTTGACGTAGATGGATTTAGAATTAATTTTTTTGCAGATTACATAAGTTTCAGATGAATGAAGTTGGCTTTTTCCTTAAAAACTTTAGAAAAATCGTGTTTAAATCATAAGCATTGATAACGGTTATGTTGATGTTATGCATAAATAAGTGATTTTTAAAAATTTGTACCGTGGAAATGTTCTGGTGTTAAAAATTAAACAGTGATGGAATATATTTTAAGGTTAGTTCCAAAATGCATGTTCTTAAAAACAAACAAAAAATTCACTTTAACATTACTAAAAGAACACGCGGCCCAACTTGTTTTGCATTAAAAATTGTAGAAACAAAATCAAATACCGATATCTTTAATATATTTCCAATGTTTTGCCAATAAGATTAGACAACATTTTTAAAAATATAAAAATATTAATTCGGATTTTTTAAAAAATGCAGCAAAATCGATTCAGTGGGAAAAGATTTACGAACCAAAATATGGAACAACCTGCCTACAAAATTGATATTTCTCTTGCAAAAACTAACATAAGCTTGTAGAGAAATAAACCCATTGCCACTAAATTGTGCACAGATTTGTTTTATAGGACTAGAAAATACACTGACAAATTTTGTGAAGATCGGACTATTATTTACCACAGCTCACTCTCGAAAAACGCTGCAATGCGTCTAAAACAGTGACAAATAATACTGGTAAAATTTATTTAAATTTAGTTTTGTGAGAATAAAGCTACGGTCGCATTTGGCAAATATTTGACGAAAAAAACGTGACCAACAGGTTTACTTAAATGTAATTCCAATATTTATATTGACTATGACACCATATCTTAAAAGAAAATGTTAAAATAGTTTTTTGGTATGTCAAGCATTATAATTTGTTTTATTTTTTGATATTAAGGCCATATTAACAAATGTAGTGGATACGCTCATATGGTCAAATATTCAGCATAGTTGGGGGTAGTGCACTAAATATTGATTTAAATCAGAAGTGAACTGTCACTAAATAAAACTGTAAAAAAATTAGTTTGCGCTCTTTTTTCACCACCTTTAGTGATGATTGCTATTTTTTTAACTATCACTAAGAAAAATTAGCGATATTGCAAATTTGTTCACTATCACTTAACAAAGATTGAATGCAAAAATCTGCACTCAACAAATAGTGCCAAATTTGTACCTGCAATGAAAAAGGCTGCATATAAACAGACTCTCACTAAAATTTGAAAAATTTAATTTTGTATGAACATAATTTTTGATTCTTGTTATGATATTCATAAGAAAGGAAATTAAACAATATGAAATTTTATCACAATCGAAATAATTCTTGGCTTTTATCATGAAAAAATAAGTTTTTTGTTTGTTAATTTAGTGCACAATTTAAAGTTGCACTCAAATGAGTGAAGAGCAAAAAATTTGCAATAAACTGATGATTGCTTTTTTTTAAATCAAACTATTTTTTTTGAGTGCATAATTTTTAAGCATTACTATCACTCATGTTTAGTGAAGCTGCTTATTTTCAATTCCGCACTCAACATCAACAAAATGATTGCAATAATTACTTACTATTACTTACTGTGGAAACTGCAAAATGCGTGCACTACCGCCATCTGTGATATATAATAAGTGTGACCATAGCCTTAAAATCATACTAAAGGAATTTATTGATGATCAGTGCATACATTTCTATATGTCGCACATAAAGCCACTTTCCGAAAAGAACTTAAAAACGCCTAATGAGCTAAAACAATTACATTACTGTATTGAAATTTGGTATAATTTAGTTTTTTTTTTTAATACTAGAAATCACTCTACCGAATTTTGTGATTTTCCCCTCCATTCTACCCTCCCCGTCTTTAAAATCAGTTTAATAAACTTGGAGATTTTATAAAGTTTATTTATCTGATAAAGAGCCAACCTCTCGGTCAATGGTATTAGAGATTCGGCACAGACAAAAATAGTACTTTTACTTGTTATTCAATACATAATATATTTTCTTCTATAAATTTTAACAGTTTTAACTAATTACAGAAATAGTTATAATATACTCTTAACATTTGGTAGAGGGTTTTTCGATCTTGCCAAATTTTTATAACATCGTCATATTTGGTAGCTGTAGAGAAGTTTGTTCAGAATTTTACAACCAGCAAAATATGATATTATACTTTTAAGCTTCAAATAGTCGTTCAAATAATTTTTACAGGTTTTAAATAATAACAGTAACAAAATTTAACAAAACTGGCTTCTTCGCAACGATTTTCTGTCAAATTTTGACAATTTGTATCGAATTTCAAATCTGATCGTTTGAGTGTGTAAGTAAAATATAATATATTTTTAAAATCATGTAAATATTATAGCAAAATTTAGCAAATTAAAAAAACGGAAAAATTAAAATCTTATTATTTTACAATATTTTTACTAAAATATATTTTTGTCAAAAAATTTGTAAGTTTTTTTTTCTAGATAAACTCTCGCTATTTATTTATTTAGAATATTATTTTTTTCTAAAAAAGCGGAGCGTAAGGCAACAAAATTCGCCATAACAATTTTCGGAAATAGAACTGCAGAAAATGTTTTCCAATTTAAAAAATCTGCATGTTTCAACGAAATTAATTCATATCAATAGGGCTTGTTCCAACATTGTGAATTACTGTCGACCACTCATAAGGAACCAATACAGTTAAAAGTTGTTGACGATTCCATCTCTAGATTAAAACAACTAATAGAGAACAGTTACATAAGTATGTAAAAAAAGTTTCCTATTCACAATTAATTCTTTTGTTTAATTCGCTAATTCTTCGGCGACCATCACATTTTTTGATGTGAGTTGCGTTAATTTTGCGGTTGCACAAAGTTTGGTGTCGTTTAAATTAAAATTGAATGGCTTGTTTTTCTGTTACTATTGCTATTATTGATTCAACATTCTGCCAGACGGCGAACAGTTGCTCAATTTGCTAAAAACCGTGAAAAAATTAAAAATTCGAGTTTAAAATTTTGGGAATTGAATTATTACAAGTAACAAGAAACATATTACTGATCAAGCACTAAATAAATAAACTTAAATATATTTTTTTTTTAAAATCTTTACAACACCAAATTTAATGATTTTTGCAACGAACACAGTAAAAACGTGCCACTGCACAACGTGCTGGAGGCTGGAGAACAATTCTGCATCGAAAAGTCAATTTCGAAAAAATTTCAGTTGCGTTATGTTCGCGATTAGGGCTTGAAATGTATAATATTTTTATAAAATATATCTATGTATATAATATAAAATTTTTAAAATATTCCTAAGGATGTACAGCGTGTAAAAATGACATTTATATCTAATGGTGTTTTCTTTTCTACAAAAAAAAAAAAACACCTTGTTAAAAGGTAAATGTATAAAATGTCTTGCCGACCCTGCAATAATGCAATTTTTTATTTGACGAGAACAAAACACAAAATTGGACCGCCCTGTTTTAAACAGCTCACAAAAAGTTTGTTCATCAAAATATAAAAAAAATATTTACATTAATTAAAAAGTTTGACCTTCAAAATATAAAAACAATATACATAAACTAAAATTTGTTAATAGATTGATATTAAATAAATAAATAAATGAACAAAATGAATGACGAAATTCCAATTTCTTTAGTTTATTTTTTATAAAATATGTAAACAAGAAAATAGCTTTGCCAGATTGCTGATTTATTAACATGACGTTTTTTTTTCAAAAACAATATTATAACACCGAATCCACTTAAATTTTATATCACTGACATCCTATCATTTACAACGTAATGCTTTCTTGTGTTTTTACTATTAAATAATAGAAAAAATAACTATTAAAATTTAAAATTTTTACTGTCCTTATTAGAGGCGATTTTTTCCCAACTTCGTCCGAAAACCCTATATATAAACAGAAGCCATCTTTCTATAGGGCATTATCAACACTGCCGATTTAGACGGGGCGTAAAGTGCAATTTTTTAGAATAAAACAAGCCACCCTTTTAGAGAGCGAAGCATTTTTAAGAAACGAACATCAAATTGCATTTATTTAAATAAAATGTCACATTTTTTGTAGAAAAGAAAACACCATAAACCTAATTCTTGATCGTTTACAAAACCTTTTAAACATTTTAATTTTAAAACAACTAAGCCTGACAGTGAGTTCTCTATTGAGAACTCACCTGAAAATTTTTGTTGTTTGGGTTCAATTTATGAAGAAGCTTGTGAGCTTATAAATATAAGCTGTAAAACAAAAATAAAGGCTTTAAAAATCTACTACTATAATATGATAAATGTTTAAAATATTATATCCAATTTTTAAAATGATTTTTTCTAAAGGGTGTAACTATTTATGTTATTATCGATCGAAAATGCGCGCTGAGTATATACTAGGGTATTCATTACGTTAACCGTTAATCGGCTAACTGATCGGTTAATTTAAAATTGGGTTTTTCGATTAACGATTAAGCCGGTTAATATCAGTCGATTAATCGATTAACCGATGAAATAAAATTTTGAATATTTTGTAGTTTTATAACATATTTTTTTGTGTTTTTAATTTTTTGTTTCGTCTCATTTACTAAAGGTATGTGCTTGGAAAATATTTTTTTATACAAACAAAGAAAGCGATCTTAATTTTAAATAAGTTTTTGGTGTCAACAGCTTTTTGATTTACGTACTTTTTATATATATGCGTTAAGTTATGGGCTTCTTTCCATATCAATCTTTTAAGAGAATTTGCCGAAACCAGGTAAATTCTCTAATGGCATAATGGAAGATTTTATATGTTTAAAGAAATCCAGGAAAAGGACTGAGAAATTATATATTCTGTATTATGGGCCGCTTTTGTTTTCTTCAACATCTACAATGAAAGAATTTTTTCCAAGTCAAATTTTATCAAAACTAAAGAAATGAATCGCTTAAATCCTAAACATTTAAATCAAAATATTTGTTTAAAAGATTATTTAATAATTTCTTCTTAACATATTGACATAACAAATAAACTAAGCTTACAGTTTATTTATTAATTGATACATAATACGTTTTAATTAAAAGATATGTATTTCATATTTATGACTTATTTTTTTTTTTTTTTTTTTTGTTTGCTCGTTTTAGCTCGAGAATCGCTATTTTTACTCATAAACTCCAAATAATAAATCATTTATTAATTTGTATTCATTGGAATAACTTAATTTTTAAAAACAACTTTATAAGAATTAACCGATTATTAACCGATTAAATCAAAACCTCGGTTAATTAATAGCGCGATTAACCAATTAAGGCAAAAGTCCGATTAAATGAATACCATAGTATATACGGAAAAGTGAATACATGTTTGTGTGTGTATGTGAGTACTTGTATTATCATATATGTCCTATTATAAGTTATTAAGTATATAAAAATCAATATATGAAATATATGATGATGATACGAACCAGATTATTATTATGATGTTTGATAGCATATTCTTTGCTCTTCTCGTTTTTCACCCTTAATCTATTCAACATAAAACTTTTGATGAATGATGTTCCATACTTTAGTTTGAAAAAGTGAATATTTCTTAAAGAAACTAAAGAGGTGGCAAAAGTAATTCACAAATATATACATCCATGCAAACATTTATAAAAAAAAAAGAAAATTCATATATTTCTTTCATCAATTTTCCATCCTTTTTATTTTTACTTACATATATAAATTATATATTTACAATTCAACTGTTTACACAATCGATAAAAAAAAGAAAAACTACAATAGGATTTTTTTCTAAGTAAGTAAAAATTGGGTTTAAAAAAGATTATTCATATTGAGTTTTTTCCCTGTTTTTTAGTTAAATGTAATTTTATTTTTTTTTCACTTTTGCATATCAGTTTTGCTTTAAATGCTGTAACTCATTTTATTTTATTTTGTTTGATTAATATTTCTTTGCTTTTCTTAATGTGCTGTTACGACCATTGTATTGCTTATTTTTTTTTTTTAAAACATTCATCAATAAAATGAATGCTATTCATACATATGCCACATTCATCCATACAATCATTTGTTCATTCAATCATTGGTTCCCAATTAAAAAAAAACTGGCCTGTCGTAAATTATAAAAGGGACATAAGTTTTATTTTTATTTTGTTTGCTTTTTTTAAATAATATTTATGATAAATTGTTTTGTATTTACAATTTTTATTTAATTTTCGTTTTGATTAAGAATCGTTTTTATTTAATGTATTTAAGAGTATACACTTAGTGCCCGAAATGAGTCGAATACGTATCGAAAGTTAAATATTATTTTGCATTGCCTTTAACCAACAACAATTAAAATATGCATTGCTTTTTGTTTGATTCCCTTCTTAACAATTATTTTTTAATGCCGTTTTTAATCAGGCAATAAAATAATATGATGTCACATTAAAGAAAAAGAAAATATTTCATAAGATTTGTTCACACATAGCAGAAACAATTTTCCAAATTTGAAAATTGTATGTCATGACAGTTTATGTAAAAAAATATAAACTCAGAATTTTTGTTTCAAATTTAATTTCTCAAATTATTTACATATATTTCTGTAACAGACCGAAATTAACGATTTTGGTAATTTCACTTTATATTTCTTCAAGCAAACAATACAACTGTGTTGCTAAATTTTTGTTAACCCTAGGATTCTCGGTAACTTTGTACCACTGAAGGTACGTTCAGACTGATGAAATATTTGAAAGCAAACATCAAATATTTCATTAACGTAGTCTGAACACAAAATATTTTTGAGTATCAAATAAAATAACAGCTGATTTTGAGCAAATAAAAGTATTTGCCGGCAAACAAATATTTGTCCAATAGTGTGAACACAAAAAATCAAATATTTTAGTAATTTTTGAGCAAACATTTATTTGATATTACAAAAAAATTGTTAAGAGCAAATAACGACAAATAATTTTTGCCATGTTCCGGATAGAAGCAATTTTTCCTGTAAGTTTTCGGATTCTTTACAATTTTAAAGATTTTTTATAATTATTAGACTTTGCTATCATGCCGCTATTAGCAAATTTTTTCGAATTTTCGCTATTTTTGCAACATTTTTTTTGTTTTTTTCTTGACATTTTGTTTTTTAACCGATTTAGCGACTTCAAATATATTTAAGGGCTTGTTTCCAACTTTGCAATTGTTCGCAAATTTTAGCCATGTTCCCGTTACCCAGTGGCTTCCATTTTTTTTCTTTTACATTCTCCTGTTCTAACACTATAAGTGATGCTGATCCGCAGAATAAAATAAATAAATTAGCTTTTGCGCTCATTTTTACTATTTGAGAAATATATTTTTATTTTTGAACACTTTCATTAAATAATTATTTGATGCAAATATTGCTTTTAGTCTGAACGCATGGCAAACATGAATTAATTTATTTTATTTAACACTGTTTGCCAACTGTTTCATCAAACAAAAATTGTCAAATATTTGAACTTAGTTTGAACATTAAACAAAATATTTTTTTGTTTCACACAGTTTGAAGCAAATATCAGAACAAATATTTTCGTCAAATATTTCATTAGTCTGAACGTACCTTGAGTCTTGGTCTGGCCAGACCACAATTTGTACATCTAGAAACCCAAATAAATAAAAAGTAAATAAATATATTGTTTATTGAACGTATGCTATGAAAATTTGTTTTATAAACATTTTATTAAAAAAAAAATATGTTTCTTGAATATGGGGTAAATATTTTAAAATGTTATGTTAATTGGTTGTTATTGCAATCTTTTACAGCTCTGATAATAACTGTATATGCGAGTTTTATGTTCAAAAAAATGTATGTCAAAAAGTCTTTTATAGCCTATTTCCGATGTGCGAAAGAATTTTTTTTAGAATTTGTTTTTGTTTTCAATATATTTATACGAAAGAAAGAATTCTTTCGCACATCGGAAATAGGCTATTAGTTTGTAAAAAGTGAATATGATTCGAAATTGAAACTACAATAAATGTCTCCCAAAAAAATAATGAGCAATTTTGTGTTTACGTAAATTTTTTTTAACAAAAATGTTCTACTAAAAACTATTGCGTTGGATTCCTGAAGGGGTAATAATTTCACACCGCACCTGTATGTGACGAGAGAGGAGAGTGTTAAGTTACGGTCATACTAATTAAATATTTAACCAAATAAGCATAACCACTACTTTTTTTTAATAGTAAGTGAGATCGAGTGTTAATATCACAACATACAACTAATTATACGGTTAGACTAAAAAAAAAATGTGTTTTTTTTTTGTAAGATGTGGTATTAAAATCAAAGTAAATATAAGAATTAAAAAAAATTATATATTAGTTTGCCTGTTGGTCACGTTTTTTCGTTAGATATTTGCCAAGTGTGGGCGTAGCTTATTTGTTGTAGAAATAATTTTTACTTTGCCCTCTTTTATTCCTTTGCTTACTGCTAATTATTTTAATGTAGTTTTTTTCTTCTTTCTGAATCATATTAAAATCCATCAGATTTCTAAAAGTAGATTTTCATGAAAAAAACAAACACCAAAAAATAATTTTTTTTTGCAAGATTATTTATTTTCAACTGCTTTTGGTTTTATATTACATATATTATATGAGTGTGGAAATTTTTTAGATATTTTTTTATTAGATTTTATTACAAATGTCTAAAAAAAAAATTAAATTAAATTCCCTTGCGTATTTGATTTCAAGGTAATAAAGAAAAGAAATGTGGTAATTCCTTTAAAGGGCAAATAGACAAATAAAACTGGTACACAACGAGTCGACCTGTAATACTGAATGAAATGAAAGTACTCTAGATGAAGAAGATGGTTAGAGATGAGCAAGTGATTGGAATTAAATTTTACTAAATGTGTACGATATACAACAGAAACAAATATTATAACTGAATCTGCTTGGCGTAAGACTTTGGAAAATAATTTTACAATATTCTTTTTTCTTTAAAATGCTGCTGAAGGCTGAAAAATATAAAATACAACTCAATAGTTTACACACAGAGAACGCCAAGTAGAATTTCCACATTTGTATAGGCAATGCTATTAAATAGTATTTATTTTACTTAATAGTTTTAAAAAAAATAATACGGGAATTTTCATTATTTATATTTATTTTTTAAACATCAAAATAATTTGTCTACTCTAAAACTAACTAATTAAAGTTGTTCTTCTTGTAGTGACAAGTAAATTGTTTTCTATCTACTTTTGTAGAGTTGTTGTTGTTCCTAAAACGAACAAGTAGTAAATCGTTTATTTACCAACTTTTGTAGAATTGTTGGTGTTGCAGACGAAATTTTATCGTCTTTCACATTCTTCGACACCTAACAACTAGTAATAAACTAGTCTAAAACATTATTAGTAACAATTTTTACGCAGGGTAAATTTCTCCACGTCCGTATTATTTAATAGAGAATTAAAAAGAGATTTTTACTCGTTCCAACTTGGGTCCCTTTTGTTTTCGATGATTTTTTAATTTGGCTTCTAGCCAACTGAGCTATGTGCATATGTGATTTACAGTGTAAACAACGAGAAAGTACTTTATTAATAAGTTCAATGTTATGAGTTTATTATTTGTATTAAAAGCAAGTTGCTTCAACTTCTGCAGCTCAATTTATTTTCTATTCTTGTTTTAAAGTTTTCTGTTTTACTTTTTGCGGTTATAACTAAATGCTTCAAAAGAACAAACTTTATTCACAGCGAATCAAAGAAAAAAAATTTATGCACATCCATCTTTGTGCATATACCTACAAATAAAAACTCAAAGAGTGCTGACGTGTACAGGAATCTCCGTAAAAACCTCCTTTCTTTTCTCTCCTAAAAACTATAAAGTTAAGCATAAAAACTTTAAGCGTATAAGCCTAGACTTATTTACCATTAAAACTTTATGACGTGGATAACTACTACACAGTACTTTGTGACCGACTTCCACTTATTACCAAAATTATCAAGGCTGTAGAGTCGTCAGAAAAAAGTACTAACTCCGGCTCCGACTCCAAGCTCTGAAAATTTTAAAGTACGACTCCAAATCACTACTCCGACCCCAACTCCTACTCTAACCTTGATGCTAAATGTATATGAGACTGGTCGATATTTGACTTTAAGATCTTTTTATACCCTCCACCACTAGTGGTGATTGTGGGTATACTAAGTTTGTCTTTCCGTGTCAAACTTTTTTATTATGCATCTAAGACCCCATAAAGAACATATGTTCTGGTTTGTTAAGTAATTCTAAGTCGATTTAGCCATTTCCGTCTGTCTGTTGAAAACACGCTCACTTTCGGAAAACTCAAAAGATAAGAACAATGTTGGTGTCAAATTGCTTCAAGTTATCCTAAGCAGTTTGAAATCCAGCAAAATCCGATCAGTAGGATCAGAGTTATGAATCAAAATGTAGAACCACCACCTAAAAAATGCACGGCATGATAAAAGATTTTGCACAAACTCCTTCTATACGAAAAGAAGTTATACTGTACGTCTATAACCGCAATAAATATTGCTATCATATTGAAATGTGCTACGTCATAGCTTTATAGGACAAGAAATCACACTGTCAAATTTCGCGAAGATCCGTCCATAGTTTACCATAGGCCCCATATAAAGCCTACTCCAGTAAAATAGTTCAATACCCCTAAAACCGTTAAAAATAACACTATTATAATAAAACTTGGTACGTCACAGTTTTATAAGGCTAGAAATCATATTTCAACATTTCGTGAAGATCGGTCCATAATTTACCCTAGGCCCCATATAAAACCTCTCGGAAAACCATCTAGTATGTAAAAAAACGTAATAAATAATGCTATTGTAATACAATTTGGTACATCAAAGATTTAAAGGACTAAAAATCACACTATAAAATTTCGGGAAGCTCGGTCCATAATTTCACACAACACGCAATGTTTATTGTGGCTTTGCATTGACGTCAAAATTACGTCAGAAACACATGCGCATGTGTCTTTTTACATGCCGTGTACTATAGGCTTAAGACAAATTTCACACTGTATTGAAATTTGTTCCATTTCGATTTTTAATAACAGAAATAAATAACTCTACAGGATTTCAAGATGGTTAGGCCATAATTTACCATGGGTCTAATATAAATTCCCTTCTAAAAATCGTTTTAGTTTGGCATAAAGTGTTACGAATCATGATATTTTATTCAAGTCAGTTCAAATTGCCAGAAATAAAAGCACAACCCTGTCTGATTGTCGTGCAAGTAGTTTAAAGCGGAACCAATTTTTTATATTGCCGACCGTTTTTATAAATATTAATTAATAATTTATATTTCTCATATATTCTAACTGTATCTAACGGTATCAAAGATTCGGCACAGCCGAATATAGCACTTTAACTTGTTTTTAATGCAGTACCTTTTAAATGGTTAAATATAGCAAGAAAATGATTCTGTAAAAATTTCAAATCGATATTTGAAATATTGCATCACCAATTTCGAAGAAAATTTTTACATTTTTTATTCCGAAAATTTTTAGAGTCGGAGTCGCGAGTTTTTGTGGGTACTACATTCCGACGCGCAGCCCTAATAATTATATAGAAAATTTCTGAAATTTTTTTAAAATTATACATTTATTTCTTATTCAATTTGAAATGTAACAGTTAATGGCCATTCAAGCATTTTGTATAACAGGATGTCAACCGTTATCGTTCGATTGCATTTTCAACGACCAACAGCTGATTTACGGCCCACTAACAATTTTCAGCACGGCATGCACCAAATTTTTTTTATTATTTTAATTTTTTAAAACACAACCATTTATAAAATATACATATGTATGTATGTTTAGGTTTTTAAAATAGTTTTTCAATTACCAGGTATTCTCATTAGGGAGAGTTGTCATTATTTACACATGTAATGTCAAATTAATTTATTTGATTTTTGAAGCTTGTTTAAATTTTTTTCTTATTTTCATTTGCTTGGCGTTATATGGGTTTTAAAATTGAGAACAAAATTTCTACCTAGCCAGCAAAATAGTCCGACCTCTTTCAGATATCTGAGAGAAACGTCGGTAAAAAAAGTCGGAATCGTATACGAATTTTGTCAGATTTTTGACCCAAAAATTGATGAATTGGTTGACACGAATTCTGACAGACATTTCCTGGGAAGTTCTGGTTTTTTTGTCGGCATGTCTGATAGATATCTAATAGAAATCGGACGAAAAAGGCATGGGAAATTCTGATGTGTTTGTTGTTATTCTTAATGTTTTCTGACAGATAAATTAAAGGTTGTCGAAAGCAATTCTAACCTAAAAGAATTTCTAGTCTTACAAAAATGTGAAAGTAAGTTAACTGAGACTTTTATATGTAAACTGTTCTTTATTTGTTTTATTTATTTATCTAAAAGTACATACTTCAGTCACATGTTAATAAAATTAACTTTTTATTATTTCAATATTTTTAAGTTTCTTAAAACTTTTCTTTTGAGTTTTTCAGCTTTGCCACTTCTATCTTCGGACAAATTAAAAATTTGTTAACGGATCGTCCACGTATCCTATGGTTCTTGTTAAATCTGGCTATTTTAAATTAAATTTGTTTAGTAAACGAAAATAAAAACGAAATTCTTATATTTCAAGTTTGATTCTTATTTCTTCATCTTCTACCGTAGGCAGTTATAACTGCAGTTGAATGGAAATTAAAAGTTTTTGGTATTTCCACTCAATCAGGGAATTCTCCACGGTTGTCTTAAGTGCAACGAATTCTTGTGTGAAGTGTCTCAAGATTTTGTTATACTTTTCTCTTAGTTTTCTATTGTCCGGCATAGTTTTGCTCCGCTGCTATATTTTACAAGTTTTAAATAGCTGTGAAGATTGCAGCAATCACTTTATAATAAGGGTATTGCACAACAACGTTAAATAAAACAGAAAGTACAAGAAAACATATTTTTCTCAAACACGGTCATCACCACAGTACGTTTTTTCATCAATCTGATTTACATTTTATCTGATCAAAGACTTGCTAATGAAACTAGAACAATTTTGACCAATTTTATCATCGGTAGTATTTGAGCATATTACCACATTACTTTGGGCTTGGTTGGCATCATCTATTTCTAGAGAATCTACACAGAGAAAAAGTGGCTACAATAAGTTTGCAATTACAATTTGAGCTTCTTTTTTGAGTTTCTTTCTAAAAGCTTGACGCGATGTATTCATTTCTATAATATATTTATTCTGATTTTATTTTTTCGTTTTTTTACTTATACATTTTTCCATAACGTATTTATTCTTTTTTTATTTTTTTTCAAAACTTATTTATTGTTTTTTTTTATTTATATAAATTTTATTCGTACATACATTTTTTTTTTTAATTCTTTTTTTCAAAAATTAAATAATATTAAAAATATTTCAAATTATATGAAAATTTTCATTATTATTACAAAAAACAAATCGTAACAGTGTTTAAAAAAACACATTATAACAACTTCTACACGTCTGCATGACTTCAGTCAGAAATCTATTAGACACATCGGTACGAAAAATCGCCGATATATTCATGCGAAATCGATCAGAAAGCGGCCAGACAAAGTGTATATTTAATGTCTGACAGAAATTCTAACGAAGTCTCTCAGAATGAAATCAGACATTTGCAAGAAATGCCTGATTCTGACAATGTCGGAGTATTTTGCTGGCTGGGTACCCTACAAGAAATGCATAACCAAAACAAAAAAAATTTACTAACACACTTGCAACAATTTTATATTTAATAAATAAGTTAAAGAGAGAGACATAATGAGTTATAGAGAGAGGCAGAATCACATGTACACAAAGTTTCTGTCAGTTTTTTTCATTTTGAATTACGTTTGAATCGTAAAACCTGTCCATGGCCCAATTATTAGGTCTGCGCGAAACTTCAACAATGCAACAGGCATTTTGTTTGTGTAAGTTTTGTTAAAGATGTCAAAACCCAATGCATTTGTTTGTGTAATAAATGAACAAGATGCCAAAAACAATTGCTACAAAAACAATTTCACGGTGAATATACAACTCTACAAAAATCAGCAGGCGTTTCGAGCAGACCTACATTTTGGGCCATGAACCTGTCGACCGACAAGTCGAAAGTTATTGGGCCGCTTAGCACGATAATGAGTTACTTGTTGTAGATCGCCATTGGGTTTTAATTTTTAACTTACTTTCTTTTAAATTATGAAGGAGTTTTTAGTTCTAACAGTGAGCATATATCCTTTCCCTTACACATCTCTTTTCGTAATAATAACAATAACAATAATATCTACAACTAAGATTCTTTAGAAGTTGCTACAGTTAAATCTAAAGATTGCATCTTTTGCAATCTTTGTTTTCGCAATATACTCAAGTAACTTAACTACAAAGTTGATAAAAGATTACAACAATCTAGTGCTAGGATTTTTATTTTCTACTTTCCTATTACAACCACACTTTGCTTTTTAACGCGTGGCTTTATTGCCACATTCTTACTTCTGCACACACACATTCTGTATACCTATTTTTTCTTATTCCTACCCGTGTCTTTTCTAAACCAATTTTATATTTGATATAATAATAGTAACTATATCTATATGCAACTACTGAGTTAAGATGATAAATTTCTCTTAATAAAATTGTATAAGAAAAAACGAGGAATCCAAAAATCGTTTGTTACAGGTTATCATCACTTAGATGTATGGGAGAATATGTGTTTGTTTAAGGGTATTCCTGTGTGTGCTCAAGTACATGTTTTTGCTTGTAGTATTTTTGCCGTTGTAAAAATAAGAGAAAAGAGCACACACTTAAGATTTAACGGTAATAACTTGTTAAGTTGTTCTAGAATTTATGTAAACATTATTGCAAGTATTACCTGCGTCTAGATTTATATAGTTTGTTTAGTTGTGCACTGCTGTGTGTTTGTGTGAGTACGAAAGTTCTAGTTAAGTAGAGTGTTTAGAGGTGTGTGAGTAAAGCGCATATAAACATACACATGAGTGTTAGTGTTAATATTTGTGATACAAAAATATTCTCGCTGGTTTTTTTTTTTTATAAAATATCGTTCTAATCTAAATCAATCTCTATCAAATTATAATATTAGTCAATGAAAAAGCGACTTATTCCATCTTTCTGCAAATATATTGATTCTGCTCATCGTTTGAATCCATGCATTCTTTCGAATCAAAATGTATAATAACTCTTTCGGTTATGTATAAATTCTTGCGGTTCCTTCAAGGAACAAATGGCGACAACGAATCATTTCCATTCGGTCCGGTTTGATGATATTTGTTTGACTTCCCTCAAACTTTGATGCTTAGCTGCCGACACCAGGTGTGGAACGTCTGTCTGCCTTCGTGTTCTACCCGGTAGGTTCCAGACATCAATTAATAAAAAGTTGATGAGAATTCACGTCGTATTCTGTTGTTTTCCAAGTCTCACATGCAAAGAGAAGCACAGACTTAATAAAAAATTTAAAGATGTCAATCATTGTGTTTTTGGATATGGCAGAAATTTTCATTTTGATCAAAAGGGTACCGAATTCTTGCTTGGCTTTGGAGATTCGGTAAGCTAAATCCTTGCTAGAACCACCCGCCCTCTTTTGGTTCAACTTGACTAAAATAATAATGATGATATATTCTTTATTAGATTAGATGTTTAAATATCTGTTAGAAATGCATTGTCATGATGAAAACTTCTGGACTGGTAACATATTCGTTGATTGTTCTGGTAAACGGATCAAGTTTTCATAACACAAAAGACTCTGAGGATTGTATTAAATAGAGAACTTAACCATAGATAGAAAAAGTCATGCCTGGTGTTATTTTTTTTTTAAGTTTTTCGGTTATATCTATTAAACATATATTAACGAATTTTAAGTATCTCAAAAAAACCAGAAAGAATAAATTCGGATGTTTGATACCCTCTACCGAGATTTAGAACTTTTCAGGAGTGGGCTTTATATTATAATTCGTTACGGCATTAGGCGTTTTAAAGTATTATGAAAATGCACATAGTAACCCTGCGGGAAGTTTGTATTTATTTTTCCAACAAATCTTGTCTTGGAACTTGTAAAGTAGAATTAGTACCTGTAAAGAAAGAATTAATCAGTCATACGCGTTTTTTTTCTTTATATCGAAATTTTTTTATAAAATATGTAAAAAATAGTTTTATTGCAAAAAAATGCTAGGAAAAACTTTTGTTTTCCATATTATTTGTACATCAAAAGCGTACGAACGTACGTTCGTGACCCCAGGAAATGCCCATATACAAAAAAAAGCCAGCGAAAAAATTTTACACAAGCAAAACATCTGCACAAAATACACACAACCTATTCGTGCTGTGGTCATTACTAAAATTTTTGGATTGCTTATTACTTTATCAATTTTAAAAAAGAAACACTATGGATCATTAAAATATAATAAATGTCTGAAGAACCACTACAATAGTTCTGTTTTGTAACGAAGAACAGAACCATATATAATGTTCGTTACTTTCTTGAAAATAGCTACGAACGGTATTAACGGTTGTGTTTGTCTACACAAACACAAAAAAAAAGTTATTGTTTCTGGGTGTGGGAGCCGAACGCTAAATAATGTTCTGTTTATTTTCGAATACAGCTTGTAATAATGCAGAAAACTTAATAGGTACTTTATCGTTCACGATAGCTATTGGTTACGTTAACTATCAGGCACTTTATTACTTTGTTGTAATAATGACCCTAAGGATACTTTAACTTTAGCAAAATAGTCTCCAAGAGTTTAGATCCCATTGCTGTAAAAAAATAACATTTCGATCTGTACTTAATATTATTAAAAGATATTTGTTTAACTCTGCCCATTGTTATGGAAACGGAAACTATTCTCAGTTATAATAGAACGAAAAAAACACTCGTCTTTGAACCACAGGGATTCATTTGTTTTCCAATTTGCTTTGAGTTAATGAAAGAAAATAACCCGCAGTGTTACTCCAAACAATTTATTAAATCTTCTTGTGTTAACTTATAATGCCATTTATGACCTTCATCATAACATTTCCAAACAATGTTACACTTACACATACAAATTATTACAGACTAGTGGATTTAAAACTTTCGCAAAAATTTGGAGATTTTTAATCATATTCTTGTAAAATTTTTCGCTACAAAAGCACACATTTTTAAATCAACATTTTCCATTGTGAATGCAATAAGAAATTTTGTTGTTTAAAAAAAATATGCTAAACCCAATATTATTGAGAAATATCTTAATGTTTCGAAAAAAAAAATTGTTCCAACGTTAACAAAAGTAGAGCTCTCTATTTTCAAACAGCAACTTATTTATACAGCTAATATTTTACACATATACATAAATGCATCATCTGTTGTAGTCACATGTGGTTGTTTGGTGGCTGACTGGCTATTTCGGTGAGAAATGTTATGCTTTGCCTTCATATTTTTCTCCCAAATGCCACAACGACCCTACGTTTTATAGAAATGTGAACGTTGTGGGTCTGTGCTGACTGCAGGTTAAGTGGACTTAAAAAAGTTACTTTAACAAGGGATAAACTTTAACAACTTTGATTATAGATTACATATTAAGTTTTAAGATTTTTGTTGTGCTTGTATGGATTTTAATACATAAATTGTTTAACAGCTGAATTATAGTTACTGCAATGAAAATGTTTAGATTGCAAAAATTAAATTTTGTTTGGAAACTTTGGTTTACAGAAATTGATTTTATTTCCACCTTCAAAGAAAATTACTAACAACCTATTTTGTTTTGAAGGCGAAAATTAAATCTATTCATGTGTAAACCTGTAGCGAAAAACAAATTTAAGTTTAGATCTTAAAGTTAAAATTTTTTGAATGAAGGATTTTTAAAATAATATTGTATACAAATTGAGTGTGAAAGAAATCTTGACCATAGGTATGGGCAATAAATATCGATATATCAAGATATCGATATTTAAAAAAATAGTCTATATATGAAGCAAAGCCGCGAATAACGTTGTAAAAGCCACTTTTTGCAAAAACTGTTTTTTTACAGATTACCGTTAACATAACTCTCTTACACTGTTTAAACATCAAATCACCACAAATTATGCACCTTAATGCCGTCAAAATACGATACAAAGAGTCAGGCAGTGGAAGAACGTTGTAAGTTACAAGCAAATTGATGCAAACGAAACGGTTTTGTAACGTGGAATAACGTTTTAAATGACGTAGTGGAAAATGTTTTAAATGACTTCGCAATTGTGGATTTGAAACGTTTTTCCACTAAAAAAATAATTATGAACTGCAATTTAGCATGTCATTTAAAATTCGATTTTCTTGATATTTTGCATAAAAGTTTTTATTGTCATTATTTTTGATAATCTAAAAAGAAAAATTAAAAAAAATTAACCCTGCCTGTTGAAAACGTTTTTTTGCTCTCCTGAAAAATAATTATATTGTAACTTACAACGTTATTCGCGGCTGTGCTTCATTTATCGCCAATATTTTAAATACCCAAATATCGATATTTTTACGACTATAAAAGTCGGTACTTCTAAGAACTCTTTATAAGAAAATTCAATATTTCAGCCGTTTTTCAACTGCTTTAAAATACTATTGTTTTTAAGGGTGTATGTCTTCCTGGTGGAAGCCTTCCAAAATGATAACAAATAACGAAACTGCTCTCTGCATTTAATGGAAAAAGACATACACAACTTTTAGAAACAAAATCAGATCCTGTTAAGGTTTCCTCAGTATCGTCCGAAATTGTTCCTTTGGCTGTAGATTAAGAAGAAGACTAACAGGAGATCAGGAGTTCTCGTTTGACTAAATCAATCAATAACATTACTTGTTAAATTGATTCTTTCCTTTTTTTTTGTATTTTATTGAATTTTTAGCTTTTATTGTAGAATTTAATTTAAAATGAAAAAAAAAACAAAAAAAATTTACAATGGAAGTACATGTTATATGTTTGTTCATAAGTATTTATTTACATATGTATGTTTGGTTTTTATTTGGTAACAATAATTTCAGCTAAATACGTTTGATATACCAAAATATCGATATTTTTAATAAATAAATATCGATATTTTTAAGGAATATATATACGCTATATGTATATCGATAAATTTTTTCCATTTGCCCATCACTAACTGACCATATTAAAATTTCTGATCCCTTTAAAAATGAAAACAAAAATCTTATGTCCTATTTAGATCTTTCGTAAACCATTAAGAATTCCAAAACCATTAATAACTTAACGGCAAAAAATAAAAGAATCTTTGGTCCCAACTTAAAACATAAATTTTTTTTTTATTTTTAATTTTTTTTTTTTGAAAATACTAATGAAAGAAATGGAACCAAATCAAACATTGGTTTCAATTGGTATGCAGTTTCAGATATGAATAAAAAAAGAACTAAAAGGAGTCATTTCTTACTGTATGATATATTCAATATCAAAATAACTTTACATTGTACTGAATGATAAATGGTTTTGAAATAAAGCAAACCACAAACGTAACTTTTACTCAAACTCAAACTAAATTTAAAGTGGACCCATACAAATGACAACTGATTGGATAGATGGCTGTTGACTCTAACAAACATATTCGCACAGGCATACAGACTTATACATACATCGCATACACATACATATATATGTGTTGCATACACATACATACTACTATCGCAACCTCAGTCATGTAGAAAAAAAAAACAATTATATAGTATAAATTGGTTTTTTTTTATGGGTGTATGTGTATATATATTCTCGAACACATATAAAAAGATTTTGTTCAATGCAAAACAAAAACAAATTAAATGAATCTTGGAAAATATAGTACACAAACCAATCAAAAACAAATGAAATTTCATGCTGTGCAAATCAACATTTTTGATACAAGAACACAGTGGTCTAAACCTTTTTCTCCATTTTTCTTTTTCTTAATGTTGTCCGATGAAATGAATAGAGTTGGGAGTTTTGTGGTAGAGATTTCAATGAATTTTTATTTTTAGAATTTTTCTGTATTGTTTGTATAAGAAGGGGGGCAAAAACTTAAATAACTCTAATAAATTGAATGTTTCACATGCACAATAGGACGAAAATATTGTTAAGACTCTATCAATGCCCCTAATTTCTACTAACAGATATCTGGCCGTGCTCGTGCGTTACAGTTATTTTTACCTATCCGGTAAAACTATTTTGATAATTTCCACATTTACTTTGCCTACGCAGCAAAAGTTTTCTGCAATTTTTTTTTTTTTTTAATATAACCATTAATCATTATTATTAAACGTTTCCTTATATTAAAAACACATTACTGCAGAAAATGTTGTTAACATCAAAGAAATTTAATTGATACTATTTATTTGTTAACTGGTGCAAATTTTATTAATTTTTTTTATTAGTCCCACACATTATTTAATTGAAATCAATTTTTATGTTTGTTCTGTGTACATGTTTTTAACTTCAAATTTTATATTAAAATATGTCAACATTTGTATTTTTATTTTAATTAACTATCGAAAAATACCCTTCACTTTAACCAGTAGGTAAGACCCAATTTACAATGTGGACATTGCTTGCCAGACAGGCGAAGCTTTTGCGCGAGAGAGGAAACAAGTAAAGTGTGTCATGCATGCAAAGTCGCCTCCTTACTAACAAACTTTGTCTGTCTGGCAAGAATGTTCACGTTATAAATTGGGTCTTAGACATACGTGTAAAAATTATGTAAACATCCATTACACCATAGATATCTATTCACAGCTAGATATCTATTTCGTTACTTTAATTTAGAAAAGGCTTATCTAACATACACTGATAGAAAAGGCATCATAACGATGATGAATTTTGACATCAGTACAATGACAAGTGTCTTCGTTTTTTGACCCTACGACACTTTACAACACTGTGATATCAGCCTTAACATCACTTGTCCAAATTGCCATCAGGGTCAAAAACTTAAGTTATGTCATTAATGGGATGCCACATTGGCATCCAGAAATGACGAATCAGAGCCGGTTTTGTAAAGAACGTCATCAGTGCGATGACAATCTGTCATCAAACTGAGTCATTGTAATTGACCTTAAGTCAAATTGAGAGAATGTCATTATTTACTTACCCGTTACACATGTTTGTTTAACTATATATTATGTCATCGAACTGATGACAGTTTTTCAGTACTGATGTCAAAATACATAAGCGTTATGACGACTATTCTATCAGTGTACACAAAATGTGGCGTCGAATTGATGCCACTGTAGTCATAGCGTAGATGACGCATAAAATATGACAATATTTTGGAATGACGTTCGTCATTATATTTTTTTTTCATTATTTATTTATTGAAAATTCATATATTAAATATGAACTAACAATAATTAATTAAATCTTATACTGATACTTTTGTCCTGCCAATGCCAGACGAAAATTTTTCTCATCACGGGTTCGTCATTGTGTTGATGTCACTTGTTGCCTCATTCATACCATTTGTAATAACATTGATGTCACAATTCTGATGTTAGGGCATCATCAATGTGAAGATGCATTTTGCTATGAGTGTATACACTTTTTAAAGCTTGAGACATAAAAATTGATAAAAGAAGAATAAATAAAAAAGATGTTGCATAATCTTAGAACTATAAGAAATATTGGAACTTTGCTATATTTGTTATAGTTCTGAAACAATGCATTAGCTTTTTCATATATTCTTTTTTGTTATCAGGTTTTATGCCTCAAACTTAAAAAAAATTATATGTTAGATACGCCTTTTCTAAATTAAAGTAACGATTTATAAAAATTACGGGCATAAATCCAATTATTTTTGGAAATCTTCGATATATTTAAATCATCAATTTTAATTTTCATTAAATTCTTTTAATTAAAGAAGGAATTTTACAACATGAAATATATTAAAATTTATTGAAAATTGTCCATCATTGACTAAACACGGGCTCGAATTCAGATCGAATTTACATGTTTTGAGAGCAACCACATTCACATCTTCAAAATTCTTTGCAGTTTTAACATTTCCGCCACTGATGGCAGTCTGTAGTCAAACATCAATTTTTTAGCCAATGGTATTGGTGGATCGAAATTTGGTGTAATTGATTTTATATTTTTCAGTTTATTGATGTATATGCATCATACTTATTTCTCTTTTATCTTCAATTAAACCATGAACAGTTTAGTGAAAGTTCATCAGTGCCGGGGTTGCGGGTTCGATTCCCGTCAGAGACTCTGGTCTCCTGCAGACAAGCGAAGAGCTTCGCGGAAAGAGTATAGGTGAAAAAAAAAAAAAAAAAAAAAAAAAAATTTCTAGCCCACAGTTTGATCCAGAATGGTTTATCGGCTCTCCTGAAAAATTTGATTTTAAGATATACGAGGTTGCGCATGAAAACCAAAGATATATACATATTTATATCTCCTCCACAAAAAAATCCATTTATGTATTTATCTACAATTAAGCCGGCAGCAATATTAGAGATCAACGATTAAATCAAACAACTTCTTGTGCTTCAGGCCAAAAATTGTCTTTATATTTTTATCAATAAGAAAAAAAGACCTAATATGCACGAAGATAAGAGACTTAGACCAAAAGACAGTATATATAAAAATAACTATTTAAGCCGGTTAAGCAGTACTGGAGTCTAAAAACTCTTATACATGTAAGACTGGTCATTAATTAAACTCCGAAATCTCGGATTTTGTTAGTGTATTTCCAATTTTTTCAAACGTTTTATTAGTAGGCTTTTAACTTTAATTATATATTAAGTTAAGTTGTTATTTGGATTAGTGTAAAATAATTTTAGAAAATTGACATAAAATCACTTTGGTAATTAAATGTTGAATTTTAAGCAATTTGTAAATAACATAGATTTCACCGATTTTCAACAATTTTAGTTAGAAACTTAGTTAAGCAACTTTTATCAACTTTAGAAAACACTTTTAGCAACTGTAAATGTGATTAAGCAACTTTTAAAAACAACTTTTCCACCGATCACTTTAGCTGCTGTTATCTTATTCTTATCGCATGTAGGTGTGGCGAATATTTACTAACGGCAACTTAACCCTTTTATCACTTTACATACATTCCTACGTTGAAGGTCTTCAAAGATTTTTAAATACTTTATGGTTATTGTCGTCTAAAGTCAAACAATTTTTCATAAAAATCTTTGGGATAAACCAAAAGAGGTTTTTAAGAAATAAGTTTTATTTTTTAATAGATGTCCACAAGAATCTTAACAAGGTGACATATTTCATATTTCAGGTCGAAAATAATTTTAAAGGGACCTACATCTAGAGACTAAATTCGTTATTAAGATCTTCTTTTAATGTTAAAGTTTTTTTTTAAGTCTTTAGTTAAGACCAAACTAATTATGATATAGAGATTTATGACTAAACCCGAAAAGGTCTATGATATGGGCGACAATAATTTTCTACAAAAACCTAACGCAAAAGCCGAAAAATAAGATCTGTAGTAAATAAATAAATAAATAAATAGTAAAAACACAAAAAGGACTCAAGTCGAAATATGTCTGTACCAGGGATGTTAAATGGGGTTTTAAATTTTGTACCAACTTTCAAAAAAAATGTACTTTTTGGATCTTCACGGTACCATTTTTTTTTAATTTATTAAAATAACAAAAAAGTACATACAAATTCAATTGTACACAAAAACAAAACTAAACATTGGCATACATTACGTTACCTTAGTCGGAAAAAGTCCTAAGTCCAATTTTCGTCGAAATTGAGATTTTGATGTAGCTTGCTAGTATAATTCAAAATACATCATTTACAAGCAACAATAATACCATTATTTTGTTTTTTCTTGCTGGAATGCAGTGGTAGGAAAATATGCTAAGCCCAAAAAAATTTTTAAAAAGTAAGAAAATATGCCAAGTCCAGTTGAAAGGAACAATTTTTTTTTTCAAGTTGGATTATAAAGAATTACAGCAATTTGGCAATAGCTGCAATATTAAATATCTACAAAGTGATTACAGTTTTAAATGTTTTTGCATGAATTGAGAATTTTGGTAATTTTCAAAATGTTTTTCGTCCTTGTTATAACCACACATTTAATACAATCTTAAGTATTTACTGTCTTGAGTCTAATTATATACGGGTTTGTAAATTTTAAAAAATATAAAATATTGCAAAATACCATAATTATATAGTTTGTTGACGCCGAAGGTAACTATTTATTATATTGTATTACTTATCGGCCTGAACGAGGTAAAGGACATCACAAGGTAAAGGATATTCGTAATTATACACCAAATTGTGAAATAAAGTATTAACTTCGTTTCACCGAAGAGTGAAACAATTTACCATAGAAAACAAATTAAAATATAAAACCTATTAATTTTTCAAGTTTGGAACCACTCTACAACGAAAGAAGGAAAATATCGACAAGAAAATATGAAGACCTGCAATTTTTAAAACTCTTATTCTTTTTTATTGTTAACCCTTAAATATTTTGTTTTTCAACACCAATAAAATAACTACATTCTTGTAAACACCAAATACATTTACTTTTTTAATAGTTTTATTGAGCTATTTTTGGTTACAGCGAATTCCAGTGCAACGAATTATGCTTCATAAGGAACAATTCCTTATATTAAATTCCAGAAATAAAAGAAAACATATTTAAGGAAAATATGCTAAGTCCCTACTAAAATAATGAAATGTCAAAGAGCAAATGTGCTAAGTCCAAAAAACCCTATAAGTTCGCAAATTATTTATTTTAAAATCTTACGACTACTGGTAAATTAAGAGGATGGACTAAAGAAAAAAACTGCATTTACAGACTTTTAAAAAGTCTACTAAAAAAAATATTACACAGTTTTTTGTCTCTCCTGAATAGTTTGAAAAAATGGACTTAGCACTTTTTCCGACTAAGGTAACGATTATATGTATGAATTAAATAAGTCTTATAAATATATGAGATCAAAATCGGGCACTTATTTGTTTAGTTAATAAACTATTTGGAATTTTTACATCATAGCAGCATGAATTTGTCGATATTAACCAATCCTTTATTTGTATAAGACTTAATAATGTTGGCACATGTAGTATGTTTCTTTTTTTAATTTAATTATATTTTGAAAAGAAAAAGGTCTTTCCACATTTGCAGACGAATGTGGAATGGATTAATTTCAGCAACTAATCTAGAAATGTCAGGAAATATACGGACATTCAGCTCATTTTGTAAATTAGCTACTGCCGAACCAAAACTACAAACGTTTTCAATTTTAAACGATTGCAGTTGCTCGACATCAGTTAAAGCTCTAAATTGATTATTGATTGAATCAAAATTATAATTGAATTCGGGAAAATTTTTACTAGAAGAGGTACAATACTACTTGTTTTACCTGAAATAACATTTTCAGAAGTAAATTTATGGAACCACATTAAACTTCGTTAATAAAATTGACTTTGGATCTCAAAACTTCGCAAAATTTTATATAAAAATGTTTTGCATTTTCTTTAATTTCTTTAACAATATCAATATTGATATTATTTGTAGAAATATATTAAGCCACTTCTGTTTCGCAATAAATTTCTTCCAAGGGCATGTGAGTTATGTAAAGGTCTACGATAGAGATATCACATTCATCCAAAATATTTTTATTGATGAAATTACGTGAAATTTTTATTCATGAAATTACGTGCTATTTGGAGGAACAAAAAAGTTAGCCCTTGTAAAAATACATGCATTCGAGCATCTTCTGATTGCATTTCTAAATTAACCATGTTAATAATTTAAAGTGCATATTGCATAAAAAATACTATTTAAAAGAAGGAGTTTTAAATCTTGATGAAAGATATAATAATTTAAAAAATAAATGCAATGAAATGGACTTAATAATTTGTTTGATATACTAAAAATTAAAAAAAGGGGGAACTATGACAAATTTTTAAATTGTACCAAATGAGTCACAGTAGTACCACGGTACTTTAAAAGGTCAAAATGTTCCAAAAAAAAGTACCAACTTTAACATCCCTATTAAATTGATAATTAACAATTAAAGAATAAAATTATCTTATGTTGAAATAAGCCTTTGGATAAATTATGATAAAAAAAAATCGAATATTATTGGCAACCGAAGAAAAACAAAAACGTATTTTACAAATGGTATAATATGTTTTTCTATGTCCAAGAAGCATTACCAAAATAAATAATTTTATAACGTCACGTTTATAACAAAAATTTTTTCTCTAAGTGAGGAACGGGCCACATGTGAATCATTTATTGTGGTTTCAAACTTTTAGAATTCTAAAAAGCCTTTTCGTTAACTTTTAGATAGTGTAACTCATTGAACATAAACTTTTTAAAGCTTAAAGAGGAGTTCAAGCAATCTTTATTTTACAAACAAAATTCTTCATTTTGTTTTTTTTTTTCAGTTTTAATCACATAATTTTTCGAAACGTTCATAAATTTATACATATCGGAGATAAAAAGAAAAACACAAGATAAAGAAAAATATGAAACATTAATCATTTGACTTGTAAATTAGCAATTAATTACATTTGAAACCCTAAAGAAATATTCCTAAATAAATAGAGAAAACACCTTCATATACACCTACATTTTGTGATGAAAAAATAAGGTTTCAAGAATTTTCATAGATGAAAATCTAAATTACATAGAGTCTTTGGGTTGGGTGAAATAAAAGAAAAGCAAATGAAAAGTAGCAAACAGCTTTTGGGAAATGTAATCTAAGAAAATATGTTTTTAATTTTACACAATGCTTGCTATTAGCTTTTATATGACTAAAACAGATACAGTTAAAAAAATATTTACTAAGACACAAATACACACATGTAAAAAAAAAATTGGTATAAACCAAACAAGCATTTATTATAGCGAAGTTTTGGAAGATTCGATATTTTACGCTTATCATATTATTTAACTAAAAGGTGGTCCAACCCAAACGCATAATGTTTATTGAAAGTAAAGCCAAAAGTTTGTAGCGAATTATCTTAATATTTTTTATTATGATAGAAGGATCTATGACAATTATGGGTGAAACAAAATATCGGCCAAATGCTCGCGATGCCTACGGTGACATGCGTCTATCCGATGATCCATATTTTCAATGACTCTGAGATATAATTGAGGTTCAATGTCGTTAATGTGCCGAATTATCTCTTTCTTTAGCTCTTGAATTGTTCTTTGGTTATTTAATTACACTTGTTCCTTTCAATATCCTTAAAGAGAAAAGTTCAACGGTGTCAAATCACATGATCGGGGCGGCCAATAAACATCGCCACGAAGTGAGATAACACTGCTATTAAATTTATTGCGCAAAAGAGCCATTGTTATGTTGGCTGTGTGGCAAGTGGCACCTGCCCTTTGGAACCACATATCGTCCAAGTCCACATCCTCAGTTTCTGGCCACAAGAAATCCGGTATCATCTTGCGATATTGAACACCATTCACGGTAACTGCTTGGCCGACAATATTTTCGAAGAAATACCTGATGCCTGATGACGCCGCCAGCCCGGAACGAACTGGGCACATGCACAGGTGAAAGGAGGCCGCTGAAATTTGCGCACAATTCTGCAGATTGCTGACACATTTGGTCGGTTATGCAGGCCATTTTCATAAAAGGCTTCAACAATCTTAACGCGATGCTCAATTGTGTACCTCTCCATGGTTGAATTTGTCAAACACTGAAACTAAGAAATGTCAAATTAAATTGGGCAAAAAACTTGACGTTAAGGTGTGACTCACAATTAACCTCATGCAATATGGTTGGACCACCCTTTATTATAATTCTAATCATTCATCAGGAGGCTTGTTCACTGCGAATACGTCGTCTAATAAATGCAAATAAAACCAAGGGCCATTATTACAACTGGGAGTTTGTATAAGGTAGGATTTTGAGGGACGTTTAAAAAGTTTTTCGTTATTACCAGTAGCTCGTTTTTGTATTTCTCGCATTGCAAAATTTCTCACACTAAGTGTGAAACAAAAAATTCCATCGTTTCTCGATTTGTGAGAAAAAAGTGTTTCTGTATTTGATTGCGAGAACAGACAACACAGATTCTGTTTTAACTGGAATACTTCCAGTAATTAAGTGTCAAATGCAAGCGAAACGTCAACGAAAGAAAGAGATATAATAAAAATAGGGCTGCCAGATTTGTCGATTTATCGTCATTTTGACGATTTTTTGTTCCAAAATTGGCAAAGTGCCGATTTGCTGATTTTTTCTGGTGAAGATATTATTCAGTCTTCGAAATAGAATAATTTTAATTAGTTTAGTATGATTATATATTCTGCACCACAGAAAAACGATATCTTTAAAAAAACATGGCAGCTTAAAAATTTATGGGCAAAATCAAAATTTCGAAGGAAAACTGTTAAATTTTTATTTCCTTAGATTATTTGTTTATGTGATCAATACATTAAACTATTACACCATTTTTAATCAATGCACTATAGGAAATTTAGGCCTTTTTTTTGGCAAGTTCAATATGATATTTTGTTACGCCTTTAAGCGATATTTTCAGGAAAAAAACAGTCTGAAATTTTAAATTGTTATCGGATTAAAGAGAAAAATAAAATAAATAAATTTATTTAAATAGACCTCAAGTTTAAGTATGTATGTTTATATGTATTTTACCCATGAACTTTACCAATTTTTTTGATTATGTTTTAATAAAAATCGAACAAAATTTGTCAAAATTAATTTTAAATTGTCCGATTTTTTTAAACAAATTAGCCGATTTTTTTTTATTCTTTCTTAGGAAATTAACGATTTTTTCAAAAATTTATCTGGCAGCCCTGCATAAAACGAAAGCAATGAAGGGCTTAAAAAAATTAAGATAACAAAATTTAACAATTGTGTCTTATTTATTTTCATCATTAAAATTCTTTCTCTTCAAATAAAAAAAAAATAATACACATACTTGCGTACATAGATACATAATTTGTGCTCCATTTTTTAAATTTTATTTTTCTCGCATCAATTTTAAATGTAACTTATTTTGACAGTTCTTGTGAGAAACTTTTAGCAAAATATTAATACAGAAACACTTTTTCTCACATCCTTCCAATAAATGGTGGAAAATTATTTAAATGAAAGATAATTCTCCCAAAGTAAATATACAGAAACACTTATGTGAGAAAAACCATTTTTTGTTTCATATTGCACTGTTTTTGTTATAATTCACTTGTTTCATGCGGGAAATTTTACGATGCGAGAAATACAGAAACGGGCTACAGGGCGGTAAAAGCTTGTGGTCATTCGTTAAAAGAGTAAGGGTTAATGCTAGTTCTTCAATACCAACTCTTTTAAAGAATTGCCAAACATTCACGAACCCGGTTGATAAGGCTAATTGTTTTGCCGTATTATTTGCAAATAATTCTAACTTATCAAAATTAAAAAAGGTTCTTGCGGATCTCGACATGAACAAGTCTCCTGGGCCGGATGGTATACCTGCACTGGTCTTGAAGCAGTGCTCTTCGACGCTAGCTCGTTCCATAGTAAATCTTTTCAGCACTTTATACCGTCTGCTGAAAAGTGGCTAATGTAACGCTAATTCCTTAAAAAGGAGTAGCTAATAACCCTGAAAATTACCGCCCAATTGCAATTTGTTCGGCACTTTCCAAAGTTATGACGAGTATGGTAAATCACCATCTTGTCAAATTTTTAGAGTCAAACTACTTACTGAGCGACCGTCAGTGTGGCCTTCGTAGAGGTCATTCTACTGGAGACCTACTGGCCCTGTTATGGGACAAATAGTGTCGTTTCTTCAGATATTTCCAAGGCGTTTAAAAGAGTCTGGCATGGTGCACTCTTGTCAAAACTTGTTGCATTTAGTGTCGGTGATAATTTCTCTCGATTTATATCGATCTTTCTCAGAGATCGCACTATACGAGTTGTTATAGATGGGGTTTCGTCAAAAAAGTTCAGGATTTATTCAGGGGTGCCGCAAGGCTCCGTTCCATCTCCTACGCTATTTCTTATTTTTCTGAATGAGCTCATACGTCAAACTTCCAAACCTATCGTTTATTTTGCAGATGACAGCAACCTTTGCCATTCGTATTAATTTGACTATAGACCAAGCATATCCGATGTTGGTGCTATGAGGCAGAGCATGAATGATACGCTTGGCCGAGACATAGTCATAATCTCAGAATGGGATCGTTCGAATAAGGTCCAGTTAAATGCCCGAAAGACCCAATGTTAATTGCTGCCGCATAAACGCGCGACGGATCAAGGTGCCTCATCTGTATATATGGGTGGTATAATTATTAAGGAATCAGATTCTCTTGATGTTCTGGCCTTGAGGGTACAATGTGATGTCCGATGGACAGAACATATATTTAAGGCGTCGAAAGAAGCATTCAAGTGCCTCGGTTTTTTTAAACGGTGTAGGATATACTTCACTACATCTCATTACAATTTATACCAATAACATCCGACCTCGAATGGAATACAACTCTTATGTGTGGGACGGTACTTCAAAGTCTATTTTGGAGCTTCTCGACCGCGTGCATGAGAGTTCGAGGGTTATCATTGCTGACAGTAGGGTATCCAATTCCATTGACTCCCTTGAGCAACGTCGAAATGTGTGGTGTATTTGCCTGTCTTATCGTTACTACAACGGGATGTGTTCTGATGAAATTAGGGATATTGTTCCAGAAACCCATACCTTTGTTAGTAATATACGTTTTTCCTCAATAGCTCATCCTTTTGTGGTCAATTAGCCGGCGAATCGTATAACGCATTACAGCAAATATTCGTTTTTTGGCCCCGGACTGCTCGTATGTAAAATAACCTGCCTGCTGAAGTCTTCCCTCTCACTTTCAACATGATAAATTCAAGTCGAACGTTCACAAGCACTACTCCCTCTTTCCTCCTTCCTCCTTCCCACAACCAATTTTCGTAGTTCCAACACAATGCAATGCATTAGTAGGGGTTATCCCCTGAGTGCTGGTCCTAACCAAAAAAAAATTATTCGTCGTACAAATGTAATTTTTTTTTTAGTTTTTTTAAAGAACTTAAAAATTTTTAACAGAACTTAAATTTTGAACCAAATTTAAGGAATTAATTAAAGGAAATAAAACCGAAATGATCACCCGGGTGGGTATTGGTAAAGCGAAGGTTAACTTTCTAGGTAGGTTGAACTTGTAATCAGCATATTGCTTACTTAAGGTTAAAGGAAAGTTGTAATAATGTAAAACTTTTTATACGTCCGATAAAATTCCAAAATATAAAAATGGCCCTAAGAGTAACAGTTAGATAAGTTACTCTTTTTAAACAAATATATTTAACTTCAATTATATTTCTCGTTTTTGAGTTAAAATTAAAAGCGTTGTTATCATTGCCGGTTGTACTGATAATTTTTTTAAGTATAAGCTTGGCACTTTAAAATGATTGCTTGTAGCACGAAAAGAATGAAGAAAAGACAAAAGTTGTTGTATTGTTGTAAAAAATTATATCGCAATTGATTATAAAGAGGGTGTTAACTCGAAATTTATATTTTTTTACTTTTTGGGACAAAGATCGACACTTCCCATTAATATCAACAATATATCACAAAAAATCCTCCAATATTTCACAAAAACGCCTCCTTGTAAATTTGCATAACCAATAACTCTGTACCTCAGCTGTCACCTAATATGCCCTTAGCATTGCAAAGATACTTAATATACCGCTCACTTTCAACGACTAAATTATTGCAATAAAAACAGTTGCAACAACAGTTTGTTCTCGGGAATTCTCAATTGCTTTCAATTCCCGCTTTCCCGGGAACCCTACAATTAATTTATATTTATAATAAAGTTTTGAAGAAAATCTTTTTTTAAAACTTTAGAAAATCTATGTGGGACTAGTGTCTTTAGTAGTTTGATCCAACTTAATTTCACCACAATATTTAAATGTGCTTCAGTGTAAGGCTTATAATTTATAGACCTGTCTTCACGAAATTTTATTTCTTGTCTTAGCAAACTGAAATGTGAATTTTAAAATGATATTATAAGGTTTTGCGGCTAACGGCATAGTAAACTGTTTTCCTAGATTGTGTCCTAGATTGTGCTTTATAAGCGGCATTTCAAGTAATTTTGAGTCTTACGAAAGTAGATTATGCTAAGTTGCACCACAGAAGCAGTATTTATTACGGTTTTAGCCATACTTACATAATTTATGAGACTGGTCTTAACATGGAGACAATAGGTGCACTTCGCCACAAATTTATGTTAGTTTTTGTTGAGTTTTTAGGGAGGTAGTTCCACATTTGGGTACATAACTCTTTTTCTACTGAAGCGATTCTGCTGGAATTCAATCCCAAATAGCCTAGAAGATCTAGGAATAATTTGATGAATTCTGGCTATGATATGAGGGTAATTCCATGTCAAATCGACCAAGATTGGGACCCGACCCCCTTTGATTTGAATGAAATTTGGTGAGAAGGTTTCTTTCATCCTCTAAGGAACATATATCAACGAAAAAAAATTTAATATTTGCAGATATTACATTTAAAAAAAAAAAAATAAAAAAAAATTTTAATATTGTTTGTAGCCCCAAGTATTCTCTTTAAAATGACATTAAAATAAACCAGTGTTTAAAAATGCTTGACTATTTTTAATGTTTTTGTAATTGCTTAACTTAACTTAAGAAAAAGAACACAGTAAAAGCAAAAAGCAAAAGCAAACGCAGAAAAAGTGAGAGTAAATAATTTATTTATTCTCACCATGTTTATGTTCTCAGCTTAAAAAGCCAGCCAAGCAACCACTTGAAAAAAAAAATTGCTGTTGCTGTAAGTAATAAGTTTTTGTTTATTTTTTTTTTGCTTTGGCTTAACTGTAAATTGATGTGCTTAAATTCAGCGAGTATTAACTTCTTTGCTGTTTTTGACTTCATTGCTGTTGCTTGCTGTTGCAGGCGTTAGTTTCCTAGAATATATACATAATTACATAACACAAAATAAACAAATTAGTTTAAAAAAACGTGTAGTTTCATTTACGTATGTATGTACCTATTTATTAAAAAAAAAAAACGCAAAATACCAAAAAAATTCGAAACAAATTCGACAGCAACAGCAAAGAAGTTAACTTGCTGACTTTAAGCGCATCAAAAGCAAAAAAAAAAACAATCAAAAACTTAATACTTACAGCAACAGAAAATTTGTTTTCTTAAGTGGCTTCTTTGCTGACAGATTAAGCAGAGTACATGCACATAGCGAGTTTAAACAAATTATTTACTCTCTTTGTTTTGCTTTTGCTTTTTTGCTTTTGCTGACTCGTAATCAAAGAGTTAAGTAAACACTTAGACACACAGTTTTTTAATTTGCTGCAAAAAATGTAAACAAAGCAAAAATGTGCGACTGTTGCTATTTTAAAGCAAGCAATTTAAACACTGAAATAAACTTCGTATGTTAAGTAGTTTTTGAGATATTGGTAAAATAAACTCAACACAAAAAAAAATTTAAAATTTTTTTCGTTGATATATATTCCTTAGAGGATGAAAGGAACCTTCTCACCAAATTTCATTCAAATCGAAGGGGGTCGGGTCCCACTCTTGGTAGATTTGACATGGAATTACCCATGATACAAATACTTTATGGGACCTTAAATTAATTTTAAAAAAAGATTCAAATGGAAGGACAAACTGATGGCTAATACATTAGAGCAAGTTGAACCCTCTTTTTGGTTTAAATTGTGTTTAGATCAACAAATCTATAAATCAGTTAACAAATAAAGCATCTTTAATGCCCGTAATTTTTACAAATAGAAATCCAGCTGTGTATAGAAATCTATGGTGTAAATGCGGCCAATTTTAAAAGAAAATTTATGGTAAAAACACGTAGGGCAAATAAACGCTGAAATAAGTAAAGTTAGTATTAGGTACGAAGACGAGACTAGATATATTTTTGGGCATATATGCATTACGGGCATATATGCATAGCATTTGGCGTTTAAACTACCAATACAGACCATATTAATTTGACAACATTTATCGTAGTTCTGCCAGATGTTACTTTTTTAACTACATATAATACATGGGACACTGATTTACAACTGTTGAGTTTAAACTACATTTAAGTTTAGTTTAACAAAACCATTTATTAGCCATTAGTATACCTTCATACACCACTGCTGATTAAGGGTTATAACATTTAAAAAAAATATGTTATTAAATGTATGTATGTATGTAGTATATAAAATGTCTCCTTCCTACGGAATTTGTTAAACGGTTAATTGTATCTTTGTAATGTTATGCTTTCAGTTACTAATCGCCCTTCCAGAAATTTTATTCCACTAAGACTTCAATACTTCCATTCTAATTATGCAAATGTGCTCTGAATTTGACAATAAATGATCCTATTGGCATCAAAATAACCTCTTAAGTGTCTTAAAATTACTTTAATCTTAAATTTTTTACGTTTTTTGTTATATAATAGATACTAGATTAAATTATTTTAAGCGTAATAGCAAGTAATGAATATTAGGTCCATTGGAGAAATAAGTAAATAATTAAGTAAAAATTTTTGGGCGAGAATCCCCGGATCCCGGCATCCTGGTAATTTGATTTTTATTTCCCGCTTTCCCGGAAATCCAAAAAGTGCGGAAATTAAAAAAACTCTAGTTGCAACCTAAAACGCACAAGACATTAAATACCGATACTAAATTAAAAAATGTTCAATTTGAATTTGAATTAGTAAGTTCATATAAATTTGCGGCTTACAAATTAAGACATAACACTTCAAAATTTTAATAACTACTAAATTTGCATATTCCCTTGTACATCCTTTACAATTTTAACATGCATTTATTTTTTTTTTCGTTTTCGTACGCAAAACCGCGAATAAAGTTGTGAAAGAAAAATTTTGCAAAACCTGTTTTTGCAGATTACTGTTAACATAATTCTCTTACATTTACTAAAACACCACATCACCCAAAACAATGCACCCAATAGCCGTCAAAATGCAATTATAAAGAGTTCGTCTGCGAAAGAACGTTGAAAGCTTCTAACAAAATTATACGAACGAATTTGCAAAAGCATCTAACCGATATGTATAACAGAGTACAAAAGCAAAAGATTATGTGCAAAATCGAAAATACAATAACACAATGCAAATAAAAGGTTCAGACTCTGCAGTTCAGAGGTAGCAAAAATTCTTATAAAATAAAACGTTTCAGAGCTGTTAATGTGAAAAAACGTTTTAAGTACTCTTTTTTTTTGTTGCGAAACGTGCAATAACGTTATAAAAGCCGCTATTCATGATGCTTTTTGTTTCTGTTTTTGTATCACAAATATTCGTATATCCGTATGGACCTTGTACTGAATTTCACTAATAAATGCATGTTTTTGGGCATCATTATAATTTTTTTATTGTTTCAACACATAATTTACTTGTTCTGAACACAAAGACCTAAACTCAAAGACATTAGGGATGATGATAAAAACAAAAAATTCTAAGAAAAAATTCTAAGAACAAAAATACTAAGAACAAAAAATTCTAAGAACTGGTTTATTGCTAGTAGTTAAAATTAGAAAAAAAATCAAAAAAAATTGAAAAAATGATTTTTGTATGTAGAATTTAGTTATAAACAATAAAAACAAAAAAAAAAAATCAAACAAACATTTTTTATATGAAAAAAACATGATTTACAAAAAAGGTCCGTAGGGACCTTTTCACACGGCCGTGAAGTTCAGAACTGTCACTCATCGGAGGGTTAAAAATAATAAAAAAAAAATCCTGTATTCTTTTTTTATTTATTTAGTTAGAAACATCCAATTTTCAAAGTAGAATGATGACTTATCATATCGGCCCATTCTGCTGGTGTAAACAAATGAGAATAAAACAATAGTTAAACATGTTGTCTCTCTTTCTCTCACTGGTTCCGGGTGTATGTGTTTTGAATTATTCTAAAATAAATACATGTGTATGTTGTCTTTTTCTCACTGTTATTTCGCACTCAAATTAAATCTACATGAAACTCACGTTGATTAAACTTGCAAAAACTTCCATCTAACGTTATTTGTAGCTTTATTTAAATATAAATTTAATTTTGCTCTTACTTTACTGGATATTAAATTAACATGAATTATAATTATTTTAAAAGAAAAAAATGCTGTTCGCAAGTTGTTGCAAAATCTTGTTGAATTAACATGAAGTAACAAAGAATGTTTTCGACGATTTTGCATTGATTTTACTCTGTGTGTTGTCTATAATTAGACGATGAAAATACGCTTCTAATGTATTTTGATTTTCTAAAAACTTTTTACAATCATCCAGAAGTGCAGAAGAGGTGTAACTCGTTCACTACCATCTTTCTAAAACCGTTTAATTGTTTGCCGGGAGTGTAATTTTCTATGTGGTTTTGTGTGTGTGTGTTTGCCTTTGTTCAACACAGTAGCAATAAGTTTATTTTACTGAATATGGTCCCACCTTCCTGCTGCTACAAAATTAAAGTTTGAACAACAACAGGAGAAAAAATAACAACAGAAACAAAGACAAGGGCTTGTGTATGAGGTTTGATAATAAATAAATTAGTTTCTCTTTGAAATATACATTGTTTTATGCTAGTCGGTATGCAGCTGCGAGGGTTGGTAGACAAGTTAACTTAAATAAAATTTTCAATGTTCACATAACGAAGAAATCTAATCAACAAGTTTGCAATGAAAGTGGATTTTTGCAAAAATTTCTTAGAAATAAAAACGAAATGATTTTTACAATATCTGGAATTTGCAAACTATAAATAACAAATTTTTCCAAAGTTAATTCGATTAAAAAATTTCATATTAATTTCTGACCAAACCTCATTCATATGGATATTAGATAATTTTTTTATACTTAGCAGATATGTTAAGGAATGCATTTAATTGAAAAGAATTTCTTTTGAAGTTAAAGTTATCAAATGTGTCCTCAAGGGAACATAAGCATCAATATTCCTTCACATTGATTCACCCACATACACATTCACATACAGGATGTAGTAGAAGCAATTTTACCTTCTTTATCCACCGCATAAGAACAAACAAAGAAAAAATGTGGCAAATCCACAATTTGTATTAGTCCCCTGGCATCAGTTGTTCAAACTGTGCAAACACTTTTCATAAAACGGAACTTGGTAAAAAAAAACAAAATGACTAAATTCCTTGGCCTCTCTGCCAGTCACATACTAATGAAAAAAGTATATAAAAAATGTTTATGCTCTTGCATACGAGCATATATGAATTTCTATGTTCATTTAGTATCTTTGTCAATTTTGCTCAGTTTTTTGTGTATTTGTTTTATATATTTTTCTTTCTTTTTGTTTGTGTCTTTTCTTTCTTTTTTTGTTATTACTTTTTGCATTCTTGTGGCGTCAAAGAACCTTAACGAAGATAAATAGTTGAACTTTTCGTTGCCAAATTTAGTGGAAAATTGAAAAAAGCTTTTTAATGTGTGTAAAAAGAAATATATTTTCATATTTATCTAATGTTAAGATTTTTTTTTAATTTTTACATTATTTTTTGGCAAATGCCATTTCTCGTATACAATTTATTTTACAACTAATATTTTCAAATATTTAAAGATTTATTAAATAAAAAACAATGGCAAAACAATGATTTTTGTATAACGTTCTTATTTGTATCAGTATTTTTTTATTTTTTTTTTTCAGTGAGTTAAGCAAAAGAATAGACAAGCTTTTTTTTGGTACTTTCTTAAAAATAAAAGGCAGAAAAACTTTAAATGTGTAAGAAAATTGTTTATATATTTATATTGATATATAAACCGTTAATATCGGGTGATTGGTCGTGAGGTTTGATTTATAATGTAAAATAAACACATAAATTTTAGATTGAACATTTTTATTATCGGTTTAAAGAACAAGTTATGGCATTTACTGTTTGAAAATTATGTAAATGTTGGCCATGACTGCGTCTGAGGTGGTCCATTCGGAATGTCGACTCGTTTCAGTATAGCGACTGGTACCTCGGATGTTCGCTTCCTAAGCAATCGTAGCTTGCTTATTCCTGAATACATCCGACTTTTCATATCCCCTAAAGGTGTGATATCGCTAGATCTAGGTGGCATATTCACCGTAGCAAAACGTTAAATTAAGTGCTCACCAAAATGATTTCTCAATAAGGTTATTGTTTCACGCGGTTTGTGGCTCGTCTTGTTGAAAAGCTCACCGAGACCATGAGCCGTACGCAATATACTCCAAGTTATCGAATATGACAAGCCAAGCAGCTGAGAACGTCGATGAATCAATTCGTCACGGTCTTCGCATACACTCTCATCTACAGCTGCTATATTCGCTTTACTACGTTCTGGATGTGGCCTAACCGGTCGAGTATTATTCACTAATGTAAATGGGTCTCAAATTCGCAAATGGTGTTGACAATATTGGTTTCAGAAGGTGGATTATGCGTTACCTAAGTTCCTCAAATCGCACGAAAAACAATTATCATAGAATGTGGATTTTTATAATACAGCTGAACAATTTGGAGACGGAGTTGTGGTGTCAGTCTTTTCATGATGCCGAACAATACTGAACAAAAATTACAAAGCAGTTTGATATAAGCCACGCGTGTTCTATTTAAAAAAAAACATATTGATAACCAACTCTCACGATGAATCCATTTTTATTAATGGGGTTTTCATTAATTTTTGTTTTGGGGACTATTTCAAATTTTTTGTGTCTTGCTACTTTCTCAAAATTGGTTTCATAATTCAGAATGAACTAATTTCCCTTTTTTAAGGACTTAGTTCAATTTCCTTGCCGGGCATAGTACATTAGGGACTTTGTTTGTAGCAACATTATTTGGTCATTGATTTGAATAGCAGGTCATGATTCTCCGCACAACGTAAATGGTTGATGTACACATTTTTGTTGATTGACTTTCATATTTCATTGTGTAAACCATTTTTTCAATTGAAATATGTGCGACTCTACAATTGGCGAATATTTTGGCGATATACTTGTGTATGTATATATCTACGCATTTTATCTTATGTTTATATGTACTATTTTTTTCTAATTCAATCGTCGCAATACCAAAGCGAATGGCTTATATAAACTAATGGCATTACCAGATAATTGCAACGAAAATATTTAATAGACATAGTTATAATAATTAAAAGTAAAATTATAGTTTTCTTTAATTTTCAGACATTTTTCCTATTACAAATTATAATTTTTCCAAATATTGAAATATTCAGCCAATGAGCAATGTTTCAAATCGAACACGCACAGAAAAAACATGGTTAAAGTATGGTTAGAAAAACATATTATGGTCCCTGCATTGGCAACAAACAAGCTATTGTTAGTTTTTTCACGATTGATAATTTTGTTTGTATTTAACAATAAAGTGTTTACCTCCCACAAATATGGTAAAATTTAACAATATTATGTTTTAATAAAACAAAGCTATAACCATACACTGAAACATATTATGGTTACTCACCGGCAACCATAATTTGGTTTAATTCATCCATCCAAAATCCATAACCATTATATGGTTGTCACCAAACATTTTATGGTTAATAATAACAATAATATTCTTGAAATTGTAATATTTTAAAACATAGTTTGTTTAATTTTAAATTTAAAATAATATGTTTAAAAGCAACAATATCATGTTTTTGCTCTCTGCAATAGTTGAATGCTTTTCAAATAAATACTTGCTTGGTTTGCTTAAAATTCTCATTCATTTTATTTTAATTATTGATGAAAATTTTTGTCGAAGTATGATCCAGTAAAACAGAAGGTGTGCTAATGAAGGCCGTCAAAGGCTGGAAAATGATTGAATTGGGATTGCTTATAAAAGTGGAATGTACAACGTATTCCTGTTAATATTTAAAATTATAAATTGACACAAATTGAAATTGACAATATGCTGAATTAAATAACCATTATATGGTTAACATTGGCCATATTTTTGTCCAAATTCTGAAAAATGTTGACCATATTATGGTTAATTTTGAAAATAATATGTTTAATTTTGAACATTATTATGGTTAATATTGAGAAGAATATGGTCAATTTTGAACAAACTATGGTAAATTTTTGACCATATTATGGTTGATGTCGGGAAGGTTTTTGTTAACTTTAACTATATTTTGGCCAATTTAACCATAATATAGTAACCTGCAAATTAAAGCATAGTATGTCGCTCTTAGAATATTGTTACCTCCAAACATATTTTTTTCTACGTGAAACTAATACCCAACTTTTGTAGAAAAATAACTTTTGTAGAAAAAAGCATTTTCAGCAAAACAATGGCTTAGTTGTAGTCGGTTTTGTTGAGCTTAATGGTTGTTAGATAATTTGCTGTATAAGGCCACGGTGGGTTTAGTCGACAAATGGGTATACAATTGCATTTCTCAAGGATTTGTAATTTGCAATACGAAATTTAACAACAAAGACTATAACCCAAAAGTACTATATGAGGAATGGCGCCACAAATTCAATACCAAGAAATGCATAACGACCCTAAATAAAATTGCAATTTTTTTCTTTGGGACTAGTTTTTCGATTACTTATATGGAAAGCTTTAGCTAGCGAAGCCGCTGTTTGTTATACCGTAAAGATGAAAATCCTTGCGCCCGGCCGAAGGCTCATCCATGCAATATATGGCGAGGTTTTATAACTGAAACTGTACAATTATTCGAGATTTTGAATTCGGGACACACACCTTTTTTTTGAAATTTTATCTTTTTTGGGGTAAATATTAATAAAAAATATAAAGTGATTTTAAATTTTTCAGAATAAACTTTCATTTAAGAGCATATTTCATTTTATTTTTAGGGTTTTTTTTTATAAATTCTAATAAAAAAATTTTTTTTTTTGAATTCGAAATATAAAAAAAATTAAAACAAACTTGGGTTACAAATTTCATTTACTTTTGGGGCCATATTTCCTGATGCCACATTCGTGCCGGGGGGAGCAATTCTCCTACTATCTGAGACATTATAGGGAGTTCGATGAGCAATGAAATAGGAAAACAAAATAATTAGAGAACAAATTTGTATTGCCAAGACTTGCATTTTGTTGTATTTTACTTTAATAACTTTAATAACGCGTTAAACTTAAATGGACCATTAACTTACAAAGAAGTTCAATTGTAAGTTAATTAAAAAAATATTCTTTTTTGCAAGGAAACTTAATTTATAAAAAAAAAATTTAACAATTTCGAATTCAAATCATTTTTCCCATTTTATCCGTAATAATTCGAAATGTTTTGAATGAAACATAAATTTTCTCAAACGTTTAAAACTTTAAAATTAATTAAAAAATGTGCCTTCCTCAAAAACAGAGAAGTTATTGTCTAAGAGCAAATAGTACTCTATTCATCCCCTTGAAGAGGAATTTTGGCGGAACAAAGACCGCATCGGAAGAGAAAAGCTAACAACCTTTCTTATATAGAGTTTTTTTTTGGAACAGAAAATATGATAAATCGGTCCATTATTTCCGCTAGGCTCCACACAAAGACTTTATTCTTTTCCTGGATATTGAAAATTGTCCAAATTAAACAACTATTTCACCTGGTACCCTTACAAATGTTTTAATAGGATTTGGGACAAGACAAAATATAAATGTGTCTATTGTTATATTTTTCTTTAGCCAGAGAAAAACAAAACATGAAATTTGTAGACATTAATTTTCCTTTGTTTATTAAAATCTGGTCATTGATTTTTGTATTACAAGTACGAAATAAATGTGAACAATAATATCTTGCCTGCCTTATAAATCTCGTTAAAAAACACAAATATCTTGCAAGAAAGGATTAAATATTTATTTGAAAAAAAAAACAGAGCAGATATGGAAAATTCTGAATTTGAAATGGTACTGAATCCTAAATAAAAGAGTACTTTTTAGAAAATAAAAATATTAAATTTTTGAAAAAAAAAAATTGACAAAAAATTAAGATGTAAATTTCTCAAATCAAAAAAAGTTTCCAGCTTTCAAGTTATCGACCCAACAATAGCTCATTTATTACCAGTACTAGCCGTAGATGCTTATAAAATAACTGACGCTCTACCGTTGCTTTTGTTTATATAGCGAAGAGTCGTTCTTAAGCTTTGTACTGACGGTTGTCCGATCTTACAATATTGTAACGGGTGGCAATCTGCAGATATTATACTGCCAACTGATTTTATATTGGCACCAAAAGTAAATGGTCAGTTCAGTCGATTGTAAGAAAACCTCACAATTTCATTGACAGACAAGCGTCTGACAATAAATTAATCTACCAATAAAAATTGTCGGTTCACACGGTCGTCAGATAATTGCATGACAAGAATCGCCTGATCTGTTGTTACCCATTATCAGAAAATTAAAATTGCGAGTATTTCTTTAAATTGAAAAAGTGGAAATATTGTTATTGATTGGAAAAAAAAACAATAGCAGGAATTTTAACTTATTTTGTATTAAATATGTTTTATTGATTTTCATTAAAATAAGCTTAAATTTTACAAAATTAAATTTATGTTTTGATTGAAACTATGTGCAGTTGCCCTTTTTTGATAGATTGGTGGCTATCTTTAAAATAAATTCCTAACTTAAAAAAAGTCTTTTGTATATATATATATATATCAAGAAATGAGTCAAGAAATATAAAATTGGTACCGTCATAGTCTCAAAACTACGTTTTGCTATTGAACCATATTTTCCATCCCTGAACATATGTATTTGCAGCTTTGCCAATAGAAAAAAGGTATCTGACAATGATGCCATTATCAGATGCATAAACGTCGCACATCTGACAATAAAAAATGAGCTTATAACGTGTGACAATGATCAGCCAATGGAAACAAGAGTGTTCACAGTCAGATATCTAACAAAATGGTTGTTTTGCAATGGACTGGCAATGCTTTTTCTGACAACGTTGTGCAACAAAAATGGCCAGATCACATGGCTGCAAGGTATTTTTAGCACATTTTATTGACAATATTGTTTGATCTGACCAACGTCTGTACGAAGTTTTAGCCATCTTATTACGATACGCAAAGGATTCACTAGTGTCATTTTTAGGTTAAGCCATTCGGCTTTCTTTGATTACCATTTTGTCAAACTATTATATCACTCATCATATCTGCCTTTTAAATCTTCTCGTCCACCGTCACTACTACTTACGAAATGAACCCGATGAGCTTTTGTAGCCAACTTTTCTTTCTACTTCACACATTATCGACAAAGTAGGATAATAATATAAATAATAAAGTCTTAAATTGTGATGTGTTATTTTTTACACAAAAATATCAACTTCTGTATAAAATGTATTGCCAACCCTGTAATAATGCTGCTTATTTTACGAGAACAAAACAGAAGTTATGAAAAATTGGAATTCCCTGTTTTTAGCACCTGATAAAAAGTTTATTCCTCATTATTAAAGCTCATTTTTAACGCTATTATTTTATTTTTCAATATTTTTTTTAAACCAATTTAGCTATTTCAAATAAATGTAGGGTTTGTTTTCGATTTTATAATTTTTCGCGAATTGTAGACACGTTTGTTGCCGTTGTTCGTATATTATAGCAAATTTCTCCTTATTTAGCAATTTTTATCGAATTTTTGCTATTCCTTTTAGTTTTACTGACTTTTAGTAAATTGAATGGCGTCTTTGCAGTATCAAAAATTTTCGCTCTTATTTTGCAATCTTTTTTTTAGTGTAATTTCCCGATATTGTATTTTTTTAACCGATTAAGTGATTTCAAATAAATTTGAATGTTTGTTTCTAAGTTTGCTATTTTTTACAATACGCTGAATTAAATTGTTACTTTTGTCCAAATTTTGTTTCCAAGTTTGTAATTTTTTACGAATTTTAACCATATGCGCGATAGAGGCCATTCTTTCTTGTAAGTTTTCTGATTCTTTATAGCTTTCACGATTTTTAATAAATACAAGACTTTGCTACCATGCCGCTGTTAGCAATCTATTGCGAATTTCCGCTAATTTTGCAATTTTAACCGAATTTTTGCTATTCGTTATATATTTAGGGACTTTTAATCAATTATATGGCTTGTTGGAAAAATAACATTTTTGCGAATTTTCGCTATATTTGAAAACTTTTCCGAATTTTCTAGCTTTGTTGCTCTTTGAGACAATCGTCACCGTTAAAAAAATAGTACCATATATAAATCGAAGTCACCTACTATTTTACAGGGCATTATCAACACTGTCCAAAAGTGCAATCAATGCCCTATGCCATTTGAACGGGTGAATTTTTTACAATAAAATATGCTACCCTTTAAGAGAGCAATACAGTTTTAAGAACTGAACACCAAGTTGCATCTTTTTAATAAAATGTCAGATTATTTTTTTTTTTTTTTTTTTGTAGAAAAGAATCATGTTATTATCAAACAATATTCAAGTATTAATAAATTGTCGAGGTCTATTTAAAAAAAAAAAAAACAGCTTTATAAACTCATTGTGGTGATCTAAACTATTATCCAGATTTTGAAAATACAACTGTTTTAAACACAGAAAATAATTATAAACTTAGATTTATGTTAGAAATATTACAAATTATAAAGGTTCCAACAATGTAGAGAACTAATTTTAAGCCAGACACTGAAAGTGTAGCAAAAATTATACACTTAATTTATAAAAAAAAGAAACGGAAGTTAAAATTTTTTTTATATTCACAGAAAAAATTATTAAATTTCTCCAATCACCAAATTTATTCCAAATTCATAATATTAAGCCACCAAGTTGTTGATTTTGCACCTATTACCAAAATGATTATATTGATTTTGAAAAAAAAATTTTCAATAAACGATATTTTTATTTTAATTAACCCTAACCCTCCTGTAACGGGTACCCTGGTACCCGAACAAACTTTAAAGTAAAATATCTTTTAAACCATGAATGATACAAAGTTAAGATTCCGCAAGTTTCTTCAGGTAATAATTTTTTAAAGATTTTTATAATTTTAAGTTTTCCTGATTTGATTGGGTTGGCTGTGGAGACACCGAAAGTCAAATATTCCTTACCCTCCTGACAAGGGTACCTGGGTACCCGTATACAAGTAAAAGCTTTCTGTATAGAAAAGGTAAATAGTAAGAGTATTTTTTTTATTTAGAATTAAGAATGATTATTTATTAGAGAGACGATTGGACGTTAGCGTATCGTATTACACGATTGTCATTGGCCATTATTTTCATGTTTTAAGTTGCCAATTCCACACCAAGTGATGTCAAAAACAACGATGGGAGCTTCGAGCTATTTAGGCACTTGGATTGTGGCTAGAGAAAATACAATATGCACCTAAAGCAGCCACATGTTAAAAAGGGTCAAGAGCCAGCTACGTTTAGTGCTATTTTTCGATATCATTTGATGCATAACAGCTACACCGTCTTTTAAGTTATAGTATTAATCATTTATTTCTTCCTTATTGTTAAAAGCTGGCTCCCCTCGAGAATAGTGCATTATCGACAAAAAATAAACACTTTTGTTCTTCTTCGTTACAACGGAAAAAAGTCCCGCTCCTACTGAAATCATTTCGTGACGTTTCTACATCATCCGTTACGTTTGGGCGTAGCTCTTTCGGAATATAAGCTTTGCTGTGACGAAGGGTACCGACAGACTTAAGTCCCAGTTAGCTGACAGTAATAGTAACGTTGCACGTCCGCTGCTTTATTTTGTTGTATGTAAGTCAATTGAAAGGATTGTAGTTATAGTTAGATATAACTTAACCGTAACGTCTACATCTGTAGAAAATAGATTTTTAACTTCTTTTTACTGTACGGTAACATTACTGTTATTGTCAGCTAACTGGGGTGTTATTCGTCTCATTTGAAGCCGATTGGCTAAAGGGAGTAACGTAATAAAATTATCAGTTCCAATATTTAATTTAACAAAATATGTGATGGATGTGCTGTTAACGGTCAATGTGTCACACTCACTGCAAAATATTTGCCCCACGATGCTTCAAAAATTAGTTTCCTGAGGTTTATTTTATGCATGATACCAGTACAAAGCTAGATATAAAAATTGTTTAATTCTAACTAAAATACAAATCGAAAACTAGTGGTATCTTTAGTTTTTTCTATACAAAACGCTTTAAATTACATACGGGTACCCAGGGACCCTTATCAGGAGTATACGTATAAAAATGCTGTCAGTACGGTTAGGGTTAAAAAAAGTGATCAAAAAACTTTGCCATTTCAAACAATGTGATTATTTATTTAAATAAATATTGACAATTTCCAACAGCAATTTTACAAGTTTAAATTATTTTATTTTAAACGAAAAAAGTCAATTAAGATTATTTGTTATTCAATTAATATTTAAATTAAAAATTTATTTCAAAACAACTAAAATTTTAATTAAATCAAAATTAAATTTATAATTTTCTTTCAACTAAAAAAATAATTAATTCAATTATCACATTAATTAAATTTAAATACTTTTTAAACCATTTTCTATACCCTCCACCACCACTGTGGTGAATGAGGGTATACTAAGTTTGAAACTTTTTTAATAAATATATCTAAGGCCCCATAAAGTATATATATTCTGGATCTTTGAGTGATTCTAAGTCGATTTAGCCATGCCCGTCTGTCTGTTCGTCTGTTGAAAACACGCTCACTTTCGAAAAACGCAAAAGAAAAGAACAAACTTGGTCTCAAATCGCTTGTAGTTATCCTAAGCAGTTTGGGATTGAAATCCAGCAAAATCGGTTTAGTAGGATCAGAACTATGAATCAAAATGGAACCACTACCCAAAAAAAATTAATAATTTTGATACAAAAATTAAAATAAATGGTGGAATAATGCACGGAATGACATAAAATTCGCTTTATATGACTGCAAATCATACTGTTAAATTTCGTGAAGATCGGTCCATAATTGACCATAAGCCCCATATAAACCCTTCTCGCGGAAAACAGTGTAAATTTGGTACGTCACAGTTTCATAGGACCAGAAATCACACTGTAAGATTTTTAGAAGATCGTTCCACAATTTACACTAGGCCCCATATAAACCCTACTCCCGGAAAACCGTTTAGTATGCCTAAAACCGCAATAAATAATGCTATCAAATTGAAGTTAGGTACGTCACAGTTTTATAGGACGAGAAATCACACTGCCAAATTTCGTGAAGATTTGTCCATAATTTACCATAGACCCCATATAAACCCTACTCTCGGAAAACAGTTTATTGCGTCTAAAATCAAATAAATCCCACTTTGGGAAAATAGTTAAATTCACCTAAAACCATCACAGATATAGATATTGCGGTGAAATTTTTTACTTAAATTCATATGGCCAGAAAAAATATCATGCAAATTTGTGAAATTTACGTTTAACGCTAAAACTAATTACACTGCTGTATTGAAATTTATTCTAATTTATTTTTTGTAATACCAGAAATCAGTCTTCGGAATTTCGGGATGATTGGTCTATAATTTATCATATTTCCAATACAAATAACGCTCCTAAAAATAATTTTAGTTCGGCTAAAACTTTAACGAATCATGATATATTACTCAAGCCAGTTCAAAGTTCTAACAAGAAACGCATAAAATTTTCTTATTGTCGGTCAATAATTTAATTCAGGTCTAAGCCGCAACCAATTTTAATGCTGACGTTCGTTTTTGTGAAGCTTAGTTAATAATATATATGTATTTATCATATAGAGCCCACACCTGTCGGTGGAGGGTATCAAAGATATAGCACTCTAACTTGTTTAATGGATAAAACACTTTTTTCTGTATTGTAATAGATCAAGTTTGATTTGGAAAATATTTTTTTGTATTTTATTTCAAAACATTTTTTATATGTCACTTATTGTTAAATTCGTTACAAATTGTTGAAAATTTATATAAGAAAAACTCCCTGAAGAAGGCACTCAAAGAAGTGCCGAAATATTGGTTTGAATAAAAGTTTAAAGTATTTTTAAAAAAGACCTCAAGCTCGACAATTTATTAATACTGGAAAATAATAAAGGTCGAATAAAGAACATATTATATACATCAAATAATATTTGTTAAAAATTTTGTAATGAGAAAATAGAAGGTATTTTAAAAAATACCGAAAAAACTACAAAGTATATAATTTTCAATGCCTTAATTAGATTAAGAAGGAATTTCATATTGTTAACACTAAAACTTAAGGGAAGAATTCGATTTATCAGTTCTTTGTGTACAAAATTTAATAACTTCATTTATTTTGATGCATAGGTAAAATAATAAACATAATATTTACTTTATATTTATAAACTATGAACCCTATTCCCTCGCATATAAGTACTTCTTAAAAGCCACCATCATTAATCTGTTTGAAGGTAAAGACGAAATAAAATTTATAAAATAAATAATAAATTTTACGTTGGCATGCCCCATAATAAAATTTATGATGTATTTGTTAAAAGATTCGCTTATATTTCTTTCCCTTACAATAAAACAACGAGGACCTTGTGGAGCACCACTATCAGCCACCAATCAGTCAGTCAGCCAGTCTAGAGAACGTTGTATAAATGACAGCTAATAATATCAATGATTTTATTTCCGTTTTCATTATTTAAGACATTTTTTTACCTCTACAATTTCAACAATTCTTATTTGTTCAATCATTCATTCAATCATTTGATTTAAATGGTACTTGGTTTTCAGAAAACATTGATTGAATTTTCTTAGGAATTCTATAGAAGAAATAAATAAAAACAAAATTTTATTTTAAGTTTATTACGAGTACAGGAAATTGAATTAATTTAATATGAAACGACAACAAATTTATTTGTTAAGGCAAGAAATTTTAACGCTTTTTTAAGGAATTTCGCAATAAATTGTAAAAATAATATGACTTTAAGCGATGGGAGCAATAACAATATTTGTGTTAAAGCAAAATTTATATAAAATTGGGTCATAAAATGTTGATATAAATATTCACATTTTTTATGGTTTATTTAGGGAGTGAAGAGATTCTATAATGTTCTATTATTATTGTTTGTCAATTGTTTTGTATGGCCCTATGCTTCGTGGAGGAGTAAAAGGAACAAAGATATATATTTTGTTGGCACGTAGCCTATAGACATGTTTTTAACTGTTGGGCTTAAAATCCTTTCGTATGGTCTATTAAATAAATCGATATTTTCAGTAAACGCTTACGCATTTTCTTGTAGCATGAATCACCTGATAAATTGTAACAGTCTTAATCATTTACTTGCTCACTGACTTATAAAGAGATATAAAATCGTACTTTTGTAATTCCTAACCAAACTTGTTTGTATGCGTCGTGAGAAGCACCTTTCGGGATACACTACGATGGACCATTCAGAAGCAACGTAGTGTATGCTTCCAAGCCACTAAATCATGGGACAAAGGATCTTTATGCTTTCGGATTATGAACTAATTTTAAACACAGGCATCAGCCTCCGCATACTGTAACTATATAACACATTCTACTTTGAAGTAAATGGTCTAGGTAATTATTTATTGGTATTGACACTTAAGTGTATGTGCCCGTACATGTGGGGTCTTAAGGTGCATTTTGCCTACTTAGTACTATATCTCTGTTTTTATGTTCTAATTCTATTAACTTTTCAAATTAATTTCAAAAAACTCTATTAAGGACTAATTTTGCATAACATATTCAATGAATTTTACGAGAGCGTGTCAATAGGTCCGTGATTTTTTGAATTAAACACTGGTTTTTTAACGTATTCTCTTTTGAGCTTTCACTACTTGAGGGATCATACCACGTGCATGCTAAAATACATTCGCCATAACTTTATTGATCGAAAAACCCACATTGGCCATATTTGGCGCCAATTCATCCCGAGAAACCCACTAATTTTACTGCCGTTTGGTCTCTGGTGTCTTGTTGTGGATCAACGTTTCGTCCACGGTTTACGCGGTTGAACAATAATAAACACTCTTGCAGAGTTGTCACACGATTGCACTCATCTTGCGGAAATCTTTCTTATACCAAAGTGATTATACAAAATGGAAACTACTAAGCCTAGTAAGATGGCTATGAATGCTACAATCTCTCACACCTTTAATCTCCATATCGATCATTTTTTCAATTGTTTTGGTTGTAGTGATCTCAACTGGGGGCACAGAACGTTCGGCATATTACGTGCTTGTAAGGCCACAACGATGTTCAGTTAACCACTTTTTTACAATTGAACTTTTTAACAGAAATCAATTTCCAGTTGCGTGTTGTAAGAAGAAGTGTTGTCCTTTAATTAACGAAGCGGAAAATTCAAAAAGTCACGGACTTATTGACCTGCCCTGGTATATTAAAATACTTTTTATACATCATATTTATATCTTTATGTCATTTATGGCGTTACTTTTCTGAGTAATATTCTGCATTTATTCTGCCTTTTGCATTTCTTTATGTTCTTTTCTGAAAAATATGTGTTATATTTAAAGTTTAATGTGTTCTTTTCTCATACTGTTCCCCTTAAAAAGAATAAAACTGTTCAACAATCATTCTAATTAAAGGGGCATGACTAGATTAAAAACTGGTTTTGATATTATTTCTGTAAAAAAAATGTTAGTTCTATCTCGTATTTGTTTTACTTAGAAATTATGCGTATAAAAGCACTGAAAATTTTAAGAGCTTATTGTACTTTACTTTTTTATGCCGAAACAGTTGTTCTTCTAAACGCAAAATATAAAACAATTCTTAGAAATCAAGTTATCATTTAAAAATGTTGCCAATTCACATGTTATTCTTGCGGAATACTTTTTTTTAGAAAAGGAAACACTATTAGTGAAATAGATATGGAGGGCTTACAGCTGAACCGAACCAAGTCATGAAATATAAGAAATTTTAAAACTAGTAAGAAATTTGCAGCACAGTTTAACTCTTTTCAGTTTTGTAAGAGACTTAGTCGGAAACTGTGTCGTTCCTGGCTTTAATTTTCAAAAAAATTAATGACAGTTCATTTTTTTGTCTTTTTTTGACTTGGAACGCTTCAGCTGTGAGCCCTCGATATATAATGGGCTTTTATTCTAAATGTTTCTCTATTTCTGAAAAAAGTTTTACTAATTTTAATGTTGGATCAGTATTAATTCTATATAATTCTATTTTAAATTCCCGCCATCAGCAAAACAATTGTTATTATTTAAAACAACTAAATGGTACTCAACTTCAAAAATAGACAGTTATTGTAGACATCTATATTGGTGTTGCGTATTACAATGATCAAATGATTATCCGCACATTTACATATTTGCTTTGTTCACTGGTTGGTTTGTTTGTTAAACCGAATTGTTACAAACATTTAGCGCAAATAACAAGTCATTCGTATGCAATGTTTGTAGTAAAATTCGGTTTAAGTGCTTGAAATGTAATCGACAAAAAATCAGAAAAAAACATTTCAATTTGCATTTACCCAAAAAAAAGAGAAAAAAAAAATTAAAACAAATCTGTAAAACATAGTGCTTAACGCATAGAAAATAATAGTTGTTTTGGTGGCGTATAAATAATAGAAACATAACAGTTCAAAAATATTAAGTATACGTCGTTATATTGTATTATTGAAATTACGTCATGTAGTTAAGGGATTGGCAAATTGAAAACATATATCGATATATATCGTATGGATTTTTTGTAAATGTATCGATTATTAATTAAAAATATCGATATATCGATGTATCGAACGTATTAAGCTGAAATTATTACCAAATGCAATACATATTTACATATGCACAAACATATTGCATGACATTCCATTCGAACTTCTTATTGTTTCTTTTAATTTCCAATTTTCTGTCTGTCCCTAGATTTCGAACGAAACTTTCATTCGCTTAACTTTCTCTTAAAACCAAAACCAACTTTAACATTTTGTTTTTAAGGTAAGTTAGGCGAACGAAGTTTTCGTTTGAAATCAAGGGACCGGCAGTTAATTCTACAATAAAAAAGTTCAAAAAAAAGTAAAGAATACAAAAAAATTATTTTTTATTCGCCAAATGAAATCTAAAAATAAAAAAATTAATTGGGATTATACAATAGCGGATTATATACTGCCGGAAAACGAAACTTTTGGAACATAATATACAAGTAAACTGTGCAATATTTTATTTTAAATATATAAGAACATGGTCAAAAAAAAAAATAAGAAAAAATTTTTTTTTTTATTATTAACAATCCAACTTTTATGAGTCTATTGCTGCTAAAACGCCATAATTAAGGAGATTCTTTGCATAATTCTAGGAACCCTTTCCAGAATATTTTTCACGCGCTTATTTTTTTGTTGTCATCTCTTAAAAAACCAAAACAAAATCGAACTGTGTAATCTATGAAGATATAAAATGGAAAAGCGCCGTTATTTTCTTAATATTAGTTAAAAAACATACGATGCAATTCTTAAAAAACAACAGTATTGTAAGCAGTTGGGCAACGGTTTAAATGTTGAATTTTATTATAAAGAAGTCTTAAAAATATCAATTTCGATAGTCGTAGATAAATATCGATGTATCGATACATGGGTATTTTTAATATCGGCGATATATATCGATATTTTGATATTTATTGCCCATCCCGTATGTAGTTACATATTTCATTTAAAAACAAGATAAAATTTTTAGCTAAAAAGTATCCAATAAAACACAATTTTATCCAATTTTTCATTTAAAATTGATCTAATTACTTACTTAATATTAAATATCATTATATAAGTATTTAGTTTTTATTTAAATGTTATTTTCATTACAAAATATTATCTGCTGCTTTTTTCATATGAGAAAATTCCAACTTAAATTTCCCAAAACTGCATACTAATATTTAATGCATTAATATACATTGTGCTGCTGGCAATCCATTTAACGTACTTATATATTATTACATATTTAAATTTTTGGTGAATTTTCTTTTATTCTTCACTTGTAGTTTTTTGTGCTTAAAATGTGATATTAATGTCAATTGTCTTGCAATAAGGGAAATTTCGTGTCATGTAATTTTACTTTGAACATTTTCGATAAGATTGTTTAAAATATTCTATAATATTTTTAATATTTTATTCAGGCTAAAGTTCATTAAATTAAATTTTTATTAAATTATTTTTATAAAGAAAGGAATTTTTACAACATGAAATGAATTAAAATTTATTGATAATTTGTCATTCTTGACTGAGCTCAGCCTCTTTAGCCTGAATAAAATATTAAAAATTTGGACTAAAACCTTAAACAGTTCAATAAAATAACCACAATACTAATTATTTTATAATATTTTTAAATTTTCAATAATAGGAGGAATGCGAAATTTAAAATGTACAACATTTACGATACTGATATTTTAAAGGACTTCAATGGACTTCAATTTTAATGCATTCGCTGCAATGATTATTATCAAAGCAATTATTAAGCCCCTGAAGCCACTTGAAATTTAATTATATTTAAAAAAAAAAACTTTTACTTATCTTGTAGATTTCTTCATAATAGTTTATTCAAAAAGGTTTCTAAGCTAAGATGACCAAATAAAATTAATCTAATAGACCGTTTTAATAACTAATTAAATAACAAAAATTCAAACATTACAAGTAATATTTTAGGCGGCCGTTAACTAAAAAATAGCTCGTAAATGGCTGTTGGTAAGAGCGTAAAGTAATTTTAATAAATTTATGAAATGTTAAAGCTTTAGAAGTACCCAGCTTTAGTATCACAAGTTTTCTTGATCCTGTAACTGTTTGTACGGTCAAACACGTTTGCATCTCAGACGGTTCGCAACAGGTTTTACCTGTTTAACTTTAATTAAAGCCATTATTTGGTGGAATTGGAGCAGTACCTTGTCGTTTAATGTCCCGATTAATTATGTAATTTTTACATTGTAAAATTTTCTCCGGTGTTCTTTGTTTCTCACTTTGTTTCTCTTAAATTATACTTAGCATTATTAAATCAAATCCGAAAAAACACTTGCACTATATCGGCACACAGAACCAGCCATGGCGAAATAAACAAGTGGCATTACTACGACAGATGAGAATTTTTTGCTCTTGCATTGTTTGTCCACTCTTATGTCAAAGTTTTGTTTATGTTTACAAAAAGTCCGCATTTTGTGTTGCGATTAGTGCATTTTATTAAAGTTTTTGATAATTTTATTATCAAAGTTGTTTTTGGGAATACAATTACTTATTAAAAGATTTTGTTTGTTGTGCTTAATTCCTGATAATGCTGGAGGATAAGCTGTTACTATGCGCATTTCACAGGTTGCTTAGGCCAGATCATCAGGAAACGTTCTCCTAAATAATTTTAGAAAAGCCAAAGCTATCAGCCAACAAGACTACAGAGGGAATGAGAATTACAATCACAAAAAGTCTTATTTGCAACGATATCAAAGCTTAAACAAAATACCAACAATATAACAGTGACTTTATCTTTTCTTACAAATTGTTTTTATTTTGATTTCTTGTGAAAACAATAAAAGCAATTTGTTTTTGATTTAATATTTTTTTTTAACCCACTTACATCTACAATTAATGTTGGGAGAATTCCAACTAATTGTAGCGCATTTTATATTTTCACTTATTTCCAAAAATTCTCAAAACAGCTTAAACTGCATTTGCTCTTGTGTATTTTTTAACTCTGCAAAGTTAAATGTTTTCTAATTGTTTGAGTTAAAATATCTTCATTAGCATTTAAAGTTAAAACAATTGTTTTTAACAATTTGCAAATAAATTAACAACAATTGAGTGATAAAGCATTTATTTTGCATACATAGAATTTTAGAAATAAGTAAAAACAATAGAAATTTTTTTTAAAACTTTGGTTAATGCTTTGGAAAGCCATAAAAGTAATTGTTAATAGTTTTACTATTTGGTAGTTTAATATATCACAAAATGTTGCATATTTCTTTTTGGTGTTTATTTAAAATTTAAGATGAAAAAATCAATGACGGTATGAAGTGTTTTATACAAATTGCCTTGCACAAGCCATAAGCACCGATACTCTGTGTATTGTGTTGTAGGATATAGCCAAATACATCTACGACATTTTTTATTTGATCTTTCGCAAGACCCTTTGCACCAAAGACTTAATACCGATAATGTTTCAAATGCTCTTTCTCTCCTTTACAGTGCATTTTGTTATGCAATTATAATTCCAAAGCTATACCTGTCCCATTCGGAACCAATTATGTGCTTGCGGGCGGCAAACTGGCTGACTTTCGTATAGCAAGGGATATTTGTATATTTACCGACAGCAATGCTGCCAATGCAGCACTGGCTGGTGTCTTCACGACATCAAATTGAATATTTTATTGAAGAACGGAATTTACAACATGAAATAAATTAAATTTTTTTGATAATTCTTGACTGAACAAATTCGACCCGAGTTGAATCCCGTGTTCAGTCAAGAATTATCAAAAAAAAAATTTATTTTATTTAATTTTGTAAATTCCTTCCTTCAATAAAAATTAAATTTGATGGATTATGCCTAATTAAAATATCAACAACTTCAATTAAAAATCAAAAGTTCAATTAAAAATCACAATTGTTATTAAACAAAAAGTTTTCCAAAATATTAGCTCAATATTTTTTATTATGATAGAATCCAGTAAAAAAGAAGCTTACTGGTAACTAATTTTGTAAGGGAGAAAAGAAGAATAGCCCACTACAAACCTGCTTACAAGATGCATAATTTTTATATGGCAAATTCACACTTAGAAGCAGTACTCTTCTCTCTCCTATAAAATTAACATTTATTTGCAATCTATTTACCTATAAATAATAAGCAAATCTTATAAGCGTTAAATTCCAGCAAACTTAACCAAATATATATATTTTTTTGCATCTACCAGCTACTTAAATTGTTGTTGTAAGTCAATTAACAAGCAAGTACATTAACCAATTTTTTTTTTTTTTTTTTTTTTTTTTGTACATTTTCGACATAATTTCTTAAAATGACTTATGATACAAAACAAGCAAAAAAATTTTTTTTTTAAAAGTTTATTAAAAACGATATGTTTATATTATATTAAAAAAAAAATCAACAATAAGGTAAAATAAAATATAAGATCAGTTCCATTTAAATTAAAATAAATTTATCTTTTTAATAACGTTTTGGCTATAAAAATAATTTTATTTATTTTTAATGTTTTTTTTATTTGAAACAATTTATTTGCCTACATCATATTAAATTGTTTGACCAATTGTTCGACCAAAAAATACATATGCAATTGTTACCAAAATTTTGGAAGAATGAATATGCTTCACTAATTTTAAAATTAAGTTATGAATTTTAGTCGAACTGTTTGGGTTTTAATCTAAAGATACATATATAATTATTCTGGTTTAAGTTGATTACAGCTAATTTTTTTATTTAAATTATTTGTATTTAGAAAGGAATTTTAAAGCTTATAGCAATGGAAAGACAAATATAATTTTGGCTGCAAATACATACATACATATGTACCTTCAGTCGTAAATGCGCTAATGCCACAATTTTTGAAAATTAAGATGCATCAAAATCTTAATTTTCAAATAGAGTAAACAAAAATGCATCGTTTGATGAATAAAATGCAAATATTTTTTTCTAGTTCTTGTTTTGCAACGATATGTAAAAGTTCTAAGTCCAAAAATGCTAAAGAAAAAGCGCTTTTAGATGGTTGCAAGCCAATAAAGAGTCGGCAATGAAGCAAAACTGGATTAACAGACTTAAAATATATTTAGAACTAAAGACCTTAGAAAGTTTTTCTCTCTACATTGGACTACATCCTTTTCGACTGAAGGTAATGATATATACTTATATAGGTACATTATATTAAAAATAAATTACGGACTCACCATTGTTTCACTCATTTTTATGAATTTTTGTATATCAAAGAACTTTTCTTATTAATGCACTTGAAATTTGACAGTTATATAATTCTTCTTTGGTGAACTTTTACTAGACCAATACATATATTCATATGTATATATGGGAAGGTAGAATGGCAATGCAATTAAAATTCAAATTCAAAGCCTACTATGATGAAAATATGATACGAAAAACGATTATATTCAAATGTATATAATAAATAATTATCATAACACAAATAAAAATATTGCATATACTTATTAATAATTAACCGGTCGCATTTTCAACCCAAACGTTTATTTTTCGGATATAGATGGCACTTGCTGGGATTGAATGTAGAATAATATGTATTTAAATACAGTAAACTAGATGTTTCATTGGAAATATTAGGGAGATCGAACGGTTATTATTCGACCGGTTTTAACCGGTTATTTTAGCTTAGCCCAAGTCGGTTATTTTAAAATGTCCATTTTTCGAATATCGAATAAACCGGTTATTTTGGAATAATAAACCGGTTATTTTAATAATGTGTAATTTATATACATTTTCCTTACTCTTGTTGTAGATATACCCGTAATTTAAGTACTTTTCTAAATGACAATTGGGCAAACTTTAACTTTTTATGAAGAATGCCAAAACAAAATGTAACAAAAGCCAAAAAACGTTATGAACACTGTAAATACAAATCGCTTATAAAAGCGTGTGTTCTTGTAGAAAAAAATACCAAAAACTATTCAAAATACTATAAAAACGTGTGCAGTTAAAAAGTAAATAGTAATTTGTTCAAGAGTATTCTATATAGTAAATATATTTTTATATAGAGGTTATCTCTAGAGATTTTTCGAACGCGATTTTAAAGAAAAAGTTAGGTGCTTGAAGTGCCCTAAAATGATAAGTTACAAAGGTTCTTCCATGTCACGACTTATTAATCACCTTCAATTAGTCTCCATGCCTGACATTAATGTGCATAAAACTTAACTCTGTTGAAAGTAGTTCTAAAGAGACGACAAAGAATACTTTACTAAAATACGCTGCCAAAAATGAATCATTGGTGAAATATTAGCCCGTTGTGTTGCCGATTACGAAATGCCCGTTAAGGCACTAAAAACTCTTAAGTAGTTCTAGCATCTCTTAATGCTGAAAACTACAACATTACGGCGGAATCAACGATATGGGAAAAATTTCTATCAGTTTTATTTATGTAAATACCAAGAACTAAAAAACAAAATTGAAGAAATCAAACAATGTCATGGAATGTTTTAAATTGTAGTCGACGAATTGACAAATATTTTAGATAAAAAGAATCTTCAGTTCACTATTCGTTTCTATAATGCTGAAACAAAATAATTTTAAATAGATAATCCTGGCTAAGAGGTTTTGTTTGCAACTTTTGAAAAATATGGTTGATTTATATAGACATGCTTAACCACCAACAAAATAAAACTCATTCAAAATAATTTGGGAGAATATTTCAAATAATAACTTAATTAAATTCCTATAATTTAATTGCTTTTGTAAAAAGGTTGTCTAGATCAAATATCATTCATCAGTTTCTAAATTACATTAAACAAATATCTTTTTACAAATAAAGTTTAGTAAAGCAATAAAAAATTAAAATATTTGTTAGATCTGATCTAAGTCATATCTATGTATTTTGTTGGTTTCTTACATTTGCAAATGGTTTTGTTTTTATTCAAATTAACGTTTTGTTTTAAAAACTTATTTGATTTTTGTGTTTTTAAGTATTCGATATAAAACCGGTTAACCGGTTATTTAAAAATTGCTTAACCGAAAACCGGGTTTTTTAAAATAGAAACTATTCGTCATATTCGAAAACCGGTTATTGAAAAAAGTCGAATAATCGATCTCCCTAGGAAATATATAATTAATAACTATTAGGATAAATACTTGGATACTTATTAAAAATTTGATAAGAGATTCTATAAAAAACAAAAAAAAACTTGATGGGATTTCCAAAAATTTTGTACATTCGGAAATTCGTGTATTATCGAAATAAGCAAAACTTATTTTTATAATTTAGGGGGTGGAATTTTCTTTTTTCACCCCCCCTGAATCCGCGCCTGAAGCCAAAACATTTTTCTGGTTTTTTCTCAAGTTGCTTTCTCTTCATTTGTAAATGATTTTTCCATGTTAAACGTCTATCAAAATTCGTACCAAGATATTTAAAACAATTGGATTTGGGAATCAAAGTCCCATTAATATAAACTGGCGGACAGTCACCTTCTTTAAGAGTATAAGTAACATGAGTTGACTTGTCTGCGTTCACTTTTATAATCCAATTTTTTAACCACACGTTTATTAAGTTGAAATGTGATTGAACTAATGCTGAAGCTTAATGTGGTGTTTCTTTAACGGCTAATAAAGCAGTATCATCTGCATATGTGGCAATCATAACATCCGTATTCGAGGGTATGTCTGCAGTAAATACTGTATAAAGGATTGGACCTAACACGCTTCCATGCGGTACTCCGGACTTCAATACGCCGATTTCAGAATTATCATCGTTGATGTTGACATAAAAACTACGTTCATTTAGGTAAGACTTCAGCAATAAGTAAAAAGGTGCAAGCAGTAATTTTTTAATTTGTATAGTAGGCCATTATGTCAGACTCTATCAAAGGCTTGCTTAACGTCAAGAAAAACAGCAGAGCAGTATTGTCGATTTTCCAACGCATCTCTTATTGTTTTAACAGCTCTGTGACATTGTTCAGGGGTCCCGTGATTTTGCCGAAAGCCAAACTGATGATCGAGTAAGATTTTTAAAGATTCTAAAATCGGAGACATTCGTTTTTTAATAAGTTTTTCAAGTATCTTTGAATGAATTGATAGCAGACTAATAGGTCTATATGAATCAATTTGATGACTGATTGCGTAACGAAAAAAGTTTAATTTCTATGTTCGGCCATTGTTTCGTTGTCTGTGTGACAAGTGGCACCATTCTGTTAGAACCACATATCGTCCATATCGATATCCTCAATTTCTAGCCACAAAAAGTCCGTTATTATCACGCGATAGTGAACACCATTCGGGGTATCTGTTTGGCCGACCTCATTTTCGAAGAAGTACGGCCCGATGGCACCGCCAGCCCACTAACCGTATCAAACAGTAGCTATTTGTGGATGCGTCGGCTTTTCAACAATCACTTTTGGATTCTTATTTGCCCAAATACGGCAATTCTGCTTGTTAACGAATCCACTGTGATCTGTTGTGCTGACCCAAAATCACGAAGTGAACGAAATGCATTTTGATTTAGACACGCATTTTCGTAAAATGCTTAAACAATCTTATCGGGGATCTCCATTGCGTACCTCTCCATGATTGTTTTTGCCAAACACTGAAATAAGAACATGTCAAATTAAGTTGGGCAAACTTAAGCACTAAACTAAAGCACTGAAAACCTATCAAAAATTACCAAAAAAAAAAAGACTTAAATGTCTTATTTAAAAACAAATCATTGAACATTTAATAGCTTATATTTGCATATAATAAACAAGTAAAAAATAAAGCCGCGAAATCATGACCATATAAAATTTGCAATAAGGCATTTACACTTCTGCAGTCATGGATCCGCCGCAACAAAATTATGTAATGAGGTTCAGATTCATTCATAGCAGTGATATTTGTGAATATCATTTAGATATCAATATCTATAGGTGATTTTTCTTCTAAAATTGATTTTGGGGATGGGCTTTTTATGGCAATTATGGCCAGTTTTGGACATTTCATCACGGATTAACATGGAAGATATTATATATTGTTGTCGCCAAATTTTATATCAATATTAACAGTTAAAGGGAAGGGAATAATTCCAAAAAGGCTTACATTTTCAAAGATATGCTCTTACAAATCGATGCCAAAATTCATTAAAAAAACCCCCCTATAATGGATGAATATATAAGCAAAGTTCAGTGTTTGATGCAAATGGTCTTGCGAAATGCAAATTGTTGCTTTTGTTTGCATCCCACAACAAAATACACTGAAATGCAATTGTCACATCATTGCTTTTGCGCTATACTAAAACGGTTTAGCTTTTTTGCTGCGTGTATTGCGCTTGCATCCCTGATACTCGGACAGCTGCCATTTGTAAACAATAATTTAGAGTCGTCAAACAAAATTAAAACTGTAGAGCCGACAATTGTAAATAAAAAAGTAAAAAGAGAAAAATCCAATAAAAAGTGGCCGCCAGATGAAATCCAAATTGTTCAGAATTTTTTGGAGGAGGCCGAAATATTTTCTTTTTTACTACATCGTTTCATTTTAAAACGATTTTACATACACCTTTTTTGTTAATTTCTACGAACAATAATTGCTTAAATTATCGCTCACTGTAAATCACAAAATGATTGCACTTACTAACAGTTGCAACCTAAAAAGCACCGAACACTGAATACCGCTATTGTTTTTACCTCCAATGGGGTGCCGGGAACTAAGTCCCTAGAGATCTAAGTACCCAAAACGAAAATTAACTAATTCCTTAAAATTAGTGAATAAGTTCATTATGAATTAAACCCCCAACTTAAAAACAAATTCCAAACAAATCCCCAAAATTTAAGTCATAATCATTATTGGAAACTTATTTCACAATATCACTTTAATAATGAAAGTGAGACACTTAAGTAAGCGAAGCCGGTGTTTTTATTCCATAGAGTAGAAAATCATTGCGTCCAGTCTAATGCCAACTATTCAGAGATGCTGTAGTTGACGAAAATATTTTCTCCTCTACACTAAAACAACAGTTCTTCGGTCCGGGTCATAAATAAAAATTTATTTTACAATTTTAATTCATTCCTTAAAATTATTTTATAGCGATAAAACTCTCTATCATTAGGAACTTACTCCTATATTTTTGTTTTCCAGAGTTAAAACAACACTCATAGTTTATTTGTGAATAAAAGTTTAGAGACTTAGTTCATATTGGTTTAGCGCCCTCCGAAGCTTGCACAGCGTAAAAGCGCAACTGCATATTTACGGTTTTCGTGTTTATGATCACCAGTTTCGCCCGATGGCCGAAATTCGACCACTTGACATCCACTTTCGGGAGAACTGGTGTGTTATATGTACGTAAAAACGTACACATTTTACGAAAACAACAAAATGCCCTCTTTTCACTCATGTGTGTGCGAGTGTGTTTGCAAGTACAAACAAAACGAAAACATTTTAAAAGAACAGCAAAATGCATTGGATTTTTAAATTACCGTTAATACATGTGTGTACGTGTGTTTGCAAAATAAATTAAAACGGTTTTTATTACTTTCATTCTTAATTCTTAGAAAAGAAAATTACATTGTGCATATCTACACATAAATACCTTTAAAACGATATATGTTCCCGTATTTATCTATAAGATTATGTATGATAGCAAAAAATAGATAATTAATGGTGTAATTTATTCATTCCTATCGAAGTAACTCAAAAAGTATAATAAAATTTAAAAAAAAAATAGGACATCGAACGCACAAAACTTTCATTAGAAATTGCTTAATTTGGAAGAAATCTCAAAAAAATTTTAAATACCATTTAGAATATTGAAAAAATCGTTCGAAATTGTAAAATATTTAAAAATTCTCGCCAGAGCCCCAAAAAAAAAACTTTGAATGTTGTCTTCCGAATTATTAGGATATGTACAAAATTTAATTTTCTACAAACCTGAAGGGTGTAAAATATTTGACACAACCTTAAAAAAACCTTTAACTAGTTTTTTCTAACGACTACATTTTTTTATTTTATAAAAACCACAGGAGAAATGAACATTTTAATTTTCAGAAAAAAAGAACTAAGTAAAGTTCACATTTTGTTTCTATTTGAATATTCCACTGTGTAATCAGCGACTATAATGAGCCAAATTGGCTTAGTGTTGTTACTAAAATGAAATAAAAAAAACTGTTTAGAATAACAACTGTTTCGTAATGTAGTCAAAAAAGTATAAAAAACGTAAAAAATAAAAAACAAATTTGGCAAATAACACAACTACTTGTTTAGTAACAGTGCACTGTGCTGTACTTGGCATAGTAATAGTGCAAAGAGAATTGCAGTAAAAAAAATTATATATTTTCAGTAGTAATATAATAATGATTTTAGCAATAAAATTGTGATACACTTATTACTTTCTTTTAAAACTTTTACTTAAAATAATTTGATTATATAGTTTTTGTACTACGATTTACTATAATAATTTTTTATTTTATTTATTTTAATATACTACATTTTTACAAACCGATCTGGTAAATTAATAACGAAGCAAATTGTACCAAATGTTTTTCAGATATACACAGTCTGATATTGTCTTTGTATGGGCGTGGTACTTCCCACTTTTTCCACGTTTTAACAGGTTTGTTGTAAGTTAACTGTTCCAAATTTAAAAACTTTTGCTGTTTCCGTTCTCTTAATGTACAGAGATCTGTATTTCTTTGTAAATTTATAGTCTTTGTTAAGCACCGTGCAGGCAGGGAAATACTGTAGAAATTTAAGAAAAATCAATTTAATAATTTCAGAATCTACAAATACTCAAACATACAAACACACAAATACAAGCGCGTTTTAATTTTTATCCTCTGCTTCTTTAATAACCAATCCATAACTTGATTCAAGTGATCACACACATATTTATAATTAATTTTTTCAAAGTTGGGAACTCGATCTACCCATGATATTATCACAAATCAACGCTAACACAACATTTCAAAAGCTCCGCGTCTGTTCATCGTATTAATATTATGCGTTTACGTTTTTAAACGTTTCTTTATATATAGATCACTGTCCCAATCTTCATGTTATATAGATCCCAGGTATAAAAATCTAGAAACTCGTTCTATATATTGACTATATATTGTTTTTCTGGATGTTGATGCTTGATCTAAAGTTACTTTGATAACTCAGAGCTTGTATCAACATTTGAAGATTCTGCCTATTATCTGCGAGAATGTGTTGTGTTCTCCGCATAACGGATGCGATTAATATCTAGCCAATTATAAGGATAATTATCCTTTGCAGAAAAAAATGTTCACCAATTAATTAAACGTTTAATCAAGTGAATTAAACGTTTAATTTACTTGATTAAACGCTTCATTCACTTGATTAAATTTTTCATTAAAACTGATTTTAAAAGTGACACAAAGAAAGACGTTCTTTTGTAACTCCCTCTAATTCTGGACTAGTATCTGGATAGAAAATAGAGCTTCCCTAGTTAACATGGCTTCTCTGGAATCAAATTAAGTACGATAAAATGATTACTTACATTTATCATATAGCCCCTGCTGTATAATTTCAAGGAACATTTTAAAAATGTGGTTAATTAGGGATATCATTATATAATCTTGCGATCTTATGTCATTGGTTTTATTTTGAATTGTGATAAGTCAGTATTCTAGCCATACGTCAGAATAAATGACGGTTCCACAAATTTGATTAAATTTAGTATATCCATATTATCCATATTATTATCATTTATAAGTTATTTTTGGATGTTTTTATAGCTTTCCTCGTAACTATTAACCGAGAACAATTGGTGAATATAACATTCCCATACATATTTTTACTCTTCTAACTCAGTTTCTATATCATTAAGATAATTCATCAACATGGTTTTTTTTCTTTAAATACATGTTAGTAAATACATGCAGAACTTCTTTACGTATGATTAATTTGCATCACTTTTCCATACCTACATATATTATGGATCATACGCTCTGAACGAAAATTATCGACAATGTTTTTTAACTATTGTATTAATAAATCAGAAAATTTTATATTTTCTCCGATAAAAAAAAAATTATTTTGAATTCTCGAGAATTTTTAACTTGAATCAAATCCCTACTTTTATAAATGTTACTTCTTTGTATTACAAATCTGTTGAAAAATCAAGAACATTTTCCACAATTTCTATTTTAGCTATAAATAAAAAATAAAAATATAACTTCAATTATTCAATTATACATATTTACAAAAAACACAAAATGAAAGAGCTTCATAATCTAAAATATTTATTCTATCAAAAAATCTTTTTGTGTATTATTCGATATTATTATTGTCCAATAATATAAATACCGTTTGTTAAATATCACACATTATCGCTCTTTTTCTTTATATATATTTTTCTTCTTTTATTTTCCCCTAAAATAATCCTTTGATGCTTAAATATTTCTACACAAATATTCCATTAAAAAAGAACTAAAAAAAAACTTTAAAAAAAATATATTTTTTTTTAAGTTATTTTTAGATAAGAGCAGAAAAAATATTTTTTAACATACTTTACGTAATCCTATCAAAATACTAAATCAAACAAGGGCAAAATGGGAATAAAATATAAAATAAAATTCTATATGTAAACATACACGTGCATGGTCAAGCTGGAATCTAAACATTAAATGCAAAAAATTGGGGAAAAAAACTACTAAAAAAAATAGAAAAACACTCACTTTAAAATAAATACAAAATATTCAAGCGTAAATCATTTAACACATACTTTTACACATTAGAGAAAAGAAAAACATACAGTCACATGCATGTGAATACAAGCATTCAAAGGCAGGATTTAAAAGAATGGTTTGATATTGAATTTAACATAAACTCTCATATTCCTGATTTGTTTTTCTGTCACAGAAATAGACGGGATAGTAATGATCTATGCATCTATGATTTAACTATTTTTATATAGTTGTATATCACTGTTTGTTTCGACTCTCGGTTCTAATCAGTCCAAAAAGCTTTTGCTTAATCTAAGCAGGTTATTAGTTTAATTGGTCGAAATTGTTGTTTTAAAAGTTAGATTAAGGTGGCCTCTAGACTTTAACCCATTATTGCCCAGCCGATAATTTCACTTATCAGAACTTTAGTCCAGTATAAATACTATCGTATAACAGGTAACTTTCTTTTTCCTTAACTTAATGTCTTTGAAGAAAACAATTTGAAGGATATTTATTTATTGGGAAGGAGTTTTGCGTAGCTCCAAAAAGGCCATATTGTGAATGAAATATAAAAATTATATAAGAAATAAAATTTGATTTGTGCCAACTGTTTTTATAGCTTTTAATAAAAACCTTTTTTAAATTAAACGAAACCTTTTTTAAATTAAACGAAACCTTTTTCAAATTAAACGAAACCTTTTTCAAATTAAACGAAACCTTTTTCAAATTAAACGAAACCTTTTTCAAATTAAACGAAACCTTTTTCAAATTAAACGAAACCTGTTTCAAAATAGATGAAACTTTATTCAAATACAGTTAAACATTTTTCAAAATAAATCAAACCATTTTTAAAATTTGTAGGGAATTCATTTTTGGAACTTCTTTGAATTACTGATTAATGAAGAAGCGACACTTACAATTTTACGATCAGTGGTAAAATAACTTAATAATGATTGGGCATGAAATTTTAACTGTGAAAATGTCTTCTCTATCGGGTTCAGCATAGGAGAATAAAGTGGTAACATTTTAATGTACATTTACTATTGTCCACCATATGTCATATTACTTGGGATTTATGGATTCTGGCATACTCCATAATTAAAAATGAGTTTTGTAGCATTGGGCTGCTTTCAATTTTATCTTAGAGCTCCCGAAGAAATACTTGTAAATGGGCAGTGGATACAGAAATAACTTTATGGTAAACAACACCAGTATTATCTGTCGTAGCAATTAGAGTCATATTCTTTCTCTTTACGATTGGCAAAACACCATGAGCTCTTTCACCTTCTTTAGCAAAAAAAAAAAAAAACTAAATTCCTTCAAAATTTTAGAAATGGTTTTATTTAATTTGAAAAATGTTTAACTGTATTTGAATAAAGTGTCGTTTAATTTGAATAAAGTTTCGTTTATTTTGAAAAAGGTTTCGTTTATTTTGAATAAAGTTTCTTTTATTTTGAATAAAGTTTCGTTTATTCTGAAAAAGGTTTCGTTTAATTTGAAAAAGGTTTCGTTTAACTTGAAAAATGTTTTATTTAAACTGAAAATGCTATAAACCGAATTAGAAATAAAATTGCTTTCGAATCAAAATAGTATTCGATCACGTCTGCCAGCATAAGCCCCCTGTTCTCATTTTCCAAAAAAGGCAGTACATACCTTTATATAACTTGCTTCCAGTTTTGTATATAAATATATATGTCGGCTGATATTTCAGTAGTAGCACGTAAACGTTGAATGAATAATTTGATTCCTATCCACTTCTGCAACTCTGCTCTTACCCAATCAAACAAAAATTATTTGTCGTTGGTGTTTTTTTAACATGTTATTTTTGTTTCTTAGTTGCTGCTGCTGTATTTTTTTCTTCTTTTTTTATTTTACTATGACTACAATTTTATAGTGAATTGCAGAACTAAATAACAGCCATTAAGCATAAAAGCTGTTTTCGCATGAAAGACTTTTTCAAAGCATTTTAAGCCAAATGCAAGTTTAAGCATCTTGTATTTAGAAAACAGTAGTAGCAATCAAATGGACTTAGATACAATTGCAAAGATGAAGATATACACACACACACACACATACACGCACATTTAGACAAACAATGCATGGAGGAATAAAACTGTGACAAAAAATAAATAAATAGTACAGTAAAATTCTAATAGCGATGGTAGCACCATAAAAAAAATCTAAAAAACAACATACTAATAACCGAATGCTTTACTACACCAGATTCATTTGCGTACACGTACAGTCAATAAAAGCGCGAGCATAAATCCCCACTAATGTAAGTGAGTATCGGAATAGAAAAGTGTTTAAAAGTAAAAGCATATGACAAAAAAATGTTTTCTGCACTCAGGGTTGGGAAAAATACATGCATTGTATTTGAGATACTTTTAAGTCGTGTATTAAAAATCAAAATACGTTTTAGTTATATATGTAAAAGTAAGCAAAGTAAGTGAGTGTCGAAATAGAAAAGGGCTTAAAAGAAAAAGCATATGAAAAAAATTGTTTGCTGATGTTTATTGTAAATAAAACAAAAAGTCTTCAGAGCATTATCTTAATATTTTTTATAATGATAGAAAGATCTATGACAATTATGTGTTTAACAAAATATCGGCCAAATGCTTTCTACGGCTTCGGTGGCATACCTTTATCCGATGATCCATAGTTTCAATGACTCTGATACAAAATTGAGGTTCATTGTCGTTAATGTTCCGAATTATCCCATTCTTTAGCTCTAGAATTATTATTGGCTTTATAACGTACACCTTTTCTTTCAAGTATCCCAAAATAAATAAGTCCACCTCATTTCCGAAGAAGTACAGCCCGATGGCGCCGCCGTACCACAAACCGTACCAAACAGTAACTCTTTGTGGATGCATCGGCTTTACAACAACCACGCGTGGATTCTTATTTGCCTGAGGTCGATTATGCTGACAAAAAAAAAACTACGAAGTGCACGAAATGAATTTAGATTTTAACGCCCATTTTCGAAAAAGGCTTCAACAATCTTAACGAGCTGCTCAATTGTGTCAATGGCAAAAAACTTGACGTAAAGGTGTGACTCACAATTAACATCGTTCATTATGGTCGGACAAACCTTTACTTACATTGAATTGTTTGAAACATGCACTGATGTATTTTAATCGTGTATTAAATAATAATTGTTTTAAACTTTTCTTGTGTTGACTAAGGTTCCAGTCAGAACAGCAATTTTTTCCTATTCCATTTTTTGTATATCAGCTTAAATTATCGCTATACCGTTATGGCCAAAAGGCACTCTACATATATTACACTGGGGAACAGTCATTTTGTGGTGTGGTAGCTTAAAGTCAATTCTGTATAAGACTAGTGTGCTGAATACTAGAAAATCATTAAACTTTATTCTTGTTTAAAATGAACACAATTCCTGACTTTTTGATTAAGGTCGACTGCTAATTGACTTTAATCAAAAATTGGTAATAAAATTAAAGCGCAAGTCATATAATATTCTGTGTAATTTTGTACCTATTAGGTCATGAATTATAAGTTTGTGCATATATATATTTATATATATATATATATAATACAGTCAACATAAATAACGTTCAATTTTGTTCATCAAAAAGTGGTTCTTTTATGGAAAGCGTGATTTTTATCAATTCAGTTTTATCAGTAAATTGTGAACAAAATCAAAAGTTGTACCCCAATTGAAACGAAATAAAGCTCATTTTATTCGAAATATGTCTAACTAAATGTTTTTATATAAAAACTGTGATATTTGTGGCATTTTTATTTTTTTATGAATTTTTAGACACAAAAAAAATTTTTTTTTTTTTTTTTCAAAACTTCAACGAGATCTCTGAAACGACCGGGAAAATTTAAAAACGATGTAAGAACGGTTTAAAGATAATATTGTTGCCGATTTAACTGAATACGGTGCACCGTTTTCAAGTTATAGTGATATGTAGTAAAAGTGCCTTAATTTTGGACACAACGGAATATCTCGAAAAGTTGAGCTGATTGAGAAAAATGGGGATTTAATTTGAAATTAGAAAATGACTGTTCCCCAATGTTATAATTTTAGTTTACTATTAATTAGCTAAGGACTGTAAATTTGGGCCTTAGTCGTGTATTTAAAATCAAAATACGTTTTAGTTTTGTTTTAAAAATACGATATACAAAATATTAAAAACAATATACTTTCGTTATTTAAAATCAGTGTAAGTAAGTGTACAATATATCGCACACTAAATTATACACAGGCACAACTCAAAATTTATAAAAATCGTATTTTCCATAAAGCCGTTCACAAATCAAATCTGTAGCGGTCGCAAAAATTTCATTTGCGTCACTGCCTTCTTTAAGATTTCTTCTCTAACATTTGTAAAACTCAATTCTATTAAAAAATTACAATCATGTTTTTGAAGCCATGGGATATTTATGCACATATAAAAATCAGTTTAGAAACAGGCCTAGCGCCAAACAGGTATTTCCTTTCATGAACACAAGATTTTTAAATGTAAAGGGTATTTTTTAAGCCCGGTGGAAATTACGAAGAGGTTAGTTATCAAACGAACTTTGAAAATTAAATCTTAAATTTTTCTGGCTTACGGTTCATATTTGGCTTGACGAGCTTTTTGGTAAACAAAATCGCCACATACGAATTGAGACCAATCCACAACAGACTCTAATTAATCTAAAAAAAATGCACCGTTTGGTACGGTTTACACGTTGGGGGGTTAAACGGACCTTATTTCTTCAAAAATAAAGATAATTTGCCATTAAGGATGCGGTTTATAGGGAAAGGTGCCCAAATATAACCAAATTTCTTTTATATCGGTTTTAAAAGAGCACCCTAAAGCATCAGAAAAACCGACTCTTAGAGGAATAAATGAAATGAAAAATTATTTGCCGGTAATTGTTGCCCTGAATGTAATCTAAAGATATAGCAAATGGTTTGTTGTTAATTGGTTAATTCCTTTTAAATATTCCAGTTCGATAGCTGATAAAGTGTTGTTCTTTCTCAACTTATCAAATAATTAATTTACAGAAAAAAAGTGTTTTATCAATTAAAAAAATGGTTTAAAAAGTATTTAAATTTAATTAATGTGATAATTGAATCAATTATTTTTTTAGTTGAAAGAAAATTAAAAATTTTATTTGGATTTAATTAACATATTAGTTGTTTTTAAATAAATTTTCAATTAAAATTTTAATTAAATAACAAAAAAATCTTAATTAACTTTTTTCGTTTAAAAAAAAAATAATTTAAATATGTAGAATTGTTGTTGGGAATTGTCAATATTTATTTAAATAAATTAACACATTGTTTGAAATGGCATAGTTTTTTGATCACTTTTTCAATTAAAATAAAAAATATCATTTAGGCCCCTATTACGGTTTACAACGCAACTCAGTTGAGTTGTAATTAAAACAACTGGTTGTGATGAGTTGTAATTTTTTGATGTTTTTGTTCGCCGCAATATAGCAAGGTTGTAAACCATAATACAAAAATTAAGAAATTACAACTCTACTGAGTTGAGTTGTGAACCGTAATAGAGGCCTTATTGAAAATATTTTTTCAAAATTTTTAAATTTTTAGTAATCAATATAATCATTTCAGTAATAGGTGCAAAATCAACAACTTGTTTGCTTGGTATTATGAATTTGGAATAAATCTGGTGATTGCAGAAATTTAATAATTTTTTCTGTGTAGTTTACATTTTTATTTTAAAAGCTGTTGTAACCTATCGTAAAGAGAATTTCATTTTGTGGAACATGGACATAGTTCTTTGATTCCAAGGAAGTCTATTATTACATAAAAAAAATAATTAAAATGTATATAGTGACTTTTTCTATGAAGTTATTCATGCCCATAGGTGCAATGGTATATGGGCATTTCCTCGGACCTACGTTCGTGTGCTTTTTATGTACAAATAATATACAAAACAACACTTTTCGTAGCATTTTTTTGCGACTCGATTGCATTTTAGTAGCTCTATGCTCAGCGCAATAGATGGATTTCATCGAGTTTAAGTTTTCATAATGACAGTTAAAAACATGTGGTCACGAACGTACGCAAAATATAAGTCAACTTTGGCTGACAGTAGTGAAATGTAAAAATCTGCGAAATGGAACGGAATATTCAAAAGTGATTAATTTATTTTAAAAGTGTGTTAATGTAGGTCTCTATCTAGTACTTACGCAATTAAATATCTCTTTGGTTTTTGTTTAATTGACTTAAGTAACAGTCGCGAACGTACGGGTCGCGAACGTACGATTTTTCCATATGTGTTAACCGTTTATAAACCGTTAATCGAACTTTTTTTGTTCTTCTTACACTTTTCCCTTATTAATACTGTAATTTTGAAGAAAGAGTGCAAACATGACATATTTTTAGCATGTAAAGTAATTAAATATAAAAATGTTTTTAGGAGTAGCTTAAAAAAACCATAAAATTTTCAGTTTTTAGCCCAATTTCCTCAAGTAAAACGGCTGATATGTCATAGCATATCATATCTAATCATTCTATTATAAAAACATAGATTTTTATAATTATAAACAATAAATCACGATGATAATCAACATTTTATTTTTCCATCCTGGTTGACCATTGGGAGGAAATGCCCATATGTATTTTGAGATCATAGGTATTCGAAATACAAAATACTTGAGTGACAGATACTTTAAATTCAAAATTGATTTTGATATTTCCGACACTTATTTCAAATACTTGCATTTGCCCAACCCTGGTTGCATTTATAGGTATTAAGGTTTTGTTGTTCACTAAATGGGGCAAAGTGGTATTAAAAGAGGTGGAATAGACCTTATCTTCTGGACCTATATCACAAAAATATGTTACACACAAATTCAAGCAGAAGTTAATTAACCCCCATATTCTTAAAAATATTTTAGGTTTATAGCAGGATTATGAAACGATTATTCTATGAAAATTTGTTTAATAAAACTTTTATTAATCTAAAATATTTTTATGATTATGGGGGGTTAGACTTTTAAAGCCTTGATGCAGCTTTAATTGAATTGATGATCCGAATTTAGAAATTTTGTAACTTAATGATACAAAATTATCTTTACATTTCAGAAACAAAGTTTTGATATCTTGGTATTATTAAATAAATTTACTTATTTCCAACTTTGTATCCACTGTCTTTGCTACCCGCAAAAAATGACAAATGTCACTTCCTCATAAAACACTCCAATCCCAAGCAAAGCCTAAACTATACTAAATTTCTTGTTCCATAAAATAGAGTTATCAAAAAGCACTAAGTAAACTTTCCAAAAAAAGTCCGACCTAAGAAATCTTTAAGATGCCAGCTTTCTCCCATTTTTCGTTTTATTTTTTGTTACCAACTGCAACAATTTAACAACAAAGCAAACAAAAAAACCAGACAACATTAGCACAAATAAAGTTGATTCTCTGTTGTTTAGAGTTTTTAGTTTTATTTCACGTTTAAGTTTTTTATTTTATAAAAAGAAAAATAGAACAATAAGATCCCCACATGAAATATGTGGTGTTTTGGCGACACAAACTGTCCTCATATTGGGATGTGCTTCCATAACTGTTAAACTTATACTCACACACATGAGCAGAAATAATACTTTTGTCGTTTCCTTAACATATATTTTAGAGCAACTTTAAGAAATATTATGTTTTCCTCTATGGTTTTCTCTGAGTATGTGTGTTCTACATAAAATTTACTGTGTTTGTAAAATATAAAAAAGATACTTATAAAATGTTGTCAAAGAAACTTAATGGGTCAACATCGACAAGTAATAGCCCCTTGAGTTCAAGGATATATTCCGCTATATTTTTATGTAATAACATCATGTTTCCCCTTTTTAAAGGGATAAAAAGCTGGTTATATATTTGGGTTTAAAATTTAGAATTCAAACTATAACTTTAAAGAGCTTTCAGTTGTAAATGCTTTTTCGAGAGTAAGAGTTGATATTAACGTCTAAGTAGGCCAGTACATTAGATTGAGTTTTTTATCTAGTTGGCCCCTTTTAGCTGGTGTATGAGATTTTCACTAAAGCCTTTGGTTCAAGTGAAACTACTAGTGCTTAACTTTATCAGTATCACTAGGAATAACAGAGCTGTAAAAAGATACGGGTGGACAACTTTGTCTTCTGATAGTTCAAATCATAGAAACAGTGATTTGGTATTTGAAAATGCGATTGGTATTATGGTTATTTTTTTGAACTGTTAATGGTTTTTAATCCAAATTTTGATATTTTAATTAGGCTAAAATTCATTGAATTTAATTTTTATTAAATTATTTTTATAAAGAAAGGAATTTTACAACATAAAATGAATTAAAATGTATTGATAATTTTTCATTCTTAACTGAGCTGGGAATTGAACCCAGGTTTTCACGAACAGGTTGCCCTAACTATTTTCGATTTTTTTTTATTTGAAAATAATAATTTAGTTTTATAAAAGGTTAATGAAACAAATTTTCATATACAATTCTTCTTATAAACCTGTTGTAAAGATGAAATAGTTTTTGTGAATAACGCCTATAGTGTTTAGATGATTTTATTATTTTTTTTAAAAATCTGCATTTCTCGGTAAAAAAAAATCTGCATTTATATATTTTAACGGGCATAGAATCTGCACTTCAGACAGTGGACAGCTAGCATAACTCTCTCTTTTCTCTCTGATGCGGCAACCTGTATGAATTCGCCTTATATATATATATATATCTGGTTTAACTTTCATATGTTTTTGATGTTCGTACTGCTTAAAACTCTTTGCATGCTCTTTTATTTCCCTTTTATACAATTTCTGAATCCGAAAGTTTTTGGAACTTTAAAACAGCACTTTTTACCAATTTTAAATTTCCATCAAATGATTTACAAATTTATTAGAAGTAATTCTAAAGAACCTTAATAAAATGTATATTCTTTATTAATCCTTAACTCACTAAAGTTTAAAGATCTATTGTTTATTACATTATTAGGCAAATTTCTACAAAATTCTTATAGTAACCGATATCGCAGTGTAGTGTGCAAGTATAATATTTGCCAAAATCCTTATAGTTTATTACAATATCTTTTCTAACGTTCACTTGAAGTTTATTTGAGTATTCTGTGTAAACATAAAACAGTCCGTATGCAGCATATGTTTCTTGAATCTATTTTAGAATTAAAAGTGCATTGCAAAGTATATTGTATTTTTTTTCACTTTTCATATTTTAAACCTTACACCGGAAATTAGTTTTAAAATGCTGCAATAATGTGTATAAAATAAGCCAATAAATATATTTTATTCAAAAAATTTCTAATTTACTACAACCATCTAATACCCTAAAAAACTTTTTGAAGTAATTAAAAAATAATTCCAATTTTTAGCCAGCTCAAATTACTTCCAATACATTAATAATCAATTCCAATTTACCTAAAATATTTTAAACCTTTATATAAAATGTAAATAAAAATTTATTTATTTCTATCAAAACAACAATAACACCAAACCTGTCTATACGGCTAAAAACTGTTGCGATATATAAAAATTCCGTATAAAATTAAAATTTACATACGATTAAATAATTTGCTAAAATATTTGAAAGCAAAAAAAATACCACGAAAATTCACTTACTGCTACCAAACATGCATAACACAACAAAAACATGTTAAGGATAACGCAGGATTTACAAAATGATAAAACAACAACAATAATTTAGCTATAACTAACTAGACCAACAACAAAAACAAACATCAGTGAAGGCTAAAATCATCAAATACCACAAATTTTGTGTTGTGGCACATAATAAAGTTCATTGAAAATTGTGTTGAGTCAAAAAAAAAAAAATATAGAAAACGGAAAAAACTTTAAATAAAAACTTCATTCTGGTAGGAAAGTAGATAACGGGGGTTTTATTAAAAGCTATGGAGTTTGTTTATTTTTTGTCAGAGTAATAGGGTTTTAGGCTAATTTCATGGCAGCACCTCTTATACCATAACCCTTTAAAATTATCCTCTTCCACATGACTAAAATAACATCCAGTGTATGCGCGAGTGTACGTAACTAATGGTATGATTAAACAAAAGCAAATTAATCACAGGTAATGCCTAGTAACAACTAAACACATGCATCTCTTTATATTCACTCAACCGCACACGTCCAACAAATAAAACATGCGTGCTTTTGCCGAAAGAATACAATTAACAACAAACAACTACCAGCTAATTTTTTATCTACATACTGCTAACACAACTACACGTATACCCAGCGGAAAAAAGAAGGAGCGGATGCCTTCTAGAAGGCCTCTGTACTCCTTCTTTTCGATTTACAAGGCCTGCTCACTCCATTCCATACTCATATCTTTTTTACACAAGTTGGCATTGTGGGGTAGGCATTCCGCTCTCACTTCATTGGCAGTTACATAAGAATGACAACAGGTTACTAAAAAAAATTTTTTACTTTGGCAAACAAAAATGTTACTCCTTCTCTTCTCCCTTCTCATAGAAGGGAATGTGGAATGTTATTTTCGTTAACAGTTAGTTAAGAAAGGTAATTCAATTAAAAAAAATGTTAGACAGGCATTTAATAAGGCCTGAAATAACCAGGTCTTCTCAGTTTTCCCGCTGGGTATGTATAAACAAAATGTTAACACGCATACCCATACATGTATGCGAAATAATGAAAACCTCAATTTGGCAGTAAAACTCAACTTGAAAAATAGCACAAATAACGGATGTTTTTTTTTAACTTCATGAGAACTTTCGATATCGATAACTATGTTTGACAGCAGAGAATGTCAATCTTTGTTGAAACTTCTTTCTAGTAAAGTTTGGCACATCATCGTGAAACGCTTAAAGCTAGAATTACGCTTCCAAATTGTGGAAATTTACTTTAAAAAAAAAAATCTGTTCGGGAAGTGCATAAACCACTACGTTTATTTTACGAAGCTGATTTCTGGTGAAACGACTAAGTCAAAAACCACAATTGCCATAGTTGGAGCGATGACAATCCTTAAGCCATTTACACATCAACATTACATCTATTAAAACGGCGCAAGTTGCCATATAGCGCGCTTAACAATCGATTTATTGCAAAATCAATTTGGTGACAATTTTATGATGATTTCAAGACGTGGTCCTATTCACAGATCGCCCTGTTCGTGGGATTTAACGTCTCTGAATTACTTTTTATGGGGCTATGTTAACTCATTGTTAAATGCCGCCCATCCAGCAACTCTTGAAGCGTTGGAAGCCAATATTTAAGCCACCATTGATGCCATATGGCGAGACTTATTGAAAAACTAGTCAAATATTGGACTGATCAAATAGACCATAGACGGCCGGACATATGCATGATATAATAATTAAAAAAGAACTGCAATGAAATTATCAACCAGATTATAAAAAAAAATTTCATTCCAACAATATTTATGTCTTGTATTTCCATTTCATGCATCTGAAAACACACCCTATACAATTTACAATACAGAAGAATCTCGATAATTCGTACCCTATTAAAGCAAAAATCTCAATAGTTCGTAACAAACTATTGGTTCCTTGAAAAAAATCGCTTGAAATTACAATAATTCCAAACATTTCAATCCCCTCGGTAAGAAGTATTTTTTATTTTTTCAATAAAAAATTTGGTAGTTGATAACTCCTTATAATTCGTAACTCAACGCAAAGAAATGAACCGTTTATAAACAATGAACATAATTAGAACTGTGATTATTTAATGTACATATTTAGAAGTTAAGCTGGATTTACCGTAAACCTTTTTTATACATTTTTGTTTAAATTTTTTTTTTGTGGTCAGTTATTGTTATTTGATTTACAAAAGGGGTTCTAATAAAAAAATTATTGTTTTTAAATAAATAGGAACACCTCGTTAATTCGTATTTTTCTTATTTAACCTTGTTTAACCAAAATTTCGTTAAATTGCCAATAACTATAATTCGTACGGATTATCGGGACTCTACCGTTAAAATATGCGAAACTTAATAGTTGGACTATCAGAAATAACTTTCATTCGAAATTTATTTACGTTGGAAATGTTGCCACTTCAGTGTTGGTGGTCAATTAAAAATATAAATTAAGCAACAATATGAATTCTAAAGCTCTTCTATGAACTTAAATTTCAGGTAAAATATAAATCGTTGGTAAGTGATAGCAAAGGATGCACGAAAAAAAACTTTTTCAATTTTAAAGACTACATATTTTACATCATTACTTTTAGAAGCTAAATTCTTTGTTTATTGAAATCCCGTTCAGGGGTATACATTTAGAGGATATTTCTTTCTCTGGGAAAATCAGGTTAAGCCAATACCTGCACGCAAATAAAAAACATGGTTGTGATAAACATATTCTAAGAGCAACATATTATGATAAGATTCATAATTGTAGTCAAAATATTACGATTATTATTGAATTATATTATGACCAAATATATTCGTAAAATTACATCATAATATTTTTCCCTTAATCCTAATTTGTTTTTATTACATTCTATTATAATTTAATGTAATCATATTATTACCATGAGAGAAGTAATCATATTATTATAATGTTAATCATAATAAGTTAAGCAGTAATCATATTATTATCATGTTTACCATAATAAGTTAAGAAGTAATCATATTATTATCATTTTAATCATAATAATATCATAAAATTCCAAACAATAAAAGAGTGATGAGTTTATCTTTTCTTACATTCCCCACTTTTTCTTTACCCACTTACATCTACAATTGATGTTGGGAGAATTCCAAATAATTGTAGTGGGGAATGTAAGAAAAGATAAACTCATCACTGGTTTATTGTTTGGTATTTTGTTTAAGCTTTGATATCGTTGCAAAAAAGATTTTTAGAGTGTATGTAGGTAATTCTCATTCCCTCTTTAGTCTTGTTTGCTGATAGCTTTGGCTTTTCTAAAATTATATAGGAGAACGTTTTCTATTGGTCTGACCTAAGCAACAAGTGAAATGCGCATAGGAACTGCTTATCCTCCAACAATAAATTTCAGTATTTTTTTTAGCAATTATTAAAAAAAGGGAATTAAGCACAACAAACAAAATCTTTTAATGTTAATCATAATAATATCTAAAACCGAAAAATATTTTTAATATATATTTGTGCTTTTTTACTAACTGGCAACCTTAACGTAAAACTGTTACAGATATTTCACATCATAATATGATGCAACTTTAAACATAATATTTTTAACCTATTTTTTTGTTGTAGGTCGCAATTATTTATAAATCATTTTATAGAATTTTCGTTTTCTCTAAAATAACACAAAACAATGGTCAATATTTTTGCACCACTTTCAAACAATATTAAAATTTTTTTAGCACTGATATTTTATTTTGTGACACTTTAAAAATTTTTTTTTAATGCACCTACAATTTCTTTAAACTTTTTTAATGGGCATTTTTTTAAATTGTTTAACCACTGCATAACAAATAATTCTAAAATATAAAATAGGCATTTGTAAAACAAACGACACAACTGATGCAAAATTGTTTTACAAATGGCGATAACAAAATATTATTGGAGTAAAGATATTTTGTTTGCATCTTAAACATATTATGAGTACACGTATAGAAAGTTATCATGTTATGGCTATTAAATATCATTAAATGGTTGTGAGGAATATAATATATTTTCAAAGTTATCATTATTTATTTGTTATAAAACTGATTTTTTTTCAGTGAACCATACTTAAATTTATAATTGCGATTAACATTGACATGTTTACAATATCTATAATACATTTGATATTAAATAAAAATAACAATATTTTGTGTACGACAACAATTAATTGTTATAATAAACATAGTGTAGTTGCCGTAACCATGCCCAGCCATTATTTTTCTCTGCGTGTGGAATTCGGCAGAGTTTAAAATTAACAAATATCTTGAGATCGCCGCTAACCAGAGCTCTAATTTGGTATCACGAAAGATATACTGACTACTGGTTGAGGCCCCTGGGGTGATCATGTGGTGGTTGTAATATATAGCTTAAGTCGCGGAAATGGAGACCTTAAAGAGCTTATTTTTGGTCTCTTGTGGGAAGTTCTGCCTGGTAGCGGAAATCCTTAGATGCAGCGTCCGTGTACCCCGATAGGCTAGTTGGTAGTGAGCTAGTCTATCAGTGCCGGGATTGCAGGTTCGATTTCCGCCAGAGACTCTGGTATCCTCTAGACAAGCGTAAAGCTTTGCCGGACTAGCATATGAAAAACATGGACGAGTATATAAATCAGCCAAATTGTTTACTTTAATTGCAACCCATTTATTCTTGTTGCGCTCACATACTAGAGCGGTTGATGAATGCATTGGTTGTGACCAAGTAATAATTTCTTGCCATGTGGTTAGGACTGTCTCGGGGGTACAACATTTTTGCAATATAATCGAAAATTTCAAGCAGTTTGCTATGTAAACCTTAAAAATATTCTCCTATAATAGCGCTTTAAAAAAAATATTTTGTTTCAATCTTCATTATCAACAAATCCCGGTAGCCAATTAACGCAAATAAATTTCGTATGGTTATACTTAGTAACAAAAGACTTTTATTTTAAATACACCTTACAAAAAATTGCTACGATATGCCGACCATTGATCATAGATCGACTATACTTTATTACGTAAATACAAATTTGCAATTGATTTAATTTATTACTTGCTTTTAATGTTAAAACCCAGTAAAAAAAATTTGTGTTTTTTGAAGCACTTAAGGGAAAAAGCGCATAATCGAGCGCTTCAATAAGAGAGGTCTTATACAGCAGTAAATGATAACGAATAAAACATACAAAAAAAGCTGCTATTTTAGTACTGACAACGAAGAAGGTTTTAAAGCAAAAAGAAAATATATTATGGTTTACGAAAATGCTTAAAAAACCATTTAAACCAGTAAAATCAACACATTTATTAATATGTTAATATAGTTAGCTCTTAAAAATCACTTTAGGAGTGCCTTATTTGCATTTTTTTTATCATGATAAAGAAGCGCTTATTGTCAGCAGAAAATAGTCTTCCAAACCGGGAACACTTCATACAAAAATCAGGCATCCCATCAGCAGGTTTGAAGTGATTTAAGGTATGAATTCATACATAAAACCTGCTCCCTTTGGAGCACATTTTTACTGGGAATGTACTGCAAGCCCAACCTAATGATATCTTGATGCACTGACTGGCTCCTATTTGCGTCCTATGGGGGAATAATGCTATGACGTTCAGATTTAGAAGTATTTGTGCACTTCTTTAATGTGATTACATACTAAACTTACAAATATACAAGGGTCAATGCATTTGTGGACCAATTACCAAATATTTGTTTATAAAATATTTTTGGGCATAATTTGTTAAGAATACTAACATAACAAGAAGGATCTTCGGCGAAAATACTCTTCTCGGAAAGACCCTTTGTATGAATGCCAGGTGAACCGTGGACCGATTTGAACTATTTTCAATAGCCTGCCGAATAAAATGTTATTTAATTATCTTAAAATATGCTATCCGTAGAAGGTTTTAATGAACACAGAGATATGTAGTTGGCCAACCAGACGGACGGACGATAAAACATGCTTTCATTGGCTCAAAAAGTGATGCTTAGTCGATCGATCTATTAAAAGGTCTAGAAAATAAGGTTTTTATGGGTTCAAAAGTTAAACAAGGTTAATATTTGGGCAACAGAGGATTCTTCTTTTACCTTGAAGTAGTACACAGAAGAAACTTAAAATTGATTTCAATTAAAAGATTTGTGATATTAATTAAAAAATTAACTAAATTTATACCAGTAAACAAATTAATTATTTATTTTTAATAGTCCTCGAAATTCCATAAGCAGCATAGGACCTCAATAATTGATCTCCATCTAGTTCTATCCAATGCAGCTATCTTGGTTTCATACCACGTTAGATTAACGGTTTGTTATTCGGCCTTCACTTGTCTTCTCCACGCGTTCTTCGGGAGACCCACTCTTCAAGCTCCCTGAGGATTAAAGTCCAGGGACTTTCTGTTGATGTCATCTGGCGATTTCCGCAAAGTATGCCCTAACCATCTATATTTACGTTTTTTAATCTCGTGGTCAATTGGAGGTTGTTGTATACTAAACAATAGTTCAGAGTTTGTGGCCAAACTATTTTTAGAATTCGGTACTGCCTTTATATTCCTTTTAAATACTTTAATTTTGGTATGTATTGCAATGTTTAGCGTTCTCCAGAGCTTATTTAAAATTCCAACTGTCAGGTTGGTCTTAGTCAGTCTGCTTAAGATATCCTCTGATCATCCTCCGAAAACTGCAATAATACTGCCCAGGTAGCGAAAGGACGGAACGTCTTCAAGTTGTTGTCCTTAAAGAGAAAAGCTGTACTCACTCGTGGTATTAGAAAATAATAGTTTCAATTAAATATTATAATCTGATATTAACAACATTTTAATGTTGTTTATATAAGTAAACGCTTAATTAACTTGATTGAATTTTTAATTAAAACGGATTTAATTTTTCATTAATGATTAAATTGAAAAAATAATTGGCGAGAATTTTCTCAATGAATGATTTGTATTTAAATTATGTCCCTACTTTAGCTCCATCAGGTCTCTAATTGTATTGCAGAGTTCCCTAATTGTAAATCAGAAAATTATAATTTTTTTTTTATTATTAATTCATTTATTAAAGTTCTTAAATCTATACATTTTTGAGCTTCAGCGCATTATAGGCATTGTTGAAGCAGGTTGGCAAATACAATATTTTTATAAATAAAGTTATTAAATATACATTATAAAAAAAGTAAAAAAAAAATTAATAAAATTATAGTAATGATAAAATAAAAAATAATTATAGTTCTTCTTAATATCTTTATTATCACCACAATTGATTTAATTATGAAATATGAGTATTTTTTTGGGCCGTTGTAAAACAAAGTGCAACACACCAAATGTGCACTCCATTTTTTACTTGAGTTTCTGGTTTTTCTGGCCTAACTCGGATATAGATTGTTAAAAACTATTTGCAGTTTTTCGCATCAGTTTGCTCTACACTTTTTTACGCTTATTTCATACCAACAATTATACTGAAGAGAATCGGTTTACGAGATATGGCGGTGAGGAATATTACATTTTGTATAAAAATTCCTCATAATCAACTTTCAATTAAAATATTAATTATGCTTCAAAATCCTAATTCGAACTATGTCAGAAAAGCCCAAACGGGTTTTTGCTAGTTTCGGTTTGTACTAACAGAAACCAAGTGCAAAATAAAGTGCACATTTGAAGACCTTGAAAATTTTACACTGTGGAAATCTAAGGCGATGTAGCGGTGCCCGTCCATCTGTCTTTTGAAAGAACGATTAAGATCGCAATAGAGGATCTTTTGAAGAAGGAATTTGGAAAGAATAATTTTTAGACGTTACGTGTCACAAGAGGTGTTCCACAGGGTTCCATACTCGGGCCATTACTTTATTCGTTATATGCAAATGATCTTCCCCTACAACTTCGTTTTTGTAATGTTCAGATGTATGCTGACGACGTTCAGCTGTATCTGAGTAGTACCAGGGAATTATTTTTGTCTAAAGTGCAGGAGCTGAATTATGATCTGAACAAAATTTTCGTTTGGGCTTCAGCAAATGGCTTAAGACTTAATCCAAGCAAATCTAAATGCCTAGTCATAAGCAAGAACGCAATGGGAATAGAGGATGATGTAAATATTTTCTTGGGAGGTTCAAAAATTGACATTGTAGGTAAAGCTAAGAATTTAGGTGTTACATTTAATAGACGTTTAACTTGGTCGGATCATATAACACAAGCCTGTGGTAGAGCATACGGCATGCTAAGGAGCTTATGGGTAAATCAATACTTTACTCCGCCGAAAGTAAGATTATTACTTGCAAAAACGTATTTATTACCAATGCTTTTATATTCATCCGAAATATTTGCTGGTTGTAACTCAGCGGATACGAGGAAACTCAATACAACTTTTAACAATATCGTAAGATACGTTTTCGGACTGAAAAGATTTGATCATGTGTCACAATTCTCCATTCATATATTCAATATTACATTTGATAACTTTCTAGTTTTTAAAAATATAATATTTCTTTATAAAGTTATGATGACAAAGGAACCAAAGTATCTCTTTGATCGCTTGCGATTTGCCAGATCACCAAGAGGTAAATTGTTGATTCAATTCAGATATCGTAGCCATGCCTCTGAATGTCAGTTTTTTATTCTTAGCTTCCGTCTCTGGAATCAGCTCCCTGATAATCTGCAGACTACTAGCAACGCAATAAGGTTCAGAAAATTACTTAAAAAACATCTTTCGTAAAAGAAAATTTTTTTTTATTTTTGTTTCGTTTCTTATTTTTTCTTAAATCGCAAACCAAATTATTTAATTTTAGGCTTAATTATTTGATTTTTTTAATTTCATTTATTTTTCTTTATTTTTAAATTTTTCATTATTTTATTTCATAATTATTATTTTTATTTAGTTGAATCAATGTATGTTTTAACTTGTCAGATTCTAATACTGTAATTTATAAGATATTATGTCTTGTTGTATTAGAAATTCATATTAAATAAATAAATACAAATACAAATACAAATAATGCAAATGAGGTTCCTCTATTATAAGGTTTTCAACAAGACAGCTGCCACACCGAATACTCTACAGCTGCGTAATTTTATCTAAAATACTTTCTGCATATAAGGCGTATTTGTTATTGATCCACCCGGATTAGTACTTTTTCTACGATAAATATATTTGCCTAAATAGTTACCACATAAAAAAATAGCTTGGTAATGAAAATTGCCCAAATCAGTAAAAGATTTTACTTCAATTTCAGTAAAAACAAGAAGAGTTACACTTTCAACAGCAACAAGAATTAGTATGTAAATAAACTATTTTAGCTAATGCTTTAAACAGTTTACACTGAATATTTGACTACTAACATTTTGCATAGTAAAAACCTGTGAAATTTATTTTTCATTCTCGGAATAATAACTTAGATGCAATACTTTTTAAACGTGTTAGTTTCTAGTGGCGGTATTATGAGTAGCAATATGTGGCAGTAGAAGTAGTTGTTGCGGCAGTAGATTTAGACGATGTAGTAGCATTAATACTTCATATTCTTCCATAGTTAAAATTACACTTTTAACAACAGCAACAGCAATTGTTGCAACAACGCCAAACAAAACGTCTGTAGAAGGATGCAGTCGCAGCCACACTACAAAACACATTATTCAAGCAAATGCCTCAAGTATCTTAAGAGCGAGTTTTTGTATGTTAGTGTTTACAAAAGTTGTGCTCGTACATCTTTTTTCCAACAGTATGTGTGTATTCATTGTTGTAGTAGTATGTGTAGTATTATATTTTAAGTCTTCTAGCGTTTTAGTAGAATTATTATTATTTTTGTATATCTTCTATTTATTACATATGCACCGAGAGAGTTGAGGTTTTTACTTTTCCTTCTTTTTTTTTTTTTTTGATGAGTCTTATGGCTTTGGGCCTTGTTGATAAAATTTGCAACATTGCAGTTTCGCCTTTAGCATGCAACAACAACAAACGTGCACAAAACTTACAAAAAAAAACTTTCTGTTTGTTTGTTATAAAAGGTTTGTTTGGTTTGAGCAAAAGGTGTTTTTCTTACCCCGGCTTATAAAACGTATTGTTATTAAACAAACAAACTTGGAAATTAAATTATATTCAAAACTCTTTAGTTAAGCAAAATTTAAAGATTATACAAGTTATTAATGTCTTTTGTATATATCTTAACTTTATTTACTTTTAGGTTAATAATGTTGAGGCACAATTTATACGTACTATAGATAATTTGATTGCATCTCGTATAAGTTTGAAATTGCAACTGCAGGGTATACACTTTAGCAGCGTAAATCCATCGATTTACGGTCACAGTGTTTATGGCATGAATTCGGTGCATGGTGGCGGCTTGGTTTTACGCTGCACAGCAACAATTGGTGAATTGTATCAGGAATATAAAGAAATTGAATTGGGTACACCGCAAAAGGATCCAGTACCGGCACGAGGTGAGTCGATAATATTATTTTGCTTTTTAGTAAATAAAAAAAAGAAAAAATTTTTTTTTTTTTTTTTTTGTTAAACATTAAAATAATAAGAAGAAGATTGTCAAAAAGCTTTTAGCAAAGCACAATTTTTTTATAATAAAAAGCAGTATTTTATACGCTGCTATGAAATTAACTTTTTTATTTTACGACAAAGTGGTGGTTGAAACGTGGCACACTGTTCGACCATTACGGGATGATTATGGTCATCATAATCGACCTACTGTGCAAGGAATTGCAAGATCATAAAGAAATTTGAAAAGACTGGAAGCGTTACAGATGTGGTCAGAGCTTGTGCATCATCGCCATGTATGCACTGGAGTGCTCCAAAAAAGTTTACTTGTAAACCCGTAGAATTGTTCTTTGAGTTATAGACACACGTTTTGTAAAATATTAGATTAATAGGATAACTTTTATTGGCACCGCGACGACACTGAAGTTTAAAGGTGCATTTACAAGGGTAAAAATACATTTGTTTCAGTTTTTGTAAAAATTTTGCCGTTAAATAATTACTTTTGCAATTAAATGTTAAATAATTAAAATGTGTACGTAATTATCCTCCTAATTTGATATAGAAGATAAAATTTGGTTAAAAAATTTTCAACTTATTAAAGTTTTCCCAGGCCAGTAACATGTCTTGGGCCACTTGAACAAGAAATGTAGAAAAAAAATTAACTTATTTTCAGAAATATTAAATGATGAGCTAATTTTTACTTAAAATATACCCGTTTTAACTTGTATATGGGTGTTTGTCTTCGTAGGATACCGCTAACCTATTCGGTATGATCAGGTATGACCAAAAAATAAAGATTTTTTAACGACAGTTTCGAAATTCCATTTTCTAATTTTAAAAAATTCTGTCAAACAAACTTTAGAATTTGTTGATGATCACATTGGGATTTAATGAGAATATAATTGGGAATAAAAATATGACACAATGATGGCATTACCTTCCATAGTTTTTCCGTACCTGTTTTTAAATTTTGCGATTTTCGGGAAAAAAAAATTGTTTTTGGTCATATTTTGCCGAAAAAGCCCAATTTCCTTACTCTTATGAATTTTAAGTAAAAATAATATAGAATATTGTAGTTCAGATAATTTTAAATATATTGTTTAAGGTTTTACCAAAACCGGACATTTAAACCCTGAAATCATCAAGGAAAAATTTTAACATATGTATATGGAATTTCTATAGCAGAGATAGCGAAAAATGGCTTATTTTTGTGCGGATTTTTATAAAACTGGAGAATAAATACATCCTTATGACATTTAAAGACAACAAAACAGTGCAAAAATGAAGATTAACCCTTAAATGCACTTTGGGTCAAAATTACCCCAAACTTTTTCAACTTTGAAAATCTGTCAACTTGAATGGTGCTACAACTCTTTTGATGTATATTGATGCCGATAATTTCAGAGTTTCACACTAGACCACGAATATTTTAAGGGCCATCATTACAATTTGCTTTTTGTTAAAGGTATGATTTTGTCGGACGAATAACAAGTTAATTATTATATAAACTCAACTTTAGCGTAGCCGGTAGGACGAACTAGCCTTAAACATATTGCTCACTTTAATTTAAAGCACTAAGTTTTAATATTAATTTCCTATTTTTAATCTTGATAAAACAACTGAAACTTATTTGTTGGAGGATAAGCTGTTTCTATGCGCATTTCACTGGTTGCTTAGCCCATATCCTCAGTTACGATAATCGTATCGTTTAAATAAATATAACAAAAATTTATCGGATTTGCTATTTAGTAGTATTTTTAACGATATTCGCTGACGATTTAAGTCAGCTGTTACTTTAAGCATTTTTTCGTTATTTTAACGACAATAATCTACGCTGTGTTAATTTAATCGATAAAGTGTATTTTATGTTTAAAGTGGCTGAGACCCGACTTCTTACATATGTACATACTACATACAAACAAAATTATAAATTCAAAATGTACAAATAAAGCAAATTATGAACAAAAACAAAATTCTAAATATAAAATTCACAAAATAAAATATAAAAACAGTAAATTAAGCAGAATTTCATTGGTTTTTTCTTTATTCTCTTTTGTGCTTTTCGTTTATTTTACAATTTTTTAGACAGAGATGTTACAAAAACTACAGCTGTTTACAATCGTTAAAAATAAATTACAAAATCACCCTATCGTTACTGCAAGCGAATATATATGTCGACAAAAATTACGATTGTCGGATCGTTTAAAGTTACTTAATCTCTCCACAGGAAACGTTTTTCCCAAAAAGTTTTAAAAAGCCAAAAAGCAAGTGCACCTGCATAAAAAACTGAACTGGCAAATTTCAAATTTCTTGCGAAAACAATAAAAGCAATTTGTTTTTGTTTTCATTTGTTTTTTCTGTACCCACTTACAACTACAATTAATGTTGGGAGAATTTCAACTAATTGTAGTGGGGAATATAAGAAAAGAAAAACTAATTGTTTTATTGTTGGGATTTTGTTAAAGCTTTGATTTCGTTGCAAATAAGACTTTATCTCATTCCCTCTGTAAATTTTTTGGGAAAAACGTTTCCTGATGATCTGGCCTAAGCAATCAGTGAAATACGCATAGAAACAGCTTATCCTCCAACAATAAAGTTTCAGTTGTTTTATCAAGAATAAAAATAGGGAATTAAGCCAAACAAATAAAATCTCTTAATAAATAATTGTATTCCCAAAAACAACTTTGATAGCAAAATAGTAATATAATAGTTAAAAACTTTTTCTACGTGGTACAAAATCCTACCTTTAACTAACAGCAAGTTGTAATAATGACAGCTGAAGCGGTTAACATTACAAACTAATGCTGTCAAACTCTACGATTACTCGATACTCAATACTTTTCATTGTAGCACTGAATAATATTCGATACCTTTGACAGACTTAAATATTTGAAAATACTTCTTAAAATGTTATTATTTAAATAGATCGAATAAAAAAAGTATTCGTGACATTTTAAAAATATATATGATCTAGTGTGAAACTTTGAAATTATCGGCTTCAACATATCGTTGGTCTCAAGTAGAAAGGCCCTAACTCAAATAATAGTAACTGTATAGGAGAAGGAAAAAACATAATAGAAACTGTATGTATCATAATGTAAATTTGCTCATACAATTGCTTGTAAAGCCGTTATTCTTTACAATATTGCAATAAATTTTTGTGACGAGGTGTATTTGTGTAAACTTTATTGGAATCACTGAAAAACTCAATTTCGTAAAAAATACGAGTTAGGGCCTTTCTACTTGAGACCATCGATATATCAAATGAGTTTATATCATGGGACATTTTCAGAAGATCATTCGACTTGACGCCGTTAGATATTTTACGTTAAAGAGCGTGTCCATGCGAATAAGCCCATAACATTGGAGCATTTAAAACATTAGTCAAGTTATCGCCAAGATACCGCCCGAAATGTGCGAAAAGTGGTCGAAAACTATCTTAAAAGGATCGACTACTGCAACCAATCTAGAGCCGGTCATTTAAATGACATTGTATTTCATACGTAATGGCAAGGTCCAAGCCATATAATGAACTAAAAGTTTCATCGAAATCATATACATATGTGTGTTTTATTTAACTTTACTTTTAAAAGCGGGAAATCGATAACCCTATAAAAAAGATGGTAAATTTTAAAACACAAGTGGAGTAATTAGTTCAAGGACACAGAAAAAAGTTTTTTATTGATTAAAAAAACGGTTCAAAAAGTCTTTAAATTCAATTGATGTGGTAATTGAAGCAATTAAATTTTTAGTTAAAAGAAAATTAAAAAATATAATATTAATTTAATTAATATTTAAGTTGTTTTGAAATAAATTTTTTAATAAAATATTAATTAAATATAAAAAAATATTAAATGATTTCTTCGTTTAAAATAAAATAATTAAAACTTGTAGAACTGTTGTTGTGAATTGTCAATATTTAATTTAATAAATTAACACATTGTTTGAAATTAAAATTTAAAATATCATTTATTGAAAAAAATATTCATAATTTTACAATTTTTAGTAATCAATATAATCATTTTTGTAATAGGTGCAAAAACAACAACTTGTTTGCTTGATATTATGAATTTGGCATACATTTGGTGATTAGAGACAATTTTTAATTTTTTCTGTGTACATTGTGTACACAGAAATAAGTGTTACAATTTGGTTAGATTTTTTAATAAAAAATTTTTTTCCTTTAAAAACACTTTCGTTTAAACTTGAATCGTGCCCAAACGGGGGTACATTTTTACTGGGACTCTGTATCATTCCATGTATGCTACCGTGCCAGAAATATTAATACAAAGAGACAGTGTGACCATTTGGGCATTTTTCCAACTATACCAGTATTATGCATTAAGCATTTTGATTTAGCGGTAAAATTTTCATTTATAAAATGTTTTTAGCTTTATTTTAAAAATTTGGAGGAATAATTGTATTGATTAGACCTAAATTTTTTTAAAAATTACAATAAATTGTGACTTTAAAATAGTTGCAATTAAAAAATAAATTTCTTATAAAAATGGAAAATTCATAAGAAACGTCACGTCGTTCCTGATATTAAAGGAATTACGTAAAGAAATCTTTAGAAATAACTTAATTATTTAGATATAAAAGAACAAAGAAATTTCACATTCTAAAAGAAGACATTTCGTGCTAACCCAGCGAAAGATCAAAAAAAAAATTTGCTCTTAAAATAATAATAATAAATTTGCCCAAAAAATTAAAACTTCAACTTTTCTTAAACCAAGACAAAACACTTCTATTATCTTTGTATGCTTGTATTTGTATGCGAAAGAAATCAAAACAAAATAATGTATTACGGAACGTAGGATCATAAAGATCGAAAGGTTAATACATATGTTTTGTTTAATTATATATTTTTTTATAAAGATTTATTTAGTTATTTAAAAAAAATATCGTATAAATCGATTGTTTCTTTTATAAAAGTATATATTTTAATAATTTTTTTTTTTTGATAGTGGCATACCAACAATTTAACTTTAACGACACACTTTTTCCATTAATTCTTTTGTTTTAATTTCTCATTTAAAGGATTGTGATATTTTTAAGTTAACAATTTTTTTACCTGCTTACTTACAGTTACCTTATCCTCCGGATCAACGGTGCAAAATTTCCTTTCCTTTCTCTCCTCTGGTACATCAAAGATCTCTACAATGGACATTTCGAAACTTCTTTTTGTGGTTGGCATCTGGCATGCCTCTTCAATAGGTATTCTAATTGGACAGTTACTCTCAGTTTTGCAGATACTATTAATAAGGTACAAATCAATTTTTAATTTAAAACAACATTCCCAGAATGTCTGTGCATATTTACGTTTAACATTATTATCTCAAAGATAACTCTAAGGCTTGGAAATGTTTGAATAATCTACAGAAAATAACAGATAAATACTTCGCGTATGTAAGATTAAAAACGGAAATAAATTTAGTAAATTAATATAAAAGAACAAAAACAAAAAAAAAGGATGTGTTATATATATAATTAGTGTAAAATGTTAAATTTTGATATCCTTTTTAAGAAAAGGATAAAAAAAAATGTGAAAAAAACAAAACAAAAGCATTTTTTAGGATTATTATTAATTATATTTTTATAGTTAAATTAAGAAAAATAAATTAACAAAGTATAAGTATATATAAATATAATGATAATTATTATAAAATTATGGTTAATTGTTTTGTATTATTTTTATTTTCCTTTATTATATTTTTGTTTAAAAATTTATTTAGGCTATTGAAAATATTGAGTAAAATGACGAAAAAAATGTAATAAAAAATAATTATATATAAGAAGTGTAAACGAATTCTTTATACACGAAATTCGTATAAATCTAAGAACTAAATAAATTATATTTATGTTTTAAATATACGAAAAATAAATACAAAAAAAAAAAAAAAAGAAACCAAACCAAAAGCAAAAACTTGTCCTCTTATTGTAATAAATCAAAACATTTTAAATGTTAATCAAAACCAAAAAAAAAAATAAAATAATAATATTAAAAATTATATTTAAACATAACAGCAAACAAAATTGTAAATTAAAAAAAATACCTTAACAAAATAATAAATTTCAATTTAATATAACAAACAAATAAAAGATGTAAAACTACCTGTAATAAATAATATTGATGATAAAATGAAGGAAAAAATAAACTAAATAAAGAAATGTTAATTTTAAAATAAATAAATAAAACTGTTTTTTAATCGTTTTTTTCATATGTAAGTTATTTAAAATAAATATCAATTCTTAAAAAATTAATTTAATTATTAAACAAATTAATAAAAAAAAACAGCAATGAACACTTTTCAAAAATCGCCTTTTCCAAAATGAATGTTTTGCTTAAATATGAGTTTCATATACCAGGCTCTCAAGATTTTTAGTAGGCATGAATTTTATATTTTCTTCTTTTTTTATTTGCGCCTAAAAGCTGCTTCGGATTTTACATCTCCAGAGATATTTTCCCGAATTTATCGATCTGGTAGCCGTTTTAACTATACTCTTTATCAGCGATGTCAAGTCTTGGCACACTAAACGCGTTTATAGATATGAAAGAAACATGAGCTAATATGGGCTCAATAGAAAAAGGACGATTTTAGTACATCTTAATGCCATTAAAAAAAGAAATAAGAGCTAAATTATATTTTTACGTAAATACAAACAATAATTTAAAAAATAGTATTGAGTATAGGCTAATTTTACATTCAATTCAATCAATGGTACGCGAAACTTCAACTGTAGCATTTACAATCTTCAAAAATTGGTCATTGTTAAATAAAATTTATATTTCTTGGTCATCCTTCTTTTCAATCCATAAATCACTGTCTGTATGGTACTTTGCTTTTTGTATGTTTCGTGTGAACTAATTTTTAAGCATTATTCGGAAAGTACTTCGTACTTGAACAACAACGATTATATCACTTTAAGCACTGAAAGTCCTGTAAGCTTCAGCAATTAAGAAGAGATATATAAATATATTTTTAGTAAAAAAATATTTACAATAATTATTGTTACCAATTGCAAATATATCCAAAGCGTATGCGTTCTCACGACGTTTTTTAATTTTTAAGATAGTTTTACCAACTCAATATAAGCAGAAAAACAAAAAATTTAACCATATCGGAGCAAAGTAACAAAATAGGCTAATACAGTTAAATTAAAATATCAAAAATTGCCAAATATGCTAGTTTTTTAGTTTAGAGCTAAACATAAATAAATAAAAATTGATGAAAAAGTGAAGACAAAAATAAACTAAATAAAGAAATTTCAATAATTTAAAAATAAATGCTTAAAACTGTTTTAATAATCGGTTTTTATTAATAAATAAATTCGTTTGAATTTGGTGGCATTATTGGGAACAAATTAAAAAACAGCAATGGCAACACTTTACAAAAAGCGCCTTTTCCAAAATTAATGGCTTTGCTTAAATATGAGTTTCATATACCAGGCACTCATGATTTTCAGTAGGCATGATTTTTTTCGAATTTACCGATCTGGTAATTTTCCTCATAATATTTTTTTATTAGTTTTAATTGGTACCGTTAGTGATGCCAACTAAGCCTCTTTCGGGCTATATTCCGATTTAACTACTTGAAACTATAAAACGCGCAATTTTGGTCCTTTTTTCGAATTTAGCCCGTTCGAGATTGCAATATATTTATGTCACATATGCTCCGTTTAAATTTGCTTTTGAAATTCAGCAATATCGTTGCATAAATGACTTAGATATGAGCAAAATACCGCGACTTTCTCCAATTTTTACCCACAAACCTTAACTTTTCGCAGTCCCCTTATAATTTATGTACTTAATTTTTTCACTTCCATCATAAGCAAATTTTGTAGAATACTGGCAGTAACAATTATTAAAAGCGATCTATATATGATCTAGTTATATACAAATAACAACAACTTGTTTTCCCCTGAAATAAAAGTTTTAGCACTCTAGTTTGTTTTTATTTAAATTGCTTATTTTGTTAGCGCCTTAAAATAGGTTATGGACCAATCAGTAACAGGCAACACACATTTAAACAGTCTGGTTCCACTTGCATATTATTCTTTTTACTTTTCCCATTTGCTTTTCCATGCTACTAATTTAAATGGGAGCCTGGTATATTTTATTCTAAGTTTTTTAAATTGTTTTTAATTTTTTTGAGACAGAGTTGCCAAACTAAATCAAAAATGTTGCTATTTTTTAACTACTTATATAATTTTAAATATTTTTATTGAATGTGGTTTCTTATACATATGTATATACCCTTCACCCCCATTTTGTTTGTCTTTTAAATGCTCAGCTTTTGGGTATTTTTTCCAACGTGTTTCGCTCATTTACTTCAATAGCGACATAAATCAGAAAAAATCTGTTTCGAGATAAACGCGCTATAAAAGTAAAACTATCTGCAATTGGACGAAGGTTTAAACAAAATGTCGATCGATCCACATATGATTAAAATTTCAATAAAAGAGTTAAGATATTTATGGTCCTACTCTAAAAAAAATCAAAAGCCTTTATTTCTAATTTCATCAAAATCGGCTCAGCAATTTAGCCGAAAAGGCGTAGCAAGCGCAAATGTCACTTTCACATTCGGTCAGGCGACGGTTGAGTGGACAGATAGATTTGAGGCGGAATGGAGGGTGAACGTTAAAATGTTTTTTTTCTCTTTTGAGTACGAAAACTATTGCTTTAATAGATCTCTTCTAAAACGACAATTAATATTGTCCGAGTATAGAAGGTTTAGCGCCCATGCACCCTAACCTTATCACTTAAGTGGACATGGAACATGGAAGCATACAAACTTTTTAGCTTTATAATATTAGTAATATGTATTGCGGTTATTTTTATTGAACTGTTAATGGTTTTTAATCCAAATTTCGTTATTAAAATCGGGCTTAAGTTCATTGAATTTAATTTTCATTAAATACGTTTTATTAAGAAAGGAATTTTACAATATGAAATTAATTAGGTTAGGTTAGGTTAGAAAGGCTGGTGTGAAGCAAACTTCACACCCTCACCCAGAGACCATTATGGTCCATTGTGATGCCTTTATTTAGTGAAACAAAGAAAGAAAGAAGAGAAAGATATCTAGTGTGACAGAGTAGGAGAAGTTTATGGTGAAAGCACAGGGAAGGAAGATAGTGGAAGATAAGAAATCGGACAGAACAAGCAAAACACAACCCTACCAAACAGGAAAAACTGCCCTACATGTTTCCCAGCCTCCTGCCGCGCAACCAGGTCATTCCCATTACGAATCCCGTCAGATTCTCGAGCCCGCAGCCCGAGACATCTCCCAATTCGTGCAGGAATCTGCTACCTAGCCACCTCAGCCTGCTGTTCTGTAGCCTGGGACAGTGGCACAGAAAGTGCTCAACAGTCTCCAGCTCCTCTGGGTCCTCACACAGCCTACATATATCCGATAAGCCAGACCCCATTCTCACCGCCATTCTGCCTATCATACAGTGGCCCGTGATAATACCTATCATGGTCCTGACGCAGGCCCTACTCTTACCCAGCAGCGCGTCCGAATTTGACCTACTAAGCATCGGCCACAGCGTGCGCGATACTCGGCAGTCCGTTCGGCCCCGCCAAGCCCGATTAGTCCTGTTCAGAATCCATTCCCTATGAAATTTATTGATTTTTCGATTCGAAAGCAATGTTATTTCTAATTCTTTCAGTCGAATCGAAATTATTTGTTCAGTGTTGTTAAGCATTTATTTGAGTTTTTACAACACTGACAAAAATTATCTCGATTCGTTCAGTATCGACTGAAAGAATTAGAAATTAAATTACTTTCGATTGAAAAAGTATTCTACCACGACTGCCAGAATTAGCCCCCTGTTTTTCCCGGACAGGTTGCCCTGACTAGCTTCGATTGTTACCATACAATCCCTTCAGGGGGGTTTGCCGTTTAACACTCACCGCCATTGACGACGGATGACGTCAATAGTCGAACATCAATCCTTAAGCCAAATGGTATTTTACCTTGGCAGATCGTAATTTGCTTTTTGAATGAATGATTAGCTATTTAAATTGAATCCAAAGTACATTTTTTTTGATTTTCATGTTTTTGTCTTTCTTATTCTTGTTGACCTTTTTCAGCACAACTTAAAGGACAAATGTAAATATGTATATAGCTCGTGTCTTAGCTGTATTGTGGCTATTTTTATTGAACTGTTAATGGTCTTTAATCCATATTTCGATATTTTAGTCAGGCGAAAGTTCATTGAATTTAATTTTTAATAAATTATCTTTATGAAGAAAGAAATTTTACAACATGAAATGAATTAAATTTTTTGATAATTTGTTTATAATATTAGTATAGATAGAATAAAATTTAAATGATAATCGAGATTTAATGCCAGGTCCATAACGTCGGCACGAACATTTCTTTCGTATATTTATATTGTAAACAATAATAAAAACTAAAATTTGTTTTTGTTTTCCGAAAGGAATTTTCTTGTCGACATTGTGGGCCAGGCACAATGATTCCATTTAAAAAGAAAAATTAATTGTCCTTTATGAAAACTTGTAAATTTTGGGAGTAACCTGGATTGGCATGGCTTTAATTACTTATGTTTCTTAAATCAAGGGACTAGTAAATTGCCCAACAATGGTTTATAGTTTTTCTTAAATCTTCGTTTATTACCAACACCAAAGAAATGACAGCCTATATCGAAAACACAAATTTATTAAAGGTATACCCCGCGGCATACGTAATTAAAAATGCAACACAGCAATACTTCTTCTAATTCGCCTCAATCATTACTTCTGCGAAAATAAATCTCTTGCAATTATTTTGTTAATTAGTACTGTCATGTAAACACGCTTTTATTAAAACGTCTTCATAAATTAAAAAAAAAAATCGGATAAAGTGAATAGTGTTGCTTATATAATAATAAAATAATTTAATATCGGTAGTCTAATTAAAAAGTTATAAAAGTGCAATTTCCAATAAATATTTGGTAAAATTGAAAAGCAGCGCTGTTACAGCATCCCATTGTTTCTTTCATTTGTATTTTTTTGTCATTGTTGTTGTTGAGAGAATTGTGAAATTCGCTTCTCATTGTTTCTTTTAATGTTATGTGACGTCATTATTGCTTTAAGGAGTAAGTGATTATTTAATAATTGGAGAGTGATGATTCATCACTGATGAAGCAAAACTTTACAAGCAATACTAATCGAGGAGTTGTGGTACATTTTAGGCATTTATTTTTAAGTTAAATGAGATTTAAAACATTTGTATTCATGTGTATATCAAGTTCATGTGTATATCAATAAAGTATTAAGGTAAGTTTCGCTAAAACTTTATATAAAAATATTATAACCATTTAAATAATATAAAATTAATATATCTTAAGAATATTAATTTAAAAAATAACTGTCTGTTAAGTCGACTAAGGCCCTTATCATGTAAAACGCAACGCCAAAGAGTTACATCAAAAGCACAAACAATGTCATAAATATTTTGTAATTTTGTTGATATTGGTATTTAAAGGATATTTTGTTTGGACTACTTGTTGCGAATTTAAACTCAAGTTACAATTTGAAAATAAATTTTTAAAATAAAATCAATTGTCAAAAGGGATTATAGGTATATATATATATGTATATACATATGTATATAAACATATAAAATTCTCGTAAAAGCTCCCTATATCTTCATAACTAATCAACCGATTTTCTTGAAATTTGGCAGGCAAATAGTTTTACATCTGGAAAGAGCTATGCCTATAATTTTTATTAATAAGGGCGTAAAATAGGGCAAGAGGGGTAAAAGTTCACCCTTCCTATATATTCTTAACTAATTATTATTTAGGTAGCTCAGTTATTTTTATATGATTCATACATACAGTTGTAAAAGGTTTATTTGCTAATGTGTTGGTGAAAGACAAATATAATATTAACGAATACTTTATAGGCTCGATAGAAGAGAGTGGAATTAAGAGGGGTACACAAGGACATGTAATCTTTCGATTTTTTTGTTTCCTCATTTAATACAAAATTTATTTTAGTGCGGGCTCATATTTGCAATTTGTCAAGTGAACATACATGAAAAATTTCTTAAATAAAGCTTTTACAATGCAAATTCAAATGCAACTTTAAAAAAGAAACATCAAAAATCATAAAATGTAAACGGACATAATTAAAATTTCAAAAGTAAAAGTCAAATAAACTACTCAAACGGCTTGGCGAACTTCAATATTGTACATTTGTTCAATTCTCTTGCGTTGTTAATTGAGTTATTTGACGATTGAATCACTTTTGTATATAATTCGAAGTATTGTATACTTTCCAAACTGTTTGCGCTACCTAATGCTAAATTGAATCATTTAAGTGAATATTTTGCAGAGTCAAGAACGAAAGGACGAAACATTAAAATATAAAAGAATAAAAGTATTTTATTAGGTTTGGGTTGTTTATTTGTTAACGGACAGTGCGTGTTTCTTAAGCTATTTGTGATTTTTGTTTGGCTCTTAAGGTTTGATTCTGTCACAGAACCAGGCGCGGATTCAGGGGGGGGAAGGAAATTCCCCCCCCCCCCCCCCTAAATTATAAAAATATGTTTCGCTTATTTCGATAATATACGAATTTCCGAATGCACAAAATTTTTGGAAATCCCATCAAGTTTTTTTTTTGTTTTTTACTGAATCTCTAATCGAATTTTCAATAAGTATCCAAGTATTTATCTTAATAGTTATTTATTATATATTTCCAATGAAACATCCACACCATTTTTTATTGTAAATGAGAAAATTCCAGATGAAATTGAGATAATTCCAAATGATAATACTGCGATTTTTATTTATTGTAATTTTTTCCATCATTATGTTTGTTATGTACGTTCGTATTATGAATATTAAAAAAATTATATAATTCAATTTTATAAATTAAAATTTCTCAATTTCATTTGGAATTTTCTCAATTAAAATTTCCCAATTTCATTTGGAATTTTCTCAATTTCATTTGGAATTTTCTCAATTTCATTTGGAATTTTCTCAATTTCAAATTGATATTCTCAATTTCAATTGGAGTTTTCTCAATTTCAAATTGATATTCTCAATTTCAATTGGAATTATCTCAATTTTAAATTGATATTCTCAATTTCAATTGGAATTTTCTCAATTTCAAATTGATATTCTCAATTTCAATTGGAATTTTCTCAATTTCAAATTGAAATTCTCATTTTCATTTGGAATTTTCTCAATTTCAATGAAATATGATGTAGTTTACTGTATTAAAATACATATTATTATACATTCAATCCCAGCAAGTGCCTTCTATATCCGAAAAATAAAAGTTTGGGTTGAAAATGCGAGCGGTTGAATTATGAATAAGCTTTAGTATATGCAATATTTTTATTTGTGTTATGTTATAATAATTATTTATTATATACATTTGAATATAACCGTTTTTCGTATCATAGTTTCATCATAGTAGGCTTTGAATTTGAATTTTATATGCATTGCCATTCTACCTTCCCATATATACATATGAATATATGTATTGGTCTAGTAAAAGTTCACCAAAGAAGAATTATATAACTGTCAAATTTCAAGTGCATTAATAAGAAAAGTTCTTTGATATACAGAAATACATAAAAATTAGTGAAACAATGGTGAGTCCGTAATTTTTTTTTTAATATAATTTACCTATATAAGTATATATCATTTAGTCGTAAAGGATGTAAGTCCAATGTATAAATTTTATAGGAGAGAAAAAAAACTTTCTTAAGTCTTTAGTTCTGAATATATTTTAAGTCTGTAAATCCAGTTTTGCTTCATTGCCGACCCTTTATTGCCTTGCAAACCAACTAAAAATAATACATTTATGTTTTACATAGCTTTTTGTGACTTATCACCTTTTCTATTATATATTTTATACTTTTAATGTACATTTTAGTATGTTAATTTGCAAAAAATAAAATATACTAGAAAATTATTTTATTTATATCAATGTTGACTATTTACAAATATTAACAAATTTTTTTTGAAATTTTCACATTTTAATGGGCCCTAGCGCTTTTTCCTTAGCATTTTAAGACTAAGAACTTTTACATATCGTTGCAAAACAAGAACTAGAAAAAAATATTTGTATTTTTTTCCACAAACGATGTATTTTTGTTTACTCTATTGAACTGCATCAAAAACTTAATTTTCAAAAATTAAAAATTAGCGCATTTACGACTGAAGGTATGTATGTATGTGCAGCCAAAATTATTTTGGTCTCTCCACTGTTATAAGCTTTAAAATTCCTTTCTAAATAAAAATAATTTAAATTTAAAAAATAGATGTTATCAACTTAAACCAGAATAATTATATATGTATCTTTAGATTAAACCCCAATCAGTTCGACTAAAATTCATAACTTAATTTTAAAATTAGTGAAGCAAATTCCTTCTTCCAAAATTTTGTTAAAAATTGCATGTTTTATTTTGGTCGAAAAATTGTTCAAACAATTTAGTTAAAAATAAATAAAATTATTTTTATAGCAAAAACGTTATTTAAAAAGATTAATTTATTTTAATTTCTATTGAACTGATGTTATATTTTATTTTACCTTCTTGTTGAATTTTTTTTAATACAATATAAACATATCATTTTTAATAAACTTTAAAAACAAATTTTTTAATTGTTTTGTATCATAAAAAATTAACCCCCCCCCCCTAAGACTTAAGCTGGATCCGCCTCTGCACTGAACTAACACTCTGTTATACTAGTACGTGTTAAGCAAATTAGGTAAGATTTTGGCTTAAAAAATAATATAACAAAATTTAATTTAAAAAATTTTAATGCAAAAACTACAATATCTGCACAATTTACAAAAAACTAATTTTTTTAACAAAAAACTTCAAAACTGTTCACTGCTTAGGAAAACTGCAAAATGCAGATAAATCTGCACATTTGGCAACGCCAAAGTAGTTAAATCACTCTATAGAATATTCTAGATAATAATGTTATGTAATGTTAACATTTTCGTACAGAATATTCCAGATAAAAATTTAGTGTTAAAATATCCTTTTAAGTAAAATACAGCTTTAATATTATTGATGGCAAAATATAAAACTAGATAATGCCACTGTTGCATTATATTAAATATCATAATAGACGTAACGCTTGAAAAGTATAGCAAAAGTTAATGGTCGAATATTCTAGAGTTATCTATATGCAAGGGCTAGAGTATAAATAGATACCCAAAAGATGGCATTGAAGCAGTATTAGTACAAACATTCAAGTGTGCAGATCACAATAGTAAGCTGTGGATAAATGCTGGAAATAAAGGTTGTGAAAATGACTAAAGGCAGAATTAGTTTTTTGTTTAAAGCTAGAAAAATTTGTTTTAATAAATGATTTCTTTAAAAATTAACGTATTTTTGAAACAAAATAATAGTTTTTTTATTTTTTACGGTAAGTTTTTTTTACAATTTTTTTTAAAAGCAGATGATTCCTCTCACAGAAAAAGTAATAACAAAATATTTGCTTCAGAAAGGAACGTAACAGAACGGCAACTAATGAGGCCTTAAGTTTGAAATAAAGATTTTGGCTGGCACAAGTATTTTTCATTGTGTTTACATTATTATATCATTATAAAAACGTTATTGAAAAGACAGTAACGTAACAATATGTATGTAAATATGTACTTTGCTTGTGTTTTAATGGTGAAGGGGAAAATTGAAGAAATTAAATTCAAACATAAGAGCAAGATTCCATTAAAAATAAAAGAACAACAGCAAAAATCACAATGCCAACACACAAACCGGGTAATTTTTGCACGAACATACTTACAATAATAAAATCACATGAAACTATTTTATATGTTGGTGCGAATGTTATACACTTGTCCAATCCCTCCCACATTTTGTCGGATGTTGTGAATTGATAACCAAGATGTTTGTACCCAATTGGGAAACTTTGGCTCCTGCCGTTCTAGATATACATAAAAGCAAAATAAAAAACAGCAACAACAAGGGATTTTTGGGTAAAAATAGAGGCAGTCGTGGTTTGTTGCTTATATCTCATCCATTTGTTGATCGATTAGGTTGAATGCCAATATTAAACAGTTCCGGACTATTCTTGATATAAATATATACCTACCGATTCCACTTCGTATCTGGGGTCGTCGGAACAGACGGACATTGTTAAATCAACTTCGCTTCTCATAAGGACAAATAATATATATATATTCTCTACACGGTCTAAGATAAATATTGTATACAGCATAAACGGAATGAAGGGGAGATTTTTTCTTGTATTTGTATTTATTATTTTGATTTTCTAATACAACAAGACACAAAATCTTATAATTTACAGTATAAAAATCAAACAAGTTAAACAATACATTGATTTTCCAGATTTTCCAGAACTTCATAAATTATATTTAAAGACAATAAAATAAAGGTATATAAAAATAAAGAACAAGTTTAAATTTAACACATTTACGAAAAATATTCCCTCAGTAATTTTCTAAATCCTATTGGGGTGCTAGTAATTTGAAAATCATTAAGAATTTCATTCCAGAGACGTATGCATATTATAAAGTGTTAACATTCAGTCACGATGACGTAATTGTATTATTGTTTTCCTCTACACGATCTAGAAAACTGCAACATATAAAAAACTTTCATAAAGATATTTTGGCTCCTTTGGCGTAATAATTTTGTAAAGTAATTGTTAGTTTCTGAATTGAAGGTAGTCTGAAAATTAAATATTGAATAAACGACAAGAATGCTTCGATACATAATTAAATCTTTAAAAAAAAATCTTACGGATGATATTGTTGTATGTAACGGTCACCTTTCACTGCAAACTTTCATAAAGATATTTTGGCGTAATAATTTTGCGAATGAATTTTAAGTTTCGGAATTGAAGGTAGTCTGAAAATGAAATATTGAATAAACGACAAGAATGCTTCGATATATAATTAAATCTTTAAAAAAAATCCTACGGATGATATTGTTGTAAGTAACGGTCACCTTTCTTATATCTTTTGTGTTACAACCAGTAAAAGTTTCAGACGAGTACAAATTTGTTGGCAAAATATATGTTTTTGCAAGTAATATTCTTACTTGCAGTGGAGTAAAGTGTAGAGTAGCCCAAAAACTGCGCAACATCCCATATACTTTACCACAAACTTCTGTAATGGAATTCGACCTAGTTAAAGTTCTGTTAAATATTACTCCTAAATTGCTAGTTTCAATATCTTAATATCTCAAAATATATTTCAGAGGCTTTTTATCATATTAATATGCATTTTTATTTATTAGGATACTTTCGAAAGCCGTTACCCACTGCCCATCTAAATATTTTCCCAAGATCATGATTTAATTCCTTTATTAGCTTTTGTGGAGCTATCAGGCTGAATAACAATAGCAAACCTAAACGAAGTATATGCGACATAAATATGTAACAATGTAGTCCACACCGGTCCTTTGGCCTTCGGAAAACACATTTCAACATACACATGGTCATCGGGAAAAAACACAACAACAAGGGTTATTATGATAAAAATTAGGGGCAGGCGAGGTTTTTGTTTGCTTATATATCAGCCATTTGTGGACAGATCTTGCTGAATTTCAGTAGCAAAAAATTCCGGACTATATGTGACCTAAATCTAGAAAACCTACCCAGAATATATATATATAATTAATAGGGTCTACCATTAAAATTGTGGAAACAAAACCGGAATGACAAACATATATACATAAATACCCTTTCCACCTGTGGCGGAGGGTAGAAAAAGCATATAGCAGTGAATATCAAAAAACTGATAAAGGTATATCATATCGATGCTTATGAACTAGTCTATGATTAAATACATTGCTTTTTTAAATTTTAATTAATTATTTTTCGAGCAAATATGCAAGTTATGTACGTGTTGTAATAATTAGGTAACTTTAAATATTTATTTTAATGTTCATAAGATATGCCCATAAAGCTCACACATCGAAATAAATATTTAAAGTAAACTTATTTATTATTACACATACATTTCTTTAGAAAATAACTTTCTCAAAAAAAAAAAAAAAAAAAAAAATAACTTTATTTTTCCTCTTATAAATAAAAAGCAATAACACTTAATTTTTTAAGTGCTAGGGAAAAAATACCAATCAGCACTAAAGCTGGTAAAAAATAGTGCAAACAAATTTTTTGCAGTGATAGCGCAATGCTGATTTAAAACAATATTTCGTGCACTTCCTCCAACTATGAGTTATTCCGGCCTTTTGATATACATACATATACATGTTAGTATATACCATACCCTGCAAACAATTTCGATCTAAAAATTGTCTAAATAGTTTCCCCATTTAGCAAAAATCTATCGCATTTGCTATTCAATTCTTATTGATGTAGTTACATCGTTCGGGAAGAAGTGTGCCACTATGGAAATATTTACATTAAGAATCCACTTAGTGCCTATATTTTATGACGAATTAGAGTGCTTTGGTAGTTCAAAATCAGTTAAATCTAGTAGTATCGCTTTTGGCTCCAAACAGTACCCGTTTTGAAGCTACATTTTTTCTTATTGTTCTTTATAATAAAAAGTGGGCCGTTAGGTTAGTCTGAGTAAAGTGAAAAATAAAAGAGTTAAACGTTTTACAAATATAAAACAATCTACAGTACATTTAATCAAAATAATTGTAAATGTCTTAAAATTAAAAACCTAATGCGGAATAATGTTTTTAAAGAATTTACAGAAAGTCACAAATTTTTTCAAACACTAACATTATAAAAGTTTCAACAAATAACTAGCATATTTTTTAAATGCTTTACAAAGTTTATTTTACAATTTTTTTTCACAGATAACGTTGATTTTCACTAGAGAAATTAAATAAAAACATTCATTTTCCACGGAAATTTTTAAAGTCACTGAAAAAACAAACAGTTCAAAATATCACTTACATATATTCTTTAAAAAAGACAATTATCAATTTTTTTCAATTCCGTTTTAATTGGCTCTAACAAAAAAATTTATAAAACATTATTAAGAATTTACCCAATGCACCCGAAGAATATTTCCTTTCGTTAACATTTGAATCCAGCTGGGTCTTAATTTTGAGTATATTATAACAACTTCATTTTTCAAATATTTAAAATTTAATTTTATTTTACATAATTTTTTAAATTTATATTATTTCACACGCACGTACCTCCGATCACATTGCAATTGACGAGCTATAGTCACTGAAGAAGGAATCAGCAAATGTTTCACTGATTTAAAAACCATATCATTAAACAAAATTCTGTTGATATTGTAGATGATCCGTCCAGAATATTAAATGGCAATAAGAGAAATCCCAATGATTGAATTTCCATATGTAAGATTTGAATTAAAAATCAGACAATCAAGTTTTTGAATTCAATTTATGTATTAATTGATTGCAATTTTATTATTGCATTCAAATTCAGTAATTGCAATAAAAATAAAATCAGAATCAAAGTTTTCGATTCCTTCAGATGAAACTCCTTCTTCTAGAAATAAACCTGACTCTGATGATTTTGAAATGCCAACAATATCAATTTTTGTTTACGACCGATTTTTGTTTGGACTTTCACTAGTTGTTGTATTTTCAGAAAAATTGGTTGCAATCGCAAGATTTCAGTTAAAACTTGATTGTAATCGAATTGATTGCATTCAATGATATGTAAAAAGAATTAATTAAAAAAAGATTGCAATTAAAAAGTAGTGTAATCTTACAAATGAAATCATGTTGGCTGCAATCAGCTAGATTGCAGTTTTTACAGCTCTGCCTCCAAAATAAACAAATTTTAACGAAAAACTTTAATTTTGTCATCGGTGACTTTGGTTAAAATAGTCCTCCATCAAGAAGCCACAACCACATTATGATTGCCTTTGAACATGTCTTGGGTAATAATAACAAAAATATATTAAACACTTATAATAGCATGGGTGATTTTCAACTATAACATGTTGATCTTGGAAAAGAGGAAAATTGTTAATTTATATTCAAACAATTATTGGTGGTAAACAAATTATTGTTATATAAAACCATTACATCAAAATAGGGTTGTGGCGACAACAATATGGCTAAATTAACCATAGTAGGTTTTTAAATTTTTGTTAAGCATGGTTTTGTTGGAGGTGCCCATATTGAATAATTTTTTTTTCTCTGCGTGTAGTGCCTACATAAACCTACAAATGTACATTTTAAGCATTTAAGTAAGTTAAGAGCATTAATTTCAAATAAATGAACAATTGCATTCCTGTACGAGTTGTTTTTTTCTTTAAAAAAAATAGCCATGCCGACAAATAACATGCCGAAGACTGGTACATCGTATGCCGACTACTGGCAATTGAGCTATATATTAGAAGAAAGTAAAATTGCTCAAATTTAATAAAAAATTAGTCTAAAAACTGTTATATGAATCGAACATATACACATTACTGAACTGTAGTGAATAGTTGCCATCCCAGTATCACGTTTATTTACGTAAGGGCACCAGTTTAAAAATTAAGAAAAAAAATTAAGCTGCCGACTGGTACACTAACCCTAATGACATAAATATATTTTCCAACATTTATTACAGCCCGTTAACATTTCAACTAAATATTGTACGTACGAGATTTCGAGCCAAATCGAGTTGTTAAAATTGTTAAAAATTTAAAATTATTTTAAGGAAATATTATAAATTATGGAACAGGTGAATAATTTTGATAAAATAAATAAATATGATTCCTTATATGATTCCTTATATGTATGTGTTACACAAAAAACTTTCAGTCAGCTGTTATGCATACAAAATCTCGATAATTTTAGTACAAAGTCAACGCAATAGATTTTGATGAAGATTTCCAGTCATATCCAACTTATTTAAATATTTAATTGCAGGACACTTGTTACAAACTACGTTTGTCATAAAGGAAATCTTGTTTTCTGCACAGTAGTATATAAAAAAGGATACAATTGTACGTATGTACATAGCCTTCATTTTAACCGATATAACTGTTGGTATTCATGTTTATTTTTTCCTTAACCGTAATTAAAAACTCAAAGTTAATACGATTTTATGGTTATTTAAAAACAAATATTTTGACCTTTTTTCTTTCCTCTTCTTTTTAATTTCTACTTTTTGTTTTTGTAAACTTAAATAATAACCGCAAGGCATTTTCTAATTAAACACAAAGTTCTCTATTTTTTTTATAATATTTTATCTAACAATAAGTAAAAGCTTAACAAAAAAAAAAAAAAAAAAGAATAATATATATTAAATTGAAGCAAAAAAAAAAAAAAATAGAGAAAAATATTATGGTCATCATTAGAACATCACGCACAGGCACAACACAACTTTTATTTTCGCTTGTTTTTTATTTTAGAAAAAAACACGCAAATTATAAACTGAACTTAAGTTCTTTTATTATGGGTGAAATAGTCCGATGTTGGAATGAAAATTTTCTTAAAAAAATTATAAAGAGTATCCAAATGTGAGAAATCAATTAATTGTTGATTTAGACGTAGAGAATATCTGTGGTTTTCATGGGTAACCGCGTATGTCCATTTTTTTCTATTTTGAGATGTTGATGCCATATTGCTTAATTTTAAACCCTCTTTACATGGATCTTAAAATTTTTGAAAAAATATGGACCAATTCCGATTAAAAAAGTCGACCACATATCAACCAATGACAAAAGTTTATTAAAAAATGTGATAGATAATTTAATTAAAAGATTAGAAGCATATAATACAACTAATATGCCAACTGGAGAGAGCGTTCTCAATTTTTAAGTTCATCCCTCACACATATACATTCTATGTGATTTACACACATAAAAAGAACAAAAACAAATTTTGATATTTTTTTATTTAAAATTTTTCACAATATGTAGGGTGAATGCACCAATAGTCGGCAGTTTAACATTTTTCTGATATTTAAACTGGTGCTCTCATGAGTGTGAACATGATATTGGGATGTCCCCGAATTATTATTGACCAGTAGTTAGTATAGTTTTAAATTCAATTTACTGACTCTAAACATATTTTTATTAAATTTTAGTAATTTACATTTTTTCTATAATGCACGATTTGCGCCTATAGTCGGCACCTTTTTTCCTAAGTTCGGCATTTTATGACTCTATTATCGGCAATGGTTTTTTTATTAAGGAAATATTAAGATCATTTAATATTGGGAATTATTTCTTTTTCATGAGCAACTTTATTATATTCAACATTTTTAATTTTTCGAATTTATTCTATGAGTTAAATTTCAGTTATGTATTTTATAAAGCTTTTTGTAATAGCTCTATTCCTTAAATTTTTAGAAATGACTTTATACACTACCAGACTATTATATTGTATTTTCTTGTTACATTTTACCTTAGCTTTCCGTTGGATAGCAATGAAGTATATTTATGTACGGCGAAATGTGGTTCCGTAAAAATTTTGTATACAAACTTGGTAATGGAATATTAATCATAATAGGTGTGATCCCGTACTCAGCGTTGGGAGCCCAATCTTACCGAAAACTGTTCCCGTGCTCAAGGTTTAGTAAAGTAATTGGGATGTTAAGAAAAAAGTATACTTCTTTTGCTCTTGCACAAAGTAGCCCGTACTTTTTCTTTATAAATCAATTAATCAATTAAATTTTAATTAGTGCGAAGAAGTCTAGTTCTTCATAAGCGTACGGTAAAAGTCTTCAAGGCACTTCTTTGTCGGGTTAAAAGTGATCTCTATATATTTGTTATAAACCAAGATATCTCTCAGAGGCATGTGTGATGGAGTAGTAACTTATAGTATATCTCAAATATTGCCAGGTAATCTATTGTAGAGGTATATGTATATATAGACTCACGGTGCTTCTTACTGCAATAATTTCCAAGAAACTCCAACCCGATCCATTAATGTAAAATTAGCTCTAGTTAAATAAATGTTATTAAGTAAATTATTTAGATACATTATTCTTATAATCAGCATCACTAGCAAGAACGATCTTTAAAAATTAACTATTTGAAATCACTTCTCAAACTCTACTCGTTTCCTTGTGCATGGGAAGCAAAAAAAAAAACTAAAGTGAAAAAGTACAAAAAATTAAACAAACTGTAATTAGTGTGCTTTTAGTGACTCTTAGACAGTAATTTCTCAGAAGACTTCGGGGGGGAACAATCGCACAAAACATAAACACGCACCAAAATATCATTAAACAAACAAACAAAAATAATGACATTAAACACAACTTTTTTTGTAATATAAAGGACCAAAACAAAATAAAATATCTAAAAGTTTAGGCATATGTATATTTGAATGTAAATATTGCAAACATTAAAAGTCATCTACAAAAGAAAAAGTTAAATATACTAAAATTATAAATTTAATAAAAATACAAGTTAAACATTAGCTTAAAAGCCATAAAGAATTTCAATACATTTTATGATACTATTGAATTGACAAATATACCTTTGTGGCCTAAAGTATTACAAAGGTTGTATTTAAAAACCCATTCATATAACTCCCACATTACACATGTCGGCCCCAACTGCTGGATGTTGTAACAGCGCATAATGAGTAATATCTTATGATAAGAATACCAACATATAGGCAATTAAATTTTCCTCCACACGTTCTTACATTCTTAACCATTTAAGGATTTCTCCAAGGCAATAAAACCTAATGTCAATTTTATAAAAAAAAGCACAACAGGAAGCTAATTTCGGAAAATAAGACATTTCGAGCGAAACCTGGTGTATACACCCAGAGAAAAAATATGTTTAAATTTGGTCACCTCCAACAAAACTATTTTTAAAGAGAATTGCAAACATATTATGTTTAAATTTAACCATATTATTGTCACCGACAAACATATTATTGTTAAATTAGTCCTACATCAAGAAGGCACAATCATATTATGGTTGCCTCCGAACATCTTTTGGTTAGTAATAACTAAAATATGTTTAACATTTATAATAGCATGGTTGATTTTCAACCAAAGCATGTTGCTCTTAGAAAAGAGGAAAATGCTATTGTTAATTTAAAAACAAATTATTGTCATATTTAACCATAACAAGTTTAGAGGCAACCATAATATGGTTGTGGCTTCTTTATGGAGGACTAATTTAACAATTATATGTTTGTCGGTGACAATAATATGGTTAAATTTAAACATAATATGTTTAAAATTTTGTCTTAAAATAGTTTTGTTGGAGGTGACCATTTCTAAACATATTTTTTCTCTGCGTGTATGATACAATATAATAGTAATAAATAATTAATTAAATTCACACACGCGCCAAAATTCTTTTTTTTTTTTTTTTGATAAATGGAAATAATATACACACATCTTAAAAAAGAAATAACTTTTCGTTCTTTTACCTGATAATAAGTTATCAGAATGATAATTCTTTCTTGGCAGAAAACTAAAATTAGTGAATCACAGATTAAATAAAAACAAAAATATTTAGTTAATTATAGTTAAAGTTATAGGCTTCTACTTTCTTGTATTTCGTTTGGACTTTGCGATTGCCGAGATGCCTTAATTTTAAACTTCGAGGTCCGCTCATTTAATCAACATTCTGATAAATCGATTAACTAATTACATAAGCGCACATCTCTAGTAACAAGGTAATATATGTATAGACATTATTTATAATTGAAAGTGCAAGATTCACAACTATAATGCACTTCCATTGCTCGCCAATGCTTATCTTGAGTATGTTCAAGCGATTTCAGCATGAAAGATTATTATGAAGTTTAGAAGAGTTGATTTTGACACGGAAAACAAAGACCGCGCAGGTCATCTAAAAAGGAATTCGAAGATGAGATGTATGAGAGGCATTACATCATTAAGATTGTTGTCAAACACAAAACGAGAAATGCTTTTTTTTTTTTTTTTTTTGTAATCATTATTTATTTAAATAATTTCAGTTTTTTCACTTAAGCCTCTGCGCCTTAGGCATTTTAGAAGCGAGTTGGTAAATATGTTTCTTACAATTATGTATTTAAATAAAATAATTGACAAAAGAAAAAAGTAATAAGAAGTTAATTACTAAATATTAATATTTGTATATTTCAAATCGATAACATTATATCAGTTCTTCGGACTGTTGTAATAAATAAGTTTTTAATAAATCTTTAAACAATGAAATTCTATTTACATTTTTCAAATATTGTGGCAAGTTGTTAAACTCAGGACTACCAACAAATTCAATTCTTTGCTTCGTTGCTTCTAACCTGCACCGGGCTACCATTAAACCCATATTATTCCTGGTGTATATTGGTTCCTCTGGAACTGTATTGTATGATATCCAATATTATGAACACATTCAAACACATATAATAAAAGTTTAATTTTGTAAATCCCATAAACTGGTAATACTCTTGGAAATATGTTTTTATATAATGGCAGAGTTGCGTGGGTATTAGGAAGATTTGCTAAAATTTTTAAAGCTTTGTTCTGCATACGCTGTAGTGAATTCAATTCTGCATTCTTTTTGTATCCATACAAGACAGCTAAATAACTTATTTGGCTTTCGATTAAGGATTGGTAAATTAAAAATTTTGTGTGTTTATCAAATTTATTTTTAAATTTATATAAAATACCAATGGCTTGAGCAATTTTTGTTTTAAAGTTAAAAAACCTTTCCTAGCAGCCGAATTTATCCAAAGGCAAAAAATTTATTTTACATAAGTTGAAGCCGAGAGAAGTGATTTACGGTTTTGCATATTTCAAATGCAGGCTGAACGAGATAAAAAATAAATTTTGCATTAAATTATACTGGCGATGAATTCGATCAAGCCGCGTTCCTGGCCTCAAAAAATCTTCGTGAAGAATCTGTTTAATGGAAGAAAGATGTTTCAATTTCATAGCTAGAGAGGGAATATATTGTGTTTTTTCCATCTATTTATTCCAAAGCTGCCTTTTTGGCCTTTTTATTTGCACTATCTTTTATGCCGATATACAATGAACACAAATTTCTGTAATTGAAATTTATTTGCAAAACCATTGTAAAAATTTACTTTTAAGTTAACCACAACACAAGTAAATAATTTTAAAGTAAAAGTACAAAACAAAACAATGTTACTAAATTAATTTTTTTTTGCACAAACCAAAACGTTTGTTGAATTAGTCCTTTTGTTTAACGTGATCGCAAAATTTCTGTTGAGTACAGCGGCCGCTTTACCACCAAAAACGCTTGCGCTTACATCGAAAGCTGTCTTCGAAACTGATTTGGGCCTTTTTCACATGTCACTATTTCAGCTCTGATTCCACCTGTCCCATTTTTAAAGTTATAGACCAAAAAAAAAAATTATAATATATGTAATTTGTATGTAAAACTCAATTAAAAATATTTTTTTACACAAAATATTAATTTAAGCACCTTTGTACATGAAGTTGTGTATGTAAAATTTTGAGCTTAGACCTATTTAAAACGAGTCTCTAAGTAATAGGGTATTCATTCGGTTTATTTGCTAATTTCTTCCCGATTAACTGATCGGTTAATTTAAAATTTGCTATTTTCGATTAACATTAAACCGGTTAATTTATGTCGATTAACCGATTAACCGATATAACAAAACTTTTAAGTTTTTGTGGTATTATAACATGTTTGTTTGCGTTTTTAATCATTTGTTTCGTCTCAAATACAATACGTATTTTAAATACATAAAAGTTTGCTGACAACAGCTTTTTGGTTTACGTACTTGTATGTGTTTTGTTATTTGTTTCTTCTAATATCAATCTTATAACAGAATTAACCAAAAAAATTAGAAGAGTTAAAAATTACAAAAAAAAAAGAACAGGAAAAAGTAAACAGACATAATGGAAGATTTTTCTATGCTTAGAGAAATTCAGGAAAAGAACTGATAAAGTAGACATTCTGTATTTTGGGTTGCTTCCGATTTGTCCAACATCTGCGGTAATTCTTTCCAAGTCAAGTTTTATAAAAACTAAAGAAAATAATCTCTTAAATCCTTAACATTTTAATCATATTATTTTTCTAAAAGATTATTTTATAAAATCTCCTTAAACTATGGAAATAACTATTAAATTATCCCACAGTTTATTTTTTAATTAATACATAATATTTATGTACAGAAAAAATTTAAAATTGTCTTTAATCAGTAAATTCATAGAATCAAGCAAACAATTTATAGATTTTGCGCCTATTACCAAAAAAATTGTAAAAATTTAATATAAGGATTTTTTTTTTTCAATAAATTATATTTTTAATTTTAGTTACAAAAACTATCAAAAAACTTTGTCATTTCAAGCAATGTTTTATTTAATTAAATATAGCTTAAATTTTCACAATTCCCAACAGCAATTCTACAAGCTTAAATTATTTTATTTTAAGTGAAAAAATCAATTAACTTTTTTTTTGTTATTTAATTATTATTTTAATTAAAAATATATTTCAAAACAACTTAAATGTTAATAAAATCAAAATTATATTATTAAGTTTTTTTCATCTAAAAAATAATTATCACATTAATTAGATTGAAATGCTATCAAACAAATTTTTTAATTGATCACCAACTACTATGTGTATTAATTAAAAATTATGTATTACATATTTATGAATTATTCTTTTGTTTCCTCGGTTTAGTTCAAGAATTATTATGTTATTGTTTTTTTTTTACTAATAAGCTCGAAATAATAAATAATTTATTCATTCTTATTTATGGAAATTACTTACTGCCAGGCCCACAATGTCGACAAGAACATTTCTTTCGCATATTTATATTGAAAACAATAATAAAAAACTGAAATTTGTTTTTGTTTTCAATATAAATATTCGAAAGAAATGTTCTTGTCGACATTGTGGGCCAGGCAGTTAATTTATAAAGAAAACTTTAGTAATCGGTTAACCGATCAATAAAAAGATTAACCGATTATTAACCGATTAAACCAAAACCTTGGTTAATTAATCGAGCGATTAACTGATTAAAGCAAAAGCCCGATTAAATGAATACTCTACTAATTATACGTAAAACTTTACGTTTTTAACATTTAAAAAAAGCAAATTTAATATAAAAAACATTGTCTACATTAGAACGTAGTGTGTCTTTGTGCATATATCATAAGCTGTAATTAAATGTACTTTCGTGATTTTAATTTTAATTTGTGGATTTTTTTTTAAGATGCTATCTTGGAGTTCATACTAATTTAATAAATTATAATCGGGGCAAGTTCTTAAATGCATACAAATTTAAAAAATAAGCAAGTAATATTTTTCAAAATAACGAAGAAATATGCTTAACCTATGCAAAAAACAAACCAAAAATTATAATAAAAACTTTTCCCAGTTATTATACCCTCCGTGTGAAACTTTTTTAATTTTAATCCATGACCCCATAAAGTATATATATTATAGGTCCTTGACTAATTTAAAGTCGATTAGCCATGTCCGACTGAGTGTCTATCTGTTTAAAGCACGTTCACTTTCGAAAAACGTAAAAGAAAAGAACAATATTGACGACAAATTGTTTCTAGTTATCCTTAGCAGTTTGAAATTGAAATCCAGCCAAATCGGCGCAGTATTATATTAACCTTTCGACTTACACATGAATCTGGCCAGACCTTTTTCAATTTGAAATGTTATTTTAATATATTTAACACTCAGGTAAAGACTTGAAATCTCAGGTATCCTTCTAGAATTTAGTTAACTATAAGCATTTAAAAAAATATCCTGAAAAGGATAAAGAAGGATACTAGTTTGTATTGAAGATGATGTATTTTTAATATTTGTTGCTATTTTTAATTATTTTTTGTGCAATTATCTATTATTATTTATTTAAATCTATTAAACACACAAACGAGTCAATCCATCTAGTTCTAAATTTGTAAAACACACCAATAAAGTAACTCAAGTAAAGCTATGTTCACATTACGTATATTTGTCATGTGGAATGTCACTTTTCTACACACATGCAATTTCATGTGTATGTCAAAATTTGAGTAATACATAAGGTTTATAATTTTCATGTTAAAGTGTTGCTATGTAAAGCACATTTGACATAACCTATCAAGAAAAACAATCTTAAAACAGCTGAGTAGTTAAATGTACAAAAATAAATAATTATATGTGTATTTTTTATTTTTGTATCATTTATTTACTATTATTATAAAATTAAAATTAATGGATAAAATTTCAATAAATTTTTGCCGCCACAAACAATTTTGTTAATACGAACCAGCTGATGTCACTTGAAAATAGAACTCGTTCTAAATCAAAAATGTCATATGTACTGTACACAGAGAAATAACACATGATAGTGTTTGGATAACACATGATAGTGTTATGCGTTTTAAAGTTGGGCCAATGGTAGAATACTCTATTCCAATTGAGGCGTTCAAGAGATTTTGCATACCAAATATTGCATTTAGAATCATCATTAAAACAAATTGGTATGGAAAAAATTAAACAGAAACCGCTGATGTTGATACAAAGCAAAAAAATAAGGAAGACTTGACCTCGAGTATTTCCCACAACAGTACTCTGAGATTTTGTTGCGTTCAGACAACTTACAGAGGAGCGATGTCTTATCACCGCTTCATCCCACTGACACTTTAACGATGGAAGAACATACGAACGTCGACTTGCTGATGATAAAAGAGCAGTAAATTGTCATATGGAATTTTTGAATGAAAATCATTCAAAGAGAAAATGTTATCTCTCAGCTCTCAAATTCGTACTGTACTCGTAATAGTGGTCGCACAATTGTTTCAGTTATTTTTCATATTAGAAGGCTTGGTAAGACGCTACTAAACTTTCTATTTCTATTATCATCATTGTTTGGATTCCATGGAGATTTTTTTTTAATTTGCAGCAAACATATGTGCCAAAATAATAATAAATGAGTAATTTTACTTGTCCATTACTTCAAATACTGTAAAGCTATAAAACCTCAAGCAATATCGTTTGAAAACGCAAATAAAAGCGAAGGCAACTACATTTTACAACAAAACTATCAACAGGAAAATGGACTTTTGCTTTGTTTTGTAGTATATTAGACATTATGACACTGGCTGCCCAGAAATATTATAAAATTGATTTTACATGTTTCAGTTTCTAAAGAAATCCATTAACCCATTAAGGCCCTGCGTTGCGTTTTCGCAATGTTCATTTAAACCTCCCCTCAGGCATTTTGTGATTACATGATATTGTAATAAAGAACAGTGAAATAAAATTTAACTAAATGTCTAACTGATCTGTTTTTGGATTTCTATCATACATACATAAGTTTTTTTTATAAAAAATGTTTATTTAAATATTTAGTTTTTCCTGTTTTTGGGTACTTTTGGAAATTGTTATAAAAAACTAAAGTAATATATAATATACCTATCTCAAACTTTTAATGAAGGTAGCTAACATATAAACATTATTAGTTCTACTGAAAAACCCAATCCTCTTAGACATTTGCCACTATTTTTATGATTGGATATATCCGTGATGCGAAAACGCAACACTGGGCCTAAACGATATACAAATTAAATAAAATGATCAAATGGAAACATATTTATACAATCACTTGATATTAAAAACGGCACAATAAAAACATGTAGTTATGTATGGTTATTGTTGTCGAAAATTTTTTCACATCTTACAAACTAATGGCCAATTTGCAAAATGCAGGATATTTCGCAGTAGGTAAATACTCTATGTAAATTTTTTTATATATCTTATGCACAGTGTGTTATTTACATCAATAGGTAAACTAAGAGAAAACCGCACCAGTAATGCGAAATTAAAGAAAAAATAACGTGGAAGTTATGTTTACTGATATGAATCGAAGCATGACATAAGTATTGTAATGACAGCTCTGTAGTCTCCACTTTGTAAAATTTTGTTTCTTTAGATCCATTGAAACAAGTTAAGCGATACGACTGCAAAAAATAAAAATGATTACGATTTCCATGCCTAATGCCATATGAATACAATAAAACTGGCGCTGATTTATTCGACAACGCTATGAATAATTACAGTATTCAAATCCGAGGAAATAATTGGTACTGGCGACTTTTTACTAATACCCTAGATGCCGCTTTAATAAATTTCTGGAAATTACATTGCCTATTGAGAAAACGTGAAGAACAAGCTCCAATTCAGAATGATTATAATTGAATCTATTTTGCGGACAGAAAAGTGTGAGAGAATAATAACTTCAACAAGTAGTGGTACTAATTCAGTGATCCGAACTGATCGAGTCGATCATAAAACTATTCGCCAAGAAAAACTTTTGCGATGTCGGCAATGTAGAAATTTGGCGTAGCAGTTCACCCGAAGTGCTTTGGAACATATCATAATTGAATTAAATATAAAATGTATATGTATGTGTATATTTTTAACTTTTTTTCTGAAGACGTGAATAAAGTATATATTAATTTAAAATTTATGCAAATGCGTTTAATTTTTATATCGTTAAGGCCCATCGTTGCGTTTTCGCAACGGGGCTTATCTGGGCTCCCAGAGATCCGATTTACCTAAAAAAAATTTTATTTTATATTTAGGTATAAACAAATAAGTTTTAAATGTTTAATCATTATAGCTTAATTGGATCATGTCTCGGGCCTTAATGGGTTAAGCTGATACTTTTATTTTTTTGAACCTATTTTGTATTTATTACAAGTAAAATAGTACTGCCTATTTTATATACACATATACTTTTTTAGAAATAAAACGACCTTATTTTTCCATTTTTTTTTTTTAGAAATATTTTGATAGCTCAAATTATGTTAATTTGTATATAATAAATAAAAATAATATGCATGTGTACGCATATTAATTCGTATTTTATTTTTTAATTATAAATGTGTATAATATAATATTAAATTAAGAAATTTTTTTTTTTTTTCGAATTAAGTATAATGAAAATTTTGTTGGGTCTGGCTAGACTCATGTGTTACGAATGCGCCAATCCAAACATGCGTAAAACCGAGGGTTAAACTTTGGTGTGTCATATTTCTATACGGCAAAAGATCACACTGTTTATTTTCGTGAAGGCGGAATTGACCATAGGTCTTCTATAAAATCCACACCTGAAATATTTTAACTGTCGGTGAAAAGTATCAAAGATTTGGCACAGTCGAATGTAGTACTTTTACTTGTTTTCTTTTTTGTAATCTAATGACTATTAATAGTCATTAAAATAGTAAAATATCGAAAATGTTAATTAATATAAGTGCGGCTAAGTTTGGCAATAGTAATTTGGTTATCAGAAATTCCTTCCATGATTCAAATACCAAAAATAATTTTTTTTAAGAAGTGCATTTCCAAATTGAAAAATATCAATAGAACGCATACTTTTTATTTGTTCAACACAGGTGCAAAGCGTATGGTAGAAAAAGTATTTGTATATAATAGTCAGTCCCTTTGTAATTTATAAAAAACTGATCTAAAAGCCTATAAAGTATATATATTCTGGGTCCTTATGCGTAGCGAAGTTGATTTAGGGATGTCTGTCTGACCGTCCGTCTATCTTTCTGTTGAAATGGGATATTAGAAGACTCCAGAAATGATAGAAACTAGGATTTTATATATCGAAATCGCATACGCTTGTTTAAATTTCTCTATTGAAATTCAGCCAGATCGGTATATAAATGACTAAGGTATTAGCAAAAAACCAAGATAATCTTTTATTGTTGTCAAAAAATCCCCTGTTATTGCTTTTTACTTGAGATAAATAAAGAAAAAGAGAAATGCCTTTTAATCAAAAAAATTAACTCAACATATTTTATTTATTTGTTGTTTTTTTTAAATTCTGTTTGATAATGTGTGTTAGTGAGTGAGTGAAAGGTATTAAATATCCAGTATAAACGAATGTAGAACCCTTACTTGGTTCTATCTAAGATTTATCTTGCAAGCATTAAGCTTTAAAAACTTACCCACATTAAAATACTTACATGCATATGGTGAAGAGTATTTTTTTCCAAAAATATTATGAACTGTACTATCCTCTTTGACTGTAGCACATATGTTAAAACAAGCTAACATTAATGGCACTTGATCGACAAGAGGGTCTTAACTAAAAAATTTAATTTTTTCACTTTTATAAAAAAGTATCAATACGTAAGAATATGTGAAAATATCGTGCTATTTTGTCTTCCATTTGGTAATGAAACTGTTGGTTTAAAAATTCTATTTCATATGCCTTCAACTAAAAATTTTATTGCTTCTACTGAAAATTTTTGAATTTCGAGTTAATACCATCTTAGTAAACATGTGTGGTATGTGAAATGTATGTGAACAATATTAAATAATACACAGGAGAAAATATGTATGTAAACATTGTATATATTCTTTTGCCTAAACATGACCGTAGGCAATATACATAAGCCCATATTTCGTGTATTTTTTGTTTATGCACGCAGCCATAAACGTTATACAAATACACAATTACAGCAAAATTTATTCTTACACTCCCTGAAAGTGTCCGTAAACGCAGAAGGAGGTTTGGCAAACCAGTCGCCATTTTTTTACGATATCTAATTAAATCTGAATGTCGAAAAGGTATCTTCAAACTGACCAATTGCCGCCACCCACAATTCTTAAAACAAAACTATATGACGATTTTTTCCTATATTTTTTAATGCTTTTTTTGAACACCATATATATAAGAACAAAATGACGGTTGTATCCAGAAAAACTACTATTTTTTTTCTAAAATTCTTATAATCTTTTTTGCATCCAGAAGCGGTGAAGAATTGACGCTCAGTAGCTTCCGTTTTCTAAAGATATTCTAAATTCTGTCATGGCTACAAAAAAATTCCGAGACTCGTTCTCGATAAAGAAAATATTCCCAAAAAAAAACCAAAAAAAAAAAACAAATTAAATTTTTGGGGCTTTTTAGATGTTTTTGAGAATTGTGGGATTCTCTTTGAAATTCTAAAATAGATTTTAGATGACTTTTGTTAAGAATCGAATAATATAATTAGTTATAACGTTTCGTTAAATAATATTATTTAATAAAGACTTAATTGCAGAAATAAAAACTAACGGGAAAATTAAATCGCACTTTTTTCAAATTTTCTTTAATGAATTTTACAATTGGGTAGAATACTATCCGTTTTATATCAGTTTCGTTTAAATAAAAACACAAGTTCCTACTTATTTATGAATAAAACGTCTTCCTTGCCCCGCATCGAAATCGTTGTAGATCGAGTTGCTTCGAGTACACAAAGAAATCAACAATTGGAACCCATAATTAGATTAAATAATATTGAAGTAGTAATATCATGCTTACCACACAATACTGTAAAAAAAAAATTATGTAATTTTCCTTATTCATTAATAAGTTATTTGGAGAGGTTAAGGTAAACATATTATACATACGTCAAAGTTTGCCGTCCTGACAAATTTGAATCTTATATTTACAAAATACTAGTCCACTGTATTTCAGAAAACAGCAAATTTAAATTTACAAAGTCGAGCATGTTGAAAACTATTAAACACTTACTTCTCTTTTGAACTAAACTATTACATGCCACCGATAAAAAATAAAAAAAAGGCTAGAAATAAGAATTTTTAGTTTTTGTACACAACTCTTTTTTCCACTTAAAATCGGACTTACCTTTTAGAAAATCCGTTATTATTTACGTATTTTTTTAAATCTCTCACTGCAAAGGAATAATTAAATATTGTCTCTAATCACCAAATTCATAGAATCAAGCAACCAAATTGCTGATTTTGCGCCTATTACCAAAATGATAATAATGATTACTAAAAATTGTAAAAATGGAATATTTTGAATATTTTTTTTTGAATATATGATATTTTTAATTTTAATTAAAACAAGTAAGAGTGCTATATTCGGCTGTGCCGAATCTTTGTTACCCTCCTCCGATAGGAGTGGGCTCTATATGATAAATACATATATATTATTAACTAAGCTTCACAAAAACGAACGTCAGAATTTAAATTGGTTGCGGTTTAGACCTATATTAAGTTATTGACAGACAATAAGAAAGTTTTATGCGTTTCTTGTTAGAACTTTGAACTGGCTTGAGTAAAATATCATGATTCGTAACAGTTTTAGCCGAACTGAAATGATTTTTAGGAGGGTAATTTTTTTGGACCTATAGTAAATAATGTACCAATCATCCAAACATTCTGAAGACTGATTTCTGGTATTACAAAAAATAAATTAGAATAGATTTCAATACAGCAGTGTAATTAGTTTAAGCGTTAACATTGAATTTCACATAATTGCATGATATTTTTTCTGGCGATATAAATCTAAGTGGGGAAAAATTTTATCACAATATCTATATCTGTTATGGTTTTTGGCGAATTTTATTGTTTTCCCAAAGTGGGCTTTATTTGGTTTAAGGCGCAATAAACTGTTTTCCGAGAGTAGGATTTATATGGGTCCTAATGTAAATTATGAACCAATCTTCACGAAATGTGGCAGTATGATGTCTCTTCCTCTAAAACTGTGACGTACTGAATTTCATTATTATAGCATTATTTGTTACGGATTTAGGCGTACTAAATTGTTTTACGGGAGTAGGGTTTATATGGGGCCTAGGGTAAATCATGGACCGATCTTCACGAAATTTGACACTGCGATTTCTAATGTTATAAAACTGTGACGTACCAAATTTTATTATGATAGCATTATGTATTACGGTTTTAGGCGTTTTAAACAGTTATCCGGGAGTAGGGTTTATATGGGGCCTAGAGTAAAAATTAGTCCGATCTTCACGAAATTTGGCAGTAAAACTGTGGCGTACCGAATTTAATTACGGGTTTAATAATACTAAACGGTTTTCCGGGAGTATGGTTTATATGGGGCCTAGTGTAGATTATGGACTGATCTTCAAAAAATTTAACAGTGTGATTTCAGGTCCTATAAAACTGTGACGTACCCAATTCAAGTATGATAGCATTACACAGTACAACATTTTTCAGTTAATTGATTGCCAACTCAATTCTGTGAACTGTATGTGAAATTAGACCCAAAAAAAAGAATTTCTGCATCATTCGTTTTGTCTTCTTACCTGCGATTTAAAGTTAGTATCGATTTGAAGTTAGTACTATCGTATAGGGGAATTTATCATGTTTTAGGCCCTGTTGTTTGACATAGCTCGACAACCACTAGCCCAATTTAGTTGAAATAAATTTTAAAAAATTAAGAATTACAATTCCCTTAATCTGTTCATATATTGTTTTCCTATACAAGTAACACTTTCGAAGTTAAAAATGAATGTATGAAGGGAAAAAATTATTTTTTGCCTAAAAATTTAAATTTTTTTTTTTAAAAATACATAAAAAATGCAAAATGGAAAAAAGTTTCAAGTCTAGTTATTTTTTCGCAAAGTCACATAACCTATGAGCAAAATGAGACAAAGATCATAAAAATCGATGCACGCGTTTCGCTTTTATTCGCAATTGAGTAAATGTATGAATTTCAAAAATTTGCTCGAGATATGCACAACATTATTTGGAGAAAACATTGACACCTTTTTCATGATTCTGAGAATTAAAAAAAAAGGAATAAACAAAAGGTTATTTGATTTTTATGATTGCGGTAATAAATGTACGTGGACAATTAAACGGAAAGTGGACCTTTTTATTATTTGGGGTTTTCCGGTGGCTACCTATATGATTTTTTTTACAGAAATTGCACCCACATTTAAGGGTGGTCATTATTTGGAAAGTTTTGCTCAGTTTGAAACGTACAAGTGCTGAATCAGGTATATAGCCAGCCGCCCTTAAAATATGGCCAGTTTTTTAAAAGTGAATAACAACAAAACATAAAATATATCAATATGGAAAACAACAAGTGCCCATATTTGGATGAATATTGTTACGTTTGTGGTCATATCGTCCGAAAAATACAGAAAAAAGATCGAAAAAATTTGTTTACTAAGCAATTCAAAACCGCGTATTGTAATTATTTCGATGAAGCAGATTTAAGTGGTGCAAATTTTACGCCGAACACAGTGTGCAACAGTTGTTATACTACCCTTCTAAAATGGATTCACGGAAAAAGTAGAAAGTTATCTTTTATGAAGCCAGTAATTTGGGTGGAAGACACAACTGGACATGATGAATCCAGGTGCTAAGCATGCATAAATTTTCGTCCTGGATTAAACTGACAACAATTGAAAACAAAAGTATACACTGCTGCATTTACTGCCACACTTCCAGTGCAACGCCCTGCTGATACCGATGCACCTAAACCTCCGAGTGCGGATACTGTGTCCCTGCTAGCCGAAACCGTTTTCACCAATCCGACCGATTTGGATGATGCTGATTGGATACCCGATATTGAAAATAGTGCACCACAACCGCTACCACAAATCGAAATGGATTACATTGTGGCCAAGCTGGGACTATCACAACACGACTCCGAATGGCTGACATCATTTTTGAAGAGAAGAAAACTCACACAGCAAAATGTCAGCGCAACATCATACCGACAACGCCAAGCTGACTCAGACCATGAATATGAACAACCTACGAAGAAAACAAGATCATCAGAACCACAAGCGTCAACTTCTACAAGGATGGATATTGCCAATAATTGAAAAAATTTTCTAAATTTTGTTTTTATGCATATTATAATTGCGTATTAATTGCATATTATTTTATTTTCATTAAGTTTTTATAAATAAAGTTTTTTTTTGCATGATAATTTTTTAATTTATATTTTTATTTTTATTTTAAGGGTGGTGGCTATAACTGATTTTTGAAATTCATACCTTTACTCAATTGCGAATAAAAGCGAAACGCGTGCATCGATTTTTATGATATTTGTCTCATTTTGCTCATAGGTTATGTGACTTTGCGAAAAAATAACTAGACTTGAAACTTTTTTCCATTTTGGATTTTTTATGTATTTTTAAAAAAAAAAATTTAAATTTTTAGGCAAAAAATAATTTTTTCCCTTCATACATTCATTTTTAACTTCGAAAGTGTTACTTGTATAGGAAAACAATATATGAACAGATTAAGGGAATTGTAATTCTTAATTTTTAAAAATTTATTTCAACTAAATTCGGCTAGGGGTTGTCGAGCTATGTCAAACAACAGGGCCTAAAACGTGATAAATTCCCCTATACGATAGTACTAACTTCAAATCGATACTAGCTTCAAATCGCAGGTAAGAAGACAAAACGAATGATGCAGAAATTCTTCTTTTTGGGTCTTATTTCACATACAGTTCACAGAATTGAGTTGGCAAATCATGTGTTGTACTGTGTTATTGATTACGATTTTAGGCATACTAAGCTGTTTTCCGGGAGTAGGTTTTATATGGGGTATATGGTTAATTATGGACCGATTTTCGCAAAATTTAACAGTATGACTTATAGTCGTATAAAGCGAATTCGTGCAAAATTTTATATCATTCCGTTTTTCGAAAGTGAGCATGTTTTCAACAGACGGACAGACAGACGGACATGGCTAAATGGACTTAGAATTTCTCAAGGAACCAGAATAAATATATATTATGGGGTCTTAGATTTATAATAAAAAAGTTTCACATAGACTGACAAACTAAGTATACCCTCATTCACCACTAGTGATGGTAGAGGGTATAAAAATGATCAAAAAACTGCCGTTTCAAACAATGTGTAAATTGATTTAATTAAATATGGCTCAGGGTTATCAATTCCCAACAACAGTTCTACAAGTTTAAATTATTATATTTTAAACGAAAATATCATTTACAATTTTTTGTTATTTATTTAATATATTAATTAAAAATTTATTTCAAAACAACTAAAATATTAATCAAATCAAAACTAGATTTTTAATTTTCTTTCAACTAAAAATATAATTTAAACAATTACACTGTGCAAGAAATTGACACTTTTTTTTCGTGACAAGCTGGGCACCTGGCGTTTTAACATAACTCGGGTACGCTGAATCCAGTGGTGCCCGCGGTTTTTTAAGATTGGCTCTGGTTTTCGAGATATACCGTTATTTCGAAAATGGAGGAGGTTGCACAACATATGTTCGCGTAACTCAAAAACGAATTAGCTTATTCCAAAAACCGAAATTTCGCACTAAAATTTCCTTTCAGAAAAGTAAAACTTCTTTCTAATATCCGCAGTCGTTTTAGAAACATAATTTTTTTTTTGGAAAAAAAAATAATTTTTTTACAAAATTTCGAAATTTATGTGTTTTAAAAATTCATAAAAAATTGGAAAATGCAGCTATGCTTCTAATTTTTTGCAGACGTATAAAAATTCCAAACAAAACAAGCCATAAATGATTAAAATCTGTTTGCAACTTTTGATTTTATTCACAAAAGTCGACAAATTTTAATTAATTTAAGAATTTCATAAAACGCAATATTTGTATGGGTGCCCTCCTAAGAAGTGAACATAAGGGGCAAGTTTGTCTCGAGAAAATGTTAAGGACAGTCTGTCTACAACTTTTGATTTTTCAGAAAAGATGAAATTTTTTTTCATTTAAGAAGAGTAAGCCTTTTTTTCTAATATGAGTAGTCGTTATTGAAACATAATTATTTTTGAAAAATTGAGGTCGGTCATACATTATATACCACTAGGGGCGACTTCTGGAAATTTATGGGACTTTTTCTTCCATATATATGAAGAATATAATTTATATGGAGCATGTCATAGGATTTTTCTTAAAGGAAATTTTATTGCGGAATTTCGGTTTTTTAAGTTTTTTTCAATAAGCTAAAGCGTTTTTGAGTTACGCGAACATATGTTGTACAACCTCCTCCATTTTCGAAATAACGGTATATCTCGAAAAGCAGAGCCAATCTTAAAAAACGGGCACCACTGGATTCAGCGTACCCGAATTATGTTAAAACGCTATGTGCCCGGCTTGTCTGTTTTTTCAACTAGCATAGTGTTATCAATCACATTAATTATATTGAAATACATTTAAAAAATTTTTTTAATTGATTTAAAACTACTGATAATTTTTTCTGTGTGTGTGTTGAGGAAAAAACTCGAGTTTTCTAGAACAAGAATACACACAAAAATTTTGTTTTACAATATTATTAAATATTAAGAAAATGTTTCACTATGGTTGTTTTCAAACATCTCTTCAATACGAGTAGGTTTGTCCTCAACTTCATAAAAAGCTTTTCTGTATGCTGGGTTATACATATTGTGTATAATAAACATGTCTATATATTTGTAGGCGTTTCGGTAAATGAGGATGTGCAGTGTGAAAATATTTTGCCTGTTGGGCTAAAAATCAGTTAATGCGTAATTTTGATTTATTTGATGGGATTAAATTTTTGCGCGTAATTTAATTTTAAGAATAGTGGGTGTAGTTGTTGTAGAAGAAATTTTGAAATAAAATACTTTGATACTAAATTCATTATCTTGTGCGCACACATCACAAATATATAAGCCCTCAAAACTATGCTGTACTTTTAACATCATTAATGTTTCCGGTTTCGAAGGAAAATTAAATAAACGATAAATAAATAAGTTTTGTGTTATAAAATCAACTTAGCGTAAACATGAATTGCAAATTCAATCAAATTTTATTGTTAAATTATGTATATTTAAACAATACTACGATTTTAGGAACACAGACAAAATATTCTTTAATTACCAAATTTATACCAAATTCATAACATCAAGGAAACAAGTTGTTGATTTTGCGCCTATTACCAAAATGATTATATTGAATACTAAAAATTATAAAATTGTGAATATTTTTTTTTAATAAATGTTTTTTTTTAATTTTAATTAAAAACTGATCGAAAAACTTTGCCATATCAAACAATGTGTTTATGTAATTAAATAATGAAAATTCCCAACAACAATGCTACAAGTTTAAATTTTTTTTATTTAAAACGAAAAAGTCAATTAATATTTTTTGATATTTAATTAAAAATTTTTTTCAAAACAACTTAAATATTAATCAAGGCAAATTCATACAGGTGACCGCATCTTGAGATAGAGTTATGCTAGCTATCCCTTTTTTTGAATATACTTTGTATTTTGTTTTTGTAAAAAGTTAGATTGAAAGTCAAAATTATTTGTTGAAATCTTAAACAAGGGATTTTTTTTTTGTTTATAAAATATACACGATTGCCTTAGAAGATAAATATTTTTCCTGTATTGCAAATTTATTGTGGCTTCACTTATTCCTTACGCACTTTTTATTCCTTGATTTTATATTTTATATTCACTTTTTTTGTTTTATAAAATTTAAATAAGTTTTTTTCAAGTATTTAGATTTTTAATGAATTTTAAATTTTAATTAATTTTTTCACAAAATGTATAGTGATACCTATTCTGGAACACGCGTGGGTCGTTTGGGACCCCCCAATATGAGGTACATACTAAAAAAAACGATAATCCGTACAGAAGCAATTTCTTTTATTCTGTCTTCGAAAACTGCATTGGATTCCAAGTATCAATTTACCTCCGTATGAAAACCATTTAAAACAAATAACCCTTCCAACCGTAAAAAGTCGGAGAATACATATTCTCATCACCTTCATGCTGAATTTGTTAAACGGTGAAATTGTCTTTGAGCTCCTACTTCGTAAGGTTGAGTTTTTAATTCCTATTTGTCCTTCTTGAAATTATATATCCCTTAGACTTCAATTATGCAAATTTTGATCCTATCCGCAGAGTGAGCTCCGAATTTAATTTTTCACTGATTCTATTGGTGTCAAAAATAACCTCTCAAATATCTTAAGATTAATTGAATGCAAAATGTTTCCTTTTATGTTATGTACTAATTTATCAAGATTTCTTTAGTTTAAGCATATTAGCCAGTAAGAAATATTAGTTCCATTGGCTAATTAAGTAAATAAATAAATAAATTAAAAAAAAAAACAAACAAAAAACCACCAGTAAATTGACCAAACTTTAGTTTTACTATTGATAGATTGCGTTGTAATGTAAACAGCCTATGAAGTAAAACAATATAATCACATTGTAACAGGGCTTTTTTAATATATGAATTAACCCTACCGACTATTGTAATGCGCGGTCCATACTTTACTGCGCGGTCCATATTGCATAAAACCGTTACGAATTATAATATTGGGAGGTCGGCTTTAATAAAGATTGGCTCATAACTAAAGCTTCCATATAAATCCACTTCTCAAGCATTCTTACCCTCGGTGGAGGGAAAAAAAAGATTGGGCACATTGAAATATCGCACTTTTACTTCTTTAGGGTAACTTTTATGTAACATTTAGTATTAAGTATAAACAATGCAATATTTATTTTAAATAGTTTTTTGCTTCTCCTTTAAAAATTTAAAAATATTAGATGGGGACGTTTGCGTTTAAGGTAACGATATTTAAATGCACATAAAGTCATAAGCAAAAGTAAAACTCATAGAATAGTTATCAACGTCAAGCTTCAGCTCATCTTTATATAAATCGGCAAAGGCAAAAGAGTTAAAAACACTTTCCTCCTCTGTTTGTCAACCGATTTGAACAAAAAATACAGCATTTGAAAGGTTTTTACTTACAAAAGTGCACAATATCTATTTTATTAAAATCTCATATCTCCAAGACTAAAAGTCATACGAAAAAAATTTAATACTTAACGCTGTTCCCTAGAATATGCAGACAGGTGTCTGGTAGTTTTTTATGAAATTCGGCTTTTTTTGAAGAATAGACGGGTATAACCTGTATTTTGGAACTTCTTTGTCTCCCCATCTAACTTTTAAGGAAATATACATACAAATAAAAATTATACCCAATTCGTAACTTATCTAAAAAATACAACTATTAATCTGGTACTTTTTCGAAATACGTATGCTTAAGGAATGGCAATCGTACCTATTTTTGGCACTTTTCCTACAAAACATTTATTTCTATTTATTGCCATAAACGAATTAAATTATCGGCTCCCACTACAATATTGAAATTTGGAACTATAGGAAATTATATTTCGTTCTTTTACTTTTCCTGGTGTATGTTATAATTTTTGAATTTTCTATAATAATGAACTTATACACATAAAATTGTATGTGCAGGTAACTGAGTCAATGAGAACCTATAAGATGGTACTTTTTTATTCTTCAACTGCTTTTTGAATTAACGTTATATGTATTGGACTTAGGCATGAATGATCCTGAGTGTATAAGAATCTGTAGGGGGGGAGGGGGGGGGGGTGACTTTATGGTACTTTTTCGTTCTACAGTTGGTACTTAATTTCTTTTGTTAATTTTTGACCTAGAAACGTAAAATTAATCATACAATGTCCGGAGTGGATGAGAATCTATAAGAGAGAACTTTTTGGTACTTTTTGTTCTTTAACTGGAACTTTTCCAATTGCGTTTAGTATTGGAGCTAGAAATATAAAATTAAACTTGTAAGGTCCTGAATAAATTAGAATCTGTAAAAGGGATCTTTTTAGTACTTTTTCGTTCTTTCACTAGTAAATTTTTATGAATACTGGACCTAAAAACATAAAATTAAACATGCAGAATCCAGAGGGATTGAGAAACTATAAGAGGAGACTTTTTGATTTGATTTTTTCAATTCATACCTTCTGAACTTTTTTTTGTTGTTATTTTTGAACTTACAAAAGAAATTAAACATTCACGGACTTGAGTAGAAGTTAAAATATGGACCGATGGTTGGTTCCTTAAATAATTATAGTCAAATTTCGACCACATGGCGAACACTCGTTATAATACAATAGACAAGATTTTCGTAAAAGTCAAACAAGCCAGAATCGAACGTGCAGTCCTCATACTGATATACTAGCAAACTAGGAACTAGCCGACTGGGGGCATCCAACAGAATTGTAAATAAATGATAATTATATTAAATGTCATGCTCATTACACTGTTTAACACAGAAAAAAATAACGGAGTATGACAATGAATTATGGTGGAGGAGAAAAAAAAATATTGGTCTATGTGTTCTTTACATCTGAGGTATTTAGAAAATGTTACGGGAAATTATTTTATGGAATACGATAGCCCTCTAATTCTCCTTCATATCGGTTTGCAGAAGTTTTTTTGGGAGTTGTGGGATCCATTTTGAAATTTAAAAATTAGTTTTAGTTGAAAATATATACAACGAATTTTACAATTGTTAACAATTCCTTTAACTTTGATATATAATATGTCTACCTTCCCATTGTGCATTGTATGCTTAATGCATGAAATGAGCATAAAGTAAAACTCAGCCAATTGGCGTATTTGACTCTTGGTGTGGCTGTTTGTGTAAAGTTTTGGCCTTGGATGTGTTCTCACGTATGAAGTAAAATTAAAATGTTCTCCCCTACTACAATTCTTTGTCGGAGCCCTGTTATTTTGGAAAAAGCACGTATTTTTGTACAGCTTTATTTAGTCAAAGGCCTATTTATATACCCTAGCGAAAATACTACAAACTTCCAAAACAATCAATATTGTCATGAAACTTATTATTAAACATATAAAGCCCTTACCCAAAACACATTTTTATACACCTTAAAAGAGCTACCCTACTTAAATTTTTAACGAGTAAGATTTTGAGCTACAAGAATGTATGTATTTACATATAATCAGTATGTCCTCGTTCGTATTATGAAACATTTTCTGCAGAAACGTTCTTAAATTCTCTTTTAAAACTGCATTCCTATCCACAGAGTTAAATATTGGTTTGCAGCATTTTGGTATTTTCTATGCCCTCTCTCTTTTTTCTTCTTCCTAGAGGATAATAACTCCGTGACTTTTTGAATGAAGCAAAGTTTTTTTTACAAAAAATTATTTTTCAACATAATCTCCTTTTTGCTAATTACACTTAGTCCAACGTTTCTCCAATTTGTGTATCCCTTCCAAAAAATAGGATTTTTCAAGGTCCACAAAATAGGCATTTGTTTGACCAATAATTTCATCGCTGGAGCTAAATCTCTTTCCGCCGAGTCATTTCTTTAGGTTCGGAACTAGGAAATAGTCACTGGGGGCTAAATCCGGAGAATCTGGCGGATGATGTACCACTTCGTAGCCTAATGCATGTAATTTTGCCATTGAGACTGCACACGTGTGCCATATGGGGTCGTTTTTTAAAATCCTCGTTAAATCGGTCCAATAAGTTTGCATACTATTCGTGGTTTATTGTTTTTCCCTTTTAAAGGTAATCGATGTGGATTATCCCGCGTGCATCCCAAAAAACTGTTGCCATTACCTTAGGTTACCTTAGGTACGCAAAGTAAATGACGGAACTTGACAGTAGTCTGTTAACATGTGGTACTTGATGGGAGCCGTGTTGCATTTCATATAACTACGAGGAAAGTTCGAAAAGTCACGGAATTATTGATCCGCCGTTATCAATAACAAACTCACAAAAACTGGTTGTACTCGAAACAAAGGACACTTTTCCGTTCTGTTTTTCCCATCACCAACATATTCAAATGATTCATAGCATAAACGGGGGGGACTATAAAGAATTGAGTAGATATAGGAGTGCAACGTTATTATACAGTAATAAGAAATAATAAGTTGAACGCAGTGTTGCCGGAATCCAAATTCAATATTACACAGATAAAGCATAAAAATTATCCAAAATTGTATATATAACAAATTTTGTGTTTCATGAAAAGTAAAGCTTTTAATTTAGGAATATATTCAGTGTAGCGCAGAATGACCAACATATCGCTCATTTGCTGCCAAAAGGTCAAAAACGCAAATTATTCTTATGTGTAAATCATTCTTATGAAGATATTGGAAACTCAGCTCTTGAGAGAAGAATACACTTTTCTTTTTCCATTATGTTGTATATAAATTTAAGACTTAAAGTCGTTTTATGTAAAACTAATATTTTTTAATCATGACGATGTCGCAGTTAAGGAGTGATATATAGTTTAAAATGACGTATCTTTTTATTTTTCCGAATTTTTGGAATATTTTTTAATACTGTTGGGGTATGTTTTTTCTTGAAATATTATATCCATTCGTGGCCACTTTCTGCTTCGTAAATTATTTAAATATTTTGCATAACTTTTCGCAAAATTTTTAAATTTGGATTTAAGTTGGGAAAAGGTCCTTGGCTTGTTTAAATACACCCTTTTCTTCAAATACCCGCAAAAACAAAAAAACTGTCAGAAACTGTAATATCCGGTTAACGTGGAGTCCCATTGAAAACTCTTGTTCATGAAATAATGCCTTTGCCGAAAATCTCCCTTACCACAGCCATTGATGCACCTGTAGTCTGCGCCCCTAAGACCACAAGGTTAGATGATTTTCTACAGCTCACCCTGAAAAAATTTTCAAAGTAGTCCGATATGCACCACCGACATTGAAAACAAATATTTTCCAAGAGCTCACCTACATACTCTTCAAAATCTCAGGTATCGACTGATGTGCTCGTCGGGCAAGAAAATGTTAAGAAGTTGCTTAATAATCTTCGAGGAAATATTTGATGAACAAGTGGCTTGTTTGATTATCAGCAACACAGTTTTATACGGTAGTCAAGATAATAGACATAACTTCAACTTGGCCCCGCCGAATTAAAAAATTACTAGCAATACTGATACATACCATCTGGATATAAAAAATTACCCACAGATGCTTTTTACTGGTCTAACGATGAAGATCTTGCCATGGAAATGGTATCCAATTCACTGCCTAGATAAAGATATCGTGATATTAAAAGTCCTGCCGAAGCTGGCACCACCAGGGACAAAATGTTTAAAATTCGGCCATTAATAATATTGTAATAAAAAAATTTTTTAGTAGGGAGCACATTTTAATTAAATAGTCGATGGTAAAATATTTTGGCAATCACCCTGCTAAGAAGTTTATACGTAGAAATCCAGTGCGATGTGGGTTTAAGAACTCGGTAGCAGCGAGTTCTACAGGATATTGCAACACTTTCGATTTGTATTGTGGAAGATCCGAGGAAAATTATACTCATCCCTTAGGGTCAAAAGTGGTAAAAAAATTTTTGAATAAATGGAGACTGACTCAGCATCGCATGAAGTTTTTTTCGATAAATTCTTTACTAATTATAATCTCATGGTGGTTCTTTAGGAAAACGCATTTCGTGCGTCTGGAACAATTAGAAAGAACGAAACGAAAAAGTTTTCATTGAGAAGTACTTAAGAAATGAAAAAAGAAGAGCGAGCCTTATATGACTATAGGTTTGACAAGCAAAATGAAATTCTTTAGTAAAATAAAAAGGCAATAGCATCTGTACAATGGCAACAATTTATGAGACAATTGAGCCATTAGGAGCTGTATAATGTTGGTCAGCTACACAACGACAAAAAATTGATGTCAATATTCCAAAGGTATTTAAGTCTTACAATAAACATACGTGACGAGTAGGTGAACTGGTCCAGTCTATTTTACTCTATAGAATAGCCATTCGTGGAAGGAAATGGGGGTGAGTATTATTTACCTTAATGATAATTATGATCATTGCAAATGCTTGGCGATTATATGTAATGAGTTACAGCGATGGCAATCAACTTTTATTTAGACGATCTATTGCACGGTACTATTTACGAAAAATTGTGCAAACTAAAGCTCGAATTTCATCTTCATTGATACTGGGGTTAACTCAAGCTGATATATGTATGTCACTACTCCAAAAAGGTAGAAAGGCTAAAAAAAAGTTAAGATGTGTTGCATTTCATACAAGAGTTCGCAGGCAATGCAAAAAATATTTAAAACCGCATTGAAAAAATTTTTTTGAAGATTTTCACCTAAAGCCGCCGCTATGCTCAATTGAGTACACCCCGCCTATTATTTTTTAAACTTTTTTCCAAATTTTATATTCATTTTTGTATGAATTGAAAACAAACTTATTTTTTAATTATCGCTTCTCATTTTTTTGCGTTCTATGTGTTAAGTGGCAGAGCTTAAACTCAAATAGAATAATAAAGTTGTTACTATTAACTCTTAAGCTGGAGGTAGATGGTTCAAACGAATAGATGCTTCGCATGAGTTGCATGCAAAAAGAGAAAGTAATCCTACTTCAGGCCTTTGATGCGTGTATGCTTTCTTTGCGTTTACTGTGAAACTTGTCCAATTGTACACTGATTAGACTTTTTTGACAGATGCATTAAGGCATTAACATATTAAATGCGTTGTTTGGAGCTCCAGCTTTAGTCATTTTTCTTTGTGCCATAGTAGTGAAAAAAATCGTATCTCATTGCTTAATGTTGTATGTATTTGTTAGTTATAGGATTTTTCTTCTTATTTTTCTTGACGTTTGTGAGAACACAAATCATTCTGCAAAAGATTTTGGGTTCGTTCGAAGATGCCCAGAAATCCGCAAGCCACTGCTACATTGTCTGACGCTAGTCAACAGTATTTGAACATTATTTTATTCCAATATATGTAGTGTAATTGCCTTAATTTTGGACATAACGGTATATCTCGAAAAGTCAAGCTGACAGAGAAAAATGGAGATTCGATTTGAAATCAGCGATCTCAAATTAGTAACAAAATGGATTTTGTAATTTTGTTCCCTTGTGTTCTCTGTAACACTGTTGTTGTATAAAAAAATAATTAATTTTTGCTCATTCAACCATGAATTCAAATTTAGTACGCTGTTTTTTAAATCTTATTAAGATCAATTTGAAATATTAATTATTTCTAACACTGTAATTTTGTATAATAAAAAAATCATTTTACTTAGATTTTGTTAGTTTTAAATTTACCTCAAATTTAATATGCCTTTTAAGTATCGATTTCGTATCGGCAAAAAGGCGTATTGTTACATTCATACTTTTAACATTTAAATTGTCGAAACATAAAAAGAATATACAATTATTTTGTTGTAAATTTAAAGAGTGAAATACTTTTTAAATTCGTTTGATTTACAAATTTACTATGATATGAAATAAAGTTGAGGCGAAATTACACATGCTTTATGATCCAAAAATAGTCGAAAAATAAAAATCGGCAACACTGTTTGAATTGTTATGTGAAATTGTAAATGAAGTAGGAAGGAGTATTTACAGATATTTAATAAAATTGAATCTCTAAATGGTTAATAGAAAATTAAGTGGGAATTTTTAACCCTAGATTGATAAGGTACGTCTGCGAGACGTACGCTTTTTAAATTTTGTGCTCCTACTCTCACATTTGTTAACATACAACTTTCTCGCGCTCAATTATCTCAGTAGTTAGCATCAGCTTGTTGGTGGTGGCGCTTTTTGTGCGTTAAGTTATGTTTACTTTGAGAAATAAGCACAAATAAACACAACATACGTCTGAGAGACGTATCGTTATCTTTAGTGTAACTTTTGTCGCAAAAATAACTTTTTGTTTTAGTTAAATTTTAAGGTATTTGTTATTAAAATTAGCTGTAAAAATGTCTTGTAAGCGCGGCTTGGACGACGCAGAAGTTGCTGCTCTTGAAAAGCGTGTTGGACGACTCAGATTCACTGGAAAATGAGAGCAAATCGAAAGATGAATAAATGGAGGATAATGTTCAAAGTGATGTTTAAGACAAGCTTGTTGACATGCTTGATGCTGATGAGAATATACCACCGACTAAGGAAAATCCTCAAGAACCTGATAATTTTACTACTTCTGCCGATTGCCAATTTTTACTCTATATTATCCCACTATAAGACGTAAAAGTAAGCACTGCTGAACTACATCAAAGGGTCAAAGCGCTGGCCGAATTTCTTCAATGAATTTAGTTCGAACGGCAAGAGGACTAATTTGGGAATGTAAATAACTTTACAACCCAATTTCATGCTTCGGCATTTTTGTTACTACCGAAATAATTTCAGAAATGGTTCAATGCACCAAACAAAAGGCTAAAAATTCCGTCTTTATCGAAAACTTTGCACGGTAACATTAAACAAGATTTAGCAGATGATGTAAAAAATAATTGCAGTAGCAGCGGAGAAAGAGAAAATATTGTGGTTTCTGTTCATCACAAATCCGACGTACGTCCAAAATGGTATGTTTAAAATGCAATGCACCTATATGTGGCGACCACAAATATTTAGTTTGCAAGTCTTGGATATAATGCTATTTGAATTTATTATTTTTTTTTGGTACAAATATTATTATCTAAGCAAAGTACAAAAAAAGGATCTATTTTAGTTTTTAGAGCCAAACTGAAGTCCTTTATAAATAACTCTTTAAGTTGTGATATTTTTGTAAGACTTATTGCATTTTATTTTATTTCATTTTTATTATTGTTTTCTGTTAAAAAATTACTTTATTTTAAAAGAAATTTAATAAATAAATGATTTTAACAAAAAAATTTATCAATATTATTTTCGGTGATGCCCTTTAAATTGATTTAAATTGATCTTTAAACGAAATTTACGGCCTTTAAATAAAAATCCATGAAATACCTATCATAAAGTTTTTTAAAGAATAACTTACATATGGTGTAGATATGCGTTCAATGAAAAAAGAAACACATGTATTTAAGGCAAATTGGAAATTATATTTATTGATTACTTCATCTTAAGGCTAGCGGATAGACAATGGTTTTTGTTTTTTTATTTGGTGTAAAAACGTATAAATTTTTTGGGGTGCCAACTCGGGAGCAAGCCACATACATATATATGCTGTGAATCTTACGAAAAAATTGAGCGTAAAAGTGGGCGGAGCAACATTTTTTTCCGCAAAACCTAAGTTAGACCATGGCGATCATTTTAAAGAAAAAATCGTCCAAATCGGTCAAGCCGTTCTCCAGTTATGCGCTTAATAGAAAAAGTGGGCGTAAAAGTAGGCGTGGTAAATTTTTCTTTCGATGAAAACTTAAAGTTGATTAATACGAACATTTGAAAGAAAAATTAGTCAACTCGATGGAGCCGTTTTCTGATTTAAGGTAAATCGAAAAAGTGGGCGTAAAAGTGGGAGGGGCAAAATTTTCTTTCCGTAAAAACCTAAGTTGGACCATGGCGATCATTTTAAAGAAAAAAATCGTTCAAATCGGTGAAGCCGTCCTCAAGTTATGGATTTTGCCACGCCCCTCCGCTCCCAGACTGAAAATCAGAAATCAGATTTCACAGTGTCACCCGCCTGAATATTCTGAAGATTCCCTAAAAATTTCATCAAAATCGGCCCAGCCGTTTTGGAGTCCATACATTACATACATACATACACACATCCTATTTTATATATATAGATATTCTGCTTAAAGAAAAAGGTTTAACTTAGCCTGTCTGCGGGTTAAGCCATTCCCACCTATCACCTATGAAAATTCAAAGATTTGTTTCATACTATGGAACAAGTCGCACAGAAATAATTCATGAAACCATAGGTTGGGACGAATGATGTAGTGACTCGTTCGGTGTACGGGACGCTGAAAGTGTACGATTTGTATTATTAACTTAAAGTTTTTGTACAATTTTATAAAAAGGAAAATTATGTTTCCAGGCAACATTTTGGTTCGACTTCGCAAAGTTCTAGCAAATATATTGAGCAGATTGTGGTAGCAAATTAAGAAATATTTGAATTTGGCGTATTATTCCCGAAATTTTGAAAAATATGTAGCGCAATAATATTTTAGTATGTTATGATGGCCCGTAAAAAACATCATCTGTTTATGATTTTGTTGTTTCTTAGTGAAAACATAAGTTAATGTTAAGCTAATAATGAAAAAATGTGTTTTTTATATTTAAAATTAAAAATAAAATTAGCACAATTGTCTACATTCCTCCCACTTTTAACAATGCATTCCTTTAAGATGCGAAAAGAAGAACCATAATTGAATTAATGTGTATAAACATATGGATGTGTGTTGCTGGGTTTGATGTTTGAAAAGTGTAATGATCATAATAATAAATGAGATGATTATGACGAGTGGCCAGTAAGGATTTTTTTGCGTTAAAAAGTGAACAAATCATAGCGATTGTCATCATTTTCCTCCAAATTATGGAATAAGAAATAATGGCCAAGGAAGAAGAAGAGAAAAAACAACATCATATTTTTCAAAAATATTTCTGGCTATTTAAAGGCAATTTTATATTTCTATGCCACATAATAATATTTTTGTTACTGGTTGTGATAATGACCATGCTGCCCCATACCAATAAAAAAGCTTACACTGGCCATTGGTCATGATAATACGGATGTTAATGATTATGATGACAATGATTAAATTGTGGTCATAACCACATTGAAAACCAAACTTAAAATGTCGTTAGTCATATAATAGAAGATGAAAAGAGGGTGTGGTATTTATATTATGGTTTTTATATTGACCAACAGATAATGGCTTTGATTATTTGCTAAGGTTCCTTTTAACCGTGATGAATAGATTTGATTTTAGCTCATTTTTTTCTAACAAACTTTTGATTTGTTTTGTCGTGGCCTCAATGGGTGGCCATAAAATCCATGCAGAGCATGTGTTATTAAATCAATGATCATTTTGGTTGAATGCTTTTATAAAGATTGAAGTTACGTGTTTTTATGAAACGCTACAGACAGTTATCGTAAATGCATTTATATGATGCAATTTTTATTTATGTGTATAAAAATGTGTTTTATAAAATAGAGCAATATTTATATCAATAATAAACTTTTTGAAGTTTTAGATAACAGAGTTTTTCTACTTTCAATTAGTTTTATTACGGCTTATGAATGCAGAATCTTAAATATTAAATATTTTGCCGTAAGGAAATTACATTTCCATAAAGCAGAATTATTTATATGCTAAAAGCTTGCATCGTGAAGTCAATTATGAAGGAAAATATTAATAAATATAAACTATATCTTTCATACATCATAGAGACCATTTATATTAAAAATAAAAACATTTAAAGAATATTGTAGAAATAAGAGTTAATAAAAAATTAGCGAAGCCCGACTATACACTAGGGTGGAGCGCGAAAACTTTTTTGCGAATTCCAATTTCGAATAGCACTACAACTTTGTAATTTATTCTCAGGTACATGGGAAAAATAACTAAAAATGATTTGGGACCTACTTTTAGCCATCAACCGCAGAATCAATATTTTGAAAATGTAATCAAATCGCATAATTTGTAAAACATCAAGTAGTATAACATTAAACATTTCTTATAGTTTTTATGTAACTCATTACACTCAAAATATCCACAATTTTAACACATAAAAGGTCAGATTTCCGACAAACTTAAGATCACCAATTATTGAATTTCTAAGTTATTGTTATACCACGCCGAACACGAATATGCGATTCATCTTCTTTTCATTGTGTGCGCTTTGGAGATATTCACGAAACATTATTTTTTTTATAGTGTTTATGTTTATTGGCAAACATTTCGAGAACAGTTCATCTGAATAAAAAAAGTTTTACACTGCTAAATATATATCTTTCTTTTATTTTAGCCAATACAACAGTTGTGTTTTTTGGATTTAAATCTATTGAGTTATTATTATTTATATAAATTATTTCAGTTATAAACCATTAAGTGGAAAAGGCTGAATTTATTTTTCACACAAAATAGCTTTAACTCAGTTAAAGTATTTATTTTTTTTTTTTAAATAAAAACAATAAATTTCAGTGCTTATCAAAAATAAAAATTCGGAATTTAGCACGTAATAAATAAATTTTATTAATATAAAACAAATTTCTATGGGAAATAATGTCGGGTTTTCATCTAATGCGTATAACTATTTTTTTGTAAAATCTTCTTGAATTTAAGTTTATTTTACCTAGTCCAAAATTGTTTTTCACGTTAAGGCTTAAAAAGAACTGATTAATAAAATGTTTCATACTAATTAGCAAATTAAAATAAAATTCATAATTACTCCAACTTCCAGCCCTGATACACTGATAGAAAAGAAATCATAACGCTGATGTATTTAGACATCAGTACTATGATAAGTGTCTGCGTTTTGGAACCCATGACACATTTCATCATTGTGATGTCTGCGTTAACATCACTTGGACAAATTGTTATCAGGGTCAAACATTTAACCTATGTCATCAACAGGATGACACATCGGCATCACAAAAATAATGATTTGAAATCAGTTTAATAAAAAATGCCATTAATGCGGTGACTCTGTAACATTGGGATCGACTAAGCTCACAGGGAGGTAATATTTTTGTTTACTTACCCTTAACACATGTTTGTTACACTTTTGTTGTATTCCGCCCTTTGTTTACAGAAGAACACTCAATTATAAGACACCAGCAGAATGTCCGATATGGTTTTCGTTATCATTCTACTTGGAAAATTTTATGTATTTATGTAGCTAAATAATTTAAATTATTAGCATACTTAGAATATGAAAATTATGTATGTTTTTCTTCTTGTAGTGTTGTTGTTGTTTCTACACAAAACAAGCAAAACGTTTTTACTTTCATTTATAGTATTGTTGTTGTTTCTTCAAAAAACTTTAACAAAGAAATGTTTTACAATTTTTCCTTTTTTATGTCATTATTTTTGATGTAGATGACAAATGTTAGCACTAAATGTCATCAATATGAATGTTATAAGTTCTTTAAAGTTTTGCTTTGACAACGAATGTACATCAAAGTGATGCAGGTTTTCCAAATGTGTCTAAAAACCAAAATAGTGAATTAAACAATAACATTCTTCCTAAAATACACTTTACTATTATTTTAACATTACTTAGCTTTTATCTATATTCATACTTAACCTGTAAATAATACACAAAATATGTCATCGAATTGATGCCACTTAGTCATGACGCCAGAAATATGACAAAATTGTATGATGACGTTCGTCATTGGATAAATGTCACATAGATGCCATTTTTAGTAACATTGATGTCACAATTCCTTTGTTATGGCATCATCAATTTGAAGATGCATTTTTCTATGAGTGAAAAGGCCTAAAATATATGCCGAAAAAAATTTTTTGGTATATAATTTAGGTAGATAGAATATTCGGAAAGTATTCGCAATTTATTGAATGACTTTTTTTCTTCAAGCAACACCCCTCTATACGCCATAGTATTCACTCACAATATTTTGAGAGTGTACCGCTTATGGGAGCAATAAGCAGTCATGAATCCACAGAATTATGTTATGATGTTAAGATTCATATAACAGTAATTTCTAGCGATTAATATATACACATAAATATCTATGAAGAAAAATTTTCCCATGGTATACTTTTAGTACCTAACTCATTTCAAAGTAATCGCCGCTAAATTTTATATGAATATCAACATTTAAAGGAAATTTATAGAAATAAAAGATATTTTCAGGATTGGTATTTGTATGGAAAATAAAAATTAGTAGGAAAAAGGGTGCCGTAAAATATTTTTAGGCCATTTATAATTTAAATATCAACAGAGTTAGATAATTTGTGGGCACGAAAACTGCCTTCACGACAGAAGACGTTGTTGAGTCTATGTGGAATAATCAACTGATTCTGAACCTTTTAAACCCTACAAGCCTAACCTATTTAAGAATTACATAAAGCAGAAACTTATGTCTCAGAGGCGTACATGTATAATAACCTCTGGGCTAAATTGAACTTAGTTAGATAGTTTCTTTTTAATGAAATTTTAGATCGGAACACAATCTAATAATAAAACATACTTTTCATAATTATACAATTAATTCAAACATTTTTATTATAACACACTAAAAAAAAAAATTACAAAGTTTGGAAACATAAAAACCAGCTGCATAGAAAATAAAATCGTCGCTTCAAACGTAGGCGTGTTATACATCAAAAGCCCAAAAAAAGTTGAGCTTGCATTAGCGATAAGTGAGCGATCAGCAAGCTGTAGTCGACTACTGACTTGACTAAAAAGCACGAGGTGTTAACTTCAACAGATTAAAAAGGAGAGAGAGTTTTAAAATCTATCTACGTCTCGCAGGCTTAGGTTAGGCTTCTAGGGTTAATAGTCTTTGTCCTTATAGCAATGAGAATATATGTATTAAATTTCATCCGATTATCTCTTAAATTGCACCCTTTTTTACGCACAATGTTTACATGGACAGAAAACCAACCAGGCGGAAGGATGAACTGATTTCGTAAGATCGATTCAGAAAGTGATATATAATCGATCGGTATAGTAAAGGTTAATATCTTAAAATAGGCGGGAATAGAATGCATTTGTTCTGATGTGTTAAACACATAGAATTGTTGGTTTAGAGGTTAGACCAAGGCTAATTTATATCAGGTAGCAATTAAGAAGAGAACTAACAATTCGAAACATTTGTTATGGTTTTTAAGGTTTTGTTTACAAATTGTTGTCATTTCGAGCTATAAACACTGACAGCCGTGCCTAAGCAAAAGCGCACGCGTTTTCTAGTTGTCAAAAATTGTCATGCCCATAAAATTTGTATGAAGTATCCCTAAACGGCACGTCGTCAGTGCTTTGTAATTGAGAAGACATGATTTTGACAATGCGTTCAATAGTGAAGTTGGCTGCTAATGCTAATAAATAATGGCAATTTAGTTATTTTTGGTCAACCTAGTGGTTATATCTCTATTTTTCTCCGTTTATTTCTATTATGTGGGTTTTATTAAGTAAGAAAGTTAACACTACTGTTCGTGCCACAACGTTGACGCTCTTGAGTAGGTATGGTATATCAGCGTAAAAGCTAAGCGAAGGGAAACGTTCCGCATTCCATACTTCTTTAGGTATGGCTAAAACTGTCATGCAAAAACTTTTGGTATTTATGTATTGTTGTTGTTATAGTATTACTGCCAGTGAATAACATCAATTCGTCTTGTTGTAGATCAACCTTTTAGTATACCGATTGACTCAGAATCAACTTTATTTCAACCTACATAAAAGGTAGGGTACTTAAAGGTTGGAAAGTAATCTAACGATATTTGTTGTTAATTCAACTCTGCTACCATAGATATTTTAAATAAAAAACATCATCCAAAAGGAGTGTCTAAAGTGAAAATTATATTAGAGTATATTCGGGTTTTTTTTTTTAAAATTTACATTCTTCTAAGTTATTACAAGAATTTACATAAAATTAAATTGAAAAGCATGTAATTATATGTTGCCAATAAACAAGTTTGTGAATTTTTTTCGTATTTCACTTCAATACCTACACATCTACTTAAAATCCGCACAACAGTATAGAGTTTCATACATACATATCGTCACCTAAAATTCAACAGGGCGTAACAACATAAAATTACAAAATCAGTAAGGTGTACTTGGCGTTTGAACTTCTTTTATAAATTCGCGATTTATAATCTCAGGGATCTAACATTTTTTGTGAACATGTAGTTAAATAAAATACACATAAATCAATCAAAAACTATATTTCGAATTTTGTTTGTTGTTACACCCTTTTGCATTTTATGTGATGATATGTACATACACATGTTTGTAGTATAGAATCCTTACTTTTTTCCATTTTAAAATTAAATTATTTCGAAATTATGACTGAGCAAAGGCAGAGAAGAAGTAAAAGACTAAATAAGTATGAAAGGCAAGGTAAACCTAATTATGGTTGTGAAAATGAAGCAGAGAATTTAGAATTATGTGACAAATACCTGAGAATTAAAAATTAACATTTTTTTCTCATACGAATTTTGTTATCATCAGTTTCTTTTGCTTTGCCATCAATTGCTGTTGATAGGAGAATACAGTCTTTCCGTCTTTTTAAGATCTTCATACATGCTTTAATTTATTTTAATTTCACACTTAAGATACAATTCTTCCCATATTTTGCCTGCTAAAGCACTTTGACTTTCAGCTTTTTTGCATAAAATATTTCCTTATTTATTATTTGGATATTTAAATATTATTTATGAGTGAATGGTCTGGTTAAGATAGTATTTTTATATTCGTATTATTTTTGAGATTATACATAGTTATTTACATATTATGAATTTATATATATTTCGTGGCAAACTAAAGAGTATTTTTTTTTAATTTTAAAAATATTTATGTAAACATTTTGGTGTATTATTTAAGCTTTAAAACATTTCACACAAAGAGCCAAATGTGGCATTTAATGAACCTGATAATATTCCGAAGATAGCTTAAAGTATTTGAGTAAGAAGTCGTTAATTAAAACAAGTTTCTTAGGAGACAAGCTTTAGATGTGCATACATAAGTTCATATATAGATGATATCAAATGGTAGGGAGCATCGAGAAAATTTGGAAATTATATAAAGATGTTTAACTTTTATAAAGAGCTGATAAAAACGTTTTAAAATTGCTAAGTAAAGGTTCAAAATTCAGTTATGTATTTTATAAAGCTTTTTGTAATAGTTATATTCCTTAAATGTTAAGGAATGACTTTATACACTATCAGACTATTATCTTGTTACATTTTACCTTAGCTATCCTTTGGATAGCAATGAAGTATATTGTATGTACAGAAAAATTTCCAATTATTAGGCACCAGCAGAATGTAATGCATTTTCTGACCCGCTACGGCCTTCGTCCGCAATCTTTGTGTCACACTATTTAACAACTATTTTAACAAATAGAATCGGGGAATTATTCCTTTTCATATGTTAAGTAAAGGTTTTAAACCAACAACAAATCGATGTCAAATGTCGTCAAAATTTCCCAACCTTAATTTAGGTACGAACATAAAGTGTTCTTTATAGCTGACTTATGAATTTTCTTTACCGATTGTTATTTTATAAAGTCAGTTTTGAAACATGTCTAGTCAAGTTTCGAATCACAAAGTTATTTTTTCTTAAATATTCATCATAAATTTTTCCCCTTTCACCACAGGTGGCAAGGATATATATTATTTTGTGATTTCATTTGTAATTTATACAGTACTGATGTGAGGCCCTGTAATGTACATACTCTGAGTTCTTATGAGTAGCTAAATTGATTAAACGATGTGCGTCAGTACGTCTTTCAGTGTGTCCGTTGAAATGGGGTTTCAGAAGACTCTAGATTTGATTGGAATTAGATTGATATATATTTATATCAGCTATAGTCGGTATTTTTTGCTATTGATACTTAGCCAGATGGCTGAGATATAAGCAATAGCCCACGACTGCCTCTGATTTTTACTTATAAAATCCCTTGCTGTTGTTTTTTTTTTTTGTATTTTTTCACCCCTAACAAACTGTTCTATCGGCCCACTGTGGAGCGTAATTAAGATTTGGCAAAGCCGAATATAGCACTCATACTAATTTTTTTAAACTTAAATGAAAACTATTTTAAATCTATTACATTGCATTTGTCCCCCAAAAAATGTCCGGCATATGTATGTAAATCAATATTAATGTCTCGCACACACTAAAAGCTTCGTTATCCTTATTTATTTCTCTCGACATTCTACTGCAAACTCCAAATCGACTATAAATTAATTCAATTTACTAACAAAGTGTAATTTTCTGCCCGACTTAGACAAAAAAAAAAAAAAATACACATAAACTTTGTTCCAAAACACAAAAAATAATTTAATAAAGTCCTTTTAGGGTTTTCTTTTACTTTTGCATTTCATGTCTTGCAAGATATTTTTAAGGTACAAACATACAAATATTCCCTCTTTTTTTGGAAAAACTTCTATAAAAGTTCTGCAATATTGAATTAGATCCTACGAAAAGTTTTTACACAAATTTTTTTCTATACAAAATAAGTAATTTCATGAGGGTAGATTTTCATTTCGAAAACTATAGAAAATGAAATGTGTATGACCAAATAACTAAGAAAAATAAGTTACTAAAAGAAAGGCAAAAGAAATTATGAAGTATGCATATACTTACTTTCATTCACATGCTCATATACTCTTTACTGGTATAGTTCAGGGATGGGATGCGTTAGAAAGCGTTATGAGAATCACCGTTCCATAATATTAAATACCCGACTTTTTTCGATTTTTATGTTAAAGCAGCTTTTCGAGTGTATAGTTTTTATAATAACTGATGTTTTTGTCTGCAGTTATTTGACGATAGCGACAATAAGATACATTTACAGCTCAAAAAATACATTGAAAAATAAGACTTTAAGCGACAAAACACTGCGCCATGACTTGACACATCGTGTTGTCGCGCACAGCGTAGCAAAGGAGAATATTTATTATCAAAAAAGTTGTTTTTGGGAATACATAATTTTCTTCATTAAAAGATTTTATTTATTGTGCTTAATGCCCTTTAAAAAAATTATGTATTCCCAAAAACAACTTTTTTGTGCACGTGCATAAAAAACTGAACTGGAAAATTGTTTTTTTTTGATTTCTTGCGAAAACTATAAAAGCAATTTTTTTTGTTTTTCATTTGTTTTTTCTTTACCCACTTACAACTACAACTAATGTTGAGAATTCAAACTAATTGTAGTGGGAATGTAAGAAAAGATAAACTCATCACTGAATTGTTGTTTGGTATTTTGTTTAAGCTTTGATATCGTTGCAAAGAAGACTTTTTGAGTGTTTGTAGGTAATTCTCATTCCCTCTGTAGTCGTGTTTGCTAATAGCTTTGGCTTTTCTAAAATTATTTAGGAGAACGTTTCCTGATGATCTGGCCTTAGCAACCAGTGAAATGCGCATAGGAACAGCTTATCCTCCAACAATAAATTTCAGTATTTTTTCAATTATAAAAAAGGGAATTAAGCACAATAAATAAAATCTTTTAATGAAGAAAATTATGTATTCCCAAAAAAACTTTTCTGATATTATATTTTGAATATATTTTTTAATTTATTACATTCATTATTTATTTTAAAAATTTGGACGAAAAGTTCTATTGATTTTACTTAAATTTTTTTTATTAATTATAATAAATTTTGACTTAAAATAGTTGTACCTAAAATAATTCCGCATGAAAAGGGATAGTTCTTATGTTAAGAAGCATTCTTGTTAAAAAAATAGAATATTTAAGGATTATTAGAAATGCCCTTATCATATTGATTGTAAATAGTTTTTGATCTTTGATTTACGATATAAAAGTAGGTAAAAATTTTACTTTGTATTGAGATAAAAATTTCAATACAAATTTAGTTTTAAAAATAGTGTGAAAATTTAACTGCTGAAAAAAATAATAATAATAGCTTCAATTTTCTTAAACTATAAAAAATAAAATGATCTAAAAAATGTGTATATCATAGAAATAAAACGTTTAAATTTACCATGTATCAGGGGTATGCGGGCCCCTAATTTAAAATGTAATCTCAACTTTCTGTGCTTCATATTTATGTGTATCACATGATTTGCCAAAATCTATCCACTGGTAATAAATTTTATTTATAAATTTTTACTTGTTAATCTGTCTAAAGAATAAACATAAAATAAGACACAAAATGTACTTAAACCTATTTACTTTTGAATATATGGCAATACAATTACCAACTTTGAGCGGCTCTTAAGTCCGCAATTTTTATCCGATTTCAGAATGGTATTTGTTAAGTGAGATATTTTCCGTCATTTTGTATAACTCAATTCCTAAAATGTTGCAGTCGAGTTTTTGATATTCGCGACGGTTTTTTGTTATTTTAATCATTATTATAGGAATGACTTATATATCGCCCGAAAACTTGAGAGCGAGTTTCATATTTATATAAAATTACCAGCAAATTATTTGGAAAAAAATGCCTTTAAGGTATTTAAGCAATTATTTTTTACTAGATGACCCGTGCGAATATTTCGCATCGTTAGTTGTCATTTTTGTAACATAAAATAAAAATAATTAAAGGAAATTTTAGTAACTTCAATACATTTTGTTAAAAGTATAAAAATATTAGAAATCATAATATATATCATACATATTTACATACATACATACATATGTTTAAATGCTTTTATAATACTTCTTTGAATACAATGTTAGAGGTAATGACATGATCATCGTTAACTTTTTGCCCGCACGAATCCTTAATACAAACAAAAATATCTTTAAACGTACGCAATCATTCAGTCTGTCGCGCTCGTTGAAGATAGACGTGTTTTCTAAGCTCGGCAAACGGTTTATTTTTTTTATAAAAACGTGAACAAATAAAGTATAAAAAAAAAAAAAAAAAAAGTTAATAAAAGAAAAGAAAAAAATACATGTATGTACATATAAACATACACATTTTTTATTCTCGGTGTTGATAAACAATAACAAATAAGAAGAGCACAACTGTAAACAGTAAAAAAAAAAAAACTCTTATGAGTGCAAACAGTGCAAAAACAATTAAGCATAATGATAGAAATGCATATATCACAGTGAGTGTTAACGAAACAAATGCAGAAATAAAAAAAAGAGTCGATGATAGCAAATACCTAACGGCTAAACCTATTACTCGTACGCGATCCCTCTCACCTTCTGTTTTTAATAATACGGGTGATACACTAACAAATATAAAACCTTCAAGCATTGCCTCAACGGCAAAAACAATTTTAATAAGTGATAAAAATATTAACCCTCAATCAGGCACAATAGAAAACTCTGTATCACCTTCGGTGTCTAATAATACGGTTGATTCGAATACAATAAAAAATATAAAACCTGCAAGCGGTGCCTCAGTGGCAGAAACGATTTTAACAAGTGATGAAAAGATTACCCCCAAATCAGGCATGATGGAAAACTCAGTATCACAGGTGAAAAGCGGTCAAAAGCCTCAAGTACAAGTTGGAATGGATAGGTACATAACAGTGCTAAAACGGGGTCGCAGCCCAACTTCTTCTGCAGTTGCTTCTGTCCCAAAAGTTTTAAAAGAGGGTACAGCTGATAGAATAAGTTCTCAAAATCGGTTTGCAATTTTGGAAGAGGAATCCTCGGAAGCACAAAACGTTACAAAATCTTCTAAGCCACCCCCGATATATCTTAGAGAGCAAAACTCAAGTGATTTAATAAAGAATTTGATTTCGGTAATAGGTGAAAATTCTTTTTATGTAGCTGCAATAAAACGTGGTAGTATAAATGAAACTAAAATACAAGTTAATCGTGAAGATGATTTTCGTAAAGTAATAACTAAATTAGAAGCACTAAAAAAAAACTTTTATACATACCAACTGAAGAGCAGTAAAGGTCTTCAGGTAGTGATAAAGGGCATTGATTCATGCGTAGACCCAGGTGAAATAAAAACGTTTTTAGAAGAGAAGGGCTTTAAAATTAAAAATGTAGTTAATATTAAAAATAGAGAAAAAAATCCCCAGCCACTATTTCGAGTGGAGTTAGAACCCGGCGACGTTAAGCTTAAAAAAAACGAAACTCATCCCATTTACAGTCTGAGATATATCCTGTATAGGAAAATAACGATAGAGGAGCCGCATAAAAGGAACGGTCCCGTGCAATGTTTAAACTGCCAAGAATTTGGTCACACTAAGGCATACTGCCATTTAACACCTGTTTGCGTTGTATGTGGAGAATTGCATGGTACAGCTCTCTGCGATAAATCTAAAAATGACCCCAATGTAAAAAAATGCAGCAACTGTGGTGGTAATCACACTGCCAACTATAGAGGATGCCCTGTATACTCTATCGTCAAGCGCTCGGTTGGACCGAAACCTAATCCACCTCAAATTCAGGAAACACATCAAAATAATACTAATGACATTCAGGTACCGCAGCCTAGTAATAACAGAACATCCTACGCTAACGTCCTAAAATCAAACCATATGCCAATGCAAGGTGATTTGCCAAATAATGATGAGACCCCAGTTTCTAATTTAAGTCGTCTAGAAAAAACCATGGAAACACTAGTACAAACAGTTACAAACTTTACGAATACAATGGGTAATATGATGCAGGAAATGTTAAGAATGCAATCGATGTTATTGCAAGCTGTACTTAACAAGCCATGAATTGCTTAAAAATTTGTTTTTGGAACGCAAACGGCATTCGCCAACATAAAAATGAACTAGAATATTTTCTTAAAAGTAAACAAATTGATGTAATGATGGTTTCTGAAACTCATTTGACCTCAAGAAATACGTTTAAAATTAATGGTTATATATTATATGATACCAAGGACCCTCGAGATAGAGCTTGTGGAGGTTCTGCTATTTTGATAAAAACCCGAATCAAACACTACTTAATGTGTGATCATCGTGAAGATTATCTGCAAGCAACGAACATTTGTGTTGAAGAGCTAAATCGAAACTTTGTACTTTCATCTTTATACTCTCCACCTAGATTTTCAATATCAGAAAGCCAATATTATAAATATTTTAAATCATTAGGACCCTGTTTCCTAGCCGCTGGCGATTACAACGCTAAACATACCTTCTGGGGTTCACGGCTCATTACACCAAAGGGTCGTGTTTTGTATAATACAATGTCTAAAATGGATTTAAATGTGGTCGCGAGTGGACAACCAACTTATTGGCCTACTGATCAGCAAAAAATTCCAGATGTCATCGATTTTGGCGTGGTTAAAAACATCCCCGCAGAAACGATTCACGTTGAAGCTTCTTTAGAATTATCTTCTGATCACACACCTACAATTCTTACCATATCAAACCCTTATAGAATTGTATCACCGTCTGGTTACTTAGTGACGTCAGCCACACAAATAAATTGGTTAAAATATAAAAAATATCTCAGTACCCACTGCACTGAAAATATTCCGCTTAGAACACCGGAGAATGTGAATCTTTCTATTGTAAATTTTGACAATTATCTCAAACTAGCTGTTCAACATTCTAGCATAGCCCGCAAAAATATCAAAAATAGTAAAATATATTCTACTGATGTCGAGCGTCTCTTGGCTGAAAAAAGGAGAGTTCGAAGAGAGTGGCAATTGCACAGATCCCCTCAACTTAAAAATTTACTAAAAGAGTGCACAAAAAGGCTAAGAAACTTACTGCAGTCTCAAAAAACGGCTTCTCTGGAAAAATATCTTAAGGAACTTGATGCAACTCCTCAATCTGATTACTCATTATGGCGTGCAGCTAGAAATCTTAAAAGACCAGTTATCACTAAACCACCATTAAGAAATTTAAATGGACGTTGGGCGCGAAATGACATAGAAAAAGGAAATATTTTCGTTAATCATTTGAAAACCGTATTTACCCCTCATACATCTTTCGATACTGCGGTCGAGTTACCACCTGTTGCTGTTAGATCAGCTGTTCCACTAAGGTTTGAAGTAAGAGAAATCGAGAAGGCTATTCATGATTTAAACCCCAAGAAAGCCCCTGGTTTTGATAAGATCAGTAACAAAATGCTTTTGGAGCTACCCAGCATAGCAAAGAAAATTATTCTACTAATTTTTAATGCTATTTTACGCCTTGAATACTACCCACACGAGTGGAAAGTATCCTTAGTTACCATGATACCTAAACCAGGAAAGGATCCCACAAAAGTTGAGTCATATAGACCTATAAGCTTATTGTCTAATATATCAAAGCTTTTTGAGAAACTTCTAGTGTCTAAATTAACGCCGATTTTAAATGGTAACAGATGTATTCCCAATCATCAATTCGGTTTTAGAAGAAAACACAGCACAATTGAACAAACTCATCGAATAGTAAATGTCATAAGAAAAGCCTTTGAAGAAAAAAAATATTGCTCAGCACTCTTCATCGATGTGTCTCAAGCTTTTGATAAAGTCTGGCATGAAGGTTTACTACTGAAATTGCAGCAAAACTTACCAGCAAATATACACAAGCTGTTACAAAGCTACTTAGTAGGTCGTCAATTTATTATAAAAGAAGGCGAATTTTTAAGTTCTCCACAGCCAATTAGCGCTGGAGTCCCACAAGGCAGCATCCTGGGCCCTCTATTATACTTAATTTATACTTCGGACTTGCCAACAAACAGCTACACCCATACCTCAACATTTGCGGACGACACAGCTTTTCTAAGCGTACACGCAAACTGTCAAGAAGCATCTCGTTATCTACAGGATCATATATTTGAACTAGAAAGGTGGTTAAAAAAATGGAGGATAAAGATCAATGAGCAAAAATGCGCACATATAACATTCACATTGCGTCGGGAAACATGCCCCCCTATTAAAATAAATAATCAAATAATACCCCAACACTCGCATGTAAAATACCTCGGTATACATCTAGATCGGCGTTTAACGTGGAAATGGCATATAGAAGCGAAATTAACTCAAATGAAACTAAAAGCAATCCAAATTAATTGGCTTATTGGAAGAAATTCTGTTCTTAGTCTCGATTGCAAACTTCTACTCTACAACTCTATCTTAAAGCCAATTTGGTGCTACGGTATTCAGTTATGGGGCACTGCCTCGGCTTCTAACATCGAAAAAATTCAAAGGCGCCAAAATAAACTTCTTCGAATAATCACAGCCGCCCCCTGGTACGTCAAAAACTCAAATATCCACAAGGATCTCAATGTGCCATTAGTAAAAACTATGATAACGAAATATGCAGTAAAATATTTAAAAAGGCTGGAACTGCACCCAAATCCATTAGCTAGAAATATTTTAAATTATGGCGGCCACACTCGCTTAAGAAGAAGAGACACTGCAGCACTCACCCAATCAGATGAGCGATAAACACCTATATATGTAAACAGAAACCGTGATGACTAAATCTTTTGTGTTTGGCACTGGCAGGACATAAAGCAAATATTAGGATAAGATTTGATTAATTATTGTTAGTTCATATTTAATATATGAAGATTCAATAAATAAATAATGAAAAAAAAAAAAAAAAAAAAAACGTACGCAAATATATATAACTGACTTAGTAATAAACGGCATTATAGTAAATAGCGGTATTGCCAGAATGGATTTTAATACATACTATATTATGTAGAACTGCACTACTATTAAGCGACCCTGTATTACCACACTTGAACAAAAACATATAATCATAATGACAACAGTATTATCATGCAGGTCTATTAGAACTGCATTACTATTAAGCGACCCTGTATTACCACACTTGAACAAAAACATATATTCATAATGACAACAGTATTATCATGCAGTTCTATATAAAATATAATTCTTATCAATGAAAATATTAATTTTTTTAAAACGATTTTTGGCGCAAGCCAGTGTAATTTGATCCGGTCTTGAGTAAAATAAATTTAAAATCGTTTTTGAAAAATCATTACTTCTTAAATCAATTTTATTTTATCCAATTTTCGAAAAATCCAAAATCTTAAAAATATATCAGTGGTAGTAATATGTATACAAATCACATTCTAATCCCAGCCTTGTATGAACATATACATGTACATACAAATATATGTATGTATAACAACATTGTGTAAGCTATGTTGAGATATAAGTGTGAGCAAAAATTCTCGTAAATAGTGGCAGCAGCATTTATAATAACTTTAAGCCTTAAAGAAACTTTAGTGTAAGTGTCAAGTTCTTGTAATTGTTTGCAAAATATTAAGAAATACGTATAAACATACTTACATGCACTTATCTGTATATATATATACATATATATGTATATATATATATATGTGTGTTTTGTGAAGTCGAAATATTGTTACTATATTATAGTTGCAAACGAATATTAAGTTATATTACTACACGTGTTAGCTTACACAAAGCGAAAAAAACTTTTGACAATTCGTTGTCAATTTTATAGCAAAGGGTAGCAAATCAAAAATGAAATCTTGTCAACTCGACAGCAAGAAATATGAAAATTATTAAAAGGTAATAATAAATAAAAATTAAAAAAATATTTATTGTAGTATGGCAGAAATATTTAATAAGTTAAAATTTAAGCTTTCGAAAAAAGCTTAAAGAGTTTCCAATTTGAAATGTAAGTTATTAAAAATGGTTATAAAAAGGAGATTTGTGTAAAAGCAAATGCAGTTAATTGTCATATTTATTAGTTAATCATCAGTACCATATTAAGAAGATATTTTTATTAAATGGAAGGAATAAAAAAGGCTAGCTTTTTATAAAGATTGACGATAAGATTATGTAACATCATCTAACGTAAAGTAAAGGCTAAATGAAGATGTAATTCCAAAGGTGTACAATAACTTTTACAATTGTTGGAAACATTTTCAAACGTTTTTTTTTTTGCATTTAACAATTAATATAAAGTAGAAATAACGAAATATATTTAAAAATTTCAAGAATTTATTAAAAAAAATTAATTATAACGGCCGCAATTACTTTAATTAATTAAGGAGAGGTAAGACCAGGTGCTTAATTAATCCCATATTGTATTTGCTAAAAGAATATAAACAGTTATCTCAAACTTCAATTGTTGTACTCTGAAATTAGTACAATTTTGTTCTAATTTATTGCGTGTTTCAAGCGCTTTAATTTTAGCCGAGCAGTTCTTTTTAAATCATCCTTTTACGTTTGTTACGTATATGCATTCTTTGGGGGCACTGTGTAATGCTGGAGGTCCACACAATGCATTCTATACTTTTTACACTTTTTTTTTGGCATTTTTTTAATATGCACCTGAAGCAGGTAAAAGTATTCCTGCAGTATTATGCGATTTTTGCCGCTGCGATTTTTAGTTTATTGGCGAAAGGGGATACACAAGCAAGTGTACTCTTCGATTTGTTTTGTTCGCTCATTCGTTCTGTCATTGTTTTCTTAGTTGACGAGAAATTTATTTAAGTTCGGCTGCGATAAAAATGGCGCAATGTAAAAGCAAAATCAATTTAAAATGAGAATCGACAAAAGTTGTAGTGACAAATATCGTATAATATAAATAGGCACTTGTTGTTGAACAACTAAGTGAAATAAGAAAAGGTCCCATATTCAGCTGTGTCGCATCGTATATACCCTTGTGTATTACTTGTGTAGTATCACTATATACCATAGTATTACTTGTATGGTATGGACGCTTTATTCTTAACATTCTTTTTCAAGGAGCATATTTGTAAGCGCTAGGTGAAATAATAGCTCCAATTCACTGATTTTTAAAACTGAACCAATCTCATATTTGATAATAATTTTATCAACATAGATTGTTTTTAATGGATCGTAACTAGAGTTTTTTTATTCCCGCACTTTTTGGATTCCCGGGAAAGCGGGAAATAAATATCAAATTCCCGGGATCCCGGGATTCCCGCCCAAAATTTTGTATTTATTTATTTACTTATTTCTCCAATGAAACTAATAATTCTTATTGGCTATTACTCCTAAAAGAATTATATATAGTATCTATTATATAACAAAAACGTAAAAAAATTAAGATTTAAAATTATTTTAAGACACTTAAGAGGTTATATTGATGCCCATAGGATAATAGAAATCAAAATACGTATATACATTGTCATGTACATTGTCAATTTCATTAGAATGAAAGTATTAGTCTTACGGGAATAAAAATTATGAAAGGGTGATTAGGAACTAAAAGCTTATTATTACGCAGTCAGAATTCTGAAACATATTTACCGTTTAACAAATTCAGTAGAAAGGAAAAATTATATTTACTACATTTATTTAATAACATATTTTTTATAATTTTATAACCTTAATCAGCAGTAGAGTATGAAGGTATACTAAGTTTGTCATTCCTGTGATATTTTTTTAATATTCATCTAAGGTCCCATAAAGTAGTTTTATTATTAGTCCTTTATTAACTCTAAGCCGATTTTGCCATTTGGGTGTCAAATTGTTTCTAGATCTTCTAGGATGTTTGCGATTGAATCGCTTCAGTAGGAAAATAGTTATGCACCCAAATGAGGAACTACCACCCTAAAAACTCAACTAAAACCAACATAAATTTGTGGCGAATTTTCTACTTTCTACTTTTATAAGACTCAAAATCACTTGAAATGCAGCATATGAAACATAATCTAGGAAAACAGTTTACTACGCCCTTAACCGCAAAGCTTTATAATAATTTTGTAAAATTTACACTTCAGTTTGCTAGGACAAGAAATAAAATTTCGTGATAATAGGTCTATAATTTATCATAGGCCCAATATAAAGCCCATTCTCAAAAATTAGTTTAAAAGCCTTAAACTGTAGAAAATTTAAATATTGTGGTGAAATTATGTTGGATAAAACAACTTAAGACACAACTCTGACATAAATTTACTAAAGTTTTAAGAAAAGATTTTCTTCAAAATTTCCCGGGAATCCCGCAATAAATTCCCGGGAAAGCGGGAACTGAAAACAACTGAAAATCCCGGGAATTCCCGGGACGAGAAATCCCGGGAACAAACTCTAATCGTAACGTGCCAAAACCAACAATTTGGGAGAGCACATGTCTTTGGACCAGGTGGAATAATGGAAGAATTATCTGTGGTATATATGGTCGTGTAGCGCATATGGTATTTATTGTGCCGAAGCCATTATTTTGGGAAGAAAAAAATTATCTTTTTGTCTTAAACTTGATTATCTATTGACACATTTTATTAATGTCCACTAATACTTTTCTAATAAGTTTATTTCTGATAAAAGATAGAAAATAAAGACATTAATATATAAAAAGACTTCAAAAAGTAAAGGTTTATGGTCAAAATTTGGAGTCAGTCGTGTTTTTTTTTGTTTATATTTCTTCCTTTTGTGCACCAAGCTGTCGGAATTTAAATAACAATTTCTCCCGGACTATATGCGATATGAAAATATATACCATACTCCCATCTGGTATGTGCTCTTCGGAAAACAAATGGAAATCATACTCATAAGCTCACATAATATATATACTTCATAGGTTCGTATATTGATATTGTAGATATTACAAACTGAATGGCAAACGTATAAATACCGTTTCTACCTGTGATGAAGGTTATAAAAACACCGTGTTGGCAGCACATTGTGTTAAATCCTCAAATTTTCTAAGTTTGTTACCAGAGATGGTCATATGAACTTTAGCCAAATTATATCAACAAAAACTTAAAGAAAAATAACTCACAAATACTTTTATAGCTTAACATACACACATAGCAGATGTAACAAGTAAAAAAAAAACTTTTTGCCTTTGGCTTTTTTCTTACTTTGTTAAAACTAAAAATTGAATTCCTAATTGCGATTTTTTTCTGTTGATTTTATATTTTGGGAAAAGTTCTGGTAAAAGGTTTTAAAAAGAGAGTTTGGTGTAATCATTCAGTATTAGAAGGCATACAATTTCTTGTAATGCGACTAATTAAAAACAGAGATATTTTTCTGTGGGGTTATGTGGTTGTTTAATTTTAGTTTTCTGATGATTAAAAGAGTTCAGCATTACAAATAGGTAAGACAAGTTTCACAAAAATATAATTTGGAATATTAGGTGTAGATTTCAAGTATCCTTTATCAGAATTACACATATTGTTGGAGTTTGGAAAAAGCCAAATTAGTATTGCTATAACATTTTTTGAAATAATGGACTTTCCTTTTTGAACTAGAGCTTAAATACTCGACAAATATTGGTAACCAGTGTTTAATTATTTCAGTCAACTTTGAGTAAATACTTTAAATACAATTGTGGGATTCACAAAGTGTCATAAAGTCATATGTCTTAAAATAATAACATGAAAAAATACGACTGTTGTGAACAACCCCTCATAATTTAATGTGCTATTACTTACGACAGCACAATAAACATAGCAGGCAACGTTCTATTTATTTAAGACACTTTTTGTTTACAAACCAACAACAATATTTTTAAACCATTGTAAAATGTTAGAACATTATGACAATAAACCATGATAGCACACCTTGTGAATACCCCAAATATGTATGTGAGGTAGGTTTCTATTGTCGTTAGAGAGATTTCATAATATAAACAATATATATAAAAGATAAACTTAATTTTGCAGCAGGATTAAACGAATTTTAAAATTATTGATTATCATTTATTAACATAACATTGGGAATAATTTACATAGTGATTTAAAAAACATTTTTTTTTGTTATTTGGACCAGCACTCAGGGGATGATCCCAACTAATGCATTGCATTATATTGGAACCAGGAAAGCAAGATAGAAGGAGCACTGCTTGTGGGTCTTCGACTTGAACTTATTCATGTGGAAAGTGAGAGGGAAGACTTCAGAAGGAAGGTTATTCCACATACGAACAGTCCGGTAAAAAAACGAATTATCCCTGTAATGCCTTGTACGATGCACCGGACAATCGACCACAAAACGATGGGCTCTTGATGCAAACCAAGTTTACACAATATCATCAATACAACGGTTTTAAAAATAGTATTATATTAAATAATGAACCTTTAAGCTCTCATATGATATTTGAGCTCCCAAGTATACATATCATATTACTAATCTTAACTATTACCACGATTTAAATATATTTTTGTTTGTATATATATGGTAGTTATGTATATATACATGAATGTTGACTTTGTAATAAATGATGATTTTCCTTTCAAAGATTCTGGCAAATCTAGTGATATAACATAAATACTATAATAGTAATGTTGTTTCTTATCAATCAGTTGTGAGGTAAAATATAACCCGCTTATTCATAAAAAATAAAACAGGTTGATACAAGAAATTATGAAATGAATTTTCGGTGAATAAGTGCGTAAGAGAACAAGTGAAACTAGTTGTACAACAAATAAGCGCAAAAGTTGCTATATGTGTGATCCTAAAAAGTAAAACAATGCTGACAAAAACGTTATACTAATGTTTGTAATGACAATGTAGACAATGTGTTTACTCAAAAATTTTCTCAAAATTTACTTATTTTTTATTAATTAAGCCTTTTTTCTTAAAATTTTCGTGTGTGTCTTAGAGACACATGTTGGTAGGACTTGTAATATTTTATGTCGGTATGATAAGGGTTAAAAGACCAAGTGACTAAAAAGAAGAACTGAAAGTCTTTTTTTTTTTTTTTTTTTTTTTTTAACTAAACGATGATGAAAAATCACATAAAAGAACTACGTTAAAATTTAAAACGTGCATACAAATATTATTTGTACCTAAAATCAGCCAATCACAATTTTCTTTTGGTAGAGAGTTGTCCGTTAAACGCAATATTAGAAGGTCCTTTTTGGACGTATGATTATGAATTTTTTCAGACCACACACAAAATTAGTAGGGTTTGGCTATTATACATACCTAGATAAAAACAAGAAAAAAGTATCTTTAGGCAAGCTTGACCATATTATACCCGATATCATTTGTAAACAAAATACTTTTCGAGATTGTATTATATTTGAAGCTATGGACAAAAAAATATTTTGATATAATGTTAAGACCACATTGAAAAACACGTTTGATCTCAAAAATATTTAGAACTCGATATCGATGAAATATCTCTTTTGGAATATGGGATAGTATGCCCCTAAATGTAATGCTTAAGTTATCATGCTTTGGAAAATACAACAACTGATTATAAAATATGTACATTACAAAGCTATTTAAAATACAATATTTAGTTTTTAATTTCAAATATCATAATAACAATAAAATAAATTAAATAATATCATTCCTTCTAGTAACTCTAAGGTAACCTGTTTATAAAATATAATTTAAAAAATATAATTTTTCCAAACTCTTGTTTTCATACCCCACTAATTATCCAAATCTTATAATATATATAGAGAAAAAAAAATACCAGCAAATAAAAAAAACCTTAATAACAGAACAATAGAAAACAAAAATACAATAAACTGCATATAGAAATCGCAGTAATACAGTAGCTGCTTAACAATTCCTTCCGCCAATTTACAACTTCCGTTCATGCGTGTATGACTTCTATTAGTTTTTATGCACCAAATAAAAACAACAAAATACACTGGATACTTGGAATAATATATATGTATAAATATATTTTCAAAATGTAAAAACTAAAAAAAAAGCCAGCAAAAACCCCGAACAAAGAAAAAATTATAAGAATTTTTTTTATAAAAAAAATTGAAAATGCATTGAAAAATATTGTATGCATTTTAATTTTCTACTCGTTCATGTAGGAAGAAGAATAAAAAAAAAACCAAATAAAATCCGGCACAAATAATTCCACTCTTTTTCACTTTCTATATGCATTACAATTGAATTCATTTCATTTGGCAACCATTGTTGTGCAATTAAAATTTGATAAAGAAAAAAATATTTATGTGCACTTACTCACTCACTTACATACGAACATCCACACATACATATATTTATTTTAAAAAGCACAACAACAAAATATATTTATAAATACTTCTAAAAGTATATAACGTATATTTATATAGCATCATAGTACACACTTACTGCATACGCATACAGACATACAACATCAATGCCGAATATGTGAGGGTAAATTTATACATCATTATTGGACATTTCATATTGTGTTTTTGATCACTCTTATTTTCCACTGAAGAATAATTACTTTGTACGTAATTACTTTAGTTCGAAAGTGTTAAAAATCCATGATCACTTTTTTATCAAGAATAGTTCTTTAGAGAAGTATAAATACATATATGACTTAAACAGATCTTCTGTATTGATCCGAAAACTATAAGTAGCAAATTGGGATAATTTTGCTGTTGCCATTCTCCAGATAAAGAGAAATGCATATTATTTGTATATAGAAGTTACCACAAAAACTTCTTTACTCCAGCCTAGTTTATAACAAATCTTGTGTATTAACAAGCAAATTTTTTTAATTTGTTAATTTTGATACTTTTACTGTCACCTTCCTCCAGATATACATAAATATTTATTGCTTTGTATAGGCGTGACATTGCCCATTTGAAACTATACAAATACTAGTCCTTAAGCTAAAATAATAAATAAAAAATATAATTTTTCTTTGAATGTATTCATAAAATTATATATATATTTTGTGAACTAAATATTTTATAACGAAAAGAATCAAAAGTTCTCATCACTTCCTTTCCACCAAGAATTGAACAATAAAAGAGTATTTATATTTTAAATTTAAGGTTTTAACGCGAAGAGGATGAATAACAGTGAACTATTGTATCTTCCAACAAGAACTTCCTTTACAAAAATTAAATTATTTCGTAAATTACTCAAATCGAAAAAGCTTAAAATTATTTTTATTTCTTTACAGGAAATTTTAATTTTCTTCGTTGTTAGAAATTAAAGGCGATAAAATTTTTATTCGGGAGTGGTCTTTATATGAAGCTGGTAAAATATGACCCGGTTTTAATATACATATATGTTATCGCGACATATCTTCCAATTTTGTTAACTGATAACTAGGAGAATTTTTACGTGACAGCTGCTCTCTACTACGATGCGAAAGAAAAATGAAAGCAAATTATATCATCTTTTTTCTTTCTTTTCGCAAATCCTCGCTATTAGTTTTATTTAAAATTTCAAGCAAAAACACGTTGAGCGGTTTACATAACTCCCATTTTTTATTTGTTATTTCACATATTTTGACATTTCATTCAATCTGCACCACATTTAATTTTTATTGCCAATGTTGCTTCATTTTCAAAAAAGGGTTGGGAAAGCTAAAGGGAGTAACAAATTGGCGTCTTATCGCAAAATTGCACTCGTAACGCAAGAAATAGTAGCCCCACCGGAACCGTTTTTCCCCATTGCAATAGGCTTTGTCTTTTGGTTAATAAAACAAATTTTTTAAAAAAAATTCATTTAATAATCTTTTAATAATTGAAGCACAGCCGCGAATAACGTTGTAAGTTACAAATTAAATATTTTTCAGGAGAGCAAAAAAACGTTTTTTGAAGGCAGGACTATTAATTTTTTATTTTTTTTTTAGATTATCATAAATAATGACAATAAAAACTTTTATGCAAAATATCAAGTAAATCGAATTTTAAATAACATGCTTAATTACAGTTTATATTCTTTTTTTTAGTAGAAAAACGTTTCATATCCACAATCGCGATGTCATTTAAAACGTTTTTCCACTACGCAAGCGGCTTTTAGAACATTATTCCACCTTGAAAAACCAGTTCGTTTGTATCATTTTGTTAGTAACTTACAACGTTCTTCCACTGGCTGACTCTTTGTATCGCATTTTGATGGCGTTAAGTTGCATAATTTTGGGTGAATTGACGTTTAAACAGTGTAAGAGAGTAATGTTAACGCTAATCTGCATAAAAACTGTTTTTACAAAAAGTGGCTTTTACAACGTTATTCGCGGCTTTGCTTCAATTCTTGAATATATTTTGTAAATAATTGAATCATTTACTTCGAAAAGGTCTCAGGCACAAATTTTTGGAACTTGAGGTTTTTGTTATTTTTGGAAAGTCCACATAGAATCGATATAGGTCGATTTACTGTGATAGCGAAATGTTATGTACCCCTTCCATAGCTGTGAAAAACAGGCGGCTTATTAAAATGAATTTCGAAAAGAGCTCGTCTCCATATATATTTAGAATATTTATTATGTTTGTTTAATTTTGAATATGTGACCAATTTGTTATGAAAAATTATTTTTGATATTGCTATTATTAGAAAATCTGAATAGTGAGCACCGTTTCAGGAGCCGCCGGAGTGTTGCAAACGGCAAAGAACTCTGATGATGAGAATGTGGTTATTCTCGAAACATGAAAATTCGACGCGAGTTCAATATCGTGTTCAGTCAAGAAGTATTAAAAAAAAATTTTAACTCATTTAATGTTGTAAATTCCTTCCTTCAATAAAAACTATATAATGAAAATAAAATTTTATGAACTTAAGCCTAAAGGCCCAAATATAATATGCATAAGCTTGCTTAAGCTTCTGTCAAAAATTAACAAAAATCATCTCAAATGCATTTAGAAAAACAAAAACTAAATCAAAACACCTTTGATTTCTTACGGAAAGTGCGATCAGTTTCGCACTTTTCTTAAGCAAATGACATATTCATAAAATTTAACGAAAAGTTTCCTTAAGTACAATATGGTTCGACATACATGATTTACATGTACTCGCACAGTTGCTTAAGACAACTTAAGCATATTATAGTTGGGCCTTAATTAAAATACCAAAAACTTGAATTAAAAAGATTTCGTTAAAAATGTTGTTTACTTTCATGAACACTTTGTATTTTTGTACCTGAGACCATTTTGAAATAAAGGATTTTTCTCTACTCGCCAAAAAAAACTTCTTCTTCAAATATACTTATTTTAAAAATGTGAATACTGAATACGAGTAAAAAAACTAAAAAAAATTGCTACATACCAAAATAACGCGTCGTACCGCAATTTGAGATGCTGAACTTTTTTTATTTATCAAGGCAGGTTCTAGTTTTCAACATCATTTCAAAATTTTTCAGACTTTTATTGAGTTATTAGCAATATTTATGAGTGTGAAGAACGGAATCCGTATAATTTTTTTAAAAAAATCTAAAAACTTTTTTAACGACTTTAGAGTGAGGGCATAATGTTTTACTTATTGTATGAACGATTATTTAGAAAATTTTTAACAAGACCATATAATAATTAGATGCAACCTTAATATAGTTGTGGGTTCTTGATGAAGGGTAAATTCAACCATAATATGGTTCCCGGTGACAGTAATTTGGTTAAATTACCCACAATATGTTTTCATTAAAAATAGTTTTGTTGGAGGTTACATAATGAAAAATTTTTTTCTCTGTGTGCATATTTTAATCTGTCTATCAAATTTCATCCAAATCCATCAAGCGGGTTTCGCGGAGTTGCACCACAAACTAACAAACTTAGAATAATACAAGCTTTCACTTCTATAATTAATATTATTAATATTATTATTCATGATAGTCGTGACTATTTGAATATCAGAAAAGAAAACAAAATAGTGTCACTTTATATATAAAAAAACGCAATTTTTTTAAAGAGATTAAGTGCCCTGTTCGGCTAGTTAGCAGGGTTCAAGTCTATCAGTGCGAATGTTGCGGGTTCGATTCCCGGCAGAGGGCCTGGTCTGTTTCACTAAAATGTGCTAAAGGTCTACGGTACTTAGTTGGGTAATTTTAATTAAGTTATTATTTTAAAATTGGGATTGGTCCACATTGTGATTCATATTTGTATTTTTTTCTTCTAAGCCAATTTCGTTCCACAACTGTTTGGAAGAACTTTTGCTAAGCCAGCAATTTGTGTCGAAATTAATTTATTTACCATCTCTGCTGAATCGGGGCATAAAAGCCGTGTAGTGTACTTGGGATTATTTTCACTTCTTTACTTATGGAACGCTCCTTATCCGATGCAATAAAATGTGCAAGTTTTTTGTTGCATTCTTCTTCTCTTAAATTATTGTTTTTTTTATATTTCGTAAATATTTGTTGCTGTCTGTATATTTGCAGATGTTTTGCTGGGCTGCAGTAAATTTTTGATTTTTATTAACAAGCAAACAATGGTCATGTATTGTTGCAGCAATTTTTGTTATTATTATTATTGTTTTGTATTGTACAGCGTACAATATTTTTATACAATTTTATTTATTTGTGAGCAATGCAGGGGTGTCATGTTCTAAGTGGCAATTCATGTCAAAAGCACTGCATTTTTTCCACTTATTTATTCGTTTTTATCATTTTATTCAACTTTTTTTCTTTTAAGTATTAAAATAACGAGGAGAAAAAATGAAACTGTTTTATTGCTCATTTCATATGTTTGCGCTTTGTTTTTTTTTTATTGTTTTCACTTTTTTAATTTTATTTGTTATAACCTTCACCATGGTGACAAGGATATGTATTTTACTGTGTACGGGGATTTATCATATCCTAGGCAATTTGTATTAAATTTACTTCCAATTAAATAGATTTAATATTATGCAACAATATATTGATAGAAAAGTAAGAAAGTTTTGTATACTGAATTAAGAGTTTGTTGAAATCTTATATTTAATTCAAAAATGCCTGCAAACTACAGATGTAATTCGTTGTTATGAAAAATATCCTTCCTTCCAAGATTAGTGGTATTAAAAAAACTAAAAGGATTTCAAACATAAAGTGTTCTTCAAATTTACTACAATCTTTTTTGGTAAGTTATTGACAATTTAGAAAATAGGATGGTACTTTGGAATTGGTGTAACAAAATTAAGCACTTGTTTTTTTTATTTAAATAAATTTTTTGTTGCGTTCGACAAAAAGTAAAATCTTACTAGAGTTTATTTGTATTTGCTAACAATGTATTTACTTTATTTAAAATTTATATTTTTATGAACATAAAAATATGCATATTTTTATATTTGAGTAATATTTTTCATTTATGTCTCTAGTTACTTTACAGTAAATATTGTTTTTGTTTAAAATGGAAAGTTTACCCAATTTTATACTATTTTGATTAAAGTGAACAAAACGCAAAACTAAAAACAATACAACGCAACAATTCCCCTTTTTTAAGTTTTTTTTTTACTGAACACTTTTCTACTTATTAAAATCTATATAGCCATTGTTATTTCTTGAAGCGTTTATTCAAACATATTTAAATTATCCCAGTAATAATATCACTCGAACTCAGAATTGCAAGACAAAGAGTAACACAGAGTTTTCTTGTTCTTACTCCATATTTTACAATGTATATGATACCCAGAGGAAATACATTTTTCAATATGGTTACCTCCAACAGAACTATTTTTAGCGAAAAATGTTAATCAAATTAGGGGTAATTCAACCATATTATTCTCAGCGGCAACCATATTATAATTAAATTAGTCCCCGGTCAAAAAGCCGCAATCATATTATGGTTGCCTACGAATATGTTATGGTTCATAATAACATAGATATGTTTAACACTTATAACAATATGATTGTTTTCAATAGAGGAAACTATTACTGTTCATTTAAATACAAATTGTTGTCATACTCCACCATAACATGTACAGAGGCCACCAAAATATGGTTGTTGGTTCGTGATGGAGATATAGTTAAGCCATATTATTGATGCCGGTGACAATAATATGGAAAAATTAACCATAATATGCTAAATAGGGGCATAAGTAGAAATTAGCACTTATTCAAATATTTCTTCAAATATGGTAATTTTTTCCTGCATTTCTTGTTCAAGTGGCTTGAGGCACGTTAATAACCCCGGAAAATTTTAATAACTTTATAATTTTTTAACCAGATTTTTACAAAAACTGAAAAATAATTTTTTTTGCCACTGTGAATACACCTTTAAACTTGAGAGGCGCTGCGCCATGAATACCCGATATGTGATTGATGGGAAGAATGTTTCTAGGGGGAGCTAAAGTTCAATTTCGCAAATATGAAAAATAAGGCGCACCTTAATGTACAGGCAGTTGCATCTTGTTCAATACTGAATGGGCATTTACCTAATCATCGGTTATGGACATTATTAAATACGATGTGATTGGAAAAATTGTCGTAATACTCATTGTTACATGTTTAACCGCATTTACTTAAAGAGTTTTTAAAATTATACGTATGTTATTATTTGAAGTAAAAAATTTTCAAACTGTTGCAAGTTTTAATTCTGTTTTTGCTAAATCAATCCTTTAATTAAGATAACCTCAATTCAAATATCCACCCGGATTAAGAGGTTTGAAATGATATATCCCAAACGCGAAAATTATATTTAGTCCCAGTTTTTCCTGTATCAACTTATTGCTTGGTTCTAAATTTTAGTCAAATCAAACGATTATTTAATTTTTATCGTTAGGGGTTTGGTTTCATGACAGCCGGGCAGGGGCCTCGGCTACTTACATCTAAATGCTTGATTTCTTATGCATTAGGAAAAAAATAGTTGCCAGTGAAAAAAACTTTATTTTATCATACCATTGTGCAAGGTACTCGCATTTAAGATTGGGCAGAATTAAGCAATCTTATTTGCTTTTTTTAAGTATGAAAAAATTCACATAAAAATCATTCGTATTAAAATGTATCCTCTTAAAATTGCAACAATACAAACATGTTGCAAATGATTTGTGCATATATTTGTAAGTAAAAACTGTTAGATAATTCTTTTAAATAACATTTAATAGAATGTTTAAACCATTCAATTTTAAATCTATTTTTAAATAATATGTGTATGTTTTTCTTTTGATGCTGTTTTTTCAGTTTGGACGAAAGGAATAATACCCGAATTAAAATTATTTTTGTTTAAACTTTTTAAAAATTTACAGTATTAAAATAAAACCACTTTAAGCATTAAAAGCTTGGAAACCAAAACAAAAACTTGCTTCTAATAACTCATGTACATGCGAATAGATGTTTGTATATGTGCAAACATATGCAACCATGTCTTATGTTTATGCTGTATATTTTTAATATAAACTATAATAATACCAGCAACAACGACAACAAAATAAAAATTAAAACAAAACAATAGTTAAAAACAACATATTTAGAAGTTCAAACTATCTGAATACTTAAATGCATTTGATATATGAACATTCAATAGGTATACATATATTTACGTTTATACTATTAGTGGATGAATGAATAGATTCCAAAAAAGATAGAGAAAAATCCAATAAAGTATCTGTCTGAAAACATGTTTTTGGTCAATGAATATAATACAATGTGACCAATACAGCAATACATTGATGTATTGGAATGAGTGTATCTATCTGGCTGTCGTACTAAATTAACCAAAAAAAAGGATATTAACACTAACATTTGATACTCTCTTATATGAAACTGGTGCGTATTGGTGCTGTTAAAATTTGTACTTAAATGAGTTAGAGTTGTTAGATTGGAAAAGTAAAAAAGTTGCAATGCTGGTGGATTTTCTTAATTTGTTTATAAGTGATACGGTATGTATAATCGAAAAGTGAAAACTTTTGACTTTAAAAAGTTCCTAAGTGTTAATAAATTAATTCGTAAGATACTTAGACTTTACCAAACAATTTTTAAATGGTTGTATTTTCCCTACTAGCATGACTCAGGATACGCATTTGATCATTACACGGACCTTATTACTTCCTGGATAGCCGGAAGGAAATGTTGAATTTTCTAGGAATTTCTCGGATTCCGGAAATATCGAAAAACTGCGAAAGTTTTTGGTAATTTAGATATGCAAAATTTTAAAACTAAGGCTGATGTCAGAGTAGTCGCTAGAAGGTATAATATAAGATGGCTATGCATTTTCTCAAAAGATGTAAGAGTGGGAGAACAACTGAAGGCAGTTTGTGTAATGGCTTCTAGCACTTTGTAATTTCTTCTCTTTTGTTTTTCTGTCATGGCCTCTTTTCCTTTTTCATATTAAAAAACAGTTTTTGGCACATCTTTTCTTTGTGAATTTGTGACCATTTGGTGAAATTTTGTGTTTTAAACTAAATTAAAACAGAAATTAAGCAAAATAAAAGAGATTTCTGTATTAAATAAGAAAGTTACGAAGTAACGAAAATTGATACTTGTATTTCTTTTTTTTTATAAGCAAGAGAAATCCCTTTGTTTAATATATCGTTCACTCTGAGACCTTCTAGAATTCTACCTTCGCATCCAGTTATCATTCTTAAATCAGACTAACACTTTTCGCCGATTAACCCGCCGCTTTCATTTGAATGACAAACGTTATGTTTCTCCAATGCTGTAGGGCAACTTTTTGGATGTAATTTGTGTTCAGCGTTGCCATTTTTGGTTACTGTTAACCAAAATTGGTTTCTTTTTTTCTCAATGTGTACTTCTGTACTTTTTTCCATTTTGGTTACTTTTTTTAACGGAAAAATGGCCAATTGTTTGTATTACTTGGAGGTTAAAAGATTATGTTTGGCACTTCTAGTTTTTTTTACCAACTCATTAATACTTTTTAAAATTTAAACGAATTTGCTTTCGGGTTTTCTATCAAGTTGAGTGTTTAAATTTACGTTCAACAAAACAGCTAATTACAAGTTTTGCGAGCAAATTTTTTGGTTTGTCTTTATAAGATGTTTTCTTTATGACATCTTGAAAATAAATTTTTCTAAATTGCGTGCAGCCTTCATGAGAGCTTAAATTTTTGTGAATTTTGACAAGCAGTATGTGAAAAAACTTGAAAGCAACACTTGATCGTATGGCTGCCGGCTTTTTGCTACTATTACCCGATTCGCTTTTCTAGACACACCCTGAGAAAAAATATGGTTGGGCACGGTTACGGCAATTACACTATGCTTATTGTAACAATATATTGTTGTCGTACACAATATATTGTTATTTTTATTAAATATCAACAATATTATAGTTACTGTAAACATTTCAATGTTTATCGCAATTATAAATTTGAGTATGGTTCACTGAAAAATAATCATTTTTATAACAACTAAATAATGATAACTTTTAAAATATATTATATACCTCACAACCATTTAACGATATTTAATAGACATAACTTGATAACTCATAATATGTTTAAGATGCAATGAAAATATTTTTACTCTAATAATATTTTATTATCGTCATTTGCAAAGTAATTTTGCATCAGTTTTGTCGTGTGTTTTACATATGCCTATCGAATTATTTGTTATTCAGTGGTTAAACAATTAAAGAAATACCCATTAAAAACCCAAGTTTAAAGAAATTAAAAAATAAAGAAATTGTAGGTACATTAAAAAAATCGTAAATTGTCACAAAATAAAATATCAATGCCAAAAAATTAATATTGTTTAAAAGTGGTGCAAAAATATTGACCATTGTTTTGTGTTGTTTAAGAGAAAAAGAAGGAAAATTCTATAAAATAATTTATAAATAATTGTGACCTACGACAAAAAAATAGATTAAAAATATTATGTTTAAAATTGCATCATATTATGATGTGAAATGATGTGAGGATGCACTAAAAACAAATTAGGCTTAAGGGAAAAATATTATGATGTAATAAAACGAATATATTTGGTCATAATATGATTCAAAATTAATCGTAATATGTTGACTACAATCATGAATCTTATCATAATATGTTGCTCTTAGAATATGTTTACCACAACCATGATTATTCTTTGCGTGCATATGGCATTGGAGCATACTACATTTATACTATTTTTTATTCACATTATATCAATTTTTTTATGTAACCATAATTATCCATATAAGCTATATATACTGTAAGTAATAACCACTATGCGGCAATATGAAACCTAAAAATCACACTATACAATTTCCTGAAACTCGGTCCATAATTTACCGTAAAATGTCGAATATCATGCACACTCTGGGCAATTATTTAAATACGCCTAAAACCGTAGCAGATATAAATATTGTGGCAAAATTTGGTCCAATTTTGGTTCATATGGCCAGAAATAATATCATGCAAATTTCTGATTATGATTCAGTAAAAATTTCAAATCTATATTAGAAATATCAAAGAATTTTTATATTGGAAAATATTATAAAATTTTGTTTAAATATTTTATGCCGAAAAATGTTGGAATCGCGAGTTTTTGTGGGTTCTATGGCCCTTATCATGTTAAACGCGTTGCGTTGCGTTTTACATGATTAGGGCCTATGACGCCAATATCTGTATGAAAAATCAGTACCATATAGAGTTTGTTCCCGGGATTTCTCGTCCCGGGAATTCCCGGGATTTTCAATTGTTTTCAATTCCCGCTTTCCCGGGAATTTATTGCGGGATTCCCGGGAAGTTTTGAAGAAAATCTTTTTTTAAAACTTAAGTAAATTTATGTCAGACTTGTGTCTTAGTTGTTTTATCCAACTTAATTTCACCACAATATTTAAATCCCCTGCAGTTGAAGGCTTTTAAACTAATTTTTGAGAATAGACTTTTTATTAAGCCTATGATAAATTATAGACCTATCATCACGAAATTTTATTTCTTGTACTAGAAAACTGAACTGTAAATTTTACAACATTATTATAAAGCTTTGCGGTTAAGGGCGTAGTAAATTGTTTACCTAGATTGTGTTTCACATGCGGCATTTCAAGTGATTTTGAGTGTTATAAAAGTAGAAAATAGAAATTTGTGTGCATTTCGCCACAAATTTATGCTAGTTTTTGTTGAGTTTTTAGGGAGGTAGTTGCACATTTGGGTGCTTAACTCTTTTCCTACTGAAGCGATTCTGCTGGAATTCAATCCCAAACAGCCTAGAAGATCTAGAAACAATTTGACACCCAAATGGCAATATCGGCTTACAATTAATAAAGGACTAATAATACAAATACTTTATGGGACCTTAGATGAATATAAAAAAAATATCACATGGAATACCAATCTTATGGTGTTTTCTTTTCTACAAAGAAAATACCACTTTGTTAAAAGGTACATGTATAAAATGTCTTGCCGACCCTGTAATAATGCAATTTTTTATTTGAAGAGAACAAAACACAAAATTGGACCGCCCTGTTTTTGACAGATGCATAAAGTTTGTTCTTCAAAATGTAAAAAAATATGTACATAAATGAAATAGTTTGTTCTTCAAAATATAAAAAACAATATATATAAACCAAAATTTGTTAATATATTGATATTAAATAAATAAATAAATTAACAAAATGTATGACGAAATTCCAATTTCTTTAGCTTGTTTTTTATAAACTACATATGTAAACAAGAAAATACCTTTGCCAGATTGCAGATTTATTAACACCAAGTTTTTCAGGTTTCTTGATTTGACGTTTTTTTTCAAAAACAATTTTGTAACACCGAATCCATTTATATTTTATATCACTGACAACCTATCATTAACATTGTAATGCTTTCTTATGATTTGACTATTAAATAATAGAAAAAATAACTATTAAAATTCTAAATTTCTACTGCCCTGATTAGCGGCGATTTTTTCCCAACTTGGTCTGTTAGCCCTATTTATAAAAAACAATCTTTTTACAGGGCATTATCAACACTGTCGATTTATACGGGGCGTAAAGTGCAATACCTTATGTCATTAGTAAGGGTGCCTTTTTTAGAATAAAACAAGCCACCCTTTTAGAGAGCGAAGAATTTTTAAGAAACGAACACCAAATTGCATTTTTTTAAATAAAATGTAACATGTTATGTAGAAAAGAAAACACCATTACCACACCAATGCTGACTATGGGTTATAAAATTGTAAAAAATATGTTATTAAATAAATGTAGTAAATCAAATTTCTCATTTCTGCTAAATTTGTTTAACGGTAAAATTGTTTCAGAATTCCTTCTTCGTAATAATTAGCTTTTAGTTCCTAATACTTTCATTCTAATTATGCAAATAAGCTCTTAATTTGATAATGTATATACGTATATTGACTTATATTATCCTATTGGCATCAATATAACCTCTTAAGTGTCTTAAAATAATTTGAATCTTGAATTTTTTACGTTTTGGTTATAAAATAGATACCAGGTTTAATTATGTTAAGCGTAATAGCCAATTAGAAATATTAGTTTCATTGGAGAAATAAGTAAATAAATAAATACAACATTTAAGGCGGGAACCCCGGGATCCCGGGAATTCGATTTTTATTTCCCGCTTTCTCGGGAATCCAAAAAGTGCGGGAATAAAAAAACTCTAGTACCATACTGTCAAAAATTTTAGAAAAAGCAATCCAGAGGCTGAGATGTCTATATACATAATTATATATTATATTTTTTAACTGAAGTGCAAATAAAAAAGTATTTTTAATACATAAATATCTTGGTTACTTTTTATTGCATTTGGTTACTTTATTTTAACATTTTGGTAACAAATTGTTTTGGTCGCGGCAACACTGCTTGTGTATACTTAATAAAAAAATAAATAATACAAATTAAGTATACGTCACCAATAATTTTTTTCATATACAACTCACTAGAGTTTGCTAAAAACCGTAAAAATGTGAAACCGCGGTTTCGGTTTTAAAATAATTACAACTGGTCGGTTTCGGTTCGGTTTTCGGTTTTTCTCACAAATTTTGCTTAGTGTTGTGTTCGACTGGTGCTCTAAATATTTGAAATGTTTCCAAACTACAGATTTTTTTTGACATTTCTGAAATAGAATTAGTATAATAAAATAAGTTAAAAAGGTTAAATATGCTGCCAAATCTTATGGTAATTATTATGGTTGCGATTTTCATACAAATGCATGTTTTTGTCGATAGTCTAATTTGCGTTAAAATGTCATCGATTTGTTTTGCATAGTGTTGCAGATTTTGCTTTTCAATGCATATTTTGATATTGTTGAGTGATTTTTTTTAATTTCCACATTATAAAAAAAAAGTTCTTCAAAAAATGTATATATATACACAAAAAAATCATCAAAAAAATCATCAAAAAAAAGATATTTGTTTTAATCTATAAACAAATTCTTTTGGAGCTTTGCTTAAAATACAAGATATTCAAGATTTCGACAAAATATCCTTCTATTTTAAATCGATGCAGCACCTTCTCAGTAATTTTTTTTTAAGAATCTTTGAAACACCTTGCCATTGTTGCCGGCTGTAATGTATAAACTAGTTTTTTATGAGAAGTACGAGGGTTATGTATAATTTGCAATTTCTTTAAGCATGAATATATTTTTAAAGTAAAGGCTTTAAAGGCATTAAAACCGCGGTTTCGATTTCGGCTTAAATCAAACAGCAAGTGAAATTACAATCCAACAATAGTGGAGAGAGTATTAAGGGTTCAGGCTGATATGAGCAACACCTTGTTGAATACCGATCGACTCAGCATCTCCTTAAGAATCGGTCTAACTATGTACGTCCGTCCGGCTGGCTGGCTAGCAGTCCACGTAAACCTTGCGCGCAAAGTACAAATATTTTAGAGATAATCAAATGAAATTTGGTATGTGCGTTGTAAATGTCATAGTTTCGGTTTGTAATTTCATTTATTCCACACACAAGCGTCCTTCCGAAATAGAGTCTTGGGCTCATAAATCATCTTATTATTTTGGTATTACGATTTAATTTTGTCCCAAATTATCTAATTGTAATTTCCATCATCTTTTCAAATGTTTTTGGAATCAGTCCATATTTGACCATAGCTCCCATAAAAATACTAAACCCGAAAATAGTTTTTAATGCCATAACTTAAATTAAAATGTTGGCATAGTTATAACAATTTAACGACCACAACTTTGAAGCTAATATATGACAAATTTCTTTTCTGGCAGGTTTAGTATTGGTCGTAGGTCCCATACAAACCGACTCTCTAAGATCGGTTTAAGATGAACAAAGCACATATATGTATATGTTAATATAACACAAATAACAGAAAGCACTCTTATACAAATATCAACCCTATAAAATAATTTTGTTAGGGCGGGTCCATGCACTGTCAAAACTTTGCCTACAAATACTGTGTTGTCTTTTTTTGTCATTTTGAAATTTGCCTTTTACTGTTTAACACATAGTTAAAAATTGTTTTGATCTTTATTCTTGGGAAGTATGCGGTAGTTAATTGTGGGTTAATGTTACTGACAGGTATGTAGAGTATATTGGCATAAATTCCATTTGAGGGTATCTTGTTTTTAATTATGTGTTGTTTTTTAATTCTTTTTTTCGTGATATTATTTAATTTTGATTATACTTCTTGTTGAATATAGAAATTTATTTCCTGGCTAGAACGCTTAAATATAGAAACATTCATTGTATTTACAAAGAAGAAGTTATAAATTAACAAAGAATATTGAAGGTAGTTTAAGAGAGTATTATATTAAGGCGAGACTAATGGTCTCGTATGCTTTCCTTAACCCTTTTGCTGCCAAATATTTTGACATATTTTTTTACCCAATCAGAAGAGGTATAATCCAATATAAATATAAAAAAAGATAAATAAATAAATTTCCCCAAATTTTTACTTCCCAGAAAAGGGGAAGTTTTTGGACTCTTTCGGGATCTCGTAATAAATACCTTTGAAGAAATAAGCTCAGATTTCTGAAAGTCTTACGACCTGTATTTTTATTGAAATAAATTCAACTATAATAAAATAAATTTTCCAGGAAATCAAGCGACAAAAATCCTGGAAACCCCTCCAAAAGTAGCACATCCTTTACTATATAAAGGTGTATGTAATTATATTAATATATTTAGTTTTAATTAGTTTCTTTATAAATATATAAAAGGTCTTTATTTACGTTTTAAAATATATACTAACCTCTTATTAAGATTAGAAGATTAGTTGATATAACTATTATGGGTTAAAATGCTGCACACAAATAGTCAAAAAAGCCATTGATGTGTATACGCTCGAGTTCTCATTCGCTTGTAACAATGTATGTAATTTGTTTTAGTTTTTATTGTTATTATTTCATTTCCTGTTGAGCTTAAAGCTACACATACAATGTTTCTGTTACCCAGCGAACATTTTTCGGTCTAATAAAAATAATGCCCCGGTAGACTAGTTGGTAGTTATTATTTCATTTCCTGTTGAGCTTTCAGCTACACATACAATCTTGCTGTTACCCAGCGAACATTTTTCGGTCTAATAAAAATAATGCCTCGGTAGACTAGTTGGTAGTGAGTTGGTAGCTATTCTATAAGCGCCGGGGTTGCGGGTTCGATTCCCGCCAGAAACTCTGGTTTCTTTTCTGCAGAGAAGCGTAGAGCTTCGCGGGATTAGCATAGGACAAAAAAAGTTAGTTGTTAGTGTAATTGACAACAATTTACAATGAGTGCTTCTGCGACACTTCGAATTTCATTTGCTATCTACTGTCCGAAAAATATTACCTGTTTATCACTTATAGGGAACAAATGTTCTGTTAAAAAATCCTGGTCTGAATACACATGTTTTAATGGTTCATAATTTATTTTATATGTTGGCTAAATGCCGTTTTCGCAATTTTCTCCAAAATCTGACATAACCAAAATCGCTTGCTGAAAGTTTTTTGTGAAATACATACATATAAAGAAATATGCATACATAAATTTCAATTATAATTTATTTTTAATTAATTATTTTATTAATGTAAGTTCCATTTAATTGCTATTTTCTTAAACATTTAGATTCAAGCCACCATTTATGTTCTTAGTTTATTATTGTTTTTTTATTTTTATTTATTTTTGTTTTTTTTTTTTTTTTATTAAAATGCAATTCATTTTCTTGAACAGGGAAGTATTTTTTATCACCATGTGGAAAAAGCTAAATACTACTAGATATTGAGCAGATTTCGTCAAAACCTAGTCTTGCAATAGATTTTATTTTGTGCTCATAAGTACTAGATTTCGGTGTAATTTGAAAAGGTTATTATGGTGAAAAAATCAGGGCAGTGGAGTTAGAGTCAGAGTTGAGGATTTTGTACCGGAGTCGGCGTGGGAGTCATAGGCCCTAATCATGTAAAACGCAACGCAACGCGTTTTACATGATAAAGGCCATAGAACCCACAAAAACTCGCGATTCCAACATTTTTCGGCATAAAATATTTAAACAAAATTTTATAATATTTTCCAATATAAAAATTCTTTGAAATTTGCGATACAATATTTCTAATATACATTTGAAATTTTTACAGAATCATAATCAGAAAATTGCATGATATTATTTCTGGCCATATGAACCAAAATTGGACCAAATTTTGCCACAATATTTATATCTGCTACGGTTTTAGGCGTATTTAAATAATTGCCCAGAGTGTGCATGATATTCGACATTTTACGGTAAATTATGGACCGAGCTTCAGGAAAATGTATAGTGTGATTTTTAGTCCTATAAGTCTTTGACGTACCAAATTGTATTACAATAGCATTATTAATATTATTTATATAAACTGCTCTCCGATGGACCAAGCCTTATAAAACTGTGATGTACTTAATTTTATTATGATATCATTTTTTGTTACGGTTTTAGGCGTATTAAACTTTTTTCCGGGAGAAGGTTTCATATGGGGCCCATGGTAAATTATGGACCGATATTTACGAAATTTGGCAGTGTGAATTCTAGTCCTATAAAACTATGACGTAGCACATTTTAATATGATAGCAATATTTGTTACGGTTTCAGACGTACAGTATGATTTCTAGTCATCTAGAACGAGTTTGTGCAAAATCTTATATCATACCGTCCGTGATGCCACCTTTTATGTTAGATTTTGTAACAAAATTGTCAAATTTTTGGGGTGGTGGTTCTATATTTTGATTCATAACTCTGATCGCACTGATCGGATTTTGTTGGATTTCTGTCCCATACTGCTTATGATAACTAGAAGCAATTGGAAACCAACATTGTTCTTACCTTTTGATTTTTTCGAATGTGAGCGTATTTCCACAGACGGACAGACAGACGGACATGGCTAAATTAACTTAGAATTACTTAGAATTAGAAAACTCAATTTATATACTATATAGGGTCTTTTATGCATAATAAAAAAAGTTTCACATGGAATGACAAACATAGTATAACTTCATTCACCACTAGTGGCGGAGGGTATAAAAAGAGTTTTAAGTTAAATAAGGAACTGTCTCATATACATTTGCCTTCAAGGTTAGATTAGGTGCTAGAGACGGAGTCGCACTTAAAAAATTTCAGCGTTTGGAGTCGGAGTGAGTACTTTTTTCTGCCGACTCCACAGCACTGGAAAAAATGTTCACGGGGCTTAACTTATATTTGTATAACGTTTTTGTCCATGTTTTTATTTATATTGTTGTTGTTATATTGTATACGTTGTTGTTTTTACAGTTTTACGATATGAAAAATATTAAAAGGGGATGGATGCATTAACAAGCAGCATGATTAGAGAAAAAATACCAACGCAAGCTACAACAAAATATTTAAGTAAGCACTATAAAGAAGGACCTTGTTCTAGTGCAGTTCATTTAAAAGAGTGAAAACGCTCTTGAGAAAATTTTTTTAATTCAAAGAAATTACAGGTTTTAATTGCTAAGAGTCATTGTAATTACGATTAATTCGGACTAAACCATTTGTGTGTTCCATCAAAATTTGACGAAATTGTTATTTACAAAACTCTTAAGCAAAGAACGATAAATTAAGGCGATATTAAAGAAAAGTAATACAAAATATTAAGAATCTGAAAATTGAAAAAGAGTAATAGTAATTTCATTACCAAGTCTTGAAGGGCAAGATATACCTAAAAAGCATAAATATACGTTACCCTTAAACACAAAAGACCAAACTGTCCAAAAATAAAAAAAATAATTTTTTTCATTGCTTCTGATGAATTGCATCAACACAAATTTCCACAAAAAAATTTTAAAATCTTTCGATCAAAATGAGCGATTTTATTAACAAAATCCAAACGGTCCAATCTACAAATGACTATATGATAAACGCTTAAAGGCCCTACAAACAGATTGTCTAATATGAAACACTGTAAATTGTAAAAAAAACAACTGGTAGAGATTACAAGAAAAACAGAAGAAAAATTTATTATAAACAGTGTAGGGCGAATTATCCATTTATCATGTTAAATAGTTTTTTGCCTCTCCTGTTAAATTTTCTAGATATTAGATAGAACCTTTCGCGTTTTAAGTAACGATATGTTTCGCAAGGATAAAATGTACTGCCGAAATGATACACGACCAAAACAAGGCACCAATTGGTCAATTTCCAAGGAAGCGCCGTGAGTATAGGACTTTAGCAAGTTTTTATTGATGCGGCCCCAAATATCGCATTAAAGGGTAAACTTGTCCTCAAATCTTTTTGATAACAAATCAGAAAATAACTAAATAAACAACGTAAGGTGCAATTTCATTATATTCTTTTTTTTTTGTTTTTACTAATATCTCATTTGAAGTTAACGTTAGCGGGTTGTGATTTATTGTAATTTTCAAGAAATTAATAAAAATAAAATTTTTGCTTCAAATTTTAAAAATTTCAAAGAAAGCACAGAAAAGTAGTAATTCAAAGAGCAGTTAGAAGTACAACTTATATATAAGAAAGCTACATCATTTTAAAAACAATAAATGGGTCTGATAGGCACGTGCTTTATATTTTATTAATATCCACTTAATAACCATCGAAATTATATACTGTGCCAGATTAAAGGATACTTGCTTGTTTGTTCATTTCGAATTTAAGGATTAAAAAATAACTGTTTTTTCAGTCATATAAAATGGCAATAATATAATTAATGTAAAACCTAACAGCATAATACTTTGAATAATCTGAGCAAATTAGTCTTTTAACTTTCTCAAATATCAAATTTTAATTACATTTTAGACACAAATTGTGATTTTTTGCATTTTATTTTTTTAAAATTAATTTCGTATTGACGCTACTTACAAACTGATATTAATTGTTTAAAATTGCACAAAAGATAAACAGGGACTTCATGAAGCAAGTCTCGCAAGTTTGCCAATTTGCACAAAAAGTAATTTAAAGCAGCTTCATGAAAACCCTTATTATTTTATTTTAAACGATTTCAAACTTTTAGGCTCCTGCTTTTAATGCTCGTTCGTTTTGTTTGTTGTTAGAAATAAACATAAACATAAACAACAACTGCTTACAGTGTAATCAAAAATTAATTGTTGTTGGCTTAAATATTAAAAACAAAGTGAATTAGTAACAACAACAAAAACAACAAGTATTTATGCAACAAACTTGATATACAAGGCTTGTATATAAAACATAAATCCAAAATACTTTACAACAAATGCAAAATTTAACTAGAGATAAAAGTCCATGTATACGTGCCCACTTTCAATTGTATGAAATAGTTGGTGACGTAAAATATCACACACATACCGAAACATAAAGTAATAGCTGCAACAAATACTAAAAAGCAAAACAGAAATGCTGATAGAGCAGAGTCATCAGAGACAAATTATTTCCAACATGCCACTAAAACAGCATAAACTTACTTGAAGCTTTTGTATTTATACCTCATTCCGGTTGAAACTAGCTGGGGGGCTAGGACTTGCCTCGAGAATTTACCATTGTTGCAATAATCTACGGAAAAAAACTGAAAGCGGAAAAAATATGGCGAAATAAATTTCATAAAAATATAGAAAAAAACACTGCAGTTAAAAACAAAAAATAATAAAACAAGTGGAATATAAAACTTTAACAACCATTAAGGCCATGGAGCGAGCACAGTAGCAGAAAATAAAAGAAAAAAAGACATCAACAAGAAAATTGTACTTGTTATTCTTGTATTCAATCGTATAAACTGTACACAGTACATGTATATGTTCCTGTTTGTATTTTTTTTTTACCAGTGCAGCCACACATACTACTTACATAAGCACAATTTCTTTACATATGCAGATACAACAAAAGTGATTCTTTCTTTTGTTGAAAATCTAGTTGACGCCATATTCACACTTAAAATAAAAAAAAAATTTACTTTAAAACCCAAGAAACTTTGGTTTGGCTTCAATACAAGAGGTTGCTACGAAAATTAGTAGAACCAAAAAACGAGGCACAGTTTATGAAATAAATTTTATATAGTTCAAAATATTGCCTTCTTGAAGGAACCATTAAAAAATATAACCTGCTCGTTGGTTACATCTTTAAGTAAAATGTCTTTGATTTGTTACTTGCTTTCCTCTAACATAATTATACCCTTCACCGAAGGTAAAAAGGTAAATACAGTATTTAACGCTTTTATGCATTCAAACTTGTGCCTTTATAGTTTGCTTTTCAAATAGCCGAAATGGTTCCGTGAATAAGCATTTGCTAATATGCATTACCCGCATTTATGCATCACAGTATAAAACAATTTTAATAAATTGCATTAAGAAAATCCTGATATAAGCATCGTTTCAAACTTAAGTCAGACACAATAAAAGACGACCGAAAATTATTTCATCAAAACTAAATTTGCTTAATTTTAACCAAACTTTGAATGTATTCATGCATTTTCCATCCAAACAAAACATTTTTTTATGATGCTGATGCAAATAAGAAAGTTTTTATAAGCACAGTATATGCTTATGAGCGAGTTTGCATAAATGCAATTCCAGTATTAAAGCTCCAAATTCTAAATAAGCTTTTCATTCCGTTTGTTATTTCTACAACATTGATCTTAGACCCTATAAAATACATACATATATTAATGTGAAAAAATTAGTTAAGCTCAAGGTCAGTTTTTTTAATTTTACATTTAAAATTGCACTTTTAAATGTAAAACCGTGTGCGACGTGTTTTTTATTATTGTTACTCTTTACCCTGAAGATGAGATCCAGTGGATTTCGAAATATTGGAAACATTTTTTAAATAAATTAAAAAAAAATTAAAAAAACTGACCTTGAGCTTAACTAATTTTTTCACATTAAAATTACAACAAAAGGTCGAACAGCACACATATTGAATATACATACATATATATACACTGAAAAAAGTGGTTTATCAATTAAAAAAAAAAATTGGTTTAAAAAGCATTTTAATTGAACTAATGTGATAATTGAATCAATTATTTTTTTCGTTGAAAGAAAATTAAAAATTTAATTTTGATTTAATTAGCATTTTAGTTAATTTGAAATTTTCAATTAAAATTTTAATTAAATAACAAAAAATCTTAATTGACTTTTTTCGTTTAAAATAAAATAATTTAAACATGTAGAATTGTTGTTGGGAATTGTCAATATTTATTTAAATAAATTAACACATTGTTTGAAATGGCAAAGTTTTCTGATCACTTTTTTAATTAAAATTAAAAGTATCATTTATTGAAAATATTTTTTCAAAATTATAAAATTTTTAGTAATCATTTTGATAATAGGTGCAAAATCAACAAATTGCTTACTTGATATTATGAATTTGGAATAAATTTGGTGATTGGAGAAATTTAATAATTTTTTCTGTGTATTATGTGTACTTATGAGTAGCGACGATGTACGGCTGTCCTTGTGAATGTTGAAATGGGTTTCCGAAGACCTCAGAAATGACAGAGATCGTCAAATATTTATGTCTAATATGTTGCGTTACCTTTCACTATTGGAATTCTACTTTATCGGTCCTTAAATTGCTGACATATATGAGCCTGCTTCTAATTTTACCCAAAATCCCTTTTTTTGTATGGCCGAAGAACGGCAAAGGGATGTCCAAATAAGAAACAAGCATCTTGGTTATCAATACACAACAGCCGTCAAAATGTTGGCAGGAGTTAAGAAATGGGCGTGGCACAAAATAGATTCATTTATATAAAATTTGTTGCACATATGTAGATTTTCAATACACAACCGCTCTTAAGTTATATGCGGGTATGGAGAGTAGGCGTGGCACCTCCCGCACAAAGACATTATAGGTTTCTGTATATCTGGAGAACGGCAAGAGCCAAAGATTCCAAATTATGTACAAGCATCTTGCTTATCAATACACAACATCCGCCAAAATGTGGGTGGGATTGAAGAAGCGGGCGTGGCCTAAGAGAGATTGTTACATATTTAAAGAATGGTTTTTATATAACTTTCTGCTCTTATCGCACCATGGTGAAGGGCTTATAAGGTTCGGCATAGCCGAATAGAGCTCCCTTTCTAGTTCTCGTTTAAGAGCACACATTCTCATTCTTCATATATCGGCTTAAATCTTCTACACACTATTTCGCACAAAAGAAGTAGAGGGACTACAACAACAACGACCTCGTCTACTACCTTTGTTGTTTGTATGTATGTAGTTGGTAAAAGAAAATTAAAGCATTGTCGCGTCATGGTGGACAGGAAACGTATTGAAAAATCTTGTATATTTTTTATTGTTATTATTTTATTTTATTACATTTTTTTTTACATTTCAGCGCATTCGTGATTTTTGTGGTGTGAACATTTCCGTTTTGTGGTTGCATTTCTGACACAATGCAAGTGAGGATTGTTCGTCTTTTTATTTTGTAACTTTTAATGATTATTTTTTTCGTATATGTTTTTTCTTCGATGGGAGTGTTTTTTAGCATTAAAGAAAATCTTATTTAAAAAGTTTAACAATAAAAACATAAATACGCAGAATCTATGTATGTCAAAATGTGTAATGAACAGGGTGGTCAAAAAGTGGGTTTAAATGTTATATAGCTCTGTTATTTTTAATTGGATTTCTTTTATTATTACACTGTTGTAAATGAGACTTCTGGAAATGTAAATGAGAAAGTAACACTATTGGACAACGAAATTGAATAATTGAAGTAAAGGAATCCATGACTTTATATAATTTATAACAATAAGTTATACATCAGCTATAATTAATTTCCCTTTAGTGTACCGTTTGGTATGGCATGTCATCCTAAAGGACCATTATTGTATATACAGTGTTGGAAAAAATAATAGGGACACTCTAATTTTTCAATATATTCTTACTTTTTTATTTACCATTTCATAAATATTAAAAAGTATATACATAAAATTAAATAACTTCAAATATTTTAACTTATAAAGCAAAAATAAGGAACTAGTTCTGCCAAAAAATATGTTTTTTTTTTTTTAAAAGGCCTGGAAAAAATAATAGGGACACTTAATGTTTTGGAAAAAATATTTATTTTTTTTAACATTACCATCATTTCCAAATACTTTTTCAATACTTGGTTGAAGATCCTTTCATTTTTATAACCTCCTGACAACGGCGATTCATAGATCCCACAAGATTCGCACATACCTCGGGCGGAATTGAGTACCAGGTTTCTTGAATTTTTTCCCACAACTCTTGTTTGTTTTTCGATTTAAAGCTACCAATTTTATTTTTGAGGACTCCCCAGAGATGCTCAATGGGGTTTAAGTCCGGTGATTGAGACGGCCACTCCATTACAAACCTATTTCTTATTGTTCGACTTGTCACTGAAGCACACAATTCATTTTTAGGGCTACTTGATGACATAAAGGGGTTATTTTTGGAAAGTCGAACTAAACGTTGGTCAAAACGCGCTGACGTTTTACGCTTTCTACCTCTAGTTTCATGACTTTTTTCGAATGAATGGCATTGAATACTTTAGTTTTGGAACACTTCATTATCTGTGCAATTTTTCTAATTGATAACCCGTCCGAATTTAATTTAAGAATAACATTTTTTTCAGATTCAGTACAATGAACACCACGACCCATTTTGAAATTTATTTACCGAAGACATAAAGCATAAACACGAAACCAATAAGATTAAATTAATCACATAAACTTTGCTTTACGGATTTTTAATATGTTTATGTTAAAAATAATAATTTTTTTTGGACTAATGGTAATTTTTTGTAATGCGTCCCTATTATTTTTTCCAATTGAAATTACAACTTCACTGATTTTTTTTGAAAATAAATATAAAATAAAAGCTCAAAAGAGAAAAAGTAAACAAATAATGAAAATTCGTTATTTTAGGAACAGTTAAATAGCGGGACCCCCCAAAAAAAACTTATTATAAAGAAACTGTTTATAAAGAACTGCATCTGTTTGCGAAAGTAAGGATCATCCCTATTATTTTTTCGAACACTGTATATCATCTTTGATTAAGTCCATTTCAGGTTGCAGATAGTATTAACACTAATTATCCACACTAATAATCAAACTATACTATTTGTCGAGTTTTTGCAACAAAAAAAGTTTTACCCCCTATTCAACGTTTATTACGGAAAATTTTTATACAAAAATTGTTTTGTAAACCTATATTTTTATGAATATAGACATTTATATACATCAGATTTCCACATTTATGCATAAATTGAATAAATAATTTAGTTAATAAAAATAATTTAGTTAATAAAAACTTTTAACAGTGTTAAAATCCGCTTTTTATGTAATTTTGCAGATATAAATTTTGAAAATACGACTCGAAAGACAATTTGATATCCTGGCTTAAATGTAATTTTTAAAAATATTGGTCACCAAACTTTTTATACAAAAATACAAAAAGGGCAAAAGATGCTTAAACATCTATACTAATTCACATAACTCATAGATGGGGCTAGTGCACTAATTTTGCAGTTTCAACTCACAGTTAGTGATAGTGCAAAATTATTACATTCATTTTGTTGATGTTGAGTGATGAATTGAAAATAGCAGCCTCACTAAACATGAGTGATAACAGTGATGTTATAAATTGTGCACCCACAAAAATAGTTTTAATTAAGAGAAAGCAATCATCAGCTTATTGCCTTTTTTTTGTTCTTCACTCATTTGAGTGCAACTTAAAATATTGCACTTAATTTACAAACAAATATCTTGTTTCTTCAAGATTAAGGCCAGAAGAAAATCCGTTATTGACAAAACTTCATGTTTTGAGTTTTCTTTCCTTATGCATATCATCACAAGAATCAAAAACCACGCACGTAGAAAATACATTTTTTTTTTCTTTTTAATTTTTAATGAGACTAATGCAAAAAAAACTTTTGCAGATTCCTTTCTTAAAACTGTAGTTAAATTCATAAGGCAAATTCTCTTTGTTACCGTAATTTTGTTTTTATAGGTAAGACCTATTTTTGTTTTAAATCATTTAGACAAAATCCGCAAAAGATTACCCGGACAAAGATATTTTCGCCATTAGCATTACTTTTCCTACTTTCATAGAAATAAAACCATTCCAAATACCACATTTAACGGAGAAAGCAACATATTTCTCAATATGGTCGTGGCTAAGAATTTTTTTTTAACGGAAAATTTTCAAACATTTTATGGTTGATTCAACCATATTGTTGTAACCTGCAAGTATTTTATGGTATGGTGTTAAATATTAACCATAACAAGTTGCTCTTAAAATATGTCTAAACTAGGAAAATATTATTGTTATTTAAAACTTAGAGCAAGCTGTACTAACCCTTGAAGGTAGCGAACTAAAGCTAAACTAGTCCTGTGATAGGTTCTTTGGTGGCAGAGACAGGTCCTAGTTCTAACATCTTATATGAACTGGACCCATCACTTTTACATGGGGTTGTCATTTGAGGGGGTTATTCGAAACCAAACAGTGACCATTTGACCAGTCAAAAATTTATTCTCAAAAAACGTATTTGGTGTTAGTTTCTACAATACTAGTCCTTTGTATTCTTCCAATCAAAAAGTCCTAGAATTCATTTTAGGAACACATTTTTAAATAGTAAAATATAAAACACTACCGGTGAATACTGTACCTGTTACAAAACCAGTCCTAATAATTAAATAAAAAATAATTTGTATAAAAAAATTATTTAAACCAAATTAATACAAAATTAAAAAATCTACCTTTTTGTTCTTACTTAATAAACCAGTTAAGTGATTAAAACTCCTTTCACATGTCATTAGTTATTTCTTTTTGTTCTTATTCTATTTTCACAAATCCCAGGATTAGTTCTGTTGAAACAATTGACACAAATTTTGCGCGGGGAATATTTCTGGCTTTGCCTTATTGTTGTAACTTTTGCGAAACCATTTACAAAAACTTTTTCGCTTAATGCAAAAACAAATTTTTTTTTATTATTCCTACACTAAATCCCGCGAAGCTTTTTGCTTGTCTGCAGGAGACCAGAGTCTCTGTCGGGAATCGAACCCGTTACTGATAGACTAGCTCACTACCAGCTAGCCTGATGATATCTTTTTTTTAAGTCATTAGGAAAAAATAATGACTTAAATTAGAGAATTTTGTGCAAAATATTATACATAAAGCGTGATCCATTTCGAGGTTCCCTAATTTTTTAAAGAAAAAAACACAGAAATTAAAAATTTTATGGGAAATGTTTATTATCAGTTGAAAGAACATTCTTTGGCATTTATTTTTTGAAGATTATGTCTTTCAAATGTTGGCCGTTGCTACGTCGCAGATGGTCCATCCGTTGAGTCCAATTTCCGATGACTCGTTCGAGAATTTCGACTGGTAACTTGCGAATGACACGCGTGATGTTTTCCTCCAAGGCCTGAATCGAAGCGGGTTTGTCAGCATAAGCTATAGACTTTACATATTCCCACAGGAAAAAGTCTAACGGTGTGATATCACACGATCTTGGTGGCCAATCGGCCGGCCCAAAACGTGAAATTATGTTCTCACCGAAGTGTTCTCTCAATAAATCCATTGATTGATGCGATGTGTGGGAAGTGGCTCCGTCTTGCTGCAACCAAATGTCGCCGAGATCACGAGCTTCAATTTCAGGCATCAAATAGTCGGTTATCATGGCACGATAACGGTCGCCATTGACGGTTACGTTCGCACCGGCATAATTTTTAAAGAAATATGGACCGTTGATTAAACCGGCCCACAAACCAAACCAAACCGTTGTTTTTCCTGGATGAAGTGGCAGCTCTTAAATCTCTTCAAGCTGCTCTTCTTCCCAAATACGGCAATTTTGTTTGTTTACATACGCATTGAGCCAGAAATGGGCCTCATCGCTGAACAAAATTTGCCTCGAAAACTTCGGATCTTCTTGGAACTTTTCCAGAGCCCATAGAGCGAAGCGATGTCGCTTGGGAATGACGAGCGGCTTCAGTTGTTGCACAAGCTGTATTTGGTACGCTTTCAATTTAAGATAACGATAAAAAATGCGCCAAGTCGTTCCAAAAGTCAGTCCGAGTTGCTGCGAACAGCGCCGAATCGACTCTCCACGGTCTTTGTGGACACTCGAAGCTGCGGCCGCCACATTTTCTTCACACTGTGCTGGACGTGGTCTATTCGGTCTAATATTATCCAATAATGAATGCTGGGTCTCAAAATGGGTGATGGTGTTGCGAATAGTACGCTCAGTAGGCCGATTATGTTGACCATAAGTTGAGCGAAGTTCACGAAACACATTCCTCACAGAACGTGAATTTTCGTAATAAAGTTGAACGATTTGTAAACGTTGCTCAGGCGTAATTCTTTCCATTATGAAATGCAAAACAATACTAAACAAAAATAACATGACAGCATGACACGACTCACACGTAATCTGTCAAAAAAGGCTATTGAAAAAAGTATCTCTAAATAATATGTTATTATATTACATATAATATGTATTTAAAAATATGCAAACAAAAAAATCAACTTAACTGAGAAATAAGCTTGATGATATGCAAAGACAAAAAGAATTGCTATTGCAACTATTGAATTCAAAATACCAGCTGACTCATAAATCAGAAGAATGTTTCGGAACTATTCGTTAAATATAATTTTTAGTGTAAACTTTGGCAACTACGTAGTCTTAAAAATTTTAAAGCCATATCTTGTTAAGAAATTTTAAATTTACATGGTATAATATGCACATGTTCATTTGTTATATGCATAGGCAAGAAATGCGCTTTACAATAAACTTATATTTTATAGAAAAGCCCGGTCCCTATAGGTGTGCTTCTTTGGATCACACGATAGATTCCATGTTATATCGCTTGGAGAAGTTGTAAGTGCCCTAAATGTAATTAGGAACAATTCTATAAATTTTATTATTATAACTTCTACAAAGAGATAAAAAAAATTAAAAATAGTAAAATCTACAGCAGTTTCGTTTAAAATAATTGTTTTGATTACAGTAGTCTTATATATATCTATTCCATTTAAATCCACTAGAAAAAAGAACTTCACTTAAAAACGCAATTATATGTTAAGGGTACCAAAAAACATTTTGTAATTCGTGGTTTTGTAAACATTAATTTTCGTGTAAACACATGTGAATATAATATACACTAACATACACACACACACATTTAACATTCACGTACAAAACATACCGAAAGTTGCGCAAGTATAACAATGCAATACACGTTTATGCAACAGCTCAATTCGTTTTTATTAAATTCTTAAACTTAAAATAACTTTTTATATGCAAAAAAAAAAACGCACACTCAGAAGCCCAGATAAGGAAAAAATGTATCGATAATGAAATTCAGCAACAAATACTTTTTCCAAAGCCTGGGTTTTTCGCAGTCAAAGCTAAAGAATTTCCTTAAAAAAATAACTAAATATATCGCACACTATACCGTAAACAATCGCAACTCAAAATTTATCTAAATCGTTTATTTTCATAAACCAGTGCACAAATCAAATCTATAACGACCACGAAAATTTCGTTTGAGTTACTGTCTTCTTTAAAATTATCTTCTTCTTTTACATTTGAGAAACATAATTTGATTAAAAAATTGCAACCCTGTTTTGAAGCCAGTTTTTTGCCTCTCCATAAAATTTTTGAATTTTGAGTTGTAACTGTTTATGGTTAAGTGTGCGATATGTATGAAGTTATTATTCTACTATTTTCAAACTAAATTTTAAGCAGTATAATATTAAAGTTTTGTATTGTCTACATACAATTTTATATGTGTGTACGTGTTGGTTTATTTGTATTTGTTATTTCATTTGTGTATATGTGAATCTAAGTGACTTAGATTTTGTCACATGCTATTGTAGTCGAAATCGCTGTCTACATTTTTCAGAAAGAAAATGTAATTACTTGATTGCAATTTTGGCAACCGAGCAGCTCATTGTTGTACTGGCACAACAAAAAATGTTTTTTTTTTCGCCAACAAAGAGGTGGCAAAAGATTTCTGTTAAATTACATCTATATCAAACTTTTTTTGTTTCTATTTTATTTTTCAAATAATTAAATATCTCATTTAATGCGAAATTGTTTACAAAAAATTGCAGTTTAGTTTAGGAAATTGAAATAAAAACCTTGAAAATATTCGTTGCAGTGACAATGAGTAGTATGAACTTCAGGTGGATTTAGGATCTTAGATTTTATTAGAAAAAAAATTAGCGACTGTGTGGCAAAGTTGGAATGGAAAGCCTTGTATGTATCTGTTGTTTGAAAAAACATCGTGCAACAACAATTTTCACAAATAAAAAACTTGGTGTACGATTTTTCATATTAACATCTGATTACCTGCCAGTCCCACAATGTCAACAAGAATATTTTTTTTTCGCATATTTATATTGAAAACAACAATAAAAAACAAAAATTTGTTTTTGTTTTAAATACAAATATATGAAAAAAGTCTTCTTTTTGACATTGTGAGTCTGGCTGTTAATTTTAAAGCGATTTTGTAGTTAAAAAAGAAATATATGTGACATTAAAAAAGGCTTTAATACTAGTATTGTTATTAGAATCCCATAACTTATACACCTTCGCTGTGTTCATTTACTAAAAATTGTTACGAATTTGTTACAATTGTTACTGGAAAGTGTTCATTAACTCAAACAATTTGCAAGTTGTGAGCGTCAAAAGAGAGAGAAAAATTGAGAGACAAAAAATTTTTGCAAATTCTTACTGGTAAAATTTTAACTTGCAAAAATTTTTGAAACAGCTGTGTCATGTTTTTGTTTACAAAACAAACTTTTCAAAAGAGGTTTTAAATGAGGATATTTTGCAAAATTGATAAGATTATGTTGATTTTTAAAATTATTAAAAATATTTATGCGAAAGAAATCGGTGGCATGTCATAACGTCCAGTGTCATAGTGTCCATGGACGTTATGACACCCCAAAAAGTGTCATAGTGTCCATGGACATTATGACACTTTCAAAAGTGTCATAACGTCCGCGGACACTATGACACTTTGGAAATGGACATTATGACACTTTCAAAAGTGTCATTAGGTCCATTATTACTAAATAAGTTAAATACAAAAAAATTATCTACATACACGCAGAGAGAAACATGTTTCATTATGGTCCCAACCAACAAAACTATTTTTAAAGAAACTAGTTTAACCATAATATGGTTGTCGGTGACAATGATTTTTTTAGATGAAACATAATATGGTAAAAAATTTTTTAAAAATGGTTTTCCTGCTTTTTCTCTGGGAGTAAATATTAAATATATAACGAAAACACTTTTGGGCGCAAGGATTTCCTCCTCTATAGTATAACAAATACCGGCTTCGCTAACTAAAGATTCTCTGCACAGCCGGCCTTCGGCCGGGCGCAAGGATTTTTTTCTCTATGGTACAACAAATACCGGCTTCGCTAACTAAAGCTTCTCTGCATAGTCGGCTTTCGTTCGGAAACAAGGCAGATTTTAGAAGCTTTACTTAGCGAAGCCGGTGTTTGTTATACCATAGAGGAGAAAATCCTTGCGCCCGGCCGAAGGCCGGCTGTGCAGAGAAGCTTTAGTTAGCGAAGACGGTATTTGTTATACCATAGAGAAGAAAATCCTTGCGCCCGGCCGAAGGCCGGCTATGATCCCAAATTTGTTTACATTCTTGCTTGTTGTGGACATTATGACACCTTGCAAAGTGTCATAACGTCCGCGGACGCTATGACATTTCTTCGATGGACGTTATGACACTTTTGAAAGTGTCATAATGTCCACGGACACTATGACACTTTCAAAAGTGTCATAACGTCCATGGACACTATGACACTGGACGTTATGACATGCCACCAAGAAATCATACTTTTGTTTTACTTAGGACAGATATTTCGATATTTGTATTGCTAAATAACATAACGAACTTGCTAAAAAAAATCCCTTATGTATTTTGATTTGCTATTAACCGATCAGGTGCTGTTATTAGTACTGTGAGTATAATGGTTACCTAGATACCCGATACTTTGCAGTATAATACCCCATTAGTTAAAAAGTTTGTTTGCAAATTAAATTATTAACAAAATTAAAGATTCTTATTATGACCGTCTTGTTTATTATGAAACAAACACCAAAGAAATGCATTTGGACCTAATAAAACGGAAATTAAGTAGATAATGAAAATATCTAAAATAATTTTATAATAAACAATAATTTAACCCGCTACCTCGTTACCTTTCTTTCGTGGTCATATTTAAATGCCAAAGTTTTTTTTTTTCTAAATTTTTTAAAAAAATACCAACGGTATAGGTTCTCATTCTATACCTATAATTTTATGTTTCTAATATCTATTATAGCAAATTAAAAAGAACGATGAAGTAAATCACATTTTTTTTATATTTTTTCTCCCAACTGAAATATAAAAAATTCATTATTGTAGTGGGAGCCCATAATTGAGAACGTATATTACAAAGAATGAAGAAAATTGTTATGTTAAGAAAGTACCAAAAATTGGTAAAATTTTCAGCCTTTAAATGTATGAATGGATAAGTTACGAATGTGAAACAGTTTTTATTTCTATATTTATTGGCATTAATCGAAAAATTAATGGTTTAATTTTAATTCTTTCTTTCTATTTGTACACAAAAGTTGAATCGAGCTGCCACATCATATAGTGCTATAGTGCAACAATTTTTTTTTTTGCTGAATAATTTAATAAAAAAAAATAAATATAATTAAAAATAATAAAATCACTTTCCTTTTTTCGTCCATTTTCTTCAGACACTTTTCGAAATCTTTCCGAAATAGGTGAAACGTTCTGAAGAACACTCTCAGTAAAAAAATTATTCTTCGGACAAAAATATTGTTCGGAACGCATGGATGAATCCACGGTTAGTTTAGGAGTTATGAGGTTAGCGAATTTACTCGTTTTACGCTATTTATCCCCAAAACTTTAGAATTTCCAAAAATTCCATCTTACCTAGCACTTACACATGAAAGTAGTTTCTTGCGAGTCGCAATGCACTAAATTTGTTCACTAACACACACACAATTTTCGTACTATTAGGCAATTTCTTCGATTTTTATTGGATCGATTTAGCGAGAGACCAGCATCCGTTTCAAATTTCAGCCTATAACTCACGTCGTTAAGGCTGTGCGAGGATGAATCCGTCAGTCAGTCCGTAACGTCGAAATTTTATATACCTGTATAGGGTATACATAGATTGTTAAATTAAATATTTTGTTTTGCCTGATAAATACTTTTATTGTTATCAAAGGGTTTTTTTTATCTTTTATTATTTATGAAAACCCGAATTCATCCAATTCATGATTCATTTAATTCAACATAAACAAATATAAATTAAAAAAATCACATTATTTTAACCGTAATGTATAACATTTTCCCAAGCCTTAGAATAATTAATGTGTACTCAAATATTCCTGTATATTCGTCACTACTTTAACTTGCAAATTTTGGCTAGCAAAGTGTTAATTTACTTTTAAACAATTTCTTTAAATTCCTGCCTACTATTTCTTTGCAAGTTTCTGCTAGCAAGTAAATGAACACACCTCTTGTCTCACGATTTTGGGGTCGTATGTGCGTAATGGTCTATTGCCTCATATATTCCATTTATAAGTTATTTATTTTTCTTTTCGATTATGAAGTTTTAACGATAACGAAGTTTTAAGCCACATACCTTTGTAAAGAAGTAATGAGCTTATTTTATTTTTTATTTTTATTAATATTATATAATACAATAAATGACACTACATAATATAGGTATGGAGTTATTTTGGTTGTGTTTAGAATTATTCCTAAGTATGTACATATCTGTGGTCAAAAGCAGTAACCGCTTAACTCGAAATAGTTTTTGAGAAAAGGCACTTTATTTTTATACTTGCGTTTCTGAAAAAGTTAATTGCATTAGAAAAAAGTAATTCAGAATCAAAAATTCTTATTCCCACAATGCTAAGATAAAAGAATTATAACGAAAGTTGTATTTGTTTCAGAAATATTTAATAAAAACAGATAAAAGCTCAATTGTTTCTTAATAGACTTTTCGCTTGTGACCACAGATCTGAAGCTTCAAGGCTTACCAACGATAGCTTGAAGCAAAAAGGGTGAAAGGAATAGTACTATAAATTTAACACTTTCAAAAAAAATATTTGTTGGTGCTACACAAGCATAGATGGGGGTAGTGCACTAATTTTGCAGTTTTAACTCACAGTTAGTGATAGTGCAAAATTATTGCAATCATTTTTTTGATGTTGAGTGATGAATTGAAAATTAGCAGCCTCACTAAATATGAGTGATAATGATGCCAAAAAAATGTTGCACTAAAAATAGTTTGATTTAAGAAAAAGCAATCCATTTTCATCAGTTTATTGCAAATTTTTTGTTAAAACTTAAAATTTTGCACTAACTTTAAAAACAAAAAACTTATTTTTTCATGACTAAGCCATGAGATATTCCGTTATTGACAAAATTTCATGTTGTTTAATTTCCTTTGCTTATGCATATCATCCCAAAAAACAAAAACATAAAAGTTTCGCTTACAATACCGCTTACGGAAGACATTAAATTTATATGGCGAGTTCGCACTTTGAAGAAATAAATTTTTGACATAGAAAGCGCTTTATTCAGCGCATAAAAAATTGGTGAATGTAACGATCAGCCTTGCACACTGAATTTTTTGTTACCGTTATTCGCTAATATCTCCCTTACAATCCTTTGTGGTAAGGAAATGTTATTGCTCTTAAACTTTTATATTTTTTTTTAATTTATTAAGAATTCGTTCACTTACCTTACTGCATTTCTGTATATCTTATTGCGAAGCTCATAAATGTGTGCTTACTTTTTAAAATGTGCCATTATTGCATCGCAAAATAAGAAAAATTTTTATTGGGTATGCGCATACCCAATCTTCGTTTAGTGATAGTGAAAAAATTGCCAATACCACAAAATTTTTTAGTGCTAGTGAGAAAAATACCAATCATCACTAAAGCTGGTAAAAAAGAGTACAAACTAATTATTTTGCAATTTTATTTAGTGATAGTGCACTGCTGATTTAAATCAATATTTAGTGCACTACCCCCAACTATGTACACAAGGAATAAAAAAACTGTATTTACCTTTGTGATTATGGAGGGTATACAAAGTTGTAAGTTTATTTTGATAAAAACCTACTATAACCGTTTTATCATTACTTAATTCACAAACTTTTAATTGCCTAATTTAAAAAAAAAAAATACGGCTCTTTTCACAATACATATATAATTAAATTAATTTAACAAGAAAATAAACAAACTGTCGTTAAGATTAACAAACACTTTTTAGCCAACGGTTAAGGGTTTCTGTTTCACCATCTTGCAATTACAAAACAAAAACTTTAGCTAGAAAATGTGGCAATACCATCTTCGTTTGTTTACGAAAAAATTTGTAATGAAAAACAAAAAAAAAACTGATTTTTAATAGTAAATATTTTTTATAAATTTAAAAATCATAAAAACGTATTTGTTTTCAAATAAAGGAGCTTTACTTTACGCAATAAAAGCGAACATATGAACATATGAGATCCAAAGAAGCTGCAAAATGATTAAAAATCGACATATCGTCAGCTGATAACTTAATTGTCGTATGTGGATTCCGATAGTTTCGACTAAATTGAGTTTGAACACATTTAATTTTAAAATTGCTTCAGAAAATACCACACACGACAAACTCAACTCTCCATATCTTGAAAACCGTATGAGGTATCAAAAAACTGATTACGCCATATGAAAGATCAGGTCGGAAAGCCTAAGGAATCGATCTTAGCTCAAGACCGCAAAAAATCCACATACGACATTTAAATTATCAACCGACGATATGTATGTACGTCTATGAAAAAAAAATTGGATAGCCCAACATTTTTGTAAATGAAAATAAAAATGATAAAAATTTTATCCGTTTTCATTTAAAGGACATTAAGTTCTTAATTATTATAAGGAGTATTCATAATATTAATACATAGAGTATTGATTATTGGATCAACGGTCATATCTCTCATAATGGAAGTGTGTTTTTGTAAACGAATCATGTCCGAAATATAATGTATTGGCAACAAATTTCTGTGTTAATTATACATTAAATCATCAAAATTTTCACGAAGATATACCCAGAAATAAAGGGAGTTCCAATTTTCTTTTTCTTTTTTACACTAATTAAAAAAATGTGTTTGAATGAAAATGTTTATTGCTATTTTTCCATTTTCTTTTGATTTTTATTTTAACAAAAACTTAACCGGAATATTTTCTTCGGTTATATTTAACAACAACTTTTTCGTCAAATAGTTTCGGTTACGTGCTTATCGAAGATTGTGAAAAGAAAATTTGGCTAAATTACGGTTAATATTTCAGTCAACATATCATCATATATTGTGAAAAGGTCAGTTAGAAATTCAACTTAAGTTTAATGTGTAGATTTATTTTGAAAATTAAATGATACTTTGTTAAGTGTTTTAAAAAATCAATTTGTAAGGCTCATTTTCATAACTAACCGATAGCTAAAGGTAGGATTTTATTGGCCGTTTAAAAGGTGTTCCATTACTCTAGCCTAAAGTGAGCGATTAGTTAAAGTGGGGTTTACCCTATCTGAAAGGTTAAAGTAAAGTTGATTTAATGGAACTCTCTTTAGACGACTGATAAAATCTTTTCCTATAAAAAATAGCTATCAAGAAGTCGTGAAAACGGGCCTAAACTTTAAATATAAAAAATGCGCTAAAAATTCTTACAGTTGTCAAACTAAATTCACACTTGGGGTGGAGGCATTGCTTGTATTAAAAAACTTAAGTCTTAGTTGGTGATTTTTTTAACCGCCTTACCAGTTTAAAATATTTTTGGTCAAAAAAGCCTTAGAAAATAATAAGCGTAATCACGATGGTCTTTGTACAAATTTGCAATTTGTAAATTTGCAGTGCATACCACTTTTAATTTTTGTGCGTATATGCTATTTTTCTAAAAATTTATTCTGGCAACACAAATAAATTCTGGGGGGTTACTATGTAACTCGATTCGAAAGTATGAACAGCTCGAAAGTTGTATTCGATCCGAATTTAAACTCTTACCATAATTTTGGCACTACTTTCGAATGTATTATTCAACATTGGCAGCATTTATTACGTAAAATGTCAAAACAATGAAAATTAAAAATAAAAAAAAGTAAAAGTGGGTTATAAAAATGGATTCGGTTGCCCTTTGGATGAAAAATGAAGCCGAGCGATTGGAACGTAAAATCCTACGCGATGGTGTAGATGTTATGCAGTTGACGGATGTAATGTAAGTAACAATTTTTTAAATATGTTGTATGTAACTAAATATTTTTATTTGTAGGTTTGTGCGAAATTCTTCGAGTGCGGTAAATGAACACATTTTTGCCGGGCCACCGCCTGTGCCCGAAAAATTAATGCGGTTCTACCGCAATTTGGCCTTAAGATGATTCTTGTGATCTGCCCAAACCTTAACAAAAAAAAATTTATTTCCATTTATGGGTAAACTATATATTACCTACTTTTTTCCAACCGACCACTTACCGCATTGGTGGACCGGCTGTATTCAGATCTTCTGCCAATCGTGTCCATAAATTGTTGGTTGCGTGTTTGGCGTCCGGAGCTTTTATATAGCCCTTAGCCAACTGCGGATGCTCTGTCATAAAGTTGTGCATAATTTCAAATTGCCTTCGTATGCTTCGTATTAATATTTTTTTTTAGCATTTTCCCTATTGAAAACGACTTGTATTAATTTTTATCTATTTATATACATACATTTAACAAATACTTACATTTTCAGCGTTTGGTGTCGATGTTTTGATTTATTTAAGTTTTTTTAAATTTCATCCGTTAGCACAACATCAAACGAGTACAAATGCCAACTTTCGAGCGACTTTGACATCTACATTTGAAGTACATAGTGATGCACATTCGAAAGTAGAGTACGAGTATCCGATAATCGGATACGGCAACCCGAAAGTAGCAAATGTATTTACGAATTCGAGTTAGTTGGTAGGAAAAATCCGTTTCCGTAATATTTAACTATCGAATCGAGTTAGATAGTAACCCGCCTGGTAGAACTAGCATAAGTTTTCAAAAATCTTAATTTCTTTACAATTATACACAAGCACTTTAGCTTTTATTTTATTTTTGCGCTTAAGCGATCCCAAACAATTTTATTTAAAATTTTGTTTTTACAAATAAAAAAAGATGGTGGGTCGTATGTCAAAGTTGCTGCATGCGCTTATTTATGCACTACTTTTTTCTTCAATGTTTTTTTTTAGTGCAAACCAAGTAAAATAAAGCGGAGTGCAAATCCGTACATTTTGTTGTTGTGTTGTGCAAATGTGTGTATTTTCGCACCTTCCACTACCCATCATGATTACCCTTAATAATATTTTTTCTTTTTTTTTGGAGAAATATGTTTTATAAACTTTTAATAAAACTAAAATATTTTTTTATGAATATGAGGACTACCGACTTAACTCTTTACATCAAATAAAGTGTTGTATTTTTAAATAAAATTTCTGAGTAGTAAAACTCCATTTACTAATTTACAACTGTGGTTTCGTTATTTAAATGCATTTTATTTTTTTGAACAACTGATTTAAAAAAAAACTCATTGTTAATAAATCTAATGATTTGCCGACCATTTATAATAAGCTTTATAAAATTGGTTAGCTCTTTGCAGTACGACATGTGTAAATGTGTGCATATAAGTTATAATTGTTTTAACACTTCTTTTATTTAGCAGCAGGACATATTAAAACGATATATCGTACAATTGTATGATGTAGTAGGTTGTCGGTTATGTGAATGTGTAAATGTTGCTCGTGGTTTTACCCCATAATTAGTTTGTTCTGCACTTAAATCCTGAAAAAAGCACATAAACGCTGGGCTCACAAATAAAAAAACAACGTTTCACTCACTATATAAATATTTACATATATGTCATGCTTTCTAAACACGGTATTAACACCTTTTTGTTACTAAAATGCTTTGGCAATTTTAATTGTGGCTAAATGTGTGTTAAACCACATTCAAACAAACATACATATAGACATTTTGTACAAATATACATACAGAAGCACACAGTTATTTGTTCCTTTATTTATATACAAATTAAAACTGAACACTGACGCCGGAATGATAAATAGTACATTTTATTTTATTTTATTTAATTTGCAAAAAAAAAACAACAAAAATTAAATGTGAAAAATTTAAAAAGTGGACATTCCAATTTGCAAACATAAATTTTGAGATGGCTTACCACTTACGTTAAATAGCTGGAAAAAATAAGTTTAAATTCATTCTAAGAGTTAAATACTTTCATACTTATTTATTAAAAAAATATTCAAGATTAATAAAAGGTTTATTAATACTTATGTGAATGAGAAAAAAAACTTTAACACAGTGAATTGGGTATCCGGTTGGCCATTGAAAAAAATGGGAATAATACAGTGTTTCTATGATTTTGCAAATAATTTACAGATATAGAACATACGTGGAACCTTTGCCCAGCAACTGTTGTCATATCGAAGGCTAAAACGCTTAACACCAGGGGAACTAACAGCTTTTTGCTAAACGAAACCCTTGAGAAATAATTCTTTTTCTAAAAACCCCTGAAAGTGTTTTGGTTATTAAACTATTCGTCAAAATAAGCGGTTTCATTCAAAATCCAAAAACCAGTTCTATAGTGGAAAACTTAAAGAGAAGAAATCTGGGAGAAATTGTTCGAAGGATACATGAACGATCATTCCACTAATCATACCATATGCGATTCCTCCGTGCATAGATTTGAATGAATTTTTATAACTATGGTTCTGATTTTTATAATTATTTTTTTTTAATTATATACCAAGTAACAAAAAGTAAAATAATATCAAGAGATACGTTGATATTCTCTGAGGATTTTTAATTTTGATGAAAAGTTTTAATCTAAAAATTCTAATAAATGTAATTTTAGTAAAAGACCCAAAATTTGAGTACTATTTTCATTTATTAATCGCAGTACCTTTTTGGGGTTTTACGGGATCCTCTCAATATATTGAGCGTATTAAATATTAATTACCCTGTACAACTTTCCCAAATATACAAAATGCACCAAGACCAATTTAATTATAAAGAGTGTTCTTATAGAGGTGTAAAACTTTAAGTTGGCAAAACTTTTTTACTGGCGGCCATTTTGCCAGTTGTCAAGTGATTTATGTTTAGTTTGGCTTGGCATTTCAACATGAATAGATTGATGCCAGAACAACGCTTCCAAATTGTGCAAATTTATTTTGAAAATCATGGTTCTGTTCGAAATACGAATTTTGCAAATTTTGTTTAGAGCTGAAGCTTACTTTTGTTTGAATGGATGCGTCAGTTAACAAAACTGTCGTATTTGGAGTGATAATATTCCTCAAGTATATGTTGAGACACCGTTACATCCAGAAAAACTGACTATTTGGTGTGCTTTATGGGCTGGTGGATTCATTGGTCCGTATTCCTTTAATAGCGATGCTGATCAGATCGTTACAGTCAATGGTTGCCGCTAAAAAGCCATGATTACTGACTTTTTGGTTCATCAATTGAACAGCCATGATGTGCAGGAGCTGTTGTTTTAACAGACAAGACGGTGCAACATGTGACACAGCTCGTGTCACATTTGATTTATTGAAGGAAATGTTTGGTAACCGCATAGTTTCAAGTTTCGGACCCGTGAGCTGGCCTCCATGATCGTTCGACTTATCACCGCAAGACTATTTTCTGTGGGGATATGTGACGTTGCTGGTCTATGTCGATAAGCCCGAAACGATTGGCCATGTGGAGGACAACATTTGCCGCATTATTGCCAATATACGGCCACAAATGTTGGAAAAATTCATCAACATTTTGGACATATAGATTGGACTACGTCCGAGCCAGCCGTGGCGGTCATAAGCCAGAAGTTATATTTAAATTATTATGACAAAAGATTGTCTTTCAAATGAAATTAATTTCATGTCAATTTAAAAAATTCATCGTTGTTTTATTCCATTTTAAAATTCTATACCTCTATAAAAAACACCCTTTAGAAGTAACGAAAATTTATTAGTTCTCAAGAAATTTCAGCTTTATACTCTAATAATTTTTGTAACTAATACAGAATAAAAATTAAATGGCACTTAGTCAGATGCATAAGAGTTTAACATATTTTTATAGAAAATCCGGGTTAAAAACTTCTTTTTAACTTAAAATATTGTTTATGAATAGGCTGTTACATGTGTTTTAATAAAAATGAACTTAAAAAATTTATTATAAATATTATATATAAAATTTATATATTTATATTATTTATATAAAAATTTATTACTAAATTTGAAATTTTGTTATAAAAAAACGTTAATAGAAAGAAACATAAAAAAGTTAGGTAAACTGAACAAAATCGACTGAAGGGCTAACAATCCCTCGAAAGTCTGACGTATACGTCATAAAGAGTATTAAAGTCTTAGACTTTAGGCAGATAAAGGAGCCAATAACTCAATCTAGTCGGCTACAAAAAATTATAAGATTTTGCTGAAATTGCGGCCGGCCAATTAGGTTTTAAAGAATCCAGTATGCCAGTATTACCATCAACGTTATCAATATTTCTTTCTCCATACTAAAATAAAAATACTATTTTTACTATTTTTAATTAGGCTTAAGTTCATTAAATTTAATTTTCATTAAATTATTTTATGAAGAAAGGAATTTTACAACATGGAGAATTAATTAAAATTGTTATTGATAATTTTCATTCTTGACTGACCTGGGATTCGAAGCCAGGCTGGCTGGCGTGTGATTCGAACCCAGGCGGCTGGTTATCCTGACATGTTTCGACCTCAACCACTAGGTCTCCTCAGAGGGATTTGCCGTCTTACACTCGCAGCCATCGATGACTGCTGACGTCAGTAGTCAAACATCAATCCTTAAACCAAATTGTATTTTAACCTTTGGTAGATCGAAATTTGCTTTTTGAATGATTATCCATTTTTAATTGATCTCACGCCAGCAAGCCTGGCTTCGAATTCCAGGTCAGTCAAGAATTAAAATTATCAATAACAATTTTAATTAATTCTCCATGTTGTTAAATTCCTTTCTTCATAAAATAATTTAATGAAAATTAAATTTAATGAACTTAAGCCTAATTAAAAATAGTAAAAATTTGGATTAAAAACCATGAATAGTTCAACAAAATAACCACAATACTAATTATTGTTAAAGCTAAGGCACAAGCTCTATGTGTTCATTTGTCCTTCAAGTTGTGCTGAAAAATGTCAACAAGAAAAAAGAAAGACAAAAACGTGATAAACAAAAAATGTACTTTGGACTTCAAGAAGAATTCTTGACAAAAGTACGAAAAAACAGAAGTAAGGAAAACATGTGAGATCAATTAAAAATGGATAATCATTCAAAAAGCAAATTTCGATCTACCAAAGGTTAAAATACAATTTGGTTTAAGGATTGATGTTTGACTACTGACGTCAGCAGTCATCGATGGCTGCGAGTGTAAGACGGCAAATCCCTCTGAGGAGACCTAGTGGTTGAGGTCGAAACATGTCAGGGTAACCAGCCGCCTGGGTTCGAATCACACGCCAGCCAGCCTGGCTTCGAATCCCAGGTCAGTCAAGAATTAAAATTATCAATAACAATTTTAATTAATTCTCCATGTTGTTAAATTCCTTTCTTCATAAAATAATTTAATGAAAATTAAATTTAATGAACTTAAGCCTAATTAAAAATAGTAAAAATTTGGATTAAAAACCATGTATAGTTCAACAAAATAACCACAATACTAATTATTGTTAAAGCTAAGGCACAAGCTCTATGTGTTCATTTGTCCTTCAAGTTGTGCTGAAAAATGTCAACAAGAAAAAAGAAAGACAAAAACATGATAAACAAAAAATGTACTTTGGACTTCAAGAAGAATTCTTGACAAAAGTACGAAAAAACAGAAGTAAGGAAAACATGTGAGATCAATTAAAAATGGATAATCATTCAAAAAGCAAATTTCGATCTACCAAAGGAACTTAAGCCTAATTAAAAATAGTAAAAATTTGGATTAAAAACCATGAATAGTTCAACAAAATAACCACAATACTAATTATTAAAAATACTATTCCAAAAAAAAAAAAAAACGTTTAAGATTTAAGGGTTTATTTCTCAAGCTAAATTAAATTAAAATTAAAGAAAAATTAAAGTGGCAAAATATAGTTTTCAAAGAAGTAGTATCGCTTTATCGATAAATCTTGAAAAATCATATACAAAATATTAGCTATTTTCGATTATTTTTATCGTACAAATATTTTTTTTGACTCAAACTTATCAGTATACTTAAATTTTAAATGTTGGTGACTCTTAAAAGTTTCTAGTAATAAAGCCAGGGTTTTAACGAACTGTATGGGCCAGAATCAAAGTTAAACAATAAAGTTGGTTCTTTTTAAAAACAACTTTAAATTAAAAACCAGTTCTTAAGTTCTAATCCACTACAGTCAAAATAATTTTTTAATCAATTTATGTTGAACCAGCTTTAAGTGTGTGGGAGACCTTATCAACTGTAGAAAATATTTTCTTATAATCTGTAACAAAAACAAATAAAGTGGCATCGCTGATCATCAACCATCAATTATAAAAAAAAACAGTAACAAAGCGAGAAAAAAGAGCCTATCACCTGGAAAAAGCACATTAGTTAACTATTTGTGCATGGTTTTGTAACATTTGCATATAATGGTATAAAAAAGTTCGGCCTTCCGCAAAAATCGGCCGAATTTATGTCGAACAACGATTATTGGCCGATACCAAAACACAAGCTGAATCGGTCGCACGTTATAAGTTAGCTAAAAACAACTTCAGCTAGTTTTAAAATTCATATCTAGTTCTTTCTGATTAGATTTCCCATCAAAACTAAATATACTTCGCGACTACCTTTAGATGAAATCGACTCATAAGCAAGTAGTACTTATTGGAACTTTACATTATTATACTTTGTATTTATGAATGTCAAACACTCCAGTAATATGTAAAAGTATGATAGCATGAATGCAATGTGGTATGAAAATAACAAAAATAGTAAGAAAAGAATTTTGATATCCAATATGACTTAATTTTTAAAAATAATAATACTTTTAATTCAGGTTTGTATTTTTACATAAGCAACTAAAATTATTATATAATGTGTGATAGAGTGAATACAAACTGTAATGTAAAAAGCGAAAAAGATAAATAATATTGATAAAATATATTAAGTTATAAATAAAAGGTAGTGCAAATTGTTAAAGGCCTCTTTCGATATATCTATGTATTACACAGTCAGCTGTTTTTGTTACGAAAGCAAAATCTCGCTAATGCCAAAAACTACACTGTATGCGCACTAGATTTTGAGGAAGATCTCAAATCAAATCTACTACACCATTTTTCATTGAAATTGAGAAAATTCCAAAGGAAAATGAGAATTTCAATTTGAAATTCAGAAAATTCCAATTGAAATTGAGAATATCAATTTGAAATTGAGAAAATTCCAATTGAAATTGAGAATATCAATTTGAAATTGAGAACATTCAAAATGAAATTGAGAACTTCAATTTGAAATTGAAAAAATTCCAAATGAAATTGGGAAAATTTCAAATGAAATTGAGAAATTGTAATTTGAAATTGAGAAAATTCCAATTGAAATTGAGAATATCAAATTGAAATTGAGAAAATTCCAATTGAAATTGAGAATATCAATTTGAAATTGAGAACATTCCAAATGAAATTGAGAATTTCAATTTGAAATTGAGAAAATTCCAAATGAAATTAAGAATATGAATTTGAAATTGAGAAAATTCATATTGAAATTGAGAATATCAATTTGAAATTGAGAACATTCAAAATGAAAATGAGAATTTCAATTTTAAATTGAGAAAATTCCAAATGAAATTGGGAAAATTCCAAATAAAATATAGAAATTGTAATTTGAAATTGAGAAAATTCCAATTGATATTGAGAATATCAATTTGAAATTGAGAAAATTCCAATTGAAATTGAGAATATCAATTTGAAATTGAGAACATTCCAAATGAAATTGAGAATTTCAATTTGAAATTGAGAAAATTCCAAATGAAATTGTGAAAATTCCAAATGAAATTGAGAAATTTTAATTTGAAATTGAGAAAATTCCAATTGAAATTGAGAATATCAATTTGAAATTGAGAATATCAATTCGAAATTGAGAACATTCCAAATGACATTGAGAATTCAATTTGAAATTGAGAAAATTCCAAATAAAATTGGGAAAATTCCAAAAGAAATTGAGAAATTGTAATTTGAAATTGAGAAAATTCCAATTAAAATTGAGAATATCAATTTGAAATTGTGAAAATTCCAAAAGAAATTGAGAATTTCAATTTGAAATTGAGAAAATTCCAAATGAAATTGGGAAAATTCCAAATGAAATTAAGAAATTTTAATTTGAAATTGAGAAAATTCCAATTGAAATTGAGAATATCAATATGAAATTGAGAAAATTCCAATTGAAATTGAGAATATCAATTTGAAATTGAGAACATTCAAAATGAAATTGAGAATTTCAATTTGAAATTGAGAAAATTCCAAATGAAATTGGGAAAATTCCAAATAAAACATAGAAATTGTAATTTGAAATCTAGAAAATTCCAATTGATATTGAGAATATCAATTTGAAATTGAGAAAATTCCAATTGAAATTGAGAATATCAATTTGAAATTGAGAATATCAATTTGAAATTGAGAAAATTCCAATTGAAATTGAGAATATCAATTTGAAATTGAGAACATTCCAAATGAAATTGAGAATTTCAATTTGAAATTGAGAAAATTCCAAATGAAATTGTGAAAATTCCAAATGAAATTGAGAAATTTTAATTTGAAATTGAGAAAATTCCAATTGAAATTGAGAATATCAATTTGAAATTGAGAACATTCCAAATGACATTGAGAATTTCAATTTGAAATTGAGAAAATTCCAAATAAAACTGGGAAAATTCCAAATGAAATTGAGAAATTGTAATTTGAAATTGAGAAAATTCCAATTAAAATTGAGAATATCAATTTGAAATTAAGAAAATTCCAAATGAAATTGAGAATTTCAATTTGAAATTGAGAAAATTCCAAATGAAATTGGGAAAATTCCAAATGAAATTAAGAAATTTTAATTTGAAATTGAGAAAATTCCAATTGATATTGAGAATATCAGTTTGAAATTGAGAAAATTCCAATTGAAATTGAGAATATCAATTTGAAATTGAGAACATTCCAAATGAAATTGAGAAATTTTAATTTGAAATTAAGAAAAATCCAAATGAAATTGAGAAATTTTAATTTTAAATTGATAAAACTGAATTATATGATTTTTATTATATTCATACAACAAAAATAAGGATGAAGAAATGAAAATAAATACAAATTGCAGTATTATTGACCAACAGGCATATCTTCCAGAGCAGATTGATAAAACGTTGTAGTATGTTGTATGGCTCTACTGCAATCTACAGTAGTTATACATTTCTTAGAAGCCTTAATTACCTCTTCTAAAAAGGAAAGTCTCTGCTCTCCTACATTGAGGGGAATTACGTTCGGTACATTCATCTTTGTTTTCGCTTTTTATTTTTGACCAAATAATTTCAATTGGGCTAAGCATCGGTGAAAAGGGCCTCAATCACAGGATTGTAGCTGGAGAGTATGGTGAAAACAAAGATGAATGTACCAAACGTTATTAACCCAATTTAGTAGAAGAGCAGAGACTTGACTTTTTAGAAAAGGTGATTAAGGCTTTTAAGACATGTATAACTACTGGAGATTGCAGTACATACTACGCCATACAACATACTACAACGTTTTACCAATCTGCTCTGGATCTGGAAGATATGCCTTTGGTAAATAATACTGCCATTTGTTTGTATTTTAATTTTTTCTATCATTATGTTTGTTATGTACGTTCGTTGTATAAATATTAAAAGAATTATATAATTCAATTTTATAAATTAAAATTTTTCATTTTCAAATTAAAATTTCCCAATTTCATTTGGAATTTTCTCAATTTCAAATTGAAATTCTCAATTTCAATTGGAATTTTCTCAATTTCCAATTGAAATTCTCATTTTCATTTGGAATTTTCTCAATTTCATCTGGAATTTTCTCATTTTCAATGAAAAATTGTGTGGTAGGTTTTATAAGAAAAATAGAAGAAAAATAATTACAAACAGTTTAAGACAACTTATCATTTTATCAATTTAAATATTTTTTTTGTTTCTCGTTTACAATTTTGAACATGTTAGATAGCGCCTTTTGCGATATATTGCTTACGATATATTGTTTCCTTTCGTTTCTAAAAGGACCGTAGGTCTTCAAAAGAAATTTCCATTTGATATTTTGCTAATTTTAAAATTAGTTATATTTATTTCGTTAAAGAAAATAGTGTTTGCGAGACAAAAGTGCTCCTTAAACTATATTAGGCATAAAGCAAGATTTTTTTTCACCTTTTAATGTTTATTTTTTTTTGTGCACTAAATACAAAATTTAAACTTTACTCTTTACAGGCTTAGGCTTATCTAAGTGTTTTCCGAGAGTGGGCATGGGACCTAAGGTAATTTATGGAGCGATATCACGAAATTAAGAAGTGTAATTTATACACTACTATTCCTACCACCAGTGGTGGTGGGTAAAAAAATGTGTTTTTGTTTAAATAAGATTTTTATGGTAAACTAAAAAATTTGATTTTGTTAGTTAATTTCTAATTCAAATTTTAATTACATATTTATCTTAACTCATTTAATAAAAATTTTAATAGAATCTTACAAATAAATTAATTACTAGTTTGCTCTCAATTACTTTATTAATTATTTTTTACTAAGTTTGAAACAACTTGGGTAATTGAATAACATATAGATTTTATGCTATTTATTTTGAAATTGAATCGATGAACATTAATTAAGAAAGAAAATCACAATTTTAAATTTTTGCAAATTATGTTAAATGAATTATAAAACGTTTCTTTGCAAGGCCCTTTTAAATACGTTTTTAAAAAAATATCTATAAAAAGAATTTATCTTTTGACTTTCAAAAATTCCGAATCACGATATCCAAAAAATCCGGATATCCCAAAAATCCCGGGATCCCGGAAAATCCCAGGATCTCGGAATTTGATATTTTGAAATCCTTTATTTCGGGATTTGCGAAAACCAGTCGCGATTGTCAACTCTTAACGCTGAATTGTTGCTTTTATTAACTTTGTGTAATTCGGAATGGAACTAGTGGACTTTGTACCTGAATGGTGTAGTCCGCCCTCAAGTTTTGATAATAATATGACAATATCCGTAGTCTGACTTCAGTATGACCAATTTGTATTGAGTTTTATTTATTAATTAGGTCTTACTTATACAAATTATATTCTAACTTAATTTAACCAGCAATTCCAACTCAGACCGTTGCACAGTGCGGCCGATTGCCAAAAAGCTGGCCAAAATTCGAAAATTCAAGTAATTCACTCCAAAATGGAATCATGGGGGTTTTTGGGGTCGCTGATTTCAAATTTAATGTCAAATGTGTGGAAATTTACCCCCTTCACCCCTAATCGACCACCCCCTGGGGTATAATATCATGTATTTTTTGTCATAATCAAGTAACATATCATTTTTGAGGGTTTTCGAGTCGCTGATTACGAATTTTCTGTCAGAATTATAAAATTCGAAATGAAAAATACAAGATGGCGTCACCCAGGGCATTTTAACCCCAAACGAGCCAACCTCACATAAGTCAGAGCCTTGAACTCAAAACAATGAAGTCGAAAAGAACAATTTTCAAGTTATCACAAAATTTGTCATTACAATTAAGAATTAAACATAATATATAAAACAAGTAATTAAATTATAGTATAATATGATAATATCGATTGAAGTAATTTCATAAAAATATAATATTACATTAGGAAATTTTCGTTGTCTTCAAGATCATTAACATCTATATCGGTTTCCGAGTCAGAGGCTGAGCTGCTATCTACACTTTCTTGCTCTGTTTTTTCTCTACTGACAGATGGGGACGATAAAAAATTAACAGCCTCTGCGGTTAGAGATTTTAGTGGTTAAGTTGGCAATTTTCGGCAACTCGAAATATAAGGATCAGAGGCTACTAAAAATCGTTTGAAAACATCCTCCATTGTCTTCTGTCTGTAATTCTTTCTAGCAAAACTGAGGCGATAGATGGAATAACATTTAATGCAGGCCTCCTGTCCATCTTCTGACATTTGCCCAATAGGTAAAACTGAATTTTGTATAATTTCTGGGCCATGAATTAAAAGCTTATGCACTAAAGTAGGCATGTTATACCACTTGTAAGTTTGTACAATTTTTTTAGCTAAAAGAACAGTATATTGGCGAAAATTATCTGTATTAAGTAATTTCATAACCACTTGAGAAGGCTTGCAATATAATATAAAAACGATGTATTATATCTTCATCGATGCTAGTTATTTTCGCGGATTGTTGATATTTTTCAAAAAAATGTCGAGCTGTATTGCCATCGTTTGAAGTGCCACTTCCAGCTTTCGGCTTATCTACATTGAGGCTTATCTACATTGAGTTTTTGAATTTTTTTTAAGTACTGAAATTTCAATAAGATTAAATTTTTGACTGTTACGTTTGGGCAAAGCATCTTAGAAAAAAACCCATAACAGTTCAAGTGGCAGGAGGTGGCAGCTGAATTTTGGCTTAATCGATAGTTAATGCTTTTTCAAGTAACCTGCAAAAGGTTAGAAGACAGCATTCGACAGCGTTTTAATTGTCATTTGATTTGAAAACTCAAATTTATTTCGAAAAAAAAGAAAAAAAAGTACCCTTATGGTTGTTCTGCTAATTATTTTCTTGCAAAGAACTGACATTTACAAAATTTTTTACGTATTTTAATAACCTTCAAACGTACATTCCATTTGGTTTTATTAGATTTTCTTTGCTGCACGCGCTTTCACACCTTTAAAGGTTTTGCAGAATAACTATACCAATAGTGCGCTTGAAAAAAGGCCAAACTCAAACTGAAAATAAAGAAAGATTTTGGGGTATAGGATGTTACTCTTAACAATTATTAGTTCTTATAGGATCCCTCTAGCCAACTGCATGCTAAAAAAATCTTATCTAGACACTTTTATTTTTCGAGTTTTGGCCAGCTTTTTGGCAATCGGCCGCACTGTGCGTTGTAGTAAAACCGACCAGCCTACCGGGGCACCCTAGAAAATCTAATGACCAACTTAAATCTAATATTTTCGTAAAAATTATTTACATAAACAAGATCTAGGGCTACCTATTTATCCGACCAAATCCGTCTTTTGCTATAAAAAAAACCCAAGATATATTATTTTGAAATAGGTCTCAACAAACTTAAATTAAATTCTCTTTAAATGTAAGGGAAACTGAAATGAAATAAAAAAAATATTTTTTTGGTTTGTTTACGAAAATTTTCCTAATTAAATTTGTCGTACATCCGTGTATGTACTTGTTAATGTATGTGTTCATGTAAAATGTAATTAAATGGTTTATTTAACTTTTTTGTCAGTTGTTGTTGTTCCTTGCATGAAATATATTCATTGCCACTGTTTACATGATCAAGTTTAATTTTTTTCCTAATTGAATTTTACTCGCACGAGTGTGTTCTCGTATTTACTAGGCAATAGAAAATAGAATACATATACATAGATACAATTATATTTAATTTATATGTATATTTTGTATGTATTCTTTGAAATAATTATTTGTAATTATTTGCCGTTTTTACATTTTTTTGTTTTCTGTTGGCTGTTGGCTTTGAAGTTGAACAGTATTTACCGTGGTAACAATGTCAACCTTTGATTTAATTTTATTAATTAAGCGTATTACTAAAAAAACGTATTAAGTTTGTGTGTGAGTATTCAGTTTAAATTAAATGAAATTTTAAATAAATAATTATTTTAATTTGAAATTTTTTGAGTGTCTACTGTAGTTAAATTCTAAATTTTTTTTCTATGTTTTGAAATAGATAAAAAGGGTATATTCTATTGAAATTGTTTTAAAATCTGTTCGAAAATGTATTTTAATTAAAAGTTGCATGCGTTGAAGCTTATATATATTTAAAGAATTCAATATGAAAACTTTATGACAAAAAATAATTATATTACGGAAATATTTGATTTCATAAGTACTATTTAACTGCCTGTTCATTGATTTGAGAACCAAGACTACGATCGCTCAACATACATTTAAAACCAAAAGAAATAATAAAATATTGTTTTTGCTTTACATGTACGTTTAGCGAACGAAGTCTTCGTTCGAAATTGATGAACAGACCAATATAATTAATTCACAGTTGAATATTAAAAACATTTAGAAAGAAGATAAAAAAATTAGAGGTATTATTTGATAGAAATTCGTGTTCAACACAAGAAAATTGTGCATAATTATTAAAAGTAAAAGAATATATGTAATTTTTTCATTATAAAGAATGAGCGTTCATTCGAATACAAGAACAGTAGCCGAGGTAGGCACAGTGGGATATATATTATAAATAAAAAAATTTAAATACATTTATGGCTAAAAGTTTTCGGAATGTTTACTTCAAATGCATATATCTATTAAATTCCAAAAGATTTTTTCACAGTTCTTTTCGTTATGGAGATCAAATTTTGAACTTTTTACATAACTCACTAAATTTAGAAAAAATAAAAAAAAAGTTTGATGTTAAAACATTTTTGATTTTTTTTTTTAATTTTTGGTCATTTTCGGTTTAGCAACCCAGTAAAAATTGGAGCTTACATGTAAGCAGGTTTGTAAGGGAGAGAAGCTATTTTACCCTTTACAAAATTTCTTCCAGAAGGCATGATTTTTATATTGCTAATTCCCACTTGGAAGCATTACCTTTTGAAAAAAGAAGCGTGTTGTCACAAGTTAGATTCAGGTGTGAGTAACAGATATCTGTAAGCGCTACGTTCATGTCTCTATGAAGTTACAATTATCATTGCTTACAAAAACCTCTTCCATCACGCTTTTTTCTGAAAACGTGAATTCATACCTGATGTGAACCTATTACTGTATTGCTTACATGAAGCCCTTTCCGCATGCTTCTTAAGGACCTGTGAAATAAAAACTTCCGTTTGATATGTTTGTTTTATTTTTTATTCAAAATTAAAAAAATAAATTCAATGTTAAAAAAAAAATTAATAATTTAGATTACATAAATAAAATTATGAATTTCTACAACAATTTTGAAATTTTTAAATACAATAGAAATGTCAGAAAACTTTTAATAATTATGATTTTGTTATTGACGTTCAAGGATTTTATTCTTCACTGTTTAAAAATGTGTTATTAATTTTGTTCTTTTTCTTTTTAATTAGTTCATTTATTAATGATGTGCTAATAATCCCAATTTTTGAATGAAAACACTGAAATTTATTGTTGTGGGAAAGCTAGTTTCTATGCGCATTTCGCTGGTTGCTAAGGCCAGCTCGTCAGGAAACTTTTTCCAATAACTTTAGAAAAGCTAAAAATATTATACAAGTAAGACCATAAAGTGAATAAGAATTTTAAAACACTCAGGTCTTGCATGTAACAATATCAAATCTTCAACAAAGACACAACAATAAACCGTCAATTTTTTCTTTCTTACACTCCCCTACAATTGGCTGGGTTTTTTCCAACACGAATTGTAGTTGTAAGAGGATAGAAAGAAAAAAACAAAATTAAAAAAACAAGTTGCTTAAATAAAGCAGCTTGCCATTTAAGTTTTTTATTTGCCGGGCACATGCAAATTTATTATCAAAAAATTATTTTCGGGAATGAAATATTTATTATTAATTAGTTCATTTATTAATGATGTGCTAATAATCCCAATTTTTGAATGAAAACACTGAAATTTCTTTTTCTTCAAACATTTTTTCTTGTAGTATCGGTTATTGTTTAATCTAAAAGCTATACGTAAATTAAGCAGGATTTTTGTTTTAGAGAGAACATCAACCTTTAGCGATTCTGTAATTATAAGAATTTTTTTTATAATACGAATTTATTAAAGACATAAAAAATACTTACCATAAATTGCATTAACAACCTTCGGAAAGTCTAATAGACGCTTTTTATCCTGCTTTCCATCCACATTAAAATCGAGCAACATCTTTGTATCTAATAAATTTGAAAGATTTTTGTTTAAGCTTACTTAAAATGCTTTTTATTGCTGATACCTATAAAGATAAATTAAAAAATAAAAATAGAAATTATAAATTAATAAAAAGCAAGCAAAATTGGTTTCATCATCTATGTCATCTTCAATTTCTTTCAATTCGCCATCTGATTGAACACGAAATAAATTGGAATATTTTGTGGAAGAATGACCTGGTGTTACATAACATTTTAGCATTGTTTTTACCTCTCATACCAATCCAACTATTACCTTATTTTGATTAACAATAGTTTCTACGAAAAATGTATACAATAAAATACAATTTGGTTTAATATTTCACACAAAAAGCCGTTAACTTTTCTACAAGCAACATAAGTAAACACAAAACAAACAGACTACAATACATAGAAATATTATAAACAAAAAAAAACACACACACACACAAGAAAAAACAAGAACCAAATCTTTAAAATATTCCGTAAAAAAATTACTTGCTGTAGACACACACTTTAATAAATACATATTTTAAATATAATTTCTTACACGTTTTATAAACTAATTTATTTTAAGTCGCCGTTTTCTTCATTTTTTTTTTTTGGGGTTTCAATGAAATAATTACAATTTGTTTGCGCTTTTATTCACGTATTGTCTGCTCAAAGGCATTTGGATGACTGAGCTTGTTTCATTATGTAATTTTAAATAATTTGTTTTTGCAAAAGACTCGGTACATCACCCAATTTCAAAGTCTTTGCAATACAACCTGCTTCCTCGTAAGGGATAGGGGTAAGCTTAATAACACTGCTTTACAAATTTTTATTTTGGAAAAATACCAAGAACGCCACATGCCTAGATAAGTTAATTGGGACCTCCTGAACACGAAAAACGCTGTAAATTTTTTTTTCTAAGTACCGTTTTTTAGATAACGGTACCTAAAAATTCAAAATTTGCCTATTTTTTACGTTTTTTTTTTTTTAAATTTTTCATTTTTATTTCGTTTTTTTTCTACGTTATAGTAAAGATCTGGAATATTTTATTTTTTTACCTAATAGTTTATTTAATTACCAACATTTAAAGTGTAATTTGAAAAAAATCGGATGAAAAGTAAAGCTTTTATTAAGGATTTTGTGGAACGACAATATTTTCATCTTAATTGCTCACACACTATATTCGGCGTAAATTCAAAAAATTTAAATTAAAATGACGAGCGACTTGAACTGTTGCGTTTTTTTCGGATGGATCTTCGCGAATGAGGAACCAACAATAGTCCGCCATCATTTCTTCGTCCCACCAGCCTTTGTAACGTCTCTCGATTTCTTCCATTTCTTGGTGAAATCTTTCACCCTGTTCATCACTTTCGGAGCCCAAGTTCGTGGGGAAAATATTCAAATGACTGAATAAGAAGTGTAATTTAGGTGTCATATTTGAACCTAAAGGTTAAAAAGAATAAATTTTAAAATGATAACGGCCTTTTTGATATACATGTTTTCACCAATGGCATTGAATTTTTGCAGTAATGTATCGATCTTCTCTGCGTAATCAGGACTTCTGGTTTCCCAAAAAGTTGTGAACGATGTCCAGGAATGCTTCCCATGCCTCCAAATGAGCTGGACCTAAACACTCATTAAATGCTTGGTCACCGTACAGAGCCCGAATTTGAGTTCCATCAAATATACCAGCTTCAATTTTCCTCGCTGTGGCTCTCGGAAATTTTTGTTTAAGGTAAATCATGGCAAGACTGTCTTTTGGCAACTTTTTCACAATATTTGTAAATAACCCAAGCTTAATATGTAATGGAGGAAGTATTATCTTCTCCAGAGGAATGAGTGGGTCATTTTTGATATTGTACACTCCTTGCGTACGTCCACTTCGCTCGGGCCAAACTTTTCGGGTGTAGTGATTCTGAGGGTCACGGCTGTCCCATAGACATAGAAAACAGGGAAACTTCGTATTGCCCCCTTGCAATCCAGATAGTATGGCAACTAATTGTAAATCAGAGCAAACTTTCCATTGATGTTGGTCATAATGTATGAGATCGAGAAGTTCTTTCATTGCTTCATATGTTTCCTTTATGTATTTTCCATATCCGATTGGAATTGATGGTTTCGTATTCCCTTTATGAAGCAAGACTGCCTTCAAACTATCCTTGCCTCCATCCATAAAAAGACGCCATTCTTCTGGCTCATTATTTTGTTGGAGAGCATTGAAAAGACCACATATGTTGGCACAAAAACAAAAGTTTGCCGTTTTTGCGAAGAAAAGAGCAAGTTGTTTGCTGCGATCACGGTAATATGTAACACGTGTCTCAGGAGCACAATATCCGCCCTCTTGTAATCGTGATGCAAGTAATTCAGATTTCGATTTCGGCAAATACAAATCTCGGCACAAATAATTGAGCTCGGCCTGAGTAAGTAAATGGCGTTTCTCATTTGATTGCATTTCTGCTTCACTGCACTCATCTGATGAATCATTTTGTATTGTTCTTTTTCGTATTTCTGTGGGGCCCGCGACAATCAGCTGCGGTTTAGGGCACGATACTGAGTGCGGCACTGGTAGCGTCACCGAGCTAACAACTGGATAAACTGGTTCAATTCTACGTCCGATAGCCTTTTCCGTTAAACAGAAATAACAATCTGTTGTATGGTTGATCTGGTTTCTCCATTGCATTGGCTTTTCAAATGTGAAGAAACACTCTTGACCCTTACCAATTTTATTTAATATTGTTCGGCAGTTGTTACATGCACTATTCGGTGTCCACGGTTTGTCGAGAGACGCAGGTAGAAAGCCGAAATATTTTATTACCTTTGCAACGATGTGCCATTTACTTCTCGGCTGGGCTCCACAAGGGTTTGAGTGGGACCATACACCGAAAAACACAAAAGTACCGTTATCTAAAAAACGGTACTTAGAAAAAAAAACTACAGCGTTTTTCGTGTTCAGGAGGTCCCAATTAACTTATCTAGGCATGTGGCGTTCTTGGTATTTTTTGGCTGTAAACCAGTGTAATCTTTACATTTTTCCTTTCTTCTCTGTAAGGATAGTGGTAAGTAAGCCTTTCATTTTTGTTTAGCTTACATTATTACAAAAATCCTTTCATTGGTATTCGCTTATTTCTTGCTACTCAGTAAGGCTTAATAGTAAGCGAATACATCAGTAGTAATGTCCCTTTTTAACTTCCAAAAGTCTAAACATTTTTTACTGGGAAATGAGTTAAAATTTGTATGTATGTTTTTAAAGTTGGCCTTTTTCTGATAGGTTTTTCATGTACATTTAATGAGAAGTGATTTTCCTTATGTATTTTCTTCCGCTGAATTCGAAAATCAAAGTTAATTTTTTCATTTTTTTCGAACTTTTTCACTTGACAAATCTTATCGCGAGCTCATATGCCCGATTGGGTTGTTCCCAAATTGTATTGAGGTGACGAACAAACATTTATACTCGGATCTTTGATTGGTAAAGCGGTAGAAATGATTTGGATTGTTTACGCACTCAAATTCTCGCTTTCTTTTAGGCATTTTGGTGAACACAATGAAATATAATTTCAACCAACTTTGTGAGAACCTATAATATACAAACAACTGACACTACGTTTTATAGAAGCTGTCAAAACAAAATGTATACCTGTGATGCAAGTCGCCGGTCGTCAGCCGGTTAGCCACCGCCGCCGGCCGGATTTTTTTACCCGACGTCGGGTATTTAAACAAAATAAAAAAAATTATATTTGTCTTATCTTCTGTTATTAGCAGTGTAGGGCATCTGGCTTGTTTTTATGGAATTCTTAATTACATAGATATTGATGTATGTCATATTGATGTTAGCCATAGTTTTTGGTCTAGCTGTGATAAATGGAGATCAAACTCTCTACTAAGGCACGTAAAAGATCAGATTAGAACAATTAAATAAGGATATTAGAACGGCACAGATATTGGATGCAGGTGAGCTGTGTTCATAATGGCTGCCCATGGAACCTTACCTATATTTTTATTTATGGTACTGAATCACAGCAAAATTATTGACGTTCTTTTACATACATTTGGTTAAGATTTCAATCACAGCCAGCTCATCAGCGGTCTTACCAATAACCAGTATAGCGACTATTTCACTGGCTACTAAAATGGATTTCAGTTAGCCGCGACCATTAAGGGTTTTCTTAAGAGGATTAATGCGGTTGTGAAATAAGTTTTCATGAGCACCTGCCATATGGTCTTATCTCATTGTGGATCACAACCAAATTAGGTGACAAATTTTGCGCATACACAACGCCCCCGACTCTGAGAGGCACCCAAGCCCATGTGAAGGAGAAGGATATATCTAACACCACTGCTTTTGGAAAATGTCAGCGTCTTCTGTTGAATAGCAACAGAACCTAGGGTAATCATTCTTCAGGCTGAACTCTTCCACATGTGGTGAAAAATCAGCCCTTTCGTGGGATTTTCAGGAACATCCCTTCCCGCAACTTTGGGTAGTTACACAACAACCTGATCCATGAAATTGTCCTGTCAGCAAACAGGCAAACTTCCGCAAAGACATTCTCCCTAAAAGAGAGAAAGCATTTCCCGCAGAGAAACATACTAACGTAGGCCTCAACGTATAGTCAGATCGATGCCTTTGCTGACTCCTGTGGTACCACTCAGGATCTCTGTTCAGCCGCAATCGCAAGATATCGTGAAGGCCTTCTGGGATATGTCAATTCTGGTTTTTTCCGAGTTCCACGTATTTGTTGTACCTGATTATGCCTCGGAGGATGTATCACAAGATATAATAAATATCCTGAAGATTATCCCTACACCACTGGAGAGATATGATTAATACAGCAAACCATATGTTCTTTAAAAATTTAACTGAAACAACGATGCATTTATTACAAAGAAAAAGCTGTATGACTCAGCCAATCTCAGACTTTATTGCAAAATATTTCAAAAATCACAACTATTGTTGTGATTGAAAACTTGCAAAAGGATATCAAATAAATGAGAAAAAAAACAATGAAAACTTAATCAAAATCTTTTGCTTGCAGCTTAATATTGTAATTGTTCTTTAAAATTTTCTGCTAAATACTTTATTTTTATTTTCTTTATTGCTTTATTAACGAACTCATAAAAGCTCATATTTAAAACCTCTTTATAAGCTTTTGTTCTTATTTGCATTCAGCATGATTGCATATCCTTATCATAAAAATGACATCTCTTTGCAAACGTATGGCTCGTACTCATTTCAAATACTGAATACATTCAAATGCATACAATCAAATAGATAGACAGACAGACGGAAAGAAATAAAATAGAAATGTGAAAATAAATACTAAATACTTGTATCTACCGTGTTTGGAAACAAAAATATAAGATTTCTATGAAATGGCTTATCTCAAAAGTATAAATATCATCTAGGTATGCAAACTAAATACTTCGTATTATATTAAATGGAATGCAATAAAATCCAAATCGAAAAATAAAATTAAGTACAAAAATATTTTGCCAACAAGAAAGTCACCTTATTTTGTGACGATTGTACAGTGAAGAGCAACAGTCGAAAGAAAAAATTAAAAAAGGGTGAAAGTTGGTTATATGTCCGTGTTAATTAATTATTGCAAAATTTAATGTGAATATTTTAAAAATGTTTTCTTTACTCAAATTTTATTCATACACCATAAATACAGTCTTATATGTGGTTTTAACGTTTTACATTTTTAACCACAACTGCTCCAGGAATTTGAGAACATGATTGCATACCTAAAAGTTTGAGTGTTTTATTAAAATCTCTAACTTTATGTACATATGTATGTACTGAGAAGCCCACACATACTGCATTCGTACAATTCAAATGAAAATGATGTGAATTTCTCTATGAAAATAAATGAATCTGTACCCGAAATACGAGTCTACATTGTAGACGAATCTGTGAATGTGTGTAGTTGGTACAATGCACACTTATTCGTTTTCTGCATCATCTTATTTCATGTATGTAAATTACAAAACTTTGAATTGAAAAGCAATTTATGCATGTGTCAGTTAGTCAGATTTTCCTCAACCATATTTTATCTGTCTATCTTCATACAAACGTATTTAGTTGAACTGTAGGTAAATAGGAATAAGATTTGTAATATTTGTAAATAAACAAATTGTAATATTTAAAATTTAAATATTTTATATTTTGAGTCTGTAAAGGCGCTAGCAAAAATCTAGCTTATTGCTATGCAAATCAATTACACGGCATTTTATCACTTTTGTATGTAAAAGCATTAACTTAGAAAGATGAATAAAAGTTTGGTCGATTTTTCTCAAACACCATCACTAATTGATAAATCTCCACTGTTTATATTAATTAAAACTTTAAAGCGTTTATATTGGTAAATCACAATTTTGGTAAATGCGAATTTTGAAATTGTTTTTTTAAATGTAAGTTAAGCGAACGAAATTTTCATTAGAAATCAAGGGACAGACAGTATGTATAATGTACCTTTAAGTAAGGGAGAAACGTAAAAGTTTCAATTACCTCGCTTACGGAAGACATGAATTTTATATGGCGAGTTCCCACTTAGAAACAATACATTTTTGATATAAAGAGCGCTTTATTTAATGCAAATAAGAAGTGGTGAGTGTTACAATCAGCTAAATTTTTAATTGCTAAAGTTATTCTTTATTATTCTCCCTTAAAAGCCGTCTACGAAGTAAGGGAATGCCGTGGCCCTTTGAATGTAATTTTTTTTTATAAAATGTGTTAAGAATTCTTCAACTTAATTTATTGGAACTCTGTATGCCTTAGTGTGTAGGGCATAAATGTGCACATACATTTTAAAATGTACCATTAGTGCATCGCAAAGTTAAAATTTTTTTGTTGGGTAGGCTTTAAATAATAGTCGGCAATACATCTTACGGTGTTCTTTAACAGGATTTCTAAAAGAATAGTCACCTTTTAAATTTTCATGCAAAGTAGTCCGTTTAAATTAAATTTAAGTACCAGTAACATTTTTAAGTTTTTGGTGCTGCACACAATCTGTAACAAAAATACGAAAGGACTTCCGATAATCCTTTTATTTAGTTAATTTTGATGTCTTATCCAAAATATGGGTAAAATATATACCTCTATCAATTTATGTTATTATAATTCATATCAAATCATTCATAGAATTGGCATCAAATATAATAGTTACATTCATACACTTTTTTCATACAATTTTAGTAAAATCTAGTTATTAAAAATTTTTTAAAATTCTTATTTAGAAAGTAGTTGTGAAACAATTTATAAAGCAAAGAAATATAAAATATATAACAAGTAAGAATATATAGTCGGTCAAGCCCAACCTTATGATACCCTACACCACAGTATATAAGAATAAATATTTCAAGTGTACCTATTTCAATCTAGTTTTGAAAAAGCTTTTATGTCCACGCCCAGAGAAAAATCACGTTTAAATATGGTCACCTCCAACAAAACTATTTTTAAATAAAATTGTAAACATGGTAACTTTAACCATATTGCTGTCATCGACAACAATATTATGGTTTAATTAGTCCTCCATCAAGAAGGCACAACCTCCGAACATGTTTTGGTTAATAATAACAAAAATATGTGTAACACTTATAACAACATGGTTGGTTTTCAACCATAATATGGTTGTGGCTTCTTGATGGAGGACTAATATAACAATAATATAGCTGTCGGTGAAAATAATATGGTTAAATTAAACATAATATGTTTAAATAATTTATTTATTAATGATGTGCTAATACTCCCAATCTTCATTTATGATTAAAAACACTGAAATTTATTGTTTTGGGAAAGCTAGTTTCTATGCGCATTTCGCTGGTTGCTTAGGCCAGCTCATCAGGAAACTTTTTCCAAATACTTTAGAAAAGCTAAACATATTATACAAATAAAACTGTACAGCCAATAAGAATTTTAAACTCTCAGGTCTTACCTGTAACAGTATCAAAGCTTCAACAAAGTCACACACGCAAAGAAAAAACATGATTAAGGAATGGTCACTACGACCATTTTTATTCATATTTACCTAATATGTTTACCCTAATAAATTTATTATAGTCATAATATAACCTTAAAAATTATTTTTTGTCCTTAACATTTTTAAATTCGCTATAATAATGTTATATGGTCTTTCACACCTAAAAAATTACTCTGATCTAGCTAAACATTTTAAATTATTTAATATGTTTGCTACTATAATATATATATTTTCAACTATACAATTAAATTCATAATATTGTTGCACACAAAAGGTATTTTTAATTACATAATTTTTGTTTGCTTTAAAACACATTCTCTTAATGAGCAAACATTTATTGTTGAAACAAACAGTATGTATAAAGAAAATAAAATATTCTCCGTCCGCGAGTGTTAGTCAATCAGGAAACATGAATAATTACAAAATAATTAAAACATTTTTCGGGGAGAAAAAGGCCATGCTACCTTGCAAAATTAGCGATATAAATTATTATGCGTTTATTGAAACAGGTAAGTTTATTTATATTTATATAATTATAAAAATATATAAACAAGTAATTACTTTGTCATTCTTGCAGCCAAAGAACCTGCAACACTGAAACCGGCATAGAAATTTTAACACAAAATGTTGTCATTAGCCCCGATTTTTTTTTTCAATAACTGTTCAACAGCATATTGATATAGTATATTTCATAAAAGAAATAAAAGGTAAGTTTAATTTGACTTCATTTTAACAAGTCTTAAGTGCGCGGAAAAAAATATTGAAAAGTGGTGTTGCATGCCGAAGCACGGCTACATAGATCTCTTTTTTTTGGATAAATTTGTACCACAAAATATAATTTATAATTTATAAATTGAAACACACACACATGTATATTAATGTATGTATTTAATTTTATTTTTTAATATGTACTATATTTTGTTTATTAATGTATGCTGTATATTTGTAATAAAACATAAATTTTTGAAATTAATTTTTTTTATTGTTTTTATTGCGAGAACCATATGACATGTTAAAATAGACATGTTGTATAGGGTTGAAAAATATAGAAACATGGTTTGAAAGATCGTTTGCGTTGTTCTTCTGAACATAATAATATGTTTGAGCCAATAATTAGCTAAAAACATTATGTCTGAACATATATCGTTACTGAAAACGTGTTTGACACAATCATAACCACAAACATTAATGATAGTTTGCGATTGTGATTGTATCAACCATGTTTTTTCTTTGCGTGCAACAATTAACAGTGAATTTTTCTTTCTTACATTCCCCTTTTTTAATTTTGTTTTTTTCTTTCTATCCTCTTACAACTACAATTTGTGTTGAAAAAAAAACCAGCCAATTGTAGGGGAATGTGAGAAAGAAAAATTCACTGTTTATTGTTGTGACTTTGTTGAAGCTTTTATATTGTTACAGGTAAGACCTGAATGTTTAAAATTCTTATTCACTTTATGGTCTTACTTGTATAATATTTTTAGCTTTTCTTAAGTATTTGGAAAAAGTTTCCTGACGAGCTGGCCTAAGCAACCAGCGAAATGCGCATAGAAACTGGCTTTCCCACAACAATAAATTTCAGTGTTTTTAATAAAAAATGAAGATTGCGAGTATAAGCTCATCATTAATAAATAAATAAATTAATTAATAATAAATATTTCATTCCCAAAAATAACTTTTGATAATAATATGCTCAATTTTTTTTTTTAAAATAGCCTTGTAGGAGGTGACCATATTTAAACATGTTTTTTCTCTGCATGCATATAAATATGGATCTTTCTATGTTTTAAATTTTATTGAAATCGGTTTGATAGTTTCTGAGAGGCAGAAATTACCCTTACCTCCCCTTGTGGTCCTATTTTTGAAAAAAATGCATAGCTGATATGTCCATATAAATATAAATCTATGTATGTTTAAAATTTCATTAAAATTGGTTTGATAGTGGACACAAAGATCCTATTCTGGAAAGCAGCTTGTATGGGGACTGAATGAAATTATAGACCGATTCGCCCCATTTTCAATCTTCAAAATTGCGACCTGGTGGAGAGTGTATCAGGCGTTTCTGCTGATATTTATAGCACCTTAAAATATTTGTCCTAGACCCAATTAAGTATTCCGATCGACTTAGAATCACTTTCTAAGTCGACCTAGTGATGCCCATCCGGTTTTCTGGCCGTCCATGTAAACCTTGTGCGCAAGGTTCAGATCGCAATATTGGAGATAATTTGATGACAAAGGACCCAGCCAGTTAAAAATGATGGGAATCGGTTCATTTCTCATTTTTCTCTTAGTCTCCATATCAGGTTCGTTCCGAAATAGAGTCTTTGTGCCCATAAGCCATCTTATTACGTAAGTCTTTAGATTACATTTGGCCCAAATTTTTTTAATTACAATCTAATTTATCTTATCAAATTTATTAGAATCAGTACATACCTGGCCATAGCTCCCATACGAAAACTACTCCCGAAAATAACTATTAATACAATAACTTCTAAATTGGGCCTTACGCCTGTGCGAAGAAGCTTAATTTAGGGAAGCTGTTGTTTGTTATACCAAAGAGAGAAAAAAATCCTTGCGCCATGTCGAAGGCCAGCTATACGGAAAAGCTTTAGCCAGCGCAGCCGTTGTTTGTTATACCATAGATAAAAAAACATCCTTGCGAGAGGCCTGAGGCCAGCTATGCAGAAAAGCCTTAATTAGTGATTCGGAATTAAAAAATTTTTTAAAAAATTTACTAATTCTTCGCTTTTCGCATACAATTTTATATTGCAAGATGGTCAGAGGAGACAAAAATTAAGTATACGAATATCGAAGTTTATAAAAGATCGCATCGGAATTTTATTTTAGGGCAGATAAAGTTTCACCCTCTTGGGGTGTTCGTGCAGCATATCGATATATGAAACTATGTGCTCATTACATCTGATGTCATGTCGACGAGGGCGGGCATGAAATGTTCTACAAAATTGTTGGCCATGAAACTTTTCTCAATAGATATGTCAGAACACACAAAAGCACAAAACTTAACACAAACAGCAAAAACAGCCAAACTCAAGATTGCCCTTTAAAACATTTGTTTATTACAGTGACCCTGCACAGTGAGAGATTTTGGGAAAAAAGTTGATATAATACTGGATTTTAAAAGTATTTAGTCCGATTGAAATAAACTTTGAGTTGGCAATCAAGCACTTGCATTTGAGTTTTAGTTTTGGATTTGGCATCTTTATGTATATCAGAAGGGTCGGCATAGGTTCATGAAGTAGAAAACCTCGGGTATTAGTCCGATTTAAAATGTTTGTTATTAAAAAAAAATTAAAATAAAAATTTTTATCGGTGAGAAGTACTAGTAGAGCTCTAAAAACAAGTTGGCGACATGCATATTTTATCTCTTAAAATTCAGAAAAATCCCGACTTTGAAAATTAACAGTTTCTATTTTTTACATACTTTGGTCAAGTATTTTGCAAATTTTGCATTAAAATTTGTCATGATTTTTTCGAAATATTTTTTTAGTGAACAACCAGCAAATCGATAAATATTCTACAGATAGAAAATAGTTTGCATTTAAAAAGTAATTTGTATTTGAAATAAAAATTCCTTTTCTGCGTTTTTCATCCTATTTCATTTATAAGAAAGTTGTTAAGGAACATACATATGTATATATTGATCATAATTTTTATGATAAATCATGATTTATATTGTTATGCAAATTAAAATGTTAAAAAATGTCAACTACGGCGGGCTCCAGGCGCTACCGAAACATACCTACTGTTTTACACATTTTCTTTTTACACCACGTTTTCTCAAATCGTGATGCTCAAAAATTCAAGAACTGTTTATACGACCCAATATGATTAAAAAAAAACGTGTAACGACAATCCTGTGACCCGCACTTTGTAGGGGAAATATTTCAAAAAAAAAAAAAAAACTAAAAAATAAATTTTTGGCGATTTTCGGAAGTTTTTTGAGATTTGTGGGATTTCTTTTGAAACTTTAAAGGATTTTTTAGTTGGCTTGCATTAAGCATCGGAATATTTTTTAAGGTGTAAGATTTCATTAAAAATATTGATTAATAATATTTGCATTGCATAAATTAAAATTTATATTATTGACAAAAATCCAAAAACATTTGTATTTGTATTTATTTATTTAATATGATTTTCTAATACAACAAGACATAATATCTTATAAATTACAGTATTAGAATCTGACAAGTTAAAACATACATTGATTTAACTAAATAAAAATAATAATTATGAAATAAAATAATGAAAAATTTAAAAATAAAGAAAAATAAATGAAATTAAAAAAATCAAATAAATAAGCCTAAAATTAAATAATTTGGTTTGCGATTTAAGAAAAAATAAGAAACGAAACAAAAATAAAAAAAATGTTCTTTTACGAAAGATGTTTTTTAAGAAATTTTCTGAACCTTATTGCGTTGCTAGTAGTCTGCCGATTATCAGGGAGCTGATTCCAGAGACGGATGCTAAGAATAAAAAACTGACATTCAGAGGCATGGCTACGATATCTGAATTGAATCAACAATTTACCTCTTGGTGATCTGGCAAATCGCAAGCGATCAAAGAGATACTTTGGTTCCTTTGTCATCATAACTTTATAAAGAAATATTATATTTTTAAAAACTAGAAAGTTATCAAATGTTATATTGAATATATGAATGGAGAATTGTGACACATGATCAAATCTTTTCAGCCCGAAAACGTATCTTACGATATTGTTTAAAGTTGTATTGAGTTTCCTCGTATCCGCTGAGTTTCAACCAGCAAATATTTCGGATGAATATAAAAGCGTTGGTAATAAATACGTTTTTGCAATTAATAATCTTACTTTCGGCGGAGTAAAGTATTGAGTTACCCATAAGCTCCTTAGCATGCCGTACGTTCTACCACAGGCTTGTGTTATATGATCCGACCAAGTTAAACGTCTATTAAATGTAACACCTAAATTCTTAGATTTACCTACAATGTCAATTTTTGAACCTCCCAAGAAAATATTTACATCATCCTCTATTCCCATTGCGTTCTTGCTTATGACTAGGCATTTAGATTTGCTTGGATTAAGTCTTAAGCCATTTGCTGAAGCCCAAACGAAAATTTTGTTCAGATCATAATTCAGCTCCTGCACTTTAGACAAAAATAATTCCCTGGTACTACTCAGATACAGCTGAACGTCGTCAGCATACATCTGAACATTACAAAAACGAAGTTGTTGGGGAAGATCATTTGCATATAACGAATAATGTAATGGCCCGAGTATGGAACCCTGTGGAACACCTCTTGTGACACGTAACGGATTTAAAATAGATTCACCATTGGTGACAGATTGAGATCTATTTATAAGATACGACAACATCAGCCTAACAGCGAGTCTAGAGAAGTTAAACATTTTCGACAGTTTTAGGCATAAAATTGAATGATGCACTGTATCAAATGCCTTTGAATGGTCCAATAGGACCAGTAACGATATTTTACTATCATCCAAGTTTCCCCTGACCTCCTCTTCCACATCTGATAAGGCAGTAATACAGCTATGCTGAGGCCTAACGCCGGACTGGCGGTCAGTTAATAGATTGTTCACGTTAACATATTCAGATATCTGTTTATATAATAGGCGTTCAAATACTTTTGAAAAAAAGGGAAGGATTGCAATAGGTCGGTACTCATTGTCTGCCTTAGGAACGGGAACTATTTTGGCATGTTTCCAATGTATTGGAAAAGTGCTAGTGGTAATAATTGAATTAAATAAGTAGGTAACAAAACGGACTATCCAAGCCAACAGCGTTGGATTTAACTGAAAAGAAACCTTCAACTACCTCAAACAGGTCAAGGTGGCGGAAATTAAATTCACTTGTATTAATGTCCCGGGAAGTGAAGTTTTCATAGAAGTCAGTTTGAACACTTGGCAAAGGGATATTAACAAAGGTCTCGTTCAACAAATTGACGTCACACAAATTGACATCCTTCTCCTATTTTTTGCGAAATTTCTTCAACGGGTCTTGCAATTGTTAAAAATTATATGATTTTTTTAAAATCTTTACATAATTCCCTAAACTGCGATATATAATATGTCTACCTCCCCACAGTACATTTAAAGTCTTGATGAATGAAATGGGCATGCATCACAATCCAGCCGATTGTAATATTTTTATTGACACTTGAATTTGGCAGTTATTAGCTATTTGTGTTTATTTTTGGGCTTTATTGTATTCTAATATATATAGTAAAACTTCGTGTCCAACATTGGAGCGCCCCTTCATTCGCGTGCTTTTTAAATTTGTAGAATAGAGCCAAAAAAATACTATTATAAGGCGGAGTTAGAGGGTGAACACGATCAACATAAATTTTGGCGTAATATTTTCTACAAAGCTGCTAAGCATACCTTATGCCTCAGATGTCAAGAACACACTGTTTCATATACTGATATGTTGCACGAACTTGACAAAAGGGGGAAACTTTAACACCATATTAAATTAAATGCCGTTGTGATATTTCAAAACCTAAGAATATGTATATTATTTGTATCTCCTCTAACAGAACGTTACTTTTTTTTGTGTTGTACAGTGTAATTGAAAATGAAATAACTCCCACAAAAATTAAATAACACCAGAAAACAAAACAACATGATATAACTTCCATATTACATTATTTTTTTTTTTTTGACTTATGTCATTTGGGTAGTATTATGAAATATTATGAAATAACTCCCAGGCAAAAAATTAAATAACTTCCAAATAAATTTAATAACAACGAAAGGGCTGCGTCCAAGTTTATAATGAAACTACTTCTGCATTTGTATGAACAATTTTTGGGGCTATTTAATTTTTTTTTTTTTTTGGGACCTTGAGAATTATTTCACGGAGCCGTTTTGGATACATACAACTTATTTCGTTTCTAGAATATACCTATTTATTTTTTCCATATGGTTTAACATTTTGCCATTTTAAGCAATTTAAATTGAATATTTTATAAAACTTTTGAATTTTACATAAAATTTTTTTCTTTTCGCCTGTATTTTCTCAATAAAATTACAGGGGTTTGTGTTTCATATGTAACTAACTTGGATAAAATGCAGAACTATACAATGAAAAGGATCTGGCAGATGTGCGCCCGGCATATTAAACTTCTTATATTTATAATGTTTTAAATATAGGAAGACTTTATTGCAGACCACAGTTGTTGACATATTTTCTCTTTGAATTACAAAACGCAATGAAATTTCACTAGTTTTATCTTGTATTAGAAATCTCACCTAGAATTGGAATATATAAAGAAATATTAATGAGTATTTAAAGACAATCCGTATCATATTAATATTGCAAGATATAAACTTAAAATATTATAAATAATAAATAATAAATATTATAAATAATATTTTAAGTTTATAGCAGGTTTATGAAACGAATGTTCTATAAAAATTTGTTTAATAAACCTTTTATTAATCAAAATTATTTTTTATGAATAATGGGGTTATTCATTACATAAATAACTGCATATTTGACAAGAAGTTCATGCTCGAAATTATCAAAACGCACTTTTAGGATAAAACTGCAGAAGTTTATCAATATAAATAACCTTAATTTTAGTTTGAAAATTTTATTAATATCTGTGTGATAAAATTTTTATATAGAAGAGATTTATCTGTAAATTATTGTTAAGATATTAAAACTCTATTAAATTCTTAGGTACTGCACGTACATTTTAAAAGAAACACAATAAGCATTGGATTTTTAAACTACCGTTAATACATGTGTGTACGTGCGTTTGCAAAATAAAACGCTTTTAAACACATTAATTCCAAAAATCCAGGAAAAAAATTTATATTGTGCATATCTACACACAAATACCTTTAAAACTTTATATCGTCACTTAAAATGCAAAAGCTTGTAACAACAAAATTCGAAATATAGTTTTTGATTGCCTTTTGTTCGTTTTAGATTCCTGCAATCAAAAATGGTGACTTTATTAAAGAAATTCAAGCGCAAAGTACACCGTGTTGTTACTGATTTTGTAAAGTGCTTTGCTTCTCCTGTAAAAAAATGTGTTGTTACGCACTTTTGCATTTTAGGTCACGATATGTTTCATTAAAATCGGTGTACAATAAGATACTTAAAAATCCATTTCCAAAAAATGTTTCTTGTATTTATATATAAGAATATTAGCAATTAATTTTTATTTTGTATTCGCATATCATAAAATTTTTAAAAGCTCAGGAAACACTACTAAAGATACCCCTGTTAACTAATGCAACCCTATCGCACACACACTCAAAGAACTATAATCTTTAGATTGCAAAACTTGCCCAGTAGGCATTTTATTGATTATATTCGAGACTTTTTTGAGTCATCTGGCGAATAAATTAATCATTTATGCCACTGCGCGATTAATAATTCATTTATGCGCTCGTTTTTTTGTCCAAAATGATTGTTCTTTCAGGAGAAAATGGCACCCCAAATCTGATCAATTACGATTTCAATATAATGCAAAAAATAGTTACGTTTCGATCATCTGCATGATAAACGATTGCGAACGTTCTGTAAATTTTGTTATTGTATACTATACAAGTCGCCTTCTAAGTATTTCTGGGAAACTTTTTCGAGCCTTGTTATAAGCGCACAGCAGAATTATTAGTTTTTTTTTCCATCTAAAGACTCAGTTTGGTGATTTTTTCTAATTTTTTGTACATGCTGACTGGTTATGTATATACGTAGTTTTTGTTTCTGTATTTTTTAAAATTTAAAAAATAGATCATATATTAAATCATCGAACTGACAAAAACTTCACTATCCAGTCTGTCAATAGGAACTAAGTAAATGCACAGACGTCTCTAAACATGCGTACATACACATCCATCAATAATAGAACAACTAAAGTTTAGAAGACGTAAAAATGCATAATGTCGCGTAAAGTTGAGATGAAAAATAAAACAAAATTTTTTTAAATTGTCGATAAGATGAGAAATGAGAAAAGCAAAGCAGCAAAGAAAAGCAAGAAAACCCAGAATAATACTTAAGAAACTTTATGCGAAATGGTAAATAATGTTACAGGAAATATCGTTCAAAATTTTGAAAAAATAAAGTAAAGATATGCCACAAAGAAAAAAACACATACACAAATAAGAGAAAAAACTGCACAAGTATTTGAATCACTCACTTACATTATACTAACATTATAACTTCCAACAAAAATAAAAAAATAATAACAACTAAAAGAAAATTTTATACGTAGTTATTTTTTAGCAGGTTTGTTACACTAAAAGGGGAGCTAAAGGGCAGTGTATTTTATTTACATTTCCCAATTAAGTGTGTGAGAAATTGAGTACTTTTAGCGAATAATTAATTAAATTTTGAATATAATCAGATTATATTGTATCGATTTTATTTCCAATATCATTCACAAAGAAAAAATAAAAATTTATTTCAATTAAAATGTTGTGATAAAGAGTGAATTAGAAAAAAACTTATACACACTATTCCATCTAAAACTTTGTCACGTTAGCTTTTAATAATATGTCAGATATTATCTTTAATAAGCCATTAAGTTTAAGCCGTTATTTCGTTTAAAATGGAAAGCGAAAAAGTACGTGAAAAATAAAAAAAACTTCCTTAAAAACTCGTCATACTGTTTCAAAAGCCATTAAACAGTATAAGGAAGATATAACATTTAAAGAAACCTATTGTCAGGAAGAAAAAAGGTATAACAGATATTGGTTAGCCGAATACCGAACACTTCTATCAGAAAGGCAGCCCATAAAGTTAAATACTCTGATTATTTTGTGCGCAGAGCCCAAGCTTATACTGTGTTGAAGTCGTATAAAGTTCAGAAAGTGGCAGATCGCAGTGCGGTAAATAACTTAGAAGCAAAAAATCGTGCGAAGAAATGAAAGTCAAGTTTTATAAACAAATACACATGTTGTGTGATGGAAGATGAAACTTAATGTTCAAGAACAATACCGGGCAAAAAAACAAACAAAATTCTCAAGAAGTTTCTTGTGTGGTAAGATATCCACCTAACTGTCCCGAACTTTGGTCTGTGGAATTGGGATCTTGTAAAAACAGAGTTAAAGAACACAGGAAAGGTATCCCAGCACATATCTGATTTTAACCGTAAGTGGACCACCTCGTCCAAAAAGGTAACTCAATTATAAACTTTTTAAGTGGATAAATTTATAAATACCGAATAATATTCCATTATATTAATGGTTGAATAAATTAACGTATTTTTGAGAAAAAAGTTAAAGTTTTTTATGGCTAACTCTTTCTTAACCCTTATGTGCGCGACAAAGAAAACACTTTATATTGCGCGGCAAATGAAAAATACGTAGAAAACGAGCCGAAATACCTAATTAAAAACGTGTTAAATATTAATAGAATTAGCAAACGATACTTATTTATTTCCTGAGATTGCACTACAATATGTTAATGGTCTCGGCCTGCTAAAAAATATTCTCCATGCGCTTCACTCATTTGTATGTTGTATCCAGTTTGATTCACCAGGGATGTTTAGGTCTCAGCCAGCGCAATCGTTGTATGTTTATACGTCTAAATATGTTCACAGTGATGTAAGTCTCATACAGCTAATGACTCATTCGTCGTCTACACTCTTTGTCAACGCATATTTGCTCATATGATTTACGAACTATTTTTCTCTCAAAAATGCGTAACATATATTTATCGGCTTTTGTAAGTACCCGTGTTTCGGAACGGAAATCACAAGCGGTTTCCGTTTTCCTGGAGATGGATGTGGTTTTGAAATGTTTGCTTAGTCCATAATAACACCTATTTGCAAGCACTATCTCTCGGTTTATGATGGTTTTTTCTCTATTAACGGTGCAACTTGATAGATTAATTCTTCTACTATCTCGAAATTATAACTGCCTGCTTGAACTTCGTCGCCATATTATATTTGCGCTGATTTATATGCAGTTACAATCAATATATTTTTTTATCCTCGTTTATACCCAGACCCCTTTTAGCTGAATCTTTCTCATTCTTTTCATATACAACAGTTAAATCTTGAATGTGTCTTTCAATGATGCCAATATCATCTGGATAAGCATATGACTTTTGTCTGCAGCGTTGCCGTTTTATTCCACTTTTTTCACAAAAGGGTTGACAAAATTGCAGGATAAGTTATCCCACTGCCTCAGACCTCTTGTTGTAGTAAATGGTTCGGAGATTACAGTTCTAATTCTTACTTTGTTCAAAGGCGCACTAATTTTACAGAAATACCGCCATCAGACAATTATTAAGCATTTAACTTATCGCCCAATGTTTACAAACTGCTCGAAAGATCTACACTATAATTTAATTTCTTTTGTTCTTATTATTTATTGAGTTTTGGCTTTTTTTATGTTTCCGTTTCTCTATTTTATAAAATAAATTCTTCACGTTTATATCTTTTATGGGCAGAGTATCATTAGTTTATGCAGAGCTACTGCCAACTGCAAACAATTTACCTACAATGACCGCATTTCCATATAAAACATGTGCAGGTGCCCGGGTACCTTCCTGCGCATTTAAGAGTGTTAAGAGTAAATTGGTATCTCATGCAAATGCTAAAAAAAATTTAGCTAGACGACTGCAAAAACACAAAATTTTTTTAAAGTTATTAGTTCTCAAGAAGTTTCAGACATGCAGATTATCAATTTCAATGAGAAAATTTGTGTTGAAAACGCCTAAGGTACCCGGTTACCTTGCAGCGCACATAAGGGTTAATTAAAAACTAAATTAAATTTGCACAAGTAAACAAATTAATATTTCAATTAAATATTTTATGATATTAACAACATTTTCTGCAGTAGTGTTGTTGATATTAGTAAACGGTTTTTTATCTTGATTAAATTTTTAATTAAAACATGTTGTTATTCAAAAAAAAAAAAAAAAAAAAACAAAAATTGGCGAGAATTTTTTCTGTGTTAATTGCAGATCAGTGGCCTGATTCTGGCAGTCGTGATCGAATACTTTCTCGAATCGAAAGCAATTTAATATCTAATTATTTTAGTCAATACTGAACGTATTGGAATTATTTTTTCAGTCTTTTAAAGCATTAATTTGAGTTTCACAATACTGATAAAATAATTTCGATTCGTTCAGTATCGACTGAAAGAATTAGAAATAAAATTGCTTTCGAATCGAGAAAGTACTCGATCAGGACTGCCAGAATTAGGCCCCAGTGTTATGTTCGTATATATGTGAGCTGCTTAAAACTTTTATAAATTTAGTAACTTTTTTCATTTAAGATTTTTAGTGATATAATGAAATATTTCGAATGGATTCTCATGATATTTTTATTTTTAAGATTTTACTAGCTTTCGATTAAACAGGTTTTTTCGATATAACTAACAAATGGGTTAGATTTAAAATATTTCTATCTGATTTAAACAATTAAAGCGTTATTAACTTTAATACCCTCCACCACTAGTTGTGAATGAGGGTGTACCTAGTTTATCATTCCGTGCGAAACTTTTTTAATATTCATCTCAGACCCGTCAACTTAGCCATGTCCGTGTGTATGTCCGTCTGTTAAATTCATGCTCACTATCGAACGGCTCAAAAGAAAATAATAATACTGGTGACTGTTTCTAGTTCTTTAAAGCAGTTTGGGTTTAGAAACCAACAAAATCGGTTAAGTAGGATGAGAACTATGAAATGTGGAACAAAACCTACAAAATATTATTCCAAAAATTAACATATTTGGAGGTGGAATGAACGGATTAATATAAGATTTCGCACAAATCCGTTTTATATAACTATAAAGTCATACTATTAAATTTCGTGGAGATCGCTCCATAATTTACCATAGGCCCCATACAAAGCCCATTCTCGAAAAACAGATTAGTATGCCGTATACCGTAAAAATAATACTATTTTAATAAAATTTGGTCTGTGATAGTTTTAAAAGACAAGAAATCACGCTGTCATATTTCGGGAACGCTAAAACCAATTTAACTTTTATATTGAACTTTGATCTAATTTAGGGCTTTTAATACCAAAATTCACTCTGCACAATTTTGTGGTGATAGATTAAAAATGTACCATTGGTCCAATATAAACTCCCCTCCTCAAAATATTTTTAGTACGATTTAGGGTTATTATGACAACTTGCCGATAGTTAAATAAAGGATTTTGTTACACGTATAAAAACTTTACTTTAAGCTTAAGGGAGCAATGCTTTAAAGGCAAGGTCATTCTACCGTTGAAAGTTAAGTTGAAATAATAAATAACTTGTTACACGTCCGGCAAAATCATATTTTTAACTAATGGCAAGTTGTAATAATGGCCCTTAAACTGTTACGAATCATGATAAATATTTTATTAAAATTAGTTCATGTTAAGTTTTATATGGCTAGAAATAAAAGCATAGAACTTTCTAATTTTCAGTCAATAATGAAGTATAAAAGATTCGGCACAGTCGGATATAGCACTGTAACTTGTTTTTTTATATTTTGGTTAAAGGTTTCCCAAAAGACTAGTTGAGATTGAGATAGTCAATTATTATGGATACTTCATGTTTGATTTCCTGCAAAGCCTCCGAACTGTTTTACAAGTACGAGTTTAAGGTCTAAGTTAACTTTGCGTGGTTGTAATGATTTTTGTTTTTTGACCTAAAACAATTTGGTTGACTTTGTCTTTTTTCTAAGATTTTAATATCTTAATCTTAATAGCTTCGTATGATTATTTATATAATACTTAAACTGGTTTTATAAAGGATTTGATCACATGTATAAGATTTGAATTGATCTATTTTTTGAATTTTTTTAAGGTATTGGTTACATAGAAAAAAAAGCAAAAGTTAACAAGAAATTTTTCTAATATTTTTAAAAATGTTCTTAATATGCATGTTTGTAAATTGTCATATTACCAGTTTTTTTTTTTTTTTTTGTAGAAATCAAATTTGTATATCAGAGTAAAAAGTAATTTTGTATCAAAAAGTTTAAAATACAAAATAAAAAAAAGTTTTTTGGTTCAAAATCATTAAGAGAGTGAACGATATGATGATTACTGAAAAATTGAATCAATTTACGCGGTAACTTAAGTTAAGTAATGATTCATAAAAAAATTTTAACGGGTCTTTAATGTATGTATTCGAATTGGTAAAATATTTTTGCCCATGGTATCAGAGCCAGACTATTATTTGTGATATGATTTTTAATATTTAATATACATTTATAAAAACAACTTCTAAATGCAATTTTTATTCAAATTATTTAGTATCAGAATATTTTGTTAATATGACAAACTGGTAGTAAAAATTTACGTCCAATTATTAACAAATATTTCATTCAATATAACAAACTCATTGTTATAAATATTTGTTGAGTTCCAACAGTTATTATCAATTTAAAATTTAATTGTATTGAAGAATATGGTATTCAATATGACAATTGATTTGCCGCTATTCTTTCTGTGTTTTATATATACTTACAAAAGTTTTCGCTTTTTCCATCGTACTCGTTGCAACATTTGTGCAAATATGATAATCCTCCTTACGATTAATTTTTAATAAAATTTGTCATATTCAGTCCAATGTTTAATTGTAAAAACGAAAAGAGTATATAGATTTTTCAGGTAAAGCGCTTTACTGTGAAACAGCAAAAAATTATTTGTGCTTCCCATAGTTACATACAAAAATAAAAGCCTCTTCTATTAGTAAAATTAAATCGTACGCCACTGTTACAATTTCACACATGCAGAAGTGAGAAATGATGACTGTTTGTCAAAAAGAAATTTAAATGATGTTTTCAACTTGTTTTTTATTTGCACTTCTTATTTTTCATTTGCTGTTTTATATATTTTTTTTACAAGAAAAACTTTTCGTAATGGAGTTCGTTGATGTTTTAAAAATAAAATCAACACATAAATACTCATATAAATACGTATATACTCACACATAAATGCATAAAACATAAAAATATACCACCAAACTGCAATTGAACTTTAACGGAAAAAGTTTTCGTTTTTCCGTTTTAATTTTTTCTTCCGGATACAGAACCATTAGAGGAAATCAGTTGAAAAATACAATACTAAAGAAAAACTAACATTTCGTTGCTAATGCAAACGGAAGTCTGGTATAGAAGCATTTCGTTTATTTACAATTGAATTTAGAAACTTGGATACATGTGTATGGAAATTCACAAAACAGGAGTTAAAGTATTGAAGAGGAAATTAAAAAAAAAGAATAAGAAAAGAAAAACAAATGGTCATTATTGAAAATTCTATTCGAGTTATTTTAAAGAAGGAACTGCTTAAGCTTAATTTATAGCAAAATAATTGAAAGTAAACGCTTAAAGATAATTCCGAAAAAAAAATTTTTTTATCCCATTTTAAATTTAAATTTTAATGAGAAGTGACTAAAAAAAATTGTCTTTCATTTTAGTTAATAAGAAAAAAAGGATTAATAAGAAAAAAAAGGGATCTAAAAGATAGAAAAATCAAAGGAAAAAAAATTAATTGACTTTATTTACAACCAACATTTTTTATAGCCATGTCGTAAAAAAAACTAAAAGAATTATAAAAAGTCGATTAAAAACTTTGAAATTTCCAAGTTTTAGCCAGCGTATGCATGAAATTATTCTCTCATGTTCTTAAAATCCCTACTATCAACACGTAGGCAGCCCTACATATCAATTTTCTGATAAAATTCTACAACATTTGCTGCGAGTCAGCGCTAATTAGAAAAGTTGTTTGGCTTTTCATGGACACACGCAATGCTTCATCTAATAAGGTCTTCCTTAGTGGCGACTCAATTGTATTTAGTGCTGAAATGCTCCAGTACATGCCAATTGCTGCGAAGAAAAATATTTTTACTGACATATCGGCAGTTTGTATGTGTGTGTGTGTTTGATTTTTCTATCTTTCTTTTACACTTTCTGCCATTTCAATCATTATGAAAATACATGGAATATCAGATAGAGAGAATATAGAAAAAACTGAAATTAAAAAATGGATTTAAGAAAAAAAGAATGAAAAGAAAATTAAAGGAATATGCTTAATTTGCATTTAATTATAAAGTTGCTGCGTAAGTTTCAACAAATAAGTTAAGATAAATAAAAATGGCGAGAAATTTTGGTTTTCTTTGATAGCCCTCACAACACACTAACATTTAAATATGTATAAGAATAAAATTTTTTCTTCTTTTTTGCAAAGGTCAATGTAGTAAATTCAACCCAATTAGCGATGCGATACTAATACTAAAGTAAGCTTTATTCAAAACTTAACCATTTTCTTGTTTTTAATAAGAAAAAATTAAAAAGATATGTGGTTAAGCGAAATATATGGGATTTAGAAAATTAGTCAAAAATATTATTTTCCTAACCGATTTCTTTTTTTACTATAGAACATTTTTCGAAGATTTTTCTTTCTATAGAAAAAATTTTCTTAAATATGCTCTTCAATAGAAATTTTTTACAATTTCACAACATGAATTAAAATTTATTGATAATTTTTTATTCTTGACTGACGCTGGGATTGGACCCAGGGGGCTAATTCTGGCAGTCGTGATCCAATACTTTTTCGATTCGAAAGTAATATTTTATTTCTAACTTTTTTAGTCGAATCGAAATTATTTTTTCAGTGTTGTTAAGCATTTATTTGGGTTTTCACAACACTGACAAAAATTATCTCGAATCGTTCAGTACCGACTTAAATAATTAGAAATTAAATTACTTTCGAATTGAAAAAGTATTTGATCACGACTGCCAGAATTAGCCCCCTGTTTTTCACGGACAGGTTGCCCTGACTAGCTTCGATTGTTACCACGCAATCTCTTCAGAGGGGTTTGCCGTTTAACACTCACCGCCATTGACGACGGATGACGCCAATAGTCAAACATCAATCCTTAAACCAAATGGTATTTTACCTTGGTAGATCGAAATTTGTTTTTTGAATGAATGATAAGCTATTTTAATTGATTTACATGTTCTCCCTTACTTCTGTTTTTCGTACTTTTTGTCAAGAATTCTTCTTGAAATCCAAAGAACATTTTTTGTTTTTCATGTTTTTGTCTTTCTTATTCTTGTTCACCTTTTTCAGCACAACTTAAAGGACAAATGTAAATATGTACATACATATATACATAGCTCGTGTCTTAGCTGTTAACAATAATGTGTATTGTGGCTATTTTTATTGAACTGTTAATGGTTTTTAATCCAAATTTCTATATTTTAATCAGACTTAAGTTCATTGAATTTAATTACCAATAAATTATTTTAATGAAAAAATAAATTTTACAACATGAAATGAATTAAAATTTATTGATAATTTTTTTTATAATATTAGTATAGATAAAATAAAATTTAAATGATAATCTAGATTTAATGCTATTACCATAATGTCGACACAAACATTTCTTTCGCATATTTATATTGAAAACAATAATAAAAAACTAAAATTGGTTTTTGTTTTCCGAAAGGAATGTTCATGTCGACATGTGGGCCAGGCATCAAATTGATTCCATTTAAAAAGAAAAAAAAAAATGAATTGTCCTTTATGAAAACTTGCAAATTTCGGGAGCAACATGGATTGGCATGGCTTTAATTACTTCTGTTTCTTAAATCAAGTGACTGGTAAGTTGCCTAACAATGGGTTATAGTTTTTCTTAAATCGTAGTTTATTACCAACCCCAAAGAAATGACAGCCCATATCGAAAACACAAATTTATTAAAGGTGTACCCCGCGACATTAATTAAAATAGCAACACAGCAATACTTCTTCTAATTCGCCTCAATCACTACTTCTGCGAAAATAAATCTCTTGTAATTATTTTGTTAATTAGTACTGCCATGTAAACACGCTTTATTTAAATCGTCTTCATAAATTAAAAAAAAAAACGGATAAAGTGAATAGTCTTAAAAGTTTAATAAAAATATCGAAAAAGTGTTGCTTAAATAATAATAAAATAATTGGATATCGGTAGTCTGATTAAAAAGTTATAAAAGTGCAATTTTCAATAAATATTTAGGTAAAATTGAAAAGCAGCGCTGTTACAGCATCCCATTGTTTCTTTCATTTGTATTTTTTTGTCATTGTTGTTGTTGAGAGAATTGTGAAATTCGCTTCTCAGTGTTTCTTTTAATGTTATGTGACGTCATTATTGCTTTACGGAGTAAGTGATTATTTATAAATTGGAGAGTGATTAAGAAAAACCTTACAAGCAATATTAATCGCGGAGCTTTGGTACATTTTATGCATTTATTTTTAAGTTAAATGAAATTTAAAAATACACATGTATGTACATACATATACATACATATATATCAATAACCTATTAAGGTAAGTTTCATAAAAATTTTATGTAAAAATATTATAACCATGTATGTAAATAATTTAAAATTAATATATTTAAAAAATAACTGTCTGTCAAGTCGGCTAAGGCCCTTATCATGTAAAACGCAACGCAACTCAAGAGAATTACATTAAAAGCACAAACACTGTCACAAACATTTTGTAATTTTGTTGCTTTTAGTATTTAAAGGTTATTTTGTTTGGATTAAGAACTACTTGTTGCGAATTTAAACTCAAGTTACAATTTGAAAATAAATTTTTAAAAACTTAAAATAAAATCAATTTTCAAGAGGGATTATACATATGTACATAGTATATAACTAGTATGCCGACTGGTGAGAACGTTCTCTTTTTTTTATAACTCTCATCACACATATAGGTTCTGTGTGAATTCAACACACTTAAGAACAACAAAAACAAAACAAAATTTGAAATTTTTTAATTTAAAATTTTTCACAATATAACACTTCATGTTTAATTTTATGACTTAAACACATAATTAATAATTTTTTTCAATACATTTTGCTAATTTGCTTTTACAATATGTTTTTATTTTTCACAAACTAAAAATTTTTAAATAAATTTTTTTGACACTAAATTTTTTCTGTTGTTAATATTATTAAAGCCAGCAGAGTAGCATTTTGTGGTATAAAAATAATATTTGAAATCATTAATTATTTATATATTATCCGATATTGCAGAATAAAAATTTAGCAAACATGGCTTTTAAAAGTTTATAAATGCAGCCAGCATTCAATAAATTGAAAATTTGTTGAACTAAGAAAATTTTATTTTGGAAAAAAAAATTGTTGCCACATTCTATACGATTTTATGCAACTATGTTTACTGGTGGAAATAGTTTTATACACCAATACATTTGAAAAAAATCTTACTAATACAAACATAAAAATGTACCACTGACAGTTGAGTTATGTACCTGTCAAAGAGTCGGCATACTAGTTGTATACTATGCATATGTATATATGTATGTATATATATGTACATACATATAAAATTCTGGTGTCACGGTGTTTTAAATAGAATTCCTCCGAAACGGCTTAACCGATTTTTATGCAATTTTGTATGTGTATTTGTTAGGTATAATAATAGGTCGCAAAGTATATTTCATATCGCTATATGGCGTAAAATAGGGCAAAAGCGGTAAAAGCTCCCTATATCTCCATAACTAATCAACCGATTTTCTTGAAATTTGGCAGGGAAATAGTTTCACATCTGGAAATAACTATGCCTATAACTTTTATCAATTATGGCGTAAAATATGGCAAGAGGGTTCACCCTTCCTATATCTTCTTAACTAATTATTATTTAGGTAGCTCAGTAATTGTTATATGATTCACACATAGAGTTGTAAAAGGCTTATTCGCTAATGGTTTGGCGAAAGATAAACAAATTTTAACATGGTTGTTTTTGTACTCTTAAAATAATCTTTAAAAGATTGATTTAGGACTTGCAAGGAAAACATTTCAAGATTAAAAGAAGAGATTGTAGTTACTCGTCAGATAATCATGAAAAGATTCGTTTAGGAGTTATATATTACACACAATCGTCAGCTTATGCAAGAATAGAAAGCGTGTGTAACTCGGGTTCAAGTCCTGTTTTCAAAAAAAAAACTGTATATTCTTACTTCTTCTTTCTTTGCTTTTTTCAATGCTTTTCATTGTTGCTTCGCAATAGGAACTGTCAGATGTTGTTTACACATACTAAACAACAACATAAACAAAATTCGACAGTTAATATTACAAAACAGTTTTAAAGAGCTCGGGGGGTTTTTTTTTGAACATTTGTTGTAGCCTCGAGTGTACCTGGAACATGATTATATCATGGAACAGCTAAACACTTGCATGTTCTTGTATCAATACATTATTACGAAAGTAAATTTAGTTAAGATTTAGTTAAATATTTTTTTTATGTTGTATTTGTTAGTTATCTTATTAGTTTAAATTGTTATTGTCATAGTTATGGGCAATTCTAGTGCTAAAATCACTATATAGAATATTCTAGAAAAAAATTGTTATGTAATGTTAAAATAATCGTACAAAATATTCTAGATAACAATGTAATGTTAAAATATCCGTTTTAGTAAAATTCAGCTTTAATATTAGTGATGGCACAATATAAATGTAGATAATGCATTCACTGGTGCCATAAATTATAAATATAAATATGCGAAATTGGGCTACAAAATCGGGAAAATCTGGAAAATATTTAAAAATCTGCTAAAAATTTGGGAAATTAAAATACTTTATTTTGTGGTTGATTTTGATTTTATTTTCGAATTCATACAAAAAATTAAAACTAGAGCAGATATTTAACATTTTTTTGGTACAATAATTAGTATTGTTGTTATTTTATTGAACTGTTAATGGTTTTTAATCGAAATTTAGATATTTTTAATTAGGCTTAAGTTCATTGAATATAATTTTCAATAATTTAATTATTTAATTAATTAATAATTTTTTTGGTACATTAAAATCAAAGGAGAACAAATATTTTTAAACAACTTGTATAATTGTTAAATAAAATATAAAAATTTATCTCCAAATACATAGTTCATATTTAGTATCATATCTTCTTATTTAAAATAATATTATACATTAATTTATTGTAAATTTCAGAAGTCATTTGTCTTAAAATAAAGACTGATTTCATAACAGCTGTATTGCAAAGCATCACTTACCACAAATGCGTGGACAAGGCATCACAAATTAAACAATGCGGAAATTTCGCAACCATCGCGCAGGGGATATTGTTACCATACAATAATGACCTTTCGGCATTGTCTAGATAAAAGTTGTAAAGATTTGGAAGCTATTCCGTTTAGTGTTGCATTGCAACACTGTGCTTATGAAATTAGACTTTATTTTGTATTTTTGTAATTTAATGAAGTCTTTTGTGCACAAAATTCCTTCAAGCAATTTTTTTATCTGAACGATTTCTTTGCTATGTTTTATTTATATTTACTTGGCTAAATATTCGTTCCACATTAGCTGATGAATGTGTCAAAACAAATATGTTTTTAATAAAAAAGCTTAGTTTTGGAAATAATATACTTGAATCAAAACTTGTAATAAATTGTTGTTTTTACTTATCAAATTTTGGAAATCAAGTAGCTTAAGCTCTCTAAATTCAGAGTCAAATGTTTGCATATCTCCTTGGAATATTAAGTTTGGAAACTGTTTAACAATTTCAAGTCCAACTCACCATTAACTAGAATATTTGAACTTATTCCTTTTAAACATTTAAATTGATCTCCAAAATCAAATGTTTTTAAGAGTTGGTCACAAAGTTCAATATAAAACTAAAATTTTTACAATGTCTTAAATTTCAAAAATTCTGCAAGTTGACAGCAAAAAATCCACAAATCTCACTTCGTCATTTTTGCAACGAAAAATTAGCAAAATGCAGGGAAATCTGCACTTCTGGCAACAGTGGTTGCATAATATTAAATAATATAATAGATTTTAAGCTTGAAAAGTATAACAGAAGTTAAGGGTCGAATATTCTAGAGTTATATATTGGCAAGAGCTAGAGTATAAATATATACTAAAGAGATGGTATAGAAGCAGTATTAGTATTAATATTTAAGTGTACAGATCACAATAGTAAGCTGTGGATAAAACCTGTAAATAAAGGTTGTGAAACTGGCTAAGTCTGAAATAAAGATTATGCCCGGAACAAATATTTTTCATTGTGTTTACATTATTTTTATTTGCAATTAAAAGAACTCAAAAGGTTAATTTAAAAGAAATAAACCAAAAACGTTATTAAAATGGCAGTAAGGTTAAAATATGTATATATGTACTTTGATTGTTTTTTAATAGTGAAGGGGCCAATTGAACAAAAAAAATAAATTCAACACATAACAGAAAGCGTCTATTTAAAAAAATAACAACGGAAACAATCACAATTCCAAAAACAGTGCCAACACACAAACTGGATAATTTTTGCACGAACATACTCACATTATAAAAATCACATGAAATTATTTTATATGTTTGTGCGAAATGTAATAAAGAACTTGTCATTGTTTTCATTATCAATAATGTCAAAGTTTTTATATAATATTTTGGCGGATTAAAACTTTCTTGAAAATCTCTTTTTTATTTTCACTTTCTAATGAAAATCTCTCTATACAGTTTTCACGACTAAACATTTTACTTGCACATAAGAGGAAATTCGGTATAAAAATCCCAAAATGTAACCAACTACGTTAGTGTTCAATTTCATAACGAATGATGGCAATATTTTTTAACCACCTCCAAGTTTGCCAATTTTGCCATTATCCGGCTAGATCTGGCGGTTTGTTTTTTCATCTAGCCATAAATGAATCAACTGTCGATGATAATCAGGAAGGCGTAGAAAATTTATTGATACACCCGACACTGCAAGACGTTAGAAAAACTGTTCTAATAATTTAAATATTGCCTGCGGTAGGAATGCAATCGTCTGCCGAATCTCCAAAAAGTAATGTATTGAAAAATAAGATAAAACCCTTATAATATTCCTCGTATGCTGAAGTTTGACCCTGCCTCAAGTTCCACATAGAAAATCAGACCATAACACTGCAAAAACTTAAAGGCATACTTTGATGTTTTACATTTCTTTAATCTTGAAAACATTAAAAAGTTGTGGGTGAAAGATGATGATGTATGATGTCAACGGATATTTCTTAAGTCCGACTTTTCCAGTTGCACTGACAGAAAAGTTTTTAGTGGTGGAAATGCTATGTCCCCTTTTACAATGTGGAAATTTAAAGGCAGACAGATGAAGTTTACTGGCGAGGGGTTAAAGAGGTAGAGCGTGTAGTACACGGCTATCTGTACTAGTCGCTTTCCGAGTTTCTTTTCCACTGTTCGCAATTTTTATGTTGTTGCTTCATATCATTTTTCTCACACCAATCTAATTTTAGTATCAATGCCCGTTAAATGTTCATCTCCGTGAACAGCGATAAATAACGAAAAAAGGAAACGAATAATTTTTGTTTCTCTATTTATTTCGCGATTGTGAATGGTTTAGGAAATTGCAAAAGATAATAAGAAAAATGTCTGCGTTTCAACTTGAACATTGTAAAACGGGATTTTAAAGGAAGTAACAGTAAAGCAATATAAAATGGACAAGAGATCCCAAAAACCTGCGAATGAAATAGGAGTTTTTATTGGTATGCTTATTGTTACAAATTATGCCTCAGTTTCTTTATAGACAGGTTATCGTACAAATGAAAGCGATCTTTAAAATTCAATAGTTTCGGATTCTATTCGTGGAAATTGTTTTGATACGATATTTCGTCATACACATTTTATTGATAATGTAAAACAACAAGATGATGACAAAATCTGGAAGCAACTTTATGTTTTTTTTTTTTTTGTGTAAAACGCATTACATTAAAAAAATATTGTTTCAGTTATATTTTATGTAAAAAACTAAAGATTTTGTTTATAATAAATAAAAGTTTAACTTGAAAAATATTAGGCCCAAAAATTGTATGCTTTGGCCACTGTTAGGTACCACCTCCCAAAATCGAGATAGAAAACATTTCTTTTATTAAAATAGGTTCTTTGCCTTAGGCAAATTGCCGTTTAAAATTTCATTAATTTAGTTTTTAATAATTTTAAAAATCTAGCCATTTTTAGTTTCAATTCTAGCCTTTTTTTTAACTGCCGAGTTGGCAACTTTGACCACCCGTTGTCAGTTTGTCACCATTTAGTCTCATTCTGACACCAAACTGTTAACATATTATTACCATAATAGTGCCATTCCAACAGCATGTTGTTTTCCTTTTGACAATACGCTGTTGGTATTTTGACAATATTAAGTTGTTATTTCGACAACACATTGCTCTCAGTCTAGTAAGGAATAACCCATTCCGAACCCAACCAATAAGAAACATATGATGTGTATTTATTTATTTTTTTTCTATTTTTAAAATAAAATTAAAGTTCACATACATATTTCATGAAAAAAACAATTGGGTTGTCCAAGAAACGCGGATTATCAGGTTATATGGTTATGTAGTTATATTAACAGCAACAAAATATATTTAAAAAAATTTAAATATATGTATTTTGGTGTTGCGATCATAACTAAGTAACCATATAATCTGATAGCCAGCCTTCCGTGAACAACCCAAATAATAAAAAATTTATGGTGTTAATTATCTTTATATAATTCTCAAGAGCAAATTGTAAAATAATTTCTCCTGTTTAGCACCTCAACAATGATATTTATAATTTCATCTCTAGATCATATATACAATTTTGATTTTGGCTTGAGAATTGAAATAGAGTCTTTCCTCTGGATGATTCATTTATTTGAGCCTTTAAGCCCAGAAATATATTAATAAGAAAATGCCACTGTTTTTTTTTTTTTAAATTAAAATTAAAAAATTTAAAATTAAAAATATCATTTATTGAAAAAAACTATTCACAATTTTTAGTAATCAATATAATCATTTTGTTAATAAGTGCAAAATCAACAAATTGTTTGCTTGATATTATGAATTTGGAATAAATTTGGTGATTGGAGAAATTTAATAATTTTATCTGTGGGCATAGCCAAAGCCGTAATATTAATATTTTGCTGTAAGCTATGTTAACATACAGGGAAAATTTCAAAATAACATTTAGTTTGGGAAACAAAGGGGTGTTCCACATAACCCTCGTATTTCACAATACCCGAAGTTAATCTATTTGAAAAAATAGTATTTGTAAAAAAGTTTTTAAAAAAGTAATATTAGTGTGACATGCAATACTTATATAAACTGGTCCAAGCTTTTAAATACTTTTAAAAAATAAATATTGTCCCTATAATAAGTTATGCCAGCACTCAGTAATACTTGTTGAATTCTAGAGCCATTCTGACACTTTTGTCTTTTATACTTATTCCGTAATATCGATTGCAATTATTTTCCATATGAAAATTTGTATGTGATACTTGAAGCGAAGTCTGGTTTTCTGGTTTTTCATACTTCCAACAATACTAATTTCGCCACTCTAAAAAAATCCTTGTCCGGCTTTATAAAAGCAAATGAATATTTTCGCAGACATTGGGGCACAAACCATTGCTATTCAAGAAGTTCAGCGAAGCAACTTCTGCGCAGAATGTGCAATTAAAATTGTACAAGACATTTTGCTATCGTGTAAATCATCACCTACTTTAAATTCAAAACTTATTTTATATAACAATTGAAAACATTTGTGTTTCAAATTAAAACTAAAAAAGAACTGTCTTTTTCATAAATCACGTTTGGTTCGGAACATTTTTGAACCGAAATCAACTAAAAAAGTGATATTCATTTTTTGTACAATATTGGCCACCATGTAGTGGTATGCAACATTTTTCGTAAAATTTGGTTATATGCCTAATATCCATGCTTAATTTTTTTTATTTCCACTTATTTAATATTCACTTATACAAACTTGCACATTCTAAATGGAAAGCTGCGAATACAAAAGTTGTAAGTTTGACAACATATGTACGCTATTAAAAATGGCAACTGGGCGTTATCTATTTGGCAACAGGTAGTTGTCAATTTGACGACAGTGGTATTTTTTACAGCTTACGATTTGACAACGCTTTGCTTAAATTTGACAACACTACGTTATCGTTTTATTACTATTGCACAAGTGGAGATTTCGGCCAAAACCCTATAAGTTTGTTATCTCTTTTCGTAGAGATAAAACTTAGTACGTGGGTATAGTAGCTAAAGGACCTTGTACTGATATTTTAAGATGTTCGCCACGCCCATATATAACGCCCCTTTTAATGTAGAAGCCAGTTGTTCTAAAATATTATAGATATACATATATATATACTTACATACATTTATATTTATACATATATCACTGTAAATGGTCTTAAGACATATATATTTCTCAGATTAGTCATTCTTAAATCTACCCCAATATAACATATGATTTTCATATGATAAACCAAATTTTCTTAGGTAACCAAATTATTATGGACTGTGCCTCGAATCGCTTAACTGACATGTTCAACAAAAACAATATTTTATAATTTGTTTTTGTTTTAAATGTAAGTTAGGCGAACGAAGCCATAATTCGGAAATAGATGAACATGCAGAATTTTTTTGTTTATTTTATTTTATTTTATTTTATTTATTTCATTCTAGAAAATATTAACACAAAAAATCAAAATTTTTTCAATATTTTTTGGTCTTTCTCGATCTTCTCAATAATAACTCTAACTATTCCATAAAGTTTCTTAATTTTAAATTTCGAAATTTATAATCATAGGGATCACTAAAAAGGTAATAACTAAAATAGTCGCCCGAAAACGGGTTTGAAGCTTATAGAACATACTTGTGAGCCTGTGGTAAGGGCCTTCAACCTCTAAGACCCCCTACAAAATCCGCAGCCTTTTTATTGATGTTATATTTTTTTAAGAAAATTTTATAAACCAGAAATTTTATATTAACAACGCGGTCAAAACTAGCAAAAATAATGTGACTCGTTAAAAAAGTGTCAAAGGCCGAAAAAAATTTAATTCATATGACAAATATCAAAAATTAGCCCACCTCTACAGCGTTGTTCAAAAAGACAAATAATTGTATAAAAACTAAATATGAAATTTGCTTAATTTCCGGCACTCCTACAGTCAAAGCAGGGTATACATTGTGATCGAAATTTCTAATTACATGTTGATCAAATATCAACATTTCTTTTTAAATTCAAACATTTTTTTTATGTTTTATCCAAAATGTACCTCTACGCATTCAACAGTGTGAGATTTAGCTAATCTAGCTGGACAAAATTAATATCTCAGTAAATAATTGAGCTAGCGTTTTGAATTTTCGTGCAAGGTATGACTAGACTAACAAGCAACAATCCATTTATTTGTTTTGCATATTCTTCGGCTTAAAATTAACTATTTGTATTTATATATGTAAGAGTATATGCACATATGTTTATTACAGAAAATTTTATATCGTCACCTTAAATGCAAAAAGACGTATCTACACTTGAATTTTTTTACAGGAGAAGCCAGAACGTCATTAAATCAATAAAAACAATTTGTTTTTCAACTTTTTTAATTTTATAGTATGAAAACTTATTTATTTTATAACTTATAATTAAATTTTTATGTTAGTTACATTATTTTATATTTTACATAGATTATTTAACATTAAATTATTTTATTCTTCGTCAGAGTCAGGAAAAGATATTTCTGGGTCTTTCAACAATGGCAAAACATCGCCTGTTAAAACTGATTTTTTAGCTTTAGGCGGTTTATGCAAATTGCAAATTACAGGATCTGATGAAGTTAACAGGCTATGCAATAAATCTGTATTTGTCTGAATTCTTGACGTTTTCCTAGTAAATTTTTCACGATAATTTCTATTGTCCTTGTTTCTTGCCTCCTGAGCTTCTTCAGACAGCTGTCCAATAGGAAGTATACTATTTTGTATTATTTCTTTTTCATGGAAAAGGATCTTTGATAGTTTTTGGTGGATTATTGATAGTTTTTGGCGTCGCTCCACATATATAACATGTTTCTGTAAATGAATAGCTTGATAAAGCTCTGCAAACTTTGCCAACAATAATGCATAGTATTAATGTTGGTAGAACTTTAAAATTTCTATTAAATAAATTTACAGTTGTTGGTACAAGTGAATTGATTGGAAAATTCATAAGCGTTATTTCATTTGATATTAATTCCTTAGTCTCTTTGACAAAAACCAATTTAACCCCAGGATTACCAATTAGCTTCATTCGATTCAGAACATATCATTTATAGAATTCACGTTTCTGTTTTTTTGATTTTTTGTTATATGCGAAAAATATTACAAGCAAAACACAAATTTGGTCTGGCCAGACCAAGAGGAGAACTTAGTGGTAAAAAGTTACCGATAACTATAGGGTTAATCGGATGGCAGTATCTAGTAGACGAGAGAGCAGAATTTTTAAAAATTATTATTTTTTCCTTAGTTGTTTTGACTTTATGTACATTTTAATAGAAACCACTAAAATGCTAAACAAACGTTTGTCAGAACTAGAGCCTTTGGAATATTTTTGTTTATATTAATTTTGCTCTGCACCATCGCAACCCCATTTTACAAGAAAGTAAATCGTATCAAAATATATCGGAATTGAAGAGAAAAAGTCTTCCAGTGTTAAACATAATCTTATTACAGTATGATCTAACAATGCCTGTAATCTTATATCAGCGTAATATTCAGTGATATTTATATCAAGTGGATAGCACAAACTCATTGACTTTTTTACCAAATCATAGCATCGTAGCACTGAAGGTTTAAAATATGTTAAATGCTGCCGTAGCATACGGTAACTATGACTGGATAAATCACAATCAATCATTAGTGCTAAAGCTTCGTCAGAAGAAAGGCTTGCTTTACTATCTGGAATGCCTCTGGTTCTTTTAATATCAGTGCCTCTTTTTGGAGAAGAAGTAATAAGTTCGTTAACAATATTAGTCGATGATCGTTTTCCAGACAAACGAATCTTAATTTCTGCTGCCATTAAAAGTTTCTAATTGTCTGAAGAATTACTGCCTGTTCAACGATTTCGAACGTTGACGTTCGCATAGAAAATAACATTTAAAACAAAAACAAATTTTAAAATTTTGTTGCTGTTTTAAATGTAATTTTCTATGCGAACGTTAACGTTCGAAATCGATGAACTGGCTATTAAAAAATTCTTTTGCTTTCCTTTTCTTTGTCCTTTCACAGCAATCTTTAATATTTTTTTCTGGTCTTCCAGCTGTGTGTTGGACTTTGGCATCACTAATAAATTAAGTTATGTCAATTTTAGAACTAAGCCAATCAGCTAGGGAGATCGATTATTCGACTTTTTTCAATAACCGGTTTTCGAATATTACGAATAGTTGATATAATAAAAAACCCGGTTTTCGGTTAAGCAAATTTTAAATAACCGGTTAACCGGTTTTAATTCGAATACTTAAAAACACAAAAATCAAATAAGTTTTTAAAATAAAACGTTAATTTGAATAAAAACAAAACAATATGCAAAGGTTAGGAACCAACAAAATACATAGATATTACTTAGATCTGACCTAACAAATATTTTACGATAAAATCCAACAAAAGTGGGACAAAATCAATCATATTATTCAAAAGGAAAATGTATATAAATTACACATTACTAAAATAACCGGTTTATTATACCAAAATAACCGGTTTATTCGATATTCGAAAAATGGACATTTTAAAATAACCGACTTGGGCAAAGCTAAAATAACCGGTTAAAACCGGTCGAATAATAACCGTTCGATCTCCCTACAATCAGCATTCGATTTCAAATATCTCAACTTAGTTGCATTTGCTTTTTTCCACTTAACGTTTATTTCATAACAAAACTTTCTTACAAAGTTATTTAACTTGGAAATGTCTATAGTCTTATCACTTCCAGTACTAACATTTCTACATAAAAAATCAAAACCACGGTCATGCCTTTCGTTTTACTTTGTAGAAAGCCAAATTTCGGAAATTTCATTACAAAAAAATGGTTCGGACATGGTGCTTTTACAGGTCAAATTTATCTGGGGTCAATTGGGGAAGGTTTTCTTTTTTGCTTCTATAAATATAAAGGTTGGTAAATGGTGTGGTAAAAAAAATTTCACTGAACAAAACTGAACACTGTAATTTTTTTTCTATTGAATATTTTATGTTAAAAAAAAACTTACCTAAAATGTATGTCTTGAATATCCAACTCAAATAAATTTAGTAGGCTTAATTTTAAAATGTAATAAAACTCCTAACTAGTTTATATATTGCAGTCTAATATTCAAAAAGAATTTTAAAAAAATATCAAAAAACAACAAAATTCTTACGGCCCAAGTTATAAAAAATATAGCATGTCAATAAAGGGTTTATGAAACGGATTTTCGTACAAAATTTTATTTTTTATAACTTAGGCCGGTAGTATCCAAACATTGATTATTTTTAGCAAGAATTATTATTTTTATATTTTTATGAAAATAAAAAATGTCATTTTGTGATACCGTTATAAAATTTTATTGTTTACACATTTTTTTTTAAACTTGTTTTTGTAAATACCTGGGTTGTTTTTTATTGTATTAAATTTATTTGATACAAAAAAAAGTATTTTTTTTAATTAAATCCCGCTAACACAATGAAATCTGACATTGTGCATTAGTTGGAATTTTTGACGCGTTTTTTGCTCTGCGTACTTTCCAGGAAAGTCCTTAAATTGGCATTTCTCTCGTTTACATCACTGTGTTTATTCTTTTTTAATTTAATCTATCAAACAGAAATGTTCCCAATTATAAAGAATAAATAAATTTTTTAACAGACATCAAGTAAGAGAATTATTCATCATTATAATTTTTTGATGCGAAATTATTTTTAAAAAAGCTGTTTCCTCTCCGTTTTTTTTGTTGTTTAAGCTTATTTATTTTATTTGTTTTATTATTACTTTTATTTTAGTTTAAATGCTTAGAATAAGTATAATGCTTTCATTAGCATTGTCGGTATTTTGCAGAGCTTTAAAGCAATTTAAGCATTGGAAATTGCTGGAAGTTTTTTAAAAGCTTATGAGATATGACTTATTAATTTCCAACGACCTTGTATATTGGCGCCCTTAAGGTACAGAACTTTATTGTAAAGAATTTTGTTTTGATTGACATAAATAATGAAATAAGGCTCAGATTGTTATATGTATACACTGATACAAACATGGATTGTTTAATTTATAAAAAATTGTATTAAAATAATTATTTATTGTGCATTTGAATACATAGTAAGGTATTTTTGAGATTTTTAAAAATAAATCGTATTTTGTAGGTTATGTACGGTGTCGTACAAAAAAATTAACGCATTTAATAGATATTGTTCGACCATTTGAATTACAGAATTCCAAGCAGAAATTATTTTACAACCATCAACAAATAATAGCTCTTGTATTGTGGTAGGCTGTTCCATCATGTTTCTATTCACTGATAACCAGGACGTTGTGGCTTTTCTCTAAATTGAGCAATATAAAAGAACTATCTTTCTTTTCAAGCCGATTTTTGTCATATTTGGGTGTTCTTTTCGGGTCATCTGCCAATCGTTTTGAACGGTATTTTCCATTAGACACGTTTAAATTATTGCTTCCATTTTATTCCTCTGTATGATGATTTATAAACGGATACATTTTGGTCCATTCCAATAACACCGCGCATTTTTGAGTTTTAGGTGAGTATTAAAGAGAAGCGTAGAAGAAGATTGGCACTTATGCAGCTCATCTATCTTTTAGTTGTTTTGGGCATACAGCATCTGGAATACCTTGTAACTCGATTGCAGCGCATCTTCTCCACTCAAATAACATATATTTTCTGGAGGCACACAAATGGCATACAAAATCTTCACTACAAAACTTTTCAATATAGTACGAACCGCTTTTTCTAGTTTCATTTTGCTTTTTTATTGTTAAAAAATAAGTAAAATAAAAAAAAACAAGTTAGAAAGTATAGTTGGTCAAGCCCGATCATATGATACCCTACAGCACAGTATTTGAGAACAATTTTTTGCAAGTGTACCTATTTGGGACCAGTTTTGAAAAATTCAGAAATTGCTCCTATCTTGCCTCGTGGTTCTATTTCTTAAAAAATGCATGGCTTATGTGTCCATATAAATATGAATCTATTTGTTTTAAATTTCATTAAAATCAGTTTCATAGTTTCTGGGACATTAAAAATTGCGATTTCATTAAAATCGGTTTGATAGTGGACACAAAGACCTTATTCCGGAAAGCTGCTTGTACGGGCTCTCTATGAACTTGTTGGCCGGTTCGCCGCATTTTCAATAGGCCCCTTGTGCAAATTAGAGCCTAAGTACCAAATTTCATCAAATTATCTTCAAAATTGTGGCCTGTACTTGGCGCACAATGTTACATGGACAGCCAGCCGGACGGGCATCGTTAGATCGACTCAGAGAGTGATTCTGAATCGATCGGTATACTTTAAGCTGGGTCCAGGACCAATATTTTAAGGTGTTACACACATTAGCACAAATGCACAATACCCTCTCCACTATTGTGGTGTAGGTATAAATATGGTTTGTCTTATATTTACTTTTATTGCCTTTGTACCCGTGTGTCCATATGGACACACCTATAAAATTCATTAAAAATATACCTCATAAAAACAAAATTTAAAAAAAGAAACGACTTTGCTTTACTTAGTAGCCCTCTAGCTGTATTATTCATCAAAAGTGTTATGATAAAAAATAACATATAAACAAATATTAAGCAATACTTATTTTTTCATCTCAAAATATCCTAATTATTTTCGTTTTTTAATTTTCGTACTTTTGTTGCCGCGCTGCTTTTATCAAACATTCACCAACTGAACTGAATTTTCGCAACAAGGAACGTTGATGCTTAGCAACTCAACAATGGGTGGTACATAGAGTTTTTTTATTCCCGGGATTCCCGCCCAAATTTGTTTGTTTATTTATTAACTTATTTCTCTTATGAAACTAATATTTATTACTGGCTTTTACGCTTAAAATAATTAAATCTAGTACCTTTTATATACCAAAAAGTAAATAAATCAAGATTAAAGTAATTTTAGGACACTTAAGGAGTAATTTTAATGCCAATAGCATTTGCATAATTAGAATGAAAGTTTTGAAGTCTTAGTGGTATACAGTCTTCGGAGGGGCGATTAGGAACTGAAACCACAACATTACGAAGTAGGAATTCTAAAATAATTTCACGGTTTAACAAATTTAGCAGAAAGGAGAAATTTTATTTTACTATATATATTTAATAACATATTTTTTTACAATTTTATAACCCTTAATCAGCACTGGTGTATGAAGGTATACTGAGTTCGTCATTCGATGTGAATATTTATTTAATATTCATCTAAGGTCCGATAAAGGATTTGTATTGTGGGTTCTTCATTCGTTCTTAGCCGATTTAGCCATATGGGTGTCAAATTGTTTCTAGATCTTCTAGGCTGTTTGGGATTGAATTCGTGCAGAATCGCTTCAGTAGGAAACAAGTTATGCAATCAAATGTGTGGCGAATGCACCTTTTGTCATTAAATTTCAACAAGTTCGTTTTTTAAGGCACCAAATTTCGTGAATATCGGTCCATAATTTACCTAGAATAATCTCGTTAATCATGTAAGTATGGCTTCAAGCGTAACGAATAATGCTTTTGTGGTGCAATTTAGCAAAATCTACTTTCATAAGACTCAAAATTACTTGAAATGCCGCATATAATGCACAATCTTGGAAAACACTTTACTACGCCCTTAACCGTAAAAACTTATACATAGTATTATTGTAAAATTTACACTTCAGTGAAAATAGGTCTATAATTTATCATTGGCCCTATATAAAGCCCATTCTTAAACGATTAATAAGCCTTTAACTGTAGCAAATGTAAATATGTAAAAAATAATGATATTAAGTTGGATTAATCTACTAAAGACAGTAGTCCGACATACATTTACTAAAGTTTAAGAAAACGTTTTTCTTCAAAATTTCCCGGGAATCCCGCAATTAATTCCCGGGAAAGCGGGTATAGAAAACAATTGAAAATCCCGGGAACAAACTCTAGTGGTACAGCTATTCTAAACCAATTTGTTTACGTATTCTGACTCTTTTAGCAACGGCTTAATTTGTGTCCATATGGACACACGGGGTCAATTCGGGTAAAAATAGTTTGAACGTGATATCACTTGCATACTGATCGGAATTCTTGTTTAAAGTGTTTTGATCCATTCAGTGTCTACTTTAGTTTTATTTTTTACATAGATTTTGCCACCATTTTTTTGTCAACGTCATCAGAATTTGCTTCGTCTTTTCACTCCATTTCTTTTCTTGCAAAGAAATGCATGCATATAGTATGAGAGTATTTATTAATTCAGACAAGCATACATACATATAAAATACTATATACAGTTATGTATAGTTGTAGTTGTCAGGATATTCGTATACATAGTTACAATAGCTAAGCTGCTTTTAACCAGTGTTTAAAAATGCTTGACTATTTTTAATGTTTTTGTAATTGCTTAACTTAACTTAAGAAAAAGAACACAGTAAAAGCAAAAAGCAAAAGCAAACGCAGAAAAAGTGAGAGTAAATAATTTATTTATTCTCACCATGTTTATGTTCTCAGCTTAAAAAGCCAGCCAAGCAACCACTTGAAAAAAAAAATTGCTGTTGCTGTAAGTAATAAGTTTTTGTTTATTTTTTTTTTTGCTTTGGCTTAACTGTAAATTGATGTGCTTAAATTCAGCGAGTATTAACTTCTTTGCTGTTTTTGACTTCATTGCTGTTGCTTGCTGTTGCAGGCGTTAGTTTCCTAGAATATATACATAATTACATAACACAAAATAAACAAATTAGTTTAAAAAAACGTGTAGTTTCATTTACGTATGTATGTACCTATTTATTAAAAAAAAAAAACGCAAAATACCAAAAAAATTCGAAACAAATTCGACAGCAACAGCAAAGAAGTTAACTTGCTGACTTTAAGCGCATCAAAAGCAAAAAAAAAACAATCAAAAACTTAATACTTACAGCAACAGAAAATTTGTTTTCTTAAGTGGCTTCTTTGCTGACAGATTTAGCAGAGTACATGCACATAGCGAGTTTAAACAAATTATTTACTCTCTTTGTTTTGCTTTTGCTTTTTTGCTTTTGCTGACTCGTAATCAAAGAGTTAAGTAAACACTTAGACACACAGTTTTTTAATTTGCTGCAAAAAATGTAAACAAAGCAAAAATGTGCGACTGTTGCTATTTTTAAGCAAGCAATTTAAACACTGCTTTTAACAAGCTCTTAGGCTAGTTATGTATTCAACATCGTTTTATTAACGGTTACACATACATAGACACCGACCAACTGACTAAGTAAGTAGTTGCTTTGGAGTGGATACGGACAGACAGATAAGTCTTTACCACTTTATACTCTTGACTCTTTTAGTGTTTTCTTGTTAAACTTATTTCATTTTTCTTTAATTTTATTCTCTTTGCATACATGCATCCATCTTGTATTATTCTTTATATTTTTTTAAATTTTTTCAGAGTTGCCTAGCGGTTACACATTTATGCAAATATAGTTTACAGCATCTTTTCGTGTTTATGCATTCTGTTATCCATTTTTAATGATAACACCGGGTAAGGATTCTTTTCCTTTTATTTTGTTGCATAAACTTACATAGAATGTTGCAATTTTGATTAACACATGTTTACTGTCATGAATAAATTAAATTGTTTTTTTCACTTGTTTCGAGTAACGTTGACATTCATGGAATGGAATTAAGATAATTAAGAATTTAACTTTACACACAAGGGGTATCGGAATAAAGAAATAAAGTGTAATTGCTGTAAAATAAGCCAGGATAATATTTTTGTGTTTATTTAATATTGTTTATATAAAGCTTAAAATTCCGAATTGTATGAATATGAACAATCTTAAAACTTTGGCAAATTTTTACGTTTTTTGAAAAACTTTATTGACTTATGTATAGTGATAATCGTTTACTTGCTAACAACAGAAGTCAACTTCGCTCGTCAATGGCATGGGCCATGAGAAGTACATTTTAAGCAGCTTTAAATGTTATTCTTCATTTTCTGTCTATTAAGCAGTATGCGGTGGGAATAACAGACAGAAGTTTTCTTAGACTGAGGGAACTTGGACTGTTAGAAAACGATAGCTCGTTTGCATATCTTGGATGAGTGTAGTATTCGTGGTTATTACCTGATCCCGACCAAGTTCACGGTTTTCGTAGGAAGAAGGATTTACTTTGAGCATTTAACGAGTGTGGAATAACCGTCTACTGGGAGCTGGTCAGGTCAGGGCAGACTGTATGAGGGATTTGTTGTTTTAAGAAATGGCTCTTGGCCAGGGGGCTCGGGTGCCGGGGTCTACCTTGAGTATATAGATACTAAAAGACCACAAAGGCTTCCTGACGTCTGCAGTTTATTTTTGGCGGTGATTATAAAGATTTTGAAGGTCGTAACATTGATAAGGGGTAGGATTTCTCTGAGCTCGAAGGGAACTATATGTATGGACAGGTCAATTTCAAAAATCTTCTGTTCAATAGTTACATAATGTTGAACTAATAAATTTAGCAAAGCATTGCTCATCTCAAATCGCTTTGAAATATGATTTTTAAAGGAGTGTTCTTTTCCGAAAGTTTTTTTTCGATAAAGTAAACAAACCCATATGCGAAATCGTCTGCACTTAACTAACCCTAGTTGGTAACTGTTAGTCGAAACGACGAAGCTCATTTACACTTTATCATATAACTTTTTATGTGTATTTAAATTACGTTCTTACTTTCAACAACGTAAGCTGATGATGGAAGCTTTAAAAAAATAACAAATTTTAAAACACAAAAAATTAGTAAAAATTCGTATCAAATTTTGAAAGAGAAAAAAACTTTTTTACTTTAAAAATCGCTAGATTACTTTTAAAGTTCATCGCTTCGACGAAGAGTAACTTCAGTGTACTAAAATGAAGAGTTACCTTTCAGGGTTAAATAAAAAACCGTTTATCAATCACACAAACTATTGAAAAATAGGCATGCTTTTCTATAAAGATTGATAATTTGCAAAAACTACTAAACTAATCTTATTTAACTTATTAAAAAGTTTACAACCAACAAGTGTTAATATTTTGTTATACAATTTTATATTAAAACGGGACTTAGAACATTTTTTCTAACATTAATAGACTTAGAACTTCTACGTTCCATTGCAAAACAACAAATAAAACATATTTAATATTTTTTTTTGCCAACAATATATTTTTGTATACTCTATTGAACTGCATCTAAAATTTTATTTTAAAAAATGTTGACTAAGCTCCTTTACGAGTGAAGGTAACGATATGTAACTGAAAAGTTAGTAATATCACAAGCGTATTTTGGCTATTGAATTGTGCTCATGTTTTATATGAAATATTATCACAGAAAAAAGTGTTTTATCAATTAAAAAAATGGTTTAAAAATTATTTAAATTTAATTAATGCGATAATTGAATCAATTATTTTCTTAGTTGAAAGAAAATTAAAAATTTAATATTGATGAAATTAACATTTTAGTTATTTTGAAATAAATTTTCAATATAAATTTGAATTAAATAACAAAAAACCTTAATTGACTTTTTTCGTTTAAAATAAAATAATTTAAACATGTAGAATTGTTGTTGGGAATTGTCAATATTTATTTAAATCAATTAACACATTGTTTGAAATAACAAAGTTTTTTGATCACTTTTTTAATTAAAATTAAAAATATCATTATTGAAAATATTTTTTCAAAATTTTAAAATTTTTAGTAATCAATATAATCATTTTGGTAATAGGTGCAAAATCAACAACTTGTTTGCTTGATATTATGAATTTGGAATAAATTTGGTAATTGGAGAAATTTAATAATTTTTTATGTGATCGTAAAATACTTTAATTTAATATTTTGTGTGGTGTCTCGTTTTAGCAAGAACCGATTTCGAAAGTCGAGACATTTATTCCACTAAACTGTAACATATTTCACTAAAACTATATTTATTTAAAAAAATTGTGCCAAATACCACGAAAAGAACTTGGCGTTTAAAGTAGATTTTTACCATATATAATTCAATTATCATTCTGTATCAACCACCATAAAAAAAATATGTTTCCTGACTCCTTCAGACTGCCAATTTGCATGAAAAGCGTTCCCGTACGTTAAATTTGTGTAAAAGAGAGCGGTTTAAAAAAAACAAAATCCTCCCTTTTCTTGCACGAAACTCCCAAGAGTGTCCGTTAAGAGAATTTAAAAAAAAGTTCCGTAAGAGATAGTTTACATATTTAAGAAAGTAAATCAAAATACTTTGACGTTCTACTTTGTGTTAACAATTTGGTTTTTGTGTGTCCTCACTTTTGTGTTTTTATGAGAGAAATTTATTCTAAGGGCCTTTTTCACCAATTCTATTAAATAACAATTTATGTTTAAAATTCGTTTTTCATGTCAAACAAAAATAAAATTATATAAAAACCTATATTTAAATATTAATTGATATTTTAATAGAATTGGTGAAATAGGGCCAGTCTCATTTTCTAGAAAATATTTTTAATAATTTTTTTAAGCGGGTATTACACGATCATATTTGGTATGTCAGATATGGTATAATGAGGGCTTTGCTATTACCCTATCATGCCAAGTATGTCCGACATCAGTATACAAGCAAACACTGAATTGTGAAGTTTTATTAACGTTTTTTAATTTTTCTGGAAGTTTTTCATGAGCATTTTCTAAAGCAAAATGTTGTATATATTACTTTTTATCTACCAAAATTGTGGCAGACTTTCATACAATTCAAAAAACTCTTTTTAAAATGCGCCATCTTGACCCTTTGCTTGCGAACACACAAATTAGAAGACAAAATCTACGAGTATGATGGTATGATGGCATACATAAATATCAAAAAATTTGGAAAACCATCAAACCAAACTGACAAACATAACTTTTCTACTATCGACTGGCTCTGATAAAGCTCCAGCCTTTAAAAAGTCGTAGAACAATGCTGAATGTGGCGTATATTTTAAACATTATTAATGGTGAAATCTACGCTGGATTTTTAATAATGAGATTTCATTTAATATTCATCAACACTCATCCCGAAATTTCATGCCGTTATCTGTAAAATTTTTCAGAGCGAATAATGGTGTAACACTTTCCATTAATTATAAAGATTTATTGATTTTTCTTTGAAGCCAAAGTCAAAAAGTAGATCAATAATTGATTTTCTTAATTGTTGGTAAAGCTAATGTAATGTAATCAAATGTTACTTTATAATCTATGTTATTTAAGTGTAAATTTAAATTTGCAAAATATATGTAAGAAACATAGAAAATTAATAAATAAATACGAGGTCGGATCAATAAGTCCGTGACTTTTTGAATGAATCACAGTTTCTTTTTTTAAAAACATTTATTTTTCAGGATAATCTCCTTTAAGCTCAATACACTTAGTCCAACGTTTCTCCAATTTGTGTATCCCTTGAATTAAACACAGTTTTTTTTACAAAAAATAAAATTATTTTTCAATATAATCTCCTTTTAGCTCAATACACTTAGTCCAACGTTTCTCCAATTTGTGTATCCCTTCCAAAAAATAGGATTTGTCGAGGTCCATTAAATAGGCATTTGTTTGACCAATAATTTCATCGTTGGAGCTAAGTCTCTTTCCACCGAGCCATTGTTTAGACTGTTGCTTGGACTCCGGAGTGTTGTAATGGTTCCATGTTTCGCGCCGCGAAAACCCATTCGAATTGCGGTTAAGAAACTCAAAACAATCCTTTGAAGTTGTCACACGATTACGTTTATGTCTATTGACAGGTGTTACTTGTTGGTAGCAGTGTTGCATTTCATATAACTACGAGAGAAGTTCGAAAAGTCACTGACTTATTGATCTGCACTCGTAAATAAACAAGTATGTTGGTATGTCATCATACCATGCTGACATACCAAGTATGACTGTGTAATACCCGCTTTAGCATTAAGCGTTAAAACCTATTAAATATAAATAACACAACACATGAAAGACAACATTCTTAAACACATAAAAGACAAAACTCTTAATAAAATACATATTTAAAAAAATACAAAAAATGCATTAGAAAAATATTTGGTGGGTGTTTAACAGGAAAACTGAAAAATTCAAAACGAAAAATATAAACAGGATACAAAATGAAATAAAAAAAGTACGATAGTAAATTTAGTTCTTTTATTTTCTTTAATTTTTTTTCTTCAATTTAGTTTATTTACTTGTGCATGCACATTCAGTTAGTAAAAGACCATGTAAACATTCATGTTTTAGAAGAATTTACAAAATAAAGCCTCTATTCATAAGAAAAATGTTTGGGTGCATCGTTTTAGTCGTTGCTCTAATACATTTTTTGTGATATGTGTTTAGTATTAGTTATTTTTGAGGATTTGTATTCTTTATTTGTTGGATTATTCTTCTTTACAAAACAGGAAGGACAAACACACTAAAAAGAACCACTGAAGCAAATGTCCTAAAAACATGAAAAAGTTGCGAAAAAAATCAACAACTGGTATGTGGGTGTTTTTTTTTAGGATTTTAAGCCACGTTAGCATAACTGGTAATAGTTCGTTAAAAAAAATATAACATGGTGGAAAAAATACATATTTATGTGAATTGTAACATTTGCTCAGTCGCCGAAGGGCGCAGTGAAAACATTAATCAGAGAAGACCAGACTTTACACAAGGGCTATTTGGTTTGGAAGAATTGTAAACTTTACAAAAATCATCTAATGGTTTTAAATAACCATACTTCAAGGTTATCTTGTAAAGAAATGTATCCATTCGTTAGGTTTAATTTTAATTGAAGCAAATATAAAAACGTAGGAAAGTATATTCGGTCAAGCCCGAAAATTTGAGCCCTTCTATCGCACTATATAAAGACAAATTTTTAAGAGTGAATCCTATTTGGTTCCCATGCCCAATAATGGACTCGGCATAACCAAATTATGTTATGAGTTTTAGATTCATATAAGATTTTCTTGTGCCGAATATCATCTTAATATTAACATTTATGTGAGTTTTGTTTATCTAAACCTCTTCTTACCTGCCTTACGTCCTCACTTTTGTTTACCCCTTATATTGTAATATCTTATATATCCCACCCAGAGAAAAACTAGGTTTACATATGGTCACCTCCAGCAAAACTATTTTTAAATAAAATTGTAAGCATATTATGGTTAATTTAACCATATTATTATCACCGACAACCGTATTATGGTTAAATGTATCCTCCATCAAGAAGGCACAACCATATTATGGTTGCCTCCGAACATGTTTTGGTCAATAATAACTAAAATAAGTTTAACACTTATAATAACATGGTTGGTTTTCAACCACAGCTAGTTGCTCTTGGAGATGAGAAAAATACTATTGTTAATTTAAAAACAAATTATTGTCAAATTTAATGTTTAGAGGCAACCATAATATGGTTGTGGCTTCTTGATGGAGGACTAATTAAACAATAATATGGTTGTCGGTAACAATAATATGGTTAGATTTAAACATAAAATGGTTAAAATTTTGTCTAAAAATAGTTTTGTTAGAGGTGACCGTATTTAAACATGTTTTTTCTCTGCGTATGTGCTATAATTAACAAATCAATATTGAAATATACTGGTAGTTCATTTGTGTGCAGTTCTTTTATATGAAACCGCTAGTTTTTTCGCTAATCGTAACATGATTTTATTAATAAAGCCTCTGGTTTCGTGTTTTTATTTACAATTATACAACAACAAAAAGGAAGTTATAACCCTGCGGAAATTTGTGGCAATTGCTCTTAAAGAACTTATCCCGTGCCCAGTGAATACAATATTATAATAATAAGGAACGAATAGTGGTAGATGAAGACAAGACATAACTGGTGATAATGTGTTTAAAGTATAGTTACTCCAGAGGATTGATATGACTGGATTTTGTGCGGGAAGTGGCTGATTCTAGCTGGTTCTATTACTTTATATGAGGGGAATCTGTTTTTTTAACATGGTTCATTCGGGACAAAATCTGTTATTTCAGTGACCAGTTACAAAGTGTCAAAAATATGTCAACTAACCCCATCCTAGGACATCGCCATGTTAAAGTGACAAGTCCACTTCATATAAAGTGTTAGAACTAGAACCGGTCCCTACCGCCTTAGACGTGTCACATGACAAGTTTGTTGTTAGTTAACTTTTTCCAAGGGAAAATATAATTTTTAAGATGTTCCACAAAAAAATTCAAACTGTAAAATGTTAGAAGGTTTTTTTTTTGGGACGTAATGCCCCAAAAAGATTGGTATTTATTATCGAGTGGGATTAATTTTCTCAATATAAGTTAAAAATAAAAGTTTTGTTGTTTTGTGTGAGCAGAGAGCCTTATTGGGAAATAATACCCCACCGTTAAAACATATTAGTATTAAATGGCCCAGTTTTGCCTTATAAATAAGTTTGCCATTAGAATTAAAAATGAGAAAGAAAAAACTTCGGCGTAAAAGAGTTAAAGCGATTTTGGAGAGGGAGTTTATATGGGAACTATGGTCAATATAAGCAAAATCACCGCAAAATTTTCCCATGGATAAGTAACTACTACAACAGGTATCGGTGTTAAATTTTATATCAATACCAACATTTAAAAGGAAGCTATGGCAAGATATATTCGGGAGCGGTATTTGTGGGTAGATATGGTCAAATAAGGGACGACTTAAAAAAAAAATTTGTAACCTGATTTATGTTGCAATGTTTGAGCCAAATTTATTCTTAATACCAACATAATTGTAGTTTATGGGCACATAGCCTATTCCGGATAGAAATTTGTAAAGGAATAATGTGAAATTAAGAACCGATTTGTACCATTCTTATGATGTATGTACGTACCAAATTTTATCAAATTATTTTTAAAATTGCGACCTGTACTTTGCGCAAAAGGTTACATGGAAAGACAACCAGCCAGCCAGACGAACGGACATTGTTAGAAAGTAAGTCTGAGTCGATCGGTATAGTAAAATGATCGGTAAAGTAAAAGTACCAATATTTGTTAGTGATACACACGAACTTTGTCTATTATTGTTGTGTGGGTATACAACTGGATACCTAATTTTTGTTACAGAATTGATTCTTATACACATATATTTAATATAATGCTATACTTAATATGTCAAGTGGGCCCTTAGTTAAACACTTTTAATATTTGTTTTAACTATTTATTTTATTAATATCCTGAAAAATGTTTGGTCGTACCCGTTTTAGGAAGTTTTTTAAAAGTACATGCTCTATGTTCCCTTATAAATGTAAATTTTATGTTATTTGCTTAAATGTGTTTGACTTGAAATGCAAGTTTATGTTTTTTTTTTTTTGTAATTTCGTCTATGTGTATAACTACCCTGTAGTTCATTTACTGCAAAGAATCTCTTGGATTACAATAACTTTATTAAGAAAATCGAGCAAACCTGTGTGTCTATGTAAGATTAATAGTGGTTGCTTAATATTGATTGTTTTATTATTAAAAAATTTAAATTGGTCCGAAGTCATCTTTAATTACTTTAAGGTCTTCTGGTAATTTATGGCGAGAAAGATGCTAATGTGATGCAACGAGTCAGAAGTATTTTTTTAGATGACGTATTGGAAGTAGTCAAAATCGATTCATTATATTATTTAGATAGCACACAAATGCCCTCTACGAACAAGGGCCCAACTATAATATGCATGAGATAGCTTAAGCAACTGTGTGAATACATATAAATCATATGTACCGAGCTATGTTGAACTTAAGGAGACTGTTCGTTAAGCTTTATAAAACTTTCGTGTTTTATACTTTTTAAAGTTATTCAGGATTGTGATGGCAAACGATTTGAGACCAAAACTATTTGAAACCAATAAAACCGATAAAAAATTTATTTCTAATGAATTTTCCTCTTTTTTCCTGCCTATATTCTTTCAAACTTTAGTATATATGTATATCGTTCCTTGAATTAAGAAAAGGCGTATCTAATAAATAAGACTTTTTTAAGTTTAAAACATAAGACTTGATAAACAAAATATATATAAAAAGCTTATGCATAGTTTTCGAATTGTAAAAAATGTCTCAAATTAAAAAAAAAATTGTTTATGTTAAATACGTCTTTTTCTAAATTGAAGTAACGATATGGTAATTGAACTATATTTTAAAAAAATAATTAAGACTTTTATTCAGAAATAGATGTTAAATTTGATCGAAATTCATCGCACCTCCCAAACTTGATTATTTGAAAATCGATCAAGTTTCACCATATACCTGAATATTCCTTTAATTATTTCCAAAAGGAAAGAACAATTTTGCAAGTTTCTAGTTGGGAGAAAAAGTCAGATAAAGGTTCATAAATACAGACACAGAGCATACAGGTCATAAATCAATTAGACATGAAGAATGGATATCTGAAGAAACATGACGTATATACAAACGTGCATGGACGAATTCCATAGCACAAGAAGCCCAAGCTGCAGCTGAAACAAACTAAACTAGTGACTTACATCGACTCACTAAGAAGTAAACGAATAATAGCACGTCAGTCTCCACCAAACTAACAAGGGATAACTCCGACACAATCATCACATCTAAAGACGAGAAGCTTGAACTCTGGATTACAAACTTCTCTTAAATGTTCTCCACAAGCCCTCAAATAAATGCGGATCATAATACACTTTTCAATATCAGCACTACTCCTCCAGAAATGTTTGGGATCATACTTGCCATTACATCGCTTAAAAACAGCAACACCCTAGGCAGCGACAAAACTTCTTCTGAAGACAAACTCGAGAACGACGGCAAAACTGATTCTACCTCTTACAGAAGAAATATGGACAACATAAAGAATTCCAGGCGAGCTCAAGGAAGGCATTATTCTAAAAACACATAAGAAAGGCGACTAAGCAAATTGCAACAACTGGCGGGGAATCACTTTATTAAGCATGCTGAATAAATTAATATCTCACGTTATAACCAAAAGGTTATCTGACGAATTAATGTCAACTCTGAGAAAACAACAGGCTGGATTTTGCCCTAACAAATCGTGTGTGGATCATATAAACTCATTGAGTGTAATCGTAGAGCATTCAGTTGAATGGAGGTTGCCTCTGTACCTTATCTTTATTGATTTCGAGAAGGCGTTTAACACCGTGGCCCATAATGTTATCTAGAATGATCTCGAATGTAAAGGAACCGAATAAAGAAGGCCAAAAATTATTTTGGCCAGCTCAGTAAACTGTGGAAATCGTCCTCAATACCACGCCGTGTTAAAATCAACATTCTCAACACCAATGTAAAATTAGCTCTGCTATATGGATGTGAAACTCGGAATGCTGCCTACCTAGACATTAACACCTTGCAAGTTTTTATAAATAAATGTATCCGAAGAATTCTACGAATCTTCTGGCCACGAACCAATTCAAGCAGCAATCTCTGGGCTGAAACACATCAAATACCTTTGTGTGTAGAAATACAGAGAAGAATGTGGAACTGGATTGGACACATACTCCGTAAGCTACTGTCCAATCTTGCCAGGAATGCTATCGAGTCGAGCCGCAGAAGAGGCCGACCAGGGGGGTTACTCTGTATTGCGATGCGAAAGCAAGTTCGATGCGAAAACTAAATGCGATGAGACTACAATTTGGTACTCTGTATCGCTTACGCAAACGCTTTCGCAAAATATGTTGAAAAAGAAGCAACACTGGCACCACAAAATAAACAAATGCGAAGAATGACCAAATGTAAGTAAAAATATTTTAAACAAATTTTTAGTGCGGTACGTGTTTTTGTTATAAAAGTTTAATAACAAAAAATAAATGATGATGGATTCAGTGGCGTTATGGTTTGAGGAAGAAAATGAACATGTGGAACGTCTGTCTAAAAACTTTCATCCAAACAGCTACGTTTGGCAGCAGGCGCTGATTCATTTAAAATGCTATTTTCATTTTGCGAAGATAAAAAACTTCTTCTGCAGGCTCTTTGTTTGCTGTAACATCGTGACAAGCATTGCTAATTGTGCCAAAGCATGTTGATGTTGGCAGCCCGTTGACGGTTTCTTCCATATGAAGAAGATTTATGATCTGTTCCTCCATAGAGGAAAGCGGGCAATATTGTGAGACACCATATCCCGTGCTGGAAATGCTCATTTTTTTCCTGCTCATCTTAACCTTCGTGTGGGTTTTTAGGTCAGACCAAACCTACATGTACAATACTGTGATAGTTTCATATTTTATATAGAAAAAACATAATAGGATTACTTTTTTCCAAGCAGCCACATCCCTTACAGGAGGTCCATTAGAATTAAGGTCGTCAGCCAGTTTTGTCACAAATTGTTGGCGCGTTGTTTGGCATTTCCGCACTGCAACTGTCCCTTGGCCAAATCGCTGTGTTGCACCATAAAATCAACTAAGATTTCGAACTGCCGCTGCTGAGTCTGTAACTTTTTCGGCTTTTCCCTAAAAAAAAAAACAATTTAGATATAAATATAAACATTTATTTGTGCTTACTAACATGTTTCGTTTCCTTTGCGTTTGATATTTTGTTAGCGCAAGATATTTGAGCTTAACGAACGATTTTGACATACGCTTTTGTATTACAGAGTACGGTTATGCCAGATTTGCGAAAGGAAAACAAAAGATGCGAAAGACAAATGCGCAAACGCATTAAAGAGTACTAATCAATCGATTTGCGATCATTTGTCTTTCGCATCGCAATACAGAGTAACCCCCCAGCACATACATGGCGCAGCAAAATTTAAAGCGGGTCTAAAAAATGCATAAAATCTGGAGTGAAGTAAAACCTATTGCGATAAACAGATCTGAATGGAAGAAGTTTATTGCGGCCCTATGCTCCCTGTAGGATCGATGGGGAACATGTATACACATATATAAATTAAGTACTCAACAATTCATTTTACCAAAAAAGAAATTTACACAGAATAATGCTCTTCAGTACAGAACTGTTCCGAATAATACAGAACGGATGTCCACCGTAGATATATGGTCCAGTAAGTATGTATCTTTAGCAAAAGTCAAAGTTTGGGGGTTTGTTGGCATATCCGAAGTACATTATTAAAATCGATCCATTTTTTCACCTGCCTCCCAAACAAATATTCACCTAAAAAAGAATTTCCAAATGATAGAGATCACATGAACTGAGCTATGCCGCTGAAATCATGCAAAAATCTATCAATTTTATTATTATAGAATATGGGTCAAGAGGTCCAGTATTTTACAACATAATTTAGGGTTTGAGAAAATAAATGTTTTATCTTCAGGTACTTTAAACTAGTAAAGTGTGCAGATCATGTGCACTTGTCGTCAAATTAATGACTGGATCTCCGGACATCCTGTTATCTATAGGGCATGTAATTGTGCATGCAAGTGTATGTAAATATACGCTCTTTTTTTTCTTTGGCATGAATGAGTGTCAGTGTTAAGAGAAACTATTTTAAATTTTCTTTTACGACTAAAGGCCTTCCTTATGATGATGAAGTGTAACATGTTTGCATTTTTTTATCCCAACATTTTTTATCCATAATTTTCATTTTGTTTTTTCTTTTAATTTAAGGGGATGCTTCTGGTAGTTGGTACTCATAAAATGTTGTTAAAGTAAAGTACTTACTTAAAATATACACGTTTTAACATTATAATTAATACACGAGCTTTGATAACAAATGCAAGCAATAAAATTAAAAAATGAAGAAAAAACTCCACAAGGCTAAAGAAAAGTTTTTATTTAATTTTTTTTTTTTACCATTTAGGCAAAATGTATTTATTAATAACTTTTCTTGTACTTTGAAGAAGGAAAATATATAAACTACTTAATACAGCAGAAAACTTTTAAGAAGTTTATTTTTTTTTTAAAAGAATCTACATAAGGGTATCCCGTTATTAAAGTTTACTAAAACAAAATAAATAAGTTATTCATTAGAATAAAAAATTCTTGACATTTTACGATAAACTCATTTTCAGACTAAAAATATTTAAATTTTTTAAGCCTTAACATTATTAAAAATTAAATTTCCTACTCTAAAGCAAAATGTTGCTAATAAACTAAAAAAAAACACCCACCCACATTTACAATTTTGCACACTCTTTTTATAAAAGTTATAAACAATTCCGTTTTTTATAGAATAAGTTTTATACTTCATGATGATACACGCAAAATTGTATCGTAAAAAAGAATTCATTTTGATTTTCGAATTTGTTGTTCGTTGTGTTTTTATTTTATTTTTGTAGTTAAATTACTTAATAGATTAAGCCTACTTAAAAGATTTCAAAGTCATCAGATACTAAATAACAAAAAAGTTTGTTTATTCGAATTTTGAAAACTTTAAGTAAAACGGAATTGCTCAAATGCATCCGAAAAAAGCAAAACAGAAACAATATTTTATCTTACGAGTACAACACAACCAAGGCTGGAAAAATCAGATTATAAAATGGTAGCGAATTTCTGCCAAAATATTACTTTTTGGAAAACAAAATAACAAAACTGTTGAATGCCAAATCATTTGAAAAATTCATAATGCTGACACAAATGATGAAATCCGATGTCTTTTAACATTAAATCGCTTGTTTACGGAAAATGCATACAAATGTTAATAATAATTGTGCATATTTTGCCATTCTATCGTGGAGTATTTAGGCATTAGTCCTAGATACATTAACGTTCTCATAGGCACTCTCTCCCTTAGACAAAAGCAGCTTTACCAAATGTGCAGATTTATCTGTTTTGCTTAAGTGAAAAACTGTCTTGCAGATTTTTACTTAAGAAAGCAGCTTCTTTTAATCACTGCAGGTTTATTCGAATAACACAAAGAATCTTTTAATTATTAATATGATTAACAAACATTTATTATAATGCAACAATGATGTAACTTGCGCACTCTTCTAAAAGCAACAATGTACATCATATTAAAGACAAAATGTTGCAATTTCCAAATTTAAAAACAAAATAGTTTATGCAATTTTGTTAAAATCAGTGTCAACAGCTGAGGTTTGGAGGATCCTTTCTTAAAATAATATAAATAAAACCAGATAAAAAAAAATTATATATTCATACTCAACGTTACGTGAAATTGTGCGAATCAAATACTATGAATTTTGAATGCAAAAATTTCATACAAACAAAAGATTATACGAAGGGTTTACGTGATATCGCTTAAAAGTCTCGCAATCTGTCCAACTCGTGCACTTTTACGCTCTCTCAAATGAACTGTTAAAAAATCGTATGCGAGTTTATTTACACAAACTTTTGACTCGTAAACTTCGCGATTTGATAGTGCATTTATACAAACAGATTATTTTATTCTTATCGTCGTTTTCAAACAACAAATTCTTAGAATAATTTAACCTTTTGGCATTCTTTATGTATTTTTAAAAATAAATTTTAATTAAATATTAGTCACAAATTGTATATTTTCGTAATTCATTTTTTTAAATTAATTTTGTACTGAAGTTTCTTACAAACTGACATGAATTGTTTAAAAATGCACAAAAATTAAAAAGGGGCCTCAAGAAACAAGCCGCTCACGTTTTCGCGTTAGCACAAATGGCAATTTTTAGCGGTTTCATGAAAACTCTTAATGAAATAGAACGCAATAACAATATCTGCAATATGTATTTAAATAATTTACTATGATCGATATGTGTACAGCGGTATGATAAGACAATTATGACCGTGTAATAAGCGCTTTTAAGTACGTTCAATATATGTAATATTTATATTGCGATCAATTTGGAGTAATGGACCTCACCCGTATGTTTCATGTTGAATATTTATCGCGTCAGTATTTTCATTATTTTTGTGCTATAATGTTCGGTCGAAGTTAAAAAATGCCGCGATGCTTGCTTGTGTTTTCGTTAAAGCACAATATATACAAAAATGGGTAAATTCCTTATTTGATTTGTTTTTCCCCTTTTAACTAACGCATTATGAATTTATATCACGAACTATGCTAAGCGTTCAATATTTATCACGTGATCCGAGATCCAGAAAAGGCTATTCTGCGATATGGATCGCGATATATTAATATTGCATACAACACGTACATTAACCCGTTAGATTGTCAATTTCTATGCAGTTAAATATTGCCCCTTTTGTAAATGTCTAACTCCTTAACCTCAAGCTTTTCCACATCAAGGTTCAGCCATTGACAGCTCCCAGCCTAACTACTGCGACAACTATAAATCGAAAGAAGTAGTAAACGAATGTACATGGTCCATACGGCATCTTCCCTTAGACAAAACTATTTTTTTTATGTTCGCTTTAAATGCATTTGTTATTGCAATCTAGTAGTCCACACTTCAGACCAACTCAAAATGCATTTTGTTTGATTGATTGATTCATTGTTTAAGTATAAGCCATCAAAATTAAGCTTTTTCTAAAAATTATAATTGTAATTGAACAAACAAAATTGTTTAAAGTTTTTTTTTGCAGTTATTAGCAAAACAGGTACACAATCAAACAAATGAAGAAGAAAGAAATTCAGCCCTATTCTGCATTTCGATTTCGTTCCCGCATTCAGTTACGTATGTATTGAAAAATGATAATCGAATAAAAAACTGAATCGAAAGAGAAAGAAGAAGACGACAATATTTGCAATTTTTCTATGAAACGTATGAAATCGAAACAAAACAGGTACACAATCAAACAAATAAAGAAGAAAGAAATTCAGCCCTATTCTGCATTTCGATTTCGTTCCCGCACAGAACAGAAACAGAAGAAATAAGCAACCTTGTAAACCGTTAAATAAAAAGTTATCGCACTGATGACAGTTTGTCTGTACTGATATCAAAATACATCAGCGGTTTACTATCAGTGTACACAAAATGTGGCGCCGAATTGATGTAGTCATAGCATAGATGTCGCATAATATATGACAAAATCTTAGGATGACGTTCGTCATTGGATTGATGTCACTTTTTTCCTCATTGATGTCATTTGTAAAAACATTGATGTCACAATTCTGATGTTAGAGCATCATCAATATGAAAACGCATTTTTCTATGAGTCAACACATAAAAATTCATTCTTTACTTTAACTTCGAAGAATAATTCTAGTTGACAACAAAATATTCTTGCTACAGCCATAAAACAACACACATATAAAATTAGTCCCAGCCAGGCCCAGGGGTTCGCAGCCTGCCCAGGTGGCATTTTGTGCCACACAAATCAGGTGTCTTCTTAAGAGTTAAAAAATAGAATTTGAGAATTATTTTTTTTTATAAATTATTTTTATTTTATTAACCATTTTTATTATTATATAAATTAACTGCCCGTTCGCCGATATCGAACGTTAACGTTTGCATAGTAAATAACATTTATAACAAAAACAAAATTTTAAAAATTGTTTTTGTTTTAAATGTAATTTTCTATGCGAACGTTAACGTTCGATATCGGCGAACGGGCAGTAAATTTCAATTTATAATAGACCCATTCCCTCAATATATCACACACTTTTTTGCTTAAGCCAACATATGGTTAACCTTCAAGCTATAGATACATATGTACATACACTTAGGAATGATTCTATACACTACCAGATTATCTTCAATCTTCATCTTTAACTGTTTATTTATTAAAAGCATATTCCCTAAAATTCGGTAGTTGTTGCTTTAAAAAATATTATTTAACCGACAACAAATCACAACTACATAACAATATAAGTACGGAAAAACATTATTTTTGGTAATTTATTTTTTGAATAACAAACATAAATGCAAGGCGAATTGATTACAGGTGATCCTAAAAGCCCTGCTGGTAACTTTTTTTCTTTAGCTTTATAATTGTTGGATGTCAAAATTTTGCTTATTATCTTTGTTTCTGTTTTGATTTTGTTTTGATTTGTTTCGGTTTTTGACATTGTACAATGATTTTACAAAAACAAATTGCTTGTGGTTTTTGTATGAGTTGTACTTGTTGTACTACCGAGATTACCTGGAATGAATTCGCCTTGCATAAATGTTAAAAAATAAAGTTATTCGTAAAATAACTATATTTTTATTCAACTTTAACAGTACGAAAAACGAATTTAATAACCCACAATCAGTTACTGTAATAATTTTATGAGTGTAGTAATTCCGCTAAAAATGTTCCATCATTTTTTTAAGAATAGAAAAAACATCGAAATAAAAAGGTGTCAAGTAATATATAGAAAAAAAACCATCAGAAGAATATTTCGGAGGAATTTGGTTTATATATAACATCCATACCCAGATCCGGTGGCAGGAAAATACTATCCTCCGCTTCTCATACGAAAAATATCTTTTACAAATGTATACTGTGATGTGTGAAAAATATTTAGTCTCATGTACAGCAAACACATAAAACTCAACCACAGACACCCCTCCATATCATAAAGGTACCACCATTATCTATTTGTTGCCACTATCATTGTTCATTTAACATGAAATGCTTTAATAGAAAAAAACCAGGATGGGTTCATAGACTGTGTTATGAAGTAGTTCACTTATTAAGTCGTCATTATTCTAAAGAACAGGTTCAGGTTTTACAATCAGCGGCAAACAGTGGCTGCAAATCGTTTTTCATCGGCCAAAAACTTTCCTACAGTTTTAATATTATTTAAATTGGCTTAGCAGTTGTTAAGAAATTGTAGGTCAAAGTTGAACTCTTTGTGTTGTTTAGCATTTAATACGAAAATGCTCTTGAGTAAGATTGAGAATTATGGTATGTTTTTATTAAAAAAGGGGGATGTTTGTCGGTGCACTTACACAACTTTTTAATCTACATAACTGCCAAATTTCATTGCAGAATTATTTTTTAAAACAAAACGTTCGCAAACCGTTATGTTATTTTTCAGTAAAATAAAAAGAGCAAAAAAAAAGTAATGCGAGCATTTTCCTTCAAATGACAGTTCCAAACAATTACAAAAGTATATATGGGGTTAAAAAAGGCACTTTTAGCTCTCTGATGGTAGTAAAATCTTTTTGATCCTTACAAGTTTCTTCTGAAATTCGAATTTAACTAAAATATAAAGTCTGGGAAAATATTTAATAATAAACCAGGTATAAATGGTACAGTGATACAACGAATAATTTTTTAAATATTGCTAATATAACGAAAAAAAATTAACCCATTGTTGATAATAGTTTCCGAGAAAACATAATTTATTTATGATAAAATTTACAAAAAATAATTTTTTTCTATAATAACAAATATTTGCTTTCAGCAGCATGACAAAACCCACAATTACAAATATTTTGATTCAGCTTATTACACATGTATTAGATATTGGCTGTCGAATGGTATTTTAATTTTTGTAATTGACAATAACAAAAAAACTGGACTTTTGGCCGATGAAATTGAATTTTCAGCCATTATGCGGCGTTGCCATATTTTAAAAATTGTTTTTGCAGAGCCGTACCTCAGTTTTGCATTCTACTTGAATATAAGTAATTAGCTGTTGTGTTTCATATTTATCTTTTGAAATAAATACAGATGCCCCAATGCCGTTTGGTGCATGAAATGGATAAGATATTTTTAATGGGCTAGCCTTAACAACTTCAATAACAACATTTTAAAACCCTAAAAAAGCAAGATTCCTTTAAATGAGTGTTCTGCTGTCCATTTTTCTAATCATAATATTTCATTTATATTGGAATCGGCTGTCACCAGTACCGAACGTTTCTACAAGGATGCATAAGAATCGTTAAAGAACTTCGCCTAAAAATAGTTTTGGACAAAATAAGAGGTCATCTGAACCACAGTGCAATGTAGATATTAAAGTCTTAAATTATGTTAAAAATATTTGCTTATAACATTATATTTTTTGTTATACTAGGCAATAGTTATAAAGTGTGTAATTCGGAAAATATTCTTTTTACGTCGTAGGGAAAATTACAAATAGTATTAACTCTTCCATGCCTGACTCAAGCTAATACTTATTTTGTTTTTTTTTCATTCATTATTTGTTAGCTTTGCGTTTAAGTCAAAGTTGTTAAAAAAGTATCAATTTAAGTTGAAAATTATTTAAACACTTAAGTATCAAGTTCAGCAATAAAGCTCTGGAGATCAAATTTGTTGTGATTGTACGCTTTAGAACAGAATTGTAGGAAATGGTTGTAGTAAGCAGAAAAGTACATGTGTATTGGAAAACTTTTTTATACTAAACTTAATAAGTACTTTAACAAGTTAATTTTGCCTTTGTCGTAATTGATATGGTTATAAAAGTCTTTTGTTGAATTCATAAAAAATTTGAAAGTGACAAAAATGATTTTGAAATCACAAATATTTCTAAAATATACAATAGTTAGGTACTATATTAAGTAATAACTAAGTAATACAACATGACTTTAGCAAAAATCAGGAAAATTTTAATTAATTTGGATTTTATATAGTAAATACAAAAAAAAACATTTTTTACTCTATTGATATTGCTGGTTTTGATTGCAAATTATTTGGGAGCATGAAAATGGCAAAATTACACAAAATTGTTTTATTCTCTTAGGTCTTTTCGAAATGAATGTATTTTCATCAAATTGATAGAAAGATTTTTTTAAGTCCTATATAAAAACTTCTGAGTGTTACACAAACTTACTGCGCTCTATTCATAACTTGTGATGGTAGAGGGTAGAAAAAGTTTAGATACAAAGCCATAGAGATAAAATTTTTTTAACATTTTTTTTAAATTTATTTTCAAATGCTCAAAATTTCTTTATCCGTATTTTAAAGGTTTACTGTCCTAATTTTTATAACTGCTTAATATGGCTCAAGAAGACCATGCTTTATTAAGATATTATAAAAATGTTATTTATTTACAATTTCTATATATTTATAGTACTTTTTAAGTATATAATCCCAAAAGACGGCAATCAAAATTGTTTCAAATAAATAATTTTTCTTTCGGCCTATTCACGTAATGTTACGAGTAACCACACATACTATAACTACAAAAAAATATTTTTTAAATTGTATATACATGTATGAGTCAATCCATTTAAAATCAACAATGTTTGACCTTATTTTTTTTTTAAACAAATTAAATGTTGTGCAACTATTGTTTTAAAATAAAATAAGATACTTAGGACATTTTACATTATTGACGATTCAAAAAGTGAACAAATGGAAAAAGGCATTTAAGTTAAGTTGATAACGTATAACTTAAAAAAACTTGAAGCACAAAAATCTTATTGTTTATAAAGCACAAATGATATATTTAATCATATCGCATCATCATCGTAGTTTTAACTTAACCTGATTTATCGCAAAAAATTGTATTTCAGTTTTTTATACCCTCCACCAACACTAGTGGCAAATGAGGGTATACTAAGTTTGTCTTTCCATTTGAAAATTTTTTATTATACATAAAGTATATATTCTGGCTCCTTGAGTAAGTCTTAAGTCTTTAGCGATGTCCGGCTGTCTGTCCATCTGTTGAAAACACGCTCAGTTTCCAAAAACTCAAAAGAAAAGAACAAACTTGGTGTGCAATTGCTTGTAGTTATCCTAAGCAGTTTGGGATTGAATGCCAGCAAAATCGGTTCAGTAGGATCAGAGCTATGGATCAAAATGTGGAACCACCACCCTAAAAAATTTACAACTTTGTTATAAAAACTAACATAAAAATAATGCACGGATTGACTATGTGACTTAAAATTATATTGTAAAATTTCGTGAAGATTAGTCCGTAATTTATAACAGGCCCCATATAAATAATTTAGTAGGCCCGAAACCGTTACAAATGATGATAGTGTAATAAAATTTGGCACGTCCCGGTTTTATAGGACTATAAACAAAACTGTTTGTTCTAACTTAGCTTCATATGGCCAGAAAAAATGTCATGCAATTTTAAGAAAACGGTCCATAATTTACTTAGATCCCATGTTAAGCAGCCTTCTGAAATTCACTGAAAACGCTAAAACTAATTTCACTGCTGTATTGAAATTTATTATAATTAGAGTATGTTCCCGGAATTTCCCGTCCCGGGAATTCCCGGGATTTTCAATGGTTTTCTATTCCCGCTTTCCCGGGAATTAAATGCGGGATTCCCGAGAAATTTTGAAGAAAATCTTTTTCTTAAACTTTAGTAAATCTATGTCGGACTACTGTCTTTAGAAAATTAATCCAACTTAATATCACCACAATATTTACATTTGCTACAGTTAAAGGCTTATTAATCGTTTGAGAATGGGCTTTATATAGGGCCAATGATAAATTATAGACCTATTTTTACGAAATTTTATTTCTTGTCTTATCAAACTGAAGTGTAAATTTTACAATAATACTATGTATAAGTTTTTACGGTTAAGGGCGTAGTAAAGTGTTTTCCAAGATTGTGCTTTATGTGCGGCATTTCAAGTAATTTTGAGTCTTATGAAAGTAGATTTTGCTAAATTGCACCACAAAAGCATTATTCGTTACGCTTTAAGCCATACTTACGTGATTAACGAGATTATTCAAGGTAAATTATTGACCAATATTCACGAAATTTGGTGCCTTATAAAACGAACTTGTTGAAATTTAATGACAAAAGGTGCATTCGCCACACATTTGATTGCATAACTTTTTTCCTACTGAAGCGATTTTGCACGAATTCAATCCCAAACAGCCTAGAAGATCTAGAAACAATTTGACACCCATATGGCTAAATCGGCTAAGAACGAATGAAGAACCCACAATACAAATCCTTTATCGGACCTTAGATGAATATTAAATAAATATTCACATCGAATGACAAACTCAGTATACCTTCATACACCAGTGCTGATTAAGGGTTATAAAATTGTAAAAAAATATGTTATTAAATATATGTAGTAAATAAAATTTATCCTTTCTGCTGAATTTGTTTAACCGTAAAATTATTTCAGAATTCCTACTTCGAAATGTTGTGGTTTCAGTTCCTAATCGCCCTTCCGAAAACTGTATACCACTAAGACTTCAAAACTTTCATTCCAATTATGCAAATGCTATTGGCATTAAAATTAGCCATTAAGTGTCCTAAAATTACTTTAATCTTTAATTATTTACGTTTTTGGTATATAAAAGATACTAGATTTAATTATTTTAAGCGTAATAGCCAGTAAGAAATATAAGTTTCATTAGAGAAATAAGTAAATAAATAAACAAAAAAATTTGGGCGGGAATCCCGGGATCCCGGGAATTCGATTTTTATTTCCCGCTTTCCCGGGAATCCAAAAAGTGCGGGAATAAAAAAACTCTAGTTATAGTTAATGTTTTTAATACCAGAAATCCCTCTACAGAACTTTGGGATGATTTCTGTATATTTTACCATGGATCCAATATAAATTCAAGTCTTGAAAATCATTTAAGTTATGTTAAAACTGTTACGAATCATGATATTTTATTATTTATTTATTTATTTTATTTATTTATTTATTTCATTTTCATTTCCTGTACAACAAGACAGTGTCTTATAATTACAGTACAGGAACGTAAAATGTTACAAGAATATTTAAGTACATATAATTATTACAAAATGGTTCATAGTATTAAAAGAAACAAAAAATACAATTATTAAAAAAGAATAAATCATATAAAACATTTGCAATCAAGAAACAAAAACAATTATGAAAAAAAGTTATATAAAAACATTTTGAAACTGTTAGCATTACGATTTAGTTGTTGATTTAGTGGAAGAAGGTTCCAAAGACGAGCGGCATGAATAAAAAACTGCCATTCGGAGACTAAGGTTTGATGCCGTGGAATAATAATATTATGGTTCCTTTGAGATTGAAAAAAACGTATCTTCTCAAATAAATATTTGGGGGTTTTAGTGTTTATCACTCTGTGTAAAAAAGTAAGTGTTCGGATTTTCAAAAGATTTTCGAAAGAGACTCCATACAGACTTTTTGAAACAGATGAAACATGATCGAAACGCCTTAGACCGTACACATATCTCAAAATATTGTTGAATAAAGTATTTAATTTTCTTTTGCTAATTGAATCACAGTTTGCAAACAGTTCACATCCATAAATTAAACTAGGAATCAGATATGTTTTGGCAAGTAAAAGTCTTATCCTCAAAGGGGTAAAGTATTGTGTCAACCATAGGGCCCGTAACTTAATATAGGACTGACCAACTAAATAGTTCACATGATCGTTCCAAGTGAGACTATTGTTAAAAATTATTCCCAAATTTTTCGCTGCTTTCACAATCTCAATCTTCTCACCATTTATGACAATGTTATCAGCAATGGTGGGAACAATGGTATGAGCAATACTTTTTCTACATATAACAATGCACTTAGATTTCCGAGGATTCAAACAGAGCCCGTTTGCAGAAGCCCACAGGTATATTTTGTTCATTTCAGTATTTACAGATGATATACCCACAGCAATACTATTCACAGGGCTACTTAAATAAAGTTGCACATCATCCGCATACAAGTGGACTTTGCAATTGGATAATTGTTCAGGTAAATCATTTACATATATCGAAAAAAGAAGTGGCCCCAGAATAGAGCCCTGTGGCACTCCTTTAATTAGAGATAAAGAGTTTGACCAAGAGTCGTTCAAAAATACCGATTGTGTGCGCGCCGAAAGGTAAGAAAAAATGAGATTGGTAGATGTATTGGCAAATCGAAAAAAGTGTCTCAGTTTACTAATGAGCATCTGATGATCCACTGTGTCAAATGCCTTCGAATGATCAAGAAGCACTAAAAAGTTAATGTCACCATTATCGAGTCTCTGTCGTATATTCTCACATACCTCCGCAAGAGCTGTAATACAGCTATGACCCCGGCGAAACCCAGATTGCATATTATAAAGCAAATTATGTTCATTAATATATCCCAACATTTGACTATACAATAGTTTTTCCAAAACTTTAGATAGATAGCACAAGATGGCTATTGGTCGGTATTCACCATTTGACTTAGGTAATGGAATAACTTTCGCATGTTTCCATCTTAACGGATACGTGCTAGACATTATAATAGTATTAAACAAATGAGTAATATAAGGTAAAATCAAAGGCAAAATTATCTTTACAAATTTTGGGTGCATATTATCAAATCCCACTGCGTTGGATTTCATCAAATGGATGGTCGAGATAACATCATATTGAGAAACATAGGAAAATCTGAAAAACTGGTTATCAATATTAATATTCGACGAATGTGAGGAAAAATCGTAGAAGTCGAGGTTCGCTTGTATCGAAGGAGTGCTTGTAAAAGATTCATTAAGAGTATTTGCATCAATTTGGCAATCATTATTCATGTCAGTTTTGCCAATACCTATTTCACGGATAGCTTTCCAAGTTTGCTTAGAGTCTATTGCCGAGCTAAACCGTTGGGAATAATATTCGGTTTTGGCATGTTTAATTCGTCTATTGACAACATTTCTCGCTAGAGAAAACTGAAGTTTTAGTTCCGGAGTTCTAAATTTTTTCCACCTTGCATAAGCCACATCTCTTATGCGTATGGCATCCCTGACAGCTTCCGTACACCAGGGTTTTTGTTTTTGAGTATTTTTTTTATATTTTTTTTATATTTAAGTGGTACACTAGTTCAAATTTCTAAAAAGAAAAGCATAAAACTTTCCGATTGTCGGTCAATAATTTAATGTAGTTCTAAATTTTAACCCCCTTATGCAAAAGAAGTTAAAGTTTAGGTTATCTAGCCAACATATTAAAGCCAGCAAAACAGAATGGGCTTAGTGTGTTGGTTAACTAATGTGAACTTTAACTTTTTTTGCATAAGGGAATAATTAATAATATATAGATATCATAAAGAGCCCTTCCTGAAATATTCGCACTGTCGGTGGGGGTATCAAAGATTCGGTACAGCTGAATATAGCACTCTAATTTGTTTTTCAATTAAACTCGCCATATAAAATTCATGTCTTCCGTAAGCGGTTTGGTAAGCGAAATATTTACGTTTCTCCCTTACAAACCTGCTTCGTTGAAAGCTCCATTTTTTATTGGGATATTATATAATTTTTTAATGGAATATCCCATATACATTTAGTTATAAAATAAAACTAAAAACAAAATATTTGATTAGTAAATTGCTTAAATCTGCAGTAAGACCCACAAAAATGATGCTGGAGAACTCGTCACATCCAAACAACAACAACTTGAACTTTGGGAAGAATTTTATACAACCATGTTATCGTCTTCTGTACCCATTACACAGGCAATTTGCAGTTGTAATTCGCACATTACAAACACAAATATCTCCATTGACTGCCCCAATGTTACTGAAATTTGCGAAGCAATTAAATCGTTAAAAAACAAAAAATCGCCTGGTATAGACAACATTTCCCCAGAGCTGCTTAAAATTGACGCGACAACAAGTGCCCATCTACTCACGCCTATTATAAACCAATTCTGGTGTACTGAACTCCTCCCAGAGGAAATTTCTGAAGGAGTTATCATAAACTTACCAAAAAAAGGCGACCTTACAGCCCGTTCAAATTGGAGAGGCATTACTCTTTTAAGTATGATCAACAAGGTGATAGCTCACATAATTAATAAAAGATTGTCAACTTCTCTTCTTCCTGAACTCAGAAAAGAACAAGCCGGATTTCGTGCTCACAAATCCTGTGTTGATCATATTAACAGCCTAAGAGTGATAATAGAGCAATCTGTAGAATGGAGATCACCTTTGTACCTAACGTTTATAGACTTCGAGAAGGCATTCGACACCCTAAATCACTCAGCCATTTGGAGCGCATTAGAATGTAAAGGGGTACCTCTCAAATTAATAAATCTCATCAAAGGTCTATTTGAAAACGCTTCATGTCGAATTCTTCACGAAAAACAACTAAGCAACAAAATAAACATCAACTCCGGTGTACGGCAAGGGTGTGTATTGTCTCCCTTGCTTTTTAACTGCGTACTTGACGTAGTAATGAACAAGGCAACATCCCATAGAAGAGGTATCACCTGGGGTCTCCAAGGCAGACTAGAGGACCTTGACTACGCTGATGACATTTGTCTACTTACCCACACTTTTTCAGACATGCAATCAAAGTTATCACTTGTACAAGAAACAGCATCACATGCTGGTTTAAAAATAAATATCGGCAAGACAAAAACAATGCGTATAAACGTTAATAATGTTCAACTGTTATCCGTTCAGAATCAATCGCTTGATGAAGTAGAGTCTTTCTGTTACCTGGGGAGCTTATTGGATAAAAGCGGTGGCTCCAAAGCCGACATATCTAGTCGCATAAACAAAGCTCGACAGTCATTTGGCCAACTGAAATCGGTGTGGAACTCATCGTTTATGTCAAGAAGGACGAAATTAAAAATTTTTAATTCTAACGTAAAATCCACGCTGTTGTATGGTTGCGAGACGTGGAATGCAGCACCAAATGATATACACTCCATACAAGTTTTTGTTAATAAATGCTTAAGAAAAATTTTGCATATATTCTGGCCTATAACAATCTCAAATCATCGTCTCTGGTTAGAAACTGGGCAACAACCAATCCAAATTGAAATCCGCAAACGTAAATGGAATTGGATTGGACACACACTGCGTAAACAACCCAACGATATTGCTAAACAAGCCATAGAATGGAACCCGCAAGGCAGTAGACGTATAGGTAGACCATCACACACATGGAAACGGCAAATTGAAGCTGAAATATCCCAATTACACATGAGTTGGAATGAAATCAAATACCATGCATCAGATCGAACTTATTGGAACAACCTTGTAGCGGCCCTATGCTCCTTGTAGGAGTAAAAGGAACAAATATATAATATATAAGACCCACAAAAAAAATGGCAAAAGTCTGCTTTAAAATCAGCTATAAATATCATGACGTTATAACCAGGGACCTGAATAATTATTTCTTTTTCATAAGAGTCAGTAATTAATATTTTATGGTTTTTGTTTTTTCGAGCAGCAAAACTAACAGTTATTTCTTAATTTTTATTTTTTCGGGCAAAAAAAAAAAGTTTTTTTTTTCATTTTTTCGGGCAATAATTTCAGTTATTTTAAACATTAAACATTAAAAGAAATGAATAAAGTCAACCAAATTATTACAACACATTTCTCTTGAAAATAACTTTCATTTTTGCTCGGAGAAATAAAGATCAGATAAAGATTTATTTGTGTACGAAAAAATAAAAACAAAATAGTAGCTTTATTTTGGCTTGAAAACCAAAAATTATCTTTTATTCTTGCTCAAAAAAATATAACTAAAAATTTTAAATAGCAGTAATCCAAAATCATTGTCAAACACTGGAGTCGGATTTTACTTTAAAATAAAATCCTATTTTTAATTATTTTGCTACTATAGTCAAAATGAACACTTAAATTGAACCGACTCTAACTGGGTGCCATCTCAAATGTTGAAAATATTTTCTTACAACAAACAATAAAATATAAACAAGTGGCACCGCTAAACAGCTGTCATTGAAAATTAAAAATATAAGTTTATTAAGAAACGAGTTATGATTTAGTCAAAAATGTAACGCGAAAAAACTCATCGTCAAGGTCAAAATTATAAAATCTTTTATATATTTTTGCCATAAAATTCTTTTCCAAATCAATAACAATTGCAAAATCTCTGCCAATATCTTGTAACATAAACATTTTTAAATTTTTGTAGGAACTTTTTTATTTGGCTAAGAGCAGCTGATGCTGCTGTTAAATGAGTTATAAAGATCTTCAGCTAGTTTTATATTTTGAAAGGACTTACAGTATAATATGGCAAATATATGTTATCTTGGACTAGTTCATTGGTATCAGTATGTTAAACTTGAATCAGCTTTCCGACGTTTTCTTCTAAATGAATTTTTCGGTCTAAAATTTCAAAATAATTGTTGTTTTTGGTCCCTGGATAAAAAAAATGCTACCTTAAAACAATAAACATTAGCAAGAAGTGAACAAATAATAATTTTACAAATGTTATTTCCTTTAGATTAATGCCTAGATCCTTTATATAAATAGTGCTAAGCACGTGCAAAAAAAAAATATTTGCCCTCACGAATATTTGATGTTTCTTAAAATTGCTTATTGAGCATAATCATAATTTTTATTGGCGTGCTTTTGCGTGTGCAAGTAAATTTCTAACATGTGATTTTTTTCATAATGCCATAACTTTTTTATGTCCTGTATCTCTTCTTTATAAAATCCTAATGGACTAATTAAATAGCAAATAGCAAAAACACCTGAAGTTGGATATCTTTTAGGGATGAAACAATAAAAACAATTTTAGTTCAAACAAATTTAGGAGATTTTTACAAGTTCTTACGGAATATATTTCATAATGGGGCAGATGAATTTTTTTTTTGACATAGAAATAATAGAAGTGCATAGAAATAACAAATGTGCACAAAAATAGTTAGACCTCACATTCATTCTTGCGCTATTGATTCTCAAAGTTGAACTCTTTGGACGTAACATTTTTTAAACAACAATTTTTGTGTTTCTAACCTGATTTCGAAAATTCTCCTTATAGAAGCATCTATATATAATACCTTAGAGAGCAGGTATATAGTATGAGTAAAAAACTTGTTAGTAAGTGTGTGCACCGTCGATGGTGGATGAAAAATCAAACCAATTCAGATATTGCGTCAAGCACATGTACACGAGCTTGACAGCCAGCATTGTGATCGTGTATACGCCCCTTTAGCTCGAAGAAAAGATTTCTTGCATGTACTGCTTATTTCCTTTAGTTTGCGAGTTCTACGCGATTTAAAAAATTTCAAAAATATTGTTTATCTTTCCCTTACTTTTTAAAATATTGAACGAAAATTTCAAACGGCTCTTTTAAATTTTTAATAATGTACAAGTATATTTAAAGGGATATCTGTTTGTAATTTAAAAATAAACTTCGGTAAAATTTTAAATACAATGTAAAATTTTTTTTATAATTTTTTTTAATTATTTTTTTTTAATAATTCATTAAGCTGATTTGTTTTTTTTCCTGTCTCATTTTTACTCAAAATATAAATATTTAAACGTAAATGTAGCTAAAGTTTTTAACCCAAATTTTCATATTTTTAATTAGGCTGAATTTTCATTAAATTTAATTTTTATTAAATTATTTTTATGAAGGAAGGAATTTTACAACATGAAATTAATTAAAATGTTATTGATAATTTTTCATTCTTGACTGCCGTGGGGCTCGAACCCACATTCACGGACAGGTTGAACTGACGCGTTTCGATAGCAACCACACTATCTCTTCAGAGGTCTTTGCAGTTTTACCCTCACCACCGGCTAGCAGTCAATAGCCAAACATCAATTGTTAAACAAAATTGGTAGATCGAAGTTTGTTTTTTGAAAGATTATCTATTTTAATTGATTTACATGTTCCTCCTTGCTTCTGTTTTTTATACTTTATGTCAAGAATTCTTCTTGAAGTCCAAAGCACATTCTTCTGTTTTTTATGTTTGTGTCTTTCTTTTTTCTCGTTGATATTTTTCAGCTCAACTTAAAGGACAAATTTAACATAGAGCTCGTGCCTTAGCTCTTTTTCTGTGAAATTATAAATAACGTCTGTAAACATTTTATAAGTTTTATGCTACAGACCAATGCTGTGGAGTTGGAGTTGAGGTTTTTGTACCGGAGTCGGAGTCGTAGTACCTACAAAAACTCGCGACTCCGACCCCGACTCAAAAATTTTTCGGCATAAAAAATTTAAAAAAATTGGTGATGCAATATTTCAAATATCGATTTGAAATTCTTGCAGAATCATTGTCTTGCTATATTTACCCATTTGAAAGTTGCTGCACTAAAAACTGTGCAGACTCTTTAATACCCTACACCAACAGTTAGAATATATGAGAACTAAAAATTTTAATTAATTTTTATAAAAACGGACGTCAGTATAAAAATTGGTTCCGGTTTAAACCAATTGGATGACAATCAGAGAGTGTTCAGCTTTTAATTCTAGCAATTTGAACTGACTTGAATAAAATATCATGATTCGTAACAGCTTATGCCAAACTAAAATGATTTTCAGGAAGGGAATTTAATTAGACCCATGGTAAATTATGGACTAATCAACACTTAATCCTGTAGAGTGGTTTTTGTTATTAAAAATCTAAAAAGAACAAATTTCAATAAAGTAGTGAAATTTGTTTAAGCGTTTAAAGTGCTTTTTAGAAGGCTGCTTAAGATTGAAGCTAAGGTAAATATGGAATCAGAATATTGCATGATATTATTTCTGGTCATATGAAGCAAAATTAGAGCAAATTTTCCACAATATCTATATCTGCTACGGTTTTGCGCGTATTTAAATAATTACCCAGAGTGAGCATAATATTGGACAATTTATGGTAAATTATGGACCGATGATCTTCAGGAAATTATATAGTGTTATTTTTAGTCTTATAAATCTTTGACGCACCAAATTGTATTACAATTGCATTATTTATTACGTTTTTTAACATTATATCATAATTTTATTATGATAGCATTAATTGTTACGGTTTTAGGCATACCAAACTATTTTCGGGGAGTAGGCTTTATATGGGGCATATGGTAAATTATGTACCGATATTTACCAAATTTGACAGTGTGATTTTCAGTCCTATAAAACTATGACGTAGCACATTTTAATATGATTGCAATATTTATTACGGTTTTAGACACACAGTATGATTTCTAGTCATATAGAACGAGTTTGTGTAAATCTTATATCATGGCGTGCATGATGCCACCTTTTATGTTAGTTTTTTGTAAATAAATTGTAAAATTTTTAGGATGGTAGTTCCACATTTTGATTCATAACTCTAATCCTACTGATCGGATTATGTTAGATTTCAATCCCAAAGTGCTTAGGATAACTAGAAGCAATTTGCGTTTGGAGTCGGTTGGTACTTTTTTCTGACGACTCCACAGCTTTGCTAGAAACAAAACTAAACCAAACGACGAATTATTCGCGATGAATATTTGTCGTCGGAAATAAAACGCATTGGTATATATGAAAATAGACACAATCATTGCGTAGACAGAAATTCGTCGTGCGTAACGAAATCTGCGTTAGGTTTATTTATATTTCTTACGCAGGCAAATGACGAATAAATTGGGACAGGGTGACCGCTTTTTATTGATATTTCTTAAGAGTTTTAGTAAATAATTTTAATTTCTCTTTAAACTAGTTTTTATTTTATATTGACATATGTATTCATTCTACTAATATTATAGCTTTGTGTTTATTCCTGGGTTTTCCGGAGAGTAAAACCTGGTTTTATTTAGTAACCTTAGACCGATTTTAAAAGTAAACGGTTCATTGAATAAAAGTTAACATTGCTTTAAGTACTTCGCGAAATAAAACTGGAAAGTCAAATAAGGAATAATTTAATAGTTTTAGGGCTTTAAGGAATTTGAACTTTCGAAAAATTATGAAATACTTGCAGATATAGTTATCATTCTTCCTAGATTTTGAACCCGATAAGTCGGGCATAGAAATAAATGGGTACTTAGTGAAATTTCCTTGTTCAATTATGACGAAATTGGTATCATTCAGATGACTTTGTGGAAGTGCAGGCATCATTTATTTTTACGTTTTCAGTCGCCTTTACTCGATTATACTTTGACAAATTATTCTACAAGTATAAGCTTACTCAAAGAAATGCAGAAACTTAATATTGGAGCTACTAAAGCGTTATACGAAAATCGTGTTTCCAAGTAGTTAAAGTTTAGAGGCAAACTACAGTTTTCGATGAAACAACAAGGCACATACGACATTACCCTCTAAGCAATTGGTGGAGTGTTTTTCGACTGTCTACGAATTTTAACTACTTCGTCACATTTGGTAGTTAAACAGTAAATTTTTCGGAATTTAACAACAACAAAATACTTTAGAATCGAATTATGAGTTCTAAAATTATACTTTTTCGTCACTTTAATGAGTTGTTCAGATAATTGTAACAGTTATATAATTACAACAATAGCACAACTGAACAATTCCCATACTATATTGACTTCTTTGCAACGATTTGCTGTTTAATAGTGAATACTACAAAAGGAAAATGCTTAAAAGAGCACAGTTTGTATTTAAGTTGCCATGTGATCGGTGCTACGTGCGTGTGAAATAATATAAACTCATAAAATTATGTAAAATAAAGTGGAGTTTTTAATATTTGAAACATGAAATAGTTATAGTACCGTATGTACTTAAAATTAGGACTCCGCGGAATCCAAATATTACCGAAAAGCGTTCTAGTTTACGAAAGTTGTATAAATGAGTGCACAAAACAGCCCAAACTTATTCTTCGGTTAGATTGGGTAAATTTTTAATAATTTTTCATACTTTTTTTTAGAGCAAATGAAAATGAAATTAAAAAAATAATTTGAAAATTATATTTTTTTAAAGAAATTTTAAACTGTTTGTTTATTTAATGACTTTAAAAATTTTTGTGTGCAATTTAGTGTTTTTGTTTAATTTTTCTAGTAAAGATCAACGTTATTAGTGAAGAAAATTTGTAAAATAAGTTGTGTAAGGCAATAAAAAGATATGCTAGTTATAATATGATGAAAGTTTACAAAGTTAGTGTTTGAACAAATTTGTGATTTTCTGTAAATTCCTTTAACAAAATTTGTCCACATTAGGTTTTTAACTTTGAAGCATTAACAGCTATTTTGATTAAATGTACTGTAGATTTTTTAATATTTGTTTAACTTTAAGCTCATTTATTTTATATATTACTTAGATTTCCCTTACAAAATCAAACAAAGATAAACAGAAAAATGGCTAACTTTTTATTATAAAGAACAATAAGAAAAAATGTAACTTCAAAAGAGTGATTTTTGGAGCCAAAATCTATACTACTATATTTTATTGATATTAAACTACCAATGCGCACTAATTCGTCATAAAATATAGACACTAAGTGGATTTTTGAAGTTAATAATAACCATAGTGGGACACTTCTTCCTGAACGATGTAACTACATCAATAAGAATTGAATAGCAAAAGCGATAGATTTTTGCTAAATGGGGAAACTATTTAGACTATTTTTCGATCGAAATTGTTTGCAGGGTATTCTCCATTATAATGCTGAAGTTTCTCCTCACACAAACAACTGCTCTTTTTCATGACATATAAATTCAAAAGATATTCAAAATGTATTTTTTATAACTTTTTCTTTAAATTAAGCCATGAAAAAAAAACTCTACTTTCTATGAAGTTGGATGTATTGCCAATTTGTTAGCTGAATGCCCACTGTTATTTATAGTTACCGGGTGAAAAGACAAATTACCAAATTATTTCCGCGAAGTCGCTGAAATAATGTATCTTATACAAAAAGAGCCATGTGCTTGAAATTTCATTCCAAAATTGGAAAAAAAGTTCTGGGGCCTAATTCTTGCAGTCGTGATCGAGTACTTTCTCGATTCGAAAGAAATTTTATATCTAATTCTTTCAGTCAATACTGAACAAAATTATTGAGTTTCACAACACTGAAAGATAATTTCGATTCTTGCAGTATCGACTGAAAGAATAAGAAATAAAATTGTTTTCGAATCTAGAAATTACTCGATCACGACTGCCAGAATTAGGCTCCTGGCCATTAAATGGATTGTATTAAGTATATTAAAAACTAACATGGTAAAGTAAAAAAAAAAAAAATGTAAATGGAGAGGTAATGCTTCAAATTATAAACTACGTGGTAATCGTTATTCATATATTTTTGATTGATTGCACACATCTTAATGTTGATCCTTCTATTTAAAGTTTCTTAGTACTCCCAGAGAAAAAAATATTTCACAAAATGTTCATCTACAGCCAAATTATTTTCAGCGAACAATTTTAAAAATATTATGGATAAATTTACCATATTATCGTCACCGGAAACCAAATTATGGTTAAATTAGTCATCCATCAAAATGCCACAACAATATTTAAGTTGCCTCCGAACATGTTAGCGGAGAAAAAAACCTGGAAGAAGTTTTATATGTGGTGTTGTAAATAGAGAAGATCGAAAAATAGGTTTCCATTATTTCCGGAATTTATCCACGTGGGATTTTAAAGAAGCGTACATAAACGGGTTGGTCGGTAGATTTTTGATATGTTATCTATTTATTTAGAGGTCTGCTCTGAAAATTACTTTAATTCAAATCACGTGATCTCAAAAACCATGTGCCTTTTAAATCACACGTTTTATATTTTGGTGTTACCGAGCAATAGTAACTAAGACCTTCAGCTCGTTGTAGTGAAACTTACAGACTAGATACTCTGGCAGGAATCGAATGAGGATTGCACATAGCTACATTTGTTAACCTCTGAACCAGTTAAGATATCATTAAAAGCTTTAGTGGGTAGACGTATCATTAACAAACGTTAAAAAGGGTGGAATAAAAATATATCAAAATTTTGCTCATAACCGATGTCAGATTGTCGACGAAATGTAAAAGTTTGTATGTTTGGATATTTAGATGTTTGTTTGAAAACCGCTGAATAGATTTGGTAGACAGATATTATATGGCCCAGATTCATATATAAGGTACTTTTTAAAAGCGATAAAATTTGTACTTTTTCTCTTTTTGATGAATTTGTATTGCATATTGCATATGGATATGATTAATATATGCGGTACATTGTCATGGATAAAATTGGTACTTTTTAAGGTGTAAAAACCCGGATAAAATTGGTACTCTTTCACTTTTCGATAAATTTGATATTCATACAGATTAAAGCATACATAAACATACACTGTACTTTCTGGGCGAGGAAAGCTGCTACTCTCAATTAGTTCTTTTGTTCTTACAATTGGTACTTTTTCTATTTTTTATAAATTTGGTATACAGATTGAATATGGTATAATGGTCGGGATGTACATATTAAGACCCCTATTGCATTTCATAAGGACAGCTAATTGTCAGTTTCTCAAAAGTATCCAGTGCTCAAGACGTATGCATATGTATGTGTTGGCGAAAAATAATAATTGCTATAATTTTGTTTATTGAAATCTTTTAACATAAAATAAGTAAAGATACAGAAAACTGCATTAAATTATTGTAAATTTAATAAAAGATAAACCCTTTTCTTTAAATTTTGATCTAGTTTTCACGTGAACGAAGTCACGGGTAAAAGCTAGTACCATATAAATTGAATTGCCATTTTTTTTTTTAATTATACATATACGTATGTAATATTTTTTGTTAAAATTTTTTTATTAGTAGTTTTTTGTTTGTTCAAATATGGTCACACTATGAGTTAATCAAATAATAAAAATTAATTTACAAAGAAACTTTATAAAAATTGGTCAAAAGAAAATAGATAGCAGTTAATAAATTATAGAAGATGCTTAGAAAAACGAATGCTTATATTATCTGGCGTCACAGGTATTTTTTTGTATAAATTTAAAACAATTTTAAATGGCATGAACACCACATATACTTTACGCACTTATTGTATCTCATGTGACGAATTAACGCAACGAATTTTTGCCGACGAATTCGTCGTGCTATGCGAAGTTCATCGTTCGTACTAGTTGTGCGTGTACCATTAAATGAATATAAAGGGTTTTCCAAAATATATAGTTGTCAAGTTTCATTTATGAATGAAACTCGACTTCGTTCATATGGCAACAGCGGGAACGTCGGCAGCGCTCGATTCGTTGGACCCAATTTTTGATGACTCGGTCACACATTTCGCCATAACGGCCGCTCTATCGCGTTCCATGTTGGTTCTGTGTTCTTCCAACAACGTCGGCTGGTTGCCATAGACCAATGATTTGACGAAGTCCCAAAGAAAAAAGTCTAGAGGTGTTAAGTCGCACGAACGAGGCGGCCAATTGACTGGTCTATTTCTTGAGATAACACGCTCACCAAACTAACTCTTCAATAAATCGATTGTTACGTGTGCGTCCAAGTCCATGATTTCCGATTCGGGCCAACAATAATCGGTAATCATGGCGCGATAAAGATCGACATTCACAGCAACGTGACGATCGTTACTGTCGACGAAAAAATGTGGATCAATGACGCCGCCAGCATGCAAACCGCTCCAAACAGTTACTTTTTGTGGATGAAGTGGTGATTCATGAAGCACATTGGGATTTTCAGCAATCCAATAACGCATATTTTGCTTATTGACAAACCCATTGAGCCAAAAATGATCTTCTATACTGAAGAAAATTTTGCGATGAAATCCGTCATCTTGGCGCATCTTCTCCAGAGCCCAATCGGAGAACGTGTACTTTACCATGATGAAAATGTTGAGTTTACAGAAAAAAAGAAAGTAACAGTTAGATGATCAGTGAAACAGTGCGTTTACAAATTAAATTCAAAGTTATGAATCTAAGAACTATTGCTTTTTATAAGTTATTTTTAGTAATATTAAATAGTTTTATTTTCCGAAAGTATTCTTTGAGGTAAGTTTCAATTTTATAAAGCTTTCTTGCAATAGACCTATTCCATCAACATTTCACATACTTTTTGCTTCAAATATGAACATATACGTAGCAATGATTCAGAATTAGGAATTATCGGGCACCATCAGAATGAAGTTTATTTCCTGGCCCTCTTCGTCATCATTCTTTATGTCTTACTCGAGTTAACCTTCAAAAAGAAAATTTTCAATAAAACTCAGTTTTTCCAATGAAGTGTGTTTTAAAAGTTAATATTTAATTTCTAGCATTATTAATACAAGTGGTTCTTTGTTATAGGTTTTGGAACCGTATCGGCAACGACTTGGACGTACTTTTGACTGGTAAACATATTTTTTCCTAGGTTTTGGTTGACGATGACGGTTGCTGTTCCTGCTTAACTACACATACAGTTTATTTGCAATTTTTTAGGCTTTGTTTTTCGATGCTTAATATAGGGCGCGGCAAGTTGAAATCCTAAATTTTCTGAACAATTTTGAGGTTTGGCAAAAGCAGTTCCAGCTGAGTTTAATGATACAAAAACATGCATGCAAGCTGATATAACTAGTATGTTACTAAATACAACTTGAGCCCATCGATTAGTCATCCTTTTGCAAAAATAAAATATTTTCTCCAGCTTATTTTTCCTCTCCTTTAAATCAAATATAATCAAATATTATTTGCTGCTTTTTGTCCTTATGATAACAAATTTCTGAGCTGCAAAGTGCTGAGAAGTTTCACAGACTATGAAAAGAGGGTAGGATCCTTGATGAAACACAATTATTATGATAATACATCTCTGCCTTTAGTTGCCAAAAGCTCTGGTGGCAATTGATATAGAAAGAAATTAGTTTCTTCAGCAAATTTTGTCTCAATTAATAGGATGTAAAACAGTCACATTGTGGCATACCTTCTCTAAAATTCAGCGTTCACTGCGAAAAGCCTTGTTGTCGCATCTTATTAATCTGGAAATATTTTTGAACCATTTCAACGGATGATTGCTCTTAAAATAAGTCCGTTTATCATAGAATCCCATAAGCCTTCCCCACTCTCATTATTTGATCATACTCTTTCGCTAACTAGTGGACCAATAAATGCGAAGTTGCCAACTTCGATCCAATCATTACGTTAACCTTCGCTATTGGAAGTCTTCAAAATTATGCATATCACAGGAGGTGGAAAAAATAATTTACAACTCGAAACCTCTTACGGAAATTAGAGAATTTTCCTTCAGGTCGTATATGACCCAAAGACCTTAAGTGAAAAAAATTTTATAAATATTTTTTTCGCCAATATTTCTTTCCGAAAACCTAACGTAGTGAAATAAAATAAAAGTCATAAGATATCAAAAATATCAACCACTCACTCCTAGAAAAAAATAAATTTTAATTTCAAAATGGGTCAGATTTGACTCGTAGACCTTATGAAGGTTAAAAAGATGATATTTATAAAGAAGTACTGTCAAAGAAGCACAACTATTTTCAATTTAATATTAAAGGCATTTAGAAAAGTGGAAAAACTAGCATGTTATTTTTACAGCGGGAAGATATTAATATTACGTGTTGATTTTTTTTTTTTTTAAAGTTAAAATAATAAATTTTAGGTTAATACCCTCTGTATTATTTTTAGAACAGGAATAGAATAATTTTTTTATGAGAATTTAGAAACCACCCCCATCACAAAATTAAAAATTATTTCATAAAAAATTAACTAAATCTATAAAAGTCCATAATGGTATTCTGTGTATCACAATTTTTAAATTTAAATAATTTTTTATTCGGGACCTAGTTAATTGGGAACGTAGTGCGTATCGCCATATTTTCCTTATTTGAAATATTATTCACTTCCAAAGATTTTGCTAATAGCTGAATATTTTACAGAAATAACATGCAATCATAGGTTCTTTCTACTAAATTTAATTTTAAATTAAAGTATAACAAGAATATTTATTAAGGAGACTTAATTAACTTAAAATAATGCCAAATTTAGATGAAATAAACATTTAATTAATGATACTGCTCCTTAAATAAAAATGACAATAATAAATCATAATGGCATAAAAGCTTAACACGCATTAACATAAATTACACATGTATGTGTGAATGTTAAGGACTTAATGAGAATCTATGTGAACCTTTGGCGACCACTATAACAAATTCATAAAGGGTATATTGTTAAGAACAACACATTTAAATATTTAAATAATTTTAATAGATGCCAATATAACATCGTTAAATCGCTTGCTACAGAAGCCTGGCACAAGCGAAAAGGCTGGGAAAAAATTTTGAGCGCACAATTTCACAGCTCATTTCCAAAACTTGCTAAGTCGATTTAGCACGTTTTTATTATATTATTATATTTTATTTATTATATGAGTACTGTTCAACTTAAATTCTGTCAAATCTTGGTGTTCATCGACTAATCTAAAATTATGCACAAAACAGTACTTAGCATACAACTGCATGTTGTATCGCCTGTAAACTTTAAGAGCTTTTGCTGTAAAATTCACTTTTGTGATTTAGCATGTTTAGGAATTGAGCTGTCGAGTCAAACTATGATGGCTTATTGGCATAGCCAAAAGTTTTATTGTAACTCCGAAGAAAAAAAAGTCGAAAGCGGTTAAATCTCGCCATTACGTGAGATAACCTGCTCACCAAATTTGGTCTTCAATAATTGTATTGTATAGATCGCTGTATGTCACGATTTGCCGCCCTGTTCAGAGCGTGGAGTTGGTCTCAAAAACACTTTTATGTTATGACGCTGAAACGATTGCCGTTGACGGTTATTTGTACGCGGTTTTTTATCAAAAAAAAAGATAAATATGCCGCTAACGTCGGCATAAATATATGACTTGTTATCTTCGCATCGAAATACGACAAATTTTCTTTATATCCGAAAAGTTGATTTATTATGTATGCCTACGTTAAGTATTTGCGAGATAACTTTGATAAAAAATTGTATAACGTGTGTCTATACATGATTAAATTCCATAGACTGAGGTTTCAAGCTTTTAAAAATGTCAAATGCAACTTAAAATGACAAATCCAACAAATGCTTCGTACCTACTGAAAACTCTGATATTTCCCGTATGTGCGTAAGTGTGAGGGCAAATCGTGATCAAGCATTTAAGAAATAAAATTATGATTACGAGTGGCGAAAAAAAAAATTATTTTTTTTTTTTTTTGTTAATATATGCAGGTGTTAATATACACGCATATGTGCTACATTTTAACGAGGGCCGAGTAAAAGGTTGAATTAAATGGAACATCATTTTAATATGTAGCCATTTAAATAAAAACTTTAAATTGTAATTCAGTTGAAATAGGCATCTTGTGTTTTTTTTATTTGAAAGCTAATTGAAAGTTTTGCTTAACAACCTTTTTTTTGCACGACCCTCGTTTGACAAAAAATTTTTTATTATTACAGTATAAGTATTTAATATTCTTTTTAATAAATTTTAACATCAAGTTACACATGCTCATACATATTAAAAATAACGACAAAAATAGGTGACTATTATGTCAACGGCATGTATGTCATTTTACTGCTGGGGTGATTTTTTTTTATAATAAACCCTTATAATAATAAATTAAATGTTAATATTGTACAAAAACTAAAATTACACTTAACTAATTTTCACACTCGCAATCACACCAAAAATATTGTATACTCTTATAAACATTCTATAGATTTTAGTTCATTAAAGAACAAAGACTCATAAATTTTATACTATTACATTATATTATGTCGCGTGTCCTTTGCTTGAATATTTATTAAGAGCTAAACTGGTTAAATTAAAAGAAAATATATGCACATATATATTCACATTAAGGTTGGGCAAATATTTAGTTTATGTTTTTATGTTTATGGCTATGGATTCTAATTATGAACTTGGTCGTAATTAAAGTTGGCTTCTAAGCTGCATTACCGGTAAAATGTTGTAAACATTTTTAACTAATTTATTTGCCTGGTTGAGTATTAAATTAGAGGTGTGTATTTTAACTTAAACTTAAAATTGTATATTTATATCGCACACTAAATCATAAACGGTCACAACTTAATATTTATTAAAATCGTTAATTTTTCATAAACCAGTTAATAAATTAAACCTTAAATGGCAAAAACAAACATTCAAAGATTTTTCAATCGACTTTGAAAAGCTTTTACAAGTTTATGACTTATTACTCGGGAAGCCGTAAATATGCAAATATTTTGTTAATTTTGGCATCGATTTGTTAGTGCATATTTTTGCATATTGTTTTTTTAAAAGGGTATTTGTTTATTTTTTTTTTTTTAATAAACATGTACATCATTAGTTCCAAATATGAAACCATTACGCAAAATATGAAACGATTACCTATTCATTTTGCAACACCATTATAACCAGAAGTTAAGTTCGTAATCATATTTTTTTTATTTAATGAAAAATGTGCAATTGAAGAGTTTTCTAGCCACGAATGATATTGTGGTTAAAAAATATGTATATTTAGGCTAACATAAACATTAAAATATAAAAACCCTATTTTTTATAAAAAAAAAAATTAAGTCAAAAATTATTCATTAATTTTAAATTATTTTTAATTAAAACTAGAACTATTAAATAAAAATTATCTTTATTGACAGATAAGACCTGCATTTAATATTATATGAAACAAGTTAGAGTACTAAATTCGGCTGTGCCGAATCTTTGATACCCTCCAACGACATTTCGAATATTTTAGGAATGGGCTCTTTATAAAATCTTTATAAAACGGATGTCAGCATTAAACGGCTTCGACCTATATAAAATTATTGACCAGCAATCAGAAAGTTTTATGCTTTTCTTTTTAGAAATTTGAACTAGCTTTAGTAACATATCATGATTTGTTACAGTCTTACTGAAATGATTTTCAGGAGGGGAAGGTCCATAATTTAGGACAAATTATCCCAAAATTCTGTAGAGTAATTTTTGGTATTAAAAAATATAAATTAGAATAAATTTCAATAAAACAGTTAAATTAGTTTTAGCATTAGCAGTAACCGATCTGCATGAAATGTAACACTTTGTCATATAAAACGAATTTGTGCAAAATTTAATATAATTTCGTGCATTATTCCACCATTAATGTTTTGTAAAAAAATCAACAATTTCTTAGATTTCAATCCCCAACTGCTTAGGGTAACTAATTACAAGCAATTTGACACCAAGTTTGTTCTTTTCTTTTAAGTCTTTCGCAAGTTTGCCTGTTTCCAACAGACGGAAAGACGGACAGACAAACGGACATGGCTAAATCGACTTAGAATTACTCAAGGAGCCAGAACATAAATACTGTATGGGGTCTTAGATGTATAATAAAAAAGTTTCACACGGAATGGTAAACTTAGTATACACTTATTCACCACTAGTTGCGGTGGAGGGTATAATAATAAATAAATAAATGGTTAAGCTTCCTGTTGCTTGTAAAATGGACTTAAAAGTGCGTGTATACAAATGGATACAATATAGCGTAATAGTTAATGAAAGGAGTTCTTAAACATTCGGTAAGTAAAGAAAAGCGCAGATCCCAGTACCATTCGGTTATGCGGGTACTGACCCCCTGTCCTGGTCTAGTTGGCCGCTGGTATCCTAAACTCATAAATTGGGCTTGAAGTCTGTCCCGAATAATGGCGATATGTAACAGTAACATTGGCAATGTTACATTTTGACAATACAAATCGAACAAAATTAACTGCTTTCATTTACAACTACAGGTAACCCTCGATTTGAGCGGTCTGTTGGGACCGGAAAAAACACGTGAAAATCGAATTCGCTTAAAACAAGGCTTAGGATTGGTACAAATTCCGTTTATGGGAACAGAAATTTAACATATCGCGTAAATCAAAATATGAGAAACATACGAAATTTAATTTTAGGGCCTCAAACCCGTATTTAATCAAGATCACATATTTGTTTTATAAGTTTATTTTAACTTTTTGCTGAAACATAAATCAGTATTAACTTCTTAAGACAATTTTAATAAAAAAAAGTTATTGCTAACATTATCAGTTAGATTTTAGAATTTTTCACGTAAAATATATTTTTTGGATTTGTTTTAGCAATAGGTACAAAATTGCTAATTACTGCATTATTTCAGTAACCTGTAAAAATTTAATGAAAAATGTAATTTTTCAGTAAGCAGTAAATTTAAAATTTTTAATACAGTATTTAGTTAATGTAGTATGCCCATGTATGTTTGAAACATTGTTTAAAAAAATTAAATTTCTTGAATCATAGTGCTGCATTTCGCGTAAAAAAAGGATTGCCGCCATTTTTTAAACGTATTTTATTTAAAGCGCGTAAAAAAACGTAATTCAAAATAGTTTACTATTATTGATATTTGTTATAACTAAATCTCGTAAATGAAGTATCGTTTAAATCAAGGCGTACCTAGATTACACTTTTACAATTAATATTCTTTATTTTAACACTATTTGAGCGGTTTCAAGCATTAGCATCATTAATTGCTTAGAATACAAATTAACCGATAAAAGGATACATACAAACATAGAATTTTTTCATTTTTACGCCCTCCACCACCACAAGTGGCGAATGAAGTTTGTGTTTCGTGTAAAACTTTTTTAATATTCATCTGAGACCTCATACATATATATCATGGCTCCTTGAGTGATACTAGGTTGATTTACCCATGTCTGATGTCCGTGTGCCCGTCCGTCCATCTGTTGAAAAAACTCTCCGTTTCAAAAAACTCAAAAGAAGAGAATAATGTTGTTGGCAAACTGATTCTAGTTATACTCAGCAGTTTTTAATTGAAATCCAGTAAAATTGGCTTAGTAGGAAGTAATGAGTCCAAAAGTAAACCACTACATTAAAAAATTGAATTTGCATTGCAACTATATAAAGCCTACTCTCGGAAAACAGTTAATGCGCATAAACTCGTAATAAATACTGCTACTATAGTAAAATTTGGTGCGTCACAGTTTTATAGGACTAGAATTCACACTTAAAAATTTCGTGAAGATCGATCTGTAATTTACATAGTTGGGGGTATCACTAAATACAACTGCAAAAAATAAGTTTACACTCTTTTTTAACAGCTTTAGTGATGATTGCAATTTTTCAACTACCACTAAAAAAATTTAGTGATATTGCAGATTTTTTCACTATCACTAAACGAAGATTGAGTGCAAAAATCTGCACTCAATTCAAATAATGCAAAATATTTACTTCCAAAAAAGCTGCATTTAAACAGACTATCACTAAAATTTCAAAATAAATATTTGTATGAGCATAGTTTTTGGTTCTTGTTATGATATGCATAAGAAAGGAAATTAAACAACATGTGAATAATTTATCAATAACGGAATATCTCGTGGCTTTAATCATAAAAAAAACAAGTTTTTTGCTAATTTTTCTGTAAATTTAGTGTAAAATTTTAAGTTGCGTTCAAATGAGTGAAGAGCAAAAAGTTGCAATAAACTGATGATTGCTTTTTCTTAAATCAAACAATTTTTTTTTTTTTTGAGTGCAACATTTTTTAACATCACTATCACTCATGTTTAGTGAGGCTGATAATTTTCAATTCATCATTCAACATCAACAAAATGATTGCAATAATTTTGAACTATCACTAACAGTTAGTTAAAACTGCAAAATTATTGCACTACCCCCATCTATGGTAATTTGCCATAGCCCCCATAAAAAACCAACTTTCGGAAAAGAGTTTAGTACGCCTTAAGCCGTTGCAAATTAATTTATTGTAATAAAATTTCGTACGTCTCAGTTTAAGGGACAAAAATCGCATTGATAATATTGGCAACGAAATGCACTTTATTCTAAGTAAAGTATAGCGATGCAGTTTGGATTAATTTGCCATTATATAAATTGTTTGTTTATTATCTTAATCCTACTAATTGGCTTAATTATTTTACCTAGCGCCTAGAAATGCTAATGCCTTTAAGAAATGTGGGCCTGGATAGAATAATGAAATTAATTTCTTTGCCGTTGAAATTCTGTTCTCTTGAAATAACCCTGACCAATGAACCAAATTTAATAAGTAAAAGGAACGAATTGTGATAGCTGAAACTATCACTTAATTGGTGATAATGTTTTAAGAGTGTAGTTGGTCCAGAGGAAAGGTAATTGGCACAAAACTATTCATGTGATTGGCTTTTGAGCGGGTAGTGGCTGATTCTCTCTAGTTCTATTACTTTATATGACATTGTTCGTTTGTGACAATATCTGCGACAGGCATTAGTTTAACCGAAATTAGATGTGTCCATTAAGGTTATTTCAGTTACCAGTTACAAAGTGTCAAAAAGGTGCCAATTTACCCCTCGTAGGACATCGCCATGTTAAAGTGACTTGTCACGTGACAAGTTTAGTGTTAGTTCTCTTTCCCCTAGGGAAGGTATTTGACACACTATAGAAGTAACATTAGATTATCTACTGGCATAACGTTTATCACACGTATTTCCTTAACATTTATAAATTTGTTGTACCATGTTGTGCCATCGAGGAGTTATCTTATTTTTTTCAGATTAATTTGTAGTTTATTTTCAACTTTTTACTTAAATGGGATTGATTGTGCTGCGTAAGCTTTCCTTTAACCTTGTTCTGGAGAATTATAATAGCGTAATAGTCAAAAATTGTACTGGAAAGTTTTTTTTTATTATCTCTAAACGCATAATATATTCTTTACCTGTTACGATGTTCGTTACAAACCGCTTATTACGAAATTACCTTAATCTTTTGCTACGCCTTTAAGTTTGGCTATTTTTACATATAGAATTAAAACTTAAAATTATTCAAAAGGAAATTAATATTTTCGCTTGTGTAGTAAATAAAAGATATGATTTTGTTTTCTTTATTACTATGTTCTTTAGCATACACACACACACCCTCTGAAATACTTACAATATTTATTAATACTTCTTAGAATGTGTTAGACTAAGGAGTGCTATTTCTAGTTTAAGTATCTAGGACTCTAAGTAAATGTTGCTGTGTGTGTTCAAAGGCTATAATAATAACTGATGTATAAATGCTTATGAATCACGGTAAATTGTTAGTTCTTTATTAAAGGTCGGTCGGTTGATATCCTTTTGGTTGTTTTTGTTGGTTGTTGGGTCGGACTGACGGCTGGAAATTTATGATTGAACTAAACTGAACTGTGTGAATAAATAAATGAATGGTTGGTTGGCTTGGTGGATTGCTTGGGTGTGCTTACTTTTTAAATGTTTGCGGTTAATTAATCTGTTTTACTGGATACTTTTTCATGCGGTTCTGGTGGACGTACGTACACGCCCTTGGATGTACAAAAGAATAATTATAATATATTTTTTTTTTTCATAATGAATTTTTAGTTATTTTTTTTATTTGTAATATAAAAAAATACAAACCAGGAACTTTTCCCTTACTCAAAAGGACTTTTTTATTTCACTTATTTACAGGGAGACGTTGGTTTGCTTTTGTACGCTAATTATGTTTGATGTTTTCGGTGGAAATATGATGTGTAACAAATATAACAAAGTTGTTTTGTTTCTTTTTTATTTTGTGTTTAAAATTGAAACTTTTTTCGAACAAAACTTTGTATGTATATTTAAAAGATGTGCAGCTGTCATCAATTTTAGAATCATTAACCTTACACATTAAAGGCCTGTTATAAATTATTTTCGAAAAAAATGTAATGGCAGCAAAGGAAGTTAACGTAAGTTTTAAGGCAAAAAAATTATATTAATTAATTAGCAAAATGTTATATAATTAAGCATTTTGCTGTGACAGTTTACTTATTTTTAGTATAATCTTCCTAAAAAGAACAAATAAAAAATGGTCATCATGTTTGGTTTCTATAGGAAAAACAAAGTTTTAAGAGTACTTAAGTATGTATATTTTTGAAATTTTAAGGCTCCGGAAAACTTTTTATTTTTAAACATACATTTATATAAATTTTAATTTTTTTTTTTGTAAAAAGTTTCATGCATTTTAAAAATTTATTTTGATTTTACCAAGCCAAAAAAAATTATTTTTAAACAAAAATATTTAACGCAAAGAAAATGTAAAACAAGTAAACAAGTATAGTTGGATAAGCCCGATATTCTAATACCCTACACTACAGTATTAAGGGAAACATTTGCGAGGGAAGATATACCCTAATTGGGACCCTTGGACAATCATGGAACCGAAAGAATTAAATTATTTTATGAATTTAAAATTTATATATCAGTTCTTTGCACAAGTACTATTACACTAGTACTATTTATATACAAATGAGATTTGTTTTATCTTTTGACGATTTTTGTGAGGGGATTTATATGGGACTAGCTGACCCGGTCCGCGTTGCTGGCCCTAAGCAAACATTAGTGTTGTATTACCAGACGATTTAAATTGATCTTTAAACGAAATTTACGGCCTTTAAATAAAAATCCATGAAATACCTATCATAAAGTTTTTTTACAGAATAACTTACATATGGTGTAGATATGGGTTCAATGAAAAAGAAACAGATGTATTTAAGGCAAATTGGAAATTATATTTATTGATTACTTCATCTTAAGGCTAGCGGATAGACAATGTTTTTTGTTTTTTTATTTGGTAAATGTTGTTCATATACATATGTTTGATTTACATTTGATTTGAAAATACATATCTTATGAAAAAAGTGAGCGTAAAAGTGGGCAGGGCAACATTTTCTTTTCGCAAAACCTAAGTTAGACCTAAGTTAGACCATGGCGATCATTTTAAAGAAAAAATCGTCCAAATCGGTCAAGCCGTTCTCCAGTTATGCGCTTAATAGAAAAAGTGGGCGTACAAGTAGGCGTGGTAAATTTTTCTTTCGATGAAAACTTAAAGTTGATTAATATGAACATTTGAAAGAAAAATTAGTCAACTCGATGGAGCCGTTTTCTGATTTTAGGTAAATCGAAAAAAGTGGGCGTAAAACTGGGCGGGGCAAAATGTTCTTTCCATAAAAACCTAAGTTGGACCATGGCGATAATTTTAAAGAAAAAATCGTTCAAATCGGTCAAGCCGTTCTCAAGTTATGGATTTTGCCACGCCCCTCCGCCCCCAGACCGAAAATCAGAAATCAGACTTCACAGTGTTACCCGCCTGAATATTCTGAAGATTCCCTGAAAATTTTATCAAAATCGGCCCAGCCGTTTTGGAGTCCATACGTTACATACATACATACACACATCCTATTTTATATATATAGATTAATGGTCATTTCTGGACCTAACAGTTCAACATTTTCCCATGACATAGCAGCTGTAGTCAAAGTTGTTGCTGCCAAATTGTATTTATATTTATATTAAGTTAAGACTTCGCCTACAAAATAATGTGTTGAGTAATCAGAAAAAAGTAAAAATACTACTTACTTCTGAAAGAACCCAAATTGAACGCACTCAAAAGTAAGTCATTATTTTTTATCTACATACGGCTGATAAAAAAAGAAGCTATTCATTTTGATAAAGTAAGCGAAGGTTTTACTGGGTGCGGCAGCACCCATTGATTGCAACAAAATATGTTTAGACACAATTAAATCTAAATACAAAACTGACAGGATAGATTATAGGCACAAAGACTCTGGAAAGACGTTTGTAATGAGGCCATGTAGAATTACAGACAAATTCTAACCATTTGTAATAGGCTTGGCTATTGCGTATGTCTGTTAAGACGTTTGTATCAAATTGTTTTCAAAATTGCGACCTGCACTTTGTGCTCATGGTTTACATGAACATACAGCGAGCTAGAATCAACATGGGATAAATACCAGCTAAAACGCATAATTCCCTCTCTACTGCTTTGGTGTGCGTATAAAGACGTATATATTACAATAAATATTAAATATTTTAAGAAAAACTAAGCAAAATGATGGTATTTCTTCAATAAGTGCTTTACATTTTACATTTTCTACATTGTAATTAACGAATTTAACGAAGTAATTCAAATTTTAATTTATCCATTCGATGAAAATACTTTTCCGCTCTATCAAATACTTATAAATTATCATCAAGAGCAACACTACAAGTCGATCGACAATGACAGCGAACAATAACGTTGTATTATTCATAAAAATTTGCGCTAAAATATATAACGCGACCACAAATGTCTGAATCAGTCACTTGTGTTATGGTTGTCGACACTTATTATTTTTTATTTTTTTTAAACATCACTAATAAAATTTTATTGTTTTATGTAATATTTTTCCAAAAATTTTATTTTCACTTAATCAACAAGAGGGTATTAAAAAACAAAACAATTTTTAATTTTTCATTAAAGGTATATGATATGCACGCAGTCAAAAAATTAAAATTTTGAGATATTATCAAGTACGATATATTTGTTGTTTACAGCTTTGTTGTCATTGGTAGGAAATCCAGTAGCACAGAGTTGCATTTTTAGGCTAAATTTTACCGTTTTACCGATTTTTATTTCCAAAACAGTTATTTGGCACTTAATAAATGGATTACGCTGGAAACATAACACCTGTCGACCGACAAGTCGATTGTTAGTGGGGCGCTTATGAGAACGATAACGAGTGACTTGTTGTCGCACGGTTAAGTTGTCGATCGACATCGAGCACACTGTTAGGAGCAATGTTTAGAGAAAATTACAAAAACTACTCTCTGGCTATTTTTAACTTAATTAGTTGGAAATTTTTTTATAATATTATGAAACGTGTTTACTAAGTAGGCTCTTAGCGTCTTGCAAACTCTTGCTCATTACATTTTTTATAGGCGCAAAGTTGATTCTATAATCAAATGTTTTGCAGATATTAATTCCTTATTCCTTGCAATAAGAAAAAAGTGCTTATGTCTATTTTTTTTTGTTTTGTAGGCAAACAATTTTAAATGTTGAAGGTTATTTTTTATATGTTATTTTTATTCTCTTAAATTCATAACTTGTTCGCGGCTGGAGCTTTTTTTTAGTTTTTAATCCCTTATATTCCTAACGTCATAGATCCGAAGTAAAATTAAGTTTTTATTCCAAACGTTATTGCACATTAAAAATAATAAGCAAAAAGTAATTTTGTTTATCTTCCTAAAAAATCGTACAAAATAATTTAAACACTGTTCATTGATACTTTTAAATAGGGATGTAACGATACGCCTATACGATACCGATACTCAGAAAGATATACCGATAACGATACGAATATTAAATTTGAGTTCTAGGTAAAATTGAAAAAACTCAAGTAGAAAAAAATTTTTATAATACAAAATTATTGTGTAGGAGAGTATTAAAATTAAAAATTTCTATTTATAATTAGTATTGTGGTTATTTTATTGAACTGTTAATGGTTTTTAATCCAAATTTAGATATTTTTAATTAGCCTTAAGTTCATTGAATTTAATTTTCATTAAATTATTTTTATGAAGACAGGAATTTTACAACATGAAATTAATTAAAATTTTTTTTTTTATTGATAATTTTTCATTCTTGACTGCGCTGAGATTTGAACCCAGGCGTTCACGGACAGGTTGCCCAGACTAGTTTCGATTGTAACCACACAATCTCGTCGGTGGGGTTTGCCGTTTTACTCACTCGGCTATTGAGGCCGGGCGACGTCAATAGTCAAACATCAATTCTTAAACCAAATGGTATTTCACTTTGGTAGATCGAAATTAGCTTTTTGAATGAATGATAATCTATTTTAATTGATTAACATGTTCTTCCTAACTTCTGTTTTTTCGTACTTTTTGTCAAGAATTCTTCTTGAAGTCCAAAGTACATTTTTTTTTTTTTTTTTTTTATTTTTGATGTTTTTGTCTTTCTTTTTTCTTGTTGACCTTTTTTCAGCACAACTTGAAGGACAAATGTAAACATAGCTCGTGCCTTAGCTGTTAACAATAATTAGTATTGTGGTTATTTTATTGAACTGTTAATGGTTTTTAATCCAAATTTAGATATTTTTAATTAGGCTTAAGTTCATTGAATTTAATTTTCATTAAATTATTTTTATGAAGACAGGAATTTTACAACATGAAATTAATTAAAATTTTTTTTTTTTTTTATTGATAATTTTTCATTCTTGACTGCGCTGAGATTTGAACCCAGGCGTTCACGGACAGGTTGCCCAGACTAGTTTCGATTGTAACCACACAATCTCGTCGGTGGGGTTTGCCGTTTTACTCACTCGGCTATTGAGGCCGGGCGACGTCAATAGTCAAACATCAATCCTTAAACCAAATGGTATTTCACTTTGGTAGATCGAAATTTGCTTTTTGAATGAATGATTATCTATTTTAATTGATTTACATGTTCTTCCTAACTTCTGTTTTTTCGTACTTTTTGTCAAGAATTCTTCTTGAAGTCCAAAGTACATTTTTTTTTTTTTTTTTTGATGTTTTTGTCTTTCTTTTTTCTTGTTGACCTTTTTTCAGCACAACTTGAAGGACAAATGTAAACATAGCTCGTGCCTTAGCTGTTAACAATAATTAGTATTGTGGTTATTTTATTGAACTGTTAATGGTTTTGAATGGTGTTATTCAAAAAACAAAAAACATTTTGCTTTCTTAAGTCTGGTACTCTGTTCCACATTTCACGTAAAATGATGTCAAAAGTCAAATCTCAGCGCAGTCAAGAATGAAAAATTATCAATAAAAAAATTTTAATTAATTTCATGTTGTAAAATTCCTGTCTTCATAAAAATAATTTAATGAAAATTAAATTCAATGAACTTAAGCCTAATTAACAATATCTAAATTTGGATTAAAAACCATTAACAGTTCAATAAAATAACCACAATACTAATTATTGTTAACAGCTAAGGCACGAGCTATGTTTACATTTGTCCTTCAAGTTGTGCTGAAAAAAGGTCAACAAGAAAAAAGAAAGACAAAAACATCAAAAATAAAAAAAAAAAAAAAAGTAAAATGTACTTTGGACTTCAAGAAGAATTCTTGACAAAAAGTACGAAAAAACAGAAGTTAGGAAGAACATGTAAATCAATTAAAATAGATAATCATTCATTCAAAAAGAAAATTTCGATCTACCAAAGTGAAATACCATTTGGTTTAAGGATTGATGTTTGACTATTGACGTCGCCCGGCCTCAATAGCCGAGTGAGTAAAACGGCAAACCCCACCGACGAGATTGTGTGGTTACAATCGAAACTAGTCTGGGCAACCTGTCCGCGAACGCCTGGGTTCAAATCTCAGCGCAGTCAAGAATGAATAATTATCAATAATAAAAAAAAAAAAAAATTTTAATTAATTTCATGTTGTAAAATTCCTGTCTTCATAAAAATAATTTAATGAAAATTAAATTCAATGAACTTAAGCCTAATTAAAAATATCTAAATTTCTATTTATATGATTTAAAATACAACGAATTTGATTTTATGGTAATATTCACAAAAAAAAAACAAATAAAGTTTTTATGGAATAATTAACAGTGTAAGGGATTATAAATTTTTTAAAACTGAAATTAATAAGATTTTTGTTAAAAATACAAGGTATTCTTAACCTTTCCGGACATGCGGTGGGAAATAGTCTCTCAGAAGCAGCAGAACTACTTTAAAAACTTAAGTATTTCTGCACCAAGCGCATCTTTATCTCTAGAAATATTAGGAGATATAAGGTATATACCGACTTCCTCTTTAGCAGAATCGCAGCTGAGGATGGACGCATCCTCCGTGGATTTCCTAATAATTTGTTTACAAACACTCCAAAGGCCAAATATCTTCCAAAACTTTAGAATGCAAAGTCATATTAGCTTGGTAAGACATTTTTTGATATGAATGAAGCCTATTGTCTTTAAAATATTCGGATAATTTTAGATAAACTATAAAATATTTTTCTCTTAACCCTAAAATCTAACATTCAGAACTAATGCTAAGTGATGCGCCAATTTTTGGCGCTCTGGACTATTGAGTTTATTCATATATTATATTTTCTAATAATGTTTGAAGACTGAAAACTAGCGGAAGAACGTCAGCCAATGTAGCAGTGGTCTTGCTTAAGGATTTTGTAGCCTCTTCGAAGAAATCTAAAATTTTCAGCAAAATGATTTTTATTCCCACAAACATCATTGAAAATAAGCATTAAAATCTACAAACGTACAAAATTTGTATGATTTTGTACTTAAAATATATAAACGACTTAACAGTGAGAGAAAATGTCACTACTATGATGCAAAGCAAAACAGCTAAAACTGAAGGTCCATCCCACGCTTTCAATTCGTTGATGTATTTAAGCATCTGTCAAAAAAGTAGAAGCAGTGTATAATTGAATTGACAAGTTACACGGCAAATGCGTGTAATGCATACAACGAAAGTAGTACCACGTATAGAACGCATTAAGTGGGACTACTTTCCACATTAGCATGTGTCTTGAAAAATGGCCAATAGAAAATCAAACTCACAGAGCGCATCGTGTGGACCTTCAGCTAAAAAATTAAAAGAAACTATTTATTATTCTGATTGGATTTTATGTTTCACTTTTAAATGTTTTATTTCTGTTCGTTAATTAAATTGTGTTTTCAAAAAAACTCTAAATATGTATCGGTGTTTCGTCAGTAAGATATGGCTGATACCGATATATCGGCAAACCTGAAGTATCGCCGATATATCGGTATTTGTTACTTCGCTTCTTTTAAGCATGGAGATTACAAGGGAGCCATAAACTAAAATTTTTCTTAAAACAACTTAAGCACTTTTTCCTTTTTGCCACAGATTTATTTATATTTAATAAAAAAAATTGCTTCTTGTCAATTGAATAAAAAAAGTAAATTAATGTTTATGTTTGTTTTGCTTATACGTGTATAATAAAATTCTTAGCCCCAAATCAATAAAATTATAACATGAATAAATTCCAACTATTTGACTTTTGAATAAAGGTTAAGTTAATTTTTATTGTTAAATAATTGTTAAATTATCGGCATAGATTATGTAAATTAAATACAATTAAACGAATGTCAGAATATGCTACAATTGACACTGACGTTTTTGGAAAATGTCTACACAAAAGAATTACATTTATATCCATAGAACAATATATTTCGGTATCTTTTTAGAAAATGGATAGTATTTAACTAGATTTTAAACCCCACAGTATTTCATATTAATTATGGGAAAATGAAATGTTTAAAAAAATGCCAACGGCAAAAAATCTCTCATGCAATATGATACGTTTTACCTATGATAAGTTTTTTTTTAAACACACAATTAATTGATTCATTTAAATTTTAAAATGTTTGAGTTTTATTTTATTTTTTACTAGAACTGAATTTCACACACACTCCCATTCAACTGTAATTGTCAGCACTCTTCCGTGTTAGACAAATAAACATTTAAATCAATTAAGTTTAACTATCAAATTACGAAATTGATTTAAATCTTTTTCTTCCTATTGTATTTTCCAGTTCTTTTCTATGTTTTTTTATTTACATATTTACTTTTTAACTAAATATGCCATCAGGGGACATTGTTTCCAGTGCTAAGTTTTTTACATACAAGTATTTTCTTTTATTATTGCATGTGCTGTACAAATACTGTCTGTTTACACTACATTGCAATTCATTTTTTCTGTTTAAAAAACTGTGAATAGAAAAGAAAAGAAAAAAATGCTGCGGATAATACCAAGAAAAAAAAGAAAATTTAAATCTAAGTTCAAAGCTCTGGAGAAATTAAAAAGTAAAAAAAGAAAATTATATAAGAAATGATTAGCGTTTATTGCATAATACATGTTGATATGATGGCTGTGTATTTCTAACATACATAACTGACGAGAAATTATATGTAAGTTAGGGGAAAAAGATAATTCTTTTAAATATACAAATTGGGAAAAATGTATTAGGGGACATAACAAAAAAAAAATTTAAGAAATTTTGGAGCTGCGAAAGAAGGCCCCAGGAAATATGGCAAAAAAAAATTAAAAATTTACCCCAACTTTGGGGCTATTTTTCATAATGCAACATGACCTTCACTTGAATAATGAAAAATCACTAAAAAAAATTGAAATATTCTTTATAAAAAATCACCTCAGAATTTTTACTGAATTTTCACACCTAAAAAGTTAAAATTAAAAAAGTACATAGAAATTAATATTAAAAATTTGGGTTGAGTTCAACTTAAGATTCCAAGTTATAAATGACGAATTTTAAAATTACAAGTTATAAATCTAGAATTTTAGAATCCTGAATTTTAATATCCCGAATAATTATACAGTTTTGGTTTAAAAATCGTATGATAGATAGCATAGCCGGGCGCAAGGATTTTTTGCTCTATGGTATAACGGGCACTGGTTGCTGGTTTGCCTCGGCCGGGCAAAAGGACATTCTCCTGAATTGTAAAACAAACACCGGCTTCGCTAACTAAAGTATTTTTGCATAGCCGGCAAGGATTTTCTCCACTTTGGTATAATAATTCAGGATTTTGATACTATCCCTAAAAAATTTAAATTTCTTAAAATTTGCAATAAATATTAGTAAATATAAAATAACCCCAAAGTAAAAATTGTGCATTTATTTGGGGCCATTTTACATTTCTTGATATTATTGAAATATTTCGTTTCACTTAAAATGCAAAAACGAAAAATAATCCAAAAAAACAAAAAAATTACCTCAAAATTCCGTGTTGATGTGTTTTATGTAAAATTTTGGGGCAATTTTCCATTTTCTTTTAATGGGCCACATTTTCTGGCTGTGGGAAAAATCGCCCAAAGAAAAATGGCCCAAAAAAAGAAATGAAAAATCGCCCAAAAAATTCCATGTAAAATTGGGCCTAAATTCATATGAAAAGTGACCTAAAATTTTTGGGCTATTTTTCGTTATTGTTGGGTGATTTTTCGTTTTTTAAATTTCGATTTTAAAAATTTTGTATGAAAAATGGCCCATTTTTTTGATTTTCTCCTCTATGGTATAACAAACACCGGCTTCGCTTACTAAAGCTTCTCTGCACAGCCGGCCTTCGGCCGGGCGCAAGAATTTTCTCCTCTATGGTATAACAAATACCGGCTTCGCTAACTAAAGCTTCTCTGCACAGCCGGCCTTTGGCCGGGCGCAAGGATTTTCTCCTCTATGGTATAACAAACACCGGCTTCGCTAAGTAAAGCTTCTAAAATCTGCCTTGTTTCCAAATGAAAGCCGACTATGCAGAGAAGCTTTAGTTAGCGACGCCGGTGTTTGTTATACCATAGAGGAGAAAATCCTTGCGCCCGGCCGAAGGCCGGCTGTGCAGAGAAGCTTTAGTTAGCGCAGTGTCCATGGACACTATGACACTTTTTGGAGTGTCATAACGTCCATGGACACTATGACACTGGACGTTATAACATGCCACCGGGAAAAAATTCGTTTTTGCTTTTTGGGTCATTTTTCATTTTTTTTTTTGCCCTTTTTCGTTTCTTTTGGGCAAAATTTCATATATAACTTTTTGGGTCATTTTTCATGTTCTGTTGGGCGATTCTTCATTTGGGCGATTTTTCATTTCTTTTTTTGGGCGATTTTTCCCACAGCCACATTTTCTACGTTCATTTTGCGCACCTCCAAAGATTGTATGTACTTCTAGAAAAACTCTGTTTTAAAAAAAAATTGTATTTCGCTTCGAAATTTCGGTATATACCCACACCATAATTGTGCAGATGGTATTATGCGTTTGAGCCAATTTTTGTAACGCCATAAAATATTGGTCCATAGACCCAATTTTAAGTGCGCTGATCAACTTAGAATCACTTTTTGAATCGATCTAACAATGTCTGTCTGGTTGGCGGGCTGGCTAGCCAGAAGCTCATGTACACTTTTTGCGCAAAGCAAAGCTCCCAATTTTCGCGAGAATTTTATAAATTTTTTTTACAAAGATTTCAGTTGTCAAAACGACCAAGCTTCTTTCCGGAATAGAGTATTTGTGCCCATAAGATTAAATTGAATTTGGTTCAAACTCATGTTATTGTAGTCTTATTCGTTGCCAAATCTTGTTGGAAACGGTGCATATTTAACAATTGCCGTCATACAAATACTACTCCCGAAAAGAGCTTCAAATATCATAACCTTCTTATTAATGTTGGTATTGACATCAATATTGGCGACAATAACCATAACTAAAGCTACTATGTCATGACAAGATGTGTTGCTGGTAGGGCCAAATCTACCATAGGTCACATATAAACCCACTTTCTAAAATCATACACGGAAAGAACTATTTACTAAATGTGCTTATTCTAAATATATGTGTGGCTTGGTTAAAGCAAAATAGTTCTTTATTTAAGAAAATTTTACTTAATTCGAATGAAATAAGTAAATATTAAAAAATTATTATGGATTTTCTAGATTTAAGAAACGAAATTAATTACTTAAAAATTAAACTTCTTTTCGTGTATAAACAAATCTCATAAAAATTAAGATTTATAAATAAAATTAGAAACATAGAACTTTTACATGAATCTTAATGTCATACCATAATTTTGTTCAGGCGGGTCCCAATAGGGACCACTCTTTTAAATTTGCTTGTAAATACTGTGGTATAGGATATCATATAGTCGGTCTTGAATAACTATATTTTCTTACGTGTTAATATTGTATTAACGCAGAGATAGCGTTCTTAGCATCAGGTAGAAAAAAAGTTCACTCATACTATCTCCACTTTTAATGTAGTCGTTAGCGTTAAGAAAAGAGACCAGCTTCTTTTATATCTTTGAAGAAATATTGTTCTCCTGCATGATTTGGCTCTTAAGCTACAGTTGGTGCAAAAATAAAAATCGAAAGTAACTTACCAACGTCGACAAATCATATACTTAAATTTTTACTGAAAAAGAAACCATTCCTATGCTTGAAAATTTTGCTCACATCAGTATTGCCAATTTATCAATTCTGTTATTAAATTAAGCTATTTTGCGTCTTGTTTTGGCATGGAAAAAAATTAACTTTGCCATTGTTATTAAGCAAAATTTCATTTAAATTTTTAAAAAATTTGCAGAAAAATTAACTAAAGCTTTAATAATGAAAACAACGAACTGAAGCAATTTGGATGCGAATATTTCCAGATTAAAATATTATAGGGTGCTTTGTAAGTCTTAACACTGTATTTTTCATACATGGGCGTACTGCAAAGCCAATAAGTTTTTACTGCTTACTGAAAAAAATTGCAGTGAACAGTAAACTTTTACTGGTTACTGAAAAAGATCAGGGGCCTGATTCTGGCAGTCGTGATCGAGTACTTTCTCGATTCGAAAGCATATTAATATCTAATTATTTCAGTCAATACTGAAAGAATTGGAATTATTTTTTCAGTGTTGTAAAGCATTAATTTGAGTTTCACGATACTGAAAAAATTATTTGGATTCGTTCAGTATCGACTGAAAGAAATAGAAACAAAATTTCTTTCGAATCAAGAAAGTACTCGATCGAAACCTTTATGGTAAACATTATCAGTTGGTTTTTGGATAATTTTCAGGTAAAATAATTTTTTTTGCATTTATTTCAGTATTAAGTTAAAATTAAGAGATACTCATCATCTTCCAAAATTTACTGAATACTGCAATTTTTTCAGTAAACAGTAAAGTTTTACTGGTTACTGAAATTTTTTTCAGTGTACAGCAAAAACTCACTGGTTACTGAATTAAATTCGAAATTTGTAATGCATTATTTTTTACTGCAGTACGCTTATGTATGGTATTTTTAAATACCATAATCGTCGCAAAATTGAATTGAAAATAAAAAAAATTTATATATTATATTTTAATCATAAATATATATACTTATTTTCAATGAAAAAAAGTATTTACCACATGAAATTGGTTGATAATTTTTCATTCTAGATTCAGTTAAGAATTAAAAATTATCAACAAATTTTAATTAATTTCATGTTGTAAATTCCTGTCTAAAAAATTTTAATTATTACAAGGTAACTACAGAAAAATTCGTTACAAAAATTAATGCATTCTTTCTAAAAAAAATATTAAAATTAACAGGGGTTTTTTTTAGAGATATGGAATGTTTTAGTAAAATTTTGAATGACATTAATAAATTGATAGATAGTTCGAAACATTTTGGGACGAAAATTATAACTCATAAACTATCTCGTCATAATTACATGTTTAACCTGTTCTGACCAGACTTGGGACATATGCATAAAATATGCTATGCATTTCCAATTTTTTCACTTTAAGTCTAATGCATGGAACTGGAAGTTTATTGCATTATAACTTATTTAATCATCTTTTACGCACTAATTTTCGGACGACATTATTTCCGAATCAAACGATACCCCGTTCACGAATATTTAGTGCATTGCTTTTGCATAATCCCTAGAAAAAGCGATCATTAATATTGCAATATTATTGCAAACTTAAATAAGTTCTAAAGATTTGTTTTTATCATATAAAACAAATACGCAGGGACCATAGAAATTTTGACATTTATCATAAAAATAAAAATATAAATGTTATTTTCTGATTTAAAAAATTAATGCACTATTTTAATAAGAAAATAATGTCGCTCAGCAAAAAGTGCATTAAAGGTGATAAAGTAAGTGGTATGCAATAAATTTGCACCAAAATATTTGTTAATCAATTTAGTGGTAACTTAAATTAAACTAGTACCAAACTGGTACAAAAATATCCAGTACTAGTTATCAATTGTAAACTTTTCTATGTCATCTTAATGCTATAATTAGCATTGAGTGGGCTTGAAAAATTACTAGTACTATTGGTTATAGACGTGTACTAGTACACTATGACCACATTGGGTGCCTATGAACTAGTTTGTTACTAGATCTTGTCTATCTAAAAAATTAGGATTATGCATTTTAACATTTTTTTTATAATAAAAATTGCATAAATAAATGATTTGAAATCAAATTTAAGAAACAATATCAATATACAAAAATGTACTCGAATTTGAGTCTTGATATAAAAAATTCTATCAGTATACAAGTGGTGCCCTTGTACTACATCAAGTTCTGGTACGCATAAGCACAAGTATTTTTATTAAAAAACTCTAACCCCGTTAGCACTAGTATTTCTTGTACAATTACTAGTGGCATTTTGACAATTGACTCTTAATTTCCTTTAGGGTACATACATATATGAATATATATAACGGGTGATTCATCGTTAGGTTTAATTTATAATGTAAAATAAAACACATAAATTTGAAAGTGAACTTAAATTATATATATCGCTTTAAAGGACAATTTATGGCATTCGCTGTTTAAAAATGATATCATGTAAATGTTGGCCATGACTAATTCTTAGGTGGTCCATTCGGATTGGCCAACTTTGGGCGACTTGTTAGAGCGAAGCCACTGGTAACTCCATAATAACGCGACAAATATTGGCTTCCAAAGCGTCAATCGTATCTGCCTTATTCCTGAAGACAACAGACTTTACATATCCGCAGAGAAAACATTTCAAAGGTGTAATATCGCACGATCTGGGTGGCCATTAGCAAAACGTGAAATTAAGTGCGCACCAATATAATTTCTTAACAGTTTCTGTGTTTCATGCGCTGTTTGGCTCATACCGAGATCCTTTCGAAAAATACGCCAAGTTGTCGAATACGACAAGCTGAGCTGCTGATGCCGGCGACCAACCGATTCGTCACGGTCTTCTCGTACACTCTCAGATACGGCTGCTATATTGACTTCACTACGAGCTGGATGTTGTCTAACCGGTCGAGTTTCATCCACTTATACAGAAAAAATTAAAAATTGTCTCTAATTACCAAATGTATACCAATTTCATAATATCAAGCAAACAAGTTGTTGATTTTGCACCTATTACCAAAATGATTATATTGATTACTAAAAATTGTGAATATTTTTTTTCAATAAATGACATTTTTAATTTTAATTGAAAAAATGATCAAAAAACTTTGCCATTTCAAACAATGTGTTAATTTATTTGATTACATATTGACAATTCCCAACAACAATTCTACAAGTTTAAATTATTTTATTTAAAACGAAAAAAATCAATTAATATTTTTTGATATTTAATTCATATTTTAATTAAAAATTTATTTCAAAACAACTTAAATATTAATTAAATCAAAATTATATTTTTAATTTTCTTTCAACTAAAAAAATAATTGATTCAATTATTACATTAATTAAATTTAAATACTTTTTAAACCATTTTCAGTAGGTCGATTATGTGCACCGTAAGTTCCTCGAATCGCACAAAAAATTTTCTCACAGAACGCTGATTTTCGTAATACAGCTGAGCAATTGGAAGACGCTGTTGTGGTGCGAGTCTTTCCATGATGACCTGCTAAGCGAGACTGAATAAAAAATACAAATCAGTTGGATATGAGTCACGCGCGATCTGTAAAAAGCATATTGAAAATCAAACCTCATGATGAATCACCTTTTATATACGCTCCTCAAGCATATAACATACATATATAAACAATCATACATGCAAGCTCAAAACATCATTCATACATTCCTGAACAGAATGAAGTGCAGATGAAAAGTAGCACTTGGGAATTTTTTGTTTACTTGTAAAGAAATACAAAATAAAGCTAAATAAAATGCAACAGACAAATAAACGAAGGGATTTATTTAAACGCATTTATTATATGAAAACGGTCTCCATATGTATAAACTCTTGAGTGTTGTACATTTCTATATAAATAGATATATATAAATATTTGTTTGTGTATGTGTTTGTACAACAACTCTAAACAATGTCATATTTGAACAAAAAAAGTAAATGATAACAGAAGACTTGACACTGTACAGAGTGGAAAAGTTTATTAGAATGTCTCTTGTATGTTGAGACAGATTTTTAAAAGAGTGACTTTTATGATTGTAACGGGGTTAAAGTGGCTGTGGTTAAGATAAAAAAAGGCAATTCTCAGTTAATTAAAACAGATGTTTTTAAACTTTTAGTCGTTTTTTTGCCAAAAATTATTCAAGTGTTAACATGTCGTAAACAATTAATTCTGGGAAGATTCTAAGGGAATCAGTATTTTGGCATTATTAATACATTTTTAAATACAATTTTACTTACAGGGAATCAATCGCATAGTAACACAAGAGTTTTCAAGACCAAAATGTGCCCTAAAATTTTTAAAAAAAAAAATTATCAATTAATTGTTTTTCACTTTATCTACATTTCATATTCACAGAAAACATTTAAAATTGTCAAATAGATATTGGGAATTATTTCTTTTTCATAAGCAACTTTATTATATTCAACATTTTTTATTTTTTCGAATTCATTCTATGAGTTAAATTTCAGTTATGTATTTCATAAACCTTTTTGTAATAGCACTATTCCTTAAATTTTTAGAAATGACTTTATATACTGCCAGACTATTATATTGTATTTTCTTGTTACATTTTACCTTAGCTTTCCATTGGATAGCAAGGAAGTATATTTATGTACAGAAAAATTTACAATTATTAGACACCAGCAGAATGTAATGCATTTACTCATAGAATGAATTCGAAAAAATAAAAAATGTTGAATTTAAAATTGTCTCTAATCACCAAATTCATACTAAATTCATAGAATCAGCAACAATTTGTTGATTTTACATCTGTTAACAGAATAATTATATTGATTACTAAAAATTGTGAATATTTTTTTTTTTTTTCAAAAAATTATATTTTTAATTTTAATTAAAAAAAAATTATCAAAAAACTTTTACGTTTAAAACAATGTGATAATTGATTTTTTTAAATATGTATATCTCAGGTTTCTAAAATTCCAAACAACAATTCTACAAGTTTGAATTATTTTATTTTAAACGAAAAATCAATTAAAATGTTTTGTTATTTAAATAAAATCTTAATTAAAAAATAGTTTCAAAACAACTAAAATCTTAATTAAATTAAAATTATATTTTTAATTTTATTCAACCAGAAAATAATTAATTCAATTTATCACATTAAATAAATTGAAATACTTTTCAAAAAGTTTTCTTAATTGATAAAAAATTTACTGATAAGCTTTTATGTGTTGTCATCTTCCAGGACACTGAAAAAACAAGGAACTTTTCCAATATTAACTGTAAAATCCGAATGAAGAACAAAAATAAACCCAATTTTTTGTGTCCTAAACATTATTGGACAAATCAAAGTATCAATGATAAAAATGTCGTTAATTTAAGAACTTCGTTTTCGTTTTTGTCTTATTTATTTGTTTTTTGTCTTATTTTTTTAGTGTCACTTCAAAGAAAAAATTATCAGAAGTTTTTTATCAATTAAAAAAGTTGTTCAAACAGTATTTCAATTTAATAAATGTGATAATTGAATCAATTATTTTTTTTTAGTTGAAAGAAAATAAAAATATAATTTTGATTTAAATAACATTTTAGTTATTTTGAATTAAATTATTAAGTAAATATCAACAAATCTTAATTGATAAATAATTTTAAATTGTAGAATTGTTGTTGGGAATTGTCAAAACCGGAGCAATATTTACTTAAATCAATTAACACATTGTTTGAAACGGCAAAGTTTTTGACCATTTCTTTAATTAAAATTAAAAATATCATTTATTGTAAAAACAAAAATATATTCACAATTTAAAATTGTTAAAACTTTTAGTAATCTATATAATCAGTTTGGTAATAGGTCTAATATCAGCAAATTGTTTGCTTGGTTCTATGATTTTGGCATATAGTAGTTTTTCATTATTTTTAGTATTATAACATATTTTTTGTGTTTTTAATTATGTTTTGAGACGAAACACTCATATAAAAAACAGGACTTAAATGGCATATTGGAAGATTTTATATGTTAAGAGAAATCCGGGAAAAAATCTGAGAAAATAGATATTCTGTGTTATGGGTTGCTTTCGATTTCTCCAACAGCTACGATAAATAAAAGAATTTTTTCCCAAGTCAAGTTTTATCAAAACTAAAGAAAAGAAAGGCTTAAATCATTAACCAAATTATATTATTAGTTTAAAAGATTATTTTATAAGATCTCCTTAAACTATTGAAATAACTAAAAAATTGATCTTACAGCTTATTTTTTAATTAATACATTAAATGTATTAATTAATAAATATGAACTTCATATTTTGTTTGCTCGTTTTAGTTCAAGAATTGTTATGTTTGTCATGCCATTGTTTTGTTTTACAAATAAACTCCAAATAATAAATATATTATGCATTTTTATTGTTTGAAACTACTTAATTTATAAAAAAAAACTTTATTAATCGGTTACCCGATCAATTAAAAAATGAACCGATTATTTACCGATTAAGCCTCAACCTCGGCTAATTAATCGAGCGATTAACCGATTAAAGCAAAAGTCCGATTAAATGAATACCCTAGTATTTATTGATAAGAGACAATTTATAATTTTTTCTGTGCTTGGATTATTGGTAAAGAAAAATTTTGAAGTTGGCCCGAAATGAAAAGCAATCATCTGTTGAAATTGTGAGAGAAATTCTAGAATTTATTGGAAAATTTAAGTCTGCAGTCCACGACATTATCGAAAGAATTCGCAATGTGTTAAGCTTAACCAAGAAAAGCTGATAATGGTCTAGGTGAGATATTAAATGAGAGGAAAAAGCGTTCGATATTAAAAGAAATCAAGTTAAGGAACAACCTTAAATAGCTTTCAAAACTCGTAATGGAAAATATTTTCAACTCAACGCTATTCGCAATACGTTACAAAAATACGATTATTATGGAATGGTGTAATCGACTTAAAATTAATGTTGCGTCGATCGATATACTTTTAGTGGGTTAATGCTTTTATGCGTTACAAATACCAGCACAAATTCCTTACACAAACAATTTTACTCTGAACCTTATGACTGAGTAGTCGCAGAACAAAACGTGCATTTTTGTATTTATTTCGAAAATGTTTTTTTTTATGTCTGCATTAAAGTTGTAAAGTTATATTGGAAATAAATCTCATTTGCATAATTTTTCTCCTCTTCTCATAGATAAATTTGATCTTAATAATATATAATGTATAATGAAGTTAGCCGCTTTTGGTAATAAATAATGGCAATTTAACTATTTTTAGGTCAATTTAACGGTTTTATCACAATCGTTTATTTCTATTAAGTTAACATTACTGTTCTTGACACAACGTTGACTATTTTATTGAGGTATGGCATTTCAGCGTAAACGCTCTTTCCGCTTAGCGTTTACGCTGTTATATCTAGGTATGGCTGTTACTTTCATAATTTGTTTGATGTAGAAATTAAAGGTAAATCTAGTATAAGTAAATAATACTGTCCTTCATTTGTAATAATTATATTATTAGCTGTCACTGAGCGGGTTAGTCCTTTTGTACTTTGTGCACAAGGCTGACATGGACAACCAGCCGGACGGATGGATGTCGCTAGATATATTCAGAAAGCGATCGTGAGCGATTAAGGTGGGTCTAAGACCAAAATGTTAAGGTGCTTCTAACATCAGCACAAACACCACTATTGTGGCGTTGGTATAATGAATGCAAGCCGTACATTTTTTTTATTTTTACAAAACATGCTTTTTTCAAATTAAAAGTCCTTAAATTTCATACATCCTTAACATTTATTATTACGACTTATTGTGGTCTAATGCATTTTACAAGCTTGTTATATTTTCTAGGTTCATATTATATAATAATCGGGTGAAAAAAATAATCTTGTATTCCCAACAATTTGAAATAATCAAAAAGGCACCTTTTGTTCTGTGACTCCTCAACTATTAAACCAAGTCTAGACTTACACGCTTCAATTTTTATTGCTCAATTTTATTTCAATTCCCTTAAAAAATGAACAAATAATCACACATGCATATAGCAATCTGTTTACTTTTTTTCGAGAAAATATGCTTTAAAACAACAACCATTTTATTCACAGCGAATCACAGAAAAAATAACAGAAAAAATAAGGTGCAGCCATTTTTGTGCACATATCTACAAATAAAATCACAAAGCGTGCTGACGAGTATAAGCATCTCCGTACCAACCCACTTTGTTCTTTCTTAACTATATCTTCAGAAAATTTACATGTTGAGCATTAAAAGTTAAAGCCTGTAAACTCAGACTTACAAAACTAATCAATTCGGCAACCAACGTCTTAAGTAACTGTAAGAGCCATAAGCTAATGCGAACAAATGGTAATTTCCTTTTAATCACAAAATGGTATTTTACCCATTTTTCGCCGCCCAGCGATTATAATTACCAGAAATCTTACTGTTTTATTGTTTGCAATGCCTTTTTGCTGTCAGTTACTTAGAATCTTATTTCTTTATTATATTGCCAGTTTACTTGGTACAGCGAAAAATGGGTTAATGACTAATGTACTGTAGAAATTAGCCCTCTTGCTTAGAAAAATTAAAGTGAAATTCTATAGGGATTATATATGCTCACATTTAATCAGCCTGCTTCACATTTTAAAAATTAAATTTTGTTAAATCATTAAATCAAATTTTATACCTTAAATCTTTTAAGATTCTGCTCTTGGTATTTAGTTTATCTATTTCTTGATCTACTTGTAAGACTAACGGAATATTCGAAAATTCACTTTTTACAAGTTTTTCCGACGTTTGTGCTAGACTTTTGATAAACTCTCAATTTACAACAAGTCTTTAGTTCATATTTGTAAACGTGTGCTTGAATTGTACGTTCGATGTGTAAATAATATTGGTGTCGCTAAAGGGGGTGAATAAAATTGATTTTTATAGATTCCATAATATTTTAAAGGTTATAAAAAAATGTTATTTGCACAATGGTGTCAATTTCATAAAAAGAATAGGGTACATAATTGTTTGCTCTTTCTTATTTTTTCTGTATCCGGTTGGAGTTTTATATTTCTTGTTTTTCTACTTTAAAGGTTTTTGAACTTTGTATGTTGAATTTGTAGTGATAGAATATTTTTTTAATTTAATGGTTTGAAAATTATAACTTATAAAAGTGTTACGGTAATTTGCTGTTTTTTTTTTTGTTGCTTATTTAATTTTTCGCCCGGTTTTATTTATTTATTAATTTTGGCAATTGTTTGTATTAAACCTATAAGCCATATTATACACACATATATAAATTTTTTTTTGGTTTGTTTGCTTGTTTCGGTATTGTGAAACTCTTAAAACTAATTTCACGCTACAAGCCACAATCATAAATAGCCATAATAAAACAAACAAACAAAAAGCAACAATAGCCATAACAAACCTTTAAATATACTTCATACAGAAACAAATCCTATACAGCTATATTGACAAACATATATATATATATATATATATATATATATATATATATCTATATGTGTGTGTTAGAATATCATAGCACAGATACTTACACAGACATACATCTATGTAGATTTAACATTTATAATCAACACATAAATGTTAATAGTTGCCATAACTGATAATAGCTTGGTTTTTTAGAAGATTAGTATTTTTTGAAATATATTTACATACATGCATATACATATTTACATATGTATGCATGTATTCATATACATATGCAATATTTGATATAAACAGATATATTTGTAAATATAAGCTATAATGTAATGTCACAACTGCAATATCCTTGTTTAACACACACATGTTTGTAATTAAAAACAATAACAAAAAAAAATTACATCAAATTGCTAATAATATAAATTCTTACTTATTGGTTGGACAATTGTTTGTCGAACAAGACTTGTATATTTAATTTACATGTTTCATAACTTTATATTGTTGGTTAATTTTTAGTTTGGGTGTGTAAAAATTTTGAGGCCACAAATTTTTATTCAACTAAGTAAAGACACTATCTCAATTGGACTTATTTAAAAATAAAATTTTATTTTACAAAATATCACAGATTTCTTTAAGGCAATTCCATATTTAAATGACTCACTATTGAACAAGTCAGAGGTTCTCCTTGAGCCTTGCTTAACGAATCCCTTAAAATTAATACATATTTTGGCAGATCCCAAAACATTTTTTAACTTGAAAAATTTACACTATGCATATATATTTTTGCATTTTTGCAAAAAAGCATAAACGTACTATATGTATCCTTTTTTTAATTGCGAAAATATTTTTGCACCAAACACAATTACTTTTAAAACAGAATTAATAAAAATAAAAAAGTTTTATGCACGTTCTTCTTTATATAACAAGATATTTTTACAAGTAATAATCAAGTAATAATCGATCTAATTTTTTAAACTACAATAAAAAAAAAACATTTGCTACACAAAATTTAAGCCAATACCAGAACTCTGTAATTCTTGTTGGAATTTTAGCGCTTCTTGGCACTTTTGTCTTTTATACTTATTCCTGAATATCAATTGCAATTATATCCAATTTGTAAATTTGTATGTAATACATGGAGCCACACTGCAAAAAAATTGTTGGGCTCTACAAAAGCAAATCAATATTTTTTGAGACTGCATGATGACTGAGAAAATATTGATTTACTTTCTCAATAAAGTCAGCATAGGTACGTCTGCGCAGAGGTACTGTTTACTATGTTGAGAAGGTTGCCAGTTAAAATCATTACCTAATATATCAAAGCTATTTGAGAAACTGGGTAATTCCATGTCAAATCGACCAAAAGTGGGACCCGACCCCTTTCGATTTGAATGAAATTTAGTCTGAAGGTTCCTTTCATCCTATAAGGAACATATATTAACGAAAAACAAAATCAATTTTTTTTTCAAAAGTTACGTCATATTCAAAATGTCATAATTTCGCCGAATTATCCGAATGTGTTGTGTTTATTTTCTCAATATCTCAAAAACTACTGCACATACGAAAATTATTTGTATGACATTTTAAAGAGAATACTTGGGGCTACAAACAAAATATTTAAAAAAAATGTAATATCTACAAAATATTAACTAATTATTAAATAATATGGACTAAGTCAAAACCCATTTTTTTTTTGCTGATTTTTTTATGTAATTCCTCAAACGTTCTTTAAAAATCCTAAAATTTTGATGGAGATGTTTTTTTAAGATATGATATTTAACTCAGAGGTATTATTGTTTAGGTTATGATTGACATCACAAACACAAATAAGTACTTTTTCTTGTAGAAAAATTAGTAGTCTTTCCGTCAAGTTCTCATTATTTTTCTGCTTATTTTGCAGCAAAGTTTTTGCTGGGTGTAGGCCAGTTTGAAGCGTGGTGTTTTGTTTTGCAAAATGTCTTCCAGAACTATATTGGATGCACATTCTATGGAACATTTTTCTTAAAAGGTCGTAATTATGCAAAAGGCATGGGTATGATATAATCACTAAACCAGAATTCGTGGTTGTAAATGTTTTCCCCTTTTTGCATTTAATTTTAAATAAAGTTCCAAACATACTTGTAATATAAAATAAATTATATTGAACTCGTTTGGCATTTGTTTAAATGTTTGTTTTTTACACAATATTATTAGTGTTCGTTTTTAATTGTTACATATTTAAAACCAGAAAACTAGATAACCTTTTTGTTGAATTGTAATTTAAAAAACAAACACACACAAGCACATACAACATGAAAATAGACTCATATAAGCAAAATGTAGACACATACACATGTATACATATGTATTTATGTATGTCTGTACTTTAAAAGGGTGGTTGGCATGGTTTCTTGTTAGCAATAATGTTTCTTTAGGCCTTAAGCTATTTTATAATTAGTCATTGTTAGATAAGAAAAACTATAACAATAACAACAATAGTGACAACAGTTAAGAAAACTTTAACCAAAAACAGTAAACACGATAAGTACTCATACATACATGTATACAGAATTTTATATGCACATGTATAAATATGAGTACATACATAGCCAGCAAAATACTTCGACGTTGTTTAAAACAGACATTTTTTCAAATGTCTGACTTAATTCCGAGAGATATTTAAAATTAGTATTGTCTGCCCGCTTTCTGATTCATTTCGTATGAATGTGTTCAATAGATTTCTGATTAAATACATACAGATGTCTCTATGTATTGAATAAAAATTACCCAAATGGCCATCATTGTGGAAAATATAATATTGTTTAAAATAAAAAAGAATATGTCGTTCAGCAGCTGGAGAGGTTCTAAAAGTGGATTTTCCAGAAAAGGGATCACAGAAAGGCATTTCAAAGTAAAAAAGAGTTAAGCTTATAAAAGCAGTATTAAAGAATAAAGGGGTAGCAAAAAAGCCATTCTAAAATAAAAAAAGACCAAATGCCTTATAAACAAGAAAAACCGGCTTATTTCAGGCAGGCAGTGCTAAAAAAACTTAGGCCCCAATTGTGTAAAACGCAAAAAGCAAAAACAATGTCAAAAATATTTTATAATTTTGTTCTTGATTTCTACAGAAATTCATTTATAAATAAATTTATAAATAAATATATGTATAAAATAACAAATAGGTTTATGAGTTTTATTATAAGGTATCTTGGATTTTTTTTATTTTAACTTGTACTTTACCATCAAAGAATCAATTTAAAAGTAACAAAAACTTTTTACGCATACTAACTACTGCTTAGGAATGTTTGGTATTAACTCTTAACTTAAAGTCCATGCATCCAGTTCCGCTTCGAACAACTGTGAGTCTGTTCAAAAGTTAATTTTTAAGCAGAGTTCAGAAAAATTCATATATATTTATATTTACACATTCATGCATTTCACCATAAATGAGAAACCTAAAATTTGTAACAATTTACATGTGAACGCAAATAGTCGTTGTGTGTTTAAATATTGCAACTCATCTTTTATTATTACGATTATTACTGCAGATTCCATCCAAAGGATGAGGAAATATTGAAAAAAGAAAAATAATAAAGAATAAAATTTATTTAAAAACAACTGTGGCTTGGTAATTAATTTAGGATTGAAAATTTAAAGGTCGAATAAAGATAAAATTATTTTAAAATGTTTAACTTTTTTTCACAGTCATGGATGAAATGGTAATTTTTCTCGCATTCACTAATGGACGTGAGGAATTAAAAAAATTTTACATTTCCTCACTTATCAAAATAAAAATCTTTGGCAACGCTCTTCAGTAGTATTGTTATTGATACTCGACAATTTGCCCGAGGAAATTTAATTTTTTTTTATTCCTCACCCTCATGAGGATGAATAAGAAACAAAATTTTAAAACGTTCACGCTCGCTCATGACTTAATAATGAGAGAACGTTTCGGTACACGTTCTTTACGCAATACTTTTTTCAAGTACTACTTTCGGATAAGGAAAGAGGAAATGTAACGCGTTTCTTTAAATTTGAGTTCGTATTTTCGTTAAATCTTAAATATCTTTTTGCATATCCGACCTTAAACTTACTTATTTTCTTATAAGTTGAATTTGTTGCCAGATGGTTTTCTTACAAATGGTTTTACAGAAATGTTGACAAAAAAAAAAAAAAAAAAAAAAAAAACGAAGGTGCTGTTCCTAAAAAGCGCCAAAAAGTGGTACGAAATAATTACAAATTATATAAAAGGGTAATGTTAAAAAAGGGTCAAAAAGGGAACAAGAGCATCGAAAAGGGGTCAAATAGATACTTTAGCATACAGCGATAGCGCTGTGTTTCAAACTTTTAGAAAGCAAATCATAAACGAAGATATAAATTTATTAGCAAATTTATTGGAGTTGGTTTGTCCTTTGGAAAGTTTTACAGAAATAGATGAATAGAAACCAAACTTTATGTAATGTGTTAATATCCCTAGAGGGAAGCGAACTGGCACTAAAGTAGTCCCGTAATAGGTTCTTTGGTGGCAAAGACCGGTCCTAGTTCTAACACCTGATATGAATGGGACCTATCACCTTTATATTGGGATGTCATTTGAGGGGGTTAATTTAGTTATACTAATCCTAGTCCTTGGTATTCTTCCAAAAAAGAACAATTTTTTTAAAAGTTCTCAAAGAAATGTATCACACCATCTGTGAGTACTGAACCTGTTACAAAAACGACCCTTATATATAAATTTAAAATCATTTATATAAAAAATTATTATTAACACTTATTAAGTAGAATTAAGTAGAAATTTGTAAGCCGATTATGGCCCATAGGCTAAGTTACCGAAATTTGATACATAAATAAATAAATAAATAAAACAAAATTAATACCAAATTAAAAAATCTACCTTTTTGTTTTTGCTTAATATACCAGTTAAGTGATTAGTTCTCCTTTTACATGTCATAAGTTATTTATTTTTGTTCTTATTCTATTTTCAAAAATCCCAGGACCAGTTCTGTTGGAAAAATTGACAGAAATTTTCCGAAGGGATTTTTAAATATTTGTAAGGGTAACTGACCCATTAATAACTATGAGGGGCTTAAAGCATATGGGATTCAAGTGCATTTTTGCTAAAATTAAGTTTACAAATGGATTACGTAGAAAAAGTTCAGAGAAGCTCAGAGCACAAGCGCTGAATATGGGATAATCATCCCCTTAGAGTTCTAGCCCTTGTCATTAAAATGCATGTTTCGCATATTTTATGTTTTATGTTATTTATAATTTTATATAAAATAAATAAAAAAAAATTTTAAAAATTAAAATAGTCTCTTTTGATTTTCAATCACATTTTGCAAGACAAGAAATTCTCTTATATTTCTTTAAGAAGTCTGTGCGATTGGACGATAAGAATTGCTTCCGACATTCTTTCGGCTATCAGTCAGAAAACAATAAGAATGTCGGCTAACACATCAGAATTTTCCATGCCTTATTTTATCAGATATTTATCAGAAACGGTGGGAAAAAATCCAGAGACTTTGAACTATATTGCTTGCTGGGTACACATACTTATACACTGTCGTACAAGATTTACATACACGCAGAGACATACCTACGAGTATTACTTAACAATGGAAGGTCATGTTGGTATAAGACAACCTACAAAACATCACACACTTACATTTTTATATAGGTTTGTGTGGTGGTTGTAACGTATGATTCTAAAAAAGTTTATTATTTTTTGTATTCCGTATTTAAGTTAAAAGGTAAGAAAACAGCTTTAGCAATAATAATAACCAGCAATAAAAAAAGAAATTAAGGTGAACCGAAAAAAGTAGAACAACTACTTGTTTTGTTACATTTGCTTATGAGTATGATTTTAAGGATGACTACAGTGGTGGGTTAGCATTTAAGATACAAACCGGTTTGGCATATCACTTTAATTTTTCCAGATTTAGAATTAAGTTTCTAGATCTTGGTCTAACAACGAAATTTTGTGAAAACATATTATCTTTTAAAATTAATAAAAATGTATGCATAATTAAATCATGCTTTGACTCAAGTAAACTGTAGAAATAAACGGTAATGTGAAATAACTTTGTGTAATTAGGCATATCACACATATTGGAAATTCTCTATAAAAAAATTAAAAATAATTAATAGTTATATTGTTATTCTGACTAAGTGCAGTACTGAGATGTTAGACCTACTTAAAAACATCAGTTATACGAGCATATATTTTGGAGAGAAAGTAAATAAACCCCCATCAATGAGTTTTTTATATAGCTGATAGTTGTCAAAGCGAAGAAACAAAATCTATAATAAAATAACAGGGACGATCTTATGCCGGGAGCCGATTCAATCGAAAAATGCAAAAATATACAGCATTGGATACGGAATAATCTACACAAGAATTGGTTTAATCTAAGAAAATTGTTAACTTATCTTCTATATATATAAAAATTTGTTTTTCCTATGTTCGTCATTTTATAACTCGAGAACCACTCAACCGATTTTCAAAGGAGTACATCCATTGGAAAGGTCTACTTTCACAGATAGTTTATAAAAAAAAACAATCAAATCAAAATCAAAATTTCTACGAATATGCGTTATACGCGCACTTTTATGATGGTGTGTTTTCTCTATATAAAGTGTATTATTAGAACTACATTTTGTCGGTATTAGGCTCTGCTTGCTCGCGTCATTTGACTTATTTAATTTTTGTGTGTTTATTGATTGCCATTTAAGTTTAGGTGCGAGCATTGACATTTTTTAATTATTGATTTGTAATCCTTCAGTTAAAATTTAAATCTTTATAATGTGGTTTTCAATTCAGATATTAATATATGTTTTCATTTATACGAAAATTCTAACCAATTTGTTGAATATTAATTAAAGATTCAGGGTCAGGTGTACCATAAAATTGGTGCGTTATTGCCATTCGACAACCAATTCAAGAAAATTTAATTTTTTATACAAAGACGTAAACGTATGTTATTGTATTGCCCAGCAACGCGGGCAGGGTTACTCTAGTAATTTTATATAATTAACGACATAAGCAGTATGGTGGGTCAATAAAAATTTTCGTAATTCTCGTAACGACTTCTAATAGCGTAAATATGTTGTATATTTGTCTGCATTAGACCCCTGTAAAATATTATTAATTTATTTTTAGTGTAAGAGCTTTGATCTGCATTTCGTTAAATTTGTTATATAACAGCAATAACATTGTATTGCAAAAAAGCATATTACTGTATCCTAACGATTCTAAAGTTCTCGAGGATTTAGACACAAGCAATTTATTGAACAGTACATATGCTTCCAGGATATATTTTTGATAGAATACATATAAAATAATGCACAATAAAAAGATCAGTTTGGGTTTACTACGCGGACAGCGAAGTTGTGTGTTTATTTTTTTATTTGAACTGTTAACCGTTGTTATGGAAACCGGAAGCCAAGATTATTTTTGCACGAGATTCGAAAATGTAGAAAATATTAATGATAATGTTTTACCAACCTACGAATATGTTACCAAATACTATGATTGGAATATGAAGCAACTAAACATAACAAGGAATACTACCAAAGAACCATCGTTTTCAGATATTGCAAAACTTGTACCGCAAGGGAAAGAATGCGTTTGGAGATAATCGTCTTTTTCTACAGTGTCAAATATAATAGTCATACAAATAATAAACGGTTATCATATAAATTACAAATATCTCATAAAGTCGTTGAAAAAATGTCCGTTTATTAGAAAGAAAAGAGTTTTGTTTCATATTTGTTCCTGTAGATGTAAACAAATTGACCTTTTTTTAATGTCCAAGGCAATATAAGGTACCCAAAGAAGAACAGGAGTTTTTGAGTGAGATGCGAAGGCAATAAAGAAGCGTATTGGAAGAGTAGTTCGAGATCTTCCAACTAAATTGCAAAAAAGAGCAGCCCAAGCACCAACTGCAGAAAAAACGTAAATAAAAGTCACTACAAAATTAACTTAAAAAAGCAGGAGTTATCTGTAAGTAATTCCAGTGCTTCTTGTGCCGACTCTTTTAATTTACCTTCCACGGCAAAGGCAGAAAGAAAAAAAATTTTAGTTTGCCTATATTGTCAAAAACAGGTAACCGTTACAGTGTTTCCGATAGCGCAGCGGCTGCTATTGCTTGGCTTATATTGCAAGATATCTCTCCTAGTTTTATATCAAAAATAAGCTAACAAGAAAATGTTTTACCTTTATTAAAGTTTTCTATATGTAGCCTTATTCTGGTGGTATGTTTATAATTTAGTATTTTAAACGTTTCAAAAAAAAATTTCTTAAAACTTAGGATTTGTGAGATCAGTAAATTGAATATATGCAAAATGAGTAGAATTCATATGATGAGATATGAAGTAAAGCATAAATTTCCTAAAAGTTGTATTCAAATAAGATATAAATTATACTTTCAAGAAAAAAATATTTAAAGTCAACACGAATTTCTGAAGAATTTCATTACATGAATTATGTTTAACAATTAACTTCTTACTCAGATTTGTTTTTGATTCTATATAAGATCAGGGGTTTCAAATATTTTAAGTGAATATTTAATTTTAGTTTTATAAGTTTTATTTAAAAAATTATTTTTTAATCATTTTTTTTTTAATTTTATTTTTTGCTTAATAAATAAAGTTTTTTTTGCTTAGAAAATTAAATTATTTTTTTTTTTTTTTTTTGCTCAGAATATAATATAATAAAATGCCATTGAATCCCCCTTTGTGCTATAATAATATGGGGGATTTCATGTCAAGTGACCCAACTTTTGAAATCGATGTCCTCCGATTTGGATGAAATTTTCACCAAGTCTTATTGGATAGTTGTTTAGACACAAATTTTCAACATGATCGGTCAAAAAGCTTCTGAGTTAGAGGGTGTCAAAATTTAAAATTTTGGCCAAACAGGTGTTCTTTCTTATCCATGTAACATAAAATCTATTGGTATTAGCAAAATTTGTCCAAAACAAATTAGATAGCTATTTCTTCAAGCTTTCGAAAAATATTTTTTTTGTTTTTTTTTTATATATTTTAAAATTTTTTTTTTAAATTTTAAACTTATTTTTTATTTTTTTTGAAAAGGGTATTTTTTTTTTTTTTTTTTTTTGCTCAAAATAAAGCTTAGGTCTTTTCCTTAAAGTTAGTTATGGTCGCTATTTGGGATGCGAGTGGGTTATGTAAAAAAAAAATACTTTCTAAGTCAAGAAGAGGATTTTTCAATTTTTAGCATATGCACTATTTTGAATTTTTTCCTATTTGTGTGTAAGTGTTTCTAAAATCTTAAAAATAAAACTTATGCTGAGAAACTAGACAAATTAACCTTTCCGATGGTATATAACATACCTAACTATCATTTCATACCCTCGATACTGTAAATCCCACAATATGTTAATCCCAGGAATAAAATCACTTTTTCTATAGAGATGTTGACAAATTAAAATTTTTTATTATTTGTAATAATAATTTAATTAATATAAAATAATAATCATAAAAACAAAAAGATAAATAATCTAAAAAATTTAATCTTAATCACATAAGTCCTTTAATAAATTTTTTTTTGTTTTTTTTAATTTTTTTTTTTTAATTTAAAACTTATTTTTAATTTTTTTTGAAAAGGGTATTTTTTTTTTTTTTTTTGCTCAAAAGAAAGCATAGGTCTTTTCTTTTAAGTTAGTTATGGTCGCTATTTGGGATGCGACTGGGTTATGTATAAAAGAAAATAATTTGTAAGTCAAGACGTCATATCGTCGGTTGGTAATTTAAATGTCGTATGTAGATTTTTTGCGGTTTTTAGTTAAGATCGATTCCTTAGGTTTTCCGACCTGATCTTTCATTTGGCGTAGCAGTTTTTTAATACCTCATACGGTTTTCGAGATACGAAGTGTTGAGTTTGTCGGTGGTATTTTTTGAACCAATTTTCAAATTAAATGTGTTCAAACTCAATTTACTAGAAACTATCGGAATCCACATACGACAATTAAATTATCAGCTGAAAAATTTTAAAATCCTCGTCTTGACTTAAAATTATTTGTTTTTATACATAACCCACTCGCTTACCAAATAGCGACCATAACTAACTTAAAGGAAAAGACCTAAGCTTTATTTTCAATAAAAATAAAAAATTAGTTTTAATTTAAAAAAAAAAATTGAAAAAAAACAAAAAAAATATTTTTCGAAAGCTTGAAGAAATAGCTATCTAATTTGTTTTGGACAAATTTTGCTAACACCAATAGATTATAAGTTACATGGATGAGAAAGAACACCGGTTTGGCCAAAATGTCAAATTTTCACCCCCTCTAACTCAGAAACTTTTTGACCGATCTTGTTGAAAATTTGTGTCTAAGCTACTATCTTGGAGCAAATTTCATCCAAATCGGAAGACCTCGATTTCAAAAGTTGGGTCACTTGACATGAAATCCCCCATATATATTCAAAGAAAGCAGTTTTCTGTCTCTACTGAAAATTTATAAATTTTAAGTTAACCCCCTATAGAGGAACCAGTGCGATAAGTTAAATTTAATGAATTTTTTTTATAAATTCATTCAATTTAAAAACTATTTTTTTCTAAGCAAGAAAAAAAATTCAAAAAACTACTTATATATCAGGAATAAATAAAACTCAGAAAATGACTTTTATTTTCTAAGCAAAAATAAAATTCAAGAAATAATGTCTAAAAAGTAATTTTTGAAACAAAATTTATAACAAATGATACTTTCTGCTACGGAAAATTTCTGAAAATCTAAGAATGATTAAGCGCAAAAATCCAAATTTCTAAAGCACCATTTTTTTAATTCCTTCAAGGTAAATATCTGGCAATATTATAAATTTAATAAATTTAACATTTACATTGTGAATTTAAAATTTTTAACAAATTAAAGAAAAAGCTCTACCCCTACTCATAAATTGTTAATATTAATAAGAAAAAGAGAAGCTAAAATACGTTTCAGAAATCGATAAAATAGTCGAAAACTTTTTTCAAAATCGCCATGACGCCAAACAAAAAATTTAATCGCTAAAAAGGTTTGTTAACCCTGCTTTTAGATTAAGCCCATTTGGTCCAATTTTTGAATTGTTTCCATTGTCATTTTTGAACGGTGATATAAACTGACTTTGTTTTTTAGCTCAAGTGGTGTTTTTATAAAACAATGTTGTATACAAAAATTATAGGTTCTAACTTAAAACAGGACTGAGAAAATTAAAAATTTCGAATCTTAGGTTAAGGGAAGAATTAGTATTGTGGTTATTTTATGGAACTGTTAATGGTTTTTATGAAATCATTAAATTTAATTTTCATTAAACTATTTTCATGAAGACAGGAATTTTACAACATGAAATCAATTAAAAAGTTCTTTGGTATGAGTCTTAACCTCAATAGCACAATTTTATTCTGGCGGGTGTATCATTGCTTTTGGGTCCCAGATAAGTTACATTCGTAAAAACTTGTTCAAATTTACTGTAGTGTAAGGTATCATATGGTTTGCATTGATCGACTTTTCTTTTTAACTTGTTTATTTATGCGATTTTTTAGATACAGTATATAATTGGGAATTTGTTCGATTAAGCAGGTAAGTGGATGCCATTATCTGATTCGCATAAACGAGCTCTGTTAAACATACTTTTCATCATGGTGCCATGGCCATGATTTAATTCCGAATGTTGGGTTTTAGTCGAGAATGATGGTTATTGGACTGTTAACACTTTATTTCAAACATCCCCAAAGTAAACTGTCAGCAGCTGTTTAATCAGGAAAATATGGACGCAAGTTAAAATCGCTTTTGCGCAAAATAATGCATTTGCCGAATTTGTGCCTTCTCAAAAACATTGAATCACCTGCCGTATGTGCTGGGGCTCCATCTTGTTGAAACCACAAGGTGGGATGGCTTTCAACAGTTAGCCTAACAAAATTTCAACATCGTTTGATATGAGATAGATTGACACAACATTTTTCTCTATACCTCGCTATGCGAAAAATATTGACGCGATAGTACCAGACGAAAAGTTATTCCTGTTGCTGGTTTTAAATTGCTGAAAATTCTTTTGACTATGCAGTTCGAAAATGACAGTGTAAAAAAGAAAAATGTACTTGTATATGAAATATAATGTTGATGTGAAATTACACAAAAATATTGAGACCCATAATTCATTAAAAAAAAATCCCATTTTTAGATAAATTCAAGAAAATTGGCATGAATGCAAACATCCCACATTTAATCCATTTCTTGAACTACACTTAAATATGCAAAAACCGTAACAAATAAAACATACCATCATGAAAATTGGCAAAACTTTTGTATTAAATAGTTAAAAATTGTAAATGAGATTTTTTGAAGATTGATTCATAATTTATCACCATTCCATATCAAGCCATAGTAGAAGGATATTTGAATTATTATTAAATCGTTTCCAAAACATCGGTATGACCCTAAAATTAGTTGTAGATAACTTGAGATTTATATTTTGGAGAAATAAGTTATTTTTTTTATTTAGAACTATAATACCACATTTTGTAAGGATCGGTCCAATATTGATTATAATTCCGAACATAGTTATATACTCATACAATAACAATACTGTCATATAGTATAACTTTATCAAAAATTATTTTCGGGAATGAGATATTCATTAATTAATTCATTTATTAATGATGTGCTAATAATCCCAATTTATGATAAAAAAAACACTGAAACTTATTGTTGTGGGAAAGCTAGTTTCTATGCGCATTTCGCTGGTTGCTTAGGCCAGCTCGTCAGGAAACTTTTTCCAAATACTTTAGAAAAGCTAAAAATATTATACAAGTAAGACCATAAAGTGAATAAGAATTTTAAACACTCAGCTCCCACTTGTAACAATATCAAAGCTTCAACAAAGACACAACAATGAATAGTGAATTTTTTCTTTCTTACATTCCCCTACAATTGGTTGGGTTTTTTCCAACACGAATTGTAGTTGTAAGAGGATCATATCATAAATTGGGATTATTAGCACATCATTAATAAATGAATTAATTAATAGTATAACTTTTATTTGACGACTACTTTTTTAAATTCGTACATAATTTGCTGTTTTCAAAAACCCCATACAAATTGTTTCTTCTTTGCAGCCGTTTTTGATTCTCTCAACTTGCGTATGATGGCGTATGATAAACATCTTTTAAATTTTACACGTATACGCTAAATATTTTTAAGCTTTATTTCCTTATTTTTTATATCATCTTAATGTATTTTCTAATAACGGTTTTTCCGAAATTTAGTATGAAAACTAACATTATTGGCTTAGCAAAGAACTCTTAACTCGCTTTTTGAAGAAAAATCTGCTTGATTTACAATGCAATATTTTCTTAACGCTTATATGACAATATTCAGGAAATCTGCAGTAGCAAATCTGAATGAAGAAAAATTCTTAATCGGTCCTCCTCGCATATGAAATGAGCATGAACGAAAACAATGTTAATATGATACAATTGCATTAGGCATGAAATTAATTTTAATTGCTTTCAAAACTTTACCCCTTTACTAAGATCATAATTATATTGATATATTGCCGGCTCAGTATTACAAGGTTGTAAGTGAAATAGCAATAATATGTGGAAAATTATCTCTTATTTTTATTAGCGGTATTAAACTATAAAAAAATAATAATAAAATAAAAAAAATTATTGCACCTGTCCGCATTTGCTACGTTTTTATCCTTAACTCTTTTTTTTTTGCTTTTTTGAAGCACTTATTGCATTTTCTTATTAGGAATGGACCTATTCAACAAAGTTTTGAATAAAAATTCCCCGGGAAAGGGAAAAACTCCCGGGGAATTTTGATTCCGGTTTCCATTTCTTGTTTATTTTTTTCTCTTTTGGGTTTAAAGATAGTTTTACAATTGAATCGCTAAATGCAGAAAGGGATCTACTTCAGACTTTTATTGTTCTTGGCTCGTAAAGGGGAGAACTGACTTTAATTTAAAGTTGTCTAAGACGACACTTTTTACACTGGTTTTTTAGCAATACATGAAGTAAATGCCAGTAATTCCCTTTCTGCACTTCGTGACTAAATTTTTCTTTTATATATTTTTTATGGCAGTTGTAGAACGTTAGGAAAGGCAATGTTGTTATTAATACGTTAATGTAGCGGGTTTATGAGTGAAACAACCACGTAATTTAAACTGACATCAATGCTTCTGACATTGCAACACAAAATGCAACAAATTCTATACCAGTTCTATACTAGGAAAAACGCAATGGTGTAGCAAGTGCAAATTATGTGTATTTTGTTGTTGATTTGAAATAAAAACCCAACGATATTTTGCACGTGGTATGTTGCAAGACCATTTGCAATTGATTTTGAACACCACTATTCTACTATTTCCAAATAAATTTACGTAACAAAATCTAGTTTAACAAGGTGGCCAAGAATTTGTTGCCATCTATACTCAAAGTTGTAAATCATTACTAACTGAAAATAAAAACAAAATATGTTACATACAACCTTGTAATATTGGGCAGACGATATGTTAATTAATAATATGAAAAATTTTTACAATGTTTGAATTTATAATAATTGTGATTCTTCGTTGAACTGTTGGTTTAGTTGAAGTTTTTGAAGTTTTAATAAGGCTCAAGTTCATCAAATTTAATTTTCATTAAATAATTTTAAGTGAAGGGAGGTACTAACGCAGAAAGGTCAACGAGAAAAAGACAAAAAGAAAAAACATAAAACAAATGTACTTAAGGTTTCAAGACAAATTCTTGAAAAAAGGTATGAAAAGCAGAAGTAAGGAAGAAACAAATTATAAATAACAGCAAATTTTGATCCACCAATAGGATTGGTTAAACATTCATGATTGACTATAGACTGGCAAGTATCGCAGTGGTGCAAACGGTAGAACGCAAAGAATTCTGATGATGGGAATGTGGCAATTCTCGAAACAAGTTAATTTTACCCGAGTTCAATCCCGTGTTCAGTCAAGAAAAAATTATCAAAAAAATTTTAATTCGTTTGATGTTGTAAAATAAATTAATGAAAATTAAATTTGATGAATTTCAAATACTTAAATTTTTTAATTTAATATAAAGAACTTTGCATGTTTTCTGTTATTTTTTTTAAATTAATCTGAATTTCACACTGTTTGTATAAAGGGCGTGTGTGAAATGGTAGCAAAATATTGTTTTCTTTTTCATTATTTATTTATTGAATCTTCATATATTAAATATGAACTAACAATAATTAATTAAATCTTATACTAATACTTTACTTTTTTCCTGCCAATGCTAGACTAAAATTTTTCTCCTCAGGGTTTCTGTTCACATATGTAGATGCTTAGCGGTCTTCTCGTCGGATGGGTCCTGCAGTATATCTTCTCCTTAATCTAGAGTGGCCGCTGTCATTTAAAATATTTTGAGCTAGTGGATTTGGGTACGACTCAAGCCTTTTTAAATATTTTGCTGCGGATTTCGTAATAATAGTTTTTACTAATGCCAATTTGAGCTTCTTTTGAATATTAGAGTTTTTAACATACCAGGGAGCGACTGTGATTATTCGAAGAAGTTTATTTTGGCGCCTTTGAATTTCTTCGATATTTGAGGCCGAGGCAGTGCACCATAGCTGAATACCGTAGCACCAGATTGGCTTTAATATAGAGTTGTAAAGTAGAAGTTTGCAGTCGAGGCTAAGAACAAAATTTCTTCCAATAAGCCAATAAATTTGAATTGCTTTTAGTTTCATGAAGCAAAGTATTATGGTAAAATATATTTCCTTGTGCGGAAAAAATTTCATGTTTGTGCTATAATATCTTTTTTGACGATAAAAAATTTTTACGTTCGGGAAGATAAATTCCAAGATATTTATAAAAGAATGAACAATTACGGAAACCATATAACAAAACATAATATTAATTAGTATTGGGGTTGTTTTATTAAACTGTTTATTGGTTTTAATCCAAATTTGTATACATGTATTTATCAGGCTTAAGTTCATCAAATTTAATTTTCATTAAATTATTTTACAACATGAAACGAATTAAATTGTTTTTGATAATTTTTTTACTTGGCTGAACACGGGATTGAACTCGAATCAAATTTACTTGTTAAATTATTTTTAATGAAGAAAGGAATTTGAAACATGAAATTAATTAAAATTTATTGATAATTTTTCGTTCTTGACTCAAGCTGGGATTGAACCCACGGACAGGTTGATTTGACATGTTTCGATAGTAACCACTCTATCTCTTCAGAAGTCTTTGCCGTTTAACACTCACCGCAATTGACGACGGCTGGCAGTCAATAGTCAAATATCAATCATTGAACCAAAGGGTATTTTCCCCTTTTGGTGGATCGCAGCTTGTTAGCTTGTTGATTTACAAGATCTTCGTTACGTCTATTTATCATCATTTTTGTCAAGAATTCTTCTTGAAGTCCAAAGTACATTTTAAACACTTTTATTTTAAATAAAATTTCTAAGAAAAATAAAGCATATTCTTAACTAAAAACAGAATAACCCGCAATATCTTAATTTAATTTGTAACACAGATTGCACACAGATATGTCACCACATGGAAGACTTTTTATCTCTTTCTAAGAAAGCTGCCCTTTTTCATTTCTCTTTGTACCATCTTCTGTGCCGTAATACAATGAACACAAATAATATATATTACTAAATACATTTTTTGGCACAAAATAAAACGTTTGTTGAACTAATGCTGTTGTTAAACGTGGTTTGTTATTTTTGTTTTGATCACGCAATTTGTGTTGATGGTAGCGGCCTGTTTTTACACTTTGCCACTTCACTACCAAAAAACGCTTTTTGGCTCTTTCTTCGAAAGCTGCCCTCGCAACTTATTAGGGCCTTTTTCACACGTTACTTTTTACATATCTGTGTGTAATCTGTGATTTCTAATAAGTTTATACTTCTAGCATTAACATTATTGTTCCAAGTTTTTAACCACTTACTGTAACCTTTTTTAGCAAGAGTGTTGGTAAAACCAAGTTAAAGATACATATAATTTTGTTACATATGTACATTAGCTATCATTATACAAAAAATACAAAACTTGTAATATTTAGTTCGCTGTTGTTTTTGTAACTGTCATTGCTTTTTCTTTTCGATGCTGTTGTTTTTTTTTTGTTGTAGAAGGTTGGCAATAACATATGCCTAAAACTTTTAAATGATAGGTTAAAGCCTAAATGACTCTGGTTTTGTTGTCGTGGTTTGTGACTTGTGTATACACCAATACAACAATCATGTATCCACAAACATATACATATTTCAACAAACGCACAGATACTTGTAGGTAGGAAAATCCTGTACCAAAAATTAATATCTACATTTTTGTTTTTTAAAAAGCTGTTCAACATCATCGCTTATGAAACACATACGTACTACATTCTTAAACCAAGAAAGGAGAGGAAGATATATACGAGTAAACATGTAAGTAAACACTTTCATATTGTTTGCTGTAATTGCCAGTATATAAGGCCTAAAGGTAGGAAAGCAAAAAACAATATAAAGTAAAGAGTTTGCATCTGTTATCTTTCATGGTAATATGCAACCATTTTTGTTTTAATGTTTACAATTATGTACTACCAGCTATATATGTATATCTATACATACATATATACTTACCATACCATTGAAATTCGCATACGAAGGGTGTTGCGAAAATAATTGTCAACTGACTATAAAATAAGGTGCGCTTTACTAAAATTCTAATTAACCCTCGCATATTGTCTTATAATATACATTCTTACAAACATACGTCTGAAAACCTGTACCCTTTTTTATTGCTGGCATAAATTAGCAGTCTTATGCTCTGCTTGGTTTCTGTAGTGGTGTTACAGTAGTACAGATTTATAATTGTTAGTTTTTTGAAAAAGCTAATTTTCTGCTTTTTCTGGTTTATGGTAATTTGGTGTTTAACTCGGATCTTAATTCATAGTTTACTCGTTTCAGAATAAATTCAAAAGTCCATACTCATACATACATACCTACATACATACATACATGTGTATAAGCATATTACAACGCTCATACGCACAGATAGATAACACACGTATGTGTTTAAGTTTATAGGCAAAGATTTCATTAATTAGTTTTTTGAAAATTTTCGTAAAGGATTTTATTAATTAATTAATAAAGTTATATGCGCTTAGCATACCCAACTATCAGAGATTTTCAATTAGTTTTTTGCTTTTCCTTCTTCTGCTTTTTCGATAAAATATTTATATGATTTATTTTGCGATTCCGTTAAAAAAGTTTGTCTATTTTTGTTGTTTTGTGAATAATTTATAGGTTTGAAATTAGTTTAAAGTTTACTAAAGGGAATATTACGGAAATTAATTGTCGGTTTTTGTATAATAAATTGAAATAAAATGACATGGGTTTAGTTTTGCACACGGAAAGTAAAGACGATAGGGTTAAGTTAAGTTTAAATGATATAAATAAGGAAATTAATAAATAAATTCATTAATTTATAGATTAAATGAAAAATGATTGATAACCATAAACAAGTGTTTTCAACTGAGCTTAGTTTTAGTTTTAGTATTAGTATTTATAATAATTTTGCAATTGGCTCCTGCTTAGATTGATTGGCAAAAAAAAACCTATCAAGAAACATTGAAAAGAAAAATCAATCTATCCGTACTTAAGTCAAAGCAAGACGATGTCAATAGTACGGTAAGTACTGATTTCCTTAAATCAAGTACAAAATGCTTGATTCAAGTAAGGAATACTCAAGTGCCCCGTTCTTAAACTAATCAGAAAATGGGATTGAATTAAGTAAAGGAGAAATAAAAGTTAATCTCAATCTGTTTTTATTCCAGAATTTCTAAGATGGTTTTAATCCCGAGTATGTACTTGAAATAATCCGAAAGTTAGATTGACTCTAACCTAAACACTTACACCAGAGAACCAGAGATAGAGAGAATATATTATTATTTACTCACCCGTTGTACATATTTGTTTCACTTTTATTGCACACCGCCAGCAGCACGCCTCGTATAGTTTTCGCAATCACTTTACTTTGAAAATTTTGGGCAATTAACTAAATAATTTTAACAAATAGAATTTGGGAATTTTTGACTCTTATTTTACTTTTTAAACGTGAAAATAAAACCGTTTTTTCTACACAAAACAAACAAATCGTTTTTATACCCTCCACCACCAAAGTGGTGAATGAGGGTATACCAAGCTTGTTATTCCATGTGGAACTTTTTTATTATACATCTAAGATACCATAAAGTGCATATATTCTGGCTCGTTGAGTAATTCAACTCAAAAGAAATGAACAAACTTTGCGTCAAACTGCTTCTCGTTTTCCTTAGCAGTTGGGATTATAATCCAGCAAAATCGGTTCAGTAGGATCAGAGCTATGGGTAAAAATTTGGAACCACATTTATAGTTTTGTAACAAATTAAACATTAATGGTGGAGTAATGCACGGAATGATATAATTACATTTTGCACGTTTTATACAACTGGAAATCATACTGTTAAATTTCGTGAAGATCGGTCCATAAGTCCTATATAAATCCTACTATCAGAAAACAGTAGGATAAAAATAAAATGCTATAATAATAAAATTTGAAACGTCACAGTTTTATTGGACTAGAAATCACACATAAAGCCTATTTCCGAAAAATAGTTCAGTACGCCCAAACCCGTAATAAATAATACAATTGTAATAAAATGTGGTACGTCACAGTTTCATAGAACTAGAAATCACACTATCAAATTTCGTGAATATCAGCCCTTAATTTTCTATAGGAACCATATCAACCCTACTTCCAGAAAACCGTAATAAATAATGCTGTTATCATAGAATATGGTACGCCACAGTTTTATAGGACTAGAAATCCACTGTAAAATGTTGTGAAGTTCGGTCCGTTATTTACCCTAGTCACATATAAATCCTACTCTCGGATAACAGTTTAGTACGCCTTAAGCCGAAATAAATAACGCTATCATAATAAAATTAAATACTTCACAGTTTCATAGAACTAAAAATCAGACTGTAAAATTTCTTGGGATCGGTTCATAATTTACTATAGGAAACATATAAACCCTACTCCCGGAAAACATTTTATTTCGCCTAAAACCGTAATAAATAATGCTGTTATCATAGAATATGGTACGCCACAGTTTTATAGGACTAGAAATCGACTGTAAAATGTTGTGAAGATCGGTCCGTTATTTACCCTAGTCACATATAAATCCTACTCTCGGATAACAGTTTAGTACGCCTTAAGCCGAAATAAATAACGCTATCATAATAAAATTAAATACTTCACAGTTTCATAGAACTAAAAATCAGACTGTAAAATTTCTTGGGATCGGTTCATAATTTACTATAGGAACCATATTAACCCTACTCCCGGAAAACATTTTATTTCGCCTAAAACCGTAATAAATAATGCTGTTATCATAGAATATGGTACGCCACAGTTTTATAGGACTAGAAATCGACTGTAAAATGTTGTGAAGATCGGTCCGTTATTTACCCTAGTCACATATAAATCCTACTCTCGGATAACAGTTTAGTACGCCTTAAGCCGAAATAAATAACGCTATCATAATAAAATTAAATACTTCACAGTTTCATAGAACTAAAAATCAGACTGTAAAATTTCTTGGGATCGGTTCATAATTTACTATAGGAAACATATAAACCCTACTCCCGGAAACAGCTTATTACGCCTAAAACCGTTATGAATAATGTTATCATAATTAAATTTAATACTTCACAGTTTTATAGGACTAGAAATCATACTAATAAGCTTCGTGATGATCGGTCCATAATTTAGCGTAGGCCCAATATAAAGCTCACTCTGGGATATTAACTAAATACGCCTACAACCGTACCAGATATAGATATTGCGGTAAAATTTGTTCCAATTAAACTTCATATAGCCACAAAAAATGATATGCAATTTTGTGATATACAGCCTTCTGAAATTTACTCTAAACGCTAAAACTAATTTCATTGCTGTATTGAAATGTATTCTAATATATGTTTTTAATGCCAGAAATCAATCAACATAATTTTGGGATGATTGGTCCATTATTTAGCATGAGTCCAATATAAATTCTCCTCCTGAAAATCATTTTAGTTTGGAAAACCATTTTGGTACGAATCATGATATTTTACTCAAGCTAGATCAAATTCTAAATAGAAAAAAGTAAAACTTTCTGATTTTCGGTCAATAATTTAATACAATTCCAAACAGCAACCAATTTTATAAAGATTATTTAATAATATATAGATGTCATATAGAGCCCACTGCTGAAATACTCGAACTGTCGGTGAAGGGTATCAAAGATTCGGCAAGCCGAATATAGCAATCTAAATTGTTTGACTGTAAGAATTACTGCCAAACTTTTCTGCTGTAAGAAAAGGCAGATAATCCTACAATTTGTAAATTCTGTGCTAATACTAGAAGAGTATCGCTGTTTTTTCGTTCTTTTGTACAGATTTAATTTTCTACTAAAGTGAAATCACTTAATCTTTCAATTAAAAAAAATATTACACAATTAAATATAAATGTTTATAGAACTATAACCCTCTTATTCCAAAAAAAAACTTTTAGATAAAAGAAAAGGCTTGTGAACGATGAAATAAAAATTTTGTACCAAGCTACATAAATGGTTGAATTTTCTAATGAAATTTTCATGATTAATTAGAAATAGGCCAAAAATATCTTATTTAATTTTTTTTTTTTGCCGCGAACTCCCTGTGAAAACTGCTGGTCGAGATCTCGACCACTGGGATTATTAGAGCAACAAATTTTCTGTGTGATATCATATATTATGATACGAAATAAAATGAAATTTTCTCGTAATGAAAGGGGATTACCTAAAATAAGCAAATATAAAAGCAGCACTGATAGCCGAACTCAAAACCGAACTTAAAAATTTAAGAACGAATGGGTCAGTTTTTTTATGAGTGTAAGCCTAAAGGTTGAAGAATTTACTTAATACTTTAATTTATTGAATAAAGATGTTATTTGAAATTTTTATGGAAAGTCTTGAAGCAATTTCCCACATGTAAATTGACATTGCATTTAGGGCAAGTATAGGCAGTATGCTTCTTGCATATTTTTCATCGGCGATAGCAGCGCTTGACACATACAGGCATGTGTATACTATTTGCTTTGGGCAGTGATAATGGGAGGCTTATGAACTCTTCTTCACTTTCGTTTTCTGCATTGGACGAAGATGCTTCATTGTTTCTTGATTCGGCTTGCTATCAGCATTTTTTTTATTGAATTTTAAAAATCAATTTGACTCATGGGGTTCTGGTTGGATTTTTCAGTAATCATGCAATGCAATTTCCATGCATTACCACAGGCCCTGTCCAAGCAAGTAACCCAAAGTGGCCACCACCACCCATATATACTTATTTTAGTTGGCAATGAGGTTGGCTTGGGGCACAGGGACCCGTTTTTTTAGTTTTCTGTGGCATAGCATTACATTTTTTTATCGGATCCATATGATCATAATTTGTCGTCAAAGTGACCTCTGCATTATCTCTCCATCGAACCAATGCAATTTTATGTACGTGGTCAAATGCATAATCCATATCATGCCGAGCTAATTATATTTTCAGGCTTGCGCCTACCAATCTGTTTGTGCGGATTGTGCCAGCTGCAGAAAAACCTTTTTCTTTTAGAAGGCAAAGCAAATGGTATCCGGTAAAAAAATTGTCGGAATGAAAGCTGTGTTGCCTTGGATTCTCAAAATCAAATCGACATTAGACTCTCAACTACGCTAGCAGCAAGGCCCAGTATCCGATAGGTATCCGATGCATCAGCATATGGTTGAAATTGGAAAAGATATCCTTTGAAAGAACATAAACACCAATATTTGTATCTGAAGCGAATTGGTTCCCCCTGATAAACATCTTGCAGTTATAACGGCCAAAATATGGTACCATTTGCTCATCAATAGACAGATTTGTTTTAAAAACACCAAACTGCATGAGCCGAGTATTCAAAAGATCGAACACTGGTCTCACTTTGGCGAATTTGACAATTTTGTCGATTGCGTCGTTATTGGCAATATGGAAGTTTGATTTTTGAAAATTTTTACGTGCCATTGCTTGTTTTATGATAGCGATTCCATAGGTTGGTTCATTGCTCCAATAGTCCTGCACGGAACGGAATGATAACCGAATCAAAGCATTGTGCTCATACCAATCAAATGTCCGTTATTGCTATGTTGAACAGCACACCTGTTTGTCTCATCCACTAAATATTGAGTAACCTCATCAGCAAAAAATAGACAGAATAGCTGGTTGATGTTTAAATTCGCATTAACAAAAGTACTACAGTTGATATTAGCACATTTTTTCAACAAGTTATCAAAAAAATAAAAAATAATAGATAAGAATAAAAAAAATAATGCACTTATTACCCTAGTGGACGACATCTCGACCAGCTGTGTTCTAGGCTATCTGGCGACCAGCAGGAGTAGCAAGTCAAATTTAATTTGTACTTTAAAATTCATTTGAATTGTTGGCAATTTAACCCTGCCTTTACACATGCAAGTAATTACTTGCAAGTAGTGTATATGTATTATCAACGAAAATGTCGAAGAAATAGCCGAAAGTCTTGCAAGTAGCTTGAGTGTTTACACAGTCAGTTGTAAGTTTATTTTTCAAATTTTCTCGAAGCGAAAACATCTTATGAAAAAAAGCTTTATTTTTGGGTTAAAAAAACCTTATCATGTTAATGTCATCACGAAATTTATTAAATAATATTATATATAAATAATTTAATTATTTCTTAATTTTATTTTTGTTCCATCTTGATGAAAAAATTATGTAAATTTTTAAAATATGTGAATTTTTTTTTAAATACTTGCAATTTATGTTTTAAAATACCATAAAGATGTGTTGTGTTTTTTTTTTAATTTTGTTTTTATTTTTAAAAACACACAGAAAATCAACTATAAACATAATTTTTATATTACTAAGTATTAGTATATTGATACCAAAGGCATCCACGGTAACACTGTTTCTTTATTTGTCATTTTACTTGCTGCAAGTGTCAAAAATTTACTTGCAAGCAAATTCTCTTGCTCAATCAGGACCAACTTATGATTGACTTTCAAGCGTTTTTCTCCATAAGAAATGACAGACTCTTTAAGGTGTTTTATTTCCTGATCCACTCTATCTTTTTCGTTCTTGGCAACAATAGTGGTTGCTTTTATAAATTCTTTTATAAAAGCAAAAAAGTGCAGACAAAATTTTCATAAGTATTTTCAAAAGCTTTTATTTTTTTTAAAAAAATGGATTTTTTCTTAATTTGGCTTTATACACAATTATCTATCGACATATTTCCCGAAATCCACTAATTTATAGGCTTACGCGTGAAAATTAATTAAAAATAATAACAAAAATTACACATAAAAACATAAATTAATCTTACTAACCTGAGGTTGAAGGTTCCATTAAAATAATTTTAATTCCAACTTTAGAAAACACTCAAAACTAATTTTTAAGACACCAAAAGTTAAAATTTATATTGCACGCGAGGAAAACGTCAAATAACTCAAACTTTAAAATTGTATAGTGACATAACGGCAGTTGTCAAAAACAAAATTTTTTGCACTAGTGATGTGGAATGTTGTGTACTTTTATCTACTATAAAAAATGTTTTCGGTTCTCCTAAATTTAATTTTGCAATTAAATCCCATTTTTGATATCAAAAACCATTCTGTGCGCTGGTACAAAATGGGTTAATTGTTTCACTTACTTTATTCATGTAAATCATAGTATAATAAGTACGAGGTATGTTCATTAGGGAGAGTTGTCATTATTTACCCATGTCATGCCAAATTAATCTATTTGATATTCGACGCTTGTCGTAATTATTTTTTTTTTTTATTTTAAAATTGAGAACAAAACTTTCAATGACTATACCTTTTACTTATTCTACCATTAGGTAAATCATGCCAGCTATCAACGTTTAAAATTAGATTGTTTCAGATCACCAAAACAGAGCTTTTTACATGAGAAATTTCAAACAAAAATCATTGCGAAATCTCCCATACATTTTGCTGAGAAGTTTGTTATTACAGCTTTTGTAAATATATTTATGCTTTTTTACATATTATTTAGTTTATTTTATCTTTCCTTTTTAGACATTTTTAATTTTTTCCGTATAAAAAAACTTGCCCTGCTTAATACGCAACAACAACTAAAAATGTTTTTACGGGATTTTGACTTATATCCATTATCTTTGAACTGATATTTCTGTAAAATTTTTAACACTAAAATGCATACTAGGTCTAACATAGGATCTATGTAGCTTCGCGCGAACAGTAAGGCAATGAAAGTAATTTAACTTGAATTTTTTGAAGATAATTAGTTAATTAAAAAAAATAGACGCATTTTAAATAAAAATGTTTATCTAAATAACTAGATAAGTTTAAATTAACCTAAATTAAAAAGTTTTAAGGTTATTCCATGAATTTGCATTATTTCTGCAACATTTAAATATAGATTTATCTACTAGTACCAAATAATTTCTTTTTTTTTCTCTTTTACTTATTTAAAGTCATAAGCAATACATAAAAATCACTCAATTGTAAAACGAGGGTCATTAAATGTTACACAACATCAAAATTAAGATGAAGTACCAGGAGCAGAAATTACAGTACTAATAGCAAAATTATAAAATTAAAACACAACCAAATAGCAAATAGAGTCTGAAGACACTAAAATATCCAACAATACTTGTACATCTGCTAAGTAGACGTAGATATAAATGGGAAAACCCATTAATAAATTAAAAACTGTAGACCCCTTCATGCAAAAATGCTTGTGCACGCCAGTATATATACTCCTATTTTCCCTTTTACAAGTTTTTTCGAGTGTATTTCCACTTAATATAAAACCAACAAACTGAGCAGAGAGAACTTTAAAGCCACAAAGTAAAATAAAGTGTAGATTACAATATTATTTGTTATGGTTGCCGCTGCTATAACTGGTAACTGTAACTTTTGTTGCTGCTTGAGAAAATGTTTCCGTTATTGTTGCTAATAATATATTGTAATTGTTGCTGCTAGTTGCTAACTGTGGTTTTGGGTTGCACTTAAAGACACTTTAGGAGGCAAACGAGTCAGAAAAAGTTACAATTTATACTTATTTCAGAAGCAGTTGCAGATAATTTTTCTTAAATTATCAATCTTTTTAATGTGGGATTTAAAAAAAATGAATTTATACAAAATTTGCTGAAAGTTGTATTCGATGAAAAAATATTTGTTATTTTTTTCTCACTAGTCCTTTTAACAGACAATTCGCTTGAAGGAACTTTATTGGTTTTGGTCTTAAAATTTGAGCTTTCAAATTATAACATTAAGTTTTCTTCAAATATTAGTGGCCGAAAATGTAAGAATAGCGCTCAGATCAAAAAATTATGACATATTAAAGTTTAGTCTTCCTATATCAGCATAGGCGACCGATAAGTTTTTGAATACCAGCACAAAAAAAATTAAAAATTGTCTCTAATCACCAAATTTATACTAAATTCATAATATAAAGTAAACAATTTGTTGATTTTGCACCTATTAACAAATGATTATATTGACTACTTAAAATTGTGAATATGTTTTTTTTTTTCAATCAATGATATTTTTTCTTTTAGTTAAAAAAAAACAATGTGTTAATTTATTTAATTAAATATTTACAATGCCCAACAACAATTCTACAAGTTTAAATTATTTTATTTTAAACGAAAAAATTCAATTAAAATATTTTGTTATTTAATTAATATTTTAATTAAAAAGTTATTTTAAAACAACTTAAATATTAATTAAATCAAAACTATATTTTTAATTTTCTTTCAAATTAAAAAATAATTGATTCAATTATCACATTAATTTAATTTAAACCATTTTTTTAATTGATAAAAAACGTTTTTCTGTGAATAGATATGCAAGAGTTTAACTGTTTTTTTAAGTGAAAAGTGCGTTTTTTGGAGTTAAAAGCCCATAACGCAATAATATTTTAACCGATTTTTAAAGAATTGTTTACCTCTGAAAAGAAACACCTATGGGCATGTCCAGCGAAAAGTCTACTCTTTGTAAAATTGATCAATTTTGTTACTAAATACAGAGCGGTTGCGCTTTTTACCAATATATAAACAAATAAATAATACATTTAAATAAATAAAACATATTGTGAGGAACAACTTTAATTACTTGCTGGCGTTACGTTGCAAAGAGTAGACTTTTTCAATATCTTTTAAAAAAAGGAATTTAAAAAATCTGTTGTTAAAACATATATATAAATATTTGAATTTATAACTGTTATTACCGTTATTTCACAAAAAGAAACGAGAAGTAACATAAAGCAAATATGAGTGCTATATTCGGCTAATCTTAGATACCCTTGAGCATTGAAAATAAAAAAATAAAGGACTAACAGCAAAAAAAAAAAAAAACTAAACACAAAAACCTTTGATTCGATTCTCGACCGAAAAAAATGTGGCATAACACAACACCTTATGGTGTTTTCTTTTCTGCAACAAAAGTACCACCTTGTTAAAAGGTACATGTATAAAATGACTTGCCGACCCTGTAATAATGCTATTTCTTATTTGACGAGAACAAAACACAAAATTTGACCGCCCTGTTTTTAACAGCTGACAAAAAGTTTTTTATTCAAAATATAAAAAAAAAAATGTACATAAATTAAAAATATAAAAAAATATACATAAACCAAAATTTTTTAATAGATTGATATTAAATAAATAAATATATGAACAAAATGAATGACGAAATTCCAATTTCTTTAGTTTGTTTTTTATAAAATATGTAAACAAGAAAATACCTTTGCCATATTGCTGATTTATTAACACCAAGTTTTCAGATTTGTTGATTTGACGTTTACTTTTCAAAAACAATTTTATAACACCGAATCCACTTAAATTTTATATCACTGAAAATGTGTAATTAACAATGTAATGCCTTCTAATGTTTTCACTATTAAATAATAGAAAAAATAACTATTAAAATGTTAAATTTTTACTGTCCTGATTAGAGGCCATTTTTTGCCAACTTCGTCTGGTAACCCTATACATAAACAGAAGCCATCTTTTTACACGGCATTATCAACACTGTCGATTAAGAATAAAACAAGCTACCCTTTGAGAGAGCGAAGCATTTTTAAGAAACGAACACCAAATTGCATTTTTTTTTAAATATTGTAGAAAAGACATTGTTTGTAGAAAAGAAAACACCATAAGACAACTCAAGTACTAGCTCCCAGAATCATTACCGAAATAAGCCACGTTCAGTACTTTGTTTTCGGTTAAACCTCAAGTCATTGTTTGTATTTGTTATGTGTAAAAAAAGCAAAAACCAAAAAAAAATCTACAAAAACTGGAGACTCCAACAAACCGACTTGCTTTATAAGAGCCCCTACACATTTCTCGAGCAATCGATGGAGGAAGAGATAGCGATTTTTTACAATAGCGGTAGAACTTAATTTAACTTGCAGAAAATCGCTTTTGAAAAAACTACCTCACAATGAATCATGAAGAAAATTAAAATAATTATACATTTTTATACTTATTAAAAATTTATAATTGTTCCTTGTTCCACTTTTTGTTCCTTTAATGTTAATATTTATTTTTTTCCTTACTTTTCTACCTACTTCACTTAATTTCTTTAAGACTTGACTTTCATTTTCAAACTAGAAAAAACATTCTATATTAACAACATAGCAAATTGTTACTGGTTTTCCCCTCAACACAATAATAGAATTTATAAATTTACAATTATAAATAAAAAAGCACAAGCCTCTATCCGTTAACTTTATTTTTTTATTGCAAAACTGTAAGAAAAGCGCACATCATTTTATTTGAAGTAGTCTAAAGTACGTCTTAAAAGTAAGAGACGAAAAATTGAAAAAAAAGAAAAGCCATAAAGTTGAGAGATACTGAAGGACACACAGAATAACAAGCACACAAATAAATGAGCAAGTACCCAAGAAAAGTGGGAATTAAAAGTGGTATTTATTGCAAACAGCAAAAGAAAGTTAAACGTACAGTTGTAATTGTGGAACACAGTTTTTTTTTTTCTAAATTTATAAAATATTATCTTCTGAATGCTAATTAAAGCAACATCAATATTGTTGGAAGAAATGTATAAGAAGCTTTAGTTGGCGACAAATTAATTAGTTAGTCATTATTTAAATTATTTATAATTATTAATAAAATGTTATTTTTTAATGTTAATAAAAGTTTAAATATTGTTGAACAGAACATTATAATTGAGGCAATGCAAAACAAAATTGAATTGGATGCAGCAATCAACACATAATGCTAATGTGTTTCGCAATACAAAATTTCACACCTCTATAATTATCTGAATTATTCTATGTTGACCGAAAGTGTGTTTATTAAATATTAGGTTATTTATTTAACCGGGCTTTGGCCTTAAACCGAGGATTTTCATTAATCGGTTAATAGGTTAATGTTTTAATTATTTTAAAGTTTTTTAACAATTATTATTGCTTCGATTAATTCTGTTAAAACATTGATATGAGAAGATATGGGAAGAAACAACCCAGCGGAAAAACTCAGAAGACCTTCTTACTTTAGACGTTATTGAAGACTTAGAATTTTTTTATTCCATTACCATTTTGATCTAACTGAAGAGTACGATGTTTTGTGTTTTTTTTTTTTTTTTTTTTTTTGCCAAAGCTAAAGAATTCAGATCCCGTTATAAAATCACCGTCCTCGGGAAAGCCTTCAAAGAGCAAATAATGTTAATGCCTTTCAAAAGCTATGACAAAGTGCGTAAAAAATATATGAGTATGGAATAGATCGAGCAGGCCTTGTACGTCCAAGAGAAGGAGTATAGAGGCTTTCTAGAAGGTATCCGTATTCCTTTTTCCCGCTGGAAAATAGCTAAACACATGCATATTAAAAGTACGTGAAACAAAAAGCTGTTGACGGCGCGAACACTTATTAAAAATTAAGATCACTGAACGCCAAATGTGTTTGTATGAAAAATATTTTCTAAACACATGCTTTTTGTATATGAGACGAAAAAAAATTTAAAAACACAAAAAATATGGTATAATACTACAAAAAAATTAAAAATTTTGTTACAACGGTTAATCGACTGAAATTAACCGGCTTAATCGTTAATCGAAAATATCCAATTGCAAATTAACCGATCAGTTAATCAGGTAGTAATTAACCGGTTATCGGTTAACCGAAAGAATATCCTATTGAATATGCCTTACGGTCACATATTAATTTCCAATATGTTCGTTATGAGTCAAAACGTTTCCTTATTGGATTAAGAACTTAAGAATAGGTAATTTTACCCGAAAAATGATTTTTGGCCCTAACAATAATAGTCGTTTGGCTAATGACGTTTGATTAAGGACATATCCACACAAAACACTGCGTGTCATGTTTTTGCAAGCAACGTTCATCGAGTAGAATAAAAAGTATAATTTTGATATAAATTAAAATGTTCTTAATTAGCTACTAAACTAAAAGAAGAAAATCGTTTATAATATGGAGAAGAGAAGGGATAGTAATTAAAAGAACCAACATATTTTGGTGGACGTTATTGCTTTTGTTAACAAAACGTGTAATTCTAATTTAACCTCAAATAATTAACTTTTTAAATATATACATATAAACTTCGCATAAGCTTTCGATAATCTTGGCCATGGACTGCCGCGTTTTTCCTTGATGAAAAGTGTTAAGAAAAGAATTCTGCATTAATTTTTATATATTACCTTTCGATATTTTCATTTATTGATTTTTATCATTTTCTTTTAGACAGCCTCAGCTTAAAATATCGCAAACTTTCTTATGAATGGATTTGTGAAAAAATAAAAAAGAAAAAAATTGATGCTGTTAACAATTTTATTATCAGTGAAACTGATTCAAATAAGGTTTCGAAACAAGATTTGGTTTGTTTTAAGCAAAAGGTATAAACCTTTGTACGAATTTATCGCTATGGACCGATCTTCTCGAAATTTTATAGTGTGATTTGTAGACATATAAAACTGTGACGTACCAAATTTTATTAAGATAGCGTTCTAAGCTGTTTTCCGGGAGTTGGGTTTATATGGGGCCTAGAGTAAATTATAGACCGATCTTCAAAAAAATTTGCAGTGTTATTTCTGGTCCTATAAAACGGTGACGACTAAATTTTAGTATGATAGCGATATTTATTACGGTTTGAGGCGTACTAATCTGTTTATTTGTAAAGAAAATTGTAAACATATTACGGTTAAATTTAACCATATTATTATCACCGACAACCATATTATGGTTAAATGTGTCCTCCATCAAGTAGGCACAAACATATTATGGTTGCCTCCGAACATGTTTTGGACAATAATAACTAAAATATGTTTAACACTTATAATAGCATTGTTGGTTTTCAACCATAGCTTGCTGCTCCTGGAGAAGAGGAAAATACTATTGTTAATTTAAAAACAAATTATTGTCATATTTAACCACAACATGTTTAGAAGCAACCATAATATGGCTGTGGCTTCTTGATGGAGGACACATTTAACCATAATATGGTTGTCGGTGATAATAATATGGTTAAATTTAAACATATTATGTTTAAAATTTTCTTTAAAAATAATTTTGTTGGAGGTGACCATATTTAAATAAGTTTTTTTTCTGCGTGTAGGGTTTATATGGGGTCTATGTTCAATTATGGACCGATCTTCACGAAATTCAACAGTATGATCAGTCGTATAAAGCGAATTCGTGCAAAATTTTATATTATTCCGTGCATTGTTCCACCATTTATGTTAGTTTTTGTATCAAAGTTTTGATTTATAACTGTTCTTTTCTTTTGCGTTTTTCGAAAGTGAGCGTGTTTTCAACAGACGGACAGACAGACGGGCATGGGTAAATCGACTTAGAATTACTCAAGGAGCCAGAATATATATATTTTATGGGGTCTTAGACGTATAATAAAAAAGATTCACACGGAATGACAAACTTGGTATACCCTCATTCACCACTAGTGTTGGTGGAGGTATAAAAATGATAAAAAAAATTTGTCGTTTCAAGCAATGTGTTAATTGATTAAATAAAATATAGCTCAGGTATGACAATACCCAACAACAATTCTACAAGCTTAAATTATTTTATTTTATCGTAAAAATCGGTTAAGGTATTTTGTTATTTAATCAATATTTAACTTAAAAATTTATTATAAAACAACTAAATGTTATTGAAATCAAATTTATTGGTGGATTAACAAGGAATTCATATGTCTTACAAAAATGACAAGAAAAATATGACTGAATAACCCCTCATAATTTAGATAAAGAGTGTTATTATTTAAGGACTTTTTTGTTTGAAACACCACAATCATTTTTTTTTAACTGTTATACAATATTAGGTTTTTATAATAGTATAACAACATAGCACCCCTTGTAAATCCCCCATACATTTTTAATTTTTTTTTTAACTAAAAAAATAACTGATTCAATTATCACATTAATTAAATTGAAATACTCTTCAAACAATTTTTTTAATTGAAAAAAAATTACTGAGCATTTTTTCTGTTTGTATTCTAGCTTGACGGATTAATAAGCTTTTTTAAATTTTTTTGTTTTACAGTTAAGAAGTTTCATAACGATACAAATACTTTTTATTTTTGGTTTTCTACCTCAATTATGTTTATATAGTTTTACTAGCTGACCCGGTCCGCGTTGCTGGCCCTAAGCAAACATTAGTGTTGTATTACCAGACGATTTAAATTGATCTTTAAACGAAATTTACGGCCTTTAAATAAAAATCCATGAAATACCTATCATAAAGTTTTTTGAATGAAAGTATGGCACATTGTTAAGAGGATAAGTGTCTATATGTGAGAGCATTAGAAAAAAACGTCCTCAAAATAAAATTGATTTTATTTCACGACCGCATTCTCTGGCAAAATTTCATGTCAAACTGCATGTAAAACATCGTTCATCCCCAGTTCTGTTTCATCATTATAATATTATAAATTAAAATGTTGTTCATATACATATGTATGTTTAATTACATTTGATTTGAAAATACATATGGTTGTATGTATGTATATATATGCTGTGAATCTTACGAAAAAAGTGGGCGGAGCAACATTTTCTTACCGCAAAACCTAAGTTAGACCATGGCGATAATTTTAAAGAAAAACTCGTCGAAATCGGTCAAGCCGTTCTCCAGTTATGCGCTTAATAGAAAAAGTGGGCGTAAAAGTAGGCGTGGTAAATTTTTCTTTCGATGAAAACTTAAAGTTGATTAATACGAACATTTGAAAGAAAAATTAGTCAACTCGATGGAGCCGTTTTCTGATTTTAGGTAAATCAAAAAAAGTGGGCGTAAAAGTGGGCGGGGCAAAATTTTCTTTCCGTAAAAATCTAAGTTGGACCATGGCGATCATTTTAAAGAAAAAATCGTTCAAATCGGTCAAGCCGTTCTCAAGTTATGGATTTTGCCACGCCCCTCCGCCCCCAGGACATTAATTGAAATAATAACTATCCTATCATCTAAGTTGGACCAAATTACATATATATGCCAATTTTCATGAATATCAGTTGACTCGTTTTTGAGTTTATTCGAAACATACACAGTGACACGGATTTTTTATATATTAAGATGAATAAATAAATATATTTTGTTGTTGTGAATATAACAAAATATGTATATAACCTGATAACCAGCATTCCGTTAACAACCCTACAATAATGTTTGTAAATTTTTTTTACATATTTTTCAATTCGAGAAAAATTATCAAACAAACCCCTTTTAATATCTATAAAACTGACCACTTCAAGTTTAGTGAAACGTTAGTGGAAAACTACTATAATTCACTATACCAATGACGATTGTAGAGATACTTCTCAAATGCACTGAAAACAAGACCAGGACTTATATTTATATAAATATTTAAAAATGAAGGGATTTATGATCACATCCTTGACAAGTGCTTTTATACGGGATTTCACTCGACAAAAAGAGCGGCAACCAAATTTGGGGAAAAAATCCCGAGAAATTTGTGCGGAAATTCCGGGGATTTTTTTTAATTATGGCAACTTTTCCGCTGATATAATTGTCAATAAGTTATGTCAAGTAATATATATAAATTCAAATATGATAACTAAGGCAATGTTTGCTCTAAAGTTTCGAACTTGTGAAGCAAGAAATTTTTAAAAACGAAAAATTGTTGTTCCTGCTTCAAAAAATTTTATGAGTTTATATGCGAAGCAGCTGTATAAAAGACTTCTTGGATTAGATCTCTTACAAAAATATCTGTAGAGAAGATGGAAAAAACAAAAGTTAACAGCTATGGAAAATTAGAATGCAGCAATTAGTAAATAAAAAGTTGATTCGAAAGAAATTACAAGCTCTTCAAGGAAGTGGTGAAGAAACTGAAAGTATCCAGAGATTATATAATGAAGTGGAATGTGTTCTTTATTAAAAACAGGCGGTAAAGCAATTATATAAATGCTCGTTCTGTACTTAAATCCTATAGTGGAAGAAATATTTTGTACTAAACAAATATGAGTTTCATGTTAACTTTAGGATCAATTGTGAATACAGTGTAAATACGGTTAATTCTGTAGTCAAATTTTAAATTACGCAGTTACAGAAAGTGCATTTTCGAGAACATTGCTGCAGTTGTGGTTAATACAATGAAATAGGTTATCCTTGTCCCACGAATTTTCCATATACATATGTTAATATCAAAAGGACATTACAAAAATGTGCCGAATCGAAACGCAACATTTTCATATCTGTTATTTATTTACATTAACCTTAAAGTTGACCTCCAGATAATTGATTTTGTTTGTCTTTATACAAAAATCTTTTACTACAAATAAATGAGTACAGATATTGATTTCACCAAAAAATATTGAAATGGAACTTAATCGTTTTGTATAGTAGTCTCGAGTTTATTTTTATACCACATTATTATAAACCGTGCTTTAAACGATCCTTTTATTATATCAGTTTTTTTTTTTTTTATTAGAAATGTAAAATTCTTTTTTTTCAAATATAAAATAAAATCCAGAGCAGACGTGAAGCACGTACCCAAAAACACAGCGGATAATAAAAAAGGTGAGATTTACAACTCCATTAAAACTTTTAGTTATATCAATCTACCTGAGCTTAAAAGAAATTGAAATTAAGGCATTAATTTGTTTTCTTCGTTCTCCCATTTTGTTTTTTTCTGTTCTTTGCATTCCTTTAGATGGATTATTTTTGTTGTTATTTAAAGTCAACCAAAAACTATGATGTTCATGGGTAAGGGAAATTTATAAGTGTTTTATATTTTAGACTGTATGATGTGAGTGTGTATGTGTAATAAATAAGTCAAATAAGTCATCAAATATGTATGTTTTATGTATTAAAATGTTTGTTGCGATGATTTTTTTCATTTTAAACCTTGATAACATACTCCCGTTAAGGAGCAGACGCATTCACTCTTATACGTGATACTCAGAAATATGTATGTTTAAAAATTGTATCACAACAAAACAAACAGTGGGTAATAGGTTTTCATAGAAGTTTGTATAATCCCAGTGAACAAAAAAGCTTGATATCAAAAAGAAATAATTTGAAACCAGTACATTTCCTTAACAGAAAATGATTAAAAATAGTTGATTATTTAAGAGTAAAAATTATTTAAGAGTAAAAACTACGGCAAATGAGAATTATGCTTAAATATGCAAAGAAACCCATGATGTGCTTATCAAATACTTTATTTTAGAACTTTTATTTTTGTTATTTTTATTTATTACACTATTTTTTTACAATATAGAAAATTATCTTTCCAAGTGCTTTTATCAAGTGCTGTTATCGAACTGCTAAATAGGGCACCATTATATTGCAAATATTCGTTTAATGTCATTATTAGAACAACGTTTGACAATAGAATATCGATATTTTACAAATTCTTAATGGAATTTAAATTAAGTTTTATTATGAAACTGATTGTTAAATTCCAAAACATGAATAATGTATACCAAAAATGTAAATTTCCAAAGTTCTTACAAAATAACTAAAAACATTTTGTTTGTAAGCTTTAACACATGGTGGTAATAATATTTTCACATATCATATTGGTTTTTTTCAATTATTTTTCAAAAATGGTTTAAAACTGTGTTGTCAGAGTAGGAAGACCCCTACTCCTGACACAACAGTAAACAGTAAAATCCGGACCAATTTTTTAAATTCGTTTTAATTCTAGACAGATCGACTTCTTTCTAAATCGATCTTAAGATGGCCGTCCGTCCGGCTGGTTGTCTGTCCATGAACCTTGTGCACAACATTAAAGATAATTTGATGAATAATTGTCTTAAGGACGAACTGAAAATGGTGAGAATTATATGGCGCCCATAAAAACTTTCTGGAATTAGTAGACTTTGTGCAAATAAACTATCCTATTTTTTTGGTATTTATATTAAATTTGGTCCGGAAAAATCTTATTGGTACATAAATCATCTTACATATTTTTTTTTAAATCGGCTCATATATAACCACAGCAAATACAATTGCCACTCCCGAAAATAACTTTAAATGCCAAAATGTTCTTATAAGGATTGATATTCATTCGGTTAACCGTTAATCGGCCTTGCTGTTTATTACTAATAAGCCCCAAATAATAAATAATTTATGAATTTTTATTTATTGAAATTACTTAATTAATAAAAAAAACTTTATTAATCGGTTAACCCATCAATAACAAAATTAACCGATTATTAAAAGATTAAACCAAAACCTCGGTTAATCAATCGAGCGATTAATCGATTAAAGCAAAAGCCCGATTAAATGAATCTAGTATTTATATAAAATTTGGCAACAATAGCTATGAAAATGGCTAGTCTGTAATACAAATTATTTACTGGTAGGTCCAGAATTGACAATTAGTCCCACCTAAGCCACCTCTCCGGAATCGCTTAAAGACGAATAAACTTCATACAGATGTTGATATCTAGATAATATTAAACACAAATAACTCTTATCCGAAGCTTAACCTCATTAATAATTTTGTTTTGCCGGGTCCATGATTGGTAATTTTTCTATATATTCTATGGTGTAGGGCTTGACCGACTTTACTTTCTTACTTGCTTTAATAAGCATTTTTCTTCCAGGCAAATAATGTCAAAGAGACGTTATTCTAACTTTCTAAAAAACACTGAATTCAATATCTGTGCTTAAAAAAAAAATGTACAATTTTGTCTTAAAACAATATTGGATATCATACAACAAAATAAATACGTAATTTGGCGCTACGAACTAAGTCCAGCAAGCAAAAATGAACTAATTTCCCAAACTTTTTATACAGACAGTTACAACAACGACATTAAGGGAGTTGTTTCATATTTTTTTAAATAATTTTTAATTTTGTGATGTAAGATTGTTTTTTATGAAGTAAATCCCAAAATTTTGTAAATTAAATAAAGCCAAATTAATCTTTTGAGAGACTTACTCTATATACCAATCAATTCGCATTTAATATTTCAGATATAGATATATCTAAATTTTTAAAGATTGGCGTCGTATGACCGAAACTTAAAATCCTGAAATCATAATCACGAATTTTAAAATCCTGAATCGCTAACTAAAGCCCCTCTGCATAGACGGCCTTCAGCCGTACGCAAGGGTTTTATTCTGTATGGGATATCAAACATCAGCTTTGCTTACATAAGCTTCTCTGCATAGATGGCCTTTGGCCGGGCGCAAGGACGTTCTCCTCAAACACCAGCTTCGCTAACTTAAGCTTCTTAACTCGGGATTTTTATTGAGAGTTAGGACTTTCAACCATTGTGAAGTAAGTCTCCATTATGGTGTTTTAGTTTATTTTTGTTTTTCGTTATTTGATATTTTTTGGGATTTTTTTTATTTACAAATTTGGGGTTTCAATTCATAATGAACTAATTTTCTTATTTTAACGACTTGGCCCATTTTTGTTTTTAGGGTCTAGTTCATTAGGGACTTAATAGCGCCACGTAATTTGTTTGCTGGGCTGTAAATTAAGGTATGTGTATGTGTCTGTATCAAAACAAAGTAGATTTCAAAAGAAGGTTAATACAAGTGTTTTTATAGCACCTACAAAACGTGTGTTTTGTTTGGTTTAGATTCTTAATGTTTTTTATTACTTTTCTCTTTTTTATTCCAAGAAAAACAATCAAGCTGCTGATAGAGAAAAAAAGCTATCAAGAAGCCCATATAGTGAGCAAAAAATGCAAAAATAAAACTCATAGCACATGATTTTCGTTACCACAAACATTTTCGAGATTAAAGTTTAGAGTGGACTGTTATGTGTTTTTTTTTATCATTTTTCATTTTGAAGACAAAATTTTAAAGGAGTTTCGAGCACATGGACTCTTGTCTGATTAACCAGTTTATTTAAAATCATAAACATGATTTTTGCCTCATCTTGAGAAATTTTAAACCTTAAACCATTTTAGCTCTAAAATTTTACCCTTCACTGTGTAACTTCACAGCTTAAACAACAAATTTATATGAAGTAAACATAACATTTTCCATAATATTATATTTTAGTATTCCACAGGCATCATAAACTGATTGTCGAATATTTTCAAACTGACAAATTATTATATTCATTTTTATGAATTTATGTGCACAAATGGATATTAAAGGATGCTGAGTGAAAGTGTGTGTGTGTGTCCGTATGTTAAAAAGTGTTGATGATTCTACAAGATTTTTGTTATTCTTATTTTTTCATTTTGCTTTAGTTACTGCACTCCTTGAGAACTTGCGTTTATACTGTTTTGTTTCTACTTTTTTTTTAAAGTATAACTTTTGTTTCTAGTCTGAACAAGTATTCGTATAACCATATACTTATGTTTGTATGTAAGCATATTTGTATATTTTTATTTGTGTATGCTTAGAAAAGTATGAGTTGAATTGAGTAAATGACTTAAAATGAAAATGTTAAAAAAAAGAAAATAAAAAAATACAAATTCATAAAGCTTGGGAATGAATAAGCATTAAACATTGATAATGTAGAGAGAAGAAAAAGCAAAAAAAAAAAATAAAAAAATAATGATAATAATGACTTATATTAAGGAGCATAGTGTAACGCTTTGTATTTAAGTGGGCACAAATATGGAGACTTAAAGATTCAATATATATATTTTCGATATAATCTTTTAAAAGAACCTTGGCCTTCAAAATTTTCCAATATTTTTGATTTAAAATTTTGGTACTTCTATTCAGAATTCCTAAAAAATTCAGATATATCACTCATATTTAACCATTTATGAATTTTTTCATCAACGAGGCATTTAAAACGTGTAATATTTTTTACAACCATGAATGAATTGTGAATTTTTTTGCCAATTCATTCATGAGCGTGAGGAAAAATAAATTTTAGAAACAAAAAATTTTCGTAACGCTCCTCACCTGTAATGTTGTTGTTGCTCGACAGTTTGCATAACCACAGCACAAAATGCCTTTGTGAGTATTTTGTTTTTGTTAAAGGCAACGAGTCAAAGTGTGTGTTGAATTTTTTGTAGGCAAATATTATTTAAAAAAAAAAAACTAAAAGAACTGCACATATCGTCATCTTAAATGCAGAATAACATATCTGTTATTTCTTAAGAAGCAACAAAAGTTGTAAAATGAAATTAATTGAGATATACAGCCATGTCACAGAATACAATTCCGTTCAGAAACGGAATTCATTCCGTATTAGGTGCTTCAGAAAATTACGAAAAAATTTTGCGAAATGAAACCATTTTTTTAATTAATTCATTCATTAATGATGTGCTAATAATCCCAATTTTTGAACGAAAACACTGAAATTTATTGTTGTGGGAAAGCTAGTTTCTATGCGCATTTCGCTGGTTGCTTAGGCCAGCTCGTCAGGAAACTTTTTCCAAATACTTTAGAAAAGCTAAAAATATTATACAAGTAAAACCATAAAGTGAATAAGAATTTTAAAACACTCCGGTCTTACATGTAACAATATCAAAGCTTCAACAAAGACACAACAATAAACCGTCAATTTTTCTTTCTTACATTCCCCTACAAATGGCTGGTTTTTTTCCAACACGAATTGTAGTTGTAAGAGGATAGAAAGAAAAAAAACAAAATTAAAAAGTATTTGGAAAAAGTTTCCTGACGAGCTGGCCTAAGCAACCAGCGAAATGCGCATAGAAACTAGCTTTCCCACAACAATAAATTTCAGTGTTTTCGTTCAAAAATTGGAATTATTAGCACATCATTAATAAATGAATTAATTAATAAAATATTTCATTCCCGAAAATAATTTTTGATAACCATTTTTGTTTTCATGAATGGAATAGGAGTTTTCTGTATCTAGAAGGCCAAATTACTATCAAAATATACTTTTTAGCAATAAACAAATATGTTTTCTTCTTTTCCGAACGGAATCATTCCGAAAGGAATTGTACTCTGTGACATGGCTGATAGAAGCAATTTTAAATATTTAGGATAACAATGCGATAACCGATTTTTTTTTTTGATGGAAAAATATTATTTTTATTGTTATTTATTTAGTTATGTGTGTTACGTTATTTTAATTTGTAATTGTCTGAAGCAAAAGAAGTTCTATTTCTATATATTATTTTGCTGCATTTTTTAATTTTGAAAAAAAAATTTTTTTGTGCCTTTTAAAATTGTACAAAGTTTTGGTTTTCGTTAAAAGAAAGAATAACTTTTTATACTCAAAAGTATTATATTGCAACTTTAAAAATGCCAGTTTGAGATATTTTTTATTTACTTTTTTAAAAAAAAGAAAGTATAGTAGGTCAAGCCCGACCATACCTACACTGCAGTATATAAAGACAAATTTTCAAAAGTGTTCCCTATTTGGTGTTCCCTCTTCGTGCGGAATATTATTTAGCTCTCTTCATCTACATGAGATTTGTTTGCCTTTAGCTGATTTATGGTTAATTTTGAACATACTAACACAACATTTTGTCAATACCAACATTTATAAGGAAGTTATGGCATTGAAATCTATTTTCGGGAGTAGTATTTGGGAGCTATACGATTGCAACAAAATGAGTTTGAACCCATTTTAACTTTAATACGCCTCGTGCTTATGACAATAGGAGAGTATGCAACATGTAATTTGAGCGCAAGGCTACATGGACAGACAACTAGCCAGCCAGCCAGGCAGCCAGCCAGTCGGACGGACATCGTTAGATCAACTTAAACAGTGATTCCGAGTCGATCGGTATACTGCATGGTGCGTCTAAAACTACTATTTTTCAGAAGAAACATATACACCCTCTCTACTATTGTGGTCTTTGTATAAAAACGTTGCAAATATCTTTAAAACTTTTATATACTCGTATCTTTGCCCACAAATAATAACAACTTAACCCATTAAGGACGGATGTGTATTTAAATACCCAAAAACAGAGCCATCGTAAAAAAATTCTGGCTTACTTCAGGTAAGAGGTATTAGAAATTGCTTTTTACAGAAAGATATAGAAAGGATAGGACAACTTAAAAAAATCTTTGAAGTTAAATTTAACCCCCTTCTGTTGTGAAAGTTAGCTGCTTAAATGTTAGCAATTTTTCAAATTTGCAAAAAGTGAACCACAACGGCTCTGGAAAAAAGGGAGAGTAGAAAATCGAAAAACCCTCTTGGTGACTTATAGTCTTAGGTATGCTCTGCCTTAGAAAAAAATATTCAGTAAATTGGGCCAGTCAGGAAGACTACAGGATTGATTAAATGACATGGGTATTTAAATACACATTGTCCACTACGGCCACGTTTATCAACAGGGTTATCGAACAACTTACCCAGTTTTTCGAAAAGCAATTTTTGGTAATTTTTTCATTGTCTTTAGTTTGTTTATCAAATTTATAATTATAAGATTTGCTCCATTTAGGTTTAATCCCCACTGAAGCACGACCATTTTCCTTCGATGTAGACGCCTGAGGTTCATTTTCTGCATCCGTTGGCTCTTCCTCCATGTCAACAGTTTCAGATTCGCATTGTCATCCTCATAAGCGTATTCTATCTCAAACTGGCCAGCCATTTCATTAGGGTATTGATTTTCATCGTGAATATTTTGTATATTATCATCAATGTCATCGGAGTCACTAATATTATCCACACAATCCGATGGAGTAATTACAATATTTATTTTGTCTGTTTTATGAACATTATCATCTTCTTCCTCATCGGTGGTCCAACTATCGATTTCATGCTTACAAAACTTAAAAATCAATTACTTTTAACACAATTTTAGTTCTCTTAAATACACTTATTATATGTTGTAACTCTACTCGTAACCAAAACAGGGAACGCACAATTGTTTTTAAAAAACAAAAATCACCGTATAGAGTAAAACAGAGCATAACACACATCTATTCAGAAACAGGAAAGTCCCAATTTATTTTGAATAATACCGATTCTACGTACATAGTAAAATAAACACACATCAATTATTAAATAATAAATGCGTTTTTTATTTTTTTTTTTTTCAAAAAATATTGTTTTTTAGAAGTCTTTAATAGCGCAGTGAGTAGAAAAATACCCATAGTCTCGGAGCCAAGGTGTAACAGGAAAAAAAACGCAATGTCAATATAAATGCCCATAATATCAAATGTGTGAAATTTCGTGGTCTTTAATGGGTTAACTGCATTTCGACAGGTGCTCAGAAGATAATTTCTAAATCTAAAAACCGTTGTCCAAACTCAGGGAATTTACATTTAGTCTACATTTACAGACTCTGTGTTAACGCTTATGTAATTTTTAAATTTTTAACTAAATTTATAACGAAACAACGGTAAGATTAGGAAAAGTAATTATACATCAAAAGTAAAAACTAAATAGTCATATTGCACTTGTTTAACAATACTTTATTAACTCATAATTTAAAAATGTTCAGTAGTAGTTAAACAACTTTTAATTTGTACATTTAATGCGTATGGAAAATAATTTTTAAACCGACCGCGATATTTTTAAAGCGGATATGAATATTACGTAACGTCAAAAAGTGAAAACAATAAAAGTTTTGAGTTAATACACTATTGTTGAACAATTGCGATATTTGTCCTATCTCGACTTGAACTGTTATTACATGTGGGCACAGATACTTTTAAAGAATACATTTCAAATTTATTATTCTTGTATGAAAAGAAAACTTTTTTTTTATTCGAAATTATCATTTTTAAGCCTTTCAGCGCTTTTAATACTTTCAAAAATTCTAACTAAAAAAGATTATACAATATCTACGATTTTTAATGCTCTTTATAAAAACATGTTTTATCTTTTACAAAGATATACCGTTTTATACCGTTTTAAAGATACCAACAATTTGATTTTGTTTGTGTGAAAAACTTATATTTTTTACTTACAAATAGCATATCGTCTTTAATTTTAATCGCTATTTCCATGTAAATTGTATTTAAGTCTAAATCTATATTAAATGCATTAATTTGATCCCTAAATATTATGGTACAATTGAAATTGTCTGTCTGTATAATTTTTACAAAATATTTTTAAGCTTGAAACAAAAATTTACTTGGTTTTAGCACATTCTTAAAGTTTTATTCTACTGTGTCGACAATTTTAAGAAAAGTGTTTATCCACATGAATGTAGTTGAACATCACACCTACGTGGATGTGCTGTTTGCTTCGTGTTTCTTTATTTCTTCACTCGCAAGGCAACTAAAAGTTTTCAGAGCCACTGAAGAATGTTGCGACAAGATATTGACAGCTTATAAAAATGTCTTCTACATGAAATTTTTTTTTTTTCGGTTTTATTTTCTTTACAGTGACATCAACAAAATTCTAATATATAAACAAGCCAGTAGGAAGCAGTAAAAACGCAACAGTACACACATACATATGCACTTATACTTTCTACACATTTCCCTGCAAGCATTTTCTCTCAAATGCAGCCTAAATAGTTACTCCGCTTATTCTACCGAATTCTATTCGAAGTTGTTATATCGTTGAGGAATAATGTGCGACGAAAGGTCATTTTATTTTGTATTTTTTGTAAAAAAAAAGAACAAATTAATTATTAAATTTGTTTAAACAAAAAATCACTTTTTAAAAAATCTTTAATTCACACAAAATTTTCCTAGTTTTAAACAAAAAAATTTCTAACATAAGACTTTCAACGAAACAGAAACGAAAACAAAATAGGTGATCCATAAAAAAAAATAACGTACAAACTAATTCTGCCTTAATGCAATACATATTTGCAACAATAATCTGCTAAAGGTAGAAGTACACAACACGCGTTAGAGCGCGAGTGCACTGTAGACTTCTAGCAAAAATGTTTAACAAGTTTGCGGCAGAAAGTTGGTTAATTTTGAATATTTTTGTAACGAGTTGTGTATTTTTGACAAGTTATCAGCTGATAATAAAAGAAGAATAAGTGAAACTAATTTGTGAATCATGAAAGAAAACTTATTGATGAAATCAAAAAACATGCAATATGGTACAAAAAAGGAACCCAGTACTACAAAATCAAAAAAAAAAGAACCAAAGTTTGGATTTCTATTGGCAAAGTGGAATACATTCCACTTTTATAGTGCGCGTTGTGTAACTTGCCTCTTTTTACGTGCTAAAGTTTTCAAACAATTAATTTACAGGACTCACAATAGAGAGGCCAACGTAGCGCTATTCGCGCTAGATTTTGCGCGTTTTAACTATTCAAAGGGCGCCTTTGTCGTCTTAGCGCGTTTTATCAGAAATGTGCTAAATTGGGGATTTAATGATTTAATTTAAAATTTTCTTACTTTTTTGCACACAAAAATTGCTTAAATAACTTTAAGTCTCATCATTATTAATTATTTTATAGATAGTGTTAAGACAATTAGAAATTCAATAGAACGAGTGCAAAATATACAACAAGAATACCTGTTATAAATACTATATTTAAATTAAGTGCAATTACTTTGCGTGAACTTAAAAATGTATGCAAACTTATTAAAAATAAACCTGATTTTAACAAAGTATCTTTGAAAATAATTAGTGATAACTGGAACAGTATAGAAAAACTTTTGTTAAAAATAATAAATAAATCATTGGAAACGGGAAAATTTCCAGAAAACGGGAAGATATCGCTTATTACACAATTAGAAAAAGTTATGAAAACAAGAAAATGTTAGGAATTTCGACCTATTAATATGCTAAAAACGTGTGAAAAACTTAAAGAAAAATTTGTTAAAGTACAACTTGAAACATATTTTGAGGATAATAATATACTATCGATATACCAATTCGGGTTCAGAAAAAAATTTTCATGTGAAACAGCGTTAAACTACGTTATAAATAGATGGAAAAAGATAGAAAAAAGAAAAAAATAGTTGCAATCTTCCTTAACTTTAAAAGAGCTTTTGAAACTATATCTAGATGGAGAGTTATTAATACAGAAATTATATATACAGAATACGCGGAAATGAAATAAAATGGGTTAAATCGTATAGAACAAATTTTAAACGAATTGTGATAGTTAATAAAGTAAAATCTGAAGATATATCTAACGATTGTAGGGTGCCACAAGGATCAATATTGGGTGCTCTACTTTTTATTATATACATAAACGACATGCCGAATATCTTGGAAAATGCGAAATTGTGCTATACGCTGATGATACACTAATTTTTACAGAAGTTGATCCCAATATGGACTGTGAAGATAATTTGACGCATGAGATGATAATTGCGAATAACTGGCTGAAAACGAATAAACTTAAACTGAATGATGGTAAAACAAAATTGATGGAAATTAATATGAACCGTGAATCAACTTTTAAAATTAACAACGAAGTTATAGAGAAAGTTAATCAAGTTAAATATATGTTCTTCATAATCGACAAAAAAAACAAAAATTTAAAGAGCACATCGAAAATATATATGTAAAAAATCGGGCTATTCAAACGAATCAGAAACAAAATATCAACACTTACGGCTATAAACATTTATAATGCAATGATAAAACCGCATTTTGAGTTCGGTTTAACAATACTACATACCTGCTGTTCAACTACTCAAATAGAAAGACTACACAAATAACAAAATAAAGCAATGACATCAATAATAAAATATAACATTTATACACCAATATAATATATGCTAGAAACTTTGAAATGGCTTAATAATGGGTGATTCAAGTACAGATACTTTTTTCAAAAGCCTTTTTTTGACAGATCACGTGTGGAAAGACTTACGCTTGAACAACGTTTACAAATCGTTCAACTTTATTACGAAAATTCACGTTCTGTGAGGAATGTGTTTCGTGCACTTCGCTCAACTTATGGTCAACATAATCGCAAAACCATCACACATTTTGAGACCCAACATTCATTATTGGATAATATTCGACCGAATAAGGCACGTCCAGCACGTTGTGAAGAAAATATAGCGTCCGTAGCTGAGAGTGCCGTTCGCAGCAACTCGGACTGACGTATGGAACGACTTTGCGCATTTTACGTCGAGATCTTAAATTGAAAGCGTACAAAACACAGCTTGTGCAACAACTGAAGCCGCTCGACCTTCCCAAGCGACATCGCTTTGCTCTGTGGTCTCTTTAAAAGTTCCAAGAAGATCCGACGTTTTCGAGGCAAATTTTGTTCAGCGATGAGGCCCAGTTTTGGCTCAATGGGTATGTAAACAAACAAAATTGCCGCATTTGGGACGAAGAGCAACCAGAAGAGATTCAAGAACTGCCACTTCATCCAGAAAAAACAAAGGTTTGGTTTGGTTTGTAGGCCGTTGGAATCATCGGTCCATATTTCTTTAAAAATGATGCCGGTGCGAACGTAACCGTCAATGGCGACCGTTATCGTGCCATGATAACCGACTATTTGATGCCTGAAATTGAAGTCCTTGATCTCGGCGACATTTGGTTTCAGCAAGACGGCGCCACTTCCCACACATCGCATCAATCAATGGATTTATTGAGAGAACACTTCGGTGAGCACATAATTTTGCGTTTTGGGCCGGTCGATTGGCCACCAAGATCGTGTGTCACACCGTTGTACTTTTTCCTATGGGCATATGTAAAGTCTAAAGTTTATACGGACAAACCCGCTTCGATTCAGGCCTTGGGGGAAAACATCACGCGTGTCATTCACCAGTTACCAGTCGAAATGCTCGAACGAGTCATCGAAAATTTGACCCAACCGATGGACCAACGGCCAACGTTTGATAGACATAATCTTCAAAAAATAAATGCCAAAGAATGTTCTTTCAAATGATAATAAACATTCCCCATTAAATTTGAGTTTTCTGTGATTTTTTCTTTAAAAAATTAGGTAACCACGAAATGGATCACCCATTTAAGACAACGACTTGAATTAAATACACTAATATTTATACAAAAAAATGGGAAACGCGCCGCAATACCTGGTAGATCAAGTAAACTATGCAGGTGATATGCAACCCTATCAAATAAGAAATGTTGGGAATTTAAGGCTTCCACATACAACAACCACTGCAACACAACGGTCACTTTTTTATAAAGGACTACATATGTACAACATCTCCAACTAAAATAAAAGTAGCGGAAAACAATAATATTTTTAGAATAACAATTAAATCCTATATAAAAAATAAAAGCTTTGATAGGTTTTGATTCGGTTAAATATTTATATTCAAATTATATTAAATTGAGTATTGTAAAGTATTTTAATACTACTAAATTTTTAAATAAAAGAAAAAAATCAGTGCCGAAAATAAAGATAAAATCGCATCATTTTGGCTGCGGTCCACAGTTTAAAAATTCTGTTTGTGAGAATACTTCTATTAGGTAGTCTTTAGTAGTTAAAAGCTTATGAAGCCTTCTATCTTCAAATGCAGAAGTTGAGAGAAATTTAAATAAAATGTCACTCAACACAGGCGATTCTAAAATTCACGTTAAATATGACCTAAGATCAAAAGGCATTTGTTGTCGATATTATGATTTTCCATCAGATGTATGTATGTGATAAAAAACAAATTAAAATAGGACAAACTACAATTCTTAGTATTACATTCAATCGGTTTTGTGGCCAGAAGATGAGCCAGACGGTTTAAATGAAAGTGGTTTTATCACTGACGATGATCATTCTTTTTAACTCTATTTGTAATACTTATTTTTATGAAATTTAAAAGTTTCTTATTTTTTTTAACTAGCTAGAATATTTAGAGTGGAGTTGGTATTAAATTAAAAATACTAAGCTATTGATTTGCTGCCGTATTCATAAAAAATAAAATAGATTTCAAATGTATTTTAAAACTAAATTTCCATACAAATTTTCCTTAAAATAGATATCATATCCAATTTAGTTTTTTATGAATACGGCAGTTAATATTTTACGGATTTTTTTTAAAGCTAATACGCCAATGTTTAAGACGTTAAAATTTTTATTGAAATAGCGCAAAAGAATATTTAAAGTTCTAGTTGTTTTTTTAGCTTTAACATTTTGTTTGTAAGTGTACAAATCATCTTCATATGTGCAGTAGTTTTTGAGATATTGATGAAATAAACTCAACACATTCGGCGAAATTACGACAATTTGAACATAACGTAACTTTTGAAAAAAATTTTTTTTTAATATTTCCTTATAGGATGAAAGGAACCTTCAAACCAAATTTCATTCAAATCGAAAGGGGTCGGGTCCCACTCTTGGTCGATTTGACATGGAATTACCTGTCTACTTTTTGTAAATTTTGAAACAAGATATAAATTTATTTCTTTTTAAACTGCAGTTACACGTTCACGTTTTTCTTGATAGTTTTTTACGTTGACAAAGAAATTTCATAAAGCTGAAAATATCTAAATAAGATTCGGGATACTGAACTTTAAAATGAATCTTAACCTCATAACATAATTTTGTTTTGCCCTTGGACCCCAAATGGTAAGCGACTATACTTTCTATCTTCTTTATAATTAATACTTGTAACTCAATAAATAAATTATTTGTTATAACGGATATTTGTAACCAAAAAAAAAAAAAAAAATTATTTGCTATAATTAATTAATTGTAACCAAAAAAATTTATTATTTTTTATAATGGTTATTTGTAACCAAAAAAAAATTTTGGTTGAAGTAATGGTTATTTATAACCAAAAAATATAATTTTTACTTTAATTTTTTACGATAACCAAAATAAAATATATGCAACGGTAATGGTTAAAAATAACCAAATCCAAATTAAAGGAATTTTCCCGTAACCTTTAAAAAAAAGAACTATTATTTTTTGTCCCTGATTTTGAATCTATATTTACCGATACTCGATTTTTACGTTTTTTTTATGTTAAAATCTAAAAAAATCTTCTGGATAACTACTTTACGTGACGAAATAGTGGAATATTGATAGACAATCGAAAAACACGCTATACAATTATTCGATTGTGTTTAGATGTATATAAAAATATAAGATTCTTGATTATTTTTAAGAGTTGTTTCATTTTTGTTTCTTCTTTATGAAAAATCATACACATTTTGTCTCACCCATACGCAATAATATTAATGGAATTTTCTGTATTCCTCAAAGGTGGGCACGTATTTTCTTAATCTTGCAAAAAACAAGCTCTTGCTTTGTTATTTCTTTATAAACTTTTTTGTTGCTGTTTGTATTTTTTTCATACTTAAACTCATACATACACAAGCAAGCATAAAAATTCTACTTATGAGAAAAATTAATTACCAACATTCGCATAGAAAACGTGCCTATAATGCTTTATTTTGGCACAATATTATCTTAGCAGAGTAGAAGAGATACACTGCAACAACTATTGCTCATTTTGCAGTATATTGGATTCTAAGTGTATGTCCCTAGAACATTTTCATTCATTTGGCACACATGAATGAAATATTTATTAATATTCTCTCTAGGAACATTAAAAACTACTACTAAATACAAAGTCAGAATAAAATGGCTGACTGACATTCACACCAATTACGTTTTCTTTCATTTCCCTTTTTAGTGTGGGGGGCAAATTCCTCTTCATTTTTCGAATTCAGGAGCAGGTGTCAGAATCTAATAAAGTTTTATTTGATTAGCCTAGTCATTTAGTGTGCAATGTTTTATTAATTATTAATTAGTTGAATTAGAGAAAAGGAAATTATATGAGTTTTGAAAATATTTAGGCAAAAAAGTAATTAACGGAGGTTCTCAAAGGCTAAGGCTATTATGGGCCCGCTAACACAAAGTTACATTATAAGGTTAAGATTCAAACAATATTTTATGAGGTTTTTTGGTCTCAAATGATTTAAGGGTGGATGGCTTATGTGGGACCCATGTTATTATCGGCGCAAAATTTTATGTCAGTACTAGGGTATTTATTCGGTTAACCGATTAATTACTACCCGATTAACTGATCGGCTAATCTAAAATTGGCTATTTTCGATTAACGATTAAGCCGGTTAATTTCAGTCGATTAACAGATTAACCGATGTAACAATATTTTTAATTTTTTGTTGTATTATAAGATATTTTTTATGTTTTTAATTAATTGTTTCGTCTCATGTTTTTTATTTATTTTTATTTTTTTTTTTTATGTTTATTAAAATATAATACATAACATTCTTAAACTATAATAAATATAGTTAACAAATATATATAATATATACACTGGCTCTAAAAAGGGCTCTCTAGTATAGTTAATATTGTACATTGGAATTTTTTTATTTACAAAAATGGTAAAATGTTGAGAATTTCATTTGAAATATGTACGTATAAATAATTGTTTCGTCTCATATACAAACAAAGAAAGTGTTCAGTGATCTTCATTTTCAATACATAAGTGTTTCTTGTCAACAGCTTTCTCAACAGACCAAAACAGGGCATAATGTAAATGAGTTGTGGAATAAGCTTATCATAAGTGATTTCCTACAACATGACAACAGATATAATTACAAATGACTTATGCTCGCTATAGTTTTGTTAGTGTTTTTGAGATTGATGTCCCTTTATTTAACGCGTGCCTAAATTTTGTATAATTTTTTTAAAGTTTTCAGTCTTTGTGTTTTGTTCTAAGAGTGAAGTGTATTAAAGTGATTTAAACAGTGCACAATTAAAAAATAAGTAATTAAATACTATTTTAGTAAAAAACTTTTTGTAAATATGCCATAAAAATTTAAACAGACAGGGGTGTTCTGGAAATCGAAAACGCAAAACGCAAGAATTTTGAAGTTCTTCTAATACACTCGAAATCCATTTTTTTATAATTTTCTCATAGAATTCTGTTTAATAGAGAAATATTTGTATTGTATTGTATTTGTATTTCTTTTACTAAAAAAATCTTATTAAAAAAACGACTTTTAAATTCTTGCGTTTTGCGGTTTCGATTTGCAGAACACCCCTGAGAGTGTTCGTAAAGAATGTAATCTTATTATAGATTAAAAAAGTATTTTTCTGTAAGCTTTTTCTATAATTAGACTTCTTAGCTTACATTATATTATAGACAAGTATTATTATCGCAAGGGATTAGTTTTCATTATTAAACAATTTTTAATAAGCCTTTTATAATAGTAATCACAGCAATTTTATAAGCTCAAGGCTTATGTTAGTTAGCATACTACAAGTTCTTTCGAATTCGATTTGGTTTGTTGGGGTATTTTTGACATACTTTTTATATGTATTGATTTTGTTATTTGTTTTTCTCATATTTTCTCATATCAACCTTTTAACAGAATTAACCGAAATAATTAGCAGTTAAGAATTTAAAAAATTTAAATAGGAATCTAATGGTATAATGAAAGATTTGATACATTTATAGATTTCCAGGAAACGGACTGGGAAATTATATATTCTGCTTTCGATTTCCGCAACATTTACGATAAGTGAAGGAATTTTTTCCAAGTCAAGTTTTATCAAAACTAATGAAAAGAATCACTTAAATCCTAAACATTGAAACCAAATTATTTTGCTAAGATTATTTTATAAGATCTTAAACTATTGAAATAACTAACAAAAATTTCTTACATTTGATTTTTTAATTAATATGTATATAATATATATGTATTAATTAAAAAATATTGTTTGTTTGCTCGTTTTAGTTCAGGAATTGTTATGTTAGTTATGTTATCTTTTTTTTACAAATAAACTTCAAATAACAAATCATTTATGCATTTTCATTTATTGAAATTAATTAATTTATGAAAAAACTTCAATAATCGGTTAGCCGATCATTTACAAAATTAGCCGATTATTATGAGCTATGTTCAAATATGGACCGCTTCCATTCAAATTTGTCAAGGTGATTTAGGTTTCACTATAGTATTTTTGGGCCAAATTTATTCTATATGCCGGCATAATGCCATGCTTTATGGGCGCAAAGAAGTTTGAAAAATTACAAATAAGGGATTTATAACCAGAATTTTTTATTGAAATAATAATAATAATAAGAAAAATTTATTGTTGGAGGGCAAGCTGTTTCTATGCGCAATTCACTGGTTGCTTAGGCCAGATCATCAGGAAACGTTTTTCCCCAAAAATTTTAGAAAAGCCAAAAATATCAGTAAAAAGGACTACAGAGGGAATGAGAATTACATCAGTAAAATTTATATCTAAAAAGTTTTGCAGACTTCATGATTCATCATGTGAGACGCATTGGCGAAAAGTACATTAACCCATGTTTTTTTTTTTTAATATTAAAATCGCTAAATATAAACAAAGAACCGATTACCAAATTTTGGGGATCGTACACAACGAATCAAACTCACCACATAAGACCTATTTAATCACATATATTCAGAGAACAGAATCAGAGAACAGAATAAGTGCAATCATGCATATGTATATTCAACAACATGACAACATCATGATCATGTTGTTGAATATATGCATGGTATGCTTTCATTCTGTTTTCTGCCACACCATACATTTTGAGGGAACCAATAAAAATAATACAGATACGTAGTTGGCCAGATTGTCGATGACGACATCGTCGTCGATGATGTATGTACGAGTTGTCTACCATCTTTTGGGGTACCTAGAAAACAGTTAAGAGGAAATCGCCGTATACGCCAGTAAGAGTGACAACGTTCTCTTTTGTGTCCCCTATAAAAATTTTTAATATAATATATTTCTACAATTAATTATATTACAAAATTTATTTTAAAGCATTGGGGTTCCAAAGCTGGTATTAGAGAGGCAAACTGGCAACTATATATTAAAATATATTTTAAATTTGTACATAAAAAAAGTTAACTATAACTAACAAAATATGTATGTATATAAGTAATTAATTTAATATTTACAAATTCATGTGAGAAGTGTCTCTATATTGTTTAACAAGTTCTTTTTAAGTTTAATTTTTAATGTGGAAAATATGACAATATCCTTCAACGAAATTGGTTTATTATTACAAGCTACGCAAAGCAACTTAATGAAAGGCAGGACAAGAGATATTGTCTTCTTAGTTGTCTCCATCAAAATCGATGTGGGACAGTATAAACGATATTGTCTTAGAATTTGTCTTCTATTACACTCAACGCAGGATAGTATTAATTATATTGACTTAGAAGTTGTCATCTATTAAACTCTAAGTGGGACAGTTTAAGTGGCATTGTCTTATAAGTTGTCTTGTATAAAAAGCTTAAGACGACAAGTTTTCTCTTGCCGTAGTTGAAAGCTTTTCCATCACTTGGGTTGGTTTGCTAAAAATTCTCACCTTCTTTTTTTTAATTGTTGATTGAAAAACTTGCATACAATAAGCGCCTTAAAACAAAACAGTTAAACCGCTGGAAAAAGAAGTAGAAAGCCCTCTCGCTTCATTCCATTTTCATATATTTTTTTCACACGCTGTTATTGTGTGGTAGGACTTCATCTATCGCTTCTTTCGCCAGAGATTCTGAAAGGCATTCAAACTAATGGCTCTAAGAAGGCTTTTCAAAGAATTTTGATCTTATAACAGGATCTGAATTCTTTGCTTTTTGCTTTGGCAAAAAAAAAATAATAAAAAATATCGTGCTCCTTCTCTTATCCCTTCTCATAGAAGGGAATATGGAATGTTTATCTTATCTTTTATACGGAATAGCCGATTTCTTCTATTAGGCATTCATTAGATTCAGCTAGATCAGAATTGTAATTGCATCAAAAAATATATAATCAGTCCTTCAATAAGGTCTGAAGAAAGAAGGTCTTCTTAGTTTTCCCGCTGTGTTCTTTTACCCATGTGTATCTGTGTGTGTTTGCACATATAAACAAAAACAAACACATTTTAAAAGAATACAAAAAAGTTTTTGTAATTGTTGTTGTTATTTTACTCAAACCAATGGCTATTCATATATTTGCTGCTTTTGTGAGTGTAAGGTAACATTACCAGAAGACATGCAGTGCATGCATTGAATTTCGCTTTACTAGTGTCATCCGTTGTCTGCCTCAAATGATGAGAATTGACTGTATTCAAGAGCTATAAAAAAAGGCACTCAAACCGATTATTTTACCATCAAGACAAACTAACTTTTATAATGATTTAAATAACGCAATAAATAACGGAACGTAGGACGTCGTACACAGTGCATTGCAGAGACAATTTCTGTTGTAGTGTATTCCGTAGAACAAAAGCGCAACCGCATGCAGCAATTGGAGTGAAAATTAAAGATGTCATACCACTTTATACCACGATTCGATACATAGACTTAAAAAGAACCTCCTGTCTTATCGAAATGCTCTTAGTTATCCAAGATATAGCCTTAGCAAGAGTGCCTGTAGTTGCGGTCTAAGCTCAAGGGATATACAATTGGAGTTCAAACACACAGGTTACAGTTGAAGCACACTATTAGTTGTTAAGACCATTTACTTATTTCTGACTTAAGTGCTGGAATTATCTTACCTTCAATACCAACGCCGTATCTGCTGAATGGAAACAGCACATAGCGATATTTGTCATCAAAAAAAATTTAACCCCTATAACTCTTAAAATAGACCTTCCTTACGATTTAGTTTCAAACCACAGCTATTAACTGATTTCCGAAGCGACCAATCAGCTACTGGTTCCTTTGAAGGCAATAAGGACTTTGGCTCTCCCTAATTTTTAAGACGTTTGGAAGTTTCAAGGCTTTAAATGGATTTTACTTGTTATGTTAAATTACGAATAAATCAGCCATTTTTCGAAATCTTATTTAAAGTTACTTATTCTTTCGGACAATAATTCTTTTATAAAAAAGGTTTTTTCTTTATTTACTAAAAGCCTTTTATGTTAAGTTTGTTAAAATTGTAATCTACTTAAAATTAAGTATTTGTGTAATTAAGAATTTTATAATTTAAGTAATAGTATCTTTAAATTATAAACATGCAGCCCTTTAATAAGTTAATTCCCCAGCTTTTTATGATCTTATGATTGAATCTTTTCTGAAATATAAAAACACTAACTATGCTTATGTAAATACACACATTCGGGTTTTTTTGTTGTAAAGCAATTCAAGTTGGGAAAATCCAAAGGGAAGTTTGTGTAATGGGGAAGGAATCCTTTACCAATTTTATGTAAGAGTATTAAAACCAGTGGTGGGTAGCACATGATATTATTATATCGTTTGTGTAAGGAAATCAGTTAAACAAAGGCAATGCATGTGTTCCGTGTTGATTTTTCCATTTACAGTACAGTATTAAAGTTAAAAATTTATTAATTCGAAGTTTTGTTATTTTTGAAGATAAGACACCTTCCACTGTCATTGTTGGTACTCTTGAGTTGGGAGTGATTGCACAATGGATGCAACTTTAAAATGTTCTACAATGTTGTTCTAGAAATTCCCAATTACCTGGAATGACGTCAAATTGAGACAGATGGAACATTTTCAATACTCTGCCTTTACCACGAATACCTTTAGTACGAACATTTCGTTTAACACCTCTTAGTTCATGGGCAATATTGACGATAGTTTCGCTAAGTTATAACAAATTATCTTTGAAAAGAATAGAAAAATTTTTCAATATTAATGCTTTGTTGTGTACTGTAATCATTCATTATAAATTTCCAAGAATTTCGTTAGAACCTGCAAATGGAAACAACATTGGTAGGCATTTTTTAGGACATCCTGTACTATATCAAGGAAGAGTACACCATGCGCTTGTGCTGATGTGTGTATCACATTGACATAATGGATACTTTCGTTAATAAATAAAAACTGTGCATCGCTACTGCAGTGATACAAAATGTTGTTGCTGATGTGTGATCAACAGTTGCAGCTGTGATGCTGATCCTTTTTTACTGCACAGCAGCTATGCATAGTTTAAATTTTTGAATACGAGCTAAATTTAAAAATTTTCATAAGCGAAAATAAAAATAATAATGACAAATTTTTTTAAAAATATTGAGCCAAAAAGTAACAGTTTTCTTATAAATTACAAGAATATGTATTAAAAAGAAAACTAAAACGATTTATTTCTTTTAATTATCATAGTTGTTGTGCTTAATTCCCTTTTTTTATAATTGATAAAAAATACTGATATTGATTGTTAAGGATAAGATGTTCCTATACGCATTTCACTGGTTGCTTAGGCCAGATCATCAGAAACGTTAAAAGTTATTGCATCAGAAAATTAACTGATGCAATAATTGGCAAAATTTGCCGCAGAGTTGCGGCATCACTGCATAAAAAAATTTTTCACATATGAGATTAATGCCAAGTTTCTTACAAGTGATGCTTTTACGAATATCAAACTTTACTAATTCGCAAGTGTTACAAGAGCTAAATCTAAGTTAATCGATGGATTCAGACCGAATTCCTCTTCCAATCTAACGACGACCGTACGTTTTGCCGGCCGCAAAGTACAAGTCGACATTTTTTAAGCCATTTGCTATACTTTACAACTCTATCTTAAAGCAAAACTGGTGCTTCGGTATTCAGTAATGAGGCACTGCCATGGCCTCTTATATAAAAATCAAAACAAAGTCGCTAAAATAAACTTCTTCGAATAATCACAGTCGCTCCCTGGTATGTTAAAAACTCTAATATTCACAAGGATCTCAATGTGCCATAAGTTAAAACTATGAATACGATATGCAGTAAAATATTTAAAAAGGCTTGAACTGCACTCAAATCCACTAGCTCGAAATATTTTAAATTATGGCGGCCACACTCGCTTAAAGAGAGACATTTACCCGATCAGAACATCGATAAACACCTACATACATATGTGAACAGAATCCGTGATGATGAAATTTTTTGTCTAGCACTGGCAGGACATAAAATAAAGTATTAGGATAAGATTACATTAATTATTCTTAGTTCATATTTTAAATATAAATTTTGAATAAATAAATATTAAAAGAAAAAGAAAATAACAACTGCCTATATAAGGTGATTGTTGTAATTGTAATAAGGACAGAGGCAATTGAAAATAGTGAGAATCGGGCAATAATATTATATACACCTGGCATATATGCCCATACAAACTTATTTCCAAAAGTCCAAAAATATTTTATTATCACCCAAATCAACTTATATTATTGTTTTGGAATCGATCAATATTTGCATAAAGCTGAATATTTGCTGAATGATTTACGAAAAGTTTTGAGAGAACGCGAATACGTTTTCTGTGTTATTTTTTAAAAGTGCTTGTGTGTTATTTGTTTTTTTTTTATATAACTAGGTAGAACTTTTGTATGTGTATGGGTGTAAATTTTGTTTCCTGTTTTCACAAGACAATCCAAAACTCGTGCAGACTTACAAATATGGATTTCTAATTGAGGTACAAACTGTTTAACGACCACATTTCAGCAAAAATAATTTAAAAATTACTAAAAGAAATGTTTTTTTTTACTTAAATCAAATTAACTAGGCAAAAGTTTTATATATCAAATAAAGAAAGAATTTTTTAGTTTTTAACGAGCAAATCTATGATTTTTGAATCTGTAATATCTACAGTAATCTAACAAATGTTTCACAATAACAAAGTGATCGAAAGCTATCTGAGAACCCTTGCATATTTTTTTCAGTTTTGAATTACTACGCAATTAGGAACAATTTTATATTTTTACATTCAATAATAACATTTGTATTTAGTCATCTTTATAAGGATTCCATCTCAGGTAAGTACATTTTAAGATTAGGAAATATAAATATAAAATAAAGGTACTAACCGTTTAACTAAAAACATTATTTAAAAAAATATATTCAAACACACATGTGTAAAAAAACACATATATTTACTCTTTAACACATACTCATATAAAAAAGTGTGCTCTAACAAAAGCAGGAATTTTCTCGTAAATAAAAAGGTATTTAAAAATACTTTAACGAAAGTACATAAAGCAATAGATACACAAACATATAAAAAAAATTTTATTTATGTACGTTTTCCTAAAAGTTAAACGATCTATGTAGAAGGTAATATACACACCTTCATCTATAATGTTATTCTTAATTAAAGTGATTTCCGGTTTCAAACACAACTTTTTTCCAAAAAAAAAGTAAAGAAGGATTAGAAAATTAACACTGACGTGTGTGCTTATATAACTGTATGTGTATTTGTAGGTGTTGAAATATCCATATATTTTTTCATATATATTTTTTTCTTGCCATTTCGGTACACATATAAAAACTCATAAATTCTTGTTTTTATTTTTTCATCGTATAAAAGACAAGAAAGTAAAATTTACAACTTTACAACGTTTTTTATGTTTATAAAAGGGTTAAGTGTGGTACTGAAAATTTTTCAAAGTACAAAAATCTGATTTCTGTTCCTGGTTGGTTTTATTTTTTATTGTTTTCCTGGCTTTTTCTGCTGCTGCCATTTTGTATAAAGCTGTTGTTGATATGTCTGACTTTAAGGTCATAATGTTAGAAAATATGATTTTTAGTTTTTTTCTTACCTCTATTTTCAATAGACGTAAATCTACAGTGGGAAAAGGGTAAGAAATCGATTATTAATGTTTGAGATAAATGTTATCCAAATGTTAATCCAGACAGGAAATAAACTTTTAATTTATAAAATTTAAATTTTATCCGCTTTTTTTTTTGTAGTAATAAACGACTTGGATTTCTATATACAAACGTGGCCTTTAGTTGTATGGAAGAACATTTGTATGAAATTGTCGACCCTAAATCCTTTTACAAATGTTTTATTTTGCGTCAAAGTATGGAATACAAGAAATTATGGGTATTCGTACCGTGTTGCATCGCCTCTCAAAGAGCCCCCTGTTGGTAAAATTAATTTAAATATAATTTCTTATAATTACCTATTATTTTTTAGTTACAATATACCTGACAATAGTTCACAAACAAGGTGAATGATTGTATACTAACCGCCTGTTTTTAGGAAATGAAAACAAAGTTTCGTGTGAGAAATAATATTGAAAACAAATTCAAATTTTCGTATTTTATAGTTGTTTTCAATATAATTAAAATTTTGTTTTCATTTTCTTAAAACAGGCTTTGTCATTCCCTGTAAAAACTTTTGTATGGCAGCATCGTTAATAGAAAAATAATATATTGATCGGATAACAGTACTCATATCATACAATGGCAAGGAACAATAACTTGGAATTTTAGCAATATCGTCTGGAACAGAAAAGCAACATGCGGCAGCAGTGCATGCATATTGCAAGAATAGACCGTAATTGAAATAGTAGAAGATTTATGTTGCGATTACACAGCCTCTGACTTATATAAACTTTAAGACGCTTGCGTGCTGTCAGAGCAATCATCTTTAAAGATCTTTTATATACTTAGAGTATAGTATTTCTTGGTTATATTTATTTTAAAACGAATTTAAAATGAAACAGTTGGAAATAAATAGTATTAATACCGATTTTATAATTATTATATTAAGAAAGCTTCATAAGCACTTGAAGAAAAATTACTCACTTAAATGAGTTTTATGCAAAAGAGTCGTTTTATTTTTTCCGTCAAAAGCATATTTGCAAGTTCAAACGATTTATTTTGCATTTAATTTATTAAAAAAGAAAAAATCTGAATTTGTTTAACAAATAATTAATAACTATTGAAATTTGTTTTTCATATTTAAAAATATTTTCAAACAAATAAATTTTCAATCATCAGCCGCCAGCAGAATTGTCCGATATGCTTTTATCGTCATTTACTTTGAAAATTTGATGTATTTTACTCGACCATTTTAACAAATATAATTTGGGAATTTTTGTTTCTTTATGTGGATTATGTTTGTTTTTATTAATATTTACACTACAAAGGAGTCTAAGACGGAAAAAATTTAACTTCTTACATGAGTTTTTTTAGAATATGTGTAATTTGGATATGTGAGTGTTATTTTAGACGGATAAAATAAATCTCTCCTTTAAAGAGTTGTATTCGAAATTTTATTTCTCATTGAAAAATAACTCTTAACTATGGAGTTGAGATAATTTTTTTAAGATCACCAAAGATTCTGATAGAACTCGTCACGAATCTATTGTTATATGACAGTATGGGTCTCGGTTGAATCTAACATGGAGTGTTTTTAAATTTAAATTATCTGGATAGCTGCTACTTACTGTATCCGTTTTTTATCGATAACTTTAGACTTTAAAGTGCCAAAATATCAAAAAAAAAATTATTAATGATTAAATTAATAAATAAATTAAAATAACTTAAGGACCAAGAATATATCGGGCCTGTCACAGAAATCAATTTCGATCGAAATTTTTTTAATTCCGAGAAAGCTTCTTTAGATAACGAAAACCGATAAATTTTCTCGGAATGAAATCACTTTTAGTTTTTCGATCGAAAAAGTTTTTGTTTCGGTTTGCACAATATGGCCACATTTAACTTAAAAATAACAAAATTAAAAATTGTCGGAATTACGAAAATCGATCAAAGTCTGAAGAAGGTAAAACAAAAGAAGGTAAAACGTTCGAAACCATTAATTGGAAAATCTAACTTTGTCAAAAGATCTGTATTTATTTTTATTGAAAATAAAACAAAGTGCTTTATGCAAATATATTTGTTTTTCAGAGTTTTTGTGTTTTTTCTTACGTTTACGTTAAATGCTGCAAATTAGAGCTTAATGTAAAAAAGGTATTTTTAAAAATACTTTCGAATATGTTTTTGCAACAAATGTATTTAAAACATTTTTGTAAGGTTTTTTTAATTTTTATTTTTTTAATTTTGCAATATGCCCACTGTGTTACTGGGCAACATATTTTCCCCATTTATCGGCATGCATTCACATTAAATACGTTTTTCTATTGGTTTACAATCGTTAAGTATTTCCTTTCTGGGAAATTTATATTCCTTTAAAAAAAATGTGAATGCTTTTATATTTTGTTTAAAACTTATCAACCAGAAAAGAACTAAAAATGTTTATAAATACTAAAATATTTATAAAATAAAACTATAGAAGAATACACTTGAGTCTACATACATAGAAATATAAAAATATCTTTGTATCCATGTTAATATTTATACTTATGTATCTATAGCAGTTTGTTCGCATACATTTATATGAATATAAAAACCAATTTCATGTAGTTTATACTTTTTTATATCTCATTGATAGCCAAGATATATTTTTTTTCTACACTTTTTCTTTTGCTATTTTATGTGTAGATAGATAATAAATCGAATACTGACTTTGTAGTATGGGAGCACTTTTCTTTTTTAAATATTGCCCATAAATATGAACCCATGGAATTTTATGATTTATACTAATCTATACATAAACATTTTTTTTTATTTATTTAATGTCCTGTATCGATTCACTCTCTCCCTCTCTCTCTCTCTCTCTGTACATATTTTAGAAAAAAAAAATTATATAAATGTAAAAAAATTTTGAATATAAAGTTGATGAATTTTTGTTATCCCAAAAAATACATTTAAACAAATTTCAACGAATAATTGGATGAATATAAAAAAAGTTTTGGAATTTTCAACCAGCTCATTTCACATATATAAAAATACGGATTTCTTTTTGAATACTTTAATAGCTATACTTATAAAAAAACATATATGTATCTGAATAAACAAAGTAATCTTTATTAAATATTTTCTTTTATAATGATGCATACAATGATACTTAACGTATCCTTGAACATTAATAGAAAATTATCGTTAACAAACAAAACAATAGAAACAGATTGAAAAAAATCGTTGATTTAGTTTACAAAGGTACTAAGTCCACTTTTTATGAAAATAATATTTTAACAATATTTTTTAAAAACAGAAAACGGGATAAATATATATTCATTTTGTAGCTGCTATAGTGCACTTGTATACAAATGTGAAAAGTGTAATACACAACAAACGAAGCAAAGAATATGTTCTAATTCATCTTACTAAATGCAATTTTTCTAATTTATATTGAAAATAAATTTCTTAGGCTGGGTTTTTGAGATCTCAGTTAAGCTTGGTTTAGTTAATCTGAAAACAGATTTGTGCCGCTATTTCAAAGCTTGTATACAAGATTTTTACGGAACAGCTATGTTTGGGTTGTAATGTTGGTCTTTAATGAAAAAATAAAAAAAGTTCGCATTTTGCCGGAAAAGTTCAAGTTTAAGAGTATGCTTAACTCAATTTAATCTTAATCCACATCTCAAAAACCCGACCTTAGTAATTATTCAATTAACTGATGAGTTATGCTAGGAACACAACTGGGGCGAACGACGAATTTTTGGCCGCGAATATTCGTCGCCAAAAATAAAAGACGTTTGTATATGAAAATGCACACAATCAGGTCGCGCCGGCGAAAATTCGCCAGACGCGGCGAACTTTAAATAGACTTAATTCTATTTCATACGCCGGCGAACGACGAATAAATCAGTACTAGGTGACCATGTTTGGTTTTAGTTAAGAAGTAGTTTAGTAAATATAGTTACTTTTTACTTTAATAATTGTTTTTTTTTTTATTGTATAACACATAAAATAAGTATACAAATATTTGGCTATAAAAATAGTTTTTAGTTGCGTTTTTGATTATGTTTTTATTTTTAAGCATTATTTTTTTGAATATGGTCACACTATTTCTCTCTCTTTGCACAAACAGTAATCAACTTTCTCAATTATAAAATCTGCCAGCTATTCGTCGTTATTGTGCTTCATACGACGAATTTACTCAGCGAATTTTTACGGAAAAATTCGTCGTGTTGGGCGAAATTCGTCGTTCGTCCCAGTTGTGTTCCTAGCATAATAGGCACTAATTTTATGTTATTACCAATGGAATTATCAGTACTAACAGTGATTTTTGATTTAATGGTTAATGCATGGTTATCTTTTCTATTTTGCAGTAACTACAACCATATTATGATTCAGTCAGTCCCACTACAAGTATTTTACGGCTGCCTACAATTTATATATATTTATTTTTAATATGTTTAAAATACTATTACTAATTAAATTCGTGTGTTACACTGTGGAACAAATTCAGGTTAGCAAAGGTTAGTTCGATTCTGAGAGTGAGGGGTGAAAATAGAGGCTAAATTAGAAGTCCCGTATCGCGGCGTTTGTTTATGTTAACTCGATTTTTTTTTTGTTTAATCGACCTTCAACCTTTGCAGTCAAATGCCGATTTTCAGCATATTGTGTATATGGTTTTTTGCCTATGACTCGTCGACTAATTGATATTTTTTAAATCTGTAAAGGCCAAATTATTGCTAGAGACCTGTGCAACAATTGAAATATTTTTAAAAATTGACTGGCCAAATCATTAATTTAACTTATTTAATTTTTTTAATTTAAAACTTTTCATAACTAACATTTCAAAATTATATTTTTCCATATTTTTATAATTTCTTTTTCAATGTTTCTTCAAAACCAACACTCAACAAAATTGTTACATAAAAAATGAGAAGTAAATTAATATTAAGCTGGAAAACGCAAGTTTTGTAATATGATTGTTTTCTTTTCAAATGAAATTTATTGAAGAAACTGAGAAGCATATTATAGATTAAACAGAAAGCAAAAAATACTTAGTTTTGTGGAAAATATTTTCAAAAAGCATGAAAAACAAATAATTTTTCCAACATTTTGCTTCATAAGCACCACAATAAATCAATTTTTTTAAAAAATGTTAATTGTTGCACAGGTCTCTAGCAATTATTTGGCCTTTACAGATTTAAAAAATATCAATTAGTCGACGAGCTATAGGCAAAAAACCATATAAACAATATGCTTAAGATCGGCATTTGACTGAAAAGGTTGAAGGTCGATTAAAAAAAAAATTCGAACTAAAGCCTATAGTACACGGCATGTAAAAAGACACATGCGCATGTGGTTCTGACGTAATTTTGACGTCAATGCAAAGCCACAATAAACATTGCGTGTTGTGTCTTTTTACATGCCGTGTTCTATAGGCTTAACATAAACAAACGCCGCGATACGGGTCTTCTAATTTAGCATTTATTTTCACCCCTCACTCTCAGAATCGACCTAACCTTTGCTAACCTGAATTGGTTCCACAGTGTTATGGTATACATCCATGAAAGTAATTGATTCCACCATAATATTGTTGCATTAGTTAACTGTGACTATAGCAAAATAAACATATTAATTCTCTGCCTGTCAAAAAAAGTACTCTATTTTAAAATTTGCCAGAAACATTTTATTAAGCTTTAAGATAAAATTAATGTATGCCAAATATTTATGTTATTATTCCAGCAAGGAAGATTTTGGAGAACCAGTTACGGACCCACTGCTGGGAAGTTTTGTGAACCACTTTTATTGTGATCTTAAAGCTAAACTCTAAGGAAATAAGGTATGTATATAAAAAAATAAATCAGCTATATTATAGCCAGCAAATGTGCCAAAGAGATGTATTTTTTCTCTAAAAGCAATATTTTTAATAGTTTGACACGTCAAATAACAAATTTAAGTTTACTGATTTTAACACAGTCATCGTACGTGACATTTGTACGCTTTGAGAGCGATAGAGATTTTGCACAAAAAGTGGTAGCTGGAGCATTTTTTTGTCATTATGTTTTATTTAGAGGGTACTATTTATGAAAAAAAAAAATAATTATTACATTCGGAACCTTGTTGTCCAAAAAATCTAACAAAATAGGTGCATATCGTACGTGGCATAAAACGGAAATGATTTTGGGGTCAATGTTAAATAATCCAAAAATCTGCGAATTGTGGGAGGTATTTTTCCTATATTTTAATTTCTTATATTAAACCACATATTTTTTGTCTTTATTATCCGTATTTGGAAAGAAAAAAGTTTTTCTGGGTGGTTTAATAATGCACAAAATTTAATATCGTTCGTGACTACCATACGTGACAGATTTTTCTCTTATTGTATTTACAAAGTATGAAATATATTTTTGGTAAATATATGTATACAAAATCTTAAAACAAATAAATAAGAAAGTATAGTCGGTCAAGCCCGACATATTATACCCTACACCATAATAATTTAAAAACAAATTTTTTAGAGTGTACCCGATTTTTGGCCCATCGCCAATCATGGTCGCCAGAACAGAATTATGCTATTAGGTTAGGAGTTATATAAAAGTTATTTGTGCCAAATATTATTCAGATATCTTCATTTATATGAGATTTGTTTGACTTTCATCCATTTTAGGAAGGGGGTTTATATGGGACATATGGTTAATTTTGGACAACATTTTGTTATGACATATTATCTATCGTAAAAGTTATTGTCACCAATTTTTAAGTCAATACCAACATTTATGAGGAAGTTATGGTATTAAAGGCTATTTTCGGGAGTAGGATTTGTATGGGAGATATGGTAAAATATGGACCGATTCCACTAATATTTGGTTAGATGATTAAGATTGCAATAAAATAAGTTTGGAAAATATTTCAACTTAATACCAACATAATAAGATGATACATTTAGTAGCATTTATAGTACTTACAATATCGTACGTGTCGACCTTTAAAAGCTTATAAATTTTTTATTATACCAATTTAAAAATAAAATCCGATCAATATTGTTTTGCAACAAATATCTACCTTAGAACTTTTATTTTGAAACACGTACGACTGATAAAATACAAATGACATAGACAAATGATGTTTTTGCACCACGTATGTGACATTGGAATAGTATGCAAAACAAAGCAAAAAAATATACCGGTAATCCAACGATATATTTGGCCTTTCCTCATGGATCTTGTTCAATGTTATTGTAACATTAATTTTAAGGTATAATTCCAATGTTACCAGTATCTGTATTTAATCGGCAGAAAAGTGAAAATTGCTGATTGCAGTTACTAAAAATTAAACAAAGAGATAGTCAGTTCCAACCTTTTTTTTTTTGCTCCTTACAAATTGTAACAAGTTATAAAACCCTTTGCGTAGTAAAGTTTCAGTGTTTTTTTTTTACTTTCTACCATATTTGAAACAAAGTTTCAAGGGTTTTTATTTTTTGAGTCGTGGTTGACATTCTCATGGAACTGCCCATTTATATCAATCCAAACAAGTTTTACAGTATAGTCGGTCAAGCCCGTCCAAATAATTCCCAACACTATAGTATTTAAAAAAAAATCGAGAGTTTACTTATTTGGGACTCATGGGTAATCATGGACTCGTTAGAACAAAATAATATTATAAGGCTTAGATTTATGTAAAAGTACTTTGTGCCGAATATTATTTAGATATCTTCATCTGTATGAGATTTGTTTGTCCTTAAGTTATTTTATTATGGGGGCTTATCAGCGCAACATTTTGCCATGGCATTAACTAGTATGTTATCGTTAGAGTTATTATCGCCAATATGTTAGTTGAAACCAACAGTTATATTGGACTTATGGCATTAAAAAGTATTTTCGGGAGTAGTTTTTGTATGGGTAAATATGAACTGAGTCCAATAAAATTGGGTAAAAATAATTTGGATTGCCAGAAAATAATTTTGTTCCAAGTTGAATCTAAATACCAACATAATTATATCGGTACAAAGACTCCATTCTGGAAAGAGGCTTGTATACGGTGTCGTGGTATTTTATTTTGTATTAGATCCCTATAGTCTAATTTATGTGTAAACAACCGTAGGATGGCAGCTTAATTGTGAAACGTTCAAGGGAACAGACGAATTAGAGACTTAATTCAATTAAACTAGGCAACGAGTGCCGCTCTCAAATCAAAGTCTGCTTTATTAGTGGGCTAAATCCCTTTTTATACTCACTTTACAATATTAATTTCTTAGTCTTACGTACTGTAATTATTACTAAAGTTCTAGTTTTCTTTGTCCGTATCATTGAATTATCAGTCAGATTGGTTTGGGAAGTCATTCTTGCTCGATAGGTATATTTATAGGTGTGTCCAGAACCAGTATTTTAAGGTGTAACAAACATCAGACCAAACGCATAATACCCTCTCCACCATTGTGGATATAAAATATTCCAAAATTTGTGCTCCTTTCTGTTAAACTAATAAAAAAAATGGATTTAGCACTTTTGCGTGCAACGCTATAGAAAATTCCTAATTTAAGAGACCCAATAGCAGTGCAAACTTCGAATAAAAGTGATTTTAATTAGAAAAAGTTCTTTTGAATTTAAGAAAATTTATCAGAATAAACAATGATACATATTATAACGTTCGTAAATATTTAATTGTATTTTCAAGCCTTGAAATTGTCTACAAAGTTATTTTCTGGTATGTAGTAGAAATTTGCAAAAGCGTTTGGTTTTTAAATCATATCTGACATTTATTGTTTGAAAACTTTAATTTTTAAAATTTATATATAAATGTACATATATACTTATATTTTTCAGTCAGAGTTTCATATATTTTTGATCACAGCCACCCATTATACATAAATTATGCAAGAAATTTAAATAATGCTTCTTTATTTTGTTATAGTCAGAGTTGTCTGTATTTATGTGTCTCATTTTTTTCTTTCTTTCTTGTAAATCTGTGATGTTTTGATGTTTACTCAAGTGCACAATTCAAGTGCACATTTCTGTGCAAACAACACATTAAAAACGAGTGCAACATTATGATTTGCAATACTTTCTCGCAAAAATATGTACTCACAAGTACACATAAAATACAAGTATATAAAAAAAAATTAAAATCAAAAGATTTTATTTTATTTATGTTTTATTTTTTAAATGCGAAAAGAAATAAAAGAAAAAAATAAAAAGTATACATGAAAAGTAAATAACCTTAAGGCATTGCAACTGGAAAAAACTACACATTGTAGATGTCTTCGTATTTTCTCTCAAGATTGAAAAAGGCAAAAGTTGTTGGCCTAAGACAGACTGCAACAAAGTGATATATAACTAACTGCAAACATTTATAAAAACTACATTTCTTTCAAAGTTTTTTCGATGTTTGCAAGAAAAACAAATAAATTTTATTATAAAATTTTAGATTTAGTATTTTGATAGTATAAACAAAAAAAAAACCTTAAGCAAACGTCTTGACTTTAAGAGGTAATATGGTAGTACTTTCATTAAAACTCAATGAGCAACATCAGTTAAATTTTTAAAAAATGGGGTAACACTGAAAAATAGTCGTTAGAAAATCAAAAATGTGTATATATTTTGGATCTTAGTACAATTCTAAGATGATTTAAGCTCGGCTAGGAAAGTGGGAGATTAATTTCTAATATTTTTAATATTTACAATTTTAATTTTTAATTGAACTGTTGGATTTTAATTGAAGTTTCTGATATTTTAATTAGGCTTAAGTTCATCAAACTTAAATTTCATTAAATTATTTTTATTGAACAGTGATTAGAATATACATGTTTCGAGAATAACCACATTCCCATCATAAGAATTCTTTAATGCAAATTAAATTTTATGCACTTAAGCCTAATTAAACTATCAACAACTTAAATTGTTTTAATATTTATAATAATAATAATTTCTTATAACAAATTTGTTTAGTATTCAAAATGGGCCAAATCGATGCATAAGTTTACCTATTCCACATACCCAACCTAACAAAATAAGGACTTCGGCACTAAAGTGGGCGAATAAAAGTAGTTAGTGTAATGAAATAATACGTTAAAATTCTTGGGTCCTTTTATACACTCAAAAAAAAAATCCATGCTACATTTTACGAGAGAAACTATCGTAGCTCCTTCTTTTTGTACTATTTATAAAAGTTTTGTATAAAGTACGGGAAAAAGTTGACTCTAGCATTTTTTTATTTTACAAAAGTAACGTTTACTTTAACATTCCTATTTTTCGTAAATTTTACAAAATATCTGTCGTAAAATACCGCATTTATGTTGTATTATTTAAAGAAACTTAAGAAAAAAGATTGTAGCTAATTTAGTTTATAAAATGTGAAAATGTGAGAAAATTTGTAGTATTTTACGAAAAATTTGGTAAAGTTTCTCCAAACACGTTGAACATATCACAATATTCTTAAACGTCAAAAAGAAAACATTAGTTGTGAAGCGGATAATGCAATTGCAATTTTTATAATTTGTTTGTGTACACAACAAAAAAAAGAAGGAATTTGAAAAAGGTGAATACAAAAAATGTTTGTATTTATGCTAAACATCTCTGCAATAGATACAATTTTCGTTTAAGCCAAAATAAAAAAATTGTAAAATGTTCGCTTACAATCCCACTAACACATCGAACAAATAACAAGAAATTAAAAATGTTCTGCTACTTGTGAACAAATTACATGAAATGGAAAAATTTCAATTACTTGTGATTTGTGCACGAACAGTTATTAACAAGTAACAAGCCGTCGAGCACCAAGATTAAGGAGTTTTTATTTTCGTAAAATAACTCATGATTTTGAATTACATTTTTTATTTGTATTTCTTTGAATAAAAAAATAATTTAACCAAATTTCTTGCTTTTATTTTACGAAATTTGTCTGAATCATGGCACAAGGTATAGTCATAAGAAGTTTTGTTCTCAATTTTAACGTCAAACAAAAGAAAGTAAGGAAAAAATTAAAACAAGCGTCAAAAATGAAATTCATTAATTTGACATTTCATTGGTAAATAATGACAACTCTCCCTAATGAACATAACTGGTACTTATTATACGAGTACTATGATCTGAATTATGTAAAATAATTTAAGTTTATTTTAATTTGAGTTGTATGTGCTGTTTCCAGGTGACAGGCAATTGATTGTGTAGTAAAATTTATATTAAAAACTGAGTGATTTCCATATACATATTGCTACACAATCAATTCCTTTTCACCTAGAAACAGCACATTAAATTCAGATTAAAGACAAAATTTAAGAAAGTCTTTTAAGTATTTGTTAGAATAAAAAAAAAATTAACAAAACAATAAATAAATTATGTAATAAATTATATACATATATGTCTGAGGTTACATATCAAAAATTGTCCTTCAGCGGGTGGTGAAAATATAAGAGTGAAGATATCTTTGCCGATCATCCGAAGGGAAATATAAGTTAAATTGATGAATAAAATTAAACTTTAGGAGAGTTACTTGATTCTGAGCTGGTTTTACCTTTTAAACTACAAGGAAAAAATTATTTAGCAAAGAAATATTTTATTGATACCCAACACAATATTGTGGTAAATGTTATACATCCGATTTTTGACGTATTAAATTTATGTTTTGTTAAACATTAAAACAATGAGATTTTAATCACCTTATAAACCAATTAAGAAATCCCTTTTACGAACTGGTATTAATGCTATTAATCCCATATATTTCATATATTTACACCAGATAGTTGAAGCATTGTCAGGGTTTGCCCGCTTCAACTTGTGATGACTTTTGAAGAGATGTTGGTACTCGACATCACGCCTTGTGGGTACATATATTCGCACAGATGGATGCATCTAAATTATTACTTTTATTTTTCTCTGTGATTGCTATTTTTAATGTAAATATAATCGAAAAAGTTGAAACAACTTTAAGAGTGGCAACTTTAAAAGTGAAATAGAAATTGAGCAGTTAAAGTTGAATTGTCAAAGTCCGGACTTTTGGACAATTACATTTATATGCAGCACCTTCACCGCGGTAATCCCTAACAAAGTTTCTAACGTTGACACTCACAATGAATTAAAATTGTATAAACTTTATGCAAAAGTATTATAAAATTTGATAAATTAATATATCCACAGTGGGGTATTTCTATGGTCTTAAAGATTTAAGCGTCCTTCAGGTAAATTCAAGCACAATACACAAAATTGTCAAGTAACTTAATTTTTAAAATTAGAACTTACATTTATGTACTAGGCCAACATGAGCATTAGATACGAGTTGAAAAAATATCTGTCCTCGACAGCACCCAGAGAAAAACATTTTTCAATATAGTCACCTCCAACAAAACTATTTTTACCGAAAATGTTTACACATATTTTGTTTAATTAAACCATATTATTGTCGCCGGCAGCCATACTATGGCTTAAAACGCATAATCGCATTATTGCTTTTCAACCACAGCATGTTGCTCTTAGAAAAGAGGAAAATGCTATTGTTAATTTAAAAAATAATTAATCTCATATTTTACTATAACATGTTTAGAAGAAACCATAATATGGTCGTGGCTTCGCGATCAGGGACAAATTTAACCATAATATGTTTGCCGGTAACAATATTATAGTTATGTTCACCATAATATGTTCAAAAAATTTCGTTAAAAATTTTTTTTTTTTTTTTTTTTTTGGAGGCGATTATATTGAAAAATGTTTTTCTCTGCGTAAACTAGCAGCTAATATAAAGATAAAGGACATACAGGAAGAACAAAATTTTGTCTACTAAATTTGAGTAAAATTGATCAGCTTAAACATTAGCCTCCGTCAAAAACAAGTTAAAGTTCACATTAGTGAACCAACTTGTGTGAACTTAATTTTTTTTTTCATAAATGGTTTTTTAAAATTACTGGTTTGAAAGGCCTAATACAATACTACTAATACAATACTAATACAAATTTTTTAACTTAAATTTCTAGGAAACACTTCTTCAAGAACTTTTAATTTCATATGGAATTAACTTTAATTAAACTGTGTACTTTTTTGTAAACACAGAAAATTTAGGCATTTTAAAATCATTCTTCAAGTCATACTAAAATCCAATTTTATTTGCGAACAGCAACAATTTTTTGAGAACATCCATATGAGTTTTTTTTTATCCACAAATATATTAGAATAATGATTTTTGGACAATTACTAAAATCGAGATAATTAGCAAAATAATTTCTATCTGACATTTAGTAAAATAATTTTAATAATAACTTTTAAAAGCTTTTTTGAACTGAAGCCAAAATTTCAACCCAAAAAACTGACCATCAATTTGAGAAAAACAAACATTCACACTCGTGCAACTTAAACTGGCAACAAACAAACGAATAAATAAAACTCTTATGGGACTAATTAGGCAACACTTTTCTACTTCTTTCTATTAAGTAGAAAATAAATGTTATACAAATTATGAAATGGAAGTTGGATAATAATCCAACAGTTATACTAAAACAACAGCAAACAGTGGTACACGAATTAAAACAATAAATGAAACTGGGTTAACTTAAAAATATTATGCTAAAATATAATATTAAAATGTTCATTAAAAACAAAATGTGTGTAAAATTTACTTAATTTGTCATTTAGTGTTCATCTTCCCTGCTAGCATTTTGTATTATAATCGAATCTTTTAGGAATCAGCTTCAAGAGCAAAATATTCGTATATGAACTCAATTTACGATCTTATATGATACTGTCGTTGTAAGAAAATGTTACCCTAACGATGCATCACCTCAAAGAATCATTTGTGATACATTTTGCTGATTCCTTTTTGAGCATATGAATGAATCCATTTTCAATCGCTCTAACGATACATCAGTTTTAAATAAAAAACATTTTGAAATCATTATTTTAATCTATGAATGAATAATATATGAATCCTTTTTCAATCGCTCAAGTGATAAATCAGTTTTCAATCATCAAAAGTGATCTGAAAAAACTCATGTAGGAGATTTTTACAAAAAATTATCACCCATATGATGGCTGGGCAAGCCAGATAAAATATATATGTATGAATGTATGTGTTTATATTTCAGGCCCTTGAGTAATTATAAGTCGATTAAGCTATGTCTATCTTTTTGCCTGTCCATTTGCACTTAATTTAGCACTTTTAATCCGAAGTTATCCTAAGCAATTTTGAATTAAAATCCAGCCCAAAACCTCCTTTAAAAATTTACATTTCAATAACAAAAACTAACATTAATTGATGGCGGAGTTATCAACCTTGCACAAATTCGTTTTATAAGAATAGAAATCACACCACCAAAATTCGCGAAGATCGGTCCATTAGCCTTTGGCCTACTTCCAGCACTTAGTAACGCATAACACCGAAACGAATAATGATATGACTGCTTAATTGGGACTAGTTTTGCTTTATATGGCTATAAATATCACTATGTAAGTTTGTGAGCAACGGTTTACAATTTACTATAGCTCCCTTTTAAAGTCGCCTTCAAAAAATCATAGAGCCCATCTCAAACCTACTCCTGAAATATTTTTACTCTCGACTGAGGATATCAAATATTCATCACAGACTAATTTAGCAATTTTAATCGTTTAAGCACTATTTCCTTATTAAAAACTTATTTGTATACCCTTCAGCGAAGGTAAACGGGTATATATAATTTTGTCATTCCATTTGTAATTTCTACAATATAGAGCTAAGACCCTTTAAAGTATATATATTCTGGGTTCTTATGAGTAGCGAAGTTGATTTGACGATGTCCGTCTGTCCATATATATGGGGTCTCCGAAGACCCATGACATGGATGGGGACTCGGTTGTTATATAATTATGTAACATATAGTCCGGAATTATTTGCTTTTGAAACTCAGCCAGATCAAGAGTCAATAAATGGCTGACCCATGAGCAAAAAACTGCCTGTAATTTTGTTCATTAAATCCCATGTTGTTGCTGTTTTTTTATACCAATCACCGAAAGTCACAAGGTAAAATAAGCTTGCATAACTTTGTATTTTTTATTAATTAGACTTTTTTGCGCCTCATGTATACATAACAAATGATTTCGTCTGTTTTTCTGTATATCTGGATACCGGAAAGAGTTTCTAAATTAGGTGCAAGGATCTTGGTTATAAATAGACAACATTCGACTGTGTGCGGAAATGGTGTAGTGGGCGTTGCACTTCCTATACAAAGACATCTTAGATTTCTGTATATCTAGAGAACAGCAAAAACCAAAGTTTCCGAACAAAAAGTGGACTGGATTGTAGAAGAAGGCTTAACACAAAATAGATTTCCTGGACATTTATTAGAAAAACATTATTTATATAACTTTCTGTACTTATCGCACCATGGTGTAAGGTATTGAATATTCGGCATAGCCAAATATAGTACTCTTACTTTTTTTTTATTTAAAGTTTGTGTTTGTTTCGTTTTTTTTTTTTATTGCGCTTTCATTATGTATGAACAGCTATTTTATTACATTTTACTTTTAAAAGTGTACAAATTTGTTACTGTTAGAAGTGGCTTCTTCAAAAAATAAAAAAAAAAAACTTAATAACTTTATTTAAAACTTCTTCTTTTGCTAGTGGTTATTTTGTTTATTTTAGAAATTTAGTTTTTGTTTTTTAAATTTTATTTTAAAGTTGTTGTGCATTTGCTTCAACAGACGATAAAAAGACAGTCAGACCGCCGGCTTGTTTCCGGCTGTAAAGCACCCGCAATTTCCTGTTGTTTTCCAAACGAATTTCATTTTCTTAAAACTTTAAACTATAGTTGGGCAAGAAACAAAAAAAACCCCCAAAGCAACTCCAATAAAACAAAAACAACATCTTTTCTACCTTGATGAAAAAATGAAATAAAAAATAATACTGTGAGCTTTGTTATTTTTTAAAACAGTTTATAAAGTTTTTCGTTTCCACTAAAAAATATAATAAAAAAAACAGAAATAGTTAAAGTTTGATATGCGTTTTAAGTTTTTTGTTTAGAGTTTTTATATTTTTTCATTCTTCAGAAAATATATAAAGAAGATAAACAAAAAATGATAATAACCAAAATTTTTTTAGTATAGTTTACGCCAAGTTTAAGGCATATTTTGTGATCAACACCTTTTTCATTTAAGTTAAAAGAAATACTTAAAAATTGTCAACCTTAAATAGTTTTCTTGATAAAATGTTGATTTTGTTCCTTAATTTAAAAAGTTAGAAAAATGACAATCAAAACTATGCAAGAAACATTTTTAGGCATAAATTTGTTTCACCATAGCTTTGCATATAAAGGAATATTTTAAAATAACTAACAACGATACGAATATGATCTGTGTCGTCGCCAGATAATCGAAGGCTCAAGACTCAAATTGTTTCTTCAAAGAACCCTTAGAGAAAAATCAAGGGTCTCTAGTACTGATTTAATTGGAATTCATTACTTAATTATCGATCGGTTGGCTGAGGAATAGTGATGCCAGCCATGAGACAAAGGAAGTTTGTGGAACAAAGCAAAGAAAAGAATTACATGAGCGCCTGCCGTCGCGGCCTAATCTTATTGTTTGAACGCCACCAGCACACACAGGTAATAATTTGAGTTTATAATAGAATTATTTACTCGTCCTATGCTTAGGAGCTGCAGCTTTCAAACCGCCGCTGCTTTAGGAATTGCGAAAAGCATTTGCTGAATAGAAACAGTACCAAGGAAGACCCGCCAGTAGGCCAAACTTTCCCACAAAAGCTGAAGAAGTAGCCCTGGAAGTAACCATATGAAACATTACGAAACTACACACCAAAAATCCTTTAACAAAGAAAGATGTTAAAGATATCTAACACAATATTGTAGAAAATGTTACAAATCCGATTCATGACGTATTACATTTATTTTTACTAAAACATAAAACTAATGACATTTTAGAATTCGAACTAGATTTTATTGACCTTATAAACTGTAATAACCCGATATATTTATAATACTGCTTTACAAATTTTTAATTTGGAAAAATACCAAGAAAAAACGACGAGTTTCAATAATTACACTGGTTTACAGCCAAAAAATACCAAGAACGCCACATGCCTAGATAGATTAATTGGGACCTCCTGAACACGAAGAACGCTGTAATTTTTTTTTCGACGGAAAAGGCATTCAATTCTTTTGCAACGATATGCCATTTATCTCGATCGGACGGATTCGGTTGGGCTCCACAAGGGATTGAGTGGCACCATACACCGAAAAACACAAAAGTATCGTTATCTAAAAAACGGTAATTAGAAAAAAAAATTACAGCGTTTTTCGTGTTCAGGAGGTCCCAATTAACTTATCTAGGCATGTGGCGTTCTTGGTATTTTTTGGCTGTAAACCAGTGTAATTATTGAAACTCGTCGTTTCAGCGTATTACTCAAAACAAAACCGGCTTTCGAATATTTCGACTATATAAATCGGCAAATGTGAACCAGTTAAGAACACTTTCCTTCGTTATTTTTCACCCGAACCTCAATGTGGAGAAAAGAGTCTCAAAATGGGGAAACATATTTATATAAAAATTTATGGTTGAATGGCATGTTCTAGAAATCGAAATGAAGTGGATTTAAAGTCGCACAAATTTTGAAATCGGGCCTGTAAAGAAAGTTCTTAAAAATATTCCTTTTGATATGCTTCATACTTTAGGTATTTATTATCTTTACAAACAACTCTTAAAAACATGAAAAACTTCAGTCATTTGATAAATAATCAAAATCAAAATCTCGTTCGATTTCAATTCCACTTCATTTCGATTTCTAGAACATGCCCGAAAGTTTTTATCGTATTTTACTAAAGTATTGCGTATAAGGTACGACAGTTTTCGTAAAATAAGATATGAATTTTTTGATGTAGCTCATCCTTTTTGACCTGTGCACAGTGGGAGATTTCGACCAAAATCCTAAATTTTTGCTCTTTATTTTCGTGAAGCAATGAAACTTGGCACGCGGAGGAAGTAGCTGAAGGCCGTTGTACTAACGTTTTAAAATATTAGATACGCCCATAGATATCGCCCATTTATGCTGTAGAGTCCATTACGCATCCATTTGTTTTCCAATATTAAAGATATATATCATTGTAAATGGCCTTAAAAGAGCGATTTTTGTCAGATTAGTGATTCTACAACCTGTCACAATATCTCTTTGATTTTCATATAATAAACCAATTTTTTTAGGTAACAAATTGACAAGTTCTTATTAACTTGAATTTGATTTAATTTATACATAAAAATATTAACACAAAAACTTAATATTCTTAAATATTTTTTGAGATTTACTCGATATCCCTATAGGGATCATTAAAAAGGTAATAATTAAAAATGTTGTCAGAAGATGGTTGTAAAAGTCATAGTATAAGTACTTACTTGTGAGCCTTTGTACTACCCATTAGTAAAGGCCTTCAACTGGCTTACCAAGCTATTCACTATTTTATTGATGTTATATTTTTATAGACAATTTTTTATACCAGAAATATTATATGAACGATGCGGTTAAAATTATCAAAAATAATGTAGTGGACTTAAAACTTTGCCAATTTTCAAAGGCCGAAGAAAAAGTTAATGTGATATGACATATATGACAAATTAGCCTGCCTCGATATCGTTGTTCAAAAAGGCAAATAATTGTATTAGAAACGCATAACAAAATATTCTAACTTTCCGGCATACCTGCGGTCAAGTAGGCTGGTTGTACATTGTTTCGGTACCCATACAAAAAAAAAATTTTGAACCAGTCACTCCCTAGGATTAAAGATTAGTTGAAAATAATTCCAGAAATTTTGTTTATTTTTTGCCACGCCTCTTTATACCGCCCTTTTAGTTTTTTGTATACTGTGTCACCATTTCAAGTCCGATCAGACCATATTACATATCGTTATTTATGGCTTCTCTATGTCTTTTGTCATTTTTGCCTTTGGTGGCTTTTTAGTCCGACATCTTGCAGAAGCAAGAATTTAGTAACATTCAAGCCATAAACAACGATATGCGATACGGACTTTAAAAGACGGTTTATATAAAAAACAAAAAGTACTGCATTTTGGAGGTTGCCAAAAAGTATTAAAATTAAAAATATTATAAGGGCTTTCTTGCCACGTGCAAAAAATTGGACATTAGGGGGTAAGCTACAACATTTTATGAAATGTGGTTGGCATATTTCTCCAAGAGTATTTTTTGTTATAAATAATTTCTGTTTCATTTGCATTCTGGAAATTTGTTTTTACATTTATAATTCTGCTACATGCTATAACTTGTAAAATGATCCGAAATCGTCTTATTAATTCAAAATGTACTCCTGTGATAGATGCTGCAGTTTCTGTATCGGAAGACAATCTCCTTGCAGTGTTAACATCATTTGAATTTCCCTCTACTTGTTTTGAATGATCTATTATAAGGGCTAGCTGAAGGTATTTTTTTTTTTTTAATTTGATTTTTTGTTTGCTTCCTTTTTTCCACATTTTCTCTGTTTTTTCTCAAATGGATAACATACCGGCAATAACTTAACACGAAACTTGTAGCTATTTTTCACGTAAGATATAACTGCGTACTAGTTTTTTATCATTTACCTTGTCTTCACATTTTTTTAATTTAGTTGCAATTTTCAGGTAATTAAACTATGTAGTTTATGTTGTGGCTTTTTACTAATGTTTAACTTTTTATCTTAAAATTACTCAAAAATCAATTTATGTCGCCTATTCGTTTTGCAGCATCCGTTCACAATAAGTTCATAACAATGTCAATACATTTACCTCTTCCAAATTAATTGATAGCCTGACATGCTACATAATTTATATGGCCGGAACTGCTTTAACCATCGAAGTTACCTTGCTGGACTTATTTTTTAACTGAGTATCTTACTTTGGGTCCCAGAAATTGCTGTAGTTCGCAAGATCCCATCCAGATGTGTATAAAATGGGGTATAGAAATGAAGGTGAGAGTCCAGACAACAAGAGAGTAGATATTTTTTTTGACGCGCTTTGACGGGCAGTACTTATGCTCTATAAAGTAGGACATTAAAAAAAAACTAAATAGTTCTAGTCGCAGAGTTTAGTACTTTGAACCACGTATAGTTTATAAGATAAACTAAAACACAAAACTTATTCTGTCAAAAAAAGCTTGAAAAACAAAAAAGTGAGCATTTCAACATCAAAAATTGACTCAGAAATTCAAAACTATAAACAAATACTGAGAAAGTCCATTTGGGACTTTCTCAATAAAATAGCTGAAAAAGGGTTAAATTTTTTGGCCCACGAGGTTCACTAGTATATACTTTTACATGAATAAAACAAATTTCAAAATCGGAGAACATAAAAAAATTAGTTTTGGCCGCCTTCTGAACCAGTGTGCGGCGGCGCTATATATAAAAACAAAAAGTCCATTGTAATACATACACTCAAAATGTTAAGTAGCTAAATTCCACAGAAAATTCATTTTAAGCAACTAAGAACTTATTTAAAAACGAATCATTTACATTTCATTTAAAATAAATGAATTTTACATAAATTATTTTTTATTAAACAGCATATTCCGTAAAATTAAACAATTGTTACTTTAAAAAAATATAATTTAACCGACAAAAAATTAAACTACATAACAATATAAGTACGGAAAAACATTATTTTTTTGTAGTTTGTTTTTTGAATAATAAACATAAATATTAAAAAATAAAGTTATTCGTAAAATAACTATATTTTTATTCAATTTTAACAGTATGAAAACCGAATTTAATAACCCACAATCGGTTACTGTAATAATTCTGTGAGTGTATATTTAGTTAAAGAAAAGTAGTCCTAATTATGGGGCGTGGCATAAAAGTGGGTATATTTAAATCTAGAAGTATAAAGATTTAAAAGGGTTTTCATGCCACGTGCGAAAAATTGGAATTATTTTATGTCGGATTAAAAAGTCACCAAGGGCAAACATAAGGAGAGAAACAAGCCATAAATACCGATATGCAATAGGTTATGATCGGACTTTAAATGGCTACCCAATATACAAAAAACTAAAGGGCTGGTATCCAGAGGCGTGGCAAAGAATTAAAAAAAATTCTTATTTTCAACTAATCCTTAATCCTAGGGGCTGACTGGCCCAAATTTTTTTCCGAACCACCTTACTGTACATTGTACTTACATGTTTAGCTCTTAAATTGCATCAACATTTTTTTTAAAATCCAAAAAAAAAAAAAAATAATAAGTATTGGCCGAAATGTACCTCCATGCACTGTTGTACCGAAATGTTTTTTTCGGCAAAACATGAGTTTGTTAATAATTTTTTTTTAATTTTGAATACTTCAAAATGTTACACAAATTTGCATCTTTTAAAGCTAAAAACAGTTTAAGGAAATCAAATAATTTTTATGTATCTGCCCATTATTATAAGATATACAGGATAGTGCAAAAAACTTTAATAAACAAAATGTTTGTGTCAACACTTTGATACACAAGAGATGTGCAGGGTTCCGACATAGCTTTCCTATTTAGCTGGAGTCCATAAATTCCGGAAATATCGAAAGTTGTCATTGATTGCTAAAAAATGTCCTTCTAAATTATGTAAAAGTTGGAGCGCTGCTGGTATTTCATTGTTAAGTAATGTGATATAGTGTAAATCAGAATTAGATAAAACCTATACTCTTCTCTACATTTGTTTTGCATTTTAATACAATTTTTAAGCTTCTTAGCTAAAATCAACAAAAACAACTGTATATTTTTAATATAAAAAAAGCTTTCACTTTCCCCCTTTTTCTACCTCACAATTGTTTCTATCTTCTAAGTATCATAATCCAATGCTGACATTGAAATATTTATTTGGTAAATAAAGAAACAACTTCACTTCTTATAAACCTTGTTTTTGAGCAATTGCACTGTAAATTGCACACAATTCACATTTGCACACTCAGACAAATCGAATGTCGCGCGGTTTTTGTACTTTTTTATTTCTAACATAAAAAAATATATGTTTTGACAAAAACGAATCTTTCAGCTTCGAGCACTTTTAAAAATAGAACATTCAGGAAAAAAAATCCAAAAACAATACAAAACAGTAAAATAAAAAAAAGCTCTTTTAAACATTTTTTTTTTTGGGTTATATGTAAGTGCATTGTTGGAGTTAGACGTTCATTTTGGTGCTACTGCTATTTTTATACGTAATTATGTAGTCAGCAGAATTGAGAAAGTGCTAAGAGGCAGATTGCGACAAAGTAATATAACGATATCCAGCTTTATAGGTTAATAATTTTAAAGTAATTGATTAAATACTCGACTTTGCTTAGAAAATTAAAAAAAAAATTAAACTGAAAACATTTCTAAAGGCCATGTTATTCCTAAGTTAATGTTTTTGACACGTAAAAACTGTGGTTGGCTTCAATGGTAAGTAGTTACCAAAAATCCGTTAACGTATTAAAATGTGTTGAAAGCAGAAAAATTTATAAAGCTTAATTTGGTTTTTAAATTGTAACTCTTGTTGTTTATGACTATTGTAAAAAATCGTTGTATTCTTCTATGAAATGTTAGATTTACCATAAACATAAACAAACAGAAAATTATTTAACTGCTAAAACGCAAAAACGGAGAAAGATTTAATTTTATCAGCTTTGACCTGACGCACAGTGCGGCCGATTGCCAAAAAGGTGGCCAAAATTCGAAAATTCAAGTAATTTACTCCAAAATGGAGTTTGGGGGTTTTGGGGTCGCTGATTTCAAATTTAATGTCAAATGTGTGGAAATTTACCCCCTTCAACCCTAATCGACCACCCCCTGGGGTATAATATCATGTATTATTTGTCATAATCAAGTAACATATCCCTTTTGAGGGTTTCGGGTCGCGAATTTCCTGTCAGAATTATAAAATTCGAAATGAAAAATACAAGATGGTGTCACCCAACCTCACATAAGTCAGAGCCTTGAACTCAAAACAATGAAGTCGAAAAGAACAATTTTCAAGTTATCACAAAATTTTTATTATAATTAAGAATTAAACATAATATATAAAACAAGTGATTAAATTATAGTATAATATGATAATATCGATTGAAGTAAAGTACATAAAAATATAATATTACATTAAGAAATTTTCGTTGTCTTCAAGATCATTAACATCTTTATCGGTTTCCGACTCAGAGGCTGAGCTGCTATCTACACTTCTTGCTCTGTTTTTTCTCTATTGATAGATGGGGACGATAATAAATTAACAGCCTGTGCGGATACAGATTTTAGTGGTTAAGATGGCAATTTTCGGCAACTCTAAATATAAGGATCAGAGGCTACTAAAAATCGTTTAAAAAAAAATCTTTCATTGTCTTCTGTCTGTAATTCTTTCTAGCAAAGCTAAGGCGATAGATGGAATAAAATTTATTGCAGGCCTCCTGTGCATCTTCTGAGATTTGCCCGATAGGTAAAACTAAATTTTGATTAATTTCTGGGCCATGAATTAAAAGCTTATGCACTAAAGTAGGCATGTTATACCACTTGTAAGTTTGTACAATTTTTTTAGCTAAAAGAACAGTATATTGGCGAAAATTATCTGTATTAAGTAATTTCATAACCACTTGAGAAGGCTTGCAATATAATATAAAAACGATGTATGATATCTTCATCGATGCTAGTTATTTTCGCGGATTGTTGATATTTTTCAAAAAAATGTCGAGCTGTATTGCCATCGTTTGAAGTGCCACTTCCAGCTTTCGGCTTATCTACATTGAGGCTTATCTACATTGAGTTTTTGAATTTTTTGAAGTGCGAAAATTTCAATAAGATTAAATTTTTGACTGTGAGGTTTGGGCAAAGCATTCTTAGAAAAAAACCCATAACAGTTCAAGTGGCAGGAGGTGGCAGCTGAATTTTGGCTTAAACGATAGTTAATACTTTTCCAAGTAACCTGCAAAAGGTTAGAAGACAGCATTCGACAGCGTTTTATTTCGAAAAAAAAGTACCCTTATGGTTGTGCTGCTAATTATTTTCTGTCAAAGAACTGACATTTACAAAATTTTTTACGTATTTTAATAACCTTCAAACGTACATTCCATTTGGTTTTATTAGATTTTCTTTGCTGCACGCGCTTTCACACCTTTAAAGGTTTTGCCGAATAACTATACCAATAGTTTGCTAGAAAAAAAGGCCAAACTCAAACTGAAAATAAAGAAAGATTTTGGGGTATAGGATGTTACTCTTAACAATTATTACTTCTTATAGGATTCCTCTAGCCAACTGCATTTTAAAAAAATCTTATCTAGACACTTTTATTGTTCGACTTTTGGCCAGCTTTTTGGCACTGTGTGACGTCACGTTTACGTAACGTTATGTCATCTATGCTTTCGTGCTTGGTCAACATATTTACTTTTGAGATCATTGAAATTAAATTTTTTTTATAGAATAGTTTTTAGTGAAATTGGATACCAAAACCATTTTAGAACCAAGACATTAAAACAATTTTTCGGGAGTGTTCCCTTTATAGGACCATGCCAGAAGAAAATTATGTTATGAGGTTTCGGATTTAAGTTCTTTGTGCCGAATATTGTTTATATATGTTTATCTATATGAAATTTGTTTGCCTTTAAGTTACTTAATGATGTGGTTTTATATGGGACCTATAATTAATTTTGGACCTTCCAGCACAACATTTCGTCATGAAAAGCTATCGGTAAAAGTTTTTGCCGCCAGTTTTTATGTCAATACCAGTATTTTAAGGACAAGCCATAACCTGCATTAAAAGCATTTTTCGTTAGATTTTCCGTTAATACTGTGGTGTAGGTAGTCATACGCTTTCTTCCTTTTTTGTTTATAAAATACCTGTTTATTTGAAACTTGTCTATTTAAAATAGGCCAATAATTTTAGAGTCAGTCATTTTAAGAACAGTTTTTAGTAGAGTCCAACAAAGCAGAGTTGCTAGTATATATGAAAACCACTACATAATATTTTCCCTCACCTTTGTTTTACCGTCTTATTGATTTAATATTTTAATTATTTTTGAAAAAATGGATCCTTTCTTATTTTGATTACCATATGTACAAATATTTGTTTATACTTATGTGTTTGTTTATATATTTTTTTTTTTTGAAATGTGATTGATTGCAGCTTAAATGTTTTCAAGTGATAAATTATAGTCTGACAGCATAAATATAAATCACAGATTAGCTCGTTTTTCCTTTAATAAACCAGAAAAAAAAATTTTGTAAAACCGCAAAATACAAAATCTTTTCAAAACTAAAATCAACCAAAGGAAAAAGAAATAGTTTCATAACAATTTATTTTAGTTACAAATTTAAAATTAAGAAAATTTTTATTTTGATCCCAAACCAAAAAAGGTAGAAAAAACAGTTTGTGTACTTAGTACATATACTAAGTACTGAAATTAATGTTCGTTACAAGGAGTATCAGAGTATTGTTTATAACAGCATAAGCAGAATAAGGATTCATTATGTTTTGTTGTTATTTTGGTTCATTTTAAATTAACCCTAGAATGATATACTCAATTAAGAGTGACGTTAATCACTTTTTTTTTTGAGCGAAGGCAAAACTTAATTTTTATTAATTGACTTTTAAAGCTGACATCTTAATTTGCACAAATCAATGTTTAGGTGTTTCGCACAAAAAGCCTGATTGCAAGGCTTGCAGAATATCGTTGTCATTTTTCTATTCTTTTACGAAAGTATTAATCAAATTGTTCTTTTTTAGCTTAGCAACCTTTTTATTAAATATTTGGATCTTAATCTGTGCAAGTAAACGTTGCAAAGTTGGAATTTTTAATCGCTGTTTAAATCATGGTGTTATTATTTCTTAATACAACATTGTTAAAAACTCATTACGGCCATTAAGTTTGACATGAGTACCTCGTAATTTATCGATTTAAATAATGCATTAGTTCTCTTAAGAGATAATGCTAAATATTAGGCCTGAGGTTATTGTATGGGAGTCGGAGTCGGAGTCGAAGTACACACAAAAACTCACGACTACAAAATTGTTCGGCATAAGAATCTAAAAAATATTTTCAAAAAATTTCCAAAATAAAAAGTTTTTGAAATTGGCGATGCAATGTTTTAAATATCGATTCCTAATTTTTACAGAATAATTTTCTTACTATATTTAACCAAAAAGAGCTTCAAGTCAAATAAGAACCAGTCTCATATACATTCAGCATCAATGTAAGAGTAGAAGTCGGAGTTGGAATCGAAGTCGAAGTCGGACTTAAAAAATTTCAGCGGTTGGAGTCGGATTTTTTTATGTCGGTTCTACAGCCCTGCTTAATAGTCTTGAATTTTATGTCTATTGCAATTTCACCTATTTCTATTCACTTTTTTCACAAACAGCAAAAGAGCTGTACTTACTTTTTATACCGTTTGTTGTTTTTTAAGATCCTAGCTCCATACTGAAATTTTTAAACAAAAAATTAAGGAGTTGCGTATAATTCTACGTTTAAAGAAATACACCCATATTCATAAAAAATATTTTTCATAAATAAAAGGTTTAGTGAACAAATTTTCATAGCAAATTCGTTTCATAAACCTGCTATAAACCTAAAATATGTTTTATGAATATGGGGGATAATTTTTAATTTTATAAAAAATTAAAAAACTTCACTAAAATTTATTTTAAAAGAATGGTGCGTCTTATTTCAAGGCATTAGTGTAATGGCTGTATTGGGAGGATACCTTAGTAAAAACTCCCATCTTTTTTTAAAACACTTGGTGCCGTATACCCCATGTTGTTTTGTACTCGCTCAAAAAAATTCAGCATTCATTAAAAGCGGGAAAATTATCTTTGGAAAGAAAATTCACGAAATTTTGCGTAATTTATTTAAAAAGAAAAATATTTTTCTTGGAAATTCTACAACAATCGGCAGGTTTAAAAAAATTAAAAATATTTAATATCCGCTTGGTATTTCATTTGTATAAATATCGTTGAAGTTAAAATGCATATAATTCAAATAGTTAAAGACCACAAATAGCTTAACGTATAAAACATTTTTCAAAATTTGTAAAATAATTTTATCCTAATAATCCTATTTATTTGTATGTGTATGTAAAACAAATAAAAAACAACAAAAAACAGAATAAACATTTATAATGAAAGCCTCTCGCAGGCCAAATTTTAGGTAAATAAAAAACCTACTTTTACTTAAAACACTTAACACAAATAAGTGTTAAGTATTTCCAACAATTTTCCGCAACGCTGACTACTTACAACGACTTACAGCAATGCAATACCGCACACAGTTCTGGTATGACGCTTGACAAGCGCTCGAGAATGAAAATCCCCCTAAACAACATTGAATCCTAACGAATGCTTGTGAAATGTTACTGGCTGCAAAGTATACCAACACAACCGGAACAATGACACATACGAATATATTAACATTGCATTTAATCACAATTCACCTGAACACACTGTTGCAAAAATAGAAAAGTATTCAAACGTAAAAGCACACAAACATCCACAAATATAAACATATATGAGTTAATATTATCCCGACATTATGGCTATGACAGTCACATACACACGTTTATATTCTTTTATTTAAGCACTAAGATATAATATATATTAATATACATATTTATATTCTCCGTGTACCATACGTACAAACATACACATCTACAAAAGTTCTATATAAATTTTTGGCAACAAAATTAACGAACTTTAACGTTTTCCAGAGTGTTTTCCGTTAAAGACATCCTGTATAAGACACTCCAACGACATTTATTTATTGTCTGGATTTGTAAATGTTGAAACCGCACACTCGTATAGACATTCACACACATTCAAGTGCACATATTTATGTATGCGAAAACGTATACAATATAGCAAATGACAACCTATCTGAAGACATTTATAGAGAATGTTTTTTTTTATAATTTCGATTTGTTTGTACGTCTGTCTGTATGTTTGTGTTTTTATATGAAATGTGATTCGAATGCATGAAAGTATACGTAGATTTGCACACATATACAAACGTACACGTTAGAGATAAATGCAAGAGTAAAAAACAGCATCTAAAAGCAAAATCTATCTCTATTAATGTAGTCCAAAAATACAAAAATACTTCTTTAAATATTTTCTTAGTATAAATAAAGAAATCTTAAAATATTTACTGTCTTATGAGCAATTTCGAACGTTAACTTTCGCAAAGAAAATTTCTAGGAGAAAAACTCAGATTTTTAAAATATTTTTCATATAAAATCCTTTACGGATATTCGAAATTGTAAACAGGCCGAAAAATTCAGTTAATTTATTATTAGCTAGAATATTGTTATGTTTAATTTGATTAATTAAACACGTGTTAGTTTTTCTTTCTAACTGTAAGGAACTATCCTCCTATCAATGTTTATATTATTTTTGAATGGAAAGCAAGATACATGCAGTTTTCCTTAATTGAAATTAACCCTGGATGGTTACTGTTCCTCGAATCAACGAAGCTCATTTACACTTTATCATATAACTTTTTTATGTGTACTTAAATTACTCTCTTTTTTCAGCAACGTTAGCTGATGACGAAAGCTTTAAAAAAAATAACTTTAAAAAAAATTTTTTTTTTTAAATTCGTATCAAATTTTACGAGAGGATGAAAACTTTTATTTTTATTGCTTTATGTTATTTTATTTTTTAATAAAAAAACTTTACTTACCTGCTAATTTAGCAAGTAATATTGGAGACATATGAACACTACTTTTTTTTTCGGCTGAATAACTACTTATTTTTGTTCGAGTTGTCCACAGAATCCAGTAGTTACAATACACTTACTAGAAGTCACAAAATATCTAGTTATTATTGAACTACCAGTAAGTTGAATTGTAAGTCCTTACAATATACTTACTAAAAGCCAAAAAATAACTAGTTTTTATTTAATTGGCTCTAGTTAATAGACCTAATAAATAGTTATGGTGCTAGTTACCAGTAAGTAAATATTCAGTACTGAAAACAAGACAGCTAATAAGTAGTTATTTAGCTGATTATTAGTAAGCAAATATTCACAACTGAAAATAATAGTAGTGAAAAGTACTTACTGAGGTCATTACTAGCAAGTACTTATTGAGGTTTTCGGAATAATGACAATTGTAATGACAACTACTTACCAGGTAACGTATGAAATAACTACGACCTATAACCAAAATTCAAAAAGTTTTTCCTGGAAAAATGCTTAGCTAAAAAAATTTTTTTGGATTTTTTTTCAAATCGTTCCGTGAGAATTTTGTTTTTGAAAGTTCTTTTTGTTTTTTAAAGTAACCTTAATGTACTAAAATGAAGAGTAACCTTTCAGGGTTAAAATATGCATGCATGTCTAAAAACAGCGACAAGGACGTAATCAAAAATAATAGAACTTTTTAATTACAAATTGCTTATTTAAATCTCTTCGAATTCTTGACACCAAACAGTTTGTATTATGATAAAAATTAGTTATCAAACCTTAAACCATAACTTAAAATGGTTATACATTTATATTTAATACGCCATAATGCTAGATACCATAATGGTATCAAAACGCTTAGTTTTACTGATGTTTTTACAAATAAAGGCTAGGAGTAACGATGAAGTAATACGAAGGTTGTAATACGAAGTTTGTTAAAGATTGAGAAGATTTTGGCTTCTCTGTTTAAATGTTTAACATAATTCTTACTTTCTGCAGAAATTTTTTCTTAAGAGAATAATAATTAATCATTTACGTTGTGTGAAGAATTCTTAAGACCTTAATTTTTGGAGAGGGCACTTCTTTCAAGGCTTAGGGAATATAGATCAATACGCTTTAAGTATGTGAACACTGGGTTGCGTATGAGTAATATCCCTACGGGAATACTTTGTAACAGGTCACTGAAATATCCTTCCAATTTCGGTTAAAATAATGCCTGTCGCAGATATTATCCCAAATGAACCATGTCAATATGATAGATCCCCTTCATATACAGTAATAAAACTAGAGAGAATCAGCCACTGCCCGCACAAAATCCAGTCAGATAAATAGTTTTGTGCCAATTACCTTTCCTCTGGACCAACTACACTCTAAACACATTATCACCAGTTAAGTGATAGATCTTGTTTTCACCTATCACAATTCGTTCCTTTTAATTATAAAATTTTGTTCACTGGTCACGGGATAAGTGCTTTAATATCAATTGACACAAATTTCTCGCAGGGATTTTGATATATCCGCATAGTATACCCATAAAAACGATGCTATCTAAAAATAGGAATAGTGCGAAACTGGGCTGTGCAGAATTTTATATTACCTTCACCACGGTATTAAGAAAAACCAATTGGTCCTTACAGAGCTGTAAAGTCGGAGTCGGAGTTAAGGTTTTTGTACCGGAGGTGGAGTCCGAGTCGGAGTCGAAGCCGAAGTACCCCCAAAAACTCGCGACTCTGACTCCAAAATTTTTCGGTATAAAATATTTAAAAAAATGTTCTAATATTTTCCAAAATAAAAATTCTACGAAATTGGCGATGGAATGTTTTAAATATCGATTCGAAATTTTCAAAAGAATAATTTTCTTCCTATATATAACCATTTAAAAGGTACTGCATTAAAAAAGAGTTTAAAGTCAAATAAGGACCAGTCTCATATACATTTCGCATCAAGGTCAGAGTAGGAGTCGGAGTCAGAGTTGGAGTCGGACTTAGACAATTTCAGCGGCTGGAGTCGGAGTCTGAGTTAGAACTAGTTTTTAACGACTCCACAGCCTTGGCTCCTAGGCTCATATGGTATATATTATTACACTGGTTAACACGATCAACCGACGACAATTTAAGCCTTTCAATATCATTGTAAGTTTAAACAATATTATTAGAACTTCGCGATACAATAAAATTGCACATCCCACGATTCATTGGAATATAGCCGTCATCGCATCCTTTTTCCTATAGCATGTTTGTATAGGCGCTAGGTGAAATAATAGGTAAATTTCGCTGATTCTTTAAGCCAAAAAAGAGCAGACTTGAACTCAATGTTTTAAGCAAGCTTGTTTGTAGGGACCATATCGTACCAGAACTCTGTATTCGGGAGGACACCTGTATAGGGGCCTTGTAAAATAATGAATCATTTTCGCTCATTTTTAACATTTGGTTCTCCCAGCGATATTGTATGGGCGGCTCTGTGCCAATTTTGGAAAGAAAAATGGAGCTATTTGCTTATTACTTTAAACACTGATGTTGTTAGCAATATTTAAGGTTAAAATGAAAACTATATTAGAAGGTGACTTCAAAACGTAAATATTTATATGTAAAATTAGAGATTTGTGGGTAAATAATAGTCAGGCATTGTTTATAGTCATATCTCAACCATTTATTGACCGATATTGCTAAATTTCAATAGCATAGAAATACCTATTTTAACATAAACACTGGTAGATGGACAGGCGGACATGGGAAGTCAACTTCGCTACTCACATGTACCCAAGAGATAGTTAAATAACCTACAGGTTTCCCTTTCCCTTAAATAATACTTTAGACATTTTTGACAATTTAATTCACCATAGAACTTTGCTACAGTTTCACACACACCCAATATTAATTAAAATGTTGTAAAAAAATATAATAACAAAGCTGTATACATATAGGGATATTCATTCGGTTTACCGTTAATCGGTTAATCGATTAGTTACTACCCAGTTAACTGATCGGGCTATTTAAATTGGGTGTTTTCGACAAATAAACCGGTTAATTTCAGTCGATTAACCGATGTAACAAAATTTTTACAATTTTGCAGAACTATAACATAGTTTTGTGTATTTTTAATTATTTGTTTCGTCTCATATGCAAACGGTATGCGTTAAGAAAAAAATTTTCATACAAACAAAGAAGGTGTTCAGGGATCTTCATTTTAAGAAAGTGGTTGCTGTCAACAGCTTTTTGTTTCACGTACTGTTTGTATGAATGTGATTATTTGTTTTTTTCTTCTAATATCAATCTTTTAACAGAATTAATCGAAAGAATTAGAAGAGTTAAAAATTTAAAAAATTAAAACAGAACTCTAATGACATAATGGAAGCGTTTATACGTTTAGAGAAATCAAGGAAAAGCACTGAGAAATTAGATATACTGTTGTTGTTGTTGTTGAAGCAGCGAGACCTGAAGAAGAGGTGTTACTGAGTTGACAACCCTTGGTCGGTGTTTGGTGAATTCCGAGGCGTTCCGGTGCGTTGTACCGATTGTGGTGAGAATGTAGATATTTTGTATTATGGGTTGCTTTCGTTGAAAGAATTTTTCCAAGTCAAGTATAATCAAAACTAAAGAAAAGAGTCGCTTAAATCCTAAACGTTTAAACTAAATAATTTTTCTAAAAGATTATTAAGGTCTCCTTAAACTATTGAAATAACTAATAAAATTGTCTTACAGTTATTTTTAATTACTTCATAATATTTATGTATTAATTAAAAAATATGTATTGCATATTTATGAATTATTTATTTGGCCCGCCTTAGTTCAAGAATTGTTATATTTGTTATATTATTGTTTTTTTTTTGCTATTAAACCTCAAATTATAAATAATTTATACATTTTTATTAATTGAAACTACTTAATTTATAAAAAAAAACTTTATTAATCGGTTAACCGATCAATTACAAAATGAACCGATTATTAACCGAATAAACCAAAACCTCGGTTAAATAATTGATTAAAGCAAAAGCCCGATTAAATGAATACCCTAATACATATCCCTATAAAGTAATATCCTTTAATTTTTAAAAAGTAAAAATAAAATAACTAAAAAAATATAATTCTATGGGTGCTTGATTTAGCACGATTTTGAGGTCCCAAAATGAAATTTTGTATGTATCTCGTGTTTTGATTTACGCTAGGTATTAAATTTCTGTCCCCATAAACGGAATTTGTACCAGTCATGAACCTTGTTTTGCGCGAATTTGATTTACACGTGCTTTCTTCGATCCCAACAGGCTGCGTAAACCGAGGGTTACCTGTATACCTAAACTTCTTAGAGGTAAGACCAATATTGTAGAAATAACTAACAAAATGATAAACTTATATATCAAGAGCTTACATTGAAATAATCCTAACAACCATTTCTTTTTTCTTATAAAGTTTTTGTTTTGCCATCTATCACACGCTTTGTTTAGGTATTAAAAATGGGTTTACTGAGATGAGGATGATCTTGTTGTAAAGGAAAACGGTTCCTTTTTCTGCTTCAAAAAATCGCCTAGCCTATAAAAAAAACCTTGTGAAGGGGCTGCAATATTTATGATTTTCGACAGTATACATAGTTTAATGTATAACTGAAACTATTATTTCGAATTATATTACGTGTCTATTAAGATTTGACTTTACATAATATATTAAATACTGTTTTGTTAGAAAAACACTAATTTCACTAAGCGAAAAATTAAGTTTTTTGAAAAACACACGGGCAGGACAGTATAGATTCGATTATATTACGAAATAATATGGGAAAGTAAAACCCTATAATCAGTGTGGCGATTTTTGTGGCAAATTGTTTTTTTATGAGCCTCCATAAAATCTGAAAATCGGTGGAATCTCAAAAAAAGGTTTTATCAGTTTTTGGACAAAATCCTAAACAGACTTCGTGCTACGTCTTAAGTATATATGGCAATAATTTAGCTAAGAATCCGGCGAACATACTTTAAAATTTCCAAAAAGAAGATTTTTCAAGCTTTTTTTTTAAAAAAATATTAATATTTTTTGGTGTATTGGAAACAAATCTTTTCTTTAAATTTTGTAGGGAATTTTCTTGTACAAATACAATTTCCTAGCAGTTTTATTTGCAAAATACGAAAAAAAAATTTATATGTAATTTATATGGAATTAAAATATGGAGCAGATCTTGTGGAAGAAATTTTATATGCCTACTAGAAACTTTTGAGATGATAGCAATTAAAAAAAAAAATTTTTTTAAGTGTATGATGTTTTGTGATGTTTCTAATGAAAATTAAGACTTTAATATATTTTAAATGTACCGAAAGAATAATACAGCACAACAGAGAATGTGACCTTATAATACCATTAAACAAAAAAGTCTAAGTTTTTTCATAAAAAAATTGTCAAAAAAATAGAAACGAGTCCGCCGAACAAATTTTGTGCAAAAAAATTGCCTTTTCGTGCTTTTTTCTAACAACTTACAGGAACTGCTAATACTTCACTTACAATATTTGGCAAACTTGTAGCTACAGTAAAGCAGAACCACTCTTGTAAACATATCAATGAAATCTGAATGTGTCTGGGTACTATAAACTGCTCATGAATAAGACTTTGTTGCTTACAAATTATATAAAAAAGTTATACTATGGTGGTGTAATGGTGTTTAAATCTTGTAAAAGTTTCCATATAGTAGACGACATTGGAAGTTTTCCGGTGTGCAATGTCGTCCGCTTTGTGTAACCAGCATATTCTTGAATGCGGATAGGTAAATGCTTATATTCATCATCAAACCTAACTTCGAATTGAACACTGCCATCTGTGAGGGCTCTAATTGTGAAACATTCGGATCATCTTTTACACGACCAGGTCTTATACTTGAAAAAACGAATAATATTTGCATCATTATGATTTGTTATAAAAAGTCATAGTTCAAATATAATGCATCAAAAGGTTTATTTCCTATGTTCCTATCAACTTTGACTATTCTCTTTGCTTCTGTAGATAATTTGACATATTCGATCGGCAAATATAAGCTGATTTTTAAGTTTAACTTAAATTTTGGCATGTATCCCATTTTTCTATATACTTTTGCTCTATTACTTTTTTTATTTTCTAGAGCAAAACAATATATAATGATTGGCAACGTATATGGGCAAATCCCAGAAACTGTCCACCAACCGATAATTTTTCATATTAATATAATAACAATTTTTTTTGTAATGTAATATTGGACTAGATATATAATATCAGAAATATAAAAAAAATGTATTTCGTTAATCACAAATACAAAAATTATAACCAAATCTTACCCTAGATCAGATCTTTTAATGTTATGCTAGAAATTAAAATTTTTTTAGGTGTTCATAAAAAATTTAGTGTTAATATAGATGGTCCGATTGTAAGCTATATTTTTATTCACTCCATTGTCTTAAATTTTTTTATAAAATTATTTTGTTTGCTATTTTGGAAAGATTGATATTAAGTATGAAATATTATGTTCGAGGGTTGTAGCGTGCGTCGCGAAAAATAAGGTTTTATTTTTATATTGTGAGCAGGATGAACTTTTTTTTTAAATTGGTCTATAGTTTTATTTAAATTTCATTACCTCCTATTAAGCGAATAAAAAAATTTTAATTCGACAATAAGAAAACAAAAACATTTTGCGTATTAAATTCTGTAGGGTCCGTCACGATTTGAGTTCTACCAAAAATTGTATTAAAAACCGATTCAAAAGGTTTTTTATTTTCTTATTACTTTTCTTTAGCGTAAGAGCTGTTGTGAAGCAAAATATTTGGCAGGTTTTTGGCAAAATTGTATATAAATAGCCTTTATGCTTTAAATGTATGCATATATATATATATATATATATATATATATATATAAGCCAATAAGAAAGTATAGTATGACACCAAAATTATGTTTTTAGCATAAGGTTCATATAAGAGTTCGTTGTATTATATTAATTAGATAAATAAATGTATCAGTATGAATTTTTTGGACCAATAAATCAGTGAATGTTTAAACACAGCTTAAACTCAACAGCGGTAAACAGTGCCCCATATATAATTTGTAGTTTAAAAAATAATAATAGTTGTCAAATTCATACGGTCTGTATTAGGAGCTTAAACACCAGTTTCATGCGTATAGAGATGGTTTATATTTTTACTGATTCAAAGATTTGTAACTTAAGCACATTTAAAACCAAAAAGAGAGCTTAGTTTGGACTGATTTATAAGCCCTAAGAGATTTAAGGGAGGGGGCTTATCTAACATGTTTGGTAAATTCTAGACCCAGCAGCACAACATATTAGAATAACATATTAGCTATCATAAAATTGTTGCCGCCATATTTTTATTACCAACAGTTATAAGGAAATTAGGGTATTAAATACTCTTTTTTGAAAAGCAGTTTGTATGGAGGCTATGTGATATTATCGAGTGATTGTCACCATTTTCAATAGGCATGGTTCTTATGACAATGTAAACGCACATTCCAAATTTTATTTAGTTATATCAAAAATTACAACTTGTACTTTGTACAATGGGTTCACGGCATTTGATAAAAAACGGCAACACTTTTTGACTGCAAATAAATTATTTTTTAATTCTCTTATGTTTATTATTCTTTTAGGGATGAGGTTTTGTGTATTTTATTATGCGAAATTCGCTAAAAAAAAATACGCAAAAACAGTTCAACTTTTAAAGGTACTTCCACTTTTTGTAGCAAACGTCACAAAACTCTATGATCAATTATTTCGCAACAAATACCTGCTAAGAAATTAAATTATAAGCCATTCGATAGTACACAGTAATGTCACTAAGCACTATGTATTAGATAAAGCTATCTCTTTTTAAAGATCAAAAAATGTTTATATATTAATCAGAAAACGCATACGAATTTAGCATTCGTCACGCAGGATATGCCCGTATGTTAAACAGTGTTCACAAATCGTATATTATACAAGAAATGAACGATGAAGCACTCAGGTCACCATTTGTTTCGTTCCACCAGTAGTTTGAACATTGATGAGTGACGAAATTGAATACTATTTAATTGTGTACTTGCAAACGCTGTTTATACTAAATGGCTGACGGTTTTTTATTTGGGAAACGTTTTACCGCTTGTGCATCTATTGTGAAGACGTGACATCGCCCTTCTTAAGCCGCAACTTTATCTTTTTCTACCTCAGATTGAGCACGTGGCTTATTTTAAAATTATCGTTGTATTCCTGAAGCGTAACTTCATTTGATTTATAACCGACAGATACATCACACTGATCTTTTCGGGGCATAAAAAGAGACAAATTTTGTTCCGAAAAAACTGTCGGAAACGTAAAACTTGACACAGGAGAGACGTTATTCTGTACGTACTTAGATAGATAATCTTTAAAAATGTCTGCTTTAGTGTTAAAGGTTGAAGCAATATATATTTTGTTCGTGTTTTTTGCGGTAATTGTAACTCCAATTTAGGTAGCTTTTTAATATTATATTTAACCCTTAAATTGTAGGATGTAGGATCATGCGCCTTTGTATTGAAGAAAATATATATGTAAGTTTTCCATTAAGAACAGATTTATTTTTAGTTCTTATGTTGGTAGTTCTGTTTTCTATTTGTTTACTTGAATTTGAAAACCAAATTTTTTGCGTTTGCTTTTTGTAGTTAAATTTTACTTTGCGCAGAAGGGGCCGCAATATCCCAAATTGATTCAAACTTGATTCATTCGAACATATCATTAATAGAATTAAAGTTCCTGTTTTTTTTTTTTTTTTTGATATTTTGTTCTATTTTAAAGATAATTGAATGCAATTTTTTGCTATGTGTTAATAGACATTTCCATCTGCTAATGTAATAGAAAAAGTTTTTAAGCGTTGTAAAATAAAGTTTAGCTTATACTATTATGTTGTTTTCTTTTTTGCCAGTAATTTTCCATGAATGCTACCATTCGCGCGCGCGGGTTTTTGTTCTTTTCTAAAAATATAAGCAAAAATGGGAGAAGTTGTCGTTTATCTTTCTAAATATTTTGCAAAACTAAATGGCAAATGTGTTCCATATCGTACCCAAGTCCTATCCAATAGGTCTGCGCAAGGAGCCAAATGTTTATTTTGCTTTTTCTCTTAGGTTGTCAAAAGTTGTTTACAGTTTGCTTATACATGTATAGTTTTGTTTACATTTTTTTTTACCACACATACAAAACACGTTTTTCCTTTTGTGTTATCCCGACGTAGTAGTAAGATTTTGACAACCGTGAGAAAATTTACACAAACAAAATGACTGTTGTTTTTTGTACTGTTGTATTGTTGTAGTGGTAAGCAGACCTATTGGAAAGGCTTTGATCTTGCCCTCAGTTATAATTGCGAGTGAGATAATATCCTTTTTTTGCGTTAAGTTCTTTTTTATGCAAGCAAGCATTTTTTTTTACATCAGCTGGTTTAAATTAATGAAAATCAGTGTCGCTAACGCTTATTAGAATTCAAAGATATTATTTTATTCCGGTGTAATATAAAAAAAATATATCACTTTGTAAGGCTGCGTGTAACTTGCTAAATATATTTGACAATTATAATGCATTATGATTTTTTAGAATAGAAAACACCATTAGAGTTAACGAAAATAAGACATTTTTTACGCTCTCCTCGATATACCCTTTGCACCTGTGGTGAATGGTATAACTAGTTTCTGTATTTAAAATTAAAATAGGAATACCATTGAAAATTTTATATAATTTTGAACACTATTCTTTAGTTAACTTTTAATTTTTTTATTTATTCTATTCTTAATACTAAAAGAATGCGAAGTTACCGTTTTTATCTATATTGGCAATTATATTTGGAATTTCTTGAAACTTTTTCTATTAACATTAATTATCACTTATTAATTCTCTAAAGATCGTGCGATGCATAAGTTAATAAAATATATAAACTAAGCTATAAGAAATTGTGTTCCCCGAAATTATATTTTAAAATATCTCAGAATACAAAAAAACACAGATACACTCCCATCGAAATTCGCAAAGATGTTCAAACAAATAAACTTGTATTTGTGTAGGAATATTACTGTGCATAACGTGGCAACGACAGGATGCTACTGTATTTGTCGTCACTAAATGTCACCAAGTGAAAGGTACTTTTTGCAAGAAATACATAGTTAGAAATCTGTTCACAACATTTTGGTGGCGATGTAAACAAAACAACAACGCTAAAGAAAAAAGAAAAAGAAAACATACAGAAAATAAAATTGTAGGAACAAAAAACAGCAATAACAATTCAACAGAATTCTCTATAGAAAAATATAGTATTTACGGTTGTAGAAAAACCCCTATGAAGCTCTTTAGAAGGTGCAAAATTTTCGCACAGAAAAAGTTTTTTTTCCAATCTTCTATCCAACATATGGTAAAAAACAAAAAGTTGAACAAAAAAAAAAAACAAAAAAACAAACACAAAAATATATAGTTAACAAATAAAAGCAGCGAATAGAGAGGAAAAAGAAATGAGGACTGAGGCTGTTTGCATTATCATAGTGACTAAATGTGTATAGAAAGTTCCTAATTTGTTTAACTTCCCATTTTTTTATTGATACGGATGCCATATTGATAATAAATTTTTACATATTGTGAAAAATAACCATAAAATTATTTGCAGCAACCATAAACATCGTTACAACAGTAGTGTGTTTTTGTTCGAGTATAAAATTCAATCACTATGCCCGACACTAACCAGCGCCCAAAAATAACAGACACAATTCCTTTTTTAGCACATTAATGGACACATATTCATATTATTTTTTAAACGTTGTCCGTCCATTCGTTTGTTCGTTCATCTGTGATTCATTTAAAGATTCAGATACAAGTCGCAGTTTTGGAGATTATTTGGTACAGAAACTTTAAAAATACAAGGACGAATCTGCAAAAATTAAGCCGCTATATGAAAATAAAACAACACAATATTCTTTACTTTATTTAAACAATTTATTTTCTCCGATATTTCGGTAAACTTCGTTAACGATTTTTAAGCAACAAATAGTAGATGTTTTTTAACCCACCTTTTTTCGCACAAATTTAAATCTAAAAGCAAAATAATCAACGGAGTTTTAAATATTATTATAATTCTATTCATATTCAAATATTTTTAATATATATTTATCTTACGGATGAACTATTGCAATTTATTATATCCATAATTATTAAAACAAAAATAATTTTTGGAAGTCAGATTAATGATGGGCTATAAAAATGTATAAATTTATTTGGTTATTTTTCTTTAAAGCGGGAATTTCCGATAGTCCAGGAAATAATAAATAAATTCATTCTCGCTTTGGTTTGAGGTAAAAAATATTTCGGACTCGAAAAAACTTATATTGAGATTAAGTTCGGAATAAATTACTGCAAAAATTACTGTTGTATTACTCTTTAGAAGCTTGATTTGGTTTTATTGCGAAATGATTGTAAAAATTATAACATGGTTATATAGTTTTTTCCAAAAAATAATGTGGTTGTCTTGATCACAATAAAGCATATTATTTTTTTTTCTAGTAAAAAACTATTTTCTAATCTCTGGATCAAAATTAATATATATATGTATATAAATTTATTAGACACATACACAACTGATCGCTGTCCTTTTCATTTTATACTTTTCGTTGTGGCAACAAAGCTATTAAAAAAGAAGGTGGTAACTGCCAAACGCCTCATTCACCAACTGTGTTTAAAAGATTTTACTTGTGTTTGTACATGTGTCAATATTGTTGTTGCTGCTGCTAAACGTCTAAGTATGTTTGTATGTTGCTAATGCTGTTGGCAATATTGTTGTAAAAGTAATGATTCCGTTAAAGGGAAATACGTTTTACGCGGAAACTGCATTGACAGTCACAAAATTTCCGGTGATCCCGCATGATTTAAAATGCGGTAACTAAATTTGATACTGTATATTTATATGAATATATGTAAATTTTTTCTACTTCTATTTCTTCTTGTTCAACTTTTCAGCTTTGCTACATGTAGAAAAAATATAGTTGGGCGTGTGACTATAATCAAAGTGCAGCATACTGTTGTAAGTTTTTTGAGGACTATAATTTTACTGTAATATAATTATTACTTTAGCTCATCTAATCATAATGTTGTCTTTTATGATCATATTCTGATTAGTTGTAATCATATTAGGACTAAATATTTCCAGAATTTTTATGAACCTAATTATAATATTGTTTAAATCACTGTGCCAGAATCGGAAACTTTTTTGTGTAAATATGTAAATTATTTTTAAAACAAGACCAAACGTTTATTTTCTTAGCATGGTCAAAAAATGGTCAATATTTAACATGTTTTGTTCAATAATAACTATAAGATTATTTGTATTTACCATTATATGGTTACTATTATTAAAGTATTATATTAGGGTCAACATATTTCTAAATATGGTCAATATTTTTCAAACATGGTCAACATGTATCATAATTTTGCTAATATAAATCTTAATATTGTTGATTTTTCAATACAGTTGCCAATTTTTACTAAAATATTTTATTTATTTATCAAATCATGTTTTAATACAACAACAAAAGATATTTTGCTATTAATAGTTTTGAGCAATAATATGTGCACTAGAATAAAACGGTAGCTTGAGAACAATCTACTAAACTGATAGAATAGCGTTCAACAACTGTCGGTAACAAACTCTAATAAAAACCAAACATTATTTTATTGCATACTAGCTTAACCCAGTGTGCTTCGCTACCCGCACTAAAATAAAATCTGTAATTTTTTTAATACAGATCTCGTGCATTTGTTGTTTGTACCAAGTTTGAATACTCTTACTGTTACGATTCAAAAGTTGCACAGAAATCTATATGGTATTTGTATTGAAGTTATCCCGTCTATGTCTATAATAAGTCAGTGGGCCTTTTACAGATGTATATACCAAGCTAGTTTTTCCAAATTTGTAAATTGAAGCTGTGGCCTTTCTCTAAATATACACTTCTCCAATCCAGCCATTCTAATTGTACCAAATTTATACAATTTTGCATTTGCCTCTCGGGATTCTATTTTGTGCCACGCTTACATATCTAAGCGCAACCACTTTTTTAATTGATGTTGCGTATTGAACTTTATCTATAACCGTTCTCTAGCAGTACAGAAATCTCTTTTGCATTTGTATATAAGGAACCACACTCACTTATGTACTCCCAGCTTTTTTTTTTTTGACAGATGTTGCGTGGCGATAACTCAGCTATGTGTACCAAATTTGGAACAAAAGAAATTAAATTATAGTGCAGATCTTTCGAACATCTTGCACACATAAGACGATAAATGGAATGCTTAATAATTGTCTGTTGGCGGTATTTCTGTAAAATTAGTGCGCCGTTGTGAGAAGTAAGAATTAGAACTGTCATCTAAGAACCATTTACAGCCACAAGAGGTCTCAGAAAATAGGACTCTTATCCTGCAATTTTTTCAACCTTCTAACGAAAAAAAAAATTAAATTGGGAATAAAAGGGCAACGCTGAAAGACACAATCGAGATGTAACTGTTTTATATGTGAAGATTGAGAAAGATTCAGCTAAAAGAGGTCTGGGTATAAAAGAGGATAAAAGAAAGATATTGATTGCAAATGTAGAAAATTCAACGCAAATAAATCATGGCGACGAAGTTGAAGCAGGCAGTAATAATTTCGAGATAGTAGAAGAATTAATCTATCAAGATCCACTGTAAAAAGAGAAAATTTCACCATCCTTGAAAAAAAAAACCACTTGTGATGCCCGTTCCGAAACATGGCTACTTGCAAAAACCGATAAATATATGTTACGCATTTTTGAGAGAAATATGAGCCCATATGAGCGTTGACAAAGAGGGTAGACGCCGAATGAGTCATTAGCTGTGTAAGACTTACTCCACTGTGAACATAGTTAGACGTATAAGCATACAACTATTGCGCTGGCTAAGACACTTTGGAAAGCTGAAAGCAGAATGAGAGACATTTCAGAATCAATATGAACGAAAGCGTAAACGGCGAAGATCTAAACATCCCTGGCGAAACAAACTGGAGACAACGGTCAAATGATTGAAGCGCATAGAGAAAATTTTTTTAGCAGGCCGAGACCAAAAGTATATTGAAGTGCAAGCTCAAGAAATATATAAGAATATTTTGCCAAGCCTATTAATATTTTACACCTTTTTGACTAGGTATTTCGGTTGAAAGCGCTTGTTTTCTACGTAGTTTTTATATAGGTACCCAAGTACCTTGACCCGCAATATAAGGTGTGCTCTTTGCCGCGAACATAAGGGTTAAAACAACACCACCAAAAACTTTTGATGGTTTTATAAAATATTTTTTACAAAAGTCGAAAGTAAGTGGGCGCTCATGAACACGATAATTAGTGACTTGTTGTCGCTCTCTTAAGTTGTCGATCGACATCGTGGGCCAGGCAGATAATATAGTTCTAGCCAAATACGTATTTTTATTTGAATTTTTAAGCGAAAAAATAATATTGAACACAATTTTCTTATTTTTTTCTGAGTGTGTTTATGGGTTTGTGCATTAAGTTCACACACAAAGAAACAGATAAAATGTGAGTGTTTCGCTGACAACATTTGAAGCCAAATTTTCTTAGCTTTCATTGCAAAAACAATTTTAAAAAAACTTTTTTTATGTGGTTCGTTTTTTGCACTCATTTCTTTGGTAAAAGTCCTAATATTTAAGGCATTTTTAACCACGACAATCAACAATACTGTCACTTTTAAGTTTTAGTTTTACTTCGACAGTTTCTGTTTTCTTCGCTTGTCTTGCCATCCTTTGGTCTTCGTCTACTCAGTGTTTAGTTTCTCTTAACTTTCTTTGAAATCTTGTGAATTTTAAAATAGATTTGCGGTTAATTTTCTTGATTTGTTTGTTAGTTTTTAGTACGTATGTATGTGTGTTTCTCTTGCCAACGTGCTCATGCATTCAGTCATACTTTTGCCATAGTATCATTGTTTGTTCAGCCACATTCCATTTTTGTGGTAATTTGAGTGATACTCTTGTTTAAAATGTCCGTGCTAGTGGAAAATTCATCTCGAATTCATTGGTTTTATGAATAATTTGTGTTTTATTTATGTGTGCTTAAGAAAATAAAGAAATATTTATGCTTTTCCTTATTTAAAATCCACATAAATTAATAATGATGCTTGACAAAGAAACTTAAATTAATTATGGTCGTCATTAAAAGACTGAAATTTAATACTGCATATTTATCGGGGTTTGTTTGTTTTTTTTTTTTGTCCTTATGACGATCTTTTTACCAAGCATTTAAAGCCGCTATGATAGGCTTGAGCAAGCCAGTGAATAATTAATTGGAATCGTAGATTTTTGCTTTTATTGGCTTAAGGAAATATTTAAATATATTCTTAAACCATTTTTAATGTGTTATTTGCATGTAAAGGGTGTCCCAAAAAGAAACAAAAGAGTTTTAAAGCTAATAATTTTTGTTTTTTAAAACACTTCATAAAATATTTTAGACGCAAAAAATAATATCGAGTATGTATACATTATACAGCTTCACATAATCGCGGTCTTTCTAATTGTTTTAAGATTGTTTTAAGCGGTTAAATAAAATCGCTGCATCTTGAAATAAGGCAAATACCAAAATTATTCCTTAATATCTCAACTATTTGTCTTTGTCTTTCTTAACGCGCTGTGGCTCCATCTTCTCTCTGAATGACTCTTTGCAGACGGCCTCAAGAAATTAATCAAGACGGTAACTGCATTACTGACTTTTTTTTTTTTAAAAAAAGGACTAATGATCCTTCTGATATTTAACACCAAATTTTACACTAAAAATAAATATGTAACTGGCACTAATGAATTATCCAAAGATTTTTGGTTACCTCTGTTCTGCAATTATGTTTATTGAAGCAGCCATTTTGTCACTTCATATTATCAGATTATGAATAAAGTCATGGTTACGGCGTGAAATTGCATGCATTTATTATTGTAAAAATATGCGCATTAAACATTTTTAAAAGAATTCAAAATATGATTTAAAACTTATTAAAATATTATTGTTTAAGGTAAAACTGACAGTGTGCTCACTGTATTTGTTTTATACCCTCCACTATCACTAGTGGTGAATGAGAGTATACCTAGTTTATCATTCCGGGTGAAACTTTTTTAATATTCATTTCAGTTCCATTAAATATATATATTCTGGCTTCTTGAGTAATTTTAAGTCGTTTTGGCCATGTCCGCTTGTCTGTCCGTCTTTTGAAAACACGCTCACTTTTGCACCATAATTGGTGTCAAGTTGCTTCTCGTTATCCTGCGCAGTTTGTGTTTGAAATCCAGCAGAATCGGATCAGTAAGATAAGAGTTATGAGCCCAAATGTGGAACCTAAAAAATTAAAAGTTTTGTTAGAAGAACTAACACAAATTGTGGCATATTACACGAGTTGATATAAGATTTTGTTCAAACTCGTTTTATGATACTAAAAATCATGCTGTTAAATTTCGTGAAGATTGGTCCATAAATTACTATATTCCCTATATAAAGCCTACTCTCGGAAAGCAGCTTTGTACGCCTTAAACCGTAACAAATTATGCTATTGTAATAAGATTTGATACGTTACAGTGGACTGCAAATCACACAGTCAAAATTTTATTATACAGATTTATTAATAATTTATAGATCCTACACCCAGAGAAAAAATATGTTTAAATTTGGTCACCTCCAACAAAACTATTTTTAAAAAGAATTGCAAACATATTATGTTCAATTTAACCATATTATTGTCATCGACAACCATATTAGGGTTAAATTAGTCCTCCATCAAGAAGGCACAACCATATTATGGTTGCCTCCGAACATGTTTTGGTTAATAATAACTAAAATATGTTAAACATTTATAATAACATGGTTGATTTTCAACCAAAGCATGTTGCTCTTAGAAAAGAGGAAAATGCTATTGTTAATTTAAAAACAATTTATTGTCATATTTAACCATAACATGTTTAGAGGCAACCATAATATGGTTGTGGCTTCTTGATGGAGGACTAATTTAACAATAATATGTTTGTCGGTGACAATAATATGGTTAAATCAAACATAATATGTTTAAAATTTTCTTTAAAAATAGTTTTGTTGGAGGTGACCATATCTAAACATATTTTTTATCTGCGTGTATTTACGGCCCGCGCCTGAAATATTCTAACTGTCGGTTGAGGGTTTAAAAGCACTTTTACTTTTTTTTTAATTATACCCATACCACAATAGTGGAGAGGCTATTATGCATTTGAGCTGATGTGTGTAACATCTTTAAATATTGGGCATAGACTCACCCAATCGCTGCGAAGGTATTTTTTTATCGAATTTTTTCTTGAAAATTATCAGATAGAGTAATTTTGACCACCTAAATCCGAAAATGGCAATAAAAATGTTGTACGTTTTACCGTTTACCTGTTGTTAGGTCGGTACCATATGGTACAGACTAGGGACGCCAAACGGAAATCCCGGGATTTTGTTTTTTTTTTTTAATTTTTATACTCTTTCCAAAAATTTTTTTAAAAAATTACATTTAAGTTTATTTTTTATTGCAAATAATTCTTATTTTTGAGTTTAATTTTTGTTTTTGGAATACAGCGAGTATTTAAAATTTTCATTTTTTGCTTGTTATATGATGACTATTTCTGGATTTTTGTATTTTGCTTAATAAAAACCATTATTTTAAGTAGAAACGAAATTTGCAGATTCACATCTCAATTTACAATTACGTTTAGCAAGTTCAGCTTTGGCTTAAGACATAATACCAAAATAAAAATGATTATTTTTATGCAAAATATAGAAATCAAGAAATAATTATTATATATCAAGCAAAAAATAAAAATTATTTTAGATCCAATTAAAATAAAAATTATTATTTTTGTGCAAAATATAGAAATTGTTATACGAGTATCAAGCAAAAAATAAAAATTATTCACGATCCAATTAAAGTATATTCAGAAACTAAAGAATAAAAGTTGATATAATTATAACAATTAAGTCGTTGTATTTATGAAATAGCTCATATTCTTTCCGGTCCAATAATAATAAAAAATTTGCTTAAAAAACATACGGCAAAAAAAATAATTTTTTTTTATAAATAAACACTATTTGACGTATTCATAAAAAAATTATTTAAACTCGAAATCTGTTTTAAGAAACATTAGTATAAACATTTTTTTTTAAAATAAATTTCAAACGTACTTAAATTATTGACTATGAATCTTGCCCCCAACCTGGAGGTGTACTGCACTGCAGTCGACATAGTGTTACAGTTTTTAACTCAGCTATTGAGATCGATGAGGGACTACACCTTGCAGTGTATTAATGTCGTCACAACTTAATTCACATTAAAAATTGAATTGCTGTCAAAAAACCAAAATGAATTGATCTAGAAAAACTAAGAGATACGTATATTTTGTAAGCTTTTTTCAGAATCTGATCAGTTTGATCATGGGTGAGGCCAGTGTTATAAACATATGTATAAAATAAATTGGTTTGTTTTTTTAATTTTTAAAAATTTATGTTACGTATATAAAACCTTTTGAATATTCAAAAAGTGTTGTTTATTAAAAAAGGGGCATCTTAAAAAAAAATCCCGAATCCCGGGATTTCCAAAAATCAGTCCCGATTGGCATCCCTAGTACTGACGCAGTGACACCTTATAAAATTATTAAAATCTACTTAACCTGTATTTTGTAAGGAAATTCTATTTATTTCAGGAGATTATGAAAGTAACATATTTAATTCACAGTTATTTAAGATGGAATATGTATGAAAGTAAGAAAAAAAACGAAAAAAAAATAAATGTATGAATGTACGATTCTCTAGAAATCAATCAATCACTTTTCTTGATTGAAAATGTGATATGTTTTGAAACATGGATAAATGAATAGAGCCACATCACATTTTTCACACTTCACACGCGATCTACGAGTGCAATTTAATCCTTGGCATCGCCTTTTGGTGCTTTCGCACCATGAGAATATAGACCACCACCATTTATTTTACCGTAAGCCTGCAGAAATAAAAAAGATTTTATCCTGCTCTGATTGAACTTGAGATTGCTGAGAAATGAGAACTTACCTGTAATTTGCAATGTTTTGGTCGATTCGATCTGTACCGGCCATATATTTATTATATTTTGCAACCGAATTTGGTCGATCTAGCTGCACACGTTGTCTCACCTCTCGGTTGAATCTTGAAGAGCCTTACCAACAGGATCTTTACCATATAATGTCGAGGCAAGACAAAAACATTTATTATCGCGCCACTTGGTGATAGAGATGTTGTGATCTTTTAGGACAATGCTTTAAATTTTTCCTCGATCACATTTATTTAATTCTTGATTGCTAGGTAGCGGGCAATTGTGAGGAATTCGCATTTCTCAAATAGTTCCTGTAGCAGAGTGACCAATTTTCTTCAAGTATTGAAGCACTGGAATGAAATCAAAGTAAAACGAATAGCTTAATTGGTTCATGTGACTGGGAAACTCCTGAATCATTGCAGTAATGGCGCGTCACATTTCCCGTAGTTTTTCTCCAACCCTGGATTCATACGAGGATTTCTACCTTGGTAAATTTCGAAATTTATCAAATACCCTTCAGGAGTATTTAAAGAATACCGATCGACTCAGAATTACTTTCTGAGTACAGGTCGCAATTTTGAAGATAATTTTGGACACAGGTTCTAATTGCTACAAGGACTAAGCATATATTGATAATGGGGCGGATCGGTCCATAATTTCATATACCCCCATACCAGCTGCCTTCCGGAATAGAGTTTTTGTGACCACTATCAAACCAATATTATTTAAAACCCAGATAGATCCATATTTATATGGACACATGAGCTTTGCACTTTTTTAAAAAACAGGACCACTAAAGGAGTTATGGCGCAATTTTGCCTCTCAGAAACTTTTACACCGATTTAAATGAAATTTAAAACATAGATAGATTCCTATTCATATAGCCACATTAGCTTTGCGTTTTTCAAAACTAGGTCCCGCATAGGTTCTCTTGAAAAAAGGTGTTCTTATATACTTTGGCAAAAGGAGTCGACTTTACTTTCTTACTTGTTTTTTATATAAATTTTAATAGAATTAACGTTACTTTTATTTACAATCATCAACTTTTTTAATAGTTAACTTAAATACAGGTCATTATTACGGTTTACAACTCACCTCTTGTTCAGTTAAAATTTTGCAGTTCTGAATTATGGTTTACAACTCTTTTATATTGCGGTTAATAAAAATATCAACAAATTACAACTCATTGCTAGCAGTTGTTTTAATTTCAACTCAACTGAGTTAAGTTGTAAACCGTAATAGGGGCAAAAATTATTTATTGTCCCCAACTTTTTAAAATGCCAATAACATTTTTGTTGGAATGCTACAATTGTTTGATTTTGATAACACCAAAAATCATTTGAGTAGAAACAAAAAATATGCTTATTTCAGCAAAAAATAACATAATATGTGGATTTATATGCATTCTTAAACATTATATGACAAAAAATGCGTTAACGATAAAATATGCACTACAAATCAATGCCATTTTTCAGCAAAAGCTGTAATTCGGATAAATAACTTATTCACTTAATATTTAAACTTTTTAGAGGAAAAACATTCATTTGCATGAAACTTCACGCCCTAGTCATGACTGTCCGTTCACCCTTTCCTTTTAAATTGTCCAAATCTTCTTTTAAATAATCCGAAGAAAAAAAACAAAAGAAAATCCTGTTAAAACAATGAAGTTATACACCAATTAAGTCCTGTATATAAAAATATTTCACGTTATATTAAAAAGTATTTTATTATTTAATACTGTGTATTCTTAAATATCAGATTGAAATACTAAAATATTTATTCTTTAAAATTTAATTTCCCAAAAAGAAAAATATAGTTTTTCTTCGATCTTTCATGGTCAAAAACTAAAACATCAGATTAGTTTTTAATTTTCTAATATACTTTGATTGCATATAGTTTTTACCTGAAAATGATAGATAAGAAAAAGGCCAAAAAATAAAACAATCAAGAAATAAATGGAAGAATTTTACAAACACTTAACATTGATTATATGTTTTGTTTGGTTTTTTTTTTTCATTATTCTTTATTCAGGTTTGTGTAAATATGAGGATGTGCGTAAGGTCTGACTCTGTTGTGTTTGTAATTGAATTTGTTACATCTTTTATGCTTTTCAAGTCAAAAAGGAAACAAACAAAATAACAGAAACAACTTCAATTAGATAAAAGTAAAATAATTTATTTTATTTAGAATTTGACACCTCTTTTGTTTCGGGGGCAATCAAAATGCCATTGTTCGTATCATAACAATAATGTTTTAGACTTAGAAAAAAATAAGTAACTAAAAAAATCATTAGAAGTGCAAAGCAAATACTTAATGAATAAGGAAATTAAAAGAATTAAAGTAACCATTTTTAATTAAAGTGCTACTCGCGCTATTTAGTAAAGTATTCGTTCCTTCATTTTTTAAGACAACTTATGTATTTTCAAAAATCTTTTTAATGACAAAGCAGGTTTTTTTATGTTAATTTTTTTCTAGAAGTGATGCAAATTACATATAAAAAAATTAATAACATTTTTCTGCCAGCCACTCAGTGATTCGGTAGTAAGTTAACTTCGGAAAAGTGGGTTGCTGGTCTACCTCTCCTAGTTTGTTTATGGTGCTTCTATCTATGTATCCAAAAACACACACAGGAAACGGGGATATGAAGAAACAATGCTTCAGTGACTTTATCATGTTGTTTCCTAATTACCCGGGACACCAAGGTGGTTCATGGCCAGTAGGTTAAATAGTTCCGACATTAGCGAATTGGTTATTTAAAGGCGCTTGAACAAGCCTTTTCCCCCACAGCCTTTTTGGCACTCAGAATTTATCTGAAAACTACCTCAACCCGAAAATCCGACTGAGACCCTCCGCTTTGGACCGCTAGATTGTGCAGCTGCCCTGTATATATAGGGAACTTTCCACTATCGGCAACCTGTGGACATGCCCAAAAGCAATCAGCTGTACCTTCCAGAGAATATATGTATATATATATATATATATGCTCTGGAGACATTTACTCACGTCCTAAGAAGTTGCTTTGAGGTATTTAGCTTTAGAGTTTTTTATCTTGCGCGCCTTAAAATAAAATATATTTTTGAAAAATTATAAAAACTGTTTACAAACATATAATTTTATTCAATAAGATTATAGTTACAATCAAGGGAACTTTTTATAATAAAGTAGAGAAAATGGACTTAAGCCTTTTTTGACTAGTAAAGGCACCCAAAAAATCTTACGAAAATTTAATTGTACAAATACCCAGCAAAAACTTTACTTACCTGGTAAGTTAGCAAGTAATGTTGGAGAAATATAAACAATACTTATTTTTCGGGTGAATAACTACTTATTTTTGTTCGAGTTGTCCAAAGAATTCAGTAGTTACAGTACACTTACTAGAAGACACAAACTATCTAGTTATTATTTAACTACCAGTAAGTTGAATTGTAAGTACTTACAATATACTTACTAGAAGCCAAAAACTAACTAATTTTTATTTAATTGGCGCTGGTTAAAAGACGTAATAAGCAGTTATGGAGCTAGTTACCAGCAAGTAAATATTCAGTACTGAAAACCAGACAACTAATAAGTAGTTATTCAGCTGATTATTAGTAAGCAAATATTCACAACTGAAAATAATAGTAGTGAAAAGTACTTACTGAGGTAATTTCTAGCAAGTACTTATTAAGGTTTTCAGAATAATGGCAATTGTAATAACAACTACTTACCAGGTAACGTATGAAATAAGTAGACCTATTACCAAAATTCAAAAAGTTTTTCCTGGGTAAGTTTAAAATTTTGAGATATCCAAATTTCGATATTTGAATCAGTTCATTGAATTTAATTTTCATTTTTATGAAGAAAGGAATTTAACAACACGAAATGAATTAAAATGTATTAATAATTTTTCAAATTTGACTGAGCTGGGAATTGAACCCTGGTTTTAACGGACAGGTTGCCCTGACTAGTTTCGATTGTAACCACACAATCTCTTCAGAGGGGTTTGCCGTTTTACACTCACCGCCATTGACGACGAATGACGTTAATAGTTAAACATCAATCTTAAAACCAAATGGTATTTCACATTGGTAGATCGAAATTTGCTTTGAATGAATGATTACCTATTTGTAATTGATTTAAATGTTCTTCCTTACTTCTGTTTTTCGTACTTTTGGTCAAGAATTCTTCCTGAAATCCAAAGTACAGTTTTGGTTTTTCATGTTTATTGTGTACATTTTTCTTCTCCTAGGCAAGCCAATTTTTTGTCAAGTTTCTGAAGAAAACGCAATTTACACAATAGACATTTCTTGACAGACGGACGAAGTCGCCCCCTTACCAACAAGCTTCGTCTCTACGGCAAGAAATGACTATAGTAAATTGCGACAAAGTTGCGATATTACCAGGCATTTGATAATTTTTGGAGCTAAATTTAGCATGTTTTTTTTTTTTTTTTTTGTTGATTTAGTTGTAAAATTTTTGATTAGTAGCTAGCATCTCCTTTTGCATTTTTCAATTATCTCTGCATTTTCTAGCATTTTTTTTACAACTTAATTTACACAATTTTTTAAATATAATCTATGAAATTTTCGTTATATTAGTAATTTTCACGTATAACCATTTCAATAATGTGAACGTATATCTGGCAGCACCGTGGCACGCTAACATACATCAGGGAAGCCGGTAATGCTAGTACTATAAGAAGATCCCTACACCAAAATTGCTTACATGGTAGAGTTCCACGTATAAAGCCATGTTACGTAGGCAAACCAAATCAAGCGTATGGATTTCGCTAAGCAATATAAAAATCAGCCTTTAACATTTTGGAAAAATATAAATGTTTTGCGAATGAAAGTAAATTCCAAATAGTTGATATCGAACACCTCCAAAGGTATGGCAAATTGCAAAGTTCCCTCGACACATAAGGTTTTTAACGTGGTGCTCTACCATGTAAGCAATTTCGGTGTAGGAATATTTGTGCAGCGCTAGACTCACCGTTTTTCCAGAAGTATCTAATATATTTTCAGTTTTCTTTACTGCACTTGAAGCCGACTTTGGTCGTCTTCCACGCGGCAAATTCTCTACTGTTTTGTAGTTGGAGTATGTATTTGCCTTTAATTTTTTGTGCAATGTGCAACGTTTCCTTTCAATAATGTTAATATTAACCGATTTTACTACAACAAATATTATATGTAAGTTTGTAATCCTCTCGCAAGAACGTAAGTCCTTTTTTAACAATGAAATTGATCAATCAAATCCAGTTGCATGTGCACATGCCGTTTAAAATGTTTTAAATTAGACAGATCTTTGGTTTTAAAGGCTTATTTTGCTTTTTAGTTTCAATATTTTCTTAAATCAGTTTTTAATGAGATAGTTTTTTTTAAGGTATTGTATATATGTACTAGGGTATTCATTTAATCGAGCTTTTGCATTAATTGAATAATCGATCGATTAATTAACCGAGATTTTGGATTTATCGGTTAATTTTGTAATATATCGGTAAACCGATTAATAAAGTTTTTTTTTTATAAATTAAGTTATTTCAATAAATAAAAATGAATAAATTATTTATTATTTCAAGTATTAGAGGGAGTTTACACGGTGTCTATTCAGACATGTCTGACAAACACGTCTGTTTTGTTTGTAGGCGATCGGGGTAGAGAAGAAAGAGGGGTTGCCAAACAAACACGAAACGAGTTTTCATGTTTGTTTTTATGAATTTTCATGTTTATTAGTTTGTATGTATGTATGTATATGGCTATTAGACAATTAGACATGAAAACAGACATGTTTGGAAAGACATCGTGAAAAGACAATAGGTTTTTGGAAGCATGTTCAAAAGGGAATGAAGAAAAAAGACATGTCTGAATAGACACCGTGTAAACTCCCTCTTAGTAAAAAAAAAACAATAACATAACAAACATTTTTTAAACTAAAACGAGCAAACAAAACAATAATTCATAAATATCTAATACATATTTTTAAATTAATGCATAAAAATTATGTAGTTATTAAAAAATAAACTGTAAGATATTTTTATTAGTTATTTCAATAGTTTAAGGAGACCTTAAGAAATAATCTTTTAGAAAACTCATCTGGCTTAAATGATTAGGATTTAAGCGATTATTTTCTTTAGTTTTGATCAAGCTTGTCTTGGAAATTTTTTTCATTTATTATATTTCTCAGTCCTTTTCTTGGGTTTCCCTAAGCATATAAAATCTTCCATTATGCCACTAGATTCCTGTTTTAATTTTTTTTAATTCGTAACTCTTCTAATTGTATCGGATAATTCTGTTAAAAAATTGATATGAGAAAATAAGAGTAGAAGCAAATAACTAAACACATACATATAAAAAGAACTTCAAACGAAAAGCTGTTGACAGCAAACAATTATATAAAATGAAGATCACTGAACACCTCTGTTTGTATGAAAAAATATTTCTTAAACACATACCTTTAGTATATAAGACAAAACAAATCTTAACAAAACCAGACTTGAATTTATCAAACTAATCCGTCAGCAACTTGCCTAATTTTTTAATTGAAAGATTCAACCAGCTCGGCAGTTCCTTTAAACGCCTTACAAATTAGCTGGAACCCTAACAGCTATTTAAAATAACCAAGGGCTATAAGGAACCTAAATCAACTTCACCCATAGACACACTGCATGGTAATACTGCCACTACATTTCACTCACCATAATGGCTCTTCACAGACCACCACAAGAAATTTTCCAACATACTGCGAAATTAATCAGCGTCAATGGTAACGGTTAATGCATCCTTCATCCTCAAAAAAGTTATAGTTTTGATATTTTACAAAAAACTGCACGCTTAGGATGATGATTTTGAAACTAATGATTTATCCCTAAAGTTGTCTCTATTCTGCAATTTTGTTTATTGTAAAGAATTTTAATTCATTATCCTTTCGAAAGGGCATAAGTTATTTTTTAAGCAATTAAATTGGTAAATCAAGTCAAAGGTATTAGTTCTGAATAAAATCTAGATCGCATAAAATTTATTATATGTGTGTACCATTCAGACGCGGATCCAGATTGAGCCATTTGGGGGGGGTGGTTTGTAATTTTTTATGATACAAGCAAGTAAAAAATTTGTTTTTAAAAGTTTATTAAAAACGATATGTTTATATTATATTAAAAAAAAAAATCAACAATAAGGTCAAAAAAAATATAAGATCAGTTCAATAGAAATTAAAATAAATTAATCTTTTTAAATAACGTTTTGGCTATAAAAATAATTTTATTTATTTTTAATGTTTTTTTTTTAATTGAAACAATTAATTTGACTACATACTAAATTGTTTGACCAATTGTTCGATCAAAAAAATACATATGCAATTGTTAACAAAATTTTGGAAGAAGGAATATGCTTCACTAATTTTAAAATTAAGTTATGAATTTTAGTCGAACTGTTTGGGATTTAATCTAAAGATACACATATAATTATTCTGGTTTAAGTTGAGTACAGCTAATTTTTTTATTTAAATTATTTTTATTTTAGAAAGGAATTTTAAAGCTTATAACAAAGGAGAGACCAAAATAATTTTGGCTGCACATACATACATACCTTCAGTTGTAAATGCGCTAATGCCACAATTTTTGAAAATTAAGTTTTTGATGCAGTTCAATAGAGTAAACAAAAATACAGCGTTTGCGGAAAAAATACAAATATTTTTTTTCTAGTTCTTGGTTTGCAACGATTTGTATGTCCAAATGCTAAACATGTAATTCCAAAAATGCTAAAGAAAAAGCGCTAGGGCCAATTAAAATTTGAAAATTTCAAAAAAAATTTGTTAATATTTGTTAATAGTCAACATTGAAATAAATAAAATAATTTTATAGTTGGGGTATTCGCAAGGTGTGCTATCATGGTTTATTGTCATAATGTTCTAACATTTTACAATGGTTTAAAAATATTGTTGTTGGTTTGTAAACAAAAAGTGTCTTAAATAAATAGAACGTTGCTTGCTATGTTTACTACTGTTTATACTTTTTGTTTACAAACCAACAACAATATTTTTAAACCATTGTAAAATGTTAGAACATTATGGCAATAAACCATGATAGCACACCTTGTGATAACCCCAAATATGTATTTAAATACAGTAAACCAGATGTTTCATTGGAAATATATAATTAGTCAATTCACAAGGTATCCTAACATGTCATATTGTCAAAATGTCCTAATATTTCACAATGGTTTAAAAATATTGTTGTACGGCTCAGCCGCTCAGCGCTGGACTTTTCTGATTAATTACGACAGCACAATAAACACAGCAAGCAACGTTCTATTTAATTAAGACACTTTTTGTTAACAAACCAACAACAATATTTTTAAACCATTGTGAAATATTAGGACATTTTGACAATATGACATGTTAGGATACCTTGTGAATTGACTAAATAAATAACTATTAGGATAAATACTTGGATACTTATTGAAAATTTGATAAAAGATTCTATAAAAAACAAAAAAAAACTTGATGGGATTTCCAAAAATATTGTACATTCGGAAATTCGTGTATTATCGAAATAAGCAAAATATATTTTTATAATTTAGGGGGGTGGGAGATGTGGAATTTCCTTTTTTCACCCCCCTGAATCCGCGCCTGGTACCATTAAAAATGTTTAAAACTATAGACAGTAACAATTTAAGAATACCTCGACGAATATGTCCTTTTTACTTGGCCACTACCATAAAAAAGTAGCCACTTCACCCATTAATATTTTTTTTTATGCACAAGCAGATTTGTTCGTTTTGATAGACTCAAAAGCGCTGTACCAAACAAAAGTGTAAGCGTAAAAAAAAACAAACTGAAAGTTAAGGAAACCACCTCGAGCATTTTAACTAATTTTTACCGGTGGTAGTCATATTTCGGTGTACCGTTGTCAACTATTACAACAAACAAACGAGCTGACGTCTTTGTAATTACCAGCAAGTAAAACCAGCCATACAAAAAATAAAAACATCCAACCAACAAAAATGTGAAAAAGTATCATAAAAATGCCATAAAAAACTATACAAATGAAGGAAAATGATATGAACGTGACAACCGCAAAACATCTACTACGTACAACATACAACAGCAGCAACAACGACAACTACAACACAACAAAAAAAGACAAAAGAACCCAAAATAATGTGCGAGTACGAGTACAAAAATATCTATAGAAAAGTAAGTTTTAATTTAACTTTTTTTGGGACAAAAAACAAACATTTTGAGCAAAACAATACAAACATAAAGACCCAAAATAGCCAGGAGATAAAAAGGTCATAGGTCGGGATATGACAGCAAGACAAAGCATAATAACAAACAAACAAAAAATAAATAAATTCAAAGCATTAAATATCAGATGTAAAAAATAGGCGAAACTTCGTAGATATTTTTCTGCAAATTAACAAAAATTATGACATGAAAGTTGTCTGTATTTTTCTACGTAGATTTGCATGCAGCATGAGCTTATGTCAGGTAGCTTTTGTGTAATTTTGCATCTGAGCAAAAAAAAATAAATAAAAGTGTAAGTAAAAGTAAACAAACAAAAAGTGTTCATAAAAACACGATTTCAACATAGTTTTGTACACAATATCAATCCTACATTTGTTATCCTTTTTATGTTATCCTACAAAACAATATGTCCTGAGGTTTAAAGCACATAAAAAATTGTTACTAGAGCATGGAAATTTTTTGTACACCGATCTAAATGTTACTGCAAACTAAATCGTGTAACCAAATTTAGCTAGAATCGGTCCATATTGATCACACAAGTCGCATACATGAACCAGTGATATCGCGATCAGGCTCATATCTTGCAAACCGTTCGGAATTTTGTTGTAGTTCTTGCCATAAAGCACAAAAGCTGTGAACATATAAAATCAAAAAAACTTCATCTGCAAGATCAAAATCGCAAAAAACTTAAGATCTCAATTATGCTGTATCCCTCTCTCTATAACTTTTACCGCTGAGCTCTCGTTGACGTCGCGCTGTGTAATGCCTCGACGGGAGCGTCGTGTCGCTTTGCTGCGTCCCTTGATGCGTGTGCTGAGCTTACTTCTTTGTCTGTGCTGCTGCGGTCTGTGCGTGATCACGTGAGTTGTTTATTGAGATCTTAGGTACATTTTTGTAGTTGATTGTTTCCTTGAATTTTGAACGGATTGCTACCTATGAACCTGAACAGGGTAAAAAGATAAATAAAAAAATCGAATTATTTTAAATTTTGCGATTTTAATCTTGAAGATGAAGTTTTTTGATTTTATATGTTTACAATTTTTGTTCTTTATGACAAGAGCTACAACTTTGCCTCACAGAGTAAATCAAAATTCCAAACTATTGGTAGATATAAGCATGACAAAATGATCACTTTTTTGCAAAAATGACACCGAGTTCCCAAATCTTTGGGGTCCCATAAAAAAAGTGGATGACTTTGGGAAAAACTTGGAGACATGGGTCTTTTATCACGTAGTGGTGTCCGTATATGGTTATATTTTTTCGTATTGCACTGACTGCCAGACAAACTAAATTATTTATAAATTGTGTTAGTGTTTAACTCTTTTACCAGAACAAGTCTTAAAAAGAGTCATCGATCTGGCTAGTAAACATTTCTTTTTCATTTATCCAAAAAATTGTTTATGGAAATTGTGGGGTTTTGTTATGGATCTCCTCACTTTCTATCTGAAACAAATTCAACACAAATACATTTTTCAATATGATAAGAACAACATAATGTCACTCACGCAACCCTTTTAACCCAAAGTTGTCAAAAATATCCATATTGAGCTAACTATTCAAAATCACTCGAAATGTGTGTAGGCTATCATGTGGTCAGTCTGGCTAGATTATTCGTTACTAATTATTGTTATAACCAAACCACAAAAGTGGATAGAGTTTGCCATTCCATTTGTAATTGCTAAAATTTTGATCTCTTTGACCCTATAAATATTCTGATTTAACGATGTCTATCTATTCGTTGAAATGGGTTTTCTGAAGACCCCAGAAACGATGAGAACCATGTTTTGATATTGTTACGTCACATATAGTCCTAAATTGCTTGCTATTGATTTTTTCATTCATTGCTCATTGAAATTAGCCACATTAGCTATTAAATTTTGAAAATTAGGTCCCAAATAGGTACACTAGCAAAAAATTTGTTCTAATATATTGTGGTGTATGGTATCATATGGTTGGGCTTCACTGACTATACTTTCTTACTTGTTTTATTTTACTGTTAGCAAAAATGGCTACTCAAAATTTTTTTTATAATTTTTGTTATTTAATTTAATTAATAGATATTTGTATAATATTTTTCATAAAATAATTCTTTTATTGCAGAAATTTTACTAAAAAACTACTTTTAAAATTCTTGCGTTTTACGTTTTCGATTTGCAGCATACCACTTATAAATAAACATGTTTTTGGCACTTGTTCGATTTTATGGACTGAGTGCCTGGCTTACCTGTCTGTCTGTTAATGCCATTTTGATGTTTTTCTCATATACTATGTAATAGGGTTTCAACCGAGCAAAAACATATCTTCTCCTTAGAAGAAGATATGTGCTACTATGAACGTTTGCTTAAGTTGTCTTGCTTAGAACCTCGTTTAGCCAGACGAAAGGGTTTTACCGGGTGGAGGTTATTCTTTGTGTATTAAAAAAGGGCTTCGCTTCCTGAAAACGTCTGCCTTTTACCATTCCACCTGGATTTTCTTCGCTGAAGATGGTTTTTGTATACTGTTCGGTCGAAAGGCGAGGCAGCATTTTATTATTTATATCCAGATGAAAACACCTTTTGGGCTGCTATCAAGCAGTCACATATGTAAGTATGTACAAATTTTGTGTAAAATAAACATTTTTGTAATCGAAACAGGTTTAAATTATAAGAAATTATTTTAAAATTTTATTTAAACTGCTTTTTTTCTACATTATTAAAAACGACATATGTACATATTTGTCTAACTACATATTTTAAATGTTTAGAAATAATATAAATAATGTTAAACGAATTACTTCTGACCTTATATAAAATATTTATGTATGCACATATTTAGTTATTAAATACAATTTTAAGTTATCCAAATTATTTAAAATTATCCTTATTGAATTGAAAAATATCGTGGGTGGCAACTCTTGGAATAAAGAAATGCCAAAAAAAAACAAAATTATACATATTTAACAAACGAACAGGGTATCAGCAAAAGCAAAACAACAACGATTTGGTTTTAGTTTTTTGCTTTGTAGAAAACAAAATAAACATGAGAATAATGAATAAAGAAAGAATTAGCAAAAATTATAATAAAGAACAGTTATTTAAAACAGACTCTGCCAGATCGCCAAATTATAATTTAAATCTTTACTTAGTGTAAGAGTAAAACTTTCTTAGCATGCTTTTAGGCGAAACAAAAAAATTGTAAACCATATAACATAGAAAACAAATAAAAATCGTAGTTAACTTTCAAAAGTATTTTGTATTGCTTTGATTTATGTACCATTAACATTTCTGGTGAATGAGGGTATACTTAGTTTGCCATTCCGTGTGAACCTTTTTTATTATTCGTCTCAGATCCCATTAGGTCTATAATATATGCTGACTCCGTGAGCAATTCTAAGTCGATTTAGCTATGTTCGTATGCCTGTCGGTCTGTTGAAAACACGCTCACTTTCGAACAACTTAAAAGAAAAGAACAATATTTGTGGAATAAGAGTTATGAATTCAAATGTAGAACCACGACCCTAAAAAATTCTAATTCTCTTACAAAAAGTAACATAAATGGTGGTATAATGCCCGGATTGATATAAGATTTTGATTAATTTGCTCCATATGACTGGAAATCATACTGTAAAATTTCGTGGTCGGTCCATAATTTGCCAAAGGTACCATATAAAACCTACTCTCGGAATACAGTTTACCATGCCTAAAGCCGTAACAAATACTGCTACTGTAATACAATTTGGTACGTCACAGCTTTATAGGACTTAAAAATACAGTGCCAAATTTTGAGAACATCGGCCCATATACAGCCTACTAAAAAAAAAAACAATTTAGTACGCCTAAAACCGTAACAATTGCAATGAAATTTGACCAGCCACAGTTTTATAAGACTATAAACCACAATTTCATGAAGATCGGCCTATAATTTACCACAGGTCACATATAAAGCCCAATTCCGAATATTCGAACTGAAAGTGGTATTAAAGATTTGTCACATCTGACTCGTACTTGTTTTCACTACCAACTACCTATTGCCATAAATGGCGGTAGTGCACTAAATACTGATTTAAATCAGCATCGCACAACCACTGAATAAAATTGAAAAAATATTAATTAGTTTGCACTATTTTTTTACCAGCATTAGTGATTGATTTGGCATTTTTTTCACTAGCACTAGCGATAGTGATAGTTCAAAAATTTGCAATACCACCAAGTTTTTTCACTATCACTTATGGTGATTGAATAATGCATAGGATCTGCCCTCAAATAGTTCAAAATTTGCAACAACAAAATTACTTATTACTATTTATTTATTTTTTTCTTTTTTTTGGTTTTTTAGCAAGCAAATTTGTTATAAAATTATTTACTAGGCTAGCAGAATTATAAAGAAGAATTAGACTGCTGAAAACATTGAAAAATTAAAAATGGAAAAGGGGAAAAAGAATTGTTTATTATTTCTCAAGGGAAATCAGGAAGAAAAACAAAAAAGGTAAGTATAAATAAGCAACCGTCGAAAATTATGAAACCCTGGTTGCTACATCTTAAAATACAGTTTTGTTTTATTTTTTTTTCCTTCTTTTTTTTTCTTTCTTTCTTTTATAGTTTTTTCAAAAAGTGTAAATTAACAAAATCTACCAGGTTATCAGAAAACAGAGCATGTGTAGTTGAACTCTAGAAAAAGGCAGAAAAGCAAAATTAAAAAGCAAGCTGTAATGTAACCTTTTTGAAAATATAATGGAATCTTTCTTTAAATTATTAGATCCTGGTAGAAGATGCAATTTTGATCCAATCCAAACGCCAAAAAAAAAACTAAAACACGGACGGACGAAGCGACAAATACACTCACACATACTACACAAAAAACAAGCGTTCAAAAAATATGAAAAACTTGTTAATTTACCAGGCTGTCAGAAAACCTAGCACCATTAAAATTTTAATTACTCAAAATATAAAAACAATTTATTGCCAGATCGCTTAAACTAACAACAAGTAGCTTTTTATGATTTTTGCTGCAGACTTTTAGGTGTATTAAAAAAAATTAAAAAAAATAATAAAAAGAAAACTTTCTATAAATCATGAGCCCCTAGCATTAAGACACAACTTGGAACAAATAGAAACATGACAGACAACCTAGTATTGCCAGGTTTTGTTGATCCAAAATTCCACAAGTACCTAACTAATTAATTAATTATCCTTATTTTATATTATTTTTGTATTATTTTATTGCTTTAATAAGTAAGTAAGTCTGGGTTTTAAAGTTATGAAATATAAGAATCATTTTGGTTAATTTAACTTATTTATTAATTAATAACTGCTAAAAATTATTGCGTTTTCGGTTTACAACGATAAATGTCAAAATTCTTGAATTTTTGGACGTCAACTGCACTGCATAGAAACCTAAAAAAATAAAAAAAAATAAATTATTAAAATCATATTTTAAAATAAATTCAATAAAATATTGTTGCAAATAACACATACATACATACATATTTGGGGTATTCACAAGGTGTGCTATCATGGTTTATTGTCATAATGGTCTAACATTTTACAATGGTTTAAAAATATTGTTGTTGGTTTGTAAACAAAAAGTGTCTTAAATAAATAGAACGTTGCTTGCTATGTTTATTGTGCTGTCGTAATTAATAGCACATTAAATTATGAAGGGTTGCTCACAACAGTCGTATTTTTTCATGTTATTATTTTAAGACATATGACTTTATGACACCTTGTGAATCCCCCAATTGTTAAACATAACACATTAAAAAAAAACACATTAATAAAAAAAAGAGAAAAATTATATATATAGCCCTTAAAAAACAATTCAAAATTTTTATTTTTTTCGCTTTTTCGAAACAATCTACACGTTATATGCATAGTAAGTATATCGCTGTAAAAATATCGTGCCATTTTGTCTACTTTTTGGTAATGAAACGGTTGGTTTTAAAATTGTTTTTCAAATTCCTTCAAAGTTGAATTAAAATTTTTTTTGCTTCTACAGAAAAATTTTATAACTTTGAGCTAATACTAGGGATGCCAAACGGGAAATCCGCAATCCCGGGTTTTTTATGAGTCCCGGGATTTTTAACATATCAACTTTTATGTACAAAAATGTTCGTTTTTTTGAATTTTTATACTCTATACAAAAATAGTTCTTATTTTTGAGTTTAATTTTTGTTTTTGGAACACAGCGAGTTTTTAAAATTTTCATTTTTTGCTTGTTATATGATGACTATTTCTGGATTTTTGTATTTTGCTTAATAAAATCCATTATTTTAAGTAAAAACGAAATTTGCAGATTCACATCTCAATTTACAATTACGTTTAGCAAGTTCAGCTTTGGCTTAAGACATAATACCAAAATAAAAATGATTATTTTTATGCAAAATATAGAAATCAATAAATAATTGTTATATATCAAGCAAAAAATAAAAATTATTAACGATCCAATTAAAGTACATTAAGAAACTAAAGAATAAAAGTTGATATAATTATAACAATTAAGTCGTTCTATTTATGAAATAGCTCATATTCTTTCCGGTCCAAAAATAATAAAAAATTTTCTTAAAAAACATATTTATAAATAAACACTATCTGACGTATTCATAAAAAAATTATTTAAACTCGAAATCTGTTTTAAGAAACATTTGTATAAACATTTTGTTTTAAAATAAATTTCAAACGTACTTAAATTATTGATTATGAATCTCGCCCTAAACCTGGAGGTGTACTGCACTGCAGTCGACATAGTGTTACAGTTTTTAACTCATCTATAGATCTCGATGAGGGACTACAATTTGCCGTGTATTAATGTCGTCACAACTTAATTCACATTAAAAATTGAATTGCTGTCAAAAAATCGAAATGAATTAATCTAGAAATACTAAGAGATACGTATGTATATTTTTTAAGCTTTTTCCAGAATCTGATCAGTTTGATCATGTGTGAGGCCAGTGTTATAAACATATGTATAAACTAATTTGATTTGTTGTTTTCTTTTTTTAAAATATATGTTATGTATATAAAATCTTTTGAATATTCAAAAAGTGTTGTTTATTTTAAATAAAATCGTATCTTAAAGAACACATTGATCCCAAATCCCGGAATTTCGGGATCGGGGTTTTCAAAATTTAGTCCCGATTGGCATCCCTAGCTAATACCATCTTGTTGATTAAGTGCGATATGTACATGCAAACCTATATGTGCATTAGGGTTTTCTAAAAACTAATTTGTACCAGTAACCCCATAGAATTTAAAATTAGTTAAAACCAATAGCTGAAATATTTGTTTTTTTATTTCTTTAAAACGTTCCTGGAAACCTCTGTTAAAGCTTTTTGTACACGGCGTCGCCATTTGTAGTCCGATCATAACATAATACACATCTTTATTCATGGCTTGTTTTTGGCTTCATATTTGTCTTTAGGGACTTTTTAATTCCTCATCAAATGTTGGGCGTCTTTAATGCCGTCTCGGAGCCTTTCATCCTAATGTCAAATTTTTTGCAGGCTGCGTGAAAGCCCTTTAAAAACTCTATTTCTTTAAATAAACTCACTTTTCTGACACACCGCAAATTGGGCCCCCTTTTTTTCTTTTTCACATACATGTTCCATTAAACCAGTTCGAACCCAATAGAAAACAAAAAAAATAATCAACCAGTCACGCCCTAGAGTGAAAGGTATCTCAATAAAGTTTTTGAAACTGTAAATAATTTTTTTTTTTTTGGACGCCCCAAAAAACAAACAGCACATTTGGCTTTTTATATAAACCGCCGTTTTCAGCAAATGTTTTTAGGAACTGGAGTTCTTTCACATTAATTTAAATTAGTAGAAAAACGGAGTAAATTCTTTTGATTTTTTTGGATATACGTATAAGCTGAAATCTCCTATAACAATCAATAATATTTTACCGATCTCGCTCTGAATATTTTGAAACGCAATATAAATATTAAAAATATTTCCAAAATATTTATCAAAACAAAAATTATTTAATTAAGTACTCAAATCACTGATGTTATACGTAGGGAAAAATCCCTATTCGCAGGGATTTTCTTATAAAAAAATCATTAAAATTAAGGGACTTTTAAAAAAATTTGGCAAAACTGTATAGGTATATTTGGCAATCTTTTTTGATTTGGAATAAAATACTAATAAAACTGTTGATACGGCTACATTAAAAATTGTTAAATTCCTTTGAGTGATCGCTTGCCACCATTTCAATTTTGATTTTAAGGTAAATTTGTGAAACGTTCTTTTACAAGAATTAAATTTTTTAGAGCAACACATTTTTGGAGTATAGTCACCCAAATAAAAAATTTGAAGGACAATTTCATTTTCCTTCTTTAGTCGAAATTAGCTATATATGCTCTATCACTGCCACATGAAAACACAGATAGCGAAAAGTGTTTTCACACCTATTAAATATTTTACCTCCTTCACGTAACCACTAGTTTTATTAAAAAATTATTTGAATTTGCAAAATGTTTGGCTAGATCTAACATCATTTAACAGTTTCATAATAAGATTCTACAATTATCTTCTTACAAATACAGTTAGTGTATCAATAGAATTTGGTAAAAATAAAGCTAAAGTTTGATCTATTTACTGGTCATGCAATTTTTTTTTTGGATTTTTCCAAAAAAATTTTAAAACTTAAATTTCCCGTTGGAGATGACGTTGAGCATGAAAATCTGTTTGCATAAATGCACAATTGAACAGTCAAAGTTCACGAGTACATATTGTTAGACAAATTTACCAAGTCTGTGTAAATTAATTATCATTAAATTTTTGACAGTTTACTTCTGATTTTAAGGATGTTTGGGATCTAATGGGTTAAACCGGTTAATTTCACTCGATTAACCGATTACCCGACGCACAGTGGCGCCATTTGAGTTTTTTCGTTGCAAAAATCATATCTTTTGAACCGAATAAGATAATTGAACAGTTTAAACAGCATATGGTAGATAACTGTTCAGCCTATGAAATGAGCGTTTGGAAAGGGTGCTACGCTTTGTAGGGGCCTACTTATGGGTTATCAAAGTTAAAATTAGTAGAAAAATCAATTTTATGGTAACTAAAAAAAATTATTTTTACATTTTTAGATTGTTTTTATTTTTTTCTTTAGGGTTTTATGTTTTAAATTATTACCCAACAAATTAAAAAAAAAAATTATTTATTTTTTTAAATTTATTTTTTCAATTTTCTGTAAAATATTCATCACAATTCGTAAGAGAAGGTATATCTAAAAGACTAACCATTTCTAAACTATAATTATTTTGTAACTCTATTCGTGACTTCACATGCCGCAGGGAAGAAATAAGTGGATCGGAAGATGCTGCCAACATGTTGAAGAGGTCCTTATTTTGCCTTACCCTTGATGCTTTGAATGTGTTCTGCAATCTATATTTTTTATAAAATTTGTTAAGAGACTCCTGTGCTTCTTCAGAAAGCTCTCCAATTGGCAAAGGCTGGTACTCAATTATATCTTTGCCATGCGCCAATATTTTATGGACGGTCGGGGTCAACTTCTTCTGTGGATACATTTCTGCTAAAAGAGATGCAGTTTTCGACGCATATTCTCCATATTTTGTAGAATTGACATTTTCTTTGCAGTTTAAAACATCCAAGATCGTTCCCAATCTTTTCACGATTTGATTGTCAATTCCAATGATTCTAGTTACTGCCTCATCATTTTCAAAAAATCTCCTAGAAGTGTTTCCATCGTTTGAGTTACCGTATCCGTGCTTGGGACAGTCTACTTTTAGTCCAACTTGTTTAAAAAAAGCATCCTGTATTTGCTTCTTTCTGATCTTTTCCTTATCCTTTATTGATGTATTTTCATCGAAGTTTTCTTCCTCTTGTGGTAGGGTATATGCCAGTTTTAGCAAGAATTCCATACACCTTATCCTTGCGTGCAATGGTGACATTCCATATTCGTAATTCTCCTCATTTGTAGAATCGTTTAAATTACCAAAGTTCTTCTGACAAATAATAATATAAAATCGATAAAAAAAATATAAAAATAATACGAAAAAAGGGGTTTAGATAGGTTTTTGCTAAATTTTTACCTCCAATATAATTCTGTCTATGATAACTAATTGAAATATATTATAATTAAGCAGAAAAAGATACTAATCTTAAACTCTTTACAACTAATTATATAAAATTGAGATGTAACATATTATATATGAAATAAATTGAATTGAATTGAAAAAAGTTCTTCTGACTCTTTTTGCAAATCGGGCATGACATTGTTGAGGTTGTTCCTGTCAGTTCGTTTACGACTTTTCCGTCAACCATGGTCAGGTGGAACTCGTAATTGCATTCAATATATTTTCCTTCTCCAATTTGCAGCTTTGTAGGCTTAATCTTGCTTATTTGTTCTTCAATGTCCTTCACCGTAGTCCTTATGAGTTCTGCCGATTCCCTTGCAAACTGAAACATTATTGGTCGGCAATAATGCACTGATGACGGACGTGGATTTTTCCAGTGTAGGGAATCATCCGATTTTAGCCGCAAAGGAACAACAGATGCCATAAACATATTTCCGTCCGATATTGTAGCGTCATCGAAAGATATCCTTTGCTTATAAACGCTTTGTCCGGATGATCCATCGCAGCCCCATTTGCTGATCTCAGGAAGAATTTTCACTTCCGTGAAAAACTTTGGTGTGGTTGACTTTCTAAACAGTTCAAATAATTTTAAATTGTTCAACGCCATGTTTTCAGTACTTAAATTGTTTAATGGTTTCAGTAATTGTTGTGCCAACTTTCAGGCGTAGACTAATCCAGGCATTATGCTTATTTTGCAATATATAGGCTTATGCTACCATGCCTAAAAATTTACCTGTTCCCTGCATACATATGGATTTAGGCTGAATAATGCAATTTTGATATTATGCACGTATCCAAATAAGATTTGTGCCTACCTGTAGGGACCATAAGTCAATATTGTTCCTGACCATTTGTACGCCAAAGTATTGTTTATGTGAGGTACGTACCTGCTAATTTCAATGAGTAGTTTTTTTCAAACTATTAGATCAAACTACTGTCAGTCAAAACATATAAGGGATGGACGCCATACAATTTCTGCAACCATGTCTTTTTGAACTTTTTTACCTCTAGAAGCCAAACGGGCACGTACGGGCAGATAAAACCTTTTGAATTATGTAAAGAAATAATCAAAGAACAGGTTTTGCACGTATGGCAAATATAGAAAAATATAGTTTTTTTTATTTTCCGTCAAAGTTGAAAAATAGTGAAAAAACGGATAGTTTTTAAATAGTGATTTACCAGGAGAAACACAAAGCAAACAGTTAATTTTTTTTTTATCATTATACATTTAATAAATACATCAATCAATACAAATAAAAAATAAGGCGATTCGTTACCTATTTTTCGTGATATTACACCTGAAATCGCAACAAATTGACTAAAAATTGTGTGTTTTTTTGAAAACCGAAAGTCGGTCAACTTTGAACGGTTATATCTTCTAAACTAAAAATGTGATATTATTAAGAGTGGCATATTTGAAATCGTTGAAAAGTTTCCTATAACATGGGTTTATTCAAAACTTCGTCGGCACTCATGAAAATTTTGATTTTTGCAACCTCGCTTGCTCTACGGGCGCCACTGTGCGACGTAAGAAAATTTAAAATTTTTTGTAGTATTATAACGTATTTTTTTGTGTTTTTAATTATTTGTTACGTCTCATATACAAAAGGTATGCGTTTAGAAAATATTTTTTTATGCAAACAAAGAAGGGATCTACATTTTAAATAGGTCTTTGCTGTCAATAGTTTTTTGTTTCACGTACTTTTTAGATGGGCATTTCCATTGTGGCGAGACGTGATATTTGTACGACAAAATGTAAAAAAATTAAATAAAGAAGTCAAATTTGTAAAAAATCTTTTTATATGACAAAGTAATAAAGCAAAACTATATTCAGAAATAAATTTACAACAATCAACGCTAACGATTTGAAGATATAAGCAAAAATATGCACGGGCGTGACGTTACAAACGAGCGATTACCCGATAGAAGCTAAAGCCCGATTAAACTAACTCCCTAATATCTAGAGAACGGCAAGTTTAAATATTAAGTACAATCCTCTTGGTTATTAATGCCCAACATCCGATAAAATGTGGACGGGATTGGAGAAGTGGGCATGGCACAAAAAAGATTTATTTATATCTGAAAAACGGCATTTATAACTTATTTTATTAAACACCTTTCAAAATTTGAACTCCAACTTACGATTAAATAAAAGTGTGCCAAATTTAATATTTTTATGAGAAATGAACTAAATAGTCTGCACAAATTTCTATTTCTTAATTCTCTAGAAAATTAGTGCCTTTATTAGCTTAAATAATTCATACATTTATAAAAATATATAATTAAACAAGTAAAAATTACATATTGAGATGTGCCAAATCATATATACACTTCGCGGTAGTTAAAACAAATGATATGGGCGCTATTGTGCCAAAATCCTTATTCCGAAGTTTATTTTCATGTGCGATAAGTGAAATAGTACGTCGATTACCCCGATTGTTAAAACTAAACGAATCTCATGTTTTGATAATATATAAAGAAACCTACTTGTTTTGTAAAGAAACAAGTAGGTATTTGGCTACAACTCGGTTCTATAACCGATTTTTTTTGTGTTCACCAGCATTATTAAACTTGGGTTGTTCACGGAAAGCTGCTTAGCACATTATATCGTTATTTAATTATATTCACCACAAGAAAATACATTTATAAAATATTTTTGTAAATATATTTTGCTGCAGTTAATATAACTACATAACCATATAACCTGTTAATCCGCCTTTTGTGAACAAGCCAACTGACTTTATATAAAACTAGCATTTAACCCGCTACTTCGTTAGCGTCTCCTTTTCTTTCGTGGACATATTTTTACGCCAAAGTTTATGTTTCTAGGTTTTATCCCGCTACTTTGTAAGTTACGAATGTGATATTTATATTTTTTATTGAACATGAGCTTATTTTTTTGATGAACATAAGATAGGGAATTTACCCGTTTTTAGCTTTTTTAACCTCTAACCATAAAAATTTTCAAAACTCCCATCCTAGGGAATCGATTTAGCGAGAGGCCAACCTCCCGGCCAAATTTCAACATTTTAGCTTCAGGCGTTTAGGACGTGCGATGACGAATCAGTCAGTAATTTTAAATTTTTATATTATATAGGTAGATGAAGAAAAATGTTTTGAAAAAAAAAAAACAGAATTAGGTACGATTTCAACCCTTAAACGTTCAAATTTCGAAACGCATCAAATTTGTATTTATATTTTTTAGATAAGTTATCAATTTGATATATTTTTTATTTTAATTGTTGAATTAATTTAATTAATAATAAAAAAAGATAGATGGCATAGCAAAAAAGTTTTAAAATACCGAATTTCAAAACAGTATCAGGCACTTGTCCGGTTAATTTTTTTAGTAAACAACAATAAGTACTAAATTTTTGAATAAAAAAAAAAATGTTTTGTAAAAAAGTACCAAAAATAGTTACGGTTTTTACCCTTTAAATGTCCGAATTTCGAAAAAGTACCAAATTCATATTTGGATTTTTTAAATAAGTTTCAAATGTGACATAACCCTTATTTCTATGGTTCAGGGTTTAAAAGATAGATGGGGTCACAAAGAAGTGCCAAAATACAGGGTTTACCCCGTTACTCCGTTAAAGGGTTGAATTTCCAAAAAGAACCAGATGCCTGTCCGCTTATTTTTCTAAAGAACAACGATAGGTATTAAATTTTTTTTGTGTCTCTTTTAGTTTTGGAGATATAAGATTACCGAATTTACCCGTTTTTTGCCTTTTTTACCCCCTAAACATTCGAATTTCCCAAAATCCCGTCTTAGTGGATTGATTTGGGGAGAGGCCAACCCCTGGTCCAAATTTCAAGTTTTTAGCTTCAGGCGTTTAGTCTGTGCGATGATGAATCCGTCAGTCAGTGTGTGAGTCAGCAACGTTACAATTTTATATATATATATATGTAGATGAAATTGAAAGATTACAAGAAGACTTCAAAAATTAAATTTTTATCGGTAAAGATTAGAGATTTCAATTGAATTTCAATTTATTTATAAAAGTACTATTACAAACTATTTCCGCATGTTTTGTTCCTTTTAACTCATACAAGGAGCATTGGGCCGCACATTCCAAAAGACTCTTCGTTTTTATTGAATTTTATCAATTTGTTTTAAGGGCCTAATATTGTAAAACGCAACGCGTTTGTAATTTTGTTGTATCACAGAAAAAAGTTCTTTTTTCAACTAAAAAAAAAAAAATGGTTTAAAAAACATTTAAATTTAATTAATGTGATGATTGAATCAATTATTTTTTTGGTTGAAAGAAAGTTAAAAATATAATTTTGATTTAATTAACATTTTAGTTGTTTTGAAATAAATTTTTAATTTAAATATTAAAAAATGTTACCCTTAATTTACCCTTGTAGAATTGTTGTTGGAAATTGCCAATATTTAATAAAATAAATTAAGACATTGTTTGAAATGGTAAAGTTTTTTGATCATTTTTTTAATTAAAATTAAAAGAAAAAAATATTCACAATTTTACAATTTATAGTAATCAATATAATCATTTTGATAATAGGTGGAAAATCAACAACTTGTTTTATTGATATAAATTTGGTGATTAAACAATTGTTAATGTTTTCTGTGTAGATTTCTACAGAAAATAAAAATTTATAATATAATAATATTGTTTTTTTACAATGAATTCCCGTAGAAAGCAATAACAAAATTATAAAATATTTTTGAATTTGATTTTGCTTTCAATTAAATTTTTGGCATTGCGTTGCTTTTTGCACAATTAGGCCCTATACCACTAATCAGTATAAAATTGCAGTTTACTTCGATCAGACCTAGCAGCGACTTTATTTTGAATTTCTGTAAATGTAAAGTATCTACAAATCATTTTAATCTATAATTAACATTATAGTCTTAATGTCTTATAAAGCAATAATTTCACATTTGTAAAACATGAAGATACATCATTCATATGCAGTTTAAGAAGAAACAGATCTAAAGCTCTCCGTTTAGGCACACCAGAAGTTGTAATAGACGGCATAGAAAAATGTGTCAATCGTTGCTGGCTTATCGGCTTAGACCAGAGATTTGAAGTACCCCCACAAAAAGTAGTGCAAAGGTGTGAAGTAGCACGAACTAGGCGACCAATTCACAGGTCCATTTCTTAAAATACGTTTGGCTCACAAAAGTGATGTTTTCACGCACTGTATAGCATGTTGCGCCATCTTTTTAGAACCATTTCTTTTCCAAATGATTTGAAATAACATGAATAAAAAAAAAAAAAATCACGAATAATTTGTATGTAGCGTAGCGTACGGCATTTACGGTAATGTTGGCACCGGTTTCGGACTTAAAGACAGATGGGCCGATGACCCCTTCATATACGAAACGGACCTAAATAGTATTTTTTCTGGATGTAATGGAGCCTAATGAGGATTGTACGACACTGCTGCTTGTTTACATACCCGCTAAACCAGAAATGGGCCTCATCGCTAAAATGACTTAACGATAAAAATCTGGTTGACCTTCCATCCAGTTGATTGCCATCAGATTTATCGGACACACGGAGCAACTGATGATCCGCTGACTTTAATTCTTGCACCAGTTGGATCTAGTATGAATGTAGGCATATTTCTTTAATCAAAATTTTAAAAGTAGTGGACTGGCAGAGACCGAGTTACTAAGAACGGTATCGGATCAATAAATTCAAATTATCTGTCACACTTCGCCTACTGCGGCTATGGCTTATTCTGTACGAACGGTACATGATCGATTCGAATGAATATTATTCAAAAGAGTAAGTGTGGTCATGAATCGATCCATAGTACTGCGCATTAGCTGCTCAGATGAGCCATTATGCTTACCATAAACTTGAAGTGATTTATAAGTTTGGCGAACAGAGCGCGAATTTTAGAAATAAATTTCCACGATTTGCAAACGTTGTTCTGGTTTAGTGATTGGCCAAAGTCAACTGAAAAAAAAAATCAAGCACACTTCATTAGTATGAAAGTTTGCTTTACAGAAATTACAAACGGTATGAAAAAGTTATACTCACAATTTTCACCTGTGTTGAAGATTATAAAAAAATTTTAAATATCGAGCCATAACCGCAAAAAAAGCTCAAGCGACAAAAACAAAACTTTACAGTAGAGGGTTTTTTTATTACTCGTATATTTCATAAAAATTTTGTATGAAAAGTGGCGCTTAAACTAAAATTGTTTTTGCTATAAAATCGTAATGGTACCTTCTGCGACCATTAGATTTTAGGATATGATGTAAGTGTTGCCAATAAATTCATTTATTAAAAAAAAGCAAAAATTAAAAATGTTGTCGCTTAAGGTTTTTTGCAGGTTTTTGATCAATATTTTACTTCATATCAAACTTTAGTAAAAGCTTTTCAAATTTGTTTATCTAGGAAAAAATAAGAAACACAAAATTAGAGCAACCACTTTAATTGACTCAAAGTTTGTTTTGTACTTAAAGCCTCTAAGGTCTAGTTCCATTATGTTTGAAAATTTATGAATTAAACATTTTACACGTCACAACATCTTGGTAATAAGGTGCCTCCCCTACAAAATTTTACACTGACATCAAGGTTTATAAAAGAATAATTACCGCCAGCTTTAATTTTCTTATCAATAGTAATACGCAATTTATTAAAGTTGAATTAATTTGTTTCGTTAGCTGTTTGGGAGCTATTAGCATTACCGACGTAAGTCAGGTTATCCAGCGGTAAAACGAATGAGTCAAGAGGCTTAATAGATGGCATCATTTAGCTGGCACAAGCACTCTTCCCTACATTCCATACTTATTTTTTTCACAAAGGTTTTCAATGGGAGCAAGCCCTTCCACACTTACCTCCTCTAGGTCTGGCTTCACACTGTGAAAGTTATCTTTCAGAAAGTCTGAGTTTATTGGTGAGAGGGGAGAAAATAATATTCTCTTTCCAATAAACTCGAACGTTCCGAAAGAAAACTGTCATAGTGTAAAGCCAGACTTACAGAAATTCTAAAAGGATTTCAAATGAAGCACTTTAAAAAGGGAATAAAAAGACCGTAGCGGTTGACTTCAAGGGTTGGTGCCTAACGCAAACGTGTTAAAATGCGTTAAAAATAAAACAGAAAATTTTTAAAATTATATAATTTTATAATTAATTTTAGCTTTTTTGTTTTGTGCGTTTTGTTTTAAAATATAAAAAACATAATGTACATCGATTTATGAATAACTATAATAAAACATACGTAAAAACGGAGAAAAATTTTTAATATTATCTGGGCTTATACGCAACGCAAAGTCGCGCTTACGTAAGAGTACCTATGTATTTATACAATAGGTTCTTAAGGAAGATGGAACAGCTGATTCACAACGCATTCCTTTACGTAAGAGTAACGAAACCAAAAAAAAAAATAAAAAAAACAAATATTTTATAACTTCTTTCCTTTCGCAAAGAAGGGAGTGGCTGATGTCACTAAGAACAAGAAATTTAAAACTGAACAACTTCGTTTCTCCCTTTTTAAATAAGGGAGTAGGTAGTGAATGTGTTTTGACCATATTTTGAAAGGTCTTTTTAAAAGAAATTTATACCTTATGGAATGCATGTTTCTAAAGGCAACGAATGTTTTAGAAAGGAGTATAGAGGCCTTCGAAAAGCACTGTCACTTGTGGTCCTATCAATATTTACCGCTGGGTATTGGTTCTATATGTATAATATGTATTAAATTATAATTCAATTTCTACTCTTGTACTATACATGTTCAAGTAAAATCATTTTAAAAGAGTAGGATTATATTGGCGCTATTGTAACGGCTAAGGAGAGGCTCCAGTTTCTTTCGTAGGAAACATAATGAAATACTTGTTACATATAAATTATGCTGTTAACATGATACAAAATTTCTTGTAGAGTATCAAAGAAATAAATTAAACCTGATATAAACTTTGCCGGAAGTATGTTTAATAATAAGAAAGAAGAAAAATTAAAACAAACGCAAGAAAATGTCAACAGTTTCTTTAGAAAAAACATTAGAACAGAAAAATAGTTAGACGTGATATAACAACTACAAACTTTAAATATTGTATACGTCGAATTTACCTAAAATTGTCAAAAGACTAGAGATAATTCTTAGCCATTATATACTATGTAGATGTTTGCGAAAAAAGAAGAATGAAAACTAAAAAAAAAGAAATATTTGTTTTCTTTTCTGCTACGTCCAGTATTTATATTTAGAGCTGGGACATACACAGACAAAGCTGGTTAAACCCACCTGTTTTAATTAAACCTACGTGATGTCAAATGTTAAAAATTTTCCGAAAGTACAAGTCATACTTAGTTATACGTGTTGACATTATTTTTTTTTGTCATTTCTTTATTTATCTTTCTTTTGTTTTCTTTTTCTTTAGAGTTTGTTTTCTTCCTCTTGCCTGACACAAAAGCTCAATTGTCATTATGTTCTAATTGAAAACATTCTTAAATGGCAAAGACGTGTTAATGAGTGTAGATAAAATGAAAATTTTCTAAAGAAAAAAAAACATTATTTTTCTCTACTAGAAACTAAAGCTGAAAAATTAATTTTTAAGGTGTTGCAAAAAGGGTAAAAAATAAAGCGAATTGAACCAAAAAAAACATAAAAAATTTTTATTTTTTTTTTTGTTAAGAACAGTATGTCATAACATTCAATGTCATAATACATATAAGCCTGGTTTTAAAATGTGCCAACCTTAAAACCTTCCCGTTATTAAAGTCCTTTCACACTGTATTTGAACCATTTTCAATTAAAAGGAAATTTCTCTCATTTTAATGTACTTGTCATATTTACGTCAAATGTATAATTATTATTTCTATTATTTTTATTTGGAAATATCAACAATAAAACAATAAATGGCATTAAAAAATACTCGCAACACAATAAAAAAAACTAAATACTTATAATTTGAATGGTGTATTTGTAGAATACCGTTAACAGTTGCATAAATATACGTACGCAGTCCCATCAACACACACTCTGTTATATATCTTTTTTAGTAAAACCATTTCTAGACTAAAATAAGAAAGTATAATGAGAAAGCATAGTTGGTCAAGCCCGAGCTTTTAATGTCCTACACCACAGAATTTAGCGACACATTTTCGGGAGTGTCCCCTATTTGGGAACAATGGACAATCATCAACCCCCAGATAGTAATTATGTTATGAGGTAAAGATTCATATTAGAGTTTCTTGTACCGACTATTATATTAATATTAACATCTAAATGAGATTTGCTTGCTTAAAGCGATCTTGGAGAGGGGGTTAATATGGGAGCTATAGTCAATTCTTGACCTTCTAGGACAACATTTTAACATGACATAGACTATATTATAAAAGTTATTGTCGCCAAAATTTATATCAGTACCAACATTTATAAGGAAGCTATTTTAGTATTTGTATATATGTTAAAATATGTAAATGCCGGCTTAAAAAATATTTGGTAAGACAATCTAAAGAGTGTTCCAACCATAATGCACTATTTTAATTGTGAGTCAGACCTTAACGTCAAGTTTATTGCCCAACTAAATTTTACATTTCTTTGTTTCAGTGTTCGACAAATTCAATCATGGAGAGGTTCACACAATTGTTGAAGCCTTTTACGAAAATGGGCGTTCAAATAAAAATGCATTTCGTGCACTTATGGGAGAATTGCGTGCAAATTTCAGAAAACCGGGTCTGCAGGAAATGCGAAAATACCTCTACATGCTCGCCCAGTTCGTTCTGCGGAAAACATTGCTGTTGTTGGAAAATTAGGTCTGCCAATCAGTTACCGTGAATGGTTTTCGCTATCGCGAGATGATAACGGACTTCTTGTGGCCAGAAATTGAGGATATGGACCTGGGGATATTTAAAAGAAAAAGTGTACGTCAATAAACCATTAACAATTCAATAGCTTACGGATGAAACAAGTCGGCACATTAAGGACATTGAACCTCAATTATGTCTTAGAGTCATTAAAAACATGGCCCATCGGCGAAGCCGTGGCAAGCATATGGCAGACATTTTATTTCACATATAATTGTTATAGAGTCATCTATATTAATACAAAATATAAATTTAATTAAGCGAAAACTTCTTTTTAATTTACAATTAACATCGTGCGTTTTTAACCTTAATATTGTCAAAAAAATATTTTTGAGCCAAATTTAATCTAAATACTAACATAATAAGATTATTTATGGGTACAAAGACTATTCCGGCAAGAAGTTTTATGGGGGTCACGTGAAATTATGGACCGCTTCTCACCATTGTCAATAGGCGTCGTCCTTATTGCAAATGAAACTTTTGTACCATATTTAATCAAATTGTCTTCAAAACTGCGACCTGTGCTTTGTGCACGAGGTACAGACAGCTCGCCCGCCAGTCACCCAGCCGGACGGAGGAACGGACATCGTTAGAACGACTCAGAAAATGATTCAAAGTCGCTCTGTATACTAAAAGGGGGTATGACCAATATTTTTAAGTGTTACACACAGCAGTGCAAACGCATAATACCCTCTACACTATTGCGGTGTTGGGTATAGAAATATTTGGGTGCTTGTGTACTTGTTTTATAAGCATTTTGGTAAACATATAAACGATAAGCGAAAACTAAAGTCCTTTTCATAATTATGAACCTGAATCATAATTGTTGCTATTTACTGCTGACAGAGAATAAAATAAAAAAAATTAACTAAAAAAAACAAAAAAAAACTTCATGAATAATGCAAAAACACAACATTGAGTTTCAATTTTGCTTTGCGTTATTTTTGTTAAAAGAAGTGTGTTCCATTTAGAGACAAACAAGTTAACAAAAAATAGAAAAGTTAATAAAAAAAAAAAAAAAAAAAAATAGAATCAACAAGAACAACACAAATACACATAAATAGAAAAATAGCTAAAGGGTTTTCAAATCGGGACTTCTGAACTCTTACAGTTGATAGCGGTTGTATTGTTGAAGTTACATCTATCGAGTTGACTGTCATTTGTTCTAGCGGCTGGATATACGAGTACACAGCGTTCAATAACACGTGCAAATGATAAATATTTATATAAAATAAAAACATTGCTTCATCATCAGCGCTGAGGAATGAACATTCTGGATGAACTGGTACGTTAACAAAAAAAAAAAAAATGTACAATACCAATACCAAATTTGGGACAACACCAATCCACATGAAATCCAAAGCGACCAATGCAAACAAAAAAGTTACTGTTTAGTGTGGATTTTGGATTTATATATATCTCATCGGCGTCATCAGCTTATATATATTTTTACGAAATTTTATATGGACACCAATGACTTATGATTTCGACAGGGCGGCGCATTCTATAGGAGAGAATTGAGGTCATTCGCACCTTATGTGGAGGTGATATGAACTGGCCACCGAAATCATGCGACTTGATACTATCAGACTATGTATAATGGGGTTTTCCTAAGTCGTAGGAATGCCAAAAGCCACAAAGCACAGTGAAGCTCAAATTCAACATAATGCATGCCATAGAACAAATTGGATCTGATTAATACGCCAGCATCATGAAAACTTGGAGGTCGAGGATGCGCGTCACAAAGAGAAGCTGTAGAGGACAGATGTACGAAGTTCTATTCCATACATAATGGCATCGAAAAGGAGCGCTTAATGAAAGACCCTTTATTAACAAGTGGTGAAACTACTTTATTCTATAGATTCGACTACAAACACTTTCACATGTAGTATCCAAAAATACGAGGATGTTTGAAAGAATTAATTTTTGGACTCAGCAACAAAGAAATTTTGTCGTTTTCATATCATCGATATATATTGACCTAAGCCCACATTAAGCATGTATTATGGGTCCTTTAAGAATGCTATATCGCTGATGAATTAAAATGTACTGGAGACTAAAATTAGGCAGAACATTATTAGCTACAACTAATGTAAATGCGCTTTCGAAAAAATGCTTAAACCAAATACTAATTTTTGCAGAGTTTATAGTATATTAAACTTTATTGTCGAATAACTTAATCTACAGCATAATCGTTTGTTCCCTTATACCAACATTATTACAAACTTGAAAGAGATTTCAATAAAATAAAGTGTTTTTCAACGTATGTAGTTGTAAAATGTGCAGCAATAGCTATCTCCCATCAATGTTCTTTGACAGTTAGTTTTAATAAGTGAAACCCTTTAGTTCTTCTTTTGGATTGTGCTTATTTGATGTCTAATTATTTTTCTTTAAGTAGAAAAGAAATAATATCGCACAAAATATGCTCGATTTATAGCTCTTACCAGAACTTCCGGCGATAGGTTCCAGCATTCCTGAAGGATATTCTCTTTGGCGACTTCAAGAGATTGTGGTTTGTTGACATTGACTCTCGAATTCAATAAATCACACAAAAAGTCTAGAACAGTTAAATACGGGGATCTTGCTGGCCACTGCATATTACAAAAACGAGAAACAAGGAAATCCGGCATTTTATGAAAAAAAAAATCATTACAATTATTCCACGTCCTTAAGAAGAATAGCGCGAAATTTCTTTTTGTCATGTATTTTATATCTGTTTACTTCACAATTGTCAAAACAAAACGGATATTTAATGGCATTTGCAAAAATTGAAGCATCAATCCATATACCTTGCAATACAGGTCCTGTATTAGATGCCGAATGTATCCTTTTCTTACAGTCGGTTATGTAGTAAGTAATCGCATGCCACTAAGTTGAGGGCAAAAATCATCATATCAATTTGGGTTTTAAGTATTAACATATCATGATCACCAAAGGTCTCACTATCCAACAATCAAGAACCTTTAAAGTGCTGGAGGCTCCAGCTTTTCTAAACGTTACCAAATTGGACCTTGAATTGTAGGACATAATCCCATAACGGTCTTAAAATAAGCTACTCAAAACGCATGTGTATATCCGAGAGAAATGCTATTAAAGGGCAGAAACCATAATTTAGTAATGTACATGATGTTATTTGTAAATTCGTAAGTTTATACCAGAAATTTCAGAATTATTTGCTAAATTCAAATACCATACATACAGGCGAAAGCTCTTTAAGTTTTCGTATTTTTCCATTGATAACTAAAAGGGCAAAACTGCTCCAGTCAACAGGCATCTAAAATTTTATTAAGCTGCGTCATTTAGTTTGTGTTTCATAATCAATGATAACAGACTACCTCGTGATTTGCGAAGAAAATTGAATTTCCCGTGGTTATTAAGTACTATATGGCATAAAATCCTTGTTAGAGAACGTATTTCTCCTTCATCCACCCAATTACCCGGATGGCTTGGCGGAAAGAAATTTGATTTAAACGGTGAAATCTTCTCACATAAAATTCCTATTTAAATGGCCAGACAAATATTATTTTTTGAAAGATTTGAAAAAATTGGAGAAACATTTGACAAAGTGTACAGAGCGCAAAGGACATAAAACCTGCGTACTCTAACTAATTTTTAAAAAGGACATAAAAAGGGTTCTTAATAAATATTAGAAAATTGTAAAAGTCTAAATACAATTTCTATATTCAATTTACCATATCGAACTAGATTACCTAGTAGTCATAACGAGGGTAAATTCCAACATAATTTCCATACTCCCCTCGTTTAAAGCAATAGAAAACCAAAACTTGAAACTAAAATAAAATATACATACGCATACTAACCAACACACTTATAAATTTACACATATAGAGAGCATTCAAATTGACATACTTTTCAGATTTTTAGTAATAAAAAACATTGGAAAAAGCAATAAAATATGAAAAAAAACATACAAATTTAAACATTTAAAACAAAGAGAATTTTTAGTTAAGAGTAGATGACATAACAACCTCAAGAGCACCTATGAAATTGAAAACTGTTATACTGGAGTATAAAATTTCCAAAAAGGGATATTCGAAAGGAATTAAGTTCGAATAACGTTATTTTATTTTCTCACAAGAGCGTATTTTCACAAAAATTCCTTTACAGCTTCTTTTGTTACAAAACTCTCCAACATAATTGATTTCTCTTTTATGGCTCTCTAATTATACTCTTTTTTCTAGGTGTGTTATGTTCGTAATATCCTTTTTAATGTACCATATTCGACTTTTATTAAAGTTTTCTTTTTATTCTCCACAATAATTTTGATTTAAAGTAATTTCTGTGAGAACAACGAAATTTTATCTTCGAATTCTGAATGTAGGATGGTTAAAAAGGATTTTTTGTTAGTTCCAAGTATGACAAGAGTAACTGTTGTTGTTGTTCGAGTGTGTACTTTTTTTTTGAGGTGCAATTCGTAAACAACAGATTCAGTTTGCAAACATTTAGTAGATGCGTTTTGTTGTTCGGTAAAAACGGTCCAATATTAAAAATACACGAATGCGATGTCCACTTTAATAATGTCGTAAATGTAATAAACCGCTAAAATACATATACAAAAATTTTTAATAAAATAAAATCCAGAATAATTTTTGAAATCAATTGAAACAACCAAAAAAAATTATTTGGAAAAAATTCATGGAAAAATATATTTATGAAAAGAAATTATTAATTTGTATATAAAAAAAAATAAGTTAATATTTAAGAAAAAAAAAGTAATAATAAAATCTAATTTCAAATTATACAAAATACATACAATGATGTATTACACATTTGTATCAGCTTGAGTTAACAATAGTGCTCTATATAGTGTTTCGTGTTTTCATTATGTTGATAAATCCTTTTTGGCATTCACAGCGGGTAAACGTTTCTTTAATTTTCTTCTTGGTATGTTTTCAAGTTTTTATTTCTTTTATAATATTTATTATACTCGATTGTGTATTTTATTTATGCTTAAACTACTACTTGTATATGTACGAAATACATACAAGTGTATCTTGAATGGATATGCTTTCATACAAAAAGTAATTAAAAAACTTTATGTGAAAGCATATAGTACATATATATTGTATAAAGTTTCTTTTATTTATTACAACATAAAACATATAAATGCGACCAGATTTAAAGACAGAAAGGTTGTACATGGAATTGTTAAACATACTTAATGAACTATCAGATGCGTTTTATATTCATAAGTAAAAATATTAAAGTATTTAAAAAAAAACGTGAAAAATTAGCCATGTTTATTTTATTATTTAAAGGGCAGGTTCTTAAATATCAAGTTCTTATGGCCAATTTCACCAATTCTATTTAAAAATAAATTCCTATTTAATTATAGTTTTTCACATGGTACAACTACAAAAGGTAGACTCGTTGCTACAACAAGTACCACAAGACAAGAACAACAGGCAATTTGTTTTTGTGTTTTCTACCGAGACTTCAAAAAAAGAGCAATACTGTGCCTTCAGAAACACAAAATAAAAACACAAATAAAAAAACAAAATCAAAACAATAAAAGTTTTTTAAAATTTTCCTTATAATATGTAAGTTTTTTTTATTTGCCGTAAAAAAACCGAAAATTCAGCAATTAATTTTTATTTATTGCATTTTACGAACGTTTATTAATTGATGATAATTAAAAGAAAAATTCATTTTTAAAAAGCACTTTTAATGCTTTTTTTAAACAATTTTTGAGTCCTTTCTCCAAATATGATTCTTTTATCAATCATACATCTAAATCGTACAAGGGGCACACTATTTTCAGCTTTTGTATTTTTTCCTTCAGACGAACAAATCTTTTCTTAGGTCCTTCAACCTTATTGACATGTATCTCATTGATTTTTTAACCATAACGCAATTGAAATACTTCAGAGTCTACCGAAGAGTCTTTTTTATGCATAATTGGGCTGAACAATTTTGGGCAAAACATATCCTGGATTCAAAAGGTTCTGAGCATTTTCATCATCATCCACTGAAACGTACCATATAGTCACTTCTTCGGCCGCACATGCACATTCTTCCGACCATTCCAAAACTTGTTTTTCACAATCATCAAGGTAAAGAGTTTGGTGAGGGCAGCCCACTGCTACAACCCCATCGGCTGACATGGAACAGATTGTAATTTGGGTATTTGAGACTTGGCCCCCCATAAAACCATATTATCCAATTTTTTAATTTCTGAATGGCCTTTTAACACCTTTTCCGCGCCTTCACCATCCGTTAGGGAATCTATTAGCAGTTGAGTGGCCCACTACCGCCCATATGAGCTGGGGAACAATTGTCTTTTCAGTACTATAGTGAAGAGTATAAAAGTTTCGGCGCAGCCGAATATAGCACATTTACTGGTTTCCCTGTAACGTTTCCTGTCTAGTTCAAAAATTAAAAAGGTTAAGGTTAGCAACAATTGTAATACAATGTTATCTTCAATTTTCGAATTATCATCACACAAAGATAATGAGCAAAAGCAAAAGGCAGACAAATTTAGATCTTTATGTAAAAGCAGTCAGCAAAGCAAATACTTACTTTAACCTTCATACGGCGTTCAAACTTTCTCATTTTAATGATCTTCGGGTCAAAATTGACCCACATAGTAAATTTTATATAATAACAAAATTTTTTTAATAAACACAGAAAAAAATGTTTTACAATTAAAAAAATGGTTTAAAAAGTATTTAAATTTAATTAATGTGATAACTGAATCAATTAATTTTTTAGTTGAAAGAAAATTAAAAATTGAATTTTGATTTAATAAACATTTTAGTTGTTTTGAAATTAATTTTCAATTAAAATTTTAATTAAATAACAAAAAATTTGCCTGATATTAGAGAAATTTAATAATTTTTTCTGTGAAGTATGTTTAAAAAGTTGATATATTATTTATAGCTTTTTTTTTGCATTTAAGCTGTATTTATTGTTAACATTCATTAGGAATGCAAGAGAACATTAAATATACAGAGCAATTCAAGTAATTAAAGGATGTCTTTAATTTTGTCGTTATATAAATTTGATAATAAATTATTGCATTGCCTGAACAAAGTTATTGTTTTACAGTGCTGTTTGCATACACATTTTTTACTGACTTATTTTTTTTTTTTTTTGGGAATATAGAAAGGAGGGTAGTATCCTTAATGAAACAAAATATTTATGAGAATATAGCTCTGCCTTTAATTACCAAAAGGTCTGGTAGCAATTCAATTTTGTTTTTACTTTTAGTTCCCACTAAAGTAATTTGCTACCGTAGCAACTGTTGTCCCAATTAGTAGGATGTAAAACTATTGTCTGCAGTCACACTGTGGCACTTCAGACCAGAACTGTTAAATCAAGAACTACACGCACACCTTAGTTTCATTCTGGTATAGCTCCTATTTCTTTGTCTGTATACAGTTATATATTCCAGGCATAGCTGATAGTCTGGATTGTAAGGTTTGGATAATATTTCAAATATTTCAATATGAAATACATGGTTCACTTTATTATTAGTACATTTCAAAAAATTGCATATCACAGGAGGTGGGCAAAATAATTGACAACTGGAAATCTTTAACAAAAATTCTAGAACTTTGCACAAGGTCGAGTACGACCCAAAGACCTTAAGTGCAAAAAATTTTATATATATTTTTTTCGCCAATATTTTTTCTAAAAACCGGACGAAGTTTTTGACATTTGAAATCAAATAGGAGTCATAAAATATCAAAAATATCATTCCTCTACTCCTAGAAAAATTTAATTTGTATTTCAAAATGGGTCAGATTTGAGCCGAAGAACTTATGAAGGTTAAAAAGAATTGCCATTGCTGTAAATAACAAGTTTTTGTTTATTATTTTTTTGCTGCGCTTGAATTCAGTTTTTACTTCTTTGCTGGTGCTTGCTTTTAAAAATAATAAAAGTTGGCTTGACCGATTTTACATTCTTACTTTTTTCGAACTAAAATTGTGAATCTGAGAAATGGGAATTTTCAAATTGTAGCAGGATTATCAAGATATTTTTTTATTAATAATAATTATTTTAAAACCCTCCACAGCAGGTGGAAAGGGTCTATATGAATTTTTCATTCCGATCTTAGACCCTATAAAGTAAATATGTTTTGGGTCCTTATGAGTAGCGAAGTTGATTAAGCAATGTCCGTCCGTCTGTCTGTTGAAATGGGGTTTCCGAAGAATCCAAAAACGTTGTTATATATTCCCGTTAATTTCTGTTAAATGAGTGTGACCACGAGTGCGTTTAATTTTTGTTGTTTTTTTTTGCGTTTATTTACACATAACAAACACGTTCATACATAATTTGCCGCTTAAATACAAACATGTGTTTTAAACGAAATAATGTACTCAACATATTTTATTATTTTGTGCGGGTGTTCCTGGGAGCGTGGTCTAACACGTTGCATTACGTTAGGTGAAACCTATTAAAGATTCGGCACAGCCGAATATAAAATGCTTAGGCCCGTTTTCACAATTTACCGATAGCTAAAGGAAGGATGTTATCGGCCGTGTAAATAGTATCAATTATAACAACTTAACTTTAACCCAAAGTGAGCGACAAGTGAAAGAAAGGTTCATCCAAGCAGGTCAGTTTAAGTAAAGTTGTACTAATAGAACACCTTTTATACGGAAGATAAAATTCTATCTTTAGCTTTTGGTAAGTTGTGAAAATGGGCCTTATTACTTTCTTTTCAAAATAGATTTAAAACTTATACATTAAGTTTTTTTTAATATTTAAACAGCTTAGTGAAACTTATTAAAAAAAATAATTCATTGCAAGAGGTTAGAGAAAACCCAATTTGAAAATAAAAATTGTTTAGTTGTAGAAACTTAACATCTTAATCAGGAAAATGTATATTTTAATAGTCCTATTGTGTCTATCCTTATTTCATGATTCCATCTTACTTGTCGGTCTCATTTAATTCATTTATAAAACAAGGCCACAAAAGCCTTGTCATTAGAATCACTCTTCCATCAATTGTAGTAAAAGTGTATGTCGTGTATAGCAGACAGATGTGTTAAATATTGCCACGGGTACCTGTCAATTACGATCACAACCCATGGTGCTGACATCAACATTTTCTTACATGATTGCATGAACCATGAATTTATTTTCTTTCTTAGCTCCCTTAGCTGTTTTACCTTTAGTAAAAAAGCATATTTCTTTGAATATCTACCACCTATCTCAAAACTAGATCCTACATCATATCCTAAAGTTATTTTTATCCCAAGGCTTAATCCCGATGGATAGTACAAAGGAAAAAGTATTTTATTCAACATCTTCATCTACTGGCATCACACAACCCGCTATATGACTGCTTAATTAAAAATTGAGCCAATATTCGGTGGTAAACAGTGAGTTCAAAAACTGGCAGGGGTTTTACCCGCTTAAAAGCAACCCAAGCCAACGTTTAATTAAAAGAAACTCGCTACAAAAAGTTCTGTAAATAAACACGTAAATTTAATTTAATTTAACAAGTACTTGCTGTAAAAAAAAGCTTAAGCTCTTGCAACAAATGAACTTTTAAGCATCACACAAATTAAAGTTCCACATATTTTCCCATTTTTAAAAGTCTTTAATAATTTAATTAAAAAACTTTGACATAACAAAAGAATAATGTTACCCCTTTTTACATACCCATAAATAAATATTTGTTGCAATTCTTAAATAAAAACTTTTTTATATTTTCTATATGCACAACACTAAAAATAAATTCCTCAAATTTCTTTGAAATAAATTTAAAAACTATTAAGTTAAAAAAAACAAATTCAACTTAAAACTTTTTTAAGGTTTAAAGCAAGAAAATAAAAAGAAACTTACAGGGCAACACTAAAGAATTATATAAAAAATAAACATTTTAAACTTTGTTGGTAACATATTAAACAAAATTTTTTTTACTACACTGGTCTGCAAGAAAATAATGTTGGTAGATATAGGCGAAAAATTTTGCTACGGATTTTAAAAATAATTTTTAAATCAAGTCAGATTTGTTTTTAAAAAATCATTAAAAGTAGTCCGGCTTTTACGTGCTAGCAAGCAACAAAAACCATATACTTAGAATGTAACAATTGGTTCGAGGTATTTTTCATAGTTTTGTTTAAAGGAGGATTTTAGTGCAGACTAGTGTAATTTTTTTTATTCTTAATGCGTTTTTCCTTCTCCTCAAAGATATCAGTACCCATACATATTTTTTTAAAGTTTATTTAGAAGAAAAAGAATAAAAAAATAACATAATAATTTGTTATAAAACATATTGTTGCTTAAAGTCCTGAGGAAAATTAGTTGTAGCAGATTAGAAAAGTAAATATAATATTTTAACACTGTCCATTAGATTATACGTGCTTTATGGCCTTATGGCAGTTTGGGGATTTTGTTTTTTGTTTTAAATCTTATTTTTTGAGTGAGAGAGAAAAAAAGAAGAAAAAAAAACTATGGATACCAAATTTTGCAGGAAAAATGTCATTAAATGGCACTTTGCTAAGGGGCATCCATGTAACCTTAAAAAGTATGAATATGGCTGGCTCATCGAAGCTTTGAATGTACAAATTGTGGGAAAAGAATTACTTTTTTTGGTGTTGTTTTATGTAAAAAAAAAATTGACACGAAACAAAAAATCATTTCAAGTACAGTAGTTAATTGTTCTCCATCGAAAATAAATGAACTGGTTAGAAAGTTGAACCATTTCAAATTTAAAGGTTAAAGAAATTAATATCTTATCTTATGCCTGATTTTCAAATAATTTGGTTGAAATCTAGAAAATTCTTTTAAGGGGTTTAATACGATAGAAAATTTATAAAAGATGCAATACAACAAAAACAATATTTTTTTTTTTTTTACAATTTTATCATAAAATCGTGATATTGTCAACAATAATTCTACTGAATACAGCAAAATATTATAAATTTTCTATTTAGGGCGTATGTGAAACTGTAGCAAAGTACTCATGGCAGTAAAATTTTGACACTGTTGAGGTGATTAAAATTTCACTAGCCCGCGGAGCTAGTATAAATTCAGACATTAGCGTAGAAATTTTTGACAGCCACACAATCATCATAGACATACTCCCAGTTCGTGCAGCTTCGCATATTTAGCTGTGTTTATATAAGCTATTATAAGATCAAAAATAGTTACATATATAACTTCTATTACTTACGTTTATTGTTATTATAATTTGTGCATGTTGACATCAGTATGCAATTAAAGTAAAATACATAAAAAACCAATAAATAAATTTAAAATTCAGTTATTGACTACAGAACGCTAATAACATTTACATTACAAGCATTTTTGTTATATTGCCAAGGCAAAAGCAATCTTATTTAAGTGTAATTGGAAGAAACCAATTACAATATCATGGAAATATATTCTCACAGAAAAAATAATTATCAGATTTGAATATGAAATTTAATGAATATTGTTTTAATATATATTTTTTTTTTATCATAAAATTTTTATAAGAAATAAATTTTTATTTTTTTTTTGTGTGGGGCACTGCCTCGATGGCCTCTTTTATAGAAAAACTCCAAAGGCGGCCAAACAAAATTGTTCGAATCATCACATCCACTTCCTGGTTCGTAAAGAATTCGAAAATTCTCATAGACCTCTATGTGCCATCAGTGAAACTATTATAACAAAATATTCCAAAAAATATCTTACAAGTTAGAGTGCTATATTCAGCTGTACCGCATCTTTTACACGCTCCACCGACAGTTAGAGTATTTCGAGAGTGGGTTATATGGAGAAGTGTTTTCCGAAGAGTGGGCTTTTTATGGGTACTATGGGTTATAAAAGAAGTAAAAACAAATGAATTTTTATATTAATTATTATTTAAAAATCATTTAGCATATTGCGTTGACTCAAAATATTAAATACTGACACTTTTTCAGAAAACTGATTTCATACCACCCTGCAGCAATTTAAAAAAAAATGTCTTTTCTGCCATCTAAATTAGAGCTTCAATCGTTTTTCTTAACGTGAAAACTATATTACCAAAACATTTTCAATAAAACAAACTAAATAAACGATCTGTCAAATAAGATTTTCCAACCGGATAATGTTGATTTCGGGTTCTAAATAAGAAATCTTGACATGAAATGCGTGACCTTCTTATTAAGGTAGCTCAGTAATCTTGTTATTTCACAAGTAGCTGGAAAATTTATAACTTTTAAGCTTCATTCACAAAGGCCGCAACAATTTTGTTTTTTTCTGTCTCATTTTGACCCAAAGTATTTCGTATATTTTCCTTTAATTTTTTGAACAAGTTTGTATGCAAATGTATATGACGTTTGTAATATTTTTATAAGTTTTAAATGAAAATTTTTTGAATATGTTTTTAAATATAATAATTTTTTTCTTAAATTGTTCGGGGCAATAATTGGAATTTTTTTTGGTCGGCTGAAGAAGTGTGTGTTTATGAAAAAATTGTTGCTTCATTGTGAACAACCAATAAAAAAATGTTGCATCTATTATGAATCTGGCCTAATATTATCAAAACTGTTTATTGAGAAAAAAAACTTATCTAAAATTTTTACAGGAACCGAAATATATCTTTTTGGGAGATATATGTATTTCGAAATGTCGAAATATTCAAAATAATTTTAGTAAAATGTTGAATATAATTATTTGACGTTAGGGTGTTGAGTCAAAAAAATGCACTTGAGGTTTTGATTAGGTTTACTTAATTTATGTTACTCTTTCGTTTCGTATCAATAACTGAAATCTAGCACAACAGTTTCTTATTGTAATTATTTGATTATTGAGAAATAAATCATTAAGATAAAGCCATTAAATAACTTTCAATTGAAATTACGAAAAACTACAGTTTTTGTCTTAAGACCTCCTTGCCTAACTTAAGAGAATTTTTCAATCACATTTAAAAAACACTTTGCTAAAATTTTAAGCAATATATAAAAAAAAATCATAAAGTTTTATAAGATACACAGAAAAAATTAAAAATTGTCTCTAATCTCCAAATTCATAGAATTAAGCAAACAACTTGTAGATTTGACACCTATTACTAAAATGATTATATAGATTACTAAAATCTTAAATATTTAAAATTTTTAATGTTTTTTTTTTCAATAAATGATATTTTTAATTGAAAAAATGTTCAAAAAAAACTTTGCCGTTTTAAATAATGTGTTAATTGATTTAATTAAATAGAGCAAGCACAATTTTTACCAATTCCCAACAACAATTTTAAATCAATAAAGATTTTTTGTTATTTAATTAATATTTGAATTAAAAATTTATTTCCAAATAACTAAAATGTCAATTAAAAAAAAAATTATATTTTTAATTTTCTTTCAACTAAAAAAATAATTGATTTAATTATTACATTAATTAAATCGAAATACTTTTTAAAGAATATTTTTAATTGATAAAAAAAACTACTGAAAGTTTTTTCTGTGTAAATATTATTAATATTTCTGACATATGTGGCATATGATTGACATATGATTCTATACGTGAGTTTATGTCTTATAAGCTGATATACATTATAATTAACAATTTATTTGTTATATTACTTGTACTTTTATGTTTTATAATTTTGCAATTACTCACTTCATACACACACACGTGGAAACATATTCCTTTAAAGAATTATATTAAAATTCGTTAGCGTTATTATTGCTATTTAATTTTTATTGTATATTGTTTGAACTAATTAATATTTCAGAACAAAACAAAATTGTTCAAGGATTATTGTTGAATATCTGTACACACGAGCACATGTCGGTAAATATCTATAAGTTTTAGTATTATTACTAAGGATTTTATAACACATATCCCTGCAAGAATTTCTATTGAACAAGTAATATAAATCGTTGGTCCTTTGAAACTAAGTTTTATTTAAAGACAGTAGTCGGTCAAGCCCGATCATATGATGTCCACCCCTCAGTATTTAAAGACTGATGTTTTAAAAACGTGCTGCTATTTGCGACCCATGGACAATCAAGATCCAATTCTGATAGGAGTTTTTCTTGCGGAAAATTATATAGATATCTGCTTCTATATGAGTTTTTTTTTATTTAAGTGAATTTAGGGAAGGGTTTATATGAGACCTATGGTCAACTCTAGACCTACCACCAAAAAATTTTGCCACAAAATAGTTGCTTTTGTAAAAGTTATCTTCTCCACATTTTACGTCAATAACAATGTTATGAAGGAAGTAATGACATTAAAATATGTTATGACATTTAAATGGAGTGCTATTTGCATAAGAGCTATGGTCAAATATACACCGACTCTAAAAAAAATTTTAATTTATAATGGAGTACTTTTGGCCGAAATTTGATCCTAACACAACAACAAGATGGTTTATAGATACACAGACTATTTTTCGAAAAAAGGTTTTTATTGGTGCTATTTGAAATTATGAACCGCTTCTCACCATTTTTAATAAGTTTTGTCCTTATCATTAAATTATTTTATTAAATTATCTTTAAAATTGCTACCTTTGCTTTGCGCACAAAATTAACGTGATCAGCCTGCCAGCCGGATATCGTTATGTCGACTCAAATAGCACTTTTTAGTCGATCGGTATACTAACAGATGGGATGGGATTTTTATGTGTTGCACACATCAGCACAATCCCATGATAGCCACTCCACTATGGTGGTCCCTACAGTGGTCCCAATGGCAAATTCAGCGCGAAAAAATTCATAACTCTTTTTTTATAAGTACCTATAGTCATAAAAATTTGTACGAAGAAATGACTTGGTATGGCAAAAATGGGAGGAATTGATTGAGTGGACACTTCCCATATTAGATAGTCTGACATAAGACTTGCAAAATCATTTCGTAGCTACTGATATTAATATATGTTGATTTGTGTTTTTTTGTATGATCAAATTATTAAAATATTTTAGCATTTCGTGTCTTATATAAAAGAAAACTTTCGTTCACTGATTATTCTGGTAAAAATTAAAAATTAAATATTTGATTTTAGAGATTTATTTAAATTACCATTTTTCAAAGAAAAGTTTAGAATTGAAATAATTACGGACGAAGAATTCCAATCCATTCGTAGAACGAATTTTAAATTTGATCAATAAAATCCATTTCGCATTCTAAAATAAAATTGATTTTAATAGAATGGGGTTTATAACATTTTGCACAATATTATGTTTGGATATAAATAACAGTTTTCTTTGCCATATGATTTTCGCGGTGTAGTTTCAGAAATAACAGGAGTACAGTGCAAATTGACTCTCCTAAGTTTTCATTTTGTTCATCAGAAATAACAGGAGTACAGTGCAAATTGACTCTCCTAAGTTTTCATTTTGTTCATCAATTTTACTATATGCAGCAGCAAATGTTAACTCTTCTGGGGAGCTCAAGAAACCTATTTTCCTACTGTTTGGACATTGGTATCCTTCTGAAAATGATTTGGAAGGTCGTCCGTGTTTCGATGTTGACGGTCCGTCCTCCGAGTATTCTACCAAAAATATCGACGAGGCTTTACTAGGAAAGAGAAAAGAATCACCCAACCAACATTTAAAAGTAGATTCTAAATCATTTTTTGTTCGATGTGCCTGTATCCACTTCTTCGACAGTTTGCATTAAAAATTTTGAGCTGCTTGATTTAATCTTTATTTTTTTTTTTTTTTTTTGATGGCCACTTTTAATAAAAATATTAAATATGACAGGGTAATTTTTTCCCTCTTTATCTTTTTAAGCGTACCAAACATTGAACATATCTCTTTTGGGATAGAAATTGCAACCTAAAGATTTGTTATATAGCGTTTAGGCAAAAATCGACGCATGTTTTTTTAAACATATAAAAACTCACATGTCAAAGATGATAACGACAGAAAAATATAAAAGACAATGTGACAAATTTGTGCCAATTGGTTCTGAAGCACTTATTCTGTAACTAGTCTACACAATATTATAATAAAAAGGAACGAATTGTGATAGGTGAAAACCAGACATATGACTTAAATGGTAATGATATGTTTAAAGTGTAGTTAGTCCAGAGCAGAACACTACTCATGTAGCTGGAATTTGTGCGAATAGTGGGTGATTCTTTCTGGTTCTATTATATTAACATAGTGTTGGGCTAGGAGGCGGTATACTGATATACTTTTGGTCTTTGTGATGGGTCAATCCTTCCATGTCTTGAATAATATAAAAATGGTCACCAAAAATTTAAATTATTTTAAACAAATTCGTTTTAAATTCATCGAAAAATAATGAAATTGTTGTCATATTTTTTGCGACAGGTATAATTATAGGTGTGTTCATTTACAGAAAAGTATTGCTTATTTTTAATAATTGTTACTAGTAAGTGTTCACGTACCTGAAAAACTTGCAACGAGAGAGTGAAAAAAGAGCATAGAAATTGGAGAAGCAAAACATTTTTTGAAAATTTCTGATAGTAAAATTTTTACTAGCAAGAATTGTGCAACCACCTGTTTCGTTTGTGTTTCAAAACAAAAATAATTTTCATATTTTTTAAATTAAAAGTTTTTCAATGTATATGTATGTTTGTGTGTATGTTTATGCATAAACATAAACACAGTATATGTGTTGTATGTATATACGTGTATGTGTATGTATGTGTATATGTATGTATATATGTATGTGTATATATATATATATGTTGTCCTTAGGTCGCGATATGTATGTGTATGTATATGTATGCATATGTATATATATATGTATGAAATAAATATGTAAGATAAAAATAAGTTTAGTTAAAAATTGTTATATGTTATACAAATTTTTCTTTTAGTCAAAATATTTGTTAATTATTGTACCTATGTAAATATGGTTTTTGAGTTAGGTTTTTACAAATAAGACATTTTTTCAGTTTATATGAATTGTTATACTTTAGTTATATTTTTATTTTTTGTTAAAATTTTTGTTAAATTTTTTATGACAAATAGGTTTTTGAATTTAATTTATGACAAACATTTTTCAAACAAAAAAAATTTTTTAAATTAAATTTAATGTCCTGAAGATGCTAACCAAAGTTTAGCGAAATATTGAAAATAATTAAATAAATATTAAAAAGACCAAGAGCTTAAATAAAAATAAACATTTGTTTTTCAATAAAATAAGATATTTATTTTCTAAAATTTAAGAAAAATATTCTGCGCAAATAGTTCAAATAATTGAATTTATTAAGAACTAATATCGCATTTTACAGCTAAATAGTGTCAATATGTCTAACTTGCTAGTTTTTGCTGGTAAAGTGTTTACTTACTTTTTTATTTTTTTTTTTTTTGAGTAATTAGGAGAAACATTTTGTAAATTATAAATTGGCTCTCTCGTGACAAGTTTCTGCTAGTAAAGTAAATGAACACACCATATATTAACTGAACTTTAATATGTCCATTAAGGTTATTTCTGTGACCTGTTACAAAGTGTCAAAAAGGTGCCAATTAACCCCCTTCTAGGATATCGCCATGTTAAAGTGACAAGTCCCCTTCATATAAAGTGTTAGAACTGGAACTGGTCCCTACCACTTTAGAACTATCACGTGACAAGTTTGGTGTCAGTTCCCTTCCCTCTAGGGGAAATCAGGTGAAAGTCCCATTTAAAAGTCGAAAGAAAGCAACAATACAAATAAAATTGCACAATTAATGAATGCATTATAATAAGTAAATTTTTAACTTCTGTAGCAATCGAAAAAAACGACTTTTTCGCTCTAAATATTTCATTGGGGCCAACATGCGATGTGGGTATAAAAATTAAAAAAATTAATTAATTAATTTACAGAATTTAGAAAAAAATTTAACTGAAACAATTCCTAGGAAGTTTCCAATTTGCTTGAAACACTAACATTACGAGTACAAACAACTTTTGTTATTTATTACTTTACCGAACATTTTTACTAAAAATCTTTAATTATTACTATTAAATATGACAAAGTAGTGACATTTTAGTATGCAGGCCAAACCCACTACCAAATGCTATGAGGGGTTCCTTAACTAATATTAGTAACAATAGTTTAAAATATTGTTGTTGTAGGATTTACATAAGTAGTTGTAGAAGTTTTATATGACTGCCAGGTGTCACAAATTATGAAAATATTTAGTTAGATTGATTTTATTTATCATACCGCGTACCATTCAACGTTAACGTTAGTAAACGTGAGTCACTGTGCGAGAGTCTGGGTGTGTGGGTATTTGTTTGTATAATCATGTTTATTTCAGTTTTGAAATTTTGAAAAACATTAGTGTTCTGAAACTAAATACATGTTTTTATCAGTTAAGTTCCTCTTGCATCTTATTTTTTCTAATGAAGAATATTGTACACATATTTACATTAAGGTTATAACTTCCTTTTTTTATACAATTTCTTCATCCCACCATTCTATGAGCAATGTTGTACTGATAACAAAAATCAGTTTAAAGGGTAATTTTGGTGAAAAAAGTTTCCGCACTGAATGCAATTTCTAAACCTCCCCAATAATTTTCATTTTTTTTTTTAAGCATTTTTTAATTTGTTTATCATGTATACATGTGTATGTATATATTGTACATTTATTATAAATATATCGCACTTAATCAACAAGAGGGTATTTACTCAAAGTTTTTATTTTTTCACTTTTTCGAAAAAATCGACACCCGTTGTCAAAATATCGTGCTATTTTGTCTACTTTTTGGTAATGAAACGGTTGGTTTCCAAATTGTTTTTCATATGCCGTTAATATTAAATTAAAAATTGTTTTGCTTCTACTAAAAATTTTAAAATTTTGAGTTAATACCCTCTTGTTGACTAAGTGCAATATATGCTATATATTTTATATATCTTAAATAAAAATCTATATCACAATGATTAATAACTATGTTTTTTGGATTTGACGAAGTAATAGTCTAGTTTAAAGCACGAGTTGTTTAACATTAGGGGAAAATAACTTGCACAGCTTCGATATCGCGTTCTACATATACTGCGCTGCTGATTTAGAGGCGTCACAAGTAAAAATTCAGTTACAAAAATCTAAGCAAATTAAAATGTAACTTTATTAAAACAATAATATTTTAAAACCACGTATTAATAATACTAATTTAATCACGCTTAACCGCTGTTTTTTTGATATTTTTGTTTGTATTAATGAAACTAAAAGAAAAAAATAATAAATTCTTTGCAATTAAATGTTATTTTTAAGGAGGAAAACTAAAATTTAAATCTTCATCGCGTTTAACGATCGCGAAAAAGTAAAAATTTCTTAATATTTTTTTTACGGTCTAAACGACTTTGCGATGAAGAATTTGATATTTGCAAAAAATGAAAAAAGTTATTACCTTAATATACATACCTTTCTTATTTATTGCTTTTAGCAATTGTAAAAACGTACATTATTAAGAAGTAACAACTTGTATAATTAAACCGAAAATGCAACAAAGCAAGTTATTAGAAAATATATTAATGCGTTTAATTTTTATTAGTTGTGGTTGTTGTAGCAGCGGGTCCTGAAGAACAGGTGTTGCTGAGTAGACAATCCTTGGTTGGGGTTCGTTGAACTCCGAGTCTTTTGGGTGCGTAGAACCGATTGTCGTGGAATCGTGTATTAGTAGTATATTTTGGTATTTAAATAAAAAAAGTTCTAAAGCTTTAAATTATTACATGTTTAGATATGCAGCAACGAATCCATAGACTTTTGAGAAATTTGAGATAATGAAAGTAGTAAGATAGTTGACAATTAAATGAGAGATTGAAAACTTTCATAAATGTATGTATGTGTTTAAAAAAGTTCCTTAATATTTCAATTAATTCAGAAGCTGTATTTACGAAATCGCTTAAAACCGTCATTTGAGCAAATGGCCAAACTTGCGAAGCATCTTTTTAACTTTTGTGTTATTTTAAACAATTAATGTCAGCTTGTAAGAAACACACAAAAAAAAAAATTTTAAAAAAGTTAAAATGTTTTAAAAATTGCCTTAAGAAAGCCAAAAGAATAATTTTCTCAGATTTTTCCAAGAATATTTTATTTGTGATTTATTAACTTTAATTTTTCTTGAAAACGACGGTAATCATAAAAAACTGAAGCATAAGTCCACAATTCGAAAACGCAAGTTTACGAGCAACTTCGTGGTGCATATGCGAATAAATGTGTGAGTTACGAGAAAGTAATTTAACCCTCTGCGATTGACGTGACTTTGTAAAAACAATTCCAATGACGTGGTAGTACACTAGACACCATTTTGATGGCTTATATTTTCCAAGTTCTGTTTTGTAAACCTTTGAAACTATTTTTATTTTAGATTAATGTTATAGCTTGCTTTCTGGTGTAATTTATTTTAGAGAGCAAAACGACAATTAAGAAATTACAAATTAAAAATTTCCCATTTGTGTTTTACAAGTGTAAGGTTGAGTTCACATCTGACATAACCAGTATAGAAAAAATGAGAAAATGTTAATCGTTAAAAAACAGATACAACTGATTTTATCTAGTGCATTGAACCAGACATTCTTATTCATGGATATGTCAAATTTTTTTTATCCAAAGCTCAGACTCTGCTCTTGACGGTTTTTAAAAGTTCCAGAGGATGTTCTCTTAGAACATTGAAGAATTTTTTTTTGAATTCGAGCGACCCATTAGAATAAAATAATAAGAATTATAAAATATTGAAACAATTTTACTGACGTATTCTTTAGGAGACTCTACAAAAATATAACAAAAACATTGACGTGTACGCTCTATTTGACCTTGTTCGTCACGCCAACGTACACATGAAAACGTATTAAGAAGGTACGGAATGCGTGAGATCCGATGTTTGAAAGAGAACGGAAAATCCCTTTTTTCTTTCATTGGTGTCTGTTAGACAACCACGTCAGTCGCAGAGGGTTAAGGTGCATGTGCACGACATGTTTTTTACATCTGACTTGTAAACTTTTCAAGTCACATGTAATTGTGAATGTCTGTCAAAATTTCTTTTTTACATAAGGTTTATGATATTGGGTCACACACGCAAATGTAATTGGCTTCTGACATTTTTTTCGTATAGTTATTACCGCCACAAAAATTTTTATTTGCGCCGTAAAAGAGTTCAGCCATCTTAACATATTTTCTTTAAATAAGAAGAAACCAATTTTGGATATTATAATGAAACGTTTTTTTTCTATTCAATGGTGAAATTTTTATACATATATCGGTATTGTAAAATATGAACTTCAGCCGGCTTATGATTCCGTCAATAGTGCACCGCCGCTGCCGGCATATATTTCTGACACAGATGATGTCAGATGGTTTGTCAGAAGAAAATAGAGCACGCTCTAATTGAAATTTTGTCAGATGACTTTGCGTCTGACTTTTACAGATGCACACACGACGTATGTATTTAACAGTGGAAAATTTGACAAGTCTGATGTAAAAAACATGTCGTATACGGGCACCTCTAGGAATTGGTGTTATGTAATGCTGTGGGTAGCGATTAAGTATAAACGATAATGCGTTTAGGAAGTTTTTGGAAAAATGTATGTGAAGTTCTTTCTGGTTACCACAATATTAGGATAATAACATATTAACGATATGCACAGTGTCTTGGGTGTAAAAACTAAACCAAATTGAAAGTAACTTATTTATAGCAAGTTAGAAAAAAATGTTAACGCTAAAAAAGGCTGAGATCCATCCGTTAAACCTACGCCTCGGCGCGCAATTTGTAATTGTTTTCATAAGCAATAACGTCGGCAGAATGGCGCGCCATGGCGTTACAAAAATGTTCTGTGTTTGATATTTTTTTCATATTAGAGCATGTCTAAACCCAAAATATGAATTTGTATGTAAATAAATACTCACATTTTTTTTGACAACCAATTTATTTTTTAATTATTTTTTTATAATAATAACTAAACATATGTCAAAATGATATACCGTTCCAGTGGTTCTGGGAAATCTTTCAGCCTGTTTGAAGAACCCGACTCACTTATAATAAGCGCTAACTTATTATCGTGTTTCTTTTTTTTGGGTTTTAGATCGCGACTGTTGACGATTTTTATTAAAAAACTTAGCAGGTTTCAATTAATTTTGTTTTCGGCGAGTAAAAACTATTCTCGTTTTTTAGAAAAATTAATATAAAAAAGTGAAACAAAAATAAAAAAGCAACTTTCTACAAAAAAAGGTAACTAATATCAAACTCACTTACATATTAGAAAATGTTACCCCACTTAAGTTTATTAAGATTTTAAGATCAAAATACGATTTCGTATGAAGAAATGTAAACAAAAAATATTTTTTAAGATGTTGGCAACAGTACGATCTCATATATATTTGACCCATACACGCCATTCATTACGTATTCGTCCTTCAATTGGCTAGTCGCAAAATATCTTTGTCGTGTTCTACAAACCGGATGTTTTATAAATTCTATAATATTCACTTACAGTTTTGTAATTTAAAACGTTTTTAAATAATAACATTTCAAAATACACAATTTAAAGTGAAAAACAAAATGAAATGTGACAGCATATACTTTTGACATACAGCTAATTTGTTTACTGCAGTGTTGTATTATTTTGACACATAAGTCAAGTATTTTACAGTGTTGTATCCGTGAAAGAGCTAGCTAAAATTCAATTTTATCTGAGAAATACGGCTTTAGAAGTTTGAAGATTCTTTGTTATCTTCATGTTATTGGTTTTAAAAACAAAATCCAATGAAAGCAGTGGAAATCAGTTCGTATGTATATCCCACATACGAATAAAATACAGTATTAATGTCTATTAGCATTTCAGTTATCTCCATATTCAGAAGAAATTGAGCAAGTATGAGTTTCCTCTCTCATTGTACTCCATTCTACATCTTCTGATTATTTTAGTGTCATCGCCAGAAATGTGGCAACAAATAGGATTTTTTTTTATATATTATTGTGGCATCACTGCTAAAATGATAATTGTTTTGATAGCATTGGTGCCATTTGTCAAATTTTTCCATTTTGCAGAAGTCTTTTGTAGTTTAATTTTTTTTTTTTATATTATTAAACAAAATAAATTCTAAATAGATTTTGGTGTTTTATTTTACAATTTTGGCACTTTTGTCGAAGAAAAAGTATAAAAAAGTTTTTTTTTTGAGGACATTTTTGACTTTAAGTGTAAGTACATGTTTCGCATTTTCAACATCCTTCAAGGGTTTCTCCGAAATGTTTGCAACTGCAGAAATGATATAAGAATCGTAATACCTTGAAAATGTATTACTAATCTGCTTCATTTAGACTCACAAGCTCGTTATATTTCGAAATTGTCAATACCTACCGCGACGTTTGTGGCTTATAAGAGGTCTAGGTACGCAACTGTCTGTAGTAGACAGCGACGGATTCGTGCTCATTAAAAAAGAAGTAGCAATTTTCCGAAAGTGAATGCGTCAATTTTACGCAGATTATCTTTGCTGGATTAAATTAAATTACCTTTAAATTTCCGCCCCCACAGTGTGTCATGCCCATTATTTTCATATCTAATATAGATATTAATCAAATAATTTAAATTAAAAATATTATTTTAAATCATATTTATTAATGAAACATTTAAAATTCAATTCAAAGGTGTTTTGAATATAAGCACACACATTTAACTTTTACATATTCTGATTTTTACAGTTCTCTTATGAAAAGTAATTTAATCATTTATTTTAAATCTTTCAAATTCGTGTGTGCTTTTTATTTCTTTTTTTTTTTTTTTACTTACACCATTAAATCACCTTAAAAATTTATCATTCTTCACAAAAAATACCAAACAACCAACAACCAGAATTAAACAAGAGTAGGAAAGAGGAAAACTTGAAAAATTGTTCATAAATTTTTTAACAAATTATATTACTTAAGCAAGTATTATTTGTATTATTTTCCTCTTTACATTTACTTTTTCCGTTCATCATCATCAGTCAGTGGAGTCTTAGAAACGTTAAATGTATTTTGTTGTACTATCTAAAGCCAAAATCCCCTAAAAGAATAAAATTTTATAACTTTAGCACCTTCAATATGTCAACATAATTTCTGTATAGAAAAACTGGCAACAAAAACAGTAAAATACACAAATGCCTTTTTTTACAACTCTCATTTATTCGAAAAACAAAATTCAAGGTAAAAGGACGAAAAAAGCATCATGAGAAAATCAACGAACGGTGGGTTTGTTGAAAGAGCGACAAACGGGAAGAATAAAAAAGTGATAAAACTTTCAAGTGACAGACACAAATCAAATTAATTTATGTAAATTTTTGCAACATGCAAACGAACAACATTTACTGATGGCGAAAAAAAAACACAAAACTTGGAAAAAAAAATATGGTAATAAAAGCCAAGATTTAAAAAAGTTACTCTGCTGTCTATGTTTAAATATCGAAGAAAAAAGTGATGAACAGAATTTGTTTTGGTTTATGTTCAAAATGACACAATAGGGCAGGAGATACAAAAATATCTGTAAAAACTGTTTGTCTAGTTTGCAAATTATTTATATCTTTAAAACTCATCGGTATTGGTTAATATTGGTGTTAAGCGTGTTTTCATCTCGATGTCAAATATAAAATATAATGGAATATTTGAAATACAGGGTTATCTTTTTAGTCGTTTAAAACCCGCTGGTCTGGAAAGGCTGTTAAATATCTGTCATCTGAAGTGTCATTTATTTAGTGAAATATTTGCCATTTACGTATATGACTCTTTAAACAACCGAAGAACGCCGAAGTCAGGCCTGTGTATTATCGCAATGTGCGCATTGCCGAAAATATTGCTTATATTCAGTGTAGTTAGGTCTAAAACAAATTTACAGCTAAATCTGGCATTAGACATGGCCAAAAACATGCTAAAAATTATTTAAAAAAATGCTTAAACAATGCTAACATTTTTTAAAGATTTTTGTTAAAAATGTATTACCAGTATGAAATTTTATTCGGAACTTAATATATTTTGACTAATTTTGTAACGAAATGGAAATAAATGGTTATATTTAAGCAAGTGGCTAGATTTTGGTAAAGCATCTGATACATATAAATATGTAGCACAGGTAGTTGAGATTAAATTTTAAATTTAGGGGTCTGCAAACCTCTGATATGTATAATGTAAACGATTTATTTCCATGGTATACAACATTTTTAGATCAATTAAGTTTTTATAGTTTAAGAAAAGTTGAAGCTTTAAAACTGCGGTCGGCAACCTATACTATTACATTTTGCGATTGTATGCGTTGTATGTATTTTACATATGTTGTTGTTAATGTTGTTTAATTCTCTACAATGTGTGTGTACACGTACGTAACAAAAGAGCATAAAAGAGAAAAGAGAAAACGCGGCGCCCTGATTTTACCGATCGCAAAATATTTTAAAGTTTAAAATAAGCATTTTTCAGCAGTTAAGAGCAAAGAATTCAATTCAAACATTTACACCATTGAATTTTTATCTAAATACAAAGTAATTTTTTTTTGAACTTTTACATCGTAATATCAAAGAGCAAATAATATTTACAATCAACATGATGAGGGCATTTCTAATATGCCCTAAATACTATTTTTTTTTTTTTACAAGACAGGTAAGATGTTTCTTAACATAAGAATTATCCATTTTCACACGAAATTAAAATTTCGGTACAACTATTTTTAGTCAAAATTTATTATAACATATAATTTTTTTTTAGTAAAATCAATAAAACTATTCATTTTAAAATATATAAAAAAGCTAAAAACATTTTCCACAAATACTAAATAATATGCTAACTGCTAAATGAAAATATAAATTTTTAATGCTAAATTTAGCTGCAAAAATGCCAAAAAGGCCACACTGCTTGTCTTTACCACGGCGTTCTCAGCATATAAGCCTTTCTATCTTACGCTCATTGTGTTGTCTGGCTCCTACCAATTTTGACTTTACAGAACGCGTAATCTCACGTTTTGGCGACGGCAATTTGCCACCAAGATCATTTGACGGCATTTGACTTTTTTGAGACTAAGTCAAAGACCTTGTATATGCGGTTAATCCTCTAATGTAAGAGCATTTGAAAAGCAACATTCGTCAAGTTATCGCTAAGATACCGCCCAAAGAGCTCGAAAAAGTGGTCGAAAATAGCTCAGAAGGTTCGACTGGTCATTTAAACGACATTGTATTTTGTTCGGAAAAGCAAGGTCTTATGTGTGTTTTACTTAACTTTACTTTTGAAACCGAAAAATGGATAACCCGCTATTTTCCCCCAACATTTAGTCTATTTTCAATAAGTTTTCGTAAACTAACGGCTATAACAATTATTTAACTTCCAGTTAATACTAACGGGCTTCATGATATTGCTGTAAATTGCCATTTGAGCAAATGTGCGACACTCGTTTCATGAAGACCCTTTTCAATTTTGTGTTATTTGAAACAATTAATATCAGTCTGTAAAAAACCGACAAAACAAAACAAAAAATTTAAATAAATTTTAAAAAATAAGATAAAAAATATCCTATAAAAGTTAAAATTTGTGATTTAAATGTGAAATTTGTTTTTAAAAATGCACAAAGAAAGCCAAAAGATTAATTTGCTCAAATTATTGCTAGAATATATTGTTTGTGATTTGTAAACACTTAAATTTTTCACTGAAAATGAGTATTAAAAAAATCTCTTTATAAATGCACAATTGAACAGCGCAAATTTACGAGTTAAAATTGTTGGGCAAATTTACGAAGTTTGTGCAAATGAATTGTCATACATTTTTTGAGAGTTCATTTGCAAGAGCGTAAAAATGCACAATTTGCGAGACTTTTAAGCTGGCCAAAAATTTAATTTTTTTAGTGATTTTCTTGAGCATTATATACACGCAGAGAAAAATCAAGTTTAAATATGGTCACCTCCAACAAAACTATTTTTAGACAAAATTTTGAACATATTATATTTAAATTTAACCATGTTATTGTGACCTACAACCATATTATTGTTTAATTAGCCCTCCATCAAGAAGCCACAGCCATATTATAGTTGCCTCTAAACATGTTATGGTTAAATATGACAATACTTTGTTTTTTAATTAACAATTGTATTTTCCTCTTCTACAAGAGCAACATGCTATGGTTGAAAGCCAACCATGCTATTATATGTGTTAAACATATTTTAGTTATTATTGACCAAAATATGTTCGAAGGCAACCATAATATGGTTGCGTCTTCTTGATGCCCAACACATTTACCCATAATATGGTTTTAGGTGATAATAATATGGTTAAATTAACCAAAATATGTTAACAATTTTCTTTAAAAATAGTTTTGTTGGTGGTGACCATATTTAAACATAGTTTTTTGTGGGTGTAGAATTTTTTGTTATACTCTTAACCACAAGGCTATGCTGAAATGGGGTTTCCCAAGACCCCAGATGGCTTCTATATCTAACGTATGAAGGTCGGAATATATTGCTATCTAAATGAAAAAAAAACACTTTTATCAGGACATGATTTGCAGCCCATGGTGCGTATCATTGTCGTCATTGCTATTATTGTTTTTCGTGCTGTTGCTGTTTAGCTTTATCTGTTAAACAGGTGAAAATATAAAAATAATTTCTGAATTTTGTGAGTATTTATAACATAAAATGCTTAGGGATATAAAAATGACAAATTTTTACCTTATATCTTCTTAATTCTGTTACAACGTTAACTTTCTCTATGCCATTGAAACTGAAGAAAACTTAATTTAACGACAGTCGATACACACGCCAACAACAAAGCAAAGTTATGATGTTGATGACAATAACAGCACTAGAAAAGACAACCACCGACAGCACACAACTCCAGTATTAGTGATTTGCTTTAATTTTTTTATGTTTTATTTTAGAAACTGTTGTAGAAAAAAAATCATAAAATTAATAAATATGCATGTGATTTGTTTTTAAGAGCTAAGAGTGGTCTTAAAATGAAATGTAGAATAATGAAATAAGTAAGAGAAATGGCAATAAAACTGGTAACATCATTTAGGTATATTAAAACCAGAAAAGAGGAAATAAACTTTAAACAAGGCATTTGTTAATGTTAAGAGACTTTGAGGCACATCAACAAACACATTTTTATTCGTTTTCATATAAAATATGAATTTCATTTCATTAATTGTATAAACAGCATTTAACGGTTTATTTTAAAAATTTTATGAATTTTGCTGTAAAAATGTTAAGGATTAAGATTTACATATTTCGTTAACTCAGATAAGGAAAAATTAAGAATAAATCATTTAAAATTTTGAGTGGAAAATTATCATTAATATATTTTAATATTAGTAAATCATAAATAGTAAAAAAAGTATAAATTAAATATTAATAAAACTATTTATAATGATTATATAAGTCAATACTATAGTATAATTAAATAATCTTTTTATATAAACAACTTTAAGTGTTTATTATATCCAATATTTCGGCACTTCGTTGAGTTCCTTCTTTAGGGTTTTTTCTTTCTTTTACAAATTTTAACAATATAAAATATATTCAATTACAAAAAAAATTTTTGTAATTGAATATAAAAAAATATTTTTCAATACAAACTTGATCTATTACAATATAAATAATTTTTTAACTTCCGTTTCTATTTTTATAAATTAAATGTCTATAATTTTGTGCTACATTTTCAGTGTCCAACTTAAAATTAATTCTTGATAATTTAATTATACCATAAATTATAAAGGTCGAATAAAATATATATTATATACATAAGTCAAGATTAATAAAGGACATAAATCTCACATAATCTTAAGATATGTTAGTTTAATTACATTACATGCAATTGGTAAATTTCAAATACCAATTCCTTGTAATTGCAATTAAATTTTAACAATTAAAAGCCCAGCCACATTTTGTTATTTGACACTTGCAATTACCAATAACTATTAAGGGCCATTATTACAACTTACAAATAGTTATTTTTAGGATGCTATCTGACAGATAAATAGTTTTTGGTTTTTACAAGTTAACATTAACCTAAGAGGTGACTGATAAGCTAACATTAGGTTTGTCCTCATGGTAACTTTACAAGTGAACTTTAAGAACTTGAAGATGCCATATTTTCTGCTGAAGATATGGTTACTTCAATGACAGTTTTATGTCATATTAAATTATTTAAACTTTTAAAATTAAATATAAAACACAAAAAACAAAACAATTTTAAATAAAAACCGAAATAAAGCACAAGATATAAACTTTTGTTTTTAATTAAAAAATTAAACAAAACTAAGTCGTTGCCACTACGTATTTTAAACAACCAAAAGTAGTCGGTATATACTGCAATGTTGCCACAGTATATAAATTAAATTTTTTATTTTATCGGACAGTTGTAATAATGGAAAAAACTTATTGGTCACTTTATCGTTCAAGATAGCTATTGTTCACGTTAACTATCAGCAACTTTATCATTAGGTTGTAATAATGGCCCTAAAAGTATTGGTAATTGTTAATTATTGTAACTAGTGGTTTTGAATTATCAATCACCAAATACACGTAATTGGTATTTGGTAAAATATTTGCAATTGATTGATCAAATGGTAATACTAATTACATAAATTATAATTACCAGGGATACCGGAAATATTTTCTGAAAAAATATTTTATGCGCATTTTGTATGCAGTCAAAACGAGAGATTAACCCCATAAAATTGTTAACAATATGCACCGAAAAGAAAAAAAATGGAAAACTAAATATTCAACATTTTGCTTATATTTGTAAGTAAAAAAAGCAAATAAAAAATAAAATCAGTATGGCACATTCGAGTTTTTGGTATTGTACCCTACTTGGAACCGATGGGCATTCATGGTCTCACCAAAACAAGGTTAAGTTTTGAGGCTAAAATTCAAAATTTCAATTAAAAACCAACAGTTCAATAAATAAATATTGTTGTAAAAAAAAATGATATGGCACAAGCTCTATATGTTAGCACTTGTCCTTCAAGTTGTTCAAAGAAAGGTCAACGAAAAAAACACAATAGGGGAAAAAAAATAAAAAAATATACATATGTATGTATTTTGGTTTAAAGACAAAGTCAAAAAGTACGAAAAAATATAAGTGGGAAAGAAACTTGTAAATACATTGAAAATAGACAATCAATTGACTGTTAAATGAATCTTAACGTCACATGATAGGGTCCATGATTGGCCACGGGTCCCAAATAGAAAAGATATAATCTCGAAAATGTGTCTATATACTGTGGTGAAGTGTATCAAATCGTCGTGCTGTACCGACCATACTTTCTAACTTGTTTATCTTACTTGTTTGTGATTCAACCGTCGCATTCTTTGTAAAAAATATAAATAAATAAAATACACACAATGACCTCTTACCATTTCACATTTGCATACATTGCAAAATTCCAGGTAGTAGCTGACCCACAAAATGTTGACTGGCAGAGTAGACTTTAGAAAATACCCATTTTTTAAATATTGCAATTTCAAAGAATTACACAATAAAAAATAACAATACAGTTACATTTACAATATAGCAAAATGTTATAAAATATTTGTTATTAGTTTCAAAACTCTCCTCCCTAGACTAGAGTTGACTTATGCTATTTAGTACTCATAATATTGCAAATAGTGTTGAAATTTGATAAGAGTCTATACGCATATGTAGGGCGTGAACAATGTTATAATTCAATCTAAAGTATCGGATATGTTTTATTTAATGCTTTTTAAGAGTCGGCTGATTCTTTATTAATATAAAAGTTATAGTCCTTTAAACAAAAAAGTCTTATATAATCTCTATACTACGTATTTAAAAATCTCTAATCACCAAATTTATAGCAAATTCATAATATCAAGCAAACAATTTGTTGATTTTGGACATATTACCAATATGATTATATTGATTACTGAAAATTGTGATATATTTATATATTCAATAAATTACATTTTTAATTTTATTTAAAAAAATGATCAAAAAACTTTGCCATTTCAAGCAATGTGTTTATTAAATTAAATATTGACAAATTCTAACAACAATTCTACAAGTTTAGATTATTTTATTTTAAGCGAATAAAGTCAATTAAGATTTTTTGTCATTTAATTAAAGATTTATTTCAAAACAACTAATATGTGAATTAAGTCAAAATTAAATTTTTTATTTTAATTAAAAAAAAAAAAAAAAAATAATTGATTCAATTATCACATTATTTTTAATAGATTTGTTTTATTGGGAAAAAACTTTATTCTGTGTAACAACGAGGTTGTGATAGTTTTTTTCTTCTTGAAAGTAAACGGACAAGATCGGGCAGCCAAATTTTCTTAAATTAGTTAGAGCGCGAGACAAGGAAAGACGTGTATATAATATTTCCCGTCTCTTCGTATCACTTTTTTAGTTCTACTCTATTAAATTGCCAAAAGCGACACAAATATTGGGTATCTAAAAAACTGCGCCTACTGATGTAAAACAACAGAAAAGGGGGGTTTTTTTTTTTTGTTAGGTTCAAAAAAAAATAACCACATTCTTCTAATAAAATGCAAAAAAATCATAATCTAATGTAAACTTAAACAAAATTTTTTTTTGGAAATCTTAAGTTTTCGTCGAAATTTGGCGTTTATTTTCCAGCCTTAACAGTTAGGGGTCCAAGGTTGAGGTATCAAATGTCAATGGAAATCACTACATTGAGATGACGCGAAATTTTTTAGTGGCGGAACATGAATGGCTTAGACGTAAAGAATATGTGGTTTCAATGGGATAGTGCCACTTGCCACAAGAGATCTTTGAACGAAAAGTTCGTAAATCGCATTATTTATCGTAAAGGATTTTGGCGACCAAGATCGTGCGATTTGAAACCTTTAGACTATTTTTTGTCGGATTTTTTTAATCAAGGTGTACAGTATTAATGCCACAACAGTTTAAGAGCTAAAACATAACATTATCGAGCAGATATCAACCATTGACAACAGTTTATTGAAAAACGTTATTGAGATTTTTGCTAAAAGATATGGAGCCTGTCGATCCAGTAGCGGGTCACTTGACCGACATAATATTTTTTTAGCCGCAACCTATTTGTAGTAACCGGAATAGTTTTAATATCTCAAAAAAACTTTCTTTATTACAATTAAAATTATACCTTTGTTTTTGGACACCCAGACAACTTTAAGCGGCTCTAGCACCCACAATTTTTACCCGATTTAAAAAGTCTTTTAGGTACTTCATCTGTGAGATGTTTGTTATCATTTGGTACTATTCAGTTCCTAAAATTTTATAGTCGAAGTTTTAATTTTTCCAGCGTTTTTAGCAAAATGAGAAACTGAGCGTAGTATCTAATACAAAAAAAAAAAAAAAAAAAAAAAAAAATAATACAAAATAAAAAATTATATCAAAAATAAAATATTCAGTGATGTATGGCCCATCCAGTATACATATGTACGTGTGTAATACAAACAACCACTAAATATTTGTTATACTCCCTTTAAAGTACGACCTTTAAAATTTTTTGCTGGCTACATTAGTTTATGAATATACCTTTTTTATGTATCTTTGTAAATCATGGCTGGGGACCATTCAAAATACCCAACTTTAATTTTAAATTTTCACAAAAAGATTTCCCTCAAAATTTTCTTTAAATGGTAATTTTCATAGCGCAATTTCATTCATGATGAAACCGTTTCAAGGCTGCAGCAGAAACGCAAACAGGGAAAGAAAAAAATAAATAAATAATAAAAAAAAAACAGCAACAGTAAAATGGTGTTCCTCTTTTCAAGTTAAACAACTTGTTAACATTTTATTTTATTTACTTCTTTTCTTTATAAATGAATCGAAATAAAATTTAGGTAACCCGGTTTTACAAAATATACAAAAAAGTAAAATCTACAAAATATTCGCCTTAAAAAATGGCGAAAAAAACTGTAATCTTTTGTGCATTTGTACAAGTCCTATAAATGAAAAGAAAAAATCACATTCTATATAAATGTTACTTTTTTACTTTACTTGTATGTCCTTAATGCTTAAAAAACAGATAAGAAGCCGAGAAAAATGAAACGCTTAAAAAAATTCTTTGTTTTGTACTCAGCTCGCAAAAAAACATCGACATAATGTTTTGTTTGCATGTTGGGCAACGAAAAACTGAAAGCGACCTCCTCAAATGGGTATACGAGTTCTTAAGTAACTAAAAACGAGAATAATGGCTGCGAAAATTCAGAGAAAAAAAGCAAATAAACAAACATCAAATAAATAGTCTGAGATTGTATTGGCAAATAAAAATGAGGTCACAATTAATGTATTCTTTAAGTTAAATATTACAAGAAAAAAAGGTACCTTTAGAGTATTTAAATGTAAAAAAATCTCAATTGCAAGCTGTTCTTGCTATTGAAGCCAGGGGTGCCAGATGATTTTGATAAGTAATCGGCATATTTTTTAAAAAAAGAAATATCAACACTTCGATTTAAAAAATCAGCCAAAAATCGGCATGTTAAAAATACTTTTTTTTAATTCTATAGTGTATATTATTTACAAAAAATAACAAGACAGAACAATTCAGCATTAACAAATTTTTATAGTATATAAAATTACATAAAAATCAATAAAAATAAACGTTTAACATATAAATTCTAGTTTATTAAACAATAACCCCCATATTCAAAACAAATATTTTAGTTTTATAGCAGGCTTATGAAACGAATTTTTTTGAAGAATATTTAATTAATCAAAAATATTTTTTATGAATATCGGGGTAATTTTTTAACTTTTTTATATTAAGGTACACAAAATTTTTTTTAGTAGTTTTTAACAATTAAAAAATTTGAATCTGGGAATTCAGGTCTCATGGTGAGTAACATTTTATTATAAATTTTCATATTATTTCTAATGTGTATTCTCAAGTCAAATAGCAATTAATAAAGCTTTTATACTTTAATAGTTTATTCCTTCAATATTTTCCAGGAATTTTTTCTAAGCATTATCAGAATTTTTTGTTTGTATATTTCTTTTACGACTTTTACTTTAACTATCCTTTGGCTGGCAATGAAGTTAATTGTACAGAAAATGTATACAAATATTAGATACCAGCAGAAAGTAATGCATTTTCTGGCACACTACACCCATCGCCAGCGCAGAAATTATTCCTGGAAAATATTGAAGGTATAAGACTATTAAAGTATGAAAGCTTTATCAATTGTTATTTGACTTAGAATAAACATTGGAATTAATATGAAAATTAATAATTAAAAAATTTGTTTGAAAAGTATTGCAATTTGATTATTGTGATAATTGAATCTATTATTTTTTTCAGTTGAAAAAATTAAAAATATAATTTTGATTTAATTAACATTTTAGTGGCTATGAAATTAATATTAAATTAAAATATGAATAAGATATCCAAAAATGTTGATTGATTTTATCGCTCAAAATAAAATAATTTAAACTTGTAGATTTATTGTTGGGAATTGTCAAAATATGAGCTTTATTCATTCAATCAGTTAACACATTGTTTGAAATGGCAAAGTTTTTGATCATTATTTTTTTATTAATATTTAAGATATCATTTATTAAAAAAAATCACAATTTGCAATTTTTAGTAATCGATATAATCATTTTGGTAATAGGTGCAAAATCAACAAATTGTTTGCTGGATTCTATGAATTTGGCCACTAGTAAACTATCCAATTATTTGACTTTTGGTTTTGTTTGAGTAAGGAATTAATTGATTTTTAAATTTTGCTTTTGCTCGATTAATCGAATAAGAGTTTTAATATGTACGAATTACTCGAATAAGTCGAATAATTGAAATAATTTCATCCAATTTAAAAAACATACATGTCTATTTGATTTGATACTTTTACTATATTAAAAAACAGGAAAAAACAATAAAATAAAAATATAGTTAAACAATAAACAATAAAATAACAATTCATTTATACCACGTTTATAGTTTTAAAACTTTTAAATAAAATAAATTTCTAAAAAATCAAAAACCCTGCTGCAAAGCATTCAGTTTTTAAGGCGCTAAAGAGACCAAAACAAGATTAAGGAAATAAAATAAAAGTAAACTATAAACAAAGCCAAAGTTTTTTTTTTTATTTATTTATTTTTTATTAAAATTCATTGAAATTTACATACATTTTAGGTGTCTCAGCGCCGCTAGGGCATATAAGAGACAAGTTGGCAAAGTTAACAATTTAAAAAAATAAAATAATAAAAACTATTTAATACATATAATCATAAGAAAAAAATTTTTTTTTTTTTTTTTTTAGATTAAAAGCATTTCAATATTTTGTAATAAATATTCTGTTAATTTGTTTTCGAAAGAAGAAACTGTGCAACAATCTTTTATATGTTGAGTCAAGTTATTATATTCCAGGCTACCTGTATATTAAATTTTTTGCTTCGTGATTTCTAAGCGACATCTCACAGTGCGAAGGTTATGGCTATTTCTAGTGTTGAAAGCAGTTTGGTTTCTTGAAAATCATATTGTGTGATGACCAATTCCATGTAGTGCGTTATAAACATAAATTAATGTTTTCATTTTATATAATCCATATATTGGTAAAATATTTTTCACAACATCAGTATATAAAGAGAGTGTAGGGTACAATCCAGGGAGATTATAAATAAGTTTAAGAGCTTTGCTTTGAATAACTTGTAAAGACTTAAGGTCTGCATTTTTCCGAAATCCCTATATGTGAGTTAAGTAATTGAGGTGACTCTGTATAAGTGATTGAAAAATCATAAGTTTTGTTGTTGTGTCTCAATTATATCTTGATTTATACACTACTCCAAGTGCTGGTGATATTTTAGATCTTATTTGTTCAATATGATCCCAGCAAAAACTTAACTTACAATGCTAGTTTTAATGACTTCCTGAATTCATTACTTTGTAGCTTTATTCGCCACTTTTTGCATTATTAGTTATACATAAAACAATTACTTTATTATTATATCTTAAATAAGTCATAATTATACATTACAAAAAAATTCTTTGGTGTAATGGCTTAAATAAGTTATTATTATATGATTTGAAATAATTTTTTTAATCAATTTGCCATATATTATATTAATATTTGTTAGATATCCGGTAATATTATAAAATTTTAAGAATAATTTCGATGTGAAATACATGGAAAATCAAAAAATCAATAAAAGAAAAAATTACCAACACAATATATTTTCGTTATTATAATACTAGTAGTGATATCAATCTAATGTTAACGATGTTTTTTTGAAGAACTTAATCAGGCCTGTCACAGAAATTGTTTTGAATTCGTATTTTAATTTCGATCGATTTTTGTAATTCCGACAAATTTTAATATTGTTATTTTTAAGTTAAATGTAGCAATATTGTGCAACTAAAACAAAAGCTTTTTTCAAATGAAAAATTAAAATGGATTTCATTCCGAGAAAATTGATCGGGTTTCGTTTTCTGAAGAAGCTTTTTAGGAATTAAAAAAACTTTCGATCGAAGTTTATTTCTGTGACAAGCCCGTCTAATAACGTATATTAATACACACATTGTTATTACAGTGTTAAAGTTATAAATGATTTTGTGTAGAAAAAGCACACTTTATTATTTATTTTCTTACATCTCGAAAAATTTATCATTGCGCTCACTTTTTCAACATCAGTTCCATAAGATTTTAGAGCAATTTTAATTAATGTGTTTTAACCTTTTTCAACGATAATTTGAAAGTACTTATTTCTTGTCTCTTTCGGTAACTACATATTTTTATACAACTTTTAAGTATAAAATAAAGGTATTATTTTTTAGGTTGTAATTGTCCAAATTATAAGGGATCACTTTTGGGACATCGCGAACAAAAATAAGTACTTTTTCTAGTAGAAAAATAAGTACTCTTTTCCTCAAGTACTCAATATTTTTCTGCTTATTTTGTAAGCAAAGTTTTTGCTGGGATGATGCTACGATAAATTGCTTTGCATTTTGAATCCTACGCAAATAATAGTATCTACTTCTAAAATTTCGTTACCATCCACACGAATGCTTATATTTATTCGTGCAAATTCCGATATTAAAGCTGCATCACGTTCGACATCAGTTTTTAGAACTAAATTTTCTTTGTAGGGGTACAATACACAAATGTCATCTGCGTAAATGAACATTCTCTCATTTAATTCCAAATTATTGATATCGTTTAAATATATGGCAAATAGTAGAGGTCCCAAGACACTGCCTTGTGGAACTCCATACTTTATGTTTTGCAGCGAACTCTTACTTGCATTTATCTGTACAAACTGTTTTCTATTTGTCAGATAGCTTCCTATAAGTTCAAGATTTCTTCCTCGAAATCCATAAAATTGTAGTTTATTAAGCAAAATGGAGTGATCTATAAGATCAAATGCTTTAGTGAAATCATAAAACACTCCTCCTACTGCAGTAAAGCCGTTGTTTAATGCTGCTTCATCCGTCCCACATCCTTTTCTAAAGCCATATTGATTAGGAAACATTAATGATTCATTTTCAATAAACGTTGAAAGTTGTTTATCCAATATCTTTTCAAAAATTTTGTCTATTGTGGATAAAACTGCTATTGGTCTAAATTTGTCAATAGTATTACTTATTTTTTTTTTTGGAATAGGTATAATTTTATGTACCTTTAATGCATCTGGATATATTGAATAGTCGATTATAGCATTAAAATTTTTCAATAAGAAAGGAATAATTACATCTTTGCACTCAAAAATACATTTCGCAGTAATTGTATCTTTTCCAGGGCTTTTGTTTATTTCTAAATGTAACACTAAATTTTCGATTTCACTATAATTTGTGTGTTGAATTTGTATTTCATTTCGAATGTATTTTACAGTTCTAAGCGAATTGAAATTATCAACAGCAGTGCTTTCAATTTTACGTTTTAAAGTTTCAATAGAGTTCATAAAATAATGGTTGAATATTTCAGCCTTATCTTCATCAGTTATATCATTACCAATATTATAAAGTGTTTTGGTAATACTTCCAAGGGTTTTATTCAAAAACTGTCAGGATTTTTTTGGCTCTTGTTTGATTTTGCATAAATTTTCATAATAATAATCCTTCATCGATTGTTTACAGGCAATTTTTATTACTTCGCTAATTCTTTTAAGATTATATTTAATATCCACATTGTTTGGCGTTTTCTTTTTTAATTTTAAAAGTTTCTTTTTATATAATAGTAATTTATGTATATTTTTGTTTATCCATGGCGCTATATCATCTTTTAATACATGTATTAGTCTCGACAGCAACCGGGGTCATTAATTTTATTTCAGTGTATAATTTGGAGTTTTGTTCCGCCTGCTAAACTTAATACGGGAATGCAACATAGGCTTTAATCTCATATTTTTATAAATAATTTTTTTTTTATTTAAGACTTTTTTGTCCCTGCATTTTTATGAGAGGTCCAGCCTATTCAACCAAATTTATTATTCGTAATTCAATTTAACTAATATATTATTCCTGAAAATCAAGTAAAATTGAAATCAATTGAGACTTATTTGAAGTCACCGTAGATTTCCTGATTTTAAGAGAATTTATGGTTAAGATAAGAACTCAAAGTATGAAGAAACTTTTTAAGCTGGATCGTTTTCAAAGTCTGTTCGATTTCAAAATTACTCATATGCATTCTATTTACCGAACATGGCTGATAACTTTATTTTTCTTCATTTTATAGCTCTACTCTATAGGCTTGGGTAATTTGTCTCTTTAACGTATTACTATTTTGCGCTAACAATCCGTGATTTTGTTTTCAATTACCTATCTAATGACACTTCGCTTATTAAGGCGAATCTAAAAATACCTAAAACGTTAAAATTCATATAGCCCTTTGGATGGTATGAGATAAAAAAGGAATTGAAAGTCGGGTAAAAACAGATAACCCATAATATGACAGCGTATATTTATAAATGCTGATGAATTTTTTACAATAAACGTCAAACTCAATATGAAAAGCGCTATTGCAGTACGAAAATTCATGCGTATGGAATTAGTAGTTAATCGTTTATTAGATGATTTGTCTCACACACACCCACATCTAAAAAGAGACTACAATATGTTCAGAATATATAAAGAATATAACAACGTGTTATTTAGTTGTCTAATAAAATAGTTTGGAATCTAAAAAATAATATTTTTAAATTAAAAAAGTAGAATTTTCTAAGAAATTAATTTTAATCGATTAATTGACATAAATTGTTCGAGTTATTCGTTATTTGAAATTGGCTATTTTGATTATTCGACCAAATAATGGCGAAAATTTTCTTCGATTAATCGAACAACGATTAATTGAGTGGATACTCTAGCCATTAGAAACAATTCGTAATTTTTTTTTTGTGTATATTTTATCTATACATATTATTAAATCCCTTTTAATATCAACACCAAAACAGTTTGAATTATTAAATCTTAAATAATCTTAAAAGAAAGAATTACATGCAAAGAGATATTTTCCAGGGAACATAGAAATTTTGATTTATTAAAAAATTCATTCCACATTTGCGGAGGAATATTGTTGGACCAAAAATTGTAGAAAATGAAGCCATATCATCCTCACGATTTAACTCCAGTTAGCCAACAGTTGCAGTAATATAACCGTGCAGTTTGCTTAACGTTAGCAGTAAAAGTTATTATGGACCAGTAAAAACTCGTCATATGATTAAATCATAAACAAAAAATATTTTTCAAGTACATGCGTACTGCGTGTGTAGTTTAGCATTTAAAATTATAAAGTTGTAAAAATTAATTTGCGAAAAAAGTCTAAAAAATTAAAAACAATAAGAAAACGTCGATGATGGGGACTTAGTTAAATTTATATGAAATATTAACAGCTGCTTATAGAAGTGATGTAAACTTTTGCGTTAAAAAATTGTTCAAATGATTTTTTTAGATCACTTCTAAATGAAAATAAACTGGTAACAGAAATATGATGTTCTAGTTTATAGAACTTCCTAACATTAGATTGACTATCTGAAGTACCACACGCAAAGAAAAAACATGATTGATACAATCACAATCGCAAACTATCATTAATGTTTGTGGTTATGATTGTGTCAAACACGTCTTAATCAACAATATATGTTCAGTTATAATGATTTTAGATAATTGTTGTCTCAAACATATTATTATGTTCAGAATAAAAATGCGCACAATCTTTCAAACCATTTTTCTATATTTCCCAATACCATGCAAAATGTCTACTTCAACATTTTATATGGTTCTTACAATAAAAACAATAAAAAATGTAATTTAAAAAATTTTTGTTTTATTACAAATATAATAAATAAAATATAGCATACATATATTAAAAATAAAATTAAATACACATATTAATATACCTGTGTATGTGTTTTAAATTATAAATTTACGTTGTGTGGTACAAATATATCTAAACAAATAAGAATTCCGTTTTTGAAAAAATTCGGGGCTGATGACAAAATTATGTGTCAAAATTTGTCATAGGTTTTTTTGGCTGCAAGAAAGACAAAATAATTGCATATTTAGGTATATATTTTTATAATTATATTTAAATAACTTACCTGTTTCAATAAACGTAGGTATAATAATTTATTTCGTTAGTTTTGCAAGGCAGCATGGCATTTTTCTCCCCGAAAAATGTTTTAATTATTCTGTCATCATTCATGTTTCCTGATTAACTGACGCTCGCGGACGGACAAAATGTAATTTTAAAGCACAGACTGTTTGTTTTGACAATAAATGTTTGCATGTTAAGAGAATGTGTTTTCAAGCAAACAAAAATGATGGTATTAAACATACCTTTTGTGTTCAACTAATATTATGATTTTAACTGTATAGTTGAAAAAATATATATTATAGTAGCTAACATATCAAATAATATAATATGTTTCGCTAGACCAGAGTACCTTTTTAGGTGTAAGCCACCATATAATATTATTATAGTGAATTTAAAAATGTTAAGGACAAAAAACAATTTTTTAAGTTATATTAAGACTATAATTAATTTATGAGGGTAAACATATAATGCAAGTATAAACAAAATTGGTCGTAGTGACCATTCATTAATCATGTTTTTTCTCTGCGTGCAGGATCATTATAAAAAAGTGCAAAGTGCGGCGTGGAAGTTATTTTCAAAAACTTTTTAATTTTTTATAAAAACACTTATTAATTTTTTGCTAAAAATATTTGATTTTTCATTCATAATTTCTTTATTTATTAGAAAATATATAATCCCACTACTATACTTATGTTGTTGGCACCCGTACCGAATAACTGCAATAAATAGTCTATCTCAATATTAAACTTTTAATGAATCTTATACATATTTTTTTTTTGTTTTTGTGCAATTTGTCTTAATTTTGCAAAGAAATTTTTGCATATTTTTAGATAAACTCAATCTTATAATTATTCTCAAATAATTATAATTATTCAAAATTTAATTGATTGCCACAAAGTACATCCTTTTGCCCCAATGTGCAATGCTGTTTATAGGTATATTATTTAGAAAAAAAAGAATTGTTGAAAAATCTGTATACGAAATTCAAGAATTAACTAATTTAAAGAGAGTTTAAAAAAGAAATGATGATGATATCCTGGGTGTCTTATTTTTTCTTGATACTGTCTTGACTTAAAGTAAAATCATTGTCTATTTGCTTGAATCGCAAATATTTGAAAAATTAAAACACTGCCATTCCCAATGTCACTACGACAATGTTCATTGTCTTTGTCATGTAATTTTGAACACATCAGCTTTTATTCCGTTATACGATGATCGAATTGAGCCCAAAATAACACTTTACCTTATCCCCTCTCCCCTCCTGCAAGTATCCATTGCAAATAGCTTCAAGCAAATTGAGGTGTAATAAACAAGATTCCAAAATCTGGCAAATTATGGTTTAAAGATTATTATTGCCTGCATTCATTAAAATATTTTAAATTTAATAAACGTTTTAATTAAAAAAAAAAAAAAATATATTAAATATATGTATTGTATTCAATAGAATTCATTGACAGACGGATAAAGAGATGTTTAAAACGATATCTTTTCATATGTTAGTTTGATGTCTGGGCATTGGATCGATCTATATTACATTTATTTTAAATTTTTATTGAAATACTGGTTTCAAAAAAATGTTCACCATTCATAAAACCCCCTTCGTAAAATAAGTAAAAAAAAGAAAAAAAAAATTAATGGCAAACAGATCATATATGAGATCATTATATTAGATAAAGATATCTAAATAATATTCGGCACAAGGAACTTTTATATAAATCTTAACCCCATAACATAATTTCGTTCTGGAGAATCCATTATTGCCCATGGACAATAATCAAAAATTTCTCTCTAAGTTCTGTGCTGTAGGGTATGATATGGTCGGGCTTGACCGACTATATTTTCTTACTTGTTTTACTTATTATTCTATTATAGCGCCAGTAAAACGATTATAACCAAAACCCAAAATGTCCACAACTTAGTAAAATATGATTTTAGAAGCTATTTTCAGAGTAGATTTGAATTAATTTTTGAGTAAAACTAAAATTAATTAACTAAAAATCTGTCGAACGAAATTAAAATCTATTGCAAAAGAAGCTGGCATGAAAGACCCCGGAAGAAGGCACCAGAACTTAATACCGACCGGTTCGTTTAGGTATGGCATGTGCCTTATGTAAAGTGAATTGAACCAGAGTGATCTAATTAAACATTATTTAATTTAATACCCCAACTTTTGCTTGTATTTAATTTAATTTTTATTAAAATGCTTTTCATTAATATTAAAGCATTTCCATTAAGGACATTATTAAAACACATTTAAATTAATTTAAAACTCTATTTAATTAAATTGCCATATCCTCCAAAAATGTATTCTTGTTGTAATTCAATAGACCTTTTTCCTATTTTTTTTTTTTATTTAATATAAGAAAACTGTTTATTTATTAAAAGAAAATTAGGTTGTCCTTTGCAGTTGTTGGTTGTTTCTTTTTTCCAGTATTTTAAAATTAAATGTTAAATTATAAAAAATATTAAACGTAATTTTAAGGATTCTTATATTTTGGTATTTTAATGTGTATACAAAAAATATGTATATATGACCATACAACTACATACATACTTACATTCCTCACATTCATCTTTCATTTTTGTTTAAATGGATGCGACCAAAACAAACAGTCAAACAAAATTGATTGATGGCTGGTTTTCAGACAGGGTGTTTTTGTTTCTCTCTTACCCCGCTCGTGTAAGCATTTTCATTTCTGTTTGAATTTCATTTTCTGCGGACTTTATGACTTATTTTAAAATAAACTTTTACCATTAAATGTAATATATAGGGACGGCCTTTGAAGAGTATTTCCAAGGAATTTATATGATGAATAAAAAACCAATTCATCTTTTGACGGATATAATCAAATTTTTTCGAATTAAATCACTTGTTTACATTAAAGTAATAAATGTAAAGAGTAATGCCTTAACGCCTACGGGATATCAATTTAAAAATGTTTAATAAACGGAGCAACCCTTACCCTTTCAAATCCATCATCAATTGGAAATTTCTGATGACTGAATGAGTTCATTGAATATAAATATGTTTTGTAATAATTGTTATAGGGGAAAAAACGAATTTTTAAATCTTTGCTTCGCGATGGACGTTGGCACGCTGGTGTTTTCGGCTGTCACTCGCCGGGAATGGGGGTTCGCGTCCATCTAGGTTTACACAATTATTAACTATATTCGTGCCAAAATGGAAAAGATGTTAAAAAGAATGAAGCAATCTAAATACGAGCAACATGAACAAGACACTTTTCGAAAAGGGTAAGCCCCTTAAACTAACGGACCGGCATTTCGATGACCGAAACTTTCACACTACGATGGTATGGTAGGACCCGAATCCTCGGGACAAGATGTAACACATTCATTTCACTTTAGCTACCGTTCAACCAATTTTGGGTTAATTAAAACATGTTTTCTTTTCTAAATATCAAATTTTATATACAAAAAAATCTTATTTCAAATATGTTAAAATAATTGATGCAATAAAAGTACAATTTCTATCTAAAGCTTAAGTACAAGAAAAATTAATTACTAAAGGTTTCCTTAATACAAATTATCGAATGCAAAATATTTATCTTAGACCTTAAGGTCTTAGGTTTATTCTTTAACTGATATTAGTTTAATTTCTTTTTTTTTTGTTTCCTATTTTTAAGTTTGTTAACTTAAATATTTCATCACAAAGTTGTTATTAATTTGTGGACTTATTTATTTATTAGTTGATCTATTTAATTATTTTGTTTATATATTTATTAATTTTATTACTCATCGGTTGAATTATTTCATTAATTATTTATTAGTTAAAATTTTTAATAATCTATTTATTTATGCTTTTAAACATTTCATAAATCGCTCAACACAAGTTTGAAATACTAGAAAATTTGTGAATGAACCTACCAAATTGATCATAAATTAATTTAGAGGTTAGTAAATCTCTCAAACTGATTCACGAAGTTGTCAATTAGTTACTTTAAACGTTCATCAAATTCCTAAATGTTTTTCCCCCCCAATAGGATAAACGTTAAGTTTGAATAGCTACCCTAGGGGAAAGGGAACTAGCACTAAACTTGTCACGTGACAAGTCACTTAAACATGGCGATGTCCTACGAGGGGTTAATTGACACCTTTTTGACACTTTGTAACAGGTCACTGAAATAACCTTAATGGTTATTTTATTATTTTTTAGTTATTTCGGTTAAAATAATGCCCGTCGCAGATATTACCACAAATAAACCATGTCAATATGATAGATCCCGTTCATATAAAGTAATAGAACTAGAGAGAATCAGCCACTACCCGCACAAAATCCAGTCACATGAATAGTTTTGTGCCAACTACCTTTCTTCTGGACCAACTATACTCTTAAAACATTATCACCAGTTAAGTGATAGGTCTTGTTTTCACCTATCACAATTCGTTCCTTTTAATTATAACTTTTTTTTCACTGGTCACGGGATAAGTGCTTTAAGTGCAATTGACACAAATTTCCCGCAGGGTAACTTCAACTTAAAGATTAACAAAATTATTTATTTTAATCAATGAAATAATTTATATATGAAATTCATTTACCAATGACCTCAACTTACTAGTTGATTTACTCAATTACTTTTAGTTATTTATTTAATTAGTTTTAGTTATTTATTATATAATGTGCTAAGGTATTTATAAAGTTTAAAGCTTTTTTAGATCTTCATTTAGCCCTTAGCAGTCATATATTCAACTATTGCTTCAATCGATTATTTAATTATGTATTCTTATGTTAAGGAAAAATCATCAAAATTTTAAATGGGTAAGCGTTTATTTAAGGAAATTTCTACGCAAGTAATAAGTTAATCGAGGCGTAATATACCAAATAATAGATTTAAGCAAAGATTTATTTAATTTTCTTTAATTAATAATACTTTGCCCTAATCACTAATTTAGTTACTCAAATACCTATTGAATTTTGGATTGAAACAATTGTTGTCTACTTGGTTAAGAAAATTGTTTATTAAATGCCATTTATTTATAAACTAATGTGTTTATTAATTTATTTATTTTAATTTTTAGGAATTTAAGTTTTATTTTAAATGTTTAGCTACTCGTATTAACGAAAATATCTGTTTATTTTTTTTAAATGCGTTTATTCTTTATTTTACTTATTTAGTTATTCTACAATTAATATATTTGGTCATTTATTCGGTTATTCTTAGTTATCTATTTGGTTATATTCAGCTATTTATTTAGTGATATTCAGCTATTTATTTAGTTATTGTTAGTTATTTAATCGGTAATATTAAGTTATTTATTTAGTTAGTTTTAGTTATTGACTTTGATTATTTATTAAATTGTTCATCAAATTATTCATTAAAACATTTATTAGATTATTTATTAAGTTATTTATTAAATTTTAAATTATTTATTACATTATTAAATTATTAATTAAGTTATTCTTGCAATTACTAATTTATTTATTAAATCATTAAATTAATTATTAAATTATTTATTAGATTGGTTAATTGTTGTTTATTATTTAATAAAATTAGTTATTAAATTATTGTTAATAATTTAATAAATTTATTTATAAAATTGTTAAATTATTGTTAATAATATAATTATACCATTTATTAAATTATTGTTAACAATTTAATAAAACTATTTATTAAATTATAAACTGTTTAAAAATTAAACTGGTAACTCGGGTCTATTAGTTAATTTATTTATTGCCGGTATTGTGTTTATTTTTATTAATTTAAGTTTGAGTTTCTTTTTTTTTTCTAAATTTAGTCTAAAGGTACGTTCAGACTAATGAAATATTTGACCAAAATATTTGTTCTGATATTTGCTTCAAACTGTGTGAAACAAAATAATATTTTGTTTAATGTTCAAACTAAGCTCAAATATTTGACAATTTTTGTTTGATGAAACAGTCGGCAAACAGTGTTAAATAAAATAAATTAATTCATGTTTGCCATGCGTTCAGACTAAAAGAAATATTTGCATCAAATAATTATTAAATGAAAGTGTTCAAAAATAAAAATATATTTCTCAAATATTTAAAATGAGCGCAAAAGCTAATTTATTTATTTTATTCTGTGGATCAGCATCTCTTATAGTGTTAGAACAGGAGAATGTAAAAGAAAAAAAAAATGGAAGCCACTGGGTAACGGGAACATGGCTAAAATTTGCGAAGTTGGAAATAAAGTAGTCGAACCGTGATTGAGCTCAGGAATGGATATACTGATTTTTTTTTTAAAGATTTGGTTTTTTGTGCTTAATTCTCTAATTTTATAATTGATAAAATTTATTGTTGGAGGATAAGCTGTTCCTATGTGCATTTCACTGGTTGCTTAGGCCAGATCATCAGGAAATGTTCTCGTAAATAATTTTAGAAAAGCCAAAGCTATCAGCAAACAAGACTACAGAGGGAATGAGAATTACATACACTCAAGAAGTCTTATTTGCAACGATATCAAAGCGTAAAGAAAATACCAACAATAAAACAGTGAGTTTATCTCTTCTCACATTCCCCACTACACGCAGAGAAAAAACGTGTTTAAATATGGTCACCTCCAACAAAACTATTTTTAAAGAGAATTTTAAACATATTATGTTTAAATTGAACCATATTATTATCACCGACAACCATATTATGGTTAAATGAAAACCAACCATGCTATTATAAGTGTTAAACATATTTTAGTTATTATTGACCAAAGCATGTTCGGAGGCAACCATAATATTTTTGTGGCTTCTTGATGGAGGACACATTTAACCATAATATGGTTGTCGGTGATAATAATATGGTTAAATTTAAGCATAATATGTTTACAAGTTTCTTTAAAAATAGTTTTGTTGGAGGTGACCATATTTAAACATAGTTTTTCTCTGGGTGTACAATTATTTGGAATTCTCCTAACATTAATTGTAGTTGTAAGTGGATAAAGAAAAAACAAATAAAAAACCAAAACAAATTGTTTTTATTGTTTTTGCAAGAAATCAAAATAAAAACAATTTGCCAGAACAGTTTTTTATGCACGTAAACTTGCAAAAATTTATTATAAAAGTTGTTTTTGGGAATACACTTATCTATTAAAAGACAAAATCTTTTAATAAATAATTGTATTCCCAAAAACAACTTTTATAATAAATTCTTTTTAGTGTAAAAAAACGCTTAAGTTCAAAACACCTATAGTAGCCGTCACAGTTTAACAAACATTTAAACAGGCCCAACTATTGGTTTTTTAATTCTTAACGACTTTACCGATTTACCTCGCATATATATGTGTAAATTAATGACACTGTACAAAAAATTATCTGGCTTATAAGTCAAAATAATACTTTGTCGTATTAACTTTGGTTATTCATTCATCTTATTGATTTCTTTATTATTTCTATTTTTGTCTTGGCTCTTTGACAGTTAACGTAGGTAAGTATCTTTGTGTGTAACAGAAGAATCCAGCCATACTATATCCTTTTAATAACATTTTTATTTGTCTGATTATTCATATTATCAACAAGGCCATAATTTAATTTGTACGTTTTTGTTGTTTTTTAGCTGTAAGTTTGTCTGTAATTCTTCCTGTCGCAGTCGTTGATGTCTATTATATGTTAACATTTGTAATTTTACACGTGCGTATCTTATTTTGCCACTTCATAAAGGCTGTTTCATAATTTTTTGTTGTTCTTGGACCAGATTTTTACTGTACTGCTTTACGAGACGTTTTTTGTTTGTTTAAGATGTCACATCAACAGGCACTGCTTGTTAAATGTACTGTGCGTTTTTTAGTAGCATAGTTAAAAGAAATGATATGGCTTTGCATTTTAAGAATTTTTCATAAGATGATAAAATTTAAATTCTAGGCAAATTCAAAAAATAGAATCTTGATGGCAGGCTAAGGCTATAAATATATAATGTTATCTTATCTTTTGTAATCATAAGATAAAATAGAAGTTTTTTTATTTGCAACTTAATACTTAAGGCTTAAAATAAATCATTTAACATATTTTAAGTTTAAAGATGTATATGGGCATATTCACAGCTAAAATTTATAAGTTATTAACTGTTAAAACCCGGCGGTTCCCGGTATTAAACTACCAGCCCCAGTAGGCTGCTTGGAAGTGAGCTAGTCTATCAGCGTGGGAGTTGCGGGTTCTATTCCCGCCAGAGACTCTGATCTCCTGCAGACAAGCGTAGAGCTTGCGGGATTAGCATAGGGAAAAAATCATTTTCTTATTTTAACATTTTGTAAAAATATTTACAAAAAAAAAGGCGAAATATGTAAATAATAAATATAGACATTACTAATAATATAAGACGAGTTTTTTTAGAGGCACAGAACTTTTTAAAAGTGGAACACAACAAATTCAATTGAATGATCAGAATTTTGGCTTTAATAGCTCACAAGTCTTATAGCATATAGTATTTAAGAATAATTTCTGGCATATGGCCCCCGCAACTGCGCCTTAAGAACACCAGCCTCTCGGTCGAATTTTTCACTAATTTTTCGGTCATATCCAATCTTATTTCGTCAAACGTGCATCTAATGCCGGCATCTTAATGATCAATCGATGCTGGCTTATTAGCATAGACCAGAGATTTGACTTACCCCCACAAAAAGAAGTCCAAATTTGTCAAATCACACGAATTAACAGATCAATTTCTTGAGATAATTCGATCACCAAACGCCTGACTCAACAAAGTGATGGTTTCACGCGTTGTATGATTTGATACGCGGTCTTAATAGAATCATTTCTCCTTTAAATGATTTGCTTACTGCATAAAAAACCAAAAATCATTTGACTGTTATGTTCAGCATTCACGGTTGGCACCGTCTTCGGATTAGAAGAAAAATGTGTCGATGAAGCATTCGGCTTGTGAGCTGCACCAAACAGCAAATTTTTCGGGATGTAATAGAGTCTTATGAGGATTTTGCTCACTCCAAACGGGACAATTTTGCTTGTTTACGTACCCATTTAGCCAAAAATGAGCCTCATAACTGGAGTTCTCGTTTTTGTACTACTGTCATCGCCTTTTCTTGTAAAACAACTTTTTATATACCAATGAATTTAAGCTATACTAAAGTATGCATTGCCTTTAACATGGATTGTGATCCAGTTCTGTTTTTGATTTTTTAGAAACTTATTTTAAATTAAAGAGGTTTTCAGAAGAAGTAAAATATATTTATTTTACTTGTACGATTATTTTTCAAAAATGTTTAAAATTCACCCAATAAAAAATGGAGCCTCCAACGAAACAGGTTTGTAAGGGAAAAACTTAAAAGTTTCGCTTACCACCTTATTAAAATATACCAAATGTAGGAATTTTTACACTGTTCTACCTCTTTAAGAAAAAATTGTTAAATTTATGTCTCTGGTGATAGTTTAAGTATAAATTTAATAAACTTTCAAATTTTGCAGTCTTAATAAAATTTCCCTTTTAAACCGCTTTTACCTCCTTAAAGGCCAACATTCAAAGTGTACTCTTTTAACGCCGTGCATATTAGGGTGGGTCACTGATGTACTAGAAAAAATAAAACTTCTCGACTCATATTCTAATAGCAATATTTTGTTGTCTTACGTTTAAACAAATAGAAAATGCTAAAAAAAAGTTTAAAAAAGTCACAGCACCGGAGCTCCTAAGAATTAAGTATTTAAAAAAAAGTCATTTTTTAAATTTTAATATTTTATTTACTATAAATTATTTATAATTAATTAAAACTGAACACATTTTTAATTACACATAAAAAAAATAACTCCGTTCGCCGATATCGAACGTTAACGTTCGCATAGAAAATTACATTTAAAACAAAAACAATTTTTGAAATTTTGTTTTTGTTTTAAATGTTATTTACTATGCAAACGTTAACCTTCGATATCGGCGAACGGGCAGTAATTCTTTGGTTCCTATACAACATAAAACAATAAATACACGAAATTTTATTAGTTATTTTTTGGTCACAAAAGCTTGTACACTGTCAAATCTGGGCATTAAAAAAAATTTGATTGTCACTTTTTGACACTCAACTGCCGCATTTATTTTTTAAATGATGTTCCGAAGAATTGGTGGATCGAAAAACTTTTGATTCCAATTTATAACTTCAAAGTAGTTACTTGCGTCAAAATTGATAGAAGGGTCCTCAAAGACGCGAGGTTGCTTTCGGGTATGAGGTGAGCTTCGTGCTTCATGAGCACGTTTGGGTACCAGTTCTCTCACTGTGTCACCAAACAACGTCGACAGAAGCAAGTTTTTCGTAGTTTTCTAATAACTTGCCATTAGGACCAGCGTGCGAATATGGTCCCTTGGTAACACCATATAGCTTGTGAAATATATGTTTTAATGGCAATTCGTTCAAATATAAATAATCCATTGCCGTAGGCGCTGAAGTCTTTTTGTCAATACTCTTATTACTCCGTTAAAATTCCCAGTGTTAGTGACTGTACTATCACAACCAATTGCCATCAAATTTTCTTTATTAATTTTTTGAGACGAAGGAAGGGCAATAATTGACATTTCAATATTTTCTGGCTCCTTAAAAGATACATGTTCATCAATCAGTATTTGTCTATATTTCCTTGCTCCCTTTTAAATAATATTAAGCGTCTTATCTTTTCGGCCGTCAAAGTGTAAATCTAGTAGGTTCTGGTCTTGAATACATTCATTACGTACTTTTGTTCTTTCCCGTCTTATTCTTGATTTATCAATTGGTTCACTGCTAGGAGAGATATCTTGCAATACAGACGAAGTAATAGCAGCCGCTGCGCTATCGGAAACACTGTAACGGTTACAAGTTTTTGACAATATAGGCAAACTAAAATTTTTTTTCCTTCTGCCTTTGACGTGGAAGGTAAATTTAAAGAGTCGTCACAAGAAGTTCTGTAATTACTTACAGACAACTCCTGCTGTTTTAAGTTAATTTTGTCGTGACTTTTATTTACGTTTTTTTCTGTATTTGGTGCTTGGGCTGCTATTTTTTGCAATTTAGTTGGAAGATCTCGAGCTACTCCTCCAATACGCATCTTTCTCGCCCTCGCATCTCACTCAAAAACTCCTGTTCTTCTTTGGGTACCTTATATTGTCTTGGACATCAAAAAAAGCTCAATTTGTTTACGTCTACAGGAACAAATATGAAACAAAACTCTGCTACGTCGGAGAAAATTTTCTTTCTAATAAACGGACATTTTTTTCAACGACCTTATGAGATTTTTGTAATTTATATGATAACCGTTTATTACTTGTATGACTATTGTCTTTGACACTGTAGGAAGAGACGATTTTCTCCAAATACATTGTATCCTTTGAGCTACAAGTTTTGCAATATCTAAAAAACGATGGTTCTTTGGTAGTATTACTTGTTATTTTTAGTTGCTCCCTATTCCAATCATAGTATTTCGCAACATATTCGTAAGTTGGTAAAACAGTATCTTAATATCTTCTACATTTTCGAATCTCGTGCAGATATAATATTGGCTTCTGTTAAATCAGTTCAAATAAAAAAATAAACACACAACTTCACTGCCCGCGTAGTAAACCCAAACTGATCTTTTTATTGTGCATTATTTTATATGTATTCTATCAAAAATATTTCCTGGAAGAATATATACTTTTCAATGAATGAATTGCTTGTGTCTGAATCCTCGAGAACTTTAGAATCGTTAGGATACAGTAATATGCTTTTTTGTAACACAATGCTATTAACAAATTTAACAAAATGAGGTTCAAAGCGCGGGCTCTTACACTAAAAATAAATTAATAATATTTAAGCTATTAGAAGTCGTTACGAAAAAAAAATTTTTTTTTGACCCACCCTAGTGCATATGTAGCTTATTACAAAAAAAGTGTTTACTAAAAGTACCAAGAGTACGAATTGTTACTCTTTTTCCCCTTTTAAGTTAAAAATTTTCAAATCTATATCCCTGTTGATACTTTAAGCCACAAAATAATTTTTTTTTAGTTTTACAGTCTTAATTTGGGTGCCCCGGTAGGCTAGTTGGTAGTGAGCTAGTCCATCAACACCGGGGTTGCGGGTTCGATTTCCGCCAGAGACTTTAGTTTCTTTCCTGCAGACAAGTGTAGAGCTTCGCGGGATAATTATAAGAAGAAAAAAAAATTTTTTTTTTTATCGAAATGTATCTAAAATTTCCCCACCGATTTTCAAAACGTACCTTTTTGCGGCATGCCGATGTAGCTAAAGATATTCGTACGAAAATTTTGTATTTAGGTTCAAGGCGTACTTCAAAAAAAAAAATTGGTTCCATTTTTGGCCTTTTTGATCATTTTATAGCTAACTGGAACTGAGCTATAACTCGCTATAACTCAACTAAAACTCACATAGAACTGAATTACAACCGAAATAAAACTGAACTATTAAAATACACAAACATACTACAATTTTTTTAATTTTTTTATAGGAAAAAAATTCGAGATTGACCGTCTCTGCAATAGGAAGCCTAAAACGAAGAACTTTATACATAAAATTAGCAAAAATACCACCAGAAATAGACCAGATCCATATATGATGAGCCAAATAAAAGGGTATTTGTTATTGACTAGTTTCACCCGGTGGCCGAAGTTCGACCACTTGATATTTACTTAAGAGAGAACCAGTGCGTTATACAATAAAAACGTACACATTTTAGGAAAACAACAAAATGCACACATTTCACCCATGTGTGTGCGTGTCTCTTTGCAAGTACAAACAAAAAACAAAAACACTTTACAACAACCAAAATCATTGGATTTTTTAACCACCGTTAATTAAAACTCTTTTAAACATGTTAATTCTAAAAATTTAGAAAAGAAATTTATATTGTGCATATCTTCCCACAAATACCTTTAGAACGATATATGTTTCATTAAAATCCACTACAAAAAAAAATTGTTTCCGTATTTATATAAAAGATTTCTTGAAATTGTAGTACAAGGTCCCAGCGGACCTTTTCACAGGTTCCCGTACTAAGCACCTTCAAATATCAGTTGAAACTATGCTACTGGTTGGATCACTTTTTTTAAATGGTTCTAGATAAATTTCCTTGGAATACATGTGGGGGTCGGGTATTCCCATGGACCATCAAGGAGTAAGTTCAGGTTGAAAATGAAAAAGGTCCCCGGGACCTTCTCACCCATCGGAGGGTTAACTTAGAGGGATATTAAAACGACTTTGAACGATACTCCTTAAGTATAAAACGATTGACGCAAATATTCTATAATTGAATGAAAACGACGCAAGGAATTACTTTTAAGCCATTTTATAGTTTTCTCACATTAAATTACCTTTTTTAAATTAGTTATTTCTTAATAACCAGGATCGTGGTCGTTTTATTGAACTTTTAATGGTTTTTAATCCAAATTTTGATATTTAAATCAGGCTTAAGTTCATTGAATTTAATTTTCATTAAGTTATTTTTATGAAGAAAGGAATTTTACAACATGAAATGAATTAAAATTTATTGATAATCTTGACTGGGCTGGGAATTGAGCCCAGGTTTAAACGGACAGTTTGCCCAGACTAGTTTCGATTTTAACCACACAATCTCTTCGTGGGGTTTGTCGTTTAGCTCTCACCGCCATTGACGACGGATGACGTCATTTGTCAAACATCAATCTTTAAACCAAAATGGTATTTTACGTTGGTAGATCGAAATTTGCTTTTGAATGAATGATTACATATTTTAATTGATTAACATGTTCTTTCTTGTTTCTTTTATCTTTATATTTTATAATTTAAGCACACATTTTCTGAAAGCTCAAATTTCCAAGAATTTTTTAAAACCATATTTGCATTTGTGTTTAACCAATTGTGTAGGTGCTTGCTAAAGCAACAATTTCTGGGAATTTTCTGTTATAAGCTCTTTAATCTTTAAGTAAAATATCCTTGGACTTTATATCCATAAATTTCTCAAAAAAAGTTGTTGAAAAAAAAATAAACACACATTCTATAAATTCGAGTGGAAAACCTTGAAAACGTTTAAACAAATTTGAGTTTGAAAAACCGTGGTGTACTTGTATTTAAGACAACAAAAATATTTATTTTTTTTTAATTCATTCATGTGACTGGCGTTCACAAGTTGGTTGTTTTCTCTGTTTTTTGTCAAGATGCAACGTTGCAAATTATGTCACCGCTGAAACTCAACTACATTCACTAATTTACATATACAACATCATAACTGCTACCCACCTTTCAGATGAAAATGTTGGTTTATATGTGTGTTCATGTGTTTTAGATCCATGTATAGACCTTTGAGCGTACAAAGAAGAATTTAAGATCTACACATTGAAATAAAGACTCAAGCATGCTAACACAAGCTATCTCACACACTTCCAGTAGTAGCTCGGAAATATACATACATACATACAAACATATTCACCGAGAAAAGATAAACGATTTTTATGCCACGTTGACTATAAATGTCGCTGTTATGTGTAATAATTTTTCTTTTACGTTCACATTCTAGTTTTTTTTTCATTTGCTTGCTTCTTCTTTTTCTGCAGTGGCAGCTGTAGTAGTTTCATTTTCTTTTCTCTTCCTTTCTGCACAGTTTTTTCGTTTACCATATCACAGCAAATTTATATAAATGAGTTTAACTTTTACAAACATCTATCTGAGCTAAGAAATGCACTGTAGGCCCAACGATATAAACATTTAATTAAAAGTTCTCAAATATATTAATAAGAGTTGAAAGTTCTTAAAAGCAAATGAATGAATGACTACTCAATATAGTACATAACTACTTTAAAATTATGGAACAGTTTATTTCGCCTATCTCGTTGCAACGTTAATCAACGTCAGGGAATGTAGGTGCAGCCAATACATCAAGGTCTTCAGGGGCGTAAAACTACTGCCAATGTTCATAAAAACCCAGAAATACCATCGTGAGGGCACATTCAGAGATGATGTAGTGGCTTCTTTCTGTTCAGTTCTAAATATCGTGGATAGAGAAACAAAAGATAATATTTTGCACCCTATGCCTGAGCTTGGCATGCACAGTGTAAGATTTTGCTAATCTAGCTTGGCAAAAGTCGTTTTTTGAGTTTAAATTTGAATAAATGTATTTATCAAATATGAAAGAGCAGTTGTAATAAAATAAGAAAATGCAAAAACTTTGCCTTATTTTTCAACAAAAATAATATAACGTTACTTTAAACTTTGTTTTGAGTGAATTAAAAACAACAAAAACACTTACATGAAATTGCACATTTTTAAAAGCGTGTAACTTTTTATTGGAATGGAATTTTTTAACGATTCTTTTTTGGTTTTGAAGCTCAACTTATTCGCTGTTAATATCATGAGAATTTATTTTAAGAACTGGAAAATTCTTTTAGTGCTAGTTCATTTAAACAATTACTCTTTTCGTTAAGTTAAGAAAAAAAAAACAAAGTTCTATAAGCGATAAATTCTTTTCTTCATAACTCTTCAATACCTACTTTAAGGCACATATTAAATTATCTGCCGATATTTGCCGATAAAAAAAAGAGACAAATAATGAGTGATGATACCACATACCACGAAATTTTTTATATATGGCTTAAAACACCCGAAAATAAAAGGCTTGACCCTTCCGTAAACCATATTACCTCCAGAAATACCGGAAGAAAGCCATTAATTTTAACATTTTATTCTTACTTTAATTTATATGTACATATGAAATATATTCTTATTTTAAAATTTATGAAGAAAAATTAAACACTTTTTATTATTTCTACCTGTTTATTATTTATTTTAAACATTCTCATGCATGCGGCGAGTTTTTTACTTTTTGATTATCCAACGCGAATAATATTAGATATAAATGTTTGCAGTTATATGAGAGGTAGGCGTGGCAGTGATCCAATTTCGCCCATTTGTTCGACAATGGTACATAGTAGCCTAGTAGAACCTTGTACCAAAATTCATAAGTCTAGTTTAATTTTATTCCAAGATATTTAATTTTGTCTCGCTAGAATGGCTAAGTCTTACACTGTGGCGTGTGTGCATGTGTGCTTTTACAGTTTAACAGAATTTTCTTTGCCATGACTCCTAAATAAGTGGTTAAGAAAATTCTTCAGGCAGTCATATGCTGGAATTGTTACCTGCATGTTAATGTCAACTAAGGTAGCTTTTTTACATATTATTACCAAACTACTGTGCGATGACGTCTCAGCGACAAATACCCATGATAACCTAAAGCATATCTGCATTTTCTTATTGTCGCCTAAAATGAAACCCATGGGGAAGTGTCGACCTTTTTTTTGGGTTATTTAGGTTATTTATCTGTAGGCTTGCTATTTTGAAGTACTTCCGATTGATTATCATCAATTTACGAAATAGGATTCCTTTAGTTAAACAAGTCGAATTTAGTAATTTTTCAAGGGGATATGTACTTCATAATATGTAGAGCTGACTAAAATCATGAAGTGATCAAGTCCATTTAAGTTTTTTTTTCTACATTACTCCATTTGGGAGCATATGTCGTGCACAACGCATCTTATACGATTTGTTGTTTTTTTCGCTGAACTTGTGCTTGGAGTATCGATATATTCAGTATTGATATTTTGCCTTCTACCAGTTTCGTTAATCGGCTGTTGTTTCAGCTAAGTAGATGATTGGTCGGATGTAGCAGGTCCTAGGATAATGAGCCATATGCCGTTGGTTAGAAAAAAAAACGCCCGGCGTTTATTTGGTGAAGGGTTGGGAAACCTTGCTTATCTTTGATTCCTATATTTTTTTGCCCAGGGGGTGGCGGCTGCCTGACCTTGACCATAATATTGTGCTCTTTTCCAGGGAGAGGGTTGGTAAGGAGCCTTCTTAGATGGATTGTTCTGGAGGGGGGTTGAAGCCAATTTTTAAAACTTTAGTACTAGCAAAGTTTTATGAATAAAAAATAATTACACTGAGCTAGTTGAAAAAAGAGACACACCGGGAACCTGGCGCTTTAACCTAGAATTTGACACTTTTTATTGAGACAAGCGGGACAACTAGCGTTTTAACCTAACTCGGGTACGCCGAATCCACAGAGATAATCGTTTTTTTAAGGTTAGTTCTTGTTTTCAAGATATACCGGTATTTCCGAAATTGAGGAGGTTGTACAACATATTTTTGCGTCAAAACGGTTTAGTTTATTGAACAAACTAAAAAAAAAACAGAAATCCCGCAATAAACTTTTTTCTAATATGCGCAGTCGTTTGAGAAACATTTTTAAGCAACAACCAAGTTTCCTTATTAAAATATATGATATTTTTTGGTCCTCTATATATAAACAAATCAGTGATATCTGATGGGGTTTTATTATATAAATTTGGTCTTACTGTTACACCTTTGGCATACAGTACAGTAGAACAACATGTAGCTACAGCTTAAACACAAGTCAGCCTACAAACTACTAACAATTTGTTACGTATGCATACATATTTATACACATATTCATACCCATATTAATACCTACAGAAAAACATGCATGTTTTTTTACACACACATTCACATACCTAGACAGAAACTTGCGTTTATAAGAATTATTTTTCTTTTATATCCAACAATAAAATTTGTATATACAAACGTATGTACATGTATGTGTAGTTTATGAATGTAAGTGATAAAGTACATTTGTGCACGAAAAATGCATAAGTATGTGTAGGGGTAGGTAAGAATATGTGTATGCCATGAGTTATTGACTTTTTGTGGCTGCCGGAGTATATTAAAGTTTCTTCTTACACTGGGAGCTACCATTTTTATGATCACCCAGAAAACAACAAAAATTGTGAACAATGAAATATATAAATGTGTTTGTTACTCATATTGGGATATGTATAAAAAGCAATGAATCGGTTTCTATAAAGTTATTGATTGGTAGTGGGTTTTAAAAGCCATAATAAATTAAACTTAAGGTTTTGCTTTCATTGCTCTCCTTTTGGTTAAACGCAAACATATTTAACTTGTTACATACGTGCAGGTGTTTTTAGGGATAAATGAATTTAAAAAAATGTGTTATTAAGAAACTATTTATTAAGTACGTATTAAGAAGAAGTAAGAAGAGAAATATTTTTTTCTATATTAAGTGAAAATGTAAAAGTTGTTATACTCCTTACAAATTTTTTAAGTTTTAGTAAATATCTTTTGTTTGTAGCTGATCAGGTTTCTAGCAGGCAAAAACTATAAATAACAATTTATTTGCAACTATTTATTATATTGAATTTTTAATAGAAGTTTTAAGCTTCGTTTATAATAATAGCAACAGTTTCGTTTTCCTTCTGCATTATTTTTCCTCAAAGTATTTCATATATTATTCTTTCATTTTTCGAACACAAATTTTACTAAAGCTTTTTTAAAAAATTGAGACTACTTCAGTACTTCAACAACAATTTGTATGAAATTGTAATTGACGTTTTTAGCAACTTTTTTTAATTTTGAATGAAAATTTTAACAATAAGTCTTAACAAAAATATCGAAAAATACGTAATATTATTTTGGACAAAATTTTTTTTTTATTCAAAATGTAAAAAAATTATTGCTTTAATGCGGGGCTGTGGAGTCGGAGTTGAAGAGTCGGAGTTAAGGTTTTTGTACCGGAGTTGGAGTCGTTGTACCCCTAAAAACTCGCCACTCCGAGTCGAAAATTGTTCGGCATAAACAATTTTCTAATATTTTCCAGAATAAAAATTCTTCGAAATTGGCGATGCAATAGTTCAAATATCGAATTATTAATTAATCTTTATAAAAACGGACGAGAGTATTAAAATTGCTTCCAATTGGACGACAATCAGACAGTGTTATGCTTTTATTTCTAGCAAATTGAACTTACTTGAATAAAGTTTATGTCGAACTAAAATGATATGGACTTATCATCACGAAATCCTGTAAAGTGATTTATTTATGTTATCAAAAAATTTAAATGGAAAAAATGTTAATACTGTAGCAAAATTTGTTTAAGCTTTTAAAGTGCTTTTCAGAAGGCTACTTAATATGGAATCTAAGGTAAATATAGATCGATAATCCGAAAATTGCATGATATTATTTCTGGCCATATGAACCAAAATTTAACCAAACTTTACAACAATATCTATATCTGCTACCGATTTCGGCGGATATATATGGTAAATTAAAGATCGTGATTCAGGAAATTCTATAGTGTGATTTTTAGTCCTATAAACTTTTGCGTCCCAAATTGTATTACAATAGCATTATTTATTACGTTTGTTAACATACTAAACTGTTTTCCTAGAGTAGGTTTTATATGCGGCCTAGGGTAACTTATAGACTGAACTTTACGAAATTTTTAAGTATGATTTCTGGCATTATAAAACTGTTCCGTACCAAATTTTATTATGATAGCGTTATTTATAACGGGCTTAGACGTACAGTATGATTTCTAGTCTTATACAATGATTTTGTGCAATATCTTATATCATGCCTTCCGTGATGCGACGTTTTATGTTAGTTTTTGTAACAAAATTGTCAATTTTTTAAGGTGGTGGTTCCACATTTTGATTTATAACTCTGACCCTACTGGTCGGATTTTGCTGGATTTCAATCCCAAACTGTTTAGGATAACTACAAGCAATTTGACACCAAGTGTGTTCATTTCTTGTGCGTTTTTTTGAAAGAGAGCGTGTTTTCAACAGACGGACATGAGTAAATCGACTTAGAATTTTTCCAGGAGCGGAATTACAAACTCAGTATACCCTCATTCACCACTAGTGGTAGAGGGTATAAAAAGAGTTTAAAGTCAAATAAGAAGGAGTCGGAGTCGTGAGTTGGAGCTGCACTTAAAAAATTTCAGCGTTTGGAGTCGGTGATAGTACTTTTTTCTGGCGACTCCACAGCCCTTCTTTAATGTGAACACCTACTGAAAATTTTGCTGTCATTGTGAATTAAGAAAAAAAAATATATAAAATTTAGAAAAAGGAAAAGTATTAACTATAATAAGATTTAAATTATAACAATGGTCCCTGTCCCATACTGAATTCTTACATTTAGAGATTAATTTTCTAGAAAAATTACAATATTGAATTATAAATTGGTTTTCGTAGAAATGAAGGAAACGTGTTATTAGTTTGAAAATAGTGGCCTAATTGTGTAAAACGCAACGCAACATCAAAAATTTCATTGAAAGCAAAAACAAATTCAGAAATATTTTATAATTTTGTTGTTGCTGACTAATCAGATTTTATTACAGCATTATTTGTTACGGTTTAAGGATTATTAAAGTCTTTTTCGTGACCCGGCTTTATATGGGGCCTATTGTAACTTATGGACCGATCATTAGAAAAGTTGACAGTGTGATTTCTAGTCTTATTAAGCTTGACAGACCGAATTTTGTTTAATCAACATTATTCATTGCGGTTTTACACGCACTAAACGGTTTTCCGAGAGTAGCATTTATATGGGGCCTATTGTAAATTATGACATAGTTTTATTATAATAACATTTTTCGTTACGGTTTTACGAGTAGTAAAGTGTTTTCCGAGAGCGGGCTTTGTATGGGACCTAAGCAGTGTGCAGGTAGTCAATGAAAAATGTGTGGGCATTCTTATGTTTATAGGGCTGAGGGCGAGAAATTTCATGTTTTCGGCTAGATTTTAATCTAATAGAAGATTGCAATTAAAATCGCCAGCAATAATCACGTCTGTATAGAGCGGAGTGAGACATTCCATAATTTCATAAAGTGGAGATAGAGCAATTCTCCTATTTGGCCTGTAAACACTGCAGACTAAAAATTTCCTACCCACGCAGCTTATCTCCAAGGCCAGATATTGCAACATATCCCCGGTGTTCGCACGATTTGTGCCCTTGATCCTACAAGTTAATTCACGTTCTACATATATTGCAACACCTCCGTATCCATCCTTCCTATCATTTCGTTATAGTCTATACCCATTCATCGAGAACATGGTATCTGATATGGAATCACTGAACCACGTCTCAGAGACGCAAATAATATGCGAATCTGAGTTTTTAAAGACGTAGCGGAATTCGTTTTTTTTCAAACAGGCTTTGCGCATTTATATGACAAATTGTTAGCTCCCTTCTTTGCGCGGAAAGAAGTTTTACCATAGTTGCAGTAACGACTCTGGAGCGTGCACTTCTATCACATATTGAGATCATATGCAAAATACATAAGTTCTACATTACTGGCAGCGGCGCTAATATTAAGGGGAATATTTTTATTATTAATCCTCATAACAAAATAGTTATTTACGAAGTGACAGAAATTACCAAGAAAGTTGAGGGTCACTAAAATAAAAGTATTGGCAAAACTATAGATGAAATCAAACTCAAGTATAATACGGTAGAAAGGGGTATGATACAAGGCAATTAGTATTTTAATTTCGAAAAATCTTCTGGAGTTCTTAAAGAAATTCAATGTGAATTGGATCATCAGAGTCATGTTTTTTTACATAGACTAGACCGCGAAAAGTATAGACTGATTTTATGCAATGGGTTTTTTTCATTTTTAGAGCTTCCTTGAAAATTTTATGGTTGTGTGGGGTGAGATTCTGATTTACATAAATGGGTGTATTGCTGTCGAAACCGGCATGCTTGAGGCATAGGTCTGCCTTTTTGTCTCGTTTGTATTTGGAGATTGTTTTTAATAAAAAGTTTTTTTCATATGGTGACATTTTCACAATAATTTCATCATCACTTGGCAAGTATGTATAGTTGTCTTTGTATACTCTTTTTAGTCTATAGATGTTATTAACTTGAGGCGTTGCAATGTTATCGACCGATCTCGAAATTTTGTGGTTCGATTACTAGCCATAAAGATTTGTGAAAGGTCTTAGATGAATATGTGCATTCCGCCCCTATATATGATAGTTTTTGTAACAAAATTATTAATTTTTTAGGGTGGTTGTTCCACATTTTGATTTATATCTTTTATCCTACTAAACCGGTTTTACTGGATTTCAAACGAAAACTGCTTAGGAGAACTGGAAACTATTTGAAACAAATATTGTTATATACTGTTCAGACGGACAGACAAATGGACCGCACAATAATTTTACGTTCTTCTTTATGCCACTTCATATTATAATTAATTGATACTTCAATTGAAATGCTTGTAAAATATTTAATATTTTCTTGAGAGTCTTCAGTATTTTTTTTTTCATTTTAGTTTCGTAAAAAATAATGATTTTTTTTGTTTAGTGCCAGGCCATAAAATGTTAATGAAAAATTTTTATTTAACTTAAATTCAACTCTGCCTGTTAACTGCTGCTGTAAGTAGCAAATCAATACGTACATTAAGGCGATAACTTTTTAAAATTGTTTGTAAATAGCAAATTTGGCATAGTATAGTCGAATATGCCATTAGAATATATAAAGCCATACGTTTTTACTTTTTCGTTGGCATCAAACAAGTTCCACATCCGACAGTCATGAAGTTTTGTAAATCAGAAAAGGATTAATATATTGCAGATCGTGCAGTAAGAACCCGTATATGATATACACTCAGAATCAAAATTACATGTACAAGCCATTTATATACAATATTTTCCAGAACTAAAAAAGTAAAAACATTTTGTGTAACTTAGTAAAAAATGTTAATTTTTTCATGGGCCATTTTAAAAATACAAACAAATTTGCAAGAAGCTTTCAAATCTACAACTCTCACTTTGATAACAAAACATTGAAATTAAATTCAATGTTGGTCAAATTTAATTTGCATTACAAGATGCGATTCACCTTTTCATTTTACTGTAAATTCTAATAAAATTTATATTGCTACATCAATATCAGTTTTTTAGTGCTACCATATGATATTAATAACAAAATAAGAAATAAACGCCAATTTTTTTATCGTAGGCAAAGAATTAAAGTCAAAAATTCTGCTGGGTCTTATTGACCCAACAAGGCTTCAAATGTACTTAAAACTTTTTCTTTTTACGTGAACGAAAACCCAAAAAAAATTGCTTACTTTATTTTGCTAGTAAATAGATAATCCATTCCTATTTGGGATAAAATAAAATCTAAGGTTGATACTGTATCCCCAACATGATTGCAAAGTGAGCTGAAAAGTAGAATTGGGTCATAATGAACCAAGGAACGCAGCAGGGTTAAAAAAACCACATTGCTTACCGCGTGGTACTATGCGAAAAATTTAGTTATGGCCCTAATGTACATGTTATATAAATAAGTTTAAGCCGATTTATTATTTTATTTTATTTTTGATTTTGCAGAGTGTTCATTAAAAGTACATATTTACATATGCAATAATATTGGTCACACGCAGAGAAAAAACATGATTAATAAGTGGTCACTACGACCATTTTTATTGATATTAGCCGAATATGTTTACCCTAATAAATTTAATATAGTCCTAAAACAACTTGAACAAATATTTTTTGTCTTTAACATTTTTAAATTCACTATAATAATGTTATATGGTGTTTTACGCCTAAAAAGTTACTCTGATATAGATAAACATATTAAATTATATGACATGTTTGCTACTATAATATATATTTATTGAACTTTACATTTAATATCATAATATTAATTGCACACAAAAGTTATGTTTAATACCATAATATTTGTTTGCTTAAAAACTCATTCTCTAAATGAGCAAACATTTATTGTCAAAGTAAGCAATAAATTTTTTGTCAGCAAGCGTTAGTTAATCACGAAACATCAGCTTCTGTAAAATAATAAAAACGTTTATCGGTGAGAAAAAGGCCAAGCTGCCTTGCAAATCCAGCGAACTTAATTATTCTACGTTTATTGAAACAGGTAAGTTAACTATGAAAATGTATAAACACGTAATCACGTTGCCTTTCTTCTAGCCAAAAAAAAACCCACAATATTGGAACCGGCATAGACATTTTTACAGAAAACTTTGTCAAATTTAATTTTTTTTTTTTTGATATAAAATTTTTAATTAGTTTTACTGTGAGAACCATATAACATGTTGAAATATATATGTTACATGGTGTTGGGAAATAAAGAATCATGGTTTAAAAGATCGTTCCGAACATAATAATATTTTTAAGGCAATAATTACCAATAAACATTATGTCTGAACATATATTGTTACTTACGACGTGTTTGACACAATCATAACCGCAAATATTAATGATAGTTTGGGATTGTGATTGTATCAACCATGTTTTTTCTTTGCCTGCATTAAATTAATGCTATAACTTAATATCGAGGTTGAAATAAGTTTTAAGGGCATAATAATTTTGAGTAATTTTTTCTTAAATACCATAGACAACAAGAAATCATTTTATCACTCTTATGAAAGAGGGAATTAATGCAGCTTTCCAAAACAATTAAATCTATTTTAAAGCTTGTTAAAAATTTAATGAGTTTTAAGAAGCTTATGTTTCACTTTTAAAACCGCTTCTGATTTGTTTGTTTCCTATATACGATATATAACATAGTAGAACGTTACCATTAGTATGGATATAAATTATGTTGGCTGTAATCACAAAAAAAAGTATCTTTTGTTAAGCGATAAATTGTGTTTTATAAAGATTCCAAATTTAGAGTTTCCACCAAAGTAAAAACAATCTATCACTAGTATTTTATTCATTAAAAAAATTGTTTAAAAAGCATTTCAATTTAATTAATGTTTATTTTTGTAATTTTTTTAGTGAAAATAAAATTAAAAATATAATTTAGATTTAATTAACATTTTAGTTGTTTTTAAATAAATTTTTAATTAAAATATTAATTGATTTTTTCGTTTAAAATAAAATAATTTAAACTTCTAGAATTGTTGTTGGGAATTGTCAACACCTTAGCTATATTTAATAAAATAAATTAACATATCGTTTGAAACGGCAAAGTTTTTTTTATCACTTTTTAATTAAATTTAAAAATAAATGAAGTTTCTTCCTTGAATAAAAATAATTTAATGATAATATCAAAAACTTCAATGAAAACCAACAGTTCAATGAAAAATCACAGTTGTTATAAAAATATCCTTTATTGAAAAACAAATATTCACAATTTAAAATCAACAAATTGTTTGCTTGATTCTATGAATTTGGTCATTAGAGACAATTTTTAATTTTTTCTGTGTTAGAAAATTTTTAACTTAAAAAAATTTGGTTTTTTAACTTTTATGACTGTATAACAGCCAAAAAAACAAAAAATTAAAGGAAATTGGAGGAAAAAATCTTTGGTTTTGTTGTTAAAAGTCGGATGATTTTCTTAAAGATGCCTTTCCATATTAATTGGTTTTCTCGGATCGTTCGAAAGATTTTTGTGGCATATATGTCACAACATCAAAAAGTAAGAGATAAGACTGTTTCCTGTGGAAAATGTAACGGCTTTGTCGATCTGCTTAATCATTAGCTCTCTATCTTCTATCGTTTTTGAGATATTACGAAGGCATTTTATTGTATATCCGCTTTTGCGAATATTTGAATGCGTTATAATATTGTATGTAACATACTGTTGATATACAATAAAAAGTGTATGAAAATTAACGATTAAAAATATCTTGAAGAAAAAATATTTCCTTGTGTCAAAGTTATTTTCAGGTAAATTGAAAATCCAAAAATAAAAAAAAAATAGATAAACTGCATCCTGGTGTACCTTTTTGTATATCTATCAATTTGCGCTGTCTACAGATCTCTATGTCTTATGGTTTTTGAGATATTATGTTTTATTTTATGGCATATCCACTATTGATAAAAATTGAATTCGTTCCTTGACCTGTGCAATATACAAAACTACAAAATATATATTTATTCCTGAAATTCCTACAAGAAGCATATGCCATTATTATATAGGTACCAATCGAGCATAATTTTTCGTTCTTAAAATTCCGCTAAATGTACTATTTACAAAGTTAAATAAATAAATTGGAAAAAATTATCTTTTATTATCTTTTTGGTTGCAACTAGTCCTTTTTCAGAAACGCTTTCCAAAGTAGTAAAAAGTTCCTTTTTGGCTTGATTTTTTTAAGCTTGTTGACTGAAATTCGTCTTCACATGCAGATGATTTATATTGTAGATATAATCACCCCTATTACTCGTACGTAAGTCGTCGTCGGTGTCGCCCCTATTTTTAAATTGTTGCCTCGTCAAGTCGACGACTACATGACTTCAACGTTAATTTGGTATTTTTTAAGAATGTTGTGTCGACTTCGACTAGTTATCGACAATCTTAAAAAAAGTCCCATCTCTATTTACTTTTCTATTATTTTTCTTCTTTATCATTATAGCTCAGTTTTAAACTCTATTTATGCTATTTTATTTTTACCGATTCAGCGATTTCAAATAAATTCTAGAGTTTGTTTCCGATTTTCCATTTTTTTTTTGCGAATTTTTGCCATGTTCGCGATATAAGCGATTTTTTATTGTAAGTTTTCCAATTCATTACAGCTGTTAGCAAGTTTTTGCGAATTTAGTTATTTTTTTACCGAATTTTTGCAATTCCTTGTAGTTTTAGGGACTTTTAATCAATTTAATGGCTTGTTTAAAATATTAAAAATGTTCGCTATTTTAGCAAACTTCTCCGAATTTTTGAGTGTTTTGTTGCTTTTCGAAGCAATTTTTCGCTAATTTAGCAAACTAATCGGAGTTTTTGCAATTTTCGTGTAGCTTTGATGCTTTTTGCAGCAATCGTCGCAAATTTGAAATTTCAGCAAACTTTTTCGAATTTTTGCAATTTTCGCGATTAATTTACTAATACAATTTGTGCCCATAACTTCTTTTTAATTTTAATTTTTACTTTAAACGTAATTAATAAATATGTTTAGATTCTATTTAAAATTTCTTTAACTTTCATTTCAGTTATCGCAAAATTTCCTGTTGACTAAATTACAGACAATTCTCCTCGATGTCGACTTTAAAGCGCCTTAGAAAATAACAAGTGACTGTCAATAGTAATCGAGTATTGTCAATATCGACTAAGAAAAAACAATTACTGTTCCGGTGCAGACGACTTTCAAAATAGGGGTGAATAATAAAATTCTTCGTTATGACTGAAAACAAATTTATCACTATTTATTACTAGAAATAGGTTCCTCTCATGTCTAACGTGAGAATAAAATGTTAAGTTTTTAAAAACTTTTCATGACTTTGGCTATTTTAACTTAAATCGATAAAGAACTTCAAGCTCAATATCCACTTATTTCAAGTAATTAGTTGTATATAATATGTTGAAGATTTAGATTAAATTTCACAAAAATTTTTTTGTGATCTAGCCAAGTTCTAACTGACACTTGACGCCCCACACGTAAACACTATTTATATTCACACCACAATAGTTGAGAGTACTGATGTTTGTAATATCTTAAACAAATGGTCCAAGACCCACCAATAGGTATACCGATCTAGTAAGAATCACCTTTTGAATTGATCTAACAATGTTCGTCCGTACGTCCGGCTGGCTGTCCATGTAAACCTTTTACGCAAATTACAATTCGCAATTTTTCAAATACCTAATACAAATGTAGCTTCTAACAAAGCAAGTTTGTAAGTAAGAAACGTAAAAGTTTCGCTTACCATATCGCTTACGGAATACATGAATTTTATACGGCATGTTCCCACTTTGAAGAAATTAATTTTTGACACAGTACCATAAGTGCTTCGCAAAATAAGAAATTTTTTTATTGGGTAATTTTATTAAATTTGGTACATTGGTTCTAATTGTCACAAGAACTAAACCTATTAAATATGCCAAGAATCAGTCCATAATTTTACATAGCCCCAATGCATGCTTCTTTCTGGAATAGAGTCTTTATACCCATAAACCATTTTATTATACCGGCATTTAGACTAAATTTGGTCCAAACTTATTTTATGGTAATCTACATCATCTTCCCAAGTTTTGTTTGAATCAGTAAATATTCATTCAAAAACTACTACTGAAAATAGTTTTGATCCCATAACTTTCTTTCAAATGTTGGTATTGACATACAAATTCGCGTTAATTAGTTTTACAATAGTTGGCATATCATGGCAAACTGTTGTAGTGGTAGGACCAAAATACATTGAAGGTCCCATATAAATCCCCTTCCTATAATATCTAAGGCAAACATATATATATCATATAGACGAACATATCTAAATAATATTCTGCACAAAAAACTTTAACATGAATCTTAACATCGTAAAATAATTTTGTTCTGGCGAGTCCATGATCCCCCATGGGTCTCAAACATGGTAAACTCTCGAAAAATTTGTTTTAAATACTATGATGTTGAGTATCATATGGTCGGGCCTTAGAGATTGATTAAATTTTTATGCCCGAAAAATATAGACAACAATAATTTTTACTTACTAACCAAAAATCATACAAATTTTTAATCTTAAATACGAAAATATTCGATTTTTGGTTGTTTGTTATTTGAAATTGTAAATTTCATGGAAATAATCACTTTGCAGTGCAACATCTGATGATCCATTAAAGGTTTGCTTTTATGCCTACCGCTTCAACTACATCAGCAACAGTTGTCGCCACATTGCACACCTTAACGAGGAGGCATGTAAAACATGCCACAGCAGTTCATTAATACATACAAAAACTAAATGTTATAAAAAGTTTTTAAAACATATTGTTTGGCTGTTTTCAGACTTTTTTCTGTTGATTAAGGTATAAAGATTGTTTTATACTTAATCAATGTATATAACTGAATAGTAGACATAATATAATAAATGTACACGCAGAGCAAAAATATGGTTCGGCATTGTTACGGTTATTGCAACAGTTTATGGTTGTCGTACACAAAAAAATTTAATTTTTAATTAATATCAGCAATTTCTTAGTTACTGATAACATTTAAAGGTTTATCGAAATTATAAATTTGATTATTGTTCATAGAAAAATAATTATTTTTATACAACAATTTCTAACAACAATTATTTACAACCATATAATGATGTTTAATAACCATTACATTGTAACTTTCTATACGTTATTCATACGTTATTATTATTTGCTTAAGAAGCAGACAAAATATCTTTATTCTAATAATATTTTGACTCATTTCTTTCGTTTGTATTTATTTTGTTAACAGCCACAAAATAAAAGAGCGTTGGTAACAAATTTTAATTTTTTTTTTTTTATTATTTTGTTGTAAGTGCGAAAATATTGACCATTGACTGTCGTTTGTCATTTTAATAACAAAATCAATGAAACTTAAAAATTCTATTATATAACGCAGCGAAACAAAATTGAACTTTTTGTGTGTTCATTGGAAGTTTGTTGCAATTTTTTTTTCTAATTTGAGGTCCCTGATTTTTCTCTATCAGCTTGCATTTTTAGGTTACAGGTACTAATCGAATTTTTGACTTTTTTCCAAAAATTTAAAGTTCAAAAAATTATAACTTCACTCTTCATGAAGCGAGTTTCAGAATTCTTCTCTTTTGAAAGACGTAATTGTTGGATGAGTAATGCTTGTTTACGTAAAAAAAAGTTTCTAAAAAATTACAATGTTTTATTTTTAAAAATCATGAAAAATCCAAAACTTAAAAAAGTCATAGTCTTATTACTTTCTTTTAAAATGAGACATAGATCATAAATTTTATTCACAATTAGGTGAAGGTACCTCATTTTTAAGTGATTTTGAGTTATTTAAGTTATTTTGTATGGAAATCGTGATTTTTATCAATTTAATTGTCTCAGTAACTTGTGAGTAAAATCATCGATTACAATGAAATAAGCTAACTGTTTTTAAACCAAAACTGTGATTTTTGCCGAAATTTAAGTTTTTATGAATTTTTAAATAAAAACATTTTTTTTTAATTGTTCTTTTTTTAGAAAAACTTCTGAAATATTTCTGAGACTACTAGGCACATTTAAGAACAATGTAAGCACGGCTTAAGGATAATATTGTAAGCGAATCTTGGTTTTTTCCTAAGTGAATATGGTGAACCGTTTTCAAGTTATTGCAACATATGTAGGGGAAGTGTCTTAATTTTAGAAATAACGGTATATCTCGAAAAGTCGAGCTTATAGAAAAAAACTGAGTGTAGATTTGAGCATATAACCTTAAAAACAACATTCAGTTCTTAATCAAAAAAACTTGTTCCCTTGTGTAATTTATTAATAATTACCCACAACAAACGATAACAACGATATTATTATAACCTACGATCATAATATGATTACAATACTCAATTTTTGAATCATAATATGATTCTTTTAGATATGATATGATTACTTTTAACCATTACATAATCATCTTGTATCATAATATGATTACTTCTAAACGCATTATGATTAATGTGATAAGAGCATGATTACATTAGATTATAATAAAAAGCAATTACAACAATCAATACCCAAAAATCAATACTAACATTTATAAGGAAGTTATGGCATAAAACGATATTTTCGGGAGGAGTATGAATATGGGAGATATGGACAAATATAGACCGATTCCAATAAAATTTGCTTAGATGATTTAGATTGCAATCAAATAAGTTTGGCCCAAATTCAATCATCATAAGATGGATAATGGGCACAATAATAGCATTCCGGTAAGAAGCTTGTGTGGGCCTATGCGAAATTATGGACCGATTCTCACCAGTTTCAATAGGCTTGTGCACCAAATTTCATCAAATTATCGCCAAAACTGTGATATACTTTGGGCTCAAATGGACAGCCGGCCATCCGGACTGACGGACATCGTCAGATTGACTCTGAAAATGATTCGGTATACATAAATGTGGGCCTAGGTCCACTATTTTAAGCTGTTACAAACATAAGCTAAAACGCATAATACCCTTTCCACTATTGTGGTGTGGTATAAGAAGTTAAACACATTGTGACGAACTAAGTATATTTTGTTACCTCATGGTAACAAAAAAATCATTTGATTTTTGCATATTAAAATAATAAATAGTTTTTGTTTATTATAGAAATGTTTTATACACTATTCGAGTGGGACTTTCCAAGCACTTTATTACACTTTTTGCGTTGATAATTGTCTCAAGTTTTCAAAATAACGTGCTTATGAACATTAGCACTTCGTATATGTTGAAAAATTTCCAATTCGTTTAACTCTATATCATCTATATGCCTTTCCTCGTTAAGTTTTTCTTGTAATAGCAGCAATTCGGTAGCTATTTTAGCTGTAACCGTTATTTGCGATATTTGCTTGCTAGATAAGACAGTAGATTCTCAAAGCATTTACAGTTGTACTATTAATTGCATTCATCCATTAGGGATACTACCACTTGTTTCCACAAACTGCAATTCGATAATTAGATACTGCGTTATAGTGTAAACACGCCAAACATATTTGTTTTAAATGTTATTTACTATGCGAACGTTAACGTTCGATATCGGCGAACGGGCAGTTAGTATCGAACAAAGCCACCAGTACTGAACATATAAAAGCAGCGATAACTAGACGCACTTTAGCGAATCTATCAGAAACTACCATTTTGTTGTTGTTACCCATCATGTCAAAAACCCTTTTTATTTTTTGCATCATTTAAAAGGATAGATGCTTGACGATGGGAACACCCAATTGAAGGATCAGTATAGTTGGATATAGGGAATATTTATTATTGTAGCCTGACAAAATTTGTGTACCTGTGAAACGGTATAAATGCTTCCTAGTGATTTTCACTGATATGTCTTTCTGTTTACCATAAGTATTGGAATAGTAAATAATTGCTGAAATTACAAAAGGGGTTCTTTTCATCTAAGTATGTATATTTTCGAATTTTAAGAATTTTAATAAATTGTTTTAAATGTTTTGTTCAGTGTAAAGTAGAACTGGCCAGAAGTTAGAAATAAAAAGGAGGCTGAACGAAATACATTTGAAAGGGAGTTGTTTGTAATTTTATTAACCATGACATAGCGAATTTTTTAGTTTGGATACTATTGTTGTTGTTCTGTTAAATGGTAGGTTTTATTATTGTTGTTATTGGTATTTTTGTTGCCAGACAAAACATAGAGAAATCATTTGGGGTGTGTATGTGTTTTAGATTGTACGGGATCATTCTATTAAACGACGCATTGCATTCATGTGCAACGAAATAAACTAATTGCTTTACATTGTTTTTGTGTTACATTGTTTTGTGTGCTGTTTTTGTTTTACATGTTGGTGTGTTATGTTTGCTGTTATCGGGTTTGTTGTTTTTTTTGGCATTTTGTTGTTGTTTAACAGTTTTGCTTGCTGTTGTTATTTTTATTTATAACAGGAACTTTTGTAAACGAGCCTGTCTAGGGTGATATTTACATCAGTTGTCAGATATTTCCAGCTCCGGTTTTCTAAAAATGTTTGTAGTTGTCTATTTTGCAATGATGGCATTTCAATACAAAATTTTTTTTTTTTTAATGAGTCAGGCAAACAAAAGAACAAGCGCCCAAGAATTCATGATACTCGTATTGTTATCAAGACATTTTCTTTGTTTTAACATGTCTGGACAAGATATTTTATAATATTGACAATATAATTAAAAGAATGTTGTAAAAAAATAAAATGGAAAAAAAATATTAAAAATGAATCTGATTAATTTAAATTTGTTTTCTTTTACTATTGCTAAAATGAAAGGTCCGCATACTTAACAAAAAAAAAAAATTTCCCAATTTAAAGAAAAACTGTTAAGAAAAATATAGTCGAGATAGCCCATCACTGACTAGTCCCTATTCGCAAGCTTTGGGCTATTATGTAAATAATAGTACAAGATTTTGTTATGACTCTTAGTCTTAGAGAAATGACAGATATTTCTACCGACTTTTATTGAAATACCAAAATTTATACGAGGGCGGATCAATAAGTCCGTGACTTTACGAACTTCCCTCGTAGTTATATGAATGCAACACTGCCCCCATCAAGATTGTTGATGCCATAGGCATTTCATATGGCAGTGTGGTTTCGATTTTAAATGATCAGCTGGGTTTAAGAAAGCTGTCTGTAAGATGGGTGCCGCGTTTGCTCTCAATTGACCATAAACGCAATCGTGTGACAACTTCAAAGGATTGTTTGGAGTTGTTTAACCGCAATTCGAATGAGGTTTTGGGCTGTGGGAAAAATCGCCCAAAGAAAAATGGCCCAAAAAAAGAAATGAAAAATCGCCCAACAGAACATGAAAAATGACCCAAAAAGTTATATATATTAAAATTTGCCCAAAAGAAACGAAAAAGGGCCCAAAAAAAAATTAAAAATGACCCAAAAAGCAAAAAAAAAATTTTTTCCCGGTGGCATGTTATAACGTCCAGTGTCATAGTGTCCATGGACGTTATGACACTCCAAAAAGTGTCGTATTGTCCATGGACACTGCGCTAACTAAAGCTTCTCTGCACAGCCGGCCTTCGGCCGGGCGCAAGGATTTTCTCCTCTATGGTATAACAAACACCGGCTTCGCTAACTAAAGCTTCTCTGCATAGTCGGCTTTCGTTTGGAAACAAGGCAGATTTTAGAAGCTTTACTTAGCGAAGCCGGTGTTTGTTATACCATAGAGGAGAAAATCCTTGCGCCCGGCCAAAGGCCGGCTGTGCAGAGAAGCTTTAGTAAGCGAAGCCGGTGTTTGTTATACCATAGAGGAGAAAATCAAAAAAATGGGCCATTTTTCATACAACATTTTTGGGTGATTTTTCATAGTGAAAAATCACCAAATTTAAAAAACGAAAAATCACCCAACAATAACGAAAAATAGCCCAAAAATTTAAGGTCACTTTTCATATGAATTTAGGCCCAATTTTACATGGAATTTTTTTGGGCGATTTTTCATTTCTTTTTTTGGGCCATTTTTCTTTGGGCGATTTTTCCCACAGCCGAGGTTTTGCGGCGTTTTGTAACTGCGGATCCATTACAACACTCCGGAGACCAGCAGCAGTCTATACAATGGGTTTCTCCGGGTGAAGAGGCTCCGAAGAAGGCCAAGGTAAGTTTGTCGGCCAATAAAGGGATGGAAACAGTTTTTTGGGATGCACGCGGGGTAATCCATATCAATAACCTTCAAAAGGGAAAAACAATAAATTATGCCATCTTATTTGACCGATTTAACGAGGATGGAAAATAACGACCCCATATGGCACGTGTGCAGTCTCAATGGCAAAATTACATGAATTGGGCTACGAATTGGTACCTCATCCGCCATATTCTCCGGATTTAGCCCCCAGTGACTATTTCTTATTTCCGAACCTAAACAAATGGCTCGGTGGAAAGAGATTTAGCTCTAACGATGAAATTATTGGTCAAACAAATGCCTATTTTATGGAGCTCGAAAAATCCTAGTTTTTAGAAGGGATCGACAAAGTGGAGAAACGTTGGACTAAGTGTATTGAGCTAAAAGGAAATTATGTTGCCCTGGTATAAAATTTTTTAGTTTTAATATGAATCTTACAAGAGGACAATATGGCACTTATTGTCAATTCAGGAACTAAAATTATAAAATGCTCACGACAGGACCTATTTTTAAACTCTACACCATAAGAAATTTGTGGGCAAAAATACATTTTCGGCGGTCGTATTTGTATGTCGCAGGGTATGAAAAAGAGACCACTGAAGAATTGAAGTGCAGTGTTTTTTACTTTTGGACCTTACCAAAGTCAAATACGTATTTATTTACATAAAATTTGGGTATGTGCTTAGGGTTGCCATAAAACTTTTTAGGGTTGAATTTAATTAAAAAAAATACATAATCTAAAGGTTTATGGACGTAGAATGATTACATATCAATGACAATGAACATGTTTGTAACAAATTTTATCAAATTATCTCCAAAACAGCGACCAGTATTTATATTCATTAAGAGTTTTGCGGAAAGACATTATTGTAAAGTTGCATTTTTGGCAACTATTTTTCTCAGAAATAAAATTGTTCTTACGATAGTGATTTTAAAGTTAAAGAGAGAAAATGCTCGCAGAGCAAAGACCATGACTAGATCGCTCATTTGCTACAACGTCGTCATAGCTCAAAAACATACATTTCGAAACAAATGTGTTTAAGATTTTGAATTTCTCGCACCCCTTAGAATAAAAAAATATCGACACATATAAAAATGAATTTTATACACAATATAAAAAAAACATAGCGAACAGTTGTGCATTAATAACTCTAATATTTAATTTTTTTGAGTTATGCCGACGTTGCAGCAAATGAGCGACATAATGATTTTTTCAAATCATTTAAATTAATTTAAAAGCAAAGAAACTATGAGATATATAAATAGAAGTCTGTACCGAACGAAGATTTGTGTAGTCCCCCAGCAAAAAATTTACTTACCTGGTATGTAAGCAAGTAATGTTGGATAAAAGTACACACTACTTATATTTCGGCTGAATAACTACTTTTTTTTGTTCGAGTTGTCCACAGAATTCAATACTTACAATTAACTTATTAGAAGCCAAAAGTTATCTAGTTATTACATAATTACCAGTAAGTTGAGTTGTTAGTATTTACAATATACTCACTAGAAGCTTAAAAATAACTAGTAATTATTTAGCTGCCAGTAAGTCAGAAGTAATTCGAAGAGTCAGCCAGATCCACTGATAAAGGAACAGATTTAATTCTAATATTTTTATAATACCTAAATTTCTTAAAATAAATTTTTCGATTATTGTTGATTAAAGCCAATTGTAAAATTAAAAAATTGGCGTTGTTTAATAGACCTAATAATTAGTTATTGAGAACGAATAAGAAATTATTGAGCTGTTTATTAGTAAGCAAATATTCAGTAGTGAAAATAAAAGAATTAATAAGAAGTTACTGAGGTATTAACTAGTACACAGACAAAATTATTAAATTTCTCCAATCACCAAACTAATTCCAAATTGATAATATCAAGCAAACAAGTTGTTGATTTTGCACCTATTACCAAAATGATTATATTGACTACTAAAAATCTTAAAATTTTTAATAAATATTTTCAATAAATGATATTTTTAATTTTAATAAAAAAAGTATTCAAAAAAAACCTGGCCATTTCAAACAATGTGTTAATTTCTTTAAGTAAATATTGACAATTCCCAACAAAAATTCTAAAAGTTTAAATTATTTTATTTTAAAAGAAACAAGTCAATTAAGATTTTTTGCTATTTAAGAAAAATTTTAATTGAAAATTTATTTCAAAACAACTAAAATGTTAATTAAATCAAAATTAAATTTTAAATTTTCTTTCAACTAAAAGAATAATTGATTCAATTATTACATTAATTAAATTTAAATACTTTTTAAACCATTTTGTTAATTGATAAAACACTTTTTTCTGTGTATTTAAAATCTATTTGTATTAGATTTGAATAAATAAATATTTTAATGTATTTTATTATGAATTAATTATAAATTTCGCTAATCAACTCATAAACAAGTGCTTATGTATCATTTATTGAAAATATTTTTTCAAAATTTTTAGTAATCAATATAATCATTTTGGTAATAGGTGAAAATCAACAACTTGGTTGCATGATATAATGAATTTGGAATAAATTTGTTGATTGGAGAAATTTAATAATTTTTTCTGTGTACATTTTTGTTCGTATATTTAGTTTTTTTTTATTTGTTACAAATGAATTTGAATTTGTATATGAAAAATTTAAATACTTAATTGATTTTGATATGTATCTTAAAATTAAAATTTTGAATAAAAACTACACTAATCAATCAACCAAACGATATTATAACGATATAATCTAGGTGATATAAAGGATAGTATTTAAATGTACCTTTTCTTATAATATCGTTTTTCCATGAAAATATCATATCGTTTTTGCAATCATATCGTTCTCTGGTTTATTGGGTATGAATATGTCCTTGCTGCAGGTTAGTAAAATTTTGCATTAGAAAGCAAATTTAATTAAAGACACAATTTGCTTGACAAATTCAGTTTTCTTGTTAACAACGTGAAGTGTCTATTTAGAAGCGAATGTGGTAATAACTTTTGTAACTTCCTATTTGTAACCGAATGTGGGAATGACTTATTTAACTCCCTATTTGTAAGCTAGGGGGCTAAGTACTTGCCTCCAATAATATCATCGTGTTAAAATAATATGTTAAAATGCCAATGTATAAGTGGTGAAGAGTAGTCATATTCACTTTTTAACTCATTACGTTGCAATGTAAGTTTTTGCTGGGTTGCTTTAACCGACTTACATGCATGAATGTTATGTTTTTGTAAAATTCTTAACAACTTTTTTGCTTTCCTTTTTTATTTTCGTTTTCTTTTTTATTTAATACTTTTTATTTTCTTTATGCTTTAACACCTGTTTGAAAATGATCACAATTTGCGTAAAGAAAAAGTCTGGGCTGTTTCGTACAAAAAGTAGAACAATTTTTTTTTCTCAAGCCCGGTCTCAGTTACACAAATTTTAAGTACGGGAACGCTATTCGTGCAAATTAGGATCCCGAGGAATCCCAAAATACAGTAAAGAAAAAGACCTATTAAGAATAGACGTGTATACATTTTGTAATGTTTTATTAAATATGTTTCGATATTAAGTAAAAAAAAAAAAAAAAAAAAAACCTTCGCAGTACCGAAGCCATACCGGTTGAGTTCTTAAGTTTTGGAATAACTTATTGCTGACTAACTGCCTGTTCAACGATTTGGAACGTTTACGTTCGCATAGAAAATAACATTTAAAACAAAAACAAATTTTAAAATGTTGTTGCTGCTTTATATATAATTTTCTATGCGAACGTTAACGTTCGAAATCGATGAACTGGCAATAAATGTTTGCAGAAACAAGAAACGCTTTTGACTCAGTGACTAATTTACTTTGTTTTATCGAAAAATATTGTATTATTAAATACCAAAATTTTTTTTCTAAAATTTAATTAACCTTTTATATTATTTGAATCTGGGAATTTTAGTTCTCATGTGAGGTTTCGATTTTATTATAAATTGTTATATTAATTCGAATGAATATGTGGTATCTAATAGTTGTATACATTTTCTGTACAATTTACTTCATTGCTAGCCAAAGGATAGCTAAAGTAAGCCATGTAATAGAAATATACAAACAAACAAAATTGTGATAGTGCATAGAAAATTTTCCTGGAAAATATTAAAGGAACGAAACTATTAAAGTATAAAAGCTTTTTAAATTGTAATTTGACTTAGAATACACATCCTTTTTATTATTTTTACGTCAACCCTGAAAACGAGCCACCTGGTTGGGCTTGTTCTTGATACACTTTATTGTGGTGCGCACATTTTTCTCAAATCTATTCTTATTATTTTCGTTAGTTATTTAATCATTATTTAATTATATATATACATATTAAACAAATCATGTAATTTTACCATTTGTCTAATTTATCTTTGACAGCGCGAATGTTAAAAAATTAAGCATTTTTGAGCTTTACAAATCAAAGTCATAACTTAAAACTACCTGAAGCAATAAACTAAAATTTTTTCTATAAAAAAACACTAAGAAAATGTTCTTTATTTCCATATTTTTAAAAAGAAAAAGTAGCAGTAACTTGTTTCTTAATCAAAGGAATAAAAGTAAAAAACAGTATCAAGATATGTTATAATAAAAACTAAAATCATTGCGGTAATAAAATTAAATTTCCAAATTTAACACAACTTTAAAAAATACAATAAAAACCTTAATAAAAAAATATCGAGTAGGTATCACGCGTGGTTTCCTATGTGGTAGAAATATTGTAGATTTTTCTACTCAATTTTTCGTCGAAATAAAAATAAAAGTCTTGAAATTTTATTCAAAATTTTTATTTACTATTGCAGTTAAATGATTCATATATTAACCATTTTATTGCAACAGTAGATTAAAATTTTAAATAAAACTTTAAAATATTTAATTTAATTTCGACGAAAAATTGAGTAGATAAATCTACAATATTTCTACCACATAGGAAATCACGCGTGATACCTTCTCGATATTTTTATTTTTTTTAATTCGCATACTTCTCTACATACAATCACCCTTATCATCAGACATTTATCAAAATAAACAGACAAACATTCATCTTCACAAGAACAAAAAAAATAATATAAATACAAAATTATATAACAAACCAAAATTGTTTGGTTGTTTTATGCGGTGGGAGCATGTGTGTGTTTGTGTGAGTGAGTGAGCTCTTAAATATTCCGTTATTTAAGGATGTATTGTTCCCCAATGTATTATGTTCTTTATAGTTTTGATATGAATAGTTTCCGGCACGTTCATATTTAAACAGCATGTTTCAATACTAAAATAACAAATAAACAAACACTAATACTAACTACTACTTATGTCTGTACATGAGCACTAACGAACGTATTTAATTTTATGTATACAAGGGATGTGCAAGAACATCAGTAGCTACAACAACACTAACATCATCAACATAATCAGCATGACATAGTCATGAAACACCTTAAAATACGCATTTTCTTAACGTTCTAAGTATGAACATACACAAACATTTGGAATGGTAGCATAAGGGGAGCTTAGTAAAAAAAAAGAAACCAAAACAAATGACAAATTCAAATACACCCACATACAAACACTTTTTTTAACCAACATATGTGTATGTTTTTATGAATGTTTACTAACAACAACAATATAAGATAAACGATAAAAGGGAAAAATAAAAAATAAACAAATAAAACCAGTTTGCAAAAAATGAGACACAGACAAGCGAATACTTTCACACAGACACACGAACATATTTTAGAATAAGCAGTTTCATGACATACAACACACATACGACAACAACAGAGGCGGTGAGAAGGAACTATTACTATTTATGCCTGTAATGATAATGACAGTGACAAAAGCTACAACAACAAAAAATTAAAAGAAAGAACATTAATGTACAGGACAGTCATAATGACGGTTATGTTAAGTAGACAGCAAAATGGTTATTTGTTTACGATAACGGTTTAACTACAAAGAAAAAACATGAAAAAAGAAAGGAAGGAAAATGAAGAAAAAAAACACAGCCAGTCAATAGAAAAGGAAATACTCGACACCGCAAACGTCCATACTCGCACTATCACATGCTGACACACTTTTATATTTTAGCGTTAATAGAATTGTGTTTTTTTACAAATTGTGAAGGATGTCTTTTTATGGGCGGTAAAAGGCTCTCTTGAAAGTTTTTTCAAATTTTTTACATAACATTTATGAGATAAAATTTAGCTTTAAAAAAGTCTGTAACTACAGTGATCTGTGTTGTAATAAAGGTCTTTAATTACTCTTTTAAGAACAAAAAATATTTTTAAGGATACAGGTAGTTTTCGTATATTTTAAGTGTCAATATTTTCGGTCCATCAATATTGCAACTTATGGATTTCGCGCCAAAAGAACTGTTTATTATGCAACAAGCCAATTTCCTTTTCTCTAAAGAACCGTGTTTGGTGAGACTAACCTGCATCGATGTGAACAATTGGTTGTCTAATGGGGAAATGTCGGTGCTATAAAACATCCCCACCATTATTTTCTTAACAGTTTTAACTGGTCTTGCAACATATGGCTGAACATTATTAAATATGAAAAGTTTGTCTGGTGGCATATATTACGGGCACTTTGCGCCCAACCTTTATTCTCAACGAATCAATTGTGCTCGGCTAATGCATAAACGTGGATTCGGCTAATTGGACGGGCTACACAAACATGTTCTTGCGCTTCGGGTTGTCGTAATGGATCGATTTTTCATCGACGGTAACTATCCGATAGAATAGTATATTAAGCAGCATTTCGGAATTGCTAAGCCGCCTTTCAGCTTATTTTGCCTTCAGCTCGTTTGGTGCCCACTTCTTAGGGATGAGTATTGCTGCTGGCTAAGGTGTAAAAACTTCTGCTCATGTGCCGCCCGATGATGTTGCATATTCATCTTGAAATGATAACAATCATCATAAATAAATGCCTTGAATTCGTCATCGTTGAAAATGGTTGGCTGGCTCGGGTGGTTTTTCCTTCCGTGTTAAAAGCACTTCTAAGTAGTGCTTTTCTTTCGCACATTGAAATTGATATCAAATGTTCAGAGAATACTTTGGTAAGCAAACGATGTGCTTTTTATTTATTTAATTTAATTCGCTAAGACTTTAAGTTTAATGTTGTGTTATGCTAAACGTTGTTACATTAAGAGTTCATTTTTCGCGTAGGATCAAAATTGGCATAAGAAGATCGATAGTCAAGAAGTCTTAAGTAATTATTAATTCTGAAAAAGCGTGTTGGAACTTAAATCTCAATTTTGTGAAGTTGGAACTCTAAAACAATTTTCTCATTCAAAAAATTCAGCGCGGATGAAATGTTCATGTAAATTCTTCTTTTTTTTAGGGTTGGAAGTTTAATAAGTATAAAACGGTTTTCATGCGGAGGCAAGTTGATATTTCGATTCCAATGTAGTGTTCGCAGGCAGAATGAAGGTAAATTCTTCTATACGGATCCCAATTTTTTAAAATGTGTCCCATACTGGGGGTCCCAGAAGAACCAGACGTCAGCTGCACTTTTTTTAATTAAAGAAGTAGTTCAATACTTTCCAACAATTATGACTTGTTGGCACAAAGTTTGATGTATACGTGTTAGCGCCAATATTACCCAAAATAAAATCCCTTTACTTCTGTTCATATTTTAATTAGTTACACTGTGCTAGTTGAAAAAAGACAACCGGGGGACGAAGCGTTTTAACCGAATTCCGGTGTACTGAATCCAATGGTAGGAGGTTGCACTTCATATATTCACGCAACTAAAAAACGGTTTAGTTTATTGAACAAACTAAAAAAACTGAAACTCCGCAATAATTAATTTAAGCAAGGATACACTTTTTTCTAATATGCGCAGTCGTTTTAGAAACATAACTTAGTTTTGGCAAAAAAAAAAAAATAATTTTTTTTAGCAAAATTCGAAATTTTTGTTTGTAAAAAATTCATAAAAAAAATTGGACAATGCAAAAAACATATAAACAACGAAGTTGCAAACAAAAAAGTCATAAATGATTAAAATCTGTTTTCAGCTTTTGATTTTATTCACACAAGACGAAAAATTGGAATTAGATTTAAGAATTTCTTAAAACGCTATATTTGTATGGGAGCCCCCTAGGAAGTGAAGATAAAGGGCAGGTGTGTTTTGGGAAAATGTTAAGGACAACAAACTAGTTGAGGTCGGTCATACATTTTATAACCCGACGGGCGACTCCTAGGTAGTTATGGGACTTTTTCTTCAATATATTTCTAGTTTGTATTGAAAAATTTGTATGGGGGCCCCCTTAAGGAATGGAGCTAGCGATCTCCAGTATGTTTGAAATAAACGATGGATGTGAAAAATAAAGAGGGGCTGGGCATACATCTAACCCGTCTAGAAGCATCCTACGCGCTGCATGAGCCAAACTTAAGAATTTCAACCATACAAATATGGCAGTTTAATGAAATTCTTAAATTTGTACCTTTGCGAAATTTTGTTTTTCTTAGATTGTTCAATAAACTTAACCGTTTTCGCGTTACCTGAATTAAGTTAAAAAAGGACCCCCGCTAGTCTAAAAAAATATGTGTCAAATTCTTGTGTAAGTTGTCAGGAATGGTTTACATCTGCCACGAGTTCCCGCTTAATAAAAGGAAAATTGTGTGCACTCTAGTGAGACTTGGAACCCAACTTGTAACTTTTAAAAATAATGTTCAGTTTTACAGAAAATACCTTTTTGTAGTATTTAATCTGAGTAATTTTATTGTTTAAAAATGTGATTAGTTATAATTTTTGATTTTACTCCTTTGCGTTATTTATCAATTTAAAACATATTTGGACCTTCAAACGTTAGTCATAAAGTCCTATGCCCTAAAATAATACACTGAGCAAATATGACTGCTGTGAGGAACCCCTAATAATTTTAATTTCAACTGTTTAGTTATACACAACATGAAAACTATTTTATTATTTCAGGACATTTTTTGTTTGAAACACAACAACAATCTTTCCTAACTATTCTAAATAATATGGATCTTATGAAAATATGACTTAGTATGGTATCATACCATTTGAGTCCCGCAGTTCTTTTTATTTGAGAACCAAGAGTTTACAAAATCCTTCTATGTGAATAAACACGTTAATATTATCACAAAACTGCATTGATTTATGCTGATTATAATAAAAAAACATAAATTCACTTATAACGTATACTTATTATATTATAAACATATATATAAATTATAGTCATACGCCATCATTGCATGCTGTGTGCAACCATTTTATATCTAGTGCAACGATCATCACGCTATGCCTCCAGGGGCCGAGCACTTTTCGCAATTTTCACACACACAACACGAATGTTACCGTTACTCACTTCAAAGATTGTAAAAACTATAATTTCATTCAGTTGTATGAAGCTTTCAAACAAGCGGTACTGAAATTCTGTAAATTTTTAACGACATAATTTTGTCGTTAAAGAGTCAAAATTCGTTAGTAAACGATAATTGTCGTTAAGAGCTATTCTGTAGTGACATTTTAACAATTTTTGTCGGTAAATAATATCGTTAGCTAACAACAAAAAAAAGTTACTGTTTAAAAATATATAGTAAAGAAGCCAATTTTTAATACAAAAAAGTAAGAAAGTATAGTCGATCATGTTTCCTCGAAAAAGAGTATGTTGTGAGGTAAAGATTCACATAAGAGATTTTTGTGCCAAATATTATCTTATTATCTACTTCTATTACTATGATTAATACTTTGAGATAACATAGAAGCTATTATAATGGTTTCTTATTATAAGCTATTTTTGAGAGTGTATTTATATGCGAGCTGTGGCCAAACATGGACCGTTTCTAATAAAAAATTTTCTGCTCATTAAGGTCACCACAAAGTATTTTTGGACCTAATTAAACCTAAATACTTATAAAACAAGATGGTTAATGGGCACAAACTCTATTCCGGCAAGGAGTTTGCTTGTGGGCTGTAAATTTAAGAACCGGTTTTCATCACTTTGAATAATTATTTCCAAAATTGTGACCTGAACTTTGCGTACAAAGTTACAGACAACTAGCCAGCTGGATGGAAGGACGAACCTCGTTGGATCTATTCTGAAACTGATTCTGAGTCAATTGGTATAACAAAAGGTGGGCCTAGAACCTTTAGTTAAATGTGTTACATTTATTTTCATAAACACACAATACCTCGAACTTCTTCCCTATGTATAAAAAGATTTGAAACTTACATATTTGTAAGGAAATATAAACAATATTTACTCGATTTTATTAATGTTTCATTAAAAACAAAAATTACAAATAAATTTATTTTATATTTTTTATTAATTTTAAAAAATTTCATGTTTGACGTTCATACATTTTTACCGATATTTGTCGTTAATATTTCTAAACTAAAATATTTGTTTATTTAAAATAGAGAATAAAGGTGGATTCATCCATGCGGTCCGAACAATATTTTTGTCCGGAGAATAATTTTTTTGCTGATAGTTTTCTTCAGAACGATTTACCCATTTCGGAAAATTTGTCCTGAAAAATAAATCTACCATGTTGTTTACATATGTAAACAATGGTAAAAAATGGCAGAACGACTACCAAAATAATTATATTGAATTGTATTCTAAGAGTGGTTTAAAGAAAATGGATAAAAAAGTAAAGTAATATTGTTAATTTTAATTATAGGTATTTATTTTTACCTTATTAGTCAGAAACAATTGTTATAATATAAATGCAAAACATTATATGATGTGACAGCTCAATTCAATTTTTATGTACAAACTGAAAAAAGTGGCATCTCAGTTCATTTTGTTCCGAACAAGAATTAAAATTAAGCCAATTCAAAAAAATTTTGTCTGGACAAAAATATTGTTCGGAACGCATGGGTGAATCGAGCTTAACAAATTCGTTCAAGTTACCGAGACTTATCGTTACTTAAAGATATCGGTAGTTAAAATAAAAAAGTTACAGAATTGAGGTACAGGTTGCCGTCGCTTTTGTTGTTTAAAAAGAAAAACACGTTGTAAATTTTTCAACTGAGTAGTGCTATTTTTCTCTCTTTTTCAGAATTTCAAATATTTTCAGTACACTTTGAATATTTTTCTACTTTTGTATGCGTTTATTTAAATGTGGAAAAAGTTTTAAATTTCATCTAATATTTTTATTAAAGCTAAATGCCCTGTATACAATCAGAAATTAAAAAAAAAAAAAATATTTGTGCTTTTATATAACAAAAACTTTGTTTAATACAAAAAAAAATTTTTTTACATACGTATCTAGAAATTTCTTTCAGTGCACTCAAAATACACTCACCAATACACACACATTTTTAACTGCCTCTCTTTGTGATTACCTCTGATCTAGTGCCAAAGGATGACTCACTCCCCTTAAAATTTTAAACATTTCCGGTCCATTTATCTGTTAATTCGAATATCAAAAAAAGGTGGCAAGCTTGAAAAATATATATGTAAAAATAGTTTTCAGATAATTAATTTATACGGTATTGAAAATAGGCCAACCAAAAAATATACATCATTGTCTGCTTTAACATCATCTGTCGAATGAGCAGCAAATATTGTTTCAAAGCTAAATCAACACTTTTACCATGACTTAAGAGAAACGCACTTGTAGCAAAAGGTTTTTGGTAATAACTTCTTACTTGCCTCTGCTTGCTGTTCTCCTTTATGACTTTTGCAAAATGCGTACGTGGTGTTTGTTCAAACTCCAAGAAACGAAACAAATAAATAAAAATCTACATTTGAAGTATCTAAACACTTGCTGTTGCTAAATATTTGTACAATGTTTATTAAATTCTATTTTACTTTCTGATATTTGTTTTCTTTCTTTTGTTTGTCTGCGAAAACCACAAATGTTGTTTCATTGTTTTTATTTTGTTTAATTGGGGTAAATAAAAAAAATTCCTTGAATATGTATAATATTTTACGATCTACAAGCCGTAAAAGTAGATTTTTTTCGTCTGCTAATTTTTATTTGCTTTCCGAGAAATTCTTCATCATTTGGCTGATTATTTCTTCTTTGTTTTCTTTTTATTTCTTAACGTCCTTGAGCAGACTGTTTTATGGCATATTATGGGTTACAAGTTAAAGTATTAATAAGAATGTATGCGTGTGTGTGTATTTCTCATTAACTCGTTAGCATTTAGAGGAAAATCAATAATTATTTTATATAAAAGGATTTAATTGAAACTAAATAAGTGATAAAACACAGTCTTAATTTTAGCATTTTTAATGCAAAATATTAAAATTTATATGTTACAAAAAAGACAGCAAAATTAAAAAAAGTAAATGAATATACAAATAAATATTTGCTGTTCTATAGCAGTAAGCTTTACACAAAAATACAAATTTATTAAAAAAAAGTGAATATGATTCATTGGAAATAGTACTTCAGATATTCTTTGCAGAAGAAGTTGCTTTATTTTAAACCTCTTTTGGATGTTGTCTTTGACACTTAAAAATTGATATTATTGATGTTGAAACAAAGACCGTCTGTGAAAAGGGTAATTAGTATCACTGTCCAACAGTATTTTTGGAACAGAATAGCGACCATATAATAATGAAAGTATATATTGAGTCGATAATTTTTGTAGAAAAAAACTTATAGTCCAGCTGGTCCGAGTATTTTTTACAGTGCGTCAAAGTTTTCATCTTTGGTGTCCTTCTTGAGACAATTTGTGTTTGAATTTCTTGAAAAAATGGTCAAATTGACCTATGAAGAGAGGAGCTATAAGGTTAATATCTTCGACAAAAATGATCCTTAAGCAATTCCACAACATGGATGTTAAACTTGGTACAATTGTACTTTTTTTTTTGGTACATATTGACCTTCTAAAGTACCGTGGTACTACCGTGACTTATTTGGTACAATTTAAAAATTTGTCATAGTTCTCACTCTTTGAATTTTTAGTATAGCAAACCAATTATTGAGTAATTTTCATTGCATTTATGTTGTACAACAAATCGTTAATGTAATGGGCGCTTAAATATGCGACTAGTATTGTGGTGTATAGCAAGCTTAGTCCCCTCTTACAATGTGGCAAGTGAAAGGCAGACATACGAAGTTTGTTGGCAAGGGGGCGACGCTGTATGTGTGACACACTTAAGTTTTTTTCCTCTATCGCCTACAGACTTCGTCTGTCTACCTTGCACTTGTCACATTGTAAAAGGGGGCTTATGGTACCCACAGACGAGGCAACACTTTTTTGCGGAACAGAAGTGGCTTTATATGTTTCCACAAATAATATTAATATTAATATTGTTAAATAAATTAAAGAAAATGCAAGACAATTTTTTATAAAATTTAACGAAGTTTTGAGAACCAAAGTCAACTTTAATAACGAAGTTTTAATGTGGCTGCATAAATTTACTCCTGAAAATGTTATTTGAGGTAAAACAAGTTGTATTGTACCTCTTCAAGTAAAAATGTATCCGAATGAAATTGCAAATTTTGATTCAATCAATAATCAATTTAGAGCTTTAGCTGATGCCGAGCAACTGCAGTCGTTAAAAACTGAAAACATTTGTAGTTTTTGGTCGGTAGTAGCTCATAAACAAAAAGAGTTGTATGTCCATATGTTTCCTGACATTTCTAGAGTCGTTGCTGGAATTTTATCCATTCCACATTCGTCTGCAAATGTGGAAAGGGTTTTTTCTTTTCAAAATATAATAAAAACTAGGGAAAGAAACAGACTACATGTGCCAACATTATCAACTGTCATACAAACAAAGGATTGGTTAAGATCGACAAATTCTTGCTGTAATGATGTAAAAATTCCAAATAGTCTATTTACTAAACAAATAAGTGCCTGATTTTGATCTCATATATTTAAAAGACTCTTATGTACCTTATTTTTTTCATACATATAATTTATGTTAATGTTAAGTTTTGTTTTTTTTTTTGTGTACAATTGAATTTTTTTTTACTTTTTTGTTGTTTTAATAAATAAAAAAAAAAATGGTACCGTGAAGGTCCAAAAAGTACATATTTTTTGGAAGTTGGAACAAAATTTAAAACCCCATTTAACATCCCTGTTCCACAATATAACTTTGATAATAAGAATCCTTTCAGACAAAAATTAAATCAGATCAGCTGGACTTTAAGTTCATTCTACAAGAATGATCTACACAACATGGCCTTTCAGCATTATACGGTTGCTCTTCCGTTCCAATGAAAAAGTCTTGTTGTACAGTTTAATCAGGGCTTCTATTTTAAACAGGTGTATGTTTAAAAGCAAAAGTTTTACAAATTACACAACAGATTATTTAAAATCCACTTCACCGCGGATTTTGTCGTTTCCTTTTTAATTTCTACAATATTTATTTAAGCCTTAAATGCAATGTGATGTAGATCTACATTACATGGTAAAACCTGAATATCTCAGACTTAGGAGCCACGAAAAATTTCGTATTACGGTTAGAGTGAGTGATACTGCGAATAAAAAATAATATATTTTTTTTTCGATAACTTTTACGGACCGTTGCCGCTGGAATATTTTTTGGCTAAACAAGGTATCCGTTGCGTTGGGACCATTTAACAAAAGAGATTGCCCAATTGTCGGCTCCTTGATAAGAGGGATTTTATGAAAACTTAGATTCCTAGAGGAACGTTGATTTTACAGCGACGGCGTGGAAAGACAAAAAGGTGGTAACCATACATATTGGCTATCGACCTGTAAGCAGTATAAGTCGGTATGATAAACGAGTAAAACAAAATGTGAATATACCTGGTCCAACAGTTGTGCAAGACTATAACATGCATGTGGGTGGACTTGACCTGATGGATAGATTCTAAGGTCATTATTCTATAAGAGTCAAAAGCCGAAAATGTTAATTTTTCTTATATTACCACATTTTGGACCTTGCGATAATTTTGGCTAGTATCGTAATGACTTGGCTGATAAGCCTTGCAAAATAGGATCTGAGTCAAGTGAAAACAAAAGGGGTCGGCCTAGCAATAGCTCCCTTGAAATAATCACCTCACTTTTTGCCATCCATAGATGTGTGAAAAGGCGGTGTTAATCCCTGGCGTATATTTGCAAACAGATTGCGATGCAAAATAACGGAATGCACGGCCCGAAATGCAAGGTGCCTTAATTCTTAAGTGCAAAAAATAACCATTTTTTTTTTAAATTCCCATACAATGTAATATAATTTATTAATAATTAAAAAAAAATTTTTGAAATATGTAAACTTTCTTTGCAGTTCATTATAAGAATTCAAGGAATGATTATACATTATGATGTAGATATACATCAGTATGTTTTTCTCAAAATAAAAAGAAAATACGCATATGGTGGTTAAAATTTTATTTTTTCCTTCAACTACATTAATTTTCCAATTGATTAAAAGTTTTGTTTACCTAAAATAAAAAATCATGCATTTAAGGGGTAAGACCCTTTAAGGTATATAAATTTAAGGTCGGCGTGTCCGTTTAAATGGGGTTTTCGAAGACCCCAGAATATACTTGGAAAAGATAGTTATACAGTTTTATGTGACATATAGTCCTGAAGCGTTTGGTATTTGTATGAAATTCATCATAATCGTTCCACAAATGGCTGTTATATAAGCAAAAAACCAAGACTGTCTCTAATTTAACCCATTAATCTCTTGTTGCTGTTTAATTTATTTAATTTTTTTATTCATATCTGGGCAAGGGCAATAGCCAAGGTCTCCAAATTTGGAACAAGCATTTTGTGGCATACTTATGTTAATTTTAAAGCTAAAGCATTCAAAAACATATAAAGGGTGGTTTTAAGGGCCGATGTTGAATGTGAACCACACCTAAACATCAAGTTTTTTCTGCATTTCATTTGACATTTCTCAATTTCAGAATAACTCAATTTGAACCTTGAGAAGATACACAATCGAGCAACGCGTTAAAATTATTCAGGCTTATTATGAAAATGGGCGTTCAAATCAAAATGCATATCATGAAAATCATCTTCAGTGATGTGGCACATACTCACCTCAGTGGATTCATCAATAAGCAAAATTGATTGTCGAAAAACCAATGCACCCAGAATGAGTGACTTTTTCGTGCGGTGAATGATGTTCGCTACTTTTTATGGCCCGAATCGGAAGATATGGATGTGGACGATATGCGGTTTCAACAGCACGGCGCCACTTGCCACACAGCTACGAAACAATGGCTCTTTTGCGCGACAAATTCAATGGCGATGTCAATTGGCCGCCAAGATCATATGATTTGACACCGTTGGACTTCTTTCTTTGGGGTTATTTGAAAGAAAAGGTGTGCGTTGATAAGCCAGCAACAATTCAAGAGCTAAAGGATGATATAATACGGCACATTATCGGCATATAAGCTCAATTATGCCTCAGCGTCACAGAAAATTTGGACCATCGGATGGGCCGATATTTTGTTCCATACACTCTGGAACCATACCAATATTATCATAATAAAAAGAAATGACAATAATTTCCTTAATAATTTGTATTTATTCAAAATCAACATCGGCCCTTAAAATTTAACCACCCATTAATTAGCATTCACATTATTAGAAGCAGAGAGATATCGAACAAAGAAATTGCAAATAGGAAATACACAAGTATTTCCGATATGCAAACACGAAGTTATCCAAACAAAAAAGGGGGTTTCCATTGATGGGCAAATATAATTATTTAATGAAAAACTAAGTCAAATACAAAGTATCATACTTGTCGAGATTAAATCGTAAGCGACAAAAGGTAAATTTTACAGGAGAGGGGGTTTTTTCTCAAGTAGTGCACCACTTTATTTGGGTTTATGTTATCCATTTATTTATTTTAAAAATTTTCAATAGTGGCCAAGAGCATCCTGAGATTCAATTGATCATTGTACCTGTCGTTTATAATAATTTTAATAATGTTGCTTACAATCAATGAAGCCAAAACTTAATAGATAGAAAATGCTATATTTTAGCGAAAAAAAAATCATAAAACTTGCCAAATAAAAATTTATAGTGTTTTTCAAATCTCTAATTTCAAATTTTAGAATTTTTTTTTAAAAAATTGAGATTTGCGATCCAGGGACTTGTTTAAACCATTTAAGAAAATTAACATACAAATTTTAAAAATATCCCCCCGTATACATGGGTGGGGCAACGATTTGAAATTTATGGATTTAAGAGATAATGCTCTTTTTGCACAATATTTATCAATAGGGTAAAGCTCATCTATTTTTATGAACATTCAATGAATTCTATTCAGCGTTTTATGAAACAAGCTTCAAGGACTGTATTCTGAAAATTTGGTCAAAGTCGAAACGCGTCAAAGGTCTTCTTTAAAACAAATTCAAAAACTTTATTTAATTGAATTTTAAAAGACGATTTTAGTTATTAAAAAAAAAACTTTAAAAAGTCAACTTTTTGTGTTTACACAATCAAATTGCATTACGTTTACGATTTATGTATTAAATTTGAGAAATTACCATACAATTTTATATGGGAAAAAACAGTGTTAATATTTACATATTTGTAGATCTAGTATAAAGCTGCAAATAAAATAAAAATTTATCACTTAAACTAAAAAAATTTTGAAAACAGTGCTGAATAATTTTGGGAAAATGGTGAAGAAATGTTATATGCTAGAAGCCTTTTTTTCATGGTAAAGGAAAAAAAAGATTAAAAAAAGGTAGATCTTGCATTAAATATACTAAATTGGCAGCACTGCTTCCGATATAATCGCAAAAAGGGCTTGTTATTTTTTAAGACTTTGATCGCACCGCCCGGTGATCCATTTTCGACCACTTAACATTTACAGTTAAAATTAATCTTTCTATCTACGTATGGATTCATTCTTCAAATTAAAATTTCCAAAATTTTATTATTTAAAATAGATGACTTCAACCAACGACAAAACTGTATAAGCCCAACACATTTTAAAAGAGCAACAAAAACCAATTGTTCTCTAACTACCAGTGAAGCAACTTTCGTTGAACGTGTTTTTTCAGCAATCATATGTTCACATGGAGAGCAAATATCTCTTTCATTCTCGGTTCACGCCTTTATATTGATTAAACCAACATGTTTAGAACCATTTTGGTTGATTCTGAATATCTCCGAACTATGAGAAAACTGCTATCATCTCTTATATAGATAACAAACTATTGCAAGTTTATCTGAACTAGCTCTCCAAAGAAAATCATACAACGAAAAAACAAACTAAAAATTCATGTTAAATAAAATAAAATAATGATAATAATAAAAAAATAATAATTGTAATAAAAGTAGAAAAGTTTTATTAAAAAAACGGATTTATAAAAGGTTTATAAAAACATTTTCATAGAAAATTAATTTCATAAACCTTTTATAAACTTGAGTTATTTTTTATGAATAAGGCCGTTAATATTTCTTACTTTTTATCACTTATCTATATGAAACAAAATCAACGTAAAAAAGTACCAAAAAATGTAAAAATTAATCACGAATGAATCGTGTGAACAGCATGGTTGACAATTATAATATCCTTTCAATTAATCGTTGTTCGATTAATCGAAGAAATTTTTGGCCATTATTTGATCGAATGATTAAAATAGCCAATTTAAAATACGAATAACTCGAACAATTTATGTCAATTAATCGATTAAAATTAATTTCTTAGAAAATTCTTCTTTTTTTAATATAAAAATATTTTTTTTTTAGATTTCTAACCAATAAAATACAAAACATGTTGTTATTTTCTAAATCTATTCTGAACATATTTTAGTCAAATATCCTTTTTTGATATTGAGTTTGACGTCCATTTTAAAAAATTACCTCTTATTACCTCTTACCATTCAAACGGCTGGATGAATTTTGACATATAAGGTACTGTTAGATTCGTTTTAAAAACCGAAGTAGCCTTATATAGGTAGTTGAAAACAAAAGCACGACGGATTGTTGGCGCAAAATAATAATACGTTAAAGAAACAAATTACCCAAACCTATAGAGTAGATCTTTAAAATTAAGAAAAATAAAGTTATCAGTCATGTTCGGTAAATCGAATACATATGAGTGAAATTAAAATCGAACAAACGATCGAGGTTTAAAAGTTTCTTCATTCTTTAAGTTCTTATCTTAACCAGAACTTCTCTTTAAATCAGGAAAAATACGGTGAATCTCAATTGATTTCAATTTTACTATATTTTCAGGTATAATATATTAACTAATTTTAATTACTCTTATAAAAATACCGCGGCAAAAATAAGTAATTAAAAAACAATTTATATAAATATGAGATGTAAGCTTATGTATGTTAAGTTTAGCAGGCGGGGCATAATTGCAAATTATACACTGAAATAAAATTAATGGACCCTAGGAACACATTTGGGTAGTACGTCGTAAGAACGAAGGACGTAACGCTGTAAACTTCCAAGTATACGCTCTAATAACCCACAATTCCATCGTAGACGCATTTTGTTTTCCTTTGAAAATAATATTATTAAAACTCAAATTTATTGAAATTGTTGTTTGTTTTTTGCTTTTATTTATTTGCTTTCAAATTTTCAATTTGAAAACGGAAAAATTTTTCATTTTATATGACAATACCGCCATAAGCGGCGTATGAAAAGGAATTAGATCTATGTAGACGTACGACGTACATAGATACGCTTGTACATTTTTATTTAACAATGTATCTACGTTCATACGGTACAATTGTGTTCCAATGGTTAATTATTTATTTTATTTAAAAGTTTTAAAACTGTATACGTTGTATAAATGAATTGTTATTTTATTGTTTAATTGGAAACATTTTTTTGAATTATTTGAGTTATTCGAGTTATTCGAACACATTAAAACTCTTGTTCGATTAATCCAGAAAATTCAAATTGAAAAATCGATTAATTCCTTACTCGAACAATGCCGAAAGTCAAATAATTGGATAGTCTATTGGCAATCAAGATTTAGATAGCGAAGCAAGTCGTTCATATAGTCATGTGAATTATGCATTACTTTTAGAATCTGCTGAAAGTATCAATATCCAGAGAAATCTATTGATAATCCGCTAAAAATAAAACTATCAATACAATGGATTCCTACTATTAAATACTGATCAACTATTTAAAGATATATAGAAAATATGAGGGCAACAAATTTAAGATTATCAAATTCGAGAAAGAGATTCATTATGTGGCTTCAGAAGTTAACAAATTATTAGTAAAACAGTGAAAGCAGCAGGTTTTAACTTCCGCCTTCTACTTGTTTTTATTAATTGACTGCAACCTGGAACAGACACAGATAAAAGTGGGTTCGTTTTATGTTACTTCTAAGCCTCTTAGGTCCGACATTAATTCAAACTGAAAGTGAAAAAAAACTTATATATTTTTTGGTACAGCTAATTAAAAGTTAGATTAGTAAAATTGTTCTCTTACTCTTAATGATCATCAATTCTTAAATGAATGCTTTAAACCGTAATTTAAGCCTTAAATCATGATTATGAATTTAGTTTCAATCAGTTTCTTTACGTGCTACGTTGCAGTTTCATTTCTACTTTTTATAATTGACCTAAAAGATTTTTCAAAAAGCTCTAATTGCCTTTAACATTAACAGATTCAAATTATGTTTTAATAATACACAAAACGGGTTTATTACTTTATTCCTTTCAAATATTAAAATTTTTCAGCTTTATAAAAATTAAGTTTCAAAAACTAACAACATAAAAAGATTTTTACAGCTTTCATCAGAAAACGAAAAAAAAACTTTTGTTTTTATAACAGACTAAACCCAATTATGTCATGTTTAGTTCAACCATAATCATCATCAATGTAAAACTCGAAAGTCATCAATAATATTTGAATTGTTTTACAGAACTTTTGCAAGTTAACCTCATTATGGTTACAAAACCATAGAATAAGTAACACTGAGCAAAATTATTACAAAATACAAACAGAATTATAAAACAAAACTAGAATCGTTGGTGTTTTGGTTGAATTTGTAAACTACAAAACGATTAACTATAAAATATGATAAAATAAATTAGAGGAACTTTTTCAATATAAAAATTATTATGATAATATTTTGTTGTTTACTAATAATGAACCATCATTATTTGCCAAAAGAAAAGTATTCAATGGCATTTATGTTTTAGAAGGCTTTTTTCTCCCCTTATTTCAGAGTCGTTTCAGAAAATTATTAGATTATTATATACAGTTTTAACAAAAGTTCAACAAAATTAAGCTCATATTACAAAAGAAAAAAAACTTTTTTCATATACATTGTAAACTTAAGAGATTTCAAAGAATTCTTAGGGATTCCCAGCAAAATATTGTTTGTGATTTTTAGATTTTTAGAAAAAAGAAAATTTAATTTTTCCTCAATTATTATCGAACGCAGTAAGCTGCCTTTTTTAAATTAGTTTATAGCCCACTTACACTGCAACAAATTCTAGTACTTACGAGACTTCGAGCCAAATCTATTTGTTTTTGGCAAGATTCCCAAATAAAATCTACTTCGTGACTAGAAGTACTTTGTAATGCAACTATGGTTTTGCCATATAGCACTAAAAAATACTTTGATGCACAAGAAAAATAATGACATTTTAATAAAAAAAAAAAAATAATGGCGCTTTGGTAAAACTGTTACAAATATTAAAATAATTTGAGAAAATAGTAAAGATATGAAAAAGACAAATAAAATTTACAAAACAAATAGAGTTGAATAGAAATGACAGCAACCTTTGCCATTCGTATTCATTTGATAATAGACCAAGCGTATCCGATGTTAGTGCTATGAGGCAGAATAAGAATGATGCGCTTGGCCGAGACCTTGACATAATCTCAGAATTCGGTCGTGTGAATAGGGTAGATTTAAATGCTTGAAAAACCCAATGTTGCGTGCGGACGCATAAACGCGCGACGGATTAAGGTGCCTCATCTGTATGGGTAGTATAATAATTGAGCAATCAGAATTGAGCAGTCCGATGGACTTCACTGAATCTGATATCCTTTTTATACGATCTTTATCCAACCATGAACGGAATACAAGTGTCATGTGTGGGACGGTGCTTAAAATTTTGGAGCTTCTCGACCGCGTGCAGAAGAGGGAGAAGGTTCTCATTGGTGACAGTAGGTATCCAATATAGGCGATCGCATGTTGGTTGTTATCAAATGGTTTAGCACTTACGTTACGTCAACAACACTGTGAATAACTCTGAGCTCGTGCTGAATTTAATTTGCCGGTATTTTTATATATCTCAATGTCATAGGACGAATGCCTTCTGTTACTTTTGACGATTCTGCAAAACTTTTTGCCGCAATCGGCAAGAATCTTCATCAAGTGTTATCATCAATTCTTTTTGTGCAAGTTAAATGCAATTTAGGTATTAATACTGTCTTTAGAAAGAATATATTCGTCTTAAAGTTCTACAAGATATGTTGCCTTTATTGTCTACTAAGTAAATCAATATTTCTCAGAATTTGGATTATTATTACAATCTTCTTAATATGTTTAACACACATTTTTATAAACTTTTTGAACTATTTGCGTCCTTACAGTTGGCATCATCTGATGTTTATCTATAGGAACCTTTTAAGTAGATGATGCTAAAATAGAGCAATTCAGTTAGAAAACGAGAATTTATTTTTATATTGAAAATGGCCCACTGGCAGAAATTATCAAGAAGCAATTGGTTGCGTATAAGTAGCATGAAATATGATTATAGAAAAATGTATTACTTATACGCCGAAATATCTTTTGAGTAACTATCAATGTTGGTAAGCGGTACCGCTCAAATATTGTCTTAATTGAATACCGGTGTTGATACCCATACCAAAATTATTAGTTGCGGTATACCGGTATTCATACCGATACCGAAATTATTTTTTGCCAAAAACACCGGTATACGTATAACCAACCCGGTTTTAAAAAGGTTATATAAATTTTTTTAAGAGTAGAAAAAAATAAGAGTTTGAGCACTTGAGCCAATATAAAAAACTTGAAGGAAATAAAAAAAATATGAATAATTTTTAGAGAATAAAGCCTTTCTAGGTGCAATACCATTCTTAACATTAATATTCTTAAAGGTATTTTCCTTGAACAAGCAAATGATAAGTGCGAAAATGGACTAATTAGCTAAAATGGGTGCATAGATCTTGATAAGAATAAGAAAATAATGTCTTTCTTTTATATCAAACTATCTTTTACCAGTGACTTCATTCATGTGAAAAAAATCCTATAACAAGTTTACAAACATTTTATGTGGTTTTCTGCAAATATTTGTCTTAAAATATTTAAATAAGCAACATTATAGGCATTATCAGTTTTCGGCAACACATACACAAGAGTTTTGATATTCTTGAGCAACCGATACTCAAGCCTCCACATGATAATTTTTCCAAAATAGATAAAGTACCAAATTTTAAGTTTTTAAATCATAAAATATACTCTATATTTTTATCTGGGACAACCGCTCAAGAGCGCTTTTCCTCATTTTAATCTTAATGTAGTCTATAAAAGACAGAAAGTACCAATTGAAAAACAAAAAAGTACCAAAAAACTCTTATAGTTTCTCAATCACTATGAACTCTGCATGTGGAATTTTATGTTTATAGTTTCTCAATCACTCTGGACTCTGCATGTTAAATTGAATGCTTGTAGGTTTAGTATTAATAAAAATGCAAAAAGCACCTGAACAAAAAAGTACAAAAACATTACTCTTACAGATTCTCATTTAATCAGAACCTCGCATTATTAATTTCATGATCCTAGGTGTAATGCTAGGTAATGTTAGCGGAAGTTCAAAAGGTACCAGCTGAAGAACAAAGAGTACTTAAAATTAACCTCTTAGAAATTCTCATCCACTCAGCACATTACATGTTTAATTTCAAGTTTCTAGGTCCAATTTTAACGAAAATTAAAAAATTAAGAGGTTTAGAAAGTACCAAAAATCTTAACCCTACATATTTCTATTCGCCCAGGACCATGCATTTTTAATTTAATGTTTCTTGGAAAAATATAACGAAAATTCAAAAAGTACCAGCTGAATAACAAAAAAGTACCAACATATTTCGTCTTATTGGTTCTCATTCACACAGGACCCTGAACCCATTATTTAATGTTTCTATGTTCAAAATTATAGAAAATTCAAATGTTACCACATCACGAAAAAGTAAAAGAAATAAATTAAATTTTCCGTATTTCGCCTTTTTGATACTTTTCTCCTCCCCACTGTAGTATTAAAAATTTCAACACTATAGAGGAAGAATATTATTTTATATGTATATTTCAATGAATGGAGAAAAATGTTTTGTAAAAAAAGACTAGATATAGTTACGATTTTCACCACTTTAACGTTCGAATTTCGAAAAAGTACCAATTTTTAAGTTATGAATTTGGTATAATAGTTATTTCTTTGTTTATTTGTTTTCATGATACATGAGATGACATAGAAGTTCCAAAATACATGTTATAGCAGTTGACTCCCTAAAATTTCTTAATTTCAAAACAGGACCACGGATCTGTCTGCGTGTTTTTCTCATCAACAACGATAATCATTAATTTTTGTTGTATCTCGTTTAGTTTTGAAGATATAAGGTGACCTCAGATTTTAATAAATATTTATTGTTCACTTCTGTGAAGGTACTTTTCCACAAAATGTATTTTGCAGTGGCATTATTTGTCAAAATTACAAATACAGAAGGTTTATAGTTTTTGCTTTTTCACGTTTGTTTTTGGTATCATTTGACATAACCGAAAAACATTAACAATAGCAAATTATATACTGAATTATATTTATATTTACTTATATGTTTAGTGTTTTTAGAAAATGAAAACAGAATTTCGAGTGAGAAATTATAGTGAGAACAACAATAACAAACGGAAATTTGGTTTTACTTTCATATAAATTCCCCCACAAAAATGTATTTATTTTCTAAAAACAGGCCGTTAAATATATATATATATATTTTTTAACGAATATGTGAAATAAATAGATTTTGATGTACATTTAGCGGCACAAACAAATGATTTTCAAATAAGCTGATGTCTAATGGTTTGTCAATTATAGAACACGTTCTACTTGAAAAATTTTATTCTGCTAATTTGAGCTGACATTTACAGAAGCAACTTTTGTACTGCTTTTACACGACATGTATGCACTTGGCAGTGAAAAATTTGACAAGTTTACTGCTAAATACATGTCGTGCAAAAGTACCTTAAGTAAATACCTTTAAATACCGAGTTATATATAAGATATAACAGCTTCGGGTTTAATTATTCTTAACTATTTTAAACCAAAAAACTTTTATAAAATAAAAATTTAAATTTTTTCGTTGAACTTTTGTTTTATAATGAAATTGTTGATATTTAAATAAGGCCTAAGGCCCCATCAAATTAAATTTCATTGAACTATTTTTAATGAAGGAAGGAATTAATTTTTTTTTTTTTTTTGATAATTTTAATTTTGACTGAACACAGTATTGAACTTGGGACGAATTTACATGTTTCGGGAATAACCACATTCCCACTGTCGGAATTCTTTGCCGTTCTTTATAGCTAATCAATTATAGCAAATTTCGATCCACCAATACCATTGGCTTAAGATTGGTGTTTGACTATAGACTGGCTGGCGCCGCAGTGGCGCAAACGGTAGAACGGCAAAGAGTTCTGATGATGGGAATGTGGTTATTCTCGAAACATTTAAATTCGTTCCGAGTTCAAAACCGTGTTTAGGCAAGAATAAAATTATCAAAAAAAAAAAAAAAACATTAAATTTAAAAAAACAAATTAATTCGTTTTATGTTACAAATTTTTTCCTTCACTAAAAATAATTCAATGAAAATTATATTTGATGAACTTAAGACTTATTAAAACAGCAAAAATTTCGATTTTATAGAATATAAAAAAAATTAAGATAAAAGTATTTTATGATATAATTTAAAAATTAAAATTGTCAACCCTAATTCAGTTAAAAAAGAGGATTATTAATAATGTAAAAAGTAATCGAAACCAAACAAAATTACGAGAGTTAAAATCGTAGTATATTCTATGAAAATAATGTAATAAAACAACAAAAATCAACACAAAATTTACATTTTTATCGAAAAACTTTTATACCCAATAATTTAAAAACAATCTCTATTTGCTATTACTAAAAATATTTCAACACATCGCACTACCAACGACGTCAACCACCCAATCACATATTCTTATAAGTATATTTTTTTATCCATAGCAACTATTAAGCAAGTGAGCGAAGACATCACATATCCATCCATCAAATTAAATTTCATTGAGTCTTAAGTTCATATTTAATAAGTATCATTGTTGGCGAAAAAAAACAAACAAAAAAAAAAACTATTACAGCCAACTAAAAATTGATAAATGTTCTTTGGTATGTGTTCATGGTAATATAGATTGTAGTATAAATAAAACTATGATAATGATGATAATCAGGATATAAGTACATGCATCTTTTTATTTTTGGAGTTTTTTTTTTTTGGAAAATCATTTAAGTGTGCTTAAACTAAGTAACCAGACTTACTTCGCCTCTCTTCTTTGTTTCTACACTTGTTGTAAACGAAAAATATTTCAAAAGCTGCAAAATTATTGCTGGTTTTACAGATAGTAGTAATTTAACTTCATAGAAAAAGGATCTTAAATATTTATACATATATTATTAAATAATTTATTTAGGGTTTACTACTCTACAAATCCAGAGAAAAAATATTTTACTTAAGAAATTCACCATATAAAAGAGTAGTTAATGGTGTATTGAAATCATATATAAACGACTACAGCAGCAATGCAAATAATTGTTTTTTATGATAATCTAAAAGATAATTAAATTAGTTATAAACCGTAGCCAAAAGAATAAAAAAATATAGAAATAATCGACCTACTAAATTTATATTAAGCTTTAGTTTAATTTGTAGAAAAATACTTTGTCCTCTCAGGTTTATAAATAAAATAAATTTTCTTTCAGAATTTGTTTTATTAACCTAATACATTCTTATGAATATCAGGATAGATAGATATAAAAGCAATAGGCACTTCGACCCATTGGATATTTAATGCAGCCACTGTATCTACTAGAGTATCCACTCATCTAATCATTGTTCCATTAATCGAAGAAAATGTTCGCCATTATTTGGTCGAATTATCAAAATAGCCAATTTCAAATAACGAATAACTCGAACAATTTATGTCAATTAATCGATTAAAATTAATTTCTTAGAAAATTATACTGTTTTAATATAAAAATATTTTTTTTTTTTTGAGATTTCTAACTAATAAAATAAATAAAAACTAAAGAACATGTTGTTTTATTCTGTATCTTTGTGAGACAAATCACGTAATAAACGATTAACTACTAATTTCATACGCATTAATTGTCGTACTAAAATAGCGCTTTTCATATTGAGTTTGACGTTTATTGTAAAAAGTTCATCAGCATTTATAAATATGGGCTGTCGGATTATGGGTTATCTGTTTTTACCCGACTTTCAATTTCTTTTTTAACTCTTACCATACAAACGGCTAGATGAATTTTGACGTTTATTTTTAGATTCACCTTAATAAGCGAAGTGTCATTAGATAGGTTATTGAAAACAAAATCACGGATTGTTAGCGCAAAATAGGAATACGTTAAAGAAACAAATTACCCAAGCCTATAGAGTAGAGCTATAAAATGAAGAAAAATAAAGTTATCAGTTTAAAAAGTTTCTTCATACTTTGATTTCTAATCCTAACCATAACTTGTCTTGAAATCAAGAAAAATACGATGATTTTTAAAGTCCCAATTGATTTCAATTTTACTTGATTTTCAGGAATAATTTATTAGTTAAATTGAATTATTACTAATAAATTTTTTTAAATAGACTGAACCTCTCATAAAAATACTGCGACAAGAACGTCTAAAATAAAATAAATATTTAAAAGATAATTTATAAATATGTCAGATAAAAGCATATGTTGAATTTCCGCATTAAGTTAATGGACTCCGATTGCTGTTGGCCCTAATGCATGTATTAAACATTGTCTTTCAGACCATTTTATAGTCTGTTCAACCGAAGTAGGGTTTACTTTGTTTATAGTTTACTTTTATTTTATTTCCATAATCTTGTTTCGGTCTCTTTAGCGCCTTAAAAACTGAATGTTTTGCAGCAGGGTTTTTGATTTTTTAGTTATTTATTTTATTTAAAAGTTTTAAAACTGTATACGTGGTATAAATGAATTGTTATTTTATTGTTTAAATACATTTTTATTTTATAGTCTTTTCTGTTTATTATTATAATAAAAGTATCAAATCAAATAGACATGTTTGTTTTTTCCATTGGATAATATAATTCGAATTATTCGAGTTATTCGAACATATTAAAACTCTAATTCGATTAATCGAGCAAAATTTTAATTTAAAAATCAATTAATTCCTTACTCGAACAAAACCAAAATTGAAAAAAAGCACTAAGCCAATGCATTCATAAGCTACGTATAAAGCCAAATATATTGATATGTGAGAGAGCATGAATTTCAGCTGGATGTATAATCGATTTTTTAAGAACTTTTCTATCTATCGGATAACAAAAGACAACGTTTATCCTTATACTTTTTTTATGAATTTTTGAACACAAAAAAAAATTATAATTTTTAATTTTTATCAATTTAAACTTAAGTATAGAGTTCATATATTTAAATATGGCAAACATCTTATCTAGTAATTATATTGTCATACAATTTTGGCGATTTTAATTATATAAGCCTAATAATCACTAACAAATTTATTGTCGAGTTTAAAGCCTATAATTGGAAGTTGAATGCAATTAAATCTCATTCCGGGCTGACACTTTAGATAATGAATTTAGATAAGGAATGTAAGAAAGAAAAAATTCACTATTTATTGTTGTGTCTTTGTTGAAGCTTTGATATTGTTACAAGAGCTGAGTGTTTCAAATTCTTATTCACTTTATGGTCTTACTTGTATAATATTTTTAGCTTTTCTAAAGTATTTGGAAAAAGTTTCCTGACGAGCTGGCCTAAGCAACCAGCGAAATGCGCATAGAAACTAGCTTTCCCACAACAATAAATTTCAGTGTTTTTTTTATCATAAATTGGGATTATTAGCACATCATTAATAAATGAATTAATTAATAAATATTTCATTCCCGAAAATAATTTTTGATAACTTTAGATATTATGTTAGTTATGAATCCATGTGATTGAAAATTATAATGTTTAATCGCAAAACATCGTCGATAAGGATATTATAACATGTTTATTTCACATAAATAAAAATTCTGTTATAAAGTTTTTTTTAAATCCATCATTAGTTGGCCATATTAAAGCGAATTTGATTTATATTTTAACCCTTTCAGACCTGACGCTAAACTACTGGAAATTTTGTCATAATTTTTGGAATATATGGTCTCTATATCATATAAAAATATAATCAATGTTTAGGTTTTACTATTTTTATATCCTTTAAGGATTTTTAGGACACGCATAATTGATGCATCTCGTTAAAATGTTTAGCCAAAACGCATTTTGATTGCATCAAATGACCTTAAATGGCTTGAAACTTTAAAATTTACCATTTTGTTCAGTTAAAATATGCCCACTTCACTATTTGTTCAAGATAAGCACTTTTGTAATTAAAAACACAAATTACTTCTGCGGCTCATTTTGACAAAACTGAAATGTGCCGCGAGAATTTTGCAAAAATTCAAAAAACTATAAAGCGAATAGCGGAATAATGTGAGAAACAAACATAAAGAAGAGTTAGCGCAATCGATACATGCAGGTCTATTTGACATTGGTCAAATAGAAGTTAAAATATGGAGTCCGAAATCCACCCGCACAATCGATGCATCACGGTCTGAAAGGGTTAAATAAATATTATTCCAATTTTTGGTGGATAATAACAAAAAGTCCGATCTTCGAATGAACTACTCTTACTTGTGTAATCATATAATTTCCATCGAGTTCAAATTCTTATTGAAGATCCTTAATCAGCTGCTTTTATTACAAAAATGTTTCTCAACATCTCTTTTTCCCAACAACAATAAAATTTTGTTGGATAGCCAAATAAGCAAAATCTACATTGTTATCAACAACAAGAACAACATCAACATTGATTGTATCAATCCTTAAATAAATATTGATAGACTGTGAAAAATCAAACATTATTTTAACTTACATTCAATTTGATCACAATATCCTGAATTAAAAGTAGAACAACAACTACAATAATAATAAAAATAATAATGATAACGAGAACACAAAAGAAAATTACATTTATTTCTTTTATTTGTTTGTTCTATTTTTCAGAAACATTTCAAACTGTGTGATTGTTGTCAATACGCGAGTGATACTTGTAAGAACAACATGATTTTTATGCAAATTTTTTATTCTTAGCTTGGCTAAAAGTTTTCGATGCTGCTGTTTTATTCAGTTCTTTGCTGCTTAAACTATTTTTCATAAGAGTAAGTACTTTATCTATTGTTGGCAAATTTTTTATTGCAATTGTTGTGAAATATTTATTTTTATTTTTGCGTAATTGTTTTCCTATAATTTTTTTTTTTTTAATTTTTTTTGTGAAATTTATTGAACAATAAATAACGAGTTAAAGACAAAATAAAAGTTAAACTGATAATTTAATTGTTCACGGTCATAGAAAATAAGAAAAAGTTTAAAAATAACATTAGATTTAGCTCAGTTTTTTATTTGAATTATTAAAATATGCAGCTTAATAATGACAGAAATATACAAAATTATTAACACACACACAAAAGACACATTCATAGAAAAATCTTAAAATTTTAGAAAAATAGAATTTGGGAATTATTTCTTAATTATTTTGTCACTTTGAACATTCAAAACATGTAGAACATTTTATAAAATAAATTGGTAATAAAATGTTTACAACAAAATATTCCAGAAAAACATAACTATATTAATATTAAGGGTTTTCATGAAATCGCTTAAAATTGCCATTTGTGCCAATGGGCAAACTTGTGAGACTCGTTTCATGAAGAGCCTTTTTAATTTTTTTGTAATTATAAACAATTAATTTCAGTTTGAAAGAAATGTCATTACAAATATAATTAAAAAACAAATAAAAATATGTAAATGTTTAAAATTGTGATTTGTTTTTAAAAATGCATAAGAAAGCCAAGAGATTAATTTGCTTAAATTATTGCAAGAATTTTTAGTGATTTATAGACAATTGAATTTTTATTGAAAGCAGCGGTAAGCATTAAAAAAATCTATTTGTATAAATGCAAAATTGAGCACCGCAAGTTTAAGGGTCAAAATTGACGGGCAAATCAAGGAAGTTTGTGTAAATGAATTCTCATACAATTTTTGTCAGTTCATTTGCGAGGTCGTAAAAATGCACAGATTGCGAGACTTTTAAGCGATATCATTAAACCCCTTTTTGTATTGTTAGTTAATGTCACAATCCCACCTCTGATTGTTGCCATTAACTATCTTCATTAGCTATCGCATTGTTCAAACATCAAATATTTTCATGTTCACACATAAATGTTGGTCGTGAAGGCAGCCATTTTCGATATTTCGTTCTTGTTTAATCTGCGTTGTTCAAACATTTGTTCCCACAACGATGTCTTACATCACTACATTTGCCACATAAAAACGCCATCGAGATTGATGTTGCTGCTTTTTATATGGGTTGTCGTAACATACGTTTTTCTCACATCATTGAACATGAGTAAATTATTCTGCCAACGTTTTGATCTCGTGTATACTCAACAATTCATAGTCAAGAGTGGGATATGTACAGAATGTATCCCTTTGAAATTGCCATGTACGTTAGCTGAATGCTGCATATGTTAGTTAAGTCTCATTTGCATATAACACCTAAGCTATTCTTTGACTTGGTCTTAATGTTAAATACACTGTTTCCTTTTTCCTTACCAACATTTTTTCATAATAATTTTTTTTCCTTAGAGAAATAAAATCCACATAAAATAATACATTTAATACATCTTATTTTTTCCAAAATCTGTATTCTTAAATTATTTATTTATTCCTTTCGTTTTATTCTTAGATATATTTTCAATTGTAGGGTTTGTAAAGTTTTGGGCAAACAATATAATTTAATTATTTTATTTGTTCAAAGAGCTTAATTTTATCCAGATTTACTTCCAGCTCATACACACATTAAAATTGCTATTTACAACCTTAAATAAAAAAAAAAAACTAAACTGCCTTATTTAAAAAGAAAAATATTCTGTTTAATAAAAACACTACCTATTAACAACAATTTAAATGTTGAAACCCAAAAGGCGGAAATAGGAAACGGAAACTAAAATCGCCCAACGATTTTTGCTATTTTCACTACGAAAACAAATAAACAAAAATTATTTTAAAACGTGTTCTAGCATGTATAATTAAATTTTATGGCGAAAATTCCAAAACAAATACAACAATAAATTGCAATAAAATAAAAATAAATAAAGAAAAAAAAACTGTATCGAAAAGCGAAAATAAAAAAAGTATAAAAATAATCATGGCGAACTTATCAATAACATGGAACAAAAGAACACAATAGACCAGAAAACGATATGTTTTTATACAATAAAATAAAACCTAAAACCAATAAATATTCTGGCTATTAAAAATCAAACAAAGATTTTCAAATAAACACAAAAAGTTGAAGGATAAAAAAAAATAAATATTTATTAAAGTCATTATCGGACACAAAGAAAATAAAAAAGTTGGACATATCGAAAAAGTTATATTTTTCGTTTATTTATTTCTCAAAGGAACAAAGGGATGCTATCAGATTTATCCATCTATGTTTACCATAGCAATAAGTCTTGATTTCTTTAAATAAATTATTGCATTTCCGTATTTCCATTAGATTTCCATGCTGCCTTGCGGGTTCGATTCTAGCGCCTTTCTACGTATATTTTGGTGCGGGTGTCGGAGCACATTTTATGGAGTGGACAAACCACTTCCATTTTCTTCTCCTTATTTGGCCTTTCACTGAAATTTTGTTGGCTCTGTTCCACAGGTCAGTATTTATAATAGAATTCGGCAAAAAAAAAATCCGACATAAAGTACACAGGAACTTATTTCTTTATGACTGAAACTTCTTTACAACTGTGCCCTTTGTTAGCCATGTTTTAATACCATTTAAAAAAATCCATTCGAGTACCTTAATTGGAGAATTATTATGTAGTGAAATCTACGAGTATTTTTTTTTAAGTGTTGGGTTAGAGCTACGATCAATTGTGAAAGAGATAATCTTTACAAAAAATATCAAAGCAATTGAAGCTGTTAAAAACAACATAACCCTATTATTGTGTTAGTCAGAAATGTGCTTACTTTGTTGTTGTAACTTCACACGTTTGAAATTTTGAAAGATAATTTTAACTTTGTTTCCGTTCGAGTCGATCTTCTATTTTCTACACCTTTTACCCGGCAATTCCCAGTGTCACCTATAAGTGCCGAAGATAAGCGATAGCGGCAATGGAAATGCTGGAGATGACCCTGGCGACATCTTACTATACCCTCTTGTGGATGGGGAGGTAACCGATGGACAGGTAGAGACAAAAATAAAGCTACCTTTGATTACTTTCTTAGCCGAAAGGTAAAAATGTGTAGTAAATTATTCCCAGTGTTACCTGTAAGTGACGCATCCTATAGAATCGCAGCTGCATTAAGCTGTTATATTTGGGAATAAAACTGCCAGTTGACAGCTTTCGCCGCGTTTAATTGGACTCGTTCTGGGCAAAGATCAAATTGTCATGAAATGGGAAAGGTTTAGTTGAGAGTTTTAATTGAATTTTACGAAAACAATTATTAAATTAAATTTCAAAAAGAATAAACTGCTTACAAAAATCCTGCACGGCAAGATGCACAAAAAATATTTTATTTTCCAAAATAGATAGCAGCTCCTGGTCTAAAATTTAAATTTCAAGAAAGGCGATACAAATTGATAAAAATTGAATCAAAACTAATTTCATCGTTTTTGGCTTTGTAGACTGAGTTGTACAAAATGTCATTAAAAGGTTTCTGTTAGAAAATTGTCTTTGCGCTAAGTTTATTATGTTTGTTCGTAATCAAGCAAAAGGATTATTTACAATATAACAACAACACCGAAAAACAGCCTGGCCTTATACCTAACCCATACTCTAAAATTTTTGAACATTGTACGAAACTTAAAATTTTTACGTGAAATCTACGTAAATGAAACGTTTCCACAAAGTGGTTTCTTTGCCGTCCAAAGAAGGTGGTGTCAATAACAAATAATTGTACGTTATCTTCGAAATAATAATCTTAAAGCGTTAAATCAAACGACTTTTATGAGCAATAGACCGAATTATTTTGAAAAATAGTTCGTTTTTAGATGGTTTCCTAAGTATGTTGACTCGTTGGCGCTCCAATTTTTAGTAATTATCCTTTTTAATTAAAGTACTCGAAAATTTCTTATCATGACCATAGAACACTTGCCGTTGGCAGTGCAGTTTTCGAAGACCTCCTTTTTAACCCTAGGAAGGTAATCATATTATGACATACGTTAATGATTAATTTAGAACAAACTAATTTTTTTTTTCTTTATTGAAAATTCATATATTAAATATGAACTAACAATACGTAATCAAATCTTATCCTAATACTTTAATTCATGTCGTGCCAGTGCCCGGCAAAAAAATTTTCTTATCACGGTTTCTGTTCACACATTTAAGTGTTTATCGCTCTTCTGATCGGGTGAGTGCTGCAGTGTCTCTTCTTCTTAAGCGTGTGTGGCCGCCATCATTTAAGATATTTCGAGCTAGTGGATTTCGGTGTGGTTCAAGCCTTTTTAATTATTTTACTGCGTATTTTGTAATCATAGTTTTTACCAATGGCACGTTGAGATCCTTGGATATTCGAGTTTTTAACATGCCAGGGAGTAGCTGTGATTATTCGAGGAAGATTATTTTGGCGCCTTTGAATTTTTTCGATATTAGACGCTGAGGCAGTGCCCCATAATTGAATACCGTAGCACCAGATTGGTTTACAGATAGAGTTGTAAAGTAGAAGTTTACAATCGCGACTAAGGACAGAATTTCTTCCAGTAAGCCAATGAATTTGAATGGCTTTTAGTTTCATTTGAGTTAATTTTGTATTTATATGGCATTTCCACGTTAAACGGCGATATAGATGTATACCGAGATATTTTACATGCGAATGCTGAGGTATTATTTGATTATTGATTTTAATAGGGGGCATGAATCCCCACGCAAGGTGAATGTTAAATGTACGCCTTTTTGCTCGTTGACTATAGTCCTCCATTATTTTAACCATATTTCTAGTTGAAATATATGCTCCTGTAGGTAACGAGATACTTCATTATGGTTTGCATGCACGCTTAGGAAAGCTCCGCAAAAGTTGAAGTTTGGGTGTAGTTGTTAGTTGGCATATCCGAAGTATATATTAGGTATAATAGTGGACCCAGGATGCTGACTTGTTTGACTCCAGCGGCAATTTGCTAAGGAGAACATAAAAAGTCGCCTTATTTAATAATGAATTTACGACCGACTAAGTAGCTTGCTAACAGCTTGTGTGTGTTTACTGGTAAGTTCTTTAATTTATGTAATAAGCCCACGTGCCAGACTTTATCAAATGTTTGAGACATTTGTTCCGATGAAGAGAGCAAAACAATATTTTTTTTTCTTTAAAGGTCTTTCTTATGGCGTTTACTATCCGGTGGGTTTGTTCAATTGTGCTGTGTTCTTTTCTAAAACCGAACTGATGGTTAGGAATACATCTATTTTCATTTAAAAGTTTCTCAAACAGCTTTGATATATTAGATAATAAACTTATAGGCCTATATGACTCAACTTTTGAACAAATCAATGAGGATTATTTTTTTATATATAAATTATATAGAAATATGTAGTAGAATTTAAAATATATTTATTAAAAAAAAAAGAAAATTTAAATCATATCAGTAAAGAGTACTTTACACTATCACACAAGTCGAAAATTTTCAAGCAATAATAAGATCAAGGAGGGAAGCATTTTCGTAAAATACTTAAAACTTTGTGGGATAATATATAACGGCCTTAACAAACAATATCATAAAATCGTATTTCTTTGAAAACTTTTCACAGCTGCTGAGATGTCTGGTGTACACTGCAACGGTATTTCTAGGGTTAAGAGATTAGGCCTAAAATTGGACATAAAGAACAAAAATGTTTGTATATTTACAGCATTTCCGCTTTTACAAAATTGAACATTGAACATTGCAATAGAAGTGACATTACAACAGTTTTCATAAATTTATCTAAAGTTTAATAAAGATTTACAAAATATATTCCTCATGGAATTTTCCATAAGAAACTTTTGTTACACTTTATAATCCTTTTTGAATGCGGGTGTAACTGTTTTACCAAATGGGCCAAATGTTAAATCTTGATCTAATTATAGTAACAATTAAAAAAAAAAATTAACAATTGCAAAGAGATCATTAGAAATCTTTAAATTGCTAATTGCTCCACAATATCGAGCCCTTAGGCCCAAATTACCGTAAGCGACACACAGAAAAAATTATTAAATTTCTCCTATCACCAAATTTGTTCTAAATCCATAATATCAAGCAAACAAGTTGTTGATTTTGCACCTATTACCAAAATGATTATATTGATTACTAAAAATTTTAAAATTTTGAAAAAATATTTTCAATAAATTATATTTTTAATTTTAATTAAAAAAGTGATCAAAAAACTTTGAAATTTTAAAAAATGTGTTAATTTATTTAAATAAATATTGACAATTCCCAACAACAATTCTACATGTTTAAATTATTTTTTTTTAAACAAAAAAAGTCAATTATATTTAATTAAAATTTTAATTGAAAATTTATTTCAAAACAACTAAAATGTTAATTAAATCAAAATTAAATTTTTAATTTTTTTCAGCTAAAAAAATTATTGATTCAATTATCACATTAATTAAATTAAAATACTTTTTAAACCATTTTTTTAATTGATAAAACACTTCTTTCTGTGCATTTTCTCAATATTTTTTGATTGCTAAAATTAAAATTTTACGTGCCTACTTATATTTCACAATTGTCAGAATATAAAAATAGTTATTAACTTTATAAATATACGGAGTACGATTTTATCGTAAGTCAATGCTTACATTTTACAATAAATTATTTTTATCGTAAGCGACATTGTATAATGTGAAACAGCTGTTGCAATTTTACATAATTGTTTTTTATTTTGTTTTGTTTTTTATATTCTTGTTCTGACTGCACAAACTGAATTTTAAAAAATAACGGTAACTCATTTAAGGTTTCCCTTCTTAATTTTTATAAAGATTAGGGAATAAGTATACACAAATTTTATTAAATAGTTATGAATTTCAATTTAGCTAAGGTAGAACTTTAATATAACCAGTATTCCTAGAGTGTTATATGTATATTGAATGTTGACTTCAGGATATAAGCCAGCCTCGAACTTCTACGTTAATCGTAAAGTTGGTAGATTATACTGATTCTGAACATGAAGATTTAAGCTCTAACGATAAATTAGAAGAAAATTGCGCTGGGAGAAAAGGAAGAAAAAATATGGCAAACGTAAACCAATATCTATTTCTTCAAAAAATAGTTAAGTTGGAAGCAATTGTTCAGATAAACTTAAAGAAACTGATAGAATTGAGATACATGAATTCTACTGGGGATTACCAAGTAAATCTCGCCAAGTAAATTGGCTGATGTCATGTGTTAAGAAAAAAGAAATTGGACGGAAGCTTGGTACCTGCGGTAATAGAAAAGCGTCTTTTGACTACATTATTAATATACGTGGAGCGCAGTTCAAAGTTTGTCAACAATTTTTATTAACAACACTTGGTATTTCACAAATGACGTTGCGCCATAATGTACAATATTAAATTCCAGTTTAAATCAAAATTTGAATAAAAAAAAAAATAAAAAAGAGCACATAATAAATGCTGTGAGTCGAAGACACTCTTAGTTAAACAGTTTATTGAGAAGTTGCCTGCGGTTCCATCTTACTATTGCCCCAACAAAAGCAATACATTTTACTTGCCAGAAGAAATACGCGATGTTTCATATTTGTATAAGTTGTATGCTGAGAATTTTAAGGCAACTCAGCAGGAAACATTAATCGTCTCTTTGTATAATTACCGCAAAATTTTTTATAATAAGTATCATTTGGGTTTTCATAAGCCAAAGACAAATGTAACTTATGTGAAAAATTTAAGAATATGGGTCGGGATGCCCGAAACAGATTAAAATATTCCAATTTGTACAAAAGGCACATTTTTGATAAAGAAAAGTCAAAAGATTTTTTTTGCTTGAACAAACAAAAAGTAAGGAGAAAGACGCAAATGTATTATGTTACAGTTTTGATCTACAGAAGGTACTCAAAACGCCTTACGTTAAAAGTATGAACCTATTTTACTTTCGAAAATATGCTTACTACAACGAAAGTATTTATGAGAGCGGAACCAGAAATGGGTACTCTTTTTTAGGGGGTGAATGCGATGGTAAAAGCGGATCTAATGAATTTTGTTCTGTGCTTTTAAAATATTGGACCATAGTGGATAGCAGTAAGCACCGAAGTAAATTAAGCTTATTTTGTGATAGTTGTTCGGCCCACAACCGCAATAGAGCGATATAATCAGTGATAACCTTCTTTTTGAGAAATTCGGCTTTCATTCAGAGCACAAAAGTAAAATTTTTGCTTCTAGGACATACAATCATGGCCGTTGATTCTATACATGCAACAATTGAATCTTTTATTAAAGGTAGAACAGTTTTGGCAGCTTCTCAGTGGCCTTCACTAATTTCAAACTCGCGCACAGCTCCAAAAAGCTATGAGTGCATTATATTAAAACATACCGATTTTATGAATTGGAAGTCGTATTCCAAAGCATTTCTCTCTATTAATACTAAAATAAAATTTAATAGTTTGAGATCTGTGAATTTCCATAAACAGAGATTTAGAGCTCAGTTAATATATGGATACAACGAGAATAGTAGAGTGGAAGAATTGAATTTAAAGCAAATAATGCTTTCGACAAGGAATTTCAATATCATAAAGAATGGACCAGAGCTTCTTTAGCCACAACAACTAAAAATTTCAAAACAAAAATTTGTAGACTTAAGAGATTTGTGTGAAATGGAAATCATCCCTCAAAGATATAATCAGGAGTATACTAGTATGAAAAGCGGTGATAAAATAGTGGACACACTGGCCTTTTTTCATAGATCACGTGTGAGTCGTATCATGCTGTCATGTTATTTTTGTTTAGTATTGTTTGGCAATTCATAATGGAAGGACTTACGCCTGAACAACGTTTCCAAATCGTTCAACTTTATTACGAAAATTCACGTTCTGTGAGGAATGTGTTTCGTGCACTTGGTCAACATAATCGGCCTACTAAAGGTACTATTCGCAACACCATCACCCATTTTGAGACTCAGCATTCATTATTGGATAATATTCGACCGAATAGACCACGTCCAGCACCCTGTGAAGAAACTATAGCAGCCGTAGTTGAGAGTGTACACGAAGACCGTGGAGAGTCGATTCGGCGCCGTTCGCAGCGACTCGGACCCTTATCGTGCCATTTTAAGCGACTATTTGATACCTGAAATTGAAGCTCGTGATCTTGGCGACATTTGGTTTCAGCAAGACGGCGCCACTTTTCACAAATCGCATCAATCAATGGATTTATTGAGAGAACACTTCGGTGAGCACATAATTTCACGTTTTGGGCTGGTCAATTGGCCACCAAGATCGTGTGATATCACACCGTTAGACTTTTTCCTATGGAAATATGTAAAGTCTTAAGCTTATGCGGACAAACCCGCTTCGATTCAGGCCTTGGGGGAAAACATTACGCGTGTCATTCACCAGTTACCAGTCGAAATGCTCGAACGAGTCATCGAAAATTTGACCCAACCGCTGGACCATCTGCGACGTAGCAACGGCCAACGTTTGATATACATAATCTTCAAAAAATAAATGCCAAAGAATGTTCTTTCAAATGATAATAAACATTCCCCCATTAAATTTGAATTTTCTGCGTTTTTTTGTTTAAAAAAGTAGGGAACCTCGAAATGGAGCACGCTTTACATACATATATTTACATAAATTTATTTATATTTTTTGAACTGAATAATATTTAATTTAATTAAAAATTTAAAAAAATACAAAGATAAAATATTAAAATATGTACATCGAATTAAATTTATTTATATCTTTAAATAAAAATAAACAAGGAAATAAAAATATCGTAAGCGACAGAGTTTAACCACAAAAGTAGCCTAATGTAAAAAAATATAGCGTAAACGCCATAGCCAATGAACAATGTAAGCAAACTATATTTTTTTGCTGTCGGTATCTAGCTTTTTAGGTTTATGTATACATTTCAAAAAAAAAAAAAAAACCAAGAACCTTCTCCTGTAAAATTTGCGTTTTGTCGCTTACGATAATTTGGCGCTAAAAGCTCGATATATGAAAACATCCATTTATTATCTGCGAATCTCCTTACTTCACTTAAAGGAAAACTAGGTATTTGATAGAGAGGAGAAATTAGTTTAAATGCGCATAAAATAGTACTTAAAATAAAACAGAACCTAACAAATAAATAAGTCATTCAAACAAATAAATATAAAAAAGCTGTAAAATAAAATACAAACAGCAAAACAAAGACATTAATATATTGACCAAAACGAAAAATCTTAGAAAAAATAAAAAAACAAAGCAGTAAGAATATTATATTCGGCTGTGCGGAATCTTTAATACCCTCCACTGAAAGTTTAAATATTTTAGGGGTCAGCTTTGTGTTGAATCAATAAATTATAAGCCAAAATTTATAAAACCTGATCTCACGGTATTATAATTAGTTGCCTTAATTAAATAAGACATCACGACTTATTTCGGAAATATAATTAGGCGTATCAATTCTCAGGAGGGGATTTTATATTGGACATAACGTAAATTATGCATCGTCATCACAAAGTTCGTTAGAATGATTTCTAGTATTAAAAAAACCTTAACGATACCAAACTTCAATACATTAATAAAAAGTTTATAGAATGCTTATTAAAATGCATTTCGGAAGGACACTTAATATGGCGCCAATGGTAAATTATTTATTAATCTTCACAAAATTGTAGTATGATTTCCAGGCATATTAGTCGAATTTGTGCAAAGTTTAATGAGAATCGGAGTACTCTGTCACCAATTTATGTCAGTTTTTATAGCAAAAATATTCATTTTTAAAGAGTTTGTTCCACATTTTGGTTCATAACTCTTTGCTACTGAACCGCTTATGCTGGATATCAATTGCAAACTACTAAGGATTATAAAGAATTTGCAGCAGTCTTTCGAAAGTGAGAGTGTACTTAAAAGACGAACGGACATGGCTAAGTCAACTAAGAATTACTCAAGGACCTAGAATATTTATAATTTATGGGGTCTTAGATGAATATTCAAAATGTTTCACGCGGACTTACAAACTTAGATAAACGTAATTTAACACAAGTGGTGAAGGATATAGTAAAAGCAATTAAATCCAAGGTTAAAAAATGTAATAATATTATCAAGAAAATCTAATTTAAAAAAAGAGTTAGAGCAAAAAATAACTCCAGTTACAGAATTATTGTCCTTTTTAGAATTAAAAAAACAGCAATAAAATGTATATCTAGCATTTAAAATTTTATAAGAGTATACGCTTGTATGTGTATGCATTTGCACTTTAAACTTTTGCCCATTAGAACATTTGTACGATAATGGGATTGTAAATTCATGCAATATTTTATTTAAAGTCTAGCGAATATCTTCAGCTGTTTTATGTTTCTATTAACTTTTTATTGATTTTTAAAAAATATCCACTGGATATCCTATAATTTTATATCCAATCACACAATGGTAAAGTAACCTTAACAAAACATCTCCTTTTTATGTTTTGGTCTTTTGAAAAAGTTGTTGTTTATCTTTTCTTAAGAAAAATAATCCCTTCTTCTTTTTTTATTATATAGTATGACGCTTTTATTGCTCATATGTGAGTCTGCATCTTAACCCTAATTTAGGGCCAGAGAATTTCGAAAATACTATCAGTACTTGTCAGGGTGCCCAAAACTACATCTGCAGTTGTGTTCGTTAGCAACAGAAAATTGTACTGAAATTAAAGTTGCATCAAACCAAAAAATTGTGAGTCAAAAACTTTTTTAAGGATAAATTAAAAAATGTTTTATGTCTTTTTTGTCGGAATCATTTTGTGAACTTATCCATAAATAAAAAAATTTGTAGCAGTGTTGTATTCAAAATAGACTTTTTCGAATTTCTCATACATTTTCTTTCAGTGGAGTCGCTGAATTACAACTGAGCTAAAACTGAGCTAGAATTGAAATACAACTGAACTGCAACTGAATTTAAACTAAGCTAGAAGTGAACTAGAACTGACCTAGAACTGAACTAGAACTGAACTAGAACTGAACTAGAACTGAACTAGAACTGAACTAGAACTGAACTAGAACTGAACTAGAACTGAACTAGAACTGAACTAGAACTGAACTAGAACTTAGCTAGAACTGAACTAGAACTAAACTAGAACTGAACTAGAACTGAACTAGAACTGAACTAGAACTGAACTAGAACTGAACTAGAACTGAACTAGAACTGAACTAGAACTGAACTAGAACTGAACTAGAACTAAACTAGAACTAAACTAGAACTGTTCTAGAACTGAACTAGAACTGAACTAGAACTGAACTAGAACTAAACTAGAACTGAACTAGAACTGAACTAGAACTGAACTAGAACTGAACTAGAACTGAACTAGAAGTGAATTAGAACTGAACTACAACTGAACTACAACTGAACTGGAACTGAACTAGAATTGAACTAGAACTGACCTAGAACTGAACTAGAACTGTACTAGAACTGAACTAGAACTGAACTAGAACTGAACTCGAACTGTACTAGAACTGAACTAGAACTGAAATAGAACTGAACTAGAACTGAACTAGAACTGAAATAGAACTGAACTAGAACTGAACTAGAACTGAACTGGAACTGAACTAGATCTGAACTAGAACTGAACTAAAACTGAACTAGAACTGAACTAGAACTGAACTAGAACTGACCTAGAACTGAACTAGAACTGAACTAGAACTGAACTAGAACTGAACTAGAACTGAACTAGAACTGAACTAAAACTGAACTAGAACTGCAGTACAACTGAGCTACAGCTGAAAAAAAAGATATGAATCAAGACGGAAATAGAACTAACTGGAACTGGACTAGAAACTGAAACTAAAGTAAGATTGAATTAGAACTCAGTACAAACTAAAAATAAAACTGGAAACTTACAGCAAAACTCATTTTAAAGTAAAATTAAATTAAAAAAATGTTAAAGGTTGCTTAAATTTTCAAAGCCAATAGACAATTTATAAAATATGTATATACATATGTACATCAAAAATATTCCTCCTACTTATATTTTTAAATTAACCGTAGCAACACAATTGCATCGTACGACGTAGACACGTTGCCAAATGAAAGCGAATGGTATTTTATACAAAGACGCACAATAGCTGAGGCTAAGCGTAAACGCTGACGTTAAAGTTTATATACCTACGTCGCACGTTGACTTAGAACTTATTATATTTTATTCGCCGTTTGCGACCCTATTTTCATAGAAAAAGAAAATTAATTTATTTTTGTGTTTTCAAATTGCACATTTGCTAAGAAAATAAAAGGAAAAAAATAAATATGCAACAATTAGATTAACATGGAATTTTCTAAATTTATTTCCAATAGAAAAAACAGTACATTTACGACCAAATTGTGAGTAATTGAAGCGTGTTCGTGGATATTTACATCGATACGTCTTATGTTCCTACGACGTACGACACAATCGTGTTCCTTAGATAATTGTGCTTTTTTTTTGATGCTTAAAACCAATAAATACAGAAAAAATAACATTTTTTGTAATGCATAAATTTAACATAAATAAAAATTCCGATTAAGAAATATCCTTATGGTAACAACTTTCATCAATTTTTATCTTTGTCCTTTTTTCGATTTTTCACGAAGACAACATTCCACCAACTTAATATATATTTTGATACTCTGTAACATGTGACAGCACAGTTCAAACCAAATAAAATTGTAAAAAATTTTTTTGTTTATTTTCGTTGTTGTCATTTGCTAAGGGTTACAAAAGGTCTTTGAATTTTGTATTGTTTGTTAACAAATTTATCTGTAATCTGTGATAATTTGGTAACTTATGGTTCATCATTTTATGTTAATATGTATGTATATTATTACAATATATTTGAAATGAAAATATCATCGGCAACAACAGCAACGTTGTGCATACATATTAACGTTTATAAATCTATATCGATAATATAGCAAAAAATGGAAAAATAAGAGGATTTTTGAATACAAAACCAAATTCAGGAATTACCATACTAGCATAATGGTTGGGACAAAAAAACATCACTACGACAAAATTGATATATAGATATATATGTGAATGTATGCAAAAACATTTCTACACATACAGTATGTGTATTTGTAAAGACATTGGTGGCTAATGAAAATGTCTGTGAAGGATTGTGCGTGCATGTTTTATTAATATTTTCCATTTGACAAAAAGGGTAGATTTTGAAAAAAAAACTTTATTATTATTAAATAAATTCTGTTCAACTCTCCTGGTTGCCATATAAAAATGTCTATTATATTTTATTTTTTATCCGCTACATGGTATTATATTTAATTTAAATTGCAAAGATTTGTGTTGTGAGAGAAAAATAAAAAAAAGGTTGGCACAAAAATATCATCTTTGTATCATTTGCATAACATACTACCCAATATGTCTTTTTATAATTAAATAAGACATGTTAAATATAAGAGTTACAAAAGACGAACTAAACTTGAATTTAACCAAAAATCCAGGCAATAATGTTCCTTCAAAGTTACTTAAAAGTCTGTGGCATTAAAAGGTCTATGCCGAAAGTGCCTTCAATTTGGACGAATAATAGTTAGCAATATGGCAAAATCGACTTTTTGCGAAAAATAATTTTTTTAATTTCGAAAATGTTTCCTTAGGTCCTTAAAAACAATAGTTGTTCTCTTTTATATTTGGCCTGTTAGTATATTTACCGTTATTTTTAAGTTGGTAAAGAAAATTGTCAACTAGAGCCCCCAATTCTTCAAAATATGCTATTATAATGTTTTACAAATTTGCTTAGAACGGTTATTTCTTAATATTTTGTAAACATACCAATCTGGAAAAAATTCAAATAAAGGAAAATTTTTATCGTTTTTCATCAAATGCCTTACTAGCGGCAACTTTTTGAAACAACTAATGAAGCAGTAAACAACATAATTACAAACTTTCTAGAAAGGTATTATTTATAAAATCGGATAAAAAATTTGACAACTAGAAGCAAAAGTATATATAACAACTAAAAATGCAGTAAAAAAAAGAAAGTCAAGAATGACCATATGATACCCTACACCAAAGTTTCTATTAAAATTTTTTTTAGAGAGTGTACCCTATTTAGAATCCATGGATCTGCCACAACAAAAAATTGTTATAAGGTTAATGTTCGTCTAAAAGCCATTTGTGCCGAATATTATTTAGATATCTTCATCTATATGAGATTTGTTTTCTTTAAGTGATATTATGATTAGGGTTTCTAGGGGACCTATAGTTGATTTTGGACCTATCAGCACAACATTTTCTAATGACATAGTAGCTACGGTAGCAGTTATTGTCGCCAATTTGTATGATAATACCAACATTTATAAGGAAACTACGAAATTAAAAGCTATTTCGAGAGTAGTCATGCTCAAATGCCGACCGATTCCAATATAAATATAAATATAAGAAGATGGTTTATGGACACAAATACTCTTTCCCGAAAAGCAGCTTGTGTGTAAATGAAAATACAAATACGAATTATGACTTGTATTTTACGCACAATGTGACCATGGATCGCCAGCCAGCCGCGCGGACGGGCATCGTTAGATCGGTTCAAAAATAATTCTGAGTCAATCAAAATACTAAAGGGTGGGTCTAAGAGTAATATTTTTTTAGAGTTATACACATCAGCACTTATTCCCTCTTTACTATTGTGATGTGCACCCAGTGCTTAAGTTAATAATAATTTAAGATACATAGTTTCATTTATATGTATATGTACTTTCTATGTATGATGCTTTTAATTTGCCCACACGCAGAGATAAAAAATGTTTAAATATGGCCACATCCAACAAAACTATTTTAAAATCCAATTTTAAGCATATTATGTTTAACTAGCACATATTATTGTCACCGACAACCATGTTATGGTTTAATTAGTCCTTCATCAAAAAGCCAGAACCATTTTTGGATAATAATAATTAAAATCTGTTTAACATTTATAATATCATGGTTGATTTTCAACCATAACACGTTGCTCTTGGAAAAGACGAAAATACTTTTGTTAATTTGGAAACAAATTATAGTCATATTTAACCATAACATGTTAAGAGGCAACCATAATATCATTGTGGCTCCTTGATGGAGGACTAATTTAACAATAATATGGTTGTCGGTGGCAATAATATAGTTAAATTGGACATAATATGTTTTAAAATATCTTTAAAAATTGTTTTGTTGGAGGTGACCATATTTAAACAAGTTTTTTCTCTGCGTGTGGGAAAATTAAGCAGCATGCATAGAAAGTACATATGTATATAAATAAAACTATGTATCTTTAATTATTATAAACTTAAACAATTGAAATATTTAACTTAAACAGTTGAAATATTCTTTAATTAAACCTTTAAACGGTTTGAATTACCAACTATAATTATCAATAAATATTAATTCCAATTGGCCTCGTTGTTTTGTTTTTACATTTAATATAATAAATATATGCAACAATAAAATTAATTAAAATTTACATGACTGGCATACATTTTAATTTTGTTGAAAGTTAACAAGTTTTTAAATCAACGACGTATTTAATACTTTCTGGATGTTAATAAAAAAAAATTATTGTATGCCTATATATATAATTTTTTTGTCGTACAACGATCATGGTAACATGTGGATTAGAGTGGTCCAAAAAACATTTCTTGCGCGCTATATTTCAGCTGACAATAAGAAAGGATATATCAATCTTAAAATCGTGGCCAAATTTCGGTATTTTACGACTGCTCTTCCAAAATAGTTATACTAACGGTATTGTAAGCATTTCAGTCTAAAATTTTGTTTTATATATTTATTCAATATTTTGTTTTCATTAAACATTTATTTTTTTTTAGATTTTTCTAACAGTAGACTGTGTACCACTGCATTCCCACAAAGGTACATTGTAAAAATCTAGCCACGAAGTCCTTCTTTTCATATTTTTTAAGTAAAACACATAGCGGATATAAGAGCATCTAATATAAGAAAAACCCGCTTATAAGAAAGTTTGGTCGAAACACCTTGTCTTCTTTGATATATCTTGACATAAAATGTATTCTGTACAAGAAAAATCTTATAAGAAAAAACTGAGGCACAATTTAGATTGCCATACCCTGTATTTCCTTACACAAAATATCCAAAAACTTAATCGGTTTTACTATCAAAGCAAAAATAGAATTAATAAAAATAGTATAGTATATGGGTAAAGTCCGTGAAAACGAGAGTCAGAATACACTTTTCTCCTAAAAAGGAAAAAGTAGGGGAACACAAAAAACCAAAGTGTTTTGATATGTTTTTTTAATACAAAACTTTTTTTTTTTTTTTTGTTAAATACACTATTCTTTTACAGAACTTTTTTTTAAATATATTTAATGAACAGCGCTTTTTGTTGGGCTTTTTTTATTTTGTTTATGGTTTAACAGCTGTTTGATAATTTGCCCGAAGATAAAGTCTCGGCAAAAAGAAAAATAATTATTTTCTCTCAAAATCGGTCTATTTTGTACAAATTTAAAGTACGTGAAAGGTGTTTGTGCATATTGGGAACCCGAAGGATCCCAAACTTTAGTAAAGAAACAGGCCTATTATTATTAGTACGTATGAATTAGGGATGTAACGAATACCGATACCGATATATCGGCGATACTTAAAATTTTCGGATATATCGGTATCGGCGATATTTAACTGTCGATTCGACGATATTTCGAAAAATTTTTTTGTGAAGTTTTTTGAACAAACAATTTAATGTTCTATGGTTAATGTTTTTAAAACAACTAAGAGAAAAAACGCATTTAAAAGCAGAGAATAGTTAAACAGAATAATGAATTTCTTTTGACTTTAATTTTTAGCCGTTTTGCTTAGTACCATAGCACAGAGATATGTAGTATATTGTGGCCAAAACCTAAAATATTTTTTCTGACTTTTAAAAAATATTGGTTCAATATTAGACTTTAACTTTAATACAACGTACAGCCCTCTTCGACTGCATGAGTGCCTCAAATTTTGCATATTTCGTTACAATGTTTGATACAAATATTTGGCTTTTTTAACAACGAATCGGGGTAGTCTAATTTTTAAAATTTGTCATACAAATAAAATTTTTTCTACATTCTTGACAATTTCTATTGCATCTTTCATATAAAATTTCTAGAAAATAAAGTTTTTTAAAAAAATATAACAATAAAAAGTGTGAAGTTTGCAAACTGCTACTTGTACTTAAGTACTATGAGCTTTACAACTAAGGTTGGCTATATTTATTATTTCTTACCTTTTCAGTGATCCATATTATTAAAGATTTAAGACTGTGGAAAGCACTTACAAAAAAATAGTATAGCAAATATCAAAAAAAAAAAAAAATAAATTTTAAACGTTAATTCAGCGTCCTGCATCTACTACACCTTAGTACTTATTATTATTGCTTTACGAAAAGAAATAACAAAGTTATATCTTGCAATATTTCTAGAGTCGCAGATCAGCTTGCTTACGGGCGCAATGGAACGTTATGCCCAAATTTAAGAAAATGCCACAGAAAGATTTAAATTTTCAAATGAGATTCTTCGCATCTGAGAAACTATTTTCCATTGCTGGTCTGGTTCAAACGGATTTGTGAAATCTATTATTTCTGCAAAAGCTTTTATATGTTTCATTGTATTTCCAACAATTAGGATCTTAGTATACAAATATATTCTAGCCCCTTATGAAAAGAGTATTTAATTCAACGATGCGCACTTATTCTTCTGTCAGTTTGTCTGTCGGCTTCTGATATGATGGAAGCTATTTTGTTATATATTCATATAACATGTACATAGTTCGGAATAGTTTCCAAGATCTGTCCACAAATGCCAGAGATATGAACGGAAAACCACGACTGCCACCAATTTTTAACCATAAAATTTAACTTGCTTAAGTCTATAATCCAGGGCTGCGGAGTCGGAATCGAAATACCGACAAAAAATCAAGACTCTGACTCCAAAATTTTTCGGAATAGCAAATCTTCTAAAATTTTCCAAAAAATTCTTCGAAATTGGCGATGAAAAGTTTTAAATATCGATTCGAAATGTTTGCAGAATAATTTTCTTGCTACGTGTCACCATTTAAAAGGTACTGCATTTAAAAAAGAGTGTATAGTCAGATAAGGACCAGTCTCATATGCATTTAGCATCAATGTAAGGGTATGATTTGGAGTCGGAGTTAGAGTTGGAGTCGGATTTAAAAAATTTCAGGGGTTGGAGTCGGAGTTAAAATTATTTTTTGAAATTTCCCGATATAATGGTTTTGGCATAATAGTGACCGTATTATATTAACGAAGAGAACCAATTTTGGCCCAGATATATCTTATATATATGTTAAGAAGGTTAATGCGCACAAGGGAATACTTCCACTTGGAGACCGATTCGGTCCATTGTGAATATCTTATATATAAGGAGCATTAAATATTTAAAATTGGCCAAATCGGACCATTATTTCACCTGGTCACACTAGAATGAAGCTCCCGTATATGAGATTTGGGATATTTTTTTTCTGCAGGAAAGAAACCAGTCTCTGGCGGGAATCGAAACCGCAACCCCGGCACTGATAGACTAGCTCACTACCAACTAGCCTACCGGGGCACCCTACAGAATTTAATACTATAGTGAACGGTAAATATTATTCGGCACAGCCGAATATAGCTCGTTTGCTTGTTTTAACTCTTATTAGTATCAATTTAAAATATTGATATCTTGAATTGTAAAAAAAATTACTCCACTTGAGTTTTGTTAATTTTAACTTGAATTCAACAAAAAGAGCAACATTTTCTTTTTATCAGCCCACAAATTTTATGGCGATTAATGTTTAAAAATAATTTCCTGAATATGGCGTCCTTGACTTCGCCTGTCGATTAAATTTTTTATCACTTCTTCGAGCAAACCCGGTCTTATTTCGTCAATAGTCATGACTCATTTGCATAATAGCGTTCGCTATTCACGGTAATGTTAACAACGGTTTCGAATGCAAAGACAGATGGGCCGACGACGCCTTCAGTATGTAAACCGCAACACACATCATTTTGTCGGGAAGAAATGAAGTCTCAAAAGTTGATGATCCGCTGGCTTTAATTCTTGAACCATTTGTCTCCATATGCAACCCAAAATGTTTCCTCAAAAATTTCCAAGTAATGGACGGACAGACAGAGACCGAGTTGCTAAAAATGGCGACGGATCGAGAAATTCGAGTGCTCTGTGACATAAAGTTACACGATTTGTAAACATTGTGCTGGTGTAAGTCTTTTCATGCTGATTTCCCAAAGTATATACTGAAAAAAATTCAAACACACTTAATTTGTATGAAATCTAGTTTAACAGTAATCCCTATCGGAAGTCTAAAGAAACATCCGTACTGTTTGTTGAAGTGAAGCTCACAAAAAGTATTTTTTGGACCGGTCTAATGTAGATGTAATTAATTATAGCGGCATAAGAATTTCAATGAAATTTTCAGTTGTTGACAGATAATTTAACAGGCAAATAACAAATATTTAAAACAATCAAAATATGCATACGATTTTCCGGACGGACAAAATGAGACGGACAGACTTAAATACGTAAACAGTTATTTATTACGGGCCTTAATTATTGATTAAAAAGGAAGCAGAAGAAGAAAATATAATTTACATGCATATTTATGCAATGCAATGAAAGTAATTACTTGCAACAATGTCAAAATGTTGACCGCATCACTGAAGATCAATGGATATGTCAATAATGAAATACGCTTAAGTATTTAAAAATTTTAAAAAGTACATTGGAAAAAAGTTTATTTAGGAAAATATTATTTTTTTTATTTGATTTTACAATTTTTGCTTTACATTAAAAATATCCTGAGTTATTCAAGTAAATCACTCACATTAAGAAGTAAATATTTGCACCTTGGAAGTTTTTTCTATAAATCTCTTATATTATTTTCGTTTATCTAAATGTATTTATTACAACTGAAACAATTTCAATTACAAACGACATACTTTCACTTGAACCATTTTTTGGATATAACAGTAATGTCATTTGTCCGAGAACATATACATGTATTTTTTCAGAGCATTTGTTGTGTAGAATAGATGTCTGGAAGTCATCGTTTAGGTTATTAACAGTGTGACCATTTTGGCATTTTTGCAGCAAACAAATTTTGATTTAGCTGTAAATTTTTGCATTTTGAATTTATTAAGCAATTTTATAAAATGTTTTTAGCTTTTCTAGTTTTATTTCAAAAATTTGGAGGAATAACGTTTTTTATTTAACTATAGTATTATATTATTTTAACTAAATACAGTTGCAATTAAAAAAGATATTTCGTATGAAAATGAATAACTCTTATCTTAAGAAACCTGTCTTGTAAAAAAATTTTAAAATTTAGGGTTAGAACTGTCCTTAGCGTGATGAGTGTAATCATTTGTCATTTAATAATTAAGATATACAAATACAAAAGCAAATACATATTGTATATCAAAATTCGATATAATAAATGTTTGAACATTTCGTGTTAATCCAACGAAATATCTGATAAAAAAATTTTGCTCTTAACTGCTGAAAAAATGTTAACTTTAAAACTCCAACTCTGCCTAAACCATAAGAAATGAAATGGCTTAAAAAAATGTTATATGATCTTTTAAATCAGAGAGAAGTATAGAAAAATTATTGTTCTTATTTTGTTTGTACAGGGTGTCCGCCGGGAAGGTATACTACTTTGTTTTGCCGCCATTTTGGTGAACATTAGTCTTGACAGTTCATATTTGGCAGTCGTGAAGCAGACACGTGGCAAATTTATTATGGAAAAATATTCGATAAACCAACGTGTTTTAATCGTTAAATCATACATTTTATCAAAATCAATCATCGATTACTGTGACGATGAGAAAGTTACGTGAAATTTTTGGCAGAAACAACGTGCCAACACAACGTAATATTTATCGTGTAGTGAATGATTTCAAAGAAAGAGAGTCTGTAGGTGATAGGCCCAAACATGGACCATAACGTACTGCAAGCAAGTGTTTAAAACAATCCATCACCCTCAATTCGACGTCGTGTTCAGGAGCTTGGCCTTCAAAGAACAACTTTGGCCACAATTTTGCACAAGGATTTGCATATGTTTCCATTTAAGATTCAGTAGACACAATAGCTTCTTCCACAAGACCATTTACGCCGCCAACAAGCAAACGGACACGGCGGACACCCTGTATTACAGATTATCGAGCCGCCTGAATTTCAAATCTAAACTGAACTACCTGTGCTACACATTGCTCTGATGCTTTAACAAAATCTTACCGTCTGTTTCAATTTTACGTTTTATTTCATTTTTGTTAAAAAAAAGTCACTTAAATGAATTAAGCTTTAAATAAAATTTGATGGAAATACATTTTTAACCAAAATCTTCAAAACAAATTTTATTATTATTTTTTAGAAATTTTTTTAAAAAAAATTAGCATAATTTGGACTTGTCTAATGCCAGATTTAGCTGGTATAAAATTTCAAAAACTGTCATTCATTATTCATTATTAACATAACATATTATAAACATGATACCTTTTTATCTGGCATTTATGGAAATGATTTTTTTCTATAGAATTCAGGGTTTTGTTTCTCCTAAATTAAGTTAAATTGCCAAAGTTGTACATTATAATAACAAACTTTTTCATTTTGCCGACGATATTTTAGCAATGCTGTTAAAAATTCAGATTCTTTGCTAAGAATATTTTAAAAACATTTGTACGAAGATAATTTTTCAAATAAATGTAAATCAAAATATAACCACAGAATTTGATAGCAGTCATTAATTCCAACGGCCATTAAAATAAAGATATTGGTAGTTTTATGTTAGTTGGAGAAAAATAAAACATTTTATAATGGGTTGACATTAATGGTCCCTAGTTCCCACCTAATGCCTTATATATTTAATCACGTTAGCATTAGAATAAGACTATACCCAACACAGAAAAATTCTCCAAAATGTTGCACCAATTAAAGCATTAATCAAAAATACAATCAGATGTAATTAGAAATTTTATCAAGGAAATTAAACGTTTAATCAAGTAAAATAAACATTTAATGAAGTGAATTAAACGTTTAGTTGATACTATTAATTTGCTTTACTCGTGCAAATTTAACTAATTTTTTAATTAATACCACAATTTTTTTAATTGAAATTGATTCTTTTTTTTGTGTGTGATTTATTTGTTTAGGCATATAGAACTTAACCGTATATAAATAAAATGTCTTGATTTGATTTGGTTCAGCGGCTATTCAAGGGAATTTTAGAAAGCAATATTATATTGGACATATGAAATTATGGACCGAATATGGTAAATTATGGACCGATTATCACAAAATTCATTAAAGTCGTATGTATTTTAAAAAAATACCACATTGGCCCAAATTTTAATACAGGACTACGATTATTTCAGCATTTTATATGTTTTAAAGTACTTTTGGAAAGCCCCTTTATATGGAACCAATTGCAAATTATGAACCGATTATCAAAAAATGTTTTTACCCACATAAATTTCGGTTTTAGTCGTATTAAAGTTCTTTTTGAAAATCGGCTTTCTATTAGGCCCATGGTAAATTATAAACAGATCTAACTAAATTTATCATCGTGATTTCTTGTCTTATCGAAATATAGCAGTGTTTGTTAAGGTTTCTGTGTTTTCCAATAGTTGGCTTTATATGGGGATAATGGTAAATTACAGACCCATCTTCCACAAAATTTAGTATAGTCACATACAACGAGTTTGTGCAAAATTGAAAAATAATCTTTCAATTCCACCATCAGTTTATGTTAGTTTTTTAAATAAAAATGAAAATTTTGTAGGTTGGTTGTTGCACATTTGGGATTATAACTATTTTCTTCTTAGACCTATAGTACTGGATTTCAATCTCAAACTGCTTAGGAGTTTTCATGCAACGTTTCGAAGTGCATTTTATTTATATATTTTAATATGTTTTAAAAAAACTTTTTACACAGTATAATTTTATAAATTTTTCTTAAGCAACCTTTTTTTTTTGTTAGCTGGCTTTTGACTGTTGGTTAAATCTTAAAGAAGTATTGTTAGGTAGTAGATATTATATTTCTAAGCTTTTGAAGAGAAATATTAGATTTTCCATTGAAATATGTTTGAAAAATATAACTCTGAAAGTATTTAGTATATTAAGTATCTACTTTTGTGTATTGAGTGCTCATAAAAATGTGCAAATACTCATTACTCGGTACCCACTTCTCAATGCTTTGCTAGCACTACATTAGACTGACAGACAGACGGACATGGAGAATTCAACTAACCGCCTATTTTGAAAGTAAAATAAAAACTAAAGTATTTTTGTTGTTGTTTGAATGTGAATTCCCAAACGAAAATTATTATTTTTATTTAAAAAGCCGGCAATGATAGTTACTCAATGACCCAGAATATACATACATACATATATACTAGGGTATTCATTAATTACCACCCGATTAACTGATCGCTTAATTAAAAATTGGTCATTTTCGATTAACGATTAAACCGGTTAATTTCAGTTGGTTAACCGATTAACCGACGTAACAATATTTTTAATTTTTTTAGTATTATAACATATATCTTGAGTTTTTAATTATTTGTTTTGTCTCATATACAAAAGGTATGTGCAAGGCGAATTCATTACAGGTGATCCTAAAAGCCCTGCTGATAACTTTTTTCTTTAGCTTTATAATTGTTGGATGTCAAAATTTTGTTTATTATCTTTGTTTCTGTCTTGATTTGTTCCGGTTTTTGACATTTTACAATGATTTTACAAAAACAAATTGCTTGTGGTTTTTGTACGAGTTGGACTTGTTGTACTACCGAGATTACCTGGAAATAATTCGCCTTTTGTATGTGTTTAGAAAATATTTTTTCATAAAAACAAAGAAGGATTTCAGTGCTCTTCATTTTAAATAAGTGTTTGCTGCCAAGAGCTTTTTGTTTCACGTACTTTTTATATGTATGTGTTTAATTATTTGTTTCTTCTCAAATTTTCTTATATCAATCTTTTAACAAAATTAACCGAAACAATTAGAAGAGTTACAAATAAAAAAAAATTATAACAGGACTCTAATGGCATAATGGAAGATTTTATATGTTAAGTGAAATCCTAGAAGATGACTGAAAAATAAGATGTTCTGTATTATGGGCTGCTTTCGATTTCTCCAATATCTACGATGAAAGAAAGAATTTTTTCGGAGTAAAGTTTAATCAAAACTAAAGAAAATAATCGCTTAAATCGTAAACATTTAAATCAAATTATTTTTCTTAAAGATTATTTTATAAGATTTCCTTATACTTTTGAAATCACTAATAAAATGATCTCACCGTTTATTTTTCTAATTAATACATATTATCTTAATATTAATTAAAAAATATGTTAACATATTTATGAATTATTTTTTTGTTTGCTCGTTTAAGTTCAAGAATTGTTATGTTTTTTATGTTTATGTTTATGTTTTTTTTTTTTTTTTTTTTTTTTTTTTTTTTTTTTTTTAAGCTCCAAATTTTTAAAAATTTATTAATCGGTTAACCGATCAATAACAAAATTAACCGATTATTAATCGATTAAACCAAAACCTCGGTTAATTAATCGAGCGATTAAAGCAAAGGCCCGATTAAATGAATACCCTAATATATCGGTTATGGGGTCTAAAGTAAATAATATAAAAATTTCATACGGAGGGTGTGTAAAACGGTAGCAAAGTACTCATGGAATTAAAATTTTGAAACTGTTGGGGTGAACAAAATTTCACTAGCCCTAGGGGCTAGAATACATTTTGACATTAGCGTAGACATTTTTGACAATTTTAATTCACCAAAAAACTTTGCTACCGTTTCACACACACCCTAAATGCTAAACTTAGTATACCATCATTCACTACTAGTGGTGAAGGTTTAAACACAAAATACTATTGTTATTAGGGAGATCGATTATTCGACTTTTTTCAATAACCGGTTTTCGAATATTACGAATAGTAGCTATTTTAAAAAACCCGGTTTTCGGTTAAGCAATTTTTAAATAGCCGGTTAACCGGTTTTAATTCGAATACTTAAAAACACAAAAATAAAATAAGTTTTTAAAATAAAACGTTAATTTGAATAAAAACAAAACAATTTGCAAAGGTAAGAAACCAACAAAATACATAGATATGACTTAGATCAGATAAAATCCAAGAAAAGTAGGACCAATAAATGGATCAAACTTTAGCTAAATTTTCAGCAATTTTTTATTGATTTACTAAACTTTATTTGTAAGCAGATATTTGTATAATGTTATTTAGAAACTGTCGAATGATATTTGATCTAGACAAACGTTTTGCAGAAGCAAATAAATTATAGGAATTTTATAAACTTATTATTTGTTATTTATTTTGAATGAGTTTTAATTTGTTGGTGGTTAAGCATGTCTATATAAATCAACCATATTTTTCCAAAAGTTGCAAACAAAACCTCTTAGCCAGGAGTATATATTTTAAATTATTTTGTTTCAGCGTTATATAGTGAACTGAACATTCTTTTTGTATAAAATATTTGTCAATTCGTCGACTACAATTTAAGACCTTCCATGACATTGTTTGATTTCTTCAATGTTGTTTTTTAGTTAAATAAAACTGGTAGAAATTTTTCCCATATCGTTGATTCCGCCGTAATGTTGTAGTTTTCAGCATGAAGAGATGCTAGAACTACTTAAGAGTTTTTAGTTCCTTAACGGGCATTTCGTCCTCGGCAATACAATGGGCTAATATTTCACCCAATGATTCATTTTTTGCATCGTATTTTGGTAAAGTATTATTTGTCGTCTCCTTAGGACTACTTCGAGTTAAGTTTCATTTAGTTCACATTAATGTCTAGCATGTATACTAATTAAAGGTGATTAATAAGTCGTGACATGGAAAAACCTTTGTAACTTATCATTTAAGGGCACTTCAAGAACCTAACTTTGTCTTTTTAATCGCGTTCGAAAAAGATCTAGAGATAAATTTTATATAAAAATATATTTAATATTTCGAATACTCTTGCACAAATTACTATTTACTTTTTAACTGCACACGTTTTTGTAGTATTTTGAATAGTTTTTGGTTTTTTTTCTACAAGAACATACGCTTTTATAAGCGATTTGTATTTACAGTGTTCATAATTCATAATGTTTTTTGACCTTTGTTACATTTTGTTTTGACATTTTTCATAAAAAGTTTAAGTTTGCCCAATATTCAATTAGAAAATACTTAAATTACGGGTACATCTACAACAAGAGTAAGAAAAATGTATATAAATTACACATTACTCAAATAACCGGTTTATTATACCAAAATAACCGGTTTATTCGATATTCGAAAAATGGGCATTTTAAAATAACCGACTTGGGCAAAGCTATAATAACCGGTTAAAACCGGTCGAATAATAACCGTTCGATCTCCCTAATTGTTATTATTTAAAACTAATTACAACATATTTTAATTTACTAATCCATCCATATGTCAAAATAAACAGTCATTAGTTAAAACAAATAAGTGGTATTTTATTTGTAAATTGCATAAGTAAATTAAATCAAACAATAAAAAAGGATTTTTTTTTTTGCTTTAATATAAAATTTATAAATGTAATTAAGCATAAAGTATATAAAACCAAGTTACTGATTATTATATAAGTAATGAAACCCAAAAACATTGACATATTTAAAAGCGCAACAACAATTTGTAATTTATTGCATATTTTACGCATTAAACTTTTGAGCTTAATTTATAAAATTTCTGGCAATTTCTGCAAATATTAAAGAGTATTATTAAAGAAAAGAATTGAGAAGGCTCAATTCGGCCATGGTGATACCCACTTCGATTATTTAAAATGAAACGACGTAAATTTATAAAAGGTAAGATAAATATTTAACTTAAAAATATTAAATAGTGGACTGAGTTGCCCAATTTGTATAACGAATAGTTTTTTTTTTTAAATAAGTACATGTCTGTGTTCAATTTTGTTGTTTGGTCTCATCCTGTATGATCGATAGCATGCCACATGTCTTATCTCTGCATGGGCGCTAGGAAATAAAAGACCGATTCGGACCATTTTTAATTTTAATCGAATCTGTCATCCAAATATAATTTTTGCGATATCGTCTTAGAATTTTGCAAGGATTTCAAATATATATATATTCGTACTTAAAAGTGTATCCGAAATAATTTCGATGTTTTAGAAATGGAATGAAAATTGTAGTCATAATATAAAATAAATTATTTAGAAACAGTTTTTATCACTAAAGCCTCTAAAGAAGGCCTTCCCAATAACTATTTAAATTTCCGTTATTGGCAACTAAATACTTGATTTGTTCATAATCGTATAAATTTGATTTCAAAGGACTTATCTGGTAAAAGAGAGTTTAGTTTTAGAAAATTTCTTATTAACGTAAGTATTAATTGTATTTTATTGCGATGTAAACTATTAATCAAAGTTGGCAACAGAAAAGTTTCAAAATTTTTAGAAACTTTGAATATTTCACTACTTTCCTAAGTAAAGTTCAAAGGCAATCCACAGATTGCTTACGGCTTGCTTGGGATTCCGCTAACCACTTAGAATTTGCAGTGGCCAGAAACTAGTAACAACATTCTAAGAGCTTTCCATTGCCGTGTAATTTTTAAATCTGTCCTGTAAGAAAATAATCCTCATTTTAAATTATTTCTCTATCAGGATATTCTCAAAATTAAAAGCTCGCACTAAAAATTCTCATATACCAATATTCACGCAACTTGATGCACTCAATCAAGAAAATGGCCCTCAAAATTGCATAATATATCAATATATTTTCTTAAATGCATAAAATAAAACAATGTCACAACCACTTGACAAATTGTGGCCAAGAAATATTATCATGCCATCACAATTAATGCAGCAGCAACAACAGCGGCAATAACAGCAAAAGCACACTAACAACAACACTCATAATAACCTCAAGAATGGCTTAAATGTCAACAATGGTAAAGGTATTTTCACACCTAACAAATATTTGACGAAAAGGATCCAAAAAAAAAGCGTGGCCAGTAATTTGATCAAATTTAAGCTTTATTTTTAACAATTTTTATTGATTCACTAAACGTTATTTGAAGGAAGATAATTGTATAAAAAGTGGTCCAAACATAGTGCACGATGTCAATTGTGAGTCACACCTTAACGTCAAGTTTCTTGCCCAACTTAATTTGAAATTTCTGTGTTTCAAATGCAACCATGTAGTTTACACAATTGAGCAGTGCGTTAAGATTGTTGAAGCCTTCTACGAAAATGGGCTTCAAATGAAAATGCAATTCGTGCACTTCGTGATTTTTTTTGGTCAGCATAATCGACCACAGTGGATTCGTTTACAAGCAGCATTGCCGCATTTTGGATAAATGAAAGTTGATGAATCCACAAAGAGTGACAGTTTTGTGCGGTCTATTTTCTGGCGCTTGAGGTCGGCCAAGCATTAACCATAAATGGTGTTCGCCATAGCGCGATGATAACGGAAATCTTGTGGCCAGAAATTATGGATATGGACCTGGATGATATGTGGTTCCAACAGGATGGTGTCATTTGCTACTCCGCCAATGAAACAATTGCTTTTTTGCGCGAGAAATTTAATGGCCGTGTTATCTCAAGTCATGGCGGTGTTAATTGGCCGCTTGGACATATGATTTAACACCGTTGGACTTCTTTCTTTAGGAAAAAAGAGAAGAAGTTAAGAGAAAAAGTGTACGTCAATATGCCAAGAACAATTCAAGAACTAAAGGATTAGATAATTCGTCAAATTTACGACATTGAACCACAATTATGTCTCAGAGTCATTGAAAATATCGACCATCGGATAGAGGGTATGCCAACGAAACCGCATTTTGACGATATTTTGTTCAGATATAATTGCCATAGATCCTTCTATTATAATACAAAATTATTATGTTTTATCTACAATTAACATCGTGCGTTTTGTTTGGACCAATCTTTATAATGTATTTTAGAAACTGTAAAATGATGTTTGATCAAGCAAACGTTTTTCAAAAGCCAACAATTTTTTATTAAAATTGTGGTTGCGTGCAGGACCTCAAATATTTGATAAATGTGAACAAAGTTTAACAACGCCATAACAGGCTTTAATTTTGCACGTGGTTGAAATACCAAAAACTGTGCTGACCAAAGAACGAAATGCAATGCAAAACAGAAGCCAAGAAAAAATGAATGAATGGAATGAATACATAAATGAAAAAGGGTAAACCTTCCCAAGCAAAACACAACTAACAGAACACACGACCAACATAAGGTTAAGCAATGTGAACAAGTAAACAGAGCATAAAGCCACAACCCAATAACCATTCCTTTAGATAAAGTGAATTCATATATGAAAGCACATACACATAGACACATATTGCATATGTATTAATATGCAAGGATTCACATATTTTTACGTTGAAATGTGAATGTGTGAGAAGTTAAAAAATTATATGCGTAACAAGACTGAAACAACATGCATAAGCCAATTGCTCAACTTATTTCGCCCTTACCTTAGGAGAAGTGTATTACCAGCAACTACTGGTATACATGTCAAAAATAAAATTTGTATCGGAAAGCTTCTAGAAGTCTGTATAAGAACAAGAAAATTAAATATATGGTTCTTAGCGATTTTAAAATTTCGAAACCACCCTCGTATAATCCGCTAGTGTGCATGTATATATTTAATGACCTAAGGAAAGTAAAGTTCACTCACTGTTAACGGCAATGATATTACACATATTCAAATGATCACACGTAGTTTCACACAACAGGGCATCATTGAAAAAAATTAAAAATCATAAGGCTCGTTAACGCAATAATGCGTGCGTTTATTCTCTTACACACAACTTTAAATAGCTGACGAGACGCTAGAAAACATCCTTAGAAATATGGATGTGAAATAATAGAAATGATGCTGTTGCTACTGTGTAAAATCTGTATAGGAGCTGAAGTTAAGGCTAAAAGGAAGCTAAATCCTGCAAAACAATTATGTGCATAAAAGCGTTCAGAAATAAATTACACTTTAATTTCCACAAATTAGCTACGGATTATAAATCAGTTAATTTTTATTTCCATTTTTTGCACTTTGCTGTCCTTGGTCTGGAAGGAAAATTTGCTTTTTTTTAAAGAGGAATGTAAAAAATTATGATTTGCAATTTAATTCTTAGTGGTGTTGGAAAGATGAAATCGAAAAATATTAAATAACTTTAAAAATTGTTCAGAAAATTAAGCATTTATTTCTTTTCTTTTAAGTCATATTTGAAAATTCTTAATAATACTTTACTAGTTCGTTCATATGTTTAATAGTTTTTTTATGAATCAGACTACGTAATCAAACCATTACTAGTTTGGTAACGTTGTTAATATGGTGGAGCATCAGATTTTTTTTTAGCGAATTTTTATTTTCACAAATATGGGAAAAACAAAGAAAAAAATTGGGACCTAATTTTAGCCCTCTAGTGCAAACATCAAAAGAAAAGCAACGAGTTTTCCTATTGACAGGACTTTTCTAAATTAAAAAAATTAGAAATAGACTGCCAAGCGATTCTGTTAATGCTTATGCTGTACTAAGATTCTATTTTCAAAGAAATATTTTGGTTAAATAATTTAACTATTTTGGTTTTATATGAATGCTGTTGGCTTTGCATATAAAGATCTGAAAGTTTTTATTTTTTACTAACATTTAATGCATTTATACACTTGTTTAATAGATCCCTTGAATTGTTAATGGTTTTTGTTCAAATAATCTTAATTATATTTTGCACAATTTTTTACAATGCGGGAATTCCTGGGAAACTGGAAGATAAATCCCGCTTTCCTGGGAAATGAAAAATTCTGGGAAAACAAAAATTCTAGGAATAGGTAAAATCTTATTTTTGTGCAAAGGAAAGTTATTGGAGTAAGTAAAACTTTAATTATTTTCAAAAACGTGCCTTTTGTAGGTTTAAATGATCAAAAATTAAATGAACACAAGATAAAAGAAGGTGGCTTTTGATATGGAATATCAAACATTTTTAAGAAAATTTAGAACAACTAGTTCGGTAAATAATGAGACAAAATTCATGGGTGTTTGAAAAACTGTTCTGGGAGAACCCAATAATCATGAGGTTAAACCGGACCAATAAACACTTTTTCCAAAGTCGCTAATATTATGCTATTCAAGTTTGCTAGACCTTTTATTGTGGCAGTGTTCTGCTAAGGGACAGTAGTCGATAAATAGCCCCAAATACAAAAAGATCTACTAAAAAGAGGCATTAAAAATTATGTAAATGACGTTAAAAAGTAACGAAAAAACAAAGACAGTGTACTGTATATAAAAATGGTTTATTCTTTTGGCTTTAAGCAAGTAAAAGGGCTAAATTCGGCTGGACCGACGCTTTAACAGCCTTCACCGAAGGTAACAATTTATCAGGCACGGGCAGAGTATTATACTCCGTTGCGGGCTTAGACGTATTAAAGTCCATACCAAAAACTCGCTTTATATGGGAAATATAGTGAATTATGGGTCAATCGTCAAGTTTTATGATTTTATTTCTAGTCATATAAAAGTTAATTTGACCTAATTTAAATAAAATATCATTACTCGTTTCAGTTTAAAGAATATTCAAGTCATTTTCAGGAGAGGATTTTTTATTGTACCTTTATGAAATTATGAATCGATTATTACAAAGTTGTATTATGTTATTTCTCGCCATACGAAGCTAAACTGCGCCAAACTTAACCACAATATCACTGTTAGTTATGGTTGTAGGCGAAGCACTTTAGCTTTCCGACAGTGGACTTTATACGGTGCCTATACTATATTAAATGTTATATCACGAAATTAGACGGTATAATTTCTAGACTTATGGAACTAAAGGAACCAAATTTTACCACAATAACGTTATGCGTTATGTTCATAAGCCCTGCAACAATTTCGATCGAAAATTAATCGAAATAGTTTCTCTATTTAGGAAAAATGTTTCGCTTTTGCTAGTCAATTCTTATTGATGTAGTTACACCATTCGGGAAGAAGTGTCCCACTATGGTAATATTTACATTAAGAATCCACTTAGTGTCTATATTTTATGACGGATTAGAGCGCTTTGGTAATATAATATGAATTATATTTAGTAGTTTCGCTTTTGGCTCCAAAGATTATTCCTATGAAGTAATATTTTTTCTTATTGTTCTTTATAATAACAGTTTATCTTTGTTTGATTTTGTAGGAAAAGTCTGAGTAAAATAGAAAATAAAAAATATTAAAAAATCTACAGTACATTTAATAAAAATAGCTGTTATTGTTTAACAGTTGAAAGCCTAATGTGGACCAATTTTCAAACACTAACTTTGTAAACTTTCATCATATTATAACTAGCATATTTAGAAAACTGCTTTACAAAACTTATTTTACAAATTTTCTTCACTGATAAATAACGTTGATCGTCACTAAAAAAAATTAAATAAAAACACTAATTTTCCACTAAAAATTTTGAAGTCATTAAATAAAGAAACAGTTTCACAAAATCATTAATATCCTTAAAAACAAAGACAATCATCAATTTATTTTTTTTAATTTTACTTTCATTGGCTCTAAAACAAATGAATGTATGAGAAATTATTACAAAATTTACCCAATCTAACCGAAGAATACGCTTGGGCTGTTTTGTACACTTATTTATACAACTTTCGGTAAATTTATATTATTTCGCACGTACCACCGATCACATTGCAATTTAAATAGAAACTGTCTGTCCTCTTTTACGCATTTTGATTTTGTAGTATTCTCTACTTAACATCAAATCGTTGCGAAAAAGTCAATATAATATAGAAAATCAATATAAATTTTTGTAATTATATAACTGTAACAATTATCTGAACAACTTTTTAAAGTCTCGAAGTGTATAATTTAAGAACACATAATTCGATTCTATCGTATTTTGCAGTTGTTAAATTTCAAAAAAATCTACTGCTTAACTACCAAATGTGCCGAAATAGTTAAAATTCGTAGACAATCAAAAAACACTGTACCAATTGCTTGGAGGGAGTGTTTTCCAATACAGGGCTTTATATGGGTAAATTATGGATGAACTTCCCAAAATTTGGAAGTGTGATATCTGGTCATATAACACAAGTTAATTAAATTTAACAAAAATCGGATCATTTGTCAGTGTTATTGTTGCACATTTTGGTTTATAGCTCTGGATTTTAATTCCCAACTCCCAAGTTGAACTATAATAAATTATATGACAGCAAAATTATTTTCTTCTTCTGCTTATTTCGAAGGTGAGCGTGATTTTACCAGACGGACAGACGGATGGACATTGCTAACTTGACCTTAAATTTCTCAAGGAACCAGAATATCTATATTTTATGCGGAAATTATATATATTAAACAAATAACATAGTATAGTCGGCCAATAAGAACAAATTTTCGCAAGGGTACCTTATTTGGGGCCCATGGCAATCATGGACCCGCCAGAGCAAAATAATGTAATTGAGATTTATATAAAAGTTATTTGTGCCGGATTATATTAAGATATCTTCGTCTATATAAAATTTGTTTGCCTTTAGGTGATTTTAGGAAGGGGGTTTATATGGAACCTACCAGCACAACATTTTGTCGTGACAAAGTGTCTTTCATAAAAAGCATTATCGCAAATTTTTTTTGAAAATACTAACATTAATAAGGAAGTTATAACATTAAAAGCCTATTTCGGGAGTAGTATTTGTATGGGAGTTATTTTCAAATATGGACCGATTCCAATAAAATTTGTCAAAATTATTTATACTGCAATAAAAAAGTTTGGACCAAATTTAATCTAAATACCAACATAATAAAATTGTTAAAAGACGCAAAGACCATATTCCGGAAAGAAGCTTGTATGGGGGCTATGTGAAATTGTGGACCGATTCGTCATTTCATTCATTACTCATTGTGCTTAACAGAACCTACGTACCAAATTTAATCAAATTATCTCCAAGATAGCGAACTGTAATTTGTGCACAAGGTTTACATGGACAGCCAAGCTGCCAGCCAGACAGCCGGATGGACATATAGATCAGTATACTTTAAGGTGGGTCTATGGCCAATATTTTAAGGTGTTACTCCCATGTTTCTTCCTAAAGAGCACACAACAGGCTTGGTAGTGGCCTAAGTGTATATTGTACAGATATCAGATTGCATCTTTGATGCTTCATCCTCCTTTCGACTTAAGCTTACCTAGCCTACAACATCATCACAAATGCATGATACCCTCTCCACTATTAGGATGCGGGTATAAAAAGCTCCAAAGGGGATGACAAACTTAATATATATCATTCACCATTATTGGTGGAGGGTATACAAATTGCATGCAAACGTTAAACATTTTTTTTTTGTTAAAATTTTAAATTTGTAAACCTTTTTGCACATATTTTCAGAAAATGGATTCATTAACATCTTTCCCTTATATTTTAAATTAACTTAAAGCAAAATGACATGTTTTAAGTTATTTCAATTAGGACCACTTTCTACCCTCAAATAATTTTTAGAGATAATTTGGACACTTAATTGTTAATTTTTTTTCTGCATTTTTAAGATTTGTTACAAAGCATTAATTATAAAGAAATATTTTAAGACTTTCTATAGAAACCAAGCAACCAAACTAAACACAAGCCAAAACGCTTATCATGTGTAGTTAAACATTTAAAAACGCTTCAATTATTTTATACCGCCTCCAAAACATTGGAATGTCTATTTAGCGAAAAAATAAAAAAAATGTAAATGAAATATTTTAGAAAGTAAATAAAAATAAAATTCACATTAACAAATTGTTTGAGCTTGAGTAAATTTTTAATTTTTGTTTTGTTAGCAATTATAAAAGACTTAAGTTTAACAAAATAACGAGGATAGAATGGTTTCCGTGGCTCTACAAAAAAAAAAAAATATTAAAAAAAAAAAATTATAAATGAAGGCAGCAAGAAGAAAAAAAAAATCACGAGGACAACTGTTGCAACGCAACGCTGACCAAACCAACGATCAAAAACGAAACGTGGTCAGAAAGTTTAAACTAATTTTGTTAAAAGCTTTTAATGAAAATTTTTTGTAAGAAAAAAAAAATCATAATATTTTTACAACAACACACTTACACAATACAAAATTATACTTGTAGTGTTAGTAATAACCAGCGTTACCACTTTCTGCAAAACTATTGAAAAACTGTATAGCTTTTAAATTCTTTGGATAATTTTTCAACCGTTGCAATAACATTATTATTATTATATTTACTATTAAATACTACAGAATCTTGAAATTAAGTAAAATACTTAGCATAAATATTCTCAAAAATTCCCATTCTCAAAAATATTTTTTCCGCCAAATATTTACCAAACAGGAACCATTGATCGATCTATTAGAGCATAACAAATTCTGTAATTTTAACATACAGCAGAAAAACTTTTTTGCAGAGTAGTGGTAACACTGGTTACAACACAGTTAAATAAAATTCTTTATTCTGTTCGGGATGTATAGAAAATGCTTGTTTTAATGTGTAAGTAAGAGTGCCTGTGTGTGAATTGAAGTGGAAGTCTAAACAACGGAATACAAAAAAATTTGGTATTCTCTATTTTTCCTCTTTGTTTACAAACGTAAATGCTTTGAGAGGTCAACGATAAGGCACATAACACAAAAGCGTTAAAATTTACCACAGAAAGTCAAGCTGAAACCTCAGCCAAAGCAACTCACAATGGATACATTTTCTTGGGCAACGGTACAGGAGAAAACACCCAACCCCAGAATTACAACAACGGCAGTAGCAGCAGTATCATCAGCACCAACAAACAAGAAAAGCAACACTTAACATTTAAACTTTTTTTTATTCAGTTTTGACCGGGGCCAAGTGTGAGAATTAAAAATAAACGCATTATAAATACATTTATTTTAAAGCGCGGAACCAGCCGGAACTAAAAAGCTAAAAATAATGGTTTGACTTTGGGTGGAAAACAAAAAAATAAAAAATAAAAAAAACCATTAAATGCTGCCTAAATCGTTGGCTAACTGACAAAACCATCGGGGTATGGATGATGGTTAACTACAAAGTAATAACTAAGATTACCCAAAGCATTAATAATTCGGTTGTGGAAATTATTTATTTTAAGTGTAAGTAAAAGGAAAATGTGGTGGAGTGGGCAAAGCAGAGGGCAACATTAAAGAAGATAACGCCTATTGCACCTTATAAGATTTTTATTTTAATAATTGTGCAGAGGTAGAATGAGAAAAGAACTTTTTAAAATTTTAAAGAAAGACACTTAATAAACTTACTGTATTTAGAAATCTTAATAAACACTAAGGTAATGACTTTAAATCATTAAGTTTATGACAAATTTAAGGTAGATGGTATTTATTAAAAGTTTAATTAGATAATACTTAAGGAAATATTAGTAAACATTATAATAAACTCCACAAAGTAAAAAAACAATTAAAAAAGTATAGTCGGTCAAGCCCGACAATCTGATTTCCTGCATAACGTGTTCGGAATAAAATATAAACTGATTTTCAACAATCAGTGCAAATAAACAAATTTTTATAAAAACAAAATATGGAAAAAGGACCGGTACTATCCCTTTAATTATTTGGCTAAAAATAATTTCAATAAATTGATAGTAAGTAGAAAAATATCATTAAAGGCCGTTTTACACTATCACACAAGTGATCTAATTACACAGTAGCACATTTTTCAACTTCAAAATCTTGAACCAATTGAGACCCCCAAAATCTGAAAGCTTATGGTGGCAAAAGAAAAACTCTAGCTGGGTTTTCAATTATTAGCTAAGGTTTTTTTTAAATTCATTTTTGAAGTTTTCGACTGAGGGCTGGATTTTAGTACAATTTTCAAAAAACATGTGGTGATTCTTAAGTCTATATCTCGTGAATTATTCTCTCTTCGGCAAATTTTTAGCTCTTAATCAGTTTTAAACATTTGAGATAAAATCAAAAAACAACAACATGTTACTCAAAACAGCAAAACTCTCAAAAAACGTAAAATTTCGTTATAGATTTTTTTTGTTGATGATGGAAAACATAAGGACACTTAAAATTTTTAAAAATATCTAATGAGAAAAATTGATGATTTTGGACATAATGAATGAAAAATAAGGGTACTTCAAATATATTTAAATATATATTGAATTTTACCCGTCGCTTTCGGAGCATACAGGTGCTCTATCTGGACTCGATCGTCTTGGTAGGTTGGTGGTAGGTTGGCTTCAGAATGTTCTGGCGGGAGAGATGCATGAGGACCAGGAATGTGCACTATATTTGACATTTTTTTTCGATTCATTATGATGTGTTTTCATCGTCTTCCTTTGGATCCGTCCATAAACTGGTGTTCCATAAGGCAATTATTATTATTGCTTGAAAATTTCCAAAAAACAATAACAACTTATCATAACAAGTGTTAGGTATTTTTTTCATAATACCTAAGAGTGATAGTGTAAAACAGCTATAAACGAATTAAAGCGTCGCAAATTGATTTGTAAATTTTGTGTAAATAATCCTCATAAAAGAAAATATGAAAAAAATATTTTGTCACTTTATTTATAGACAATAAAAGCTTTCGAAAGTAGAAACCCGTTTAATAGAAAAAGACTATCCGGTCAAAATATTTGATACAATGCAACCAAACTCGAGCTACGTTTAAGGCAGAAATTGACGGATGTACTGCAAAATCTTACCGTGCGTTTGCAAATAAATGCAGTTTTAAAGGCAAAATGCTACAGAAATGCGAAGAACATATGAGAGTAGCCAAATGTGCAAAGAAACCCGTTCTAGCTATCTCAGAAAAACAGTCATCATGCATCTAATATGTGCTTTGTTATAAATTTTTTTTGCTGAATGCTCGACTTTAATTGTATCACATATGATGGGAGCCTTTTTAGAATGGAAGGTCATGAATGGACACAAATTCAAACTTTTTAGGCAAATATAAAAAGAAATTTCTATAAAAAAGAAAGGGACGAACCAAGAAACCTAGACTGTTTTGTCATTCAAATTAAATGAATGCTAAAGAAAATACACACAAAGCGGATTTAGGAGGTTACATGTAGGGTACCAAAAAATGTGAAAAACCCCCATCGATCTGGCTAGATATTTGTTGGTAAAATAAGTTTCAGTTGGGTACTTTTACAATTTTATATTAACTTTGATTTTTTAATACATGATTAGAATTTCTTATTACTGCTATTGTGTTAGTCCATTTTCCGCATACGTTATTAACAGAAAAATGTTCGAGAGTGTACCCTTTTTCGGCCCATGGTTTTTTTTCGGGAAATCGGAATTTATTTTTCAATTTCCCAGAAATACTCACTCAATATAGAAGGGTGCAAAGCATAATTTAACTTTATTTATCTGAACAAAACACAATTCATGAGATGTATTTAATAAGTGTATCCATGCATTAAACGTTAGTGGAAAAAAATCAGTTTTTTATAAGCAAAGCCAACAGCATTGACATAAAATCCAAATTTAAAAATGAAAGGTTAAGTCCAGAATAGGCAGGTAAAGATCCGTTTGACAGAATTTTTCTATATTTATATAACACTTTGCCGCTAATGTGCACTAATTTTAACAATATACATTATAAATTAAACTAATTTTTATGTAAAAATTTCTAACTGGCATCTTCTTTGCCTTATTTCTTTATAACAGTCAATAGTTTTAAAACTAAAATAAGATTACCATTTGGAAGGGAAGATGTTTATATAAAGGTATGATTATTTTATGAAAACACAAAAGTAGAGCCCTCCTCTTAAAAAAACCAATTCTTCTAATAAATTTGAAACACACCTACCGCAGCTTCGCACGTGCGTTGACCACGATCGCTCTATTCACTCCCATCAACGTAGAAATATAAACCGAAAAGGTAACGAGTTTAGAGAGAACCAGGAATTATTCGAAATTAACTTCAGTTTTGCGGTTTCTGTCAGACTTCGAAGTCAGCTGCAGAGGGTTAAAACCAGTGTTTAAATTGCTTGCTTTAAAATAGCAACAGTCGCACATTTTTGCTTTTTTTAAATTTTTTGCAGCAAATTAAAAAACTGTGTGTCTAAGTGTTTACTTAACTCTTTGATAACGAGTCAGCAAAAGCAAAAAAGCAAAAGCAAAACAAAGAGAGTAAATAATTTGTTTAAACTCGCTATGTGCATGTACTCTGCTAAATCTGTCAGCAAAGAAGCCACTTAAGAAAACAAATTTTCTGTTGCTGTAAGTATTAAGTTTTTGATTGTTTTTTTTTTTGCTTTTGATGCGCTTAAAGTCAGCAAGTTAACTTCTTTGCTGTTGCTGGAACTTAATATATTATGAACGAATTTGTTTCGAATTTTTTTGGTATTTTGCGTTTTTTTTTTAATAAATACATAGGTACATACATACGTAAATGAAACTACACGTTTTTTTAAACTAATTTGTTTATTTTGTGTTATGTAATTATGTATATATTCTATGAAACTAACGCCTGCAACAGCAAGCAACAGCAATGAAGTCAAAAACAGCAAAGAAGTTAATACTCGCTGAATTTAAGCACATCAATTTACAGTTAAGCCAAAGCAAAAAAAAAAATAAACAAAAACTTATTACTTACAGCAACAGCAATTTTTTTTTCAAGTGGTTGCTTGGCTGGCTTTTTAAGCTGAGAACATAAACATGGTGAGAATAAATAAATTATTTACTCTCACTTTTTCTGCGTTTGCTTTTGCTTTTTGCTTTTACTGTGTTCTTTTTCTTAAGTTAAGTTAAGCAATTACAAAAACATTAAAAATAGTCAAGCATTTTTAAACACTGGTTAAAACAATGTCCCGTCAAGGAGAAACATGTTCACTTTATGCGGAAATTGTCCTTAAGGTCAAAAGAGCATAATATAATCTCTAGAGACTTTCCGTTTTTTGGTACTTCGTTTAAAAACGTAAAATTCCTTTTTTAAAGGAAATAATTTTCTCTGAATCGAATCATTTTTTTCTTCTTTAGTTTTAGCTGTATTCAGAATTTTCAAAAATTTTAATTTTTTCGTTTTGTCCTCCTCTCTCACGGAAGAAGTATTTACTGCATTTTTAGAATCTAATCCAAAAAATCGTTTATGCAGCAGCTCTGCTGCATAAATTTCAGAGCATCAAACTTTAAAGTTGCCTTACTTATCAAATTGTAATTTACATATTTTTCTGGACAAATCTTTTTAGGTGTAATCCCGTACTCAACGTTGGGAGCCCGCGGGATCCCAATCTTACCGAAAAATGTTTCTCTACTCAAAGTTTTGTAAAGTGAGAGAGCTTCGAAGAGAAAAATATTCTTCTTCTTCTTGCACGAAGTAGCCCGTACATCTTGTTTGGGATGATTGGGAATATTGAACAATCATCTGTGTCAAAAAATAAACAATAAAAAACTACAAACAAATATTACCAAAACAATTAAAATAAAAAATATTAATATTAAACAATAGAAAATGTTTGAAAATGTAAGAACATGATTGAATCTTACTTTCATTCTAATGTGTCTTTTATGTAATTATTTGAACATATTTGATATTAACGTGTTTTTTTGGGATAGAAATTTGGGTTTTTTGTTCCCGTACTCTTGTACATTTTTGTCTATTCTCATTTTACAGAACTTTACCCAAAAAGTACGGGAACGCACCTAACAATAATAACATCATTACAAAGTTGTTATCAGCGATGCCAATTTAGCCCGTTTCGCACTATACTTAGCCTCCTTTCAGACTAGGCAAGTTACTTGAGCAACTTTTGATTTGTAGATGTCAGGAGTGAGGTCGCGGTAAGGGGGAAAAAATTGAGCACAGACTTTGTTGTATTCGGCAAGTTACTTGCGCAAATAACTTGCCTAGGCTGAAAGGGGGTTTAGCGCGTTTTAACTATAAAGAACGCATTAATTTGGCGCGTTTTTAGTAAAGAAAATTAAAATTCTTTAATTCAAAATTTTCTCATTTTAACAACTATTTAAAACATTTTGTGTGGTGTAGTTTTTAGAAGTTCATAATCAAGGCGAAATTAATACTAGGTGGCCTCATTAGGCATCTGTGCATGGGCTATTTAAAATCGATGGGCAGTGATTCGGCTAGAACATGCCAGCGGATCAAAACTCGTGACATAATTTCCTGGAGCTACTGATAACGACTTGTAAGCAACCCCCAAAAGGTATTACGGAAGGATTGCAAGAAAGAAGCCATTTGTAAGCCTTACAAATAAAAACAATAGAATCAACAATAAATGAGCTGAATTATTAAATAAGTAAAAAAAGATGAAGTTTTTAAATTAACGGCATTTTTATCTTTGATACTTTGATTTGTCCGATTATGCGTTTGACACAAAAAGTTGGCTTATTTTTTCGTTGTTTATTTTTAAGGAATAGGAGAATAAAAAGTGTAGAAAAAGTGAGAAACAATAAATTGATAAATTTTTTTTAAAAGGCTTAGAGCACATTTTGGTCTTGCAAACACTTGTCCGATTATGCGATTGAACCACTGTATATTTTAGACCCCGAAAAGGAAATAATTTAATTTTTTCAGAACGAGTCGCACACTGCTTTGTCCCCATCTAACGAAGGGACAAAAATAGAAGGAGTCAGATATTTTTGAAATTTGGTACACTAGCATAAAATAGTTAAGAAAAATACGATTTTTTGGAGAAATCGGTCCAAGGACACGCCTACCTCCCAATAACGACCATTAAGTTACAAACAGTGGTCATGCTAATAGACATACAACTAGCAACGTGTGTGTAAATTTTCATAAAAATCGGACTAAGGACTCAAGGTCCTGCCATATATCCTTTTTCTTAAAAACGCTTTAACACCTACCAAAATTGTCCGGTCATAATAAAATTTGGTATACACACAACCAGCAATGTGTATGAACATTTTCATATAAATCGGACTAAGGACTCAAGGTCCTGCCATATAACCTTTTTTTAAAAATGCTACGACACCTACAAAAATTGCCCCATCATAATAAAATTTGGTGTGCATACAACTAGTAAGGTGTGTGTAAATTTTAATTTAAATCGGACTTAGGACTTAAGGGCCTGCCATATATCCTTTCTCTTAAAAACGCTTTATCACCTACAAATAAAATGGTAAAAAAATTTGGTATGTAAATTGATATTTGTTAGTTATATATTAATGCCAAATTCAGGTAGAGTCGGATTATTAATGTGAAAAATACAAAAGCATCATTTATTGAATGATGGTTTAAAAACGATTAACGATTAAAGTTCATATTTTTCAACTTTTTTCTTCTTCTTAAAATAGCTTAAGATGCCTGGAATAAATGTATATAATTAATTGAAATAAGTAAAGAAAAAATTTTGTCCCGCTAGCTTCTACTAGTCAAGACATTGTGCGATGTGGCAAAAATGGGTTTTTTATGTTGGCTTTCAGTATTTTATTACGAGTCTTTGAAAGTTGTGCCAAAATTTTTGACTGATTGGTAAAGTTGTAGCAGGCGTATTGCATTTTATTTTTATATTGCTGTAGCGATAGGTCCACCTAGTATTCTATTCGCCATGATTCATAATTTCTTTTTTGATTTTTCATGATGCATATATTTTTCCATTACATTGCACCGGTTTCTTTTCTCTAAACAGGATTAAATCAAAATTATAAATTTTCAGTAGAGCCAAAGGACTTTATTTATAGCCTATTTCCAATGTTCGAAAGAATTCTTTCGTTCGTGCAAAACAACAACAATGTCTAAAAATTTGTTTTGGTTTTCAATGTAGTTATACGAAAGAAAGAATTCTTTCGAACATCGGAAATAGGCTATTCATAATATAAACTCTTATAACATAAAAAGGGAGACAATTTTATTTAATTTTTTTTTTTTTGCGAAAGTGTAGATAAAACGTCGGAAATTTTTTACAGTGGTAGATCAGACCACTGTATATCACTTCTTGCAAACAGTGAAATATTTTAGAGGATCTGGTGCGATATGTATCGATTTTTAATCAAATTTAATTTAGCGTGTTTAAAATAGGGCGTTTTGGTTATAAATATTTGTCAACGCTGGTTGTCATAATTGAATTAAAAAAATCTCGCAAATTCCCGCACAAATTTCCCGGGATCGAAATTTGTGCTGTATCGCGGAATGTTTGTCCCGGGAAATCTCGAATACAAAACCTTAGCAATCATGGACCCGGCAAAACAAAATTATTTTATTAGATAAAGATTCAAATAAGAGTTTTTTGTACTGCATATTATTTGGATATCTCCGTCTATATAAGATTCTTTCGTCTGATGTTGAAGAGAAGATTTGTAAGTAGATCAAATAGATATCGCTTAGCCTAAATGCAAAATTAAGAAATTAACAATGCTACATTGATTTACTAAATTTCCTTAAATCTTGGTAAATCTATTTCATTGGCTGTCAATATTTGAGCAGTTACATAACAAAGCGATATAACTCCGCTCTATATTTTTTTAATTATTGAATTAATTCTAATTTTTTGCTTTCGGCATCTATGTCCAGGTTTTTAGTTTTTAATAATTATTTAGTTTAGAGTAAAGCCTAGTAATCTGTTCCAATTTCTGAAAATTGTTCAGCAACATCTACTATTTCACACGAAAAATTTGACATGTTTCAATGTTACCTATCTCGCAAGTTTGCACAATTTGACGTTTTTAATCTTTCAAAGTATGCGACATTGTTTTGCATATGTAAACAAAACCCACATGTATTTTACTAAAAAATATTTTTTAAATAAAAATTAAAAAAAAAATGAAAGTAAATATGGATAAAAAACACAACCGGTATTATTTACGATTTTCCGTTCTCATTTAATATTTAGTTTAAAGTTTGTTCATTTGCTTAAAATTCCACGTGAAATAAGTGCAGCTTATATTATTTCGCAGTTGTAAAAAAATCTTGCCGGAAACACGTTATATAATATTAAATATAAAATATTATCCCCTATGGACGTTAAGTATCTATACCGCCACCAAATTCTGTGCTTACATTTTTCTTTTAAGTGAAATATTGTCTTCATATTAAAAATAACAAAACACAATATTTAAAGCAGAGATTTTATCCAAACGAAACACATCTGTTGATGTTCGTTCACTTTAGAAAAAAAATAATTCTATGGCCAAATTTGTTATTTTAAAAACTTAAGAGCTGACTTCCAGATAAAGATTTTCATCTTTTAATTTGTCTAGTTCATAGACGACTATTGTTAAAAAAATTAATATAAAAACATATTCTCAAATTTATAAAAAAAAACAATTTATAGTGCTATATACGGCTGTGCGAATCTTTGATACCCTCTACCGACAACTACAATATTTCTAGAGTTGGCTGTGACCTATGGTAAATTATGGACCAATCTTTGCAAACTTTGATAGTTGGATTTCTAGTCATATAAAACTGTGACAGACCAAAATATTTTATTATAGCGTTACCCGTTACGGTTTTGCGCGTACTTAAGTGTTTTCGAAGAGCGGGTTTTATATGGGGTGTTTGGAAAATTATGGTCCAAGAACGAATTTTTTTGTGCAAACTGTTATATCAATATGTTTATTCAGCCACAATTTATCTTACTTTTTGTAGCAAAATTATAAATTTCTTATGGTGGTGGTTCCACATTTAGATTCATAACTCTTATCCTACAATTATATTTTGATGGATTTCAATCCCAAACTGCTTAGAATAACTAAAAGCAATTTGACACCAAGTTTGTTCTTTTCTTTTGTGTTTTTTGAAAGTGAGCGTGTTTTCAACGTAGGGTCAGAGGGCATGGCTAAATCGACTTAAAACTACTCAAGAGCCCTGATTGTAAACTTTTAATGGTGTTAGATGAATATTAAAAAAGTTTCACACGGAATGACAAACTTAGTACACCCTCTATACAACTCGTTGTAGATGGCAAAAAATTGTTTAAGTATAATTTAATATTTTTTTTATAGAAATCCTCATATGAGCGTTTTTAAATTCAAAAAGTTCTCAAGGAAAAATCTTGCAATAAAAATTTTAGTACTACTAATTTTATTTTATTTTTTTATTTGCAAAAATAAGATGAAATAAAATTCTTAACAAATTAAAACTTTACGGTTTTAATTTCTAACAACATTTTATTTAAATGCATAACAAAACAACAACAAGTTCCAGATTTGTGTTGTTAGTTCTTTTTTATTTTTCAAACTTTTTTTGTTGCAGTAAAATTTGTGTGGGCAACTTTGAAGAGCCTAAGTAATACCTAATGAAACCACATGTGTTCGTTTGCAAAACAGAGAACTTTGTAAAAACTTTTAACGTTTTTTACACATAAGTATGCACATAAGGACACCCTACTATTTAAAAAATTGTATCAAAATAAAAATTGTTGTATAGTTTTGAAAATTAGGTTAAAATAATATTAATTAGAGTTGTCGGAAGTCTAGTGCAGAACCCATTTACCATAATTTCACATAGACCCTTTCTATTTTGCAGTTTCGGGGGGAAAATATGAAGTTAAATAATGTTATTTCTTTACTGTTTACTTAACTATTTTATTTATATAAACTTACAATTTCTGCAAAAAAAAACTTGCTCTGTGTAAATTGGATATGTCGCATTAAGATGATCGCATTAAGATGATTCTTCCCAATAAAAAATTGAGCTTTAAACGTAGCAAGTTTATAAGGGAGAAACCTAAAAGTTTCGCTTACCATCTCGCTTACAGAAGGCATGAATTTTTTATGGCGAGTTCCCACTTAAAAGTAATAATTTTTTTTTTATTGGATTTAGTTTTATTAGGAGACGTTTGTGTCGTATTCCCACTTAAAAGTAATAATCATTTTTTATTGTGTTTAGATTTATTAGGAGACTTTTGTGTCGTATTGCATCGGGTAAATATTTATTAAGCTTTTAGAATAACAGGCATGTCTGAAGTTAACAACGTGAACACAGCACATACAACACAATAGAATCTAAACTTTTAATTGAAGTAAACTAAAAACTCACATTTGTGCCAAAAAGTATTTGAAGTAACAAGTTAAAACAACTACAACAAAAACCATGTTTTTTTAACCGGAATCAAAACGTAGGAGCCTTCAAGTCAATACTCTAGAAAACAAAAGTTTTTTCTTTAATAGTCCTATACGAGTATTGTGACCAGCTGAAAGTAAATGTAGAAAAGGTTATAAAAAAAAACTAAAACTTATGCTTGACATAATTTATTTTTCAAGGATTTTATTCAAAATTTCTAAAAGATATCATAAATACTGAAAATTTTTTTTTAGAAAAGTATAATAATTTTGTTTTGTTTTATAAAAGTGTAGCACTTAAAATTTCTGAAATTGATTTAGATAAAGCTCAAAAAATATTTTTGATATTTAATGCTTGAAACATTTTTAAATCGTAAAGTTTGAGTTGCAATTTTGCTGAAACTCAATAGTTAAGGCAAGAAATTATAGTACGTCAATTTCAACCAAATAAAACTAACTATCTTTCAAGGATATGACGCTAATTGTTATTTGTTATTTGCCCCAGTTTCTAGAAATTTTGGTAAAGTTATTAAAGTTATTTGTAACAAACTTTTGTGTGATTAAGCATTAAACCAAAAGATACAATGAAAAGTGTTCCCAAAAGTAGTTTTTTGTTTCTATTTGAGGAAAACACACATATTTTCGGTATACGTACCGTCTTACTTGGGCTTTATTAATTGACTTTGCCTTTTAGTTGATCAGCTTTAATATTAATGTTTATACCGCTATCTTTTTTCAAAGCGCAAAGGCAAATCTACTTAAGAATAAGCCGAATTATCCAAAGATTAACCCCATCACTAAACAGGATATTGTGGTAAAACTGGGTATTGATTCCAAAATTTGTATTTTTAGCCCAAAGAAATAAACGGTCCTATGAATCAGATAATGGTGTGATTACTCTTTTTAATGCTTTGGAATATTATCTCAAAAAAAGAGCCTCATTTAAATAATACAGTAAAGCGCAGCATGCCACTATTCATAAAACAGAATAACAAGAAAAGTGATGCACGCGTTGCCTGCCGTATACAAATGTGAACTAACACTTCTGTTTGTTTCTATTTATGTTTCAGATGAAAAAAACCTCGTTTATTTTTAGTTTTTTTTTATAAACTTAACGTATTTAATTATTTTTATAAATTAAATTAATTTCCTATTTTTAAAATTGATGTTACTGATGCAGACGCCAAATTCAAAAAGGGCTAATCAAACGAATTGATGCTAGACATCTTCAATCTAATAGCCGAATGCCTGTCTGCAGTGTTGCCCAAAGTTCCTACCATTATTTATTAATTTTGCTTCCAGAGTAACCAACGAACATATTCATTTTATATTATTATTGATTTTCGATGTTAATGTTAACGGTTAGGCAATTGTTTGTCTCAACAACACCCAAACGCTGCGAATACTTAACGAATGGTATGAATAATTTTTATGCTAATTGAAGAAATATCTGTACATTTTCTAAATTGTTCTAAACAAAAATTTTTCAACATAGTTTTGTTATTTAGTTGAAAAAAATCTTGAATGAAATTACGAATATAAGACTTTTTGAGTGTTTGTAATTCTCGTTCACTCTGCAGTTTTATTTACTAATATATTTTCTAAAATTTGTTGGGAAAAACGTTTCCTTATGATCTGGCCTAAGCAACCAGTGAAATGCGCATAGAAACAACTTATCCTCCAACAAAAATTTCAGTGTATTTATCAAGAATATAAATTGGGAATTAACCCTTATTTTGTTTTTGATTTAAAAAAAATTTTTTTTTTCGATTTTATAACTAATAACCCTTACGTTATAAACAATCAGAAAGAATTTTTTTAAATTTTGTTGCCAAAGAGGTTTTTAAGCATCATGCCATATGGCATAGAATGTATTTAAAGGAAAAAAAGAGGTAAACTTAATATCAAATTTGTAATGTAATTTCAAACATTTTTAATCAGAAAGATGTATACAAGATTTATTTTATCAAACAACTACTCTCGCGAATGGGTAATCATCTTGTCGCGATGCGAAGGCTTAAGTACAAGAACGTTTAGAGTCATGCTAGCGGTAGTAATGTTAGTCTAGATCGGCAGGGCCTCTCTTGTTAGAAGGGTATAAACCCCCTAGCCCCCTGAATATTAGAGTCTGTTTCTCCTAGTTGGAGCGGCTTATGGCAATGCATCCGCCCATCGTCAACGGTCATCTGTTAGGCCGTCTGAAGGATGTCGGTTCACAATCAAATTTACCAGCGTTTGTACCCATATTGAGCGGCTAATGGCATGCGTCTGACTACAGATGAGCGGTAGCTATCCTTTCGACTGGCAGTTAGGCATAAAATGCAGCTCCCACTTCCAACCCCCCGAATGACCTAAAATTCACGACCTAGGTATCCGGTAAAGGGCTTCATAATCTGCGGATACCCAACTACTACAGCATCGGTATTAGGCTGTAGTATGTTGGCAGCTACTGAGACACCCCGTCGCCCTGCTCTGCTAGGCGATCTTCTGCTAGTGCGCACAAACTCTTTTCGACTAAGCCTGATGTGGTACGGGGTTCTTTGAAACCAGGTACCTCTAAGGCTTCCCAGATCCGGACAGGAGAAAAACCTGCCAAAACCCCTACCTCGGGTGCTGGCTTAACGGTACAGACTTCGAAAAAGCAATTTCCCACGTCCCAAAGCCTAATCGATTAGAGCATGCGAAGAAAGATTCGATGCCCTTTGCTGCACCTCCCTCGGCCTATACGGCATCCATAAACAAACCCCATATGCACGTTAATCCATCCAAACGGGCCTTCACTTCTGGGCGTTCCGCCTACAAAATCATAAGCCGACTTGGTGAAAAAATGGTTCCTGTAACGTCCCCTAAACATCATTTCTTCTTCTTCTTCATCATCAACGGTAGATAAGTCTGAGTTCTCGATATTTACTAAAATATTTTCAAATTCATCGGCATGTAGTTAACTGGGCATTTATTACGTTACGTTCGGTTTGACTATAATCAACGGAATAAATAATTTCCTTTGAATCAAAAAAATCGGACACCTTCTTTGAACACTTTAGATTAAACTTTTTCTCCACTTTTTAGGGCAATGCTAATCTGCTAAATAACTTATGTAAAGTTATAAAAGAACATTATTTTCGTAATAATATTTACAAAATTACAAAGTGACCTTTTTCGTAGATTACAAATTTCGACAGGCCTGTTTGCTTTCTTGCCCATTAGAAGGCACTGGGTGTAACAATCAAAATATTTTACTTTTCAATTAAAGCATTTAATAAAAATCAAAAAATATCAAACTATTTTGCTCACAAAAACCACTATGCCATATGGCATAGAATAACCGAAAGGGTTAAGCACAATAAACAATCGTATTAATGAGAAATTATGTATTCTCAAGAATAACTTTAATAATAAATTTACACGTGCACGTGCATTAAAAACTGAACTTGTAAATTGCTTTACTTTGATTTTCTTGCAAAAACAATAAAGCAATTTGTTTTCGTTTTTAATTTTGTTTTTTCTGAACCCACTTACAACCACAATTAATGTTGGGGGAATTGCAACCAATTGTAGTGGGGAATGTAAGAAAGGATAAACTCACTTTTTATTGCTGGTGTTTAGGGATGAAACCTCTAAGGTATCGATAGTTTAACTCGATGTGGTTTCGCTCGTAAAGTAAATAATTAAAGTAACCTACCGAGTATCGATAATTACTTGTATCGGTACTTGTATCGGTATGATAAAGTAATAGAAAACAGCGTTGATAAACGTTCTTAGTATTGTAGATAAGGGAGTTTTCGTGCCATACAATACAAAATATGAACTGCGACCCATTGCAACTTTTGTGCAAGACGTAAAGGATACAACATTGGGACCACTTTTATTTTCCTCCAAGAACTAATTTTCTTTTCAAAAAATCTTTTTTATCTTAGGAAACAAAATTTTATAGAACGTTCAGGATAACATCCTGCATTCGCCTTTGATTCCAAAAATCGACAATGTATGTATTTTAATTGTAAATATTTAATTCTTCGGAACTGATATGCAGTTTTTTGAAAAAATTTAGTTTGAAAAAAATTCATCTCACTCGAGTCATTGTGTGCAAACACACAGAAACATAAATGAATTGAAAAGAATCAATGAATTGAAATGACTTGTAAATAGTCTTATTGAAGGCCTCTAATATACGTTCTAGAGCAGGCCGATTTGAAAGGACAAAAATTTGTCGATATAGTCGCTTTTTTGCTTACAACGATCGCGTTATAATTTTTTGAAAAAAACTGTTTGTTTGGGTTTTTATACGAGTTTTTGTCGAAAAAAATTTTTTCTTCCCGATTTTTTTAAACTCTTTTTTGTTTTTGTTATTTAAACTACAATTTTAGAGCATTAATAGTACCTAAGGCTACGCATAATATATTTAAAGATCGAAAATCTTCAGTAGACACATTTTTTCAGAATACAAATTTTGGTCGAAACTTGACAAATTTTTTCTAGATACGTTGGTATATAATTCTGAAATTACTTTTTTTTTATATAATTAGGTTGTAGTTTTGGAGTATTTTATTTCTCTCTGGTGAAGGGTATAAAAAGAGTAATGTTTGGATAAAACAATATCATAAAAATCTATTTTTTAAAGTGGAATAATTCCACTCCAAATAATTATAATTTGCACAACTTTCTTATTGCATTTATTATTTGAATATTATGACTTTAGTGCACACTGCGCTTTGGCAGACACAACTTTTCATGACAACAGTACATATTCATATGTATGCATGGGAAGAATCTAGCATCCAGAGATGCGGAAGAAATAGCATTTTGCTGTCTGAAGTACATTTAGAATGTTACAACCCAATACCATGTTATAGCGTAAAATGATATGTGTACTAGACAAAATCGAAATTATCAGTTCGCGCTTGTGTAGTTAAGGACTGTTCAATCAGCTTTTAATAACATAAATCTCTTTATTTCGAAAACTCCTCTATCTCGTAAAAAGCACGACTACGAATGATTGGGATTCTACTGTATAACTGAAATTAACCCTTAATAAACTTGGTTGATCGTGTATTTAAATGTCTTCATATTAATAACTTTTTACATTTAAAATATATTTAAGTAAAGTTAAATGACTATAAAAATGTCGACTTAAATTCGCTTTTATTTTTATTTCTTATAATATCTTATTTTTGAAAGTGGTATAAGTTCATTTAGAGCTAAAAAATTTAATATTTTCCACACAAATTAACTATTAATTTCTTGCGTATGATCGCATGTTATTTGTTTTTTTATTTATTAATAAATACATATTTCTGATATATATACATTTAGCCCTTTTAGGGCTATTTTGAAATTAAAAAAAGGCTTATAAAACCACGAAGCTGAAATCAAAATTAAGAGGATAAAAGATAAATAATTTAGCCTCAAAAAGGCTAAACTGGAAATACTGCTGAAAATGCATAATAAAAAATGTATATCAGTTTTCATTCAGTGTTTTTGAATATATTTTTTATTTAAATGTTTGCTCTTTTTTTTGTCGGTTTAATAAAATGGATGCCTGTGGCAACAACTTTAACAAAAAAAAAAAAAAACTAAATGTTTAGATTCATTCATAATATGAATTTTATATATCGCACTCGATCAAAAAGAGGATATTAACTAAAAAATTTTATTTTTTCACATTTTGAGAAAAAATCTACACGTAATATTCATATCTACCCGCTGTAAAAATATCGTGTTCTTTTGTCTACTTTTTGATATATGACTTAATTATTAAATTAAAAATAGTTTTGCCTCTACTGAAAATTTTTAAAATTTGAGTTAATACCATCTTGTTAACCAAGTGCGATGTATGTATGTATGCATACATATGTACCTATACTAACGTTCAAGTGAGTCTGTCGTTCTATTTGTAACTATAATTGGTATTTATTTAATAAAGAGCTGTGACTATTATAAAAACAAAATTGCTATGAAAAAATGTTATAGTAAAATATTATTTAATTTGTTTTTAGAAGATTTTATATTGTATATTTTTTTAACTGCATTTGCGTTAATATTTTTTTTTAATTAAATTGTATGCAATTTTTTTTATTTATTTTGCTTTTACGGAATATTTAATTTACACGTTATTTATTTAACATATTGATTTATTATGGAAGATTAACTTTATTGGATATATTTTGAGGGATATAATTTTAATTTTAAACTATGTTGAATTTAATTTTAAAGCAATTTTTTAGTTGGAATTTTTTAAAGGAGCATTTTAATTAAAATAGTTATATTTCAAATATTTATTGGATTATGCGGATTTTGTGGAAAATAAAAGATATTTTTTTATTTTAAATAGTTGATTTTTTAGACAATAACTGATAATTAATATGATAAAAATTTAAGCGTTCTTTACACTATCCCACAAGTCTTACGTCTCTAGGGGATAGGGAACTACAACTTAACTTGTCACGTGACAAGTCACTTTAACATGGCGATGTCCTACGAGGTGTTAATTGGCACGTTTTTCACACTTTGATACAGGTCACTGAAATAACCTTAATGAACACATTAAATTTCAGTTAAAATAATGCCTGTCGCAGATATTGCCACAAATGAACCAAGTCAATATGATAGATCCCCTTCATATAAAGTAATAGAACTAGAGAGAATCAGCCACTACCCGCACAAAATCCAGTCACATGAATAGTTTTGTACCAATTACCTTTCCTCTGGACCAACCACACTCTAAACACATTATCACCAGTTAAGTAATAGGTCTTGCTTTCACCTATCACAATTCGTTTTTTCAATTATAAAATTTTGTTCACTGGTCACGGGATAAGTGCTTTAAGGGTAATGACACAAATTTCCCGCAGGGGTATTCCATAATACTTTCTAAAAGTGAAATCTAATGAGATTTGTTGCGACTGTCAAAATATCTAATATATTATTTATATGTATTTATTATTTCCTTTCGTTCTTAAGAGGAGCATAGAGCCTCAACAGAATTTTTCCAGTTATTCCTACTTTATGCAAGGTTAAATTATTTCGGCTTTGTCATGGCCACAAAGCTTCGTTATCTAACAGTCATCGCCAAGTGTGAGAACGCCGTCCCCACCTTCTTTTAGCTTGCGGGTTGCAGTCAATAGCGTCACGGGTATCATCTCTGGTGGTCTTTGTAATGTGTGGCCAATAATTTTCAATATCTCGCAATGTATTCGTTCATGGTGTGTGTATGTCCAGAGATGTTTGTTAGATATTTTGTTGGGAAAGAAAATTCTTAGAATCTTTCTAAGGCTTTTGTTAATAAAGACTTGCAGGGTGTTCACGTCCTTGGCAGCCATATTTCAAGCACACATAAAATCTGCACAAATTAATTGAAGATTTGAAGTTTTCTGCGGGTGAAGATTGATTTTGACTTCCATACTGTGTTGATTTGCCGAAAGCCTGTCCAGCTCTCAAAGTTCAGTTTTTGATAGCATCAGAACAGCCTCCAGTCGATGTTTTTACACTACTGATGCACTTCTTGAAATAGAATACCTTGGATAGAGAATGGATTGTTGGATGTTCTCAATGCCTTCGCCTTATTTAGGTTTATTTTGAGACCTGCCTTTGCAGATTCTGTCACCACCATTTTAAGGCTTTCCACTATGTCGGAGTGACAGTGTATCAGAAGGCATATGTTGTCTGCATAGTAAAATCTGCCCGGCGACCACCTCGTACACATGTTATGGCTTTGTTGTTTGTTTTTGCGTTTCTCATAAAAATGTCCAGTACCACATAAAATAGTAACGGCGATAAGATAAAGCCTTTTCGTACAAGAGCTTTAAAGGATACCTTGTCGGTTCAATAATTCTTGTCAAGAATATGAAAGTTTGCGTTTCGGTATAGCTGTCGGATAATCTATATGGTTTTGTTTGATACGCTTTTGCCGGTGAGTGCCCTTCAAATGGTATTATGGACAATTGTGTCAAAAGTTTTCACGAAATCGACAAGTACAAGTATAGAAAAATCTCCAGTCTGATTGCTCAATTATAATATGGAAGCTGTTAAATGGATCCTTTCAGAATTCGCGAGTTATAAGTCCAGCCTCTTCGCAACAGAACCCTTTTTCGAAGAAATCAGGAAGTCTCCTGTTCATAATGTTTGCGATCACCTTGTTTACCATATTAAGAAGTCTGATCCCTCTCCAGTTTTTGCAAAACATGAGATCACCTTTCTTCGGAATGTTGATTAACAGGCTCACTTTTAGTTCGTCGGAATGTTCATTATTTTCACATAGTTTTTTACTATATTCTAGTATACTATATATATATATATATATATATATATATAACAGAACTAGCGTCGGCTAGTTCTTGCGCTAGTTTTTGCGAGCACCACGCTTGACTTTCATGTAGATAGAGCTGTAGCTACTCTGGAGCCTGCATTTTTACTTACGGGTTTTGCATTGTTTACTTTTAACTTAATCCTTTTTCTCGTGGTTATGATTTTACACGTTTCATTGGATAACCACTGTTTTTGTTTTGCGGCTGTCTTATATCTTATATGTTATATGAACATTATAACATTCTCAAACTCACCCAGGAATGTCTGGTTAGCCTCTGCTGAACTTTTTAAGGCCTGTGTGTAAGTGATTTTGTTGAGGATATTTAACCTCTGAACGTCAAATTATCTGTGAGTTCCATTGGCTTTTTTGCAGCCGCAACTCTTAGTCTAATGGTCCCCACAAGCAAATGGTGGTCGCTGGAGCAATCCGCCCCATTTTTGTTACGGTCATCTAAAAGGGAACCGCACCATGTACCACTGATGGCGATATGGTAAATCTTATTCTCTGTGCGATGGTCGGGAATAGCCACTCGACCCTATGGGCTGATTTGTGTTGAAAGATTGTACCACCTATCACAAGGTTGTTGCTTAGGCACATTCGGTGAATAACTCACCGTTCTCGGCCATTCTTCCTATGCCATAACCACATATAGCTCGATCTCGAATTAAGTTATCAGTACCCACTTGGGCGTTGAAGTCACCAATTACCTATAATATATCGCCCCTGCTAACGTTTGACATACCGCTGCCTAGATGACTATAAAATTTTTCCTTCGCCTGCGTGTCATAAATTTCAGTAGGTGCATAGCACTGTGAAGTGTAACGTACTGACTTTTATTTGAAAGACTGTACGTGGGTACTGAATAAGATTTCTTTATTTAGGATCAGAGTACTGAGCAGAACACAGTCGAATCAATTCGTATTTACGTACATTTATTATTGTATTCATTGACCTTAATATTATACAATAAGCCTGTTTGACTAATGGCGTATCATGCTTATGCATTTACTGGTACCATGTTTTTCTTAAAGGGTGGCATCACAAGGCGTTCAGTTAACTTAAGGATAATTATTTTACCATATCATTTTTCACAATTGTTGGTTTAATTAACCACCAAGAATCGCTTAATTTTATTATTCTCAAATTTAGTAAAACAAATTTTATTTAATAAATTTTATAAATTAATCAAAAACAAATGGAAAAATGGTTTTAATAGCTGCTAATAAAACCCCACGCAAAATTTTAAAATATTAACATTTTAATATGAATTAAGCAGTTGCTTTTATTACAAATACGTTGAGCAGTATAAGTAAATTAACTCCAGGTTATTTTTTTAAATTCCGCTTTGTGTTTACCCAATATCAACAGATAAGCGTGGAGATTTTCCCATTTTTAAATCTCTTAATAAAATGTTTCAAAAAATGAACTTTATAATTAAAAACAATTCGCAGTATAGACAATATACTGAAAACCAAATTAAATGTGTTGTAATTACTAAAAATGAATTAATTTTTAATATACTCGTACATACATTCACAAACTTATTTACATAGCTCTGGCTTAAAATTCAAATATTTGAGAACAAAGGAAAAATATATAGTGCACATATGTATGTTTATAAGTATGCACGTATGTACACAGAAAGAAAAACAATGGGTATAAATTAAGCTTTTTAGACTTACTTTAAGTATGAGTCGTACTCAAAAATTCAAGTACGAATAGCACTAAAACGTATATAAAACAATCCTAAATGGTATAACTATCAAAAATCAATCCCGGACTTTTTTAAATTAAGTATAAAATTCTTAAACCAAGTAGAAAATAGATTGAACTTTTCATTGGTAGATCCACTCTGAGAGTAAAATTACAAAGTGACCGTTTTAATCTCGTAGAACTTTTCTAAATTTGTTGTAGCCACTAAAAGAAAGCACATTATATTCATGTTTAAAAAGTAAACAAGAGTTCTCATTTAGTTTATATTTTTAGTTAAATATATATATGTATATTAATTTTTAAAGTAAAAATCATATCGGGCATGATGCTGGTGTTTTATAATTGAAACTCTTTAACTTATGAAACGGGTAAGTAAATCAATCATAATAATATTCTCTTTCTAATTTCACTTTTATTTTATTACAAGTACGAATTCGGGATAAAATCAGCTTTATAATTCTTGAATCAAGCGCATTTTGAGATTGATTCAATCTCAGTTTTACTTAAATCCATCTCATTTTCTGATTATTTCAAGTACGAATTCGGGATTGAATATGGATAAGTTGAGTATTTCGCGATTGAATAATCCGTACTTGAATCAATATTTCTGTACTTTATTCAAGAAAATCCGTATTCACCGTACTATTGATACCGCTTCGGATTTATTTGAGTACGGATGGATTTTTTGAGTGTATATATATATAATCAAAAAACCAATATTATTGCAATTTGTGCTTAAGCAAACTAAAAGTTCACTAAAAATAAAGGTTTAGAAAATTGTGTATCCCCTTTAGTTGAATATTTTGTCTGTTGCAATAACAGGGTGCGGCATATTAGAAGTTTTATTTTTTTTTTAAATACACCCAGTAGGGAATATTTAATAAATTTCGTGTTAAAATATTGGTTTTTTCGCAATCGATAATCGGGCTCTTAAAATCGGTTGCTTTAATTTTGAAAGCTTTGGGAATTTCAAATTTTACCAACTTATGCGAAAAAAGTTAAAGGTAACATAATTTGTTCTGGCGGGTCCAAGATTGCCATAGGTCCCAAATAGGGTATACTCTCGAAAATTTGTTTTTAAATACTGTGAGACATCAAAGGGTATCAAATGGTAGGGCCTGACCGACGATAATTACTCACATTATTAATTACTTTAAGTTATAAAATCGAGTTATAAATATATAATTGTCTATTGGGTCCCTGTTATCTTTCTGTAAAGTAACAGTTTGTTCTGCTTAACTTCTTACGTTAACATATGTATATTAACGAACTTAGTTTCAATATCATAACCACTTACTGTAATTGACGTTTATAATGAGAAGAATATGTCTACATGTAAATTGATAAAACAACGTTCTACCGAATATTTATCTTAATACTTATTACTATTTACATTATATGTATATATACATATGTATACATGAGTATGCAAATGATCAGGTTTTAATTGTAAACACTCTCATAAAAACATACGGTATAGTTTGGCCAGAAAAACAAAGTGAAAATTGCACTGGCATCATTTACTGCTACAACCACAACTAACAAACAATAGTTCAGTTGTGTAACTGAATATAAACTACACTAACATCTTAACAAGTTTTTGTACTACATACATATACATATATATCGCTTATTTCCTTCAATAGTGACATAACTCACAAAATGAAATCTTGGGGTTAGTGATGCAGAATACGCTATATTTTTCTTTATATTAGCGGCGTTCAGTATTAGACTTGCAAAAGAAACAAATGCAAAATATCGAAGCTCTTTTATTTAATCCAACAACAAAATACACAGAGTTTCGATTAGATTTCATTTAAAGCCTACGATATTTTGCATTTGCTCTTTTGCAAGCCTAATACTGAACACCGCTAATGTGTATAAAATGCTTCTTTATAACTTTTATTCTTTCCCCGTTTGAGCAGAATGTGTTGTTATTTTTTCTAAGTGGTTAGAACAAATTAAAAATTTTAAACGCCTTTGTCTCGAAATGGAATTTGTTTTGAGTTATGACACTATTGAAGTAAATGAGCGATATGTTCACGTATTATAAGTCTATATCATATGATGATAACAACTATTGCATTAGGAAAATTGTTTGTAATAGTCGTATTAGTATTTGTATTAGTTTCAATAGAGAAATAGCAATTTGGTAGTTGCCAATACAAACACATACAAGCATTTAATCGTACATGTGAAAAATAACAGCAGTTGCTGTAGTGATGATGTATTTTAATGTTTTATTGGAAGTATTTAGTAGTTCTTTTTCAGTGCGTTGTGTGTGTTTCTCTTGGCACAAATTCAATACTAGCTAATTAGATATCAACCTAATTGCTGTTGATTATTTACAATTGTATACACATTGTTTTTGGAGACACGGTGTATTAGAGAAAATGTATTCTACTCTGGTTTTGTGTAGACTTTTATATTAAGTTGGTATTGTGTGGTAACTGGCAACTAGTTGTAATTGAGGAAAATGTATTTTATTACTTGTAGTGGTTTTAGTTCTTTTTGAGTTTTCGAAAATATTTAAGTAATTAAATGGAGCATGTTGCAGTTTTAGTTTCCTGCTAATATTAAATGCATATTAAGAGTTTTGTGTAAATTGCTTTTTACATTGTTAGTATTAACCCTTCGTCTTACACATGAGTCTGGCCAGACCCCTTTTTAAATTCGAAATGTTATTTTAATATATTTAACACACAGGGAGACACTTACAATATCAGGCACCCTTCTAAAATTTAGTTATATATTATTATTTAAAAAAGATATCCTGGAAAGGATATAGAAGGAAATTTATTCGAATATTTTGCTGCACACATCACTTTTGTAACACATATGGTCTGGTCAGACCCATTTACATATAATTTTTACTGAAGATGCTGTATTTTTAAAATTTTTTTTTTGCTGTCTTTAATTATTTTTTGCGCAATTATCTATTATTATTCATTTAAATCTATTAAAAACGCAGGCTAGTCACCTCATCTAGTTCTCAATTTGGAAGAGCACACTAACTAGTAATTCAAGTAACTCGCGTTCAGATACTGATTTTTACATGAGAAAGCGGAGGCTAACGGCTTATAACATAAGAAAGCTGTTGAGGATGGTTATGAAATTCATATTATACTAAAAAGTAGTTGGTCATTAAACCAAATGCATCGTGTAATTCTCGGGATGATGAAGAAGAACTACGTGCACAAATTAGTCAACCCAACTCTGCCGATGATTATTTCTATGGTAGTGATGGAACAATATTTAATAAGCAGTATGCATATGTTGGTATGAGCTGTTTCAAAATTATATGCGCTTTAAAGTAAGGCCAATAGTAATGGCTCTATTCCAATTGAGATGTTCAAGAGATTTTCCACAACAGTTACTCTGAGATTTTGTAGCTATCAGACAACTTACAGAGGAGCGATGTCTTATCACCGATTCATTGCACTGACATTTTGACGATGGAATAACACGCGAACGTCGACTTCCTGATGATAAAGCAGCACTAAATTGTCATGTGGAATTTTTGAATGAAAATCATTCAACGCGAAAATGTTATGCTTCAACTTTAAAAGCCGTACTAGTGGTAGCACAACTGTTTCAGTTATTTTTTAATATTAGAAGGCTTGGTAAGACCCTGCCAAACTTCGTATTCTTATTATCATAATTTTCAAGATTCCATGAAGATTTTTTTTAATTTGCTGCAAAATATGTGCCATAAAAATAATAAATGTGTAAATTTTCTTGTAACTGTCCATTATTTTATATACTGCGAGGCGACTAAACCTGCAGAAATCCAGTTTGACTACATTTTACAACAAAACAATCCACAAAAAGATAGACTTTTGCTTTCTTTTGCAGTATTTTGGACATTATGGCACTGACTGCCCATTGCATTTGCATAAAAAGAACCCATGCTTAAAAATTGTCAAACGAATTGGTTCTCTGCAATATTGAATAGCGAATATTCAATGCTCAAACAATTTTTTTATATATTTATTTTATTTTTTTTTTTTTTGTTTAAAGTTGATTTTATATGTTAAAGTTGCTAAGAAAATCCATAAAGCTAATACTTTTATATTATTGAACCAATTTTTTGGTATGTGTACATATACTCTTTAAGAAATAAATCGAACTTATTTTTCAGTTTTTGGAAAAATTTTGATAGCTGAAAATGTGTTAATTTGTATATAATAAATGAAAAAATCATGCATATTAAACAAATTCGAATAAAGTATATTGAAAAATTTATTGGGTCTGGCTGGACTCGTGTTTTTCGAATGTGAAAATCCAAATATGTGTAAGACCGAGGGTTAAAACCATTGATGTAAGATTTAATCAAAATTTAACAATAAATGTTTTTTTAAATGCTAACGCTCTGATAAATCTTCGATTTACCAAAGATTTTTATGTTTTTTTTTTTTTTAATGCGATGGTGACAGTCGAGATGACAGTTTATATTACTTAGTCTGGGTTTACACTATTAAAGTTTTCTTTCAGGAAGTTTGAGTTTATTTATGAGAGGGAAGTAGAACATGCCATTACTCTCACCTCTCTCATCAATAAACTGAGAATTTCTGAAATAAACCTTTCATAGTGAGATCACAGACTTAACAATAATTTAAAATTAAAAAAAAAAATATTTAATTAAATATGAATTTACAAAGCCCGAATTATTTTTCGTTTATGTTCCACATTGTATTACGTTCAAAAGCGTTGAAAATAAATAAATTTCTTTATTTAAAAAAAAATCCCCATTTTGCTAAGAATGCTATATTTTTCAAATTATTTTTAAATAATTTTTAAACTTTTGTCATTTGAGAAATAGTTTTATTTCATATCGTTTTCAATTTAAGATCAAAACTCCTTATTTGTTATGTAATACTAAAACCACTTACCCCAATATTAAGAATGAATACGAAAATGCAACAACTCATTATGGTTCACGTAATTTCCTAAAAAGAAAAAGAATTTCATCATATTTATTAAACATATTAAATGTTTAGCAATTTTAAAAATTAAGCAATTAAATGTGACCAATATTCCATTAATTATGGTTCTGTATTGAACTGTCTCAAAAACAATATTAAAATTTCAGAACTGGTGGCACATTACTGCATTCGATATCGATTACAATTTTAATTTCAATCTTATTGTAATATTGATGGGTATCGAATACTGAGATTTGCCCTCTGATCTCGAAACGAAAAATTTTCTTAATGCATATTTTTCTTTTTAAAAAAGTCATATGGCCATGTTATGGAAATCTCAATCGAGTAAAAATGTAATCAAAGGAAATTTTCAGATAATTTTTTTTTAGTAATGACCATAGTTTTTTATTATTTTAGAATTATTGTAATTGAGTGCCACTTATACTCAAAGTATGACGTATATAAAACGCAATTAGTCAATTCACAAGGTATCCTAACATGTCATATTGTCAAAATGTCCTAATATTTCACAATGGTTTAAAAATATTGTTGTTGGTTTGTTAACAAAAAGTGTCTTAAATAAATAGAACGTTGCTTGCTGTGTTTATTGTGCTGTCGTAATTAATCAGAAAAGTCCAGCGCTGAGCGGCTGAGCCGTACAACAATATTTTTAAACCATTGTGAAATATTAGGACATTTTGACAATATGACATGTTAGGATACCTTGTGAATTGACCAAATATTTTTATGTACTTCTAAATCAGGATCGTTTTGAAAATTTTTTCGATTTCAATTTTACTCGAATTCGATTTTTTGAACATGGCTGATACGACGAATATTCGTCGGTTGCCCCAACTGTGTTTCTAACATAACTGTTACGATAGTGTTGGCACTATACAGAAATCTGAAAATTTTACGATTTTAAGCGTTTTACATTTGGTTCAAATTTGTCACTAAAGGTTATTTTTAACATAACTAAACTTGTTTTGATTTTAATAAGTTTTTAAATTCGAAAAAAATTATCGAGAGATATTTCAATACAAAAATAAATGGGACTTTCGAATAATTTATTTGCTGTTTTCAGAACACAAGTGATTGAACGAGTAGGAAACTTTATATGAAAAACACTCAAAAAACTGAGTGCTTTTCATATAAATTTTACTACACGTCCATTCACTTGTGTTATGAAAACAGCACATTAGAATGCTTTATGTGCTGTTTCCAAATGTCAGGCAAGGGGTTGTGTAGTCAAATTTATATGAAAAGCACTCAGTTTTTTGAGTGATATTTCTATAAATTTTTATACACAACCACTTGTCTGTTATTCAGAAACTGCACATTCATTTGGCCCCAATCTAGAAAGGAAGTGATATTTGTTCAAAAAATAAAAATCAAAACATAACTGTTATTTTTGTCCAAAAAAATATAAATCAAAAAATAACTGTAATTTTTGATCGAAAAAATAAAAATTAAAACTTTAACATGTTATCGTAGAAAAGTTCATAAGGATCAATATGGTATACTTGAATCAGTTTGCCAGCATTTACTCCTATATGCTTTTTTGTTTTAACATTTGTTTTAATCTTTCGGAAAGATTAAAACATTCAGACATTTATGACAAAGATAACTATGAACTTGCTCTGCGAACAAATGACACAATTTACAAATTATTTAGCAATACTAAATCTAGATTAGCAAAAGAGGACAAATCCAACTTGGTTTACAAAATAACATGTAAAGGTGACAAGTCTAATGTATGTCAAAAGGCATATGTCGGCACAACCAAATCCAAATTAAAAACTAGAATTTCATCTCACAAATCGGACATAAAGGCGGTAAACAGGCCATTGCACTATGGCCGAAATCGCGATTTTAGCGGCAAAAAATACTTCCCGACAAGCTAGCTTCACCAAATTCGGTGTGTAGACTTCTAATGATAAAAAATAAATTTGAGAAAAAAATTGGGCGGGCCACGCCCCCTTTTATCAAAGTATTGGCAAAACGTACTTCCTGGCAATCAAATTTCACCAAAATGGTTATACAGACTTCTACTGACAAAAAGTGCGACTCGAGAAAAATGGGTGGGACACGCCCCCTTTTTCCAAAGTAATAGTAAATAGTACTTCCTGGCAAGCTAAATTGTTATACGATCTTCTACTGACAAAAAATGCGGCTTGAGAAAAAATGGGCGGTCCACGCCCACTATTAAAAAAATATTTAATGCTACCAGAAATTCATTTTTTTTTTTAATTCAAAAATTTATTATTTTAAAGAAGTTGTAAATGCTTATTAATTTATCTGAAAATAACAAAATAATGGATACATATTCTCAAAAGATATAAGGCTTAATTAATCATGGTCTGTTTCTTCGTTTTCATCCGCTTCTAATTCCAATGAATAATTATTTAACGACTCTAAGCTAACATCAGAATCAGAACTATAATTGTAGCTGTAGGCTTCTTGAGATGTTGAAGGTAATAACAGTTCTGGCGGTAATTCAGGCATTTTAAAAAGATCAATGACTTCTCGAGGAAACGGAAGTTTTTTCGAACTTTTTATACGTTCTTGTACGCATAAGCTAGAAATATATGGGTCAGAGCCATCCATAGCTCTATGATACATGTCAAGTATGTTGTGCACTCTTGAATCCTTTCGAGCGTGACCAGTTCGATCTTTTTTATAATATTTGTTTCGCGCCTCAGATGCATTTTCTGCAAGGCAACCTACGGGTACTACTGAAGCCTCAATTATTTCTGACGAATGCACTAATAATTTGTGTATTGTGGCAGACATCGAATACCATTCGTAGTTTTGGAAAAATATTTCACTGGTTTTAATGCAATGTGCACGAAACCTTTGAACATCAATTTCAAATTCAGAGGAAAGAGCAATTAAGATTATGTGTAAATTTTTCAAAAAATCAATATTTATACCAGTAATAGATGCTAAAAGGTCCGTGCGAGAAAATGCTCTTCTAGCTGTGTTGCCATCGTTGGTGTTGCCGCTGCCATTTGCTTTCGGCTTATCGACATGAAGCCCCATTTGAAGCAAAAACTCTTTTTGAATTTTTTGTTTCTTTTCTGCCAGGACTCTCTTCTCTTCCGTTCCACGAACTTGCCACGAACTATGGCTAGTATTGAGAACTTCTCGAATTTTGGATGGCCGATTTGGACATATAGCAACTTGTTGTAGGACAAATTTCAAATCCGTTGCGTGGGATTTTTTGGCAGATATAGAGGCAGCATGAACTAATAATTGCGCATTGTCTCCTTGCTGGGAAGCTAATTCGGAAGCTAATCTCCTTTTATTTCTTTCGCAGCTATCATTATAAGTAATTTTTGGTCGCCCAATATCACTCATCTTTTTCGGTATAACAAAAATTGTTTCTCGACCTAACCATTCCTTATTATATTTTCTAAATGCTTTCTCATTTCTGGATTGCTTATCCCATTTCAGTTTAATAAAATTAGATAGGTTCAGAGCTTTAGTACATATTAATTTACTTAATTCACTGTCAATTTCGTATGGAATCTTTCCTTTTATGTAATTCGAAACATTCCTGTTGTTTCTCCGCCAAAACTCAAATATTTCAGAATTTTTGAACCTGAGTGTTTCTACAAAAGTAGTAAAAAATCGTTCGTTAGCAGTCAAATGCATACACTTTTACCATGACATAAAACTTGAGTTTTCTACAAACAATCACATGGAAATAGTGTCAATGATACTTCATGATATTTTTAGTTTTACTCCACGAAAAACGATAAAACTCTTCAGAATTTCACAAAAAAGTACACACAAAAAACCACCAAAAAAGTACAAAATACAAACATTTAGCAAACTATATTTGTATATAGTAAAAATACTCACCTCGAGTATTACAACTCATATTAACAAAGTTTTTTTACACGAAAATATTATTAAAAACCACTTTTTAATTTTATAAAAATTATGCTGCTTCACTTGTATTAACACGTACTAAAAAATATGTAAACATTAACAGGGTTGCCAATAGCAAAAATTTTTTTTTGTTTTTTCTTATCAATATGTTGGGTATTTGAACACCATCAAAAAAATTGTAAAAATTTAAAGTTGAAAAATTGACTTTTTGCCGCTAAAATCGCGATTTCGGCCATAGTGCATTGGAACAAAAAACTGCACTGGCAGCCCACTGTGCATTGAGTGGACATCAACCAGATTTTGAGAATGTAAAAGTATTGGTACAAGAGAATAATTACAATAGAAGATATACACTTGAAATGCTGCACATTACAAACCTACCAGAAGAGAAAAAATTAAACTACAAAAGAGACACTGAGAACGTAGCTCAGATTTTTAAACACACCATAAACAAATATAGACATAAATGCCACACAAAACAACACTAGTAATCCAAAGCTTACAGCGCACAGTGACAACAAGAAATTTTTAATTTTTTAATTTGTTTTTTATTTAAATAAGTATGTTTTTATTGTTATTTGCTATTTATTGTTTGGTGTTTCTAATAATTTATAAACTATAAATTTGTGTATATATTTTTGTATAGATCCCCTGAAGATGAGCAACGGAGTTGCCTCGAAATATTGGGTACAAAAATAAAAATATTAAAAATTAAATTCAAAATTGTTTTTTAATTTATAATAAATGACCTCAAGCCGAACCAAATATAACCTACAATTTCAAAAAAACTGTTATTTTCGGTCCCTGTTATAAAGCATTTATTTGAGTTCTCAAAACATTGATAAAATAATTTTGATTCGTTCAGTATCGACTGAAAGAATAATAAATAAAATTGCTTTCGATTCGAAAAAGACTTCGATCACGACTGCCAGAATTAGCCCCCTGAAATTAATCACCAGAAAAGTGAAAATAGTTGACTGCAATTTTTAAAAATTAATGAAAAAGATAGTCAGCTTTGATTTTTATCTTTTGCTTTTAAAAAGTTTAAATAATCTATTAGTACCTCTGCAAAGAAGAGTTGGGGTGTTTTTTTTCCTTTCTATCATATTTTAAAAATAAATTCAAGTGTTTTTATTGTTGAATCGTGGTTGAAATTCTCATGGAAAAGCCCACATGTATGTATATAAATATAAAAATACAAAATTTTTATATATCAAACAATTCGAAAAATCAATCAAATTCATTTTTTTCCAATGTATAAGCCATTTGTATATCTATCCCCACAGGGGGAAAGTGTTTATATAAATTTGTCATTCCGTTTGTAATACCTACAATATTGATCTTTAACACTATAAAGTATATAGATTCTGGGAGCCTATGAGTAGCGAAGTTGATTTAAGGATACCAATTTGTCCGCCTGTCCGTGTGTATGTTGAAATGGATTTTCAAAAGCCTCCAGAAATGTTGCGGATTGGATTGTTATATATTTATGTCACATATACTCAGTTAAAGTTTGCTAATAAAATCAGCTATATCGGTTAATCAATGATTGAGAAATAAGCAAAAAACGACGAATAACACTCATTTTACCCATAAATACCTTGTTGCTTTTTCCTCTTTATTTCTGGAGATTAGCAAAAGCCAAACTTTCCAAATTAGGCAACAAAATCTTAGTTTTCAATACACAACATCCTACAAAATGTGGGCGAGAAGAAGACATGGCACAAAATAGATTTATTTATACTTAACACCATGGTGAAGGGTATACGAGATTCAGCATAGCCGAATATAGCACTCTCACTTGTTAATCATGAATTTCGAAAAATTCTACGTCAAATTGCCATCAAGGCAACACTTTATTGTTTGGTTCAACATTTTAAAAAACTTAGAGGAAATTTCGCCAAATAAAAATGTCTAAGAATTAATTAATTAATTTTTTCATAGCTTACCAAGATAAAAAATGGCTAAATTTAACCACTGAATAACTTAATTGGCAACAGTTCCTAATGGTCTCATTACCAATTAAAATAATTAATTATGTGCAATAAAACGATAAACATTTTAATTCATTTTCTGGCTTAAGCAAAGAACAACAAACTTGCAGCCATCTGTGTCTTAGAAAATGTATAAATACATATTTCTAATGAGAATATACATATATATTTTTAAAATTTGTGCATGTTTGCTGCTGTCGTTGTCAGAGTATTATGTATAATGTTTTTCCAAAAAGTGTTTAAAAGTATGTGTTTGTGTGCCTCTGTAAATTTCATGTTCAAGAATTTTGTGCAAATTAAGCATAAACTTATGAACAAATTATATATTCATATAAAACATTTAAATGAGAAGAAGTTTTAACTGTTGAGTAATTTTTGCGTCTACATACTTACACAATTATAACTCTGTTACACAAACACTAATTACACGCCTAAAGAAATAATTACTTAACACACACATTCATTCATACATTCTACAGAAATAAAACTAACTCTTTCCTGGATAAATTCTAATAATGTATTTCTAAGCAATACATTATTGCATATGTTTGGAAATTTGGGTACACTTATGTGAGTTTATTTATGTAAAATTAAAATTATGTAAGATGTATTATAAATATTTTTGAATTTAATATCCTTGCAAAAAGAACTGTTGTTTTCAATTTATGACAAATCTAAAGTACACATATATTGTCATATCTTTTTTAAAAAGTTAAAGTTAAGTTAAAAAAAGTAAAACTCGATTCTTTGATCGATTATAATGCACCATATCGACAGCCCTTTGCCAAAACATGCTAAGTCGAAAAAGGGAGTTTTGCAGAAGAAACACTTTAAGTATACGGTCGATAATACATTTTGATGTATATTTAGTGGCTTTTTTTAGCATAACTTTGGATTGGATATGACGATCAATACCAAAATTTCACAGAATTAAAGTTGAACAATACTAAGTCCGTTTAACATGTTTTGGAATTGAGCTGCCAATATCAGGATACATGTTTCTTGAAAATTTCGCACTCCTAAAATTAAAAATAATGTTTTTGCAACAAAATTTTTAAAGACCTTGGTGCAAGCGCCTTTCGATAAATAATAAATAACAAACACAAAAAAAGAAAGTTCTGTATTTTTATTTATTAAGTGTAAATTTGCCTCTGTTGTGTTTTAAGAAGAGATCATCGGTTATGTTTTTTATTTTTATAAAAAGATTTTGCTTGTTGTGCTTAATTCCCTTTTTTAATAATTGATCAAAAATACTGAAATTTATTGTTGGAGGATAAGCTGTTCCTATGCGTATTTCACTGGTTGCTTAGGCCAGATCATCAGGAAACGTTCTCCTAAATAATTTTAGAAATGCCAAAGCTATCAGCAAACAAAACTACAGAGGGAATGAGAATTACCTACAAACACTCAGAAAGTCTTTTTTTGCAACGATATCAAAGCTTAAACGAAATACCAAACAATAAATCAGTGATGAGTTTATCTTTTCTTACATTTCTCTGTAGTTTTGTTTGCTGATAGCTTTGGCTTTTCTAAAATTATTTAGAAGAACGTTTCCTGATGATCTGGCCTAAGCAACCAGTGAAATGCGCATAGGAACAGCTTATCCTCCAACAATAAATTTCAGTATTTTTTATCAATAATTAAAAAAGTGAATTAAGCACAACAAAGAAAATCTTTTAATAAATAATAGTATTCCCAAAAACAGCTTTGATAATATATTTTTTATTTTTCTAAAAAAAATTTTTTTTTTTTGGGAAAATTTAGGTGGTTTTTAAAGTAGAGAGTTTTTTGCTTCTCCTGTAAATTTTTTTCAATGTAACTTAGAGCTTTTTTGAAAATATATGGCGATATGTATTTATTTAAGACATATTAAGTACGAAATTATAATCGAAATGTGGACAAATTACCAAAGTTATAGAAGCTATGTTTAGAGAAATGTTACCTAGCAAATATATTGTCCTTGTCTTAAAACTTCATACACAATTTTCTTAATTCTTGTAATCTTTTCAACTGAATAATATTCTTTAGAGCTTTATCTTATGTTTATGCAATATTTTTTAAAAACATAACCAAACTGTGATCTTTTGATTTACGATACATATTATAAGAAATTACTTATTTTCCAACCCACCTTTTAATCCTTAACGTTAATATATGCATTTCAAAACACACGCATATAAGCACACATCATGTGCCTCTATATGTAGAGGAATATAAAATAGAAAAATTTGTAGGAAAAGAAGTTTTACAATTTAGCATGCAAGCTACAAAAGTTACTAATAAACAAAATCTACAAGATACACACATACTCACACCAAAAAGAACACATGCATGCGTATGCGATAAAAGTAAACATTTTGTATCTGATGAATTCAAGCATTTATCCAGCTGAAAGTGAAAAATGGAAGAGGAACAACAACAATAAAAATAATAAATATATACAACACGTAGAAATAAAAAAAAACAAGAACAATAAACAAAAACAACAATAAAATAAACAAACATAAAACTTGAAATACGCATTAAAGTTTTGTCCGTATACAAACGTGAGTGCGTGTTGCCACCATCTCAAAAAAGCAACGGGATATGAGTTGTTCCGAAAAATATTTGATACCTTTATAAAATATTTTAGCAGTGGCAGGAGAGAAACTGAAAGAAAGTATTAAATTTTCTAAGATATTAATCAAGAATTTTTGTTTAAAAAAATTAATTCATTAAAGGCATGTTCAGACCTAACAACAATTTTACGAAAAAATCAAAAAAAAAATCGGGACCACTAAATTGATCAAACCTTAGCTTTATTTTTAACAATTTCAATTGATTTACAAAACTTAATTCGTAAGAAGATAATTGTATAATACATTTTAGAAACTGCTAAATGATGTTTTATCTAGCCAAACCTTTTTCAAGCGTAAGTAATGTTTTTAATAAATCTAGTGGTTACGTGTAAGATGTCATATACAAAAGGTGTGAACATAGCTAACGTTTTGACTTGTCAAATCGGTGTCAAAATCTTTTTTTTATAGTTCCAGAACAATTTTTTTTTAGCTTGAAAACTTATTTTATTACTCCTGTTATTCTAAAATAATTAATTTGTATCTAAATAGATGACGCTGATTAATACGCATAATAATTATAGACCCATTATTTCTTTGCTTTTTTGTGTGGTAAACCACTTTAATCGTGCTACTATTTTATCACATTCAATTTAAAAACCAATAGTGAAGACTTAGGGCTTTCATACAACTAGACAGCTTTTATAAAATCCACAAAAACACTTTGTGCTGAATCTGCACAATTATATTTAAAATAAAACGGAACAAAATGGGAAACTCTATTCTTACGAATTTTGTTTATAATAATTCAAATCTCTTGAACAATTTTAGACGATTAGTTGTTCGATTAATTTAAAATTGTTGATTTCGATTAAAGGATTATTCGAAGAATTTATGCCGATTAATCGAATAACAATACAGATATGGTTTTCCTGTCAAATGTATAATTTTTTAAAGTTTTAAGTCAAATAAACAAACCAAATGTATATGTCCGTTGGTATTAAAAAAAACAGTCATGTTTAGTATGTTTGGTAATTTACATATGTGCGCGTAAATTTTTATTGATTACTGAAATAATGCAGTAATCCGTTAACTTTTACTTATAATTGAAACAAATGCAAAAAAAAATATTTTTTAACCCTGGAGCCTCACGTTCAATAAACCACTTTCAAGTTGTTCACAAACACTGCTTGTCAAAACTTGTTTGAATTGACAGCTGTATCACCGAAAGCACTCAATTTGATAATCAATTTCATTTTAAAAATGCCCCGCAAAGAAACAACTTAAAATAGAAGCATGGCTCAAAGTATTTTGTAAAAAAGAACAAGTATTTTTTAGAACACAATTTTTTTTTAATAAAGCACATTTATTTTTTAAGAAATATATTTCTTACAAACTAAGCGCCAAAGTTAATTTGTGGTCATTTGTTAAATAGAGCGTAAAATTGGCAAACAAATGGAAAGGTAAAACTGAGAGCAATCTCATGGTCAATTTAAAAAGAGTGAGTGCGTTAGTAAAAAATGTGGACAAAACTTGATCGTGTGGTTTCCAAGTAAAGCAAAACATTTACACAACATTTTATTTTTAAAAGATTATTTTCAAAGATCTGTTTAATTATTTGTACATATAAAATTATATGATCTCAATACAGTGAACTCGCGAAAACGTGAACACTCGAAAGTGTGAACGTCTCAGAAACGTGAACAAATTTATTTTTACACAGAGTATTCTAAAAACGTGTACAAAATCTGGAAGCTCTAAAACGTGAACACATTTTTGCTTATTTTTGTTTGCTGTTTAAAATGTTTTTTTTTTTAATTGGGAAATCCCCCAATTGAGTTCACTTATTGGTTTATGTTACAGCGTTTGTTTTTCTTAATTTTATGTATACGCTGACCTGTTAGTTGTTTTTTGACATCGCTACATAAAAGATGAAAGTTATTAAAAATTTTTATTCGTGAAAGTGAAAAATGTCATTAAAAAACCGAAAGTGTTATCTTTGAAAGATAAAGTAAATATTCTTGAACTATTTCAAAACGGTTACATCCAGTCTACAACTGACATCAAATGCTTAACATTAACACTAATATCATGTTAGTGTTAAGTATAGACTCATCATGTTGGAGGTTTTCTCATGTTATAACACGGTTGTTAATGCAAATGTTTTAACAACGCTTTTATAACATCATGTTATAACAGCAAATCATGTCTGTTGTAGAAGTGGAGTTATAGTGTCAGTGGCTTGGCAAGAAAATATGGTGTTGCTAACTCAACAGTTTGTTCCATTAAAAAGAAAAAATAGGAAATAACAAATCTTGTAAATAATACTCTTTATGGTACCGGAAAGCGTAAAACATTACGTTTTTCTGAGCTTCCGAAAATGGAAAAAATTTGTTAAAGATGGTCGAACAAATAACTTATCAAAAAAAAAGATGACCGACTTTTTCCTATACAATTTTTTTTCCTCATAAACATTCTTCAAACAAAAAAATGTCCCCATTAGTTTTTGTTAATTTTATGTGTATTTTTTGTGATATTCGTAAGAAATTTATTTTTTTATTTATTATATGCAAAGTGAACTGAATTATTGCATATTTGTAAATATATTTTTTGTTATTAAAAATGAATAAAATATTTGATTTAAAATACTTGCTTATCTATTTATTTTTGAATAGTTAGAGGTGTTATTTTTTTTAAATTTGGCATTAGATAACGTGAACAAAATCGAAAACGTGAACCGCCTTGGTAAAAATGAGTTCACGTTATCGCGAGTTTTATTTTATTTTTTGTCGTTGTAAAGGTTTTATCAATTAGTATAAATAAATTGTTACGCTTGTTTTATTTTTTTGATAATAAATTATTAAAACACTTGTAATTAATAACGTTTATTTTAAGTAACCATTTTTTATAAAATTATCGAAAAAATTTCTTAGTATATAATCTGGTTTTTGAATTATTCGATTAATCGATTTATTTTAAAATATTATTCGTTTAATATAACAAGTCAAAAATGCCAAATATCGATTAATCGTTTTATCGAACAAAAAAGAGGATTTATTGCACACCCTACTCATTACACCTTGCACCAAAATAGATGGTGCTGGTATTATACGGTTGTCCAAAAGTTTCTATCATAAGCCTTACACACACATATATGTAAGTAGACAAATCAACTCGAAATCATAATTACTAAGGCAATTGAAGCATGTCTGTGTGGTTGCCTGTTCAGATAAAATCATGATTTAACATAGTCCCATGCAAATGTTCTCCCCGAATATGTGAGAATTTTTATAAAAATATTTCATTGCAACTCTAGCTACAATTCAAAGTTGTGATCCTTCTATATTAGACCATAGCTCCCGCACAAGTCCGACTCGCAGAAAATTACTGTCATTGCCATACATTTTTTATTAACATTTCTAAAAATAACTTTTATAAAAACTGGTATACAATTTAAAGTTTTTGCGACTACACAGGGGGACAAAATTGAGCTTTTTTTGCGTTGATTTGATCCAATTTTTTACTAATTTGAGGTTCGCTTTTCGCCATCAACTCGCATTTTTAAGTTGCAGGTACTAATCGTATTTTTTACTCTTTTTCCAAAAATTAAAAGTTCAAAAAATCAAAACTTTACTCTTCTGCACAAAAAAAAAATGGATGAGAAATGGTTGTTTACGTACAAAAAAATAAACAAAATTACAAATTTTGTGTTTTTAAAAATCATGAAAAAATCTAAAGCAGGGACAAATTAAAGTCTTATTACTTTCACGTAAAGTCACATAACCTATGAACAACATAAGATATAGATTATATAAATCAATGAACGCGTTTTTCTTTTATTCACAATTAAGTGAAGGTACCTCATTTTTAAGTGAAGGAAAACACGCGCATAAATAAAACAGCAGAAACACACACACACACATTAAAAAATTTATTTTTAAATAGAAATCGCAGTAAATTGTAAATATAATCAAAAGTCGTGCACCGATTACAATGAAATAAAGCGCATTTCATTCGAAATATATTAAACTAATTGTTTTTAGAGCAAAACTACGATTTTTGTCGCATTTTTATTTTTTATGAATTTTTTAAGAACAAAAATTTAATTTTATTTTAAATTTTCCTTTTTTTTAAGTTTCAACGATATCTCGTAAACTACTGAGCAAATTTGAAACCGATTTAAGCTCGTTTTAAAAATAATATTGTAGACGATTTTAAAATTATTTTAAACTGAATATTGTGGACCGTTATCATGTTATTCCAATACATGTAGAGGAAGTGCCTTAATTTTGGACATATCGCGAAAAGTGAAGATTTGGATTCAACGTCCCACATAACCTTAAAAACAACATTCAGTTTTTAATCAACAAAAACCTTGTTCCCTTGTGTTATAGAACCAAAACTGAACCATATGAGCCCTTTCTAAAATCTCATATGCGTGTTGATATTAAGATCAAATTCGGCAGAAGCAGCTTCTATCTAAATCTTTGCTCATTAGTCTTGACCAGGTTGAGCACAACAATACGATAGAAAATAAAAAAAAATATAGCTTTATTTTAAAATAATTTTTAGTTATTGTATTTATTTAATTATTAAGAATTACAAATTAGACCTTTGACCTTTAGCCCGTCGTAGTGAAACAGGCCAGAGTCTCTGGCGGAAATCGAACCCGCAACCCTCTCGCTGATAGACTAGCTCACTACGGACTAGCATACCGAGGCAGCCGAATTTTTAATTAATTCTTTAAATTAGTAATTAAATTATGTGGAAATCTGCCACGGAAAAGTATGGGTGTAACTTCTTTAATCTATTTTTGCAAAAGACGGGTTTTTCTCCAATACATTTTTGACTATAGCTCCCAAACAAAAACTGCTCTTGTAATCCGTATAAATATTGATTTTGACATAAAATTTGGCAATAGTGTCCAAATTTTGTGATTTAAGGTTCAGAATTGAATGCAGGTTCTCTATACACCCCCTCCCTAAAATCACCTAAGGATATCTAAATATAAATCGGCAAAAAGAACTTTTACCTGAATCTTAGCTTCAGAACCCACTTTTGATTGCCCCGGGTCCCAAAGGTACGCTCTCGAAAATTTATCTTTAATACTGTGGTGTAGTTGGTATCACATGGCCGGGATTGACAGACTATACTTTTTTATTTTTTTTACTTAAAAATGTTTCCTTAGCACAGTTGTATTATCATAGAAATTTCAAGTTTTTAAGACGAATTATTTTGTAATAAAATTTTGCATAAATTTTCTAGCGTTTTTGTAATAAAATTATGTTTCCCCAATTTTTAGGTAGTACATATTTAGCCACTTCTCCTTAATACATTTGTGAATTTTTTTATTGTTTGTCTACAATACATATATCTTTTGCATGAAAGGTTAAATAAACATTTTGTTTCAATGCAATTTTCATTTAATTTCTTAACATTTGTAATTAAGACTGCTTAATGTTCTAGGTGTTGTTCATATGTGGCAACAAAATTAACATATTCAATTTTTTGTTAAAATTTTACTATATAATTACGAGTAGATCTATAGACAGTAATATAAATTTTGTATATTCAATTATTTTAAGGTGCGGTTTTGCAAATAATTACATTTACAAAGAGGCCATCCTTTCCAATACATCATTTATATAAATTATTAGTTTAAAATATTTATTAAATTGAAATAAAAACTTAATTTGCGTAGATTTTAACGGCCTAAGTTTTAAAAACTAAAACAGGTTAATAAAGGGTTTATGAAATGGATTTTGTATAAAATTATATGTATTATTTTTCATAACTTAGTGTTCAAACACAACTGCGTCAAGACAACATTCTTAATACAATTTGACATAAAAATTTGGCGTAGAAATCAGTCGAGAAAATAATATCTATTTTATTTTGAGAACGTTTTTTTCTCACATATAGACACTTATTCTCCCAACAATGCTTTCATTAAATTTCATACATTTTTTAAACAGAAAATTAAAACCAAAAAATTAAAAACATTCAAATGGGTGAGAATTTGAAGTTACTGACGATGTTTTAATTATGGGCTTTAGGATTTTTGCCTGAAGTTGAAGACTCATTTCTGTTTGAACACTTAGAATTCATAGAAATAGTTTACAATTTAAAAGTTTTTAATAAAGTTGTGATCAAGAGTAGATCTTTTCGAAAATCTAAATTTGTACAGCAGTGTTATTTAGGGAACATCATTCGGAGCCAATCGATTAAAGGAACCTTAGAATAGTGAAGTTACTAATATCCACTGCTTTGGTTTGGAGCGGAATCTATTTGCGAAATGAAAATAACAGAAGTTTTTTGTACAACTAATACAGATGCGTTCAAGATTCTCGTGTCACGAAAGATTGATCTAACCTTGGATAGTTTTTAAAGCTTTTTTTCTTGAAAAGTATGCACTTGTGTATTTTTCGAGTTTTTTTCAAAAATATATGCTTTGCATAAATTTGCATACTACGCAGGTTTGCAGCCGTTTTAAACAAGAAAATTGCTTATGAGTCAATCTATTGCAATTACAAAAAATTTTTATGTTTTTCTTTTGATAGTTTTTGATAGTGATTTATATAAAAATGCAAAAAAATACCCAAAAACTTTAAGTGTAATAGTCCGTAATAGAAAACGTAAGAGAAAAAAATTCAAAATGGTAAGAAGAAAATATTTATTGAAAACCTAAACTAAGTTTCAATCGAATTGTTGGTGCTCAAACGTTGACCAAGTAAAAAATCATCATATGGAGGGTTCAGAGCTGAGCCGAACCAAGTCATAAAATATAATACATACATCGCACTTGGTCATAAATAGAGTATTAAATCAAAGTTTAAAAATTTTCAGTAGAAGCACAACAATTTTTAATTTAATAATCAAGGCATATGAATTCAAAAAGTGTTTCGTTCCTAACACAGCGTCTCCACCTGATATAAGATATAAGATTTTTATATCAGCAAACGTCAAATTCAACTCTTAAATAGTGTTAGTATTAATATTATAATAAATGTTATGGCACAGTTGCAACAACTCTCTTATAAGATGAGCTGTCAAAAATACACATACATAAAATGTGTAATTTATTAATGCAAATAGTACCAATATATTGAAAAGTGCTTAAAAAAAACAATATTTTTAGCTAAAAAATCAAAAAAATAATAAAAACGAAACAAGTTTACTGTACGAGAATCAGTCGATTATGAAATCTTATAAGATCCGTTTTCCCCTTGTTTAATATTAAGATTAACATGAAGATATTATATCAGTTATTATCTCAGTTGGAGACCCTGTGTAAGTTAACGGTAATAAACTCAAGTCAATGGCTCCCAAAATTATTGACAGTTCACTTACTCAAACTGAAAATATTTTCGAATTTTCTTTTTTGACTTTGTTCCCTTTAGCTCTGACCTCTCCATATAGTACTGCTCCTTTAAATGAAGTCCATTCAAAATTTAAAAAAATTCACTTTTGAAAAAACCGATAAAAATTTTTACATAAATTTCTCTAGTGTTTTGCTAAACATAAAAAAAACAATTGTGATATAAGAGTACATAATATGTATGTTTTGGGCAAAAATTTTGTTTTTCAAATTTAAGTGACAGACGATCCTTCAGTCAGTGAACTCGTTTCAATAAAAAACACTTTTTCGAAAAATTGCAGATAGCACTATTTAAATATAAGCTCACGATATAAAAAAAACAGTTTGTTGACTCTTCTGAAAATTTATACATTTTGATTAAACCCCCTTTTGAGGAACCGGTGCGATATATTTTAATTTAGGCAAAACCGATGAATGTATTGACACCCCCCTGCAGGAAATTTGTGGTTTTAGAGCACCTATCCCGTGACCAGTGTAAACAATATTATAATAAAAAAGAACGAATTGTGATAGGAAAAAACAAGACATACATATCACTTAACTGGTGATAATGTGTTTAACGTGTAGTTAGTCCAGAGGAAAGGTTATTGGCACAAAACTATTCATGTGACTGGATTTTGCGCGGGTAGTGGCTAATTTTTTCTGGTTCTATTACTTTATATGAAGGGGATCCATCATATTAACATGGTGTTGGCCTAGGATGTGATAAACTGATATATTCTTGGATCTTTGTGATGGGTCACACAGTGAATGCAAACGAATTGGTCACCAAAATTTAAAATTAATTTTATTAAATTCGTTTTAAACTCGTTTTAAATTCATTGAAAAATTATGAAATTGTTGTCATATTTTCTGGACAGGTATAAATTTATTAACCGAAATTTAATGTGTCAATTAAGGTTATTTCTGTGACCTGTTACATAGTGTGCAAAAGGTGTCAATTAACCCCCTCCTAGGACATCGCCATGTTAAAGTGACAAGTCCCCTTCTTATAAAGTGTTAGAATTAGAACCGGCCCTACCACTTTAGAATTATCACGTGACAAGTTTGGTGTTAGTTCCCTTTCCTCTAGGGCCTGTCTTCACTTGAGAATAAAGTTGAGCGTATATTTTCAATACATTCTACAGTTTTGCATAACAACCGAAGATTATTGAAACTTAAAAATTAAAAAAAAACCACATGATTATACTTTGTAATAAATATTTGTTGAATTTAAACAAATTAAAAGTTATCGGTTTTTGTTGTGCCTATTTTTTAGTTTTTTTTTTCGGTATATTTGTATGCATATTTTAAACCATTTTTGTGCATATTTAAGCTTGCCCAGGATATGCGGATTACGTGCCTTTCACACTAATATTTGAAAGAAATAACTTAAAATATAATTGTTATAACCACTGAATTTGACAGTTAAAACAAATTCCGAATCTTTGATTCACTAAACCGAAAGTTAGAATATTTCAGGAATAAACTTCGCATGGGATCTGCAAATTATTAATCAATCTTTATAAAAACTGACATCAGTATTATAATTGCATGCGATTTAGACCTACATATTAAAAGATCATGATTCGTAACAGTTTTATCTGTACGCATTTAGAGTTAAGCGATATGGCATCAAAATCTCAAAATCGAAAAAAGTTTACATACGCGGTTGCCCATGAAAACCACAGATATTTGCTTTGGTTTAAGACGAACTTAAATGATCTCCCAGTGTGAGCTTTATATTGGACCTATGGTTAATTATGGGCCGATCTTCATGACAGTGTGATCAAAAGTCTTATAAAGCTATGACAGACCACATTCTACTACAATAGAATTTCGGTAGAAGTTTCGATACGGTTTTACTGGTAATTAAGTGTAAATTATAGCCCGAACGTTACGAAATTTAGTAATATGAAATATAATTAGATATTATGAATTCCTGCAAAATCTTACATCAATCCGTACGCTCTGCCAACGTTAATGTTAGTTGTTGTGACAATTAATCCAATAAATTTTTTATTGTGGTTGCTTCATATTCGGATTCATTACTCCTGTTCTACTGAACCGATTTGACTTGATTTCCATCCCAAACTTCTCAGGATATCTAGACACAATTGGGTAGATGCACAACTACTTTGATACAGATCAAAGCATGATCAATTGCATAGCTTACGATTTGATTCATTTTCACTTCATTGGCACTTCTTGTCGGAAATTGTTCATACCAACATAGAAACCTTTGCCGGCTCATGCGCAACAACTTCACTAAAGACCATAGCATGATCAAATGATATAATTTATTTTAAGTAATTTTCAATGGTGCCGCCTATCGGAAATTGGTCACACCAACATAGAAACCTTTGTATGCTAATGCTCCACAGCTGTGCTAAGGATCATAGCATGATCAAATGCACAGTTTATGATTTAACTTATTTCGAGTCATTTTCAGTGGCGCCACCTGTCTGAAATTGGTCATATCAACTTATAAACCTTCGCCGGGTCATGCTCAACAACTTTGCTAAAGATCATAGCATCGTCAAATGCAGAGTTTACGATTTAATTCATACTGAGTAATTTTCAATGGCGCCACCTATTTTAGATTTTCCAGCCGTTCTTTAGTCATAAACGTAGTAACTAACGCTACTTTATTTTATATATGTATATAGATTTCAATGTCATATTGTAATTCTTTAAAATTTAAAAACAACTTACTTTTTTTGAACTTCCCTGACGAAATATGTTATGGAGTATTTATTTATCAATCGATTTCTCATATGCATTTTTGTAGTTTTGATAAGAAAACTATTTTGCCTTTCATTTATAAAATAATTCGTTATAAATAATTCAAATTGTTTTTGATATATGTATGTACTTCAAATAACTGACGCACCAAATTATTATTGACTATTCTAAGAACTAAGAATCCAAAGTTTTATTGTTACAAATTTTCTTTAGCCCCACAAACGTTCCTCAAGACATATTTAAATAAGAAACTATTTTCATTAGTGTTGGTGTAAATAGAAAAACTTTATTTTGCGGGGTGAAATTCTAAAAATTACAAGGAATAATTAAACAGAAAAGCCGCAAGATGTAAATAAAAATACCAGTTAGAAAAAAGGTAACTTTCATTAGCATCGGTCTTAAAAGATAAATAAAACTTTTTAGTAAAGATACTTTTAAGGAATGCATGAAATAATCAAAGTAAAAACCACAAGACGTTAAGGAAAATACTAATTGAAAAAAAAGAAATAAGAAAACTTTCTATTGGCAAGAAATGAACAACTTTCAAAAAATAAATTTGAAAAGAAGATAAATGAATAAAATCAGTCGACATATAAGGAAAACTCTTTCAAGACAGAAGAAAGCATAAATATTCAATAATAAAGTTTTTACAGCAATTTGGCGTAGAGTTTAAAAGAATGTAGGAATTTCCAAAAAGTTTTTCTGATCTTAAAACAGTGATCAATGTTAAAGCTTCAAAGTTAAATCAAGGTACATTTACACAAGGTAGTAGAACTATAGAAGCCATTGCTGACTGTACCTCTTTTATGTACGAGTAGTTTTATAGCGCCTATAATCCATATAACTTCATATAAAAAATGGTACGGCTAGATTCTTGGTGGTACTACCTTGTGTAAATGTGCCTTGGGTTAAATAGTAAGGGTCCAACTATAATATGCTTAAGTTGGTATAAGCAACTGTGCGAATACATGTAAGTCATATGTGTCGAGCCATATTGAACTTAAGGCAACTTTTTGTTGAGTTTTATGGATTCCGGACGGAATCAAATATTTTTTGATTTTGTTTTTTTTTTAATACATGGGATACGCTTCTTGTTAATTTTTAGCAAGCTTATGCATATTATAGTAGACCCTTAAGAAAGGTTTTAAAAATATTTCCAAAAATTATTTCAACACGTGAAACGGCACTATTCGGATATGCAAAATCAATGATACTCACGAGTTATAAACCACAGGAAATAATCAGTTTCTTATCCATGGTAATTTTTGTTAGGGGCCTTTATTAACCAATTTATCAACTTTCGCCCATATTACGTTTTTGTAAAGAAGGCAATAAAGTATATATGATGCTTTTGCATTCCATAATGCTGCTAAAGCAAAAGTTTATTTCTTGCCAACATTTTCATTGCGGCTAGGTGAAATGACCGGCCTCTTCGGGCCATTCTCGGAGATAAGCTTTTCCCGAGTATACAAATTATTAGTGCCAAATAATGATGGCATAGTTTATTGCGTGTGGCTCACATTGTACCAAAAGCCTTATTCCGGAAAAACGCTTGTATGGGGCTAGGTCAAATGATGAATTGATTTTGTTCATTTACGATTACAAATACTTTTTATAAAATAGAACTATTTAGCCCATGTTGATTTATTTAATTTGGGGAATGTGTGAAATAATGATTCGATTTGGCCAACTCGCAGTACCAAATATTTATTACCTGTGTATAAAAAAAATCAGGCCAAATTTATTTCGTTCATTGGGTATGGACCCAACAAGGCCTGTTTTTTTTTTTAAATGAATAAAAAGATATTTTCCATTTTTGCTACTGAGCACTTTGTCTTTAATTAAGTATTCGTGTTAAAGATTGATGCTTTAGCTCATTCGGTATGGGCGCTCTTGATGCTAGAAGTCATATCCCTTGTCTTCCATGATGTGAAAGGTTAGCTAATGAGCCGATATAGTTTATTTTTTTAAGCCATACTCACGCAGAGAAAAAATATGTTTAAATATGCTCACCTCCAACAAAACTATTTTTAGCCAAAATTTTAAACATATAATGTTTAAATTTAACCATATTATTGTCACCGACAAACATATAATTGTTAAATTAGTCCTCCATCAAGAACCCACAACCATATTATGGTTGCCTCTAAACATGTTATGGTTTAATATGACAATAATTTGTTTTTAAATTAACAATAGTATTTTCCTCTTTTCTAAGAGCAACATGCTTTGGTTGAAAATCAACCATGCTATTATAAATGTTAAACATATTTTAGTTATTACTAACCAAAACATATTCGGAGGCAACCATAATATGGTTGTGCCTTCTTGATGGAGGACTAATTTAACAATAATATGTTTGTCGGTGACAATAATATGGTTAAATTTAAACATAATATGTTTGCTATTCTCTTTAAAAATAGTTTTGTTGGAGGTGACCAAATTTAAAAATATTTTTTCTCTGGGTGCTAAATCTGTCGTATTAAAGCTACATTTGCAGTACTTCATATTGCTAAAATATGAATTGGACAGATGGACGGACACAGCCAATTCTTCCTAGAATTTTACAAGAATTCAGGATAATTATGTATTTTACAAAATGTTACAAACATATTACAAAATCTATATACAAAGTATATTATACATATATATTATATTATACATATCCTTCCCCCCACTTGGTGGAGGGTATAAAAACTTATGAACTCTTTCTTACCATATGCCATACATCTCCTTCTTATTACATCTTAATCCCACACATGTAAAATGATTTGTTACTAAATGTAACACATTGAACTAGACAATACACTAACACACATAATATTACGTATCATTAACTACGGAAATTGGCTGGCTCAACAAAGCGAGAAATGTCAAAATATTTAAAACAGAACCAACAAAAATCTCATTTACACAAGGAAACCTCAAAAAAGCCTAAACTAAAATAAAACAAATCTTAATTCTTCGTCTTAACCGATGTTTATATGAAATTCTAACAAACTATTAATATGTAGTAAAAAGGTTACCAAGCAAGCCAAAAAGAAAACTTAAAAACAAATATACAACAACTGCTACAACAATACAAATGAGTTTAAAGTATTTATAAAAGGATACAATTTGAAATATAAACTTAAGCACAACCATCGCAACATCCACTAAAAAGCTTATGTTTGTCAGTGTTAAAAAAGCCAATGGAAGATGGAATGTGTTTGATAGTGTGTGGCAAGAAATTTAACACCTGAAGAACCCAAACCATCTTAGAAAAGCACAGTGCCCTAAAAGTGAAAAGTAATAATAATAAATTTGGGACTTATAAACTACTCAGAGTATTTACAAAAAATTATATGTCGCTTATAGATCAGGACTCATCTGGTCGAGCTTGAAAGCACATAATTTAAGCACATGTTGTTTTGCAGGTTGCCAATGCTTGCAAAGATTACGTAAATGCAGGGTTTCTATGGGCACTGGTACACGTTTAATATATATTGTGATATTTGGATCGCGATCCATATTGATGGATCACATCAAATTAGGCTGTTATGCGATATGGATCGCGATCCATCAATATTGCATGCTACACGTTCAATAAATGTCGTGATACTAGAAATATCACGATATTTATTGAACGTGTAGCAGTGCCCTAAGTGGAAAAATTTCCTGGTTCTACCCGTAATTTCGGGAATTTAATTTTCAAGGAATTTTCTTTTTAATATATATGGGTTAATGTTGTTTAGAAATAAGTGACTTTGTACGGTTTTACTTTATAAAAAAATGTTGCAAATAGTTTAATTCAGGCACTAAATTTCCTTTGCCGTAATTTATTTTGGCTTTCGAACGTTATGTAAAAATTTTTTTTTCACACGAGATAAATTAGATCAACACAAGCGATCTTATTAAGAATTTTGTAGCCGAATAAATCACAAGGCTATGCGCCTATTCAAAGCCATGCTTGTTTCCCCGAGCCTAGAAGTGATACTGCAAATTGTGGCTTAAATTATAATACCGATTTGTTGCTAAATAGAATTCCGTGGTATTTCATCAATGGGTCAAAGTGTTAGTTAAGCCTGGATGACACCTTACCTAAGAAAATAATTTAGTTGTTCGACGTGTATGTCACATACAGAAAAAATGAAAAACCAACTTCAATTAACATATTAGTTAGAAATTTGTACTATTAATGAAATTGCGTACCCATTTTCCGCCTGCAATGAAATTGGTCATATCAATTATCATATTTGTAAGTTTGAGTTTTCTTGCTGTTGAGTTTCAATCAATAGTCAACATTTTTTATTTTTCGAGGAAAAGTTCTATTCCTTAAATTTTTAGAAATGACTTTATACACTACTAGACTATTGTTTTGTATCTTCCTGTTACATTTTACCTTAGCTATCCTTTTGATAGCAATGAAGTTTATTGTATGTACTGAAAAATTTACAATTATTAGACACCAGCAGAATGTAATGCATTTCCTGGCCCGCTACGGCCTTCGTCAGCATTATTTGTGTCACACTGGATAGTGATACTTTATAAATTGAAATTTAGCTCATAGAATAAATTCGAAACATAAAAAATTTTGAATGTAATAAAGTAGCTTATGAAAAGAAATAATTCCCAGATTCTATTCAATCAATAGTATTAAATGAACTGTGAGCACCAGCAAATGAGGCGATTTAAAATCTAAACACAAATCAAAATTTTTTTTTCGGTCCTCACAGTTAATTGAGACAATTAAAATATTGTTTGGAACTTTAATACAACATACATTATTTTGAAGTACTTATGTGTGTACACACACACAATGTTTATTGTAAAAATATATTATTGTCGAAAACAAAAAATTGTTATTTTTATTGCATATCAGCAATATTTTAGTTACTGTAAACATTTCAATCATTATCGCATTTATAAATTTGAGTATGGTTCACTAAAAAACAGTTATTTTTCTAACAATTAAATATTGATTACTTAAAAAACATATTATATTAGTTACAACTATTTAATGATATCTTATAACCATTACACCATATTATGATAACAAACGATTATATTATCATTACTGTTATAAGGTTTTAAATCATAATATGATTTTTTCAGATTCACTGCAAGTAAGACTTGAGTGGTTTTAATTCTCATTCGCTTTACAGTTTTATTTGCATAATATTTAAAGCTTTTTAAAATTCTTTGGAAAAATTATGATTAAGGGTTTATGGTGTAATATTATGATTATATTTGGTCATAATATGAAATTTTATGATTCTAATAATAATCATAATATGTTTTGACTACAATCATGAATCTTATCACAATATGTTGCTCTTAGAATATGTTTACCACAACCATGTATTTTCTTTGCGTGTATGATTTCATATTTTCAAATATGCACACAAATATTATAATTTTTATTTTCAATTAAGGCAAATTAATTGGCACAATTAAAAAAATTATTTAAAACAGCATTACTTGATTTAATTGAAAACATTTTGCTGAAATTTTATTTTTCATCTACTTGCTGTAGCTTTTGACAGAGCTGTAAAAGATTGGAAGCGATTTAATTGCAATCACATGATTTCTCATTAGTGATGCATGTATTTTAATTGCATTCAAAATTGGGCAATGAAATGTTTGAATTCAATTTGAAATCATGAAATCAGTACGGTTAAAACGAATGAATAAATTTTTAAAATCAGAATCAAAATTTTCATTCTATTAAAATGAAACTCCTTCTTATAGAAATAAAGCTGACTCCGATCATTTTCAACTGCCGACAACATCAAATTTTGTTCACAATCACTAGATTCCAAGTACATATATCGCGACCTTAGGACAACAAAGTTCCATATTATACGTAGATTAGGTGCAAATAGAAACTTGTTTTCCTAAGGTCGCCATATATTTTTTCGTTGGACTTTTACTAGAGTATTGATTTCAAAGGGATTGATTGAAATCACATGATTTTAGTAAAAATTAATTTGCAATCCAATTAATTGCAAGTTCATTAATTGCATTCAATGTTTTCTAGAAATAATGATTTAAAAATGAATGCAATCACAAAATATTACAACCTTGGCAACCAGAAATCATTTTGAAATAAAAGGATACGTCAGTTTGGTTGAAAACAATTTGATTTCATTGTGGGTCGTCTTAAAATAAGATTATTTTGAATGAATTAAATTTGAGAGTTTCGTGGCCGGCGATCAGGGGCTGCGTGGATTTTAAAAAAATAACAAACGTGAAAATTACTTAAATATAAGGCCATGTTCTGGAAATCTAAATTACGTGAAATTGAAATCGAACAAATTTTTAAAACTTTATCAAATCCTTTATCAAACATTTATAAAATATTTCTTTTTATATGCCTCATACTTTGAGGTCCAGTTACCTTTCCCACTCCTTCTTTTGAAACCACGAAAAGATGCGTTTAATTTTGAATAAATTTAATTGAAAATATCCATTGATTTCAATTTCACGTGATTTCGATTTCCAGAAAATGGCTGATTATTGCTGATTAAATGAAGAATTTCGTATGGGTGAGTGCAAAAATTGCGCCTCAGAATTCTTTTTTTACAATTCCATTTGAACTTTACTCCAGAAACCTTAGAAATATGAGTGACAAGCATGGTGAACGCTTTCTTCAAGGTCTTAAATGCATTGAGCAAAACTATCAAGGTTTTTGAGACCAGCATATGGTAGGAGGCTTTTGTTGGAGTGTTTTAATAAAGCCAAAAATAATTTAATAAATGCAACTTTTATTTTTTCATATTTAATAAATATCTCAATAAGTTGACTACGTTATAGGTGGTCCATTCGGAAGACACAATTTTCGATTACTTTTTATTTATTCATTAATAATCAAAAAGCTTTTCCATCATTGCTACCGGTATCTCGCGAATTACGGGACTAATGTTAGTTTCCAAGTGTTGAATCGTAGCTGTCTTATTGACGAAGACTTTTAACCAAAGAAGACCAATTTCCAAAAAAAAATCACTTTTTAAACCTTCACGGTACAATTTTTTTAATTTATTAAAACAACAAAAAAAATACATAAACATTTAATTGTACACAAAAAACAAAACTGAACATTTACTTACATTATATGAATGAATAAAACAAGGAACATAAAATTCTTATAAATATATGATCAGGCAATTATTAGATTAGTTAAAATACAATTTGGAATTTTTACATCATATCAGCATGAATTTGTCGATCTTAACCAATACTTTGTTTGTATGAGACTTGATAATGTTCGCACATGTAGTCTGTTTCTTTCCTTAGTTTTTATTATATTTTGAAAAGAAAAAACACTTTCCACATTTGCAAACGAATGTGGAATGAATAAAATTCCTGCAACGACTCTAGAAATGTCAGGAAACATATGGACATTCAGCTCATTTTGTAAATTAGCTAATGCCGACCTAAAACTACAAATGGTTTGAGTTTTTAACGACTGTAGTTGCTCGACATCAGCTAAAGCTCTAAATTTATTATTGATTGCATCAAAATTTGCAATTTCGCTCGGGTACATTTTTACTAGAAGATGTGCAATACTACTTGTTTTACCTGAATCACATTAAAACTTCGTTTTTAAAGTTGACTTTGGAGCTCAAAACTTTTATACAAGAAAATTGTTTTGTATTTTCTTTCATTTCTTTAAAAATATCAATATTGACATTATTTGTAGAGATATATACAAAAATCCACTTCTGTTCTGCAATAAATTTGTTCAAAGGGCATATGATTTTTGTAAAGGCCTACGATAGAGATATCACATGCATCCAAAACATTTTTTATTCATGATATTACGTGAAAATTTTATTCATGAAATTACGTGCTATTTGGCGGAACAAAAAAAAGTTCGCCTTTGTAAAAATACATACATTCGAGCATTTTCTGATTGCATTTCTAACCCAGGAAAAACTTTTTGAATTTTGGTAATAAGTCGTAGTTATTTCATACATTACCTGGTAAGTAGTTGTCATTACAATTATCATTATTCTGAAAACCACAATAAGTACTTGCTAGTAATGACCTCAGGAAGTAATTTTCACTACTGTTATTTTCAGTTATGAATATTTGCTTACTAATAATCAGCTAAATAACTACTTATAAGTTATCTTGTTTTCAATACTGAATATTTACTTACTGGTAACTAGCTCTATAACTACTTATTAGGTCTATTAACTAGCGCCAATTAAATAAAAACTAGTTATTTTTTGGCTTCTAGTAAGTATATTGTAAGTACATACAATTCAACTTACTGGTAGCTGAATAATAACTAGATATTTGGTGACTTCTAGTAAGCATATTGTAACTACTGAATTCTGTGGACAACTCGAACAAAAATAAGTAGTTATTCAGCCGAAAAATAAGTAGTGTTCATATGTCCCCAATATTACTTGCTAACTTACCAGGTAAGTAGAGTTTTTGCTGGGAAATTAACCATGTTAATAATTTTAAGTGCATATTGAATAAATAAAAATTGCAATATAAAAGAAGGATTTTTAAATCCTGATGATAGAAATAATAATTTAAAAAAAATGCAATGAAAAGAACTCAATAATTTGTTTGCTATACAAAAAGGAGGAACTATGACAAATTTTTAAATTGTACCAAATGAGTCACGGTAAGACCACGGTACTTTAGAAGGTCAAAATGTACCAAAAAAAAAAGTATGTTGTCTATTCGGTCGCGTGTCATCGAATAACATACATTGAGAACTCAAATTTATGGATGGTGTTGGCAACAGTGGTTTCAAAAGCTCCATAATGCACTCTTTATGTTGATTGTTGTTCATGAAAATTTAGTTTTGTTCAAACGCTGATTTTTCTAATACAGCTGAATAATTTGCAGACGTGGTTACCGTGTAAACATTTTTAGGATAAATTGTCAAACGATACTGAATAAAAATAAGGTGCCCGTATGACACCAATCACATGGATTTGTGATTGGTATCATACATACATACAAAAAGGGTCTAAATATGTTTTAAATTGTGAAAAACCCTGGTAATTTAGGTAAACATACTAATATTATTAAACACAAAATGTTCGCAGGCAGTCATAATATGGATGTGGCTTCATTATAAAGCCCGCAAAATAATATGGTTAAGGTGACCATATTATGTTTAAACATTTTTCGTCTGTTTTAGGATTTGTTAGCGGCTACCATACTGAAAAATATGTTTTCTGTGCTTGCGCAATTATCGTAAATTATTTGAAGTATTTTTTCTTTAAATAAAATTTCCGGTATTTAACGTTGTGTCGTTCATGAATAAATTACTTCAACTGAATAATTCACTTAAGTGAAAGAATGAAATATTTCTGTATTTTCTTTCAATTTCTTTCATCATTCGGTTTCATCTTTTTTCTTTCATATTTCTTTCATTCTCTGTTTTATGTCAAATACGTTCATTTGTCTACCTGCCAGGTGTTTTGACAATGTTGCATATTATGCTGTTAGTTAGGTCTTTTACCATTAATCATATATTTATTGTAATTTTGGTCGAAAGATTTCATAATTTGTTGTAAGCAGAAATTTGTGTTGATGCAAAATATCAAAATCAATTAAAAAGTAGATTTTTATTTTTTTTGTAAGTTAGGGCCTTCTTCGTTTAAGGTAACGATATTTACATACTAAATAAATTTATAAATTATATTTCTATAATAAAAAATCGTTTTTTGTTTTTAAAATAACAATTTAAACATTCATTAAAAAAGATAGGCACTTCATTCTGAAAGCTGTGTGTCTTTGAGAAAGGTGAAAGAAAATAATGAATTAATTCACTTGACCTTTCTGAAAGAGAATGAAAGATTCACATAAATGAAAGATTTTGCCCAATAATAGTCCGCGGGAATTAAAAATGTCCAGGAAATTACCGTGAATTTTTAATTTGACTAATATAAGATTTGAAATTAAGTAACATGAATGCTAATTCATAGTAATAGAGTCAATAGAGTCAGAACGCAAAAAACCTGGTTTTTGAGCTACTGTATTTAATTTTTTAATTCCCAGTGAAACATATGGCCGCCTACTGGCTAATTATGTGGAGTTAATCGCCATATCGTTTGTTAATATTGTGTAAAATTTCATACAAATATCTTATTTATTTAACTCTAGAGAGAAGGATTTAATTTTAAGGTGCTAGAAAATTCAAATTTGAGTTATGACTCTATTGTAGCAAAGGCTCGATATGTATATAAAATTCGTGCCCCTTTTTTTACTTGAACTTATTGTTTGTGGCTAAATCTAATCTTTCGTCTTAAGATTTTTTGCAAAATCTCATATTTATAATGCTTCTGGCCTAAAAGTAACTTAGGAAATCCAATTGTCGACCATTCAAATATTTGGTAATGTCAAGGCAATAGTGTCAAGCCAATTAATGCTAAAATAATTCCATTTGCAAAATGCTTCCTATAGTCAGTCGTTTTTTACAATTAAACGTTTTTACGTGTAAAACAATGTCGCTTTAACAAACAAATTAAAAATTAGCGCTATAGTATTTGGAAAAAGCCAATAATACATATATAATAGAATTTTCTTGTATAAAATTGGAATTTTTAAAAAAGTACCAACAATTTAGATAATTTAAAATGTTTGTCGAATTTTTTTAACGCTACTATTTAAGAGAAGAAAATATTTACATATCAAGAATTCTGAAATTTTCAATATCAAATGTAAAACAATTTTTTATTTCAATCGATATTAACTAAATAAAACTTAATCACGCTAAGTATGTAGTTAAAATGAATGTTAAATTTTTCAATCGACACCACTGTGCAACCACCGAAAAAAAGTATGCAACTCAACAAAGTCAATAAACGTTGTAAATATATGTGTATTTAAATAAAATATGTTTTACATAGAACAAAAGTCACACATGATGTGGTAAACAATAACAATCTTTTATTTTTTTCTCATTTCTCTTTATGTGTTGTTAGACAAATACAAAACTACATGTTGAATATCGGTCATGCGGAAAAAGGAAATGAAAAATACGACGACAAAGAGGACTAAAACAGAAAAAAGTAAACAAATGAAGACCTTGAAAGGTTTTAAGTAAGGAAGCGTAAAAATCATATGTCAAATAGGAAGAACTGTTTTCTATTCACATGTACGTCGATTCAGCTATAAGATGTGAATAAAAGTGTGTGTGTGTGTGAAGAGATGCCTATTGGTTAGAATCATTGAACATGAAATTACAAAACTATATTTTCATGTATTTTTCTTCTAGGTTACATTAGGCATGGAATGTTATTTTCAAACATATAACAAACTTTCTTGACAACGATAATTAAAATGTTGTCACAAAATTTATGTTTAACCCCTGTATTTTAGCAAACGTTTTGCAAGTTTAATTTTAGAGCATAATTAAGATTTTAAACTTATTAAAAAAATTATTTATCTAATTATAAGATCCGGAAACAGTTTCCCAAAACTTTTTTCACATATAGACAAGTTGATATACGTTTGACACTTTGTATATTTGAGCATCAAAACTCTACATTTTGTTTTAAGCCTAGTACTCTGTTCCAATTTGTGAAAAATGTTCAGCAACATCTATTATTTCATGCGAAAAATTTGACATGTATCAATGTTACCTATCTCGAGAGTTTGCACAATTTGATGTTTTTAATCTTTCAAAGTATGCGACATTGTTTTCCATATGTAAACAAAACCCACATGTATTTTACTAAAAAGTATTTTTTTAAATAAAAAATTAAGTAAATATTGATGAAAAACTGTTACCGGTTGTGTTATTTATGTTTTGCAGTTCTCATTTTAATATTTAGTTTAAACTTTTTTCATTTGCTTAAAATTCCACGTGAAATAAGTGCAGCTTATATTATTTCGCAGTTGTAAAAAAATGTTGCCAGAAACATTTCACAACTTTTTCACAAATTAAACAGAGTACAACTCTATCAACATTTTTTCATAGAAATTCCGCACAAGTTTTTTTCATATGGGTTTTGACAGCATTTCACGTGAAATGTTGAACAGAGTACTAGGCTTTAGTCCCTAAAACTTTTTTGTAACAGCCCAAATTATTTTAGGTTCGATAAGCAAAATCTTTTAACTCTGGTAAAAATTAAATATTTTTAATTAAAAAGAAAACTTTAAAAAATTATATATTTTACTGATTAATGCCTATATTTATAAAAATACTTGCTTAGCCCGGTGTGCTTCGCTACCCCAATCGTTATAAAATGAAACAAAAAGTATTTATATATAAACAAATTTTTTTTTATTAAATTATTAATTAATTATTGCAATGCTTTAGGATAAACAATGTTTTTAGTTTTTCCATCTGGAGCATAAACATATAAATCAGTTGATTTTCCAACACGCGAGCATCCAACATAAAGCTGTCCATGCGAGAAACATGGATTTGCTAAATTTAAGCCACAAACTTGTAGAGATTGCCCTTGGGCTTTGTTTATAGTCATCGCAAACGCTAACCGAACAGGAAACTGTAATCGTTTTAAATCAAAAAATAAATCAGTTGGTATCATCGGAATTCGTGGCAACAGTACATCTGTTCCTTTATACTTTCCTGTTATAATGGTAGCTTCAAGTCGAGTGCCATTGCAAAGCCGAGGTGGATCTATATTGCGCAATAAAATAATGGGCACTCCAATTTTAAGTTGAAGAAATATGTTAAAAAATTCTCTTTTAAATTCATCCCAACACCTACATACGTAAAACAGTATCGAAAATAAGAGGATTTAAAATTTTGAGTTGACTAGGCGTGCCACCGCCCCTTTGTCCAACCACAACTTTACATAGCCTAGGGCTCATTAATTCATAACAACAGCCTACTGTGAGAAGTTGATGACGATCGATTCAGTAGTTAATTAGATATAATCGACATAAAGGGGCGTGGCCCCTCCCAGTTTTTTCATGCAACGTATTTATATTTATAACAATACCATATATACCAAATATCATCATCCTACGCCAAATAGTGTTTAAGATATGAGGATTTCATGTTTTGGGTTGTATGGGCGTGGCACCGCCCCTTATTCCAACCACATCTTTATATAGCTTAAAGTTCAGTAACTGTGGAAATTTGATAACGATCGGTTCAGTAGCTTATTAGAAATGGTGGTTTTTACTTTTTCTATAAAGGGGCGTGGCTCCGCCCTCTTTTTTCATGGAGTTTATTTATATTCATATGAACACCATAAGTACTAAATATCATAATCCTATGCCAACAAATTCCTAAGATATAACGATTTAAAATTTTGGGTTGTATGGGCGTGGCATCGTCCCTTTGTCCAATCTCATTTTTATATAGCCTTATGTTTATTTCAGCATCACAGTTATATTTTTTTTTTTTTTTTCCTCATTATTTATTTATTGAATCTTCATATATTAAATATGAACTAACAATAATTAATCAAATCTTATACTAATACTTTATTTTTGTCCTGCCAATGCTAGACGAAAATTTTTCTCCTCACGGTTTCTGTTCACATATGTAGATGTTCAGCGGTCTTCCCTTCGGATGAGTCCTGCGGTATCTCTTCTCCTTAATCTAGAGTGTCCACTGTCATTTAAAATATTTCGAGCAAGTGGATTTGGGTGCGACTCAAGCCTTTTTAAATATTTTGCTGCGTACTTCGTAATAATAGTTTTTACTAATGGCACATTGAGATCCTTGTGAATATTAGAGTTTTTAACATACCAGGGAGCGGCTGTGATTATTCGAAGAAGTTTATTTTGGCGCCTTTGAATTTTGTCGATATTTGAGGCCGAGGCAGTGCCCCATAGCTGAATACCGTAGCACCAGATTGGCTTCAATATAGAGTTATAAAGTAGAAGTTTGCAGTCGAGGCTAAGAACAGAATTTCTTCCAATAAGCCAATATATTTGAATTGCTTTTAGTTTCATTTGTGTTAGTTTTGCTTCTATATGGCATTTCCATGTCAAACGCCGATCTAGATGAATACCGAGATATTTTACATGCGATTGCTGGGGCACTAATTGATTATTGATTTTAATAGGGGGACATGACTCCCGACGCAAGGTGAATGTTATATGTACGCATTTTTGCTCATTGACCTTTATCCTCCATTGTTTTAACCACTTTTCCAGTTCAAATATATGATCCTGCAAGTAACGGGATGCTTCATGACAGTTTTCGTGTACGCTTAGAAAAGCTGTATCATCAGCAAATGTTGAAGTAAGGGTGTGGTTGTTTGTTGGCATGTCTGAGGTATATATAAGGTATGAGAGTGGGCCCATGATGCTTCCCTGAGGGACTCCAGCGTCAATTGGCTGAGGAGAACTTATAAAATCACATTCTTTAATAATAAACTTTCGGCCGACTAAGTAGCTTTCTAACAGCTTGTGTGTGTTTACTGGTAAGTTTAGCTTCAATTTATGTAATAACCCTTCATGCCAGACTTTATCAAAAGCTTGGGAAACATCAATGAAGAGGGCGGAACAATATTTTTTTTCTTCAAAGGCTTTTCTGATAGCGTTTACTATACGATGGGTTTGTTCGATTGTGCTATGTTCTCTTCTAAAGCCGAATTGATGGTTAGGAATACATCTATTTACATTTATAATTGGGGCTAATTTTGACACTAACAGCTTCTCAAACAGCTTTGATATATTAGACAATAAGCTTATAGGTCTATATGACTCAACTTTTGTAGGATCCTTTCCTGGCTTAGGTATCATTGTAACTAAGGATACTTTCCATTGTTGTGGGTAGTATTCAAGGCGTATAATAGCATTAAAAATTAAAAGAATAATTTTCTTTGCTATGCTGGGTAGCTCTAAAAGCATTTTGTTGCTGATCTTATCAAAACCAGGGGCTTTCTTGGGGTTTAAATTATGAATAGCCTTTTCGATTTCTTTTATCTCAAATCTAAGGGGAACAGCAGCTCTAACAGCAACTGGTGGCAACTCGACTACAATATCGGGAGATGTATGCGGGGTAAATACGTTTTTCAAATGATTAACAAAAAGGTTTCCTTTTTCTTCATCATTTCGTGCCCAACTTCCATTTAAGTTTCTTAATGGTGGTTTAGTGATAACTGGTCTATTAAGATTTCTAGCTGCACGCCATAATGAGTAGTCTGATTGAGAAGTTGCATCAAGTTCCTTAAGATATTTTTCCAGGGAAGCCGTTTTCTGAGACTGCAGTAACTTTCTTAGCCTTTTTGTGCACTCTTTTAGTAAATTCTTAAGTTGAGGGGATCTATGCAATTGCCATTCTCTTCGAGCTCTCCTTTTTTCAGTCAAGAGACGCTCAACATCTGCAGAATATATTTTACTATTTTTGGTTTTTTTGAGGGTTATACTAGAATGTTGAACAGCTAGTTTCAGATAACTGTCAAAATTTACAATTTTTTTTTACAAAAAAACAGTTATATTCTGTGAAAATTTCAAGATGAGCGGTCGAGTGGTTTGGCCTCCTATAAGGCACATATATATATACAAACATACATTCACTTTTATATACATATATAGATTTTTAATTTAATAAAGGTTAACAAAACCAACTTTCTATGAAAATGTCCCTAAATAAACGTTTGTTAAATTCAATAATCGCTTTTAGATAAGGGTGTTAAACTTCTAGGGATAACTACAGGGAAACATTTTTTGGAGTGTAGAAAACAATCGTATTTTTAAGACTACATTTATTGAAACTTCGATCTACCAAGGTGAAATACCTTTTGGTTTAAAGATTGATGTTTGACTATTGACGTCATCCGGTTTCAATAGCCGAGTGAGTAAAGACGGGAAACCACACTGACGAGATTGTGTGGTTACAATCGAGACGAGTTTGGCCAACCTGTCCGTGAAAGCTTGGGTTCAAATCTCAGAGCAGTCAAGAATGAAAAATTATCAAAAAAATTTTAATTGATTTCATGTTGTAAAATTCCTGTCTTCATAAAAATAATTTAATGAAAATTAAATTCAATGAACTTAAGCCTAATTAAAAATATCTAAATTATTCAACGGTAACTCTAAAACTACTCGACAAATTTAAAAACAATGTAAGCACGGCTTAAAGATAATATTGTTGCCGAGTTTAGGATTTTTTTATAACTGAATATGGTGAACCGTTTTCAAGTTATTCCTATATATGTAGTGAAAGTGCCTTCATTTTGGACCTAACGATATACATATCTCGAAAAGTCGAGCAGATAATAAATGGAGATTAGATTTGAAATCAGCGACCTCAAATTAATAAAAAAATTTGCTATGGAGTTCCAGGCTGCAAAATGACTGTTCTCAAGTGCAATTCATCTTCAATAAATAACATATAAAATTTCCCAAATAATTTAACATTGCAAAAATGGAAAAATAAGGGAAGAAATAACGAATTTTTTGCTTTCAGGCTACACTTTCCAAAATTCTTTGGTAGAAAATCCTTTTCAAGAACTAGCTAACTTTATAATTCGTATACATTTGTTCCCTACTCAATTTCCGAAGTCGAAAAACATTTGGCTTAGTGAATTTTTTTAAGCCAAAGATTAGAAATCGACTTTCTTTAAGCTCAGCCAATTCATTATTGCATATTAAATGCGGTATAAAACAAAAACAAGTTTGTTGTTGCCACTTCAAATTGCCTGTTTTTTTATTTATAATTCAAATCAAAGATTTAAAAGATCTTAGTATTTACTTAGAACCGTTTTGTAACCAGATGATGACGATTATGAAACAGACGTATTTGAAATGTATTTCTATAGAACGTAAATTTTATTTTGTTTTTAAATAAATTATTATTTTGTTTTACGTTTGCCCCTAAATAATATTAATTGTTAATAAAATAAATCATTTATTTAAAAATTATAATAAATTTTTTATATATCGAGAACCCAAAAGATTTTACTAATTTTTACTGAATCTTACTGCATTTTACTGAACTGCGTTCGCACACACAAAATACACTAAATAAGAACAGAGATTAAGAACGTAAAGAGACAGTTCTTGACAGAGTATTTAAACATTTTTACTGCATAAATTTTTATAGTAAAATTTAGTAAAACAACAATCGCATTGCTTCCTCTAAAGAGCGTTAACTCAAAATTTACAAATTTTCAGTAGAGACAAAAAACCGTTTTCTTTTTATACCAATGTACTCTTATATCACAAAGGGGGATACAATTAAATTTTTTTTAAAAAAATACAAGAGAAAATGATGTAAGATTTTAGCAGTGGGTAGATATGGCCACTGTACATCGATTTCTTGCATAAAGTGAAAATTGAAAAATTTTGAGTTGACCCTCTTTAGAGGAAGCAGTGCGATATGCTTCGAAAGGTAAACAAACAAAAATTATTCAAAAACTATTTTTGGGAATACACAATTTAGATTTCTCTATGACGTGCTAAATTCCCAATTTCTGTTTTGATATATACAAATTGTAAAAAATTCTATAAAAAAAACGAAAATATGAAATAAAACTGAAAAAAAATATAAAAATTATTAAATATTTATTAATTAAACACTACATTTATTTGCCATCAGCTTTTTCCTAATTTTTACGAATTCTTACTTTCTTTTGTTGAAGTAATTTTTCCTTTTACTCATTTACTGCATTTTACTGTAAAAGTACTCTAACGCACCTAATTTGTTATTTGCAAAACAAGACAACAACAAATGCAAATATAAAAAATCATTTCTGTCTCTTAGAAATTCTTTTGTAACGAATTTCCTTCTGGACAAAATCGCCTTAAAAATAATCACAAATAATAACCGGTTGAAATTTATACTTAAATAATTTATTAAATGCAACTTTGGAAAATGGGTTAATTACTGGAACCACTTTAATTCATTAAACATTTAAAACAATTAACACTTTGACAAAATGAGCAAAACACGCCAACAAAATACGCACATTTATGAACAAATATATGCGGGACATTAAGAGGCGTTAACAAACAATAGCGAAAACATCTACTAACAAAAAAAATAATGAACAATAAATAAAAGCCAACAGTAAAAATTTAATTAAATTGAATTATAAAAAACAAAAAAAAAATTCACACAAATACACTGATATTATATCAGTCATTTTCATAGAGCTTGTGTGTGTGTGTGTGTGAGTGCGTATTTTTTTTTAAATCACGAACAATAGCTGACATTGTTTTCAAAATAAAAATTCAGTTGTAAACAGCAACTACAAAAACAAAACTTTCTACTCCAATAACAAAAACTTAAACAATATGGAACTTTTGTAGAAGTACACAATATTAACTTAAAATTACATTTTATTCAGTGCACAGTGGGTAACATAAGTCAGTCCTCGTCCATATTATGAAACCTTGTCTAATTATCTTTTGAAGCATCATTCGTGTTTTTCAGCTTTTTGAACGCCTTCTCTCTTTCCTTTACTTTCTTTAAATAACAAACTCAAAACAAATGTATTTACATGAAACAAAGCAGGGCTGTAGAGTCATCAAAAAATAGCTCTAACTCCGACTCCGATTCCAACCTTGATGCTAAATTTATATGATTCTGATCGTTATTTGGTATTTAAAGTGATAAATATAGCAAGAAAATGATTCTGCAAAAATTTTAAATCACTATTTTAATTCTAACACGTGCCGCATTAAGCTATAATATAGTTACTTACATATCGGGCATTATTTGCGAAGCGGACAACCAAATAAAAACATTTTGTTTGAATTCCTTTATATTTGGCATAACTATAGTTCTAGTAGGTATGAATGAGGAAGCCTATAGTGTACTTATTATATTGTAAAAGCTTTACTATGGGACACCTATTAGTTAAAAAGTTATGGACACTTCTCTACACTCATACAAGTGGTTATTGCACCTTATCCCAGCCCCATTTTATTTGGTACTAAAAACATATATTCAAGACAGATCCTTCTTTGTAAGCATAAATGAAAATTATTCAAGTTTTGGTTGTATTAACGCGGGTATTCCACAAGGTAGTGCCCTGGGACCAGTATTGTACACAATTTTTACAGCAGATATGCCAACAATTGAAAATATAACTACTGCTACGTATGCAGACGATACTGCTTTATTAGCCTCAAACGAATCACCGTTAATAGCTTCCGAGATGCTACAAAACCAATTGAATCTTCTTCAAGATTGGCTTCAAAAATGGAACATTATAGTTAATAGCACAAAATCTGTTCATGTTACATTTACGCTAAGAAAGAATGATTTCTCTCCTGTTTACTTAAATGGCACAGCTATACCTAGCTGTAACACTGTAAAATATTTAGGCCTTCATCATGATCGAAGACTTACTTGGAAAGAGCATGTCAAAAAGAAACGTGAGCAACTTAAATTAAAAACAAGAAAAATGTTTTGGTTATTGGGCCCAAGATCAAGCTTAAGCTTGGAAAATAAGGTTCTGTTATACAAAACAATACTAAAACCTATATGGACATACGGCATCCAACTTTGGGGAACCGCAAGTAATTCGAACGTTGAGATATTACAGAGATACTCGTCAAAAACACTCAGACTTTTAACAAATGCGCCATGGTTTATCAGCAACAAAAACATACACAGAGATCTTCGAATTTTAATGGTAAAAGATGAGATCAATAACTTCAGTGAAAGATACCTAAATAGACTAAGTAATCATTCCAATGTGTTAGCAATAAACCTGTTAGATGATAGCAATGAAATCCAGAGACTTAAAAGGCTTCATGTTCTTGACCTTCCCTTCCGAAAATAAAAAAAAAATTTAATTTGTCAAATCCTATTTAAATTACAAAAGTAAAATTTGATATTTTTTTTTGAGTTTTAAGGAAAACTCAATGTATGTTATTTAAAAGTCATGAAATTTGCTTATTATTTTGATTGTAAAATAGATTGCAATTAAAACAATTAAAAAAAAAAAAAAAAAAAAAGTGGTTATTGCATTGTTGAACCGCGGAAAACCGGAAATGACTTGTTTAAATTAAAAATTTTCTAACTATGGCTGACTTCCAAAACGTACTAATACAAAGTTTGTATACAGTTTTACTACTGTATTTTGACCATGTACATGTACAGAGTACCTAAACAATACAACTATTTGTTTTGCTTATTTAAACGTTTTGAAATGTAAGTGATGCAAAGTACAATATTAAAAATAAACAAGTATTGTTTGCGAATTAAATGTTAAATGTCACAAAGCATCAATTTTAAAACCGATGCCCTGATTGTTTTTTTGCTGCGTTACTAATACTAAACAGTGATGTTTTGAAAGGGTTTGCATTGTACATATTTTGTACTGCGGCCTTATGAAACATTATACTCTGTTCTAATACTATCTTAAATAAATTTATTTGCTTATGAAAATAAAGGTTTTATATAACAATATTCACAACTGTAGTTTTTTTTTCTTTTGGGAAAAAATACATTTTTTTATCAACATTTTGAAATTTTTGTTTGTTAAAAATTCATAAAAAAAAATTAGAATATGCCGCTAATCTTCTAATATTTTCCAGACATATAAAAAATAAAGTTACAAGCAAAACCACCAATAAATAAATAATTAAAATCTGTTTAGAACTTAATTAAATTTAAGAATTTCTTTAAAGGCACTTTGTATGGGAGCCCCCTAAAAAGTGGATTGGATGTTTTGAGAAAAAGTTAAGAACAAAAAACAAATGGAGATCGGTCATACATGTTAACCCCCCAGGCGCGACTCCTTGGCGGTAATGGGACCTTTTCTTCAATAAATTTCTAGTCTCTATTGAAAATTTTGTATAGGAGGTACCTTAAGGAATGAATATACTGGGTAGGTTTGTAAGAAATAAATGATGGATATGAAAAACTAAGTGGGGTTTGCCATAAATTTGACCCATCTAGAAGCACCTTATGCGCTGCAGGGGCCTAATTTAAGAATTTTAACTGTACAAATATGACTTCTTAATGGTTTCTTTATTATCTGTTAATAGTTTTGTCAAATCCGTCTCTAATAATGTTGGGTAAAATCGAAATATTGGCCCCACTATGCGATGCCTTGAAAAGTAAAAAGCTACAAAATAAAACATTTCACTATTATAAAGTGTATAAACCACTAGCTACGTAATGTAAAAGTGTGTAAACACATGGATTATAAAAAAACATTAAAAAAAATCGCTAACAGAAACGGCCACTTTATATGAACTCCAATTGCAGTAGCCATGAAGCAACAGCCAGGCAGAGGCAGCAATTAATCAGTAATAGACTTGCCAACTAATTTAACAAAAACAAACGCAAAAAATGAAGAATAAAAAAAACACAACTAAAAAATAGTAAAACATAAGCAGACATTATGAAAAATTAAAAAAAAATGCATGTCTTGATTATAAATGAAATCCTTTCATAAGTTAAAAATTACACAAACGCTCTTACATCCATAAATACATGCAAACGCACACTATCATACGTGCATTTGGAATGCAGTAAATAAAAATTAATTTGTTGTAGTTGTTTTTAAACAATACAAAACGCTAAACAGCTCGCACTGCATGTCAAGTTATCAAGAGGGTTAAATTGTAGACATACATACGTATAAAAAGCCAACATGCAGCAGAGCAAGTTTTTATAAAAAAAAAAGATTGAAAAAATCATATATTACATTTGTGCCCAACTTTAATTGTTACAAGTGCCACAATGGGAGTAATTAAATGGTCATGTACCTCATGTGTTAATGAGGAGTCTTTATAATTCAAGTTTTATGTACTTGTTTTAAGAAAAATTTTATGTAGTTTGAATATACAACGTCTGGAATAATTACATATATAAATTTTTACAAAATTTAAAAGGTTTCTATAAACAAGTGAGAATTTTTAAATAGATGTTAGAAGTTTGTCCTAAATAAAAGGAGTATAACATTCAGAAACAGCAAATTTCGCACATGAAACGAGGCAACAGACAAAGGCTGCCTTCACTAACGCATTGTTTCAAAGCATTACGTTAACAAATGCATTGACAAAGCGTCACAACAACAATGCAGCAATTGCGCAAGCGGTTTGCACTGAATACTGTTATAATGCAATAATGGACTTAATGCATTTTCTACAGAAAAGTTATGGAGTCTATAAATTCAGTGCTTTGCAGTGTTGCATTACAATACTGCGTTTATGGAGTCAGCTTAGATCTTACTGCACGCAGAAAAAAATATGGTTAAAGGCAACCATATTTTAAGAGCAACATACTATGGTCGGCTTTAAACAGCGTTAATGTATGCACGTAACTTTATTATGGTTAAATAGGGTTAATATAAACCTGAAATTTGGCCGAAGTTAACCATAATATGGTCAAAATTATCCATAGTTCGTTCAAAAGTGCAAACATGTTTTTTTAAAATTTAACATCTTATGCTTAAAAATTTTATAATGTGTTGTATATAAAAATATATATTGTTGTAGCTTAACTTTATTTAAACATTATATTGTTAAATTCAACCATATTTGAAGATTCAAGGCAGGTTAAGATTTTATTGTTAAATATAAACAAAATTTTAAAAATTTTGACAATAGTTGTGTTAAAAACAACAATTTGTTTGTGGCCTTTGCGATGACCATAATATAATTTTTTTCAACTATACTTAAAATATATTTGTAAAAATATAAAAACTCTATCATATTAATATGGTTGCGAGATGATGGGTAATATTTTTTTTGTTACGATCAGCTTTCATGGGATGACTCCTACTAATGCATTGCCTTGTGTTGGAACTAGAAAAATAGATTATGTAAAGGAGGAAAGCGGGACTTGTGCTTGTGAACATTCAAAAGTGAGAGGGATCAGTTCAGCAGGATGGTTATTCCACACACGAACAGACTGGACAAAAACAAATTTTCCCTTTAATGCGTTGTACAAAAGTATGGGCTCTTGAGGAAAAACGAGTATTAGGAACAAACGTAAGGTTCTCAGAAACCATATCCCAAATTTCATCAGAACGCATCCCATTGTAGTAACGATAAAGCAATAGGTAATATTTTAATAAAAAATGGGTTTTTTAAATAATATAAACAAGAATAATAATTAAGCCCTTTAAATTCTTTAAAAAAATCAAAGCAAACTTTTAAGTTACACATTTTGTTTAAAAGAAATCTTTCTGGTTTGAACACTACACTCATTCGCTACAATCATAATGACAGACTAGAAAAATGTCTTCATAATTTGTTTTAAAACACCTAGACAAAGATTTGAGGTCAAATAAAGATATTAATAAAACAAAAGGAACAATTATTTTTTTTAATGTTGAAGAATATCTAACGTGATCAAAAATAACTGAGAACGCTGTATATTTATTTATGAGGCCTAGTCTCAACCGTACGTATTTCCATTCATTCATGTGTAAATTTTTTTTGGGAAATTGTTACAGGATGTTATCATTGGGCATTCCACTAAATTATGAAAAAAATATTTTTGATCATTGCATACGGTGTTTTTTTTAGCTGTATGAGAACTCAAAATTATAGCACAAGACAGAAATATTGTTGGAATTAATTTGTTTTTTATTTAATCTGGGGGCTAATTCTGGTAGTCGTGATCGAACACTTTCTCGTTTCGAAAGCAATTTTTTTACTTATAAAATTGCTAAAATTGCAGATGAAAGGCACTCAATAAACTGAGCGACTTTCATATAAATTTTACTGGACTGTGAAATGCTTGTCACCTGGAAACAGCACATAAATGTTTTTTGAAATTTATCAAGTCCAACAAGCAAACTTCAAATAAACCATCGGTAATGATATATGAAAATAATACGTTGGAAAATCCTCAGGATATTATTTATATGTTTGCAGATTACTTTAAATCAAATTTTGCCAATGATTTAACTTTTAATTCTTTTTCGTTTGATAATTGTCCAATTCACAAGCTCGCATTATCGTCGTATTCGTTGTCTAATCGTTTTATTTTACAATGTTGTACTTTTATTGTTAGTAATTTTTCGAACAAAATTTTACAAAGGTTTTCTTAAACAGCTGAGTCCACTTCTACTTCAGCAACAATTTGTATGGAATTATAAATGACTTTTAGAATAATTTTATTTAGTATTGAAGGACAATTTTGAGAAAATGTTTTGAAAAATAATTATACATACGTTATTTTGTTCTGGGCAAAATTTGAAAACGGTTTCTTAATTGATAATGTGTTTGGCGGCAAAAACAAATTATTTCTTTATTGTGAACACCAGTGAAAATGTTGCTGCCATTGTGATCGAAGCTTTATACGATTGGTTTCTATACCCTTGATAGTAAAGTCCCTTGTAGACCTTGTTAATCTTATAATTTTAGTAAAATTACTAACATTTACAACACTGCAACAACAAAATGTATTCGACTAAAATATACTACCCTGTGGTTGAAAAATCCCACAAAAAGCAGTAGTAAACAAAGTGTGTGAATTTACCGGAATAAAACAGTTGAAGAAACTTTATCTGGCTCTTTCTCTCACTCAGCAAATTCATTAATTTAAAATGCATACGAAAAAGACACTCACGCTTTGAAGTATAAAATCGTATTAAATATAACAGAGTTGTACACTTAATACAAAGGGTGAATACGGCTTATATGTTTTAAAAAATGTTGTATTTATAACAGGACTGGAAATGTTTGAGTCGCTCGGTGAATTTGTGAAAATCTTTTCAGAATGTGATACCTTAAACCACAAATTAATTTGTTCTTAATGATTTATATATGTTTATTTAATTCATTTCAATTGCTTTTTCTTTTAACTATTTCGATTTAATTTTCTTCTCATTATAACTTCCATACCTGAAATTGAAATTTCATGGTAATTTCGAATAATGTGTGTGGCAAATATTAAAGAATAAATAAATAAAAACAAATATGAAGTTAAAAATTGTTACTAAAATGAATTAATTGCCTTTTTTAGTTTCACTTTTCATATTTTTTTATATTATTTGGTAAAAAAAATTTGTGGATCTTCTTAAATACTTTTAAAAGTGAATAACACAGAAAAAAGTTTTTATCAATTAAAAAATGGTTTAAAAAGTATTTTAATTTAATTAATGTTATAATTGTATCAAATATTTTTTTAGTTGAAAGAACATTTTAAATAAATTTTTAATTGAAATATTAATTAAATGTCAAAAAATATTAGTTGATTTTTATTCGTTTAAAATAAAATAATTTTATCTTGTAGAATTGTTGTTGGGAATTGTCAATATCTAATTAGATAAATAAACACATTGTTTGAAATGGTAAAGTTTTTTGATAATTTTTTTTAATAAAAATTAAAAATATTATTTATTGAAAAAAAATATTCACAATTTTACAATTTTTAGTAATCAATATAATAATTTTGGTAAAATTAACAACTTGTTTGCTTGATATTATGAATTTGGTACATTTTTGGTGAGTTGAGAAAATTTTTAATTTTTTCTATGTATTGATGTAAATTAAATGGATATTTTCCATTTTTAAAATTTGGCAATACGAAAAATAGCGATACAATAAATTTGTCTATTCACAAGTGCATAAGCAAAAACCGCATTTTTTTTAACCATAATTCAACGACAGTGCTTGTGAATTGGACTTATATGCTTTCGTATGATAGTAATATTAATATGGGACAGTTGTTGCTATTGAATGATGATTTATTACAGGCAATAAATAGCTTAAATATTTCATTGACTATGGATGCTGATGGGTTATCTGCATTTTTAATAAAAAAAATGTACACCTTCTCTTTTAGAAGATATTTTCATTAAGCGATGGAAACTTACATACATTACACATATTTTTAAATGTTGCCAAAAAACAATGTGAACTTCTACATATCTATTTCGAAGCTAACGGTTATTGCGAAAATAAATTTTATATGAAATCAATAATGTCTAATGTTTGTTTTTTTTAATATTATGTACTCAAAATAGCGATATTCGAGTACCAGAAAAAGCATTTTAAATTGCAAAAACCAAAATCACATAGTTCTAACATAGAGCACTAAAAGCGCCACAATGAAATGGAGAAAGCTTCAAAAAATACCTTTTTTAAAAAAATCTATTCAGAAAAATTAAAGGGTACACGCACAATATTCTGTACGTAAAATTAACTGAAATAATAATATAAAATAAATGAATATTCAGTTAAAACCCGGTCTACATATTTTTCATTTATTTTAAACCAAATTTCAATTAATTTTTACTGTCAAAAATTCAACCGCGAGTTCCGTACTCGGATTTCTAAAAAATACCAGACACCTGTCCGCTTGTTTTCTAATGAGAGAGAGAGAGAGAGAATATTTATTTTTATTCACTTAACCCGTTATACATGTTTGTTTTACTTTTGTTGAACTGACCATTTTGTTTACAGAAGAACTTTTATTTTACTTTAAAAATTTTATGCATTTCACTAAATAATTTTAACAAATAGAATTAGGGAATTTTCGTCACAAAACATGCAAAGATTTTGTGCTTTCACTTTTTGCCGCAGATCTACAAATAGATAATTGAAAATTTATTTTTTGGTAGATAAATTATATAAAACAACTGAAAGTTAATTTATATTTACGGAATTTGTGGTAATGTTAGGTTAGGTTAAGAAGGGTTATGCGCTCAAGGGCGCATCTCCACTCGGAGACCAATGAGGTCTATTGTAAATCCCTTCAGTTTAGAAAAAAAGGAAAGAGAGGTAAAGAAGAAAAAACTCCAAAACTTTAAGAAAGATATACAGATACTGCGTAGGACCAGTCCCCCTTACCGTCCCCCCAAACAGAAGCAGCTGCCTATTTCCCTGGAAAACCCCAGCAGATCGGATGGATTACATCCAGCGATACACCATAGTTCGTCGTGAAATCTAGCCGCTAACCATTTCTGCCTGGGACCCTGCATCCTAGGACAGCGGCACAGTACATGCTCAACCATCTCTAGCTCCTCGGCATCCCAGCACATCCTGCAGAAGCCCGGTATGACATTGTCCCATTTACTCATAAAAGCCCTAACAGAACAATGCCCCGTCAGGAAGCTATAATGATCCTGAGGCCACTCCTATCCAATCCTAGTAGAACCTTGGTTGCCCCAGCGTCTAACCCGGGCCAGGACAGGTAAACGGCATCACGAAAGCTTTCCCTTATCACCCCATAGTAGTGACATAAGGGGGTTTTACCCCTGTCTCCCTTACCACTAAGTCCAGATTCGAACCCCTCGCGAGTTCGTGACAATGTTCTTAGCGCAGCCTGACTATCGACTTAGATTGTGGCCACAGATCCCCCAATCAGTTAAAAATAAATTTGCTTGGAATTTTAAATGTTTATTTATTTAAAAATTACTGAACGGAATACTTCTTAAATAACCTACGGTACGTTACTGTAATAATATTGTGAGTGTAGCAACACCAAAAAAGTATCATAAAATACCGGAAAAGCTTCAAGATGGCAACACTGTTGCCAACCATGCTGTTCACACGATTCATTTTTACTTTAATTTTGACATTTTTTTTTGTATATGCTTATATTTGTTTTCTTGTTTTGTGTTAATTGTTGTTAGTGTGATTTAATGTGAAATTGCTTAAATAATAAAGTGAAATTTAAAACGTAATATCTACTGCCTGTTTTTCAATAAAATAAAAAAATTTGCTTGGGAAAATATATTGAAACAACCAGTAACAAAAATCAAATTTGTTTTTGTTTTCAATATAAATTTCTAACTGAAATTTTTATATTAGTTTGAAAAACATGAATGTTTATTTTGTTTTTGTTTTCTTTTGAGCGCTAATTCAGATAAATTACCGATAATTTGTTATCAAAATTGGAGGTGATAGTACCACTTTCGTAGTTCGCAGCATGCTTTCAAATGAAACAAGATTATTCGCTCTCAAATATTGTATGGCGAAGGATGCTGTTTCAAATATGATGGGGGCGCGAACCGTGAATTGAAGAGCGAAACGTTTGAACAAGTTCGCCTGATCATAATTTTCTATTATCTTATGACAAATTTATTTTTTTTTACCAAAAGAATGAATGCTCAGTCTCCCTTTTCGTGCCGTGGTATTGCCTTTTCTGCTTTAATATCATAAGAGAAGAAAAAATACCAACCCATATAAAAACTAAAGTAATGAACCATAACAAAAGAGGCTACTACATAGAAAAAAACTATATGAGCCATTACGTGAGTACGAACAGAATTGTGTAGTCACCATTAAAAGTCTCAGGGAAATGGATTAAGTTTAATCAGACAATAAAGTCACTGTATTAATGGGCATTTGTGCAATGGCTCAGCTGTAGAACGATGACGTTGTTATGGCGGCATTTAAAAGGCCATTTTAAAATCAATTTGCGTTTTGTGGTTTTTTATTTTAATTAAAAAATTGCCAACACGCGTTTTATGTTAAACGCAAAATTATATTTAATGAATAAAGTGGCCTTATGAAATGAACAACGGAAGCACGCAAACAAGACTTTCAGATCAGATTCTGCAAATATGTATTTAAGTATGTATATAATGTTCATTTATATCGTTGGCACTATATACATACATACAAACATATAAATCATTGGCTTTGTTTAAATTTGTTTTGTATTTTTGTTTTCTTTTGGGTAATTTCATTCATCATTTGATATTTCTATCGAACATTGTCATTGGATTTTTAATGATTCCTGGGAGAATCTTATTTATTTTTATTATGTATTTATGGTTATTTTTTTTTTATTTTATCTTCTTTTAAACTTGCATCATTTGGTGTTGTATACAACAAAGTCTTTTTCAATTCAAAAATATTGTAGACATAAACATTTCAACAAGACCTCCATGAAAATCTTTCAACACATGTTTGATATTATCGTCGTTGTCTTTAGCTGAATATTGCGGTTTAAGTTGTTGTCGCTGTTGCTCGTATTAAAAATTGTACTATAAAATATATTTCCCTTGTTGGCTTTTGCCTTAAATCTTACTTAAATGCAATATTCTTACTAAGTACTACATTTAAACATTCATATGTATGTGCATGCATACATATTCAAGTGTATTTTTACGTATTCTATTCTATTTATATGCAGCATTTAGTAGTCACTTCATACATGTCTAGTATTTAAGGTGTCCTAAGCCTCTTGAGGGATTTTTTCTTCATCAAAGACATTATTTTCTATAGTAGACAACAAATCATTAATTCTGTAAGTCAAGTTATAGTTTTCACACTGTTAATTCAATCTCACTTACATACAGAAACGAACACTGACACTTATAAGTTTGTGGATTAAGAAAGACGGACAGACATAACACGGTTTAGTGGAAGATTATTTCTGACGATAATTATAATACAACGCTTTATTAGAACGTGTGCTCAAATTCATTGCAATGAATACAGGGTGGCCAAAATAAATGAAAAGCATTATTTCAAGAGCCAGCGATTTAAGTTAACCCGATTTTATTCTTTGTGGGTCTAACAAAGAATCTGTATACGTGAATAAGCCCCAAATCACTCTTAAACTAATAATATTACGTTATGCTTTTCTATTGACTCATCATGTAAAACGAAACGCAACGCCAAAGAATTACATTGAAAGCACAAACAATGTCATAAATATTTTGTAATTTTGTTGTTGCTTTCTAACGAAATTCATGTACCGTTTTAAAATTTTCAACACCACAAGTTATGCAGCGTTTGAAATTTTAAAACGCAATGTGAATTTCTGTAGAAGGCAACAATTAAGATATCAACTTCTTCACAATTTTCCATTTCATATTCACATGTGTCATCAATACCATCTTCAATTTCAATATTTTCTTCTCATATGGAAGAAATTGAAATATTTGCATCACTTTAATTTAAAATTTAAGGAATAGCACTGCTGTAACAGTTTATTCGATTTTCCATTTTTTCTCCTTGAGAAAGTAATCAGAAAAACAGCTTATCTCAAACTGAAGGAAGACTCATACTGGTTGTACACATATCTGTATAAAAAGGGTTAATCCCCGAAATAGAACTATATAAAGCAACAAAATATATTCAATGCACAACAAAAGAATTTGTGGATTTACGAATTATTATTTTGTTTGTAAGTTATTTCAAAAGTCTTGGCAAATGAGGGTGATATCTTATTAAACATGAAAAATACAAAGTGGTCCAAAATGGTCCCTGACCTAAGATTCGTAAATTTTTCGACCTAACAGCAGGGTTAACATTGCTCATTTAAAATAAATATGAAACAATGATAATTTTAAATAAGTCCATACTTCTGAAGAAATGAATATTATTTTAAAATATGTACTGTTTTTGTACTGCCATTACGTATTTATTTTATTCAGTGTATAAAATAGTTTGTCATATTGCAACTTGTTTGCAATAAAAATTATTAATATCGATGTTCTTTTCGATGAGTTCTAACATTAAACTTTTTTGCCGATTCAGTACGAAAAGAGAAGACGGTAGAAAAAAATGAAAGAGTTTCTAAATGTTGGTTCTTTTACGAATTTTAAGAAAATGGCCATTTTTATTTTTTCCCCTTCCACCTTCAAACGCTCTTAGAAAAGGGAGAATAGGTTCCTTATAGATATAAAACTAGAAAGTTTTTTTTATATTGTATTTAATATATTATTTCTCTACATATCGCACTTGTTCCTCGAAACAGAGTCAACTCCAAATTTATAAATTTTTAGTAGAGACAAAAAACTTTTTTTTTATATGTATTTTTATATTACAAATGGGGATAAAACGGCATTTTTTTAGGCAAAATACTAGAGAAATATTCTAGATTTGTACAGTGGGTAGATATGGCCACTGTTTATCGTTTTCTTGCAAAAAGTGAATATTGAAAAATTTTGAGTTGAAGCTGTTTAGAGGAACAAGTGCGATATAAGGGAATTCATTTAATCGGGCGTTTGCTTTAATAGATTAATCGATCGCTTAATTAACCGAGGATTTGGTTTAATCGGTTTATAATCGGTTAATTTTCTTTTTAATCGGTTAACCGATTAATAAAGTTTTTTTTTATCGATTGAGAGAATTCAATAAACAAAAATGCATAAATTATTTATTATTTGGAGTTTATTAGTAAAAAAAATAACATAACTAATACAACAATTCATGAACTAAAACGAGCACACAAAAAAATAGTTCATAAACATAAATACATATTTTTTAATTAATACAAAAATATTATGTAGGAATTAAAAAATAAACCGTAACATAATTTTATTAGTTATTTCAATAGTAAAAGGACCCTTAAAATTAATCTTCAAGAAAAATAATTTGGTTTAAATGTTTAGAATTTAAGCGAATATTTTCTTTAGTTTTGATTAAACTCGACTTTTAAAAAAATTCTTTCACTTATCGTTGATGTTGGGGAAATCGAGAGCAACCCATAATACAGAATATCTACTTTCGCAGTATTTTCCTGGATTTCTCTAAACGTATAAAATCTTCCATTATGCCATTAGTGTCCAGTCTAAATTTATTTTAAAATTTTTAACTCTTCTAATTGTTTCGGTTAATTCTGTTAAAAGATTGATATGAGAAAATATGAGAAGAAACAAATAACGAAACCCATACATAAAAAAATTAAGTGAAACAAAAAGCTGTCAACCGCAAACACTTATTTAAAATGAAGATCACTCCTTCTTTATTTGTATGAAAAAATATTTTCTAAACACATACGTTTTATATATGAGACGAAACAAATAATTAAAAACTCAAAAAATGTTGTAATACTAAAAAAGAATTAAAAATTGTGTTACGTCGGTTAATCGTTAATCGAAAAAAGCCAATTTTAAATTAACCGATCAGTTAATCGGGTAGTAATTAATCTGTGAACCGATTAACGGTTAACCGAATGAATACCCTACTATATATGTATATATGGGGGATTTCATGTCAAGTGACCCAACTTTTGAAATCGATGTCTTCCGATTTGGAAAATGCATAAGCTTTCTTTTGAGCAAAAAAAAAAAAAAATACCGTTTCCAAAAAAAAATAAAAAATAAGTTTTAAATTTAAAAAAAAAAATTTTAAAAAATTTAAAAAAATACAAAAAAAAATGTTTTCGATAGCTTGAAGAAATAGCTATCTAATTTGTTTGGGACAAATTTTGCTAACACCAATAGATAATAAGTTACATGGACGAGAAAGAACACCGGTTTGAACAAAATGTCAAATTTTGACCCCCTCTAACTCAGCAACTTTTTGACCGATCTTGTTGAAAATTTGTGTCTAAGCTACTATCCAATAATACTAACCTTGGTGCAAATTTCATCCAAATCGGAAGACTTTGATTTCAAAAGTTGGGTCACTTGACATGAAATCCCCCATATATATCATTGATAAAAATCTATAGTATAAGATCGTCTGAAAAACGATTGTGCCTTTTGCTATAATTACAATTAATAATATTTAGCTGTAAACCACTTTTAAACAATTTTAAATATATATATCGTTACCTTAAACGCAAAAGGCTCTAACTAACCAAAAATTGAAAATCGACATTTTCATTGATTCTGTTGTGTTGCATTAACACAAATGTCCAATTTTGGAATCTTTCGACCAAGATTAGCGATTTTATTAACAAAAAAACAAAAAGCCCTAACTACAAAATATTATATGATAAGCACTAAAAGACATAATTTAAAGTTTGCATTATATGCTACATTATTATTTGTCAAAACCACTGGCAGGTTTGACAAGAAAAATAAAAGAAAAAATCATTATAAACAGTTTAAGGCAATTTATAATTTTAAATAGTTTTTTGCTTCTCCTGCAAAATTTTCAAAATGTTAGATAGGGCCTTTTGCGTTTTAGGTAACGATATGTATGTATTTAATAAGTTTCGCTATTTCAAATGGTTAGTTTGTTTTTAAATATTTTTGTCGTTATATTTATAACTTGGTGCTAAAAGGGCTTATGTCAAAATATTCACTTTTCAGAAAATTGAAATTATAGTTTTTTTATTGAAGAGTTCTTAGTGAAATTGCGTAGAAAACCCCTTATGATGCTGTGTTCGGTTAAATTAGATATTGGCTGTTTCCACCAAATAAAAGAGAGTAAGAAAAAACACATAATGAGACGATTTACTGCAAATTATTGACATTGGCCCTTTAGCCACCATGCCATAGATATCTCAAATTTTGCTTTTATTATAATACGAGGGCGGATCAATAAGTCCGTGACTTTTCGAACTTCCCTCGTGGTTATATGAAATGTAACACTGCTCCTATCAAGTACCACCTGTTATTAGACTACTGTCAAGTTTTGAGCAAGTTCCGCCATTTACTTTGCGTTTAACAGCTGTTCAAAACATACAACCTCGTGGATTTTTTTAAAAATGGAAAAAAGTGAATTTCGAGTGCTCATTAAACATTATTTTTTGCGAAATAAAACCGTCAATTGAACCAAGGAAAATCTTGATAAATACTATGGGGACTCTGCACCATCGATTTCAATGGTAAAAAAGTGGTTTACTGACTGCGTTGTGGTCGCACAAGTACACATGACGCTGAACGTCCTGGACGGCCAATTGAAGTCAATACACCCGAAAATGTCGAAAAAATTCACGATATGGTATTCGCTGATTGTTGATGCCATAGGCATTTCATATGGCAGTGTGGTTTCGATTTTAAATGATCAGCTGGGTTTAATAAAGCAGTCTGTAAGATGGGCGCGTTTGCTCTCAATTGACCATAAACGTAATCGTGTGACAACTTCAACGGATTGCTGGAGTTGTTTAACCGCAATTCGAATGAGTTTTTGCGGCGTTTTGTAACTGTAGATGAAACATGGATCCATTACAACACTCTGGAGACCAAGCAGCAGTGTAAACAATGGGTTTCTCCGGGTGAACCGGCTCCGAAGAAGGCCAAGGTATTGTTTGTCGGCCAATAAGGTGATGGCAACAGTTTTTTGGGATGCACGCGGGAAAATCCACATTGATTACCTTCAAAAGGGAAAAACAATAAACGGCGAATATTATGCCAACTTATTGGACCGATATAATGAGGATTTAAAAAAACGACGCAATATGGCCAAGAAAAAAGTTTTTTTTCATCAAGATAATGCACGGGTGCACCCGTGTGCAGTCTCAATGGCAAAGTTACATGAATTGGGCTACGAATTGGTACCTCATCCGCCATGTTCTCCGGATTTAGCCCCCAGTGACCATTTGCTATTTCCGAACCTAAGGAAATGGCTCGGTGGAAAGAGATTTAGCTCCAGCGATGAAATTATTGGTCAAACAAATGCCTATTTGATGGACCTCGAAAAATCCTATTTTTTGGAGGGGATACACAAATTGGAGAAACGTTGGACTAAGTGTATTGAGCTAAGGAGATTATGTTGAAAAAAAAAATTTTTTTTTAAAAAAAATGTGTTTTATTCAAAAAGTCACGGACTTATTGATCTGCCCTCGTTATATAACTAGATTACAAAAATTAAAAATCGTACATTTAACAAATTGTTGCGTTTCATATTTTTCGTTGTTCACTTTATATTCCCGCTGTATGTAAATATAAAGGCATTGAATTACTGCCTTAAAATTCAATTTTGTTATTTCAATTTATTTACCCTTGTCCTGTACTAAAAAAATAAAATGCATGTGGTATTTTTGAGGCAATTTGGCCCAATAGAGAAAGTTCATCCATCATACATTTGTCAATTATGCTTATTTTTTTACAATCAATGCATATAATGAACGCTTCGGAATATAATGTTTGTTACGTGCTGTACATTTGCTTAAATACTTTTTATTGACTTCATAATGTGTTGACCATTTTTACCCATGTTTACAAAATGCGTCACTGTTTTTGGTACAGACATTTCGAAAAAGCCTTGAAATTAATCATTTGAAATATAAATACTATTCAATAAAAAAATAAGTGTACATACATTTTAATAAAATTTAATGATCAGTTTTAAAAATAATGAGCAATTAAAACTGTTTGGGCAATTTATGCAAAGAATTCCAGTTTTGTTTTAAAAAGGATTAAAGCTTTTTATGTTATTAAAATATAATTTTAGATTAAAAAAGTATATGTACTGTTTTTTTTCCAATTGTACTGTTATTTTTTTCTCAAATGTGCTGATTTCTCTGATTTCAAAACTGGCACCCTAATTATATATCTAACTGAACGTAGCTTTACAAAGGTCGTGGTAAAACCTGATGTTTTTTCCTGATAATATGTATAATATTGTAACACATAATCTAAACAAAACCAATTTGGACGAATGCATCAGAAGACTGCATTCTAGTTGTTTGTACTAATTCTAAACAATGTTTTAAGCTAATTAATTATACGATTTACTTTAAAGAAAAATATAGTATTTAAAAATACTACTTTCAAACAAAATTAATTAGTTTTTGTTTCGTTAAAGAGAAACTATAGAAGCAAAACAAATTTTGTAATTTTTTTTTTCTCTCAAAATTCTTCTTAATGTCATCATTAATACAAGCTAATTACTGCAGCATGAAATAATTTCGGATGATAGAACAAATGCAAGCAAAAACGACCAGAAGGGGAAAATATCTTTACTAATGTCTCGTATAACAAGGCAAAGAACAAGACTACAAGCAAACATACTTCGAGTTATAATACGAATATATAAAGGCATATTATAAAAATAAGGTGCAATTTGTTAGTTTGTTTGTTTCGCAATTTCACCGAAACAATTGAAATGATTTAGTTTTCTCGGAATTTTTGAATTCAGCAAGAATAATGTTGGTCAAAGGGGAATTAATTGAAACTGTTTATAATGAATTAAGCATTTATACATAATCCAAATTTGTTGGTATAAATTGCTAGAGCTAAGCATGCTTGTCAAAAAAAAGCATTTTGAAACTCCACTCATTAGGTGGTTAAAATAGGGAATGGTGCGTTGATTATTACACAGAAAAAAGTTTTTTTTATCAATTAAAAATATGGTTTAAAAAGTATTTAAATTCAATTAATGTGATAATTGAATCAATTATTTGTTTAATTGAAAGAAAATTAAAAATTTGATTTTGATTTAGTTTACATTTCAGTTGTTTTCAAATAAATTTTGAATTAAAATATTGATTTAATAACAAAAAATCTTAATTGACTTTTTTCGCTTAAAATAAAATAATTTAAACTTGTAGAATTGTTGTTGGGAATTGTCAATATCTAATTAAATAAATTAACACATTCTTTAAAATGGCAAAGTTTTTTGATTATTTTTTTAATTAAAATTAAAAATATAATTTATTGAAAAAAATATTCTCAATATTACAATTTTTAGTAATCAATATAATCATTTTGGTAATAGATGCAAAATTAACAACTTGTTTGCTTGATGTTATGAATTTGGTATAAATTTGCTGATTAGAGAATTTTTTTAATTTTTTCTGTGTACCACACACCACAATATTGGAGAGGGTATTATGCATGTGCCCTGATTTTTCTAGCACCTTAAGCTATTGTTCCTACCCCACCTTTAAGTAAACCGATCGGCTCAGAATCAAAAGTTCTGAGTCAAATTAACGATGTCCGATGTTTCTCCAACTTAGGAGATAGTTTGATGAAATTTGACACAACGACCAAGCCTGTTGAAAATTTCACATAGCCCTCATACAAGCTTTTCGCCTGAATAGAATCTTTCTGCTCAAAACCCATCTTAATAAGTTGGTATATAGATTAAATTTGGTCCAAACTTATTTCAGTGTAATAAAAATCATATTACCAAATTATATTTTATACTAAACAAGATTTTCTTTTAAATAATTTTATGGATATGCTCTAGGGTATTCAATTAACTACTACCCGATTAACTGATCGGTTAATTTAAAATTGGCTATTTTAGATTAACGATTAACCGTCGCACAGTGGCGCCATTTGAGTTTTTTCGTTGCAAAAATCATATCTTTTGAACAGAATAAGATAATTGAACAGTTTAAACAGCATATGATAGATAACTGTTCAGCCTATGAAATGAGCGTTTGGAAAGGGTGCTACGCTTTGTAGGGGTCTACTTATGGGTTATCAAAGTTAAAATTAGTAGAAAAATCAATTTTATGGTAACTAAAAAAAATTATTTTTACATTTTTAGATTGTTTTTATTTTTTTTCTTAAGGGTTTTATGTTTTAAATTATTACCCAACAAATTAAAAAAAAAATTATTTTTTTTTTAAATTTATTTTTTAAATTTTCTGTAAAATATTCATCACAATTCGTAAGAGAAGGTATATCTAAAAGACTAACCATTTCTAAACTATAATTATTTTGTAACTCTATTTGTGACTTCACATGCCGCAGGGAAGAAATAAGTGGATCGGAAGATGCTGCCAACATGTTGAAGAGGTCCTCATTTTGCCTCACCCTTGATGCTTTGAATGTGTTCTGCAATCTATATTTTTTATAAAATTTGTTAAGAGACTCCTGTGCTTCTTCAGAAAGCTCTCCAATTGGCAAAGACTGGTACTCAATTATATCTTTACCATGCGCCAATATTTTATGGACGGTCGGGGTCAACTTCTTCTGTGGATACATTTCTGCTAAAAGAGATGCAGTTTTCGACGCATATTCTCCATATTTTGTAGAATTGACATTTTCTTTGCAGTTTAAAACATCCAAGATCGTTCCCAATCTTTTCACGATTTGATTGTCAATTCCAATGATTCTAGTTACTGCCTCATCATTTTCAAAAAATCTCCTAGAAGTGTTTCCATCGTTTGAGTTACCGTATCCGTGCTTGGGACAGTCTACTTTTAGTCCAACTTGTTTAAAAAAAGCCTCCTGTATTTGCTTCTTTCTGATCTTCTCCTTATCCTTTATTGATGTATTTTCATCGAAGTTTTCCTCCTCTTGTGGTAGGGTATATGCCAGTTTTAGCAAGAATTCCATACACCTTATCCTTGCGTGCATTGGTGACATTCCATATTCGTAATTCTCCTCATTTGTAGAATCGTTTAAATTACCAAAGTTCTTCTGACAAATAATAGTAAAAAATCGACAAAAAAAAATATAAAAATAAAACGAAAAAAGGGGCTTAAATAGGTTTTTGCTAAATTTTTACCTCCAAAATAATTCTGTCTATATATATGTATATGATAACTAATTGAAATATGTTATAATTAAGCAGAAAAAGATACTTATCTTAAATTCTTTACAACTAATTATATAAAATTGAGATGTAACATATTATATATGAAATAAATTGAATTGAATTGAAAAAAGTTCTTCTGACTTTTTTGCAAATCGGGCATGACATTGTTGAGGTTGTTCCTGTCAGTTCGTTTACGACTTTTTCGTCAACCATGGTCAGGTGGAACTCGTAATTGCATTCAATATATTTTCCTTCTCCAATTTGCAGCTTTGTAGGCTTAATCTTGCTTATTTGTTCTTCAATGTCCTTCACCGTAGTCCTTATGAGTTCTGTCGATTCCCTTGCAAACTGAAACATTATTGGTCGGCAATAATGCACTGATGACGGTCGTGGATTTTTCCAGTGTAGGGAATCATCCGATTTTAGCCGCAAAGGAACAACAGATGCCATAAACATATTTCCATCCGATATTGTAGCGTCATCGGAAGATATCCTTTGCTTATAAACGCTTTGTCCGGATGATCCATCGCAGCCCCATTTGCTGATCAATGTCAACTTCTCAGGAAGAATTTTCACTTCCGTGAAAAACTTTGGTGTGGTTGACTTTCTAAACAGTTTAAATAATTTTAAATTGTTCAACGCCATGTTTTCAGTACTTAAATTGTTTAATGGTTTCAGTAATTGTTGCGCCAACTTTCAGGCGTAGACTAATCCAGGCATTATGCTTATTTTGCAATATATAGGCTTATGCTACCATGCCTAAAAATTTATCTGTTCCCTGCATACATATGGATTTAGGCTGAATAATGCAATTTTGATATTATGCACGTGTCCAAATAAGATTTGTGCCTACCTGTAGGGACCATAAGTCAATATTGTTCCTGACCATTTGTACGCCAAAGTATTGTTTATGTGAGGTACGTACCTGCTAATTTCAATGAGTAGTTTTTTTCAAACTATTAGATCAAACTACTGTCAGTCAAAACATATAAGGAATGGACGCCATACAATTTCTGCAACCATGTCTTTTTAAACTTTTTTACCTCTAGAAGCCAAACGGGCACGTACGGGCAGATAAAACCTTTTGCATTATGTAAAGAAATAATCAAAGAACAGGTTTTGCAAATATGGCAAATATAGAAAAATATAGTTTTTTTTTATTTTCCGTCAAAGTTGAAAAATAGTGAAAAAACGGATAGTTTTTAAATAGTGATTTACCAGGAGAAACACAAAGCAAACAGTTAATTTTTTTTTATCATTATACATTTAATAAATACATCAATCAATACAAACAAAAAATAAGGCGATTCGTTACCTATATTTCGTGATATTACACCTGAAATCGCAACAAATTGACTAAAAATTGTGTGTTTTTTTGAAAACCGAAAGTCGGTCAACTTTGAACGGTTATATCTTCTAAACTAAAAATGTGATATTATTAAGAGTGGCATATTTGAAATCGTTGAAAAGTTTCCTGTAACATGGGTTTATTCAAAACTTCGTCGGCACTCATGAAAATTTTGATTTTTGCAACCTCGCTTGCTCTACGGGCGCCACTGTGCGTCGTAACAAAATTTTTAATTTTTTGTTGTACTATAAAATATTTTTTTGTGTTTTTAATTATTTGTTTCGTCTCATATACAAAAGGTATGTGTTTAGAAAATATTTTTTCATACATCCAAAGGAGGGATCTTCATTTTAAATAGGTCTTTGCTGTCAACAGCTTTCTGTTTAACGTACTTTTTATATGGGCATTTCCATTGTGACGTGATGTGATATTTGTACGCCAAAATGTAAAAAAATTAAATGAAGAAGTCAAATTTGTAAAAGGTATTTCTTATATAACATAGTAATAAGCCTATAGTGCTGCTTTATCAGAAAAAAATTTACAACAATCAACCGTAACGATTTGAAGGTTATAAGCAAAAATATGCGCCGGCGTGACTTTACAAAAAACAGAAGTGGATTTTGACTTGCATTACAAAACTGCATACATAAGTCTGCGAATTAAGGAAGACTTTTTGTGTAAACCCTTTTTTAATAAGCTTTGACTTATAAAGATTTATTTTCCAGGTTATCAAATTTAAAAGTCTTTGCTCGTTTTAGGTACATATGGAAAGTTCCAGTGATTTTTGTAATGTAACGCCAGAAAGCAAATAAGCTTGTATTTTAGGACCATGTTGTTGCGCTTTACATAACATATAAAAAAGTAAATTATACAAAGAAAATTTTTGATAAACGATTTAAATTACTTCTGGAGTTACTTTACAAAAAGGAGACTTTTCGGAACTTTCCATATGTATGTATGTGTTAAGTTATTTGTTTTTTCTCAAATTTTCTCATATCAAACCTTTAACAGAATTAACCGAAACAATTAGAAAAGATGAAAATTTAAAAAAGTTAAAACAGGACTCTAATGACATAATGGAATACTTTATACGTAATGGAATACTTTATACGTTAAGAGAAATACAGGTAAAGGACTGGGAAATTAGATATTCTGTATTATGGATTGCGTTCGATTTCTCCCACATCAACGATAAGTGAAAGAATTTTTTCCAAGTCAAGATTTATCAAAACTAAAGAAAAGAATCGCTTAAATACTAAAAATTTTTATAAGGTCTCCTTAAACTATAAATATATCTATAAATAATAAAATTATAAAACAGTTTATTTTTAAATTAATACATAATATTTATGTATTAATTAAAAATATGTGTTATATATTTATAAATTATTTTTTTGTTTGCTCGTGTTAGTTCAAGAATTGTTATGTCATTGCTTTTTTTTTTAAAAATAAACTCCAAATAATAAATAATTTATGCATTTTTATATACTGAAATTACTTAATTTATAAAAAAACTTTATTAATCAGTTAACCGATCAATTACAAAATTGACCGATTATTAACCGATTAAACCAAAACCTCAGTTAATTAATCGAGCGATTAACCGATTAAAGCAAAAGCCCGATTAAATGAATACCCTTATATGCACTTTAGAAACAAAAATAAAGTAATAAGCAATAACATTTTTATAAATTTAATTTAAGAGATAAAGAAGTTTGAAAAGAGAAGACACTAAAAATGTTTAAAGTAGTATTAAATACTTATCATTAGAAGCATTAACTTACTGAGCTACCTAAACAAGGGCGGCAAGCGTTTTTCTAAACATGAAAATTCTATTTCAAATACATTTTCAATAAGACAAATCGACACATCGATTTGTAAAATAGGATTTTCCGGTCGGGTGGTGTCGAGTTCGCGTTCTAAAGGTTTTTTTCGTATAAACTTTATGCGAATTAAAAGTTTTGACATACAAAAAACGCTTGCCGCTCTTATTTAGGTAGCTTAATTAGAATATTTGAAATTCGAGAGACTTGCTACTTTTGGTTAGAAAACATTTCTTTTTCTAAAATAATTTTATGGAAACTTGAAAATGCTTCAGCAACTTTTTTGTAATGACGTTTATTTTTTTTAAATCTTTTTTATGAAAGATCAATCAAAATGCCTAACTGAAATTGTGATGAAAATACAATAAAAATTTAACGTGTTAGCATATCATAAAAAAATTAACTTTCAAACAAAACGTAAAAAAAAATAATTTTAAAAACAGATATTTTTTTTTGTAGAGCTTTCTTTCTTGATTCAAAAAAAGTATTTCCCTTTTTTGTGATTCTTTGTAAGATGTTGCGTAAACATGTGGACACACAAATATATTTTCACAAACTCTATTAAATTTTTACCGGGTACCGCCGGGTAATAAAATATAGTGTTAAACGAAATTATGTATATACAAAGAGGCTCATATGACCGGTGGTATGTATAATTGCTGAAGTATCAAACATATGTTTGCAAGTATATTCTTAGATACTTGCACAAGTGTTAAGAGTGTGACACTTTCGTTTTGCATCACGTGCTACAACACCCAGCACACTCTGACACCATCAACAGCATCCGCATCACCACAGCTTATTGCGGCGTATGCAGTAAAACCGTGCGATACACGACAACGAAATAATCTTCTTCATATACCACAACATTAAAACACATACACATGTCGTTAGTTGCAGTAGCATTTTGTTCATAAATGTATTTTTACTTACTATAAACAAGTATTTCATTTTTAATTTTTTATTTTATTTCTCTGTTTAGTTACTGTAAAAAGGATCATTATATTCTTCTCACTATCTTATTTCATTTTTTTCTTCTTTCGATTGCTTTAGGCTAAATTTTTTCTGGAGGGGTGTATTCCAAGTACTTGACCTAGACAATAAAAGTGGACATTTTAAAATATACAAATACATTAGAAATTACAAATATAATTAGTTTTTAATGATTTTATTAAAAATTGCAGCAGCTAAAATAAAAGTCCACATTTTATTTAAAAAGTTTGAAAATTCTTAAAAATTTAATACCAAACACTTTTGGAATATCCTCAAAATAGTTTTTTATAATACAGCTGCTGCTCTTACCACAAGTACTCACTCATACATCATTATTAGTTTCATACAAAATAATAATCAAGAAAAAAAATGCGTTCTTATATCTACACCGAAGGGCACTAGAATCATTTAGCTATTTTTAAAAGATAAGTAATAATCTCATCATTATAAACAGCACCAGCACCAGCACCAACCAACACCGCCACTATTCCCATAATTATCATTATCAACATCATGATTAAAGTTGTTGAGTATGATAAGAACATTAGTGATGAAGTTCAACTGCATCGAGCAAAATTCTATCTACTAAATACTTATGTAGCTGTATGTAAATCTGTAAGTGTTAGTGAAATATTATGAACGTATGCATTTCGTCATACAACCAAGTCAAAAATGTCAAGTGAAGAGTGACTGATATGGCGAATAACGAGCTCTGGAGTGTCATTATATGCCAAGTGTGGCATTAAGTACCAACAATCACAGCCTCCATCCGTTAAGAGTTGATTTTGTTTTTTCTTTTCCATTTTATTTCTGACATTTCATATTCTATTTGTTGACTTTTCCATTTTGGCTTTTTTATATTTTATAGAAAATTGCGAAGGGGCGTTTTACATGCTTTTTTTATTTTTTTTTTTTTTTAAATCTTGTCAGATGGAACATCAGTTTGTCACAAGGTTTTTTTTTTGTTTAAAATTTTGTAAAAATAAGTAACTTAAAACTTATTTAGTATATAAGCTTTATAGAATTTTTAGCCATAAATATTGCAAATATTTTATTATTTTGAGAGAAGTAAAAATGTTTGGCAATTCCAAATAGTAAAGGCCTTCAGAAGTGTATTTGAAACCAAAATCTGAAACGACTTAGCATATTGTTAATTTTTTTTTTTAACTTCTTATTGTGCAAATTTAATTCTGTAAGATATTGGTGTTGATTGGCTAATCCAATTTAAACTTATGCACAAAAAACAACTTCCGCTGCAAAACTCACTTTTTCGACTTAGCATCTTTTGGAACTAAGCTGTCGATATTATCAAAGAAATAAACATATAAAATGTTTTGTTCATACATATCCCAAACTTACATTAACAAATTAAGGAATGTGTGTATTTTTTGTTCCCACTTTCATTGCTGAGTGTATTTTTCCTTGCCTTGTGGATTTTTGTAAGTATTTTTTATACCCACACTTTCACCATAGTAAAGTATTTGGTTTTTGATTCCGCACGTTAACACATCTACACTTCTCTTCAGTATTTGTTCGTGACAGCGACACTGAATTATAGAACTTACAAAATATTAAATGAATTGAATGTCTGTTCAAATGGAAGAGATTTTTTAGATTTTGCAAGAAACTTTTGCAAGTGCACGTGCATAAAAAAACTGAACTGGCAAATTGTTTTTATTTTGATTTCTTGCGAAAACAATAAAAGAAATTTTTTTTTCTTTTTAATTTGTTTTTCTTTAGCCACTTACAACTACAATTCATGTTTTGAGAATTCCAACTAATTGTAGTGGGGAATGTAAGAAAAGATAAACTTATCACTGATTTATTGTTTGGTATTTCGTTTAAGCTTTGATATCGCTGCAAAAAAGACTTTTTGATTGTTTGTATGTAATTCTCATTCCCTCTGTAGTCTTGTTTGCTGATAGCTTTGGCTTTTCTAAAATTATTTAGGAGAACTTTTCCTGATGATCTGGCCTAAGCAACCAGCGAAATGCGCATAGGAACAGCTTATCCTCCAACAATAAATTTCAGTATTTTTATCAATTATTAAAAAAGGGAATTAAACACAATAAATAAAATCTTTTAAGGAAAAAAATTATGAATTCCCAATAACAACTTTTTAGATAATAAAAACTTTTTAGAAAATGTAAAATGTGAGGAATTTTGAATTAAAAAAAAAAAATTGTGGGATCTGATCAGGTTCTTAATGTATGTAAAATTTAACTAAACATTGACAAACTAAAAATTTATGATTTATGAGTTTTTAAATATAATGTTGAACAAATCAGTGACCTAAACTAGTTTAACTTTTTTTTTACATAAATAGTTCAAAATAACAGTTTTTTCGAATTTTATAACAACACTAAAATTTCTTTTTAAACTTTTATTTTTCAAGCAAAAAAGTCGTTCTTTGATTTTATTTTTTTTTTTTTAACAACATTTATAAGTTATTTCTAATATATTATTCAGCTTTTTAACCAGTTTTCTGATTTTTATTTTATTAACAATAATAAAAGGTTTAATAAAAAAAGGTAACTAAATTTTAAAATATGGGTCCTATTGGTCTAATTTTGGGCGACTCGTTCACGAGAAATGTTGGCTTCCAAAGCGTCAATCGTAGCTGGCTGATTCCTGGAGACCTCAGACTTTTAAGACTTTTAAGATAAACTTATATAAAATATGAGATTTTCTATTCAAATTAATGATAAAAGTTAAGAATATTTAATTCACACTTCCTTTACAATAAATTCCATGATACAATCTATTAAATTTCCAACAATTTCCAGTGTCTCCCTAATAGTTGCTTAAATTGTTTTTCAAACACCTATAAAATTTTAAATACAGTTTCTTTATTAATTCTAAAACCCATTTAGTTCATTGAAAACAAATACAACACTAATTTATATTTTTTCGCCCAAATTATTTGAAATTTTTATAAATGATCCAACTTCAAGGAATTTATGTTCAATATCAAAAACATATTTTTTTTTCTTATTTTTTTTTGTTCTTGATTACTTTGACACACAACGTGAGAAATCTTCAAATCTCTATTAAGCAAATGAACAAATAAGAACACAATTTTTATAAATACTTTCAAAATCCCAAGTAATAAGTTTAAGCAACTTCCCAAATATCATTCATCCATGATGTTGGTACCAGAAACTAAATATGAAAAACACTTTAAGAATAAAAAAAAAAAAAAATAATACAAGAACAACTAAATAAAAAGTGTAATTTGGATTTTGCTGACACTGAGTTTTTAGTGATTTATGGATGTCACCGAAAATGTGCGTTAAATTGTCTACGTATCGAAAATTTAATGAAAATGTCATGATGTTTCTTTAACCATAAACTAAATAAATTAAGATATATTATATAGATATGGATATTAAACAATCTATGGACCAATACATACATATATGTATGCTTATATACAGGGTGGGCCGGAAGTCACAGAACATTGTATTTTTGATATAATTGTTTCCCAAAATCTTAGCAGGGTTGCATAATAGTCTTGTGGCAAAATTTCATGTTACATATGTATCTTGTACGGAAACAGCAGAACTTCACTGCAATTCTGCGCAGTGAAGTTCTGGACAGTGGCACGTTTACGAGTATATGTTTTAGGCTTCGTATTCACGCTTTCCCGTTCGTTGTTGTTTTGGGTTCGTGCTTCAAGCGATCTTCCACTCAAATATTAGTCAGTTACAGATCCCGATGCAGAAAACGAGCGACTAGATTTCGTACTTGAGTATGCGATGGTGCATTATTTTGAAATTTATATCTAAATATACAATGTTCAGTGACTTATGACCCACCCTGTACATATGTAAGTATGTATACAATCTTAAATGCATACAAATATAGAAAATAATTGAGCTGGTATGTATGAAGAGTGTAGGTGTATTTATAAGGCAAAGACCTTACCCCCTATTGTCTTACACACACGTATTTGTACTCAGATAAAAAGATACAAGATATTTATATTAAGAAATTTTATGATACAAATTTGTAACATCACACTGTTTCTTTCTATTCTTTAATTTATACGTATTTGACATTTTTCGCTGTTACGCTCTATAAATGCAAGATTAGTTTTGATTTGTTAATAAATTTTTTTTCCTAAATGCACTGAAATGCAAATAAATCAGCGTTAAGTATGGAGGAGTGATTATTAGGATACAGGTTATAAATTATGCTGATAATTAGATGGGTAGAGAAAAGTCATAAAAAAGGAACAACTTTCCCGTAAATTACACGGCCGCATACTACAAGTGGGTGTGCTCTCACCTTGATAAGCTTTTTATGTGGCATAAACTGTTTTAGTACACTTAATTGCATTTATTTATGCCAAATTGCAATTAATTGGTTTAAGTAACCTTGAGATTGAAAACAAAGTGCAAAACATTTAAATTATATTAATATGGCATACAAAATTGTTCTACAAATCAAAATGCAAATTTCCAACAAAATATTTTCGGTGGAGTGCAATAATGCCTTACGAAATAAGGCCTTTAAGGCTTTATTTCACTTTCAATTGAGAAATAAGGCCTTTATTTGCAAAAAGGCTTTATTGCACTTTGAAAGTGAAATAAGGCCTTTATTTAAATTTAGCCAATTGTGCAATAAAGCCTTTATTTTATATTTTTTGATTCTCTTGCCACCTAAATCTTCACTTATTAAAGTTTTTCTACGTGGCGGCCTGCGGCCGATCTTAGGGGTTTTCTCCTCCATAGGACGCGGCAGGTGGCTTCGCTGAACACAGTTTTCCTGCGCGCGTCTCATTATCTTCCCTAGTGTGACGCGCAAGGAAACTTTATTCAGCGAAGCCACCTGCCGCGTCCTATGGAGGAGAAAATCCCTAAGATCGGCCGCAGGCCGCCACGCAGAAAAACTTTATTAAGTGAAGATTTTCAATATTGTTGCGGTTAAATTAATATTTGTGTATGCTTTTTTTTCTTTTTTTCTCATTTTGGTGGGATTCATTTCGTTTCCAGAAGTTGGATTAATTATTAATGTTCTATTAATTTTTGTTAAAATGAAATTTTTTTATAATTTTTCAATAAAATATAAGAAAAATAAAAAATTTTATTGCTTTATTAAAAAAAAAATTTAAGTGCAATAAGGCCTTTAAGGCTTTATTTCACTTTCAATTGAGAAATAAGGCCTTTATTTGCAAAAAGGCTTTATTGCACTTTGAAAGTGAAATAAAGCCTTAAAGGCCTTATTTCGTAAGGCATTATTGCACTCCACCAATATTTTCAATAGATTAAATAATTATTTATTATCAAAAATCTTGTTTTTGAGAATTAAAATTTTTTGAGAAAAAATATTCAGTACAAGCAAATCTATTCTTAATTTAACATTGAGGGCATATGAAAAACAATTTTAAACCCAACCGTTTCATTACCAAAAAGTAGATAATATATCACGATATTTTTGCAGCGGGTAGATATGAAAATGTTGAGTTTATACCCTCTTGTTAGGTAAATGCCATATATTCGAACGAAACTAATCTTTTATACCTTATATCCCCGTAAACAAGTATTTAATCATCAAAATCAACTTATGTGCAGTTTTCACAAGGCAAGTGGTGAACGTTTAGTAAAATTTATATGAAAAGCACGTTCAATCACCTCTGTTCTAAGAACAGAACACAAATCCATGATTACTTACATACCCAATAATAAAGTTTCTTATTTTGCAAAGCACTAGTGGTACATTTTAAAAAGTAAGCCCGCATTTATGCGCTACGCAATAATACATACAGAGATGCAGTTGGGTAAGTGAACGAATTCTTAATAAATTTAACAATTATGTATAAAATTTGAAGAGGCACGACATTCCCTTACTACGAAGCAGGTTTGGTAGGGAGCATATTAAAGTATAACAATAACCAAAAATTCAGTGTGCAAAGCTGATCGTTACATTCAACAATTTTTATATGCGCTGAATAAAGTGTTTTTATGTCGAAAATATTGCCTCAAAGTGGGAACTTGCCATATAAAATTCATGTCTTCCGTAAGCCATATGGTAAGCGAAACTTTTACTTTTCTCCCTTACAAACCTGCTTCGTTCTATGCTCCATTTTTTATTGGGTACATATAGAGTTTTTCTTTTCACAGACTTTTTCATTTCCCGTGAATTACCACTCAGTATAAACAGCTGCAAAATATAAATGAATTTATTTGAAAAAAAAAAAAAACACAATTCATGAGTTCCATTAAATTAGTTTATCAATGTATTAACCGTTAGTAAAACAAATAACAAATTTAAGTTCTTTATGTGCAAATCCAAAGGCGTTGATGTAAAACCAAAACAGTTAATTGTTAAAACAAAATATTTCTTTGAAAAAAAGGACCCAAGCACATAATAAGCATTTACAGAATCGTTTGACTGTCTATTTCTAATTTTAATCAAAAAGATTCTTGCCAATGAGAAAATACTTTTCCTCTCTATGGATGTTTTTCGTTGTAGTCAAAAGAACATTATACAATATCTGGATACTTTCAGTTTTCCCAGCACTTCCTTCAAAAACTTGTAATTATATTTCTAAAGAAAATTATAATTATATTTCCAAAGAAAAATAAAATAACCACAATTCTAATTATTGTTAAACAGCTAAGTCACAAGCTTTATGTTTACATTTGTCCTTCAAGTTGTGCTGAAAAAAAGGTCAACGAGAAAAAGAAAGACAAAAGGAAAAGAAGAAAAAAAACATAAAATAACAAAAAATGTACTTCGGACTTCAAGAAGAATTCTTGGCAAAAAGTATGAAAAACAGAACATGTCAAACCGACCTGTCCGTGAACGTGGGTTCAATCCCCCGTCAGTCGAGACTGAAAAACTATCAATAAATTTTAATTCATTTCATGTTGTAAAATTCCTTTCTTCATAAAAATAATTTAACGAACTTAAGCCTGATTCAACAATAAAAATATAGATTCAAAATTATTTTCCTTAAATCGAATTAGCGTTTGCTTTACTAATTGCTGCATTTGAAATGTTAAATTTTCACTTTTTTCATCAACTCTTACAGAAAAATTATTTTCAGCATTTTTTGAATTTAATCCAAAATATCTTTAATCCAGCTGCTGTGCAAGTGGGAATAATTTATTTTTTTATTTTCAAAAAAAAATTATTAAATTGTGTTAATTTTTACTCCTCTTATTTTACTAGTTCGCAATGCCTTATTTTTCGAATTTGAATATTCATGTATTTCTTGACATAGCTTATTAAAACTTAAATCAGGAGTAAAGCTGCCATAATTGTTTAAAAAAAATCCCAGGAATTCCAGCACAAATATCCCGGTACTTTTTCCCAAAAAATGTGCAGGATCCCGGAATTTTTTTTCCAGGGAAATATCGTATAAAAAACACATTCTTATATATAAAATATTTGACCGTAAGCGATTTTAATGTCGAAAACTTTAAAAAATCTTTAATATACTTAAATCTCCGTAAATACGCATCGATATGTATTAAACTCAAATAGAGTTATTTTTTTTATTATACAAAATTACAGTGTAAGAGATTATTAATATAATAAAATAAGATTTTTGAATTTATTGCAAAATTATCAAAAAATGTAATTATTTTTTAACCTTTATGTCAACAGCAGAAAAGTTATACTTACGTCAACAGTATGCATACCCGGGTATGCAAGCGCATTTTATATGGGAATTCACATGTTTTGTTGTTTTTTTGTTTTATTTGTAATTTTTTTTTGTGTTTCTCCCACTTTGATTTGTTTTAGTGCAGGAATGCTAAAAATAGCGGTAGTTTTAGCAGACTTATAAAACCCTATATATTATGAAATAAACTTGCAATATTACTTTATTTTAATTTTTTCATATACATACCCGGGTATGGTAGGGATGAAAAAAAGCCGATGTACATGGTCTGGTTTGTCCAATTTTGTTCAAACCTTAGAATTAGTTAGAAAACACTTCTAGTGGGTATATCATGAAATTTAAAAGCGATATGAAAGCCACTTTCAGAGATACAGCGTTATTAATATTCAAAACATACCCGGGTATGCAGTTGTTGACGTAAGGGATAGGAATTAAAAAATTACCACATCCATGGTCTGCTTAGTCCAATTTTATTCAAACATCAGAATATGTTAGAAAACACTGCAAGTGAGGATATCATGAAATTTCAGAGCGATATAAAAGTCACTTTCAGACATACAGCGTTTTTAAAATTCAAAACATACCCAGGTATGTAGCTGTTGACATAAAGGTTAAACTAAAATACAGTCTTGGAGATAATTTGTATAAAACTAAAATTTTAAATTTAGAAACAAAGTACTCTTAACTTTTGCGGAGATGCATTGGATATGACAAACACATTTTAAAACTTAAGTATTCCTGCACCATGTTCTTAAACTTTGGGTATAAAAATTTACAGCGAAAGTAAGCAAGACTGTATGCGTCTCTAAAAAAATTAAAAGATCTAAGGTGCCTCTGGACTTCTTCTTTAGCTGAACCACAGCGTAGGATGGACAGAGGCCAATTCTCGAAATTTTCTTTTAAGTTTTCACAAACGCTTCAAAGGTTAGTTCTTGTAGACTTATCAGAACTTTTACTAGGTATAGGGGTAACCGTGTCTTTAACATTTTCGGAATGCAGAGTCACGTACGTAGCTCAATAAGATGTTTCTTCGATCTATTGTCTTGGACAATTTCGAGCCTTGTGTCTCAAATCTTTCATTCATTGAAATTGGCGACTAAGTAGGTCGGAAATTTTCGGGACTTTCAACTCTTCTGCATCTCAGTTTATTCATTTATCGAATTTTCTAATAATGTTGGCTATTAACTATTGGAATAGCGTCAGACATTGTAGGAAATGCTTAGCTTATGGATTTTGTGGTCTGTTCCAAGTAATCCAAAATTTGTAGGGAAATAATTTTTATTCTCAAAAAAATCATTAAAAATAAGCAGCAAATTAATAAATCGTATAAATTTTTATTCCCCCAGTATTTATGTAATGAATCTTCATTCATCAAATATGAACTTACAATAATTAATCAAATTTTATTTTAATGCTTTATTTTATGTCCTGCCAGTGCCAGACACAAAATTTCGTCATCACGGTTTCTGTTCACATAAGTAGATGTTTATCATACAAATACATACAAGATTTGTCAAAAGCGGTATTCACCCTTTGTATTAAGTGTACAACTCTGTTATATTTAATACGATTTTATACTTCACAGCGTGAGTGTATTTTTCGTATTCATTGTAAATTGATGAATTTGCTGAGTGAGAGAAAGAGACAGATCAAGTTTCTTCAACTGTGTTATTCTTTTCACACACTTTGTTTACTACTGCTTTTTGTGGGATTTTTCAACCACAGCGTAGTATATTTTAGTCTAATACATTTTGTTGTTGCAGTGTTGTAAATGTTAGTATTTTTACTAAAATTATAAGATTAACAAGGTCTACAAGGGACTTTACTATTAAGGGTGAATACCGCTAATGTGAGAACATTTTACTACTATACTGTAAAGCTAAACGGCTAAAGCTGCAGGTACACACCCATCGTTTATTGCGTTTATGCATCTGTTAGGGTATTCATTTAATCGGGCTTTTGCTTAAATCGGTTAATCGCTCGATTAATTAACAAAGGTTTTGGTTAAATCGGTTAATAATCGGCTAATTTTGTTATTGATCGGTTAACCGATTAATAAAGTTTTTTTTTTATAAATTAAGTAGTTTCAGTATATAAAAAAGCAAAAATTATTTATTATTTGGACTTTATTAGTAAAAAAAAAACAATTCCATAAGAAACATAACAATTGAATCACAGCCGCGACTAACGTTCTAAGTTACAATATAATTATTTTTCAGGATAGAAAAAAAACGTTTTTAACAGGCAGGATTATTTTTTTTAATTTTTCTTTTTAGATTTTCAAAAATAATGACAATAAAAACTTTTATTCAAAATATCTAGAAAATCGAATTTTAAATGACATGCTTAATTGCCGTTTATAATTTTTTTCTTAGTGGAAAAACGTTTTATATCCACAACCGCGATGTTATTTAAAACGTTTTTCCACTACGCAAGCGGCTTTTAAAACGTCATTCCACGTTACAAGACCATTTCGTTTGTTTAATTTGCTTGTAACTTACAACGTTCTTCCACTGCCTTACTCTTTGTATCGCATTTTGACGGCATTAAGGTGCATATTTTTGGGTGATTTGATGTTTAAACAGCGTTACAGAGTAATGTTAATGGTAATCTGCAAAAAAAACATTTTTTGCAAAAAGTGGCTTTTAAAACGTGATGTGGACCGACCTCCAGCTTAAGAACTAAAAGACAATTTTTATTCTGTTTGTTTTATTGCTTTGCTATTGAATGTGTTGTTTGCTCTTATTTGTTATGCAAAAAATAAGTATTGAAAAGCTATAAAAATTATCGTCATATCGCCAGTAAAATATCGCCGATACCGGCATATCGGCAAACTTGAAGTATCGTCGATATATCGGTATCGGTATTCATTACTTCCCCAATTTAATCCAAAAGTTAATTTTTTAACAACATTTTAAAAAATAGTTCACAGATTTGACAAAAAGTTATTTGTAAAGTTGCCTAAAATTGTTTTTAAATAAATGTATGTTCACTTATCTATTACATAAATTTCGGTAGCAATTTGCACTGCGTGACTTTGGATATGTTGTGCAGCTACGATATTTACCATGGCATATCTAAACTGTGTATGGAGTCAACTACTTGACATTTCTGTCTATTAGTTTCTAAGACTGCCGTTCCGTTTCGTTCCTTTCTGTAGCAAATATTTTGTAATTACTTTTTCTGTGAAAGGAATCATCTGCTTTTAAAAAGAAAAGCATTGAAATTGTAAAAAAAAAACTTTTCGTAAAAAATAAAAAAACTAATATTTTGTGTCAAATACGTCAATTTTTAAAAAATCATTAATTAAAACCAATTTTTCTAGCTTTAAACAAAAAAATTACAGATTTTTAATATCACAACAAATAAATACATACACACTTTGGCCGTAACTTAACGTTGAATTCTATTTTGAACAGATTTGTCCGCAACAGAACAGAACGAAAAAGTAAAAACAAACAACACATACAGACTTTCAATTGAACAGAAACAAAACAGCTGATTCGTAACAGAACAGAACGTACAAACTAATTCTGCCTTTACAGAGCATTTATTCAGATGTCTTAATAGATGTCTAATATAAGCTTATAATATCTAAGACTACGGTGCTCGGTGGCCAGTAGGTATACTTGGTTTACTTGTTTTCAGAAAATCATCTTTAATTATTTATCAGAGATATAGTGACAAATCTTTTTGTTTGCCAAAGCCCAGAAATATTTGCTTCGTTTGGATCATGATTTTATTATCTCCCTTATCTTACTAACACGTATACCGAAGCGTGCCCTCATAAAGACAAATAGTTCTATTTTTGATTCCTCAGAGATGTTACACAGACCATCTTAGACTTAACCTTGAAAAGAATGTAGTGCTCATAGAGCAGCCTGGCTGCCTGATATTACATACATATAACTATGATACACGTACATGCATATATATACTCATAAACTGGAAGAGCCATGCTCAATGTGAGTGATCACATATGATTAAGCATTATTCATTTATTGTACGGAAATCTCATGAAATCTTAAATCTCTTAAATATATTTCTAATTACTCGTCTAATTGAGAAAATATGATTAATAAAATTTATAAGTGATTACAAGCACACAGAAAAAGTTCTTAAGTTTACTTAAGCTAAATTTGAGTTTATAACACATATGAGATATTCACGTTCAAAAATACAAATGGGCAGAGTTTTAATTATTTTGTACGATTTTTTTTAGGAAGTTAAAGCAAAATCACCTTTTGATACATTTTTTAATTTGCTATAACATTCGGAACAAAAATAGTAGAGAAGGGATGATTATATGTATTAGAATAGAAGTAATTTTTAAAAAAATTTCCTTTAAGGCTTAAAATTGCTCTCCTACAAAACTAAAAAGTGGACTTAAGCACTTTTTTCTTATTACCACAGATATATTTACCTGAAAAGCTCAACCGTTTCTTAATTGTTTATATTTTTAATCAAAAGTAGATAAGTAATTTACTTATATTTTATATTATTATCAATTAAATTCTGTCAAAAAGTTGTTTTTTAAATAACATACTTTACTAAGCTTTGTTTGTTTTTATATTTGTGCTACCATTCCAACCAGGTAAAAAATCTTGATTTGTTAATTCTTTCAGAAACAAGATACAAGCAACTCATATTTGTAAAAAATTTAAATTTAATTGAATTTTTTTATTTTCGAAAAGGGCTAAGGTAAAAAAATAAAAAGTATTCGGAAGGCACAAAAACTGAATATCTCTTAAGGCATTTGATTTTTTGAAGCAGAGTTTTTTCCTAAAATTTTAAGCCTCTGTTTTTTGTTATAATAGTAAAAACAAAAAATTATTTTAAGTTATATTTGAAGAAGAAAACTTACATTACAGTTTCCGGAGATGAGCCCTTTTTGAAAATTATTTTTGAATTCCCGTAGTTTTGGTAGCAAAATGGTATACATATGTGGTGTATGCAATTTATTAAAGTACACGAATATTCAGATAATCCATAACGTTTAAATATATATTTTCATTTTTAGCTAAGATTAACCCTTGCAAGAATTAATGTAAACAAAATATTTAACGAAGGCTTTTTAATAAAAAAAAAGTAAGAGTGTTATATTCGGCTGTGCCCGCCACCGACAGAAGTGGGCTCTATATGATAAATACATATATATTATAAACTAAGCCTCACAAAAACGAACGTCAGCATTAAAATTATTATATTAAGTTATTGACTGACAATAAGAAAGTTTAATGCGTTTCTTGTTAGTAAAATATCATGATTCGAAACAGTTTTAGACGAACAAAAATAATTTTTATGAGGGTAATTTGTATTGGACCAATGGTAAATTATGGACCAATAAACCCAAAATTCTGACTGCTGATTTCTGGTATTACAAAAAATAAAATACAATAAATTTCAACACAGAAGTGTATTTAGTTTTAGCGTTAACAGTGAATTTCACAAAATTACATCATTTTTTTTTTTCCGGCCACATGAATCTTAGTTGGAAGAAATTTTAGCGCAATATCTATATCTGTTAATTATTTTTCCAAAGAGGGCTTTATTTGCTTTTAGTCGCAATAAACGGTTTTCTGAGAGTAGGTTAGTTTAAATGGGGCCTAGGGTAAATTATAGACTGGTCTTCACGAAATTTGGCAGTGTAATTCCGCGCCCCATAAAACTGTATCGTACCAAATTTCATTATGATAGCATTATTTATTACGGTTTTAGGCGTACTGAACTGTTTTCCGGGAGTAGGTTTTATATGGGGCCTAGTGTAAATTATGGACCGATCTTCAAAAACTTTTACAGTGTGATTTCTGGTCGTATAAAACTGTGACGTACCAAATTTTAGTATGATAGCGTTATTAATTACAATTTTAGGCCTACTAAGCTGTTTTCCGCGAGTAGGGTTTATATGGGGTTATGGTCAATTATGGACCGATCTTCACGAAATTAATTCGTTTATGTCATTCCGTGCATTATTTCACCTTTTATGTTAGTTTTTGTATCAAAATTTTCAATTTTTTTAGGGTGGTGGTTCCAAATTTTGATTCATAGTTCTGATCCTACTGAACCGATGTTGCAGGATTTCAATCTCAAACAGCCTAGGATATTTACAAGCAATTTGAGACGAAGTTTGTTCTTTGCTTATGAGTTTTTCGAAAGTGAGCGTGTTTTCAACAGACGGACAGACGGACATGGCTAAATCGACATAGAATTACTCAAGGAACCAGAATATATATACTTTATGGGGTATTAGGTGTATAATAAAAAAGTTTCACACGGAATGACAAACTTAGTATTCCCTAATTCACCACTAGAACACTTCGATTCATTTATTTCAGTTTATTAAGATCTAAAATTAGAAAACATATCCATTCATAAAATACCAAAAACGAAAATATATCATCAAGATAAACATATGAATTACAACTCTTCTTCAACATCTGCCTGCAAATACATGTCGGTTGGCCTATGCAGAATTTCTTCATAAAAAATGTGTATTATTTTATATTTTTGTCCTGTGACGATGTTCACTATTCAGATTTTTTAATAATAGCAATAAAAATAATTTTTAATAACAAATTGACTACATATTCGGAACACTATAAAAAAATTTAAGGCAATGTGTTTTCCTATTGCTAACTAAAACACACAAAAATAAATATTCTTAATAAATATGGAGTTAAGCCCTTTTCGAAATTCATTTTAAAAAGCCACCTGTTTTTCACCCCTATGGAAGGGGTATAGAACCTTTTATTTTCACAGTACATCGGTCTATATATGTCCTCCTCCAAAAACAACAATAAATCCAATTTCCGAAAATTTGTACCTAAGCTCTTTTCGAAATAAATAATTCAATTATATATTAATTCAATAGAAAATTACAAAGGTACGAAACACAAAAATAATAAACTAACAAATACCAATAGGGATTTCACTTAGTATCATAGTAATTATTATCTAATTAAAACACTTAATATTTGTTTAAAATTAAATTATAGAGACACGTTTTTAATTATCCGGGGGGGATAAATGCAGACAAAAATAATAAAACTTGTAAATATACAAAACCATTTCAACAAACACATAAACAAACGGTAATAAATATTTAATAAAACAAAAAATAATAAATAAATCATTGAATTTAAAATTCATAATACATTTAATTAAGTTAATGTTTTTTTTTGTCGCTATTATTATTTTTCATTTGATTTATTCGAGTAGCCAAGTAAAAAATTGATTTTTAATATGTGGCTCATAAATAAAATCATCAATTATAATTATGTTATTAAAAACAGAGAGATAAAGTAAACACATCTGTATGAGAAAAACGTCAAATTTCGATGGGAAAACAAACCGAGAATAGAGAAAAAAGCAAAAAAGACCAAAAAAAATTGTCATCTATAGAAAAAAACATTTATCATACACAATCGTAAAAGGAACAAAACAATAGCAACAAACAACTCAAATAAAACTTAAAAAAAACGTTTTTGATTCCAATAACAATAAATACCACATGTTTACACAACAATGAGTGTGTGTATTATTGCTCTATTTTAGTGCCATTTAAAAAAAAACAGCAAGAACTACAAATTATGATGAGGACAGAGAAAAAATAACCCTTGAAAATTCCAATACAAAAATAATTTATCAATAACAAATACGAATTCCCCGAACATCCGGGCCCACATTAAGCGGAGTAGCCGAATCGAAATTTAACATTAACAAATATAAATTCCACTACCGCTACAGTTGTTATTTACAAATATTTAAAATTTTCTCACAAAAAAATCTATAGAGGATGTTGTTATTTTTATGAGCGAGTCTCTGATAAAAAATGAACCCATATGCAAACACATTTCCATCAATAAACAACAAATAAAAAAAAATATGACAAACAAATTAATAAAATGCATCATTGGCAAAAATAAAAAAAATCATCAGCAAAAATAATCTTTTGAACTACACCCAATTACACAAGCTGCATACCACAAGCGAGTGCACCAACTATCTACCACAAACCACCGAGCCCACAATCACGCAGCCACACGTACCCTTCGAACTAATAATGTACAAAAAAATTCTCATGCCGTTTTTTTTTGCTACTCAAATTTCAATAAGTGAAAAAAACGAAATAGTTTTTCAATTTTAAAAATTATTTTTTTAAAACATGCACCCTACTCTACATCCTGCACTCGCTGTATGCCATATTGAATTACATATTTACTTTGTTTGTACTACAACTACATTCATGGAAATTTCAAAAAAGTTCCAAATGAATTTCAAAATTGAATATTAAATAACACTAGTCTGCAAAAATCATAAAACTTTTTGAGCCTTTAAATAAAAATATGTGGACTATGCAGACTTTAATTCACTTAAGTCAGATCCATTTTCAGTTTTCTCCTGTCGGGCACAGATTTAGTTTCTTGGCATGAAAAAAATTAAAATGATTCCCCCCATTTGTATAAAATTACCAGCAAATGATTTGGAATAAAATTCAATTTAAATCATCTGAACAACACTTCCTTTCTTAAAAGTAAACAAATTGATATAATGATGGTTTCTGGAACTCATCTGACCTCAAGAAATACGTTTAAAATCAATGGTTACATATTACATGATGCCAAGGACCCTCGAGATAGAGCTTGTGGAGGTTCTATTGTTTTGATAAAAGCCCGAATCAAACATTACTTAAGGTGTGATCATCGTGAAGATTATCTGCAAGCAACGGACATTTGTGTCTAAGAGCTAAATCGAAACTTAGTACTTTCATATTTTTACTCTCCATCTAGATTTTCAATATGAGAAATGCAATAATATAAATATTATAAATCATCAGGGCCCTATTTTCTAGCCGCTGGCGATTACAACTCTACATATACCTTTTGGGGGTCACGGCTTATAACACCAAAGAGTCGTGTCTTGTTTAATACAATCTCTAAATGGCGTGGTTAAACACCATGTTGAAGCTTCCTTAGAACTATCTTCCGATCACACACCTACGATTGTTACTATAATGAATCCAAATATAATTGTTTCTCCTTCTGGTTACTTATCGACATCAGCCACACAAATAAATTGTCTAAAATAAAAAAAATATCTTAGTGCCCATTGCACAAAAAATATTCCGCTTAGTACACCGGATAACGTGGATCCCGGCTATTGTTAATTTTGAGTTCGAAGAAGGTGGCAATTGCACAGATCCCCCCAACTTAAGACTTTATTAAAAGAGTGCACAAAAGTGCTAAGAAAGTAACTGCAGTCTAAGAATACGGCTTCGCTGTAAAAATATCTTAAGGAACTTGAGGCAACTCCACAATCAGACTACTCATTATGGCGTGCAGAAAAAAGTTTCAATAGACCAGTAATCTCTAAGCCACCATTAAGAAACTTGAATGGAAGTTGGGCAAGACATGATATTGAAAAAAGAAATCTGTTTGTTAATCATCTGACAAATATATTCACCCTTAATATATCTCACGATATAGCAGTCGAGTTACCGCCTGTGAATGTTAGATCAGCTATTCCCCTAAGATAAGAGTTTAGAGAAATCGTAAAGGTTTTGCACCAAGAAGGCACCCGGTATAATAAAATGCTACCAAGAATAGCAAAGACAATTATTCTTATCATTTTTAATGCTATTTTACGCCATTAATACTATCTCAAGAATGGAAGGTTTCCTTAGAAACAATGATACCAAAGCCAGGAAAGGATCACACAAAAATTGAGTCATACAGGCCTATTAGCTTATTATCTAATAAACTCAACGAATAGTAAATGTTATAAGAACAGCCTTTGAAAAAAAAAAAATATTGCTCAGAACTCTTCATCGATGTGTCTCAAGCTTTGGATAAAGTCTGGATAAAGTAGGTCATCAATTTATTATTAAAGAAGGCGGTTTTTACGTTCTCCTCAGCCAATTACCGCTGGAGTCCCACAAGGCAGCATCCTGGGCCCTCTGTTATACTTAATTTATACTTCGGGCATGCCAACAAACAACTACACCCAAACCTCAACATTTGCGGACGATACAGCTTTTCTAAGCGTAAACGAAAACTGTCAAGAAGCATCTCGTTACTTACAGGATCATAAATTTGAACTGGAAAGGTGGTTAAAAAATGGAGGATTAAGATCAATGAGCAAAAATGCGCACCTATAACATTCACTTTGGGTCGGGAAACATGCCCCCCTATTAAAATCGATAATCAAATAATACCCCAACACTCGCATGTAAAATACATCTAGATCGGCGTTTAATCTGGAGATGGCATATAGAAGTTAAATTAACTCAAATGAAACTAAAAGCAATTCAAATTAATTGGCTTATTGGAAGAAATTCTGTTCTTAGTCTTCTTCTTCTGTTCTTCTTTACAACTCTATATTAAAGCCAATTTGGTGCTACGGTATTCAGTTATGGGGCACTGCCTCGGCTTCTAATATAGAAAAAATTCAAAGGCGCCAAAATAAACTATTTCGAATAATCACTGCCGCTCCCTGATATGTCAAAAACTCAAATATCCATAAGGATCTCAATGTGCCATTAGTAAAAACTATGATAACGAAATATGCAGTAAAATATTTAAAAAGGCTGGAACTGCACCCAAATCCATTAGCTCGAAATATTTTGAATTATGGCAGCCACACTCGCTTAAGGAAAAGAGACACTGCAGCACTCACCCAATCAGATGAGCGATAACCACCTAAATATGTGAACAGAAACCGTGATGACGAAATCCTTTTTGTCTGGCACTGGCAGGACATAAAGTAAATATTAGGATAATATTTGATTAATTATTATTAGGTTATGACGATTCATTATACAGAAAAAAGTGTTTTATCAATTAAAAAAATGTTTTAAAATGTATTTAAATTTAATTAATGTGATAATTGTATCAATTATTTTTTTAATTAACATTTCAGTTGTTTTGAAATAAATTTTCAATTAAAATTTTAATTAAATAACAAAAAATCATAATTGACTTTATTCGTTTAAAATAAAATAATTTAAACATGTAGAATTGTTGTTGGGAATTGTCAATAAATTAACACATTGTTCGAAAGGGAAAAGTTTTGTGATCACTGTTTTAATTAAAATTAAATATATCATTTATTAAAAATATTTTTTAAAATTTTAAAATTTTTAAAATCATTTTGGTAATATGTGCAAAGTCAACAACTTGTTTGCTTGACATTATGAATTTGGAATAAATTTGGTGATTGAAGAAATTTAATAATTTTTTCTGTGATAAATAAATACTGAAAAAAAATAAAAAATCTGAACAACAGTTTTTTTATATAGATTTTCAACCGTTTCGGTGTCTGTTTTTAAAAATGCATAAAAAAAATTAAAAACAATTTTATAACCAGGTCTATTACGAACAAAATAAGCCATAAACCATGAAACTCGTGTATTTAAAAGGTTTGTTGAAAAAAATTTTTTTTTTATTGAAAAATTTTAATCAAAAACTTGTAAAGTGCATAAAAAAGTTGGTCCATATTCGTACATATTTATTATTTGTTCCTCAACAATTTGTTAATGATAAATGTTTTGCATATTTTCAATGGAATTGTATTTGTTTCCATGTATGTGTTCATTTAACAAAAAAAAAAAAAGTGGATGTATTATGTGTGTGATATTGTTTAATCCCAGCGGGAAAACTCAGAATACGTTCTTCAGGCCTTATTGAAGGCCTGCTTAACATTTTTTTGATTCAACTACCATTCTGATCTAACTGCTAAAGAATGCCTCATAGAAGGCATCGGCTATTCCCTATTGAAAATAAGATACACATTCCACATTCCATTCTATGAGAAGGGAGAAGAGAAGGAGTACGATTTTTATTTTGCCAAAGCAAAAGCCAAAGAATTCAGATCGCGTTATAAAATCAAAATTCTCTGGAAAGTACGAGTATTTTATGAGCCATTAACTTGATTGCCTTTTAGAATCTCTGTCGAAAGAAGTGAGAGCGGAAGGCCTACCCCGCAATGACAACGTGTGTAAAAAAGATACGAGTGTGGAATCGAGCAAGCAGGCCTTGTACATCCAAAAGAAGGAGTACAGAGGCCTTCTAGGAGGCATCCGTACTCCTTATTTTTCCCGCTTTGATAATACGAATTCATGTGCATACAAATAAACGATTTGGTTGTTTCTAAAGATTTTTTTTTTTTTGATTTTGTTAAAGAGAAAAAACTGAACAAAGTCAAAAAAACAAAGAGTGTCGTTCGTTTTAATCAAAATTGAAAGAACCGAAACAAAACAATAAATATGAATAATTTTAACTAATTGGTTATGAAGGGCCATAAAACATTGTTTGTTGTATTCAAAAGAGATGGGGACTTCCATAACATTCCCTATTTTTACTAATTTAATGTAATTTAAAATATGACTGGATTTGGATGGCACAATCCATGCGTTACTCCAACTACCGTAAATATCTTATACGGCAAACATGACGATTTTATTCTTTTGAGGTATGCGACCTTGTTTTGCGTATGTCGTTTTTCGTTAAACTGCTCAGGGCGGGGAAGTGGCTTGTGCGTCGTTGTTATTATTTTTTAAGAGCAATCATGCCTTTGTTGATTGTTCCAATTTGTGCGTTTAATTTTGCATAGGCTAAGGTCTTGGCGTCGCGTAATTTCATCGAGTTAAATTTTTTGCGGTTTTCAACTTTATCCTTTGCGATGTCAAAGAAAATTTTATACGTAAACGTCCGATCGAATTTATTTTTTTTTTAAACAAATTTTAGAAGAAAAGTTCTAGTATTCATTTATACAATATTTTTTGATAAAACAAAATAAATTAGTCACTGTGTCAAAGGCGATTTTTGTTTTAGCAAAACTTCAGTCAGCTATAAATGATTCAAGAACTGAACAACCCACCCTGGTGGGATTTGGGTAGTGTGAAGATTAAATATATGCAATCGTTTTTAACCTCACTGTTTTAATGCGTTTGCCATATGGAAAACCATAAATAATTCAACGTAACTTGGTGGAGTACCATTTAAAATTCAGACAAATAACTGGTAGTGAGTGACTTCTTAAAACTCTTATTAATTACTTGTGGATAGTCTAGAGCAGATTCTAGAAATTTTGCCTTGAAGGCTCGAAGGTCGACCAAATTTGTGTTTTACCCTGGCGATATACCTACCAATTGTTTGCCAATGAATTAAGAATTAAAAAATAATGTCGTAAAAAATTGTATTTTTCTAAAGTGCATTTAAAAAAAAATTTATTTAAAACAAATTAAAATGTGGATGTAAAACTGTTATCGGATGTGTTCATTTATTCTTTTTTCTTTAATATTAAATTTATACATTTTTCTTATTTTTTAAACTTTATTACAAAACAAATTTAAACTACACAAACCGGATTCAAATAAAACCCCTTAAAAAGTTCAAATTTGTCATTTTGCTATGGAACTCCGCAGATGCAGTAAATAAATTTGCTATATAATTTGTATGATTTTTGTTTGCTTTTGTTGCTGAATGTGTGTTTAATTTTAAAATAAATTATTTCATTTTAGTCAATTTAAAATCAAATGGCGTGTTGATTTTTATAGAACTATAAGTATTTGTTTATTTCATATTGATAAAAATATAAATGAATAATTAAAAGATATGCATTTTTTTCGTGGTCAATTAATTTTTTTCCGCGTATAAAGAGAAATTAATATTTATTTTAATTTTTTTTTGTTTGTTAGAATAACAAAAGTTTTTTAGTGCTATGGCCTTTAAACTGTTAAGGTGTTTTATCGCAATTTTTTCATATTTATAATTTCTACATTTTTACAAATATTTTTGGGTATTTGGACATTTTTAGATTTAGTCGGTCACTTTGATTTCATTAAGCTTTCAAAGATGCAACTTCCCTGCTCATTTATTTAAACAAGTAGGAGTGCTATTTCAACTATGCCCTTTACCATGGAGCGATAAGAACAGAAAGCGTATAAATATCTTTAGATTAGAAGTAGTTTATTTTGTGCCACGCCTTCCTCCGCACCCTCTCTCACATTTTGTCGGATGAATTCTACACGCAAAGAAAAAACATGGTTGTGGTAAACATATTCTAAGAGCAACATAATATGATAACATTCATGATTGTAGTCAACATATTACGATTATTATAGAATCATATTATGAGCAAATATATTCGTAATATATAATCATAATATATTTCCTTTAATCCTAATTTGTTTTTATTACATCATATTATAATTTAATGTATCATATTATTGTCTTGTCAATAATAATAAATTAAGAACTAATCATATTATTATCATGTTAATCATATTTTTATCATGTTAATCACACTAATATGTAGATTAAATCTAAAGCCGAAAAATATTTTTAATGCATATTTATGCTAATTTACTTACTGGCAACCTTAACGTAAAACTGTTACAGGTATTCCACATCATAAGATGATGCTTCTTTAAACATAATACTTTTAACCAATTATTGTCGTAAGTCGCAATTATTTAAAAATTATTTTATAGAATTTTCATTCTTTTTCTCTTAAATAACACAAAACAATTGTCAATATATTTACACCATTATCAAACAATATTAAAATTTTTTGAGCATTGATATTTTATTTTGTCACACTTTACAATTTTTTTTATGTACCAACAATTTCTTTATTTTTAATTTTTTTAAACTTGGTTTTTTTATAAATAACAAATAATTCAATAGGCACATGTAAAACAAACGACACAATTGATGCAAAATTGTTTTACAAATGGAGATAAAAAAATATTATTAGAATAAAGATATTTTGTTTGCATCTTAAACATATTATGAGAACACGTATAGAAAATGATGATGTTATGGCTATTAAATATCATTAAATGATTGTGAGGAATATAATTTGTTTTCAAAGTTATCGTTATTTAGTTGTTAAACAAATAATTATTTTTCAGTGAACCATACTTAAATTTATAATTGCGATAAACATTGACATGTTTACAGTAACTATAATCCATACCATACTTTTCCAAAAAAAAAGTGTGCCACGCACATTTTGTCGAATATTGTGTATTGTGAATTGAAATGCTAGGATCTAAGATAAGCACCCAGCAAAAACTTGGTAATGACTTGCAATTACTGAACAGCTTATTTTTCAATGACAACTTCATACCATCTGCATTACATAGAAGTAGTTTAGTAATGGCTGCCATATAATCTGATACATAAGCACTTGTTTATTAGCTGATTAACGAAATTAATAATTAATTCATATTAAAATGCATTTAAGGTTTTATTCAAATGTAAAACAAATTGATTTAAAATACATATTTGTCCTTACAGTTTGTTTTTTTTTTTTATTTCTTATAAATGAAGAACTATTTGTAATAGAATTGAATATGAATAATTTAAATACTTAATTGATATCCTTAGTGCAGGGTAGTCAAATTAGAAAGTAAATTAAATTAAAAACACAATTTGGTTGACAAATTCAGTTTTGATACCAATGTTAAGTACCTATTTTAAGGGAACGTGGTAATGACTTATTTAACTCCCTATTTGTAAGCGAATGTGGTAATGATTTTAACTCCCTATTTGTAAGCGAAGGTAAGTAGTTGCCTCCAATGACATCACCACGTTAAAATAATGAGTTAAAATGCCAATGTATAAGTAGTGAATAGTAGTTATATTAGCTTTTTAACTCATTACTTTTCAATGTAAGTTTTTGCTGGGCAGGTAGAAATTACATACGGAATGACAAACATAATGAAGGGTATAATAGGTATTTGTTTAATTCATATTGATATAAATATGAATAAGTACTTTTATATGTTCAACTGTTTCATCACAATTTGTGAATAGTGATAATTTTCACTGATCTTTATAAATAAAAATGGTTTGGCTCTTTGAAATAAATTTTCTAGTTTTAGTCGTTCGCTTTGTCTTATTTCCCTAAATTGTGTTGTCATCCAACGTTCATAGATGCAAATTCCCTGCTCACTTCACTCAAAATTTATTTACATAAGACGTTTTATTAATACAGAATTTGATCATTATATGCACTTGAGCTTATATCTTCTAGTATTTGCTTAGAATGAGGAGATTTTATATTTGCCGAAAAGCTTAAAAATATATCTTGAGCAGCAGATAGCACTTTTTCATTGTGTTAGTCATTTCGTAATGCTTGTAATTTTTTATTCAATTATAAGACTAAAGCTACTAAGAGGTCGTTAAATGGCTTATGGATTTATTATTTTTCTCAAACGTTTTTCTTGAGTTTCTTGCAATGTAAAGATGTTTAACATGGCTAAAAATCTAGATCGTATTATGAAAAACTATTGCTAAAATTGGTTCTTATATACTCCAGTTTTATCAAGTTTATTAGCCGATAACTTTCAAATGCTTTTCTTACGAGTTGTAAACCTATTTGTATATAGTTCTCGTTTTTTCTTGGGCCCATTAAACACATTTTCTTATTTTAGGGGTGCCGCCGTTCTTTCTCCTACTCTATTTCTAATTTTTCTTAACAACCTCCTATGTCAAACTACCATCCCTTTCTGTTCTTTTGTAGATGAGAGTAACTTTTGCCATTCATTTGATTATAGACCAGCTCCCAGCTCATATGGTCTGGTCCCTATTGTTCCAAAACTTTTATATACGAAAGAAAAAAGTAGTTATTTGCATATAACTCGCTCTTTTAAAAGCCGATTTAGCTAATTTTCACTAATATCCCATTAAGTTTTGTTTAGGTGAAAGTGGAAAAACAAGGTTCGTAGATTATAGTAAGACTTCAAATAGCAAATTTTTCTAGATAAAAATTAGGTCATGTTTTTTGGCTTATATATCTATCAGCCGTTTGAGGACCGATCTGGTTGAATTTCAATAGCAAACTATTTCGGACTATATGTGAAGTCAATATATAATAACCTTCGGAAAACCCACTTCAACATCCAAACGGACTGACAACCCGGCGGGCATAGCTTAATGAACTCTGCTACTCATAAGGATCTCCTATATATATTCTTTATAGGGTCGAAAATTTATATTTTAAAAATTACATACGGAATGAAAAAACTATATATAAACGGGTATGAAAATACCTGTACCAATCAAAACTTCAGTATATCGTTTCACATACCAGTTTTTTTATAACTGCAATAACGCGCTTTTTGTGTCACAAATTTGTTGCATCAAAGCGGGAACTCGTCATATAAAATTCATGCCTACCGTAAGCGAGATGGTAAGCGCGACTTTTATAAAAAATTTTGTTCGTTTTTATATAAAATTGTATTGTTCAAATATGGCTAGACCATTTTAAAATATTTCAAAGGCAAATTAACGGTACCCGAAGTCCCAAATTTTAATTTTTGTACAAAATTAATCTTAATTTTAAAGCACGTCATAGAGAAATCGAATTAATAATTTTTTTTCTTTTTTTTAAAAAGTACCATAAATTGTAACTTGAAAATGCTTAACATTTTTGTTACCATCCCTTAAACACGAGTTTAATTTGGAATTGGTTCATACTATTTCAAAAAGCACAATTCAGCAACATTTACTGAAATTTAAAAAAAAAGATGGTACATACATTGTTATTTTAAAAAACCATCTTTTACACTCACAGTATTCTGTACGTAAAATTAACTGAAATTTTAATATAAAATAAATGAATATTCAGTTAAAAACCGGTCTATTTATTTTTCATTTATTTTTGGCGAAAAGTTTATTTAAATTTTACTGTCAAAAATTCAACTGCGAATTCCGTAAAACAAAGGAATTTGCAGTTATTTTATATAAATTAACTATAAAAAAATAACTGACAAAATCCGTTGAAACAAATGAATTTTCAGTTATTTTATGTAGTTCTGTAATTTTATATAATACAGGTTTTACTCGAATTTCTAAAAAATACCAGACACCTGTCCGCTATTTTTTCTAATGAGAGAGAAAGAATATTTTTTTTTTTAGTTTACTTACCCCGTTATACATGTTTGCTTTACTTTTATTATACTGACCACTTTGTTTACAGAAGAACTTTCCATTACAAGACACCAGCAGCATGACCGATATGGTAGTCGCAATTATTTAACTTTAAAAATTTTATATAATTAACTAAATAATTTTAACAAATAGAATACGGAAGATTTCTACACAAAACAACCAAATCGTTTTTTACATTTACTTTTTGCCACAGATCTATAAATAGATAACTGAAAATTTATTTTTTGATAGTTGAATTATATAAAATAACTGAAAATTCATTTGTGTTTACTGAATTTGTCGGTTATGTTTTTGATAGTTAAATTATAAAATAACTGAAAGCTCATTTGCTTTTACGGAATTGTGGTTAATTTTTTATGGAATTTGCGGTTGAATTTTTGACAGTAAATTAACTTTTGGTTAAAATTGAATGCAAAATAAGTAGATCGGGTTTTAAGACAGTTTACAGTTGTTTTAAATTTCATTTATTTTACATACCAAATACTTTTACTTAATCGACTGGCAATATTAAATGCAACCGAAAATCCGTATTAAAATGCACTTAGTATTTTGAATAAATGTTAGAAACAGTTAAGAAAAATGTGCTTGGAATTTTAAATGTTTATTTATTTAAAAATGACTGAACGGAATACTTCTTGAATAACCTACAGTCCGTTGCTGTAATAATATTGTGAGTGTAGTTGTTCATTACTAGAACTCTGTTGATTGACTTTTTTACAATCTGGTGTGAGTTCCGTTTATGTTTGTGCTGTAAATGTATGAAAAATCAAAATACATCGGCTCCTGATTTATTTGTTTCTTTATTGAAAGTTTCAATTCATAAAAATATAGATCCGTAAGAAATTTTCATTATCCTCATATCCTCGGGAGTTTTTTCCCTTCTCCCATTTTTTTCTATTTAAATTCAATTGTTAAAATGGGGGGAAAACCTACCATGGAATTTTTATTCATAATTGCGTTGTGTATGAACGAAATTTTTAAACTAAATTAATATCAAAAAATTTCTTCATTTATATTTCTGAGACGTTATTAAATTTTTAAGCATCTTTTTACGTTCATTTACTTTACTATTTTTGTATAAAAAAAAACAAATTTCTATAAATTTAAATATTTGTCTCGCGGCAAATGAATACTTTTTTTAATAGAATTCTCTAGTCAATGCAACAAAAATTAAATTAACAAATTTTTCCCCAGATGTCCAACAGCATGGCTTAAAAATTTTCCTAGAATCATTATAACAATTATGTCTTTTGCGTTTTCTTCTTAACATTTGGCATTCATAACTAATAAATATTAAATGTGTATTTTTATTTATATTTGCAGCATATTCATAACTTCAAAACAGGCCAACAATTTAATGTGAAACAATTCGTAGAAATATTTCATAAAAACTTACAATTTAAATTTTCAAACAAACAAAAAGAAGAAAAATGAAAAGAAAATAAAATCTAATTAAACTAACAGAAAAAAATTAAAGCAACGTAAATCAGAATAGAAAATACAACTACTACAATTGGTAGTAAATCACAAAAAAAAAAAAAAATTCAACAACAATTGCCCATTAATAAACCAAAAAGAAAAAAGCCAAAGAGCAGCAATGAAATCTACATAATTTAGTTATGAAAATAAAAATAAATCATTTAAATTAAAAATAAAAAAAAAAACTTAATGAAAACATTCTAAACAAGCATTAAAAAAAGCAACATTTCCAGTCAACATTGTTGCTGTGAAACATGAGTATAAACAAAAGGAAAACAAGTTCCAATAAAAAATGTTCTTCTTGTTTTGTCAACCGTATTTACAAAAAGATTTCTTCAACACACGAAAAAACATAAACACTTACACTCTGTCACTCACTTACTCAGTCAAGAAAGTGTGTAGAATGAAAAAATAGAAAGAAATTTAGCTGCGTGTGTGTGTTTCTGTTGTTGGCTGGCAATGAACAAACGGCAACAGACATATGGGAGCTTTTGTTATTGTGTTGTGTCAAAGATTAGTTGCACATGTAACGGTTCCGGGATGAGATGGTAAAACGGAAGTGTAACGAACCCAAAAACTACCAAAGGCTAAATAAAAACGAAAATATTCGTGAGTTTATAAAAACCAAGAAGCAAACGTTAAATAAAAATACAAAGAAATTTAAAAAAATAAATTTAATAAGTTAAATAAAATTTGTGCAAAAACTTTAAAAAAATTAATGAAAATTTCTTAAAAAATCCATGAATTAGGAAGTGATCATTAACCTTAATTAAAATTTAAAAGAAATTTTGCAGAAAGTATGCTGTAATTAAAATAAAAAAATAAATAATAAGTCAAAAGTCTTATATTTGGCTGTGCCGAATTAATACCCTTCACAGAGAGTAAAAATATTTCAGGAGTGTGATTTATTTGGAATTTAATTATAAACTAATTATTTAAAAACTGACCTTACAGTAATATAATTCGTCGTGATTTTATGCGCATAAGGTCTATTCCAAAATTAGAGTAACTAGCTGCGGGTATTGAGGAACCCCTATTTTTGTTTTGGCGGACCTTCGAAAAGGTTTTAGCAAACTCTTCATCTAACTGGTTCGTATGTGTTTCTGAATCGATTGCCTAACTAAGTTCATCACAAAAATTATATTTTCTTAGCACTAAAATAAGTGATACATGAAAAATCTGAGGTCATTAGAAAAATTGGAGGGTCATGTGGAACCCCCAGGAGGGTAATACGGATAGCTATAACATATTACCAGAAACAAAATAGTTATATAAAAAAATCAATTTTGTGTATAATTTTTCAGTTTAATAAATTTCTAGGCATAAATTGAAAAAAAAAATTAATTAAAAAAGTTACTTCTCAGCCTTCATGACATTAGCCGATTGTCAAATTTTTTTAAAACAAATTGTATATATATTACAAAACTTATTAAAGGGCACCACTTACCAATTAGAATTATTATTTAGTTAAAACATTTCAAGTCTTGTAATCAACACAAATAAAATATCAATGTTTGGAGCAAAATGACGGTTTGAATATGCGCACAAATCGAGAACACCGGATTTCACTTAGCCATCTTCCAGACTTGCAATTTTTATTGCAACAATTATTGAGTTTATTTGTCGTAACAGGGGTGAGAAGATTGGGGAGGGATACCTAGTTTCATGTATTCTGCAATTCTGTTTTGTTTTGTTATTCTCACACTTTTTAACTTGAAGATGGTGAAGACGAAAGACGATATCAAAATACAACAATTGCAAAACTATAATTTGATAATCCAGACACTTGTGCAATTTCAAAGCAGAATTTAAAAAATGCAGCAAAAAAAATTGCAAGTCTGGACGATGACTTACAGATCGACACAAAAATAACAGTGCGATGACTTACTATTCATGAGGGGATTTGATGGCGCTTTTGGTAAATTATTCACCGATCTTTACGAGCGTTGGTAGTGTGGTTTCTACTATTATGAAACTATGACTGGTCAAAATATCATTACACTTAAGTTTTAAGCGTACTAAAATTATTGTCGAGAGTGGGCTGTATATGGGATCCATGGTAAAATTTCATCCGATTTTCAGGGAATTTAACAAACGAGTTTGTGCAAAATTTAAAAACAATTGTTGCATTCCGCAACAAATTTATATTAGTTTTTGTAGCAGAAATAAAAAGTTTTTAGGGTTGATGTTTCACATTTAGGGTTATAACTCATTTTCCGACTGAATCGGTTGTGAAAACAATTTGACACTAATGTGTTGCACTCAAAAAACTTGAGTGTTTTCCATATAAATTTTACAACTCGTCCAAGCACTCGTGTTGTGAAAACAGCACATAAAATTACTTTAGTTCTTTGAGTTCGAAAGAATGAGTGATTTTTACAGACGTATATATAAATATATATATATATATATATATATATATGGGTCATTCTACGTAAAGAGGTTATCTGATATTAGGAATGGCGGCGTGATAAAAATATTTAAAATAATAACTTTTTTCAATATAATCGTATTTAATCAGGTATTTTGAATGCATGTTTAATAATGGCCAGTCAAGTAATCTACTTTTACCGGTTTTTAAAGCGACCAGGGGAAAGACATGAAGGCCAGGACAGATACCTTACTTTACAAGGAAAATTGAAAACAAACCTTATTTTCGTAAGAATCAACTTTTATTATTCAATATTTGGCGATGGTTAAGAACAAAAATAAATTAGACTAAAATTTCCATACAGTCTTATTTTATGTAACTAAGAAAACAAAAATACTTAGTATCTGCTTACATAAACGTAGTCGAAAAAAAGTAAATTATTTAATTGCACAAATTTGCAATATAAGGTAACAAAAACATATAGAGCATCAATGCTTCAATAAAAACTTTAAACTCAATAAGAACTTCTACTTATAAAAACAAACATAAAAAAATATAACGATTTAGATCACGCCTGTTCAAAGAGGTTAACACTTTCGTCAAAAGCATAAAAAATCCTTTGTCCTCTAATTTTTAAATTGGGGGCTGTTATGTTGTTCATTTACAAGCTGGCATGCCTTCTCGGAAACTGCTTCAGAACAAGACTGAGAAGACACTCTATGCTACTTTGACTTTATATAATTTATTAGTGGTTCGTCGTCAGATTCACTTTCAGGCCCATATACATTATCAACATTAAGGCGCGGTTTGGTATTCATGGAAGCAAAATCCAAAGTGCCGACCACAAAATGATTGCACACTTCAAGATCACAGAAGCAGCTTAAGCTCTTCATTGTCAATTTATTGGGGCAAAACATACTTCCAGTAATTTGATGGACCTTCATGGACCTCTTTTTTCTTTGAAATGTCTTCGTCATCAATGGTGAACACTTTTACATTAGGACAATTTTTCTGGAGGGCGTTAGTTAAATCTTCCAGCGACGAAATGTCATTCCCAGCTCCAACAAGTCTAACTGCAGTCTTTTTGCACGTCGCACCTAGTCCATCAGGCGCGCCCTTGCCGTGACCGGCTTCGTGGTAATTCCACGTGAAAATATAGTGTATATTGAATATAAAATAATATAAGTACAATTCAAAGAAATAAGTAATATCTCACTTCCTTATCTACCCTGGACGCAAAATTTCTACCCTGGCATCTCATGAAGCAGGGGAAATACGGCAGGGGAGAGATGTTTTCATTACAAAACTAGCACAATCAGAAAAATATGAATTGTAACGAAAAAACAAACTAACACAGTATATTATACTGAAATTAAAATAAATAAATATTACAGACAAACTTAAACCACAACTAACATGCGAATAAAACTCACCAGTGGAGATACATCAATCACTGATACGTGCGAGCGACCCGAGTGGTGTGGTCGAGTTATCGGCCCAATAAGAGTACTCTAGTGGCTCGCGCGATTTTTATTGTTAAATTCACTTCGAAATAAATGCTCTGCTATTTAAATTTACAGCGTCAACTCATTTTAGAGGCATTTTTAAACGGTCGAAAAATGTGCAGGGAAGGAGACTTAAAATACGAGGGACAAAAACTGTGTAATTTTTTTTAATAGAATATGAAAGTAAATTGAAAGTTTATTTCAATGACTATCATTGTTATTATACTACTTTTTGTAATAAATATTGATTAGATGTTTAATGAATTAGTAATGCATTAAATTTCAAAGATTTTGTTACAAAATAGTAAAGGGACAGGCCAGGGTAGATACTTTTTTCTAGGTAAACATGAAATTATGACTAAACTAAGCTAATTTAGGTATTGTAATTTATTGTCAAAAAAGTATACTTTATTGATTATTAAACACGTTTGATAATTCCATAAATTTTCAAATTATATATGAGTTTTTAATGTAGCCGTCGATAGTACCTATTAACGTAGAAACACCCATATATATATATATACTTGTAGGATGTTATAAGAATATAAAAACAGTTTCACACATAGAATACAGCGTTAGTGCTGCCAAAAAAATATCAAACTTATTGATACCAATATGCTGCATTAAAATATCAACAAATTGTTATCCATCATTTTCAAATCTTCACTACGGTTTTAATTTTGGGGCATATAATATACCCAAGTAATTTGATTTATTTAACCTGAACCACGTTACCAGATCAATAAACTTAAGATTTTTAAAAAGCTTTAAAATTATAAAATAATGTATGAATGGTTTCATAAGTACTTTAACTTGACCTTTTTGCAAATGATTTTACTAGTTTCTTAGGTGTGTAAATAGAGCTATTGCATATTTTTTTCATAAAAACCTAAAAAATTTTTTCTAACATTATGATAGTTTCTAAGAAGCCACTCCGCTGGGTTTTGGGTAGTGAGTATTCTAAAAGTGTATTGGTTGCGGGTTCGTTTCCCGATAAAAAGAAAGTTAGAAAATGAGAAAATCCAAAACTGTTGCGAAAACAAAAGAAATTAAATGAATATTTTTAGAATTATTAAATTTTATTTTAGCAAATATTTGGGTTGTTTACGAAAGGCTGGTTGGTAAGCAGGTTATTTTAGTATATAAACAGCTTCAAAATATATTAAAAAAAAAATTTTTGAAGATATGTATTTTGTTGTTGTGAATATAACTAAATAACCTGATAACCAGCCTTCCGTGAACCACCCAATTATGAAAAAGACTTTAATTAAGATTGTTGACAAAATAAGCATAAAATAGCTAAATGGTGCAAAATATATTAATAATCAAAAATAATTCGTTGGTTGATTCCCAAAATGTAGAAAGACTTGTCTACCCTTAACGCTAAACTCTTCGCAAAATCCACGCTAAAGAGACGATAAATTAAGCAAATAAACCCTAAATAAATCTAAGATATTCTAATATTACATTTAATCCTTAAAGAAGGCCCCAACAACAACAATTCCCCGCCCCCTTGTTTTCAACGTTCGCTTTGAATTTCATCGTCACAAATCTTTTAACAAACTCCAGTTTTTAATAATAGCGTCAACAATTTCCCTCCCCCTTTTTTCATAGCTCACTTCGAACTTTATCTTCACAAATGGATAACAGCCCAACTGGAAAAACTGCAAGCGCTCTCATTTGTGGTCCTTTCGGATGCTCCACAAACAATTCTCTAAATGGTCATTCAACTCTTCTTTTTTTTAAAAAAATGTTGATTGAATGCAAATATTTTATTAAAAAGATTACAAGCTCAAATTTTTGTTTTAAAATACGGCCTGTCATCGTCAGTCATCGAAGTTACGCAAGAAAATTATTTCTAAAATTTACAAATAATATTCAATTACAGCTACTGATTTGCTGCATAGTATTACCAATGACAATTATTTATACTACTTCTTACTGTTTTTTAGAAGACCTGTTAGACGTGAAGGAAGTGCTTTGGCATCCAATGATACGCTGTGTAAATTAGAGATACATTTGAAATGATGCTGGCAGGTTTATTGTCTTAAAAAAACCTTTTTCTCGGTGAAAAATTTTCAAGTGAATACTTGTTTCGTATCCCGTAAGGTATCCAAAATTTGGCATGGAAATAATTTTTAACTTTCCTTAAAAGCATTTTCTTTTTATTTTTTATACCCTTTTTCGGCGAAGGTAGAAATGGTTCATATGGTTACCTTGTAGGTTTTACAAGAAAAATAAATTATAAACAGTCTTATGCAATTAATAATTTTAAATAGTTTTTGGCTTCCCCTGTAAAATCTCAAAATTGTTAGATAGAGCCCTTCGCATTTTAGGTAACGATATATATTCTGGTTTAAAAAAAAATTAAATTAATTTGTATCATTCCGTTCTAATTGCTATTAAACAATAATTTTTGATTATAAAAGTTATAACTTTTAAATTGGTGAGCTAAAGCAAAAGACTTCCAGTTATTTGGCTAAAATTAAAAAATAATAATGAAGGTAATTAAAAAAATAGATTCAGGGGATAATTTTGCACAAATTTTTTTGAACATTCTAAAAAAAAGCCGCTTAAAAGGGCTCGAACCGACCATATGATACCCTCCAACACAAAATTTAAGTTAAATTTTCGAAAGTGTGCTCTATTTGGGACCTATGGGCAATCATGGACCCGTCTAAATAAAATTATATTACGAGGTTAAGATTCGTGTAAAAGTTCATTGTACATAATATTATTTAGATATCTATATGAGATTTGTTTGCCATCAAGAACCGACCATATGATACTCTCCAACACAGAATTTGAATTCAATTTTCGAAAGTGTGCTCTATTTGGGACCTATGGGCAATCATGAACCCGCCTAAAAAAAATTATATTACGAGGTTAAGATTCGTGTAAAAGTTCATTGTACATAATATTATTTAGATATCTATATGAGATTTGTTTGCCATCAAGAGATTATGGTTAATTTAGGACTACCAGCACAACATTTTGTCTTGATATACTAAATATCGTAAAAGTTATTGTCGCAAATAAGTATGTCAAAACCAAAATTTATAAGAAAGTTATGGCATTAAAATCTATTTTCGGGAGTAGCAACTTATGCAAGGTATGGTCAAATATAGACTGCTTCTAATAAAATTTGGCAAGACCCTTTAGATTGCAATACAATAAGTTTGGGCGAAACTTAATTTAAATACCAACATAATACGGTAAATGGACTCAGAGAGTGATTCTGAGTCGATCGGTATAATAAAAGGTGGGTCTAGGCTACAACCACCAGTACACATACACTATTGAGGTGTGGGCATAATGAGTGGAAAAAATCTCAAATTGCTATATAGCAAAATTAAGAAGCTGCAAAATTTCGCGTAGAAACTTATGCTTTAATTAAGGCTTATTTATATAGTCTAAACTAGAGGAAAAGCAATTTTAAAATTAAGTTTTTTCTCTAAAATAAGTTCCAAAATTGGCATAAAACAATAATTTTTTTTTTTGCATGTCCTTACTAGGGACTGCATAGTACAATTTTGACCAGATCTAAGCAATTGCCTCTATTAAAATTCGTAGATAAATAAGAATAAAAAGAATAATATTGACGATAAGACCGCTTCTGAAATAAACACTTATTTTAGTTTAAGTAAATCATAAATCAAATCTATAATAATTTTTTAATAATTACTTACCTTCCAACTCCGGAAACAGAAACTAAAGATTGAATTTATCTAACAGAACTTCAACCTCAGCGACAAACCAATGAACTTTTTTTTTAAACAAATTCAACTTAAATGATAAACAATGCAATGGCTTATTTCTCTGTTTGATTTTTTAGCTAATTTTTTAAAAAAATAAAGGTAAAAGATATACATATGTAAGAACATAAATATCTACTCGCCCTTTGTTAAGATTAATGTTAGTTGGTTTCAAATACAGAACTACAAGTCATTCATGTAACCACTAGTTTTATTAAAAAATTATTTTCTTTTGCAAAACGTTTGACTAGATCAAATATTATTTAACAGTTTGTAAATTGCTCTTAATATAACTCTTCAAACAAATAAACAGGCATGTCACAAATTCCGATCGGAATGGTTTTAAACCCGTATGTTCAATTCCGATCGATTTAGTTTTAGCTTCTTCAGATTCCGATCGATTTTGCTAAATGTGTTTTTTTTATAACAACGCTGGTTTTACAATTGGATATGGCAACTTTACATAAAAACCATATGATTTTTGTGTTAAGTATGGCAATGAAACAGATGTTAATTTTCGTTCAATGAAAAAAGTGGTTTGTGAGGAAAAAAGGTGGCAACGCAACGGTAAAGAATTTATTATGTTTTTAATAAAATCAATAGAAAGTAAAATAAATAAATCAAAAGTTATAAAAATCGGTTATAAAATACGGAAACAATCAATTCCACTTAGAAAACCAGCAACTTTAAGAAAAATACGTAGACAACCGTAAATTAGTATTTACCGCCATATTCATAAAAAAATTTTTGATTAATAAATGGTTTATTAAAGAATTTTTCGTTTCATAAGCCTGCTATAAACCTCAAATATTTTTTTATGAATATGGGGCTTAGTCAATAGGCACATCATCATCTTTTTACTCCAAATCAGAGAGCAATTACAAAAATTATTTTTTTATCATACTTGTCTTGTAATCGATTTAGTTTAAAAAATAGCAAATAACTTACTAAAGTGCATTAATCGATTTTAAGTTTGAAATTTTATAAACAGGTTTTACAAAAATGAAAACAAAAGACGTCTTTTGCTGTTTGGAAAATTCGATTATAAGAGATATACGGCTATTAAAGAAAATCGTGGGTATTTTTTATAGCAGTATCATTTAAACAAGTTTATCTTAGGAAATTATAAAATATCCTTTAATAAGCTGCAGTTAGGGATCCTTTATTATTTGTAACATGCGAACAAATTATATACAATACATTAACAATCTTCAAGATTTTAGTTGCATTTAACTTCGTTATTGTAATATTAAAAGAAAAATCTGGCTACTTTCTGACATATGTTTAAAAATCAACATGCTGCAAGTTTCGCAGTAGTGTGTGTTTGTTTGCACATCATTTTCTGTAGCTCTTCACTTAATTAGTGTCAAGTAGTCATCCATCATTTGGCTCCTTTTGCACACAATAATTATTACATTATGCAACTTGAGTGAAGAGACAGATGACAGCAGACATATGATTTTGCAACAAAATACACAATTTATATAATTAATACACAGCATTAAAAGAAAAAAAGAGCAAACAAACAAAAAACTTAATGAATAAATAAAATTAAAAAAAAAAAAAATAACTAAGAGTATAAGACATACATACATTAAAAAAAAAAAATTAGAGAAATAACAATTTCAATATAAAACTAAATAGAAATTATGCAAATAACGGAAAATAAATGAAATTTAACAGACTTAACCTGCTTGTGTAGTAATTATAATCAAGTTGAAAAACATAGACGCAACATGTTGTTATCACTTGCATCTAACAGCAACAAAAACAGCATTATTTCTAACCATGGCAAAAACAACAACAATAACATTAAAAACAATAATTGTTTAACAAGTATGACTTGTTTATGTGGGTGTATTTCTTGTTGTCACTCAAATGTAACAACAATAACAAAAAAAACAACAACTCTGACAACACCATCATCAACAAATACTGTAATTTCGTCATCATCAAGAGCAGCAACAAAAACAGAATTAGAAACAACAATGAAAACATCAACATCAGCCTCATCATCGTCCACTAAGGACAACTCTAATTACATGCATTGTGCAAATTCAACATTCAACATACACACATGCTACAATTGTGGCAATAGCAGCAGCAGCAGCAACAACAGCAACAACAGCAGCCACAGAGGTAGCTGCAGAAAAAGCAACAGTACAAGAGGCAACAGATTTTGTTTAATAAAAAGCAACAGTTTTAGAAATTGCATCTTCAACATCAACAACAATTTAAACAGTCTCATCAAGTGTTTTGTTGTTTTGATATTTTTCACATGTTGTGGTAAGTTTTTTTTCCTATATCTTCCTATTTTTTTTTTTTTTTATTCACAGGACAAGTTTTTGAAGGCACAAAAAAAAATTTTAGATAAGAAAGCAAAAATGCACGAATATTCGTACAAAATAAACTGTAATGAAAAACTTCTAATTACCCTGAGCTAGCAGGAAATTGTAACAATCTTGGCACCCTACTGGTAAAGCTAATCCGAGAACGCTTAATTTTTCGATGTTAGCAGTTTTTCAAAGTTAAGCTCGTATTTGCTATTGAAAATTTCTATACTAAATTATCATAAACCGATATTTGTTATACTCTTTGGATCATTCTTCAATTGTAATGAATCCAAATCTGTTTAATAAAATTCTTCACAATTTTTTTTCGCGATTATTACATACAATATACAAATTATTATAACATTGTAGTTTTTATTGTAAAAATATGTTTTTGCGAAATTTTTTTTTATTTATCTCTGTATATTGAATTAATTGTAAGTCAAAACCAAAGAAATTTTGCGAGAAAAATACAGCATGTTGAAAATTTAAAATCGCGATTCGAGCGCTTACTTTAATAACGGCTATCACCATTGAATTCAGCGTACGATAATAAGATTTAGCAGTAGCTTGCCCAGCCTGTTAGAATTTGAGACTAGCACAGTGTAATCAATAGAGTTAGGAAAAAATTCTTTCAAAAAATCACGAAAAACAATTTTTTCCAGACAAAAAATATATAACGAAAAACCTATAAAAATATCTATTTATGGTACATAACCCAGCAAAAACTTTGCTTACAAGCAGAAAAATAAGGAGAACTTGACGAGAAGACTACTTATTTTTCTACTAGAAAAAGTACTTATTTTTGTTCCCGATGTCCCAAAAGTAATACATTATAATTTGGCCAATTATAACCTAAAAAATAATATCTTTCTTTTATACTTAAATGTTTTATAAAAATATGTAGTTAAAAAGAGACAAAAAATAAGTAGTTACAAATTGAATTTCAAAAAGGTTAAAACACACTTATTAAAATTGCTCTTATATGCATGTGAAATCTTATGGAATTGTTGTTCAAATAGTGCTTTGGGTGGTTAAAAACATTTATAGCTCTAACACTCTAATAACAATGTATGTAAAGATATATGTAAATGTTTTGTTGTTCAAAAAAATCGTTAACATTAGATCGAGAAATATACTGCGGGGGTAATTTTGGAACATATTTATGTATATATTTACATACATTTGATTGATTTTTGGATTTTCCATTGATTTCACATTGAAATTATTCTTAAAATTGTACAGTATTATATATATAATAACTTATTTAAATCAGTATTTTTATGTAATGTATAATTATGACTTATTTAAGATATAAAAATAAAGTTATTATTTAATATATAACTAATAATCCAAAAAGTGGCGAATAAAACTACAAAGTAATGAATTCAGGATTGTTAGCAGTGTGGCCATTTTGGCATTTTTGCAGCTAAATTTAGCATTAAAAATTTCAATTTAGCTGCAAAATTTTCCTTGGCATTTTATTTAGCATTTTTGGAAAATGTTTTTATTTTTTTTTTAGAATTTTTTAAAATATTTGGAGGAATGATTTTATTGATTTTACAAAAAAAAATTTATAAATTATAATAAATTTTGACTGGAAATAGTTGTACCCAAAATCAAGTTTCGTATGAAAATGGATAATTCTTATGTTAAGAAACCAGTCTTGTTTAAAAAATAGAATATTCATAGAATATTAGAAATACCCTTATCATGTAGATTGCAAATATTATTTGCCCTTTGATATTACGATATAAAAGTACAAGGCAATTTCACTTTGTATTTTAATGTAATTCAATGGTGTTAATGTTTGAAAAAATTGTTTGCTCTAAACTGCTGTAAAAATAATTATTTTAAAGTTTCAGCTTTTCTTAAATTATTAAAAATAAAATAATCTAAAACATTTTGTATCTCATAGAAATAAATCGTTTAAATATTGCATATATCAGAGGTTTGCAGGTCACCTGAATTTAAAATTTAATCTCAACTACCTTTGCCGCATATTTATATGTATGTTTTCCCAAAAATCAACCCACTTTACCAAAATCTATCCACTTGCTTAAATATAACAATTTGTTTCAATTTCGTTACAAGATTAGTCACTGAAATGTATTTACTGCCTGTTTAATTTTTAGAATTTTGTTTTAAATATGATTGAATACAATTTTATATTGGTAATAAATTTTTAACAAAAATTTTAAAAATTTTTTTAGCATTATTGTAGCATTTTTTAAAATCATTTTTAACATTTTTTGGTCATGTCTAATGCCAGATTTAGCAATAAAATTTTTTGACCTGGCCACACTGATTGTTAGTAAAGTTTTTGGTATGAAGTATTCAAATTTGTAATCGCGATTACCGCGAATATGCGCGCTGACTTTGAAAAATGACTAGCACCATTAAATTCAGAGTACTCAAATTAGCTTTACTGGTAGGAGAGCTGCTTGCTACAAAAAAAGTGTCAAATATGAGCCCGCTGTTATTATTTTGTTGTGAGTTGGTTTGACTGAGAATAGAGGATTTGATTTTTATTAATTATTAATTATTTTCCAGATTGACAGAATATATGAAAAATAATAACTAATTGCTAGTAAAAGGAACATTTTTGAAAATTTTATTTTGGTTATCGGTAATTCCCCCAAAAAGCCTGAATGTAGTCATTAATGTCAAACAGTCATATTTTTGATAAGAAATTTATTGCTTAGTTCTGAAAATCTTTCAAAATAAGCGGAAAAAACTTATTTTTATTGTAAAAAGCTTATAAAAACCTTCCCTGTTTATAATAATAAAAAACTTCACGTTTTCTCAAAAATAATATAGAATTTTTTTTTTTTTTTTTGCTTAAAATTTTAAATGCAGTAATAACTGAATAAGTTTTATGCAAACTATTTCGGATCTTAAAAAAAGAAAAAACGAGCCAATATTAAACTCATCCCACTCTACATATAAAAGTTTTTCTTTATCCGTCTTTAAATGTACAAATCAAAATCTTATCAGAAATAAATACACAGGAGGAGGGGCCACTATTATACGATCGTGGGGGGTCGTGGATCAAACGGAGGCAGGCCTTTTGGTGACCTATATGTCTTCCTGTCTACGGACGAAAATAATTTTGTTTGGTTTTAAAATTTGCTCCATTTCATCTTATTGTATTTCATATAATGAACTTGTTTATAAAAAACTTAATAATAGTCGAATTTTATTCTTCCTTTGAGCAGTATCTTTTTGAACTTCCACAAATAGTTATTAAATAGTAAACATTTATAAACAAAATTAAATTTTTTCCATCTCTGATTTTCTTTTTGTGTTTTTGCAATAATACAAGAAAATTAAAATTTGTATTGTTTAAGGCTGTTTTACACTATCACACAAGTCTTAAGCTATGTTCACACCTATTAAATATTTGACGTCCTACTCGTTACCACTAGTTTTATTAAAAAATTGTTTGCTCTTGCAAAACGTTTGCTGGATCAAACATTATAAAACAGTTGCTTAATTGAACTATATAATTATCTTCTTACAAATAAAGATAAGGAAGTCAATAAACATTTTTTAAAATAAAGCTAAAGTTTGATAAATTTGCTGGTCATGCGTTTTTGGATTTTTTTCGTCAAATATTTCTTAGGTCTGAACATACCTTTACGTATTTTGACGAAAATACATGTCTAATCTAATTATTGTTTGAAAATTTTCAAAAAACAATAACAACTTATTATGAAGGGGTAGTATTTTCCCCAAAATTCGCACGACTTGTGTGATAGTGTAGAGTACCCATTAGTAAAATATCAAAAACTTTGTAAGAGCCGTACGACCATGAATTTGTTTGACGTGTTTGTTTGACATTTCATAATAAATTTTTTTCACTTTATTAAACATATTGAATTTATTTAAGTTTTTTACAGGGCGTAAAACTCAGTATTTTTTCTGTGTTGAGTTGTTATATTTTTTATTATTTAGAAATGTAAAAAAAATATTTTTGTATCAAAAAAGTAGAAATTAATTTTATCGATTAATTGACATGAATTGTTCGAGGTATTCGTTATTTGAAATTGGATTTTTTAATTATTCGATCAAATAATGGCGAAAATTTTCTTCGATTAATCGAACAACGATTAATTGAGTGGATACTCTACGTACGTACATGAATTTGCTTGACGTATTTGTTTGACATTTCAGAATAAATTGTTTTCACTTTATTAAACATATTGAATTTATTTAAGATTTTTACAGGGCGTAAAACTCAGTATTATAGTGTGAAAGGGCTATAACGAGACAACATATAAACTATTAATATTTATACTGAACTATAACTAAACTTCAAACACTCCAATTGTTTTTAATCGGGTTATAATTTACAATAGTTTCTACAAAGCTCAAGATTTCATATATCAACTGGAAAAACTGCATTATGCTGATAACCGGTTTGGTTCAAATATCTTGTGATAAATTGCAATCATAAACTGCATATAACTCCAAATGGTCGGCCTTGAGCATTAATACTTTATTATTTGTATTTAAATTCTCTTTCTGAAATTGTTTTTAATAATGCACACAGAAAAAAAACCAAACTTATTAAGTGATTCTTCTTTCTTTTTTTCTGCAGTGGTCAAAGGAAATTTTTTTAAATTTTATAGATAATTTTAATAATTTTCCTAATTAACATGTTTGCAAATTGGTATAACTATTAACAATTTGTTTTGTTTTAGTTAAAATAATGTTGTGTCAATAAGTATAAAAAACATATAAAAAAATTTTTTTTGGTTCGAAGTCTTAAAAGAAATAAACAATCAGCCATGTCACAGAGTACAATTCCGTTCGGAAACGGAATTCATTCCGTATTTTGGTGCTTCAGAAAATTACGAAAAAACTTTGCGGAATGAAACCATTTTTGTTTTAATGAACAGTATGGGAGTTTTCTGTATCTCAAAGACCAAAAACCTATCAAAATATACTTTCTATCAATAAACAAATATGTTTTCTTCAATTCCGAACGGAATCATTCCGAACGGAATTGTACTCTGTGACATGGCTGAATATAACGAAATTGTAAAACTTCTTTTGCATATTCTAGCTTATCAAATATTACTGATAAAATCAAATGTCAAGATCCCGTTTTTTCAGACTCTCGTAGCGCTTCAAGGTCTAGGTGTGTTGCGGAAATAGGTTGTTATATTATTAGTGATGTGATTTTTACTGTCTATTTCACTAAATGCGAACAAACGCTTTCTTCACACAACTACATGTAAAACAAAAACAAATTCTTAACAATTTGTTTTTGTTTCATTTGTGCGAAAGAAAGCGTTCCTTCGACATCGTGAAATTGGCAGTTAATATATTTTAAATTCGGTTGTTCGTGCCTTTTCAATTAAAAATTAATTGTAATAACGAATATGCTGTTCAACATGACAATTGATTTTTAGTAATTTTTTCTGTTAATTTTAATTTTACGAGAAATGTTTTAAATGTCCCTCACCATTAAATCATGTTGATACCCATAATTGCTCTCATTAAACATTTTGAATTATTTCCCTCTTACCCAAAAACATTATTTTTGATAATTTGAAATTCATGTTAATGAAAGTAAAAATATAACACAATTTTTTTTTTTATATTTAGACACAATTATGTAGTTGTACATGACAAAATTAATTATTGTACATCATTTTAAAATGTTTGAAACTGTTAAGTCTGTATAGAACACTACAATAGATAGATTTATCAAAAACAAGGAAAATGAGGAGTTCCGTTAAAAAACGGAATAATTTCAGTTGAATTACTTTATGGAGTCCAGTTTGATAAAAATGTTTCAAAAATAATTGCTACGGTAAAACAGCTGCCAACAATCTATACAAATCACAAATAATGTCATCATTAAAGATATTAAGATGACACTTTTATCCCATATCAATATCAATTACAACATTAAAAATTATTTTTATTTATTATTTGTGGATAAAAAAATAAAATTTTTCTTTTATGCACACCAAAATACGACAACAAAATTTTTTGGCTGCATATTTAAAATTGAAACGTACTGCCAGATATAGACCATTCCACTCCATTATTCTCACTAGTGTTAATCTGCAATACATGTTAGCATCGCAAACATAACTTTAATATTATTATGCAGCTTTCCAAAAAGGTGTGTCTAAAATTAACCGCAGTTTCCACAAAATCCCTTATCCGTTACAATAAGGACAGAACTGGGCACAAAATTGTCTTAACTAATATAAGATTTCGATTTCCTGCTGGTAGACTTATAAATAACAACATTTCAATTTAGTCTTGTTTTCGCTGACATTCCACTGGTTAATATCCTGAAGCTGTTGACATAATGGATATGGAAATGTAAATATTTTTGATACTCATTTGCAGAGAAAACCTATTTTTTGATATAGTAGCATCCACAAGAACTGTTTTTAAAGGAAATATTTTAAAATATATTATGGTTAATTTAGTCATAATATTTTCCCCGTACAAAACTATATAAAGGTTGCCTCGGTAGTTTTTAATTGTATGTTTTGTTTAATACAGGGTGGCACAGAATGGGCTATATGGTTTTAATCGGTTATAAGTTTTTTATTTATGCGATTGTTATTAATTTTTTTAAATGCAGAATATATTTAGGAAATTTTTTTAATAAGCTTTGAAAAATTATATCCTGTAAGTGGTGTCCTTTCTGCTTCACAAATACGTGCTCTTTGTAACATATTTTCCATAACTTTTTTCCAAATTTCAGGTGTAATTATTTTTGTTAGATTCTATAGTTATTCATTATTAATTCCCCCAGTCTTCTTCAACAAATGCTGAAAACAACATAACAATTAAAAAAGTTATAAAGAATTCAAGCCATATAGCTCATTCTTTACCACCATGTAGTTACAAAAATTGAATTACCACTTATAACTATTTTTCTGTGGCAAGCTTTGTAATAAAGTCACACACACAGAAAATATACCAAATTCATAATATCAAGCAAACAAGTTGTTAAGTTTACAAAAATGATTTTATTGATTACTAAAAATTGTAAAATTGTGAATATTTTTTTTTCAATAAATAATATTTTTAATTTTAATTAAAAAAATTATCAAATAACTTTGCCATTTCAAACAATATATATGTTAATTTATTTAATTAAATATTGACAATTCCCAACAACAATTCTACAAGTTTAAATTATTAAATTTTAAAGGAAAAAATCAATTAATATTTTATGATATTTAATTAATATTTTAATTAAAACTTTATTTCAAAACAACTTAAATATTAATTAAATCAAAATTATATTTTTCTTTCAATTAAAAAAATTATTGATTCAATTATCACATTAATTAAATTTAAATATTTTTTAAAACATTTTTTCAATTGATAAAAAACATTTTTCTGTGCACAAAATTAAATTCGGTTAAAAAACAAAAAACCAAATTGTTCAACTATTGCATTTTATTATGGAATTCCTCATTGAATATGTTCGAAAAAGAAAGTCGGCAATGACTGCGCTTGTATGACCATCAAACTAATCATGTTTGTAGCATTTAGTTTTTCCATCTGAATTATTTGTCAAAAATGCCACACTAAGCACATTTCAATTTACGAACCTGAATAACAACAATGTCAAATACAACAAGTAAAAAGCTATCGAAATAGCAGTACAGTAAACGCTCACAAATTCGAATTCTTAGCATTGAGAATTTTCAGAAATTATAAACGGCTGTTCACTAAAATACGGAATAAAAATTCGAATTTGAGAGTTTTTTTAATTCCATCGCGAAAATTAAAATCGTAGAACGGTATGAAGATGTGTGTGTGGATCACTTTGCAAATGTACTTAATAGTGATAATCTTTCTTGAGAAATTAGCGAATTTAATGATAAAAGAGTTGTGTCCAATGTTAACATTTAAACCGCTAATAAAAGCGTAAATAATTTTATATAGAGGTGCAAACCCAGCGGTAAAAAGAATAGTTAAAGAAGCCTAGTACACAGCATTTCATACTTATTTATTTTGTCATTGGTAGCAATCCCTACCACAAGCCCTTCTTCTTACAGGCACTCTCAAGGGCTTTCAAATGAAGGACTTTTAAAATAGAATATGAAGAATGACTTTAAGCTTTCGTTATTTGAGCGTTTGTTATAAAAATAAAAAAAACATCGTTTATGTTTATAGAATGTTCGCTTTATCGATAAACATAAACAAGTACAAAATTCTTTCACAGCTGATACGTAAAACCGGATACAAATTTGAATTTTACCAGGTGCATTATCAAGGCAACGTCACGTTAACGTAAGAGTACCTATTTATACATACGATTGGTAAGAAAACGGAACATCTACTAAGCAACGTATACGATTGCCTAAAAGTAACGGGACCAAGAGAATATGAAAATTCAATAAGTTTTTTTTCGTTCCCAAAGAAGGAAGTAGCGAAAGTGTAATGAATATTTGGAAGGTATTTTTAAAATAAATTTATACCCTCTAGAAGGCATATTTCTGAAGGCAAGATGTCATCAGAAGCGAATATTTTAGAAAGGAGTATATAGACATTAAAAAAGCCCCGCCACTTGCGGTCATTTAAAAATTTACCGCTGGGAAAAGTACTAAGCATATGATAAGTCTTTTAGTGCTTCGAAACGATATTGTTTAATCAGAATTACACATACCCTAAAAAATAAACAAATAGTTCAGATTGAGTTAGAATTCATAGGAAATATATAATATTATCTGCTGAAATTTTTAATTGTCATTAACTCATATTTTTTTGTTTGAATAATTTACATGCAGCTACTCACACTATGAATGGAACACATCCCTAGAAAAAGTGTTATTTTGCTATGTCTGGAACATAAAATTAAATTCTTAGTTTAATTTAGAATTTTCAATTAATTTACTTAATTGTTTGCGCTTTCAATGTTATTCTTTGGCGTTGCGCTGCGATTAATATGATTACGCCTAAGCATTTTTATGAGGTGTGCAAATTATAGTGTGAGTAGCTGTACAAAAATATTTGGTGGTAATGAACTAAGCTGCTCTGCTAAATTATTGTTATTAAATTAAATACAATAAGAATAACAACCTGGCCCTTTTACATAGTTTTATGATCAAGTTCACTTTTATTTCTATTTTCAAACCAATGTGTTTCTAATTTGCGAGCGTCTACTGTAATATAAAATATACCTTTGCGTTCATAATTCTTTAAAGAATTTATAATGCGTCAACACACACACGATAAAACAATTACATAAAATACACACTAATAATGGTTTCACAATAATGAGATTTATTTGGGCACCCTACACTAGTTTTGTAATGTTGTAAGTGTGCACTTTCAGTTTAGTCCTGATAACTATAAAATTATACATATATCTCATGCACAAATATACATTTAAAACAGAGAAGCTTAGATTAACTTAGTGACACTTCTTTTTCCTTTTTGTAAAACAATTTCCAATAGAACATTTAAAAAATTTTCCGACATCTTCACCCAAATATCATACGTGATTCAAATATTTCTATTCCATTTTGTTTATAATTTTAGAAATTGTCATTTGAATGACATTGTCAGCTTTTACATAAGTGCAACATAATTATAAAAATGTTGCGGTTGACATAACAGCATATATATATGTGCGTATGTTACATCTACACACGGACAAGCACATCTAAACACATACACTACATGTAGGCATTTGTGATTTAAATTTATTCATTATAATAAATTGTGTGCGTAAAATAAATTATTCAACTAAAAGCAAAAAACTATTAAAATAACAATTATTTTACAAAAAGTAAATCATGCAATTATTTTTTTTTTTTTTTTTTTTTTGTAAACAACAATTTGAAAAATATCAACAAAATATATATTATAACGGCCTAAGTCATAAAATAATATCTAGCATTTTTAATAAATAAAACTTAAATTATTTTTAATGTAGAGAAAATCTTTTTAAACTTTTGTGGCCGAAATTTAGAAGGTTTTGTACAATTGTTTTTGGAGTGCGACGAATATTAAATGAATATAAAACCGGATTGGCAATGAAAGGAACATTTTTCATCCGCTGTTAGCAACAATTTTGTTTTATATCCTGCAGCTCATTTCTGTTTTTCTCGCATCGCAAAATTTCCCGCATGAAACAAGTGAATTATGACAAGAACAGTGCAATATGAAACAAAAAATGGTTTTTCTCACATAAGTGTTTCTGTATCTTTACTTTAGGAGAATTATTTAAATAATTTTCCAGCAATTATTGGAAGGATGTGAGAAAAAGTGTTTCTGTATCAATATTTTGCTAAAAGTTCTCACAAGAACTGTTACATAAAAAATTGATGCGAGAAAACTAAAATTTCAAAAAATTGAGCACAAATTATGTATGTATGTACACAAGAATGTGTATTATTTTTTTCTATTTGAAGGGAAAGAATTTATAAGATAAAAATAAATAAAACTCATTTGTTATATTTGGATATTTTAATTTTTTTAAGCTCTTAATTGTTTTCGTTTTATGCAGGGCTGCCAGATAAATTTGTGGAAAAATCGGTAATTATCCAAGAAAAAATCAAACAAACGTTTATTTTGCTTTCAAAAATCGGACAATTTATAATTAGTTTTGATAAATTTTGTTCTATTTTTATTAAAACACAATAAAAAAAAAATTGTTAAAGTTCATGGGTAAAATACATATTTTATACATACATACAACCTTAAGCTTGAGGTCTATTTAAATAAAATTATTTATTTTATTTTTTCTTTAATCCGATAACAATTTAAAATTTCGGTTTGTTTTTTTTCCTGAAAAAATCACACAAATGCGTGACAAAATATCGTATTGAACTAAAACTAACACTTTTGGCCAAATAAAGGCGAAAATTTTCTATAGTGCATTGACTGAAAAATGGGGTAGATAATAGTTTAATGTTTTTATCACATAAACAAATGTATTAAATAATCTTAGAAAATAAATATTGAACAGTTTTCCTTCGAAATTTTGATTGTGCCGATAAATTTTTTAAGCTGTTTTTTTAAAGATATCTGTGTTGCCTGATACACAAACATATAAAACTATTTAAAATAATATTATTTCGAAGAAAAAATCAGCAAATCGGCACTTTGCCAATTTTGGAACAAAAAATCGTCAAAACGACGATAAATCTGGCAGCCCTATTTTTATTATGTCTATTTCTTTTGTTGACGTTTCGCTTGCATTTGACCCTTAATTACTGGAATTATTACAGTTAAAACAGAGCCTGTGTTGTCTGTTTCCGCATTCAAATACATAAACACTTTTTTCTCACAAATCGAGAAACGATGGAATTTTTGGTTTCACACTTAAGACCATGTCAGATAAAATTTTTGCTTCGCGTTGCGTTACCGATTCGCTTTGACATCTAAGATAAAATATACATACTTATACGAAACATGTCACATAAAGTACTTTCAAAGCGGAGCGAAGCAAAAAGTTAGCCAACTCTCATCTTTTTGCGCGCTTTGACAATTGGCTAGTATAATTTTCTTTTTTTTTAAATTTTTTTTGCCAAATTCAATTCCAAAAAACCGTCCAATTAAATATTTAACTTTTATTTTTATAACAAATAATTAAATGTACAAATTACCAACCTCTTTTATAAGTAAACAAACAATGCGTGAGTGTTGTCAAAGTTTTCATTGTGTCATACATCTTTTGATTTGCGTTTTTCTGCCAAAGGTAGAAACGTCACGCAAAGCGACAATGTTGTATCTGACACGGCCTTTAACGTGAGAAATTTTGCGATGCGAGAAATACAGAAACGAGCTACTGGTAGTTTATAAAGAAATGTATATATTATTATTGTCAATACAGATTATTAAAATTTTAATTCACAACTTATAAAAATGTTCATAAACTTTTACAACTTCATACAAATTGTTAAATATAATAATCTCAAATCCCATAACTTTTGTTAGAATTTGATGTCCCAGGTCCCTTAGTTCTTCTCAGATTTTGCCTTAAGCTGTTGGATGCTTCTGGGCTTAATGGTATACACCTTAATCTTTAGGTAACCCCAAAAAAATCGGGACCTGCTAAATCAGGCGAATGCGGTGGCCAGTTAAAATCGAAAAACGTGATATTATTCGATCACCCAAAATTTCACGCAAGAGAGCCATAGTTGGACAATTCTTCTTGGTAGAACGTCAATTCAAAATTGTTCAAAACCTTGGGCTTAACATTTTTTAATCATTAACCGGTATTGAATGCCATTAAAGTAAACTACTATTTGTGTGTTCTTGGATTTTAGATTCATTTTATTTTATTAATTCACGTCACCATTGAAGCGAAAATGGGCCTCATCGCTAGTTATACGATATGATCTTTGTACCTAAATAATCGAATGCTGACTTTCAAAATAAAATGGAACAATTATTGTCCTTTGTTCTGTGCTGAGGCTTTCCAAGTTGGAATAATATTTTGCAAGTGCCACCCTGTATAAGTAGACTGAATTTTCTTACTTTTTTTTTACTAAATTTAAAAAAAAAATTTGTGTGAAATAACTTGAGAAGGAAGAAAAGTGACTTTATTGCTTCTATTGCGAATGAGTCTTTAATTACTTGAAAAATAACTTTTTTTAATTTTGTGCAGAAGGAAGTCATAATTTTGAAATATTTTATCAAGCCTAGGAAAAACTTAAAACTTGCAATAAAAAATTTATAAAATTGTAAACAAAAAAGTTTAAAAAAGACTTTGTGGGTCAGCTTTGTAGGTTATTACCGGTTAAATAGCAAGACACAAAATTGAACCCATGAGCCCATTTGGTCCACAATCACTTAGTCATTGTATTCCTGTTGTTCTGTGGCCCTTAGAGCGATAGGAGCCACATGGAATACGCTAAAATAACATAATTAGCTTTTAATACTTTTCCATACGACAAATGTCTGTTACTAAAAATGGGGGCGTTTGTTAATGCATTATTTTGCCCCCAGTCGTTAGACCACCATTCGATTTAGTCGTAAAGCAGGTGCTCATGTAAAACTACGCACAACCATCTTGTGTAATACAATAAAAGTTGTCGCATGAAATATAAAATAGAATTTTCTTTGGGTTCTTCCTCCAAAATTACTCTTATTTTTTCAGAATGAAAAGTCATTTCTCAAAATCTTTTTACATTCGAAACAAAGACTGAATTCATATTTAGAAGACCTTAAGGCCCAACCAGAATCTGCATAAGGTGCCTTAAGCAAGTTTAATGAAACTGTCATTCGATGAAGAGAAGTGCGAAATTGATTGCACCTTCCGTAGGGAATTACAAGCATTTCAGAGGCTTTTCATTAATTTTTGACAGTAGCTCTGTGTTTGACACTTTGAGGGTAATTACCCGAATTTGGTGTAATTTTTACTCTCGTGGGTAGAGTAGGTCAATTTCTTTGAGGTGTAGATTAGGTGTAATTTGAAATTCTTTTATTTTAAAACAAATAATTGGGTGATTCACAAGGTGTGCTATCAAGTCATATCGTCATAATGTCCTAAATAATATTTTACAATTGCTTAAAAAAAATATTGTTGTGTTTCAAACAAACTAAAAATTGTAATGCTGTGTTCATTGATTCGTCATAACTGTACAGTAGAAATCTAAATTAAAAGCGGGCCTGTCATCTGAAACAATTATACGAATTTTATTTACTAAATAAAGTATAAAAAGGAACGAAAATGAACATTTGCACCTTACCTATTTATATGGAAGTAGAACTTATTATTTCAAGTTTTAATTACATTTTTATTTATTTATTTGAGGTTTTAATTGTTATTTTTGTTACATTCTTCTGAATTACTATATGAATCTTAATTACTATATGAATACTAATATTGATCTTATTTAAGTGAATAGGATACTATGAGTTAGTGCTGACACATGAAACACATACAAATATTTGTTGTAGTATATCGATTGACTTAGAATCAGTATCTAAGTCGTCCGTCCTGCTGGCTGGTTGTCTGTCCAATAGTTGGCAATTTTTACGATAATTTAATGAAATTTGGTTCATACGTTTTTTGAAAATTTTGAGAATCGGTCCGGTGCATAGTTTCACATGGTCCCCATACAAAATGTTTGCCTAATAGAGTTTTTGCGCATATAAGCCATCTTTTTATGTTAGTATTTGGACTACATTTGGCCCAAATACATATCGTTACCTAAAACGCAAAAGGCCCTAACTAACCAAAAATTAAAAATCGACTTTTTCATCGATTCTGATGTATTGCATCAACACACATGTCCACAACAAATTTTTAAATCTTTCGACCAAAATTAGAGATTTTATTAACAAAAACAAAAAGCCCTATCTACAAAATAGTATACGATAAACACTAATAGACATAACTAACAGTTTTCATTATATGCAACTTTGTTATTTGTCAAATCCACTGGTAGGTTTTACAAGAAAAATAGAAGAAAAATTAATTATAAACAGTTTAAGGCAATTTATCAATTTACCATTTTAAAAAGTTTTTTGCATCTCCTGTAAAATTTTTAAAACGTTAGATAGGGCATTTTGCGTTTTAGGTAACGATATATTTTATTGCAACATAAGTTATCTTGCGAAAATAGTTTTGGAATCAGTCCATATTTGACCATGGCTCCCATAAAAATGCCGCTCACGAAAATGTCTGGTAATGCCATAACTGCTTTATAAATATTGGTATGTATTAATAAAAAAAATAGCTACTATGCCATTACAAAATATTGTACTGGCAGGTAAAGCATTAAATATTGGTCATATATAAACCTCCTCCCTTATATTACTTTAAGAAAAAAAAATACCAAATAGATGTAGTCCCTAGATAATATTCGACGTACAGATATCTTTTATTATTATTATTGAGCTCATAACACAATTTTATTTTAATAGGTTCATAATTGCATATGGGACATACCAAGGGAACAATCTTATATATTTTTCTTTAAATATTGTGGTCTATTGCATCAAATGTTCGGAATTGACCGACTATGTACTTTCTATTTTATTTTTTTTAAACCTTTTTTTATAATTAAAAGTTAATTTGATATCAGGTGTAATTTCATTATAATTAGGTAATTTTGCGTCATCGCAAGTATATTTTAAATTTTGCTGGTGGTAACACTGCAGTAGCTTAATCTTGTTTATGTGTTCAAAAATCAGAAAAATTAAACACGTCAGAATAAGCAATAATGACTTAACTGGGTTATTTATTTCTTTTTTTTAGAATTTTGACCTTTGTTATTTTTATGTGTTGAACATAAAAACTTAATCAACCTAAACTAAATAATAAAATTCTTATCAAAACTGAAATTCGTAAAAGCAAAAGTTTTCTTTCAAATTCTAAACGAAGTTACATCAAAAAATAATTAAAGTGCAAACATAAAAACAAAATGCAGAAAAGCAATAAAAAAATATACAGCAATTGTTAACCGAAAATATGAATTACTCTTCGATAACAGCTATAAAAATATGTTCGATTGAAAATAAATGGTTTTACGACTGGTATTAGAAAAGAACTCACATTAATTCCTAGTCGAAAAAACCGTTGAAATATAAACTCTGATTTTAAGTAAATTATAGGAAAATGTTTAAGTATTTTAACGAAATTTTTAAATATGTAGTTCTCTTTTAATTTTTTTAAAGTTGAAAATTAAAATTAATATAACGCAAGAATGAAAACAAACCAATTTTACCATAAAATAAAATGTAAGCTATCATATTTTTATTATAAATGTATATTTTTTAAACTAAAAACTCTCATGAAAGAAAACTGCCAAAGTTAGAGAAAAAGAATAACTATAACGCAGCATACATTTTGGCGCTGCAAATAAAATAAAAATCTTAAATATTTTAAGGGGCAATAAACAGAAATAAAAGCAAAAAAACTAGAAACATTATTCTGTTTGTTTTCATTATATCAATGGTAAAATTTGTTTTATTTTTTTCTCATTTTTGTTTTTGCTCTCTCCCTTGTTTGCAATCAAAAAAGAGAAGAAATTTTAGGAAAAAAAAAACTTGGAAATTGCTACACAAGTCAATTTAGTGCGATTTTTTGCTTTGTGAAGTAGAAATATTTCCTCTTCTGCTAATATTGCATTTACAGTCATTTATTCATTGAAGCGTATTTTAACGCATTTTTTGTTCTAAATTTTCTTGCTGAAGAAAAAAGAGCTAAGTTTAGGAAAAAATCTCATGTGTAAAATTTTAAACCACAAGTTTTGCTAAGACAACTACATGCGGTTATTTTTTATTTCGCAAAAAAAAAAATGAATTGTTAGACAAATATTTAGATGAAAATGAATGCACTATGGGAGTAAGATGAAAAAATATTTATATAATTGGAAGATAAGTTAGGACATATTTAAATAGGTTAACGTTTTAGGTCAAGCTAAAGCCTTTAAGGCAAAATAGTTTTTCGCTTCATTCATAACTTTCTCTAAGATCCCATAGTGCGCTCTGAAAAACGAATATATCTTCAACAAATTTACAAAAAAAAAAAAGACCTTTAAAACTACATACATTAAAAAAGGCTTTGAAAAAACGCACACATTTGGTTTTTACCAGTTTGTTCTGTCTTGTTTTTATTATCCTTTCTCGCTGTCCGCGTTTAAGTTTTGTTTATTTGTGAGAATGTAAGTATCTGTGGGTTTAAATTTTATTTTCCATTCATCAATTTTTTTTCCTTAACTTGACCAACACCACTATCACCATCAGCTGCATATTCATTAGTGTGTCCAAAGGGAAGAGGGTGTGTTATAAAACAGAGTGTTTGTTTGCTTGCACTTCAATCGCCATCGAAGTTCTAAAATGACCGCACATATACATACACACACACACACAAATTTGGATAGTGGACCTTAATGCCTGTTATTTTACAACACTTTACGTTGATATTTAAACCATGTATTATGTTTAGTTTTTCCTACTCTTCCATCCGTTTAATTTGTATTTTTTCTCTCTTGTATTTTAGTTACCAATTCTTTTTGGTCACTTTCCGCTTTAAGTTTTTATTTATGTTTTTTGTGTGTATTTCGTTGTTTCGTTTTTCTTCCTACTGCTTTGGGATTTTTCACATTTGTTAAAGTACAGCTCTTCTTTCCAGGGCGTTTTTGTTTCAATGTTTATTTCTTCACTTTTTTATACCCACCACTAAAAACATGAGAAGGTATACTGATTTCATTACTCCGTTTGTAGCAGTAGTAAAATTCTAAGACGGTCTAGAAATGTTTTTGCATCTAAAATCTAAAATAAAATTGGTAAACATTTTCTAAAATAATGAAACAGCAATTTCGTTTGTAATGGATGCCGCCGGAAGCACGAAAATTTGACTTATGGTTTTGTTTAAGTAAATTGATCATTCTAGAACTTACGGAAAGACAGCTGAATGCTACCTGGCGTGTCCACAGGTTGCGAATAGTGGGAGGTTCCGTAGCTGCAAATGCGGTCACGGACAATCAGCGGTTCCAAGTGGAGATTCTTAGAGAGTATCCGGGCGGCACCGGACTCCTAAGAAGTAAGGAGTGCCTACTAGGGTGTTCAATTGATCGGCTTTTTTTTGGTCGATTAAACGATTAATCGATATGGGCATTTTTGACTTATTCGATTAAACGAATAATATTTTAAAATGAATCGATTAATCGAAAAATTCAAAATCCAGAAATTTTATAAATTTAATTTTAGAAAAAATCGGTACTTGGGTAAATAAACATTATTTATTACAAGTATTTTAATATTTTATTAACAAAACAAACGTAACCATTTATTTTTATTAATTGATAAAACTTTCACAACGTTAAAAAATGAAACATGTATTGAGATCATATAATTTTATATGTACAAACAATTAAACAGATCTTTTAAAATAATCCTTTAAAAATAAAATGTTGTTTCAATGTTTTGCTTCACTTGGAAGCCACACGATCAAGTTTTGTCTTTCCTTTTCATTTGCCATACTCTCACTATTTTTACTAATGCACTCACACTTTTTAAATTGACCATGAGATTGCTCTCAGTTTTACCTTTCCAAAATTCTTGTTCTTTTTTACAAAATACTTTGAGTCATGCAATTATTTTAAGTTGTTTCTTCGTCGGGGCATTTTTAAAATGAAATTGATTATCAAATTGAGTGCTTTCGGTGATACAGCTGTCAATTCAAACAAGTTTTGACAACCAGTTTTTGTGAACAACTTAAAACTGATTTATTGAACGTGTGGCTCCAGGGTTAAAAATATTTTTTTGCATTTGTTTCAATTATAAGTAAAAATTAAAGGATTACTGCATTATTTCAGAAAACAGTAAACATTTACGGGTAACTGAAAATTTTTTCAGTACGCAGTACGTATGTGAATTACTAAACTAACTAAACATGACTGTTTTTTTTAATACCAGCGGACATATACATTTGGTTTGTTTATTTGACTTCGAACTTTAAAAAATTATACATTTGACAGAAAAACCATATATGTATTGTTATTCGATTAATCGGCATAAATTCTTCGATTTATCCTTTAATCGAAATCGGCAATTTTAAATTAATCGAACAATCAATCGTCTGAAATTGTTCGATTAATCGAACATGAATCAATCGAAGTAACACCCTAGTGCCTACGATATTTGGAAAGTCAAGGCGAGTGATTGGCGCTTTTGAATTACCAATAGCCACCATTGTCCATCATCTGTTCCCCATGTAAGGGGCGGCTGGAAGGGGGTGTCGGATCTTTTAGCATCGATAAAAAAACGCGACATAATTCACCTCGTTCAACCCACCTGGAGACTACGCTGGCAGCCGCAGTTCCAAAATCGGATGCATAAGGCCAACCACCTGCTCATCTTAAGCCAACCGATTACCGAAACCTCAGAGGCTGGATGATCCTCAAAGGAACTACAGGAACGGTTAAACTATAACAATGTTTCCTGTAGCCCCCATAGAATTAAGAGTATAATGTCTTGCACGAACGTTTTTCAGTTTGGGCTTGAAGTGGTCCAAATCGGCGCACTATTCTTTTATTTCCCATACAAATCTTCTCTAACAATTGAGGTTCATAGAGGATTATAAATGAGAAAGGGTAACGAAATTTGTCTGAAATAGGTTTTAAGCTGGCCCAATATTTCCCTTTGGCCCATTCTGACACGATGTAGGTCACACGAGATGAGCGAATGGGATGACATTTTTTTGACCAAAAAAAGTGGTAAAATCTCAAATTAATCTATTAAGTGTTCCGCGTATTGAAATTTTTACATATTAATGGTGGGTATTTAAGATTCGATAAGGCCTACTTCAAACTTGATTTTGTGTGGTTTTTTTTTGTTTTTTTTTTTTTTTTTTTTTGAAAGAGAGAAAAACACTCGCTTTCAGTTTTTATTGCAGTTTAACTTTGATTGAAGTTGTTTTGACGTTTTCGTATTTTTTACTGTCAATTTTTAAATGCATTGTTATTTTTTATAAAGCTTCGTTGTCGTTTTTTGTCTGTGTTTTACATTTTTTTTTGAACAGATTTGCTCAACAGCTCTTTAAAATTTATCTCGTATCAAAATTTGAAAACGTTTGAAAAAGATTGCAGCGATTAGAGAAAAAATAAATATAAAAAAGACTTGTAGATAAGTTGAGTTAATATATCGGAAGGTAGTTTTGGTTAAAAGTAAACAAACAGGATATCAAAAAATGATTGTAGATATTTTTACTTACATTTTAATTTTCCAAAGGTTTTTTTGTATCGTACGTCCAATCGTGATTATACTGTACATGACAAAACAAAATATAAAATATATACAGTAAGTTACTTAAATTTAATGAAAAATGTGAAACTGTTATCGGTCTCTGTATGGCACATACTAAATTTTGACTCAACTTTGACTCAATTTTGAGCCTTCTAGGTTTGCCCTTCGATAAGCATATCGATGCCTTACTTTCTTAACCTCGTAACTTAAAAAAAATGGGTTTAACTTTTTCATACAAAAACGATTGCTATTTTTGTGCTCTATTACTGCAACAACTTATTATTTCAATAATTTATTAATATTTACAGAATGGAGACAAAGTATTGAAATAATAAGTTGTTGCAGTAATAGAACACAAAAATATCAATCGTTTGACATGAAACAGTCAAAACCGTATTTTTTTAAGATACGAGGTTGAGAAAGTAAGGCATCGATATATAGAACCAATATTTTAAAAACTTTCCTTAAATATATTTACTTTCGATATTGATTTAAGCATCTATCAAATTTCGACTATCACTATCAAAACTGACTATATATTTCCTTTCTTTTTCCAAATGCCACACTCTACATTGTTTTACAGATCTTAATCAAAATTTCTTTTGATTGTCAAAATCAAATAACAAAAATATTTTAATACATAAAATAATTTAATGTAAAATAAAAAAAGAATATGATGCATGTGTATTTAGAGTTAAGTGTTCTGAATATTTTCTTCTTCTATCATTTACTGATCTTTTTTAAAGAACATTTCTGGAAAAAACTCTTTTTTAATGGATTAAACTAGAAATGCCTTCTTAAATGTGATTTGGATTACGTGATTTACGTCTTGAAACTTATCTTCACAGTGGATCTCAACTACATGTTGTGTTATTACTATATACCCTGTGTGAGTAAAGGATCATTTGCAAGCACAGCTAGCAATTTGAGTGTATAGTCCATTAAAAATTATGCAACCAAACCTTTTTAAGGAGCCGGAGCTATCTGCTCACAGCTTTATTCATAATCCTAGCATCTTCTGTCGAATAGCAACAGGACCTAGGTATCACACCCCGATTTCGATGCGAGTACGATTTCGATGCGAAAGCTAAATGCCAACTTGATACTCTCCATCACATTCGCAAAATTGTTTGAAAATTAAGCAATTCTGTTAATAAAAATCAAAGTTAGCGCAGATTTGCAGTATTGAAATGGCAAAATATGTAAAAATAAGAAATTGGAAAGTTTAAAAAAAATAATGATGATTTGCGAAAACAAAAAAAATTAAAAGATGCGAAAGACAAATGCGAAAACGCATTAAAGAGTACCAATCAGTAGCCCCCTGATATAAATGAGGTTTGAAGCCTGTCCCGAATAAATTTTCACTATGTGACACCCCTGAACTGAAGGCTGAATCCATCCTTGAGTTTTTTGTTTTTGAGTAATTTTTGTTAAATAGAGGATTTTGTTGCAGTATTTTTAATTCCTAGGTTTTTTCTTTTATTTTAATGTACCGAGTTTGGCCCAACTTTTCAATTTTTGCACTAAATTCTTTTTAATTGAATTTAAGTTTGTTTCCTTAGATTATATCAATACAGAGAACTTACAAATGAAAATAATATTTATATTTAAAAAACATTATCATGTTTGAGATAAATATACATATAGCATCCTGAAACAAAAGCAATAATAAAACACTTTTAAAATAAATTTCCATTACAGAATATTAGCTTTAAAAATATATATAATTTTGCCAGTAACACTGGATGGTAACACTTCCTTTTATTTGGCTGTATTGCCAACACTTCCTATTTATGAAATATATTTAACAAAAATAAAAGAATGCGATGCAAATAAAAAGTGCAGTAAGATAAGCCAAAAAAAAAATTTATTACAAAAACAAAAGTTTATAAAAGAAAACCAAAGCGTAAAGCAAGTTTTTGCCATTTGCATAATTAGATACATTTGCATACCAACCAGTATTTTTGTAACAGCAAAAATATAAGAAAATATGATAGTAAAAAAGCGAAAAAGAAGGATTCAGGTCGACCTTTGTCAGTGTCCTGCGAATGTATGTTGTGTATGTACATTCTATAAAAAGTTTATCTATTTATTAAGAGTTACAAATACAATATACTACTATATCCTTACTTAATTAACCGCGCAATAGTATATTACACCATTAGCTCATTGTAGACCAAGGTCTCTGCCACGAATCGGATCCGCAACCCTTGCGCTGTTAGACTAGCTCACTAGCAGATACCTTGCTAGGAAACCCTCTATAAAGAATAAGTAAATTTTTTGTTTAAGCCTAAGAGGTTTTGGCGCTAAGTGGTATAAATAGGTCTGCTCGGACCAACATGAAAATTATATGGAGATATTTAGGCACATACGTGCACAGCGCGATTCTACCACAGTAGTGAACGAATTCCCCCCGGGGATTGTAGGGATCATATAAAGGCTATTTCACCTTCTGGTGTTTCATCTTCCGGAGCAAATAAGGTTGAAGTCATTCCTGCGATCCGCAAGGATTCAATTTGACCAATAAATGGCTACACAGAAAAAAGTGTTTTATCAATTAAAAAAATCGTTTAAAAAGTATTTAAATTTAATTAATGAGATAATTGAATCAATTATTTTTTTGTTGATTTTTGTTAAAAGAAAATTAAAAATTTAATTTTGATTTAATTAACATTTAAGTTGTTTTGAAATAAATCTTCAATTTTCAATTTTTTTCGTTTAAAATAAAATAATTTAAGCATGTAGAATTGTTGTTGGGAATTGTCAATATTTATTTAAATAAATTAACACATTGTTTGAAATGGCAAAGTTTTTTGACCACTTTTTTAATTAAAATTAAAAATATCATTTATTGAAAATATTTTTTCAAAATTTTAAAATTTTTAGTCATCAATATAATCATTTTGGTAATAGGTGCAAAGTCAACAATTAGTTTGCTTGATATTATGAATTTTGAATAAATTTGGTGATTGGAGAGCCGCTGAGAGATATCGGAAGATTTATCTCTTAAGCTTCATAGTCGTACTTCCATGCGATGTTTTAATAATCATAACATTCTGTTGCTATCAGTATGGAAATTACCTTGAATCGATTAGCAGGCGAGAGTAGATAACTCCAGCTCCTAAATAAGGGGGAGTGTGTGATTTTGTCGGTTATTCATTCGGATTGGAACCTGTTTAAGAAAAATGATTCTCGCATACACGGGGGCATTTGGTAAATGTATTTATAATTCACCAAGTGGTTGAAATCCACCATAAGATTAGGCCATAGTGCAGGTGCTCATGCAAATCTAAATCAAAGCTGTAGTAACCGACTAACGTGGCAAATGCATCTCGTTTTGGATGCAACATATACTTCGATATGCAGGCTTATATTTTCGCGTGGCTCATATATATGCTAAATGTTTTGTCGTTAAAAACATTTCCAAATCAAAAGCAGGTCTGTGTAGACCTGCTTAGTGCGTATAAACAATTTTGTTTGTAATTGCAAATGAAACTGTACAAAAATTTATTAGCGATCTGATGTTAAGCTCATTGTGTTCGCCGTAGACGCTTTAAGGAAGTCATGGACAGTTTCGTCTCTTACACGCTAAATAAAAAAGTTAAACGCAACTTATTAAATATGCAAACAGTATATACAGACCTGGTTGAGCGTCGTAGGGTTTAAAAACCATCATGTACAATAAATAACTTTATCTGGATAAAGAATCAAAGCTTTATCCAAATAAACTTATTTGTTATGATAACTGGTTGATATGGATATTTGTGCGTTCTTCACTATGCATCTTTTTTTATTCTTCACCAAATGTACTTACTAATAGTGAAAATGTATCAATTTTTTTTTGTGTAGGGTATAAGTGTGGAAAATATTCCAAAACCGCATAATGCTTTCTGTAATAAATGCAAAAGTATTGAAAGAGTGTGAGTATCTGCTAAGAGAAAAAACTTGCGGCTTGTTGTGACACTTACCAAAAGTACATTTAAGTGAATTGCGTGTTGTAAAAAAACATCTATAATAATATCACAAAATTTTATACAAAAGCAAGAACAGTGGGACCCAACATCTTTTCGTTTTAAATTAGAAGGTATTTTTGTAAAGTACCATATTCTTTTGATCATTCTATTCAATTTGATTATGCAGTATTCAATAATTCAATAAAATAAAACTCCTAAAAAATACTTTTTTTATGCTATGAGCACAGTTTGGTAGTACGTTATAAGAACGTAGGAAGAAACGCCGTTAATTTCTAAAAACACGTTCTATTTACCCACAATTCCGTCGTAAACGTATTTTGTTTTCTATTTCAAATACATATCGCACTTAATAAACAAGAGAGTATTAATTCAAAATTTAAACATTTTCAGTAGAAGCAAAACAATTTTTAATTTAACACTCAAGGCATATGAAAAACAATTTTTAAAGCAACCGCTTCATTACCAAAAAATGGACAAAATAGTTTTACAACTGGTAGCTATGAATGTAGCGTGTCGATTTTTTTCGAAAAAGTGATATTAAAAAAAATGTTGCTCAAGTGCGATATATTCAAAAAGTCCAAATTTTTTTAAATTGTTGTTACCCAATAAGCAATTTCGCTGGAATTCAAGTATAAATCAAGTGTAATTCCAGTCCAATTTTCAATTTACAAGCCTTGAATTATACCTCAATGGCATTCAATAGCATACTCCAGGAAGACGGATACTGGAAATCCAGTCGAAAATAACAATGTTAATATGTACAGTGAAATACAAGCGTTGAATTACAGTCAAATTTCAGTCTCAAACACTCTACAATTATACTTGAGTTCAACTATTAAAGGCCACTTTAAATCAAACAAATAATAACAATATAAATCAAGCCTACAATTTGAATGGAAATCATGTTAATTTTTTTTTTTTGGAATATGGCGTAAAGGAAAAAATGGTGTATGAAATTCTTAATCATCATCTTAAGGAGTCTGGTAATTTATTTATATTTTAATATAATTCATCTATTCATATAAAAATGTGATATCATTGGAAACGAAGTTAAAAGGACTATAGGATGGTAAATTTTTTTATGCTTGAGTGATGTTTTACGGTTTCTAAGACAATAACGAAATGGTACCATTAGATTTACATTAAAATTTTTTTCCGTGATACCATATACATATAAACATATACATCTGTACATATATGTAAGTATGTATGTATGTTAGAATTTGTTTTTGGAGACAGACCTCGTGACGTTTGATTTTGGGGCATCACCACGTTTTAAGATGCATTTACACTACGTAAATTAATGTTCCCAATTTTTTGAAGCACACGGAAATATTTACAATACAAAAGTAAAAAAAAAAAAATTGTTTCAAACATTTTTGTATGAACTGGAATTTTAGGGTAGAAACAAAGGAACGTTTAGAATAGTCGAAAATATTTGACACAAAGACATATAAAATAGTACATAAATCGTATAATACAATTGGTAAATTATTCACTAACACAAAAGATAAAGTACACAAGTTGGAAAAGTCAAATGTAGTTTAGAAAATACCTTGTAAGGGAAATATTGATGGACAATGCTGTAAATTATACATATATAGGTACGAAAAAGAATAAACTGAAAACTAGAACTACAGGTCACAAATCAAATAAAAAATTTAGGGATATCTCTTGGCAAAAAACTGAATAAACAACCCACTGTGCTAGTTTAAATCACTCTCCGGACTTTCAGAATGTATCAGTTTTAAACACAGAAACAAATTATATGCCCCATTATATGCTAGAAATGTTGCAAATCATTAAGGTACCAGAATTGTTAAGGATTAATTTTAAATCGGACACGGAAAATATAGCACAAAATTATAGACATTTAGTTTATAAAAACAAAGCAGGTAATTAAAATCTTTTTAGAATGTAATATGTACATAGATTATTTGTATAAAATCTTCTTAATTGTAAATAATTTTTACTATCAGCCCAATTATGAATACAAATTCCCTGGGAGTTTTTTCCCTTTTCCCATTTCTACAATTGAATTAACATAGGAAAATTGGAGAAGGGAGAAAACTCCCGGGGAGTTTTTCTTTCATAATTGGGCTGTATGTGACAATTGTTATTGTTTTTCATTATTTAAAACAAAAAACGTTAGTTCAATTGTTTAATTTTTTCCCTGATGATGCTACACATTGGTGTATCGAAATATTGGAGTTATAAAATAAATGTAATAAAAATTTTGATATATAAAAGAAAAAAACCTTAAGCTCAAGAAATTATGCAACAATTTATAAAGTAATGGTTAAATTAAAGAAAATTTCTGACAATATAGTCGCTAACGGCGTTTGAACTAGAATAATATATATGCCGGCGTACGTCTTATATACGCCTTTACGTTTGCGTCAACTATTGTGTGCCTTTGTATAAGATATTATACATCTTAAATAGACAACTTATCTACGTCGTACGCTGCTATTGTATTCCATGAATATTCCATGAATTATGAAAATTTTGCAGTGTAGAAATTTGCGTTTAGGTTATTGATATTCATTAAAAATTTTGAAAAGGGAACAAATATTTAATTTTTTTGGGGCCAACTTACAAATAGTTATTTTTAAGATGCTATCTGAAAAATAAATGGTTTTTGTTATTACAAGTTGACAATAGCCATTAAAGTGACTGATAAGCTAACAGCAGATTTAACCTCATGGTAACTTTACAAGTGAACTTTAAGAATTTGAAGTTGCCATATTTTTTGCTGAATACATGGTAACTTCAGTGACAGTTTTACTTCAATTCAAATTATGCAAACCTTTTCTAAAAAAAAAAACAATTGACCATAAAAAACTGAAATAAAACACAAAAAGTTGACTTTTGCTTTCAATAAAAGAAATAAACAAAAGTAAGTTGTTGCCACTACTTATTTTAAACAATCAAAAGTAGTCGGTATATGCTGCAATGTTGCCACAGTATCGGTATCTACTGCAATGTTGCCACAATATATAAATTACATTTTTTATTTTATCAGACAGTTGCAATAATGGAGACAACTTAATGGTCAGTTTATCGTTCTAATACAAGTGGAGGGTGTCAAAAGTTTCTGCTAAGACAAATACTTGTTTAGCTGTGCCTTTTGAGTCAAATTGTAATTTTTTCTACCATTTTTTATTACCATTCCATGATTCTATGTTCCATTTTTATAAGATATCTTCGGATTGACAGTGAAGTTACTTGTATGTAACTCTTTTCCGAGCCCAGACAACCATCATCAGAATCATTGCAGATCTTAAAGTAAAAACTTGCCATATTTTTCTTTTGTAATCTTAATTTAATATTATGAAGCTTATTAGATTAAAGGAATGTGTTGTATTTTGAAATTTAATAAATGACTAATTTAAATATTTAAAACTTCTGTCCCATTGTACAAACCAAAAATTTTGCACCGTACATGGATAAATAAAAAAAATATGTAAAAATTATGAAAATTAAACAAACACATTTATAAGTATGTGTGTATATATGGAGAAATGTTTGGAAATTCATGGTACCCAAGGATCTAATAGATACAAATATCTAAAAAAAAAGAGCACAAATAAGAAACAAAAAGGAAAACATACAAAAAATTTTTAATAAAATTTATTTTTCTATTATGGCAAGTAGTAGATTTTTTTTCTTGTTACGATTGTCTTTTGACAACCATACAGTCTCAAGTGTATGGAAGAAAATGAACATGCATGCATGCTTTTTACATACATACACTCACATTCATTTATGTGCTGCTCTTAAAAGGACGAAGAAATTGTAAAAATGCAATCTATATTTGCAATTGTATTATATCATGTTAACAGACATTAAATTGGAATTGTAAAGGGTGTTTTTTAAGCTGCATGATAACTAAAAATGATAATACAAGATAGAAATATTGTTGAAATGAAATTTGTTTGATATAATGATTTCCGGCTGCGAGTTATATAGTCCATTCGATCAGTCCAATTTGTTACTATTTTTTCTAATAAATATGGCAAATGCGGCAATGGGGGCTTGAATATTGGCTTCCAATGCTTTAATAGCCATAACATAACGGCATAACCAGTGACTTATCGAAGCCCCATGAAAAGTAATCCAGTAGCCTGTTTCTGTATTTCTCGCATCGTAAAATTTCCCGCATGTAACAAGTGAATTATGACAAAAAAGGTTCAATATGAAACAAAAGATGGTTTTTATCATATTAGTGTTTCTTCTTATTTACTTTGCCAGAATTATGTTTCATTGGAAGGATGTGAAACAAAGTATTTTTGTAACAATGTTTTGCGAAAAGTTTCTCACAAGAGGTGTCAAAATAAGTCACATTTGAAATTGATGGGAAAAGAATAAAATTTGAAAAAATGGAGCCCAATTTATCCGAAAAAATAATTATGTAGTTATCGCACTTGTTTCTCTGAACAGCGTTAACTCAAAATTTTTCAATTTTCACTTTTTGCAAGAAAACGATAAACAGTGGCCATATCTACCCACTGTAAAAATCTTAGATCTATATCTCTAGTATTTTGTCTAAAAAAATGCGGTTTTATCCCCATTTGTAATATAAAAATATATATAAAAAAAAGTTCTTTGTCTCTACTAAAAATTTATAAATTTTGAGTAGACTCTCTTTCGAGAAACAAGTGCGATATATATATAAACTAGTTTTTTTATTCCCGCTCTTTTTGGATTCCCGGGAAAGCGGGAAATAAATATCAAATTCCCTGGATCCCGGGATTCCCGCCCAAATTTTTATTATTTATTTATTTACGTATTTCTCCAATGAAACTCATATTTCTTACTGGCAATTACGCTTAAAATATTTAAATCTAGTATCTATTATATAACAAAAACGTAAAAAATTGAAAATTAAAGTAATTTTACGACTCTTAAGAGGTTATTTTGATGCCAATAGGATCATGAAAATCAATATACGTATATATATTGTCAAATTCAGATCTCATTTACATAATTAGAATGAAAGTATTGAAGTCTTAGTGGAATAATATTTCTTAAAGGGCGATTAGGAACTGAAAGCACAACATTACGAAATAGGAATTCTGAAACAATTTTACCATTTAACAAATTCAGCAGGAAGGCGAAATGTTATTTACTACATATATTTAATAACATACTTTTTACAATGTTATAACCCTTAATCAGCAGAGTTGTATGAAGGTATACTAAGTTTGTCATTCTATGTGAATCTTTTTTAATATTATTGTGAATCCTTCATTAATTCTAAGCCGATTTAGTCATATGGGTGCCAAATTGGTTCTAGATCTTCTAGGCTGTTTGGGAGTGAATTCCAGTAGAATCGCTTCTGTAGGGAAAGAGTTATGCACCCTAATGTGGAACTACCACCCTAAAAACTCCACAAAAACTAACATAAATTTGTGGCGAAATGTACCTTTTCTCATTAAATTTCTACAAATTCGTTTTATAAGGCACCAAATTTCGTAAATGTCGGTCCATAATTTACATACGGCTCCATGTTTGGACCAATCTTGTAAATCATGTAAGTATGGCTAAAAGCGTAACGAATACTGATTTTGTGGTGCAATTTAGCATATTCTACTTTCATAAGACTCAAAATCACTTGAAATGCCACATACAAAGCACAATCTAGGAAAACACTTTATTAAGCCCTTAGCCGCAAAACCTTATAATATTATTGAAAAATTTACACTTCAGTGTGCTACGACAATAAATAAAATTTCGTGAAGATAGGCTTATAATTATTATTGTGGTGAAATTAAGTTGGACTAACCTCCAAAGGCACTAGTCCGACATAGATTTACTAAAGTTTTAAAAAAATATTTTCTTCAAAATTTCCCGGGAATCCCGCAACTTATTCCCAGGAAAGAGGGAATAGAAAAATTCCCGGGAACAAACTCCAATATAAACCAATGTATGTACACAAGAATGTGTATTATTTTTTTTAATATCAAAAGTAAGATGAAAATAATTAAATCACAATTGTTATATTTTGTTATTTTAATTTGTTTATCCTTTCATTGTTTTCGTTTTATTCAGGGCTGCCAGATAAATTGAGAATAAATCGTTAATTTTCTGACAAAAAATAAAAAAATCGTTCGACAAATTTTGTTCAATTTTTATTTAAACATAGTCACAAAAAACATAGTTAACGTTCATAGGTATTTTATACATATTTTATACAAACATAAACTTAAGCATTTGGTCTATTTTTATAAAATTATTTCTTTTGTTTTTTCTTTAATCCGATAGTAATTTATAATTTCAAATTGTTATTTTTCCCTAAAGCAGTCATACAAAGGCGTGACAAAATATTATATTCAACAAAAAATAACACTTTTGGCCCAAAAATAAGGCAAACATTTCCTAAAGTGCATTGACTGAAAAATGCGGTAATAGTTTAATGTTTTGATCACATAAATAAATGTATTAAATAATCCAGGGAAATAAATATTAAACAGTTTTCCCTAGAAATTTTGTTTTGCCGATACATTTTTTAAGGAACAGACAAGCAATTTCGAGGAAAATATTCACAAAAGCGATATATATATTTTTCTAAAGATATATTTTTTCTGTGGTGCCTAATACACAAACATATAAATTTATTTAAAGTAGTTTAGTTTTTTTAATGAGGCTTAAGTTCATTGAATTTAATTTTCATTAAATTATTTTTATGAAGACAGGACTTTTACAACATGAAATTAATTAAAATTTCATTGATAATTTTTCAGTTTTGACTGCGCTGAGATTTGAACCCAGGCTTTCACAGACAGGTTGCCCAGACTAGCTTCGATTGTAACCACACAATCTCTTCAGTGTGGTTTGCCGTTTACTCACTCGGCTATTGAAGCCGGATGACGTCAAGAGTCAAACATCAATCTTTAAACCAAATGGAATTACACCTTGGTAGATCGAAATTGGCTTTTGAATGAATGATTATCTATTTTAATTGATTTACATGTTCTTCCTTACTTCTGTCTTCATAAAAATAATTTGATGAAAATTAAATTCAATGAAATTAAGCCTAATTAAAAATATCTAAATTTGGGTTAAAAACCATCAACAGTCCAATAAAATAACCACATTACTAATTATTTAAAGTAGTTTTATTTCAAAGAATGAATAATATCGTCACCAGAAAAAATCAGCAAATCGGCATTATGCCAATTTCGGAACAAAATATCGGCAAAATTACGAGAAATCGTCGAATCTGGCAGCCCTATTGTTATTATATCTATTTCTTTCGATGACGTTTCGCTTGCATTTGACACTTTATTACTGGAAGTATTCCAGCTTAAACAGAATCTGTGTTGTCTGTTTTCGCATTCAAATACAAAAACACTTTTTTTTACGATGCGAGAAATACAGAAACTAGCTACAGATGTGTTAAATCGCACGAACCATGGTGGAATAAGTAGGTGGCAGCGCTACGGCAACAAATACAACATTACAACCAAAAAACGGAAATAAGTCTCCGTATACGTCAAAAATTATATTAAATTAAAATCTAATTTTGCTGCCTAACGCAATGAAATAAATTAATGTTTAGCCAATTTTTATTTAACTATGGTTACTATCTTATTTAATTTTAATTTAAATAATCAAAAACTTTAATACAATACAATAATCACGGAACAAAACGTGGACTTTTTGTAAACATAAACAAAACTTTGACATAAGACTAGACAAACAATACAGAAACAAAAAATCGTCATCTGGGGTAGTAATGCCACCTGTTTATTTCATCATGGCTAGTGAAAAGGACCATTTCTGGAAATAAAGTTGTCATCAAATTTTGCAATAAATCGATTGCTAAGCGAGCTGTATGGGAAGTTGAGCAATCTTGTTCAAATTATTGATGTTTCTAGATGTTTAATTTTTGGAATCAAAAATTCAGTCATCATGGCTCAATAGCCCTTGCCATTTACCGTAACGGCAGCTCCATGCTCATTTCGAAAGAGCATGAAAACTGCACTAAACAGTCAATTATAATGGATGTAATGGTGATTCGTTAACAGCTTAAGGATTGTCTTCGTTCCATATACGACAATTTTGCTGTTGACCCAATTATTTAACCACAAATAAGCTTCGTAAAATGGACTTAGTGCTCTACGAACTTCGAGATCAGATTTTTTTTTTTCAAAGTAAGATTTTACAAAAATGTTAACACAGTTTGACATTCTCAGCTGTCAAACCATAGTTGTTGATATCGAAAGTCCCCATGCAGCTAAAAAAAACACCCATTACATACATATGTATATATTTTTGATTGAGATTTGGATGTCCCGGTAGGCTAGTTAGTAGCGAGCCAGTTTTTTAGGGCGAAGATTGCTTCGTCTACGATGGGTTGAGAGTGTACGTTACTGTTGCTCGGTGTTAGTAACACTATAGAGATTTGGTTATAAAAATTTGATTATACAAACCTTAAAGAGCATTACAATTTTCCTCCCAAAATAAAGTCAAAACTATCTATGAGTTAAAACATATTTATGATCTTCACCACCATCAATGCGAATTCATTTTCAGGTGGTGTGGAAAGAATAGCTGTGCTATTTTTTTTTTTCTTAATTAAAGAGAAATTCAAATGTTTCTGGTGTTTTTGACATATCGACCAACGAATGCAAGAAATAAAATACAATGTTGTGTTTTTGGTGCTGTACTTGTTATAATATCGCCGCTACCGTTTACATGAATTCGCCTTGACCACCATAGATTAGAAGGGCTTTCTGCATTTGAGCTAAAGTTTTTAACGTATAAAATATCTATGTGTCTTTTATTTTATTTTAAAAACGAACCCTACTAAAAATGATGAGAATCTTTCCATAGACATTTCCTATATAAATGATTCCCCGAAATAGAGCATTTTTGTCAACAACACTTCTTACTATGTAAGTTTTTTTTATACAAATATGTATGTAAAGACCAAAAATATTTTACAACAACCGTAATTACATTACCAAGCTTTCTATAAGTCGGACCATATTTGACCATAGTTCCTTTATAAATACGACTCTTGAAAATTGCTTTCAGTGACAAAATGCTTATAAACGGAGATTTATTGTAAGGTTTAATTTTCAATATGCTTTTTTACAGATCACGCTAGGCTCATATCAAACTGGTTTGTCATTTTTGTTCTGTATCGTTTTGAAATATACCATGGAAAGACTCACACCACAAGAGTGTCGTCAAATTGTTCAGCTGTATTACGAAAATTAGCGCTCTATGATAAATGTTTTCGTGCGATTCGAGGAACTGCGAAAAGTCTGGCTCAATGAATACGTAAATAGCTTAACCTGCCGTATTTGGGCTGATGAGCAACCCGAAAAGTACGTCAATGGTAACCGTTATCGCACCATGTTAACGGACTTTGTGCTTCATGAATATCAAGAAATAATTATAATGGTGCATACAGAATAAAACTTAAGTCATTTTTGGGCCCATATCGAAAATCCCATTAAAACAAATAAATCTCATATCGGTATCGACATTTTATTCTAATCGAACTCAGCGTTTACGAAATTTACTTCCACTTTTTCATAAATTCTCCCACAGTGGGTTATAACCAGGGAAACCATAAATAAGCAATCGTATGTTTTTCCTTGTGAGACCAATGAAGGCAGAAACAATATAATTATTCGTTTTTAGAGCTTTTATGATTTTTGGTATCGATTCGATAGTGCAACTTTTGGCATATTTCACCGTTTTCAGCATGTTTTGCATAATTTAGTTAAAAGAGCATTTTTGCAGCATTTTTTAAGTTTATAGCGCATATTTTGCATTTTTGAGGCATATTTTAATACAGGTTTTTCTTTTAGATGCGTACAAGAGCTTTCGCAGAAAATTAATTTTTTTTTTTTTTTTTTTTGGAAATTCTGGTGGGTTTTCGGTTTTAAATATTTATCTGTATACCCAACGCGTTGCATAAATTTCGACATCTACATTTCATGTTTAATCTAAAATTGCAAGCCATAGCAGGTTGTCATTAACGATAAATGTTATTTTAAATTTATATTAGCAAAAATTAAGGAAAAGGCAAAAATATAAGTTTTGGCAATGTGTGTAATACACAGACATCTGAATCAATCTTTTAGAATGCCTATCGACTCAGAATCACCTTTTAAAGTGATCTAGTGATGTCCATCCGTCCGTCTGGCTGGATGTCTGTCCATGTTAACCTTTTGCGCAATTTTGTAGATCTGTAGTTGCAATTTTGTGAATAATTTGATAAAATTTGGTAAATACATTGCAATAGTACTAAGAACAAAGTCTGAGTAAATGGTGAGTATCGGTCTATAATTTATCATATTCTCCATAAAAACTTTATTCTGAATTAGACTCTTTATTTCCGTAAACCATCTTATTATGTTGGTTTTTAGATTTAGTTGGCCCCAAAAATAACTTGCTTCAAACTTACTTTTCTAAACTGTCCACATTTGCTCTAAGCTCCATCCTTAAACTGCTTTAACTTCCTTTTAAATGTTAACTTTAATTAACAATTTAGCGACCGTCCCTAAAATACCTTTAAGACAAAAAATCTCATATGAATGTTAATATCTTGATAATATTTGCCACAAATAACTCTTATATGAATTTTAACTTCATAATACAACTTTGTTTTTGTGAGCCCATGACTTCCCATTGTTCCAAATAAAGCAAAATCTCGAAAACTCCTCTGTAAATACTATAATGTTTGGGCTTTACCGATTATAATTTAAGGATGGTTTTTTTTAAATGCATATATTTTATTTAAATTGTTGATTATTTTATTTTCAAATGAACAATTTTTGATTTTTTGTAGCATATTTTTGAAATTTTTAGGGCATATTTTCGAGTTTTTACTGCATAACTAATGCACATGAATCGCGTTTTTTTTGGAGTATATTTCTGGTTTCCCTGGTTATAACAATACTTTGCGTTCATGACTGACTTTAATTCCCAAACAGAGACCAGTCACTTCTAAAGGGTACCATAAACTTTGCTTTTCATAATATGCTTTTTATTGTGTTATTGAAAAAAAAATTCAAATGTATATAAAAAATTTTCTTCATAAGGTCTTACTTTAGTCAACGTCCTACCCGTTAAACTTAATTGATTACCCTCGCATTAAAAATATTTACATATAAACACCAATTAAGGCTTAACAAGCATATTATAATTTCATTATAGTAAATTGCTTTGCAGACAAGTCTTCTCGTATATGGTGAGATTATTTGTTTTTTCTTCGAACTAAGACTCCAATAGAATAAATAGAATGAACTGCTTTTTAGGCTCAATAGTTACATAAAATAATATATACAAATATAATTGAATGTATAACAGTGTGTGACAAAAAAAATGAATAGAAACTGCTGGGATGTGATACTATTCTTCTGTTAGGAACTGTCAAGGAGAACAACAATTTGTTTTTGAAATTTTTCAAACACCTCCAAAATTTTGAGTTATCCTCTAAGACCTGTAGAGACCTGTACCTTTCGAACAGTATATATCTTTTTTAAGTTAATATCATATATATATAAATATATATATAAAATACGCGAATATAGGTTAGGTTCCATGGGCAACCATCGAGAGAATGCTCACTTGGGTCCTTCAGCGGTCCCTTTGTGATACCCAGTGTCAATGTCCATCCCATAGAGCAGTTACTCAGATGGCGTCACTGCAGAGTTGAGCCAATTCTTCTTCCTAATGAAGAGAAGAAGCAATCTACGTTCTATTGTAGATAGATCCCCCAAGCAGGAAATCACGGGCTCTCACAGGTATCTTTGCCTAATGCCCCGTAACCCAGGGCATTGACAGAGAAAGTGAAGCACAGTCTCCTCTTCCTCCTCATCATGACAACTTTTGCAGTAGTCATTGAATTCCAGACCCATTCTCCTAGCATAAGTCCCAACAGGCCAGTGTCCAGTAACAACCGACACCACAGTCCTGATTTGGTCCCTATTGAACCTAAGTAGAGATTTAGTTCTCCGTTCATCATACCCATGCCAAACTGCACTGGATATGGAGCAGGTGGACTCACAGGTCCATTCTCTTGCAGAATCCTATAATACTCGGCTGATGAGTGACTTACAGTAAGCCATTGGAAGGCCAATGAATTGATCAATGAATCTTTAATCCATTCCACCACATTTCTTGGCCAGCTATCTGGTTTCCCGGGCAGTCTGAGTGCCCTGGTATTTATATGAATGCCCAGCAATCTCATTCAAATACATCCGGCATTTTACAGTAAACCTAGATGTCGTGTAGACACCCGCAAGAGAAGCAATGGCAGCCTTGCTATCAGTAAATATACGTATATGTTCCGATATGCGATAATACTTTAGCCAGTTGGCTGCCCCTTTTGGCCGAGATTTCCGCCTACAGGATATATATACGTATTTTTTCAACAATATATATTTTTTGGGTTTTTCGTAATTTTTCTACTTTCGTGATGTCCTCACATAGTATTTTTGTACAAAAACAGTGCTGCTTATGGTTTAGTTTTAAAGATATGAATAAAAGGTGGGTTTGTTTTTAAAAATCGGTTGGAAACTAACTGAGGCATTTAACTTTTTATTGAACCAAATTGTTTACAAAAATATAATTCTTAGCGATTTCAATCAAAAATGTTTGCTTGATCGTCTTTTCTTTAGTTCAACATCCTCAGTATGACGTTTAAGTGACCAGCAATATTTTCAAAGCATTTTTGTTTTATTTTTCCCTTCAAAATGTCTTAACAATACAATTATTTCCCGAATTTTTATGGACATATTTGCAGCCCAATTTACCATAAGCACTTACAAATTTATTACGACAATAACATAGTCGCCACTTCTGTGACTGCCAAGAAAATTATAACATAGTGCAGCAAAACTTTTCAATACGAGTTTTTCAAAGGTCTTATCCACAAAGTTCTCATCTGGTATTAACCTAACGAATTTGAGGTCCAACAAAAATACCTAAAATGCTTCGAAATCCATGTGTCTTATTTGCAGATCCGTAAATAAATTTGGAATCGGTTGGTATTCAACTAATGGCGATTTCTTTTCTGAGAAATATGTTGCATAAATGGTACATGCTCTATCTCTTTGCAACATTTTTCTCAGAAAAGAAATCGCCATAAGTGAGAGGTTGATAAGTGCATACAGGTATGAAAGAGCGGGGTTTTAATCGCAACTCCAGATTTTGGAGGGGTTTGGAAAATTCCAAAAACATGTTGTTGTTGTACTCGACAGTACCTAACAGGAAAATAGTATCACATCCCAGTAATTTTCTTTTGTCGCACAGTGTAATGAATGATAAATTATGAGATACTTCATTATGATAGACGATGTGTGGACATGAGATAAACTGTTATTTGTAAGATTAAACAAATAGCTTCAGAGCTCAATAAAAACTAAAAATAGAAATAAAAAAGATACATAAACTCAAGTTACAATAAAAAAAAGGAACATATCTTAAAGAGAAATAGATAAATAATTGTTTTATTATAATTTAATATTTTTAGTTTTTTACTTTCTTCTTCAATTTTAATGGAAGAAGGTTTATATGCCCTAAACATTAATCAATTATAAAATATCCATATAAATTAGATAAATATGTTTAATATATTTCCTTTTGTACACAATGCGACCATATGTGGGGAGGGTATAATACGTTTGTGCTGAATTTTTGTACCGCATTTGAGTCAAACCATTTAATATACCGCTTAAATCTGGACAGAAAAAATTATTAAATTTCTCCAATCACCAAATGTATTCCAAATTCATAATATCAAGCAAAAAAGTTATTGATTTTGCACCTATTACCAAAATGATTATATTGATTACTAAAAAATTTAAAATTTTGAAAAAATATTTTCAATTTTAATTAAAAAAAATGTTCAAAAAATTTGGCCATTTCAAACAATGTGTTAATTTCCCAACAACAATTCTACATGTTTAAATTATTTTATTTTAAACGAAAAAAGTCAATGAAGATTTTTTGTTATTTAATTAAAATTTTAATTGAAAATTTATTTCAAAAAAACTTAAATGTTAATTAAATCAAAATTAAATTTTTGATTTTCTTTCAACTAAAAAAAAATCGATTCAAATATCAAATTAATTAAATTTAAATGTTTTTTAAGCCATTTTTTTAATTGATAAAACACTTTTTTCTGTGTGAATCACTTTCAGATTCGATTAAACAATGTTCGGTTGGCTGGCTAACACACAGGTCCATGTAAAATTTGTGAATAAAGTACAGGTCGCAATTTTTTCGATAATTTGATTAAATTTGGTAAATACAAATCAATAACGAAGCCAGTTAAAAATATTGAGAATCGGTCCATGATTTTACCAATCCCCTATTCAATGACCTTCCAGAATAGGGGTTTTTTTTTTGAAAATATTTAATTCTAAACATAATAACGTTACTAAGTTCTGTGATAATCGGTCTTTATTTGACCAATGCATTTATCCGAAATTAGCTTTGAGTTCCATTACTTCCTTATAAATGTCAGTATTGTTAGAAACGTTTGCAAAAAATTTATTTTATTGCAACGGTTATATAATGAGAAAACTTAAGATGGTAAATCCAGAATTTACCACATTTCCTATATGGGCCCACTCCAGATAATCAGTTTAAAAATCTATATATGTAAATCCTAACATAATTTCAAAGTCTTGTACTAAAAGGGACAAATCAGTGGTGTAGGGTATCTTTATGTTGGGCTTGCCCAACTATACTTTTTTATTCAACTTGGGATTTATTTTTATTTTTCGGAACTTTGTTTTATATTTGTTTTATATACAATGATTTATGTGGATTTAGTTAAAGGTCAAGTCAATTAGAATTATTTTGTTAATAAATATTTACTTTAAGACCGTTTATAAGAAGGATACTTAAGAGGACAAAAAACAAAAAATTTCAATAATTTTATTAAGAATTGGCTGCAAGGAATTGAGCGAATGGGGAATTTAAAGAAAAGTAAAAAGATTATTGTAAAATGAAGTCTTATAAAAATAAAAATCTATTAAACCAATTATAATTGTTTGCTATTAAAAAAATAAATAAAAAATTAATGCGGTATTTTTACAACACAAGTGATTCAACGTATAGTAAAATTTATATGAAAAGCACTCAAGCTTTTTGAGTGTTTTCCATATAGCACATAAGACAAAAAATAATAAGGGTTTCTCAAAACTTAATACCACTGGGAAGTTCTTCATAGAATCATATTCTTTTTTCAACTGTAATTAATATTCTATCTGCACGTAACTCAAAAAGCATTCTTGAAATTTACATTATACTCGAATAGAACTCAACATGACACAAAGTGCGTGATATTTATCTTATTTTAGTGTAATTTATACATTCCTAAATTATGTTTGGCAAAATCAAACAATTGTTTAACAAATTTTTTAACAAATGTTGTTTAACAATTGTTTGCATAGTGTAAATAACTAAATACTTGACCAGTAAAAACTTTGCATACAAAATAATGTGTTGAGTAATCGGAAAAAAGTAAAAATACTACTTATATTTCTACTGAAAGAATCAATTAATATTACAAGGGAGGTCCGAAAATGAACGCATTCACATTTAACTAAATGGTACTCGAAAAGTAAGTCATTATTTCAATACCTTATAGTGTTTTTCATATGGGATAATTATCCCGGGATCCCAGGGTAAATTCTATGGGAGTTCTAAGAAATAGATGTAAACTAAAATCCAATAAGAAAGGGCCTGTTTAATGTTTGAGGTTCTGAAATTTCAAAATAGTAAGAGAAGAGGAGTAAAAATTTACACAATTTGACAGTTTTTTAATGAGCCAGTCTTATTTTATAAAAAGGATAAAAGGTGTTCCCACATGCTGCAAAAAATTTAATTATTTTAAATGCAGAGCAGCTGCATAAAATTTTTTTGGATTAAATTCTAAAAATGCAGTAAATACTTTTTCTGTAAGAGAATACAGCAATTACAAGTTTTTGATGGAAGTGGTGATAAAACTGAAAGTGTTCAGAGAGCCAGACTTATTTTATAAAAACGATAAAAGGTGTTCCCACATCGTGCAAAAAAATTAATTATTTTAAATGCAGAGCAGCTGCATAAATTTTTTTTTTTGGATTAAATTCTAAAAATGCAGTAAGTACTTTTTCTGTAAGAGATGATGACATAGGAAATTTTGAATACAGCAATTACTAGTTTTTTATTGGAAGTGGTGATAAAACTGAAAGTGTCCAGAGATTATATTTATAAAGTTGAATATTAAGGAAAACATCGGTAGAAAGGGTACGTGTTTTCTCATTGACAGGATTATTCTTGTTCAAAATAAGAAATATACTGTAAAACGACTCTGTAGATGCCTATTCTGTACTTAAATCCTATTTTCAAAGAAATATTTTGTAATATTTTGTTTAAACCTGCTCTTAGATTAAGCCCATTTGGTCCAATTTTGGAAAAAGTTCCTTTGTAATTTTTGAATGGTGATATATACAGACTTAGTTTTTTAGCTCACGTGGTCTTTTTATAAAACAGTGTTATATACAAAAATTCAAAGTTCTAACTTAAAACAGGACTGAGAAAAATTAAAAATTACAAATCTTAGGTTATGGGATCATTTGGTCCATAGTATATTTTCTTTGGTTTTCTTTGATTTTTTTAAAATTAATTTAAAAAAAATAAGCATTTAGTACTCGTATGTTGTTTTACAATAATTGTCATTGCATGATGAACAAGATGTTTTTCGTCTAGTTTTTCAAATAAACTTGATACAAAAGGAAACATTTTTTTTTGCATATAAAAAACTTAATTTTTTTACTAACGTTTGATGCATTGATAAACTTATTCATAAGATCTCATAAATTTGTTGTTGGTTTTTGGTCAAACAAATTAAATTATATTATATTTTACACCACTTTGTATTAAGTGGGAAATCCCGGAAATTTCTGGGAAATCAAGTATAGTCCGGTCAAAATAGACACAAAAAAAGGCTAACCTTGCATTAACTCGCATAAAGCTGAAAATTGGCATAGACCTTCAGTTCACGAATACAAATAATATGTGAAAAGTCCCCGTTGATCCGATGCTTGCTAAAAAAGATATTCGAGGTCAAAGGTCAAAAATATAGGTTTTTTGCATTTTTTTCGTAAACGGTAAATATATTGCGAAAATGGTTAAAGTAAAAGTTGTAGATTATTAAATTTCCTACAAAAAACGTTCTTATACTTTTTTGCTACGACCCACCATTCCAGAGATATTCCCGTTTGAAATACTGGATTGGATGCCTACGCCGCCTGCATACAGAATTATACGTTAAAAAAATAATTTTTTTTGTTTGTTTCTGTTATACATTCAAAATTTAATATGTACAGTCTACAGCTGGTATAACCTTGAGCGGCAGCTAGTTTCTACTCTATTGTTCGGACGGTGGTGGTTGAAAACCAGTTTTAATATATATATAAAGAACATACATATATGATGAGATAACTGAAAATCTCAAGACAACAATTGAAAATTTATTAAATAACACCACTACTTATTATGATATAGAAAATGACGATGAAATAAGCGGAGTATTACTCAAACAGTTCGACCACAAGCTCAAAGAATATGAACAACGAGGACCTACAGCAAAATTGTGGATAAAATATTTTCGCATGGTATCACTTGCTAAAGAGTTCATAAGAGCTGCTCCCTTATGCTCCCTTATTTTCACGCATCGTCATTTTCTATATCATAATAAGTAGTGGTGTTATTTAATAAATTTTCAATTGTTGTCTTGAGATTTTCAGTTATCTCATCATCAATTACAATTTCTTTTAATATTATTGTTGCTAAAGCCAGATGAAGCAATGTATGAGCTCTAACAGCTCTCGCGTAAGCATGGCCATTGAGCATTTTGTCTAGTGAATTGGGTGCATAAATTAGAGACAGCACCTCTTTTAGGCCACTTCCTTGCATGATGAAACCAATTGCTCCAAAAAATGACATGAGTAAATGAAACCCTCCAAGTCTTACTATGATTTTTGATAATTCAGATCCTTCAGGTGCTGTAGAGACGATTTGTCGAGCTTTCGCATACAGAGGTTGATCAAAAGTAATAATGCATACATCGTGACCATAATGTTTTGCATTTTCCAAAGTACAGAGTAAAGTTGTGTATATTGTATTGTAGTTACTGGCTGGTTGATGAATAAATGGTAAGAATGAAATTTGTGATGTAGAAAAATTCTTAATACTACTTGTTAAACGTTCAATATATCCATTCCAACCGGGTAGCGTTACATTCTTGGTTTTGGCATATAACCATAAGATATCAACTTTTTGGAGTGCATTTACGTCATTTTCATATTCAACATTTTGCACAGGTATTTTACTGTGAGCTACTACACCATTGTTTTGATAGAATCGTATTTTCACTTCAGCTTTTGCCGCGAAATCTTCTGCTGAATGGACTTTATTCACTCGCGATATAGGCTCTTCTAATATACTTCTAATGTACTTTCAATGCAATGAAACATTCAACACTAAAAATATAGTTGACGCACAAATATTATATATGTATGTTCTTTATATATATATTAAAACTGGTTTTCAACCACCACCGTCCGAACAATAGAGTAGAAACTAGCTGCCGCTCAAGGTTATACCAGCTGTAGACTGTACATATTAAATTTTGAATGTATAACAGAAACAAACAAAAAAAATTATTTTTTTAACGTATAATTCTGTATGCAGGCGGCGTAGGCATCCAATCCAGTATTTCAAACGGGAATATCTCTGGAATGGTGGGTCGTAGCAAAAAAGTATAAGAACGTTTTTTGTAGGAAATTTAATAATCTACAACTTTTACTTTAACCATTTTCGCGATATATTTACCGTTTACGAAAAAAATGCAAAAAACCTATATTTTTGACCTTTGACCTCGAATATCTTTTTTAGCAAGCATCGGATCAACGGGGACTTTTCACATATTATTTGTATTCGTGAACTGAAGGTCTATGCCAATTTTCAGCTTTATGCGAGTTAATGCAATTTTAAATGTTTATTTTGACCGGACTAGTAATAAATCTCGTTTTCCCGGAAAATGAAAAAGTCCGGGAAAGAAGACTCTAATGCCTTAACACATCCCACATAAAGGAAGTAGTTATTTCAAGTCCAAAAAGAAGTTGTTACACATTACCTTCCAAAAAGGTAAAGTGTCACTAGTTACAATTTAACTATACATTTAAAGGGTAACTAGATACCGAAGCGCTCATAATAAACGAATTACTGACCAAAAAGCCAAGTAACTACACACATGTTTTCATTTTGTCAAAAATCTATTTTCATTATGATAATGAGTTATATAATACGCTATAAGAATTCGTTATGTAATCGATGTTATGTAACACAAAAAGTAGAGAAGAATGCTATTAAATAATGAGTGAGAAAGGCAATTACAGAGTACGGAGAGTGCTCGAATTAAACTCGCTCGCGAGCGAGTCCAATTCGAGCGAGTTTTATTTTCAACATTGAAAAGAATTATTCTTTACTGCTCGCGAGTTTTATTTTTTAAACTCGCGAGCGAGTTTTATTTTTGCGAGTTGAAAAATATTGCTCGCGAAAAGAATTCAAATTTTAAGAGTCAAAAATAAAACTCAACTCGCGAGTCGAGCTAAAAAGAATTGTTCGCGAGTTTTATTTTTGCGTATGAATTTTTTTTAATTAAAAATATATTTTTACTGTTTATTTGTTTGTATGTGTGGATAAATGTGTGTATATATGAATATTTCATCGAAACACAGAACAGCATTAGCAAATGGATCAGAAGTAAGGTGGGAAAAGGTATTTATTGATACAGCAAATATTACGTTGTGACAAGTATAACTAACCATGAAGAAGAAATAGCAAAGGAAAGGATTCGTTTAAAAGAATGCAATCATGTTATACGTTTCGAAAATATAAAAAAGGCAGTTCATTAATTTCCTATGAATCGTAAACACTTCTATGTAAGTCACTAATGAACGCATACATTTTATTACACATCATTCAAAATTTAACATTTATACGTATTGCACATATATTTTAAAACACACTTATCTACCTGTTTATGAGCAGCATTCACTTGTGTGCATTTTTTTGAGTATAAACATTACTTTTACAATCTTTCCCATTTAACCACTCACTAGGGATCAAACAAACATATCAATGATCACATTTTCTATAAATAGTCGTGATTGTTTACTACCTGCTGATGTTTTCTATAAGAATCAACTAATTTGGTTGTCACAAGACAATTATGTGATGGCTTTTGCTACCCTAAAAAACTCTTAATTCATTTATAACACTGGTCTTCAAAAACAAATGTAAGTCTTTAAATAAAAACATATAAAATATAAAGATTTTGAAGCGGTTAATTTAAATCCGTTTGCAGTTTCAAATTTTTTTATGGGCTTGACTAATATTCCGCCCGAAATAAGGGCCGATTTTTATAAAAACACCAACAAATGATTATTAATAATATTTCCTTTAAGTCAAACGAATAACATTTTTTATATTTTCCACTGTTTCGGACATTTTCAGAAATTAGTGGCGATAAACTTTTTTTTTCAAGCAAAATTAGTACTATTTTTTGTTTTCAAAAATTTGTTAACAAATTTAGAACAATTTTTTTTATTATTTATCAGAAAGCCAGATATATTGCGAATAAAATGAGCCATAAACCATGAAAATCGATTGACAAATGTTTATTTTATTCATAATTATTAAAGGCAGCTTTTATGAAAATAATATGTTACCAATCTCAAACACTTTTATTTAAGTCATTTAAGAACGCATACATTTTATTACACATCATTAAACATTTTGCAGGTTTACATATTTTTAAACAAGAAAACATTTATACATACAAACACACATACATTCTTATCAACATGGTTATGCCCAGCATTCATATGTGTGCATATGTTTTTATAACCCCTTCCTACACACTTGCCTGCCCTTCGTTTCTAAAAATTCATATGTATGTATATTTTTACTTCGCACAAGCAAACATTAATTTTTTTAAACGAGTTGCTCGATTTCAACTCGTATGCGCTCGTTTTCTGCTCGCATAAAATTTGTACTTACGAGTTGAAAAATAAAACTCGTAAGCACAAATTTTAAAACGAGTTGTTATCTGCTTACGAGTCGAGCACAAAAATCTTATGACTCGTAAAAAATTTGTGCTCGCGAGTTTAAAAATAAAACTCGCGAGCACAAATTTTAAAATGAGAGAGTTGACTCGAATTGTGCTCGCGAGTAGAATTTTTTCCTACCCTGGGCAATTAATTTTGAAAAAGTATGCGAAGTTTTTACTGGGATTACCAGGCATATATTTTTTACTCTCTGCTTTAATTTGCAATTGACTATATTTTAATAAAAATAGCATTTTACGAAATTACTTAATTTTTAGCCGTACTCTTACAAAGAGAAATATTCTTTATCGAGATATGATTTGGCAGATATACAACTCCGAAATTTTGTGTTTCTCAAAAACGAAACTGCTTATTAAATCGATTACGAAAATATAGTTGTTGATTTGCGGTGGTATCGTAATTAACTTTGTTCCAATAAAAGGCTTACCCCAAATATTTATAAAAAATATTTAAGGTTTAAAGCAGGTTTATGAAACGAATTTTCTTTGAACATTTGTTTAATAAGCCTTTTATTAATAAAAAAATATTTTTTATGAATACGGGGGTTAAAAACATGAGCATTCCTATCATAAAATAACTTAGAAATTTTATAATTTAGTTTGATGGTCTTTCTCCCATTTCATAGCCTCCACTGCTTTTTTGTTTGTTTGTCATTATGGCTTTTTGAACGATCCTTAATTGATTAAGCCATGTCTTTTTGTCTGTCTGTCAGTTGAAATCACGCTCACTTTTGAACGATTTAAAAGAAAAGAAAAATATTGGTATTAAATAATTTCTAGTTCCCCTTTGAAGTTTAGAATTAAAATTCAGCATATTCGTTTCCGTAGAAAAAGAGCTATGAGCCCAAAAGTTATGGTGTTTTCTTTTCTACAAAAAATGTTACATTTTATTTAAAAAAAATGCAATTTGGTGTTCGTTTCTTAAAAATGTTTCGCACTCTATTGACAATGCCCTGTAACAAGATGGGTTCTGTTTATATATAGGGCTACCAGACGAAGTTGGGAAAAAATCGCCTCTAATCAGGTCAGTAAAAATTTAAAATTTTAATAGTTATTTTTTAGTATTATTTAATAGTAAAAACATAAGAAAGCATTACATTGTTAATGATAGTTTGTGAGTAATCTATATATATAAAAATATATAAACATATACATATATATATGTTTGTATGTTTGTTTGTCGCTTTATAGACTCCGAAACTACTGAACCGATTTTCCTGAAATTTCTACAGTAACATCACGTGAGCCCTAAAAATAAAATAGGCTACTTATTTTTTCGATAGGGCAGGGGAATTGGTACCCCCCATAGGATGCCAATATTATACTGAACCGATTTTCCTGAAATTTTTACAGTAACATCACGTGAGCCCTAAAAATAAAATAGGCTACTTATTTTTTCCATAGGGGCAGGGGAATTGGTACCCCCCATAGGATGCCAATATTATACTGAACCGATTTTCCTGAAATTTTTACAGTAACATCACGTGAGCCCTAAAAATAAAATAGGCTACTTATTTTTTCGATAGGGGCAGGGGAATTGGTACCCCCCGTAGGATGCCAATATTATACTGAACCGATTTTCCTGAAATTTTTACATTAACATCACGTGAGCCCTAAAAATAAAATAGGCTACTTATTTTTTCGATAGGGGCAGGGGAATTGGTACCCCCCATAGGATGCCAATATTATACTGAACCGATTTTCCTGAAATTTTTACAGTAACATCACGTGAGCCCTAAAAATAAAATAGGCTACTTATTTTTTCGATAGGGGCAGGGGAATTGGTACCCCCCATAGGATGCCAATATTAATTATCGCATATCTTAAGAGCCGCTGCACGCATTTTGCTGAACTTTTTGTAGTAGGATCTTCTGAGCCCCGGAATTGAAATAAAATAGCAGCGGGGGTATAGGAATACCCCATAGGACGCCAATGTTTAACATCGCATATCTTAAGAACTGTAATAGTGAGAATGTTCAAACTTTCTAAAAGTCACTCTTATGGTATACTACACTTTTGAAAATAAAAATAAAGCGGGTAGGCGCAGGGGGGGAAATACCTCCCATAGGATGCATACATTAAATATCGCTCAACTGAAGAACTATTAAAGGGAGAGTCTTCAAACGTGGTTAAAGCTACTATTATAGTAAACTATAAATTTCAATATAAAAATGTGCGGGGTAGACAGAGTAGGAGCAGTACCCCTCATAGAAGACATATTAAATACCATATATCTGAAAACAATTGCCAGTGTAGCGAAGCGCACCGGGTTAAGCTAGTATATAAAATAAATGAAAAAAAAAACGACAAATCAAGAAATCTGAAAAACTTGGTGTTAATAAATAAGCAATCTGGCAAAGATATTTTCTTGTTTACATATTTTATAAAAAAACAAACTAATGAAATTGAAATTTCGTCATTCATTTTGTTCATTTATTTAATTATTTAATTTCAATCTATTAACAAATTTTAGCTTATGTATATTTTTGTTTTATATTTTGAAGAACAAACTTTTTGTCAGCTGTTTAAAACAGAGCGTTCCAATTTTGTGTTTTGTTCTCGTCAAAAAAAAAAAAAAACATTATTACAGGGCCGGCAAGACATTTTATACATGTACCTTTTAACAAGGCGGTATTTCTTTGTAGAAAAGAAAACAACATTAGAAAACCACCCTAAGAAATTAGTATTTTTGTTTCAATTAAATTGCTGCCGAAAAGCATCAATTGTTATACAATACTAATTTTTTTTGACTAGAAATAATACAATTAAATTTTGGAAAGATCGGTCCATAATTGATCATAGGCACCATATCAAGCCTACTTTAGAAAACATCTTAGAGCGCTTTAAAGCGTCACAAATAAAGTCCTTGTAGTAACATTTGGTATGTTTTGCCAATTTTTGGTCTATAATTTACCACACTCGCAAAAATACTTTATTTATAATTAGTAAATCTAAAATTGGAACGAATAAAGCTATTGTTGTAAGATATGTTATATAATTTACCATGGGCCTCATATAAGGCGCATAAATCGCGTTGAATTATTCATATAATACTGTGAGGCCAGTTTTTCAAGAGGATGCTTCACAAAAGGCACAAAGGCTCGGTTCAGTCGAATATAGCTTCACATTCCACATACAAAGCGATCTGGAACATATAAAAGATGTCCAAAACCCAGTCGTGAAATTGGAATTTTGGAAAGGATTATAATTATAAAAGTCAAAGACGATTAGACTTTAAACGAAAAACAATAGTTTTTATCATACAAGGTGCAACGCATCGTTTTGTACTTCGAATATACTATATTAGGAAAGGCATCCCCTTTTCAGTCTATGAGGCCTCTCCGATTACCATTATTAAATTTCTTCGACAGCGTATTATAATGATACTGTAGCGAAAGTGAAACAGAACTTTGTTATCACCTCTCCACTACATTTTTTTTAATAACGTAAATTAAAACCAGCGACCACTATTTATGAATTTTATAAGATGCATAAAAAAATATACATTTCCAATAATAATCCTTAAGCAAAATATGTTTGAGCAAAAATTTATGCAGTTTCATGGTAAGTAGATCATGTGCCTCAGTGGGTGGTATGCGGATATTGAAAATGGGTCATTTTGTGGCAAGGCCAATAATATACAATAAACATAGAAAATATGCCACAAAGTCGTGGCTAAAAACAAATGTACAAGCGTGTTCTTTTTGGTTTTTATGTTGGATGTACAGACATATATGAGCATTTATAAGTACATATACAAACATTTGTAACTAAAAAGAGCATGTAGCCTGTACAACAAGTAGCATTTATAAAGAGACTAGGTATTGAAGTAAATATTATGGGTTAATGTTTGGCTTATCAGTGATTTCCACGCATTGGTTGAATTCTCGTACATGGATTTTCTTTTTTGCAATTTATAATGTTCTATATAAATAGCCGAGTGGAAAGTAGATGTGTGTGCATCAACTTTTCTGCATTAACAGTGGCTAACATAATGCTTAACTGCTCATAATTGCTTAGAGCCTTGTACACTGTATAATATATATTGTATAATTGAAGTTGAAAATGTAATGCAAGAGAAACCCAAATATTAGATTTTCTATAATTCTGTACTCTACTTTTGTTAGCCACTGTCCCTGAATTATTTATTTTCTCTACTAGTTAGTGTACTGATAAGTGAAAAAAATTCCATGGTTAGCAATGTAGTGAATTTAAAATGGATTTACCTTAAAGCACATTTTGTTTTGTAGGGTTTTTTTTTTATTTGAAATAATGATGCTAGAAGTTCATATATACACAACAGCTTCTGTTGCTGCTGCTCTTTTTTGCTTCATAATATTAGATTATTGAACTTTAAAGTGCAATATTTAAGTCAATAATTCACAACGTTTTATTTGCAACTTGAAAACTATGTACTTTAAAACGTTAAATGATTAGCAATTGAATAAAAGAGGGATTAATTTTTATAGCATCTATTTTAATGCAAAACTCGTAACTAAGAATTTAATTGGTAATTGTATTAAATTTTATTACTTTGGTCTGTAATAATACAAAAACTTGTAACTATTTTTTATATTTATCAGTAAAATGTGAGGGCACATTATCGAATCAGGATAAATATTGTATAACTTTATTAGTTAAGGAATAATTAGAAAAATGCAATGAGTGAGTTTATGTTTCTTAATGGCACTCGGGATAAGAATTTTATTCCTTAGAAATTTTATTAATATAAAAATAAGCACAATAAATTAAATGTTACTACCGAACAATTTTTGTAGATTGTTCCAAATTCTACCATCTTTCTTTACATTGAATTGTATGCTAGTTCCCCTATAGACCATAAATCCCATTTATAATCTTATCCCAAATAGTTTTTCGAATTCCTGAAGAGGGTCAGTACAGCCGACGTTACAGTTTTGAACAAACTTTCTTTAAAATTTAAAACAATGTTTTATCTCCTATACTTTTTAATTCTAAAGAAAAAATAAATAAAAATAATTTTATAAGTCAGCAATTTAAAGAAACAATTTTTATAGTTGGTATAATTCAAAATTTTTTCGATTTGAAATAAAGATGCAACTCTTTAAATATAAATTGATTTTAAATCCAATTTATATTTAAAAGCATTTTAAGTACAAAATTAATTTTTTCACTAAACACTTAAAAATAAAATTTAAGCCGATCTAGTACATTTAAAAGCAATTTAAGTTTCCACTGTGCATAACTTAGCAAGGTGGCGTTAATATCACAACAATACAAAAAAAAAAACACTGAAAGCAAAAAACAATCAGCTATTTCTTTGAGACCAACTTGTAAATAAACTAAACATACTTTTATCTTAAATAAATAAGACTATTTAAATAACACTGAAAAAATAATACAGTATTTAGATATAATTTAATTTTAGATAAAACTTAACTAACGTATTTAATTACGAAGTCATAAATTGGCCATTTTATTGTTAAATAAAAACAAAACACAGATATCTTTTGTTTGATTTATAGAATAATTCTTCAATCATGTTGTGTTTCTGCGTGTACGAAATTAATTTTGACATGTAGAGTGTGTAAAAACCTTAAAATATTAACGTGTAACTGCGGTGTAAGCGAATTTTTTTTAAAGAAGTAAAGGGCAATAACAGTTATAATAACGCATAAAATTATTAATTTTTCTAGCCCTTTGGTTATAAAAGTATATTAATTTCTCATTAGAAAAAAAATAAAAAAGATGCTAAACTTACTTTGAATTAATAAACAGCAACCTGGAAATAAATAGAAAACATTAAGTCATTATTAAAAATATTTATCCATAGTCCTTAAAGTCTAATATGCTTTAAAATTAAAACTATAAAAATCATTTCAATAGCCATGCAATTAAATCAAAATAATAGACTGTATCTTAAAACCACAAAAACCACAATAACAAGCCAATCAAAAGTTTTATCAAATATTTGCCTAATTTACTTTTTTCGGTAGCATTTTCTGTTTTCTCTCTCCCCCCACTTATAGTGTGTGTATTGTATTATTTGTTAATGTAATTTGATAGTTCTATTAATGAGTTCAAGTGGTTCAATTTCAGCAAATAAATATTTAGATGCGTATAAAATGAGATCGAGTGTGCCTGTATCATCATCAGTATCTCTGTGTTTTTATGAGGCATGCTGTTAACCTTTATAAGTAAATAATCATTTATATAACAGACATTTATACTCCGGCATTTGTCTTTTACATCCATGTGCATATCTATGTATACATATAAAAATAAAAATTCGATTGTTTGTTCCCTATAGACTCCTAAACTACTGAACCCATTTTACTAAAATTTTACCAACATTTTCTTGAAAACCCGGCTATTAATATAGGTTACAAATATTGAAGTTTTTAATATTTTCATTAAATTATTTTTATTGAAGGAAGGAACTTACAACATGAAATGAATTAACATTTTTTTTTTTTGTAATTCTTGACTGATCACTGGATTAAAATCGTGTCGAATTTACATGTTTCGAGAGTAACCACATTCCCGTCATCAGAATTCTTTGCGTTCAACCGTTTGCGCACTGCGGCGACTGCTATAAACTATAGTCAAACATCAATCCACAGTAAAAAAAATTCTTGTTTTTTGAAGCTCTGAAGATAAAAGCGCATAATCGAGCGCTTCAATAAGAGAGCTCTTATACAGCAGTAAATGATAACGAATAAAATATACGCTACTATTTTAGTGCTGACAACGAAGAAGGTTTTAAAGCGAAAAAAAATAAATATATATTATGGTTTACAAAAATTATTGAAAAAGGTATTTAAACAAGTAAAAACAAAAAATTTATTAATAAAAGCAAAAACAAGGACATAAATATTTTGAAATTTTGATGTTGCTTGCTACAAAAATTCATGTACCGTTTTAAAGTTTTTAACGCCACAAGCTATGCAGCGTTTGAAATTTTAAAACGCAATGTGAATTTCTGTAGAAAGCAACAACAAAATTACAAAAAATGTATGACATTGTTTGTGCTTTCAAAGTAATTCTTTGGCATTGCGTTGCGTTTTGATAAGGGCCATAATTCTTTGGCGTTTTGCCTTTAGTGCCTTAGTTCTAAGAACATGAGATCTGTGTAAAAAATTACTAATTCTATTTTAATGGGAGTAGCGAAGCGCACCGGGTTCAGCTAGTATACTATCAATTTACTACCGTGTGTAGTGATTGCATTTGAATAATTTCTATTTCTGCATGTGTTTTTTTCTATTTGTGTAGTTTTCGAAAACATCAAATATTATTGATTGAGTCTGCGGTTGTTTTTGAAATGAAAATATATGCACATTTTTTAAATTAGAAATTTTAATTCAGTTCAAATATTTACTTTTCCTTTTAACAACTGCTATACTTTAGATAATAATGATAATGATGATAATTGTAGTAGGATGATAATGATGAAGATAATGATGATGGTTTTAATAATGATATTTATGCCCAAAATTGAAAAAAAAATGTTGCCAATGGTTTTTAATATAATTATTTACGTGTCGTAACTAGCTTTATATTTTATTTAATAGTTAACTATTCGGAATTTGTGAAAACTTTGTTGCGATTAAAAGATAAAGTTATACGAGTATGGAAAGGGTCACTATTGAAAATTAAATTAATTTAAAAACTAAATTTGTAATATGTTCTGCATTGGTTCATACTTAATCCAGCTTTTCAGGGAATATCTTATCAATCCACAGTTGATATACTACAGTTTTTGTCATACACAGCGAAAAAATATAAATAATTGAAAGTTTTTTCGTAATCAAGTAAGCCTTGGTTAACCGATCCTGGAAAGACAGAACGGATTGCTGGGTGTCTAGGGCACTATGGCCTGGATTGGACGCAGTGACAACCAAGGTTCTGCTGGGATTGGATAGGAGTGGTTTCAGGACTCTTTTAGTGTTCTTGACGGGTCATTGTTCTGTTAGGGCGTTTATGAGTAAATGGGACAATGCCATACCGGACTTCTGCAGATTATGCGATGATTCTGAGGAGGTAGAGACGGTTGAGCATGTACTGTGTCACTATCCTAGAATGCAGGGTCTCAGACATAAATGGCTGGGGGATATTTTTAACGACGAACTGGGGTGCATCGCTGGATGTAATCCAGTTGATTTACTGGGGCTTTTCTATCTTTCTTTCCTTCTTAAAATTATTTTTTTTTTCTTTATCCTTACTGAAGGGATTCACAATGGACCGTATTGGTCTCCTATGCGCCCTTGGGCGCATAACTCTTCTTAAACTAACCTAACCTAGCCTAGCTGCCTGTTCATCGATTCAAACGAAAATTTCATTCGTTAAACGGAAAATATTTCTGAATAGATAGTGTGGTTACTATCTTAACATGTCAAATTAACCTGTCCTTGGGTGCAATCCCGCGTACAGTTAAGAGTGAAAAATTATCAATAAATTTTAATTAATTTAATTTTCTCAATTTTTTTCTTCATTAAAATAATTTAATGAAAATTTAATTTGGTGAACTTAAGGCTGATTAAAATATAAAATTTTGAATTTATAACCATAAACCGTTCAATAAAATAACCACAATACTAATTGTTTGTTTTTATTGTAAACTAAAGTTAAGCGAACGAAATCGATGAAGAAGCCGCAAACTTTGTTTGAAAGGATTGGGAGGTGTTTTATTTTTCTCTTGGGATTTTTTTTCATTTGGGGGTTATTTAAAGTCATCTTTGCTTACTATTGGATGGATTTCATGTAAATAAGGCTGAATTCCAAAACGTAATTTGCAATGCAACAGAAAAAGTCATGTATTTCTAAACGCAACTATTTAAAGATTGACAATGTCATAGGTGCCAAAATGTATAATAGCAGTTATCGATGCGGAAACAAAGTCAAACTGTTCAATCATCAAAAGTGTGCATCAATAATTTTGTTGTTGACATTTTTTTTTACAAAGTAAACAAACCTGCACGTTAGTTTTTATTGAGACAGTGTCAAAACCGCATCATTACCATGTGTTTTGATGTTTTGTTACTCACCCTAATTATGCGACAAAATGTTAAACTTAAACTTAGAGCCGGCAGCGAAATTACGGTACTGTCTAATTTGCCTAAAATCAGTTTTATATGGCTAAAAAACTACAATATGTAATTTCCTTAAGATGGATCCATAATAAAAATGTCTTAAATCTAGGAAAATTAAGGTCAGTTTTGTACTATGTGAACGTCGTAACGAATTTATTTATTTTCTTATTTCGCCAATGAAACTAATATTTCTTACTGGCTAATATGCTTGAACTAAATAAATCTAGATACTTTAATAAACAACATAAAAGAAAAATTTTGCATAACATTTATCTTAAGACATTTGAGAGGCTATATTTGACGCCAATAGTATCTCTGGCATCAATATACGTAAAAAAAATTTTAAATTTGAAGTTCATTCTATCGATAGGATAACGAATAATACATACAAATAAAGCTGTCATTTTAGTGCTGACAGCGAAGAAGGTTTTAAAGCGAAAAAAATAAAAATATATTATGGTTTACGAAAATGCTTAAAAAAGGCATTTAAGCCAGTAAAATCAAAACATTTATGAATATGTTAATATAGTTAACCCTTAACAAAGCACTTAAGGAGTGATCATTGGGTGAAATATTAACCCGTTGTGTTGCCGAGGACGGAATGCCTGTTAAGGCAATAAAAACCCTTAAGTAGTTCTAGCATTTCTTCATGCTTAAAACTACAATATTCCGGTGGAATCAACGATATGGAAAAAAACAAAATTGAAGAAATCAAACAATGTCAATGTATATTGTGGTCGATGAATGGACAAATATTTCAACCAAAACGACTGTTCATATTATTATTCGTTCTATAATGCATTTTGTTGGTTCCTTACTCTTGTGAATTGATTTGTTTTTATTCGAATAAACGTTTTATTCCAAAACCGTGTGGATTTTTTTGTTTTTTATGTTTTCGAATTAAACCCGGTTAACCGTTATTTTAAAAATGTTTACCCGAAAACTGACTTTTTAAAAATAGCAACTTCGTAATATTCGAAAACCGAATTTTGAAAGAATTCGAATAATCAAATCTTCCTAGTATATACCTCATAGGTCTCACTAATAAAATACATAGCTTTTTTATTATATAGGGATCGTCAAACTCCTCCCCAAACGTTTGATAAATCCAAGGACACCTTTGGCCTGGTTGATACTGTGGAAGATATGTGTAAGTAACCATTTAATCATTTCAACTTAAGCTAAAGTTACTAAAAAATCCAATCTTATATCCTCTTCCGGACTGTCAACACATGAAAAATAAAATGGTGAAACCATAAACAATTAAGTCTCGGTACCAACAGAAAAAAAAATAAACCAATTTATTCTTCTGTTTAATATGATAAACCAAAATGTAAAATGAGTTTTCGTTTAGTTTAACAACAATTTTTAATTTATTTTAAAACATTTCAAATGAACTTCTTTTTCGCGAAATGATCATAAGCGATATTTTGAACAAAAAAAATTTCATGATTGAAATATAAATTTTTTTCTACCAATCCATATTTTCTAATCAAAAAAATGCAAAAACTGTTTCTAAAGTCAAGTAATAAAGTGTTCGTTCGACTTGATCTTAAGTTATACCAATTGATCGTCGGCAACGCACAGTGAGAGGATCGGGTATTACAAAAATAAAAACGAACGAGAATTTTAAGCTTATATCGATATAAAAAATTTTTATTAGTAAATTGTACTAGTCGAGTTAAAAAGTTAGCGACATGAATGAATATCTCTTATGGTTTACGAAATATCCATTTTGATAATTGAGAATTTGCTATTTTTGGCCTACCTTGGCATAGTATTTTATAAATATAAGATTCAAACTTGTCCCGATTGTTTTAAAATATTGTTGTTTGGATTATAAACAAATCGGTAAATATCATACAGAAAGAATTATGAAAAATCTTTTGTTATTTAAAAGTTATATGTATTTAATATTTTTTATTCTGTCGTTTTTTTTTTTTTGCAAATTTTTCGTTAAAAAAATATTTTCATTTCCCCCAAATCTAAGACTTATAGCCTATTTCCAATGTGCGAACGAATTCTTTCGTTCGCATAACTACATTGAAAACAAAAACAAAGTCTAAAAATTTGTTTTTGTTTTCAATGTAGTTATACGAAAGAAAGAATTCTTTCGCACATCGGAAATAGGCTATTAAGCTCAAAGTCAAATATTCAGGAAGATTATATAGTTTTTTTATATTTTCTAAACAAGCATTAAATTGTTTCGTTTAATACTTAATTTTAAATAAATTCACAAAATGTACGTTAAATGTTTAATGTTAAAAAAAAATATAAATTTATAACTAACATAAATATCGCAAGCGCCTCGTTTTTTCCCACAAAAAATAATTATATAAAAAAATTTGAATCGTAAGCGCCACAACTATTACACAATGTTAACAAACAGCAATATTTTTTTACTTAATGTCACGTATTGAACAAAGTCCTGCACAAAAACAATTTTGATTTTTCGGATAGATTTTTAAATAACTAGTAAAAACCTTCTCCTTATGATCATTACCATTTCGCAAAGAGGGGCCGATATGTATTTTCCAATGTATAGAAAATTCTTAACTAAAATATTATCTAGGATTAAAACCAACGTCCTCTCAAGGTCAGTTCACGAGGATTAATTTGGCATTACTAATCCCATTATCGTCCGCTACCATAACAAGTAGGAATTTACAAAAATTTTTCTCCGTATTTGTAGAATATCCTTCAGAAGGCCGAACTTTCCCACATCAGCTTTTGAAGCTTTTTAAAGGATGAAACGACGTTTTCAGCATAGATTGGCATAAAGTTTTCCCAGAGAATGAAATTAAATATATTTGATTTTGAGAACGTTTTTTGTAATGCTCTCACATATCGACAATTATTCTGAAGTTAAGGATTCAATTCTGTTTCATTATTAAGATTCCGCGACTTTGAGTCAGACCGGAGCCGTTTCAGACTTGAACTGTGTCTACTGATTACCGTGGTAGGGAATAGATTTCCTTAACTCAGAGAAAGCAACACCACAATTACGCATATATGTACAGAAAAAATTCTCGCAATTTTTTTTTTTAATTAAACCATTAATCAAAAATAAAATCGGTTTAGATTAAAAATGTAATCAAGTGAATAAAACATTTACTTATATCAACAACAACAATTACGTCAGAAAATATTGTAAACATTTATCAAAAAATATATAATTCAAACTATTAATTTGTTAACTGGTGCAAATTAAATTAATTTTTTAATTAATATCACAAGTTTTTTAATTGAAATCAATTTCTATTTTTTTCTGTGCACCCCTGGGTTATTAAAGAGTTTATTACAATCCTCTCGGTTGAACAAATTGTAGTTTTTTAATAATTATATTTCTTTTCAATTGTTTATTGACAATTTGTTAAGGAGGGCCATTTAGAGGCAATTATTATATGGTTGTGGCCTCGTGATGGGTGACTTATTTAACCATTATATGATTGGCAGTTACAATAATATGGTTAAATTTACCAATAATATGTTTAAAAATGTTCGTTAAAAATTGTATTGTTGGAGGTGATCACTTAGAAAAATGTATTTTTATCTGCGTTTTAAGTTAAGTTTCATATTGTTAGAAATTATGTTTTACTATTATATAAGATTTGTCCAAAAAGGTTTTTTGCTCCAATGACAAATTCTGTATGTCCATGTGTACAATGTTAATTTACTAAATTTCGTAATATTTATTGGCCTAAAGGCGAAACGTTTTGAAAATGGTTCACGATTTTATGTGGAACCCTAATTCTAGGCAAACATATGGGCGAGCTATTAAGCAGCATCGACGACCGGTTTAAATAGGTGACTTTAGAAGACTCTTGAACAACACACGCTTGATCTAGCAATTAATATAACTTATGTATATCTTGTCGTTGATTTTCATTCTCATATCCTATTCCGTTGCGGTCTCGTCTAAATGGTGCCTTAAGACTCTACTTGATTGCTAGTTTCTTTTCTTGTAGCCGTAATAACATTATCAAATTTTATGTAAAACGGCCCGTATTTGGCTGTAACATACCACACAATTATGACTTTTAGAAATTAATTTCGCTCCCATAAATTCCTTATGAATAAAGCGATTATGTCACGGAAAAATTTTGTGATGATAGATACAGAAATTACCATCACATAAAATCTCATAAAAGCTAATAAGTCTCATACATGTATAGTTTTCCCGACTATACTTTCTTATTTTAAAGATCCATTAATCAAATTTTATGTTCATTTTTTTTTTTCAATTTATATTAAAAGTATTGATTACAGATATTTTATAAAGAGGTTTTATTTTAAATGTGCTTCATTTTACAGATTATCACTTATATCAAACTGATTTGTCATATTTGTTCATTATCGTTTTGTATGTCATCATGGATAGACTCATACCACAACAGCGTCCCCAAATGTGCTCTGGAAAACCTCAATGAAATCGGTGTTTTATTGTGAAATTTTCTTCAGTGATGAAGCACATTTCTGGCTCAATGAAGAAAAGCCAAAGCTATCAGCAAACAAGACTACAGAGCAAATGAGAATTACCTACAAACACTGACTTTTCTAAAATTATTTAGGAGAACTTCTCCTGATGATCTGGCCTAAGCAACCAGTGAAATGCGCATAGGAACAGCTTATCCTCCAACAATAAATTTCAGTATTTATTATCAATTATTAAAAAAAGGGAATTAAGTACAATAAACAAAATCTTTTAATACATAATAGTATTCCCAAAAACAACTTTGCTAATAAATTTTAAGTTCACTTTCAAATTTATGTGTTTTATTTTACATTATAAATCAAACCTCACGATGAATCACCTGATGTTGTCAATAACAATTTGTGGCCGGGTGCTGAGAAATTGTATACAAAATTTCGCATGCCCAAAAAAAAATTATTTGACACAAGTATTTTTCGTTAAAAATGCAACTATTAAAATTACATAAAATACATTTTTGTATTTCCAAGTTTAAAAATAAAAAAAAACACAAACAAATATTTAATTCAATTGAAGAAAATAAAAATTAATAAAGATAAAAGCTAATGTAAATTTATTTTCTCTTTTATAATAAAAAAAAAGAATTAGGTCTTTGCAAAATAGACCATAAGTAATAGTTCTTTTTTAACATTTATTTCTTTTTTTTTAAATTATCTACAAAATGGGAGTAAAGTACCTTGTAAGTATTTTGTATAAATAGTTACCCGAAGTATATAAAAAAAAAAAGAAAAAACTTTGGCTTTTTAGTGCCCTCAAAGTGTATTATTTGTATATTTTTCTTTTACTTTTTTTTAAATATTTGCATAAAGTTGTTTTTTTTAACATCAACAAACAGTTTGCACAAAAAAGATTGTATATAAAAAAGTTTGCTGTAATCGTACACAAAAAAAAAAAAATTAAATAAAATGTGATGTGAAAATGTTTTTAAAATAATTTTGCACAGATTGAATACATTTACCCCATGGTAACTTTATTACGCTCGTACAGAGAACTAGAGAGAGAGTGCAAAAAATGTTAAACCATTATAATAAAGTTTGAAATACAATTTACTCTGTGATAACTTTTCAAAATAGTGGTAAGCAAAATTGTATATATATAGAGAGTTGGTTGCAAACTACTCGAATACAAGTTACACATACAACTTTTTCTCGATTTGTTTTTGTTGAATTTAAATATTCTTCATTTATGATTAATTTAAATTTTATTAAGCATTTGGCTATTGAAGCCCAGGGTACTTGCACTAACATTTCAACTTTATCTGCTAAACGAAATGTATGGCAAAATATCTGAACCTCAATAACCATATATTACGAATTTTACTAAATTCGTTTATTTATTTACTATTACGAGTTTGTATTTTTCGTTTACTACTTAAGTACCATCATTCCCCACTTGATAAAACATAAATTTTACAAACAATTTAACAAATTGTTTTAAAACTGTACCCAGCAGATTAAAACGTTGTTACAACACGCAGCCAGTGTGAGACACACTAAATACACTGCACTGTATCAGACGGTTATTGCAAATAAATGGATTTTTGTTTTAAACTTGGAGGAATGTGAGACATTTATTATAAATTTTATACTTAATCTATAAAATATTGGTGCCATTAAACATTGGAGAAAAGAAAAAAATTACAGAAATTTAATAGGGCATGGTTGGTTTTACTAAGGACAAATTATAAAGTGTATAAAAAGTTGTTACAGTTGCCCTTTAAATTTATGGTATTTAGAATGTTTTAGATTTGCGTAAATTGCTCCAAGTTCTTCTTTAACTATTTAATTCCGGATCATTAACACTTCTTTCTCTCAAAACAAATAAGAGTGCTGCATATATTTGGCTGTACCGAATCTTTGATACCCTCTTCTGCGAGCTCAAATATTTTAATTATGGGCTCTTAATGATATATTTTAATAAATAAGCGATCTTAATCATAACTGGCCACTCACTATTCTAAATCTTCGCGGGCAAAGGCGTATTAAATTCTATTAAAAAATTATACGCAAAAAGTACGCTTTTTATTTTTTTTTTGGTCGATCATCACAAAGATTTATGACTTTATTTTTAGTCATATAAAAATTATATTTGACCTAATTAAAATAAAATACTCGTATCTTGATTCGTTTTAACTTTAGGTGCAATAAAGTGATTTTCTGAAGGGGACTTTAAATTGGACCTATGGTAAATTATGGACCGATTCTCACAACATTCGCTAGAGTGATATATTGTTCAAAACCCTAAATAAGATTAAATTTTAATAGAGCGATAAAAGTTTATAGCATTTTGTTTGCTTAGAAGTGCATTTCACCAATAATTTATGTTAGTTGTTCTTAACAGAAATATCAATTTTGTAGGGTGGTTGTTCCACATTTGGGTTCTACTGAACCGAATGTGCTGTATTTCAATCCCAAACTGCTAAGGATAACTAAAAACAATTTGGCAGCAATATTGTTCAACAATAATTAGTATTAGGGTTATTTTATTGAGCTGTTTATGATTTTTAAGAAAAAAAAAAATAAATTTGGTTTAAAGATTGATGATTGACTATTGACGGCTAGCCATCGTTAATGACGGTGAGTGTTAAACGGCAAAGATTTCTGAAGGGATAGTGTGTTTACTAACGAAACATGTAAATCAACCTATCCATGGGTTCAATCCCAGCTTCAGTAATGAATAAAAAATTATCAATAAATTTTATTTAATTTTATATTGTAAACTCCTTTCTTCATAAAAAATGACTTAATGAAAATTAAATTTGATAAACTTAAGCCTGCCCAGGAAAAACTTTTTGAATTTTGGTAATAGGTCGTAGTTATTTCATACATTACCTGGTAAGTAGTTGTCATTACAATTATCATTATTCTGAAAACCTCAATAAGTACTTGCTAGTAATGACCTCAGTAAGTACTTTTCACTACTATTATTTTCAGTTATGAATATTTGTTTACTAATAATCAGCTAAATAACTACTTATCATTTGTCTGGTTTTCAGTACTGAATATTTACTTACTGGTAACTAGCTCCATAACCAATTATTAGGTCTATAAACTAGCGCAAATTAAATAAAAACTAGTTATTTTTCGGCTTCTAGTAAGTATATTGTAAGTACTTACAATTCAACTTACTGGTAGTTAAATAATAACTAGATATTTTGTGACTTCTAGTAAGTGTATTGTAACTACTGAATTCTGTGGACAACTCGAACAAAAATAAGTAGTTATTCAGCCGAAAAATAAGTAGTGTTCATATGTCTCCAATGTTACTTGCTAACTTACCATGTAAGTAAAGTTTTTGCTGGGTGATTAACATATCGATGCCTTACTTTCTCAACCTCGTATCTTAAAAAAATACGGTTTGGACTTTTTCATATAAAAGGATTGTTTTTTTTTTTGTGTTCTATTATTGCAAAAACTTATTATTTCAAAAATTTATTAATATTTACAGAATTGAGACAAAGTATTGAACTAATAAGTTGTTGCAGTAATAGAACACAAAAATATCAATCGTTTGACATGAAAAAGTCAAAACCGTATTTTTTTAAGATACGAGGTTGAGAAAGTAAGGCATCGATATAAAAATTTGGATTAAAATTCAATATTTTTCTTTATTTAGTAGATCGAAAGTGAGCGTGTTTCTAACAGACAAATGATTTTTAGCAGGTAATTTGTATTGGGCCTATGGTAAATTATAGACCAACCATCCCAAAATTCTGAAAACAAATTTCTGGTATTACAAAAAATAAATTAGAATAAATTTCGATACAGCAGTGTATTTAGTTTTAGCGTTAACAGTGAATTTCACAAAGTTGCATGCTATTTTTTCTAGCCATATGAATCTAAGTTGGAAGAAATTTTACCGCAATATCTATATATGTTAATGTTTTAGACGAATTTAATTATTTTCCCAAAATGGGCTTTATTACGGTTTAAGGCGTACTGAACGGTTTTCCAGGAGTAGGGTTTATAAACAGGGTGATTTCAGGTCTTATAAAACTGTGACGTACCAAATTTTAGTATGATAGCTTTATTTATTACGGTTTTAGGCGTAGTAAACTGTTTTCCGGGAGTATGGTTTATATGGGGCCTATGGTCAATTATTGACTGATCTTCGCGCAATTTAAGAGTATGATTTTCAGTCGTATAAGGCGAATTTAGCAAAATTTTATATCATTGCGTGCATTATTACACCATTAATGTTAGTTTTTGTATGAAAATTATCCATTTATTCGGGTGGTGGTTCCACATTTTGATTCATAGTTCTGATCCTACTCAACCGATGTTACTGGATTTCAATCCCAAACTGCTTAATATAACTAACAAGTGGAGGGTATACAACATTGTTTTTTTTTTTCAATATAAAGGCGTGGTACTCTGGCTGGGGTTTTTAGATCTCAGTTAAACTAGGCTTAGTTGATCTGAAAACTGATTTGTGCCGCCATTACCAAGTTTGTATACACAATTTTGGCGGAACAACTTAGTTCTGCTTTAAATGTTGGCCTTTAATGAAATACATAATAAAAAAGATCACATTAATTTAAATTATTTAAACTTAATCCACATCTCAAAAACCCGACCTCAGGGAATTTTGGCCCGATAAACAGTATGGATATGGGCTGAAAAGGGAAAAATATATCTTTGTAACAGTGTAAAATTTGTGTGATTCAAAATGTCATTTCTGAAGATTTATGGAAATAGCCTTATAAGCTGCAAATAAAAAATATAAAAACGCCTCTTAAGAAAAATAAACAAATGTCATATTCGTGTTCAACAACCCCAATTTAGCTTAAAAACATCTTATTAGTGAGGTTAATTTTTTATTTTGTGGCATTTTGTAATCAATGAAAATAGTTCAACGCAGAATTTCGACAAAGTTATTATTAATCATAGCAGCGTTTATTAATTTTTTTAGTTTTGAATTTGTTTTTTATAACTCAAACAAATTTTAACTTAAATAAAAATGGCTAAACTTATTTTGTTTTGGCTAAAAAAGATAAAATGTAAATGAATCTACATAAAATAATAACTTAATCACATTATTAAGTCTGCTGGTAAAATATTTTTTCCAAATTTATTTTTTTAAATAATTACAGTTTTAATTTTTGAAAAGAAATCCTTCTTTTCATAAAAGTTTTGACACACATATATATACAGTCGAATATCTCTATAGTGAACTTCTATACAATGAAGCTCTCTCTTTTATGAATCGATTTGTGTTTTTATCTTTCTATAATAAATTTATATACAGTGAATCCTTCTTTACAATGAAATATTTTTTCAAATTTTTGTTTCCATAGAAGGAATTATTTTAAAATATATTCTGTTACGCATACTAAACGTATTGCGTACAGAGAAGAAAGTTTAATATAGTTAGGAAACTGATAAGAATAATAAGAAAAAAAAATCAATTATTTGGACTAATTTGGACCACATTTACCCGTGTTTAGTGAACAAAAAAATCGCGCCGAAAAATCATTTCTCTTAAGAATTCTATAAGTTTGTTTTATAGTTGAAAAGGGCTTAACAAAAATATAGCTTAGCAGTATGGGATTTTTCAAAACAATTAATCAAATATTTTAAAACTAACCAGAATGTCATTCTAAAAATGTTGTTCTGAAAATATTGATGATACAATGCTCAAAAAAAAGAGTGAAAGCTAACCTTAAATACATAATTATTTAAAAAAAAGGCCATAAATAGAATTTCTGTATAATGAAGCTGGAGGTAACCATATTCTAACAGCAACATTCTATGGTTGGATTTTATAAATATTTATGTTTGTTAATTATGACCATAACATGGTTAGAAATTTCAATAATTTGGCCGAACTTCAGCAGCATTCTTTTTATTTGACTGGTGTGTACTCCTACGTAAATTAAAACAATAATTAAAATAAAAGGAATGTGATAACTTTAAGCAAGCCAAGCAAGTGATTGAAAAGCCCCCAACCACGGCTGCCAGATTTGACGATTTATCGTAATTTTGACAATTTTGGGGTCCAAAAATCGCCTATAAATGATTTGACGATTTATACCCTAAATTTGACGATTTTTCCAATTTCGAATTTTGTACTAATTTACAAATGTTTTCAGAATTATTTCTTTTTTTAACAACTTATTTGATACTTTCGTTAATTTGGTTGACAGTAATTGTCTTGTGCAATCAGTTCATAATATAAATATATTAGTGCACACTTTGAATTCTGGTAATACATCCATTATACAACCATGTTTTTTAGCACTGAAAGAGAATTTCTGATAATTAATCGTTGGTCGATATCTCTCAGTTCATGTGGTAACCAATTTTCGTACCTTTTATGAATAATTAAAGATATTATTCGAGTCACGTCTCGTATTCGATATTCTTAGCTTTTGTAGCAAATTCGGATATATGAAATCCTACGCAATACAAGACACGCAAAGTTATTTGTGGCCAAGCTTCGAGAATTGACTTATTTGTATTACCAAAATGTTTTTTAAATAGTTTCCTACTGTTGATAATTGAACAACTGAATTTTTCATATTTAAAAAACGCTTGCCATTCGTATTTAAGTTGTTCTGTAAAAGAAGTTAAAGTTGCATTTATAGTCAATAACAGTAAAAAAAAAGGTTTTATTTTTAACGATTTTTAGCTTTAAATTTAAAAACACATGTATGATATTTTTTATTTAAATCGAAACAAATGGAAAATATGTAGTCAAACATTTTCAAAAACTAGCAAAAGTTAGTGCTTTTTTAAATTGCCTATTTTTGTGACGATTTAAGTAAGTCGATTTGACGATTTTGACGATTTGTTTTGTTACTTTTAAACACATTATTATAATTAAAATATTAGCATACAACGTTTTAAAATATCATAATTTCTGGCATAGTATTGTTATTATTAATCATAATATGGTTACCGGTGATAATAATATGGTTAAAGTAACCAATATCTATCTACGTGACCTAAATTTTATTAAAACATTATACTGTTAAATTGAAGTTTCAAGGGAGGTATACCTTTCATTGTTAAATAACGGGTGATTCATCGTGAGGTTTGATTTTCAATATGAATTTTTGCAGATCACGCGTGACTCACATCAAACTGCTTTGTAATTGTTGTCCATTATCATTTGCCAAGTCATCATGAAAAGACTCACACCACAAACGCGTCTCCATATTGTTCAGCTGTAGAACGAAAATCAGCGTTCTGTGAGAAATGTTTTTCGTGCGATTCGAGCAAGTTACGGTGCGCACAATAGACCTAGTGAAACTACCATAACCAACACCATTCGCAAATTTGAGTCCTACGTTACATAAGTTGATGATACTCGACCGGTTGATCCACATCCAGCACGTAGTGTAGCTGAGAGTGTACGCGAGAACCGTGACGAATCGATTCGCCGTTCTCAGCAGCTTGGTTTGGCGTATTCAACAACTTAGCGTATGTTACTTAAGGATCTCGACCTCAGCCAGGCGACTTAAATTTGCGTCTTTTTTGCGGTGAATAGGGTCTGGTGAGTACTCAATTTCACGTTTTGTTACGGTTAATTGGCCACCTACATCATGCGACCTTTGGATTATTTGGGGATATGTTAAGTCTGAGGACTTCAGGAATAAGACGGATGCGATTGACGCTTTGGAAGACAACATTACTCGTGTTATTCGCAAGATACCAGTCGCTCTTCTCAAACCATGCGCCCAAAATTGGACCTTCCAAATGGACCAAATCAGATGTAGTCATGGCCAACATTTAAATGATCATTCAAAAACAGTAAATGCCATAAATTGTTCTTTTAACCGATAATAAAAGTTTTAACCCTGCATGCTTAAGGTTAGTCGTTTCGACTAACATTTTAACTTTTTCTCTGAGATGACTAATGAAGAACAGTGAATAATTTATTTATAAATAAAATAAAAAACAAAACAAAAATAAATGGTTTTTTGTTTTTACATTAAAAAAGGTGTAGTATTTTAGTTTTCCAGTAACTTGTATGGATAAGGGGCACTACCCGTTCCACAAAGTTCATATTTTGGGCATGTTAGTCTAATCGACTAATATTAGTCATAACGTATTAAAAATAACCTTAAGCATGCAGGGTTAAGTTCACCTTAAAATTGATAAGCTTAATTTTACATTATTAATTAAACCTCACGACGAATCACCAATTAGAAACTAAATATATATAATAATATACTATAGTTTGTTTATTGCCATTGCAGGAACATAATGTGTTTTTTTTCAACCAGACCTTAACCTGTCCCGTGCAGATTCATTTTAAGGAAGTTCTATTGTATCTATAAAATCAAATGTTAGTATTTTATGTTTATATATAAACCTACACCAAATGCCATTTGGATTGGCCTATAATTAACCATAACTCACATACATACTTCATCTACCAAAATACCTGAAAATAGTTTTACTGCCTGTTCATCGATTTCGAACGTTAACTTTCGCATAGAAAATTACACTTAAAACAAATTTTAAAATTTTACCTCCATAAATATTTTAATACGTCCATGTTTAAGCTTTAACAGACTTAGAAATTTTAAACTTTTCCAAATTGAATGAAAAATATTTAAACAGTGTAAGAACCAATATTAAATTTTGCATTAGAATCTTCAATAAAACTATATACATACATACATATGTATGTATAATCTCCCCTGAAAATTTATTTAATTTTCTAAACGTATTTTTAAATGTTGACTTGAGTTAACATTCGCAACAAGTAGTTCTTAATTCAAACAAAATAACCTTTAAGCTCTAAAATCATTTGGTCTACTTGACAGACAATTCTTTTTTTAATATTCTTAGATAAATTTTAATTTCAAATAATTTACATGATTATAATATTTTTATTTAAAGTTTAAATGAAACTTACCTTAATACTGTATTTACTATTTATGTAGTTTTAAATATTATTTAACTTTAAAATTAAAGCATGAAATATGTTCCTAATATTGCGTGTTAGGTTGTTCTTAATCACTCTCCCATTATTAATTAATCACTTGCTCCTTAAATCAATAATGACGTCACATAACTTTAAAAAAACACTGAGTATCAAATTTCATAATTCTCTCAACAACAAAAACGAATGAATGAAAAAAAACACAAATAAAAGAAACAAGAGCATGCTGTTACAGCGCTGCTTTTTTATTTTAACTAAATATAATTGAAAACTGCACTTTAATAACTTTTTAATAACACAACTGATATTAAATTATTTTAATATAATTTTATCAACACATTTTCAATATTTTAATTAAACTCACTTCTCACTAATTGTTTTTTTTTTTAATTTATGAAGACGTTTAAAATTAAACATGTTTACACGACCAGTACTGGTTAAGGAAATAATTACAAGAGATATTTATTTTCGTAGAAGTAAGTGATTGAGGCGAATTAGAAAAAGGGTTGCTGTGTTGCTATTTTAATTAAGTATGCCACGGGGTAGACTTTTAATAAATTCGTGGATTCGATATTGTCTACCATTCCTTTTGGGCTGGAAAAGAACTAAAATTTAAGAAAGACTATACACCATTGTGGGTCAACTAACCAATCACTTGATTTAAGAAAAAAAAGTATCAAAATTAATGCCAATACAGGTTATTCTAGATAACTCCCGAAATTTTTAAGTTTTGAAAAAGTTAAATAGGTATATATTTTTTTAAATTGAAATCTATTAAATCTAGATAAACATTTTAAATTTATTTTATATATGTATATAATTATGTCTTGAAGTTGCTATAAATTAGGGACTAAACAAATACCGATATCGATATATCGGCGATACTTAGGGTTTGCCGATACATTAATATAAGCGTTATTTTACTGTCGATACATAATAACAGAATATAGAAATGATTTCTTTTAATTCTTAACCAGTTTTGTTTGCACTTTAGCTCAGAGGTATATTTCGGCCAAAACCTAACAATTTTTTTTTTAAACTTAGATGCAATATTAAATATAACACTTCAAAACGTGATACCGACACCGATACTCAATAAGAAATATCGGCGATACCGATACGCATATAAAATTTGAATTTAATTTAAAATTAACAAAACACAGGTAGTGTAATTTTTTACTTTGCCGACCTGATATCGACAATGTTGTATTTACTATCTTTAAAAATTGATTCATAATACATTTTCCTCTTTCTTCCTAAGTAGACTCTTTAAATTGTATATTATATATGTAAATTAAACTGTATTTGAAAGAAAAAAATGAAGACTGTAATTCAGAAATGGGTTTAACAAACGGATCTGTTTTCTAGAAATATTAGCAGATCTAAGGTATCTTTAAAAATTCTTATTTTATAAAAATTAATGAAAATGAGCAGAAAATCTTAGAACGGACAAATACATACATACAAAATTTTGCAATGAGAGAACATTATACTACTGTCTACAGTGGGCGATTTCGGCCAAAACCCTATAAGTTTGCTATTTACTTTCGTAAAGCAATAGAACATAGTACGTAGATGAAGTAGCTGAAGGTTGTTTAATTTTTTTCTAAGAATTGCTGATTGTGAGGTTTTGATCGAAATAAACCTCTGTTCTATAGTGCAAACCAAGTCTGTTAAGAATTATTTAAAAGAACGAATTTTATTGTTCTGTTTTGGTTTTATGCTCTGCTTTTAAATATTTTATTTCGCTATTGGTTATTGTGCAAAAAAAGCCATTCAAAATTTAATAGTTTCTTAAAAACAAGTATTAAGGTATCATCATATCGACAGTAGAATACCGCCGATATGGATGCATCGCCAAACCATAAGTATCGCATATATATCGGAATTGGTATACGTTACGTCTCTTCCAAAATAATACTAATTAAGTTTTATAAAATTCTAACGAAAATTTTGGTACAAAAGATTCTTTTGAGGAATTCGGCTACTTTCGTATACAAGAATTAGCCGACAGTGAGCAAAAATTTGCATAACCACTAAACCTAAATCGAAAACAGTTCGGAGAATTCTCGGGTTTGTCTTTTTTTATAAATTATAAACTTTTGTATTAATTCAGAATACATACATACGTTGGAAAGGTAAAACAAATTATTTTCCAAAATACCTTTTTAATCTTAAAAAAAAAAAATTGTCTTATAAAACAAAAACGATTTTACATCTACTATTCGAGTTGGGAAAAAAACAGCCAATTGTAGGGGAATGTAAGAAAAGATAAACTCACTGTCTATTGTGGTGGCTCTGTTTAAGCTTTGATATTGTAACAAGTAAGACCTGAGTGCTTAAAATTCTTATTCACTTTATAGTCTTATTTGTATAATATTATATTAGTATAATATTATTTATTGTCAATAGAAATATTTTTCTGACAAGGGTGCCATTGTCAGATGCATTAATTTGACACGTCTGCCAAATACAAATGACCTTACAATGTTCACACAGTTGCAAGACATTTTTAATAAATTTAAATACAATTTAAGCAATGCTACTTATCGATAATGTAAGATCTGACCATTGTTTGTACGAAGCTTAAAGGCCCAACCATAATGTGCTTAAGTTGGCTTCAGTAAATGTGCGAATACATGTAAATCATATGAGGCAAACCATATTGAACTTAAGGAAACGTTTTGTTAAGTTTTATGAAATTGTCATTTGCTTAAGCAAAGTGCGAAACTGATCGCACATTTCGTACGGAATCAAATGCTTTTTTATTTTGTTTTTGTTTTTTCAAACACATTTAAGAGACTTTTTGTAAAGTTTTGACAGTAGGTTAAGCAAGGCTATGCATATTATGGTTCGGCCTTAAGTTATAGACTGTTGCTTATGTAGCAATCCAAGCTCACCTGGTGTGAATTCGCCTTGTGTGCTGTATTATGTTTCATGGTCGTGCTTGACCGACTATACCTACTCACTTGTTTTATTAATATTTTAGAGTTATGCGTCTGTTATGAAAGCTTATAATGTAAAAAGTATGTGTATAAGAGTGTACGTTTTTTGTTAAAACTATATTATTTTAAAAAGTATGTGAATGACTACGAAACGAAAAAGAGTTATTGCTTATTGTCATATCGAATATATAAAATATTAAAATGTTGTATTTTTTGCTTTCTCTACGTTTTGATGTCAAAAAAATGCACAGCTGTATTGCGACTTAACAAAATGTGGTACATGATGTTTTATAAAAATTTAGTATGTATTTAGGTATCTTCAAAGTCTTGAATTTTTTGTGTCAATATACTATATAAATTTCCAACAAAAAAGATATATATGTAGTAACTACAAAGACAACTTCATACTTTATAACTAAAGTTATTGATAGAAAAATATTTTTTTTATCGAATGTTTTCTAAAGTATGGATGTATGTATATAAATAGATTCTTTATGAAAATATTATTGCTATGTAGGAAAATTATACATATTTTAAGTACATATGTATGTACATGCAAGGGTGTATATATATATGTGTAGTTAATATTTTCTATATTTTTAATTTTACTCAAGGGAATTTGTAGTTTCAAAAAACAAAACAAAAACAGCTAGGAGTGCTTTGCTCGACGATGACGTATCTTATACACCCTTCACCATGGTGTGATAAGTACAGAAGGAAATATAGATATGCAAGAAAAGATAAACACACTGTTGGTATTTTGTTTAAGCTTTAATATCTTTGACTTTTTAAGTGGTTGTTTGTCATTCTCATTCCTTTTGCTGTTTTATTTGGTGATATCTTTGTCTTTTCTAAAAAAAATTTTGAGAACATTTTTCCAGATGATCTAGCCTAAGCAACCAGTGAAATGCGCATAGAAACAGGTTATCCTCTAACAATAAATTTCAGCAGTGTGACCTTTTTGGCATTTTAAAAATAATTTAGCTGCAAATTTTATTTGGCACTTGGCATTAGTGTGACTAGATTTTAAAATAATATAAAACTAAATCAAGTTTTAAATAGAGCTAAAACGAGCTAGGGACCTATATCGCGCTGCAAGGAAATTAACCAAAAATACATTTTCCATCGGTAAACCCTTAAAAGACGACTCTGGTCAACTTGTTACATCCAAGGAACAACAACTGAATCTTTGGGTAACATTTTATTCCAATATGCTTTCCACGCCCCAACCCACGCTTCAAACCTCGCACAGTACGATATGCAACTGCGCCACACATACTCCGAACCCAAATATCACCATCGACAGCCCTGGTATCACAGAAATATCCGAGGCAATAAAACTATTAAAAAACAATAAATCTCCAGGCTCAGATAATATTTCCCCAGAGCTGCTTTCAATTGACCCAATAACTAGTGCTCAGCTACTGGCTCCGGTTATAACAAACTTCTGGCTGACTGAAACTCTTCCAGAGGAGCTCGCGGAAGGCGTGATTATTAATCTTCCTAAAAAAGGGGACCTAACCTCCCGCAAAAATTGGAGAGGCATAACACTTCTGAATATGGTCAATAAAGTTATTGCAACCATAATAAGCAAAAGACTATCTACAACTGTTCTCCCTGAGCTCAGAAAAGAACAAGCCGGCTTCCGTGCGCACAAATCATGCATAGACCATGTAAATAGCTTAAGGATTATTGTGGAACAGTCAGTAGAATGGAGGTCACCACTATACCTAACATTTATAGATTTTGAAAAGGCATTCGACACCATAAATCACACTTCTATATGGAAAGCACTAGCGTGTAAAGGAGTTCCCAATAAACTAGTAGATCTCATCAAGGGCCTATACGCCAATGCCACCTGTCGCATACTACATGAGAGACAACTAAGTAAAAAAATTTCTGTTGAAAATGGAGTTCGCCAAGGCTGCGTTTTATCACCACTGCTTTTTAATTGTGTCCTCGATGTAGTAATGAAAAAGGCTACAAGTCATAGACGAGGCATAACGTGGGGTCTGCAAGGTCGCTTAGAGGATCTGGATTACGCAGATGACATCTGTTTGCTGACACATTCATTTTCTGATATGCAGTCAAAGTTAACAACTATCTATGAAACCGCACTATCCGTAGGCCTAAAGATAAACATGGGTAAAACAAAAACAATGCGCATGAATGTTAACAACGAGCAAAGGTTTACTATACAATCCCATCAACTTGATGATGTGGAATCTTTCTGCTACCTTGGTAGCATATTCGACAGGAGTGGTGGCTCTGGCGCAGATATCTCCAGCCGAATAAATAAAGCTCGTCAATCATTTGGGCAACTAAATCCTGTGTGGAACTCGTCATACATGTCACGTCGTACAAAGCTAAGCCTGTTTAATTCAAATGTAAAATCCACCTTGTTATATGGATGCGAGACGTGGAATGCAGCAACTCGAGACATACAAGCCATACAAGTTTTTATAAATAAATGTCTACGCAAGATTCTGCGGGTATACTGGCCCTCAACAATTTCCAACACTCGACTGTGGTCAGAAACCAACCAACAGCCGATTCAAAATGAAATCCGCAAGCGAAAATGGTCCTGGATAGGTCACACTTTGCGAAAACCACCAGAAGATATAGCAAAACAAGCTTTAGAGTGGAACCCACAAGGCAGTCGTCGTTCAGGACGTCCATCGCATACCTGGAAACGCCAGATAACAATTGAGATGTCCAAACTAAATCTAAATTGGAATGAAGTTAAACATCGAGCATCGGATCGAGAATATTGGAAGCAACTTGTTTTGGCCCTATGCTCCTTGTAGGAGTTTAAAGGAACTAATAATAATATAAAACGAGCTAAGGAAAAAAATTTAAAGCCAAAAAACTAAACTAATTTTTTTTATAGTTTGCTAATAGTTACTTTTAATTATTTCGATATTTTTTATAGGCTAATGGCCAGTTTTACAGACAGTTATAACTGTCAAAAAAGATATTGTAAACTGGAAGTTAAAGTAAAAGTTTGTTATAACTGAACTTGATGAAATTGGACGTAAATATCCTTTATGTAGGTATATCTAAATATATATATATGTATATGGGGATTTCATGTCAAGTGACCCAACTTTTGAAATCGAGGTCTTCCGATTTGGATGAAATTTGCACCAAGGTTGGTCTTATTGGATATTAGTTTAGACACAAATTTTCAAGATCGGTCAAAAAGTTTCTAAGTTAGAGGGGGTCAAAATTTGACCCCCTGGCAACAGTGGTAGGTATGTGCAACAGCGATTGTTCTACGCTGCCATACTATTAATTTTTAACTATAAATGTGATAAATCTTGTTATTTATTTGGAAATATATGTATATTAATTACACGAAATCAAAATTTAAGAAAAAGCTAAATTCACTGTTGGAAAAAGCTAAAAGCATGCAAAAATAAAGCTAAATTTTTATATAAATTATAATAAATTGAATTTAATTATATAAATTATAATAAATTGAATTTAATTATATAAATTATTATAAATTGAATTATTAAAAAGTATTTTTAAATAAAAATGAAAGTAAATATGATTGAAAAACTGTTACCGGATGTGTTATTTGTGGCTACTGCACCCAGAATTTACGGGTTACCAAAAATCCATAAACCAGACGTTCCTCTTAGGCCAATTGTGTCGTCAGTGCAAGTGCCATGTTATAGCCTGTCCAAATATTTGGGAACAATTCTCAACAACATTATTTCTAGGGAATACAATATTAAAAATTCGATTGAATTAAAGAATCAATTGGTTAATATAAAACTTGAGACACAGGACATATTAGTTTCTTTTGATGTTATCTCACTATTTACAAATATACCTGTACACACAGCTATCAAAAATATTATGGAAAAATGGCCGACAATCAAACAGTTTACTAATATCCCAAGACCAAAGTTTTTAGAAATTTTGAAATTCTGTTTGACAGACAATAATTACTTTGTTTATGGTAGAAAGGTAATAAATCAAATATTTGGAATGCCAATGGGCAACCCGCTCTCGCCAACAATAGCTGATATTCTTCTTGACAATTTGTTGGACAATGCAATATTAGAATTAAAAAACAAAAATATTAATATTAAATACATAGCAAAATATGTAGACGACATATTTGCTATAATTAATAAAGAAGAAATTCTTAAAACTTTTAATTCACACCATGAAAAAATCAAATTCACCCTTGAATTAGAAGAAGACAATGAAATAGCATATCTTGACGCAAAACTACGTAGAATTAAGGATACAATTGTTTTCAATTGGTACTCTAAGGATATAGCTTCAGGTAGACTCATGAATTTCAACGCTACACAACCCAGGAGTCAAATCATAAATACAGCGAAAAACTTTATAGAGAGGGTATTGAAAATCAGCGACGAACTATTTCATCATAGAAACATAAACAAAATTTCTGAAATATTGACACAAAACAGTTTCCCAAAAAAATTAATTAAATAGGAGCTTAAAAAATAATAAAATAATTGACAACACTGATGGAAAAGAAAACAGGAAATTTTACAGTGTACAATACATCCCTGGCCTTACTGACAACAGAAACATGATAGAAACACTGAAACAAAATAACATATGTTTTGCGTACAAACCGAACAAAACAACAAGTGCAATATTTACGAAAATAAAAGCGCCAGTGGAAAAACAACAACAAAGTAATGTTGTTTATGAAATCAAGTGTAAGGGAAATGACAAAGAACAATGTAATCAAACATACATTGGAACAACAAAGAGGGCGTTATCCATAAGGATCGGAGAACATAAAATGGACATTGCAAAACAGAAGGAGACCACAGCATTAGCCATGCATATGATTAAATCTCAACATGTACCAGATTTCCAACAAATAAGGATATTAGACAAAGAAGACTCTACAAGAAAACGATTTACTAAAGAAAGCTTAAGGATCCAACAAAACATAAAAAATACGATGAATCTAAAAGAAGATACGAACAACATTTGTGCAAGTTATCGTGTCGCCATAAAATAAGTTGTGTTGTGGAAATATGTTTTTAAAAAATAACTCAATGCTTTATGTTGTTACGTTATATATGTTAAATGTAAATTTTGTCATTTTGATGTAATAATACAAAAAATGTAAGTTTTCAATGTTATTTGTTAAAAAATTTTTGTTAATAAAAGTTATGTTTTTATTAAATAGACGTATCCCCAGAAGAAGTCGACAAAAAATCGACGAAACGTCGGGAAAAAATGTATTAAAATTGTGTTTTAATTACATTAAAGATTTTAGGCCGTATTAGCTTGATAAGGAAATACAAATAAATTTTTTTCGTTGCCATTAAATATTAAGTGTAAACATTTTTTTTATTTGCTTAAAATTCCACGTGACATAAGTGCAGCTAATATTATTTTGCAGTTGTAAAAAAAAGTTGCCAGAAACATTTCGCAACTTTTTCACAAATTGAACAGAGTACAACTCTATCAACATCATTTCATAGAAATTCCGCACAAGTTTTTTTCATATGAGTTTTGACAGCATTTCACGTGAAATGTTGAACAGAGTACCAGGCTTTATATTAAAATAGGGTATATTAGAAATGCCCTCATCATGTTTATTGTGAAAATAATTTGCCCTTTGATATTACGATATTAAAGTACATGGAAATTTAACTCTATAGTTAGATAAAAATTCTATAAAGTAAATGTTTGAAAACATATTTTGCTCTATACTGCTGATAATAGCTGCTTTATACGATGACACAAAACTTAAGTTTTTGAAAAAAAAAAATAAAAACCTGTCATGATAAGTAGTTTTTGTTTTTTGAAAATTTTCAAACCATAATTAGATCAGGGAAGCATTTTCGGAAAATACTTAAGACTTTGTGGGATAGTATTTAACGGCCTTAAATAATAATTTTAAAACTTCAAGTTTTCTTAAACTAGTTATAAGAAACAAAATGATCTAAACAATTTTGTTTCGCATAGAAATATAATTGTTCTAATTTTGCAGGTATCAGAGGTTTATCATTTTATCTCAACTACCTATGCTTCATATTTAAATGTATCAGATGCTTTACCAAAATCTACCCACTTGTTTAAATATAACCGTTTATTTAAATTTCGTTAAAAATATAGGTCACTAAAATTTTATACTGGTAATAAATTTTTAGTAAAAATATTTAAAATATATTAGCATTATTTTAAAATAATTTTTTGCATTTTTTGGCAATGTCTAAAGGCCAGATTTAGCTGTAACATTTTTTTTTTTGACCTGGTCACACTGAATTTTAGTGTATTTATCAAGAAAAAAATTGGGAATTAAGCACACCAAACAAAATCTTAATGAGATATAAATAAATCTAATCGCACGCTTCTCCAATCCCGACCACATTTTGTCGAACGATGTGTATTTATAACCCAAATGCTTGTACCTTATTTGGGAACTCTGGCAGTTGCCTTTCTCCAGATATATAAAAATCTATAATGCGTTTGCGCGGGCGGCTTTGGCTCTTGCTGTGTTCCAGATTTACAGAAAAAAACACATCAAGGGATTTATAACAGCCTGTCGTGATTTTTGGTTATAATTTCTGCGACCTTCTGAATAGCTTTTTAACAGACAGGCGGACATCACTAAATCGACTTCGCTGCGAATAAGGACCCTGGGTAAACGAGTAAAAGATGTATTATATAAAATTACTGAAAATTCATTTGTTTTTACGGAGTTTGTCAGTTATTTTTTGATAGTTAATTTATATAAAATTACTGAAAATTCATTTGTTTTTACGAAATTCGCGTTTATATTTTTGACAGTAACAATTTTTCGTTAAAATTAAATTTTCATTTATTTTATGTTACAATTTCAGTTAAATTTGCGTACAGAATATTGTGAGTGTACTATTAATCTCTTAGATCAATATTGTAGAAATAACAAACGGAGCGAACAATTTATATATACGCTTAGCATCTGTGGTGAAGGGTATACAAATGTAATATGAATATATTAATTTGAAAAGTGCGCTAGAAATGAATAGAGAAATTCATTAACTTGTGTTTAAATCTTTAGTATATTTTAGAAAAAATATGGATAAGATATTAATACAAATATATGCCAAGCAGGATATTTTTGGCCTGGGTAAATGAGGCTTTGCAGAGAAACACTTAACCGTCACTCGTCCAATTGTTCTACATTTACCAGAAAAACCAGTTATAGGGTGGACCAATAACCTGCGAGTGCAATCAACTATTCGATGTAAGCGATCCATGTCATTAATGCATAAATGGTCAATCATCGCAACTTAAAAAAAAAATATATTTTGGGGAAATGCATTTTGTAAACGTTAATACAGATTTCTATATAACTTGAGATATGCTTAGCAGATTTATTATACCTAACTTGAATTAATCACTCGAATGACAATTCGATGCTCGAATTATTTATAAAAAAAATTTAATTTCATATTTCATTCTGAAAAAAACCAATTCAAGATTCAAGTTCTTTAGCGATTTTGGGTTCGAATTTATAATGTTATCTTTAGCACATAAATTTGAAAGTAAACTTATAATTTTTATTATCGGTTAAAAGAACATTTTATGGCATTTACTATTTGAAAATGATATCATCTAAATATTGGCCATGACTATGTCGGACGTGGTCAAATTATGGGCGACTTGTTCGAGTATAACGACTGGTATATCACGAATAACACGAGTAATATTGGCTTCCAAAGGGTCACTCTTATCTGGCTTATTCCTGAAGACCTCAGACTTTTCAAATCCCTAGAGAAAATAGTAGATAACGCATGATCTAGGCGGCCAATTTACCGTAGCAAAACGTGAAATTTAGTGCTCACCAAAATGATTTCTCAACAATGCCATTGTTTCACGCGCTGAACTTTATATGGTATTGGGTTGTAACATTCTTAATATGCTTCAGACAACCTATACATACATATTAATTCTGTTGTCATGAAAAGTTATGTCTCCTAAAGCGCAGTGTACACTTAAGCCATAATAATCAAATCGCACTACATTAAATAGATGATAATAATATGGATAGAAGGTACCCTGCGGGAAATTTATGTCAATTGCTCTTAAAGCACTTATCCCGTGACCAGTGAACAACATTTTATAATTAAAAGTAACGAATTGTGATAGGCGAAAACAAGACATATCACTTAACTGGTGATAATGTGTTTAGAGTGTAGTTAGTCCAGAGGAAAGGTAATTGGCACAAAACTATTCATGTGACTGGATTTTGTGCGGGAAGTGGCTGATACTCTCTAGTTCTATTACTTTATATGAAGGGGATCTATCATATTGACATGGCTCATTTGGGACAATATCTGCGACAGGCATTATTTTAACCGAAATTGGAAGGATATTTCAGTGACCCGTTACAAAGTGTCAAAAAGATGCCAATTAACCCCCTCGTAAGACATCGCCATATTAAAGTGACTTCTCACGTGACAAGTCTAGTGTTTGTTCCCTTTCCCGTAGGGTATCTATACCTTATTTAAGTTAACGTTAACTTATTTTTTTTAAGAAGTGGACTTAAACCACTTTTAAAAATAGCAGCTGATATGGCAGATATAGAGAAAAAGTCTTACCTCGAAATGAGACATATTTACTTCAACAACGTCATAATTTAAAAAAAATTAAATTTTGGAGTAAGTGATGCGGAATTGTTCGCTGTGTTTTTCTTTATACTGTGTACAAAATTCATCTTTATATATTTTATACTTTTTCCGTTTGAAGAGAATGTATCTTTATTTTTTTAATGTGGTTAAAGCAAATTAAAAACTTGAAACGCGTTTATCTCGAAATGGATTTTTTAAAATATATCGCTCATCCGGCTTCTATAGCCGAGTGCGTAAAGACGGCAAACGGTTACAATTGAAATTAGTCTGGGCAACCTATCCGTGAAAGCCTGGGTTCAAATCGCAGCGCATTCAAGTATGGCAAATTATCAATAAAATTTTAATTAATTTCATGTTGTAAAATTCCTGTCTTCATAAAAATAATTTAATTAAAATTAAATTCAATGAACTTAAGATTAATTTCAGTTCAATAAAATAACCACAATACTAATTATTATGATAATTATAAATAAAATTTGATAGACATCAAAATGATGTGGAGTAACGAATTCTTAAATACTTTTATACGAATAAGGATCTAAGGAAATCAGAAAAAATCCACTCTGCCTGCAAAAAAAACAAGAAACATGTTGAAAATTTAAGAAGTTTTTGGAATTTGGTTAAAAAAAAAGAAATTCAAAAAAGACATGTCTTTTAGGTCAAAGTGAAAATTGGGTGTAAGTATATTTCTATTTCCACACCAGAAAAGTGGAGAGGGTATAATGCGTTCGCGCTGATGTTTGTAACATCATAACATATTGGGCCTAAACCCAGCTTCTAATTTAACATAGCCCCCGTACAAACTTCTTGCCGGAATAGAGCCTTTGTGCCCAAAAACCGACTTATTATGTTGGCTATTAGATTTAATTATCAAATTTACTTGGAATCGCTATATTTTTAACTATAGCTTCCATACAAATACTTCTACCGAAAATATCTTTTTATACAATAACTTCCTTTAACGAGAGAAGATGGGAAGATGTTGTATTGGTAGGACCAGAATTGACCATAGGTCCAATATAAATCCCTCCTTAGATATGAACAAATCTCATAAAGATGAAGATATTTAGATACAATTTGGCACCGAGGACTCTTATACGAATCTTTACTTCATAACAATTTAGCTCTGGGGTTTCATGATTGCCCATGGCTATACTGGCGAAAATGTGTCTGAATGTAATGCGGTATAAGCTCGATCGATATGGTCGATCTTGTTGTTATTTTAATTTGTTTCTCAAAATGAACTATAACACTTAAATGTTTGGTGCAAATAAGACATTGTATGTGATACTCGTTGCATGTGGATTTATAAAAATTTAAAAAAATAAAGTCAAACATTTTCGACTCACTTTTGCTTTGTAGGATAATATTGAAATACACCGCTATCGGGAATAATATTTCCCTCGTAATGTTTGCCCTTTTCACGTATTTGCGATCATAAAAAACGCCCATGAAAAAACTAATTCTAGGAGAATAATAACGTGAAAAAATGTTCGCGGGAAAAAATTCCCCTTATCGTAAAAAAATTTTTCCCCCGTAATTTGTTCACTTTTCCCTTTGAATTTCTCACTTTATTTTTGCTGGGGAGCAAAACATTTATGTAAGTAGTTCTTCTAATAAATCGAATATTAAAGTTTACAAAATTAATTTTAAGGTCAAGATCCGTTACAAGAGGCAAGAACTTATATGTGTGTATACTGTTCAACAAAATCCAAAAATAACAGGTCGATGGCCTGAGGAGTTATGAAGCATTTAAAAGACGTGGGGTCAGAATTTTAGAAATTATTTTACTACATAAAAGGGCTATTAGCTAATGTTGCAGTCAAACTATCGCCCCAATACAATTTTTTTTTTTTTTTGTTTTGAACAAAAATTTTATTTTGTTTTTTTTTTAGTATTTTATAATATTTCTTCTTTTTTACATTCACTGAGAACTAATAGCGTGAAAAAATTGTTCACGGGAGTTTCAGGATAGCCTTTTTCCCTTCGAGGGGAATAATAATTTCATGGGAACAAAAATTCCACTTGTTTTTCACGATTGCGGTGATTATTTTGTTTTTGATTATGTTAAGTTTTTTTTTATTTATTGAATAAGAAAACAAAAAATAAACAACCAGTGAAATACGCATAGGAACCAGTTAATCCCACTAACAATAAATTTCAGTGTGTTTATCAAGAGTACGAGTTGGGTATTTAGCACATTAAAACGAAATCTTATTAATAAATTTTTTTCTCCTAACAAAACTTAGATTGAAAAAGTTTTTATGTTTAAAAAAAAAATAATTTGGGCTCGATTTAGATGAAATTTTACGAAAATGTTGATAAAATTTGCATTATTATTGTATTTAATTCTTTACGTATTTAAGATTTAATAAAGTCTTAAGGTCAAGTAGAAATAAATTTAAACATAATAATTAAAAGTTATAATAAAAAGAAGAACATTCCGTGCTTTCCCGAAAAAAGTAAATTTGCGAGTATATGAAAAAACCCCTAGTTACACTTGTACATTTCTTAGGTGATGCGTCTAAGGTAACAAGTGTTGCTACAATATGTTGTAAATAATACATCTTTGGCAGAGAAAAATCATAATGTAGAAATAAATTCAATGCATTTACAAACAAAAGTGTGTACGTGTGTAAGCTAGAAAAAAAATTAAAAGTACTATATTCGGCCTTGTCGAAACTTATATGCCCTTCACCATAATTTTAAAAAACCAATTATACACTACTTCAAATATTCCGATTTGGTTCATTTTCAAAACTTAATACTATTTATACACCATAAATATCTGAACCAACTAATAAGTTTATTTCAGGTGAGTGTTTAAAATAAAGTTCATAGAGTAAAAGAAGACTTACAGCCTGTTTTTGTAAAACACAAGTGTTCTCACTTAAAGTTTTCGTATTAAAACGAAAACGTTTTCAATATGGTTTTTAAAAAACATTTAAAAGCTTTCGTCTATTCATGTTTGACATAAATAGAGCTTTTTTCTATCGTTAAATAACGTTACTGCCAATGCGTTTATTTTCGTACCTTGTTATGCTTTTTACATATAAGGATTTTATGTTCAAGGTTAACCCTGGCTTTTGTTTACAAAAATAAATTATAAATTTAAAAATGTTAGTAACTGTTAAAACTAAAAATGTTGAATTAAAATGTTTACAAAAATTGCAATAAATAAACGCAATATAGGTATGAAGACGATTTTTTGTTGCACATCAACATATAGAAATGGTGAAGGTATTTGTGTGATAGCACTAATTTTTTTAAACATATGGAAGGACTTACATACACACATACATACATACTTATGTACATACTTGTTTCTAGAATTTTTTGAACCTGTAAATACAAATTTATGTAATTAGTAGCATTTAACCCGCTACTTTATTAACGTCTCCTCTTCTTTCGTAAGCATATTTTTACGCCAATGTTTATTTTTCTAGATTTTAACTTGTTTAAACGCTAGCATTTAATTCGCTACTTTGTCCGGCCCTTTTTAATGATCATATTTGTGTGCCTAAGGTTATAGTTCTGCTACTAACATTTTTTATCTTATGGGATGATAATCACTCAGGACCTTGCAGCTTAATTTTGAGTCTCTTCAAAGTACCAAAAAAGAAAATACCAATTTCGCCCCTTAAACGTTTGAATTTCGAAAAAGCGGCAAATTTGGCTTTGCATTTTTTAGATAAGTTTCGAATGTGATATAACTTTTATTTCTATGTTTATTGGCTTAAAATATAGGGGGATGACAAAAATATAAATCTTTTTTGCAAATAGTGTCGTTAATCAGAAATTGTTTTCATGAGTTAGCTATTCGCAAATAAAAATTTAATTCACTGTTTATGCGTCAATTTTCACTACTTGCAATATAATTATTTGCGAATAAGCTGTGCGTATAAACGTAGTAATAGTTGCTATCGTGAAAATTTCTATCGCCAGTTATTATGGTGATAGCAACAATTATATGGAAGTTATGGCAAATAAAGCAATTTTCGGGAGTAGTATTTGTATGGGAGCTATAGTCAAATATGGACCGATTCCAATAAAATTTGGTAAGATGATTTTAATTGCAATAAAAACAAAGTTTGGAGCAAATTTAATCTAAGCAACAACATAATTAGATGGTTTGTGGGCACAAAGACCCTGTTCAGGAAAGAAGCTTGTATGGGGCATATGTTAAATTATGGACCGATTCGCCCTACTTTTTGCCCCATCCTTGCACCAGTTTAAATCTATTTACTTAATTTCATCAAAATTGCGATATGTAACTTGCGCACAAGGTTTACATGGACAGACAGCCAGCTTGCCATCCGGACGGACATCGTTAGATCGACTCAGAATTCTTGGTATACTTGAAGGTCTACTTAGGATCTAGGACCAATATTTTAAGGTACTACAAACATCAGCAAAATTGCATAATAGGCCCTCCACTATTGTGGCATGGGTATAAATAGGTTAATGAGTATAAATTTGCGTTTTTCGGTACAAATACGGCAAATTTTGGATCTATACGCGATATTAATATATACGTTTAACAACCGAGTCCCCATCATATCTGGGGTCTTCGGATAACCCATTTCAATATACACACAGACAAACAAATAGACGGACATCATTTACTCATCTCAGCTACTCATAAGGCACCAGAATATATTTACTTTGTATTGTCTAAGATAAATAATTTAAAAGTTACAAACTTAGTGACAAACTTATATATATGTGTACGGCTTCCACATGTGCTGAAGGGTATAACAAGTGCATTATATTTAAGCAATTTGTAATTTGATTTAAAATCTTTTTTTTCACTCAGTTCTATGCACATGACTCTTCAAACTGTAGAAATATTGAAATATCTGTTGATTTTTTAATTTTGTCAGGTGTCAGTGTAAATGTATGTAAATTTTGGAAATCTATAATCTAGTTTATGTTTTCTTAACATTATACAGAAATTTGTTAAGATGAGATATGTCTTTGTAAAATAATTAAATTGAATGTGTTGTGTTACTGAAAAATCGTGTCATGTTTTCAATAGAATACTGATGATGTCATTTTATGTTATTTAAGTGTTATGTGAAATATTAAGAAGATATTTAATTAAATTGAATTATTATTAATTAATAAAGACATACATAAGTATGCAAATGATGGAATCTGTATTAGTTAATCTTCTTTACGAAAGTTATAATTAGAGGCATTTTCAACTTTAATTTCAAATATCATTATAATATTGACAATAGACAACTATTCATTGTCTTAGCGGCTTCAAATTATCACAATTGAAGGATATGAAAAGTAAATGCTTATGGATAATCAAGTCTAATAAACTTATAGACTATTTGTAATATGCAATTACATATTTAGTTTATTGAGTAATTAGTCAAAAAAAAGAAAAGAAAAAAACATTTTTGTGGTTTCCTTATAACTTGTATGTATTCAAACCGTACCGAATTTGTATATCGTTAGCTAAAATGCAAAAAGGCCTAACTAACAAAAAATTAAAAATCGAGTTTTTTATTTAGTATTATGAACGCCATTAAACTACATGTGTCGACAAAATCTTACACTTTTGACATCGAAAATGACGAATTTATTAACAAAAAACAAAGGAACGTTAGTAAAAGTGTGGTTATTTGATACATGTAAAACGACGTAATTACACATGTTTTCCAACAAAATATAATGAAAGGGGTTTCTTTGAATATTTTTGAAGAATTTCATGGACGACTTATCAATGCATGTTTTTCTGAAGTAAGAAAAAAAATTCGTTAAAAATGTTTATTGTTTTCATTATACAAAGTTTTTGGCTTCTCCTGTAAATTTATATTTTTGTTAGTTACGCCTTTTTGCATTTTAGCTAACGATATATTGCTCAAAAGGCTTTCAGTAAACAAGTTTAATGATATTAATAAGTGCACAGCAATTACCTTTTTTTTATAATTAAGATGATAAATGTCATAAAAGCATACCACGTAGATTCAAAATGAATTTTTTTAAAACAGTCAACCCTTCTCGTACAGGGTTAAATCGTTCGGTTTTATAACGAAACCGCGTTTAATACGTTATATCTCATCTTCACTAGCCAACAATTTCCTAATATTGCTAAGACTACTGATATTAGCGTTTGATATTGTTTTAATATCGTTTTTATGAAATCTGTTTTGAAAACACGTTGATAAAATGATTCTCTTAACATAATTTAATAGCTCGTGAAACCAGAGCTTAAGTACGAAACTGGTCAGCATGTAACGTTCAAATCGTTTAAAGCTAAAGTTGCGTTTAAAATTAGCATATTATTACCACGTTATATTTTTGGCCCAATAAAGATGGTCTAAAAAGCTATCCAAAATTTTCCTCAGTGGTGCGATTCACTAAATTAATATAATAATATCGTTAATATAATGATAGTCGTATCGTTAAAATAAATATGACGAACATTTATCGAAATTGCTATTCAGTAACATTTTTAACGATATTCGCTATCGATTAAAGTCATATGTTACCTTAAGCATTATTTTTTCGTTATTTTAACGACAATAATTTATGTTGTGTTTATTTAATCGATTAAGTGTATTTTATGTTTAAAGTGGCTGAGGCCCGAATTCTTACATACATACTACATACATATATACATATATGTATGAACAAAATCAAAATTCTTAATTCAAAATATACAAAATAGCAAATTATGAACAAAAACAAAATTCTAAATGTAAAATTCACAAACTAATATATAAAGACAGTAACTTAAGCACACTTTCATTTATTTTTTTTTTATTCTCTTTTATGCTTTTCGTTTATTTTAACCCATATTATCCCAAGCCATCTTCTAATCATCAGATTTTAATAAAAATTGTAAGAGGTATGTTAATATCCTCCTAAACAGTAATAAATTAAAATTATTAATATTAATAAAATATTCAACATTTTTTATATTTTCGAAGTTATTCTATGAGCTAAATTAAAGTTATGTATTTTATAAAGCTTTTTTGTAGTAGTTCTATTCCTTAAATTTTTAGGAATGACTGTATACACTACCCCACTTTATACACTGGGCCCACTTGAAGTGTGCTTGATTGCCGCACCAATGGCAACTTAGGTGGAAGCTTACCTAACCGAATTATATTGGGATCGATCAACAAAAGCCACACTGACATATTGGCTTTTTTCAAAAATTGATTTTCCATCTAAAATACCAGAATCAAAAGAAGTCTTTAATTTACGTATAAATGGATGTGCAGGGTCCCATAATCAAACGTATATCTTCGTTGCATTAAAAATATTTATAAAAAAATGTATAAAGTGGTGGTCATAATAATCTATAACAATCCTGTTTTTGCCAGATGTGTGTGTTTAAAGTTCATGTGGAGTTTTAAAATACATATTAAATTTTTCATTTTTAATTCAGCCATTTTTGATCCCACTGAATATTATAAGAATACCGTAATAATTGAGGAACTTTCGCGATGTGTCGCAATGTTGGTACCGTATTTTATTTCAACTGTGTTAGAACAATACTGCGTTGTAGAAGGGTCAACTGTATTGTAACCTGATACACCATATTTTAAGATAAAAAATAGAACAATGCCGGAGCGTAACTATGGATCTCACAATATTTTACACCACCCAGAATAAGACTGTACGCTTCCGAAATATATGCTGGCTGGAATTAACCAGATATGAGGAAAGTTCCCACTACATATTAAAATATTGTCCGTTTCGTGTTTTATCTTAAAACTTTGATAACACAGGCCAACAAATTGTTAACCCATGAACCAGGGTATACTTTTCTAAAGGTTTGAGTTGTGCTGATTCCGAATCTGTACTCAAAATTTCTAAATTTCATCAGATTTTTGCTTAACATTTTAAAGCCCCCGTTTTTTCGCCACATTCGAGGCGTTATAACTGCACAAACTCATCTTTTTTATAAAACCTGATATGTCGGCCTACCAATTACCTTCAAAATAAATGTTTAATATTTGTGGTATCCGGTTCCTTCTCTGAGATACGAGTATCTTAACCGGATGTTTAAAAAATTCTATTTTTTGCTATATTCATGGTATTTTCGCCATTTTTTTTTTTAATTTTTTTGTGATTTTTTTTTATAATTTTGACTTAATTTTTTAAGATTTTTTTTAATTTTTTATCAGTCACAAAAAAAAATCTTAAAACAAAATTATGAAAAAATTTTATATATATAATAAATTAAAAAAATACAAAAATTAAGTCAAAACTATAAAAACAATCACAAAAAAAAAAAAAAAATTAAAAAGGGGGAAAACATGAATATGGCGAAAATTCGGATTTTTCAAACTTCAGGTTGCGATAACAACTCACAGCGCAATCACATTTTTAAATCTACTTACTATTTATTTTTCTTAAGGATTGTTGTTAACATATTTGATTGTTATATTGTTAGTTCTGTAAGTTTCATTAGTGTTATGATGTTCGATAATAATATTTAGTTATATACAAATATACCATAGCTTTTGTTTTTGTCATCTTTTTATTGCCGCTATTTACTATTATTAAGTATCTTATTATTTTATTTATTTAATATCTTTAATCTTAGTATCCTATATGACTAGTATAACATATCTGACTCTGATACTCTAATTTAATAGATACCATATTTTGTTTTATTGGAAAATTAATTCCATTGTGATAAATAAATAATAAAAATCATATTTCATAGAGATCATATTTCCCATACATTGATGACAATGGCTTAACACATGTTATAACGGTTTGCACGTGTTATACTATGGGACCTATTGGTCAGTTATTGAAGTGTAATTTAAAAAAATTTCGGAACTAGTACTCCGACATCCCAAAATATGGAACTAATATCACAAAATGTTTGTAGTTCAGTTTATATTAATTTCAAAATCTTGTTTAAAATTGCTACCTCCTTAAAATCATTGCTTATCTCTATTAGCTAAGGTCTAGACATACCACCCCTTTAAGAAGAACAATTGTTTATAGCTGGATTGTTAAACTCCTATAGACAAAACATACACAACCAATTAACTGTAGACATACATATGTATGTTTGTTTGGAAAAATAAATAAAAAAATGTATGCGTGTGTCTAGTATCTACTTATGCTCCTCACCGCACACACAGAAAAAATATCAATATAAAATCGTCGAAAACAAAGTTGATTTTACATTTTTCGGTAGTAATTTTACTTCAAAGTTGCTTGATGTTGATTTAACATGATTTTTACAATAACTTGCGAACAATATTTTTTCTTTTAAATTAAATTTAATTCTTGTTAATTTAGAGCATTCCAGTAAAGTAGGAGCAATATGACATTGATGATTAAATAACACTACGAATCACGCTGCATGAATGTTATTTCAAGTTGAAACAACGTGAATTTCATGTAGAATCAATTGGATTTGAGTAAGGAATAACAGTGAAAACAAGCTCTAAACACATACTCTAAACACTTAACCCTCGGAACCAGACCCAGAAAAAATTATCAGTAGTTTTTTGATCAGTTAAAAAAAATAGTTTTAAAAGTATTTCAATTTAATTAATGTGATAATTGAACCAAATTTTTTTTAGTTGAAAGAAAATTAAAAATTTAATTGTGATTTAATTTACATTTGAGTTGTTTTAAAAAAAATTTTAAATTAAAATATTAATTAAATAACAACAAATCTTAATTGATTTTTTCGTTTAAAATAAAATAACTTAAACTTGTAGAGTTGTGGTTGGGAATTGTCCAAACCTGAGCCATATTTAATTAAATCAATTAACTAACACACTGTTTGAAACGGCAAGTTTTTTTTATAACTTTTTTAATTTAAATTAAAAATATCATTTATTGAAAAAAATATTCACAATTTAAAATTTTTTAATTTTTAAGATATCAATATAATCATTTTGGTAATAGGTGCAAAATCAACAAAATGTTTGGTTAATTCTGTGAATTTGGTATATATTTGATGATAAGAGACAATATTTAATTTTTTCTGTGGATAGAGAAAGAGAGAGAATATTATTTTTTATTTTCTTGTTACTTCTTTCACTTTTTTGTTTTCCCCTTTGTTTACAGAAGCACTTATAATTAAAACACCAGCAGAGCGGCCCGATATGGTTTCCCTTATCATTCTGCTTTGAAAATGATTTTTAATATGTAAATAAAAAATGTATATTCTTTTTATAGTGCAGTGTTGTTGTTTCTACATAAAACAAGTAAAATAGGATTTTATAGAATCTATATTGAATGGCGTTATTTAAATATTTTTCATTTAAAATTATTATGAAACAATGAAAATTTTAAATAAAGTTCATACTATAGCAGAAATTCACTATGATTTTTAATCAAAATAGCGCCATGTTAATTTTATGTTGATATTTTTTCTGTGTGCGGATACAAATGAACATTTACGGGTATATAAAAGTTTGTATATGTGTATCAGTTTTAAAATTAGGATCGTTCAATTTCAAGTTGCATATTTTTGATAAAATTGTTTTATTTCTATTGAAGAATATTGCAGAATTAAGCCTCGTACACAATGATAGCAACATGTTCGCTGGTGTTCACAATAAAGCAACGATTTTTTTCACAACCACACATATTTTTCATTAAGAAACCGTTTGCAAATTTTGCCCAGAACAAAATTACGTATTTATTTTTATTTTTTAGAACATTTTGTTGAAATTTTCATTCAAAACTAAATGAAATTATTATAAACGTCATCTTCATTTTCATACAAATTGTTGATGACGATTATAAGAATTTTATTTAGTTTTGAATGAAAATTGTAACAAAATGTTTTAAAAAATAATAATAAAAAAAACGTAATTTTGTTCTGGGAAAAATTTGCAAACAGTTCCTGAACTGAAAATGTGTGTGGTTACATAAAAAATTGTTGCTCTATTATGAATACGAGTGAAAATGTTGCTGCCTATTGTGAATGAAGCTTTAAGTACAAAAACATAAGTTTTGGTTTTAAAATTTCAATTCCAGTTATAAACTATGGAAATTAGTTTTTGGTCCCCTTTAAATTGGATGCCCTAATGTGTTTATACTGAATACAGGTCCCTGAATACTATTCCTTTGTTTGAAGTTTTGTTTTTACGATTTTATAATAAAATTTTAATTTCACATTTTGACTGTCATCACTAAAATGAAAAACGCATAATGAATGCATGAGTCATTTCTGTTTTATTATAATTTATATACGAATGCTACTGATGATGTGTTGTAACTCTGAGACATGAACATTTTATCCATAGATTTATTTTCTCATTTATACATTTCAGTTAGTAGATGTGTATGTACATATGGATATGTATTTTGTATGCTGAGTGCATTTGCATGAATGTACGTATTTTTGCAGGTATTATGATCATAAAAAAACACACACATATGCACATATTTTGCTTTTACTACTTCATACGTTTTAATAAAACACAATAGTGCTCATTTACATATTGCATGAAATAGTATAATTTAATATAAAGCATTTTGCACTGTGGGAACAATTAAAATAACAGAAAGAAAAATTTGTAATTATATTATAATAATTTTTTTAATGGTTAAAAAGCCAAAAAGGCAAGGCTCCTAAGCAACATTGTTTTTATTTTTTTATTTTTTTGTTTCTGGAAATAAGCATATAAAATCCTTTTTGTATATTTATGTCTTGTTTCTAACTATTCGAGTTCAAAAGTCCTCATTTGATATTTCCAAAATCTTTTCTATTGATTTTCGCTAAATGTTCGTGTATTCGGATTATTTCGTCAGCGCATATCGTTTGAACAAAATATGTTTGAGAGACTTAAGACAATCAATCTTTCCAAAATTTTGCAAAAACCTATTTACATGAACACTATACTTTGGAAGAAAAAAACATCCATCCATTCTTAAATCAAGCCAAAGTGGTGTTAATAGTACGGTAAGTAAGGAATTCCGTTAATTAAGTACATAAGGCGTAAATCAAGTACGGATTATTCAAGTGTCCCGTACTCAAAATAATCCTTAATAAGACTCAAGTTTAAGTAAGATAAAAATTACTCTCAAACTGTGCTTGATTAAAGAATTTCTAAGTTGGCTTAATCTCGAATTCATTCTCGAAGTAATCTAAAATTGGATTGATTATAACCTTAACACTTGCCCCAGAGAACCCCAGAGAGAGAGAGAATATTATTATTTTTTTTACCATTCTTACTTACCACACCCATTCGTTAAGATGTGTTCAGACCTAACAAATATTTGACGAAAAGATCCAAAAAAAGGGCGAACAGTAAATTGATCAAACTGTAGCTTTATTTTCAACGATTTCTATTCCTTTACTTAACTTTATTTGTAAGAAGATAACTGTATACTGTAATTTAGAAACTGTTAAATGATATTTGATCTAGCCAAACGTTTGGCAAAAACCAAAAATTTTTTTAATAAAACTAGAGGTTTCGTGTAGGACGTCAAATATTTAATATGTGTGAACATAGCTTTACGCATGTTTATTTCAACTTTGCTGTATACCCTCTTTTATTTATAAACTCTCAATTATAGGATACCAACAGCACGCCCGATATGGTTTGCTTCATCATTATCCTTTGAAATTTTTAACAAGTAGAATTCGGGAATTTTTGCTTCTATTTTATTTCTTCTTCTTGTGTTGTTGTAGTTTTACACAAAACAAGCGAACAGTTTTTCACTCACTTTTGTAGTGTTGTTGGTGTCTCCCTAACAAACTTTTACAAACACACGCCTATGCACGCATATAGAATATAGAGTAGCATGCCCACAGAAAAATTGAAGCTTTTTTATACTATAGTTAAGAACATTATAATTGTGTTAAGAAATTCTGGGATTGACTTTTGAAACTTATCCCATTTTGGATTGTTTTATGTAATTTTGAATTTGAATTTTGCAGAACTATTTATACTTAAAGTATGTGGTAAGAACTAAGATTTAGTACTATAGTACAAGTCTTTTCTTTCTGTGTAAATAGGCGGCTTCCAGAGGTTTCTATTGATGCATTGCACGACCAATATCTTTTAAAGTTTTAACATCTTTTAATAAAATAAATACTTTCATATTTTTATGTATCTGTTTATTTAGACTGGGACTACATTTCTATCGTTAAATTCTTCGAAATAGGAGAAAATATATTTCACAAATGTTGCACCTAGCTTATAGACCTTAAGCCAATGTGCTGTTTATAAATAAGGAAACAAATTTTATCAGTTCAAAGTCTTTCAAATTATTCCTTCTCTCTTGTTTTCTTAGGAACCAGCCAATACTTTAGATGAATTGGAGCAGGTGCACATTTCTAGTTTATGTTTATATTATAAGGACTTTTTTGGTCGCAATTAGTTCAGATAAATATTTACAACCCGTCAAAAATATCAAGATATAATTTTAGCAGAAGAGAAAATTAAGGTCGTAGTATCAGACTTAGTAGTGCAGTTCTATCCCTTCTTGCTGGCCCATTCACTGAGCACTGTGGTGTCAGATATATATAAAGAAAATTCTGATTTTCGCAACAATAGAATTCATTGAAAAGAGAAAGCCCACATTTATGCGCTACGCAATAAGACAGCTAAGATGCAGTAAGGTAAGTGAAAAAAACTTTAAAAAATTTTATAAAATAAGCATTTCGAGGGCCACGACACACAATGCTCTATCCCCATATAGTAAATCGGCAAAACTAGAGTCCTTATCGGAGCAAGACAATATTGAGTATACTCATACTTAATGTCTAAGCTAAGAAAAATTTTAAGTTTAAGAATAATCCCTGCAAGTATATGCCTACCTCTCATACATACTGAATTGAAAAATATGATTTTAAGGCACAATTTATATAAGAATGTAGCAAAAACTAGTATCTATCCGTAAAATTTCATAATTTAAATTGTTGCAAATTGGGTTGCATTCGGTGGAAGGGCATGCCAACCTTCCACATATCCTTTTTTTTAAATGTTTTAGCTGCATTTATGATTCGAATACACTTTTTCATCGAATGAACTTTTCATCGCAGTCCTGTTTAATTAATCTTTTTTCTGGGAGTGTAAAATATACAAAATTTACATTTTCTGGCGGAAAATCTTTTTCTTACCGGTCGATAGACCACCTAACGTTGTATCTTAATAAAAAAAAAAAAAAAAAAACACTAATTTTTTATTAATATATATTTTTAGTATCGTCAAACTTTGCAAAATATTAGGGTGGACTCAAAAAAAATATAGATTACTTGTGGTAAACAGGCCTACAAAGTTTGAAAAGAATATATTAAGAATTACATTTTTGGCAATTTTTTTAGTAGAACAGGTAAAAGTCGTTTTTTTATTTAACAGTTTATTTTTTTCTTTAAGTTATATTTTTATTCGACCTTTAAAATTCAATATTAAACGAAAATACTCAAGCTCGAGGTCTGTTGTATGTAAAATGTTCTTTATTTGCTTCCAATATTTCGATATTCTTTGAATATCATCATCAGGGAATGGTTACTAAAATTTAACAATAACAAAACAATACAAAAATACTCAATATAAAACAGATAAAAATATTATAAAAAATAGTAAAAAAAAATATACATAACACATTGTAATGTAGATCGACGAAAACATAGCAATCACATGATAATTTTAGTAACCATTCCCTGATGATGATATTCAAAGAATATCGAAATATTGGAAGCAAATAAAGAACATTTTACATATTTACAACAGACCTCGAGCTTGAGTACTTTCATTTAATAGTTAACAGTTTAGCTCAAAAATTGTTTGACTTTGGTGCCCTCCACTGTAAATAAAAAGTGAAAATTATGAATTCTACTTATCTATTTAAGGTACTTTGTAAGCATTACAAAAATAAATATTCTAAGCACTTTATTAATCTTTCTGCATATGGGGCACAGCACTGTGCGGCACTCCTTTATAACGAAGCGGGAGAATATTAAAAAATATCTCTTCACTTACCAGCTTTTAAAGCGTTCAAAAATGCGCTTTTTTCCAAAAATAAATTGCTTCAAAATGGAAATTCGCCATACAAAGTTCACAACTTCCGTAAGCGACATGTTAAAAAAAACTTTTACATTTTCCCTTACAATTTGCTACGTCTGAAGCTTAATAATTTTTATTGGGATACCGATAGTTTATATGAGATAATGTTACTACCAAACAATGCATGTTTTGCGTGATTTATGATGAGGAATCTGAATAATTGCTCTGTGAATGTTAAGTATTAGAAACAAATAGAGGGAAATTTTCTATGGGGATCCAAAACTAAAATGTATGCCTTTTCATCTTGCAGAACAATTTACTTGATACGTAGCTAAGTCAGGCATTGTGAATGTCGCAGCTGCACACAATCTCCAATAGGAAGCAATGCTTATGGCCTCTTATCTAGAACCGTATACAGAAAAATTCTCGCGAATTTTTTTTTTTTATTTAAAGCATTTATTAAAAATTAAAACAATTTAAACGTTTACTCAAGAACGAGCGCAGAACTTATTTTTTCCCATTATTGAGGAAATCTGGTTCTCAGAGATATTTCCAGACGAGCTAAAAGAAGGTATTTTTGTGAAGATGCCCAAGAAGGGAACCTAACAAATCGTAACAACTGTCGGGGCATCACACTATTAACTTATAACTAAGAGGTTATCGGACTCTTTAATGCCATATTTAAGAAGACAACAGGCTGGTTTTTACCCCAACAAGTCATGCGTTGACCACATTAACTCGCTAAGAGTAATAGTGGAGCAGTCAGTTGAATGGCGATCTCCTCTTTACCTTATATTTATCGATTTTGAAAAGGCATTTGACACCCTGGCACATGATGTGATTTGGAATGCTCTTGAGTGTAAAGGCGTTCTACGAAAACTTATACAGCTTATAAAATGCCTATACACAGGAGCAAGTTGCCTATACACAGGAGAAAGTTGTAAGCATGCCATGCTTAGCCGTAAGTTGGCACAGGTGTTCGTCATGGGTGTGTAATGTCACCACTGCTCTTTAATATCGTGTTAGATATTGTAATGCAGCACGCAATGGTGGGCAACCGAGGAATCGTATGGGATTTAAACAAGGGATTGGAGGACCTCGAATACGCAGATGACATATGCCTCCTTTCTCACAGCCACACTGATATGTCCACAAAATTGAAACGACTAATAGACATATCAGAGAAGGCGGGGCTCAAGATAAATATAAAAAAGGCAAAAGTCATGCGTATTAACTCAGAAAACGTAAATTCCTTTCTGGTAAATAATGAAACATTAGAAGAAGTCGATACATTCTGCTATCTCGGAGCCATTATCAATCGAACTGGAGGATCTAGCGATTATATTGCTAGTAGAAGAAAAAAGGGCACACAATCCTTTGGTCAGCTCAATTAAGTGTGGAAATCGTCCACAATATCACTTCGTATTAAAATTAATATATTTAACTCTAACGTAAAATCAACGTTGTTATATGGATGCGAAACTTGGAACGCTGCCTCCCGAGACATTAAATCCTTGCAAGTTTTCGTTAACAAATGTCTTCGAAGAATTCTGCGAATCTTCTAGCCGCGAACTATTTCGAACATCAACCTGTGGCGTGAAACAACGCAAACACAGCTGTGCGTAGAATTACAGAGAAGGAAGTGGAATTGGATCGGACATACACTCCGCAAACAACCGTCCGATATTGCCCGAAATGCTATTGAATGGAACCCTCAGGGAAGTCGCAGAACGGGGCGACCAGCTCATACGTGGCGAAGACAAATCGACTCCGAGATAAGAAAAATGCGTAAAAGCTGGAGCCAAGTAAAAAACATAGCTATTGATAGATCTGAGTGGAGGAAGTTTGTTGAGGCCCTATGCTCCTTATAGGATCGAAGGGAATATATATATATATATATATATATATAAACGTTTACTTATATCACTAACATTACTACAGAAAAGGTTATTAAAACAAAATATTAAATTGATACTACGAGGGCGGATCAATAAGTCCGTGTCTTTTTAAATGAACACAGTTTTTTTTACAAAACAAAAATTTTTTTTTTCAACATAATCGCCTTTTAACTGAATACACTTAGTCCAACTTTTCTCAAATTTGTGTATCCCTTCCAAAAAAAAATAGGAATTTTTGAGGTCTATTATTTCATCGTTGGAGCTAAATCTCTTTTCACCGAGCCATTTCCTTATGTTCGGAAATAGGAAATAGTTACTGGGGGCTAAGTCCGGAGAATATGGTGGATGAGGTACCAATTCGTAGCCCAATTCATGTAATTTTGCCATTGAGACTGAACACGTGTGCACCCGTGCATTATATTGATGAAAAATAACTTTTTTCCTGGCCATATGGGGTCGTTTTTTTTAAATCTTCGTTAAATTGGTCCAATAAGTTCGCATAATATTCGCCGTTTATTGTTTTTCCTTTTTGAAGGTAATCGATGTCGATTGTCCCGCGTGCATCCCTCAAAACTATTGCCATCACCTACATTTAGTAAAATTTATATAAAAATTTTTTTAATTGAATTCACTTTTTATTTATTTCTTTGCAGTTGGATTTTTTTTTTAGATTTGGATAAATATTTTTTTAAACTTCTAAATGTTTTTTTTTTAAATTTTTTTTTTACTCATCTCCTAATTATAAATAATATTAAATAAATTTGTCTTTTATCTTTAAATTTGAGGATAACATTGTCAACATTATCATTAAATGTTTGCAAAAAATAATGTATTGTTTCTTTTTTCTTTTATGAACTCTATTTCAAGAAAGTCTTTAAGTTTCTCATTTTCCACTTTACCATCTTTTTTTTTATCAATTATTTATTTATTTTTTATCATGTAATATTAAAACCATTAGTTTGTTTTTGTTCTTTTTTCCTACATACAAACATATAAAACAACTTCACATATACAGAAACATTAGATTTAATATATGTATGTATATGTGTAGGTATGATATAATATATAAAAGAATTTTATTAGGGTGTGATAGTTTGTAAAGAGAAGAAAGTAGAAATATCAAATTATTTAAATAGTTGAGAAAGCTCCTTTAACAAATTTTTTCCTTTAGAAATAATTTTTCCGGATTAGGCCTTAAAAGTTTATCTTTTAAAAAATCCGTATAAAATATCAAAAACTTAATTCTTTATAAAACGGTCTTAATTTATTAAGTTATTTATTAGAACTTTCAATATATTTATGTATGATGTCAATCTACGAATAAATAAATGATGCGCTTTGACGAGATATAGTGCTATATTCGGCTGTGCCAAATCTGTAATACCCTTCACCTTACGTGATACAGGGTCTTAGACCAATTACCCACTAACACATATATCTTTCATCCTGATTGGAAAAGAGAAGAACGTTATATTTGAGCTCACATTTATCCACCTAGCCTGTTATTTGTACACTTAATTCAGGAGGGCACTTGTATGTTGGCCATGTGAAATAATAGAACGATTTGGCTGATTTTTAATATTAAATACTCTTTATATTTAAGAAATATATTAGACAAGCGTTGTCTATTAAGATCGTACTGTGTGGGCTCTATCGTGACTATATCCTTATTTCGAGTGTATATTTGTAGGCGCGCTAAGTAAAATAATATATCGATTTCGCTGATTTTAAAAACCAGAAAAATTTCATACCCTGAGACAGGGATGTAAATTTAAATTTTGTACCAACTTCCAAAAAAAAAAAATGTACTTTTAGGACCTTCACGGTACCATTTTTTTTTTTTTAGTTTTTAAAACGACAAAAAAAATACATAAAAATTCAATTGTACAAAAAAAAAAAAAACAAAACTTAACATTAACATACATTATATCGCACTGCTTCCTCTAAACAGCGTCAATTCAAAATTTACAAATTTTCAGTAGAGACACACATTGTAAAATGGGACTTATGGTACCCACCGACGAGGCAACATTAATGAAAACCTGAAATTTATTGCGGAACAGTCGCATATTTGAGCGCCCATTACATTAACGATTTGTTGTACAACATAAATGCAATGAAAAGTACTCAATAATTTGTTTGCTATACTAAAAATTCAAAAGGGGGAACTATGATAAATTTTTAAATTGTACCAAATGAGTCACGGTAGTACCACGGTAACATCCCTGCCCTGAGAATATTTGAGCTAAATTTTATCAAGCTACTTTTACTTTAAAGAAAACTAAAAAGAACCCTTTAGTCGTGCAGAAATCATAAAAATGAAACAATAGCGGTTTTCACCCTTTATAGTAAAGTCCCTTGTACACCTTGTTAATCTTATGAATTTAATTAAAGTACCAACATTTACAGTACTGCAACAACAAAATGTATTAGACTAAAATTTACTACGCTGTGGTTGAAACATCTAACAAAAAGCGTTAATTTTCCAGAATAAAACAGTTGACGAAACTCTATCTGTCTCTTTCTATCACTCAGCAAATTCATATACACGAAAAATAAACTCACGCTCAAGGCGAATTCATGTATACGGTGGTGTCGATACTATAACAAGTAACAACACCAAAAACACATCAATGTATTTTTTTGTTGCTTTCGTTGATCGATATGTCAAAAACACAAGCAACTTTTGACATTTCTCTACCTAAGTAAGAGAAAAAAAGTAGCACAGCTGTGCTTTTAACGCCACCTGATAAATGAATTCGCCTTGCTCACGCCTAGTACTCTGTTCTAATTTGTGAAAAATGTTCAGCAACATCTATTATTTCATGAGAGAAATTTGACATGTATCAATGTTACGTTTTTAATCTTTAAAAGTATATGACATTGTTTTGGATATGTAAACAAAACCCACATGTATTTTACTAAATAGTATTTTTTTAAATAAAAAATTAAGTAAAAATGAAAGTAAATATTGCTGAAAAACTGTTACCGGTTGTGTTATTTATGTTTTGCAGTTCTAATTTTAATATTAAGTTTAAACTTTTTTCATTTGCTTAAAATTCCACGTGAATTAAGTGCAGCTTATATTATTTCGCAGTTGTAAAAAAAATGTTGCCAGAAACATTTCGTAACTTTTTCACAAATTAAACAGAGTACAATACTATCAACATTTTTTCATAGAAATTCCGCACAAGTTTTTTTCATATGAGTTTTGACAGCATTTCACGTGAAATATTGAACAGAGAACTAGGCTTTATAGAATAAAATTGTATTAAATAAAGCAGAGTTGTACACTTAATACAAAAATAATATAAGCCATTAAAAATTACTTGCAAAATTTATCAATCGGATTGTGGCCCAGAAATTAGTTTGCCGTTATTTCAAACGTTTTCATTGAAGGAGGTGACGGTCTTAATTAATTTATTTTGTTTTTTTCTTTTGTCTGTGGACCGATTTTACAGATTTTGATTTTTTAATGCCATAAGAATAGTTTACTTCTTCTTTGAAATAAACTGAACATTTGTTTTTGCTACCAGTAGTGCGATTCAATACATTTTTTTACAATAATAATATCGTTAAAATAAATATAACGAAAATTTATAGAATTTTCTATTCAGTAACATTTTTAACGATATTCGCTGTCGATTAAAGTCAGCTGTTACTTTAAGCATTTTTTTTCGTTATGTTAACGACAATAATTAACGTTGTGTTTATCTAATCGATAAAGTGTATTTTATGTTTTAAGTGGCTGAGGCCCGACTTCTTACATACGTACTACGTATATACGTAAATGTATATGTATGAACAAAAACAAAATTCGAAGTTCAAAATGAACAAAAAAAAAAAATCAAATTATGAACAAAAACAAAATTCTAAATGTAATATTTACAAAATAACTTATCCCTTTCAGAACTGACGCTAGGCTACTGGCAATTTTTTCTTAATTTTTGGAATATATGGTCTCTATATCGTTTTAAAAATTTAATCAATATTTAGGTTTTACCATTTTTATATCCTTAAAAGGTTTTTAGGGCACGCACAATGAATGCATCTCGTTTTAATTTCTAGCCAAAACGGGGTTTTTTTTGTTGCATCAAATGACTTCAGTTGGCTTGAAACATTAAAATTTACCATTTTGTTCAGTTAAAATATGCCCACTTCACTATTTGTTAACGACTAGTATTTTTGTAAGTGAAAACCTGAGTTACTTTTGCGGCTCACTTTGACAAAACTGAAATGTGACACGAAAATTTCTTAATAGCTAGTAACGGTAAAGCGAATAGCGGAATAATGTGAGAAAAAAAACATAAAGAACAATCAACGTAATCGGTGCATGCCGGTCTATTTTACATTGGTCAAATAGAAGCGAAGGCTGTGGGAAAAATCGCCCAAAGAAAAATGGCCCAAAAAAAGAAATGAAAAATCGCCCAAATGAAGAATCGCCCAACAGAACATGAAAAATGACCCAAAAAGTTATATATGAAATTTTGCCCAAAAGAAACGAAAAAGGGCCCAAAAAAAAAATTAAAAATGACCCAAAAAGCAAAAACGAATTTTTTCCCGGTGGCATGTTATAACGTCCAGTGTCATAGTGTCCATGGACGTTATGACAATCCAAAAAGTGTCATAGTGTCCATGGACACTGCGCTAACTAAAGCTTCTCTGCACAGCCGGCCTTCGGCCGGGCGCAAGGATTTTCTCCTCTATGGCTTTACTTAGCGAAGCCGGTGTTTGTTATACCATAGAGGAGAAAATCCTTGCGCCCGGCCAAAGGCCGGCTGTGCAGAGAAGCTTTAGTTAGCGAAGCCGGTATTTGTTATACCATAGAGGAGAAAATCCTTGCGCCCGGCCGAAGGCCGGCTGTGCAGAGAAGCTTTAGTAAGCGAAGCCGGTGTTTGTTATACCATAGCGGAGAAAATCAAAAAAATGGGCCATTTTTCATACAACATTTTTGAGTGATTTTTCATTATGAAATTTAAAAAACGAAAAATCACCCAACAATAACGAAAAATAGCCCAAAAATTTTAGGTCACTTTTCATATGAATTTAGGCCCAATTTTACATGGAATTTTTTTGGGCGATTTTTCATTTCTTTTTTTGGGCCATTTTTCTTTGGGCGATTTTTCCCACAACCAGAAGCGAAAATATTGAGACCAAAATCCACCCGCACAATCAATGCATCACGGTCTGAAAGGGATATACAAGCAGAAAATTAAACAAAATTTCATTTGGTTTTTCTTTATTCTCTTTTGTGCTTTTCGTTTATTATAATATTTTGTCGACAAAGATGTTACAAAAACTACAGCTGTTTACAATCGTTAAAAATAAATTACAGAATCACACTTTCGTTACTGCAAGAGAATATTATTTCGACAAAAATTAAGATTGGCGGATCGTTAAAAGTTAGTGAATCGCACACAGCCCTCCATATTTCACATTACAGGAACCACCTTATTTTGTTGAAAATTTTTTTATATTTTTTATATCAGCCTACATTTTAGTATGTGTTGGTTTACACATACATGAGCATCTGCAAGTTAGTGGTTGTAGAAAATGTTGGTGATGATATTATGTTTTATCAAGATTTTAGTCCTGAGTAAAGAATATTTTGCGTTGGTACGGGGAAAAAGTAGTTTCCTAAACAAAATGTTATAAGCAAAAATCGTCAAACATAAATGCACCATTTTTGCACCAACAAAAAGTCAAATCTGGCCACACTTATCACAACTAAAAACTTGTTTTGGACATCTATATTTATAAGAGAGTGCTGATAAATAGATAACCATTTGAATTTAAGCGTTGCAGAATATATTTTTAAAGTTATGCTTAAAGAACTTCATATTACCCTTCTCCAATATTTAAGCTCAAAAGCTACTTTAGATCTTAAACTTAATCTTACGTATATAAAAAAAGAACTGAAACAAAAATAAAGTTGAACAGAGTTTAAGTAGTTTTTAAAAATATTAAACATAAAATACCAATTTTCAGTTATTGGAAAATAAAGAAAACTTCAGTACAAAACTAAACTTTGAGCATAAAAAAATGGTTGCAATTTTTTTACAACACAATTTTTTTTTTTAATTTTTGTTTTTTAGTACGACAATATTGAAGGAAAATAAATTGAGTGCGTTGTAACTAACAAATTCCAATTAAATGAAATAAAGAAATGGGAACGAAACGTTCTTTCAGTTTTTTTAACAACACACAAACCTGCTAACAAAAGTTTTGGATATACTTGTATGTATAAGCCTGTAATATTATTTCCGCAAGGTTTGTTTAAGACTTATTTTTCAATTTTATTTCATTTCTGCTGTTGGGTGACACAAAGGAATAAAAAAGTTAAAACAATGCACACAATCCACGTTCACATATTTACTAACATACATACTCATATACGTTCAGCTAATAAGGAGCCTCCCTGCAAGGATTTGTAACCGCGGAACTTCGGAGGGGTAACGTATGCGGAATAAAATATGGACTGATTTTCAACAATCAGAGCAAAAATAAAACACAATAAAATATAAAACCAAAATATGATTAAAGTAACGCTACTATCCCTATAATTATTTGGCTAAAAATCAGTTCAATAAATTGATAATAGGTCGAAAAATTCCATTGAACGAATTAAAACGATGAAAGTTGATTTCTAAATTTTGTAAAAATAATCTTTTTAAAAGAAAAAAATTGAATTTTTCTTCACTTTTCTGTACCGCAATTCTGTAACTTTTTTATTAAACTACCGATATCGTTAAGTAACGACAAATCTGGGTATGTTTAGCGAATTTGTTATTCTCTATTTTAAATAAACAAATATTTTCGTTTAGAAATATTAACAACAAATATCTGTAAAAATGTAAGAACGTCAAAGTTTAAAATTTTTAAAATTAATGAAAAGAAAAAATCGAGTAAATATTGATTAAATTTCTTAACGAATATGTGAGTTTCATATCTTTCAAGGCGAATTCATGTATTCGGTGGTGTCGATATTAAAACAAGTAACAACACCAAAAACACAACAATGTATTTTTTTGTTGTTTTCGTTGATCGATATGTCAAAAACACAAGAAACTTTTGACATTTCTCTTTCTAAGTAAGAAAAACAAAGTAGCACAGCTGTACTTTCAACGCCACCTGAACAATGAATTCGCCTTGATATCTTTTTATACATAGGGGAAAAGTTCAAGGGGCCCGCGCCACTCAAGCCCAGCATTTACCTTTTACTTTTTATACATACACTACTGTATGCGGAGAGGAGATTGTGTGTTTATGTAAATATATGTAACACATTTAAATAAAGGTATCAGACCCAAGTTTTATTATGCCGATTGCCTCAGAATCAATTCCAGAATAGATCTAACGAGGTTCGTCCTTCCATCCGGCTGGCTGGTTGTCTGTCCAAGTTAACCTTGTGTGCAAAGTACAGGTAGAAATAATTTGATAAAATTTGACACATATATATGTATGTGTTTATTATCACAAGGTCGAAGCCTATTCAAAGTGGAGAAAAGTGGTTCTTTATTTTACATAGCCCACATGCAAACTCCTTTCCGGAATAGAGTATTTGTGGCCCATTAACCATCATGTATTATAGATATTTAAGCTAAATTAGATCCAAAAATATTTTGTGGCAACCTTAATCAGCAGAACAGATTTTGTTAGAATTAGTCCATGTTTGGCCACAGCTCTCATACAAATACACTCCCGAAAATAGCCTCAACTTAGAATACTGTAACCACAACAGTCGTTGTGCAATGCAAACAGTATTGATCGCTGTGTAATATTATGTTTTATTTGTTATTCATGAATTTTACGCATAAATAGTTAGAAATTCTTTGTATTAAAAGTATTTTATATAAAACTATAATTTTTTGAAACAAGTTGGGAAGTTCATTGGAACTTTGCACCACATGACAATTGCTATTAAATTAAGAAATTTGCTTATTGTTTTGTTTGTTAGACAGATCGCAAATAAAGATATATTATAAAAAAAAAAAAAAAATATTATGTTTTTATATTTTAATAACCAAAAATATTCTTGTCGGTAATAACGCATTAACTGAATGCTACGCATGCTACAATATACCCTTCACCATAGTATTAAAAATCCCAAATCTTATAAAGGGGAGCCTCATTCCAGTGTGGCCTGGTGAAATAATGGTCTGATTTTGCCAATTTTAAATATTTAATGCTCCTTATATATAAGAAATATCTGGGCCAAATTTGGTTCTATTAGTTTATATACATAGTTGGGCGCTATCGTTCCAAAACCATTATACTCGGAAATTTCATAGTTTATAGACTTAAACAAGTTAAATTTTTTGGTTATGGTCGTGGTTTTTTGTTCATATCTTGGGCATTTGTGGACTGATCTGGTAAACTGTTCCTAACTAAAAAAAAAAAGGTCTATCTGGCAACTCCGTGTCTACAAGACGGCAATTTTATATTTCTCTGCTTAACTCCAATTAAATTAATTTTTTATTATATATAAACAAAAGTTAAATAAAGAGAATTGTATCTTTGTGTTAGAAAGAATTATTTTCTCTTAAAACAAGTTGAAATATGGCCTCCAAAACGCGTAAAAGTTTAAATATAAACAAGGTAAATTGTTTGCAATGTAAATCTCAGGTACTGGAAAGTGAAGATGATATTGAATGCGATGTTTGTAAAAAAACTCTCCACGCAATATGCACAAAGTTAGATAAAAGAGAATATGAAAAACTTGTCAACAACCCTGCTTTAGAATATAAATGTCATTTTTGTGCACCAAAAGATGATATTGCTATGTATGCTAATGATTTAAAAGAAATCAAAACAAAACTTAATCAGTTGGATGACATAAAAGAAACAATAAATTTTATGTCATCACAATACGATAACTTATTAAAAGGATTAGCAAACAACAAAAAAGAAATAAAAACATTAAAAAAGGAGAATGATACCCTACGTGAAGAAGTTAAAAATCTGAAGTCAACAGTAAAATTTTTGAATGATGTTAGAGTAAAAAATGACTGTATTATTAATGGTGTAAAGGTCAGTGATGGTATGAAGCCCGTAGATGTTGCTAAGAACATAGCTAAGGAAGCCGGCGCTCAAATTTCTGAAGATGAGATTGATGACGCATATTTTATAAACCATAAAAACAAGTATAACACAAAATCTCTTGTTGTAAAGTTTGCAAATTCAAAAAGTAAAATAGCTTTAATGAAAGAAAAATCAAAATTGAAGGAGGTTGATGGTTATAACAAAGTGTTTATAAATGATTTTCTTTGTAAAGAGACAGTTGAACTTCTTAATCATGCAAAGTCACTAAAAGCTGTTGGCTTTGAAATAGTATATGTAAGAGGAGGTAATGTTTTCGTGAAAAGAAATCCAAAATCTAAACCAATGTGCCTTAAAACTATGGATGCAGTTGATAATTTGCTCGTTAATTCAACTGGAGGCGTAAAGAGGAATATTTTAGCTGCTTCCAACTTTTCTGAAGATGAGGAAGAAGAAGAAGCCCAATTTGAATCTCCAAATTAGTATTTTATTATCATAAGTACCTAGTTAGTTTATATATATATAAACTTATATTTTTTAATACATTTTATTGTTTATGAACACGAAATATTTTTTTAATTTAAATTCTTTTAATTGCCACCAAAGTAAATCTAATTCAAAAGCATTTAATATTTTAACGATCAATGTAAGAAGTATTTCATCGATTGATAAGTTTAATAGATTTCGTGCAGAATTGTGTCAAATGTTGGTAGTACCTGAAATTATAGCTGTCCAAGAGACCTGGTTTGATAAGGAATTTGTAAATTTGTATTCCATTGATGGATATTATGCTGTACATTGTTGTAGAGATGACGGATATGGGGGTACATCTATTTATATAAAAAATCAGCTTAAGTATAATGTGTTAAACGTAAGAAGTACACACTTTTTGGACTTAATTACTATATCCTTGCCAGACGTTCACGTCGAAAACAAGCCTTTGGTTATAACTTCCATGTACAGATCACAGAAATGCAATTTTGAAATGCTTTTAACAAGTATAGAGGATCTGCTACTGATAATACAGAATCTGTCATGTATTTTTGTGGGTGATTTCAATATTGATTTGATTTCTATGAATTTATTATGTCGACGTTTAGTCAATACATTTGCTGAATTTAATTTTAATTCAAGACATAAATTAATAACGAGACCTCGCAGTAATTCTTCTCTTGATGGTGTTTTTACGAATTTTATAAATCAAATTTTAGTTAGTTCAATTCAGAATGAATTATCGGATCACAATTTTTTATACTGTGAATTGAAAATTCAGTTTGCGCATAATGAATACGTTGTTGAAAAAATTCATAAAATTGATTATAGAAAATTTGGTTCTTATCTTGATGATCACCTTAATATACCAAGTACAAGTAATGCTTCGATTCAGTGTAAGACATTAGTGGATACTATTTCCTCAGCTGCATCATACAGTTTAACAAAAAGAGAAAAAGCTGTTAACGTAAGAAATAAAATTAGCCCCTGGATTTCTGAGTCGTTAATTTCATTAATAAATTTAAAAAACAAACTATTAAAAGCCAGAAGGAAAAATAAACAAAATATCAACATAATTGATCGTTTAAAAAGAATCAGCAAAGTAATCAAAATTTGTAGTAAAATTTTGAGGAATAAGTACTATGAATATAATTTAAACAAATATTGTGGAGACTCAAGAAAAACATGGTGTTTCGTTAATAAACAACTAGGAAAGAATATAAAACCGCCTAGAGATCTGATTACATTAAATAATACTGTAATTACGCAGGATAATGAAAAGGCCATTGAACTCAATAATTTTTTTCATAACTCAGTAAGGAATTTAAAGGATAGTATAACGCAAAACTCGAATGATGACATTAATATGTTTGGATCCCTAATTCAGGAAACAACATGTTTTAATTTTAAACCAACGAATAGAATGGAAGTTATTGATATTATTGATAATATGAGAATACATAAAAGTCCTGGATATGACAGTATTACTACAATAATGTTGCTTGTACGAAAAAATTATATATCTGACTCTATGGTAAACATATTTAATAAGATGATAAACAATTCCAAATATCCTGAAGTATTAAAGATACATAAAATTTGTCCTATACCAAAATGTCCAGGAACGAACAAAATTGAAAACTTTCGTCCTATATCTGTGCTTTCAATTATTGACAAAATCTTTGAAAAAATTATATACCTGCAATTAGCCGATTATTTAGATGAACACAATATAATATTTAATCGCCAATATGGATTCAAAAAAGGCAATGGAACGGAAGAAGCTGTTGTTAATGTTATTGAATACGTGTGCAAAGGACTGGATGCTGGATACAAAGGCGTAGCAGGACTGTTTTTTGATTTGTCGAAAGCCTTTGAATTAGTAGACCACGATATCTTATGTCATAAACTCCATTTTATTGGATTGTCTCTAAATGCAATCAATTTACTGAAAGACTATTTGAACGAAAGGAAACAATTCGTACAAATAAACGAATCTAAAAGTCACGAGCTCGATGTGTTATATGGGGTACCACAAGGTAGTGTACTTGGACCACTTTTATTTAAAATTTATTTAAATGATATAAAAAATATAAAATTCAACGGACATTTATTCATGTATGCTGACGACATTTGTCTATTGTTTTATTATAAATATGAAAAAGTATTACAAGTTAATATGGAATATGATGCTGCAATATTATCAGAGTTTTTGAGACTAAACAGATTAGCTCTAAATTATAGTAAAACCAAATTCATTCGTTTTAAGCCGTACATTTCGAGGAGTGATGAGCCAATGGAAGTACACGTTGAAGGAAACTTGATAAGTGAGTCTGAAAATGTTAAATATCTTGGTGTAAATATTTGCCATAATCTTTTATGGGATAACCACATCAATTTCCTTAAGACAAAAATATCATCAGGAATTGGCATTCTTTATAAATTTAAAAATAAATTAAATACCAACACCAAACTTTTACTTTATCAAGCCTTAATACATTCACACCTGACATATCTTCCTATGATCTATGGCTATAAAAAATGTTCAACATTAAAATCTTTACAGTCGGCACAAAATAAAGCTCTGAAAATTGTATATGGTCTACCTCTCCGGTATTCCACCGTAAATCTGTTTAAAAACCATGCCAAATTAATACTTCCAGTTCGTGGTTTGTATAAACAACAATTATTGATATATATGTTTAAATGTTTAAAAGGAGTTGGCAGTCACACTATACGGTTTCAAGAGAATATGTCAATTACGCAGAGAACTACAAGGCAATCAAGAAATTTACATATACCGAGATATCGACTTGAGTTATCTAAACAACGTATTTCTTACGCTGGGCCAAGTGAATATAATCAGTTACCAAATGAATTAAAGAATATTTCAGTTCTATCAACGTTTAAACACAATTTGAAGCGGTATTTATGCGAGAATGTTGAAACACTTCTATGAATAAAATTTCTATTTTTGTAATACATAGAGTTTTTTTTTTTTTTTCTAACTAAATACGTATGTAAATATTGTACAAAATCAAAATATTAGATATAATAGTTGCCATTAGCCTCTTTAATGCCATAATGGGCGCTGAGGCAAATTTTAATTATGTAATATTATTTCATTGAGATTAATAAACACAATAAAAAAAAAAAAAATAACTATATATGTTATTAATATATAACAACCTTGCCAAACTGACAGAAGAATAAGGGGGCACCGTTGAATTAACTCCGCTTCCCATAAGGATCCAGAATATATATGTATACTAAGAAACTAATTGTTGAAAAATACAATGATAAATATAAAAGCTTTTGCAGAAAAAGTAGATTTTACAAAAACGTTTGAACCAGACCAGCAATGGAAAATAGTCTCTCAGATGCGACATATCTCATTTGAAAACTGAAATCTTTCTGTGGCATTTTCTTAAGTTTGGGTAGACCGTTCCATTGCGCCCGTAAACAAACGGACTTGCGACACTAGTAATATTACGCGATCTATGGTATCTCTCAATTCTTCTGAAGTGAAAATTATTGAAAAAAAGCAGAAAACGTGCAAATACCTAAAAGATTTAGCAATGAGAGAACATTTCATGACTATGCACAGTTGGTAATTTTGGCAAAAACCCTATAACTTTGTTATTTCTTTTCGTAATGCAATAATACATGGTACAAAGGTGAAGAAGCTGAAGGCCGCTGTATTAACCTTTAAGTTTTTTTTTTAAGATTAGCTCGATGTTTTCAATAATAACTGTTACTATACTATTTATTTTTTTTTTATGTACTTTCCACAGCTTTAAAATTTTAATAATATGGATCACTGAAAAGGTGATTAATAAGAAACTTGGCCTAACTTGTTTTTGAAACTTACTGTACTTACTTGTGAGCCTTTATACAACTCTGTGTTAAAGCCCTTCAATATCTTAAAACTTCTAAAGAAAATCGGCAGCTTGCCAAACTTTGCACTTTTTATTGTTATTTACCCGACATTTTATATGAGAGATGCGATAAAAATGATTAAAAATAATGTGGTTGACTTAAAAACATATAAATTGTCAAGGCCCGAAGAAAAAAATTAAATTTATTTTGACAAATATTAAAAATTAGACTACCACGATTTCGTTGTTAAAAAGCCAAATAATTGTATTAAAAACTTGTAAAGAAATAAGCTAAATTTCCAGCACTCATACAGTCAAAGAAGGCTGTACAATGTACAGTATATATCATGATCGAAATTTAAAGTTTCAGTTCTGATATGGCATCAATATTTTTTTAAAAAATCAAAAAAAAAATCAGGTTTTGGCCGAACTATAGTACATACATCTGTGCTATGGTGCAAAGCAAAACGGCTTAAAATTAAAAAAAAAGAATTACATTATTTTGTTTTATTATGCTCTGCTTTTAAATGCGTTATTTCTCTTAGTTGTTATAAAAATAATCATAGCAAATTAAATTGTTTGTTCAATAAAACTCGAAAAAAAATTTAAAAAAATATTGCCGATACTGATATATCGGAAAATCTGAAGAATCGCCAATATTCGTTACCTCCCTAACCGAAACACGCAGAAATAAGACGTTTATCGATATGGTTACCTTCAACAAAACTATTTTAAACAAAAAAAAAATTGTTAAACATGTTATGGTTACTTTAACAATATTATTGCCACCGGCAATCATATTATGGTTAACTAAGTCTTCCACCAGGTTGCCGCCGAAAGTATTAAAAAAAATACAAATCAAAGTACTGTAATCAGCTAAGCGGAATTTTATACACCCTTCACCATTGTACAATAATAACAGAAAGTTATATAAATACTGTAAATAAATCTATTTGTGCCACGCCTACTTCTCCAATCCCGCCCATATTATGTCAAATGCTTGTACCTTATTCGAAAACTGTGGCTCAACAACAACAAGGCATTTAGCTGCACCCAGAGAAAAAACATGTTTAAATATGGTCACCTCCAACAAAACTATTTTTAAAGAAAATTGTAAACATATTATGGTTAAATTTACCCATATTATTGTCACTGACAACCAATTTATGGTAAAGTTAGTCCTCCATCAAGATGGCACAACCATATTATAATTGCCTCCGAACATGTCTTGGTTAATAAATGAATTAATTAACTAAAATATGTTTATAACTTATTAAAGCATGGTTGGTTTTCAACAATAGCATGTTGCTTTTGGAAAAGAGGAAAATACTATAGTTAATTTCAAAACAAAATATTGTCATATTTAACCATAACATGTTTAATTTAACAATAATATGGTTGTCGGTGACAATAAAATGGTTAAATTAAACCATTATATGCTTAGAATTTTCTTTAAAAATAGTTTTGTTGGATGTTATATACCGTCAAAAAGGTTAATTTGTCTAGTCTCCCAGCATTGATTTTATTTTAGAAACACACACAAAAAGGAAAAAATTCAAAATAGTGCATATGCTAAAAATTGAAAAATCCTCGTCTTGACTTAGAAATTATTTTTTTTTATACATAACCCACTCTCGGCCCAAAAAGAGACCAGAACTACCCTAAAGGAAAAGACCTAAACTTTCTTTTGAGCAAAAAAAAAAAAAAAAAAAAAGTTTTAAATTTAAAAAAAAAAACAAAAAATTTTTTTCGAAAGATTAAGAAGTAGCTATCTAATTTGTTTGGGACAAATTTTGCTAACACCAATAGATAATAAGTTACATGGATGAGAAAGAACTCCTGTTTGGCCAAAATGTCAAATTTCTAACTCAGAAACTTTTTGCCCGATCGTGTTGAAAATTTGTGTCTAAACTACTATCCAATAGGACTAACCTTGGTGCAAATTTAATCCAAATCGAAAGACATCGATTTCAAAAGTTGGGTCACTTGACATGAAATCCCCCATATACATACATTTTAGAGTCTAATATCCATATTGTAAAAATTAAAAATGCAATGACAAACTTATTTTACTTTCAATGAGGGCTATAATAATTTAATGTGTCACAAACTCATTTTGAAAGTATTTTGCCAGACCAGTCCAAAATGTAAGCTTTACCGCCACAACTCGAAAAAAAATTCTTTTAGTGTATAGTGAAAGTATACTTTTTTTTAAAACTTCGGGGTTCTGTCAACCATATTAAACAAATATTAGAAATAAATTTTGACATATTTTTTTACAATCGTTTTCCTTGCTGACAGTTTTGAGCCCATCTCTTATTTTATAGCTTAAAGTCGTTTTCGAGTTTATCCTTTAATGCGACCTCTGCTTGATTTTCAAACTAAGCCACAAAATTAAAATAAGCATTAAAGCTTTACAAATAAAAGATTCCAAACCTCCATTGCAAGATATACAAAATTAAATTATTTAATGGATCATTACTCAGTAATGGTAACACGAGTGCCACATTCTTCTTTATTACTTTTTAAATTAAGCAACTTTTTTATATATTTTTGCTCCTACTTACAGTTATTTACACAATTTAAAATTAAAATAAATGTTTACCAACCAAAGCATCCACATACAATTCGAAAAATATTTATAAAGTAATGTACATACAAACATATGAACGTTTTGAATCCATGTAAAAATGGCAACAAATTTAATGGATTTATGGTTACTATTATTTTTTTTATAGCAGAGTACCAAAACAAAAAAAAAATGGAAAAAAACCCTTTGCACATGCATGCATATACAAATACATATGTATTTTTATGAATATTTAATAGTAATGGTTTCAGATATTGTTATTTTTTTTGCAAATCTTTTTTTTTTTTTTTTGTTAGATTTTTATGGTTTGTAAGAATATTTCCTGATTGTCAGTCAGTGTGGTCGTTTTTTTTTTAGTATTAAACATTCATTGAAAATCATGTCACTTTTATAACAAAAAAGGACGATTTTAGTTTATGTATATATTTGATAGGCAATGCACAGTGTAAGATTTTGGTCATCTCGCTGGACAGAAGTAGTTTTTTTGAGTTTAAATTTGAGTAAATATATTAATCAAATATGAAAGAGCACTTGTTATAAAAAAAAAAGAAAATGCAAAAACTTTGTAATTTGTCAACTATAACAATATAACGTTACTTTAAACTTGAATAGTTTTGAGTGAATTAAAAACAACAAAAACACTTACATGAAATTGCTCATTTTTAAAAGCGTGTAACTTTTTATTGAAATAGAATTTTTCAACGATTCTTTTTTTGTTTTGAAGCTTTGAAACTTATTCTCTGTTAATATCATGAGAATTTATTTTTAGAACTGGAAAATTCTTTAAGTGCTATTTCATTTAAACAATTACTCTTTTCATTAAGGACTAAATTCTTTTCTTCATAACGCTTCAACACCAAATTAGTTTTAAACGAACGTCTGATGTACCTACTTAAAGGCACATATAAAATTACCTGCCGAGATTTGCCGATAAAAAAAAGAAACAAATAATGGGTGATAATACCACATACCACGAAATTTTTCATATATGACCTAAAACAACCGAAAATGATAGGCTTGACCGCTTCGTAAACCATTTTTGTGCAAGTATTGAAGTACTACATTTTTTGCAATCTCCAGAAACACCAGAAGAAAACCATAAAATTTAACATTTTATTCTTACTTTAATTATTATGTGCATATAAAATATATTCTTATTTTAAAATTAATGAAGAACAATCAAACACTTATTATTACTTCTACCACTTTATTATTTATTTTAAGCATTAATTAGTATTGTGGTTATTTCATTGAACTGTAAATGGTTTTTAATTCAAATTAAGATATTTTTTATTAGGCTTAAGTTCATTGAATTTAATTTTCATTAAATTATTTATATGAAGACAGGAATTTTAAAACATGAAATGAATTAAAATTTTCTTGATAATTTTTCATTCGTGACTGCGCTGAGATTTGAACCCAGGCGTTCACGGACAGGTTGCCGAGACTAGTTTCGATTGTAACCACACAATTTCTTCAGTGGGGTTTGACGTCAATAGTCAAACATCAATCTTTAACCCAAAAGGTATTTGACCTTGGTAGATCGAAATTTGCTTTTGAATGAATGATTATCTATTTTGATTGATTTACATGTTCTTCCTAACTTCTGTTTTTTCGTACTTTTTGTCAAAAATTCTTCTTGAAATCCAAAGTACATTTTTGTTTTTCATGTTTTTGTCTTTCTTTTTCTTGTTGACCTTTTTCACCACAACTTGAAGGACAAATGTAAACATAGCTCGTGCCTTAGCTGTTTTAAGTATTCTCATGGATACTCGCCGCTTTTTTAATTTTTGATTGTCCAACGCGAATAATATTGATCTGCAGTTATATGGGAGGCGGGCGTGTCACTGATCCAATTTCGCCCATTTTTTTCACAATGGTACATAGTAGCCTAGTAACACCTTGTAAACCCCAAAATTCATAAGTCTAGTTTAATTTTTTTCCAAGAAATCGTACACTGTGCAACGTGTGCTTGTGATTTGATGATAACAATGATTTTATTTATACATATATTTTATTTTTTTTTGATAAAAAAGAAAAAAATTAGCAAAAAATTGCCTCCATATGATTTTTGATCGATTTACGGTAAAGTCCTATGTTTTTATAAATTCCTGCTTGACTTTTTTTCTTTGTCCAGTACAATGAATTTAATGAAAATACATGCATAAAACATATACAGCTAAATGTATGCCTGTATAAGACAATATCGTTAGCCATGCGCTACGTGCCAAAACCGATAAATTTTTGGTTCAATAAAATTTGTCTAACAAAATTGCATACAACGTTTCCAACATAAGTGTTACGTACCGGTGAGGGCATAAATAAATCATTTTTTTTTTTTTTTTAATTCATCTTTATTTGCAATCTATTTTACAGAAAATAATAATATAAGCAAAATACAAAATTACTAAAAAATAACATATATTAAGTTCCAATGAACCCAAAAAAAAAAAAAAAAAAAAAATAAAATACAAATAGTAGTACTAATAACAATTTTTTTCTATTTTCAAAGTACATTTTCTAAGGTAAAGTGCATGATCAGCGTTACCGTTGGTTTTTTTCAAAAACTACCAAAATAAAGGGGATTTCTACAAAAAAAAAGTGGCACCAAAAGGGTGATTTAAGAAAAAAAAAGGCGGCACATGTTTTAAAATAGGAAGAAGTACACTAAATAATGTTTTTGCATGTGCTTTGTTTAATTTATTTAAAATTGCCAAAAACATTTTTAAATGGTAAAAAAAAATTCCAGAAAATATTATATCAGATGTAAGCAAAAACTTGTTTATTTGATTTTAATTGACCTTAGCTTGCGGAATCCAAATCTGTTTAATGATTGGCTCTATAAGCTCTACTTTTTTTTAAAGCTTTTGAGTCATCCATATAAATTTCTTTATATTTTCAACTGTTTCGGCAATACATTTTTGCAAAATTAGAACTATTTTTGTTTTCAAAAATTCATACAAAAGTTATAAGGACATTAAAAATTCATAAAGGATTTTAATCATTAATCTAAAAGCCACGATTATGAACAAAAAACGGCATATTTCATATTTCAGTTTTAAAAAATTTACAACAAAAAATTATAAGAGCAAAAATTGTAGATTTTTATAAATTATCGGAAAGCTAGGTTTATAACGAATTAAATAAGCAATAAACCATGAACATGTTTATTTATGTGTTATATAAAAATCAAATATTGCGATTTTTGGCAAATTTTACATAACAAAAATCTTAAGAAAATTAAATTTGTCAAATTTGGGCGATTTTCGGTGTCTAATTATTCCCGAAGGTGAAAAAAATCTGACAACGCTGATTTATATAGGCATAAGTATATGTCATGGTATAAGTATTTGTTTCACCAAGAAAACTTGCTTTCGAATAATTAATATGTACACATGTTACATAATATATTCGCAATAAAGGCATAAGCTCATCACGATAGACAAAAAATTATTTCATATAAGCTTGCTTACATATATATATTAAAACAAGTACAGTTTATATTAAAGCTGGGAGTTTTAATAAAACAGAAAGTTCAAAAAGTATCTCATCATTTAGTAAAAAGTACCAAAAAAGTGGCAAGAATAACAAAAAGTATCACATTTGGTTGCAATTTGTAAAAGTAGCAAAATAGTATCCAAACAATCGAAAAATTGGTAAATTGCCACTTAAGTATCACCAACGTTAACGCTGTAGCTAATACATTTGAGTGATTGCTTACTGAGCTACCTAAACAAGGATGGCAATCGTTTTTTTAAACATGAAAATTCTATTTTGAATGCATTTTCAATAAGACAAATCGACATAGCGATTTGTCAAATATGATTTTCCAGCCGGGTGGTGTCGAATTCCAGTTCTAAAGGTTTTTTCCGTATAAACTTTATACAAATAAAAAGTTTTGACATACAAAAAACGCTTGCCGCTCTTATTTAGGTAGCTCAGTTAGTCTGGTAAGGTACACTCAAAAGAAAAATCAATCCATCCGTACTCAAATCAATGCGAAGCGGAAAGATTGTTTCAAGTACGGATTATTCTGGTCCATATCCATATCCAATCTCGGATTCGTACTTAAAACAATCCGAAAATGAGATAAATTTAAGTAAAACTGAGATTGAATCAATCTCAAAATGTGCTTGATTCAAGTGTTATAATAAAAACAATTTTAGTTTTGGTTGATTTAGCTGCAAAAATTTCATTTCGCACTTGACATTTTATTTTGCATTTTTAGAAAATGTTTTTAGCTTTTTAAGTATTATTCACTTTTAAAATTTAGATGAATAGTTATTGATTTTACTTAATTTTTTTTTATAATTTATAATAAATTTTAATTAAAAACAATTGTACCCAGAATTTCTTAGGGAATAGGATAATTCTTTTGTTAAGAAAGGAAATATTAGAAATTGCTTCATTCTGTTGATTGTAAAAATGATTTGTCCTTTGATATGGCGATATTAAAGTACAAAGGGATTTCACTTTGTATTTAGATAAAAGTTCTATAGTGTAATGTCTGTATTCATAAAACAATTTTAAATTAATTAAAGCTTAACTAAACTAATTTTCTATTAAAACTTTCCTTAATAAACGTTGGTTAAATTAAAGAATACGGGGGTAAATGTTTAAAAAAAATTTTAATTTAAGCTGCTGAAAAAATAATTGTTTTAGAACTTCAACTTCTCTTAAACTATACGAAATAAATTGATTTAAAAAATTTTGTATAGCATAGAAATAAAATTTTGCTTGTATAAGGGTTTTTGGGGCCCCCTAAATTTAAAATTTAATCCCAACTACCTGTGATACATATTTAAATGTATCAGATGCGTTACCAAAACCTACCCACCGGTTTAGATATAACCATTTATATAAATTTCGTGAAAAATAAGTCACTAAATGTATTTAGTTTCGAATAAAATTTCATACTAAAACATAATGTTTTAAAAAATGTTAGCATTTTTAAAATAATCTTTAGCATTTTTTGACCGTGTCTAATGCCAGATTTAGCTGTAAAAAATTTCAAGATCTGGTCACACTCGGTATATAGATTAAAACGCTCATTTTGTAATTTTACTCTCAGAGTGGCACTACCAACCATGGTAAAATAATATTTTATCATGCTACCAACGAAAAGTTCAATCTTTTTTGTACTTGGTTTAATAATTTTATACTTATTTTAAGAAATTCCGGGATTGATTTTCAAAAGTTATCCCATTTAGGATTGTTGTGATTACGTTTTAGTGTTATGCATACTTGAATTTTTGAGTACGACTCGTACTTAAATTAAGTATAAAAAACTTAATTTATCCCGATTGTTTTTCTGTCACTAAAGGTAGTAATTTCTTTTTTAATATTTTTAATTTTAAGATCTTTGTGGATGTTGTTATTGTTGACAAACCAAGGTGCATTTGTTAATAATCTTAAGGTTTTAGATTGATATCTTTGTAGAATTGAAATATTCGAATTGCTGGTTGTGGCCCATACCGGTTTGAGAATTGCTCTATATAGCATAACCTTGTTTTCCAAGCTTATGCCAGATCTTGAGCCTAACAGCCAATACATTTTTCTTGTTTTAATATTTAAGTAGTCACGTTTCATACTAATTGGTTTTTTCCATGTTAACCGGCGATCAAGATGGAGGCCTAAATATTTCACCGAATTATTTTTTGGTATAACAGTTCCATTTAAATACACTGGGGAGCATTAATTTTTTCTTAATGTAAACGTTACATGAACGGACTTTTCAGTATTTACTTCGATGTTCCATTTTTAGCCAATCTTGAATCAGACCTAATTGGTTTTGTATTAATAGTAACATTATCCGTTATTGGCATATCCGATGTAGAAATGGTGAACAGTACTGGACCTAATACGCTGCCTTGTGGAATACCTGCGTTAATATTACCAAAATCTGAATATGTTTCGTTAACACTTACAAAGAACCGTCTATTATGAAGGTATGTTTTTAGTACAAAATAAAATGGAGCCGGAATAAGTCTTTTTAATTTATATAAGAGACCAATTTGCCATACCCTATTGTTTAACATCTAAAAATAATGCAGAGCAATACAGTTTTCTTTCTAGAGCATCAGAAATATCATTGACAATCCTACGGCATTGTTCTGGTGTACCATGTTTATGTCTTAACCCAAACTGGTAATCTGGACTAATATTTTGTTGCTTCAAGTAATCTAGCAGTAATCTTTTAGGAGTCTTTAAAAAACCTTTGGAAAGCTGGATAATAAGCAAATTGGCCTATATGAAGTAACTGCATTTTCAGGTTTGTTGGGTTTTCAAATCATAACAATTTTGGCCTATTCCCGTTGTGATGGAAAATGATTTAGCCTTAGTATGGATTCAATATTGTCGTATCCTTCGATTCAATATTGTCGTATCCTGGAGTTTTGTAGTTGCTTAATATGTTTATTGTATCTCATACTTCTATTAAAGTTATGAACGAATAGGGCGATCCATTTGACAAGCAACAACTAAAAAATTCTTCAATTTCAGCACTGACTTGGGGTGTGTTTAAGATAAATGGATTAAAAGTTGATTCCAAATTATCTTTAAACTCAGTTGATTTACTGCTGTCTGATCTACACCATTCACCACTTCAATCTTTAATTGGGATATTTCGCTTTGTTGGATGCTTCAACTATTTTGTTGCGTTCCACAATTTATGTTCATTATCCCTAGCTCCAATTTCACTTAACAAATCATGCTTGTAGTCTTTAAAAGTTGTGTCGCTCTGTTTAAATTTGCTTTATTCACTGGATTTCTAGTTCGTTGATAGTCTCTGCTTTGTATTCATTTATTTGCAATGTGCTCCCTAATTTCCGACGATATTTTAACATTATTACCATTATTTTGGTGTTGCTGTGGTGTTAATATATATGCCTCTTCATGTATTAAATTAGTTAAAGACTCAACGGCGTCTTCTAAGGCACAACTGTCTTTAATTGGTATATTCAAATTCGATTTTGTACTATCCAGAAACCAAACTGTTGCATATTTGTTTTAGGTGTTACAATTTAAAATTTTTTTCCACAGTTTGAAGAGCCGTGCTTAGTGTTAAGATAATAGGGGTACGATCAGAGCTTAAGTCTGTACTCTCTTTTATATCAAGAAAAGATCGTGGTATTCTTTTATAAACCAAAAAATCCAGAAGACCTGGTATTTTTGTATCTACCTGTAGATAATGTTGAATAATTATTTTTGAAAATGCATTTATGCAACTCTCTTCCCTTTGGGTTTATCAGACGTGATCCCCACCAATGTTGTTCTGCATTAAAGTCGCCGCCAACAATGAATTTTGATCCAAGCCCTTTAAGAAGTGTTCATATTGTTCATACTTGAAATCATGTCTTGCAGGAAAGTAAATGGAAAATATATTTTCCGTAATACCATCGCAAGTTATTTTAACTCCTGCAGCTTGCAAAAACGTTTCTTCAATTGGCGAGAAAATTTCATATTCTATATTTGACTTTATTACTATAACTGCGCCTGCGTGGGCTCTACTATCCGGATGGTTAGTAGTAACTATATCATAATCTTTAATTTTAGCAAAGGTTTTACTAGTAAAATGAGTTTCAGAGATTAAAAAGATATTAATGTTGTTATTTTTAAAATTTGAATGTCATTTGTATGATGCATAATCCGTTAGCATTCCATTTTGCTACCCTTAAATCTAATTGCATAATTTAATCATTAGCATTGACATCATATTCATTAAGTTTTTCACCACTTTTTCAAGTCGATCCAGACGACTGTCTTGATTTACATTTGCTGTTCTAACAGCTTCTGAAAATGATACATAAAATCTATTTTGATTGGCCGGCCTGTTAAAAGAATTATTTAATTGCGGAAAGTCTGTAGAATTGTTACTGACATTACAATTTCCTTGTATATTTGAGTTTTGTCTTTGATTATTAATCCTGTTACTAACTAGGTTTTGGTCGACTCTACACCCTTTATAATTGGCAGTGTGGTTTAACATGCAATCTATACAACGGCGTGGAGTATCAATGGCTTTTTTACACATCTATAAGGTTTCTTAAAAAACGCTTTGGAGTGTCCAAACTGTTAACAACGATGACATTGAACTAAATCATTTGCTCTTAGAGGCGCCTCAATTTTGACGAATGTATGATTTATGTATTCTAACTCATAAATAGATTTATTTTTGGGGTCTGGGTCTAAGTCAACATAGAACATTGAGATAAGCTCCTTTGAAATAGAGCTCTTAATATTTGTCACAGATTTAACCGAATGGCTTTGACTTAAGAGTTCGGCCTTTATGTCCTCCGTAGGATTTGTGGGATAGATACCCCTTATAACTACTCAATTAGCTCTTTCCTGTTTAATTTTATAAGTATGAAAATTAATATCACATGTATCTAAATACTTGATCATTAATCTGACTTGACCTTCCCTGAATGACTTATAACGAAATTCAGTTGAAGAAATAACATCCCTTAATTTTTTAAACATAAGATTAATATTTTGTACATTAGAAATGTAAATCGGTGTTGGTTTTGGTATTGTTTTTCATTATCAACTTCATTATCATTTTCAATATCAAGTTCAGCATATATGTTGTTGCTGTTGGTAGATGTAGTAGGTTTATCACGTGAGTCAATGCGTTTATTTTTTTTTTGTGGTTCGATTCGTTAACGTTTTTTTGTTGTTACACTTTGCCAAATTGATTCAATGTTAGCATTGCTTTTTCACTTTGATTTTTCATCATTTCATCTTCATCACTTTCTTTACTCAAGTTTGCCATTGTAGTAAAGTTGTTGCTTAACTAAAGAATGCAGCTACCACTTGAATACATACTACCACTTGAATTGTTTTTGGGAATAACTATAATCAGTTTTTTTTTGTTAAGAAATATTGTTTGTTTTAATTGTTTTTTTTTTATTTTATTTTATTTTTAAGAAAAATTGTCACAATCGCGGTCAAACTAAGACTCAAATTAATACAACAAATTTTTTTTTAGCAAATGTATTAAAAATATAAATATGTTTAATTACTATTTAAATAAATTTACATTAAGCTTACTCTTTCTCTCTCTAACTGTTGATTTACTCCATTTCAATTTTACACTAATAAGGTTATAGCTTTGCTCATATTTAACACCAACTCTCCTCCAACTACACTCTAATTCTCCAACCAACTCTACTCAAATACTAGCCCAGCTCCACTCTTACTCTATTCTAACTCTAGCACTCACAATTTTCTAATCTAAATTTTCTTCATTCCTGATTCAGTCTAACTCAACTGTATTTCTACTCCAACATTAATCTCTAACTCTACTCTTACTCTACTCTAACTCTACTCTAACTCTACTCTAACTCTACTCTTACTCTACTCTAACTCTACTCTAACTCTACTCTAACTCTACTCTAACTCTACTCTAACTCTACTCTAACTCTACTCTAACTCTACTCTAACTCTACTCTAACTCTACTCTAACTCTACTCTAACTCTACTCTAACTCTACTCTAACTCTACTCTAACTCTACTCTAACTCTACTCTAACTCTACTCTAACTCTACTCTAACTCTACTCTAACTCTACTCTAACTCTACTCTAACTCTACTCTAACTCTACTCTAACTCTACTCTAACTCTACTCTAACTCTACTCTAACTCTACTCTAACTCTACTCTAACTCTACTCTAACTCTACTCTAACTCTACTCTAACTCTACTCTAACTCTACTCTAACTCTACTCTAACTCTACTCTAACTCTACTCTAACTCTACTCTAACTCTACTCTAACTCTACTCTAACTCTACTCTAACTCTACTCTAACTCTACTCTAACTCTACTCTAACCCTACTCTAACTCTACTCTAACTCTACTCTAACTCTACTCTAACTCTACTCTAACTCTACTCTAACTCTACTCTAACTCTACTCTAACTCTACTCTAACTCTACTCTAACTCTACTCTAACTCTACTCTAACTCTACTCTAACTCTACTCTAACTCTACTCTAACTCTACTCTAACTCTACTCTAACTCTACTCTAACTCTACTCTAACTCTACTCTAACTCTACTCTAACTCTACTCTAACTCTACTCTAACTCTACTCTAACTCTACTCTAACTCTACTCTAACTCTACTCTAACTCTACTCTAACTCTACTCTAACTCTACTCTAACTCTACTCTAACTCTACTCTAACTCTACTCTAACTCAACTCTAACTCTACTCTAACTCTACTCTAACTTTACTCTAACTCTACTCTAACTCTACTCTAACTCTACTCTAACTCTACTCTAACTCTACTCTAACTCTACTCTAACTCTACTCTAACTTTACTCTAACTCTACTCTAACTCTAGTCTCACTCTAGTCTAATCTAATTCTACTTTAACTCATAGCTGTTAAGTAATGATTAGTAATCCTAACAATTACTTAGTAGATAAAATTTTTTTAATGATTACGATTACGATTATTTTTGGTTTTGCATGATTACTATTAGATTACGATTACAAGTAATCAAAAAAATAATCAGGATTACTGGCAATTACTACAAAACAATCAAAAACAATCAAAAGCAATCAAACGCTTTTCTTCGAGTTTATTTTAAAACCGCTTTAGTTCTTCCGAAGCCCTACTCTATATTGTACTGAATTACTTCGCAATTTTAAAATTTTTAACTCTTACGTGAATAAAATGTGACCAATGACAAAAAATAGTCCTATTTAGGGACAAAACATTTTTTTGAATAAGGGGTTTTTAGAAAAATTATGCCTTTAAATGACTTGCGTAATATCGTACCGATTTATACCCCTGTTCATAATTCCTTTAAAAAACATTTATTATACATTATTCATATTTGCAAAATATTGATACAAAATAAATTACATTTTTTATTTTACAGATTTATCTCAGGCTGCATTACGCGATGTAAATTTATATATTGAACCACCTGCAGTGCGCCGTAGCCAATCAGTTGCATTACACTGTCATTATACAATAGAGGGGGCACCGTTGTATTCGGTAAAGTTTTATCGTGGTCAATTGGAATTTTTCCGTTATACACCTGGCGAATATCCGAATACAAAAGTTTTTCATTATCCAGGCATAAAAGTTGATGTAAGTAAAATACCGGCAAAACAAAGTGAAACAGATATAAAACAGAAGTTAAAATGTGGTAATATAGAGAAATTATAAAAAATTATATTGGTTATAACAGAAAATTAAATCTTTAAAATGAAAACAAAAATAAAAATTTTTTCTAAATTAATTCATCCTTTTCCGACTTAAGGTTGTATTTTTTTAATTTCTTTTTTATTCTTTTAAATAAATATTAATTTAATTTGAAATTTTCTTTTTTTTTTCTTTTCATATTGTTTTTTTAATCTCCACAGGAAAGTGCTTCGAATGCCACCCAAGTTGTTATACGTAATGTGAACTTTGGTCTATCCGGAACTTTCTCCTGTGAAGTAACAGCCGATGCACCGTTATTTTCAACCGCCACGGCATATGCTCAAATGCAAGTTGTCGGTAAGTTTATAGAATTTTTTTTTTACTTTTTATTACATTCCTATTAAAAAGGGTGTTTTTTTTTGCTTTAACTGTCATGACAATGAAAAGTTCAGCATGAAATTTTACTCATCTGTGCATATGCAAAGAAAACCTAACAAAAAGTTAAGGTATTTTTTATACACATGCTTCGAATAAAAGGACTTTATTTTCACACTACAAAAAAAGATAGTTGAACTGCCTGCTTTTTTTTTTGGAGTCTGCGGATGGGTTCCTTTGTCTACGTGTAGGTACTGTGGCAAACAATTTGATGGGTTTTTTTTTGTTTCTCGAAATTGATTTTAATTTATTTTTCCTAGACTTTTGGTGGATTTTATTTAATTTCTGTTACATGGGTTTTCTTTCGTACTCTTTCCGTGTATTCGTAATTGTATTATCCTTTTAATTTTACTATGTGTGTAAAAATTTGACTTTGGTAGAAAGAATTAAAGTTTGTTAAAATGAAAAAATTTTTTTTGTTTTAATTAAAATATTTTAATAAATACGAAAGTACGAGTAAAAAAAAAAAAAAATATCTTTTATTGTACTATTTTAATCTTTTGAAATTTGTACACCCTTCAGCGCAACAAGTGATGAATAAGTCTACATTAAGTTTGTTGTTCCGTATGAATCACGGTGAAATATTTATAACGGAGATTCTGGTTAGGGTATGACTACCAATACACAGTGGGGTATTTTGAAAAAAAAAAAATGTAAATAATTCTGGATTTCTAAACGGTTAGACCGATTGGAATAAAATAAAATTTGAGTTGGTAGTTTTAGGGTTGTAGTCAAGTTTAAGTTTTGGTCTATAAACTTATCAGGAGGGGCGCCATGGGTTCCCAAAGTGGGGCACCTAGGGTATAATATAAGTCAAAAACGATCCAGAATTCTTAATTTTTGTCCGAGTAAGTAGTACTTATGATAGAAAGATTTATAATGTATAATTATATTTTTTTTATAAACTCTATTTCTAGCGACATAGCGTTATATCAAAAACAAGGGCACTTGCAGGACATATACAAGCATAACTTAAGAAGACTTTGCTGTATTTAGTAAAAGAAAAAAACTTAAAATTCGTCAGGAAAATTATCTTTAAGACATTCAAACATAATTTCTAAGCCTACACTTTAATTTCAGAAATATCGTAAAATATTTACCAACTAAAATTATTTGTTATAAGAATTTTAAACATTTTTGTTTTCAAAACTGCATAAAAAATACAAATACAACCTCGAGCAGTTTTTTGTCCAGTAGCATGTAGCTCAATATGTTATTAAGCAACCGCGCACCTTTTCATTGAAATTGGTACACAACTTTTGATTTATTTGACAATTTAGTGACAGAATAAGACGGATAGAAATTAAAATTTTTAAACACTTTTACTGTTTTTTAAATGATAGAGAAATTTTTAAATAATTTTCCAAATTCAAAATCACTAAAACATTAAAAGCAGGAGTCTAATCACCGTATTCGATATTGAGTAAACTATCGTATGGAGAAAACTGTCTTATTTTTTTGAATACTATAGACACTGACGAATCAAATGAAAACTCGACAGATGTAATGTCTTTTGTTACTCGATATCGAATGTTAGAAAATTACGATACATTTCATTCAATATAATGATACCAAAATAAAAAATGTTGCTCGATATCGTATGCGGTGATTAGGCCTCTGGAGTACATTTCTTAATATTATATGAAAAATTAGTACTAGCGAAGTCCGCAATAGCGAAACTCCATCGTATTTCCCAAAAAAATTGAGCTAGAATTTTTAAACAATTTTTTCGAATTCAGTCACCCTAAATATATAAAGACTGACAATCAAACGGCTTGGCCAGCTAGATTCAGGATTCGTCCCACTGTGTAACGGTAACACATAAAAACATATTCAAAAGTTTTATAGTATAGAATCTGGGGATAATTTTTTTTTTATAATCTACTTTATTATATTCAAAATATTTTATTTTTCGAATTTATTCTATGAGCTAAATTTCCGTTATGTATTTTATAAAGCTTTTTGTGATAGTTCTATTCCTTAAATTCTTAGGAATGACATTATACACTACCAGACTATTATCTTGTATCTTCCTGTTACATTTTACCTTAGCTATCCTTTGGATAGCAATGAAGTACATTGTATGTACAGAAAAATTTTCAATTATTAGACACAAGCAGATAAAATGTAACGCTGGATCGTTGTTGTATTTTAAAAATGTTTAATAAAAATTTAAATGTTTTATAAAAAAAAATTTTTTTTTTGGGTCAAATGTTAATGAAATGTTTTTTGCAAAGATTATTTTGTTACTATATGTGGTGAAAGTGCCTTCATTTAGACCTTATTAATAATAGACGAAAAAATAAAAAAAAGTAAAAAAACGTGACCAGTAAACTGATCCAACTTTAGTTATACTTTTAACAATTTAAATTGATTTACTACTCTTTATTTGAAAGAAGGTAACTGTATAATGTAATTTGAAACTGTTAAATGAAATTTGATCTAACCCTCTTATGTTTGTCCGAAGTTTGAAAGTTCTGGATGATATTAGACCCGCATATGATGTGGGTGATCTCTCGCTAATGTGCTTATTGGACTTCTCAAGGCCTTTGGTAGCGTAGCTCATTTATTTCTTTGTAGGAAATTGGAATGCTTCTTTGGCTATGGTCGAAACGCAGTGTCTTTCATATTCTGGAGTTCCACAGATCTCAGTTCTTGGACTTTTGCTAATCAGTACTTTTAAAAATGATTTATTTACATATGCTGATGTTATCCAATTCTATATATTGAGTCGTATTGGCCTGTGTTACATGACATGTGTTACAAACATAATGAGGATCTAAAAGCTTTTTATAAGTGGCCTATAGATAACAACCATAGGCTGAATCCGGCCAAATTGGTCTTATTACCTTCAATCTTATCAGCTTCCTATTGTTAGCCTCGGTCACACTCCACTTGCATATGTGGAAAAAATCAAGTACCTTGGTTTTCACATCAACTCCGCTCTGTCAAACAGTGATCATATCAATAATGTTATACGCAGTGTTTATGTGACACTGCGCAACCTACGATTAACCTCTGGCTATACTCCGACTGAAATCAAGAAACGTCTTGTCCTGCAATCAATTCTACCTCTTATCACAACTTCTGAGGTAGTGTTTAGCAAACTGGACTCGTGCACTCTACATAGATCACAAGTTTAGTTTAACAATGCAACTCGTTATGTTTACGGTATTCACAGATTTAGTAGTGTTTTATCCTGTAGGACCATGATTTTTGGTTGGAATTTAGTGGAGTACCTCCGTATGCGAAACCTATTATTTCTACACAAATTACTAAATTTGACAAAATTTCATTCAGCAGGTCGACCAGGGGTGTGAATTTAATACCACCACCATACAACTGATTAAACTCAAGCAAATTTTTCTTCATCAATGCCATAAAGCTTTGGAACTCGTTGCCCTCAAATATAAAAATAATTGTTAACTTACAAAAATTTAAGAAAATACTTATGGATTTTGTTTCACAAAATTGCTAGCCAATAACTTCATCTTTCTCTTCACACCATCTTTCTCTTTATTCCGTCTAGCAAATAGTCCGATTGTATTTTTCTCCCCCTAAATGTTTTCCAATTGTTATGTTCAAAAATTGATTTTATAATTATATTATTATTATTATAAATACTTTTTTTTAGTATTATTATAATTACTTGTTTATTATTATTACCATTGTTATTATTATTACTATTATTATTATTGTAATAATTATTATTATAATTATTACTATTAATAGTAGGGTTCATTAATTATGTAATCCTCTGGACTATAAAAGAATCTTATTCTTCAGGTCCTTACAGCTGAAATATATAAAAAAAATGTTTTGCCAAAGCAAATAATCTTTTAATAAAACTAGTGGTTACGTGCAGGACGTCAAATATATAATGGGTGTGAAGACAGCTTAACGCTATATCACAAAAACAAACTCTGATAGAAAAAAGGAAGTGCGATTAATTTTTAGCAAATGAAAAATTTTATCGAAATTTGTTAACCTGTATTATTGACGAAAAAATTGACGACACAATCGTTTCTTATTGAAACATTTATAAACTGTCATTTTTAAAATCTGATGTTATACGCTGCTAAATTTAAGATTTACGTTTGAAGTCATTTTTCACTTTTTTGTTTTTATTTTAAAATCTCTACTTTAAAAAGCCATTAAGGCTTAAATGTTTTATTTTAATAATTAATCTATGCTGACATCAACCTCTATTAAGCATTTTAAGCAAACTAACTTTATATTCATGTATTAGATAGTGATAAATAAACAATTTGCATCATTAGCAGTGCTTTAAAGTTCAGGATATACTTACGGCAATGGTGGGCGCCTAAACTAAAACATGAGGAAGTAAAGGATATAAAAGCCATAGAAAAGAACATAAAATCTAAAAGAGTAGTAACAATTATATGATAACTATAACATGACTGCAAGCAGGAAGTTAGCCTTTAAGCTTAAAATTAAACATAAATATTTAAGTCATTCATAAAAGTTGAAAAGAAAACACAGCAAAAAACAGAAAAACAATATAAAAAATGTGAAAAGATAGTGTTTACTGTCATAGAACTAGCAGGTTTTTTCAAACAATTAATGTTTGCTTTGAATTAAGTGTACACAAAGAGGCATATTGCATATAAAAATGCCGATGATAAACAGGGAGGTGCAGTGTGACAAAGCCATATGTCCTTATATAAGAAGAAGAAAACGTAAAAAGTGAAATAAAATGATTGTGGTGTTATTGGTAATTTAAAAATATTTTCTTTAATACAATTCCAGCCGCATCGAAATGTGTCCCGAGGAAATATGGACCTAAAATGCAAATGAAAATAGTCCTAAAAAAATTAAATATGTCCCTAAAATTGGGGTAATGAAAAATTACCTTTAATTTTAAAAATGTTCTACCCAAAAAGTAGAAATTGAAAAAAGGGATAGTATTAAAATCCCAAATTTCCAAATCCGGAAATTTTAAAATACCCAAGTTTAGAAGTTTTAATGTCCATATTCCAAACTTAATAATCCCAAATTATGAAATCCTATATTTAAAAATTGCGATATCAAATCCCGAATAAAGAAGCTTGAGTTAGCGGAGCCGGTGGTTGTTATACGACAGAAGGTCGGCTACGCTGAGAAGCTTTAGTTAGCGAAAACAGCTTTCTCTGAAGTTTGGCATCGATTTATTAGTGCAGAAAATCTCACGGAGGGTTACTCGCGGATCTTGGGTGAAATTGCCGCTGGTGGTTGTACCTGGGATCCCCCGGGTCCACGGATTATGTGGGCACTAGGGTCGATTTCGGGCATTTGCCAATAGTAATATTGCCGTCTATGGAGAGCTGGTCGGGTAGGGCAGATTGTATAAGGGATTTGCCATTTTCACTGATGGCTCAAAGATGATAGGCACGGGTGCGGGTCCTACATTGAGGATCTGGACATCAGAAGGTCATATAGACTTCCTGACGACAGCTGTGTATTTCAGGCAGAGGTTCTAGGTATTTTCAAGGCCGTGGAGTTCGTAGGGAGCAAAGTTACCAGGGGCTCGGAGGTCTCTGTAGTGGACAGCGAGGCGACTCTTAGGGCCTTGATGAGCTGTTATGTGAACTCCAGGCTAGTGGATGATTGCAGGAGGGCTCTAGGAGGAATCAAAGAGGATTATATGGTGAGGCTGTGCTGGGTACCTGGTCACTGCAACATCACTGGCAACGAGATAGCTGATGAGTTGGCGAGGCTGGGCTCGGAAATGGACTATCCTGACCGTTTGGAGACGGGCAGACCTTCAAAAGGCTTCTACTTTCGGAGGATCAGGGAATGGGTTCTGAGCGGGACTAATCGAGTCTGGCAGAGTCGTACCGACTGCAGGGTATCGTGAGCGCTGTGGCCGTAAAAAGTTTGATTTGGATTCGCTGCTGGGCAAGAGTAGAGTTGCGTCAGGACCTTAATAGGTATTACTGCGAGCAACTGTATGATGGGCATGATGGTGGTGAGAATGGGATCTAACTTGTAGGTTATATGTAGGTTGTGTTAGGCCCCAGAGTATTTGGAGACAGTTGAGCACCTTCTGTGCCACTATCCCAGTCTACAGAACAATAGGCTTGATAGTAGTTTCCTGCGTGAATTGTGGAATGTATCGGATGCAGGCTCGAAAATCTGACGGGATTCGTAATGGGAGTGACCTGCCTGCGCAGCAGGAGACTGGGGACTGGGTAGTTTTCTGTTTAGTAGGGTTGTTTTTGCTTGTGTTGTCCGATTTTTATGTCCCACTACTTTGTCTCTTCCTGTGCTTTCACTCTTTTTTTTCTCCTATTTTTTTCTTACTAGAATTCTATCACTAACTATGGCGTCACAATGAACCATATTGGCCACTGGGTGAGGGTGTGAAGTTTACTTCGCACCAACCTTTCTACCTTACCTAACCAATTAGTGCATAGTTTTGAACACATTTTGCCCTTAACAGCATAGTTTTAAATTTATAGTGTATAGTTTACCTTTTTGAAGCATATTTTAATAGTTGAATTTTTTTAAATTAAATTTTGGTTTTCAGATACCCACATAATAATAGATATGTAATACATAGAAATATTTATTCTAGAATACCGACAGTTTCAGAATCAATTTCTGAATCTGTCCGTCTATGTAGCTATCTGTCCATGTAAGATAATTTGTTATGAAATTCGGTACATACGTTTTTATTCTTAAAAGGAAAATGGGGAAAGTCGGTCTATAATTTCACATACAAACAAACTTCTTTCCGGAAAAGTGCTCGTTACCCATCTAATTATTTTAGTATTAATATAAAATTTACTATAATTACTATAATTTATTGAAACCGGCTTAAATTTTACCACTCCCAAAAATAGTTTTCAAAGCCATAACTTTCTTATAAATATAATCAGGTGTGTTCTAGAATCCGAATCCACTCGAAAGTGGATTACTTCAGCATTTTTGGTGTTCTGCATTTCACATCCGCATGTTTTTATTCGTTTTCAATTAGAGCAGTTAGGGGTTGGTGAAAGTAAAACGAATCGACTTTTATTCTTATATGTGATAAAATTTTTAGCAAAAACTAAATTTAGGTTTTTAGTTTGAAATGTTTTTTATTCAATTTAATATAAAAATATATATTCCTTTACACAAATATTATTAAAATAAAATTTTTAACATATCCAAAAATTTAAGTTGTTTTTATTAAACTAACTTGTGTAAAAAAACATGGAGTCAAGCATTATTTTTTTTAACAATTTTTTTTTTAACAATTTCTTTGAACTTTATGAACATTATTTTCTTGTCTCCGCAGTTGTGTATATAAGAGAAAACAAAAGCTCCAGGCATTTTTATGACAAAATTATAGTTTTTAGGAATAATTTTTACTATTTTTAATTAGGCTTAAGTTCATTAAATTTAATTTTCATTAAATTATTTTTATGAAGAAAGGAATTTTACAACATGGAGAATTAATTAAAATTGTTATTGATAATTTTCATTCTTGACTGACCTGGGATTCGAAGCCAGGCTGGCTGGCGTGTGATTCGAACCCAGGCGGCTGGTTGCCCTGACATGTTTCGACCTCAACCACTAGGTCTCCTCAGAGGGATTTGCCGTCTTACACTCGCAGCCATCGATGACTGCTGACGTCAGTAGTCAAACATCAATCCTTAAACCAAATTGTATTTTAACCTTTGGTAGATCGAAATTTGCTTTTTGAATGATTATCCATTTTTAATTGATCTCACATGTTTTCCTTACTTCTGTTTTTTCGTACTTTTGTCAAGAATTCTTCTTGAAGTCCAAAGTACATTTTTTTTGTTTATCATGTTTTTGTCTTTCTTTTTTGTTGTTGACATTTTTCAGCACAACTTGAAGGACAAATGAACACATAGAGCTTGTGCCTTAGCTTTTAACAATAATTAGTATTGTGGTTATTTTGTTGAACTATTCATGGTTTTTAATCCAAATTTTTTACTATTTTTAATTAGGCTTAAGTTCATTAAATTTAATTTTCATTAAATTATTTTTATGAAGAAAGGAATTTTACAACATGGAGAATTAATTAAAATTGTTATTGATAATTTTCATTCTTGACTGACCTGGGATTCGAAGCCAGGCTGGCTGGCGTGTGATTCGAACCCAGGCGGCTGGTTACCCTGACATGTTTCGACCTCAACCACTAGGTCTCCTCTGAGATCAATTAAAAATGGATAATCATTCAAAAAGCAAATTTCGATCTACCAAAGGTTAAAATACAATTTGGTTTAAGGATTGATGTTTGACTACTGACGTCAGCAGTCATCGATGGCTGCGAGTGTAAGACGGCAAATCCCTCTGACAAAAACACCAATTTATGAATTATGCGGATTCAAAAAAACTTGAGTTTTCAAAACGAGTCGAAACCTAGAACAGACCCGTATATGTTCTTTATTCAACCTTTATTATTTTCAACTATTATGTGCTGTTTTCACAACACAAGTGGTTTAACGTGTAGTAGAATTTATATGAAAAGCACTCAGCTTTTTGAGTGTACATTAATAAATTGTCGAGCTTGAGATCTTTTTTAAATATAAATATTGATATATTTGGCTGCAATACCTCATAAAATAAAGCTGACAACTATAAACCTCGTTTCACTAAAACTACTTTAGGATGGAAAATTCCCAAAAAGCTGTTTATATTTGGAAAATATTCGGCACAAATAACTCTTGTATGAATTTTAATTTCATAACATAATTTTGTGTTCATTGCTGTCCATTGGTCCCAAATTGGGAATACTCGACCTGACCGATATACTTTTTTACTTGTTTATTATACACAAATATTAAATAATTGCTGACTGTTTTGCATTCAAATAAGCTATTTAGGTTTTTCTAGTGCCTTTATTCAATATTCAGGGTATACTTTGAAATTTGTCATCCATATTTAATGCGCATAAACACATTGTTTAGAGCATACTTCCGGTTTCCCTGCCAATAAGTATGCAACTATTTGCGTGCATCAGTGTTGCCACAATTTTGCGGTACAGCTTGCAACATTTTGAGCAATAAATGGCAAATTACAAAAATTACATCAATACATAACATACATTTTTTTGAAAGGTATAACTTTTATTATGTGAAAATTCAAATAATAGACAAAATTTAATTGAACCACCTGTTTTTGTCCGGCTGTCAAGGAAGGGTATGATTTTTGCGCGTACCATGTGGATTGAGGATTCCATGTCAAGTGACCCAACTTTTGAAATCGATGTCTTCCGATTTGGATGACACCAAGGTTAGTCTTTTTGGATAGTAGTTTAGACAAAAATTTTCAAAAGGATCAGTCAAAAAGTTTCTGAGCTAGAGCTGGTCAAAATTTGACATTTTGGCCAAACGGGTTGTCTTTCTTATCGATGTTACTTATTACCTATTGGAGTTAGCAAATTTTGTCCCAAACAAACTAGATATCTATTTCTTCAATCTTTCTAAAATCTTTTTTTAAGGTTTTAATATTTTTAAAAGTTTGTTTTATTTTAAGTTTGTTAGTTGAAATTTTAAATTTATTTTTCCATTTTTAATTTTTCCATTTAATGTCAAAAACAATTTTGTAATTTTATATTATTTAAAAAGATTTATTGAAGAAGATTTCCAACGGAAATCGAAATATTGAAAAATAAATAATATTTTAATTAATTTTTTATAAAAAGTGACCTAAAGCTTGATAAAAATATATGATAACAGGCTGATACATCTCATAAATACATCATCTGTCAATAAGTGGGTGTGGAACCTCCTATACATAGACAGAATAGATTTTTGAATATTTAAAAACTGTAATGGTAAATGATTTCAACTATGGCGGTAACGCCTTAACTTTTACTAATATTTTACAAATAGTTTCTAAATGATCTTATTATTATTTTGATGTGAGGCATTCGACGTCAACATTTTGCTCGACTAATACTATAGGCAAATAACACTTTTATAAAATAAAAACCTGACTACAAAAAATAAAATTTTTATTACTCTAAAAAGACCGAAACATTCCTCATATCTAATATACAATATAAACAAACTTAATGTACATAGATTTAATACACTATTTTATGAGCCAAAAGCATAAGTTTAATACCCGCATTAAGTTAAGCAGGCAGGAAAACAGTTGCTAGGCTTAAACCGAAATATAATTGTTGAGTTCGCTTGCTAAACTTCATGTTGGTACTAAACTTATGCATAAAAAACTTTCATCACTGGAGGCTACACAATAACACGACTACACATGCCACTGGTTGCACTTGTAGTCTCGTAGTCAGCTACAGAATTATTTTGTAGACGACAGCTACAATTGAAAAAATATAAACAGCTGTTTGTTTTTATTCTGTATTTATTGTATTTCAGTGGTGCCACTTCTTTTTTTTTTTTTTTTTTTTTTACTTTTATAAAATGGTACAACATGCATAATTGCAGGCTCGTACATAAACTTCATTTAAGCCTGTAAAACTAGAGAGACTTACAGTAAAAAAAAAAGTTTATATATAAAAACATCAAGTTATTTAAAACGATTTTATGAGAACAACGTAGCTCTGGAGAGCATAGATAAATGAAAGACTCAGACAAGCTTCCTACCTAGATGCTAGACAAAAGCATAGTCGAAACTATAGAAAAGATGGTAGCCCAGACTGTTTTGTAGACTATGCTCGAGACTATTGTCAAGGCCATAGTCGTCGCTTAAGACAGACTACATTCAAAACTATAGACACGCATAAAGGCTATAAGAAAATAGTCGAGACTATTGTACAGACTATCGTCGAGACTATTGACAAGAATGTATTGTTTACTATAAATAGTAATAGTACTACAATCGAGACTATAGATAGTCGAAGCTTTAGACAAAACTACAGTCCAGACTTATACAAAGCTATACCTTGTAATATTTTACTAAATATATTTTACTATTATTAGTTCAGTCCTTTCAAAACATACTCGTCAGCATATTAAATAAAAATAACTTGAAAATTACTCGTATTTTGCCATTCAACTGCGTAAAAAGCATTTTTGCCTTCCAAAGTATGCAGCAAAAAAAAAACTAGTAAGTCTTTCTTTGTCTGTGTACGTTAGGAAACAGCTAAAACGCTAAAGGGTGTTTGCACTGCAATATATAAGTTTGTATTTGCACACGGTTTCCCTCTCCCCGCTTGACAAGAATAGAAATAAAGGTAAGTGAGCAAAGTATAAAAAAAGTACGTGATGAAAGGTAAGCAAATGAGTTTAAAAGTGCACACAATTGCAATAAAGAACAGCAGCAAAACCAGCACCATCTCTTCTTGGCTTTAACAACCGCCATCTAATGTGTCATGCCGCATAGAATGAAAAGTAAAGAAAAACGTTTTTCTGTAGGTTTTACATTTAAGAAAAGGTGCAGAAGAAAAATATTGTGTTTTTATGTCAAGCGTTTTTTTTTCTATTTTAACTTCTGTATTTCTATTTCTTGGGTTTTTCTTGGTAACTTTAAAATAGTGGCAGTTTTTTTCTTACAAATTTATGAAAAAAAAATGTCAATAGTTGTGCTACACGTAAACGCACATGCTGTGTTTAAGTTGAGTTTTAAAGTCTACTTATATGTGTGTGTGTGTATTTTTTAATACTTCTCTTTCTAAAGCTCAATATGGTCGTAGAAGAATTTTAGATTGCTAAGAAAACTCTGAATTCTTTTAGTGATTGTTGGCATTCATTTCATTCAAATTTTTCCATTTTTTTTTTTGTATTTTCTGTCGTCCTTTTTCGTCCCTTCTCACCCAAATCCACACACATATAGAGTTTATGACCGGTGGCAAGCGTATTGGTCTTTGTTTAAAGAAATTGTTTATTTTGTTTTTCTTCTACATGTCTATGATTTGATTATACTTTTTGAAGTGTCCTTTATAAGGTTTACAAATAGTGCCTTTGGGATGGATAGTTTTTTGATTCAATTCAATTTTGTGTCAAGCAATCTAATTTACTCGAAAATTGTAAATGTATTTTTTATTTTATTTGGCTACGCATAAAAAGGACGGTTTACTTAAACATCAGAACACAAAAAAGGTCTAAAAGTGTTAACAAATAGGATTATTTGTTGTTGTAATTATAGTAATTTAGCAAAATACTAAAGTTCAAAGAATTTCACTTTTGGTAAAACATGTCATGCTAAGAAAATTTAAATAGAATAAACTTCATAAACCTAAAAAATAAAAAATTACCAAGACATTAATCTCAGATAAAAATGTAGACGAAAAGCAGAATATAGTTTTATTACATTAAATTTCCTTTTTGGAAATAATGTTGCCACGGTTATAGACAGTCTAATGTAGCTTGCAACCGAAGTCGTAACACTTTGGATACAAATTGACATACTACCTTGGAATAGTTAAGCCCTCATATCGAGCACAAAGGCCCTTAGTTTCTTAACGGATCGAAATGAACATATTCATATGTGTACGACCACCACTGAAGTATATTCAAAGCTTTTCTATAAAAGCTTATCCCTTTTTTGGGCTTAATTTTTATCTTTTATTTGCTTGTTTTCTTTTTCAAAGATAAAAAAGCTTAATTAAGGAGCACAATTAATTATGTTGCGAAGTATATTTTATCAGCCCAATTATGAATAAAAATTCCCTGGGAGTTTTTTCCCTTTTCCCATTTCTACAATTGAATTAACATAGGAAAAATGGGAGAAGGGAGAAAACTCCCGGGGAGTTTTTCTTTCATAATTGGGCTGTATGTGAAAAGTCTAATGTGCGAAAAATAAAGCCTACTTTCAGGAGTCAATTATAATTTGAAAATTCTTCAAAGAAACATTTTTAAGTAGGGGGGTTGAACTGAAACATTATTTTAGGAAACAATACAAATACTTCAACTTGTTGATTTTCTTCCAATTTGTTAAATCAGTTTGCAATTGCATAAGACCAAAATCACTTTCAAATGGCATCACTTATTACAAGAACTTGGCTGGTTTATTAACGTGGTATCTCACAGACTGTGTGAAATGAAGCATAGCCTTGAAGGTGATTCTGTTTTAAAAGTACCAAACTACTTGTCAAAAGCATGATGTATTGCCAGTGCGCGAAGAACTATCATTAGACTCAGTCCCTTGATCTAAAATATCGTAGTAGATTTACTGCCCTTATCTCTGATACCGCATAGAGACTGGTCAGTATGTAGCCGCGCGGGATCCTCTACTTCCTAGACATTTGAAGAGAAAGTGAAACACCGTTTGCTCTTTCTGAGAATCGTCGCAGCCTCTGTTTCATGGACATTAGTGACGGAAATTCGCAGAGAAAGTGAAACACCCTTTCCTTTTTCTGATGGTCATCGCAACTGCGACAATATGTATTGTATGGTATACCTAAGGTATTCGCATTAATTTATATCAGCCGATGACCCGTCAAAACTTCCAGCAACTTGAAGATGTTCCTCCGACAACTGTAATATTCACATTAGAGGAGGGCCACATCAATCTTGTGATCCTACAGGTGTCAAGTTTATAGCATCTCTTGCCAGTTTTTTTCTGAAAAAATGTACATCTAATTGTTTTAAGTGGCCTTGCAACTGGCATCGCCGTGGAACGTTCCAGAACCGAGCCTGTTCTGGCTAGATCGTCGGCCACTTTACTACGTTAGTGATTCATTTGTGCAGAGACCCAGACTAGGGGATATCCCCTATACGATATAACTTGTAAATGTCATTTCTACGCTGGCAAACAAGTAGAAATAGGTTAGGATGAGAGCGAGGTAACAGGAGCTCTGACTGGCTTTCTACAATTATACCGATATTCCGCCTATTGTTCATGTCATGTAGAAAGGTCGAACAAAAAAGTTTCTTAATGCAGGTTTTAACCATTTATCCCCAAAAGGGCCGTATTTCAAAAAAGTACCAGATATCAGTCCGCTTATATTTTTAATGAGCAGCAACAAGTATTAAATTAAAAAAGTACAATATTAGTAAAAACAAAATTACCAGTTAGAGAACGAAAACATACAAAAAAAAACCCTCTTACAGATTCTCAATCACTCAGGACCTTGCTACTAAGAGAAATTTATGTTTTTGGCTCCAATATTAACGATAATTAAAACTGCACCAGTTGTACTTTTTAGAAATTTCATTTCCCGTATTTCCCCATTTTGGTACATTTTCCTTCCCATTGATGTGTCAAATATTTTAATATTGTAGTGGTAGCACATAATTTAATACATTTTTGTCAATGAATGGAGAAATATATTTTGTAAAAATAGTACCAAAAAAAATTACGAATTTCACCCCCTAAACATTCGAATTTCGAAAAAAATACAACTGGTATTTGTTTTTTTAGAATAGTTTCGAATGTAGTATATTCTTTATGTATATGTTTATTGTTTATTTTGTAAAAGGGGTAAAAGTTGGGTAAAAGTACAAATATACAGGTTGTACCCGTTTTCTCCCTAAAAGAGCCGAGTTTCAAAAAAGTACCAGACACTTGTCTGCTTGGTTTTCTAAAGAACAACGATAAGTGTTAAATATATTTTATATCTCTTTTAGTTTTGGAGATAGGTTACCGAATTTACCCGTTTGTTACACCCTTAACATTCGAAAATCCAAAAACTCCGTGTTATGCCCGTAATTTCTACAAAAAGATATCTGTACTCGTCTTCGTACCTAACAGTTATCTTTGCCTATTTCAACGTTTATGTGACCTATGTGTTTTTACCTTAAGTTTTCTTTTAAAATTGGCAGCATTTATCCCATAGATTTCTATAAACAGCTAGTTTTCTATTTGTAGAAATAACGGGCATTAGTGGATCGTTTTGGGGGAAGATCAACCTCCTGTCCGAATTTCAAGTTTTTAGCTTCAGGAGTTTAGGCTGTGCGATGTGTAATAAGTTAGTTAATTCGTTACTTTCGAATCGAAAATTGAATAGAATTGAAATCTGAGGAAATTTTCAGTTACATTTTTTTAAATGATCATTGTTTTTCATGATTTTTAGAGTTATTGATATAAAAACGAGCGGTACTCGAAGTATGACGTATATAAAACCGAATATTTTTTATGAGCCTTTAAATCAGAATCTATTTGAAAGTTTTTTCGATTATAATTTCACTCGAATTCGATTAACAGAAGATATATTGAATCAGTGATGCCAACTCTTCACCACTAAAAATGGCAAAATTTTTAATTAAAATGGCTAGAAAATAGCTGAACAAGATTTTATTACGAACAATATTAATAAAAAAACTTACAAAATTTATTTATTTAACTGTAATTGCACATTAAATATTATTTGTTTTATTACAATAAAATAAAAAAAATCTTTGAAAAACGCAAAACTGAAATTATTGATCAAATTAGCTTTTGTTTATTGAAAAACGCGTTTGGAAAAATTCAACATTAAAACACAATTAATGCAGTATTTATCAATTTTTGATCTACTATTTTCAAAAACTTGCAGAACATTTGGCTGAAAAGAAATGGCTAATAGCTAAATTAATTTTTTCATTGATAAACGAGATGAAAAATGGCTTCATTTAACCACTGAATGACTACATTGGCACCACTGATAAGAATACACATATTTTTTTATAAAACACGTATTATTTAAAAAAAAAACATGCAAAAGCAAAAGAACTGCTTATAATTGTGATGAGTATTTGAATTTGAACAATCCCAATACGAGATTGCTTAATATAAGCCCACACATACAAAGCAAACAATGAAAGAAAAGATTTCAAAGTTTTTTTCATGTGTGTGTGACAGGAAGTAAATACTTGAAAATGATTATGTATGTATGTTAATATACATTCTAACAAACTCTTAAAAACTACCGAATCGAACCAGTATGTGGCAAGAACAAATTAATCCTGTATGACTGTATGGTGTTAATGTTGTAAAGAAGACAACTTTATTCAAGCGTTTTCGGTGTATGAAAAAAAAACACAAGATTAAATATGTACATACGGAATACAAATAAAAGCTTAAAGAATAAATGAATAAACATAAAGAAATATGACTATATCTAAGTCGTTTGGCATATGTGTGTTTATATTTATGAAAATCAAGTAGAGAGATGAATATGAGTGATTAAGAGGAGTGGGAAAAGAAGCGTATTTTGTTATTGTTTAACATCAAAATTTGAACGAAAGTGTGAAGAAAACAACTAGCACCAGAAACCAAAAAAAAAAAACTGTAGAATTGATTGACTTAATTAATCTCTACACTTCGCGAATAAGACTATAGAAAAAAAATTAAGAGAAACTTTTAAATTATTATTTAAAAATATAAAAGTGATCCAGAAAAATTTTAAGTAATGGGTGATTTTTTAAGAGCTATAGGAAAGTTTAAAAAAAACACATAAAATCACAAAAATGCATGAAATCTATATTTAAATCGATAGTACGGTCCATATAATTTAATGTTTGAAGATTATTTCATGCAAATGTTGACCGTGACTGCGCCTCAAATGGTCCATCCGCTTAGTCCAATTTTGGCATACTCTTTCCAACATTTCGGCAGGTATCTCATGAATAAATGCTTCAATGTTGTCTTCCAATGCGTCAATTGAAGCGGGCATGTGTGTATAGACATGAGCTTTAACATAGCCCCACAAAAAATAGTCTAAAGGCGTTAAATCGCACGATCTAGGCGGCCAATTGACCGGTCCCTAATGTGAAATAAATTGTTCACCGAACTCGCCTCTCAATAAGTCCATTGTTAAGCGTGCTGTGTGGCATGTGGCACCGTCTTGTTGAAACCAGATGTCATGCAAGTCAAGCTCTTGCATTTTGGGCAAAAAAAGTTGGATATCATCTCACGGTAGCGCTCACCATTCACAGTTACGTTACGATTCGCATCATCTTTGAAGAAGTACGGTGATGGTGATGCCACCAGCCCATAAACCGCACCAAACTGTGACTTTTTCTGGATGCATTGGTAGCTCGTGCAATGCTTCTGGCTGATCTTCACTCCAAAGTCGACAATTCTGCTTATAAACGTAACCATTGAACCAAAATTGTGGGTCGATTAAACTGACCATAAAATGGAAGAAGCCCGCGATGAACTTTCTTAACAGACCACGCATTTTGATAATAAAATTCAATAATTTGCAAGCGTTGTTCGTTTGTAAGACGATTCATGGTTAAATTATAGACCAAACTGAAGATGTTTGACAGTGAAACAAAACACGAAACGTGCGTCAGCTGTTTAAACCAGTGTTGCCAAAAAGGTAATAGCTAAAAAATCACACGTTAGTTCCGTCATCTAGTTCATAGTTTTCGTTTGACTTTGCATCACTTTCCTAATTGTATACCCAAACCCCCATAGTTGGGAGGCTATTACGAATTTGTTCTGTGATACCCAACTTTAGATGCACTTTTTGAATCAACCTAATAATGTCCATCCAGCTGGTTGCCTTGCCATATATGAAAACCATGTGCGCAAAGTAAAGGTCGCAATTTTGGAGATAATAAAATTTAGTATATACCTTTTAAATCATAAGGACCAAGCCTATTGAATATGGTGACAATCAAATATGAAACCGTATGCACAATAATTATTTTTAGCTTAAAGCATTTACAGCACTTTATCAACAAGAGGCAGATATTTTGAAATTTGAGCAAAACACTTTTTTAATTTAATATTAAAGACTTATAAAAAAAAAATTTTTCAACCCACCGTCTCATTACCAGAAAATAGACAAAAGAGCACGATATTTTTACAGCGGATAGACATGAATATTACTCGCGATTTATTCCAAAATATAAATTTTAAGTTAATACACTCTTGTTTACCAAGTGCGATATATCGAACTGAATTTCGATAGCAATTTCCTCTATTGGACCTTATTTTTAAATTTAAACATTACAAATGCATTTTTTTCAATTTTTAGTTTTCAATCTGTTTCTGTTTTATTTTTCAGCATAATGATTGGTTTGACTTATGGTTATGTTTGTCATTGTTCCACAATCCAAATCATTCACTCGCACTGCATGAGAAAACACTAGTGACATACACAACATGAGTTGTTTAGAGAAAATGACTTGTATGACTATGAAAATTACCAAGTGGTATTTAAAGTAATCTATTCAATACATTTGTGTTGTTTATGGCCTTCGTATATACCTAAATTTGCACAAGAAGAAAGCGAAATGCTGAAAAAAGTATGTATGTTCTTTGTTTTTAACAGCACAGCAACAATCTTTAAAGAGAGTTTCGGTAACATTTGTGTTGTGTATGTGAAAATAACAAAAAGTGTTCGGCCTCTGGGTGGCCATACATAAAAAATATAAATACCCGAAACAAATCTTAAAATGAATTGATAAAATAAGTGAAGTCATTGTATGGTATCGCACAGAAACACAATTGTCTGCGCCCTATGACGGCGTAATGCAAAACACTTGTGTTTTCAAATCCATAGCAGCAAATGAATTGAAAAAACAAAATACATTGAATTGAGATGACTTGTAACTGGTATTTTTGCAGGCCTCAAATACATACATTTATATGTTCAGTGCATATGTACGAGTATGTTTTTGTACTACATATAAATTATGGATGTAACGATACGCATCTTTGGCGATGCGTTACCGATACTCAATAAAGGTCGTTATACACTATTCAACAAAGTCTTAAGTATTTTTCGAAAACGCTTCCCTGATCTTATTATTGTTTGAAAATATTCAAAAAACAACAAAAATTTATCATGATAGGTTCGTATTTTTTTTTTCAAAATACGTAAGACTTGTGTGATAGAGTAAAGCAGCTATAAGAAATATCGGCAATACCGATACCGATACTGGTATTATTATACAAGATTACAGTGTAACAGATTATTAGTATTTAAAGTAAATATTAATAAGATTTTTGTTTAAAAAACAAAGTGTTCTCAACTTTAGCGAAGATCATTTCGCAACTCCGTTTGAAGCAGACGTGGAGTAAAAAATCGTCTCTCAGATGTGACTGAACTCATTTGACAACTTAAGTATTTCTGCGTCATGTCCTTAAATTTTAGGTATATCATTTAATTGCGCCAATAAACAAGAGTATCTGCTGCTCTAGTCTTCTAGACTTCTTCTTTAGCTGAACCACGGCGTAGGATGGACAGAGGGTCATCCTTCTCAAAATTTTCTTCTTAAATTTTCACAGACGCTCCAAAGGTCATGTTTTTGTCTTCGACACTTTCGGAGTGCAGAGTCATGTTAAGTTGCTCAATAAACCGTTTTTTCGATATATTTTCTTTGAAATTTGCTATGCTTTTATCGCAGGTCAATAATTGTACATATACAATAGATTTCATTATTTTCTTATTTTCTAAACCGTCAGATATTTTATTCAGAGCTAAGGCTACGTTAGTCACCAATTTTGGGTCTCTGAACTATTTTGAATCTCAGTTTATTCATTTATGGCATAGCAAAATAGCGTCCGTATCGGCAGTAAATTATCGCCGATACCGATTTATTGGCAAATCCGTAGTATCGCCGATATATCGGTATACATAACGCCCCTAATATAAATAAAGAAAACAATTTTTTGCATATACATTTTGAACAAATTGTTAGTACTTAGCTTCGCATTCGAAGAAAATTTATTCGATTATTCTACTTCGGCCGCGATGTATGTATTTCTGTATTTCTAATGCTGAACGGTGCGTATGAGTAACTTTTGCATACACCAATATTACACATTCGTACCCTGTATTCTATAACAAAACTTATTCTCGAGATAAAACCCGCTTTTTTAGATAATCAGCCTTATTGTGGTTGTCGTTGTCGTATTCGACTGTGTCGTTTTTTGTAATAGATTAAAGTAACACACAACCTGTGTTTCTAAGAATGAATTTTACGTTTTAAGGCACCAGAAGACGTGCAAATATGAAATACGATAAATAATGTACATATTAAAAACAATAGAAGACCCATTTTTGTAATTAAAAAAATATGTTGATCAAATTGTTTCATTCACTGTTTAAATTGATGAAATAAAAATCATACAACTAGAAACTCGACTAAAAATAAAAAAAAAATAATGCCTGAAAAGGTGGATATTGGAAAATTCTTTAAAATTAATGGAATCCATAATGTTAAAATTGCCTTTAAGGCTTTACAAAGTTCTTAAAATAGTAAGAAAAATTTTATATATAAACAATATATTTAACTTATGTAACATGAGAGTAGAAGCTTAAAAACTCTAATATATGAAAATATTTTTTATCCCTGTAGTCTGAAGAAGTTCTAAAATTAAATAGTAAAACAACTACCCAAAGAAAATTTTGACAAAATTGAAATTATTCGATAAAGCAGCCGGAATTTTTCAAAAGTTTTAAAAAATTTAATTCTTCAAAAATTAGCTTAAGTGTGAAATCAGACCAAGCTTGCAATATTCCATTAATCGAGATAAGACACGTTAATCCTTAAAAATCCTTCCTATATTACTACAGGGACTCGGTTACAATAGAGGAATCATGTTAATTTCAAAAGATCTATTTTAATAAAATTGTTTACTCCACACCCTCAAACTCTTATTTGCACTTGTCACAAACTCAAAACCATAGCAGATATTTCCAAACAACTGGATGTAGGGTATCTAAGGAACACTGTTAATGACAGTAATTTTCACGTGGTATTTTTTATCTTTAACTTTATATGTTTCCTAAAACGAAGAGTAAATGTAAACCAAGTTTTGCATGTAAAAGATTTTAAGATTTTTAAACAATAGCCAGGGTTGGTAAAGTTGATAAAATTTTAGCATTTTGTATTCCACTTGATCTTTAAAGTACAACGGTATACTAAGGAAAAATTTAGTATAATTTAAAAACCGCTTTTCAGTTTGAGATAAACTGATAAAGTTAGATAAATTTATTTCCTTTATTGTTCAACATCTTACTTGATGCTATAATGGAACAAGCAGTGATCCTACGCACTAGATTTCTATATGCATTACTGGTATACTTTCAATATTACGCCATGATGATGGTATGTGGGCATTCTGCCGCAATCAAGAAGAAATCCACCAAATTCTAAATACCACTACATCAGCGAAGCATTAACCAAAGGGCTGTTAATAAACAGCCCAAAAGCAAAATCAATGTGGTTCAATATTACCAGCAGGTGTTCCTTCTTGTTAATAGGGCAAAAAATTGATGATGTCCCAACCTTCTGCTACCTATGTTGTATGAATGCTACTGCTAGTTTCAATGGATATTCAGCCCGAGGCTATTAAGAATAGACAAACTGAAGCAAGCATTTGAAATTCTTAATTAGATCTGGACGTCAGCTTTTATTTCATTTTCCAACAAAATAAAGTATTTAACAACAATGTTTTGTTTTGAGGCTAGCAGACCTGGAGCTTAAGAACCCAACGTGGTCACAAATTTCAAGTATCCATTAATAAAAGCCTACGCAGAATTCTCAAAGTTAAAGGTTAAGAATGCACTAGCTACCAATTGACCATGAAATCAAAATACGCAAGTATAGATGTGTAGCACATACCCTATGAAACCAGTTAACAACATCAATAGAAAATCTTTTGACTACAATCCACAAAGAGCAAAAAAAACATGAAGATGCCAAGTTTAAGCTGGTTTAACTTGGACTGAAGCCAAAAAGGCAGCATCAGAGAGAAATCGATGTAGATAAAATATTAAGGCTCTATGGTCCTTATAGGAATTTTAAAGGCTTAAATACATATCTGGTATATCTACTGAATTGACTAGATAACAGGAACTTTACGACTAATCTAGACATGTTCGGCGGGGAAATAGAAAATAGAATTTTTACGAACATTATATGGAATTTGCGCTTTAGTACACTTGAGCTCAAAGGCTGCAATTTTAAAAGAAAATTTGCAAAAATTTCACAACTCACTTTTCCACCTCTGTCTCAGAGGTATACCTGTGTGTGCATGTTTCTTCAAGTTCCGGTTTGGTTGCTAGCATATTTCAATTTTTTGTTACTCTTGATAGCGGTAACAATAAAAAATCTATTAAATTCAAATTGTACGTTCTTATTGTATAAAATTTCTCATTTTAATAAATATTACTTGTAGCAACGACAATCTTACAAAGATAATAGGAAATCTAATTTAGGTTTTCATTAGCAGAGTAACCGTAGGAACACAATTACACGGTAGGAACGTAGTACCGTACGACGTAGATACGTTATTAAATTAAAACATATAATATTTTATAAAAAGGAACACAATAGCTGGAGTAAATCAAAAAGCGTATCTACTTCAAACGTCGACATTGATACAATTCTATATCATAGGCCGGTTACGACCGTATTGTCATAGAAAAATAAAAAATAAAATATCAAATCAAATTATTTTTGTGTTTTCAAATAGAATATTTTATAACAAAATAAGAAGATACATAAAAAATGAACAATAAATTAAATAAATTTGGAATATTTCAATATTATTTTTAAAAGAAAATAAAATACGTTTACGACGACATTGTGGGTATGTCAAGCGTGTTTAAAAAAAAAACTACGGCGTAACGTCTTACGTTCATACAACGTACAACTCAATTGTGTTCCTAGAATATTAACTTAAGTGTAAATAACTCATTCTTACACACAAGCACACTAATAACTTTCCAAAAAATAACAAGAACATGTTCGTTTACAAAAACTGCTTAGAAATAAATGTAATTAAAGGTTATTTTTTTTAAGGCCAAACAAACTTTCAATTGTAAAAAAAATACAAAAAAATTAATTTTAATCCAATTTATTTTTTTTAATTCGAATAATCAATACATGGCATTAACATTAATAAATGATTTCGGGCATATGGGCACCGCGGATGTTGTGGACGTCCAATTTTTGTGGTTTTTTTTCGCGCATTATTGGCCGTATGTTACAAATAAAATGAACACTGTAGGACTCCCAGGCGTCAATTCTTGCTGGTTTAACTATAAGCATAACCACTCGAAATAATCGAGTTGTGTCAAGTCGCACTACATTGGAAACCAATTGACAGGTGGAAATGAACTAATCGCCAAATTTTAATGTCGATAGTTCGATGGTTGTGGTCGGTTGTGGATAAATTTCTTCCATATTTTCAAAAAAAACATCATTGATCACGTTGCGGTAACTAACTCTATTAAGCGTAACACGAGTTCTTTTGCTTTTAAAGAAATGAGGTCATATGAAGCCATCAGCATGAAAACCGCACTAAATGGTACATTTTAGCACGTTTTAGCTCGTCATATAGAAATCTTATTAATAATAAGTTTTGTATACCCAAAAATAATTTTTGGTTCATTTTTTTATGCAATCTAATGTAAAATTTGGTATTGTGGTTATTTTATTGAACTGTTAATGGTTTTTAATCCAAATTTAGATATTTTTAATTAGGCTTAAGTTCATTGAATTTAATTTTCATTAAATTATTTTTATGAAGACAGGAATTTTACAACATGAAATCAATTAAAATTTTTTTTGATAATTTTTCATTCTTGACAATAGTCAAACATCAATCCTTAAACCAAATGGTATTTCACTTTGGTAGATCGAAATTTGCTTTTGAATGAATGATTATCTATTTTTTAAATTGATTTACATGTTGTTCCTAACTTTTGTTTTTTCGTACTTTTTGTCAAGAATTCTTCTTGAAATCCAAAGTACATTTTTGTTTTTCATGTTTTTGTCTTTCTTTTTTCTTGTTGACCTTTTTTAGCACTACTTGAAGGACAAATGGTTTTTAATCCAAATTAGCGCTGTTTAAGCGTAAATATGAGTCATAAATAGCAAAAAGCAGGAGCAGTATGAAAGTTCGTTTGACAGATAACTCTTCGACTTAAAAAATACCCTTTATTTGTCACACTTCGCGGTGATTCAAAAGTTAAATCAAAACATTTGCAGGGTCCTCTTGCATCAGTTTTGTTTTATTGTACTCCACAGATTCCAAAACTATTTAAAACGCTTCTCAATTACTTCATAGTATAGGTGGTTTTTTTTTAGTAATTAACCAGTTTCTGTATGCTCCAATTTAATTATTATATTGTAAATTTTTCGATTTGGAAAACAGATATTTGCCAATGGCCAAAAAAGTGCTTACCTTGGGAAAGTTCAATTAATTTCTATCAATTAAAAACAAATTCTTAAAATCTGTTTCAAAAAACTTTTTTTTTTTAATTTGTAAATTCAATATTTCCGCTATTTCACAAAAAAGCAATCTGATCGGAAAATGTTTTTGTACTCCCGATATTTATGGGCTCCAACAAACCACAACTGCTGTAAGAGAGCCCCTTCATATTTCGCGTGATTTTAAAGAAACTACTAAAACTCTTACAATATATTTTTGATTTTGTATGTAAAACCATAAAAAATTAAACTTTTTTTCAATTATTTATGAAATTGAATCATTTATTTCGAAAAGGGCTCAGGTACAAAAACACAAAGCGTTTAGGATACACAAAAAACTTTTATATCTCTTAAGCCATTTAATTTTTTGAGAGTTTTTTCCTATAATTATAAGCCTCTGTTTATGTTATAATAGTAAAAACAAAAATTAATTTAAGAAATATTTGAAAAAGAGAATGGTCAGTCATTACAGTTTCTGGAGATGAGCACTTTTCAAAAATTATTTTTGAATTTGCGGGGTTTTAGTGCATGTAATTTATTCAAACCCACAAATATTCAAATAGTCTATAAAGTTTAAATATATATTTGGGTAATTCCATGTCAAATCGAACAAGAGTGGGACCCGACCCCTTTCGATTTGAATGAAATTTGGTATGAAAGTTCCTTTCACCCTAAAAGGAACATGTCGCACTTGTTCCTCTTAACAGCGTCAACTCAATTTTCACTTTTTGCAAGAAAACGATAGACAATGGCCATATCTACACACTGTAAAAATCTTAGATCTATTTCTCTAGTATTTTGCCTAAAAAAATGCAGTTTTATCAGAATATATATAAAAAAAAAGTTTTTTGCCCTCTACTAAAAATTTATAAATTTTGAGTTGACTCTGTTTCAAAGAACAAGTGCGATATATTAACGAAAAAAAAATAAATTTTTTTTTCAAAAGTCACGTCATATTTAATATGTAATAATTTTGCCGAATAGGCCGAATGTGTTGAGTCTATTTTTTCAATATCTTAAAAAATACTGTACATACGATTTTAATCTGTTTATTAAGATTACAAATTAGAAAACACATACATTCATAAAACAAACACGATAATATTTCATCAAGATAAACGTATGAATCAGAAATGTACTTCTACATGTGCCTCTGAATATATGTCGGTTGGCCATTGCAGGATATCTTCATAAAAAATCTAGAAATCGGTTCACTCATTTTTAAAAATAAAGTTTAACAATAGATGTGTATTTTTTAGTTTTTCTCTTCAAAAGGGTTTCACCATTCAGATTTTTTAAGAATGGCAAAATCAAAAATAATTTTTCATAGAAAATTGTCCACATATTCAAAAGCTACCCCTCACTATTAATAATTTTGAATGCAAAGTGTTTTTTCATAACAAATATTTTAAATAAACATAAGCCCTTTCCGAAATTAATTTAAAAATGCACCTGTTTTTCATCGCTATGGAAGGAGTATAATATATAATGTCATAAGGTTTCATTCTAACAGTATATCGGTCTATATTTCCTAAACTTAATGTCCACAAATGTGTACCTGATGCCTTTTCGAAATAAACGATTCAATTATATACATTTTCTAAAGATTAGAATTTATTTCAAATCTTGAAAAAGTTCCTCAAACTTAAGTCTTAGACAGTTGTAGCTACAAACCCAATGCTTTAAGTGCATTGACGCTTTAAAAGCCGGGTTGTCTCATTTTCTTGACCATCTTTGAAATTTTTCCACGCAAACACATAACCGGGGATAGCCGTGTACCCTATAGTTTTTATATGAAAAAGGGGCGATTAAGTAACAGTTAAAAGATTTTTTTATTTAAATACATTAAATTATTTAATTTATTGTTTTATATTTTTAATAAACAGGCTTTTAGGTAAATATTTTTTTCTGGGAAGCTGAGGATGATTAAGAATTATTAATAGGGTACAAGCGAACCCTGGTTATCTGTTTGCATGATATTGTTTGGTTATGTATTCTGCGGTTAAGTTAAACCTTAAAACCATACTTTTGCAGAAATTACGGAACTTGTTTCCATGATCTCTGTATTTATTTAGCATTTTTGAAACTGGATTTATGAAAATCCAAGTCATCAAAAAACTGTTCTAAAGCAAAAAAAAAAAAAAAATATGTCAAAAATAAACTCTAAAGTAAAAATGCTCTTAACTCAGCTTTAGTCTATTTAAAAACTCTTGTCTCTTTGGAATGTTGTATGAGTCTGACAACAATGACACTTGAACTGTGAATATTATTCATTCACATGTTTCGAGAAAAAAAATTAATAAAAAATATGAAAAGACATAAACTAGAATTTTAAATTCAACAAACATAATTTCTTTTATTGTTTTCTTAATTTTTTTTTTGCAATTTCAGACTGAAGAGGGTTTTACCTTTGTACTTGTATGTCGTTCATTTGTATACCCTTCACCACATCTTGAATGGGTATATATAAGTTTGTCATGGCGTTTGTAATTTCTACAATAAATATTAGTCTTAGACCCTGAAAAGTATGTACATATATGTTCATTCTGGATCCTTATGAGTAGCGAAGTTTATTTAACGATGTCCGTCTCCATCTCTCCGTCTGGCCTTGTGCATATTTAAATGAATTTTCAAACGACCGATTTATGTCACATATACTCCGTTAAAATTTGGTATTCAAATTCTGCCAGATTAGTCCACAAAAAGTTGAGGCATGAGTAAAAAGCTGTTGTTGTTTATTTATTTATTTTTTTTAAATTTTTTTTATAGTATATTGTTTTACTTTCATGTGTAGATTTTTTGCGTTTTTTACACATATCTTACACAAACATGATCTACCGCTAAAATAGAGAAATGTGTATTAAACGAACAACCGTACTCAATGTTATATGCGTAAGTGGTCATTTATATAAATTTCTGTTCTAGTTGTTCTGTTCTAGTTACACCCTCCACCATGGCTATATAAGATTCGGTATAGCCGAATATAACACTTTTACTTGTTTTTAATGCCAACAATAATACATGTAAATAAGAGTTTCAATGGTTCACTATCATTTGTATTTATACACACACTTCAACTTTTGCTGCTAAAGTTTTGAGTTTTTAGGTGAGAGATGACTTTGTACTCATCAGCACCCTTTGTGCTTTTATTCGAAAATAAATGTAAAAATATGACTGCAATAAATTGTTATCTGCTATTTTTCTCTGTGACTTTCCATAGGGGAAAGGGAACTAACGCTAAGCTAGGCACGTGACAGTTTAAAGTGGTACGGACCGGTTCTAGTTCTAACACTTAATATAGAGGGGACTTGTCACTTTAGCATGGCGATCCTAGGAGGGGTTAAATGACTGCCTTTTGACACTTTGTAAAAGGTCACTGAAATAACCTAAACGGACACATTAAATTTCGGCTAAAATAATGCCTTTCGCAGATGTTGTCCCGAGTGAACCATATTAATATGAAAGATATCCTTCATACAAATAAATATAAACATAAATCATCAGTCCGCACAAAATCCAGTCATACGATCAGTTTCTTCTCAATTACCTTTTTTTTGGAGTAACTGCACTTAAAGCACTTTATTACCATCTAAGAATGAGAACAAACTATTTTTAATGAAAACAAACTATTATACGAATTCCAATATGGTTTCAAAAAAGAATGTGGTACTGAAGAAGCTTTTAACAATGTATTAAATAACGTATGTAAAGGGCTAGATGAAGGATTAAGTGGTGTTGCTGGTATATTTTATGATTTTTCGAAAGCGTTTGATCTCGTTGATCATAAAATTATTATTCAAAACCTTATCTTTTATGGAGTTGATAGACAAGCTTTAGCTTTGTTAAAAAGTCAACTGTCAAACAGAAAACAATATGTTGCAGTAAATAATTATTAAAGTACTATTGGACTTGTTTAATATGGACTCCCACAAGGAAGTGTATTGGGACAATTTCTTTTTAGTATTTATCTAAATGATTTACACCTTTTTGGGAAACTTATTATGTTTGCAGATGACATAAGTTTGTTTACCCATATAAACATGAAACTTATTTAAAAGCTCATATGGAATATGATGCAGCAATGATAACGGAGTATGCGAGGATAAATCGTCCCCTTAATAAAACAATAGTATATACGCATTTACACCATTATTTTTTTATTGCATAATAAGAATCTACATAACTGATTCTAAATGTGGTCAAAATTTGGTGAAATTCTACTTCCACAAAGTGGGTCAAAAAATTAATTGAAATATTATTGTATAATTGCGTGTTTGAAATTTTTCATTAATAATTGTGTAAGTGCAGGTATAGTGTTTTAATTAGTTGTTACTCTGAATATCATTTCAAAGAAAAATAGGGTATAAAAGCAAACACTATTTTTATTATTTCATAACAAAATAAAATCGAAAAATTACGTATATTGATATACACAATTTTTTAATAATATATTTGGTGTAAAATATTCAAATAAAATAGTGTATTATGATTTTCATACATATTATAAAACAAATAAAATAGCCTAAGTGACATCATGGTACTTTGAATAGCATTTATTTGCAATTAAAGCACTTGTAAGTTAATGAATCCTCCATTGTCTTTTTCGATCTTATGTTTTTATAAAGATATGACTGCAGGAATTCTTCCCGTATATGGTTTAAGTAAAAAGCAACTTTTAATGTATGTTTACAAAACTTAGCACGATTTTGGTCATCATACTAGTCTTTTCTCCAGGAATCAATATGCCCTTAATGCAAGAAATGCGAGTAATCTTAGAGTAGCTATTTACCGCTTAGAAAAAACAAAACAAAGAGTAGAACATATGGGTAGTTTAGAATATAACAAGTTACCGGAAGCTATTAACAATATCAATATAAGAAAAGTATAAAAGAATATTTATTTGAATATTTAGAATTGCTTCGACTGTAGTAATATGAGTACCATAATAATATCATTTAGAATGTATTCTCATTTTCTTTTCTTTTTATTACATATTATGGTAATATTATATTTTGTATGCATAACAATAAATTGTTAAATATGTAGTTCTTTGCCAACTGTCCTCAATAATGTGTTATGGACGCTGAGGCAAAACCTCCTTTGTAAGAATTTAATTTTTGAATAAATCAACTTTAATAATAAAAAAAGAAAAAAAAAGATATATGTCTTGTTTTCACCTATCACTGGTCACGGGATAAGTGCTTTAAGAACAATTGACATAAATTTCCCTCAGGAGTTTAATGGAAAAAAGTAAAGCCAGATTGTGGTCATTTAGGCAACTTTTAAAGGGAATTAAAAGACATTGAGCAGCAAAAGTTGGAGCGTGTAACTTCTGACTTGAAGTTTTAATTTGCATATGAAGCGAGTTAACAGAAATAGGAGGAAACACAATTAAAAATATATAATTTTGGACTCATAATGCAACATATCGATGCCTACTTTCTCAACCTCGTATCTTAAAAAAAATACGGTTTTGACTTTTTCATACAAACGATTGCTATTTTCAATAATTTATTTGCTTATTGCTTATTGTTTCAAAAATTTATTAATATTTACAGAATTGAGACAAAGTATTGAAATAATCAGCCATGTCGCACAGCTTAATTCCGTTCGGAAGTGGAATTGGTTCCGTATTTTGCTTCTATGGAAACTGTAAAACGAAAATTTTTTTCGAAATGATACCACTTTCATTTTTCAAAGTGGAATTCATATTTTAAGCATTTTTCAGGTGTACAAACTATTCAAAATACATTGTTATCAGTAAAGTATGCTGTCTTTTTGCTTCCTTATCTAAAATAAATATAATTTTATGTGAATTAAATAAAAAAATTTTAATTTTTCTAACTGCTTTCCAAAAAAAAGAAAAATAAACGGAATTTGTCTATTTAATGTTGCCATACTTTAATTCTTTCTTGCTATATTTAATACACACAAAGTGGTTTCATATTTTTTTGAGGTTTAATAAATCCGAACGGAATCTATAGAAGCTAAAACCATTCCGATCGGAATGGTAACTACGGAATCATTTCCATTTCGAACGGAATTCATGACATGCCTGAACAAGTTGTTGCAGTAATAGGACACCAAAAATAGCAATCGTTTGATATGAAAGAATCAAAACCGTATTTTTTTAAGATACGAGGTTGAGAAAGTAAGGCATCGATATTAAAAACAATTATAAAATACTTCTTAACCCTTTCAGGTAATGTATTTAAGGTATTGTGATGGCGCTGAAGTCAGGAAAAATAATAGTCTTCGTCTCACGTAGCTCCCTCGGTTTTTAGGGATTCCGAATTTATTCAAAATTGACCTTCAGAGCTCCACAAAAGAACCTACAATTTAATTTTTGCAATATTTATTTCAAGTAAATACTTTTTTACGCATGTATCAATATTTACAAGTTTTTTTCATATCGCCCGATCACCGAAATTATTATTTTGTTTTCTTCCTAAATATAACCTTTTTACAAAATTCCTGACTTGTGTACGGCAATGCGCTCAATAATAAGAAAATAAGGTCAACGACTTCTACAATGGAAATTTAAAATAGCAAAAGTGTCTCTCTTTCAGATGAAACAACAAAAAATATAATTAACTATACATTTTCATACAGTAAAAGGACGTAGAAACAGAGTACAATGTAATGTCGAATATATTCGATAAAACCACTGAAAGGGTTAAAGTTAACTTTGCTGAGATCCGATTCAAATATAAATAATTTCATTAAATTGTTGCTGGCCAGAATCATTGCTACGACGAAGGGCTTACTCATGAGTCTGGCCAGGCCGTTTTTCATCGCATTTTGAATGGAAAATCAAAACATGTGTAAGACAGAGGGTTAAATGTATAATGTATAAAATTGCTTTAAATGACGTAAATTTAATTTCCTAGTTTAACATTATTTTCCCCCTAAATCCTGAACTAATGTTTTTAATATACCAAGTTGATATGAATATTTTCAAAAGTACTAAATATGAATACAGTCTCACTATTAATTAGTTAATATTATCTGTAAATTATTTAAAGGTGTTAAAATTACAAACATTCCAACGCTAATATCAAGGCGAATTCATTCCAGGTAATCTCGGTAGTACAATAAGTACAACTCGTACAAAACCACTATCAATTTGTTTTTGTAAAATCAGTGTACAATGTCAAAACCCGAAACAAATCAAAACAGAAACAAATATAAGAAACAAAATTTTGACATCCAACAATTATAAAGCTAAAGAAAAAAAGTTATCAGCAGGGCTTATGTAGATATAAAAATATATTTAAATTTATTTATTCTTTTTTTTTAGAATTTCCTGATAAACGGCCACAACTTTTTACAGAACACACACGCTACGAGCCGGGTGATATATTGCGTGCTAACTGTAGTACACCACCATCAAGACCCAGGGCTGAACTAAGATTTACCATAAATAATATACCGGTAAGTAAGAAATAAATATTATAAATACAAAATTCATGTTAAAGGAAACGAAAAAGTAATTTTATTTATATACATACATAAATTAACTTCAAACCCTATAACATTTAAATGGCTTAGAATGCTCAGAAAAAGGACTCATTGAAGTGTTTAAAAATTTATAAATTAAGAATGTTTGAATGTCGTAGTACAGGAAAGTAACCCACACTCGCCAAGTGTGAGTGTGCTCATATGTGTTTCCTTTTAAACTGGTGTTACAAAATGACAGACGATAAATTAAGCAGATTCAAAATTGTTATTAATTGTTAATTAACGATAGAGAAAATATGATTAATAGTTAAATGACATGTCAGACAATTTATAAAGGCATTCAAGGAAATAAGAAAGTTAGTAAACACATTCTGTCGCACATTTACTCGTGTGGTGTAACATGTGTATGTTTGTAAATATATGTATTGGTGTTTGTGCAAAAACTTAAATTAATATTATTATTTATACGAGTTGAAAGGAAAAGTAAAATTCTAAATTAAGTTGACCGTTAAAGATTTTCCCCCTTATTAACATAAAAATAAAACAGATTTATAACAGGTTTATTCACATACATATTTACATATCTAGAAACCCGTCTGATAAACCTTTTTATACCTGTGTTATTTTTTATAAATAGGCCGTACAGGAAAAAACTCATACTTATTTTAAATTTTTTGCACTTACTTTAAGCATGAGTCGTACGTAATAATTTAAGTACGAAAGTACTCAAAATAATCCAAAACTGGATTTCTATCGAAAACAAGTACCGGAATTTCTTAAAAAATAGTAAACCATTCTTAAATCAAGTAAATAAAAAAAAGTTGTCATTAATTTTTATTTAAATTAAAAAATTTGTTTACAAAGTATTTCAATTTAATTAATGTGATGATTGAATCAATTATTGTGTAGTCGAAAAAAAATTATATGTAAATATAATTTTGATTAAGTTAACGTTTAATTTGTTTCGAAAAAATTTTTAATTTTAATATTGGGCGATTGCGGAAAGCAATTTTAGTGCGGAAGCAAAATTTGCAATTATTCATTCCGCTTGTGCGGTATCTTTCCGTTGTTGCGGTATCATCTCTACCATTGCGGGATTGCCTTATTATAGATACCGCAATATAGATATTTTTCGCCATTTTGCGTACGTTAAAATTTTACAGCGAGAAGCTAACGGAAGGAATGAAAATGTAAGAAGTAACATTAAATTTAAAAAAAGAAAATTTGGTTTCGTTATTTAAACAAAAAATTTTTATTTGAATAAAATAGATAAATATACAAGCAAATTGTTATTATGAGCAATTTTGTTTTTCAACCGACTTAGCAGTTTCAAACATATTTTAGGGTTTGTTTCCAAGTTTGCAATTTTTCGCGAATTTTAGCCTTGTTCGCAAAATAAGCGATTTCTTTCTGTGATTCTTTGCAGCTTTAAGTATTTTTAATAATTATGAGTATTTTTTATGGGAATTTCCGCTAATTTAGCAATTTTTACCGAATTTTTGCCATTCCTTATACTTTTAAGGGACTTTTAATCAATTTTATGGCTTGTTTGAATATCAAAAATTTTCGCGAATTTTCGCTATTTTTGGAAAAAAAATTTTTTTTTGTTATTTTCCGACAATTTGTTTTTTTAACCGATTTCAAATAAATTTTAGCGTTTGTTTCTAAGTTTGCAATTTTTCGCCAATTTACGCCATGCTCGCGAAGAAGCGATTTTTCACTGTGAATCTTTATAGCTTTACGCTTTTTAATAACACTATGCTAGTTGAAAAAACAGAGAAGACGGGCACCTGGCGTTTTAACATAATTCGGGTACGCTGAATCCAGTGGTGCCCGCGGTTTTTTAAGATTGGCTCTGGTTTTCGAGATATACCGTTATATCGAAAATGGAGGAGGTTGCACAACATACAATCGCGTAACTCAAAAACGCTTTAGCTTATTCAAAAAACTTAAAAAATCGAAATTTCTGTATTGAACATTTATATGGAAGCATTCATATGTTTTTTGTTCTTAACATTTTCTTAAAACATAGTTGCCATATATCTCCACCCCTTAGGGGGGCTTAAAGCAAATTTTATTACGAAATTTCGGTTTTTTAAGTTTTTTGAATAAGCTAAAGCGTTTTTGAGTTACGAGAATATATGTTGTGCAACCTCCTACATTTTTGAAATAACGGTATATCGAAAACCAGAACCAATCTTAAAAAACCGCGGGCACCACTGGATTCAGCGTACCCGAATTATGTTAAAACGCCAGGTGCCCAGCTTGTCACGAAAAAAAAGTGTAAATTTCTTGCACAGTGTAATTATTAGGCTTTGCTATCACCGATAATTAGCAAATTTTTGGGAATTTCCGCTAATTTAGCAATTTTTATCGAATTTTTGCCATTCCTTATAGTTTTAGGCACCTTTAATAAATTTTATGGCTTGTTTGAAATATCAAAATTTTTCGCGAATTTTCGCTATTTTTGCGACATTTTTTTTGTTTTTTTCTTGACATTTTGTTTTTTAACCGATTTAGCGACTTCAAATATATTTTAGGGTTTGTTTCCAACTTTGTAATTTTTCGCAAATTTTAGCCATGTTTCCGTTACCCAGTGGCTTTTTTTTCTTTTACTTTTTGCTGTTCTAACACTATAAGAGATGCTGATCCACAGAATAAAATAAATAAATTAGCTTTTGCGCTCATTTTTACTATTTGAGAAATATATTTTTATTTTTGAACACTTTCATTAAATAATTATTTGATGCAAATATTTCTTTTAGCCTGAACGCATGGAAAACATGAATTAATTAATTTTATTTAACACTGTTTGCCAACTGCTTCATCAAACAAAAATTGTCAAATGTTCGAGCTTAGTTTGAACATTAAACAAAATATTTTTTTGTTTCACACAGTTTGAAGCAAATATCAGAACAAATATTTTCGTCAAATATTTCATTAGTCTGAACGTACCTTTAGAATTACTATTCGAGTCGATCTAAGTATGTCCATCCGTCTGTTAATTGCAATTTTAATTGTTTTTGCAAAATTGTGTGTATGTCCATAAATCATTATAGTTTCCAAAGATAATAACCATGTACTCAAAATTGGTGTTATTGTCATATGCTTGGGCCTTTTCTAATATACATTCTTAAAAATGTAGTCAAAATATTAACAATATTCCGACTTTTCACTTAAAATAGGAAAATAGTCTTCATAACGATATCGTTACGAAAGTAAATTAAAAAATATTTGTAGTATATACCAGAAGCTTAGGCGAATATGAAGTTGCTATAAATCTAAAACTAGAAAGAAATAAAGTACGCCATCTTGCAGAGAGTAGTAGAGCAGATCATTATCGAAAACTGTAAATTTGGTATCCAAGTGGTAGCAAATAAAGGTTGTGAAAGAACTCACGGGAGGTTTTTTTAAAGGAAATAAAGCAACCCGTAATTAAGAGTAACACGTAACAGTAAGTTTTGAAGTTAAATTTTACAGTTAAATTTTACAAAACAGTGATTCACTTTCGATACACATTTGACTTATTTTGCAAAGTGGAAATAATTTCTTAAGGAATTGAATAAATCACTTTCGCCCTAATTGTGTAAACTCAACGCAACGCCAAAAAAAAACATTGAAAGCAAAAACAAAGTCAAAAATATTTTATAATTTTGTTGCTACTTTCTACAAAAATTCATATTGCGTTTTAAAAATTTTTAACGCCACAAGATATTTCTATAGAAAGCAACAACATAATTGTAAAATATTGTTGGTATTATTTTTGTTTTCAATGTAATATAAAGCGTTGCGTTGCGTTTTATACAATACCGGTCTTATTTTAAGCTAAATAATTCATTAAATAAATTATAAAGTTATCGTTTTATTACAGAAAAAAAAACATAAAAAATTAAAGGAATTTCAGTTACCCACATTTTTAAGAACAGTATTCTGCTAGCGTGATCTTGTGCGTGTTAATGTGTAAAATAACGTTCAGTGAAAAAAAACAATTCTTACGTTTTGGAACACGTAACACTAATTTGTCAACATACAAAAAGTCTAAAGCAATTTTTGTTATATACAAAAAACACACACACACACACAAAATGTAAGTAGTCCAACCATATGTTTTTTTTAGCAAACAGCAAACATATTTACATTTTGTACGTACTTATACATTATAACAAAAATAACGTCAAAATGTGCCTGTAATTAATTACACACATACTTATGTTTGTTTTCATTCTTTCAAAACTAAGTGTATCTTTGAATTTTGCAAGGTGTTCTACAGGTATGTGTTGAAAGGAAGGAAATAATACTTTCATATTTCCCCATGTAGCCAGTAAAGGTAAGAATGTATGTATTTGTATATTCGTCCTTTTTCGTTGTCATGCCGGGCTCAATTAATTTTGACGTTAAGGTTTTATAACTATAGTTTTTACCATGGCAATCAAACACTTCCGTCAGCTAATGGTTAACCTTTTGAATGGTTTATGGTTACACAAACCTGTTTGAGTATGATTGAGAGTCATACGTATATACGTTAGATACGTTAGATCAATACACATGTACATGTATAATTTTTGGATATTATGTCTATTTTATTTAGGTGCCAGCAAAGCATCACGTAAATAATGTGTTTATGTATGTTCGGACTTTTTTAGGGTGAAAAATTATATGTAACAGGCACCTTCATTATAACTTATATTTAAAGTGAAATCGAGGAGAAAATTACTAAGAAAGGAATATACCAAATTTTAGATTTTTATTTAATTTTTCGTTATAGATAAAAAAAAAAAATTAATTTATATATTAAAAATTACTCAGCTAGTCATTTTAAAAGTTTTTTAAGCATTCCACCTGATGTTTTTTTTTTTTTTTTTTTTTGTTTCTGGTATACTTCAGCCAAATATTCGCTGAGATTTCTCCCATCACGTCACATTTAACAGATAGTGGTTCATTTGTATTTTGAGCTGTAAGCTTCTCTTTTAGCCGCCTTCCAGAGGTTAAAATTTAATTTTTTGACCTTTTCTCTACTTTTATTTTTAAGGTTTTTTTAAGTAGGTAATAAAAAATCGGCTGATTTAATTTCTAATTACTTAATTTATAATTTTTGTTATAAAAGTCTGTTTAGGAGAGAAATATTTGTATAATATTTGTCATAAAATTCTTTTATTATAGAAATCTTATTAAAAAACGACTTAAAACGATTTTATCGAAAAAAATCAATTTTTCGATTAAAACTCGTTCAATTTGGTTTTTTTTTTTTGATAAACTGATATACTTCATTTATTAAACATTAAAGGGCTGCATGAATAACTTCATTCATGAACATACTGAAATGTTTATTCAATGAAGTTCGTATTCAAACAAACTTCAGACCACTGAACAAACTGTTGTATTATTCATGCTACTAGCAAACACATTACGTTTCATATGGCAAACACAAAGACCTTGTTCAATGAAACGACTTTTGTTTTACAGTTTTCACACTCCCTCATTTTTTTTTTATATAAATACTCAATAGCAATGTTGCCACTTAGTAAATTTATGTAATTTTTTTCTTTTTTGTTACCTTTACAATAATATATGTATGTAATTTGTAAAGCATTTTTTAAATTAAATTTAAATTTTTTCCTAACAACTTTTTTCTGTACTTCCAAGAAAAACACATTTCTAAAAATGTTTTTGAAAATAAAATTAAATTTTTTTGAAGTTTAAAAATTTACATTAAAAATAATTAATTTACATTGAAAACAAAGTCAATTTTGTATTATTTTTATTATTTTAATATTAATGTACTTCCTTATCTTGTTGCTTTTACTCTTCATGGTTATTTTTGTTTTTTTTTTATCTTTCCTAATATTTTTTAATTTCTTTCAACTGGCAATACTGACTTTAAAATAAATGTGTTTTTCCATGAACTTATTCAACATTTATTCAGTGGTTGTTTTGTTTCAGAATTGTTAGTATTCCTATTCTCTTGTTTAAGTAAACAAAAAAACTGCATATTACTCGTCTCTTAAATTTCGTGTGTTTGTTGCTTTCATTTTATTGAATACCAACGAAGCAAATACAAAATTATAATGAAAGTTTCATGAACATCCCAGCAAAAACTTTACTTACCTGATAAGTTAGCAAGTAATGTTGGAGAAATATAAACACTACTTCTTTTTCGGCTGATTAACTACTTATTTTTGTTCGAGTTGTCCACAGAATTCAGTAGTTACAATACACTTACTAGAAGTCACAAAATATCTAGTTATTATTTAACTATCAGTAAGTTGAATTGTAAGTACTTACAATAAACTTACTAGAAGCCAAAATATCACTAGATTTTATTTAATTGGCGCTAGTTCATAGACCTAATAAGTTGTTATGGAGCTAGTTACCAGTAAGTAGATATTCAGTACTGAAAACAAGACAACTAATAAGTAGTTATTTAACTGATTATTAGTAAGCAAATATTCATAACTGAAAATAATAGTAGGGAAAAGTACTTACTGAGCCCATTACTAGCAAGCACTTATTGAGGTTTTCAGAATATTGACAATTACTTACCAGGCAACGTATGAAAAAACTACGACCTATTACCAAAATTCAAAAAGGTTTTCCTGGGATAATTATAACTTTGTATTCGCCTCATTTGTATCCAGTAAGATGAATAACTATGAAACAAAAGCAACAAACCAGTGCTACCACCAGGTAGCACTGGTTTACCCGATTGAAATGAAATTACACCTGATATCAAACTAACGTTTAATTTCACTATGCAGCACATAAAATGCAATATCTTTCTCATGTGGAATTTCTCGACTTTTCGAAACTAACAAAACCATATTTTGGTTTTGCTACTCAAGGTGCCGTTCGAATTTTATGGCCTTATGTATGTATAATTTGTCAGATGCAACAGGGTAAGAAAAACACGTCTGTAACAAACTAAACCAAAAGAATTGTATTTAGTGCCTAAAGGGTGCTAAAATGTTGAAAAAGTTTCAGTTTCTAATATCTTTTCTCACAATTTTCGGCCCACAGCTGCCAAACAGTTGACAATTTAGTAAAGTTATCTTCAGAAAAAATAATCCTTATAATTTAAATCAGAATTCTTTAGAACATCCTAATACGGAAAACTGCTTGTTTATATTTTCCAGCTGTATTAACATCGAAAATTCGAAAAATGTATTAAAAATAATCTATTGATTAATTCATGCGCTTTTTACATTTTGCTAAATTTTTTTTCTTTCCTGTACCGCAATTCTGTAACTTTTTTAAATTGTTGTACATAAAAATATATGGAATATAAATAATATAAACTCCAATCCGTTTTCAGTTTTTTTCTATCACGTATAGTTTTTTTTAATGGGTGGGCTCTGCTAATAACGGGTGGTTAAATTTTAATGGCCGCATTTGGGCGAATTATAATCCAAGAGTGATTATCGAAAAACCAATGCACCCACAAAGAGTGACTGTTTGGTGCGGTTTATGGGCTGGCGGCATCATCGGGCCGTATTTTTCCAAAATGAGGCCGGTCAGGCAGTTAGAGTGAATGATGTTCGCTATCATGAGATGATAACGAACTTTTTATGGCGCGAATTGGAAGATATGGATATGGACGATATGTGGTTTCAACAGGACGATGCCACTTGCCCACAGCTAACGAAACAATGGCTCTTTTGCGCGGCAAATTCAATGGCCGTGTTATCTCACGTGGTGGCGATGTCAATTGGCCGCCAAGATCATGTGATATGACACCGTCGGACTTCTTTCTTTGGGGTTATTGGAAAGAAAAGGTGTAAGTCAATAAGCCAGCAACAAGTCAAGAGCTAAAGGATAAGATCATTCGGCACATTAACGGCATAGAACCTCAATTATGCCTCAGGGTCATCGAAAATTTGGACCATCGGATGGAGGTGTGCCGCCGAAGTCGCGGCGGCCATTTGGCCGATATTTTATTCCATACATAATTGAGCCATACCAATATTATCATAATACAAAGAAATGAGAATAATTTCCTAAATAATTTGTGTTTTATTCAAAATCAACATAGGCCCTTAAAATTTAACCACCCTTTACATCGGTTAATCGGTTCATCGACTGAAATTAACCGGTTTAATCGTTAAGCGAAAAAAGCCAATTTTAAGTTAACCGATCAGTTAGTCGGGTAGTAATTAATCGGTTAACCGTTGATCGGTTGATCGGAATGAATACCCTAGTAGTTAGGCTTTTTCTTATAGTCCTCCAAAAATTAGGAAAATCAGTGTGACCTCAAAAAGGTGGCATTAGTTTTTGGAAAATAGCTTATTTAGACTTTGCGATGCCGCTTAGCCATATATGGCAATAATGTGGCTAAGAGTCTGCCAAATAAATTTTTTTAACATTTTGTGCCAACAAAAATAAACTTTTCCCTGCACTTTTGTTGAAATTTTTTATTAAATTTTTTTTCGAATAACTTACAGGGACTCCTAATTTTTTACTAAAACTATTCTACAAATTTGTAGCTACGCTAGTCCGTGTGTTTTTCCAAAAGTCTTCTTTCATCGCATAGTGTTATAGACCAAATTCCCTTAAATTTCGTAACATCACTTAGGTTGGAAAAAACCTGTTTGGGCCAAATAAAGTCATTAGAAGGTATTTGGAAACTAAGAAGAAGAAACTGAATTGATTTGGCTATACCCTTAGAAAATACGCTCAGGAAATATTTTGACAATCTTTGGACGGGAATCATCAAGGCAAAAGAAAGAAAAAATTACGTGAGAACTTGTTAAAAGGAAACTTAGCGAAGGATGTAGAAAGCAGAGGAAAATTTTGGAACAAAGTAAAGTCGATACCCAATTATAGAAAATCTTGAAGAAATTTTTTGGAGGTGTCTCGCTCCGCAAGAAGTTAAGCGGTGAAGGAGTATCGGTTTGTTTTGGGGAGAACGTTTGCATGGTTGCGAATTGAAAACGTAAACTGGTAATTACCATTTTCAATACCAAATTTTTCAATCAAAGAATTTTAAAAAGGCGTGACCTGTAATTTGGACAAACAGTTACATAGGTCGAATCAGAAAGTGAACCTGAGTCGATTTATATACTAAAAGGTGGATGCTTTGGGGTATTTATGTGGAGCACATTTATAGTATTCATTAAATTAGGATAAATTGGACCTTTATTACACAACCAAGCTCTTTAAAAGTCATCGTAGTTCTCCTAAGAACTTACGCTTTTTTGAAAGATGAGTTAGAAAAATACGTTTCTTATTAACCCCTTTAACTTTGGAAAACATCGTTTAAAAAGCCCTCAAAATATTTACATTTCATTTTTCATTTCTACTTTAAAAATGCATTAATATCTTAATACAAAGGAACTTGTTCAAATACATTCGTACAAATATGAGATCTGTGATTTTTTTATATTTAAATAATTGCTACATTTATTTTTCGCTCATTAAAATTACATGAGCTGAAGACAGACCCCTTTTTTATTTTATAAATGAAGTAGAAGAATTTTGTGCTTTTTATAACGTTTTTATTTTCGTTTTCTTAGAAATCCTCTGCTAATGATACTTTGTAGGTTTTTAAGCCTAATAAATTTCTGCCTAATTAATAATCTTCAATGTAACATAAAATTGTTTAATTTCTATGACTTGGGTAACTTTTTGATATAAATACTTGTTCAGTTGTAAAAGTATGTGCAAAGCATTTTTTTTCTTAAGTAGATATAAATTACACTGATAAAAAAAAGAAACTGATTTCTAAAGAAAATTGCGTGAAATTTTAAAAAAAAAACTACTTAATAAACACATCTGCATTTAATTCATAAGGACAGCCAGCGAACGTTTTAATACATTTAGGCCCGTTTTTACAACTTACCAATAGTTAAACGTAAATTGAGCGATAAGTTAAAAAAAGGTCAATCCTACCCGGTAGGTTCAAGTTAAGTTTTAATAATGGAACACTTTTTATGCTGCCGATAAAATCCTAACTTAAGCCATCAGAAAGTTGTGAAAACTAGGGTTAATGGTTATAAGCAATTGAAATTTTTTTTATTAATTTTTTTTATCCAATCCCGCTAGGCTCTACACTATTTTTGGGGTCATTTTGGAACTTAATAATACCCCAGGAAAAACTTTTTGAATTTTGGTAATAGGTAGTAGTTATTTCATTCGTTACCTGGTAAGTAGTTGTCATTACAATTGTCATTATTCTAGAAACCTCAATAAGTAATTGCTAGTCATGACCTCAGTAACTACTTATTACTGCCATTATTTTTACTACTATATATTTGCTTGCTAATAATCAGCTCAATAACTTCTTATTAGTTGTGTTGTTTTCAGTACTGAATATTAACTTACTGGTAACTAGCTCAATAACTACTTATTAGGTCTATTAACTAGCGCCAATAAAATAAAAATTAGTTACTTTTTAGCTTCTTGTAAGAACTTCCAATTCAACTTACTTGCAGTTAAATAATAACTAGATATTGTTGGACTTCCAGTAACAAAAATAAGTAGTGTTTATATGTCTCCAACATCACTTGCTAACTTACCAGGTAAGTAAAGTTTTTGCGATGATTTTATTCGTTTTAAGCGATTTTTAAATTTATCTTAGGCCCTTTGTCCTATTTCTGATATTTTTTTTTTAGCGCAATTTGCTACTTTTTATTAAAGATATAGGTCCAGTTATTAGATTAAATGTTGTTCCATTTTCTTCTTTGATTTTACAGATTTTTTTGGTACATGTTTAGTACAGGTTTTAGTTTCTGTGTTAGATTCTTAAAAGTTTATCGATTTTGGTGAATTGCCGTAGGAACACAAGAGCACCGTATGAATGTAGTAGCATACAACATGGCAGTGTTGCCAAAACTTGGTGACCAAAAATGGCTAAATTTACGGGGAAAATGGCTAAAAATTTACTTAAATAAGGCAAATTTTTTTTTATAAAAACACATTAAAATTCATTAACAAAACAAAAATAATTCATTAGTTTTTTACAACACAGAAAAAATTAAAAATTTTCTCTAATAACCAAATTTATACCAAATTCATAATATCAAGCAAACAAGTTGTTGATTTTGCACCTATTACCAAAATGATTATATTGATTACTAAAAAATTTAAAATTTGTAAAATTTTTTTCAATAAATGATATTTTTAAATTTAACTAAAAAAATCATCAAAAAACTTTGTCATTTCAAGGCATGTGTTAATTTATTTAATTAAATATTGACAATTCCCAACAACAATTCTACAAGTTTAAATTATTTTATTTTAAACGAAAAAAAAAATCAAATAATATTTTTTGATATTTAAATAATATTATAATTAAAAATTTATTTCAAAACAACTAAAATGTTAATTAAATCACAACTATATTTTTCATTTGCTTTCAACTAAAAAAAATAATTGATTCAATTAACACATTAATTAAATTTAAATACTTTTTAAACCATTTTTTTAATTGATAAAACACTTTTTTCTGTGAATAAAATTGTAAATTGACATCAATTTGTAACTTAAAAACAAACGAAAATTAAGTATTTTTTTTAGCATTAAAACAATTAAATCGTCGATAAATTCGATGTCGATATTGTTAATCTCATATAAATCACTTGTACCTATAAGTTTTAAATATTTTGAAGGTAAATCATAATCATGACAACATTTACCCAACCTTTTGGTTAAAAATCTCCAATAAATATAAAAAAAGATAAAAATATTTTATTGTTATGGTAAATATATTAGCCAAATTGATAAGATCGAAGTAACGGTTGCTTAATGTAACCTATTTCACAAATTACTAATAACGATGTTTACTTGGCGAAATACCGTCTCTTCTTCAGCATTATGCTGGATACAGACAGTGACTCTACATCAATGCAGTCTCTAAATATCAAAACGTTTTGATGTTGATGAAGTCTCAAATGAGTGAAAATTAATGATATTTGTTAGATTGCGAAAATGCCTGGTGAGAGCATCTTTAAAGTTAATTACGAAAACTCCAAAAATTTCTTGTAGCCACCTGCACTGTTGTATTTTTTTGGTGAAACCTGATCGTTTTTAGCGATTTTCAACATTTGTAAGAGTTACGATTTAAATTAAATTTTAGTTGTTAAGAATTGATATTATTTTAAATTTTATAAAATTTTATAAGAAAATAAAATGTATTGTACGGAAAAAATTATTTATGGCTAAACATGTTGGAAAATGGATAGCTAAACTCATTTTTTAATGGCCAAGCAAGGTGAACAATGGCTAAATCTAACAACTAAATGGCTAAATTGGCAATACTGCAACGTAGACACGTTGTCAAATTATAACGTATAAAATTTAAAGCAAAGGTATACAGTAAATGGCGTAAACGTAAAAGCGTAAGTATATATATCTTATTCTATTTCAAAAGCCGGCTGCGCCCGTATTATCATAGAGAAAGAAAAAAATAATCAGCATAATTATAAATAAAAATTCCCCGGGAGTTTTTTCACTTTTTCCATTTTTCCTATTTAAAATCCATTGAAAAAATGGGAAAAGGGAAATAATTCCCGGGGAATTTAAATTCATAATTGTGATGAAAATTAAGTTATTTTTCTGTTTTCAAATTGAATATTTAAAAAAAAAAAAATTTACTACAATTATAATTATACCCTTCACCGAAGGTTAAATGGTGTAAATAAATTAGGCGTTTCAACAATATTAATGTTGACTCTAAAAAGTACTTGTGAGTAGCGAAGTTGATTAAACAATGTCTTTCTGTCTGTCTGTCCGTGTGTATATTAATAAAAAAGGGGTTTCCGAAGACCCCAGACATAATGGGGACTAGGTTGGTATATATTTGTGTCACACATACTCCGCTTAAATTTGCCATTGAAATTCAACCAGATCGGTCTATAAATTATTGAGATATAAGCATAAACCGACGACTGCCTCTAATTTTCCCCATAAATCGCTTGTTGTTGTTGTATTTTATTTCGTTTTTCCAAATATATGGATAACGGCAATAGCCAAGGTTTCCAAATTATTTAAAAGCATCTTTATTCTCAACACAAAACCTCTCTAAAAAATGGGCGGGATTGAAGAAGTGGATGTTGCACTTCCCATACAAACACATTATAAATTTCTGTACAGCTAGAGATTGGAGAAGCGGGCGTGGCGCAAAATGTCTAAAGAACGGTATTTTTAGAACTTGCTGTTCTTATCGCACCAATGTTAAGGGCATATAATAGGGGTCCCGGTATGGTTTTAACCGTAATGGAAACCACGGTTTTAAATGGCTAAAAAATGAAACCGCAAACCGACAAAAAACCTCGGTTTTCTGCTTTTACTTAAAAAATATATTTATGCGTAAAGAAATCGCAAATTATCAGGCCTGTCACAGAAATTATTTCCAATCGAAAGTGGAAGTGATTTCATATCTTGCTTCGCCAAAAACCATCGGAATTGATTTCTGTGACAGGCCTGTATATATAAGACTCGTAATTCTTATAAAAAAATTGTCGAAATCTTGAAAAAACTTGTATTTTAAGCAGAGCTCCAAAAGAATTTATTTATAGATTTCTTTTTTTTTGAAGATTTTTTTTTGTGTATTATAAATTTCTTGAAGAACTTTTTTTATAGTATCAAAATTAAAAAAAAAACACTCAAAAATATCAAAATATGCAAAAAAAAAATATGCATTGAAAACCAAAATATACAAAAATATGCATTTTCCCGAAAATACCAAAAAATTTGGCAGCGTATTAAACCTTTTTTTACTTATTTAATTATACTAATTTTATTTCAGAAGATCTGGAGTTTAGAAGCATTTCAAAACAAAATCGAAAACCGAACCGAAACTGTACGGTTTTAATCATTTTAAAACCGATATCGCGGTTTCACATTTTTACGGTTTTTAGCAAACTCTAGTATATAAAATGCGGCATAGCCGAATATAGCACTCTTACTTGTTTTTCTAATATTATTTTCCAAAGAAAATAACACATGTACATACGGTTACGACGTATGACACAATTGTGTTCCAAGCGTTATATAAGTTTAGAGTCCTTTTTGTGTATTTGTGTATAAATATTATTTCTAGGCCTACCTTTTGGTAGACCGATCGTTCGTCTGTCCGTCAGTATACTGATGATCGTCTGTCCGTCCAGCTGTTTGTTCATGTAAACCTTGCGCGTCCACGTCACAATTTTGATGATAATTTACAGAAATTTAACACATGTGTTCTTACTGTCACATAGACAAAGCACATTAGACATGGTTAGAGTTGGTCCATAACTTCACATAGCCCCATTACAAAATATTTTCTGGAATACGGTATTTGTGTCCATAAACTTAGTATTATGCAACTTGGCCCAAAACTAATCTATTGTAGCCTTAATCATTTTAACAAATGCAATAAAATAATTACTTCCGAAAAAAATTTTTTATGCCATCGCTTTTTTATGAATTTGTGTATTAATATCAAAATTAACTACGACAGGTTCCTTGTAAACCACTTGCCTAAAACCACTTTAAGACAAAAAAAAAAAAAACAAATAGTATATATAGACACCTTAAATGCAAAAAAAATCGATATAGAATTTTTGATTGGTTTTGGTTCGCTTTATTAAACTTCATGTTCACAATATATTTTAGATCCCTGCAATCAAAAATGGCGACTTATTAAAGAAATTCGAACGCCAAGTACACCTTGTTGTTATTGATTTTATTGTAAAGTTTTTTGCTTCTCCTGGAAAATAATAAAAAGTGTTGTTACGCCCTTTTGCATTTTAGGTGACGATATGTAGATTTAGACAACTAAATAATCTTTAGCACAAATAATTTTTCAATGAATATTAACCTCATAACATAATTTTGTTTTGGGGAGTCCATGAGTGCCCAGTAGTGGGATTCTGCAACTTTTAACAATAACAACTGTTGCTATAATTGTCAACCTATTGTGTTGTTTGCACTAACGATTATGCGATTCTGTAAATTTTTCTTAACAACATAGATAAAAATAAACGTAAAGTGGCATCACTGTCACAAAAATGGCAAAATAACGAAAGGCACAAAGAGGAATACAAAAAGAAAAAAGCAATCATATAATTAAAACTAAACAGATTTTATTTATTTTTTAAAGAAGGAATGTAAAACATTTTAGCTGTAAAATTAAATTAATAAAATATGTTATTATTCGACCTTTCCAATTTTAAATATATAAAAATTAATCAAGCTCGACCCCAGTGTTTTTTTTGTAAATAAATATTCCTTTTTATTTAAATATTCCTTTTTATTTAAAGGAATATTTATTTACAAAAAAACACTGGCCTCGAGCTTGATTAATTTTTATTTATGAAAAATTAAATGATAAATATTCAATGGTCCTTTGCAAGTTATATTTTTTCTTTAAACTTATTTTTTTTCGATATTAAACAATAAATAAACAACACTAAAAAAGTTGTCATTTACTAAACACAAACAGCTGAATTTACGATAACAAGTGTTGTCTAAAATGTTACAGAATGGCAAAAACGTTAATTTGCTTGTTAAATTTTTTAACAGTGACAACTATTGTTTAAACATTTTACAGAATCGCAGTACAAGAGTCCTTAATAGGGTACACATTCGAAAATGTTTTTCTAAATACTTATGGTAGTTTAATATTTTAATTAAACTTTCTTCCTGTGTATTCATAATTCATAGCAATTTCTTATGTTGATGAAATCATTAAAGTGTTAAACCCAGTTAATTATTTGTACATTTTTTTTTCGTCAGTTCTTCCCTTTTTTCATTATCTCAATTATAACATTTCTATAGACTTCATATAATAGTATAAACAAGTTGTTGTAAACAAATTAATTTTATACCAAAATATATGTATTTAGGTTTACAAAAAAAACAAACTTAAATACGTTTTTCTTTCACATAACAACCCAACTAAATTATCCCTTAATAAAAATATAAGAAAAAGAAAATGTAGAAAATCCTCTTAAGTGGTAATAAACTGGTACTTGAAAAAATTTTCTTTAAAATGTGTTGGTTTTACCAACTAAGAGTCTCTTCTTGACTTTAAATAGTTTTTCCTTTGCAAAGATTCAATGTTTGGATGTGGATGATTGAGCAAAAAAGATACTGCATATGAAACAGATTGTGAATTAAAACTTTACAAAATATTATTAATTAACTAAAGACTACTCAGGAATATTTACTATAAACGTTCAACCTTTTAAAGCATTAGTTTTTATGATGTGTTCAAAAAGAGTCCTTTTCTCTCTTTAGTTTGAAAATAAGGACGAATAAAATTATGGAGCAATATTTAGTTTTGTGATTTTGTTAATTTGTAAAGTTGTTAAGAGGTTTGGATTAAGGTCTTGTAAAACGAAAATTGAATGAAAAACTGTTAAGTAATACAGATTTTTGTTTATAGGATGTATAATTTTTAAACTTGTTTTAATTTTGCAAATGATAAAGATGCCTAATTTAAAAAAATATAAAAATAGATTTTAGATGATATTCAGTAATTTGTAGAACTCAATGGCTTGAGAATATAAAATAAAAAGAATTTAAATAAAGCGATATATATATAATCTCGCTTATTTCTTTTAACGATTGAAATATCTCAATCTGACTTCATTCTTGCAAAGTTATCGCCAATAACATGTCCAAGACTCAAAATTTGTAAGGAGTTTCTAGTTTTTATGACAGTACAGTGGACCGTGATTAGCCGCGATCTATTAGAGATACACCAAATTGCGGTGCAGGTTTTGTAACAGATAAACTCAATATTGTAATTATGATCTATAACCACGTTGCTCAGCACCCCACCTGCAAAAAGTGGTTTTGTTAGTAGACACTAATACACATTTGGCAAGTTTTAGTTAAAATGATTAAAAAGAGCAACAGCTTTAAAAACCCTAATACAAAAGTTGTAGCCAAATCAGGTTTGAAACCGAGATCTTATCACTACGATATCCTTAAAGGATCCTAACCAAACCCCAGACCAAGTCTAATGACATCCGGGAGCTTTTTGATTTTTTCGTACCAGATTTGAGTCTAGTCAGCCTCGATCTTTCGGATATATGCCAAATATATGCTTTCTTATGATACGCTTGAGGTTTTGGCTTCACCTATTGACTTCACAAATGAAATGCGAATAAAGTGCAAAAATTATGGACAATGTCTGTCATACATCTTAAGGCCATTGGATGCAATATGGCTCTAATAAATATCAGATATAGGGATTATTTTAATCTTAAGCCCTTGGAATATCCTGCTAAAACATGGGTTTTGATACGATATAAGTCATATGGCATTTGCTACACTAATAAAGCGCGTCCTTTATATTCGCTATTTAAGTTTATTTTTTATCCATCTCTCTCACTGATGTCTTCCAAGCAAGAATAAATTTTTATTCAATATAATCTATAAATGCTCGCATTGATGTATTTTTCTCCCATCATAATAATATTTATAGGTCGCATAGGAAAAATGCTGGGAGATGAAATTTTTATCAAATGTGCTTCATTAGGTTTTAGGTATTGAACATAAATTAAATCTGTCCATTATGGTAACGTAATTGTTTCATTAATAGCAGTGTCGCCAGCTCAAGGAGCCATAAAAGCACGGTACCCGGTAAAAAAATATGCTCAACAAGGAGCAGGTTTTAGTTATGAATTCATACTTGAAATCGCTTCAAACCTGCTGATGGGACGCCTGATTTTTGTATGGGGCGTTCCCGATTTGGAAGACTATTTTCTGCTGACAATAAGCGCTTCTTTTAACATAATAAAACATGCAAACAAAGCACGCCTAAAGTGCTTTTTTAAGGGCTTACTATAGTAGCATATTCATTTTTTGCTTTTAATTGTTTAAATACCTTTTTCGATCATTTTCGTAAACCATAAAATATTTTTATTTTTTTTTTCGCTTTAAGCCCACCTTCGTTGTCAGCACTAAAATAGCAGCTTTTTTGTATATTTTACCTGTTATCATTTACTGCTGTGTAAGAGCTCTCTGTTTGGAGCGCTCGATTATGCGCTTCTTCTCTTAAGTGCTTCAAAAAAAACCATTTTTTTTACTAGGTAAGCATATAAAAAGGGGGTAAAAGTTTAACAATTTAAAGATTGGCGGGCAAAAAAGCACTAAGCAAGTTCCAGGTTGATGAACGTTAATCATATCATTCTTTAACACTGTAACTGATCCAGAAAACTCTGGCTGTTTAAATTATTCTTCAGTTTCTAAAAAAAAATTTTTATGTATAATTTACTTTTTTATATTTTGGTGTTTGGCGCAACTACGTTTACATTTTGCAACAAATAGGATAACATTTGAACAACATGGGCCTAAAATACAATCTTATATGCTTGCTGGTGTTACGTTACAAAAATTGAGACTATTCGCTGGAAATGCCCATATTCTATATACATAATATCCTTAACTGCATTGCTATTTATGTACATATATTAAATAAATATTTGAAAAAAACCTACAACTTCTTTCTATTTCACTCAAATGCAGTACTCAAATACAGCGATGAATGTAACGTTATGTTACAACTATTGCTTAAATGATAAAAAACAGTAATAAAAAAATTTCAACGCGAAGAGCACAAACGCAAAAGCGAATAGTTCAGATTATTTAAAATGTTGTCACTTTGAAAATATGTGATACATTCCGCAGACTTTGGCATTTTCGTAGACGGGAGTTAAAACCGCTTCCGTTTTCCTTAACGTTCTCATCACTTTTTGTTTGCAAATATCTTAGAAATTACTTATGCAAAAACAGATGTAATACTAAATATCGTGCTACTTAAATACTATTTAAAAATAAAATTCTACTAGGAACCAAATCAGGGCCTGAAATATACGACAGAGTAAAATTTTTGTGACATATCCGGGGCAGAAATTACAACTCTTCTTAATATTATGTACCGCCACGACCCTATAAATACAAAATTTTTACTCTTCCAAAAATATTGGTACCATCAAAAAATAGGGGAATTTCCATAAGCAAAAAGTGTGGCAAATATAAGATAATATGTATTTTTTCGACTCCAACACACTTCTTCGGAAAATTAATTTGAAATTCAAAAAAAATAAAAAGCAGCTTATGTGGCACAAGTTTCAAGAACAGCAATTTTTCCGGATACCTGTGTCAATAACCTGAAATTAATGCAAATATCGCACTCGCATCCCACTAAGCGACCAAAACTATCTTAAAGGAAAAGACCTAAGCTTTCTTTTGAGTAAAAAAAAAATACCCTTTTCAAAAATAAACAAAAATAATTTTAAATTTAAAAAAAAAAAAAATATTTAAAAAAAAACAAAAAAAAAATTATTAAAGGACTTATGTGATTAAGATTAAAGTTTTTAGATTATTTATCTTTTTGTTTTTATTATTATTATTACAAATAAATAAAAAAAATTTAATTTGTCAACATCTCTATAGAAAGTGATTTTATTCCTGGGATTAACATATTGTGGGTATTACAGTATCGATGGAATGAAATGCTAGTTCGGTATGTTATATACCGTCGGAAAGGTTAATTTGTCTAGTTTCTCAGCATAAGTTTTATTTTAAAGATTTTAGAAATACTTACACATAAAAAGAACAAAATCCAAAATAGTGCATATGCTAAAAATTGAAAAACCCTCGTCTTGAGTTAGAAATTATTTTTTTTTTATACATATTTTTTTTATACATATCCCACTCGCATCCCACTAAGCGACCAAAGGTAACTAAAAGGAAAATACATAAGCTTTCTTTTGAGCAAAAAAAAAAAAATACCGTTTTCAATAAAAAATAAGTTTAAAAAAATTTTAAAAAATACAAAAAAAAAAAAATTTCGAAAGCTTGAAGAAATAGCTATCTAATTTGTTTGGGACAAATTTTGCTAACACCAATATATAATAAGTTACATGGATGAGAAAGAACACCGGTTTGGCCAAAATGTCAAATTTCGACCCCCTCTTACTCAGAAACTTTTTAACCGATCGTGTTGAAAATTTGTGTCTAAATTAATATCCAATAGGACTAACCTTGGTGCAAATTTAATCCAAATCGGAAGACATCGATTTAAAAAGTTGGGTCACTTGACAAGAAATCCCCCATATATAAAGTTCAAAATATTTTCAAATTCTGTTTATCAAAGTTATATAGATCCAACATTTAAAATACCTAATTCTGACGAGACAAATCTAATTACGAACGTACGATTAAAACATAATGGAAACAAAATGTCTGCTTTTTTCGCCGCCCTAAGTTAACTGACAATATAATAACGAAATAAAATTTTAAGTAACTGACAAAAAACAAAAAAAAAAAAAAAAGTGAGTGATTATAACCACCGGTCGGCGAAAAATGGGTTAAGAGAAAATATGATAACATTTTTTTAATTATCAAAGTTGTTTTTGGTAATACAGTTATTTATTAAAAGATTTTATTTGTTGTGCTTAATTCCCTATTTGTATTCTGGAAACAACTGAAAATTTATTGTTGGAGGATAAGCTGTTTCTATGCGCATTTCACTGGTTGCTTAGGCCAGATCATCAGGAAACGTTTTTCCCAAAAAATTTTAGAAAAGAGAAAAATATCAGCAAATAAGACTACAGAGGGAATGAGAATTACAAACACTCAACAAGTCTTATTTGCAACGATATCAAAGCTTTAACAAAATTCCAACAATAAGACAGTATGTTTATCTTTTTTTACATTTCCCACTTAGAACTAGAAAAATGGAAATAAATTTTTGGCCACCAGTTTTTCTTTAATACAACTGAGATGGTGGATAAATACACTATAATAAAATTAATTGGAGGGTTTTTTTTTATAATACTATCGGTGAAAAAAAGTTTTTTAATAACATTTAAATTTTTGGTCACGGTTAACCTTTTGCTGGACATGCCCATATATTTCAAAAAAACAATTTTATTGAATAAAAAAATCTTCAAAAAATCCTATATTAGATTATTAAGGTTAACAAAAAATTAATTGAAAACTTACTTTTAAAAAAGATAACCGTTCTTTTCAAAATGGGTATTAGCCACTGCTTCGGGAATTGGGAAGGGAAAAAAGCACGAAATAATATCCGAAAGATACCAAAATGGCAACGCTGATTATAAGCTTAGATCAGCGATAGGTAAATTCAGGGCCCCGTACCGTTGTCTTCTCTTTATTACGTACGTGTGCACACACATTGTGGAGAATTTAACAACATTAATAACAACATAAAATGTATACATCCCTGCGGCAAACTTTTGGAGGTCTTGATTTTTAAGGTCTTATTCTTTTTAGATCTAGTTATCAAGCTCTGGTGATTTTACGGAAGGATGTTTACATACATTTTGTGCACTTAGTTAAAAAAAAAATCACATTCCAAAGACAAAACAAGAAAAACCAAATCAATTAATATAACTGCAAAATGTGAAAGGAAAAAGAAGTGACCTGCTGAGGAAGGCCTCTGATCAGGCCTTCTGAAGAAGTGAACGCTTAAGGCCTTGGCTGACTAGGACATCGTGTGTTAAAAGTATATGAGTATGAAATGGGGTAAAGGTCTTGTGTCTGATAAGTAAAGGCTTCCAGAAGGCCTGCTTACTCCTTCTTTTCGTCTCTGCCCTCCAAGCAATTGGTAGAGTATTTTTTGATTGTCTACGAATTTTAACTACTTCGGCATATTTGGTTGTTAAACAGTAGATTTTTCGGAATATAACAACAATAAAATGCGTTAGAATCGATTTATGTGTTCTTAAATTATTCTTTTTTCGACACTTTAAAGAGTTGTTAAGATTATTGTAACAGTTATATGATTACAACAATAGCAATATTGAACATTTCTCACATTATATTGACTTCTTCGCAACCATTTGCTGTTAAATAGTGAATAATACAAAAGAAAAATGCGTAAAAGAGGACAGTTTGTATTTAAATTGCAAAGGTTGGTGGTACGTGTGTGTAAAATAATATAAATTTATAAAATTATGAGAAATAAACTGAAAATTTAAATATTTTAAAAATTTAATTGTTATAATATTGTACTTAAAATGAGGACCCCGCGAAATCCATATGTTACCGAAAAGCGTTTAAGTACACGAAAGTTGTATAAATAAGAGTACAAAACAGCCCAAACGTGTTCTTCGGTTAGATTGGGTAAATTTTAAATAATTTCTCATATAATCATTTTTTTTAGAGCCAATGAAAATTAGATTAAAAAAGTGGTTAATTGTCTTTTTTTAAAGGATTTTTGTGATAAAACTTTGTTTAACTGTTTGTTTATTTAATGACTTTAAAAATTTTTGTGGAAAATTAGTGTTTTTATTTAATTTTTTTAGTGAAATTAATGTTATCAGTGAAGAAAATTTGTAAAATAAGTACTGCAAAGGTGTTAGTGTTTGAGCAAATTTGTCATTTTGTGTAAATTCCTTTAAAAAAATTTGGGCAACATTAAATTGTTAACTGTAAAACATTAACAGCTATTTTGTTTAAATGCACTGCAGATTTTTTAATATTTGTAAAAGTTTAAGCTTATTTATTTTATATTTTACTCAGACTTTCCCTACAAAATCAAACAAAGATAAACAGTAAAATGGCTCTCTTTTTATTATAAAAAATAATTAGAAAACATTTAACTTCAAAGCAGTACTTTTTGAAGCCAAAAGCGATACTACTTCATTTGGTTGATATTAAACTACCAAAGCGCTCTAATTCGTCATAAAATATAGACACTAAGTGGATTATAAATCCAAGTGTCCCACTATTGCCATAGTGGGACACTTCTTCCCGAACGATGTAACTACATCAGTAAGAATTGAATAGCAAAAGCGATAGATTTTTGCTAAATGGGGATTATTAGATTATTTGTCCATCGAAATTGCTTGCAGGGAAGGATTTGATGTAACCCTGCCTTTACACATGCAAGTTATTACTTGCAAGTAGTGTATATGTATTATCAACGAAAATGTCGAAGAAATAGCCGAAAGTCTTGCAAGTAGCTTGAGTGTTTACAGAGTCAGTTGTAAGTTTATTTTTCAAATGTTCTCGAAGCGAAAACATCTTATGAAAAAAGCTTAATTTTTGGGTTAAAAGAAACCTTATCATGTTAATGTTATCGCGAAATTTATTTAATAATATTAAATATAAATAATTTAATTATTTCTTTATTTTATTTTTGGTCCATCTTGATGAAAAAATTATGTTTATTTTTAAAATATGTGAATCCAGTATTGCCGTAGTTACCGATATCATAAAATTTCTGAGAAAATATTTTGATTAACAATTTTTTTTTTTTAAATACTTGCAATTTATGTTATAAAATACCATGAAGATGTGTAACTTTGTAGTAGTGTTTTTTCTTATTTTGTTTTTATTTTTAAAAACACACAGAAAATCAACTATAAACATAATTTTTATATTACTAAGTACTAATAATATGATACCAAAGGCATCCACGGTAACACTGTTTCTTTATTTGTCACTTTACTTGCTGCAAGTGTCAAAAATTTACATGCAAGCGAATTCTCTTGCAAGTTGGGCTGCAAGTACGAAAAATGTGATGGTCTTAGTAAAAATGTGCGAGTGTATTGCGTTTTTCGAACTTGCACTTGAATATGCAAACGCCGGGTAAAACGCATACACCTCCAAAATATAATTGTATAGGTTGCCTATCGCTGGCTTAGAGCGTTCCGATCCTTTGTCTATTAAAAAACATATTAAAAAACCACGTATACGCATCAGGTACTCTATAGATAAATACTATATAAAACACTGGTACGTATGATTAATATTTAACATAACAATATTAAAAATACGTACAGGCTACTGTAGATCAGTGATGGAAAATTCAGTACTATGGTACTATTTTCAGTATTTTTTCTTTTCGTAAATACCACAGTACCCCCACGTCAGTTTTAGTACTCTTTTCTTTTTATGCTTATAAAGAAATTCAGGGTGATATTTTTTATATTGACAACATATTCTACGTGTCAATAACATACAGGGAACACATACAATTTATTGTTATTTTTCGTTTCATGTTTTCTGTTGCAAAAATATTTGTATTCTGCAAGCACCAATGACATTTTAAATGCGTGTTTCGATAACTGTATAGCGTAGTATGTTTTCACTATATTTACTCACCAATATCTAACAAACATATTTTGAACACCACTAGAACATATGTATGTAATAAATGTTTTGATCGGAAATTAAGAACGAAAATTAAACGATGCACTGAAACTTTGCAGAAAAGGAGGCGGCTTCCAATGGGTAAAAAAAAACATTTTTAGAAAATATATGTACATACATACACACAGAAAAAATATCAATGTCAAACTAACCAGGCGCAATGCTGATTGAAAATCAGGGGAATGTGTTCACAATCATTCTAAAATAAAAACATATGTTGTCTTCTTTTCACTGTTTTTCAGACTCAAACTAAATTGATTTTACATTAAATTCACGTTGCTTCAACTTGAAATAACCTTGGAACAACGTGATTCGTAGTATTATTTCCATATCAACGTCATTTTGCTCTCAATTTTACTGAAATGTTAAAGTTATTTTAAAAGAAAAAATGTTGTTCGCAAGTTATTGTAAAATCATGTCAGATTAACATGAAATAACTAGTAAGTGAAATCACTGCCGAAAAATGTTAAATCAACCGCGTTTTAGACGATTTTACAATAATTTTTTTCTGTGTGTATGCACTTTTGCATTTACATATATTTTTATATCAAAATGAATTAATTTTTTATTTTTATTTTTAATTTTTTGTGTTTTTTGAGTATATTGTTTTATAAAAAGTACCAATATGTTGAATAAAGTACTCTTTTGCTTGGTGGTGAGTACCATCTCAATTTTTAAATTTTCCATCACTGCTATAGATATAAACCACTAAGTATTTTAAATGGGGTTTGTTAATCTTAGTAATTTATTATAAAAGCCAAAAATAATTCAAAATTATTCGGGTATCCTGTTTTGAAGTGGAGGTGTTTTGCATCGATCAGATAAATGGTTCTCGGACGAAGCAATATCCAACCACTTTTTTCTGAATAGGTTTTGAATTCTCTTCTGACATGGCGCTGACAATACTAAAATCTACGGCTTCTTGTTTGGTTACATTATCCGGTACTTTTTCTAGCACAGTTTGCTTTAACCGAATCAACGGCGTTCAGGTCAGGTTCCCTGAGATCGTTTTAGTCGATTTTAGGAGCACACAATATAGAGCTTATCTATATACGACTTTTGCGTTGATTAGGCTTATTGACCTGTGGTGCGATTCACTAACTTTTAACGAACCGACAATCGTAATTTTTGTCGACATATATGTACTCGTATATTCGCTTGCAGTAACGATAGTGTGATTATGTAATTTATTTCAAACGATTGTAAACAGCTGTAGTTTTTGTAACATCTCTGTCAACAAAATGTTAAAATAAGAAAAACAAATGAAATTGTGCTAAATTTACGGTTTTTATATTTTTCTTGTGAATTTTACATTTAGAATTTTGTTTATAATTTGCTTTTTTTTTGTACATTTTGAACTTAGAATTTTCTTATTGTTCATACATATACATATGTATGTATGTATATAAGAAATCTGGCTTAAGCCACTTAAAACATAAAATACACGTTATCCATTAAATAAACCAAACGTAAATTATTGTCGTTAAAATAACAAAAAATAAACAGCTTAGAGTAACAGCTGACTTTAATCGACAGCGAATATCGTTGAAAATGTTACTGAATATCAAATTCGAAAAATGTTCTTTAAATTTATATTAACGATACGTTTATCGTAAAAAAAATAGTGAATCGCACTACTGCCACTATATACGATTTATATTCTTCGGGTTTATATAATGCATCCATTTTTCATGGTCAGTAATGATTCAGCGCAAATTGACCTTTTTTGCGCCTCAGGTAAAATCTGAGATAGCCTTACCGTGGGCATAAATGATATATAAGTTTTAAAGACACAACGCAGCTTTGTGCACCTAAAATAAAGAAAAATGGAAGCATAACTTGGAACAAAAATTTCTTTATGTATCGAAGATTTTTATCTTAAATAACGAAATTTTAAAAAAATAAGAAAAATTCATATTTAAAGCAAAATGAGTGACCCCTTGCTCTGCGCGAGTCAAATATGTGTCGAAAATTAAATTATTTTCCAGAAAAATTCATTAATATCGAGTTCTGTGGAATGTTTGTATCAAGGGTGTTTTCTTAATCTAAATTTTATTTATTATCGGCCCATAATTTACCATAGGCCGTTTATAAGCCCTATTCGCGGAAAACAGTTTAGTATATTAATGAACGTTATAAATAATGCTATTGTAATACAATTTGGTACGTCAAAGACTTATTGAACGAAAAATCACAATATTCAATTTCCTGAAGCTCGGCCCATAATTTACCATACACCCAGAGAAAAACTATGTTTAAATATGGCAACCTCTGACAAAACTATTTTTAAAAAAAATTGTGAACATATTATGGTTATTTTAACAATATTATTATCACCGCCAACCATATAATGGTTAAAAGTCTCTTCCATCAAGAAGACACAACCATATTATGGTTGCCTCCGAACATATTTTGGTCAATAATAACTAAAAAATTTTTAACACCTATAATAGCATGGTTTGTTTTCAGTCATAAAATGTTGCTCTTGGAGAAGAGAAAAATACTATTGTTAATTTAAAAACAAATTATTGTCATATTTAACCATAACATGTTTAGAGGCAACGATATTATGGTTGCGGCTTCTTGATGGAGGACTAATATAACAATAATATGGTTCTCGGTGAAAAAAATATGATTAAATTTAAACATGATATGTTTTAAATATTGTCTAAAAATAGTTATGTTGGAGGTGACAATATTTAAACATGTTTTTTCTCTGCGTGTATAATGTCCAAAATTATGCTCACTATCGAAAATTATTTTCGTACGCCTAAAACCGTAGCAAATATGATATTGCATCGCCAATTTCGAAGAATGTTTATTTTGGAAAATATTAGAACATTTTTTTAAATTTTTTATGCCGAAAAAGTTTGGAGTCGGAGTCGCGAGTTTTTGTTGTTACTACGGCTTCGACTCCGACTCCAGTACAAAAACCCCAACTCCGACTCTCGCTCCACAGCCCTGGTTTTAATTATAAATAATTAATTGTTTATTTGAAAACAATTCATATGTGATGAAAATGACAGTTTAAGATTGAACGGAAATTTAGCTATTTAAATTATTATAATCTGACCACAAAACCAAATTGATAACAGTTTTATTATAAAGCAATTATTGCAAACCAATTAATTATTATGTAAAAACAATAACCAACAACAAAATAAAAACAGAAAAAAAAACTTATTTAATACTGTGCGTATTAGTTTTATTAAATTGTCTACCAACGAAATTTATTATGTTTTTTAGAGAAATGAGGATTTCCAAAACAAAATTATATAAATGAACTTTGTAAGTTTTTTTGGTTTTTTGATTGAATTTAATGGGTCGATTACGGATGGCAACTGCACTGAAGTTGTGTTGCCAGCAGTGAGAGAGCCCACGCCGCTCTTGTTAAAATATAAAACTTTTTTTTTTCTTCTTAAAATGAAAAAAAAACCCTAAATTAAAAAGTGAAAAACCACCGACGCACTGTGGCTGAAAATTGAATTTCATCGGCCAAAAGTCCAATTTTTTGTCATCGCCGATTTCAAAAATGTTAATGCCATTCGATAGCAAACATATTAGAACTAAGGTATCAAAAAAACTAGATTAAAATATTCGTAATTGTGGCTGTCGCATGCTGCTGGAAACAAATATTTTATTTTGTTTTAGAAAAAAATTAATTTTTGTAAATTTGATCAGAACTAAATTATGATTTCTCGCAAACCGTTATCAATAATTGGTCGAAATTTTTTTTGTTATATTAATGGGATAGTAGTCTTTAAGAAATGGATCATTACATCAATGTATCATTTATACCTGATGTGTTATTAAATGTTTCCCCACGTTCTATATTTTAGTTAAATCCGAATTTTAGAGGAGTAGAACTTGTTAGGGTCAAAAGGGGTCAAAGAGATTTTAGTACCATTAGAAAGCTGAAGGTGTCCTCTTTAACCCCATATATACTTGTGTAACTGTTTGGAACTGTCTGTTGAACACTTTTTTCATTTTAATGAAATTACTCGCAACATTTTTTTTTTGCTCTTTTTATTTAAGCTGCTCATATGACTGAAATATAACACAATGGTTTACAATATTTGAATGAAATGTTAAACTGACATGACCGGGTAGCTTTTCTGTTGAACACGGGTCCATGGAGGGTCGGGAGAGTGACTTGCGGACCTCTAAAATTGGTAACTTCGGAAATTCAAACTTTTAAAAAATTCACCAAAAATATATTTATGGATTGCAAAAAAAAAATTTTACTTAAGCTGAGTTACAAAAAATATGCTTAAATGTTTAAGTTATCTCCTTTGCTTTTGGAGATAGTCGGATAAAACGGATTTTTTGGCTTGATTTTTATTACGTTTTATGTCAAACTGTTATCAATAGTGGGTTCAAAATTTTATATATTGGGAGTAAAGCAGTCTTTAAACAATGTTATGTTGTATTACTGAACCGATTATACTTGCTGTGTTATTAAATATTTTTTCAGGTTCTATATTTTAGTCAAATTGAAGTTCAGAAGAATAGAATTTATGAGGTCAAAAGGGGTTAAAGAAATTTTACTAGCTGTAGGTAGGTGAAAGTATCCACTTTAAACCCAAATGCACTTTTGTTGTCAATGGAAAGTAGAACATCGGGACTTAGATGAAGAAGCAAAAGGGCTGCTACAGGACAGACGTAATACAAAACCAAATATGGAATATTTGGGGGCAATTTTCCAACCGAATGAATAGTAGATATAATTAACTTTTATTGTTATTTAAGCAAAAAATATGTTTTTTGTCCTTATTGTTATTTAAATAAAAAAGAAAATAAACATTTAATAATTTAGACTTATTTATTTTTTTATTCTAAAAAGTATTCCAGTGGAACTGGTTCCAGTTGAACCTGTTGTAGAGTTTATAATGTAGAAACCTATTCACAAAATGATCATAGGTATTATTACATGCCTATGCATTTTTTTAAAGGTATAATGGTATATACGAGGCGAATGTATGTATATGCATTTAAAGGTAAAACGAATACTCATTTGTTCTTTCGCTGATAAAAAAATATTTTCTCCAGAAATAAATAAAAATGTTTATATTTTTCGAAAGAAAACATTATGATTATGCTTGTAGAAGCAATTTTTAGTCAGTTTAACATCTTTACTCCCATATGCCCTATTCCAAATCAAATTTTTCAAACAAAAAAAAAAAAATAATTTGAGAAAAAAATTCTAATAATTCAACACACCGTTTTTTATACAATAAGAACAGTAATGTTTTCTAATATGTCCATTATTTTCTAGAAAATTCTGATCAATATCGAGTGGTAAATTCTATTGCCTTTTTTGAACAAAAAAAAAAATTTAAAGCCGTTTTCCGGGATTGGGAATTTGGGTATTTCTTAATCAAAAATGTTTTAAGAACTTTTTAATCTACATAACTGCCAAAATTCATTATGATACCTTTATTCATGTTAGATTTATAGAATGTCAAACATTAAAATTATTATTTATATAGTGTAAATGAATAAAAGGGCTTTCAACATGAGTAAAAAATAATAATTTTAAGGTTTGACATTCTATAAATCTGCCATGAACAAAGATATATTAATGAAATTTGGCAGTTATGTAGATTAAAAAGTTCTTAAAACAGTGGGCAGAAAAACATCCCACTTTTTGAATAAAAAATACCATAATTCTCAATCTCAATCATTAGCATTTTCATACTAAATGCTAAAAAACATCAAAAGTTCAACTTTGACCTTAAATTTCTCAACAACTACTTCACCAATTTTAACAAAATTAACACTGCAAAAAAGTTCAAGAAGTCTTCTCTCCTGCGCAAAATTATCTCTATCGGTTCAAAAGTTACAGATTTTTGGCCGATGAAAAACGATTTTCAGCCACTGTGCGACGTAGCTGTAGCATCTGAAAAAATATTCTCCTCCAAACAACAGTGAATTTCTAAGTAACAGCGCAAAAAGAGTGAGAAAAACGAAATTTGAAAGTATGTTAGTATGTATGTATATGTAAGTATAAATGCTGAAAGAAGTTCCTTGGAGTTATCATAATGAATTCAGGTGAAGAATACAATCTCTCGATGTGTAGATTTGTAGCCCTGATCTACTTCAGTGAACACTTCGGATGCACAAAAAACCCTTTGCGTAGCGCTGCATATGGTCTTCACATAATAGTAATATTTTTTAGAATTAAATGTAAACCCTTCTGAATTCCTTCAATTGCAATTTGATCTAACTATTACTTAGAATCTATCCCCAAGAATTTCTCAAAACCTAAGAGTAGGTATCCACTGTCACTTAAATAAGCCCACAATCTCAGGATGAAAATTTATTTCGTATATTTATATTGAAAACTAAAGCAAATTGAAGTTTTGTTGTTCCAAAATAAATATAAAAGAGAAATTTTATTTTCCATATTGTGGGTCAGGCAGTTAAGCTTAAAATTAACGGCTTGTTTTTTTAAACTAAAATACAAATTTTCGTTTAGAAATTTTTATTGACAACAAAAACAAATTTGTGTATTTTTAGTGTTGTTTCAATATTAATTTCTAAACGAAAATTTTTATTTTAATTTGAAAAACAGGCACAAAATACACTGTAGCTCAAATATCAGTTGCTTTACAAGGAGGATACACATTTTGATTCTGCTGTAGATTTCAATACAATTGGTTTTCCCACACTGATATTTCAGTTTATTTGGGGTTGACTCTAGGGAGATCGATTATTCGACTTTTTTCAAAATCCAGTTTTAAAATATTCCGAAAAAACCGGTTTTCAGTTAAGCATTTAAAAAGAACCGGTTAACCGGGCTTAATTCGAATAAATAAAAACACAAAAATTTAATTGGTAGTTGAAATAAAAAGTTTATTTGAATATAAAAAAAAATAAATTCACAAAGGTAAAAAACCAAAAAAATGCACGCAGAGAAAAAATATGGTTCGGCATGGTTACAGCAACTACACTATGTTTATTGTAAAACTATATTGTTGTCGTAAGAAAAAAAATTTTATTTTTATTGAATATCAGAAAAATTTTAGTTACTGTAAACATTTCAATGATTATCGCAATTATAAATTTGAGTATGGTTCACTAAAAAATAATTATTTTTCTAACAACTAAATATTGATAACTTTGAAAACATATTATATTAGTTACAACTATTTAATGTTATTTTATAACCATTACATCATATTATGATAACGAACGAATATATAATGATTACTGTAATAATATTTTAAATCATAATATGATTCTTTCAGATTCACTGCAAGTAAGACTTGAGTGGTTGTAATTCTCATTCTCTTTACCGTTTTATTTGCATAATATATTAAGCTTTTCAAAATTATTTGAAAAAGGTTTCCTGATGATTAGTTTTAACCATAACACAACCACTATGTATCATAATATGATAACTTCTAAGCCTATTATGATTAATATGATAATAAGAGTTTATTATAAAAATAATAATTATAATATGATGTAATAGAAACAAATTATGATTAATGGAAAAATATTATGATGTAATATTACGAATATATTTGGTCATAAAATGATATTTTATGATAATAATAATAATCATAATATGTTTTGACTACAATCATGAATCTTAACATAATATGTTGCTCTTAGAGTAGGTTTACCACAATCATGTTTTTTCTTTGCGTGTACATAGATTTGACTTTTAGTTTTTAAGATTTTGGATTTAAAAAATTTTAGGAATTTAATAAATAATAATATTTTTTTTATTACCCCTTTATTATTTCAAGTATAATTAAATTTTTGAGCCTTAAGTTTTTTTTTTATCAAATAGCTTTAAACTTATATTCGAGTTAATGTACAAATATTTGTGTATTATAACGACGCGACTTCGAAGCTACGAGACACTGGCACTAGATTGAGACCGTGATTTTCTCCATGTTTTTTCAGACATAATTTTTGGTGTTTGTAGGCGAATGGTGTAGAGAAGCAAGCGGGGTAGAGAAAAAAAATCAAGTTTTCTTTTCGCTGTGTCTTTTTTTATTTTTCTTTGCACACATTCGTATTTTTGTTATGTTGCTTCATTTTATTTTTTATTTCAATGTGGCAAAATCTCCTTACAGTACAAAACATAGAGCGCATTTAAATTGTTTGTTGTTACAATTAAGCAAGTAAAGAAGAATTAACAATAATGGGGAACAAATCAACCCTAAAATCATGGGGAAAAATCTTCATTTGAATCCATTCTGTTTTTGGAAGCAACTTTCTGTAGGTATTAAAAAAAGACATGATTTTTAATTCACGGCCTGAATCTAGTGAAAGTGAAACAAACATTCAGTCACAGACATTTTTAAGAAACGCAACTTCGAAACGACGCAAATCGACACGACGCAAACCGGGGTATAGTTATATATGCAATAAAAATTAGCAGAGCTAAGAAAATAGTTAGTAAGTTCCTTGCAGAGTCTTTAATATTAAGTTAAAGTTAGCAAAACTTAGATAAAAATAAGGCTAAATTTCCATTAAATTCGAAACTGCTACAAGCGTTGGCTCTTTATTGTCTAGTTCTAAATTATAAGCCGAAATTCCTTAGAAACTCCCAGAAACTGACCGTGCCACATAAAAATTTTAAAAAATTTGTCGGCAACGGTGCAAATTTATACAGAAACAATGTGTGGCTAGATAAAGTCTTTTTAGGTTTTTTTAGGGTTACAAAAAAAATTTATAGTAATATAAAATATGTGCTTTAATTTAGTTTTAACTCTCAGAAGTTTAACTTTTTTTGAAATTGAATATTATTTGTTTAAGTTATTTTTCATACTATCCTAAGCTGCTGCCATTTTTTTCAACTTACCTGATGTGGATGGAGTACAACTTCGACCGATAAGTTCGTCAGTTAACTCTCCGGCTAATGATCTATGTAAGTGTTTAGCGAATATTTTAAAAAACTTACAGACAATTCTGAATTTAATGTTAGGGATGCCGTGCAATTTAGAGATAAGGTAAACAATAGTGCAATTTGTGATGACGAAAAGCTTTTATCCTTTGATGTAGTGTCTTTATTCCCAAGTAATCCGGTAGACTATGCAATAGAAATTATTAGTAAGAAATAGGACGATAACGTACCTCACACAGACATGTCTAAAGATCTATTTATGAAAATATTAAAATGTTGTATTAAGGAAAACCGTTATTTTAAATATAAGGACAAGATTTATACACAATGTAGCGGACTACCGATGGGGTCACCAGCCTCTCCAATTGTGGCCGACATCGTAATAAGGAATTGTTAAGAAAAACCGTCGAAAAACTGGACAGAAAACCGAGATTATTAACAAAGTACGTTGGCGACCTGTTTGGAATAGTGAGAGAAAATGACATTATCGAAACACTTAGACAATTTAATAAATTTCACCACCGAACTTAATTTACAATCGAGGAAGAGAAGCACGGACGTTTACCGTATTTGGACACTATGGTAATCAGGAGATGGAATCAGATTAAAGTTGACTGGTATCAAAAACCAACTGCGTCGGGAAGAATTATAAATTATTTTTCGTGCCATCCAAGGAGTATAATCATGAATGCTGCAAGTAATTTTATTAAGAGAGTGCTGACAATCAGTGATAGACAATTCCATAGGGAAAATTTACGTTAAATAAGGGATATTTTGGGAAAAAACTCGTTCCCGTAAAATTTTATTAAAAAACTAATTTATAAAAATAAGAACAGCAAACAAATAGCAATACCAGATAATTCTAATAGAATATATAAATCAAATGACCTACGTGCCAAAGATCGCGGAACGTATTCAGAACTCTGAAATTTATAACAAAGAAAAAGATAAAACAGCTCCAAAAACAAATAACACTCTCAGAACATTTTTTTCAAATACAAAAAGTAAGATGGACGACATGGATAGATCAAATCTTATCTACAAAATAAAATACTTGGGGGACAACAAACATATATACGTTGGAACTACAAAAGACAAGCTTAAAACTAGATTAGTAGGACACAGATCCGATATTAGATATAGGGATAATTCATCAAAACAAAAAACAGCGCTTGCGGCCCTCTGTGCAATGAGGGGATATACACCAGATTTTGACAACGTACAAATTTTACAACGAGAGGAAATATATAAACGAAGATTTAAATTGGAAATGTTACACATAAACAAAGTCGAACAAGAAAAGAGAAAAAACTACCGAACCGATATAGAATATTTGTCCGAGAGTTATACGTACATAATAAATAAAAATAATTAGATCAGTTAGTGCAATATTAAATGTTAAACGTTGAAATGATAATTGTTTGATTATTGCTACTCCTTGTTTTGTAAGTTTTTGTCGTGTTAGGATTTTATTGTTACAGTAATAAAATAAATTTATTTGTATTATTATTATCATTATTATTATTTTTGTATAGATATCCTGATGATGCTTAGCGATGGTAGGCGAAATATTGAGTAAAATAAATAAAAAAAATAAAATATTTTAAACACAAGCCTCGAGCCTGATATATATTTACATAATATATTAAACCTGCCATTATTCATTTAAAAAGTACATTTTATGATAGAGAACTGAGAAAAAGTCAAAATAAAAAAAAACTATACAAATTAAAAAAAAAAACATAATTATAATTCATAAGCTGACATGAATACATTATTATTATTAGGTGCTAGCAAAAGTGCTACAAAAACAACAGCAAAAACACTTACTCATACACACATGTACTTATGTATACTTAAAATTACAAAAAACTAGTGTAAGCTTCACATTAACACACATTCCTATTCCAGTTTGCTACAAAACAAACAGAATAGAAAAAAGTCATGTACAAAAACGCACAGACATACATACATACAACTAAACACTATTCTGTAGTAATTGTTTATAGAATAAGAATTTGTTTTAGCATAAATTGTGTCTGTTTGTGTAACTAAATGCGCATTAGTTACACTCTACTTGGTGTAACCTACAACCATGCTTTAGGTAAACTGTATGTAAGTGTTAGTGCGTGATTGTGTTAGAGTGAAAGTGTCAGTGTTAGTGGGGGTATGAATATGTGTGTGTGTGTATGGATGGCATTAAAAGTTAAAGTAGTGGAAGTCAAATAAACAATAACAATATTAACTAGTAACAAGTAGTTGTTCCATTTTCTATTTCCATAATGTTGTAAATGTCCTCTTTCCCTCCGTTCATTTCATTTTCTCGTTCTCGTCTTGATTTTATATGAACGAAAGCGATGAGATGTGTTGTGATTAGAGTATTTCTCTTCCCGGACTCTCTTCCCTGAAAAGCGGGACTGTTTTTTAAATTTCCCGGGAAATCTTGGGAATTCCCGCCCAATACAAAACGATGCAAAATATTATTTTATTTTATTTTACAAAAAAAAAAAAAAAAAAAACACCATAAGTTTATAAATGCATTAAATGTTTATATTTAATGCAAAGTCAATAGCATTACCATAAAATGAAAATAAATTTGAGATGTCAAATGTACCTTGTAAGTGTAATCATGGTAGAATAAGTACAAGGTATAGTCGTTAGAAATTTTGTTCTAAATTTTAAAACCCATATAACGTCGAACATAAGCAAATAAGGAAACAAAATTAAAACAAGCGTCAATGATCAAATTAATTAATTTTAAATGGGCAAATAATGAAAACTCTCCCTAATGCACCTACCTGGTAATCATTATACTATTGGGGAAATGATTGTGAACATTGCAATAGATTGTATGTAGAAAACAGCACTATCAACCCAGTGTTCTTATTTTTAATATTTATTTAGATTAAGTTGTTTTATACTTGAAAAATTCTTGTTTGGTTTGAAAATTTGCTTTTATCTGACGAAATATCGGAAAAATCCATATTTTAATAAAAAACAAAAGACCTTAAGCCTAATAACTGAATATACATATGTAAATTAAAACAACAAATACAACAACTTAGTTATATAAAAAAAAGAGTAAATATTGGGATTTCAGTATTTTGGTCATAACTCGGGAATTTTTAAACCGATTTGATAGATTTTGATAGATACCGACGTCTTTAGGAAGAAATTTACCATTTACCTTGATTCCCGAAAATGGGCATTTTTCAAAAAAAAATATATTTTGGGCATAACTTTTTTGCACCTGAACCGATTTTTCCGATCTCTTGATATATTAGACGTATCCGTAGGTCATATAACAGCTCTAAACTTTTGATGCTTTCTAGCCTATTTTTTGGAGTATATTGCTAATAACTTAACGAGTTCTTAACCAATTTGACAGATTTATATACCAACGTCATAATACTTAAATGCATGAGGTCAGCGCCCTGCATCGAGACTTCACTTCTCTTATGTAAAACTACTCCCTAAATATGAATTCGTCGTTAATTTTTCCAGGAAATGCACTATTTTTCCGGAAAATTAAAATAAGTGGAAATTTTTAAATGTACCATAAATGGTACACTATAGGTTCCATGAGCAGCCATCGAGAGACAGCTCACTTGGGTCCTTCAGCGGTCCCTTTGTGATAATGTTACACTATGCATTCTATGTATATTTAAAAAAATTTTTGGCAAAGCTTTTTAGTTCATTTAATAATATATAAACTACAATAAAATTAGAATTTGATGACAAGAATATTATAAAATAAAGATTAAAGAAATTAAAAAGTTTTCGCCGCTTTTAAATAGTGTCATACTTAACAAAAGAGTTGCGTTTTCCGTTTAAGCAGAGGGGGGCATTACACTTTTACACTTAAAAATCAAACGGGTTTTCAGCTTTTTGCCTTCACTACAATTAAAATATTTACAACGGGCCTTGATAATTCTGGAAACAACGAACTTCACGGATCATTTGAACTTCAATATTTGCAAAAGAATTTTGTTCTGGTCCTCCGGCTTGCTTGTAATGTTCCTTTCCACTATAAATTTCAAATGTATTCATAAAACCGTTCATATCCCAAAGGGCAAACAATTTAAAGCTTATTTGGGAGGTATTGTTTCATATAATGTGCTACGTTCGTAGAAAACATCGCATATTTACAGCAACGTCAATATAACTCAAAAAAATACTTTTCAAAATAAACGTGTTTAAAATTGTTAATGAGCCGATTACGGATGAAAACTGAACTGAAGTTGAGTTGCCAGCAGCTAAATCAGACAACGCCGATCATGTTTAAATATAAGATAAAATTTTTTTTGTACTCATTTATCCTTATTGGCTAGAATATTATGCAAATAAAATATCTTGATACATCCATGGTACCGATAGAAAAAACTATACCTCTAATAACTATTACAATAAGTTAGACTAAGTAAGTTATAGTTTTAAATGTAGTATAAAAGGGGCTGCAGCCCATGAATAAAATAGACTTTGATTTAAAGAACATAAAGTGGCACACGTTGCCTAGTTTGATTATTTCAGTCTCCAATTTGGCAGTTCGAAAGACATCAAGCTGGTACTCTAAAGCTAGATAAAACTATATTAGGCTATAGGCAAACACATCAATATTAACACAACAGCCTTCATCCTTACACCATAATAAAAACAAAATTTTTTAACTATTAAAAAAAGAATTACAAAATCTTTCTTTAAAAATAGGATCTCAGTACGAATAAGCATTAACAGAATTGTTTGACAGCCTACATTTAATTTTATTAAAGAAGAGTCCTGTCAAGAAAAAACTCGTTCACTTTCGTCCAGTGTTGCCAATAAAGAATTCGCAAATTACACATTTGTAGCAAAATTACACATACAAATTGTAAAAGTAGATTTCCTGAAATAAATTCGCCTTGCAAAACATTATTGATATTCCTTGTTGGTAATTAACCCTTTCAGTGTTTTTGTCGAATATATTCGACATTACAATGTAAACTGTTTTTACGCCCTTTTACTGTATACAAATTTACAGTTAATTATATATTTTTTGTATTATCTGAGAGATAAAAAGATAAATTGTTTTTTAAGTAGGCATTGGATCTCTTTTCTTATTATTGACCGCATTGTCGTACATTGGTCATGAAATTTGTAAAAATTTTATATTTAGAATGAAAATAAAAATAATAATTTCGGTGATCGGGCGATATTAAAAAAAAATTTAAGTATTGATACATGCGCAAATAAATATTTACGTGAAGAAAATATTTCAAAAATAAATTGCAGGTTCTTTTGTGGACCTTTGAAGGTAAATTTTGAATATATTCGGCATTTCCTAAAAACCAGGGGAGTTACATGAGACGAAAACTATTTTTCCTGGCTTCAGCGACATCACATTACCTTAAATACAAATTTTCAGATTTTTTTCTCACCACAAATTAAATGATAAGGTTTATAAAAAAAAAAATCAAATCTTTCCAATTGCTGTAGTAAAAAGGAACTGGATAAACATGTATAAAGGCACGTATGCATGCACATACACAGACTTCGAAATACAATTTTACAGTAGAGTATTGCTCGTGGAGATGGAAAGTAAAATCAAGTCAGGGTGTAAAAAACTATTTTCAGTGTGATGGAAACTGAAAAAAATTACAAAAACTCAATGTTCGAAGAGAATATCTTGACTGTCAAAAATTAATGCAAAAATAGAACTTAAAGTAAAATTTCACATGCTTACACATGGAACTAATTACACATTGGCTACACATGCAAATAAAAATTACACACAATATGTGTAATTACGGATGGATTGGCAATACTGCTTTCTACCTTCTGTTTCGGATACGAAAAGATTATAATATAATCTCTGAGACTTTTTCTCATTTTCACCACTTCCACTCTTTTTTATATAAAAAACAGCCATTGGTATATCTTATTAAAAAAGAAATACTGAACAAATACAAATTTGGCCTATTTAAAATTAAAATTATTTACGTCGCATCCTAGTGGGTCTTCTAGTTTGTCCACAATATCCGGAAATCACTCAGAGAATCACAGTTTAGTTTTTCCATACGTTGCACATGTTTGTTGTTATTGTAATTAATTTTTTAAAGAAAATAATTTTCATTGAATCGACTCAGCGTTTTCTTTACTTATAATTTTCATTGAATCAACTCAGCGTTTTCTTTACTTATTACTGGGGTCTAATCACCGCATACGATATCGAACAAAACTGATCGAAATTTTTTATTTTGGTATCATGACACTCGATATCAAATGAAATGTCGTAATTTGAGATGATATCATTCGATATCTAGTAACCAAAGACATTATATCTCTCGAACTTTCATTCGATACGTCAGTGTATATCATATGCTGATAATTACGATAACTTACTCGTTACGATAGTTTACTCGATATCGAATGCGGTGACCTCGCATTAAAAAATTTCTCATTTATAAATTTTTCACTTTTGTGCATCTCTTATAAATATAAATATTTACTACGTTTTTTAAGAATCTTATCCAAATAGTCTTTTATGCTGCTGACATAATTAAATCAAAAAATTCCGGGAATTCTCGCACAATTTCTTTTGATTTTTTTCCCCCAAGAAATGTGTGGGATCCCGGTATTTTATTCCCGGGATATCCCGTATGAAAAACACTAGTTTTGATATATGAATGCGTAAGTTTGTCATATTAAAATATAAGAATATGAAAAATCAACAGAAAATGGCAAGAATGTCAAAGAAAATCTTGCATAAGTAAATAAAGCAACGCTAAGAAATTATTAGAAATATTTTTTAGCATATGGGTGATTTGCAAAACATTTTAAAGTTGGAGATTTTTTAAGAAGTATTTTAGATTATGTTAAATTCGTAAAGATCCATTTGTCTACTCTGATATTAAAGTCAATGACTTCATCGCAATTTTTAAAGTGTGAGAGGGCGAATTTTGCACAATATTTAATTATTTTTTTTTAACAAATGGTTACAAAGTCAAAAATTTCTTTCAAATAAATCCATCTAAAATAGTTCTCCGTCTTTAGATTTTTTCAAAAAAAGTTGAATTTTCCTAGAATGCAAAAGGCCTGAGTATCAACGTATACGATACTTTTATTTTAAAAGCGAAGTTTAGTTAAAAGTATTTAAATTCCTGAAATTTTAGAATGAGAATCAAAGGGAAATAAAACTAATTTTATAACGTTTTATTTGTTGGAGTCTGACAAAACCGGGTTGACTCTGATACTCAGGATTCTGAACAGAAACTAAGAGAGCTGTTATGTCTTTTTTTAAGAAAATTTTCCTGTAATTTCTTGATTATAACCCCACCACCATAGAGAAGGCGGTTTTACGCGGTTGTGCTGAAATATGTAACATTTAAAAATATTGGTCCTTTGACCAGCTTTGAGTATACCAGCATAACGAAGTCAGTCCGTCCAGTTGGCAGGTTGGCTGGCAGTCCATTATGTGGGTGGGCAAAGTACAAGTCACTAACTGGAAATATTTGGATGAAATATGATTTATGCATTTAAAGGGCCACATTGGTTCTTATATTCATAATGCTGTTACCAAATTTTATTGGAATTGGTCCATAGTTGACCATACCTGCTACAATAGCTTTTAATATAATAACTTCCTCACAAATGTTGGTATTGATATTAAATTTTTCTATAACTTCTATAGAACCTTTTATGTCTCGGCAAATTTTTATTTTAGTATGTCCAGAGTTGACTATAGAACCTTCCCCTCCATAAGTATCTTTAAGGCGAAAAAATCTTGCAATGATGAAAATATCTAAATTATCTTCGCCACAACGAGTTTTCATATGTTTCGTGACCTCATAAAATAATCTTCTTTTGGCGAGCGCATGATTACCCATGTAATCTAGTAAATTTTTCTGTAAATACTGAGGTAAAGCATACTGATTTTTAGAACGTAAAGGCGTATTCTTTTTGGCCAATATAACCACACAACTTTTTCTAATAAATTAAAGTTTAAAAGATTGACCCCTGTAACCATAAACGATTATTAAATTTAACAAGCGCTTATTAAGAAAAATTTTCATGAAATATGTATATGTTTTGTAAACCTTTTCTATATTTAAATTGATTTACAAGTTCTTACTAACTTCTATTTTTTTCGTACTTTTTGTCAAGAATTCTTTTTGAAATTCAAAGTACATTTTTGTTTTTCATGTTTTTTGTCTTTCTTTTTTCTTGTTGACCTTTTTCAGCACAACTTGAAGGACAAATGTAAACATAGCTCGTGCCTTAGCTGTTAACAATAATTAGTATTATGGTTATTTTATTGAACTGTTAATGGTTTTATTCAAAAAACAAAAAACATTTTGCTTTCCTAAGTCTGGTACTCTGTTCCACATTTCACGTAAAATGATGTCAAAAGTCATATAAAAAAAACTTTTGCGGAATTTCTATGAAACAATGTTGATAGAGTTGTACTCTGTTCAATTTGTGAAAAAGTTGCGAAATGTTTCTGGCAATATTTTATTACTACTGCGAAATAATAGAAGCTGCATTTATTTCCCGTGGAATTTTAAGCAAATGGAAAAAGTTTTAATTTAATATTAAGTGAGAAAGGAACACAACAGTTTTTCATCAATATTTACTTTAATTTTTTATTAAAAAAAAATACTTTTAAGTAAAATACATGTGGGTTTTGTTCACATACGCAAAACAATGTTGCATACTTTGAATGATTAAAAAAGTCAAATTGTGCGAGATAGGTAACATTGATACATGTTTCGTATGAAATAGTAGATGTTGCTGAACATTTTTCATAAATTGGAGCTGCTAAATAATTTTTTTTTATATTTCAAATTTATTTTCATATTTATATGAACTAACAATAACTCTGTGCACGAATCTGATACTTTTGTCTTTTAACCAGCTGGGTACCCTTCCAGAAAAGCTAATTTGAGTACGCTGAAGTCATTTTTCGAAGTTAGCAAATCTTATATTAATTCTATATTTTATCTCCTAGCAGTGCCGGACAAAAATTTTCCCCATCACCAGGTAGCGCTCACATTTTTAGGTGTTTAGAACTCTTCTTTTCAGATCTCTTCTCCTTAGGGGGTTTTGGCCATCACGACTTAGAATATTTCGATATAGAGGATTTGGGTGGAGTTCAAGTGTTTTTGAATATTTTACCGAATATTTAGTGATCATAGTCTTCACTAACGGCACATGAAAATAGATAATCATTCAAAACAAACTTCGATCTACCAAAAAGGTAAAAATACCATTTGGATTAATGTTTGATCTTTGACTATTAACTGCCAGCCGTCATCAATGGCGGTGAGTGTTAAACGGCGAAGATTTCTGACGAGATAGTGTGGTTACTATCGAAACTTGTCAAATCGACCTGTCCGGAAACGTGAGCTCGATCCCCCAGTCAGTCAAGAATGAATAATTATCAAAAAATTTTAATTCATTTCATGTTGTAAAAGTCTTTTCTTCATAAAAATAATTTAATGAAAATTAAAACCATAAACAATTAAAAAAAATAACCACATTTCTAATTATTGATGCTTGTCAATATACAATTTTTTAACACACCCGGGCGCGGCTGTGATTATTCGCAGCAGTTTTTTTGGCGCCTTTTTTTCAATGCAAATATTTTTGCACAGATATTTTTAAATAAGCATTCAAAATGTCATTAAGCTGTGAAGTTTTCAATAAAACAATTCCGAATTACTTATAGAATACCCCATATCTTTTAATAATAACCCCACATACAACATTTAAAAAACTCATATGAATAAATGCTCTAACAAAAATACGCTTAAGGAATATGAAAAAGAACAAAAAACGAATTGAAAAAGACACATTAGCAAAAGAAAAATTGTTATTCATAAGTGAGGTCAGTTGGTTAAGTATGAGTGTAAATAAAATGTCATTTGTCAAGTGTCAAATGTATGACACACTCATAATGCATAACAATTTGCTACTTTTCATGTCTTTTCCACTTTATTCCAAATCATTTATTTTTACAGATTTATAATAGCAAAATAGAAAAAAAAACAAAACCGAAAAAACTACAAAGAATACAAAACATTTTATAAAAATGTCGCCCACTAAAAATTTCTTATATACATTATGAAAGCAAAAAAAAACAAATCATATATTTCAAAGTGTTTGCTTCTTTTTTTTTCCTTTTTTAAACAATATAATAAAAAAGTGAACCTTTTAAAACCTCTCGAGAATATAAAGTATTTTATTTAAGCTTTTTACTATTCGTTTCTTTTAAACCAAAAACCTGGCAAATTCTGTTTTTTTCATTTTTAAGAATTTTATGCCTCTTTATCAAAACGGAAACAATCATTATGTTTTTAATGGCTAGACAAGGATTTTTTTATTGCAGGAACACGAAAACAACAAATGACAATCTTTAATGCATACAAATTACTATAAATCAAAAGAAAGATTTTTTAAGGGAATAAACAATCTGAAAAAAAGTCAGCGACATAAAAAATGAAGATAAAAGAAAAAGTTTAAAAAACTTAATATTAATGGAGGGGAGGGAGTAAACGGAAGGAAGCATTGTTGAGAGTGTACTTACAAACAATTTAAGTATTAATAACGTAACAAAATAAGCTTCATATTAAATATTTAAAAGAAATAATTGTTGTTGTTTTGATGGAAAGTTATTAATAAATTATACATTGAAACTAAGACAGAAACAAAATGATAAAAAGAAAAATTTTTCAGTGAACCAGTTTTGCAGCAAATCACTCATAAAAAATACTATACAATATCTACTTAGAAAGCAAGTTATTTAGGCTCATAGTACTTCAAATTTCTAGCTGGAAAAGATGTGAACACAGATCATATTCCTAGGGAATTTTTCCTAACATCTTTGTGTTAATGCGAAAATAGCTGGTCAATTTGTTATCCTAGAAATATAAACAAGAAGATATTTTTTAAGACTACAATGGGGAACGGCTACTTTTAGCAAACAAAATATCAATTAAATTTTTTTAATAAAAAATTGCATATGGGCATTTCCATGTCATCGTACGTGACATTTGTACGCCTTCGGAGCGATGGAGTTTTTGCGCAAATAGTAGTAACTGGAAAACTTATTAATCATTATGTTTCTTTTAGAGGGTACTATATATGAAAAAAAAAATTGTTACATTTGAAACCTTGTTGTCCAAAATACCTAGCAAAATAGGTGTATATCGTACGTGACATAAAACGGAAGTGATTTTGGGGTGAATGTAAAAAAATCCGAAAATCTGCGAATTGTGGGATGTATTTTTCCTTTTTTAAATTTTTTGCAATAAACCATATATTTTTCCGTTATAATCCGTAATTGGAAAGAAAAACATTTTTCTGGATGGTTTAATAATGAACCAAATGTAATATCGTACGTGACATACCGTACGTGACAGATTTTTCTCTTATAGTATTTACAAGATATGAAATATATTTTTGGGAAATATATGCATACAAAAACTTAAAACAAACAAGTCAGAAAGTATAGTCGGCCAAGCCCGACCATATAATACCCTACACCATAATATTTTAAAAACAAATTTTTGAGTGTCCCTATTTTTAACCCATCGCCAATCATGGTCGCCGGAACAGAATTATGCTATGACGTTAAGAGTTATATAAAAGTTATTTGTGCCGTATATTATTCAGATATCTTCATCTATATGAGGTTTTCTTGCCTTTCAGCGATTTTAGGAAGGGGGTTTATATGGGACCTATAGTTAATTTTGGACCTACCAGCACAACATTTTATCACGACATAGTACTTGTCGTAAAAGGTATTGTCGCCAATTTTTATGTCAATACCAGCATTTATTAGAAAGTTACAACATTAAAAGCTATTTTCTGGAGTAGTATTTGAATGAGTGCTATGGTCAAATATGGACCGATACCAATTATAATTGTTCAGATCATTAAGACTGCAAAAAAATAATTTTTGATCAAATTTCAACCTTATACCAACATAATAAGATGATACATTTAGTTGAATTTATAGTAATACAATATCGTACGTGACGACGTTTAACAGCTTATAAAATTTTTATTATACCTATTTAAAAAAAAATTCCGGTCAATATTTTTTTGCAACAAATATCTTGCTTTGAACTTTTATTTTGAAACACGTTCAACTGATCAAATACCAATGACATAGACAAATGATGTTTTCGCACCACGTACGTGACATTTGAATAGCACCCAAAGCAAATCAAAAAATATCCCGCTAATCAAACTATATATTTGGTCTCTCCTGGTGAATTTTGTTCATTATTGTTGTAACATTAATTTCAAGGTATAATTCCAATGTTACCAGTATCTGTATTTAATCGGCAGAAAGGTGAAAATTGTTGATTGCAGTTACTTAAAATGAATCAAAGAGATAGTCAGTTTTAACTTTTATTTTTTGCTCTTTAAAAATTGTAATAAGCTGTAAACCCCTTTGCATAGTAAAGTTTGAGTGTTTTTTTACTTTCTACCATATTCGAAAAATAGTTTCAAGGCTATTTATTTTTTGAGTCGTGGTTGACATTCTCATGGAAATGCCCATATGAGAGGTATTAACTTCAAAGACCAACTAGAGCTTCGAAATGTGGAGGGTGATATCTCTTGTTTCCAAAAAAAAAAAAAAAAAAAAATTTTTACAGCGAGTAAAGATGAACAACACACTGTATGAAAATTTACTGTTCGAGGGACAAATAACAAAATAATTTTATAAATTATGAAAAATTTTAAAATTTTATATAACAGAACATTTACAATTCTAATAATGCCCGTTTTCACAACTTACTGATAGCTAAAGGTAGAATTTTTCGGCCATATAAAAAAATGTTCCATAATTACAACTTTAATTTAACCTACCAGTACTAAAATTCTGTAACTTTTCAACTTGTCGTTAAATAGTCAAAATTCGTTAGTGAAAAATAATTGTCATTAATAGCTATTCTGTAGTGACACTTTAACAATTTTTGTCAGTAAATAATATCGGTAGCTAACGACAAAGAAAAAGTTGTTGTTAAAAAAACGATAATAAATGTTTAGTTAACTGCTTCAAAATATATTGTAAAGAATCCAATTTGTAATATAAAAAAGTAAGAAAGTATAGTCGACCTACAACACAGTAATTGGGACCCATGGGCGGTCATGTTTCCGTATGTTGTGAGGTAAAGATTCACTTAAGAGATTTTTGTGCCAAATATTATCTAAATAACTACTTATATTACTATGATTAGTACTGTGAGATAACATAGGAGCTATTATAGAGATTACTTATTATAAGCTATTTTCGGGAGTGTATTTGTATGAGAGCTGTGGCCAAACATAGACCGATTCTAGTAAAATCTGTTCTGCTGACTTAAGTTGCCACAAAATATTTTTGGTCTAATTTAATTTAAATATCTATAAAACATGATGGTTAATGGGCACAAAAACTCAATTCCGGAAAGAAGTTTACGTGTGGGCTATGTAAAATTAAGAACCGCTTTTCTCCACTTTGAATAGGCTTCGACTTTGTGATAATAAGCACATGTGTAAGATTTGATCAAATTATTTCCACCTGTACTTTGCGCACAAGGTTAACTTGGACAGACAACCAGTCAGCCGGATGGAAGGACGCACCTCGTTAGATCGATTCTGATATTGATTCTGAGTCCATCGGCATACTAAAAGGTGGGCCTTAAACATATTTAAATATGCTGCATATATTTGCATAAACACACAATACCATCTCCACATACGGTAGTGTTGGTATAAAAAGTAAAAGTCAAAAATGTTGTGCTAGAGTGGCCCGGCACCTCGAACTTTTTCCCTATGTATTGTAGTGTATCCATACATTTTAATTTATAATTCATTCTTTCCGTATTAATCAAAATTTATTATTGTTAATACATTCTTCCAAAAAACAAACAAATAGAATTATTAAGATAGGTCAGTAACAAAACTAAATTGTTGTTGTATAATTTATTGAGCTTGAGGTTTTTTTCTTTTTATATACAAATTTTTATTATATATATTTTATAACTCCCATTTTTCGATACAGCAATGTGTACCATCATCAGGGAAACAAATTAAACAATTAAACTAACGTTTTTTTTTTTAAACAACGAAAAAACAATAACAATTGTCACATAGAAAAAATTATTTACAATTAAAAAAATTTTTGTAAAAATAATCTATTACATTCTAAAAAATTTTTAATTTCCTGTTTTGTTTTTATAAACTAAATGTCTATAAATTTGTGCTACACTTTCCGTGTCCGATTTAAAATTAATCTTTAACAATTCTGGTACCTTAATGATTGGTAACATTTCGGTGCTTATAATTTTTTTCTGTGTTTAAAATTGATACTTTCTCAAAGTCCGGAGAGTGATTTAATCTAGCACAGTGGGTTGATAATGCTGTTTTTTGTAATGAAATATCCCTAAATTTTTGATTTGATTTGTGACCTGCAATTCTAGTTTTCAGTTTATTCTTTGTCATACCTACATATACTTTATTGCATTGCTCATCAATATTTCCCTTACAAGGTATTTTATAAACTACATGCGACATTTCCAACTTGTGTACTTTATCTTTTGGTTAAGAAAATAATTTACCAAAAATTTATAGACATTTACAGCCGTATTCATAACGAAAATTTGGCATGAAGTTAGCACAAAGTTTATTCATAATACACTTACCAAACTCTGGCTAACGATTTGCTAAACTCTTGTCAACAAGCTGCCGACGTTGCACAGTGGCGCCCGTAGAGCAAGCGAGGTTGCAAAAATCAAAATTTTCATGAGTGCCGACGAAGTTTTGAATAAACCCATGTTATAGGAAACTTTTCAACGATTTCAAATATGCCACTCTTAATAATATCACATTTTTAGTTTAGAAGATATAACCGTTCAAAGTTGACCGACTTTCGGTTTTCAAAAAAACACACAATTTTTAGTCAATTTGTTGCGATTTTAGGTGTAATATCACGAAAAATAGGTAACGAATCGCCTTATTTTTTGTTTGTATAGATTGATGTATTTATTAAATGTATAATGATAAAAAAAATTAACTGTTTGCTTTGTGTTTCTCCTGGTAAATCACTATTTAAAAACTATCCGTTTTTTCACTATTTTTCAACTTTGACGGAAAATAAAAAAAAACTATATTTTTCTATATTTGCCATATTTGCAAAACCTGTTCTTTGATTATTTCTTTACATAATTCAAAAGGTTTTATCTGCCCGTACGTGCCCGTTTGGCTTCTAGAGGTAAAAAAGTTTAAAAAGACATGGTTGCAGAAATTGTATGGCGTCCATCCCTTATATGTTTTGACTGACAGTAGTTTGATCTAATAGTTTGAAAAAAACTACTCATTAAAATTAGCAGGTACGTACCTCACATAAACAATACTTTGGCGTACAAATGGTCAGGAACAATATTGACTTATGGTCCCTACAGGTAGGCACAAATCTTATTTGGACACGTGCATAATATCAAAATTGCATTATTCAGCCTAAATCCATATGTATGCAGGGAACAGGTAAATTTTTAGGCATGGTAGCATAAGCCTATATATTGCAAAATAAGCATAATGCCTGGATTAGTCTACGACTGAAAGTTGGCGCAACAATTACTGAAACCATTAAACAATTTAAGTACTGAAAACATGGCGTTGAACAATTTAAAATTATTTGAACTGTTTAGAAAGTCAACCACACCAAAGTTTTTCACGGAAGTGAAAATTCTTCCTGAGAAGTTGACATTGATCAGCAAATGGGGCTGCGATGGATCATCCGGACAAAGCGTTTATAAGCAAAGGATATCTTCCGATGACGCTACAATATCGGACGGAAATATGTTTATGGCATCTGTTGTTCCTTTGCGGCTAAAATCGGATGATTCCCTACACTGGAAAAATCCACGTCCGTCATCAGTGCATTATTGCCGACCAATAATGTTTCAGTTTGCAAGGGAATCGGCAGAACTCATAAGGACTACGGTGAAGGACATTGAAGAACAAATAAGCAAGATTAAGCCTACAAAGCTGCAAATTGGAGAAGGAAAATATATTGAATGCAATTACGAGTTCCAACTGACAGGAACAACCTCAACAATGTCATGCCCGTTTTGCAAAAAGAGTCAGAAGAATTTTTTTCAATTCAATTTATTTCATATTTAATATGTTACATCTCAATTTTATACAATTAGTTGTAAAGAGTTTTAGATTAGTATATTTTTCTGCTTAATTATAACATATTTCAATTAGTTATCATATACATATATATAGACAGAATTATATTGGAGGTAAAAATTTAGCAAAAACCTGTTTAAACCCCTTTTTTCGTTTTATTTTTATATTTTTTTTTATCGATTTTTTATTATTATTTGTCAGAAGAACTTTGGTAATTTAAACGATTCTACAAATGAGGAGAATTACGAATATGGAATGTCACCATTGCACGCAAGGATAAGGTGTATGGAATTCTTGCTAAAACTGGCATATACCCTACCACAAGAGGAGGAAAACTTTGATGAAAATACATCAATAAAGGATAAGGAAAAGATCAGAAAGAAGCAAATACAGGATGCTTTTTTTAAACAAGTTGGACTAAAAGTAGACTGTCCCAAGCACGGATACGGTAACTCAAACGATGGAAACACTTCTAGGCGATTTTTTGAAAATGATGAGGCAGTAACTAGAATCATTGGAATTGACAATCAAATCGTGAAAAGATTGGGAACGATCTTGGATGTTTTAAACTGCAAAGAAAATGTCAATTCTACAAAATATGGAGAATATGCGTCGAAAACTGCATCTCTTTTAGCAGAAATGTATCCACAGAAGAAGTTGACCCCGACCGTCCATAAAATATTGGCGCATGGCAAAGATATAATTGAGTACCAGTCTTTGCCAATTGGAGAGCTTTCTGAAGAAGCACAGGAGTCTCTTAACAAATTTTATAAAAAATATAGATTGCAGAACACATTCAAAGCATCAAGGGTAAGGCAAAATGAGGACCTCTTCAACATGTTGGCAGCATCTTCCGATTTACTTATTTCTTCCCTGCGGCATGTGAAGTCACGAATAGAGTTACAAAATAATTATAGTTTAGAAATGGTTAGTCTTTTAGACATACCTTCTCTTACGAATTGTGATGAATATTTTACAGAAAATTGAAAAAATTAATTTAAAAAAAAAATAATTTTTTTTTAATTTGTTGGCTTATAATTTAAAACATAAAACCCTTAAGAAAAAAAAAATAAAAACAATCTAAAAATGTAAAAATAATTTTTTTTAGTTACCATAAAATTGATTTTTCTACTAATTTTAACTTTGATAACCCATAAGTAGGCCCCTACAAAGCGTAGCACCCTTTCCAAACGCTCATTTCATAGGCTGAACAGTTATCTATCATATGCTGTTTAAACTGTTCAATTATCTTATTCGGTTCAAAAGATATGATTTTTGCAACGAAAAAACTCAAATGGCGCCACTGTGCGTTGGCCAACTTGTGATAAACAGCCGTTTTATTTTGAATAATTTTGTTTTTTTTTTTTTTAATACACTGTTTTTTTTTTAGTTTAGAGTCCTTATTTAAATATATTTTAATTTAAAAACATTTCAAAATTTTATATAAAGAGGGAAAATAAAAAAAATTAAATGAAATGACAAAACCAGCGATGATTAATGCAAAACGTGTTGCATTTTAGAGTATTATAATGTGGCATCATTAATATTCAGAGTTGATTTATTAAAAGTTAGCAGACGGATAAAATTTGTTATTAATAAACTCTATGCTAACAAGCTGCTAAGCTTAATCGGCATTCTAGTTAGCAGCTCGTTGTACGTAGTGTACAAACTGTGGCTAACTTTTTGTTATGAATACGGCTGTTAGTTTATAAAAACAAAACAGGAAATTAAAAATTTTTTAGAATGTAATAGATTATTTTTACAAAAATTTTTTTAATTGTAAATAACTTTTTCTATGTGACAATTGTTATTGTTTTTTCATTATTTTAAAAAAACGTTAGTTTAATTGTTTAATTTGTTTCCCTGATGATGGTACACATTGGTGTATCGAAATATTGGAGTTATAAAATAAATCTAATAAAAATTTGTATATAAAAAGAAAAAAACCTCAAGCTCAATGAATTATACAACAATTTAAAAAGTAAAGGTTGAATAAAATCAAATTTAAAACTAAATTGTTTTACGTTGTCGCAATTATAAATACTTTTGTGTAAGTTTATGCGAAGTACTAAAATAAGTGATTGAGTGAATCTTTGTAAAGTCACGCAATATTAGGTTAAGTTTTATTCTCATAAGAGTATTTAAGCCAAATAAATTTGTAAATAAAAATCAATAAATTACCATCAATCAAGGCCTTCGCTTGTGCTCTTATTTTTAAATAAAAACATTGAAACTTACATATTTGCTAAGTCATATCATCAATATTTACTCGATTTTATTTATGTTTTATTAAAAACAAATTTTACAAGTAAATTGATTTAATATTTTTTATTAATCTTAAAAAAATTTCAATTTTGACGTAATTACATTTTTTTTACCGATACTTGTCGTTAGTATTTCTAAACGAAAATATTTGTTGATTTAAAATAAAGAAAAGCAAATTCGTTAAAGTTACCGAGATTTATCGTTACTTAACGATATGGGTAGTTAGATGAAAACAAAATATCTTTATTCTAATATTTTGTTATCGCCATTTGTAAAATAATTTTGTATGAGTTGTGTCGTTTATTTTACATATGCCTATCGAATTATTTGTTATTCATAAAAACCCAAGTTTAAAGAAATTAAAAAATAAAGAAATTGTAGGTACATAAAAAAAAATTTTTTTTAAGGGCCACATTTTATTTATCAATGCTAAAAAAAATTTTCATATTGTTTGAAAATGGTGCAAATATATTGACCATTGTTTTGTGTTATTTTAGAGAAAAAGAATGAAAATTCTTTAAATAATTAATAAATAATTCCGACATACTACAGAAATAGGTTAAAAATATTATGTTTATAGTTGCATTATATTATGATGTGAAATATCTGTAACAGTTTTACTTTAAGGTTGCAAGTAAGTAAATAAGCATAAATATATATTAAAAATATTTTTCGGTTTTAGATTAAATTTTTTTTTTTTAATTATTCCTACACTAAATCCCGCGAAGCTTTTTGCATGTCTGCAGGAGACCAGAGTCTCTGGCGGGAATCGAACCCGCAACACTGGTACTGATAGACTAGCTCACTACAAGCTAGCCTACCGGGGCACCCATATTATTATGATTAACATGATAATAATATGATTGCATTAAATTATAATATGATGTAATAAAAACAAATTTGGATTAAGGGAAAAATATATTTGGTCATAATATGATTCAATGATAATGTAGTAATATGTTTACTACAATCATGAATCTTATCATAATATGTTGCTTTTAGAATATGTTTACTACAGCCATGTTTTATCTTTGCGTGTAAGAGCTGGTTCCTTAGGTCGCGAATCATCGAACAGCACATCACCTATTGTGGTATGTAGGCTTGAATTTAATTATATTAATTATCTGTTATGCAACTCCTCAAGTACAGTATATGTTTAATACGTCGAAAATTATCCTTCATTGTCCAGTATAATAAATATCTCCTAAATGAGTCGAATTAGAACTGGGTAAGTTCTGTAACTTACCTTTTTAGTTTTCCCTTTAGAAAAATTTTGGTTAATAGAACAATATAATAACATTAAACTGGTACAACAAGAACATAAATATCACAAATAAAATGTTTATACGTGTTCTGTTATAACCAACTATACACATATAAAATACCCAAAACAATATCAAATTTACAGGCTTAATTGTGACCATAAAGAGAACCCTAACCCCACTTTCCCTCCCGTTCTGTGTGCCATTTTCTCACTCTTTGCATATTTATCTCTATGTATGATATACATTTCTCAGTCTTAGTAAAAAAAAAATATTCTTTGTTTATTTTTATTTTAGTGCATAAAATGCTTCAAATTTAACACATGTCATTTACGTTGGTGACTTTAAGAAGATTTTTATATATTTTGATATTAGACCTTTTTTGTTGTTGATAAAAATCTTTGTTTCTAATATACATTTTCTATATTTATATGTTTTGTGCTAGTTGATGCAAACAGCCAGAGGCTAAATCCGTAAAATATAATGTAAATCATTAGACATATTCATTAGGGGGTTTCACTAAAACCGCTTTGCGGTATGTTTCTAGTTACAGTTTTCTATTACCGACCAAACTAAACAATAGAGTGTTGCGTTTTTTGCTTCTAAAAGTCGCTTTAACCGACCGTAAATGTAATGAAATTCAATGTAACGCACAGTAGCGTACTGTAAACTGTTTGTGCACTTATTAAACATATAAAAAGGTGTCAGCTGTTTTCACAAACATTAACAAAAATTCATTAGTATACATAAAAGAGCACACACAGTGATGAGAGTTAAAAATGTTCAAATGGTGACCGCTTTGCAGAAAAAGTACCAAGTGATTTAAATGATATTAAAACTGTATTACGTGTATGTATAACTACATAAATTATTTTATATTTTTATTATAGATTTAAAATAAACAATAAATAATATGTATTACAGCATATGCATACACATATACAAATATTATTTGCAAATGTGCATACACAAAACCAGGTTTCGATACTATTAAAAACTTTTTATATATTTCAGATTTTTTATTTTATTTGTTTATTTTATAGGTCTATTCATATATTTGTATGTATGAAAATATGTTGTAGTTAAAGCTATTTTGTCTACCGATATTATTACTGAAAAAAGTACCAAAAAAAGTGTGAATTTACCCGCATTCCATTTGATAATATGTATGTATTGTAAGTTATTTTGTCAAAAGTCTTCAAATATTTTTACTGAAAAAAGGACCAAAAAAAAAGGGTGAATTGATCCGCATTCCATTTAATATACATCACTATCTTCAACTGTCACGTAACCTCGTAATGAAAGTCCATTTTCTACAGATTGGCACGTTACGGTTAAGTGACATTACAGTCAGTTAAGCATTTGAATTACTTTCCATATAACAGAAACGATCAGCTGTAAACACTACATTTACATTTCTACATTTACGGTGGGCTAACCCGGCCTTTAGCGTTTATGCCGAATTGGAATACCTTGACTAGAGCAGTAACATTGTGCCATTGACAATAATTTTTACTAATCTTGTTTTTTAAAACCCACAAAATTAATATAAAACAACTAGATTGTTCTTACAGTAAATACGTAAAAACAAATAGATTTTCCTTTTACAAAGCGTTGCCGCCGCCAAAGTTTCGCTTTCTCATACGCAAATTGTATAGGAATAACTATTTTTGGCAAATAACAGCCGTTTTCTAAGGTAAGCCTATTAATTTTGACGCTACGAACTAAGTCCCTAATGAAATAAATAAGTTCCGAAAACCAACATGAGCCTAAACGTCGATTACGGATGGCAACTGAACTGAAGTTGGGTTGCCAGCAGCGAAATTAAGCAACACCGCTCATGTTAAAATATACCTGATATCGCTGCTGGCAACCCAAATTCAATTCAGTTTCCATACTTAATATATCAATAAGTAAGAAAAAATGTTCAGTAGTATTTAATCAACTAAACAATTGTTTGAAAAATATTTAAAAAATGCGATAAATGAATAAATTATTTTTTTAGTTGAAAAAAAGTTAACTATATAATTTTAATTTAATTATTTATTTTTTTTTGTTCCTACGCTAATCCTGCGAAGCTCTTCGCTTGTCTGCAGAAGACCGGAATCTCTGGCGGTAATCGAACCCGCAACCCCGGTACTGATAGACTAGCTCACTACCAGCTAGCCTACCGGGGCACTCAATATTAACATTTTAGTTGTTTGGAAATAATTGTTTAATTAAAATATTAACTAAATAACAAAAGATCTTAATTGATTTGTTTCGCTTAAAATAAAATAATTTAAAGTTATAGAATTGTTGTTGGGAAAAAATTAAAAATATAGTTTTGATATAATTAAGACTTTAGTTGTTATGAAATAAATTATTAATAAAAATATTAATTAAATAAGAAGAGAGCTTAATTGATTTTTTCGTTAAAAATAAAATAATTGAAAATTGTAGAATTGTTGTTAGGAATTGTCAAAACCTGAGCTATATTTACTTAAATCAATTAACACATTGTTTGAAACCGCAAAGTTTTTGATCACTTTTTAATAAAATTTAAAAATAAACTAAATTCCTTCCTTCAAAAAAATATATTTGATGATGTTAGGTTAGGTTAAGAAGGGTTATGCGCCCAAGGGCGCACCTCCACTTGGAGACCAATGCGGTCCATTGTGAATCCCTTCAGTAAGGAGGTAGAGGAATGAAAGAATTGAAGAAGGAAAGAAATTAACAGATAGATAGACTAAAATATATTAGTAGGCATAACGTAGGAATGTTACTTCCTCTACAGTCCCCTTAACAGAAACAGCCGTCCTATTTCCCTGACAAACCCCAGTTAATCGACTGGATTATATCCAGCGATGCACCCCAGTTCGTCGTTAAATCTATCCCCCAGCCATTTCTGGCTGAGACCCTGCATTCTAGGACAGTGGTACAGTACATGTTCAACCATCTCTAGCTCCTCGGCATGCCCGCACAGTCTGCAAAAGTACGGTATGGCATTGTCCCATTTACTCATATAAAGCCTAACAGTACAATACCCCGTCAAGAACCCTATAAGAGTCCTGAGACCACTCCTATCCAATCCCAGCAGAACCCAGTTTGCCCCTGCGTCTAATCCAGGCCATAGTGTCCTAGACACCCTGCAATCCTTTCTGTCTTTATATTTGATGAACTTAAGAAAAATCTGAGTTGTTATAACAATATAATTTCTTGGAAAAAAATTAAAAATTTAAACTTTTTACAATTTTTAGTAATCAATATAATCATTATGGTTAGTAGGTGCAAAATCAACAAATTGTTTGCTTGATTCTATGAATGGTTATTAGATTCTATGCTTGATTTTTCAATTTTTTTAATTTTTTCTGTGCAATATTAAAAATGAAACAAATATGAAACAACCCTAAAAACAAAAATTAACTAAAACCCCATAAATGGAAACATATTTCACAATGATACGTACACTAAGTCATAAACCGGCACAACTGAAAATTCAAACATTTTGCTAAGAAGCAGAAGTCTGGCTTTAAAAACGTGGTATCAATTTTCCATTCAAATTAAGTTTCACAAATTCTTAAGAAGACAACTTAAAGAAGACTGTGGCTGAAACGAAATTGTCGTGGTCGCTATTGATATGATTTGCGAAAGTGTTTATGAAAAAAAAAAAAAACGATTTTGATACATTTTTTTGATTTAGTTTGCGATATATTTATTAATTTAAGTCTCCATTTAACAAATTAAAGAAGTCCTCACATTACGAAAAAACTTGCATGTGAAATTTTAATTCAAATGTAAAACTTTAATTCTTCAAATATAAAATTAAATTCTCGTGCAAAAAGTATCAGTTGTGTATAACTAAAATCCGGAGTTTGATAAAATTCCATTTTAAATTCTTAGATGTAAGTCAACAAGATATTAAGTAAAAAAGAGGTAGTCTTAGTTTTTGACTGGTAAAAGCGCAATTTGTTTTATCGTTTGGTATCAATAACTCAAGTCTAGCACAACTGCTTCCAATCGTAACCTTTAGCTCTGTAGGCAAGAAGTCAATTTAATAATTTTCCATTAAACATTACGAAAAACGACAGTTTCTGAGTTAAAATCTTTTTGCCTTACTTCAAAGAATTATATCAAAAAATATTTTTTATTTTACTAAATTAGTATTATTGTGTAGAATATACTTATTAGGGTATGCATTTAATCGGGCTTTTTCTTTAATCGGTTAATCGCTCGATTAATTAACCGAGGTTTTGGTTTAATCGGTTAATTTTGTAATTGATCGGCTAACCGATTAATAGTGTTTTTTTATAACTTAAGTAATTTCAGTAAATAAAAATTTATAATTTATTTATTATTTTAAGTTTTTTAGAAAAAAAAACAATAACATGACACAATTGAACTAAAACGAGTAAACAAATAAATAATTCATAGATATATTAATAAAACAATAAACTGTGAAATAATTTTTATAGTTATTTTAATAGTTTAAGAAGGTCTTATAAAATAGTCTTTGGCGTGAATGTTAAGGAATTAAGCGATTCCTTTTTCAGTTTTGATAATACTTGACTTGAAAAAAATTCTGTCATTTATCGTAGATGTAGCGTTATAGTCACATTAGCGACATGTACCAAGTTGATTTTAGTTTTCGAAGACACAAACCATATAAAAGAACTTCTACTTAAACTGCTTAATTTTTATCATCAACTCTCTACTCGAAAAAATTGGTTTTCGTCTTGTTATCCGGGATTCTTTTATATTTATTTTAGCCATCTTTTTATACAGTATGCAAATCTGTTGTAAAACCATAAGCCTCCTGTCGGTGTAATAAATGTGATTTTTTTGTTTTCTATATTCATATAATTTGTATTCGAATTCGGCTATATGACTCTAAGTGTATTTTAATAATTAGGCTTACAGTCACATTGGCGATATAGCCCACTACTTGGCTGCAACTTAAGGATGGGACTATAAGCAAAAAGTACTGTACATATAAAAAGTACGTGAAACAAAAAGCTGTTAACAGCAAATGCTTATTTAAAATGAAGATCACTGAACATCTTCCTTGTTTGTATGAAAAAATATTTTCTAAACACATACCTTTTGTATATGAAACGAAACAAATAATTAAAAACAAAAAAAAAATATGTTTTAATACTACAAATAATTTGAAATTTTTTTACATCGGTTAATCGACTAAAATAAATCGGTTTAATCGTTAATCGAAAACAGTTAATTTTAAATAAACCGATCAGTTAATCGGGTAGTAATTAATCGGTTAACCGATTAACGGTTAACCGAATGAACACCTTAATTCTTACTAATTGAAGTAGCAAAATAAAAAAAAAAATGACAGCGTCTTCACAAATTTTTTTTATCGAATTAATTGGGAGTTTAAAATTCGCGCTATCAAATCCCAACAAAACATTCCGAATTAAGAAGCTTTTGATAGCGAAGACGGTATTTGTAATTAATGTAACCTATCCCGAGAGTTTGCACAATTTGACGTTTTTATTCTTTAAAAGTATGCGACATCGTTTTGCGTATGTAAACAAAATCCACATGTATCTCAGAAGAAATAAGTGTTTTTTTTTAAATAGAAGTTAATTAAAGAAGAAAGTAAATATGAATAAAAACTGTTACCGGTTGTGTTATTTAAATTTTTCCGGGAAGCATCGCTCCCGGGAATGCGTCACGCAAAGGAATTGATATTTCCCGGGAGTACATTGGAGACAAGGGGTCTCAACAGACGAGAACTACGACTGTTGGTGGCCTATCTGACGGGTCACCATACGGTCAAGAACCACCTGTTTCGGATGGGCCTGGCAGAGGACCAGGAATGCAGACTATGTCGTGAGGAGGACGAGACCACAGGGCACTTACTGTGTGACTGCCCGGCGCTGGCATGGGCCAGAAGGAGACACTTGGGGCACGGCGCGATAGACGCTTCCCGAGTCGGTGCAATACCGGCCAAAGACCTTCTTGGATGTCTCTGGGAGCTAGAGGGTTTGTGGCCAACTAAAGGGAGGTGGGTACAATAGACCTGGCTTGGTCGCGGTACCATCTCCGTTGGGAGAAATCTCCCCGCTCTCTCTCGAAAAAAATATGAAGTTTATACTTTTTCCATTTGCTTAAAATTTCACGCGAAAAAAGTGCAGCTTATATAATTTTCATTACATTTTCTCATAGAAAATCTCCAGAAGTTTTTTCCATATGAGATTTCACAGCATTTCACGTAAAATGTTGAACAGTGTACCAGGCTATAGAGGAGAAACTCCCTGCGCTCGGTCGAACGCCGTCTATGCTTTAAAAGCTTTAGTTAGCGATTTGGGATTTAAAAATTCGAGATTTTAAAATTCGGAATTTTTAAATGCGAAATTATAAGTTTCGGGCATATGAACCCAGCCCTTAAAAATTTACATATATCAATATTTTAAATGTAAAGTGCAATTTGAATGATATATGAAATAAGTCCCAAACAATATAAATTGGGTCTAAACTTATTTACTAATTTGGGGACTTATTATATTATGAATCTGATAAAATTGATTTCATAAAAAATTAACAAACTCCCTAAATGTAGTTGTTTGTATTCCCTGTACAAAAAATTGGGGAATTAGTTCATTTTTGCTTTCGGGAGTTATTTCATGGGGTACTTAGGTCGTAGCACCTTTAATTTTACCAAAATTTAAGAGAGAGAAATAAGAAATCTAACGATTTTCACTTTTTGGTATTAATTTGATTAATACCAATAATTAATTAATTAATTAGATTTGTTGACAAAAGGCATCAAAAATCTAAATTTAAAAATTGTATTTTTTAGTTTAATTTAAACACTAAAAAAATTCTAAAAATCTTTTTTAACATAAGGATCTTAATTCAGCTTCAAGATTTGCAAACACTTAAAAAATAGGTTATAGTGAAACACCCTAATACACATGTAGTACTCGTACATATGAGTTTTTCTTTATCAAAAATATTTTTTGGGTCATCCCAGTTGTATGTAGATTTGTTGATTTGTTGAAATTTAAAAGAATATATGATTCACAAGCAAATGTGGTTAGAACGTACAAATGACGAAATTATGAATTATTTACAATATTTATTAAACAAAAATTTAAAATAGAAGGCATGATGAGATGAGTTTTCGGTTACTTTAAAATATCTAGTGGACACTTTTTGGGCTTTTAGAGAAAAATTTAACCTACTCAGTATTTGTATTGCGTAAAACCTATAACGCATTTGGCTGCTTTAATGTAGCTATAATTATTTTTTGTACTCTGAAAAGCAAAACTTAAAAACGCTTAAATTTCTTTTGTTTAATTTTAAATTTAAATATATACTTTACTTTAAAGTTAACATCATCGTTTCCCAAAAGTATTGCTTAATGCCAAATTTTGTAACAAGAAACACTCAATATGTATATAAAATTTATTGCTATTAAAATGTAGTTCTTAAGCTCCGTATCCTATAAAATTACCATCATTTTTTACGGACTAAAAACAAACGACTATTGATCTATGGGCCTTTAAAAACATCTTTGTTTCGATTCGTAACTCCGGATATAGAATTAATTTTTGAAAGGATGTAGAAAAATTAAAATTTTTAGGATAAGGATCATTAAGCCAAACATTATATTGACTTTGTCATTTCAGTAAGGAAACGAAAACTTACGAAAAATAAAGTTAGGTGGTTCTTTAAAAGCCTTTTTTTCTCCAAAGAATTTTTAAAACAAAATAGTAGTCTTAACCAAAATTCATCAGATTTTTCCTATTTTTGCAATGTTAAATTCTTTAAGGAAATTTCTATTTTATTTATTAGAGATGAAATTTAAATTAAGAATTGTCTCTAACCACCAAATTTATACCTACTTAATATTATCAAGCAAATAAGTTGTTGATTTTGCACTTATTACCAAAATGATATATTGATTACTAAAAATTTTAACATTTTGAATATTTTTTTTTTTTCAATAAATGATATTTTTAAATTTAATGAAAAAAAATGATCAAAAAACTTTGCCATTTCAAACAATGTTTTGATTTATTTAATTAAATATTGACAATTTCCAACAGCAATTTTACAAGTTTAAATTATATTTTAAACGAAAAAAGTCAATTAAGATTATTTGTTATTCAATTAATATTTTAATTAAAAATTTATTTCAAAACAACTAAAATGTTAATTAAATAAAATTACATTTTTAATTTTCTTTCAACTAAAAAAAATAATTGATTCATTTATAAAAGTAGCACTTTACATTTTTTTGTATAGCTTTTGTATAGATGTATTTTCGCCGCCGTCGTTGACAATTTTTATCGACGTAAACGATGTTTGACTGGCGTTCTCAACATATGCAATTTCATATCGGCTTCGAGTTGAATATCATGGCATTTATAACGTAACGACGTATTTTTTTTGATAGTTTTCGACATGAGTTACAGATACACTTTTTTTCTCACTTTTCAAGAAACGATGGAATATTTTGTTTCACATGTTTTCTATGAGATAAGTTCTCACCAAAGTAACAGAACATGCATTACTGCATTGATTTCAAACTTTAACACAACTGTGTTATAGACACTTAAATCCTTTCAAAAGCTAACTTTAAGATAATATATACACCCAGAGAAAAAACATGTTTAAATATGGTCACCTCCAACAAAACTATTTTTAAATAAAATTCTAAACCTATTATGGTTAATTTAACCAAATTATTGTCAATTATCGACAACCATATTATGGTTAAATTACTCCTCCATCCAGAAGGCACAACCATATTATGGTTGCCTCCGAACATATTTTGGTTAATAATAACTTATATGTGCTTAACACTTATAATAGCATGGTTGGTTTTCAACAATAGCATATTGCTCTTGGGAAAGAGAAAAATACTATTGTTAATTTAAAAACAAATTATTGTCAAATTTAACCATAACATGTTTAGAGGCAACCATAATATGGTTGTGGCTTCTTGATGGCGGATTAATTTAACAATAATATGGTTGTCGATAACAATAATTTGGTCAAATTAACCATAATATGTTCAAAATTTTATTTAAAAATAGTTTTTTTTGGAGGTGACCATATTTAAACATGTTTCTCTTTGCGTGTAGGACTACAAGTCTATAAGTCCTACTTCTCCAATTCTCGCCATAGATCAAAAAGCCTCAGACCAGCCACAAGCGAAAAGATGATCGTAGTTTTTTAAGTCCGTTGAATTGATGCTAAGGCACAAAACCGAATTGATGATTACCAGGGCTTTCTGAGATTTTTTTTATAAATAGTCAATAAAGATTAAACCAACCACGAATAAAAGGCGAATTTGTGTAAAGGGTGGTGGCAATACTACAACAAGTACAACACCAAAAACAGAACATAGTTTTTTATTTGTTACTATCATTGGCCTTTCTGCCAAAGCGATGCATAGCCGGCCAATCTAGCCGGACATTTCTTTTTTTAGTTTATATTAAAATAAAGTTATTGAGGGCCCCTAGATCGACGAAACTTGACAAAAATATGTGTTGTGGTCATAGGACGCTATGACCACAAGGAACCAAAAGGAAAAAGTTCCCCTTAGAAAAACTAATCCTACCTCTGAAAAATTTAATATTTTTTTTAAGTTTTCCCATACTTTTGTTTAGGAAATGCAACGTCGGTGAAAGTTAAAAAACCTAAAATTCGACCCAGGTGCCATTTTTCAAACCTATTTAGTTGTTACATAGATGTCGATTTGTCACTATCTCCTTGACATATGAAATTTTGTAACTTACAGGCCTGTTCTCAAAATCACTTTTATTCAAATCACGTGATTTCAAATCACATGTGCCTTTTAAAATCACACGTTTGATAGTTTTGAGTTAAGTTTTTGTATGTTTTGGCGTGACTTTCAACTGCGGAAAGCATAAAAAGAAACATTAAAACGAAATAATCTTCAGAACACCTCAAAATCACACGTGTGGTTTTAAAAGCACGTGATTTGAAATTACGTGATTTTCAGAACATGCCCGTTAAAATGACAATTTCTCTTCCACGGGTGTAGCATTATATCCCTGTATTATTTGAAGGAACTCAAAAAGAGTAACATTTATTTCGATCCTTTAAATAACGTCATTTAGAGCGCAGCCGCACAGGTGATTAAAACCCGTTATAGGCTTGGGCGAAAATTACTGTTTCGCACATTCCTTTTTTTTTACATACATTTACAATTAAAATAATAAACATCTAAATTAAAATAAGATTCAATAAATACAACCTGGGAATTATTGATTTTTCATAAGTTACTTTATTATATTCAACATTTTCTATTTTTCGAATTTATTTTATGAGCTAAATTTCAGTTATGTATTTTATAAAGCTTTTTGTAATAGTTCTATTCTTTAAATTTTTAGGAATGACTTAGCTCATAGAATAAATTCGAAAAACAAAAAATGTTGAATAAAACATCAATTATTAAATACCAAAACATTTTATAACTGACAAAAAGGTTTCTTAATCATATGTACTTATGCAAGATCAGCAAAAAAAGGAAAAAATGTGATATGCAAAAAAAAAAATCACCAAAAAAATGGCGCAAAACCGCGAAACTTTTTTTGCTTTCTAAAAAAAAAGATTTCAAATATTATCGTGACGTAAAACATTTTTTATATCGCGAGTACCATCACTTTCAAAACCTTTTTCATTTTATTTTTTTGTTTTAGAAAAAAGTGAACAAAATAATCGTTTTTTTAAAATTTCAAACGAATTTTTTTATCATAAACACAGAAAAAAGTGTTTTATCAATTAAAAAAATGGTTTAAAAAGTATTTAAATTTAGTTAATGTGATAATAGAATCAATTATTTTTTTTTGAAAGAAAATTAAAAATTTAATTTTGATTTAATTAATATTTAAGTTGTTTCGAAATAAATTTTCAATTAAAATTTTAATTTAATAACAAAAAATCTTAATTGACTTTTTTCGTTCAAAATCAAATAATTTAAACATTTAGAATTGTTGTTGGGAATTGTCAATATTTATTTAAATAAATAAACACATTGTTTGAAATGGCAAAGTTTTTTGATCACTTTTTTAATTAAACTAAAAAATATTATTTATTGAAAATATTTTTTCAAAATTTTAAAATTTTTAATAATCAATAAAATCATTTTGGTAATTGGTGCAAAATCAACAAATTGTTTGCTTGATATTATGAATTTAGAATAAATTTGGTGATAGGAGAAATTTAATAATTTTTTTTGTGAACATTTAAAATAAAATTTTCATAAAAATTACTGTAATCAATGTAAAATCTTTATTCGTTTCGTTTTCAAAAAAATATTCAAATGAAAAAGCCTGTAATTTAATTAACTTTCCTGAATTTTACCAGTGTCAAAAAACGACAAAAGCAATAGACTTGAAAATTCACTATACGATGCAGAATTTTGTTGTTGATCGAGCTGCGTTTCTAAATTTTTTTGGACTTATGTATGGCTAGATTTCATTTTGCAATACCTAAAAGTGATATAGGGAATCAAGTGGCCGCTTCTGGCCGTTTGTAATTTCCTACTTGCTTTGTCTTGTATTTATGGTGACAAACATTTTTAAATCATTTTCTTAACTTCTCTAAATTCAAGAACTAAGAAGATTAAATAAAAAACTACTTGCAAATCAACCAAGTTTAACCAGAATTTAATATCCAATTTTCTCCAAGCAGACCATTTTATTTGCAACATTATTACCCTCCCTCTGTGGCCTCTTTGATGTTGAAGCTTATTTGTCTTTTTTTTTTTTTTTTTTTTTTTGTTTTGTCGTCTCGTTCTTTATCATTTTCGCATTTGTTTTTACTTTTTGTAGAGTAGAGGTCATTTGTTAAGGCCAAAATATTGTTTAAACCACATGTAAATTTGATAAATCAGAAATTGTGGATAAGCTAAGGATAGGCCTATAAGATTATAGACAAAAAAGATAAAAAAAAACGAAAGGGAAAAATGTCTTACAAACTATAGACAACAAATGAATCTGTTCGCATTTATGTGGTTTTTATTTGTGTTTTCCTTTTTTTATGGCAAAAGAAAATTTCATATTCGATAAGTTTAGTTGCTTTGACAGATGTTTAAAATGACATTTGATAAATGTGTGTTTTTCCCTCATTGCCAATTGAGATTTCAAAATCCTTTTTTTTTCTTGTTTTTAATAATATGGAAATGGAAATTGTAAAAATATTTTAGGGTTTTTAGGTCTTTAGTAATTTTATATGTAACCACAATTTACAATTTTTTTTATATATTTCATTTAATAAATATTTTACATTGTACTTTATTCATAAAATAAATTTTTAATATTTTATTTTCAGGTAAGGAAAAATCTCAAAAAAAAATTAAATTTATTTTAACACAGACAGATAAATAGAACTATTTGGGTATGTAGAAAAAACAGGCTTTAATTGCCTCAAAAATTTACTTATTTCTTGTTCTTTAAAAACAAATAAAAAAAAACTAATTTGCCAACTATGGCCTTTAAAAGTTGATTAAAAAGAAAATAAAGTTTTAAACCCTTTTTCCTAAAAAATGTTTTTAATTGACAAGTCTAAATTGGAGTAAGAAATATTTATTATGTACTTTCTATGCGTGCGATTTACAAGCTTAAAAGCCCCAAACTAAAATGTTAATTAAGATTTTGAAAAGGAGTGTTTAAGAAACAAAACAAAAAAAAAATACATATTTGACCCTTTTTATGTCGAAAATTAAGGATGTGTTAAGGAAATTTCACCCTTTAGTTTTAAAAGACCAGTCCAAAAGATACACTGTAATAGTTTAACATGCTAGCCATTTAAAATGTACAAATATTTAGTACACATTTCGTCAGCTCAGAATTGGTTTGGCGCATATGCCAAAAAGTCGGAGTGGAGAAAAACGACAAAGAAGATTTGCATGAAGATTTCTCAAAATGTACCCGATAGAATTTTTTTATATTTTTACCACTGCTTCCGGTATATGTTATGAAGAAAAATGTAAATTTTTGCTCACTTTCATGAATAAAGTTAGAATTTAAAAGTATTTTTTTGAAAATGAAAAATATTGTTTTGTGCCGCATACGCCACTTTTCTAAAAAAAAATTAAAAAAATGGCTTTTTGTGCTGCATACGTATACTTATTGCTGTGTATTGAGTAACTTATTGTTGAGATGAATGTTTCTATATTTACAATCTAATAAAAAGTCAACATTAATGAAATTTTTTTTTTATTTGGTTTTATTTTACAAAAACAGAAAAAACAGTTCTACTGTTATGAAAAGGTACATAAAAAGCCACAAAGTAAACAATTTAAATAATACAAAAGTAAAATAGAATCAAGAAAAAACACTTAAAATTTAAAACTAAATATTGAGTAAATTTTTATAATAACTTTTATCAACATGTGGAAGAAATATAAGCAAGTCTTTTATGTCTCTCTTTTTATCGCTGGAAATAATTGATGGTTTCGATATTTTCAAAACGTGCGTCAACAAATTCTCAGGAGTTTTCAAACAATTTTTTGATGCAGACTTAACCAAAATTGCATTTTTATATTTTTCCTCTCGTCGAAGTTTTATAATGTATACATAAATCATTATTTTTACTGTATAGAAGTACTTTAATTTTAGCAAAAGGGACTTGTCGAAAGTCCATTTTATTTGCTACCAACGAGTATGTGCGAAAATCTTCCGGAAGTATTTCCATAACTTTTAATTTTGTTTTATTATTTGGCATTGTTTTAAGCATATTTAGTAAATGAAGAGGACTATGAATTTCAATATTCTTTAAGTACCGGTCAATAACACCATGAACACAGTCCACTTCTTGAATTAAAGAATGTCCTGGTTCTGAAAACTTTTGTATTACGGTATCAATATTATTTTGTTTAATAAACATTTTGATTGCGGTTGAGTTAATTCGATTTTTATTTTGAGGAGTTTTTGCTGGAGATTCTTTCTTATTTATAGAAACGTAAGCTTGTCCAGATTCTCGAAGCCGTTTTCTTACGTTACGTTCCCACAGTTCAGGGTTTGTTTGCCTTTTCTTTGATGACGAAGGAAGGATTCTGAATAACATATGAATGTATATAAGTAATGAACTTTTATTTTCAAATAAAACAAAATAATATTCAAGTATGTACCTGTTATTGTTTTCCATTTGTGGAGGGTTTGACGCACATTTAAATGGTAGCTTTTGAGTTAGAGATGTGTCATATAGGTAAGAATCGGTCCAATTTTCATCATCCTCAAAGTATTCATAAATCATTCTAAAAGCATTAAAAATTTAAACAAATATCTTAATATGGTAAAAATTTAAATAATACTTACTTAATTTCATCTGGAAGTGTAGGAGCTGGTGAAGAAGATTCCATTTTTATATTTTTTTTTTATAAATTTTTACTATTTATTAACACGAGGTGTTATTATTTTATAAAATTATTTTTCCCAAATTTATTTTCTTGTTGTCATTTTATTTTGCTTTTGCTTATGTTCTTATTATTATATTTTGTGCTTGTAGGTCTATGCAGCAAAGCAACAGTAAAATATATCTTGTACGTTTTTGTATGAAGAATTTGCTGCAATCGCCAAACAATGGCTTGTAGAGCAAAACAGTACTTAAAAGATTTTGAAACAGTTGATATGCAGCAAAATTAATGCTTTATATCTCAGAAACCATAAAAATTTTCGCGAAACAGGTTTTTGATTTAGAAAGAGGGTATTCAAAAAATATATTCCTCATACCTAACTCATTTTTTTTAAAAATGGTCGGTAGGTCAAACCAGTAATGAGCTGACGATTTGATACATTTAAACGGACTCGATTTTTTTAGGGTGGAAAGGACGAAAAATAAAAGTTTTCTTCTTTCTTAACAAAATAATATTAGTAGTTTAGCGAACTTTTTTTAGTTTAGTTTGCTTTTACTAAACGTTTTTAAAAATATACGAGGGTGAATTGGAAAAGCACTTTATGTATTAAAAGAGATTCTATAAGGTTTTAAAACAGTGCATAGTGGAGCTGTATTAAAGGGCTAGACCGATTGGCAAGAAAATTTGTCTACGGATAGCAGATGAACTAGTGACTTAATAAAAAATGCACATTTCTGACTGCATCGAGAGTTGCGCGTACCCATTTTAAAGACAAACTTTAAGAAATAAAGGTTAACTCAATAACTTGAATTTCGCGACCGACCAGAAGCCAGCAGTTTAAGGCTAGTGAGATCGTGATTATAACCGTTATGATTTCATTGAAAGTTGAAAAATAATTTTAAAGTTTCGACTTTAAAAATTTAGCACCCTTTAAAGGACACCTGATGTGATCATGAAAAACTTCGGATGTCGTGTGATCAATATAAAGACATGTCAATTAGATAAATTTAAAATGTATAAAAGTGTGAAAATAATTTGTTATCAAATGTCAAAAAATACGTTAAGAAATTTAAACGTCTCACTTTGTTAAAATTTTTCTAAACAATAAGATTTTTTATTTTATCAGAATTGTGGTTTTACAAAGCCCCAAGAAAAAAATCATTATTTACAAACTTTGACTATTAATTTTATTTCTAATAGAAAAATGCAATATGATAACAATAAATTAAGAATTTCAGGTGTTTTATTCTAAATTATATGGGGTTTTCTTTTCTACAAAAAATGTGACATTTTATTTAAAAAATATAATTTGGTGTTCGTTTCTTAAAAATGCTTCGCCCTGTAAAAGGGTGGCTTGTCTTATTCTAAAAAATGCACCCTTAATAATGGCATAAGGCATTGCACTTTACTCCCCGTATAAATCGACAATGTTGATAATGCCCTGTAAAAAGATGGCTTCTGCTTGTATATAGGGTTACCAGACGATGTTGGAAAAAATCGCCTCTAATCAGGACAGTAAAAATATTCAAAAGTTATTTTTTCTATTATTTAATAGTAAAAACATTAGAAAGCATTACATTGTTAATGATTGGTTGTCAGTGATATAAAATTTAAGTGGATGTTATAAAATTGTTTTTGAAAAAAAAAACGTCAAATCAAGAAATCTGAAAAATTTGGTGTTAATAAATCAGCAATCTGGCAAGGGTATTTTCTTGTTTACATATATTATAAAAAACAAACTAAAGAAATTGGAATTTTGCCATTCATTTTGTTCATTTATTTATTTATTTAATATCAATCTATTAACAAATTTTGGTTAAAGTATATTTTTTTTATATTTGTAAGAACAAACTTGATAATTTATGTACATATTTTTTTTTAAATTTTGAAGAGCAAACTTTTTGTCAGCTGTTAAAAACAGTCAAATAAAAAATTTCATTATTACAGGGCCGGCAAGATATTTTATACATGTACCTTTTTGTAGAGAAGAAAACACCATTAAATAAATCACACAGATTTGCTGTAGAGTATGTGCTGGTAATGCCCCAGTTGTATGCTTAGTATTTTTTTGCTGGAGAACTTTTTTCCCTTTAGCCAAAACTTTTTCATCAACCCTCGCCTGCATATAAAACTTATTCATCAATAAGAGAATTTACGTGTGTTGTTTTTATTATTGTTGGGCTTTTAGCTATTAACAATCAATTTTTAGTTTTCTGGGCAACACATTTCTCACATTAGAACAACAACATAAGCAACAACAACATCTTAATGTAAAATACAAGGCAACAAAAGTAACTTTTATAACTTAAAAAAGTTCAAATTGTTATTGCTGCTTTTCTTAGTTTGAATTTAGTTTTTTTGTTTGTTGTTGGCGTAAAGAAAAAAAAAACTAACCCTCATTTCATTTTATGTTACAATATTTTTTTTCTTAAAAAACTTAATAATATCGATCATTTGCAGCAACATCGTCCCTATTCAAAAGTATTAGTTTTAGAGAAAATGACTTTAAAGTTTTCAATTTACAGACAACATAATAGAAAAAGAAAACTTTATTCTTCTCTCAAGAGTTGAGTTTAGAATATCTTCATATGAAATAATTACGACTTCATAAAACACCTGACTTACTATGCATTAGTGATATTATCCTTAAATTTGTGATTTTTGATATATGACGTTTTTGCAGAAAATGAGCGATATATACACAGAAGTAAAAATGATATATTTGACTGAGCTGACTCTTCGATACCCTTCACCAACACATATTCATTTTTTGGGATTGGAGTTTCTATGGAATCTGAAATAAATTATAAACCAATATCTTTATAAAAAATTTTTGGTCATATAAAATTAATGTGTTCTTAATTTTGAATACCGGACTTAGTTATATTCAAGTGTATTCCAATATTGGGCTTTTATGGTTTTGTTTTTGTTTATATATTTTTAAAGCTAAATTTGTTTTTTACAATGGTATTGTAAACTTTTAAATCGTATTGAAGTGATTTTCTGGAGGGAACTTTACAAATGACCTATGGTAGATTAAAGATCGATCACCATGAAAATGCTTAGTAATATAAAATAATTTCATGAAATTGGGTATATATAGAAAATATAAAAATTTGTTTCTAATTATTAAATTCATAGAATCAAGGAAACAATAAATTGATTTTGTACCTATTAACAAGATGATTAAATTGATTCCAAAAAATTGTAAAATTGTAAGTTGTGAATTATTTTTCAATAAATGCTATTTTAAATTTTAATTAAAAAAAATATCAGAAAACTTTGCTATTTCAAGAAATGTGTTAATTGATTTAATTACATATATCTCAGGTCTTGTCAATTCCCAAGAACAATTCTACAACTTAAAATTATTTTATTTTAAGCGAAGAAAAATCTATAAAGATCTTTTGTTATTTATTTAATTAATATTTAAATTAAAAAATTATTTCAAAACATCTAAAAAGTTAATTAAATAAAATTATATTTTTAATTTTTTTTTTCAGCTAATTATTAGTTGATTCAATTTTCACATTAAATAAAATGAAATCAAACAATTGTTTAAGTTGATAAAAAAACTTTTGAAAATTTTTTCTGTGTACATTCCGCGTAAAATTTTATGATAATTTATCACGTACATACATGAATTAAAGGAGCTCATACTACATGGTCAGGTCAAAATTTGTTTACTGGAATAACAATGTTTTATTAAGAAGTATTTAAAAATATTTAAGGTAGCTTGGCCCAAATTATGGGATCAAAACTCTTTTCACACCAAATCTATTTCGCTATATTTTATTTCAAAACTTCTTTGAAATAAGTAAGAAAGTATAGTCGGTTAAGCCAGACCATTTGTACCCTTCACATATGGTAAGAAATTTTTGACCATATGTAGTTCCCATAAGCAATAATGGACCCGGCAAAAACATTATGCTATGAGGCTGAGATTCATATAAGAGTTCTTTATGCCGAATCTTATCTAGATGTCAATACCTACGAGTATAAGAGATTTGTTCGTCTTAAAGCGATTTTGAACTGGTTCATATGCGACCTATCGTCAATTCTAGACCAACCAGTGCAAACTTTTCTTTTATATGGAGGTTATGGAAACTTAAGCTAATTTCTTGAGTGGTATTTGTGTAGGAGTTATGGCCAAATATAGACTGACTTAAAAAAACTTGGTTGCAATGAATATATATATACCTATATATTATTTATTTAATATATATTATATATATGTTGCAACAAGATATTTGACTTATTCCAAAATTAGTTTTTATGAGGGCCGTGTGAAATTACGGATCCATTCTCATAGTTTTCAATATTCTTCGTGCCTATTCCATTCGAAACATATGTGGCAAAAGCCATCAAATAAGCTTTAAAGTTGACACCTTTACTTTGCGCAAAAATGTACGTGGACAGACAAGCGGATGGACGGAAGGACATTGTTAGATGGACTCAGAAAGTTATTCTTAGTCCATCGAGTTAAAAAAAAACATTATTTTTGCGTGTTATACATATAAGAACAAACGCTTAATGCCCTCTTTGCCATTGTGGTGTGGTTATAAAAATCATGAAATAGTTTGCCACTGAAGTCGCTTCTCTCTGTTGAATCGTTAGCCGTTTTTAAAAGACAAATTGATGGTTATGGTTAAATCGACTTTGAATAAGTCTGGGCCCTTGAGTACTTAATGGGATTTTAGCTAGATTATCTGTTGTTATATCGCAGGTACTGAGAAACTTCACATAATATCCTATAGCCCTCGTGTTGGTGAACGATATAAACATACATATATCGGAATTTTAAAATTTCCTAGTATGCAGACTTTCGATTTAATACAATTTTCTTGAAAATACCCGATATTTAAGCGAAAAGCTAATTTTTTTTTTTACAGATTATTTAGTATTCTTAAATTATTTTGGATAATAAATTGTAAAAACTGAAGAGATTTCGAATACACCTGAAGGCTTTTCGAAAATTTCAAGTATTTCAAATGGCACCATTCAAAATAAACCTTTTAAAATTTTTCCCTTTTGTGGCCATTTGAAGCAAAAATGTGTTTAAAAAATATTGTAAATTTTTATCGATGCCAGATTGATATCGGCACTTTAACTAGAAACCCGGTTATTGGTCAAATTTTATAACAAAATAATACATTTTCATGGTCAATTTGTCTCAGTTGCCATTTTTAACAATCATTTTCGAATTATCTTCTTCAGCTTTAAGAAGGGACGCCTTTTTGCCGATACTCAAAAAGAAATATCGGCAAACCGAAACGCATATTAAATTTGAGTTCAAGCTAATAACGATTGATTCATCGTGAGATTTGAGTTATTATGTAAAATAAAAAACATAAGTTTAAGAGTGAACTTAAAATTGTTATTATCAATAGAAATATTGTTATTATCAGTTAAAAGAACAACTTATGGCATTTACTGTTTGAAAAACATATCATGTAAATGTTGGACATGAAGTGGTGCATTCCTAAAGGCCAATTTTGGGCGACTCGTTCGAGCATAGCGACTTGTATCTCGCAAATAACACGAGTAATATTGGCTTCCTAATCGTCAATCGCTGCCGGCTTATTCCTGAAGACCTCAGACTTAACATGTCCCCAGAGAAAATAGTCGAAAGGTGAGATATCGCACGATATATCTAGGTGGCCGATTTTCCGTAGCAAACAGTGAAATTAAGCGCTCACAAAAATGGTTTCTCAACAAGATCATTGTTTTACCTGCTGTATGGCTCGTATCGTCGTCTTGTTGAAGCCAGAACTCACCGAGACCATGCGCTTGAATTTCAGGAAGAACAAAATCCGTTAACATGGTGTGATAACCACACCATACCGTTGTTTTTAATTGATGGAAGCCAAATACGTCCATTTTGTTTATTAGCATATCCATTCAGCCAGATTATGCGCACCGTGAGTTTCTTGAATCGCATGAAAAACATTTATCACAGAACGTTAATTTTTGTACTAAGGCTGAACAATTCGAAGAAGCTGTTGCGGCCTGGTCTGAGTCCTTTAATGGTGGCTGGCCAAACAATACCGAACAAAAATTACAATGAATCAGCCTTTATAACAAAACTTAATTAGATATTTAGATTTATTATGCAAAATTACAGTGTAATAAATCTGTCAAGACTTAAAATTTATATTAATAAGATTTAAAAAACAACGAATTAAATTTGAATACATGGTAAAATAAAGTATTTCTGTACTACTTTTTTTTAAGTTTGGGTATAACATGTCATTGTGCCGAAAAACAAGCAGTTCTGCGTTTCTATAACTATAAGGAGATCTAAGGCATCTCTCGACTTCTTTTTTAGCAGAACCACAGTTTAGGATGGACACAGTCTTATCCTTTCCAGATTATCTTAATTTTTTTCACAATGCCAGTTCTCGTAAAATGTCCTAACCACTTTCGGAGTCATGCTATGTAGCTCAATTAGAAGTTATTTTTTATATGATAAGAGTCGACTGTTTTAGAAATATTCTCGAGAATCAAGAATTGAGACAAACAATAGGTTTCATTATCCTCTAAACCCACAAATATTTTATTCACAGCTAATGACAAGTTAATCGCAATTTTTTCGGGACAATTTTTTCGTTGATTTATTATTATATTTTCTTCATTGATTTATTTTTTATATTTTCTAATAACTTTCGAAGACTGTTAACCAGCGGCAGCCTATTCGAATTAGCCTAAAATTTTCACGAAATTATTTTTATTCTAACAAACATTAATGAAGATAAGTAGAAAAACCTCAATATTTATAAATCATACAGGATTAAGAAATGAGAGCACATTTCACTACTATGGCCCAAAGCAAAACTGCCATGAATTAGAAGAAAGGTTTTCGTTATTTTGTCTTAATTTTATGTTCTGCTTTTGAATGTGCTATGTCTCTGTTATGTAAAATTAAGCATTTCAAATTAAAAGAATAATAAAAAAAAAACTTTAAAAAAAATTTAAAAAGCATAGCATTGACAGTAAAAAATCGCCGATACTGTTATATCGGTTAACTGGAAGTATCGCTGAATCACTCTTATTATTTTTCTTTATAAAGAAAGTTTTTGATAAAAAATCACTTTTCTTATTTTTGTATCATTCAATCATATTTTAAACCAAAACGTTTACTGGGTTATAGCTGCCCATACTTATATATTTATATTTGCGTCTTGTTTATATTGATGTATGTTTTATATTGTTTTTTTCGTCATGTCCTGAACTATTTATTGGCAGTTTTTCTTTAACTAATTTGATGCCTTTTTGCTTATTATTTCTATTGATGTCAAAAGTTGTATTCGAATCCCTTTTTTATGTGAAAGGAAAGTTTTTTGTTGCTTTTTTAAAAATGTTTCTTCTCTTTTCTATTTATTAAGTCAGTCATTTTTTTTAGTAGTCATTGTCCTTTAATTTAGTTTTTCATTGAGTTGTTAACGAGGGAAATTTTGAAAACAAACAAAGAAATCTAATAAAACCATCTCTCTCTTTCTGTTATGCTTAAAAATGGGGCCCAAATTAGGCGAAACTAAGAAGTAAACTTTATTGAAATTTTACAGCAGCAAATTTTGCTTAACTTAAATTTTAAATCAAATATGTATAAGATATTCGAAATTTTAATATTTAATTTGACAGCATTTTAAATGTTCAGGAAACTTTTGGGAAATTCTTTTAATTACTAAACAAAACTTTACACAAAAAGTTAAAGAAGGGAACAAATTATCACAAGTCTCAATATTGTTAACACATAAATAATTGGATTGTCGAAAGTTTATAAGAAAATTTATTTTTTGAACGTGCAGGATAACAATTAAATTGAAGCTTAAGCCTTATATTTCTTAGAAAATTTTACCAATAAAAAATTAACTTAAAGAATTTACTTAATTTCTAAATAATTTAAAAGTTTTTATTTTGTAGTTGTACAACACGAGCTCTTTATACATAAAGATATAACAATATTTAAAATTCTATACATTTTTTATTACAATTGTATTTATCTATTATTTATTTTATTACTTATTTATTACTGTTATAGTTTTATCTAAAATACACAAAAAAAAACTTTTTTGACTAAAACTTATTTTATATGAAAAAGTTTTAGTTTTATTTTTTAAAGATTTCACGAAGAAAGTTTTTTTATTAACACATTAATAAACTAAATAAAAACTCTAACTATTTTTGTTGAAAAAAAAACACAAATTGTTAATAAATTTAGTTACACATGTTCTCAAAAATTTTTACTTGTCATTTGTTGTTTTTTAGTTTTGCGATGTGGTTCATAAACATGTTGTTAATTTGAATTAATTTTTAAAAATTAAATAACAATAACGAGTAAGGCCTTAAGTTTAAATGGCTTGTTATTATAGGAAATCTGTAAAAGTTTTCATTTCAATCAGAGACCGTAAATAATAGTTATTCAGGAAATTTAATGTCAAAAACCCTCCATATTTGAGTCATTCTGTCACATACCAATAGATTCGAATTGAAATGCTATTTAAGAATCTATGGTGATCTTAGAAAAGCGGACTCAACTCAATAGTTAAGACTAATTTTTCAACGAAAAAATTGAAGTTCGGATAAAACTCTTAAAAAGAGAGTTCTACTTCGCTGTCATAAAATAAAACACTTTTGTGGTTTAAAGATCTCGTTTGTTGTGCTTAATGCACTTTTTTAATAATTGATAAAAAATACTGAAATTTATTGTTGGAGGATAAGCTGTTACTATGCGCATTTCACTGGAGGAGTTTTATTTTTTCCGCCTAAAATAAAACTCACTTCGCCATCAACAAATAAATTTCATTTAAAAAGTTTTATGTGCTCGTCTTAAATAAAACGTATTTTGTTTAATTTCTTCTTTTTTAATGACGATTTACTTAATTACATTGCAAGCTGATTAGATTACACTACTTTAGAAATGTTAATGATTTGGTCAGTACCGGCAAACTTTGAGTGGTAATTGACATAAAATGAGTTTTATTAAATGACGGGAAATTTAAAACTCCCAAAATGTGTTTTATTTTTTGACGGTTAAATAACTCTTTTAAGAGTTTTATTCGATTTTTTATTCCTTAGTTTTATCCCTGAGTTTTATTTTATTTTTCATTCCAGAGTTTTATTTTATAACTCCTCAATTGTGTTTTATTTTTTGACGGACAAATAAAACTCTCTTGTTATGATTTTAATTCGATCTTTTATTTTTGCGTTGGAAAATAGCTGTTCTATATGATTTTTTTTTGTTTTTAATACACAAAATAACTGTTATAAAAGAACTTTTTGATATCACTTTTTAACAGTTGTAAATGATATCAAAAAGTTCTTTTTAAATATTATAAATTTCTAATAAATTTCCTGATTTAAACACTATAAAGTTAACCATTCTAAAACGTCTTGCAATTTATAACAGTAATCGCATTCAGGAACAAATTCATAAATGTACAGTATACGTAACAATCATTTTATGATAAGTATTAATCATATCGTCGGCTGATAATTTAATTGTCGTATGTAGATTCCGATAGTTTCGAGTAAATTGAGTTTGAAGTTTGAACTCTTATAAAATCCACATACGACATTTAAATAATAAATCAGTTTGTTATGGAAATTTGTCGATCTTAACTCAAAACCGCAAAAAATCTACATACGACATTTAAATTATCAACCGACGATATGTTAAAAATGTAATTAACCCCTCAGCGTGCACCTGGACCTCAGGCATTTTTTTTGAATTTTTCCAGTTTTTTTATATAGTTTTTTTTATATAATTAATAAATATATTAGAACAAAAATTTAGGTATTCCTCATTAAAAAGGTTTTTACAAGTAAACGAAAAACAAAGTGAAAAATTAAACAACGTGGGCGTGGCAATTGGTCAAATAACATTTTTGTACATATTGTAACCACCTGCGCCTGGCCAAGCCCGGCCCTTTTTACATGTTCTGAAGTAAATAAAATTACAACGAAGCGTATCAAAAAGCATACGCAACACATAAGAATTCTTTCGTTACATTTGTTTCGAAGAATTATTCTAGTTGACAACAAAATGGTTTGGCAATAGCCATAAAACTCCTTAAAAATAAATGAAGTCCTAGCCAGGCCCAGCATATCTTTAGTGTGAGGATTTTCTATAGCCACAAAACACTCCATACAAAATACAAGTGGTCCCAGTCAGGCCCCCATGCAGTTTGTGCCACACAAATTAGGTGTCTACTTAAGAGTTTAAAGTGTAATTTCGACTTTGATATTTGGACAAAGCACCGAGTAAAAAAAATTTGTATTTTTTGAAGCACTTAAAAAAGCGTATAATCGAGCGCTTCGAAGAAGGGTTCAAAGCGAAAAAATAAAATTTATTTATATTATGGCTTACGAAAATTTAATCAAAACATTTATGAATATGTTAATATCGTTAGCCCTTAAAAAAAGCATTTGAATAGTGCTTTTGTTGCATTTTTTATCATGTTTAAATAAGCGCTTATTGTCAGCAGAAAATAGGTCTCAAAACCAGGAATACTCCATACAAAAATCAGGCATCCCATCAGCAGGTTTGAAGCGATTTGAGGTATGCTATATTTTCCCTAACAAACCTGCTTCGTAGTAAGGGAATGTCATGGCTCTTAAAATTTTTTATATATTTTTTAATTTATTAAGAATTCGTTCACTTACGTTGCCGCATCTTCGTATGTTTTATTGCGTAGTGCAGAAATGTGTGCTTACTTATTTAAATGTACCATTAGTGCTTCGCAAAACAAGAACATTTTTTATTGGGAGAGTCATATAATAAAACAAAGTTATGACTTTTTTTAAATTTTGTTGTTATCACTTATATTTTAAAGATTTTTGAATTAGGCTTTCCGGACGGTCATGTTTGACATTACCTGAAAGATTTTTTTAACTTTCATGTTGTTTTATTTCCATGATATTTATAAATACCCTGCCTTCTAAGTATTAGCCATAGTAGCTGTAGGTATTTTCTTAATTTCGAGCAATATATCAATTCCGCTTTAGATAAACTGCTCATCTTTATTTTCCAGAAAATAAAAACCCAATTTTACAGTCCAGTCAAAAAAAATATTAGTTAAAAGGGCTAAGTAAGACTTTTCTCCCATTAATAGAAAACAACCTAAGGGTTGCAACTTTCGTAACATACTCCTTTTTACCAACGGACGAAATTTTAGATACACTGAAAAGAAAAATCAATCCATCTTTGTTCAAATCAAGTCAATAGTACGGATTTCCTAAAATCGGGTACAGAATGCTTGATTTAAGTACGTATTACTCAAGTGCCCCGTACTTAAAATAATCAGAAAATGGTATTGAAATGGTATTGTGATAAAAGTTAATCTTGAACTGTGTTTGACTAAAGAATTTTAAAGTTGGTTTAATCCCGAGTTCGTACTTGAAATAAGCCAAAGTCTAATTTGATTCTAGCCCAGGGACGTCAGCGTCATACACAATTGTGTAAGCAAAACTCACACGTACGCTTACGCTCTTTTATTTTGCGAGCGTAAAATATAATTTTTTACTGCAAAACTCTCTCATTCAAATGGCTATATCACACGGCCTGTTTTGAGGCCCCTAAACAGAAATAATATATTTATTATTTATTATCTTTGTTTATGTTTTGTTTTATTTCTGTTTTTAACATTGTACAATGATTGACAAATAATATCTACATTGTTTTGCATTTAAGCTAACGATATGTGTTTTGTTTGTGAAAAAAAATTCTTTGATGCCTGTTAAAGGGTCCCTTTTTCTTTCGTTAAAAAGACGTACCTAAATGCAGAAATTATTAAGAAAAAAATAGCCACAAGAATTTGTTGGTATTTTGTGCTTGTAAAAATATTTTTCTTTCTGTACCAATCGCGTCGGTGGGTTTTTTTCTTTGAAAACACTTTTCTTAAGTAAGTAAAAATATTTAAAAAACTGGTTAAAAAAGTCTTGTTTTCCAACAATTTATGTGTAAACCTATACACATAAAAGCAAATGTGACAGCAGGTAAAATTTTTGGGTAAGAAGACGTGTATTATTGATGTATTAATGAAACTTTATTGTTTAACGTCCACAAACCTAAAAAATGTTTTGTTGTTTCGAAACTGCAATTTAAATTTAGAAGATATTATTGGTAAATAAAAGTATATTTTTATAGGCTAGTAAAATCTTCTCTTTTTATAATGGCGGTTAATAATTATAGAATATTTTTAAACTTAATGGGGTTATTATTTGCATTGGTATGTGCAAATATTATTTTCATTGTTGGCATTCGCAAAGGTATGTTAAGCACAAAATTAAAAATATTGGAAAGAATTGTATAAGGTTGTAAAAAGACTTCATATATTGTCAAGTGCTCAATTTTTCCAAAAAATAAGCAAAGTTTCTGCGAAGTGCAGGTTCCAAATTAAATTTATTTAAATAATAACTGATTGTGTCTGTCAATAACTCAACATTTTTCGATAATTGTGTTATTATTAATTGCTCTAAAGTCTTCATAGCAAAATATGTATGTTAATTAGGCCACGTAATAGGCCTCGCAACCCCAGATTTCTCCCGCTGGGAATGTAAGAGACAAGAGTAATCGCACCAACACAATCATATTTGACACCACTGTTCTAGTCTAAACTCTCACCCCACGGATAGAGAGAGAATGTTATTATTTATTAACTCGGTTGAAATAACCACCAAAAAGTTTGTACAGAGAACAACAACAACAACAAAAATTTTGCTTGAGGTGTTATTTCATAACTTTAGTTGGCGAAGCCGGTATTTGTTATACCATAGAGGAGAAAATCATTGCGTCCAGCCGAGGGCCGCCTATGCAGAGAAGCTTTAGTTAGCGAAGCCGGTATTTGGTATACCATATCTCCCGGCCGATGTCCCAACCATGCTATCTATAGCGCGATTCTTAAAACCAAAGCTGTACAATAAATTGTATTACACATATTGGGGTCTTATTTCATTTCAGAAATTGTTGTCTTATTTCATATGAAATAAGCCCCCAAAAGTTAGGGCATTATTTCATTTCTGTTCAGGACGTTATTTAATTTCGTTGGGGGTTTTATTTCATTTTCAAAATTAGGTTGTTATTGCATATGAAATTTTTTTTTTTTTTTTTGGAAGGTTATTTTTTGGGATGTTATTCCATGCCGGCTGTTCACGCATATTGGTTTTTTAAAGTTATAACATTTTAAATTGTTTTTATTATTTTTGTTCTTACATTCTTAAGTACGAGTCGTACTGAAAGTATGTAAGTAACTCTCTGTTTGAAATTTTTACGTTTAATACAAAAACAAATTTTGAAATTTTGTTTTAAATGTAAGTTAGGCGAGTCAGTTTTGCGCTCGCGATCTACAAACAGGCAGTAAAAACTTAAATTTAGTACAAGTGTTTTCTTTCTGTGTACCAAGTACCTGTCGGCTTTAACGCTGTGTTCACTATTCGTTATTATGCAATATTTAAATCTATTTTTTAAAAGAAAAAAATTAAGAACTAATTATTTCAAACCAATGGAAAAAATGCTCTAGGCCAACAATATAACGATGGTAACGATGAAATTTTATGAAAAATTAATTCACATTAGTCAAATTCAATACATTTTGCAAACTGATTTTTTTTTTTTTTTTTGTTCTTAATTTTCAACTTTAACACGATTTTCTACTGTAACGAATCACACAAGCAACAATAAACTAGTACTAATCATCTTCAAAATCAAACCAATTGTTTTACAAATCTTTTTTAAAATTAAGCATTTTATTTTGTATTAGAAATGAATATTCTGGCAATATAATTTTCTTTAAGGTCCTTCTGCACAAATTTAGCTAAAAAATATTTTTCTTTTGACACAAATTTTCAACAAAACTCAACTGCAGTTCCTAGCAAAAATCAACAATAAAATAAAATAAGAACTATGTTGCAGTAAGAACCATTAGCAGCAGCAGCAACAAACTACAATATTTATTTCTATTATTACTAAAACAAAAAGCAACGAAATTTTGTTTTATTTTATTTTCAGCACAATAATTTAATATTTCCTTAACACCTTTTTCATTCTGTTGAAACTTCTATTGTTGCAACATTGTGATTTTGTAGAGTATGAGCAGAATAAAATAAAATACATTTGAACTTTATTTCTGTATGTAACAACCGCATTTCCTGCATTTCTCCTTTTTCTTTATTTCCCAGTTTCTGATTTCATTCTTTTGCCCTTCTTCTACTTCTAAGGCAGTTTCAATAAAAACTAGAACCACTACGAAAAAGAGAGTTACACTCAGACGATGAGTACTATTTTATTCATATTGTATTTCCTTTTTTCTGTATCGGATTTTCTGTATATAAATTTATTATTTTATTGTTATAGTTGTAGTAGTTGTTGTTAACGTTTGCTGTTAGTTTTTTGCTCGCGTATGTGTGTGTGTGAGTGTTTTTTACTTTTATGGTTTTTTGTTTGGTATTGTGTTTACACCCACTGTGCAAAAGTGTTATCCATATTTACCATTATTATATTAAAATTGTTGCTTGTTGTTTTTATGAGAAATGTAAAAGAACGGAATGTTCGGTGGAGCTTAAAGTTTAAAGGAATTCACTAATTTAAAGTCTTTATTATACTTCTGAGGCAGTCAATTGGTTAAAAAATTGTAAAGAAAAAAATATGTAAAAAAATTAAAAAAATAATTTCTAACCAAAGCTTTGCAAATATACTTCAAAAAATTATTTATAAACTTAAAAATGCTTCACAAAAAATTTTCTAAAAACACGCTTTTGAGAAGAATGTTCATAAAACGACATCAAAAAGGTTTCTCTAAGGCTTAAGATTAAGATTATAATTCTAAAAAAAGTTTTTACCAATTTGGTAAAAAACAAGCTTTTAAAAAACTTTAAAAAAAAATTTTAAATAATACTGGAGAAATTATTTGTAATAAACTGCTTACCTTTAAAGAAACCTCTCTTTTAATCTTTTAAACCAGTTTCAAATCTTTCTAAACATAATGGGGCAAAACTATTTAAACTAAGCTCTAACGCTTATGTATTTAAAAAAGTAACAGATTAACGTTTTTTACTAAGGTTTATAATAATTTTTTATAACAGCCTATAAAAATTGCTTTATGAACTTTTTAACACGTTCGATAAGATTTATAAAAAGCTTAGAGAAAGTGGTTGAGCTTAAAAAATTTGCTGTATTTTGAAAAAGCTTAACAAAATGCTTAATACAATGTATCGCGAAAGCTTTAAAATTATGACACCAAAAGAAAATACGAATATTGTGTACACAGAAAAATATATAAATTGTCTCTACACAGAAAAAATTATTAAGTTTCTCCAATCAACAAATTTATTCCAAATTCATAATATTAAGCAAACAAGTTGTTGATTTTGCACCTATTACCAAAATGATTATATTGATTATTAAAAATTTTAAAATTTTGAAAAAATATTTTCAATACATGATATTTTAAATTTTAATTAAAAAAATTAATCAAAAAACTTTGCCATTTCAAACAATGTGTTAATATATTTAAATATATATTGACAATTCCAAACAACAATTCTACATGTTAAAATTATTTTATTTTAAACGAAAAAAGTCAATTAAGATTTTCTGTTATTTAATTAAAATTTGAATTGAAAATTTATTTCAAAACAACTAAAATGTTGAATAAATAAAAATTAAATTTTTACTTGTCTTTCAACAAAAAAAATAATTGATTCAATTATTACATTAATTAAATTTAAATACTTTTAAACCATTTTTTTAATTGATAAAACACTTCTTTCTATGTAACCACCAAATTTGAACAAAATTCATAGAATCAACTAAACAATTCGTTGATTTTGCAGCTATTACCAAAATGATTATACTGATTACTCAAAATTGTAAATACTGAAAATTGTTAATATTTTTTAATTAGTATTGTGGTTATTTTATTGAACTGTTAATGGTTTTTAATCCAAATTTAGATATTTTTAATTAGGCTTAAGTTCATTGAATTTAATTTTCATAAAAATTATTTAATGAAAATTAAATTCAATGAACTTAAGCCTTATTAAAAATATCTAAATTTTTCAAGAATTTTTCAACATGAAATTAATTAAAATTTTTATAATTTGGTAATTTTTTATTCTTGACTGCGCTGAGATTTGAAAAAGAAAAAAAAAAAAAAAAGAAACACAAAAACATGAAAAACAAAAATGTACTTTGGATTTCAAGAAGAATTCTTGACAAAAAGTATGAAAAAATAGAAGTTAGGAAGAACATGTAAATCAATTAAAATAGATAATCATTTATTCAAAACCAAATTTCGATCTACCAAGTTGAAATACCATTTGGTTTAAAGATTGACTATTGACGTCATCCGGCTGCAATAGCCGAGTGAGAGATTGTATGGTTACAATCGAAACTTGTCTGGGCAACCTGTCCGTGAACTCTTGGTTTCAAATCTCAGCGCAGTCAAGAATGAAAAATGATCAATAAAAATTTTAATTAATTTCATGTTGTAAAATTCCTGTCTTCATAAAAATAATTTAATGAAAATTAAGTTCAATGAACTTAAGCCTAATGAAAAATATCTAAATGTTAATATTTTTTTTTTTTTTTCAATAAATGATATGTTTAATTTTAATTCTAAAAATTATAAAAAAAACTTCGTCGTTTCAAACAATGAGTTAATTGATTTCATTAAATATAGCTCAGGTTTTGACGATTCCCAATAATAATTCAACAAGTTTAAATTATTTTACTTTTAACGAAAAAATCAATTTTTTGTTTTTAATAAGAAATTTATTTTGAAACCACTAAAATGTTAATTAATTCAAAATTAAATTTTTATTTTTCTTTCAACATTAAAAATAATTTATTAAATTATCACATTAATTACATTGAAATACTTTTTAAACTAGTTTTTTAATTGATGAAAAACTACTGATAATTTTTTCTGTGTAGTCTGAAACAGATAATACTTTTAGGAACTTCTAGAAAAACTTTAAACACTCCAGCAAGAAAATTTTTTATATAAAAGTTGTGCACTTAAAAGTCAAAAACCAGCTACATTTGCAAGTGACAAATATGTAATAATTCATAAAAAAAACTTTCACAAAATATTTATAAAAAAAGCCTTTCATCAATTACTGCATACAACTTTTAAAAGTTTAGAATAACTTTTTAAGACTTAAAACTATCCTTGAAAAAATATGTACATAAAACCAATCTTTACAGAGAAAGTTATTCTTAGATGTTTTATATAAAGTTTTTTATACTTGTAAAACAAATTGTTTAAAAGCTTTTATATTAAACACAAAGTTAGAAAAGCTAAATATAGCGATTAAACTATTTTAAAGGCCTGATATTTGCTTCAATCCTTATAAATATACTTGTGAGAATGTTTGTTATTGTCATTCTATATAAAATACAATTGCATTTTGTGGTAAATTTCCTTTGCGGTGATGGAATTCAATTCAGGATTCAATTTTAAACATAATAAATTGAAAAATAAAAGAGCAAATTTTATTTTATGGAAATATGCTGAACAAAAAATGGCATAGAGATAAAAGCAATAAATCTATGGCCTCAAAAATAGTTCTTGTTTTTATTAGAGAAAGTTTAAATAAAATGAATTTTAAGGTAAATTTAAGAAATTATTGATTATAAATTGGCCTTGTGGCGTATAATTGATTTGAGATCCAGTAATTTTTAAGCAATTATGATAAAAAATAAGTATTATGGAAATATTACTAACTTTCTAATCATTTTCATATAAATTCCCACAACTAACAACCAAATTCCTTTAGAATTATAAAACATTCAAAATGATTTGCTTTTTTCCATCTCCCACGTCTCTATGCATTTCCACAAAAAAAAAAAAAATAAAATAAAAACAGCTTGTCAAAACAATTTCGAAAACAAACATCTAACAAAGAACCCCATAAAAATAAAACAGTATCAAACTAGAGAATTAGAAATAAAATGACAAAAAAAAAAAAAAATTAAAGTTTATCAAGCATCAACCACGGGCAAATACAATGATGCAGTTTTCACAACATCAACCAGACCCTTGAGGTCAAAACATACATCATCGCCACACCAACATGACAACAACAGTAAACAAATACAGAAAGAGAGGGACCAAAATCAGTAACACGGAAAGGAATAATACAAAAAAATAAACATACATGTTAACATAAATGCATGTGTATTTGTGTGTAAGAGAGTTGCCAAAAACATCAAAAAGAAAAAATATTCAAATAAAATGGAAAATACTAGCACTCAAAAAACTTAAGTTTACAAATAACACTACTAACATGTGAATAGAAACGTATGTAAAACCTTAGTTGGTGGAAAACCCCAAATTTCATATGCACTTTTAACAGATTTGCTTATTGTTTTATTTAGATTTTGTAGTATATTCTGCTGCATCCATTTGGTGTTTTCTTTTAATCAAAATTAGCATTAAATTAGAAAGAATGTTTAAATAAAAAATTAAAAAAAACCTAAATTCTAACCTAAATTGAAACTAAATATCTATTTCAATTATATGGGTATTGTAAGACTAGATTTCAAAATATAAAGTTTTAATAAGCTTAAATAGAATATCCTAAATTCCAATAATTACATAATTTTAAACAAGAAGTTATTTTAAATGTATCTCTACGTATTTGGTTAATATGTTGGGTTAGATCCACGCATAGAAAAAATATGGTTGGGCATGGTAACGGCAACATCACCATGTTTATTGTAACAATATTATTATTTTTATTTAATATCAACAATATTATTGTTACTGTAGACATGTCAATATTTATCGCAATTATACCTTTAACTGAGCTACCTTAACAAGGGCGGCAGGCGTTTTTTTAAACATGAAAATTATATTTCAAATACATTTTCAATAAGGAAAATCGACATAGTGATTTGTCAAATAGGATTTTCCAGCCGGGTGGTGTCGAATTCGCGTTCTAAAGTTTTTTTTCGTATTAACTTTATGCAAATGAAAAGTTTTGGCATACAAAAAACGCTTGCCGCTCTTATTTAGGTAGCTCAGTAAGTATGGTTCACAGAAAAATAATAATTGTTGTAACAACTAAATAATGATAACTTTTTATTCGTGTACTCATAATATGTTTAAGATACAAACAAAATATCTTTTCTCTAACAATATTTTGTTATCGCCATTTGTAAAATAATTTTGCATCAGTTGTGTCGTTTGTTTTACATATGAATATCGAAATATTTGTTATTCATAAAAAAATCCCAAGTTTAAAGAAATTAAAAAATAAAGAAATTGTTGGTACATTAACAAAAAAAAAAAAAATGTAAAGTGTGACAAAATAAAATATCAATGCTTAAAAAATTTTAATATTGTTTGAAAATGGTGCAAATATATTGACCATTATTTTGTGTTATTTAAGAAAAAGAATGAAAATTCTATAAAATAATTTATAAATAATTCCGACCTACGACAAAAATAGGTTACAAATATTGATTATATTAAATTATAGTAGGATGTAATAAAAACAAATTTGGATTAAGGGAAAAATATTATGATATAATATTACGAATATATTTGGTCATAATATGATTTAAAATAATCTTAATATGTTGACTACAATCATGATTCTTATCATAATATGTTGCTCTTAGAATATTTTTACCACAACCATGTTTTTCTTTGCGTATAGAAATGCCAGGCAGTACAAATCTGGCACACGTCCCGTAATAACAGATACAACAAATAAGAGGGCTTTGTTCGGCTATATCGAATCTTTGATACCCTCCACCGACAGTTAAAATATTTCAGGCGTGGGCCCTTTATATAATCTATAAATTATTTATTAATATTTGCAAAAAGGAACGTCAGTATTAAAGTTCAAGACCAGCACATGGGGCATTTAATGTGAAGCGGACAACCCAATAAAAAAAATTTGTTAGAATTCCGTTATATTTGACATAAATATGAATAATTTCTGGAAGATATGAATAAGTTTGCGAATTATTTTTTTCTATGATGCTTATTTGTCGAGTTGTGTTGGTAAAATGTTGTCGTTTTAAAAAAATGTTTTTTTCAATTATTATTCGAAATAAAAACTAATCATACAAAAAAATGTTTAAATAAAAAAAAATTAATTAAAAAAAATTTTCATCCGCTAAACCGAAAATGACCAATTTAAATCAAAATTTTTCTAACTTCATCCTATTTATTTTTTTTTTTTTTTTTAACCGAAATTATCCTAGTATATTGCAAAAGGTTATTATGGGACATCTATTAGTTTAAAAGTTATGCCAATTTCTTTACACTCATACTCACTCATTACTGGGGAACCGCGGAAAACCGGAAATGACTAGTCTTAAATGAAAGAAGGAATTTAAAGAAATTATTCTCAAAAATATTATAAACCCACTTTGCAAACTAAAAATTGCAAGTTAAAGTAGTGACGAATATACAGGAATATTTGAGTACCCGTTAATTATTCTAAGACTTGGGAAAATTTTATAAATGAAGGTAAAAAATTTTTTTTCTTTAATTTTTTTTTCTTTCATTATTTATTTATCGAATCTTCATAATATATTATATTAACTATGAACTAACAATAACACTGTGCACGAAATTGACACTTTTTTTCGTGACAAGCTGGGCACCTGGCGTTTTAACATAATGCGGGTACGCTGAATCCAGTGGTGCCCGCGGTTTTTTAAGATTGGCTCTGGTTTTCGAGATATACCGTTATTTCAAAAATGGAGGAGGTTGCACAACATATGTTCGTGTCACTCAAAAAGGCTTTAGCTTATTGAAAAAACTTAAAAAACCGAAATTCCGCAATAAAATTTCCTTTAAGTAAGGTAAAACTTCTTTCTAATATCCACAGTCGTTTTAGAAACATAATTTTTTTTTGGAAAAAAAATAATTTTTTTAACAAAATTTCGAAATTTTTGTTTTTTAAAAATTCATAAAAAATTGGAAAATGCAGCTATGCTTCTAACATATAAAAAACGAAATTCCAAACAAAACAAGCCATAAATGATTAAAATCTGTTTGCAACTTTTGATTTTATTCACAAAAGTCGACAAATTTTAATTTAACGCCATGTGCCCTGCCCGGCTTGTCTGTTTTTTCAACAAGCATAGTGTAATTAATCAAATCTTATACTAATACTTTATTTTTTTCCTGCCAATGCTTGACGAAAATTGTTCTCCTCACGGTTTCTGTTCACATATGTAGATGTTTAGCGGTCTTCTCGTCGGATGAGTTATGCAGTACCTCTTCTCCTTAATCTAGAGTGGCCACTGTCATTTAAAATATTTCGAGCTAGTGGATTTGGGTGCGACTCAAGCGTTTTTAAATATTTTGCTGCGTACTTCGTAATAATAGTTTTTACTAATGGCACATTGAGATCCTTGTGAATATTAGAGTTTTTAACATACTAGGGAGCGACTGTGATTATTCGAAGAAGGCCGAGGCTAAAAATAATGTGATTTTATTTATTTATATTTGTTTATGTTGAATAAAATGAATCATGACTTGAATTTTTTTTTTTTTTTGTATTTAGGATGTGAAAGAAGAATTCGGGTTTTATCAATAATAAAAGATAACAAAAACCCTTTGTTAACAATAAAAGTATTTATAAGGCAGCAAAAAATATTTAATTTAACAATCTATGTATGTACTCGTATATTAAATTTCAACGTTACGGACCGTGAATTATAAGATTGAAATTTGAACCACATACTGGTCTCTCGCTAAATCGATCCACTTAAAATCGAAGAAATTGCCTAATAGTACGAAAATTGTGTGTGTGTGTTAGTGAACAAATTTAGTGCATTTCCCCTGCAAGCAATTTCGATCGAAAAATAAACTAAATAGTTTCCCCATTTAGCAAAAATCTATCACTTTTGCTATTCAATTCTTATTGATGTAGTTACATCGTTCGGGAAGAAGTGTTCCACTATGGTAATATTTACTTCAAGAATCCACTTAGTGTCTATATTTTGTGACGAATTAGAGCGCTTTGGTAGTTTAATATCAATTAAATTTAGTAGTATCGCTTTTGGCTCCAAAAAGTAGTCTTTTGAAGTTAATTTTTTTCCTATTGTTCTTTGTAATAAAAATAGGGCCATTTACCTGTTTTTCCTTGTTTGATTTTGTAGGGAAAGTCTGAGTAAAATAGAAAATAAATGAACTTAAAGTTTTACAAATATTAAAAAATATACAGTACATTTAGTCAAAATTGCTGTTAATGTCTTAAAGTTAAAACCTTAATGGAATTTTTTTTTAATGAATTTACAGAAATTCGCAAATTTGCTTAAGCACTAACTTTATATAAAATTCATCATAGTATAACTAGCATATTTTTACTGCTTTACAGAACTTATTTTACAAATTTTTTCACTGATAAGGTTGATATTCACTAAAAAAAATCAAATAAAAAAACTCATTTTTCACAAAAAATTTTATAGTCCTGGAATAAACAGATAAAAAAAGATCACTATATCCTTTAAAAAAAAAAGAATATTATCAATTTAGTTTTTTTAATTACAATTTTATTGGCTCTTAAAAATTAATGTATGAGAAATTATTAAAAATTTACCCAATATACCCGAAGATTAAGTTTGGGCTGTTATGTGCAATCATTTATACAACTTTCCTGTAACATTGGATCCAGCGGGGTCATAATTTTGAGTACAACATTATAACTATTTTATTTTTCAAATATTCAATATTTCAATATTATTTTACATAATTTTTTAAATTTATACTACGTGCGTCTGAACGTACCAGCGATCACATTGCAATTTCAAAACAAACTATTATAATTTACGCATTTTGCTTTTGTACTAGGTATTCACCATTTAACATCAAATCGTTGCGAAGAATTCGATATTATATGGGCAATATTCAATAGTGCTATTATTGTTATTATATAACTGTCTGAAAAACTCTTTAAAGTGGCGAAAGAGTATAATTTTAGAACTCATAATTCGATTCTAACGGATTTTGTTGTTGTTTAATTCCTCAAAATCTACTTATTAACTATTAAATGTGCCGAAGTAGTTCAAATTTCGTAGAAAATCGAAAAACACTCTACCAATTGCTTGGAGGGTCGGTTCGCAAGAAACTGCTTTCCTGTGTAAATGATAGGTAAGATAAAATTATTGGAAATTCGATTGTTTGGGGGATAAATATCGTAAAAAAGAGTAAATTCGCTAACCTCATAACTCCTAAACTAACCGTAAATTCATTCATGCTTTCCGAACAATATTTTTGTCCGAAGAATAATTTTTTTAATTCTGAACGATTCACCTATTTCGGAAAATTTGCCCGAAAAACGAACAAACCATATGGTTTACAGATGTAAACAAATATACAAACTGGCAGCACAGCCTATAACGTTGGTAATTTTTTTTAAAACTAGAAACATAAACTTTGACATTTTAAAACGACCACGAAAGAAGGTAACGAGGTAGCGGGTTAAATTATTGTTAATTATAAAATAATTTTAGATATTCTCATTATCTACTTTATGGCCGTTTTATATGGTCCAAACGCATTTCTTTGGCGTTTGTTTCATAACAAACAAGACGGTCATAAAGTAAACTATGAGAATATCTCAAATTATTTTATAATTAATAAGAATTTTTAATTTTGTAAATAATTTAATTTGCAAACAAATTTTTTAACTAATGGGGTATTATATTCTTAAATACCGGGTATCTAGGTAGCCATTATACTTACAGTACTAATAACAACACCTCATCGGTTAAAAGCAAAACAAAATACATAAAGGATTTTTTTAACAAGTTCGTTATTTTATTTAGCAATAAAAATATCGAAATAACTCTCCTAAGTTAAACAAAAGTATGATTTCTTATCGCATAAATATTTTCAATAATTTTAAAAATCAACACTAACTAATACATTTTGCAAGATATCCATATTTAAAATTTCTTTTGGAAAAGTTTGTTTTGTGAACAAAAACATGCAACAGCTGTTTTAAAAATTCTTGTAAGTAAAAATTTTATTAGTAAAATTTGCAAGAATTATTTTCACTCTCAATTTTTTTCTCTCTTTTGACGGTCTCAACTTGCAAATTTTTTTGGTTAATGAACACTTTCCAGTAACAATTGTTACAGATTCGTAACAATTTTTAGTAAATGAACACAGCTAATATGTAAGTAAATTTATTTGCTTATGAAGATAAATGTTTTATAAGACGATTTTCACAATTGCATTTTTTTTTTTTCTTTTTTTTTGGTGGGAAAAAATAAATTTTTTAGCAAAATTTCGATATATTGGTTTTTTCAAAATTCATAAAAAATTGGAAAATGTAGATAATCTTCTAATTTGTTCCAGACAAAAAACAAACCAAGTTGCAAACAAAATAAGCCATAATAATTAAAATCTGTTAACAACTTTTGATTTTATTCACAAAAGCCGAAACATTTTAATTAAATTTAAGAATTTCTTAAAACGCTTAAAATATTGTGAGCCCCTCTAAGGAGTGGTGATAAAGGGCAAGTATGCTTTGGGAAAAAGCTAACAACAAGAAACTAATGGAGATCAATTATACATTTTATTCCCCTTAGGGCGACTCCTGGGCTTTTATGGGACTTCTTCTTCAATATATCTCTAGTCTGTATTGAAAATTTTGTATAGGAGCTCCCTTAATAAATTGAGATAGCGGGTAGGTTTGTTAGAAATAAATGATGGATATGAAAAAGTATGTGGGGTTGGCCATACATTTGAGCCATCTAGCAGCATCCTACGCGCTGCAGGGGCCTGATTTAAGAATTTTTATCATACAAATATGGCCGCTTCAGCGCGTAAGCTGCTCCTAGATGGGTCAAATGTATGGCCAACCCCACTTAATTTTTCATATACATACATCATTTATTTCTCCGTTTAAAAGACGAAGAACAAAATTAGTGTGCTTAAAATGCAAAAAAACCTTATCCCTTTTTTTGTTTAATAAGTTAATTCTACGATGCATACAAATTTTATGGGCAATTTATTTTAAAGTTAACTATTTTCATAAATGTTTTCTTTCATGTTTTGAAAAACAAGCCAAGTCGTACTCTGAAACCTTCTGTTTTATTTCAATAATATTAATGTAAGATTATTTATTAATTTTATTTCATTAATAACAATATCAATTTATTGAACAAGCGAAATTTCTATTATATTTTGTACGTAATTTCATACTTTTTACTCTAGTGAAAATCACCGTCGACGAAGTATGACGTTAACGTCATATTAATAAGTATGATATTCAAGGGTTAAAGTAGCCATTATATATTTAAATATATTTAGTTTTATTGGAGGTGACAGTAGAGAAAAATATGTTTTCTCTGAGTGTACTTAACAAACATATAACTCTCTAGGCCTAAGCAAAATGTTTAAAATTGTACGCAAGTGACGACTCGTATTCCAGTTCCTTGTAAATTTTAAGAAACTTTTTATGCTTTGCGAATAAAAAGTAGCGTAAAAGCTTTTAATAAAATAATTTATTTTGCTGTAGGTCTACATATTGCACAGGATCATAAAGAGGGTATTAACTCATAATTTTTATTTATTGATTTTTTGGAAGTAATTGACATGTAATATTTATATCCTACCCGCTATAAAAATTTCGTCGTATTGGTACGGACGGAATGTAACGGTTCATTTAAAAATTCTTTTTCATATGCCTTTAATTTATAAAATGAAAAATTGTCTTGGTTCTATTGAAAATTTTAAAATTTTGAGACAATACCCTCTTTATGATCAATTGATATTTGATTCCAAGTTATTCGTTACTATAACAATTGTCAATCAGTCTTAAATTGTCATTTTCGTCACATATGAATTATTTCTAAATAAAAAATTTTTTATTTATAACTTAAAACAAACATATGCTATTAGCTTTTCAAAAAAGCATTTAATTGAGAAAAGTAACATGATGGAAAAGGCGTTAAGATAAAATGATTTCCTGAACCATTTTAGAGCCTTCTTGCTAAAATCACATCGACATATTAACATTATTTAGATAATATTTGTAAACTTTTGTTGATGAATTTCTTTTTAAATCAACAAATTTAAATGTTTCAGTATAACTATATGCTTAAGCCGAAAATAAATCAAATATCCTTGATACTGACATTCCATGGAACTCGACATTGATGAATGTTTTGTCAATTTCAACGTTAAATTGGCCCACGTGAATTAACTATCGAAAATCGATGGTTTAAAATACACTACACCTTACCCCGTAGGTAAGAAATAGGTTTTAAAATACGTCATACAATATATATCTATACACAGCTAGATATCTATTTGTAGAAATTACGGGCATAAGAGTAACAAAACCGCTTTAAAAATAGACGTATTTTTTCTCTATAGTAGCCCGTACGTATGTAGATGTAAAATTGCAATGTAAAAATATTACTCATACGCATCAGGTATTTTTAAGCCATACCCTATGGGAAAAGTAGCTATCCCCAAACTAGGCACTTGATAATTTTAAAGTGGTAGGGACGGTTCGATTTCTAACGCCTTATATAAAGGAGACTTGTCACTTTAAAATTACGATGTCCTACAAGATGGTTCATTGGCACCTTTTTGGCACTTTGTAACAGGTCACTGAAATAACCTAAATAGACACATTCAATTTCGGTTAAAATAATACCTGTCTCAGATATTTTTCCAAATGAAACATACAAATATGATAGATCCCCTTTTTATAAAATAATAAAATCAGATATGATCAGCCACTACCCGCACAAAACTCATAAAGTATTTGTTTATTAGTTAGAGTTTCCGCATTGTTTTTTTTTTTATTCATAAAAAGTTTGTTCATACATGGCGCAGAATGAGGAAAAAGGTTTATGTGGCTTGTAACTTTTTTATTTATGCGATCATTATTATATTTTTTAATCACAGAATATTATTGGGTATTTTTTCCCAATTATCTTTGAAAAATGGTATCCTGTAAGTGATGTCCATTTTCTGCTTCGCACATACTTGCCCTTTTTAACTGATTTTTCATAACTTTTAGCGAAATTTCGGGTGTTATTATTTTTGTTCGATTGTTAAGTTATTCATAATTAAAGAAAAAAAACAATAACATTAATACTAAAAGTTATAAAGAATTCAAACCATAGAGCTTATTCTGCGCCACCTTGTGCAAAAATTTATATATTTATAATCGTTTTTTTTTCGATTTATGTAATGGGACTTAAAAAAAAGGGTTAAATTTAAAATCGTATTTCTGTCTTCAAACGCTTTAAAATCATGTTTTTATTCCCATGGCCAAAGCCAATTCGAACAAAGAAGCAAACAGGGTATTTCAAAACATACATTACTTATTCACATCCCACCATTTTCTCGCAATTAAATCTCTCTTTCGCAAAAGAAAAATTATCTTCCTTAAGTTTTTTTTTGTTTTTTATTTTTTTTTTGTTGAATATAAAACGTTCAACGGAAATCACCTTAATTAAGGATACATTGAGAAAATGGCTTTTATGCCAACTGCCAACTTGTTTGGCATTTTTAGTTGTTTTCGTTGTTGCTCCAAGAGTATAGTTTGTTTATATATGTATGTATATGTGCATACCAATATATACATATGAAGTCACACGTACACACATACAATCTCACATAAAAACCATTAGCAGTATTTGCAGCAGTAACCAGGTAAAATTTAACTTAAGTTCCCCCTCTCTCTCTCTCGAACGTAAACACAAGTGTTTTAACGAGCTCGTCCATGTGTTTATATTTATTTATACTTTTTCTCATTTGCTGGTTGTTGTTCTTTATTTTTTAAAAAGATTTTGTTATTTAGATAAAAAATAAACCCGCTACCAGAGCAAAGTCTTTGATATACGAAAAATGTTATTTTGTCATTTAAAAAATTTTCATTCGTTCGTTTGTGTTGGCTTTTTCTTTTTTTGTAGTTTTTTTGTGCGATTTGCTTTTCGACTTAATTGCACGTTTTACCCCGTTGGTAGTTTTACACATTGGCTTTTGGCTAAATTGTTGCAATGGGTTTCACATTTTGGTTTATAAAATTTTATTTTATTTTGTTTTTTTCTTCTTCTTTCATTTATATGTTTTTCAGAAGGTGTTTGTGTTGTTTGTTTATGTTTGTCGTATGTATATGCAGGTATGTTTTTTTTTATTTTTTGTACATGTGTTTGTTTGTATATCTTTCTACGGTTCCCTGGTAAATTTTAATGATCGTATTTTATGGTGGCTCTTGACACTAATTTTTTGGATAACAATTCGTTATAGTGTGTGTCGTTTTTATTTAAAATTGTCTATTATCTTTTGAAATGGGTTAAAAACCCAGGTAATTAAATCGGAAAAGAATTTAAGAGTTACTAAGTTAGTTGCTATAAATAAAAATGAAAATGTTTTTTGTTCGTGTTTATTTTTACACTTTATTGTGTGAAAACAAAAATGGTATAAAACGTAACACTCTGGTTGTAAAGTAATTCAAATGAAATTGTTAAGTTTAACGTTAATCTTGTTTAAGTGAAAAAATAAATAGTAAAAAAAAAAACATTTGGGAGATACATATTAAAGTCTTATTTAAATATTTTTAAAAAATATTTTTTTTTATTTAAGGGGATGACAACAACTTGTCTCCTTAAAATACTTTTAGAATATATAAAGTCTAATAAACAAATATACCGGTTAATCGCCTTCCAGTTTTGAAAAATTTCGTCGAGATCGCAAAGAATGCCAAAAGAAAATTCTAGTTCTAAGATGTATTAGTTTCCATGCCATACTTGGGTGATTTTTGGTTTCATTTTTACAAAAGGTGTATTTAGGATATCCGTTGGAGGCTTCTCTGTTAATCGTTGATGTTATACGTAGGGAGAAATCCCTATTCGTAGGGATTTGCTTCTAAAATATGGCTGAAGGGAATCGAAGGACAGATATTTTGAAATAATTAAAATGTAGGGATTTTTCAAAAATGTGGCAAAACTGTATTTTTCGATTTGTGACAAATTTGAATGAAAATTTAATTTTTCCCCTTTAGTCGAAATGAGCTATTTTTGATTTATCAATGCCACATGATAACACAGAAAGAGAAAGGTCTTGTCCTACACGTAACCACTAGTTTTATTAAAAAAATATTTACTTTTGCAGAACGTTTGACTAGATCAAACATTATTTTACAGTTTCTAAATAAGATTATCTTTTTACAAATAAAGTTATTTTATCAATGGAATTTGGTAAGAAATAAAGCTAAAGTTTCATCAATTTACTGGTCATGCTTTTTTGCATTTTTTTCCTCAAATACTTGTTAGGACCTTTAGTCATAAACTTGTATCTTGTATGTAGGGATTTTTGTAGGGACAATTTTTTGAGTAAGTAAGAAAAAATAGGGATGCGTGGGGACACTTGAAAAAACAAAAACTACAAAACAAACAAAAATTTTGTTTGCTCCTCTCTTTTTGGCGGATTTGAAATAGCAAAATTTTTTAAAACTTACCAATCGTTAGGTGATCATAAATTAGATTTCAACAGACAGTACATAAGGCCAAAGACTGTATATATTTACTTTACAGAGTCTACGATCAATATCTAAGATATTACAAATATAATGACATATTAAGCCTTCGGTGTAGGGCATAAAAAAGAGAAAAGGATATACACAATGGGTTGACCTCCGAGATGTTTGGCTAGTGACTGAGACTAGTTCCACTTCTTGAGATGTTGGTCTTTAGACAAGTTTTTTCTTGCTCTGAATATAAAATATTGCTTTATTCCTAGTGAAGATTTGATAGCAGCAACTTATTCACATCGATTTTCAATTGCTAGAATTTTGATTTGAATGCATAAAGTTCAAACCAGAACGCAAGATGTTAATTGTAAATAAAATAAAAAGTTTTCAGAGAATTAACTAAATACTTTTAATTCTGATAGAAGGATCTATGACAATTATGTGTGAAACAAAATATCGGCCAAATGCTTGCCATGGCTTCGGTGGCATACCTCTATCCGGTGGTCGATATTTTCAACGACTCTGAGCCATAACTGAAGTTCAATGTCGTTAATGTGCCGAATTATTCCATTCTTTAGTTCTTCAATTGTTCTTGGCTTATTGACGTACATTTTGTCTTTTTAATTTTCCAAAAAACAAACGTCCAACGGTGTTATATCACATGATCGGGGCGGCCAATTAACATCGCCGCGGCGTGCCATAACACGGCCATTGAATTTCTCGCGCAAAAGATCCATTGTTTTGTTGGCTCTGTTCCAAGTGGCATCATCCTGTTTGAACCACATATAGTCCACGCCCATATCCTCAATTTCTGACCACAATAAGTTCGTTATAGTCTCGAGATAGCGAACATCATTCACGGTAATTGCTTGGCCGACCTCATTTTCTAAGAAGTATGGCCTGATGACGCCCACAGCCCTTAAACCGCACCAAACATTTACTTTTTGTGGATGCACCGGCGTTTCAACAATCAATCGTGAATTCTCATTTACCCAAATGCGGCAAATCTGCTTTTAAACGAATCCACTGAGGTCGATTAATTCTTACCAAAAAATTATGAAGTGCACGAAATGCTTATTGATTTCAACGCAAATTTTCGTAAAAGGATTCATTAATCTTAACGCGCTTCTCAATTGTGTACCTCGCCATGGTTGAATTTGTCAAACACTGAAACAAAGAATTGTCAAATAAAGTTGGGCAACAAACTTGACATTAAGGTGTGACTCACAATTAACCTCGTGCATTATGTTTGGACCACCCTTTATTTTAATAGATTCATTTTATTTATTCAGTGATAACAGCACCTTGTGGTTAGAACGTAATTGTGTACACACAAGAGCATGGACTTGATACATCCCTTTATTAAATATATTCCCTCTTATGCAAAAAAAAATTTAGAGTTGCCATTAGTTAACCAAGACATTAAGCACATACACTTTTCCTGGGCTTAACGCGTTGGTTCGCCGATGGGAAGTTTTACTTTTTTTTGCATAAGGGGAAGTATATTTAAGTTTAAGAATAGGCTATTTTTCTAGTACAGGTTATCGATCGATAATAAACTATTGTATTATTTTTGAAAAAAAAAATACTTTTGGATTTGCTTTGAAGCAAATCGGACTGTGTTTCTTTAATTGCATTAAGTACTATTCATCAGTCCAGAGAAGATTGGCGGACTGAAAATGGTAAAAAAAATCTGAGCATGGCTTACTGGCATTCATAACGCCCTAAATAAGGGTTTCTTAAAAGTAAGCATACAAACTTTATTAATTGAAATGTCTGTAATGAAGTTTGAAAAGCCAGAGGCTCAGAATCAATTGGTAAACCGAAATAAGCAGGTCCACCCGTCCGTTCACGTACCCTTTATGTAAAATATAGAGATATGGAAAAGATTAACATAATCACCTGCCGGGTAGGCATAATCTTATAGTGGTCTTAACCATTGGTATACAAACAATGCGTTTACCAACCTTATAAGCGAAACATTTGTGTAAGCGCAACAATTAAACGTTTAATTCACTTGATAAAACGTTTAATTCACTTGATTAAATTTTTAATTAAAACTGATTTGATTTTTGGTTAATGCTTTAATTGGGGCAACATTTTTTTCTGTGAGTATACACAGAGAATATAACACCAAAAGAGGAATATATAGAAGAATAAAAGGTTTTCCTTCATACATTCGGGGAATGTGGAAAGTACACAAGGTCGCAATTTTAAAGATATCTAACTCCCACTGCCGAAATACAGCAGTTCTTTTTATTGGAAACAGCACCTTAGAAGACCCGCAATTAGGTCGCACATCCCTAAAATGGGTTAAAAATCAGTCCTTAGAGCCGAAATTTGCAGGTCTCCGTTCCCGCATTTTTGCCCTTACCAGTCCTAGCGAATTTCAATTTCCGTGGTACAAGATGAAATCTGTCAATTTTTCTCTTGCCGAGTAAGCCGTATTGGCTGTACCCTTCTTCTCCACGGATGTTACACCGATAGGGATAAGGAGTTCTTTATTTAATTAACACCTCGGCAAAGCAATCTTAGGGTTGAAGTTATAGAAGATAAATTTGTTCTAAATGATCTGACATCTTTGATAAAATATTTTAACTTTTTATCGGGCATGTGTAACAACAGACGCTTTAAAATATTACCGATTTATTTTTGCTGTTGCGACAATATCAGATTCCTAGAGTTCTTGACTTAGAAAGTATGTAATTCAAGTTCTGATTTATCATAAAACAAATCCTTATGTAAATTCAAGTTCCATATGCATTTTAAAGCAGTCTCACAACAATAATGCCTTAAAAAGTCTTTATATTTATTTGAAGATACTGATCAGGCTAAATAAGTTTTCAGCGTCGCAAATTTAGTAGTAGAAAAGTAGTAGTAACCTTCTATTAAAATATAAAATAATTAGATAATTCAGTCACACACTTCCTGCCTACAGACATTCTCAAAGAAATCTGAATAACAATCTTCAAAGTTATCTGATTTTAAAATTTCTTATAAACATATTTTACTTAAAACACACTTTTTACATACAAAAGTTATCTTATTTTATGTTTAAGATTTGGTACACTTAATAAATATTATATTAAGCTTATTTTTACCACACACGAACACATTCTTTGAAGAAATCAATTCAATTTGTTTTTAAGAACATAAAACGACACATAAAATCCAAGAATACTTTATTAATACTTAATATAAACTTATTTTGGTTTTGTCATAATGCCAGAAAGATACTTTTAAAATGATTAAAATAAGTTATTTACAAAAAATAAAACATTTGAACAATAACACAAAAAAAAAAATCCTAAACTCAAAAAAGATGAGCAGACGCCTGACAGTCAAGTCAACGTGTTCAAATGATGGTGTGGCAGATAAAACAATTGTTTAGATTTAAATGTAAAATAAATGTTGAAATTTAAGTGTTAAATAAATATTGTACACATGTATACAACAATTTAAAGAACTACAATAGCAAGAACAAGAACAAGTACAACAACATTTAATATACATACTTTTGCACAAACGTACACAGTAATTTTTGAACATGACAAGAAAATAAGACATCAACATAGTTCAACATACTTGTTGTCATTATTTACAGCCTAAAAGTATGTGTTGTTAGCATACTTATATACATATTTTATTACACAAACACACATCCTGTTTTAAAAATGCTAATGTATGTGTATGAGTGAGCTTATTTTATGGTTGCCTGTAATAAAAAAAAGCTTGCCTTTATGGCTGCATATCAATGTGTGAGAGAGAGAGAGAGAGAGAGATAGAGAGAAAGAGAACGACTGTACGTTAGCGTATGTGTTTAATTTGCATAATCCTTTGGAATATTAACATGCTTATGTTTAATGATTCTTTCTTTATATTCTGTTCATTCTACTCTTTAGCTTTCCCTGTAATTTATTTGTTCTTCATGTTCTTTTGTTTGTGTGCGTTCTAATGGAAGATTATTCCCTGCAAGCATTTATAAGATTTTTTGATAGACGAAAGTGACGGGGCGTCACTTTTTCTTCACTTCTGATGGAAAAAAATATTATGCACATTTTACGAAAACAAAACACAATTTTAATCACCCTTATCGTGGTTGGCCTGCGACTGTATGGTAATTAGTTAAGAGAAATAAGTTCATGTTCTCTTTAATCTATTTCCAAAAAGTCGCAGGCTTATTTTAAATTCACTAACCCCGATGAGGGTGATTATGAAAGTCTTCTTCGTCACTTCTAAATGAGAATATAAAAATAAAGCACATTTAAAAAAAAAAAAAATAAAAAAAAGTCGACCACGTGATATCATCAATCACAGCGTTTAAAAACAATGGGCAATCATGGACCCGCCAGAACAAAATTATGTTATGCGGTTAAGATCCAAAAAGATCTTTATGCTTAACATTAAGATAGTGATATATTTATTTTTTTTTTTATTAGAATTGTTTAACTAATGACAGTATGGAATAATTCTAGTCACTATTTTGCTGTTAGTCCGCTAGCTACAGTAACGAATACCAACGAAATGCTGGAGCGCTGGCGTTCGGCAAAATACAGTAAGTACGGGTTCGGATTAAGATGGCTACCAACGAAATTCGGAAGCGCTGGCGGTCGGCTTAATACGGCTTAAGCTGAAGGTCCATGCCATGCATGCTATGCGTTGTTCCTTTTTATGCATATTTCAAAAAGTAAAATCAATTTAATGGTTTGTGACAAGTTACACAGCAAAACGCATAGAATGCATATACGTATCAACGTAAATGTAGAAAGGTTTACTTTCTACTTTTGTATGGACATGGATGACAAATCATATTTTATTTTCAATGTTATCGATAAATATATTTGTGTGGTGGATTCCTTTTTTCTATTTTTTGTATTAAAAAAGGTTTTTAATATAAGAAAAATCTTTCGTAATAAAGATTGAAATAACTTTCAGGAACAAAATACATTGAAATTCATTTTTAGAACAATTTTTTCATAAACAAAATTTGCTATTCTAGTCATCGATTACTTTTATGTTCTGAGTGCCATCTTTGTTGTGCTTATTATTTTTTTTAACAAATGCCTTGAAAGGGAAACTTATTGACACCATGAAAAATTACGAATTCTTTTGATAATAAAAGCCAACTCCTCTATGAATTCTTATAAATAAATTCTATTAAAATGTCAGTTACATCTCCCATTTTTCCCAAATTGTTTTTATTTGATAAACATATTAGCACAACAGATAAATAATAAAACGCTTTGCATGAAACTTAAATTTAGGAACGCATGAAATGCACAAAAAGTATCAAACGCATCTACGCATAAACGTATGGTGTGGACCTTCAGCTTTACTACGGCTACGAATAATACTATCCAGAGTGCCGTTGTTGGTTATTTCTAACCAAAATTGGGCATTTCTTTTCTCAATGTGGAGATGTGAATATTTTTTTAATTTTGGTTACTTTTTTCTTGATACACTTGCAATTTACGTTTTTTAAATTTTAACGATTTTATTAACATGGGGGGTTAACGTGTTTTCAATTCGAAGGAAATTATTTAGGACTTCGAATAATGTGTACTTTGCACTAACATTTTCTCATTATTTGTTTCAAATGAAAGGAAGTTTTTATACATTATCGAAAACAAAACTTCCAAAACTGCTTTGTAGTAGGGAAATGTCGTAGCACTTTAAATCTTTTTTTTTTTAAACTTGTTCGATCACTGAGGCCCAAAAAAGACGGTGAAACGCAACTGCAACTTCTAGTTATTTTACATGTACAAGAATTATGTACATTTCTTGGTTTTTTTTCTTAAATTATAATTAATATTTTCTTATTAAGTACAAATAACCTTTGTCTTCAATGCAGCTGAAAATAAATTTTAACGATTTTCTCAATTAACAAAAGGCATTAATAATTTGATAATTTTTTTTCCCATTTGGTAACTTTTCCAAAAATTTTGGTTGTAAAAATCTTATTAGTCGTGGCTATAAATATACCTATATATATATATATATATATATATATATATATCTTTGTAATGTCACTTTACAATATTTAATGTGTTTATCAAAAGTCAACTTTTTGTCAGATATTTTAATGAATCTTTGATTTCAATTGTATTGCCTTGTACCGTGAAAGGTATGCTTGGAATTCTTTAAGGCAACTTATTGAGCGGGAATATAATGGCCTGCGTTTGTTAGCTTTACAAAAATATATATAACATAAATATTCTAGGCACTTTGTTAATATTTAATTTTTCCTGTGCAGTATTCCCTTACTACGATGCAGGTTTTTAAGGGGGAATATTAAAAAAATAACAGCTTCAAAAAATTGAGCTGTTCGTTACATACACCACTGCTTTAAATAAAGAGCTTTTTGTGTAAAAAATTTCTTGCTTTAAAGTGGGAACTCGGAATATAAAATTAATGCCTTCCATTAGCGAGATGGTTAGAGAAACTTTAACCTCTCTCCCATACAAACCTTCTCGTTGAAGCTGAATTTTTAGTTGTATTTGTATGGAAGCTATGGTCAAATATGGACCGCTTCCAATAAAATGTGGTATGGTGATTTACATGTGGACCAAATTCGATTTTAATACCAATATAATAAGATGGCTTAATGGGACTCTATTCCTAAAAGAAGCTTTAATGGAGGCTATGTGAAATTGTGGACCGATTACCAATTTTTTCAAATAGCAAATTTGTGCCCATGATGGACGTGGGCAATCAGCCAGGACAAATATTTATAAGCGTTACAAACATCCTCACAGACGCATAAAACCCTCTCCAATATTGTTGTGGGGAGAGCGTTCACACAAAAAAGTATTTTATCCATTAAAAAAATTGTTTAAAAAGTATTTAAATTTAAATTATGTGATAATTGAATCAATTATTTTTTTCATTGAAAGAAAATTAAAAATTTAATTTTGATTTAATTTTCAATTATAACTTTAATTAAATAACAAAAAATTTTAATTGACTTTTTTCGTTTAAAATGAAATAATTTAAACTTATAGAATTGTTGTTGGGCATTGTTAATATTTATTAGGGTATTCATTTAATCGGGCTTTTGCTTTAATCGGTTAATCGCTCGATTAATTAACCGAGGTTTTGGTTTAATCGGTCAATAATCGGTTAATTTTGTTATTGATCGGTTAACCGATTAATAAAGTTTTTGCTTTTAAATTAAGTAATTTCAATAAATTAATATGCAAAAATTATTTTTTATTTGGAGTTTATTAGTAAAAAAAACATAACAAACATATCAAATCTTGACCTAAAACGAGCAAACAAAAAAATAATTAATAAGTATATAATACACATATTATGTATTAATGAAAAATAAACTGTTCATTTTGTTAGTTATTTCCATAGTTTAAGGAGATCTTATTAAATATTCTTTAAGAAAAATAAAAATAATTTGGTTTAAGTGCTTAGGATTTAAGCGATTCTTTTCTTTAGTTTTGATAAAACTTTCACTTATCGTAGATGTTGGAGAAATCGCCCATAATACAGAATATCTCATTTCTTAGTCCTTTTCCTGTATTTCTCTAAATATATAAACTCTTCCATTATGACATTAGAGTCCTGTTTTAATTTTTAACACTTAAAAATGTTTCGGTTAATTCTGTTATAAGATTGATATGAGACAATGTGAGAATAATCGAATAACTAAACACATACATATATTTGAATCATTTATTAATTTCGAAAAGGGCTCGGGTAAAAATTTTTGGAAATTGAGTTATTTGTTGTTGTTGGAAGTATACATATAAGTAGACCGATTCACTTTGCCAATGAACGGTTATATACTCCTTCCATAGCGGTAAAAAACAGATGGCTTTTTAAAATAAATTTCAAAAACGGCTCATCTCTATATTTAATAAAAATATTTATTGATGTGTGTTTTAAGCAATGGAAAAGCACTCAATATTTTTTACAGTGAGTGGTATGTACATAAGTTTGGAATATGTGGTTAATTTGTTATAAAAAATTATTTTTGATTTTACCATTGTTAAAAAATATGAATAGTGAACACCGTTTCATTTGAAAAATATAAATTAATACACATTTTTTAACTTCAATTTGATAATGAGTGAATCCAGCTGCTCGGAGGATAATGATATCCAGATTGCGGAATTCCAAAATTTTTATGAACACATTCTGCAATTGCCAACCGAAATATTTTCGCAGGCAGATGTAGAAGATTTCTAATTCATATGTCTATCTTGATGAAATATTTTCTTTTTTGATATTTTATGAATGTATGTGTTTTCTAATTTGTACTCTAAATAAACAGATAAAAATGTACCGCAATGTTCTTATTTTTTTTTTTGTATTAAAAAGCTTTCGTTAAAAATTTAGTTTTCTTTCATTGAAATTTTCGAGTTCGTAAATGAATCTTTAATGGCTCAATCTTATCTTAAAATGCAAGATAAATATTTAAACGTTATAGATTATCTGAATATTCGTGTGTTTCAATAAATTGTATACACCAAAGATATAATGTTGCTAATAAAACCACAAAAATTCAAAAATTATTTTCATCTCCGGAAAATGTAATGACAATTTTCTCCTTCAAATATTACTTAAAACAATTTTTTACTCTTGTTTTTACTATTATAACATATGCAGAGCCTTACAATATTGGGAAAAAATTCTGTTTAAAAAAGTCAGATGGTTTAAGAGATATTCAGTTTTTTGAGTCTCCTAAATAATTTGTATTTTTATACCTGAGCCCTTTTCAAAATAAATGATTAATTTATATAGTTATTTCAAATGAAGATCACTAAACACCTTCTTTGTGTTTATGAACAAATATTTTTTAAACACATCCCTTTTGTATATGAGACGAAACAAATAATTAAAAATACAAAAAAAAAATATGTTATACTACTAGAAAAAATTTAAAATTTTGTAACATCGGTTAATCGGTTAATCGACTGAAACTAACCGGTTTAATCGTTAATCGAAAAAATCCACTTTTATATTAACCGATCAGTTAATCGGGTAGTAATTAATCTGTTAACCGGTTAACCGAATGAATACCCTAATATTTATTTAAATAAATTAACAGATTTTTTGAAATGGAAAAGTTTTTGATGATTTTTTTAATTAAAATTCAAAATATCATTTATTGAAAAAAAATATTCACAATTTTACAATTTTTAGTAATCAATATAATCATTTTGGTAATACAAAATCAACAACTAGTTTGCTTGATATTATGAATTTGGAATAAATTTGGTGATTAGAAAAAATTTTTAATTTTTTTGTGATCGTTTACAAAGAAAGCACACATTTGACAGAGATAAAATAAATTTACATTTCTTTGTATTAATTATGTTAAAAGAATATTTACGAGTAGGAGTGAAATATTCGGCTGCGCCGAATTTTTGAAATCCTCCACCGACAGTTAGAATATTTACGAGAGTAGGCTTAGACTTTCTTAGCTAACAGGATCAAGAGCGATAATTTAAATTAATTTCAAAGTATTTGCCGAGAGTGGGCTTCAAATGGGGCCTATGGAATATTACGGACCGATCTTCTCGAAAGTTCACAGTATGATTTCTGGTATTATGAAACTGTGTGACAGATCGAATGTTATTACAACATTATTATTCGAAACGGTTTTACGAGTACTAAGCGGATTTCCGAAAATCCGGCTTTCATTGGGCCTATGGTATATTACGGACCGATCTTCACGAAAGTTGGCCGTGTAATTTTCAGTCATACAAAACTGTTACAAACCAAAATTTTTATAACAATAACATTATTCGTTACGGTTTAAGGCGTACTAGTGTTTTGTGTTTTGCGAAAGTGGACTTTATATGGGGGATATGGTAAATTATGGAACGGTCTTCACGAAATTTTTTAGAGTATCAAATCGAAAGTGATGAACATTCATGTTGAAGAAATATTTAAAACAATTCTGTGCACATTAAAAACGTTACAGTTTTGAAGATATATAGAAATTTGTTTTGCCTATGTACTGAATGTGCTATGCCCACTTCTTGCATCGAGCCCAGTTTTGGCAGATGTAGAAACTTTTACTGTAACCATTTTTCATATATTGTAATAGGAGTAGTACTAACTACTACGTCATCGTCAAGAAGTTTATTGAAAGTTTCAATACGAAATAAAATAAATTTCAAATAAAGTTTATATTTTTTATATATTTAAAAATAGTGGGGGTTAAAATGTATCTTCTAGACGACACATTTTTGGCACTTCTGATCTAAAATATTGCTTCACTTCTCGTAAGCCCTTCAAAGGGCCTTCTACAGTGTAATCTGAAAAATATCTGGAAAGTTTTTATTCGTAAACGAGACGAGGCTTCCACGGTAAACTAGCATTCCGAGCGGAAGAATTAGAAAAGTTTTGATGTTAAGCTCAAAGATAATTTTAATGGAATGACTACTCCCTCTCCCAGCTTTCGCGATGACAAATGCTTGCACAGTTTTTTTAGTGACTATGTAAGTGTGTGTGTGCGTGACTGTATTATTAAGAATTTGTGTGTTGTGTTTAACATTTTATGAAGCTAATATTAAAAATAAAACTTTGTAAAAACGAATAATTTAAACTCTTTGTCTTCATTCTAAAAAATTACACAGACACCATGTGCTACACACACACACATGATTATATACACTCATTTACACTCATATATTTGTAAACTTTTTGCATAATTGTACTGCTTTTTCCTCCCACTTTCTCTCTAAAGATTGTTTTTCCTCATTCATTCATCTACTTGTTTCTTGTTCATTAACACTTCTGCCAGTTGTTATTAACTGCAAGACATTCAGTTTTTTTCCTCCATGAAAAACACTTGTGTTTTTGCTTTTTAATTTTTTCTAAAAAACACATACAGATTGTTTTAAGCGGTTTTTTAGTTAAGGTCTGTTTTTTTCTATGTAAAATCAGTTTGGGCTGATGAAATAAAAGCGTCAACTAAGGGTAAAGTGTATTGTTACTCGCTTTAATTGTGAGAAGATTTGGATTATTTCTAAATTTGTGTAGGAAAATGTTAAAGAATATTTAGCTTGAAATGCCTTTAATACCTACAGCGCAAAACACTTGAATAAGGAACGCTAATGAACGAGATATAAACGAGATTTACAAAAATTTCAAATGGACTTATATTATTTATCTTAATATAAGAGTAACTTTGTAAGGTAGATAATTTCCATATTGTAGTAATTAATATATTTTTGAGATACAGATTTATTAACTCAAATATTTAAAATTTTGAAAGACCATACAGAAAAAATTATTAAATTTCTTCAATCACCAAATTTATACCAAATTCATAATATCAAGCAAACAATTTGTTAATTTTGCACCTATTACCAAAATAATTATATTAATTACTAAAAATTTTAAAATTTTGAATATTTTTTTTTTAGTAAATTATATTTTTAATTTTAATTAAAAATATGATCAAAAAACTTTGCCATTTCAAAAAATGTGTTAATTTATTTAAATAAATATTGATTCCCAACAACAATTCTGCAAGTTTAAATTATTTCATTTTAAACGAAAAAAGTCAATTAAAATTTTTTGTTATTTAATTAAAGTTTCAATTGAAAATTTATTTCAAAATAACTAAAATGTTAATTAAATCAAAATTAAATTTTTAATTTTCTTTCCACTAAAAAAAATAATTGATTCAATTATCACATAAATTAACTTTAAATACTTTTTAAACCATTTTTTTTAATTGATAAAACACTTTTTTCTGTGCATAAGACTCTCTAAACTCATATTAAGAAATTGTTTTTCTATAATGATAAATCTAGTTGACAGGAGTTTGGTGAATTGTTTTTAAGTAAAAAATCTTTTATAAAATTTTTTAGCATCTGGAAGTAGGGCCTACAAGTTTTCAGTTAATTTATAAATTATTTTAAAATATTTGATTGACATGTAATTTTCTTACATCCGAGTCTAACTTATTTGAAATTTTTTTATCGGGTGTAGAAATTTCAAATTTTCGAACGTAATTAAATTTTGGCTCTTTTTTACTTTTATGTAATAAAATTTCCTATTAATTGTTTTCGCCCATATTGATTCATATCCCAGAAATCTGGACACATCCATCATAAAAGCGTCGACATAAGTTCTGTTAAGAAGTTAAAATTAGCATAACAAAATGTGTCTAGAGTTATAAATTTTAAAAATTAACTTCATAATCTTTTAAAGAAAATCGAATTATGTCTGGACAAAGCAAGTCAATGAGCCACTATAATCACGTCGGATGCCCGAACTGACCCCTTGTCGAGTGCCCCTCAGTATTGCACGACTACGGCTTCATCCCTAAAAGGACTGAGCATATTAATGTGTAGACTCTTACACAAATTCCTAGATAAATAAATTCTTTAAATATAGTAAATAAATATCAAGTGAAATGCATTTGCCATATCAAAATTAGAACCTAATTTAGATAAGATATTAAATTTGAAACAAAGAAAAGTCAATTAAAACTTTTTGAAGAATATCTAATCCAACCTAAAATGGAACAAAGCTGGTCCATAATATAAATTCCTAGAAACCAGCGATTAAAACACCTTGAGAATTCCTTATTATTATTTTTTTAAACTTTGCCTAAAAGTTACAAAAATGGAAATTTTGTAAAAAGAGTTAAAAGAGGTAAAAGGCAGTTTTTCTTAACCAGCAATATTTGAAAGAAATGCTATTTTTTTAAAACAAACATTTTTATTTAGGTAAATAGTTGGTCATCACACGCAGAGAAAAAATATTGTTGGGCATGGCTCAGCAACTACACTATGTTTAAGGTAACAATAAATTGCTGTCGTACACAAAATATTGTTATTTTTATTTTATATCAACAATATTATAGTTACTGTAAAGATGTCAATGTTTATCGCAATTATAAATTAAAGTATGGTTCACTGAAAAATAATTATTTTTATAACAATTAAATAATGATAACTTTGAAAACATATTATATTCTTCACAACCATTTAATGATATTTAATAGCCATAATACGATTACTTTCTATAAGTGTATTCATAATATATTTAAGATGCAAACAAAATATCTTTACTCTAATAATATTTTGTTATCGCCATCTGTAAAATAATTTTGCATCAGTCGTTTCTTTTACATATGCCTATCGAATTAATTGTTATTCACTGGTTAAACAATTTAAAAAAATACCCACTAAAAACCAAGTTTAAAGAAATTGTTGGTACATAAATAAAATTGTAAAGTGTGACAAAATAAAATATTAATGCTAAAAAAATTTTTATATTGTTTGAAAATAGTGCACATATATTGACTATTGATTTGTGTTATTTAAGAGAAAAAGAATGAAAATTCTATAATAATTCTATAGAATTTATAAATAATGGCAACCTACGACAAAAAAAAAATATTATGTTTAAAGTTGCACCATATTTTGGTGTGAAATATCTGTAACAGTTTTACGTTAAGGTTGCCAGTAAGTAAATAAGCATAAATATATATTACAAATATTTTTCGGTTTTAGATTTAATATACTTATTATTATGATAAACATGATAATAATATCATTACATCTTAACTTATTATGATTAACATGATAATAATATGATTATATTAAATTATAATATGATGTAATAAAAACTTATTAGTATTGAGGTAAAAATATTATAATGTAATATAACGAATATATTTAGTCATAATATGATTCAATGATTCAAGTTGTGCTGAAAAAGGTCAACAAGATAAAAGGAAGACAAAAACATGAAAAGCAAAAATGTACTTTGGATTTCAAAAAGAATTCTCGACAAAAAGTAAGAAAAAACAGAAGTTAGGAAGAACATGCAAATCAATTTAAATAGATAATCATTTATTTAAAGGCAAATTTCGATCTACCAAGGTGAAATACCATTTGGTTTAAAGATTCATGATTGAATATTGACGTCATCCGGCTTCAATAGCCGAGTGAGTAAAGACGGTTTGCCGTCCACTGAAGAGATTGTGTGGTTACAATCGAAACTAGTCTGGGCAACCTGTCCGTGAAATTCTGGATTCAATTCCCAGCTAAGTCAAGAATGAAAAATTATTAATAAATTTTATTGTAATTTTACATTCTTTTGATTTACTCAAACTAAAAATATTGTATTTTTTGCTTGGTTCGCTTCAGCTCTGAGCCCTTCATACGTATGAATAAATATAATGTACATTTATTTGTAAAAATACTTGTGTTTTAATATTGGCTCTTTGGGAAAACGCTGTGACTTTGGAGTTTGAACCATTAGGAATATGGTAATAAAAATTATATATAATGGGAAAGCCATTAAATTGCGTTTTCAGAGTATTTCACTAGCGTTGTAGAAAAGTGTTAGGCAACCCCAGCATGAGGTTATAAGTTGTGTGTTGGCAGGGCGCTGCCAAAGAAGAACTTGTAGTGTTTTGTCAACTTTTCTAACACCTTAGGAAATACTTTGCCACCGATGGGAAGATTGTTATTTTCTACCTGTGCATTGCTCAAAAATTAATAATATATTTCACTAATCGGGCCTATTCCCGTACGCGTTGTCGATTTTATCATCGTTTCTCCCTAAGTTATTTCTATGTTGGTAGCTTGTAATACTTTGAAATGAACAACAAAAGTGATCGAAATGAAAAACCAAAATTAAAAAAAATGTGGTAACATTGCAATAGTTTATACTGTTATTAGGGTGTTCAATTAATCGGCTCTTGTTTGTTCGATTAAACTATTAATTGATATTTGGCATTTTTGACTTATTCGATTTAACAAATAAAATTTTAAAATTAATCGATTAATCGAATAATTCAAATTCCAGAAATTTTATAAATTAAGAGATTTTTTATTTCAATCATTCTAGAAAAAATCGGTACTTGAGTAAATAAAGATTATTAATTACAAGTATTTAAATATTTTATTAACAAAAAAACAAAACAATCGTAACAATTCATACTAATTGATAAAACCTTTACAACGATAAAAAAAATAAAACATGTATTGCGATCATATCATTTTATATGTGCGCAAAATTAAACAGATCTTTTAAAATAATCTTTTAAAAATAAAATGTTTAAATGTTTTGCTTTACTTGGAAGCCATACGATCAAGTTTTGTCTTTTCTTAAAATTGCTATACTCTCTCACTTTTGTTACTAACGCACTAACACTTTTTAAATTGACTACGAGATTGCTCTCAATTTTACCTTTCCATTTGTTTGGCAATTTTACGTTCAATTTAACATCTGACCACAAATTGACTTTGGCGCTTTCTTATTTATAAAAAATATATTTCTTAAAAAATAAATGTGCTTTATTAAAAAAAAATGTTTTCTAAAAAATTCTTGTGCTTTTTTTGCAAAATACTTTGAGTCATGCTACTATTTTGAGTTGTTTCTTCGTCGGGGGGCATTTTTAAAATTAAATTGACTATCAAATTGAGTGTAGCCGGTGACACAGCTGGCAATTCAAACTAGTTTTGACAAGCAGTTTTTGTAAACAACTTGAAAGTGATTTACTGAAGCTGTTGTTCCAGGGTTAAAAATATTTGTTGGCATTTTTTTCAAATATAAGTAAAAATTAATGAAATACTGCATTCTTTCAGTAAGTCTGCGTTGATACGCCTCATGTTTTATTGACATGATTGCTACTTTATAGGTGAGAGAGACGAGGGGAATCTTAGAACTTTAAAAAATTATACATTTGACAGAAAAAACCAAATGAATATGCATTGTTATTCGATTAATCGGCATAAATTCTTCGATTCATTTAGTCGAAATCAGCAATTTTAAATTAATCGTCTAAAATTGTTCTATTAATCGAACAAGAATAAATCGGCTGAATACCGTAATTGTTATTAAGTTTATATTGCTAATTAGTTTTAAGACATCAACATTTATTATGTTGTTTCGTTATTTTAGAGTTTAAAGTTAGAATTTGAGGAATTACTCCCATCCGATTCTCTGCACGTTCCGAAATTACATTGCGTATTACCTCATTCTCGATTATCACTGCCTCTATTGCTTAATGGTCGGTACATCCTACCTTCCCATTACCACAAATTTTCGACTGCAATGGTGACAATGAACACTGTTCGTAAGTGCCGCCGCCTGTTACTCTGGGCTCAGTTTTATTGTTTTCGAACTTAATTTTAGCCTTGAATTTCAAGTCCTTCAATTTTAAATATGTAAATATTTGTCATTCAAGTTTATATGTATATATATATATATATTAGCTCTAAGTCGGATTTGGAGCCCCCAAAATTACAAAATAGATATTTTTCCATATATACATAGAACAATTTAATTAAATTTTCTTATTTTTAGTAGAGATATTAGGAATTTTTTAGTGCTTTTTTAAAAGTTTGAATTATTAGTTGTACCACATGGCGTATGCATGTTAATAAATTGGAGTTAAAAAATACTCATACGTAACCAAGTGAAAAAAAAAATTGATCGTAATAAAAGTTGTTGGAAATTATCTGAACTTTCATAATCTACAAAAGAAAAAAAAAAATCTCGAAAAAAATCGAAGAAAATTCAGAATTTATTAGTCAAGAGTTCGTTTTAGGCTATTTTTCGACAAAAAATTGCTAATATCTCTACTAAAAATAAAAAAATGTAATTAAATTGTTCTATGTATATATGGAAAAATATCTATTTTGTAATTTTGGGGGCTCCAAATCCGACTTAGAGCTATGGTCTCTTGAGCAAAATTAATCAGAATCACCTATCGATTACGTTTTTGCAACAATTTGACCCGCCCTAATATATATATATCTATATATATATATAGATATATATTTTTTAATTCAATTTTACTTTGTGCCTACCGTATCAGTCATGAACTGGAAATCGAAGCGGCCTTAAAAAATGTTTGGGCTTTTTGCCTTTCCGAAAACTGTAAGCGTATGCAGGATTTTTTCAATTTCGGAAACTAAAACTTTATACTGCTTTATTGTTCTAATTTTCAGTTTTCATCTTAGTCGATATAATTTCGATTGTAAAAATCTCATCTTCGGTTCCAAATGCGGAAAATGTTTTTAATTCCAACGGTGATGGCATGTCGTCATTTCTATTTCGTTTTAAAGAGAACGCCAATGGTAAAAGAATCGAATAAATGTTTAGAATATTAATTTTTACTACATCCAAGGCCTGAGAAGTTAAATATTACAATTTGTGACCTAATCAAATCTGTCGTAGAGTATTTCAACACATTCATATAAGAAGATATGCTCCGTCAAAAACATTTTGACACCACCTTATGGTCAAAGGCGTTATAATTTTAACACACACACACACACATACATATATATATATATATATATATATATATATATATATATATATATATATATGTATATACAAATACATGCATAAGTACATGATGCTCTTAAATATAAAAACGACATAATTCTTGAAAAAAAAAAGTTAAAAACAAAAACCATCAGAGTAACACAAGCACAACAAAAATAATAAAATATGACATTTTCAAGTAATTAAGTATGTAAGAGTTGAAGCACTTAATTAGAATTTTTTATGTTTCTTTTTATTAAAATATTTTATATTTTCAAGAAATGATTTTAATTAAACACAGACAAAAAAGAAGAGAAATATTTTAAAAACAAATTTTTCATTAAAATATTTAAAATTAACTTTTTATTTTATTTATATTTACTAAATTCTCCATTAAATTGAAGAAGTTTCTAATTCTAAATGAGAATTTAATTTAAAATATTAATTGTTATTATATTTGTGTTTTAAAATAAAAACTATAAATTAATAAAAAAAATGTTGTTGGTCAAATTATATTTGTTTCTTTAGCTTAAATTTTAAATAAATTGTTTTAATGAAGTATAAAAACCGATAAAATAAATTGCAATTAATTTAATAATTAAATTTTAAATTTATTTATAAAATAAATCTTTATAACTAAACTCTATTTCAAACTCTCTTTCTCTCTCTCTGTTTTACTTTGCTGATAATCACCAGAGATTCTGGGTCACTTGTCAAATGCATATTTTATTTAGAAATGAGAGAAATTTTATTTGAATTATTCACAGGGAATTTCCGACTCATAATAATTTCTAAAACTAGTTTGTATGTATGTGCATTTGAGTAAATTGAAATTGAAAGATTTCTAAGAAAATTTCCCTAAAGGCATCAAAAAATCACACATTTTACAAATAACATAAAGAAAGTTAAATACAAAGAATCAAGTAAAAGTTGGAATTAAGAAATGCAAATAAAATTTAATTTAAGTGAACATCACACATTCTAAAATTATGATTGGCCAGTTGCAGATGCAAATGTATGCGCTTGCAATAATAAGATGAATGAGTGTTATATGTGTTAATATTAAGTATACGTAATGTAGTTTCAACGCATTTAAGATTGAATGGATATAAAGTATACGTCCTGTAGTTTCATAAAGTAAGCTATAGAGTAGGGTGGAGTGAAAAAAGTCATTATATTTTTTTCGGAAACGGGTACCCTTCAATGACTGTGTATGAGCCCTAGAAACAATTCAGTAAAATATTTTATTTTTACGACGTCATCTTGAGTCTGCACATTTGGCTTAAAATTTGAAAATTTCTGAAATTTTTTGCATCAGACAAGTAATTACTGAAAAGTTGACCATGTCTTAAATAACGACGGAATTTCTTTAAAACATTTTTAGGTAGTAATTTTAGTCTGCGCATAAATCTTAAAGTTCGCCAAATTGTCCGAAATTTCCGATATTTAAAATTATTTACATAATCAGTAAACGGCCCTCTCTGACTGCATTGTTCGTGTTTTGACAGCGAGAGTGATAGGTAGTGTGTTATAGCAAGTCGTCTACTTATATACATACTTTCTACTGTTCTAGTTCAGTGTTATAGTACAGTGTGTAACTGTGCTTTGTGTGTTTATAACTGTATTATTGCGTTCCATAGGATTTATTTTTATAAGGATTTACCTCATCTCATCCTTGGCAATGGTCAAGATATAGGCGAGTCTTTGCTTCCTACCCGTAGAGATGTGTTAAAATACTGCATTTATGTTTGGAACAAAGAAACCATTAAGCAAAATGACAAATACCCTAGTTTTTTAGAAATGTCCAATATTGTTGTTGACAAGTTAAACTTCGTTTGGGGAAAAGCTTCAATTCCATGCATTTCCTCTAAAACTATTACAGATGTGTTAAAAAATTAAGTTTCATTTAGTTCAAATACTCAACAAAACACACAAACGTGACAGAGATAAGGACAAACTAGTTTAATTTAATAATAAAGTTGAGGCATTGTTCTACGGAAAATGTCAATTGGAAGTGTTGATATTAAAGCTACATCAGCAAATAAAGAGAAAATAGCAAGGAAAATGATATAAGAAGAAAGATTTGGTAAGAAACGTTGTGAAGAATATAAAATTGGCTTGCATAGCGACAATGAGAACTCTTTGAACTTAACTGTCCCACATCAAGAAAAGGTTTGTGTTCCAGGAGATGAAGTTTTAGGGGAACCAGTTTCAGGCCCTTCATCATCTGCTTCCATTAATATACAAACTAGGCTAAATATACTATCGTTTTCCCTGTTTGTGATAGGTATGGCGTACCTAGTCACGCAGCAGCAGCTTTAGCCTCTACTCTTTTGCACGATGTTTTTTTTTTTTTTTTTTTTTTTTTTTTTTTTATTTTATTTACTTATTTATTCATTCTTTAATTTATCACATTCATCCTTAATTTAACTAAAAACCCGCGAAGCCTTGTGGCTTGTCTGCAGGTAAATACTATATAGGATTATATGAGAGCTTATTTAATTTTCATATTTAATATTTATGTATATATATAAAATAGATAATAAATAAATTAGTGGTATTATTATTGGGACATTAAAAAAAAATTTTTATAAAGTTTTCTTAACTTTGACTTATCTGCTGAATTCAATAGTTGTGTTGGCATTTCATTGTAGATGTTAGGAAGTATAACTTTCAAGGTTCTATCACCATAGCTGTTCTTTGTTTTTTTAATTTTAAATCGACCGTCTGAACGAAGCCGTGTATTGTATCGATGGTTTATTGGTTGTAGGAGCCGGGAGTCGCTTAGATCAGTCAGTATTGTTAGTCGATATATATTTTTCACGTTAAGCACATTTAGTAGGCGTGGCAGGTTTTTTGATATATGGTTGCTTCTGATTGTAGAGTTATTATGAGTATTGTGTGTGTATGAGTTTCCGACGTTGAGATCATTTGCATTATTGAATACATTATTATTTGCTATATTTAAACGAAGGTTGGGGTTGCTGTTTGTATTTTCTTGTTTTTGGTATAGTATTTTAAGCAATTGATTTTGGGACTGCTGGAGATTCTTACAGTGGGAAGAGTTTCCCCAGGCCGCTATGCCGTGACGTATATAAGATTCAGCTAGCGAGAAGTAGACTTGGCGGAGTACGGTGCTTGTTGCCGCGTATCTTAGGTGGTATAGGGAGTAGGCAGCTTTCCGCAGTTTCTTTCGTACCTCCTGTATATGGACTTTCCATTTGAACGTACTATCCACATAAACACCTAAGTATTTATAAGTGTTTAGTAATTCAATAGTGGTGTTGCATTGGTCGTTAATGTTGCTAATTTTGTGGTGTATGCAATTTATGTCGTGGTATTTGAGTTTAATGCTTGTTTGTTTAAGATGTGGTTGTTTAATATGCATTAGTTTTGTTTTGGATGCATTGATGACTAGACCGTTATCATGGCACCATTTTGATGCGTTGTCTAGTTGCTTTTGCATGATTTTTGTGGCCGTTTCAATATTTTTGTTTTTAACCACGATTACCGTATCATCGGCATATGCATATGTTTTGCAGTTGTACAGCTTACTTATTCTTTAGATAATGTTATAAATGACGTAGACAGGAGTAAAGTAAGACACGAGCGAAATCTCGGCATGAAGTTCTGAATAAGGAATCAAAGGTAGAAATACAAGCCTTATACTTTGACGGTAGAGTTGACGACACCCTTCGTATTCACAAGACAGATGATAGGAAAATGTAAAGAAAAAAGAAGAGCCTTAGTCGAGATTCATCGGTTACACAGTTCCATTTTCTGGGAAAGCCATTGACATTGCTAATTGTATCGTAAATTACTCTTCTGAACACAATCTTACAGTGGGTTATTCGCCAAATGCATGCAAATGAACTTCCATTACGGCATGTAGTGGCGAAGCTGGATGCACCTACAAGCGGACAAACAGGATATGTTGGACCTATCGGTGAAAGTTTAGCAACATGTCATGCAATGAAAATAGTTCAGTTTGAGCCCATTGAGTTTGAGCGCATTGATTACTGATATAATCGATCATGGTGATGATAAGGGTTTGGGTACTGACCAACAATACCTTTGATAAGGGTTTGGGTACTGACCAACAATACCTTTATTATATTTGCAAACCTGTTTCGAGTGGGAAAATATCTCCACAATTAGAAAACAGTAATCCAGGAAAGCCCTCCCATACGAAATGGTTGTCAATAGTTAATAGAAGTTTAAGATTAAACGTGGCTAAAAAAACTCAATCGCATATATTAAAAGCGTTGGCAATCTTCATCGTGAAAGGTAATGCACCAAGCTGGTTCAGAATCAAGTCTTACCCAAAGGCTTATAATGGAGCTTAAAACCTGTGGGAAACCATAAAGAGTTGTAATTGCCTATCTGAGAGCAATCGGAAAATTGTATACAAGTGTATCCTAGACAATGGGTACTTTGCTCACCATAAAAACATACTTATAGCTATGTTGGTTGATAAGAGAGATCATATTAAGAAACTGGCCTATTGAAATAAATTTTGGAGCATCAGAGTATGGCAATATGATTGTTTGGAATGATGTGGAAGTGACAGAACCACCTCTCATAAGTCATTTCACAAATCAGGAGGTTAACTGGCTACTGGAAACTGAGAGTGTAAGCATAGCTTCGGAGTGCAATCTTTTTTAAGTACCATCACACACTCAAGCGGTAGAAAGAGCCGTCAAAGAAGTTACTGCTTGCTCAAAATTAGTCTGTGATCAAAATAAAAGGGAAAGCTTAATCCAAACTAGAATATCCGTCCAATATATGACACAAAGAAAAAATTTACCTGTTAAGGACTTTTCAAAAGGATGTAAATGCAAGCTCTTATGGTAGGGTAGTTGGAAGGTCGGTTGGGACTCGAAGTGCAACCACCCCCCCGTGGTTATTGCTGGGTAGTTCTATATGAACTAGCGAAGAGTTGCACAATACAAAGTTGATTAACGAAAGCTATATCAACAAGTTTTAATTATAAGAGGATATAAGCAATTATAAAACGTTAAGAATATCAGAAATTAACTACTATTTGGAAAATTCTTGTATTTACTAAAGGCCTTAATCGATTATTTAGTGATTACCCATTAGGGTTTTTTTTTAGTTTCAAGCACTTAAAAAAATTGGGAAAAATGTAAAATACTTTCAAACTTTATGCCAAATGTGCAGACTCAAGATGACGCCGTAGAAATTAAATATTCTACAGAACTATTTCTAGGTCTCATACACAGTCATTGAAGGATACCCGTTTCCGAAAAAAAGATTTTTAGTTTTTCGATCGCAAAGTAAATTGAGAAACTTTTAAACTGTTTTAGGCCTGCTATAGGATGAATTTGATCTCTTTAATCGAAAAAGGATTAAAGCAATAACTGTAAACTGGCTACTATTGAAGTTTTGAATTTAATTAAGAAAAAAAAAACAAGTAAAATTACTATAATCGACTGTGCGGAATCTCTGATACCCTTCATCGATAGGAAATTTAAATTATGAACAAATCTTTATGAAAACTAAACTCACAGTATTATTATTTGGTGCTGTTTAAAGCGTATTAAGCCCTATGCTAAAAGTACGTTTTATATGGAAACTATCTTTACTATAATAGAGCGTTTACCACAAATTTCTATGGTATTATTTCTAGCTATATAAGGATAGATTGGACCAAATTTTACTATAATATCATTCTTCACTACGATTTGAATTGTATATAACAGTTTCTTGAGAACTGGTTTTAAATGATGCAGTTTTCAAATAATGCCCCAAAAAATTTTAAATTTTAAAATGAGTTGTTTTTTAAGCTAAATTGAGGCTTCTAAGCACGAATGTGGCATTCATTTATTTTTCTTAAGAAGCATTTTCAAGATACTCGCGATAATTTTGTTTTTTGCAGTCGTTTTGTTATTTAGAAGCCTCTCGAGAACTGTTGATCTGAATTGCACTGAATTGTTTGCTTGTTTGTTTGTACCATAGCTGTTCATTGTAAATTATCTTCTTCTTAATATTGGTTCAAAATGAATTATTAACAATTTTTTATTGTTTTAAAAAAATTAAAATGTTTTAAATTTATTTAATACTTTTTTAAATAAAACTAAAATCAGTTTCAAATAATTTGCGATAATATATTTCAAATTTTTTTTTCTTCTCTTGGCAGCCAAATTTACTATTATTTCAATTTATTTTATTCAAATTAATCAGCCATGTCACAGAGTATAATTCCGTTCGGAACCGAAGAAAACATATTTGTTTATTGATAGAGAGTATAGTTTGATAGTTTTTTGGCCTTTAATATACAGACAGAAAACTCACATTCCGTTCATTAAAACAAAAATGGTTTCATAACGCCAAAAGTTCCGTTTCCGAACGGAATTGTACTCTGTGACATGGCTGAATATTTCAAAAATATATTCAAATCAAAAGAAAAGCACACAAATTTGTTTAATAAAACTTCAATTTAAAAGAAACAAATAAAAACCAATTTTTATAAAACTTGTTGAATAAAATAATTTCAGATTTTTTATGAAATAAATTTAATACAAAACGCCTAAATATCTAAATTCAACAAACATTTTTGGAATAATTAATAATCTGTTTTTCGATATTGGAATTAATATCTTCTTTTTTTTTTTTTGTTCAATATAAGAAACGATTTTGGTAGTTTATTAACGTAATTACCTTTTGTAACTACGTAATTACCTTTTTGTCCCTTGTAACTACAAATTTTTATAAACCTTTTTAGTATAAAAGAAAGGTATGATTTTTTAGGTTGTAATTGGCCAAATTATAAAGGATTACTTTTGGGACATCGCGAACAAAAATAAGTACTTGTTCTAGTAGATAAATAATTAGTCTTTTCGTGCAGTTCTAATTATTTTCAGCTTATTTTGTAAGCAAAATTTTTGCTGGGTACTTACAGTATTTAGGAACTTAATTTTTTGGCTTCCACTCCAAACTCGGTTTGCGCTATGTATTTTTTTTATTTTTTTGTTAAACTACCTCCATTTGGTAAGGGCATGGAGTTGTATTTGTCATTCGGTGAGCTAGTTGCATGGAGGAATCCAATTGAGCATGTGACTGGTTGCTTTTTCCTCATTACTAAAGTGCAAGGCACTTTATCCTGACATAAAACCAGTTATAAAAATTGCTCCACAGCATTAAAAGTAACATCAGTTAATGAAGAAGAATACTTAGATCTGAGCTTTTATTCTACTGGTGATTCAAATATTCACCCCTATCGTGAAAAACAAGTGGAATTTTTGTTCCCATGAAATTCTTATTCCCTTCAAAGGGAAAAATACTAGCGTGAAACTCCCGTGAACAATTTTTCGCGCTATCAGTTCTCAATAAAAAAGAAGATATATTAAGAACATTAATAACCAAAAACTTTTTGTTCAAAAATATACACGTACCTATATTTTAAAGAAACGTTAAAAAACAAAATAAAATATATTGGATTGGAATGATAGTTTAATTACAACATCAGTTTATTGCACTTTAATTTAGTAAAATCATTTCTAAAATTCTGCCACTACATCTTTGAAAAGCTTCATAACTCCTCAGGCAATCGATCTGTTTTTTGCATTTTGTGGAACAATATATGTACATAAGAGTGCCTCTTTTAACTGATCTTGACCTTAAAATTAATATTGAAAACTTAAATATTCGAATTATGAGAAGAATTACATATTTACATAAATGTTTTGTTCCCTAGCTAAAATAAAGTGAGAAATTCAATGGGAAAAGTGATCAAATTACGAGTGAAAAAATTTTGCATGATAAGGTAAATTTTTTCCCGCGAACGTTTTTCACGTTTTTATTCTCCTATGAATTAATTTTTTTCATGGGAGTTTTCCATGATCCCGAATACATGAAAAGGGAAAAAATTACGAGGGAAAAATTATTCACGATAGAAGAGATTAAAATAATGTGTTAAACCGCCCTAAATTATTTATGTCATGACTTAAACTTGTCAAAAGGGAACTAGGAATTACTCGCTTCACGTTTGAAAAAAATAGTATTTTTTGTCACAGATACACCCGTTTTTTACAAACGTAATCGCCCCAAGCCAAATAGAACTATTTCTAGCAGATTTTTATGAAATAGCGTAAGCCATAACGACAGTCAGCTAATTCAAAATATAATGCCATTGCTATATATCAAATAAATTAAATAAATGATTCTTATCTTAAGACTAAATGAGAAAAATAGGAAGTAAGGAAAAAACATGTAAATAAAAATTGAATATTGATTATCAACTACAGCAAATTTCGATCTAAGGATGGGCAAATTGAAAAAATATATCGATATATATCGTATCGATATTTTTTAAGAGTATCGATATTTATTAATTAAAAATATCGATATATCGATGTATCGAACTTATTAAGCTGAAATTATGGCCAAATTTAAAAACTTAATACACCTATGTCAATACATATTTACATATGCAGTGTTTAAAAAACTAGACTCCAAGTAGCTGTAGTAATCAAAAAATTCAAAATAGTCTAGTTAAAAAATGTAAAAAACTTGTAGTCGTTCATTTACTATTACTACCGCTACCGTCACATTTTGATAGAAATAGTTTTAGTAGTAGCGCAAAAAGAAAATAATTGGAGCAGCGTAGTAAATTTTTTTTACTGCTCTCGCTACCTTTAAATTTTGGGAGCAGTAAAATTTTTAAAATTTGTACTACTACCTGCTTTAGTAGTTATACAAAAAATAACATTTAGGTAGTTGTTTTATAACATTAAGCAGTTTTAGAATAACATTGAAGTAGTATGTTAATAACATTGAAGCAGTCGTAAAATAACATTTTGGTAGCAGCAGAATTAATAAAAACGTAAAATTTTCAGCAAAATAAAAACAAACGAACAGCACGTGTGTGTTAAAATCAGTGTCGCCAGAAATCTTTTGGCTCATACCCCTTTAAAATTCCTTTAATTAAATTTATTAATTTTAATTGATTTACCTATTCCTCCCTACTTCTGTTTTACATGCTTTTTGCCAATTTTTTCTGTTTTTGTCTTTCTTTTTCTCATTGACCTTTTTATAAGCACAACTTGAAGGAAAAATGTAAACCCAGAGATTGTTCCTTAGTTGTTTAACAATTAGTATTGTGAAAATTGTACTTTGGACTTCAATAAGAATTCTTGACAAAAAGTATGAAAATCAGAAGTAAGGAGGAACATGTTAATCAATTAAAATAGATAATCATTCAAAAAACAAATTTCGATCTACCCATTTGGTTTGAAGATTGGTGTTTGGATATTGACTGCCTGCTGCCTTCGATGGCGGGGAGTGTTAAAACGGCAAACCCCTTTGTCGAGATTGTGTCCGTGAAAACCTGGGTTCAATTCCCAGCTCAGTCAAGAATGAAAAATTATCAATAAATTTTAATTCATTTCATGTTGTAAAATTCCTTTCTTCATAAAAATAATTTAATGAATATTTAATTTAATGAACTTTAGCCTGCATAAAATATTAAAAAAATTTGGATTAAAAACCATAAACTGTTCAATAAACTAACCATAATACTAATAATTAATAATTTTTAAAATGTTTTTATTTAATATGTTTTTTAGTATGGTAAAATGATATATAGAACTGGTTTTAAGATAATTTTCACTAAATATAGCAGCGTTTTTAACATGTTAAAAACATATAAAATATTCCATTCAAAATATTTTCCCTACATTGTGGAATGAATGCTCATAAAATAAATATTAATAAGAATTAGTAAATATAACTTCTAACAATCGAAAATTTTCTGCACCAAAAATTTCAAAAAGTACTAACAACAATTGTAAAATATTTTCCCTACATTGTGGAATGAATGCTCATAAAATAAATATTAATAAGAATTAGTAAATATAACTTCTAACAATCGAAAATTTTCTGCACCAAAAATTTCAAAAAGTACTAACAACAATTGTAAAAGCGACGACCTGACAACACGGTTTATGAATAATTCAAACAACATCACATACGTACTTATTGTTGGTTTCTAGTTTTACTGATTATTTTCGTTTCTGACTACTTCAATGTTATTATATTACTACTTTAATGTTATTAACATACTACTTCTATGTAATTCTACTACTACCTCAATGTTAATAATCTACTACCTCCAAATTTTGTAGTCATAAAAAACAATACTCCAAATGTAGTAGCTTTAAAAAAGGTAATACTACAAAACAAGACAACTGCTCTTTCTGACGCTACATATAATTGTTAAGAGTAATAGTTTTAGTAATAGTAAAAAATGTTTAGGTAATGTAGTTTTTTAAACACTGTACATATGTACACACATACTACATGTAATTCAATCTAACTTTTTATTGTTTCTTTTAATTTCAAATTTACTGCCTGTCCCTCAATTTTCGATTAACTTTTATTAAGGTACTTTTTTTAAGGTAAGTTATGCGAAAGAAGTTTGCGTTTGAAATCGAGGGACAGGCAGTTAATTCTACAACAAAAAAAAAATCCAAAAAAAGTAGAGAATACAAAAAAATTTTTATTTGTTCGCCATATGAAATCTAAAAAAAAAAAAATTAATTGGGATTATATAATGCCGGATTATATACTGCCGGTAAACGAAACTTGTGGCACATACTATACAAGTAAACTGTACATTATTTTATTTTCGATATATAAGAACATGATCGAATAAAAAAATAACAAAAAATAACTGCTAATACGCCATAATTAAGGCGATTATTTGCGTTATTCTAGGAACTCTTTTTAGAATATTTTTTCCACGCTTATTTTTTGTTGTCATTTCTTAAAAACTGAGAAAAAACTTAACGATGTATCCATATATGGGTATTTTTTAAATCGGCGATATATATCGATTATAAATTTTTTTAAATATCGATATTTTGATATATCTATATTTATTGCCCATCCCTATTTCGACCTACCAGTATCATTGGTTAAAGATTGATGTTTGACTATAGTCTATAGCAGGCGTCGCAGTGGCGCAAACGGTAGAACTGAAAGAATTCTGATGATGGTAACGTGGTTATTCTGAAAACATGTAAATTCGACTCGAGTTTTAATTCATTTCATGTTGTAAGTTCCTTCCGTCAATAAAAAATTTTAGTAAAAAATTAAATTTGATGAACTTTAGCCTAATTAAAATATCAACTACTTCAAATGAGTCTCTTGTAATTAATTAAAAGGAGAAATCGAAGAGAAAATATAGAAAATATTTAAGCAAAAATCGAATTATATAAACAAATTAAATTGTCTTCTAGCACTTAAATCTAATCCAATCAACACAACAGCGAAACAAAAATTTTTTTAAATTAAAAATTCAAATTTCCATGTAAAAAATTACGGGTCGCAATTTTAAAAATACTTTGATTAAATTCTGCAATTACGAAGAGGACGAAGTCTATTGAAGATTGTTAGAATCAGTCAATAATTTCAAATATTTGCAGATATGAAAAAAACATACTTGAAAAAAGAATTATTAAGAAAAAATATTCTTTATTAAAAAACCAATAATTTCTAAGCAAAGAGGGTGTATGACTCATGTAAAATACTAACGGTACATAAATTGTAACTTACTTAGCACTTAGTCTGTCATCGCATTATATATATTGTACTAAGCCTATCTTGCTAAGTAGTTTCTTAATCCATAGCTCTCACTCTAGTTTCGATCGTTAGCATATAAACATCAACCAAAAAAATATATTGTGACTCTCGTGTGACTAAAACAAAAACAAATTGTAGTGTGACTTATTACCCTCCTTTGATACCCTCCACCGACATTTCGAATATTTCAGAAGTGGGCTCTATATGCTATCTGTATATTATTAATTAATCTATATAATACGTTTGCCGTTTCGACCTACATATATTACATTGTTAACCGACAATCGGAAAGTTTTATGCTTTTCTTTTTAGAAATTTGAGTAAGCTTGAGTAAGATATCATGATTCGTAACAATTTTAGCTGAACCAAAATGATTTTCAGGAAGGAAGTTTATATTGGACCCATGGTAAATTTTGAATCAATCATCCCAAAACTCTGTGGAGTGATTGCTGGTATTAATAACATAAATTAGTATACATTTCAATACAGCAGTAAAATTAGGTTTAGCGTTTACAGCGAATTTCTGAAGGCTGCCTTATATAGCATCTAAGGTAAATTATGGACCGTATAGCACAAAATTGAGTTGGAACAAATTTTAGCGCAATATCTATATCTGCTACTGGCCTAGGCTTAATTAATTAATTTCCCAGAGTGGGCTTTATATGGCGCCTATGGTCACGAAATTTATTAGTGTTATTTCTAGTCCCATAAAACTGTGATAATATGTTATAATAGCATTATTTATTACGGTTGGAGGCGTAATAAGCTGTTACACACCAAAATGTATAAGGATGGCATTATTTATTACTGTTTTAGGCTAACTAAGCTGTTTTCCCGGAGCAGGATTTATATGGGGCCCAGGGTAATTTATAAACCGATCTTCATGAAATTTAACACTATGAATTCCAGTCATATAAAACGAATTTGTGCAAAATTGTATATCGTTCCGTGCATTATTCCACCACTTATGTTAGTTTTTGTTACAAAATGATCAATTTTATACGGTGGTGGTTCCACATTTTGACTCATAGCTCTGATCCTATTGAACCGATTTTGCAGGATTTCAATCCCAAACTGCTTAGGGTAACTGCAAGCAATTTGACAGCAAGTTTGTTATTTTCCTTTGAGTGTTTCGAAAATGAGGGTGCTTTCAACAGACGGACAAACGGAAGGACAGACGGACATGGCTAACTCAACTTAGAATTACTCAAGGTGGCAGAATCTATATAATTTATGTCTTAGATGTATAATAAAAAAGTTTCGCACGGAATGACAAACTAAGTATACCCTCATTCACCACTAGTGGTGGTTAAGGGTATAAAAAAAACAGAGTAACACAAAATATTGTTAACAAAGCCGAAAATTAAATAAAGAAAATATATATGAAATACATTTAAATTAAACTAAAATTCGAAAACTAAAAATTAAACAAAGTGTTTTCATGTCAAATAAAACAAATTGAACTGTGTTTATTTGAGAAACTGAAAAATTTAAAGTTCAACCGTCAACAGAGGCCTTTTTGCGTAAATTGAGCCATTTTGAGAAAAAAATTGACTTTTGTTTACTTCATAAAAGAAACGCAGCATTTTGTGAAGAAATTGATTTTAAAGGAAGATTTTGTAAAAAAAAAAATTAATAATTTTTGTGCAATAAATATCATTTAAGACACGAAAACATATTCATTTTGACTAAAAAACAACAACCTTTTTATATCATGGATTTTCCGAAGTCTTTCAAAAAACTTACAAGCAATTCTGTCTTAAAATTGAACTCCTCAATCGGCTAAAATAAATGTCAAATTAAAGGTCAATTAACATTTTCATAGACAAAGTTAATCTTGCGTGAAGATTTATTGTTTATAGTAACTAAAAATAATTTTCTTTTCACATAATTTTTTTTTTTTTTTTGACAAATCTATTCAATGTCTATAAGCAACAAAAAAAAACTGTCCTATTTCAGGCTTATAATCTCTAAAGCCGTTTAGTTCATTATGCCACATGCCACTTTTTCTGTTTCTTTGTTTCTGTTAGACGGTTCATTGACATTGTAATAAAGAACATTTGTAAATACTGCTGAAATTTAATCTAAGAGAGTGTAAAAAACAACACCATACCACACTAACTATACAATCTAATATTTCAGCATTCAAAATCTATTTAAGTGTTATTTTAGTAGTGCGTGCATAATCATGGCATGGCCATTTTCTTGTTCTGTTGTTATTTATATCCTTGTAACTTTCAGTATTAAGAAGAGAAGCAACGAAATAATGCTGAAGTTTAAATCCTTCCAAGCAAAATATTTACAACGTAAAATGTTGTAAAACGAGCGACAGCATAAGTAAGAAAATTGAATTGATGTTGTTTTTTACGAACTCAATTTGAAAACGTTTATAACACATAAAATATAAACAAAATATGCGCAAGTATTCAGAAAAATGTTAGGGGGATATAAAAGGCTTAGATGTAATCTCCTGAATATTTTATAAATATTAGTAAATTTCACTGTTCAAATTTCACTCATCATGGCAATCAATCTATATACAAATCATCAAAGACAAAACCGTAACGAACACGTTCCTCCTGTCAACTAATTTGAACAAAAAATACACCATTTAAAACGTATTTACTTAGAAAAAAACATTTACTTACAATACATATATACTATTTTATTAAAAGCCAAGTTGATAAAAATGGGTAAATTCGCTAACCTCACATCTCCTTAACTAAAAGAGATATAAATATAGAGTAATATTTATCGTTGTTCACTGAAAAAAAAATAGCGGACGGGTGTCGCGTACTTTTTTGAAATCAACCCGTTTGGGGAGTAAACGGGTATAACCAGTATTTTGGAACTTTTTTACCAAAGCATTTATCTTTTCAACCACTAAACAAAGCAATTTATATTATACCAAATTCCTAGCTTATCTAAAAAATACAAATATAAATTTGGAACTTTTTCGAAATCATGTAATTTAAGAGTTTTAACCTCTTGCCTATTTTTGGTTCTTATTTTGACAAATTATTTTTCTCCATGTACTGACATATACATTTTTGTATTAAATTATCTGATCTAAAATATTAAAATTTTTGATACTTCAATAAGGAGTAAAAAGTATAAAAAAGAGGAAATACGGGAAATTAAATAAATTTCCTTCCTTTACTTTTCCGTGTGCTGCATGTGGTAATTATTGAATGTTCTATAATATTGATCTCAAAAACATAAAATTATTAGAGTAGGGTCCTGAGTGAATGAGTACCTATAAGATGAAAAATGTTGGTACTTTGTTGTTCATCAATTGGTACTTTTTGAATTTTCGTTAATATTGCCCCTAGATTAATAAAATTAAACATTCAAGGGCATGAGTGAATGAAAATCTGAAAGAGAAAGCTTTTTGGAACATTTTTGTTCTTCAAAAGGTGCTTTTGGTATTTCCGGTAATGAGAATCTGTGAGAGGGATCTTTTTGATACTTTTACGTTATTTAACTAGTGCATTTTCAATTTTTATTTATACTGAACAAAGAAACATAAAATTAAGAATGCAATGTCCTGAGTAGGGGAGAATCAATAGAAAATAACTTTTTGGTACTTTTTTGTTCAACGAATGGTACTTTTTGAATTAAGTTTGTATTGGACTTAGAAACATAAAGCTAAACATGCAGGGTCCTGATTGAATGAGAATCTGTGAGAGGGATTTTTTGGTATTTTTTCGTTCTATTACTGGAACTTTTTTAATTTTTGATAATATTGCACCTAAAAACATAAAATTTTGCATTCCAGGGCCTGAGTGAATGAGAATCTAAAAGAGGAATCTTTTTGGAAATTTTTTGTCCTTCAAAAGGTTTTTTTGAATTTCCGTTTGTATTGGACCTAGAAACATAAAATTTAAATTGCAAAGTCCTGAGGGAATGAGAATCTGTGAGGGGGTCTTTTTGGTACTTTTACGACTTTTAACTGGTGCGTTTTGAATTTTTCTTTATACTGAACCTAGAAGCATAAAATTAAAAATGCGATGTCCTGAGTATGTGAGAATCAATAGAAGGGAACTTTTTGGTACGTTTTGTCAACAAATGGAACTTTTTGAATTTAAGTTTGTATTGTACCTAACATAACATTTAACATGCGGGGTCCTGAGTGAATGAGAATCTGTGAATGGGATTTTAAGGTATTTTTTCGTTCTTTAACTGGCACTTTTTTTTAGAAACTATAAGAGGGGACTTATCGGAACCTTTTTGATTTCCTATTAATACTTTTTAATTTTTTTATACTATTGACATTACAAAACTAAATTAAACATTCACGGACTTGAGGGGAAGATAACATATGGACCGGAGGTTGGTCCCTCGCCAAATCGATCCGCTAATACGAAAAAAACAAATGCTTACAACATATCAATTCATAAATACTTATATGAATGTTTTCCTCATATTTGAATAATTAAATATAGACGAATTTCGACCTTGCCCAGTGGCTTTGATAATAATTTTATATATAAACATTTTTTGGAACTTTTCAGCAAATTGTTTTACCGATACCTCTCTTCACGATATTAAGTGGATAGGGTATTATGCGTTTTTGTATATAACTTGCGCAACATATAAAAGCTTTTAGTATTCTAATCGATGCAGAATCTCTTTTGAGTCGAACTAACGATGTCCGGCTGGCTCGCTGAATGTCACTACAGGGTTACCTTGTACACAAAGTAAAGGTCGTAATTTTAAGATGATTCGATGAATTTAGTGCATGTGGATTAGTTGCCTTAAGCACGAAGCCTATTGAAAATTGTGAGCGTCGTTCCATAATTTCAAATAGTCCCTACACGTAGAGAAAAAACATGGTTGAAGCATGGTTAAAAAAACATATTATGGTCCCTGCAATGGCAACAAACGAGCTATTGTTGTTTTGAACATAACTTTTTCACGATTGATAATATTTTGTTTGTATATAACAATTAAGTGTTTACCTCCCTTGAAACTTCAAATATGGCTAAATTTAACAATATTATGTTTTAATAAAACAAAGCTATAACCATAATTATGGTTGAATCATATTATGGTTACTTTAACCTGATTATTGTCACCTGCAACCATATTATGGTTAAATTCACTCATCTAAAAGCCATAACCATAATATGGTTGCCTCCAAATATGTTATGGTTAATAATAACAATATGTGTGATTTTATATTAGCGGTTTTCGCCCGTTGTATCAAGTCTACAACTCTGCTAGATTTAATACGATTTTATTTTACAAAGCGTGAGGGCATTTTTAGTATGTATTATGAATTAATGAATTTGCTGAGCGAGCGAAAGAAACAGATAGAGTTTCGTCAGCTGTTTTGCTCTGGTATATTTACACACGTGCTTACTACGGCTTTGTTTTGGATTTTTCAATCAAAGCGTAGACAATTTCAGTCTAATACATTTTGTTGTTGCAGTGTTGTAAATATTAGTACTTTAACTAAATTAATAAGATTCACAAGGTCTACAATGGACTTTACTATCAAGGGTGAAAACCGATAATATTTTAAAAAAGTTTGTTAAATTTCAAAATAAAAAAATTATATGATTAAAATATATAAATATACGTAGAAGTATGAACGTGTAAAATAGAAGGATTGGTAATGAAGGCTGTAAAAGGCTGGAAAATGATTTAAATGGGATTGCTTTTAAATTGGAACGTAACACGTAACATGAATAAGAAACGAAAGAAAATTATAAATTGACACTTAAATTGAAATGGAAAATATGGCTGAAAAAATAACCAACATATGGCAACCATTGACCATATTATTGTTAATTCTGACCATAATATGGTTACTTTTGTCCAAATTCTATAAAATGTTGACTATATTAAAGGGTTAATATTGACCAAAATAGGGTTTATTTCGAACAAGATATGGTTAATTTTGACTATATATTATGGTCGATTTCTGGTCATTTTTTGCTTATTTTAACCATATTATGGTCATTAAAAGATTTTATTTGTTGTGCATAATTCTTTTTTTTTATTTTTGATAAAACAAATTAAAATTTAGTAGTAGTAGTAGTAGTAGTAATTCTTTATTTGGTATTTTCTTTGTTTTTTTTAAAAACGTTATAAAAATATCTTAAAGAATATACGGCTGTGACTATGTCGTTAGCCGGAAAAAAAGAGTTTCACATAAAAAATATAATTTAATTTTACAATGTATTGATTTTTAATCATTATATTCAAATATTAGTGTTTTACGATAAGCTAAAGCACTGATAATGTATTGTACTAAATTCTGCCAATTGTTTTCCCCATTTAAATTTCTAATTATTTCCTCATCAGATAGAGCTATCTTATTAAACCATTTTAATCTAAAGTAATTTAAAATTGGGCATCTTCCAATGAAATGTTGGATGTTTTCAACTTCTTTTGAATTGCACAAAGAGCAAATTTTGTTAGTTCTTCTCGAATGCCGAGACCCATTCAGTTCTATCAAATCGCAGCGAGCTTTGAAGATCCACATTATGTAAGTTTGGGTATGATTACCATTGAAATATAAGTGTCCTACCGTTGGATTTGTTTTATTATAAAAAGATTCCGTTAGCTCCCACCCACGTAGATGATTTAAATGGTTTTTTAATCTTAATGAATTAAAAATAAGTGTTTGGAGGAAATTTATTGTTAGAGGAAAAGCTTTTTCTATGCGCAGTTCACTGGTAGATCATCAGGAAACGTTTGTCCCAAAAAAAAAAATTAAAAAGCCAAAAATATCAGCAAATAAGACTACATGGGGAATGAGAATTACAAATACTCAAAAAGTCTTATTTGCAACGATATTAAAGCTGAAACAAAATTCCAAAATTAGAACAGTGTGCTTATCTAATCTTACATTCCCCACCAGTGAAATGCGCATAGAAACGTCTTATCCTCCAACAATAAATTGTCAGTTGTTTTATCAACAATAAAAATAGGGAATTAAGCACAATAAATAAAATCTTTTAATAAATAATTGTATTCCCAAAAACAACTTTGATAATATATATATTTGATAATATATAAATAATATACATAATATATATATTATCAATATATATATATATTATGGTCACATTTAACTATAATATGGTAACCTGCAAACACAAACATTTCTAAAATCCAACCATACTATATTGCTCTTAGAATATGGTTACCTCCAACCATATTTTTTCTCTACGTGTATGCAAATACAACTCCCGAAAAACGTTTTCGGGATCTCATAGAAATGCATATATTTAGATAATATTATTCCCAAAGAACTCTTTCATGAATCTTAAACTTATAACAAAATTTGGGTTCGCCGGCTCCCACATAATAATTTGTCTAAATCTACTGTGGTGTAGGGTGACATATGGTAACCTTACTTGTTTTAAATGAAATAATCACAAGCTTTTATTTACTTCAAGTTGTACAATCACTAAAGGCCTAATGACACTACATTTTTAATGCATAGTTCAAGTTTTAATGAACAGTGCAAATATAATGTAATAGAAAAATTAAACAAGTGAAAATAGTTCAGCTGTAGTAAGATAACTCGCAAACTGTCAAAATGTTTACTGAAGTTATCGATAAAAAATTAAGTTATGTCAGAAACCATGTAAAATGGTTCAATTTAAAATTGACATTTTAAGTTTGAAATATAAAAAGTTTTGCTGAATCAGCGGTTAATGGGCAAGTTCGGCGATTAACCGCTTTTTGTTTGTGTTTTTTTTTAATGCTTTCCATAACCAAAAAGTTGGCAACATTTAATAAAATGAACAAAATCAGAACAAAAGAAAAACTAAAAAAAATTCTTGTTACATTTTTTATAGTTTGCTCTTTCCAACATTTAGACCCCTTTCAGACAAGCAAAGTTTACTTTGCAAAGTCTTGAGTTTATAGAAGAGATATGATAAAATCATCATTCTGGCAACGCTGTTTATATATTATGTATATTCAAACAAGAGAAAACAAAAATTTGTCAAATTAAACTTTGTGTGTCTGAGCACCAAACAAAGTTTAAAAGAGAATTTAACAGACTTTGTCAAAGTAAACTTTGCCTGTCTAAAAGGGGACTTACTGTTTCTTTCTATCAATTCTATATCAATTCAATGAATAAAAAAGTGTTTTCACAGAACAAAGTGTTTTATCAATTAAAAAAACGGTTTAACCCTCTGCGACTGACGTGGTTGTCTAACAGACACCAATGAAATAAAAAAAAAACGGATTTTCTCCGTTCTTTTCAAACATCGGCTCTCACGCATTCAGTACCTTCTTAATACGTTTACATGTGTACGTTGGCATGACGAACGCGATGAATAAGAGCGTACGCGTCGCGCTGAGCAGTAAAGTATCTCAAAGACAACCACGTCAATATTTAGGTAGGTGTCTGAGAAATAACCACATCAATATTTTTGTTGTATTTTTGTAGTATCTCCTAAACAACACGTCAACAAAACTGTTTCAATATTTTATACCTCTTATTATTTTAATTTTGATGGGTCGCTCTAAAACAAAACCAATTCTTCATTTTTCTAAGAGATCATCATCTGGAACTTTTAAAAGCCGTGAAGAGTAGGATTTGAGCTTCATATCAAAAAATTCAACATATCCATGTTAGAATGTTTAGTTCAGTGCACTAGATAAAATAAGTTGTATCGTTCTATGTAACCATTTAAATTTTATAATTTTTTCTATACTGGTAAGCTCAGATGTCAACTCAACCTTGTGTAAAACTTTTTAAAAACAAATAAAAAAAAATTTAAGGAATAGAGCTATTACAAAAAGCTTTATAAAATACATAACTGAAATTTAACTCATAGAATAAATTCGAAAAATGAAAAATGTTGAACAAATAGGAATTTTTTTTTTTTTTTTTGGTATAGATGTAAGTTCTTTAGGGTCATTTTGTGCCATGCCATAATTAATTCATGGTTTGAAATTAACTGTCGTTTTGTTCTCAAAAATTAGTTACAGCTAATAACAAGCTATAATATTATAACAAGCTATAATATTATAAAATAAAAAATAATTTCAGAAGGTTTAGAAAACCGAACTTGGAAAATAGAAGCCATCAAAATGGTGTCTAGCGTACTACCACGTCATTGGAATTGTTATTACAAAGTCACGTCAGTCGCAGAGGGTTAAAAAGTATTTAAATTTAATTAATGTGATAATTGAATCAATTATTTTTTTAGTTGAAAGGAATTTAAAAATTTAATTTTGATTAAATTAATATTTTAGTTGTTTTGAAATAAAGTTTCAATTAAAATATTAATTAAATAACAAAAAATCTTAACTGACTTTTTTCGTTTAAAATAAAATAATTTAAACATGTATAATTGTTGTTGGGAATTGTCAATATTTATTTAAATAAATTAACACATTGTTTGAAATGGCAAAGTTTTTTGATCACTTTTTTAATTAAAATTAAAAATATCATTTAATGAAAATATTTGTTTAAAATTTTAAAATTTTTAGTAATCAATATAATCATTTTGGTAATAGATCCAAAATCAACAAATTGTTTGCTTGATATTATGAATTTGGAATAAATTTTGTGATTGGAGAAATTTAATAATTTTTTCTGTGTAGTGTCATAAGGGTTTATTTGGAACTCAGCTATTACTTATTTTGTATACCATAGCTTCTCTTTTACCCCCAATATCTGTAGACAATATTAATTTAAAAATTGTTAAACATATTTCCCAAGACACTTGTACTCGTTCTTGCCTGTTTTCATGTTGTTCATTGTACTTTCCTACAATTACAACAGCATAAAACAATTATTAAATAAGAACTTATAAAATAAATGACAACATAAAAGGAATGTAAAACTATCTTGACGATTGTCTTAGAACAAAATTAACCTAAACTAAATTGCTTTTGATGGCTTCTGTCATCTTGTTTAAAAGGCTGCAAGGACACTTTTTGTGTGTACATCCAAATTCATTAGAAAATGATCATTAAAAACAGAAATTACTAGAGTATAAAAAAACTTTGAAAAAATAAGAAGAAAACTATATATGTTTATATTGAATTTGATTAAAATTTACAAGAATATTATCAAATTAATTACGAAAGCTTGAGGTTAAAATATTTTTAGACCCTCAATGGAAAATAGATTGTCGACATACTTAAAAAATAAAAAACATGAAATTTTCTTTGATGCATAGCACAACATATTTATCAACAAAATTTTTAAATGCATTTAAATACATTTCAAGCTATTCTCGATTTTTTCTAAATTATTTATTGGACCTTCACTTTTTAAAAGTTTTTTTAACCATTCCAACTGATTCTTATGTTTGTTTGTATGCTGAAGCCTTTTTTGAGCTCCGCCGTAGCGTGATGGACGAAGGTCAAAGCTAGAGTGATACTCAATAAGGTCAATCGCCTGATCTACGTATCGATCACCTGCCCCACACTGGCTTTAGGAGCTATCCTGCACATTCCGCTGTTGCACATATCTATAAAGACGGAGACCTGCAGGGGTGCTAGAAGGATGCTGCGCATTGCTGAATACAAGGCTGGTAACTTTGTGGTTCAAATGCGGATCCTTAAAAATCTTAGAAATGATCCATACATTGTAGTGGGTGACAATATGCTGGCCAGTCTGGTATTCAATAGAAATTGAATTAAATGATAGGGACAAATGGGTAGACCAATCTGGTTGGCGCGAGTGCGCGGACCGGGTCTGGTTCACCGTTGGTTAGCAACGACTTCGGCGAACACACAAGTCGTTTGCAACAGCAATATTGATGCGATCGAAATGAAATGAAAATGAATATGCGTCAGTCGTTTGATTTTGCTGTTAAGTTGTTTATGGTGTGCGAAACAAGTGTGCAAACAACTAAATAGCAAAATCAAAGGACTGACGCATATTCATTTCATATTGCAATCAGAAAATTGTTCTCGTTGCTAACCAATCATTTTGTGTGTATCTATTTCATTTTATTTTTTTCCAAATCATACTCATAGATGAAGCAGTAGCAGTAGTCGTTTGACAAAAATTGTTTATCCGTTTGTTATGCAGTAGTCAATTTTTGTCTGCTGTTGCTATTTTTTTGTAAGCAATTTAAACACTGAATACAATGACTTGAAGTTGGGTTTGGTGCCCGGCCATGAGGGCCATGCGGGCAACGAAGGGACTGACTGCTTGACAAAAAGGGGCACTCGGCGTCCATTTATAGGCCCTGAGCCTTTCTTCTTTGTCCCCGTCGGACTTATTAGAGGGACGCTGCAAAAAAATTCCTTCACACATGGAAGTCCACTTATGGATTAAGACAGTTCAGAAGAAACTGTCCGTGGCAGGGCAGGTAAGCTACTTCTGCTTGATAAGGCGGAACTTAGACTGCATGTTGGCTTATTTACGGGGCACTGTGGTTTTAGATACTACCACTTTACAATGGGTAATGCATTTACCAAGATATGCAGATTTTGTGAGGTGGATGATGAAACGTCAAAACATGTCCCGCCTTGGGGACTTCAATGCAGAAATTTTTCGGGGGGTAAATTATGGGCCCCACTTATGTCTATAATTTTTCAGCAGGCACGGTAATAGGCTTCATACGTAGCCTGAACCTGACATTGTGAGACGTATGGGCTGCACAAAAGATCCTCTGGGTCGTGGTGCTTATGGCCTCCTTTCATACATACATAAATATATGAGCTCCGTTTTCTCCCATCACGTCACATTTATCAGATAACGGTCCATTTGTGTTATTCGCTGTATACTTCACTTTCAGCCGCCATCCAGATTCAAGTGGTAGTTTAATTAAAATTAGTTTTATTTAGTTTGAAAGGCTGCTTATAGTGGTTAGTTGTCATTGATCAGATAAAAAATGTGGATCTTATCTATGAACATTTCAACGTTTTTAAACAATTATTGTCTCCTCGGAAGATGTTCTTACCACAACTAGTAACAAAATCCATAGTTTTACAATTTTATTCTATAGTCCAACTCCTCTAATAAAAAAACTATGGATGGAGGCTGAAAGAGAAGTATACAGCGAAAAACACAAATTTACCGTTATCTGAGAATTGTGACGTGATGGGAGAAAACTAACTTCATATTTGCGCTCAGCAAGCCAAAAAACATAAGAATCAATGTCGACTTTTCAATGTCGATCTGTGAAATTAATTAGATCGTATTATGGCAATCCCAGACGAAAATTCTACTTATCACTGTTTCCGTTCACAAAGGAGTTTAGCGCTCTTCAGATCGGATTAGGGCAGCAGTATCTCTTCACCTTTCGCTTAAGTTGGTAGATAACATTTAAAATATTTCAAGCTGGTGGATTTTAGTGCAATTCAAGCCTTTTTAGATATTTTACTGAATATTTTGTGATCATAGTTTTTACTGATGCACTGATGAAAAAAGCGTCATAACGCTGATGTATTTTGACATCAGTACTATGGCTTCGTTTTTTGACACCATCAATGGGATGACACATTGACATCACAGAAATGACGAATCGTAGTCAGTTTAATAAAACATGTCATCAGGGCGATGACTCAGTAGCATCTGAGAAAGAACTCATTAGGCTCAATTTAATGAAAGACTGTCATTATATTGACTCATTGGAATTGACTGAAGTCAAATTGAGAGAATATTCTTATTTACTTACCCGTTACACATTGCTCGTTTTTGCTGCATACCGGCCTTTGTTTACAGGAGAGCTCTCAATTATAAGAAATCAACAGATGGCCGATTCCGCTTTCGTAATTATTCTACTTTGAAAATTTTATGTGTTTAACTAAAAAATTTTAATATAAGAATTTTTGCTTCTTATTTTTCTTTTTAATCATAAAAAAATGATAATAATACGCAAAAGCTGTCATCGAGTTAATTTCACTGTAGTCATAGCATAGATGACGCATCAAATATGACAAAAAATGTTTGATGACGTTCGTCATTGGATTGATGTCACTTTTTGACTCATTGATGCCATTTGTAATAATATTTATGTCAGAATGCTGATATTAAGGCATCATCAATATGAAAATACATTTTGCTATGAGTGTGGCACATTAAGATATTTACGTATGTTCGAGGATTTTACATACCAGGGAGGGGATGTGATGATTCGAAGAATTTTGTTTTGCCGCCTTTAGTTTTTTTTTCTATATTGGAGGTCGAGGAAGTGCCCAATAAATGAGTACGAAGCACAAGATTGGCTTTTAGATAGAGTTGTAAAAAAGAAACTTGCAATCCAGACTAAGCGCTGAATTTCTTTCAATGAGCGAATTTATTTGAGTTGCTTTAAGTTTCGTTTTTGCTAATTTTCCCCTACATGACCTTTCCATGTTAAACGTCGCGTCATTCAAGATGTATACCGATATACTTTGAATTCGAATGTTTATTTTTAATTATTGATTTAAATTGGAGGGCATGATTCTTTACGCAAAGTGAAAGTTATTCGTACACATTTTTCTTCGGTGACCTTTATAGTCCATTGTTGCAAAAATATTTCCAATTAAAATATTTGTAACAGATGGTATCGAGGGGCTTTCGTAGATGCTTAGAAAAGCCGTATCATAAGCAAAGGGTGATGTTCAAGTGCATCTGCTGAGTAGCGCGTCTGAAGTAAATATTAGATAAAAAAAGAGGTCCTCGATTGCATCATGTTGCACTTCAGCATTAATCGTTTAAGGAGTACTAAACTATTTCTTTCTTCAATAAAAAATGTTCGACCAATCAAATAGCTCTCTAATAGCTCGTGAGTGCTTATGGGTAAGTTTAGCCTCAGTTTATCTATCAAGCCTTTATGCCACACTTTTCAAAAATCTTGAGAAAATAACATCAATGAAGTGCGGAAAAATGTTTTTTTTCAAAAGTTTTTCTAATGACGTTAACTAGTCTATGTGTTTGTTCGATTGTGCTGTGTCTTTTTCTGAATCAAAACTGATAATTTTGATTACATATAGTTGAATACAGTATTGAGGCTCTTTTTGAAATTAGCATTTTCTCAAATAGATGAAATGAAATGCTCGCTAATAATATGACCAATTTTTTGAGTGATCTTTTCCCGACTTAGATAATGATAACAAATTGGAGGCACTATTCCATTTAGATTTTTGCCAAACTCAAGAAATACTTGATGATAAATGGGTGCCACTCAAGCAGTAAAATTAGGACGTTTGAAGGCCAGATTTATTGAAAAATAAGAAAATTAGCTTGCACACGATATTAACTGAAAATTCTGCACGTCCGCAACACAAATGAAACAAAACATTTCGCATAAATGCATAAACCACTCAGCCATTCCTTACGGCACCAACCTATAGAAGATGCCGAAGATATTTGGGTTGTAATATCGCAACAACCGGTGGCTAAGAATATTTAGTTCCAACGTGAAATCAATATTTTTGTATGGCAGTGAATGTTGGAATGCTGCACCCCAAACACATCAGTAGTATCCAAGTATTTGTAAACAAATGCCTCCGTAGAATCCTGATGACCTGATAAAATAAGTAACATCAATCTTTTGAATACCACCCACCAAATACCCATCCAGTTCGAGATACGTAGACGTAAGAGGCGCTAGATTGGCCATACGCTTAGAAAGCCACCCGACGACATTAGCAGAATGGCCATCGACTGGTATTCCAATTGCCAACGACGTAGAGGAAAGCCTCCTCATACTTGGAAGAGACAGCTGGATACCGCAATAAGAAATTCAGAACACAGCTGAAGCGAAATGAAAGAAAGAGATGATTGGAAGAACTTTGTTGAAGCCCTTTAGCAACAAACGCTTAAAAAAGCATTAAAAGAAAAGAATAAATTAGAAATTGCCATAATAAAATATTCAAAAAAATTATTTAATTAAAAAAAATTCCTCTTAATGTAACACCCGCTATTTGCAATTTATCCTACAAGAAAAACTTAATAATCAATTGAAAATCTTCAATATACATAAATAAACATGCATATCAAATTGGAAACTGACTGCCATAAAAAATACACATTTCAAAAAATAAAGGAAATCTTAATAGAAAATGTTCCTTCAAACAAGAAAAATGTTAACACGCACAAAGTAAATCATAATTTTTTTCTAAAAATTACTCTACTCATAATTCTTAAAGAAAATAACTTTGTGTTTTTTCCTTCCTTTTTTTGCTTAGTCTCAGCTGAGAAGGTTTTTTTTACAATGTGCAATGTATTGCAATTACAAGAACAAAAGAGAAAAAAGGAGATGGTAAGAAACATACTTTGATTAAACAAACAAACATTATTTGTAATCAGTCTGAAATAAAACCCATAAAGAAAAGAATACAAAGAGAAATAACTTAAGATAAGGAATAAAAGCAAATAAAATTTAACACAATATTGTTATGAAGTTAACAAATCCTTTTTTCAATTCCTTTTTTTTTTTTTTTTGCCTTAAATCTTGTCTCTAGTAGCAACATTCTCTAACCAAGAGGTATTTTGCAAAAAGAAAAAGAAATAACTTCAGCTGCTACGTTTGGGGCAGGCACTTCTTAGCAAGAGCTTTTGTACAAGTAGAAAATAAATCTTAAACAGAAACAATAACAAATGCATTCCTGATTTCTTTGTGGGAACCAGAATGGGCAATACTATTACATAAGTACTTTTTTAGGCTTTTTTTGGTACTATTCGACTTTCATGAGTAACTCTGCATATTTACTGTCCAGCACAGTGGTATTAATTGCATGAAAATATGGAAATCAATTTGATTCTATAGTTAACAGGCTTAGGAACTTGTTATAAATCACAACAAAACTGATCCTAACACAGACCTCTCATCGTGAATGAGAGGTCTGTCTATAAAAAGTAAAAAAAAAAAAAATTTGTCACACAGATGTGAAATGAGTTTAAAAAAAAAATCTAAATAGAAACTTTGTGTCACATATTTTTGACATACGTAAAAGTCACTTATAGGTAACATGAGTTTTTGATTTTAATGTAACAAAACGTACTTTTTCCAACATAAAAGTTGTTTTATATAAAACATCCTTAACATTTAATGTGGTGACTTATGGCCGTTTGAAACATCTATTGATAAGTTAAAAACTTTTTACTATTTCCAAAATCATACAGATTTTTAAGGGGGCGAAATTAATGAACATCAATGTTCCAAAACTTTTAAATGAGCAAAAATTACGTTTTGCTCTGCGACTGCGATAAAGCTAATCACTTTCGCTTTGGTTCAAAATAGCCTTAAGAATTTCCTCTTCAGAAATTGTTTTTCTTTTTCCAGTACTCCTATTATAAAAAAATATGACGGCAATAATATATTATATTATTAATAAATTCTTAAACAATTTAATGGTTTATTGAAATTACATTATAGTCCACCCGAATTGAAAATCTGGGTTTATGTGTTTTTCCTATTTATTTCAACCATCTCAACATCCCCTCAAAAAGTTAAGCTATTTTCCAATTACCCAGCAAAAACTTTACATACCTGGTAAGTAAGCAAGTAATGTTGGAGAAATATAAACACTTCCTGTTTTTCGGCTGAATAACTATTTATTTTTATTTGAGTTGTCCACAGAATTCAGTAGTTACAATACACTTACTAGAAGTCACAAAATATCTAGTTATTATTTAACTACCATTAAGTTGAATTGTAAGTACTTGCAATGTACTTACTAGAAGCCAAAAAATAACTAGTTTTTATTTAATTGGCGCTAGGTAATAGACCTAGTAAGTAATTTTGAAACTAGTTACCAGTAAGTAAATATTCACTACTGAAAACAAGATTCTTAGCTGATTCTTAGTAAGCAAATATTCAGAACTGCAAATAATAGTAGTGAAAAGTACTTACAGAGGTCATTACTAGCAAGTACTAAATGAGGCTTTCAGAATAATGACAATTGTAATGACAACTACTTACCAGGTAACGTATGAAATAACTACGACCTATTACCAAAATTCAAAAAGTTTTTCCTGGGTAGTTTCTGATTAATACGGATAATTGACTTTTTACATTTAAAGATTTTTATTAATTTTTTTTCGTAATAAAATCATAACCCGCACCAGTTTATAGAGCTTAAGAGTTACGCGCATTTTAAGCAGTTGTTTTTGGCAAACTAAAATAAGTGAAAATTCAATAGTCAAAAAAGTGCAATTTTTCTGCAATTGCAATTTTAATATTTTAACTGATTTTAATATTTTGTAGGTTATATTTTCCGCTTTGACCTTTTTTTACAAGTAAAGATGAATGTTGTGTTATTAAAAAGTAGGAGGGCGTTGCACCTAGGATAGTTAATGCAGTTTTATTATTAATTTACCAACTCTGGTTTAACATTTAAAAATTATTTTTAAAACATTTTTAATTTTTTATTAAAAAAACACTTTAAAATTTTTTGCTAAAAATATTTGATTTTTTATCCATTATTTCTTTATTTATTACCAAGGTGGTAAGGACAAAACATTGGTCGAGACAAAAATATTGATATATCATACTTTAAGATCGGACTGTAAATGCCTAAGATATAACAAAAAATATAAAAAGGCGACTCCTACGTAAGGCAAACAAATTTTTTTCGAAACCTCCTTGCAAAAATACTTTATATTAGAGGTGGTACGGCGCCCTTTTTTTCTTGTAAGGTGGAACGCTCTTATATACATGGTTATAACCAGGGACCGCAACAGTTATTCCTTTTTTTCATTAAAGTCAAATAACAGTTTTTTTTTATTTTGATTTTTTTTAACAAAAATAACAGTTATTTTTTTTATTTTTTCGATCAAAAATAGCAGTTATTTTTTGATTTTATTTTTTTGAACAATAATAACAGTTATTTTTTGATTTTTATTTATTTGAACAATAATAACAGTTATTTTTTGATTTTTATTTATTTGAACAAAAATAACAATTATTTTATAGTTTGTGTTTTTTCGATCAAAAATTACAGTTATTTTTTGCTATATATTTTTTTTGGACAAAAGTAACAGTTATTTTTTGTTTTTTATTGTTTATCAGAAAAATAACACTTATTTTTTGGTTTTTATTTTTTTGAACAAAAATAACAGTTATTTTATGATTTTTATTTTTTTGAACAAAAGCAAAATATATATTTTTATTTTTTCGAGCAAAAATAAAAAATATTCTTTAAAGAAATGTACGTGTTATAATTATTAAGTTGACTTTAAATATTTACATGCGCATAAGAAATCCCAATGATGATCACACTTTAAAATAAATATTTAAAGACAACTCAATAATTATAACACGTACATTTCTTTAAAGAATAACTTTTATTTTTGCTCGAAAAAATAAAAATATATTTTTTATTTTTGTTCAAACAAATAAAAATCATAAAATAACTGTTATTTTGTTCAAAAAAATAAAAACCAAAAAATAAGTGTTATTTTTGTTAAAAACAATAAAAATCAGAAAATAACTTACTTTTGTCCAAAAAATATGTAGCAAAAAATAACTGTAATTTTTGATCGAAAAAATAAAAATCAAAACATTAACAATCATAATATTTTATCATAGAAAAGTTCGTAGGGATCAATATGGTATACTTGAATCAGGTTGCCAGCATTTAGTTCTATATGATTTTTTTGTTTTAAAATTTTCAAATAACTGCTATTTGCGGTCCCTGGTTATAACAGTTTATAATTGTTTAACTTTTATTATAAGCTGTTAACTTAACACTAATTTGTTTGTTTAATATTTTTTTTTAATTTTCCAAGTTTATCATGTGCCAATAAAAGGTGAGTATCAAAAAAATAAAAAAAAACAAAATACGGAGTTTATATTTGTATACATTTTTCTATATATTTAGATGGTGAGGCCTAACTCCGTTTATGTAGATAAAAATGCAATTTTGTTATTTCATTTTTTCCCGACGCTTCGTAAATTTTATGTTTACTTCATCAAGAGGATTCGTCTATTATTATAAAGACAGTCAAGTGCAGAACGGTTTAAGCTTTCAAATGCTAGAAAGAAATTTTTAGAAATTTTATTATCAAAGTTGTTTTTGGGAATACAATTATTTATTAAAAGATTTTGTTCGTTGTGCTTAATTCCCTTTTTTTAAATTGAAAAACGTACTTTAATTTATTGTTGAAGGGTAAGATGTTCCTATTTTGATTTCTTTACCCACTTACAATTAAAAATTAATGTTGGGAGAATTCCAACTAATTGTAGTGGGGAATGTAAGATAAGATAAACTCTTCATTGTTTTTTTGTTTGGTATTTTGTTTAAGCTTTAATATCGTTGCAGATAAGACTTTTTGAGTGCATGTAGGTTATTCTCATTTCATCTGTAGTCTTGTTTGCTGATAGCTTTGGCTTTTCTAAAATTATTTAGGAGAACGCTTCCTGATGATCTGGCCTAAGCAACCAGTGAAATGCGAATAGGAACAGCTTATCCTCCAACAATAAATTTCAGTACTTTTTATCAAATAAAAAAAAAAAGGGAATTAAGCACAACGAACAAAATCTTTTAATTTTTAGAAATTGAAAATTGAAAAATGGAGTTCTTGCCAAAAACCCCCATATACCTGACCCAACGTGTAATGTTGCGCTATTTTTAGCGATTAACAATAATAAACGATACGACGAGATTGGACTTTAGTTGGCGGTGGTTTATATTAAACAAAAAGCGCTGTGTTTTAGGGCGTAACAAAAACAAATTTTATGTTCTTCAAACTTATTTAATATATGTATGTACCTTTCATTTTAGTAATGAAATTATTTTTTGCTTTGTAGTATGTTCTACCTGGTTAATGAAATATTTATGTGAATAAGAAGAAAGGGCTTAATTTTGAGGCTAAATTTGAGTATGGGTTCGTTCCTTAAATGCATCACATCAGTGATTTCATCGACATTAAAAAAGTTTGCTTTTCTGATGCAGCGCAGTGATGCATTCACGACCGTAACATCTATTAAAAAATAGACATACTGAGTTTTAGAAGGACTTTCTTGGCATGTGCAAATAATTGGACATTTGGCGAAAGGATCCGAGATGGCATAAAATGTCACTAAATGCAAAAATAAAGCCATGAACAACGACATGCGATATAATAAGATCGGACTTTAAATGGCAGCGCTATATATAAAAAAACAAAAAGCCCTGCATTTGAAGGCGTGGCAAAAAAATTGTTTTCCTGTTTTAGAAACTTCATTGACATATCTTTCATTCTAGGGACTAACTGGCACAACTTTTTTTGTATCGAAGCCGACACGCTCTAGTGGGCACCATACGTATAACGATTATGTGTGTTAAGCAGCAGTAGAAGAAACAACAACAAAGCAACAGTAGAGCGAAAACGGTGTTACTTTAAAAAGATACAATTGTAGAAAGAAACAAATGAAGCAGAGGACAAACAGAGCAGATGACAAACAGAGCCCAAGCAGTATTTTGTTATCTAAGCACGAGTGCAATGAGTTCAGCACTTTCTTAGAAACAATATTTATATGTGTTACAAACACCAGTCCTGATGCACCTGCTGTGGTCTTGGATAGAGGAATTACTTTGAGTACAATTGACCTGAACAAAAGTACATTTTTAGAAACAAGTTTGTGTAAATTTCCAAATTCCTTTTTCAAGTCTTGTATATAAAAAAAGAAATCGAAAAATAGAATATATGAAAGAAACGAAGAAAACAATGCCATTTATTATTTCTTTAGTAACTGGTTATACCATGAGTAGATGTGTGTGTAAGTATGAGATTTGGTAGTTGCTGAGAGTGTTTGATATTCAATTGGACAGTAACAATATTGTTATGAGTGATAGGTAAGGATAGGCAGATAAATGCACCTTTCATATATTATTATCATCAAGGAAAAATTTATTTTTACATATTTTTTATTTTTGCTATGCCCGTTATTAATCCTACACTGTATGAAATGTGTTGTTTAGAAATTATTTTCTGGAAATTTTTTTAATATTTATCAAAAAACGAAATTTATTTTTTACATTTATTACAAGGGTTTTCATGAAATTGCTGAAAACTGCCAAATAGGTACACTTGCAACACAGAAAAAAGTGTTTTATCAATTAAAAAAATGGTTTAAAAAGTATTTAAATTTAATTAATGTGATAATTGAATCAATTATTTTTTTTAGTTGAATGAAAATTAAAAATTTAATTTTGATTTAATTAACATTTTAGTTGTTTTGAAATAAATTTTCATTTAAAATTTTAATTAAATAACACAAAATCTTAATTGACTTTTTTCGTTTAAAATAAAATAAGTTAAACTTGTAGAATTATTGCTGGGAATTGTCAATATTTACTTTAATTAATTAACACATTGTTTGAAATGGCAAAGTTTTTTGATCACTTTTTTAATTAAAATTAAAAATTTCATTTATTGAAAAAAAAAATATCCACAATTTTACAATTTTTAGTAATCAATATAATCATTTTGGTAATAGGTGCAAAATCAACAGCTTGTTTGCTTGATATTATGAATTTGGAATAAATTTGATGATTGGAGAAATTTAATATTTTTTTTCTCCGAAATATTTGTTCTTATATGCACAGAAAAAATTCTCCAAAACTTTTCACCAATAAATCCAGTTTTAATTAAAAATTTAATCAAGTGAATTAAACGTTTAATTGATACTATTAATTTGTTTATTGGTGCAAATTTAATAAGTTTTTTATTTAATATCACAAATTTATTAATTGAAATCATTTTATATGTTTTCTGTATAATGTGGTGTAGGGATCATATGGTCGTGTCTGACCGACTATACCTTTTTGCTTGTTTTCTATATACAATTTTTGTTTGAATAAGTTTTAACAATAAACCTATATCGATTTCACAAGCTGATATTTTAGAATACATTTGCTTGTCACGAGGTAAAAAAGAAAAGTTCCAATGGTATTTTTTGTAAGCATGTCTAAACATGTTTAGACACTATTATTTACTACTTATGAATGAATTATTATGAACTATTATTTTTAAAGTGAAATGTATTATTGTAGGAATCGTATTATTGAATGTACCGTTATGTTAAGTATTACTTCAATTTTTATTGTATTTAGTTAGTTAGCTTATTTGAAGTAAATGAAATTGTACTTCCCTAATGAATTTTCAAAATAAGTTAAGAATGTTGAAATATAGAGGGTGTTGGTATCTGAGCGCTAGTTTAGATGGAAAAAGATGTAAATATAATTAAATATGAACATTCGTAATTACGGAATTATTCCAACCTTCTTCGGTTATCCGTAAACCAAAGATGTTGGTATATTCTAGATTAAACATTTTTTTATCTACCAGTTGGCCCTTAGCAACAGCGTTAAAAAGGTAAATTTGTTTGCAGCCTAAAATTAATAATAATACTATTTGTGAACTTAACCTAAAATGAAAAAATAAATAACACTTACATCTAAATTCAAACTTATATACCTATATTGTGATTATTCGGAATATTACCTACCTAACCTCCTGCAAGGAAAATAAAACCTCTCAACCTTACCAGTGCGACCAAAATTGGAAACCAAAGGTAACAATCTAAATCCCTAAACTTAGACAATTCTTTGCTCAAAAGATTCATGCATACTTATCTAATTGTCAATTATTTCGTTTCCCCTCCCTCACCCAACAATTATAATCACTGTTATGAGTGATAAATAAAGATGCCCTGCATCTCTGCAATAAAAGTGAAGATTGGTTATAGTTCTGTGTGGCTCCCTTAGGCACAGAACTACAAAGCACTTGAAGGAAAAAAAGCCAAACTTTATGACTAATTACAGGGATTTGAGGATTTTAAAATTTACTGCATTTTTAAATCCTATGTGGTTTTTGCATTTGTCCTGCTTCCTTTTTGGAATTGAGCTTTTGGAAAATATAAGTGCAGGTCTGAGGTTGAGCTCATAGAACTGGAAAATCGTAGTTGCAGCGAGCCAATTTGGCTAATTCTGAAACAAATTAGTATGGTAACAACTGGATGTTGGAGAGGCTTTTTATGGGATAACGTATGAGTTGCGGTTTAGAGTTGTCGGGCCAGGAACTTATTTTTTATGTATGTGCAGACAAAAAAATATAGTTGGAGGTTTACATATTCCAGGCAAAACATGGTTGAATTATTAGAATTCCTTTTCTTGTAGGTAACTATATAGTTGTAAAATATGTCCATAAAATGGATAAAATATACCAACAGTTGGTCAAAATTAACCCTAAAATGGTTGAAATTAGCCTGAATGTGGTGAAGATCAAATATAATATTGTCAAAATTACCCGTAATATGGTCAACATTCACAATAATATTGTTAATATCAATCACATTATATGTTTATTTAATTTATCCCTTTTTTCAATGGGGTTTTTAAGGCAACCTGAAATTTTAATTCGTCTTTTTGTAAATGCTACTTCGTAAATGTCATGTGTTTAAACTAACAATTAACAAAAATGTGGGAATTTTAAGCAAGCCCAGCAAGGGATCTCAACTAATTTATAGATTTTTAATAAGAAAATGACAATATTTCCCATTGTGTGCGATAAATTTAAATTCGGTACATTTCTAAATATGTTACCAAGATTTATTTGGAAATATTTCTATCTAAGAGTCCTTTGTTCACTTATGGATTTTTTTAGCTTCAGCTTCTTTTTAAACAACATTTGCTAACGACTTCTGAAGACTTAAAAACAACAATAAGATTCACTTAACAATATCCTTTTACTAAACAGTTTCTAATATCCTTTTTATATCTCATGTCTCACACTTCTTTTTCAAATTCTACTAAAGCAATAAGAACATTTATCAAATATTCTCAAACACACACTTCAACAACAAGACCATTTTTGTTGTTGTTGTTGTTGTTCTTTATATTGGAAATATTTTGTAATTTTTTTCTCGTCTTTCTTTATCGCTCGAATTGCAGGTATCTTCGGATGAAACACAATATATTAGAACAGTTGACAGTTTAATTGCGTCCAGACTGGGTCTTAAAGTGCAATTGCAGGCTGTACATTTTGCTGCTGCCTCCGCTGCCAATGGCAATAGTAATTCACACATGATAAATGCTTTAAATGGTGGTGTCATTGGATCTACGCCAAACTCATATGGTGCTGGTGGTGGTGGTTCAGCCTCAGGGGGTGCGTTACTGTTACGTTGTACAGCACAAATTGGTGATTTGTATCAGGAGTATAAAGAAATTGAATTAGGAACTCCACAAAAGGATCCTGTACCAGCTAGAGGTAAGTGTTTTTATTGTCATTTTTTTATGTTTTTTTTTTCTTTTTGCTAAAGCAAGTTACGTAAAGTTAAATACCATAAGTACACTTTTTTTGCCAAGAAATATTAGAACATAATGGAACATTTTTATTTATTTTTACTTTTCTAATTACACTGTGGTAGTCGAATATTCACGCCAATAGGTTCTGATAGTTGAATTTATATAATCTGTGTCCAAAAACTCCAATGGCGTTCAGCGTTTTTCCAGATTAGCTCGAGTTTTTGAGATTTAAAATTTTTATTTTTTGGATACCTTTTTATTCATTAAGGGTCGATCTTCTATGCTAATAGTGTTAACAGAAAGCGGTTTTATCCTTATGTTTGCATAATATAACATAAAACTTGTTCTTTATCTCATTCATAGTAAATAAATAATAAAAATTTTAACAATGATGGAAGTAAAAACTTCAAGCAGATAGAAAAATGTGTTTAAAATTAAAAAAAAAATAACTTTGAAAATGATTAAAACAATAAATTGTTTTATTGGTTCCGGTACAAATTAAAGGTTAATATAATGTATGTATAATAATAAATAAATAAATATGTATATAAATAAATAGATAAAAAAATAAAGATAACAATATCCCAAAAACTCGCGCAAATATGGGAAAACAGTGAAAGCCACTCGATTCCTTGGTCCCAAATTATATTAGATCAGAATCAGAACTTTTGCTCAAAAAAAAAAAAAAAAAAATCGAAACCCGAGCAAATTGTTATTTTTGAAACAATCGAAAATTGTGTTTAATATATTAGTATTTTGAATCTGGGAATTATTCCATTTCATAGTTCACTTTATTATATTCAACATTTTTTTATTTTTCGAATTTATTCTATGAGCTAAATTTCTGCAATGTATTTTATAAAGCTTTTTGTAATAGTCCTGGTAGTGTATAAAGTCATTCCTAAAAATTTGAGGAATAGGACTATTACAAAAAGCTTTATAAAATACATTGCAGAAATTTAGCTCATAGAATAAATTCGAAAAATAAAAAATGTTGAATATTTTTGTATTTTATGTAAAATTTCTTTACTGTTTCCGTCTGTCTTTATACCCTCCACCGCTAGTTGTGGATGTTGGTATACGAAGTTTTTCATTCCAGGAGAAATATTTTTATTATTCATCTCAGACCCCATAAAGTGTATATATTCTGGGTCCTTGAGTAATTCTAAGTCGATTAAGCCGAGTCCGTCTGTTTTCCACTTTCGAACAAAAGAACTCAAAAGAAAACAAAATATTGGTGTTAAATTTCTTCGCAGTTTGGGATTGAAATCCAGTAAAATCAGTTAAGGTGTTATGATACTTGCTATTTTTTGTATTTTTTCTATATTGGAGAACAGTGCAAATATATTTGCATAGGAAAACTTACTAAGTGTAAAGAGTTTGATTATACCATAAAAAATCTTGAAATGAAAAAACAATATACGTGTGTTATCGATAAATAATCTTAGACTGTCAAAAAAAAATATAAAATTTGTAACTTAAAATTGACATTTCCAGATTAAATGTTAGCACTGCTGCTAACTTTTTTAGTTTTTGATCGAAAGTAGCGGGTTTTAACTTTTTTTTTGCGATTTATAGCTTTTTTTGACGGTTTTTGTGGGAACAAAACGTGGGCAATATTGTTTGTTTTGTTTACATTTTATATTGTATTGCTTGTTCTTTCTCGCATTTGTTGTTTCATTCAGTCAATCCTAAAAAAATCCAATACAAAAAATAGCAAGTATCATAACACCTTTAAGAAGGATAAGAACTATAGATCCAAATATGGAACCATCACCCTTAAAAATGGATCATTTTGTTACAAAATCTAACATAAATGATGAAATTATACACGAACTGATATAAGATTTTGCACAAATTCATGCAAAAATACTTGACTAGAAATTATACTACTAAATTTCGTGAAGATCGGTCTGCAATTTAACTTAGGCCCAATATTAAGCCTTCTCTCGGAAAACACTTTAATATACCTTAAACTGTAACAAATATTGCTATTCTTATAAAAATTGGTGAACCAAAGCTTTATAAGACTATAAATCATACTGTCAAATTTCGGGACGATCGGTACATAATCAATCACAGACCCCACATAAAGCCTACTCTCGAAAAAAGTTTAGAACGCCTAAAAACGTGACGAAGGGTGCTATGATAATTGATTTTGGTCGGTCACAGTTCCATTGCGCCCTAAGAAATTACACTGTCAAATTACGTGCAGAGTGGTCTTTAATTTACAAAAGGTCGTACATAAAGTCCAGTCTTCGATATCATTTAAATACGTCTTCAACCGTAGCAAATATAAAAAGTGTGGTAAAATTGGGTCCATTCTAGGGAGACAAAATTAAATATCTTTGAAACAAATTAAACTAGACTTTTGGTACAAGGTGTTACTAGGCTACTATGTACCATTGTAAAAAAATGGCTGAAATTAGATCACTGCCACGCCCACATTCCATATAACTGCAAAAATGTATATCAGATATTACTCGCGTTGGATAATCAAAAAGTAAAAAAGCGACGAGCATGCATGATAATGTTTAAAATATATTTTAAAGAGGTAGAAGTAATAATAAGTGTTTAATTTTTCTTCATTAATTTTAAAATAAGAATATATTTCATATGCACATAAAAATGAATAAAAATTAAAGTAAGAATACAATGTTAAAATTAATGGTTTTCTTTTGGTATTTCTGGAGATTGCAATAAATGTAGTACTTCAGTACTTCCACAAATACGAAACGGTCAAGCCTTTCATTTTCGGGTGTTTTAAGCCATATGTCAAAAATTTCGTGGTATGTGGTATTATCACCCATTATTTGTTTCTTTTTTTTATTCGCAAATCTCGGCAGGTAATTTCATATGTGCCTTAAAGTAGGTACATCAGACGTTCGTTTAAAACTAATTTGGTGTTGAAGCGTTATGAAGAAAAGAATTTATCGATTGTAGAATTTAGTTTTTATTTCGTAGCTTAACGCAAAAAGAGTAATTGTTTAAATGAAATAGCACTAAAAGAATTTTCCAGTTCTAAAGAGAAATTCTCATGATATTAACAGCGAATAAGTTGAGCTTGAAAGCAAAAAAAGAACCGTTAAAAAATTCCAATCCAATAAAAAGTTACACGCTTTTAAAATGAACAATTTCATGTAAGTGTTTTGTTGTTTTTAATTCACTCAAAAATATTCAAGTTTAAAGTAACGTTTTATTGTTATTGTTGGCAAATTAGGAAAAGTTTTTGCATTTTCTTATTTTATAACAAATGCTCTTTCATATTTGATAAATATATTTACTCAAAATTAAACTAAAAAAATGACTTTTGTCCAGCTGATTAGCAAAATCTTACACTGTGCAACGTTAGTCAAGGATGAAAAATTATCAATAAATTTTAATTCATTTCTTGTTGTAAAAATCCTTTCTGCATAAAAATAATTTAACGAAAATAAAATTTAATGAACTATAGCCGGATTAAGACATAACAAATTTGGCTTAACAACCATAAACAGTTCAATAAAATAGCCACAATACTAATTTATTGCATATATTTTAAAAACATAACAATAGTGAAGAGAAAATTATGCATTTTTGCAGACGTGTGTAACACTAAGTATTGGTCGAAGACCTTCCTTTTAGTATACCGATCGACTTAGGCTTTCTTTCTGAGTCTATCCCGTCCAGCTGGGTGTTTGTCTGTCCACGTAAGTTTGTGCGCAACGTTCGGAGTCTGATTACCACTTGCGATATCGAGCAACACAAGTAGATCGAAATTTTTTGTTTTGCACCACGATATTCGATATTGAACAAAAACAAATAAAATTTAAGATGATGGCCTGCGAAAGCGTGTATCGATCGAGCTTTACTTCTGCGAACATTTTTCGATACCAAAATGTCAGTCGTATACAATACAAATAATTTTTTTTTATTAAACGGCAAGCAACAATTTTTTTTTTATTTTTGAGTTAAAACAATTGTAATTATTGTTAAAGTTTCAGGACAAGTATGAAAACTATAAATTTAAAATAAAAAGAAATATTAGCAGAGTTTATGCCTGAACACCGGATATTAGCTAAAAACTTTTTGCCAAATTGTGGACAAGGGATTGTTACCAATTTTAATATTATAACTATTAACCTCGATCCAAAAGATATTAAGACAGTTTTCATAATTCGCTGTTTTTAGAAAACAAACAAATACAACCATACCGATCCAAAAGCTAAAACAAGCTTAAAGTAATAAAAAAAGGGCTAAAATTCTATAAATCTAGCCCGAAAAGAACTAAGTTGGCATCACTGGTTTTTATATTCGTTCTTTAACAAGAGGGAATAGAGTAGAACGTATTTCATTTCTATTTAACTACAAATATTTTAAATATTTTTATTTCTTTAGACCTTTAAGCCATAAATGACAAATGTTGTTCATTTAATCCTTTGAGTAATTTGTGACACATCATTCTCACACTTTCAACGATTTCGATAGCCAGTAATGTTGTGCAAATAAATGTATGTGAAGTTATTTGCATTACAGGTGTTTGTAGACGATACATTCGACACAAAACAATTTTTAGTTTGTTCATTAATTTAATGTTATTTTGTTTACATTTGAAAATAGCCTAAGCAAAGGAATTTGCATATGGGCATTTCCATGAGAATATCAACCAAGACAAAAAAAAATAAAAACACTTGAACATTTTTTTCAAATATGGTAGAAAGGAAAAAACACTCAAACTTTTATATGAATAGGAGCTTTTAGCTTATGAAAATCTTTAAAAACCCAAAATAAAATTTTAAACTGACTATCTCTTTGATTCATTTTAAGTAACTGCAAACAACAATCTTCACTTTTCTGCCGATTAAATTCAGGTATAAATTACATAGAATTATACCTTAAGATTAATATTACAACAACAATGAATAAGATCCATGAAGAAAGATCAAATATATATGCAGTTCGATTAGCGGTCTATTTTTTCGTTTTTTTTTTTGATGCTATTCTAATTTCACGTACGCAAACACATAATTTTTCTATGCTTTTTGTCACAGGTGTTTCAATATAAAAATTCAAAACAAGATATTTGTTACAAAAAAATATTGATCGGATTTTTTTTTTTTTTTTTTTTTTTGAATTGCTATTATAATTTAATAAGCTTATAAAGGTCGTCACGTACGATATTGTAAGTACTACAAATGCAACACTAAATGTATCATCTTATTACGTTGGTATTTAAAAAAATGTGGTGCAATAAAATGGCAAATATTACCAAATATTATTGAAATCAGTTCATACATGACCCTAGCTCCAATGCAAATACTTCACCAGAAAACAGTTTTTAATGCCATAACTTTGTTGTTAATGTTGGTGTTGGAATACAAATTGGCAACAATAACCTTTACGATAGGTACTATTACATGACAAAATATTGTCCTGGAAGGTCCAAAATCAACCATATGTCCCATTTAATGCCCCTTCCTTGAATCGGTTAGAGGAAAACAAATCTCATATAAATGAAGATATCTTAATAATATTCGGCAAACCCCTCTGAAGAGATTATGTGGTTACAATCAAAACTAGTTAGGGCAACCTGTCAGTGAAAACCTGGATTCATTTCCCAGCACAGTCAAGAATGAAAATGTTGTAAAATTCCTTTCTTCATAAAAATTAAATTCAATGAACTTAAGCCTAATTAAAATATCGAAATTTAGACTAAAACCCGTTAACAGTTCTATAAAATAACCACAATACTAATTACACTATGCTAGTTGAAAAAACAGGCAAGCCGGGCACATAATTCGTGTACGCTGAATCCAGTGGTGCCCGCGGTTTTTTAAGATTGGCTCTGGTTTTCGAGATATACCGTTATTACAAAAATGGAGGAGGTTGCACAACATATATTCGCGTAACTCAAAAACGGTTTAGTTCAGTGCAATTACTAAAAACCGCAATTCCGAAATTCCGCAATAAAATTTCCTTTAAGAAAGGTAAAACTTCTTTCTAATATTCCCAGTCGTTTTAGAAACATAATTTTTTGTTTGGAAAAAAAATAATTTTTTTAACAAAATTTCGAAATTTTTGTTTTTTAAAAATTCATAAAAAATTGGAAAATACAGCTATGCTTCTAATTTTTTGCAGACGTATACCAAACAAAACAAGCCATAAATGACTTAATTCTGTTTTCAACTTTTGATTTTATTCACAAAAGTCGACAAATTTTAATTGTTTAACGTAATGGTTTAACGTAAGAAATTAAAAAAAAATACCTCCCACAATTCGCAAATTTTCGCATTTTACATTCACCCCAAAATCACTTCCGTTTTATGTCAAGTACGATATTCACCTATTTTGGTCGATATTTTGGAAAACAAGGATCAGAATGTGATACATTTTTTAATATATGGTCTATTTTAAACATCTAATTAAAACATTATGATGAAAAAAATGTCCAGTTATTTCTATTTTTGCAAAATCTGTACCTCTCTGAAGGCGTACAAATGTCACGTACGATGACATGGATTACTGAAAAAATAAACTCTTGAAATATATACCTATAAAAAAATTAATATATATTAAAATATATAATTTTCAAGGCACCCTTATTCAATTGGCTTACAACCTGTCTTTCTAATTTACTTGATATCTAATGCACTTTCGAGGAATGCCACAATAAGATTCCGGCAACACGGCAAACAAAGAATTCTATAATAGAACAGCAAAAATAAAAGAGAAATAATCACCAACCTTTAGTGGCATTCAGTTTCTAAAAATTTAATTTAATATAGTTGCAATCAAATGTTTCTATGCAAACACCCATATCAACAGTTATCCATTTTCACAAATAAATGTGCATAAATTTGTAAATACTCTTGTTTAAATCTTTAAATTTTTTATACAATATTTGATATTGTTTATTGCTTAGAAACATTGCAATCACAAAAAAGTTTTATTTACATATAATGTTGTTGTAGTTTAGAATCAATAGTTTTTTTAAATACGATTTATAAGATACTTTTAGGCTACATCTTTAATATACATAAATTAAAATAAATTTAATTAAACAAAAGAAAATATTTTATTTTCTTTTTAAGTGCAAAACAAAAAACCAATAGAAAACATTTTTAAAAAGTCATTAGAATAAAAATTATTTAGAGATTAAAAAAAAAAGAAATAAATAGCAATAAAAATAAAATGTGTTTAAGGAATTTTGAGAATTTTAAATATGTTTAACTATTGACAGAATTTATAAATAAATTCTGTGGTAAAGAAATAAAAAGATTTATTTAAAACTTAATGAAATTTATAAAAATGACAAGAAAAAATTGTAGAGCAAAGACTTATATGATGTTTTCACAACAAAAGTGATTGAACGTGTAGTAAAATTTCTAAGAAAAACACTCAAAAAACTGAGTGCATTTCATATAAATTTTACCACACGTACAATTTCATAGTAAAATTTCTATGAAAAACACTCAAAAAACTGAGTGCATTTCATATAAATTTTACCACACGTACAATTTCATAGTAAAATTTCTATGAAAAACACTCAAAAAACTGCGTGCATTTCATATAGATTTTACCACACGTACAATCACTTGTGTTGTGAAAACAGCACATTACCCTTCTTTCAATCATGCTCATTGCCAAAATGTTCTCTATGTATCACTTCTTTTATGATTATCTCCACTAATTCCAACTCGCAACGTTACATTATTACCATTCATAAGGTACTTCCTTGTAATTCTCACAGTAATCTGTAGTTGTACGTAGGGATGAAACGATACGAGTAAATACAAGTTCATATTCGATACTTTTATATATATACTAGGGTATTCACTTAATCGGGCTTTGGATTTAATCGGTTAATCGCTCGATAGGTTTTGGTTTAAAGGGTTCACACTCGGTTAATTTTGTGATTGATCCGTTAACCGATGAATAAAGTTTTTTTTTTATAAATTAGGTAATTTCAATAAATAAAAATGCACAAATTATTTATAATTTGGAGTTTATTAGTAACAAAAAACAATAACAACAATTCTTGAGCTACAACGAGCCAACAAAAAAATAATTAATAAATATTTACATATTTTTTAATTAATACATATTATGCATTTATTAAAAAATATAATTTGAGGTAAGTTGATTTAAATGTTTCGGATTTAAACGATTCTTTTCTTTAGTTTTGATAAAACTTGACTTGGAAAACATTCTTTTACTTATCGTAGATGTTGGAGAAATCGAAAGCAACCCATAATACAGAATATCTAATTTGTCAGTCCTTTTCCTGAATTTCTCTAAACATATAAATTCTTCTAATACGCCATTAGAGTCCTGTTTAAATTTTTTAAGATTGTGATCACTTCTAATTGTTTCGGTTAATTCTGTTAAAAGATTTATATGAGAAGAAACAAATAACTAAACACATACATCTAAAAAGTACGTGAAACAAAAAGCTGTTGACAGTAAACACTTATGTGCATACATATTTAAAATGAAGATCACTGAACACCTTTGTTTGTATCAAAAATATTTTCTAAACACACAGTCTGATTTTATAAACGCAGTATTGCAAAGCATCAATAAACATAAATGTGTTGACAAGGCTTCACAAATTTAAGTTACATGCCAGGCGTTTTATGCGCCATGCTTTTGTTCAACTGTTTTTTAAATATTTTTATCGAATAAAAATATTTTTGGCGAAGAGAAATCCACACGGCAAAATTTTTATCGATAATAAAATATATTCTATTATCCTTGGCTATCAAAAATTTCTGATCATTTTTTAAAACAAAAGTGGAAAGTTAACCCACATCATGCTGTTGAGACGTATTTTCACTCTACAAATTTTCTGTGTAACTTGTCACACAAAATTACACTGATTCTACTTTCTAAAGAGATTCTTAATTAAGAAATATAGTACATTGTCTTAATGTCCTCGTCACGGTAAACGTCTTTACAAAAATATAAGTGGTTCTTGAATTTCTTTAAACTTTAATCTTGGAAAAATAAAAACCAAAAATGTATTACTTTTAAAGTAATTAATCTGAAATCCTCCAAATTGCATGAGATTTTACAAATACAACAACAATTTCAACAACCTCAAATTGAAAAAAAACGCTTCCTAGAATATGCTGACCACCTTAATTAAATTTAGTTGCTGTAGTTTAAATATTTTTATGGTCATTACAATTTCCAGGAATTCTCTATTGGATTCTAAAACACTTAAAACTGTAACAGCAGAGAATGTAACAGACTATTACGGCGATAAGGCCTCATTTTGTTTCCATTTCATGCAGTAATTGTAAGGAAAAACTGAGATTTCACTTCATTTGGTTTAATTTCACTTACAAGGCTTTTATAAAAAAATATATCAATCTGGCCTAGGCCTCACAATTGATACCCTACCCCAATTGCTAGTAAGTACAACATTACTTAGAGGTGAGCCATGATTTGGAATGAAGTGTAATTTCAAACGAAACTTTTAGCAATATAAACTGTTTATATTACAACGAAATCTAGTAGATTTGATTTGAAATCCCCCTCAAAATCTATTGCGTTCACATTGCACTCTTTGACATTAGCGAGATTTTGTTTGCACAACAAAAACAGCTGACTGAAACTTGCGCTTTGCAAGATTTTTTTAAAAAGGAAAGCATATTGGACTAAATTTGAATGATTTAATAATTACCGTTTAACAGATATACAGAAATTTCAAGTGTCTTCCCATTGAACCTACGTTTTGAAATATGTTGTGGGTTATTATCTGAGTTATTTGTACAAAATTGGAATACTTTCACTATTACAGTAGTCCAAATACGTAGAAATCTTTACTGCCATTGTATGGGAGGTGCCACGACCGCTTGTCTAATCCAGCCGACTTTTTGCCAGATGTCGTTTATTGATAACGAATTTATTTGTTTCTTATTGGAAAACTCTTACTGTAACCGTCCGCCAGATATAAGGCTAGTCATATTTTTATTGTATGGTTGGTGCCACGCCTTCTTGAAAATTTAAATATATTAATAGCCTGTATTAAGCGCCGGGTAATGAGGCAATTACTGTGAAAATTTCAGGAAAATCGGCTCAGTAGCTTAGGAGTCTGTAGAGAACAAACAAACATACGGTTTTTGATTTAGATATGTTTATTATATTTTGAAAGGTGTAGTTTACCACAAGAATGGGTCCAACCAAGCTTAAAGACTTTTGTCTTCAGATATGAAGTATTTAATATTTTCGTCCTATGGAGGGTATTGCTCCTCCTTTGTCTACCCCGTCCATTTTTATTTTGGAATTTATAGCTTACATTAATAATGGCTTTAACCACATTTGAAGAGTCTCGCTGTAATAGTTCTTCAGTAACGCGATATTAAATATATGCTAACTATGTGTGGTATTACTCCCCCTGCGCCTGCCCCCTTTATTTATATTTTTTAATTGTATAGTTTTCCATAAGAGTGACTCTTACCAAGTGACTCCATACAGTTCTTAAGTTATGCGATATTAAACATTGGCATCCTATGGGGGAGTAGCACTTCCCCTGCAGCTATCTTACTTTAATTTCGGGGCCCAGAAGATCCAACTACACAAAATTCAAGAATTTGGGTGCAGCGGCTCTTAAAATATCCGATACTTAATATTGGTATCCTATGGGGGGTACCACTTCCATTGCGCCTCATGTGATGTTACTGTAAAAATTTCAGGAAAATCGGTTCAGTCGTTAAGGAGTCTATAAACCAATAAACAGACAAACATATTTAATTTTTGTTTATATAGATTATCTTTCTTATTAGCAACTTAGTTTATTTTATCAATATTATTTGCCTTTTCCATTTTTTGCTATTTCCTGAAAGTTTTTATATATTTTAAATAGTGTAGTTACTATCGAAAGATCAACCTGTCCGTGAAGGTGAGTTCGAGTCCCGCGGCAGTCAAGAATAAAAAATGATCAACAAACTTTAATTAATTTCATGTTGTAAAATTCCTTTCTTCATAAAAATAATTTAATAAAAATTAATTTTAATGAACTTTAGCCTGATAAAAAAATAAAAATTTGGATTAAAAACCATGAACAGGTCAATAAAATAACCACATTTCTAATTATTGTTAAACAGCTTAGGCACAAGCTCTAGGCTTACATTTGTCCCTCAAGTTGTGCTGAAAAGCAAGGACAAAAAAGAAACATGTACTTTGAACTTCAAGAAGAATTCTTGGCAGAAAGTTTGCAAACAGAATTAAGGTAGAGCATGTAAATCCAATAAAATAGATAATCATTCAGAACAAACTTCGACCCACCAAAAAGGTGAAAATACCATTTGGTTTAGAGATTGATGTTTGACTATTAAACGCCAGCCGTCGTCAATTTCGGCTTAAACGGCGAAGATTTCTGTCGAGATAGTGTGGTTACAATCGAAACATGTCAAATCGACCTGTCCTTAAACGTGGGTTCGATCCCCCAGTCAGTTAAGAATGAAAAATTATCAACAAATTTTAATTCATTTCATGTTGTAAAATTCCTTTCTTCATAAAAATAATTTAATGAAAATTAAATTTAATAAACTTAAGCCTGATTAAAAAATGAAAATTTTCGTTAAAACCCATAAACAGTTCAATAAAATGACCACATTTCTAATTATTTTTTACAGTTTTAACAAGCCGCCATTGCTTTTGTTTGGTTTTTTTTATTAATATTAATTTTTTCTTGTTCAGGGGAAAACACCAATGCGATTTCACTAGAAGGTGAGATTAACTCTACAACAACACTGTTGTTGTGATCAAATTGTCCAAAATATTGTTACTACACGTAGAGAAAAAATATGTTTAAAAATGGTCACCTCCATCAAAATTTTTAAACATATTATGTTTAATTTAACCATATTATTGTCACCGACAACCATATTATTGTTTAATTGATCCTCCATCAAGAAGCCACAACCATATTGTGGTTGTCTTTAAACATGTTTTGGTTAAATATAACAATAATTTGTTTTTAAATTAACAATACTATTTTCCTCTTTTCCAAGAGCAACATGCGATGGTTAAAAACCAATCATGCTATTAAAATATAAATAAGTGTTAAACATATTTTAGTCACTATTGACCAAAACATGTTTGGAGGCAACCATAATATGGCTGTGGCTTCTTGATGGAGGACAAATTTAACAATAATATGTTTGTCGGTGCCAAAAGTATGATTATATTAAACATAATATGTTTAAAATTTTCCTTTTAAAATAGTTTTGTTGGAGGTGACCATTTTTAAACATAATTTTTCTCTGGGTGTAGACAAGGATGTTTGTTTATATAAAAAACTGTAGTTTTTAAATAAACTTTGAAAGCCCAATCACAAAAAAAAATTTGCAGTTGTCTTGACACCACCTTCTAGTGAATTCGCTTTGGAAAAAGCCATTTTTGCATCACTAAGTACTAGAAGATTTTATATGTTTAGAGAAATCCAGAAAAAGGGCTGAGAAATTATATATTTTGTATTATAAGTTGCTTTCGATTTCTCCAACGTCTACGATAAATGAAAGAAAATTTTCCCAGTCCAGTTTAATCAAAACTAAAAAAAAGGAATCGCTTAAATCTTAAACATGTTAAACAAATTTGCAACCTTTGGTTAGAAATTTGTTGTTTCAACTCCGTTGAAAAGCAGAAAACCCAAATCGTAAAGAATCTAAATTTGGTAAGAGATAAATTTTACTCACGGTTCAACAAAGGTTTTATTCAATAAAACTCGGAGTGGTTAAACGTTATAAGCCTTTTATTTTGTAAGTAAAATATGTAGAAAGATAGAGCTAGTGCACCGGTAAGTAAGTGTGTACAAAAAAAAAACGTCAGAACGACTCCAGAAACAAACTCCCTCTGTCAAACTCTCTTAGTGGCATTCACGATAGTAACCTACAGCAGGGGCTCGATGTCCAGATCAAGAAAGTCATCCTCCTGATCTAAAATCAGAGGGCGCCTCAACACATGTAAGCCAATTATTTGTCGAAAAGATTGTTTTATAATATCTTACAATAACTAAAGAATCTCACAATAACTAATAAAATGATCTTACATGTTATGTTTAATGAATACCCTAAAAGACGGCCTTCGGCCGGGCTCAATCATTTTCCCCCAACTAAAGCTTCTCCCCCAGTACACGTGCCCGCCATTGACAAATGTAATCCGATTCCAACGAAACTTGGTGATGGTTATTAAGGTTGTAATAAATACTTTTTTTAATTTAAGATTAATATCAACAGAATCAGAAGGTTTATAAACACAAAAGCTCTGTTCTGAGAGGGGCTGGAATAACATGAACCGATTTTAAAATTTTTCTGGACAAATAAAAGCTTATGTATCAAACTGTATCCGATTATCTTCGTAATTAACACCTGTTCTTTGTACATAATATCTATATAAACACACTTATGGTGATGTAGGGTAAACAAAAACACATTTACACACATATTTGTACATGAAGGTTTTCATTATTTTTCTTTAGGAACAAACACATTTTTATTAAAAAAAAAAAAATAATAACAATAAAAGAAAAAGAAATTCTTTTATAATCTCACACTTTGAGTTACACAGAATAGAAAAAATTGCAACTTCTGGTCATCGCCACCAAAAGCCATTTGGGTTTGTTAAATATGTTTCCATATTTTCTTCACATTGTTGTTATTGTTCTTTGACCGTTGTTGTGGTATCTACCTTTTATTGGGGAGTTGTTTTTGTTGCCTTTTGTTTCTTTTTCTTTTTAAAAATACGAGTAACACAAATAGAAAACAACAAAACATAAAATATTTGCTGTAGGTTTCATTTTAGACAGGGATGCCTGTCATCATTGGCACCCTTGGTGGTCATGTCATCATCTCTTGCTCATCTTCTGGTTGTACTTCTTCTATTTGTAACCAACGGCTAAATGTACTGTTGTTCTCTTCATTGTTGTTCATAGTATATTATGTTTATGTTTGTGTTTTTTTTTTCATTTATTGTTTTTTTTTTTTCTTTTTTTTTTTTTTTTTTTTTGTTGTGTTTATTACCAACTAATTCATAACTGAAGAAAATTAAATTGGAATGTTCTAAATTTCTAGAGACTGTTTTTGAAAAAAAAAAAAACAAACCAAACAATCACTAAGGATTAGCATAAAACAAAAAAATTCAGTAAGTAAAACAGGCTAAAAAGGAACAATAGTGAAGTATAAATGATTAATGGATGTTAGTTGTACATGAAATGCTTGAAATATATTTTTCTAGTACAATAAATTTCTAAACCTTTTTTGAGTACATTATTCTTATTCTAATGAATATTAAAGAAGTAGTCAAAATTTCTTTCCCTTTTTTACCATAAGGCAAAAAGAAAAGGAAAACTTTTAGAGAATGTCAAGCAATGTCATAATAGTGTACATCATTTAGTACTTTGGTATCTAAGATCACAGTTTCCAGTAAAAAAAGGCCTGTAATTATCCTGAGTTCTTCTTTTTAAGCAGAAGTAGCCTACTTGATTTACCACTGGGCAGCCTCACAAATCGTTTAATCTTTGTTATCCCGGAAATAGACGCGGGGTTGCTGGGTGCACCCATCGAAAAGATTCAATTCTTCATGACTCTGGTGCATAAATCAGGCTGAATTTGAGCGATGGCATGGGTATTGTTAGCTTTGAGGGCCGCTAATTCTTGTAGCTTATTTGCATAGTTCTGCGTCTTGAAAAAAAACCTACAGAAAAAAGACTAACGAGGTCAAAACAAACAATTTCGGTGTCCAGTTCATATTACCTCCACGTAAGATGACCAAGTCCCCAAATCGCTCCTACAGAATGGTCAACGTGGCATGAGCTGTATTGCACTAACCGCCTTCATGTTAAAACCACAAGAAGAATATTTTTCACTAAAGCACAGAAGGAAACTTCAGTGTTGATTTCTAATGCCTGGTACTCTGTTCAACATTTCACGTGAAATGCTGTTAAATCTCATATGAAATTTCTATGAAATAATGTTGACAGAGTTGTACTCTGTTTAATTTGTGAAAAAGTTGCGAAATGTTTCTGGCAATATTTTTTTACAACTGTGAAATAATATAAGCTGAACTTATTTCACGTGGAATTTTAATCGAATTAAAAAAACTTTTAACTTAATATTAAAATGAGAACTGAAAACTTAAATAACGCAACCGGTAACAGTCTTTCATCCATATTTACTTTAATTTTTTTATTTAAAAAAATTATTTTTAGTAAAATACACGTGGATTTTGTTTGCATATGCAACACAATGTCGCATACTTTGAAAGATTAAAAACGTCAAATTGTGCAAACTCTCGAGATAGGTAACATTGATACATGTCAAATTTATCGCATGAAATAATAGAAGTTGCTAAATATTTTTCACAAATTGGAACAGAGTTCTAGGCTTTAATCGGGATCCCAGAAATGCAAATGTTTCACTGATTTTGCAAAACCAAAAGTTTGAAATTTTGCAATCCTTACCCATGTCTCTTCTAGGGGTTATATAGAACTTTTTACTTGCCGCTTTATACTCGGTAAGAGTTTAAAATTTGGTTTATTAAGTCTGGGCCCATCTCACAGACATCTTTATTTGTTAAACTTCAAGCAAGTTGTCGTAAATATTTCGCTAGAAGTGATTTATAGAAATACAAAAAATGGTTTCGATAATTTGGCCTAATTTACGATTGCATATAATTTCCTGCACATAGTACCAATGTTAACTTAAGTTCATCAAAAAATAAGTCATCTATTAGGACCGAATAACTGAAGCACAGCCGCGAATAACGTTTCGAGTTACAAAATAATTATTTTTCAGGGGAGCAAAAAAACGTTTTTAAAAGACACGACTATTTATTTTCTAATTTTTTTTAGATTATCAAGAATAATAATAATAAAAACTGTTATGCAGAATAACAAGAATCTTTTATTTTTTATTACATGCAAAATTACAGTTTATTTTCTTTTTTTTTAGTGGTAAAGCGTTTCATATCCACAATCGCGGTGTCAGTTAATACGTTTTTCCACTACGCCAGCGGCTTATAAACCGTTATTCCAGGTTGCAAACCCATTTCGCTGGTATCATTTTGTTAGTAACTAACACCGTTTGACTTTTTGTAGGCGTTAAGGTGCATAATTTTGGGTGATTTGATGTTTAAACAGTGTAAGGAGTCATGTTAACGGTTATCTGCAAAAATAAAACTGTTTCTGCAAAAAGTGGCTTTTACAACTTTGATATTAATACCATCATATCGATGCCTTACTTTCTCAACCTCGTATCTTAAAAAAATACGGTTTGGACTTTTTCATATAAAACGATTGTTTTTTTTTTTGTGTTCTATTACTGCAACAACTTATTATTCCAATACTTTGTCTCAATTCTGTAAATATTAAAAAAATATTGAACTAATAAGTTTTCGCAGTAATAGAACACAAAAATAGCAATCGTTTTATATGAAAAAGTCCAAACCGTATTTTTTTAAGATACGAGGTTGAGAAAGTAAGGCATCGATATATATCCCCAGGATTACCGTCTTGGTCTGGCCAGACCAAATTTGTGTTTTGCTTGTAATATTTTTCGCATATAACAAAAAATCAAATAAACAGGAACGTGAATTTTATAAATGATATGTTCTGAATCGAATGAAACTAATTTGGATGCGACTGGAGCAAATAAGTGGGGTTAAATTCCATTTTTATGTAAAAGTCTATGAAATGACCCTCTTGGTCTAGCCAGACCAAATTTTTTTTCCTTGAAAGATATTTCAAATAAGACAAAATGTTAAAAAAACAGATACGTGAATTCTAGAAATGATATGTTCTAAATCGAATGAATCAAGTTTGAATCAAATCAGAAATCTACGGCGCATTATGCGCTTAGTTCAATGCAACTACAAAAACCTAACGCAAGACTCGTTTCAGGTGTGACAGATGCGAAATAGCAATGTGCGAAGTTAAAGGCAACAATTTCGATGACTTGCATATGGAATAAAATAATGAAATAATAAAATTATATAATAAATTTGTATAATCTAAAGTAATGAGCATACGTTCAATAACAAATATATTTATTTACTTTTTATTTAATTGGGTTTTTTAGCTGTTCAAATTGTGGTCTGGCAAGACCAAGAGGAGAACTTAGTGGGAAAAAGTTACCAATATATCCCTAGTATACTAAGAATATTTTTTTTTACAAAAAATTGAAAAAAAAAACAAGCCACTCTATTTGCGGCTGTGTTCCCATTAATGAGCCTTATTACAAGAGTTGTAGTGAAGATCGATGTCGTCTGAACTTTTTTTTTTTTTTTATATAATATCAAATTGTCGACAACTACAGTATAAAGTACATAAAAAGTTTGTCGTATTTATGTCGTTTACGACAATCATAATATCAATTTTTTAAAACAACTCGTTTTCGGCTACAAAAACCACACTCATAATAATTGGACATTTTATACAGATACTATGAAGTTTTTTTTTAATTATTGATATATTTAAAAAAATCGTCAACTCTTACCATTGAAAATCGAAAATATTGTCTTCAAATACCTGAAAAGAAAAAGAAAAATTAGTAAATTGTTAATCAAGAAAAAGTGGTGTTCGGTTGAGCCGAATCTTAAACACCCTTTACCACAGTATTAAAAATCCTACAAAACCTTAAGCTCGGGAGCACATTCGCATGGAGGCCAATTGGAATAAAAGACTGATTTGGCTCATATTTTACATTTTATATGCTTTATATTTAAGAGATATCTGGGCAAAATTTGGTCCCCTAGCTCATTTGGTATTGCCCTCAAGGTAGCTACTTAGGTACAGTATTATACCTTTAGTATTATATCTTGTATTATATATTCGAAAAATTTGTATGCAGCTGTTGTAAAGCTTTTTCGTAGCTAACAAAGCTCAACTAAGTGTTCCTTGCTTTAAAATTATCAAGACAGTTTAACTGTTCGGTGCGATATAAATTTGATGGCTCTGAACTCGAGCACATGCAAACATGTGCTATTCTACAGAAGAAGTCCATTACTATGTAGCAATAAAAAGCATCAAGTTAAAAGACTTTACTCGATCTTGGTGTTTTACTTGATCATAAACTGTGTTTAAAGCACATATCAAGCATCTGCTGCAATAGGCTAGAGAGAAGAATTAAATTTTAAGTTGCTACAAAATTCAAATTTTAGTTATGACTCTATTGCAGCAATGGCTCGATATGTATATCGCACACTGACAACAAGGCCAAAAGTGCCTTAGGGTTTATCAAACATTTGGGGAAAGGAATTTGATGCTCCCTATGTCATAAGACAATTATATATTGCATTAGTGAGACCAATTCTGGAATAAACTTCGGTCGCCTGGGGGCTTATTCTGCATTCCGATGCGACTCGAAAATTTTTTCGCTCAAAAAAGTTAAATTAGCTTTTGCAATATATGAAAAACTTCATGTAAAATATACGAACCACAGGCTAAATTAGATCTAAGCCTTGAAAATAAAAACCAGGATATACCGCAACCGACCGTACTGAATATCACAACACGTACGCCACGTACAATCACTTCGTGCGGTATGCACTAAAATACAACTTGCAATAAAGAAGATACTAGTTTTATTTAATCTCGAATTACCTTGGCCTTGCAATTTGCGGGGGAATTTGGAATAAGTTTCAAAACTAAGCCCAAAGCCAACTTAAATAAACTACTTAATATGAAATTTCATTGCTCTAGCAGTGAACAGATTTTTGTTTAAAACTTCTGTTTAAACTTATGTTTTGTATCCTTTTTTTTTTGTTAACTGAATTTGTTAACTGTTGTATGGGTTTTAAGTTCAAAGTTTAAATAGAAAACTTGTATCCTCATACAAGACAGACCAACTTGACTGTTGTGTATGGGACTTTTGTTTTCAGTCCCAAAACTCTTTTATTTCGATTTGCAGCGTTTAGTAGATAAACAGATTTTTTTCATATAATACAGCCATGAATTGCAATAATATTATTGTTCCTTTTCTCTGTGCTTTGTACCTGTGTTGTGCATGTGAATTTTGTAAAAGTTTTTTTATTTTTACAAAAATGTTGTCCAAAGTTTATGTTTCATATGGGAAGGAATGCTTACGATTATTGATTCTCGAAAAAAAAACTTTACATGCAAAATGTGAAATGAAATATTTGCTTAGAAAATCACTTGGATATTGGGTAAATGATGCCCTTTATTACGATGCAAATATTTAGAAAAGAGAAAATATATATATAATATATGGTTTAAATTCAATACAAAAAAAACCAAAAATATTTTAAAGCACAGAAAATACCAAAAAATATGATTATATTAATAAGTCAATTGCTAGGTTAACTTTTCTTTTAGCCGCGTGTATTTTATGTACTTTTGACTTTTATGAATATAACTAAGTGTGCAAAATTTCATCGTTATCTACCGACTCCTTCTATTTATGGCCGCTCGTTATATGAAATGACGTTATTTTGCGGCCTGAGGAAAACGAGCACAGTGTTTTAATATGAAGTCTTTGACGATATCGATGATTTAACGTGGTCTAATTCGCGGGGCATTTTTCTGGTGTGAAAGTATGTATTATTTATGAAGTCTTTTTGCTTCCTCTTAAAAAATTTCAATGGGCAACAATATAGATTTTATAAGCGCACAGAAAAAAGTGTTTTATCAATTAAAAAAATGGTTTAAAAAGTATTTAAATTTAATTAATGTGATAATTGATTCAATTATTTTTTTAGTTGAAAGAAAATCAAAACTTTAATTTTGATTTAATTAACATTTTAGTTGTTTTGAAATAAAATTTCAATTAAAATTTTAATTAAGTATCAAAAAATCTTAATTGACATTTTTCGTTTAAAATAAAATAATTTAAACATTTAGAATTGTTGTTGGGAATTGTCAATATTTAATTAAATAAATTAACACATTGTTTGAAATGACAATGTTTTTTGATCACTTTTTTAATTAAAATTAAAAATATAATTTATTGAAAATATTTTTTCAAAAGTTTAAAATTTTTAGTAATTATTATAATCATTTTGGTATAGGTGCAAAATCAACAACTTGTTTGCTTGATATTATGAATTTGGAATAAATTTAGTGATTGGAGAAATTTAATAATTTTTTCTGTGCACCAATTATTAGAATATTATATAGACTGGAAGGCATGTAGAACCAAGAATTTAAATTAAAATATATTTGAGCTGTTTTACTTGAGAGTTTCCTGAATACTTCTGTATCAACAGCACAACCACAAGCCATTATTTTTAGAATGGTTCCCAAATTTTGCAGAAGATTTTCGTCAACTCATGTTATTGATGCAGAAAGAATAGAACATGAAACATATGCCCGGCGTTATACCCATCATTAGTTATTCCAAGCTATGGTTTAGGTATATCAGCAAGTATAAGCATCTTCATTTCATTAATGATTATATATTAAATAACCAGGGCTGGGACCTATATGCAGCTAAAATCGCGTTTCATGCGCATAAAAGATGCACTAAAAAAGAAAAACATTCGCTAAAAATATGAAAACTATGCACATAAAATTTTTTTTTAAAACAGTAATAATGATAAATGAAAAATATTAATATAACAAGATAAAAATAACATAAAAACGTAAAAATTCAATCTCATTTAAGAAAATAAGGTACAATAAACACAAAAGTAGAAGTTAAAATAAAGTGAAGCACAAAAATATATAGAAAACCCCACAAGCAAAATTATAATGTAAATTAAGTAAGTCACTTGTTAGATAGATATTTTTTGAACCTAGGTATGAAATGAACTAAGAACAATAAAAACTTTGTTTATATTTGCACCAAGGTTAGTCTTATTGAATAGTAGTTTAGACACAAATTTTCAACAAGATCGGTCAAAAAGTTTCTGAGATAGAGGGGGTCAAAATTTGACATTTTGGCCTAACCGGTGTTCTTTCTTATCCATGTAACTTATTATCTATTGGTGTTAGCAAAATTTGTCCCAAACAAATTAGATAGCTATTTCTTCAAGCTTTCGAAAAACAGTTTTTTTTTGTATTTTTTTAAATTTTTTAAAATTTTTTTTTTTTTAAATTTAAAACTTATTTTTTATTTTTTTTGAAAACGGTATTTTTTTTTTTTTTTTTTTGCTCAAAAGAAAGCTTAGGTGTTTTCCTTTAAGGTAATTTTGGCCGCTTTGTGGGATGCGAATGGGATATGTATAAAAAAAATTATTTATAACTCAAGACGAGGATTTTTGAATTTTTGACTTACAAATTTTCAAAAAAAATACAAAAAAAATTTTAAATTAAAAAAAAAAAAATTTTTAAAAATTTATTAAAGGACTTATGTGATTAAGATAAAATTTTTTAGATTATTTACAAGGACCGGAAAACGTTTTTTTTTTATGTTTTTAAAAAAATATTTATCATTGGTGTTCGAAAAATATTTTAAATTGTACAATAACCAAAAATAGATAAAAATATTTTGTTTGATATTGTTTCTTAAAGTTCAAAATAATAAAGTTCTTAAAAAAAACGTTTTTGAGAAAAATATTTTTTTTTTGTTCTTTTGTACAAAAAATTAAGAACCGAAAACTTAATTTTTTCTTTTTAAAAATTTAAAAATCATGCGTACAAAATAATTTTTTTTTTCATCAGTTTAAAAAAATAAAAGCAAACACAAAAAAAAGATATTTATTTTTTCAGTACAATATTATTTTGTACATGAAAAAAAAAGAACCGAAAACTAAAAATTTAATTTTTTTAATTGACAAAATTTAAACTCATACGTACAAAATTATAGTAAAAAATATAAAGCTAATAAATAATAAGTAGTTATAACATGATAAAGATTATCCTAGAACTAAATAGTAATCTTATCAATTACCTTGATGTTGAGTTTGAGCAACAATAAATTTTCTACATGCTCAGAACTTAAATTCCTTCTATTTTTGGTCATAATAATTGGCAAAGCACTGAAGGCTGCCTCCACAGATACCTGTGTTGCGGGTACAGCTAATGCAACAGCAGCTAGTTTTGATAATTAAGAATCTCTAAGGATTTTTTGCATTTGCAATTTTAAACACAATTTTATATTATAATTTTAATTAAAATTCTCAATTTTAACTTCAAATTGAGTTTTTATTGTTAGTTTCTAAAAACAAAAAAAAAAAAATATTTTTCTCAAAAACGTTTTTTTTAAGAACTTTATTATTTTGAACTTAGAAGAACAAAAAACACAAAATAATTTTTTTTTTTTTTTTTTTTGTACAGTTGAAAACATGTTTTGAACACCAATGATAAATATTTAAAAAAAAAAAAAAAAAAAAAAAATTAAAAAAACGTTTTTGTGTATTTTTCAAATTTTTGTTTTTTTGTTTCTTTTCATGTACAAAACACATATTGTACTTAAAAAATAAATATCTTTTTTGTGTTTCCTATTTTTTTTTTAACTGATAGAAAAAAAAAATTTATTTTGTACGCATGAGTTTTGAATTTTTCAAATGAAAAACTTAAATTTTAAGTTTTCGGTTCTTAATTTCTGATGCCTGATTATTTATCTTTTTGTTTTTATTATTATTATTTTATATTAATTTAATTATTATTACAAATAATTAAAAAAATTTAATTTGTCAACATCTCTATAGAAAAAGTGATTTTATTCCTGGGATTTCTCAGCATACGTTTTATTTTTAAGATTTTAGAAACACTTACACATAAAAAGGAAAAAATTCAAAATATGGCATATGCTAAAAATTGAAAAACCCTCGTCTTGAGTTAGAAAATATTTTTTTATACATATCCCACTCGCATCCCACTAAGCGACCAAAACTACCTAAAAGGAAAATACATAAGCTTTCTTTTGAGCAAAAAAAAAAAAAATACCGTTTCAAAAAAAAAATAAAAAATAAGTTTTGAATTTAAAAAAAAAAAAAATTTAAAATAATTAAAAATATTTTTTTTTGAAAGCTTGAAGAAATAGCTATTTAATTTGTTTGGGACAAATTTTGCTAACACCAATAGATAATAAGTTACATGGACGAGAAAGAACACCGGTTAGGCCAAAATGTCAAATTTTGACCCCCTCTAACTCAGAAACTTTTTGACCGATCTTGTTGAAAATTTGTGTCTGAACTACTATTCAATAAGACTAACCTTGGTGCAAACTTCATCCAAATCGGAAGACATCGATTTCAAAAGTTGGGTCACTTGACATGAAATCCATCAAAACAAGTTTTGTTTTCAAAATATGCAATGTCAGCAATATATGCAAAAATATGCCTTTGTAGCAAAATATTTTTTTTTTTGCTTTTTTCTTGCTACGCTTATCCCGCGAAACTCTTCGCTAGTCTGCAGGAGACCAGAGTCTCTGGCGGGAATCCCGCAACCCCGGTACTGATAGACTAGCTCACTACCAGCTTACCTACCGGGGCACCTCAAAAATGTGCAATAACAAATCGTTGCTATTTTACTTCAAATTTCTTGATTCGCAAAGATATTTAGTTTATGTTGATCTCAAACTGACGACCACAAATATGCATTTGCATAAAAATCCCTTCCTTGTTAATAACACTTTGTTTCCGAAGTAAAAAAAGTACAAACAAGTATGAAAATTAAAAAAGATGTGTATTAAAAAATGGATGAAAAATTTGTATCCGCCAGTCCCGGCAGCTTATTTATTTAAAAAATATAACCCTATATTATCTTAATTAAGATTCCGCAAAAATTTCAGGAATACTCGAGCATACCTCTTTTGTAGCTCTTTAAAGATTTAGAAAAGTTGTCGAAAGAAGATTTTCCAGTATTTAGGTTTCTTAACCTTAACTGAAATAGCAATTATATTAAAAAAAAAGCCGTTTAAAATAGCTGATAAAGCACTTTATTTAAAAAAGCTACTTTGCCTGAAAACATCAAGCACTACTGATTCAATACGCCACTGATTTGTCTGCTTTTATGCAAAATTTTTTTTTTTTTGATTAAATAATTTTTTTAAATTTAGTTTTCCGCCGCATTTTCCCTCTATACGCCATCAAAACTTTTTTGACTAAGAATTTTGAAATCGATTGTTAGTGCACATCATGCATGGAAAATTCAATACCATTAAATATTCTTGGAAATTTTTTAAAACAAACAAGAAAAAAAACCGGTACCACTACATCACTACATCATTGTGTAATCATTTCTAATTACACAAGTTAAAAAATAAACTGAAAACAGAGGTGTCATTTTAGTTTATATTAGATTAGAGGACTTCAGCGCGATATTTGGCTTAAACCTAACTAAGGATGTTTAGAGGGCGGGGGACATTGAATGAGAAAATTTTTGTTAGCACTAAAAAGTCATGCTTATTTTCATGACGTAAACATCATACTTCCTCGAATCGACGACGGTGATAATCACAAGATTAAAAAAAAAATGAAAAACATACAAAATTTAATTGAAATTTGGCTTATTCAATAACTTCCCTCAAAAGAAAAATTAGTCCATCCGTACTCAAATCAATCCGAAGCAGAGTCAATTGTATGGTGAGTACGATTGATTTAGGTACGGATAATTCAATCGCGAACATGGACAACTTGTCCATATTCAAATCCAGATTCGTACTTAAAATAATCCGAAAATGGGTTTGATTCGAGAATTATAAAGTTGATTTAATCCCGAATTCGTACATAAAATTATCCGAAAATGAGATTGATTTAAATAAAACTGAGATTGAATCAATCTCGAAATGCGCTTGATTCAAGTATTATAAAGTTGATTTAATCCTGAATTCGTACTTGTAATGAACCAAAAGTGAAATTAGAAGGAGAACATTATTATGATTGATTTAGATACCCCTTTCACAAGTTGCAGAGTGTCAATTATAAAACGCCAACATCATGCCCGATATGATTTATACTTTAAACATTAATGTACATATTAAGCTAAAAATATAAACTAAATGAGAACTCTTGCTTTCAATTTTACTTTTTAAACATGAAAATGATGTGTTTTTTTTTTTTTTTTTTTTTTTTTTTTTTTTTTGTAAATTCTACACACAACAAGGAAATCGTTTTTTAACTACATGTGTGGTGTTGTTGTAGTGGCTACAACAAATTTTGAAAAGTTTTATGAGGTTAAAAAATGATCACTTTGTAGCTTTACTCTCAGAGTGGCACTGCCAACGAAAAGTTCAATATTTTTTTTTGTACTTGGTTTAAGAATTTTATACTTATTTTAAGATATTCCGGGATTGATTTTCGAAAGTTATCCCATTTAGGATTGTTTTAAGTACGTTTTAATGGTTTTCGTACTTGAATTTTTGAGTACGGCTCGTACTTAAAGTAAGTATATAAAGCTTAATTTATCCCGAGTATTTTTCTTTATGTGTTGTTATTGATATTTATGCAATAAAATAATTATTTTAATATTATATAAATTAAATAGAAGGTTTCAGAGTACTACTTTGTTTGGCTGGCTTGTTAAAACATAAAAATAGTTAACTTAAAAGTATATTATCCATTCAATTTGTTTGCATCGTAGAATTAAATTATATATTTATTAAAAAAAAAAAGGTTACGGTTTTCCGTAGGTTTGGTCTTAATTTTGTGCAAGATGCACAAAGTTCTATTTTGTGCTCTGCATATAAACTTTTTTCCATTTTAAGCACACTAATTTTGTCATTCGTCGTTTAAACGGGCGACAAAATATGCATATCAGTAATTTCTTTATCGACCACTGCTCTTTTTGCTATCAGATAAAAAACACAAAGCCTAAAATACTAAATGAAAAAAATAAGTACACTGGAAATTTATAGTAAAAGTTACATTAATATCATACTTCGTCGTTGCGACGGCGCTTATGCAAAGAAAAATTTATTTAGCCAATGCGTAGACGGTAATTCATGCGCAGGCATCAAGAGTATATCAACGGCTGCCGCTATATGAAAAATCAGCTTAAAAAGTACAGAAATACAAAAAAAGAAAAACGAAATAAAAACATGCGTCGTCGATTGGGTGAAATGGTAAAAATTACGGGGACCACGGAAATAATCGTGCTTGACACTGATTTTGACTTCTTAGATGTACTCAGGTACTTCCTATTACAGATAGGACACAAACTGATGCAATGACCAGAAATAGTGGGCTTATCAAAGGATATTTTGTCGAGCCAGGTTCTAAATAGAGGCTGGCAGACCTGTTTTTTCTTTGGTAAGGAGAATGAACTTTACAGAGTTATTAATTAATTCATTTTTTAATGATGTGCTAATAATCCCAATTTTTGAATGAAAACACTGAAATTTATTGTTGTGGGAAAGCTGGTTTCTATGCGCATTTCGCTGGTTGCTTAGGCCAGCTCGTCAGGAAACTTTTTCCAAATACTTTAGAAAAGCTAAAAATATTATACAAGTAAGACCATAAAGTGAGTAAGAATTTTAAACACTCAGGTCTTACATGTAACAATATCAAAGCTTCAACAAAGACACAACAATAAACCGTCAATTTTTCTTTCTTACATTCCCCTACAAATGGCTGCTTTTTTTCCAACACGAATTGTAGTTGTAAGAGGATAGAAAGAAAAAAAAACAATATTAAAAAAAAACAAGTTGCTTAAATAAAGCAGCTTGCCATTTCAGTTTTTATTTGCCGGGCACATTTTTGTATAACCTTCTACCACATTTTAAGAGCAACATTTTATGATTAAACAAGCCACCAAACAATATTTGAAGGTATACAGTAGGCAACCCTACTATGTTTACAGTTGCCAAATAAAAAACAGATTTAATCATAATGTGGTTGCTGTGACAATGATATGATATGATTGAAGTAACCATAATATGTATGGAAATATAGCGTATAAAAATGTTTAAGGCCCAACTATAATATACATAAGCTTGCTTAAGCTTCCGTCAAAAATTAACAAAAATCCGCTCAAATGCATTTAAAAAAAAATTAAAAACATTTGATTCCGTACGGAAAGTGCGATCTGTTTCGCACTTTGCATAAGCAAATGACACATTCTTTAAACTTAACAAAAAATTACAGATATGATTTACATGTATTCGAACAGTTGTTTAAGCCAAATTAAGTATATTACAGTCGGGCCTTTAGTTATCCATGGCCGTAGAGACAAATATTTTTTTCTTGTGTGTAAAAAAAGTTATTCTCTGATTAACCTAAATAAGTTATTGCTGTATTATTGTCCTTTATTGAAGAAATAATTGGAAAAACCAAGAAACAGTGAAAATATAGAAGAAATATATCGCACTTTATCAACAACTTTTTTCAAAAAATCGACACGTTATATTCATAAGTAACTGCTGGAAAAATATCGCTGATTAAGTGCGATATATTTTCGAGGTAACCTTCTCCTTCATAGTTTTATATATTCTAAATAACTAACGAAAGTATTAAATAAATCTCCTCTTAAAACTTTTTCAATGGAGTCCACAACAATTGTGGTCAATATTTTTTAATTTTTTTTTATTTTGTTCGTAATTTATTTCACCAACAAGTAAAACTTTTTGTTGAAATTAATAATAAAAAAAAAACATATAAAGCAACAATTTTAATAAATTTTCCTTTCTTTTTCCCAATCAATTTTAGTGACCTCATCTGGGGGAGGTTTTAGAGGTTTTCTGGAGACATATTTTGGACCCAGTTCTGCAGTAGCTGCAATTCATTCGAAATATAAGATTTTACTTGTTGGAGTTAGTATAATGATATCTCTTATATTCTATCAAACAAGATAGTTTAATAAAATTTTATATTAAAGAAAAACAAATGTAAGAAAAAACTTCACTTAATATTAAAAATAAAGAAGAAAAAAAATGTAAAATTATAAATTTATACCAATGATATAATTAAATTATTAACAAATAAAAAACAAATGAAAAATTATATAATTAACAAAAAGCTTAAAAAGTTTTTTTTTTCAATAAAACAAATAAAAAAATTTTTAATATAAAAAGATGATAAAAATTGGATTTTGTTATTAAAAAAAAAAATAAATTGTTAACAAAAAAAAAATTAAATTCCATTAAAATGAAATTATGCATAAAACACACAAAAACAAACAAATACAAATGCAAACACTTACTCTATTACACACACACACACACATAGAAATAGTTACTTGCCTACAAACACAATTAACAAAAACAAAAAATGCAAAGCTTATTTAGTTAATAATATTTAGTGTGTAATTAATTTATATAATTAAATAAATAGTTGCGATAATATTGTGACAAAAAGAACAAAGTACTCGTTTTAATGTATTTAATTACATTAAAGACAACAACAAAGGCAAATAATATTAACAACAAAAACGTAATAAACACGTAATAATATTTTACTCGGCTATGCCGAATATTGTACACCCTCCACCAAGAACTAAAATAATATTTGCTTAGCCAGCATTTTACGGCAGTGGGCATTATTACTGCCCAACCCTGATTGTGATTAATTTCATGATAAAAAGCATTACGCATTAAAGGAAAGTTACAAAAATAAACAGTGCTCCCCGCATTAGTCACAAACAAACTATTGTTGCTTCTAACATAAATATTGTCACTATTAATATAATTTTATTTGTATTTTTCCATAAAATTTTTACCTTCTTTGAAAAAAATGTTTAATTAAAATTTGGCTTCAAACATTGTGTACCCATGAAAAAATAATCAATAAATTTTTATCAATTAAAAAAATTGTTGAAATAATATTTTAATTTAATTAATGTGATCATTGAATCAATTATTTTTTCAGTTGAAAGAAAATTAAAAATATAATTTTGATTTAAATAACATTTTAGTTGTTTTAAAATAAATTTTTAACTAAAATATTAATTAAATATCAAAAAAAAAACTTAATTGATTTTTTGAGTTTAAAATAAAATAGTTTAAACTTGTAGAGTTGTTGTTGTGAATAAGCCATATTTATTTAAATCAATTAACATATTGTTTGTAACGGCAAAGTTTTTTGAAATTTTCTTTTAACTAAAATTAAAAATATCATTTATTGAAAAAAAGTTTTCACCATTTTATAATTTATAGTAATCAATACAATCATTTTGGTAATAGATGCAAAATCAACAACTTGATTGCTTGATTCTATGAATTTGGTGATTAAAGACAATTTTTAATTTTTTCTGCGTAGTATATATTGTATTGTTAATTTAAACCATTTAATTCTTACTTTTAGTATCGAAATTATGATAATTTTTTCTGCGATAAGTAAATGCTTAAAATTCTCACATTCTTTTTCTTTTAATTATTAAACTTAAACATGAAATTTACGAGGTAGAACAACGCAGTAAACTAGATAAAATGTTGAGAAAGGTTCTCGCATGCTGCAGAATGGAATTCACGCAATCTTTCTTTCAGCCCATAATGGAATATATCGCACTTAATCAAGAGGGTATTATCTCAAAATTTTCTATTTTTTCACTTTTTCGCAAAAAATTTACACGGTATATTCATATCTACCCGCTGTAAAAATATCATACAATTTTCTTTACTTTTTGGTAATGAAACGGTTGGTTTTAAAATCGTTTTTCATATGCCTTCAATGTTAAATTATTAATGGTTTTGCTTCTACTGAACATTTTTAAATTTTGAGTTAATTTTTAAATTTTGCGTTAACATTCTCTTGTTCATTATATGCGATATCATATAAAAATGGACAACGGCCGAATACGGTCATGTAACAGGAATACAAATAAAAATATTAAATTACAACTTGGGACAAAAAAGCATATGGAAAAAATAAGGAAGTATAATCGGTAAAGCCCCGACCATTTCATACGCTACACCACAGTATATTCAGCGAACTTTTCGAGTGTATAACATATTTGGGACTCATGGGGAATCATAGACCCGGCAAAACAAAATTATGTTGTGAAGCTAAAATTCATACGAGAACTCTCTTTGTGACGAATATCAACTTGATGTCAATATCTATATAAGATTAGTTCGTCTTAAAGCGATTTTAATGAGGTGGCTATGGTCAGTTCGGTAACTACCAGTAAACCAATTTTGCCATTATATAGTGGCAATAATCGAAGCAATCGGCGTTAAATTTTATATCAATAACTAATTTATAAGATTGTTATGGCATTTAAAGCAATTTTTGGGAGTGCTATTTATACGGGATTTATGATCAACGATTTTAAAAATGTTTTGTAAGTTGATTTATGTTGCATTAAAATATGTTTAGAACCAATTTAATTCAAATATCAACATGATAAGATAGTTTATGGGTACAAAGACTCTGTTCCGGAAAAAAAATTGTTTGGGGGCTTGTGATATTTCTGACAGATTCTTAAAATTTTCAAAAGAATTCTTCATTATGGCAATTGAAGCATACGTGCTATATTTCATTAAAATTAAATTCAAAATTTGGACCTGAACTTGGCGCAAAAGGTTACATGAACCGACAACTAGCCAGCCGGACGGACGGACATTGACTTAGAATCACTTTCTGAGTCGATCATACACGCAAAGAAAAAACATGGTTGCGGTAAAAATATTCCAAGAGCAACATATTATGATAAGATTCATGATTGTTGTCAACATATTACGATTATTACTGAATCATATTATGACCAAAATAATATTTTTCCCTAAATCCTAATTTGTTTTTATTACATCATATTATAATTTAATGGAATCATATTGTTATGATGTTAATCATGATAATCTAAGAAGTGATCATATTATTATCCTGTTAATAATAATATGTAAATTAAATCTAAAACCGAAAAATATGTTTAATATATATTTATGCTTATTTACTTACTTGCAACCTTAACGTAAAACTGTTACAGATATTTCACACCATAATATGGTCCAACTTTAAACATAATATATTTAACCTATTCTTGTCGTAGGTCGCAATTATTTATAAATTATTTTATAGAAGTTTCATTCTCTTTCGTTAAAATGCCAGAAAACAATGGTCAATATTTTTGCACCATTTTCAAACAATATTAAAATTTTTTTAGCATTGATACTTTATTTTGTAACACTTTGCAATTTTTTTTAATGCAACCAGCAAAAACTTACATTGCAAAGTAATGAGTTAAAAAGCTAATATAACTACTATTCACTACTTATACATTGGCATTTTAATTCATTATTTTAAGACGTTGATGTCATTGGAGGCAAGTACTTACCACCCACGCTTACAAATAGGGAGTTTAATAAGTCATTACCATATTCGCTTACAAATTGGGAGTTAAATAAGTCATTACCACATCTGCTTACAAATAGACACTTCACATTGTTATCAACAAAACTGAATTTGTCAAACAAATTGCGTCTTTAATTTAATTTGATTTCTAATGCAAAATTTTACTATCCTGCATCAAGGACATATTCATACCCATTAAACCAGAGAACGATTTGATTGCAAAAACGATATGATATTTTCAGGGAAAAACGATATTATAAGGACAGGTACAATTTCAATACTATCGTTTATGATACAAGATTGATATTATATATTATAATTTATATCACCTAGACGATATCATTATAATATCATTTGGTTGATTGATTAGTGTAGTTTTTATTCAAAATTTTAATTTTAAAATACATACCAAAACCAATTAAGTATTTAAATTTTTCATATTCAAATTCATATTCATTTATAACAAATAGAAAAAAAACTAATTGTAAGAACAAATATTTATATATAAATTTGTATTAGATTTGAATAAATAAAACCTTAAATGTATTTTATTGCGAATTAATTATAAATTTCGTTAATCAGCTAATAAACAAGGGCTTATGTATCAGATTATATGTCAGTCATTACTAAGCTACTTTAATGTAATGCAGATGGTAAGAAGTTGTTATTGAAAAGTAAGTTGTTCAGTAATTTCAAGTCATTACCAAGTTTTTGCTGGGTACGTACCTACAATTTCTTTAAACTTGGTTTTTTAATCCGTATTTTTTTACTGTTTAACCACTGAATAACAAATAATTCGATAGGCATATGTAAAACATGCCTATATTCTTTGAGCCAACACTGTGCTGGTAATAGGAATATATGTGAGGAGGAAGAAGTGAGTAGTGCTTGTGGACATTTAATTTGAAGCTTTCCAAACTAAAGCCAAACTGATGACTTCTGCCGGGAATCTATTTCACATACGGCTAGTTCGACCGAGAAACGTTTTCTCTTGAACGCGTTGAGCGATATATTGGACAGTCGACAGCGAACGGATATGATCTGCTGGATTGTCTGAAGGATATGACTTCGGCCATCTCATGTGAACACTTGCAGTGGTAATACCGATAAGACAATGACGCACAACACACGACTGAATGACAGTGAATGTTGACTAAATTAGGATTTATTTTAAGAATATTACGGATAATTTTACAATATGATGGTTAATTTGAACTAGATTATGTTTATATTTAACCATTATAAGTAAGCTACAAACATTTGCATTGTTAAAATCCTATCATAGTATGATGCTTTAAGAATATGGTGGCCTTCGACCATATTTTTCTTCTACCATATTTTTCTTCCGTGTTACGTATTTTTCGAACTTCGGTTAATAATAAATTTGCGCATGCTTCTTTCGTAGTTTTTCTCGAAAATATATAGATAACAGAGTTTTTTGTAATCTAACAAATTTATGACCCGTGAATTTATATTTAACATTTTATTTTTTTATAGCTTTTTTTACTAAACCGGTTTTGCTTAACTTTAATCCCAAATTGCTTAAAAGATTTTACTCCATGAAATTTGTTTTCTGTTGAAAGTTAAAAATTGTCCTTATTTGGACGGAATTCCTCAATTGACTTAGATTTTTTATTAGAACCCAGAATATACTTTCTTTTGTCTCTTTAATTCTTTATATATTTACTTTCTTTAATATTGACTTAATATATTTTGGCGTTACGTACAGAAAGACAAGCCTTAAATGTCATTAAGTAACCCATGTATTGGTGGAGGGTATAAAAACCTTTAAATAATATAGTAATAATTCGTGTATGTAAGTATGTATGTCTGTTCATTAGTTATGACATTGTATGTTAATTTAAGTGTTTTTTACAATGTTTTTTTTAGTAATTTATTACGCAAATTTAAATTGCATAACTTAATATAAAAAAAAAAAAAACAGAGATAATTTCTAAATCATTCTGATTATAAAGATAATTAAAAAATTGATATTTTCATTGATGTTATTGTAAATAATTACAAAAAATAAAACAAATAAAACACAACTATTAAGTAATCATACACAAAATACACATGCTTAAAAAATACAAACAAATTTTGCTTTGTATTAATTAAAAATTTATTATCGATAAACTAAAATATTCAAAAATTTAAATAATAAAGCAAGAAAAAAAACTGAAAAACGTGTATAACCCAGCAAAAGTTTTTTTAATTGTTTTATTCATATTAAGAAGTTTATTTAAAGTGACATTTTGGTAAGTTTAAATTGAATACAATTTTGTTGTTAATATTTCTTTAACCTTAGAATGCTTAACAGGGTACCCGTGTATCCATTAGCGACTTTAAGCGGTTGTGGCTGCAAAACCAATGATAATAGACTATTAGCACTTTGGATCTTAAATATTAAATTTTTTGTTTTTTGGACCTACGCAATCATACAACCGCGGTTCCCGTGTAGCCATGAATTTTTATATTAAAAAATAAGCGAATTAAGAGGCCGTTAAAAGACTTTTTTTAATGAAATTTCTTCTTAAAACAACTTTTATGATTTTTACGAAAAAAGGTGTAAAATTGGCCCAAAAAAAAAGCAGCTGGAACATTAACATCTTTCACCAAAATTATCCTCATAAAACTCCACAATATAGCTCTGACAATAAGAATTCTCTTTGACATTTATTAACAAAATTTTATTTTTATTTAGTATAATGCTCCATTTGACCAAATAATTAAATTTTGGCCCACTGTTAAATAATACAGACCAGCTGGACTATAAGCGGTTTTTTTATCATGGTGTTATTTTTATTTTGACAATAAAGCATGGTAAGACAGTTTGTTACGAATTTCGAATTCCGACTTTTAATAAATTGAAATCGGGCAGAAAGTATCGTTAAAATATATAAAAAAGTAAAAATATTAGTATTGTGGTTATTTTATTGAACTATTAATGGTTTTTAATCCAAATTTAGATATTCTTCAATTAGGCCTAAGTTCATTGAATTTAATTTTCATTAAATTAATTTTATGAAAACAGGAATTTTATACATGAAATTAATTAAAATGTTATTGATAATTTTTCATTCTTGACTGCGCTGAGATTTGAACCTAGGCTTTCACGGACAGGTTGCCCAGACTAGTTTCGATTGTAACCGCACAATCTCCTCAGTGGGGTTTGCCGTTTTACTCACTCGGCTATTGAAGCCGGATGACGTTAATAGTCAAACATAGGGAGATCGGACGGTTATTATTCGACCGGTTTTAACCGGTTATTTTAGCTTTGCCCAAGTCGGATATTTTAAAATGCTCATTTTTCGAATATCAAATAAACCGGTTATTTTGATATAATAAACCGGTTATTTTAGTAATGTGTAATTTATATACATTTTTCTAGCTCTTGTTGTAGATGTACCGGTAATTTAAGTATTTTTCTTATTGAATATTGGCCAAACTTAACTTTTTATGAAGAATGTCAAAACAAAATGTAACAAAGGTCAAAAAACATTATGAGCACTGTAAATACAAATCGCTTATAAAAGCGTGTGTTCTTGTAGAAAAAAACCAAAAACTATTCAAAATACTACAAAAACGTATGCAGTTAAAAAGTATATAGTAATTTGTGCAAGAGTATTCTAAAAATTAAATATATTTTTATATAAAGATTATCTCTAGATATTTTTCGAACGCGATTGAAAAGACAAAGTTAGGTGCTTGAGGTGCCCTAAAATGATAAGTTACAAAGGTTCTTCCATGTCACGACTTATTAATCACCTTTAATTAGTCTACATGCTTGACATTAATGTGCTCTAAATAAAACTTAGCTCCGTTCGAAGAAGTTCTTAAGAGACGACAAATAAGAACTTACTAAGATACTTTTTTTTTTTTTCTTTTTCTCAGTATTTATTTATTGAATCTTCATATACTAAATATGAACTAACAATAATTAATCAAATCTTAACCTAATATTTGATTTATGTCCTGCCAGTGCCGGACAAAAACGATTTCGTCATCACGGTTTCTGTTCACATGTGTAGGTGTTTATCGCTCATCTGATTGGGTGAGTGCTGCAGTGTCTCTTCTTCTTAATCGAGTGTGGCCGCCATAATTTAAAATATTTCGTGCTAATGGGTTTGGGTGCAGTTCCAGCCTTTTTAAATAGTTTACTGCATATTTCGTTATCATAGTTTTTACTAATGGCACATTGAGATCCTTGTGGATATTTGAGTTTTTGACGTACCAGGGGGCGGCTGTGATTATTCGAAGAAGTTTATTTTGGCGCCTTTGAATTTTTTCGATGTTAGAAGCCGAGGCAGTGCCCCATAACTGAATACCGTAGCACCAAATTGGCTTTAAGATAGAGTTGTAAAGTAGAAGTTTGCAATCGAGGCTGAGAACAGAATTTCTTCCAATAAGCCAATTTATTTGAATTGCTTTTAGTTTCATTAACTTACTAAGATACGCTGCAAAAAATTAATCATTGGGTGAAATATTAGCCCGTTGTGTTGCCGAGGACGAAATGCCCGTTAATGCACTAAAAACTCTTAAGTAGTTCTAGCATCTCTTCATGCTGAAAACTACAACATTTCGGCGGTATCAACGATTTGGGAAAAACTTCTACCCGTTTTATTTATTAAAACACCAAGAACTAAAAAACAAAATTGAAGAAATCAAACAATGTCATGCAATGTTTTAAAATGTAGTCGACGAATTGACCAATATTTTACACAAAAAGAATGTTCAGTTCACTATTCGTTTCTATAATGCTGAAACAAAATAATTTGAAATATATAATCCTGGCTTAGAGGTTTTGTTTGCAACTTTTGAAAAATATGGTTGATTTATATAGACATGCTTAACCACCAACAAATTAAAACTGATTCAAAATAAATTTGAGAGAATATTTCAAATAATAACTTTATAAAATTCCTATCATTTATTTGCTTTTGCAAAACGTTTGTGTAGATCAAATGTCATTCAACAGTTTCTAAATTACATAATACAAATATCTTCGTACAAATAAAGTTTAGTTTGATCAATTTACTGGTCCCACTTTTCTTGGATTTTATCGTCAAATATTTGTAAGGTCTGATTTAAGTGATATCTATGTATTTTGTTAGTTCCTTACCTTTGCAAATTGTTTTGTTTTTATTCAAATTAACTTTTTATTACAAAAACTTATTTCATTTTTGTGTTTTTATGTATTCGAATTAAAACCGGTTAACCGGTTATTTAAAAAATGCTTAACCGAAAACCGGGTTTTTTAAAATAGCAACTATTCGTAATATTCGAAAACCGGTTATTGAAAAATGTCGAATAATCGATCTCCCTAGTCAAACATCAACCATTAAACCAAATGGTATTTCACCTTGGTAGATCGAAATTTGCTTTTGAATGAATGATTATCTATTTTAATTGATTTACATGTTCTTCCTAACTTCTGTTTTTTCGTACCTTTTGTCAAGAATTCTTCTTGGAATCCAAAGTACCATTTTTTTTGATTTTCATGTTTTTGTCTTTCTTTTTTCTTGTTGACCTTTTATGCACAACTTGAAGGACAAATGTAAACATAGCTCGTGCCTTAGCTGTTAACAACATTTTCATTAAATTCAATGAACTTAAGCCTATTTAAAAAATATCTACATTTGGATTAAAAACCATTAACAGTTCAATAAGATTACCACAATACTAATATTGTTAACAGATAAGGCACGAGCTATGTTTACATTTGGACCTAATAAGTAGTTCTTGAGTTCGTTACCAGCAAGTAAATATTCAGTACTGAAAACAACACAACTAATAAGTAGTTCTTGAGCTGATTATTAGTAAGCAAATATACAGTAGTAAAAAAAATAGAAGCAATATATACTTACTGAGGTCATTACTAGTAACTACTTATTGAGGTTTTCAGAACAATGGCAATTGTAATGACAACTCCTTACCAGGTTATGTATGCAATAACTACTAACTTTTACGAAATTTAAAAAACTTTTTCCTGGGAATATATGCAAAAAACTTTTTATAAATTTAAAGACAACAACATAATTTTTCAGAAAAGTTAACTTTACATTTGAAGGCAGGCTTTAAATGTAAATTTGTGAAAAAATATTTGGTGTATGAATAAATAGTGGTTAGCGCTCTTACATTATACGGTTACGATAATACGGCGAATACTTTCTCAAATATAAGTGTTCATCATACGCCAGAGTACATTTTAGTTAATAACCATATTTTTAAGTACATAATGCTAGGGATGGGCAAATTGAAAAAATATATCGATATTTATCGTATCGATAGTTTTTAAGAGTATAGATATTTATTAAATAAAAATATCGATATATCGATGTATCGAACTTATTAAGGTGAAATTATTACCAAATTTAAAAACTTTATATACCTATGTCAATACATATGTACAAACATATTACATGTAATTCCATTCTAAATTTTTATGGTTTCTTTTTATTTTAAATTTACTGCCTGTCCCTCGATTTCGAACGAAACTTTCATTCGCTTAACTTTTATTTTTGACAAAATTCAATTTTAAAACTTTTAAGGTAAGTTATGCGAACGACGTTTTTGTTTGAAATCGAGGGACCGGCAGTTAATTCTACAAAACCAAAAAATTTAAAAAAAAAAGTGAAAAATACAAAATAGTTTTTATTTAATCGCCGTATGAAATTATGGCGATTCTTTAAATAATTCTAGGAACCCTTTCCAGAACATTTTTTCTGCGTTAATTTTTTTTTTGTCATCTCTTAAAAAGCCGAGACAAAACTGAACTGTGTAAAGGCCATGTCTGATAAAACTTTTGCTTCGCGTTGCGTTACCGATTCGCTTTGACATCTAAGATAAAATATACATACTTATACGAAACATGTCACATAAAGTACTTTCAAAGCGGAGCGAAGCAAAAAGTTAGCCAACTCTAATTTTTTGCGCGCTTTGACAATTGGCTAGTATAATTTTCTTTTTTTTTTAATTTTTTTTGCCAAATTCAATTCCAAAAAACCGTCCAATTAAATTTTTAACTTCTATTTTTATAACAATTAATTAAATGTACAAATTACTAACCGCTTTTATAAGTAAACAAACAATGTGTGAGTGTTGTCAAAGTTTTCATTGTGTCAACACCTTTTGCTTTGCGTTTTTCTGCCAAAGGTAGAAACGCCACGCAAAGCGACAAAGTTGTATCTGACACGGCTTTAATTTATGAAAATGTACAATGGAAAAGCGCCGTTATTTTCGTTATATTAGTTAAAAACATATGATGCAATTCTTAAAAAACAACAGAATTGTAAGCAGTTGAGCAACAGTTAAAATGTTGAATTTTATTGTAAAAAGATCTTAAAAATATCAAATTCGATATTCGTAGATAAATATCGATGTATCGATATATCGGTATTTTGAATATCGGCGAATTATATCGATTATGATTTTTTAAATATCGATATTTTGATATATCGATATATATTTTGATATATCGATATTTATTGCTTATCCCTACATATTGCTAACCGTTAGTTAGCAAAATCTTAACTTTAAGCTCATGATAAGAGGAATATTAGAGAGTTTTTTTAAATCTACTTTGAGCGTAATTATATCTCTAGGGGAAAGGGAACTAGCACCAAACTTGTCACGTGTTAGTTCTAAAGTGGTAGGGACCGGTTCTAGTTCTAACACTTTATATGAAGGGAACTTGTCCCCTAAACATCTATTAATCTATATTGTAACGTTCCTGACTGACTGACTGACTGCCTGACAGACTGACTCACTGATTCATCATCGCACAACCTAAGAGCCTAAAGCTTAAAACTTGAGATTTGGACCAGCGGTTGGCCTCTTCCCAAATCGATCCACCAAGTCGGGATTTTTGGAAATTTAAATGTTTAGGTGGTAAAAAAAGGGTCAAAACGGGTAAATTCGGTTACCTTATATCTCCAAAACTAAAAAAGATGCAAAAAAATTTAATACTTATCCTGTCTTCATAAAAATAATTTAATGAAAATTAAATTCAATGAACTTAAGCTTAATTAAAAATATCTAAATAGCTGGTACTTTTGTGTCACCCCATCTATCTTTTAAACCCATAAACATAGAAATAAGGGTTACATCAAATTATCTAAAAAATACAAATACGAATTTGTTACTTTTTCGGACGCTTAAGGGGTGACACCGTAACTATTTTTGGTACTTTTCTTACAAAACCTTTTTCTTTATTCATTGACATACGTATTAAATTATGGGCACCCCCTACAATATTGAAATTTTTTATGCTTCAATGGGGAGAAAAAAAGAACCAAAGAGGAAAAATATGGAAATTTAATTTCTCACTTTATACAAATACGAATTTGTTACTTTTTCGGACGCTTAAGGGGTGACACCGTAACTATTTTTGGTACTTTTCTTACAAACCCTTTTTCTTTATTCATTGACATACGTATTAAATTATGGGCACCCCCTACAATATTGAAATGTTTTATGCTTCAATGGGGAGAAAAAAGTACCAAAGAGGAAAAATATGGAAATTTAATTTCTCACTTTAGCTTTTTGGTTCTACAACTGGCGGGTTTTTTAATTATCGGTAATATTGGACTTAGAAACATAAACTTCAACATGCAATGTGCTGAGTGGATTAGATCCTATGAGGGTAGTTTTTGGTACTTTTTGCTCTTCAACTGGTACTTTTTGAATTTCCATTAGTATCAAACCTAGAAACGTAAAATTAAACATGGAATGTCCTGAGTGAATGAGAATTTGTTAGACGGATCCTTTCGGTACTGTTTCGTTATTTAACTGGTACTTTTTTAATTTTCGTTAATATTAGACCTATGAACATAAAATTTAACATGCATGGTCCTGAGTCAAAAAGAATCTGTAAAAGGGCTTTTTGGTTCTTTTTTGTTCTTAACTGGTATTTAAATTTCCGTTAGTAGTGGACCTAGAAACATAAAATTCAACATTAAATGTCCTGATTGGACAATAATCTATAAGAGAGAAATTTGTTGTACTTTTTTGGTTTTTAACTGGTACTTTTTGAATTTCCGTTGGTATTGGCCCTAGAAACACAAAATTGAACATCCAAGGTATTGACTAAATGAGAATCTGTTAGTGGGGCTTTTTGGTCTTTAACTGGTACTCTTTGAGTTTCCGTTAGTAATGTACCAAGAATCGTAAAATTCAACATTAAATGTCGTGAGTGAGCAAGAATCTATAAGAGGGATCTTTTTGGTACTTTTGCTTTCTCTAACTTTTACCTTTTGAATTTTCGTTAATATTGGATCTACAAACATAAAATTAAGCATGCAATGCCCTGATTGAATGAGAATCTGTAAGAGGGGCTTTTGGTACTTTTTGTTCTGTACCTGGTACTTTTTGAATTTCCGTTAAAATTGGACATATAAAGATAAAATGAAACATGTAAGTTCCCAAGTGAATGAGAATCTGTAAGAGTGGTCTTTTGGTACTTTTTCGTACTGCATTTTTTCCAACAGGTACCTTTTGAATTTTCGATACTATTGCCTCTACCTAGAAACATGCAAGTTCCAGAGTTTATGATAATCTATAAGGGGAATTTTTAGTACTTTTTCTTTCTCTTACTGGTACTTTTTTAATTAAAGTTTTTCTTTTTTAATTTAATACTTATTGTTGTTCATTATATAAAAAACGCGAACCGGTGTCTGGTACTATTTTGAAATTCGGCCCTTTTAGCGAGTAAAAGGGTAAAACCTGTATCTTTGTATTTTTTTGTCTCCCATTTATCGTGTAAATCAATGCACATAGAAATAAAAATTGTATAAAATTCGTAACTTATCTAAAAAATGCAAGTGCAAATTTTGTTGTTTTTTCGAAATTCGAACGTTTAAGATGTGGAAATCGTACCTAATTTTTCCAAGATATATTTTCTCCATCTATTTATCGTTCATCGCACAGCCAAAACGCGTGAAGCTAAAAAGTTGACATTTGGACCGGAGGCAAGCCTCTCGCCAAATGGACCACGATTAAGCGGACAGGTGTCTAGCACTTTTTTGAAGTAAGGAGTAAACGGGTAAAAACCTGTATTTTGAAACTTTTCTGGTACGCCATCTATCGTTTAAACCAATAAACATAGAAATAAAAATATCACAATTAAAACTCATTTTAAATATACAAATTTGGTACTTTTTCGAGATTCGATCCCTAAAGGGGTGAAATTCGTTCCTAATTTTGTTACTTTTTTCAAATATTTTTCTTAATCGATCTTTATTTCACTTATCCTAAACTCCAGAAGCTAAAATGTTGACATTTGGACCGGAGGCCGGGCTCTCGCTAAATCGATCCCGCTAAAAAAGACACCAAAAAAATTAAGTACTTATTGTTGTTCAATAAAAAAAATTAGCGGACAGGTGCCTGGTACTTTTTTGAATTCTTGCCTTTTTGGGGAGTAAACGGGTAAAACCTGTATTTTTAAACTTATTTGTTATACCATCTATCTTTTAAAGCAATAAATATAAATAAAAAATATATTACTTTCGTAACTTATCTAAAAAATACAAATACAAATTTGATGCGTTTCGAAATTCGAAAGTTTAATGAGTTAAAATCGTCATAATTCTATTATTTATTTTTTTCAAAATATTTTTCTTCATCTATCTATATAATATAAAATTGTAACCTTACAGACTGATTCATCATCGCACGTCCTAAACACCTGAAGCTAAAATGTTGAAATTTGCCCGGGAGGTTGGCCTCTCGCCAAATCGGTTCTCTAGGATGGGAGTTTTGGAAAATTTTTTGTTGAGAGGGTAAAAAAGGTAAGAACGGGAAAATTCCATAACCTCATGTTCATTGAAAAAATAAGCGAATTGGTGTCTGATACTTTTTTGAAATTCGACCCCTTTGGGGAGTAAACGGGTCAAACCTGTATTTTAAAACTTTTTTACCACGCCATCTATCTATTAGACCAATAAATATTGAAATAAAAAAATATCACATTCGTAACGTATCTAAAAAATACAAATAAAAATTTGGTACATTTTGGAAATTCGAACGTCTGAGAAGTAAACATCGTACCTATTACAAAGAAGCGGTTAAAACCTTAAAACATAATCTATGGCGTGAAAATATGTCCAGGAAAGAAAAGGAGACGCTAACGAAGTAGCGGGTTAAATGCTAGTATGTAATAAAATCATTTTCAGTTTTGGTGACCATTTTTAAATTATCCAACAACACAAAGTTCTAAAAATATATCAGTTTACCACCTCCTAGGCCAACACCATATTAATATAAAAAGTTATAGAAACTGTTAGAACAGCCACTTCACGCACAAAGTCCAAATCAAATGAATAGTTTTTTGTCAATTACCGTTCCTCTGGAGTAACTACACTTTAAACATTTTATTACCACTTAAGTGACATGTCTTGTTTTCACCTATCACAATTCGTTCCGTTTTATTATAATATTGTGTACACTGGTCACGGGATAAGTGCTTTACGACCAATTGACACAAATTTTCCACAGGTATTTTACCAGGGCTTAAAAAACTGCAGTCGAAAACAAAAACTGTCGAACAAAAAACGAAAGTTTGTTTACAAATTTTCTCTTTTCCATTTGGATTGACAGCTATTGTTTACATTTAATGAATTAGAAGGTAAAGCAACAGTTTTCTTTGTTTTTGCCAATGAGAAATGAAGAAGTGGAAGAAATGGCAGTTTTTAAAGTTTGACTGCAGTTTTTAAATGCTGGATATTACTACGACTGTAGATTTCAATAGTATATAATCACTACTTTGTGAATGCATTTTCCATATTGGAAAGGTACAAATTTGTATTTCAAAAAGGTTCCTTTTATTTGTTAAACAATATCATGTTAACTTTTGAATAAAAATTGGCTAAGGACCATAAATTTAAAAAATTGCTAAATACCAATAATCAACATTCATTTGTTTAAAGACATATCAAAATCATTCTTCTCTGAAGTGTTTTTATTAATTTATTTTGACTTGCATAACTATAATAACATTTTACGTATTACTGATAGAAACATTTATACGATATATGAATTGTGATAAAGGTTTATGAAAGAAAACTTGAATTGATTTTTGGATTACACTTTGCAATTATTCATGCGTGCAAAAATAACTTGTATATATTTGAATCTAAGCTCTATACCGAAGTTTAAAAGGATGTTTGAAAGGATTGAACATTAATATTCTTCTCAGACCCAATTAAGTGTGTATTTTATGGATACTTATGAATAACGGAGTTGATTTAATGATGCCTGTCTATTCATCCCAAGTGTAATGATGACCAGGTTGATTGCTATTTAAATAGGACTAGATCGGTCCACAAAAGGTTTAGATATGAAACAAAATAAAAATTCCTATAATTTTTACCCAGAAAACTTCACATTTTGAACTATTTATGAACTTTGTTCACCTGAAATAAACTTAAGCCATGGTCACACTTGGGAAATATTTGACGTAAAAACACGTGACCAACAGACAAGATAATTTATAATTGCAATGTGTTTTTTGATTATAATACTACATTTTACAATATACTGTTTTTTACTATGGGTAGCATTATAATTATTTTTATTTTGTGATATTAAGACCATGTTAAATCTCATGAACTATTTTCAAAAGTAGTGGTTGTGTTTATTTAGTCAAATATTTAATAAGTGTGACCGTAGCTTAAGTAGAATTCTGTAGTAGAAATTAAAAATAATAAGGGTTTTCATGAAATCGCTTAAAATTGTCATTTGTGCAATACAAAAATAAATGTAAAAAAAAATTATAAATATAAAAGTTTAAATTTGTATTTAAATGTGACATTATTGAAGAATTTATTGTTTGTGATTTATAAGCACTTGGATTTTTCATTGAAAATAATGGTGAGCAGTAAAAAAATCTGTTTGTATAAATGCAAAATTTAACAGCGCAAGCATACGAGTCAAAATTTTTGGGCAATTTTACGAAGTTTGTGCAATTTAATTCTCATACAATTCTTGACAGTTCATTTGCGAGGGCGTAAAAATGCCCAGTTTGCACAGATTGCGAGACTTTTAAGCGTTATCATGAAAACCCTTAATGTTTATAAAAGACCGGGCTGTACCGATAGCAAAATTTTTTCTTCCTGAAATAATGTTTTTTGTATAATAGCGCCCATACCATTTGGCTATCAGTACAAAATTTTCGTCAGATATTTTTAATACATTAGGAGCATTAAATATTGAAAATGCGCCAAACTGCTCTATTATTTCACCTGGTCCTGATACAAGCCTAATCCCGAATTTACAGTTTTGGTATCGGCATACCCGAATGCAACACTGTTGCCTATTCCCACTGGTATCATAAAAAAATACGCTAATGTTGGGTATAAAATTAATTCTTTATCTTTGAAAGCAATCTTCAATATAAATTTATATTTATTAAGCTCTTATACATAATTGGGATCAAAAATTAATATATTAACGCCCCAAAAAAACTGTTCCATTTACTTACACTAAGCAAATAATTATATTAAATAACGATAAATACATATACATATGTATATGTATACACAACAACAATGTAATTAAAATATAATACAATTGAAAAATTTTTGACAAAAACCAGTAGATATCACTCATTTTCTGCAACAACGTCATAAGTCAAAAATCGCAAATTTTGACTTAATATCATTAATGCTTAGTATATCAGGTGTTGTATGAAGTCGTAATTATTTCATATGAAGATATTGTAAACTCAACTCTTGAGAGAAGAATAAAATTATCTTTTTTCCATTATGTTGTGTATAAATTTACCCCCATATTCATAAAAAATATTTTAGGTTTATAGCAGGTTAATGAAAAGAATTTTCTATGAAAATTTGTTTAATAATCCTTTTATTAATCAAAAATATTTTTTATGAATATGGGGGTAAATGTGCTATTTTCACAACTCAAGTGATTGAGCGCGTAGTAAAAATTATACGAAAAGCACTCAGTTTTTTTTTTTTTTTTTGTTTAGTGTTTTTAATATAAATTTTACTACACGTTCAATTACTTGTGTTGTGAAAACAGCACATACAACCTCTAAGTCGTTTTCTGTAAAATTAATATTTTTGAATTATGCCGATGTTTCAGCAAATAAGCGATATATGAGTATTAATGAACAATTTAATTAATGTTCATTTTATTTTGTAAACAATATTATATGTTTTCGCTTTATTTTTTTATAATTAAAGCATTGACTGCTAAGTGGCAAAAAAAACAACTTAAAAGCAAACAAAATAAAAATCTTGCATATATTTATAGGAATTTAATTATGCTGTAACAATCAACAATGTGCAACAACAGCAAATGAATATGAGAAGGCTGTAAACAACACTCAATCACGATTTTAATCATACTGATGTTTTTATTAATAAATTTTAATATTAACGAAAGTACGAAAAACCAACAAACAAATAAATTCTCACGAATACCAATTAACATAAAACAAAATACTAAAAATATGTGGACGGTAATGTTCTTTAAAAATTACAGTTATTTATGCAAAAAAAAAATTAGTGTGCACATTACAAGTTTATAACTCTCGCTTGGTGCTGAAAGGGCCAATGTCAAAATATTTACTTTTGACAAATTTTAAATTAAAATTTTCTTATTATTGAAGATTTCTTAGTGAAATGCGCTGGCAAGACCTTAATGAAGCTATTTTGGGTAAAACTAGACACCAAATGTTATGGTTAACTCAAAGCAGAAAAATGTTGACATTGACCCTTTTAGCACTTAGCCACAGATACATGTTTCTCCTGTTCATTATTTATTTCCATCAGCCATGTTAGGAAAATCGATTCCGAGTGAAATCGAATTCCAATTAATCCTGAAAACAATCAAAATTTCATAAAAATATTCTCTTTTATGTACTTCATACTTTGAGTGCCAATAATCTTTTCCAGAACTACTATTAAAATCAGGAAAAAAAACTTGTAATTTTAATAAAAATTTAACTGAAAATATACATCGACTTAAATTTCACTCGATTTCAAATTTGAGACCATAGCTGATTACACTTTGTTAAAAATTCGAAAAAAGACTAATGGCCATTTCACCAATTCTATTTAAATTATTTTTTTTGGGTTACGACCAGCACTCAGGGGATGACTCCTACTTATGCGTTGCATTGTGTTGAAACTAGGAAAAAAAAAGGTTATGGGAAGGAGGAAAGAGGGACTAGTGCTTGTGAACATTCGATTTGAATTTATTCATGTTGAAAGTGAGAGGGAAGACTTCAGCAGGAAGGTTATTCTACATACGAACAGTCCGGCCAAAAAATGAATTTTTCCAGTAATGCGTTGTACGATTCACCGGCCAATCGACCACAAAGGGATGGGCTATAGAGCAAAAAATTTTATCCGAACACATCCCATTGTAGTAACAATAAAACAGGCAAATACAACCCACATTGCGAAATTGCTCAAAGGAGTCAATAGAATTGGAGGCTCTACTGTCTCCAATGAGCACCTTCGCCCTCTGCTGCACACGCTTCTCGTTTGAATATGGTCACCTCCAACAAAACTATTTTTAAAGAACATTTTTGAATTATTATTATAATTTACCATAACATGTTTAGAAGCAACCATAACATGATTGTGGCTTCGTGATGGAGGACTACTTTAACTATGATATGGTTGCCGGTGACAATAACATGGTAAAATTCACCATAATATGTTTTAAAATTTTCGTTAAAAATAGTTTTGTTGGAGGTGACCATATTGAAATATGTTTTTCTCTGCATGTAACAACTCATATAGTGAATCTCTGAGAAAGCTCGATATAATTCGAGATAAATTATCACCGACGCCAAATGCAACAACCTTTGACAACAATGCACCATGCCAGACTCTGTCAAACACCGTGGAAATATCAATTTATGTTTAAAATTCCATTTTCATGTCAAATAAAAATAGAATTATGTGAACAACTATATGTAAATACGAATTGATATTAAAATAAATTGGTGAAATTGGGCATAAGTGTAGGGCATACTTCAGAAGATAATTTTGTAATTTTTAGAAATTTGACTACACCTCAAAAATCGAAAGTTATCGATATAAAACGAGCTTTTAAATATTGTAAAAAATGTTCTATTTTTCGATAATGTATCTTTGAAATGTTGTTAAATCGGAAATTGATTTGTTATTTTGCTGTTGCTTTCAACAGAAATTCATGTACCGTTTTTAAGTTTTCAACGCTACAAGCTATGCAGCGTTTGAAATCTTAAAGCGCAATGTGAACTTCTGTATGAAGCACCAACAATAAAATTACAAAATATTTATGACATTGTTTGTGCTTTCAATGTAATTGCGTTGCGTTTTACAAGGGCCTAAATAATTTAAAAAATTATTCTCTGAATAACAACTTAAAAATCTTGGTGGCGTATCGTGACAGAAAATATCCTTTCCTGTCGAAATACCTATACATACAGGTATGTGATGGAAATCGATTTGGAAAACGAAACGATTTGAAAACGATAATATCGTTTTTAGAATCTTTTAAAATTGATGTCTTATACATATTCCTCTTATTTTTTTTAAAATCGATAGATTTTCATCACATACCCGATAGTGAGCTTCGAGCCACCAGCAACGTTACAGCTTATCAAATTTACGCCAAAAATACACTGCATTCGCCAGGAAGCCTACATGATCTTATATCTTTATCCTCAAGGTAGACAACTGTGCCCTTGCCCCTTATCCCCGAATCATCAGCAAACATAGCAAACCCCTCATTTAATCTGCCCGGACCACCTCTCCCTAGATGGTAATTCTACCCACGGCAAATGCCCAAAGTCGACCCTAGTTCCTACGTAAGATCCGCGATCAATGAATCTCGAAATTTCCTGACAGTTCCAGTGCCCACAGTCTAAGAAGACTTCTAGCTGCTGTTCCCTTATGTACTGGTCACAAGTCAGAAAATGTAGAATAACATTCAAAGCCGCTTTTTGAGCGCATCTCATGTCCTCTGTAATGCTGATCGAAGCACACCTCTGTGCCTTAGACATGAGGTCTTTCCGACCTTCCGGCCTCATTGCTTCCCACCAAATCCGATGCATCCAAATGTAAGAATGGGTGTCACCACCAATGTGTAAGCCATCCTACTACTAACGACCTGAGTCCCTAGTTCCTACCGATCGATAATCTGCAAGCAAAGTGAGTATTGCGACCCCTCTAAAATAATTTATTCTTCGATTAATACTCATAAGCAGAGAAGACAAAAAAAAGCAAAAAAACAAAGTGTTTACAGCAAAAAAAAAATATATAAAAAAAGCACAAAAATTTAGAAAAAAAGCATTTTTATTTTTTAATATATACGTTTAAATATAAAAAATTACAGTTATTCTATTTCTTCAGACTCGTGAAAACAGTTACAATAACCAGTCATGTGGGCTTTTATATTTGTAAACGTCATTTTTCTTCGTCTTTCTGTTAAAAGTGAATTGTATAAGGAAAAACTTCATTCTACGTCGACGGATGTTGTTGGAGCAAATTTATATTTCAAAATTTAATTTCGTCATCAGGTTTAGCACCAGTTTGAAGAATGTTGTTTATTTGTAAAATTTGTTTGAACCCCGGATTTCTTTGAAATACTGCATTAAATTTCTTGATATATTTTTTGTCGTGTAGACTCTCAAGTGCTTCTCGTACATTTGACACAATATTTACACTTTTGTGAACAGCTAACCCAACTGTTTGTAGCTTTTTTTATAGAAGACACAATAATTGAAAAATTTTTTTTGATAAACGCAAGCTGGGAGCTTAATCCGGGCAAGTAATATATTTCCTTGGCGTGCGCGATCGAATCTGAGTCTTCAGGTTTCAGTTAAGAAATAACAGCCTTTACTTTATCAAGGTATTCTGCATAATGCATTGTGGCTTCTATCCAAGTACCCCAACGTTTAGAAATGGGAACGGTGGAAGAGCCAAATTGGGATTCATTTGTCAAAATAACTGCTTTCTACGAGGAGCCTATGGAAATTAAAATTTTAGTTTGTATGTGTGTAAATACGAGTTATTGAAAAATTAACTTAACAAAAACGGATTTGGTACAAGATATTAATTTATTTACATGCTGAAACTCTAAGCGTATGAAGTCAGCAACACGATGAACTCCATGAGCAAAACATGTCAAATGTATCATTTAGGATACATTATCCTAAGGGACAAAATTCCACTTAACATGTATGCCGCTGCATCAGTTACCATTAGCAATATTTTGTCGTATTGAATGCCTAGATTAAATTTAAAAAAAAACATAAAAATATAAAAAAAATTATGAATCAAATATTCACTTACCATCAGGCCATTAAATTTGTAATGAATCGTTGAAGAAAGTTGCAATAGAAGCCCCATTTGCATTTTTGAGAACACCCATGTTCAACAGAAATCCATATACATATATTTACCTGTATTCTTTTCACGTATTTTTCCAAAAGCTTCCCTATACATTTGAGGTATGTATTTACCTCGAATAGAACTTTCGCTTGGAACTGACAAATTGGCGTACTTTTGAAAGATGTTTTTGAACTGGTATGGCTTACTTTTTTTTACTGGTATATTGGTCTTCAACAAAAGTTTACATATATCTTCATGAAATGTATTGGCAGTAATAGTAACAGGAAATTCCGTTATAAGTTTTTGTGGACGATTTTCTTGGCAAGCAGCTAATTTGTGTTTTTTGTACTAAAATGTTGCGCCACATTGCACTTCTTTTCGCTATTAATTTTACTCGAACACACATTACAAAAAAGCCAATCTTTTTCAACTTTAAAAACTTCAGCATACAATTTTACCATTTTTAGCATAAATAACATATTTGACTTTTCTTTCGGCATTTATTTTTTATTATTTTTTCGTTCACAACGGCCGGTTCACTTATTTTGTTTTAAACTTAAATAAGTTACATGGCTGTTTTTTTTTTTTGAGATGGGAAGTTTATTAATTTTAGTTGTAATAAAGCGTATTGATTTTGGCCCAAAAACGTTGAGTCCACAACTAACATATTTTTGTTTTAACCAAGAAAAAGGTTGTCAATTATTTTTTTTCTCATGCTTTCTCAAAAAAATATTTTTTATGTAAAAATTATGTCAAAAAAGTTATTTTACAGCAAAAACATAGGAAAAAAGCAAAATAAGCACCATAATATCAAAAACAGCAAAAAAAGCAAAAATGGGCAAAAACAGCAAAAAAGAAGCAAAACAGCAAAAAAAGCAAATTTGTCTTCTCTGCTCATAAGTTATGTTATATAATATTCAAAAGAAGTGAAAGAAAAAGTACAAGATATTAAGCCACTGCCATATATATTGCCTTCCTATGAAAAAATGGCACAAGTACCACAACTCCAAAATTAGGATAACAGCAGACTCTGAACATTCAATGTGTTTCCGATTTTTATGTCAAGCTTAAAAGATCTATTATAGTGACTGAAAAACGTTAAGCAAAATGGTCACATCTACCACCTCTAGCGTGTTTCCTAGACAAAAAGTCTTATATGCGATTATAAGCCATCATTCACACCACTAAAAGAACAAGTGAAAAATTGTACATCCCCGAAAAAAATTGCTATACCATCTGCTGATCAAAACATACCGTCAACGTCACCATTGCCTAGTTATAACTGTAGAACGTGCCTCGCGACTATTATTAGAATCTTAATATGTTCAACTGACAAAAATTGCTTGACTAGGAAAATAAATATACACACATATACACAACATCTCCAGATTTTGAGCAAATATTTGTACAATTTGATTTTCGTAAGATTTTTTTTTTTTTTTTTTTTTTTTGAGAGACTACATTTTCTCTACTTTATCATCAAAATTTCCCCTGTCTGTTATAGTAATAAAATCGAATCAAATAATATAATTTTAAATAATTTTTGAGATTTTTCAAAAATACTAAATTTTAAGACAAGTAAGATAAAAGACATAAAACTTAAATATTTCAAAACAACTAAAATGGAGATGCGACTTTCTTTCTTACACTGATAGAAAAAGCGTCATAAAGCTGATGTATTTTGACATCAGTACTATGACAAGCGTCTTCGTTTTTAACCCCATGACACTCTACATTGTTGTGATGTCAGCCTTAGCATTGCTCAAATTGCTCAAATTGTCATCAGGGTCAAAAATTTAAATAACGTCATCAATGGATTGACACATCGGCATCACAGAAATGACAAATTGGAATCAGTTTAATAAAACATGTCATCCGTGCGACGACTCAGGAACATCGTAGAAACGAATCATTATGCTCAATTTAATGACAGTATATCATTAGGCTTGACTTATGTCAAATTGAGAGATACATGTTTGTTTCATTGTTTACGAATGAATTCTCTATTTTACGATACCAGCAGCATTCCCGATATGGTTTTTGTAATTATACTACTCTGAAAATTTGATGTAATCAACTAAATAATTTAAAAAAATATAATATGGGTATCTTTGGTTCTCATTTTACTTTTTAAACATGAAAATAATTTTAATAGTACACATAATATGGCATCGAATCAATGTAAATGTAGTCATAGCAGAGATGGCGCATAAAATATGATACAATTTTATGATGACGTTCGTCTTCATTGATGCCATTTGTAATAACATTTATGTCACAATTCTGACGTTAGGGCATCATCGATATGAAGAGGCATTTTTATATGACTGTAGGAGGGCAGTATAGCAATTTTATTTTTTATATTTTACTAGCTGACCCGGTCCGCGTTGCTGGCCCTAAGCAAACGTTAGTGTTGTATTACCAGACGATTTAAATTGATCTTTAAACGAAATTTACGGCCTTTAAATAAAAATCCATGAAACCGCATTCTCTGACAAAATTTCATGTCAAACTGCATGTAAAACATCGTTCATCCCCAGTTCTGTTTCATCATTATAATATTATAAATTAAAATGTTGTTCATATACATACGTTTGATTTACATTTGATTTGAAAATACATATGGTTGTATTTATGTATATATATGCTGTGAATCTTACGAAAAAAAAGAGCGTAAAAGTGGGCGGGGCAACATTTTCTTTCCGCAAAACCTAAGTTGGACCATGGCGATCATTTTAAAGAAAAAATCGTCCAAATCGGTCAAGCCGTTCTCCAGTTATGCGCTTAATAGAAAAAGTGGGCGTAAATGTAGGCGTGGTAAATTTTTCTTTCGATGAAAACTTAAAGTTGATTAATTTTGAAAGAAAAATAAGTCAACTCGATGGAGCCGTTTTCTGATTTTAGGTAAATCAAAAAAAGTGGGCGTAAAAGTGGGCGGGGCAAAATTTTCTTTCCGTAAAAACCTAAGTTGGACCATGGCGATAATTTCAAAGAAAAAATCGTTCAAATCGGTCAAGCCGTTCTCAAGTTATGGATTTTGCCACGCCCCTCCGCCCCCAGGCCATTAATTTAAATAATAACTATCCTATCATCTAAGTTGGACCAAATTACATATATATGCCAATTTTCATGAATATCAGTTGACTCGTTTTTGAGTTTATTCGAAACATACACAGTGACACGGATTTTTTATATATTAAGATTTCCCAAATAAATTGTAAAAGACAATAAAATACTAATGGCCAATTTTCCGGATTGACATTAAAACACATTTATGTTTAAAATCGTTTTAAATATAAAATTCTCTTCATCACTAAACACTTAAATGGAACTTAATTCACCGATTTAAATTCAACTTCAGTTTAAATTGGATTAACTAAGCAAGGTGACCTCAATATCAAAACAATACAACAACAACAGGCAAAGCAATAACATCCAGCTGTTTTTTTAATCCACCTTGTAAATAACTACACTTTTGTGTGATATTTTTTGTATTTAGTAGTGCTACCATACTTTTAATTTAATTAAATACGACTTTTCAAATAAATCTCAAAAAATCAATCTGTATTTAAACACGATTTAAGTTAATATGATAACTAACATAATAAAGATTTAAATACTATTCTGAAAATTGGGCGTAATTCTAGTAATTTTAAACCCTGCATATTTTATTGTTCTGTAAAATTAAATCGTGTTTCTTTGTGTTTTTATATAATATTTGTTTGAACTTTTTTTAAACATTTATGGCATATTTTAGAATTTTATTCACAAAAATCTTGAATTTTCTCTTTATAAAGTCTTGGCAACACTGGAGGTCATAGACAAAAACCATTTTTTTTCTTCGTTCAGATAGTTATCTGTTTGACTAGTTAACAATTTTTTAATAATTTATATAAAACTTCTAATTTTTGTTTTATAAAACTTTAAAAAAGGTTATTTATCACAAAACTTTTAAGTGTTTGTTACCAAATATGAAACAAAAATGTCTCTATTAAATTGTATAAATGTTTGTATTTGTATCAGAGTTTTGACTGTTTTATCGTATTTCCAATAATTAATTGAATTCCTTTTTTATTTTTATTTGCGTTTTTGTACTTAATTAATACTCATTTTTTAACAAATAGTTCGATTCTACAATATATATTTCACTTTAATATTGTTAACATTATTTTTTTAATAATTATAGCACAATTGCACTTCAAAAAATATTTTATTGAAGTGTGTTTACTTAAGCATATGCAGACAGATGAACAATTTAATTCAGTCACATGGATATGCATTACTCACAGTAAGATCGGCTGAAACAAATTAAAGACAGTGGGAAAGAAAAAAAACACGGAAACTAATAGGAGTGATATTTAAACGATGAGTTTAGGTGACCTAATCAGATTATATCTAGTAACTTTTACAACTAATGTCTAGTCTTTGATCGCGGTGTTTTCCAATTTCTTTTTAAAATATCTACCAACAATTGTATAGAAAATCTAAACAGTTCCTTAGGTACGAGTATTACATGTATAAACGTTTATAAACACAGAAAAAAGTTTTCTATTAATTAAAAAAATGGTTTAAAAATTATTTAAATTTAATTAATGTGATAAATGAATCAATTATATTTTTAGTTGAAAGAAAATTAAAAATATATTTTTGATGCAATTAATATTTAAGTTGTTTTGAAATAAATTTTTTATTAAAATATTAATTATATATCAAAAAATATTAATTGACTTTTTCGTTTAAAATAAAATAATTTAAACTTGTAGCATGGTTTTTGGGAATTGTCAATATCTTAATATATAAAAAATCCGTGTCACTGTGTATGTTTCGAATAAACTCAAAAACGAGTCAACTGATATTCATGAAAATTGGCATATATATGTAATTTGGTCCAACTTAGATGATAGGATAGTTATTATTTAAATTAATGGCCTGGGGGCGGAGGAGCGTGGCAAAATCCATAACTTGAGAACGGCTTGACCGATTTGAACGATTTTTTCTTTAAAATGATCGCCATGGTCCAACTTAGGTTTTTAAATTTTGCCCCGCCCACTTTTAAGCCCACTTTTTTCGATTTACCTAAAATCAGAAAACGGCTACATCGAGTTGACTAATTTTTCTTTCAAATGTTCGTATTAATCAACTTTAAGTTTTCATCGAAAGAAAAATTTACCACGCCTACTTTTACGCCCACTCCAGCATAACTGGAGAACGGATTGACCGATTTGGACGATTTTTTCTTTAAAATGATCGCCATGGTCTAACTTAAGTTTTGCGGAAAGAAAATGTTGCCCCGCCCACTTTTACGCTCACTTTTTTCGTAAGATTCACAGCATATACATATATACATACATACAACCATATGTATTTTCAAATCAAATGTAAATCAAACATATGTATATGAACAACATTTTAATTTTTAATATTAGAACTGGGGATGAACGATGTTTTACATGCAGTTTGACATGAAATTTTGCCAGAGAATGCGGTCGTGAAATAAAATCAATTTTATTTTGAGGACGTTTTTTCTAATGCTCTCACATATAGAGACTTATCCTCTTAACAATGTGCCATACTTTCATTCAAAAAACTTTATGATAGGTATTTCAGGGATTTTTATTTAAAGGCCGTAAATTTCGTTTAAAGATTAATTTAAATCGTCTGGTAATACAACACTAATGTTTGCTTAGGGCCAGCAACGCGGACCGGGTCAGCTAGTTTAATTATATAAATTAACACATTGCTTGAAATGGCAAAGTTTTGTGATCATTTTTTTAATTAAAATTACAAATATCATTTATTGAAAAAAAATATTCACAATTTTACAATTTTTAGTAATCAATATAATCATTTTGGTAATAGATGCAAAATCAACTTGTTTGCTTGATATTATGAATTTGGTATACATTTGGTGATTAGAGACAATTTTTAATTCTTTCTGTGAATGGACCGACCGACCATAAACTACTCTGACATGCCGCACACATGGATGGCTTCATATATTTTAGTGCAAAAAAAAAAAAATGTTGTGCCTTTTTATAATTAAGTGTGCGATATGTATATATTTTTAAATAAATATTAATTTTTATGCTCATGTATATCAGTTCAAATCGATTTATGCAAATCTGGCAATATTGAAGTTTCAAAACAGCGTATCTTTTTAAGTTTTAAATAATCGTTTGTGAGCAATATTTTGACTAAGGATCTATTTTCCGAACGATTTCGGATTTTGTTTCACCTGACTAAATATTCTCTAGACATTTTTAGTATATTCTGAACATATTTCGTTAGAGTAGGAATATCATAGTCGGAACAAGAACGTTTGATTTTAGATTTTTTTCCAAAAACATATCAAAGTTATTTGTTCCTTATTTAAGATAATGTTAAAATTGAACAGTTTTAGTTCTCTAAGCTCCGAACTCAGATCTCGTTTTTCATTTTCTTTAAACAACTTAAATTGAATTAGACTAATGTGCTGTTTCCAGGTGGCAAGTAATTGATTGTGTTGTAAAATTTATATGAAAATCAATCAGATTTTTGAGTGCTTTTCACATAAATTTTACTACACAATCAATTTCCTGTCACTTGGAAACAGCACATAAATACTTATTATTTAATTTTGACTAGTAATTGTAAGATAATATTATTAATTTCATTTCATTTGATTTTTAAAATCGAATCTTGATCCAACAATTAACTCAGTATAAAATTAGGTACAATCATTAGTTAGTTTTAGAACATCAAATGGAGACAAACTTGTAATAAAAAAATGTTTCACCTGCAAAAATTCTGAGATAAACACTTTCATAATTAAGAAAATTCATAAAAGTTTTGTAATCTACAGAGGAAATTTTATCATTTGTTTTAAAAAGTTGCTCATTACCATTTATATTAATTTTTTCATTGGGACATATAGATTGTGGATGTCAATCGCTTCGCTTTGAAACATTCTATTTATATTCTTTATTATACCCAGAATGTATTTAAAAAGAGATAAATACATTTTGTTTGTATCGTTTAGACTGTTTCATTTTTGAAAAAATCTGCATTTTTCGGTTAAAAATCTTCAAAATTTTAAATGGAGTTTTAAAGAAAATAAAGAGAAAGTTTATTATACTGATAAAAACGAGGAAGAAAACTTTAGATTTGCACTTAAGAGTATACAAATTATTATTTCTTATATATACATTGTAAATAAGACAATAACGAGCGCCCATGGGCGGCATTTTGCCTATTTATGCTATAGAATCTAAAATCCGCGTTAGCCGACCGTAAATGTAGAAATGTAAATGTAATGTAAACAGCTGATCGTTTCTGTTATATGGAAAGCAATTCAAATGCTTAACTGACTGTAATGTCACTTAACCGTAACGTGCCAACCTGTAGAAAATGGACTTTCATTACGAGGTTACGTGACAGTTGCAGATAGTGATGTTTATTAAATGGAATGCGGATAAATTCACCCTTTTTCTTTGGTAATTTTTTCATTAATAATATCTGTGGACTTTTGACAAAATAACTTACAATATATACATATTATCATTTATAAAAATATACGTTTAGATCCATAAATTAAAGAATGCATACATATACACAAACCATAAAAACTGTGGTTTTTAATGGTATCAAAACGTAGTTTGTGTATGCACATTTTCCGCATAATATAAGTAAACGTGTATGTATATGCTATAATACATATTTGTTTATTGTAAATCTATAATAAAGGGTGGTTAAATTTTAAGGGCCGATTTTGATTTTGAATAAAACACAAATTATTTAGAAATGATTGTCATTTCTTTTTATTATGATAATATTGGTATGGTTCAATTATGTATATAACAAAATAAAAACAAAACGCCGTGACCTCGGTGGCACACCTCCATCCGATGGTCCAAATTTTCGATGACGCTGAGTTATAATTGATATCTATGCCGTTAATTTGCCGAATTATCTTATCCCTTAGCTCTTTAAATTGTTACTGGATTATCGACGTACACCTTTTTTTCAAATAACCCCAAAGAAAGAAGTCCGACGGTGTCATATCACATGATCTTGGCGGCCAATTGACATCGCCACCACGTAAGATAACACGGCCATTGAATTTGTCGCGCAAAAGAGCCATTGTTTCGTTAGCTGTGTGGCAAGTGGCACCGTCCTGTTGAAACCACATATTGTCCACATCCATATCTTCCAATTTGGGTCATAAAAAGTTCGTTATCATCTCACGATAGCGAACACCATTTACTCTAACTACCTGACCGGCCTCATTTTGGAAAAAATACGGCCCGATGATGCCGCCAACCCATAAACCGCACCAAACAGTCACTCTTTGTGGGTGCATTGGTTTTTCGACAATCACTCTTGGATTATCATTCGCCCAAATGCGGCAATTCTGCTTATTGACGAATCCACTGAGAGGAAAATGTGCCTCATCACTGAACATGATTTTCAAGATATGCATTTTAATTTGAACGCCCATTTTCATAATAAGCCTGAATAACTTCAACGCGTTGCTCGATTCGGTATCTTTCCATGGTTCAAGTTGAGTTAGTCTGAACTTGAGAAATGTCAAATGAAATGCAGAAAAAAACTTGACGTTTAGGTACGGTTCCCATTCAACATCGGCTTTTAAGATTTAACCACCCTTTATAAATAACAAATATTAAATTATTTATTTATTTATATATACAAGAAATACAGTTTAAATACCATTTAAATCACTTGGTACTTTTCCTGCAAAGCGGTCATCATTTGAACATTTTAAATTCCTAACACTGTGTAATGGTGTACATTAAACCAATGCTTCTTTGTTTATGTTTTTGAAAAATAGATGACACGTTCTTACATGTTCTATAAGTTCACAAACGAGCTTACTGTTCGTTACGGTACGTTACATAGCATTTCATTGCATTTACGGTCGGCTAAAGCGGCCTTAAGTTATAGTAACTGACTAGATTCGCAACTGAGAGAATGAAACCTTAACTCAGATGTCCAAAAAAAAAACATAACTCTAAAACTGTATAAGTAAGAATTGTGCTGACTTTGTTGTTGTTGTCTTACATGTAGGAAGCTTAAGAGATATTTTCTTGTTTTGTTTTAAGAGGTATTTGGCTCTAGTCAATCTTCTATGAACTACACAATCGAGTTTTCATTTAGTCCGGGCCGGGAATTTAATGGATTTTATTTTTATTTTAAAGCAAAAAAATATATATTTATGGAATCAAGTAGTGCGAGAAATTTAAAACAAGAAGAATTGCATTAGAAATACGATGCTTCTTTTTTGAAAATCTAACGAAATGTTTTGTCTCGAATGGAATTTTTATTAAAAAATTTAGATTTTGTTTATTATCCGCACCACTGTGCAATGTAAATTATAAAAATTAACACATGTATTGATGTGTGATTTATTTTTGTTGTAAGTGTTAACGATGATAAAACGTTTTTAAATACGCATCAGAACAAATATATCCCATTATATTTGTTCATACAGATGTTTTTATATACAATATGCATATTACTTTAATAACACTGTGCAAGAAATTGACACTTTTTTTCGTGACAAGCTGGGCACCTAGCTTTTTAACATAATTTGGGTACGCTGAATCCAGTGGTGCCCGCGGTTTTTTAAGATTGGCTCTGGTTTTCGAGATATACCGTTATTTCGAAAATGGAGTTTTAGCTTATAAACTTATAAACTTAAAAAACCGAAATTTCGCAATAAAATTTCCTTTAAGAAAAGTAAAACTTCTTTCTAATATCCGCAGTCGTTTTAGAAACACAATTTTTTTTTGGAAAAAAAAAATAATTTATTTAACAAAATTTCGAAATTTTTGTTTTTTAAAAATTCATAAAAAATTGGAAAATGCAGCTATGCTTCTAATTTTTTGCAGACGTATATAAAACAAAACAAGCCATAAATGATTAAAATCTGTTTGCAACTTTTGATTTTATTCACACAAGTCGACAAATTTTAATTAATTTAAGAATTTCATAAAACGCAATATTTGTATGGGAGCACCCCTAAGGGATGGTGATAAAGGGAAAGTATAATTTGAGAAAATGTTGAGAACAAAAAACTAATGGAGGTCAGTCATACATTTTATCCCCCTAGGGGCGACTCCTGGGCATTTATGGGACTTTTTCTTCAATATATTTCTAGTCTGCATTGAACATTTATATGAAAGCCCCCTTAAGGAATGGAGATAGCGGGTGGGTATGTTAAAAATAAATGATTGAGATGAAAAATAAAGTGGGGTTGGTCATACATTTAACCCATCTAGGGGCATCCTAGGCGCTGCAGGGCCAAATTTAAAAATTTCATTAAACGGCCATATTTGTATGGGAGCCCTCCTAAGGGGTGGAGATATATGGCAACTATGTTTTAAGAAAATGTTAAGAACAAAAAACATTGGAAGTCGGTCATACATTTTATCCCCCTAGGAGTGAATCCTAGGCCTTCGAAACAAATGATGGGAATGAAAAATAAAGTTGCGCTGGTCATACATTTGGCCCGTCTAGGGGTATCTCAGGCGCTGCAGGTGCAAAATTTAAGGCTAGGGTTCTACGCGTATAAAAACAAAGTTCCAAACAAAATAAGCTATAAGTGATTAAAGTCTGTCTACAATTTTTGATTTTATTATCAAAGTTGTTTGTGGGAATACTATTACACAGTACAACATTTTTCAGTTAATTGATTGCCAACTCAATTCTGTGAACTGTATGTGAAATTAGACCCAAAAAGAAGAATTTCTGCATCATTCGTTTTGTCTTCTTACCTGCGATTTGAAGTTAGTATCGATTTGAAGTTAGTACTATCGTATAGGGGAATTTATCACGTTTTAGGCCCTGTTGTTTGACATAGCTCGACAACCACTAGCCCAATTTAGTTGAAATAAATTTTAAAAAATTAAGAATTACAATTCCCTTAATCTGTTCATATATTGTTTTCCTATACAAGTAACACTTTCGAAGTTAAAAATGAATGTATGAAGGGAAAAAATTATTTTTTGCCTAAAAATTAAAATTTTTTTTTTTAAAAATACATAAAAAATGCAAAATGGAAAAAAGTTTCAAGTCTAGTTATTTTTTCGCAAAGTCACATAACCTATGAGCAAAATGAGACAAAGATCATCATAAAAATCGATGCACGCGTTTCGCTTTTATTCGCAATTGAGTAAATGTATGAATTTCAAAAATTTGCTCGAGATATGCACAACATTATTTGGAGAAAACATTGACACCTTTTTCATGATTCTGAGAATTAAAAAAAAGGAATAAACAAAAGGTTATTTGATTTTTATGATTGCGGTAATAAATGTACGTGGACAATTAAACGGAAAGTGGACCTTTTTATTATTTGGGTTTTTCCGGTGGCTACCTATATGATTTTTTTACAGAAATTGCACCCACATTTAAGGGTGGTCATTATTTGGAAAGTTTTGCACAGTTTGAAACGTACAAGTGCTGAATCAGGTATATAGCCAGCCGCCCTTAAAATATGCGCCCATTTATAAGTACCTGGCAGTAAAATATTCAAAAATACGTAGTATTTATAGGTGTGCATTGATCGATTTTTGGCATTCAGCCAGTGCCGACGAACGCGAACAGTAAAAGTGATTTTTCTCCAGTTTTTTAAAAGTGAATAACAACAAAACATAAAATATATCAATATGGAAAACAACAAGTGCCCATATTTGGATGAATATTGTTACGTTTGTGGTCATATCGTCCGAAAAATACAGAAAAAAGATCGAAAAAATTTGTTTACTGAGCAATTCAAAACCGCGTATTGTAATTATTTCGATGAAGCAGATTTAAGTGGTGCAAATTTTACGCCGAACACAGTGTGCAACAGTTGTTATACTACCCTTCTAAAATGGATTCACGGAAAAAGTAGAAAGTTATCTTTTATGAAGCCAGTAATTTGGGTGGAAGACACAACTGGACATGATGAATCCAGGTGCTATGCATGCATAAATTTTCGTCCTGGATTAAACAGACAACAATTGAAAACAAAAGTATACACTGCTGCATTTACTGCCACACTTCCAGTGCAACGCCCTGCTGATACCGATGCACCTAAACCTCCGAGTGCGGATACTGTGTCCCTGCTAGCCGAAACCGTTTTCACCAATCCGACCGATTTGGATGATGCTGATTGGATACCCGATATTGAAAATAGTGCACCACAACCGCTACCACAAATCGAAATGGATTACATTGTGGCCAAGCTGGGACTATCACAACACGACTCCGAATGGCTGACATCATTTTTGAAGAGAAGAAAACTCACACAGCAAAATGTCAGCGCAACATCATACCGACAACGCCAAGCTGATTTTCAGAAATTTTATTCCGTTGACGAAGCAAATACGTTCACGTACTGCCATGATATCCCAGGTTTAGTGAAAAAATTGGGAATGGATTATATCGCTGGCGACTGGCGTTTATTCATCGATGGTTCAGTTACTAGTTTGAAGGCTGTGCTGCTGCACAAAAAAAATAAAAAACCATGCATTCCATTGGGATTCAGCACAACTATGAAGGAAACGTATGAAGCATTGGGCGAAATTTTGAAGAAAATCAAATACGATGAACACAAATGGAACATTTGTTGCGATCTGAAGGTGGTCAACATACTACAAGGGATTATAGAAAAGGGCAGATATCCAAAATACTTCTGCTTCCTTTGTAATTGGGATTCACGATACAAAGGAAATCAATATCAATGTAAAGATTGGAAAGGAAGAACTCCCGAGCTCAACAAACAATTAAAATTACGCAATGAACCTATGATAAAGGACCTGGATGATATTTTGTTGCCACCGCTCCACATGAAACTGGGAATAGCTGGGAAATTCGTTGAAGTGGTGGTCAAAAAAGTTAACGGCGCCTTTGACTGTTTGAAATCCATCTTTCCGAAACTCAGTGATGAGAAAATTAAAAACGGTACGTATCGTACTCTGTATTTCAATATTGTCATATCTAAATTTGTTAATTTCTATACATTCGCATTACCAATAATTTTTTCGTTTTTCTTATGTATTTAAAACAGGTATTCTCAATGGACCTGATATTCGGAAATTGATCAAAAGTAATTCTTTCACACATTTGCTTTCAGAGCATCACCACCACCAACATGCATGGAACGCATTGAAAGAAGTAATAGAAGGCGTTCTAGGAAAGAACCGTGTCCAGCGAGAAGAGATACAGCAACGAGTGGACAGGTTGCTGTTTTATTTCGAAAAAATCGGTGCATCCATGACGCTGAAATTGCATTTCTTGCACCACCACCTCGATACTTTTTTGGCACAATCACCTCAGGAATCAGACAAACAAGGAGAGAGGTTCCACCAGGTGACCATGCCATTTGAAAAGCGGTTCAAAAGCAAAAAATTGGATGCATTGCTTGCGGAGGTTTGTTGGTGGAGTTCCACAATTATGCAGTTTGAAGAAAGCACCGAAGATGAAGACATTGAAATTGGTGGACACAGTGAAAGAAACACGCCCTTGAATAGTATGTGTATCTCGGATGACGATACAGACTCAGACCATGAATATGAACAACCTACGAAGAAAACAAGATCATCAGAACCACAAGCGTCAACTTCTACAAGGATGGATATTGCCAATAATTGAAAAAATGTTCTAAATTTTGTTTTTATGCATATTATAATTGCGTATTATTTGCATATTATTTTATTTTCATTAAGTTTTTATAAATAAAGTTTTTTTTTGCATGATAATTTTTTAATTTATATTTCTATTTTTATTTTAAGGGTGGTGGCTATAACTGATTTTTGAAATTCATACCTTTACTCAATTGCGAATAAAAGCGAAACGCGTGCATCGATTTTTATGATCTTTGTCTCATTTTGCTCATAGGTTATGTGACTTTGCGAAAAAATAACTAGACTTGAACCTTTTTTCCATTTTGGATTTTTTATGTATTTTTAAAAAAAAAAATTTAAATTTTTAGGCAAAAAATAATTTTTTCCCTTCATACATTCATTTTTAACTTCGAAAGTGTTACTTGTATAGGAAAACAATATATGAACAGATTAAGGGAATTGTAATTCTTAATTTTTTAAAATTTATTTCAACTAAATTGGGCTAGTGGTTGTCGAGCTATGTCAAACAACAGGGCCTAAAACGTGATAAATTCCCCTATACGATAGTACTAACTTCAAATCGATACTAACTTCAAATCGCAGGTAAGAAGACAAAACGAATGATGCAGAAATTCTTCTTTTTGGGTCTAATTTCACATACAGTTCACAGAATTGAGTTGGCAAATCATGTGTTGTACTGTGTTATTTATTAAAAGATTTTGTTTGTTGTGCTTAATTCCCTTTTTAAATAATTGATAAAAAATACTGAAATTATCATTCCCTCTGTAGTTTTGTTTGCTGATAGCTTTGGCTTTTCTAAAATTATTTAGGAGAACGTTTCCTGATGATCTGGCCTAAGCAACCAGTGAAATGCGCATAGGAACAGCTTATCCTCCAACAATAAATTTCAGTATTTTTTATCAATTATTTAAAAAGGGAATTAAGCACAACAAACAAAATCTTTTAATTTTTGATTTTTTCAGAAAAGATGAAATTTTTTTATTTTTATTTAGAAATTTATTCTTCTTCCTCCTGCAGATTCCAACAAATATCCCCTAATAGCAAATCAAGTTGATTGCCGCTATACCAGTGTTCGAGCCTGGCTGTTACTTGATGAAATCTCTCGCCATGTTCATCAGACTCGGCTGGTGATTGTTCATTAAATTTTTCGGCATGGTAATGCAAAAAATTTATTTTCAATGACATTCTAATGACATTCTGGCCAAATGTATGACCAGCGCAACTTTATTTTTCATTCCCATCATTTATTTCTAAGGATATTAGAAAGAAGTTTTACTTTTCTTAAATTGTATTGCGAAGTTTCGGTTTTTAAGTTTTTTCAATTAGCTAAAGGGTTTTTGGGTTACGCGAGCATATGTTATGCAACCTCCTCCATTTTCGAAATAACAGTATATCTCGAAAACCAGAGCCAATCTTAAAAAACCGCGGGCACCACTGAATTCAGCGTACCCGAATTATGTTAAAACGCCAGGTGCACAGCTTGTCACGAAAAAAAGTGTCAATTTCTTGCACAGTGTAATTATACATAAGTGCCTAATTGTTAATCTGTAAAAATATAAAAACCCCGTAAACATTTTCTGCTGACTTTTGGCAGGATTGTTATCGACGGTCCGTAAAAAAGGTTGACAAAAAATCGTAGCTCTTTGTAGGAGATGTTTTTAACAAATTTATTTAATAGATTTGATCTTTTAAGGTTTAAACATAACATAAGCATAAACATAAACTTATACAAATTTCAATTATAAAATAGCAAATTAAAAAAAAACTGTAAAAGAATCAAAACTTCATATAGAAGCTGTCTTAGATAACACAGAAAAAATTCTCTCCAATTTTTATTTTTTCAGTTAAACCATTAATCAAAAATAAAATCACTTAATATTTCGATAGATTTTCGGACGAAGTTTTAGACTTTCTTTAACATCAAATATGTCGGCAAAAATTGTTTACTGGACAATTACATGAATGTAAGTGAGACTATTTACTTACACTAGCATGACACATTGTATTCAATATAATTATTCATATACTTATATATATTTACTTTTTTTTGTGGCTCATCATTGAATATTAAAAAGTAAATAATAATAAAATAAATTAATAATTCAAATTAATTTGATACAGCCAATAAGAAATAAAAAAACATGTACTTAAAAATAAAAAACAGTTTTAAAAAAGCCAAGCAAACAAAAAAGATAAAGTATTAATTTAATTTGACTTTTATATAAAAATTTGTCGGTGATGAGTCATCATGACAACTGAAAAACAACCGTCAAAGAAATTTTAATTATAAAATATACTATTTGTTAATTTGCTTAAAAAATACAAGCAATAAGCAGAATCATTACAATTATAATAATAAAAAATTGAATTAATACTAGTGACTACGCAAGACAACAACAAAAAAATATAATCACGTCATTAATTATCAGCAGAAATACAAATAAATAACTTGTTTAATTAAATAAAATCAGAGAAATTTATTTGGTTAAATTTATAACAGTTAATTTAAAAATACAGTTAATATGATTGTGCCACATTTAAATTATTGTAGTTTATTGTTATATTTAGAGGGAGTTTACACGGTGTCTTTTCAGACATGTCTAACAAACATGTTTATTTTGTTTGTTGGTGATCGGGTTAGAGAAGAAAGATGTGTTCTCAAACAGACACGAAACGAGTTTTCATGATTGTTTTTATATATTTTCATGTTTTTTAAATTTGTGTGTACATATATGGATATTAGAAAATTAGACATGAAAACTGACATGTTTGGAAGGACATCGCGAAAAGACAATAGGTTTTTGGAAGCAAAGAGAATGAATAATACAGATATTTCTCAAAAGACAACGTGTAAATGCCCCCTTATTTAAATACCCTATTTAAATAAATAATCAAATAATACCTCAACACTCGCATGTAAAATACCTCGGTATAGATCTAGATCGGCGTTTAACGTGGAAATGGTATTTAGGAGGAAAATTAACTCAAATGAAACTAAAAGCTATTCAAATTAATTGGCTTATTGGAAGAAACTCTGTTCTTAGTATCGATTGCAAACTTCTTACAACTCTATCTTAAAGCCAATTTGGTGCTACGGTGTTCAGTTAAGGGGCACTGCCTCGGCTTCTAGTATCGAAAAAATTCAAAGGCGCCACAATAAACTTCTTCGAATAATCGCAGCTGCTCCCTGGTATGTTAAAAACTTAAATATTCACAAGGATCTCAATGTGCCATTAGTTCGAACTATGTTGACGAAATATGCAGTTAAATATTTAAAAAGGCAGGAACTGCACCCAAAACCACCATCTCGAAATATTTTAAATTATGGCGGCCACACTCACTTTAGGAGAAGAGACACTACAGCACTCACCCAATTAGAAGAGCGATAAACGCCTATATATGTAAACAGAACTCGGGATGGCAAAATTTTTTGTCTGGCACTGGCAGGACATACAATTAAGTATAATGATAAGATTTGATTAATTATTGTTAGTTCATATTTAAAATATAAAGATTCAATAAATAAATACTGAGAAAAAAAAAATTTAAATACCCGTATATCGTTACCTTCACTCGTAAAGGAGCTAAGTCCACCTAATCCAAAAACTGAATTTTTTACAATTATATTCTTGAAACAATAAAAAACCAAAGTCATTTGTGATATTAGTGCCCTCTTGTACCGTAAAGATAATTAAATTTTTGTTGTTTTTTAATCAACAGCAGGGCTGCCGTTTTTGGTTATTTCTAACCAAAATTGGTTATTTTTTCTCAATGCATCACAGAAAAAATTGTATTAGCAATTAAAAAAATGGTTTAAAAAGTATTTAAATTTAATTAATGTGATAATTGAATCAATTATTTTTTTAAGTTGAAAGAAAATTAAAAATTAAATTTTGATATAATTAACATTTTAGTTGTTTTGAAATAAATTTTCAATTAAAATTTTAATTAAATAACAAAAAATCTTAATTGACTTTTTTCGTTTAAAATAAAATGATTTAAACATGCAGAATTGTTGTTGGGAATTATCAATATTTAATTAAATAAATTAACACATTTTTTGAAATGGCAAAGTTTTTTGATCACTTTTTTAAATTAAATTAAAAATATCATTTATTGAAAAAAAATATTCAAAATTTTACAATTTTTAGTAATCAATATAGTCATTTTGGAAAAAGGTGCCAAATCAAAAAATTGTTTGCTGGATATTATGAATTTGGTATAAATTTGGTGATTGGAGAAATTTAATAATTTTTTCTGTGCTACTTTTTGGCTACTTTTTTCTAAAAGAATAAAACGTATGAATATGTTTTTCTTGATACACTTGCAATTTACGTTTTTATTTACATGGGGGATTATCGCGTACTTTAATTCGAAGGAAATTATTTATAACTTCAAATAATGTTTACTTTGCACAACGATTTTTCATTTTTTGTTTCAAATGAACTGAAGCTTAAAGACTTTATCGAAAACAAAAAATTCCTGTCAAAACAGCTACCAGATATTTTTTTAAGAAAAAATTGCCAAATGAAATCTTTATATTAAATGTTCTGAAATTTAAAGAAAATGATGTTTAATTGATGGAGATTTTCAATTAGTTTTTTGTTAATGAGCGTAGTTTTGCATGATTTAAATAGTAGTAAAAATAAGTGGTACTTAAAGTATAAATTGCATAATATCACGCGGAATCGATTTCAGAACATGACTAAAAAAGTGCACAAAAGTAGTTTTAGTGTTTCTTAAACCTTAAATATAAGTATGTAAGTAAAATGTTCTAAGTTTACATTATTTCCAGTAGTATATTTTATTACTATTGAAATACACATATGAATTTTAAAGATTTTTGAAAAATAAATTTTTTATCTGAATTTAAGTCTGTAATTTTAGAATTTATGGAATTTACTGTTAGAAAACGGCGTGCATTTAAGAAGTTTTAAATTTTACTTTTTATAACCTGTCGGTATATATATTTATATAATGTTCTTTAGATGATGATTTGGCAATAATATTAATTTAAAAAAAAACCTTTGGCTGTCAGTGATATATTTTTTGCCTATTGAATGTACGTTCTGAAGTATGAATTTGTTTATATTCGCCATACAATGATTCACAAAATATTTCAAAAAGAACAATTTTGAAATAGTAATAATAACAATTATAAATTTAAAATACAATTTACAAAGAAGAAAAGAAAGTTATACCCGTTTTTATAATATTTTAGATATATGGGGGATTTCATGTTGAGTGACCCAACTTTTGAAATCGATGTCTTCCAATTTGGATGAAATTTGCACCAAGGTTAGTCCTATTGGATAGTAGTTTAGACATAAATTGTCAACAAGATCGGTCAAAAAGTTTCTGAGGTAGAGGGGGTCAAAATTTGACAGTTTGGTCAAACAGGTGTTCTTTCTCATCCATGTAACTTATTATCTATTGGTATTAGCAAAATTTGTCCCAAATAAATTAGATAGCTATTTCTTCAAGCTTTCTAAAACAAATTTTTTTTTTTAAAATTTTTTTTTTAAATTTACAACTTATTTTTTATTTTTTTTTTGAAGCGGTTTTTTTTTTTTTTTTTTTTTTTTTTTTTTTTTTTTTTTTTGCTCTAAAGCAAGCTTAGGTCTTTTCCTTATGCATTTCGCATATCGCCAACAGTTTCAAATATCACCAAAATAATCGCGTATGTCCATCGCCAAAAGAATTTTAAGATCGCCACATTTCACAACCCAGCCACTGATAGTTAAAAAGCGGAAAATAATTTAATTTTTTCATTTTTTGTTTTTTATAACTGTGAAGTAAAAATTTCGTTTATTGTAAAAGGCATATTCAAAAAATTCAATTTATTTACATTCAATATACTGAATTTTGTATTCATATATGACGGGTTTAACTCTTATAAGATAAAGATATTTTTATGAAAAGGTCTTAAATAAATGAAAACTTTTAATTTAAGTTTCTTGTTATTTTTTTTAATATGAACAAAAATTACATTTCTTGTTTTGTTTTCTTAATTTATAATTAATATTTTCCTGTTAAGTGCAAATAACATTTGGCTTACAGTGCAACTTAAAATAAATTTTAATGTTTTCCTCAATTAACAAGAGGCATTTCCAATTAGGTTATATTTTTTCACATTTTGTAACTTCTTCAAATATTTTCATAAGTCGTGGCAGCACTGATCAACAGTATTAATTTCAATTTATATTTCACAGTATTTTTAGTTTATTTTCTTTTAATCCCCGGAAAACTATGGAAATTTGTACAAAAAGTCACGAAAATAGCTAATTAAATAATATTTTTTTTTGTTGTGGTAAACATTTTTCAATTGTTTTTCTTGTAGTTATTAGAAAACGGTGTAAATTTTCGAAAACAGAAGAAACCCCATAGACGATATTTTTCTTTCTTTTTTTAAAAAATCAAAGTTAAAACATTTTTAGAGTTTAAGTGAATAATAACCATATTAAAACCAATAAAAAATAAAATAATATTCACCTAAAATTTTTTTCACGGTTAGTTCTTAATATAGTTAACTACAATTAGTATTATGGCTAGTTTATTGAACTGCTTATGGGTTTTAATCCAATTTTTTGATATTTTATTCAGGCTAAAGGTTATTAAATTTAATTTTTATAAAATTATTTTTATGAAGAAAGGAATTTTACATTTCAATGAAATAACTAACCACAATACTAATTATTAAACAGCTAAGGCACAAGATCTATGTCTACTTTTGCCCTTCAAGTTGTGCTGATAAAAAGGTCAACGATATAAAGAAAGCAAAAAAAAAAAAACAAAAACAGAAAAATGTACTTTGGACTTCAGGAAGAATTCTTGACAAAAAGTATGAAAAACAGAAGGAAGGAAGAACATGTAAATTAATTAAAATAGGTAATTATTCATTCAAAGCAAATTTCAATCTACCAGGTTAAAAGACCATTTGGGTTAAAGATTGATGTTTGACTATTGACGTCATCAGTCATCAGTGGCGGTGAGTGTTAAACGACAAACCCCTCTGAAGAGATGGTGTGGTTTCAATCGAAGCATGTCAGGACAACCTGTCCATGAAAACCTGGGTTCAATTCCCAACTCAGCCTGAACTTTAGCCTGAATAAAATATCAAAAAAACAGAAAAAAATTTCAATCTCGTACACCAAAAAAAAAAAAATTTTACAATAAATTTCCTGAAGCATGTTAAACTCAAGTAGTTCTTTAGCCATTTTTGCTTCAAATTCTGTGACTTTGGCATCCTATAGCGCCAGCAAATCTAAAAAAACTCTTTACAATTCATTTGATTTATATTGTTGTCTATCCATATACATTTTTATGTAAAATATAAGACTTCCTAGTAAAAAATGTGATCCAAAAGGAGCTGGTTTTATGTATGAATTCATACCTCAAATCGCTTCAAACATGCTGATGGGATGCCTGATTTTTGTATGGAGTGTTCCCGGCTTGGAGGACTATTTACTGCTGACAATAAGCTCTTCTTTTAACATAATAAAAAAAAATTCAAATAAAGCACTACTAAAGTGCTTTTTTAATGGCCATATAGTAAAATATTTATAAATGTTTTGATTTTACTGGCTTAAATGCCTTTTTTTAAGCATTTTCGTAAGCCATAATATATTTTTTTTTCGCTTTAAAACATTCTTCGTTGTCAGCACTAAAATAGCATCTTTTTTTGTTTTATTCGGTGTCATTTACTGCTGTATAAGAGCTCTATTACTGAAGCGCTCGATTATGCGCTTTTTCTCTTAAGTGCTTCAAAATCACAAATTTTTTTACTGGGTTGTTTTTATTTTATTTTTGTCTATCGGACACAGCGCTGTGGGGCGTCATCGGGCCATACTTCTTCAAAACTGATGTTGGTCAAGAAGTTACCGTGAATGTTGTTTGCTATGATAACGGATTTCTTGTTGCCAGAAATTTAGGATATGGACCTAGACGATATGTGGTTTTAACAAGATGGTGCCACTTGCACACAGTCGACGAAACAATGGATCTTTTGCGTAAGAAATTTAATGGCCGTGTTATCTCAAATCGTGGCGTTATTAATTAGCCGAAACGATCATGTGATTTGACACCATCGGACTTCTTTCTTTAAGGATATTTAAGAGAAAAAGTGTACGTCAACAAGCCAAGAACCATTCAAGAGCTAAAGGATGAGATAATTCGGCACATTAACGACATTGAACTTTAATTATGTCTCAGAGTCATTGAGAATATGGACCATCGGATAAAGGTATGCCACCGAAGCCGTGGCGAGCATTTGGCCGATATTTTGTTTGACACATAATTGTCATAGAACCTTCTATCATAATAAAAAATATTAAGATATTTCTCTTAAAACTTTTTGTTTTATTTTCAATGAACATGTGTGCGTTTTGGTTGGAAAGCCCTTTGCATATAGTACATGAAAATTTAACTAAAACCACAATTTAAACATATTTGATTTTGTATAAATACGGTATTTATGTATGCATGCATTTATTTTGTCTTTGTAAAAAAATATATTTCAGTTAAAAAGAATTTGATGATTTTTCTCTCCAAAATATGATTTTTTTTTTTCACCAAATAATGATTTTCTTCCCAAAGCTTCTGGCAACGCTGGTTAACTTAATATTAAATAAATACCTGGACTAAATGTATGCAATAGTTTAAAAAAAAATGCGACAAATGATTGAACGTTTATTAAAATTTGTATGAAATGCATTCAGTTGTTTGAGTGTTTTTCATGTAAATTTTACTGCACTTTAATCACTTGTGTTGTGAATACTGCACATATTTTTCCAAATGACAGGCAATTAATTGTGTAGTAAAATTTATTTACACTCTGTTTTTTGAGTTATTTTCACATAAATTGTTCTACCAGAGTTTTCTTTCTATTTCAGATATTTCTGCTTATGTAGTTCTTTATTCTAACAGAGACATTTTCAAATTTAATTTTATTGAAAGAACAACTTGGTGAGGCTACATAATTTTTTTCCAGTTGAAAATTAAGAATAACGATTCCTGGGCTGTAGAGAAGTTGTTAAGATTTTTGTGCTAATTGTCATGAAAACTTTACCCCCACAATGGTTTAAACAATATCTTGCTTAGAGCTTATCTCTACTATATTTTTACTTTTTTTCTTTAATAAGACTCTCTTTGTTACTTAATATTCCTTTGCCTACTTGTCTCACTTTAATAACAACCCATGATCGTTTAAACTTAATTCAATGAGTTGTAAATATTTCCTTTTTTAACCCATATTCGGCCAAGAAAATTCAAACGTGATATTTTTAAAAATGTATACTCTTTTTATAGTAATTTGGGTCTTCTGAATCCAAATCCGTTGTCGGTTTAACGCTGCCTTGTCCATGAGTCCCGGAAATGGGTGTTCACACTTGCGAACTGTTTTTTTACATGGATTTGCAATATCAACAAATTTTTGTTCATTTATAAATACGTTAAAAGTAAGATAATAACAAATGAGCAATGTTTCAAAATATATTTATTAGGGTAATAAAATAACAATGTCTTATTTTATATGAAATTTTTCAAAGCATTTTGGATGCAAATGCACGTTGCATTTAGTGCACATCCATTTGATTGGTTTGCCTCATCCATAAAGTTGGCACCTACGAGGTTTCCTTTGTGGCTGAACTATTGGCATATGCTCCCCTACAATATTTGGCAATTGATAACGAACGCTTTTGTCGGATCTTTCCTGAGCGGATTCAGCATCTGTTTGAGAGCTACGTAGCAAAGCTTTGCTTACGCTTACTCTGAATTGTTTTTGAGAAAGCATATTTTTCTTGTATTCTTGTTTCAAGAAGCAGTTTTTCCAAGCACTAGTGAGTGAGGAGCTTAGAACTTAGAAAATAAATAAAGGCCAATACCACTTCTTAGCCAAGTGCTACTCCTTCAGTCCCTGCAAAGGTGACAATGCCTAAACGGCAACGTTCGGAGGAGGAAGCTGCAGCCGTGAAACAGCAACCAGCGACGAAACGTCCCAAAATTGCGTCGAAATCGATGAATAAGCGAGGTGGCCAAAGGTCACCTTGTGCGGTCTATCATCGACAGAAGTGTTGATAATGGTGCCATCTCTCATACCAAGTGGGACCTGGTGAAACAAAAATTAATGGGAGTGTTCTGGACGATCCTCAAGGAGAATCCAGGGCCACCTCCTCAATGCGATGATGCTGGAGGACCCAAGTGAGCTGTCTCTCGATGGCTGCCCATGGAACCTAACCTTACCTATATTTAATCTGTAATTTGAGACGGCATTGTCGTAAAGGTCTACGCCCCCCATCTCATTATTGTAGAAGTTGAGAAACAATGGTTGTGGTACATTCTCGTATTTTTTTACATCCTTTTTCATCGCTCTACGCTGCGCATCGGTTCAATTTGTTCGAAGTTGGTGAGAACCGTTTTTTCTGCCCAACGACAAACCATCATAGAATTTGTTCTATCATATTGATAGTCACTTTCTCCCCGCTTCAGCTGCTTTCCTATGCGTAGTGTGGCTTTTGCAATTCGATTGGGTCGAACGGTTCGCGTGGCGCAAAACCTTTTTTCACTTAAAAGGCACATCAAATAATATGCCAATTATTACAAGCCAATTTGACGATCGTAGTTGTCACTCGAACCAGAATATGGTACACAACTAAACAAATAACCCCCACTCGAACACAAAGACCAAATCTTGTACCCAAAACTAATTGGTTTTTTCCGGATATACAATTGTTGTTAGTTGCATGACAGGGGATTCCGTTTTTCTTTATGATCAGCACAGCTTTAAAACAATATTGTATCAGAGAAGCGTATTCTCCAAATAGCAGCCAATGTTCGCGCTTGCGAACAGTGAAACAAACAGCTATAATTTAGTAGAAATATTATTTTTTATTAAGTTTTTTTATTTATGTTTGGTAATTTTAAATATTTAGACAAATTATCTTTATTTAGTTTGAGCATTTTTTAGCAATTTATGTTTTTTTGCAGTTATATAAAAATCTTCCCAAAAAGCGTCCCCAAAAATACCTCTGCAGGCAAAACATAAAAAACATTTTTTATTTTTTTATAACGGCTAATTAAAATTAATACTTTATTTCAAATAATGGAAACATTAAATTGTAACAAATAAATGTACCAAACTTTGTAACTTGTCAATCAAATTCAGTAAATTTACAGTTCGCAAGTACGAACAGTGGCCAAAAATGGGTTAAACAAAATATCAAATACAGTAAATACATGCCCTGGTTGCAAATGTCTCCAAGTCACCAGTGTTGTCGACTATTTTGGTAGATTTTGGGCGACATTGTCAAGAAAGTAACTACACTTCTATATTTGCCTTTATAGAAAAAAAAAATTTGTAAGAATTCGTATTTTAATTTTTTTTTTTATAAAATGTTTAAGTGTTAAAAAAATTTCAGTTTTCAATTCGACATCTACTCTAAAAAGTACAAAAGGTTTATACTAGATTTATTATAAAGTACTAGTGATTTTCTGTTTCCAATGTCTACATATAGTCCCAGAAGAACTAGCTTGTCAATAGTACCAACGTCAGTAGTAGATTTCCAAGGACACGCACACGTTACATGTCTATAGTAAATAACAATGTCTGGGGTATAGTAAGTCACTAGTACTGGTGACTGTGTAAATAGTGAATCAGTACAGCTTCACTAGTGACATTTTCTAGAGGCTGTATACTGGGCTAAAAATGCTACATCATGTATCAACAAGGCAACAAAACTATGTACATACATACCTACATATGTATGTAATACAATTTGTTTACTTTAAGCCAATACAACTACTAAAATAATGAAGAAAAAAGATGCAAAATGAAATTGAAAATATTGACAATTTCTTTCTAGTTTGTTTGCATTTTCTATTTTATGCTAAAGGTAGAAACTATAAGATAGATTTATATGTTTATTTTTTTATTAATATTTCTAATACCCTGTCTATTGATTACAAATTGCAAGATAAAGGGGGAATATATTAGGATGAATGTGAATATTTGTGTAAATGTCTCTTTCCAGCAGGAAAATTTGCGAGGGCTTCCAATTTTCAGGCCTTTTCGAAGATGTAGAAACGTTTTCTAAATCATTTCAGTTTGACTTAGTTTTAAAGGTCCCTGGAAAACTTGAGTTTCCATTCTAACTTTAGGCCTGCCAAAATCGTCCTTCTAGCAATTTAGAAAAAATAATTAACATCCAGGCCAAATGTTTTACCCATTTCAACCTATTAGCAAAAACAGTTATACTCAGATAAGGTTTTTATTCTTATTTTGTCCCACAGACATATAAAAAAAATTAGGTTGTCTAATATTGTAATGCGACCAATAAATAGATAATAAATAGATAACAACATATTTCAATGTAATTTTAAAACACTCTTTGATACCCACCACCGACAGTAGTGGACTCTATATGATAAATACACATGTATATATTATTAATTAAGCTTCACAAGAAACGCACATCAGCATTTAAATTAGTTGCGGTTTAGACTTACATATATTAAATTATTGACTGACAATTTCTTGTTGGAACTTTGAACTGGCTTGAGTAAAATATCATGGTTCGTAACAGTTTTAGTCAAACTTAAATGATTTTTAGGAGGGTAATTTGTATTTGACCTATGGTAAATTATGGACCAATCATCCCAAAATTGTGAAGACTGATTTCTGGTATTACAAAAAATAAATTAGAATAAATTTCAATACAGCAGTGAAGTTAGTTTTGGCGTTAACAGTGAGTTTCACAAAATAGTATGATATTTTTTCTGGCCATATGAATCTAAGTTGGAAGAAATTTTACCGCAATATCTATATCTTTAATGGTCTTAGGCGAATTTACTTATTTTCCCAAAGTGGGCTTTTTTTGGTTTTAGCTGCAATAAATTGTTTTCCGAGAGTAGAAACAAACAAAAAGCATTAAGAAGGCCGTTTTACTACTTCTTTTTCCCGCTGGGTCTGTTTTTTCTATATAAATTTGGTTAAGAGAATATATTGTAGAAAAGTTGTTATGCATCGGGGGTTTTTCTTTTAGGAAAACTGCTAAGATAAATGAAACACACGACAGCACACATTCTTGGTTGCAGAGAAAAAAGTAAAGGTATTTAAACACTAACTTCAGAGGTGTAAAATAATTAAATATTTTGTGTTCAAGCTTTTTACACTAAAAGGAAAGGGGTAGTAAGTACAGTTTGATCCATATTTAATCCTTTTACCTGATTCTGTGCCGCCGTCATCTAAAATCCATATCGAGCGGGCATGCGTATAGATGAAATCAACCACCAATTTGTCCTATTTTCAACATGAAAAAGTTTTAACATACTTTTAAGAAAATTACACTAGTGTGCCGCGGTAGGCTCACTTCGGTTTTGATTTCAAAGATTTGTGTATATTTCACTAACAAGAGGTAAAGGTTTACGTTACTATTTCTAGGTAACACCCATTTTTTTTTATTTTTTGTCTGAAGTTCGGAAGTATATTTGTATGGGACTAGGTAAAACCATAAACCGATTCCATTTGATTTTAATATTAAGAAACTTTTTGGTAAAGGACGTTCAAATAGAAATTCTTCTTTAACCGTTTTTGCGAAAAAAAAGATATTTCTAGGGCAATTTTGTTTAAAAAAAGGTGAAACAGTGATAAGACTCAAGGATGGAACTTTCTGGTCTTCTTTTGTTCTTTGTTGGACCTAGAAATATAAAATTAAAAAGCATAGGAATCTGTAAGGGGAACTTTTTCGTCCTTTTTTGATCTACAACTGGTAGTTCTCATGATTTTCGTAAATAAAACATAAAATTAAACATGCAATGTCCTTGGTGGGTGAAAATCTATAAAAGGGAACTTTTTAGTACTTTCTAGTTCTTCAACTTGTATTTTTTTAATTTCCGTTAGTACGGGACCTAAAATCTGAAAGTTAAGCACGCAAAGTCCCAAGTAATTGAGAATCTGTAAGAGGGATCTATTTGGTACTTTTTCTTTCTTAAGCTGGTACCAATTAAATTTTAATTAATATTAAACCTAGAAACATAAAATTCAACATACAGAGTCCAGAGTGATTGAGAAACTTTAAGGTAAGACTTTTTGGTACTTTTTCGATTATCAATTATTAGTTTCTGATTTTTTTTTATATAGTTGAACTTACAAAACTAAATTAAACATTGACGGACGTGATAAGAAACTATCATATGGACCGAAGGATGGTCCCTCGACAAATTGATCTAAAACAAATGCTCGAAACATGTAAATGCATATATACTTATAAGTATGTATATTTTCTTCACATTCGCATAAATAATTATGGTTGAATTTCGACCATTAGGCAAACACTACCTTGCTGCATTGTGTAAATTATTCTTAAAGCACTTAGCCCATGACCAGTCAGCAGTGTGGCCAGGTCTAAACAATTTTTTAAGCTAAATCTGGCATTAGACATGGCCAAAAAATGGTAAAATTTTTTTTAAAAAAATGCTTAAATTGTTTAAAGATTTTTGTTAAAAATGTATTACCAATATAAAATTTTATTCGAAACCAACTAAGCCTGTTTATCGATTTCGAACGTCAACGTTCGCATAGAAAATTATATTTAAAACAAAAACGAAATTCTAAAAATTTAAAAGGCAGTTAATACATTTCAGTGACTAATTTTGTAACGAAATTGAAATAAATTTTTATATTTAAGCCAGTGGTTAGATTTTTGGTAAAGCATACATATAAAGATGTAGCACAGGTAGTTGAGATTAAAGTTAAAATTTAGCTGGCCTGCAAACCTCTGATATATGCAAAATGTAAACGATTTATTTCTATGATATACAACATTTTTTAGATTATTTTATTTTTTATAGTTTAAGAAAAGTTGAATCTTTAAAATAATTATTTTTTCAGCAGTTTAGAGCAAACAGTTTTTTCAAACATTTGCACCATTGAATTGTTATCTAAATACAAAGTGAAATATTCTTATACTTTTATATCGTAATATCAAAGGGCAAATAATATTTACAATCGACATGATAAGGGTATTTCTAATATTCCCTGAATATTCTAATAATTTTTTTTAACAAGACATGTTTCTTAACAAAATTAAATATATTTTATAAAAAATGTTTAGTAAAATCAATAAAACTATTCGTCCAAATATTTTAAATCATGCTAAAAAAACATTTTCCAAAAATGCTAAATAAATTTTTAATGCTTAATTCAGCTGCAAAAATGCCAAAATGGCCACACTGCCAGTCAGCACAAATTTTTAACAAAAAGGAACAAATTATGATAGGTGAAAACAAGACATATCATTTATCTGATGATAAAGTATTTAAAGTGTAGATACTCCAGAGCAAAGGTAATTGGTGCAAAACTAGTCATGTGACTGGATTTTGTGCGGGCTGATGCTATCTGGTTATATTACTTTTTGTATGAAGGAGATCTATCATATTGACATATGTAGTTCACTCGGGACAATATCTGCATTATCTTAACCGAAATTTAATGTGTCCATTTAGCTTATTTCAGTGACCTGTTACAAAGTGTCAAAAAGTTGCCAATTAACCTCCTCCAACACAGAAAAAAATAAAAATTTATTTCTATTAAAAAATTTGTGATACAGTGCCAGCTCGCTAATCCGAATTAATGAGTGCAGACCCTGATTCTGATTAACGAGATATTCGGATTACTGGATGTGCTGTAATTATGTATTATAATTCACTATATTCAAAAATAAAACACATGCCAGGGTTCCAAAACAAATTTATTTTATTCTTAATAATCAAGAATGACAAAATTAAAGCTTTTTTATATATAATGTTTTTTTTTAACATACACTCAAAAGAAAAATTAACCCATCCGTACTCAAATCAATCCGAAGTGGTATCAATAGCACAGTGAGGACGGAGTTTCTTGAATCAAGCCCAGAAAGATTGATTCAAGTACTATTTTTCAATCCCGAAATACTTAACTTATTCATATTCAATTCACGACTGTCAGATTTGACGATTTTTAGGTACAAAAATGGTTTATTGAAGATTCGACGATTTATAAACTAAATTTGACGATTTTTCAAATGACAAATTTTATAAAAATTTACAAATGTTTTTAATATAATTTCACATTTTATTTTAGATTCTTAGATACACTTTCATTTATTTGATTGGCAGTAATTTTCTTGCCTTAGCTGGTCATCATATAAAATGCGATTTTTTTAGCACAAGGAATATTTTTAAGAGTTATATTTGATCAGTTAGTACTGTCTTATTACATCCATTTTACAACTCCTATCTTTAGTCTGGCTTCACACTATGAAAGTTTTCTTTCAGAAATTCTCAGTTCATTTTAACAGACGGACGGACAGACAGACAAGCGGATTTGAGCTTCTTCTTTCACAAGGAGCCAGAATATATATACTTTATAGGGTCTAAGATCAATATTGTAGAAATGGCGAACGGAATAACAAAGTTATACATGCCCTTTTACCTTTGGCGAAGGGTATAAAAAGCAGGAAAATAAAAATTCGGTTCAGCGAGCTTGCAATCAATGCGGACTATAGAGTATGTAATACGTCATAAATTCAATTCGGATTACTGGATAATTCGGATTGCTCACTTTCGGATTAGCGAGCTGGCACTGTATTACTTAAAAAAATAAATAAATTTGCACCATGTAAAAATTAATAGTATCAATTAAACGTTTAATTCACTTAATTAAACGTTTAATTTACTTGATTAAACGTTTAACTTACTTATTTTAAATGTTAATTAAAACTGATTTTATTTTTGATAAATGCTTTTATTGTTGTTTAACTTTGGAGAATTTTTTCTGTGTGGGGCATCGCCATGTTAAAGTGACAAGTCCTCTTCATATTAAGTGTTATAACTAGAACCGGTCCCTACCAACTTAGAACTGTCACGTGACAAGTTTGGTGCTAGTTCCCTTTGCCTTGGGTTAGTTAAAATAATTTAACGAAAATTTAATTTGATTAACTTCTTAAGTCTTACTTAACAAATCTAATTTCCGGATATTTTAAATATAATTTTTTTCGAGAATTTTTACACCCAAGCTGTGACACAAAAACGAAATCAAATTAAATTTGTTTGAAAAATTGTTAAAACATTTTGTTATGTATCGATAATATAATTTATTTAAGATTTCGTTTTATTGCCGACGTTTTTTTTTAATGCACTTATTTATTTTTAATGGTTAAAAAGAATGTCAAAATGTTATTGCTTAATGAAAAATTAATAAATTAAATTTTTTTGTTTATATTTTTATCTTTTTAAATATTTAAGAAAAATTCAAAATTCTCTAATTCTGGGAGGCAGTTTAAATGGAAGGTCTAAAATTTGAAAAAGCTCCTATAACAACTTGATAATATTCCTTTAAATTTCGCTAAACATCATTAGATCGAATCAGAAAATGATTCCGAGTAAAATAAACATATTAAAATTTTTTATTACAACAATTCATAAAGCACGTTTTATAAATGTCTGAAAAATAACAATTTTATGTACCCCATAGTCTGTAACTCCCGCGTCGAGAAACTTTTCGATTGAAATGCGACAAAATGACAAATAAGTTGATACAAAGAACTGGTTTTCTCACTTCTGTAACACTTTGGCGAGTAACTGCTGTCAAGGAGGGAAATTACTCGCCAATTTACTGAAAAAGTGTGTGTAAAATTTTTGCGAGAAAGTTTCCGCCATGAAATATTTTAACACCAATATGTTAAAAATGCAATGAAAAGTAACACGAAAGAGGTATAGATTTTGTTCTTGGCTGATTTTTTTATTGTTTAAGCCCCATATTTATAAAAAATATTTTTGATTAATAAAAGGTTTATTAATTATTAAACAAATTTTCATTGAAAATTCGTTTCATAAGCCTGCTATAAACCTAAAATATTTTTTTTGAATATGGGGGTAATTATTTTACTTTTAAAATTTTTAAAAAATATACGATTGTTTTCAACGATATTTTATAAACAACAAACATTAAATTCGCACTTCACATTATTTGGTATAGTCGGCGGTTGTATTTTCTCCACCGTGTCGTTGAAAATTCTTCAATTTTAGTCAGGGTGTAAAATACTGCAGTCGAAACCCAAAACTGTTAAACAAAAAACGAAAATTTGTGTACAACTTATCGCTCTTTGAGTTGGTTAGACAGCGACTGATTACATATAACGAAGCAGAAGTTAAAGCAACAGTTTTTTGTTGGCAAATTACAAACGAAGAGGTGGAAGAAATGGCAGTTTTTCAACTTTGACTGCAGTTTTTTAAACGCTGTTTTTTGTTAAATTTTGGTAACCGTCAATGATAAGTGTCATTGGCGTTCTTAACGTCTGCAATTTGGCATCGGTTTCGAGCGGAATATTTTGATATTTATAACGCAAGGACGTAATCTCTTTTGATAGTTTTCGACATGAGTTACAGACTCACTTTTTCTCACTTTTCGAGAAACGGTGGAATATTTAGTTTCATATCCCTTCGATGCGAGAAGTTCTGAACAAAGTTTCATATCTTAGGAAATATTGACTTTACTTATGTAAATTTTGACCATAAAATGGTTAATTTTGATCAAATTGAGGCTTGTTTTAATTAAGTTAAGGCTAATTTTGACCAATATTTTCTACTATGGCTAGTTTGTATCAAGTTATGGTTAAGTTTTATTGTTATGTTAAAAGAAAGTAAGCATTATTATGTTGCACTTAACATGTGGTTACCTCCAACCTTTTTTCTTATTCGCCCCAATTTATATACAAAGTCTTAGGCTGGGTTTTTGAGATCTCAGTTAAACTAGGTTTAGTTAATCTGAAAACAGATTTGTGCTCCCACTTCCAAGCTTATATTCAAAAATGTCGGCGGAACAGATTTGCTTTGAATTTCGGTCTTAAATGAAATAATAAAAAAAATCAAATTTCGACGGAAAAATGCAGGATTAAGGCCCTAATCACGTAAAACGCCCGCAACGCCAAACAATTACATGGAAAGCACAAGCAATGTCATAGATATTTTGTAATTTTGTTGTTGCTTTCCACAGAAATTCACATTGCGCTTTAAAATGTCAAACGTTCCATAGCTTGTGTCGTTGAAAATTTTAAAACGGTACATGAATTTCTGTACCAAGCAACAACAAAATAACAAAATATTTATGACATTGTTTTTGCTTTCAATGTAATTCTTTCGCGTTGCGTTGCGTTGCGTTTTACATGATAAGGGCCTAAGACTACGTAACACTAAGTTTAAACTTAATTCAGATCTCAGAAACCTGGCCTAAAAAATTTTATTTAGTGAAATTTTGACAACGGTTTTCTGGAAAGTCTAGGAAATTTTTAAATCTTTTAATCAAAGTTTTTAAGAAATTAAGCCGTTCATATTACCCCTTGAATATTCAAAATATTCTTTTTTAGCCTGCTAAAAACATTCCATTTTAAAATGTAGTACCCCATATACAAAACTCAAATTAAACTATATTTAATCTCCAATTTCGAAATAATACTTACTTAAAATTTAAGCAATTTAAAATTCAATTTAATCGTGTAATCTCCTCGACACAAAAATTTCATCGTTATAGTTTATAATTTGCAAAAAGGTGTTCTTATCAGAAAAGTTTATCAAAATACCTTTAAAACTCTGTTTCCAAACGTGCTCACATTAATACAAATGTCTGTATATGTTTATAGATGTATTCTGCATAGAAAGTCAAAAAATGTAAATACGTACACGAATAAAAAAAAATTCGCCTTGAATAGAATAGAAAAAAAATGTTCGTAACACGAACAAAACAACATTGACTATTGTAATTTCAAGTTTCCAGAAACTATTTCCGGTTTTAAATGTTTCCTTTGCTTGGTGCTGCTATTGCTTTTGATATTGTCGTGTTGTTAGCATTTTGTTGTTGTCGCCAACGTCTTTGCAGTTTATTGTTGTTGTTGTTGCTATAAATGTTGTTTTGCCAATGCCATTGATAGTGGTGTTCAATTTAAATAGTGAGCTCTCTCATTGAATTACATTTTGAATATCAACATAGACCAGACATGAATATTCATGAAATGTTATGGAGTATAAGAAATTGTAATGGAATTCATTTAAACTCAAACACACACAAACACTTACTCACACTTATAGACTTTGTCACACATACGCAAACACACATATTCTTTAACAAGAATTACACTCTGTTCATTGGGTAATGAAATTCAAGATAAAAATTTTAAATATGGACGAAGGAAAAGGAGGTATAAAATGCAAAACAACTTAACATTTCAAAAAATATGTTTGGCCATGAAGTACATGTGTATGAACGAGTATGTGTATTAGTTTTTAAATTCAGAATAGTTAAGGTGATGATGACGATGGAGAAGGTGATAATGATTATTTGAGGAATAACAAAAGTATTTTAAAGTTTAAGTGAAAAATTTACAGCATACCTTTGGGGATATAAATAAATTTGTTATTGAAAAATGGTAATTATATACAACAGGGTGATCAAAATACGATATTTTTAATTTCGAAAGATTCAAAAGTCATATTATTTACATGACGAGCAAAATTCTTGTGCAAACAGTGAAGATTTTTTTTTTCTTTTCTTTTTCAGTATTTCTTTATTGAATCTTCATATATTAAATATGAGCTAACAATTATTAATCAAATCTTATCCTAATATTTGCTTTATGTCCTGCCAGAGCCAGACAAAAAATATTTCGTCATCTGTTCACATATGTGAAGATGTCTAGAAAAATAATATAAGACTATTCTTTTCAATAAAGGGATATCCTTTAATGTTTAACCACTGTATTTATAAATGATTATTAAATTTAGCAAACGTTTATTATGGAAAATCTTCATAAAAAATTTAATTTTCAAACTTTTATTAAATTAAATATTTTTATGAATACAGGTATTATTTTGTAAAACTACAAAGATCTGAGTTTATATGTTATAACATGATTTATGAAAAAAAAAATTCCTACTCTTCGCCCATAATATGAAACCTTTGCCGCGGAACATTCGAATTTGACGGTTAATGCCCAGAACAGACTGTGAAATGCAACTGCAACCAGTGGGACCAGATCTTAAAATTTGTTACAGCTAAGTCTCGCATTAGACGTAACCAAAGAATTATTTAAAAAAGTGCTAAAAATAATGCTAATATTTTTAAAAGATTTTTTTAAAAATCAAATTTAATCAAATTTTATTCAAAACTAGATACATTTTAATGACTTATTTTTTAACGAAATTGAAATACATATGTATAGAGATAAATATTTAAACAAGTGGGTAGATTTTGTTAAAGCGTCTGATACAAACATACTATATATGTAGCACAGGTAGTTGAGATAAAATTTTAAATTTAGGAGGCCCGATACCTGCAAAATTAATACGATTATCATGCTATACAAAATTGTTTAGATCATTTTATTTCTTATAGTTGAAGAAAGTTAAAGTTTAAAAATTATTTTTTTTCAGCAGTTTAGAGCAAACAACTTTTTCAAACATTTACATTATAGAACTTTTATAAGGCTGGTTAAATTTTAAGGGCCAATGTTGATTTTGAATAAAAGACAAATTATTTAGGAAATTATTGTCATTTCTTTTTATTATGATAATATTGGTATGGTTCAATTATGTATGGAACAAAATATCGGCCAACTGGCCGCCGCGACCTCGGTGGCACACCTCCATCCGATGGTCAAAATTTTCGATGACGCTGAGGCATAATTGAGGTTCTATGAGGTTCGTTAATGTGCCGAATTATCTCATCCTTTAGCTCTTGAATTGTTGCTGGGCCAAAGAAAGAAGTCCAAAGGTGTCAAATCATATGAGATAACACGGCCAATGAAATGGTCGTGCAAAAGAGCTATTGTTGCGTCACGATCGCGAACACCATTCACAGTTACTGCCTGACCGGCCTCATTATGGAAAAAAAACGGCCCAATGATGCCGCCTGCCCATAAAATGGGCAAAAAAAAAAGTCACTCTTTGTGGGTGCATTGGTTTTTCGACAATCACTCTTGGATTATCATTCGCCCAAATGCGGCAATTCTGCTTATTGACGAATCCACTGAGGTGAAAATGTGCCTCATCACTGAAGATGATTTTCACGATATACATTTTGATTTGAGCACCCATTTTCATAATTAGCCTGAATAACTTTAACGCGTTGCTCGATTGTGTATCTTTCCCTGGTTTAAATTGAGTTAGTCTCACGCAAAGAAGAAACATGATTAACGAATATTCACTACGACCATTTTTATTTATATTTTTTCTCCTTAACATTTCTTAATTCACTATAATAATATTATATGGTGTTTCACACCTAAAAAGTTACCATAATCCAGCTAAACACATTAAATTATGTGCAATATTTGCTACTGTAATGTAAATATTTTCAACTATACAATTAAAATCATAATATTAGCTGTACACAAAAGGTATGTTTGATACCGTCATTTTTGTTCGCTTTAAGACACATTCTCTAAATGAGCAAACATTTTTGTGTGTTTATAAAGCAAATAAAATATTCTTCCACGTCATTTTTCGTCTGCGAGAGTCAGTTAATCGGGAAACATGAATAACTATAAAATAATTAAAAGTTTTTCGGGAAAAAAGGCCATGCATGATTGCAAAATTAAGGAAATAAATTATTATACGTTTATTGAAACAGTTAAGTTATATATACAGTCAGAGACTAAAGTTTAAATACTGCCGAAAAATATTGTGTTTAAAAGAAGCCAAGCGTTTTTTCAAAATTATAATAATGCCGTTTTATTAAGTTTTATTTATATATTAAAAGAAAAGCAAAAAGTATAGATTTCATTTCAAACATAACGGTAATTCTTACAAAAACTAAAAAATTGGTTAGACAAATGTTTAAATACAGGCTACAATAGGAAGAACATATGTTCCATTAACAAAACCGAAATGCCAATTCAATATTTTATTGGACCACCCTGGCTGTCTATGGCTGCCTGAAGACGCCGTGGCATGGGATAAACCAATTTTTTCTAACTCGGACACTGTTATTTCCGACCAGATTTTCCTGAGAGCCTCTTTAAAAGTGTTTTTGCTATTAACTTGATCCTTAAGTAATTTTCCCTTCATTAAATCCTAATCATGCTCTATCGGGTTTAAGTCTGGTAATTGAGAAGCACTATGGAGCTGGCGCGGTGCATAATAGAGTAGCCATTCTTTCACCGAACGTGCGGTATGCTTCGGATCATTGTCCTGTTGGATTCCAATTTGTTGACAGAAGGCTGTAAATTAAGCTGCAGCAGGGTCTAACATTGGTGTTGGGCCATTATGCCATCTATGAAAGCCAAATTACCAAAACCATATGCTGCTATTGCCCACCAAACCATAACATTGCAACCTCCGTGCTTTACAGTGTGAATCAGGTTTTTCATATGGTTTCCGCCAAACTTTCGCGCGACCATCGCTTCCAAACAAGTTAAATTGCATATTGTTAATGGAACATATGTTCTTCCTATTGTAGTCTGTATTTAAACTTTTGTCTAACCAATTTTTTTGTTTTTGTAAGAATTACCGTTATGTTTGAAATGAAATCTATACTTTTTTTTTTTAATATAGGAATAAAAATTAATAAAACGGCATTATTATAATTTTGAAAAAACGCTTGGTTTCTTTTAAACACAATATTTTACGGCCGTATTTAAACTTTAGTCTCCGACTGTATGTATATATACATATGCGAGTATATAATTGATGTAATTAATTTTATTTATTAATATTTGCTAAGCTGTATATGTACATATGTATGTTGCAAAGTGTATGTATGTATTTTTAATAACACATTAAATTTTTTAAATAAATTTTTTTATTGGTTTTATTGTTTAAATATACATTTTGCATGGTATTAGGAAAAATAGAAACATGATTAGGAAGATCATATGTGTTTTTCTTCAAAACATAATAATATTTTTGAAACAATAATAAACATGTCTGAACATATATTGTTACTGAATACGTGTTTGACACAATCATCACCACAACCATTAATGATAGTTTGCGATTGTGATTGTATCAACCATGTTTTTTCTTTGCGTGTTGAAAAATTATGAAATTATTGTCATATTTTCTGCGACAGGCATTATTATATTAACCGAAATTGAATGTGGCTATTAAGGTTATTTCAGTGACCTGTTACAACAAAGTGTAAGATGTGCCAATTAGCCCCTTCAAAGGACATCACCATGTTAAAGTGGCAAGTCCCGCTTTTAATAAATATTAGAATATGCTATCATGCCGCTATTAGAAAAGAAGCGATCTTCATTTTAACTAAAAAAAACAAGCCTAAAATCACAACAGAAGCCACAAAAGCAAATATCATTTTTGTAGTATCGTCAAATTTTCTTAATTTTAAATGATTTGTTGTAAATAAATCAGCTCATTGCATAAACATTAATAAACAACACATTTAATATTGTATTTATGTAAGTAATTTATTATGACGGGCATCTTACAATAGTCGCAAATTTAACAAAAAGATTTCAAAAAGTTGTTTATGCAGCTGAACGTTTTGAAATCACAAAATAATAAGCCCAGAACACCTTATTTGTGATTTTAAATCTCTTTAATAATATTTGATTTTCAGAACAGGCATGTTAGACGAAGAATAGTTCTCTTTTGAAGGTGCATTCGTATCCATACAATGAAACTCTTGTCTTTTCATCATTTAACGTATTTGAAATAACTTTTCCCATTTTTCTTCCTCCTCTCAAAAGCTACGGACACCGAAAGGGCCAGTAAAATGTGAACTTCGACAAAAAATGCAATGCTTTTCTTATAAAACGCTATCGGGACTAAGCAAAAGTGTCCCCCGAGAGCTGGCATCCACTTAACGTAGGTGTCCGTTGGGGAAGTTTATTTGTAAAAGGAGAGCAAAAGTTCAAAGTCATGTCTGTCGTGTAAAGTTAATAAGTCATAATAAAAATCCAGCCTTTCTATCAATAAATAAATATGTTTTCTTCAATTCCGAACGGAATTGTACTCTGTGACATGGCTGTATATTTATACATATTTTTTAACAATTAAAAATTTCCTAGTATTTTTTAAACATATTTTTAACTGATTTTATAGATTTTGACAATCACTGATCTTTTACCTAAAGAAAAGACATTAAAATACAGCCATTATTTATTCATTGAAATAAATAGAAAGTTCCAAGTTAAAAATTTTTCATTAATTTAAACGTCTTTTAAAAAATAGCAGTAATGACAATTAATACACTTTCCAAACCCCTTAGCGAAAAAAGTTTTTAACCCATTTTTCGCCGACAGGTGATTATAATCAACAGCACTCATACTCTTTTTTTCGTTGCAATTTTTTTTTTCTTGACAGTTACTTAAGATCTTATTTCGTTATTATATTATCAGTTTACTTGGTGCGGCGACAAATGGGTTAAAATATCGAATAATAACTCAATAGAATTTAACTTTTTAACAGCTTCAACAAAAAGAAGACAACTCAATGACACTTAAGAGTAAGTAGTCTTTATCGCCACTTAAACATCAAAAAGGATTGTTCAATCAAAATGCGAAAAAAAGTTGCTGTTCAATGCAAAAATTATAGAAACAAAAGTCCAGGCAAAATAAATCATTAAACAAAGCGAAAAAAAAAATAAAAATAAAAGGCTGCTGGAAAATTGAAATTGCTCCGAAAAAATAAATAACACAAAAAATACAAACACAACATTTCCATGCCCGGCAACCTTTTTTATAGCGGCAGTTTGGAAAATTAAATCCATTTCTGTCAAATAACTGTCAACACTCTTGTTTATCGTCGGATAGGCTTGTTCTTTGTTAAAGAGTCGTCCCATTTATCCAAAAAATAAGCCCTAGGACACCACAGTGAAGGCACTTTCCAAATACTCATTTAAGTTTCTCTGAGAATTAAAGCAAAATACATTTAGGTATGTGATGAAATTCGATCGGTTTGTAAATTATCGTTATGTGCTGTTTACACAACACAACTGATGGAATGTGTAGTAAAATTTGTATGAAAACACTCAAACAACTGAGTGCTTTCATATAAATTTTACTAAACGTTAAATCACTTGTGTGTTGTGAAGGCCGCACATTACAGCCTGTTTTTGAAATAAAAATGATCGTTGGGGATTTTACATATAATCAACAATACAAGAAACTCAAATTTGTTTCTGTTTTAAAAATAAATTTCTAAACGAAAATGTTTATTATAATTTGAAAAACAGTTAGTTTTTGTTTCAAAATGAGAGACCATATTTTATTACTTTTAAAATCATCTTTTTTGTTTTTTTATAAACACAGAAAAAAGTGTTTTATCAATTAAATAAATGTTTTAAAAAGTATTTAAAATTAATCAATGTTTTCATTAAATCAAATATTTTTTTTGTCGAAAGAAAATGAAAAATTTAATTTTGATTTAATTTACATTTTAGTTGTTTTGAAATAAATTTTCAATTAAAATTTTAATTAAATAACAAGAAATCTTAATTGACTTTTTTCGTTTAAAATAAAATAATTTAAGCTTATAGAATTGTTGTTGGGAATTGTCAATATTTATTTAAATTAATTAACAGATTGTTTGAAATGGCAAAGTTTTTTGATCACTTTTTTGATTGGAGAAATTTCATAATTTTTTTCTGTGCAGCCCCGAACAATGTGTACGTTGTTAATTCTTCTTTTTGTTACGTTTTTGTTTATGCTTGTGCAAGGCGAACTCATTTTTCAGGTGGCGTTGAAAGCACAGCTGTGCTACTTTTTTTTCTTAGTCCCCTTTTAGACAGGCAAAGTTTACTTTGACAAAGTCTGTTGAATTCTCTTTTAAACTTTGTTTGGTGCTCAGACACACAAAGTTTAATTTGACAAATTTTTGTTTTCTCTTGTTTGAATAATATATATAAACAGCGTTGCCAGAATGATGATTTTATCATATTTTGGATTATTTTTTTAAACAAAAATATGATTAAAGATTTTTTCTCAAATGATGATTTTTTATTTTTAGAAATTCTGATTTTTATTTTAATTTTGCTTATACAAAATACACGATTATTTAAACAGTCACTTTTTAAAACAATGAAGTTTTGCATCAGCTTGATGCGCGTTGGTGCTGCACACTTTTGTACCCAGTATCTAGAATACACAAAATTGCATCAATATTTCTGGACATAAAAAATATTAAAAAAAGCATATTATAATCTAAAAACTTTGTTTTTGTTTTAAATGTATTTGTACGAAATAAATAATTCTTTCGCACATCGGAAATAGGCAGTTAGAATATTGATAAAAAAAATATTTGTGAAAAGAAAAAATGTATTTTTATAAAGTTTCATATTCTGACGAATTATGTTTGTATGTATTTCAATTTAAATAATAAGAAGTATGTTTTTATAAAAAATTAATAATAGTTCTTACTATTTTTCCCTTGTTTTAAAAAATTTAAATTAAGAAAAAAAAATTTAAGATTTTCATCTTCAAAATAGGATTTCTTTCGCCATATGACAATTTTCATTCCAAAGATTCTGGTAACGTTGTATATAAATATAAAGTTGCAGCCAACTTCAGGTATAATGTACGAACGAAAAACAAAACGAATTTGTGAGTACAGCAAAGTATGTACTCCCCCGCTATGCTCTTTTCCCTTCTCTTCTATAGACTCAAGACTTTGCAAAATAAACTTTGCTTGTCTTAAGGCCCAACCATAATATGCATAGCCTAGCTGAACCTACTGTCAAAAGTTAACAAAACGTCTCTCAAATTATACAAAAAACTTGATTCCGTACGGAATGTGCGATCAGTTTCGCACTTTGCTTAAGCAAATGACAGTTTCATAAAACTTACCAAAAAGTTTCTTTTAGTTCAATATGGTTAGGGTCATATAATTTACATGTATTCGCACATTTGCTTAAGACAACTTAAGCACATTATGGTTGGGCCTTTACTTAGAGAGGGAACTGTCAAAAGTTGCTCGTGTGTTTGACGTATCGATCAACGAAAGCATCAAAAAAATACATTGTTGTGTTTTTGGTGTTGTTACTTGTTGTAGTATCGATACCAACGTGTACATGAATTCGCCTTGTGCTTGTGCGCACAATTAATCTATTTTCATTCTCTTTAAACCGTTGGAATATGCAACATCTTTACTTAATAATATTCTACAAAGATCTTTTTATAAACACAAGAGTAATTTTCAACAAATTCATGTAAACGGTAATGGCGATAGTACAACACCACAAATACAACAATGTATTTTTTTGATGCTTTCGTTGGTCGAAATGTCAAAAACACAAGCAACTTTTGACATTGCTCTCTCTAAGCAAGAAAAAAAATTAGCACAGCTGAGCTTTCAATGCCAACATAAATTTGGCTTGAAAACTTGGGACTAAAACTTTTATTTATTCATCTGTATTTTTTTATTTGAGACAAAATATTTTTTTCTTTTCGAAAAAAATTAAATAAAAATTGTTTTTGATATTTATCACAAAAGTTGAAAATGTTTTCAACTTTCTTCATCGGATGAAAAAACTAAAATTTAATAAAAATGTGTTGTAAAAGAATCTTATAAAGAAAACAGTATATCAAGTGCATATTTATATTCACATTTAAGCCCGTTTTCATAACTTACCGATAGCTTTGGGTATGATATTATCGACCGTATAAAAAGTGTTCCGGACTGTTCCATCTGCGTTTTGATTTAATTAGTACAAAAAGATTTTAGATAAAGCCACAATTCAAACACAAAAACTAAATTAAAATCGAAATATTCAAGAGGACACAGCTAGAATAGAGGAACACTCCCGATCACCAACTTTCCAACAGGCAAAATAAAATCCAAATCAATTCAGCCGTGTTGACTGTACAACGGAACGGACATACATGGATACACACAAATATACACAGCTGAATACTACATTGATAGAAAAAGCGGCGCAGTATTTACATCAGTGTGGTGGGTGTCTAAACATCACTTGCCCAAATTGCCATCAGGGTCAAAAATGCAAATTACGTCATCGATGGGTTCAGACATCGGCATCACAGAAATGACGAATCGGAGTCAGTTTAATAAAACATGTAATTAGTGCAACGATTCAGTAACATCGAAGAAACGGCTCGTTAGGCTTAATTTAGTGACACTTTGTCATTGGGATTGTCTTAAGTCAAAGTGAACGAATATTATTATTAACTTACCCGTTGCACAATTTTGTTTTACTTTTGTTGTATTCCGCCCTTTGTTTACAGAACAACTCTCATTTATAAGACACTAGCAGCATGCCCGATATGGTTTTCGTGCACTCATAGAAAAATACGTGTTTATATTGATGAAGCCCTTAACATCAGAATTGTGACATCAATAAGGCAAAAAGTGACATCAATCCAATGACGAACGTCATCATAACATTGTATGCGTCATCTATGCTATGACTACAGTGACATAAATTCGATGTCACATTTTTTGCACACCTGATGGACAAGATATATAGACCAGTCATGTATTGTGTATTTTGACATCAGTACAGACAAACTGTCATAAGTGCGATGACATAATATATCATGTCATTAGTGCCATGACAAACTCTCATCAGTGTCTTTATTCAACTGTCATTATTTGACAATTTTTTTCTTCTAATATTTATCATTTACAGATTTTTATTTTTTCATAATGATGAATATTTATATTTGAAAATAAATATCAATGCTTTACATTTTTTTTTTTTTTTTCAATAAATGAAAATAAATTTTATTCAAAAAAGATATTTTTATGATATGGAAACAAAAAATAAAAAGTTTTCGGGTCTCTGTTCAAAATACAGTCCCACTAACATATCGCACTTAATCAACAAGAGAGTGTTAACTCAAAAGTTAAAAAATTTTAGTAGAAGCAATGAAGTATGAAGGCATAAAGTAGACATAATATGACGATATTTTTATAGCGGGTTGATATGACTATAACATGTATATTATTTTCGAATAAGTGAAATAATACAAATGTTGAGTTAATACCCTCTTGTTGATTGAGTGCAGTATAAATTGATTTTATCATTCCAGTTGTAACATATAAAAATAATCATCGGAGACCCTGGAACATATAAAAACTTTGGATCATAAGCGATTTAGCCATACCGTCTGTCAATTAAAATCACGATAGAGTTCGCAATAGAAGTAAAAGTTTAGTATAAATACGTTTGAGAAGACAGCTTCATTTGGTTTTTAAAATGGGAAAAGTCGGTAATTTATTCGACCGGCCCAATAAGCTAGATAAACAAAATTTACCATTAATAATTTTTATATACGCAATTATTTCACAACACAACCAAGTGAAAAATGTGCTCCAAAAGGAGCAGGTTTTATATACGAATTCATACCTCAAATCGCTAGATTTTTGTATGGAGTATTCCCGGTTTGGAGGACTATTTTCTGCTGACAATAACCGCTTCTTTTAACATAATAAAACATGCAACCAAAGCACTCCTAAAGCGTTTTTTTAAGGGCTAAATATATTAACATATTCATTATTATTTTTCTTTTTTGTTTAAATGTCTTTTTTCAAGCATTTGCGTAAACCATAATATATTTTTACTTTGTTATCGCTTTAACACCTTCTTCGCTGTCAGCACTAAAATAGCAGCTGTTTTTGTATATTTTATATATTATCATTTACTGCTTAAGAGCTCTCTTATTGAAGCGCTCAATTATGCGCTTTTTCTCTTAAGTTCTTCAAAAAACACAAATTTTTTACTAGGAAATGTCCTCGCAGACTGGAATGAGCAAATGTAATATAATTTGGCATAAATATGTATGTCCCTCCTTTAAACAATAAATATTTGGTTTTAAAAATGGATCAAATCGGTAAATTTTTTCGATCAGCCTCCTCATAAATATTGTTTTTTTTTTATAAGGATCTTAGGCACAATTGAGGTCACAAAAAGAGCTAACGCAACGAAATTTGGTAAAGACAGTGTACTTTGTTGTTGCAAGATGTGCGCTCTCGTTTTACCATCGCTCAGAAGTGACGAAGATCCGATTGAAATGTATTTTATATTTTGTAAAATGTGTAAAATTTTCTCTCTTCTATCTAAAAGTAAAGAAGAAGTCACGTCCAATCAGTTCCATCTTTCAGAAATCTTCTGGAAACTTATCATTGCAGGGGTATGCAAGTCGTTAAAAAAATTGTCCTATCAGCCTCTAAAAACGCAAATAAAAAATAAACATTTCCACTTCCGTTTTTTGCATTTATTCTCTATATATATGTGTACGAATACAAGCAATTCAGTTGCTTTTAATTCTCAATATTGGTATCAATCGTGTTCTATTTTTTATTTTATTTTTTCAGCGGCAATATGAAGGATAAAAACAACAAGAATTAAAAAAAACTTTGTTTGAAGGAATAAACCTACACATTGCTGTGTTGCTGTTGCAAGTAGCATAAAGTTTATTTCGAATTTGGTTATTTAGAATTATTTCAAAGTTGTGTTTTAAACCAAATGTTTATATGAGAAAGTTGTATATTTTTGTTTGCTTTTTTTTTTGAACTGTTTCGGCTTTTTTCAATAATTCTCTTTTAGTTTTTACGTGAGTGTATATTTGGTTTTTTTTGTTTTATGTTTCTCTTTTTGGCTTAAAGCCAATTGCTTAGTAATTTTTTAAATGCAAGCCTTGAGATGAGATTTAAAGGAATGAATACAAATTGCAGCAAAAAGTCGTCTACCCAGACTGAAGTTGAGCGTATTCTAGCCAGGTTTAGCTGACCCTATTAAAGCAAGTCAAATAAAGCGGATTAGGATAAAACTTTTTGTCGGCGGTTTTTAAAAAAGCTTTTAGTTGGTGCAGCAACATGAAGACAATTATATGGTGAAATAAGTAAGAAATTATGGACGGTCAAGCCCGACAATATGACCACAATACTTACAAACATTTTTGGGTTATGAGGTTAATATTCATATAAGAGTTTTTGGAATGTTATCTTTATACATCTACTATCGAAATACATATTTTAGGGTGGAGGATATACATATTATTGGACGTCTGGTCAATTCGCCCTTACCAGCACAAAATGCGATAAAAACTACTACAGAAGTTAAAGCCATCAAACTTAGTGCCAATACCAACATTAATTAGAAATTAATAGCATTAAAAGCTTTTCCGGGAGTGATATTTGTATGGGAGCTGTTGTCAATTATGGACCTATTCCAATTACGATTCCAATGGTAAGTTGATTAAGGTTGCAACTAAATATTTTTGGGCCAAATTTAATATAAATACCTACATTAAGAGATGGTTTGGGAGCAGAAAAACTCTATTCCGGAAAGAAATTTGTATAGGGCCTGTGTGAATTTACGGATTTTCCACAGATTTCATACCTACACAGAAAAAATTAATAATTTTCTCCAATCACCAAATTTATACCAAATTCATAATATCAAGCAAACAATTTGTTGATTTTGCACCTATTACCAAAATGATTATATTGGTTACTAAAAATTGTAAAAAACATATTTTCAATAAATGATATTTTTAATTTTAATTAAAAAAATTATCAAAAAACTTTGCCATTTCAAACAATGTGTTAATTAATTTAAAAAAATATTGACAATTCCCAACAACAATTCTACATGTTTAAATTATTTTATTTTAAACGAAAAAAGTCAATTAAGATTTTTTGTTATTTAATAAAATTTTAATTGAAAATGTATTTCAAAACAACTAAAATATTAACTAAATCAAAATTAAATTTCTAATTTTCTTTCAACTAAAAATATAATTGATTCAATTATCACATTAATAAAACTCAAATACTTTTTAAACCATTTTTTTAATTGATAAAACATTTTTTTCTGTGTATGACAACTAAAACATACACAGAAAAAAGTGTTTTAACAATTACAAAATGGTTTAAAAAGTATTTAAATTTATTTAATCAATGTGATAATTGAATCAATTATATTTTTAGTTGAAAGAAAATTAGAAATAATTAGTATTGTGGTTATTTTATTGAACTGTTAATGGTTTTTAATCCAAATTTAGATATTTTAATTAGGCTTAAGTTCATTGAATTTAATTTGCATTAAATTATTTTTATGAAGAAAGGAATTTTTACAACATGGAAGATTAATTAAAATTGTTATTGATAATTTTCATTCTTGACTGACCTGGGATTCGAAGCCAGGCTGTCTGGCGTGTGATTCGAACCCAGGCGGCTGGTTACCCTGACATGTTTCGACCTCAACCACTAGGTCTTCTCAAAGGGATTTGCCGTCTTACACTCGCAGCCATCGAAGACTGCTGACGTCAGTAGTCAAACATCAATCCTTAAACCAAATTGTATTTTAACCTTTGGTAGATCGAAATTTGCTTTTTTTGAATGATTATCCATTTTTAATTGATCTCACATGTTTTTTCCTTACTTCTGTTTTTTCGTACTTTTGTCAAGAATTCTTCTTGAAGTCCAAAGTACATTTTTTCGTTTTTCCTGTTTTTGTCTTTCTTTTTTCTAGTTGACCTTTTTCAGCACAACTTGAAGGACAAATGTAAACATAGCTCGTGCCTTAGCTGTTAACAATAATTAGTATTGTGGTTATTTTATTGAACTGTTAATGGTTTTTAATCCAAATTTAGATATTTTAATTAGGCTTAAGTTCATTGAATTTAATTTGCATTAAATTATTTTTATGAAGAAAGGAATTTTTACAACATGGAAGATTAATTAAAATTGTTATTGATAATTTTCATTCTTGACTGACCTGGGATTCGAAGCCAGGCTGTCTGGCGTGTGATTCGAACCCAGGCGGCTGGTTACCCTGACATGTTTCGACCTCAACCACTAGGTCTTCTCAAAGGGATTTGCCGTCTTACACTCGCAGCCATCGAAGACTGCTGACGTCAGTAGTCAAACATCAATCCTTAAACCAAATTGTATTTTAACCTTTGGTAGATCGAAATTTGCTTTTTTTGAATGATTATCCATTTTTAATTGATCTCACATGTTTTTTCCTTACTTCTGTTTTTTCGTACTTTTGTCAAGAATTCTTCTTGAAGTCCAAAGTACATTTTTTCGTTTTTCCTGTTTTTGTCTTTCTTTTTTCTAGTTGACCTTTTTCAGCACAACTTGAAGGACAAATGTAAACATAGCTCGTGCCTTAGCTGTTAACAATAATTAGTATTGTGGTTATTTTATTGAACTGTTAATGGTTTTTAATCCAAATTTAGATATTTTAATTAGGCTTAAGTTCATTGAATTTAATTTGCATTAAATTATTTTTATGAAGAAAGGAATTTTTACAACATGGAAGATTAATTAAAATTGTTATTGATAATTTTCATTCTTGACTGACCTGGGATTCGAAGCCAGGCTGTCTGGCGTGTGATTCGAACCCAGGCGGCTGGTTACCCTGACATGTTTCGACCTCAACCACTAGGTCTTCTCAAAGGGATTTGCCGTCTTACACTCGCAGCCATCGAAGACTGCTGACGTCAGTAGTCAAACATCAATCCTTAAACCAAATTGTATTTTAACCTTTGGTAGATCGAAATTTGCTTTTTTTGAATGATTATCCATTTTTAATTGATCTCACATGTTTTTTCCTTACTTCTGTTTTTTCGTACTTTTGTCAAGAATTCTTCTTGAAGTCCAAAGTACATTTTTTCGTTTTTCCTGTTTTTGTCTTTCTTTTTTCTAGTTGACCTTTTTCAGCACAACTTGAAGGACAAATGTAAACATAGCTCGTGCCTTAGCTGTTAACAATAATTAGTATTGTGGTTATTTTATTGAACTGTTAATGGTTTTTAATCCAAATTTAGATATTTTAATTAGGCTTAAGTTCATTGAATTTAATTTGCATTAAATTATTTTTATGAAGAAAGGAATTTTTACAACATGGAAGATTAATTAAAATTGTTATTGATAATTTTCATTCTTGACTGACCTGGGATTCGAAGCCAGGCTGTCTGGCGTGTGATTCGAACCCAGGCGGCTGGTTACCCTGACATGTTTCGACCTCAACCACTAGGTCTTCTCAAAGGGATTTGCCGTCTTACACTCGCAGCCATCGAAGACTGCTGACGTCAGTAGTCAAACATCAATCCTTAAACCAAATTGTATTTTAACCTTTGGTAGATCGAAATTTGCTTTTTTTGAATGATTATCCATTTTTAATTGATCTCACATGTTTTTTCCTTACTTCTGTTTTTTCGTACTTTTGTCAAGAATTCTTCTTGAAGTCCAAAGTACATTTTTTCGTTTTTCCTCTTTTTGTCTTTCTTTTTTCTAGTTGACCTTTTTCAGCACAACTTGAAGGACAAATGTAAACATAGCTCGTGCCTTAGCTGTTAACAATAATTAGTATTGTGGTTATTTTATTGAACTGTTAATGGTTTTTAATCCAAATTTAGATATTTTAATTAGGCTTAAGTTCATTGAATTTAATTTGCATTAAATTATTTTTATGAAGAAAGGAATTTTTACAACATGGAAGATTAATTAAAATTGTTATTGATAATTTTCATTCTTGACTGACCTGGGATTCGAAGCCAGGCTGTCTGGCGTGTGATTCGAACCCAGGCGGCTGGTTACCCTGACATGTTTCGACCTCAACCACTAGGTCTTCTCAAAGGGATTTGCCGTCTTACACTCATTCAAAAAAAGCAAATTTCGATCTACCAAAGGTTAAAATACAATTTGGTTTAAGGATTGATGTTTGACTACTGACGTCAGCAGTCTTCGATGGCTGCGAGTGTAAGACGGCAAATCCCTTTGAGAAGACCTAGTGGTTGAGGTCGAAACATGTCAGGGTAACCAGCCGCCTGGGTTCGAATCACACGCCAGACAGCCTGGCTTCGAATCCCAGGTCAGTCAAGAATGAAAATTATCAATAACAATTTTAATTAATCTTCCATGTTGTAAAAATTCCTTTCTTCATAAAAATAATTTAATGCAAATTAAATTCAATGAACTTAAGCCTAATTAAAATATCTAAATTTGGATTAAAAACCATTAACAGTTCAATAAAATAACCACAATACTAATTATTGTTAACAGCTAAGGCACGAGCTATGTTTACATTTGTCCTTCAAGTTGTGCTGAAAAAGGTCAACTAGAAAAAAGAAAGACAAAAACAGGAAAAACGAAAAAATGTACTTTGGACTTCAAGAAGAATTCTTGACAAAAGTACGAAAAAACAGAAGTAAGGAAAAAACATGTGAGATCAATTAAAAATGGATAATCATTCAAAAAAAGCAAATTTCGATCTACCAAAGGTTAAAATACAATTTGGTTTAAGGATTGATGTTTGACTACTGACGTCAGCAGTCTTCGATGGCTGCGAGTGTAAGACGGCAAATCCCTTTGAGAAGACCTAGTGGTTGAGGTCGAAACATGTCAGGGTAACCAGCCGCCTGGGTTCGAATCACACGCCAGACAGCCTGGCTTCGAATCCCAGGTCAGTCAAGAATGAAAATTATCAATAACAATTTTAATTAATCTTCCATGTTGTAAAAATTCCTTTCTTCATAAAAATAATTTAATGCAAATTAAATTCAATGAACTTAAGCCTAATTAAAATATCTAAATTTGGATTAAAAACCATTAACAGTTCAATAAAATAACCACAATACTAATTATTGTTAACAGCCAAGGCACGAGCTATGTTTACATTTGTCCTTCAAGTTGTGCTGAAAAAGGTCAACTAGAAAAAAGAAAGACAAAAACAGGAAAAACGAAAAAATGTACTTTGGACTTCAAGAAGAATTCTTGACAAAAGTACGAAAAAACAGAAGTAAGGAAAAAACATGTGAGATCAATTAAAAATGGATAATCATTCAAAAAAAGCAAATTTCGATCTACCAAAGGTTAAAATACAATTTGGTTTAAGGATTGATGTTTGACTACTGACGTCAGCAGTCTTCGATGGCTGCGAGTGTAAGACGGCAAATCCCTTTGAGAAGACCTAGTGGTTGAGGTCGAAACATGTCAGGGTAACCAGCCGCCTGGGTTCGAATCACACGCCAGACAGCCTGGCTTCGAATCCCAGGTCAGTCAAGAATGAAAATTATCAATAACAATTTTAATTAATCTTCCATGTTGTAAAAATTCCTTTCTTCATAAAAATAATTTAATGCAAATTAAATTCAATGAACTTAAGCCTAATTAAAATATCTAAATTTGGATTAAAAACCATTAACAGTTCAATAAAATAACCACAATACTAATTATTGTTAACAGCTAAGGCACGAGCTATGTTTACATTTGTCCTTCAAGTTGTGCTGAAAAAGGTCAACTAGAAAAAAGAAAGACAAAAACAGGAAAAACGAAAAAATGTACTTTGGACTTCAAGAAGAATTCTTGACAAAAGTACGAAAAAACAGAAGTAAGGAAAAAACATGTGAGATCAATTAAAAATGGATAATCATTCAAAAAAAGCAAATTTCGATCTACCAAAGGTTAAAATACAATTTGGTTTAAGGATTGATGTTTGACTACTGACGTCAGCAGTCTTCGATGGCTGCGAGTGTAAGACGGCAAATCCCTTTGAGAAGACCTAGTGGTTGAGGTCGAAACATGTCAGGGTAACCAGCCGCCTGGGTTCGAATCACACGCCAGACAGCCTGGCTTCGAATCCCAGGTCAGTCAAGAATGAAAATTATCAATAACAATTTTAATTAATCTTCCATGTTGTAAAAATTCCTTTCTTCATAAAAATAATTTAATGCAAATTAAATTCAATGAACTTAAGCCTAATTAAAATATCTAAATTTGGATTAAAAACCATTAACAGTTCAATAAAATAACCACAATACTAATTATTGTTAACAGCTAAGGCACGAGCTATGTTTACATTTGTCCTTCAAGTTGTGCTGAAAAAGGTCAACTAGAAAAAAGAAAGACAAAAACAGGAAAAACGAAAAAATGTACTTTGGACTTCAAGAAGAATTCTTGACAAAAGTACGAAAAAACAGAAGTAAGGAAAAAACATGTGAGATCAATTAAAAATGGATAATCATTCAAAAAAAGCAAATTTCGATCTACCAAAGGTTAAAATACAATTTGGTTTAAGGATTGATGTTTGACTACTGACGTCAGCAGTCTTCGATGGCTGCGAGTGTAAGACGGCAAATCCCTTTGAGAAGACCTAGTGGTTGAGGTCGAAACATGTCAGGGTAACCAGCCGCCTGGGTTCGAATCACACGCCAGACAGCCTGGCTTCGAATCCCAGGTCAGTCAAGAATGAAAATTATCAATAACAATTTTAATTAATCTTCCATGTTGTAAAAATTCCTTTCTTCATAAAAATAATTTAATGCAAATTAAATTCAATGAACTTAAGCCTAATTAAAATATCTAAATTTGGATTAAAAACCATTAACAGTTCAATAAAATAACCACAATACTAATTATTGTTAACAGCTAAGGCACGAGCTATGTTTACATTTGTCCTTCAAGTTGTGCTGAAAAAGGTCAACTAGAAAAAAGAAAGACAAAAACAGGAAAAACGAAAAAATGTACTTTGGACTTCAAGAAGAATTCTTGACAAAAGTACGAAAAAACAGAAGTAAGGAAAAAACATGTGAGATCAATTAAAAATGGATAATCATTCAAAAAAAGCAAATTTCGATCTACCAAAGGTTAAAATACAATTTGGTTTAAGGATTGATGTTTGACTACTGACGTCAGCAGTCTTCGATGGCTGCGAGTGTAAGACGGCAAATCCCTTTGAGAAGACCTAGTGGTTGAGGTCGAAACATGTCAGGGTAACCAGCCGCCTGGGTTCGAATCACACGCCAGACAGCCTGGCTTCGAATCCCAGGTCAGTCAAGAATGAAAATTATCAATAACAATTTTAATTAATCTTCCATGTTGTAAAAATTCCTTTCTTCATAAAAATAATTTAATGCAAATTAAATTCAATGAACTTAAGCCTAATTAAAATATCTAAATTTGGATTAAAAACCATTAACAGTTCAATAAAATAACCACAATACTAATTATTGTTAACAGCTAAGGCACGAGCTATGTTTACATTTGTCCTTCAAGTTGTGCTGAAAAAGGTCAACTAGAAAAAAGAAAGACAAAAACAGGAAAAACGAAAAAATGTACTTTGGACTTCAAGAAGAATTCTTGACAAAAGTACGAAAAAACAGAAGTAAGGAAAAAACATGTGAGATCAATTAAAAATGGATAATCATTCAAAAAAAGCAAATTTCGATCTACCAAAGGTTAAAATACAATTTGGTTTAAGGATTGATGTTTGACTACTGACGTCAGCAGTCTTCGATGGCTGCGAGTGTAAGACGGCAAATCCCTTTGAGAAGACCTAGTGGTTGAGGTCGAAACATGTCAGGGTAACCAGCCGCCGGGTTCGAATCACACGCCAGACAGCCTGGCTTCGAATCCCAGGTCAGTCAAGAATGAAAATTATCAATAACAATTTTAATTAATCTTCCATGTTGTAAAAATTCCTTTCTTCATAAAAATAATTTAATGCAAATTAAATTCAATGAACTTAAGCCTAATTAAAATATCTAAATTTGGATTAAAAACCATTAACAGTTCAATAAAATAACCACAATACTAATTATTGTTAACAGCTAAGGCACGAGCTATGTTTACATTTGTCCTTCAAGTTGTGCTGAAAAAGGTCAACTAGAAAAAAGAAAGACAAAAACAGGAAAAACGAAAAAATGTACTTTGGACTTCAAGAAGAATTCTTGACAAAAGTACGAAAAAACAGAAGTAAGGAAAAAACATGTGAGATCAATTAAAAATGGATAATCATTCAAAAAAAGCAAATTTCGATCTACCAAAGGTTAAAATACAATTTGGTTTAAGGATTGATGTTTGACTACTGACGTCAGCAGTCTTCGATGGCTGCGAGTGTAAGACGGCAAATCCCTGTTGCAGTAGTAAGTAATTGGCCCATAGTGCTATACAGCACAGCTGTTAATACTGTGTCCAATTACATGCAATCTGGCATCTTGTTTTTATATTGTTTCGTTAAGTAAATAAAGAGATGGCGATGGGATTGATCTCATTCGCTTTACAATACAACATGGTGTCAGAAGTGGTAGTCCCGCCAAATAAAGTAAAAGCTGAATAAAATTAAATTAAATAAAAAGAAATTAAGACTAAAATAAAATTTATTTTAAATCAATAAATATAAAAAGTCAAAGCGTAACAAAAGTGTTTAATTAACCATTGCAAGAGCATAAGTTAAACAAACAAAAGTGTAAAATTACAACATCTAAAATTACAGCATATTCCTATATAATAAATAGCAAATACATACATACACAAAATCAAAATGCCGGACGAAGCCCAAACGCATGTTAAAGCTGAAGCGGGGCAGTTTTTCGCAACAAATATGACGCACATTAATTTAAAATCGAGCAACATGGCGAAAGAGTGGAGATTGTGGTTTACCCAATTCAAGCTGTTTTTAAGAGCCTCAAACCTTGAGAGTCAGGGCGATCAGCGAAAAGTAGCTTTGTTGCTACATCATATGGGCAGTGAAACTATTGAAATTTTCAACTCATTTAACGAGGATGTAGACAAGATAACGTACAAGGCACTGATTGAAAAATTTGAAGAATATTTTACCCCAAAGAAAAACATTGTAATGGAGCGGCATTTGTTTTTTACGTGCAAGCAGATGACTAACCAAAGTATTGATGCATATATCACAACTCTACAAAACCTCAGCTTAAATTGTGAATTTGGAGTAATTCGTGAGGAATTAGTAAGGGATATCTTTATCTGTGGTTTATCCGCACAGTTAGCTGGAATCCGAGAAAGATTACTGGCTGAAGGTGCGATAACATTAAGTAAAGCGATAAGTATTGCAAAAAGCATAACGGCTGCAAGGGAAAATGCATCCAAATTAGAAGAGGTTCAGGAAGTTGAACCAGTAATTAATGTTATTAAAAGGAAAAACTTTAGGACTGTTAACAACAACAATAACAAGCAACAAGGTAATTGTAATCGATGTGGCCAACTCCATAAAAGTCGGTGTCCAGCCGAAAATGTAAATTGCCATGAGTGTGGAAAACGAGGACATTTTGCAAAGATGTGTTTTTTCAAAAGAAAATTTGTAAAACACGTGTATGTCGATCAGGAACATGGCGATGAAGACGATGGGGAAGAAGAAGAAGGCGCAAACTTATTTATTGGGACTCTCTCTAAATCAGCAACAACTACAACAGAGTGGAAGATAGAGGTAAAAATTAACGGTAAAAGTTTGCTATGTCAAATAGATACAGGAGCTCAGGCTAATATCATTTCATTTAAGACAGCTCAATTTTTAAATATTAGACATATTTTAGAAAAAACAAATGTTAATATTTTTACATTCAGTGGTGAAAAAATACCAGTTTTGGGTACGGCAAACTTAAACGTTTTTTTTGAAGAAAAAAGCTTCAGGTTGAAATTTTTTGTTGTGAATATTGAATGTAAAAATATAATAGGCCTAGAATCTACTGTACAATTAAATTTAATCAAGAATGTGAATTTTATAACAGTAAATAGTGTTATTGAAAAATATTCAGATGTTTTTTTTGGACTTGGTCTCTTACATGGTAAATGTGGTTTTAAAGTGAGGGAAAATGTTGATCCTGTTGTAGACCCGCCAAGAAAAATTCCTTTTAAATTGTATGGAAAATTGAAAACTGAATTGACAAGAATGATTGACTTAGGTGTTGTTAAAAAAGTTAGTGAACCAACAGAATGGGTAAATTCTATAGTTCTTATTACAAAACCAAATGGAAATTTACGCTTGTGTTTAGATCCAAGAAATTTGAATAAGGCAATATTGAGGCCTCACTTTCCATTTCCGAATGTTGAAGACTGTAAGGCAAGACTGCAGGGATCTAAATACTTTACATCTTTGGATGCTAACAGTGGGTTTTGGATGATACCTTTAGATGAGAAATCATCTAAGCTTTGCACATTCAACACCCCGTTTGGTCGGTATAGGTTCTTACGACTACCATTCGGTATAAATGCGGCCCCGGAAATTTTCCATTCTGAAATGATTAGATTATTTGGTGATATCTCTGGATTGATTATCTACATAGATGACTTTCTGATTCACTCATCTTCCATGGAAGAGCATATTAAAATTTTGGAGACTGTTCTTCAGAGGGCAAAGGAAGTAGGAATGAAATTCAATAAGGCGAAATGTAAAATATTGAGGACTGAAGTAAAATTTTTGGGTCATGTTTTTAGTAAATCAGGAGTAGGTCCTGATCAGGAAAAGATAAAATCTATCATGAATATGCCCAAACCGGGTAATGTAAAGGAATTACAGAGGTTTTTAGGAATGATAAACTATTTAGGTTCTTTTATTGAAAACTTGGCGGTAAAAAACAAAAATTTAAGGGAATTATTAAAAAAAGAAGTCCAGTGGCATTGGTCATTAAAACATGATCAGGAGTTTGAAAATCTTAAACGTGAGATAACCAGATACCCGGTACTGACTTATTTTGATCCGAATAAAAAATTAACATTAACTGCTGACGCGTCTAAATTTGCACTTGGTGCTGCAATTATGCACGATAAGCATCCTATAGCATATGCATCAGTTGCATTGACAGAGACGCAAAGAAACTATGCACAGATAGAAAAGGAACTTTTTGCCATACTCTTCGGCTGTACAAAGTTTCACCGATATATTTATGGGTCAAGAATATCGGTGGAAACTGACCATAAACCTTTAGTTAGCCTGTTCAACAAGCCACTTTACAAGATCCCTCCAAGACTCCAGCGGTTTATGCTCAGGTTACAGAGCTATGATCTCGTAGTTGAATATAAGCCAGGAAAATATTTGCAGGTGGCGGACACTTTGTCAAGATCCCCTTTGCAGGACGCTGCGTGGACTGAGATGGATGAAGAGATATCTCTTCATTGCAATTTTGTGTCATCTCACTTACAAATACCGTTTGCGAATATTGATGATCTAAAACAACATACTAAGAACGAAAAAACTTTCGAAAAAATTATGGAATATGTTAGGAAGGGATGGCCAAGATATAAAAAGGACGTTGATTTGGAGGCAATGCCTTATTACAATATTAGAAATGACATTTATATCTTGAATGATGTGTTGATGAAGGAGCATCAAATAATAATTCCAAAAAGTTTGCGAGGTATTATATTGGGGAAACTTCATGAGGGTCATATGGGAATAGAAAGATGTAGGAATTTGGCCAGACAATTTGTTTATTGGCCTAATATCAATAATGATATTGAAAACTTAATTTTAAACTGTGAGATATGTAGGCGACATCAGAACTCCAACGTAAAAACTGAGATGCTTCCACATGAAATTATAGACATTCCATGGTTCAAAACTGGTGCTGATTTATTTGAATTTAAAGGAAAAACGTATCTTCTTGTAGTTGACTATTATTCAAAGTACATCGAAATAGAAATGCTTAATTTGGGATATAAAAGTTCGCAAGTAATCCTAAAATTTAAATCAATTTTTGCTAGACACGGAATACCTTTTATTTTAATTACGGACAATGGACCTCCATTTAATTCTAGGGAATTCAGGGAATTCAGTCAGAATTGGGGAATTAATCATGAAACATCAAGTCCATATTTACCGCAGTCTAATGGATTGGCGGAGCGTTCTATACAGACCATAAAGAATTTATTGCTAAAGTCTGAAGATAGTCAGTCTGATCCATATGTTGCATTACTACACTATAGGACAACGCCTAAGGGAAATCTTCCCAGCCCAGCTGAACTATTAATGTCACGTAAACTTCGAACAAAAATTCCTTCTATTGTCACTAATTTTGAGCCAGAAGTCATTAATGCAGAGAATTACAAACGAAATTTGAATTTGAATATCCGAAAATACTGTAATCGGTACAATAGAACGAAAAAGAAACTAAAACCAGTACATAAAGGAGATAGTGTAATGTTTAAAAGGACACCCACTAGTTGTTGGTTTCCCGGTCGTATAATAGAGCCATGTAAGGAACCAAGATCCTTTATAATAGAAGATTCTAATGGCACTCTTTATAGGAGAAGTCAAGAACATATTAAAAAATCACCAGAAAACAAAATAATTGAAAAAAATAAAAATTGTGAAAACCTAGAACATAGTAAACAGAGTAATGAATTGCCAATAGAAAATACTAATAAAAAGTTAGAAGGCTATGTAACAAAAACTGGAAGAACTATTAAGAGGCCAGACAGGTTGGATTTATAATTAAATAAAAAAAAAAAAAAAAATTTTTTTTTAATCAAAATATATGTCTTTATATTATATTAAAAGTTGAATTTATTTCTTTTCTAATATAGTTTAGTTATAAAATATTATATTAACTAGATGATTATTCATAATTGATTTTGTTATAAAATACTTTTTATTTGTATATTGTAAAAAAGGAAGATGTTGCAGTAGTAAGTAATTGGCCCATAGTGCTATACAGCACAGCTGTTAATACTGTGTCCAATTACATGCAATCTGGCATCTTGTTTTTATATTGTTTCGTTAAGTAAATAAAGAGATGGCGATGGGATTGATCTCATTCGCTTTACAATACAACAATCCCTTTGAGAAGACCTAGTGGTTGAGGTCGAAACATGTCAGGGTAACCAGCCGCCTGGGTTCGAATCACACGCCAGACAGCCTGGCTTCGAATCCCAGGTCAGTCAAGAATGAAAATTATCAATAACAATTTTAATTAATCTTCCATGTTGTAAAAATTCCTTTCTTCATAAAAATAATTTAATGCAAATTAAATTCAATGAACTTAAGCCTAATTAAAATATCTAAATTTGGATTAAAAACCATTAACAGTTCAATAAAATAACCACAATACTAATTATTGTTAACAGCTAAGGCACGAGCTATGTTTACATTTGTCCTTCAAGTTGTGCTGAAAAAGGTCAACTAGAAAAAAGAAAGACAAAAACAGGAAAAACGAAAAAATGTACTTTGGACTTCAAGAAGAATTCTTGACAAAAGTACGAAAAAACAGAAGTAAGGAAAAAACATGTGAGATCAATTAAAAATGGATAATCATTCAAAAAAAGCAAATTTCGATCTACCAAAGGTTAAAATACAATTTGGTTTAAGGATTGATGTTTGACTACTGACGTCAGCAGTCTTCGATGGCTGCGAGTGTAAGACGGCAAATCCCTTTGAGAAGACCTAGTGGTTGAGGTCGAAACATGTCAGGGTAACCAGCCGCCTGGGTTCGAATCACACGCCAGACAGCCTGGCTTCGAATCCCAGGTCAGTCAAGAATGAAAATTATCAATAACAATTTTAATTAATCTTCCATGTTGTAAAAATTCCTTTCTTCATAAAAATAATTTAATGCAAATTAAATTCAATGAACTTAAGCCTAATTAAAATATCTAAATTTGGAAAATTAGAAATTTAATTTTGATTTAGTTAATATTTTAGTTGTTTTGAAATAAGTTTTCAATTACAATTTTAATTAAATAACAAATAATCTTAATTGTCTTTTTTCGTTTAAAATAAAATAATTTAAACATGTTGAATTGTTGTTGGGAATTGTCAATATTTAATTAAATAAATTAACACATTGTTTAAGATGGCAAATTTTTTTGATAATTTTTTTAATTAAAATTAAAAATATCATTTATTGAAAAAAAATGTCAAAATTTTACAATTTTTAGTAATTAATATAAAAATAGGTGCAAAATCAACAAATTGTTTGCTTGATATTATGAATTTGGTATAAATATGGTGATTGGAGAAAATAAATAATTTTTTCTGTGTATGAACAAAATTTAATCAAATATTCTGTAAATTTCGACCTGTACTTGGCGCACAAGGTTAACATGGACAGGCAGCTGAAGAGTATTTCAAATTTCGACTGTTTTTTGTAGTTATTGGACCTTAACACATCGAAAAAAAAAAATCTAGTTTTACTTCTTTTAATTTTTCTTGTTGCACAGTGTGATATATTGAAATATAAATTGAACAAAAAAACAACCTGATTCCTTAGTTTCTGACTTAAAGTAATGGTGCCAATTTGCACATAGTGTTCTAAATAAAGATTTAATTTCTCTAATTCCCTTGAGAGAAATTGATATGTATAGATGTATATTTTTTTTTTCAAATTATACTTTAACTTGCATGTGAATGTTCATACATATTATAAGTATTTAACTCTATATGTATTTTTTTTTTCTATGACGTTTAGGTGACGCCAATTTCTCTTTTTCATAAAATTTATTATTTCGTTTTTTTTTTTTGCAATACGACAAAACAACAGCAAAAAAACTACAAAAATACACTAAAATGCAATTGAATCATAAAATATAGAAATGATTTATACTAAAAACATTAATGTACAAATTTGTACCATGTTCAAGTAAACGTACATAAGTGCACTTGGACCAAAGAAGATGCCGAAATAACACTCAAAAAAACAACAAAAAAAAAAAAAAAAAAACCAAACACATATGGACAGTATTGAAAATGTATCTTATAGTTACCAAAGCAATCGGTTTTTAGACGATCGCTATAAAATGCTAACAAAAATAAATTTGCAGTTATTTGAGTGGAAACCGGAAGGATATGGGAATGTGTAAAAGACTGGTACGAGTAGGAAATAGAACGAATATGAATAAAAGTATGCAAAGCACGATTAGTTCTATATTTATGAGATTATTGCCATCCATTTCGCTTTTTTACTTCTCTAAATTATTCATAGATATTTGTATAAAGTAGCAGTTGAGAATTATGGGAAAGAGAAAAAGCAATAGATTAAAAATAATTTTATAATGATGACAAATGTGTTTGTCATATAAAATGTAAGTGGAGTTTGAAAATATTTACATGGATATGTATGTATTGGAAAATCTTTATTTAAAGGAGAAATTTAATTAAAGTTTTCGACCAGCGATAGACAACCTAGACAATTATATTTTGATTGTATGCGTTTTATGTTGTTGTTAATTTTGTTAAATGCTTTACAATGTGTGTGTACACTATTTTAGCATATTTAATGCTAGACCTAGCATCTTAGGGGATTATGTTGTGAGGCTGTGCTGGGTGCCGGGCCACTGCAACATCACTGGCAATGAAACAGATGATGAGTTGGCACGACTGGGCGCGGAAATGGAGCATCCTGACTATCTGGAGGCGGTCGGGCCTTCAATTGGCCTCTACTTTGGGAGAATCAGGGAATGGGTTCTGAACGGGGCTAATCGGGCCTGGGGGATGCGCGGGCGCCATGGCCGGTGCTTAGGAAGTCCGATTCGGATTCGCTCATGGGCAGGAGTAGGGTCTGCGTCAGGACCATGATAGGTATCATTACGGGCCACTGCAAGATAGGCAGGATAGCGGTGACAATGCGATCTGACTTGTCGGATATATGTCTGTTGTGTGAGGACCAGGAGGAGTTGGAGGCAGTTGAGCACCTTCTGTGCCACTGTCCCAGGCTGCAGACCAGCAGGCTTATATGGCTAGGTAATAGATTCCTGCGCGAATTGGGGGATGTCTCGGGTTGCGGGCTCAAGAATCTGACTGAGATTCGTAATAGGAATGACCTGGCTGCGCAGCAGGAGACTGGGAACTGGGCAGTTATCTGTTTAGTCGGGTTGTTTGCTTGTATTGCCCGATTTTTCTCTTCCTCTTCTTTCTCTATTCTTGTGCTTTTTCTCATTATTTTTTCTATTCTACTCTTACTAAAAATCTATTGCGAAAAAAGGCGTATCTGGGTGAGGGTGTGAAGTTTACTTCGCACCAGCCTTTCTACCTAACCTAACCTAGCTAAGCATTTTTTAGACTCATTTAGCTTAAAAAAGGTTTTAAGCATAAAGCACTTTTTCAGGATTTTCGCAAAATAATTTAGTACTTTTTAGTTCAAGTGATACATTTTTAGTTTTTCCACTAATTTACAGTTTTTTACAGATACACAAAAGCTGCATTTTTTTATTAACTAAATTCATATTTTTGCAACTTTTTTGAGTTATTTTTATAGTTAACAAATTAACTAATTTGTATTCCTTCTACTTCTACACCTTTTCCAATTGTTATTCAGAAGGCGTCAATTGTAATTCATATTAATCAATTGTAATTCAAAAAGAAATGTGGCAATTGTTAATCAAAAATTGTTTTATCAATTAAAAAAATGGTGAAAAAAGTATTTAAATTTAATTAATGTGATAATTGAATCAAATATTTTTTAGTTGAAAGAAAACTAAAAATATAATTTTGATTTAATTAATATTAAAGTTGTTTTGAAATAAATTTTTATTAAAATATTAATTAAATTAAAAAAATATTAATTGACTTTTTCGTTTACAATAAAATAATTTAAACTTCTAGAATTATTGTTGGGAATTGTTAATATTTAATAAAAAATTTGAACACATTGTTTGAAATGGCAACGTTTTTTGATCACTTTTTTTATTAAAATTAAAAATATCATTTATTGAAAAAAAAATTCAACATTTTAAAATTTTTAGTAATCAATATAATCATTTTGGTAATAGGTGCAAAATCAACAACTTGTTTGCTTGATATTATGAATTTGGTATAAATTTTGGTGATAAGAGAAAATTTTTTATTTTTTCTGTGGTTAATTACTTATTTTTATTTTATTATTACAAAAAAATGTGCACTGAAGAGCTAAATACATTCGTAACTATGTATAATTTCTTTGTATTTGTTTAAATATGTATGTAGATTATCGACCTACCGCCATTGTCATTCATTGCTTGGTGAACTGTTTAGTGTTGCACAGCACGAGCGCAATCACCCCCAGTTATGGTGACCGTTTCATGATCTAATATCCTCCAAGTAGATACATCTTTGTTCTATCATGCCAGGACCTGCAACAGGAACACGATTGTTGATTTTGGCATAGGCTTTAATTTTGAATTAAAACTTCTCAATGGGATTGAGCATTGGAGAATACGACGCTAGCGGCAAAAGAGAGGCTGTCGTATTTTTAGAGATTTTTCGTTATTACATTTATTATCTTCGGAATAATAATAAATCTTTTCTGAATTACAATTTACTAATCTGAATTAAAATTGATGCTTTCTGAATTTCAATCGATTAATCTGAATTACAATTGACGCATTCTAAATTACAACTGGAAAAGGTGTAGTGGTAAAAGAGGGTGTACTAAGTTTGTCATTTCATGTGAAGCTTTTTTATATCGCGTCCTTAGGGTAAGAAGGTTCTATCTTATATATATTTTGTGTCCTTGAGTAATTCTGAGTCGATTTGGTCATGTTCGTCTGTTGAAAATACGCTTCCTTCCGGAAAACTCAAAAATATTAGTATCAAATTCCTTCAAGGTCCCCTAAGCAGTTTGTGAATGAAATCTAGCATAATCGGTTCAGTAAAAAAAGGAGCAAAATGTGGAACAAGCTCCTTAAAAAGTTAATATTTTTATTACAAAAAATTACATAAATTGTTGACAGAATAAACCGATTCTTATTTAATATTGCACAAATTCTTTTATAAGACTAAAACTCGCATTTAAATTTTGTAAAGAAGGGGTTAAAATTTACCATAGGCCACATATAAAGCGGCCTTCTGAAAAGCATTTTAAGAAGAATTAAATTCTTAAAAAAAAAAATGGGATAACTATATTGAAATTTGTGCGAAAATGAGATTTTTTTTTTAATATTTTTAATATCTATAACGAACGATCCGTGATTAACGATCGGTCTATAAAATCTTCTCCTGAAAATCACTTTAATGTCAATGATATTTTATTTAAAAAATCGGGAACGAATTTTAGTACTGTGAGATCAGGTTTTATAAAGGTTGGCTTATAATTAATAGAACCCATATAAGGCCCACTCCTGAACTATTCGAACTCTTGGTGGAGGGTATTAAATATTCGGTATAGCCTAATATAGCACTCTTATTTCTTAGCACTCCTTCCTAACGTACGTAATAAAAGATAAAACAAAATGCGCGGCGCTCTGAATTTGCCTATTGCTGCTTTAGACATTTAAAACGACTAGAACAGAAAGAGAGAGAGAAATACACTTAATAAAGCTGTCCAAACGTCTTAACTTAATAGATGTGCTAGAAATACAGGGTGCGACTTTGTTTACGGAATATTTAGAGCTAATTTTTTTTTTATTTTACTTTGGAAGATTTTCTATTCTAGAAGTATCCATATGGTTAAAACATTTTATAGGTTTAACTTTAAATTAGACGTGACATAAAACCATAAACATACAAAACATCTGTACGACCCAAACTTATGGGCCTTAGAAACCAATTGAATTTTTGTATTTTCCATAACTATAAACACCTGTTACGGCTATGGCATTATGGTATGGCCCGTTTAAGAGACAAACTAAGAACCAGTATATATTATATTCAAAAATATACGTAGGAAATTATGGTAATGACATTTATTTGAATTGATTTTTCTAGAATTTTGTTAAGACTTAAATTAACAATTTTAAATGGGTGGGTTGGTTGAGAAGTAATTTAAAGATTTACGGCCTGGCCCCCATTTCGACCGCTATCGTTCTCTTGCATTTTCAACGACAAACAGCTGAATATATTTTTTCAATACATGATGTTTTTAATTTTAATTAAAAAAAATGATCAAAAAACTTTGTAATTTGAAACAAAGTGTTAATTTATTTAATTAAATATTGACAATTCCCAACAACAGTTCTACAAGTTTAAAATATTTTATTTGAAACGAAAAAAGTCAATTGAGATATTTTGTTATTTAATTAAAATTGTAATTGAAAATTTATTTTAAAACAACTAAAATATTAATTAAATCAAAATTAAATTTTTAATTTTCTTTCAATTAAAAAAATAATTGATTCAATTATCACATTAATTAAATTTAAATACTTTTTAAGTCATATTTTAATTGATAAAAAACTTTTTTTGTGTGTAATACTTCGCTTAGCCATTTTATTATAAGCTGCCGGTTTCCATGGTATCATTTATGATTCTGGTTCGATTAGATATGCCTTAGACAAGCTTAGCAGCCTGGGCCACGATGTCGGACGCTATCGTTCGTTTTAATTTTCAACGGCAAACAGCTGATTTGAGGCCCACTATCAATTTTCAGCACAACAAGTCGATCTAAAACGCAAGCGACCAATAACGTAACAGTTTTCATACAAATTTGCGGCCCACAAAGAAATATGATACGACAAAAATGTCTAAATCAGTCACTTGTGTTGTGGTTGTCGACATAAGCATTTTCTTTACAAATACACACTAAGATTTTTATTTTATTACTATATTTCTTTAAAACACCACCACTTATAAAATTATCTGGTGTTTTAAAATATTTTTCATAAAATTCTATTTTATATTTTTTGTTTACTGCTTTGCTTGTTTTTGTTTACTCCTTTGTTTTCTATTCTAAAGTGGTTGTAGCCAGAGTTCTAAATTTTGGCTTAATTTAAATGTCTTGTCGACTTTTATTTCCAAACTAGCGATTTATTAATGCACTCACAATATTGTAACAGTAACGGACTGTAGGTCATTCAAGAAGAATTCCGTTCAGTAATTTTTCCGTTGCATTTAATATTGTCAGTTGATTTAGTAAAAGTATTCTGTATGTAAAATGAAATAAAAATGAAATTTAAAACAACTATAAATTTACGAAATGTTAATTTAATTTTCACTGTCAAAAATACAACCGCGAATACCATAAAAAATTACCCATAAAGTGCGTAAAATTAAATGAATTTTCAGTTATTTTATATCTTTTAACTATCAAAAAATAATATTCCTGTTATTTATTTATAAATCTGTGGCAAAAAGTAAAAGTAAAAAACGATTTGCTTGTTTTGTGTAGAAAATTCCCATATTCTATTTGTTCAAATTATTTAATTAAATACATCAAATTGTTAAAGTAAAATAATTGCGAATACCAATTCGGTCATGCTGCTGGTGTCTTATAATTGAAAGTTCTTCTGTAAAGAAAGTGCTCAGTACAAAAGTAAAATAAACGTGTATTCGGGGGCCTGGCTGTTACAGTTATAAACTCACAAAATAAAATCTTAAAATAACATCTAAGTTTTTTTTAACGCCCTTAAATTAGTAGATAGTGTGTTCGAATTTAATTCATGGTGTAAATTAGCCTCTTTTCATATACAAAAAATACATTTATAAGAAAATGTTTTGCCAAACTTTTTATCCACAGACTTCTTTAAGTCAGCCCCTAAAGAGGAGGTGAAATGGTATATATAAGTTCGTAATTCCGTTTGTAACTTAAATAATATTGATTCTAGACGCTAAGAAATATATATATTCTGGATCCTTATAAGAAGAGAAGTTCAAATCCGGTTGACCATCTGTCCATCCGTATGTTGAAATGGGTTCTCCCCCAGATGTGTTGGGGACTTGGATGGTTTAATGCATTAATGGCTGAGATATGATCAAAAAACCACGACTGCCTCAAATTTTACCCATAAATCCCTTGTTTTTGTTTTTTTATTACTTTTCTTTTAGTATATATAGAGAACGACAGAAGATTCTCAGGGCAAATAATTTCGCAGAATATTTCAACTACATACATCCCTGTTTTAAATGTGATTTTTGCGTTTTTTTTTTCAAAAAAAAAATTGCAAAAAGGCCCGTTTCCAGAAGAGAGAGCGGGTTAATGTATACCAGCAAAATGTTGCTTCTAATGTTGCGAATACATCTTCTGAAGACACTTTTTTACCAAAGACCTAAGTAGTACACGATTTTCTGCGGTTTTTTTGCTACAGAAGGGTGCAACTTTAAATAGGCCGAAAAATTAGTTTCAGATGCAAACTTTTAAAATGCCAAAATACGTATACCATTTTTTAGTCCTCTCTACAAGAATCAGTTGGCAGAACAGTGTTATTATTTTGAGCGTTGGACAATGTAATGTGCTTAAGTGAGTAAGTGGTATAATTAGGGACCTTCCTTTTCATTTAGTCCCAATTTATACGATGAAAGTCTTATTGATCAGCTTGCTACTTTATGGGCGAGAGAGACGAGCTTGATGAACTCATCATATTCGTTTTGTTTTCTCATTCGCAAAACGCACACATACGTGTGTACTTCATACATAAAACAGTAATATATCAGCAATAAGATAAGCATTGTGTGAACGCCGAAGCTGATTCAAAGAAGAAAATTTGATAAGTTTATCAATAAGACTTGCAACGTATAAATTGGGACTTAATGAAACATTTTAAAGACTAAGCAATTGATTGTTAAGATTTCTATATAAGTACCCCCTGTCTGTATCTCAGTATGACACTTTAGTTCCTATGGTTGAGGGTAAGCGAACATTTAAAGAAATATAGCCTGTACTCTAAACTGAATAAAATTAATGAAATTTTATATTCCTGGCGTACCCTGTAAAATTTTATAGTCCTAGCGTACATTGTAGGGTGTTTTATGCAAGTTCGTTTATTGGCTCATTTTAAGTGCCAAAGTACTGTTACCCAAAAGTAATTTCTACCAAGATGGATGCTTTTATCGAACACATGGACAGCCGTTAAGAGATATTCCCGGGAGGTTCAATGTATTCCAGGAAACAAAAAAAAAAAATCTTAACAAAAGGGTGAAACGAACTGAACGACTCGCATTCACTTTACAGAAAACTTTGAGGACAGAACGCTTAAATAGTAGCAATATGGTACTTAAAGCATAATAAAACCAGCACTGCACTTAAGCTTATCCTAAATACTTTTTATACAAACCTCGTTTTGATAATAAAATTTGTTTTATTTAATCGAGCTAATAAACCAGGCCACATTAAAATAAATATTTACTTTCATTCACAGCAAACACAGTGCCACAACTAAAATTAAATACTATACAGTACGGTTTTATTTGTGTGTGAGTATAATAAACAAATACATACATACGCACAAAACACTTGACATCTGTGTGCAAAATTTAAATCATCAATAATAATAAATAAATGAAAGAATAGTATGATAAATTTAACAACAATTACAAACGAGTTAAAATAAATAAAACACATACAGGTACAAGAAGTTTATAAGACACAACCGGAAAATAAATACACATAAATAAACACAAACATACATATGCATAAGTAAAGGCAAATGTGTGGACTTTGTAAATACAGTGGGTCATATGAGGGGACAATTGAAATGCAGCGACTTTATTAATCATTGACTACGTTTACCTATTTGACCTTTTAGTCAAACATTTTGAACTTTTTATACTAAAAACTAAATTTCATACTAAAAACTAAATTGAACATCTATAATCGCACAGAAAATAGTGTTTTATCAATTAAAAAATGGTTTAAAAAGTATTTAAATTTAATAAATGTGATAATTGAATCAATTATTTTTTTAGTTGAAAGAAAATTAAAAATATTCAACATTTTTCATTTTTCGAATTTATTCTATGAGTTAAATTTCAGTTATGTATTTTATAAAGCTTTTTTGTAATAGCTCTATTCCTTAAATTTCTATAGAAATGACTTTATACACTACCAGACTATTATATTGTATTTTCTTGTTACATTTTACCTTAGCTTTCCGTTGGTTAGCAATGAAGTATATTTATGTACAGAAAAATTTACAATTATTAGACACCAGCAGAATGTCATGCATTTTCTGGCCCGCTACGGCCTTCGTCAGCATTCTTTGTGTCACACTGGATAGTGATACTTTATAAATTGAATGTATTTAACTCAACTATTTTAACAAATAGATATTGGGAATTATTTCTTTTTCATAAGCAATTTTATTATATTCAACATTTTTCATTTTTCGAATTTATTCTATGAGTTAAATTTCAGTTATGTATTTTATAAAGCTTTTTTGTAATTAAAAATTTAATTTTGATTTAATTAGCATTTTAGTTGTTTTCAAATAAATTTTCAATTAAAATTTTAATTAAATAACAAAAAATCTTAATTGACTTTTATCGTTTAAAATAAAATAATTTAAACATGTAGAATTGTTGTTGTTAATTGTCAAAATTTAATTATATAAAATAACACATTGTTTGAAATGGCAAAGTTTTTTGATAATTTTTTTAATTAAAATTAAAAATAAAATTTATTGAAAAAAATATTCACAAATTTACAATTCTTAGTAATCAATATAATCATTTTGGCAACAGGTGCAAAATCAACAAATTGTTTGCTTGATATTACGCAGTTGGTATAAATTTGGTGATTGGAAAAAATAAATAATTTTTTCTGTGCGTAAAAGGTTTTTAATCATTCCCACTGTGTAATATTTGCTACTAAAAATATACCCAAAAGATTAGATGTACTTTAGGCAATTAAAAAGGATGGTTGCAATAGGAAAGCTAAACAAGCAAACCAGAAATGGATGTTCCATAGTTAAATAAACAGACAACTTTTACATATAAATACAAATACACGTACATACATAAATATGTTCGTATATATAAACGTATTGGGTGTATAACTTCATAATGCGGAACATTCGTCAAGTTTTGCGGGTTTATTTGAAGGCATTGGTTCATCATAAATTTATTTAAGGAGTTGGCCATCAGAAGAACTTTTCGCTTGTTTCTGGCAACATATGAATTTTGAGCTAATTTCGGAAAATATGTTCTGAAGTCAAGCGTACTAGGGTGCAAGCGTTCTGCATCAATCAACACAGATGATTATCGAACATGCCAAAGTCTGGACTATAAGTGGGCGATGCAAGACTCTTTTTATGAATAGTTTTAAACTAGTCTTGCAACACTTCGCCAAGTGTTGCTATGACAAAATATTACAGGTATTCCAAGTAATGTTTTGACCAATGCGCGCTTCAAGCAAGTCAACTGTGTTCTGCTAGGGTCGCCTGGTTCTTCTTCTCCCGCCAACTACAGAGCATTACTTTAAGATTATGGACATTTCGTTTTGGTGTTGGTTAGCCGGGTCTCAGATATAATTTTCTGCATTAATAATTGCCACTATCGATTGAAACGCTATTTCTTTTTATTGCGGTTAAGCAGAATTTGGAAAATCATCTTAAAACTTCTCGCGGTTTCATTTTCCTTTTAATTTACTGAATCCTGCTGCTTGCAAGCAGTGAATCCCGACGATTTTTCTGGTTATTCTAAGTTTCATAATAATTATCATAAAGTAATGCTTTCAATTCATCATCTTCGAACTTATTTGGCAGATCTGGGCGATCTTTGCCTTCGGTGTTATGACCACCTCTTCTAAACCACATAAACCATCTCTCGCATTTGGATATCCATGCAACATCTATATATATATACAATTCTCGTGCCACGGTGTTTGAAATTAATCCCTTCCGAAGCAGCTTGACCGATTTTTATGAAATGTTGTATGTGTATTTGTTAGGTATGAGAATAGGTTGTAAGGTATATTTCATATCGCTAGAGGGCGTAAAATAGGGCAAAACGCTTAAAAGCTCTCCCTTCCTATATTTTCTGAACTTATCAACTGATTTTCTTGAAATGTGGCAAGCAAATAGTGTATCGTCTGGAAGGAACTATAGCCTATCATTTATATTACTTAGGAGGGCTAAAGGGGTAAAAGCTCTCCCTTCCTATATCTTCTTAACTTATCAGCCGATTTTCTTGAAATTTAGCAGGCAAATAGTGTAACATCTGGAGGGAACTATAGCCTAGAATTGTTATTGATTAGAGCGTGAAATAGGGCAAGAGGGGTAAAAGCTCCCCTTCTCTATATCTTTTTAACTAATCAACCTTGTTCGATTCGAAATTTTCAGGAGATGGTGTGTTAGGCAAAAAAAAAAATGTTGGCTAAACTCGGAAGATTAAGTTTTTAATGTATTGCCTACTATTCACTTATTATTTTTTCTAAGCATATAAGCATGAAAAATGCTTAGGAGAAACTCGAAGAGCTATACACAATGCCTCCTTTTAATTTATAATTAGTAAATTGCTTCCGAGCGAAGCCGTGGCGGTTAGCTAGTAGTCTATATTAAGTTTATAGAGCAATCAGTATGTTCAAGCTGCATCAAGCAACATTTTCAGCAAATGATGTTTTTTGACCGAATTTTGACATTTTCAAAGCAAAAAATAGGTATTTCTTTGTTAATTTCTTAATTTAAACACCCAATACATGTGCACGTGTGCATGTATTTGTAAAAAAACATAAGACTATTTAATTGTTATTTTCCCAATTGTATAAATACAACCAACAATATGTTTTTCTCTAAGTTGATGTCTCTAAATTTGTGATTGTGGTCGAATAGAGAAGGATTTAGTTGTATAAAATACGCAAATAATCACAAATATATTTGTGTATACACTTATAAACAAAACGCTTAGGTACGTTTATATTTAAGTATGTATGTACGTATACAACAACAAAAATGGAGTAGATGAAACATCAGTAATTTATGGTATCTTTACAACAACACATACAACAAACACATTCATTGAAAAAGGACTTGATCCAACATCTACATATTTATTTAAACGATATTTGCTTTTTATTCGATTGTATTGTACATATTCGTTTGGTTTGACCAAAAATGCCAATTATTGAGTTAAATACTTTTGTGTTTATAACAACAAATGAAGTTTTGGAAGTAGGTTTTGGGTTGGTTCAGCAAAATCTCTTACAGTGGTTGGAGTGAAATAGATTTTCTATTAGAATTAGCAAAAACTCATTTATAAACTGAAATAAATAGAAAAATTTAATTTTTGTATCACAATCAAAGGCAATAAAAGGCCTTATTAATATATTTTCCCTTTTTTTAATTGAGGAAGTTTCATGTTTTCTAGTACGTTAGGGTTGGATGGGTTTCGAGTCTATGGGAATAACAACAGGTCAACGACGACTTGTGAACCTTAAAAGATTTTTTCTGTTCAGTGAAGGACTAAAGTATTGAAAAAAACTTTAAAGGACCAAAGTGTTCAACGTTGAATGTCTATTTTTTAAAGTGAGTTCTATAGGTAATGAATATGCTAATTTGGTTCCTTTGTATTTTTGCACATAATTTATCAATTGGGTGAAGTTAATCTATTATGTTCCAGTTAATTCTATTCAGGATTCTACGACACAAGCACAATTACGACGTAATTAGTTCTAAGTCGAGCAACGACAAAGGTCAAACGGCAAGTTCAAGAGTTAATTGTTTGGAAATTTTTTAAATTTCATAAAATTGATAACAAAATATCGTGGGCTATATTTATATTTTGATGAAAGTTGACTTAACTATTTTCTCTAATTGGTAATTAATATTACAAAAGAAGAATCACGAAATAAACCCTTTTTTGCACTTGGAGGGACAAAAACTACGCAGTATTTTATTTAACGTTAAAAACGCTGTTTCATTCAAATATCTGCATAATAAAAGGAAAAATGTTTAATTATAAATAGAAAAAAGTTACAGATTTATTACCTTTATTACTGGGCTAATTCTTAACCGATTTTTTGTTTTTATACCTTTCTGGAAACATAATAGTATCTTTATTTCGATTAATTTATCATCTAGAATTAAAGTGTTACGACATTCAAAAAATATAACATCAACTAAAAAAGTAATTTTTTCGTCTTGTGTTCATTATTCAAACTTGTAGTCGATTTCCGCCCGACTTCGCTTTATTCAATCGGTATCAAACTTGATATTAAATGTTTTATATAACAATGAACCAAATCAGCCTATGAATTAACTTTAGCATTCACTTTAATTTTTTTCAACACTTATAGTGTACACACAGAAAAAAAATTATCAATATTTTTTTTTTATCAATTAAGCATATTGTTTAAAAAGCATTTCGATTTAATTATTGTGATAGTTGAATCAATAAATATTTTTTGGTTAATAAAAAAAAAAATATATAATTTTGATTTAATAAACATTTTAGTTTTTATGAAACAATTTTTTTATTTTAAATCTTAATTAAATAACAAAAAATAAAAATTTCGCATAAAATAAATTAATTTAAACTTGTAGAATTGTTGTTGGGAATTGTCAAAACCTCATTTTATTTAATTAAACTATTAAGACATTGTTTAAAATGGCAAAGTTTTTTGATCATTTTTTTTAATTAAAATTAAAAATATCATTTATTGAAAAAAAAAAAAAAATATTCACAATTTTAAATTTTTAGTAATCTATGGGTACTACAAGCAAATCAAACAGAAGTATACTAGAAAGCACATACTTCTTGATCTTGACATTCCATCAGTTTCCCAAGAAATTCGCAACTTTAGTGAAAGGTATTTAGAAAGACTAAGTGATCTCTCCAATCCTTTGGCAATTTCTCTCCTCGATGACAGCAACGAAATAAGAAGATTAAGACGAACCAATATATTAGATTTACCATTTGGAAGCTTAACCCTAAACTGTAAATATGTAACATAAAAATCAACTCATTTTCTCTTTTTGTACATATTAGTTATTCATGAATTTTACGCAGAAATCGTTAGAAATTCTTTGTATTAAAAGTATTTTATATAAAACTATAATTTTTTGTAACAAGTTGTGAAGTTCATTGGAACTTTGCACCACATGTCAATTGCTATTAAATTAAGAAATTTGCTGATTGTTTTGTTTGTTAGACAGATCGCAAATAAAGATATATTATATAAAAAAAAAAAAAAAAGTAATCTATATAATCATTTTGGTAGTAGGCGCAAAATCAACAAATTGTTTGCTTGATTCTAAGAATTTGCTATGAACTTGGTGATTATGGACAATTTATAATTTTTTCTGCGCATGCAGTAAAAAAGGAACAATAAAATTCAAAATTGTATTAAAATATTTAAAATTGTTAAAACTTAATATTTAGTTGGTCCACCCTGATCGACCACAGGTTGTGACCATCAAGGAATTGAGATTACTAAATTTTCTGTGACTTACGGAGTTGCTTCTGCCCAAGCCCTGCTTAAAGCAGTCTTTTGCCTTTTACTGCTTTTTTGACTTTGTTCCTTTAAAATACCCCAGATAAATTCTTTAGGATTTGAGAGGAATTGAGTTGTCTGGGAGCATAATATACATGCCGTGCCCGAGCAATGTGAGCCGTATGCTAAGAATCATTTCCTGGCTGGAAAATCCAGTTATTTCCAACTCAAGTTCTTAACCGATGGTAACAAATTGTTTTCTAAAATGTTCTTATAAAGACAACTGTCCACGTTTGACTGTGGGTATAATATTCTTAAGACCTAACCCGGCGTTTACACATGCAAGTGCAAGTTCGAAAAACTCAATACACTCACACATTTTTACTAACACCATCACATTTTTCGCACTTGCAGCCCAACTTGCAAGAGAATTCGCTTGCAAGTAAATTTTTGACACTTGCAGCCAGTAAAATGACAAATAAAGAAACAGTGTTACCGTGGATGCCTTTGGTATCAATTTACTAGTACTAAGTTGATTTTCTGTATGTTTTTAGGAATAAAAAACAAACAAAAAAACACTACTGCAAAGCAACACATATTCATTGTATTTTAAAACATAAATTGCAAACATTTAAAAAAAATATTTAATCAAAATATTTTCTCAGAAAATTTTATGATATCGGTAAGTACGGCAATACTGGATTCACATATTTTAAAAATAAAAAGAATTTTTTCATCAAGATGGACCAAAAATAAAATAAAGAAATAATTAATTTATTTATATTTAATATTAAAAAATAAATTTCGTGATAACATTAACATGACAATAAGATGTTTTCGCTTCGAGAACATTTGAAAAATAAACTTACAACTGACTGTGTAAACACTCAAGTTACTTGCGAGACTTTCGGCTATTTCTTCGACATTTTCGTTGATAATACATATACACTACTTGCAAGTACTTACATGCATGTATAAAAGCAGGTAAGATTGTGTTGGATTTTGGCCAAACTTTGCAGGTGGGCGCGAAGACTGTCTTTGCAGAGAAGCTTTAGTATGCGGAGCCGGTGTTTGTTCTTACGTAGAAGAGGACGTTTTCTGGCGATACAGACAAGCTTTAGCAAGCGAAGCCGAGATATTCAAAATACAGAGTCCCAAAATTCAAAATTTCAAAATCATGAATTTTATAATTGTATATAATTATAGTTTTGGTTTTAAAACTCACGCGACAAATAGCGTGGTTGGGCCTTCGGTCGGGCGCCAGGATTTTTTCTTCTATTGATTAAACAACAGCGGTTTTGCTATCCACAGCTTCTAGATTCTGGATTTTTAAATTAAGGATTAAAAATTCGGAATTATACAGATCGGAATATTGAAACTGAGAATTTTGAAATTCGGGATTTTAGCATTTTGGGTTTTTCATACTGTTTTTAATTTTAACTTTTTGGGATAACTATTCATAAAAAAATTTTTGACTTTTTGATTTTTCAAAACGAAGAATTACCCCAAATGTACGGAAATATTTAATTTTATTTTTAGGGCTGTTTTTCAATTATTTTTTTCGGTAATTTTTTATTAAAAAATGGGGTCATATTGCATTATGAAAATAGCAAAAAATTTGGGGTAAATTTTAATTTTTTTTCTTGGGGCCATATTTCGCTGGGCCGAAAAAGTTAGTCATAACGTGCATATGTTGACAACCAAGATGATTGTACATAGAAAGAATTAAAAATTTTTTCTAATCACCCAATTCATAGAATCAAGCAAAAAATTTGTTGATTTTGCACCGTTTACCAAAATGTTTTTATTGATTACTAAAAATTGTAAAAATTAAAATTGTGAATTTTTTTCAATAAATGATATTTTAAATTTTACTTAAAAAAATTATCAAAAAACTTTGCCATTTCAAACAATGTTTTAATGGATTTAATTAAATATAGCTCAGGTTTTGACAATTCCCAACAACAATTCTACAAGTTTAAATGATGTTATTTTAAGTGAAAAATCAATTAAGATTTTCTTGTTATTTTATTAATATTTTATTTAAAAATTTATTTAAAAACAACTAAAATGTTAACTAAACCAAAATCACATTTTAAAGTTTTTTTCAACTAAAAAAAAAATTTATTAAATAATCACAATAATTAAATTGGAATACTTTTCAAAAATTTTTTTTTAATAAATAAAAAACTAATGAAAGATTCTCAGTTAATTTTCTTTAAATCACCTTATTTTTCCTAATTTAAAGAGAAGTTATGGTTAAGATAAGAACACAAAGTACTAAGCTTTTTAAACTTTTTAAACTGCACAGACAAAGTATTTTATCAATTAAAAAAATGGTTAAAAAAGTATTTAAATTTAATTAATTAATTGAATCAATTATTTTTTTAGTTGAAAGAAAATTAAAAATTTAATTTTGATTTAATTAACATTTTTAGTTGTTTTGAAAGAAATTTTCAATTAAAATTTTAATTAAATAACAAAAAATCTTAATTGACTTTTTTCGTTTAAAATAAAATAATTTAAACATGTAGAATTGTTGTTGGGATTTGTCAATATTTACTAAAATAAATTAACACATTGTTTGGAATGGCAAAGTTTTTTGATCACTTTTTTTAATTAAAATTAAAAAGATCATTTATTGAAAATATTTTTTCAAAAATCAAGAACTTGTTTGCGTAATATTATGAATTTGGAATAAATTTGGTGATTGGAGAAATTGAATAAAAACCTTGCTGCAAGACATATAGTTTTTAAGGCGCTAAAGAGACCGAAACAAGATTAAGGAAATAAAATAAAAATAAGCAATAAACAAAACACTACTTCGGTTGAACAGACTATAAAATTATCTGAAAGTTTAATACATGCATAAGGTTTAGCAGCAGCCGGGGTCCATTAGTTTTATTTCAGTGCATAATTTGCAAGTATGTCCTGCCTGCTAAGTTTAAAACAGGAATTCAACATAGGCTTTCACCTCATGTTTTATAAATTATTTTTTAATTATTTATTTTATTTTAGACGTCGCGGTATTTTTATGAGAGGTCCAGCCTATTTAAATAAATTTATTCAATTTAACTAATATATTATTTCTGGAAATCAACGTAAGTTCAAATCTATTAAGATTCTCAGTTAATTTTTTTTAAATCGCCGTATTTTTCCTGATATTAAGAGAATTTATGGTTAAGATAAGAACACAAAGTATAATGAAACTTTTTAAACTGGATCGTTTTCAAAGCCAGTTCGATTTCAATTTCACTCATATGTATTCGGTTTTCTTCATTTTAAAGCTCTACTCTATAAGTTTGGGCAATTTGTATCTTTAACGTTTTACTTTTTTGCTCCAAAAACCCCTTGATTTTGTTTTCAATTATCTATCTAATGATACTTCGGGTTGTAAGACGAATTTAACAATACCTAAGGTTACCCGTAATCTGACAGTGCATTGTTTACACATTTATAAATGCTGATTAATTTTTTACAATGAACATCAAACTCAATATGAAAAAGCGCTATTTTTGTACGAAAATTCCCATACGTACGAATTTTACCCCCATATTCATAAAAAATATTTTAGGTTTATAGCAGGTCTATTAAACAAATTTTCATAGAAAATTCGTTTCATCAAAAATATTTTTTATGAATATGGGGGTTAGTAGTTAATCGTTTATTACATGATTTGTCTCACACACACCCACATCAGAATAGATACAGGAATTAACAACATCTTATTTAGTTGTTATGTATTTTATTAGTTAGAAATATAAAAAAAAATATTTTATATTAACAACTTTGGAACCACTTTTAATCTTTCTAATATTAATAAAAATTGTGTTGAAGATATTTTAAATACAATATCAATGAATAAGAGTTCTGGCTATGATAGAATAACACCTAAAATGCTATTATGCAAAAAAAAAACCCAAATTGCAGATATACTTTCGGTTATGTTTGGGAAGATGATTGAGCTTGGTGAATATCCTGCTGTTTTAAAAACTCATAAAAATGTGCTAATACATAAAGGAGTGGGTTCTAATGATGTAAATATGTTTCGACCAGTGTCTGTTTTATCTATTGTACATAAAGTTCTTGAAAAAATAATTTTTAGTTAGTTATCTGAATATTTAGAAAAAAATAAAATCCTATTTCATCGCCAATTTGGATTCTGTAAAAGTTCTAGTACAGTAGAAGCGGTTGTAAATATTGTTGACCATATATGGGGAGGCTTTGATGCAGGGTTTAATGGTGTGGCGGGCGTCTTCTTTGATTTGTCTAAAGCTTTTGACCTAGTTAATCACGATATTTTGATAAAAAGCTGGCGTTAATTGGTGTGTCTAATAACTCTATTAAGCTATTCAAAGGTTATTTAACAAAAAGACTGAAATTCGTTCAGATTGGAGAAGCCAAAAGTTCTTTGTTATCTATTAAATGTGACGTACCTCAAGGTAGTGTGCTTGGGCCACTCTTATTCAAAATTTTTATAAACGATATTGGCAACATAAGCTTTAATGGTAAACTGTTCATGTTTGCGGATGATATTCGCTTGCTATATCGGTATAAGTATACTCAGGTGTTAAAAACTCATGTAGAGTATGATTCAGCAATATTAGCGGAATATATAAGACTTAACTAGTTTGTTTTAAACGCCGATAAGACCAAGTTTATAAGGTTCAGACCATACATTTTAAAGAACGATGAAACAGTTTCAGTTCATATTAATGGTGTGTTAATCCAAGAAATCAATACCATACGGTATCTAGGCATTTTTTGTTGTAATGTACAATGAGATATAAATATTGATTCCATTAAATCAAAAATATCTTCTGCTTTTGGCGTTTTATATAAATTCAAAAATAAATTTGACGTTAAAACGAAAATGATAATATATCAGAGTTTAATACATAGCCACTTAACTTACCTTTCTATAATATATGGTTTTAAGAATAATGATTCGCTGAAGAGCTTACAATCGGCGCAAAATAAGTCTTTTAAGTTGGTTTTTAATCTGCCAATCAGATATCATACTTTGGATCTTTTTGAGAATTATGCTATAAACGTCTTACCTGTAAGAGCATTGTATAAAATGCAAATAATAAAGTTTGTTTTTAAATCAATTAAAAGTCTTGGAAATTCGTCAGTTCAATTCCAACAGAATGTTCAAATAACACAAAGGTTAACAAGACAAAGCCAAAATTTGTCTATATCTAGATGCCGCCTTGAATTTTCAAAGCAGTGTATTTGTTTTGCTGGTCCAAATGAATACAATGCTTAACCAATTTTTTTTAAAACCATTGAACTTTTGTCAAAATTTAAAAGAGAATTAAAAAAATTTTTGCTAACCAATCTCGAAACACTTCTTTAGTAATATTTTGTGATATAAATTTAAGTTTATATTAAAATAAAAACTGTTAATAATAAATTTTTTAATTTAACTAGTTAATTTATTAATATAAATAGTTGCCTTTTAGCCTCTTTAATGCCAATATTGTTGCTAAGGCTTTAAACTATTTTTTTTATATAAATTTATTTGAAATAAATAATATAATAATAAAAAAAAAATTTTTTTCTTTAATCGATTAATTGGCATATCTTGTTTGAGTTATTCCTTATTTGAAATTGGCTATTTTAATTATTCGATCAAAGAATGGCGAAAAATTTGTTGAACAACGATTATTTGAGTGGATACTCTATTGTTTAATTTATGGGGGCCAAGATCATTTTTGTAGAAATTACAAACGGAATAAGAAACTTATATTTATATACCCTTTCAACATGTTTTATTTAAAAAACATATTGATGACTAAGGCCTAATAAATCAAAGCTACTTAAACTCTGTTTTTGGTTTAAAATGTGTTTAAACCAAAATAACTATAAGTCAATAAACATATAAACCATTTTTAAACGCATTTAATTGGGCGTTTAAACTACTAATGCAGACCATATGAATTTAACAACATATATTATAGTGCATATATTTGGTGCAACGGTATGGGGGCACTGCCTCGTCTTCTAACATCGAAAAAATTCAAAGGCGCCAAAATAAACTTCTTCGAATAATTACAGCCGCTCCCTGGTACGTCAAAAACTCAAATATCCACAAAGATCTTAATGTGGCATTAGTTAAAACTATGATGACGAAATATGCAGTAAAATATTTAAAAAGGCTTGAACTGCACCCAAATCCACTAGTTCGAAATATTTTAAATTATGGCGACCACACTCGCTTAAGGAGAAGAAACAATAAAGCACTCACCCAATTAGATGAGCGATAATCATCTGCACATGTGAGAAGAAACCGTGATGACGAAATCTTTTTTGTGTGGCACTGGCAGGACATAAAGCAAATATTAGGATAAGATTTGATTTATTATTGTTAGTTCATATTTAATATACATATAATAAATACATGGGACACAACTGTTTAGTTTAAACTACATATTAGGGAGATCGAACGGTTATTATTCGACCGGTTTTAGCCGGTTATAATAGCTTTGCCCAATTCGGTTATTTTAAAATTCCCATTTTTCGAATATCGAATAAACCGGTTATTTTGGTATAATAAGCCGGTTATTTTAGTCATGTGTAATTTATATACATTTTCCTTACTCTTGTTGTCGATGTACCCGTAATTTAAGTATTTTCTAATTGCATATTGGGCAAACTTGAACTTTTTATGAAGAATGTCAAAACAAAATGTAACAAAGGTCAAAAAACATTATGAACACTGTAAAAACAAGTCGCTTATAAAAGATGTGTTCTTGTAGAAAAAAAACTAAAAACTATTCAAAATACTACAAAAACGTGTGCAGTTAAAAAGTAAATAGTAATTTGTGAAGGGCATTCTAAATATTAAATATATTTTTATATAAAGGTTATATCTATATATTTTTCGAACGCGATTAAAAAGACAAAAATATTTGCCTGAAGTGCCCTAAAATGATAAGTTGTAAAGGTTCTTCCATTTTACGACTTCTTAATCACCTCTAATTAGCATACATGCTTGACATTAATGTGATCCAAATGAAACTTAACTCGAAGTAGTTCTAAGGAGACGACAAATAATAATTTATTAAAATACGCTGCCAAAAATGAATCATTGGGTGGAATATTAGCCCGTTGTGTTGCCGAGGACGAAATGCCCGTTAAGGTACTAAAAACTCTTAAATAGTTCTAGCATCTCTTCATGCTGAAAACTACAACATTACGGCGGAATCAACGATATGGGAAAAATTTTTTCCAGTTTTATTAATTAAAATACCAAGAACTAAAAAAGAAAAATGAAGAAATCAAGCAATGTCATGGACTGTTTTAAATTGTAGTCGACGAATTGACAAATATTTTACACAAAAATAATGTTCAGTTCATTATTCGTTTCTATAATGCTGAAACAATTTGAAATAGTTAATCCTGGCTAAGAGGTTTTGTTTGCAACTTTATAAAATTCCTATAATTTATTTGCTTTTGCATAACGTTTGTATAGATAAAATATCATTCCACAGTCTCTAAATTACATTATACAAATCAATAAAAAATTTTTGAATATTTAGCTAAAGTTGGAACAATTTACTGGTCCCACTCTTTTTGGATTTTATCGTAAAATATTTGTTAGGTCTGATCTAAGTCATATCTATGTATTTTGTTGGTTCCTTACCTTTGCAAATTGTTTTGTTTTTATTCAAATTAACGTTTTATTTTAAAAACTTATTTGATTTTTGTGTTTTTAAGTATTCGAATTAAAACCGGTTAACCGGTTATTTAAAAATTGCTTAACCGAAAACCGGGGTTTTTAAAATAGCAACTACTCGTAATATTCGAAAACCGGTTATTGAAAAAAGTCGAATAATCGATCTCCCTACTACATATAAATTTAAGTTTAGTTCAACTAAACCAGCATTTAAACACAAGAGCACAAGCTCAACATACACAAAAGTTGTTGACCATTTGAAAGAACTTTGCTTTGACATCTGCTTATCCCAAAATATGTAAGTCATTTAATATTGACTGCAGTATTATTCAAATTAAAAGAAACATGTCTGTTTATTCAAAGACAAAGTTTTATTTTTGAGGAGCAGGTTTACTGTCAGGTTGACAATTAGTAAATTGCTTTTCATTCACAAAACAACTTTTACATAAAAACTACAAATACCAGAAGTTTATAACAAACTAAAGCCAGTTATTCATGCGACAAGAGTTAGTTCTTATTTCTTGTTTAAAAACAAAAAAAAAAAAATCTTTAGTCTACTTATAGACAAAAAGTCAAGCCTTATTAGTGTCAGCTTTTCCCAACAATCAGGAGTGCGGACTCACATACGCAACCACACACATTTACACTGTCAATTAAAATACCAGAGAAATGGCAAAGGAAATCCGGCAGTTAAAGAACGTTATGGGAAAGTGGGTGGGTGTTAAATATTATTCAATCAATTGTATGATAGAAAATATTGTACTTATATACAAACATACGTTTGTATATCTTTACGACTTAAGTTTAATTTGATTAAATAACATTTTATTGATAATTTTCCTTACTTGTTTTACTTTAATGTCCTTTACTCACTTCTCTATAATGCCACACATACACATAAACATACCCATCTTTCTCCTTTTTTCTTCAAATAATGAATTAAATTGTAGAAAATAGAAAAAAAATCGTCTTCGTATATACTAGAGTGGTAAAATAGCAACAAATGGGGAAAGCGAAATTAATGTAAATTAATTTCCATATAATTGATTTTTCTATTGATGTAATAATTAGTATGTGGTTTACTTGTCAATTAGCAATAAAATTTTCTTTGCATCAATTTTAAGTTTATTTCTTCCACTTTCGAGGCAACTTTAATAAACAACTTAATTAACTTGAATTTAATTACAAGCAGTTGTAGGAGTGAGTGAATGAGCGTATGAATGTTTGTTTGAAAAAGGGATGTGGGCTTATGTGCGTGTGTGTGTGAGTGTGTGTTAGACGGAAGACTCAAGAAATGATAAATAAATATTAGATGTGGGGAATTGATAATTAAGTTGATTTTACATTTCTCTACATAGTTAAGTAGCAGTAGTTATGCTTTTAAGAAGCTTTTATTGAAATTTGAATATGATTTTAATTAAATATTTATTGAAGAAAAGCTAAAAAGGAAATTAAACATTTTTTTTTAACTTCAAACAAAATGTTTACGCTTTTGGTTCTAATAATTGGCATATTGAAATTAATTGAAATCTCATATTATTTTATCTTTGAAAGACGTATAAACTGGTATGGAAATCTTTGAAAATTTTTTTTAATTTTCCCTTCTCCTTTCCCTCCTTAAACCATAGATATTTATTCTATTCGCAAAGCTATTATCAAAAATTTTTCAAATATTTTGAATAGATAGCTTTTGTTAGGCTTTTAAAAAAATAAAAAACAAACTGTTGATTATTTTCGTTAAGCTTATGGTTTTCAACGTATATATAACGTTTTTGATAATTCATGTTTTTAAATAATTTATACGTTACGGATCTTTTTTAACTTTTTGCGAATATTCAAGTTGGAAATAGTAATCAGAACTGTCAGATTTTTCTTCACCTTCATCGCCAAGTAGTATATTGAAAATCGCCAAAATTTTATTTTTTTAGATTTTTGGTAAAAAAAAAATTCGCCAAATAGAGCCTTCCCGCACCAGTGATCCCATTAGTAGGGAATTTTCCCTTTTTGTAGGGATTTTTTTTTTTTTGAAAATTTAAAGCGTAGGGAAAAAGGACAGATTTTTTATTTTAAGGCAAATGAAGGGAATTTTCAAATATTATCTCAATTTCAATATATTCTGTAAAAATACGTAAATATTCGTATTGTCATTTAAAAATTTTAATTTTTCATATAGAATAACATTTAAGTTGAAATTTAGTATTTTCGACAGAAACCCTATACTATGAGCCCTAACAGCCTGGCAATCTTCGACAAGTGCCAAAATCATGTACGCTTATATTAGGGGGTGCCGAATATTCGGGTTCGCATTTGTGAACTTTTCGCTTATTTGTGCTATTTGCATTCGCACTTACATTCGCTTAAATGTATGCGAATATTAAAAGAGAATATTTATTGTATAAAATTTCTACATAGCCAAGAAAAAATAATCACACCTTCTAAACTAAGAGAGATAAAATATACAATTTGAAATTTTTCAAACAATTTTATTTTAAGGATGTGAAAGGATATATTTCTAAAAGCATTGTTTTTTTTATATACATATTTGTTTAGGGCAACTGAAGAATAAAAGTTCATAATCATCGTGTTTTATTGTTTATAATAAAAAAAAAGTCTATGTTTTCATAATAGAATGGTATATATGATATGCTATGATATCTCAGCTGTTTTACTTGAGGAAATTGGGCTGGAAACAGGAAAATTTAATATTTTTGTTTTAAGCTACTTCTAAAGACATTTTTATATTTAATTATTTTACATGTAAAAAATTTTTTATTTTTGCACTCTTTCTTTAAAATCTTTTTATTACAATCAATTAAGAAGAGAAAAGTGTAAGGAGAACAAAACAAGTTCGAATAATGGTTAATTAACGGTTAAAGCATATGGAAAAATCGTACGTTCAATAGAGATATTTTGTTGTGTATATACTGGATAGAGACCTACATTAAAAGACTTTTTAAATAAATTAATCACGCTTGAATATTCCGTTCCATTGCGCAGATTTTTACACTTCACTACTGTCAGCCAAAGTTGACTTCTATTTTGCGTACGTTCGTGACCACATGTTTATAACTATCATTATGAAAACTTAAACTCGATGAAATCCATCTTTTGCACTTCACACAGAGCTACCAAAATGCTATTGAAACGCGAAAAAATGATAGGAAAAGTTTTGTCTTCTAAATAACTTTTTTTTTTTTTTAAACGCTTTAAAAAAACTACTGAATATTTTCTCAAATTTCTTTTTTTATTTGAAAGTACAATCCTTCCGGTTAATAATGGAAAATAATTTCATTCTAATGGCGTCATACCAAGGTCTTTATGCAAAATTCGTCTCAATGATGTCTCCGAAATGTTCAATTGTTGAGAACGACGGTGAATTGACTTTCTGCCACAGCAGCAATATTCTCGGGTGTAAGCACTGTTTTTGGCTTTTCACGCTTTGGTTTATCGATGATGATGCCAGTTTCTTTCACTTTTTTCACAAGATAACGAACATATGGAGCTGATGGTGCTTCTCTTCTTCCAAAATCCGTACGCAATTTTCGCACACATTCTGCAACATTACCATGATTTGCAAAGTAAAGTCGCAATATATCCCAGCGTTGTTCAAGCGTATACACAACCATATTCGTTCAGCGGAAGGATAAAACTAATTATCTGTCAAATCAGACATGAGCTAAGTGTTACCATTCACGAAATAAGCACTAGTTGAAAAAAAAACGTAAGATGGTGGACCCAAAAAAAAAACGTTAGATGGCGGACCCAAAAAAAAACGTTAGATGGCGGACCCTTTATATTAGTTGTACATCAAAAGCATATGACGTTTTTCAACAATTTGTTTTATTAAAACTGTGCTAAACGAAAAATATTCAGGGGCTCTCATGTAGCAATTTTGTTTATTTTGGAGTCTGAAGATTTCAGAAATTCCTCACTTGATATGGGTTATAGTGATGTTTAAAAGTTTTACATTCAAAACATAATAACTTAGCCTAACAAAAAAGCAATCATTAGTTTATTGCGACTTTTTTGTTCTTCGCTAATTGTACACAAAATGTGCACTAAATTTTAAAACAAAAAACTAGTTTGTTTAAGAATAAAGCTAAAAGTTATTCCGTTATTGACAAACTTTTTTTTGTTTTATTTATTTCATTTGCTTATGAATACCACCACAAAAATGAAAAAGTATGTATCGGGTGATTCATCGTTAGGTTTGATTTATAATATAAAATAATACACATAAATTGAAATTAAAGTGAACTAAAATGACTACGACTGGGGTGGTCCATTTGGAAGGTCCAATTTTGGGCGACTCGTTCAAGCATTGCAACTGGTATCTCGCTAATAACACGCACGAGTAATGTTAGCTTCCAAAGCGTCAATCGTAGCTGGCTTATTCTTGAAGAATTCAGACTTTACATATCGTTACCTAAAACGCAAAAGGCCCTAACTAGCCAAAAATTAAAAATCGACTTTTTCATTGATTCTGATGTACTGCATCAACACAAATGTCCACAACAAATGTTGGAATCTTTCAACCAAAATTAGCGATTTACTTTGGGGATGTTTTTTATTTCTAATATAAATTGTAAATTTTAAGAAATAAGAAATGACCCCAAAAAATTTTATATAAATTTTGTAAATTTTTATATAAAAATTCCTAGGAATAATTAGTATTATGGTTATTTTATTGAACTGTTAGAGATTGTGTGGTTACAATCGCAACTAGTCAGGACAGCCTGTCTGTGAAAACCTGGGTTCAATTCCCAGCTCAGTCAAGAATTAAAAATTATCAATAAATTTTAATTCATTTTATGTTGTAAAATTCCTTACTTCATAAAAATTCCTAGAAATAGTATCAAAATCCCGATTTCTTAAACCAAAGTGGAGGAAATTCATGCCCGCTATGCAGAGAAGATGTATTTAGCGAAACCAGTATTTTAGCTATACCATAGAGGATACTGGAGCCCGGCCTAACAATGCTATCTATCCTACGATTTTTAAATCCAAAACTGTATAATAACTCTGGTTATTTAAATCATTCAGGATTTTAAATTTGCGATTTTTAGTTTCGGGCATATGAACCCAACCCAAATTTTTAATATAACTTTCATTGTTTTTTTTTAATGTTAACTTTTTGGGGGCTGAAATTCACTTAAAATTTTGAGGTGATTTTGAATGAAGAGTTATCCTGAATCTGGGGTCATATTTAATTTTCTTTTTAGGGCTATTTTTAATTTTTTTTGGGGTAATTTTTCATTAAAAAAATGGGGCATATTGCATTATGAAAAATAACCCCAAATTGGGGGTCAAGTTTCATTTTTGTTTTGGGGCCATATTTCCTGGGCTCATATTTCGCAGCGCCATCCATTGAGCCAGAACTGATCTTCATCACAAAACAAAATTTCACGATAAAACAACGGATTTTCGTTGAGTTTGAGCTGAACAATTTTGAGACGCTGTTGTGGTGTGAGTCCTTCCATGACTTGCCAAACGATACTAAACAAAAATGACAAAGCAGTTGAATAGGAGTCAGGCGTGATCTGTAAAAAAAGCATGCTTAACATCAAACCTCACTATTAATCACCCTTTACAATACTTAATTTTTTGCGTTTACACAAAATTCAAAATTGTCCCCATATAAAATAAAGAAAATTTAACACACACATGATAAAATGCAGTTTTTTGATTGCAAGTTCAAAATTTGCAATATTTGAATTGAATGCAGATTTTATGCATTCAATCTGCGTTTAGTGATAGTGAAAAAATTTGCCAAACCACAAAATTGTTTAGTTCTAGTAAAAAAAAAATACTAACAATCACTAAAGCTCATTGGAAATAGTGCAAACTTATTGTTTGCAGTTTTATTAATTGATAGTGCAATGCAGATTTAAATTAATGTTAGGTGTACTACCCTGAACTATGTATAAGTTACAAGTTCAGAAAATCTCAGTTAAATTAGTCCGTCTTCAAGAAGTCAAAACCATATTTTGATTGCCTCCGAACATGTCATGGATAATAATAACAATTATTTGTTTACCAGTAATAAGTGTACAATTTTTGTAAATATACAATTACATTTTCCAAAATCAAAACATTATGTATAAATAACAACAACAATAATATATTATCAGTAAACATATTATTGTTTTTATTAAAACTGTTCGGAGACAACCATTATATGGTTGGGACTTCTTTATGAAGGACAAATTTATATATTATTTGGTTGCCGGTGGAAATAAAATGGTTTAAGTAACCATTATATGTTTAAAATGGTTCGTAACAAATCGTTTTGTTGAAGGTGACCTTATCGAAAAATATATTCTCTCTGCGTTTAAAGACATGGTACGCTGGTCATTAATACGGGGCCATGGTAAGCCTACAATCAGTGTTTGTTGCCCATGTATAGTTTGCAGTATCGATATCTTGTGACATTCTTATGGAAGGCTTATTTACGATATGTGGTTGCCTGTGACATATCATGACACCTTAACGTCAAGTTTGTTGCACGACTTAACTTGAAGTTTGTAGAAGCTGTTGCGTGGATTTTATTAATTTTATTTTTGTTTCTTCTTTATTAGTTTAACTTTGTTTTGTTTTTTTTTTTGTTATTTGATAGAATTTATTTGGAAACTTTAATAACAAATTTTTATTATCAAAGTTGTTTTTGGGAATACAATTATTTATTTAAGGATTTTGTTTGTTGTGCTTAATTCCCTTTTTTAATAATTTATAAAAATACTGAAATTTATTGTAGGAGGATAAGCTGTTCCTATGCGCATTTCACTGGTTGCTCAGATCACCAGGAAACGTTCCCCTAAATAATTGTAGAAAAGCCAAAGCTATCAGCAAACAAAAATACAATTATTGTTGGGAGAATTCCAACTAATTGTAGTGGGTAATGTAAGATAAGATAAGATCACTGTTTTATTGTTGGTATTTTGTTTAAGCTTTGATATCGTTGCTCTTATTTGCATTAGTTTTTGAGTGTATATAATTCTCATTCCCTCTGTAGTCTTATTTACTGATATTTTTGGCTTTTCTAAAATTATTTAGGAGAACGTTTCCTGATGATCTGGCCTAAGCAACCAGTGAAATGCGCATAGGAACAGTTTATCCTCCAACAATAAATTTCAGTATTTTTTATCAATTATGAAATCAGGAAACGTTTTTCCTACAAAATTTTAGAAAAGCCAAAAATATCAGCAAACAAGACTACAGAGGAAATGAGAATAACATACACTAAAAAAGTCTTATTTGCAACGATATCAAAGCTTAAACAAAATACCAACAATAAAACATTGAGGTTATCTTTTCTTATCGTTGCAAATACGACTTTTTGAGTGTTTGTAATTCTCATTTCCTCTGTAGTCTTACTGCTGATATTTTTGATTTTTCTAAACTTTTATGGGAAAAGTGTTCCCTGATGATCTGGCCTAAGCAACCAGTTTACTAACAGCTACCTAAATTTTAAATGAATGTTCGAACCATAGTCTAACTAGAAAGAGGAAAGAACCACCCTCATTTCGACAAGCATGGCCGGTAACTATAGGTAGCAGGTCTTCTCAATACTTATGGCATTTTGTGATTTGGTTCGTTGCACATTTCTTTGTTTCAGTGTTTGACAAATGCAACCATGGAAAGTACAAAATTGAGCAGCGCGTTAAGATGGTTGAAGCATTTAACGAAACTGGGCCTGCAAATCAAAATGCATTTTGTGCACTTCGTGTTTTTTTTTTTTTTTTTTTTTTGGTCAGAACAATCGACCTCAGTCGATTCGTTAAAAAGCAGAATTACCGTATTTGGGCAAATGAAAATCCACGAGTGATTGTTGAAAAACCGGCGCATCCACAAATAGTGACTAGTTAATTGGCCGCAAAAATCATGTGATTTGACACTGTTGGACTTCTTTTTTTGGGGATATTTAGAAGCAAAAGTATACGTCAATAAACCAAAAACACTTCAAGAGCTAAAGGATGAGATAATTCCGCACATTTACGAGATTCACTCAGTCGGTCGTGCTCGATGAGAAAAGACGTGTTTCTTTTAACTCCGCATACGGTTCTGTTTTTTAGCATAAATTAGTTAATAATATCAGTTTAACAAGCGAATTTGGACGCTCAATATAAAAGTGAACAATAAAAAAAAAAAATTAAGAAAAACAAATACAAGTAAAAAATATACCTACATATGTATGTATGTACGCACATACATACTTGCAAATAATCTGTGCAAAAAAATATTTATTCTTTTTTCTTTTATTATCTCGGTGTAACAACATTATACATAATAAAAAGAGCACAGTTAACAAAAATTAAAAATAAAAAAACGGTGAAAAAAACAAAAACAACTCTATATGAGTAATAACAATGAAACAACAACAAAAATAAATGATACTCATGCTAGTGTAAGCAATGTGGAAATAAATACAACAACAGAAAACAATACTAGCGTTACCATTGACAACATAAACTCGAACAAAGACGCAATGGAAAACAAACAGGAAAAAAATTTTCAAAAACCACAAGTGCAAGTTGGTATGGACAGGTATGTAACAGTGCTTAAACGTGGTCGCAGCCCTGCCTCTTCAGCTGTAGCCTCGGCCTCGAAAGTTCCATCATTTGATAGATTAAATTCACAAAATCGTTTTGCAATTCTGGAGGATGAATTTTCTGAAGCACCTAACGTCATAAAAACGTCAAAGCCACCCCCGATATATCTTAGAGAGCAAAACTCAAGTGAGCTAATAAAAAGTTTAATCTCGGTGATAGGTGAAAATTCGTTTTACGTAGCTGCAATCAAGCGTGGTAATATAAACGAAACAAAAATACAGGTTAATAACGAGAATGATTTTCGCAAAATAATTAATAAGTTTGAAGCACTTAAAAAAAGCTTCTATACATACCAACTGAAAAGCAGCAAAGGTCTTCAGGTTGTGATAAAGGGCATTGACTCATGCGTGGACCCAGACGAAATAAAAACATTTTTAGAAGAAAAGGGCTTCAAAATAAAAAATGTTACAAATATTAATAATAGGGAAAAAAATCCCCAACCACTATTTCGAGTGGAGTTAGAGCCCGGCGATGTTAAGCTAAAAAAAAATGAAACGCATCCCATTTACAGTTTAAAATACATTCTGTACAGAAAAATCACGATAGAGGAGCCGCACAAAAGAAATGGGCCCGTTCAGTGTTTAAACTGCCAAGAATTTGGTCATACTAGGGCATACTGCCATTTACCCCCTGTTTGCGTCGTATGTGGAGAATTACATGGTACCGTCCGGTGCGATAAGTCCAAAAATGACCCTAATGTAAAAAAATGTAGCAACTGTGGTGGTAACCACACTGCCAACTATAGAGGATGCCCGGTATATTCGATTGTCAAGCGTTCTGTTGGACAGAAACTTAATCCCCCTCAAACGCAGGTAACTAATCAGGGAAACACGTACGGCGTCCAGATGCCTCAGCCAAATAATAACAGAACCTCGTACGCTAATGTATTAAAATCTAATCCTATGCAACTGCAAGGTGATGTACCAAATAACGACGAAATTCCCATTTCTAATTTAACTCGGCTAGAAAAAACTATGGAAACATTAGTGCAAACAGTTAACAATTTTACTAACACAATGGGTAACATGATGCAAGAAATGTTAAGAATGCAATCGATGTTATTGCAAGCTGTACTAAACCAGCCATGAACTGTTTAAAAATTTGCTTTTGGAACGCAAACGGCATCCGCCAACACAAAAATGAACTAGAATACTTCCTTAAAAATAAACAAATTGATGTTATGATGGTTTCTGAAACTCATCTGACCTCAAGAAATACGTTTAAAATAAATGGTTATATATTATATGATACCAAGGACCCTCGAGACAGAGCTTGTGGCGGTTCTGCCATTTTGATAAAGAACCGAGTAAAACACTACTTAATGAGTGATCATCGTGAAGACTATCTCCAAGCAACGAACATTTGCGTTGAGGAATTAAATCGAAACATAGTAATTTCATCATTATACTCCCCACCTAGATTTTCAATATCAGAAAGCCAATATAATAAATATTTCAAATCATTAGGACCTTGCTTCCTGGCTGCTGGCGATTATAACGCTAAACACACTTTCTGGGGTTCACGACTTATTACACCTAAGGGTCGTGTTTTGTTTAACACAATTTGTAAAATGGATCTAAATGTGGTCGCGAGCGGACAACCAACATATTGGCCTTCTGATCAGCAAAAAGTTCCAGATGTTATCGATTTTGGAGTGGTTAAAAACATCCCCGCAGAAACGATTTATGTTGAAGCTTCCTTAGAACTATCTTCTGATCACACACCTACAATTCTTACAATAACAAATCCTAATAGAATTGTATCTCCGTCTGATAACTTAGTGACGTCAGCCACTCAAATAAATTGGTTAAAATATAAAAAATATCTCAGTACCCACTGCACTGAAAATATTCCGCTTAGTACACCGGAGAATGTGGATATTTCTATTGTAAATGTTGAAAGTTATCTGAAACTAGCTGTTCAACATTCTAGTATAACCCTCAAAAAAACCAAAAATAGTAAAATATATTCTGCAGATGTTGAGCGTCTCTTGACTGAAAAAAGGAGAGCTCGAAGAGAATGGCAATTGCATAGATCCTCTCAACTTAAGAATTTACTAAAAGAGTGCACAAAAAGGCTAAGAAAGTTACTGCAGTCTCAGAAAACGGCTTCCCTGGAAAAATATCTTAAGGAACTTGATGCAACTTCTCAATCAGACTACTCATTATGGCGTGCAGCTAGAAATCTTAATAGACCAGTTATCACTAAACCACCATTAAGAAACTTAAATGGAAGTTGGGCACGAAATGATGAAGAAAAAGGAAATCTTTTTGTTAATCATTTGAAAAACGTATTTACCCCGCATACATCTCCCGATATTGTAGTCGAGTTGCCACCAGTTGCTGTTAGAGCTGCTGTTCCCCTTAGATTTGAGATAAAAGAAATCGAAAAGGCTATTCATAATTTAAACCCCAAGAAAGCCCCTGGTTTTGATAAGATCAGCAACAAAATGCTTTTAGAGCTACCCAGCATAGCAAAGAAAATTATTATTTTAATTTTTAATGCTATTATACGCCTTGAATACTACCCACAAGAATGGAAAGTATCCTTAGTTACAATGATACCTCAGCCAGGAAAGGATCCTACAAAAGTTGAGTCATATAGACCTATAAGCTTATTGTCTAATATATCAAAGCTGTTTGAGAAGCTGTTAGTGTCAAAATTAGCCCCAATTTTAAATGTAAATAGATGTATTCCTAACCATCAATTCGGCTTTAGAAGAGAACATAGCACAATCGAACAAACCCATCGTATAATAAACGCCATAAGAAAAGCCTTTGAAGAAAAAAATATTGTTCCGCCCTCTTCATCGATGTTTCCCAAGCTTTTGATAAAGTCTGGCATGAAGGGTTATTACATAAATTGAAGCTAAACATACCAGTAAACACACACAAGCTGTTAGAAAGCTACCTAGTCGGCCGAAAGTTTATTATTAAAGAATGTGATTTTATAAGTTCTCCTCAGCCAATTGACGCTGGAGTCCGTCAGGGAAGCATCATGGGCCCACTCTTATACCTTATATATACCTCAGACATGCCAACAAACAACCACACCCTTACTTCAACATTTGCTGATGATACAGCTTTTCTAAGCGTACACGAAAACTGTCATGAAGCATCCCGTTACTTGCAGGATCATATATTTGAACTGGAAAAGTGGTTAAAACAATGGAGGATAAAGGTCAATGAGCAAAAATGCGTACATATAACATTCACCTTGCGTCGGGAGTCATGTCCCCCTATTAAAATCAATAATCAATTAGTGCAATTAGAGCAATCGCATGTAAAATATCTCGGTATTCGTCTAGATCGGCGTTTGACATGGAAATGCCATATAGAAGCAAAACTAACACAAATGAAACTAAAAGCAATTCAAATATATTGGCTTATTGGAAGAAATTCTGTTCTTAGCCTCGACTGCAAACTTCTACTTTATAACTCTATATTGAAGCCAATCTGGTTCTACGGTATTCAGCTATGGGGCACTGCCTCGGCCTCAAATATCGAAAAAATTCAAAGGCGCCAAAATAAACTTCTTCGAATAATCACAGCCGCTCCCTGGTATGTTAAAAACTCTAATATTCACAAGGATCTCAATGTGCCATTAGTAAAAACTATTGTTACGAAGTACGCAGCAAAATATTTAAAAAGGCTTGAGTCGCACCCAAATCCACTTGCTCGAAATATTTTAAATGACAGTGGACACTCTAGATTAAGGAGAAGAGATACCGCAGGACTCATCCGAAGGGAAGACCGCTGAACATCTACATATGTGAACAGAAACCGTGAGGAGAAAAATTTTCGTCTAGCATTGGCAGGACAAAAATAAAGTATTAGTATAAGATTTGATTAATTATTGTTAGTTCATATTTAATATATGAAGATTCAATAAATAAATAATGAGAAAAAAAAAATTTACGAGATTGAACCTAAATTATGTCTTAGAGTCACTGAAAATATGGACCATCGCATAGAGGTATGCAACCGAAGCCGTGGCGAGCATTAGGTCGATATTTTGTTTCACACATAATTTTCATAATAAAAATAGTAAGATAATTCTCTGAAAACTTTTTGTTTTATTTACAATTACCATCGTGCGTTTTAGTTGGACCACCCTTAAGCAAAACTTTGTATAACTTTTCAATTTTCTATTTTATTTTTATGGATTAAGATGTTTTGGAAGCCTTAATATACATATAATATATATGAGCAATGTTATAGCAAAATAGTCTACTGCTTAACGCTCCAATTAGAACACAAAGCCCTAAAATGTAATAAAACAATTTCGTTTAATTACACAAACAACCGTAAGACAGTAATTTTCTAATCAATTGGAATAACATTTTTACTAGCAAAAGCCTGTTTCAAGTAGAGAAATTATTTTCAAAAAAAAGTTAATATGTAATCACAAACTTAAAATTTTTCGTGTTTATTATTTTACCACGACCAAGTGTTCGCTTTAAATTTTAAGTAGTTTTGTAATCTATGAAATTCAAGAATTCTGCATATTTTTTTTTTTTTTGCCCATAATTTTGTAATACATCTGATACGTTTTCCATCGAATATTATTGCCATGTATTTGCCCTTTTTAGTTTTTAAATATTATAAAAGTTTTTTCTTCTATATCACATCTCCTTGACACAATAGCATCATTAATACGAAGGACGTCATATTAATTTGATTAAATATGCATAAATTTTTATTTTATTACTCTTTTGCTAAAATAACCGAATTTTTTTTTCCTTTGACTGTTAATACTCATATTTTTTCAGATACGTGTACTCGTTAAAAATCATTGTATTAGAAATTACCTAGAAAGATTTTTCAATGCACTTACTTTAAAACATATATTTGAAGTAAAGGCAAAGAAATAAAATATTCCAAAATGAAGAGTAGCAGCCAGAAGGCCTTTCTAAGAGCATTTTTTAATATTTTGTCACCTTGATTCTTTTTACAGAGATAAAGGATTCCTTGAGGGCGAGAATATTTAATAATATTAACCCTTTGATAACCAAACCTTTTTGGCAGAAGCAATTTACTTTTTCGTTTTATTTTGGTCATCTATGGCCGAATGGAAATTATTTAAAAAAAATTCTCATTCCCATTTGGCTTAGCAAATATATTGGAAAACGGGTTGAAAAGAAATTGTTTTTCCCAAATTATTTAATAGGGGAATAGGGGTTTTATTTAAAATATAAAGTAAAATACAACAGAACTCAAAAATATATTATTACTAGTGTTTTTCGTGATAGATTCCAAAGCAAGCACGGGACGCACAGTGTTGTGAGGCGGCCAAAAATAGTAAAATGGAGTGCTTGACACCCGAAAATATTTTAATGCTATTTAATAGTATACACTCTGACTAAGAAAATTAGAAAATAATTAATTAAATATGTAATTTTTAGCCGAAGTTATAGAGCGTCAAAGTTGCTCTTTGTAAACATATTCAATAATTTTTTTTAAGATAAGTAAAATTGGCATGTGCTTTAGAGGTCTAAAAAAGTAAATTACATCGATTTACATAAAAAAAAAATTTACTAAATTATTTGGTCTAATATGATTTTAATATGCCAACGCTATTCTTAATTTGAAATATTAATGACAATAGGAATACCGTAATAATACAGACAAAAACAGAACAGAAATAATTTTTCTGAAAATCACAATTTTTGACAGAAGCTTAAAAAAACCTCTCGATATATCCCGCAGAACCTTTTATATAATTTAAATACTACAAGTACGAATAATAAAAAAACATAACTTTGGGTGCGCCTAGTTGAAACTTTTAAACTTACTGCATTTTTTTAGTGTCAGCTCATATGAAAATATGTGATTTTTTTAATTGTTGGATTGAAGTAAAAATTGTTCCGAGGAAGATGTTACACAAAAATTAAAAAAATATGTAGAAATTCGATTGGGGGTAAAGCCAACAGATAAAGGTGTACAAAAAATAAGACGGTTAAAATCAAACATAGCCAGCTCTTGGAGCAAAAACTATCGATCCAAACAAAAATTTGAAAATAAAAATTTTTTCACTCTTTTCAATTTTTTTTAATTTTTGGAACAAGGACATTTTTTCTCCGATTTTGATAAAACTTGGCCAAAACTTTAAGTGTATAATATTCAATAAATTTACAAAGTTTCATGAAGCTCGAACTTTTTTTCTATATTCTATGACATTTTTTCATTTCAGGATATATGGGAAGGATGCGAATCCTTGCACATAACTTTTTGGAATTTTATATTTGGTTACTATTTACCAATTAAAATATGTGAGCCAAATTTCAACTTTTTACAATAACTTTTTCTATTTTTGGCCGCTCGTTATATGAACTGACGACACTGTGGGACGTACTGAGGCGAAGGAATTTAACTAAAAAATCTTTAATGCAACTATATTTTTTATTGGAAGCACAATGAGAACAGCGTTTCCAACCTTCACGAATGTCCATTTTATGAAGAGCTTTGGGCTACTTATCAGTTCTTTAATTGTGGGACTGTTGATAAATATGATTTTTTTAGAATTATATGTCTCTTATGAACACTTAAATCGAAAATGTCTAAAAACAAATGTAAATAAATCTTTATTTACTGCTACAATCGAACTCATAACGCCCTTTATTATAAATTGATCAATCCCTTCAACTTCCCTGTTATAGTTGTTGTATAATCAATTTTACCAGCTTATCCAGCTACACGTCGCTTGACCCTAAATATCGCTGATGGGCCAATAATAAGGCGAGGTAGATACAACGAAAGTCCATCTATTAAGCTAAGTAAATGCTATCCGACATAAAGTAACTGATGACCCTCTTTTCATATCTATACCCGCCCGAATTTTTTTCAGCATGTGCTTTCTATTGGGGTTTAGCATGCCATTATGTAATTTTTCTGAAGAGCGTGCATTAAGTCCAAGCCTGTTAAGAAATTGTCGAAGTAAGCTTCAACCTCTTATTTTGCCAGTGACCACATAATTGCAAGACGAAAACCTCAACAAGACCATGTCCAACAAATGGGTTTTTGCGGTACAAATATTAATATAATACAAGTACCCTCCTTCTGACTCACATAAGCTTGAACGTTTGAATTCATATGAAATAGGTTTGCCCTTCATATACTCTTTTTTGTCCCTTGAACTTAACCATATGTCATATGTTGACGTATTTTTTGAATACACAGGTTTGCTTTTTCAGTGTTAAACATTACTTTAAGAAAGGAGTTAAAAGCTAAAACCTTAATTTCAAATTAGAAGTTCAAATTGTAGAAATTCTTATTTAATTTTAACCCTAAGCAAACATAATTTCCAAACACAATTTGATTAGCTATAGGCAGCTAAGAGTTTGCGCAAACTTATCCATTATTTTTTTTATTGGATAAAGGCGTATTTTTACCCCGTGGCAGTCCTCGGCATAAAGACCATTTTTTACCCGAGTTCAGAGCCTCGTAGGGAACAAATGTGACCAGATAGAGACTTACACTTAACTACAATATTGTCGCCCCAATCTTCTTCTATAAAACAGTCATTGACATATGTGCTCAATCTGTTATCTGGACAAATATATAAGCTAAAGATCCCCGGGCATGCATACTTGCATACGGTCGTAAGAGGGTTAAAGCCAAGATGTCGACTTTTTAAAGTATTTTTACAAAAAGGATACAAATGCAATAAAATTGTATATCTTTTAAAAGTCGTTGAGGCCCCTTCGTTTTTTTCCTCTGACTTTAAAGAAAATTCTGCATATATGTATAATAAATTTCATAAAATATATTGTATTCACTCATTTCGAGTATGCAATTCAACCAAACCACATAAAATCAACGTAGTTACTGATTCATACAACAAGTCATAGACAACAATGACGCTTCATTAGCTGTGATAACAATGTGTTGATCAAAAAGGTACATAAAAAATGTGAGTGTAGATGGCAAAGTATGTATGTGCTCATATGTGTATGTGAAACATGCCCATAAAAATCCAAAAATAATTATATTTAGATTTCAGCTTATATTCATGTTAAAAGTATAGATTTATGGAAAAATTTGTGAAAAGGAGAATTTCGCACAAAAAAATAAATATTTGCAAACGAAAATGCTTTAAAAATATGTGCTTAATAGGGCTTCCAATCGGGAAATCCCGGGATTTTCAGGACTAGGCAAATCCCGGGATTTAATCTCGGGATTTTCGGGATCCCGACTTTTTTTTATATGTTTATTATTTTTACATTTTTTTCAATAATTTGTATAGAGATAAAATAAAATATACAAAAACAAAAATAATTACAATACAATGTGTGTGTTTTGTGTGCAAAACATATCTATTAAATAAGTTTAAACGATTTTTATATAATTAAAATATGAATTTTCGAAAACACTAATCAAAAAAATCCGAAAAATACGTCAGATACAACATTGGATGCTTTAATATTCTAAAGCAGCGTCTTGAAATAATGGTATTGTATTCATATGTAAATATTTTAAAATTCTCAAAATGTATTTCAGAATTATACAAATGTATTTTAAAAATTTCGAACTGCATTTTGAAATTGTCCATATGTATTTTAAAACTATCTAAATTTATATACAATTGTCCAAATGTATTTTGCAACAGTTAAATTGTATTTTAATATAACCGAATGTATTTTAAAATTTGCCCAATTGTATTTTAAAATTTAACAAATTTTTTTATTGAAATTGTCCAAATGCTTTCTTGTCCACAATTTTTTAATATATATTTGGAAAATTTTAAAATATAATTGGACAATTAAAAAATATATTTAAACAATTTTGAAATACATTTGGAAAATTTGTAAATAAAATTTAACAGTTGTAAAATAAATTTGGACAATTTTAAATACATTTAGAGATTTTAAAATACATATGGGCAGTTTTAAATTGCAGTTCAAAATTTTTAAAATACATTTGTAGAATTTTAAAATACATATGGAAAATTTTAAATTGCATTTGAAAATTTTAATTAATTTTTGGACAATTTGAAATATATTTTAACAATTTGATAATATATTTGGATAAATTTAAAAGGTTTGGACAATTTCAAAATACATTTAGAAAACTTAAAAATATGTATATTTGGACAATTTTAAAATTCATTTGGAAAATTTTAAAATACAATTGGAAATGGTGTAATTTTTTTTATCAATAATCCGAGTTGGATAAAATAAGATTTTAATGCATTTTTGTTACGTTTTTTATTACATGATCTTTATGAATTGTGATCAATTAATAATTTAAGTTTGTTTTTATTATATATTTTACAAATAAATAAAACATGTGTTTTAACTGGAAAATTAAGTTGTTTTTAATAAATTTTAAAAAGTATTTTTTTTATATTGGGTATAAATAAAAAAAATAGTTTAAAAAAAATCCCGAAAATTTTTTAATAATCCCGGGATTCAAAATAGCCCAAAAATACCGGGATCCCGAAATCGGGAACCCCATATATTTTCTTCAATCCCGAATCCCGGGAGTCGGAAAAACCATTCCCAATTGGAAGCCCTAGTGCTTAAACATATAAAAAAAAACATTAACATTAATATGAATACCAGAAACTTTAATGAAATACTTATTATTTTTATTTTTAAGTAAATTCTGTGCCAATAAAGAATAAGTGTATTTGTCTATTTTTTTCGTTTTTTTAGGACAGCGATTTTGAAAATTTACTACTTTTCTAATATAATCGTACAAAGTAATTGAAACTTTGCCCATATATAGTTTTGAATGTGAATATCTTAAAGGTTCCATTTTTTCAAATTAAGCTTAAGTCAACTTAAACACTTCCTCCTTTTAGCCACAAAGCTGTAGACAAAACGTGTACGTATAATCGATTTGTATACCCTTCACTGAAGGAAATAGGGTATATATAAAGTTTTTCATTCCGTTTGCAATTTCTTCAATATTGTGAGGTCATTGTGAGGTGCGAAGGTGATATAACGATGTCCATCTGTACGTTGAAATGGAGTTTCCGAAGACCCCAGATATGATGGGGACTTGGTAGTTATATATTTATGTCACATATAGTCCGGAATTGTTGCCTGGTCCGTCCGCAAATGGCTGAAAGATAATTGTTGAAAATGTGTATCTAACTATTATACAATAAGACTTACCTTGGTGCAAGTTTAATTTTCAAATCGAAAGACATCGGGTCACTTGACATGAAATCCCCCATATATAAAATACTAAAATTCTCGTGTCACGTTGTTTGAAATTGAAGTCCGCCGAAGCGGCTTGACCGATTTTTATGAAATGTTGTACGAGTATGTGTATTTGTAAGGTATGGTAATAGGTTATAAAGTACATTTCATTTCGCTAGAGGGCGGTTATTAATAATTATCTATATATCTATATTAAATTTAATCGATATAGTTAATAATAGTTGTTCAAGCTGCGAAATACCGGGGCTAATTCTGGCACTCGTGCTCGAACACTTACTCGATTCGAAAGCAATTTTATTCCTACTTCTTTCAGTCAATACTGAACGAATCGAAATTATTTTTCAGCCTTGTGAAAACTGAAATAAATGCTCAAATAAAATAATTTCGATCCGTTCAGTATCGACTGAAAGAATAAGTAATAAAATTGCTATCGAATCGAGAAAGTATTCGATCACGACTGCCAGAATTAACCCCCTGGCGACTCTGGTTGCGGAATTAGCATAGGAAAAAAACTACTTAAAGCTTAGTTGTAACCAGGGCTGTGGAGTCGGAGTTGAAGAGTCGGAGTTGAGGTTTTTGTACCGGAGTCGGAGTCGCAGTACCCAAAAAACGCGCGACTCCGACCCCAAAATTTTTCGGCATAAAAAATTAAAAAAAAATTCTAATATTTTCCAATATAAAAATTCTTCGAAATTGGCGATGCAATATTTTGCAGATCAATCATGCAATCATGGAGTTAGTACTTTTTTCGGACGACTCCACAGCCCTGGTTGTAACTGAATTTTTTGTTTAAAATGTTTGGTGTTTTACTTAAAAAAATATTTGTAAGTCCTTTTTGGCCTATTTTGAAAAAAATCCCATGATAAAGTACTAAAACCGTCATGTTTTCAGCCCTTTTTAGACTGCTTTTAAAAGTCTATACGCATTAAGTGTAAAATACCTCGGTAAACATCAAGACCGGCGTTTGACGTGGAAATGGCATATAGAAGCTAAATAAACTGAAATGAAACTAAAAGCAATTCAAATTAATTGGCTTAATGGGAGAAATTGTGTTCTTAGCCTCGATTGCGAACTTCTTCTTTACAACTCTATCTTAAAGCCAATTTTGTGCTACGGTATTCAGTTATAGGGCACTGGCTCGGCTTCTAATATCGAAAAAATTCAAAGGCGCCAAAATAAACTTCTTCGAATAACCACTGCCGCTCCCTTGTATGTCAAAAACTCAAATATCCACAAGGATCTCAATGTGCCAATAGTAAAAACTATGATAACGAAATATGCAGTTAAATATTAAAAAAGGCTGGAACTGGACCCAAATCCATTAGCTCGATACATTTTAAATTATGGCGGCCACACTCGCTTAAGGAAAAAGACTCTGCAGCACTCACCCGATCAGATGAGCGATAAACACCTACACATGTGAATAGAAACCGTGATGACGAAATCTTATTTGTCTGGCACTGGCAGGACATAAAGCAAATATTAGGATAAGATTTGATTAATTATTTTTAGCTCATATTTAATATATGAAGATTCAATAAATAAATACTGACAAAAAAAAATTCTATGCACTCGTATTGAATTTTGCAAACAGAAGACTATTCGTTAAAATCGTACGTTCAGTTATACGTGCACGTACGTCATTATCTTAAATTTGGTGACGTACTGTACGTTAGCGTATGATATAATCCGAAAAAAATAATTTTACGTGACGAGTTGAACGTTCACGTATGTAACAGTTTAAGACCAGAAGGCTATTTTATTTATAACCATGGGGAGGATATAATGCGTCTGTGCCGATGTGTATTAAGGGCCAAATAAATATTAAAAAATTTTAATTTTCATACAAACAAGCTTCATTTTTTTCATATGTTTGTTTAAATGCTTGTGTGGCTTATTCGGCACTTAAAACATAGAAAAATCTAACGATATTCATCAGTCTAGCTGGCTGGCTGTTTGTCTTTTCATATAAACCTTGTTCGCAGAATATGGCAGAAAAGGCCTTTAAGATAATTTGATGAAACATACGTACGTTTTAATTATCATAAGAAAGAACGAAGCCAATTGAAAATGAAGAAAGTCGGTCCACATACAAACTTTTTTCTGGAAAAGTTTTTTTGTGCTCATTAACCATCTAATTATGTTAGTACATATTAAAACAAAAATAGACGCAAAAATATTCTATTGCAATTTACCTTTCCAAATTTTAAAAGAATCTATATTGAACCGTAGCTCCCACACAGAAAGAAAAAGCTTGCACTAAATTTAAGTTTTTTTTGCTTAAAAGATTTCTAAACATACTAAATTCCATGATGTGCTAAATTCCCAATTTTTATTTTTGATAAAAACACTGAAAGTTATTGCTGAGGGAAAGCTGGCGGCATGAAATAACAGCCCAGAATTAACTCCCAAAAAAAAAAAAAAAAAAATGGAATAACACCCCAAAGCGTGGGCCCTTATTTCATATAAAATAAAACTCCAGTTTTGGAAATGAAATAAACCCCCAATGAAATGAAATAACACCCCAAACAAAAATTAATTTTTGGGGTATTGATTCATATGAAATAAGACCCAAAAAGATGTCAAAACTGAACATATATGCGCCCTTCTAACTTCTGTGAATGGTATAAAAACTAGACGTTATAGAAAAAAAATTAAAAGAGATCTAAATTAAACACTTTAAAATCTCTATATTCCGTATATTTTTTTATTTAAAACAATTTTTGCTGCAGACCAGTGTAATTTAAAATTTTGGAAAAAGTCCTATTATTTATTTATAAAAAAAATATTATTGAACGTTTTTCAAAAAACAAGTTCTATAATTTATTTATTATAACATTTTTTGTAGTAAAGGTTATATTTATAAAAAAAATAAATTACTTTTGGCACCACATAACATTATTTCTATAGAGTTTATTAAATATATTTTATTTAAATATAAATGGAAGCAAATTTGCACACTCAAAATTAGAAATGTGTAAAATACACACTCAACAATTATTAAATGTGTTTAACCAAACGCTGCAAGCATTCATACTAGTGTTGTGCGCATGAGTGTTTTTTTACTCACGAACACGTATGATCACAAGAAAAATAAATATTAAGCTGGAGGTCCACAACATGCGTTTTATACATCTGCCAAAAAGAACAATCAGTGTAATTGTAAAACGGCCAGTGTGGCAAGACTGTCAGCTCATAAATATCTGTCATCTGAAGTGTAATTCAGCGTTTGAAAATAAAATATAAAATCGTTTCTTAAGGTATGTTCAGACCTAGCAAATATTTGAAGAAAAAATCCAAAAAAAGCATGACCAGCAAATTGATCAAACATAAGCTTTATTTTTAAAATTTTTTATTGACTTCCTTATCTTTATTTGTGAGAAGATAATTGTATAATTCAATTAAAAAACTATTTAATTATGCAACCAAGCAAACAATTTTTTAATTAAACTAGTGGTTACGTCTAGGACGTCAAATATTTAAAAAGGTGTAAACATGGCTTCAGATTTCGGTTCGGTAGAGTTGTTGAAAACACAAACGCTTATAGTGTTGGTGTAGCAAATAATAAAAAAAATTACATTTTCTGTTTGTGATCTTCGAACACAAAAACGATACTGTTCTTATCCAACTCAACAAAAAGATGAGAGCAAATAATTGTGTTCTGTTTTTTTAAACCACAAAGTTTCAGTTGCAATTAGCGCCCTTTTGGCTGATAAAAAAGAAAAACAAAATTTTTTTTACAAAAACAAAATACATATACCGAAAAAAAGCAAACAGCCAGCGAAAAAATTTTACATAAACGAAAAATGTGCATAATACACACACAAGTTATTCGTAATGTGCTATTTACTTAAAAAATTGTTTGCTGCTCTTCCTTTTTAATGTAAAAAAGAAACACTATATAGAACATAAAAATATAATGTATGCCTACAGAACCACTACAATTGTTATATTTTATAACGAAGAATAGAACACCAAATAATGTTCGTTACTTTCTTCAAAAATAGTTACGAGCGGTATTGAGGGTTGTGTTCGTCTACACAGACACTAAAAAATAGATTTCGTTTCTGGGTGTGTGAGCCGACCGCTTGATAATGTTCTGTTAATTTTCGAACACTGGTGTTATTTATATAGTGAAAGTTTTGCTATTTACGAATATGGATCGCTTAATAACCACAGAACGAGTAAAAACTTAGTACAAATGTGGTATTTCAAACGCGGCCACTTTTCGGAGCGATTATGGTCGTTTTAATTGAATTTCTGTCCAATGAACTGGCAAGATTTTAAAGAAATTTGAAAAGGCTGAAAGCATTATAGATGTGGTTAGGCCTGTGCATCATCACAGTGTGCGCATTAGCCGTATGATAACCGACTTTTTTTTGCCTTCTATTTAAGATTATGAACTGGACAATACATGGTTTCAATATGAGCCACACAACTATTTTGGTTTTATTGCTTGGGAAGTTTCTAGAGCGCATAATTTAACGCTTAAGCGACGTCAATTGGTCACTTAGATAATGCGATTTAACGCTGTTATAGTGCATTCCATATAGTGCAATCATTTTGCAGTTTTAACTCAGAGTTAGTGACAGTGCAAAATTATTGCAATCGTTAAGTTGATGTTAAGTGATGAATTGAAAATTAGCAGCCTCACTGAACATGAGTGATAGTTTGATTTAAGAAAAAACCACATTTTTGCTCTTCACTAATTTGAGTGCAACTTGAAATTTTGCACTAAATTTACAAACAAAAATCTTGTTTTTTCTTGATTAAGGCCAGGAGATATTCCGTTATTGACATGTTGTTTAATTTCCTTTCTTATGCATATCATAACAAGAATCAAAAATTATGCTCATAGAAAATTACGTTTTTAAGATTTTAGTGAGAGTCTGTTTATATGCAGCTTTTTTGATTGCAAGTACAAATTTTGCACTATTTGAATTGAGTGCAGATTTTTGCATTTAATCTTCGTTTAGTGATAGTGAAAAAATTCGCAATTTCACTAATTTTTTTTAGTGGTAGTTAAAAAATAGCAATCATCACTAAAGCTGGTAAATAAGAGTGCAAACTAATTTTTTGCAGTTTTATTTAGTGATAGTGAACTGCTGATTTAAATTTAGTGCACTACCCCCAACTATGGTGCATTTACAATTGTAATTTTCAAATTAGTTTATCATCTTAAGCTTCTTTCATAAAATGTACCATTTATATCAGCATTTTAGATAGTTAAGTTGTTTTCTTTGACAAGTCATAAAATTTTTAGCCCCAATATTAAAAAAAAAACTTTAATGCACGTTCATGTGAACATACCTTATATTTCCGTTGTTTATTTAAAAAAATCTATTTAACAAAACTAAAATTTCTTATATATTTGGAATTTTTAAACATTTTCTTTGTTTATTTGATTTTTTATTGTTTTGGTTTTATTCACAGATAAAAGTAAATTTTTTTTCACTTATTATACCCTCCACCACCACTAGTGGTGAATGAGGGTATACTAAGTTCGTCATTCCGTGTGAAACTTTTTTATTCTACATCTAAGACCCCATAAAGTATATATATTCTGGCTCCTTGAGTTCTAAGTCAATTTAGCCATGCCCGTCTGTCCGTCTGTTTAAACACATTCACCCTCGAAAAGTTAAGAGCAAACTTGGTATCAAATTGCTTGTAGTTATCTTAAGCAGTTTGGGATTGAAATCCGGAAACATCCGCTCAGTAGGATCAGAACTATGAATCAAAATGTGGAACCACCACCCTAAAAAAAATTATTATATTGTTACAAAAACTAACATAAATGGTGGAATAATGAACGGAATGATATACAATTTTGCACGAATTCGCTTTATACGAATACTGTTAAATTTCGTGAAGATTGGTCCATAATTAACCATAGGCCCCACGTAAACTCTACTCCCGAAAACATTTTAGTACGCCCAAAACGGTAATAAATAACGCTATCATACCAAAATTTGGTACCTCACAGTTTTATAGGACCAGAAATCACACTTTAAAACTTTTTAAAGATCGGTCCATAATCTACACTAGCGCCATTCCCGGAAAACAGCCTAGTACGCCTAAAACCGTAATAAATAATGCTACCATAATTAAATTCGGTACGGTACAGTTTTATAGAACTAGAAATCACACTGCTAACTTTCGTGAACATCGGTCCATAATTAACCCTAGACCCCATATAAACCCTACTCCCGGAAAACAGTTTATTGCGTCTAAAACCAAATAAAGCCCACTTTGGGAAACTAATTAAATTCGCCTAAAACTATAACAGATATATTTATTGCGGTAAAATTTCTTCCAACTTAGATTCATATGGCCAGAAAAAATATCATTAAATTTTGTGAAATTCACTGTTAACGCCAAAACTAACTTCACTGCTGTATTGAAATTTATTCTAATTTATTTTTTGTAATATCAGAAATCAGTCTTCAGAATTTTGGTATGATTGGTCCATAATTTACTATAGGTCCAATACAAATTACCCTCCTAAAAATAATTTTAGTTTGGCTAGAACTGTTACGAATCCTGATATTTTACTCATGCCAGTTCAAAGTTTTAACAATAAACGCTTAAAACTTTCTTATTTTCGGTCAATAGTTAAATATAGGTCTAAGCCGCAACCAATTTTAATGCTGACGGTTGTTTTAGTGAAGCTTAGTTAATAATATATATGTATTTATCATGAGCCCACACCTGTCGGTGGAGGGTATCAAAGATTCCGCACAGCTGAATATAGCACTCTAACTTGTTTTTTTTTTTATTTCTGAGGAAATGTCAAATATCACCAGAGCGTTGCCAAAACAAAATTTAAAAAAAACCGAGTTGCATTAACAAAAACTGTAGGGATGATTTAAATTTTTAGATAACGCACGAAAAATTTATATTGCACTCTCATGCTAAATTTGTCTTAAGTGAATTAAAATCACGCGCGCGTCTCTAATTTAAACCACAGATATATTTTAGTTTTTTTTTTTATTAATTTCGAAATTTTTATTACTTTACAGAAGAGCAAATATGTATTTCTATCATATTTAAAATGTATAATGCGGTTTTAAAACTAAATGATTGCGTATTGTAAATAGAGCTAAAACTAAATAATTATAATAATTTCATTTTACTATTTCTGTATGTGCACTGGCCAAATTAATTGGATTTTCATTTATATTATTAAAACAGAATATAATTTTGTGTAACGAATTTGCATACGCGTCACACTCTCCCACAGGCAGTGCCACACTCCATGGCCTACAATCTTTCTTTGGAATTAATTAAATAGAGGTTTTTTTCTGTTTGAAATAAATTTGTTGTTTGCAAATTTTATATATTTTAAATTAATTGGTAAATTTTTCGAATGACAAACGTATCGAAAATTTCATTTCGCTTTTGTTGTAAACATTTAAATGTTTACATTTTGGTGAAATTTTTTTTTCAGACCATAATTATAAATAAATGGATATGTATAACTTTTTAATTATATATATTAAATATTGAAATAAACTTTTTAATGTTATTTATTTAGATGAGTAACTATTAGGAAAATGGCCGTGTTAAATTAAAAAAAACTTAGGCCCTAATCACGTAAAACGAAACGCAACGCCAAAGAATTACATTGAAAGCAAGAACAATGTCATAAAAAATTTTAATTTTGTTTTTACTTTCTACAGAAATTCATGTACCGTTTTAAACTTTTCAACGCCACAAGTTATGCAGCGTTTGAAATTTTAAAACGCAATTTGAATTGTTCTTGCTTTCAATATTAATTCTTTGGCGTTGCGTTGCGTTTAACATGATTAGGGCCTTAGTTATTTATCGCTGTTGCAAGGAAATGTGTGGAAATTTTCTTGGACAGCTGACTTGATAGTGCTTCTTAAAAATTATTTTGGCTTTATCGTTTAAGCTATCTTAACAATAAAGTTCTTAGGACTTATGTGTTCCGGAATACCAAACACAACTCTGGTTAGCCGCAGTCATTTATATTCTGCCAAATTTAGGCCACAGAAAGTCATCAAGGCTGATACTAATAAAGACGAGTTTGTTGAATTATTAGGTGTAATACAAGCGATAATTTTCTTTCGTTTAAATCCATTCAATTTTGTTCAAAGGCACCACATGTCCATTTTGGGAATGTTTTTCTTCAGCGGAACTAAAAAAGTAGGAAGCTTTATCTGGAGGTTTTCGACAATTAGAGTGAGCAAAATTAACACTAAAGCTAAATATATATTGCTGTATATTTGATTCGATTAAGAGGTTTTTTTTAATTATCAATTTCAAGATACCACACCAAGAAAGATGTCGATATAGACCATAAATATTTGTAAAATTTGAAGTGGTCGTGGCACCTCCCACGCAAAGACAATCAAGTTTTTTGTATATCTGGATAGTGGTTACAATTAAGTATGCAAATTTTAAATAAATTTTTGCTTATTGGCACAACACATCTGTCCAAAAGTGGGCTGGTTTGAAAAGGTGCGTGTGGCCTTCTCATTCAATAACAATAATGAGCGGTTTTTAAGGTGTGGCTTAAATTTAATCTTAGTTCAACGTACTCTGAAACTCGGATTTTTTCCGGCGAAATGTATTTTTTTTTATAATTTCATTAAAGACAAGCATTTTATGCAAACCTAAGCTGTTATGTCAAATTTTTTTTTATATAGACTTGGTAATGCTGGGCACAAATCTGTTTTCCGATTAACTAAACCTAGTTTAACTGAGATCTCAAAAACCCATCATAAGAATTCTATATATCTGGAGAACGGTAACAGTAAAATTAGCCAAATTTAGAACAAATTATGGACTTCGGCTTTTGTACAGATATCGTCAAAAAAAAAAAAAAAAAAAAAATACTCTGTTGATTTTGAATTGGGCATGGTTTAATTAAAATGTTTGATGTTTTTGAATCTCGTTTAAGTTTATCAAATTTAATTTAAAAAAATAAACTGAATTTAAATTAATTGATAATTTTCTATTCTTAACTTACCCAGGGCTCGAACTCAGATGGAATTTACATGTTTCGAGAACAACCACATTCTCGTCTTTAGAATTATTTGCAGTTTTACCCTATCCGCCCCTGCGATGAAAAGGAACGGAATTTGCTGTAATTGATTATCTATTTTCAAGTTATTTTCCTTTTTTATTACTCAATTCTGCATTTACCCTTTCTGCGTGTCGACATGGGTAAAACTGCAAAGAATTCTTAAGATGAGAATTTGGCTTTTCTTGAAACATGTAAATTCGCCTTGAATTCGAGCTCTGGTTCAGTCAAGAATAGAAAATTACAATTAAATTTATTGATAACTTTTCATTCTTGACTGAGCTGGGAATTGAACCCCGGGTTTTCATGGACAGGTGCCCTGAAAAGTTTCGATTGTAACCACACAATCTCTTCAGAGGGATTTGCCGTTTTACTCACTCGGCTATTGCAGCCGGATGACGTCAATAGTCAAACATCAATCCTTAAACCAATTGGTATTTCACTTTTGGTAGATCGAAATTTGCTTTTGAATGAATGATTATCTATTTTAATTGATTTACATGTTATTCTTAACTTCTGTTTTTTCGTACTTTTTGTCAAGAATTCTACTTGAAATCTAAAGTACATTTTTTGTTTTTCATGTTTTTGTCTTTCTTTTTTCTTGTTGACCTTTTTTAGCACAACTTGAAGGACTAGCTGTTAACAATGATTAGTATTGTGGTTATTTTATTGAACTGTTAATGATTTTTTAATCCAAATTTAGATATTTTTAATTAGGCTTAAGTTCATTGAATTTAATATTCATTAAATTATTTTTATGAATACAGGAATTTTTACAATATGAAATTAATTAAAATGTTATTGATAATTTAAGGCACGACAGTAAAATATCGCCGATACCGATATATCAGCAAGCATTAAGTATCGCCGATATATCGGCATCGTTATTCGTTGCATTCCCATTTTTAATGAACCCAATGTATTTGATCGATATTGTGCCACAAGGCTTAATCTGGCTGTGCAATTATGCACCTATTTTGTCTATTTACAATACCAACTAATTATTTTATAAAATAAAGACTTACTTTTTTTCGTGTATAACATTCTGGGTGACAATTAAAGCGCCAAAAGCCTTTTTCAAGGGGATATTTTCATTGAGGTCTAGTAAAATATTGCACTTATGCGACCCATATCAGGTACCAAACAATTTACCGAAATCCACAAGAATCATCATTGCGTGCGGCCCTATTATGGCTAAACTCTGATTCCGCGCAGATGCTTGAATAGAGGCTAGTGCACTGGTGCTAGTGCATGTGCCTGCTCTCGTGCTTAATGCGAATACTAGAAGAACATTTGTATGAAACCCAGGTAAAAGAATGTAGCAATATGAGCCATTTCGATAACAAACGCACTTAAGCTTAATAAATTTTAGCACAAATTTCATTGTTTTATTTCATTCCATATGGCTGCTATGGCGCCAAAAGTCTTTTTCCAGGAAGACATTTGTATGTGGTCTATGTTAAATATTAGACCGATTTGATTTGATAATAACGCAAATATTAAGCACGTTTTATATGGAGCTGAAGCGAACAAAAGAAAAGACAATTAGAAAATATTTTTAGGTTGATTTAGTGGACTGCCATTATTTTCTGGAGCCATTGACTTGGGTGTGTTACCGTGACCTTAGGAACGAAACACTTCTTGATTTAGTCCCTTACAGTATTCGGTCCATAATTTACATTAGATCCCATATTAAGCAGCATTCTGAAATTCACTGTAAACGATAAAACTAATTCACTGCTGTTTTGAAATTTATTCCAATTTATGTTTTTAATACCAGAAATCAAACTGCAGAATTCCGGGATGATTGGTTCGTAATTTGCCATGGGTCCAATAAAAATTCCCCTCCTCAAAATCTTTTCAGTTCGGCTAAAACACTTACGAATCATGATATTTTACTCAAGTTAAAATTTTTAAAAAGAAAAGCATACAACTTTCCGATTGTCGGTCAATAATTTAATATAGGTCTATGCCGCAACCAATTTTAATGCTGACGTCCGTTTTTATAAAGATCAATTAATGATATATAGATATCATATAGAGCCCACTCCTGATATATTTTAACTGTCAGTCGGAGGAGGATATCTAAGATTCGGCACAGCCGAATATGGCACTCTCACTTGTTAAACATATTATGGTAACTTTAACCATATTTTTATCAGAGGCTGCCTCTTTTTGTTAAATAAGTTGTCTATCAGGAAACATCAACTATGTTATGGTTGCCTTCGAACATGCCATAATTAAAAATAAAAATATTTTGTTTACAATGACAACAAAATTTTCCTCTATTTCACTAGTGGTAGTTGATAACATAATATTGTTATAATTAATCATAACATGCTCGGAGGGAATGATAACATGGTTGACGCTTCTACATGGAGTACTAGTAAAATTACTCCTGCTATCGGTAACAATTATTTGGTTAAAGAAACCATAACATGTTTAAACATTTTTTCGATAAAAATAATTTTATTGGATATAATATAGAAAAATGTGTTTTCTCTGTGTCTAGACAGATAGATGTTCGAAAATAAAAAAGGAAGAAAAAAAACTAAAAACATTTCTAATGCCAGTTATTACGCAAGCAATGAACCAAGTTCAACAGCAACAACAACGTAAACAAATGCAACAAAAACTGAAGGTGTTAAAAAGATCTTTTTATTCAGGACTCTTGAAAACTGTAGACATTGTAGTAGACTTAAGAAAAAAAAATAAAAAAAGAAAAAAGCAAAAACGACAACAAAAATTCAAAGAGATGTTGATGATGACGATTTTTGTCAAGTTAAACAAAAACTCCAAATAAAAAACAAAATACAAAAAAAAAACTGAAAACCCGACCAGAAATGAACTTAACAGGGTTCAGTGACTCGATTAGCACTTGTTCACACTTAAAGTGACAAACCAAAATCAAAAGAAACAACAAAAAAAGGAATTAAACCAGAGAACTTACAATAAAATAAATAAAGGAAAAAAACTGACTGACAACTGATTACAGAGAACATTAAAAGAAACAAAAACAACAATCATATTTAATTGTAATATTTTTGCTTTTTGTGTTGTTGTTATTGTGGTTTCGTTTTGGCTAAAATTAAATGAAAGCCACTTGTTTTAAAATATGGGTTAAATCATGATGAGCATGACAATCATGACATAAATTTATGAGCATTTTGTGATGTTGTCTCTTAACAACATCTTTACATTTTGTATGCGATTTCTTAGACCGTTTGTTTATTTTCCTGGAATCAGAAACCATCTGTCAATTAAGTTTTTATCTTTAAGAAATAAAGATAAATTTTGCCTTTTTTTTTTTTTTTTGTTTTGTCAAACAACATTTAAAAATATGATGGCAATAATTTATTTTGCATAATTTCTCTGTCGTTTTCATTTAAATACTAAAAAACGCAACACAAGCTACAAAAGAAATCAACTTTTTAAGATATTTTTAAGAAAATCTCATTTTAAACTGCTAAAAAAGAACTTGTGACTTGTAATCTTGACTTTACCTCACGTTTCTTATTAAAAATACTCTTAAGAATTATTTTTTGTTAACAAATTTGCGCAATAAATCCACCCTGAAAAAAATAAGCCTGATAAAAAATACAACATTTAATACAGTTATAAACTAATGTTGTAACTAAAACTGAATGACTAATTGCAACAATTGTTCGCAACAATGTATACTTTTAGGCTTTTAAGCTGTTACGTTATGCTTATTTATAGCTATACAGTGAGTGACGAACAAAACAGGTTGTACTTATATTTTTTTATTTAAAAGAGTCTAATAGCAAACCTTCTTTGCATATACATTACAGCGAATCAAGTTGTATGGAAGCGAAATTCGTGCAAGGTGTACCCCCCTCAAAATGAACCTTGGACTTTTTAAGATGACATTTAAAATATTTCGGCTCCAGCTTTGACCTCTCGTGAGCTGGACCATTTTGAAAAAGGGTATATTTTTGCATGTTTTGTTAATTTGAGAATCTGTTTTCTTACCAACATATACAATATGGGTATCATAAGAAAGGTTTTTTTAAGGCGCGTCCAACTTTTTTTTTTGTTTAATATTCCCTATGCTTATCCCGCGAAGCTATGCGCTTGTCTGCATGAGACCAGAGTCTCTGGCGGGAATCGAACCCGCGACCCCGGTATACAATTTGTCCAAGGACGATCATCCATGTCCTCTTTTAAGGAAATTCTGTAAAAAAGAACGGTTTTTGAATTTTTTGTTCGGGGTTGCTTGTAATAAAAATGACAGATTAACATATCTTAATCTTTAGTTGATTAAATTAAATATGGGTCTCAGCTTTTTTTTTGAAATTCGTTCTAGTTTGCGTTTTGACAAAAATACAATGGGGTGGTAACGCTTCGTTTTAAAGAGGGCAATATGGGTATCAAATTTTTTCTTTTGCCAAGTACATGACCTTTGTATGTAAATAATTTAGTTTTTTGCAAATTAGATGCATTTTACATGGTACTCTGGAATATATATAAATGCAATTTTGTGGTAACTCTAATATGATAGCGGATTTAGTTTCTAGATCATGTATGAATGAAAATAGGACTAAAGAAAGAAAAAAATAAATGATTCACGACTTTTTGGCGGCATATTTTTTTCGCAAATTAAAAAAAAAATTGTATATACAGTTGGACGCGCCTTAAAAAAACCTTTCTTATGATACCTATATTGTATATGTTGGTAAGGAAACAGATTTTAAAGTTAACAAAACATGAAAAAATAGACCCTTTTTCAAAATGGTCCAGCTCACGAGAGGTCAAAGCTGGAGCCGAAATATTTAAAATGTCATCTTAAAAAAGTCCAAGGTTCATTTTTAGGAGGGTACATCGAGCACTTTTTTTGGTGAGTCGCTCTAATATACATATGCAAGGAAGGATTTGCTATTAGACTTAACAGTTTCCTCATGAGAAATGATTAAGTAAACTATAGTTTTTTATATTTTTCACCATTTCGCAGATATGCAGAAAATAGTGACATTCATTTTTTTTTAAAAAATAGGTACAAGTTTTCAAAACAAAAAAAAAATATATTAAAATTAGTTTCAACTTAATGACACAAAAAAAAAACAAGTTTCCTTTGATATATCTTATAAGCTCAGTCAGAAATCTTTTAGACATATCGGTACATAAATACCCCCGATATATCCATGCAAAATCATTCAGAAACCGGCTAGAGAGTAATATTATTCCATGTCTGACAGAAGTCTGAAGAAGAATGAAGTCAGACACTTGCAAACGTCGGATTACTTTGAAAACTGTAATCAAATTTTAAAAATAATAACGAATTTTTTGGTCGGGCTTTAAAAAATCTTGACAAAAATCTTGACAAAATCTATTTTTTCCTGATTCTTGACGAACACTGAAAATTGTTGTAAATCAGCAAAATCAAGACCATCTGGCAAGCATCAAGCCTAGTTGGCCCACTTATAGATTTTAAGCCATCCAGTAAACTGTTTGCAGTAAAAGACGTAAATTCTAGACTACCAGATCTACCAGATATATTTGCTTGAATCTACTTATTAGAATTAGAAAAAGGGAAAAATGTCCCAAAAACTGTTTGTAAGCATAACTTCTGTTTCATTTGCTTAAGTTGCATGTACACGACATGTTTTTTTACATTTGACTTGTCAAATTTCCCACTGCAAAATACATACATGTCGTGTGTTACCTTTAAAACATTGCATCTGTAAAAGTCAGACGCAAAGTCATCTGACAAAATTTCAATTAGAGCGTGCTCTATTTTCTTCTGACAAACCATCTGACATCAGCTGTGTCAGAAATCTATGCCGGGAAGAAACCCGCAGCGGCTGTGCATTGTTGACGGAATCATTAGCCGGCTTAAGTTAATATATTACAATACCGATATATATGTATAATAATTTCAACATTGAATAGAAATTATGTAGATATAAAAATAAAAACGCATCATTATAATATCATAAATTGGTATATTCGAATTTAAAGAAAAAAAATGTTTAGATGGCTGAATTTTTTTACGGCGCAAATAAAAATTTTTGTGGCGGCAGCACGCTATTTTGGAACCAAGAACTACTTTGGTTTATTCCATAACTACAGAGACAAAACATAGAAAATGTCAGAAGCAAATTACATGTACTTTTGTGACCAAATGTTATTAACCTTCTGTAAAACAGCAATTTTTACAGACATTCACAATTACATATGACATGAAAAGTTGACAAGTCGGATGTAAAAAACATGTCGTCTCCGGCACCTTAACGCTCATGCGAAATTCCTGTTCAAGAAGATTATTTCCATTGGAGCTAGAAAATCATACTATAATTATTATTGTTATAATATACTCTTATCATATTAATCATAATAGGCTTAGAAGTTATCATATTATTTTTAATCCAAATTTAGATATTTTTAATTAGGCTTAAGTTCATTGAATTTAATTTTCACTAAATTATTTTTACGACATGAAATCAATTAAATTTTTTTTTTTTTTTTATTGATAATTTTTCATTCTTTACTGCGCTGAGATTTGAACCCAGGCTTTAACGGACAGGTAGGTTGCCCAGACTAGTTTCGATTGTAACCACACAATCTCGTCGGTGGGGTTTGCTGTTTTACTCACTCGGGATGACGTCAATAGTCAAACATCAATCCTTAAACCAAGTGGTATTTCACTTTGATAGATCGAAATTTGCCTTTGAATGAATGATTATCTATTTTTAATTGATTTACATGTTCATCCTAACTTCTGTTTTTTCGTTCTTTTTGTCAAGAATTCTTCTTGAAATCCAAAGTACATTTTTTTGTTTTTCATGTTTTTTGTCTTTCTTTTTTCTTGTTGACCTTTTTCAGCACAACTTGAATAACAAATGTAAACATAGCTCGTGCCTTAGCTGTTAACAATATTAGTATTGTGGTTATTTTATTGAACTGTTAAATGGGTTTTAATCCAAATTTAGATATTTTTAATTAGGTTTAAGTTCATTGAGGCTAAAGTTATCAAGTTATCATGATACAAAGTGGTTGTTTTATGGTTAAAAGTAATCATTAGGAAACCTTTTGCCAAAGAATTTTGAAAAGATTAAAATATTATGCAAATAAAAATGTAAAGAGAATGAGAATTACAACCACTCAAGTCTTACTTGCAACGAATCTGAAAGAATCATATTATGATGCAAAATATTATTACAGTAATCATAATATAATCGATTGTTATCATAATATGGTGTAATGGTTATTAGATATCATTAAATAGTTGTAACTAATATAATTTGTTTTCAAAGTTATCAATATTTATAAAAACATCATTTATTGAAAAAATATATTCACAATTTTACAATTTTTAGTAATCAATAAAATCATTTTGGTAATGGGTGCAAAATCAACAAATTCTGTTAGTGCCTTACCCTGCCTTTACACATGCAAGTAATTACTTGCAAGTAGTGTATATGTATTATCGACGAAAATGTCGAAGAAATAGCCGAAAGTCTTGCGAGTAACTTGAGTGTTTGCACAGTCAGTTCCAAGTTTATTTTTCAAATGTTCTCGAAGCGAAAACATCTTATGAAAAGGCTTTATTTTTGGGTATAAAGAACATTGTCATGTTAATGTTATCACAAAATTTATTTAATAATATTAAATATAAATTATTTAGTTGTTTTTTATTTTATTTTTAGTCCATATTGATGAAAAACTTATGTTTATTTTTAAAATATGTGAATCCAGTATTGCCGTATTAACCGATATCATAAAATTTCTGAGAAAATATTTTGTTAATAACTTTTGTTAACATAATTATTGCAATGTATGTTTAAAAATACCATCAAGATGTGCTGCTGTATAGTAGTTTATTTATTTATTTATTTATTTAATAGTAAGTTACACAATTTCTTACATTCTAAGGAAACAACTATTGCACAGAAATGGCTTTGCCTTATATCTTAAATATTAACAGGTTAATTACAAAAATTCAAATATATTTATAAATAATTTATGATTTTGAAGGAAAACTATTAGCAAAAACCTTCAATATGAAGAAAACAAGGAGATATAAATAACATAGAATATTACAGACATTACACTATAACAATTATAAGCCTGATTGCAACAAGTAATACATTTTAGTATAGTGCACAAATAAGTGGATTTTCGGAAAATCCACATTTTGTTTCAAAACGAGACTTAAAGATCTCAATACCTTCTGAAACGGCTGTATAGTAGTGTTTTTGTTTTGTTTTTTATATTTAAAAGTACACAGAAAATCAGCTATACACATAATTTTTATTTTACTAAGTACTAGTATATTGATACAAAAGGCATCCACGGTAACACTGTTTCTTTATTTGTCATTTTACTTGCTGCAAGTGTCAAAAATTTACTTGCAAGCAAATTCTCTTGCAAGTTGGGCTGCAAGTACGAAAAATGTGATGTTATGTGGTGTTAGTAAAAATATGTGAGTGTATTGAGTTTTTCGAACTTGCACTTGCATGTGTGAACCCCGGCATTCCTTTCAACTTCGTTTTTTATAAGTCTGGAAAAAATTAGAAGTATAGCTGCACTTTCCCATTTTTAATGAATTTTAAAAAAACAAAAATTTCAAAATGTTGCTTAAAAATTATTTTTTTTTTAAAAAAAATTTTTTGATTAAAAAGTTTAACCTTTCTTAAAGGAAAATTTTTTGTGGAATTTGGTTTTTTTGAGTTTGTTCAATAAACTAAACCGTTTTTAAGTTACGCGAACATATGTTTTGCAACCTCCTTCATTTTCGAAATAACGGTATATCTCGAAAACCATAGCTAACCTAAAAAAATGGTTAGCACCACTGGATTTTGCGTACCCGAGTTATATTAAAACGCCAGGTGTCCAGCTTGTCTCATAAAAAAAGTGTGAATTTCTAGTACAGTATAACCGTTCGATCTCCCTAGTCTGTAGCTATTGATTGCATTTCTTCAGCTTTAGTTGAGGTAGAAAAGCTTCGGCTTAATTACATATTTTTTCATTAAATTTTTCAAGTAAAATTATATAATTTTGTTATAAAAGTCCTTGCATATTTTAGACATTCACAAGCAAGGACACAAGTTATAATTGTTATATATCCACAAAATAAAAAATAACTTAGATTTTCATTTATTCTTCTCCTTTAAATAGAATAAAATGATGGAAAAAAGAAAACAAAAAAAAAAAAAAAAAAAAAATCGAGCCAATACTAAATTATTGCTCATTTACAGCATTTGTTGTTTAGAATACATTTTCCCAGCAACATTCTTTGCATACGAAATTACCATTTGAAAACAGTATTTGTTAATATGTTGAATAAAACCGTTATAAGCTTAAGCATCAGTTGCAACAACCAACAACACTAACGTAAAATGAGGAAAACAGCAAATGCAAATGGATCAGTTATAATGCAGTTCGTTAGATTTCACAAATACTCGGATGTGCTTCCAACATAAAATTGTATATTTGCAACATTTTATCGTAATCAGCTGAGAGCAAGAGGAACTTAATGTCGTATGTTTAATTGTTGTACTGCATGGAATGTGACTTATTTTTGCACACAGGTTACGCGAAACCGTTTAAATAGTTTCAACGTGCCTCTTTTTGTAATTGAGTCTTTTTTCAATGTTTCTTTTTTTTCAACATTTTTGTTGCCTTGAATATTTACGTTGAAAATTTATGTTTTGTTTTTCGGTAGTAACAAAGTTCGTGTTGTGACTACATTATAAGTATGTATCTGTTATAGGGTGATTGAGAAAGTGGAGAAAATACCGACATATAGCTTTGAACGATGAAAGGGTATATTAAGTTTGCCATTACATGTATAACTTCTTAAAAGAATATACATATATATATAAATTAAAATAACAAGTTAGTTATTTTTTAAAAAAAATATTTTTTGTGTTGAGTGTCTTTAAGGCACTCAACAACTTCTTTATTCTTTCACAGTAAAAACAACAGTGATTATTTCTTATTTTCTACCCTAACTTTATACTTTAAATTTTGATGATCACGCTACTTATGACGGCGCGTGTTGCAGTTTGGTGTGAAATAAATTTTGGTTTGTGACACCTGCACATGGTGTCAGCACATTTGGTGGGAATGCAAAATTTGTAATTTAATGGTGTCAGCTTACTTGGTGGGAATGAACAAATATTTAATTTTAAACATATTTTGTGTTAACTCTTCCCTCCTTAAACACAATCGTCCCGATTGTTCAAAATACATGAAGATTGTAAATGCTTGATTGTTTTTTTTCAGCTTTCGGTTCTTCATCAGGAGTTTCAATTGTTTCCGGAAGGGCTTCTTTTCCTTTTTTTGAATGGTAGAATCTTCTCCACATTTTAACACTTGCGATGGTTCCCATAGCAGCAATTAACACAAGCGCCAGAACTATTGTCATAATATTGTTTTTGGTTTCTAATAGGCTTAGTCGTTTAATATTTTCAATGTTTATTTTCTGCAACCGTTCCAATGAGAGTACCTCCTCTATCTTGCCGCCAATCCCCTTGGGTTGTAGAAAGGCTGGAAGGGGTTTACTGGCGCTTACTTCGAGAGAAAAATATTCTTGCTCATCAATTTTTATTGTTGTATAAAAGTGTTTCACCAAATATGTTCCATTTAGTTTTATTTCTTCGTCCTTTGTTGTGATCTTGCCGTTGTATTGGTTCAGTAGTATAAGATCGCTTCCAATTTCCTCTATAGTAGCTACGTGATCATTATTTACCTGGGTACAGTTCCCTATTCTATTCCTAAATAAGTTGGTTATACAATAATCGTCTCTTAATTCTACTATATCATTTTTATTACATATGGTTATGTCATTATAATTTTTACATTTTTCTTTAATAGCAAATAAAACATCTTTACATTTTAATATTTTATCAAATTCAATTTTGTCTATTAGGTTTCCACATTTTACAGGTTTTGCTAGGTATGTTTCACAATTATCAGTATGTGTGATTGGAATGCTTAGAATATATAAAATTTCCTTATTATTTGTTACAATTTTTACATTTCCAAAAGTAAGTAATTCATCTACATTAAATATTGGTATATTGTAATTTGTTAGTACATCGTTAAAAGCTTCAATTTCTGTTTTGGATAAGATAAAGGAATTCACAATATTAACCTTTGCCCATTGTATGGCATATTCAATGTTTTGTAATTCTTTTTCAATTAAGTTTAATTTGCGTTCTAAGCTAATTGTTAATTCGGTATTCCAGTCTTCTTTTCTAACCTTCAATATCTCATTTGTAATGTTGGATATTTCTTGAATTCTATTAATGGTCAGTTCGTTTATTACCATTTGTCTATTGTTATTTTCCAAAAGATTGGCCATTTTTTGTGTCAAAATTTCGAAGTCATGGCTGTCTGGTGTACCTGCAATCCACTTCCATGCAGTACCAATAACGTCTATGGATCTCTTTACTTTATTTGGACTCAGACGCTTCAGAAGTCTTCTAATCTCAAGTGTCTGTTGTTCTAAAAACGGACGGATCGGATGACTATACGCAATATCATTATTTAATACAGATTCTAGATTGCCTAGCAAATTCCGGTATTGATCGATGTTGATTGCATGCACAATTTTAAATATTCCCTTCTGTCTTCTTGCTATTCCAGTGTGGATTGTTACGAGTCTAGTGTTAGAGTAGTCTAAAATGTTAAGGTCCGCCAAAACGGTTATCAAAAATAGTCTGAAAGATAAAGAAATGTTTTCTAAGAGAAAATTTTATTTTCATTATTCAATTCCTTATGTGGCTTTTGTGAATGACCCTACCACTTTCAGTAACGATGGTTGTACCACGGTTTTCTTTTACTACTTCTTCCTTAAACCTGTTACTTAATTTAGTACCTAATCTTTTATTAGTCTTTACGTATACCAATTGTCCGGGTACATATTCTTTGGCTGGCTTCTTGTTCTTATTGTGGTAAGCGAGGTCCTTTTCCTGTTTGCGTTTAAGTCGTTCAACGTTTGTGAGCCTTGTTGTTTCGTAATCCTGTGGTGAAAAGTCAACTGTTCGTCCAAAAAATAAGTCTACTGGTTTCCTATTTGTGGTGGTATGGATAGAGTGGTTATATTCATTAACGGATTTTTCTAATAACTCATCAAAATCTCTACACGTTCCCTCTTCCTTGAGGCATCTCATTATTTCTCCTAAGGTCGAATGGAAACGTTCTATCTGTCCATTTGGTTCACTTCTATAGGAAGGGGTAGTAAAAATATTTATTTTCAAGTCGTCTTTCATCATAAATAAAATAGAAGGCGAATTCAACGAAGGTTCATTGTCCATTACTACATTCTTTGGTACTCCGTAGAAAAACAAAAGTTCCCTAAGTGGTCTCCTAACGGCCTCGATTGACCTGCCACTAAGTTGTTTAACCGGGAAAGATCCCCGTTAAGACCCCTAATGAAAGTGTCTAACGCCTTTTCCCTGTACGTGTTAGTCATAGCACTTAATGTTTCCTCCTTAAAATCTAGGCAGGCAACCTTATCTAAGATTACAGAAAGGTGTTGATACACCGTTTGATAAAAGTCATTTATAGTTTTGTTTCCTTGACAGAGAGCAGTCATTTGGTACTCTAGTGTCCCAATATCTCGTCTGTCAGAATAATGTATCATTAAACATTTTCTAATTTTAATCCAATCTAGTGGTGTCCTATACGATTCTAATGCCGTATCGGCATCTCCTATTATTTTAGTTCGAATGACGTGTAAGATGGCATAGTAGCGTCCGGTGCCACGAAGAGTTTCAAAAAGTGACAATACCCTATCTACTGACTTTCGCCAGGAATTAAATTCTCCTGGTTTCCCAGAAAATTCACGTATCGAACGGACAACGTCCGGGACTTTTTCTAACTCTTCTAAATTGGAACTAACTCTGCCTATCGGTTGATCAGTGCCTTCATCTAATAAATTGTCATTTCTTTCTCTTAGCATATCCTCGACCATGTCCCTAATCTGTTTCTTCTGTGTTTCGTTCAGTCCATTTGAACTGGAAGATCCACTTGGTTGCGACATTGTGAGAGCCCTATTGAGTCTCTGGGTTATTTCGTCTATGGAATCGTCCGGCATGAAATTATTTGAAGGATAGAATAACTCGAAAAATAAATTTTTATAGCACTGGAGATTTTAATTTAAACAAAATATAATTTCATTAATATTTCTTTGATGTGTTTTCTCTTTTTATTTTACAAGCGAAAAATTTATTTATGGCTAAGTATTGATTATAATTTTCTTATGGGCAATAAAAAAAAAAAAAAAAAAAAAATAATAAGGAAAAACAAATCTTAAATTTATCTTACTCTATCAGCATCAGGATCTTCATATTCGTCAGGGATTGTAGAACTCGTTCAGTGTTGTTGGACTCCACTTCTATTGTGTCAGTTTCTATTTATAACCTTTTGTTTGATTTTAAGTTTATGTTTTTCTGTGTTCTATTTATTTAAGGTTTAGTTGTTCCAGCTTATTTCTAGTTAAATGTCACTATTATCGTTTCGGTTTCAGGTTTACTTATATCTCTAGGTTCCTTAGAGTTTTTTGTTGTTGTTTATTTCTATTATTCTTTATTTAAATTTAGCATCATTATGCAGTTTTTTTTATTTTTATCAAAGATTAATCACTTCCTTTGTTTAAATGGAGAAAAAAAAAATTAGTTCATTATTATGTTTATATTTTTGGATTAATTTTTTGTTCTTTCTTCTTATTTTTCAAATCACTATTTTTTGATAAATAATGTCTTTTAATTTATTTGTTAACTAATTTTCTTCACTTATTCTTTTATTTTATTTAACGTTTTTAATATTAAGCTTATTTATTTTACACAAGTTCTGTTTGTTTATGAATAATTTGTTTCATTTACTCCTTTTTTTCTTTTTTATTTAAGTTTTTTAATATTTAGCATATTTATTTTACACAATTTCTGTTTATTTATGAATAATTTGTTTTTTTTCTATTTGTTAATTTGTTTCATGTACTCTTTTTTTTTTTTTATTTAAGCATATTTATTTTACACAATTTCTGTTTATTTATGAATAATTTGTTTTTTTTCTATTTGTTAATTTGTTTCATGTACTCCTTTTTTTTATTTAAGCATATTTATTTTACACAATTTCTGTTTATTTATGAATAATTTGTTTTTTTTCTATTTGTTAATTTGTTTCATGTACTCCTTTTTTTTATTTAAGCATATTTATTTTACACAATTTCTGTTTATTTATGAATAATTTGTCTTCCACGTACTTTATTATTATAATCCTTAACTAATTTTTCGCGTTACACGAGCTTGACAGGCGATGGCTTAACGCTCAATCCCGGTTTGTTAAAAAACTACTGAGGAACCTGTCAAGGCTTGACTGCGTTTTACCAAGGACATCCGGGTCCCTGCTCGGGCGCCAATTAAAATAACAAGTTAGTTATTTTTTAAAAAAAATATTTTTTGTGTTGAGTGTCTTTAAGGCACTCAACAACTTCTTTATTCTTTCACAGTAAAAACAACAGTGATTATTTCTTATTTTCTACCCTAACTTTATACTTTAAATTTTGATGATCACGCTACTTATGACGGCGCGTGTTGCAGTTTGGTGTGAAATAAATTTTGGTTTGTGACACCTGCACATGGTGTCAGCACATTTGGTGGGAATGCAAAATTTGTAATTTAATGGTGTCAGCTTACTTGGTGGGAATGAACAAATATTTAATTTTAAACATATTTTGTGTTAACTTATATATATGTATATACATGTCTATTTTGACATGTCTTTCTATTGAACAACACTCACTTTCAAACGACTTAACCTTTTTTTTTTTTGTTCTAAGTACCTTGGGATTGAAATCCACCACAATCGTCTTAGTAAGAAAAGAGACCCAAATGTGAAAGAACCTCCAAAAAAATTTATATTTTTGTTCCAAATCTAACGTTAATTGATGGCGAAATGCACCGACTGTCAGAAAGCACAAATTAGTTTGATATTACCAAAAATCGTACTACTAAATTTTGAGAAGATTGAACAGGCCTATAATTTACCATAGGCTCGTAAAAAGCCTACCATCGGAAAACCATTTAGTTTGCCTATACAGTCCAATTCAGTTTCATAAGACACCAGACATAAAACTGGTATATTTGCACCCAGAGAAAAAACATGTTTAAATTTGGTCACCTCCAACAAAACTATTTTTAAATACAATTTTGAACATATTATTTTAAATTTAACCGTATTATTGTCACCGACAACCATATTATGGTTAAATTACTCCACCATCAAGATGCTACAACCATATTATGGTTGCCTCCGAGCATGTTATGATTATAAATAACTTAAGTATGGTTAGCACTTATAAAAGGCATGGTTGTTTTTCAACCACAGCATGTTGCTCTTGGGAAAGAGAAAAATACTATTGTTAATATAAAAACAAATTATTGTCATATTTAACCATAACATGTTTAGAGGCAACCATAATATGGCTGTAGCTTCTTGATGGAGGACTAATATAACAATAATATGGTTGTCGTTGACAATAATATGGTTAGATTAAACATAATATGTTTAAAATTTACTTTAAAAATAGTTTTGTTGGAGGTGACAAGATCAAAACATATTTTTTCTCTGCGTGTGCCAAGTATATGCCACTGAAAGAACACCCTTTACCTACAATTCATGTGCACATTGATGTATAAACTGCACCACTATATGAATAGAATTTTGGATTATGTATGCAGGAAATGTATATATTTTAATAGGAGCATGTTTATGGATGTGTGTGTCTGTATATGTGAGTGTATGTTTGAAATTGCAACATTTAAATATTGTCGTACAACATGTTGACAATTTATTTTGTGGACTATTGACGTATGTAGAAGGTTGAGTAGTCAACTGTGTAACAAGGTAATGTATATCCATTACAAGGGGAACTCAGTACACATTCAAGTTACGTTCACAGACGATAGTTGGAAAAAAAAATCCACAATGGTTTTAAATAATTAAAGTTGTGTAGTAAATAACTTTAAAACTATGCTAAAATTTAAGTAAAATATGGCAGGCGGTTTATATGTTATTTAACGTGTTGTAAGCCCAATTAAAATGCTGGAATGTTCTTAGTCCGCTAAAGAAAAATAATGCTCATAGAAAATAATTTTTCCACAAATAATAACAGTGACTTATATTTTTTAACACTCGTCCAGGGAAAGGATTACAATTGTATATTTTTATACAATAGTGGAGAAGGTCCCTAGAGGGAAGCGAACTGACACCAAAGTATTAACGTGATAGGCCTTTGGTGGTAGAGACCGGTTCTAGTTCTAACACTTTATATGACTGGGACCTATCACTTTTACATGGGGTTGTCATTGGAGGTTGTCAATTTACACCTAACAGTCACCATTTGTCAAGTCACACATCTATTCTCAACGAACGTGCTTAGTGTTAGTTACTACAATGGAGTATTATTTCAATAAAACAAGTCCTGGAACTACATTTAAGAACCAAATTTTAGAAAGTCCCAAAAAAATGTGTCACAATGTAATTTATTACATTTTCAACCTTTTGGTTCTTCATATACCAGTTAAGTTACTGGTTCTCCTTTCACTGGTAATGAGTTCTTTCTTTTTGTACTTGTTCAATTTTCACAAGTCCCAGGACCAGTCTATTGGACCAATTGACACAAATTTTCCGCAGGGGTATTATGCATTTGTGCTAGTATTTGTAACACCTTAACATATTAGTCCTATATGATGTTTCTAAAGTTTCTCATGGATTAAGAAAGCCTAAATATTCCTACAAAAGTGGACCTGATAAAATTCCTTGTTTTATTTTAATTAAATGTGCAGATGTTTTAGCTATTCCATTGACACTTACGTTTAATAAATCAATAAAATATGGGTATTTTCCAAATAAATAGAAAGATTCCTTCATTATTTCGCTATTTAAATCTGGAAACAAGTCCGACATTACAAATTATCGAGGTATTGCCAAATTAAGTATTATACCAAAATTTTTTGAAAAACTTATAACGGATCACCTATTTCATCAAGTCAACACTTTAATTTCTCCCTTCCAACACGGTTTTCAAAAAAGATGTTCAACTATTACAACTTAATACAATAGTCAATCGCGGTTTTCTTCAAAGAAAACAAACAGATGTAGTTTATACAGACTTCAGCAAAGCTTTTGATAAAGTCAATCACAAACTTCTTATAAAGAAATTACACTTAATGGGATTTGCTAATATTAGCTTAAAAACAAAGCGTACTTTTCAATAATGAATCCTCGAAAAATATAAGCGTATCATCCGGGGTACCACAGGGCAGCCACCTTGGACCGCTTTTATTTTCCTTGTTTATAAACGATTTACCACAAGTTATTCAGTTTTCAAATATTTTAATGTATGCTGATGATGTGAAAATTTTCCTGAGTATTAGTGAATAATCCAACCATGTTTTACTTCCAAATGACTTGGATTCGTTTTACAAATGGTGTAATTCAAAAAATTTAATGGAGCTAAATCTAAAAAAGTGCAAATATATGCGTTTGGTCCGAAAGCGACCGATTTCTGTAAATTATATGCTGGGCAATTATCAACTAGAAAAAGTGGATAGCTTTTTAGATCTTGGTGCTTTATTGGATCCTTAACTAAGTTTCATTAATCATATAACAGTTATGGTAAACAAAGCCAGAGGAGTACTTGGTTTTATAAAACGGTGGGCTAAAGAGTTCAATGACCCTTATGTAACTAAAAATTTATACACATCACTTGTGAGACCTATTTTGGAGTATGCTTCCACCATTTAGGACCCTATGTACCAAACTTATATCGACAGGATAGAATCTGTGCAAAAATAATTCCTGTTGTTCTGTCTTCGAAGTTTAAATTTCAACCCATTAAGTCTTCCATCATATACCAGCAGACTCGACTTTGTTAAGCTGCCAACCTTAAAAAGCCGACGATCCATGTTAAATGTCTCGTTTCTATTGAATATTATTAACGGTGATGTTTGTTCTGGTTTTCTGATCAACAATATTTTGTTCAACATTCCTCAACGACCAACACGTTACTTCTCACCATTATCCGTTCAGTTTTTTAGAGCTAATTATGCAAACGCTGACCCTCTCAATTTAATGAACTGTCTAGATTTATAGATTTTTCTTTAAATACTAATGTAACTTAAAGTAAAATAATAATTTTAATTTTAAATAATAGTCTGTAAGGATTAATTCCATAGACGAATAAATTAAATAAATTAAATAAATATACCCATCCTCAAGTATACTGATCGACTCAGACTCATTTTCTGAGTCGATGTCTGTCTGTTGTCTGTTTAGTTGAAAACGACGGTAATCATAAAAAGATCTGAAAATGCATAATTGAACAGCGCAATGGTTAGGCAAATTTACGAAGATTGTGTTATTGAATTAAAATACAAATTTTGACAGTTCATTTGCGAAGGTGTAAAAATACACATATTGCGAGATTTTTAAGTGATATCATGAGAACTAGGGAGATCGAGCGGTTATTATTCGACCGGTTTTAACCGGTTATTTTAGCTTTGCCCAAGCCGGTTATTTTAAAATTCCCATTTTTCGAATATCGAATAAACCGGTTATTTTGGTATAATAAACCGGTTATTTTAGTAATGTGTAATTTATATACATTTTTCTTACTCTTGTTGTGGATGTACCCGTAATTTAAGTATTTTCTAATTAAATATTGGCCAAACTTAAACTTTTCATGAAGAATGTCAAAACAAAATGTAACAAAGGTCAAAAAACATTATGAACACTGTAAATACAAATCGCTTATAAAAGCGTGTGTTCTTGTAAAACAAAACCCAAAATCTATTCAAAATACTACAAAAACGTGTGCAGTTAAAAAGTAAATAGTAATTTGTGCAGTATAATTCTAAATATTAAATATATTTTTATATAAAGGTTATCTCTAGATATTTTTCGAACGCGATTAAAAAGACAAGGTGAGGTGCTTGCAGTGCCCTAAAATGATAAGGTACAAAGGTTCCTCCATGTCACGACTAATTAATCACCTTTAATTAGTATACATGTCTGGCATTAATGTGATCCAAGTGAAACTTAACTCCGTTCGAAGTAGTTCTAAGGAGACGACAAATAATACTTTATTAAAATACGCTGCAAAAAATGAATCATTGGGCGAAATATTAGCCCGTTGTGTTGTGATGCCCGTTAAGGCACTAAAAACTCTTAAGTAGCTCTAGCATCTGTTCATGCTGAAAACTACAACATTACGCCGAAATCAACGATTTTTTTTTTTTTTTTTTTTTTTTTTTTTTTTTTTTTCGTTATTTATTTATTGAATCTTCATATATTTAATATGAACTAACAATAATTTATCAAATCTTAACCTAATACTTTATTTATGTCCTGCCAGTGCCAGACAAAAATTTTCTTCATCACGGGTTCTGTTCACTTATATAGGTGTTTATCTCTCATCTAGTTGAGTAAGTGCTGCAGTGTCTCTTCTCCTTAAGCGAGTGTGGCCGCCATGATTTAAAATATTTCGAGCTAAAGGATTTGGGTGTTGTTCAAGTCTTTTTAAATATTTTACTGCATATTTTGTAATCATAGTTTTTACTAATGGCACGTTGAGATCCTTATGAATGTTTGAGTTTTTAACATACCAGGGGGCGGCTGTGATTATACGAAGAAGTTTATTTTGGCGCCTTTGAATTTTTTCGATATTAGAGGCCGAGGCAGTGCCCCATAGTTGAATACCGTAGCACCAGATAGGCTTTAAGATAGAGTTGTAAAGTAGAAGCTTGCAATCGAGTCTAAGAACAGAATTTCTTCCAATAAGCCAATGAATTTGGATGGCTTTTAGTTTCATTTGAGTTAATTTTGCCTCTATATGGCATTTCCACGTTAATCGCCGATCCAGATGTATACCGAGATATTTTACATGCGAATGTTGAGGAATAGTTTGATTATTGATTGTAATAGGGGGGCAAGATTCCCGGCGCAGGGTGAATGTTATATGTACGCATTTTTGCTCATTGACCATTATCCTCCATTGTCTTAGCCATATTTCTAGTTGAAATATATGATGCTGTAGGTAACGAGATGCTTCATAACGGTTTTCGTGGACGCTTAGAAAAGCTGTGTCGTCTGCAAATGTTGAAGTTTGGGTGTAGTTGTTTGTTGGCATGTCCGAAGTATAAATTAAGTATAATAGAGGGCCCAGGATGCTGCCCTGTGGGACTCCAGCGCCAATCGGCTGAGGTGAACTTAAGGAATTTCCTTCTTTAATAATAAATTGACGACCGACTAAGTAGCTTTCTAACAGTTTGTGTGTGTTTGCTGGTAAATTTTGCTTCAATTTGTGTAATAAGCCTTCATGCCAGACTTTGTCAAAAGCTTGCGAAACATCGATGAAGAGTGCTGAGCAATATTTTTTTTCTTCAAATGTTTTTCTTATGACATTTACTATTCGATGAGTTTGTTCAATTGTGCTGTGTTTTCTTCTAAATCCGAATTGATGGTTTGGAATACATCTATTTTCACTTAAAATCGGTGTTAATTTTGAAACTAATAATTTCTCAAATAGCTTTGACATATTTGACAATAAGCTAATAGGCCTATAAGACTCAACTTTCGTATGATCTTTACCTGGCTTTGGTATCATGGTAACTAAGGAAACCTTCCATTTTTGAGGAAAGTATTCAAGGCGTAAAATAGCATTAAAAATAAAAAGAATAATTTTCTTTGCTACGCGAGGTAGCTCTAATAGCATTTTATTGCTGATCTTATCAATGCCAGGTGCCTTCTTAGTGTTTAAGTCACATATAACCTTTTCGATTTCTCTCATCTCAAATCTTAGGGGAATAGCTGCTCTAGCAGCAACAGGTGGTAAATCGACCGCAATATTGTGAGATATATTAGGTGTAAATACGTTTTTCAAGTGACTTACAAACAGATTTCCTTTTTCAACATCATTTCTTGCCCAACTTCCATTCAAGTTTCTTAATGGTGGTTTAGAGACAACTGGCCTTTTGAGGTTTCTAGCTGCACGCCATATTGAGTAGTCCGATTGTGGAGTTGCATCAAGTTCCTTAAGATATTTTTCCAGAGAAGCCGTTTTCTGAGTCTGCAATAACTTTCTTAATCTTTTTGTACACTCTTTTAGCAAGTTCTTAAGTTGAGGAGATCTGTGCAATTGCCACTCTCTTCGTGCCCTCCTTTTTTCAGACAAGAGACGCTCGACATCTGTGGAATATATTTTAATAGTTTTTGTTTTTTTGGGGGCAATATTGGAATGTTGAACAGCTAGTTTCAGAAAACTGTCAAAATTATCAATAGAGCGATCTACATACTCCGGTGTACTGAGCGGAATATTTTCTGTGCAATGGGCACTGAGATATTTTTTATATTTTAACCAATTTATTTGTGTGGCTGACGTCGCTAGGTAACCAGTCGGAGATACAATTCTATTGGGGTTCATTATAGTAACAATTGTAGGTGTGTGGTCGGAAGATAATTCTAGGGAAGCTTCAACGTGAATCGTTTCTGTGGGGATGTTTTTAACCACGCCAAAATCGATGACATCTGGAATTTTTTGCGGGTCAGCAGGCCAATATGTTGGTTGGCCGCTCGCGACAACATTTAAATTCATTTTAGAGATTGTATTAAACAAAACACGACCCTTTGGTGTTATTAGTCGTGACCCCCAGAAGGTATGTTTAGCGTTATAATCGCCAGCGGCCAGGAAACAGGGTCCTAGTGATTTATAATATTCACAATATTGGCTTTCTGATATTGAAAATCTAGGTGGAGAGTATAAAGATGAGATTACAATGCTACGATTCAGCTCTTCAACACAAATGTTCGTTGCTTGGAGATAATCCTCACGATGATCACACATTAGGTAGTGTTTGACTCGATTTTTTATCAAAATGGCAGAACCACCACAAGCTCTATCTCGAGGGTCCTTGGTATCATATAGTATATAACCATTGATGTTAAACGTATTTCTTGAGGTCAAATGAGTTTCAGAAACCATCATGACATCAATTTGTTTATTTTTAAGAAAGTATTCTAATTCATTTTTATGTTGGCGGATGCCGTTCGCGTTCCAAAAACAGATTTTTAAACAGTTCATGGCCTGTTAAGTACAGATTGCAATAACATCGATTGCATTCTAAGAATTTCCTGCATCATATTACCCATTGTGTTCGTAAAATTAGTTACTGTTTGCACTAATGTTTCCATGGTTTTTTCCAGACGACTTAAATTTGAAACTGGAGTTTCATCATTACTTGGCGCAGCACCTTGCGTTGGCGCATGGTTTGATTTTACGACGTTAGCATAAGAGGTTCTGTTATAACTAGGCTGCGGGGTCTGAATGTCACCAGTGCTTACTTGATTTGTTACCTGCATTTGAGGGGGATTAGTTTTCGGTCCAACTGACTGCTTGACGATGGTATATACAGGGCATCCTCTATAATTGGCAGTGTGATTACCGCCACAGTTGCTACATTTTTTTACGTTGGGGTCGGTTTTAGACTTATCGCAAAGATCTGTACCATGTAATTCACCACATACTACGCAAACAGGGGGTAAATAGCAATATGCCTTAGTATGACCATATTCTTGACAGTTTAAACACTGAACGGGACCATTTCTTTTGTGTGGCTCTTCTATAGTTACTCTTCTATAGAGAATATATTTCAAATTGTAAATAGGGTGCGTTTCATTTTTTTTAAGCTTTACGTCGCCGGGTTCAAACTCCACTCGAAAAAGTGGTTGGGGGTTTTTTTCTCTATTTTTTATATTTACTACATGTTTTATTTTGAAGCCTTTTTCTTCGAGGAATGTTTTTACCTCTTCTGGGTCCACACATGAGTCAATTCCCTTAATCACTACCTGGAGACCTTTACTGCTTTTCAGTTGGTATGTATAAAAGTTTTTTTTAAGTACTTCAAATTTGTTTATAATTTTGCGAAAATCATTCTCATTATTGACTTGTATTTTTGTCTCGTTTATACTACCACGCTTGATAGCAGCTACGTAAAACGAATTTTCACCTATCACCGATATCAAACTCTTTATGAGCTCATTTGAGTTTTGCTCCCTAAGATATATCGGGGGAGGCTTGGACGATTTTATGACGTTTGGTGCTTCAGAGGATTCATCCTCCAGAATTGCAAATCGATTTTGAGAATTTATTTTATCAAAAGATGGTACTTTTGAGGCCGAAGCAACTGCTGCAGAGGTAGGGCTGCGACCCCGTTTAAGCACTGGTATGTACCTGTCCATACCAACTTGTACTTGAGGCTTTTGACCACTTTTTACTTGTGGAGCTGAGTTTTCCATCATGCCTGATTTGAGGGTAATATTTTCATCACTTATTAAAATCGTTTTTGCCGCTGAGGCACCGCTTGCAGGTTTTATATTTTTTATTGTATTAATATCAACCGTATTATAAGACACCGAAGGTGATACTGAGTTTTCTATTATGCCTGATTGGGGGTTAATATTTACATCACTTATTAAAATTGTTTTTGCTGTTGAGGCAACGCTAGCAGGTTTTGTATTTGTTATTGTATCAACCGTGTTATTAAATACAGACGGCGAGAGGGATCGCGTACGAGTAATAGGTTTAGCCGTTAGGTATTTGCTATCATCGATTCTTTTTTTTATTTCTGTATTTTTTTCGCTAACACTCACTGTGATATATGCATTTCTACTGTTTGCACTCATAAGAGTTTTTTTTTTCTTTTACTGTTTACAGTTGTGCTCTTCTTATTTGTTATTGTTTATCAACACCGATAATGAAAAAAAATGTGTGTTTATGTATGTATGTACATACATGTAATTTTTTTTTTTTTTTTTCTTTTTCTTGTATTTACTTTTTTTATACTTTATTTGTTCAAAAAAAATAAACCGTATGCCGAGTTTAGAAAACACGTCTATCTTCAACGACCGCGACAGACAGAAATCAACGATATGGGAAAATTTCTACCAGTTATATTTATTAAAACACCAAGAACTAAAAAACAAAATTGAAGAAATCAAACAATGTCATGGAATGTTCAGTTCACTATTCGTTTCTATAATGCTGAAACAAAATAATTTGAAAAAGATAATCTTGGCTAAGAGATTTTGTTTGCAACTGATTTATATAGATAGCTTAATCACCAACAAATTAAAACTAATTCAAAATAAATTTGAAAGAATATTTCAAATAATCTATATATATAAAAATAAGTCCGTATATGTACGTCGCCGAACTAATCATAAACGCGTCGTGCGATTTCAACCAAACTTATACACTACGTAGGCAGTGGCCCATATATGGTTTATATGAAGTTTGGTTGAAATTTTCGGTCTGGGGGCGGAGGGGCGTGGCAAAATTCATAACTTGAGAACGGCTTGACCGATTTGAACGATTTTTTCTTTAAAATGATCGCCATGGTCCAACTTAGGTTTTTACGGAAAGGAAATTTTGCCCCGCCCACTTTTACGCCCACTTTTTTCGATTTACCTAAAATCAGAAAACGGCTCCATCGAGTTGACTAATTTTTCTTTCAAATGTTCGTATTAATCAACTTTAAGTTTTCATCGAAAGAAAAATTTACCACGCCTACTTTTACGCCCACTTTTTCTACTAAGCGCATAACTGGAGAACGGCATGACCGATTCCAACGATTTACCATTTGAATTCAAGCGGCTCCAATTCCCTTTGCGTCTTGCCTTTGCTATTACCATCAACAAAGCACAAGGCCAATCATTGACTATTGCTGGCTTAAAAGGTCATGAACAATTTGATCGAAGCAACAATTTTGAAGGGGAAGTTTAAAGGTGAAGATGTATTGATTCCACGAATTCCAATGATTCCATCAGATTTACCTTTTGAATTCAAAAGACTACAGTTTCCAATACGTCTTGCATTTGCTATTACAATAAATAAAGCGCAAGGGCAATCGTTGGAATTGTGCGGAATTGATTTAGAATATCCTTGCTTTTCACACGGCCAGTTATATGTTTCGTGCACACGTGTTGGCAAGCCTTCAGTTCTCTTTATCTACACAACAACTCATGGCAAAACCAAAAATGTTGTCTACGAAAGAGCTCTAAGATAGTTTAAGTGATACATAGTCTAAGATTGTAAGAAACTAGAATTAAAAGTTGAATAATAGGGAACAAAACCAACTTTATTAAAAACAAGTGTGTTTCTTTTCTTATTTTGTTTTGCCGTGCGAAGCAGGCAACGGGCCCGCTATCATTTATTTGCTTTTGCAAAACGTTTCTCTAGATCAAATAAAATTCAACAGTTTCTAAATAACATTATACAAATAAATTCTTACAAATAAAGTTTAGTAAATCAATAAAAAATTGTTGAAAACTTAGCTAAAGTTTGATCAATTTACTGGTCCCACTTTTCTTGGATTTTATCGTAAAATATTTTTTAGGTCTGATCTAAGTCATATCTATGTATTTTGTTGGCAAATTTTTTTGTTTTTATTCAAATTAACGTTTTATTTTAAAAACTTATTTGATTTTTGTGTTTTTAAGTACTCGAATTAAAACCGGTTAACCGGTTATTTAAAAATTGCTTAACCGAAAACCGGGTTTTTTAAAATAGCAACTATTCGTAATATTCGAAAACCGGTTATTGAAAAAAGTCGAATAATCGATCTCCCTAATGAGAACCCTTAATGAAAAAGAGGCTTCTGAAAATGAAAAAACGCAACTTACTCTTTTGTTTAATTTTTTTTTTGTTTTGTTACGCTTTTTATTAATAAAAAAAAAAACGTTAAAAAAGATGTGTGACTTTTATATTCTTAAAAGATTTTTTTGTGCGACTTTATTTTTAAGAAACGACCTTTCGTGCGACTTTTCAAAAATTCCTAGCGGTAACCCTGGCTATGCTTAATACTTTGTTTTTAAGTTTCTGCTAAGCTTAATAAACTTCCTGAAAGAAAATCGTAAATAAAATCTCAAAATATTTAGCCGCTTGATTATTTTTTATTTACCTGACGCAAGTGTTTTTTATTCTAACTTTATAGCGAAGTTTCAATCTAATTAAAATCAATCAGGCGTATAAATAAATGTCTATTTGTCATAAAATATTTAAGTCAAACTGTTAAAATGACAGAAAAAGTTTGTCTCTCTATTTTCCCCTCTCTTTCAAAAACATGAACAACAACACACACACACCGATAGAATATTCTATCGGTGTGTGTGTGTGTTTTTCCATTAATGGAAAAAACTCACACAATAGTAAAAGATTTAAGTCAATCAATGTAAATGAAAAGTCAGCATTAATAAAAAAATAAATTTACAACATAATAAAAACAACAAAAAATAAACTTAGTAATGGACAAATAAAAAGGAAATGATTGAAGGTATTTACTACCAACAATATGCAAATAAATATTGTAAACAAAGTTCAAAATACTATGGGCAACTATTAAAAAACAAAATGGAAAAATGTTGAAATAAATTTCAAAAATTTCAATGGCACAAAAATACATAAAACTAAAAAAATAACAAAATATTTGTTTAAGAAAAGCAACAAAAAGGGGGAAAAATTGTACCTAATAAGCAAACAGCAAATAGCATTAAATCAGATTATATGAATTACAAAACATAGAAAAAATATAGAAAATAAAATAAACAACTAAACAGAAACAGGCGAATCGAATAAAACAGTGCTGAAAAAAAGAATATGTAGAGATAAATGTTTGTTATTCTTTATAGTATGCAAACATAAAGCCAGTTGGCGTTGCGTTACCGATTCGCTTTGACATCTAAGATAAAATGTACATACTTTTACGAAATATGTCACATAAAGTACTTTCAAAGCGGAGCGAAGCAAAGCGCGCTTTGACAATTGACTAGTATAATTTTATTTTTTTTTTTAATTTTTTTGCCAAATTCAATTCCAAAAAACCGTCCAATTAAATTTTTATCTTTTATTTTTATAACAAATAATTAAATGAATTACCAACCGCTTTTATAAGTAAACAAACAATGCGTGAGTGTTGTCAAAGTTTTCATTGTGTCATACACCTTTTTCTTTACGTTTTTCTGCCAAATGTACATATGTAACGCAAAGCGACAAAGTTGTATCTGACACGGCCTTAACGTTGTAATATCTGTGGTCACAAGCAGTGCTGCCACGACTAATACAACTTTTACAACCAAAAGTTTTAAAAAAATATAACCAATTAAAAAAAAACCTTTTGTGAATTGAGAAACATAAAAATTTATTTAAAGTTGAACTGTAAAGTTGACAAAGGTTATTTGCACTTAACAGGAAAATATTAATTATAAATTAAGAAAACAAAACAAGAAATGTAATTCTTATATACATATTAAAAAATAAGGAGAAACTTAAATTGAAAGGTTTTATTTATTTGAGACCTTTTTCATGAAAAATATTTTTATTTTGTAAGAGTCTTGTTCTGTTTTCACAACACAACTGATTTAACGTTTAGTAAAATTTATATGAAAAGCACTCAGGTTTTTGATTATTTTTCATATAAATTTTGCTACACGTTCAATTACTTGTGTTATGAAAACAACACATTTAACCCATCAAATTTGCATATTGGAAGTTAATAAATTGAATTTTTTGAATATGACCTTAACAATAAACGAAATTTGTACTTCACAGTTATAAATAACAAAAAATAAAAAATTTAATTAGTATCCGCTCTTTAACTGTCAGTGGCTGGGATGTGAAATGTGGCGATATTTAAATTCTTGTGGCGATGAACATTTACGTTTGGCGATTGTCTTGGCGAAATTGGAAACTGTTGGTGATATGCGAAATGCATTTTTTGTGAATTAAGATATATTTAAAATATTATTAAAATGAGATTTAAACTTTTTTAACATACGTATTCGTAAAAATGTTCAACAATGAACTTAAGCCTAATTAAAAATATCTTAATTTGGATTAAAAACTATTTCCAGTTCAATAAAATAACCACAATACTAATTATTGTTAACAGCGAGGGCACGAGCTATATGTTTACACTTGTCCTTCAAGTTGTGCTGAAAAAGCTCAACATGAAAAAGAAAGACAAAAATATGAAAAACAAAAATGTACTTTGGATTTCAAGAAGAATTTTTGACAAAACAGTACGAAAAAACAGAAGTTAGGAAGAACATGTAAATCAATTAAAATAGATAATCATTCATTCAAAAGCAAATTTCGATCTTCCAAGGTGAAATACCATTTGGTTTAAAGATTGATGTTTGACTATTGACATCATCCGACTTCAATAGCCAAGTGAGTAAAGACGGCAAACCCCACTGAAGAGATTGTGTGGTTACAATCGAAAGTAGTCTGGGCAACCTGTCCGTGAAAGCCTGGGTTCAAATCTCAGCGCAGTCAAGAATGCAAAATTATCAATAAAAATTTTGATTAATTATGTTGTAAAATTCCTGTCTTAATAAAAATAATTTAATGAAAATTAAATTCAATGAACTTAAGACTAATTAAAAAAATCTAAATTTGGATTAAAAACCATTAACAGTTCAATAAAATAACCAAAATACTAATTAATGTTCAACAATTTAATTAAATAGTTCTTATATATAGAAAATATCTGAACCGAATATGGTGCTTCTAACATGATGTGGCCGTTACTATGGTGAAACCATTATTTCAGGAGTTAAAAGGGAATTATTTGTCTATAATTTGGTAGTTAATGAACCGATTTCGTCAATTTTATTTGTCGCAGAATTTCGTTATTTAATATGTAACTGAAACAAGTTACAGGTCTATATTCGGATGTGCCGAATCTTATAACCCCATTACCATGCACATGTTTGGTGCCCATGTGAAATAATTTGGCTAAGTTTCCCTATTTAATACTTCTTGTATATAAGAAATATCACATCCAAATTCGGTTCTCCTAGCTCTACCATATGAGCTCACCATATGAACTCACCATTATTCCTAAGCCATTAATTCAAAAGAAAAAATGTAGTTAATTTTTTTTACTTTGAGAACCCAAGTCTACCAAGTTTATTAAGGTGAAAGTGGAAAAATATACTTCCTAGAATTTAAGAAGACTTCGAAACCTAAAGGTGTATGGGTAAAAATTAGAGGCAGCAGTGGTTTTTTACTCACATCGCAGCCACTTTGTCTTCAATTTCGCAAAATTTCAATAGCAACCTATTCCCGACTTTGTGTGATATAAATATATAACAACCTTGTTCCCATTATATCTGGGGTCTTCGGAAAATCCATTTTAACATACATACGGACAGCAACTGAGGTATACTTCAGCTACCGTATACGGACAGACGGAAGCATACTTTATAGGACTGAAATCTATATTATAGGCATTAGAAACGGAATGAAAAATTAAAATAAAAATGAAGTTATATTGGGTGATTCGTTGTGAGGTTTGATTTGTAAAGTAAAACAAAATACATTAACCCAATTGATCCCACTGTACTCGCATGAGTACAAAAAAATACTCAACATTATGACTCCAAAACTCTAATAAATCTCTTTAATTTTTAATAGTTTTTGCTTCTAAATATTACTTAAGAGATAGATATTGGGTATTATTTCTTTTACTTAAGGGTGTAAACAATAAATATGTATAAAAAGTGAGCAAAAAATGTCTAACGGTAAACTATCACTCTCCTTTTTTATTAACATTGTTTATCGTTTTTTCAATAGTCTGTACCTATCATTACATTTTGGCCTATATATTTTTTGTAATAAGCTTTGCTCTGACGAGTTTTTGTGAAAAATAATTAAACATAATTAATTTTAAAAGTATTGAAAAAATTTATTTGAAAAAGTTAAAAAAAAGTATTTTTTGGTTAGAATAAAAATTGGTGTACTCGTTCGAGTACAATGGGATAATGTATGTAAAATGTTTAAATAATTTTTAGTTATTTGCGATGGATGTTAAAATGTTTTATGGTAAAAAATTTGAAAACATTGCTGCCGCATTTGATTATGCTAGTAGTTATGATAGTGAAAATTTTGATTTTACAATAAGTCCTCTTAATGTCGACCAAGAAACAGATGAGGATGAAATTGACGAAGTTAATTTATTACAGAATGATTTGCCAAACGACCTTCCAGGGGAATTGGAATTGTTTGGAGAAAGCGACAGTGGAAAAGATATTCCACTCGCTGATTTAAGAAAATCAATATTAGTGCCATCGGCAATAAAGTGGAGAACATGGATATGCCTAGTACTAGATTTTTTGAATCATTTAAAAATTACATGAACACTTCACTAGAAGGCAAATCTCCAATTGAAGTATTTAAAACAGTTTATGATAATGCTGTTGTGCAGCTAATAGTTGATCAAACGGTGAAATACGCCTCACAATACAACATGCACATAATAAGCTTTACTGCTGAAAAGCTAAAGGTGTTTATTGGAATTATCCTCTTCAGCGGTTATCATTCATTACCGAGGGAACGTATGCATTGGCAGTTGGACGAGGACACGCATATTCCACTTAATTCTAATACGTAACCGTTTTCAAGAAATAAAACGTTATCTTGCCGACAACTCGGAACTCGATTTGAGTGATAGAATGGCGAAAATCAGACCATTATTAAAAGTTTTATGTGAAAAGTTTTGTGAGTTTGGATACATTCACCAAATTCTCTCGATTGATGAGTCAATGGTCAAATACTTCGGAAGCCATTCGGCCAAACTATTTATAAGAGGAAAACCTGTTAGGTTTGGTTTTAAAAATTGGATGCTTACCAGTAGCTGCGGCTATCTGTATCAGTTTGACGCTTATTGTGGCGCCAAAGTGGTTGACAAATAATGTTAACACTTGCCATTAGGTTCGAGAGTTGAAGTAGAATCAAGGCGCACAACTACAACGTCAATTGCAACATCAACAGTCAATCACTTCCCAAAACGCATTTCATTCAAATAAGATGCAATGTTTGTCACAGTAGAATTCAGTAGATTTGCGAGCTTTGCAACGTTGCACTTTGCGTAGAAAAGGAATGCTTTAAAAAATTCCATACCCAATCACATACAAATATTAATACATAATAATAAATTGATCTTTTAATCTTATATATAACTAAAAAATTCTTTAAATCTGAATTAAAAAAGTTTTTAAATAAAATTAATTAAATCTTTTATTACGCACCCCCATTGTCCTATTGTACTCGCACGAGTACAGCCCAAAAAACACTTTTTCAAAATTGAATTTTTTAGTGGTGTTAATTTAATGCTTTAATTGATATTTAATAAGACAGATTTTAATGAAAAACATAAGTATTTCTGATTTTACCGATGTTTGGGATATAATGGGCTAAGAAGATTTCTCTATGACGTGCCAAATTCCCAATTTTTATTTTTGAAAAAACACTGAAATTTATTGTTGATGGAAAAAGAAATGCGCTTTCCCTCATTGTATTCCCAAAAAAACCTTCTAATACAAAATATGTTCATTTGAAAGTGATCTTACGATTTTTATTATCGGTTAAAAGAACAATTTATGGCATTTACTGTTTGAAAATGACTACGTTCTAGGTTATCGATTCTTAACGTCAAATTTTTTTGTTTGAGCATAGCGACTGGTATCTCGCGAATAACGAGTAGTGTAGGCTTCCAAAGCATTAATCGTAGCTACCTTATTCCTAAAGACCTCAACCTTTTCATATCCGCAGAGAAAATAGTCCAAAGATGTGATATCGTGCGATAACGGTTACCATTGACGGTAACATTCTGAATTTCCTCAGTTTTGAAGAAATATGGACCAATAATTCCACCAGCCCATAAACCTCACCATACTGTTGTTTTTAATGGTAGCCTTGGTACTCGTCGGGTTGTTCATAAGTCCCAATACGGCAATTATGTTTATTAACGTATCAATTGAGCCAGAAATGTGCACAAAATGTGAACAAAATTTCCCGATTGAAAACCAGGGGCCAATTATTGCATTCCATATCGATCGAAATTCCAACTTAAGTTGTATTGTAATTTCGTTCGATATAAACAATTTGGAGCTTGATATGAGGCACGAGTGATCCGTAAAAAAAAACATATTGAAAATTAAACCTCACTTTATATACGTATGTATATACCTTTTCAACCTTTGGTGAAGGGTGTAACGGGTGTAACGATAAAGTTTATAAATTGTGACGAAATTTCATTGTTTGGCTATTATTGCGATAAAAATTAGCACTTTAATTACCATTCGTATTTCAAGCTTAAAACATTTAAAATGCCAATAATCGAAATTTACGAATAATGAAACAAATTTTAATTCCAATTGCGACTATGTGAATTTGCTTCAGAATACAAACACAAATCCAGAGAAAAATGAACCTTTATCTGAAGTAAAAATCCTTTTTAATAACTTCTCCTATAATTAAAGCCCGGAGTATTTTTGACTCTCGTTGTAAAATATAAGCACAACTATATTTCCAATGATTGTCAATCACATTTCAAACCAAAGAAGCTTGACAGGAAACATTGAGAGAAACCGAATAAAACATGATTTGTTACGAACACAGGAAACAATTCTAATATTGTTAGAAAACGAATGCTACTTAATAAAAAAAATAAAAAATAAAAATATCTAACAAAAAAAGCTAATAGGGAAGTACCTAATACCACAACAAAAGACATGAATGAAAGAAAAACAAATAATCCAGTCATTGGACAATTTTATTAGGAAAGGAACTTAAGAAATTTAATTTAAATTGTTTAAAAAAAAAAAAATATTTTATTGTGGGCCAAAAAGTAGAACGGAAATAAAATTGGTAAATAACTTTTATTAAGCATGTGCCGTTAAAAAAAAATGTTACACACGGAAACTGGAGTAATAGGCGTACTGCTTGGTCCAAATGTGCTCCAAATTTAATAAAAAATGTGCCTGTTTTTTCGCTCATTCACTTTTTACTACACATACATGTTTGCTTGAATTTCCTGATTTTTATTTTGTTTAAGTTTTTCGTTTTGTGTCTTTTTACAATAAAAAAATAAAACAATGCCTTTAAAAGATATAAAGTTTGCTGTTAGGCGACTACAAAATTTATATGTATTTCTTTGTGTTTGGTTGTGAATAATAATCCTGAGAGTGTTGACAATTTTACGAAATTATATTTCACTAGTGTTTGCCAAGTGGTCGAAAAACGACCATAATTATTTATGAAAATATGAAGAAAACATGTTTAAATATGGTCACCTCCAACAAAACTAGGGGTAACATTTATATGGATACCAGGGTACTCAGACTGCTCGGGAAGATTGCAGATGAGCTGGCCAAGGAAGGTGGATGCATGGATGACACATTCATTGATCAATTCATTGGCCTTCCAATGGCTCACTGTAAGTCACTCATTCGGCGCGAATATTATAGGATTGCAGAAGAGGGATGGACCTGTGAGTCCACCTGGTCCATATCCAGGGCACTATGGCCTGGTTACGATGAACGGAGTACCAAATCTCTACTTAGGTTCAATAGGGACCAAATCAGGACTGTGGTGTCGGTTGTGACTGGACACTGGGACTCATGCTAGAAGAATGGGTCTGAAATTCAATGACTACTGTAGAAGAGGAGGCTGTTCTTCACTTTCTCTGTCAATGCCCTGGGTTAAGGGGCATTAGGGAAAAATAACTGGGAGAGCCGGTGTTTTCCTGCTTGGACGATCTATCTACAATAAAACTTAGATTGCTTCTTCTCTTCATTAGGAAGACGAATTGGCTCAACTCTGCAGTAACGCCATCTGAGTAACTGCTCGATGGGATGGGCATTGGCGCTGAGTATCACAAAGGGACCGCTGAAGGACCCAAGTGAGCTGTCTCTCTATGGCTGCCCATGGAACCTTACCTAACCTATGGGTAGCCGCGTATGTCCATTTTTTCGATTTTGAGATGTTGATGCCATTTTGCTTAAGTTTAAACGATCTTTAAATGGTTCTTAAAATTTCTTGAAAAATATGGACCAATTTCAAAAAGTTCAATACCTAGCAATAGTTCGATCTAGAATGTTTTTTCCGCTCCCCTGAAAAATTTGATTTTAAGACATGCGCGGTTACCCATGAAACCACAGATATGTTTAAAATGTTTAAACATAAATGTTTTGTTGGAGGTGACCATATTTAAACATGTTTTTTATCTGGGGGTAAATATATAAATTTCCATTACATTTACATTCCAAGCATTTGTTTTTTTTTCGTCTTATTAGATCGATTTGGCGACGGACCAACCTTCGGTACCTATATTCTCTTCCCCTCAAGTCCGGAAATGTTTGATTAAGTTTTGTAAGTACAATAATATAAAGAAATCAAAAAGTATCAAATGCAAAAGAAAAGGTACCAAAAAGTCTCCTCTTAGTTTCTCAATCACTTTTGACTTTGCATGTTGCATTTTATGTTTCTAAGTGCAGTGTTTATACAAATTTAAAAAGTACCAGTTAGAGAACGAAAAAGTACCAAAAAGCTTCCCCTTTCAGATTCCTTTTCTCTCAGAGCCATGCATGTTAAATTTTATGTTTCTAGGTCTAATAACGACGAAAATAGTACCAGATGGAGAACGAAAAAGTACCAAAAAGCTCCTCCTTACAGATTTTTTTTCACTCAGAACCATGCATGTTTAATTATGCTAACTAAAATTTGAAAAGTACCAAAACTTTACATCTTATAAGTTCTCACTCAGTGCACCTTTAGTTTTATATTTCTAAGTTCAATATTATAGAAAATTCACAAATTTCCATATGCAACACTGAAAACTAAAAGAGAGAAATTAAATTTCCCATATTTCCCCTTTTTGATATTTTTTCTCCCCATTAAAGTATAACACCCAATTTTCACGATGATTTAAAAGACATGTCTTTTTTGTATTTCTTTTTTAAAGAAACTTCCAAAAACTTGTTAAATTTTCACCATGTTTCTTTTCTTTGCAGTAATAGCTGATTTTTTCTTAGTTTCTTATTCGTAACAATATTTAAAATTTCGTTATTCCACATAATTTTGATATATTTTGAATTTTTTTTAATTAAAATTTTTTATATTTCTATATTTTAATAAGCACATGTCATTTTGAAATAAGAATAAAACAGAAATTAAAAAACACAAATAAGTGCAAAGAGGAATGCCAAAAAAGAAACACAGAAATACGATTCATGTCTTTTTTTCTACCCTGCTTACTTCTCTACCCCGCGGGGGCCCCGCTCACTATCAAACAAAAAAAGACATGATTTTAAAATAGGGGAAAAAATCATCGTGAAAATTGGGTGTAATAAATTTCAACAACGTTTATGTCAATGCATAAAGACAAATGTTTTGTAAAAAAGTACCAAAAATAGGTAAGATTTTCACCCCTTCAACGTTAAAATTTCGAAAAATTACCAGACACATGTCCCCTTATTTTTTATTTACCAAAGAAAATTATTAAATTTATCTTGGATCTCTTTTAGTTTTGGAGGTATCCGATTACCGGGTTCACCTTTTTTCCTTTTTACTCCCTTAGAATAAAATATATGTTGGGCTCTTCGGTACGTAAATGCCTTTCAAATGCTATACTTATTGTTCAAATCGGTTGACAAACAGGGGAGGAAACTGTTTTGCCTTTGCCGATTTATATAAAGATTAGATTAAGCAATTGAAAACATGAACATCAGTAACAGCGAAACCAAAATGTAATACAGTGTGGCAAGATACCCTAATTGATATAAAATAAGTAAAGTTTTCCTAATACAGATCCCCTGCATTGATCACGAAGATATTTGTACCAAATTTGGGTCCTTTACTGTTGCGATTCTCCAGATATACAAAAATCTATAGTTTCTAACTATGGAAGATGCTTCGCCCTCTTCTCTAACCCGTACCACATTTTGTAGATGTGTTGTAAATGCATATTGTGTTTGTACTTCCCACTTCTCGAATCCTCACTACTTTTTACAGAAGCTATTTATTGATACCCCAGCTTTTTGTACCAAATTTAATACTTTTACTGTTACCGTGTTTGATGTATACAAAAGTTCATATGGTTTTTGTTTGGAAGGAGCCCCGCCCACTTTGAATTTTACAAATATTTATAGATTATATTAGGCGCAGGGTAATCAGATAAATCGGTTCAGTAGTTTATAGGCAATAAATTAACATACAAACAAACGCATTTTCGTTTTATACCCACACCACAATAGTGCACGCAGAGAAAAACCAATTTTCAATATGATACCCTACAACAAGACTATGATTACCGAAAATTATTAAACATATTTTGGTTAATTTAACCATATTGTATTCACCGGCAAACATATAATGGTTAAATTAGTCATCCATCACGAAGCCACAACCATATTTATTTATTTAAGTCTATGGATATTTATAAATCCTTACAGACTAGAATTTAATTGCAAATAATATTATCTATTAGGTAAAGTATTCAAAAACAAGATAATAATACGTTTAATGACATTAACATTCAAAGAAATGGCAATAAAATTATACATTTCATTAAAATTTTTGCATATTCTCAGAAAAGGATCAGAATTAGCGTAGTTTGTGCGGAAAGTCTGAAGATACAATGGTATGAAATTGCGAGTTGATCGTTGAGGAACGTTGACATTAACATTATTAAGCAGGAATTCAGAACAAACATTACCATTAAGCAAATTAACTAAGAACGTAATGTTAAGCATTTTTCTTCGGCTTACCAGTGAAGGTAGTTTAACTTGTTCAAGTCTTTCGAAATAGGATGGAAGAACTTCAGAAGGGTTCCAAGTTGAATTTCCTAAGCAGAACAATAAAAATTGTTTTTGGACAGATTCTATTCGATTTATGTGAACATTATAATCAGGATCCCAGATAATAGAACCATATTCGATGATTGGTCTTACCAAAGATATGTATAACTGCTTTGTAATTTTGAGATCAGTGAACTCCTTAGCCCAACGCTTTATAAAAGCAAGTACTCCACGAGCTCTGTTTATGGTTGCCTCCAGACATGTTATGGTTAGTTATAATAAAAATATGTTAAACACTTATATTAGCATTTATACAATCATAGTATGTTGCTCTTAGAAAAGAGGAAAATACAATGGTTTATTTAAAAACAAATTATTGTCATATTTAACCATAACATGTTTAGAGGCAACCATAATATGGTTGTGGTTTCGTGATAGAGGACTAATATAACCATAATATGGTTGTCGTGGACAATAATATTGTTAGATTAGCCATAATATCTTTAAAAATTTACGGTAATCATAGTCTTGTTGGAGGTGATCATATTGAAAAATGGTTTTTCTGTGCGTGTGGAGAGGATATTCCCTGCAAATAATATTGGACAATTTGATCCATTTTAGATAAAATGCACTACTTACAACGTGGTCCGATGTTATGCAATCCTGGAACATGTCATTGTTTAGAAAGAGTTTGTAGTTAAACGACATGTCTTCGTTTTTAAACGACATGTTTTCGTTTTTAAACGATTTCCAAACTAATCCGTTGGAGTATACCATGGAGTAGTTCCAAAACTTATCCTCTGGGAGTATGTATGAATAGTAGTAGTTTTAAGACTACTCCGTTTTAATGCAAAGCTGGGTTATATGGTCCAGCCCTAGGACATCGTAATGTTAAAAAGGCCATGTTTTTCAATATATTTGGGTTACCTTTGGACTAGTCTTAGGCCCGTTTCCAAGACTTACCGATAGCTAAAAGAAGGATTTTATCGGCCGTATAAAAAGTGTTCCATTATTACAACATAACTTTGACCTGCCAGGTATGATGAACCTTCCTTTAACTTATCGCTCTCTTAAGTCTAAAATAAATTTTTAAAAATGGAACACTTGATATACGGTCGATGAAATCCTTCCTTTAGCTATCGGTAAGTAGAGAAAACGGGCCTTAGTCCCTTATGGGCTATATTTTACATGCGTGTATGGACTAGTCGTATTATTTGCAGGGTTATGCATTTGTGCTGATGTATGTAACACCTTAAAATATTGGTTCTATACCGACCTTAAATTATACCGATTGGCTCAGAATCACTTACAGAGTCGAGCTTATGATTTCCGTCCGGCTGGCTGGCAGGCTGGCTGGCTGTCCATGAAACCTTGTGCGCAAAGTACAGGGCGTAGTTTTGAAGATAATTTGATGAAATTTGGTACATGGATTCTAATTGACAGAAGAACCTATTGAAAATAGGAAAAATCGGTCGATAGTTTCTCATGGCCCCCATACAAGCTGCTTTCCGGAATAGGGTCTTTTTGGCCACTATCAAACCAATTTTAATGAAATTGAAATCATCTATATATGTATATATGAACTAGAGTATCCAATTATTTGACTTCTGGTTTTGTTCGAGAAAGGAATTAATCGATTTTTAAATTTTAATTTTGCTCGATTAATCGAATACGAGTTTAAATATATTCGAATTACTCGAATAATTCAAATAATTTTATCTAATGGAAAAAACATACATTTGATACTTTTATTATATTAACTAACAGAAAAAAAAACAATAAAAAACAATTCATTTATACCACGTATACAGTTATAAAACTTATAAATAAAATAAATAATGAAAAATCAAAAACCCTACTGCAAAACATATAGTTTTTAAGGCGCTAAAGAGGCCGAAACAAGATTAAGGAAATAAAATAAAAATAAACTATAAACGAAACACTACTTCGGTTGAACAGACTATATAATTATCTGAAAGTTTAATACATGCATTAGGCTAAGCAGCAACCGGGGTCCATTAGTTTTATTTCAGTGCATAATTTGCAAGTATTCAACATTTTTTATTTTTTGAATTTATTCTATGAGTTAAATTTCAGTTATGTATTTTATAAAGCTTTTTGTAATAGCTCTATTCCTTAAATTTTTTTAGAAATGACTTTATACACTACCAGACTATTTTTCTGTACATAAATATACTTCATTGCTATCCAACGGAAAGCTAAGGTAAAATGTAACAAGAAAATACAATATAATAGTCTGGTAGTGTATAAAGTCATTTCTAAAAAAATTTAAGGAATAGAGCTATTACAAAAAGCTTTATAAAATACATAACTGAAATTTAACTCATAGAATAAATTCGAAAAATAAAAAATGTTGAATATAATAAAGTTGCTTGTGAAAAGAAATAACTCCCAATATCTATTTGCAAGTATTTTTCATATTTTATAAATTATTTATTTTATTTTAGACGTTATTGTCGCGGTATTTTAATGAGAGGTCCAGCCTATTTAAATAACTTTATTCAATTTAACTAATATTTTATTTCTGAAAATCAAGTAAAGTTGAAATCAATTAAGATTCTCAGATAATTTTTTTTAAATCGCCGTATTTTTCCTGATTTTAAGAGAATTTATGGTTAAGATAAGAACACAAAGTACAAAGAAACTTTTTAAACTGGATCGTTTTAAAAGCTTATTCGATTTAAATTTCACTCATATGTATTCGGTTTTCTTCATTTTAAAGCTCTAATCTATAGGTTTGGGTAATTTGTATCTTTAACGTATTATTATTTTGCGCCAAAAATCCGTGATTTTGTTTTCAATTACCTATCTAATGACACTTCGGGTTTTAATACGAATTTAGCAATACCTAAGGTTACCCATAATCTGAAAGTGCATTTATAAATGCTGATTAATTTTTTACAATGAACATCAAACTCAATATTAAAAAGCGCTATTTTAGTACAAAAATTGCCATACGTAAGAATTTAAAAATTATGAATTTCAAATTAATTTCTTAGAAAATTCTACCTTTTAATATAAAAATATATTTGCCATTCTTTGATCGAATAATTAAAATAGCCGATTTCAAATAAGGAATAACTCGAACAAGCTTAATCGCTGTTCGATTAATCGGAGAATTTTTTGCCATTCTTTGATCGAATAATTAAAATAGCCAATATCAAATAAGGAATAACTGGAACAAGCTATGTCAATTAATCGATTAAAATTAATTTCTTAGAAAATTCTACTTTTTTAATATAAAAACATTTTTTTAAAGATTTCTAACTTATAAAATACATAACAACTAAATAAGATGTTGTTAATTTCTGTATCTATTCTGATGTGGGTGTGTGTGAGACAAAACATGTAATAAACGATTAACTACTAACCCCCCATATTCATAAAAAATATTTTGGGTTAATAGCAGCTTTATTAAACAAATTTTCATAGAAAATTCGTTTCATCAAAAATATTTTTTATGAATATGGGGGGGTTAGTAGTTAATCGTTTATTACATGTTTTGTCTCACACACACCCACATCAGAATAGATACAGAAATTAACAACATCTTATTTAGTTGTTATGTATTTTATAAGTTAGAAATCTTTAAAAAAATGTTTTTATATTAAAAAAGTAGAATTTTCTAAGAAATTAACTTTAGCCGATTAATTGACATAGCTTGTTCCAGTTATTCCTTATTTGATATTGGCTATTTTAATTATTCGATCAAAGAATGGCAAAAAATTCTCCGATTAATCGAACAGCGATTAATTAAGTGGATACTTTAATATGGACACATGATATATGCATTTTTTTTTATATAGTACCACGAGGGGAAAAAGGGGGCAATTTCCGCCACTCCAAAATTAGGTTTTAAATACTGTGTTGTAAGGTATCATATGGTTTTGTTTGGAGAAGTATGCAGCGATGAACACAAATCTACCGTTATCTGATAAATGTGACGTGATCGGAAAAAACTAAACACATATTCGGCTTAAGCATGCCTTCAAATATAAGAATTATGGAAGGGTTACAACAAAGTTTAAATAGTTTTAAAATGACTACCTGTGTTATTTATCGTATTTAAGTTTATATTTTTGATATGTGAACTTTAATTCAAAAGTCAAATACACAAGTTTATAAAGTCAAATAAAGAATTTAGCAGATAAAAAATTATATAAATTTCAATGAAGCAATAAAAAAAAATACGCAGAATAGTTTATGGCATTTGATTGGATTTAATTTAAATTTATAAGTTTAAACAATAAGCGCAATAAATTTAAACAAATCTCATCATTTTTTTGTAAACGCAGTAAAATTTTTTCAGATTTAGCAATTAAAAAAGATTTATTGGTAAAAAAAAGCAGATTAAAAATACTGGAAAATATTATTAAAATTATCTATTAAAATAGTAATTTGTCGCTGGGCGGTGGCGAATATTTTATATACTCCAACAAAAATTTAAATTATTCGGGAGTGGACTTTATATGGGAAATGCATAATAAATTATAAACTAAAAAATTTCACATTTATTATTTCTAGTCATATAAAACAAATTAGGGAAAATACTTTTTTACAGTATCGTGCATCAGTGCGAGTTTATGCGTACGAAGGATGCATGAGCGTTTTATGCGAGATTTGGCAGTGCGGTTTCAAGTCATGTATAAATAAATTGGATAAAACTAAATTACAACACGATTGAATTTTGTGTGGAGCATATGGTAATTTCTAAACCTACGAGTGTGGCGAAGGGCATAAAGATGCAGTAAACAGTAACAAAGGTAACGCTCAAAAAACATATCTCTTAGATATGAAAACTGCCGTAAATTTGTTGCATGAAGCAAGTTACGAGGAAATTTATATTGGCTTATTATTAGGGTATTCATTCGATTAACCGTAAATCGGTTAACCGTTTTACAACTACCCGATTAACTAATCGGTTAATTTAAAATGGCCTATTTTCGATTAACGATTAAACCAAATCTATTCAGTCGATTAACCGATTAACCGATGTAACAAAATTTTTAACTTTTTGTAGTATTATTACATATTTTTTGTGTTTTTTATTAACTGTTTTACCTCATATACAAAAGGTATGTGTTTAGAAAATATATTATATATTAATACAAATAAAGAAGATGTTCAGCGATTTTCATTTTAAATAAGTGTTGGCCGTCAACAGCTTTTTGTTTCACGCACTTTTTATATGTATGCGTTTAGTCATTTGTTTCTTCTCAATTCAAACAGCATTAACCGAAATAATGCGAAGTCTGAAAAATTTTAAAAACTTAAACAGGAAAATCCAGGAAGAGGACTGAGAAATAAGATATTCTGTATTCTGTAAGATAGGTTGCTTTTGATTTCTCGAACATCTAAGGTAAATGAAAGAATTTTTTCAAAGTCAAATTTAATCAAACTAAAGAAAATAAACGCTGAAATCCTAAACATTTAAATCAAATTATTTGTATTAAAGATTATTTTATATGATTTTCTTAAACTATTGAAATAACTAATAAAATGATCTTAGAGTTTATTGTTTAATTAACACATAATATGTATTAATTAAAAAATATGTATTTCATATTTATTAATTATTCTTTTGTTTGCTCGTTTTAGTTCAAGAATTGTAATGTTTGTTATGGCTTTGGATTTTTTTACTAGTCAGCTCCAAATAACAAATAATTTATGCATTTTTTTTTTTTTTTTTTTTTTGTTTTTGTTAGGACCAGCACTCAGGGGATGACCCCTACTAATGCAATGCATTGTGTTGGAACTAGGAAAATAGGTAATGGGAAGGAGGAAAGAGGGAGTAGTGCTTGTGAACATTCGACTTGAACTTATTCATGTTGTAAGTGAGAGGGAAGACTTCAGCAGAATGGTTATTCCACATACGAACAGTCCGGCCAAAAAACGAATTTTCCCTGTAATGCGTTGTACGATTCACCGGCCAATCGACCACAAAAGGATAGGCTCTTGAGGAAAAACGTGTATTACGAACAAAGCTATGGTTTTCGGGAACCAAATCCCTAATTTCATCAGAACACATCCCGTTGTAGTAACGATAAAATAGGCAAGTACAACCCACATTGCGACGGTGCTCAAGGGAGTCAATAGAATTGGATACCCTACTGTCGCCAATGAGAACCTTCGCCCTCCCGCGATCGACAAGCTCCAAAATAGACTTTGAAGCACCGGCCCACACATGAGAGTTGTATTCCATTCGCGGTCGGATATAGGTGGTATAAATAGTAAGGAGATCAGATGGAGTGAAGTATATCTTACACCGTATATATCTTACGGCTTAAAGCGTATTCAAAGAGTATGCTTTATCTGGGGCCTATTTGTAATTATGGCCCGATCTTCACAAAATATTGTACTACGATTTAAAGTAAAGGAATCTCCGACTGGCCAGGGGGCTAATTCCGGGACTCGTGATCGAAATAAATTCGTATCGAAATTAATTTCGATCGTGCGAGTTTTTCTGATGATGGCACTCGTTACCTTGCGAATCGATTTTTTAATAAAGTGCTGTAAAAGGTAAAAAAAAGCCTTAACCAACACTACAAATATGTAAACAAAAAACATATGATTACAAAGAAAATAAAATAATTTATCAAAAGAATTGCGAATTTGTGGTATAATTTTGAAAGTTTTTCGTTTTTTAATCGCGGCCATGGACGTAAATTTATTTTTTTATTCTTCGTCATCAGAGTCTGAGAGTGAGTGTGATATAAATGCCATTAGAAGAAAAATTCGAATAACAAGTGATCCATTGGGCTTGCCAAACAATGAGTAAGTATACATCCCCTTGATTTGTAAAAATTACGTGTAAAAATTTATTTTTATAGGTTTAAGAAACGTTTTAGAGTTTCCAAGGAAGCTTTTAACTATATTCTTGAGGAGTTAGAATTCGCTGGACATTTGACAACTGCCGTACCACCAAAAATACAATTAGCCACCACTTTATTGCTTTTGGCTTCCGGAGGCTTTCAAAGTACTGTCGGCAACGATTTTATTATTGGTATAAGTCAAAGCGCACTTTCGAGAATAGTTTCAAGAGTTGTGGATGAAATGGAAATGAAACTGTGTCCAAAATATATAAATTTCAGTACCGATAGTTGGGAGGAAACAAAAGAATTTTTTATGAAGAAGTACAAGCTTCCAGGAGGTAAGTGTCATGTACAACTTATGTACATAAATATACACACCTATGATAATGACTAACTACTTACTTTTTTAGTCATTGGCTGCGTAGATGGAACTCATTTTGGCTTACAAAAACCACCAAATGAGCATATGTATTTTAATAGGAAAGGGTTTCATAGCCTTAATTCAATGATTGTAAGTATATTTAATAACAACTATCGTAAATAAGCCAATAATGATTTATTTGCAGATATGTGATCACAAGTATGTAATTTTAGCAATAAATAGTAAATATGGTGGTGCAGCCCATGACTTTTGTCTGGAAGGAGTCTGACGAAAGAATTCTCTTAGAAGAAAAATACAAAGAAAATTTGAGAAATTTTTGGCTTTTGGGTAAGTTTTCTTAATTAACAAACAGAAAATATAATTAATATAAACAATTTCACATTTCAAGGTGATTCTGGTTATCCTCTCGAACCATGGTTAACCACACCTTACCGAAGTCCACAAGAAGGCTCGAGGGAATCACAATTTAATGACACTCATGCAAAAGCTAGATCTATAGTTGAAAGAACTATAGGCATATTGAAAGCCAGATGGAAAATTTTGTGTCACGACAAAAGAAGCAGATACACTCCTCAAAAAGTTGCAAAATATACTAATGTTTGCAGCGCACTACATAATTTATGTATAAAATTCAAAGTGCCCAATTATAAGGATGTCCGGCAAACAAATATTGATGAAGCGACTGTAAACTTTGACACTGAAACGGACAGACAAATAACTAAAATAGGAAAGCAAATAAGAGATAATATTAAAAATTCTTTGTTTCCAAACTAAATGCTGTACTCTCAATTTATATAACTTCCTATTTATAGAAAATAAAACAAAAATAAAATAAAATAATAATTTAAAACTAATTCATTTATAATTATTGTAAAATTTATTTACGAACAGAAAACAGAAATGTAAACTTCAATACGAAAAAAACAAAAAACAATTCTTAATAAATTAAAACTTAAAAGAAATATACTAAACTCCAATGTAAGTAATTCATATTAATTTTTGTTTAGCTGCTCCAATTCTTTTGTTCGAATATTTAACTCTATCTTCTTAATATCCATATTAATTTTGTGAAACTCCGTAGCCATTTCCATTTTCTTTTCTTTGATTTGTTTTATTTTATCCAGTCTTTTTAAAACTTCATTGTGGTAAGTTTCCGTTGCACATATATTATTTTTTAACAAAATTGTTTTTGTTTCCCTCGGTTTTTTTTTTGAAGATGAGGAACCGCAGTGCACTGATACAGTCTTTTTTGGAGTATCATCTTCCTCAAATGTATCCATTAGCTTTTCGATTAAATCATCAGTTTCTTCACATGAAACTGTGGTGTTGTCATCTATTTCTTTGTGCTGCTGATTTTGGGATCCGAATGTCCGGACCTCCTGTAAACCAGCAACAGCAACGTCAAGGCCTGCTGCCTCCAAAATTTGTTCATCAGCAACACTTAGGGGTTTTTCGTTAAAAGGACCTCCTCCAGTTTTCTTGATTGAAGATTTATTATAAGAAAGCTTTTTCTTAACCATTTGCTTTTGATCAGAATACACCTAACGAAAATTAAACAAGTCTTTATCTGCAGCATGTTTATGTGGAAAACAATTAATAATTTACCTTACGCCAAGTTTTTGCATCTTTTAGCGGTGGACCGGAGGCATTTAATTTAATAGTTTAAGTTTCCCAGAGTCTGTTAGCAGTAGCTTTTCCTTGGCATGTATTTGGTAAAATGCCTTTGGCCAAATTGCTGTGCTCAGACATAAATTCAGCAAGAATTTCTTTTTGTCTGAAATTTATTTTTGTTACATTCGACCTAATAATTAATATAAATTACTTAATTTGCATAAAACTTATTAAAGATTTAACTTACATTTTCTTGTTATTTGCTTGTCACGAAATAAATAAAATGTCGTTAATTTTAAAAAACTGCTGCCACTTGTAAAGTGATCAAACAAGAATAATTATTTTTGTGTAAAAATTCCTTTACAAAGGTGCAAAAAAAGGGAGCAATACAAAAATGTACGAAAATATGTACTAATAATTAATTAATGTAAAAACTTAAATCTTAAATAAACACTTGTTATCCAACGAACTATTTAAAAATACAATTTCGACACCAAATTAGGTATCGAATAAAATTCGCACGGTTACATTCGATCGTACACTCGCTATCGAGTGCCATCATGAGAAATTTCGATACAACTTACTCGATAGCGAGTGCGAGAATCCCAAAATTGAAAAAAAATCGAACTTCGAAAAAATTTCGCACGGTATCGACTGCGAGAATTAGCCCCCAGATTTTACTACAAAAGCATTATTTTTTACGGTTTAAGGCGCACTTAAGTAACTTCCGAGAGCGGTCTTTATATGGGGCCTATAGTAAATTATAGACCGAACTTTACGAAAGTTGACAGTGTTATTTCCAGTCATATAAAAATGCGAAACGTGTTTTCCAAGAGTAGGCTTTATATGGGGCCTATGGTAAATTATGGTCAGATCTTCACGAAATTTTGTGGTACGATTTCTAGTCATTGAGAACGAATTTTTTTTTTTTTTTTTTTTGCAAATATGTGCATTCAGTCACTATTATTGTTAGTTTTTTTAACAAAATTATAATTTTTTTTGCGGTGGTGGTTCCACATTTGGATTCATAACTCTTATCATACTAATCGATTTTAGTGAATCTCAATCCCAAACTGCTAGAAACAGACGGGCATGGCTAAAAAGACTTATAATTACACACGGAGCCAGAATATATATAATTTATGGGGTCTGATATGAACAATAAAAAAGTTTCAAACGGAATGACAAACTTAGAATACCTTCATTCACCACTAGTGGTGGAGGGTATAAAAAATGCAAAGAAAGGTTCTTCTGAAATATATAACATGGATTTTTTTTTTAATGTATAGTAAATTTTATTCCATGTTTTCATTAATTTGAAATTAAAATGAAATGCGTTTTAGTTTAAGGAAAACAACCTAAATTTGTATAAACCAAAATCGTGTCAATGGCTTGACCGATTACACATTTTCGCTTGAGAGTGAAAACATGTCAATCCATCATGCCGTTCGGATACAACACCTCGGATTTTAATGAAATGCACCACAACTGTTGTATGTTATTGGACTTTAACAAAACATACATTTTCAGACCCCAGATTCTTTCGGCTTCCGAAATATGACGTCATAAAAGGTGTGAAAAATGTTAAAAAATCACAAAAGTCTTCTTACAAAAGGGGATAGAACTTTTGAACTATGCAAGATAATATACGGTGGTGTCGATACTACAAAAAGTAACAACACCAAAAACACAACAATGTATTTTTTTTGTTGCTTTCGTTGATCGATATGTCAAAAACACAAGCAACTTTTGACAGAGGGTCTGTAGAAGAGGGTCTAATGCTTGACATGTATTTTTTATGAATTTTAAAAAATATAGTTATATATATACTCAAGACCCCAAAAATGACCTTTGACCTTTCTTAAAAAACACAATATGCACATAGTTTTAAAGGGTGAACTTTCACCTTTAAAACGATACCAAAAAAACTAATTTGTCTTGCATAGTTCAAAAGTCTATCCCCTTTTGTAAGGAGACTTTTGTGATTTTTTAACATTTTTCATATCTTTTATGACGTCATATTTTGGAAGCCGAAAGAATCTGGGGTCAAATTTTTTCCGTTTAATAATACTCTTTATGACATTTGTGTTGAATTTCAGTGAAATCGGAGGTGAAGATGCCGAAAACGCCATTTTTTCGTGATGGTTTGACGTGTTTTAACTCCTGTTTTGATTAGATATTTGATATCAGAAAATTAATTACCAACATGTGTACTTGTACTTACTTTAATTGTTTAATTTAACGTACCTGTAAAATAAAAAAATAAATGTCTTATTAATTTTCAGTTTATATATTTATTAATTTAATTAACATAAAAATTATTCTCAAACTTCAATTGCGTAATTATTCCTCAGTTTCTTAACTGCCAATTATTTGAAAAAGTCATATTAAAATTACATAACTTTTCCATTCAATGTACACAAAATCAAGCCAACATCTTGAACTAATTACTTGTAACAAATTACCCTGTAATTATTTATTATGTATGCGCAACTTTGACGAGATTTGTACACACAAACCTTTAATTAATGTTCATTTGAGAGTTTGTTTGGCTGAACGTGTCAGCAGACATTTAAGTCTTAGTTTTCAACACAAATTTACCCCAATTTGATATTTGCGTTAAAATGAAAATAATAATATTTATACGAAAAATTCTGTGTGCAAATACTGAAATGCATTTATGAAATAAAAAATACCCAACGAAAAAATTATAATAAAAATAGGCAAATAAATTGCAGCGTAAGCAAGTGAGAGTATATAGTTTGTCCAGCACGACCATATTATACCCTACGCCACAGTCTACACCCAGAGAAAAAAACTTGTTTATATATGGTCACCTCCAACAAAACTATTTTAAAAGAAAAATTTTAAACATGTTATGTTTGATTTAATCATACCTTTGTCACCGACAAACATATTATTGTTAAATTGGTCCTCCATCAAGAAGCCACAACCATATTATGGTTGCCTCCAAATATGTTTTGGTTAATAATAACTAAAATATGCTTAACACTTATAATAGCATGGTTGGTTTTCAACCATAGCATGTTGCTCTTGGAAAAGAGGAAAATACTATTGTTAGATTAAAAACAAATTATTGTCATATTTAACCAGAACATGTTTAGAGGCAACCATAATATGGTTGTGGCTTCTTGATGGAGGACTAATTAAATTATGGTTGTTGGTGACAATAATATGTTTAAATTTAAACATATTATGTTTAAAATTTTGTCTAAAAATAGTTTTGTTGGAGGTGACCATTTTTAAACATATTTTTTCTCTGCGTGTATACGGTAAAATTTTGAAGTTTGGGCCCGTAAGTAATCCAGGTCATTCCAGTAAGATTTTTCCGATTTTATAACCAAAAAAAGTTTTCTTATCAAATTTATGATTTAAAGGGATTGGTCTTGAAGGCTTATCTTTGAGTGTGTTATTTGGATAGAAGCTGTGGTTAAATTAAAACCGATTTTGGTGATTTTGGTTGGAATAAAATATTTTTAGGCCGAATTAAATCTTAATAACAAACTTATTTGATTGGGAAATTTCCACAAAGACTATATTCCGAAAAAAAATTGCATAAAGACTATGAAATTATGGACCGATTTTTATCACTTTTAACAGACTTTATGCCAATAAGAAAAGCGTACGTCTCTAAGTTTCCGATCTGTGCCTTCCTCACAAGGATTACATGGACAGACCAGCAGCTATTTGGACGGTCGGACAGATATCGTAAAATCGACTTAGAAAGTGATGCTGAAATAATCGGTATACTTAACGGTACATCTCAAAATTTGTGACCCGGATTGTGTGCACAACGATTTTATGGGTATACAACCAGCCGCACTGACATCGTAAGATCGATTTAGAAAGTGATTCTGAGTGGATCGATGTACTTAAAGGTAAGCTTAGAAATAATGGGTCTATGTGTTGCACACATCAGCAAAAATGCATAATATTATTTCCAATTCTGGTGGTGTAGAGTACAAGAAACTGAAAGCAATTTGTTGTTAAGAAAAAAAAAAAAGTCAAATCATACCCAAATGCATAAGCTGAGGAGTGTTGCTGCATTAAATACCACAGCACAACTTGAGGGTGTTTAACAATAAAATTTATTTCACACACGTAAAAAGAATTAAAAACTGTATTTTATAAGTTCATTTTATGGTTACGATGCATCGCGATGTTGACTTATTTTTAAAGAATTTAAAATGTGGTATAACGATAATCCGACAGGAAGGCCCAATAGTAAGCAAAATAATTAAATCAGCCAATATTTAGTTTAATAAAACAAAGTTTTCAAGTTATGTCGAATAACTCTGGAAAATTGTTTTACACTAATTTAAGTATTAAGTGTAAAGCAGGGTTTATATTCGAAAAAAAAAAAATTATCGGGATGACTGAATAAAAACCTTTTTTGAATTCCGAGAAATATTCAGGATTCTCTTTCCAAAGTTTTCAAGCAAAATTTAAGTTTCTGTGACTTTAAATGCTACCTAATCAAATTTTATTTATGTCTTATGAAATAAAGAAAGCAAATTTTTCAACCGGAATAATAATGCAGCAGTAAGTAATTTTAGAAGCTGAATTTTTCATTGTTTGTCAAGACATCATCTTTGTTTAATTTATTAAAAAAACACAGCCTAGAAGTTTATCTGCAATTCAACTGTAAAGGAATAAAAATTTCTTATTTTGGATTTAACCTTTTGTTCGACAGAATCTTTATATAATGCCTACGGGAATACCAAATCTTCCGAATTAAAGCAAATGCTGAAGGATATCATCTTGAATGCCTATCAAAATTATTTCCCTTAATTTTGATGCGATTTGACGTCGATAGGCCACATTTTTTAAGCAAATGCAGGCTCAGCGACTTTTGTTTAACTCTATTGTTCGAAACGTATTTAAAAAATTCTTTTCTTCATTTTACACGTTGATTGCATAAAATGGCTATTGATTGTCAAATATTTTAGATACTTTATTTTTATACCCTTAACCACAGGTGGGTATATATAAGTTTGTCATTCCATTTGTAATTTCTACAATACTGATCTAAGACCCTATATTAGCTCTTTATAGTCTGGGTCCTTATGAGTAGCGAACTTGATTAAACTGAGTCTGCCTGTCCTTGTGTATATTGAAATGGGTTTTCCAAAGACCCCAGAAATTATGGGGACTTGGTTATTATATATTTATGTCACATATACTTCGTTAAAGTTTGCTATTGAAATCCAGTCTGATCGGTGCATAAACTGCTAAATAATGAGCTTAAAGCCACGACTGGCTTTAATTTTACAAGTAAATCCCTTGTTATTTTTTTGTATTTGTATAGCTGGAGAACGGCAAGAGTTCAAGTTTCCATATAAGGTACAAGCATTTTGGTTATCAATTAACAAAATCCGCCAAAATTGTGTCGGAATTGGACAAGTCGCCGTGGCACTTCCCATACAATAACCTTATAGATTTCTGTATATCAGGAGAAAAGCAAGAGAAAAGTTTAAAAATAAGGAGCAAGCATCTTGGTTATCAATACAAAACATCTGCCAAAATGTTGGCGAGATTGGATAAGTGGGCGTGGCACAAAATGTATTTATATCTTAATAACGATAATTGTTCATATTGGGTACACATACAAAGCTGGGTTATCAAAATACAACCTCTGCAAAAAATAGGCGGGATTGGATAAGTGAGCGTTGAAAAGAGTGAATTTCTTTATATTAAGAAAATGATAGGAGACAAATTTTTCAAATTTGGTACACATAGCTGGATTGTTAACAGACAAATTCCGTGGGTGTTATTGGATAAGTTGGCGTGGCATCTGCTACAAAGACAAAAAAGGTAAAATTTTAAAAATTTTGTGGAAATCGCTTCGCTACCAAAACAAGACAACCAAAAGAAAGTGATCAAAGCGTACAGGATTAACCTTTTCTGCCTAATGGGTATTTTAATACCAAAAAAATTTAAGACAACAAAAAATTCTAGCAAATGTCAGAGAAGATAATATTTGCAAATTACATTTTTATTTAAAAGTTGACATTGATTAACCTGAAAAAATTAAAATAGTTATATTTTTGGTTTTTGCTTTTAGTTATCCTATAGAAAAAAATTAAGTTTTTCTTTCTGTATGTCAGAAAAGGCTTGAAGAAAGATTTCCTATAACAACACAATGCGAAAAGCGCAAACTATCCCACCCGTTCTAAAGAGTTTTACAGTCATACCTTAACGAGAGCGAAAAGCAGAACGCTTTCTACCGTAAACGTTGTGTAAAATGTTAGTGTTTACTTTCTTGTTTAATTGAACAGACAAAATAGAAATAAAAAATGGAGATAATAGATTGACTTTAAAACAGCTAAATTGTCATTATTTATTAAAAACAATGGCCAACTTCATTATTAAGCGCGCTGTAAAAATTGCAAGGTGTTACCGCCGCGATATTTCGGTGTGCTACATACAAATTGTATGGGCATGACAATTTTTTACAGCTAAAAAACGCTTTCCGCTCTTGTTTAGATAAGGCTGTAATGCGTCCGCTAAGCAATGTAAAAAAATTAAAAGCAATTTATTATGAAAATGGGTATTAATCAGCCTGGCCCACAATGTCGACAAAAAAATGTCGAAAGAAATGTTCTTGTCGATATGTGCCAATATATTAGACCGTTTCAGTTTTTATACATTTTTCGAAATTCCTTCATGAACATCGATTTTCTTAATCTACTATAAAAACCAAGAATTTTGGTGTATAACACATAAATATTGATGAACGGGAAGTGGTCTCTCAAATCGTGTTTTCATTTTTTTAGGCAAAATTCCTTTTTTCTAAAAAATTAAAAAATCTAGCTTTAGTAATTTGCCTCAAACTCAAGCAATTCTGAACGGATTTGAACCTAATTACAGCCATTAGAAAGCTTATTAAATTTCCTAAATGTTCTTTAAAGCAAGAATGCCATTTTGTTTGATGGTTTTTTGTTCATAGCATTACAAATTCAGATTTTCAAATACGTACTTAACATTTTTTTTTTAATTTTTGCTTATCTTTTCATATATAAAAATTTAACGAGGAAAAACTTTTATATTGTAATGCAGTATGGTAGGAAATTTTAAAACAAAGATTTTGATGTAAATAACTGTAGCATTATGTTAAGAAAAACTGCAGTTTTAGTTGAAATGATAAAATTAGTAAAGTTGCTTCAATTTCATAAATACATTATTATAAAATAAGATATTGATGTTGGTTTTTTATTTTTTCAAATTTGCTAAGATTGTACTTCTGTTGGAGTTTGGATGCGTTTTGTGGAGAAGCTCGAAGACTTGATTTAAAACATTTGGCTCGCTGCTTTCCATCACTAGTGTGTTGTTGACGGTTTTTAGAAGGTCAATTGCGCGCTCACTCGGAGATTCTCGTAAGGTCATGATTGAGTGTGTTGTTTATATTCTGCCTCATAGATTCGACCTCAGTAAGGCTTCGTCTATGATTAAGGGAAAATTAATGAAAAATGCTGCTGTCATATCGGAAAGAATATATATGATTGGAAATTTTATTTATTTATTTATTTAAAAAAAAAATTGTAACTTCTACAACAAAACATCAGTCTTAAACAGTAGAAATCTTATGGTGTTATTTTGGAAACATGGAAAATAATAAACTTAAGTCTAGGTATGGTTATTACAAAATTGATATAAATAAAATTATTGAAATTAAACCAAACAAATAAATAACGAAAAACTACATATCAAAATAACATAAAAACATTTATAAAAAATCAAAAAATATTGAAAAATATTGAACTATACCGAACTATAAACAAACTTGTTGACTACGAGTAATATTTAAATATTTCTTTCTTAAATTGTAACGCATTGCTGATTTCTTTTATTGTTGGAGTAGTAATATTATTCCAAAGACGTATTGCAAATATGAAAAATTGCCATTCAGATATTAATGTGTGATGTCTGATTTGAATTAAATTTCTATTTCTTCTGAGTCGACTGAATTTTAAACGATTAAAAAGATGACCTGGCTCACGGGTGGTTATAATTTTGTGAAGAAATACTAATGTTCTTATTTTCATTAAATCTTCAAAAAGTACCCCGAATATTTTTTTAGAATAAGGGGTAATACTAATGTAAGTATCATTTATGTTATAATTTCTGATCCCATAAACGTACCTTGCAATGTTGTTATATGTGACTTGCATTTTAGATTTACTGGTTTCATCACAACTTGCAAAAATCTCACATCCGTAGGTTAAAATTGGTATCAAATATGTCTTAGCAAGTAATAAGCGTATTTTCAATGGGGTGCAATATTGAGTAGGCCATAGGGTTCTTAGCATCGAATATGTTTTACCACAGGCAGATATAACGTGATCAGACCAGGTTAGAGTGTTATTAAAAATTACACCAAGATTTTTTGCTTTATCTACGATTTCAATCCGTTGGTTTTTAATAAAAATGTTGGGATAATCAATGATTTTCTGTGTTCTTTTGCGTATTACAATGCATTTCGATTTGGTAGGATTTAAACTTAACCCGTTAACATCAGCCCAACGTGAAACCCTTTGTAAGTCTTGATTAAGTCTTGCAGTACATTCATCTAAGTTCCCTTTTTTGGTACTTATGTACAATTGTACGTCATCGGCATACATTCTAATGTTGCAATGGAGCAACTGTTCAGGAAGATCGTTTGCGTAAATGGAGAAAAGGAGAGGACCTAGAATGGATCCCTGGGGAACACCCCTGACAACAGGAAGAAAATTTGAGATAGTTGAAGGACTAGTTTCAACACACTGGACACGATCTTTAAGATATGAATCAATTAATCTAATGGATGTTGATGAAAAATTCATCATTTTCTCCAGTTTTTGAATAAGTATTGTGTGGTCGACGGTGTCAAAAGCCTTTGAATGATCCAACAGTACTAAATATGCAACGCACCCATCGTCAATTTCCTTTCTAAGATCTTCTGCTACATCAGTTAGAGCAGTAATACAGCTATGTTTGGCCCGAAAGCCAGATTGTTGATCGGTCAATAACTTACTATCATTTATATAATTGGTTATCTGTATATGTAAAAGTTTCTCGAAAGCCTTTGAGAGATAAGGTAATATAGCTATAGGCCGATATTCAGTGGATGATTTTGGTATTGGAATAATTTTTGCCTGTTTCCATCTTAGTGGATAAGTGCCTGCCATAATTATTTTATTGAAAATATGAGTGATAAATGGTAGTAATGACGGAAGAATAATTTTAAGGAAAGCGGGGTGTATACTATCAATTCCTGTAGCTTTAGATTTAATGGAAAGGCAGCTTTTGAGAACATCCAACTGGCTAACATACTCAAAATTGAAAGGGTTAGATGGGAGATTGGTTGCATGAAAATTGATATAATGGGTATGATCTGCTTGAGGCATGGGTATATTAACAAAGTTTGTATTTAATTCATAAGGATCCGATATACTATTATCCTGCTTATTCTTATTTTTTAAGATTCCAATTTCCCTAATAGTTTTCCAAGTATTTTTAGTACTAACCGAATTCATAAATTTTTCAGAGTAGTATTTGGATTTTGCGTTTTTAATGGTTTTGGTCACGATTTTTCTATCATTGCGATAATTTTCGTGTAGATTATCAGTTTTAAAGCGTTTCCATCGAGAGTAAGCATTGTCACGATCTACTATAAGGCGCTTTATTTCAGATGTGAACCACGGTTTCTGGCGGTTACTAATTTCCTTCGTTTGAATTGGTACTATTACGTTATACAAGCTTTTTATATTTTGTTCCAAGAAGGCCAGCTGATCATTTACCGATAGCATGTAATAAATACAACCCCAGTCTATTTTCATATACTCTTGTTCCAAAATGATGTAATTAATCCGTTTAAAATTACGAAATTGAATAATGTTAGTAGAACTTTGAAGTGGAATGTCAAAAATCATGAATATTAGATCGTGCCTCGAAAAGCAAGATGCAGACAACTGATCATATGTTAAGATCTTTTCTGCGTTTGAGACAAAAAATAAATCAAGTAAAGTATTATTGGATGATGTAAAGTGGGTTGGCGTATTTGTATTAGCAGGGACAAGATCAAATGATTTCATATTAATAGTTAAACGTGATTCAACTAGCAGGTTTGAGTTGAAATCCCCAGCTATTAATATGTCATTATATAATGGTGTGATATCCTCCAATACTGTGAAAAAATGAGTGAAATCTATATTACTTCTAGGCCTATATACACAACCAATAAGAAATTTTCTTCCTCCACTACTTGCATCAAGAAAAATATATTCAACTTTGTTGTTTTTATATAAATTTTCATCACTTTTGGCTTTGATTGTACATACCAAACCCTTTTTAACATAAATTGCAACTCCCCCATAGTTATCAGATCTATCATTTCTATATAAAGTATACCCATTCAATGACACAAGAGTATCTGTAATAGATTTACCAAACCAAGTCTCTGACACACATATTACATTTAAACCAGAATTTTCAAAAATGTATCTAAATTCATCAATTTTGTTAGATAGACTTTGTGCGTTAATATGGCAAATTTTTAATCCGGTTCTCTGTTTAGCCAGTATTTTAACCATGTTTGCCGTTACGTCTTCAGAATATGTTCCATTAACCCTTGTTGACGACATATTTAGAACAATTTAAAAGAACAAAAAACCTACCAGCAACGCTTGATTTATATTCATGTTTCATTTTTTTAAACCTAATAATGGATATGATTAAAATAGTTCGGTATAATTTAATTAGATACAAAAAGTACTTGTTATTATAAAAACAGACAGTTATGTAAAAAAAATAATCATTAATTTGAAAAAATAAAAGTTTAAAAATAATTGCGATTGTAGAACCATCATAAAGTGGCACAACGGATATTAGATTATATGAGTTACGCACGAAAAAGCTGGTTGAGGTCATCAAAAAACTCAATTAATATTGGGTCATCTGAATTGAGTTTTTTTACGTAAACGAGACCGCGAAGAGAATAGGCTGTTTTTATCTTCTGATCGGTTTTCATTTTCAATGCTGATTGCAAAATTTTATGGTTGTGAGGTGTCAAATTTTCATTTACATAAATTGGTTCAGTACTATTAAAACCGGCATGCTTTAAACAAAGAGTAGTTTTATTTTCCCTTCTATATTTAGCAATTGTTTTTAAAAGAAAATTTTTTTCATACGAAGAATATAATTTAACGACTATCACTTCGTCATTCGGAGAGTATGGTTTATTTTCCTTGTATATTTTCTGAAGGCGGTATATATTTTCAACTTGAGGCGTTGAAAAATTTAAACTATCGCAAATAGTACTAAAGATTTGAAAAAGGTCCTCATTTGCATAATAGGGTATACCACGTATTCGTATACCACCAGCTACAATAGAGTTTTCATGTTTTAGTTGTTTTCGTTTAAGTTCATTTATTTCTTTTTTCATATTTTGTATTTCTAAATTCTCTGTCTCCAGATCTTTAACACTCTCCTTAATATCACGAATTGTGACTGTTTCTAAATATGACACTCTTTCATTAACTGCATGTATGTCATTACGGATTAAGTTTAGTCTCTTATCAATTTCACTTAAGAGTTCATTTTTGTATTCGTTAAATTTATTCTGTATCATATTCAATATTTGCTCTGTAAGTTTATCGAATCGTTTGTCCATTATGGTAATAAGCTTAAGAGGCGATTCGGCTTGAGTGAGACGTGGAGTTTTGGACACATTGCCTAGGAAAGAGTTTTGCAACTCTCTTAAACGTTTTTGCGCGGGAGTATTTTTAGGTGTTGACATTATTGTTTCTGTTGTTGGTATTGCTTCTGGTGATTCTGTTGTTGTTGCTGCTTTAGTATTGTTTACTTTCATATATTTTTTTTTTTTTTTTAAGCAAAGGGTTATGAGATTGACTTTCTTTTGTTTATTTATTTCGTAATCTCTTTTGTTTATGATTATTTTTGTGTTATTTTTTGTTGTGTTTATTTCGTTTGTTTGTTTCGTTTGTGTTTATTTGGTTTTAAATATATCGTGTTATGTTTTATTTTGAATAGTTAAAAATTTGGATATAACACAGGATATTTTATTAAACACTTTTAATTTATTTTAAATTGAAGCTAGTATTGAAAATATACTATTAATGTAATTTTATTAATGTAATTTTAATTAAAATGTAGCCTTTATTTATTTATAAATTAATATATAACTGCGAAGCTTAAAAAACACGACCGTTCTCCTGTACTGACAATGTAATGTCTAATAAACAACACGTAAAAAGCGGTCCTTGAGAAAGCTCGATATAAATCGAGAGAAATCACTACCGACACCAAACACAATAAGCATTAAAACCAGTGGACAGTACCACACACTATCAATCGCTTTGGAAACATCTATAGCAACCACTTTGCCTTCTCCAAATTGGTGAATAGAGCAACTCCAACATTCCAAAAGAAACACTAATAGGTCTCACGTAAAGCAACTTCTACGAAAGCCATACTGCCTATCACACAAAAGTTAATTAGATTCCAGATAATTTAACAAGTGGTGATTGATCATGCTCTGCATGACCTTCGGGAGCATAGAACAAATTGCTATTGGTCGCTAGTTTTCAGGGCTTGTAGCCTCAATATTTTTTGGAATTGGCTAGACGTTGGTCTCCTTCCAGCAAGAAGAAAAAACTCCAACGCAATACGAGAGTTAAATAATGTAATGCAGGACAAGACAACGACAATGCACACTTTTTTAGGACTACAGGTTGAACCCTATCTGACCCCGGCGATTTGGTTATGTTAAGATCTTTAAGGACTCTTTTAACTGCAAACAAATTCGTCTTAAGCTGAGTAAACTCTCAGGATCATGAGTTTATCGTCTGCCTAGTGTAACTACAAATTCTAAGCCCACTTTTAATAATTCAACTACTAAGCGGTAGAATTTACAGGTTAATTTCTGTTTTTACAACCCAATTCCCCGCATAATAACGCAGACCGAAACAATATTTCGGATGCTTTCAATGGCGCGATGTAAATCAGGGATATTTGACGCATGTATAAATTTGATGAATATACAAATAAACGTATTTAGGCACTTTAAAAAGTGTTCTAGTGAAAGTGATATTTATAAAATTATAGCATATACAACCAATAAGACACTATACAACATCTTGTGAATTGCCAAATTAATTAATAAAAATATTTATATTAAAAAATCTTAACATCAAGAAATATATCACACCAAAGCCTGTTGGGTATTTTAATACCCATATCATGTCCCTATTTGTTGCACACCCTGCAACATCTACCTGGAGGCCGGATAGTTAAACAATTTCATTAAAATCGTACTTATCTTGCCATTGTGAAGGGTATTTAAGATTTGGCAAGAAACATTTTAAGCCCTCCCGAAAATGAAAAAAAATTGGGGAAAATAAGAAACCCTTGTGCAGAATCATATTGCAGCTATTCTTTAAGTATCTAAAGTATTTGTGTGAAGCAACAAATAGTCTTCATGACTCGAAATTTTTTTAAAACTCTTTTGTATTTCATATGCATAATACCAGTAGAGAAACTTCAGTTTCATATAAATCCTTGAATTTTATTTTTCTTATGAAGGTGCTTGCGAAACCCCCTAAAAGAAAAAAAAATTGGAAATATATTTGTTTGAATTTACAATAATACATACGAGTTTTTCTACTCTTTAGAAAATGTTCCTATTATTGAATGTATATGAATACCTATGAACTTTGGAGCATATGCTACTTATTTGTTGGCTTAAAACTCACTTGCATTTCCGTAGAAATTTTGTTAGATTATTTCCTACTACATGCCAATTTTGGACAGTATTGTGTTCAGGCAGTAGAATAAAGTTATAATTCTTTTATGAAAATTTAAGTTTTTGGTATTACAATTAGGCTTAAGTTCATCAAAATTGATTTTCTTAAATAAGTTTTAGTGAAGGAAGGAAATTACAACATGAACTGATTTAAAATTTTTTTGATAAGTTTTTTCTTGACTAAATATGGGATTTAACTCGGGTCGAATTTACCTGTTTGTCTTTGAAAATGATTTCTAGAAAAAACTCCTGGTAGGCCTTGGACTGATTACTGATTAGGCCTAGTGGTGGACGTTATACATCGATGTTTTAAAACCACTCGATGTAAGGTATTAATACATCGAAGCAATCCGATGTTTTTTTTCAAGCATCAACATCGAATAAACATCGATTTTTTTTATTCGATGCTTCGAATCGACTAATTTAATACAAGAACTTTGGAGCATATGCTTAATGGCATTGCCACAACTCCCTTTATTCCTTGTGCTACCCCATACAACATTTTGAGGTCGAGGCAACGAAGAAATGGTCCTTCTCTGCTTTTTGTACTAACTTTATTTGAACTAACTAAAATTTCATAGTAAATATAATAAGTTCAAGGTACAATCATTAGGGAGAGTTGTCACTTTTTACCTATGTAAAGTCAAACAACGAAATATTACGCAATTGAAAATATTAACATATTTTACACCTTTAAGATATTGCAAACTTACTTTTTTTTATATAAAACTTGATTTTATTCAATATATTTGGGGAATACACAAGGTGTCCTATCGAGTCATATTGTCATAATATCCTAATATTTTACAATAGTTTAAACACATTTAGTCAATTCACAAGGTATCCTAACATGTCATATTGTCAAAATGTCCTAATATTTCACAATGGTTTAAAAATATTGTTGTACGGCTCAGCCGCTCAGCGCTGGACTTTTCTGATTAATTACGACAGCACAATAAACACAGCAAGCAACGTTCTATTTATTTAAGACACTTTTTGTTAACAAACCAACAACAATATTTTTAAACCATTGTGAAATATTAGGACATTTTGACAATATGACATGTTAGGATACCTTGTGAATTGACTAAATATTTTTAAACCATTGTGAAATATTAGGACATTTTGACAATATGACATGTTAGGATACCTTGTGAATTGACTAATTATTGTTGTGTTTCAAACAAAAAAGTCCTAAAATAATAAAACTTTTTATGTTGTGTTTATTGTTTTGTCATAAATACACAGTCATATTTTTTCTTGTTACTAATTTAAGACATGACTTAATGACTTAGGCCCTAATCATGTAAAATGCAACGCAACCCCAAAGAATAACATTGAAAATACCAACAATGTCATCAATATTTTGTAATTTTGTTGTTGCTCTCTACGGAAATTAATGTACCGTTTTAAAATTTTCAACGCCAAGCTATGGAGCGTTTGAAATTTTAAAACTCAATGTGAATTACTGTAGGAAGCAGCACCAAAATTACAAAATATTTATGGTTTTGTTTTTGCTTTCAATGTAATTCCTTGGCGTTGCGTTGCGTTTTGCACGATTAGGGCCTTAATAACTACCTTGTGAGTCCTCCAATTGTTTATTTGAAATAGATTTTTGGTTAAAATATGGTATCACAAAATTTTTATATTAAAAAATTTTTAAAAATATATAATTAACTTATTACACTTTTGACGTTTGTTTTAATATTTTTTAATTTTTTTCTTTTATATGACATTTCATGGGTTTTAAAATTTCGTTTTCTAATGACTATACTTTATACTTATTATACCAGGAAACTATTAGATTGTAAATAGTTGTCAGAACTATTATATTTTTAAATTTTTCACCAAAAGTGTCTGTCAAGTTTGATGTGAAAAAGTCAAAAAAATCGATTATTTTTTAAGTTTTTAAACGTAAAAATGCCTTTTGCATTTCATCCGTGTTTTTTATAAACCAAATTCATATCTGTTATGTTACAAAAATCAATCGAGGTGGAGAAAACATCGATGTATTTTACGAAATAATGATATAACATCGATAACTGTATGCGATGCATTGCATCGAAAAAAACATCGATTTTTTTTTTCAATGTCCATCACTAATCAGGTCCCATTGAAGATTACGTGCTGGGTTGAATTATCTCCGGTTTGCTTGGGGATATCTCTGTTTTTTTTTTTCTTTCCTCTAGCTTGTAAGCAAAGGGTAAATACAAGGGTATTTATGTAATCGGGCTTTTGCTTTAGTCGCTTGATTAATTAACCGAGGTTTTGGTTTAATCGGTTAATTTTGTTATTGATCGGTTAACCGACTTACAAAGTTTTTTTTTCTAAATTAAGTAATTTCAATATAAAATGCATAAATTATTTGTTATTCGGAGTTTATTAGTAAAAAAAAAAACAAAAAATAACAGTTCTCGAACTAAAACGAGCAAATAAAAGAATAATTAATAAATATGTAATACATATTTTTTAATTAATACATATTATGTGTTAATCAATTAACTTATTAATTCAATAAATACATAATAAGATATTATCTTGTATTAATTAAACTATAAAACCATTTTATTAGTTATTTCAATATTTTAAGAAAATCTTATAAAATAATCTTTTACACAAATAATTTGGTTATTAAGGCTTTCATTTACTTAAGTTTTCTAAAACTTGACTTTAAAAAATTATTTCATTTATCGTAGATGTTGGAAAAATCGAAAGCAAACAGTAATACAGAATATCTGATTTCTCAGACCTCTTCCTGGATTTTTCTAAACATAAAAAATCTTCCATTATGTCACTAGAGTCCTATTTTAATTTTTTAAATTTTTAACACTTCTAGTTGTTTCGGTTAATTCTGTTAAAAGATTGATATGAGAAGAAACAAATAACTAAACGCATACATATAAAAAGTACGTGTAACAAAAAGCTGTTGACAGCAAACTCTTATTTAAAATGAAGGTCACTGAACACCTTCTTTGTGTATATGAAAAATATTTTCTAAACACATTCCTTTTGTATATGAGACGAAACAAATCATTTAAAACACAAAAAAATATGTTATAATACTACAAAAAGTTAAAAATGTTGTCACATCGGTTAATCGGTTAATCTACTGAAATTAATCGGTTTAATTGTTAATCGAGAAAAGGCATTTTTAAATTAACCGATCAGTTAATCGCGTAGTAATTAATCGGTTAACCGTTAATGGGTGAATGAATACCCTAGTAAATACATGCCTTTTCGAAAACCAAGTACTCAAATTTATCAAAATTTTCTAAAATAAAATCCATTTCGATATTGGGAATTATTTCTTTTTCATAAGCAATATAATAGTCTGGTAGTGTATAAAGTCATTTCTAAAAAAAAATTTAAGGAATTGAGCTATTACAAAAAGCTTTATAAAATACATAACTGAAATTTAACTCATAGAATAAATTCGAAAAATGAAAAATGTTGAATAAAATCCATTTCTTTTAAAAAAAAATCAATTTACTTTAAAATGTTATGCATTACGAAAACTAAAGGCCCTGCAACAAAGACCTTGGAAATTAATTGACTTCACTAATTCCAATACCCCATAACCAGTACTATATTCCATTTGCATTTCAATACATTCACTTTTATACGCATTTTAAATTCATGCATTTAGTAGTTGGTTTTCCTAAACAAACTTTATCTGAATCATATCACAATCACCCAGAAAAAGTAAAAGCAAGTTGAGCACAAGTTATAGGTTTACCAAAATGATCATTAAAAAGTTTTAACACACATTTTTTTCTCAACTGAAATTTCTTAAATTTTGAGGAAAAAAAACTCCACAAACACACAAATACAAGAGCAAGTTATTCTTTCGTTTAGCCCTCAAATGCCACTAGCTACCCACATACAAACAACTTTTCAAATTTTAGATGATTTGTTAAGTCCAATACTTCAACAATCAAGGTATTTTCTAACAATAAATGAAATGGGTGAAATTTTTATTCTCTCCTTTTTTACATTTCAGCAGAAAAAGTTTTTTTTTTTTATTTCAAACCAATGTAATAAAATAAATTTAAAAAAGTGAATAGAATGAAAGAGTGGTATTGAGTACAGAACTTAGCTGACAAAGGACAATAATATGCAGTCAACTATTGTTGTTTTGTTGTTCAAATAGAACTACGCCACAGCAATAAAAATAAAAAAAATCTACAATACTCGTAAAAACAAACTAAAGTGAAGGTCTATGGTTAAGTAAATAGTTTAAATTAATTTGGTCGTAGGAGTTTAGGCAAATTTTTATTTAAAGGAAACAAAAAATGGGCAAATCGGTTCAAAGATTTTGAAAAAAAAAAACGAAAAATTGCATTACTATTTTCTAAAAGATTATCCATGCATTCTTATAACTGACCCTATTATTTAATACATTCGACAAACGATTTTCGCTGGATATCGAACATCGACAAAAGAATAACAAATTTGTATTATAAGTGGAAAGTACAATGTCGGAAATTTTTTAATGAGAACAATCCGATGCTGCCAAATAAAAGGTTGTTTCAAATGTAAGAAAACATTTGTAATTTTTTTTAGTGGACCAAATACCATATTTATTTTTGCTTCTTTTATGCTGGGGTAAGTAAATACTATGCAGCTTTTCCAATGCTCGTTTTCCTAAAATTCTTTATTGGTAAATGGAATTTGCATTAAAGTACAGGCATTAAAAGTGGAATAAAACCTCGCAGGAGCTTAATTTCTATGAACCACCCGTTACAATTTTTCTTATTGCCGCTGCATAATTGAATTTGATTCATCTTTGGCAAATACAATTTTCAAAAGCTTCCCCAACTTCTAAAACCACTCCACGCTCATAGAAAAATGAGTCTTCATATTAATGATGCCCTAACATCAGAATTTTGACCTCAATGTTATTACAACTGTCATCAATGAGGCAAAAAATGACATTAATCCAATGACGAACGTCATCCAAAAATTTTGACATCAGTACAGACAAACTGTCATCAATGCGATGACATAATATACCATGCCATCAGTGTAAACTGTCATCAGTGCGATGAAAAACTGTCATCATGTCATTTTTTATTATTAACATTATTTCCTTATATGAAAATTAAAATTAGATGCAGAAATTCCATTATAAATAAATTATTTGTTTATAATGGAAAAATAAATGCTTTTTTATAATATACTAGCTTAACCCGGTGCGCTTCGCTACACTGACCCCGCACATTTTTATATTGAAATTTATAGTTTACTATAATAGTAGCTTTAACCACGTTTGAAGACTCTCCCTTTAATAGTTCTTCAGTTGAGCGATATTTAATGTATGCATCCTATGGGAGGTATTTCCCCCCCTGCGCCTACCCGCTTTATTTTTATTTTCAAAAGTGTAGTATACCATAAGAGTGACTTTTAGAAAGTTTGAACATTCTCACTATTACAGTTCTTAAGATATGCGATGTTAAACATTGGCGTCCTATGGGGTATTCCTATACCCCCGCTGCTATTTTATTTCAATTCCGGGGCTCAGAAGATCCTACTACAAAAAGTTCAGCAAAATGCGTGCAGCGGCTCTTAAGATATGTGATAATTAATATTGGCATCCTATGGGGGGTACCAATTCCCCTGCCCCTATCGAAAAAATAAGTAGCCTATTTTATTTTTAGTGCTCACGTGATGTTACTGTAAAAATTTCAGGAAAATCGGTTCGATAATTAATATTGGCATCCTATGGGGGGTACCAATTCCCCTGCCCCTATCGAAAAAATAAGTAGCCTATTTTATTTTTAGGGCTCACGTGATGTTACTGTAAAAATTTCAGGAAAATCGGTTCGATAATTAATATTGGCATCCTATGGGGGGTACCAATTCCCCTGCCCCTATCGAAAAAATAAGTAGCCTATTTTATTTTAAGGGCTCACGTGATGTTACTGTAAAAATTTCAGGAAAATCGGTTCAGTAGTTTCGGAGTCTATAAAGCGACAAACAAACAAACAAACATACAAACATACATAATTCATTTTTATATATATAGATAGATATTTCTAACCGAAAAATTTTTTGGTTGAAAAAATGGTTATCAATAACAAAAAAAAAAATTGTTACTTTAATTGGCTACGGTAACTCAAATAAAATATATGTAGCGATAATGGTTAAAAATTCCCAACTGGAAATGGAGGAATTTTTTCATAGCCTTTCAAAAAAATAATAATTTTTATTATTTTTAGTCCCGGAGTTATTTTGTGAATTAAAAACAAAAAAGTCCTTTTTAAACAGTTATCTTTTTAACCTAAATATAAAAGGTCAAATTAAGCTCTTAAAAAGGGAGTTAGATTTAGCCGTCATAAATTAAAACTCAGTTGAGGAATAAAAGATCGACACTCAAAGCTTGCCGCTGCACAGTGGCGCCATTTGAGTTTTTTCGTTGCAAAAATCATATCTTTTGAACCGAATAAGATAATTGAACAGTTTAAACAGCATATGATAGATAACTGTTCAGCCTATGAAATGAGCGTTTGGAAAGGGTGCTACGCTTTGTAGGGGCCTACTTATGGGTTATCAAAGTTAAAATTAGTAGAAAAATCAATTTTATGGTAACTAAAAAAAATTTTTTTTACATTTTTAGATTGTTTTAATTTTTTTTCTTAAGGGTTTTATGTTTTAAATTATTACCCAACAAATTAAAAAAAAAATTATTTTTTTTTTTAAATTTATTTTTTCAATTTTCTGTAAAATATTCATCACAATTCGTAAGAGAAGGTATATCTAAAAGACTAACCATTTCTAAACTATAATTATTTTGTAACTCTATTCGTGACTTCACATGCCGCAGGGAAGAAATAATCGGAAGATGCTGCCAACATGTTGAAGAGGTCCTCATTTTGCCTCACCCTTGATGCTTTGAATGTGTTCTGCAATCTATATTTTTTATAAAATTTGTTAAGAGACTCCTGTGCTTCTTCAGAAAGCTCTCCATTTGGCAAAGACTGGTACTCAATTATATCTTTACCATGCGCCAATATTTTATGGACGGTCGGGGTCAACTTCTTCTGTGGATACATTTCTGCTAAAAGAGATGCAGTTTTCGACGCATATTCTCCATATTTTGTAGAATTGACATTTTCTTTGCAGTTTAAAACATCCAAGATCGTTCCCAATCTTTTCACGAGTTGATTGTCAATTCCAATGATTCTAGTTACTGCCTCATCATTTTCAAAAAATCTCCTAGAAGTGTTTCCATCGTTTGAGTTACCGTATCCGTGCTTGGGACAGTCTACTTTTAGTCCAACTTGTTTAAAAAAAGCATCCTGTATTTGCTTCTTTCTGATCTTTTCCTTATCCTTTATTGATGTATTTTCATCGAAGTTTTCTTCCTCTTGTGGTAGGGTATATGCCAGTTTTAGCAAGAATTCCATACACCTTATCCTTGCGTGCAATGGTGACATTCCATATTCGTAATTCTCCTCATTTGTAGTATCGTTTAAATTACCAAAGTTCTTCTGACAAATAATAATATAAAATCGATAAAAAAAAATATAAAAATAAAACGAAAAAAGGGGTTTAAATAGGTTTTTGCTAAATTTTTACCTCCAATATAATTCTGTCTATATATATGTATATGATAACTAATTGAAATATATTATAATTAAGCAGAAAAAGATACTAATCTTAAACTCTTTACAACTAATTATATAAAATTGAGATGTAACATATTATATATGAAATAAATTGAATTGAATTGAAAAAAGTTCTTCTGACTCTTTTTGCAAATCGGGCATGACATTGTTGAGGTTGTTCCTGTCAGTTCGTTTACGACTTTTCCGTCAACCATGGTCAGGTGGAACTCGTAATTGCATTCAATATATTTTCCTTCTCCAATTTGCAGCTTTGTAGGCTTAATCTTGCTTATTTGTTCTTTAATGTCCTTCACCGTAGTCCTTATGAGTTCTGCCGATTCCCTTGCAAACTGAAACATTATTGGTCGGCAATAATGCACTGATGACGGACGTGGATTTTTCCAGTGTAGGGAATCATCCGATTTTAGCCGCAAAGGAACAACAGATGCCATAAACATATTTCCGTCCGATATTGTAGCGTCATCGGGAGATATCCTTTGCTTATAAACGCTTTGTCCGTATGATCCATCGCAGCCTCATTTGCTGATCAATGTCAACTTCTTAGGAAGAATTTTCACTTCCGTGAAAAACTTTGGTGTGGTTGACTTTCTAAACAGTTCAAATAATTTTAAATTGTTCAACGCCATGTTTTCAGTACTTAAATTGTTAAATGGTTTCAGTAATTGTTGCGCCAACTTTCAGGCGTAGACTAATCCAGGCATTATGCTTATTTTGCAATATATACAGCCCAATTATGAAAGAAAAACTCCCTGGGAGTTTTCTCCCTTCTCCCATTTTTCCTATGTTAATTCAATTGTAGAAATGGGAAAAGGGAAAAAACTCCCAGGGAATTTTTATTCATAATTGGGCTGATAGGCTTATGCTACCATGCCTAAAAATTTACCTGTTCCCTGCATACATATGGATTTAGGCTGAATAATGCAATTTTGATATTATGCACGTGTCCAAATAAGATTTGTGCCTACCTGTAGGGACCATAAGTCAATATTGTTCCTGACCATTTGTACGCCAAAGTATTGTTTATGTGAGGTACGTACCTGCTAATTTCAATGAGTAGTTTTTTTCAAACTATTAGATCAAACTACTGTCAGTCAAAACATATAAGGGATGGACGCCATACAATTTCTGCAACCATGTCTTTTTAAACTTTTTTACCTCTAGAAGCCAAACGGGCACGTACGGGCAGATAAAACCTTTTGAATTATGTAAAGAAATAATCAAAGAACAGGTTTTGCAAATATGGCAAATATAGAAAAATATAGTTTTTTTTTATTTTCCGTCAAAGTTGAAAAATAGTGAAAAAACGGATAGTTTTTAAATAGTGATTTACCAGGAGAAACACAAAGCAAACAGTTAATTTTTTTTTATCATTATACATTTAATAAATACATCAATCAATACAAACAAAAAATAAGGTGATTCGTTACCTATTTTTCGTGATATTACACCTGAAATCGCAACAAATTGACTAAAAATTGTGTGTTTTTTTGAAAACCGAAAGTCGGTCAACTTTGAACGGTAATATCTTCTAAACTAAAAATGTGATATTATTAAGAGTGGCATATTTGAAATCGTTGAAAAGTTTCCTATAATATGGGTTTATTCAAAACTTCGTCGGCACTCATGAAAATTTTGATTTTTGCAACCTCGCTTGCTCTACGGGCGCCACTGTGCGCTGGTCAGATCTTTACAATTTGTATAGCAGTATTATCTAATCAGCTTGTGCTGCAATTAAATTGTCATTAAAAAAGAAGAAAAACAAAATGAGTGTTATTATCAGTGTCGCCAGTGAAATTTCGAGAAAGATACATTTTAGTTTCCAAAGAGATACGCTTTTTTTCCAAAATGATACATATTGGAAAACATTTGAAAATCCATTTTTAACGTTTAACATTTATTAACATAACATTTTTTTTACATAGTTAATGAATATTGTAAAGAAAATGATATCATATAAATTAATTTTTATATTTATTTAAGTCATAAATATTAGGTATGTAAATTTAAAAATACAGTAAGCAAACTTTAAAATTCATTATATGTCACTATCTTTGGATGTTATCAAAACAAATTCATTTTTGTAAAAATTAATATACGAGTAAAGGCGTATATACTAAGGCGATCAAAAAGATCATATAAAGTTTTCTTCTAAAATTTCATCTTAACACACAGATTCAAAAGATACGAAAAATATCAGGATTATACATAGTACCTGAAGTCATCAAAAGATACGAAAATTTTTTCTTTCGTATCCTAATGGCATCACTGGTTATTAAAGACGTAAAAATATTAATCCTTTAAATAGTTTTATTTGTTGACAGCCAAGTGAGTTTTATTTTAGGCTGAAAGCTCATCAAGTTTTATTTTTTTAGAGAGAAAACTCTACTTTTATTGTTTAATCCGAACTTTTATATTTTCGTTGAAAAATTAGTCTTAACTGTGGAGTTAGAGATGGTTTTTCTAGATCACCATAGATTCTGAAAGAGCACTTTAATACGAATCTATTGTTATATGACAGTATGTCTCCGTTGGCTCTAATATGGAAAATTCATATAAATTTTTAATTAACTAATATTTATTTATAAAACGTTTATTTGTATTGATTTTTATGTTAAAAGCTGTTGTTGCTTTGTTATTTTTTGTCATTAAAATATGTTTAATTGTGTTTAAAAAAGGTATTTTTAATATGCCGATTTTTTGAAATTAAATTTCCGATTTGTTTTTGATGATATGCAGATTTCTTACCAAAACCATCTGGCACCCCTGGTTGAGATCGTATATACAACAAATATTTGTGAGCAAAAAAAAAGGTTATGATATACTCAATCCAATACCATAAGCAACTGTTTTGGTTTTTAGGATATGGTGAGTGTACAAAAGCAAAACCATACAATATCAGTTTCACTCATTCTCTCATTCATATCAATAGTAACAGGTACATATCTGGTGTATCTGTTTTGACAATACTTTATGGTACACTCGTGCAGGTCTTTAGTACAATCTCCTCTCTGAGCACAATACTGTTGCTAATTTTAATATACTGGGGATCAACTTACGTAGTGGTGTCCTTTTCTAATATGTTGTTAACATTCCCTTATCTTTTACCGCTTCTGGCGAGTTCAAGTAAAAGTACATACTCATCATAAGAATAATCGAACCATAATTCTGACGTTTATATAATACCACTGCCAGAGGAAACTTTACGGCGTAGCTGCGCATTGCTATCTCAAGAACGGGAAATGAATCCATAGACTCAATTGATTGTAAGTGGGATCAAACTAAAAATACTTTAAGATCTTGTGCTGACCGTACTATTGAGCCAGTACCGAAAAGAAGACAACAATGGATGACTAGCAAAACATGGGATATAATCACTGTACGATGCCAGGTCAAAGAAAAATTGGGATCAATGGATTACTCGGAACGGAAAACTGCACTGGAAAGAAATTATCGCGGTATGCATAAGAAACGAGCGGTGGGCAGAGATAAAAGAAAGCACATCGACGGCTTGGCAGATGTGGCTGAAAAGGCGTCACAAGCGGGTGATACCCGCGCGTTTTTCAATGTCACAAAACAGCTAGCAGACCACAAACTACGTACCGAGCACCCTGTGAGAAATCTGCAAGGAAACCTCCTCAATACTGACCGCGAACAAATCCAACGATGAAAGGAACACTTTTCAAACATTTTTAACTATGTTATAGATTCCAACCTTGAGCCTCCCAATTCCAAGCCTATCAGAAGCTATTGTTGCTATAAAACAACTTCCGAATAGAAAAGCAGCTGGTACAGATGGTATTCCTGCAGAAAACTACAAATGTGATCCGACACTCTTCGCACAGCTGTAACATCCTACAATAATCGAGACCTGGGATACTGAATCTTTCCTAGTAGAATGAAAAGATGGAATTATCGTTAATATCACGAAAAATGGCGATCACAAAAATTGTAATTACTTGCGTGGTATATGTGTTTTACCAGTCGTGGCAAAAATATATAATATTTAACCGTATAAAGGAGCATTTAGAGCCGACCATCAGCTCATGTCAAGCTGGCTTTCGCAGTGGTTCCTCGTGCGCTGACCACATCAATTATTTGCGCATTATTATTGAACAATGCGTTGAGTTCAATTGCAAACCTCATTTATAGATTTTGAAAAAACGTTCGATTCCATAAATCGAGAATGTATCGGGTTGGTGCTGCGAAGAAGGAATAGAAGATTCTATCTCCAATTAGGGAGCTGTCAGACTATTTTCCGGTAGAGAGTAGAATTAGCCAGGGATGTACATTGTGGCCTCTCCTTTTCCTTGTTGTCATGGAAGATGTTCTCAGGAATATCGAAAACAAAAGGCAAGGAATACAATGGAAAATTAACAACACAATTCTTAATTATCTGTCATATGCTGACGATATATATTTGCTTTCCCACAAGCTTAGTGATCTAAAGCAAATAACCTTGGAACTCTGGCAAAGTCGGAGCAACAACATCCCCAATGCACATTTACGACAGCGCTTTTGATGCGATCGATCAATTCTGCTGTCATGGTTGCCAGATTGCTGCTTATGGTGGTACTGAGATAGACGTTAACGAATAAAAAAGCCCAGGTCATCTTTTTGCATACCAGTTCCGATTTGGCAAAGCAATAAAATCGGTAGAGCCACCCAGCTCAGAATTTTTGAGGCCAATGTATATTCAATGCTTTTATATGGGTGTACAGCTTGGAAGGTGGCCAGTGACATAACGAAACGTCTATAGACTTTCATTAACCGATGCCTTAGAAGAATTGTATATATATTTTGGCCGCAAACCATCTCTAACGCCGAATTACTAACTGCTACGAATTAAATACCAGTTGCAATGGATGTACTTAAGCGAAAGTGGCAGTAGATTGTACACACCCTACTACGCAGTGAAGACAATGTGTCTCAGTAAGCGCTAAGATGGAACCCATTTAAGCAGAATCCGAAATGAGCCAATCGAGAGTATCTTGGAATGCCTTTAGTTCTATCTCTCAAAATCGAGTTAGATGGAGATCGGCTGTTATTGGCGCCCTATGCTCCCGTGGAAGTTAGTGTAACAGTTATTTATATATATAATTCCGTCGTGGTTATGTTTAACTTAAATATCATTTTTTAAATTTTTAAACAAACATTTTTTTGTAGAGCCAGCTGAAAGAAATGTATACATTTCTTTTAGTTCATTTCCAGTAGTACACTACTTAATCACAATACTGCATTGTATCCAATGTGCGCCATAATACCAAATGAAAATTCTTTCGACTATTTAATTTGCGTGCAGCGGAAAATCAACAGAAGTTGCTGTTAGCAGTGGATGTAGATATCTTTGCTTTCTAATCAAGGAGTAAGCATACTGATCATAAACTACGAAGTTGATTCCCATGTGCAAGGTAAAGAGTGCACTAACATTTGGGGGAGTTGATAGATGCAGTGGGTCTTCGTAGTTGTGAGAGCACAGTTGGTTTACGTCGACTGGACACTTCTGTCCGGTGCCATTTGTGACGATGGAAGTCGGTAACCCTCGTTTCCACCTGCACCATAGAAGCAGTATTTGGTTTTTATGAATTTTTAGTAGTATTATTAGTGTTATATTATTATTATTATTACTGTTTGATGATTAGTATTTGTTTGAATTAACGGCCATTTTGGGCGACCTCTACCGGCAACCAGCAGGTGCAACCGTGCGCACCCCTAGCGGCCAGTAGCAGCAGCAAACTAAATAGAACAGCTGGCTTGAACAGCTGGATTGATACAACCACCTGAAACATACGACGACGGGAAAAGTATAAAAGGCGAGCACAAATAGAAATCGGGATCAGTCGGTGTCGAGCGCAGTGGCAGGTAAGTCAGAAACTACGGTGGTTATCCCGCTGTAGTCATTGGTAGTGGAGTTTGATTTCTTTGTTTGGATGGTGCTAGTGTAGAACTAATTGAACTTCCCGTGGTTATCCCGCAGGTTTTCAATCTAGTGCTACATCAGAACCAAAGGCCGAGCGTAGTGGTGTGCCCGTGGTTATCCCGCAGGTGTAAGACTACGAGTCACTTAACCCAGCGTTTCCGTGGTTATCCCGCAGATTCACTGTCGTTGGTGGCTTCACTGGGCCTCAGTCCGTGTTAGGAGCTAGAGTAGGAAGGATTGGGTTCCCCGTGGTTATCCCGCAGGTTTCCCAATCTATCCCTACGCCGAAAGCCGAGCGTAGTAGTGCGCCCGTGGTTATCCCGCAGGTGTACGACTACGAGCAACGCAGCGTTTCCGTGGTTATCCCGCAGATTCACTGTCGTTTGGTGCTTCACTGGGCGTGAGTGGAACGCGTGCTACCTACCTGCCACTGTTCAATTAGGCGATCGTACGGCCAACCCCGCATCGTAAAGCAAGCGTGCCGATCGTACGGCCAACCCCGCATCGTAAAGCAAGCATGCCGATCGTACGGCCAACCCCGTGTTCGTAAAGCGCGCGTGCCGATCGTACGGCCAACCCCGCATCGTAAAGCGAGCATGCCGATCGTACGGCCAACCCCGTGTTCGTAAAGCGAGCGTGCCCATCGTACGGCCCACCCCGCATCGTAAAGCGAGCGTGCCCATCGTACGGCCAACCCCGTTCGTATAGCCAGGCTGGTCATATCAAAGCGCAGTAGTATTCGTAGATATTTTTTATTTTGTAAATAAAGCGCTATTTGAAAGTAAACGTGTGAGTGTTTTCTTTTAAGAGGTCACAAATAAGAAATTTATTGTGACTGGACCGTGGTTAACCGGCGAGTTATACCCCAGCCGAGAAGGTTCGTTACAGTTGGCGCCCGAGCAGGGACCTCTTAAGAAAAAAGAACACTAGCGGTTGAATTCGAGACACAAAAATCGAGACATTTGTTAAAGATAAACTTAAAGAAAAGCGAAAAATAAATAATAATAATAATAAAAAAAAAAAAAAAAAAAAGTCATTTTTTTTTGTAAAACCAGCACGACTGGTAGCAAGTAAAATAAACTTTGAAAAAAAGAAAAAAAAAATGTCAACGGGAGCCGACGCAATTGAAGACGGTCGGCCTTCCCGTAACAAAAATTACATCCTTCACCAACGTGACCTGCCTATAACGCGAAGAAACGCAGTTAACGGCCACGATTATAATCAACAACATCGCCATTACGGCTGTGTTGGACACCGGCGCTAGCCGAATTTTCATCCTCCAAAACTTCATCCGACGACTCACACCATCCCCGACGTATCACCAGGAAGAACTGGACATCATGCTAGCCAATGGAGCCGTGTGTCGGGTCTCAAAAGCTATAGAACTCACAACAACACTGGGGAAGCGAACCAGAAAGTGTCGTTATCTCGTGATGCCCAACGCCAGTGAAGATGTCATTTTGTGGCTCGAGTTTCTGCGGAATTTTGATACGAGCATACAAATTGAGGGACTGACGCTGAACTGCTCTAGTTTTGAAACGGGAACACAACCACCACCTTCCGTGGAAGCACATTATCCTGCCACCTGTGGGGTGGCAAAATCGTACGATGAGCAGCATGCAGAGCCAGTGACAGCAGAACACCCTAAATTAAGGAAGCCGCACGCAGTCTGCAACGTTCCCACGCGCAAGTGTAAATGGCTCGACAGGCTGATTTGTGAGGTGCACGAAAACCCAGACAAATATGCTGATTACGCACTAATCAACAACCAGCTCTACCGAAATTTCCCACGACAGATGAACGATGAGGACAGTACGCCGTGGAAGCAATGTGTGGCCTCTCAAGAAGGACGCGCGTCCTAGAGGAAAACCACAATAACTTCACAGCCGGTCATTTGGGGGTGCGAAAGACGACCCTCCGTGTTGCAGGTCGTTGTTACTGGCCAGGAATGTCCCGTGATGTAAGGAAGCACGTAAGACATTGCCAGTCCTGTCAACATTTTAAGGTGAATAAACGGAAGCCAGCAGGTGAAATGTTGACCAAAACCGCAGAGGGAGACGAAACCGAGATGTGGGGAAGGCCCGCTCTGCGCCTAGCATGCAGCTCCTCGGACCAGGCGGCGCCTGACTCCCCGAGCCTGTCAATTTATACCTCCTTATCGCTAGACTCAGTAAACCTATTAAGCCTCACGAGTATCGGTACGACATCATCACCCCCCAACGACAACCGTCATGATCCAAGCCCAGCCATTGTCCCTATGCCACCGTCTGCAACCGCGACCCAGGCACTCGATGGCCCAGACCGCACGCCAGCGATGCCGATCCTAGACGTCAGCGGGTCGCCGGGTGACGGACCAGGAATCACGTGTGCACCATGGTCGGAGGACCTAAAACACATAGTGGAGACTTCACTGCAAGCACGCCAGCCCGGCCACCAGTTAAAGTCTATCCACCGTAGCGGCCAGAAGTCATATATGAAGGAGGGAGCGTTCAAGTAGAGGCTCTGCCGTGAGAGGAAGACAACCGCCCGTGACGAAGAGGGGATGTGTGACGATGGAAGTCGGTAACCCTCGTTTCCACCTGCACCATAGAAGCAGTATTTGGTTTTTATGAATTTTTAGTAGTATTATTAGTGTTATATTATTATTATTATTACTGTTTGATGATTAGTATTTGTTTGAATTAACGGCCATTTTGGGCGACCTCTACCGGCAACCAGCAGGTGCAACCGTGCGCACCCCTAGCGGCCAGTAGCAGCAGCAAACTAAATAGAACAGCTGGCTTGAACAGCTGGATTGATACAACCACCTGAAACATACGACGACGGGAAAAGTATAAAAGGCGAGCACAAATAGAAATCGGGATCAGTCGGTGTCGAGCGCAGTGGCAGGTAAGTCAGAAACTACGGTGGTTATCCCGCTGTAGTCATTGGTAGTGGAGTTTGATTTCTTTGTTTGGATGGTGCTAGTGTAGAACTAATTGAACTTCCCGTGGTTATCCCGCAGGTTTTCAATCTAGTGCTACATCAGAACCAAAGGCCGAGCGTAGTGGTGTGCCCGTGGTTATCCCGCAGGTGTAAGACTACGAGTCACTTAACCCAGCGTTTCCGTGGTTATCCCGCAGATTCACTGTCGTTGGTGGCTTCACTGGGCCTCAGTCCGTGTTAGGAGCTAGAGTAGGAAGGATTGGGTTCCCCGTGGTTATCCCGCAGGTTTCCCAATCTATCCCTACGCCGAAAGCCGAGCGTAGTAGTGCGCCCGTGGTTATCCCGCAGGTGTACGACTACGAGCAACGCAGCGTTTCCGTGGTTATCCCGCAGATTCACTGTCGTTTGGTGCTTCACTGGGCGTGAGTGGAACGCGTGCTACCTACCTGCCACTGTTCAATTAGGCGATCGTACGGCCAACCCCGCATCGTAAAGCAAGCGTGCCGATCGTACGGCCAACCCCGCATCGTAAAGCAAGCATGCCGATCGTACGGCCAACCCCGTGTTCGTAAAGCGAGCGTGCCGATCGTACGGCCAACCCCGCATCGTAAAGCGAGCATGCCGATCGTACGGCCAACCCCGTGTTCGTAAAGCGAGCGTGCCCATCGTACGGCCCACCCCGCATCGTAAAGCGAGCGTGCCCATCGTACGGCCAACCCCGTTCGTATAGCCAGGCTGGTCATATCAAAGCGCAGTAGTATTCGTAGATATTTTTTATTTTGTAAATAAAGCGCTATTTGAAAGTAAACGTGTGAGTGTTTTCTTTTAAGAGGTCACAAATAAGAAATTTATTGTGACTGGACCGTGGTTAACCGGCGAGTTATACCCCAGCCGAGAAGGTTCGTTACACATTGTAGGCTAGTTGGTAGTGATTCCCGCCATTGACTCTGGTCTCCTGTAGATAAGCGTAGAGCTTTACGGACTTAGCATAAGAAAAACACGATTATTGCTATAAGAGTATTTATTTTACATAACTTACTTTTTAAGTGCAATAACTCATTAATTAAAAAAGTGATACATTAAATTAAAACGCATTGTTATTTTATCTTACACTGATAGAAAAGCATCATAGCGCTGATGTATTTTGAAATCAGCACTTTGACAAGAGTCTTCACTTTTGACCCCATGACACTTTCCATCATTGTGATGCCAGCCTTAACATCACTTGACCAAATTGTCATCAGGGTCAACAATTTAAGTTATGTCATCAATGGGATGACACATTGGCATCTCAGAAATTACGAATCTGAGTCGGTTTTAAAAATCATGTCATCAGTGTGATGACAAACTGTCATCAAATTGAGCCATTGTAATTGACCTTAAGTAAAATTGAGAGAATATCATTATTAACGTACCCATTACACATGTTTGTTTAATTTTTATGGTATTCCGCCCTTTGTTTGCAGAACTCTCAATTATTGAACGCCAGCAGCATGCCCGAAATGGTTTTCGTAATCAATCTACTTGGAAAATTTGATGTATTTAATTAATTAATTTAAACAAATAGAATATGAGAATTATTGCTTCTTATTTTACTTTTTAAGCATGAAACTAATGTTAATAATACACAAAATGTGGCATCGAATTGATGTCACTGTAGTCATAACATAGATGATGCATTAAATATGACAACATTTTATGATGACGTTCGTCATTGGATTTATGTCACTTTTTGTCTCATTGATGCCACTTGTAATAACATTGATGTCACAAATCTGATGAAAGGCCATCATCATTATGAAGATGCATTTTTCTATGAGTGTAAAGAAACCTTTTTGGGAAGTACTGTAGAATTATTTAAGGAAAGAAAAAACAACTGTCTACTCTAAAATTCGAATCCGAGATGAGATTTATGTGTTGTTTCCAGGTGACAGACAACTGATTGTGTAGGAAAATTTATATGAAAAGCACTCAAAAAACTGAGTGGTTTTCATATAAATTTTACTACACAATCCATTGCCTGTCACCTGGAAACAGCACATTAAACTTGAAACTTTATTTTTTTACAAAATCTTGCAAAACATGCATAACCTTATTTTTTAAACAAAAAGCCTAAAAACCTGCGATGTTCATAAAATATCTAGACTACTTTAGAGCTTATTTTGCTTTTGATAGAATATAAAAAAAATTAATCGTATTTCCCCTTCTCAAATGTATTTTAAGACATGTCAGCCGGAAGCAACTTCCTTCGTCTTAACCATTAAAATAAGAAAAATTTCCCAAAGATTTCCCGGTATAAATTTATCTGCTACCCCCAATACTAACTTTAATTAATTATAAATATTGTTTTAAAACTAAATTAAATATCAACTAAGTGGAATCAACTATTGGTTTGTGAAAATACTTTGAGTTTTATTTTTTGGTCTAAATAATTTTTACTTTTTTTTGTAGTTATTTTTGCTATTTAAAAAAAAAAACAAAAAAAGTGATTTTTAACCTTGCAAACGTTTTTAGTGACAAACTTACAAAACAACGACAAAAATTTTTAAATGAAAATGCTAAAAAGAGGAAAATCAAAAGAACGAGTAGCAAATAAATTACTGATGATGACGTCGAGGACGCTGATGGTTACGTTGGTTATACTTCCATTTGATGATGTTGATTGTTGTACAGGTTTGTTGTTGCAGTTGTTAGTGTTGCTGTTGATGATGATGAGACTGCTGTTTGCTGATGACAAAAGAGGCTTATGAGGCTATTGCGTGACCTTTGAACAATCACTCAACTAAACAACAAGAACGCAAAGAGTAGGACAATGTTTTTCTGTTTATTTTAATTAGTAAAAACTGCTGTTGTATTAAATTTTTTTTTCTTTTTTTTACTTTTTTGTTATTTAAAGTTTACATTTACCTTAGGCCATCAACCAAAATCATCATTGTCAACCTTTGTCAAAAGCTTTTTTTTTTTTTTTTTGGTTGCTGCCTGGCAAAAATATAAACCAACAACCGACAAAAAAAAGAAAAGCGTATACGCTCTAAGTGGTGTGTATATTTACATTCCCCTGAGCGAAATTCTACTTTTAAAACAACTAAATATACATACATACAAACACCCTGCGAGCTTTTAGAAGATTTTTGGTCATACGGCACTTCTGGACGATTAAGAATATAGTATTTTATACATTTTGCAGAAACAAATTACAGGGTGGTCCAACCATAATGCACGATGTTAATTGTGAGTCACACCTTGACGTTAGTTTTTTGTTTGTTGCCGTGTTTGACAAATTCAACCATGAAGAGGCACACAATTGAGCAGCGCGTTTTTGAAGCCTTTTACGAAAATGGGCGCACAAATCAAAATGCATATCGTGCACTTCGTGATTTTTTTGGTCAACATAATCGACCTCAGTGGATTCGTAAACAAGCAGAATTGCCGAAAATGAGAATCCACGAGTGATCGTTGAAAGCCCGATGTATCCACAAAGACTAGCTGTTTTGTCCGGTTATAAGGCAGTACTTCTTCGAAAATAAGGTCGGCCAAGCAGTTACCGTGAATGGTGTTTGCTTTCGCGAGAAGATAACGGACTTCTTGTTGCCAGAAATTTATGATATGGACCTGCGCGATATGTGGTTCCAACAGGATTGTGCCACTTGGTACACAGCCAACGTATCAATGACTCTATTGTGCGAGAGATTCAATGGTCGTGTAACTTCACGTTGTTAATTGACATACACGATCATGTGATTTCACACCGTTGGACTTCTTTATTTGGGGATTTTTAAAAGAAAAAGTGTAGGTCAGTAAGCCAAGAACAATTCAAGAGCTAAATGATGAGATAATTCGTACATTATCGACATTTAACCTCAATTATGAGTTATTGAAAATATATACCTTTGGATATATGTAGGTATGCCACCAAATCCGTCATAGATCTTTCTGTCATAATAAAAAAATTCGCTGAAATTTTTTTGTTTTATTTACAATTAACATCTTACGTTTTGTTTACACCACCCTTTGCATTGCATACGTCCCATTGACTGTAGTCTTCTTCGTCACTTCTGCACGATAATATTAACAAAACGCACAGTTTCAATAGACGAACACAAAAAATTGCATAATGAAGCTGTGTACATAATTTGTTTCGAAAAGAACAAAACAAAAATCAAAAACATTTCATTCAGCATTCAACAACTAGAATTATGTGAAATATTTACTCAATAATGTAATGTAATACTTACTCAAATAAAATCAACATTTGATTTCAGAAATGAAATGTATATATTATTTCCCAGGAAAAAGTTTTTGAAGTTTGGTAATAAATGACCTCAAGAAATACGTTTAACATCAATGGTTATATACTACATGATACCAAGGACCCTCGAGATAGAGCTTGTGGTGGTTCTGCCATTTTGATAAAAAATCGAGTCAAACACTACCTAATGTGTGATCATCGTGAGGATTATCTCCAAGCAACGAACATTTGTGTTGAAGAGCTGAATCGTAGCATTGTAATCTCATCTTTATACTCTCCACCTAGATTTTCAATATCAGAAAGCCAATATTGTGAATATTATAAATCACTAGGACCCTGTTTCCTGGCCGCTGGCGATTATAACGCTAAACATACCTTCTGGGGGTCACGACTAATAACACCAAAGGGTCGTGTTTTGTTTAATACAATCTCTAAAATGAATTTAAATGTTGTCGCGAGCGGCCAACCAACATATTGGCCTGCTGACCCGCAAAAAATTCCAGATGTCATCGATTTTGGCGTGGTTAAAAACATCCCCACAGAAACGATTCACGTTGAAGCTTCCCTAGAATTATCTTCCGACCACACACCTACAATTGTTACTATAATGAACCCCAATAGAATTGTATCTCCGACTGGTTACCTAGCGACGTCAGCCACACAAATAAATTGGTTAAAATATAAAAACTATCTCAGTGCCCATTGCACAGAAAATATTCCGCTCAGTACACCGGAGTATGTAGATCGCTCTATTGATAATTTTGACAGTTTTCTGAAACTAGCTGTTCAACATTCCAATATTGCCCCCAAAAAAACAAAAACTATTAAAATATATTCCACAGATGTCGAGCGTCTCTTGTCTGAAAAAAGGAGGGCACGAAGAGAGTGGCAATTGCACAGATCTCCTCAACTTAAGAACTTGCTAAAAGAGTGTACAAAAAGATTAAGAAAGTTATTGCAGACTCAGAAAACGGCTTCTCTGGAAAAATATCTAAAGGAACTTGATGCAACTCCACAATCGGACTACTCATTATGGCGTGCAGCTAGAAACCTCAAAAGGCCAGTTGTCTCTAAACCACCATTAAGAAACTTGAATGGAAGTTGGGCAAGAAATGATGTTGAAAAAGGAAATCTGTTTGTAAGTCACTTGAAAAACGTATTTACACCTAATATATCTCACAATATTGCGGTCGATTTACCACCTGTTGCTGCTAGAGCAGCTATTCCCCTAAGATTTGAGATGAGAGAAATCGAAAAGGTTATATGTGACTTAAACACTAAGAAGGCACCTGGCATTGATAAGATCAGCAATAAAATGCTATTAGAGCTACCTCGCGTAGCAAAGAAAATTATTCTTTTTATTTTTAATGCTATTTTACGCCTTGAATACTTTCCTCAAAAATGGAAGGTTTCCTTAGTTACCATGATACCAAAGCCAGGTAAAGATCATACGAAAGTTGAGTCTTATAGGCCTATTAGCTTATTATCAAATATGTCAAAGCTATTTGAGAAATTATTAGTTTCAAAATTAACACCGATTTTAAGTGAAAATAGATGTATTCCAAACCATCAATTCGGATTTAGAAGAAAACACAGCACAATTGAACAAACTCATCGAATAGTAAATGTCATAAGAAAAACATTTGAAGAAAAAAAATATTGCTCAGCACTCTTCATCGATGTTTCGCAAGCTTTTGACAAAGTGTGGCATGAAGGCTTATTACACAAATTGAAGCAAAATTTACCAGCAAACACACACAAACTGTTAGAAAGCTACTTAGTCGGTCGTCAATTTATTATTAAAGAAGGAAATTTCTTAAGTTCACCTCAGCCGATTGGCGCTGGAGTCCCACAGGGCAGCATCCTGGGCCCTCTATTATACTTAATTTATACTTCGGACATGCCAACAAATAACTACACCCAAACTTCAACATTTGCAGACGACACAGCTTTTCTAAGCGTCCACAAAAACCGTTATGAAGCATCTCGTTACCTGCAGCATCATATATTTCAACTAGAAATATGGCTAAGACAATGGAGGATAATGGTCAATGAGCAAAAATGCGTACATATAACATTCACCCTGCGCCGGGAATCTTGCCCCCCTATTACAATCAATAATCAAACTATTCCTCAACATTCGCATGTAAAATATCTCGGTATACATCTGGATCGGCGATTAACGTGGAAATGCCATATAGAGGCAAAATTAACTCAAATGAAACTAAAAGCCATCCAAATTCATTGGCTTATTGGAAGAAATTCTGTTCTTAGACTCGATTGCAAGCTTCTACTTTACAACTCTTTCTTAAAGCCTATCTGGTGCTACGGTATTCAACTATGGGGCACTGCCTCGGCCTCTAATATCGAAAAAATTCAAAGGCGCCAAAATAAACTTCTTCGTATAATCACAGCCGCCCCCTGGTATGTTAAAAACTCAAACATTCATAAGGATCTCAACGTGCCATTAGTAAAAACTATGATTACAAAATATGCAGTAAAATATTTAAAAAGACTTGAACAACACCCAAATCCTTTAGCTCGAAATATTTTAAATCATGGCGGCCACACTCGCTTAAGGAGAAGAGACACTGCAGCACTTACCCAACTAGATGAGAGATAAACACCTATATAAGTGAACAGAACCCGTGATGAAGAAAATTTTTGTCTGGCACTAACAGGACATAAATAAAGTATTAGGATAAGATTTGATAAATTATTGTTAGTTCATATCAAATATATGAAGATTCAATAAATAAATAACGAAAAAAAAAAAAAAAAAAAAAAAAAAAAATAAATACATTAAAATATGTTTTTTTATGGATAAATTGTGAAACAGCTGAAACGAGATTTGCGTTAGGTTCTTGTAGTTAGATGTAACTAAGCGCATAATGGGTTGTAGTTTTCTGATTTGAGTCAAACTTGATTCATTCTACTTAGAACATATCATTTCTAGAATTCACGTATCTGTTTTTTTAATATTTTGTCCTATTTGAAATATTTTTCAAGGAAAAAAAATTGGTCTGGGTAGACTTTTACATAAAAATGGAATTTTACCCCCCTTATTTGCTCCAATCGAATCCAAATTAGTTTCATTCGATTCAGAACATATCATTTATATATAGAATTCACGTCCCTGTTTTTTTCGATTTTTTGTTATATGCGAAAAATATTACAAGCAAAAAACAAATTTGGTCTGGCCTGACCAAGACGTTAATAATGGGGTTAAAATAACTTTGTAAAATCAAGACTAACATTTTAAGTTAAAAAAATTTAATTTTTTGTGTTTTCATACTATATCGATTAACCGTGTTTTTCGATTATCCGTGCATAGTCCGGTCCCGTGCGAGCCGGATAATCGAGGTCCAACTGCTATTAATTTACAGAAGTACACAATATATATTTTATTAAAATCAGTTAAATTTTTTCGCCTTCAAATTTGCTAATAACTTGAATACACTATTGTCGAACAAGTTCGATATAAAAAAAAAACACAAAAAAAAATTAAATTAAAAATTAGTTTTTTTCCAATTACACAAAGTTTTTTCTGTCAACAAATATTAAATACAAAAAATTCAAAAAATATAAAATAAACTAGCGCTGTGACGTGTTCGTAAACAGTACGTTCAATTCGAATTCATGTATACGGTGGTGTCGATACTACAACAAGTAGCAACACCAAAAACACAGCAATGTATTTTTTTGTTGCTTTCGTTGATCGATATGTCAAAAACACAAGCAACTTTTGACATTTCTCTCTCTAAGTAAGAAAAAAAAGTAGCACAGCTGTGCTTTCAACGCCACCTGGTAAATGAATTCGCCTTGAGTACGTTATTACTCCTGATACATATATAGTGCTTTCTTCACATTATTCATGCTGTATTGAATAATGTGTATTTAATAATAAAATCGTTACCTAAAAGGCAAAAGGCCCTATATAACATTTTGAAAATTTTACAGAAGAAGCGAAAACTATTAAATATGATAAATAACATTAAACTGTTTATAATTAATTTTTCTTCTATTTTCCTTGAAGGACCTTCGAGTTGTTTTGACAATTAGCAATGTTCCATATTATGCAAATTATTAGTTAGTCCTTTAAGCATTTTTCGCGTTATCGTTTGTAGATAGGGTCCTTTGTTTTTGGTTAATGAAATTGCTAATTTTGGTTGACAGATTTCAAAATGTTTTGTGGACATTTAAGTTGATGCAATACATCAGAATCAATGAAAAAGTCGATTTTGAATTTTTGGTTAATTAGGGCATTTTGCGTTTTAGATAACGATATGTATATCAATCTAAAATTGTTTTGTTTTTCATTTAATTTTTTTTAAATGGCTTTTTGTTTTTGTTTTTTTTTTTCAATAAAAGTTATTTAAAATAATTGCTGATTTTGATAAAGAAATTATTTAAATATTTATCAGGTAAGAAATTAGATTGGTAACTACTTATTTGGCAGCATTTGCGTAAGTAGTAATTTTTTCGCCTCCCGTAGGTAAGAAATAACTACATATTTTAAAACTCCCTAACAGTCGAAAAATAACTAGTTACAATTTAATATACTGGCAGCTAAAAAATTTCTAGTTATTTTTTGGCTTCTAACAAGTACGTTGTAAGTACTTACAAATCAACTTACTGGTAGTTAAATAATAACTAGATATTTTTTGACTTCTAGTAAGTGTATAGTAAGTACTGAATTTTGTGGACATCAGCCGAAAAATAAGTAGTGTTTATTTTTTTCCAACATTACTTGCTACCTTACCAGGTAAGTAAAGTTTTTGCTGGGTTAATTGTGATCTCGACGTAGTAATGGAAAAGGCTACAAATAGTACAAGTCGAATAGTCACAAGGGGACTGCAAGGAAGACTGGAGGTCCTAGACAACGCCAATCAACCCTGCTTGTTCAGTCGCTCATTTTCCGTTTACTTAATATCAAGTGTAAGTAATTTCAACAAAATCGGCTAATTTTGCTTTATCTTAAGTGTACCTTTGGATTCTATCTCATCTTTGGTGCAAGAAGCAAAATTTAAGTAGAGCAAACGGTTTACAAATACTGTTGTCTAAAGGTGTGTTCAGATCAAACAAATATTTGTCGAAAAAATTCAAAAAAGAGTGACCAGTAAATTAATCAAACTTTAGCTTTATTTTTAACCATTTCTAATGATTTGCTAAATTTTGTTTCACAGAAAAAGTGTTTTATCAATTAAAAAAATGGTTTCAAAAGTATGTATTTAAATTTAATTAATGTGATAATTGAATCAATTATTTTTTTAAGTTGAAAGAAAATTAAAAATGAAATTTTGATTTAATTAACATTTAAGTTGTTTTGAAATAAATTTTCAATTAAAATTTTAATTAAATAACAAAAAATCTTAATTGACTTTCTTTTTCGTTTAAAATAAAAAAATTTAAACATATAGAATTGTTGTTGGGAATTGTCAATATTTATTTAAATTTTTTGATAACTTTTTTAATTAAAATTAAAAATATTATTTATTGAAAAAAAAAAAATATTCACAATTTTACAATTTTTAGTAATAAATATAATCATTTTGGTAATAGGTGCAAAATTAACAACTTGTTTGCTTGATATTATGAATTTGGAATAAATTTGGTGATTAGAGAAGATTTTGAATTTTTTCTGTGTTCGTGGTTAACAAACTTAAACAAATGAATTTTAAAGTTATGATTGTTAGATGTTCTGATTGGCGATTATTTGAATGGAATGCCGACTTATTTTCCTAATTCTCGCTTGCAGGGCAGATACACATTAGACCGTCTCAGTTTTTATACTTTTTTCGAAATTCCTTCATGAACATCGATTTTGTTTATCTACTATAAAAACCAAGAAATTTGGTGTATAACACTTAAATATTGATGAATGGGAAGTGGTCTTTTAAATCGTTTTTTAATTTTTTTAGGCAAAATACCTTTTTTTCAAAAAATGGAAAAATCTTGATTTAGTAATTTGCGTCAAACTCAAGCAGTTCTGAATGGATTTGAACATCATTTCATGCATTAGAAAGCTTATTAAATTTCCTAAATGTTTCTTAAAGCAATATTGCCATTTTGTTTGATGGTTTTTTATTCATAGCATTACAAATTCAGATTTTCAAATATAAACTTAACATTTTTTTTAATTTTTGCTTACCTTTTCATATATAAAAATTGAACGAGGCAAAACTTTTATATTCTGTAAATGCAGTATGGTAGGAAATTTTAAAATAAAGATTTTGGTGTAAATAACAGTCGTATTCTGTTAAGAAAAACTGCAGTTTTAGTTGAAATATTGAAAGTTGTTTATTTCTAAATATAAAAAAAAAAAATAATATTTTGGTAATAACTTTTTTGTATCTGAACGGATTTTTCCGAGTTTTTCAGCAAATATGTTTTACTAAAGATTTCCGATCTTTTTATATATTAGACGTATCCATAGGTCACATAACAGCTCTAAAATTTAAGTTTTTAAAAAATGGATGCTTTTTAGCCCATTTTTGGAGTATTTTGCTAATAACTTAACCATTTCTTAACCAATTTGGCAGATTTATATACCCACGTCTTAAGGAAGAAATTTACCATTCCAATTTTAAAATCTTTATTTTAAAATTTCCTACCATACTGCATTTACAGAATATAAAAGTTTTGCCTCGTTCAATTTTTATATATGAAAAGGTAAGCAAAAATTAAAAAAAATGTTAAGTTTATATTTGAAAATCTGAATTTGTAGTGCTATGAATAAAAAACCATCAAACAAAATGGCAATGTTGCTTTAAGAAACATTTAGGAAATTTAATAAGCTTTCTAATGCATGAAATGATGTTCAAATCCATTCAGAACTGCTTGAGTTTGAGGCAAATTACTAAATCAAGATTTTTCCATTTTTTGAAAAAAAGGTATTTTGCCTAAAAAAAATGAAAAAACGATTTGAGAGACCACTTCCCATTCATCAATATTTAAGTGTTATACACCAAATTTCTTGGTTTTTATAGTAGATAAAGAAAATCGATGTTCATGAAGAAATTTCGAAAAAAAATGAAAAGTGAGACGGTCTAACACACATACATACACACATATCGAACACAATGTTTATTTCGTTGTTTTTTATGTTCCAAAAAAAAAAAAAAAAATTGTTGAAAAAACGAACTTTAAACTGGAAAGTATGGAATTTTTTTTTATCAATCTGAAAAGTATGGAATGCTTAATGCTAATAGCCTTATGCTTGTACAGCTAGTTTAAAAAGTGGACGTTTAATTTTAAAACACAAAGAAAACACTCAATCCAAATTGTTTAAAAGGGATATTCGGCCTTAGTCTGAGTGTCGTTGTCGTAGACGAAAGCCAGTCGTTTTAAATAATTGGTATTATGTTTGTCGACACAAATACTACAAATTTTCTATGCGTTATTCGATGTCATTGTCGTTAGTTTATCTTGATATCTACAAAAATGTCAAACAACTACGACTTCGACTATGATAACGACTATCGCAACAAGACCGATTAAATTATTGAAATATTTTCGCTTATCGGTTCGCAATTGATATATTTCGTCCATTTACAATACTAAACATTAATTTTAAGCAGAATTTTTTGAGATTGTAGCTGATGTCGTGACCAAACTCTTACACTAATAAAATTATTACAGTAACTGATTGTGGGTTATTCGTTTTTTGTACTAATAAAATTTAATAAAAATATCGTTATTTTACGAATAACTTTATTTTTTAACATAGATGTTTGTTATTTAAAAAACAAACTTTAAAAAAATAATAATTTACCGTACTTATATTGTTATTTAGTTTAACTTTTTGTTGGTTAAATTATATATTTTTAAAGCCGCATAGTCACCATTTAGACAGGGAAACATTTGGAAGGAAAACATCTGGAATTCTCTTTTGTTTTTCATCAGGTACGTTCATAAGACGTAGCTGTTGAGCTCAACTGCTAGAAAACTGTTGACAACGGTTGAGCCGAACATTTTCGTCTTAGAAACGGCATTATGAGTATAATGCAAAATTAACAGCTGATAAACATAAACAATTGAAAAAAAATAAGCACAACATGTTGACTTTAGGTAGCTAAAAAATTTTATGATGGAATAAATGGCCTTAAATACCCAACTGTTGTGTTGAGCGGAAGTGCTCAACTATGCGTTTCTAAGACAAACACTAAACGGTTACACAACAGTTACGCCTTATGAACGTGCCCATTATCGGTCAGACAGACGAACATGTTGCCGGCAACATTCTGTTTCTCAAAAAGCAAAGCAAATGTCAACAAAGAAATTGAGAACAAAACGTCTCGCCGAGTACCGAATAAAAACCATACTCTCTTCCCCACCGGTAATATGCTTCCAAACTAAAGGGTTCCCTGTCTTAATGGTGACATATGGCGTGACTTCAACCTATAGCAGGCCAGACAGACTCCATTTTATGCAAACAAATGCATCGTTGGCTGAGGCTTACACCTTACACGACATTGGATCTTTTTAATCGGACCAAATGTGCGAATCTTGGTTTTTGAAAACTATAGCAAATTATAAGCAATACGGGTAGATTGTGGCAATCGGTTAAACATTTGCTTTAATTTCCAAATAGAAGCGCCTTTTAAGTTAGTTTTTTACAAGAGCTCATCCAATTTTTATATGTTTTTTTTTGTATATATATAAAATACTATGTATATATATAAAACACTAGCCATCCCCGCGATGTTTCCTACTCAGAGTTATTTTTTGACTAACTTTAGGGTCGCAGAGGCATAAATAACATTTCTGTCTTCTATTAGTCCTACACTCAAAATATTATGTAGGTAAAATCAACCTAAAATTAAATATAAAACAAATGAAAATTCATTTAAAACCCGGTCAACTCATTTTTTCTTCAAATCATACTAAAAATCATTTTATTTTTAAATGTTAAAAACAACTTAGTAATTGCAGTAAAAATGACTGTTTTTATCATTTGTTTCCAAATTTTAACTATCAAAGAAACAAACTACAATTTCCTTAAAAATTACTGATTTCAAATTTTAACTATAAAAAAAAACAAACTACAATTTCCTTAAAAATGACTGATTTTAACTTTTGTTTTCAAATTTTAACTATCAAAAAAATAAACTACAATTAGATATTTTCGGAGAGGCAGTAATTCTTCCTATGCCCACTTCTTAGTCCTAGTTTTAAAAAAAATAACAATCCTACGTTTTCAATTTCATCAAAATCGGTTCAGTCAAAGGACGATCGACGGACAGAGTGGAGGGTGAACAGCGTACTTACGTTAAAATGGCTTTGAGTTTCTTTTGAGTACGGAAACTATGGCTTTAATAGCTATTTAGGGGAACCTTATATAGCCTATGTCCTTTTTCATTTTGCTGAAAAAAATTTTAAAATTGGGCCGGCAGTTCCGGAAATTACCTGTTACAAACATACAAACATGCAAACTTTTGAGCTTTATAATATTAGTATATACACGCAGAGAAAAAATATGGCTAGGCATAGTTACGGCAACTACACTATGTTTATTGTAACAATATATTGTTGTCGTACACAAAATATTGTTATTTTAATTTAATATCAACAATATTATAGTTACTGTAAACATGTCAATGTTTATCGCAATTATGAATTTAAGTATGACTCACTGAAGAATAATAATTTTTATAACAACTAAATAATGATAACTTTGAAAACATATTATATTCCTCACAACTATTTAATGACATTTAATAGCCATAACATGATAACTTTCTATACGTGTACTCATAATATGTTTAAGATGCAAACAAAATATCTTTACTCTAATAATATTTTGAATCGCCATTTGTAAAATAATTTTGCATTAGTTGTGTCGTTTGTTTTACATATCGTCGGTTGATAATTTAAATGTCGTATGTGGATTTTTGGGGTTTTGAGTTAAGATCGATTGCTTAGGCTTTCCGACCTGATCTTTAATTTGGCGTAATCATACGGTTTTCGAGATATGGAGTGTTGAGAATTGCTGAAGCAATTTTCAAATTAAATGTGTTCAAACTCAATTTACTTGAAACTATCGGAATCCACATACGACAATTAAATTATCAACCGACGATATGCCTATCGAATTATTTGTTATTCAGTGGTTAAATAATTAAAAAAAATACCCATTAGAAAACCAAGTTTGAAAAAATTGCAAAGTGTCACAAAATAAAATATCAATGCTAAAAAAATTTTAAGATTGTTTGAAAATGGTGCAAAAATATTGACCATTTATTTGTGTTATTTTAGAGAAAAATAATGAAAATTCTATAAAATAATTTATAAATAATTTTGACCTACGACAAAAACAGGTTAAAATTATTATGTTAATAGTAAAAATATTATTCATTGAAATTTTTTTTTCAAAATTTTTAAATTTTTAGTAATCAATAGGTGCAAAATCAACAAATTGTTTGCTTGATATTAAGAATTTGGTATAAATTTGGTGATCGGAGAAAATAAGTATGTTTATGTTGATGTAAAATATCTTTAACAGTTTTACGTTAAGGTTGCCAGTAAGTAAATAAGTATAAATATATGTAACAGGTGGTTAAATTTTAAGGGCCGATGTTGAATGTGAACCACACCTAAACGTCAAGTTTTCTTCTGCATTTCATTTGACATTTTTCAATTTCAGATTAGCTCAATTTGAACTATGGAAAGATGCACAATCGAGCAACGCGTTAAAGTTATTCAGGCTCAATATGAAAATGGGAGTTCAAATCAAAATGCATATATTAAAAATCTTTTTCGGGTTTAGATTAAATCTACATGATAATAATATGATTACTTCTTAACTTATTATGATTAGCATGACAATAATATGATTACATTATATTATAATAGGATGTTATAAAATAAAATTAGTATTAAGGGAAAAATATTATGATGTAATATTACGAATATATTTATTCATAACATGATTCAATAATAATCGCAATATGTTGACTACAATCATGGATCTTATCATAATATGTTGCTCTTAGAATATGTTTACAACAACCATGTTTTTTATTTATGTGTATATGGAAAGCAATATACCCTAAATATCTGATTTTTTTAGTGTTATTTAAGCTCAGCTTATTTGTTCAAAACTACGATATTCATTTTGTACAAAAAATGTCCTTTATTTCTTTTTCATTTACCATTTATAATTTTCTTCCATTTTCTTTTTAACTAATAATAACTAAAAAAAACATTATGTCATATGCAGTAAAATATTCAGAAGTTGGGAAATAATTAAACACATTCAAGCAGCATTAAAAACACAACATCAAACTGCTATTGCAGTAGTAAAGAAATCTGATTTCTAATGCAAAAACTTCATTGTTATCCTAAACAATTTAATTATGATATTCTTGTTAAGGTCAGTTGCCTGCAGTATTTAATGATCTAGAAGTTAACCTTTTAAATTGAATATTATCACAAAGCTCAACAAAGTTTTAACTTATATTTTTATCTGAGTACGTACTATGGGATATTTATTCCTGACCACTGATATAACAAAAATACGTGAATGAACACTTTCTATCATATCTCAATTTTAAGATAAATTGCAAATTGCAATTATGCATTCCTGCGGTATAAACTTTCCGCAAACTTTTTTAACATCTCTGTTTCGAAAATTTCAGAGTTGATATTGTGTCAACTGTTGGTAAAAAAAAAACATTTAAAACAAGTTGTAAAAATTGTTGAGAGTAATAATTTTTTTACAAGAGAAATTTATATAAAATATACACAGAAAAAAGTGTTTTGTCAATTAAAAAAATGGTTTAAAAAGCATTTAAATTTAATTAATGTGATAACAAAATCAATTATTTTTTAGGTGAAAGAAAATTAAAAATTTAATTTTGATTTAATTAACATTTCATTTGTTTTGAAATAAATTTTCAATTAAAATTTTAATTAAATAACCAAAAATCTTAATTGACTTTTTTCGTTTAAAATAAAATAATTTAAACATGTAAAATTGTTGTTGGGAATTGTCAATATTTATTTAAACAAATTAACACATTGATTGAAATGGCAAAGTTTTTTGATTAAAATTAAAAATATCATTTATTGAAAATATTTTTTCAAAATTTTAAAATATTTAGTAATCAATATAATCATTTTGGTAATAGGTGCAAAATCAACAACTTGTTTGCTTGATATTATGAATTTAGAATAAATTTGGTAATTGGAGAAATTTAATAAATTTAATAAGGTTTCATCGAAATCATACCGTTGTGTGTGTTTTTTTTTTTAACTTTACTCTTAAAACCGTAAAACTGATAGCCCGTTATGAACCTGGTCATAATTTTTTTTGTACTAAACAGTGTTAAAAATTTAAAGCATCGCCTTAAACTAAAGCTCTATGCCTTGAAAAAGCCATAAATTCTTAAGATTTTTTTTTGCGTACAACTAACCCAAAGCGAATTCATGCAGGTGACATTTGCGAGTCATCTGTTTATTTATTTTTGTGTATACTTTGTTTACATTTTGTGAAAAAATTAGCTAAAATTTAAAATTCAATAAAAATCTAAATAGTTGAAAAAAACTTATTTAAATTTTATAAAACAAAAAAAAAGTGAATCTAAAATCAAGGAATAAAAAGCACGTAAGGAATAAGTGGAGCCACAAAAAATTTGCAATACAGGAGAAAGCTTTACCTTCTAAGGCAATTGTGTATATTTTATAACCAAAAAAAATCCCTTGTTTATGTTTTCATATATATATATATATATATATATATATATATATATATCATACATAATTTTGGCATTCACTCTAACTTTTTACAAAAACAAAATACAAAGTATTTTTAAAAAAAAGGGATAGCATAACTTTATCTCATGATGCGGTCACCTGTATGAATTCGCCTTGAACTAACCCAGAAAAAACTAGGTAATGACTTGAAATTTCTGAACAACTTACTTTTCAATGACTACTTCATACCATCTGCATTACACAGAAGTAGTTAAGTAATGTCATATAATGGCATAATGGCATATAATCTGATACATAACCACTTGTTTATGAGTTGATTAACGAAATTTATAATTAATTCATAATAAAATACAATTAAGACTTGATTTATTCAAATCTAATACAAATTGATATTTAAATATTTGTTCTTACAATTTGAATTTTTTTCTTTGTTATAAATGAATATAAATTTGAATATGAAAAATTTAAATACTTAATTGGTCTTTGTATGTATTTTAAAATGAAAACTATGAATAAAAACTACACTTATCAATCAACCAAACGATATTATAACGATATCGTCTGGGTGATATAAATTAAAATATATGATATCGATCTTGTATCATAAACGATTGTATTTAACCCAAAAAGATTACCGTCTTGATCTGGCCAGACCAAATTTGTGTTTTGCTTGTAATATTTTTCGCATATAACAAAAAACCAGAAAAACAGGGACTTGAATTCTATAAATTGTATGTACTGAATCGAATGAAACTAATTTGGATGCGATTGGAGCAAATAAGTGGGGTTAGATTCCACTTGTATGTAAAAGTCTATGAAATTACCCTGTTGGTCTGGCTAGACCAAATTTGTTTTTCCTTGAAAGATATTTCAAATAGAATAAAATATTAAAAACACAGATACGTGAATTCTAGAAATGATATGTTCTAATTTTAAGGAATCAAGTTTGAATAAAATCAGAAAACTACGGCCCATTATGCGCTTAGTTCAATCTAACTACAAAAACCTAACGAAAAACTCGTTTCAGCTGTGATAGATGCGAAATAGCAATGTTCGAAATTAGAGACTAAATTTTCGATGACTTGGATATGGAAAAAAATAATGAAATAATAAAATTATATAATAAATTTGTATAATCTAAAGTAATTAGCATACGTTCAATAAAAAAATATATTTATTTACTTTTTATTTAGTTTAGACCAAGAGGAGAACTTAGTGGTAAAAAGTTACCGAGAATCCTAGGGTTAAATTGTACCTTATAATATTGTTTTTCCATGAACATATCATATCGTTTTTGCAATCATATCGTTATCTGGTTTATTGGGTATGAATATGTCCCTGATGCAGGGTAGTAAAATTTTGCATTAGAAAGCATATTAAATTAAAGACGAAATTTGTTTGATAAATTCAGTTTTGTTGATAACAATGTGAAGTATCTATTTGTAAGCAGATGTGGTAATGACTTATTTAACTCCCAATTTGTAAGCGAATGTGGTAATGACTTATTTAACTCCCAATTTGTAAGCGTGGGTGGTAAGTACTTGCCTCCAATGACATCACCGTGTTAAAATAATGAGTTAAAATGCCAATGTATAAGAAGAGAAAAGTAGTTACATTAGCTTTTTAACTCATTACTTTGCAATGTAAGTTTTTGCTGGAAGTTGTCAGATGTGGCGGTAATTTAACGTTTTTGACGACTGATTGAAGGCACATCGAGACTAATATTAAACCGATTTGACGCATAAACATTACGGCAAAATATAAAAAATTACCACAACCCAACCATATTTAAAATTCGATGTAAAGTTTTACTAAAACAAAATAAAAAAAAAAATAATGGCAAATTTTCTGTAGCATAAGAATTTTTGCGCATTTCTGTAAATGACTGTAGGGTAGTTTTCCCTTCCATCTTGACCTTGTCATCCGCATATAAACTAAACTAAACATTTGTCTAATTGCATAATATTCCATCTGTTGTGGAATTTTGTTATTGAAAAAAAATGTTCGTCCTTTAATACACAAGTTGTTGACACAGTCATCATCGTTGTTAGATTACAGCAACGGCACCGAAACAAAAACAATAACAAGAAATAAACTAACGAAAACCATTTTACAATTAAATGTTTGGTAAATAAATGTGTTACTAACTATTTAGTTATTCTAACATCAACTGCATAATATGTATATATTCGTATGCGCATACATGCTTATAAGTATGAACGTATGCAAAAAAGTATGTACGAGTAAATTTGTACTGACTAATTGTCTAAATGACTGGCTATATGACTGCATTCTCGTTGTCGTTGTTGGCGTTCTCATTCTCGGCATCATCATAATAATAATTGTTTGGTAAATATTGTAAAACACAAACAGATGTAACCATTTCTACTTAATTATTTGTTCATGAAAAGTTTTTGTGAGTTAGTGTGTGTGTTAGTGCAACTCTTCAGTAAATATATGCAGTATATTTGTTTGTATTGAGTTTATCCTTAGCATGGATTTTTTTTTTTTTTTTTGCAAAAATACAAAATTTTGTTTTTTAGTTTTTCTGTATGTCATATTTGCCGTGTTTTTTGTTTTGCCTGTAACTGCATGTAATTCAAACTCTTCATTGTTCAAGTTTTAGATTAAACAAATGAGTTGCAGTTAAATTGTAATTAATTTGTGAGTTTTTTCTTTCTCATCATGCATTCGTTTTTATTTGCTAGATTGCCTTTGGGTTACAAAAAGTTTTACTTTTACGGTTTTTATTATTTTTTGGATTTGGTTTTTGTTGCTAATACAACTGGATTCTAAATTTTGTTTGATGTAAATAAAGTTATGCAGTTTTATGAAAATTTTTGCAAAAGGAAATTAAAACATATTTTTGTGAAATGACACAATTTTCTTACGATACGTTTGCGATTGTATTGGTATATGGTTTTAGATTCCAGACCCAGTTGAAGTATACTGATGGACTCAGAATCTCTTTATGTCTAAAGACCCTGCAAACAATTTCGATCGAAAAATAATCTAAATAGTTTCCCCATTTAGCAAAAATCTATCGCTTTTGCTATTCAATTCTTATTGATGTAGTTACATCGTTCGGGAAGAAGTATCCCACTATGGTAATATTAACTTCAGAAATCCACTTAGTGTCTACATTTGTAGACGAAATAGTGCGCATTGGTAGTTTAATATCAATTAAATTTAGTAGTATCGCTTTTGGCTCCAAAAAGCACCCTTTTGAAGTTACATTTTTTCTTATTGTTCTTTATAATAAAAAGTGGGCCATTTTACTATTTATCTTTGTTTGATTTTGTAAGGGAAATCTAAGTAAAATATAAAATAAATGAGCTTAAAGTTAAACAAATATTACAAAATCTACAGTACATTTAATCAAAATAGCTGTTAATGCTTTAAAGTTAAAAACCTAGTGTGGACAAATTTTGTTAAAGGAATTTTCAGAAAATCACAAATTTGTTCAAACACTAACTTTGTAAACTTTCATCATATTATAACTAGCATATCCTTTTATTGCTTTACAAAACTTATTTAACAAATTTTCTTCACTAATAACGTTGATCTTCACTAGAAAAATTAAACAAAAACACTAAATTTCACACAAAAATTTTTAAAGTCATTAAATAAACAAACAGTTTAAAAAATCGCTTATATACTTTAAAAAAAGATAATTATTAAATTATTATTTTAATTTTATTTTCATTTGCTCTAAAAAAATTTGTATGAAGAATTATTAAAAATTTACCCAATCTAACCGAGGAATAGGTTTGGGCTGTTTTGTGCACTCATTTATACAACTTTCGTGAACTAGAACGCTTTTCGCTAACATTTGGATTCCGCGGAGTCCTCATTTTAAGTACATACGTAACTATAACTATTTCATTTTTCAAATATTAAAAATTCCACTTTATTTTACATCATTTTATAAATTTATATTATTTCACATGCACGTAGCACCGATCACATGGCAACATAAATGCTAACTGTGCTCTTTTACGCATTTTCCTTTTGTAGTATTCACTATTAAACAGCAAATCGTTGCAAAGAAGTCAATATAGTATGGGAATTGTTCAGTTGTGCTATTGTTGTAATTATATAACTGTTACAATTATCTGAACAACTCATTAAAGTGACGAAAAAGTATAATTTGAGAACTCATAATTCGATTCTAACGTATTTTGTTGTTGTTAAATTCCGAAAAATCTACTGTTTAACTACCAAATGTGACGAAGTAGTTAAAATTCGTAGATAGTCGAAAAACACTCTACCAATTGCTTGGAGGGGATGTTCATCGAGTGATGTTGTAGACTTTTTTGAAAAGTCCCTATACAGCCCACGCGCTCAAACAATTGTGACTACTAAAATCTCTACAACTTTTAAATAAAGTCATTGGTGTTAAAGTATGTACACGCAGAGAAAAGATATGTTTAAAAATGGTCACCTCCAACAAAACTATTTTTAAAGAAAATTTTAAACAAATTATGTTTAATTCAACCATATTATTGTAACCGACAACCATATTATTGTTAAATTGGTTCTCCATCAAGAAGTCACAACCATATTATCGTTGTCTTTAAACATATTTTGGTTAAATATGACAATAATTTGTTTTTAATTTAACAATAGTATTTTCCTCTTTTCCAAGAGCAACATGCTATGTTTGAAAACCAACAATGCTATTATAAGTGTTAAGCATATTTTAGTTATTATTAACCAAAACATGTTTGGATGCAACCATAATATGGTTGTGGCTTCTTGATGAAGGTCAAATTTAACCATAATATGTTTGTCGGGGACAAAAGTATGATTTAATTAAACATAATATGTTTAACATTTTTCATTTAAAATAGTTTTGTTGGAGGTGACCATATATAAACATGTTTTTTAAACATTTTTTTTAAAGTTATTATACATGCAAACATACCTTTAATTCAGTTATTTTTATAAACTTAAAAAAGTGATATTCACTTTAAATCACATTTAGTTTGTTGGTTAAAAAAAAGCAAAACCAAGAAAAATATGTTTGTATTTTGTACCTTTGAATTTTATTTGGATACAAGAAAAATTAATTGTTTGTCCGTATTAGTTTTAACTTGTGATTTGCTAACAATCATACAGTTTTAAGGATACCATTTTTTTAAATGATTTTCGGTGAACTGCAGCGTTTCATATATATTTTTTAAAAAAAATTCTTATGTCTGAAAAAACATTTTTTTGGTCAGAAAAAAAACTTTTTCTTACAAAAGTGCCAAAATTTAAAAAGAAAACACAAAAAATTTTTTGGAATTCATTTTGTTTAAAATTATAGAAAAAAGTAAATAGAAATATATATTTTTTTTAAGTAATAAATTAGTTTTCAAGTAAGGAAATACCCAGCAAAAACTTGGTAATCACTTGCAATTACTGAGCAACTTACTTTTCAATGACCACTTCATACCATCTGCATTACATAGAAGTCTTTTAGTAATGACTGACATATAATCTGATACATAATAAGCACTTGCTTATTAGCTGATTAACGAAATTTATAATTTATTCATAACAAAATGCATTTGAGGTTTTATCTAATATCTAATCTAAATCTAATACAAATTGATTTTAAATACATATTTGTTGTTACAGTTTTTTATTTAATTTCTTTTAAATGAAAAACTTTTTGTGATAGATTTAAATTCATTCCAAATTCATAGCATCAACCAAACAATTTGCTGATTTTGCACCTATTGCCAAAATGTTAATATTGATTACTTAAAATTGTAAAATTGTGAATATTTTTTTTCAATAAATTATATTTTTAATTTTAATTAAAAAAATGATCAAAAAACTTTGCCATTTCAAACAATGTGTTAATTTATTTAATTAAATATTGACAATTCCCAACAACAATTCTACATCTTTAAAATTATTTTATTTTAAATGAAAAAGTCAATTAATATTTTTTGATATTTAATTAATATATTAATTAAAAAAGTATTTCAAAACAACTTAAATAATAAAAAAATCAAAATTATATTATTAATTTTCTTTCAACTAAAAAAATAATTTATTCAATTATCATATTAATTAAATTTAAGTACTTTTTGAACCATTTTTTTAATTTATAAAAACTTATTTCTGTGTATGAAAAATTTAAATAGTTAATTGATGTCCTTAATGCACGGTAGTCAAATTTTGCATTAGAAAGTAAATAAAATTAAAAACACAAATTATGTGACAAATTCAGTTTTGTGGATACCAATGTGAAGTGCATTTTTGCAAGCGTATGTGGTAATGACTTATTTAACTCCCTATTTGTAAGCGAATCTAGTAATGACTTATTTAATTCCCTATTTGTAAGCGTGGGTGATGTCCAATGACATCACCGTGTTAAAATAATGAGTTAAAATGCCAATATATAAGTAGTGAAGAGTAGCTTTTTAACTCATTTCAACATAAAACTTTAAACAATGAACTCTAAAGTCCATTTCATCACCTTCAGATAACTTATATGAATCTAGTCACTAGATTCTACCCAGTAAAAAAAATTTTTGTTTTTTGAAGAACTTAAGAGAAAAAGCGCATAATCGAGCGCTTCGATAATAGGGCTCTTATAAAGCAGTAAACGATAGCGAATAAAACATACAAAAAAGCTGATATTTTAGTGCTGACAACGAAGAAGGTTTTAAAGCGATAACAAAATAAAAATATATTGTGGTTTACGAAAATGTTTGATAAAAGGCATTTAAACCAGTAAAAGAAAAACATGAATGAATATGTTAATTTAGTTAGCCTTTAAAAAAGCACTTTAGGAGTGCTTTATATGCGTGTTTTATTATGTTAAAAGAAGCGCTTATTGTCAGCAGAAATTAGTGCTCCAAACCGGGAACACCCCATACAAAAATCAGGCATCCCATCAGCAGCTTTGAAGCGATTTGAGGTATGAATTCATACATAAAACCTGCTCCTTTTGGAGCACGTTTTTTACTGGGTAGTGTTAAAGACACTTCAAGCACCTAAAAAATAAAGTTGGGATCTTCAGTTTTCTCTCTCAATGTTTAATTTCAACGCGACACTTCATAAGCACCGTTGCAAACGTATTTAACATTTAGTTTTTGTATTTGTATTTGTATATTTATTGTTCAGTTAATATGAATATTTTACAATAATCATCATATAGTCTAGTAAAGAGTTTAGCCCATCCAAATGGCTTTTCATCTTAAATTTTATTATATGTAGGTAGATGTTAAATATCAATGTTTTAATTGACATATTTTAAAATAGAGGAAAAAGTTGTAAAAAAAAACCTCAGATAGAAAAAAAAAAAAAACTTTTATAAAAGTTTATGCTAAAAGGAAAAACGTTAATATCTTAAAAAAAATTGTAACTAAGGATACAAATGACTTATATGCCCGTAAGAAGACTGGGCACATTTTTCAAAAAATCTATTGGTATAAGTATATATTTTATCCTTAACTAGTGGGAAATTAGATAGTGAGTGAAGGCGAAGAGTTGAAAAATGGAATGGTAAATTTAAGAACAGTTTTAGTAATTTATTTTGAAGTCGTTTAATATGACAGTCGGAGGTATCGTACCAGGCGGGTGCTGCGTAGAATAAAATTGCATGGAATATTACTTTTAAAATTAAAAGGGTTGATTTTCGATTGATAAAAGGATATAATATTTGAGTCGTGATATTAACTCTGTTAATAATATATCCAATATGTTCATTAAATATCATTTTTTTTTTAATCTAAAATTACTCCTAAGTACTTCACGCTAGTCTTCCATGGAATTTCCACGTTATTAATCTTAATATTGTATTGAGGTAAATATCTTTGATTTATTTTCCTTGTAAAGAATATAGCTTGGGTTTTATTTGAGTGTAATAGTATTTTCCATTTTTTAAAGTAATTGTTGACTATATCAACAGATCTTTGAAGGTTACTTAGAATGTCATTTGCTAGAATATTTGAACTTAAAATTACCGTGTCGTCGGCAAAAATAGAAGATCCACAACATGGGAGAGTGGGAAGGTCTGTGGTAAAAATATTATAGAGTATCGGGGAGAGACAAGAGCCTTGTGGGCAACCTGCGGCGATATTATATTCCTCGGAAGATAGTTTTCCAATATGTACTCTCAATTTTCGACCAGGTTCAGATTCATACCTATATTAAAAAGTTTGTGTATAAGGGCATCATGCCAAACGGAATCAAAAGCTGATTTTATATCCAATAGCACCATGGCTGTGGACTTGCCTTGATCAAAATTGCGTTTAACTAGTTTCTTTATTCTCACTAGAGGCTGAGTGGTATTATGTTCTGTACGGAAACCAAATTGTTGGGCAGGAAGGATGTTATTATCTTCAATATAATTAACAATTTGTTCCTTAATAATTTTTTCTAAACCTTTGCTCATGGTGCTTAGTAAGCTAATTTGTCTGTAAGAATCAGGACTAGAACAGTCTCTACTACACGCAGAGAAAAAACATGATTAAGGAATGGTCACTATGATCATTTTTATTCATACTTGCCTAATATGTTTACCCTAATAAATTAATTATAGTCCTAATATAACTTGAAAAATTGTTTTTTGTCCTTAACGTTTTTAAATTCGTTATAATAATATTATACGGTATTTTACACCTAAAAAGTTGCTCTGATCTAGCTAAGCATATTAAATTATTTGATATGTTTGCTACTATAATATATATATTTTCAACTATACTTGCTCTTAATGAGCAAATATTTATTATCAAAACAGACAGCGTGTGCTTATAAAGAATATAAAATTTTCTCCGTCCCCGAGCGTCAGTTAATCATGAATGATTACAAACTCATTAAAACATTTTTCGGGAACAAAAAGGCTCCCCGCAAAACTTACGAAATAAATTATTATATTATTTATTGAAACAGGTAATTTATTTATATATAATTACAAAAATATATAAATATGCAATTACTTTGACTTTCTTGCAGTAAAAAAAAACCCCCCGTATAACATTGAAGCCGGTATAGAAATTTTGACACAAAGTTTTGTTAATAGCTGTTCAACAGTATATTGATATATGTAGTAGATTTCATAAAAGAAATAAAAGGTAAGTCTGTGTTTGACTTTATTTTTACAAGTGCAAGGATAAAACTATTGAAAAGTGTTATTGCAGCCGAAGTAAAGCTACATAGATTTCTTATTTTTTGGATATATTTGTACCACAAAACATAATATAAAATTTATTAATTAAAACACATACACATGTATATAATTGAGTGTATTTAATTTTATTTTCTGATATGTACTATAATTTATTTATTAATATATACTGAATATTTGTAATAAAACATAAGTTTTTGAAATTAAATTTTTTATTGTTTGTGAGAACTATATAACATGTTGAAAAAGACATTTTGCATGGTATCGGCAAATATAGAAACATGGTTTGAAAGATCGTTTACGTTTTTCTTCAAAACATAATAATATGGTTGAGCGAATTATGTAAAATAACCACAAACATTAATGATAGTTTGCGATTGTGATTGTATCAACCATGTTTTTTCTTTGCGTGTAGGTTTGGGAATTGCAATAATTTTAGATTTTTTACACGCTAATGGAAAGTGACATAAGTCAATACAGCCATTAAAAAGACGTGTGAGAACCATAAAGCCCTTAGCTGGTAGGGCCTTCAAACATTTGTTTGAAATACCATCCAAAACTGGACTATTTTTATTTTTGAGATTTTTAATAATATGTTTTATAGCTGTTGTGGTTACGTGGACGCGATTACTCGACTCGTTCCTTTGCAAAATTAAGTCAGAAACAGTTTGCATAGTAGCGGAATCGCTCAAACTAGAGGAAAAGGTATGGTTCAAAAGAAATTTTTGAGCTAATATTTCCGACTTTTCGTAATTTTTTGTGTACAAATTGCCATTCAGCTTGAGTGTTGGAATATATTTCGATTTCTTCCTGATAATTTTGGCAATGTTCCAAAATGTTGGAGAACACTTATGCAGACTTTTCAGTAGATTATTCCAACTTGTGTTAACATTTAGTTTTGATGTAGAATTTTCTGCACTTTAAGCGAGTATTTATAGTTTCACGGTACTTGAACTTTTTTTTATTTAACCCGCCTTTGGCTTATAAGTGCGCCGATGTGACTTGAACGCTATACAACAAGTATTGGAGAATCTGCCTGTTTTAGAAAATGAAATTACAATTTCCTGTGAGAAATAATATTAAAAACATAAACAAATTTTCGTATTTTATTGTTGTTTTTAATATTATTTGTTACACGAAATTTCGATTTTATTTTCTCGAATAAAACGAACTAGAATTCGAATATTATATGAGAACTCTAACGGCGAAATCATATAAAATGTATGTTACTACTAGCAAATTCAAAACTACACTTGAGGTGACGCAAAATTACACAATTTAAATGAAACTACACCTGATATCAAATTAATTTTTATTTATAAAAAAAAAAAAAAATTAAAAAACAAAACCAATTAGAAAATATTTACAGACAAATTTTTAAAAGTGTTCGCTTGTTAGTTCCCATATGCAATTATGGACCCATATAAACATAATTATGTTATGAGGTTAACACTCATAATATAAGAATTCTCAACGCCGAATATTATATTGGCAACTACACCATTTTGACGTCTTTAAGTGATTTAAGGGAGGGAGGTTTATATATGACCTACTTTCCTAAGCCTAACATGGCAAAATTATGGCATGATATAGTAGCTATTTTTTTTATCAATATATATTAATATTTTTAAGGCAGTTATGGCATTACAAGCTATTTTCGTAAGTGGTATTTATATATTATCGTAAGATAATTTAGGTTAATATAAAATATATTTGGACCAAATTTGGCCTATTAGGTCAAATGGTCTTATGGGGGCTATGTGAAATTATGGACATAATCTCGAAATTAAAAAAAAAACTTATGAACAAAATTTCATTAAATTATCTTAACAATTGCGACCTGTACTTTGTGCAGAAGGTCTACATGGACAGACAACCAGCCATCAGGACAGACGACTTAGATACTGCTTCTAAGTCGATCGGTATACAACAAAAAATATTTGCATGTGTTTCACACATCAGCATAAACTTATAATACCCTTTTCACTTAAATAAGAATGATATTAGTCCTAATATTAAGATTCATAAAGTAATTCATAAAAACTTGACAAAAATATATTAAAACCCTCCAAATAAATTAATAAAAATTAAATAAAAACTTAAAATAATAAGTTCTACTTCCATTTATCTAGGGAAGGTGCAAAATGTTCATGTTCATCCTTTGTAAACTTTATTTGGTAAATAAAATTCCTGCAATGGTTTCTCAAATCAGTTCAACAAGTGGACGCTAAATATTTCTCAACTAAAGCATTTTAAATGTTAAAGCAAATACCAAATGTATTACTCTTTGTAATATTGCAACAGTGATGCCAATTTAGCCATTCAATGGCTTAATTTAGGCGTTTCCACATTGTTTAGCTATTAATAAATTAGTTTAGCCATTAGCCATTTTTCAACTTGCTTAGCCATACATTTTTTTTGCCGTTTCCCTTCAAAATAATAATTCTAATTTTCCTATAAAAACTGTTAAAGTAAAATAAAATGTGTTTAAAATTCTTATTCACTTTATAGTGTTATTTGTATAATATTTTTAGCTTTTCTAAAGTCTAATTACTTTTAATACAATAAACATTGTTAACAATTACAACGCATTCAATTAAAATCACAACTTTTATAAATGTTGAAAATCGCTATAAGCGATGATGATAAAGCAACTTACAAAGTAAGAGAACAGTATTAATTTCAATATTAAGTTTAAAAAATGTATCAGAACAAGCAGCACTATTCCTTTCTGGTCGAAAGTATTTCAATATAAAGATGCAGGTGACAACAAAAATCTTTTACAAACTTCAGAATTTACTATCAAGTTGCTCTCACTTCGATGGTCTAATGCTGAAGTAGAGAAGGTATTTAGCCAAGTAAACATCGTTCAAAGAAGCTTGAGAAATAGTTTACATTTAACAACCGTTAATTCGATTTTATCAATTAGGGAAATATATTTACCATAACAATAAAATATTTTTTATCTCTTTTTATTTTTTTGTTGGAGATTTGGACTCAAAAGGTTGGGTAAATGTTGTCATGATTGTGATTTACCTTCAAAATATTTAAAACTAATAGGCAAAAGCGATTGCTATGAGATGAACAATAACGACTTCGAATTTATCGATGATTTAATTTTTAAATGCTAAAATATTTAAATTTCGTTTATTCTTATGTAACAAATTGATTTAAATTTCCAATTCATTGTTAAAAGTTTTAAATGAACTATTATTGTTTTATTATTAAGTTTAATTGTGTTTTTAAGAAAAGTTTTTAGCCAATTTTTAGAAATTTTTCCAGTAAATTTAGCAATTTTTGGTCATAAAGTTTTGGCAACACTGTATTGGAAACATATCTTTCTCCAAAGTTTTTTTTGGCGCTGCGAAATATGGCCCGAAAACAAAAATGAGAATTGACCCCAAATTTGGGGATATTTTTCATAATGTAATAAGACCCCATTTTTTTAAAGAAAAATTATCCCAAAAAAATGGAAATAGCCCTAAAAAGAAAATGAAACATGACCCCAAATTTGGGGTAATTCTTCATTATTATGAAAAATCACATAAAAATTTGTTATGAGCTTTAACCCAAAAAAAGTTAAAATTAAAACAAAAAAAAACACAAAAAAGTTATATACAAAATTCGGGCATATGAACCCGAAACTTAATAACCCAACTTAAAAAATCACCTCTATGGTATAACGAACACTGGCTTCGCTAACTAAAGCTTCTCTAAATACCGACCTTCGATTGGGCAAAATGATTTTATCCTCCATTGTATAACAAATTCCGCTTCGCTAACTAAACCATCTCTGCATATCCGGCATGAATTTTCTCCACTAACGGTATAAGATACCGGGATTTTGATACAATTCCTAGGTATTCTTACATAAAATTTTACAAAATTTATATAACATTTTTTGTGTTCATTTTTCATTTCTTAAAATTTACAAAAAGTAAAAATTGTGATTTTATTGCGTGACATTGGGATAGTTTTTAATTTCATTTTAAATGCAAAAACACCCCAACGAAAAAATGAAGAAGAGCCCCAAAAATAAAACAAAAAATTTGCCCCAAAATTGCATGTTGTTGTGTCTCATGTAAAATTTTTGGGCCATTCTTCATTTTTTTTTTTTTTTTGCCATATTTCCTAGAGTCATTTTGCGCACCGCCGTTTTTTTTAATATAAATGCGTTGCTTCTTTTTCCAATAAATTTCTGACTTTAAATCCCTTTAAAGCTCATTTTTATCGAAAAACTATGGACATTTTTTTTTTTTTTTGATTACACAGTGTCTTTGGTTGAATGCACTGCAAATTTTTATATCAAAAACATATTAAAAGGTATAAATTTATAAAAATAGAATTTCAAATTACACCTGATCTACACCTCAAAGAAATTACCCACTCTCTACCCACGAGAGTAAAAATTACACCAAATTTGGGTAATTACCCACAAAGTATTGACAACACAGGTGAACATTAAAATTTACTTATGTACTCATTATTGTTGCAATTGCATGAAACTATTTATAAGTACACAGTAACTACTAATTTATATCATTTTTGAATTATGTATATCGACAAAATAAATTAATTTTCATTAAATTTAAATCACTACTAATATTAAAGTAATTTAAAGAAAACAAAAAAAAATATATAATAATAAATAAAAGACTTTTTTAAATATAATTCTGGCGAAATAAATTTACTTGTAAGCCTTAATTACATCGTTTATAAGTTATTAAAGTTTTTTCAAAGAATTTGTCATTAAATTGAATACAAATAACATAAATTTTTAATCGTATTATTTCAACAGCAAAAAATTCACTAAATAATAATTTCTGTATACACCGAGAAATATAAGTTAGACGTAGTCAATGAAATAAATAAAATAACAAAATTATCATATAAATAATGTCGACTATTTTAGCAGAAAAATTAAATTGCATTTTGAGATTTTAAATTAAGTTTTTTTTGCAATAACTGAAACATCTAAAACGATTATTAAAAAACGAAAACGATTGTTTGTTAAAACAAAATTAATTCTTCCTGTGTATATGAGTATATATTCATGTATTTATTTGTACGTATTAGTGATATGTATGCGTCTTTATGTGCATTTCATGTGTAAAGGAATATGTTTGTGTTTTAATTCCTTTAGATCTTCTAAAAATCAACATAATTTCCATTGTATAACAAATAATTACTTCATATAATTAAGAGATATAACCCACTACACATAAGGAGAACATTTCGCAACATTTTAAGTTTTACAAGTAAATTAAGTGGACAACCTTATCACAAAAGTGTGTGGGGGGCAATATCGCAGCAGCACTCACAAAAGGATGTGCGATTTAACAAAATCTGCTTTACTACAGGGCCTTTGCGTTTCCTACTAAATAGTTATTTATTTGTTTTAACAGGTTTTTTTTGTTTCTTAAAATTTCTTTAATTGCAATTCTTCAATTTTTCTCAAAAATCGTTTTATTTTTAACGTTGATAATTATTCACTTAATCTGCCCATGTAGGCTGTTAGGCCTAGTAGTAAAAATCTAAAACTTAAAATTAAAAAAAAATTCTCAAGAATCGCGTTAGAAAATTTAAGATCTCAACGAAAAAGAAGACTCTCAGCCTGGACCACGATGTCGACCGCTATCGTTCGGTTGCATTTTTAACGACAAACAGCTGATTTGCGCGCCCCACTATAAATTTTCAGCACGACAATGCAAGCGAGTGATAAAGTTACAGTTTTCATACCAATTTGCGGCCCACCAAGAAATATTATGCGACCACAAATGTCAAAATAATTAACTTGTATTACGGTTGTCGACATCTTGTTACGGCATCTTGTTAAACTACTAAACGAAATTTTTCGTTACACACCAACGCTAAATATTTTTTATAATTATATTTTTTTAAACAACCCCACACTGATAAAAAAAAGGCGTCATAACGCTGATGTATTTTGACATCAGTACTATGACAAGGATCTTCGTTTTTGACCTTATGACACTTTTCATCATTGTGATGTCAAACTTAACATCACTTGGCTAAATTGCCATCAGGTGAAATAGTGTCTTCAATGGAATGATACATTGGCATCACAGAAATGACGAATCGGAGTCAGTTTAATAGAAAATGTCATCAGTGCGATGACTCAGTAACATCGAAGAATGGCCTCATTATGTAACAAACTGTCATACAATTGAGTCATTGTAATAGACTTAAATAAAATATTGAGAATATTATTATTTACTCGTAACACATGTTTGTTTAACTTTTATTGTATTCTGCCCTTTGGTTGAAGAACTCGCAATTATAAGATATCAGCAGCATGTAACTAAATAATTAAAAAAAAAAAAAGAATATGGGAATTTTTGCTTTTTTTAAACATGAAAATAATATAAAATAAAAAAAAATAAAAAAAAATTTTTTTTTTAAAGTTTTTCTTTTTTTTCAACTTCAACGATATCTCTGAAACTACTGGGTAACTTTAAAAACAATGTAGGTACGGCTTTAAGATAATATTGTTAGCGAATTTTGGTTTTTTTTTAGTGAATATGGTGCACCGTTTTAGGTTATTGTAATATATGTAGTGGAAGTGTCTTAATTTTGGATATAAGGGTATATCTCAAAAGATCGATCTGATGGAAAAAAAAACTTTAAAAACAACATTCAGTTCTCAGAAAAAAATATTGCACCAACTAAAGCATTAATCAAAAATAAAATCAGTTTTAATCCACTGAATTTAGCGTTTCATCAAGTTAATTAAACGTTTAATCAAGTGCATTAAACCTTTAGTTGTTACCATTCATTTGGTTCCTTGTGAAAATTAATAGTATGAAATAAACTTGTAATTCACTTGATTAAGCGTTTAATTCACTTGATTAAATTTTGAGGTTAAACTTATTTTATTCTTAATTGGGGCAAAATTGTTTTCTGTGTGTAATAATTCACCAAAAAGAGCTATTTCTAAAACAGATTTTAAAAGAGAGTTCTGTATGGACACATTATTTGTTTAATAGCCAAACCAAATATAAAACTACGAGTATTTTTGATCTTTTTAAGAAATGTCTAGAACTTATTAAAGACATTTGAAATTTTCCAAAGTTGTACTGCAAATGGAAATTCTCGATGTCAAAACAAAGTTTTGTCGAAAGCTCTCTCTATAAAAGAAAAAAGATGCTGCAGAAAATCATTGTTTTCTCTCTAAAGTATTTTGCAGACATGCTCTTTTTAAAATAAATTTTTAAAATAAATAATTTTTTTTTTTTTTTTTTTGACAATGGTCGTCCCCATGTTGTCGTTTATTAATCGAATTTCACTTAAAAATATTAACTTATAATAATAAATAAAAGCTTATTCTTAATATTTTACGTTCTACCACTTCCGGGCAAAAATGATCTTATCATGGTTCCCTTTCTCATAAATTACACTGTGCAAGAAATTGACACTTTCTGGCTTTTAGCGTTTTAACATAATTCGGGTACGCTGAATCCAGTGGTGCCCGCGGTTTTTTAAGATTAGCTCTGGTTTTCGAGATATATCGTTATTTCGAAAATGAAGGAGGTTGCACAACATATGTTCGCGTAACTCAAAAACGCTTTAGCTTATTGAAAAAAACTTAATAAAAACGAAATTCCGCAATAAAATTTCCTTTAAGAAAAGTAAAACTTCTTTCTAATATCCGCAGTCGTTTTAGAAACATAATTTTTTTTTTTTGGAAAAAAAATAATTTTTTTAATAAAATTTCGTAATTTTAATTTTTTAAAAATTCTTAAAAAATTGGAAAATGCAGCTATGCTTCTAATTTTTTGCAGACGTATATAAAACGAAACTCCAAACAAAACTAGCCATAAATGATTAAAATCTGTTTGCAACTTTTGATTTTATTCACAAAAGTCGACAAATTTTAATTAATTTAAGGATTTCATAAAACGCAATATTTGTATGGGAGCCCCCCTAAGGGATAGCGATAAAGGGAAAGTATAATTTGAAAAAATATTAAGAACAAAAAACCAATGGAGGTCAGTCATACATTTTATCCCCCTAGGGGCGACTCCTGGGCATTTATGGGACTTTTTCTTCAATATATTTCTAGTCTGTATTGAACATTTTGTATAGAAGCCCCCTTAAGGAATGGAGATAGCGGGTGGGTATGTTAGAAATAAATGATTGAGATGAAAAAAAAGTGGGGTTGGTCATACATTTAACCCATCTAGGGGCATCCTAGGCGCTGCAGGGCCAAATTTAAAAATTTCATTAAACGGCCATATTTGTATGGGAGCCCCCCTAAGGGGTGGAGATATATGGCAACTATGTTTTAAGAAAATGTTAAGAACAAAAAACATTGAAGTTCGGTCAAACATTTTATCCCCCTAGGAGTGAATCCTAGGCCTTCAAAACAAATGATGGGAATGAAAAATAAAGTTGCGCTGGTCATACATTTGACCCGTCTAGGGGTATCTCAGGCGCTGCAGGTGCAAAATTTAAGGCTAGGGTTCTACGCGTATAAAAAACAAAGTTCCAAACAAAATAAGCTATAAGTGATTAAAGTCTGTCTACAACTTTTGATTTTTTCAGAAAAGATTACATTTTTTTATTTTTTATAATAACCAAACTCAAAAATTTCAAAACATTTATTTTTGTTTTTATTTAGAAATTTATTCTTCTTCCTCCTAATAGCGAATCAAGTTGTTTGCCGCTATGCCAGTGTTCGAGCCTGGCTGTTACTTGGTGAAATCTCTCGCCATGTTCATCAGACTCGGCAGGTGATTGTTCATTAAATTTTTCGGCCTGGTAGTGCAAAAAATGTATTTTCAATGACATTCTAACGTTTAAGTTTCTAAATGCGGTTAGCATATTTTTGATTAAAATTCGCCAGTTTTCAGACCGATGATTTCCTAATACATTTTCTATTACTGATTTTACACAATTCCAGGCCAATAGCTCGATATCATTCAACCTCAAATTGATGGTCCTTCACAAGACGCCGAATGTCCGGTCCATTAAGAGTTCCTGTAAAATAAAAACATTATGATATGAAATATAAATCTAATTTAATAAAGTAGTTAGAGTTCATACCTTCTTTTACATTCATGCCGCTTAATTGTGGAAAAATTCGGCGCAATTCGGTAAAAGCAACACCATCTGGGCTCAATGCTTTTATAAAATTTTTTACAATACCCAGTTGGATGTGGAGCATTTATGACTTTATTTCTTAATTCTAAGAATTTTTTAATCGGTAACTGTGGATTTTCCAAAATTCCTACCGCAAAGTGAAAGTGTGGTAATAATGCATGCATATTTCTTTGTAATAGCATAAATTTGAATATTTGTTTTTTTGTTTTGTATTGTAAATGTCACAAAAACCGCATTTAAAAAATTTTACGAACATAAATTTTCTGCATTGGCACATTCTCCATATCGGCCCTGCAATAGAGTCATAACTCAAATTTGAATTTCTAGCATCTAAATATTTAATTCTTCTCTCTAGAGTTGAATATAGAAGATATTTGTATGAAATTTTAACACAGTATGAAGAAGCGATATGGTGATTAACTCTACATTATTAGCTAGTAGGCGGCCCTATGTTGTACTGTGAGCTAAAGCATTAAATACATTAGCTCAAAAATCAGCGTTTTTGAATTATGACTCTATTACAGCAAAGGCTCGATATATACATTATGTTGAATAAAGAATTTAATAATTAAAAAAATCCTATGAAATGCTTCATATAAATTATATTCTTCATATATATTGAAGAAAAAGTCCCACAAATTCCCAGAAGTAGCCCCTAGTGGTATATAATGTATGACCGACCTCAATTAGTTTTTTGGCCTTAACATTTTCTCAAGACATACTTGCCCCTTATCGCCACTTCTTAGGGGGGCTCCCATACAAATATTGCGTTTTATGAAATTCTTAAATTAATTAAAATTTGTCGATTTTTGTGAATAAAATCAACATAGCTTGTTTTGTAGGCAGCTTCGTTTTTGATATGTCTGCAAAAAATTAGAAGCCTAGCTGCATTTTTTAATTTTTTATGAATTTTTAAAAAACAAAAATTTTGAAATTTTGATAAAAAAATTAATTTTTTTTTCAAAAAAAAAAATTATGTTCCTTTTTTAAATATATTTTTTTTTTTTTTTTTTTTGAATACTTTGTGATCTTAGATTTTACTGATGGCACATTGAGGTCTTTCTGAATGTTCTAGATCTTACATTCCAGGGAGCGGATGTGATGATTCAAAGAATTTTGTTTTGTCACCCTTATATTTGTATACATTGAAGGCCGAGGCAGTGTCCCATAGGGCACAATTTTTTTAATTTTTTTTTTCATTATTTATTTATTGAATCTTCATTTATTACATATGAACTAACAATTATTAATCAAATCTTATACTAATACTTTATTTTGGTTCACATACATATGTAGATATATAGCGCTCTTCTCGTCAGATAAGTCCAACAGTATATCTTATCCTTAATCTAGAGTGGCCGCTGTCATTTAAAATATTTCGAACTAGTGGATTTGGTTGCGATTCAAGTCTTTTTAAATATTTTACTGCGTACTTCGTAATAATAGTTTTTACTAATGGCACATTGAGATCCTTGTGAATATTTGAGGGAGCGACTGTGATTATTCGAAGAAGTTTATTTTGGCGCCTTTGAATTTTTTCGATATTTGAGGCCGAGGCTTTAATATAGAGTTGTAAAGTAGAAGTTTGCAATCGAGGCTAAGAACAGAATTTCTTTTAATAAGCCAATAAATTTGAATTGCTTTAAGTTTCATTTGTGTTAGTTTGGCTTCTATATGGCATTTCCATGTTAAACGCCGATCAAGATGAATAAAGAGGTATTTTACATACGACTGTTGGGGCACTAATTGATTATTGATTTTAATAGGGGAACATGACTCCCGACGCAAGGTGAATGTTTTATGTACGCATTTTTGCTCATTGACTTTTATCCTCCATTGTTTTAACCACTTTTTCAGTTCAAATTTATGCTCCTGATGATGGTTTTCATGCACGCTTAGGAAAGCTGTATCGCCCGAAAATGTTGAAGTTTGGGTGTAGTTGTTAGTTAGCATGTCCAAAGTATATATTAGGTAGTGGACCCAGGATTCTGCCTTGTGGGACTCCAGCGGCACTTGGCTGAGGAGAACTTAAAATGTCGCCTTCTTTAATAATAAATTTACGACCGCCTAAGTTGCTTTCTTAAGTGTGTTTAAGTTTAGCTTTAATTTATGTAATAAGCCTTCATGCCAAATTTTATCAAAAGCTTGCGAAACATCGATGAAGAGAACGGAACAATATTTTTTTTTCTTCAAAGGCTTTTCTTATGGCGTTTACTATACGAATCGTGCTGTGTTCTCTTCTAAAGCCGAATTGGTGGTTAGAAATACATATATTTACATTTAAAATTGGGGCTAATTTTGACACTAACAGCTTCTCAAACAGCTTTAATATATTTGAAAATCAGCTTATAGGTCTAAATGACTTAACTTTTGTGGGATCCTTTTCTGGTTTAGGTATCATGGTAACTAAGAATACTTTCCATTCTTGAGGGTAGTATTCAAGACGTAAAATAGCATAACAAATTAAGAGAATAATTTTCTTTGCTATGCTGGGTAGCTCCAAAAGCCTTTTGTAAGTGATATTATCAAAACCAGGGGCTTTCTTGGGGTTTAAATCATGAATAGCCTTTTCGATTTCTCTTATCTCAAATCTAAGTAGAACAGCTGCTCTAACAGCAACAGGTGTTAACTCGACCGCAATATCGAGGGATGTATGAGGGTTTAATACGGTTTTCAAACGAAAAACAAATATATTTCCTTTTTCTATATCATTTCGTGCAAAACTTTCATTTAAGTTTCTCAATGGTGGTTAAGTGATAACTGGTTTTATAACGCGCAATTGAAAAACTTATTTATTGCACCACCTTCCACTAAGTCGACCATCTTCCGTTAAGTTTTAAAAATTCGTTAAACTTCATTAATTAGAAATTTGCTTTTGACGGCGAATACTTTAAAATGTTTTGCAGTTTATATCGGCACAAAAAGTTGGCAAAATATACTCCAATTTTTTGAGGGTTACCAATGTCGATTATTTGGTTTATATCTAAAAACACTTAATTATTAAGGCTGCGCTTCTTGTGTCCAGTGTATTTTAATCTTGTATTATCATTATAACACACCAATTACTTATTGGGTTGTCATTAATAATATCAATGATGTCGCAACTTCATAAAGCACTTACGTACATGTTACACTCTCGTTATTATAATTGTTGATACAAAGTGCAAACATGTTGTATAATTAATTAATTAAGTTAAAATATGTATGTTAGTGTGCAACAAACAAACACATGTTCATAAATACGTAAAATTTCAATAACACCGACGAAGCAGGAGTTTGAGGTATCAGCTTCACAGTGAATCTTCTTAATGACTTTAGGGTTTTTTGGTCAAACGTTTCAAAATAAATTAAATTATATAAATGTTTAGCAAAACGTTAGTTGAAGGCATTTAGTGTCAAAGTACTTAAAGGATTTTACTCATAAAAAAGGATGATTTGCATGAGAAAAAGAAAACAAAAATTAACAAAGATGTTGAGCAATAATTCAAATTAAATTTTCAGATCAAAAGTTTTTTCGGGAATTCAAAATTTATTATTAATAAGATTTATTTATAACGTGCTAAATTCCCAATTTTTATTATTGATAAAAACACTGAAATTTATTGTTGAGGGGAACTCAGGTTTCTAGGCGCATTTCACTAGTTGCTTAGGCCAGCTCGTCAGGAAACTTTTTCCAAAGACTTTAGAAAAGCTAAAATTATTATACAAATAAGACTATAAAGTGAATAAGAATTTTAAACACTCAGGTCTTACTTAATATCAAAGCTTCAACAAAGCAATTGCTTTGCAATCATACAAAAATATTTAAATCTTAAATTTAGTTCATAAATCTCTTCCCATTATAGCCCGCTCCAAGACCCGTGTCAATAAACAAAAAACTACATTAATAATTACATGTCTTTATATCTGTTGCATGTTTTAGAGTTTCTTTCACCTTTAAATCCTAATATAAAAAAATAAATAACCAAAAGTGCAGCAAAAAAAAAAAAAAAAAAAGAAAACATTAAACAAGAGGAAAAAGTACCATGTGAAATGATTCAATTAGTAGTGAAATGTTAATAGTTGCAACAAAATTTATTTATACTTCTATATGACGCTACAATTGTGTAATTTGTTGCACAAAGTATATAAATTTTGTTACCACGTTTAGTGTATATTTATTTACTTTTTCAAAGCCACTGCTGCATCAGCTTACACTTACATTTACACTTGTGCAAAGTGCACATTTGTTTGCCACTCAATGAGCTGGGAACAGGGATGAGAGACTAATAGTTATTCTGGTGTAATGAATTTCGTTTTAGTTTTGTGTTTGATGTCGTCGTTGCTTATAAATGGTGGTGCAACAGTGTTGCACGGTTCCATGGTTGCCTTGTTGACAATTGAATTAATTGACTTTGTGTTGGAAGAAAATAAATTTTGTGAAATATCACAAAAAAAAATTATATTTTATTTTAATGTGACTGAGATAATGATGTTTTTACCCCCACCACCATGACTGGTAAACGATGGTGTATTAAGTTTGTTATTCCATATGTAGAAGCGTGATATATATAATTTAGTGTGGGATTAGGAAAAAAAGTTCGATCGGTTTGAAATTGGCGTGCCGCACGAGGGTTAAGGTTCGTGTGAACGAAACTTGTTGAAAATGGATAGAGCAAAGCTGGTAACTAAGTATGAGCAGCCCCTATTGTTTTTGGGGTCCCCAATATTTTTCTACAACAGACTTAGCCACTTTCTCCAGGGGGTCCCATTTTTTTTTTTTTTTTTTTTTTTGGGAAAAAAGGAGATGACCCCCACAAATGCAATGCATTGTGGTGGAACTACCAAAAAATGTTAGGGGAAGGAGAATAGAGTAGTATTTGTGAACATTCGACTTAATCTTATTCATGTTGAAAGTGTGAGGGAAGACTTCAGCAGGAAGGTTGTTCCACACACGAACAGTCCAGCCAAAAAACGAATTTTCCCTCTAAGGCGTTGTACGATTTACCGACCAATCGACCACAAGAGGATGGGCTCTAAAAAAAAAACATGTATTACGAGCAAAAGTATGGGTTTCCCTAATTTCCACATAATAACACAACCCATTGTAGTAAAACGATAAAACAGGCACATACAACTCACATTGTGACGGTGCTCAATGTAGTCGACAGAAGTGGATACCCTACTGTCACCAATGAGAACATTCCTGCACGCGGTCGAGAAGCTCCAAAATAGACTTTAAAGCACCGGCCGACACATGAGAGTTGTTACCCACTCGCGGTCGGATATAGGTGGTATAAATAGTAGGTAGATCAGATGGAGTGAAGTATATCTTACACCGTTTCAAAGAACCGAGGCACTTGAATGCTTCTTTCGAAACTTTATATATATGTTCTGTCCATCTGACATCACATTGTATCCTCATGCCCAGAACATCAAGAGATTCTGATTTCTCAATGATTATACCGCCCATTTATACAGACGAGGCACCTTGATCTGTCGCGCGTTAATGCGTCAGCACGCATTTTTCGCACGGATTTTTCGGGCATTAAAATCGACCCTATTCGCCCCACCCCATTCCGAGACTATATCAAGGTCTCAGCCAAGCGTATCATTCATGTTCTGTCTCATGGCACCAACGTCGGATACGCTTGGTCTATAATCAAATGAACACGAATGGCAAAGGTTGCTGTCAATTACAAAAGAGTTGATAGGGTTGGAAATTTGACTTGGAAGGTCATAGAAAAATAAGAAATAGAGTAGCAGAAAGAACGGAGCCCTGCGGCAACCCTGAATGAATCTTGAACTCGTTTGACGAAAGTCCAACTCGTATAGTGTGATCTCTAAAAAAGCTCGATATAAATCGAGATAAATTATCACCGAAACCAAATGCAACAAGGTTTGACAAGAGTGCACCATGCCAAACTCTGTCAAACGCTTTGGAAATAGCTAAACAGTTACCTTACTTTCGCCAAAATGGTGAATGGAACGGCGACATTTTTCCGATAACATGTCGCCAGTAGAGCGGCTTCTACGTAAGCCTCGTATGGCGGTCGCTTAGTAGGTAATTTGATTCTAAAAATTTTACATGATGGTGAACTACTATACTCCCCATAACTTTGGAAGTGCCGAACAAATTGCAATTGGGCCACTGCTTTTTGAGGAATAGCTTAACATTAGCAACTTTCCAGCAGATGGGAAATTCCCCATCATGGTACCTACAAAAAAAAAATAGCAAATGAATAACACTAAGAATTTGAAAGCGAATCGGATCGTACAAAGTCATAATACATGTCTTACATGCGAATTCACTCGTTTACGTGTGCTGGCCGTAATATTCGTCGTCATATCTTAATTTTTTTGATTTTCCATCCAGCATCGTCGGTGTAACACATACAAATACATTTTCACTAACACTACCATAGGGCTTGATTAGAAATGCTACCCCGTGTACAAACCCCTTAAAACGTGAAATTTTTTTTCAGGAATTTTGTGCTTTTTTTATTTGTACTGTTTTAATTTAGAGAATCTCCCAATTATAATTCACATTTTTTGTTTTTGTTAGTTTTATGTATTGACCTTTTAGTTGTCCTATGACATTTGTAATTAAAAAATAAAACCTGTTGGCAAAAACTTCAAAATAAAACTGTGATTTTTAATTGAACTTTTGGTTTTTAAGTAAAATTTTTGATATTTTAATTAGTCTTGAGTTTATCCAATTTAATTTTCATAAAATAATTTTTTGAAGGAATGAATTTACAACATGAAGTTTATTAATTTTTTTTTTGATAATTCTTGACTGAACACGGGATTGAACTCGGGTCGAATTTATATGTTTCGAGAACAATCACATTCCCATCATTAGAATTCTTTGCGTTCTACCGTTTGCGCCACTGCGGCGCCTGCCAGTCTATAGTCAAACATCAATCTTTGACCAATGGTATTGGTAGATCGAAATTTGCTGTAATTCATAATCAATTTTTAAATTCTATTTACAAGTTTTTTCCTTTCTTCTTGTTTTTTCGTACTTTTTGTCAAGACTTTGTCTTGAAAACTTAAGTACAGTTGTTTTTTATGTTTTTTTTTCTTTTTGTCCTTTTCTAGTTGGCCTATCCTTGTACAAAGAATTCTGATGATGGGAATGTGGTTATTCTCGAAACATGTAAATTCGACCCGAGTTCAATCCCGTGTTTAGTCAACAATTATCAAAAAAAAAAAAAATTTAATTCATTTCAGTTTGTAAATTCCTTCCTTCAATAAAAATAATTTAATGAAAATTAAATTTGATGAACTTAAGCCTTAAAATATCAAAAACTTCAATTAAAACTGTGATTTTAAAATACATTTTTGTGTTGTGAGAGTGCATAGTTCGTCTTTTTAGTTAAAATTTAAAGTTGCCACCGAAAAAGTGAGTACATACATGGAAAATGAAACCCTTAAACATAAAATCTAAAAACTAAATTAAAACAGGTACGCATTTGATTTTCAATGGCATCATATTGTTCCGCAGCTGTTGGAATCAAAATCGCCGTCTAAAAAGTTTTGAGTTTATTTTTATCAAACACTAAATCCTACGCGGGACAAATTATAGTTCATAAAGTAAGTTACCGAATTGTATCAGAAGTGGTGGAAATTCAACAAGAGCGCAACAAGAGCATGTACGCCGCATAAGGTTAAAGAAGAAAGGTTTGTCTAAAAATAAGACGATCTGTTCGATATTACCCATGACAAAACACCCTAATGGATTTTATGAAAGGAGGATAAAGACTTACTTTCGCAGAGGAAAAAAGGCCGTCAGGCAGCATAATTGGCCTTTTGGTGGCATTGAAAAAAGGAGAAGGCAGAAAAAGAATGGGGATAACGATCGACTACTGGAATGAATACCTTAGCAACGTAAAATATGTTGTATCCAATTACAGTGCAATTCACGTCATGAACTGAAATGTCAGACAATGACGGCGTTGGTGAAATGGAATTGGAAGTGGATGATCTACCGTGGACTCTGAAAGTTGTTAAAACAGGAACAATTAACGGATCGTTCCTTTTTTGGATAAGTGCATGATAACAGACCGAAATGCATTCCATTAAATGGCTGCCGTAACTGAAGAAAAGAAAAATAGTTTGGTTCCATGATCCGACTTACATTCAAAGCTTTTATACTTGTAAGTCCATGGGTTTTAATTCCAGTCGATTTTCGTGAAATTTCAATTTTTTCTTTAATTAATTCATTTATTAATGATGTGCTAATAATCCCAATTTTTGAATTAAAACACTGAAATTTATTGGTGTGGGAAAGCTAGTTTCTATGCGCATTTCACTGGTTGCTTAGGCCAGCTCATCAGGAAACTTTTTCCAAATACTTTAGAAAAGCTAAAAATATTATACAAGTAAGACCATAAAGTGAATAAGAATTTTAAACACTCACGTCCTGCATGTAACAATATCAAAGCTTCAACAAACACACAACAATAAACCGTGGGGACATAACGGCGACTCCAGAGCAGTGACGATCCTTTTTGTATCAATTTCGTCCTCAAGAACTTCATTTACATTTTACCTCCGGCGACTACAGAGTAGTGACGATCCTTTTTCTATCAATTTCGTTCTCAAGAACTTAACCCTCGTGCAGCACGCGAATTATTAGCCTGTCGGGCTCAAAATTTGTCAAAATCGCTTTAGTGCAAAATGAAAGCAAGTGCCCCCTAATAAATGTTTATTTGTATGTACACTTGTTTACACAATATTTATCATTGAGAACCAACATTAATAACTTACTTTAATGTAGCCTGGAGATTAATCATGGAGATTAATCATTAGTAAAAAAAAAATGTTTGATCCGCCATTTAGGAAAGCGCTACATCACAAAAACTCCGGTTTCGTGTAATAAAAAAATGTAATATTTTTATAAATTCGTTCCATTGCACTTTAGGTCAAACGACACATTTTTCTGTGCGAAAGTCCAAAAACCAACTTGCAGTTTTACTATTGTTGTTGTTGTTTTTTAATTCTAAAGACTTCAGAATAAAAAAAAGTGATTTTTGTTTTGAATAAATATTAATAACCGTTATACAGCAGCGTGTCGAAGTCAACTGATTACATTTTTTTATAATTGTGTTCCTAAGTTAAGTAGTGCGTGGTCAACTTTAAGTGCGTATATCTCGGACTGTGTTTGTGATAATTTATTAGAGTAAAATGGAAAAGAAAGAGCCAAGTAAGTAGACATATTTTTAATTTTAAATGTTTTATATATATGTCGCTATACTTAATAAATAACTCATTAGCGTAAACATCTATAAATAGTTAAATTTTTATAAAATTTTTATTTTCTGAAAGCTTTTAAAAAAATATACCCCATTTCTCCACTCTCAAATTGCACAAAATAATTAGAATATTATCTAGTGAATTATTTGGTATATATCAAAAATTGCGATTTTTTGCGTTTTGCGAGTAATGCCTCTTTTTGTTAGGTAACCTCTGTATAAAAAAGATTGAACTTTTTGAAGTATGGCGAAAGGAAAGTACAAAAAAAACAAAAAGTTGATGCCGTTTTGAAACACGTATATGACAAACTTGAAACCTCGTCAATTTCTGATGAAATGGTGAAACAAATTACCAAAAAAATTAATTTGTTTTGCGTGAAACTAGAACAAAAGTGGAAAAAGTGTCATAGAAAGACAAATGTATTCAAAAACCAAAATCAGGCATGGCTAAATGCTGAATTAAATATTGTGGTAGATGGCATGTTAGAAAAGGCAACAAGTGGCGCTTTTGGACGTCCTCGTGTACCATTTAGCGAAAAATCGGAATTTGGAAAAAGAAAAGAAGCTGCAGAGCTTTCAAACGCGAAAGCTCATACAAGTCTTCTTGTTCGTGCAAGTCAATTGTATTGAAAAGGAAAACTGATATACAAAACGATTTTTGGAAAAAACTCGGACTTCGCGTTGATATGCCCAGAATAGGTTGGCTCAGGATCTACTAACGACGGAAACACTGCTCGCCGAGCTTTAAATTTTTTCAGAAATAACTGGTGTAGATAAGGATATTATATTTAGGAACAAAATAATACTGATTTGCTTATCCTGTCAGTTCGAAATAAATTTAGAGAAATTTGAATTATATTGTTTTGAAACAGCAAAACTTTTTCAGGAGCGATATCCCTGGTTGCCAATGACTTCTACGGTTCACAAAATGTTAATTCACTCAAAGCAAATAATAGAAAATACTCCACTTCCAATTGGATTTTTTGGGGAAGGTGCTGCTGAATCTCGTCATAAAATATACAAAGCCGATCGCCTACATCACGCGCGTAGAAACACCCGCACCAATAACCTACTAGATGTATTTAATAGGGCCATGGATACTTCAGATCCATTAATTCCCACAACATTTTTAAACACACGCATTCAAAAAAGAACACGTTCCACGTTACCACCTGAAGTAATTGAACTATTATGTTGCTGCGAACAAACAGAAGAACTTCACCATAACGAACAAGACGACGAAAATAATGAAAGTGAAGATCCTAATTTTACAAAGTGAATTGGATATAAACAATTAATAAATATTTTAGTATTAAAAAACAAATTAATTAATTCTATACACTGTGTTTAAATTAATGGGTGCTAGAGGGTTAATTTTTGGTCACTTATGGGTTAAATTCCATTTTTTTATTGGAACCATCCATAATTATATAATTCATATAATAACTGTTTCGATTACTCTTATAATGTAGTCGTAATTAATTTTGCACAGAAAAAGTAGTCATTTGACCTAATGTGCATTGTTCTAGACATAATATGTATTACCAAAATTCACTATGATAGTTCCATAATTTACCAAAGTTTAAAGATACTTAATAAGGTTCTTATACCATTACCCGCTAGTGTTCTCTTTTGGGACGTTTTGGAAAACGTCTGCTTTAACTTTTCTTAAATGCGCTCCAAAAAAGGCCATGGGCGGGTAATAGATTGAAAACACTTAAATTACCATAAACATTTCCAAGAGTTTTATGAGGAAATGGTTCTTATATATGGAAAATATGGCCACTTGGAATACTAAAAGAACGCGTTGAAGCATTTTATGCACCATCAGAAAAACACTATTCTCCTACATCCTTTAATAGTGTTAGAAATAAAAATATGATATTTTATATAATTTTAAATGTTCAATAGTTCGGCTGTGCCGAATCTTAAACATAGTTTTATAAATCCTATTGTTCCCTAGCTCATATGATGTGGGCGTTATCGAGGCAAAATCCTTATTCCAGGACCACATTTGTATGGGCCCTCGGTAAAATAATAATCCGATGACGCTGATTTTTTTTAACCGAACAAATCTCATATAAAGTTTGGTCCAACCAATCCGCACGATGTTAATTGTAAATTAAACGAAAGTATTCACAGAATTGTCTTAATATTTTTTATTATGATAAAAGGATCTATGACAATTATGGGCGAAACAAATTATCGGCCAAATGTTCGGTACGACTTCGGTGGCATAATTCTATCCAATAGTCCATATTTTCAATGGCTCTGAGATATAATTGCCTTTTAGCTCATGAATTGTTTTTGGCTTATTAACGTACACTTTTTCTTTTAAATATCCGCAAAGAAACGGTGTCAAAGCACATCATCGTGGTGACCAATTAGCATCGCCATGACGTGAAATAATATGACCATTGAATTTCTCGCGAGAAAGAGCCATTGTTGAAGCTCGAAATGGTCAAAAGGCTTCGGTTCCTGAGACAATTGAGCCTTGTAAGCGTGTAAATTCAAATCTTTATTCAAAATTCGCATCAGTGGTATTCGTGAGATGCTCAATTGTTGGACACGACGATGACGAGTTTAGGTTGACGGCTCTTCTGCTACACTATCGCGATCAAAGCGAACTGTACGAGTATGCACAGGTGTTTTCACATTTCCTGCAGACCCGGTTTGCTGAAATTTGTGCACAATTTTCCCGACACATTTGGACGATTATGCTGAGCAAAAAAAAATCACGAAGTTCGCGAAATGCGTTTTGATTTAAGTGCCCATTTTCGTAAAAGGCTTCAAAAATCTTAACGCCCTCTCAATTGTGATATTGTCAAACACCGAAACCAAGAAATATCAAATTATGTTGGGAAAAAAGCTTTACGTTAAGGTGTGACTCACAATTAACATAGATCATTATGGCTGGACAACCCTTTATATACAAAATATTTGACCGCAATTATATCAGCTTAGCATGTTTGAAATGGACCATATCGTACTGACTATTACTTTGGGCCCCCGAAGTTATGCTTTTTGTAAAAGAATGCTTTTCGCTACGGAAAGATCATTTTGGTATGCACAACGAATTAATGGTTGATAATGAATAAAGTATGAATCTCCAAGGCTCAATAGTGATTGAATGAATGAATGAAAAGCACCCTCCACAAGTATAAAGCATGAAAGTAAGATTAAGCAATACAGAACAATGAGAAATAGAGAATGAAACGATAAAGCGTGATCCATTTCTAGGTTCCCTAATTTTTTAAAGAAAAAAACACAGAATGTTTATTATAATTTGAAAGAACATTCTTTGGCATTTATTTTTTGAAGATTATGCCTATCAAATGTTGGCCGTTGCTACGTCGCAGATGGTCCATCCGATGAGTCCAATTTTCGATGACTCGTTCGAGCATTTCGACTGGTAACTGGCGAATGACACGCGAGATGTTTTCCTCCAAGGCCTGAATAGAAGCGGGTTTGTCCGCTTAAATTTTAAACTTTACATATCCTCACAGAACAAAGTCTAACGGTGTGATATCACTCGATCTTGGTGGCCAATCGACCGGCCCAAAACGTGAAATTATGTGCTCACCGAAGTGTCCCTCAATTAATCAATTGATTGATGCGATGTGTGGGAAGTGGCGCCGAGATCACGAGCTTCAATTTCAGGCATCAAATAGTCGGTTATCATGGCACGATAACGGGCCAAGTTGTTGCGAACGGCGCCGAATCGACTCTTTACGGTCTTCGTGTGCACTCTCAGCTACGGCCGCTGTATTTTTTTCACAACGTGCTGGACGTGGTCTATTCGGTCGAATATTATCCAATAATGAATGCTGGGTCTCAAAATGGGTGATGGTGTTGCGAATAGTACGCTCAGTAGGCCGATTATGATTATGTAGACCATAAGTTGAGAGAAGTGTACGAAACACATTCCTCACAGAACGTGAATTTTAGTAATAAAATTGAACGATTTGTAAACGTTGTTCAGGCGTAAATCTTTCCATTATGAAATGCCAAACAATACTAAACAAAAACAACATGACAGCATGACACGACTCACATGTGATCTGTCAAAAAAAAGGCTATTGAAATAGTATCTCTACTTGAATCACCCTTTAGTTAAGGACCTAGAAGTTGGTTGTGGCTTAAACTCAAAGTCGCGGGATTGGAGGTCTTAAAAAGCCCACTTAGAGGCTGATTTTTAACTTCTTTTTCCCCCTGTGCTATTCCCGCAAAGCTCTACGATTGTCGGCAGGAGACCAGAGTATCTGGCGGAAATCGAACCCTTAACCCCCGCACTGATAGACAAGCTCACTAGCAACTTGCCTACGGGGGCACTTGTGGGACAGTTCGACCTGAGGGACGTATCATCCCTAGGTGCTGTTGCTTACAGATGCTGCCAGCTTCTAATGCAGCTGATTTTAGATTGCTCCGGCTTCTAAACAAGGGGCGAGTATATAATCTTGCCGGATTTTATACTCATGTTTAACGGTATACACACGGACAGATGGATATCACTATATCAACTTCGCTAGAACATTTATACTTTATAGGGTCTAAGACCAATATTCTTTTACAAATGAAATAACTAAAACTCTTTCAACCTGTGATGAAGAGCATAATAAGTACATAGAAATAAAATAAAAGGTATTACTTTTTTATGTGTTAAGCAAACGCATTATTCATTACTTGAAATAAAATTTAATTAAATTAATTATTTTTAAGTGTCATTTACTTAAAGAGAAAAAACCAGAAATGTTGTAACAACAAATTAATATTTCCTGTCATACATTTTTATTGCAGCATTTTGTCTTACAACAAATCCTACTAAAGCAGCAACAACTACAACCACAAGAGAAATACAAGTAAAAAAAACACGAAATAAAAATATAAAAAATGAGAAGTTTAAAACAATTAAAATAACAAAACAAAGACATGACTAACAATTTAAATATGTTTTAATCCGAAAAGAAAAGAAAAAAAAACAAATAAATTAAAAAAATCCCACAATAAAAAAACTAATGACGTTTAATTTATCAACAGTAATTTAAAACAAGAATATTTATTTAAAACAATTCTTTTTGTTTGTTTCTTTTAAATGCAACAAAATGAACCAAGAACAAGAAATACTTTATTGCTGACCCTAAAGGACTTAAAACTTAAGGAAAATCTCAAAGAAGACATAAAATGAGAGTGAATGAATTATTTAAGACGAAAATTTAAATTTGTTGTAACAAGAGATTAAGTGAACAAATGCCTTGTTGCTTTGAGTATAATTAATCTTCTTAGCATAAAAAATAAAAATTATTTATCATATTTTTTTTTTTTAAATAAACATTAGATATTTGGCAAGACCAAAATATAAATTATATAAATGTTAGATGAAATGGCTAGAGAAATAGTAAAATTTGTTAATTTGAAATTTCAAGATTTTTGTATAAAAAAGTGAAATCTAGAAATTTCGAAATATACTCTATAAAATAGTGAAATCACGAACTTCCCATAAAATATGGAACTCTCGAAATTTGACCAAATTTCCTTTAAAGTCGACAAATTTCGAAATATTACAATATTGCATACGCAATAATTATATTCCGAAATTTTGCTAAACTTGCTATAGCCCTTTCAGACCGTGATGCATTAACTGTGCGGGTGGATTTCGGTCTCAATATTTGGCCTCTATTTGACCAATGTCAAATAGACCGGCATGCATCGATTGCGCTGCTTGTTGTTTATGTTTGTTTCTCACATTATTCCGCTATTCGCTTAACCATTTCAGTTTTGTCAAAATGAGCCACAGAATTAAGTTGCGTTTTCAATTTCAAAAGTATAAATCGTTAACAAATAGTGAAGTGGGCATATTTTAACTGAACAAAATGGTAAATGTTAATGGTTCAAGCCAATTGAAGTCATTTGATGCAAAAAAATGCATTTTGGCTAAAAATTTTAATGAGATGCATCAATTGTGCATGTCCTAACAATCCTTGAAGGATATAAAAATGGTAAAACTAAACATTGATTATATTTTCATTCGATATAGAGACCATATATTCCAAAAATTATGACAATATTCCCAGTAGTTTAGCGTCGGGTCTGAAAGGTATAGAATACTCCAATTTTGAAATTTTAAAAATTTCTTATAAAATAGTCCAATTTCGAAGTTTAACAAAATTTCTTATTTCTTTTCTTATATATATAAAATAGGATGTGTGTATGTATGTATGTGTGTATTGAACGTATGGACTCCAAAACGGCTGGGCCGATTTTGATGAAATTTTCAGGGAATCTGATTTCTGATTTTCGGTCTGGAGGCGGAGGGGCGTGGCAAAATCCATAACTTGAGAACGGCTTGACCGATTTGAACGATTTTTTCTTTAAAATGATCGCCATGGTCCAACTTAGGTTTTAACGGAAAGAAAATTTTGCCCCACCCACTTGTACGCCCACTTTTTTCCTAAGTTTCACAGCATATATATACATACATACAACCATATGTATTTTCAAATCAAATGTAAATCAAACATACTTATGTATATGAACAACATTTTAATTTATAATATTACAAGGCCAATCATTGACTATTGCTGGCTTAATTTTGGAAAATTCATGTTTTTCACACGTCCAGTTTTATCTGGCTGGCTCCCAAGTTGACACCCCAAAAAATTTATACGTTTTTACACCAAATAAAAAAACAAAAAAAATTGTCTATCCGCTAGCCTTAAGATGAAGTAATCAATAAATATAATTTCTAATTTGCCTTAAATACATGTGTTTCTTTTTTCATTGAACCCATATCTACACCATATGTAAGTTATTCTGTAAAAAAACTTTATGATAGGTATTTCATGGATTTTTATTTAAAGGCCGAAAATTTCGTTTAAAGATCAATTTAAATCGTCTGGTAATACAACACTAATGTTTGCTTAGGGCCAGCAACGCAGACCGGGTCAGCTAGTTTCCTATAAAATAGTCGACATTTTATAAAAATTGCAAAAAATACTCAAATTTTAAAATTTTACTCAATTTCGAAATATTACCAAAAAAAAAAAAAAATTTATAAAATAGCCCAATTTTGAAATTTTACAAAATGTCCTAAGCAATAGGCAAATTTTAAACTTTTACAAACTATCATATAAAATAGTGCACAAAATTTCCGTTAAATATTTAAATTTCGAAATTTTGCAAAATTTCCTATAAAATTTCTAAATTTTGCTAAATTTAATAAAAAGTTTTGAAAGTTTTTAAAATGGCTTTAAAGAAGTAAAATTTTCACACTTTGCAATATATCCTATAAAACGTTTATACCTCAAAACTTTGCAACACGGCCTAAAAAATAAAAAAATTCTAAATAATTTTGAAAATATAAAATACATAAATTCCTTTTTAATAGTAAATTCTCAAAATTTTGTAAAATTTTTTTTGGTAAATATTTTACAACACAGAAAAAATTTAAAATTGTTTCTAGTCACCAAATTCATACCAAATTCATAGATTCAAGCAAACAATTTGTTGATTTTGCACCTATTACCAAAATGATTAGATTGATTACTAAAAAATTTAAAAATTTAAAAATGAAAAAATGTTATTATTTTTTTTAATAAATGATATTCTTAATATTAATTAAAAAAAAAATATAAAAAAAACTGCCTTTTAAAACAATGTGTTAAACGATTCGATTAAATAAAGCTGAGGTTTTGACAATTCCCAACTACAATCCTACACAGAAAAAAGTTTTTATCAATTAAACAAATTGTTTAAACAGTATTTAAATTTAATTAATGTGATAATTGAATCAATTATTTTCTTTTTGTTGAAAGAAAATTAAAAATATAATTTTGATTTAATTAATATTTTAGTTATTTTGAAATAAATTTTCAATTAAAATATTCATTAAATATCAAAAAATATGAATTGATTTTTTTCGTTTAAAATTAAATAATTTAAAAATGTAGAATTGTTGTTGGGAATTGTCAATATTTATTTAAATAAATTAACACATTGTTTGAAATGACAAAGTCTGTTGATCAATTTTTTCATTAAAAATTAAAAATATCATTTATTGAAAATATTTTTTCAAAATTTTAAAATTTTTAGTAATCAATATAATCCTTTTCGTAATAGGTGCAAAATCAACAACTTGTTTGCTTGATAATATGAATTTGGTATAAATTTGGTGATTAGAGAAATTTTTTAATTTTCTGTGTACAAGTTTAAATTATTTTGGTTTTAAACGAAAAAATCAATTAAGATTTTTTGTTATATAATTAATATTTGAATTAAAAATTTACTTCAAAACAACTAAAATGTTAATTAAATCAAATTTATATTTTTAGTTTTCTTTGAATTAAAAAAAATTATTGATTCAATTACCACATTTGTGTTAAACAAACTTTTTAATTGAAACAAAAAAATAAATTCTGTGAAACTACTGAAATTTTTTTTATTTTTTAATTGTAAAATTGCCTATTATATATTGAAATTTTAAAAAAATTCTCTTGATTAGTTTTGTTTTAAAATTTGGCTAATATTTTCTATGAAATAGTGAAATCTCGAGATTTTGCTTATATAATACAGTGAAGTTTCGAAATTCTGCAAAATACTAATTTAAGTAAAATTTTGACAATTGAAATTTTTGAAAATTTTAATTCACCATATAAATAGTGAGATTCTACAATTTTGCAAAATTTCCTATAAAAAATTTAAATTTTGCAAAATTTCCTTTAAAAAATTTAATTTTTCCTATAATATAGTATAATTTCAAAACGTTTGCTTTAGTTTCTACGCAACTAGAACATAGTGAATAAGTTCATTTGAAAAAAGTTAGTTTTTATTTTTCAAAAAGTTTTTTATAATAGTAAATTACTAAAAAAAATTTCCATAAGATCGTAAAGTTTTGCAACCATTTTCTATAAAATTTTCCTTTTAAATGGATACATTTTTGGATTATTTTCTAAAAAAAAACAATTTTAACTTAAAAAAAAAATCTATTTAATAGAAAATTTAGAAAATGTCTTACAAAAGAGTAAAATTTTGCAAATTCCCTGTAAGCAAAAATAAAGTTTTAGAAAATTAATTAGTATTGTGGTTATTTTATTGAACTGTTAATGTTAATGGTTTTTTATTCTCAGCGCAGTCAAGAATGAAAAATTATCAATAAAAATTTTAATTAATTTCATGTTGTAAAATTCCTGTCTTCATAAAAATAATTTAATGAAAATTAAATTCAATGAACTTAAGCCTAATTAAAAATATCTCAGTTTTAGAAAATTGTTTATTAATCATCGAAATTTTGCAAAATTGAAAATGTCATATAAAATATTAAAAACTTAGTAAGTTTCGTAGAAAATTGTTAAGATTTTAAAAAATTTCCTGTAAAGTAATACAGTTTTCAAACATTTTCTATAAAATCAAAAATTTATTTACACTAATTAAATTTAGCAAGACAGTTTCTTGAACAATTTAAAAAAAAAATTAGATATTTAAATTGCATTGATATCTGATTATTGTCATGAAGTTGAAATTTAATTAATTATTTATTTTTAATTTTGTTATTGTTATTTGTAAAGGCAAATATCTATAAATATAAATTTTTAATAACTCAATTCTTTGAACAAAAACACAAACTTTCTTTTTTTTTAATTTTAAATACCCAATAAAAATTAAATATTTTGCCACAATTTAACTTTTTATTTTCATTCAGCAAAAATGAATTCACTAAAATTACAATAACTTGCACTTTTAAAACAAATGGGATACAATTTTCAGACAAGCACCCAAAAAATGGGTTATTTTTATGGAAATTTTTCCAATTTTAAACTTAATTTTATAATTTTACACATTACAAGTTTAATTTTATTATTAAACTTTATCCCATTTTATTGTTAACTTATTGTGAACAACATCAGCAGAGCAACAACACAAAAAAGTTATTTAAAATATTTAGGTCATGCTTTTGTGTCATTGTCTGAAATGAAAACAAAAATGTAAAATTTTCCAAAAAAAAAAAAAAAAAAAATAAAACAAACAAAATTAAGCGGATACAACAACAAAAAAAACTGGAAAAAAGGCGAACGCAAAAATATGAAACAATATTAAACGAATAAATGGGTTGAAAAACAAGTTAATAAAATAACCATAAAATTGTTCATAATAAAACTCATTCCAAGCTCTCCTACGATTACACTGTCTTCCTCCTCCGTTGCCTCCTATCGACTCCGGCAAACAGACGGGCAGCAAAAATGGACACAGAAAAACAAACGGGAAAGAAGAGCAACAATAAATGCAACACATTGTCACTTTAAAAAATGCATTGGATGGTGTCGTAGGTCTGTTGCAATTATTTTCACTAACCAACACATGCACATTTACATGTATACCACACCACACTCACTTACACGTATACATTCCAAAAGTTGTTGTCAGTGTTTGTTGTTAAAAAAAAAAAAAAAAAATTGTTAACAGTTTTGTTTTCATACTGATGATACATTTTATTATTTCTTAAAAATGAAATTAAAAATGAAAAAAGAAACGTATTCATTTTTTAATAAAATAAAACAATAAAAACATTCACAAGCACACACAATTACACAGGACAACAAAGAAAAATGCACGATGCAACAATACATTTTAAACAGTTTCATAAACTTTTGCTGTTTTTTTTCAGTTGATACTCTCTCGTGTTGTTTTCTCATGTTTGATCGTCTGACACAGAGAAACAATATGTGTGACATACAACCGTATACACATGCAAGGATAAAAGGTTTGTGTAAAAAGGATAAATGAACTAAAATAAATGTATGCGAACGTGTCTGAAAAGTGTACTTTGTATAATATTATTTTATATATTTTTATACTTACGCACACATACTCATAACGTAACACAACTATACACTTGACTTTATACATATAAAAATTGAATTAACATTAAGGGGTCATATGAGAAGAGTTTGAGTTAAAAGGCAATTTATTTAGCATTAATATTTTTAATTCGACATTTGCTGTCCTATCGCACAATCGAAAAATAACAAATTTAGAGCCGAATTTTTAAATGCCAATTAATTTAAGAAAGTAATAAATTGTCTGGCAACTGGTTCATATGATACCCTACAATACTTGCGGGCACAAAAAGATGGTTGTTGTAAATTAGAAACTAATTTGGCCAAAGTTTTATCAGTACAAAAATTAAGTGAAAATTATAAAAAAAAAATCCCAAAAAGACAGAAAAATTGGCGAAAATGCCATAAATAGAACGAAAAATCGGGTATTTCAAAGGAAATTAGTAGGATTTTCAGACAACATAACGCTCACTTGCTGCAACGTCGTCATAACTCAAAAAATTAAATTTTGAAGTTAGTGATGCAGAACTGTTCGCTATGGTTTACTTTTTATTGTGTGTAAAATTCATCTTTATATAATTTTTACTTTCCCCGTTTGAAAAGAATTTATCGTTACTTTTTATAAGCCCCCTTTCGGACTTGGCAAGTTAGTTGAGCAAGTAACTTGCCGAGTACAACAAAGTCAGTACTCGTTGTTTCTCCTCTTACCGCGACCTTACCCCTGACGACTAATAAAAAGTTGCGCAAGAGACTTGCGCAAGTAACTTGCCTAGTCTGAAAGGGGGCTAAGTGATGCGTGCGAGCAAGTTAAAAACGTTAAGCACTTTTTTCATTTTATTTCGAAATTAATTTTTTTTTTCTTTTTTTTTTTTTTTGAGTTAGGACGACGTTGCATCATATCAGCTTTAATAAATAAAGATGTATTCAATTCAATTCAATTTATTTGATTTTTATAATATTTACATTTCACTTAATTTATATACATTTTAAAGATTTTTATCTCTTTCTGCTTAATTAATAACATTTAACAATGTTTTATAATTTATGTACATATATCCTTTTAAGACCGTAATGCATCGATTGTGCGGGTGGATTTCGGTCTCAAGTTTTTCGCTTCTATTTGGCCAATGTCATATAGAGCAGCATGCACCTATTGCGTTGATTGTTCCTTATGTTTGTGTCTCACATTATTCCGCTATTCGCTTTAAAGTTACTTGAATTATTGCAAGATTCTAGTGTCACATTCCAGTTTTCTCAAAATGAGCCGCAGAAGTAACTTGTGTTTTCAATTACAAAAGTACTAATCGTTAACGAATAGTCAAGTGGGAATATTTTAACAGAACAAACTGGTAAATTTTAATAATTCAAGGCAATTGAAGTCATTTTATGCAATAAAAATGCGTTTTGGATAAAAATTTTAACGAGATGCATGAATTGTGCGTATCCTTAACATCCTTGAAGGATATAAAAATGGTAAAACCTTAACATTGATTTAATTTTCATACGATATAGAGGCCTTATATTCCTTATATAAAATTATGACAAAATTCCTAGTAGTTTAGCGTCAGGTCTAAAAGGGATATACAAAAGATTTTATTGGAGGTAAAAATTTAGCAAAAACCTATTTGACAATTTTTTTTTATAAAGATGTATTAATGAACGTAAGGATTTAATAAGTGAATACATTTTTATTAATAACACTTCTCCATGACGGACTAAATTCACAATTTTTATTTTTGGTGAAAACACTGAAATTTATTGTTGAGGGAAAGCTAGTTTCTTTGCGTATTTCACTGGTGGCTTAGGAAAGCTAAAAATATTATACAAATGAGACTGTGAAGCGAATAAGAGTTTTAAACACTCAGGTCTTACTTGTAAGAATATCAAAGCTTCAACAAAGCAACAACAATAAACAGTGAGCTTATATTTTCTGAAATTCCCCTACTATTTGCTGGTTTTCTCCGTCTCAAATAATAAATTTTGTATTCCTAAAAATAATTTTTGAAACTTAAAGCTTCGTTCACAATAGGCAGCAACATTTTCACTGGTGTTCATAAAGCCTCGTACACAATGCTCGCAACAATTTTGTGTTTTCTTCTATCTTATTTCTTCCTAAAGTATTTCATATATTTTCCTTTCATTTTCCGAAAAAAATATAACTAAATTTTTTTAAAAGGTTGAGTCAACTTCTACTTCAGCAACAATTTGTATGAATGAAAATTTCCACAAAATGTTTTAAAAAATAATAATAAATACATAATATTTTTGTTTGCAAGATTTGCAATCGGTTTCTTAATGAAAAATCACTTACGAAATAATTTTAACAAAAAGAGTAAGGGAATTTTTTTCCTTCAATAAATTATTTTAAACATGAAAATAAAAAAAAAATGTTTTTTTTCTAGTGTACAATATTAAACAATGTTATTTTAATACTTGCATTTAAAATAATATGAAACAATGATAATTTTAAATAAAGTCCATAATTTCGCAGAACTTTACTATGATTTTTCATCAACTTCGCTCCATATTAATTTAACATTCGTATTTTTTTCAGTGCGTGGGTACTTTTAAACTTAGAGAATAGAAAGGTGCCATAAACTCAAATTTTACTTAAGTCGACTTAATCACTTTTCCAATTTTTCCCCAGACTTATAATGTTTTTTATTTTTAAATTTTCAATAAATCCTTGAATTATCCGGGGATGTATTGCGCCACTCTGATTTTTCGATAATACAATTTATTAGACTGGTGCTGGTAAAAAAGCTATTAAAACTTACCATTAAGTCTTTGCTTCGTATAGTATTACAAAGTTTCTTCATAAGTCCATCTACTAAAGGCCGTTATGCACTATCCCACAAAGTCCTAAGTATTTTTCGAAAATGCTTCCCTGATCTAATTATTGTTTGAACATTTTCAAAAAACAATAACAACTTATCATGACAGGTTTGTATTTTTTTTAAAAAAAACGTAAGACTTGTGTGATAGTGTAAAGCAGCTAAATGGAAGACTTAGAACCCACAGCACAGTGGGATATTTTAACCCAGCGTATATAGCGAATGGGACAATATAACCCAAATCAAAAAATATTGAAAAAGAACCTAAACTTCACAAAGCAAATAAAGTTTTAAGCTCACTAAAAGTAAAGCGAATTGTTACAAACAAATATACATTCTTTTTAAAAAAACACTGTTATACTCGTATTAGTTTTTTTTTTTTTGTTTCATTATTTCAAATTTTATTTCAATTTTTTTCAAATCGACAAGTCCATTCCGAAACATACTAAGTCGGCCCAGCATGCTTTGAATTTTTTACGTATTTGATTTGAATATTGTTCAACTTAAGTTCTGTCAAATTTGGGTGTTGATCGGCTTATCCAATCCAAAATTATGCACACAAAAGTAACGTATTATACAACTGCATATTGATTCGCCCGGAAACTGTGTGACTTCCCCTGCGAAAATCACTTTCGCGACTTAGCACGTTTTAGAACTGAGCTGCTGAAATAACCAATGATGCTAAATGCATGACAACTTCTTCTCCAATAATGGTAAAATCTTATAAAAAACATTTCTTAAAATTGGGTACCGTTACATATTTTACAAGCTGAAACTAAAAAGTGCGGATGGGATATTTTAAAACATGATTTTCTTTACTTAACAAATGGTAACATTCAAACTCTCTGGGTCGTATAGTCCCAATAGGACCGAAAGGGTTAAATCTTGCAAGGAAATCCTTATATAAAAAAGTAATATCTTGATAAAATTGCCTTTAAAAAATTAAAATTTTATAAAAATTCCCTATAAAAAAAATACGAAATAGAAAAATTTCCTCAAAATAAGTGCATTTTTGTGAAACTCCTATAAAAAGGTAAGCTTTGCCAGAGGAGTTAAGCAAATTAAAATTGAACTAAATGCTAACATTTGCAACAACCCTCGAATCTTTATTTATCACATTATATGAACTTTATCAGCTTTTAATTCCTTTATACTTTTATTATTTTTTAATAAATTGACCATTGTGTACAAAAGACTGAAGTGATAGAAGTGCAGGTTGCGGGAGTACTTCCCAATGAAGTACTTTTTGAATATTAATAAATAAAAAAAACTCAACGAAAAAACTTTACAAAATCATCTTTGCAAAAAAAAGTAAGAGGAAATATATTAAATGTATTTTTTGTTCAATGTAAACCGTTGAATATTGGATATACTTAAAGGAAAGTATGAAAATAAAACTTAAATCCTGTGGAGATTAAAAATCGATTATATTTTTTTTTTTTTTTTTTTTTTTTTTGATAACAGGAATTTCAGGATTGCAATTATTTTTATTGTTTTTGTTTAATGATAAACTATTTTTATTTTAAGTGAATGGAATTTATGAGAAAAACCGTAGATTAAGTTTAAATATGTAACCAACATTTTTCGAACTTTTCAGAAATTTGCATGATTTTTTTTAACTGAGATTTATTAAGAGTAATATTCCACTTTTAAAAGATACCAGATCGACTAATTTCCACGATTAGGTAAGAAATGTAAATAATTATAAATTTTAAAATGTAACTAAAATTCATAAAGAAAAGTGATTGACAAAATATTTAGACATCACAACCAGAGTTGTTTCGGTTTTTGTTTTTTAATCAAAATACAAATGTTTATAAAACGAAAAAAAGATTATTATTAATAAGATTTCTCTATGACGTCCTAAATTCCAAATTTATTTTTTTTTTTTTGAAAAAAGCTCCTGCCTGTTTTCTAATAATTAGTATTGTGGTTATTTTATTGAACTGGTAATGATTAAAGGCTTCAGTTCCTTGAATTTAATTTTCATTAAATTATAATTTAAGCAACAGAAGGAAAATCAAGCATATTATGCACCGAATTATTAGATTTGTTTATAGACTTAAGGTACGGTCAGATATGGCAAACATTTGCCGAAAAACGTCAAATATTTGTTTGCCGTAATGTGACCACAAAATATTTATTTGCGACAAACAGGAAAACAGCTGATTTTGGGCTAATAAATTTGTTTGGTGTCAAACAAAAATGCTTTTAATGTGACCACTCAAAATCAAATATTTGCCTGTATTTTCAGCAAACAAATATTTGTTCTTACAATTATTTTGTAAGAGCAAACAGTAGCAAATAACTGCTGTTGGGAACAACTTAAAAAAAAATACCACTAAAATCAAATAAAAAAACAAAGTATTGTAATAATAATTTTGTAAAATTTAACATTTGTCTAATTTATTTATTAAAAAAAACACATGATTTTGGAATTACATTAAATTCGTTTTTGATTTTCAGTATTTTTTGTTGTTGTAGCCAAATCGTCGTGCGGTTACTGCCTTGGATCAAAGATAAAAAGTTATCTAATCTATATATATAAAATTGTAACGTTACTGATTCACTCACTGATTCATCATCGCACAGCCTAAACGACTGAAGGTAAAAACTTGAAATTTGGACCAGGGCTAGCTCTCCCCAAATCGATCACAAAGACGGGATTTTTGGAATTCGAATGTTTAGGGGGTAAACACGGGTAAATTCGGTAACCTTATATCTCTAAAACTAAAATTTCATACTTATCGTTGTTCTTTAGAAAAATAAGCGGACAGGTGTCTGGTACTTTTTGGAAATTCAGCCCTTTAACGGAGTAAACGGGTAAAACCTGTATTTTGGTACTTTTTTGTCACCCCACCTATCTTTTAAACCCATAATAAGAGAAATAAGGGTTATATCACATTTGAAACTTATCTAAAAAATCCAAATACAAATTTCGTACTTTTTCGAAATTCGGACGTTTAAGGGGTAAAAAGCGTAACTATTTTTGGTACTTTTTTACAAAACATTGTTTTTATTTATTGACATAGACGTATTAAATTATGGGCTCCCACTACAATATTTAAATTTTTTTATGCTTCAATGGGGAGAAAAAAAGTACAAAAAAGGGGAAATAGGGAGTAAACGGGTAAAATCTGTATTTTGGACTTTTTTGTCACCCCATCTATCTTTTAAACCTATAAACATAGAAATAAGGGTTATATCACATTTGAAACTTATCTAAAAAATCCAAATACGAATTTGGTACTTATTCGAAATTCGGACATTTAAGGGGTAAAAACCGTAACTATTTTTGGTACTTTTTTACAAAACATTTTTTTTTAGTCAAAAATTTAGTACTTATTGTTGTTCAATAAAAAAAAAATAAGCGGACAGGTGCTTGGTACTTTTTTGAAATTCGGCCTTTTTGGGGAGTAAACGGGTAAAACTTGTATTTTTAAACTTTTTTGCTATGCCATCTATCTTTTAAACCAATAAACATTAAAATAAAAACTATATCACATTCGTAACGTATCTAAAAAATACAAATAAAAATTTGGTACATTTTCGAAATTCGAACGTTTAAGAGGTGAAAATCGTACCTATTACAAAGTAGCTGGTTAAAACCTAGAAACATAAACTTTGGCGTAATATGTCCACGAAAGAAAAGGAGATGCTAACGAAGTAGCGGGTTAAATGCTAGTTATTGTATAAAACCATTTTTTGAGTAATTACCATTTTAAGATTTCAAAAATGGATTACGAAATATAAAAAGAACACTGAAATCATATATGTATAATCGATTTTAAAGTCAACCTTTCAAAAATGTTTAAGCAATTTTACACGATATTTATTTTGCGGTGGGTTTGTCAGATGTAAAGTCCATATGTAATTTCACATGTCTGTCAAAATTGACAATTACAGAAGGTTAATCATTTTTGCTTTAACACGTTCCTTTTTGGTTTCACCTGACATAACATAAAAACATTCATATTAGCAAACTATTTACTGATTTATATTTATATTCACTTTTTATTGTATTTTAGTTAATTAAAAATTTTGTTTTTTTTTAAGAATATGTGTAAGTAAATAGATTTTAATATATATTTGCCTCCACAAACAGACGACTTGCAAAACAGCTGATGTCAGATGGTTTGCCAGATCAAAATAGAACACGCTCTAATTGAAAGAAATTCCTCTATATTTTCCATCACAATTTGTATAATAGTGTTTTGGCAAATAAATTTATATATTTTGACAGTTTGGTCAAATATTTTGCTTCGGCAAATATTTTTTTAAGTGTGACCATATGGAAAACATGTTTGCTAATATGTGTGTTTGCCGCTATTTGACATCTGTTCGAGCAAACAAATATGAGCAAATAAATGTGCGCAGTGTGACCACAAAATGAAACCTACATTGTTTTGAAAAAAAATTTGCCAAATAAAGGCAAACATATTTGGGGCTAATATTTGCCATATGTGACCGTACCTTTAGGCTGAGGGCACATGTATCAAACTACGTCAAAAGTTTTCTGAATCTCTCTTTCGATGATTACTTAAAGTTTCGTTTATTAATTTATATTTTTAATATTATAAAGACTCAAAGTCCTTTGAGTGTTGTACGAATGATATCCTTTAACACTTCTGTTAGAAATCCTCAAATAGTTATATCACGCATATATAACACAGTTTATGAACAATAATTTTTCGTACGTGCTGCTCGGCTATGGAATTTTTAGCCTAGAAATCTACGTTCTTTCGCTATGTCTTCTGCAGTTTTTAAGCGAAACCTTTGTGTGTTACTAAATTCAAATAGTTTAATATTATAATCACTGATTATTTTTGGGGTTTCTCTTGCTTTTATGCGGATTCAATTTAGAAGTCGTTTAGGTTGAAATGATTGGCATAGGCTTATATTTTTTATTTTTCATGTACATATATTGAATTATATATTGAATTATAACTATAAACGCTCATCTACTTGTAATATATTAATTGGCCATCTGGCTATTTGTATTACTATGAATAAATAAATAAATAAATAAATTATTTTTATGAAGAAAGGAATTTTACAACATGAAATTAATTAAAATTTATTGATAATTTTTTATTCTTGACTGAGCTGGAAAATGAACCCAGGTTTTCACGAACACGTTGCCAATACTAGTTTCGATTGTAACCACACAATCTCTTTAGTGGGGTTTGCCGTTTAGCTCTCACCGCCATTGAGGACGGATGAGGTCATTAGTCAAACATCATTCTTTAAACCAAATGGTATTTTACCTTGGAAGATCGAAATTTGCTTTCGAATGAATGATTACCTATTTTAAATGATCTACATGTTCTTCCTTTTCCAAACTTCAATAAAAATTTTCATTTAGAAACTTTTATTGAAAACAAAAATTTCCAAGCGAAAATTTTTATTTTATTTTGAAAAACAGACAGATAATATATTCGTTTAATAATATTCCGGCTTTTAATTATGAAGGATTTATCTTCCTCATTTTACGTCTTTCACTGATATGAAATTAATTTAATTTTTAGCAGTGGTGGGCAACACACTCTAACAGCAAAAAGCGAAAAACAAATAAGACAGTACAAAGTTTTTTTCTATGTTAAAAGACGTAACAAAGCGCTAACTAATAGCTGATTTAATTTGGCTTTGACATGTTGACCATCATACGATAAATTCGTACCATGCCCAACACTGTTTAACATACTAGTATATATAAAAATTTTTAACCACAACTCAAGTGCTTTATTATTTGAAATAATACTCTGCTTTTCAGATTTCGTAGGAAATTATGTTTAAAGTTTTAACTGTTTCTCCAACATGTTTCTTTGTGAGACCAAAAATTAAATGAATGGAAAAATAAAAACTAAAAAAAAACTTTTAACTAGATACTATACAATTTTTTTTGCAGATTCTTGTAGAGAAATTAAAAGTTTCACAAACGAAAATTAAAACTTTAACCATTTTCTTAGCCTACGAACAACTAAAAGTAGTTGCAATTTAGCAGAAGAAGAACTTTAAAACGCTTTTTTTTTTAGACGATTTTTGTAGTTTAATTTTTTGTTTTTGTTTGCAATTTGCAACATTTTTACATGGACGCGTGTTTAAACTTAAGCACATACACACACAAAAAAACTTATTTGCACACAAACACAACTACAAGGATTGAATTTGAGAACATTTTGCTCTATACCACAACTATACTAACATTCAGTGTTGCCAGTGTTGCCATCTTTTGGCTTATGTTTCTAATTTAACCCTAGGATTATCGGTAACTTTTTACCACTAAGTTCTCCTCTTGGTCTGGCCAGACCACAATTTGTACAGCTAAAGCCCACAATTAACTAAAAAGTAAATAAATATATTTTTTATTGAACGTATGCTAATAACTTTAGATTATACAAATTTATTATATCGAGCCATAACCGCCAAAAAAGCTTAAGCGACAACATTTTCTACTTCGTTTTTTTTTTATAAATGAATTTATTGCCAACACTTGCCTCATCTCGTAAAATCTCATGGTCACAGAAGGAACCGTTACGATTTTATAGCAAAAACTATTTTAGCTTAAGCGCCAATTTTCATACAAAATTTGTATGAAATATAATAAAAAAAACCTTCTCCTGTAAAATTTTGTTTTTGTCGCTTGAGCTTTTTTTGCGGTTATGGCTCGATATGATTTTATTATTTCATTATTTTATTCCATATGCAGGTCATCGAAACTGTAGTCTTTAATTTCGAACATTGCTATTTCGCATCGAGTTTTGCGCTAGGTTTTTGTATTTAGATTGAACTAAGCGCATAATGGGCCGTAGTTTTCTGATTTTATTCAAACTTGATTCATTCGATTAAGAACATATCATTTCGAGAATTCACGTATCTGTTTTTTTAATATTTTGTCCTATTTGAAATATCTTTCAAGGAATAAAAAAAAGAGGGTAATTTCATAGACTTTTACATAAAAATGGAATTTAACCCCACTTATTTACTCCAATCGAGTCCAAATTATTTTCATTCGATTCAGAACATATCATTTATAGAATTCACGTGCCTGTTATTGATTTTTTGTTATATGCGAAAAATATTACAAGCAAAACACAAATTTGGTTCGCCAGACCAAGACGGTAATCCTGGGATTAAGGTCCGAAAAAATCTCCATCTTAATATTTAACTCCCTAATTCGTTTATATAATTTCTTTATGATAGTGTAAACTAAACATCAATTTAAAACCATGTTTTTATTTTTTATATAAAATTTTCCATTTTATTTAACTTTTAAGTAGACACCTAATTTGTGTGGCACAAACTGCCTGCCACCTGAGCCTGGCTGGGACCATTTGTATTTTGTATGGAGATTTTTGTGTCTATCGCAAAAACTCACACTGGCTGGGACTACTTTTATTTGTATGGAGTTTTATAGTTACAGCAAGAACATTTTGTTATAAACTAGAATATTTCTTCTTAATAATAGTGTTGCGTATGCTGTTCTATACGTTTCATTTTGATTTTATTTACTATAGTATATATAAAATAGTGAAGGTCCTGGCCAGGCCCAGGTGGATACAATATGCACAAAAATTTTATTAGGCCAATTTCCATTCCCACGGTATTTAAATTTACATTTTTTCTCGTTTTCTTGTAAAAAAACACTCTAATTGAGGAATACATTAAGTTTCGTTGTAATACTTGTATCTGGGGCATTATTTATGTAGCGGACATCCTAATAAAAAAGTTTTGTTCGAATTCCTTTATATTTGGCATAACTATAATCCAATATATATGATTAAGTGTGCGAAATAATTTTTTTCTAGGACGTTTATTTGTCGAGTTACGGGATGGTAAAGTGTTGTCGTTTTCAAAAAAGGTTTTTTTAAATTATTTTTTCGAACTAAAAACTAATCAAATAAAATAAAATTTTAAGTTATTCTTAAAATAAAGAAAAAAATTAATTAAAAAAAAAATATTTTTCATCTGAAATGAAAAATATTTTCTAACTCAATCCTAATTTGTTATTTTTTTTTTTAACCGAAATTAGCCTATAGTGTCCTTATTATATTGTAAAAGTTTTATTATGGGACATCGAGTAGTTTAAAAGTTATGAAAATTTCTTTACCCTCATACAAGTGGTTATTGAATTGTTGAACCGCGGAAAGCGGGAAAAAACTAGTCTAAAATAAAAATTTTCTAATTATATGTAAATAAATTTATTTGCTTATGAAGATTAAGGTGTAATCAGCCATGTCACAGAATACATTTACGTTCAGTAACGGAACTCAGTCCGTATTTTGGTGCTTCAGCTAACTACGAAAAAACTTTGCGGAATGAAAACATTTTAATTCATTTATTAATGATGTTCTAATAATCCCAATCTTTATTTTTGATAAAAACACTGAAATTTATTGTTGTAGGAAAGCTGGTTTAGGCCACCTCGTCAGGAAACTTTTTCCAAATACTTTAGAAAAGCTAAAAATATTAAACAAGTAAGACCATAAAGTGAATAAGAATTTTAAACACTCAGGTCTTACTTGCAATAATATCAAAGCTTCAACAAAGCCACACCAATAAACATTTTTGTTTTCATGAACGGCATGGGAGTTTTCTGTATGTTACAGGCCAAAAAACTATTAAAATATGCTTTCTATCAATAAGCAAATAAGTTTTCTTCATTCCAAACAGAATTGTAGTCTGTGATATGGCTGTATATTAAAACTTTTAAAATCTAATATTTTTTTTTTTTTTTTTTTTTTTTTGGGAAACCAAAATTAATATTTTAGCAAAATTTCATAATTTTTTGTTTGTTAAAAATTCGTAAAAAAAATTTGAAAATGCAGCTAATCTACTTATATTTCCCAGACATAAAAAAAGAAAAACAAGCCATAAATAATTTAAATCTGTTCACACATTCGGTCACACATTTTATCCCCTTAAGGGCGACTCCTGGGCGGTTATGGAACTTTTTCTTCAATATATTACTAGTCTGTATTGACCATTTTGTACAGGAGCTCCCTTTTTTATTATATTTTTTTTTTTAACAACGCCACTTATAAAATTATAAAAAGGAGCTCCCTTTTTTATAATATTTTTTTTTTAACAACGCCACTTATAAAATTATATTGTTTTATAAAACATTTTTCACAAAATTTTATTCTATTTTTGTGTTATTTTCTGCTTTGTTTTTTAGAAATAAATGATGGATATGAAAAATTGAGTGTGGTTAGCCATACAATTGACCCATCTAGAAGCATCCTACGCACAGCAGGGGCCTAATTTATGAATTTTAGCCATACAAATATGGCCCCTGCAGCGCATACGCTGCACGCAGATGGGTCAAATGTATGGTAAACCCCACTCAATTTTTCATATCCATCATTTATTTCTAAAAAAAAACAAAGCAGAAAAAAAATTGAATAGAATTTTGTGAAAAATATTTTATAAAACTATATATTTTTATAAGTGGCGTTATTTAAAAAAAATATAATAAAAAAAATATTTAGCGTTGGTATGTTAAGAAAAATTTCATTTAGTATTTTAACAAAGCCCAAAATAAAAGACGTTTGTGTATATGAAAATGAACACAATCAGGGCGCCGGCGAAAATTCGCCAGACGCGGCAAACTTTAAATAGATTTAATTCTATTTCATACGCCGGCGAACGACGAACAAATCAGTACTAGGTGACCATGTTTGGTTTTAGTTAAGAAGTAGTTTAGTAAATAAAGTTACTTTTTACTTTAATAATTGTTTTTTTTTATTGTATAACACATAAAATAAGTATACAAAGTATTTTGCTATAAAAATAGTTTTTAGTTGTGTTTTTGATTATGTTTTTATTTTTAAGCATTATTTTTTTGAATATGGTCACACTATTTCTCTCTCTTTGCACAAACAGTAATCAACTTTCTCAATTATAAAAGCTGCCAGCTATTCGTCGTTATTGTGCTTTATACGACGAATTTTCTCAGCGAAGTTTTACGGAAAAATTCGTCGTGTTGGGCGAAATTCGTCGGTCGTCCCAGTTGTGTTCCTAGCATAACTGATTTTGACTTTTGTAGTCGCATGATATTTCTTAGTGAGCCGCAAATTTGTATGAAAAGTGTTACTTTATCGTTCGCTTGTATTGTCGATCAACTTGTCGTGCTGAAAATTTTAAGTGGGGTGAAAATCAGCTGCTTGTCTTTGAAAATTCAAACAAAGGACATTGTGGGCCAAGCTGTTAATAAAAATTCGCCACTTCTTCAAAATTAATTTAAAACATTAAAATGGTTTCAGTTTAAAAAAAATTTAGAGAGTCTTTTGCGTGAATCGAACCTATAAAAATTATTGGAAGAGAAAAATAGATTGTAAAGCTTAAGGTCCATGCCATGCATTCTATGCGTTGTTCCTTTTTATGCATATTTCAAAAAGTAGAATCAGTGTAATGGCATGTGACAAGTTACACAGCAAAACGCATAGAGTGCGTCGCATGTGTGGTGAAAAAATTTCATCTGTTTTTGATGGCCATGGATGACAAATCATATTTTATTTTCAATGGTATCGATAAATATGTTAGTGTTGTGGATTCCTTTTTTCTATATTTTGTATTAAAAAATTTAATAAAAGAAAAAGCTTTCGTAATAAATATTGAAATAACTTTTAAGAACAAAATACATTGAAATTAATTTTTAGAACAATTTGTTCATAAACAAAATTTGCTATTCTAGTTATCGATTACTTTTATGTTCTGAGTGCCGTCTTTTTTGTGCTTATTATATTTTTAACAAATTCCTTGAAAGAGAAACTTATTGACACCATGAAAAATTACAAATTCTTTTGATAATAAAAGCTTACTCCTCTATGAATTCTTATAGATAAATTCACTTAAAATATCAGTTACAGCTTCCATTTTTCCCAAATTGTTTTTATTTGATATACATATTAGTACAACAGATGCTAAAAAAACAACTTGGCGCATAAAACGCATTGCATGTAACTTGAATTTAGGAACGCATGAAATGCACAAAAAGTATCATACGCATAGACGCTTGGTGTGGACCTTCAGCTTAAAAACTAAAAAACGAAGTTTCGAAGGATCATGAATAAATTTGTTGTTTTAGCAGGTTAAGTGAGGGAGTAGAGTGGACTGTATCATAGAGCTTGGGAAAACACCCAGAGTATTAACATATAATACTTAATTAATATGTAAGACGAGGAAAGGTACGATAAGAAATTAGGTATTCGATTTTAGAATTTAGTACAGCATATGGGTACATTTGAGCTCACCTAATAATTGTGTAGTATTAAATTGAGGCAAATAAATAGGAAAATTATGCTTTAAATTCGCAATTTAATTAGTTTCATTGAGTAAGATGAATTAAACTTTCGATTTGAGTAACAATTCAAGTATAAATATAAGATTCTAGTTATTAGTTTTAAATTAAAAACTTCACAATCTGAACCAGTTAATGATGGTTTATGCATTAAAAAAAGAATTCAGTTTTGTTATAAATTTTTAAATTAATTCGAATGTGTATTCTTAGTCAAATTACAAAAAGCTTTTATAATTTAATAGTCTTATTCCAGAAAATGCATTACATTCTGCTGGTATCTCATAATTGTTTAAATTTTCTGTACAATTTTCTTCATTGCTAGTGAAAGGATAGCTAAAGTAAGCCTTGTAATAGAAATATACAAACAAACAAAATTGTGATAGTGCATAGAAATTATTCCTAGAAAATATTGAAGGAATAAGACTATTAAAGTATGAAATCTTTATAAATTGTAATTTGACTTAGAATAGACATTCGAATTAATATAAAAGTTTGAAATAAAAATTAAACTCAACATGAGAACTAAAATTCCCAGATTCTAACTCGTTTTTGTTTAAGATAACTTTACATAAGATTTTTAGCATAAATTCGAATGTTTTTATTTTCTACTCATTCACAAACACATTTTTTTAAACATTTTTCTTTCCTAGTTCAATTAAATTTATCAATTTTAAATTGAATAGCAAATAAGTATATAAAATAAATAAAAATTATTGTTTATATAATAATGTATTTTATTCGACTTTTATTTTTTTGATGTATGATTAAATTTTCAAGCTTGTTGTCTTATTTTTATACAAAACTTTTATTATTGTTATTGTTTATTTTGAGTTTTAGAATATTAGAATTTTGTGCAGGAGGGATAAATGATGAAAAGTACTAAAAAGTACCACCAAGATAACTTTTATGCATCTTCAGGTCTATAATAGAACATAAAACGAAAACTCAAATTCATCGCCCAAAACGTACATTCAAATAATTATTCCAAGTCGTTTATAATTATAAAATTTATACACAATCCCTCTTTTATAATATGCCAGCCAGTCAAGCCAAAATCTTTCCTGGGAACGTCGGAAATGAACGACACTACAAAATTTTATTTTTTAAAAATAATAAAATTGTATAGAATGCAAAATATGTCCCCAAATAAATTTTGAAATCCCCAATTTGAAAACAAATCTCCTAACATGGCAGCACTGGTTACACTTAGAACTTGTATTGCCTACTTTTAGGCTGCATACTGATATGACAGCAGTTTAAGGTCTCGTAAAGCCAGTCTTAGCTGTTTTAATCTAGTAAATGTAATTACTGCTTCATAGTTAAAACTTTGACCAAACCCTTACTTTCCTTTTTGCACTAACCCAAGTGAAAAATAGCAACAAACTTACACAAAAAACAATTATGAAAATAATAACAACTAATAAAGAAACATTTAAAAAAAAAAAAAAAAAAAAAAAGAGAAACGAACAAAAGTTTTTCGTTATTATAAAAACCAGAATAGTTTTCTATTACAATTCGCTTTTAAAGTACGTGTTGCAGGCTTTAATTCCGCTGGGTACATTTGGGCACTTACAACTTGCAGAAACTACAACAAATAGTCTTCATTTGTAGAGCATTTATTGCAATAATTGGTTATTGCCCAACAAGTTGCACTTATTTAATCGTTTTTCTTTTAATATCTCTTTCAGTTGGGAATTGGTTGGTATGTTAGATAAGGTCTTATATTTGGCCTGGAAGAAAATTTTCGAAAATTATCAAGTATATCTTTAATTTCTAAAAAACCTTTGAGTACGACGAGGATTTTGTATCTCTTGGCTTGCTTACTTAGTAGCGTAAATAGGTGGTGCGTATACCTTATGCTTATTTTAGGCGTAAAGCTGAAAGATCTTCAATAGATCGCTGCTGAGTGGTAGAAAATGCTGCATTGTTTCAAGAATTGTATAGGCACTGAATTGGTTCTCATTAAAGCCAAGTACTCTGTTCCAATTTGTGAAAAATGTTCAGCAACATCTATTATTTCATGCGAAAAATTTGACATGTATCAATGTTACCTATCTCGAGAGTTTGTACAATTTGACGTTTTTAATCTTTCAAAGTATGCGACATTGTTTTGCATATGTAAACAAAACCCACATGTATTTTACTAAAAAGTATTTTTTAAATGAAAAGTTAAATAAAAATAAAATTAAATATTGATGAAAACCTGTTACCGGTTGTGTTATTTATGTTTTGCTGTTCTCATTTTAATATTATGTTTAAACTTTTTTCATTTGCTTAAAATTCCACGTGAAATAAGTGCAGCTTATATTATTTCGCAGTTTAAAAAAAAAAAAAAAAATGTTGCTAGAAACATTTCGCAACTTTTTCACAAATTAAACAGAGTACAACTCTATCAACATTTTTACATAGAAATTCCGCACAAGTTTTTTTCATATGAGTTTTGACAGCATTTCACGTGAAATGTTGAACAGAGTACTAGGCTTAAGGCCTTCAAATATTTATGTGGTGGCTGTGGCTTATACACCTAAAGAAAACACATTTTTTGATATGGTCACCTCTAACAAAACTATTTTTAACGAAAAATTTTTTTTGGTTACTTGAACCATGGCAAATTAGTTATCTTGCAAGAAGCCTCAACCATATTTTGGTTGCCTCCTAACATGTAATAATAACAATTATATGTTTACCACTACAAATAGGTATAGTGTTTAAAGTGCTTGATTACAAAACCAAGCAACCCAGGTTCTATCCCAGGCAGAGGATGAAACATTTTCATCGTGGCTTCAACCCCATCCAAGCAATCCTCTAGAAAAGAGGATAACATTAAAGCAAAAGTCAAGTAGCCGCCTCCCCTGGAAAAATAGGAAAGGAATCAAAGATTTTCAAGACTCCCACGACTATACCAAATAAACGGAGGGCGTTGCTTCTAGGCAACGACAGATGGTAGCCCCATTATCATAGGACCTGCTACAGCAGACCAATTATCTACATAGCGGGAACAACAATCGATTAATGGTTCTAATAGAAGGCAAAATAACAATTCTGAATGGATCGATACACCAAGATCAAGGACAGTGAAATCTTACATGGGAAGATGCAAAAACAACTGAAATAAATCGTGTAAGATGAAGATGTGGAAGTCGTGTGCTCCCAAAGGGAGTAATGGAGAAAAAAGAGCAAATCGTTTAGCTGTTTTTTAACCATAACATGTTGCTCTTGCAAAAGAGTAACAAGTTATTGTTCATTTAAAACCATTGAGTTATTAGCGGTAAGCCCTTATTGTTATTATTACCACTATATGATTATTGCTTCTGGATGCAGGTATGACTTAACCATAATAAGTTTGTCGGTCACAACAAAATGGTTAAAGTAAACACAATATGTAAAAAAATTTGTTGAAAATAGATTTTGCTTTTTGTGCGTATACAGAAATAGTAAGAAAAGAGATCTTAACAAATACCGGATTAAAACTGATTTCTGCCTGTAGCCTGGGACGTTGTACTGACAGTTGGCGTATGTCTAAGGGGAAGTCACGTTTATTGCAGGATTGAGACAGCGTGTTCTTAAATTGCCACCTTTGAGAATGTAATATTTGGGATTCGATCGTAATAGTAGATTGCCATTCTTTATAATAATTAATCTTTAACATATGCAGCCCAAGTACGAATAAACATTAATCGGGAATTTTTTCCCTTCTTCCATTTTTCCAATTAAAATTCAATTGTGAAAATGGGGAACGGAAAAAAAACTTCCGGTTGGTTGATAGTTTCTTCTCTGAAATACAAATACATGGCACTTGTCATCTTTATAATCTCGCAGAATCAATTGCCGCACTAATAACTTATGTTATCTAAAGAGCAGATAGTTACCAATCATCTACAGATATCTAATTCAATTAACAGTTTAATCGAAATAGCAAAATCGGTTCGTCAAAAGACGATAGATTAAGTATTTCTCTTATCTATAAAAAAAATGTATCTTCAACTGTTACCTCCCACATGATAAACTTTAAATACCCACCACTTCATTTTCGTATCTCTCACAAAATCAACAGAAACTGTAAACATGAATAAGTAATTAAAAAGTTGTTATTAAAAATATTTCTGTATAAAAACACAAAAATAAAAACAAAAAAAAAAAAAAATAATGCTGTTAGTGTAATTGAAATGAAATTAAATAAAAAGGAGTGTATGTCCTGCAGAGTGAAACAGCAGCAACAACAGTTTGTTCCAGAGAAAAAGCGTTTTAGAATTCTGCTTAATTCAAACGTTTAATAAACATTTTAAGTGTTTCATATTAAAAATGCAAGGCCACAAAAACAAAAACAAAAACTACAAAGATGCCCAATAATATTTAGATGGAATTGCAATTCATTGTAGCCAATTGTTTGCTTCAACTGTTAAATAGATTCCAGAGCAAGTATTTAAGGAACAATTAAAAGTTGTAATAAAATTTTTATTAAAAATGGTTAAATGGAAGAATTTGTCTATTTTTTGTTTGTACTCGTATACGAGCAGTATTATTATTGAAAGCCACCGGTAGTGTTTTATTTTCGAGTGTGATTTTTGATTTAAAAAGATTTAAAAACAACCCCAAAAAAAATTATTAAATATTAAATTTAAAACTCCTTAAAAAATATTAAGGAAAAACATTAATATTTTTTGAATTTCAAAGAAGAGTATAGCGGCATTTATACGATCATTTTTAAGAAGTGTTTTTTTAATTATTGACAACCTCGATACAAAAGAAAAAGGGGTAGAAAAAGAATCTGTTTTTCACACACATCCATTAAAGAAATATTATTTTTGTATGGAAATCGCGGTTTTTATCAGTTCAGTTTTCTCAGTAAATTGTAAACCGAATCAAAAGTTGTGCACCGATTAGAATGAAATAAAGCACATTTTATTCCAAATATATTTAACTAAATGTTTTTAGACCAAAACTGTAATTTTTGTCGCATTTTAATTTTTTATGAATTTTTAAAGAACAAAAAAATTTTTTTTTTAAATTTTTCTTTTTTTAACTTCAACGATATCTATGAACTACTAAGCAAATTTTAAACCATTGTAAGCACTGCTTAAAGTAAGAATGTTGGATTTTGAACTAGGGATGAGGAAGAGATATACGATAGAAAGTTTAAAAATACAAAAAAAACCATAGATGGGGGAAGTGCACTCATTTTGCAGTTTGAACCCACAGTTAGTGATAGTGCAAAATTATTGCAATCATTTTGTTGATGTATAGTGATGAATTGAAAATTAGCAGCCTCACTAATCATGATGATAGTGATGCTAAAAAAGTTTGTAATCAAAAAAAAAAAAAATAATTCTTTGATATAAGATAAAGCAATCATCAGTTTATTGCAACTTTTTTGCTCTTCACTCATTAACTTATTCACTCATTGAGTGCAACTTAAAATTTTGCACTAAATTTACAAACAAAAAACTTGTTTTTTCATGACTAAAGCCATGAGATATTCCGATATTGACAAATTAGTGACATGTTGTTTAATTTCCTTTCTTATGAATATCATAACAAGAACCAAAAATTATGCTCATACAAAATTAATGTGATGTTTTCACAATACAAGTGCTTGAACGTGTAGTAAAATTTATATGAAAAGCACTCGGTTTTTTGAGTGTTTTTCATATAAATTTTACTACTCGTTCAAGCACTCGTGTTGTGAAAACAACACATAAATTTTTAAAATTTTAGGTAGTGTTTGTTTATATGCAGCTCTTTTTATTGAAAGTGCAAATTTTGCACTATTCGAATTGAGTGCAGATTTTTGATTTTAATCTTCGTTTATGATAGGGAAAAAGTTTGCAATATCGCTAATTTTTTTTAGTGGTAGTTAAAAAATAGCAATCATCACTAAAGCTGGTAAAAAAGATTGCAAACTAATTTTTTTGCAGTTTTATTTAGTGATAGTGAACTGCTGATTTAAATCAATATTTAGTGCACTACCCCCAACTATGAACAAAACATAGTGAGAACAATGAGCCATAATGAAGATGTTGACAACATTGGCGCTAGCTATAGAACTGCAATATTATAAATTCTGCGATGATAATATTAAGTACTGTTTAACTGTTTTTGTGCAAATTTATTTTATTTAAACTCTGTCGATGTTTTAATGTAAAGAATAATATATATTTTTTGTAAGTTGTGCTTAATTGTTGTGAAGAAAATTTTTTATTAACATTGTGCTTTAATTACTTTGATTTAAATAGACGACCCTTGAAAAAGTCACCAAAAAAAGTGACGAAACATCGGGTGAAATGTAATAGCTTTCCAGCCAGCAAAATACTCCGACATTGTCTAAATCAGACATTTCTTGCAATTGTCCGACTTCATTCTTATGGAGTTTTCTTTTCTACAAAAACTTTGACATTTTATTACAAAAAAAAAATGCAATTTTGTGGTTTGTTTTATTCTAAACAAGTTAGAGTGCTATATTCGGCTATGCCGAATCTTTGATACCCTCTACCGACAGAAGTGGGCTCTATATGATAAAAAAATATATATATTATAAACTACTCTTCACAAAAACGAACGTCAGCATTAAAATTAGTTGCGGTTTAGACCTGAATTAAATTATTGACCGACACACAGTGGCGCCATTTGAGTTTTTTCGTTGCAAAAATCATATCTTTTGAACCGAATAAGATAATTGAACAGTTTAAACAGCATATGATAGATAACTGTTCAGCCTATGAAATGAGCGTTTGGAAAGGGTGCTACGCTTTGTAGGGGCCTACTTATGGGTTATCAAAGTTAAAATTAGTAGAAAAATCAATTTTATGGTAACTAAAAAAAATTTTTTTTACATTTTTAGATTGTTTTTATTTTTTTTCTTAAGGGTTTTATGTTTTAAATTATTACCCAACAAATTAAAAAAAAAAATTATTTTTTTTTTTAAATTTATTTTTTCAATTTTCTGTAAAATATTCATCACAATTCGTAAGAGAAGGTATATCTAAAAGACTAACCATTTCTAAACTATAATTATTTTGTAACTCTATTCGTGACTTCACATGCCGCAGGGAAGAAATAAGTGGATCGGAAGATGCTGCCAACAGGTTGAAGAGGTCCTCATTTTACCTTACCCTTGATGCTTTGAATGTGTTCTGCAATCTATATTTTTTATAAAATTTGTTAAGAGACTCCTGTGCTTCTTCAGAAAGCTCTCCAATTGGCAAAGACTGGTACTCAATTATATCTTTACCATGCGCCAATATTTTATGGACGGTCGGGGTCAACTTCTTCTGTGGACACATTTTTGCTAAAAGAGATGCAGTTTTCGACGCATATTCTCCATATTTTGTAGAATTGACATTTTCTTTGCAGTTTAAAACATCCAAGATCGTTCCCAATCTTTTCACGATTTGATTGTCAATTCCAATGATTCTAGTTACTGCCTCATCATTTTCAAAAAATCTCCTAGAAGTGTTTCCATCGTTTGAGTTACCGTATCCGTGCTTGGGACAGTCTACTTTTAGTCCAACTTGTTTAAAAAAAGCATCCTGTATTTGCTTCTTTCTGATCTTTTCCTTATCCTTTAATGATGTATTTTCATCGAAGTTTTCTTCCTCTTGTGGTAGGGTATATGCCAGTTTTAGCAAGAATTCCATACACCTTATCCTTGCGTGCAATGGTGACATTCCATATTCGTAATTCTCCTCATTTGTAGAATCGTTTAAATTACCAAAGTTCTTCTGACAAATAATAATATAAAATCGATAAAAAAAATATAAAAATAAAACGAAAAAAGGGGTTTAAATAGGTTTTTGCTAAATTTTTACCTCCAATATAATTCTGTCTATGATAACTAATTGAAATATGTTATAATTAAGCAGAAAAAGATACTAATCTTAAACTCTCTACAACTAATTATATAAAATTGAGATGTAACATATTATATATGAAATAAATTGAATTGAATTGAAAAAAGTTCTTCAGTGTAGGGAATCATCCGATTTTAGCCGCAAAGGAACAACAGATGCCATAAACATATTTCCGTCCGATATTGTAGCGTCATCGGGAGATATCCTTTGCTTATAAACGCTTTGTCCGGATGATCCATCGCAGCCTCATTTGCTGATCAATGTCAACTTCTCAGGAAGAATTTTCACTTCCGTGAAAAACTTTGGTGTGGTTGACTTTCTAAACAGTTCAAATAATTTTAAATTGTACAACGCCATGTTTTCAGTACTTAAATTGTTAAATGGTTTCAGTAATTGTTGCGCCAACTTTCAGGCGTAGACTAATCCAGGCATTATGCTTATTTTGCAATATATAGGCTTATGCTACCATGCCTAAAAATTTACCTGTTCCCTGCATACATATGGATTTATGCTGAATAATGCAATTTTGATATTATGCACGTGTCCAAATAAGATTTGTGCCTACCTGTAGGGACCATAAGTCAATATTGTTCCTGACCATTTGTACGCCAAAGTATTGTTTATGTGAGGTACGTACCTGCTAATATAATAACTATTAGATCAAACTACTGTCAGTCAAAACATATAAGGGATGGACGCCATACAATTTCTGCAACCATGTCTTTTTAAACTTTTTTACCTCTAGAAGCCAAACGGGCACGTACGGGCAGATAAAACCTTTTGAATTATGTAAAGAAATAATCAAAGAACAGGTTTTGCAAATATGGCAAATATAGAAAAATATAGTTTTTTTTATTTTCCGTCAAAGTTGAAAAATAGTGAAAAAACGGATAGTTTTTAAATAGTGATTTACCAGGAGAAACACAAAGCAAACAGTTAATTTTTTTTTATCATTATACATTTAATAAATACATCAATCAATACAAACAAAAAATAAGGTGATTCGTTACCTATTTTTCGTGATATTACACCTGAAATCGCAACAAATTGACTAAAAATTGTGTGTTTTTTTTGAAAACCGAAAGTCGGTCAACTTTGAACGGTTATATCTTCTAAACTAAAAATGTGATATTATTAAGAGTGGCATATTTGAAATCGTTGAAAAGTTTCCTATAACATGGGTTTATTCAAAACTTCGTCGGCATTCATGAAAATTTTGATTTTTGCAACCTCGCTTGCTCTACGGGCGCCACTGTGCGACAATAAGAAAGTTTTAAACGTTTCTTGTTAAAACTTTGAACTGGCTTGAGTAAAATATCATGATTCGTAAAACTTTTAGATGAACTAAAATAATTTTTAGGAGCGTAATATGTATTGGACCTATGGTAAATTATGGACCAATCATCCCGAAATTCTGAAAACTAATTTCTGGTATTAAAAAAAATATATTAGAATAAATTTCAATACAGCAGTGTAATTAGTTTTAGCGTTAACAGTAAATTTCACAAATTTGCTTGATATTTTTTCTGGTCATATGAATTTAAGTAAGAAATTTTACCGTAATATCTATATCCGTGATGGCTTTAGGCGAACATAAATATTTTCCCAAAGTGGGCTTTATTTGTTTTTAGGCGCAATAATGTTTTCCGGGAGTAGAGTTTATATGGGGCCTATGGTCAATTATGGGCCGATCTTCACGAAATTTAACAGTATGATTTGCAGTCGTATAGCGGGAACTCGTGCTATGGCATTCCGTGCATTATTCCACCATTTATGTTAGTTTTTGTATTAAAATTATCAATTTTTTTAGGGTGGTGGTTCCACATTTTGATTCATAGTTCTGATCCTACTGAATCGATGTTGCTGGATTTCTATCCGAAACTGCTTAGGATAACTACTGTAATTAAAAGTCTTTCATTTAATTTTGATTTTTTTGTTTATGAAGAATTCTTTATTTAGTGCGGCTAGTACGCACTGTTTGTAATTGTTATAAGAATTGATTTTGTTTAATAATTGTGTCCATTTTTATACTCAATAAATGCTTATTAAGCATTTTCATTACAGTGGAAGGTATAGCGGTTTGCTTAGCATTTTCTTACAATCCCGCAGACACTTGTCCAATAGCAAGAGTGGTGATAGTATTACTATTGACCACCGTGTGTACTGCTAGTATTGTATTCATACACACACACACAGCGCACAACACTCAAGTGGCTTATTCGTATTACATTAAACATGCGCCTGGTTCATTGCATGTAATGTATACTGAAATTATGTGTGCAAGCAATGTTAATATAAAAGACACGCTACACTACAAGCAATTTGAGACCAAGTTTGTTCTTTTCTTTTGCCTTTTTCGAAAGTGAGCGTGTTTTCAACAGACGGACAGACAGACAGACAGACGGACATGGCTAAATCGACTTAGAATTACTCAAGGATCCAGAAAATATATACTTTGTGGGGTCTTAGATGTATTCTAAAAAAGTTTCACACAGAATGACAAACTTAGTATACCCTCATTCATCACAGTAGTGGTGGAGGGTATTAAAATGCACCCTTACTAGTGGCATAAGGCATTGCACCTTGCGCCCCGTATAAATCGAAAGTGTTGATAATGCCCTGTAAAACGATGGCTTCTCTTTATATATAGGGTTACCAGACGAAGTTGCGAAAAAAATACCCTCTAATCAGGAGGGTATTAAATTTAAAATGTTAATAGTTCTATTTATTAAAATGTTCTATTATTTAATAGTAAAAACATAAAAAAGTATTAAATTGTTAATGATAGGTTGTCAGTGATATAAAATTTAAGTGGATTCGGTGTTATAAAATTGTTTTTGAAAAAAAAAAACGCCAAATCAAGCAATCTGAAAAACTTGGTGTTAATAAATCAGCATTCTAGCAAAGGTATTTTCTTCTTTACATATTTTAGAAAAACAGACTAAAAAAATTTGAATTTCGTCATTTCTTTTTGTTCATTTATTTATTTAATATCAATCTGTTAACAAATTTTGGTTTATGTATATTTTTTTTTTTGATATATATTTTGAAGAACAAATTTTTTATCAGCTTTTAAAAACAGGTCGGTCCAATTTTGTGTTTTGTTCTTGTCAACTAAAAAATTGCATTATTACAGGGTCGGCAAGACATTTTATACATGTACCTTTTAACAATGTTGTATTTTTTTGTAGAAAAGAAAACACCATTAGGACTTCTTTCAGATTTATGTCACACATTGATTATACGTACTGTCTGTCCGCTTTCTGATCGATTTCTCATGGCTTTATCGGAGGGAACGATATGTCTAATAAATTTCTGATTGAATTCAAATAGATGTGTCTAAGTTGTGTGTCTTTCTTTTTCTTAAATAAATACAATTCTCATTAAGTTGAAAATATTTTTATTTTATATGTGCATTTTATTATTTAAAAAATGGTTTAAAAGAATGGTACGTTTGTATGCATGTAAAATTTTCAATTATAAACATTTATTTTCCAATAAATTAAAAGACTTCTTACAGAAATCCTTGCGATTTTAAATTATAATTTTATTCCATATTCTTTCAAAAAGCAATAATAATGTCGGCTAACACATCAAAATTTCCCTTGCCTTTTTCAATAGACTTCAATCAGGAATGCCGGCAAAAAATATCAGAATTTCCCACGACATGTCTGCCAGAATTCGTGTCAATCACTTTATACTTTTTTGGGACAGAAATCTGATAGAAATCGTATACGATTCCGATTTTTTTGTCGACGTTCCTCTCAGATATCTGGAAGACGTCGGACAATTTTGCTAGCTGGGTTATTAACGAAAGTAAACTGAAGATTAATAATCAATTGGCGAAAGAAATACATTTATACGAAGAAAATATTTTTGAGGAATTTTGAATTTTTTTTATTCCAATATATGTAGCGGAAGTGCCTAAATTTTGAACATAACGGTATATCTAGAATATATATTTTATAACGGTTTATCGCTGATAGAAAAAAAAACTAAGTGCAGATATGTATTCAGCGTCCCTAATAACCTTAAAAACAATATTCAGTTCTTAATCAACAATCACCTTGTTCCCTTGTGTTATTAAATAATATAATATAAAAACGGACGTCAGTATTAAAATTCGTCGCGGTTTAGACCTTCATAACAAGAGTTGGCTGCAATATAGTCATAATTCAAATTTGAATTTTCTTATACCTTAAAATTAAATTCTTTTCTCTAAGAGTTGAGTTAATAAGATATTTTTATGAATTTATTACACAATATGTAGAAACGATATTTCGGTTAACTCCACATTATTAGCTTATAGGCGGCCTTAAGGTCCACTGGGAATTAAAGAATTAAATAATTATCATGTTCTTTGAGTTATGACTCTATTGCAGCAAAGGCTCGATATGGCAGTTTATTGGCCATATTTTAGTAGAATATCATGATTCGTAACAGTTTTAGCCGAAATAACACTATTTTCGAGAGAGAAATTTATATTGGATCCATTTTAAATTATGGACCAATCATCCCACAATTCTCTCCCAATAAGCACTGAAATTTTAAAAAATTCAAGATCTTTAAATATTGCTGGAATCCAGCTACGTAGAGTGATTTCTGGTATTAAAAAAACATATATTAGAAAAAATCTTGATAAACATAGTGGTGAAATTTTGTGCAGCTTTTTACAGTTTTTAAGTGGTTTTCAGTAGGGATGGGCAAATTGAAAATATTTACCGATATATATCGTATCGATATTTTTTAAGAGTATCGATATTTATTATTTAAAAATATCGATGTATTGAACGTATTAAGCTGAAACTATTACCAAATTTAAAAACTTAATATACCTATGTCAGTACATATGTATTTACATCTGAACAAACATATTACATGTTATTCCATTCTAACTTCTATTTACTGCCTGTGCCTCGAATTTGAGCGAAAATTTCATTCGCTTAACTTTTTTTTAAAACAAAAACCAATTTTAAAAATTAGTTTTTAAGGTAAGTTTAGCGAACGAAATTTTCGTTTGAAAGCGAGGAACCGGCAGTTAATTCTACAATAAAAAAAAAATGCAAAAAGAAGTAAAGAATACCAAAAAATTTTATATATGCCCTCAGTAAATAAGTGTTCCCAAATTGGAACAGCGGCCGTAAATGGGTTACTTATTAAATTACAATTTCGAATCAAACAAAATTGTATTTTCCTACTTTTTTATATTTTTCAAAATTTACGCTTTGGGTGTAGGTGAGTGCCAACTGATTCTGGTTATTATTACCTTATTTAAAATACTAATGCCTTCAATTTGTTGTAACAAAATACAATTCTCAAAAAATAATAATAAAGAACATACATGACAATAAAATCACTAAAAATACAACATACATTTATATTAACTCGTAAACGTGACTGTCATACGATATCAACAGCAACCTTAACAGACATCAACATCAACCCAATCACCGTCATTGTTGCCGATTTGAAACACAAAACCACCTCCGAAACGCTTTATAGCTGTACGGGTAGAAAGAAATCGAACTTAAAAGAGGCCAGAAAAATAAAATGTCAACAAATAAATGTATGGAGAAGGTATTTTTGCTGAAGGTATGTATTCTTTCTCTAATATTCTATTTAGTGTAGAGTGTGTGTTATTTGAAATCTAATTCCCAAATAAATTGACCATTGAATTGCATGGAGTATGCCTTATGAAAAATTAAAACTATTTTTGTAGTTATCATCAGAAATTTGATTAGTGGGACGTGTATTGGTTTTTTTTATATCTAAGTTCTATCTTTTTATACCCTACACCACCATAAAGCGTTTGTGCTTATCTTTGTAACGGCTAAAAGTAATAGTAAGAGACCAACATTTGAGAAAACTGCAAAGTATACTTTAAGGATACCGGTCAATTCCAGTCAAAAATATTTATTTTTTGTTGGTTTCAATAAAATCTTAATGACAGATACTAGCAAACACTTTACTTGGAGGCCACACAATCAAGTTTCGTCTTTTAATTTTTTTTCAATTTGCTCTCACTCTCATTTTTTTACTAACACACTCACAGTTTTTAAATTGACCACGAGATTGCTCTCAATTTTACCTTTCCTTTTTTTTTTTGGCAAATTTACGTTCAATTAAACATCTGATTAGAAGTTTAGTGAGCAAATTTTTCGTTTGTCTTTATAAATTGTTTTCTTGACAACATCTTGAAAGTAAATTGCGTGCAGCCTACGTGACAGCTTTCAATTTATATAAATTTTAACAAACAGTGTATGTAAAACACTATCAAGAAAATCTTGATCGTGTGTCTGCAGCAGCGTGGCCAGGTCTAAAATAATTTTACAGCTAAATCTGATATTAGTCATGGCCAAAAAATTCTAAAAATGATTTTAAAAAAGTGCTAAAATAATGCGTAAATTTTTTAAAGATTTTTGTTAAAAATGCATTACCAGTATCCCGTTTCTGTATTTCTCGCATCGTAAAATTTCCCGCATGAAACAAGTGAATTATGACAAAAACAGTGCAATATGAAACAAAAAATTGTTTTTCTCACATAAGTGTTTCTGTACTTTTACTTTGCGAGAATTATCTGTCATTTAAATAATTTTCCAGCAATTATTGGAAGGCTGTGAGAACAAGTGTTTCTGTAAGAATATTTTGCAAAAAGTTTCTCACAAGAACTGTCAAAATAAGTCATATTTGTAATTGATGCGAGAAAACAAAATTTAAAAAAATGGAGCCCAAATTATGTATGTATGTACACAAGAATGTGTATTATTTTATTTTATTTTAAAAGAAAGAATTTAAATGATGAAAATAAGTATATAAAACACAATTGTTATATTTTGTTATTAAAATTTTTTTAGCCTTTCATTGTGTTTGTTTTATGCAGGGCTGCCAGATAAATTTGTAAAAAAACGTCAATATCCTAAGAAAAAATAAAAAATGTTCTATTTTTTTCGGACAATTAACAGCCTGTTCAGCGATTTCGAACGTTAACGTTCGCATAGAAAATTACATTTGAAACAAAAACAAAATTAGACAATTTGTTTTTGTTTTAAATGTTATTTTCTATGCGAACGTTAACGTTCGAAATCGTTGAACAGGCTGTTAAAATTAATTTTAACGAATTTTGTTCGATTTTTATCATATAATCACAAATTTTTATCATATAAACACAATCAAAAAAAAAAAAAAAAAAAAAAAACATTAAGTTCATGGGTAAAATACATATTTTATACATACATAAGCTTGTGGTCTATTTAAATAAAATTATTTATTTTATTTTCCTTAATCCGATAAGAGTTTAAAATTTCAGATTGTTATTTTTCCCTGCAGAAATCACACAAAGGAGTGACAAAATATCATATTGAAATAAAATAAACACTTTTGGACAAAGTAACAGGCAAAAATTTCCTAAAGTGCATTGACTGAAAAATGGGGTAATAGTTTAATCTTTTGATCACACAAACAAATGTATTAAATAATCCAAGCAAATAAAAATTAAACAGTTTCCGTTCGAAATTTTGCTTTTGCCGATACATTTTTTAATCTGCCTTGTTTTTAAAGATATCGGTTTTCTGTGGTGCCTAATACACAAACATATAAAACTATTTAAAATTGTTTTAATTCAAAGACTATATCGTCACTAGAAAAAAATCAGCAAATGTTCACTTTGCCAATTTTGGAACAAAAAAAATCGTCAAAATGTCGATAAATCTTTAAATCTGGCAGCCTTATTTTTATTATATATATTTCTTTCGTTGACGTTTCGCTTGCATTTGACACTTAATTACTGGAAGTATTCCAGTTAAAAAAGAATCTGTGTTGTCTGTTCTCGCATTTAAATACAGAAACACTTTTTTCTCACAAATCGAGAAACGGTGAAATTTTTTGTTTCACACTTAATATGAGAAAATTTGCGATGCGAAAAATACAGAAACGAGCTACAGTATAAAATTTTATTCGTAACTAAATACATTTCAGTGACTAACCCCCATATTCATAAAAAATATTTAAGGTTTATAGCAGGTTTATGAAACGAATTTTCTATGAAAATTTGTTTAATAAATATTTTATTGATAAAAAATATTTTTTATGAATATGGGGGTAATTTTGTAACGAAATTAAAATAAATGGTTATATTTAAGCAAGTGGCTAGATTTTGGTAAAGCCTGCAAACCGATTTCTATGATATACAAAATTTTAAGATCATTTTATTTTTTAATATGTAGTTTAAGAAAAATTTTAGCTTTAAAAAAAAATTTTTTTTCAGCAGTTTACAGCAAAAATTTTTTCAAAAATTTACACTATTGAATTTTTATCTAAATACTTTTATATCGTAATATCAAAGGGCAAAAATATTTACAATCGGCCTGATAAGGGCATTTATAATATTCCCTGAATATTCCATTTTTTTAACAAGACAAGAAACCTTCATTAACATAACAATTATCCATTTTTATACGAAATTTCATTTTGGGTACAACTATTTCTAGTCAAAATTTGTTATTATTTATAAATTTTTCTTAGTAAAATCAATAAAACTATTCGTCCAAATTTTTAAAATAAATAATGCTAAAAAAGTTAAAAACATTTTCCAAAAATGCTAAATGAAATGCCAAGTGCTAAAAGAAAATTTTGCAGCTAAATAAAAAATTTTAATGCTAAATTTAGCTGCAAAAATGCCAAAATGGCCACACTGGGCTGCAGGGTTAAACACGTTTCTGTTAGTACTGCACAGATAAAATAAAAATGGATTACAATTAAAAAATTTGTGATATTCATTAAAAAATTAATGAAATTTTAACCAGTAAACAAATTAATGGTATCAATGAAATATTTGTGGATATTAACAATATTTTCCTTGATATACACTAGCCGGCATAAGCATTTCGTCAAAATACTTATGCCGACTAGTGTAAGTAAACTTTCAATTCGTTTGATTAAATTTTTAATCAAAACTGATTTTATTTTTGATTAATGGCTTAATTGAACAAAATAGGCGAGTTTTAAATTTGATATTTGTACATTGAAATAAAAGTAAAGGTTCAACTATAATATGCATAAGCTGGCTTAAGCAATTGTGTGAATACATGCTAGTCATATCTGTCAAACAATACTCAACTTCAGGAAACTTTTTGTTTAGTTTTATGAAACTGTAATTTGCTTAAGCAAAGTGCGAAACTGATCGCACTTGCGGTACGGAATCAAATGTTGTTTGATTTCGTTTTTTTTAAGCAATTTAGACTCTTTTTTATTAATTTTTGACAGTGGATTAAGCAAGCTCGTATATATGGTACGATTTTTCCTTCAAAGTACTCATTGTAAACTAGCACCAGCAATTGTAATTTTGTGCGAATTATTTTTTGGACAAGTGAAGTGATTTTGAATTATTTTAAAAACAGATAAAATCTTTTAAAAACCAAATTTTTATAAGCTATAATAGAAAAGGAATGGGATGGAAGAGCTTAAGTGTAAATTACATCTTCAACTGTTAAGTACCAAAAGTAAGTACTATGAATTTCAGCTGCCCCTTCACGCTAGTTACCAGAGCAATTTTAGTGACTTCATCTTTTCATATAAGGCGAGCGTGACTGACTAGGTGTTCATCGCCCAGCCCAAGCAACTTAAGCCAGAGACTTGATTTTTTTTTATGTAGACTCCCCTTCCAATGTGTTGATACAATAAGAAGAGATTTTTTGGAAATTAAAATGCGAAGATGTTGAAAATGGGTAAACTAGGTAACATAATATCTCGTGATCTAACAGAGGTAGACATAAGTTCCAAAACTATATCATTATTGAATTAAAATTCAATTTATATATATGTGCTAGGTAGTATTTGGAAATTTGTACAAATGAAATTTTAATTTATAAGGCTTTCTTCCACTAGGCCTATTCCGCCAATATGTCACATACTTTTTTTGCCAAAGCCAACCTGCGGTTAAAATTGAAGCTATAATTATGTACATTTAATTAGGACTGATCATATACACTGCCAGACTATCCTGTAGTGATGCAAGAGAAACATTTCATGCAGTCCTTGTTGGGAAAAAAGTGTTTAAAGCAATATTAATATATTCCAAAGAAAAATATTAAAAAGTATATACGAACATACATAATTATAAGTTACTGGCTTAACCCAGTGCGCTTCGCTACCCTCATTAAAATAAAATATGTAAGTTTTTCAATACATGTCTCGTGCATTGCTTATGAAGTTATTTGAACCAAGTTGCGCAGAAATCTATTTGGTATTTGTATTGAAGTTATCCCACCTATGGCTACAACAAGGCAGTGGGCCTATTACAGATATATGTACCATATTTTTTTCCAAGTTTGTAAATTGTAGATGTGGCTGTACTCTAGATGAATAGAAATTTAGTTTGATCTACGCCCACTTCTCCAATCCCACACATTACTTACAGATGCTGCCTGTATATTGATAGCCATTCTTTTGTACCAATTTTAGACAATTTTACGTTTACCGTTCTTGAAATATACAGGATTCTATTTTGTGCCACGCTCACTAATCCACTCCCACCTTTTTTTTACAGATGCTCCGTGACGATAACCCAGCTATGTGACCGAATTTGGACAACTTTCATCTGGCCGTTTTTTAGATATAAATAAATCTATTTTATACCACTCCCACCTCTCCAATCCCGCAAACATTTGGTCAGAAGTTGTGAATCCAGATGCTTGTACCTAATTTGGAAACTTTGGCTTTTGCCGTTCTCCAGACATACAGAAATCTATCATCTCTTTGTATGTAGGTGCCACTCCCACTTTTCCAATCCCGCCCACACTTTTTCGGATGTTGTGTATTGATAACTAAGAGTTTTTCCCTAATTTGAAAACATTCGCTCTAACCGTTCTCTAGATATACCGAAATCTATAATGTCCTTCTATGGGAGGTACCACGCCCACTTCTCCAATACTGTAAATTTTTTCGAAATTCTGTGTATTGATAACCCAGATATGTGTACCAAATTTGGACAATTTTTCTCATACCGTTCTTTAGATATAAATAAATTTATTTTGTGCAACGCCCACTTCTCCAATCACGCCCATATTTTTTCGGATGTTGTGTATTGATAACCAAAATGTCTGTACCTAATTTGGAAACTTAAGGCCTTTTCGTTATCTAAAAATACAGAAATTAATATTTTCTTTGTATGAGAGGTGCCGCGCCCACTTAAAATTTCCCTATATATATATATTAGACCGATTCAAGTTGTATGTAGCCGAAAAAAGTGTTTGTTACCCCTATGAAAATAAAGCTTGATTTGTTTTATGATGATTCCCAAAATATTTTGGTTCTAGCGTTGACCATCCGTGACCAACCGCTTTTAAAAAAGCTCTTTTTTCAGTTATTCGAATTTTTTTGTACTTTGCTCCAAGATGACATACATAAAATTTGGTATTATCGAAAAGAGTTTTTAAAGCAGCATCCAATGGTGTATAAAACTTCGTTTTGGGTTTTCATACAAATTCTACGTATGTGGAAGTAATGTTCTGCTTTTCAAATTGACTCTGTTTAAAAAAATATTAATATACCTTTTTTTGTAATTATTCACATAAAACGCGAAAATCGCAATATATTTTATCGATTTTATATTTTTCATATATAGGCAATATGGGCATAAAATTGTTTGATTTTACAATTTAACCTGGTGATAAACAAAAGATTCGTTTTCAAATCCTGGATGCTGTGAGCTAAATTTAAGTTCTTAAATATAAATTTTTTAATTAAAAACATATTAATCTATTAACAGACAAATTTATAATATTAGACTTAAAAATAAATTTCCGAAAACACTAAAAATGGATTTTTTTCCTGTTCAGCTGAACAAAACTAAGCTTCCGACAAACTGTGACACAATCCAGCAATTGTTATTTTTGCGACAGCAAAGCAATAACCAGTCATATAGAGTAATATTAATAGATTAATATGTTTTTATTAAAAAAATTAATATTTAAGAACTTAAATTTAGCTCACAGCATCCAAGATTTGAAAACGGATATTTTGCTTATGACCAGGTAATTATAATTGTAAAATGAAAATATTTGATTTGGATATATATGAAAAATATAAAATAGATAAAATATATCGCGATTTTCGCGTTTTATGTGAATAATTACAAAAAAAAAAAAGTATATTAACATTATTTTAAAACAGATTCAATTTGAAAAGCAGAACATTACTTCAACATACGTAGAATTTGTATGAAAACCCAAAACGAAAATATGTATTTAGCTTAATATCTCAATTAGTCACAAGTGGTCAAGTTTTATATACAATTGGATGCTGCTTCTAAAACTCTTTTCGATGGTACCAAATATCATTTATGTCGTATTGGAGCAAAGTACCAAAAAATTCGAAAAACTGAAAAAAGACCTTTTTAAAAATGGTCCAGCTCACGGATGATCAACGCTAGAACCAAGATATTTTGGGAATCATCATAAAACATATCAGCCTTAATTTTCAGAAGGGTAACAAAATCACTTTTTTTTGAGTCGCTCTAATATATATGTATATGTGCCCGGTAGATTAGCTGGTAGTTAGCTAGTCTATCAGCGTCGGGGTTGCGGGTTCGATTCCCGCCAGAGACTCTGGTCTTCTGCAGACAAGCGTATAGCTTCGCGGGATTAGCATAGGTAATATTAAAAAAAAAAATATATATATATATCGTTCCCAAATTTGTAGTGTAGCATTTGGTATCTTGTATGCAAACAAAAATTGTTTAACAAAATTTTTGGTGATTGGTACATAAAATCTTTAAAAAAAAACTGTTATTTCTATATAAATCCCTCTTAAGACCATTATAACAACTTGCCGATAGTTAAAAGTAGGATTTCGTCCCACGTTAAAGGGTTATTCACTATTACAAATTTGATTTAAAATAAAGTGAGCAATATGCTACAGGCAAGTTCCATCTACCGGGTAGGTTAAAGTAAAGTTGAAAATCCTTCCTTAAACTAACGGCAAGTTTATATAACGACCCTTAAAAGTTCCACTCTTCACATAAAGACAACACATTTTCGATATGGCCACCTCCAAGAAAACTGTTTTCTACGAAAAATTTGGTCAAATTAGTTCTCTATCAAGAAGATACAACCATATTATGGTTGCCTTCGAATATGTCATGGCTACGGTTTTAATATTAATAATAGTAGACTTTTTTTTAACCATAACATGTTGCTCTTAGAAAAGAGGAAAATGTTATCGGCAATAAAAACCATACAAATTTTAGTGGTTAACAAATTATTGTTTTCATTAACCATAATATGTTTAGAGTATCCATACTATTGTTGTATCTCAGAGATTAATGCTTAATATAACCATAATATGGTTACCAAAAACAAATTATATGGTTAAAGTGACCATTATATGTTTATAAATTTTGTTTGTGTAAAATGTGTTTTCTCTGCATGTAGAAATTCCTTTGGCTGTCATAAATTCGATTGCCATATTATTGTTGACATCCTAATAAGATTTGAAAAAAAATTTATTTTATGTTGGTTATTTGAAATTTGAGAACAAATCAAATCTTAATAAAAAAATATCAGATTTATTCTTAATCTATTCAATAAAAGGTATTATATTGTCGGTCTTGCTAAACTTTCTTTCTTGCTTGTTTTCTTTAGTATTTCTTCCATGTCTTTTTTCAGCCACTTTGTTTTTATTTGGCTGCGTGTTTAACCAGGCAAAAGTGTTCATCCGTGGGTTTTTGAGAAGACACAGATGGAAATTGCAAGAAATAATTTCCAATTTAATTCTGAAATAGGTGAAAAATTTTAAGAAAATTAAAGTTTTTAATCAGTTCAACAACTGAGCGTTCCGAACAGCTATGTTGGCTTATAAAAAGGTTAAATTTTTTGTTAAAAAATGTACCGTTACATGAATATTAACGTTGACAAACAACAGGACAAATAACTTTATCTGAGAGATATTGTATTCTCGAATGTAGTTTCAACTGAAAAACAATTGTCTTTTTTTAGACTTATAGAACTTCCGATTTGTAAAACTATTATACATCCGTCATATTAATGAAGCCTGTTTCATATTTTATTCAGTATACTTTGGCAAATCACAATGCAAAGACTTACACGAGAACGACGTTTACAAATCGTGGAAATTTATTTTCAAATTTCTTACCCTGTTTGTCAAACTTATAGAGAGAGCACTTCATTAAGTTTACCGTGCGCGTAATCAGCCATCTGTACAGCTAATATGCAATACTATAGATCGAGTCATGACCTCAGTTACTCTCTCGTTAATATTCATCTGAACTGAAGCCGTACCGTGCGTAAAAAAGAAGCCATTGCTGCTGTAGACGTGACTGCGACAGAGTACTCGAATTTATCGATCCGACGCCGTTTTTAGCAAGCCCCTCTCTGCCCGTTCACTACTTGGAAAATTTTGTGGAAAAATCTTGGCTTTCATCCATAAAAGATCCAACTGGTGCAAGAATTTAAGCCAGCGGACCACTAATTGCGTCGTTTGTTTGGTAAATGGGCTGAGAACCAACTGGAAATTAACCAGATTGTGATCGTTAAATCATCTTCAGCGATGAGGTTCATTTCTGCTTTAATGAGTATGTAAACCAGCAGAATTGTAGTTTTTGGAGAAAGCAAAGTCCTCTAAACACTACATTACATCCATAAAAACGTCACTTTTTGGTGCGGTTTTCATGCCGCAGGTGTCATCGTCCCATTTGTTTTAAATCCAAGATCGGTGCCATCATTACCGTGATTTGCGAATGCTACAGGCAAATAATCCCTGATTTTCTTATTCCTCATGTCATTGCAAATCATTTGGAGAAGGGATGGTTCCAACAACATGCCATACAGCGCGTTAAGCCATCACTTTGTTGAACCAAACTTTTAGTGACCGAATTATCTTAAGAAATAAATTAGTAAATTGGCCTCCTCGTTCGTGTGATTTTATACCTTTGTGCTTGTGCGTTAAATTAATCTCTGCTGAAAACCTGGAACGATTGATTATTAAGAAGTCAACACTCGACGAACTATTGACGAAATAAAACCGGGTATTGTCGAGAAAGTGTTTCAAAATTGGACCGACAGGATGATGTTCGCAAGACGCAGTCGAGGAGGCCATATGCCAGAAATTATTTTTTAACATCTTCCCGAGTCCAAGTTTTATAATCTAAGTAAATGGTTTTTTCTTGCTTAAAACGTGGGTATATAAATCTGCCAAATCGGTTAAGAAATGGTTATGTTATTACCAAAATACTCCAAAAATGGGCTAAAAGCATCAACATTTTTATAAAAATTAAATTTTTAGAGCTGTTACATGACCTATGGATACGTCTTATATATCAAAAGATCGAAAAAGTAAATGGTAAATTTCTTCCTAAAGACGTAGGTGTATAAATCTATCAAATCGATTGGAAAATGCCCGAGTTATGACCAAATTACTGAAATACCAATATTTACTTTTTTTTATATAATTAAGTTGTTTTATTAAACGTCATGAAATTTGAGATCTAATAAATGCAACATTTTGGTATTTCCATTGAATTTGTTCTGTTTTATTTAAAAAAAAAGTCTCTCTAAAAAAACACCCCTTAGAGGCTAAGTAAATTCCCGACACAAGTTTTTGAACTATAATCGAAAAACTGAATCTATCGGTCATGTGTTAAGAATCGAAATGGATTAAAATGAAATCGATTGAGATTTTCAGTTAAATAATTTAAAAAAACTGCCGTAGTTTTTTCCAATTTTGACGGTTGTCCATAATAAAGATAAGTGGTACCTCAAGTAGGTATGATGTGTAGAAAAGGGAATATTTCTATGAATTTTAAGAACAGATTAGTTTTTATAATTTGTTCGATTTAAATTACAGTTTAGTTTAATTTTCAGAACATGGGTGAATTTCTTTTCATTATCAAGAAAAACCTCAATTTCTTTATAGTTTTTGATTATATAACCCCCCTTAGCGAGGTATGTACGGAAACATATAAAGTATATTCCACCTTTTGGTATTACATCCTCTGGGAAAATCAGATACATACAGTCAATTTCTCGAATTCACAATAGTTCAAAATTTACAGATCTAAAAGGTTAAGATCACGGCTGATCAGAAATCCTAACTGGTACCACGGGAGTTAGTAGCAAATGGGACTTCAGTCACAGTCTGATCATTGGTTAATTTCCCATAGGTGATCATGTATTGGTTGTGGTTTAAAACCAAAGATTTCCATGTCCTTGGGAGATCAAAAAAGTCAACATTCCAATTTTGAAAAAAAAAATTTTTGTGAATAAACTTTAACCGCCTTATCATAAAAAATAACTTGGGTCTATAAAAAAATTCTGAAACGAATTTTCTACACGCAAAGAAAAAATATGATTGGTAGAATCAGAATCGAAAAGTATCATTAATGATTGGTTTTTATAATTGTGGCAATCTGAAAACTAAGAACACCGAAAAAATTAATAAATTTCTCTAATAACTTAATTTAAACCAAATTCATAATATCAAGCAAACAATTTGTTGATTTTGTACCTATTATTAAAATGATTATATTGATTACTAAAAATTGTGAATATTTTTTTTCAATAAATGATATTTTTAATTTTAATTAAAAAAATTATCAAAACACTTTCCCATTTCAAACAATGTGTTAATTTATTTAAATAAATATTGACAATTTAGAAACAGCAATTCTACATGTTTAAATTATTTTATTTTAAACGAAAAAAGTCAATTAAGATTTTTTGTTATTTAATTAAAATTTTTAATTGAAAATTTATTTCAAAACAACTAAAATGTTAATTAAATCAAAATTAAATTTTTAGAGTTCTTTCAACTAAAAAAATAATTGATTCAACTATCACATCAATTATATTTAAATAATTTTTAAACCATTTTTTTAAATGATAAAACACTTTTCTCTTTGAACACAATATGACCCAGTAAAAAATGTGCTCAAAAAGGAGCAGGTTTTATATATGAATGCATACCTCAAATCGCTTCAAAGCTGCTGATGGGATGCCTGATTTTTGTATGGGGTGTTCCCAGTTTGGAGGACTATTTTCTGCTGACAATAAGCGCTTCTTTTAACATTATAAAACATGCAAATAAAGCACTCCTAAAGTGTTTTTTTAAAGGCTAACTATATTAACATATTTATTAATGTTTTGCTTTTACTGGTTTAAATGCCTTTTTTCAAGCATTTTCGTAAACCATAATATATTTTGATTTTTTTCGCTTTAAAACCTTCTTCGTTGTCAGCACTAAAATTGCAGCTTTTTTGAATATTTGATTCGTTATCATTTACTGCTGTATAAGAGCTCTCTTATTGAAGCGATCGATTATGCGCTTTTTCTCTTAAGTGCTTCAAAAAACACAAATTTTTTTTACTGGGGACTAACTACACTATTATCTACTCAAACATATTATTTTTCCAAAAATTTATAATATTGTATTTGTCAAAACTAAATTGTAAGTTCTATAGTATTATACTAATAATAAAACAATGTTTGTTAAAATAGTTGAGTTAAAAACATTCAATTTTTAAAATATCACTATACAGTGTGACACAAAGAATACTGACGAAGGCCGTAGCGGGCCAGAATATGCATTACATGCTGCTAGTGTCTAATAATTGTAAATTTGTTTGTACATACAATATACTTCATTGCTATCGAGAGCATAGCTAAGGTAAAATATAAACAGGAAGATACAAAATAATAGTCTGGTAGTGCATAAAGTCATTCCTGAAAATTTAAGGAATGGAACTATTACAAAAAGCTTTATAAAATACATAACTGCAATTTAGCTCATAGAATAAATTCGAAATAAAAAAATGTTGAATACAATAAAGAAGCTTATGAAAAGAAATAATTCCCAGATTCTACATATTATAATAGTTAAACATATAAAATATGTTCTAATTAATTTAAAAACAGTATGTTTTCTTTTGTAGAACAAATATAGCCAATATAATTAAAATCGAATGGTTTTATTGGAACAGATGAAAACAATGTCTTCCCATTCAATACGAAATACATGGTAATGATCATCGAAACCATGAGTTATGAAGTTGTTGGTAGAAATTTCCACATTTGTATGTGCTGGCAGATCATATACAAGCTTCACTTTAAAGAAATAATTTTATAGGTACATACGTATAATAAATAAACCAAAACTTTTACATATCGCACTTAATCAACAAGAGGGTATTAACTCAAAATTTTAAAATTTTCAGTAGAAGCAAAACAATTTTGAATTTAATATTAAAGGTATATGAAGAAGAACTTTTAAACCAATCGTTTCATTACAAAAAAGTAGACAAAATAGCACGATATTTTTTCAGCTGGTAGGTATGAATATTACGTGTCGATTTTTTCTAAAAAGTGAAAAAATAAAAATTTTGAGTTAATACCCTCTTGTTGATCAAGTGCGATATGTATGTATGTATTTACTAGGGTATTAATTTAATCGGGCTTTTGCTTTAATCGGTTAATCGCTCGATTAATTAACCGAAGTTTTGGTTTAATCGGTTAATAATCGGTTAGTTTTGTTATTGATCGGTTAGACGATTAATAAAGTTTGTTTTATAAATTAAGTAATTTCATTACATAAAAATGCATAAATTATTTATTATTTGGAGTTTATTATTAAAAAGAAAGCAATAAAAAACAAACATAACAATTATTGAACTAACACGAGCAAACAAAAAAATAATTCATAAATACGAGTATGTAATACATAGTTTTTAATTAATACCTAAATATTATGTAGTGATTAAAAAATATACTGTTAGATAATTTAATTAGTTATTTCAATAGTTTAAAAACTTTAAAAAAATTCTTTAAGAAAAATGTTTATAATTCTTTTCTTTAGTTTTGCTAAATCTTGGCTTGGAAAAAATTCTTTGACTTTAATCGTTGATGTTGGAGAAATCGAACGCAATCCATAATACAGAATATATAATTTCTTAGTCATTTTCCTGGATTTCTCTAAACGTATAAAATCTTCCATTATCTCATTAGAGTCCGGTTTTAAATTTTTAACTCTTCTAATTGTTTCGGTAAATTTTGTTAAAAGATTGATATGAGAAAATATGAGAAGAAACAAATAACTAAACACATATGTACATACATGTGGGAAGTTCTAGTGATAAGTCTCCTTTTTGTAACGTAACGCCAGAAATAATTTAAATCGTTTTTAAAAATTGTATATGTATTATTTACTTTTTTATATGTTGTGTAAAGCGCAACTAGCTCTACATTAAGTTACAAAAGGGATAACTTTTGAACAACATGGCACTAATACCAGCTTATTTGCTTTCTGGTGTTACATTACAAAAATTTGACTTTTCGCTGGAAATTCTCATATGTATCTTAATCGAGCAAAGATTTTTAAATCTTTATAAGTCCAAAGCTGATTAAAACAGGTTTACTACAAAAAGTCTTGCTCAATTCGCAGACTTATGCAGTTTTGTAACGCAAGTCAAAATCCACTTCCGTTTTTTGTAACGTCACTCCGGCGCATATTTTTGCTTACATCTTCAAATTTTTAGGGTTGATTGTTGTAAACTTTGTAAATATAGAAAAACCTTTTTACAAATGTGACTTCTTCATTTAATACATTTTGTCGTACAAATATCACGTCACGTCACAATGGGAAGCCCATATAAAAAAGTACGTAAAACAAAAAGCTGTTGACAGCAAAGACCTATTTTAAATGAAGATCCCTTCCTTGTTTGTATGAAACAATATTTTCTAAACGCATACCTTTTGCATATGAGAAGAAAAAAAATTTTTTAAAACACACAAAAATATGTTAAAATACTACAAAAAAATTTTGTTACGTCGGTTAATCGACTGAAATTAACCGGTTTAATCGTTAATCGAAAATAGCTAATTTCAAATTAACCCATCAGTTAATCGGGAAGTAATTAATCGGTTAACCGAATGAGTACCCGTGTATTTACCCGCTTCAATAAACTTATAATAATTAAAATTATTATCCGAATTATCGCAATAAACTGCAATATTTTAATTTTTATCGCCAAAAGCTGTTTTAATTAGCACTATTCCTTTCATATTTTATTTTTAATTTCCACCACATTCTCAATTAAAATCTCTTAGTCTACATTCACACGTTTCATCTTTTGATGCTCAACTCTTGTGTTTTAAGGAGAGGGAAGCAAGAAGAAAAGGGGTTGGTACGGAGATGCCTGTACTTGGGCAGTACGCTTTGTGTTCTCATTCGTAGGAATATGCACAACAATGGCTGCATGTAAATTTTTTTTCTTTTCTTTTTCTCTTTGGTTCGCTTTGAATAAAAGTGTTGTTGTTTTGAAGCAAAAAAAGTTGAAACCGGTTGCTGCGTGTGAACGTAATGGCATCTTCAAAAGGGAATTTAAAAGAAGTTGAGCATCAAAAGATGAAACGTGTAAATTGAGACTTAGTTAAATGAAGCTTGCGAAAATTTCTAGAAAGAAAATAATATTATTGTATGTATAAAATTGAGAAGAATTTTTTTAAAAAAGTCAAAGAGAATGATCGTTACAAACAAAAAACAAATGCGGTATTTTCATATGTACTTACGTATTTTAAAAACACCAACAAAATATGTTTGACATAACAAGTACATTTTTGTAATTTTAAGTTGATGATTAAAATAAAAAATGAGTTGAAAAAAATTAATAAAAATTACCACTGTTAATATTTGTATGCACATAATGAGGATTTTTTATTTTATTTTATAGGTACCACGACGTTTAAGTTTAAATATTTTTTACATAAACAAAAGAAGTTAACTACAAACATACATACATGTAACTAGATACATACTTACATATACATACATTCATCATAAAAATTAATAAATCAATTAATCATTTTCACTTTCTAAAAATATTCTTAGTTATTTATTTTTACTTTTAAAAATTATTTTTAATTCTTTTTCTTTTTTACACAATAAACTACAATGTATTTTTGCATATTTTTAATTAAATATATTTTATTTATATGTAGGTATAACTCGTTTAAAGCGTTTAAAGGAACTCCAGAGCACTATGATTGAAGAATGTAAATATTATTACGGTGTAGCAAAAATTTTGGTTATTTTAGTTTTGTTAATAACATAATAATTAATGGTTTATGAATCGGGATCATGTTATGTACAAAATATTAAAATTATCAAACCAAAAATTATATTTTCAAAGCCAGTAGCCCGTTTCTGTATTTCTCGCATTGTAACATTTTTCGCATAAAACAAGTGAATTATGAGAAAAGTGCAATATGAAACAAAATATGGTTTTTCAAACGTAAGTGTTTCTGTATATTTATTTTGCGAGGATAATCTGTCATTTATATAATTTTCCAATTTTATATTATCATTAAAAAATTTTTTTTTTTTTTTTATTATTTAAATAGGTTTTTGTTACTTTTTCCTAAACTTAAAAAAATATTGTAAAATATAATATTATTATATCTTTTGTAATTAATTTTCTAAGTAGAAAAGGCTAATTATCGCCTGAACTCTTTAAATTTGTATTATTACTATGTAAATATATATCCATGTTATGTAAATAAATAAATTGAATTGAAAAAATTTAATTTTCCAGCAATTATTGGAAGGGTGTGAGAAAAAGTGTTTCTGCAACAATATTTTGCGAAAAGTTTCTCACAAGAACCGTCAAAATAAGACACATTTTAAATTGATGCGAGAAAAATAAAATTTCAAAATTATCCGTAAAAACAATTATGTATATAAGCACATATACGCATGTATGTACACAAGAATGTGTATTTTTTTAATTTCAAAATAAAGAATTTAAATGATAAAATTAAAAAAAAAACATATTGTTATTTTTTTTTATTTTAATTTTTTTAAGCCTTTCATTGTTTTCGTTTTATGCAGGGCTGCCAGATAAATTATTGAAAAAATCGTTAATTTCCTAAGAAAAACTAAAAAACAGTCGTCTTTTTTGTTTAAAAAAATCGGAAAATTTAACAATAATTTTGTTTGATATTTATTAAAACATAATAAAAAAAAATAGTTAAGGTTCATGGGTATTTTATACATTCATACTCAAGCTTGATGTCTATTTTTATAAAATTATTTATTTAATTTTTTCTTTAATCCGATAACAATTTAAAATTTCAGATTGTTATTTTTCCCTGAAGAAGTCACACAAAGGCGTGACAAAATATCATATTGAACTAAAAATAACACTTTTGGCCAAAAAAAGGCAAAAATTTCCTACAGTGCATTGACTGAAAAATGGGGTAATTGTTTAATGTTTTGACCACAAAAGTATTAAATAAAACAAGGAAATAAAACTTTAATAGTGATCCCTAGAAATTTAGCATTTGCGATACATTTTTAGGGAACTGACAAACAATTTCGAGGACAATTTTCACAATAGGGATATGTTAAAATTTAAGCGGTCTTGTTTCTACAGATATCTTTTTTCTGTAAAAATATTTAAGATTGTTTTTTTTCGAAGACTGAATAATAACGTGAGAAATCATAAAATCGGCACCTTGCCAATTTCGGAATAAAAATCGTCAAAATGAGGATAAATTGTCAAATCTGGCAGCCTTATTTTTATTATATCTGTTTCTTTCGTTGACGTTTCGCTTGCATTTGACACTTAATTACTGGAAGTTTTCCAGTTAAAACAGAATTTGTGTTGTCTGTTCTCGAATTCAAATCCAGAAACACTTTTTTCTCACAAATCGAGAAACGATGGAATTTTTTGTTTCACGCTTCTTGTCAGAAATTTTGCGATGCGATAAATACAGAAACGAGCTACAGTTTACATAAAAATACTTTAATTGTGCTTTCCATGTCCGACCGCGAAAAACATTAATTAATAATTATTAAAGGGATCATTTTGCAATCATATTTTTTCTTTGCGTATATGTAACGAATTTTTTATGAAAATTCGTTTATAAACCTGTTTTTTTTTTTTTTTTTTTTTTTTTTTTTTTGTTGTAGTATTTCAAATATTTCATGTCGAATTTCGTTACTCAAGAAACTAATGGAATGATTTCTTAAAAACTTGTCAAATTAAATTTTTATGAGTTTTTTAATAAAACTTTTTAAAAGATCGCCTTAAACTCTTCGTCAATCAGTTTAGCTAATTAGAAGCGAACTATTTTGATTGTGTCCCATTGTGCAATGTCTTATCTACACCAGTTGTTTTAAGAAGTCAATTTAATCCTTTACCTTAAAAAATTTATTTTTGCTGGTACTAAAAAATCAAATCAAATAACTTCAAAATAATTTCCTAAATAAATTGTCACTTTCCCAGAAATTAAAAAAAAAAAAACGCAATATAAATCGACAATCGAAGGTCTACAAATATGTTGCCAACAATGAATTTATTGGTTTTGGAACAAAAGTAAGAAAAAAAAAATTTAAAACAAACCAACACAGCGTGTGTTCAAATATTCATGTCTCGCTTATTGGAAACCAATTGCTGTCATCAAAATCAGCTGTGGGGAGACATTTAACACCTCAACGACAACTACCAGAGCTTTTATACTATGGCAACTGTAACTACGTTTTAGTTTGTTGATTTTATTTTTGAGTTTGTTGCTGGTCACAAAACTCTTTAGCACTGCACAAGTGCATGAAAGTTTGGTGTGTTTGTCCATGTGCACTTACCCTGCAAGCATTAAGAGGATTTTTGAAAGATGAAAGTGACCGGACGTTACATTTTCTTCGCTTCTACAAAAATAGAATATGTTGCACTCGTTTTGTCGTCTCTTTTGAACGATAATACCAAGAGAACTCACATTTTGTTTAAGTAAAACAGAATTGCATCAGATCGAGGGTGTATTATACAAAAAGAAATAAAAATCTTTCGAACAAAGCAATAGTATTAGAAATACAAAATAAATTTTTATTACCATTTTGTCTCTTGAACGTGAATTGGGAGGTTTATAGTTTTTTTTTTTTTTTTTTTTTTTTTGCATGAAAACAAGTACTAGCGGAAGACGCATTACATTGCATCTGTATTTATTGTGTAAAGGGACTATGAAAACTTGTAAAGAAAATGTAATATAATTTTCAAATTCAATTTTGACTTACATTATGAAGTGTTTCTGTTGTTATTCGTGAGAACCAAAATATTAACAAGCAAATCTTAGTTAAAAATTGTAAAAAATATATATAAAAAATTAATTTATTTGTTATCTAAAGGGTGGTTTAATTTAAAGGTTGTTCATTTTGAATTAAACACAAATTAATTAAAAAATTATTGTAATTTCTTTTTATTATGATAATATTTGTATGGTTCAATTATGTATGGAACAAAATATCGGCCAAATGGCAGCCGCGACCTCGGCGGTACACCTCCATCCGATGGTCCAAATTTTCGATGACGCTAAGGCATAATTGAGGTTCTATGCCGTTAAAATACCCAATTATCTCAGCCTTCAGCTCTTGAATTGTTGCTGGCTTATTGACGTACACTTTTGCCATTGTTTTGTTAGCTGTGTGGCAAGTGGCACCGTCCTGTTGAAACCACATATCGTCCATATCCATATCTTCCCATCCGGGCCATAAAAAGTTCGTTAACATCTCACGATAGCGAACACTATTCATAGTAACTGCCTGATCGGCCTCATTTTGGAAAAAATACGGCCCGATGATGCCGCCAGCCCACAAATCGCACCACACAGTCACCCTTTGTGGTGCATTGGTTTTTCGACAATCACTCTTGGATAATCATTCGCCCAAATGAGGCAATTTTGCTTATTGACGAATCCACTGAGGTAAAATATTAATTAAATTGACCGAAAAAATCACGAAGTGCACGATATGCATTTTGATTTGAACGCCCATTTTCATAACAAGCCTGAATAACTTTAACGCGTTGCTCGATTGTGAATCTTTCCATGGTTCAAATTGAGTTAGTCTAAAATTGAGAAATGTCAAATGAAATACAGAAAAAAACTTGACGTTTAGGTGTGGTTCACATTCAACATCGGCCCTTAAAACCCTTTAACCACCATTTATATTAAAAAAAAGGTAGAAAAATAACTTCATCTAATTATAAAAATTGTAAAGACTAAAAAAATGCGTCCACCACTAGTGGTGAATTAGGGTATATTAAGTTTGTCATTCCGTGTGAAACTTTTTTATTATACATCTCAGACCCCATAACGTATATATTCTGGCACCTTGAGTAATTCTAAGTCGACTTAGCCATATCAGACTGTCTGTCCGTCTGTTGAAGACACGCTCTCTTTCGAAAGACTCAAAATCAAAGAATTAACTTGGTGTCAAATTGCATGTAGCTACTCTAAACAGTTTGGGATTGAGATCCAGCAAAATCGGTTCAGTAGGATCAGAGCTCTAAATCAAAATGTGGAACCACCACCCTAAAAAAAATGATAATATTGTAACAAAAACTAACATAAATAGTGAAATAATAATACACGGAATGATATAATATTTTGCACAAATTCGTTTTATAGGACTAGAAATCGCCCTTCCGATTTTCATGAAGACCGGTCCATAAATTACCATATGCCCCATGTAAGGACTACTCACGGAAACAGATTAGTACGCCTAAAACCGTAATAATTAATGCTATAGCCATAAAATTTAGTACGTCCCAGTTTCATAGGACTAGAAATCACACTGCCAAGAAAACAGTTTTGTGCGCCTAAGACCGTAATAAATAATGCAATCATAACATCATTTAATACTTCACAGTTTTAAAGAACTAGAAATCACACTAATAAACTTCGTGATGATCGGTCCATTACTTATCATAGACAACATATAAAGACCACTCTGGAAAATAACCTAAATACACCTAAAACCGTAGCAGCTATAGATAATTCGGTAAAATTTGTTACAACTTAGCGTCATATGGCCATAAGTAATGTCATACAATTTTTTAATATACGGTCCATAATTTTTATTAGATCCTATATTAGGCAGCCTTCTGAAATTCACTGTAAACGCTAACACTGATTTCACTGCTGTGCTGTAATTTATTTCCATTTGTTATTTTAATACCAGAAATCTCTCTACGGAATTTTGGGATGATTGATCTATAATTTACCATGGATCCCATATAAATTCCCCTTCTGAAAATCATGTAAGTTCGGCTAAAACTGTTCCGAATCATGATATTTTACTCAAGTTAGTTCAAATTTCTAAAAATAAAAGCTTAAAACTTTCCGATTGTCGGTTAATAATTTAATAAAGGTCGAAACTTCAAACGTTTTTTAAAGATTAATTTATCATATATAGATATCATAAAGAGCGCACTCCTGAAATATTCGAAATGTGGTATCAAAGATTTGGCACAGTCGAATATAGCACTCTAACATTCTGTGAATCTTTTTTTTTAGTATTCATCAAAGAACCCATTATGTATAAATTCTGGGTCCTTAAGTTATTTATTTAGTTATATATTTATTTATTTATATTAATACATTAATAATCTATTCTAAAGGTATGTTCCGACCTAATAAATATTTGACGAAAAAAATCCAAAAAAAAAGCGTGACTAGTAAATTGATCGAACTTTAGCTTTTTTTAACAATTCCCATTAATTTACTACACTTTATGTGAATTACTCACTAAACATGATTGTTTTTATTTTATATTCAACGGACACATACATTTGGTTTGTTTATTTTACTTAAAACATTAAAAAATTATACATTTGACAGAAAAATCATAAATGTATTGTTATTCGATTAATCGGCATAAATTCTTCGATTAATCTTTTAATCGAAATCAGCAATTTTAAATTAATCGTCTAAAATTGTTCGATTAAACAAGAATTAATCAACTGAACACCCTAGTCTTAACGCAACCAACAGAACATTGACAATGCCATACTATCCTAAATGTATAATAACCGTTATCGATGCGCAAACAAAAAGCAAGCTGTGATACCTTGTTGATATTTTGTCGAAACTGTATCATCACCGCACCACTGCATTGTGTTTGGATGTTTTTAAACTTACCCATAATTTAACTAATAATTGCTTATTTTATTACGAACGGGTAGCGAAGCACACCGGGTGTAGCTAGTTAAATATAATTGCCAAAATGAGGGGTTACAAAACTTATACTACATTTACACCTACACAAAATCTAGTTGATTTTAGTTAAAATCTCAAAGAAATTATTTGGCGTTTACAGCAGTGCTTTTTGACATATTGTCGGATATCATTTTCATAATAAAAACAGCTGATTGAAAAAGGAAAGAAATTGTATTGTAAACTTTTATTAGCAAAAATGGAAAGCCAAAAACTAATTTTATTTTATTAAAAAAATAGAAAAGGAATTAAGATTGTTGCGTAAAAAACACCAGCATTTGTTAAATATAAGGTTTCACAAACTGCTGCAAGTATACTACCCGCAATAAATGATACCTGGGAAAAGACGTTTGATACGGAAAAAGAGCAGACAAATGGCGAGGAGTTTACTTACGACTATAACCCAAAAGGTGAACAAAAAAGAGACAAAATTGCAAATTTTTATATGTAACAATTTTATTGCAAAACAAATAAAAACTTAAAAAAAAATATTAAAAGTATTAAAAGCGCCTCTTCATTGGAATTGCACTGCTTTTCCTTTTTGTAGGTATGTTTTCTGTAAATTAAGGCCTCTGTAATGCTACAAAGTTTATATTAATATAATTTTCATACCGCTTATTTATTATTGGCTTATCCATTTTCACAAATGTTTATTTTTGTTAATTAATTATTTATCACAAATGTGGGAAAATCCCCGCTCTTTTTATATATATTTGAAGTTTATTCTTTTTTTGCCAGATTTTTCTTGTTCAGAGCTGTTTTTTTTTTAGTACATTAGTATGAAATTCATAGTTGTATCGTTGAGTATTGCAAGATTTTGTGAGAGTTTGCCAAAATCTAGTGATTAACTAGATTTTGTTTTGTATGGGAAATCTAGTAGAAATAAACAAGATTTCGCTTAAAATCCCTTAAGTACTAGATTTTGTGTAGGTGTAAATGTAGTATTAATCATTTTGAGGACACATTTTCATTATTTCTAATACTTATTTCACTTCTCGGAGACACTTCAACGAATCTTTCGAGAGAGTTTTTTTAGTGTCGGAAAAATTATTTTTCGAGTCTGGAAAACGATGCTTTTCGAACAAAAAGATTCAGTTATTATAGTTAGATGATATTATTTGCGATCATTTTAATAGAATACTGACAGTTTTTACGATCATACGCTATAGCAAATGCTTGCAGGGTAAGCTTTTATGTGTGATTTGGCGTATGTGAATAGTCTTGTGCCAAAAGGTGTTAAATTGCTGTCAAATCACGTTTATCGAATTATTTAATTAATAACAGGTGTGTGCCACTAATAAACTATTTAAGTTTCTGTGGCTTTTTAAGATTGCCAATATAAAGTTTACACTCGTACACAAATATAATTTAAGAAAACACTTAACGAGTATGTGAAATAAGTAAGAGAATTGTTTAAAGTATAAATAAAATCCTAACAACGCACAGTGGCGCCCGTAGAGCAAGCGAGGTTGCAAAAATCAAAATTTTCATGAATGCCGACGAAGTTTTGAATAAACCCATGTTATAGGAAACTTTTCAACGATTTCAAATATGCCACTCTTAATAATATCACATTTTTAGTTTAGAAGATATAACTGTTCAAAGTTGACCGACTTTCGGTTTTCAAAAAAACACACAATTTTTAGTCAATTTGTTGCGATTTCAGGTGTAATATCACGAAAAATAGGTAACGAATCGCCTTATTTTTTGTTTGTATTGATTGATGTATTTATTAAATGTATAATGATAAAAAAAAATTAACTGTTTGCTTTGTATTTCTCCTGGTAAATCACTATTTAAAAACTATCCGTTTTTTCACTATTTTTCAACTTTGACGGAAAATAAAAAAAAACTATATTTTTCTATATTTGCCATATTTGCAAAACCTGTTCTTTGATTATTTCTTTACATAATTCAAAAGGTTTTATCTGCCCGTACGTGCCCGTTTGGCTTCTAGAGGTAAAAAAGTTTAAAAAGACATGGTTGCAGAAATTGTATGGCGTCCATCCCTTATATGTTTTGACTGACAGTAGTTTGATCTAATAGTTATTATATTAGCAGGTACGTACCTCACATAAACAATACTTTGGCGTACAAATGGTCAGGAACAATATTGACTTATGGTCCCTACAGGTAGGCACAAATCTTATTTGGACACGTGCATAATATCAAAATTGCATTATTCAGCATAAATCCATATGTATGCAGGGAACAGGTAAATTTTTAGGCATGGTAGCATAAGCCTATATATTGCAAAATAAGCATAATGCCTGGATTAGTCTACGCCTGAAAGTTGGCGCAACAATTACTGAAACCATTTAACAATTTAAGTACTGAAAACATGGCGTTGTACAATTTAAAATTATTTGAACTGTTTAGAAAGTCAACCACACCAAAGTTTTTCACGGAAGTGAAAATTCTTCCTGAGAAGTTGACATTGATCAGCAAATGAGGCTGCGATGGATCATCCGGACAAAGCGTTTATAAGCAAAGGATATCTCCCGATGACGCTACAATATCGGACGGAAATATGTTTATGGCATCTGTTGTTCCTTTGCGGCTAAAATCGGATGATTCCCTACACTGGAAAAATCCACGTCCGTCATCAGTGCATTATTGCCGACCAATAATGTTTCAGTTTGCAAGGGAATCGGCAGAACTCATAAGGACTACGGTGAAGGACATTAAAGAACAAATAAGCAAGATTAAGCCTACAAAGCTGCAAATTGGAGAAGGAAAATATATTGAATGCAATTACGAGTTCCACCTGACCATGGTTGACGGAAAAGTCGTAAACGAACTGACAGGAACAACCTCAACAATGTCATGCCCGATTTGCAAAAAGAGTCAGAAGAACTTTTTTCAATTCAATTCAATTTATTTCATATATAATATGTTACATCTCAATTTTATATAATTAGTTGTAAAGAGTTTAAGATTAGTATCTTTTTCTGCTTAATTATAACATATTTCAATTAGTTATCATATACATATATATAGACAGAATTATATTGGAGGTAAAAATTTAGCAAAAACCTATTTAAACCCCTTTTTTCGTTTTATTTTTATATTTTTTTTATCGATTTTATATTATTATTTGTCAGAAGAACTTTGGTAATTTAAACGATTCCACAAATGAGGAGAATTACGAATATGGAATGTTACCATTGCACGCAAGGATAAGGTGTATGGAATTCTTGCTAAAACTGGCATATACCCTACCACAAGAGGAGGAAAACTTCGATGAAAATACATCATTAAAGGATAAGGAAAAGATCAGAAAGAAGCAAATACAGGATGCTTTTTTTAAACAAGTTGGACTAAAAGTAGACTGTCCCAAGCACGGATACGGTAACTCAAACGATGGAAACACTTCTAGGAGATTTTTTGAAAATGATGAGGCAGTAACTAGAATCATTGGAATTGACAATCAAATCGTGAAAAGATTGGGAACGATCTTGGATGTTTTAAACTGCAAAGAAAATGTCAATTCTACAAAATATGGAGAATATGCGTCGAAAACTGCATCTCTTTTAGCAGAAATGTATCCACAGAAGAAGTTGACCCCGACCGTCCATAAAATATTGGCGCATGGTAAAGATATAATTGAGTACCAGTCTCTGCCAATTGGAGAGCTTTCTGAAGAAGCACAGGAGTCTCTTAACAAATTTTATAAAAAATATAGATTGCAGAACACATTCAAAGCATCAAGGGTGAGGCAAAATGAGGACCTCTTCAACATGTTGGCAGCATCTTCTTCCCTGCGGCATGTGAAGTCACGAATAGAGTTACAAAATAATTATAGTTTAGAAATGGTTAGTCTTTTAGATATACCTTCTCTTACGAATTGTGATGAATATTTTACAGAAAATTGAAAAAATAAATTTAAAAACAAAAAATAATTTTTTTTTTAATTTGTTGGGTAATAATTTAAAACATAAAACCCTTAAGAAAAAAAATAAAAACAATCTAAAAATGTAAAAAAAATTTTTTTTAGTTACCATAAAATTGATTTTTCTACTAATTTTAACTTTGATAACCCATAAGTAGGCCCCTACAAAGCGTAGCACCCTTTCCAAACGCTCATTTCATAGGCTGAACAGTTATCTATCATATGCTGTTTAAACTGTTCAATTATCTTATTCGGTTCAAAAGATATGATTTTTGCAACGAAAAAACTCAAATGGCGCCACTGTGCAACGTCTGTATTGATTTATTTGTTAATAACATGTTTTTTTTAGTTAAACACTTGAGCCAATTAAATGCAATAATGACGCCTTCAACTGTATAAAAGCTTTATTTATGTATCAAAGCCAAACATGAATATTGCCTAAATAAAAGGATTTAATTTCTTTATTCATAAATCCAATTTTTGTTTACAGATCTTTGTTATTTCTTGCTAAAAGCTTGTCTACAATAATTATTGAATAAAAACTATATTTAACTTGATGTGTGCGAAAATCTTTTTTCGAGTGTAACAAATTGAGTATTAAATATTATTCACATCAATTAAATCGGTCGAAAATCAATCAATAGTGAAAATATCGTATGCCACAATATTAAATTTCCAATTAATTTTTGGGGGTTTCGTACACAAATAAGCTGAAGATTATTTCCCCTTAATGTAATTTCAATAAATGTATGTGAATTAGGAGCATTAAAGTGTTGGTTTAATGCTGCCTATGAATTGTTTAATTGAAGATAAAGTTTTACAAAGTACTTAAAAAGTGTAATTTGCAGTAGACAGAATATTTCTCTTATGTGTACTTTAAGAAAAGTTTGAAAATATATTTAAAACAAAAATAATAGTTAAAGTGGACCCTTTGACTGTCCCCAAACAAAAAAAAATTTTATAGAGTACGTCCACGTACATAATCTAGTAAAATTGACACGCATTACATATGATACACGGACCAATATTTCAACTATTTATATTTGAAGCGTTCTATTCATCGCATACGAATTATGCCATTTTTATTCTTTACTATCTATCTATGGCCCCTATTATGAGTTACATTCGATAAACGATTTTCGCTGGCTATCGAACATCGAATATCGAATTTTAATTTGGTATTATGAGTTGGCAGCACTGTCGAAAATTTCGTTGTGCATCGAATTTTTCAACGAAAACAAATTTGCTTTCGACGGTGTAAATAATTTTAAAAAAAAATTGTTGAAAATGTAAGTTTTTGTTAATTTATTAGTTTTGGTGTGCAAATTCCACATTCTTAATTATTTTTGGTTATTTTATGCAGGTCTTAAGTCGTTAGTAGTAAGCTGCAGTTGGAAAAGCTTGTTTCCCTTATGGAACAAAATCCTTTGTTGGCAAAAGGAATTTTTACAAAAGTTCAGGCTACAGGTACAGCTCAGTTCCAGTCATATCATAGTACCATAATTCTGTCGTAGACATGAATTATATTAGTTTTATTTTTTAAATTTGTTAACAAAAAATTTTTATTTAAAGTGATAGCTGATAGAAAATGTACTACTGTGAATAAACTTAATCACAATAGTACGATTTTATCGAATGTGTGCCATAATACCAAATGAAAATTCGTTCGATCAACTAATTCGACTGCTGTCGAAAATCGAATTAAGTTCATAATAGCCACCTATTTGATTTTCGGTATTGTTTTAGCACTGAAGTAAATACGCGTGTAGAGTTTTATTTTTATTATTATTTTTTGTTATATTTTTTACGTTTTTCAACATGAATAGAGTTTATTTTCTTTGCAAAAAAAAAAAAATATTTTTATCCTGGAAATTTGCAGTGTTCTCCCATACAAATATTCAGGTCTTATCTGAAAACAAAACATTGTCTACACGCCCAGAGCATTAAATAACTTTACTTTTCATAAGTTTATACAAAACTTTATTAAAGGAAATAAGACAAATTGTGTATCACATATGATGTGCAACCGTGTCAATCATGACACATGTGCATCATATGTGATACATTGGACAGACAAAGGGTTAAAGCCTGGTATTCTGTTCAAATCTGTGAAAAATGTTGAGCAACATCTATTAATTCATTCGAAAAATTTGACATGTATCAATGCACCTATCTCGAGAGTTTGCACAATTTGAAGTTTTTAATCTTTGAAAGTATGCGGCATTGTTTTGCGCGTATATACAAGACCTACATGTATTTTACTAAAAAGTGTTTTTTTTTTCTTTTTTGATAAAAAATTAACTGTCGACAAGAACATTTCTTTCGTATATTTGTATTGAAAACAATCATAAAAAACTAAAATTTGTTTTTGTTTTCAATATAAATAAACGAAAGAAATGTTCTTGTTGACATTGTGGGCCTGGCAGTAAATAAAATAAAAAGTAATTTTCAAAATACATTGCTAGTTGTGATAATCTTAATAAATTTTTCACAAAATTTATTAAAAACTTTACTTACAGCTGTCAAAATTCCGTATGAAATAAAGAGCATTTGCTTTATTTCACAGTTGTAAAAAAATGTTGCCAGAAACATTTCGCAACTTTTTCACAAAATGAACAGAGTACTACTCAACATTATTTCTTAGATATTCCGTACAAGTTTTTTTATATGAGTTTCGACAGCATTTCACGTGAAATGTTGAACAGAGAAGATGAAGAGAGAAAATTTTTACGCATTAACAATTAAATTCTGTTAGCTGTGCAGGCAAACGTTTTGAACATATCAAAAGAAAAACATATTAGTAGGGACAAAGTCTAGACAAAATAACTTTAATTGGTAGAGAGACATGTTTTCGAACGATTTTTCGTTGAAAACATGTCTCTAACGCTTTAGATCAGCTATTTTGCTTTTGTTTTTGGCCAAGCTTAAATATTCCTTCTTGCACTTTCTTTGCACTGGGCATATTCTTCCTTTTCACCAAAAATTCAATGCAATCCTTTTCTGCGTATCGTATGAAAAAAGTGGTAGTTGGGGAAAACGACAATGAATGTTTACATGAAGTTTTCTGAAAATATACCCTATAGAATTTTTTGTATTTGAACCACTGCATATGCCGGAGTTTTGAAGAAAAATTTAAAATTTTGTGAACATTCATGTACGAACATTGAAGTTAATAGTATGTTATTGAAAGTAAAAAAGTATTGTTTTGTGCCTCATACGCCATTTTTCTTAATATATATATTTTTAAGCAGAAGCATTTTCTGCTGCATACGTATTCTCCCTGCTGTGTATTGAAAAAGGCTAACATCATTTTATTTTTCTTTTTCATTAACTACTTTTTTTTCTTACGCCAATGAAGCAAAGCAAGAACGCAATTTGTTTTCATTTGTCACGTTTAATCACTTGTGTTGTGAAAACAACACATTTATGTTTTTTCCATACATTTTACGGTTGGTATGAGAGCTACTGTTAAGATCAGCTTTCAATCCTTGAGAAGAAATGTTGGTTACATAAAAATAGTTGGGGTCGGTCTTGAAAATTAACCCGCTATGGGCACGTGCTAAACCAACCCTTAGCTTCAGAAAACGATTTTCGGCCTAGAGCGAGTTTTTGTACGGGAACGATGTTTAGATATCGAGATAGAGCTTTGGCAAACAGGAAAAAATTTTAATTTTATTAAAATAATTAGCTTTACCCAGTTTGCTTCGCTACCCTCATTATAATTAAATATGTAATTTTTTCAATACAGATCTCGTGCATTGTTTACGAAGTTATTTGTACCAAGTTTGAATGCTTTTACTGTTACCATTCAGCAGTTGCACAGAAATCTATATGGTATTTGTATTGAAATTATCCCGCCTATCTCAACAATAAGACAGTGGGCCTTTTACAGATATTGTTCGTTTATAACTAAGCTGTTTGTTGTAAATTTGTAAATTGCAGCTGTGGCCGTTCTCTAGATATACAGAAATTTAGTTTGACCCTCGCCCACTTTTCCATTCCCACACATTACTTACAGATGCTGTCTGTTTATTGATAGTGATTCTAATTATCTCAAATTTTGAAAATTTTACATTAACCGTTCTTCAAATATACCGTATTTTATGTTGTGCCACACTTACTTATCTAATCGTGCCCACTTTTTGACCGATGTTGCGTAGGGAGCACCAAGATATTTGTACCAACTTTGGAAACCTTTCTATAATCGTACTAACCTCGCTTACTTATCCACTCCCACCTTTTTGTTGCCAGATGTTGCGTGTCGATAACCCAGCTATGTATACTAAATGTGGACAACTATTACCTAACTGTTCTCTAGATATAAATAAATATATTGTTTGCCACGCCCACCTCTCCAATCCCGCAAAGATTTGGTCCGAAGTTGTGAATCCAGATGCTTGTACCTAATTTGGAAACTTTGGCTTTTGACGTTCCCCAGACATACAGAAATCTATAATCTATTTGTATTGGAGATGCCACTTCCAGTTCTACAATCCCGCCTACACTTTGTCGGATGTTGTGTATTGATAACTAAGATGTTTTTACCTAATTTGGAAATTTTCGCTCTAACCGTTCTCTAGATATACACAAATCTAGATTGTCTTTGTATGGGAGGTATCACGCCCACTTCTCTTATACTGCCCATTTTTCAGAGTCTTTGTATTGATAACCCCGATATGGGTACCAATTTTGAAAATTTTTCTCTTACCTATCTTTAGATATAAATAAATATATTTTGTGCCATGCCCACTTCTCCAATCACGCCCATATTTTGTCGGATGTATTGTATTGATAACCAAAATGCCTGTACATAATTTGGAAACTTTGCCTCCTGTCGTTCTCCAGATATACATAAACCTATAATGTCTTTGTATTGCGGATGCCATCCCATTTTGTCAGAGATGTTTTGTCTTGATAACCCAGCTATGTGTACCAAATTTGGACAATTTTTCTCCTGTCGTTCTTTAGATATATGTAAATAAAGCCATTTTGTGCCATGGCTACTTATCCAATCCCGCCCAAATTTTGTCAGATGTTGTGTATTGATAACCAATATGCAAATATGGAAATTTTAGGCGTTTCCGTTCTCTAGATGTACAGAAGTTTATATTTTCTTTGTATGGGAGCTGCCACGCTCACTCAAAATTACAAAAAAAAAAAAAAATATATAGCCAATAGCTCCTTCCAAACTATTAGTAATATATTGTTAAAATTTCATTAAGATCGGTTCAACGGTTTAGGCGGCTATAAGGCACAAACAAACAAATAAATACACATACATTTTATATATACATATATAGATGGGGGCTCGATGGGGGCCTAATGGTATTTATATGGTATTTATAGCTTTTGATTTTCTAAAACTTTTAACATTTTTTTTATTTCAAAAACAAGACAAAAATTGATGGGTGAGACTTTATCATTTTCAACCTTAAATATGAAAACCATTCTATTTTGCATGCCAAATGTCATTCTGCTTACCAGGTTTTCAAAATGGCTTTAATTGTTTTTTATACAAAGTTGTCAAGATGAGAATGCAATCGGATGGCAAATGTTAGTTTCTACTTTAAAAACCAAAAAAGTAAATTTCGGTCTTTTAATAAAATTTTAGACTGGAACACAAGCCATAGAATGGGGTAGTGCACTAATTTTGCAGTTTCAACTTACAGTTAGTGGTAGTGCAAAATTATTGCAATAATATTATTAATGTTGAGTGATGAATTGTAAATTAGCAGCCTCACTTAACATGAGTGATAGTGACGTTAAACAATTTTGCACTAAAAAAAAATTTTTTTTGATATAAGATAAAGCAATCAACAGTTTACTGCAACTTTGTTGTTGTTCACTCATTTAAGTGCAACTTAATATTTTGCACTACATTTACAAACAAATATCTTGTTGTTTTTTTTTTGATTAAGGCCAGGAGATATTTCGTTATTGACAAAATTTCATGTTCTTAATTTCCTTTGCTTATGCATATTATCACAAGAATCAAAAACCATGCACATACAAAATAACATTTTTTAAATTTTAGTGAGAATCTGTTTATATGCAGCTTTTGTGATTGCAAGTACAAATTTTGCACCACTTGAATTGAGTGCAGGTTTTATCTATTCAATCACTGGTAGTGCTAGTGAAAAAATTTGCAATATCACTCAATTTTTTTAGTGCTAGTGAAAAAAATACCAATCATCACTAAAGCTGCTAAAAAGAGTGCAAACTAATTTTTTGCAGTTTTATTTAGTGATAGTGAAATGTTGATTTAAATCAATATTTAGTGCAAAACCCCCAACTATGACACAAACTAATAATAAAACACAGTTTTTATAATAATAAAATTAATTCAAACATATTTATTATCACACACTAAAAAAAAAACAAAATTTATAACATAAAAATCAGCAAACTGCAGTCGAATGCTGAGTTGACGAAAAAGCACGAGGTGTTAACTTCGTTGAAAAGAGAAACAGAGTTTTAAAATCTATGCCTCGCAGGCGTAGGTTAGGCTTGTAGGGTTAAGAAGAAACGCAGCGATATACAATATAAAATTTTAAAGAATATTGACAAAAAAGAGTAGAAAAAAATTAATAGATCTTCATTTTTTAAGATACTGAGAACGAATCGCTTTCTTTTCAAAAATCGTTTTCCGTTGCACACCTGATTACTGTTGTAGCTTTATTGTAATTTAACATTAAATCATTAAATTCAACCATATTTGAAGCTTCAAAAGAGGTTAAGATTTTATGGTTCAAAAAAAATTTAATTAATCGTTACAATAGAAATATTAAAAACAACGAAAGTTTATTTGTTGCCATTTTGGGGACTATGTTTTTTTTACCCAAATAGAAAAATCTCAAGATAATAAAACTGATGTCCACGCGTCAAAAATTTCGGGAAATGAGAAATTTTTTTTCGTTCCCTAGAGTTATGTTTCAGCAGCTGACCTGATTGAAAGAAAAAAAACTAAACAAAATATCAGCTGTTGCATCAAACGGAGCCAAAGTTCGATTGGACAAAGGAAAAAAATAATCAATAGTTTCCTATACCCATCATCACAGATGAAAAGAGTATATATAAGTTGGTCAAAGTATATATATATATGTATATATTATGGGTCCTTATGAGTAGAGAAGTTGGTTAAACGATGTTCGTGTGTCCGCTGAAATGGGATTCCGAAGAAGCCAGAAATCATAGCCACTAGGCTGCTATAAATTGATTTATGTCGCACATACTCCGTTGAATTAACTATTAAAGCCAGATCGGTGCACAAGTTACTGAGGTATGAGCAAAACACCATGACTTGCTCTAATTGTACCGATAAATCCCTTGCTGTTGTTTTTTCTGTAGATTTGTTGAACAGTAAGTTTCAAACTTATGAACAGGCATCTTGGTTATCAATATACAATATCCGATAAAATGTGGGTGGGATTGGAGAGGTGGGCGTGGAAAAAATATATTTATTGACATTCAAAGAAGGCTAAGAAGAAAATTATCCACATTTGGTACGCATAGCTGGGCCCTGTTTCTCAAAACTACAAGTTACAATCCTACAAGTAGACTACGTAAAAAAAAGCAACAATTTTATAATTTTTGTTATTGTTTCAAATGTATTTTACTTGTAGATTTGTCATTTGTAGCCTTGGGAAACAGTGCCCTGGGCTATCACTATACAAGCTCTTTTTAAAAAAAAGAACGGGATTGGAAAAGTAGGCGTGGCACAAAATATATTTATTCATGTCTGAAAAACAGCAAGAGAAAAATTGTCCAAATTTGGTGTTATTTGATAAGTGGGTGTGGTATCTGCCATACAAATATAAAATAGATCAGGTGAAATGGTGTTTCCGAAAATAAAGTACGGAATACTTTGGTATTTAAAATTCGATAAATCGCTTCAAACATGGCTGAAATATGCCCATAAACCGTTACTTTTTTAAGACTTCTTATAATCTTTAAACTTAAGTGTTTTACTTTCATCTAAGATAAACGTAGTAGAATCCTAGTAATAAAAATACAAGTGAACTCCTGAATTTAAGGTTTTAATACGATTTTTAATACTAAGGTTAAGGGTAAATAGGATTCGGCCCAGCACTTTTACTTAGTTTGTTTAACCTATTCCTGCCTTTATGGGTATATAAATGCCCAAAAAAATTAAGACAAAAACAATTTTAGCAAAGGCTGGAAAAGAGATAATTGCTGCAATTTAAATTGTTATTTTAAATAAGACATTGATTAACATGGAGAAAATAAAAACATTAACATTTTTTGTTTTGCAATATATTTGAAAAAAATTAAACTAGACTTATGCATTTTAGTACAAGGTGTTACTAGGCTACTATGAACCATTGTCAAAAAATGGGCGAAATTAGATCACTGCCACGCCCACCTCCCATATAACTGCAAAAATTTATATCTGATGTTATTCGCATTGGATAATTAAAAAGTACAAAAGCGGGGAGTATGCATGAGAATGTTAAAAATAAATAACAAAGAGGTAGAAGTAATAATAAGTGTTTAATTTTTCTTCATTAATTTTAAAATAAGAATATATTTCATATGCACATATAAATTAAAGTAAGAATAAAATGTTAAAACTAATGGCTTTCTTATGGTATTTCTGGAGATTGCAATAAATAAAGTAAGTAAGTTCTTCCACAAATATGGTTTACGGCATGGTCAAGCCTTTAATTTTCGGGTGTTTTAAGCCATATGTCAAAAATTTCGTGGTATGTGCTATTATCACTCATTATTTGTTTCTTTTTTTATCAGCAAACCCCGGCAGATGATTTTATATGTGCCTTAAAGTAGGTATTGAAGAGTTATGAAGAAAAGAATTTATCGCTTATAGAATTTATTTTTTTTTATTAACTTAACGAAAAGATTAATTGTTTAAATGAAATTGCACTAAAAGAATTTTCCAGTTCTAAAAATAAATTCTCATGATATTAACAGCGAATAAGTTGAGCTTCAAAGCAAAAAAAGAATCGTTAAAAAATTCCATTCCAATAAAAAGTCACACGCTTTTAAAAATGAGCAATTTCATGTAAGTGTTTTTGTTGTTTTTAATTCACTCAAAAATATTCAAGTGTAAAGTAACGTTTTATTGTTATTGTTGACAAATTTGGAAAAGTTTTTGCATTTTCTTATTTTATAAGAAGTGCTCTTTCATATTTGATAAATATATTTACTCAAATTTAAACTCAAAAAAACGACTTTTGTCCAGCGAGATTACCAAAATCTTACACTGTGCATAGTATTATGAAAATGGGCCTTTAAATATCCAACAAACCATAACGAGTTCCAAATATGACAATTTCCCATATCGCAAAAAATTCATTTCGACGTAAATTAAAAGCGAAAAAAATGTGCTTTGGCGTAAATAAAAGCAAATTTATATTTTTAAAATTAATTTAAAGAAAATTGAAAGTGTTTGCTATTTTATAATCATGTGGGCCAACACTGTATGAAAATTTCATTTTTAACACATCAGCATTTGTGTTAGGTATTGTCACTACAATGTGTTGAACGAAAAGGTGTGGGTAATTTCGTGATTAAATATATACTTGTAGACCTGTTGTGCAGCCACGACATTTACCATGACATTTCAAGGGTACGTACGAAGCCAATTATTCTGCTAAATTAGATAGAATTAGTTCGGTTGGATCTCACCGAATATGAATTAATCACATTACATTATACAAACTGATGGTATCTGAGACCATAGTGCACAGAGAAAAGGCCAGTAACGTGCCTAAGTTCACTTTTTGCAACCATAAGTAACCTACTAGAATACTACAGAACGAAGTCCTTTAGTTTTTCGAAATCCAGTAATATCCTTCTACAGCTGAGTAATTTCTAGTGCGGACCATATTTCACTCAACTTCTTAATGTAACCAAAATTCTTAGTCCACCTTCTGTAATAAAACTACTAAGCGGTTGAATTGTACGCTGATCGACGACGCAATCCTCCGAATAATAACGCAGTTCGAAAAAATATTTTGGTTTTTTTCAACGTCGCAATGCAAATCAATGAAATTTCACGTGTTCAAATAATATACAGGTGTCTGGTAGCAGACTTATATTTTCAAACTTAAAAAAAAAACGTAATAATTGGCACAACGTTTTATTAAGAGCATTGAACTTTAGAATGGAAATGCGGATTTTATTTTTTACTGCAGTAAACTTGGTTTAATTGAGCTGATTTCTCGACGGATATTTTCCTTTAAAGCCACAAGAAATTGGGGATTGTTACCATAAACCCTCTCTTTTCTCTTTCGAAAAAAATGGTCCAATTATCTCATGCGTGGATAAGGCACACCAAACAGTTACCCTGGGGCAATGCAATGGTTTTTGATGTTTTAATCGAGGGCTGCGGGTTCTTGGAGACCAGTAACGGCAGTTTTGCTTGTTGGCGTGGCCGTTTAAGTGAAAATGAGCCTCGTCGCTCCAAAAAATGGGATTTACAGTGCGAAATGCTCCAATGTCGTTTCACAACAATTTTTGCGTAAATCAAAGTCAGTTTCTTTCAGTTCTTGAACGATATGAATATTAAAAGGATGGAACTTCATAGCCTTTTTTAAAATTTTAATCGCTCTTGGAAGTCCCAGTCAGGCTGCTCTTTTCCGTATTACTTGTCGCCGTTTTTCACGTAAACTGCTTTCAACCAGTTCAAAGTTTTCGGGAGTCCTTAAAGATTGACTGGGCCCTGGCCGTGAGACATTCATAGCCGAAGCAGTTGCGCGGAATCTCTGCACCCACGAACGAATTAAATTTACACTCGGTCCATAGCGCAACGCCAAAAAATAACATTGAAAGAACAAACAATGTCATAAATATTTTGTAATTTTGTTGTTGCTTTCAAGAAATAATCACACCAAGCCTGTTGGGTATTTAATTACCCATGTCCTATATTAAGAATGGAAAGAGGTAAAAAATTTTTTCTTACTCCAAGCAACTTCTGCGGACCCCCCAGGTGCTTACTTAAAATTTTAGTTAACATTTTACGAGCAAATCTATGGGCAGGCATTAATGCGTTAAAGTTAACAAAATGCTTAACCCTTTCAGACCGTGATGCATCGATTGTGCGGCTGGGTTTCGGTCTCAATATTTTTGCTTCTATTTGACCAATGTCAAATATACCAGCATGCATCGATTGTTCTGATTGTTCTTTATTTTAATTTAACTAAAAAAATGGTAAATTTTAATGTTTCAAACCAACTGAAGTCATTTGATGCAATACAAATGCGTTTTAGCTAAAAACTTGAACGAGATGCATCAATTGTGCGTGGCCTTATAATCCTTAAAGGATATAAAAATGGAAAACCCTAAGCATAGATTATATTTTCATACGATATAGAGACCATATATTCCAAAAATTATGACAAAATTCCCAGTAGTTTAGCGTCAGGTCTGAAAGGGTTAAAACAGTCGAAGTAATTTTAAAATTTCTACTTTTATTTCTAGTTTTAAGAAATCGGCTCCAGGTTCTACAGTTCTTTAAAAAAATTAAAAAAGTTTCCCCAAATTTCCAAACATGTCTTTTACTTTCTTTAAACTTCTTTGAACTCTGCTTGTAAATTAAAAAAGAAATATAAAACCTTTAACTGATTTAGATAAAAATCTGACTAATTTGTGTCAAAGTGTTTATTTCATAAATGAACAAAATTTCTTAATCTGATTTTGTCAGAAATTTTATTAAATTAAACTCAAATGTTTATTAAATCTCCACACGTTTGAACCAAAAATATGCTGAATCTATAATAACTTCTTTTACATCATAATAAATTTGTTAATTTTATTAAAAATTTCTTAAATAATGACAATTTTAATATGTGTTCTTTTCTCTTTTTTTTACTTATCCAGTTTTTTGAAGTCTTTAAGTTTTTTTTTTTTTTTTTGAATAATTTTATGTTAATTTCTTTCAGCTGCTTTCGTTTTATTTTATAGAACGAACGATAAAAAGATAAAACACAAAAACATTCTTTATGAATATAAAAACATACGAATGGATACCCAGTGTTTTTTCAAAGTCTATGTTAAGTACCCACCTTTACTACCAGGTACTTTTGCTACCACAACTACATACGATTATTGTTTTTTTCCTCTCCTCCTTCATTTTTGGATAGAATTAAGTTTTTTTTTTGCTGTTGTTCTTAAAAGTAAGTACTTGTTGTTGTTGGCTTTCTGTGAAAAAAAAGTGATACTGAGGGATTTTAACCTTGTATGTTGAGGTATGAATAACATCATGCAACTGGGTCAGTGAAACACATCATATTCACGTTCTTTAAAATGTCTCACATAAAAATTTTAAGGAGGTGCATGTAAATGAAGGTGATGGGAACATTTACCGCATTTTATTCATATTTATTATAATGTATGTAGAGAGAGAAAGAGTATAATGTTTGTATAATTCATATATATTTTTATGGAAGTATGAGGAGAATTTTGTAGAGAAAAAAGAAAGCTGTCCCATTTGAGCCTCAATTTAGGTATTAACTTGTTGATGTTAATTAAATTCTAATCTGTCACGTTGTAAGTTATTCTAATACAAGTTTCCTTGTTGAACAGGTTTTGGGAGCCTGACCGAAGGTCGGATGACTTTTGAGAGTGCGCCATATCGATGCCTTACTTTCTCAACCTCGTGTCTTAAAAAAATACGGTTTGGACTTTTTCATATAAAACGATTGTTTTCTTTTTGTGTTCTATTACTGCAACAACTTTTTATTTCAGTACTTTCTCTCAATTGTGTAAATATTAATTAATTATTGAAATAATAAGTTTTTGCAGTAATAGAACACAAATATAGTAATAGTTTGACATGAAAAAGTCAAAACTGTATTTTTTTAAGATACGAGGTTGAGAAAGTAAGGCATCGATATATGACAATTGCGACCGAATATGAATCTTACTTCTCACTGCAATTTTAAGCTCTATATAAGACTTAGAGTCTATTGCAAAGGTTCTCAAAAGATGGGCCACCTCTTGGGTTCCAGAAAAGCATTCTAGGGGATCCGAAAATGTGTTTGAAAGAACTTAGACAAAAATCCAGGGATAACAATTATCCAGACAATTTTAACTTTAAAAAATATTCATGTTAGAGTAAACAGAGACCTATTCAATAGATTCGTATTGACGTGCTCTTTCAGAAACTATGGTGATCTTAAGAAACGATTTCAACTCCATTCAACGTAAAAATTAAAGCTCGAATAAAACTTCGTCTTACTCCGTCTCACATAAACCTAATTTTGCCGTCATAAAATTAAACTCTTTTGAAGAGTTAATGTTAGAACATAACATAATTCAGAAAAAGCAACAAAAATTTCAAAATTCTATTTGTTAAAGACATAAAAAAAAGTAAATGATGTCGAAAAACATATCGGACCATTCTGCTGGTGGCTGATAATTGAAAATTTATTTCTTTGAAAATATTTTTAATATCAAAAACAAATTTAATTGATTTTCATAATTATTTGTAGAAAAAGAATTAGATTTTTTTAAATAAATTGTTTGAATATGCAAATTTGATTATGACTTGCGAAATAAAACTCCTCAAATGAATTTTATCTTATGACGGCGAAATAAAACTCCGCAAAATAGTTTTATTTAATGACAGTGAAATAAAACTCTTTTATTAAGAGTTTATACAAAAGAACATTAACCCTTTCAGTGTTTCTACGCACTTTTACTGTATAAAAATGTTTTTGTTTTATCTGAAAGAGGGACACTTTTGATGTTTAAAATTGTTTTTATAGTATGTAGACCCAAGTCAGGAAATTTGTAAAAAGCTTAGATTTAGGAAGAAAAAAAAATAATTTTGGGGATCAGGCGATATTAAACAAAAATTTTAAGTATTGATACATGCGTAAATAAGTATTTTCTTAAAAAAAAAATATTGCAAAAATAAATTGTAGGTTCTTTTGTGGACATTTGAAGGTAAATTTTGAATATATTCGGCATTCCCTAAAAACCAGGGGAGCTGCATGAGGCAAAAACTATTATTTTTCCCGGCTTCAGCGCCATCACATTACCTTAAATACAAATTTTCAGATTTTTATCTCGCCAAAAATTATTTTTGACCCTGAAAGGGTTAAACATAAAAAATTATATTAAGCACAAACTTAAAAATGATATCACAGGTTCGTGTTTGAGATATTGCAACACAGTAACTGATGGTCATTCAAAACCGAAAACGCTATTAGATTGTGTATGGGGTTTAATTTCACGCAAATACCGATTTATCCATTTGTGAAAACACTTTGAGAACATTTTTAATATATACTCATTTTGAGAAAGTTCCCGCTTTGAATTGTCAAATAAACTCACGCATAAAAACGGGGTGAGAAAAAATTTTACAACTAAAAAATATATTAAATATGCAAAATGCAATGCATAATAACATGGAAGGGATAAGTTTTTGACTGATTTTTTTCATTGTTTAATTATTTTGCTTTTAACATTTTTGAAAAATATACGAATGTTCTCAAAGCTCTTTCTTAAACTACAAAAATTAAAGTCACACTCTACATTATTTGCTATAGCCGAAAATTTTTCAATTTTAATAATTTTGGCCGCCGTCAACGATATGTACTACTGGCAATCTCAACGTCTGCAAGTTCACATCGGCTTCGAGTGGAATATTACGACATTTATAACGTTACGACGTAAACTCTTTTGATAGTTTTCGATATGAGTCACAGACACACTTTTTCTCACTTTTCGAGAAACGATGGAATATTTTGTTTCACATCTTGTCAATGCGAGAAGTTCTCACCTAAGTTTTTCCAGGAGTGCGGAGTAGTTTTCCTGGGCTATGGAGCCAGCACAAAAAAGAAAAAAGAACGTATTTCTGATCACTTTCATTGTTCAACAAATCAAAAACCAGTTCAACATATCTAGTTGCCATTTCACGAAGGCGCGGAAGGCAGAGGTGATTTTGTTGTCGGCAGAAGGCCAGTTTTTATTATTGGACATCTGATTGGCCAAAGGTTCATTTATTGCCGCCTAAATTTTCTTAGATATTCGCGAAATTTGGCAGCTACAGAACTTTTCCACAAAATTTTGCAATGGTATGCCAACAGCACTCTATAATGGCATTGGATACCGAGTCGATGTGGCGGAAATTACCACCTGGGCTTTGTAGCTGTCGCAAAAACTTACGCACACAAGCTCCAGGGCCTGTCTGGGACAACTTTTATTCGAATGGAGTTTTATAGTTACAGCAAAAACATTTTGTTGACAACTTGAATAATTCCTCAAAATAAAAGTAAAGAAAAAATTCTTATGTGTTGCGTGTGCTTTTTTATACGTTTCGTTTTGAGTTTATTTACTACAGTCCATATATAACAGTGCAGACCCTGGCTGTAGAAATATGAATAAAAATTTCTTGACAAAGTCTGTCAGGCCCACAGATACAAAAGATTTTATTTCTTTAAACTTTTCCACCTTAATTGAGAAATTTAGAAAAAATTAGGAGTATCGCTGCTTTCAATGTAAAATATGAAGAGAAATTCAAAAATGCCTGGCCAGGCACAGGAATCTACTTATTAGCCCCTAACCTGGTGAACTCTAAAAGGGCCGTATCAATAACTACTGAGAGATCTTACTTAACCCTTGGGTGCTATTTGTTCTGGCAAATAAAACTATGATCAGCAGCGATCCTTAAAGATATCCCAATTTTCATCCCCATTCCAGCCTGAGGAAGTGAATGTACCAATAGCCTCCTAGAGCATTAGACCAATAGATTAGTTCTCCTCAGGATGCAAACGTAAAGCCACCGGATGTGGCGACCTGTACTTTACACAGACAGCCAGTCGGACGGACGTACATCGCACAGTGGGAGATTTTGGAAAAAGAATCATATATGTATATTATTTCTAAAGCACTTTTTTTTGTCGGTTGCAAATATCTCCCATACCACCGCATCAAATTTAATGAATGATATATAATTTTAAAGTTTTTTTTAACACTAATGGCGAAAAATAATTAGAAATTGAAACATTAATATTTTCATTGATAAAAATTATATTTTATATAGAACTGCATGATAATACTGTTGTCATTATAATTACATGTTTTTGTTCAAGTGTGGTAATACAGGGTCGCTTAATAGTAATGCAGTTCTACATGATATAGTATGTATTAAAATCCATTCTGGCAATACGCTATTTACTATAATGCCGTTTATTACTAAGTCAGTTATATATAATTGCGTACGTGTAAAGATATTTTTGTTTGTATTAAGGATTCGTACGGGCAAAAAGTTAACGATGATCATGTCATTACCTCTAACATTGTATTCAAAGAAGTATTATAAAAGCATTTAAACATATGTATGTATGTATGATATATATTATGATTTCTAATATTTTTATACTTTTAATAAAATGTATTGAAGTTACTAAAATTTCTATTAATTATTTTCATTTTATGTTACAAAAATGACAACTAACTGTGCGAAATATTCGCACGGGTAATCTAGTTTAAATAATTTTGGATTTTGTAAATGGTTAGTCTGATTGGAATAAAATTTCAGATGGTAATTAAACGCTCGTCACAAGGACGAAACTTATTGAGAATCGGTCCATAATTTGACATAGCCCTTATACAAGCTTCTTTCCGGAATGGAGTTCTTGTGTCCATAACCTTTCTTATTATGTTGGCATATAAATTAAATGCTGCCCAAAAAAGCTTTCTACCAAATTTAGTTGAAATAGGTCCATAGCTCCTATAAAACTACAATTCCCGAAAATACTTTTAAGTGTTGATATTAAAATAAAATTGATTGACGAAAACGTCCATAAGAGCTTCTATTTATTGGCTATTTCTGATGTGCGAAAGAATTCTTTCTTTCGAATAACTACATTTAAAAGAAAAATAAATTTTAAAAACTTTGTTTTTGTTTAAAATGTATTTGTACGAAAGAAGGAACTCTTTCGCACATCGGAAATAGGCAGTTTATGTCAAAATTTGATATTGGTCAGTTGAAAGCTGACCTTATGTCCCAAGAAAACATAAGAAATGTGCCTTAAATATTTGGCACAAAGAACTCTTATAAATTAAATATCAAAACATAATTTTGTTTACCAATGGGTCTTTGTTTGGTAATACTGTGGTCGAGTGTATCACATGGTCGAGCTTGACCGACTTTACTTTCTTCCTTGTTTTAATATATAGAGTTTTCGCTTTGCGTATTCAACCATTCTGAAAATCATTTCGTTGTATGAAACTGGCCCCATAATTCTTATGAAAATTTCGTTCTTTCAGTTTTTTTTTTTTTTTTTCTTAGCGTGATGGTGTTTCATTAAGTACCCACATGTTTGTTGACTGATTATAAATTTAAATTTGAATCAAAGAAATAAAAATATTACTTGCACGTTTAAAAAAGAAGGAAAGAAAGTCAGTCAAGTCAAAACTTTTTTTCTTGCCTCATTCTTATACTGTTTAAGGGTGCAAAATACTTTATGGGCCAAAATAAAATAAAAAACTTTACCGAAAAATATAAAATCAAAAAAAAAAAAATGTTTTATAGCAAAAAGGGGAGGAAGAAAAACATCGAGGGTTTTTATTCATTTTTATTTGGTTCGAAACGACTTAAGCCAAAAATATAATAATAATATTATTATAACTTTTATAATCATATTCGGCCAATATTTTATATATTCTTAACAGACCATAAAACCATTTTACTGATTGTTATTGCATGTAAAATTGCGTGGTTTCTACTTTCGTTTTAGTCGTTCTTTTATTACATTGATCATAAAATCAACCATAGCTGCCAGATAAAATGTGTCTAAAATCGGGAAATATTGCAAAAAAAAAAAATCGTCATAATCGTCAAATTGACTAGTTTACTTAAATCGTCTATGTAAAATAACACTGAAATTTGTTAGTTTTCAAAAGGTTTTAGCTACTTTTTGTTTGTTTTAATTGAAATACAAAAATCGTACATTTGCCGGGATTCTCGCTCTTATTAGCTATAAATGAATGTTTTTACTTCTTTTACAGACCAACTTAAATAAGGGCTGAAGCGTTTTTTAATAAGATAAACTAAGTTTTTTAATAATCCAAAATAGGAAATTGTTGAAAAACATTTTGGTACTACATATGTATGTATGTTTTAAGGAAACAAGTCAAAATCTAACAAAAGAACAATTCACTCAAAAAAGGACAATCTAATGTCCTCTTTTTTGAAAAATAAAATCTTAAGGGACATCGTATCAAAAAAAAGGACTGTCCTCTTAAAAAAAAGATGAATCACCCTAAGAATAAGACACGTAACTCGAAACAGATCTTAAATCATTCATAAAATAGAACGAAAATTGGGTGCCTTATGAACTGAGAGATATAAAACAATAGTTTTATTTATCGGATCATCTGTTTCAGTGCTTAAAATATTGTTGAAAAATAAATCTATTACCGGAATCCCAAGCGTAAACTATTATATTTATATTTGTATTATGAAATGCTGTTTATTTATTCTGCATGTTGAATTTAATATCGGTAAAGACCCAAACAAGTTTTTTTTAATGCAAAAAAAATTACAGTGGGAAATTTTTGTGAATTTCTGTTCAACAATCTGTAAATTCTAAAATTTAAGAGATAAATTATGTAGTCACAATTTTGCAGAGACAATCTCAAGAACATTTTTCACATTGTTGTAAAGACGAGTTTATTAACTCTTTCAATTATTACCATCTCCATATTCATTAGAATACAAAGCTTAGAACTTTTATAAGCATTCGGATTAACATAATTTATTATAATTGAGGTATTTTTTTTTTTTTTATACAAAATATTAAATTTACTGAATCCAATATTTGGCACTCGGTTGTGTGCCCTGAAGAAGGCAATTTATTATATTTAATTAAGCGTGTTTTCGAATGGGCTTTTATAAGTCCGATTTCAATTCATAAAGCTTAATTGCAATAGTCCTATTCCCTCAATATTTCACATACTTTTTGCTTAAGCCAAACTTTGGTTAACATTGAAGCTATAGATATTGTTCATGTACTTAGGAATAAATTCAAAGACTTCCAGAATATCTGGTATCTTCCAGTAACATGTTTTACTTTATCCATCCTTTGCTAAGCAATGAAGTTAATTGTATATACACATTCTATTTGTTATAATTAAATATATTTTTAAACTTTTTAATTAAAGGCCTAGTTACTCATCCGTTAATGTTGCGGATACGTAAAATTTAAAAATAGGCAAATGTGTTAAAATTTGTTAAAAAGAGAACAGAAAATTTGTCAAAATTTATATATGTACATTACAAATTTTAGGTTTATTCATTTGTGTGGTTGGTATAAAAAACGTCGTGTCCGTCGATTGAATATTCGCTTTATCATTAAACGAAAGGATATGTAATTTTCATTAACATCTGATAACGCAGAAAATTTCATCATGTTCATCGGCAACGCAACATGAAAATAACGTAAGAGTACCTGTTTACACATAACCCTGGTAAGGCAAACCGAACTGCGGATCTTCAAGGTATACGTAAGAGCAACGAGATCGATCTTAACAATCATCCATAAAATTTTTATATCCTTCGTCACAGATGGAAAAGCGTATACGTATATTAGTTTATCATTCCGTTTGTAATTTCTACATATTGATAAGGGGTATATATTCTGGGTTCTTATGAGTAGCGAATTTGATTTAACCATGTCCGTCTGTCGGTTGAAATGGGTTTTCAAAAGACGCCACATATTATGGGGACTTGGTCAATATATATTTCTATCACATCTGCTCCTTATAATTTGTCTATTGAAATAATTTAAAATTCTAAGAAAATATTAACACATCTTTTCAAACAAAATTTTTACTTTTGGCTGTTTTTGTTCAGATCTTCTCATAAAACCGTGCCAATTTTATATCTTTTTTTATAGTTTGTGTGTTTGATAAACATTTTTAAGTTAATAAGGTTTACTCCTACTTTATCATAAAAAAAGCTTTAGAAAAATAACACTCCTTTAAAAATGTAACGAATATCACGCCCAGCACATGTAAACGAGTGAATTCGCCTGCATGACAAGCATTTGAGCAAAAGATTCTTGAAGCAAACAAATTAATTTCCCTGCTGACTGCATTGCCATACATGTGTGAAGTTGCCTAAACTTCGTAGGACTTGACTAAATGACTACACACAGTCAGTATCCCCCATTTCCGAACCCAGTCTCGCTAACTCATTGGCCATTTCATAACCGACAATGTTGCGGTACTCAGCATAGCCTTACTCAATACTCCCTTATATTCTCCTTTACAGCTCTCTTACAATCATCCACTAAATTGGAATTAACAAATCTGCTCATCAAGACCCTAAGAGCCACATGGCTGTTTACATATATAGTGACCTTCGAGCCGCCAGCAATGTTATCCCTTATCAATACTACGTCTTCAAAATCCTATTGAACTAACCTCCTTTAATAATCAAGGTTCTACCTGCTTAAGACTATTGGACATGTCGTACAGATATTTTTCATTAAACAGCAGATTGCGGAAAACTTGTGAAGAGACGCCTGCGGGGTAAACAAGTCACACGAAATGTAAAATGAAGCAACAATTTGATGTTTCCTTTTAATGTGTTTCGTAAAAATCTTTGGAATTTTATAGTTATATTTAAGAATTAAACGTCAAACTGCAGCTTGTGGCTTACAATAATAAACCTTAAATCTGAACGTATACGAGACTTTGAAAGGACACCAAAAGAAATACGAATATTGTAGCTGGGTTATTTCGCATAGTCTGACACAGGTTTGAAATTGTATCGAATAATAATATCTACCCGAACTATAATGAAATTTGGCGCATACTAGTTTTAAATGACTAAAAATATTGATGTATGATTTTATTAAGATTGGTACATAGTTTATCACAGATCCCATATAAAGTCCACTCGCGAAAATGTCTGATATATGAAGGAGTGTATAAAAGATATGGCACATTCATTCTCACTTGATTTTTTTCATCATTGTCGGTATGCATAATATTTTTATTATCAAGATAAATATTATTTAAGGTAAGCAAAATGTGTGATTGCCAAAAATGTTTGTTATATTTTTTTGTTTCCTGGAGGAAAGTTAAATTCACTAATTTTTTACGAATCTTTCAATTTCATTATCTAGTGTGTTCATAACACAAACGAGTTTTAACTTTGAAATGAAATATCACATATTTATATTCATTATAAAAAAGTTAATAAAAGTGAAATAACTAAAAGAATTTTAGATGCCATATACAATATATTTGGATAGTTTTCTTCTTTTTTTTGGAGATAAATATATATTAAGTTACGCAAAATACATTAAATAATAAAGTTTCACAACGGAAATTTTTGTTTTAGAATATAAATATTTCTTCTTCGTAATAAATCTCCAAGCTACATAAATTTTTTATAAAATATTTATTTATTTATCTCAGTGGGTAGCTTCTTTAGTTTTTAAAATTTGGTTTTTAAATTTCAAAAATATTTTTAAAACAAAATTTTCAATAAAATAACACAATTGACAACTACCCAGCAAAAACTTGGTAATGATTTGCAATAACTGAACAACTTACTTTTTAATGACTGTTTCATACTATCTGCATTACATAGAAGTAGTTTAGTAATGGCTTACATATAATCTGAATTTATAATTAATTCATAATAATATACATTAAATGTTTTATGTATTCAAATCTAATACAAATTGATTTTAAATACATATTTCTTCTTACAATTTGTTTTATATTTATAAAAGTTTGTAATAGATTTGAATATGAAAAACTTAAGTGCTTAATTGAGGTTAATATGTATTTTAAAATTAAGAATTTGAATAAAAACAACACTTCACAATCCACCAAACGATATTATAACGATATCGTTTAGGTGATATAAATTATAAATTATAACATTTGATATCGGTCGTGTATCATACACAATAGTATTTAAATTGCACCTTTCCTTATAATATCGTTTTTCCATGAAAATATCATATCGTTTTTGCAATCATATCGTTCTTTGGTTTATTTGGTATTAATATGTTCTTAATCGTAGTCAAAATTTGCACTGGAAAGTAAATTAAATTAACAAACACAATTTGCTTGACAAATTCAGTTTTGTTGATACCAATGTGAAGTACCCATTTGTAAGTGAATGTGATAATGACTTATTTAACTCCCTATTTATAAGCGAGGGTGGTTGGTACTTGCCTCCAATGACATCACCGTGTTAAAATAACGAGTTGAAATGCCAAAGTATAAGTAGTGAAGAGAAGTAATATTATCTTTTTAACTCATTTTTTTAAAACAAATGTACTTTTTTATACAAAGATTTAATGGACCACCTCAGACGTAGTCATGGCCAACATTTACATGATATAATTTTCAAACAGTTAATTCCATAAATAAGTCTTTAACCGATAATAAAAATTTTAAGTTCACTTTCATATTTATGTGTTTTATTTTACATAATAAATCAAATCTCACGATGAATTACTCATTCTTATTAGTGGTGAACAAATTCTTGCTTCTATTAACCTCAACATATGCGGAGGAAACTATAAAGTGTCAATAATATATTTAAAATTTGTTCGCTAAAAATAGTTTAGTAAGAGGTGACCATATGAAGAAATGTATATTTTCTCCGTGTTCTTTCTCGGAAGGATCAGAGATCCCTACGAGAATACAAATTTTCCATAAATTTACCTTTAGGATGGATTGTATGTAAGACATTCATGGACGTTAACAAATTCCTACTTTCGCAAGAAATTTCTCGCCTCGCTAGACTTTTTCAATCAACATCCGAGGGCATTTAGACACAAGCCACCTACATAACTAACAGAAAAAAATATCTCCATAATTAAAGATACCTCAATTACGGTCTTTAAGGATGATTAGAAAATGGATGCGGCTACGGAGGGAAATCTCTTAATATCTCAACTTTTATGTCGCCCTTAGCAGTGATAATTTAGGACAGCGAGGGAAACTGATTGGATTTTTCCAGACAACAGGATGATAAATATAAGGAGAATTCTCTTGTCTTAAGGGATCTGAACACGGTCAAAATGATTGTCATGTAGGCGAATTCGCTTGTATACGTCTGTTGGACGTAAAATTAGCCGTCATATCTAAATTTTTTGATTTTCCAGCCAGCATCGTCGGTGTCACACATAGAAACACATTTTCACTAATACACTTTAAAACTGCAACCAGCCAAACGCCGACATAGCAAAAAAAAGTGTTAAATCAAACAGTGAACTACAATAAAAAAAATTGTGAAAATTGTGCTGTTTTCTTTTTTTTTTTTTTGACTTATTAAAATGTGTAGTCCGCGCTCTAAAATTTTTTTTGTTGCCAATCCACTCTTCTTTTTAAGTAAAATTGTCGACTTTTGAGAAATTTATTCGGGAGGCAGATGAAATGATAATCATTAAGGTTATGTTGACAAGGAGAAGGTTTCTACATATACCAATGAGGCCTTTGAATTTGAAAAAGGCAAGTTAGACAAAAGTTGGCAGAAATTCGGAAAAAATTTTGACGTGCTTTTCGCGGAAACTATAGAGGATAAAAAGGAATTAGTGGCGGTCAAAACAAAGTATCCACTAGAGATGAGCGATATTTCTGTACCTGTGATTTAATCACTGTTACTGAAAAATCACGAATCACAGTTGTGACAAAATTTGTCAAGTAACAGGTACTTTCTAAGTCGTTCGTTTTGTATTTTGTGACATAGGTATACAAATTAATGATATTTCACTGTTTGTGTGGGTAATAGCGTTTTTTGAATCAAATGGCGAATAATATTGCTGTTCCTTTCATTCTCTCTTCTATCTTATTAGTATTTTTTTAAGCCAAAGTTTATTTGTTCAAGTATGTTTGTATAAGTAAACAGATTTGAAAGCTCTTACAATTTGTTGTTGTTTATTTGCAAAGTGCTTACAAAAGCTCTTGCGAAAGCTCGCGCATTGTACATATACCTTGGCCGCAATTGCTATAAAAGAACAGAAAACTGTTAAGCCGTGATCACAATAACAGTTTAAAGGAGCAGTGATTTTTAAATCACGTTCACTAATCACGATGATATTTAAAAATCACGGGATCGCTCATCTCTAGTATCCACAGCTACGAAAAATCTATGTGAGGTGCATGAATATTTTGGCTAATGCTAAACAGGTATTAGAGGAGGGGAAACATAAAAATAAAACAGTGGTCCCAAACCAGAGGCACAAGAGGGTATAGAATCTTTATATTGGAGCTTTGTAAAGCCTGACCTCACAGGTCTTAGGTCTATTCCAAAAGTACGCTTTAAATGGGTTTTTTTGTGTCAATTATCACAAAGTTTTATTACTTTATGTTAAGTCATATAAAATTTTTTAAATTTTTTATTTGATATAATTAAAATAAAATATCATTATTGGTTTTAGGTTTTGACAAATTAAAGTAATTTTCTTGAGGGGACTTTATATTAGACTATGGTAAATTATAGTTAAAAAAAAACTTAAATGGATAAAATTTTAATACAGCAATACAATTTTTTAGCGTTTTGTTTCGATGGGCTTTTCGTTAAACCGCTTTAAATGTGACCTGTGATACATTATGGACTGATTATCTGAAAATGTAATGCGGTTTTTCCTGGGTAAATTTTACCAATTTTCGAGAATGGGATTTTGCTTTATTATGACCCTTTACAAAATTTATAACAGGTTGATTTCTGGTGTTATGAAACTTTGAAGGACCAAATTTTAAGAATTAATTTTAAGTTTTAATGAGTATCAAATTGTTTTCGAGAATGTGTTTTATATGGCGTATGTTTTATGTTTTTCTCTTCGTATGTATAGAGAATTGAATATCTGGTTCCATGCAGATTAATTTTAAGGAAGATCGACTGTATCTATAAAATTAATTCTTAGTAATTTTATGTAAATATAAAAACCTTCACCAAATGCCACTTCGACTGGCCCATAATCAACCATAACTCACATACATATTACATCTACTATATATCCGAAAATAGTTATAACCTCCATAAATTGTTCAATACGTTCATGTTTAACATTAAACAAACTAAAAAACATGTTCATCCTTTACGTTTTATAATGAGAAAATTAAGCTTTACCAAATTGAGGAATAAGATATTTCATAAATGTTTGAACCAATACAAAATTTAGAATTAAAAACTTCTATAAAAACATATAATCTCTCATGAAAATTTATTTAATTGAAAAAATTTATTTTCAATTGTAACTTGAATTAAAATTCGCAACAAGTAATTCCTAATTCAAACAAAATAATCTTTAAACTCTCAAATCATTTAGTCGACTTGACAGACAATTATTTGTTTAATATCCTTAAAAAATTATTAATTTTAAATTAATTACAAAGCTATAATACTTTTTTATATAAAGTTCAAATAATACCTACTTACCTTAATAATTATTTCTGTAGCTTTAAATCTCATTTAACCTAAAAATAAATGCATAAAAACGATGAGAGGTGCCGCGATATTATAAACGATAGACACGAAATATTTGCCGAATACCACTGTAAGGTTTTTTTATTCACTCTCCAATTATTAATTAATCACTTACATCTTAAAACAATAATGACGTCACACAACAAAAAAAAACACAAAAGAGTGCATTTCATAATTCTCTCAACAACAACATCAAATGAATAAATAAAAAACACAAATAAAAGAAACAGGAGAATACCGTTACGGCGCTGCTTTTCTATTTTAACAAAATTTTTATTGAAAACTTAACACTTTTTAACTATTTAATAACACTACTGGTATTTAATTATTTTAATTTTATTTAAGCAACACTTTTTAGATAATTTTATTAAACTTTAACACTTTACACTTTATTCGTTTATTTTTAATTTATGAAGACATTTTAAATGAAACATGCTTACACGACACAACTGATTAAGAAAATAATTACAAAAGATATTTATTTTCGCAGAAGTTATGATTTAGGCGAATTAAAAAAGGGTTGCTGTGTTGGTATTTTAATTAAGTAAGCCGCGGGGTAGACCTATTCTAAATTTTTGCTTTCGATATTGTCTACCATTTCTTTCGGGCTGGTAAATAAATAAAATTTAAGAAAAACTATGAACTATTTTAGGGCAACTAACCAGTCACTTGATTTAACTAACAGAAGTATTAAAATTCATGCGAATCCAGGTTTTTCCTGGTTACTCCCGAAATTTGTAACTTTTCAAAAAGTACAATTGGGGGTAGTCATAAAGTTGTATAGTCATATGCCTTAAAATAATTACAAGAAATAAGTACATATATATGACTGCTGTGGGAAACCGCTTATAATTAAGATTTTTACGGTACAGCTGTGACGAATCGATGAACAATGCATTAAAATGTTTATTTTGTATAAAACACAATAATATTTTTTTTAAACAATTGTAAAATATTTTTCAAAACATTATCATGATCCCTAGGGCGAAGCGAACTGACCATAGGCCCCATATAAAACCCACTCTAGAAAATTAACTAAACACCCTTAAAACCGTAGCAGATATATGTAGATATTGCGCTAAAATTTATTCCAACTTAGCTTCATATGGCCATAAAAATGTCGTGCAATTTTGTGATATACAGTCCCTAATTCACCTTAGATCCCATATTAGGCAGCCTTCGCAGATTCACTGTAAACGCTAAAACTTATTTCACTGCTGTATTAAGATTTATTCTAATTTATGATTTTTAATAACAGAAATCAGTCTACAGAATTTTTGGATGATTGGTCCATAATTTACAATTGGTCGAATATAAATTCCCCTACTGAAAATGATTTTAGTTCGGTTAAAACTGTTACGAATCAAGATATTTTACTCAAGCTAATTAAAATTTCTAAAAAGAAAAGATTGTCGGTTAACAATTTAAAATAGGGCTAAACCGCAACGGTCCATTAAAGAGTAATTAATAATTTATATTTATTATATAGAGCCCACTCCTCAAATATTCGAAATGTCGGTGGAGAGTATCAAAGATTCGTCGGAGCCGAATATAGCACTCTAACTTGTTTTAAATGTTTATGTCTTGAAATTGTTTTAAATTAGGAATAGTTTAATTTTCAATGCTTTTTCTGCACAACAACTAATATCGAAATAAAATATTAAAAGCAGAGCATGAAATCAAAACAGAACAAATAAATTATTTCGTTTAATTCTTAATCGTTTTAGTTTGCACTATCTAAGAGAATATTTATCACTGCAGGTCTGGTTTAAAAGGCTTTGTGAAATCGGCTTTCTCTGCAAAACTTGGAAATACTTTGTTTAGAAAAATAATAAGTTTCTTACAAATGTAACCATGAATTTAATTTCAATTCCTTTTTTAAAATCTTAGGGCACTGCTACACGTTCAATAAATATCGTGATATTTCTAGTATTACGATATTTATTGAAAGTGTAGCATGCAATTTTGATGGATCGCGATCCATATCGCATAATAGCCTAATTTGATGTGATCCATCAATATGGATCGCGATCCAAATATCACAATATATATTGAACGTGTACCAGTGCCCTTATATCAATTTCAAATATTAATAATCAGGTATGTGATAAAATCGTTCGAGTTTAAAACAATCGTTGGCGTTACCTAGAAATTGATGATTACCAACTAAAAATGGTGACCCTTGGAGTAAATTGCGCCCCATATTAAATTCGTCATTTTTGTCGCTCGATGATAAGAGCACAAATAAAACGTTAGGGCAGAAGATTTTTTTTCTTTGCATATGAATGGATTAAAAACTCATATACGAAAGGAGAGGTTTTTTCTAACATCGGTTGGTTGTACGATCCTGTAAGTTGACTGGCTGGTGGTAGTTACAGCAAAAATTGTAATGCAGCAAATGTGGCTTGATAAGATCGAGTGGGACGAGGTTATCAAGCCAGTGGCTTTGCAGAAAGGGCAGAATTTTGTTGCAAATTATTCGGATATTACAAAAATTAAGCTTCAACGTTGGGTTCAATGTGTGCCTGGCTTTAGTAAACAATTTCACAGGTTCTTTGACTCATCTGAGTTGGCATATGCGGCTACAATATATATATGTATAAAGGATACAGCTCGAAAATTAAATTTTAAAAAGTTTGCCCCCATGTGAAATGAAAGTAGCCCCAACAAAAACAGCCATCTTTGCCTCGTTTGGAGTTATGTGGTGCGGTTCTTTTCGAACATTGGGTTAAAAGTGTGATAGCGGCCTTAAACGTGAATAATTCACTGCTTTGATTGTGGTCCGATTCGACGATAGTTTTAGCTTGGTAAAGATATGGTTTTCTTCTATCTGGAGTATCTGGAAACGTTCGTGGCAAAAAGAGTGGCTACTATATTGGAAAAGGTGGGCAATAAAAACTTGTGTCACGTAAACAATGGGCTGATACCTGCGGATTTAAGAGAACAGAGGCTCTGGTTGCACGGATCTAATTGGCTCAGTTCGGAGAAGTCTTCGTGGCCTGTAGGTGCAGCAGAGTTTGAGACATTCGAAAGGAACTCAAGATTTTGTTGCTAGATCTGCTGTTATAGAAGATATTCTAGACCCGTTATCTAGTTTAACTCGCGCATATGAACGTAGTGGCTTTTATGTTAAGACTTATTGTCCTGGCGAGTAAGACAAAACTCTTAAATGCGGTTTATAATTCACTGAGAATTTCAGCTAGTGAACTAAAGTTCGTAAGAAACCGAGCATTCCCCCTTTCTCAACAAATTTGCTTCTCAGGGGAATTCAGTTGCCTAAAGGCAAAGAGAAAAGATCGATTCACGCCGGCCCTTGTTGACCCATACACCTTTTGACACTATTTGTTTTAATAGCCCCCTTAGATCAACCACCTGTTTGTCCTATAACGAACGACACCCAATTATCCGTGCGTATGGCAGTAGATTAGCTTGACTGAATGAAGAATTCGTTTACACATGAGCCCATCACGGAGGCCCTCGTCTGGTCTTAAATGTCGTCCGGCTAAAGTGTTGGATCATTCGAGCAAAAAATATAATTAAGTCAGTTATTCGTAATTGCAAACTGTGTTCTTAATACAAATAAACTTCAAAAACCAATCAAGGCTGCTTTGGCGAAAGAAAGAACTACCATAGTCGTCGATTTACGAATACTGACGCTGATTTTGCTGGCTCATTTGAGATTAAACATTTCACGTGCCTCTTTATTTGTTTCTCTTCAAAGGTGATTCATCCTGCCTTTCTATCAGCTTTGCATTATCGCCCATCGCGGTTGCCCAAGGTGCATGTACTCTGACAACGGCAGAAACTTCGTTGGCGCCGCTAGAAAAATCGACGCTTCGTGACTTGGATTTCCACTTTATCCGTGCTGCAGTACCTCACATGGGAGGACTACGGGAAGCAGTCCTGAAAAGTCAGTTGGCCAATTGAAATTTACGTTTGAGGAGTTCTCAACCATTCGGCAAAAATAGAAGCATGACACAATTTACACCCACTTGGCCCTATTTCAGAAAACGTAGAAGATTTGTCTGCTCTTCATCCAAGGTACTTCCTAATAGGGCCATCTTTACTTACCCCTGCTGAACCCGAATAGCTGTCTGCACATCTTAGTATTGTCAGCCGGTGGCGTAAATTAAAGGCCCTACAACAAGTCTTCTGTCGCCGATGAAAGTAGGAGCACCTAAAAGATTTAAACAAGCATAATAAATGGCAACACCCTCGCGCTATTGTGGTTCTAAAAAGGCTGTTGAACTGGGAGTTTAGGGCATATCGGTAAAGGTCTATCGAGGCATTGATGGCAAGATGATTGTAGCCGATTTGAAAACGCAAAATAGCGAAGTCACTCGGCCCAACCACTCATTAGTAGCGCTGCCTAAACCTAAAATCCCTCTTTTTCATGGTTTGGGGGTGGGGCATTAAATATTGATTTAAATCGGCATTGCACTAGCACTTAATAAAACTGAAAAAAAATTAGTTTGCACTATTTTTTACCAGCTTTTGTCATGATTGGTATTTTTTTCATTAGCACTAAAAAAATTGACTGGTATTGCAAATTTTTTCACTAGCACTAACGTTGATTGAATAGATAAAACCTGCACTCAATTCAAATAGTGCAAAATTTGTACTTGCAATCAAAAATGCTGCATATAAACAGATTCTCACTACAATTTAAAAAATTTAATTTTGTATGTGCATGTTTTTTTTCATCTTGTAATGATATGCATAAGCAAAGTAAATTAAGCAACATAACATTTTGTCAATAACGGAATATCTCCTGGCTTTAATCAAGCAAACATCAGTTTTTTGTTTATAAATTTAGTGCAAAATATTAAGTTGCACTTAAATGAGTGAAGTACAAAAAAGTTGCAATAAACTGATGATTGCTTTATCTTTTATACATTTTTTTTTTTGAGTGCAAAATTTTTTAACATCACTGTTATCACTTATGTTTAGTGAGGCTGCTAATTTTCAATTCATCACTCAACATAAATAAAATGATTGCAAGAATTTTGCACTATCAATAGCTGTAAGTTGAAACTGCAAAAATGGTGCACTACCCTCATATTTGTCTTCTTTAACGTTGCTCTCTTAAAAAAAGTATCTTCTTCCAGATTCCCATGGCCAACTTTCGCTGGACCCTGTGCGAGCGGTTCCACGCTGTACAGCAGTGTTCGCGGTTGATCACACTCCTGGCAGAGGGAGGATAAGATGCATGTCGTGGCTCGCAAGGCGTTATGTTAGAACTTTCCGGCGAAGTGCCGAGCCGTCTGCGGAAGCATCGACAGGTGGCCATAATAGTTCCACCCAATGGTACCTAAGGGCCCGGCCCAGCACCGAAACCTTCTTTCCTTGAAATAATTTAATTATTTTGATGAATTAAGCCTATTTTCAATATATCAAAATTATCAATAAAAAACCAACTATTCAATAAAACTTCAATTGTTTTTTTCCATTTATTTATAGTTTCCTAAATAAAATTTTTCTTGCAATTTTTCATTCCGTTAAATATTGAGCTTTTAAGCAATTTCTAACTTAGAAATTAATTGAAATTTGTATCTTTGATATGAAACTCCTCAATTATCTCTCAACTGTCTTAAACTGCCTTAAATCACATTTATTTTTTAATTTTTCATTCCGTTTAAAATCAAGATTTCCTGCAATTTCTTACGAAGTCATTAGACAGTTTAAAGACTTTTTTACGATTAAGATGGAAAATTAAATTAAAATAACTATGTAGAACACAAAACTTAATGCAAACGGATTATCTTACTTACTCTTGTCAATTGCGCATTACGTGTTTTTTCAAAAGTTGCTACTGGCGCAAAAATGCACTGTGAGATGATGCAAGACAAATTAAAAGATTTTCCAATAGAACACCAGCAAATTCAACAAACTGTAAAGCAAGAATAATGAATATGCAAAGAGGAAGTATTAAAATAAAATTTAAGCGATCAAAAATGTATTTGAAATAACCGAAAATTTTGCTTGGAATGATACGATAAGTAAGTATCTATGACAAAATGCTAAACTAAGATTATTTTTTTTTATTTGGATTAAAGAAATAGTTTCATGATTTTAAGGCTAATGGCCTTATTTATAAAAAATAAAACAGGTTAATAAAGGGTTTATTAAACGGATTTTGTATGAACATTTGTTTAATAAACCTTTTATTAACCTGTTTTATTTTTTATAAATAAGGCCATAAGTCTATAGTAATTAGGGTTGCCAGTTTTTTAATCAGAGAAATCAGTACATAAAAGAGAAAAAAATCAGTACAATTGCATAAAAACAGTACATATACTTTTTTAATATAAAATTGCATATTCATAACATAAAAAGCTTTAATCTTTTTTAAAACCAAACTTGAATTCAGGCTATAATTTGAACAGTGACAAAATTTAATTAATAAAACTGAATTTTTTCAAAATAATAATTCAATTCCTTACATATATTTAGCGGGAATACAGAGTGAACAACAAAAAATCTAAAACACAACAAGTTGTTAAAAATTCGATTCTTAATTTCTTGTTAGCTTTCTCAAAGAAACATTAATTTTATTAAAAGCAAGATTTGAGTTCATTAATAATTGGCTATTTTGACTTAATTTTTGCATTAGGTCTTTTCTTAACCTACGGGCACACCTAGCAAATATTTGACGAAATAAAAAACGTGACCAACATGTGAACTAAAATTGTATTTCCTTTATTCTACTATTGTTATTATAAATTAAATAAAAATTAAATAAAAGTAGTTTTTGCTATATCTACCATCATTATTAATTTCTTTTTGCAATTAAAATGTCATGCTGAATCTCTTTTATTTTGCGGATACAGCCAATGTCCACTTTAACCGATGTCCAATTTAACCGAGAACAGCTTCAAAAGGGTTTTGCTAGCCAATTTCACTAACATTTAAATTTTCTCAAAAATGAATTATTTGACATTGGCCTTTTTATCACCAAACTACAGATATAAGGAGAACAATGTTAAAAAACAAATTAAACACTTGAAATAACGAAGCTTGTTCTGTATTTATCTTCAAAATAATTTGAAAAATTATTTAAAGTGATTTACTACTAATTACTATTAATAATTGTAACTATTGTGAAAGGCACAATCGTTTTTCAGACGATCTTGCACTATAGATTTTTATAAATAATATATTAACTATGTATGAACATAAATATTTACAATGTTACAAGTTAAAAATTTGTATGGCCTTTTTGTACATTGTCCACAACTTCTTTCCTGTCTTCAGTCTTCAAGAAATTGTAAAACTCATTACAACTATAACCAAAGTTTGCCTTTATCTGCAACTCACTTTCTAGGTTTTATATTAGGAGCCCGTTTCTCCCTTTACTCCACTTTGAAAACTAAAGACTCGTTCTGTAAAAGCGTTTGAATGTGGAATGGAAGAAATAAAATTCCACATTTCCATTTTTCTTCTACTGTCTTCTTTTTTCGTACTGACTCGGCAAAAATCTTGTTAATAACTCATCGATAAGAACATCTATATTAATATTTGTACAGCAAACAATTTGACAATATGACAAACTATATACTGAACAAAATTAATATATAATAACAGAACAAAAACAGTACATTAATGAAAAAATCAGTACAATTGCGTACTGATTTGCTTGTAATGCATAAATCAGTACTTAAAACAAAAAACAGTACATGTACTGCTAAAAACAGTACGAATGGCAACCCTTATAGTAATACATTGTACATATTTAAAAATGTTGCTAAAAGTACTTGAAAATCTACTGCATAAAATCATGTTGCTTGTCGCTTAAATTGTAATCACTCTTATCCATCCATCTTACAAGCGAAAGTCAAAAGAACAACATCAACACGAGCAGCAAAAGTAAAATGTAAAAAAGGAACTGAATTGATTGACCAAACAGGCGGCATCAGCAAATTGCAAAAGGACACAGCAAGAGCTACAGAAACGAAAACAAATACTGCATCCCATCTCCCAACTTGAATTGACACACTGGCTGTCTGTGTGTGCTTGTGTTTATGCAATATGCACATTACAACAAACAGCATTTAGTGATGGATAGAACTTTTTATGCAACTTGAAGGGAACGAAGATAGAATAATAAGCCAAACTGCAAAAAATCCAAACTACAAGATAAGCACAGAATAGAGGAATAAAAGAAAAGAAAAAAAAAACTAAAGATTACTCTATACACAATCGATTAAATATGTGCTTTGGCATGAAGATGTTTGTTGTCATTTGCTGGAAATACACAAACAATATCAGAAGGATAATTCTGATGCTGCTGCTGCTTATGATGATGAGTATGACGACAATGCAACAGCATCAGACACTGATCTCTGTTTTCACTCATTGTTTATTTAGTTATGTAATCCAAACAATTAGTGTTTCAATGGAAGAAATAAGCCAATATATTTTTTTTTTCTTCTACAAAACTAAGATGAATGGACAAAGTGAAATTAAAGTGCTTTAAGGATTTAAAGATTTAAATGTAAGTAAACATTAGGGAAGACAATCGGGACTGGTTTTCGTAAATCCCGGGATTCGGGATTTCAAAAATAAAATCCCGGATTTTTTTCCCGTAAAATCCCGGGATTTTTTGGGATATCGGGATACGGGGTTTTTTGAAAGTAAAATTTCAATGTTTTTTTTATAGATATTTATTAAAAACAAAACGTCCTTAAAAGGGGTTTACAAATAAAAGTTTTATAACTCATTTAATATAACAAAGTTAAATATAATGCTTATATTGTTTACTAAAATTTGGAATTTTGAACGAATGAATGGATTAAAAATATGATAAAGAACAACGTACGATTTCCAACAATGGATAATTGATTCAATTAAAAAATAATTAACATAAAATCTTTATTTTGTTTAATTACCTCAGTTGATTCAAACTAAATAAAAAAATAATTAATGTAGTTATTGAACATAGCAAAGTATTAATTGATTTATTTGTAAGAATGTATTAAAATGTTTATTAAATGAATTTAGATGAATAATTAAAATTTGAATTCGAAATTAATTAACAAAATCAATTTCTTAGTTAACCATAAAAATCTTATTTTTAATAAAAACACATTTTTATACCCACCATCAATAGTGGTAGGAACTACGTCATGCATAATTTACACTACTTAATTTCGTGAAATCGCTCCAAACATTACCGCAGGTCTTATGCCCACTATCGGGAAACACTTCAATAAGCCCAAACCTGTAAAGAGTTAAGATTAAATTTTGCATTTGGGCCACCAGTGGCATCAATTAGATAATAAAACCAGGCGGAACATTTGGTTGTTTGTTTTGCTTTGTTCATTTCAAAAGACATTTATTTCTTTAATTATTTTCAGCACCTCTCATATTAAAATTTCTTCATAATTGTTGGACACGCATAAAACGAGTAACAAAGTTTAACTTTTTTCGTACGTTTTCAATGACAGTATTAACAGAGTTTATCAAATAAATATAAAAGATCAATATTGTGTTCCCAAGGGAGATTTTCATGATGAATTTTTTTTTATAAAAAAACTAAATCCCGAAATTACCGAGATTTAAAAATTCAAATCCCGGGATTCGGGATTCACTGAATATTTTTTAATTGACATCCCTAGTAAACATGTATAGGGGAGGCAGCAGTATAAATACATGTGTTGAAAATTATGGGAGCAGAACTAATTTAAATTTTAATTTCAAGTAAAATTCATATTAACTGTTGGTTATCGTTAAAAGGGTAATACTGGTTTTTATACCCTTCACCACTTGTGATGAATGTGGGTACAACACTTAATTGTCATTCCGTGTAAAACTTTTTTAATATTCATCTAAGACCCCATAGTGAATGCATATTATGGGTCCTTGCCTAATTTTAAGTCGACTTAGCCATGTCCTTCTGCGTGTCCGTGTGTCAGTCTGTCTTTCCGTCTGTCAGTCTGTTAAAATCACGCTCCCTTTCGAACGACTCAAAATAAAAGGAGAATATTTGTATCAAATTATTTCTAGTTCTCTTGAGCAACATAAATAGTAGCGAAATGCATGGATCAATATAAGATTTTGTACAAATTCGTTTTATGTGACTAAAAATCTCTTAAACTTCGTGTCGTAAAGCCAACACGCGGAAAACACTTCGGTACGCCTAAAACCGCAACGAACAATGCTATTGTTATAAAATTAAAATCATCACAGTTTTATAAAATGATAAATCACTCTGAGAAATTTCTTAAAGATCGGTCCATAACTTAACAATGGCTATATGAGCTAATGGTTTTTTAATTTTTATTTTGTCTTCGTTGTTTTCAGCATTTTGTGAGGAAGACTTAAGGGAATTAATACCGATTAACTATATAATCGGACAAAAATAATTCCAACCGCAATTTTGCGAATAATTTTGTAAAATATGTTAAACAGAGCACGTATGGTCGAAGCAGAAAATGGATACCACTTACAGGATATCATTTTTCAAAGCTAATTGAAATTTTTTTACCAATAATGTGTATACTGAATAAAAATAAAATAAGTAATAACAATCGGAGAAATAAAAAAGTAATAAACGATTTAAGCCATATAGCTGATTCTGCGCCACCCTTTAAAAATAACTCTACCGAATCTAGTGATGAATTATCCATAATTTACAAAAGGTCCAATATAAATATCGCTTTAATTCGCTTAATAGCACTTCTGAAATAAATCATGATATTTTATTTAAATTTGGTCAAATTAACGGCCAGGCCAGTTCAGCGATTTCGAACGTTGACGTTCGCATAGAAAAATACATTTAAAACAGCAACAACATTTTAAAATTTGTTTTTGTTTTAAATGTTATTTTCTATGCGAACGTTAACCTTCGAATCGTTGAACAGACAGTAAGCTTTATATTTTACAAAAGATTTTAATACACCTAAACCCTTACAGAATTATTATACTATAAGGTCAGTTTTAATACAGATTGGTTTATAATTTAAAGATCCTATATAAAGCCCACTCCTATATATATTTGAACTCTCGGTGGAGGGCATGGAGGACTAGGGGTATTCATTGATACACACTTTTTGGGCTGCTCGGACGCTCTCATTCTTATACTTCTACAGTAAATAAGGATAGCGATAAGAAAAGGTCTGAGCTATTAAGACTTCGTATGGGAGTGTTCCTGGATATCTAAGGCGCTTTCAATAATGTTTCCACAAAGGCGATTTTGGCTAGCTTGGCTTATACGGGGGCACACCTGCATGCTAAGAACTAGATTGGTTACATACTACAGTGCAGAACTATATCTGCGGGATGGGGTCACTCCAGGATAACGAAAAGCGCGCACGGGGGAACTCCCCATGGAGGAGTTGGACGCTTGTCGGCAACGAACTTCTCAATAGGGTTCAGAGCGGGGCAGCTAGTATAACTGCATACGGAGATGACATAGCAGTTATCGTTAGTGGTAAAGATCTGGGTACTATGAGTTCTGTGGTGGAGGCTACACTGGTGATAATCAACCAGTGGGCAACTGGAGTCGGACTGTGAATTAATCATGAGAAGACAGACCTAATACTCTTCACAAATAGATACAGAATCGTTCCTTAGAGAAAACCTAAGCTATGGGGTACTAGCCTAAAACCTAAACATCACACAAAGTACCTGGGAATAATATTGATAGCAAACTATCGTGGAAACTAAATGTGGAAGAAAAGGTGAAAAAGTCAACAAACGCGCTCTATGCATGCAAGAGAATGCTGGGCAATACTTGAGGTCTAACCCCTGCTCTCACACATTGGACTTACACAGCAGTGGCGAGACCAATCTTACTCTGCGGAATACTTGTGTATTGGACAGCACTGGATGTAATCCTGAACCTACAACCGATTCATCTGGTAGCAGAAGGAACAGCAAGGAAATCTGCGATCTGATTAAGGGAGACGGGACAACTTGTGTACAGACCTTACGGGCACGGTAGTATTATAAGGGGTATAGACTAAGGGGTATATAGCGACTACATTATTCCGAGACTGACTTTTGATAGAAAGCCGCGGGACTCCGAGATGACCATAGGACTTTCAGTTTTTATACTGATTGCTTCAAAATGGAAGAGGGAGTTGGGGCTGCAGTTTTCTGTCAGGAACTCCGTATTCGGGATTCTTATAAGCTTCCCGATTACTGCAGTATATTCCAGGCGGAAATATTTGCGACCAAAATGGCTGCTGATTTGGCTCTTAGTTTTAATACAAGGAACTCAAATGAAAACTGCTTTATACAGCGGCGATCAATGCGATATCTGCTAAATATACATACTCTGCGATCGTCAGGGAGTGTAAAGACTCAATAGATAGAATTATTGGCAACAGAAGGGTACACATCTACTGGATTTTCGACCACTAGGGCGTAGAGGTTAACGAAGTGGTAGACGAATTGGCAAGACCGTACAGAAGAGTGATTGACATTCCAGTTCTAATTCGTAATATCAAGAGGGATACGGACTCTAATATACAGAGAAAATCTGAGGCTGTTTGGGTAAAAACCGAAACGTGCAGGGTGTCCAGGGTTATGTGGGGATCCTATGACCCAAAATCGACTAAAATTCTTTTACCGCTACCGAAAGGGGACTGTAGGATTCTGGTAGGCTTTATAACGGGTCACTGTTGGACGGCAGTATACGCCAAAAGGGCGGGGCAACTGACTTTAGATTCTGTGGGATTCCAGCGGAAAAAGAGACAGTGGAGCACATACTCTGCCACTGCCCGGCAATCGTACGCTCCAGAGCGAACTGTCTGGGAGATCATTACTTCCAGGATCTGGGGGAAATCTCTGGTATTGGACCATTGAGGCTCCTTACATTCGCCAAGAGGGTGTGGAGTACTCTAGGTATCATCACCTCGAACTAACCGTTTTTAGAAGGAGTTATCGTATAATTATGTAACGCATAGACCGTGAATGCATGGTCTTTATGACCGGCCATCTTACCATAATTTATTGATCCTATATAAAGCCCACTCCTAATATATTTGAACTCTCGGTGGAGGGCATCAACAATTTGGCAAAGCCGAATTTAGCACTCTGTCAATAGGCATTACTTTATATATATATATGTCTTATATACAAATAAATATATATAAAAACTTAGTCCCATCATATAATGTGCCTTCAGTAACCCCATAAAAAAAATTTGCTTCGCTACTTTTAAAACCCCAGAATAGATATTGGGTCCAACATCAATATTGCAGATATTATAAGCACAATAATAAATGTATACAGCCTTCCTAACCCAAAGAAATATAAAATGATATAGGAAAACAGTAAAAGTATATTTAATATTCTGGTATGGAAACTGGTGCAGGCAGTACTGGAATTCGGTAGAATTCGAAATCGACAGAGATCATTTGTGGAACCTTGTGAGTCTGTAACCCCTCGTAGCATGGCAACATAGTAACTATTTGCCGAGGCCCCCAAAAGATTCTTTTTTCACAAAAATTTACCTTTAACCAAAAAGAGAATTTCTATTGAAAAATTATGCTTTGATCATAGCAGGACGAAGATTATGAAGGGTGATAGATGAGAAATATAAAGGATAGAAGTTTATTTCGAAGAAGGATTTTTTTTCTAAAGTGCACTTTTTTTACAAAAATATACTTTTAGCCATTACGTGGTGGTTGTGTTTTGGACACACAGTCACGGATATAAGGACCCTGAAATATCCTGCTCAAAACCTGATTATTCACCACTTGTGGGAAAGTTTGGCCTGCGGGATGGATCATCCCTAGGGGCAGTTGATATTCAACAGATGCTGCGGACTATTCTAATGCAGAGAAGGTTAGATACCTCTAGCTCCTATACAAGGGACGTGTACAATTCTGCCGGCTTGTACACTTAAATTGCTACATGTGTGTTCTGGCGGTTGCCAGAGTAAGTAGAGCCGGCTGGTTTACGCATTATTTGTCCCCCAGAGGTTAAGATCCACCACTAAATAATTCCAACATGGCAGGTGTTCATGTAAATATTTGCTACTACTTACTTGTCCCAGAATACATCCCTCCTGGCAGTATGTAGCGGGACATCCTAGGCATAATTCAACTTTTGGTAAGGTAACATAATGAACCGACTTGGCTATAGTCAACTTTTGGCGTTACATCCTAAGCGAAAATCAGATGCAGTAAATATTATAAATTCGTTGGAGATCAAAATTGATATATCTCTTCAGTTCGCCGCGAACCACCACTGAGACTGGAGCCTCTTAAGCTTCGCCTCCAGCCTGACTATTGGCAGGAGCCCAAAGTTGCCGGAAGGGTGATCTTAAACAGTCGGCTTTGCAGGCTAATTTTCTTTCTTAAGGGGAAGTTCGACTCCTGACGGATTTCCTTGGATGCTCCTTTGATGTGGTTAGGCATAGACGGCAGCTATCCATTTAAACATTTGCTACTCACACCCTTTTTACCTTCGGTAAAATATAGAATGAACATCATTAACGTTAACAATTATGAATCAAATACAGCGATAACTAAAAATATTTCCAAAAATTATTTTCGGGAATGAAATATTTATTATTAATTAATTAATTTATTAATGATGTGCTAATAATCCCAATCTTTATTTATGATTTAAAACACTGAAATTTATTGTTGTGGGAAAGCTAGTTTCTATGCGCATTTCACTGGTTGCTTAGGCCAGCTCATCAGGAAACTTTTTCCAAATACTTTAGAAAAGCTAAAAATATTATACAAGTAAGACCATAAAGTGAATAAGAATTTTAAACACTCAGGTCTTACTTGTAACAATATCAAAGCTTCAACAAAGACACAACAATAAACAGAGAATTTTTTTCTTTCTTACATTCCCCTGAAATGCGCATAGAAACTAGCTTTCCCACAACAATAAATTTCAGTGTTTTTAATCATAAATTGGGATTATTAGCACATCAAAATATTTCCTGTTAGTTGATTCTAACGAAGCTTCTATCATGACTAGGGAGATCGATTATTCGACTTTTTTCAATAACCGGTTTTCGAATATTACGAATAGTTGCTATTTTAAAAAACCCGGTTTTCGGTTAAGCAATTTTTAAATAACCGGTTAACCGGCTTTAATTCGAATACTCAAAAACACAAAAATGAAATAAGTTGTTAAAATTAAACGTTAATTTGAATACAAGCAAAACAATTTGCAAAGGTAAATAACCAACAAAATACATTGATAGGACTTAGATCAGGCCTAACAAATATTTTACGATAAAATCCAAGAAAAGTGGGACCAGTAAATTGATCAAACTTTAGCTTAATTTTCAACAATTTTTTATTGATTTGCTAAACTTTATTTGTAAGAAGATATTTGTATAATGAAATTTAGAAACTGTTGAATGATATTTGATCTAGACAACCGTTTTGCAAAAGCAAATAAATTATAGGAATTTTATAAAGTTATTATTTGAAATATTCTCTAAAATTTATTTTGAATGGATTTTAATTTGTTGGTGGTAAGCCATGTCTATATAAATCAACCATTTTTTTCAAAGTTGCAAACAAAACCTCTTAGCCAGGAGTATCTATTTCATATTATTTTGTTTCAGCATTAAAGAAACGAATAGTGAACTGAACTTTCTTTTTGTGTAAAATATTTGTCAATTCGTCGACTACAATTTAAGACAGTCCATGACATTGTTTGATTTCTTCAATTTTGTTTTTTAGAACTTGGTGTTTTAATAAATAAAACTGGTAGAAATTTTTCCCATATGGTTGATTCCGCCGTAAAGTTGTAGTTTTCAGCATAAAAATGCTTGAACTACTTAAGAGTTTTTAGTGCCTTAATGGGCATTTCGTCCTCGGCAACACAACGAGCTAATATTTCACCCAATGATTAATTTTTTGCATCGTATTTTAGTACAGTATTATTTGTCGTCTACTTAGAACTACTTCGAACGGAGTTAAGTTTCATTTGGATCATTAATGTCAAGCATGTATACTATTTAAAGGTGATTAATAAGTCGTGACATGGAAGAACCTTTGTAACTTATCATTTTAGGGCACTTCAAGCACCTAACTTTGTCTTTTTAATCACGTTTGAAAAATATCTAGAGATAACCTTTATATAAAAATATATTTAATTTTTAGAATACTCTTGCACAAATTACTATTTACTTTTTAACTGCACACGTTTTTGTAGTATTTTGAAAAGTATTTGGTTTTTTTTTCTACAAGAACGCAAGCTTTTAAAAGCGATTTGTATTTACAGTGTTCATAATGTTTTTTGACCTTTGTTACATTTTGTTTTGACATTCTTCATAAAAAGTTTAAGCTTGGCCAATATTTAATTAGAAAATACTTAAATTACGGGTACATCCACAACAAGAGTAAGAAAAATGTATATAAATTACACATTACTAAAATAACCGGTTTATTATACTAAAATAACCGGTTTATTATACCAAAATAACCGGTTTATTCGATATTCGAAAAATGGGCATTTTAAAATAACCGACTTGGGCAAAGCTAAAATAACCGGTTAAAACCGGTCGAATAATAACCGTTCGGTCTCCCTAATCATGACACAAAGAGGAAAGGAACTGATATTTTGTTTTGCTGAAAAGGTGGAAAAAATGATGTAAGATTTCCACAGTGGGTAGATTTGACCACTTTGTATACCGTTTGCTTCCAAAAAGTAGCATTTAGTTAATTTTGGGTTCACCCCCTTTTGGAAATCTTAATTAGAAAATTCTCTTAAGACTTTAAGTAACCGAAAAATCGCAAGCCACTTTACCTGTGAGATGCGATATAAAAATTACTTTTTGTTGTACAACAATTATTGTGACACCTTAAACAACTACTCCTTTCCCCAGTAGTGCAGCAATAAAAACTTAGAATTTATTACAGTTTCACTAAACGAAAGCATCTTCTTTATTTTTGTACAAATAAAACAGAAATTAAAAAGTTGAAATTGTTGATTTCCTTCCAAGTGCAAATAATGAAAATGAAAACTTTTTCATTACAAAAATTAAAAGTAAAATAAAAAACAACAAAACAAAAACTATAATCTGTTGTTGTTGCTGCATCCTAATGAACACACATGCTCGCGTTTCAGAGGTGCATGTGTCCGTCCCCTTTCACTTTAATGCTGCAATTGAAAGGGAAAAAACTGTAACTTCACTCTTTGGCATTTCTATTAAACATGTTTCTTCTGCTGCATTCAATCTAATCACTGACATTAAACGAAGATTTATCAATTAATCTGTGATTTCTAAGAAAAACTCTTACAATTTATTTAATTGAGATTACAACATGCAGTTTTGCTTTATCCTTCTTTTTGCTTCATCTTTAAATTCCTTGAAAACTTTTTATTTTATTTTTCCAAGCAATAAATTTTTCTTTAACGTTGTAATCGTTATCCTTCAGTGTTGATTGTTTTAGATGAATTGCATCGGTGAAATGGTAAAAGGGAGGTTGGAATTTGGGTTAGTTTAACTTGATGTTGACTGTTGATGATACTTTTCGTCCTCTCGTGGTGTCGTTTTTCGTGGCTGAGAGGGTGCTGATGCTGCTGCTGTTGTATAAGTTTTTTTTTTCATTACATTGAATACACTTCAACTGTTTTACTGTGTAGACAAACTATTAGCTAACGTACAGGTGTATTGTATTCTAGGATCGAACGTGTATATTTTGTATTTCAACTTGTTAATATTGTTTTTTTTTTTTATTTTGCTTAAAGTTTTCTTATTGACTTTTAAACATTTCCTAGAATGGAAAATTTAATAATTAAAAATGCACATTAACTGCCTGCTTAACAATTTCGAACGTAAACGTTCGTATAGAATTTTATATGAAAAAACTTTTAAAACTGAGTGTTTTTATAAAAAATTTTATGCGAATGTGAACGTTCAGAAAATAGAACAGGCAGTTAATGTGCATTTTAAGTTATTCAATTTTCCATTCTTAACCCATTTTTCGCCGCGCCATGGAATCGGATAAGTTAATAACGAAATAAAATTTTAAGTAACTGACAGAAGAAAAAAAAATGCAACAAAAATAAACAAATAGAGTGCTGGTGGTTATAATTACCGGTCGGTGAAAGATGAATTAATTTATACTGTACAAAGTTTATATTATATATTTTTCTTTTAATCAAAGTTTTAATTATTTTTCTCTTAATACGTGTCAAAAACAACACTTGAAAATATATAAAGTTCAAGTTCTTGGTAAATTAATTTAAGCTGATAAATTGTGTTTTTTTTATCCATTATTAACAAAAAATTTAAAAAATATTTAATAGGTATTAAGGTAGATCTTAAAAGCGGCGCATATTCGCTGAAAACCGTTTTTAATCGGCCAAAAATCTATAACTTTTGAACCGATAGAGATTTTGCTGGAGAGAAGACTTCATGAACTTTTTTCAGTTTAAATTTTGTTAAAATCGGTTTAGTAGTTGTTGAGAAATTTAAGGTCAAACTTGAACTTTTGGTGTTTTATAGCATTAAGTATGAAAATGCTAATGATTTTTTTTGTATTCAAAAAGGGTGATGTTTTTAGTCCACTGTTTTAAGAACATTTTACTCTACTTAACTGCCAAATTTCATTAGGATATCCTTATTCATGTGAGAATGTCAAGCCTTAAAATTATAATTTTTTTTTACTCATATTTAAAGTGCTTTTATTCATTTTGACTATATAAATAATAATTTTAATGCTTGACATTCTATAAATCTAACATAAATAAAAGTAACATAATGAAATTTGGCAGTTATGTAGATTAAAAAGCTCTTAAAACAGTGGACTGAAAACAGCCCCATCTCGGATTAAGAAATACTCGTAATTCTCAATCCCAGAAAAACGGCTTAAAAAAATTTTTTTTTTCAAAAAGGCAACACTATTTACCACTCGATATTGAACAGAATTTTCTAGAAAATAATGGGCATATTAGAAAACATTGCTATTTTAATTGTATAAAAATCGTTGTGTTGAATTATTAGAATTTTTTTTTACTTAAATTAATTTTTTTGCTTGAAAAATTTGATTTGGGATAGGGCATGTGGGAGTAAAAAATGTCAAATTGACTAAAAGCTTTGGAAATTATATAATATAAAATACCTAGCACAACTTGGCTTGGTACACTTATATTACAGACATATGAACAGGTAAAATAAAAAGAGCCAAAAAAATATGTTGCGATTAAAAAAGTGTTCTATAGGCTGGTCCAAACAGGTACAAAAGTGTATGTGGGCTTAAATTGGATACTTTCACCTTTCTACAGCTAGTAAAATCTCGCTAACCCCCTTTGACCCTTGTAAATCATAGTCTTCTGAATTACAGTTTGTCTTAAATATAGAACCTGAAAAAATATTGATTAACACATCACATAAACGGTACAGTAATACAACATAAAATTGCTTAAAAACTGCTTTACTACCAATATAAAAAATTTTGAACCCACTATTAATAACAGTTTGACATAAAACATAATCCGCCCGATTAAAAAAACTATAAAAATCGTTAAAAAATCAAGCTAAAAAATTCGTTTTATCCCAATATATCCAAAGGCAAATGAGATAGCCTAAACATGTATACATATTTTTTTTAGCTCAGCTTAAGTTTAATTTTTTTTTACAATCCATAAATATATTTTTGTCGAATTTTTTTAATGTTTGAGTATCCGAGTTTATTAATTTTTTAGGTCTGCAAGTCACTCTCCCGACCCTCCATGGACACGTGCCCTTTCAAATCAACTTAAAAGCTCACCTGCTATGACAGTTTAAGATTTCATTTAAATATGTTCAGCCGTTCTTAAGTAGCAAAATTATTTTTCAAAACAATATGTTCGTAAGCCATTGCGTTATATTTCAGTCATATGAGCAGCTTTAATAACAAGAGCAAAATAAAATGTTGCGAGTAATATTATTAAAATGAAAAATGTGTTCAACAGACAGTTCCAAGCAGTTGCACAAGTATATATGGGGTTAAAGAGGACACTTTCAGCTTTGTAATTGTACTAAACTCTTATTAACCCTAACAAGTTCTACTCCTCCGAAATTCGGACTTAACTAAAATACAGAACCTTGGAAAACATTTAATAACACATCAGGTATAAATGATACAGTGATGTAATGAAACATTTGTTAAACAGTTTTTTGGGAATCTTAGTTCTATTATGTTTGCTATCGAATGGCATTAACATTTTTGAAATCGGCGATGACAAAAAATTGGACTGTTGGCCACAGTGCGGCGTTTAGTTAAAACTAGTTTTACAAATGTTCTCTGCAGTCACTTTAAAGTAATCAACATACTTTTTTATTTAGGACAACAAAATTAATTCAGCACATATTCCCCGACGTTGATACGAGGCGACGATACCTGGGACATTAACTGAATTTTCTTATCGGTTAATTGGAGGGTTCAGAGCTGAACTGAACCAAATCATAAACTATTTATATCTTATACATATTCTTATTTCAAAACTGATGCGACATTTTCCGCAAACTTATACTCTATCCGGTTCTGTAACGCACTTACTGCCTGTTTTTCAAAATAAAATAAAAAGTTTCGCTTGGGAATTTATATTGAAACAACAAAAAAAAAGCCTCAAATTTATTTTTGTTTCCAATATAAATTTCTAAAAGAAAATTTTTATTTTTGTTTGAAAAACATGCAGTTAATCAAAAAGAATTTCGTTCCAAAGGTAACGATAATAAACCCACCCAGTAGCTCCAGAAATGGCAGTTCACTTACTCAATCTGAAAATATTTTCGAATATTTTTTTTTTTTGGTCCTGGTTCGCTTCATCTCTGAAGTCTCCAATTATTATGCCACCCGAACTTCTGCTGAGATTCCAACTAGCAACGCAACCGATATAAAAATTTATATTAGGTAAGACAACTTTTGTCTGTTGCCATTTTGAAATACGCAAGCATATTAAAAAAAGAAATATCAATAGTTCCGTTCCCTTATTTTTTCGATGATATAGAAGAAGGAGTGAACGCGGCATCTGTTGGGCGACACTTGACAGGTAATTCAAATTCCCTAAATTTTTCCTGCTTTAGAGGATATGTACGTGTTCTCAAAGATGCTGTGAACTATTTAGTGGAGGCTATAAAGGCTGAACACAAATGAATGGGATTATAGCGGTAAATCTAGTGTTAAAATTTTTAAATATGTACGTGGATTCAATTCAATTTATTGGACTAGTAAGTCAAATTGTCCTTGTCCTGTTGTAATTTTATTAATTTTGTTAACCAAAATAAAAAATATATATATATATATGTAAAAAATGCTTAAAATTTAATATAAAATGTACTTATGTTTAGCTTTTCGCGCTTTTTCACCTAAAAAATTTACACAACAACCAACACATTCATTTGGCATCTTCTACGGCGTTTTTAAGTCGACGCTGAGTGGCTCAGAATCATTTTTCATCGATCAAAAGTCTATTACTTTTAAAGCGATAAAGATATTTCAAAATTTGTTTAGCAGCTTAAAAAAATGTAATGTCAATGTATTATATATTTGTTCCTCTTAACTCCTACAAGGAGCCTAGAGGCGGTAAAGCTTGCATTTTTGATTTTTTTTTGGCATTTAGTATTAAAAGGCAATTTTTAAGCTGCTTAAAAAACTATTGTTATACTACTCAGGATTATTTTGTAAAAAGGTTTCCACTTTATCAATTCTACAGCAGGTATTACCAGAACTGGTTTCTCTAGAACCGGTTCCACTAGAATTGGTTGTTTTTTGGAAAAAAAAAACAATAACGGAAAGTTTTTTTAATATTAATTTTGTTTTTTATTTAAACAAAAATAAGGACAAAAAATTTCAATTTTTCTAACAATAGGAAGATTCTATTAATTTATTTTTTTAATTTTTAATTTATTTTTTACTTAAATAACAACAAATTATAATTCTTATTTATTCGATAGGGAAATTGCCTGCAAATGTTCTTTTTTTAATTCTGTATTATTTCTGCAGCAGCCCGTTTGCTTCTTTTCTTCATTTATGGTCCGATGTTCTACTTTCCATTGATTTTAAATGCTAGAGATGAGCGGATCTGACATTGCCAATTATATATTAAACAGATCTTTATTTTTAAAATTTCGTGATATTTTTCTGGTATAAGAGTGCACTTTAAAATCTGTAATCCTGAAGAAAGTATAGTCCACCAACCTGACCACTTGATACCGTACACGGCAGATTATAAAAGCAGTTTTTTCAGACTGGAGCCTATGTGGGACCCATGGCCAATCATGGATCCGGCAAATCAGAATTATGTTATGCTGTTAAAATTTATATAAGAGTTCTTTGTGTCGAATATTATTTAAATATCAACATCTATTTGCAGGGGTGCCAGATGATTTTGATAGCAAATCGGCATATTTTTCGTCAAAAAATCGGCAAATTAAAAATACCTATTTGAAATACAATAAATCTTATTTTTAATACCAAAGTAGTAGAACAATTCAGCATTCACTAATGTTTATTCTTCTATATATATAAAAATGAAAAATGTTTGTCTGTTTGTTTGTTTGTTTGTTTGTTGGCTTATAGACTCCTAAAAATAAAATAGGCTACTTATTTTTTCGATAGGGGCAGGGGAATTGGTACCCCCATAGGATGCCAATATTAAATATCGCATATCTTAAGATCCGCTGCACGAATTTTGTTGAACTTTTGGTATTAGGATCTTCTGAGCCCCAAAATTGAAATAAAATAGCAGCGGGGGAAGTGGTACCCCCCATTGGACGCCAATCCTAAGAACTGTTATAGTGAGAATATTCAAACTTTGTAGAAGTCACACTTATGGTATACTACACTTTTGCAAATAAAAAAAAGCGGGTAGGCGCAGGGGAAAATAACTCCCATAGGATGCATATATTAAATATCGCTCAACTGAAGAACTATTAAAGGGAGATTCTTCAAACGTGACTAAAGCTACTATTATGGTAAACTATAAATTTCAAAATAAAAATGGGCGCGGTAGACAGTGGAGGAGCAGTACCCCTATAGAAAAAAAATATTTAATGCCGAATATCTGAAGATAAAAATCTTCGAGCTTTGTAGGGGACCCACTCTTATAGTAAAATTCACTTTTCAAAATAAAAATAAAGGGGGTAGGTGCAGGGGGAGCGATAAATAATATATAAATAAAAAAGCGTATGTTGGTTTCTTCCCTATAGACTCCTTAACTACTAAACATGTTACTAATTTTATTACGATGGGGGTAGCAAAGCGCACCGGGTTAAGCTAGTAACATATAAAATTACATAAAAATCAATTTGTACTTCAGGGTAAATTGTTTTTAAAACAAACAAAAACATTTAAGCGTTATTTATTATAGATACATATTTGAGTATGAAAGTTTTATTAAATCCTTTTTAATATCAGCATCAAACCAGTTCGCATTATTCAATTTAAAGCAGTCCTTCGGAAAAAAATTTCTTAAAAAGGTTAAATTTCCAGGGTACATCAAAATTGTATTTAAATTGGGTTGACTTGGCTAAAAATTATTTCCACATTTGCGAAAGAATATGGAAGGACCATAATTTTTGGGAAATAAACTAGTTAATTGGCATAATTTTTCAACCAGCTACAACATCGCATTATCAGCAAAAAACCAATACATGCACATTTTGTTAACAAATGAATGCAAAAAACACTAATACTCGTATAGACAAAGCTGTGTACACGTTTACATTTAATGGCAGATGAAATAATCCTGCGTGTGGCGGAAAAAAAATATTGGGCGAGTTTAAAAATGTTCTCGTGTGTGATGGAGTATTGATAGTAAAAATAACTTTAGATTACCTTAATTATTTTGTAAATATCCATCCATCATCAAATTCAAATATAAAGTAGTATATCGAGGGTTATTATTCAAATAGTGCTATCAGCAAAATCACAATTTTACAGGAGAGCGAAAAAACTGATTTTTTCTATAACTCTAAGAGTAATTACTAAACCTTGTTTTACAATGTTGTTTAAAATAAACGTCTTAATAATACATATATTTTTTTTTTTTATTGAATTCCAGAAATTCGCGCTTTTATGTCTGATAGCACTATTTACAAATTAAAATTTTATCGATTTACAAATAGAAATAAGCAGATAGCACTATTTGAACAAAAATAAAATGAGCTGTAATGAATACTATTTGTGACTTTAATTTAAGTAACACGAACTTTTAGTAAAATAATTAGTTTTTTTAACAAAACAATATTTAATGAAAAAGAAAAATATTAAGAAACGCGTTAATGTTAATATTAATTTACCTATATTCGAAAGCAATAAAAAATAAATTTTTATTCGCATTTTTTAAATTATCATAAAAAGAATGATATTTTTTTTTTTTTATTTATTTAATTTTTATTAAAATTCATTGAAATTTACATACATTTTAGGTGTCTCAGCGCCGCTAGTGCATTAAAGAGACAAGTTGGCAAAGTTAACAATTAAAGAAAATAAAATAATAAAAACTATTTAATACATATAATCATAAGAAAAAAAAATTTTTCTTTTTTTTAGATTAAAAGCATTTCAACATTTTGTAATAAATATTCTTTTAATTTGTTTTTGAAAGAAGAAATTGTGCAACAATCTTTTATATGTTGAGGCAAGATATTATATTCCAGGCTACCTGCATATTCAATTTTTTGCTTCGTGATTTCTAAGCGACATCTCACAGCGCGAAGGTTACGGCTATTTCTAGTGTTGAAAACAGTTTGGTTTCTTGAAAAGCATTTTGTGTGATGACCAATTCCATGTAGTGCGTTATAAACATAAATTAATGTTTTCATTTTATATAATCCATATATTGGTAAAATATTTTTCACAACATCAGTATATAAAGAGTGTGTAGGGTACAAGAGAGGGAGATTATAAATAAGTTTAAGAGCTTTGCTTTGAATAACTTGTAAAGACTTTAGGTCTGCATTTTTCCGAAATCCATATATGTGAGTTAAGTAATTGAGGTGACTCTGTATAAGTGATTGAAAAATCATAAGTTTTGTTGTTGTGTCTAAATTATATCTTAATTTATACCAAGGCGAATTCAACTACTGGTGGTGTCGATACTACAACAATCCAAAAACAATAGAAACAACACAGGGTTTTTTGCATTACATTGTTAGTGTTTACTGTCCAAAATGTCAACCATTCCTAACAAAGCACTAACAAATCAAAACAAAGTAGCTCGAACTGTTAAAATCAGATGGCGTTTCGACACCACCTGTAGTTGAATTCGCCTTGATTTATACAATACTCCAAGTGCTGGTGATATTTTAGATCTTATTTGTTCAATATGATGATGCCACGATAAATTGCTTTGCATTTTTAATCCTACGTAAATAATAGTATCTACTTCTAAAATTTCATTACCATCCACACGAATGCTTATATTACTGGTGAAATTTGTCCTGGGCATAAATCGAATAAATTTAGTTGGATTCAGCATTAATTTATTTATTCGTGCAAATTCCGATATTAAAGCTGCATCACGTTCGACATAAGTTTTTAGAACTAAATTTTCTTTGTAGGGGTACAATACACAAATGTCATCTGCGTACATGAACATTCTCCCATTAATTTCCAAATTAATGATATCGTTTAAATATACGGCAAATAATAGAGGTCCCAAAACACTGGCTTGTGGAACACCATACTTTATGTTTTGCAGCGAACTCTTACTTCCATTTATCTGTACAAACTGTTTTCTTTTTGTCAGATAGCTTCTTATAAGTTCAAGATTTCTTCCTCGAAATCCATAAAATTGTAGTTTATTAAGCAAAATGGAGTGATCTATAAGATCAAATGCTTTAGTGAAATCATAAAACACTCCTCCTACTGCAGTAAAGCCGCTGTCCAAACTGTTGCATATAAAATTTACCACATTTAATGCTGCTTCATCCGTCGCACATCCTTTTCTAAAGCCATATTGATTAGGAAACATTAATGATTCATTTTCAATAAACGTTGAAAGTTGTTTATACAATATCTTTTCAAAAATGTTGTCTATTCTGGATAAAACTGCTTCTTGCGGAATAACAGGCTTCAAAGCTTGTAAGTGCTTCCATTGCTAAGTTGAATAGGACGAGGGCCAGATTGTAAGGGATTCACTTCTATATGACCGCTGTATGTTTTAATTGTAGTCGGAAGGTTATTGTATTCGTTATCAAAACTAACTTTATACATAATGTCGCCACGTGGTGAGATAGATGAGAGATTTTATTTGTGGATGTTAAACGAGTAAGTTTTTTGTTGGTATAGTCTTTAAAGAAATCATAATTCAGATATAGACTATCAAAAGGCATTTTAACAATGTTATTATCAGTTTTGATGGTCTTTCTGGCTTCTTTTGTTAGTTAAACATAATCGTTGGGCAAATAAATTTTCTGATTTTTCAGCTTCATCTCAATCTTAGCGTGTGCCCTGTCGCACTCCATTTGAGCCGCTTTGTGCCGCTTCTCTAAGTACTTCTGCTCAATTTTCTAATTATTTTCTAGAAAAAACGGAGAGTGCATTCGATAAATAGTGGTTACGATTTTGAAAGTCACAACCATCGAAATATATTATAATTGGTAACGTATCTGGCAAACAACGGATCTTTAAATAATGTATAATACATGAAATAATCGTCGATGGGCACAGATCCCCATTACTTTCATTCCACCAATAATTTGAACATTGATGGGTTGTGAGGTTATAAATTTTAGAGTTGAGTACTTGAAGGCGCTGTGTATAGTAAATAGCTGATGCGTTTATATCGGGACATAGTTTTACTGCTTGTGCATCTATGGTAAGCACATGACATAAATAAATATAATAAATATAAATAAATATATAAATAATAATGCATTCTATTGGCAAAAAATCATTTTTTTCAGTTTTTTTTTTGCAAAATATCTTCAACGAATTTTAAATAATATTTAGTTTTGGATATGAAGGCACAACTCCCAACATTTTGATGTATAATATGTCTACTTTGTAATAACAATTTTTATCATCTTATTATATACAGTAATATTTCTTATGTAGATAGCACTTTTTAGATAGATAGCACAATACAATATTTATGAAAAATAAAACCATTCGGGAAAATTTTTAGCCTGGGTCAGAAAACCCCCGTTGGATTTTTTCTTTGATTTGAATACTTTTCATGTTAACAATTTCAAATAAGGATGTGTGTATTGGGGAAGACACACATTTCAAATACTTCATATAATAACACTATGCTAGTTGAAAAAACAGACAAGCCGGGCACGTGGCGTTTTAACATAATTCGGGTACGCTGAATCCAGTGGTGCCCACGGTTTTTAAAAATTGGCTCTAGTTTTCGAGATATACCGTTATTTCGAAAATGGAGGAGGTTGCACAACATATATTCGTGTAACTCAAAAATGGTTTAGTTTATTGAAATTACTAAAAAAAACCGAAATTCCGCAAGAAAAAGTCCCATAAATGCCCATGAGTTGGCCCTAGGGGGATAAAATGTATGACTGACCTCCATTAGTTTTTTGTTCTTAACATTTTCTCAAATTATACTTTCCCTTTATCACCATCCCTTAGGGAGGCTCCCATACAAATATTGCGTTTTATGAAATTCTTAAATTAATTAAAATTTGTCGACTTTTGTGAATAAAATCAAAAGTTGCAAACAGCTTTTAATCATTTGTGGCTTGTTTTGTTTGGAATATCGTTTTATATACGTCTCCAAAAAAAAAAAAAAAAAAAAGCATAGCTGCATTTTCCAATTTTTTATGAATTTTTAAAAAACAAAAATTTCGAAATTTTGTTAAAAACATTATTTTTTTTCCAAAAAAAAAAAAATATGTTTCTAAAACGACTGCGGATATTAGAAAGAAATTTTACTTTTCTTAAAGGAAATTGCGGAGTTTCGGTTTTTTAAGTTTTTTCAATTAGCTAAAGGGTTTTTGAGTTACGAGAGCATATGTTGTGCAACCTCCTCCATTTTCGAAATAACGGTAAATCTCAAAAACCAGAACCAATCTTAAAAAACCGCGGGCACCACTGGATTCAGCGTACCCGAATTATGTTAAAACGCTAGGTGCCCAGCTTGTCACGAAAAAAAGTGTAAATTTCTTGTACAGTGTAATTAATAAATCTAATCCTTATTTTATTTAAGTAGAAGCGCTGTATTAATAACAGTTGCCTTTTTGAATGAAACAAGTATTCCAGTGTTGCTCAAACAAATATGTTATACGAAGAAAAGGTTACCTTGTTTAAGTTTTTATCGAAAAATCGGCCTTCTTCGAGCAAAAATCGCCAAATCGTCACTTTGGTAATTTAGATTTGCCGATAAATAGGCAAATATGGCAGGCCTGTTTATATGAGATTTGTTCGTCTTAAAGCTATTTTGTCAAGAGGGTTTATATGGGACATATCGAGGACTTACTTTCTCAACCTCGTTTCTTAAAAAAATACGGTTTGGACTTTTTCATATAAAACGATTGTTTTTTTTTGTGTTCTATTACTGCAAAAACTTATTATTTCAATAATTTATTAAAATTTACAAAATTGAGACAAAGTATTGAAATAATAAGTTGTTGCAGTAATAGAACACAAAAAAAACAATCGTTTTATATGAAAAAGTCCAAACCGTATTTTTTTAAGATACGAGGTTGAGAAAGAAAGGCATCGATATGGTCAATTTTGGACCTACCAGTCGCCATGACAAAAGTTTTCGCTGCCAAATTTTATATCGACAGCAACATTTATGAGGAAAAGTAATGGCACTTAAAGATTAAAACTTTCAAAATGAATCGCTTTATCTTGTAAACTAAGAAAGTCTTAAAAATGGGTTACCACTAACGGAAGACATTTGTATGGAATATTGACCAATTTTAAAAGAAAATTTGTAAGACAACTTTTTTGACGAAATTTAATCTGAATACGAACATAATAAGCTAATTTATGCACACAAAGACTATTTAAAGAAGAAGTTTGTATGGGGGCCAAGTGAAGTTATGAACCGTCTCTCACTATTTTCAATAGGCTTCGTCCTTATGAATTAAATTAAAACGTATGCACCAAATTTCAGCAAATTATCTTTAATATATACTTTGCGCACAAAGTTACATAGATAGACTACCAACCACACAGAAAAAAAATGTTTCCCCAATTAAAGCATTAATCAAAAATCAAATCAGTTTTAATTAAAAATTTAATGAAGTGAATTAAACGTCTAAACAAGTGAATTAAACGGCCAGCAAGACGGACAATCGGTCTACTAAACGGTGGTTCTAAAACTAATATTTTTATGTGTTACCCACATCAGCAGAAATACATAATACCCTCTACACTATTGTGGAGAACAAAAAAAAAAACATTATATGAAAAGTTTCACTAAAATGAAAAAAAACTGTTCTACAAGCTGGTCCAAGCAAGTACAAACATACATATGGGATCAAAGAGGAGACACTTTCACCTTTCATGATGAACGCTTTTCTTTTAGTTTTGACGACAATGCCATCTTACTTTAATTTATTTTAATTAAATATTATTTAAAAAAAATCGATATCGACAACAACTTACATAATAAAAACTGGAAACTCTCATATCAGAAGTTCACTCTCGAAAAATTATAATTTTTAACGGAGGGTATACAATTTTATGCACAGGTGTCTTTAGAAGTTTTACATGTCTTAATCTTAGTTTACAGTTTTAAGAGCGAGCGATTCATTAGATTTGGATTTTGATCAATTCCAAAAAAAAAAAATTTCGAAACGGGGAATAAAAACCAAGAAAAAAATACAAACTTCGGAATATTTAAATTAGAGCTGAATTTTTGCAAACACCTTTCTTCTCTTTTTTTTTTTTTTTTTTTTTTTTTTTATTTTTACACTAAATCCCGCGAAGCCTTTTGCTTGTCTGCAGGAGACCAGAGTCTCTGGCGGGAATCGAACCCGCAACCCCGGTACTGATAGGCTAGCTCACTACCAGCTAGCCTACCGGGGCACCCCTGTAGTTCCAAACCACGTCCCAAAAATATCCGTCGATAAAAAAGCTACGCGGGGTCAAAGATCAAGAAAACAAGTAAAAATCTTGCTAACTGTAGCATTTTATTTATTTATTTTTATTTATTTATTTTTATTTATTTATATATATTTAATCAATGGACATTATCCTTACTGACTAATAACAAGATTAACTTAAAATTAATGAATTGCATGATGGATTTAAAAATGTACATAAAAAATTACTAGTTAAGATAAACAATTATTTTATGCTTTATAACATTTAAATTTAAAGAAAAATCAACAAATTGAGACAAAGAATTAAATTGTCGACATAACCTTGAAAAAGGATCAGCAATAGCGTAATTTACTCTACAAAACTTTACAAAAAGCAGATTATAATGACGAGTATTGCGACAAGGTATATTAAACTTAACAGAATTTAACAGAAATTCACAACAAATATTACCATTAATAAGATTAACCATAAAAGATACATTTAACATTGTACGACGACTTTTGAGCGATGGTAGTTTTATTAAAGCCAGTCTGCTAGAATAGGAAGGAAATCTTGTCGAGTGACTCCATTGAAGACCACGTAAACAGAACAACAAAAATTGTTTTTGGACAGATTCAATATGAGAATTATGAATGTTGTAATATGGATCCCAAATGATTGACCCGTATTCTAAGATAGGTCTAACGAGTGACACGTAAAGTTGCTTCGTTATGTATGGATCGGTGAACTCTTTAGCCCTGCGTTTTATAAAGCCAAGAATACCTCTAGCTTTATTTACAGTTAACTTTATATGTGAAACACAGTTTAATTTATGATCCAGTAGGACTCCCAGATCAAGAAATGAATCAACCAACTCCAATTGATGACCACCCAAAGCATAGTTAACAGCAATACAGTTATTTCTATAAAAACGCATGCATTTGCATTTCAATAGATTCAACTCCAACATAATATGATTACACCATAACAAAAAGTTATTAAGATCCGATTGAAGATAAAAATGATCAACAAAGCAATTAAAAGAATGGACAATTTTTACATCATCAGCATACATCAATATATTGGCGAAGTTGATAACATTGGGCAGATCATTAATAAACAGCGTAAATAAAAGTGGGCCAAGATGACTGCCCTGAGGAACACCGGACGAAACAAATATGTACTTGGATATACAATTATTGAATTGTACTTTTTGCTTTCTGCCAATTAAATAAGAACTTAACCAGCTTAAACTTCTACAGGATAAACCTAACAAATCCAACTTAGTAAGAAGAAGTTGATGGTTAACTTTATCAAATGCTTTACTGAAGTCAGTATAAACAGCATCAGTTTGTTTCCTTTGTGTAAATGCAGAGTTGATCAAAGTTGTTAAATGAAGTATATTGGTTGTAGTCGAACAGCCTTTCCGAAAACCATGCTGGCATGCTGCCAGCAATGACGATGTGTGATGGCATAGGAAATCAGCAACAAGTTTTTCAAATAGTTTTGGAATAGCACTTAATTTGGCAATCCCTCTATAGTTTGTTATATCCGATCTATTACCAGATTTAAATAAGGGTTTTATATACGAGTCTTTCCATAATACAGGAAAATAACCACATATAATCGAAGCATTAAACATTAAAGTTAATGGCGTAACTAATGATTCAGCACATTGATTTAAAATACATGTTGGAACAAGATCAGGACCATGATTAAAAGACATCTTTAACCTTTTTAAGTTAACCAAAATATCATTGCTATTAAATGAAGGGAAAGAAATATTTGTCGAAATAAATACGAATTTTCTCAAAAACCGTTAGTCCTACGAAAAAAAGGCAATTTCCTGAGCTACACATATGATGAGTAATATTTTTTTATAAATGTTACCGTTAGCGATATTTTTACGAAAAGCCGTTTTTTACCTTTGACCCCCCGGCACATGTATCGTCGGGGTTTTTTGGGACGTTGCTAAGAACAACAAAATAAATTTTCGTGCAAAAATTCAGCTTTCCCTTAATTTTTCTGAAGGTAAAGTATGTCTTTGTTCCCTGAACTATTAGTGGAAAGAATTTAATTAACTTTATTGTTGAAATTTTTTCTTGTTTTTTTTATTACATACTCAATTTTATTAACTTGTTTTTTTAAAATTGTTTGTTGGAGGACCTTTTTCGAAAATTCCATTCCCGACCTTCAACTCCAAATTCAATTCTTTTTGGTCGAAAAAACTAAAAAATGTATTTCCAGACTTAAACCAAAAATTTTTTAACTTTTAGAAATTTTTCTTATGAAAATATGTATTTTCAGATATTCCAATAAGCGTTTACAAAGATTTGACAAACAGCCAGCTTAAAATATGTGCCATTTATTTTCTTACTGTCGATCTAGAGGCAAAAAAAAAAAAAAAACAAACAAATTTTTTCTTTCGATTGTTTTAAAAAAAGCTAAACATTTTCATAACCCAACAGAATGCATATTTTCTGTTTAGCAAAAAGTGAAGAAAAGCAATAAAACACAAAATGTTTTTTAAGTTGATAAAAATCAGATTTTTTACCTGACACATCAACACATAAAATAAATTACTGGCACACACGCTCAAACTCTCAAACACTTAACTGCACATCAAATAAACTTAAAATAACTTATGCACACACATTAACGCATGTACACAAGCAAATTTATTTCCTTACAATACAGGAAAGTGGCAGAAATGAAGTAGAATTGGTGTTGTTACCCCTTTTTCCAGCCACAAGTATGATGTGTTCCAACTTGTATACATCTCGTATATATTGTGCCTTGTTCCACAAAAAAAAAAGGTAAATTTGATGTACAACTAAAAGGTACTTTGGCCAAATGACCAGTCAACCAATGAAGAATTTTTTTGTAACTGCACTATGTTGAGGAATGAAACCAAATTAGTCTGTGTTTTAGATTTATTTACAAGATTTTTTGCTTCTAAATCGTTTAACGCAGGCAGGCCATTGTGCAAAAAGATGTTTTGCTTTGTAGTGTTTGATGAACATGTGTGTCTAGTAGGGATGCCAAACGGGAAATCCCGAATCCCGGGATTTTTCAGGATTGATAAGTCCCGAATCCCGGGATTTATTTTTATGAGTCGCGGGATTTTTAACATATCAACTTTTATGTACAAAAATGTTCGTTTTTATACTATATACAAAAAAATTATTAAAAATTATATTTGAGTTATATTTTTTAATGCAAATAATTCTTATTTTTGAGTTTAATTTTTGTTTTTGGCACACAGCGAGTATTTACAATTTTTGATTTTTGCTTAAAAAAAACCATTATTTTAAGTAGAAACGAAATTTGAAGATTCACATCTCAAGCCTTTTTTACAATTACGTTCAGCAAGTTCAGCTTTGGCTTAAGACATAGTACCAAAATAAAAATAATTATTTTTATGCAAAATATTGAAAATTATTCAGGATCTAATTAAAGTATTATTCAGAAACAAAAGAATAAAAGTTGATATAATTATAACAATTGAATTGAGTCGTAATATTGATGAAATAGCTCATATTCCTTCCGGTCCAATAATAGAAAAAAAATTGGCTTAAAAAACATACAGTTAATAAAATAATTTTTTTTATAAATAAACACTTTCTGACGTATTCATAAAAAAATTATTTAAACTTGAAATCTATTTTATGAAACATTTGTATAAACATTTTGTTTTAAAATAAATTTCAAACGTTCTGTCGAGATCGATGAGGGACTACACTTTGCAGTGTATTAATGTCGTGACAACTTAATTCACATTAAAAATTGAATTGCTGTCAAAAAACCGAAATGAATTGATCTAGAAAAACTAAGAGATACGTATATTTTTTTAAGTTTTTTTTTTCAGAATCTGATCAGTTTGATCATGGGTGAGGCCAGTGTTATAAACATATTGTTACGAAAGTAACTTTAGTTAAGAATAAGTTTAGTTTATTAGTAATTTTATTAGTTTAAAATGTTATTGTATAAGTTTCGCATATTTTTAATGTAAACCCACTGTACAGAATTTTCTAGTACAAATGTAATGTTATGATTGTTATAGATAAATGTATAACATAATAGTGTTAAGATTATCTTTAACCCATAAAGTATGCTTTGGTTTATTGATGTATAAATCAATTTAAATTCAGCCACAGTGTTAATGCATAAATATACGCTGTAAGATAATAAAATCTCGATTCGCCCAGAAATGTCGAAAATGTTACATACATTTCGCCGAGTAGAATGATCTAGAGACATCTAGATGTCAGCGAACAGAGTATAAATACTCGCGAAGGTTGGCATCGATAATCAGTATTAGTACGATTATTTAAGTATGTACATCGCAATTATTAGTGGTATAATTGACTAAGTTCTAAATAAAGTGGCGTGAATAGTTTATAGTACAGCTATAAAGTAAAGTGTCTAAAGTGTTTTATTTATTTTATTAAAGTTGCAATAAAAGAACTCAAGAGGTTTATTATAAAGGAAATAAACCAAAAACGTTATTGAAAAGGCAGTAACGTAACAATATGTATGTTGTTTATTTAAAAAAAGTCGTATTTTAAAGAAACACATTGATCCCAAATCCCGAAAATCCCGAGATTTCGGGATTTTCAAAAATCAGTCCCGATTGGCATCCCTAGTGTCTACTCTCTTTGGAAGAACAAAGCTGTGTGTGTGTGTGTGTGTATGGGTTTGCGGTATTTTTCTGTAGTATGGGAAACTGCTACCATACGTGCTAAACCCGGGGTTCTGAATATTTTTTTATTTTTTTTTAAGCACAGAGACACCAAAATTATAAATTAATCCAATATTTACCTAAAGTCTGATTTTGATGTAGAACGATAAGATAAGCATATTTTATAGATGTGTCAGATGCTAAAGGGGTAAATCCACAAAAAAAAAAGTAGAGTAAATTAGTGATGTTTGAAAAATTGATTTCCAAAATTTAAGATGCTACAATAAGGAAGTTGCCGAACACCCGAAGCGTATTAATCCATATTACAGGAATATTATGGCCGGCCTTTGTTATGTATATTTTTCTATTATTTGGCTGTTAGCTGCTGGAAAAAAATTAAATAAGATTCAAAACCTATACCGAATTTTCATATTTTTAATGGAAAATATTTATTTAATATTTAACAAACTAATTTTCAAAGAGTTCAAAACTAATTAGATAGTAATATTACAAAATTAAGAAATTTTTGAAAAGTGAAGTTAGAAAATTTAGCATCTGACACATCTATATATTATTGTATAGCAAATTATATCATCCACTGTTTAGAATAATTTTGCAAATTATGATACGGACTTGCAAAAGACCTAATGTATTTATTTATTTATTTATTTTATTTATTAACAAATTTATTATAATTAAATTACAATAAATATTAATTGTAAAGCACTAGCGACTAACGGATATCGGCTCAGACCTTATGTAAAAACTTGACATCTGTGTTATTGTGATTTTAATAATTTCTCTGTTTACCAACCTTCAACTTCGAGCACTACTACTTAAACAACTAACGGAATCTTCTTGTTTACTGCAATATTATTCGTATGTTTCTTCTATGATTAACAGGTGGAATACCATAACTTCTAGTGACACAGTGTCCAAAAAGAGTCGTATTGTCCATGGACACTATAAAACTTTTGAAAATTTCATAATGTCCGTGTGCATTAAGACACTTTGCAAATGGACATTATGACATTTTTAAAAGTGTCAAAGGGTTCATAATTACAAAAGAAGTTAAATACAAAAAAAGAGCTATTTATATATTAAATTTATAACGAAAACGCTTTTGAGCGCAAGGATTTTCTCCTCTACGATATAACAAATTTCGGCTTCGCTAATTAAAGTTTCTCTGAACAGCCGGACTTTGGCGAAGCCGGTATTTGTTATATCATAGAGGAGAAAATCCTTGCGGCCGGCGGACAATACGACACTGCTCTGATGTCCGTGTACACTATGCCACTTTTTTTTGGCGTCATAACGTCCATGGACACTGTGTCACTGGACGTTAGGACATGCCACCGATTAACAAGCACCAAACAAAATTACTAGCTACAGTATATCAACAAGCGTTGAAAACCTCTTTCGAATTCTTTACAAGTCAAAACTGGAATTTTCTATATGCTGAGCGATCCAAATCCCTAGACTTCACAATCTTTGCAGTCATCGAACGAAACAACAAAATTATCGAATGTTGATATATCGATAATCACTGTTCCAATTGCACAGCAGAAGCTTTGACAATATCTTTTGGAACCCAGGTTGCAACCAAAGATAGTCCTATATATATATAATTTGTATCAAAATAATTAGAATTGTAGGTATTTTATTGAGCTGTTTATAGCTTTAAATCAAAATTTTTATTTTTTTATCAGGCTAAAGCTCATTAAATTAAATTTTCATTAAATTATGTATATGAACCTGTTGCTTGGGCAGCATTATTGCTACTTCCGGTGGCTGTAGCGAAAATACTCAAAACAGACTGACTAAAGCTAGACAAGCGTTTGAATTTTTGAACAAGTTCTGGAGGGCAGCTTGAGGAGGGCAACACTACATTATTAACAAAAATGAAGGTATATAAGCTCAGTATTGTAAACTCCGAGACCTGGAATTTAACGAACCTCGATATACAAAGACTACAGTTCTTCGTCAAGATATGCATTCGGCGAATCCTTAAGATATTTTGGCCTCAAACTATAAAAAATTCGGAGTTATGGCTTAGAACATAACAGCCTCCAATTGACACTGAGATAAAAATACGCAAATATAGATGGCTGGGTCATACCCTGTGTGAGCCAGGCAATGACTTCAATAGAAAAGAAGACGGGGACGACCTATAAATACATGGAGGTGCCAAGTACAAGCCGAACTAAAAACTGCTGGATTAACCTAGAATGAAGCCAACAGAGCAGCATCAGATAGAACTCGATGGATGTCAGTTATTGAAGCCCTATGTTCTTTATAAGAATTTTAAAGATTATTTATGTGTTTATGATGAAAATGATTTTTCAACATGAAATGAATTAAAATTTATTGATAATTTTTCATTTTTGACTCACGGGGGGATCGAATCCACGTTCACGGAAAGGTCGATTTGTCATGTAACCACACTACCAAATTTGGCTTAAAGGTTAATGTTTGATTATTGGCTGCCACCCGTCGTCAATGGTGGTAAGTGTTAAACGGTAAAGTTTTCTGAAGAGATGGTCTGGTATCTATTGGAACATGTCAAATCGACATAACCGTGAACGTGGGTTCGATCAGCCTGTCAGTTAAGAAAGAAAAAATTTCAATAAGTTTTAATTAATTTCATGTTGTAAAATTCCTTTCTTCATAAAAATAATTTAATGAAAATTAAATTGATTGAACTTTAGCCTGATTAAAAAATAAAAATTGGTACCGACTATTTTCGCAACGCAGAACACTAAACATGACTCCTCTTTAATCAAAGATATTTGAAATGCCCTAATCAAAACAGGATATAATTTATGTGGGTTCCATCCAACGTCTATTTTTGTGCAATGATGCCAAAAATAGTCCACTAAAAAATTTCTCCACATGGGAACGAAGGGATATTACTAGAGTATCCAATTATTAGACTTTTGGTTTTGTTCGAGTAAGGAATTAATTTATTTTTAAATTTTAATTTTGCTCAATTAATCGAATAAGAGTTTTAATATGTTCGAATAACTCGAATTAATCAAATAATTATATCCAATGGAAAAAACCTTTTTGATTTGATTCTTTTAGTATATTAATAAACAGAAAAAAAACCATAAAATAAGAATATAGTTATACAATAAACAATAAAATAACAATTCACCACGTATACAGTTTAAAAACTTAAATAAAAGAAATAATTAAAAAATCAAAAACCCTCCTGCAAAACATACAGTTTTTAAGGCGCTAAAGAGACCGAAACAAGATTAAGGATATAAAATAAAAATAGACTATAAAAGAAGTAAACACTACTTCGGTTGAACACACTATTAACTGATCTGAAAGCCAAAGTTTGATACATGCACTACGTTCAGCAACAGCCGGGGTCCATTAATTTAATTTCAGCGTATATTTTGCAATTATGTCCCTCCTGCTAAACTTAGCACGGGAACTCAACATAGGCTTTCACCTCATGTTTTGTAAATTATTTTTTAATTATTTATTTTATTTTAGATGTTATTGTCGCGGTATTTTTATGAGAGTTCGAGCCTATTTAAATAAATTTATTATTCGTATAATAATATATTATTCCTGAAGTTCAAGTAAAATTGAAATGAATTGAGATTCTCAGTTAATTTTTTTTAAGTCTCCGTATTTTCCTGATTTTAAAAGAAATTTTGGTCAAGATAAGAGCTCAAAGTGTAAAGAAACTTTTTAAACTGGATCGTTTACAAAGTTTGTTCGATTTCAATTTCACTCATATGTATTCGATTTACCGAACATGGCTGATAACTTTATTTTTCTCCATATAAAAGCTCTACTCTAAAGGTTTGGGTAATTTGTTTCTCTAACGTATTACTATTTTACGGCAACAATCCGATATTTGGTTTTAAACTTCCTATCTAATGACACTTCAATTTTTAAGACGAATCGAACAATACCTAAAATGTCAAAATTCTTCCTGCCGTTTGGATGGTAAGCGGTAATAAAGAAATTGAAGGTCGGGTAAAAACAGGTAACCCATAATATGACAGTGCATTTGTAAATGCTGATGAATTTTTTACAATGAACGTAATATTGAGTTAATATGAAAAACTGCTATTTTTGTACGAAAATTCATACGTATGGAATTAGTAGTTAATTGCTTATTACAGGATTTGTCTCACACACACCCACTTCTTACGAAAGACTAAAATATGTTTAGAATATATACAGAATATAACAACATGTTATTTAGTTGTTAGGTAATTTATTAGTTAGAAATCGAAAAAAAATATTTATATGCTAAAAAAAGTAGAATTTTCTAAGAAATAAATTTTAATCGATTAATTGACATAAATTATTCGTTATTTGAAACTGGTTATTTTAATTATTCGATCAACTAATGGCGAAAAATTTCTTCGATTAATCGAACTGGTAGTGAGGCAGTACCGGGGTTGCGGGTTCGATTCCCGCCAGAGACTCTGGTCTCCTGCAGACAAGCGAAAAGCTTCGCGGGATTTAGTGTAGGAATAATACAAAAAAAAAAAAAAAAAAACAACGATAAATTGAGTGGATACTCTAGATATTACCAATACAATGTAGTCCAATTCGGAAGTATCTCATAAAAGCAAAAGGGATGAATACCAACAGCTAGAAAAACATTAATTAACTTGGAATCAAATTATTATATCCGAACTCCTGCTCAAGATTCAAAACCAACATAATAGCAAGACTCAGAATAGGCCACACCAGCCTCTTTTAGACAATAAACCCACTACACAGTGTCCAACCTGTAATACGCAGCTTAACATTAGACCTCTCTTGAACGAATGCTCCGCTTACCAAAATTCCAGAATCAAAACCTTTGGATCAAATATTTCAAATATTTCTACCGAATTAATGAAAGATATATCCAACAACAATATCAAAAATGTATAGCATCCCGGAATGCTAATTAGCAGTAAGCAAGTCTATCAGTAGAAGGGTTGCGGGTTCGATTCCCATCAAAGGGTTTGGTCTATTTCACTGCAAAGTGCTAAAATGTGTACTCTTAGTCCTCGGTAAATTAGTTAAGAATAGAATTTGTAATTGTATTTATAACATAGAATAAATTAAAATAAATATTTAAAAAAAAATTTTTCGTAAATAAATCCGATTTACCGAAAGTGAATTCAAAAAGTAATTAATATAACCATGCAACCATCAAGCTCAGGTATTTATTCAAATGTGTAGCTTAAATTTGTAAAAAAAAATTGTTTGTGGAAGTGCTTTTATTTTTTATATGGGATATGCAAAAAAAAATAATTTTCTCAATTTTAGTGGCCATAAAGTTATTAGGCTTAAATAAGTAGAGATTTTATTTTAAACGTTGAATAAATCAGCGTTGCTTAAGAAAAAATTAGGGTGCGCCTTAGAAGTTATGTACGAATAAATAGCAACAAAAAGCGCTTCACGACTTCTGCTATAATTTGGAGTCACACAAGAGTCACGCGTGACCGTGATTAAATTTATATATTATATATTATAATTTATATATTTTAAATATTGTTTTGTATATTTCCATGCAATATGTTTACATTTTGCAGGAACAAGCTCGAGCGTAGTTTATTTTAGCCGAATTTTTTTCTCCGAATGTTTCAATATTATTCTTACTCCTTTTTTCCAGCTGTGTACGTTAATATTATTGTACAATTTGCGCTCACGAGCAAAAACAATACAAAACAAAGTGGCACAATCATTCTCATTGTTTATGTTTCGTTTTACTCACAGCATAGCACAAAACAAAACGAAAGCAAACGTTTTGTTTGTTTTCTTACTCTGCAAGAAAGTACCTTATAACATTTTTGTTCACACTTTTCTAATAGAAAATCGTTATATTTAATTAAACTGTTTTGATTAATTATAAAAGTATTTAAAACAGAACTGATGAAAAATAATATTTTACATAATACGTATGTGAAGTCATTTATTGCAGACTGTTTAGCAGGAGTGTGCGTGAATAAAAAGTCATATTTATTTTTTTATTAATAATTTTTTTGCATGGGAGCTACCCGTCTCCTCCCTCTTATACCTCCAAAGTTTTGTTGGATTATTAAGTTTGTTTTAAGAGTTTTTTATTGTAATTCTTAAGATATACGAAAAAAACTAATTTTTTTGTATGTGGGGTACCCGTATCAGCCCTCTTATACCCCCAATATTTTGTTAGAACGTGAAGTTTGACCTAAGAGTTAATCCCATCAAATTTAGTGTGCCGCACTATTGTAGTTGAGGAGCTATGAATTAATCGTCGAAAAAAGGACTTTTGGCCCCAGTGTGAAGCGTTTAAAAAAACTTAAGACTTATCTAACCTTTCTTCTTTCCCTTTTTTTAAGTTTCATTTCTAGATCTTCTCTTCAGAACCCTTTTTCACTAACAACAGAGAAAGCAAAGCATTGCATATATTCCCTATTTGGGAACCACTGTACTCTACCATCATATCTATAAGAGTACACAACTACTAAATGCACAGCCATAAGTTAAGCTTGAAAAACATAAACCAGCTAAATCAAGTCAAATGTGGCAATAAATCTTGTAACGCTTCATGCAAATCGGTACAAATCTATGATGAAGTCCGAGCCAATTGTTGTTGTAAGTATGTATAGTATGCACATGTCTGTCAGTGGAAAAGTGGTCACTCTATTGTCATCATCAATATGTATGGGTGCCTTTAAATCTATATACATATGCATAATAAATATATTCCCGCAGATACTTTCAATTCAACGTGGTTCATTTCAGCGCTTGCCTTTTGCTGTAATGTGAACCGTCTGCTATGAATTTTTGATGCAAGTTTGAAAAACTATGACTTCTGGTATTTTACAAGGACACATAAACATCTAGTCGAAGTGCTTACCTTTTGTTGACTACTGTTTGCTTTTAGTTGACATTTTACACAGGTGTATTAAAAGAAAAAATAAATTTACATATAAATAAATTCTTTTGCATTTACTTTGTATTTCTTTTAAATAATGTCTTTTCATTATTTTTCCTTGGGTTATTGGCTTTCAAGGTGGATATTAAAATGCAATGTAGGTTATCGGTTTAAGTTTATTCTTTATGAATTTATGCAAATTAGTTGACAAAGGAACAATTTATAAATTATGTAAAATGACTGAATATTAAGTTCATTTCTGATATGCCGCCTTAGTTTATTTTATATGTATATAAATAATTTATAAACTTTTTTTATTAATAAATATTAAGATAATTTATTTAAATTTCACAGAAAGGAATATAAAATCTTCAGCAGATTACTGAACATCAAATGCAGTAAACTAAAAGCGGTCCTTTTTTTAAGATTGTCCTTTTTGACAACGATTAATCCATCATGAGGTTGTTAGCATAGATTACGTTGTTAGATCTGAAAACTTTTATTATCATATCAGAGAAAAAAAATGAAATATCAAATTTTATAAAGTAATTCAGTGAATCAAACACAACTTTGTTTAAAACGGGAGCTTTGCATTGTGACGTTAGATTAGGGGACTTATCCCCAAAATGGGAATATTATTTGGAAAATAGGGATAAAATATTCGATTTGGGGATTGCGGCTTTTGTTGTGGATTTTTTTATTTTGATTATATTTTTTATGAAGCAAAAAAGTCTTTGACAATGTAATGACATTTTTCATGTTGAGTGTTTTTAGTGGAGACGTAACAAAAATAATTGAGGCGATGGAAGCCGATTCAGCATTCTAAGCACTAGATTCAATGGAATTGGGCTACGATTTTGAATAATAAATCAAATCGATAGATCTAGTGTTGTCATTTAAATAGAATCTGGGAATTATTTCTTTTCATAAGCACTTTATTATATTCAACATTTTTTATTTTTCGAATTTATTCTATGAGCTAAATTTCAGTTATGTATTTTATACAAGATAATAGTCTGGTAGTGTATAAAGTCATTCCTAAAAATTTAAGGAATATAACTATTACAAAAAGCTTAATAAAATACACTGAAATTTAATTTAATTTAATAAAATATACTGAATAAATTCGAAAAATAGAAAATGTAAAAGAATTTATTTATCAATCAATTAATTTAATTAACAATAAAATATTTATTTCTGGAAATTACACGTGGAAACTTTTATCATGTTCCATATAAATCCGCCTCCAGAAAAGCACTCAGACGCCTAAAGCGCTAGAAAATTATATTTTTGTATTAAAATTCAGCAACTTTTGCGCTCTATCAAATTTTGTGATGTTCGTTCCATAATTTACCAAGGGTCCAATATAAAACTGAAAAGCATAAAACCGAAATGAATTATTATATTTTATTTCAAAAATGTGCCCCAAATATATATATATATATACTATGTTCATATGAGCATGACTATTCATTTAATCGGGCTTTTGCTTTAATCGGTTAATCGTTCGATTAGTTAACCGAGGTTTTGGTTTAATCGGTTAATTTTGTAATTGATCGGTTAACGGATTAATAAAGTTTTTTTTTCTAAATTAATTAATTTCAATACATAAAAATGCATAAATTATTTATTATTTGAAGTTAATTTAAAAAAAGCAATAACGTAACAAAAAATAACAATTCTTGAACTAACAGGAGCAAACAAAAAAATAATTCATTAATATGTAATACATATTTTTTAATTGATACATAAATATTATGTAGTAATTAAAATATAAACAGTTTGATAACTTTAATAGTTTAAGGAGACCTTAAAAATAATCTTTTAGAAAAATGTTTAGGCGATTCTTTTCTTTAGTTTTGATACATCTTTACTTAATAAAAATTCTTTCACTTATCGTTGATGTTGGAGAAATCGAACGCGATCCATAATACAGAATATGTAATTTCTCAGTCCTTTCCCTGGATTTCTCTAAACGTATAAAATCGTTGGCTATGTCAGAAGAGTCCTGTTTAAATTTTTTTTATATTTTCAACTCTTCTAATTGTTTCGGTTAATTCTGTTAAAAGATTGATATGAGAAAATATGAGAAGAAACAAATAACTTAGCACATATATACATATGGGAATTTGCAGCGAAAAGTCTAGTTTTTGTAATTTAACGCCTGCCAGTAATTAAAATTGTTTCTCCAAAAAATTGTATATATATAATATACTATTTATTGGCATTACATTACAAAAAGTAGACTTTTCGCTGGAAATTCTCATATGTACCTAAAAGGAGCAAAGATTTTTAAATTTGATAACTTGAAAAATAAATCTTTTTAAGTCCAAAGCTTATTGAAAAAGGTCTTATACTAAAAGTCTTGCTCAATTCTCATACTTATGCAGTTTTGCAATGCAAGTCAAAATCAACTTCTGTTTTTGTAACGACGCGCCGGCGTATATTTTTGCTTATATCTTCAAATCCTTAGGATTGATTGTTGTAAATTTACAGTACAGTGCTGCTTTATTACTTTGTAATATAAAGAAAAACTTTTTACATATATGACTTCTTCATTTAATTTTTTTACTTTTTGTCTTACATATATAACGTCGCGTCACAATGGAAATGCCCATATAAAAAAACGTGAAACAAAAAGCTGTTGACAGCAAGGACTTATTTAAAATGAAGATCTCTTATTTGTTTGAATGAAAAATATTTTGTGAACGCATACCTTTTGCATATGAGACGAATCAAATAATTAAATCCAGAAATAAGTATGTTATAATACTACAAAAAATTAAAAATTTTGTTACGTCGGTTAATCGAATGAAATTAACCGGTTAATTAACCGATAAGTTAAGCGGGTAGTAATTAATCGGTTAACCGATTAACGGTTAACCGAATGAATACCCTGTTATACTTTAAGCACGCGGCATGGCATTTATTATATCATATTGTTTTCAGATATTTGAAAAATAAAGTTGCTTTTGTTGAGATTCTGTAGATTTGCGTGCAACTAATCTGGCTATTGAGAGTCTGGGTATTGGAAGCTGCTGTGATATCTTGAATATTTCCTCATATATTTCGTCTATAACATCTGTTTTACCATACTTCGTGTTCAAAAGATTTCTTGTTTCCAAAAGCAGACCATTTGGAAACACTAAAAATTTTGCAGTAGAAACTTTCTAATATCCGTAAGAGGATAAATAGTTTAAAATTGTCCTTTCTGTGTTCGGCATACCGGTGTGTCATATGAACGTTAAACGAAGTTTGTGGCTTACTTAAAAATGCATTTTTGAAATCGAGATAAAATTCAAGCAACTGACTCAAGAACTAACTTCTAAACCTTAAAGAATATTGCGTAGATATAACAAGACCCTGGAGGAAATGTTCAAAAGAACTGATGAAAATTCCGCGGAATCAACACAAAACACAGTTAACTTTAATGAGACTGTTAATTTAAATAAATGATTTAAAATACAAAATCAATCAATCGTATATAATCTTACGAGTATTTAAAAAAAATATTACCAGTGATTGAAATAAAAATAATTTTGAAAAAGTCAGTTTTGACAATTCCCAATATAAATAATATCCAACAAGGCGAATTCATGTATACGGTGGTGTCGATACTACAACAAGTAACAACACCAAACACACAAAAATGTATTTTTTTGTTGCTTTCGTTGATCGATATGTCAAAAGCACAAGCAACTTTTGACATTTCTCTCTCTAAGTAAGAAAAAAAGGAGCACAGCTGTGCTTTCAACGCCACCTGGTTAATGAATTCGCCTTGATACCCAATTTTACAATTTTAAATTATTTTATCTTAAGCGAAAAAATAAATTTACAGCCAGTTCATCGATTTCGAACGTTAACGTTCGCATAGAAACTTATATATAAAACAGCTACTAAATTTTAAGATTTGTTTTTGTTTTAAATGCTATTGTTTTCAAACACTTTTTTGTTTTGTCGCCGCATTTTCTATGGTACCAGCATACTTCAATTGAATCGGCGTTACCGGAACGGGATCTGCTCCTTAGATGTTGGGAAAACCTTATTTAAACTCAGATACCTTTTTGACAAGTAATCCGATCTGTTGTTCTAGAGTTGATTGTGTTGAAGATACGTTTTGTGGCACAGAAACTGCATTGACAGCTGGTGAATCGCTTACCTAAAATATTTTGTTTGTAAATATAGCTTATTTTCTAAGGGGCTTACTAATTTTTTAAATTTCGATAGGCACATTTGGTGTAAGTCGGCTCATCCGGACATATTTGAGAATGATGTCGTTCTTTTCGTTGCCGCATCTCACGCAGAAATTGTGTTAGACGCATGTCGCCAAGTTTTATATACTGTAAAAGCTTTTTTATGCGTTTCTGCTCTGAGACAGCATAATGTCCCAAGGGGCGTGCCTTCATTGTATCATACATATTATACACAGGTAGATTTAGCATGATGTCTGCGACAACTGTATGGTATTGTGTGTTGCCGTTAGTTATACCAGCGGCAGCCAACTGAGATTCTATTTGTGCGATCCATAGAGAGGGTTTGTCATGCCAGAATGTAGGAATCAGTGATGGCACTAGGATACTAAAGATACATTTTTCGTATCTTTTGATGACTATAATCCTGACATTTTTCGTATCTTTTGAATCTGTACGCAAATTGTACAGAAGTAAAATATCAAGCTTTCCGTCTCTGACAAAGTTTTTAAATTTATCATATCGTTATGAATACTAAAAAAGCTTCGTACAGACGGTGCTCAGATCTTACAATATTGATAAACAGCGTTGCTTAAATTGCAATAAAATTGACTAAAAATTTATTGCTACTGTGTGAATATTGTAAGCTCATTTGTATTTGGTAGACGTGTAAAATTAATGCACCATTGTCAGAAAAATATTTCTATTGGCAACGCCTGCTTACAATATTGTATGATCTGACCACCGTCTGTAGGAAGCTATACAAAAATTTCATGTATTTTGATGTTAGGTTTTCTAAGTTCTTCTGTCGTGTGCTTATTCTTGTGTATGTGTGTTAAGATGTAATTTAAGAAGAACAATTTATGGGAACTTTTTGATATAATCGCCTTAGTATTATCGCCTTAGCTCGTATATTAATCTTTACAAAAATTAATTTATTTTGATACCATCCAAAGATAGTTACATATACATAATTAATTTTAAAGTTTGTTTACTGTATTTTTAAAAATTACATACCTAAGCCGTATTCATAACGAAAATTTGGCATGAAGTTAGCACAAAGTTTATTCATAATACACTTACCAAACTCTGGCTAACGATTTGCTAAACTCTTGTCAACAAGCTGCCAAACGTTTGCCAACTTGTGATAAACAGCTGTTTTATGTTGAATAATTATGTTTTTTTTTTTAATACACTGTTTTTTTTTTTAGCTTAGAGTCCTTTTTTAGATATATTTTAATTTAAAAATATTTAAAATTTTTATATAAAGAGGGAAAATAAAAAAAAAAATTAAATTAAATGACAAAACCAGCGATGATTAATGCAAAACGTGTTGCATTTTTGAGTATTATAATGTGGCATCATTGATATTCAGAGTTGATTTATTAAAAGTAAGCAGACGGATAAAATTTGTTATGAATAAACTCTGTGCTAACAAGCTGCTAAGCTTTTTGTTATGAATACGGCTGCTAATAATAATGACTTAAATAAATATAAAAATGAATTTATATGATGTCATTTTCGTTGCAATATTATTTAATATGAAATAAAAATGTTTTGTTAATAAATGTTAAACGTTAAAAATGGATTTTAAAATTTTTTCAAAATGTAACTTTTTGGGAAAAGGTGTATCTTTTTGGAAACTAAAATGTATCTCGCTCGAAATTTCACTGGGAGCACTGGCAGGAATACGTACTGACAGTTTTGCTATTTGCGCAGCTTCGTTATTGGCAACATGTCGTTGTCTGTTGGTGTCGGCAGCAGATTCTGCGGTAGCACCCACAATATCGTCGTCACCGACCACAATAATTTATGTATCTTCTTATAAATTAGTATAATTAAAGTAGTTGTGATCATCTATTTACGTGTTATTGTTCGACATTCTTAGGATCGTTTCTTTTTAGAATCACGTCGGGGTCTGGAGTTTGATGTTACGTGGTTTTAACAGAACTTATTATATTTACAAAACAAAACAAAAATTGTGCATTTTATTATTCAGGATTGTACTTTTAGCTCATATAAAATCCTAGTTGTAGAACATGGAAGGGTTAATTCAGAAGGAAATCTTTATAAAGCATAAAAATGTGCTAACACTATTGCCTGAGTAAAGCAGCTACGAGAGGTAATAGACTTATTTAGCTCATTATCAATAATAATGTTTTAACCAGCGACTAAAGCATAACTTTTTTCCATAACAAACATAAAGACTATATCGAATAATAAATTAACGGCAAACTACTTTAAACAATTTTCTTCATGCCTTAATTATTCTCTTAAAATAATTTTCAAAAAATAATACTGTATTACTCATTTAAAGAAATCTTACCCAAATCAAGAAATTATTTTACAATCTATCAAGGAACATTAATAAAATAAACATTAACTGACAATCAACAAGGCAATTTATCACAAATTATTGTGTTTCATTTGTATTTTATGTTTTCCTCAATGTTAAATGTTGATTATACCCCGCTGCTGTTTAAAGACATCGCCAAAAAAAATTTAAGAGCAAAACTCTGTCATCATTATCACCATTTTAAAATCATGTCAACACTGTAAACCACTGGAATTTATGAAGAAATTTGTGCCAAACCAAAACAAAAAATAAAATGAACAAATATTTCTATCTGGTAAAATTTGATTTACGCATTGCGAAATAAATCTGTACAAAATGTTGAAATGGAAAACTGGGGTAGAATTTTTTTTTTTTTTTTTGATTTAGTGCCAATACGATAAGGATTTAATAATGTAGGCAAATTAATGTGTACAAGTGTCAGAGGTCACATTTCTTGGAAATATTTTGCTTGAATTACTTCTTTTCACTTCTGTGTTTTTAATTTTCTGTCTACTTTTTGAAGGAAGAAAAATGTGTAAATCAAACTGCAAACTCTATTGTTTATTTACAGATAAATGTGTAAATGATTACTCGAGGCGGTGCCTGTTTTAAATGGCTTAAGGTAAATTGAAGTGTCTTTCAAACAATCGTAGTAGGAATTACATACATAATTCTAAAGGTGTTGGTAATGACAACTAAAAGGTGAGAGAATGTAAAGTATGAGTTGCTTATGATACCCATTTCCAAGAAAAAAAGATAGAATATGGTGGTAAGAGTCTCTCTGATATAGTACCCCGGCACTGTGGCTGCGAAATGTAGCGATTTTTTTTCTATTTAGCGATTAAATGTTGTCTTTCAGGACGTAGCGTCATTTTGGAAATATCAAAGACAGCTGTCGAGTAACTTAGCGATATATGAAACGCGTTTTACTTTCCCATTTTCCTATTTTTTTTTTTTTTTTTTGTTCAATTAAAAAAAAATATGAAAATTGGTAACGTTTTTTACGCTTCTCTTAAATCTCAAAATCGCAATGTGAAAGAGAGCTTTAAGGATGACGAACTTACAGTTTTGCGAACTATATTTATATATTTATTCCTTTAACTCCACTGGAGCATTGGGCGCCAACAATAGCCGTCTTCCATCGCACTCGATTTTAGGCTATATACATATCTAAGTTGATTCCATGTCCACCCGATGTATTTAGTTTCGGCTTTGGTGGAACTTCTCCAGGTAAGTTGTCTTCTTCGTGCTTAGTTATTATCCTCGCAATGAAGTAGATGCCCAATCCACTGCCATTTACGTTTTCGAATTTCATAAGCCAAAGTCATATCATTTGCCTGGCGTAGAAGCTAAACATTCGTTATACGAGGCCCGAAAATTCGTTGGAGACAATGATTTAAGAAGGTTCGTAATAGATTTTTTACGCCACTACTAACCTTCCAGCCGTGCATCTATTTAAGAGGATGGATTAAACGTTGAAATGGAATATTTGGAGCCTGGTTCGTTGGCTTAAGTTGTTGTTCTGCCAAATCGGCGCCAATGCCGTTCTTTCTCTGCTGATCTTAGTTTCTACATCTAACTCTGTGCCACCATCTGCTACGATTATATCTCCAATATAATAGAATTGGTCGACCATCTAATAGTTTTGCCTGCCTGCAGTTATCAGTTGTGGACTGTAGCCATGAACATACAGACATTTGGTCTTAGTTAAATTTATTTTTAGGCCTGTAGCATTTAGATTACCTTGAAGGGTTGTTCTATGTCAACCACTTTGTTTGACAGTATACAAATGTTGTCAGCATGGGATAGGTAACTAAGCAGTGGTCCATCTATTCGTCATTGGAAACCCCTACGTTGGGACGAGGTTGAAGATAGTACATCTCTGATGACAAGTCAGAATAGAAGAGGCGATAGTATACAGTATTGGCGTACTCCATTTAATAGTTGAAAGTGCTGAGATAATTTTCCTTTATGCAGCACATAACCGTTTACGCCATTGTAGCTTTCCTTTATAAGGGCTATAAGCTTCGGCAGAATACCTCTGCTATTCAAAGCGTTCTTGATGTAGTCGCGACTCAAAATCGCTGAAAGGTAGATGTAGGTTTGATTTAAATTCGACACTTTGTTCAATAATCGGACGGTGTTAATATGGTCCGCAGAGGAAGAGCCACTTCGGGAGCCGGCTTGAGCGGAGTCAAAATAATCTCCAAGATGCGGTTAGGGATCATTTTTGCAATAAATTTCAATAGTGTCGGTAGTACGTAAATACCACGCCAGTTCCCATATTTTTTTAAGTCTTCCTTCTTTGCGATATTCACTATTATGCTATCGTTCTAATCGATCGGAAAGGCCGCATGCCTCATATCAGCGCACATGTTGATATCGGCCTTGTATTTTTGGTTTGGTATACCATCGATACTGGATGCTTTTCATTTGGCAGTTGTTTGATACCAGTGTAAACTTCACTCAAACTCAAGCAAACCATATCCTTGTATTTGCCCGATAGGTGGTGGGATCAAACGTTGCTGCTGTTACGTTGCTTTGCTTGCGGCGTTCAGGAGCATAAACAAGTGTCTCCAACGAGAAAGTTGTTCATCATTGGAATTTATATTTTGATTGACCAGCAGCCGGAAACTGAATCTACTACAACAAGTCAGTAGTTCAGACGATGAACTGCAAGTTTTGGTGGTTCCATCATCTGAGCATCCCTTTGTATAGTGGATGTTAGGAGCCGTATATTGGCAACTAATAAATAGTGATCTCTGGATTGACCAACATCAGCGCCACGCCTATTTATAACCTCTGGCACACATTTGCGAAATAATTACCTAAAAACACTAAATAAACTTTTAGTTTGCAAGAATTAGGTTCTCAAGAATTTTTAAGGAAGTAAATTTTACTCCTTTAATTTTCTTATTTAAAAACTCTTGTTTGGCGATGTTAGTCGAATTAAAACACATAAAAAATTTGGCGTTAAATAGCGGTTTTCGATTAACTATTTGCTAATAAGGGTGAGAAAAACCTGTAAACTCTTTCGCGGCGGTGTATAGCAGACACCGCAAGGCTTTGAGAATTATTATTATCCAAAGGAAGCCTTCCCTTAGGGGATATGCGTAAGCGTCTTCCTTTTTTTAGTACTCTCGGAGCGGTAAAGACTTAGCAATAATCTAAAGCTTGTCTGAGACTTGAAGATGAATTTTTAGAAAAGAACTTCGAAAATGGTTCAGGAAATTTTGTTAACTCTGCAGTTGGGTTAAACTTTTTTGGTAAATATTGGGAGTTATTTCTTTTTATAAGCAACTTTATTTAATTCAACATTTTTATTTTTTCGAATTTATTCTATGAGTTCAATTTCAGCTATGTACACACAATATACTTCATTGCTATCCAACGGAAAGCTAAGGTTAAATGTAACAAGAAGATACAAGATAATAGTCTGGTAGTGAATAAAGTCATTCCTAAAAATTTAAGGAATATAACTATTACAAAAAGCTTAATAAAATACATAGCTGAAATTTAACTCATAGAATAAATTTTTTGGTAAATTTTTTTCTTTTGATTCCGGAACATGTGAACTTAAAACAACTGTTTATTGGGTATTTTTGTAATTTAAAGCTTCCACAAAATTTTTAATTAACTATTATATAAAGGAGGATAACAAATTTAAAGTTACAGATCTTAAGTTCAGGGCCATTTTGATCTAAAAGTTTTTGGTGTAAGTCAAAAACTAAAAAAATATTCGGCCATGATCTGCAAATCGAACTCACGTTTAATTGAAATCTAACAAATTCTTAGGACCAAATACCTTAACAAAAACTACGTTTGAAATCAGGAAAAGCTCTGCTAATTTGTGTACGCTCGGCAAAAAATCTTGGTGTTATATTCAATAATAATTTAGATTGGTCTGACCATATTAATAAAACTGCATCGAACATTTACCTAAGATTACGTGAACTTTGGCCTACCCAATACTTTACGCCTTTAAAAATTAAAATACTTATCGCCAAAACATACTTAATGCCACGACTTTTATATGGTTGCGAGTTGTTCTCAAGTTGCGACTTTCGTAGCAAAAACGTGTTACAGAAAACATATAACAATATAATCAGATATGTTTTTGGTTTAGGAAAATACGATAGTATATCACAATTCACAAATAAACTTTATGGCATGACACTTAAAAACCTTTTAGATATGAGGGTATTGCAAATGCTACATAAAATAATTTATACGAAGAATCCTCCATATCTGTACAACAGATTAACCTTTGCGAGGTCTAACAGGGGTAATAAAATAATTCCCTTTACTCACCGCAGCCTGATATCTGAATATGAATTTTTTATTCATTCTGTCCGTCTTTGGAACCTACTGCCCAATCATGTCCAAACAAACAACAATGAGAACAATTTTAGAAATCAATTAGTCAATCATTTCATAAGCTAAAACCTATAAAACTAATCCAATTAATTTTTGCCATCAAAGCTATTTATTTATTTAGTTTAGTTTATTTTTAATTAATAACTTATATATTACACTCAATCAATTTAAAAGTAATCATTCTTTAAATTAAGTGTTTAATTCCTTTCCATTTTGATATAATGTACCCTTTTTTAGGTTTTTTTTTCTTCTTTTTAAACTTTATCGTTGAATTGTGATAACCTATTTATGTTTTAAACAAATATAATTCCTGCACTTTAACTATAAGATTTATATCTTGTTGTGTAGGATAAGCAAGAAATTCTTAAATAAATAAAAAAAATAAAATAATTTTAAAAACATTGAACTCAAAATCTCCATCGATTTTAATTTCACGTGATTTCGGTTTACAGAACATGGCCAATTATCAGCTGGAATATTAAGATCTTTCAAGCCTGTAGTGAAACTCAGTGAGGCTCCTAATTTTTGTCAGACCATATTGCATTCATACTACCGCAGTTATACTTGAGTTAAGCTAGATTTACACGATTGAAATTTTCTTCAAAATTGCTCTTCAAAATGCTTCAAACTCGTGTAAACAGCAAAATTTCTTCAATATTTATTGATAAAAATCTATTTCAATAATATTGATCAATAAATTTTGAAGAAATTTTGCTGTTTACACGAGTTTGAAGCATTTTGAAGAGCAATTTTGAAGAAAATTTCAATCGTGTAAATCTAGCTTTATTGAGAACTCTCAATGCAAAATGTTATGGTCTCAAACGCCCTTTAGTAAACAAAAAAGATATGAAGTTAAACTCTTATCGTTTGCAGATTATTATTAAAACTGGAAAAACAAATTAACTACTATGAAAAAAATCAATCCCTCCGTACATAAATCAAGCCGATACCATGGTAAGTATGGACTTCCTTAAATCAAGACTCAAGTACGCTCAAGTACTCCCGTACTTAATGATTCCAACAGTTGAGATACAATTCTGGAATGTGCTTTTGTCTTACTATAATCAATGCTCTACTCTCTCTTGTTGGATTGCTGCTCATTAATTGCAAATGTTAGTAAAATTGTTACAAGAAACTTGTGTCTAAAAATACATAAGTGGGGTAAAACATTTTCCCCATGTTCTTACTTTTTACGGGAATTCCGCACAAACTGGAATGCTGGAAAAAAATTTTTGTTACAGTGTGTTCAATAGAGTCATAGCCATTTCACACTTGTTAACACTTTCCATCTACCATCAATTTGCCAAGATTATGACATCTTCCCATAAGAAATACATAGAGCTTTAATCATTGTATTACATTCTACATGTTTCGATTATTTTAGTTTCATCATAATAAATTCTATTATTATTGTGGCATCACTGACAAAATGGCATTTGTTTTGAAAGCAGCGTTACCATTTGTCAAGTTTTCATTCTTTGCAAGTTTTTTTTCTGTTTAATTATTTTATTTATATTTTTGAACAAAATGAATTCCAAATACATTTTGTGTTTTTCTTTAAAAAATTTTGCACTTTTGTAGAAAACAAAAAAAAAAAAATTAAAATAAAAGAAGTTTTTTTAGAAATGTTGACATTTTTGATTGATAGTAGATGTTAGATGTTGCATGTTTAACATTTCAACATCTTCCATGCGAAATGTATGCAAGTATGAAAACGCTATTAGGAAGAAAAATCGGAAAAAAATTCCGAAAAAATAACGAATAAAGAAAAGAGTTGAATTAATTTAAATTGAACAACGATACTGAAAGTATAAGTAATCAGCCATATCACAGAGTACAATTCCGTTCGGAATGATTCCGTTTGGAACTGAAGAAAACATATTTGTTTATTGATAGAAGGTATATTTTGTTATAAAGTATATTTTGATAGGCCTTTAAGGTACAAAAAACCGCACATGAAAACAAAAATGGAAAACAAAAAATGAAACATAAAAATACGGAATGAATTCCGTTTCCGAACGGAATTGTACTCTGTGACATGGCTGTATATCGTTTATGATACATTAGTTTGAAAAATTTTAATCGAGGATATCGCTGCGAAATATGCTTGGCACCATTGAATTCGGCGTACTTAAACTTGCTGTACTAGAACGATGCCCATCTTGTAAAAAAAAAAATGGTAAAATAAGTGCACAGTGTAATTGGTCGGGCTGTAACAGTGTTGCCAGGTAATTTTTTTCTTCTCCAGAAAAAAATTTAAAAACCCCCCAAATTTAACGTATTTAAAAAAACCCACATATGTAAAAGTTTAGATAATAACTTCATTTTAATTAATTTAACTTGACTCAATTTTAAGTTATCTTCAAATTTCAAAAGCTAAATCAAGCACAAATCGCAAAATGTTGAACATTTCACTGAAATTTCTACAAAAATATTTTTTTTTTAAGTTTCATGAATATTTTCATTTAAAATACCTTAAATAACAATTTAAAAACAGTTTAAAAAAGATTGTAACATATGTACAATCATATATATTTATTTATTTGTAGCATTAGAAGATAATTAAAAATTATAGACTAACGAAGATATATGGCCATGACCTCAAGGCCTTAGGCTCATACAATCATATAAAAACTTATATGTATCTGATTAAAATATGGTTAGTAGAAATTTTATATTCTTTAAATATTGGAATAAAGTTTCTTCAAAAATATCGAGTGTTGCCAAATCATTTTCGTTAATTTTGTTCATTTTATCGAAATTAAAAAGTTTGAGCATTTCAGGTGCTTGATTAAAGTTGTGACACGTATTTTTCAATGAATACTTCACGCTTAAAACGCTTTAATTTTTTTATTCTTTTCAAAAACTATTTTTGCTCCACCAAAAACAAACTGTAAAATATTTATTTATTTTCTCCAATTACATAACCGATCCCTTAGGGCCTTTTATGGCTAATTACTTAGTTATTGTTATGTACAGACAAGCAAATAGTGAATCCCCTTAAATATTAATTTATGCCCCCGAAATTTTGCGCCTAAGAATTTGTACCCCCTTTGCCACTTAATGAAATAAAAGCCACTAAATCTGGGGGGAACCCCCTAATCAGAACACCCTGGTCTGTAAAGTTTTGTTCAAACATTTAGTGCTAAAAAATTTCATAATTTGCTTATAGCTGAAGGAAACATCACTACTTAATTTTTAATTCATTTACGGCACCAATTGTTTAGTCACGACTTGAATTTTTTTTAAACAATTCTCTTCTTTTTCTTTTCTTTTGTCATGTTTTGTTGCTGGCAAAACTTCTGGCTGTTTTTATGCATACAATGACCTTAAGACTCGTGCACTTTGTCTTAAAACACCCAGGAACAAGACAATTTTTATTAAAAAAAAACAGCAAGTGTTATTGTTGAAAACAAAACAACAAAAAAAGTTTTAATATTTTTAATTTTTTTACATGACGCCTGCAAAGGGTATTGGTGTTGCTGTTGCTGCTGTTTTATTTAGAACAATGTCAAATGATTAATGAGTTTACAATGACATTGTCATTGTAGTATGTTTACAACAATAATACATATAATACTCTTACAACAACAATAACAATTTGAAACAATTGTTATTAGCTGTAAGAGCTTATACAGCAATAGCAGCAACGACTACACTTGGGTTAAATAGGAGGATCATACAAAGAAATTTTCGGTAAAATATTGAAAATAAGATTAAAGAGTTTTGAATTAAGGAAAAAAAGCTCTAAATTTAAATTTTAAAGAACAATTATATATGAAAAGTCGATTTAAAAAGATATAATTTTTTAATGTAACAATCTCCAGTCCCTTGTATTCCTTCCTATTAACTGCAATGACTTTAAGAAAACTAGCACACACAGTTTGTGTGAAATTGAAATTAACATAAATTCTATTGAACAAGAGTTTGCATTTAACCCTGCGTGCTTAAGGTTATGTTTTATACGTTATGACTAATGTAAGTCGATTCGACTAACATGCCCGAAATATGAACTCTGTCGAAACTCTAGTCTAGTCGAAACAACTAACTTTAAGAATGCAGGGTTAACAGCAAGTACGAATAAAAAATGTCCGTAAATAAAATAAATATTTTTAGTATTAACTCAGGTATATTTCTTTGTAATATAGTTTATTGGCCTAATGAGGCTTTTATATTACCTGCAATAAATTGAAATTGAAATTGAAATAGTTGTCACTGTTCGCGCTTTATTCTTAAATTAAATGTTGAAATTTCCATAACAATTTTAATTCCCTCTAGAAACACTGGCCTGTTCCACTAGAAGGGACTAAAGGTCAAGTTACCTTAACATGTTTAGACTTAAAAGTTTAATTTTAACAAGAGTTTATACAAATTAATATTTTTAAACGAACTTGCAGCTATTTAACGATTTAAGGATTGTAATCAGGGACCGAAAATAACGGTTATTTTGAAATTTTAAAACAAAAAAAGCATATAGAAGTAAATACTTTATGAACTTTTCTATGATAAAATATTATGATTTTTAAAGTTTTGATTATTATTTTTTTGATCAAAAACTACAGTTATTTTTTGATTTATATTTTTTAAGCAAAAGTATTTTTATTTTTTTGATTTAAATTTTTTTGAACAAAAATAACAGGTATTTTCTGATTTTTATTTTTTCAATCAAAAATAACAGCTATTTTATGATTTTTATTTTATTGAACAAAAATAACGACTATTTTTTGATTTTTATTTTTTCGAGCAAAAATTAAAGTTATTCTTTACAGAAATGTACGTGTTATAATTATTGAGTTGTCTTAAAATATTTATTTAAATGTGTGATCATCATAGAGATATCTTATAAATATTTAAAGTCAACCAAATAATTATAACACGTACATTTCTTTAACGAATAACTTTTATTTTTGCTCGAAAAAATTAAAATCATAAAATAACTGTTATTTTTGATCGAAAAAATTAAAATCAAAAAATAACTATTATTATTGTTCAAAAAAATAAATATCATAAAATAACTGTTATTTTTGATCGAAAAAAATAAAATCAAAAAATAACTGTTATCATCTGGCTTTTATGAAAAAAGCAATAACTGTTACGGTCCCTGATTTTAATAGACTTGCAAACCCTATAGGGATTGCAATTTCCTTGTATACTTGTAATCGATGATTTAAAAAAAATCTAAGAAAAAACATTAAAGAAAACCCAACTTGCTTAGCGAATGAATGTCAAAGTGAGAGGTGAAGTTTTGTCAACACAATTATTTAAAGTACAAAATTATACATTAAAGTTTGCTGCATTTAATATTAAAATTGCGCAAAGTTTAAATAATATTATTATAATAATATATTGCAAAGAGTGGTGAAAGAGCATAAAATAAGTTTGTCATTCCGTGCATAACAGCAAGAAATATTAATTTAAGACGCCATAAAAAGTTTACAATATATTCTGGATCCTTATGAAATTCTTTATAACTAATTTTAAATATGCATGTCTTTCAGTCTGTCTATATATGGAGAACACGCTCAATTGCGAAAGACGGATAAAAAAAATAATGTTACACAGAAAAAATTCTTCAAAATTGTTTACCAATTAAAGGATTAATCAAAAAATAAAATCAGTTTTAATTAATTAATTTAACAAATTCAACTAATTCAATTAATTTAATTAATTTAATTATTTTAGTTAATTTAATTAATTTAATTAATTTAATTAATTTAATTAATTTAATTAATTTAATTAATTTAATTAATTTAATTAATTTAATTAATTTAATTAATTTAATTAATTTAATTAATTTAATTAATTTAATTAATTTAACAAATTCAACTAATTCAATTAATTTAATTAATTTAATTAGTTTAATTAATTTAATTAATTTAATTAATGACCAATTTTTTGCATGTTTCAAGGGAGCCACTCTTATACTTTGTATGTCTAGCTTTTAATATGTTCACTTTTATGCCACACCTCAAAATCACGCCCCATTTTTCTTTCACACATACATATTACATTCAACCAGGTAGATCAATTTATGGCCTAAGTTTCTCCCGAAATTTGATGTCGGATTAAAAAGCCAGCAGAAGCAAGAATTAAGTAATAGTCAAGCCATAATCAGTGATATGCGATACGGACTTTAAAAGACCATTTATATAAAAAACAAAAAGTGCTGCTTTTGGCGGGTGTCAAATTTTTTTTATACAATTCTAGATATTTCATAGAGATTAAATTTCATTCTGAATCATGCAATTTTCTTTGTTTTGTATGTTGATCTTCCTGGTTTAATGTAATATGTATGGCCCAAAAAGCGACCAGAACTAAAAAAGGAAAAGACCTAAGATTTCTATTGAGCAAAAAAAAAAAAAGTACCCCCTTAAAAAAATTAAAAAAAAAGTTTTAACTTAAAAAAAAAAAACAAAAACAAAATTTTAAAAAAGGATCTTATGTGATTAATATTAAATAAATAAATGTTAAATTTTGACCCCCTCAATCTCAGAAACTTTTTGACCGATCTTGTTGAAAATTTGTGTCTAAACTACTATCCAATAGGACTAATCTGTTTATCGGAAGACATCGATTTCAAAAGTTGGGTCACTTGACATGAAATCCCCCAATGTTTGCTTAATTTCAAAATAATCTACATAGTGAAGCCCTTCTTTCTGTATGTTCAAATCAAATAGATTTACTGGGTATTAAATATGTGCCATATCGCTCTATTATTTTCCCTACGCACCCATGCAAATATATCCAAAAAAAAGAGTTTGGGTGCAACAGTAACCATAAAGTACGAGCTCGATAAATAAATTAGGTATGAATACTTCCTATATACACATTATCAAGTTAAAAATACGCAAATCGGTTAGATTAAAAAATTTAAACAGCTTTTTATTTTCCATTTCCATCATCGGAAACTTTTGTACATTTATAAACTGAAACATTTTTTTAAAACTTTTGCTTTAATTTATATATTTTCTCCACTTCTTATACCCATACCACAATAGTGGAGAGGGTATTATGGATTTGTGCTAATGTTTGTAACACCTTAAAATATTGGCCCTAGACCCACCTTTAATTATACCAATCGAATCACTTTTGAGTCTAATCGTTTAACCTCGGTGACCAATTGACGACGCCAAAACGTGACATTACGCGTTCTAAAAACTTCCCAAGGAATAAAGCCAAATAAGATGTTGTTATGTGGCTCGTGGCACCTTCTTGCTGAAACCACATATCGCCCAGTTCAAAATCTTGAATTGCAAGCCAAAAAAAAAAAGTCGGCAATCATGCAGCTATAGCGCTCTGAGCCGTGGAATCGACAAATTCAGATTATCCGCCACACTTTCACTAGGAGTAGCGATATATACGTCAGTGCGCACATTGCGTTGATGTACAGGCTTGACCATGCAAATTTTATGCAATAATAGTTAAAAACAGCCCAAAAATATCTAATAAAAAATTCTTACAAAGTAGTTAAACATACATTCTTATTTGGGTTGGGGTCATATGCCGGCTGCCAGATTTGACGATTTATCGTAATTTTGAAGACTGTCGTCCAAAAATGGCCCATTGACGATTTTTGAAATGACAAATTTTTACTCATATCTCTAATTCTAAATTCTTAAACTTTTGTAGTAAATTCGGATGCATGACATCCTACACCATACAAGACAAGCAAAGTCATCTGTTGGCAAGCTACGAGAATTGACTGACTTATGTACTACCAAAATGTTTATAAATATTTTTAATTATTAAAAACCGGAATTTTTCATATTTAAAAAACACCTGCCGCTCTTATTTAAGATGGTCTGTAAAAGGACTAAAAACCTGCAGTTTTTGTCAATGGGAGTGCTTTATTATATTCGTCGAGAAACCTTTTTTTAAGGGGATAAAACTGAAAATATCCCTTAAAAAGAATCTGGGAGTGATAGAAGAATAATGACAGCCGGACTGTGCTAAAAACATTTTACTCTGAGTAATTGTCATTTTTTTAATGTATTCGTTACAGATCAGTGTAATGAATTACATAATATACATAAATTTATACCATTCACAGAAAATTCTCCAAAATGAAGATGCAATTTTTTGCGCTAATAAGAAATAAGACCTCCTAATAAACAGAAAATTATTAAAAATTAAATTTAAGATTTTTTGGGTCAATGCAAAAAAAATCTAGAATATCTTGAATTCTTGGTTAGGGTTATAAAAAATCTTATTAAATTACAGCTGAAAAATGCCTGTTATTAAAAACGTTTGTTACAATTTTATTGCACAATATTTCCGGTGAACAAATGAAAACAACACAATCACATATAACATGAAGTTATAATATACATAAACATTTTTTTACCCTACACCACCTTAGGTAGGAATTGAACTATGCGTTTGTGCTTAAGTCCATAAAGCGTCAAAATATTAGTCGACCTTTTAGTTGCCAATTGGCTTCGAAAAATTGCATGAGTCGATTGAGGATGCATATCCGTCCGCCTGGTCGGCTTGCTGCTATTTAAATAATTTGTACATGGTAGGCTGCCAGCATAATGACCCTAAGTATGGTCGATTTTTCTTAGGGTCATTATGCAATGCGTGAAAAATTTCCCAAACGAAAAATCGTCCAGCGTAAACGAAAAATTTCCCAAAAAGTACAAATGGAACTTATATCCAAAAAGTATAAAAAAAGGACCAAAAAATAATAAAAATATGTATTTTCCAAGTTTTATTTAATAATTCTATGGTATAACAGGCTCCGGCTTCGCCAAATAGAGATGTTTGTTAAACCATACGGGAGAAAATCCTTGCGCCCCGCCGAAGGCCTGCTTTGTAGACAAACAGTTAGTTATTCGGGATTTCCGAACGTGGTATTTTAAGTTTTTATTAGCGATTTTAACAAATAAAAATTTTGAAATTACTGTAAATAAATGTTGTTTTAATAGATCCGTTATGTTTTAATATCTCAATGAAGAATTGGTCTAAATAAGAAATCAAAAAATCGCCCAAAAAATGTTTCTAAGCAATGGTAGAATTGAATTATTACCCAAAAGTAACGAAAAATCGCACAAAACGGTTTATATTTCTAAGGTGAAATCACCCAAAAAATTTTATGGATAATTGTTGGGCGATTTTTCACACTTTGATTTGGGCGATTTTACATATGGTCATTTTGCTGGAAGCCTACAAAGTACATGTCGCCATTTTAAAAATGAATCGTTTATTTCCGAAGCCCGTCAAGTGCGCTTTTTTAAATCATCGGACAACTAAAAAAATCATCCAAATTTTTAAATTGATAAACGTTTTCTGTACTAAACGGAAATTGCAAAACAATATACAATCCTTTAAAAGATCAAACAGTTGACGATTTCCTGCATAAGACGAAGTGCCTAAAGTAGTCCATTCATAATTTATAATAATAACATTTTTGAAAAAATTTCAGTTTACAGGTTTCTGAAATAAACGATTCAAATATTTTAATGACATTTGGAACATAAGAATTTCTTTACCCGAGGTCGAAGTTTATTAAAACTGACGAAAGTTGGCCCATTATTTTACTAACTTCCTACACAAATTTTTACGGAATAGAGTTTTTTCTTAAATAACTTTTGATTATGTTAATTATATACAAAAATTAATTACAAAAATCCCACAATTACGACTCCCAAAACTTTATTTCACCGCCATAAATTCCCTATTGGTATTGAGATTAAATATGGCCAAAATATTATTTATACAAACTTGTATGTTATGAACAAATTTTATAAAGGTAAGTTCAGGGGGCTAATATTGGCAGTCGTGATCGAATACTTTTTTCGATTTGAAAGCAATTTTATTTCTAATTATCTTAGTCGATACTGAATGAATCGAAATTATTTTTTCAGTGCTGCAAAGCATTTATTTGAGTTTTCACAATACTGAAAAAATAATTTCGATTCGTTGAGTAGTGACTAAGAGAATAATAAATAAAATTGATTTTAAATAGAAGAAGTATTCTATCACGACTGCCAGAATTAGCCCCCAGAATTGGCCACAAGTCCTTTTGACTATTTCCTCGCATAATTTAATATCATATAGATTTTAGTACTTATATAAAATTTTTCACAAAAGACCAATGATTTAAATCTAAATCTATAACAAAATCTTGGTCGAGAATTTTCCACAGGTTACAAATGGGGACAAGCCACTGGTGTAGGGTATCGTATGTTTTGGCTTGCCCGACTATACTTTCTCACTTGCTTTAAATTCGTATGTGTGTTAAATAAAGATGATTTTATATTAACAAAGTTAAATATTAATAACAATGATGTGTTTGTTGGTAAAACGCCTGGACAGAAAACAAAACATCGTTGTAATTAAATAAATTTTAATTACATTATGAATAAGTAAAAAATCGTGTAACACACACACAAACACATGCAGATTCCTACATAATACAATATTAATAGTCCGCAAGCATTTGCAATCTCGCAGTTCAGAAAAATAGTCGCCATTCAATTAAGACCATTGCCAGTCATATCATCAGACTATCACATCTTCTACAAAAAAAGCTTGTTTACTTATAACTCTCTCTTGGACGAAATTACGACGACACTTCCATCGTTTGGATTTAAGTTGCCTTTTCCTGTTCACGTTCGAAAGATGAAAAATATATAATTTATTGTTGAAAAATAAATGATCTGACTGGTGAAAGGTTTTTTTTAGTAGTAAAAAATTTACGTTAGTCTCTAATTATCATCCAGAAGTAACGAAGAAGACTAAAAAAGTTATAACAAATGCGATTGCATTGCATTTTGTTTTCGTAAAAGTTGTAAAATTATCGTTTATTATATTTAAATGTGAAAAAAGATTGACGCCTTGTCTCTTATAGTTTGGACAAGTCTTCTAAATGCTTGCAGGGTGAGCTCATGTTAATGAATTTAAATATGTGCATCTGTGCATTTGATATTTAAATTAAAGTAAATACTTCAGAGGTAAAAACAAAAATAGCAAACAATTAAAGAGTATAAAAAGTATTTGCATTCATACTTCCAACGGGTCTTTTTTTTAAGTCAGTTTTTTTTTAATTGACCCAAACTAGAAAAAAAATTTTAATAATCTAAGCCAATCGAATAATTTTATTGCACGGATATTTTAATATGATCTTGTTTATGTGACCGCTGCGACAAGCGCATACGTGACGTAACCTTGTAGTCCAATTCTCGTCGAATATTCCCTTCCAAGTGCTTAATCGTTTCTAGTTAATCTGCATAGACCTAGGACTTAATAATATGCCAAGAGAAAATAATCAAATAGCTTCAAAACATATGGACCACTTATTCCAACGACTAAAATTCACCAAGCAGCTAATTTTTCTGGATATAATCGTCTTTCGGCAATGGATTGTGGATTAAAAATACCCTAAAGGGAAGTGAACTGACACCAAAGTAGTCCCGTGATAGGTCTTTGGTGGTAGGGACTGGTTTACTTTATATGAATGTGACCTATCACTGTTACATGGGGTTGCCATTGGAGGGGGTCAATTGACACCTAACAGCCACCATATGACAAGAAACACATCTATTCGCAATGAACATGTTACACAGAAAAAATTATTAAATTTCTCCAATCAACAAATTGGTTCTAAATTCATAATATCAAGCAAACAAGTTGTTGATTTTGCACCTATTACCAAATGATATTGATTACTAAAAATTTTGAAATTTTGAAAAAATATTTTCAATAAGTGATATTTTTAATTTTAATTAAAAAAGTGATCAAAAATCTTTGCCATTTCAAGCAATGTGTTAATTTATTTAATTAAATATTGACAATTCCCAACAACAATTCTACATGTTTAAATTATTTTATTTTAAACGAAAAAAGACAATTAAGATTTTTTGTTCTTTAATTAAAATTTTAATTGAAAATTTATTTCAAAACAACTAAAATGTTAATTAAATCAAAATTAAATTTTAAATTTTCTTTGAACTAAAAAAATAATTGATTCAATTATCACATTAATTAAATTTAAATACTTTTTAAACCATTTTTTTAATTGATAAAACACTTTTTTCTGTGTAAGTGTTAGTTACTATTACAATGGAGTATTATTTCAAAAAAACAAGTCCTAGAAATAAATTTAAGAACCAATTTTTAGAAAGTCCCAAAAAAATGTGTTACACCACCGGTGAATACTGTACTACAATTCATTACTTTTTAAACCTTTTTGTTCTTCATGAACCAGTCAAAGGATAAGTTCTTCTTTCACTGGTCATGAGTTCTTTCTTTTTGTATTCTTTCTATTTTAACAAATCACAGGACCAGTCTGCTGGAACAATCGACACACATTTCCCGCAGGGTATCGCTAAATGCTGAAATTCTGTTAATTGGATAAAGAAAACTTTCGCAACAAATTTAAATTATAATTTCTAAATTGGGCGGAGCGCAAATGACCCCAGGAAACATGGACCCAAAAAGAAAATGAAGAATGGGCCAAAATTTTACATGGGACACAACAACACGCAATTTTGGCGGAATTATTTTGTTTTTTTTTGGGCTCTGTTTAATTTTTTCGTTGGGGTGTTTTTGCATTTTAAGTGAAATTAAAAATTACACCAATATCACGGCATGAAAAATGGCCCCAAATAAAATCACAATTTTTACTTTGGGGCTATTGTTAATTTACTAATATAAATTTAAAATTTTAAGAAATGAAAAATTACCTTAACAAATTTTATATAAAAATTCCTAGAATAGTATCAAAATCTCGATTTCTGAAACCAAAGTGGTGAAAATTCATGCCGTCTATGTAGAGAAGCCTTAGCTAGCGGAGCCAGTGTACGTTATATTATAGAGGAGAAACCCCTGGGAGGGGAAACCCCCTGGGTTTTTTTAAACCAAAACTGTATAATTATTCAGGTTATTAAAAATCAGGAGTCTAATTCTGGCAGTCGTGATCGAATACTTTTTCGGTTCGAAAGGAATTTTATTTTTAAACGAAAAACGTATTTATGACGTACGTCTTCTTAGAACTAATTCAATTTCATATGCGACAATATTGCCATATCATGAGCTACAGTGTAAACCTGATAAATCCATTTTTAGAAGTTATTTTGATACCGTTCAAAAAATAAACAGATCCCGCATCGACTAAGAAATGCATTTACTTCAACTTAAGACTCTACAGAACATAAGAAAATAAACCAATATATAAATATATAATTTTGCGTCCTTAGCTATAAATAGAAAGCATTATAAGCTTTTTGTCTGCCCTGTAAAATTTGCTATAATATAGTTAGCAGGTCTATACTTTAAGGCGACGATATTTAGAAATATATTAAAAAAATAAAATGCAATGTGTAAACAAATTTTTAGGATATTGTTACAGTGTGTTATCTATCGGAACGACTTTTACCTACCGGCTTTTAACTACCAGATTATATTTAACTTTTTTCTGATATACTTAAATGCTTATATTGGGTATTTATAACCTAAAGTTTTCATTTTTGGTATTCGTTCTTTTAGATTAAAACTTGAAGTGATTTTAAATTTATTAAATAAAAGCAATTTTTTTTTTTTTTTTTTGTTTAAAATTCAAAATTCAAAATCTTAGTATATTATTTAAAATAATATCACTTTAACACCCCTTAAAACACACTATAATTAAAAACTTTTGGAAAATAAATTTTCTTCAACTCCTCGTACGTTCGCATTCTGTATACACTGCAGCGTAGAAACTTTTTCGTGATGAAATAAATGAATGAACAAGTGCAAATGTGAAAAAAGAAAATAATTTATAAATTATATGAAATTAAAACTGAGCCCACCCAAATAAGGAAACAAAAATATGACCAAAATTGAAGTTACTTTCATCTTTCTTTCTTTAAAATAAGTAGAAAAAATAAAATATGGAAATGAACATGAACATGGACATTAACATGGACAAGCATTTATAATGAATGACCGAAATGACAACACAAAAAAAAAAAAAACAGAAAAATGCGTTACCATAATAGGACAGATGACAACATTCACTCATTTTGTTGCTTTTTCATTACTGTTTTTAATATAATTTTTTGTTTTATTTTGCTGGACATTGACGCACAACAGAAACATTCAGTGTTTCCAGAGGTAAGAAAAACTAACGCAAACAAAATCTCTCTCTACTTGTACGTTGTCATTTGAAATGCAAAGAAAAGTTATATATAGTAATGAAATGTTATACGCACGCAAAATGTATTTGAAAGATAGTTTTTCTTCAAATAGAGGCATGACTTTTATAAATGGATGGATAGATAGATGAATTAAGGTAAAGAATGATGTCAGCCATCATTTGAAAGAATGAATTCTATTTGAAATTAATTCGATGAAAACCTAAATTCAGCAAGAATTCTTTTAATTTATCATTCTCTTAAATAATTCCTAAGCTTCATCGTGCCTGCTGGATAATTTGTTGAATTAATTCCCAGATAAATTCATTAATGTAGAATGTGCAATTAGTTTCTTTGAATGATTCAAATTTGTTAGAATTAATTTTTAAAACATTTTGAATAGTTCGTTTTTCAAACATAATTAAGTTCTTTAGATAAATTCCTATAAAAAAAACTTTCATTCATTCTACTACAGCGTGGTTCAAAAGAAGATGTATGTTTAGAATTCTTTTAACATTTTTTAACAGTAATTTTTTCTTGTTTTCTTTCAGGATTTTGTGATTAAAAGTTAAGGAATTTAATATATTGTTTTCTATGCCATTGTTTTCTATGAAAATTTAGGGGGAAAATCTTATCTGATTTTATTTGACGATGACCGATGATAAGAAATCTTTTCGATGGCTGATAATCCTTCATTTATGTGTAGTTTGGTGCAAAGCATCATCCGAACGTATAATTGGCCAGTATTAATTTTTGAAGGACGAAGGCCGAGGCAGCCAGTTTCTAATTTTATAATTATTAATACATACATAAATTTACTTTAAATGTTAATAAATAAATAATAACAATATTTTTTGAAAATGTCGTTGTCGATATGGTCACCTCCGAAAAAATTATTTTTAACGCAACTTTTTTTGAACAAATTATGGTTATTTTAATTATTTTATTGTCACCGGCAACCAGATAAGTACTCCATCAAGAGTTCAGAAATATATTTTAGTTGCCTCCAAGCATGTTCTGATTTATAATAGCTTTAATATGTTTACCCAATATAATAGTATGGTGATTTTTCAATCATAGCATGTTGCTGTTGGAATAGGGAAAATGCTAATGGTTATTTTAAGCCATTCAGTTATTAGTGGTTAAGACATTATTGTAGTTATTAATCATAATATGTTCGCAGGTAACTATAAAAGGATTGTGGACTCTTGATGGACGACTAATATTACCGTAATATGATTGCCGGTGACAATAATATAGTTAAAGTAACCATAATATATTAAAAAAATATAGTTAAAAATAGTTTTGTTGGATCTAACCATATCCAAAATATGTGTTTCCTTTATGTGTGGTACATATCGGATGATGTTCGAGAATTTTATTAGGCAAGCTTAGAAAAACCCTCCAAACTTGTGGTTTCAATAAGATGAAGACACAGCTCAAACTGCAGTTGCTTTAATGGATTTGGTAAGAGACATATTCGGCGAACGCATTATTTTGCGCACAAGCAATTTTAACTGACCTCCACGTTCACCAAATTTAACAGCTCCTGGAAGTTTTATTTCAGGACATTTTAAAGAGAGAGTGATTGTTAATAAGACAATAACCATGCCCCAATTAAAAACTAACTTGAAAGGTAATCAGAGAAATTGCACCCGTAATTTTGCGAAAATGTATGGAAAATTTATTAAAAATGACATCTATGTGCGAAGCAGCAAACAGGATTTTCTTTTTTAAAGCTAATGAAAATAAAAAATTTTTAATAATAAAGAAATTTTTAATAATCGCATAAATAAACAAGGTAAAGTGCTATATTCGTTGTTCCGAAGCTTAGATACGCGACACAGACAGCTAGGATATTTCAGGAGTGGGTTTTACATCGGACCTGTGGTCAATTATGAACCGATCCTCACGATTTCTAGTCATATAAAACTGTGACACAGCAAAACTTGTTACAAAAGCATTATTCGCTACGATTTAATGCGAACTAAACGGTTATCCGAGAGTGAAGTTCATATGATGTCTATGGTAATTTATGGACAGATCTTCACAAAATTATACAGTGTGATTCCGACATATATAAAACTGCGACAGTCCAAAATTTATTACAAAAGCATTATTTGTTTCGGTTTCAGGCGTACTAAAGTGTTTTTCGGCAGTGGGCTTTATATGGGGCCTATGCACTGATAGAAAAAGCGTAATAACGCTGATGTATTTTGACATCAGTACTATGAAAAGTTTATTCGTTTTGGACCCAATGACACTTTACATCATTGTGATGTCAGCCTTAACATCATTTGCCCAAAATTGTCATCAGTTTCAAAAAAGTTTAATTACGTCATCAATTAGTTGACACATCGACATCACTGAAATGATGAATCGGAGTCAGTTTTAGAAAACATGTCATCAGTGCGATAACTCAGTAACATCGCACAAACGACTCATTAGGCTCAATTTAATGACAGTTTTTCATTGGCATTGGCCTAAGTCAAAGTTAGAGAAAATTATAATTTACTAACCCGTCACACATGGTTGTTTCACTTTTGTTGTATCCCGCCCTTTGTTAACAGAAGAACTCTAAATGTTAAGACACCAGCAGATGCCCGATATGGTTTTCTTAATTATTCAACTTTGAAAATTTGATGTATTTAATTAAATAATATAAAAAAATAGAATATGGGAATTTTTGCTTCTTGTTTTGCGTTATAAACATGAAAATCATGACAAAATTTTATGATGACATTCGTTCTTTGATTGATGTCACTTTTTGACTCATTTATGCCATTTGTAATAACATTTTTAGTAGAATGTATAATGTTCTTAGTAAACTATGGTATTCATCAGCATTTATCACGAGTGATATAAAACTCAAACTAGTTAAAACTCTTATAGTTCCGAACTTGATGCAGCTTCAAAATATAAATCGCAGAAAGTTATCAATAATTGTGCCAATACAGATTCTAGGACTTCGTACCTAAATATTCGTTACTTAGTTTTTCTTCACCGGGTTATATATTCGCGGGAACGTGGCTCCTCTAGATCTGGTCGCACTTTTAACCTGATTATACCTAACTATATCTATTTATCGTCCTCAAGATTGTTCTTTATTAGTACTGTAAAATTATGAAATAACTTACCCAATTAAATAAAAGCCGATCCCCGTGCATCGTCTTTCAAAATGGCAGTCAAAAAACTTTTTAGTAATTAGTAATTCATTTTTCTTTATTTATATGACTAATTTGTTTATATTACTTAAAATTTTTAATGTAATCATCTCAAAATTAATCATCTTAAATTCAATACTTAAGTTCATTAAAGATCTAATTCGATCAATTATTTACATTTGTTTGATGTGCTTTAAGAGACTTCGAGTCTTATTTGTACTAATTATGGTTTTAATAAATAAAAATGAAAAAAAATTTATGTCACAATTCTGATGTACGTTCATCATCAATATGAAGATGCATTTTTCGATTTTCACGAAATCGTATGACTTATACTCATATAGAATGAGTTTGTGCGAAATTTCAAATCAATATGTGCATTCTGCCACTATTTATGATATTTTGTGTAAGAAAATTCAATCAACCAATCAATTTTTTAGGGTGGATGTTCCACATTTTGATTCATAACTCGTATCCAACTGAACCGATAGTGCTGGATTTCAATTCCAAACTGTTAAGGAACAATTTGACACCAATATTGTTCTTTTCTTTTGAGTCGTTCTCAAGTGAGCGTGATTTCAACAGACGGACAGACAGAAGGACATGACTAAATCGACTTAGAATTACTCAAGGACCCAGAATAAATATACTTTTTTTGGTCTTAGATGAATATTAAAAAAGTTTCACTCTGAATGACAAACTTAGTATACCCTCTTCACAACTAGTTATGGTGGAGGGTATTACAAGTTATAAACATTTTGAAATTAACAGCTCATTCTGCGTTACCCTCTACAAAACAAATAACAAATATTTTTTTTTCAATTTCTATAAGATTTAATTTAAAAGAAGTATTCTAAAAAAAAAAATTAAAAATTTCAAAAGGAATGATAAAAAAAAGTTTTAAAATTCAAATGGCAGAAGATTGAACTATCCAACAGCAATTAATTCCCAGATTATATGAAAGTTTGATTTTAGCAAATTCTCAATTCCATGGGAATTAAATTGAGGAACTGGTAATTTTGCAGTACTTTATATCCTTTTGTAAAGAGAATTCATTCATTTATTCTGTCTAACTATTTAATGATAAAGTAATATTTATTTAAATGGGCATATGTAAACCTCAAAAATGTTTTTAAAGTACATTGAAATGTATTATTAATTTAAATTATACGTCCCGTTAAATACTATTAATGCTTTGTTTTATATTAAATATTCCTGTACTCATATTTTATGCACCCTTTTTTCTTTTTTTCTTTTCTTTTTTTTTTTGTATATGAGTTCCACCCACCACTAGACATTTCTTTTATTGATAAACAATTGTGATTTGTGACAATACGCATTGCAGTTGTACTCATACTCGTACTTGTCTGCGAGTGTATGCATAATATGCTGCCTGATATTGATACGTTTTATTGTTGTTATTATGATTGACAATCAACATATACAAACAAACATCATTCCATTACACAAAAGAAAATCTTACTGTGGGGTTTTTGATTATTTGTAATCACCCAGCTAGCATTTTGTATCGTAATCCCAGCTGGTATTTGAGTGATAGTTGTTTGTACAAGTCAACGAGAGTGTCATTTATGATAGAAAAATTAGCTCATATGAGGTTATTTTGCTCCTAAAAGATTAAATTATGGTACAAAATGCTAGCTGGGCAATAATAGCACTTTAATAATTTTTTGCTAGAAAGTCATTCCGTAAAATGAAGCGTTTTGGTGGGAAATGTTAAAATGAAAAGAGCTTTTGTGGCTAAAACTTATTTGAAAAATATTTTCAATCTGTTTTAGACATTAAAGGAACTCCTGGTCCTTAAAGCTTTTACGGTCAATTTTAACAAGTTCAATTAATATTAACTATCGGTTATAACTGTCAAACATATATTATTAACTGGAAGTTAAAGTAATAGTTAGTTTTAACTGAACTTGATAAAAATTACCGTTAGAAGCATAAAGCTTTTTAGAACCAAAAAGTTATTTTTTGTAATAACATTTTTACAGAACAAAACAGAATAAAAAAGTGTCTGTGCGAATGACAAAAATAATTTGGCGCAATAAACTTTTTACAGTAGCTTTTTGAGGGTGGTGAACGTTTTTTGATAAAAAAAACTGTCTTTTTTGTTGCCAAAAAAAAAAGCTTTTTTTAAAAAAAATTATTTAAGTACAATATATATGTACATTAAAATGTGGTTTTTTTGTCGTTTTGGTTTCTGATAAAAAAAATATTTTTGCAAAAAAATAATATAATAAAGCTTTTATATGAAAAATATTTGTTGGTGAATATTTTTTTTAGCTTTTCTTTTAAATATTTAATAAAGCTTTTTTTACATATGTATTTTTTTGTGAAAAAAAGCTTTTTTGTTTAAATTGTTTTTGGCGAAAAAAGCTTTTTTGGAAAAATTGTTTTTGGCGAAAAAAGCTTTCGGTAAAAATATTCATTTTTTTTTTGTAAAAAAAAGTTTTTTCTAAAAGAAGAGCTTTTAGCTTTCTCGAAACATGTAAGTTAGACCCGAGTTCAACTTTCCGTTCAATCAAGAATAAAAATTATCAAAAAATTTTAATTCATTTCATGTTGTAAAATTTCTTCCATCATTAAAATAATTTATGTGCTGTTTTCACAACACAAGTTTTTTTTTTTTTTTTGGTATAAAATTAAATGATTCCGAAATTATGTGGCCAAGCTTTATTTTTCATAATAGATATTTGTTCGAAATGTTATCTTTGTTCAACAATGTATGCAAAATTTTTTTCAGTAAAGTCGATTATTATAAATCAAATTGTATTTAAAAACCATAAGTCCTACCAGGGAAACAGTTTTCTGCAACTGTGTTGATATAGCGTTGATGACCCATTATGAATCTAACACCACAAAAAACGTGGTTTGGATTTACATATTTATAAACAATTTTTAGCCTTTTAATGGTTGAGGAATAATTTTTCTTTTTATTTTTTGTTTGTTTAAAAATTTGCGACCCGTACACACAAACATCAGCACTTGAAAAATATTTTTTATTCGATGGTTATAGTAAATAAGAGAGAGTTATAATACTCTCGCCGTCTATGGTGATGTAGTGTAGGTATAAGCTTTTTAGTTAAGCTTAAAAAAACAGCTTTTTTTAATGAAAACAAAAAACTTTAACTTCACTGATAGAAAAGGCGTCATAACGCTGATGTATTTTGACATTAGTATTATGACAAGTGCCTTCGTTTTTGACCCCATGTCACTTTACATCACTGTGATGTCAGCCTTAACATCAGTTGGCCAAATTCATTAGTGTGATGAGCAACTGTCATCAAATTAATCATAGTAATTGACCTTATGTGAAATTGAGAGAAAATTATTGTTCACTTACCCGTTGCACATGTTTGTTTCACTTTTGTTGTATTCCGCCCTTTGCTAACAGAAAAACTCTCAATAATAAGTCACCAGAAGCTTGTCCGATATGGTTTTCGTATTAATTATACTTGAAAAATTTGATGTATTTAAATAATTAATTAATAAAAATATAATATGGGAATTTTTGCTTCTAAGTTTACTTTTTAAACATGAAAATAATGTTAATAATATATTACGACATGATATATTATGTCATAACACTCTTATAATAACAACGTTTGTCATCGCACTGATTATAGTTTTTCTGTACTGATGTCAAAATACATTAGCGTTTTGACGCTTTTTCTATTGGTATACACAATATGTGGCTTCGATTTGATGTCACTGTATGACAAAATATGACAAAATTTTAGGATGACGTTTTTCATTGAATTGGTGTCTCTTTTCGCCTCATTGATGCCATTTGTAATAACAATGATGTCACAATTCTGATGTTAAAGCATCATCAATATGAAAACGCATTTTTCTATGAGTGTTGTAATAAAGAGTTATATCTTATTTTAAAGATTTTTTTCTAAGTCCTTTTATTAACAAATTTTTGCAGTGTACACAAGTTGACGCATAATTTTATGGAGCAGTGTGCCAGGTAAACCCAAACTCAGTATTTATGCGTGATTTGGGTTTATGTGTCAGCGAACAATATTACGCTTTTCAATTTTATTCCTCAGATAAATGACACGCCTTCCCATGTGTATTGTACTACCTTTAAAAAAAATATTGAGATAATTTTGTTACGAGTGTGGAGTTGGTGACATTGTAAGTAAAAGTAGTTTCTACCATATTTTACACATTTTATATTTTTTTCTGCCCAGAGCACAGAACAGGTGGGTGGCTACTACACACACAACTTGAGTACGCCAAAGTGCGTTTGTAATATCGAGGGGGATCCACTTTGTTAGTATGTGAGTGTGTGTGTGTATGTGTATGTGTGCGTGCGGTTGCTTTGTCGGTTTGTTCCTTGAATATTAAATTAAAAATTTATAATGCTTGGATTTACTTTATTCGTATACATGTCTTTTAAAGTTGAAGTTTATTGTTGTTTTTGGTTTTTGTTATTGTTTTCATTATTGTTGTCGTTAATTAATTGAAAACATAAGTTACGTGATAATATTTCATTCATTATATTGCTTTCTTTCTCTTATTTTTTAGCATTTTAAATTTTACTGTTCTGTTTTTCTTCTTAAAAAACAAAAAAAAAAATTTTTTTACAAAAAGTTCTTTAAACGTAATATTTTGTTTCCATTTCATAACCTGGGGTTTCATTAATTACAACCAAAAGAAATTTTCTTTAAAGTTCTTTTGGTGGTTAACTCTACTCTGGTGAAGGCCACAAAGAAGTGAGCCAAAAAGGATGCGCTAATTGAAAATGGAACTTGAGAAAAAATTTCTGTAAAAAAGGAATTAAGAGCATTTCGTGGAAACGTATGGTGAAAATATAATTATAAATTAAGTTTTTTTCGGTCAAGTCAAGGAAAATGTTATTATTTTATTTTAACCGATCTTGTATTTAAGATTTATTTTCTAATCTCGAAAAAATATAAATAAAAAATTACAGTAATTTTTATTTAAAAAAAATAAAAATAAGTAAATAACTGTAAATAACTGCAAACAAGACTTTCTGAGTGTTTGTAGGTAATTCTCATTCCCTCTGTAGTTTTGTTTGCTGATAGCTTTGGCTTTTCTAAAATTATTTAGGAGAACGTTTCCTGATGATCTGGCCTAAGCAACCAGTGAAATGCGCATAGGAACAGCTTATCCTCCAACAATAAATTTCAGTATTTTTTATCAATTATTTAAAAAGGGAGTTAAGCACAACAAACAAAATCTTTTAATAAATAATAGTATTCCCACAAACAACTTTGATAATAACTGTTATTTATGTCCAAAAAAATAAAAATTAAAAAATAACCATTTTTTTTGGTCAAAAGAAATAAAAACAAAACTTTCTAAAATCAATACATATGTATATTTTTATCATAGAAATGTTCATAAGGATCAATATGTTATACTCGAATCAGTTTTCCGACATTTACTTCTATTTATATGCTTTTTTTTTGTTTTAAAATTTCAATAAAAAATTTTTATTTTCGGTCCCTGTTTCTAATAGATATTCAACAGTTATACACTGAACTAAAAAGGTTCGTGGATTCAATGAAAATTTACGTTGAGCAAACGAAAAATTTATTAATTCTCGTCCAATGAATTTGTTCGTTGAGACAATGAATGACCGTTCTTAAAAAGATTTGATATTAATTATTTAAAAAACTGTTCGCTAATATAAGAAAAAAGGTTATGAAATAATTAATAAATGCATGTTCATTGAGTCAACGAATCGTACGTAAATTGAAATATCTGAATGATTTTATTTTTCATTATATTAACGAATAACTCACTGAGCCAACGAAAATTATTTTAATAAACGTTGTTCGTTAATATTATGAACACTTTTTGGTTCAGTGTAGCGTTTGATAGATCAACCAGCCCTTTTATTTTTATTTTGGCATACATATTACCATAATTAGGGAATCTGAAAGCACAATTTTATCGTAATATTCACTTTTTTGCTTGAATGGACATTCCAAGAACCAGGTCAAAAGGTTAAAAAATTTCTATTTTTTTACCCTCCACCACCACTAGTGGTGAATGAGTTTGTCATTCCGTGTAAAACTTGTTACTTATACATCTAAGAACCCACAAAGTGTATATATTCTGGATCCTTGAGTAATTCTAAGTCGATTTAGCCATGTCCGTCTGTCCGTCTGTGTGTCCGTCTGTTGAAAACACGCTCACTTTCGAAAAACGCAAAAAAAGAACAAACTTGGTATCAAATTGCCTGTAGCTATCCTAAGCTGTTTGCGATTGAAACCCAGCAACATCGGTTCAGTAGGATCAGAACTATGAATCGAATTGTGGAACCACCACCCTAAATGATTGATAATTTTTATACAAAGACTAACACAAATGGTGGAATAATGTACGGAATGAAATAAAATTTGGCACAAATTCGCTCTATACGACTGAAAATCATACTGTTACATTTCGTGAAGATCGGTTCATAATTGATCATAGATCCTAGTCGCGGAAAATAGTTTAGTACGCCTAAAACTGTAACAAATAACGCTATCATATTAAAATTTCATACGTCACAGTTTTATAGGACCAGAAATAACACTGTAAATTTTTTTTAAGATCGGTCCATAATTTGCACTTGTTTCCCATATAAACTCTACTCCCAGAAAACAGTTTAGTACGCCTAAAACCGTAATAAATAATGCTATCATAATTAAATTTGAAACCGTACAGTTTTGTAGGACTAGAAATCACACTGCTAAATTTCGAGACCCCATATAAACCCTACTCTCGGAAAACAGTTTATTGCGGCTAAGACCAAATAAAGCCCACTTTGGGAAAATAATTAAGTTCGCCTAAAACCATAACAGATATAGATATTGCGGTAAAATTTCTTCCAACTTAGATTCATAGGCCAGAAAAAATATCATGCAATTTTGTGGAATTCACTGTTATTTCACTTATTTCACTGCTGTATTGAAATGTATTCTAATTTATTTTTTGTAAAACCAGAAATCAGTCTTCAGACTTTTGGGATGATTGGTCCATAATTTACCATAAGTCCAATGCAAATTACCCTCCTAATCATTTTAGTTTGGCTAAAACGGTTATGAAACATTATATTTTACTCAAGCCAGTTCGAAGTTCTAACAAGAAATGCATAAAACTTTCTTATTGTTGGTCAATAATTTAATATATGTCTAAGCCGCAACTAATTTTATTGCTGACGTTCGTTTTTGTAAAGTTTAGTTAATAATATATATGTATTTATCATATGGAGCCCGCTCCTGTCGGTGGAAGATAGCAAAGATCCGGCGCTTAAAATTTAACAAGCACCCTTACTCGTTAAATTTTAAGTTCTATCGGTCTTTACTCTTTCCGGGGTAGTGGTATAAAAACTATACCACATATCTACTAATTTGTGCTACATTTGACTTGACTACATTTGCCTGAAAGAGATTTTTATAGGTTTTCTTAAACTTAAAAAATCGAGATGTTTCTGATCGTATGCTGCAAAATGTAACGAAGGAAGAAGTAAAGATGTTTATTAAATCGTTAAAAAACTCAACAGCTCCAGGCTTAGATGGAATAAATGCCATAATGTTAAAAAATATGACAGAAAACTTTTTCACCGTTATCACAAAAATTTTTAATTGGTGCCTTTCCTCGGGATACTGCCCTAAACAATTTAAAAAAGCAAAAGTGGTGCCTTGATAAAGTATTCGAAAAAATAATATTGTGCAGACTAAATGAATTTACTGAAAATAACAACATAATACAAAGAGAGCAATTTGGATTTCGTAAGGAGCATTCAACAATACACCAAATTGAGCGAATGGTTAAATTTATATCAAACAATAAAAGCGTGCGTAAGAGCACTGGTGTAGTACTACTAGACATAGAAAAAACGTTTGACTCCGTGTGGCATAATGGCTTAATATATAAACTAAAAAAATTTGGCTACCCAATTTAATTACAAAAAAATCATTCAAAGTTTTTTATACGATAGATCGTTTGTTGTAGTTGTTGACAATGAATTTTCAACCAACAAAAACATACTTGCAGGGCTATCCAAGGATCGGTATTATCTCCTTTATTGTATTCCATATATATATGTATATCGGATCTTAAAATACTAAAAGACCAATCAATTGCACTGTACGCAGACGACACAGCAATAATAACAACGGGTAAAGTTTCTAATGCAATAGTCAAAAAAATGGAAAAAGGTATCTTACACGCTCAGAAGTTTTTTTACCAATTGGAAAAAATTTCTTTACATTTTTAAAAGGTTTTTATTTATCTTTTTTTTCCTTATTTTGTAAATAATTTAATTTATAAAATATGTATTTTATATGCCCCTAAAAAAAGTTTAATATTTGTTGCAATACTTTTTAGTAAATACTCAAACAATGTATATATGAATATTTGTTATATTTGTAATTGTAATGATGATAGTATATTAATAAATAAAAAAAAAAAAAAAAAAAAAAAAAAAAAAAAAAAAAACATCTGCCAAGCGCAAAGGGAGTTACTCCATTCATTTCTATTGCAATAATTTGTGATAAATAAGATAGTACTAAGCGCTTACAAAATAAGTAACGCCAAAAAAAACTTTTAAAAAGTTATAGTAGTGACAGTATAAAGTATCTGGTATGAAAATCATACCACTGAACATAAGACTGTACTTATAGCAATGGAAAATAACAATTATCTCAAAGACGTTTATTGAAAACTATCGAAAATAAAGTGGAGTTTGATGAAATCCTATCAAATGGTAAGTTAATTATCGATGACATCAAAGACATTAATGATCAAAACAATATCCAGGATCTTTTTGATCACATCATTGCAGTCGATGAATGCATTGATGAATGTAACAATGCGAAATGCAGTGGAGCTAATGATTCATATGAATAATTTGATAGAATATATTTCATTATCCATTTTAACAAGCAGCTTTGTGGTATTCTCTTCACCAAAGTGGAGTAAGAACTATTCAATAAATGTACTTCCTGGCAGGAATCAAGGACCTACAGAGGTTTTTGAAAACATATCATCCCATGGCAATTCCTGCATTTTTAAACAAATTCTTACAGAAGAAAACAAACTTGTATGCTGAACAAACGGGTTAACGCTTCACTCCAACAAATGCGGCAGAAATACATACTTTTATTTGTATTAATGTTTTTATGAACATTAAATACCAGTCCAGTTATAGAAACCACATTATGTAGATGTATCCACTGTAGCAAGACGGGTCGTCAACGAAGAACTCGGTGGATGTTTTCTACTTGCAATATCCCACTTTGTCTAAGCCAAACGAAAACCTGCTATAAAAATTTACCTTATTCTTATGTGCGGTGGTATGAAAATTATACCACATCCTTGCGCGGAGTACAGCGAGAATAACAAATTTTTCAATAAATTAATAAATTACTTTAATAAACCAAACCAAACACTTTTTTCTTTAACTTTCACCGATTCCTTATAGCGTCCCGGAACGAGTTAAAAAAACCCTCTTTTAGTGGGAAACAATGGGTCTCATGCATAAAAACGAGTAAAAGCGCTGAGTTGAGGCAGGTGAGCAATTGCTCGTAAGTCGAGTTCGATCCAACAGCAACAGCTTTTGCTCAATTTCGTATGCATAAAAATGAGTTCAAACCAATTGCAATTACTTGAGCAAAGGGCGATCAGACGTCTAAGTGTTATTGAAGTGCAAATATGTCGTCAAGTGAAAGTGAAGTAGAAGTAGAATCAAATAATAATAATTAAATAGAAACTGACGACATTTCTAAATTTTTAGTAGAAATATAAAACAAAATAAATAATTACTAGAAAAGGATCAATTACCAAGCATTAAAAATAAAAAAGCAAACAATAGAAACAGGTGTAACAAAAATTAAGCAAAAATTTGGCATTGAATTAACAAATATACAAATCTACAAATATACTCATCTCTTTGATTTGTGGTCTTTTTAACCCATTTTGAGCCGGAGTGCACAAATGTTCGAATCGTAAACTAAAAAGTACTTTTTTGGTCTAATTAGGCCCCAATTACCATACAAAACCGTTATCAGAAATTTTGTATCTCCAACCGTTTCCCCAGAAACGACTGTTCGACAAGTCGAACAACGGCCGTAGGCGACAAAAAAAATATATACTACCATACAAAAATAATTTTCAGGTATCGGCAAAAAAAATCATATGTGGAACAAAAACACGATTGCAATGTTTTTTTTTTTAAATATTTATTATATATATTTATTGTCATTAAATTTTCAGTAATTTTAATTACTCTTGCTCCCATTTATGGTAAGCAGCAAAATATTTATTTTCGTGCAAATGGACTTGACACTTAGAGCACATTCTCTGTGTAGGCTTATGACAAAAATTGCAACGCCTGGCATGTTTTTCAGGTTGTGTTATCATTTGGTGATGACCTGACACACGAGGGTGCGGGCGAATCTTAAATGATTTATCTTTAGTAATGTCATCCTTCCCAATATCTTCGTCGTTGTTCTCGTCAGGCGTTAGTAACAAGTTTGTGGCCAGGTCGACCCGAAATGTCAGCTGTGAATTATATTTACGAACAAGCTTCTTATTTACTAAACAATTTAATTTCCAAGCGTTCACAACAGATGACTCTAGAACGGACAACCAAAGTGTCCACCACCACTTCTTTGACCGAATCGAAACACGGTAATTGGAAACTGCATTATCATGAAGATCGACACCGTCCATGAAACTGTTATAGTTTCGGATTATATTGGGCTGCTGCACAATGATTTCACCAGGCTGGCCTTCTCGTTGTTGTTGTCTCCGTGTGGTTGATGTAAGTGGGTAAACTCCGGTGAAGTTTGATAGTAATGTTACCTCACGCTTATCTTGCCAACGACAACATACAATCTTATTAACTTTATCAAACTTTGAATCGATTTCACCTAAAAATATATATAAAAATAATAACATAACCAATATGTATAAATATAATTACCTTTAGGCAATGCTTTGCCCGTCTTCAAATCTGGCGCAGGCTGTCCTAAGCGATTACTTCGCACAGTCCCTGTAGCGCATATACGTTTATCAGCCAATAAACACATCAAATAATGAGAAGTAAAGAAGTTATCGAAATAAAGTTGATAACGGGAAGGATGTTCCAATTTACAAGCCATATCCATGACCACAGAAGCGCCCAGGCCTATATTTTTATCATATTTGTCACTAGATCCACCGTACGGCATCATGTTGAAGATATATCCAGTAGAAGCAGCCATGCACCAAGTCTTGTAGCCAAATTTAATTGGCTTGTTTTTTAAGTACATCTTACAGCTGTGACGTCCAAAATATGGTAACATTTGCTCGTCGATTGACAAATGCTCTTCAAAGACACCGAACTGCATAAATTTTTTGTTTATAACATCAAAAAGTGCACGAACTTTAGTATATTTGTCATTTCGATCCAGGTTATTATTGTCGTGAAAGTGCAGATACTGTTTAATTTTTCTAAACATCGAGCGTGGCATTGTCTGCTTCACAATTGAAGAACCAAGTGTTGGATTAGTAGACCAATAGCATCCAATTTGTGGCAGCTTATTGTAGCCCGACAATATTAAAATTCCAATGAATCTTTTTAAAAGAACTGTATTAAAAGTTTGAGCAAAGTGTTCGTCATTCTTTTGCATAGCGTATCGTTTAGATTCGGTAACAATTAAATCGCAAACCTCATCATCAAACAAACTGAAAAATATATCGGACGCCGTTTTATCTTTGAGCTTATGTTGTACTGCGAGTTGCATATCTTTCAATGGCTCCGGAACATTAACAATATCAAAAGGAAATATAACGGTTTATGAATTCAGTGTGTACTCAAAATACAAAAACAACAGCACGCAACAAAAAAATTCCATGGCAAGCTTTGATGCGCGTAACAAACAAATTTCATGCATTTTCAAAAATTCGAAATTCAAAGAATTTTTTTTTTTGCATAAAATACTCAACGACAAAATACAATAATAAAGTTGTGGCCTACGGCCACTGTTAGACTAGTCGCACATCGAACTTGACGGGTCTCTAAATATACCTGGAGATTCTAAAACTCGGGAAAAGCTTAATGATCGACTATTTTGGACCTTTGCGAACAATAATAAAGTACTTTTTAAAAATTAAAATTTATATATACATATTTTCCATTTTATCCAAACAAAAAGTGTCTATATGCAAGGTATTTTTCAACCCCCCCTGGAGCGGAGCAGAGGGGTGGGGGATAATTGCTATATATTTTTTCTGAACGAAAACTAAATTTCATTTAATATGGTATTACTTTTATGTGTGTCGGAAACACTTAAACACATAAAAAATGGAGGTGAAAAAGAACAATTTTGCTGTTCGACTAGTCGAACAGCGGCTCAAAATGGGTTAATTTTATATAAGCACAATCAATCACTCCAATTGCAAATGGAAAGCAATAATTTGCTTGCAATTCCATTTGAGCATCTTTTATTTCATCTGCATCTTTCGGGAATTTTATCCACTCGCTTGCTTTGGCAGATATAAGTTTCTCTTCTTCCGCAATAGTTCGCGATACAGTTAATTGATGGACTCCAATATCTGTGGCTATACCATTTTGGAATCCAGGATCTGCACAAAATCTTAAATACACTAGAATTTTATCAATGTTGCTGAGATCACCACCACGTGATTTTCTGACTCCTCAAAAAAATAATTAGCCAACCAGCAGATGCTACTATCATCAAACCTATGTTATCATTTTATTATTAATTATATAAAAAAAAATTAATTATTAAGATTAAAAACCTGTATAATTTTTTATCCTCACTTGCTAAATTTATTTTACGCTGTTGATAACATTTTGTATATCTTTGTGGCACAAAATATTCAGCCATGATTCCTTTTTAGTGTACGCGAGTCAACTATAAGGCAGGCTCAACCAAATTTGAGCAAGAGCTCACAAAAGAAAGCAAAAGCTTATTTTTATGCATATGAAAATGAGCACAAGCTCATCTAACTTAGTTCAAACTGAGCAAGACGAGATCAAACGTGAGCAGTGAGTAAAAGCAAACATGCATACGACAAGCACCTTTTACTCAAAAAATCGAGTCCGAGCTCAAGCTCACGTTTTATGCATGAAATCCAATGAGAACGGAGATAAACTTATGCATTGTTCGTTTGTCGAAGTCGCATAATTTGTCGCATATTTATTAACAGATTTTGTTTGTTGTGCTTAATTCCCTTTTTTTTAATTATTGATAAAAATACTGAAATTTATTGTTGGAGGATAAGCTGTTCCTATGCGCATTTCACTTGTTGCTTAGGCCAGATCAGCAGGAAACGTTCTCCTAGATAATTTTAGAAAAGCCAAAAATATCAGTAAATAAGACTACAGAGGGAATGAGCATTATTTACATACACTCAAAAAGTCTTATTTGCAAGGATATCAAAGCTTAAACAAAATACCAAACAATAAATCAGTGATGAGTTTTATCTTTTCTTACATTTCCCGCTACAATTATTTGGAATTCTCCCAACATTAATTGTAGTTGTAAGTGGGTAAAGAAAAAACATATTAAAAACAAAAACAAAGTGCTTTTATTGTTTTCGCAAGAAATCAAAATAAAAACAATTTGCCAGTTCAGTTTTTTATGCACGTGCACTTGCTAAAATTTATTATCAAAGTTGTTTTGTGGGAATACTATTATTTATTAAAAGATTTTGTTTGTTGTATTTGTGTCAAATTCGGAAGCTTTTACTGCTGCGATTCTCCAGATATAAAGAAATCCATATTTTATTTGTATGGGAGGTGCCAATCCTACTTCTCCAATCGACTTGAGGGACCTCTGAACTTCTTCCGAAAAATCTGAAAAAATCTCAAAAATACTCTTCCCGATAGGCTTTTAAACTATGCTTAAATTTTTTTTTTGGGACACACTAATGCATATATACTTTTAGGGTCAAAGATCAATATAGTAGAAATTATAAACGGAATGACAAACTTATATATACCCTTTCCTCTTGTGGTGAAGGGTATAAGAAAGCATTTAGTTATGAACAAATTAAAAGCAAATCCAAAGTAAGAGACTGCAACATATTTTGGTAATATAAACTGTGAAATAGGCTTTAAAATGTCTGGTTGTACACATACAGCAAGTGCATAAAAGGGCTTAACCGAATGATAGAATTTTTTTTTTTTTTTTGAACTGAATTAGTTATTTATCTCTTTCGATTTTAATAATTTTTCTATGGTTAACAGTGTTTTTATTGTTTTCCTAAAAACTTTCAGGTTACATTGAAACATGAAACTATGGCCATCAAATGCTTTGCTCGTGATGTTTGTTTTTAATCGCAAATGATGCCATTTCACCACAAAATGTAAAATCTTTTCTTTGTTCTTATATTTTGTAAGTGTATTTCTTTATATTATTAACACAGGGTCTTCACCTGAGATAATATCTGAGAGAGCGTCGAAAGAATGAGAGACAGTGATGCATTTTGCGTTTTTAATTTTTGGGCCAACATGACGATTTAAAAAGGCCAAAACACCTTTGATAGATATATCCTGCGTATATAGTGGCCAAATAGCATCAGTGATGCTGGCTTGTGGTTAAAAACAAATCAAGACCAGTACAATGAAACAAAACGTCAACAATTGCGATATAGGTAGAGGCCGCTCTGTCGCGCCCCTGAAAAAAAGCTGGGGTAGAGCTATTGATGAGGCTCTGCGTCCCGCAAATCACAGTAAAGCGAATAAAATATTGAAATATAGTTGCACGGTTGAGTTGCTATGGTCCAATACGAGAAAAGAATTAAAGTGATTTTTGGTACTAACTTGATATACATTCTACAAAAAAATTATTTTTATTTAATAAATAAATAGATTTGCCTATACAATTATGAAGTTTTTTTTAACAAACAAGTCACTGTTATAAATAAAATTCGTATTTGAAACAGTGAGAAAATTACATTGAAAAATTTGTAAATGTAGCTAGTTGAATTTCGATCCGAAAGGGCCAAAATAGATTAGAAAATACCACAGGGCCATCAAACATTCAAAACTGCCACAAATGGCCCAATTGTGCCACATTTTGCATCACTGATGAGAGAATACATTTCTTCATGTTAATCTTAATATTAAACAAGGGGAACACGTATCTTATAAGATTTCATAATTATATGAAATTATGACTGATTCTAGTACAGTAAACTTGTATCGTTTTTATTCTTTTTTTTAGTTTTTTGATTTTTTTTTTAGTTTAAAATATTGTGTTTTAAACACTTTTCACAATATTGGCACTATTTGCATTAATAAATTACACATTTTAATAGGGGGGGTGCTTTAATACCATGTGAGATAAGGCCATGATGGCTTTATCTCTCATTCAATAGGGAGATAAGGCCTTTTTTCATTTGAATGGGAGACTAAGCCATCATGGCCTTAGCTCACATAAGCAATATTAGAAAATGACTTTATCTCTCTTTTCAGTTTTGAAGAACTTTTGCTTTTTACATTGATTAATAGTTTTCTTATTTTTATAATTAAGAGGTAAAGATTTTCCCTTTTACGAAATGTTTACATTAGGTGTAAACATTCCGTAAAAGGGAAAATCAACAGTTTTCTTATTTTTATAATTAAGAAGTAATAATAATAATGAAGCAAAATTTGCACACCTTTGTGTAACAAAAGCACTATAAATTTTAGCAATTATACAAAAAAATGGATATTTTAAACATTTTAAGTTTTTATTTTCAATTGGCTATTAACAACAATTTTCAAAAAATATTTGCTTATAATCCTGATTTCGTTTAGAACCGAAAATAATTAAGTTTTAATGTGTTGTTTTCACACAACACTCAAGAAACTGAGTGCTTTTCATATAAATTCTACTACACACTCAATCACTTGTGTTGTGAAAACAGCACATAAGAGCTTAGAGTTAAAAATAAATCAAGCAATGAAAAGGAAAAATATATACTTGATAGTTCGAGAATTGTTTTGTGTTGGAACGAAACGTTTACAATTTAGACAATAATCTACCAATTAAATCCTAAACGCAGTATCATAAAGAGCGAGAGTGTTAATAAAAACTACCATTAACTTTATCTGTATCATAAAAAGTAATTTAAATAAAATACAAATTTAAAAAAAATTTTTTTTTTTTTTTTCAAAAAAATGATTACTAATATTATCATACTATCAATATTTTTAACTTACGCAAACTTTTTTTTGTCAATTTTTGCTATTAACTGTAAACAAGAAAAAAAGCCTAGTCAATAATAAATTAAAAAAAAAAACATTAATTTAATAAGAAATTTCCAAGATTTAACTTTTGTCCTTCCTTCTCATTCTCTATAATTTCCATAAATACTTGCTAAAGATGACACAAACAAGCAGAGATTTTGACTTGTAGGTGTCGATGATGACGATGTCATGCTGCTATAATGGCGCAGAAAAGTTTTATGGACATAATGGTACCACTTGGATGACAAACCAAAAATGGTACATATTTTCATATGCTACATAAATTAAGTTAAAGAGTGGAAAATCCCAAAGTTAAAATCAACTTGTGGCAAATTTTAGAATACAAATTCAATACAAGCAAGTAAGAGTGCTATATTCGGCTATGCCGAATCTAATATACCCTTTACCATGGTGTAATAAGAACATTGGGTCTCATGCATAAAAACGAGTAGAAGCGCTCAGTTGAGGCAGGTTCGATCAAACAGCAACAGCTTTTGCTCAATTTGGTATGCAAAAAAATGAGTTCAAACCAATTGCAATTACTTGAGCATAGGGAGATCAGACGTCTAATTGTTATTGAAGCGCAAACATGTCGTCAAGTGATAAATACAAACTGACGACATTTCTAAATTTTTAGTAGAAAAAATAAAACAAAATAAATATTTACTAGAAAAGGATCAAATACCAAGAATTAAAATTTAAAAAATCTTAAGAAAAAAATTCTTTCTACAAAAATGCAGATTTTGCAAGAAAAACTTGTGGAAAGAAACTTGCAGTTCCATAATTTCAAGTTATGATTATTAATTTTATGTATTTTAGTTAGAATTCACAATCATTAGTTTTAATTATGGTTTAGTTTTAATTAAGGTTATGTTTTAAATTCACAATTATTAGTTTTTAATTGTTAATATAATAATGTCCGTCCGAGTCACTTTAAAGATAACAACTTTTCAACTTTAACAACGTTTATTATCAACGACTTTACAATGACTGACTTCTAAATCTTTTTGTCTTCTTATTCTCCTTTTTCCATTGTCCGTCTGGGTTTCTGTTTTAGGTATGACAGTGCTGGGAAGCTAGGCCTGTCCGTTAAACTACAGTGTCATCCTTCATTAATATGTAATTAATTAAAATTTAATGCCTAATAGTGAATTACATTTATTTCATTTTTGTATAAAAAAGTGAATTGTATTTACGTTTATTATTTTTATAGACCAAAAAAAATTTAATATTTTCATTTATATTTTTTTTATTATAGACTAATTTGATAATAAAATTTGCGATGATCCTCCTTTTGCTTGAAATTTTTTATTCTCACTTGCTAAATTTGTTTTACGCTGTTGATAACATTTTGTATATCTTTGTGGCACAAAATATTCAGCCATGATTCCTTTTTAGTGTACGCGAGTCAACTATAAGGCAGGCTCAACCAAATTTGAGCAAGAGCTCACAAAAGAAAGCAAAAGCTTGTTTTTATGCACATGAAAATTTCAAATTGAGCAAGACGAGATCAAACGCGAGCAGTGAGTAAAAGCAAATACAGTGAGCCACACTCAAAATTTAACGTTGTTTCGAAAATGGAGGAGGTGGCAGAACATATATTTGCGTAACTCAAAAATGATTTAGTTTATTGAATATACTATAAAAACCGAAATTCCGCAATAAAATTACCTTAAAGAAAGGCTAAATCTCCGCTGTCGTTTAAGAAACATATTTTTTTTTTTTTTGGCAAAAAATTTTTATTTATCAAAATTTCGAAATTTTTGTTTCTTCAAAAATAATAAAAAATTGGAAAATGAAGCTACTCTTTAAATTTTTCTAGACGTATAAAACAACGAAGTTGCAAAGTTTATTCAATAATCTTAACTGTTTTTGTGTTACGTCAGCGTACCCGAATTAGGTTAAAGCGCCAGGTGCCCGCTTGCCAACTAGCACAGTGTTATTATTAACACAAAGTTTATGATAATGATTAAAGTGTTCAATTTTGGATGTGGCTCACTGTACATCAAATTTTATTATGAATACGACAAGCACCTTTTACTCAAAAAATCGAGTTCGAGCTCAGGCTCACGTTTTATGCATGAGACCCAATAAGTTAAGTGTAATAAGTTCCCAATAAAAAATGGAGCTTCGAACGAAGCAGGTTTGTAAGGGAGAAACGAAAAAGTTTCGCTTACCATATCGCTAAAAGAAGGGTATTCATTTAGTCGGCCTTTTGCTTAAATCGGTTAATCGCTCGATTATTTAACTGAGGTCTTAGTTTAATCGCTTAATTTTGTTATTGATCGGTTAACCGATTAATATAGTTTTTTTTAATTAAGTAATATCAATGAATAAAAATACATATATCATTTTTTTTTTAGGGTTTATTAGATAAAAAAAAAAAACAAAAACATAAGAAACACAACCATTCTTGAACTAAAACGAGCAAACAAGAAAATATTTCATATCTATTTAATACATATTTTTTAATTAATACATGAATATTATATATTAATTAAAAAAAACTTCGTGATAATTATATTAGTTATTTCAATAGTTTAAGGAGATATTATAAAATTTTGTTGAGGAAATGGAAAGCAAACCATAATTCAGAATATCTAATCTCTCAGTCCTTATTTCTCTAAACATATAAAATCTTCAATTATGTCATTAGAGTACTGTCTTAATTTTTAAAATGCTTAGCTCTTCTAATTGTTTCGGTTAATTTTGTTAAAAGATTGATATGAGAACAAACAAATAACTAAACACATACATATAAGAAGTACATACGTGAAACAAAAAGCTGTTGACAGCAAACACTTATTTAAAATGAAGATCACTGAACACCTTCTTTGTTTGTATGAAAAAAGATTTTCTAAACACATACCTTTTGTATATGAAACGAAACAAATAATTAAAAACAGAAAAAAAGTGTTATCATACTACAAAAAATTAAAAATTTCGCTATATCGGTTAATCGACTGCAATTAACCGATTAAACCGTTAATCGAAAATAGCCAATTTTAAATAAACCGATCAGTTAATCGGGTAGTAATGAACACCCTAATTTTTACACAGAAAGTACTTTATCCACCGCATATGAAAATTGGTGAATATGACGGTTGGCGCACTGAATTTTTTGTTCCCATTACTCTTTTATATGCTGCCTTACAAACCTGCTTCGTAGTAAGGGAATGTCCTGGCTCTCTAAATTGTATATATATATTTTTTTAATTTATAAATAATTCGTTCACTTACCATACTGCATATCTTATTGCGTAGCGCATAATTGTGTGCTTCCTTTTAAAATGTACCATTAGTTAATTCTTGTGGTGACATGTGTGTTTTATATACTTTACAAATTTATAATAATTTTACTTGAGAATATTTAATTTATACATAAAATAAGTTTTGTTTTATCTTTCAAATAATTAAAAAATTGGATTTTTGAATTGTTAACACAATATAAATTTATTATTTCCTAAATAAAATGTTATATAAAAATATATTACTACCATAAAATTGGCGATCCTGCCATATAAGAAATATTTAATAAATAAAGCAAACAATGCAAAATTATGCAAAATTATAATTAAAAAGCTCTGAAAAATATAAAACATAACAATATTCATTGTGCAACTAGGCAATCATCAAGCTAATTTTCAACAAGATTTGTAATCAAGATACAATTGTTTTGGTCAAGATACTGCAAGATAATTTTTTTTTTAAAAAAGGTATCAAAAAGAAGTAAGCAACTACCAATTTTTAGAGTTTGCTGTTTAATGTCAGAATTGAATATAAATTTAATTGGACTATTTTGAGAAGCTACATCTGCAAATTGGGATTAAATATTGGTATATATACATAAATATATTATAAATACTATAGTTTACATTTTATAAATATTATCGCTATACATTGTGAACTCTCCAACCGAAAATGGTACCAATTCGTTCACCCACACGCAATGTTATTCAAACGCAAAACAATATAAATAGCACACAACAAATATCAAACACTGACATAACTCAAGAAAGTCAAAATTCACATTTGCTAGATCAAAATGTTCCTAATATTTCCCAATCAAATTTCGAACTTTTTGCGACTTCAGTTAAGCTCCCTCAGTTTTGGGCAAATTGCCCTGATGCTTGGTTTGTTCATGCAGAGATGCAGTTTACCACCAAAGGGATTTCTTTAGACAGAACTAAATACGAATATATCATTACTGCACTACCTCAAGAGGTAATAGTAACAGTGCTAGACATTATTCAAAATCCGCCTTCTTCAAATTTATACAATAACTTAAAGAAGTTATTAATTGAACGTCATTCCCTTAGTGAAACCTCTCGTTTAGAGAAAATTTTATCTGATAGTGAAATTGGCAATAGGAAGCCATCCGAATTCTTTCGTTCACTGTCGCTTTTAGCTGGAAATAGTTTTGGTCCAGATATTTTAAAAAAGCTATGGTTGAGAAAGCTCCCAAAAAGTCTTAATGTAGCTTTAACTGGATCTAATCATAGTGACATTAACGAGCTCATACAATTAGCTGATAAAATTTGGGAGGTTATGTTTAATGGTGAAGTAGCAAATATTAATGAACATAAAACCAATATTGAAAACGTTGTTCATAATTTAACAAAAACTTTGTGCGAAAATATGTCGAAATTATGCTTGGAAGTGAATTCTCTCAAACAAGAATTAAATGACAGACAATCGCGACCAATTTATAGAAATAATTATAATAGGAGAAATTCTCGTTCAAGATTTCGTTCAACCAGTAAAGACTGGGTATGTAGATATCACTACCGATTCGGGGATAAGGCTATACGTTGTGAGCAACCGTGTTCATTTTCAAAGAAATCGTCAAACTAATTAATCCCGTTGTCGAGGCGACAGACAATGGTGATTATACTTTTTTATCCCGTCGCCTTTTCATTTTTGATAAAATTAATAAATTACGTTTTTTGATAGATAGCGGAGCAGAGGTTTCGGTCTTACCCGTTGCAAAATTTAAAGGTAATAACAAGTTATCTGACATTAATTTAACCGCAGCCAACGGGTCTAATATTTCTACATACGGTAAAAGGCTTCTTAATATTAATTTAGGTCTGCGGCGAGAGTTTCCTTTTGTATTTATCATTGCCAATATTTCGAAACCTATCATTGGCGCAGATTTTCTGTGTAATTAGTGGATGTAAAACATAAACAGCTAATCGACCCACTTACAAACTTAACAGTAAATGCAATATCGTCTACTTGCAATATATCATTACCGAAGCTATTTGCAGTTGATAATAGATATACGAAATTGTTAAAAGAATATCCGTCACTAACTTCTGAACCAGACTATACAAAGCCTGTAAAACATTCTACTGTTCATAGATTAATTACTGAAGGCCCTTTACCATATACCAAACCTAGAAGACTAGACCCATTAAAATATGAAGTTGCTAGGTCAGAATTCGAATTTTTAGTTAAATCGGGAATTTGTAGACCGTCTAACTCTTGTGTTGCTTCAGCTCTCCATCTTGTTCCAAAAAAGGATCCAAATGATTGGCGTCCTTGTGGCGATTTTAGACGCCTTAACACTGTAACAGTTCCCGATCGATTTCCATTACCACATATTCATGATCTTAATTTTAACATGAGGAATAAGAAAGTATTTTCGAAATTAGACTTAATCCGCGCTTATCATCAAATTTCTATGGCTAAGGAAGATGTTTACAAAACGGCAATAACTACGCCATTCGGTATGTTCGAATTCCTGCGAATGCCATTCGGTTTAAGAAACTCAGCTCAAACATTCCAACGTTTCATAAGTGAAGTATTTAGAGGATTAGATTTTGTTTTTGCTTATATTGATGACGTTTTAGTAGCTAGCGAAAACGAAGAACAGCATTTCGAACATTTAAAAGAGGTTTTTGGACGACTGGATGAATATGGTTTAAATATTAAACCAGGAAAATGCATTTTTGGAGTTGACAATGTAGATTTTTTGAGTCATAATTTATCAGAGAAAGGCATTAAGCCTTCAGAGGAGAAGGTAACTGCTATCAGAGATTTTGAGAGGCCAATATCTGTTAAGCAAATGCAGAAATTCTTGGGAATGATAAATTATTATCATCGTTATATACCAAAATTAGCTGACAAAACTGTTATTTTATATGAATTAATGAACAAAGCTATTAAGAACAAAAATAAAAATATAGACTGGGATGATAACGCTCTTGAGATTTTTAACGAAATTAAAAATAACTTTGCATCACGTGTATTATTAAATCATTTTAATAAAGATGCAGAATTAACTTTAACGGTCGACGCTTCGAATATTGCAGTGGGGGGTGTATTACATCAGGTTTTTAATGGTATAATTGAACCGTTAGCGTTTTTCTCAAAAAAACTTACCCCCGCTGAAATCAAGTACAGTTCATTTGATCGGGAATTACTTGCTATTTATTTAAACATTAAACATTTTAGGTATTTATTAGAAGGTCGCTCGTTTGTGGTTTTTACAGACCACAAACCCTTAACGTGTGCCATGAATTCAAAAACTGAAAGAAGTCCAAGACAGACTAGACATCTGGAATATATTGCACAATTTACTACAGATATTCGATATATTAGGGGTGAATCTAATGTTGTAGCCGATAGTCTTTCCAGACCTTTTGATATTGATATTATAGATGATGGTGAATTAAATTTACGAATTTTACACAGAGAACAACAAAACGATTCGGAAATAAAAAGTTTAACAGAAAATAGAAACGTATCGTATAATCTTAAATTAATAAAAGTACCACTAGTTAACTCAGAAATTTGGTGTGAAATATCACATAATAAAACTAGACCCTATGTGCCTGTAAGTCTTAGGAAACTTGTATTTTCAAAATTACATGGTATTTCTCACCCGGGTACCCGTTCAACAAAACGTTTAATATCTGGAAAATATTTTTGGTTAAATATGAGTAAGCAAATAAACCAATGGTCGAAAGAGTGTATAAATTGTCAACAGTCCAAAGTACACAAACATACAAAATCTCCTGTAATTAAAATACCCATACCAAAAGGTCGTTTTGAACATATACATTTAGATATTGTTGGACCACTGCCTCCATCTAATGGTTATAGATATCTACTAACTTTAATAGATCGGTTCACTCGATGGCCTGAGGCATATCCATTAAGAGATATAAATACAAAAACTGTAGTAGATACATTTATACGCAATTACATTTCAAGATTCGGCGTACCATTGAAAATAACCACAGACAGAGGTAGTCAATTCACTTCGTACATGTTTTCGGAATTATCAAAGTTTTTGGGTAGTCATAATATTACTACTTCATCGTATCATCCTCAAGCTAATGGTATTATCGAAAGATTTCATAGACAAATTAAGGCTACATTAATGTGCAGAGCTGATTCATCAAAATGGTATGATGAACTTCCAATAGCCCTACTAGGACTACGTTCCACTTATAAAGAGGATTTAAAATCCACTCCAGCTGAGATGACATATGGGCAAAATATTCGAATACCAGGAGAAATTGTGGTTCATGAAAATCAATTCGATGCATCCGATATTTTGTTCAAGTTAAAAGATCATTTTAAAAATGTTAGATCAAACATTGTGCATCATACGGATTCTGAATCAGGTTTTTATATTCCAAAGAGCTTACAAAGCTGTAAATTTGTATTTCTGCGAGTTAACAATAAAAGATCTTTACAACAACCGTATGAGGGGCCATACAAAGTCGTAGAAAAAAGCAAGAAATGTTTTAAGATTGAGAAAGATAGAGAAATAATATCAGTACCAATTGATCGACTTAAACCAGCTATTACAGAAAATTCCTTAGATAATGTTAAGAATACTAATACACTGACTAAAAAATCAAAACATGTTACTTTCAATTTGTTGGACATTGGTTTGTTTTCGGAGGGGGAGTAATGTGGTGACATGTGTGTTTTATATACTTTACAAATTTATAATAATTTTACTTGAGAATATTTAATTTATACATAAAATAAGTTTTGTTTTATCTTTCAAATAATTAAAAAATTGGATTTTTGAATTGTTAACACAATATAAATTTATTATTTCCTAAATAAAATTTTATATAAAAATATATTACTACCATAATTCTAAAATAAAAAAAACCAAAAAAAAAGTAAAGAATACAAAAAAATTTAATTTATTCACCATCTCAAAAAAACAATTTATTGGGATTATATAATGCCGGATTATATACTGCCGGTAAACGAAACTTGTGAAACATACTACACAAGTAAACTGTGCAATATTTTATTTTTAATATATATAAGAACATGCTCAAATAAAAAAAAAACAAAATATTTTTTTTTTTACTCACATTCCAACTTTCATGAGTCTATTGCTGCTAATACGCCATAATTTAGGCGATTATTTGCATAATTCTAGGAACCCTTTCCAGAAAATTTTTTTCCGCACAAATTTTTTTGATGTCATCTCTTAAAAACCGAGACAAAACTGAACTACGTAATCTTTGAAAATGTACAATGGAAAATCGCCGTAATTTTCTGAAAATGTAGGTATTAGTTAAAAACCATATGATGCAATTCTTAAAAAACAACAGTATTGTACGCAATTGAGCAACGGTTAAAATGTTGAATTTTATTATAAAAGGGATCTTAAAAATATCGAATTCGATAGTCGTAAATAAATATCGATCTATCGATATATGGGTATTTTTAATATCGGCGATATATATCGATAATAATTTTTTTAAATATCGATATATCGAAAGTTGCCCATCCCTATTAGTGCTTCGAAAAATAAGAAAAAATTTTATTTGGTTATATAAATTCTGTTCTTAAGATATAAATAAATTTCTTTTTTCTGACATGCCCACTTCTCCACTACCGCCCATATTTTTTCGGATATTGTGTATTGATAACCAGGATGTTTGTACCTAATTTTGGAAACTTTGTCTCTTGCCGTTCTCCAGATAATGGGAAAATATTATAGTGGCAGTTGTGGTTTTTTGATCATATTTCAGCTATTTATTGACCGATCTGGCTTAATTTCAATACCAAAATTTAACAGAACAGATGTGACAGAGATATATAACAACTAAGTTCCCATCATATCTAGGATTTTAGGAAAACCCATTTAAACCGACAGACAGACAGATGGTTAGACGTATATCGTTAAATGAACTTAGCTAGTCATAAGGACCTAGAAGGGTCCTTAATATTGCAGAAAATACAAACGTAATGACAAAGTTACATATACCATTTTACCTTTAGTGAAGGGGATAAAAACAAGGCATATGCCTATACATCTGTTTAAGAGCAACTAGATTTTATTTATATCCATTTAAGAACTAAGAAAAAATAATCTTTTAATCTGTTTAACTTTGTAGATTTATATTTCTAAACAAGATCCCAAAGGTCCAAGGGAGTTGTTATATGTTGCACTTACATTTTTAACAAATCATATCAAGATAGAGATCTTTTTATGAGCTTATTTGAGTGCTTGTTTAACGATTTTATGAGATAGATAAAAACTGTAATGCATAACAAATTAAAAAAAAAAGATATTACTAGTTCCACTAGTTAAGAAGATTACTTTTCAAAAATAAACAGTTGAAACCTTTAAGACTAGTGTTGATTGCCAGCCACAGTGGGGCAGCATTACAAATTTAAGAATATACTACAGTAATCCCTTGATTAACGTTTCCTCGAATAACGTTGTTTCGGTTTGCGTCGGCAAATTTCTAGTGACTACATACAAAATTTAATTTGCGTCGCCATACGATTTCCGTCTTTAGATTTTTTGTGCCTTATTAAATCGATTTGCGACGCCATTCGGTTTACGTCGCATCAATTGCTTAGGTTTTATAAGCAAAAAGCGGAGAATCACAGTATTTATTTGAAATGTGCTTTTAAGTTTTTTCATGCATGTGTAGCTATTCCTATCTAAACATGAATACATTTTTGTTTTTCTTGTCAAACACAACGGACACGTAGTGAATAGGGATGCGTTTGTGCTAATGTTTGTAACGCCTTAAAATATTGTTCCTAGACCCTACTTTTAGTAGAATCATTTTTTCAATCGATCTAACGATATCCGTTCGTTCGGCTGGCTTGCAGGTTGTCAATGGAAACATTGTACGCAAATTACAGTTCGCAATTTTGCAGATAATTTCATGAAATTTGATATACATGCCTCTTGAAAATGGTGAGTATCGGTTAATAATTTCACATAGCCCCCACACAAGATTTTTTTCGGAATTGAGTATTTGTACCCATGAACCAACTTATTATAGTGGTATTAAGCATAAATTTGGTCCAAACTTATTTCATTGCAATTAAGATCATCTTAAAAAATTATGTTGGAATTGGTCCATATTTTACCAAAGTGCCCATACAAAAACTATACCGAAAATATCTTTCTTATAAATGTTGGTATTGATACACAGAAAAAAGTGTTTTATCAATTAAAAAAATGGTTTAAAAAGTATTTATATTTAATTAATGTGATAATTGAATCAAATATTATTTTAGTTGAAAGAAAATTAAAAATTTAATTTTGATTTAAACAACATTTTAGTTGTTTTGAAATAAATTTTTAATTAAATAACAAACAACCTTAATTGACTTTTTTCGGTTAAAATAAAATAATTTAAACATGTAGAATTGTTGTTGGGAATTGTCAATATTTATTTAAATAAATTAACACATTGTTTGAAATGGCAAAGTTTTTTGATCAGTTTTTTAATTAAAATTAAAAATATTATTTATTGAAAATATTTTTTCAAAATATTAAAATTTTTAGTAATCAATATAATAATTTTGGTAATAGGTGCAAAATCAACAAATTGTTTGCTTGATATTATGAATTTGGAATAAATTTGGTGATTGGAGAAATTCAATAATTTTTTTCTGTGTACAAAATTTATCAAATAGATATTGGGTATTATTCAGGGACCGTAACAGTTATTCCTTTTTTCATAAAAGTCAGTTGATAACAGTTATTTTTTGATTTTTATTTTTTTGAACAAAAATAACAGTTATTTTTTGATTTTTATTTTTTTGAACAAAAATAACAGTTATTTTTTGATTTTTATTTTTTCGATCAAAAATGAAAGTTATTCTTTAAAGAAATGTACTTGTTATAATTATTTGGTTGACTTTAAATATTTATAAGATATCCCAATGATGATCACACATTCAATTAAATATTTAAAGACAACTCAATAATTATAACACGTACATTTCTGTAAAGAATAACTTTTATTTTTGCTCGAAAAAATAAAAATCAACAAAAGAAATTGCTATTTTTGTTCAATAAAATAAAAATCATAAAATAACTGTAATTTTTGATCGAAAAAATAAAAATCAAAACTTTAAAAATCCTAATATTTTATCATAGAAAAATTCATAAGGATCAATATGGTATACTTGAATCAGTTTGCCAGTATTTGCTTCTATATGCTTTTTTGTTTTAAAATTTCAAAATAAGTGTTATATTCGGTCCCTGGAATTATTTCTTTTAATAAGCAACTTTATTATATTCCACATTTTTTATTTTTCGAATTTATTCTATGAGTTAAAATTCAGTTATGTATTTTATAGAGCTTTTTGTAATAGAATAAATTCGTAAAATAAAAAATGTTGAATACAAAATTTATCGAAAAACACTTTAACGATAGCTTCTATGACTGGCAAAACGTGGTGTTTGTAGATTCAAAATTAACTTTTGGTCCAATATAATCCCTTTTTTATCTAAAATCATTTAAACTAATCTCTTATAGATGAAAATATAATCCGGCTTTTACATGAATCTTAACCTCGTAACATAATTTTTTCTTGCGGGTCCCTGATTGCCCATGGGTCTTGAAAATTTGTTTTTAAATATACTTTCTTACTTTAATTCTGTAAATGTTTTGTAACTTGTTTATAAATGAGCAATACTTTAGACGTAATTTTTCAGTTTTTAATAAAGGTACATTTTATAGAACACATTTGAGCATGTTTAAATTCGATTTACGTTGTTTCAATGTACGCCGTCATTTGCGGGAACCAATTGCGACGTAAATCGAGGGACTACTGTATTGATAAGAAAATTTGGTGTAGAAAAAGTATTTGTATTTTTGTTACAGTTTTGATGGTAAAATCAATATATCGGTAATGCTCTCAAATAGGGGCATCGTGAATATTTTTTTTCAGATTGATTTAAAGAAGACTTCAGCATTTTTAAGGCACACTCAACGGATAATCCGAGGGTAATCCATTAGGGGCATTTCGATATTTTTCAATCATCTGAAAGGATTATTTGATAAAAGTTTTTATATTTAAATATGTATATAGGCGGAAATGCAGTTTCTACTTGTTATGCTTAATAGGGATGGGCAATAAATATCGATATATCAAAATATCGATATATTAAAAAATTATGATCGTTATATATAGCCGATATTAAAAATACCAATATATCGATACATCGATATTTATCTTCGTCTATCGAATTCGATATTCTTAAGATCACTTTATAATAAAATTCAACATTTTAACCGTTGCTCAACTGCTTGCAATACTGTTGTTTTTTAAGAATTGCATCATATGTTTTTGATTAAAAATTCCCCGGTAGTTTTATCCCTTCTCCCATTTTTTCTATTTAAAAAATGTGAAAAGGGAAAAAAGTCCAGGGGAATTTTTATTCACAGATGGGCCGTACACCTCTCGAGTTTTCATTCGATAGGTCAGCGTCGTATGCAGAAAAATACGATAGTTCACTCGATACTATAGTTAACTCGTTATCGATATTTGATCAATAGATCAATACAATAATTTACCCATATCCGTAATTTTGGTAACCTATCAAAAAAGGTACATTTTCACCTTTAACCTAAATCGCCTGATTAATTTTTAAAATTCAGTAAAAATTATCTCACCTTAAGAACATTTCGTCATTGTTATTAATATTTAGTTGCAGATTTTGTAAAATTTATTTTATTTACCTGAAAAGAAAAAAAAATTATATATTGAATAATGATGTATTTATGTTTATTTAAAATTTTATAATTTATCACAGAAAAAGATAAACAAAAACATGTCTGTCATTGTCAACTAATTAAATAATTGTTTTAACATCAATTTAATATTGAATTTTTTTCAACGAAAACTAATTACTTTAATAGTGTCACTAATTAATGTTCAAGTATTTAACAATTTTTTAATTTAAACACATTTTAAGCAAAAATATTTAAATAAATCAAATAAATTTCAAATTAAAAACAAAATTACTTTTCGCAAAGAAGCTTTTCAAGGAAGTGAAATAAAAAAAAAAGATGTTATTTTTTCCTTTTAACCAGTAAAATAATGACAATTTTTTACAAAATTCCTTGAACTGACCACATCATTTTGAAATACTTCACATAAAATAATGTGTTAAAATGTTTTGTTAAAGATAATTTAAAAAAACAATAATGATACAGCAATTAAATATTTTTAACAAGAATTTTAATTAAATTTTTTTTATAAACATTATTGAAAAACAAAACAAACAAAAAAAAAACGAGTAAAAATTCCCAAACAAGAAAATGGAATGACATCCTTCTAAAAAAATAGAACTTATGACCAAAGATTAATTTTTTATGGAAAATATTTGTTTTTGAACAACACAAAAACAGCAAAATTAAACATATGAATAATAAAACTATAAATATATGATTGTCTGTATGTAAGTATGTATGTATATTTGTAATAATAAAAACATTTAAAGAATTTTAACAAATTCAAAAAAAAAAAAAAAAAAAACACAACAAATAAAAAATAAATAACGAAAAAATTGTGATAACAATCTCAAAAGAACTTTCACCAGAACAATTTTAATTTCATATGGAGACCGCAGATTGCTCACAATCGTACAAACGCTATGGATGTAAATAAAAAAAAGAACATGTGACTAATACAAAAACAATTATTTACAAAATGTTTTTACCCAGCGGGAAAACTGAGAAGACCTTCTTACTTTAGGCCTTATTAAAGGCCTTCTTAAAAATTAGTTTGATTTACTTACCATTATTATCTAACTGCTAAAGAATACCTCATAAAAGGCCTCGGCCTTTTGATACAAAAGATAAGGTACACTTTCTACACTCGCTTCTATAAGAAGGGAGAAAAGAAGGACAAAATTTTTTTTTTTTTTCAAAAGTAAAAGAATTATATTTATTTCCAGTTGCCATGTACCTGCCAAAGAAGCGAGGGCGAAAGGCCTACCCCACAATGACAACGTGTGTAAAACGATATGAGTACAGAATAGAGCGAGCAGGCTTTGTACATTAGAGCGACTCACCAAAAAAAGTGCTCGATGTACCCTCCTAAAAATTAACCTTGGTCTTTTTTAAGACGAAACAGATTCTCAAATTAACAAAACATGAAAAAATAGACCCTTTTCCAAAATGGTCCAATCACGAGAGGTCAAATCTTGAGCCGAAATATTTTAAATGTCATCTTGAAAAAGTGTAAGGTTCATATTGAGGGGGTACACTTTGCACGAATTTCGCTTCCATACAAATTGAGTCGCTCTATTGTACAATCAAAAGAAGACCACCGTACTCTTCCTTTTTCCCGCTGGGTACTTATCTCACATATTGGTAAATTTATGGCCTACATTTTGCCTATGGGATTACTTAACTTTATATATCGTTTAACACTTATTAACTAAATTAATTTCTAGTTGAGTTCTGTTGTAATTCAGTTCTAGTTCAGATCTTCTTTAGATCTTATTTAGTTCTAGTTCAGCAGTTAGAATATTTCAGGAGTGGGGGTTATATGGCTTGTTCACGGAAGGATGTTTATCAGGTTATATGATTATTTAGTGTTATTAACAACAAAAAAATACATTTACTTATTTTTTTTAAATATATTTTGTTGCTGTTAATATAACTTCATAACCATATAACCTGATAATCCACCATCAGTGAGCAACCCAATAATATCCTCTCCGCATTTAGCAGTGTGGGTATAAAAAGTAAGAGCAGAAGTGGTTCCGCACCTCGAAATTTTTTCATTCTATATAAAAATATTTGAAACTGACATACATATTTTTGTAGAAATATAATCAATAGGGTTGTTCATGGAAGGCTGGTTATCAGGTTATTTAGTTATATTCACAACAACAAAATACATTTAGGCCCTAATCATGTAAAACGCAACGCAACGCCAAAGAATTACATTAAAAGCAAAAACAATGTCATAAATATTTTGTAATTTTGTTGTTGCTTTCTACAGAAATTCACATTGCGTTTTTAAATTTCAAACTCTGCAAACAGCTTGTGGCGTTGAAAATTTTAAAACGGTAAATGAATTTCTGTAGAAACCCAGCAAAAACTTTATTACCTGGTAAGTTAGCAAGTAACATTGGAGACATATGAACACTACTTATTTTTCGGCTGAATAACTACTTATTTTTGTTCGAGTTGTCCACAGAATTCAGTAGTTACAATACACTTACTAGAAGTCACAAAATATCTAGTTATTATTTAACTACCAGTAAGTTGAATTGTAAGTACTTACAATATACTTACTATAAGCCAAAAAATAACCTGTTTTTATTTAATTGGCGCTAGTTAACAGACCTTATAAGTAGTTATGGAGCTAGTTACTAGTAAGTTAATATTAAGTATTGCAAACAAGACAACTAATAAGTAGTTATTCAGCTGATTATTAGTAAGCAAATATTCATAACTGAAAATAATAGTAGTGAAAAGTACTTACTGAGGTCATTACTAGCAAGTACTTATTGAGGTTTTCAGAATAATGACAATTGTAATGACAACTACTTACCAGGTAACGTATGAAATAACTACGACCTATTACCAAAATTCAAAAAGTTTTTCCATTGTTTTTGCTTTTAATAGGTGTGTTCATTTACTTGCAAGGAGAGAGTAAGTAGGAATTTAAAGAAATTGCTTTCAAAAATACTAAAAAGTAAATGAACACTTTGCCAGCCAAAATTTGCAAGTTAAAGTAGTGACGAATTATTCTAAGACTTGGGAAAATATAAAACATTACGGTAAAATAATGTGATTTTATTAATTTATCTTTACCTATTTGTTTATGTTGAAAAAATGAGTCATGAATTAGATTTTGTTTTTATTTAGGAGGGGAAAGGAGTATTCGGGTTTTCATCAATAATAAAAGATAAAAAAAACCCTTAGTTAACAATAAAAGTATTTATAAGGCAAAACAAAATATTTAATTTAACAATCTATGTATAACCTATGTATATAATATTTTAACGTCACAGACTGACTGACATATTCATCTTAGCACAGCCTTAACGCCGTGAGTTATAAGGTTGAAATTTGAACCGGGTGCTGGTCTCTCGCTAAATCGATCGAGAAAAAATATGAAAAATGGTGAAATGCGGGACTTTATATATCTTTGTTTTACTTTATCGTTCTACATGTGGTACCTTTTTAATTTTCTATAATATATATTAGAAACATAAAATTATAGGTGGAGGGTCCTGAGCAGTGATGGAAAATTCAGTACTATGGTACTATTTTCAGTACTTTTTTCTTTTAAAAATACCACGGTACCCCCATGTCCGTTTAAGTATTATTTTTCTTGTTATGCTTCTTTGTTTAGAAATTTAGCTTTGCTATTTTTTTTAACATTGACAACTACGGCTGAAATTCCAACTCCGAATCCTAATCTCCCTGTTTAATTTCTCACTGCTAATTTTCCACTTAGCTTCTATTCTTTATGAGCACACACAATATCTGCATTTAAGAAATCTGCTAAATGTATATGAGATTGCAATTATTTGACTTTAAACTCTTTTTTATGCAGTACCTTTTAAATGGTTAAATATAGCAAGAAAATGATTCTGTAAAAATTTAGAATCAATATTTTATATATTGCATCGCCAATATCGAAGTATTTTTATTTGGGAATATATTAGAACATTTTTCTAAATATTTTATGCCGAAAAGTTTTGGAGTCGGAGTCGCGAGTGTTTGTGGGTACTTCGACTCCGGTGCAAACACCTCAACTCCGACTCTAGAACTCCGATTCCACAGCCCTGTTGACAACATTGCCTACACAAAATGTATTGTTCTTTTTTCGTTCATGTTTTTATACCCTTCACCGAATGTAAAATGGTATATATAAAGTTGTCTTTCCGTTTGTAATTTCTATAATATTGATCGTTTACCCTATAAAGTATATATATATAATGGAGCCTTATGAGAACAGAAGTTCAAATCCAGTTGACCGTTTGCCCGTATGTCTGGTGAAATGGGGTATCCGAAGACCCCAGATATTACGGGACTTGGTTGCAGTGTTCCCATTTTAGCATATTTTCTGCTAGATTTAGCAGAATTGAGTTGAGGAATTGCATATTTTGTTTTTTTTTTCTTAATAATATGCTAATAAAAAAAATTTAAAAAAAATTATGTATTTAGTATTTTATTTTTAAGTTTATTTTCCAAAAAAAAAAATGTTTGAAAAAGTACCAAAATGTTGAAAAAGTACTCTTTTGCTTGATGGTCAGTACCATCTAAGTTTTTTAATTTTCCATCACTGGTCCTGAGTGAATGAGAAACTATAACGTTGGTAATTTTTTTTTAAAACTAAGAAGCATAAACTTTGGCATTTAAATATGACCCCGAAAGAAGGTAACGCGGTAGCGGGTTAAATTATTGTTTTTTTTTTTTTTTTTTTTTTTTTGCAGTATTTATTTATTGAATCTTCATATATTAAATATGAACTAACAATAATTAATCAAATCTTATCCTAATATTTACTTAATGTCCTGCCAGTGCCAGACAAAAAGATTTAGTCATCACGGTTTCTGTTCACATATGTAGGTGTTTATCGCTCATCTGATTGGGTGAGTGCTGCAGTGTCTTTTTCCTTAAGCGAGTGTGGCCGCCATAATTTAAAATATTTCGAGCTAAGGGATTTGGGTGCAGTTCCAGCCTTTTTAAATATTTTACTGCATATTTCGTTATCATAGTTTATACCAATGGCACATTGAGATCCTTGTGGATATTTGAGTTTTGACATACCAGGGAGCGGCTGTTATTATTCGAAGAAGTTTATTTTGGCGCCTCTGAATTTTTTCGATATTAGAAGCCGAGGCAGTGCCCCATAACTGAATACCGTAGCACCAAATTGGCTTTAAGATAGAGTTGTAAAGTAGAAGTTTGCAATCGAGACTAAGAACAGAATTTCTTCCAATGAGCCAATTAATTTGAATTGCTTTTAGTTTCATTTGAGTTAATTTTGCTTCTATGTGCCGTTTCCACGTTAAACGCCGATCTAGATGTATACCGAGGTATTTTACATGCGAGTGTTGGGGTATTATTTGATTATTGATTTTAATAGGGGGGTATGTTTCCCGACGCAATGTGAATGTTATATGTGCGCATTTTTGCTCATTGATCTTTATCCTCCATTGTTTTAACCACCTTTCCAGTTCAAATATGTAATCCTGTAAGTAACGAGATGCTTCTTGACAGTTTTCATGTACGCTTAGGAAAGCTGTGTCATCCGCAAATGTTGAGGTTTGTGTGTAGCTGTTTGTTGGCATGTCCGAAGTATAAATTAAGTACAATAGAGGGCCCAGGATGCTGCCTTGTGGGACTCCAGCGTTAACTGGCTGAGGAGAACTTAAAAAATCGCCTTCTTTAATAATAAATTGACGACCGACTAAGTAGCTTTCTAACAGCTTGTGTATGTTTGCTGGCAAGTTTTGCTGCAATTTCAGTAGTAAACCTTCATGCCAGACTTTATCAAAAGCTTGAGACACATCGATGAAGAGTGCTGAGCAATATTTTTTTTCTTCAAAGACTTTTCTTATTACATTTACTATTCGATGAGTTTGTTCAATTGTGCTATGCTTTCTTCTAAACCCAAATTGATGATTAGGAATACATCTATTTTCATTTAAAATCGGCGTTAATTTTGCCTCTAGTAGTTTCTCAAATAGCTTTGAAATATTAGATAATAAGCTAAAAGGCCTGTATGACTCAACTTATGTGTGATCCTTTCCTGGCTTTGGTATCATGGTTACTAAGGAAACCTTCCATTTATGAGGGTAGTATTGAAGTCGTAAAATAGCATTAAAAATAAAAAGAATAATTTTCTTTGCTGTACTTGGTAGCTCCAAAAGCATTTTATTACTGATCTTATCAATACCGGATGCCTTCTTGGTGTTTAAATTATAAATAGCCTTTTCGATTTCTCTAAACTCGAATCTTAGGGGAATAGCTGCTCTAACATTTACAGACGGTAAATCGACTGCTATATCGTGAAATATATTATGGGTAAATACATTTTTCAGATGATTAGCAAACAGATTTCCTTTTTCAATATCATTGCTTGCCCAACTTCCATTCAAGTTTATAACTGGTCTATTGAGGCTTCTAGCTGCACGCCATAATGAGTAATCTGATTGTGGAGTTGCATCAAGTCCCTTGAGATATTTTTCCAGGGAAGCCGTTTTCTGAGACTGCAGTAACTTTCTCAGTCTTTTTGTGCACTCTTTTAATAAAGTCTTAAGTTGGGGGGATCTGTGCAATTGCCACTCTCTACGAACTCTCCTTTTTTCAGTCAATAGACGCTCGACATCTGTAGAATATATGATTTTGTTTTTGGTTTTTTTGAGTGTTATGCTGGAATGTTGAACAGCTAGTTTGAGATAACTGTCAAAATTAACAATAGCGAGATCCACGTTCTCCGGTGTGCTAACCGGAATATTTTCTGTGCAATGGGCACTCAGATATTTTTTATATTTTAACCAATTTATTTGTGAGGCTGATGTCGATAAGTAACCAGACGGAGATACGATTCTATTTGGATTCATTATAGTAACAATTGTAGGTGTGTCATCTGAAGATAATTCTAGGGACGCTTCCACATGAATCGTGTCTATGGGGATGTTATTAACCACGCCAAAATCTATGACATCTGGAACTTTTTGCTGATCAGTAGGCCAATATGTTGGTTGTCCGCTCGCGACCACATTTAGGTCCATTTTACAAATTGTGTTAAACAAAACACGACCCTTAGGTGTAATAAGTCGTGACCCCCAGAAAGTGTGTTTAGCGTTATAATCGCCAGCAGCCAGGAAGCAGGGTCCTAATGATTTGAAATATTTATTATATTGGCTTTCTGATATTGAAAATCTAGGTGGGGAGTATAATGATGAAATTACTATGTTTCGAGATAATTCCTCAACGCAAATGCTCGTTGCTTGGAGATAATCTTCACGATGATTAGGTAGTGTTTTACTCGGTTTTTTATCAAAATGGCAGAACCTTCACAAGCTATACCTCGAGGGTCCTTGGTATCATATAATATATAACCATTGACTTGAAACGTGTTTCTTGAGGTCAGATGGGTTTCAGAAACCATCATAACATCAATTTGTTTATTTTTAAGGAAGTATTCTAGTTCATTTTTATGTTGGCGGATGCCGTTTGCGTTTCAAAAGCAAATTTTTAAACAGTTCATGGCTTGTTTAGTACAGCTTGCAATAACATCGATTGCATTCTTAACATTTCCTGCATCATATTACCCATTGTGTTTGTAAAGTTATTTACTGTTTGTACTAATGTTTCCATGGTTTTCTCTAGACGACTTAAGTTAGAAACTGGAGTTTCATCATTATTTGGCAACTCACCTTGCATTGGCATATGGTTTGATTTTAGGACGTTAGCGTAGGATGTTCTGTTATTACTAGGCTGCGGTACCTGAACGTCATTAATGTAAACTTGATTTGTTGCCTGCATTTGAGGGGGATTAGGTTTCGGTCCAACCGAGCGCTTGACGATAGAGTATACAGGGCATCCTCTATAGTTGGCCGTGTGATTACCACCGCAGTTGCTACATTTTTTTACATTGGGGTCGTTTTTAGACTTATCGCAGAGAGCTGTACCATGTAATTGTCCACATACGACGCAAGCAGGGGTTAAATGACAATATGCCTTAGTGTGAAATTATTATTGTTAATTATAAAATAATTTTAGCTCTTCTCATTATCTACTTTATGGCCGTTTTATTTGGTCCAAATGCATTTTTTTGGTGTTTGTTTCATAAAAAACAAGACGGTCATAAAGTAAACAATGAGAATATCTCAAATTATTTTATAATTAAAAAGAATCTTTAATTTTGTAAAAAATTTAATTTGCAAACAAATTTTTTAACTAATGGGGTATTATACTCCAATAGTGTTAAGTATCTGGTATCTAGGTAACCATTATGATCACAGTACTAATAACAACAACTGATCGGTTAAAAGCAAAGCAAAATACATAAGGAATTCTTTAACAAGTTCGTTATTTTATTTAGCAATAAAAATATCAATACATCTGTCCTAAGTTAAACAAAATCGCATAAATATTTTTAATAACTTTTAAAATCAACATTAGCTGATAAATTTTGCAAAATATCCTTATTTAAAACTTCTTTTGGAAAAGTTTGTTTTGTAAACAAAAATATCAATCAGCTGTTTAAAAAATTCTTCCAAGTAAAAATTTTACCAGTAGAAATTTGCAAGAATTTTTTGTATCTCAATTTTTTTTCTCTCTTTTGACGCTCTCAACTTGCAAATTTTTTGGGTTAATGAACACTTTCCAGTAACAATTGTTACAAATTCGTAACAATTTTTAGTAAATGAACACAGCTAATGTAATTCTTTGGCGTTGCGTTGAGTTTTACATAATTAGGGCCTTATTTAAATTTTTTTAAATAAGAATAGCAAATTCATAAAAGCAACCGAGATTTCAAATTATATAAGGCATCTTTACATGGTAGTCAATGAAAAAAAATCTTATCATGTAAAAGCAAAATGTATTGAGTAGAAGAGAAAACGGTTACAAACTTTGACAAGCGGTCGGTGAATCTTTATTTTCTAAAACATTTAAAAAACTTATGTATTCTCATCACGACAGAAGTGTATTTTAAAGGTATCATTGGAAGCCCTTACATATATATTGAAGGTGTTAGCATTTTAAAACAAATACAAAAACAACCAACATCAACTAACGAAATTTTCATGTTGTTTTTCAAAATATTGTAGAACTATAACCATCAAACTATTTTGTTATTAACTCAGCTGCTTAACCCTAGATTGATACACTTAAATTTACATTTACATAATTACGTAGCCATGAATATTTTGTTAAGCGAAACGAATTTTTTTTCTTCCTATAGCTGTTTAAAATGATAATGATAAACATTTTCATAAATTTTTGTTTTAATTATTTATATTATTTTAACAAAAATTAAACAAAAACATTGCTTTGCTTCACAGATACTTTTCAAAAAGGAACGGATATTACACTTATTGTGAAAAAATTTATTTTTTATATATACATTGAAGGACTAAAGTTTTCATGCAACATATTTTTTTATGATTTTTGATTGGTAATTTTGGCGGAATAAAATTGTATGCCAATATTTAAGGCATTAATAAAAATTTTTACTTATAACAAACAAACTTAATTCATAAATTTAACAAAAGCAGTAATAACAAAAACAAAAAAAACTTCAAAAGACAAAAGTGTAGATAAATTTGAAAATTGCATTTAAAAATTTTAATTTTTTTTAATACTTAATATTTGATGCTGCTTCTAAAGCCGTGTTAAAACCGTCATGCAAAGCTGGTTGTATAGTTTTATGGTGGGCACTTTTTTTGAAAAAAAGTTTCAATATGTTTACATAATTTTGGGGGACTTATTTTCGGATTCGCATTAACTTCTTTAAGAATACTTCTAACATCGATTCGTGACAACTTTTTTTCACGGCCGTTTGAAAAGGTCCCTACGGACCTTTTTTGTAAATCATGTTTTTTTCATATAAAAAATTTTTTTTAGATTTTTTTTTTGGTTTTATTGTTTATAACTAAATTCTACATACAAAAATAATTTTTTTTTTTTTTTGCTTGAATTTTCTTAAGACTATTATAAAAAAGTTTAAAAATTATTGTTGTTGAGCGTGTACTTCTTGTCCCCCGCCCTGTGCGCAAGTGTTGCAGCGATGTAAAAGTGTGCTATGTTCTCCGCAAACAGCGTTGCCGCAGACAAAGCAGTATGCCCGCGTTTTCCGCTGCCGCCCGTACTCAGAACGGCAAAGGCGTCATTGCCTTCCATCGGTCTTGGTAATACCTGAAATGAAAATAAAAATAAGAAACAAATAAATATATATTCTATTCTTGAATTTGAAGGTGTTTTTCTTACCCTGACATCGAATGCTTCCATCGCATTGCGTATCCTTGGATATGAGGTTATATGGTTGTTCAGGGCACGTTCTTCGATATTTGGTGTGGCCAATTCGTTAGCAGTAACAAGAACGACCGCCGTCTGTCACTCCTTTTTATAGGCTTCATTTCGCTGTAAATCGTAAAAGCAGCCAATGCAGCGACGCACAGTGGCGCCCGTAGAGCAAGCGAGGTTGCAAAAATCAAAATTTTCATGAGTGCCGACGAAGTTTTGAATAAACCCATGTTATAGGAAACTTTTCAACGATTTCAAATATGCCACTCTTAATAATATCACATTTTTAGTTTAGAAGATATAACCGTTCAAAGTTGACCGACTTTCGGTTTTCAAAAAAACACACAATTTTTAGTCAATTTGTTGCGATTTCAGGTGTAATATCACGAAAAATAGGTAACGAATCGCCTTATTTTTTGTTTGTATTGATTGATGTATTTATTAAATGTATAATGATAAAAAAAAAATTAACTGTTTGCTTTGTGTTTCTCCTGGTAAATCACTATTTAAAAACTATCCGTTTTTTCACTATTTTTCAACTTTGACGGAAAATAAAAAAAAACTATATTTTTCTATATTTGCCATATTTGCAAAACCTGTTCTTTGATTATTTCTTTACATAATTCAAAAGGTTTTATCTGCCCGTACGTGCCCGTTTGGCTTCTAGAGGTAAAAAAGTTTAAAAAGACATGGTTGCAGAAATTGTATGGCGTCCATCCCTTATATGTTTTGACGGACAGTAGTTTGATCTAATAGTTTGAAAAAAACTACTCATTGAAATTAGCAGGTACGTACCTCACATAAACAATACTTTGGCGTACAAATGGTCAGGAACAATATTGACTTATGGTCCCTACAGGTAGGCACAAATCTTATTCGGACACGTGCATAATATCAAAATTGCATTATTCAGCCTGAATCCATATGTATGCAGGGAAGAGGTAAATTTTTAGGCATGGTAGCAAAAGCCTATATATTGCAAAATAAGCATAATGCCTGGATTAGTCTACGCCTGAAAGTTGGCGCAACAATTACTGAAACCATTAAACAATTTAAGTACTGAAAACATGGCGTTGAACAATTTAAAATTATTTGAACTGTTTAGAAAGTCAACCACACCAAAGTTTTTCACGGAAGTGAAAATTCTTCCTGAGAAGTTGACAGTGATCAGCAAATGGGGCTGCGATGGATCATCCGGACAAAGCGTTTATAAGCAAAGGATATCTTCCGATGACGCTACAATATCGGACGGAAATATGTTTATGGCATCTGTTGTTCCTTTGCGGCTAAAATCGGATGATTCCCTACACTGGAAAAATCCACGTCCGTCATCAGTGCATTATTGCCGACCAATAATGTTTCAGTTTGCAAGGGAATCGGCAGAACTCATAAGGACTACGGTGAAGGACATTGAAGAACAAATAAGCAAGATTAAGCCTACAAAGCTGCAAATTGGAGAAGGAAAATATATTGAATGCAATTACGAACTGACAGGAACAACCTCAACAATGTCATGCCCGATTTGCAAAAAGAGTCAGAAGAACTTTTTTCAATTCAATTCAATTTATTTCATATATAATATGTTACATCTCAATTTTATATAATTAGTTGTAAAGAGTTTAAGATTAGTATCTTTTTCTGCTTAATTATAATATATTTCAATTAGTTATCATATACATATATATAGACAGAATTATATTGGAGGTAAAAATTTAGCAAAAACCTATTTAAACCCCTTTTTTCGTTTTATTTTTATATTTTTTTTATCGATTTTATATTATTATTTGTCAGAAGAACTTTGGTAATTTAAACGATTCTACAAATGAGGAGAATTACGAATATGGAATGTCACCATTGCACGCAAGGATAAGGTGTATGGAATTCTTGCTAAAACTGGCATATACCCTACCACAAGAGGAGGAAAACTTCGATGAAAATACATCAATAAAGGATAAGGAAAAGATCAGAAAGAAGCAAATACAGGATGCTTTTTTTAAACACGTTGGACTAAAAGTAGACTGTCCCAAGCACGGATACGGTAACTCAAACGATGGAAACACTTCTAGGAGATTTTTTGAAAATGATGAGGCAGTAACTAGAATCATTGGAATTGACAATCAAATCGTGAAAATTGAGTACCAGTCTTTGCCAATTGGAGAGCTTTCTGAAGAAGCACAGGAGTCTCTTAACAAATTTTATAAAAAATATAGATTGCAGAACACATTCAAAGCATCAAGGGTAAGGCAAAATAAGGACCTCTTCAACATGTTGGCAGCATCTTCCGATCCACTTATTTCTTCCCTGCGGCATGTGAAGTCACGAATAGAGTTACAAAATAATTATAGTTTAGAAATGGTTAGTCTTTTAGATATACCTTCTCTTACGAATTGTGATGAATATTTTACAGAAAATTGAAAAAATAAATTAAAAAAAAAAATAATTTTTTTTTTAATTTGTTGGGTAATAATTTAAAACATAAAACCCTTAAGAAAAAAAATAAAAACAATCTAAAAATGTAAAAATAATTTTTTTTAGTTACCATAAAATTGATTTTTCTACTAATTTTAACTTTGATAACCCATAAGTAGGCCCCTACAAAGCGTAGCACCCTTTCCAAACGCTCATTTCATAGGCTGAACAGTTATCTATCATATGCTGTTTAAACTGTTCAATTATCTTATTCGGTTCAAAAGATATGATTTTTGCAACGAAAAAACTCAAATGGCGCCACTGTGCGACGTCCAGCATATTATAAAACATGGCCAACTGCCATCGTTGTGTTGCTCTTTTGCAGCTGTAAGTGCCTAGCATTTGATCCATGGTATCAACGCCGCATTTGTTGGCGTTGTAATCTAATATGGCATATGGCTTCCGCTTCTCGGTTTGCTCGTCAACGAGGCAGGTGTAGTGCATTGTGGAGAGCACGTTCACCACTTTATTTTTTTTCGGCACGTATGAGCATATAGCGTCGTAGTGACCGAATTTGTTACTGAAATAGATTTTTCTTGAAGATTCTCCAATTAAAAGAGCAATAATTTTTCAAAACGCAATATTTAAATATAATGTTAACAATTTAAATAATTGTTATGACAAGCAGAATACAACATCAGCTAAATGAATGGGATTCCCCCGAGTTTCGTTTTGTATTTTTCAAGTTTTCCTAGAAGTAGACACGTTGTATGTAGACTTTAGTCCTACATATAATTTTGTTTAATGTTTTTAATTTCCGTGCTACGTTTTTATTTTAAATATTTTTTTTAAATAATCTTATTCTCAATTAGTGGTATTAAAAGATTTTTTCATTATCGCTCCCAATTCCTAAAAATCGTAACACAGTAGGTTGTTTGTAGACTTTAGTCCTTCATTGTATATATATTTTATTTTTAAATAGAATCATTAAGTATTGCAAAAATAGAAAAAGAAAACCATTTCACATTAAATCTGCACATGAACTCAAAGCTTCAATTTTATGCTCACCACATATGGTTTTTTTGAGAAATTGCAGGCACTTCTTGTCATTTGACGTTTTTTGTTTGGAAAAAGCTTACAATTGCTTCTTTTGTTGCATGTTTTTGGAATTTGCTGATGTGTCTGGAATTTCAGGTTCCAAACGCATCTTGTATTTTTCTTCTTTAATTATTATTATGAAAAGTCAGTCTTTTCCAAGGCGAATTCATGTATACGGTGGTGTCGATACTACAACAATTAACAACACCAAAAACACATCAATGTATTTTTTTGTTGCTTTCGTTTATCGATATGTCAAAAACACAAGAAACTTTTGACATTTCTCTCTCTACGAAAGAAAAAAAAGGAGCACAGCTGTGCTTTCAACGCCACCTAAAAAATTAATTCGGCTTGGTCTTTTCGTTACTTTAAATGTTATGCTTCGTCGAAGCGAAGAAGTGAGTTCCAGGAATTTAAAAAATAAACTTTCTTTTAAGTATCGAACACAACGTATGACCACACACAACAAAAGCAGGCTGTTGACTATAGCTACAGAAAAAAATCAGGGTGTTACGTGTAAAGAGACAGAAGAAAACAAAAAAAAAAAAACAAGAAAATGTGTTCGTCGATTCGACAATTGTGGGTTAATATATTTACCTTGATTTTACTTGTACCATCCGGGTAAACAAGAAAAATACAAGGCGAATTAATTTTTCAGGTGTCGTTGAAAGCAAAGCTTTGCTTATTTTTTGTCTTACTTAGAGAGAGGAATGTCATAAGTTGCTTGTATTTTTGACATATCAACCAACCATTTTTGACAAATCAAGCAACAAATAAAATACAATGTTGTGTTTTTGGTGTTATATTTACTGGTTGTAGTATCACCACCACCGTTAACATAAATTTGCCTACTTACAACAGACTTTTGTTTATCTTTCATAAACACAAAGAGAATTTCATAATATTTTGATTCTAGAATGTATTAGTACATTAATGTATTGCCATATAAAGATGCCTTACACGATATCGATAGTTAAAGAATTAAAAATATAGAATTGCGGTACAGTGATGTGATGAAAATCGATCAATTTCAAAATGTTTCTTTTAAAACGGTGCAATTAATTGTTTGCAATTTTGAAGCCCATTTCTTTATTAAGTCATAATTTTTTGTTCAAAATACAGTTCAACTCACTTTTACAATTCAAAATAATGTATTTAGAAAAAAGAAAGAAAATGTATAAGACACCAGACATCATATTAAAACAGACATCATATTAAAAGCTTCTGAAATCGTTTTTACCGGTTTTAAATCGCTTGTTTTTTAAAAAACGATTTCCATTACATACCTTAAGTTATAAAATTAACACTTAAATTTTAATTTTGAAATTTTTATTTTAAAATTGTCGTTAATATTTATTATTGAATATTTATTAATATTTATTAATGAATTTTTTATTATGTATCAATACCTGCAGATAAGCTTAAAAGTTTTGCGGGTCAAAAAAAGAAAATTTATACACAAATTTTAAATTCAATAAATATAAATATGAGACAAGTTAGAGTGGTATATTCGGCTAAGCCGAATCTTTGATACGCTTCACCGACATTTAGAATATTTCACAAATGGGCTTTATATGGGACCTATGAAATTTGACAGTGTAATTTCTAGTCGTATAAAACTGTGTTTGACGAAAATTTATTACAACAGCATTATTCGTTACGGTTTCACGTGTGCTAAAGTCTTTTCCGAAAGTGGGCTTTACATGGGATCTATGGTAAATTATGGAGCGATCTTCAGGAAAGTTGACAGTATGATTTTTTTATATATAAAACTGTGACAGACCAAAACTTATACAACAGCATTTTTCGTTATGGTTTAACGAGTACTTAATTGTTTTAAGAAAGTGGGCTTATATGGGGTTATGATGAATTATGGACCGGTATTCATGAAATTTAACGGTGAGATTTCTAGTTTTATGAAATTGTGAAGTACCAATTTTAATAACAATTATATCATTTATTACAATTTTAGGCGTACAGAACTCTTTTCCGAGAGAAGAGTTTGTATGGGGCCTAGAGTAAATTATCGACCGTAATTCACGAAATTTGACAGCGTGATTTCTACTCTTATAAAACTGTGACAGACCAAAGTTTATAACAATAGCTACATCCGTTACGGTTTCGGTTTTTTGACAGTGGGCTTTATATGCCTATGGGCCTATGGTTAGTTATGGATCGCTCTGCACAAAATATGACAGTGTTATTTTTGGTCATATGAAACTATAACGGACTAAATTTTATTAAAATAGCCTTATTAGTTATGGTTTTACGCGTACTAAACTATATTCTGATAGTGGGCTTTATATGGGGTCAATGGTAAATTATGGACCGATCTTCACCGAATTTGATTTCTAGTCATATAAAACTGTGACAGACCAAAACTTATACAACAGCATTATTTGTTACTGTTTGACGCAAACTAAAGTGTTTTAAATATTATATTTTCATATATTTTTCTCAAGCTTTATGTCGCTTCTTTTTTTATTTAAAAATGAATTCAAATATTCTTTATTTTTCAATATTTCGATTTCCGTTGGCCTTCAAAAAAAATTTGTTTTAAAAAGATCTGTGACTTAAAGCTTGAGGAAAATATATGAAAATATAATATTTAATAGAAAAAGGTCGAAGTAAAAAGACTACGCTGATATATTTTGACATCAGTACTATGACAAGTGTATTCGATTTTGACCCCATGACACTTTTCATCATTGTGATGTCATCCTTAACATCACGCGGCCGAATTGTCATCAGGGTCAACAATTTAAATTATGTCATCAATGGGATGACTCATTGGCATCGCAGTAATAACGAATCGGAGTCGGTTTTATAAGTCATGTCATCAGTGTGATGACAACCTGAGTCACTGTAATTGTCCTTAAGTCAAATTGAGAGAAAATCATTGTTTACTTACCCATTATACATGTTTGTGTCACTTTTGTTGTATTCCGCCTTTTGTTAACAGAAAAAGTCTCAATTATAAGACACCAGCAGCACTTTTTAAACAAGAAAACAATGTTAATAATATATTACGACATGTTATATTATGCCATCGCACTGATGACATTTTGTCATCTCACAGATGACAGTTTGTCATCGCAATTATGACAGTTTGTGTGTACTGATGTCAAAATACATCAGCGTTATTGCGCCATTTCTATCATTGTACACAAAATTTGGCTTATAATCGATGTCACTGTAGTCATAGCGAAGATGACGAATAAAATATAACAAAATTTTAGGAAGACGGTCGTCATTGGATTGATGTCACTTTCTGCCTTATTGATGCCATTTTTAATAACATCGATGTCACAATTCTGATGTTATGGCATCATCAATATGAAGATGCATTTTTCTATGAGTTTAGTGAATTATGGACCGGTCTTCACGAAATTTGACCGTGAGATTTCTAGACCTATAAAACCTTTAATGGTATGACTCCTAGTTATGTAGCAAATTCTTATTTCAATATGTTCATTCCATCGCTATTTATGTTAGTTTTTTGTAACAACATTATAAATTTTTAAGGGTTGATTTAGATTCATTACTCTAATCCCACTGTACCGATTTTGCTTGATTTAAATTCGAAACTGCTTAGGATAACTACATACAATTTGAAACCAATATAAATCTATCCTTTTGAGTTTTTCGAAAGTGAGCGTGTTTTCAACAAACGGACAGATAGACGGACATGGGTAAGTCGACTAAAAAATCAACATGAAAATCAAGCAATCAGATTATATATACTTATGGAGATTTATGTAGACGAATATGAAAAATGTTTCACACAGAATGACAAACTTAGCATACCCTCTTCGCAACTAATTGTGGATGGTATAAAAAAAATTCTAGTTCAGTTCTTGTTCGAGTTCAATTCCAATTCAGTTGTAGTATTCGTATACATTTAAAAATATTTTGAGCGGATCTAGTATTTGGATACAACGTGTGTTTTCAAACGGGATATTATTTTGTTTTTCTTTTTTTTTACCTTTGGTTTTTTTGTGACAATATTTATACGCGTATAAGGTGCTTATCAAGAATCTGTAGAAAGTTAACTTATTTTATTGTCCATGAGCAAATATGCAAACATATTTAAATTCTGGAAATTATTTAAACATTTTTTAGCTAAGAAATAACAATTTTTTATAGAACTGTAGAATGGTTTATTCCAAGAATATTAAATAGTTAAAGTTTTATATATACAAAAATTTCATAATATAAAAAGATCTCAGATAACCAAAGTCGTTAAGCCAGTAACCTGTATTTTAAAATGCTTAACAATCTGCATAGAAAAAGCTAATTAGTTTTTAAGAGAAATATTTTGAAATTAGGTCAAATATTTTGAAAAATGCAGCCGCAAAAAATTAATTGATTTTAGATTTTCCGTCACTTATTCGTAAAATTGAAAACAATCACTTATAATTCCGTAAAAATACCTTTAAATGGAAAAATAAGCTGAATCTCTGACCACTCACATTTTTTACCCAAACCGAGTTTTCATATAAATATCCCAAACATTTTTAAATAGCTTGTAATTCCGTAAATATACGTTTAAATGGAAAAATAAGTTGGATCTGTGATCACTAACATTTTTGAGAAAAACCAATTTTTCATATGAAATTCCCAAAATTTTTTTAAATTTCTTGTAATTCCGTAAATAAACGCTTAAATGGAAAAATAAGCTGAATTTGTGATCACTCACATTTTTGAGCAAAAACCGATTTTTCATATGAAATTCCCAAAATTTTTTAAATCGCTTGTAATTCCGTAAATATACGTTTGAATGGCAAAATAAGCTGAATCTGTGATCACTCACATTCTTGAGCAAAAACCGATTTTTCAAATGAAATTCCCAAAATTTTTTCAATAGCTTGTAATTCCGTAAATATACGTTTAAATGTAAAAATAAGCTGAATCTGTGATCACTCACATTTTTGAGAAAACCCGATTTTTCATATGAAATTCCCAAAAATTTTTTAAATATCTTGTAATTCCGTAAATATACGTTTAAATGGAAAAATAAGCCGAATCTGTGATCACTCACATTTTTTACCCAAACCGAGTTTTCATATAATTATCCCAAACATTTTTCAATAGCTTGTAATTCCGTAAATATACGTTTAAATGGAAAAATAAGTTGGATCTGTGATCACTAACATTTTTGAGAAAAACCAATTTTTCATATGAAATTCCCAAAATTTTTTTAAATTTCTTGTAATTCCGTAAATAAACGCTTAAATGGAAAAATAAGCTGAATTTGTGATCACTCACATTTTTGAGCAAAAACCGATTTTTCATATGAAATTCCCAAAATTTTTTAAATCGCTTGTAATTCCGTAAATATACGTTTGAATGGCAAAATAAGCTGAATCTGTGATCACTCACATTCTTGAGCAAAAACCGATTTTTCATATGAAATTCCCAAAATTTTTTAAATCGCTTGTAATTCCGTAAATAAACGTTTAAATGTAAAAATAAGCTGAATCTGTGATCACTCACATTTTTGAGAAAACCCGATTTTTCATATGAAATTCCCAAAAGTTTTTTAAATATCTTGTAATTCCGTAAATATACGTTTAAATGGAAAAATAAGCCGAATCTGTGATCACTCACATTTTTGAGCGAAAACCGATTTTTTATATGAAAATCTTAAAATTTTTTAAATCGCTTATAATTCCGTAAATAAACGCTTAAATGGAAAAATAATCTGAATCTGTGATCACTCCCATTTTTGAGCCATTCCCGATTTTTCATATAAGATTCCCAAAATTTTATAAATCGCATATAATTCCGTAAATATTGTTTTTAATGAAAAAATCTATGATCACTGCCATTTTTTACCAAAAGTTGATTTTTAATATTAAAATCCCATAATTTCTTAATCGCTTAAAATTCGGTAAATATACGTTTAATTGGAAAAATAAGATTAATCTGTGATCACTCACATTCATACGTTTAAATAGAAAAACTAAGTAACGTTTTAAGAGGTGTAACACAAAGAGTCCATCAAATGTATAAGTAACTCTATTCACGTAATGTAACCAAAAAATATAGTCTGAAAACTAAAAGTAAAGTAACTTTGATATTAAAAAACTACGCAGGGCAACACAGCTTAATTTTTAGATTCGGTCCATTGTTATGGCTGATTATTGTAGTGGCATAATAAGTTTTTTTTCTTGCAGCTCTAGTTTTAAAGATATAGTGATATCTAATATTTGCACAATTGTTTTATTATTCGCTTAATATTTCACGAACGAACCCACAAGCCGTAAAAAATTTTCTTGATTATTTATAGCAGGATTTCTAACTTCTTTTGCAAAGATGTTCAAAATAATTATTTTTTTTTTTTTTTTTTTTGTTACTCCTTAAAACTTTGGAAAACCCAAACTTTTCCTCCAAAATTGCATTGAACAAACTAGACATTATAGCACTCTGGTTTTATTAAAAGAAAAAATTTTAATGCATAAAAAGGGTCCTTATATTATAAAAAAACAACTTCATATTTTATCTATTTATTTATCCATATATCTTCAAAAATATTTCTATTCACATTTAAATAAAAAAAATTTACAGAGTTTTTTGGACTATTTGTACGGGATCATTTCATCGCAGCTATTAAATTATTAATGATTAATTTGACATAAAACCCAAATTATTTTGAATGGAGTTAGAAAAGAAAAAAGTTAAGTACATTTTTAAATTAATGCATAATATCTCTAAAACAAGAGATGATACGAATACATAAAGATTAGTAACTTTTTATTATTAATTTTTTTTTCTTTAGTACACTGAAATTTATTGTTGGTGGAATAACCTCAATCCTATGCGAATTTCACTGGTTGGTTAGACCAGATCATCAGGAAACCTTTTTCCACTTTGGCACTTTGGAAACCCTAATGATATTATATAAATAAAACTGTAAAGCGATAAAACAAAATACCAACAATATACAGTGAGTTGTATTTTCTTTATACATTCCATCTACAAATTGGTTATCTTTTTCCCGCCTTGAAGTGGGTAAAGAAAAAACAAAGTTAAAAACAAATTGCTTAATTTTTTGTTTCCCCAAGGAAATCGAAATAAAGCAATTTGCCAGTTCAATTTTTTTTTTATTTCAGAAAATTTACATAAAAAAAGTATTAAGGGCTAAACCAAAACAAAAGAATTTTAACATCCTTGCAATTACAGTTCGGAACCAGATTTTTGTGAAGATTAATAATCCAAAAAGTATTTCGTGCTTTAGAGGAACATTTGCGAAACACTGACCGATTAATTAAAACAAAAAATAGTGTAAATTATGTTAATAATATATGTCACTATATCTTGTAAACCATCGGGGCCTTCGTCGACAGCAGATGAAAGTACATAAGGCGCAGCAACTGTTATTTCAGAAAATTAAAAAATCTCTATTTTATTGTGCTGTGTTATCAATATCGAAAATAATTAGTAACATGCAAACTAATAATAAAAATAAACAGACAAAAACTGGACGACCTTTTTATATAAATGTTTGAAAAAAGCTAAAAAGCATATTAAATGAAAGCAAATTAATATGCAAATCATACATATTTACAACTGCCACCACAGTGTGCATTTATTATAAAACAATTCATAAAACCAAAAAATATATTAAATTTTATACACACTGGCAAAACAGACAGACATCTAGACAGAAAAAAGGAATCCAAATCAAGTTGAGAGTTTATAAATATTAAAATAAAGAAATCAGGCTGTCAATTAATTTCATTTGCATATTGTCATTATCATCACTTTTTTACGAGATTTTAATTCATAAAATCAACAAAAGACTAAATACAATGAAAAGCCAACAAAGGCAAATGGACGGACAGACAGACAGACATATTACCTGCTATACAAACCAGAAAAAAAATATGAGAACAGAAAATGTGTAAATGATGGAAATTGATTACAAAAATTGATGGAAATTAAAAAAAATTTTTGTTTTTATGTAAAGTGATTAAAGAGCAGCCATAAACAATTTGATACCCTACGTCAAACATAACAAGGCGTTGTTTCCCATAACTTTACACAAGTCAGCCTTTAAGGTTTCGAATGGGGTGTGCTAATCAAAAGGGACGGAACTACACCCAGAGAAAAAACATGTTTAAATATGATCACAGCCAACAAAACTATTTTTAAAGAATATTTTAAACATATTATTGTTAATTTAACATATTATTGTCACCGACAGCCATATTATGGTTAAATTAGTCGGTCATCAAGAACCCACAACCATATTATGGTTGCCTCCAATCATGTTATGGTTAATAATAACTGAAGTATGTTTAACACTTATAATAGCATGGTTGGTTTTCCAACATAGCATGTTGCTCTTGGGAAAGAGGAAAATAGTTTTGCTAATTTTAAAACAAATGATTTTCCTATTTAACCATAACGTGTTTAGAGGCAACAATAATATGGCTGTGGCTTCGTTAAGAAGGACCAATTTAACCATAATATGATTTCCGCTGACAACAATAAGGTTAAATGAACTATAATATGTTTAAAATATTCCTTAAAAATTGTTTTGTTGGAGGTGACCATATTTAAACATGTTTTTTCCCTGCGTGTACTATTTTCAAAAACAGTAAGTCAAAATTGGTAGTAGGGTTTATAATTTCCTAATATTTTCCCATTTATGGGAATTTATAAAATGTTTGCTTCATTTCTGGAAAAGGACAAAAGAAGACAAGTTAAAATGATTTATCCGGCGGTGTCGACTCTATGATACCATTCATTCACTAATTAAAAAAAAGGCATATAATTATAAAACCTTGTGTAGTAACAGTTTGCTCAAAGTATTTTGTGGAAATATTTAACTATTAGAGAATTTTAAAAGTTAAAGTTTGTATGGCTAAATAAAATAGTGAACCGAATTGGTACATTTTTGCTTCCGAGCATTTCTTGAATAAAATAAATATTTGTGCTATGCCTAAGCTCGTTCTGCATGGCCGTTAGTATATCGAGCGCTTTTTGCGATTATATCGTAAGCGACAACATTGAAACTATCGTAAACGAAAGTTACTATGATATTCTATTGAACCTCAGCATGCTCTTGAAAACTATTGAATGCGCGATTATAATTTTAAAAATAAATAAACACATAACATGAAACAAAATAAAGTGCTGTACTAATTATGAAAAAAATAATAAAAGGTCTGTTCTGTAAAATGTTTCTTTAGTCGCTTACGATGTTACCGCAAATAAAGCTCGATATATGTGGGGCCTTTTATAAATAGTCTAGGTGAAATAAAATTCCAACGCCCAATACCGATGACTGAGCAATCTGCCGTTTAAATATTTCTTTAAAGAAATTTTTTTCTTAATCTTTTATTGCGACCTCTTTTCGAGTGGACTAAGCCACGAGGACTCGCTGTCAATCCTTAAAAAACTGAACTAGTCCTTTTTACTCGGAAATATAAAACGTTTGACTTATTATCCTGAACAATACGGAGGTAAACCTAGCAGATATCGCGAAGTACCGTAGGATCATTCTGGATAACAAGCTGAGCTTTGAATGGAATTTCATCGAGCATTATAGGAAGGCGACATGTCGTGTCAGTCGCTTAATGCTTTTACAAAAGCTCCATTTGCAAAAACAGGAAGTGTACACCGGATATGACATGCCTTAGTTCGTTCAATTGTTATATACTTGTGACCAGCCTTGGAGAAGCGGACCTTCCTATCAAGAAATGCGCTGGATGTTATTCGTAATCCGTCTAAAATATACCATTTACGTGGAGTGGGAATAAAGGCACTGTAAGTAATGTTGTGGATACGACAAATTAAAAAAGAAAAATTTATCCTAATTCTCCAGTTTCAATGCATAAACGCTAGTACCATGTCGGAATGTGTTTAAAAATAAAATTTCAGTCAAATGGAGAGGCATAAATTCCTACACTGATGTACTTTATCACAAGTAGATGCAGGCTTACACGCATAGAAAAATGCGTCTTCATATTGATCATGCCCTAACATCAGAATTGTGACATCGATGTTATTACAAATGGCATCAATAAAGCAAAAAGTGACATCAATGCAATGACGAACGTCATCATAAAATGTTGTCATATTTTATGCGTTATCTATGCTATGTGACATCAACAGTGACATCAATTCGATGCCACATTCTTGGTACACTGATAGAAAAGGCGTCATAGCGCTGATGTATTTTGACATCAGTACACACAAACTGTCATCAGGGCGATGACATTATATATCATGTCATCAGTGCGATGACATAACATATCATGTCATCAGTGCGATGTCAAACTGTCTTTAGTGCAATGTAAACCTCTCATCAGTGAGATGACAAACTTTCATCAGTGCGATGACATAACATATCATGTCATATTATATTATTAACATTATTTTCATGTTTAAAAAGTAAAATTAGAAGAAAAACTTCCCATATTCTATTTTTTTAATTATTTCTTTAAATACATCAAATTTTTAAAGTAGAATTGTTACGAAAACCAATTCGGGAATGCTGATGATGTCTCATCATTGAGAGTTCTTCTGTTGACAAAGGGCGGAATACAACAAAAGTGAAACAAACATGTGTAACGGTTAAGTAAATAATGATATACTCCTAATTTGACTTAAGGTCAACTACAATGACACTGATGAGATGCTTTATAAAACCGACTCCTATTCGTTATTTCTGTCATGCCAATGTGTCATCCAATTGATGACATAATTTTAATATTTGACCCTGATGACAATTTGGCCAAGTGATGTTAAGGTTGACATCACAGTATTGTTAAGTGACATGGGGTCAAAAACGAAGACCCTTGTCATAGTACTGATGTCAAAATACATTAGTGTATAGGAGTATAGTGAAGGCCGCGACAAAGTCAGTAAAACTTGTCAAGGTTCTGTTCAATCATGCAAATATCGAAGTAATAGGATTAATAAGCATAGGACTAATGATACAAATTTATATTGGACTCTGAAAATACTTTATAAAAAGAAATGAAAATTTTAAATTTTTTTTTGGTAGAAAAATCAATTTCAGGTCATTAATATCTGGGTAAGATAAAATTATAACTAAACCAGGTATTAAGAAAATAGATCTTGTCCTTATCCAAAAAGCACTGAGATGCCAATCTAACTAAATATATAGTATATATTTTAAAAATGAGAAAACACGTGCGTGTATGTTTGTTTGCTACAGACCCTTAAACTACTGGACCGATTTTCCTGTAACTCCTTACATTAATTTCCAGCTTTTCCGGCCCTTATCACAATGTCTACACATTTTTACATCATCAACATAATGCAGACGGATTCCCGCATTTTTGGGATGCAATAGATTCTCACACTTCTTTTGGCGCTTTATGAAATATACTGAAATATACTGATTGTTTAAATGCATGTCCTTGGAAAACATCGTACAAATACACCACACTGTACAATAAGATATTTACAAAACCGTAACAGAAAAAGATTCAAAATTTCGTTACCAATTCAAAACATCTGGAACCATCAATACAATGACACTATAATTGTTCAAATATCCGAAAAACGATAATAATAGAAATTTGGAACAAATGGCTTCGTTATTCATATTGGAACAGTTTTCAAAAAAATTTTAGTAATTTTATTCCAATAGGGATAGCGAAGCGCACCGGGTAAAGCGTGTATTTTTTAAAATTCCTTAAATTGTAGTTTGTATTTTGATTTCAAGGTTTCCATGTACGAACGTCAAAATGTGCAAATCGTGCTGTAAGCTAACAACAAGTCTTCTACACAGTGCCGAGATCGATTAATGTCAACTTTTAATCTATATATGTATATAAAATTGTAACGTTACTAACTGACTGACTGACTGACTGATTCATCACCGCACAGCTGAAACGCCTGAAGCTAAAAATTGACTTTTCGACCAGGGTTTGGTCTCTGCCCAAATCGATGCACTTAGACGGGATTTTTGGAAATTCGAATGTTTTGGTGGTAAAAAGGGTAAATTCGGTAACCTTATATCTCCAAAACTAGAAGAGATACAACAAAATGTATACTATTAATACCTATAATACCTATCGTTGTTCTTTAGAAAAATAAGCGGAATCTTACTTGCAAAAACGTATATCATGCCAATTTTACTCTATGGATGCGAACTGTTTGCAAGTTGTGACTCAACAAGCCAGGGAAAACTTGAGAAAACTTACAATGCTGTATTGAGATATGTTTTTAACCTAAAAAAGTATGATCACACTTCCCATGTTAAAAATAAACTTAATGGCGTTTCTCTGAATAATCTGTTAAAAATTAAAACCTTAATGCTATTCCACAAAATAATTTTCAAGCATGAACCAGTGTATCTTTTTGACAGAATATCTTTTACGCGTTCAAGAAGATCATATGATATAACTCATACTAGATATAGAAGTCAGGTTCTGAGCGTAATTTTTACATCAATTCAATCCGCCTTTGGAACACGCTACTACCAGCCAATAAATCCATTAGCAACGTCTTGCTTTTTGAGAAAGAATTATATAAATTTTTTATCACAAATTAATACTGTTTCCTTCTTATTATGTTTGTATTTAACTATTTTAAACTTATTTGTTTATTTCTAGAAATTATTAAATTATTTTTCATAATAATATATCATTTTTTACTCTACAATGTAATTACAATACAAAAATCCAATACTATAATTATAAGATTTGTATCTTGTTGTATTGGAAATCAAATAAATAAATAAATAAAAAATGTGTCTAGAACTTTTTGGAAATTCAGCCCTTTTACGGAGTAAACGCATAAAAACTGTATTTTGGTACTTTTTTGTCACCCCATCTATCTTTTAAACCCATAAACATAGAAAGACGGGTTATATCACATTTGAAATTTATCTAAAAAATACAAATACAAATTTGGTACTTTTTCGAAATTCGATCTTTTAAGGGGTAAAATCGTATACAGTTTTGTTACTTTTATTAAAATATTTTTTTTTTTTTCATCTTTCTATATAATATAAAATTGTAACGTTACCGACTGATTCATCATCACTTATCCTAAACTCCAGAAGCTAAAAAGTTGACATATGGACCAGAGGCTGGGCTTTTGCCAAATCGATCCCGCTAACCTCATATCTCCTAAGCTAAAATAGATACAAAAAAAAAAAAAATTAATACTTATTTTTGTTCAATAAAAAAAACAAGTGGACAGGTGCCTGGTACTTTTTTCAAATTCGGCCTGTTTAGGGAGTAAACCGGCAAACACTATATTTCAAAACTTAATTGCCATGCCATATATCCTTTAAGCCAATAAACATTGAAATAAAAAGTATACCACATTCGTAACTTACCTAAAAAATACATATACAATTTAATGCTTTTCGAAATTCAAATGGTTAAGGGGTGAAAATCGTACCTAATTTTGTTACTTTTTTTCGAAACATTTTTCTTCATCTATCTATATAATATAAAATTGTAACGTTACCTTGCGGGAAATTTTTGTCAATTGCTCTTAAAGCACTTATCCCGTGACAAGTGAACAAAATTTTATAATTAAATGGAACGAATTGTAATAAGTGAAAACAAGACATATCACTTAACTGGTGATAATGTGTTTAGAGTGTAGCTGGTCCAGAGGAAAGGTAATTGGCACAACACTATTCATGTTACTGGATTTTGTGCGGGTAGTGGCTGATTCTCTCTAGTTCTATTACTTTATAAGAAGGGGATCTATCATATTGACATGGCTCTTTTGGGGCAATATCTGCGACATGCATTATTTTAACCGAAATTGGATGTGTCCATTAAGGTTATTTCAGTGAAATGTTACAAAGTGTCAAAAAGGTGTCAATTAACCCCCTCGTTGGACATCGCCATGTTAAAGTGACTTGCCACTGTTTCATCATCGCAAGTCCTGAAACGCCTGAAGCTAAAATGTTGAAATTTGCACCGGAGGTTGGCCTCTCGGGTAACGGGTAAAGTCTGTATTTTAAAACTTTTTTGCCACGCCATCTATCTTCAAAACTAATAAACAATTAAATAAAACATATATCACATTCGTAACGGATCTAAAAAATACAAATATAAATTTGGTACATTTTCGAAATGCGAGTAGCGGGACAAATGATAGCATTTAAACAAGTTAAAGCCTAGAAATATAAACTTTGGCGTAAAAATATCTCCACGAAAGCAAAAGCGACGCTAACGGAGTAGCGGATTAAATGCTAGTAAAATAAAAAAGGCATTTATAAGGAAATGATTTAAGGAAATAAGAAATTTTATATTTTAAATTGCCCCTTTTGTCCAAAATAAAATATAAATTACGCCAAACAATTTACAACCTTAAGTCGTCTAAAAATAAATATGGAATTTAAATTCTTTTAACTTCGAAGAAAGTTGAAATTAAAAATTCAAATTTGTATAGCAAAAGGTGAATATTTTAGCAATTGATTAATGTGGAGTCAAAATATTGTTCTAAATTTTTATTACCAGAAACATGAATTGACAAAATTTTTTTTCTTGATTTTTTTTATATAAAAACCAGTTTGTACCGTTTAACCAAACAAAAAAAAAATCGTAAAATAATGGCCTTCATTTTGACGTCACTTGTAGATACAATTCACCATATGGAGGAGTACTCGTATAAAACCACAATAATATTCAAAATACAAAAAAAAAAAAAAAAACAGGTAGTAATAAGAAACACCATTTACAAAAAAATTAAAAAAAACCACCAAAATACAAAAATATCTACAACAAAAAAAATTTTCGGAATTTGTATTGTTTAACTGAAATTGAATGGAAGAGAGCAAAACAAAAACCTACCAAGACTTTTGAATGACTGATCGTCTGTCAATTGCTGACAGCTTTACATTGCCAGTGTACTTTTGGTTTACAAATTCGTTTATAGATTTATTCGGATTTACATGCTGATACACATACACACACACACACACATACATAGTGCTGTTGTTAAAATATTAAACTGAAATTTACGCCAATTTTTGTGGTTTTTTCTGTTTTATATTCAACTTTTTGTGCGGGCCTTGTCTTGAACTTATTCAATCGTACTTAAATAATTCAAGTACTGAATCAAGTAGTTTTTTACCATTTTAATTTTTTTTTTTTTTTTTTTTTGTGTAATTTGGTCGTTTTCGGTCAGTGGCACAGAAAAAATCACACACACAGAAGAATTAAACGTTAAAAAAGTATTGAAATAAGACATACAATAAAAATCACATTAAATATTTTGAATAGATTGCGGTTATAAGCTGCTGTGTTGAGTTTTAAATGATGTACAGTGGGCTGTAAAAAGGAAAATTTAAATTTTGCAATGTGTAAAACTTTTTAAAGAGCCATAGTTTGCACTTTGTGTTGGCAATTTAAGATATTTTTGAAAACGATATAAATCGATTAACATAAAATTTAGTTTTATTCTATTGATCTAATCAAATTAAATTTTTGCAAATTTTTATACTGATAACAAAATTTGCAGGAGAATAGTGCAAGTTGAAACGACTATCGGAAAGAGCCTTAAGGGCCGGCTTTTCCATTTCTGTTTTCGTGGCTATTTAACGACATTCAAAGTGATTTTTGGATTCAATCTCTGTATAAAAGTTGCCGTCGTATTGGCCAATATTTGAAGTTACGAAAGTTGATCTTATATATACACTTTACACTGATAGAATAGGCGCTGATAGGAATTATGTAGCGTTTAAATAACTCTACTTAATTTAGTGAAATCGCTTCATTAATTACCTTAGGTCCCATGCTCACTCTCGGAAAACACTTCAATAATTCCGATCCCGAAAATACCGAGATTGGCATCCCTAGTTATAATTATTTAGTTGACTTATTAGTTTAAATGTGCATAAGAAATCCTCATGATGACCACACATTAAATTAAATATTTAAAGACAACTAAATTTTTATAACTTGTATATTTCTTTAGATCAAACAATTTTATTTTTAAGAATCAAAAAGTAACTGTAATATTTGCTCAAAAAAGTAAAAATAAAAAAATAACTTTTATATTTATGTTAATTTTGCTCGAAAAATATATATAAATATAAAAGTAACTTTTATTTATAAAAAAATAACTTTTATTTTTCCTCAAAAAAATATAAATCAAAAAATTATCATCTGACTCTTAAGAAAAAATTTAATAATGATTACGGTATCCGTTTGTAAAAAAAACCTGTGAATTTAATAGTTTAATTCACACTTTAGTGGGTAAAAAGAAAAAAAACCTTAGAAGTTTGTAAAATTTTAATATATTTTAATTTAAAACGATTTTGTCATATTTCGTTTACATTAAAACTAAAACTCTGCCGTTGAACAAAACAACTTTAAACGGCGTTCACGATAACACAAGTAAGTGTGAACACAACTAATATTTCTTTCCAAGTGGCCTTTCATAAATAGAGGAAATAAGAGAAATAAAACAGTTTCTAAGTCGATCTGAGTTAAGCAAAATATTACAAATCTAAAGCTGAGGTTTATATTTAAATTAGAGTACACGGAATGTGAACAGCCACATGCGCATGTGGCTCTGACGTAATTTTGACGTTATTACAAAGCCATAATGGCCATTGTGTATTGTATGATGACGTTAACTCACGTCAGAAATATATGCACATGTGGATTTTCACATTCCGTGTACTCTAGGCTTAAGTTAAAGATTTGAACAAACTACATGTGTAATGTGGGTGGTCTTAGAAGCCACGTAACCTCGTCATGAAATCAAAAATTATATTAAGTAGCTATAATAACGAAAAAATAATTTATTTATGTATTTATTTTAATATTTATTATAATTTAAATTACAATGAATTATACTATTTAAGCACTAGCATCTAAGGCTATCGGCCATCGTTATATAAAATAAAGGGTCCGCCATCTAACGTTTTTTTTTCAACTAGTGTTTATTTCGTGAATGGTAACACTTAGCTCATGTCTGATTTGACAGATAATTAGTTTTATCCTTCCGCTGAACGAATATGGTTGTGTATACGCTTGTACAACGCTGGGAAATATTGCGACATTACTTTGAAAATCATGGAAATGTTGCAGAATGTGTGCGAAAATTGAGTACGGATTTTGGAAGAAGAGAAGCACCGTCAGCTCCGTATGGTCGTTATCTAGTGAAAAAAGTGAAAGAAACTGGCATCCCGATCGATAAACCAAAGCGTGAAAAGCCAAAAACAGTGAGTACACCCGAGAATATTGCTGCTGTGGCAGAAAGTGTGCGTGAAGCGCCATCAACATCAATTCCCCGTCGTTCTCAACAATTGAACATAATTGAACATAAAGTCCTTGGTATGACGCCATACAAAGCCCAATTGGTTCGGGAGTTGAAGCCAACTGACCATCCAATGCGTTTTCGCTTCGGTAAGTGGGCTTGCGATCGACTTACAGAAGATGCCGATTTTGCCAAAAAAAATCATCTTTTCAAATAGAGCTCATTTTGATCTTGGCGGGTATGTTAACAAGCGAAATTGTCGCATTTTGGGCACAGAAAACCCGCACGCATACATTGAAAAGCCGATACACCCAAAACGAGTCACTGTTTGGTCTAGAGGCATAATTGGGCCATTTTTCTTCGAAAATGAGCAAGGAGTGGCCGTTACAGTCAATGGCGATCGTTATCGGGCCATGTTGAACGAATTTTTGTTCACAAAAATTGAAGAGGAGGATATTGGCAACATTTGGTTTCATCAGGACGGCGCTACGTGCCACACAGCCGAAGCTACATTCGATGTTTTGCGCCCTGTTTTTGAAGATCGCATTATCAGCCGCAGAGCTGATGTCGTTTGGCCACCTCGGAGCTGCGATTTGACACCGTTGGACTATTATTTGTGGGGTGCCGTCAAAGATAAGTGTTACGCCGACAAGCCAGAGACAATTGACGCTTTAAAGGACAATATTCGTGAAGCCATTGGTGAAATACACAATCGATAAGGTACTTAAAAATTCGACCGATCGTGTAGGCTACAGCATGGCCAGCCGAGGCAGCCACTTGAATGAAATTATTTTCCATTATTAACCGGAAGAATTGTACTTTCAAATAAAAAAAGAAATTTGAGAAAATATTCAGTAGCTTTTTTTTATAGCATTTTCAAAAAAAAAAAGTTATTTGTTATTTATAATTTGTAGCCATTATGTATTATCCTACTCGAAAATAACTTATTTATACAAATTTAATATATTCGCATTTACTAATTCTTTTTTTGTTTTTTTTTTTTTTTTTTTTTTTTTGTAAGGATCAGCGCTGAGACGATGACCCCTATTAATGCATTACTAAGCATCATAAGTGATTACTAACCATCATAAGTGATTTCGTAATAAACAAATTTCGCTCTGAAGTATATATATATTTTGGGTAAGCATGAAATTAAGTGAAAAATATAAAGTTAAATTTACCAAAGAATATTTTTTAGCCCACTGTGCTTAGTGTTTCTGAGTTCAATATTTTAGTATAAATTTACACTCCCTATAATTTTTAATACAAGTTAATTGAGTATCTTTATAATTGTGTTTTTTTATATTTTCGTTTATTTAACTGTTTATTAAATAATAAATATTTGTTTTTAAGACAATTGTCCTAAATTACGCACAATTAAAAGGGGCATTTCTTAGCTTGTAGATATGCGTTACAACCTAATAAAAGTCTAACGACTTCTAAATGAACGGTTAAAAAATTCAAGCTTAAGATTAAATTAATGGTAAACAAGAAAGAAGGTAAAATGGGTTGGTTATCCAACTAACAGCGACTGGTCCCTATTTGGGACTTAGATAAAAGAGTTCTTTAAGCCGAATTGAATCTAAATAGCAATACCGATATGAGATTTATTGGTTACAATTTAATTTCTGGAAGAGGGAGGGTCAAATGGTAAGGTTTTTTTTTTCATAAATTTTGCAAAATTTTTTCTTAATACCACAATTGGAATAGTCAAATATTGACTTATTTCCATATAATATAGTTTTGTAAATTCGTTTGTCAAAGTGCATAAACTGATTAATGATAACAGGATCGATGTGCTTTGCTATTACGAAGGCGTTTTCAAAATTCAGATTGATGAATTGACTTCCAGTAGATGTTATGGATTAAAAGGCTTTCTGTTGTGAGTTGCGACTTTATTCTGCTCATAACTGAGTAATTTTGATTATGGCCATGCCAGGATTCTGTACCACTCAACTGTTTTTGGTATGATAGATCACTAAATCCCTAAACCTCTTTTCGGTGCATTAAATGCAACATTTTCTAATTGTACGAATGGGTTGTCTATCGATATGTCTTTAACTGAACCAGCCCTGAGAGTTGAAAGAAGTTTATTAACTAGGTCTAAAGGTTCCATCTGAGCTGCTAGATGATGGTTGTGTTGTGCAGGCTGAAATCTCTGATATAAAGTGGACAATTAACTAACTGTTTTATATCAAGAGATATATAAATATTTACTAAAATCAAACCTGTAATAACTGCTTTAGTGGTTGTCTATACGGTGTCAAGGTTAACTTAAGAATGTCAAACATAATAACATTAAATAAGATCTCAAAAATTTAAAAGGCAAAGCCTTTATAGATACCAGGGGCAAATTCTGGCAGGTGTAATCGAATACTTTTTCGATTCGAAGGCAATTTTATTTCTACTTATTATAGTCGGTACTGGGGTATTCATTCGATTAACCGTTAATCTGTTATTATATATTAATTACTACCCGATTAACTAATCGGTTAATTTAAAATTGCATATTTTCGATTAACGATTAAACCGGTTATTTTCAGTCGATTAACCGATTAACCGATGTAACAATATTTTTAACGTTTTGTAGTATTATAACATATTTTGTTTTGTGTTTGTAATTATTTATTTTTTCTCATATACAAAAGATATGTGCTTAGAAATAATTTGTTCATACAAACGAAGAAGGTGTTCAGTGATCTTCATTTTAAATTAGTATTTGCTGTCAACAGTTTTATGTTTAACATACCTTTTATATGCATGCGTTTAGTTATTTGTTTCTGCTCATATCTTCACATCTTTTAACACAATTAAACAAATCATTTAGAAGTGTTTAAAATATAAAAAAAATTAAGCCGGGATTCTAATGACATAATTGAAGATTTTATATGCCTAGAAAAATCCAGGGAGAGGACTGAGAAGTGAGTTATTTTGTACTATGGGTTGCTTTTGATTTCTCCAACATCCTAAACATTTAAACCAAAATATTTGTATAAAAGATCTAACAGTTTATTTTTTGATTAATACATTATATCCGTGGCAAAAAATAATAATGGCTTAAGTTGACATAAGTGCATTTTCATTTTATTACATATTCTTATTCTCTTCTTCAAGATCTATCACTCAGTTAAATTTCAGGTATAAAATGTCATTTTTAATAAAACTATACGCATTTATATTTTAACTTACATACCACAACACACAATTTATTTTAGACAAACCCCTTAATATCTCAAAACACGAAAGTTCTACTTAAGCTATTATTATTTATTGCCACGGATATAATGTATTAATTAAACAAGTCAGAGTGCTATATTCGGCTGTGCCGAATCTTTGATACCCTCCACCGACAGGAGTGGGCTCTATATGATAAATACATATACATATATTATTAACAAAGCTTCACAAAAACGAACGTCAGCATTAAAATTGGTTGCGGTTTAGACCTGAATTAAATTATTGACCGATAATAAGAAAATGTTATTCGTTTCTTGTAAGAACTTTGAACTGGCTTGAGTAAAATATCATTATTCGTAACAGTTTTAGCCGGACTAAAATGATTTTTAGGAGCGTTATTTGTATTGAACCTATGGTAAATTATGGACAAATCATCCCAAAATTCTGAAGACTGATTTCTGGTATTACAAAAAATAAATGAGAATAAATTTCAATACAGCAGTGTAATTAGTTTTAGCGTTAACAGTAAATTTCATAAATTTGCATGATAGTTTTTCTTGCCATATCAATTTAAGTAAAAAATTTCACCGCAATATCTATAAATCCCAAAGTTTTATTTGGTTTTAGGCGCAATAAAATGTTTTCCGAGAGTAGAGTTTATATGGGGCCTAGGGTAAATTATGGACCACTCTTCACGAAATTTGGCAGTGTGATTTCTCGTCCTATAAAACTGTGACGTACCGAATTTCAATTTGATAGCATTATTTATTACGGTTTTAGGCGTACTAAACGGTTTTCCGGGAGTAGGGTTTATATGGGGCCTAGTTTAAATTGTGGAACGATCTTCAAAAAATCTTACAGTGTGATTTCTGGACCTATAAAACTGTGACGTACCAAATTTAAGTATGCTAGTGTTATTTATTACGGTTTTAGGCGTACTAAACGGTTTTCCGCGAGAAGGGTTTATATGGGGCCTATTGTAAATTGTGGACAGATCTTCAAAAAATTTTACAGTAAGATTTCTGGTCCTATAAAACTTTGACGTACCAAATTTTAATATGATAGAGTTATTTTTTACGGTTTTAGGCGTACTGAACTGTTTTCCGGGAGTAGGGTTTAAATGGGGCCTATGGTAAATTATGGACCGATCATCACGAAATTTAACAGTATAATTTGCAGTCGTATAAAGCGAATTCGTGCAAAACTGTATGTCATTCCGTGCATTATTCCACCATTTATGTTAGTTTTTGTATCAAAATTATCAATTTTTTTTGGGTAGTGGTTCCACATTTTGATTCATAGTTCTGATCCTACTAAACCGATGTTGCTGGATTTCAATCCCAAACTGCTTAGGATAACTACAAGCAATTTGAGACCAAGTTTGTTCTTTTCTTTTGCGTTTTTCGAAAGTGGGCGTGTTTTCAACAGACGGACAGACAGACGAACATGGCTAAATCGACTTAGAATTACTCAAGGACCCAGAATATATATACTTTATGGGGCCTTAGAGGTATAATAAAAAATTTTCACACGGAATGACAAACTTAGTATACCCTCATTCACCACAGTGGTGGTGAAGGGTATTACATATTTATGAATTATTCTTTTGTTTGCTCGTTTTAGCTCAAGAATTATTATGTTTGTTATGTTATTGGTTTTTTTTTACTAATAAACTCAAAAATAAATAAATTATGCATTTTTATATATTGAAATTACTTAATTTATAAAAAAAAACTTTATTAATCGGTTAACCGATCAATAACGAAATTAACCGATTAAACCAAAACCTAAGTTAACTAATCGCGCGATTAATCGATTAAAGCAAAAGCCCGATTAAATAAATACCCTAGTCGATACTGAACGAATTAAAAATATTTTTTTAGTGTTGTGAAAACTCAAATAAATGCTTTACAACACTGAAAAAATAATTTCAATTCGTTCAGTATAGACTGAAAGCATTAGAAACATAATTGCTTTCGAATCGGAAAAGTATTCAATCACGACTGCCAGAATTAGGCCCCAGGTCATATTAATTGTCGATGCAAAGGAGCTCATCAAACAATGGAGGTTTTCTGTATGACAGACTTATAGACAGACCGCCAAATTGGTATTCCAACGTTTCACTGCGAATCACTTACTCGGCGCAAGTCTTATACACTTGCCCAGATGGGGTGAAAATGTAAATCCATCTTTTCAATATCTAGGACTTTATGGGCTTACGATGACAGATGAGGCACAGCAGTGATTTTGGTAATAACTCTACACTAGGCTTTAGGGACTCATACGGGAATGTTGGCCCTAGAATTAAATGGCAACTACGAAAGTTTAAACTGTGAAGAGGAACCTGTGTTTTATTATCTGTGTCAAGGCCCAGTAATATCGGGTATTTAGTAGAGGCACTTTGAGAAACTACAGCTGTCCTACTTAGAGGTTTTGCCTGAAATAGAACTAAATACCCTTTTTATACCCTCCACAAGCAGTTCTAAAGAGGCTATTCTTGGCTTATCACTCAGTGTGAAATCTTTTGAAGTATTCATCTAAGATCCCGTTATGTATATATGAATTTATATTCTGTATCCTTGCGTAATTCTAAGTTGACTTAGCGATGTCCCTCTGTCTGTCCTTTTGTTTAAAACATTCCCACTTTCGAGAGACTCAACAGCAAAGAACAATTTTGGTGTTAAATTGTTTCTAGTTATCCTGAGCAGTTTGGGATTGAAATCTAGCACAATCGTGGCAGTACGAAAAATGTCGTACAAGCACCCCAATAAAAGGAAATTTAAAAAAAAATTACATAAATTGAGAGCGGAATGTAGCATTCGTGCTAAAATTTGGAATATCATAGTTTTATAAGACAAGATATCATACGAACAAATTTCGTAAAGATCGGACAATCATTGCACACGGCTTTACATGAGGCAGCCAATTTTAAAAGAAATCCTTCTTACTCAGAGGTCAGTTTCTTTTCACAATTGACTTATAAATTCCGTATAAATCTCACCTCTTAAATATTCTTGTTCTCAGTGGAGGGTATCAAAGATACGGCACAGCCGAATAAAGCACTTTTACTATTTTATAAAGAAACCCAATTTTTTTTATCTCTGTACACAGAAAAAAAATGTTGCCCTAATTAAAGCATTAATCACGTAGAGCTTATGACGTGCCCCACAGCACAGCTTCTACTAAACAGAAAAACATTTTCAAAAACTTTTGCCCCAATTAAAGCATTAATCAAAAATAAAATCAGTTTTAATTAAAAATTTAATCAAGTTAATTAAACGTTTAATTGTAACTATTAATTTGTTTACTGGTGCAAATTAATAGTATTAATTAAACTTTTAATTCACTTGATTTAACGTTTAATTCACTTGATTAAATTTTTATTTAAAACTGATTTTAGTTTTGATTAATGCTTAAATTGGGGCAAAATTTTTTGAAAATGATTTTCTGTTTAGTAGTAGCTGTGCTGTTGGGCACGTCATAAGCTCTACGTGCCTCGAATTCCTCAGATAAAATATTTCTATAAATGCTGCCCATGAAACCAGCTGTTCCAATAAACAAAAATATTTTATGACTGAATTTTTATGAAATATACTTACACAATTAGAAGGTTTATAGACAAAAATACTCTATTCCATGAGAACATTTGTATGGGGTCTAGGGCAAATTATGGATAAATTTCTAATATTCTCAATATGCTTCGTTGTTAGGCTTATAAAAGCTTACGCAACTAATTTCATTTAATTACCTCTAACATTGTAACAAACAGACAGCCACTTGACCAAACCAACAGACTGATTAACTAATAAACGACAAATTTAACAAAACACGAAATTTCACATAAATTTTAAGGTATTTTTATTACAATATTTTTTCCATCAACTTAACAAAATAAACAACATTTTAATAAACATTATGTTACAATTAATTATTTTTTTTATCTGACAAATCTTCATGCAATGCGACATGCCCATCATAGTGCCACCCACTTGTTAAAAGTGAAGAGAACAAATTACATACACGTTACACTGTACACAGTCCAAAAAAAAAAAAAAAAAAAACACTGACTTTTCATGTTTAAAAACAAGGGGCGTTGTTGGGTTTTTTGTGCCCGATTTTAATCATAATTATTTTAATAAAAACAGCAACAACAGCAATAATAGTATTAATAATCACAAGGTAATTGTTTTATTGCGGTTGATGCAATCTCAGTCATGTTCGCTCTTTTAGTTCGTCCTTTGGGTGATGTCCTTGTGCTGAATGAAGTGTGTGTGTGTTTTAATATTCTTTTTTTTTTTTTTTAATTTTGCTTTATATTAAAATACCAATATGCATGTGGTAGAACAATGTCGTGATTGTGATAAAAAGTAAAATAAAAGAATTTTCCATAAAAATTAAACAATGTTAAAGGAAAGTCTATAATTAAAAGTACACAATAAAGATAATTGTCAAGTAGCACGAATTAAAAGTAAAAAGTGATTTTTATATGGCGAACAAATGAAAAATTACAAAAAAAATGTAAACAAATTTGAATAATTAATGTAAAAGCTTTTTAAAGGATTTTAAAAATAAGATAATTATAATGGGTACTAAATTGTTTAAGAAGATTTGGCTAAAAGAAAAATTTATGATGTAAATAAGGATAGTACAAAGTTTTAGGTAGACAATGAGGAATTGTGAATAAAAGAGAAATGTGAATTTGTAGTTTTTAAATAGTTGGTACACAGAGAGAAAATCCGGTATAAAAATACCAAAATTTACATTATCCGTTGTCAAAAGTGAGCCAGCCAGCTACGTTTGTTTTCAAAATGATAACTGATGGTGTCGAGATTTTTAAACTATCTCGTTGTCATTTTGTCACCATTTGGTCTAATTTTGAGCACAAACTGCTAACGTATTTATACAACCATGATCGTATTTTGACAACATCTTGTTACACAGAAAAAAGTGTTTTATCAATTAAAAAAAATGGTATAAAAAGTATTTAAATTTAATTAATGTGATAATTGAATCAATTATTTTTTTAGTTGAAAGAAAATTAAAAATATAATTTTGATTTAATTAAAATTTTAGTTGTTTTGAAATAAATTTTCAATTAAAATGTTAATTAAATATTAAAAAATATAAATTGATTTTTTCGTTTAAAATAAAATTATTTAAATTTGTAGAATTGTTGTAGGGAATTGTCAATATTTAATTAAATAAATTAACACATTGTTTGAAATGGCAAAGTTTTTTGATCAGTTTTTTAATTAAAATTAAAAATATTATTTATTGAAAATATTTTTTCAAAATATTAAAATTTTTAGTAATCAATATAATAATTTTGGTAATAGGTGCAAAATCAACCACTTGTTTGCTTGATATAATGAATTTGGAATAAAATTGGTGATTGGAGAAATTTAATAATTTTTTCTGTGTAATGTTTGGCTAACACTAACACACCGTTCACAGAAAAAATAATAAATTTCTCCAATCACCAAATTTATACCAAATTCATAATATCAAGAAAACAATTGGTTGATTTTGCACCTATTACCAAAATGATGATATTGATTACTAAAAATTTTAAAATTTTGAATATTTTGTTTGTTCAATAAATTATATTTTTAATTTTAATTAAAAAAAAGATTAAAAAACTTTGCCATTTCAAACAATATTGAAACAATATTGAAAATTCCTAACAATTTTACATGTTTAAATTATTTTTAATTAATTCATTTATTAATGATGTGGTAATAATCCCAATCTTTATTTATGATTAAAAACACTGAAATTTATTGTTGAGGGAAAGTTAGTTTCTATTGGCATTTCACAGGTTGCTTAGGCCAGCTCGTCAGGAAACTTTTTCCAAATACTTTAGAAAAGCTAAAAATATTATACAAGTAAGACCATAAAATGAATAAGAATTTTAAACAAATGCGCAAAGAAACCAGCTTTCCCACAACAATAAATTTCAGTATTTTTAATCATAAATAAAGATTGGGATTATTACCACGTCATTAATAAATGAATTTATTAATAATAAATATTTCATTCCCGAAAATTATTTCATTTTTAACGAAAAAGCTCAAATAAGATTTTTTGTTATTTAATTAAAATTTTAATGGAAAATTTATTTCAAAACAACTAAAATGTTAATTAAATCAAAATTAAATTTTTAATTTTCTTGTAACTAAAAAAATAATTGATTCAATTATCACATTAATTAAATTTAAAAAATTTTTAAACCATTTTTTTAATTTATAAAACACGTTTTTCTCTGTTAGTATATTGACAACATTTAGTTTTCATTTCGACAACAGCTTGTTTGACAACACATATTTAATTTTGTATTTATTTCTTTAATATTTCTTGAAATAAAGATTTAATTAATAAGAAATTGGCATCGTTGCATTAATAAAATAAAAAATAGACCTTACCTTGTCTAAAGCTTTTCAACTATTGGAACTAATTACAGACAGCGCTTCATTTTCATTTGGACATAACTTAAAGGGTACTACAACCGTTTCATCATCGAACCGAACTATAAACAAAAATTAAAAATTGTGTTTATATAATGCTATGTTCACACACAGAAAACCATATTGCCCCCAATTAAAGCATTTATCAAAAATAAAATCATTCTAATTAAAAATTTCATCAACTGAATTAAGCGTTTAATCAAGTTAATTAAACGTTTAATTGTTAATATTAATTATTTTCCTGGAGAAAATGAATAGTATCGATTAAACTTTTTATCCACTTGATTAAACGTTTAATTAACTTGATTAAGCTTTTAATTCACTTGATAAAATTTTTAATTAAAACTCATTTTATTTTTGATTAATGCCTTCCTTGGGGCAAATTTTTTCTCTGTACAATTGGGTTTGTAAACACGTTTAAGCAAAATGTTGATTAAGTTAGTCAAAGCCGTTAACATTACATGAGAGATGATTAAGATGACAGTTGATTAATCAATAAAATAAAACAAACATATTTATATTTTTTTAAAGTATTAGATTTTGATGAAAAATTTTTAATAAAGTTATCAGAAGAATATCTTAAATTTATTATTGATGAAAAAGCTCGAGGTTCTTTTTTTTGTATAAAATATTCTTTATTTTATTTTCAATATTTCGTTATTCTTTGAACAACGTCATCAGGGACTGTCAATGATTATTTACGTACACAAGAAATTTTAACTTATAAGCTATCTTATATGACTGCCAAAATGACGTCAAGCTTGATTATTTATTTGTTATTTATATTAATAAAACGGTCGAAAAACAACTTCATCAATTTATGGATTTATGGATATATAGGAAAAATCGTGGTCGATTGCAGAGTTGTAAACGAATCATTCAATTTTGAATTAATTCGCGAATCAATTCATTTGAATTTAGCAAACATGAATTTCAATTCATTTGCAATTTAAATGAATTGGTAAAATGAATTGCAATTCATTTCCAATTCATTTGAATTAATTCAAATGAACTCGAAAAATAAATTTGTTCATCATAGGAAATATTTAGGATTTCTTGAATCATCCTAATTTGAAAAATCACTTACTGAAGGTTTTTTTACACACAATAAACGTTAAACAGAACAAAATTTACTTTTTGATCAGACACAAGAAACTTTAAACAAAACACTATTGACTTTCAATCAAATACAATTAACATTAATCAAAACCATGTATTGGAAATCGCAGCAAGTCACACCTTCAGTTACATTTACTTACAGTAGTCTTTTTTCAAAATCAACAATAACAAATTCATTTTTCGAGTTCATTTGAATTAATTCAAATGAATTGGAAATGAATTGCACTTCATTTTTCTAACTCATTTGAACTAATTCAAAGTCAATTCAATTCAACTGAATTGGAAATAAATTGCAATTCATTTTAACAATTTATTTGAATTAAAAATGAACTGCAATTCATTTTTCCCAATTCATTTGAATTGAAAATGAATTGCAAATTTATTTGAATTGATTCAAATTTCATTCAATTCTTTTTTTTTTGGTGAAAAGAATTAATTAAAAATTTAGCTAATTCGTAATGAATTGAAATCAAAAAAGAATGATTCATTTACAACTCTAGTCGATTGTACACGTGCGATGTATGTTTATTGTGGCAAATGCTACATCATACTCAGTTTGAGGTAAGTTCAGAGGATTCCATGTAATTAATGAAATTATTTGGTTTTAAACATGTCAATTTGCAGAGATTAACAAATCATTTAACTGTATGATCAATCATCTTGATTTGGAAGTGATTAGAGTTTAATCACGTTCGATATGCTTAAACGCGCTTATACCCCCCAAGTGTGAACGTAGCATAAAACAAAGCTTTTAGGACGTTTTTTTCCATGACAATATGTTTGCCCTAAATTCAAAACGAACTTCTTAGTACGGCACAGCTCTCTTCTTTATTTCAATACCGCTAGCTTCTTTGCTAGGAGCGTAAAAAGGATTTTAAAATGGACTACACATTCAAAATAATTGTATATATGTATTTTTATTTACCCCTTTTAAATAATCTTATCGTTGTTTATCGAATTCTTAAACATTTTACAAAATGATTTCATCCCATTTAAATGTATTTGTTCCACCTTCCAAGTCTTATTTTTATTTTAACTCACTAATTTATTATGGACTTATTAACAATTTGCAACCACTTTTATTTGTTAAACTGCTATCAAGGAGGTCAATTGGACAACTTAACAAGTGCACCACTCAGCGTCACATATTTGTGAAATGGGAGTTTACACAGAAACTAAAGTTGGCAAAAATCGTTCATTTTGTGGAATCGTTCCGACCGATCCCAAAGATTAAAGGAACAAGATCGGTCCTTTCGTTCATCGTTCTTGTTTTTTACTTTGAACAATGAATGAAAGAGGAACGAGAAAACTTCTCTGCCGTTCGTAAGAACATCAGCGAACAAACATTTGTTATTGTTTGCTTTCATTATGTGGCGTAGCAACTAAAGAAGGATTTTATGTGTTTTATTTCTATAATATTTGTTTTTTCACTAAATTGCAAATGTTTTAAAAATTTCGTAAATTTGTACTTATTTTAATCCAACCGCTCCTGCATGACGGTGCTGGTGGTGAAGGAGTGATATATTGATAAAATTCATTGCTCTGGATGAAATTTTTAATTCAATTATAATTGCAATATAACGTAAAATAAATATAAATAGTAATTTCTTAATTGTTTATATGTCACCATATAAATACAACAAAGTTGGCAAACTTGAGCCCTACACAATAAATCAACCTTTTTCTAGGTGTACATAAATATGTGAACAAAACACATATGATGATCTAACGGATTGCAATTGCGGAACGAGGAACGATAAATAAGGAACTATTAATAAATCAATGGAACTAGGTCGTTCCGGAGCGACACAACTCTAACAGAAACTCATGTCACATATATGTGTCGGGTTTTTAGTGAAATGTATTTGCCTCTAATTTCGTGAATGTTTGTTTTTCTTGTACGTTTGAGTCTCTGTTTTAATGTGATATAACTAAAAGTGCTGCGGTTTGTGTCCAGGCTGAGTTGTTTTTTAAAAATGAGCTTTTTTTGCGTCATGTCACGTAGGTGTGACAGAAATGTGTTGTTCCTGAGTTTGGACAGAAAACGCAAAGAACAGTTGAGTGTGTCTATTTGAAAACAGAGTTTTATAAATTTTATGTAAATGCTATTTATCACATCTTTGGTTTCAACTTGATAACTTTTTGTTAACAATTTGACAACAGATGCTCTCGAAATATCACCAAAATTTCGTTTAATAAATCTTTCATTTGGTAAAAGAATAGTTCAATGAAATTAACTTTCATATGTCGTCTCAATGGAAATGTACGTAAAAGTTAATAAAATGTTCGTTGAGCTAATGAAACATTTATTTAGTCATACTAACACAAAAACGCCTAAATTTTCTAATCTATTCGTTGTCCCGTGGAACTCGTACGTTAACATTAAGAAAGTGTTCGTTGAGCTAAAATTTACAATTGATTCGTTGGCTTAACGAATTAGTTCGATGAATTTAAAAAAGTTACATGAGGGCAATGTAACGTTTGTTAAGTTGATTCTTAAAACTGTGTTAGTTTACCATCTTTTGGCATTTTGTGTTATACATCTAGTCGAACAATTTCTTTTTAAGATATTATTTAAACAAAAAAGAAGTACAGTATAAAATAAAATTTTACAATTAATTAATTACAATGAATACTTTTTCAAATTAAATAGAAATGCATAAGTAAGTTGAATTAAATTAAGTAATATGATTTGCTATTTGTATAAAATAAAATTAAGTTTGGTGGACTTGTTGATAGTTCATTAAAAAAAAAACAAAGTTTCGTTACGTACAGTACTTTTAGATGTATTGAAGATTCTTGTGGTCAAGCGTTTTAAGTGTTTCAAAATTCCAAACTTTTATTTTTAATACTATAAAAAGAAAATCATAAAATATAAGCATTCAATTAATGTCAGATTTTTATATTATTTTTGCAGATAGTCGAGATGCGGCAATGCTTTGGTAACCTGATTCTTACAATGAAATTCGTGATCAAGGATTTAAGTGGAAAAAACCAACTTCAAAATTTACAATAAAATACACGCAATAAATTGTTGTTAAAAATATATTTGTTCATTTCAATTATGAGTTTTTAATTTTATATAGGGTTACAAAAGTGTATTGTGTGGGGGCGGGCAGGTGGTATAATGTTGCGTGAGGAAAAAACATGATTCATTGAGACAGTGCACTCTGCTCTTTGAGTGAACAAATTTAAAAAACAAAATTATTCGATGAATTAACGTAAAGGTTTACTGAGTTAACGAAAAAGTTCATTGGATTCAAATAGTCTTAAATGAAATTATTAATTTACAGAAAATAGTATTGACGATCTTTGTTGGTAAAATTAATTGTAACGAACAGTTAATATCAAATCTTTTTAAGAATGGTCATTCATTGTCACAACGAACAAATTCATTGGACGAAAATTAATAAATTTTTCGTTTGCTCAACGTAAATTTTTGTTGTCTCCGTACCTTTTTGGTTCAGTGCAGACACACTTTTTCTCACTTTTCGAGAAACGATGGAAAATTTTGTTTCACATGCTATCGACTCGAGAAGTTCTCACCAAAGTTACAGAACATGGGTATAATCATGATGAGGATGGTGCCCTCTGTCACAAATTGATTTTCGACCTGAGGTCACAATACAGTAAGTTTAACAATGATGATTTTTATATACTCCTAAGTTCGCCAAAGATATATGAAAGCATTTGAAGGATATTTCACCTTGTTTTGTTGCTTTCTCTGGGCAAATCGGGCAGTCGGAAAAGTTCGAAATTGACATATCTCTTCAGATCGCGGCTGACCAGAAACCTATCTGGTACCACGGTAGTCAGTAGCCCCCGGAGTCACGACTCCGGTTTGACTATTGGCTTATATTCAAGGTCACGGGAAGGAAGATCTTAAAAAGTCATCTGCAAAGGCTGGTAAAAGCACTATTTGTCACCCAATGGTTAAGACCCCCATTAGATTGGCCCAACACGGCAGGTGCTTATGTAAATCATGTTTACTCGTACTCCTTAATCCGTTATAATCAACTCAATTATTAAGCACATACTATGTATATTTACATGCAAAAATACTTATATTTACATAGACTAACGTTAAGATTTTTAAGAAAAACCTTTTTTTTATTAAATTCCCATAAATTAAGCCTAAAGCGATATTTGCTGTACAAAAAAATTAAATAATTTTTTTTACTGAACTACAAATCGTGAGATAAAATTTTGTGAAAAATATTCTTAATTGAAGTCTCAAAAGTACCTCCCTGCAAGGGATTTAAAAAATTCCTGCGCGTTATGGTAGCGGTAAATAATGGGTTAATGGTGTTAATATTCATAGCAGTTATCGAAAAATCAACTGATCCAAGCCAATTTGCAACCTCTCCCAGGCCTCTCCGTCTACCAAATGTTTCAGTAGTCTCCGAGTACCCGCAATATATTAAGCTTAAGCTTTCTTCAAGGTATATGCGTTATTATGATTTAGATCCATTTGTCTTTATAGAAATATACGAAGTAAACGCACCCACCCCCCTTCACCTTTCGCATATTCCAATCGATGTAGGACCTTGATCGGAAATAGAATCTGATTCAATATGAGTTTCCTAAGCCATATCCCATATTTATAAGAAACTGTTGCTAGAAACAAAAAAACAAATCATTGGTAAACATGCACAGGGTTTTTGTCGATTTACTGGATGAATATGATGATGACGACAACGACAACGACGACAAAGACAATGGCAATGATGAGATTATTGATGTAGATGACGATAAAAATGTAAGACAATGGTTCGTTGATTTTCAAAAAGCGAACGCATTTTCTCGATTTTTTTTTTTTCAATTTTTAAAGTTGTTTTTATTCATGGCCTTTATAATGATATTGTTCTTTGGTTGGTTGGTTGGCTGTTTAACTGAATGGATGGATGGATGAATGGATGTATGTACGGATAGATTGTTGGTAGATCGATGGATAAATAGGTGGTGGGTTTATTCATTTTAAGTACAGAATGGTTGGCATACCATTTGACTTTGTTTGTTTGCATTAAAATACTTTTTCATGTTCATCTTCTTTACTGGTCTGGTTCAATTTGGCTTGGACAGACGAACGGGTGTGATGTGCTGCGCTGTGGTGTGGCGTTGAGTTAAAACTGAGTTGAAAGTAAAGTTTGTATGGAAATCACGTACACGCATAAACAACAGTAACAACAACATCAGCGACAGAGACAGCAGCACCAGATACAATATTAAGCAGCTACTGTTGGTTATGTTAATGTTGCTATTATTTGTTAATACACACACACACACACACACACACACACACACACCATAAAACGCAACAAAGTTTTCCACTTTGTTTTTATGAGAAAAATCCGAAAAAAGTGAAAAAAGTCAAAACTGTTTACATTTGTTGTAGATACAATATAAAGGTAAGTATGTGTGTTATATGTTGCATGAATATGTTGTTGATAATCAAGCCTTATGGCAATTTTAATATGCCCCCACACATACAAGAACAACAACAACAACACAGGCAAATAAAGTTAGGAAGCTTTATTGTCAATTTCATAAAACAATATGTTCGATTTTGGTATTTGTGGCATTTTGTCGAGAAAAGCTTATTGTCATTTTGCTGGTAAGTATGTATGTAAGTAGTTCTTCATGTCTGTGAGTTTTTATGTCTTTAGGTGTGTTGTAAAGCAGAGATGTAGTACTGTATATACATTTTACAAGATTCTTATCTACTGCTGACAACGAAACACCTGCTCTTCTGTGTTTAAATTGATTTTTGTCTTCGTTTTGTCGGCTGTAAAAAGGTTTGTTAGATAAAAGGGTTGCTATAAAATCCAAAATCCCATTTTGTTTTATTGAAACTAAATTTGTTAAAACTTGTCTACTTAACGTTCAATCGGTTTCTAGGATTTAAAAAAATGTTTGTTTTGTAAATATTTGGCGTTATTATTTTGGAAAATTTACACAGCACAACAAATTGGATATTCTTCAAACTTTCTGCAGTAAAAATAGCTGATTCTTCGGTATTTTCATCTGCTGATGACGATGGCGTCATTTATCTGCCAGCTCTAGCTTTAATTATAAAAATCTCTTTTTAGTGGAGAAGTTGAATAAGTATATCAGGATATCTTACCAATATTGCAAGGATGTTTAAATTCCTGTGTATTTCGTTTAATCCTTAAAACTTCTTAAGTCACCTCTTGTTTTAGAGATATTGTGCATCAATTTAAAAAATTACTTTAAATTTTCCTTTTCTAACTCCATCCAAAATTATTTGGTTTTCATATCAAATTTATTTTTTATAGTAAAGGGTGGTTTGATTGTCAATATGCTTTTTTTCACAGATCACGCGTGACTCATATAAAAACTGCTTTGTAATTTTATATCAGTATCGTTTGGCAAGGAAGGACTCACACCACAGCAGCATTTCCAAATTTGTCCGAATTGGCACTAGAAAATTGGCAATGAAAATCAGTTGATTTATCGCGGAATTTTGTGGAGTGATGAAGCACATATCTGGTTCAATCGATACGTAAATAGTACCAAGAACTGCCATAACATCCATTAAAAACAACGGTATGGTATGGTTTATGATCTGGTGGAATCATTGGTCTCTATTACTTCAAAAATCAGAATGCTACCGTCAATGGTAACCGTTATCGCACCATGTTAACGGCCTATGTGCCTTCTTAAATTCAAGCGCATGGTCTCAATAACCTCTGGTTTCAATTAGATGGCGCTACGAGCCGTACAGCGCGTGAAACAATGACCTTGTTGAGCAATTAATGTGGTGAGCATGATAAATGGGCCAATTATACCGTGCGATATCACACCTATGGTTTTTCTTGGGATATGTAAAGTATGAGGTCTTCAGGAAAAACCCAGCTACAATTGACGCTTTGGAAGCCAACATTACTCGTGTTATTCGCGAGATACCAGTCTCTATGCTAGAACGAGTCGCCCAAAATTGGACCTTCCAAATTAGGCTTGCCACATACACATTTGCGAAATTCTTGACATTCTCTTAAAAAAAATATGGATTTGGAAATGAGTTCTTGAGAATTAAAATCTTCCTTAAATAATCTTTTATTAAAATAACACAATTTTAAAAACCAGTTAAAGCAAATTAACTAAATAGTTGCAGCAAAAATTTCTGTACGCTTTTGTTTTTAGTCAGCTGTTTTACGTTTTTAATTATTAGTGTTGAAAAGTTGATAAGGATTTATGTTTCAAAAGCAGCATCCAAGTGCCTTCAAATTGTTAGTCTTGGATAAAGGAAACTGTAGTTTTGATACAAGATTAAACAAATTCACTTTAACAAAACGATTAAATATTTATTTGCTTTTAACGCAGGTTTTTTTTAAAACACCTTTTTTCTAGAATTTTGGCGAGCAGTGATATTCTTGTTAATCAAAAAAAATCAAGACCGCCTGGCAATCCTATTTCGAATGGACCACCTCAAACGAAGTCATGGTCTACATTTACATGGTATAATTTTTAAACAGAAAATGCCTTAAATTGTTCTTTAAGCCGAACAATTTTAAGGCCACTTTAAAATTTATATGTTTCATTTTACATCAGTGAAGGAAAATTTAAAAATTGAGATGGTACTGACCACCAATCAAAAGAGTATTTTATACAAAATTTTGGTACTTTTTCAAAAACATATTTCTTATTAAAAAATATAATAAAAAAAAAAAAAAAAAAAAAAAAAAAAAAAAAAAAAAAAACAAGAATTTCTAAAAAAATAGAATCTGGGAATTATTTCTTCAGAAGTCACTTTATTATATTCAACCTTTTTTTATTTTTCGAATTTATTCTATGAGCTAAATTTCAGTTATGCTTTATGTAAAAAAAAAAAATAATAGTACTAAAACTGACATTGGGGTACGGTGGTATTTATGAAAAGAAAAAGAATTGAAAATAGTACCAAAGTACTAAATTTTCCATCATAGTTTTACATTATAAATCGGGGGTGCTTTAAAACCATGTGAAATAAGGCCATTATGGCTTTATTGCTCACTTGAATGGGAGATAAAGCCATAATGGCCTTATTGCCCAATCATTGAGAGGTAAGGTCATATATAAAATTTTGCGAAATGAGAGATATAGCCATACTTTTTTTTCGCAAATAAGAGATAAAGCCATAGTTTAAACTTTAGTATGCGAAGCCAGATTCCAATACTTTACTTTAGTGTTTCCGTAAAAAGAAATTTTTTTATTCTTGTGACGCACGCAGGAAAACTTTATTCAGCGAAGCCACCTGCCGCGTCCTACTAAATTTCTTTTACCAAAAACAGGGTACTAGTATGTCTAGTTTGTGCAATGTAATTTTGGGGTAACAATTTGGTTTAAGGATTATAGAAAAAAAAATAATCAGACAGAAAAAATTTTAAATTGTCTCCAATTACCAAATTTATACCAAATTCATAATATCAAGCAAACAAGTTGTTGATTTTGCACATATTACCAAAATGATTATATTGATTACAAAAAATTGTGACTATTTTTTTTTTTTTTTCAATAAATGATATTTTTAATTTTTATTCAAAAAACTTTGCCATTTCAAACATGTGTTAATTTATTTAATTAAACAGTGACAATTCCCAACAACAATTCTACATGTTTAAATTATTTTATTTTAAACGAAAAAAGTCAATTAAGATTTTTTGTTTTTTAATTAATATTTTAATTAAAAACTAATTTCAAAACAACTAAAATGTTAATTAAATCAAAATTAAATTTTTAATTTTCATCCAACTAAAAAAATAATTGATTCAATTATCACATTAATTAAATTTAAATACTTTTTAAACCATTTTTTTAATTGATAAAAAACTTTTTTCTGTGCACCGATGTGATTCTGCTCAAATGAAAGAGATTTTTCTGTTGATTAATAATCCAGCAAATATTTTAAGGTTTGTGTGTTCTTTCGTGAAATATTTTGCGAATAATACAAAAAAAAAAAATTAAAATACCCCGGGATATTATTTCCTTTTCCCATTTTACAATAAAATTTAAATATGATAAATGGGAGAAGGGCAAAAACTCCCGGGGAATTCTTATTTATAATTGGGCCGGCCGTATATCTTGAAAACTAGAACTGCTAGAAAAAAAAAAATAATTTGGCCATTGTAATCACCACTCTCAATTTGACCAAAAACAATGGACAGAAGACTGGAAAATTTCGGTATGTTGCCTTGTGTTATTTAAACTGTGTTTATTTAAATAAATGTTAATAGTAATAGAACAGGATTGAAGGAGCATATACATACTGTAATTTTCATTTGGTCATTAAAATAAAGTTTTATATTCATTGAACAAATACAATTATCAGTTTTCTATTGTTTTAGTTTTTGAAGAGCTAAAAAGATTTAAAATCTTGTTAAGATACAAACCTCTTTATTTTACAAACCTGTTTTGTTTATAAATTGTTGAAAATCGTTGCCGTTCTTTAATGTCTCGTTTTAGTTTGGATCGCTGCGGCATAAGATAAAGACGAAAGCGGAATTAATGCTCGTTGATTCTACCCACACCACAATAGTTTTACCCCCAGCGGTAAAACTCAGAAGACCTTCTTACTTCAGGCCTTATTGAAGGCCTGCTTAGAAATTTTTGGATCAATTATCATTCTGAGCTAACTAATAAAGAAGGCCTCATAGAAGGTCTCGTACCTTTTGTATAATAGATAAGATACCCCTTCCACATTCGCTTCTATGAGAAGGGAGAAGAAAAGGAGTAGCATTTTTTGTTTTGTTTTTTGCCAAAGAAAAAGTAAAAGAATCATTTTTTATTATTCAGTTGCCATTCTTACCTACCTGCCAAATAAGCGGGAGCAGAAGGCCTACTAATTAAAAAGGTCTACGCACTAGAAGTTCTGTGGTTTTCATGGGCAACTGTGTAAGTCTTACAATAAAATTTAAGATTCTATATTAAACTACGGGCCATGTATTGAACTTTTTGAACTTTGTTATTACATTAAGAAATCGGAATCGGTCCATCTTTTTTAAGAAATTTTAAAAGTGTCAAGAGCGTTTAAAATTAAGCAGTATGGCATCAACATCTCAAAATCGAAAAAAGGGACATACGCGGTTGCCCATGAAGGCCACAGACATAGCTGCCAGATAAAATTGGTCGAAAATCGTCAAATTCTGAGGAAAAAATCGTCAAATTGACTATGCTAAATCGTCACAAAAATCGTCATTGTAAAAAAACCACTCAATTTTTATAAGTTTTGAAAATTAATTGTTATTTTTAGTTTTCGTTGCTAATAAAATTTTAATATATTCCGCCTATTTTTGAAATTAAATAAAAATGTTCGTTAAGAAACTTATTATTGAAGTAACACAACCAAATATTTTTCAAGAGTATTGGCATTCATAAGAAAACTAATAAAATAAACTAAAACAAGGTATATCAAACACCCATTTTTCACGTCGTAAATCATGCTTAAGAAATTAAGTCTGGTAAGCACCAATAAAATCCGACTTTCTGAAAGAAAAGTTTACCTGCCGGCGATCGAACTAGTACCTAGCTAGTACTAAACTAGTACAAAGATCACCAGTACTAGTTCTCGACTGTATACTTCTCTATACTATCTTAATGCTCAAATTAGCATTGTGAGTGCTTAGAAAATCACTAGTACTATTGGTTCTAGTCGTGTACCAGTACACTTGGACCCAATTGGATATTTTCAATAATTTTTTCTTTTAAATTGAACGCATCATTTCCTAATTTGAAAAGAGGTAGTGGTAAAGGTTATTGGACCTCAACATATGAGGCGTATAAAAAAATATTTTTATAAACTTTAAACACAGAATAAATTTAAAATTTTGTTCGATTTCAATTTCTCGTGATTTCCATTTCCAGAACATGGCCGTAAAAAATTTTTAAATAAATTATTTAAAATCAAATTTAAAAATAAGTATCAAAATACGAATTTTTTTTTTTAAAAAAATGTTTGCACAAAAATTCTATCAGTTTACAAGTGATGCTAGCTAGAACTCTTAAAAATATGCATCGTGCTCCATCAGCCTTGAGCTAGCCAAACGCTAGTTCAATACTTATCTCGAAGAAGTCAGTTGTACAGAACGACTCAAATCTGTACCAATTATGAGTTCGTTTACAAGTCAGTTGTAAATAAGTTAGCTAAAAGTCAAGTAAATGTTGAGCTAGCTAATAAAAATCCGGCAGGGTAATGTTTATTTTCGAACACTGATACGTACCTACAGTTTTTTCGGGAATTTTTTTCTTTTAGCTAATAAAAATTTTAGTACTCATATGCTTTGCTGAATAATAGCTTTTCCCTCATTTTAAAATTCTAATACCCAACTTACAACATTTACAAATCTGTTTCAAATGTATGACTTTTTTGAATTCACTACACTCTTACCGCATTTTTACAAACATAAAAATTTTATTTTTTTTTTTTTTTTTTGAAAATTAAATTTTTACATATCGAGTTTTATGTTTATGTTCTTTTCAATCTCCTGTCTTGTGTTTTTTTTTTATTCTTTTGGCAGCAGATTTGTTAAATTGTTTTACAAGAAATTGTGTTGTGTACTTAAATTTTATTGATTAATCGATACACGTTCATCGCTGATATTGAAATTATTATAATCGCGTTTATTTATTTTTTTATTACTTTACATTTAAACCATTCATCCGCATTTCGCTCCCTCCCTCTTTGAAATCATGTGGGAAGTATTTGCATTTTTAATGTTACAACAACAACAACAGCATCGAAAATGAAAGGAATAAGTACTAAATACGAGTGCTAAACAAGTACTTGGTTTAATATGGCGCTAAATTGTTTATAGTCATGGTTAATGATCATAATCGTATAGACCGTCATAAAAAACGTGTTTAATATTGTGTTTTATATTATTTAATACTTTTTATGTATCTTCCTTATATTTTTGCGGTGTTATTCTAACGGTTTGAAATTGTTTGAAAAATATTTGGGTTTTACATAAAATGTGTATTTGGTGGAATATGATATTGGCCATAAGGATGAAAATAAAATTTCCGCCAAAAAATATTAACGTCCACAATAAAATATTTAAAGAAAGAAGTGCAAAAACGGGATGTTTACGGAAGAACCAGAGATGGAAAATGCATATATTTTTCTAAATGGCACTAAATTCCTATCAAAAGTTAGGAAAAACTTGTGATCATCTCCACCGAGAGTAAGAAGATTTCTGTAATAATCTTTATATGGAATTTATAATTAATTATCACAATATTATAATTTGTTGGCTAAAGACTATTTCGAGAGTACGTTTTATAAACGCTATATCGCTTATTTACTTAAACAGCGTTATAACTAAAAAAAAAATCCGTTTCGAGATAATTGGGTTTAAATTTTTGCCTTTACCAGATAGAAAAATAACGACACATTCCCTTCAAACGCGGAAATTATAAAAAATAAAAAAGATTAATTTTATACAAAATATAAAGAAAAACATAGCGAACAATTCTGCATTGCTAACTTCAAAATTTTTTGAGTTACAACGTTGTTGGAGTAAATGAGCGATATGCCCAGAAAAAATTAAATTTTAGGTCAACAAACTTTTTATTTGATTAAATAAAAAAAAATTATCGAAATTACACTTAACAAAATAGCACTCAATAAAACATATTTAATAATAGAATAATTAAATATTTCTTCATATTTAATAAAAAAAAAATATTTGAATCAAAGTAAAGACAGTATTTTTACAACTCTGGTTCATTTTTAAATACCTTTGATATCGGTGCTTTGTGATATCGGAATTTAGTGTTTGTAATTCTCATTCGCTTAACAGTTTTAGTTGTATAATATCTTTAGCGTTTTCAAAGTCTTTGGAAAAAGGTTTCCTGATGATCTGGCCCAAGCAACAAGCGAAATGCGAATAGGAACTAGCTTATCAAGCAGCAACAAATTCTAATGTTTTTATTACAGACTACACACAGATATGTCACGCGACGGAAGATTTTTTGTTTCATTCTTAAATAGCTGCCCTTTTTTCACTTCTCTTTGAATCATCTTTTATGCCGCAATACAATGAACACAAATTTATTTAGTTGAGATTTATTTGCAAAACTGTTTTAAAAATTATAACTTTTAAGTTTACCGCCACACTAGTATATAATATTAAAGTAAGTAAATGACATTATACAACAAAACATTGCAATATTACATTTTTTTGCACAAAATAAAACGTTTGTTGAACTCAAGGTCTATCCAATAGGTGTGCGCAAGGAGCCAGATGTTTATTTTGCTTTTTTCCTTTAGGTGTTCAAAAGTTGTTTACATTTTGCTTAAGCCCTTATGACACTACATTTTTTATTCATTGAATTAATATAGAATTGATGGAAAGAAACAGTAAATGTTGGAAAGAGCAAACTATAAAAAATGTAAACAGAAATTTTTTTTTAGTTTTTCTTTTGTTTTGATTTTATTCATTTTATTAAATGTTTTCAACTTTTCGTTTATAGGAAACATAAAAACAAAACAAACAAAAAGCGGTTAATCGCTGAATTTCCACATTAACCGCTGATTCAGCAACACTTTTAATATTTCAAGCTTGAAATGTCAATTTTCAGTTGAACAATTTTACATTGTTTTTGACATAACTTCATTTGTTATCGATAACTTTAGTAAAATTTTTGACAGTTTGCTATTTATCTTAATACAGCTGAACTCTTTGCACTTGGTAAATTTTTCTATTACATTATATTTGCACTTATCACCAAAACTAGAACAATGCATTAAAAATGTAGTGTCATAAGGCCTTTATGCATGAATATTTTTGTTTAAATTTTTTGTATTTTGCCACACATACATGCATACAAAACACGTTTTTCCTTTTGCTTTCCCTATGTGTAGTAAGATTTTGACAGCCGAGAGGAAATTTACACAAACAAAATGCCTATTGTTTTTTGAACTGTTGTATTGTTGTAGCGGTAAGCAGACCTTTTGGATAGGCCTTGGTTGAACTAATGCTTTTGTTAAACGTGGTTTGTGATTTTTTATTTTTGTCTTGATCACGCAATTTGCTGATTGTAACGGCCTCTTTTTACATTGGCACTTCACTACCAAACAACGCTTTTTGTCTCTTTCTTCGAAAGCTGCCCTCGCAAATAATTTGGGCCTTTTTCAAACGTCAGTTTTTACATATCTGTGTGCAATCTATGGTTTTTATCAAAGAATAATAATTGGGAATTAAGCACATCATAATTAATAAATACACAAATAACATTCGATTAATATTTTGTTTGATTTATTTAACATTTCCAAAAATTTATTTAACAAATCACGTAACCATTTTGTTAAAGAAAATTATTTTGAGCAACATCTTTTTTTATTGACTCAGTAAACTTTATGGTTGACTTAAAATTCAATAACTAAACCTACAAACTTTTTCTTATCAATACCGCAAAATTCGTCATGGAAGAAAATTCATAATTTTTTAATCAAATATGCGATTGTCGTATTACAATATGACAATTATTTTAACACAGAAAAAATTATTAAATTTTTCCAAACACCAAATTCATTCCAAATTCATAATATCAAGCAAACAAGTTGTTGATTTTGCACCAATTACCAAAATGATTATAGTCATTACTAAAAATTTTTAAAATTTTGAAAAAATATTAAAAATTTTTATTTTTAATATTTTATATTTAATTTGCCATTTCAAACAATGTGTTAATTAATTTAAATAAATATTGACAACTACCAACAACAATTCTACATGTTTAAATTATTTTATTTTAAACGAAAAAAGTCAATTAAGATTTTTTGTTATATAATTAAAATTTTAATTGAAAATTTATTTCAAAACAACTAAAATGTTAATTAAATCAAAATTATATTTTTAATTTTCTTTCAACTAAAAAGTAATTGATTCAATTATCAAATTAATTAAATTGACATACTTTTAAAACCATTTTTTTAATTGATAACCACTTTTTTCTGTGAATCCAAATTTCGATATTTTAATCAGGCTTAAGTTCATTGAATTTAATTATCATTAAATTATTTTTATGAGGAAAGGAATTTTACAAAATGAAATGGATTAAAATTTATTGATAATTTTTCATTCTTACCTGAGCTGGGAATTTAACACAGGTTTTCACGGATAGATCGCCCTGACTAGTTTCGATTGTAACCACACAATCTCTTTAGAGGGGTTTGCCGTTTAACACTCACCGCCATTGACGATCATTATATTTTTCGGTGTGTTAAGTTATCCTAGTAATATAAAACTAAAGTGGACCAAATTTTAATACCATAATTCCTTCCGGTTTTAGGCGTCTTAAATTGAATGTCAGAAGGTGGTTTTATATTGGACCTATGGCAAATTATGGACTAGGTAATTTTTAACTTAAAACAAGTTAGAGTGCTATATTTGGATATGCCGAATCTTGTGTACACTTTATCATGGTGCAATAAGAGCAGAAAAGAGTATAAATACTTTTCTTTAGATATCAGTAAAACTATCTTGTGCCACGCCCACTTCCCAATCCTGCCCACATTTAGTTGGATGTAGTGTATTGATAACCAAGATGCTTGTACCTAATTTGGAAACTTTGGCTCTTGTCTTTCTCCAGATATACAGAAAAAAGAAATAAAAAAAAACAACAACAAGGGATTTATGGGTAAAATTTGAGTCACTTATGGTTTTTTGCTCATATTTCAGTTATTTATGGACTGATCTGGCTGAAAAAGAAAAATTTAATTAATTACGATACCTGACATAAATATATAGCAAACAAGTCCGAATCATAGCTGGGGTCTTCGGAAACCCCATTTCGCCAGACGAACAAATGGACAGACGGTCAACCGGATTTGGAATTCTCTCTTCATAAGGAAATAGAAGCTTGGATCAATATTGTGGAAATTGCAAACGAAAGGACAAACTTATCTATACCTTTTTACCTTCGGTGAAAAATCGAAATTCCGCAATATTTCCTTTAATTAATGTTAAATTTTTTCTAATAGAAGAAACATAATTTTAGAAACAAATGAAATAGTGACATGGTAATTTTTTTTAGCAAAATTTCGAAATTTTTGTTTTTTAAAAAATCATAAAAATTGGAAAATGCAGCTATGCTACTAATTTTCTAGATATATGAAAAACGAAGTTGCAAACAAAACAAGCCCTAAATGATTAAAATGACAAAAGACGAAAAATTTTATATCCACTTAAAAGTGGAGATAAAGAGCAAATATGTTTTGGGAAAATGTTACGAAAAAGAAACTATTGGAGGTTGGTCATACATATTATCCCCCTAGGGGCGACTCGTTCGCAGTTATGGGGCTTTTTCTTCAATATATTATTAGTCTGTATTGAACATTCACGAATCTTTAGATCGATTCAGGTAAGTCCACAACCAACTTATTTATGTGTTACACAAATCACCACAAAGGCATAATACCCGCAGTTATAGTACTGTAATAAAAGATCGTAACAGAATTTTGAAAAATGCGCTTAAAAGTTACTATCTATGTTTAATGTATTTCAAATATCGATATATCAAAATATCGATATTTAAAAAAATTATAATCGATATATATCGCCGATATTAAAAATACCCATATATCGATACATCGATATTTATCTACGACTATCGAATTCGATATTTTTAAGATCTATTTATAATAAAATTCAACATTTTAACCGTTGCTCAACTGCTTACAATACTGTTGTTTTTTAAGAATTGCATCATATGTTTTTAACTAATATTAAGAAAATAACTTTTCCATTGTACATTTTCATAGATTACACAGTTCAGTTTTGTCTCGGTTTTTTAAGAGAAAACAACAAAAAAAATAAGCGCGAAAAAATGTATATGGAACGGGTTCCTAGAATTATGCCAAGAATCGCCTTAATTATGGCGTATTAGCAGCAATAGACTCATGAAAGTCGGAATGCTAATAATACTGGTAAAAAAAAACATTTTTTTTATTTGAGCAAGTTCTTACATATTAAAAGTAAAATATTGCACAGTTTACTTGCATAGTATGTGTCACAAGTTTCGTTTACTGGCAGTATATAATCAGGCATTATATAATCCCAATTTTTTTTTTAGATTTCATATGGCGAAAAAATAAAACTTTGTTTATATTCTTCACTTTTTTTTAAATTTTTTTTATTGTAGAATTAACTGCCGGTCCCTCGATTTCAAACCGAAACTTCGTTCGCATAACTTACCTTAAAAACTAAATTTAAAAATTTTTAAATAAAAGTTAAGCGAATGAAACTTTCGCCCGAAATTAAAAAATTAAAAGAAACAATAAAAAGTTAGAATGGAATTACATGTAATATGACTCTTTTTTTACCAAAACGATTGTGCTGGATTTCAATCGTATACTGGTAAGAAGAACTAAAAACAAATTGTTCTTTTCTAGTGAATCCTTTGAAGGTGAGATGAGGAGTTCAACATACGAACTGGTAGACAGGGAGACCGACAGACGGATGGACATATCTTAAATGACTTAGAATTACTCGATGACTTCAAATATACAATCTTTATGATGTCTTAAAAGCATTTTGAGCAATTTTCACATGGAATGATAAACTTGGTATAATAAACTTTGTATACTACGTTTATCATTCACCACTAATAGTGGAGGGTATTAAAGGAACTCCGAATAGTGGAGAATGTAAAAGGAACTCCTTTAGTTAGTAACTATTTTAAACTTTTAAAATAGTTACCCAAATAAAAATCTACCTAAAAATATATGAAGAATATTTTACGCGATTCTGGATAAAGTTCTAGTTCTGAAGCATTTAAACTTTCGGCTTATATCAGATTCATTGTCATTTTGCCACAAAAATATTTCATAAGCATGTTTCTCTTACAAATAGTACATTTCGTGTCGTTGGATATTGTGGTATTTTGGATTATAAATATAACAGAACAAATTAAAAAATACTACATGTCTGGAAAGTACTGGAAAACATCATCTAAAGCAATAAATTTGTCGTAGAGATTTTTGAGAAAAAAAAAAACAAGTTTCTAAATGAGGGCTAATTCTGGCAGTCGTGATCGACTTCTTTTTTGATTATAAAGCAATTTTATATATAATTCTTTCAGTCGATACTAAACGAATCGGAATTATTTTTACAACACTACATATTTTTACTGAAAAAATAACTTCAATTCGTTCTGTATCGACTGAAATAATAAGAAATAAGATGACTTTCCCCCATTCTGAAATTTTAAAGTACTTTTCATGTAGTTCTAAGTAAACCGCTATATTTGGAATCTTTGCTTTCCTTTAAAAGCTTTTGAAATAGTGACATTGTAATTCTCCTGAAGATAATTCAATGTTCATCTTACGATAGGTAAATACATCCATCTTTTATCAACAACATTAATAATAACACTAATCTGCAAAAGGACGTTTTTTTAACAAACATATTTGGGTGATTCACAAGGTAGTCATAAAGTTGTAAAGTCAAATGCCTTAAAATAATTACAAGAAATATATATGACTGCTGTGGGCAACCGCTTATAATTTAGATTTCTACTGTACAGTTATGACGAATCAATGAACACAACATTAAAATTCTTATTTTGTTTGGAATACAACAATATTTTTTTTAAACACTTGTAAAATACTATTTATGACATTATGAAGATATTGATTGATAGCACACCTTGTGAATCGCCCAATTGTAAAGTTAGGTGTGCTTAACACATACATACATATCGAGCCTTTGCTGCAATAGAGTCATAACTCAAATTTGAATTTTTTAGCACCTTTAAATTTAACTCTTCTCTTTAGAGTTGAGTATATAATAAATTTGTATGAAATTTGTACACAATATGAAGAAACGATATGGCGATTAGCTCCGCATTATAATCTAGTAGGCGGCCCTAGGGATGGGCAAATTGCAAAAATATATCGATATATATCGTATAGATATATAGTATCGATATTTATTAATCAAAAATATCGATATATCGATGTATCGAACGTATTGAGCTGAAATTATCACCAAATTTAAAAACTTAATATATGTACGTATGTCCATACATATTTGCATGTGTACAAACTAGGGATGCCAATCGGGACTGATTTTTGAAAATCCCGGTCCCGAAATCCCGGGATTTTCGAGATCCCGGGATTTTCGGGATTTTTCGGGATCAGTGTGTTTCTTTAAGATGCTACTTTTTTTAAAAACAACACTTTTTGAATATTCAAAAAATTGTATATACATAACATAAATTTTTAAAAATTAAAACAACAAAACAATTTATGTTATACATATGTTTATAATACTGGCCTCACCCACGATCAAACTGATCAGATTCTGAAAAAAGCTTAAAAAAATATACGTACCTCTTAGTTTTTCTAGATCAATTCATTTCGGTTTTTTGACAGCAATTCAATTTTTAATGTGAATTAAGTTGTGACGACATTAATACACTGTAAAGTGTAGTCCCCCATCGATCTCGATAGCTGAGTTAAAAACTGTAAAACTATGTCGACTGCAGTGCAGTACAGTACACCTCCAGGGTGAGGGTGAGATTCATAATCAATAATTTAAGTACTTTTGAAATTTATTTTAAAACAAAATGTTTATACAAATGTTTCTTAAAACCGATTTTAAGTTTAAATAATTTATATATGAATACGTCAAATAGTGTTTATTTATAAAAAAATTATTTTATTTACCGTATGTTTTTTAAGCAAATTTTTTATTATTATTGGACCGGAAGGAATATGAGCTATTTCATCAATATTACGACTTAATTGTTATAATTATATCAACTTTTATTCTTTAGTTTCTGAATAAAACTTTAATTGGATCGTGGATAATTTTTATTTTTTGCTTGATAAATAGCAATTATTTCTTGATTTCTATATTTTGCATAAAAATAATCATTTTTATTTTGGTATTATGTCTTAAGCCAAAGCTGAACTTGCTAAACGTAATTGTAAAAAAGGCTTGAGATGTGAATCTTCAAATATCGTTTCTACTTAAAATAATGGTTTTTTTATTAAGCAAAATACAAAAATCCAGAAATAGTCGTCATATATAAAGCAAAAATTAAAAATTTTAAATACTCGCTGTGTGCCAAAAACAAAAATTAAACTCAAAAATAAGAATTATTTGCAATAAAAAATATAGCTCAAATATAATTTTTAATAATTTTTTTGTATATAGTATAAAAACGAACATTTTTGTACATAAAAGTTGATATGTTAAAAATCCCGGGATTCATAAATATAAATCCCTGGATTCGGGATTTATCAATCCCTGGATTTCGAGATTCGGGATTTCCCGTTTCGCATCCTGAGTACAAACATTTTACATGTAATTCCATTCTAACTTTTTATTGTAAAATTTAGTTTTTAATGTAACCCAGGAAAAACTTTTAGAAATTTGGTAATAGGTCGTAGTTATTTCATACGTTACCTGGTAAGTAGTTGTCATTACAATTGCCATTATTCTGAAAACCTTAATAAGTACTTGCTAGTAATGACCTTAGTAAGTACTTTTCACTACTATTATTTTCAGTTATGAATATTTGCTTACTAATAATCAGCTAAATAACTACTTATTAGCTGTCTTGTTTTTAGTACTGAATATTAACTTGCTGGTAACTAGCTCAATAACTGTTTATTAGGTATATTAACTAGCGCCAATTAAATCAAAATTAATTATTTTTTGGCTTCTAGTAAGTACTTACAATTCAACTTACTGGTAGTTAAATAATAACTAGATATTTTGTGACTTCTACTAGTAAGTGTATTGTAACTACTGAATTCTGTGGACAACTCGAACAAAAGTAAGTAGTTATTTAGCAGAAAAATAAGTAGTGTTCATATGTCTCCAATATTACTTGCTAACTTACCAGGTAAGTAAAGTTTTTGCTGGGTAAGTTATGCGAACGAAGTTTTCGTTTGAAATCGAATATTTTTTCTTATTTTATTGTTGTCAGCTGTTAAATAACCGAGACAAAACTGAACTGTGTAATCTATGAAAATGTACAATGGAGAAGCGCCGTTATTTTCCTAATTTTAGTTTAAAAAAAACGCAATTCTTAAAAAACAACAGTATTGTAAGCAGTTGAGCAACGGTTAAAATGCTGAATTTTATTATAAAGAGATCTTGAAAATATCGAATTCGATAATAGTAGATAAATATCGATGTTTCGATATATGGGTAATTATAATTTTTTAAATATCGTTATTTTGGTATATCGATATTTATTGCCCATCCCTAAGCGGCCCTATAACTGGTAATAAAATAATTAAGTATATTGATCAAAATTCAGTTTTTTTTGAGTTATGACTCTATTGCTGGAAATTCTCGATATATGTATGTAATCCTTAAATTTTGGTTTATCTCGCACAGAATCTTTTGGGAACTTTATTATAATTTTTTTTTTTTTTTTTTGAAAGAGGATTTTGTTACAGACCAGTGAAATCAACACTTCTTTTAATATTCTTAATGTTGCTTTTGTTTCTGATACCACAAGTTTTTTTATTACTCTTCTCAAACCTACATATAATTATTAAAAAAAACTACAAAAGGAATTATTCCTTTCAGAACCTAATTAAATTCAAATCACAAATATATATTTACATATATAAATGAATCAGATTTCATATTACAAAAAAAAAAAAAAATATGCATTAAAATTCTTTGCATCAATGTTTTGTAGTGCCGTTAAGATGAATGTCCACACAATCTGACCTCCAGTAATAAAAATTCTCATTATCAAGGTTGTAAGCCTGAACTCTAATTTCCTTTCTGTTACCATTCTAATGGAAGTCTCGAAGAAAAGTTGACATGATATGATCTCTTAAGAGACGCTTTTTTTGATACTCATTCATGCAACGCACACACATGAATGCGCTTTTGCATACTAATAACAATGAGAAAATAAACAAAAACAATAAAAAGTACTTAAATGAAATGTAATCTAATATAAACACATAACAAAAGAAATAGCAATAGATATGCGAGGGTAACTAGGAAATTTAAAAAAAAAATTAAGATTGTCTAAAAGCAAAGTTGAAACACCAAAGAAGGAGTAATCATTTGCGTTAGCAAATATCGTTAATTTCCCAAATTTTTGGAGCAAAAAATCTCGTGTTTACAGTAGGTTTCTTACGGCCAATTTTTAGGTTTGGTATTATATTACATTTATATTTGTTGTTTTAAATACAATATTACAAAAAAATATAAATTAGTCCCAGCCTACGTCAGAAATTATTTAAGCAAAAATCAATGCGTGTCGCTGAACGTGTTGAGGTAAATAAATTTTTAGTCAATTTTTATTTAATTATGTTAAATTTTTTTTTTTTTTTTTTTTAATAAAAATAATCAAAAACTTATAAAATACACTTTTCACAACCCAAAACGAGGACTTTTTATAAACATAAACAAGACTTTGACATATGATTGGACAAACATTTAAATTCAAGTCAAATTTCCATTGTATATAACCTAGCACGGTGTCCTCAATATCACAAATGTACAGCAACAACAAACAAAGCAATAGCAGCAGTCAGCTGTTTTTTGAGACCACCTTGTAAATAAATATACTTTTTATGATATTTTTATGCTACCTTACTTTTATCGCAATTAAATAAGACTTGAAATAAAACAGAAAAACGAAATCTGTATTTAAATACGATTTGAGTTTATATGAAAATTAACGTAAAATAGATTTTAATACTATCCTAAAAATTTAACATTAGTCGTCGTCCAACAAATTCTACATATCAAAGTTCTATTTTTTATTTAAATTTTTTTCAAATAGAATCTGGGAATTATTTCTTTTCATAAGCTACTTTATTATATTCAACATTTTTTATTTTTCGAAATTATTCTATGAGCTAAATTTTAGTTATGTATTTTATAAAGCTTTTTGTAATAGTTGTATTCCTTAAATTTTTAGGAATGACTTTATACACTACCAGACTATTATCTTGTATCTTCCTGTTACATTTAATTTCGAAAAATAAAAAATGTTGTATATAATAAAGTAGCTTATGAAAAGAAATAATTACCAGATTCTATTTGTTAAAATAGTTGAGTTAAATACATTCAATTTATAAAGTATCACTATTTAGTGTGACACAAAGAATGCTGACGAAGGCCGTAGCGGGCCAGAAAATGCATTACACTCTGCTGGTGTCTAATAATTGCATATTTTTCTGTACATACAATATACTTCATTGCTATCCAACGGATAGCTTAGGTAAAATGTAACAGGAAGATACAAGATAATAGTCTGGTAGTGTATAAAGTCATTCCTATAACTTTAAGGAATAGAACTATTACAAAAAGCTTTATATAATACATAACTGAAATTTAGCTCATAGAATAAATTCGAAAAATAAAAATTTTGAATATTTTATTTTTTTTTTTTTTTTTTTCGAAAAAAAGTGCCATTATTCTTAGTATTGACATGGGATTTTTCCGCAGACTTTAGCACAACTTATTTCTCATCAAATGAAATACCATAATATTAGACTCGGGATATTCTCAAACTAAACTGATAAGTAATGAGCTCGTTTACAGAAAAAATTTTCGAAGGGTTTCCACCAATTAAAGCATTTATCAAAAATAAAATCGGTTTTTATTAAAAATTTAATCAACTGTATTAAACGTTTAATCAAGTGAGTTTAACTTATACTAATAATTTGTTTACTGGTGCTAATTTAATTAATATAACAAATTTTTTAATTGAAAGCATTTATCAAAAATAAAATCGGTTTTTATTAAAAATTTAATCAACTTTATTAAACGTTTAATCAAGTGAATTTAACGTTTAATTTGTACTAATAATTTGTTTACTGGTGCTAATTTAATTAATTTTTTTATTAATATAACAAATTTTTTAATTGAAATCAATTTTTATTTTTATCTGTCTTTTCATCTATTGCTTGGGATCTGGAAGTATCTGATCTCCACTTCGAACACAGCTTAAGGAAAATTCGTCGACAGGCAGAACTTTGTTACTAGGATTTTTGTTTAAGACAAAGAACAACTAAAACTCTTAAGGCCTTGTTTAAAAATTGTTGTATTAAAAATTGTTCGTATTACCAGATTGGACTACATACGGCCGCAGTCTTTAGCCGCAAATGAGAATATTTCCTTAGAAACCAATAATCTTAGGTAATAACGCTGCAAAATAAAAAGTTTCAGAATATTACAATTATCTATCAGAGGTTTTCTTCCCGAAAAATTTATGTATATCGCGATCTTAGGACAACAAGGTTCTCTTTGCACCTAAATTACATGTAAGCTAGAATCTTGTAGTCTTAAGGTGGCGATATCGGTTCAGTCTTTTGAACGGGAATAATTTCTTACAATTACAGCCTGGTTAACTAAAAACTTTGAGGCATTTTTATCTTGTCATTTTCTTTAATTTACTTGACGTTTATTTAATATTCAAGAAACCAAATAAATTTTCCACAAATTAGATTCAATCAGATAAAGTGATATATGACTTATCGCAACTAGAACAAGCCAAACAATTTAAAAGAAAATTTTAACTTTATAAGGCATTAAAATAAACATAATGAAATAAACATAATGAAAACTATATCTCCATATTATTTTTGATGGTTTCATTAAATTTTCATTAAATACTTTTCAAACTACCATCGCACTTAACCAAGATTAAGTATAGTCATTCTCTCACACATTCTCATTCACACATACACACACATAATAACCATCATTAGTGTCAAAATAATATTAAAATTATGATTTGTTTATGGACGTAAAACAATTTCATACTCGCTTTGCCTGTCAACGAAGATGATAAAAAAAACAACCACTTGCCAAATATAATACCAGCCAAAAATAAATATATACAATGAGTCTTAAAGACAATAAAGGAAATCGAAAAAGGAAAAACAAAATATAAAAACAAAAGACGACGATTACAATAACAAGACTCATAAAGACAATAACAATAATGACAAGAGCAATGAATAAACTTAAAGATATTCCAATAAAGAATCATCATTAGCTCTGCTTCGTATTCATTTCTTTTTGATAATTTATAAAAATATGACAATTTTTATTTAACACCTCCAACTCTCTGTGGTCAATCAAATACAATGACAATATGGATCTTCGACACACACAAACACACACCCCCATGCACAGACATTTTTAGATACTTTACAAATGGAGAGCTTTATAAATATTATTAGCATACAAACATTTGAACCATTAGGACGATTATGGCGACAATCACATCGTTACATTAAATATTAGTTATACATACTAAACAAATTTTAATAAAATACTTACTAAATATTTGGATCAATAATGTGACGACATAGAGCCAGGACTAGTTGCAAATCAATAAAATGTTTTTTTTTAATATTTAGGAAATTTTTAAAGATTATTATTTATTATTTATTTAGTTAACACTTGGATAAGTAAATGTTTACAATAAAACAAATAAAAAACAATTACATAGAAATTTAAAGAGTTCCAATTAGTTAAATACGTGTCGAAACAATGCGAGTAACAAATTTTAGGAGTTATAAAAACTGGGCTAAAATATCGTAAATTTATCAAGGTTGGCAACCGATACCGTTATTAAGGCTGACACCGCTTAAATACCATTTAAAATTATATAGCAGTATTGATACCGATACGGAAATAACAAATAGTTTAATACCGGAATTGATAGCGATATTATTTCGGCTGTCAACAAACACATTTTCCATTAGCACAAGTTCTTAAAATTTAAATTTGTGTATTCTTTGCAAAATTAATATAGTTTTAAAAATTCAGTAAATTTTGCAAGCAAAATTTTAGAGAAAATTCACATTGATAATTGCCACCTTGTAGAAAATGTGCACATAAAAGATTATCAGTAGTTTTTAATCCATTAAAAAAATTGTTAAAAAATTATTTCAATTTAATTAATGTGATAATTAAATCAATTATTTCTGAAGTTGAAAGAAATTTAAAAATTTAATTTTGATTGAATTTTTAATTAAAATATTAATTAAATAACAAAACATTTTAATTGATTATTTTCGTTTAAAATATAATAATCTTAACTGTTGTTTATTTGTTTGGTCATAAAAAAAAAAAATTATAAATAAAAACTTTTTTTCCAATTTTTATATTTTTAATTTTGTTTTTTATTTTTCATCCGACATTTCGACCATACATCGATGGCCATCTTCAGGGGATTTAAAACACTGTAAAAATTAAAAAACTACAAACAAGTTGATACGTCCTAACAGCTTAACATATTTTCGTCAACCAATCAATCTTAACTTGTAGAATTGTTGTTGGAAACTGTCAAATCCTGAGCTATATTTAATTAAATAAATTAACACGTTGTTTGAAAGGGCAAAATTTTTTGATCATTTTTTAATTAAAACTAAAAATATCATTTATTGAAAAAATATATTCACAATTTTTAATTTTTAGTAATCAATAAAATCATTTTGGTAAAAGGTGCAAAATCAACAAATTCTTTGCTTGATTCTATGAATTTGGTATGAATTTGGTGATTAGAGACAATTTATAATTTTATCTGTGTGTGATCTAATGGAGATTTCTTTTCTAATAAATATGTTGCATAAATGTTACATGTTTAACATTTCGGTGTTCCTTTGTACAAAAAATACAACTGTGGGAAAAATTTTCCAGTTCTTTTGTAAATATGTTAATGAAAACCATGCAAAACATGTTGCATATTATACTAGAGTTGTGTCGGTCATGAACGACCTCGTTCAATTGAACGGATCAGTCAGACGAACGATGAACGGCCGTTCAGTTTCATCATTTCTTCAGAAATTAAAACATTTTATAGCAAATTTTAAGAAAATTAAACATGATCAGAAAATCGTGTATATAAGTTAAAGTTTTGACAACAAACAAAACTGTCGAGATATACCTCTTGGGCATGTCAAACCTTTTCAGTTTCCGGTTGTAGTAAAATGTAGGACAACGTTATCGACCAACTCTATTTTGAGAATCCTCTTGTATTTTAAATGAAAATTGTGATATTTAACTCTTTAAAGGTTCTTGTGACATATCAGTAACAAAATATCTCCCTAAATTATATATCTCTGTATGGATTCTATATTTTGGCGATTAAAATCGTAGTAAATTAAATAACCGTTAAAAATTATTTCATAACATTTGATACTGTTTGTTTAATGTTTGAATAAGTGTTTTAGAAGGGTCACAAAGCCTTAAAACCTACATAAATAAAAAGTTACAAATTTTATTTTAAAAATTCACTCGTCTAAAAGCGAACATATGATGTGAATCGTCCAAAGATGACAATCAAACATAGGTACACACAGAAAAAATTAATGGTAAAATATTTTCAAGCAAACGTTCGTTTGAAAATTTTTTTTAATTTCAACAAATATTTTTTACTGTTTCTATTAATATTTTTGTTTGCTTTTTATTTTAGCAACAAAAATGTTGACAACTATACAGAAATATGATATACGCGCTATTGGTTTTAAGTTTTAATAATTCTGTATGAAATTTTTAACGTTCTTTAAAGTTTTCTTTTTAATTTTCCAAGTCAGAAGGGACTTTTTATATTAAAACGGGAAATTTGATTGTACCTATATTAATGTTTCTCCAAAATCAAACCGTTCAGCTAAATAACTGGTAGCTCTCTTAAGAAACACATTTGCTTCGAACAGAATTATATAAACCGTAATTTACATTTGCATTGTCAGCACTATACGATGTAATTTGGTCAATTTTTAATTTATTATCACATGTAATTCTATTTTCTTTTTAATTTTTTTTTTTTTTACTTTAAAAAAAAAATTAACACGAACAAAAAACACAAGCAGTCTATTTTTGGACTCATTAAAAAAATACAACAATAAGAATGTTGATAAAATAGCGTGGCGAAGTTTGTTTTTAAAGCAATAACAAAAGTAGGTAAAAGCGATTCAATGTTTGTGTCGCCACAATAACAACTTAAAAAAAAAAGAATTTTTTGGTTGGTTTCATAGTTAATAAAGAAGGATGAAAAAATCCCGTATTCTATTTTATTAAATTGTTTAGTTAAATACTGTAAATTGAAATTATAATGATGATGAAACCCATATCGGGTCGTAATGCTGCTGTTTTTAATTGAGATTTCTTCTTCTGTAGCCATGGACAGTGAGGGGAAAAGAAGCATTGTGTACAATAAGACGAATGATGTTAGGAAATTATTAAAAAAAAAAGAAAAAATTTGTCCCAACCTCAGCCCAGCCGCCGCTCTTCACTGATTCAACAAAATTATTTGTTTTGAAATTTTAATTAATTTCAGTAAACTTTTTTGTTTGATTCAGTAAATTACATATATGGGGGATTTCATGTCAAGTGACTTAACTTTTGAAATCGATGTCTTCCGATTTGGATGAAATTTGCACCAAGGTTAGTCTTATAGTAGTTTAGACACAAATTTTCAACAAGATCGGTCAAAAAGTTTCTGAGTTAGAGGGGGTCAAAATTTGACATTTTGGCCAAACCGGTGTTCTTTCTTATCCATGTAACTTATTATCTTTTGGTGTTAGCAAAATTTGTCCCAAACAAATTAGATAGCTATTGCTTCAAGCTTTCGAAAAAAAAAATTTTTTTGTTTTTTTTTTAAATGTTTTAAATTTTTTTTTTTAAATTTATGTATAAAAAAAATAATTTCTAACTCAAGACGAGAATTTTTAAATTTTTTAGCATATGACGTCTTGACTTACAAATAATTTTTTTTATACATATCCCACTCGCATCCCACTAAGCGACCAGAACTACCTTAAAGGAAAAGAGCTAAGCTTTCTTTTGATCAAAAAAACAAATACCCTTTTCAAAAATAAATACAAAAATAGTCTTAAATTTAAAAAAAAAATTTCATGGTGCAAATTTTATCCAAATCGGAAGAAGTCGATTTCAAAAGTTGGGTCACTTGACATGAAATCCCCCATATGTATGTTTGAAATTTTTTTTAATATCAAACACATATTTAACCAATAATAACAATTATTTGTTTGATAAAATCCGAGTTTTTTTTTCAATAAACGAAATGCAAAATAAATTGTTTGAATATGCAAATTCGCTTGTAGGTCCTGTTTTAAACAAAAAAGGTTTTGATTCTAAAATTTTTTTTGTTTGAATTGGAAAAATAATTTTTTCTGTGCACCAAATCAAAATAAACAGATAGGATTTACACTAAAGTTTTGCTTTTTATGTTGAATCCGTCTTAATTTCACCGGTTTGCATAAAAGCAGCATTTCTGATATGTACCAATGCAGAAGGAGTTTCATTGTATTCAGACGAAAGGAAATAGCTTTTAGTATAATATAGTGGAGTGTAGGCGCTCAACTTTAATATAAGTGAAATTTTGTTTTTAAATTCAACATTCTATTCAAAGAAATCCTTGTTAATTTTAACAAATTCTATAAATTCATTAACTTACATTTTGAATTCATGAAAAAACCGTCATATTTTTTTATTAACTGTAAAATAAACAATCATATTCTTTTTTTTATCACCACTTTATAATTTAAAAGAAATTATAATGACTCCGGTAAATCTCTGGATAAGTCCCCAGCTAAAATATTCCATTAATACAATATTTTATGAGGCAGACAACAATGTTGTGTTTGTTGTTCTCTATTTTTTTTTTTTTTTTGTTGCTGTTCCAGAATTATTATACAATGGATGCAAATATCTAGGTTATGACAACCAGCAAAATACACAAACTCATCTAAAGAGGCAACAAAAATCAAATAAAAAGTGTGAATCACCCTGCCCGCTATTTGCTCACTTGTTGCCTTTGGAATACTAAATTTATAGAGAAAAAAGTAAAATATTTATTGTACGAGTAAATATAAGAAAAAAACATAATGAATAAAAAAATTTTACAAATTGAATGCTAAAAAGTTCTTTTATAGCAAAAGAACGAAAACAAACAGGACTTTTTTGCGGAATTTGTCTGTACTTTACAAAATATAAACAAAAACGTTAAATCAATTGACCAGAACTACAAATACAGAAGATCGAACAAACACACACATAAATGGGCTCACAAAGTGATGACTGAAGGGAATAAACACAAAAATTCAAAACAACCAATCAAAATTCAATCGAATAAAATGTGAGAAGCAAAATAAACAAAAAACAACAGATTTTGTACATTTTTGTGGATATCAAACGAATAAAAACAATAAAACAAAAAGAAGTACAGTATAGTCGGCAATCCCAACTACAACACACACTATACCACAGTACTTAAAAACAAACTGTCGAGAATGTACCCTATTCAGGACCCATGGGCAATTAAGGACCCACCAAAACAAAATTATGTTATGAGGTTAAGGTTCATGTTAAAGTTCTTTATGCCGAATGTTATTTAGATAAATTCATCTATATGAGATTTGTTTTGGCTTTAAGTGATTTTTAGGATGGGAGTTCATACGGGACATTTATCCATGACATAGAAGCTATATTAAAAGTTATCGTCGACAAATTTAATAATAACACATGTATGTTTATACCCTTCACACCTGTTTTTAAGGGTATAAGTTGAAGTTATGAAAGTTTAACAAAAAAAAATATTTAAAATTTCAAATTCAAGACAGTCTAAAAATTACATGAAAGCAGTCTAAAATCTATATGGAATATCTGAAAATCTGAATCAAAAAAATTCAGTAAAGACTTGAAAAAAAACCAAATATCGCAAACCTCGTATTCAAATATAAAAATAATTCAAAAAAAGCCTATGTAATTTAAACTAAATGCCATTTGAAAGAGTTCAAATCCTTTTTAAATCAAAAGATTGGTGTTAGGCCTAAAACATCCCAAACATCGCAAACTACTTTGAACTTGTCAAACATTTAAAAATTCACTGAAATCTTTCTCTAACTATAATCTCTATATATAGTGAACTTTTAAATAGTTGCTTAATCAAGAAATTCGCCCAAGTCGATATGAAAACAAAAATTAAAAATGGCAAAACATCTCAAATGAATCAAAACAATCTAAAGTTTACAAAAATCGGTCCAGTTTTTATATAAAATTTGTATGTTATATTTGATTGAAGTTTTGAGTGTCAGTGTGGCCAGGTCTAAAAAAATTTTACAGCTAAATCAGGCAAAAAAATGCTTAAAATAATGCTAAAATTTTTTAAAGATTTTTGTTAAAAATTTATGAAATTTAATTCGAAACTAAATACATTTAAGTGACAATTTTTGAACGAAATTGAAAAGCGATAATTTTTGAACGAAATTGAAATAAATGGTTATATATAAACAAATAACTAGATTTTGCTAAAGCATCTGATACATATGTATAAATATGTAGCACAGGTAGTTGAGATTAAATGTTAAATTTAGGGGGCTTGCAAACCTCTGATATATGCAAAGTTTAAACGATTAATTTCTATGATATACAACATTTTTTAGATCATTTTATTTTTTATAGTTTAAGAAAAGTTGAAGCTTTAAAATATTATTTTTTCAGCAGTATAGAGCAAACAATTTTTTCAAACATTTGACACTATTGAATTTTTATTTAAATTCAAAGTGAAACTTCCTTGTACGTTTATATCGTAATATCAAAGGGAAAATAATATTTTCAATCAACATGACAAGGCTAGTTCTAATATTCCCTGAATAGTCTATTTTTCAACAAGAAAGGTAAGATGTTTCTTAACATAAGAATTGTCCATTTTCATACGAAATTTTGGTACAACTATTTTTAGTCAAAATTTATTATAATTTATGAAAAAAATTTTGTAAAATCAATAAAACTATTCGTCCAAATTTTTAAAATAAATAATGCTAAAAAAAGCTAAAAACATTTTCCAAAAATGCTAAATAAAGTGCCAAGTGCTAAATGAAAATTTTGCAGCTAAATAAAAATCTTTAATGCTAAATTTAGCTGCAAAAATGCCAAAATGGCCACACTGTTGAGTGTCCCAACTCTTGGAACACTAAACGCGTGAAAACATTTAAAAAAATAGAATCTGTGAATTATTTCTCTTCATAAGCTACTTTTTTATTATATTAAATTTTTTTTTTTAATTTTTCGAATTTATTGTATGAGCTAAATAAATTCCAGTTATGATTTTATAAAGGTTTTTGTAATAGTTCTATTCCTTAAATAATAAGGAATGACTTTGTACACTAATACATAACTGAAGCTCATAGAATAAATTCGAAAAATAAAAAAATATTGAAAATTTTAAAGCATTTTTTACTTAAAATTAATAAAGGTGTTATGATACTTGCTATTTTTTGTATTTTTTCTATATTGGAGAACAGTGCAAATATATTTACATAGGAAAACTGACCAAGTGTAAAGAGTTTGATTATACGATAAAAAATCTTGAAATGTCAAAAAAATATACGTGTGTTATCGATAAATAATCTTAGACTGTCAAAAAAAATATAAAAATTTGTAACTTAAAATTGACATTTCCAGATTAAATGTTAGCACTGCTGCTAACCTTTTTAGTTTTTGATCGAAAGTAGCGGGTTTTAACTTTTTTTTTTGCGATTTATAGCTTGTTTGACGGTTTTTGTGGGAACAAAACGTGGGCAATATTGTTTGTTTTGTTTACATATTATATTTCTTGTTCTTTCTCGCATTTGTTGTTTCATTCAGTTAATCCTAAAAAAATCCAATACAAAAAATAGCAAGTATCATAACACCTTAAGGCATTTTTTTGTGGTTTTGAAAATTTTTGTTGTTTTTCAAAGGTAACAATTACATTAAAAAAAGAAACAATTTAAAAAATCGCTAAATAAAACTATTAAGCCTCCAACATAACTATTTTTAAAGAAAATTTTAAGCATATTATGTTTAATATAACCATATTATTGTCATCGACAACCATATTATGGTCCTCCATCAAGAAGGCACAACCATGTTATGGTTGCCTCTAAACATGTTATGGTTAAATATGACAATAATTTGTTTTTAAATTAACAATAGTATTTTCCTCTTTACCAAGAGCAACATTCTATGGTTGAAAATCAACCATGCTATTATAAATATTAAACATAATTTAGTTATTATTAACCAAAACATGTTCGGAGGCGACCATAACATGGTTGTGCCTTCTTGATGGAGGACTAATTTAACCATAATATGGTTGTCGATGGCAATAATATGGTTAAAATAACCATAGTATGTTTACAAATTTATTTAAAGTTTTGTTGGAGGTGACCATATTTAAACATATTTTTTACAGTTATGATTTTTTAAACTTTTAATTTTTGGAAAAAAGTAAAAAAAAAAATTCATAGATGTAATTTAAAAACGCGAACTGATGGAGAAAAAGGAAACTAGATTTGTAACCAGCGACCTGAAATTAGTAAAAAATTGCAATTAAGTTTCAGAAAACATAAAAAACTTAAATTTTGTTGCCTTGTGTTATATATTGCAGATATTGTGTATCCTCGTCTTCATTCCATAAATCAATATCTAAATATGTGTTATTGTGACTTTTGGCATGTTTCGTTAGAATTAACATTTAAGGGCTCAAATTTTTTCGCGTTTCAATTACTTAAACAAGGGCCAGATCTAGCCCGGCAAAAGCCGAATTGGCATCACTGGTTTTAACAATTTCTATATTATATCCACTTAAAAAGGTTTAAAAAAAACCCTTCCCATGACTCAGTGCAAAACTGCTCTATTATTTTCGAAAAGCATAAACAAAATTTATAGTAAACAAATCTTTGATTATTTTGATAAACAACAACAATTTATTACACTTATATTGCCCATAATAGAGAGAGCAAAATGCCTTTAATACGAATATCAAGCGCTCAACTTAAAGAAGAACTTGAGCTTACATTCTGTTCTTAACTTTCATTACAACTTGCCAAAAAAAAAGAAGCTTTTTATTTGCTTTTTAAATTGGCGAGAGTGAGAAATTAACACATTTATCACAGAATAAATCATTGATCCAGTGTTTCTCAGCTCATTTTACATTTCGCATTTAAAGTGATCAGCATGGGAGAGTGGGCAACAACAACTTAAACGAAACAATTTTTGGGGAATCAAAATTACACAAACACACAGAACTAAAAGCGAATACTCAGATTACAAGGGAGAGTTCAGAAAACGTTTAACAAAAAGTTTAGAACTTTTCACTACAAAATGTTGCCAACAGCTCTTTAGTTAAATGTTGTTCTGTTTGTTTTGGCCCTCTTCTCGGTGATCTGTTAGCAACATTTTTTTTTTTTTTTTTTTTTTTTTGAGAACCTACAAACAATAACAACAACATCAAATAAAGCAGTGGTAGCGGCACCAGCAGCGATCCAGTCAACATTGTCGATAGCAGAATTAAAATTGTTCTGCTGCCCAACCTCTGCCTTCGAGTGTGCGAAACAGCAGAAGAGGGCTTTTGTTAAGAAGCAGACAAAAATTTTAATTTAAGCTTCACATTTCGCACAAAAATATTGCAGCAACAACAAAGCAAACAACAAGTGTTTTTTTTTTTTTTTGGAAGTGTGACGAGCATTTTGTTCTGTATTCTGGCTTACAGGAGAGGGCTCGAACTGCGAATGCGTGTGTGCGAATACACACTCTCGGCCACAACACATGATTTAGCAAGCAGTCCTCCAGTCGTCATTATCTTAACCATCGTCGACATCATTAAAAAAAAAAAATATAACAAACAACAGAAACAACAATAAAAAAAAAATCAGCAACAAATTCAACATCATTTGGCAGAATTACAATTCAGAACAGAACCGAATTAAACTCAACTTAAAAACACAAGAATCAACGACGCGAAGGTATAAAAGAATCCAACATTTTAATTTTTAGAAGAATTATTTTACAAACGGTCGGCGGGAATTGAACGTGGCGTGGCGTTTCCTAAATCGAGTAATTCCTGTATTCGAAAAAAATTTGTATCTATTATTTTTTGGAAAATTTAGAAAACCAAAACAACAATGAAGTGTAATTTTAGTGAAAACTCTTAAAAAAAATAAATTAAAAAAAAAACATAATTTAAAAAAATTTAAATTGTTAAAATATATAGAAAAAATTAAATAAAAATTATAAAATTTAAATTAACAAAACCGTTACTAGTGTTTAGGTATTACAAATTGCATGCGTTCTTGCCATATAAATACGAAATTTTGTTTAAATTAACAAAAAAAATTTTTTTTTCTAATATTTAAAGAAACGGTGAGTGTTTTTATTTACCAAAAAAAAAATTGATAATAATAATAATGAATAAATAATTCATTGACAGAAAGTTCTCATATAAAATTTCAAATTTTCAAACACAATTTGCAAACAATACATACATATGTAAGTGATTAAATCTAAATTAAATAATTTGTATTTGCAAAGAAAAAAATACTTAAGATTACAATAAATTTAATAAGTTTGAAATAAAAATAAAAAGAAAATAGTAAAATTCCAGCAAACTTGGAACATGTTTCTTTTATTAATTATTTAAAAAAATCTTCATATTGCTGTCTTTTGTTATATATATTTTTTTTAATTAAAAATTTACTTCAAAATTGAAAATTTGTGATTCTTTAAATCTGAACTGGCGAAAAATAATTTCAATATAATAAATTTTTAGATTTTGCAAAGTACATAAAGTTCATAAATAAAATAAATTTATGACAAAAACTGAAATAATATAATATACCAGTAGCTCGTTTCTGTACTTCTCGCATCGCAAAATTTCTCACATTAAGTGTGAAACAAAAAATTCCATCGTTTCTCGATTTGTGAGAAAAAAGTGTTTCTGTATTTGAATGCGAGGGCAGACAACACAGATTCTGTTTTAACTGGTATACTTCCAGTAATTAAGTGTCAAATGCAAGCGAAACGGCAACGAAGGAAATAGATATAATAAAAATAGGGCTGCCAGATTTGACGATTTATCTTCATTTTGACGGGTTTTTTGTTTGAAAATTGGCAAAGTGCCGATTTGCTGATTTTTTCTAGTGACGATATTATTCAGTCTTCGAAATAAAATAATTTTAAATAGTTCAATATGTTTGTATATTCGGCACCACAGAAAAACGATATCTTTAAAATCAAGGCAGTTTAAAAAATTTATCGGCAAAATCAAATTTTCGCAAGAAAACTGTTTAATTTTTATTTCCTTAGAATATTTAATACATTCGTTTATGTGATCAAAACAAAACATTTTTCATAGGAATTTTTTGCCTTTTCTTGCCAAAAGTGTTAGTTTTAGTTCAATATGATATCTTGACTCGCTTTTAAGTGATTTTTTTTTTAGGAAAAAAAAACAATCTGAAATTTTAAATTGTTATCGGATTAAAGAAAAAAATAAAAAAACATAATTTTATTTAATTAGACCTCTAGCTTAAGTATGTATTAAATATGTATTTTATCCATAAACTTTAACCATTTTTTTTTTTTTTTTTTTGCTTATGTTTAATAAAAATCGAACAAAATTTGTCAAAATTAATTTTAACTTGTCCGATTTTTTAAAACAAAATAGGCGATTTTTTTTATTTTTTCTTATGAAATTAACGATTTTTTCACAAATTTATCTGGCAGCTCTGCATAAAACGAAAACAATGAAGGCTTAAAAAAACTAAAATAACAATTGTGTTTCATTTATTTTCATCATTTAAATTCTTTCTCTTCAAAAAAAAATAATAATACACATTCTTGTGTAGGTGGCATGTCATAACGTCCAGTGCCATAGTGTCCATGGACGTTATGACACTTTCAAAAGTGTCGCAGTGTCCATGGACACTTTGCAAATGGACATTATGACACTTTCAAAAGTGTCATTAGGTCCATAATTACTAAAGAAGTTAAATACAAAAAAATGATCTGCATACACGCAGAGAAAAACATGTTTCATTATGGTCCCAACCAACAAAACTATTTTTAAAGAAACTAATTTAACCATAATATGGTTGTCGGTCACAATGATTTGGTTAAATAAAACATAATATGGTAAAAAAAATTTTAAAAATGGTTTTGCTGCTTTTTCTCTGGGTGTATATATTAAATATGTATATAACGAAAACACTTTTGGGCGCAAGGATTTTCTCCTCTATGGTATAACAAATACCGGCTTCGCTAACTAAAGCTTCTCTGCACAGCCGGCCTTCGGCCGGGCGCAATGATTTTCTCCTCTATGGTATAACAAACACCGGCTTCGCTAACTAAAGCTTCTCTGCATAGTCGGCTTTCGTTCGGAAACAAGGCAGATTTTAGAAGCTTTACTTAGCGAAGCCGGTGTTTGTTATACCATAGAGGAGAAAATCCTTGCGCCCGGCCGAAGGCCGGCTGCGCAGAGAAGCTTTAGTTAGCGAAGCCGCTATTTGTTGTACCATAGAAAAGAAAATTCTTGCGCCCGGCCGAGGGCCAGCTATGATCCCAAATTTGTTTACATTCTTGCTTTCAAGAATTTTTGGCATTATACTTACTTATTTTGAATATCAACATAGACTACAAAGAATTAAAACTCCACGCATTGATTATATAACACATATGTATTTACTTCATTATAAGTGAAGTTGTGGACATTATGACACTTTGTAAAGTGTCATAACGTCCACGGACGCTACGACATTTCTTTGATGGACGTTATGACACTTTTAAAAGTGTCATAATGTCCATGGACACTATGACACTGGACGTTATGACATGCCACCTAAAATAACAGCCCTGTATTGGCTTATTTTATGTTTTATTTAATTTGCAAGCATCGTTTAAAAGAGACAAAAATTGGTGATTGTTGTACATACTTAATAATTAAAAATGGATACAAAATTCAAATATGTAAAATTCCGGTTTATCTTACAATACACAAACAGCTGATTCCGTACGGAATGTGCGTTCAGTTTGACACTTTGCTTAAGCAAATGACATTGGACGAAACTAAACGAAAAGTTTCATTAAGTACATTCTAGTTGGCAGAGCTGTAAAAAGCTGCAATCAATTGACATTGAAATCAAAGTGATTTCAACCAAACTGATTTCATTCTTTGATTTCTAAATGATTTCAGATTTCAAAATGAAATCTTGTCAAAATTGCAATATTTTTTGATAGCAATCATTTTGAAATCATTTTTTTTTAGAAATCATTGAATGCAATTAATTTAATTGCAATCAATTCGATTGCAATCAAATTTTTGTTGAAATCATGTGATTTCAACAAGTTCCCTTGAAATCATGTGATTTCAATAAATTCCCTTGAAATCACAACTATAGTAAAAGTCCAATGAAATAATTTACATTTGGAATCTAGCGGTTACTACTAGAATCTGGTGGAAACCTCCAAATTTGTGGTGGAAACCACTAGATTTTAGTAAAAATCACTAAAGTTTTGGTGAAAACCAACAGATTTTATTGCAAACCTCCACTTATATTTGTCTGAACATTTCAGTAAACTTTGACTTCTAAGTAAATAATAAAAAAAAAACAACTATTTAAAAAAAAAACAACAAAAGCAACAAATTATTTTATTTCATCTTACTTCGACTTCTTAAAAAATAATAAAAAAAAATAACTGTATTTATAAAAAAAAACAACAAAAGCAACAAATTATTTGAATGCGTTGAAAAGAGAATTCTTTGCAATTTTGCAAAGTAGAGGATATTAGATAATAACAACTAAAACTTATCGGCTCCAAAATGACATGAAAAACGTAGGTTTGTTAGTCATTTCTTGCATTTTTTTTTTCTACGGAAGAACTGATTTGATTGCAATCAATTTATATATAAATTGATTTCAAAAAATTGATTCAATCGTTTTTATCATATTGATTTCATGATTTCAAATTGAAATCATGAAATCAATTTACGATTTTGAATGCAATCAAAAAATTTGCAATCATTAAAGCGAAATCATGTGATTGCAATTAAATCGATTGCAATCATTTACAGCTCTGCTAGTTGGCCACATATGTTTTATATGTATTCGCACAATTGCATAAGTGGACTTAAGCGATCTTATGCATATTATGGTTTGGCCTTTACGTAACTCTTATTAGGCCCGTTTTCACGACTTACCGATAGCTAAAGGTAGGATATTATCGGCGATATAACAAGTGTTCCATTATTCCAATTTTACTTTAACCTAAAGTTAGCGATTAGTTAAACGAAGGTTCATACTACCTGATAGGTTAAAGTAAAGTTTTAATAAGGGAACACTTTTTATACCGCCGATAAAATCCTACCTTTAGCTATCGGTAAGTCGTGAAAACGGGGGTTAGTCTTATAAGAATGCCAATTACATTAATAGGAGTTAGCGAAAAGTTTTAGACCAATCTCCACCATATGCGATTGTTTTTTTTTTGTTTTTAATTTTTAATGATATTTTAGCTTTACTGATTTTATGTTTTGTTCCGGGATTTTCGCCCCGGGATTGGCAAGAATTTATACGGGTGTTTTTTATTTCAAAAATTTACAATATGATGAATTTTGGTTTGATCTGCACACATTTTGGCCGCTTTTTTTTCTAAAATATTCGTAATTTTTTAAGTTTTTATGATTACAAAATTATTTTCATTGGATATTCGTACCGAAATTCCGTATAATTTCAAGTTTTATACGATTTTTTAATTTTGTCAATTACTTTAAGGTATTAAGTTAACTAAACCATTTTCCTCTTTTTTAAGAGCAACATGTTATGGTTGAAAAGCAACAACAGTATTATTATTGGAAAATATATCATTGTTATAATTAAACATAACATGTTCGGAGGCAATCATAATAATGTTGTGGCTTCTTAATGCTGGACTAACTTTACCATAAGAAATATTCTTAGTATAAATATGATGATATATATATCAAAGTATATTATTACCAGTGTGGCCATTTTGGCATTTTTGCAGCTAACTTTTGCATTAAAAATTTTTATTTATCTGCAAAATTTTCATTTAGCTCTTGGCATTTTATTAAGCATTTTAAGAAAATATTTTTATCTTTTTTTAGCTTTATTTATTTTAAAAATTTGGACGAATAGTTTTATTGATTAACGTAAATGTTTTTATAAATTAAAATACATTTTGACAAAAAATAGATGTATCCAAAATGAAATTTCGTATGAGAAGGGATAATTCTTACGTTAAGAAATATCTTACCTGTCTTGATAAAAAAAATTGAATAATCAGGGAATATAAGAAATGCCCTTATTATTTTGATTGTAAATATTGTTTGCCCTTTGATATTACGATATAAAACTACAATAAAATTTCACTTTCTATTAAGATAAAAATTCAATGATGTAAATGTTTAAAAAAATTCATTGCTCTAAACTGCTGGAAAAATAATAATTCTAAAGCTTAAACTTGTGTTAAACTATAACTAAATCGTTTAAATTTGGCATGTATCAGGCCCCTAAATTTAAAATTAACTCTCCTACTTGTGCTACATATTTATATATATCAGATGCTTTAACAAAATCTACCCACCTGTTTAAATGTAACCATTTATTTCAATTTCGTTAAAAATTAGTCACTTAATTTATTCAGTTTCGAATAAAATTTCGTACTGGTAATACATTTTTATAAAAATCTTTAAAAAATTTTAGCATTATTTTTAGCCTTTTTTAAAAATCATTTTTAGCATTTTTGGCCCTGTCTAATGCCAGATTTTTTTAGATCTGGCCACACTGATTATTACCATTGCACGTTTCAATAATATGCTTAAGTAACCATTATATGTTTAATTTTTTTTTTTGTTAAAAATAGTTTCGTTGGAGGTGATCATAAAGAAAAATAGGGTTTATCTGCGGGTGTGTTTTTTCAGTTACGTGGTAATGCAAAGAGAAGCTTATAAGCCGAAAAGGTAATGCAGGCAAGAAGTATTTCGTCAACTGAAATCCAAAAAGCCCTATCTCACAGTTTGAAAATCTTACAATAAAAGCAAAAAAAAAAAACTATTTAAAATGACATACTGAAAAATAGATTTAAACGCTTATTATTCAAACTGTTAGTTATGTCTTTTAGTGTTTATCATATAATCTTTTGTAGATAGGGGTGTTTGTTTTTTGTAGATAAGATCGCTAATTTTGATCGAAAGATTCCTAAGTTTTGTTGGCACTTGTGTTGATCCAGTACATGAGAATCAATGAAAAAGTAGATTTTTAGTTGTTGGTTAGTTAGGGCCTTTTGCATTTTAGTTACCGATTTATTTATAATGATATTAGTATTTATTAATTTTTATTGTAATTTCAAAAAACCGCAAATACTTGTCTAGATCTAGAAGTTTGTGAAATGGTTTTCTAGCAATTCATATGACTGTTTGTATAAATTTTTTGAAAAGACTTACATTTTTATGTGGAATTAATGGAATAAATTGATAAATAATTAAACCTTTATAAATATTAATCTGCTTAAAAGTATTTTAAATGCATTTTTATATAAAAAAAAAAATATTATAATATAATTTGTCAGAACTTTTGACATCTAATTTAATGCATAAAAGAAGCGGCTTAAAACCGTCTTATTTAACCCTTCGTCTTACTCATGAGTCTGACCAGACCTTTTTCAATGCATTTTGAAAGAAAAATCCAAACATGTGTAAGACCAATGTTTAAATAAATCAAAAGTATTTTGAAAGCTGTCAAAATACACTCAGTGTTGCTAGAAATTTTTTATAAGAATATCTACGAGATTTTCAAAAAAAAAAAATAAGAATATTGCGCAGCTATACATCGTAATATATATCAAGAATGATGGAAATAAAGATTACTCTAAAGCTGGGATCACACGATTGCCGCAATGCATCAATTTTCACACTTTTTAATACCCCAATCGTGTGACTGCCCAATCAAATGCCCATGTACCAATCGAGGGCAATATTGTGCTTACTTTTACCAATAAAATGCAACCCTGGTGCGACAATCGTGTGACTACTTGATATGCAACAGCGCTTCAATAAAAATGACAAAAATGTACCAATAATTATTGGGTTCTTGTGCGGCAATTAAACAACACAATACGCGCCAATATTTGCCTTTTTTAATAAATTTTCTGTTGTGTGTTTCTTTTATTAGGAATTAATTAAAAATAAAAATTAATAGCCTATTACTATTATTATACGAAAGAAAGAATTCTTCCGCACATCGGAAATAGGCTATAAATTTATCAAAAATAAAAATTGGGAACAAGACAATATAAAAGAATATATACAGAAAAACGCAGCAAAATGTATTGAAATTTTTTAAAGCGCATTTATTTTTGAATATAAATATTCTCTATTTCTTTATATATTTAAAATAGAATTTTACTTTGTTTAATTTTTCAACAAAAATTTGTTTGAATATATGATACAATTTTCTTTTGTTTAATGAACAAGCCAACCAGATCTTTCAAAAAAATAAAAACCTACCACAACAGCTGTGTTCGCAATTGACACAAGTAAGAACAATCGTGTGACTGTGCTGCGGCAATTATTGTACCCATTTAGCTTTGTACCAACTAGCGGCAATTAAATTTGTATACAACAGGGCAATCGTGTGATTTCTGAATATTTTATTGGGGCAATTTCATTATTGTGACTTAATAAAGCACAATAAAATTGTGTCATATTGGTGCATTTGAGGCAATCGTGTGATCCCAGCTGATCCCAGCTTAAGAAAGTTGAAATCTGTTGCGCAAATCGGATAAATGACGTCACGCGATTTGTATTCCTATTGGCTAATAATTTCAAGCTGCCAAACTCAAGACAGTTCTTGTTTAATTGCGGGCCCCAATTCTGTTAAACTAAACCAGCGTTACCGTTTAAAGTTTTCAAAAAGGGGCACACAAAGAGATTTTCAAAATATATTTGGCACAAAAAGGAGAATTCTGAGAAAAAAGGGGCAATTTAAAAAAAAGACAATTTTTAAAAATCAAACATATTAATTAGTTATTTTTACTGAAAACATAAACATTAAAAAAAATAAGAACACAGAAAAAAATATCAATGTTAAATCAACATGGCGCAATGTTAATTGAAACTAATAGTAAATTTCTACTAAAGCATTTTCTTTATTTAAAATTGTCATTGTTTCATTTTAAATTTTTATAACAGAAGTTAAGCAAACATTGTTCAATATTGAGTCCATAAAAGACTGTTTTACTTGTTTTGTTTAGCAACAACAATAACACTGCAAGAAGAAAAACATATTTATTTTTGTTTTCGTGTTTAAACTAATTTATAAAAAGAAGATAAATTCCCGTATTCTCTTTGTTAAAATTATTTTGATATTTTAGTCAGGCTCAAGTTCATTGAATTAAATTATCATTTAATTAATTTTATGAAGAAAGGAATTTTACAACATGAAATGAATTAAAATTTATTGATAGTTTTTCATTCTCGACTGAGCTGGGAATTGAACCCAGGTTTTCACAGACAATTTATTTAGTTGAATACATGAAATTTTCAAAGTAGAAGGATGACGAAAAGCATATTGGGCCATTCTGTTGGTGTCTTTTAATTGTGAGTGCTTCTGTAAACAAAGGGCAATACAAAAAAGGTGAAACATGTGTTACAGGAATATAAAAAATAATATTCTCTCTGTCTGGTTCCGCGTTTAAGTGTTTAGAATAAAATAAATACATATGTTGTCTCTGCACACGCAGAGAAAAAATATGTTTAAAAATGGTCACCTCCAACAAAACTATTTTTACAAAATTTTAAACATAATATGTTTAAATTTAACCATATTATTGTCACCAACAACCATACTATTGTTTAATTAGTCCTCCATCAAGAAGCCACATGTTATGGTTAAATATGACAATAATTTTTTTTTAATTTAACAATAGTATTTTCCTCTTTTCCAAGAGCAACAAGCTATAGTTGAAAACCAACCTTGCTATTATAAGTGTTAAGCATATTTTAGTTATTATTAACCAAAACATGTTCGGAGGCAACCATAATATGGTTGTGGCTTCTTGAATGAGGACCAATTTAACAATAATATGTTTGTCGGTGACAAAAGTATGATTAAATTAAACATAATATGTTTAAAAATTTTCTTTTAAAATAGTTTTTAAACATATTTTTTCTCTGGGTGTAGCTTTTTCTCACTGTCATTTTAAGCTTAATCCAGTTTGATTTCATGTCGAATCAAATTCAAATTCATTTCGTGTCAACTTGAAATTACTTTTATTCAACATGAATCGTAGTGTAATTTCAATATCAATGTAATTTGGCTCTAACTTTACTGGAGTGTTAAATTCACATGAATTATAGTTATTTTAAAGGAAAACATTTTGTTCACAAGTTCATTCGAAAGAAAACTTCACGGTATGTAAATGAATTATAAGGAACTTGGAAAAAATTCGCTCAGCGGATGCACTAAATACTAGGAGGGAAAGTAAAAACATACGAGGATATAAAAGACGGCGGGCACATCTGCGTTCATTGACTGCCAATATAAAAAAATAAGTTCAAAAAGGGGCAATAGAGATACAAAAAAAATACAAAATGATACTAAAGGGGATTTAAAAAACGGGGCAAAGAAAGTGGCAAGGCAGTCAAAAAAGGGGCAAAGTGCGACTTTAGTCGCATAACGGTAACGCTGAACTAAACAACCTTTGCCAGGAACAAAATACGTCATCTAACGGTAAATCATGCGCATGGAGTAATCTTGTATTCTATCATTCTTCATATATCGGTTGTTTTTGGTTTGGATAGACTTACGCGGGAGTAGCGTTAAAATTTTGGTGCGTTTTTTTAGAATCATTTTTCCACCAAAATAGTCAAAATATTAGAGTAAAAGGGGAGTGGTACAGCGACCACTTATTTACTTTTTTGTGCCCTAATTGGTAGCCATTAGTAATGCAGACATGTGGTCTTAGCAGAATGGAGTAACATGTCCTGCAGAGCGTGTTACAATCATTATACTAAGAGAAACATTTAGCGAACAAATAATTTTTCAAAATCGACCCGTTATCTGGCCACCTCATTTATGTGAGTTGACGTAATTAGAAAATTTTTGTTAAGGACATGCCAGGTCTTAGATCTATGCGAATAAGACGATTGTTCAGAAATGAATATTCAAAGCGTTGTTGCCGAAATAAACAATGAATTAGAGCGAAGGGTGTGTCAGAATTGGTGCTCCAGCTTAAGCTGAAGGTCCACACCATGCGCTTATGCGTAGATGCGTATGATACTTTTTGTGCATTTCATGCGTTCCTAAATTTAAGTTACATACAATGCGTATTATGCGCCAAATTGTTTTTTATTATCATCTGTTGTGCTAATATGTTTATCAAATAAAAACAATTTGGAAAAAATTGAAGGTGTAACTGATATTTTAATAGAATTTATTTATAAGAATTCATAGGATTCGTAATTTTTTATGGTGTCAATAAGATTCCCTTTCAAGGCATCTGTTAAAAAAAAAAAAAATAAGCACAACGAAGATGGCACTGAGAATATAAAAGTAATCGATAACAAGAAGGGCAAATTTTGTTCATGAAAAAAATGTTCTAAAAATTAATTTCAACGTATTTTGTTCTTGAAAGTTATTTCAATCTTTATTACGAAAGCTTTTTCTTTTATTAAAAACCTTTTTTAATACAAAACATAGAAAAAAGGAATCCACCACACACACATATTTATCGATAACATTGAAAATAAAATATGATTTGTCATCAATGGCCATTAAAAACAGCTGACATATTTTCACCACACATGCGGCGCATACAAAAGTAGAAAGTAAACCTACTTTCATGCGTTGATACGTACATATATGCATTCTATGCATTTTGCTGTGTAACTTGTCACATACCATTACACTGATTCTACTTTTTGAAATATGCAAAAAAAGAAACAACGCATAGAATGCATGGCATGGACTTCAGCTTTACAGCATGTACGCACTAGTTGAAGCCAATTCGACGGATTTGAAAAATATAAAAAACTTAAAGCGTTGGGGTCATATGTCCGAAACTTAAAATGACGAATTCAAAATGCCGCATTCCAAAATTCCGAATTTTTAAATTCTCGCATTCCAAATTCCGAATTTAAAATTCCCGCATGTCAAACTCCTGGATTTTAATACCCCGAATAATTGAACAGTTTTAGTTTGAATAATTGCACCTTTTCGGGACTTCGGCTTGGCGCAATAATTTTCCTCTCTACGGTATACAAAACAAACACCAGCATCGCTCACTAAGCTTCTTAATCCAGGATTTGTCCTGTGATTTTTAAATTTAGGACTTCGAAATTCAGGATTATAAAGATCGGCACCTTGAAATTCAGAATCTTTAAATTCTGGATTTTGACATTTCGAGGTAGTGGAATTAGGGATTTTGATACTATCCCGAACTTAAAATCTAATTTTTCTAACTTTACAAATAAAACAAAACATACATTTGCTAAAAATGTCTCACTAGTTCTGGCAGCACTGTAGGAACTAGCGATGAGCGATGCCGTGATTTTTAAAGAACAACGTGATTAGTGAACGTGATTTAAAATCACTGCTACTTAAAACTGTGATTGTGATCACGGTTTGTCAGTTTTCAGTTCTTTTAAAGCAATTGCGGCTAAGCCATATGTACAATACGCGAGCTTACGCAAAGAAACAGCAGCAAATTGCAAGAGGTGTTTACTTGCATATACATACATACTTGCCTAAATTTAAAATGGCTTTAAAATAAATACTAATAAGGTAGAAGAGAGAACGAAAGGGACAGAAATATAATTCGTTATTGCATTCATAAAAAACTCTATTACCCACACAAACAGTGAAATGTCATAAATTTGTATATGTACCAAAAAACAAAAAGAGCGCCTTAGCAAGTACCTGTTACTTGAAAAATTTGAGCACCACTGTGATTCGTGATTTTTCAATTAAAGTGATTACATCACTGGTACAGAAATATCGCTCACCTTTAGTAGCAGCCACTAAAAGTGATTAAAAGACAACAGCACTTTTGCATTAATTTTGCATGTCGAAAGATCAGTTAAACCGTTTTACATTTTTTATGAGATTTAAAATTTAAATAATAATAACTTAATTATAAAAGCATTTAATTATTTTTACATATTTATTATTATTATTAATATTATTTTAAATAGTATTTTCAAAGAAACTGTTCTTGAAATTGTTAAAGGTCGTTAAATAAATATAAAAAATATCAATTGAATTATTAATTTATTAAATCATTATAATAACTTTGCATTGTTAAATTTTTTTTATGACATTATATTTAAATTACTTAAGAACAATTGCCGGCAATTAAATGGCTGTGTACGTAGTAAAATTGAACTTCAGCTCTACAAATATGGGATGTCCTCCAAATTGGTCAAAATTTAATAATTCATTGGGCATGTAATTTTTTTTAAAAATTTAGCTAAAACAATTTTTTATTGTTTTTTTTTTGGATTTGAAATGAAAATGAAAATATTTTAATTTCTCAGCACGTAACTTCAAAAAAAATTCAAGTTTTGGCGTTTAACTTTTATTTTAATTGTATTTAAAACGTTAAAAATTCTTAACAGTTGTATAAACTTTAATTGACACTATTGTTCAAATACTACGAGAATCTATAAAAGTCCAGTGTTAACAGAAGAGATTTTTCCTTTTTTTTTTAGAAGTTTCATTAAGTATGTACTTAATAAAGTTAAAAAAAAATTATTATATGATATATGTGCTGTTAAAAATTCCTTTCTTTTTCATTCTAAAACAAACAACTTCTGTTGCCGTTCGATGCGTTTCTGATGACGGTTTTTCAGTATGGACAGTTGTGAGATTTCTTTAAAATGTTCTACTAACATCGCAATTGCTAATGCAGTGCTACATGAATGTATACTTTTCCTAAAGTCGCACAGTTAGTAAATCACAGTGATGCTTTTGTGCATTAGTTTGAGTAGCAGGACATATCGAAATGCTCTGAATGTGTGTATTTGAAAGGAAGTTCGAAAAATAAACACACTGAACACACTCAAGCACAAATGCACATACATAATTTCCCCTGACCCCAAAACACTCGAAGTTTGTAAACGATTTATTTCTATAATACACTCGAGAAAAGAACAAAGTTATTTCAACATGATTTTTGGGAATATACATAAATTATCGGGCATGTTCTATAAATCGAAATGAAGTGGACTTAAAATCGAACAAAATTTTGAAAACGAGGCTGTTGCGAAAGCTCATAAAAATATTCATTTTTATATGCTGCATACTTTGAGTACCAATTAGGGTATTCATTCGGTTAACCGTTAATCGATTAACCGATTAATTATAACCCGATTAACTGATCGGTTAATTTGAAATTGGTTATTTTCGATTAACGATTAATCCGGTTAATTTCCGTCGATTAACCGACGTAACAAAATTTTTAATTTTTTATAGTATTAAAACATATTTTTTATGTTTTTAATTATTTATTTCGTCTCATATGCAAAAGATATGCGTTCACAAAATATTTTTTCATACAAACAAAGAAGGTATTCAGTGATCTTCATTTTAAATACGTCCTTGTTGTCAACAGCTTTTTGTTTCACGTACTTTTTTATCTGGCCATTTCCATTGTGACGTGACGTGATATTTGTACGGCAAAATGAATTAAAGGAAGAAGTCAAATTTGTAAAAAGGTGTTTTTATATTTACAAAGTAATGAAGCAGCACCAGTGATGTCAGATGGAATTTTTAAAATTCCCTGCGTTTTGATAAAAAAAAATCCCCACATTTCACGTACTTTTCTATATGACCATTTCCATTCTGACGTGACGTGATATTTGTACGGCAAAATGAATTAAATGAAGAAGTCAAATTTGTAAAAAGGTGTTTTTATATTTACAAAGTAATGAAGCACCACCAGTGATGTCAGATGGAATTTTTAAAATTCCCTGCGTTTTGATAAAAAAAAATCCCCACATTTCACGTACTTTTTTATATGACCATTTCCATTGTGACGTGACGTGATATTTGTACGGCAAAATGAATTAAATGAAGAAGTCAAATTTGTAAAAAGGTGTTTTTATATTTACAAAGTAATGAAGAAGCACCAGTGATGTCAGATGGAATTTTTAAAATTCCCTGCGTTTTGATAAAAAAAATCCCCACATTTCCCTACAACAGCAAATTTTTCCCCTTACAATTTCCATACCTTGTATTAGTCATAGGTAAACTCAAAAATTATACATAATTCTATATAGTATATTTTATTTACACTAAACACAAAACAAAAACATAAATTTTAAATAAATTTCAGGTAGATTAAAGTAAAAAACAAAAAATAATAATATAGCATGACATAAAAATCTTCGTATGTTTGTCCTACGTAACATTTAAAAAATTTGTTTGTTGTAAACAGGGCTGTGGAGTCGGAGTTGAGGTTTTTGTACCGGAGTCGGTACAAATAATATAATTTTGGAGTCGGAGTCGCGCGTTTTTTTGGGTACTGCGACTCCGACTCCAAAATTTTTCGGCATAAAAAATTTAAAAAAATTTCTAATATTTTCCAATATAAAAATTCTTCGAAATTGGCGATGCAATATTTTGCAGATCAATATGAATAAGTAGATTTTAATTTATTTTATGAGAAATAGTTAATTCAAGTACTTTACTATTTAAGAAATATTTAGGTATATTTTTTATACGTGCGGGAAAAAGTCTAAATTACATTAGCAAAACTTATACACAGTTATTGATCTAGTTGAAAAAGATGTGTGAGTTTTTAAATAATTTACTCATGCTAAAAAATGTTAATGACAGGAATTGCCAATATTTTTAATATCAGAATTTGTACAGAATAAGTGTTGCTATAGTGCATAAATACAAGTACGTATTAGAAAAACTGTGACGTAAAATTATTTCTCTTTTGTGTAGAAACATCTTTATCGGCCTGCCTTTAATTCCTACCATAACACTCATGTTTTTCTTATGCACATTAATTCCCATAATTCGTTTAATAAAGATGTTTCTACACAAAAGAGAAATAATTTTACGTCTCATTCATTTCGCATCACGGTTAGAGTAGGAGTCGGAGTTAGTACTTTTTTCGGACGACTCCACAGCCCTGGTTGTAAAGCACTTTTCTGCAAAAGACAACGGAAGCTTGTACAGTTTAACATTTTTGATTGTAAGTGAGATTGAAGAATACATATGGAATCTAAAACCTCGTGACTCAGTTTATCTCTTTTTTTTCGCGCGGATGTCAGTAACAATATCCTCTCAGCTTCTGCATCGGCATGTGGTAAACTCAGTAGAATTTTGGATAATTTTGCGTGGCAAGGGAATACTAAATTGTCATTGAAATTCTTAGTCTTTGACTAAAATGGTTCCAAATCCATCTCTAAATTTTAATTTATTATGAATTTCCACAATTCGCAATCAGAGTTGTGGCATCAGTCTATTTCAAAGGAACTATTAGACACAAATAATATAAAAATGGCCAAATCGGATAAACAAATGAAAGTTTAATCTCCAAGACAATATGACCATTTGTTCAAGGAACAGGCATGACATCGAATTTTTATAGGCTTTTTTTAATTTATATTAGAAAATTCAAAGTAATGCCAGATTCCCCAAGCAGAAAAGTAATAATATAAATCATATCGAACTGAATTAGGGGAACCATGTTTAAAATTTCTGCGAATGCCAATAGTCAAAAAGAGCTAAATTTTCTCTCATAAGACTTGCGGAAAATAAACCCTTAATGATAAATTATACCTTGAAGAAACGTTATACGATTAACATTTGAAGCTTTAAAAAATTGTCATTATAAGCTTTTATCTTAGTAATGCAGTCGGTATGTAGTAGCCATTACAAATAAGTATGCTGGTACTTAAAAAATAAGTTTTTTACTGGGTATATTTCTCTTAGTGTAACATTTGATTGGTCAACATACTTTAGTTCACATAGAAATTGATAAAGATGATGCCGCTGCTGAAGAGCTTGATGAAAGCGATTGTAGTAGCCAGTCTTACAAAAAAAAAAAAAAATAAAAATTGAATTGTTGACAATACTTGCAACAAGAGATTGGTAGATACGTTGTAAATGCGTTGTTATCTTTTACGTTTTACGTCGATGCACTAAAATCATCATCATCGCCATTATTGTCATTATCGCTATCGTCATCTACATTCTTATCATCATGTTTATAGAATCTTTTCCGTTCAAAGTTCTTTCCTTTTTTTTTAGCTGAAATGAAGAAACAATTCACCCATCAATTCAGATCACGTCTACGAAATTATTATTATGCGAAAATCGCTTATAGTTCTGGCCAAAGTAGAGAAGACCAAGTGAAAAAAGCCAAAGTATGCACAAATTTAAAATGTAAAAGAAGACATCAATGCTCTGTAAATAGCCAACCAGCCAGCCAGCCAACCAAAGGATCTATGGCTAAATATCCAGGCATTATGATTCTTTTTCTTTACAATATTTTTTTGCTTGGTTTTTAATCAATTTGAAATTGTTACAAAAATTTTACGTATTCGTCGTACTCGTTTGTCTGTCTGCCTGCCAATGTGTAATTTTGTACTTAAAATTTATTTTTATATTTTACGAAAAAGAAAGAGGGAATGGGTACGTGCGTCCTTGTTTTTAAACATGAACCAAAGGAAAAAAGAAGGAATGTGCTTCACGCATATGATTAATTTTCGGTTTCAGTTTTCCAAAGTACTCACAACAAGTGTTTCGTTTTCGTTTTGGTAACTTTTCTGTATTTAAATTTTTTACAATTTTCCTTTTTTGATTTTCTGCAGAATTAAATAAATTAAATTGTTCATTATTTTTTCCCCTCCATTTTTAAAAAAACCATTTTTGTACGCAAAAATGTTTAAAGGAGGTACCCTGTCCTGTTTTACTTGACAGCCGGATCTGTTCAAGCATATTTTATTTAAGCCCTGCTATTTCGTTCTACATGTTAAAGAATGTTTCTGTGTGCTTGAAGTGTCTGTGTTAGTGGCACTTTGTCATCTGACATTTTTGACATTTACGCCGTTACTGTCAATAAATTTTGATAAAAATCATCTTCTAGTTTTGCCAAGTTTTTTTAAGTGATTTTTTTATGTTGCTTTCTGGCGGTTTTTATTTTGTATAATGAAATGGTCCGTTACTAATGTGATAAATGACATGAATGTATGAATTTCAATCATTTTTTGCTGGTTTCTTTTATTATATTCTTGTAACTTGATTGTTAAAAACTTTATGGCTTGTAATCGGTACTTTTTCGTATTGGGGTAAAAAAAAACGAATAAAAAAATTTATAAAAAAAAATTAAATAAATTAAAAAAAATATTAGGGTGATTAAAGGGGAAAATCAATTAAATAACTTTGCAAGCACAAAACTCAACTACACCTATCCCTCGATTTATACGATGATTTTTTTGCACAGTTTCACTTGAACACGATTTTTTTGGTTTTCGTTTTGATTTAGATTTTTTTAATATTTTTGGCACAAATAATTTTTTTTGTTTTAAGAAAATATAACTTGTACAATTATCAAAAATAGTTATTTCATAACTATAATATATACGTTTAAGAATAATGAGGCCTTTACATATGTAGCTTCTTCACATTAAGCTTTTACACAGTACAGTGAACTCGCGATAACGTGAACTAATAAAAACCAAGGTAGTTCACATTATCGAAATTGTTGCGCCATTCTGTGTTTTTTGCTTAAAAAGACAGCAGTGTGTATAAAGCTTAAAAATTTTGACATCTAAATCTGGCATTACACATGGCCAAAAATGCTAAAAATGTGCTTTAAAATATTTAAAAATAATGCTAAAGTTTTTTAAAGATTTTTGTAAAAAATTTATTACCAGTATGATATTTTATTCGAAGCTAAATAAATACATTTTAGTGACTTATTTTTTAACGAAATTGAAGTGAATGGGTTTTTTTTAACCAAGTGGGTAGATTTTGGTAAAACATCAGATACATATAAATAGTATGTAGCACAGGTAGATCAGATTAAATGTTAAATTTACGTGATGAGGGCCTTTTGTGAATATTCTATATTTTTAACTGCCAGGTAATACGTTTTCTAAGATAAGATTTAACCATTTTCAGGTTTTAATCAATTGATATATAGGAAAATTACTGTTTTTTGAGTGCTTTTTGTATAAATTTTACTACACAATAAATTGCCTGCAACGTGCACATCAGTTCAAGTGGTTTCTATGTGTAACGAAAGACAACTCACGTTCATTAACAATACTCAAACTCAAAGTATACGAAGGATTCCCAAAATTAGAAAATAAACAAAAATCGCCAACATTTTTGTTCACTATTTAGAGCCATTAAACTTTGTTCGCTATTTAGAGCGTTAATATAAAAAAATAGGTGTTCAAATTACTGGATAGTTCACTATATTGAAAGTTCACTTTACCGAGAGTTCACTGTATTTAAAATTAACGTATATTTCCAAACATGTATTTTCGTATAGTACCATTAGCATTAAATATAAATTATTCACGAGCACCCCAGCAAAAACTTAACTTAAAATGCTACTTTTAATGATTTCCTGTACCCATGTTCTGTAACTTTGGTGAGAACTTCTCGCATCGAAAACATGTGAAACAAATTATTCCATCGTTTCTCGATAAGTGAGAAAAAGTGTGTCAGTAACTCATGTTGAAAACTATCAAAAGAGACGTTGACGGCGACCAAATTTGACTAAAATTTAAAAATTTTCAACGACGGCGGAGAAAATACAACCGTCGGCTATACCAGAAAATGTAAAGTGCGACTTTAATGTTTGTTGATTACAAAATTATTTTGAAAACATTCGTATATTTTTTAAAAATGTCAATAGCAATATAATTAAAAATGAAAAAATCTGCCAAGAACAAAATAATTATCTCTTTCGTGTTAATATTTATTGCCTTTTAGCATTTTAAATTTATTTTTTAATGTTAAAATTCTTTCTCACCCCGTTTTTATGCATGAGTTCATTTCACAGTTCAAAGCGAGAACTTTCTCATAAAAATTTTACAGACACACTTCTTCAGTATATTGGCGAGAAATTTCCTTACGTGACAGTTATTACTCTCCAAAAATGTTACAGACGCAGTTAAGTGACAAAAACAGCTGTTTGTTTCAATTTATGGCATTTTTGTTTCATTTTTCACATTTCAAAAAAGTTTCTCGACGCGTGAGTTACAGAACATGGGCACTGAATTCATTACTTTGCAGCTGTATTCGCCACTTTTTGCATTATTAGTTATATGTGACCTTCACCAAGAAGAGGGACCTAGTGTGTGAAAATGAAGTTTTGAGAAAAACGCATTTAAAGTTTAAAATTTTAATGTTGTTCTCATTTTTATCGATTTTCCCAAGTTCGTTTTGTACGTTTTTATGGCGTAAATAAATTTTTATCAGAAATCTTACTCATTTCATCTTATTCTACACCCTTTAAAGTACCAAAATCCACTCTTAAGTCCAAACCCGTTTTTTGACACACTACCCAGCAAAAAATTTGCTTACAAAATAAGCAGAAAAATAATGAGAACTACGGGCAAAGAGTACTTATTTTTCTACTAGAAAAAGTACTTATTTTTGTTCGCGATTTCCCAAAAGTAATCCTTTAAAATCCTAAAAAATTATATCTTTATTTTGTATTTTAAAGTTGTATAAAAATATGTAGTAACCAAAAGAGACAAGAAATAATTACTTTTAAATTAACTTTTAAAAAGGTTAAACACACTAATTAAACTTGCTATGAAATCTTATGGAATTGATGTTGAAAAAGTGTACACAATAAAGAGTGCTTTTGCTGCACAAAATCATTTATAGCTCTAACATTATAATAACAATGTGTGTATTAATATATGTACTTATACGGGCCTGTCACAGAAACAAATATCGATCGAAAGTTTTTTTAATTCCGAGAAAGCTTCTTCAGAAAACGATAACTGATAAATTTTCTCGGAATGAAATCACTTAGAATTTTTCGATTGAAAAAAGTTTTTGTTTTGGTGTGCACAATATTGCCACATTTAACTTAAAAATAACAACATTGAAATTTGTCGGAATTACGAAAATCGATCGAAATGAAAATACGGATTTAAAACAATTCCGAACAATTTCTGTGGCAGGCCTGATTATGTTCTTCAAAAAAACATCGTTAACATTAGATTGATATCACTAATAACGAAAAAATATTGTGTTGGTAATTTTGGAACATATTTATGTATATATTTACATACATTTGATTGATTTTTGGATTTTCCATCTATTTCACATCGAAATTATTCTTAAAATTTTATAATATTACACAGAAAAAAGTGTTTTATCAATTAAAACAATGGTTTAAAAAGTATTTTAATTTAATTAATGTGATAATTGAATCAATAATTTTTTTAGCTGAAAAAATTTAAAAATTTAATTTTGATTTAATTAACATTTTTGTTGTTTTGAAATAAATTTTCAATTAAAATTTTAATTAAATAAAAAAAAATCTTAATTGACTTTTTTTGTTTAAAATAAAATAATTTAAACATGTAGAATTGTTGTTGGGAATTGTCAATATTTATTTAAATAAATTAACACATTGTTTAAAATTTGAAAGTTTTTTGATCACTTTTTAAATTAAAAATATCATTTATTGAAAATATTTTTTCAAAATTTTAAAATTTTTAGTAATCAATATAATCATTTTGGTAATAGGTGCAAACTCAACAACTTGTTTGCTTGATATTATGAATTTGGAATAAATTTGGTGATAGGAGAAATTTAATAATTTTTTCTGTGTACCGGATATCTTACAAATATTAATATAATATATTGTAAATGGATTTAAAAAATGTATTATTTTATATATAACTAATAAAGCAAATAGTGGCGAATAAAGCGACAAAGTAATGAATTCAGGAAGTCATTAAAAGTAGCATTGTAAGCTAAGCTTTTGCTGGGTAGTTACCTTATCTCGGAGAAGGTAACATATGGGCATTTCCATGAGAATGTCAACCACGACTCAAAAAATAAATAGCCTTGAAACTATTTTTCGAATATGGTAGAAAGTAAAAAAACACTCAAACTTTACTATGCAAAGAGGTTTACAGCTTATTACAATTTTTAAAGAGCAAAAAATAAAAGTTAAAACTGACTATCTCTTTGATTCATTTTTAGTAACTGCAAACAACAATTTTCACTTTTCTGCCGATTAAATACAGATACTGGTAACATTGGTATTATACCTTAAAATTAATGTTACAACAACATTGAACAAGATCCATGAGGAAAGGCCAAATATATCGTTGGATTACCGGTATATTTTTTTGCTTTGTTTTGGATACTATTCCAATGTCACATACGTGGTGCAAAAACATCATTTGTCTATGTCATTTGTATTTTATCAGTCGTACGTGTTTCAAAATAAAAGTTCTAAGGTAGATATTTGTTGCAAAATAATATTGATCGGATTTTATTTTTAAATTGGTATAATAAAAAATTTATAAGCTTTTAAAGGTCGACACGTACGATATTGTAAGTACTATAAATGCTACTAAATGTATCATCTTATTATGTTGGTATTAAGTTGAAATATTTTCCAAACTTATTTTATTGCAATCTTAATCATCTAACCAAATATTAGTGGAATCGGTCCATATTTTACCATATCTCCCATACAAATCCTACTCCCGAAAATAGCCTTTAATACCATAACTTCCTCATAAATGTTGGTATTGACTTAAAAATTGGTGACAATAACTTTTACGATAGATAATATGTCATAACAAAATGTTGTCCAAAATTAACCATATGTCCCATATAAACCCCCTTCCTAAAATGGATGAAAGTCAAACAAATCTCATATAAATGAAGATATCTGAATAATATTTGGCACAAATAACTTTTATATAACTCCTAACCTAATAGCATAATTCTGTTCTGGCGACCATGATTGGCGATGGGTCAAAAATAGGGACACTCAAAAATTTGTTTTTAAAATATTATGGTGTAGGGTATTATATGGTCAGGCTTGGCCGACTATACTTTCTGACTTGTTTGTTTTAAGTTTTTGTATGCATATATTTCCCAAAAATATATTTCATATCTTGTAAATACTATAAGAGAAAAATCTGTCACGTACGGTATGTCACGTACGATATTACGTTTGGTTCATTATTAAACCATCCAGAAAAATGTTTTTCTTTCCAATTATGGATTATAACGGAAAAATATATGGTTTAATGCAAAAAATTTAAAAAAGGAAAAATACATCCCACAATTCGCAGATTTTCGGATTTTTTTACATCCACCCCAAAATCACTTCCGTTTTATGTCACGTACGATATACACATATTTTGCTAGGTATTTTGGACAACAAGGTTTCGAATGTAATAATTTTTTTTTTCATATATAGTACCCTCTAAAAGAAACATAATGATTAATAAGTTTTCCAGTTACTACTATTTGCGCAAAAACTCCATCGCTCCGAAGGCGTACAAATGTCACGTACGATGACATGGAAATGCCCATATATTAAATAATAACTTTCTTATTATATCTTAAATAAGTCATATGTATAATAACAAAATAATACTTTATTATAATGATTATAATAAGTTATTATTGCATGATTTAAAAGAATTATTTGAATCAATTTGCAATATATTTCATTAATATTTGTTAAATATACGGTAGATATATGAGGCCCTATGCTCCTTATATGATCGATGGGATACGGTAATATTATAAAATTTTAAGAATAATTTCGATGTGAAATACATAAATTGTTCGGAATAGCTTTGAACACGTATTTTCATTTCGATCGATTTTGTTTTACCTTCTTCAGACTTTGATCGATTTTCGTAATTCCGACAAATTTCAATCTTGTTATTTTTAAGTTAAATGTGACAATATTGTGCAAACCAAAACAAAAACTTTTTTTGATCGAAAAATTAAAAGTGATTTCATTCCGAGAAAATTTATCGATTTTCGTTTTCTGAAGAAGCTTTCTCGGAATTAAAAAAACTTTCAATCGAAATGGATTTCTGTGACAGGCCCGGCCCGTAAATTTACATATATTAATACACACATTGTTACGGCAGTGTTGGAGCTATAAATGATTTTGTGCAGCCAAAACACTTTTTATTAAATATTTTCTTACATTTGGAAAAATTTATTATTGTGTACACTTTTTTAACAAAAAATCCATAAGATTCCAGAGCAATTTTAATTAGTGCGTTTAAACCTTTTTGAAAGTACTTATTTCTTGTCTCTTTTGTTAACTACATATTTTTATAAAACTCTTTAGTATAAAATAAAGATATTATTTTGTAGGCAGTAATTGGCCAAATTATAAAGGATTACTTTTGGGACATCGCGAACAAAAATAAGTACTTTTTCTAGTAGATAAATAAATAGTCTTTTCCTCAAGCTCTCATTATTTTGTTAGCCAAAGATTTGGCCGGGACAAGAAGCATACAAATATATTAAAAATCAATACTATTTCTTATTTATCGCTTATTCGCACACCGGTTTTAAGCATTTTACGCTTTTATGCATTCAAAGTTGTGCAGTTACAGTTTGCCATTTAAAATATCCAAAAATGCTTCGTGTATATGCATTTGATTATATGCATATTCCGCATCATACACTTTTAATAATTTGCTTTAAAAAATTCTCCTATAAGCATCGCCTCAAACTTAAGTCAAATGCAATAACAAATGCACAAAAGTCATTTCATGAAAACTAAATTTGCAACATTTTGATAAAACTTTGAAGGAAAAATTAACAAACTTTATTGAAACCAACAATTTTATTCCTCCTCACCAATTTGGCTTTCGTAGTCAACACAATGCGGTACAATCATTAGTAAGAAGAAAAAATTAGGTCATTTCTAATTTTGCTAACAGAAATTCAACTCAAATTGTATTGCTGGATGTCAAAGCTGCATTCGATTCAGTGTGGCACAATGGATTAATCCATAAGTTGATTCGTTTAAACTTTCCCACAAATATTGTTAATATTATTCAGAGTTTTCTCTCTCTCTCCGGAGTTTTTAGGTACACGTGGGTTCAGATTGTTCTGGAAGTTATAGTGTCTCAGCCGGTTGTCCACAGGACCCATGTCTTTCTCCGATATTTTATAATTTGTATACATATGATCTTCCCCAACTTGATTATTATACAATGTAAATTTTTGCAGATGATACTGCAATTATTTGCTCGGATATGTTTGCTGTTGATGTTGTAACAAATTTGCAAAGAGCTTTAGTAGAGGAGATTACAACTTATGTAAAGACATGGAAAATTATGTTGAACAGTGAAAAAGCACAGGCAATATTTTTTTCAAGGAAAAGGAAACCTTGTTACGTCTCCCAAGTATCTATCAATATTAATAACCATTTAATTCCATGGGAACAAAAAGTTAGATATTTAGGTATCATAATAGATCCTAAAATTAAATTTAATGATCACGTTCCATATGTTTTAAATAAGATAAATATTCTAATAATTAAAATAAGGATACAGTATGCGTCATTTTATAAATCGAAGCTCAAGATTAACTATATCAAACAAACAAATAATTCTCAAGGCAATATTTCATGCAGTTAAGTTCTACGCAGCTCCTGTTTGGGCAAATAGTGCCAAATGTCACAATAAAAAGCTTCAGATTTCTCAAAACAAATTACTGAAGATGATTTATAATCTTCCTTGGCATTTCTCTACCAATAGACTCCATGAACTCAAATGAACGCAAATATAGAACTAGTAGAGGACAAATTAAATAGACTCTCAGATAACTTTTATCTGCGTTGTAGTAACTCTGAATATGCGCATTAGGGTTATAACTTTTTGTAATTTTTGCGAATATCAAATTCTTTATTGCATAGCCGTATAGACCATGAAAAAATATTAAGAAATTATGTATTACTTTTTCGCGATCGTTAAAAAAGTTACCGCACCAAACGCGATGAAGTTTTGAATTTAACTTTTTCTCCTAAGTTTATATACTTTAACTTTTAACTTTTAATAGCAAAATTTTAAGTATTTTCTAATAATTTCATGAATATAACAATATCGTACATTTTATCGATTTATTTTTTAACAAAATTGAAATAAACATTTGGGTAGTTGAGATAACATTTTAAATTTAAGGGACCGCAAAACCATCATACATGCAAACGCTTAATAAACGCTTTTATTTCTATGCTATACAAAATTGTTTAGATCAATTTGTTTCTTATAGTTTAAGAAAAGTGGAGGTTTGAAGCACAGAAAAAAGTATTTTATCATTTTAAAAAAAATTGTTTCAATAGTATTTAAATTTAAATAATGTGATAATTGAATCAATTATTTTTTTAATTGAAAGAAACCTAAAAAATTTAATTTTGATTCAATTAGCATTTTATTTGTTTTCAAATAAATTTTTAATTAAAATATTAATTAAATAACAAAAAATCTTAATTGAATTTTTTCGTTTAAAATAAAATAATTTAAACTTGTAGAATTGTTGTTGGGTATTGTCAATATTTATTTTTTAGATAAATTAACACATTGTTTGAAATGGCAAAGTTTTTTGATCAATTTTGTAATTAAAATTAAAATTATCATTTATTGAAAAAAAAATATTCAAAATTTTACCATTTTTAGTAATCAATGTAATCATTTTGGTAATAGGTGCAAAATCAACAAATTGTTTGCTTGATATTATGAATTTGGTATAAAGTTGGTGATTGGAGAAATTTAATAATTTAAATGCTTGGTAATGTAAATGCTTGGTGGAGGGTATCAAAGATTCGTCTAAGCCGAATAAAGCATTCTAACTTGTTTGATATTTGATATATAAATCATTAAAATTTTCCACCTTGCAAGTAATAAATTAAATTAGAGCACTTATCAGGTGTTTGCATTAAAATTTCAATTATATTTAATGGCTATTTTTACAGGGATACTCGCATACATACACACATACTGATACAAAAAAAAAACGGCACATTTATTAAAACCAGCCTCTAACAGTGTTATACTTGCACACCCTTATGTAAATACAAATTAATATTACGTAGTTAGAGGGAGGACCGAAAAGATCCTTAGTGCTTTGGTAGGGTAGTAAGTTAGTACATATTAGCGAGATCGAACCGTTATTATTCGACAGGTTTTAACCGGTTATTTAAGTTTTGCCCAAGCTGGTTATTTTAAAATGTCCATTTTTCGAATACCGAATAAACCGGATATTTTGGTATAAATATATTTCAAAAATGTGTAATTTATAGACGCTGTCCTTACTTTTGTTGTAAGTGTACCCGTAATTTAAGTATTTTTATAATTGAATATTGGGCAAACTTAAGCTTTTTATGAAGTATGTTAAACAAAAGTCAAAAAACATTATGAATAATGTTATTACAAATCGCAAGATGAAGTGCCATAAAATGATAAGTTGCAAAGCTTCTTCCACGTCACGACTTATTAATCACCTTTCATAAGTCCATATTCTTGACATTAATGTGCTCCAAATAAAACTTAACTCCGTTCGAAGTAGTTCTAAAAAGACGACAAATAATACTTTACTTTACAAAAATGAATCATTGGGTGAAATATTAACCCGCTGTGTTGCCGAGAATGAAATGGCCGTTAAGGCACTAAAAACTCTTAGCCCGGAAAGGTTACTCTTCATTTTAGTACATTAAATTTACTCTTCGTCGAATCGACGAACTTTAAAAAGTTCTAGCGGAACGATTTTCAAAGTTAAAAATAAACAGAAACTTTTTTAGTTAAGCATTTTATTAAAAAATAAAATAAAATAAAGCATAAAAAATAAAAGTTTTTTTCACTCTCAAATTCGTATAAGAATTTTAACTAATTTTTGTGTTTTAGATTTTTTATTTTTTAAAGCTTTCGTCATCAGCTAATGTTGTTCAAAAAAAAGAACGTAATTTGAATACAAATAAAAAAGTTATATGATAACGTGTAAATGAGCTTCGTCGATTCAACGAACAGTAACCATCTAGGGTTAAGTAGTTTAAGCATATCTTCATGCTCAAAATTACAACATTCCGGCGGAATCAACAAAATGGTAAAACTTCATCAGTTTTCTTTATGAAAACAGCAACCCTGAAAAACAAAATTGAAGTAATCCAGCAATGTCATGGAAGGTTTTGAATTGTAATCGACGAATTGAGAAATATTTTATACAAAAAGCGTGTTCATATTACTATTCGTTTCTACAATGCTGAAACAAAATACATAATTTGAAATATGAGTATATAATCTTGGCTAAGAGGTTTTGTTTGCAACTTTTCAAAAATGTGGTTGAAATCTACTGATTCATAAAGATAGGCTTAACCACCAACAAATTAAAAGTCATTTAAAATAAATTTGGGAGAATATCTCAAATAATAAATTCATTAATTTGAAAGATATCAGGGATCGTAAAAACTAAAACTAATAAATGAATTTTACTTATCAATTCGTATTTTGCATGGACAGAGAAGCAGAAATTGGTTAAAATTATTTCGGATAATTTTCCTTGTATACTAGTGTGATATAAAGATATCATATAGAGCCCGGGACTGAAATATTCGAACTATCGCTAGAAGGTACTTGTACTTGTTTTTTTTTTTTATAAAAAAAAAAAATATTATAAAAAATAAGACCTCAGCCCGAAAATTTAATTTTACGTTTTAAATTAAAATTGTGAATCTACATAAAACTACATATTTGAATCTAGAAAAACCTCCGGAGGTTTATTTGCTTACTCACGTCTATATATAAATTAAAAAAAAAAACACTTAAAATCAGTTTAAGGAAATATAAAAAAATAATAAAATATCACAACAAAAAATATTTATGCAAATTGTGACTGACCAAGATACAAGTTAATTTTATCTATTGAAACATCCATCCATGATTCCTTCTCTTTTCCTGCGTTTTAATAAATTTGCATAAATATTCGAGAAAATGGACTCATTAACAGGCAACGTAATTTGGTTAACAGATTTTCTATCTTGTTACATCTTCTACTCACACTTTTGTTAAAAAAAAAAAAAAAAAAAAAAATTAAATAAAAAAAAACAATCTGACCACTTGTTAGAAGACAAGAAAAAAAATGAATTCTTTTTAAATAGAAAAGAAAAAAAAAATTAACAAAACTTATAGAACCTTTAAAATGAATGTCCTGTTTTCCTGGGACACATTAAAATGAGTCGGGGTAGAAGGACCCATATGGTGCTCGATAAGTTGAGATGTGTATGTTTTGGTATGTTTATGGTAACAATTGCCATCCTTATTGGCACATAATTGACACATAAAATTACCATAATTTTTTATTACTCCACCTACAAATTTCTTGATATCTTCTATTTTTTTTATTTTTTTTTGTATAAGAACAATTCAGGCTAGAGAATGTTTGTGCTCTTTAATTCGAAACTGTATGTGGGAGGAAGACGTTTTTCTATGAATAGATAAATTTACTTGAACAAAATTCATATCACTATCATTCTAGGCAATGACAAGTGCTAAGAATTTGGTAAACAAAATTGTGACATAAATATGTGTTTGGAATAATTTTAATGTTTTTTAGAGGTCTAAGATCTTAGAGGGGAAGGTATGCTAAATGGAGAGATAAACATAAATTTCCAAGTTTTCATAAAGTTGGATTAAATGTATAGAAATAATGAATAGTTTTGATTGATTAATAAAAAAATTAAAAAGAAATTCACATACAAGTGATTTCAAAACGCAACAACTTTTAAACTTTTCTAACTTAATCTGCACAGAAAAAATTCACCAAAGTTTTTCACAAATTAAAGCATTAATCAAAAATAAAATCAGTTTTAATTACAAATTTAGTTAAGTGAATTAATAAGTGAATTGAAGCACTTAAGTGAAAAAGCGCATAATCGAGCGCTCTTACACAGCAGTAAATGATAACGAATAAAATATACAAAAAAGCCGCTATTTTAGTGCTGACAATGAGGAAGGTTTTAAAGCGAAAACAAAAATAAAAAAATATCGGGCCTGTTCTGAAAATGACGTGATTTCAAATCGGGTGCTTTTGAAATCACACGTGTGATTTTGTGGGGTTCTGAAAATCATTCGGTTTTTGTGTTTCTCGGTGTGCTTTCGGCAATTGAAAATCATACCGAAACACACAAAAACGAAACGCCAAAATATCACACGTGTGATTTAAAAAGCCACATGTGATTTGAAATCACCTGATTTGAATTAAAGTGATTTTTAGAACAGGCATGAAAATTATGGTTTACAAAAAATAAAAATATATTATGGATCGAAAAAAGGCATTTAAACAAGTAAAATCAAAAGATTAATGAATATGTTGATATTGGAGTGCTCTGTTTGCATGTTTTATTAGGTTAAAAGAAGCGATTATTGTAAGCAGAAAATAGTCCTCCAAACCGGGAACACCCCACACAAAAATCAGGCATCCCATCAGCAGGTTCGAAGCGATTTGAGGAATGAATTCATACATTACACCTGCTTCTTTTGGACCACATTTTTTACTGGGTAGTGTAAACCCACACTTTGGCCCTTATCACGTAAAACACACGCAACGCCAAACAATTACATGGAAAGCACAAACAATGTCATAGATATTTTGCAATTGTTGTTGCTTTCTGCAGAAATTGACATTGGGTTTTCAAATTTCAAACGCTGCGTAGGTTGTGGCGTTGAAACGATACATGAACTTTTGTATAAAGCAACAACAAAATTATAAAATATTTATGACATTGATTTGCTTTCAATGCAATTCTTTGGCGTTGCGTTGAGTTTTACTTTATTAGGGTCTTAATATCGCCAAAAGACGAAAGAATAAATATTTACTTTTCATTAAGCCATTTTTTCAAAACTTAGCAATATTTGGTAATACAGAGTTGGCAACACGGCTTATGATATCAAATGATTGGGCTTTATTTAGTTAATTTTTCTACGTGTTATTGTATAAATTCTAACTTAAAAAAGATTTTATTTAAATTTTATTTTATAAAAACATCTTAGTATTATTGGGTTTCCTTCCCTTTTTTAAGATGTTTTCCCTAATATTTAATATAATATAAAGGTTGAGAGCTAAAAATCTTTATTCGTAAATTCTTAAGGAAACCCTCAATGTAACCTTAAAACCTTAAAAAATAAACTTAATATAAAATGGCACACGTATGCCAACAAACATTTCATATATTTTAAGTAGTAGTAAGTAAATTACGGAATGACGAGCGCATTGAAAGGCAAATAAACAACACAGATGGGCACTCGTAACAAAACAATTTTTATGATTGTTAACCAAAGAAGAAAAAAAAAATAAAACAAAAATTCGACAATAATTTTTGGGTGTGTTTCTTTCTAGTCTGTTACACATACTTTAAGCCCAACAAGTGTATTTGGATTTTTTTTTTTATTTCTTCTGCGGGTGTGAGTAATTCAGATTTTCGGTGCGTTTTTAGAATCTTTAAACAGTTTGTAATCCCTTTTTAAGCACCATCAGAGAGACAAAAATGAAATGGTTTGTAGTGATTTGATTGTACCACAAAAAAAGATATTTTAGTTCGTTTTTTCGATTTTATATTTTTAAAACCAAAAATTATGTCAACCATTTATTTTCTGTTTTATTCATTAAAAAAAGGGCGTACCAAATTTTGTATTTAGGTTGCAAAAATTTGTTTTTATTTTTAAATAAAACTTTCTTAAAAAAAGTATAATTTAAATTATTAAGAGCAAGGTAAATGCTGTTATGAAATTTAATTTTTTCCTTATATGAATGTTTGTTTGTTGTTCTTTTAACCCGTTTTTAAATTGTGATACGTTTTCCCTTTTTTGGATTGTTTTTATTCTTTTTTTTAATATTTTTCTGTATGATTTTTATTATTACTTTTATTTGGGTCAATTAAATTTTTTGTTGTTGTATTTTTTAATGCTACTGCTACTTTTGTTGCTATAGCTACATATCAGTTAACATGCTGTATTTGTAGCTATTGCTGTATTTTTTTTTTTTTTTTTAATTTTTATATTTTATATTTTTTTTTATAAAGTTTACTAGATTGTTTGATATTTTTCTATGCTGTGGGAGTGGTTTGCTTTGAGAGTTGTTTAAAAAAAGATTAAGAGAAATATGTATAATGAGAAAAAAGAAAGTTTTGAATAATTAAGTCATTAAAAGTAGAGAAACTTCTTAATTTAAGCGGTTTATTCTTTCCCATGCCAAATAAAGGATAGATATAAGCGAAAAGATTGCTTTAGATAAAAACTATAATAAATGGGATGATATAAATATTTCTTAAACAAAAAAAAAATATTATGAGCTGGTCAGATGTTTGTTACGCCAAAAAATATTTGTCCACCTTTTGGTATAACAATCTATCTCAAATTGATGGGCTGAGGAGAAAATAGGCATAAGAGCCAAAAAAAAAATTAAGTAAGATCCAGCAATAAACAGTTAATATCAATATACAAAAAGCCCACATTTATAATTAATTTAAATTATTCTATATTGACCGAAACTTTAAAGGAGTCTGTACACGGTCAAAATGCATGTCATGCAGGCGAATTCACACATGTACCTGTGATGGGCGTAATATTCGCTGTCATATATAAACACATTTACACTAATACTACCATAGTGCTTGATGAGATATTTTGACGTTTTTGTTTATGCATTTTCACCCATTTCATTTTCAGCTCCTCATTTTCTGAGACATGTAAAGGTGTCTGTACACGATCAAGCATTTCTCATCAAGCACTATGGTAGTATTAGTGAAAATTTGTTTGTATGTGTCCAGCACTCCTACACAAGTGAATTCGCCTGCATGCCAAGCATTTTGACCGTGTACAGACCCCTTAATAAACGTTTATGAAATATCAAATAACCCTTTCCCTTTATCTAAAAATTAAATAAAGATTACGTCATGCGCTCAATTTTCCGTTTGATGACCTAGTTTATTCCTGGCAAGTGTTGCCAAGTCTAAAAGTCCCTAATATTCGCGAAATTGTTTATATAAAAATGTATGCCTTATGAAAGAACTGATAGCCCTGCAATTTAAAAACAACTATTTCGAGTTTTTCAGCTTGCAATTATTAGCCAATAGGCTAATAATAAGAGAAGTAAAGCATATTTTCTTCCCCTCTCAGCAATAAACTCAGACTTTCTGCAAGAAAACTTTCATAGTGTAAACCTAGACTATACAATAAAGTAACTGAATAGAATATAAACTTTCTAATATAAACTATTTGCGTGGGTTCACAATATGAAAGTTTTCTTTCAGAAAGTCTGTGGTTATTGATGAGAGGGGTGTAAATGGTGGCATGTTCTCTTCCTCTCTCACCAATAAAATCAAAGTTTCTAAAACAAAACTTTCATAGTGTATACCCAGACTTAATATCGCAAAAGACGAAAGAATAAATATTTACAAGAAATAAAATGAATGAGATTTTTGATAACAAAATCTTATTAAGCCATTTTTTCAAAACTTAGCCATATTTGATAATACAGAGCCGGCCAGACGGTTTAGGATGTAAAATGATTGGGCTTTATTTAGTTAATTTTTCTACTTGTTATTGTATAAATTCTAACTTAAAAATACTTTATTAAAATTTTATTTTATAAAAACATCTTAGTGTTATTGGGTTTCCTTCCCTTTTTTTAATTAGTTCTAAAACGAGCAGAGTTTCGAGTGATGATTGTAAAAGAAATATGATCAAACAGGTATGTGGGTTGTATTTGGTGAGAAAGGTCGTTGCAGGTGATGATCTAAAATTTCATATATGCTCCTCTCATAGACGTATCTAACGATTTAAATATAAAAATATTTATTTACTTACGGTCGAAAGGATTAAATGCCAAAATCTTTTCGTTGTCAAAAGTCTTGCGTAAATGTTGGTAATAAGATAAATTGGGACACGAATAACTTTAAGGTACGTAAAATTATAAGTACGTTAAATTGTCCAGAATATTGCGGTCAAAGGTAAATAAGTGGTCAGAGTTCCAATACAGCTAAACACCACTCTCTAAATTACTTTTGGTACCGAAAATCTCAGATAAAGTTAGTATCGAAATAAAATTTCGCACGAATTACAATTGTGATTCTCGACACATCACAGGATTGCACTCGGGTCATATTTACTTTAAATTAAATTTGCACCAGTATGCAAATCAGTAGTATCAATCAAACAAATTAAAATTGAATAAAGGTTTAATTCATTTGATTACATTTTAAATAAAACTGATTTTATTTTTGATTACTGCTTTAATTGGTGAAACGTTTGCGTGAATTTTTTCTGTGTAAAAACATTGAAAAATTAAAATTTTATTTAAATTTTCAGCATTTAAACTTTAAAGCATTTAAGCTCGTTTTTTTTAATTTATAAAGCCTCTTCAATCATTGACTTTAACCTTTCACAGTATATTAGAAAACTATTTGAATTGAAAAACAAAAAACAACAGCAACAAACAAATCAATTTAATTTCATCTAATTATATCGACCAAAATCTACAAGATACTTACTCATGCCAACTTTATAACTGAAATGTATGGAAAACTCATTGAAATCCCCTAAAAATTACAACAACTTCTAGCAAAAAAAAAAAAATTAAACCCTAAGCAATAAAAACAGTAGCAAAATAAGTTAATCAACCAAGCGTAAACAAATAAATAAACAAACAACAATTTACAACAATTTGAAAAATCAAGTAGCAACAAACAACTCGTTGTAATACCCATAATAAGTATTTCATGCTCGTACTTTATGTCTAACTAGTAAATTTACTATTGAGACAACAAAAACAAAACTCCCAGCAGCACCAGAAGCTGCAAAAAATTAAATCAAAGATAATTTTTTTTTTACTTACAATTGTATGTAAATTAACAACTCAAGTACTTATTTATGTACACTTTACAAATATACACATCTACTCAAATACAAACTCTAAATCAGTGGTCCCCATTTATATCACCAGGCTAACGAAGTAGATCGGCTATTTGAAATAATAGGAACACCAACAAAACTTCTATAATAATAAATACAAGAGTAGTTTTTAAAGGGCCAGTTATAAATGAGGAACACTGCCCTTCGCATTCTCCTACTTGGAATACTTGCAGTAAATAAATTAAAACTCAGCACGATATTTATTTACTTTTTGTTGTTATACCTTTTACAACTGGTGGAAAGAGTACATATAAGTTCGTCATTGCGTTTGTTATATTTACAATATGGATCGTTGATCCCCCTTTGACGTATGTATATTCTGGGTCCTCATGAATAGCGAAGTTGATTTAGCAATGTTCGTCTGTCCAATTAATGGCTGAGTAATGAGCAAAAAACCAAGACCGCCTCTTTACCTCTCTAATAAAATGGGCGGGATTAGAGAAGAGGGCGTGGCTCAAAATTCCTTTCTTTATGTCTGGAAAACGGTAGCATAAAATTTGTCAGAATTTAGTAGCTGAAATGTCAATACATAAAATCCGTCAAAAAGTCGGTGTTATTGGATATGTTGGCATGGCACATCCCATACAAAAACCACATAGATCAGTAGCAATAACGGTTATAACATTAAGTTTAAAAAGCACCGATGCCACTACAAGGCATTGGAAAATAGTGGGCATGCTTGGAAAAATTGGCGCGGCACCAAAAATTAATTTTTGTATATCTGGAGATAAGTCGCTGGGTAGCAAAGCGGTGAAGGGTATATAAAATTCGGCATTGTCGAATGTAGCACTCTCACTTGTTTTATCACATATAGTTGGAAAAAGGCTTCTATAGAAATTCAGCCAGATCCGTTCATAGATAGTTGAGATATGCGCAAAAAACCACGACTTGAATTTTTGAAGTTCACTGTCACCTTAAATAATCTTCTTAGAGTACCGGTAGTATAAATTACCGTTAGAGGTTCACAAATGGCCGAGTTATAGACGAACCCGCTTTTTCTTTATGAAAAGATGGCAAACAGATATGAACCGTCTTCACAATGAGGAATTTTCACAAGTGGAGTGCTCTCTTGCAATTCAGGAACGTACTTCTCGCGATTGGTGTTTCAACCACAGCCACCACGTGATCCCCAAAAGCAAATTCTAGTGAGCGTGCAGCCTTTTTGAAAGTGAATATTTCTCCGCAATGCATATTCTAAGACCAGTCAGCTCCTTTTCCATCCTAAGCTCTTGACCGTTCGTTCTAACCAACACCACTTCTCACTAATATCCCATTAAGGCTCTTGACTTCTCGCCCTAACCAACAATTTTTTTAATTAAAAGTTCCTATCAAACTGACGTATTGGATGAAAAATGTTTAATTTTTTTATTCTGACAAAAATTAAAAAGAATCTATGCAAAAACTCCTGGCATTCTTAAAACTGCTCTGGGTGGGGTAGCAGCTCGCGCGTCATTGTCATTATATTTTTAAAGAAATCACGCTTTCCTAGTTTGTCTGCCGTTGCCCGCTTTACGTTTCGTTCGCATTGTTTAATGGTTTGGCGTCACATAAATGAACGGAGTATCAGTTTTTCCGGGCTTGACATTACTATTCGCTTCAACGTTACTTTTTTCATTGTGTCTATTAACAAAAACTTTCTATCCTGTTACAACTACAATTCGTGTTGGAAAAAAAACCAGCCAATTGTAGGGGAATGTAAGAAAGAAAAGATTGACGGTTTATTGTTGTGACTTTGTTGAAGCTTTGTTATTGTTACATTTAAGACCTGAGTGTTTTAAAATTCTTATTCACTTTATGGTCTTACTTGTATAATATTTTTAGCTTTTCTAAAGTATTTGGAAAAAGTTTCCTGACGAGCTGGCCTAAGCAACCAGCGAAATGCGCATAGGAACTAGCTTTCCCACAACAATAAATTTCAGTATTTTCATTCAAAAATTGGGATTATTAGCACATCATTAATAAATGAATTAATTAATAAAATATTTCATTTCCGAAAATAATTTTTGATAACTTATTTTTAATATTTAAAAGGGGCTTCCTATATTAAACTGTAAGTCGCGCGATAACTGGTGAAGGTGGCTCATTATGCGTGCGCCGTAATTTGTAATGGCTTCATATAAATTTCGAGGCGAAATTGTTTGGCCTTAAATAAATATAAAATATTTAAAACGTATTATCTTCATAAAATTTAAGTAAAAACCATAAAACTTATTATATATATCAAATTTTTGAAGCAAAGGTACGACTTACAAGACATTTTTACTTAAAATTTTACGGTCCGATTTTAGAGGAAATATTTAAAAAATATACGTTATTAGAAAACAAAGAAATTTTAGAACCCAAAACCAAAAAAAAAAATAATTCTTATTTTAAGTTTAGGGTGGCAAAAATTCGACATAGCCAAATAAAGCGTTCTTACTTGTTATTTTGTATTCAAAACGCTGTAATTGAGTAATTCATTGTTATTGTTAGAGCCCACTAATGATGTAATTGACGTTGTTACTACAATTTCTGTAATAAATTTCAACTTGAACTTAAACATTCATCAATTATCCATCAAAGAAACTTAAGCGTTCATTCATGTCTACTATTACTGCCAATAACAACAAAAGTAACGAATAATGAATCCGATTATCATAATTTAAATCAGTACCACGGATATTTATTACAAGTGTTTATGTTCACTTTTTTAATTGATCTGGGAGTCATAAAAAATTAGCAATAATTTGGAAAATCATAATGGCGACGATCAATTACACTGTGCTAGTTGAAAAAACAAAAAAAAAAACGACGACCTGGCGTTTTTACATAATTCAGGTACGCTGAATCCAGTGGTGCTAACCGTTTTTTTAGGTTAGATCTGGTTTTCGAGATATACCGTTATTTTGAAAATGGAGGAGGTTGCACAACATATGTTCGCGTAACTTAAAAACGGTTTAGTTTATAGAACGAACTCCAAAAAAAAAAAAATTCCACAATGAAATTTTCTTTAAGAAAGGCAAAACTTTTTTCTCATATGCGGATTGGTGATAGAAACAAATTTTTTTTTGCCAAAAAAAAATAATTCTTAGTAACATTTTGAAATTTTTGTTTTTTAAAAATTCATCGAAAATGGGAAAGTGCAGCTTCAAATTTTTTCCAGACAAAAACGAAGTTGCAAACAAAGGTGCATCAGAGGATTCATTCTCCAGAATTGCAAAACGGTTTTGTGATTTTATTCTATCAAAAGATGGAACTTTCGAGGCCGAAGCAACAGCTGAAGAGGTGGGGCTGCGACCCTGTTTAAGCACTGTTATACACCTGTCCATAGCAAGTTGTACTTTAGGCTTTTGACAACTTTTCATCTGTGAGTTATCCATTGCGTCAGTGTTTGAGTTCATGGTATCTTTTGCCACTAAGATCGTTTTTGCTGCTTCGGTATCACTTGCAGGCGTATTTTTTTCTGTTGGTTTATTTATTTAAACATTGTTAGCTTCCACTGCCATATAATTTTTCTTTTATTTTTCTTTCTTAATTTGCTCACTTTGATGTTTAATAATTTAAATAAAAATTATTTATTTATTGCGTTCATTCGCTTCTAACGGGAATTATATTTTATATTATATTTATATTGCAAAATTAAATTTATTAAATTAATAATTCAAGTCGTATGAAGAAAACACGTCTATTCACAACAAAGCACACTTTGCAACTGAATTTATTTTTGAAATAACGGTATATCCCGAAAACCAGAGCTAACCTGTAAAAACAGTTAGCTCCACTGGATTTAGCGTACCCGAATTATGTTAAAACGCTAGGTGCCCAGGTTGTCTCAAAAAAAGTGTAAATATCTAGCACAGTGTAATTAACAGTTTTGATCATTGTCAACAACCGGGTACCCAAGTACCTTTAATTGATTTTTCGGTTATTTAACTTTAAACTCTCTCTCGATTTATTGTTTTAATTTTTTATTTTCTTTGGCTTTTCATTTTCTGTTTACAGGATGTATGAAATTTAATTAAAATTTAATTATTGTAGACCGAAAAAACGTTTTCAAAATAAAATAGATTTTATTTCTTGACGGCTTTCTACGACAAATTTTTATGTCAAATTGGACGGAAAAAGAGGTCTCGACGCAGCTATTTTTGAGCACTTAGGTTTTTAAAAATATTAGCCCCCATATTCATAAAAAATATTTTAGGCTTATAGAAGATTTATGAAACGAATTTTCTATGAAAATTTGTTTAATAAACCTTTTATTAATCCATCCATTAATCCATTTTTTATGAATATGGGGATAAATGTCTATCGTCTAATAAGAGGTTTTAATAAAATAAATTTTCTAAATATTTACTATTTTATACCAATTTCGCAAAAAAAAAATATGGAATACATTCAACGATATATCTTATATTTCGAGAAAAATCATGTCGAAAATATATATGTACTAGACTTTGACTCATCAATACTGTTTTGAGGAGTAGTAATTCATTCTCTAATATAAATTGTACGCAATTTTCATTTTAGGAACTTTGTTAATTTGAGCTTTTACAAAATCAATTATTTCAATTGGCATTTTGCTAAATAAATTTTATTCTTGTAATTCCTCATTGAATTTAAATAATTTTGTTTTATTAAGCCGCTTTACCGCTACGAACACTTTTTCTACTTAAAATATTGCAAAAAATAAAAACTTAAATGTTGATGTCTTTAACCACAAGAATCGTATTAATTTCGTATATTTTTTATTATTTCAAAAAGAATTCACTCGATGCCTTTCATTTTTATTGTATTTTTTTATTTTTGCAACACAAACCGCACTGTGGTAACAGGTATTATAAATAAATTAAGAGCTTTGTAAACAGAGAGAAAGTTATAGTGAAACCTGATTAAACTCAGACAATCTCGAGTGGCGTAATACAATATTGCCAGATGAATTGTTTTTATTCTTTTAAAGAGCTAAAGGTATACTTGATTGAATAATTACGAATTTTTCAGGCTCATCATATTATCAGATAAAAATTATTTCTTGTTCGAATTTATACTAACCGGGGATGGAAATGTTAAGCCAATCGTCCTTTTTTTAATACTACTTAATATTCAAAGCAGTGTTCGAAAAAAAAACATTAAATATCGTTCCTCAGTGTTCGGTAGATTTGTGGAAAAAAAACGCTAATAGTGTTTGTGTAGTAAATTATTAAAAAAATAACGTTTCTCTGTTTGTGATCTTGGTACACAAAAATAATACTGTACATATCAAACTCAATAAAAAGATGAGAAGATTACACTGCGTACTGTTTTTTTAAAAAAGAAATTTCGTTGTGTTCGGTTCAGCACAGATCTTAGTTTGTTTCAGTTGGGATTAGCGCCCCTTTTGGCTAGGAAAGAGCAAACAAATTTCACACAAACAAAAATGCACACAATGTGTTCGTGCTGTTGCTTAATTTTTTTTTTGTGTAGTTGCTAAAATTTTTTGTAAGCTCATTCCTTTATTAATATAAAAAAAATATATATATATATATATAGAACATAAAAATATAATGTATGTCTGCAGAACCACTACGGGTTTTCTGTTTTATTACGAAGAACTGAACACTATATAATGTTCGTTACTTTCTTGAAAATAGTTAAATCAATAAGAAAAATCATCGGTCCATATTTCTTTAAAAATTATGCCGTTGCGAACGTAACCGTCAATGGCGACCGTTAACGTGCCATGATAACCGACTATTTTATGCCTGAAATTGAAGCTCATGATCTCGGCGACATTTGGTTTCCCACAAATCGCATCAATCAATAGATTTATTGAGAGAACACTTCTGTAAGCACATAATTCCACGTTTGGGGCCGGTCGATTGGGCACCAAGATCGTGTGATATCACACCGTTAGACTTTTTCCTGTGGGGATATGTAAAGTCTAAAGTTTATGCGGACAAACCCGCTTCGATTCAGGCCTTGGAGGAAAACATCACGCGTGTCATTCGCCAGTTACCAGTCGAAATGCTCGAACGAGTCGTCGAAAATTTATTTAACGGATGGACCGTCTGCGACATAGCAACGGCCAATATTTGATAGACATAATCTTCAAAAATGCCAAAGAATGTTCTTTCAAATGATAATAAACATTCTGTGTTTTTTCTTTAAAAAATTAGGGAACCTCGAAATGGATCACGCTTTACAATTTTTAAATCAAAATTGTCCCATCCCATATTCCTTATGTGCTTTAAAACAATTTATGTCAACGATTACAATAGTTTTCAATATATTTGTTTATAGAAAATATTAAGGCCGAAATTTATTCCGGTAGGACTTCATGTAATAGGCAACAATGTAGTTAATTGCCAATACTTTTTCTTCATCTACTTATTAAAAAAAACTTTATTCTCACTATGTTCTCTTTTGTCAAGCAAAAGACTAACAACTTTACAAGAATCCAGAAACATTATACTGTTATTATTTCGCCGACTACGGCGAATAACCAGAACGAAAAAAATTACTCGAGTGATAGTGGGTAGCACTGGCAGTTCCATCCCTGCCAGGCTGGATTTTTATTCTGATTTTTTTTATTTTATTATTTTTTAATATTTTAGGAAAAGAGTTACGACGAGTAGAATAGCCTTTGTACACACTAAATTCGAATTCATTCATCTTCACCCCAAGCACAATAAAGTACCCCAACCCTGTGACTCAATAAAACGTTTTTCTCAAGGTTGTTAATCCCTACTTTGTTCATGTGAAATTTGACTTTAATCTTCATTCAGTTTGAACATTTTTTCTTACTTCCCAAATATTTTTCTATTCTTTCCCACTGTTGGCCTTTACAAAATACAGAATCATTGGCAACGCATTATTTTATTAATAAAAAAATTTAATTGTATTGCTTTTAATAAGTACTTAAGCTGATTTTAATTAAATAATAAACACACATACAGTTAATACACAAACTAACAAAACAACATAAATCAATCAAAATGAAATGAATGAAAGACAGAATAAATTGTTTGGTATTATTTCTTTTTTTTTATATTAAATGAAAGACATTTAAATTGTCGTATTCTGGCCATAAAAAACATTTCAACACACAATAATAACATTAATTATTTTAATCTATTTAATATAATGAACAATAAGAACATTTGGTTAATGAATGAATATTTAAGGCATGAGATGGCCCGTATAGAGGAAAACTCTTAAGAGGTTGCGGTGGTCTGGGAGAATGAAAATTTTATTAATAAAAAATTTACTATAATTAATAATGTTTATTTTTTATCAGTTTTTAAAAACAATTAATTGAGATATAAATGAGTTTCCTTTAATCTTAATATCCGATTGAAAGATTTTAATGTGGAAAGCTTTTGTATATAAATATAGATGGTATAGTGATGGGCAAAATATATACCACCATATTTTTTGCCTGTATCCAAAAAAAAGGAAATACAAAACGTTTCTTAAACAAAGGATGAACAACAGATAGGTGATTTAAAATAACTTAAACAGTCGTGAGCAAAGCATATTCTATATTCGACGATGCCGAATCTTTAATACCCTTTACCATGGGACGATAAGAACAAAATGTTGTAAAAATAAATAAATCTATTTTTAGAGATATTGTGTACTGATAACCCAGCTGAGTGTACCAACTTTCACAATTTATCTCTTACCACTTTTTGTTACAAGAAAATATATTTTGTACCACGCCCACTTTTACACTCCCGCCCGTATTTTGTCGGATGTTGGGGTAAAATTAAAGGCAGTCATATTTTTATGCTCATATCCCACAAATTTATGGACATATCTGAATGCGATACAATAGGAAACTTTAACGGGACTTTAACGGAAATCGTTCACAAAACCCATTTTAATATACACGTGACAGTCGGACAGACGCACACCATTAAATCAACATCGCTACTCATAAGGACGCATAATATATATGCCTTATAAGGTCTCAGAACAATATTGTAAAAACTACAAACGGGATGACCCTCTTCACCTTGATGAAGGGTATACGAAATTTTTAATTTGATTAAAAATTAACTTTACACCAAACAAGTTAGAGTGCTATATTCGGCTATGCCGAATCTCCGATACCCTCTACCCACAGCTGGGATATTTCAGCAGTGGGCTTTATATGTGGTCTATGGTAAATAATGGACTGATTTTCACGAAATTTTACAGTGTGATTTCCATTCATATAAACCTTAACAGACCAAAATTTACTACAATAACACTATCCGTTATAGTTTTATGCATTCTAAAGTCTTTTTAGAGAGTGGGCTTTATATGGGGCCTATGGTAAATTATGGATCGATCTTCAGGAAACTTTGTGATATGATTTCATATAGAACGCATTGCACAAACTTACATATCAATATTCCGGCACTATCTATGCTAAATTTTGTAAAAAAAAACATTATCAATTTTTTAGAGTGGTTGTTCCGTATTTTGTTTCAGAACTCTTATCCTTCTGAACCGATGTTGCTGAATTTCAATCCCAAGCTGCTTAGAAGAACTAGAAACAATTTGACACCAACCTTGTTCCTTTGGGTCGTTCGAAAGTGATCGTGATTTCAACAGACGGACAGACAGACGGACATTTATAAATCGACATAGAATTAATCAATGACCCAGCTATGCCCCGGTAGGCTAGCTGGTAGTGAGCTAGTCTATCAGTGCCGGGGTTGCGGGTTCGATTCTCGCCAGAGACTCCGGTCTCCTGCAGACAAGCGTAGAGATTCGCGGAATTAGATTAGAAAAAAAAGAAAATATATCCTTTTTGGGGTCTTAGAAGAATGTTAAAAAAGTTTCACACGGAATGACAAACTTAGTATACCCTCACTCACCACTAGTGGTGGTGGAGGGTATAAAAACAATACATTTGTGATTAGGTTGGGAACTTTATTAAATATAAATTCAAGCTAAGCCAGAAAAATCCAAACGGGCTTGAGTTAATTTCGATGAGTTGTTTCTAAAACTGTAATCAAAGTGGAGTATTCATTTTATATGTTGCCCTGTGTAATCACACTATCTATGAAATCGTATTATCGGGATGCAGTTACATTTACAATAAATTATTAGATATTCAAGATATTAGGAATTTGTCGTCTTTTAATTAGAATTTTTATTGCAGCAAAACGAAATAAACTTTCTCTTCTATAAGTTTTATTGACGTTTCAGTTGTTAATGTGAAAAATACGTTGATATTTGACAACCGATAAGATGGAATGGTTATAAGAAGCATGAAGATCTGTATAATATTCAGACCAAGGCGAATTAATTTTTCAGGTGGCGTTAAAAGTACAGCTGTGCTACTTTTTTTCTTAATTATATAGAGGAATGTCCAAGGCGAATTCATACAGGTGTCAGCATCATGAGATAGAGTTATGCTAGCTATCCCTTTTTTTAAAAAAATACTTTTTATTTTGTTTTTGTAAAAAGTTTGAGTGAATGTCAAAATTATTTGTTGAAAACATAAGGATCTTTTTTGGGCTTATAAAATATACACAATTGCCTTGTGGCTCCACTTATTCCTTACGCACATTTTATTCCTTGATTTTATATTTTATATTCACTTTTGTTTTGTTTTATAAAATTAAAATAAGTTTTTTTTCAAATATTTTGATTCTTGTTAAAGTTTAAATTTTAATTAATCTTTTCACAAAATGTAAACAAAGCTTGACATTCAGTATACACACTAATAAATAAACAATAAACAGATGACTCGAAAATGTCACCTGTATGAACCGTCAGAAGTTGCTTCTGTTTTTGACATATCGACCAACGAAAACAACAACTAAAATACAATGTTGTGTTTTTGGTGTTGTACTTGTTGTAGCATCGCTACCACCGTATAAATGATATCGCCTTGATTCAGACAGTTAATATGTCTAAAGCAACTATTTTTCAGGTTGTTAATTTTTTTTTTACTGTATGACTATTTAGAATACACTCACAAAAATGTATGTGACATTAACAAAAACCCCCCAAAAAAAAAACTTCCATCTCGTCCAACAAATTCACTTTATTCTACTTACATTAACAACAAACTCTAGAAAAAAAAGCACCAGTATAAAAACAAAATACCCCGGGAATATGTTGCACATGTGTTAACAAATTTTCTGCAATTGTTACACTTTCCAACAATTGCAAAAAGTATCTAACAATAACAACTTCAACATCATGATCGTCGTCCTCAACTGGCAACAATATAAAGCAACATTTGCACAATCAACTGCAACAGCAACCATCTAAATAGTCGTTACGAAAATTGAAAGAAAATTTGGTGAAATTTTACGCTTCACTAAGTAAATGACACATAAACAAAGCTCAACACACACACACTTATGTTTAATACACTGTACAAAATATATTCACTAGAGCTTTTTTGGAGAAAAAAAAAACAACAATATGTTAAAGGATCTAACTTCTTTTCTAATGCACTTTATGTTTTTTTTGTGACTGCACAAGAACGGCAGAAAATTTGTGTATGTATTGGAGTATATTTTAATGTGTGTGTGTAAGAGTGCTTGCCGGTGATGATGTGTATGCTTTTGTCAAGGAATATTAAGTCTGCCATAAAAATGTCAATACTGTTTTATGTTTTGTTATTTCGGGAATTCAATAAAAAAAAAAACTGTATTGAAACGTCATTAAATGTGACAAAATATAAAAGATCTCAATGGTTGTAGAGTATGATTGAAAACATTGTAACTGGCAATCGATTGTTTTGGATAGATGAATGATTTTTTTTTAAGTTTTTAGATTGTTTGAGATTTAAATGTTGTTGATTTTAAACTAATTGAAAAGTTTTCAAATATGTTTATAGAATTTTCTTTTAAATAGAAATTCACAACACTCTTATTTTATCAATGCGGCAGTAGAGGAACGAAAGAAAGAGATGGTATTTAAACGCAGAGAAACATATTATTCATCGCTTACAAAAGTTTTTTGAACGAAAAATTTTCAAACAATTTATGGTTACTTTAATGAAATAATTTTCTGGGGCAACGTTACGATGTGTAAATTAGTCATCCATAGAGGATCCACAATCATATTATGGTTACCTTCGAGCACGTAATCCCATAGATTAGGTTTAAAGGCGACTGCGATGTCAACTTCATACCCTCACCCAGAGACCATTTTTGTGCCTATAAACTATATTATACGGCCATTTTCTGGAAATCGAAATCACGTCAAATTGAAATCGAACAAAATTTGAAATTTATCCTGTACCAATACAACGCCACTTTCGCTCTTTGGTGCGACGTAAATGGGTTAAGTAATAGGCAGTTAGTCGATACATTAAAAAAATGGCGCTTCGAATTTGAAAAATTATTCAATTTTTGTTTTTTAGCCGCTTCTGTTTTGGGCTAATTTTTAAGTATATCAAACACTTTCCCAAACTCAAATGGCGTTACCTCATTCATAATTTTTATTTGTTTATAAAATATTTTTAATGTTATTTTATGTTAATATTTTCAATATTTTCAAACGTGTATAATTTTTTTGTACAACAAAATATTCTAAAATGTTAAATTATTAGTTTTTCATCTTTTTTTTTCAGGTAAGCAAAACATCTTATGGAAATATTTGATAACACATTTTTTCAAACAGGTAATTTATACATATTAAAGTAAAACTAAAATTTATGTATAATTTTATAAAACATTTAAATTTTTTTTTCCCATAGAAAAAATGGGAAAAAACATTAAACGACGACAATTGCAGAAATGTTTTAGTGTAATTCTGTTCAAGCAACTGACGGATATTAACGATTTGTACACAACATGTTTGTGCCATTTAATCAACGTTAGGTTGTTAAAGTTGTTAACGTGGCTATAAACATACATTTATTGAAGAAACGAAAAATGTTTTACAAATGTTTCGGTACTCGAAGGTATGGACTTTTGACTCACTTGATAGTAAAAATTTTTGCTTTAGTGACTATTTTCAATTTTCCCTATTTTATTGTTGGATCAACCTCTTGCAATTCAAAGTCATTTCGTTACATGTGTGAAGGTTATGGAATTCATGCTGAGACACAAAACGTACATGAGAGTTTAAGAATTGGTATTGATGATTTTCCAAAGGGTGTGCCAGAAGGATAACATAATAATTGTATAACCAGAATTTCTTTTGTAATATTTAAGTTTTGGGATTAAAATCGTTATATTTAAAAACGATGGGTTTTAAGGGTGCAATTACGAGCAATTTAAAAATCTATTTCTGAATTACAGTCTAAGGCCTTAATCATGTAAAACGCAGCAAAACGTCAAAGAATTACATTGAAAGCAAAAACAATGTCATAAAAATGCTGTAATTTTGTTTTTGCTTTGTACAGAAACACTGGACTGCAATTAAGAATATGGCATCAGATAAATAACAATGGAGATCTTTCGTTAAGGGTCTATGCTCCTTATAGGATCAACAGGAACTTTTATATATATATAATTCCTTAAACTAAATCAAAACAGAAAGAGAGATGTTTAAACTTTCAATTTACCCTTTATTTCCATTATGTTTAGCACTTAAGTAAATTTTGACAACGGTTCCAAGTAAATATGGGCTGCTAAATGAAAGGATGACCTGTTAAACATTTACAGAAGGATAAGAGATACATGTTACATACTTAAACAACCATTTGCTATTAAAACGACGACAATAGATGTTAAAATAGAAATGTTAAGTTTAGTTTGTTTGTCTGTATTGCGTTTACTTGTTTGCCAATTTCATGTACGACTGACTTCAGAGAATGGTTCAATGCAGTGATGCTCATTTTCATTCTTCTCATTTTATGTCATTTAATGCTTGAAACCTTTAAAAACAATTTTAGGGTTACGGTTTTTTTTTTAATAATTTCTATAGATTTATGTTTCTTTTTCGTTAAATTTCTTTTATGTATCATTTTAAAGATGATACGAAATACGTTTTTAAAAATTATGTACATGCATATGGAGGGCTCACAGCTGAGGCGAAGCAAGTCAGGAAAAGACAATTCGAAGATATTTTTAGTTCAAGCAAATGAACTGCCATTAATTTCTTCGGAAATAAGAGCCATTGACTTGGGTGTTTTACCGTTAACTTAGAAACGAAACACTTTTTGACTTTGCTTTCCTTATGCTAATCCCGCTTGCCCAGGGTCTTGCCAGAGTCTTCGGCGGGAATCGAACCCGTAACCCCCGCACTGATAGACTAGCTCGCTACCAACTAGCACAGCGGGACACCCTTAACTTAGTCCGTTACAGAACTGACGAGAGTTAAACTTTGTGGAGAATTTGGAACTAGTTTTGAAATTTCTAATATTTCATGACTTGGTTCAGTTCAACTTTGAGCCCTCCATATTTTTTTTTACAGAAAACTTTAAGAACTTTGCTTCAAACAAGACCCCATTTGAAAAAGAATCACATTTATAGTTTCAAGATTTTACTGAAAACCCCTATTTTCACAATCTGCATGAACGAAGAACCGCCCCTGGGGGCTATGCGTATGTAGTTTTGAGTAACTACTTACCTCCCGAATTGTATTCTCGCTTGAGTTTAAATTATCGAGACCAAAGTCCATCCTGACTGATCATTGGTGGGCGAACTACAAGAATCACGTGGTTCAATAGCTTGTACCTAAATAGTTATAAAGAAGATCTTATAGGTTTCGGGTTAAAGCACATCTTTGCGGGTCTCTCTATGTGTGATTGTAATTTGACAGAAACTGCTTTTGCAGTGGAAGTTACATAGCTCCGTCTCCAAGCTAGAAGTAAGGTGCAGGGGGACGTTGCCAGACCCTGTATGCACGCAGCGTTGGGTCATCAGTGCAGTTCACATCTGTATCGAACAATTATCCAAAGCAGGGTCAGATGCAATGAGAGTATGATTTAAAATGTATTGGGGTACCTTGAAAGCTGCGCCTTGTAGTGATTGCATCTTTCATATTGAGAAAAGATACAATTTCTTATTTCTTTTAAAAACGATAAACCGAAATTATGCCGATAACATCATATATGCTTTCCACGAGTTGCAGTTTTGGTACGCGGGTACTGACTTTAGGAAATATTTAAAGAAGATTCAAAAACACAGACTTTACAAATAAGAGTCCATTAACCTTTTGAACACTTTCAGTTACCCTTTCGCACCTACTAGGATTATATGTCCGAGCAATATTCCTTATGTCCTAACTTTTGTTTTACTTTTTATATTGAAATATTTAATGTATCCCAATAGAGTATTAAGTTAGAAAGGATTGTTTTGCAATTGGCCCAAAAAGATTGGGATTTATTATCGAGTGGGATTCATTATCCCAATATAAGATAAAAATACAACTTTTGTTTCTTTGTGTATTTTGTGTAGCTTTATTGGGACAAAATATCCTACCGTAAGAACTTATTGGGATTATATGTCCCAGGACATCTCATGCATCCCCAAAATTATTGCCTTATAAATAAATTTGCAATCAGAATTGAAAAAACTTATCAGACTCCGGGGTGAAAGGGTTAAGTAATAAAATCAGACTTAAGAGGGTTATAACTGATTCTTGTTGTAACATTTGGAAATTATCATATGATCACGCAGACATAAAAGGCTTTTTAGCACTGCCTGTTGACAGTATATTTTATCTTACTTACAGCTGACTTACACTATCACACAAGTCTTACGTAATTTGAAAAAAATGCAAACCTGTCATGATAAGTTGTTATTGTTTGTTGAAAATTTTCAAACAATAATATGATCAGGGAAGCATTTTCGAAAAATACTTTAGACTTTGTGGCATAGTGTATAACGGCCTTTAGTAGTTTTATGGGTAAAGAAATCTCATCTTAGCAAAATTTGTGTTTCAGAAAGCTCCAAAGTTTCCGTAGAACTTTCTATAAAAAAGGAGATCTTGGCGCATCGCGACTTTTGAGATACTCGTTCCATAAGTCCGAAGCTTCAGTGGTTCGCTCCAATGAACCACTAAAAATTTCCTTAAAATCCTACTTACCGTTGCTATATTAAAACAATCCCTTTATAAATATTGCAATCAATTAAATTAATAATTTATTAGTTAAAATATTATTTGCAATACTTTAACCCAGGAGTCCGTCATGCTTTGTAACATTTCGTCAGTTGCGTGATAGAACGCAAGGATGTGTAAGCAAGAAGCCGGCCTTCTCTTATTTCGCTGCGACAAAATGAAAACCTTTTATGCTTTCTGCAACAAGAAAACCATCGACTTTATTGGTGAGTCAAAAAAGTAGAATAGCCGATGAACTTTCCACTCGACCACTACTTAAGCGTCCTTGACTCTATCACACAAGTCTAACGTATTCCATAATACTTTGTAAGATATAAATGTAATAAGTTTTGTTTCGAATATCAAAAAATCTAATGTAACAATACAGTTTGTATTCGCACTATCACACATGAACATGCGTTTGTCCAAATGAAAAGTATAATGGTTAAAAAAAATTTTTTTAAAAACGACAAGTCTTATGTGATATAAAACTTTTTTTTTTTTTTTTTGTAATACTTGTCATTTTCATAACACAGTGTATGCACACTTTAGCATATTACTTGAGCTTTTGACAAGTATTAATACAAAGTACAATGGTGTAAAGAAGCCTTAACTTATATATTTTTCTTCAAAGAATTTCTTTATTGCATTTCTAATTTGTTCAAATTCCAAACAAAACATGTTTATAAATTTCAAGACATTTATAGTGCCAAGACTTTTTGGTTTATAACAACAACAAAAATCTGTATTTGTATCCTGATGTGATTGTCTTCTAAATTCTATTGACGATGACTGTCAAGGTGATAGATGCTTGTTTTTGATTTGGTATCTTTACAAATAAATGTAAATCAATTATGTTTTTTTTTCTGATGTTGCATCTTCTCCCTTCTTTAGTTGCAGCAACCAGCAAAACAAAAAAACTCTAAACAAATCGATTTTTCTTAAACAGAAATGCAATTGGGTTTTTGTGGTTTTGTGTGCAAAAATAGACAACAGGAGGAAAAATATTTACAAACGAAAAAGTATGCGAGAAAAAACTAAAACTGAACAACACAAAACACTTGACATTGTGAAGCTTCTACACACAAACATACAGGATAAAAGCAATTTTGTAAATTGTCAAATGACATGAAAAATAACAAGTAAAAAAGGAAATACATCCCAATCATATACAAACGCTCTTACACCCAGTTTGATGAAGTTGAATTCATTAAAGGCGTTGTCCACCCTTAAACGAGGGCAGGAGAAAATTAACTTTTTAATATTTTATGCTTTATATTTGCGATATTACGACTAATAAAATTGTTGAAATTCGTAAAGAGGCTAATTCTGGCAGTTCTGTAGTGCGATTCACTAACTTTTTTTACGATAATCGTATCGTTAAAATAAATATAACGAAAATTTATCGAATTTGCTATTTAGTTACATTTTTAAAGATATTCGCTGTCGATTAAAGTCAGCTGTTACTTTAAGCAATTTGTTCGTTATTTTAACGACAATAATTTACGTTGTGTTTATTTAATCGATAAAGTGTATTTAATGTTTAAAGTGGCTGAGGCCGGACTTCTTCTAAAAAAAGCAAATTATGAACATAAACAAAATTCTAAATGTAAAATTCACAAAACAAAATATAAATACAGTTAATTAAGCACAATAGCATTGGTTTTTTATTTATTCTCTTTTGTACTTTTCGTTTATTTTAACATTTTGTAGACAGAGATGTTACAAAAACTACAGCTGTTTACAATCGTTATAAATAAATTACAGAATCACACTATCGTTACTGCAAGAGAATATATATGTCGACAAGAATTACGATTGTCGGATCGTTAAAAGTTAGTGAAGCGCAACACTGATCGAACGTTTTCTCGATTCGAAAGCACCTTTTTTAATTATTTCAGTCGATACTGAAAGAATACAAATTATTTTTTCAGAGTTGTGAAAACTCAAATAAATGTCTTGCAACACTGAAAAAATAATTTCGATTCGTTCAATATCGACTGAAAGAATTAGTGATGAAATTGCTTTCGAATCGAGATAGTATTCGATCACGACTGCTAAAATTATCCCCTTCTATTCAAAAGACAAGAGAAATTAATGTATTGGTACGTTTACACTAAACAAAGGAGCTTTTTTCTTCTTTCTCATATAAAGTGTGGGCCAAACAACACGCACGATGTTAATTGTAAATCAAACAAAAAGTTTTCATAGAATAATCTTAATATTTTTTATAATGATAGAAGAATCAATTATGTGTGAGACAAAATATTGGCCAAAGGCTCGCTACGGTTGCGGTGGCATACCTCTATCCGATGGTCCATATTTTCAACGATTCTGAGACATAATTGAGATGCAATGTCGTTAATATGCCGAATTACCTCATCATTTAGCTCTTGAATTGTTCTTGGCTTAAAGACGTATACTTTTTCTTTTAAATATCCCCAAAGAAAGAAGTCCAACGGTGTCAAATTACATGGCCGTGTCGGCCAATTCACATCGCCACGATGTGAGATAACATGGCCATTGAATTTCTCGCGCAAAAGAGCCATTTCTTAGCAAGTAGTACCGTCCTGTGTGGCAAGTGGCACCATCCTGTTTGAGTCACACATCGCCCAGTCAATATCCCTAATTTCTGGACACAAGAAGTCCGTTATCATCTCGCGATAGCGAAAACCATTCACGGTAACTGCTTGGACGTCCTTCTTTACGAAGAAGTACAGCCCGATGACGCCGGCAGCCTATAAGCCGCACCAAACAGTCACTCTTTGTGGATGCATCGACTTTTCTAAAATCACTTGTGGATTCCCAAATGCGGCAATTCTGCTTGTTAACAAATCCTCTGAGGTCGATTATGCTGACCCAAAAAATCACAAAGTGCACGAAATGCATTTTGATTTGAACGCCCATTATCTTAAAAGGCTTTGAAAATCTTAACGCGCTGCTCAATTCTGTACCTCTCCGTGGTTAAATTTGTGAAAGACTGAAACAAAGAAATGTCAAATTAAGTTGGGAATAAAAACTTGACGTTAATGTGTGACTCACAATTCACACCGTGCATTATGGTTTTTCCAGCGTTTAATCTGTTGATATTTGTGTTGTCTTCATTGTCTCTCTGACGTTGATTTTAATTGGAGCAATTGCTTCTTTAAATCAACCGTATGGCTGGGTGACTATATCAACCCTGGTAAAATAGGACCTTGGGAGGCGGCCAAACATGGTAACACAATGGAAATTAATTACTGGACCGACGTGAGTTGGCCTTGATTGCGTCTGCAAATGGAACCAAACTTAACCTAACCTGTGTTGTCTACATGTTAATAGGCGAACAAATTCTTTAGCCCAGTGCTCCCAATGTAAACAAGTTTTTAAAATAAAATAGAATTAAGTGTGGTCTGTTTTGCCTCAACCTGCTGTTAAGTAGAAAAAGCTTTATTAGCACTTAAAAGCCGATAGCGAACATATTATCAAGTGCTACCAGCTTATTTGACAGATTTTATTCTTTATTTTTCTTAACGTTTTAAACAGGGTGATTTTCAAAGTACCTTTTATAAAGACCTACGTATTTGCCTGTTACATTATGTATTGAATTTCCTTGGATTGGTATAGTCATTTTTTTTTTTGGGTACGAATTGTTTGTCCAATACATACAACAACATGATGCCACTAACCTTTTCATTTCACAAACAATCACATTCAAGTGGACCAGAAAACAAAAGAATAAACGACATCTATGATTGCTTAAATAAACATATTGACCAAGAAATAAAATTTAAAACACTGTTTAAAGGTGTGCTAAAACAAAAATCCTTTCAGAGCAACCTAAAGAGGCAGGAAGAAACAAAGAAATTATTAACTACAAATTAAAATTTAAGAGTCATCGATTTTAAGGAATTATAAACAGATTTTCCTCCAAGGGGAAAAATTAAATTACGCCTTTTTTGATTCAAGCTGTCTATGGTAAAACCACAGTTTGTTGCCTTTTCACACTTGCATACATTTCGAAACGACGCACAGTGGCGCCATTTGAGTTTTTTCGTTGCAAAAATCATATCTTTTGAACTGAATAAGATAATTGAACAGTTTAAACAGCATATGATAGATAACTGTTCAGCCTATGAAATAAGCCAAACGGGCACGTACGGGCAGATAAAACCTTTTGAATTATGTAAAGAAATAATCAAAGAACAGGTTTTGCAAATATGGCAAATATAGAAAAATATAGATTTTTTTTATTTTCCGTCAAAGTTGAAAAATAGTGAAAAAACGGATAGTTTTTCAATAGTGATTTACCAGGAGAAACACAAAGCAAACAGTTAATTTTTTTTTTATCATTATACATTTAATAAATACATCAATCAATACAAACAAAAAATAAGGCGATTCGTTACCTATTTTTCGTGGTATTACACCTGAAATCGCATCAAATTGACTAAAAATTGTGTGTTTTTTTGAAAACCAAAAGTCGGTCAACTTTGAACGGTTATATCTTTTAAACTAAAAATGTGAAATTATTAAGAGTGGCATATTTGAAATCGTTGAAAAGTTTCCTATAACATGGGTTTATTCAAAACTTCGTCGGCGCTCATGAAAATTTTGATTTTTGCAACATCGTTTGCTCTACGGGCGCCACTGTGCGACGCATGGAATGCAATTTTTTACAAAAGTACCGATAGTTTAAAAGAAAATACCAATCTCTATTTGGAATTTATTTTGTTTAAAAGTATAAAAAAAATTAGACAAAACAAGTAATAGTGTTATATCCGGATGTGCCGAATCTTGGACACCCTCCACCGACAATTAGAGTATTTCACAGGTGGGTCTCTTTCAGTATTAAAATTCGTTGCAGTTTAGACCTGCATATCGCATTTGTTCAAGAATACTGTATTAACTCAAAATTAAAAAATTTTCAGTAGATGCAAAAGATTTTTAATTTAACATTAAACGCATATGAAGAATAATTTTTAAACCAACCGTTTCCTTGCCAACAAATAGACAAAATAGCACGATGTTTTTACAGTGGGTAGTTATGCGTATTACGTGTCGATTTTTTTCAAAAAGTGAAAAATAAAAATTTTGAGTTAATACACTATTGTTGAACAAGTGCGATCTGTTAAATTATTGACCGGCGATCAGAAAGCTGTTTGCTCTTATTTCTAATCATATTAAGCTTAATTTCAACAAATTTGGGTAAAATGTAATGATTCTTAATCATGACATTTTCTAGAGGAGAATTTATGTTGAACCCTTGGTAAATTATACACCAGTCTTAATAAATTATTGTTAATCTTAGGGAAACAATGACATCAATATCCATGAATTTATTGCATAAAAAGTCTCAACTAACGAAAAAAATTCACTAAGACGGCCAGAATGACGCAATTGAGTGTCTATAAACCCCTCTGTCAATTCTGTAGGCCTAATTGAGGGCGTAATTGTTTTTGAATAAGCAAAAATGATTGAACGTGCCTCAACATCTCGGAAAATAGCACTTACGTCGATATTGCAGTGGAGGTGCGATATGAATCAATTTTTAAAAATTAATTAATTATACATATAAATTTATTTTGTCTATAAGTAGTACGTTTATGTACCTTCTAGATCAAGTTTGACTTATGTCTACTCGTCACATCGTTTGGTATGATACATTGGGAGTTTGTGAAACATATGTTAGGTTCTTAAGCATAACATGGCCACCGTTGACAATAATATGATTTTGTTTTAAAAAGGTTTGAGTTTTAAGTGTTCCAATGTAAGACTTTTAGGACAGGCGCTGGGCGTAGGACTTTCGGGTTCTGTTGCAGGGCGTATAACTTTCAAGACTTAAGACGTAAGGCTTTCAGAATCAAGTATGGTGGCAATCATCTTATTAAAAACCATACATTAAGGCCCTAATCATGTAAAACGCAGCGCAACGCCAAAGAATAACATTGAAAGCACACACAATGTCATAAATATTTTGTAATTTTGTTGTTGCTTTCAATAGAAATTCCTGTACCGTTTTAACATTTTCAACGACACAAGCTAAATTCCCAGTAAAAAATGTTTTATGTATGAATTCATACCTCAAATCGCTTCAAACCCTGCTGATTGGATGCCTGATTTTTGTATGTCATGTTCCCAATTTGGATGACTATTTTCTGCTGACAATAAGCGCTTCTTTAAACTTAATAAAACATGCAATTCAAGCACTCCTAAAGTGCTTTTTTAAGGGCTAACTATTTTAGCATTTATTAATATATTGCTTTTACTTGCTTTAATGCCTTTTTCAATCATTTTCGTATACCATAATATATTTCTTTTGTTTTAAAACCTTCCTCGTTGTTAGCACTAAAAAGAAGCTTTTTTGTATATATAATTCGTTTCCTGCTGTATAAGAGCTCTATTATTGAAGCTCTCGATGATGCGCTTTTTCTCTTAGGTGCTTCAAAAAATAAAATTTTTTTTTACTGGGTTGTAAAACGCAATGTGAATTTATGTAGAAAGCAACAACAAAATTACCAAATATTTATGACATTGTTTGTGCTTTCAATGTTATTTTTTGGTGTTGCGCTGCGTTTTATATGATAAGGGCCCAAAACAAATTTCCAAACAGTAGTGAAATTTATTTGAGCGTTTTATATAGGCTGCTTGGTAAAATCAGCCAGTTGGCCGCCGCTTTTTAACCGAGATTTTAACCTGCAGGACACTACATACATCCGAGAGACGAAGGGAAACTTTTACATCCCGTTCCTCAATGCATAAACCCCCACCAACTCTTTCCCCTGTCCACGAATCATTAGTATATAGCCCTAGGGCTGGTCCAAAGAAAGTACTTACAACCGACAGCGCGTTGCTGTGCGCCATAGGTGTCGCAAACCCCGCACCAAGGAAAGGCTCAGCGGTACAGAAGTCCACCCCTTCAGGGACAATTGAAATGGGACTGTTGGTAAATTAAGGACCAATTATCACAAAATTGCATGGTACTTTTTCTGGCCTTATAAAAGTAAATTGGACCATTATGTATATCTGCTACGTGTATAGGCGTATTAAAAATATTTTCCAGAGTGGACATTATATGTGGGTATGATAAATTATGGACCGATTTTCACGACGTTTTCTACTGGGATATGAAACTACGAAATACCAAATCCTACATCAAAAAGATTGTTCTTTACGGTTGTAGCCGTAATAAAATGTTTTCCGAGAGTAGGGTTAGGTAAGGTTTCATGGGCAGCCACCGAGAGACAGCTCGCTTGGGTCCTTTAAGGTCTCTTTGTGATACCCAGCGCCAATGCCCATCTTCCAGAGCAGCTACTCAGATGGCGTTACTGCAGAGTTTAACAAATTTTTTCCTCCTAATGAAGAGAAGAAGCGACCGAAGCTACGATTTCCGACAGAGACTCAGGTTTCTTTCCTGCAGACAAGCATAGAGCTTCGCCGGATAAGCAAAAAAATCATTGAAAAGTTTTTATATATTGGTCAATTTTCTTTACATCATACAATTCGTGCGTCCACCATGTGGTACGAACAGAATAAAAAACTTAACACATAATGAAGCCACTAATTTCCCTTTTAACGTTAAAAGTCACTTAATTATTAACATTTATCTAATTAATTCTTAACAAGAGTGTTCTATGCAATTACGATTTAAATCTCTAATCTAATCGAAAAATTACATCTCACAGAGAACGAATTTATATAAAAAATCAAAAAAAAAAAAAATATTTTACCAATTTAAAAGCAAAGTTTAATGTATTTTATTACAATAAAAAAGAAGAACCAAATAAAACCAAAATGTATGTAAAAACATAATACCCAATAATGATGGTCTTAACAATAATGATAAGGATAAAGTTGATGGCGGCGAAGATGGTGGTGAGGTAAATAATGTTGTTCTTCCCTTTTGGATTCCTAATAGAAAATTGCTGTCATAAAATTAACATAAAAGCTTCCGTGTAAAATTCATTTTAAACAAGTAAAATCCTTTTTTTTACACTCTACTACTTTCCCTTTTATACATAAAAAAGCTCTTATTCGTTTATTCAGCTTGTTATAAAGCCGAACACGATTTAATACAAAAAGAAAAAATACAATAAAAATAACCGGAGGAGTCAATAGCAACACTAGATGTATAAACATAGTCGCCCAATGCATGCGAGTTACATTTTAAGTTGATTTTAAAGACCCCGAAAAGTTTGTCAGGCAACAGAGGAAAACCCCATAAACAAAAACTATCAAACAGTGTGTCTTAAATTTAGTTTCTTGTACAACCCAATCCAACATTACACACACATATTTACATAAACATTTTATAAAAAAAAAAAACAAAAAAAAAAAGTTAAAAAGAATAGTCGGTGTTGCCGGATCATAGGACGCCCTTCACCACATGGTTAATTGCTTAAATAATTTCTTTGAGTGAGGACCCATGGCCAAACATAGACAAGTCGAAGCAACATGGTTTTATAGGATTTAGATTCATATAAGAGTCATTTGTGACAAATTTAATCACGAAAATTAATTCTGAATGAGATTTTTTATTTTAAAGTGAATTTATAACAAACTTAAGTCGCATACTATAATTATAAGATTTAAATCTTGTTGTATGCGATATACAAATAAATAAAATAAAAAAAAAAAATAAAATAAATAAATAAAAAAAAAAATTATGGTTAATTCTGGATCTTCTTTTATAGAATTTATTTTGTATCACTTTTAGTGCAAAAATCCACACAACCTCTAGTGGTGTAGGGTTCAAAACCGTCCCAAAGTTATTGCATGTATGCAAAATGTTGCAAGTTAAAGGTTATTTTATGATGTTAACCCTTCAACCACTAAAATACAAATACGCATTATATTGTTACATGAATTTTGGTTCACAGAAAAAATTATTAAATTTCTCCAATCACCAAATTTATTCCAAATGCATAATATCAAGCAAACTAGTTGTTGACTTTGCACCTATTACCAAAATGATTATATTGATTACTAAAAATTTCAAAATTTTGAAAAAATATTTTCAATAAATGATATTTTTAATTTTAATTAAAAAAGTGATCAAAAAAACTTTGCAATTTCAAACAATGTGTGTTTATTTAAATAAATATTGACAATTCCCATCAACAATTCTACATCTTTTAATTATGAAAATTTATTTCAAAACAACTAAAATGTTAATTAAATCAAAATTAAATTTTTAATTTTCTTTCAACAAAAAAATTAATTGATTCAATTATCACATTAATTAAATTTAAATACTTGTTTTAATTGATAAAACACTTTGGCCCGTTTCCAACTTGTGGGATAGTTACTAATTTTATGTTGAACTTTGTAAAGTTGGCTTTAATAATAACTTTCTAAAGCACGTTAAAGTTTAATCACCTTTTAACTTTTTAATAAGCATTTCCTTGTAAACTTATTTAGTGGTTAGAAAGAAAAAATCTATTTTTATACACTTTTTTCTATATATTTAAACAAAATGAATTTCAAATAAATTGTTGTGTATTGTTTTTATTGAATTTTTTTCTTTTAATTTTTTCATATTTCATATAATTTTTTATGTTTTCTTTAAAAATTGTTGGCACTTTTGTATCCAGATAATATTCAGTACAACGAACTCTTGTATGAATCTTAACATCATCACATTCTGCCGGATCCACGATTGCACATAAGTCCCAAATAGAGTGCGCTTACGAAAATTTGTCTGTATACACTGTGGTGTAGGTTATCAAGTGGTCGGGCTAGACCGGCACCCCCGGTAGGCTAGCTGGTAGTGAGCCAATCTATCAGAGCCTGGTCTCCTGCAGAGAACCGTACAGCTTCGCGGGATTAGCATAGAAAAAAAAATTGATTCATCAATTTTGTCATGAACTGGAACTACCTGACATTCAATATCTTTATCTATATCTATATAGTTATATAAAAATAAGTTGTCCTATGTTCGTCATTTTATAACTCGAGAACCACTTAACCGATTTTGAAACGAGTACATGTGTTGGAAAGGTCTACTTTCACTAATGGTTTAAAAAAAAAACCATCGAAAAATTTCTACGAATATGCGTTATACGCGCACTTTTATGATGGTGTGTTTTCTCTATAAAAAATGTATTTTTTTGCCTTATGAGAATTACATTTTGTCGGTATAAGGCTCTGCTTGCTCGCGTCATTTGACTTATTTAATTTCTGTGTGTTTATTGATTGTCATTTAAGTTTACAGTGCGAGCATTAAAATTTTTAAATTATTGATTTGTAATCCGTCAGTTAAGATTTAAATCTTAACAATGTGCTTTTCAATTCAGATATTAATATATGTTTTCATTTATACGAAAATTCTTATCAATTTGTTAAATATTAATTAAAGATTCAGGGTCAGGTGTACCATAATACAAAGACCTAAACGTATGTTATTGTGTTGTCCAGCAACGCGGGCAGGGTTACTCTAGTAACATATAAAATAAAATAAATAAGAAATTAATTTAATATTATAATGACCGTGTTTTCAAGCATTCGTCGTTCAATTCATCTCTCGAGGGCCTTGCTAAACCCATCGTCTTAAAATTTTAATGTAATGTCTGCTCCCTGGAGAAATAAATTGCTGAAGTACCTGTTCAAGTACGATGTTATAAGATTTTCTAAGATAGCTTAAAGGATCGTTGATTACCTTTAAGCTATCGAAGAGATAAAGTTCACAGAACAATATCCTAAAAAAATTGATTTATTTCTCTAGGATCTAGGAAAAAAGTTATTAATTTTTATATCTTTATATTCAAAGTGGCTTGTTCGTGCTCTTAAGCACCAGGTTTTTAGACTCTGAACTGCTCGGAGAATATAAGAGCGTTTTACATGTATTCTTAAGACAACAAACTCCTTGGCAGAATAAGATGAATCTATCAATGGGCGCAATTTAAAAATTAAATTAAAAAAAATACCTCTATTTGGGACACTAACTGTGTTAACAAGTTTCGAATACTTGTTATATTACAATGTACACTTAGCCTCCTTCTTCATTTTCAGACTCTATCTAAGGACCTTCATATTTTATATAGTTTGCAACAGAAAACAGCAAAATTCTACATGAATTTTAATATGTAAAATGTTAAGTGTATAAAGTACCCAACTACTTACATCAACAAAACACAATGGGCAACAGGTGTAGTTAAAGACCGTAACCATGCAACAGCAACAAAAATTTTACATAAATATTTACTTAAGCATGAGTACTTTGTAACATGACAATAGCAATCGTTTGGATGAAATCAACAACAATATCAGGAAAAAAAAACAATAATGATAACCAAAAACATTTTATAAAATTTATGTTGCATTGATTTATAACACGTAAAGACCCTCCCTAGGCCTTCCTTTAACACAACTCTTGCATGTCAAACAGACACGTTGTCCTATTTGTTGTCATAGTTTATTGATTTACATTGTCAAAATACTAAGACTACGAGTATCTTATCCCAACTATGCGTTACAGAAGTGATGGTAAATGTATTTGTATGTAAATATGCAAATTAAGCTTTTTAACAACATGATGATAGAATTAATCGAATGTGGTCGTGGCAGAGATCTAAAGGAGTTTACAAATCTTAAACAATTTAGAATTTTGCCATGAGTTCAGGTGGCAAATTCTAGCAGTCGTGCACGAATACTTTCTCGATTCGAATGCAATTTTATAACTAATTCATTCAGTCGATACTGAACAAATCGAAATTATCTTTTCAGGGCTGCAAATCATTTGTTTGAGTTTTCAAGCCCTGAAAAAATGGTTTCGATTCGTTCAGCATGAAAATAGCTTTCGAATCGAGTAAGTGTTCGATCACGACTGCCAGAATTAGCCCTCAGGATTTATATAGAAAATCAAAATCGGTGAAAATTTAGAAAATAAAAAATACCTTTTGGTTTCACAGAAAAAATTATTAAATTTCTCCAATCACCAAATTTATACCAAATTCATAATATCAAGCAAACAATTTGTTGATTTTGCATCTATTACCAAAATGATTATATTGATTACTAAAAATTGTAAAATTTTGAAAAAATATTTTCAATAAATGATATTTTTAATTTTAATTAAAAAAATGATCAAAAAACTTTGCCATTTCAAACAATGTGTTAATTTATTTAAATAAATCTTGACAATTCCCAACAACAATTCTACATGTTTAAATTATTTAATTTTAAACGAAAAAATCATAAATGAAGATTGGGAGTATTAGCTCATCATTAATAAATGAATTAATTAACAATATGTATTTCATTCCCGAAAATAAATTTTAGATTGTTTGTTATTTAATTAAAATTTTAATTGAAAATTTATTTCAAAACAACAAAATGTTAATTAAATCAAAAAATTAAATTTTAAATTTTCTGTAAACTAAAAAAATAATTGATTCAATTATTACATTAATTAAATTTAAATACTTTTTAAACCATTTTTTTAATTGATAAACCACTTTTGCTGTGTTGGCAGAAAAATTCTTTATGGACATTTTATTTAAAATAAACAAACCAATGAATAAATTCCTTGCTAAAGCTGTTCTTTAACATAAAACAACTTGCAATATTTTGCAAATATACTAAAACTATTCCAAAAGGAAAACCTTCAATCTCTGATGTCTGCAACATCAATAGCAGCAGTTGTTGTAGTAGTAAAAATTATACTATTCCTACTCTTAAAAGTAATCGTATTTGGTATCCGTATTTAACAAAAAAAAAAAAAAACACGAAAAGGAAACACATACAATAACCATAAATTTTTAAAGAATATAAATTTTAACAAAATGTTGGCACTACTTGTACAAATACAACATAACAACACAGCCAATAACAGCAACACCAACAACATCAGCAGCAGCAAATGTAAGAGAATAAAAAAAAAGCAGAAATCCTATCAACAACATAAAAATTGCTACTGTGCAACTTGAAATCGACACATACAACACCAACAACAAACAAATCGACCAGTGTGACATGGCAACAACACAACAAAATAAAAGGCCAACAAATGACAATAATACAACAGCAACTACAATAATAGCAACTGCTACTGCTCCTACCACTAACAACAAAATCCAATCATTTCTAGTTCATTCGGTTGGTTCTTTGATTTTTTATTTTTTTACTTTCAGCACTTTTTTCAATCGCAAATACCCATAATAATTTAAAGACATTGAAGTCTCCACAAAGTCTCCACCATGGTTTTAGATTAAAGCTGGTTTGTATGGAAAACCACACATACTGATACACAAAAACACACACATGCACTCGTCCATACATAATCCATATTTGTGTTTTTTGTTGTGGAAAATGTTGGAAAGCCAACAAAGAACAAATAGCAATGAATTAAACAAATAGTGTGAAAAACCGACATTAAAACATGAATGAATGAGTGAATGATTGTATGAAATGAATGGCCTTTTTTTTTTGTTATTTTTAAGTGATTTTTTTAAATAATTTCTTTAATAAACTGAAAAATTTTACAATTTTACAATTGGGAGATATGACAAATAATAATTTTTATTAAAATGTTTTAAAGGGCCTTTTATAGTGTTAATAATAAATACTGAGTATTACGATTTGTCAAAAACTTATAGAAATTTAAAATGTGTAATAGTTTGAAAATAATTGAATCACTTAAGTGGGGAACAGAATAGACGCTGTAGTATAACGTTACGAATAGCGCTGCAAGCTGTGAAAATTTAAAAAAAGCGGTTTCAAAGTAGTGTGAACAGAATACGTAGTTGTAGTAGTGGTTACAGTTGAAGTTAAAGCGCAAAGTTCGAAATTTTGAACTTTGTTGCGCTACAGAGCATTCGTCAACTTCAGCTACTACTACAACTACTTTATTCTGTTCCAGGCCTTAGTGCAGAAAGAAAACTACTGACATTTACTTTATGTATGTCCTTTATTTGATTATTGCTAAGAAACCAGTATAAAAAGTATCATCTTAGATAACTTCAGATTAAAGTCAGTTCTCCCCTCTATGTGCTAAGAACATAAAACTTGCATTTATTTTTATTAACTACACAGTTTTAATTGATTATCTCAAAATTAATGTATTAAAGTAGTTCCCTTTCCGCACTGGGCGAAAAAAAAAATTAAAGAAATACAAAATTCTAAAAATCTATGTGGGGGATTTCATGCCAAGTGACTAGGGATGCCAATCGGGACTGACTTTTAAAATCCCGGGATTTTCGGGATTCCGGGATTTTCCGGGATTTCGGGATTTTTTGGGATCAATGTGTTTCTTTAAGATGCTACTTTTTTTTAATAAACAACACTTTTTGAATATTCAATAGGTTTTATATACGAAACATAAATTTTTGAAAATGAAAAAAACAAAACAATTTATTTTATACATATGTTTATAACACTGGCCTCACCCATGATCAAACTGATCAGATTCTGAAAAAAGCTTAAAATATATACGTATCTCTAAGTTTTTCTAGATCAATTCATTTCGGTTTTTTGACAGCAATTAAATTTTTAATGTGAATTAAGTTGTGACGAAATTAATACACTGCAAAATGAAGTCCCTCGTCGATCTCGATAGCTGAGTTAAAAACTGTAAAACTATGTCGACTGCAGTGCAGTACAGTACACCTCCAGGGTGAGGGTGAGATTCATAATCAATAATTTAAGTACTTTTGAAATTTATTTTAAAACAAAATGTTTATACAAATGTTTCTTAAAACCGATTTTAAATTTAAATAATTTATATATGAATACGTCAAATAGTGTTTATTTATAAAAAAAATTATTTTATTAACCGTATGTTTTTTAAGCAAATTTTTTATTATTATTGGACCGGAAGGAATATGAGCTATTTCATCAATGTTACGACTTAATTGTTATAATTATATCAACTTTTATTCTTTAGTTTCTGAATAAAACTTTAATTGGATCGTTAATAATTTTTATTTTTTGCTTCATAAATAGCAATTATTTCTTGATTTCTATATTTTGCATAAAAATAATCATTTTTATTTTGGTACTATGTCTTAAGCCAAAGCTGAACTTGCTAAACGTAGTTGTAAAAAAGGCTTGAGATGTGAATTTTCAAATATCGTTTCTACTTAAAATAATGGTTTTTTTTATTAAGCAAAATACAAAAATCCAGAAATAGTCGTCATATATCAAGCAAAAATTAAAAATTTTAAATACTCGGTGTGTGCCAAAAACAAAAATTTAACTAAAAAATAAGAATTATTTGCAATAAAAAATATAGCTCAAATATAATTTTTAATAATTTTTTGTATATAGTATAAAAATTCAGTAAAAACGAACAGTTTTGTATATAAAAGTTGATATATTAAAAATCCCGGGACTCATAAAAATAAATCCCGGGACTCTGGATTTATTAATCCCGAAAAAGTGACCCAACTTTTGAAATCGATGTCTTCCGATTTGGATGAAATTTGCACCAAGGTTAGTCCTTTGTTCTTTTTCCTCCATGTAACTTATTATCTGTTGGTGTTAGCAAAATTTGTCCCAAAAAAATTAGAAAGCTATTTCTTCAATCTTTCGAAACATTTTTTTGCTTTTTTTTAAATTTTTTAATATTTTTTATTAACTGCCAGGCCCACAATGTCGACAAGAACATTTCTTTCGCATTTTCATATTGAAAACAATAATAAAAAAATTAAATTTGTTTTTGTTTTCAATATAAATATAAGAAAGAAATGTTCTTGTCGACATTGTGGGCCAGGCTGTAAATTTAAAACCTTTTTTTTATTTTTTTAAGCGGGCATTTTTTTTTTTTTTTTTTTTTTTTGCTTAAAATAAAGCTTAGGTCTTTTTCTTTAAGTTAGTTCTGGTCGCTATTTGGGCCGCGATTGGGTTGTGTATAAAAAAAAAAGAATTTCTAAGTCAAGACGAGGATTTTGCAATTTTTAGCATATGCACTATTTTGAATTTTTTTCTATTTGTGTGTAAGTGTTTCCAAAATCTTAAAAATAAAACTTATGCTGAGAAACTAGACAAATTAACCTTTCCGACGGTATATAACATACCTAACTAGCATTTTATACCCTCGATACTGTAATACCCACAATATGTTAATCCCAGAAATAAAATCACTTTTTTTCTATAGAGATGTTGACAAATTAAATTTTTTATTTATTCGTAATAATAATTAAATTAATATAAAATAATAATAATAAAAACAAAAAGATAAATAATCTAAAAAATTTAATCTTAATCACGTATTTTTTTTTTAAATTTTTTTAATTTTTTAAATTTAAAACTATTTTTTTATTTTTTTTAAGAAGGTACTTTTTTTTGCTCAAAATAAAGCTTAGGTCTTTTCCTTAAAGTTAGTTCTGGTCGCTTTTTGGGCCGCGAGTGGGTAGAATTTCAAATGCAAGGCGAGGATTTTTCAATTTTCAGACTGAAAGATGCACATTGAAAGCAATAATTTCAAATGCCCACGATTTTGGGGAAGAAATGTGCAAAAGAATTGCTAAATTTAAGAACCCATGACTTTTGAGTCAAAGAGCATTGGTAATTCTTCAAGGATTTGAAGATACATTTGAAGTCTGGGGAATTCGTTATTTCGTTGGATTTCGCAGAGAACTATAAATATGTCTAAATATGTGTGTTAAAATTTTTAAATATTCGATTTATTTTATCTTTGCTTAGCCTGTATGTCTGCTTATTCTTTGCTTTGAATAAATTTGTTCATTTTTAATTTTAACATCGCAATTTCATTTAACATTTTTCAAAATCGTATAAATAACAATTTTTTACGCATTCTCGCTTCAATCCTAATTAATAGCCAAATAACTTAAAAAACAACATTTATCATGTTTTCCTCCATCATACACATCCACACATACACAATTTATAGCTTAATATAAAATTGAGTTAAATAAACATCTCCGCGGCAAACCCACAAGCAGTTTTCCCCCATGTTACTCTTTAACATTCATAAATGGATGTAAATATTTATTTGTAAACAGATTTAAACAACCGTTAATAAAATAATTATTGAATTTTCGTCAAATCACTAGAGATCTTAAAAAAAAAACTAAGAAACAACAAAAACAGAAACATTAAAATCTTGGTAATTTATCCTGTCTGCCATAAAGTAGCATTGGGAGGCCCCTTTTGTCTAACCTCTAGTTGACGATGGTTTTCAGTCAATAAGTAATAAACTCAATTATTTACAATAGTCCTTTCAACAAGTTTATTTACCTGAGGGGCCTACGAATTTGTCACATAAATGCCCAAACTTAAACAGCCATACAATTACACAAAAGAGAGGTTCTTCTCATAACGTACAACAGATAAAAATAAGACGACGAAGAAGAAGCATAATATTATGATTAAAATTGTCCAAAGCTATGAAGAGATTTACAGACAAGTCCGTCATGCTTAGAGATCTCTTTGTATGCGAAGATGTGTAGTTAGTTTTGATAGATAGACAAAGACGACACTCCTTAGGGATACGAACAAAATTATGGCTCATTTGTAGCTTTTATCAGGCCATTTAAAGCGACGTGCAGTCAGTCAGGTATTGATAAAAAAACGTACTAAAAATTAGGGAGTGCATGGACTTTTCCATAGCGTTTGTAACACAAAAAAAATAAGTGACATGTTTCATAACGTTTTACGACTTTCATATTATTCTTGAATACACGCAGAGAAAAAATATGGTTTGGCATGTTTACAGCAACTACACTATGTTTATTGTAACAAGATATTGTTGTCGTAAACACAACAATACAGGTTGTCTGGGCAACCTGTCCTTGAAAGCCTGGGTTCAAATCTCAGCGCAGTCAAGAATGAAAAATTATCAATAAAATTTTAATTAATTTCATGTTGTAAAATTCCTGTCTTCATAAAAATAATTTAATGAAAATTAAATTCAATGAGCTGCAGCCTTATTAAAAATATCTAAATATTTTTATTTTATTAAATATCAGCAATATTTTAATTACTGTAACAATTTCAATGTTTATCGCAATTATAAATTTTAAATTTGAAAAATAATTTTTTTTCAAACAACCAAATATTGATAACTTTGAAAACATATATATTATTTACAACCATTTAGTGATATTAAATAACCATTACAACATAATACTTGTGATAACATACGATTATAATATGAATACCGTAATCATATTTTGAATCAAAATATGATTCTTTCAGATTCCTTGCAAGTAACACTTGAGTGGTTGTAATTCTCATTCGCTTTACAGTTTTATTTGCATAAAATCTTTAGTTTTTAAAAAAAAATTGGCAAAGGGTTTCCTGGTGATCTGTGTATATAATTACTTTTAACCATATAATAATGATTACTTTTAACCATAACATAATTACTTTGTATCATAATATGATAACTACTCAACGTTTTATGATTAATATGATAATAGTATATTATAATAATAATTAATATAAAATGATGTAGTAAAAACAAATTATGATTAAGGGAAAAATAAATATGATGTAATATTATGAATATATTTGGTCATAATATGACATTTTATGATTCTACTAATAATCATAATATGTTTTGACTACAATCATGAATTTTATCATAATATGTTCCACTTAGAATATATTTACCAGAACCATATTTTTTCTCTGCGTGTACAGGACATTATGCCGACTAAAAGTTTAAGATTCTAGAGTTTACAGAAAGAGCTTAAGACGATTCCAAAATCTACTTAAAAGCGTTTGAAAATTATTTCTGCGCTTATCATTTAATATATTCAACCCTAACGTGGATAATTTTTCCCTCGTAATTTTTTCCCTTTACACACCCAGCAAAAACTGGGTAATGACTTGAAATTACTGATCAACTTACTTTTCAATGACTAGTTCATACCATCTGCATTACATAGAAGTAGTTAAGTAATGGTTGACATATAATCTGATACATAAACACTTGTTTATTAGTTGATTAACGAAATTTATAATTAATTCATAATAAAATACATTTAAGGTTTTATTTATTCAAATCTAATACAAATTGACTTTAAATACATATTTGTTCTTACAATTTCTTTTCTTTTTATTTGTTATGCGCCCCATACACGGTTCAATTCAGTTGTCAACTGAGTCTTTCAACTGAATTGATACTTGGCCACACACTTCTTCAACTGAATTGAAAGATTTTAATTCAACTGTCAAATTTAGATTTTTTTTACATACATTTTGACAGCTGATCAAGAGACTTGAGCACACACAGTACAATCGAATTGAAAGACTTAGTAGTCAACTTGAAAAAATCAAAATCTTTTGATTTTTCTTCAACCAACTCGACAACCGTCAAACTAATCAACTGACAAGGCCATACACGCTTTGATTTGGACAACCACCGACTCAGTTGACAATTGAATTGAATCGTGTATGGTCTGCTTTATAAATGAATATGAATTTGAATATGAAAAATTTAAATACTTGATAAAATCTTGCATTAGAAAGCAAATTAAATTAAAGACGCAATTTGTTTGACAAATTCAGTTTTGTTGATAACAATGTGAAGTGTCTGTCTATTTGTAAGCAAATGTGGTAATGACTTATTTAACTCCCTATTTGTAAGCGAATGTGGTAATGACTTATTTAACTTCCTATTTGTAAGTGAGGGTGGTAAGTACTTGCATCCAATGACATCAACGTGTTGAAATATTGAGCTAAAATGCCAATGTATATGTAGTAAAGAGTAGTTACCCAGCAAAAACTTGGTAATGACTTGCAATTACTGAACAGCTTACTTTTCAATGACAACTTCATACCATCTGCATTACACAGAAGTAGTTTAGTAATGGCTGACATATAATCGGATACATAAGCACTTGTTTATTAGCTGATTAACGAAATTTATAATTAGTTCATATTAAAATGCATTTAAGGTTTTATTCAAATGTAATGCAAATTGATTTAAAATACATATTTGTTCTTACAGTTTGTTTTTTTTTCATTTCTTATAAATGAAGAACTATTTGTAATAGAATTGAATATGAATAATTTAAATACTTAATTGATGTCCTTAGTGCAGGGTAGTTAAATTAGAAAGTAAATTAAATTAAAAACACAATTTTTTTGACAAATTCAGTTTTGATACCAATGTAAAGTACCTATTTTTAAGCGAACGTAGTAATGACTTATTTTACTCCCTATTTGTAAGCGAGGGTGGTAAGTACTTGCCTCGAATGAAATCACCATGGTCAAATAATAAGTTAAAATGCCAATGTATAAGTAGTAAAAAGTTGTATATTAGCTCTTTAACTCATTACTTCTAAATGTTAGTTTTTGCTGGGTATATTAGCTTTTTAAGAGGCGTTAAAAGAGGCACAAACTTATATGTGTACATGTTTCAACAAAATGCAAAAAACAGGTCGATTGCCTGAGGAGTTATGAAGCCTTTCAAAGACGTCGTGGCAAAATTTTAGAAATTATTTTACTGCATAAGAGTGCAATAAGCTCCTGTTGCAATCGCACTGTTCTTTTAACTTTTCTGTAAAATATACGTGTATATTTTTGAACAAATTTTTTTTAAATGTTTATTAATATTTCTTTTTTTTTATATTCACTGAGAACTGATAGCGCGAAAAACAGGAGTTTCACGATAGCATTTTTCCCTTCAAGAGGAATAAAAATTTCAATGGAACAAAAATTCCACTTGTTTTTCCCGATAGGGGGGATTATCATTTACCTCTCAAATTGATTTTAAGAATATTAGCAATAGGTTGCTTCTATGGCATTACTCCCCATTTGATACTCTCTTGTGTGGCCACCATATGTGGAGAATATAACGCTGGGATTTGTTGACAAAGGATTGCAAGCTTGTTGTTGATTTCAATATAAGTGACCTCAGTGTCGAATTGTTTAATGAAATAAAAAACAAATATTTGAAATTTTTTTTTTAAATGATTATTTTTACTAGGTTAATGGTCCATCTAATCTGCATAATCTCTTTTTTTTTATTATTATTATTTTTTTTTGTGACTATGTGTATCTCCGAACTCTTGTTCTGTAGTCCGTCCGAGTAAGAAAAAAATTTCCGATATTGGGCATTTTTAAAGGAAATAAAAAATGGGAAACTTTTCAGAAAAATTTTGGCGCAGTAGCGCACCGTGAGTGGACGCTATCGCATGTAAAACATTGGCATGAGGGTATACGCATCCGCCTTCTCTTGATTCAAAAAACCCATGGCTTTAAACAATATATTACCTATAAGATTTGTCAACCATAATGTAAGCAGTCTTAGTTTTAAGATAATATTTTGGGTTACCTTGCTTTCGTTTAATAGTTCGAGGGTATAATAAGCAGTGTTGCCAACTCTCTGCGACCATAAATGGCAAAATGTTTAGCAAATAAGTAGCGGTTAGCAAAATGCATCAATATTATTTAAAAAACTTCAGCAGCAATAAGATCTTAAATGTTCAAACAGATCTGCGTCGATATCATATTTTCCTTACAATTTGACATACAAATTTTCCGTAGAAAACCGTCGTGAAACGCATTTTTTGTTTAATTATGACCTCAAATATCGAAATTTTATGCTTTAAAGTCAATGTAAAATTTTGTGATGACCCGTGTAATGGCCATAAAACGATTAAAGTTATAAAGTACGAAGACTAATTATGTCGCATTATGCTTTTTCTCAATACCAAAATCATTAAAATTCGGGTAAATGGTGGGTTATGGTAGTTACTTACGAAAACAGTTTAGTCATAATATGGTTAGAGTATTCACAACAATCATCGTAGCAACCATAACATTATGAAATTCTTCCTTTAAACAAAATATAATAAAATAAAGAATACTTTATTTTAGTGATTAGACGAATATCTGCGCCAATATTGGCCGAATACAAATATCCAATTTGAAGTTTAGCGCCACACGATATTTCAAATTTTTTTTGAAAAATCTCCCATTCTCGTCCATACCAATAAATTAGAATAAAACTGAAACACTTCTTAATGTATTTAACATTATTATGACATTTCGATGACTGAATTTAAAATTATTAAGTTCTCAGCTGAATGCCACTGCAGAACCGTTTTAAACTTTTATGCCAACATTACAATTATTATATAAAAGCCATAAGCACCGCGACCTAAAGTCATTAAGATAACTCCAAGGAACTGTTTGCATACTTCTCAGCAGGGAAACCAGAAATATGCTCTAAAACGCGTTTTATGCGATTTAAATATGCAATAAAAACTCGAAAATATGCCCTGAAAATTTTTAAAAATATGCCCCAAAAAAATCAAAAATTACGATTAAGCCGGCTAATTTCAGTCGATTAACCGCCGTAACAAAATTTTTAATTTTTTGTAGTATTATAACATATTTTTTTTGTGTGTTTAATTATTGGTTTCGTCTCATATAGAAAAGATATGTGTTTAGGAAATATATTTTCATACAATCAAAGAAGGTGTTCAGTGATCTGCATTTTAAATACGTCTTTGCTGTCAACAACTTTTTGTTTGACGTACTTTTTTTATATGTATGTGTTTAGTTATTTGTTTCTTCTCCTTTTTTCTCATATCAATCATTTAACAGAACTAGTGTTTGCCAAGTGGTCGAAATTCGACCATTATTATTTATGCAAATATGAAGAATACAAACGCATTTGTTTATTTTCGCCTTAGTGGATGGATTTGTCGAGGGACCAACCGCCGGTCTCAGGTTCGCAAATGTTTAATTTGGTTTTGTAAGTTCAATAATATAAAAAAAAATCAAAAAGTACCAATTGAAAATCAAGAAAGTACTAAAAAGTCTCCTTATATAGTTTCTCAATCTCTCTAGACTCTGCATGTTGAATTTGATGTTTCTAGATTCAGTATTAATACAAATTACAAAAGCACCAGTTAAAGACCGAAAAAGTACCAAAAATATCCCTCTAACAGATTCTGTTTTACTTAGGACCTTGAATGTTTAATTTTATGTTTAAAGGTCTAATACTAACGAAAATTAAAAAAATACCAGTTAAAGAACAAAATGTTTTATTGTGCACTTACGTAAGTAAATACCTTTCAAATGGTGTATTTTTGTTCAAATCGGTTGACATACAGAAAAGGAAAGTGTTCTTAACTGTTTTGCCTTTGCCGATTTATATATAGATTAACCGATACAATTAGAATAGATAAGAATTAAAAAAAAAAATTAAAACAGGATTCTAACGGCATAATGGGAGATTATATATGTTTAGGGAAATCCAAATTTAGATATTTTTAATAAGGCTTAAGTTCATTGAATTTACTTTTCTTTAAATTATTTTTATGAAGACAGGAATTTTACAACATGAAATCAATTAAAATTTTATTGATTATTTTTCATTCTTTACTGTCCTGAGAATGAAAAATTATCAATCATCAAAAGAATTTTTTCCAAGTCAGGGTTTATCAAAACTAAAGAAAACAATCGCTTAAATCCTAAACATTTAAACCAGATTAGTTTTCTAAAAGATTATTTCTTCAGGTCTACTTAAACTATTGAAATAACTAATAAAATTATCTTACAGTTTATTTTTTAATTACTACATAATATTTATGTATTAATTGAAAAATATGTATTACATATTTATGAATTATTCGTTTTAGTTCAAGAATTGTTTTGTTTGTTATGTTATTGTTTATTTTTCACTAATTAACTCCATATAATAAATAATTTATTCATTTTTATTTATTAAAATAACTTAATTTATAAAAAAAACTATATTAATCAGTTAACCGATCAATTATAAAATTGACCGATTATTAACCGATTAAATCAAAACCTCGGTTGATTAATCGAGCGATTGACCGGGTAAAGCAAAAGCGCGATTATTAACCGATTAATCAACCAAGGTTTGGATTTAATAACTTCATTTATAAAAAAACTTTATTAATCAGTTAACCGATCAATTATAAAATTAACCGATTATTAACCGATTAAATCAAAACCTCGGTTGATTAATCGAGCGATTAACCGAGTAAAGCAAAAGCGCGATTATTAACCGATTATATTTAAACCTTGGTTGATTAATCGAGCGATTAACCGATTAAAGCAAAATACCGATTAAATGAATACCCTAATATATACAATATATACTATATATACTTCATATACTTCATATAGTTTGATATAAAAGCACAAAGTATAGCAGTTCAAAGTTTTAAATTTGTATGTGCGTTAAGAACATTTTCAATTCCACTAATTACGTTTTTGCTATATTTTTTTTAATTCGCAAATTTTAAGGCTCATTTTGTTATCGTTTACATACAAACAGTGGGCGTAACAATTGCTTAATTTACTAAGAACAAATTTATATTTAAAAAATTACAAATTTTGCTTAAGGGTATTTTAGATTCGCCACGGTCAAATGTAATGCTTATTTTTCCTTTCCTTATAGTAAGTAACTGAACTATTGCAAACTCAACTGGAATAAAACGTGAAAGAGTGGTTTCTCGCAGAGCATTCAATTTACAATTGCACAAAAGCAATTATAAGTAGATGAGGCAAAAGAAACAGCTACGAGCTATAAACTGACTTTAGTGGTATAATATCTAGGGGACGAAGAAAAAACTAAAAAGCCAATCGCCCAACACAAACCTTTTTCACTTTTACTTAATTTTTTTGCACTCACGCCAACTTTAAATTGACGTTAATGACCATGTTGACCAAATGGCTGGATTTAGTTCAATAAAATTCTGTTTGACTCCAATGACGAAGATAATGATGACGACAATGATGATATTGTTGCCATTGTTGTTTAGTCATTTTCTGAAGCAACCTGAATATCCAGACCTTTTTTAGCTTTACAAGAAGTGGAGCTTTAACCCGAAATGCATAAATTTTATATAACTACCGGCTGTTAATGCAACAGCATGCAGCAGCTTCAACGATGGCGGCAACTTAATAAATGCTTTAAACGACCTTGAGTCCACCAAGTATTTTTTACAAGACATTTTTTTTCGAATACAGCATTTTGTTTATTGTTGGCTGATGGAGCAGGTTTTTTTTGCAATAATGGGATTTTTCTGACATTTTTCTCTTTTTTGTGTGCGCTTTACAAGCAAAATTGTAAAGAACTTTTCTTGTTTGGTCTTTTTTTTTGCTTGTTCAGCTACTTCTAGTTGAAACTCTGATACCAAATTATCATTTTGGCATTTCTTGCCTTTTAAAGCTGTATAAAATTATTGGAGTTTTTTTCGTTGCGTTCCTTAACTTAAAGTCTTTGGCATTAAAGTGTTTACTTCATCACCGCCAATGTCTATGATTTTGCAAGGAACTAACCAACACTCACAAAAAAATCATCATAAATTATTAAATTGTTTCTTTAAGCAACGAAAAAAACAAAATGAAAATAATAGAACCCATTGTTAACAATAATGAGCACGGGTAGATACTTACAAGGATGAGCATGAAAATGGGAATAATGATTGCAGAGAATTAACTGATGCTGCTGCTGCTACCATGAATACCTGCTGTTGTACGAGTGCGTTGCTGTAAGTCTTGATGCTGATGCGGATGATTCTGATTGTAGAGAAGTTCTTTGGTAACTGATTATTTTGTATGAATGGGTTGAATTTTGTTTTTCTCTTCCCTTTAATTGCTATTTCGCATTCTAGTTAAGGGGATTTTTTAATACTAAGAATGGTTTTAGTTACCGATTGTGTTTTGTAAGGAATGGCAAATTAATTTCAGGTATTTAAAAACGTATTGAAAACTGTTTTTGGAATTTGTACAATTTTAGCATGATTTATAGAAATTAGAAAAAGTTTAAAGAAATATAACACAGAAAAAAATAAAAAATTGTCTCTAATCACCAAATTTATACCAAATTCATAATATCAAGCAAACAAATTATTGTGCACCTATTACCAAAATGATTAAATTGATTACTGAATATTTTAAAAATTTAAAATTGATTTTTTCAATAAATGATATTTTTTTTAATGTTAATTAAAAAAATGATCATAAAACTTTTCCGTTTCGAACAATATGTTAATTGAGTGCCCAGGTAGGCTAGTTGGTAGGGATCTAGTCTATCAGTACCGGGGTTGCGGGTTCGATTCCCGCCAGAGACTCTGGTCTCCTGCAGAAAAGTAAAAGGCTTCGCGGGATTAAGTGTAGGAATAATAATAATAATAAAACAAATAAAAAAGATATAGCTCAGGTTTTGACAATTCCCAACAATAATTCTACAAGTTTAAATTATTTTGTTTTAAGCGAAAAATCAATTAAGTTTTTTTGTTATTTAATTAATATTTTAATTAAAAATTTTTTTTCACAAAAACTGAAATGTTAATTAATTAAAAGTTAAATTTTTAATTTTCTTTCAACTAAAAAAATAATTGATTCAGTTATCACATTAATTAAATTGTAATACTTTTTAAACAATTTTTTTTTAATTGAAAAAAAAAACTATGCACTGATAATTTTTTCTGTGTGAGTACTAATGTATTATATTATGCCCTGTATTCCCTAACTTAGCATCTCCACCTGAGATAAGATATAAGATTTTAATATCAGCAAACGTCAAATTCAATCGCAGAGAGTATTATCTTACGTGTGGACTCTCAAAGAGTGTTTGTATTTATATTATAATAAATGTTATGGCAGTTTTATAAGAAATCTTATAACAACTATATTATAAGATGAGCTGTCAAAAATACACATACAAACACACATATAAAACAATAATAAGCCCCCATTATTAAAATGTGTAATTTATTAATGCAAATAGTGCCAATCTTGCGAAAAGTGTTAAAAAAAGCAATATTTTAAATTAAAAAATCAAAAAACTAAAAAAAAGAATAAAAACGATACAAGTTTACTGAACGAGAATCAGTCGATTATGAAATCTTATAAGATACGTGTACCCCTTGTTTAATATTAAGATTAACATAAGGAAATATGTTCTCTAATTCTGTCGACATTCTCTCAGATATTATATCAGTTATTATCTCAGGTGAATACCCTGTGTAAGAGGAACATATAACCGATTTATATGAAAATTGTTTGCAAATATTTTTTTATAATCGTCCTTTTAATAATTCCTAGTCACTATTTTATCAAACTTAATTTATGATTACCGGAATAAGGATTGCTTCAATCAGTTTAAGGCTGCTCGCAAATATCCAAGCAAAAGCTGATGCTTCCTTGAAAGCAGTAATGTATCGGAGAATTCGCTTATACTTCTATGAACTTTTTCGAAATCTCAAATATTTTTTTGGAAAAAGAGCTTTACATATATAATATTGAATTGCTGTTAAATTTATTAAAATTTTTTTATTTGGTATCAAAAGAATAAAAGATTTTACTGTTTCAGTAAAGCAGTAGAAAATGTTATCACAAATTAAATGAACAACGAGCGATTCTCTTTTAGTATTTAGCACCTCATAAAAAAATCTAGGGATTGTATGCCTTATCTTACAGCAGTAGATTAAGGCAGTAAATTTGAGAAGCAAAAAAAGGAAGCAGTTAGGATGCAGTATACATATTGACTGCTTCTAAAACTAAAAAAAAATTGCTAAGATAGTGCTGACTATGGCCTTAGCAACCATACATATATTAGGAAACTCCTTGAAATTAAAAATATGGCTACTGAAAACATATTTTTTTTGATGTGGAGAAAAAGTAATTTTTTATTATTATTTTATTAAAGACCAACATTTTAAGCAAAACTAAGCTGTTCAGGTCAAATTGGTAATGGCGGCATAAATCTGTTTTCAGGTTAACTAAACCTCGTTTAACTGAGATCTCAAAAACCCAGCCTTAGGATAAAAATGATTTAATTTATCAGACTATTGTTGAATTCGTTGCATGAAATAAAGTATAGCTGTCTGTTGCAAAGAGGACAAAAAGCGTTACATCAGTAGGTATTTTTACTATTTCTCAAGCAGGCGCGGATCTAGATTAACGGTTTAGGGGGAGGGGGAGTTAACATTTTTGAAACTTATTTAAGAGAAAACAATGCCATTTTGCTATAAAAAGTTTATTGAAATTTATTATAAAGATATAAAGTTTGTTTGCTTGTAGGATGTTATCTCTATAACCGCTGAATCGATCTGTACGAACTTTTACAGTATACTACTGATGGCCTGGGAGGTGCTATAGTTTTTTAAACCTTAAGTGGGCGGGGCACCTCCCATATAAAGACAATATATTTCTGTATATCTGTACAACGACAAGAGCTATAGGTTCCAAATATAGTACGAATGTCTGAAAATTGGGGCGTGATTGGAAAAGTGGGCGGGGCACCTCCCATACAAGGACATAGGTAATCTCCGTAACCGCTGAACCGATATTTATATAAATCTTACAGTATATAACTGATGGTCTGGAAGGTGCTATAGTTTTTTCAACCTTAAGTGGGCGGGGCACCTCCCATATAAAGACAATATATATTTCTGTATATCTGGGGGCCGGCAGAGAAATAAAATTTCCAAATTTAATAAGAATATCATGGTTATCAATACATAAAATCTGACAAATTCTGGGCGGGAGTGGGAAAGCGGGAATTTCACAAAATAGATTTCTTTATAATTGGAAACCGGCAAATTTGGTACAAACAGCTATGCCATCAATACGCAACATCAGTCAAAAAAAAGTGGGGTGGATAAGATAAATGGGCGTAACACAAAATATAATTATATATCTTAGCAAAACTGTAAGTGTAAAATGTTTCAAATAATTGGTTTTTTATTAGGGTATTCATTTAATCAGGATTTTGCTTTAATCGGTTAATCGCTCCATTAATAAACCGAGATTTTTTTTTAATCGGTTAATAATCAGTTAATATTGTTATTGATCGGTTAACCGATTAAAAAAGTTTTTTTTTATCAATTAAGTAATTTCAATCAGTGTTTAAATTGCTTGCTTTAAAATAGCAACAGTCGCACATTTTTGCTTTGTTTACATTTTTTGCAGCAAATTAAAAAACTGTGTGTCTAAGTGTTTACTTAACTCTTTGATTACGAGTCAGCAAAAGCAAAAAAGCAAAAGCAAAACAAAGAGAGTAAATAATTTGTTTAAACTCGCTATGTGCATGTACTCTGCTTAATCTGTCAGCAAAGAAGCCACTTAAGAAAACAAATTTTCTGTTGCTGTAAGTATTAAGTTTTTGATTGTTTTTTTTTTGCTTTTGATGCGCTTAAAGTCAGCAAGTTAACTTCTTTGCTGTTGCTGTCGAATTTGTTTCGAATTTTTTTGGTATTTTGCGTTTTTTTTTTTTAATAAATAGGTACATACATACGTAAATGAAACTACACGTTTTTTTAAACTAATTTGTTTATTTTGTGTTATGTAATTATGTATATATTCTAGGAAACTAACGCCTGCAACAGCAAGCAACAGCAATGAAGTCAAAAACAGCAAAGAAGTTAATACTCGCTGAATTTAAGCACATCAATTTACAGTTAAGCCAAAGCAAAAAAAAAATAAACAAAAACTTATTACTTACAGCAACAGCAATTTTTTTTTTCAAGTGGTTGCTTGGCTGGCTTTTTAAGCTGAGAACATAAACATGGTGAGAATAAATAAATTATTTACTCTCACTTTTTCTGCGTTTGCTTTTGCTTTTTGCTTTTACTGTGTTCTTTTTCTTAAGTTAAGTTAAGCAATTACAAAAACATTAAAAATAGTCAAGCATTTTTAAACACTGATTTCAATAAATAAAAATTCATAAATGATTTATAATTTGGAGTTTATTAGTAAAACCATAAAAATTATTGAACTAAAACGAGCAAACAAATAAAAATAATCATTTATCGTAGATGTTGGAAAAAACAAAAACAATCCATAATACAGAATATATAATTTCTCAGTCCTTTTCCTGGCTTTCTCAAAACATATAAAATCTTCCAAAATCTTTAAAAAATTTTCTAATTGTTTCGGTTTATTCTGTTAAAAGATTGATATGAGAAGAAACAAATTACTAAACACATACATACATATAAAAAGTTCGTGAACAAAAAGCTTTAGACAGCAAAAACTTATTTAAAATTAATATCACTGAACACCTTCTTTGTTTGTATGAAAATATATATTTTAAACACAAAACATTTGTATATGAGACGAAACAAATAATTAAAAACACAAAAAAAAAATAAGTTATAATAATACAAAAAATTAAAAATTTTGTTACATCAGTTAATCGACTGAAATTAACCGGCTTAATCGTTAATCGAAAAAAGCCAATTTTAAATTAACCGATCAGTTATTCGGGTAGTACTGAATCGGTTAACTGATTAACGATTAACCGCATGAATACCCTAGCTTTTATGCTAAAATATTTTTATAAAGTGTTAAAAGTTAGAAAATGAAAAGTCCATAATGGTTTGACTCCGGTCAGCGTGGGGACTTAACAACTAGGATGAAATAAAATATTAAAACAAAACAAAAATTTAAATTAAATGTTAAGCTAAGTTAAGTTAATATGAACTATAAAACATAAATATAATCGAAATTATATTTAAAAAACACAAATATTTGGCTACAAAATCTTTGCTATAGAGTTATTTATTTTTAATATCTATTGTACTCCCTCCCTTGTAAGCACGTATGTTCGCAACTAACAAGTATTTTATTGGAGACATTGGCACCTTTAACAGTCTCAAAGCATATAAATATTCTTAGGGCAGAAATTTGTATGCAGGGTGGTCCAAAAAAGGCACAGTAGTTTGAATAGTATGTATATCAGGCATGTGATGGAAATCGATTTAAACATCGTTTTCAGTATCTGTAAAATTGATTTATAATACATTTTGCTTTTATTTGCTGTCTTTTTTACTTCATTTTCTGTTGTATATGTTAATTAAACTATTTTTTTTTAACACAAATTTACCTCCATATACACAAAAAAAATATTTAAGGTTTATAAACCGATTTTTGTATGAAAATTTGTTTAATAAACCTTTTATTAATCAAAAATATTTCTTATGAATATGGGGGTTAGACTTAAATCCAGAAATTGATTTAAAGATTCTAAAAGCAACATAGTATGATTGGATTGGAAAGGGACATGTTGTCAAGTTTGGATTGAGCAAAGTAAATATAAATATTTCTGAATGCTGTTTATTATGTGAGTTGAAAATGGACCTGGCAACTGTGAAACATATCATTTGCGACTGCTAAACATTAGATCAGCCGCTTTATGATGAGCTAAACAATGGCAAAAAAATTAAACTAAAGAATATCGTTAAGTTCATAATGTTTATAAGACGGGAAAAATATTTAGTCTTCCCCCATGTACTCGTAATACTCGTAGTTTCCAAAAAGCGTCAGAGTGGAACATGCATTAAGTGATAGCTATTCCCAACTTATACAAAACTAAAAATTGTTTGGACAATATTGGAAGATTTTCTGGCTTAAAATGTGTTTCTGTTTTGAAGAGTTTGAGTCTTTATGAAATATTAGGCATTTTCGTAAATTCATTTTGATTTCAAATTTTTATTTGTATAGATGTGTACGAAAAAATTGTGAAATACTTCACAAAAACAATAGTAACACAATAAAAAAATTAAAACTTACTTTTCATGCAGAGCACTGATGCATTTACGAACATACCCATTATAAAATAAAATCGAATGACTCCTACAAATAAAACCTAATTAACTTTTTCAATATTTTTTTTTTATTTTCAGGCTAATAAACTTAGCAGTGACTAAACAGGTATGTTATCAATATTTTCCTTAAATAAACATGATCACAACTAAATGTGTCCCCTCACTTAAAGTTTAACGAAAAAGGTGTAGTTTGCCCTAAAAAGGGAAGTCATAAATGATATACACCCCTCATATCTTCCTAGCTGATAAAAATCTAATAGTCATTAATGTAAATTTGCAATAAAAGACACACAAACGCATGCATGACTCTTTTTTCCGAAAATGGCAGAGAAATTAAAGTGATTTATGGTTATTACATGTAAAAAACATTCAAGGGAATGTTAAACCAGCAACAAAAAAAAAATATGAATCAATTTACAAAATATCTAGGCATATAAATAACCAGGGCAAGTTTTTATATAAATGAAAATATTTTTTTTTCCAAATTTCGATATTTTAATCAGGCTTAAGTTCATTAAATTCAATTTTCATTTTATTATTTTTATGAAGAAAGGAATTTTACAACATTAAATGAATAAAAATTTATTGATTATTTTTCATTCTTGACTGAGCTGGGAATTGAACCCAGGTTTTTACGGACAGGTTGCCCTGACTAGTTTCGATTGTCACCACACAATCTCTTCAGAGGGGTTTGCCGTTTAACACTCACCGCAATTGTCGAGGGATAACTGTTATTTACGTTCCCTGTAATTTACTAAACAAATTCACAAAAAATTTTAATATGCCGTATTTATGCTTCTTTCCATTTTCTATTATATTTCTTTGTGTTTTCTAAAGGTTTTTGCCGGCATATTTATAAATATTTTTATTTATTATTAGTATTGTGGTTATTAACAATTCAATAAAATAACCTCAATACTAATTAATGTTAACAGCAAGGGCACGAGCTATATGTTTACATTTTCCCTTCAAGTTGCACTGATAAAGGTCGACAAGAAAAAGAAAGACAAAAACATGAAAAAGAAAAAATGTACTTCGGGTTTCAAGAAGAATTCTTAACAAAAAATACGAAACAACAAGGAGTAAGGAAGAACATGTAAATCAATTAAAATAGATAATCATTCATTCCAAGCAAATTTCGATCTACCAGGGTAAAATACCAATTGGTTTAAAGATTGATGTTTTACTAATGACGTCATCCGTCGTTAATGGCGGCGAGAGTGTGATTTCTGGTTTACAAAACTGCACCGTACCGAATTTAATTATGATAGCATTATTTATTACGGTTTTATGTGTAAGGGTGTCCGCGAGTAGGGCTTATATGGGGCATATGGTCAATTATGGACTGATCTTCACGAAATTTAACAGTGTGATATACAATCGAGTTTAAAGCGAGTTTGTGCAAAATTTTATATCATTCCGGGTATTATTCCACCATTTGTGATAGATTTTGTATAAAAATGATCGATTTTTTTAGGGTAGTGGTTCCACATTTTAATTCATAGTTCTGATCCTACTGAACCGATGTTATTGGATTTCAATCCGAAAGTGCTTAGGATAACTACAAGCAATTTGAGGCCAAGTTTGTTCTTTTCCTTTGAGTTTTTCGAAAATTAGCGTGTTTTCAACAGACGGACATGGCTAAATCGACTTAGAATTACTCAAGGAGCCAGAATTTATATTCTTTATGTGGTATGAGATGTATAATAAAAAAGTTGTACACGGAATGACAAACTTCGTACACCCTCATTCACCACTAGTGGTGGTGGAGGGTATAAAAAATCAGATTTATTTTCAATAAACTAAGTGCAAAATAAATTGTTTGAATATGCAAATTTGATTCTGACGGAGAAAATAAAACTGAAATTAGTTTTATTTTCTGAAATGAGTTTTATTTTCTGAAAAAAAAAGAAAACTCCTATAATGAGTTTTATATTATGACGGCGAGATAAAACTCCTCAAAAAATTTTTTTTATGACTGTGTAATAAAACTCTTTTTTAAGAGTTTGTGTTGACCTTTTATTTTTACGTTAAAAAATAACTGTTTTAGATGGATTTTTTTTTAATTCACAAAATATCTGTTTTAAAATAACTTTTTTGATATCACTTGTAACCGTTACGGTTCCTGGTAAATTATTAACTTAAAATACAAAAAATAAATTTTCTAACGTCTTTAATGAAAATGATCAATTAAAAATTTCAATGATACTTAAATTTTAAGAGATTGTCCCCATAGATGATCCTAATAAAGTCATTGAAGGCAAATAATTTAAATTTTGCTAAGAAATCTCTTGCTTAATTAAAAATATCCATTTATAAACTAATAAAGCAAATGCCATACAAAATAAGCAACAACTATTTTTTCAAGCAAATAGTTTGATGAACTTGCCCTGTATATAACAAATATTTTGCTGGAGAGAAGCGGGGGGAGGGGGAGGAGGGTCTGATATTTAAGTTAACGCCCTTGTCGACAACATTTTTAATTTGTTTAACAATTTATATAAGGAGACAGATAAAATAAAAAACACAGGCATAAAATAAAATATATTATAACATTATACACCTGCAACAACAGCAAAAAAAATCGTTTTTTAAATAGCAATAATTCACGAGCAACGAATTCTACATACACAAGTGGTAGTAGAAATGAAAATTAATTTAATTTTTTAACATTTTCAGCTTTAAAGAAAAAAAAATAGTAAAATTTTAATAAGTTTTAAATTAAAAGAAAAAGTTTTAAGACCAGCTGGGATTGTTTTTAAAAAATATTTTGCTTTGTATTTGTTGTAGTTGTTAAAGTGGTTTCTTCTATTATTGTTGTTGTTGCTTTTGTTTATGGTGGGTCTAGTAACCACATCATATAAATCTTAAATAAGAAGCTCACAAATAAGTCGACAGACAAACAAAGCAAACAACCGAGCAAACAAACACTTATGCATAAAATCATATTTATAAATATAACAAATGCACAACTATGCAGGACAAGAACACATGCACACACACACACACACACACAAACAAAAATTCACATTCAAAAACTATTCTGCATAGAAAGGATACTTATGTTTATATACATACATGAAAACTTAAATACACTGGAAGGAGAGGTAGAGTACGATGTGATCACGGGTGCAATCAGAATGATGATCTTATCATCTTTTTAATGATTTTTTTGTCAAAAATATGATTTAGGGATTTTTTTTTTCTTTTTTTTTTAAAATTATGTTTTTTTATAAAAGTTGTTTTTGGAAATACAATTATTTATTAAAAGATTTTATTTGTTGTGCTTAATTCCCTGATAAAACAACTGAGAATTTATTGGAGGATAAGCCAACTCGGCAGTTAAAAAAAGGCTAAAATTGAAAACAAAAATAGCTAGAAATGGCTAGATTTTTAAAATTCATTAAACATCATTATTTAACCCAGGAACTAAATATTTAATGATATTAATTCATATATCAATGAAATTTTGAATAGCAATTTACCTAAATCAAAAAAAAAACCTATTTTAACAAAAGCATTTTACAATTAAACTTATATTTGTTATAAACAAAACTTAACCAAAAAAGATTTATTACATAAAAGGTAACAGAAACATTTTTTTATTTAATGCGTTTTACACAAAAAAAGTAGTTTGCAGATTTTATCATCTTGTTGATCTGCATTATCAATTAAATGTATATGACGAGATATCATATCAAAACAATTTCTACGAATAGAATCCGAAACCATTGAATTTTAAGGATCGCTTTCATTTAGCCAAAAATCCCTCTTTGAAGGAACTGAAGCATAATCTTTTACAATTTGGATACCCAGAAAAACTCTTTTTTCATTGGTCCGGTTTTTGGGTTCTCTTGTCCACTATAAACTGATTTACTGTTACTTTCTTTACATAGCATTTCTACCAAGTCATCTTCAAAAACTTCTCAAAATTCACGTGGATCAGCAAGTCAGTGCAATCAGAAAGGTCGGCCTCAGTGAATATCCGTTGACACTATACATCCTCATCTTTCAACCACTGAAGCAATTCACTATTTAATGTTTTCAGGACCATACAAAGGTAAAAAATCAAAGTATGCCTCTGATTGTAGTTGCATTAGGCTTAAGGCGAATTATTATAACATCCTGCAATGTCTGTTCTAGCACTAAATTTTCTGTCTACCTGATTATCATCGACACTTGACGTCGAAGGAATTCCGAATTGAAATTTTGCATGGTTGTATAAGTAGTGCTTTCGGCAAGTTTTGCGCGTGCCTTCATCTTCATTTCTCTGGGCGATTCTATGATAAGCACCGTTAATATTTCAAGGCTGCTAAGACTGCATTTACGGTAAATGACATTGTTGCATTTAAAACGAGAAAAAGTGCATAATTGAGCGCGTCAATAAAAGAGCTCTCATACATCAGTATATGATAACGAATATACAAAGAAGCTGCTATTTTAGTTCCGACAACGAAGAAGGTTTTAAAGCGAAAAAAAATAAAAATATATTTTACGAAAATTATTGAAAAAGACATTTAAACTAGTAAAAGCAAAACATTAATGAATACGTAAATATAGTTAGTTCTTAAAAAAGAACTTTAGGAGTACTTTATTTGCATGTTTTATTAGAAATAGAATCTGGGAATTATTTCTTTTCACAAGCTACTTTATTATATTCAGGATTTTTAATTTTTCGAATTTATTCTTAAGCTAAATTTCAGTCAGTTATGTATTTTATAAAGCTTTTTGTAATAGTTATATTCCTTAAAAAACGCATTTAAACCAGTAAAAGCAAAACGTTTATGTTAATATAGTAAGCCCTTAAAAAAACACTTAATGAGTGCTATATTTGCATTAATTATGTTATTATGTTAAAAGAAGCGCTTATTGTCAGCAGAAAATAGTCCTTCAAAGCGGGATCACCCCATACAAAAATCAGGCATCCCATGCATAGTAATGAATTCATACATAAAACCTGCTTCCTTTAGAGCACATTTCTTACTGGGTCTAGCTATTTTTTTATTACGAGATGAAAAAAAAATTGCCAGATCTAGCCGAAAAATGGCTAAATTGGCAACCAGTGGTTGCCTTGGCCAGATCATAAGCAAACGTTTTTGCCAAAAATATCAGCAAATACGACTACAGAGGGAATGAGAATTGCATACACTCAGAAAGTCTGATTTGCAACGATATCAAAGCTTAAGCAAAATACCAAATATATAAAAAAGCTCACGTATAGTTTTAGAAATTAAGATAAAACTATCCATAAGCCTTTTTAACATACTTTTTTATCCAGTTCTATGTTTTGAAAATCGTTTGAGCTAAATAGCACTAACGTGCTAAAATGGCAGGCCTACTTTAGACAAACTTGAGCTTATTCACTGTACTTAACTTCCCTTTGATGAGGAGCACGATGAAAGGTGCGTTATAAAACGATTGGAGATAAAGAGAAACAGTAGTGCGATTCTGTAAAAAAATTTAACAAGAGTTTTCATTGTTAAAAAATTTAATAAGCAAATTAACGATTTTTCCATTCTGTAACATTTTAAACAACACTTGTTATCGTAAAGTCAGCTGTTTGTGTTAAGTAAACGACAACTTTTTTAGTGTTGTCTATTTATTGTTTAATTTCGAAAAAAAATTATTTAAAAAAAAATATAAGTGGAAAATGGACTTTGAATATTTTGCATTTAATTTTACAGTTAAAATGTTTTACTTCCCTTCTTTAAAGAAAAATAAATAAAATCTGTTTAGTTTTAATAATTTTATTGGTTTTTTTTTTGTATTCCTATTTATGCTTTTCGTTATTTTGCCATTTTTTTTGACAGTGATGCCACTTGACGTTAATTTTTATCTATGTTGTTAAGAACAACCCAGCAGATAATACGACTAGTCAATTCACGCGTGAAAAATATAGCCCATAAGGGACTAGGACTAGTCCAAATTTACCCAAATGTATTGAAAAAACATGGTCTATTTAACAATAAGATGTCCTAGGGCAGTACCATATAACCCAGCTTTGCATTACAGCGGAGTAGTCTTAAAACTATTCCATGTTTATACATACTCCCATTGGATTAGTTTTGAAACTACTAAGTGGTATACTCCAGAGCATTCGTTTTGAGGTCGTTTAAAAACGAAAACTTGTCGTTTAAAAACGAAGTCATGTCGTTGGACTACAAACTCTTTTTTAACAATGACATGGTCCATTTTATCTTAAATAGATCAAGTAGTCCAATATTATTTGTAGGGAATTAACAGAATCGCATAATCGTTAGTGCAAACAACACAATAGGTTGACAATTATAACAACAGTTGTTATTATTAAAAGTTACAGAATCCCACTACAGATATCGTAGATTAACAAAACTTGGAACCCATATTTATCTTAGCTAGATATTACAATTTTATTATATAATCGTTCGAAGAACACGACTACCTCCCACACATCCGTTACCCTTTAAAAAGAATATTGAGCTACAATTATCTAAAAGCAGTTGTTTAACTCTTAACTATCCTAATGGCGTTTAAATTTCTTTAAAGAATTTATTTTTTTTCTGTACAGAGTGCATATAATTTATCTGAATCTCAAAAAGAATTCTGATTTTTTCCAGTTCTTAACTTTTGTTCGTCCATTTCTCTAAGTGTTCAGCCTTCACTTGAACCAGCTACAACTGAATAATAGACAGACGTGAGTCACGCTAGTAAGAGAATAACTGTTTGTAGGGGAAGTGAATCACAAATATTTTTGCGAAAATTATGACCATCTGGTTCATTGAGGACACGAGGTAATGGGTCAACACAAATGCATTTATTTCTATGTATAAACAAATGCATGCGCATATATTTAAGCACAAACATTTATACTTATTTACGTACATACATACCAAAAGACATACATTAGAAATCCAATGCAATTTATTTCAGTTGAACTGGTAAATAAACTAAATGCAACGCTTTGCATTGCCATGGAAGGCAATGCAATGCAACCGGAGAATGTTTGGAGACTAAACAAAAGATAAGAGACATGAAAATAATGTCCACAAGATGTAAGAGATTAGAAAACAGGCAATTATATTCGTATGGCATGAAAGGAAATCAGAAAATAAGTTAAGACTTGGTTAATATGAAGAGTGACAGCGAACTTTGAACAAGAAGCAGAAATAGGAATATTTATTTTAAAACACATGTCTACCGATAAAAAATGATGGGGAGGGGGTTGGGGGTTGCCGTCGGTCCCTATTTTGCTAATATAAAACTGTTTTTCCACTTAATATTGAAGGTGTTTATCAGAAACTTTTCACAAATGTAGAATACTAGCTTAACCCGGCGCGCTTCTCTACTCCCATGTATACAAAATTAGTAAAAACAAGTAAGAGTGCTATATTCGGCTATGCCGAATCTTATATACCCTTCACAATGGTGCGATAAGAACAAAAGGATATTTATATAAATATACATATATGTATATAATATATCTGTGGCAATAAATAATAATGGCTTAAGTCGAAACTTTTTGTTTTAAGATATTAAGGGCCTAATAAAAAATGGAGCTTCCAATGAAGCAGGTTTGTAAGGGAGAAACGTTTCGCTTACCATATCGCTTACGGAAGACATGAGTTCCCACTTCGAAGCATTACATTTTTGACACAGAATGCGCTTTATTCAGCGCATATAAAAATTGGAAAATGTAACCGTTATTCCGTTATTCTTTTATATGCTCCCTTAAAAACCAGCTTCGAAGTGATGGAATGTCGTGGCTCTTAAAATTTTATATATGTATTTATAAAGAAATCGTTCACTTACCATACTGTACCTCTGTATGTCTTATTGCGTAGCGCATAAATGTGTGCTTACTTTTTAAAGCGTACCATTAGTGCTTCGCAAAATAGGAAAATGTTTTATTGGGGGTTTTGTCTAAAATAAATTGTGTTTGGTTTTTATATAAAATGTTTAGCCACAGAAAAAAATGCACATTTTTTTAGAACAAAACTGTAAATTTTATAAAAAAAGAATGTTTTTTGATAAATGTTCTGTATTGATAGCCAAACTTTTTGTTCGCAGTTTTGAATATTTTACTTTTTTACGTTCTGTAAAAAAAACATGGTGCCATTTACGTATTGAAAATTGCGTGCTGTTTTTGGTGCTGCCATTAACGTATGAGTAGTGGCGTGTTGTATTTTGCTAGCTGTTTTTAGTACTGCAATCTTCTAGTGAGTTTTTTTCCAGGGCTGTGGAATCGGAGTCGGAGTTATGTGGTCGCAGTCGAAGTACCTTCAAAAACATAAAAATCTATCCAATATTTTCTAAAATAAAAATTCTTTGAAATTGGCGATACAATATTTTTATAGAACCATTAAAACAGTATTGCATTAAAAAAAATAGTTTAAAGTAAAATAAGGATCAGTCTCATATACATTTAACATCAAAGTTAGAGTTCGAGTCGCACTTATAAAATTTCAGCAGTTGGAGTCGGAGTCGAAATTATAACTATTTTTTGTCCTGGTTTTTTTACTATTTGTTGTTGAGATTTATTTTGCTCTCTTTGTATTAAAAGTGCCTCGAATACATATTTATATTGCCTACGTTAAGCGCCATATAGTTATGAAATTACTTAAGGAAAATCGGAAAAAACTGGTTCATATTAACATACAATCGGTTTTTATACCCTTCACCAAAGGAAATAGGGTACATATAAATTTATCACTCCATTTGCAGTTTCTACAATATTGATCTAAGACCCTATTAAGTATATTGTTCTGGATCCTTATGAGTAGTTGATTTAACGATGTCCGCCTGTCTGTTGAAATTAATTTCCGAAGACGCCAGATATGAAGGGGACTTGATTAGTAAATGTTTATGTCACATATGCTCTGTTAAAGTTTTCTACTGAAATTCAACCTGATCCACAAATGGCAAAAAGATATGAGCAAAAAACCACTACTGTCTCTAATTGTATACAAAAATACTTTGTTGTTGTTTAAAATTTTAATTTTCTATATTCATATCTGCATAACGGCAAGAGATTAACTTTCCAAATTAGGTACAAGGATCTTGGTTATCAATACACAGCATCCAATTAAATGTCGGCGGGGTTTGAGAAGTGGACGTGGCATATAATATTATTATTTGTTTATACCTCTAGAACAGTATTTATATAACATTCTGTTCTTATAGCTCTATAGTGAAGGGTATAGACGATTCGGCATAGCCGAATAAAGATCTCTTACTTGTTAATTTGTATATACCCAGTAAAAGCTTCGCTTACTATTCAAAATTAATAGCTTCTTTCACTCATTATTTAGTAGCCCTCTTCGCTTCTATTTGCCTTACGTAGCAGCAATTACATAAATACTTCTTATAACGTATTATGTGTATAAGTCATAATTATTACACTGAATGAAATAATCACTTACCCTGCCTTTACACATGCAAGTAATTACTTGCAAGTAGTGTATATGTATTATCGACGAAAATGCCGAAGAAACAGCCGAAAGTTTTGCAAGTAGCTTGGGTGTTTACACAGTCAGTTGCAAGTTTATTTTTCAAATTTTCTCGAAGTGAAAACATCTTATGAAAAAAACTTTTTTGGATTTAAAAAATATTATCATGTTAACGTTATCACGAAATTGATTTAATAATTTCTTCTTTATTTTATTTATGGTCTATTTTGATGAAAATATGTTTATTATATGTTTGTTAACAAAATTATTGCAATTTATGTTTAAAAATACCATAAAGATGTGCTGCTGTATAACATAATTTTTATTTTACTATAAACATAATTTTTATTTTACTAAGAACTAGTTCTAGTAGGCATCCACGGTAACACTGTTTCTTTATTTGTCATTAAACTTGCTGCAAGTGTCAAAAATTTACTTGCAAGTTGGGCTGCAAATAGGAAAAATGTGATGGTGTTAGTAAAAATGTGTGAGTGCATTGAGTTTTTCGAACTTGCACTTGCATGTGTAAACCCCGGGTTACATGTAATGATTTACATAAGTGATATCAAAAAACAAAAAAAAAAAAAATATTTATTTTAAAGAAAATGGATTAAGTTTGCAAAATTATTTATTTTTTGCACTTTTTATAACAACTTACTTTTCGGATGCATGTGGGTAAAAAATTGATGCCATACTTTTCATGTGGCATTTAGTTAAATGTGAATGCATTCATTTTGAGACGTCCCTAGTAAAATTCGTTGGTTCTTTCAGTAAAATTATAAGTGGCCTTTTTGCTTTTTTCTAATTACACAACACATTTTTTTTTGTAGGCGAAGTTTTTACTGGGTATATATGGATATATTATTGTCAATTTCTACGATTGTCTGGGGAAATAATTTTTGCTGGCCAAAAAGAAATCTTATATTACGAAAACCTGGAGCCTTATATGAAGGAGGTTTTTTTTTTTTTTTAATATTCCTACACTAAATCCCGCGAAGCTTTTTGCTATGGAAAATGCTCCCTTTTAGTCAACTGATAGAGACCTGTCTTACAGACTGAAGTTAAGGGCAACAGAAGCCCTTGATTTAATACCATAATTTTAATGCCCCACAAGGGCCACCCCCCCCCCCCCCCTCGACCACTTCAGATTTGGAATTCTATAGGAAATAAGAGTAGAAAAATGTTCTACCACCCTGTCCACTCACTCTAAAAATTCAAAGTCATACTTGTTCACCCTAAAAAGAGTTATAGTGGAAATCTAGTATTATCCAGAGAAGACACTAAACAATAAAATTTTGTACATATTAATCTTGAAGGGGGTATTTTAAACTCCTCAAAATTTCCTGCCTTTTATTTACCAACTCTAAAATTAGTAATAAGTTTTCAATCTTAAGAGGATGTCGCATATTCTACCAGTGTGAGGGATGCGAGTGTAAATCACGCCAGAGACTCTGGTCTCTTTCACGTAAACTGGCTATTTCTCTTGAAATTAAGTAAGATTATAATTTGCAATTCTATATGTAATATATTAATTTTAAGTCCTCACCTGTATGATATCTGCAATTTATATAATCAAGTTGACATTAATTTTTGCGAAAAATTAAATTTTTCAATAAAACAAAAAATAGAATGTGAGAATTATTTCTTTCATAAGTTATTTTTATTATATTAACCATATTTATTTTTTCGACGTGCTCAATGAATCAAGTTTCTATAGCTTCAGTGATAACCACCAAAGGTTGGCTTAAGCAAACAAGTATGTGAAATATTGAGGGAATAGGACTATTGCAAGAAAGCTTTATAAATTGGAATTTGGTTCATTGAACACATTCGGAAAATTATAGTGGTTACAATTAAAATTCAAGTTTTTTATTAAATCGTAAATTTAAAATCCTTTTTTAAAACCTTTAATGCAAGAGAAAAAAAATGTTGCCTTATTTAACTTTTAAGCAAAAAGATTTGGAACAGCTCAAACAGTTGTTGATGGTGAACAGTTCAAAATCAAAATTTACAAAAACTTTTTTTATTTTAAGACAAATTTCTAATGTTCTACAAAATAAACTTAAAAAGCAGAATATCTGTTTATGTTGCTGACCAACAAATGCATATGTAAAAAGTTATATCTGGGTCTATCAAAAAAAAAAAGTTAAAGGTATTTTTTGAAATGCAAGTGAAATGCAATAATAAAATCCGAACAGACTAAAATGCATAGAAATGCTACTTTTTTCACTTCACAAACACCAAAAAGGGTACGAAAAACACATGTGTATTCACTTAAACTTACAAGCAGGAAAAAAACACACGCACACATCTACATACACATAGTAACATACAGCTTAACTTAGCACTTGTAAGACCTACAGGAATATCCGTTGTTGAAGCAAGCATATCCTTTGGCAGGATATGGGCATACGCATGCAAAGCAACTTGCAACATTTGAAAGCAAATGAGAGCACCAAACTCTAAACAGAAACTGTCGCTAGTTCAGGATGCATAAGTGTATGTGTGTGTGTGTGTGTATGTGTGTTAATAGGAGTGTACGTAACATGTAACACAGCCACAAGAAGTTTTCTAGTGGTATTTTTTGGCAACAGAGTAACAAATTCTAAACTTTATCTACAATAGTTTTATTTGTTGCTTTTTCATGCTTTTGTACTTGTATGTGTATTTTTCTTCATCATCCACATGATGCAAAGTTATAAGCAGAAAATTGGTTATAAATTTGTACCAAGAAGGATCATATAGTACTCATGCATGCATATTAAAGTACATTGTACCTTAAAATTTATATTGTTGTAATAGTAGCGAGGGACGACAACTGATTTGAGAATTTTATTTGTATGTGTATATATGAATTTATAATGTCGTATAATTTTCTAAAATGATTAATCTTTCAAATAAAGGCTTTTCTCTCCTTCGAAGAAAACATCAAAAAAAAAACTACTTGGTGGGCCTAAATGGTGAACTATTTCATTATCTCACTAACGGACACTACGTTTAATATCTGATGTAAATGTGCTCCAACCACAATGCAATATGTTAAATGTGAGTCACACCTTAACGTCAACTTAATTTTCAGTATTTGACAAATTCAACCATAGAGACGTACACAATTGTGAAGTGCGTTAAGATTGTTGAAGTCTTTTACGAATATGGGTGTTCAAATTAAAATGCATTTCGTGCACTTTGAGATTTTTTTTGGACAGCATGATCAACCTCAGTGGGTTCGCTAACAAGCAGAATTTCTGCAAATGAGAATTTAAGAGTGATTGTTAAAAAGCCAATGCAGCCACCAAGAGTGCAGTCTATGGGCTGGCTGCATCATCGGGCCAGACTTCTTCGAAAATGAGGTCGTCCAAGCAGTTACCGTTAATGGTCTTCGCTATCGCGAGATGATAATGTATTTCTTGTAGCCAGAAATTGAGGATATAGACCTGGACGATATGTGGTTCCAAGAGGATGGTGCCACTTGCCACAAAACCAACGAAACAATGGCTCTTTTGCACGTCATGGCGATGTTAATTGGCCGCCACGATCATGTGATTTGACTCTTTTGGACTTCTTTCTTTGGGGATATTTAAAAGAAAAACTGTACCTCAAAAAGCCAAGAACAATTCAAGAGCTAAAAATTGAGATAATTCAGTACATTAACGACATTTAACCTCAATTATGTCTCAAAGCTATTGAAATCACTACGGACAAGAACTCTGTGATCCAATTGTCTTATACTTCACGTTCCATAGTCCACATTTCACAGTAACAACCCTCGATTATGTGGTATAAATGTAATCTGACACACTTAGACCTAACGATCCATTGTTGAACAATGGAGTTCCATTAAACAGAACTCCCACCGTAGAACCAATCAAAAATTCCAATTAAACGCTAGAGACATCATACAATCCGTCAAATGATAAGGATCCCTTTTCGGCCAGTCGCCGCCACGCCGGGCAGGACAGTGTCAGAGGAACTGTTCTTCGTCCACCTTCTTATATATGTCATCGCTGATGCAGAAGTTATTATAGTGTCTGGCTACCATACACCGTGACTACCTTTAGGATACGTTCCTACGACAATGAGTTCTACGCACCGGAGCAACTCGCAGTTCATAGAACAACGAACAAAAGGTTTCGAAACTCAGTAACGCCTGTTATCCAGGTCTCCGCTGCAACAACAACAAACCTTTAGAACAATGTCCCGTGGTAACAAATACTAAAAGTGATACGTTCCTTTTTATCCTCGATAGTGCAGAGTACGCCCGTCGTCCTCGATCCTTAGAGATCCACAAATTAAATTTTTAAGATGCAAAAAAACCAAAAAAAATTTATAATAAAAAATTATTGCTCTGCGGGCTATGAAAATATTGTTAATTATATAATAGTCTTACATTTAATAAAAGGAATTAAGGAAAGAATTGGAGTATAGTCGTTCTCATATGAAATTTCCTTAATGGCTAAAAAAATGGGATCAAATTACAGTTTCTTAGGAAACTTTAAAACATACAAAAAGTGATGTCCAGATGCAGAAAGGACAAAATTCTTCCACTTTATTAACTTTTATTTTCCCATGCTAAAATTGTTCTTTCCTATAGACCTACAACAGTCGATTTCTTAAGATCCAGTGTAAAACTAAGGATAAGTCCTTCATAAGAAATTCCGTAATTTTAGTATTTTCTAACTTCTTAATTTTCATTTGCCGCACAGCCACATCCCTCGGATCTACATGTATTTATGTCTATCATGTACATAAGTGCAAATACATGTTAATGTGCACAAGTTCCAGTTGCATGTCTGTATTTGCACAAGCATTTATAATAAGCACAAGTACAAGTGAATTGTGTGCTCTTGTATCCTAAAAGCCATTTTTAGAAGAAAAATTTAAAAAAAAACTGAAAAAAATAACCAAATACATCAGGCTTAATTTGAAAATCTTTTAGCATTAGCAACTTTTTACCTCATTTTCGGCAACTATTACAACAAACACACCCAAACAATTTACACAAAAATTATGTCTGCATTTGATTTGTGGTCTACGAGGAAAAACATTTTTTCTAAACTTTTCATTAAAAAAATTTTGTCTTAAACAAACACAAACATCCAACGGTGGATTCAATTAAAGTAATGAGAAGGGGAAAATGAATTTCGTATTAAAAACAAGCTTAACCCGGGGCGCTTCGCTACCTCCATTGAAGTAATATTGGTAAAAAAAAAAATTGTAACAGGGGGTTATTCCGGCAGTCGTGATCGAATAATTTTTCGATTCGAAACAATTTTATTTTTTATTCTTTTAGTCAATACCAGTCAGACCACTAAGCAAAAGAGTACTTTATTAACCATTTTGGTACTTTTTATATAACCTATTTTCTTTTCTTTTTTTTTATAAAAAATATAAAAAAACAAATATATAAAAGAATTAAATATTAATTAAAATTATAATTAATATTTTCATCATTTTTTATTTTTCGAATTTATTCTATGTATTTTATAAAGCCTTTTTGTAATAGTTCTATTCCTTAAATTTTGAGGAATGACTTTGTTTACTACCAGACTATTATATTGTATTTTCTTGTTACATTTTACCTTAGCTTTCCGTTGGATAGCAATGAAGTATATTGTATGTACAGAAAAATTTACAATTATTAGACACCAGAAGAATGTAATGCATTTTCTGGTCCGCTACGGCCTTCGTCAGCATTCTTTGTGTCACACTAGATAGTGATACTTTATAAATTGAATGTATTAAACTCAACTATTTTAACAATTAGATATTGGGAATTTTTTCTTTTTATAAGCAACTTTATTATATTCAACATTTTTTATTTTTCGAATTTATTCTATGAGTTAAATTTCAGTTAAATTTCAGAAAATGCATTACATACTGCTGGTGTCTAATAATTGCAAATTTTTCTGTACATACAGTATACTTCATTGCTATCCAACGGATAGCTTAGGTAAAATGTAACAGGAAGATACAAGATAATAGTCTGGTAGTGTACAAGGTTATTCCTATAAATTTAAGGAATATAACTATTACAAAAAAGCTTTATAAAATACATAACTGAAATTTAACTCATAGAATAAATTCGAAAAATAAAAAATGTTGAATATAATAAAGTTGCTTATAAAAAGAAATAATTCCCAATATCTATAATTTATATTAATATTAAATTTACAAAATTTTGCTTAACAATATAAATATTAATTCATTATTAGTTCCCGAACAAAAATTTTATTATATTTTTTCTAGTGGTGTTCAAAATATGTTTGTTAATTATTGGTGAGTAAAAATAGGAAATTCATACTTATATGTTATACCGTCATCGAAAATATGTAGTTAAAACGCATTTAAAATGACATTGATGCTTGAAGAATATCAATATTTTTGCAACAAAAAACATGAACGATAAAGAACACTAAAGTGTATGTGTACCCTGTATATAAATGGCAGGTAGGAAATGTTTAAAAAAAAATAGCAACGCTGGATTTCTTAACAAAAAAGCATAACAAGAAAAGAGTACTAAAACTGGCGTGGGGTACTGTTGTATTTATGAAAAGAAAAAGTACTGAAAATAGTACCATAGTTCTGAATTTTCCATCACTGGTCAATACTTAACGAATCGAAAAAAATTTTTTAGTGTTGTAAAAACTCAAATAAACGCTTAACAGCACTAAAAAAATAGTTTCGGCTTATTCAGTATTCAATGACAGAATTATATATAAGATTGCTTTTGAATCGAAAAAGTATTTGAGCTCGACTGCTAGAATTAGCCCCCAGTTCTCGTATATTGACAGCGAAGAAATTTTTTCCAAATTTAGATACTTCTATTGGGGTAGCCAGATTTTATATTCGAAAAAAGAACACACCTAGTATATGAAAAACAGTACAATTAAGGAAAAAAACAGTACATCTTTTAATGAAAGCATAACGATATATTCAAATCAATATAATTTCAAAATTTTAATTCAATTTTGTTGTTACACAGGGTCTCCACCTGAGATAAGATATAAGATTTTTATATTAGCAAACGTCAAATTCAATCGCAGAGCGTATTATCTTACGTGTGGATTTCAAATAGTGTTAATATTAATATGTTATGAGACAGTTGTTATGAGAAATCTTATAACAACTTTCTTATAAGATGAGCTGTCAAAAATACACATACATACACATATATAAAACAATAATAAGCCACCATTATTAAAAGGGGGGGGGGGGTGATTTAAAACCATGTGAGATAAGGTCATGATGGCTTTAATTCTTAATTGAATGGGAGAGAAAGCCATAATGAACTTATTGCCCAACCATTGAGAGTTAAGGTCATATTTAAAATTTTGCGAAATGAGCGATATAGCCATATTTTTTTTTCGCAAATGAGAGATAAAGACATATTTTTTCGGAAAAGACATTTTTTTTATTCTTGTGACGCACGCAGGAAAACTTTATTCAGCGAAGCCACCTGCCGCGTCCTACTGGAGGAGAAAACCCGTAAGCACGGCCGCAGGCCGCCACGCAGAAAAACTTTAGTATGCGAAGCCAGATTTCAATACTTAACTTTAGTGTCTCCGGGAAGACATTTCTGCACCCCCTCATAATATAATTGCTAAAATTTATAGTGCTTTTGTTACACAAAGGTGTGCAAATTTTGCTTCATTATTATTATTACTTCTTAATTATAAAAATAAGAAAACTGTTGATTTTCCCTTTTACGGAATGTTTACACCTAATGTAAACATTTCGTAAAAGGGAAAATCTTTACCTCTTAATTATAAAAATAAGAAAACTATAAATCAATGTAAAAAGCAAAAGTTCTTCAAAACTGAAAAGAGAGATAAAGTCATTTTCTAATATTGCTTATGTGAGCTAAGGCCATGATGGCTTAATCTCCCATTCAAATGAAAAAAGGCCTTATCTCCCTATTGAATGAGAGATAAAGCCATCATGGCCTTATCTCACATGGTATTAAAGCACCCCCCTCTATTAAAATGTGTAATTTATTAATGCAAATAGTGCCAATATTGTGAAAAGTGTTTAAAACACAATATTTTAAACTAAAAAAAAATCAAAAAACTAAAAAAAAGAATAAAAACGATACAAGTTTACTGTACTAGAATCAGTCATAATTTCATATAATTATGAAATCTTATAAGATACGTGTTCCCCTTGTTTAATATTAAGATTAACATGAAGAAATGTATTCTCTCATCAGTGATGCAAAATGTGGCACAATTGGGCCATTTGTGGCACTTTTGAATGTTTGATGGCCCTGTGGTATTTTCTAATCTATTTTGGCCCTTTCGGATCAAAATTCAACTAGCTACATTTACAAATTTTTCAATGTAATTTTCTCACTGTTTCAAATACGAATTTTATTTATAACAGTGACTTGTTTGTTAAAAAAAACTTCATAATTGTATAGGCAAATCTATTTATTTATTAAATAAAAATAATTTTTTTTGTAGAATGTATATCAAGTTAGTACCAAAAATCACTTTAATTCTTTTCTCGTATTGGACCATAGCAACTCAACCGTGCAACTATATTTCAATATTTTATTCGCTTTACTGTGATTTGCGGGACGCAGCGCCTCATCAATAGCTCTACCCCAGCTTTTTTTCAGGGGCGCGACGGAGCGTCCTCTACCTATATCGCAATTGTCGACGTTTTATTTCATTGTACTGGTCTTGATTTGTTTTTAACCACAAGCCAGCATCACTGATGCTATTTGGCCACTATATACGCAGGATATTTCTATCAAAGGTGTCTTGGCCCTTTTAAATCGTCATGTTGGCCCAAAAATTAAAAACGCAAAATGCATCACTGTCTCTCATTCTTTCGACGCTATCTCAGATATTATCTCAGGTGAAGACCCTGTGTTAATATTATAAAGAAATACACTTACAAAATATAAGAACAAAGAAAAGATTTTACATTTTGTGGTGAAATGCCATCATTTGCGATTAAAAACAAACATCACGATCAAAGCATTTGATGGCCATAGTTTCATGTTCCAATGTATCTGCAAAGTTTTTAGGAAAACCATAAAAACACTGTTAACCATAGAAAAATTATTAAAATCGAAAGAGATAAATAACTAATTCAGTTCAAAAAAAAAAAAAAAAATTCTATCATTCGGTTAAGCCCTTTTATGCACTTGTTGTATGTGTACAACCAGACATTTTTAAGCCAATTTCACAGTTTATATTACCAAAATATATTGCAGTCTCTTACTTTGAATTTGCTTTTAATTTGTTCATAACTAAATGCTTTCTTATACCCTTCACCACAAGAGGAAAGGGTATATATAAGTTTGTCATTCCGTTTATAATTTCTACTATATTGATCTTAGACCCTATAAAGTATATATGCATACGTGTGTCAGAAATAAAAATTTTTTTTTGGTCTTAAGCATAATTTGAAAGCCTATCGGGTAGAGTATTTTGAGATTTTTTTCAGATTTTTCGGAAGAAGTTCAGAGGTCCCTCAAGTCGAAAACCGGGTAAGAGAAAAGTTTTCCAAGTTTGGTGCACATAGCTGGGTTATCAATTATCAACTCCTTTAAAAAATGGGCGGGATTGGAGAAGTAGGATTGGCACCTCCCATACAAATAAAATATGGATTTCTTTATATCTGGAGAATCGCAGCAGTAAAAGTTTCCGAATTAGATACAAATAGCTTCGGTGTCAATGCAATACATCTGGCAAAAAGTATGTGGGATTGGAGAAATAGGCGTGGCACAAAACACATTTCTTTACATCTGCAGAACGGTAGCACAAAAATTTTCCAAATTTGGTTCACATAGCTGTGGTGTCAATACACAAAATCCGTCAAAAAGTTGTTGTTATTGTAAACATGGACGTGGCACCTCCAATACAAATACAAAATAGATCCGTAGCAGTAAAAGTTAAAAAATTTAGAATACAAAGTTTCGCTACCAATACAAGACATCTTCAATATATTCGGTATTCATTAATATAAATCTCTGTTCTTATATCGCACCATGGTGAAGGGTATAAGTATAAGATTCGGCATAACCGATTATTGCACTTTCGCTGGTTGTTTTACTTTTAAAATACAAAGCTTCCCCAAAGACGTTCGGTGCATGAAAGTACTAAAATAATTGCTTTTTAAAACTATTTTTATCACCCATGTTGGTGCATATATCAAATTAATTTTTCTAGTTTTAAACAATTTTTAATTTATTTAATCCAAACTTAAAATTGTTTAAAATTTTCTCCCCATATTCATAAACGATTATTAAAATTTAACAAACATTTATTAAGGAAAACTTTCAGAGAAAAATAGCTATGTTAACCTATTTTGAATTAAAAATAAATTTATTAATAGGGCAACTAGTTATTTTCCTTATTGGAATCAAACAAGGTGTGTTATAGTAACAGCACAGAAAAATTAAAAATTGTATTCAATCACAAACTTCGTAGAATCAAGCAAAGAATTTGTTGATTTTGCACCTATTAATTAAATGATTAAATTGATTACTAAAAATTGTGAATTTTTTTTTCAATAAACTCAATTTCTATTTTGATTAGAAAATTGATAAAAAAAACAACTTTGCCATTTCAAACAACGTGTTAATTGATTCAATTAAAAAAAAATAATTTACAAAAAATCTATATTTTATTCAATTACCTCAGGTTATTAAATTTAATTAATTAAGTTATCACATTGAGCAAACAAATACTAAAATTATTTCTTCGATTCAATTAAAAGTTTTATTTAAAATGTAAAATTCAAATTTTAATTAAAAATTAATTTACTTTGTTTCTTATGGCTAGAAATAACACTTTGTAATTTTTTGATGATCGGTCCATATTTTACTATTGGGTCCATAAAAAGCTAACTTACTTTTCCAGTACATTTGGAAACATTTAATGTAACCGTTCTCCTAATTTAATGTAATTTATATTGTCTTTGTATTGGAGTTGCAACACCCACTTGATAATGTTCAAATATTTAAGGCCATGCCAAGCGCCGGGTAATCGGGAAGTTAGTGTAAAAATGTCAGCGAAATCGTCTAAGTAGTCTATTAGAAGTCTATAGGCAAGCAAACAAACAAATCCGTTTTCATTTTATATATAAAGATAGAATGCCCCAGCTGTTTTCCTATATAATTTGTATTTTATTTTTTAATTGGCGAATTATAGCGAAAATTTGTTTATTAAATCCCTTCCCTCTAGGTTCCTTTTTTCCTCTTTGTATATGTAAAAATGATTGCATATTCCCCTAAAAGTTATTTTCTCTTATGTAGTGAACACTTGTAAGAGCGTTATAAAATGTATGCATACATGTGTGTGTTGATAATTACTTTTCTTATTTCTGTTCGTTGTGGCGTTAATTTTTTTTGGAAACTAAACATTTTTTTTTATCACAAAAAGAAAAGTAATTGAGGTTTAATTTAAAAAAAAGCAACAAAAAACACACCAGGTAAAATGTACCTATAACAGTGTTTGCCTAAAATATAATTATGTAGTTTTGTTAGAGCCAAACCAAACTGTTGACTTGCAAGAGAGGAAGTTCCATATTAACACAGGGACCGTAACGATTAAATTCTTTCTAATAACTTTGTTTTTAAGTCCAGGAACTGCAAGTAATTTTAGTTTTCAAAATTTAACTTAAAAAGAATTTATCAACCAGGTTCTTGAATTTAAATTCAAATAAATTTTATTATCAAAGTTGTTTTTGGGAATACAATTAAAATATTTTGTTCGTTGTTCTTAATTCCCTTTTTTTTAAATTGACAAAAAGTACTGAAATTTATTGTTGGAGGATAAGTGTGATCGAACGATTCGCCCATAATTGGATCTGCCGAATGGACCATCTCAGACGTTCTCAAGGCCAACATTTCCAACAGTAAATTCCATAAATTGTTCTTTTAACCGATAATAAAAATTTTAAGTTTACTTTAAAATTTATGTGTTTTGTTTTACGCCACATTTGCAAACCGACTTATTTATATATATATATATATATTGGTTGTACAAATAAGTTATGGCTGGTATACAATGGACGCCTTCTCAGCTTATATTAATGACGATAGAGTTCTTAGGCCGTAATCATGTACAACGCAACGCCAAAGAATTACATTGAAAGTAAAAACAATGACATAAATATTTTGCAATTTTATTAAAAGATTTTGTTTGTTGTGCTTAATTCCGTCTTTAAATAATTGATAAAAAATACTGAAATTTATTGTTGGAGGATAAGCTGTTCCTATGCGCATTTCACTGGTTGCTTAGGCCAGATCATCAGGAAACGTTCTCCTAAATAATTTTAGAAAAGCCAAAGCTATCAGCAAACAAAACTACAGAGGGAATGAGAATTACCTACAAACACTCAGAAAGTCTTGTTTGCAACGATATCAAAGCTTAAACAAAATACCAAACAATAAATCAGTGATGAGTTTTATCTTTTCTTACATTTCCCGCTACAATTATTTGGAATTCTCCCAACATTAATTGTAGTTGTAAGTGGGGTAAAGAAAAAACATATTAAAAACAAAAACAAAGTGCTTTTATTGTTTTCGCAAGAAATCAATATATAGCTTTGGCTTTTCTAAAATTATTTAGGAGAACGTTTCCTGATAATCTGGCCTAAGCAACCAGTGAAATGCGCATAGGAACAGCTTATCCTCCAACAATAAATTTCAGTATTTTTTATCAATTATTTAAAAAGGGAATTAAGCACAACAAACAAAATCTTTTAATAAATAATAGTATTCCCACAAACAACTTTGATAATAAATTTTGCAATTTTGTTTTTGCTTTCTACAGAAATTCATGTACCGTTTTAAAAATTTCAACGCCTCAAGCGATGCAGCGTTTGAAATTTTAAAACGCATTGTGAATTTCTGTAGAAAGCAGCAACAAAATTACAAAATATTTATGATTTTGTTTCTGCTTTCAATCTAATTCTTTTTTGATTAGGGCCTCAATGTTTTGGTGATCGCGTGGTGGCACTGTTTTTAAGAACTTAAAGATATTGATGATATTTTAAAGGCCATAGTGCATTACTAAACTATTTCATAAATTGTTGCCTTTTCTTTAACTTTAAATGGAGTTTGAGCTACTGACAGGTCTTTCTATGTCCGGGTTCTTAGTAATATCACATTATTGTCTTCATTGTATTCAGTCTTCATAACATCGCCATTTCTTTTGGTGCGTCGATAATTTTTTTGTTTAGCCAACACGAAAAAACTGTTTTCTAATTTATTAAATTTAACTTGAAGAAAAAAGAGTCATCCAATTATCCGACTACATTAATTGAAAATATGGTTTGATACTTGTAAATTACAAATTGAAATAAAAATTATCAAAAATTGAGTTAAGTTTTAAAAGTTATCAAGTTTAGCAAAAATGGGAGATACGGAAGTCCAATACTATTACAGTTTTTATATAAAGCTGACGGTAGTGAGAATATTGTGTAACTGCATTGGTATTGAAAAGTGAAGCTGGCCAATATTGAAATCATCTCATTAAGTTACTGAATAAGTTGCAGTGAACAACTCAAAGTATTTCATAAAGAAATTTTGTATTAAATCTTAGATAACAATTAACAAGTAAAAATAGTAATTAAAAGTGCATTGAGCCCGGAATCACTTAAGCAAACTTAAAAAAAAGGGTTAAACTTCCAACTGCTTTGAGAAGTTTATACAGCTTTAGAGGAGTATTCCATTTTATTTCTGCAAATTTATAGTAAATTAGTTTTAATACTATAAAAAAAGAACGAGAATCGAAAAGAACTTAAGAATTTAATGGCTTATTAAATTTTCCAACTATAACTAAGTCTTTTTGTGCATTCAAGTGTTGTTACACATATACAAACTTTAACAGAGAGAAACTTATAAGTGACACAATAAACCGGAAACTTTTGCAATTCAAGTGTTGAAGAAAGAAAAAGATTATATAATGAACAAAGGCCGCAGATTAGAAATCTAAAATCCAATATTGTGAAAAAACTTAAATAGGGAACACTTTTAAGATCCAAAAAGTTAAACGCTCTTACAATCAAGTAAGTATCGTGTGATTCATCGTGAGGTTTGATTTATAATGTTAAATAAGACACATAAATTTGAAAAAGAACTTAAAAATAAAGACAATCTATGGCATTTAATTTTGGAAAGTTATATTATAGAAATATTGGCCATGACTACGTCTGAGATGGTCCATTCGGAAGGTCCAATTTTGGGTGACTCGATGAGCATAGCGACTCGTATCTCGCGAATAACACGAGTACTGTTGGCTTCCAAAGCGTCAATCGTAACTGGCTTATCCCTGAAGACCTCAGACTTTACATTTCCCCAGAGAAAATAGTCCAAAGGTGTAATATCGCACGATCTAGGTGGTCAATTTACCGTAGCAAAGCGTAAAATTAAGTGCTCACCAAAATTATTCCTCAACATTGTCATTGTTTCAAGCGTTGTATAGCTCGTAGCGCCGTCACTTAAAACCAGAGATCACCGAGACCATGCGTTAGAATTTCAGTAAGCAAATATTCCGTTATTATGGTGCCAAGCTGCTGAGAACGACAACAAATCGATTTGACAATGTCTTTGCGTACAGTCTCAGCTACAGTTGCTATATTCACTTTATTGCGTGCTGGATGTGGTCTCACCAGTCGAGTTTCATCCACTAATGCAAACTGGGACTCAAATTTGCGTATGGTGTTGGCAATAGTGGTTTCAGTAGGTCCTATATCTGTACCGTAAAGTCCTCGAATCGCACGAAAAACCTTTCTCACAGGAAGCTGATTTTCGTAATTCAGCTGAACAATTTGGAGACGCTGTTGTGTTGCAAGTCTTTCCATTATGGCTTGCACAACTATACTGAACAAAAATGACAAAGCAGTTTGATATGAGTAACGCGTGATCTGTAAAAAAGAATATTGAAAATCAAACCTCACGATAAATCACCTTTTATATTGAAATTTTAAACTCTTTAACTTTAATTTACTACTTTCTCTATTCGAATAGTGTGTACATTTAAAATATTGTTTTGTTTCAAAAATTAATTGCCACCCTGTTGACATGACAGCAAAATTTACAATTTATATAGCTCAAACAGATATTAAGTTTAAATAAAATGTTACTTTAAGATGATGAACTGTGATGATGTTTGTTTTGTGATGATGATGGTTGTAGCCCTTCAAAATGTTTTTGTGGCATGATACTCCAAGAATTGCAACAGCAATAATACACTCAAACATACTTGTAGCATACAGACAAATAAAACAATCCAACATTGAAATAGCAGAACAAAAAAAAAAATATGCAAGTGATGCTGTAATAAATACTTCAACATGCAACATTCTTGCAACAACCATAGAATCAACAGCAACAACTTCTGCTGCAACAGAAATAGCAGCACTTACAAATAAACCAAAACTGGGGTCACGTTCTAATGTTGTAAAGTGGCTTCAAGGCAAGTTGCAACTTGGTATGATGTTTGTTTGTTTGTTTCTAAAGGGATGATAATATTTTCTATATGTACAAGAAGTATAAATATTTCTTCCTTTTTTTTCTTGTTTTTTGTTCTTAAATTGATATACTACTTGAGATATTTGTAGATATGTATACATATTTGAATCTGTTACTCCGTTTCGGTTTCAAGAAAGTATAAAAAGATTTTAGTTTTATTCTCTTTTTATTTCAAATGTAACAGAAAAGAAATGTTGCAAAAGTTTATTTACAAAGAAATTGTTGGTTATTTCTTAGGTTTCTATTTCAATCCTTATTTTATTTATTTTTGTCTGAAATTGTTAAAATTTATTTAATTTAAGATATACTTTTTTTGAACAACAAAAACGAATTTTTTCTGATTTAGCAAATAGAGTTGTACAAGTTGTCTGTGGGTCTGCACGCAACAAATTTATTGTGGTTTTCGAGTTAAAGATTATTTTTTTTTATTTTTTCTATTTTAATACATAACACAAAAAATTGTTTGATTATTTCAGAAAAGAAACAGGAATGTCTGAAAAAAACTTCTTAGTTTAAACCAGTAAGAATAATATATTGGGCTATACTGAAACTTTGAAAGACAGAAAAATGTTTCCCAAGTTAAAGCATTAATCAAAAATAATATGAGTTACTTATAATTAAAGGTTTAATCAAGTGAATTGAACATTTAACCAAGCGAATTAAAAGTTTAATTGCTGCTATTAATTTTCACCAGCTAACAAATTAATAGTAATAATTTAACGTTAAGATATGCAAAAGTTTAAGATAAATTGTAAGAGACAGTTATATTATATTCACAGAAAAAAAATAAAAATTGATTTTAATTAAAAAATTTGTAATATTAATTAAAAAATTAATTAAATTTTTATCAATAATCAAATTAACTGTACCAATTAAACTTTAATTTCACTTGATTTAACGTTTAATTCACAATCTTTTCCCGGTTAAAGCTTAAATCAAAAATAAAATGAGTTGTAATTAAAAAATTGAATCAAGAGAATTTAACGTTTAATCAAGTGAATTAGACGTTTAATCAAGTGAATTAAACGTTTAATCAAGAGAATTAAACGTTTAACCAAGTGAATTAAAAGTTTAATTGATACTATTAATATGCACCAGTCAACAAATTAATAGTAATAATTAAACGTTAAGATAGACAGAAGTTTAAGATAAATTGTAAGGGACAATTATATTCACATAAACAAATAAAAATTGATTTCAATTAAAAAGTTTGTGATATTAATTAAAAAATTATTAAATTTGTATCAATAATCAAATTAACTGTATCAATTAAACGTTAATTTCACTTGATTAAACGTTTAATTCACAATTTTTTCCCGGTTAAAGCTTTAATCAAAAATAAAATGAGTTTTAATTAAAAATTGAATCAAGTGAATTAGACGTTTAATCAAGTCAACACATTAATAGTAATAATTAAACGTTAAGATATGCAGAAGCTTAAGATAAATTTTAGGACACAATTATATATATAAAAAAAAATAAAAATTGATTTCAATTAAAAAAATTGTGATATTAATTAAAAAATTAATTAAATTTGCACCAGTAAGCAAATTAGTTGTATCAATTTAAAGTTTAATTCACTTGATTAAACGTTTAATTCACTTGATTAAATTTTTAATTAAAACTGGCTTTATTTTATATTAATGCTTTAATTGGGAAACAACTTTTTCTGTGTACCCTTTACCGAGGGTAAGAATATTTCATATATTCAGGAGGCTTCAAGTGGGATCTATTAATGATGAGCTCTTCCTTATAAAAAACTGACCTCACAGTATAATAATTTACTGCGGTTTTGGGCGTTTATTTCAAAAGTACGCTTTATATAGTAAATGATTCGTTTCGTATTTAGGCGTATTAAAGTGATTTGCAGGAGGAGGTTTTATATTGGACTTATGGTAAATTATGGGCCAATCATAACAAAATTCGGTATGTAGTCTATAAAAAACAAATAAGAACCAAAAAACACATCTTTACCGTTTTGTGAGTTTTAAAGTGCTTTGTATGCGGCCTATAAGGTGATTACCAAAAATGTGCAGGCTGTTTTTTCCAGCCGTATATAAATTAATTTGAACACTTCACTATATTAATGTATATTAGACCGACTCAAGTTGCATGGAGCCGCAAAAAGTGTTTTAGTTACCCCTCTGAAAATAAAGGCTGATATGTTTCGTGATGATTCCCAAAATATTTTGGTTCTAGCGTTGACCATCCGTGAGCTGGACCATTTTTAAAAAAGGTACTTTTTCAGTTTTTCTAATTTTTTTGCACTTTGCTCCAAGACGACATAAATAAAATTTGGCATCATCGAAAAGAGTTTTTGAAGCAGCATCCAATGGTATATAAAACTTGACCACCTGCGATCTACTTATTGAGATATTTAACTAAATACATATTTTCGTTTCGTTGTTTCATACAAATTCTACGTATTTTTTTTATTAATTTTATATTTTTTCATGTATTTTTCACATTTTGATAAATTGAAAAATGAAAAATTTGTATACCCATATTGCCTATATATGAAAAAAAGATAAAATATATCGCGATTTTCGCGTTTTATGTGAAAAATTACAAAAAAAAAATTAATTAACATTATTTAAAAACAGATTCAATATGAAAAGCAGAACATTACTTCCACATACGTAGAAATTTTATTTATGTCGTCTTGCAGCAAAGTACAAAAAAATTCGAAAAACTGAAAAAAGACCTTTTTTTAAAATGGTCCAGCTGACGGATGGTCAACGCTAGAACCAAAATATTTTGGGAATCATCACGAAACATATCAGCCTTTATTTTCAGAGGGGTAACAAAATCACTTTTTTTTTTTTGAGTCACTCTAATGTATATATATTATACATACTTTATATATATTGTATATTTGTCGGTTTTGGGCGTACATACTTAAATTATTTTGAGAGTGGACTTTATATGGAATCTATGCAAAAATATAGAATGGTATGCCTGTTGAAATATACAGGTGGCATTACTACTCATAATGGCGAGTTTTGCTCTTTAATTGTTTGTCCAATATTATGTTAATATTATGTTTTGTTTATGTTCGCGGAGAGAAACAAAATTTTTCAATACCGTCACCTTTACCAAAATTATTTTTAACGAACATTTTTAACGGCAACCACTTTATGGTTAGTTTAGTCCTTTATCAAGAAGCCAAAACCATATAATGGTTGCCTCTAAACATGTTATATTTATATATGACGATACACAGCAAAATTATTTAATTTCTCCTATCACCAAATTTGTTTTAAATTCATAATATCAAGCAAACAATTTTTTGATTTTGCACCTGTTACCAAAATGATTATATTGATTACTAAAAATTAGATTTGAAAGTGATTAATATTTAAAAGTTTTTAAATGTGAAAAACGAATATCCGATTAAATTATATTATGAACCGTTTAGGGCTTTATTAACTTATTTTAAATTATCTCATTTCCCTGCTTTATAATATATTTATATTTCACTTGCAAAACATTTGTGTCAAATTTGTTGTTGTTTGGGCACATTGAAAACAATTTGCATTTCCTCCACAAAGGGTTCTGCCCTAATATTTTGAATAACATTTAAAATTAAACAATTTTTAAAATGTGCTAAAGTGCAAGTGTACGCACATTTATCTGCATATTTATTTATGTGCATAAGTTTGAGTGAACAACTAACAGGAAAAAGAATTAAGAAGGCCCTTTAGAATGCCTTCTTTATCTGTTTTAAACGTTGCTTGAAATTATTATATGTATATCATTCGTATCTCTAATAAACATTATGAAAAAGAGAAGGCAAAACTGTCATATTTGCGGCAATATTTTAGTTTTTATGTTGATATTATTTGATATTAAAAAGTACCATAGTACTTCCCTTAATAATTTTATACTCTCAAAGCTTTTTTTTTTTTTTTTTATACGGCCATGAAATCACGTGAAATTTAAATTGTTGGATATTTTCAATAAATTGAATGCATCTTGTCCTGATTTGAAAAGAGGTAGTGGTACAGTTTAGTGGACCTTAAAATATGAGGCATTTAAAAAGAAATATTTTTATAAACTTTAAACACAGAAAAAATTTCCAATTTTTTTCGATTTCAATTTCACGTGATTACGATTTCCAGAACATGGCCGCTATTGAAATAACACACCGATTGTAAGAATATTTTCTAGCTCTTAGATGAATCCTGGTGCTTTGCTTATTAGATAGAGACTGTTCTACTTGCGCTTGACAACAATTTTATTTTGAAGTAACCCCAATTTATCATCTTCGAATTTATTAAACTGACCTGGGCGACTTATGTCATTCTTATCAAAATCAACACTTCAGCTGCACTTAATTTTTTTCAAATTAAATAAGTTAATCTCAACTTTCTGCAAATTAACTGCCGTAAAAAGGTCATTCAGACTCGCGGATGAGTACAGTGTTTCCAAGCTGAGATCCTAGTGATCTGGAGGGCGACGGAGGTGATACTGAATCACATCGTTGGTGAATCTAAGGTGACAATTAACGTCGAAAGTCAAGCAGCGCTTAGGGCAGGGCATTGACGAAATATACGGTGCGATCGTGCCTGGTCGCTTGGTGAAGGGGTGCTCTAAGGGAACTCATGGAGGTATTTAAATTAAGGCTGTGTTGGGTACCCGGACACTGCAAGGTGGATGGCAATGAGGTGGCGGACGAACTCGCGAGAGCGGGTTCGAGTCGGAACTTAATGATAAGAGACGGGGGGTAAAGTTCCCCTATGTCACTACTATGAGGTGATACGGGAAAGACTCCGTAATGACGTTAAGCGATCCTGGAGAGACAGAACGGATCGCAGGGTGTCAAGGGCACTATGGCCTGGATTGAAAGCAGGGGCAGCCAAGGTTCTGCTAGAATTGGATAGGAGTGGTTCTTGACGGTTCATTGTTTTGTTAGGGCTTTTACTAGTGAATGTAACAATGCCATACCGGACTTCTGCAGATTATGCGATAATTCTGAGGAGCTAGAGATGGTTGAGCATGTACTGTGCCACTGTCCTAGGATGCAGGGTCTCGGACAGAAATGGTTGGGGGAAAGATTTCACGATGAACTGGGGTGCATTGCCGGATGTAATCCAGTCGATTAACTGCGGTTTGTCAGGGAAATAGGACGGCTGTTTCTATTGAGGGGACTGTAGAGGGAGTAACTTTCCTGCGTCGTACCTAATAATATCTTTTACTCTATTGAAGTAATTTTTAAACAATTTATTTAATTGATACAAAACTACTGATAATTTTTTCTGTGCAAATGAGTTCTCCATTCTTGAGTTTGGAACAAGACTGCTAATATTTTCAAGGACTATAATGTAATCTTTAAAGGACTTCCAAGTTAAGGCCTTTTTACCTCAAACCAATGATAGTCAGTATTTAGTTGCGTTAAGCTGTTTCCCCTAAAGTTTTATTTCATATTTTTTTCTGCAAAACAGACACTGTTTAAAATTTATATTAAACGAGCTGTAAATGCATAAAATACATGAAGAAATATGACTGCATAAGACCAAAAAAAAAAAACAACAATCATAAAAAAGGTTAAATAAAAAAAATGGATAAAAAATGAAAAATAAAGAAAATTTAACGTCATGTTAAAAACTACTTATGTGAGGTAATGACGTGCATAAGAAATTACTTTCTTGCAATTTTACGTTTTATTCCTTTTAGTTACACATACGTACACACATACATACACACACACACGCACACACGCACACACAAACACACACACGCTCGCGCACGCACACACACACATCTTTATATAGAGTAAACGTTTAGTTGTGTGCATTCGTACACTACAACGAGTGCAATTTCTTTTTCTGAATAGGGATATACTAAAGATAATTCTTGAGTGTATATGTGCTCAATGGTGATGTATGGGTGTGTTTATTCGTATGTGCAAATTTTTAAAAGTATGCGTTACTAATGGTTACAAAGTTGTATTTAAATGTTTCCTTTCTTTATACATATTTTCCAATGTTAAGAGATGTGTTTGCAGGTCCGTCTGTCCCTCCATCTATACATACTCGTACATAAACATTATCACTCTCTCATGTATGCAATTTTGTTCGGCATTAACTGACAAAAAATAAAGAATATACTTTTCTTTTTTTATATAAATTTTTTTAAACTTGTTTCACATTTCGTTTTTTGTTACTGTTGCTCTGTGTTGTTTTCTGATAGTATTTTTTTTTTCTTCTTACGGAACATCAACGGAAATTATTGTAAATCTTTAGTTGAGTGAAAATCGTTTTAAGAGCAGTAGTGAGAAGAAAAGAAAAATAAGAAATATAAATTCTTTGAAAGAAACGTGCATTTAATTCAAATGACTTTTTGATTGTTAAACAGCAAAGAAATAAAAAAAAAAATACGAATGAAAAGGAAACAAGAACTGAAACTTAAACTGTAACAATAAACTAAAAGTCTAAGTCATCTTAATGTCAAGCTAAACTAGGGGATCAAATAGTATCTGTTTGTTAGTTTTACTTTTCAAAATTTAAATTAGGACAGAATAAACTGCAAGCTAATGTAAGTGGCATTTTAAAAAGACCTTTAAAGTGCTATTTTTAAATTTTTAAAGACTTTGAATTTTACCTTGAAGGATAAAGTGTAGAGCTATCTTATATTACTCCCTTCCTTCTCACCAAGAACCACGAGAAGTTAAACGTAGTGCTCGCAAAGATAAAAGAAAAGCCTAAGCCGATGATGTGGCAAAAGAAGCGCAAGTTGCGTCAGAGATCTTCATTGCATAACAACGACCTCTAAAATATAGTTTTGACTAAATGGTTAAATCAAAATGAGATCAAGTGGCTGTTTGGAGCTTATATTCGTATGTTTTAATGAAATTATTAAATGTACAATATAAAAATCCTTTACTTTAATTATAATATTATAAATATTGATGTATTGGAATGCAATTAAAAAAAATAAATAAATAAATAAACATTATTCAAAGATGCTCTCAAAAACAGTACAATCCACTGGATAAATATTTAGATGTCAGGTGCACTGCTTAAGAATGGATATGCCCTCAAATAGCACACGTCTTGCTGAAGTAATTGAAGCCATAAAACTTTGAAAAATAAAAAAGCTCCTGACATATCATTCCATCAGAGATGCTTAAATCCAATCCTCAAGTCAGTGCCTGTTCTCGGAAACAGAATGCTTGCACGAGCAATTCAAGGAAGGCATTATCGCTAAAACTCCCAACAAGGAAAATATTTGAGGGTGTGGAAACTGGAGGGGAATCAATCTTCTAAGCCTGTTTTAGAAAGAAGTTGCAGAAATCATCGTGAATCCTATTGCTCCACCCATTATTGTCCCCGACAACCATATTATAGTTAAAGTAGTCGTCCATTAAGAAGTCACAACCATATTATGGTTACTGTTTGAACATAAGTCATCGAAAATAAAATTAAAAACCGAAAAACCACTGTTAACGACGAACCAAGAAAAATGCCTTATATGTAATGATTGATTTTAAGATGTGTTTTATTCAAGTAACTTTGTGACAATGTTTTAATATTAAATTGTAACACTTGTTTTAAGCGACAAAAGAAAAGAAATGCAAAGAATGCAATCCCGTTAGGATTGTATGTATGCGAATTACATGAGAGCAAAAGTAAGTATATAAGAAATAAAAAATTGGAAATAACAACAAGGTATTTAAAAGACTTAGATCATTTAAAATAAGATACAACAAAGAGGTACATTTTATGTTAATGAATTTGCTATTTATATTTTGACGGAACATACTGCCCCCATTGAAAGGCACTTTCAATTAGCTTCGGTAGGTAGAGGTGCAACTTTATGAATTGATCGTCGAAGAACTCCCTTTGATGTTTTCAGGTCAACTACTCTCACCTTTCCATCACGGCCCGGGAAAGCTTTTATGATGCGGGCAAGGAGCCACTGCTGAGGAGGAATGTTGTCTTCATGGATGATGACAAGCGTACCTTCTTTCACATTTTCGGAACCCTTTAACCATTTGGATCGTTGTTGTAAATTTAAAACGTAGTCTCGGACCCATTGTAACCAAAATTGTTGCTTAAGATATGTAACAAGTTGCCATCGCTTCAAATAGTTGATATTTTTGTAGCCTTCTAGGTTTTCGTCTGGTAGCGCCATTAAAGAAGAACCAATCAACAAATGAGCAGGTGTTAAAGCTTCGTTATCATTCGGATCATCAGATCTTTGTTCCAAGGGTCGAGAATTTAAAATAGATTCAACTTCGATGAGTATTGTTTGAAACTCTTCATATGTTAGGTTTGCTTGAGCCATGTTTTTTACGAGAAGTGTTTTTGTTGATTTTACGGCGGACTCCCACAAGCCACCAAAGTGGGGAGAACGAGGAGGAATGAAGGAAAATTTAAAGCCAGTAACTGCGCTGTAGTTCATGAGCCTCTTGACATTAGCATCGTCGAAAAAGCGTTGTTTTAACTCTTGAAGTTTGGAGCTAGCGCCAACAAAGTTTGTTGCGTTATCACAGTACAGCTTTTGAGGTATGCCACGACGACCTATAAACCTTTTAAGACATAAAAGAAATGTATTAGTTGACAGATCTGAAACTAATTCAGTATGAACAGCTTTAGATGAAAAACAAACGAAAATAGCTACATATGTTTTATAAGGAGCTCTTCCTCTAATACGATAAGATGTGTAGAAGGGGCCGCAAAAGTCTACACCGGAAACGAGAAAAGGTCGTTGAGCCTTAAAGCGATCTGCAGGCAGATCGCCCATTAATTGTTGTGCTAATCGAGGATTGTATTTAAAGCAGTGTACACAATTTCGGACAACTTTTCTTACGACTTCTCTGGCGTTGATTACCCAGACTTGTTGACGAAGAATTCCAAGTAGGGCCTTGGAACCAGCATGTAAGTGTTTTCGATGCAAATATTCGATGAAAAGTTTTGTGAAAGGATGCTCTTTTGGCAGAAGCGCAGGGAATCTTGTTTCATACGATAATGGTGCATTTGCTAGCCGACCGCCTACACGAACGATGACTAATGTTGAATGGCAGCACTGTATTTCGTCTAGGAACGGGGCCAGCTTTTGTAGGCTAGGTTTTAAATTTTCCCGCTTGTTGAGCAAATTGATTTCTTCCTTAAACATTGACTGTTGAATGTTGAATACAATTCGATAAAACGCTGATTGTAGTTCTTCAGCCGTCACAAATAGATTTCGCTTTTGTTTGTCGAAAACACGATGAATATAGACGATGATGCGAAGAATACGATGATACGATGAATGACGAGAAATTAGATGATCAATGATTGATTTAACGACGATAGTAGTTTTGAAAACTGTTTTTCTCATTTCTTGCTGCGGTAGCTCTATATTTTCAATATTGCCCTTTGGCCAACTTGATTCTGGTTCTGATAGAAATTTAGGACCAGTAAACCATATTGTATTACTAAGCTCGCTTGCAAGACAACCCCTTGAGACCACGTCGGCAGGGTTTTGTTTTGAGGGCACATGCTTCCAAAAAATAGTGTGAGTTAAGTTTTGGATTTCTGATACTCTATTCGCGACAAAGCAAACATAAGACGATGAGTGATTAGTGAGCCAATTTAAGACAATTTTAGAGTCGGACCAAAAGAAAATTCTGTAGGTAAAACGATCAAATTTAGATTTGATTTTATCCCAAGTTCGACTGAGCAACAAGGCGGCGCAAAGTTCTAAGCGAGGTAATGATTGATGAACAACTGGAGCTACTTTTGATTTTGCGATAAGTAAAGTTGACTTAAATTCGCTTTTATCAGCAACACGTATATAAATACAACAACCATATGCCAATTGAGAGGCATCTGCAAAGCCATGAATATCAAATCTTGCTTGCGAAGTGGTTCCTACAAATCTTGGTATTTCGATATTGTTTATGTGTGAAAGATTTTGCTCAATTTCTTTCCAACGATTTGACAGGCGTGAGTTAAGTGGTGCATCCCAATCCAAATTTTGCTTCCACATTTCTTGAAGTAGAATCTTGCAAGAAACAACAATTGGGCTAAGTAAACCGAGAATATCAAAGATTTTTGCCACAGTTGACAAAACGGATCTTTTTGTTGCTACTTCGAGAACTGTTATGTCAAAACGAAAACAAAAGACGTCATCTTTGGGCTTCCATGACATCCCAAGTGCTTTGGTGATATACTCGTCACTTGGGTTTAAATGCATTTCACCATTACTAGGAGCAATATTTGGGCAATTTGAATTCCATTTCGACAATTGAAGACCTGCTTTTTGTAAGAGTTCTATGGTTTCAAATTTTTTGGCTGATAGCTCAAAAATATCATCTGCACCCGTGAGCAGATCATCGACATACAGATCCTGCTTAACGGTTTCAGAGCCGATAGGAAACTCATTCCTGTAACACTCGGCAATAAAAAACAAACTTCGTACAGCGAGAAATGGAGCAGCTGATGTGCCATAAGTCACAGTATTTAACTGGTATAATATTATTGGATCATCTACATTTTTTCTCCATAAAATTAACTGAAAATTGCGATCACTTTCGTCTACTAAAAACTGTCGATACATTTTGCAGATGTCAGCTGATAGAGCTAATTTGTTTAATCGAAACGATAAAATTGTTATTATGAGCTCCTGTTGAATAGTTGGGCCAATCATTAAAGCTTCATTTAACGAAATGTTAGTGGATGTTCGACACGAAGCATCAAAAACCACTCTAAGTTTTGTTGTGGTGCTTTGAGGGCGCAAAACAGGATGATGAGGAATTATATAGTGCGCAGAATTTAAGCAATCGAAACTAACGGGAGACATATGACCAAGTTGAATGTATTCGTCCATAAAATCGGAATACATTTGTCGTAAAGTTTCATCTTTTGAGAGCCGCTTCTCTAAATATAAAAATCTTCTACGAGCTATTTCAACTGAGCTACCAAGTTTTTCTATAGAAGGTTTGAATGGCAAACGTACCTGAACCTTTCCCTTTGGATCAAAAATAGTATTTTGAACAAAATGCTCCTCACAAAGTTGTTCTTCTTGTGTAAAATTCGGTGTGCGTGGATGAAATTCTTCAATTTCCCAAAAGGCTTTCAATAATGAATCCAAGTTCTCATTTTTTGTTATAACATTACACACTAATGCACGTTGTTGGCATTGAGTGTTTATGCTACCACCAATGATCCAACCAAGAGATGTGTTTAAGAGATAAGGTAGTCCATTTCCGAGAGAGATTTTACCATCGAGAAGTAAATCAAAGAAAATCTCTGAGCTAATAAGCAGATCAATACGTTGTGGGATGTGAAATTTTGGGTCTGCTAAGTCTATACCTTCAGGAATGCTCCAGTTTTCTGCTTCAATTTGTACAGCCGGGTGATGAGACGAAATCGATTTTGTAACCAAAAAACTTGTAGTCCACTCAAATTCAGAAATACGAGATTTAATGGTCGCTGTAACCATGTATTTTAACTGGGTTCGAACATCAGAAACGCCAGATATTTCTTGAACCGATTTAGTTTGTTTTAGACGCAGACGATTTGCTGCTTCTTGCGTAATAAGGTTAACTTCTGAGCAAGAATCGAGCAACGCTCGAAGTGGTTGCAGACTACCAAACGAATCTTTAACGAAAACAACAGCTGTTGGAAGCATATTTGTACGACGACTACGTGTGATAAATGACGAAAATTTGGTAAGATGAATTGAAGCTGAATTAGGCAGTGTTGGCAACACTGGTTTCTGCGACGATGAAGACGATGGTTGAAAAGACAAAGAATGCGGTTGTTGAAGCGACGAATTCGAAGGCAAATGTTGCTGGTGCGATGACTGCGAAGACGTGCTAGTGTTGCTTGTTGATTGAAAGTCTGGATTATGTAGCGATGTGTGGTGCGAAACCCGACAAGTACGACAACGAGATTTGGATGGACATTGCGAAACTAAGTGACCTTTTCTAAGGCAATTTATACAAAGCCTTGAGCTTTTGACAAAGTCGAAACGACGAGATGTGGGTATTGATAAATAACTAGAACAGCTTCCGATGAAATGTTCTTTAGACTTGCAGTATTCACAAAATGTACTTGAAACGACAAAGGATGACCCTGGACGTTTTGGGTTTTGTTTGGATTTACTATAGCGAGGTTGTGATGAATCCACTTCTTCGCTACGACTCTCAAGGAACTGGCAGCGACGACTTAAAATGGAATAGCACTGATCCCATGATGGCAAGGATTTAAAATCTTGTTTTTCATCATAAACTCTTTTTGACTCTTCATCAATTTTCGACAAAATGATATGTATGATGATAGCATTCATCACATCTAGTTCAGAGCCTAGAGAGAGCAAGGAATTACGTAGAGCCGAAACGTTATCGAGAATAGAGCGTAGTGATATAGCGCTTGGGCTGGTCATAGACTTTAACGAAAACAATGAATTGATATGATCGATAAATATTAATGATTTATTATCATATCGTTCGATTAAGCTATTTAGAGCTTTTTGGTAATTGGACTCAACAACTTGATAAGGTTCTATAACTGCCAATGCCTGACCAGATAAACAATTAAGTAAATAATTAAATTTGTCTATTATAGGGATGCCTTGTTCGTTATGGACTAATGTATTGTAGGTACTCATAAAACGCGAAAATTCTGAATATTTTCCATCAAATTTGGGTAATTTAATTTGTGGCAAACGATTCTGATGCGATATTGATGGTTGAGTCATATTCAAGAAACTCTGTTCAAAATCATTAGAGGTACGTTTTTTGTTTATAAAACTTACCAGTTGAGCCTTGGCAGAGATAAAAAGTTCCTCAATATCTGACCGATTAGTATCATTCTCATCCAGTTTTTCAATTTGTGTTTGAATGTGGCTTATTTGTTTAAAATATGATTCAAGGATTTGAAGTCGACACTCAAGAATGGTATAATCCGATGAACCACCATCTTTTTCTATTTTTGTTTTCATTTGTGTGATGTTTCGTTTCATTGTTGTTCGTTGTTGCTTTAAAGAAGCAAGCGAATTGGATCCAGCATCAGTTTTGTCATTGCCCATATTGTCAATTTTATCAGTGCTCATGCTGCGATTAAAATGTTCAACAATATCAGCAAAACGTTTGTAAAATTACTTAAAGTTGTACTAAAGTTGATAAAATCCAATAGATTACAAAACGTTCAAAAAACAAAGAAAAGTACCACTCGATGCAAAAAAGTGCCACTCGTAAACTTGAAGTGCCAACACTGATTACAAGTACCAACACTAGTTGTTGATTTCAATATCCAAACAAATGTACACTTGTATGAATGTATGTATGTACAATGTATGCGTGATGTGCAAATAAATAAAAGAAATTAGATTTCAGCGTAGACCTTGAAAAATAATTTTAAGTGTCTCACTTACTTGCTTAAAATTTGATTTTATGTAGGTACCACAATTTATGATGAGAAACGTAGCGAAAGACCAAATATGTTGTTGTTGTTAAATGACGATGAATTGTTCTGTGCAAAAGCAAAGCTGCAGCAGAGGACGGCGGCTAGCAAATGTAACGATGACGATAATGATGATGTTTGCTGTATAAGAGACTGCGCTGGCGGCTTTCAGTCAAGCGACGATGATGATGATGTATATGATGATGTTGATCACGATGACGATGATTGCGAAGACGATGAAGCAGTTTTTTTTTTTTTTTTTAATTTTATTTAAATTTTCAGATTAAATTTATTATTAACTTAAACTTTTGTTTTACAAATTTAACTTTTATTTTTAATTATTTAAATTTTATTTTACAAGTGTCCTGTCACGGTCGCCAATTTATGTTTGAACATAAGTCATCGAAAATAAAATTAAAAACCGAAAAACCACTGTTAACGACGAACCAAGAAAAATGCCTTATATGTAATGATTGATTTTAAGATGTGTTTTATTCAAGTAACTTTGTGACAATGTTTTAATATTAAATTGTAACACTTGTTTTAAGCGACAAAAGAAAAGAAATGCAAAGAATGCAATCCCGTTAGGATTGTATGTATGCGAATTACATGAGAGCAAAAGTAAGTATATAAGAAATAAAAAATTGGAAATAACAACAAGGTATTTAAAAGACTTAGATCATTTAAAATAAGATACAACAAAGAGGTACATTTTATGTTAATGAATTTGCTATTTATATTTTGACGGAACAGTTACCTCCAATCATGTTATGGTTAATTATAACTAAAATATGTTTAACACTTATAATAGCATGGTCGGTTTTCAAACATAGCATGTAGCTCTTGGGAAAGATGAAAATACTTTTGCTAATTTAAAGCAAATTATTGTCATATTTTACCATAGCATGTTTAGAGGCAACCATAATATGATTGTGGCATCGTGCAGAAGGACCAATTTAACCACAATATAATTGCCGCTGACAATAACATGGTTAAATTAACCATAGCACGTTTAAAATTTTCTTTAAAAATAGTTTTGTTTGGAGCTGACCATATTGAAACGTTGACCACGTCAACATCATGGGAGTTATAGTGGAACAGTCTATAGGATGATGGTCTCCCCTTTACCTCCTATTGATAGATTTTGAAAACGATTTTCAGACTCTCGAGCACAAAGCCATCTGTAATGCTCTATCATGCAAAGGCACAATACCAAAAATTACCTCACACATTCAAACCCTATAGAGGGAAGCCCCATGCACCGTTCTCCATGAAAGACCACTCAGCTGCAAAATAAATCTAGCAGTTGTTGAAAGGCAAGGGTGCGTACTGTCACCACTTCTGTTTACGATTGTTTTAGATCCTGTGATGAAAACTGCCATAAACACTACCAGTGGAAAAAAGGGGAGAATATTGAGACAATTTGGTGACTTAGAATGTGCAGACGATATCTGCCTGCTAGGCCACACGCAAAGCGATAGCCAAAATCAAACTTCCTGCAGAAACTGCGCTGAAAGCCGGGCTTACGATGAACCGCTATAAAACAAAGTCAGTGCGATGGAATACAAACGTTAATACTCTATCTCCATCAACGGTTTCCAAATAAACAGCTTCAACAGCGTTGAAGCTGTTTAGCATTATCGACAACAAGAGAGTATGAAGGGCTCACAGCATGAATAACACCAAGCGCACACCTGGAACATTGAGCCCTGCTTACAACTCAACACATATTTCAAGATAGATTTAAATTGCGATTTTCAACTCCGATGTAAAATCAACTTTGTTGTATGGATGCAAAAGTTGGCACGCATGATCGCACGACGTAAACGCTCTACAGGTGTTCTCCAACAAATGCCTAAGAAAAATTTTGAAGAACTTTTGGCCTGTGACAATATCTAACAGAGACAGCAACAGGACAATCCTCTCTGGAAGCATAAATCCTAAGACGCAAGTGTAACTGGCTTCAAAATATGTTGCGCAAATAACAAAACGACCTGACAAGAGCTGCGGTTAACCGGAACCACAGGGATGCCCGCCTTTACACGGGGAAAACCACTCGAATGAAAAATAACATGGATTATGAAGACCTGGAGTGAAGTAAAGAAATTAGCCCTTTATAGATCCGAATGGCAGTTATTTATTTTGGCACCGTGCTCCACATTGGAGTAACGGGAATAAGGGGAGTAATACACAAGATTTATCTAATCTAACACAAGTATACAGTGTCTCTCTTATGACTGGACACTGTAGGGTACCATTAAGACGTGTGCTTTCAATGAGAATGTCCTCTTAAAAAAACTTAGTGCTTTTTTCCTTTAGAACGATACGCGGACTAGGGCACAGTGTCCACTTAAAGGTGTCCAGAGATAATAAAAATTTTATTACTTTTTTTGGAAAACTTTCAACTGAGCCTTTTAAAGGATCAGTTCCACCTTAGACCAAAAATCAAGGGAAACAAGTGTATGACAAATAATTAAATTGTAGTTTATTTCGCATAAACGAAGTCTAAGTTACTATTGCTCAGTTAATTAAGTAAGAATATAATTTGTAATTGTATTTGTAACTTAAAATAAGTAAATAAAAAAAAATTAACTTCTTTAAAATGTCACTGATCATTAACTTATGGCTAATAAATCAGTGAATGTTTAAACGCTGGTTTAGTTAAACTAAACTTAAATTTATATGTAGTCTAAGCTCAAGAGTTGTAAATCTGTATTGGTAGTTTAAACGCCCAATTTTCTGCGTTTAGATGGTTTAAATGTTTACTGATTTATAGATTTGTTGAACAGAAAAAATTATTAAATTTCTCCAATCACCAAATTTATTCCAAATTCATAATATCAAGCAAACAAGTTGTTGAGTTTGCACCTATTACCAAAATGATTATATTGATTACTAAAAATTTTAAAATTTTGAAAAAATATTTTCAATAAACGATATTTTTAATTTTAATTAATAAAGTGATCAAAAATTTTGCCATTTCAAACAATGTGTTAATTTATTTAAATAAATATTGACAATTCCCAACAACAATTCTACATGTTTAAATTATTTTATTTTAAACGAAAAAAGTCTAATAATTTTTTTTGTTTTTTAATTAAAATTTCAATTGAAAATTAATTTCAAAACAACTAAAATGTTAATTAAATCAAAATTAAATGTTTAGTTTTCTTTCAACTAAAAAAATAATTAATTCAATTATCACATTAATTAAATTTAAATACTTTTTAAACCATTTTTTTAATTGATAAAATACTTTTTTTCTGTGTGGTTATAACACATTTTAAGCCAAAAGAGAGTTTCACTTGCTCTGATTTATTAGCCTTTATGGCTAAATGTTTAAACTCAGCAGCTGTAAATCAATGTCCAATGTCTTTATATGTAGTTGAAAAATAACATGTGGCAGCACTACGATAAATGTCAAATTTATATGGTCTGCATTTGTAGTTTAAACGCCCAATTTTCTGCGTTTAAAGATGGTTAAAAGGTTTTTTAAGTAATTAATAGATTTGTTGGTTTAAACGCATTTTAAACCAAAAAGAAAGTTAAGCTTCATCTGATTTATTAGCCCTTAGTAGGTTTAACTAAAGTTGTAATAATAACAAAATTTTAAAATTACGTCCGATTAAATCCCAACTTTAACTTTCGCCACGTTGCAGTAATGGCTCTTAATTGAAAAATGATTTCAGGGTATGCAAAATGTTTGCATCGATATTTATTGTCTATAAAAATTGGCTCGTTGTACAGAACTAGACACTTAAATGCCGATTATTATAATGTAGAATTTCACGCCAATTCTTAACTGAAATGTAATGATATTTTGTCTCCCTACACTAAAACTCGCCTTTGAAAAAAATTACATTAATGGTGTTTTTCGTAATAAATCGTGAAATTTTCTTAAATATCTGTTTTTTAGAATATCTCTTTAAACCTTTTCTTATTCAAAAAGTTGCATTTAAGTTTATAGATTTGAAACTATTTCTAAATTTAAAACAACAATAAATTTTCCACAAATTTCTTCTCTTAGCCACAAATAAATAATTTAAATTAATTACACACTTGGAGACGAAGAAAAAAATGTATTCTCCATTATAAATAAATAAACCAATAGGTAACACTTGCAATAATTGAATATTTTTACAAATTAAATAAAAAACAACAAAAAATATAAATAAAAAAAGAAGCAATTGTAACATGCAAGAGAATTATTTTTAATGCAATTAAAAGTAGAAATGCCAATTGTATGCAAAACGAAAACAAAAAAAAGGAAATGAAATTCCTATACACTCAACACACAGACATATAAACACTTCCTAATAGAAAACAAGTTCATATCCGTAGAACAACAACAACAAAAAGAAAATCATAATCAGACAATAGCAACACTATGGAGACTTTTATAACAACAATTAAATGTATTGATATGTGTCTTAAAGCAAACAACAGTTTCAATTCATATACAACTACACAACTAAATATTTATACATACGATATTACACCTTTAATACAACATGTTGTATATGTGTATTTGCATGCGTGTATATGCAAATTGTATGTAGTTAAAGGTTGCTATTGCTAAAGGGACTATTGCAGTTTTTTTTTAGGTTCTGAATCCTGATTTGTTTTTTTCGTGTACGAGGATATTAAAGATGTACTAAATGCATGTTTTATTTTTTGGGAATTGGTTGAAGTTTTCTCCATTGAACGAATGATGATAATCAAATTGGTTAATCGATTTAGTGATTCTATGGGGATTTGGATACTATTCTATTTAAATATCAGTTCATATAATTTTATTTTTATTTGACTTGAAAGACGAATTTTAACCTACAAATTGGTTTATATTTATTGATTGAGTAACCCTTAAATTAATATATGAATAAATTGGTAAAATCGTCCTTAAAAGTTGGCCCTAATTTGTAAAGCCTAATATTCAAAAGTGAATTTAGAAAAATTTAGGGGGTTTAATTTACAGGGGTGATCTGGAAATCGAAAACGCAAAACGCAAGAATTTAACAGTCGTTTTTTTAATAAGATTTTTGTAGTAAAAGAAATACAAGTACAACACAATACAAATATTTCTCTATTCTTGCGTTTTGCGTTTTCGATTTCTAGAACACCCCTGTTAGTTATTTTTTTTTTTCGACATTACTTACGTCCGGAGTTTCGAAAATATGAAAGTTAAATATACCAAATTTTAAAAAGACTATAAAATATTTAGAGGTCGCACAGTTTGACCAGATTTGTAGAAATAAACAAAATATCGTTGGCTTAATCGGCAAACCTGTCAAGTCCTTTTTTTAAATTTTTCAGGAGAGACAAAAAACTGTCTAACTTTTTTTTTGCGTTAACTGTTTTTAAATCTGTAAACGCAGTATTCTTCTTTAGTTTATCTTTATTAACCTTAAAAAATCATAGAATTTACAAAATAAAGTTTGCAGACTAATAGGCTCTTTTTGGACTGAGCAGATTTTCTTTCAACTTTGTGGACTTAGCAAATTTTTTTTTTTAATATTATTTTTATTGATTTTTTTTTTTGTGTTTTTTATAATATTACATACTTTTTCATTGTTGTTGACAAAAAAAGAATTTACTTATAACCTAATACAGTCTTATGTCATTGCTGTTTAAAAAAATAAATAACTGAATTTATACGTGTTTGTACTATTAAATTAAAAGAATTAATAAGGTGAGGTAAATTATCATAACATGTATGGTGATCTTTGGGTAAACTTGATTTTAAAAATTGCAAGTCTTCGTATTTTCTAGCTGGTATTTTTCTTCTTTCCTGGTAAAGTTGTTCCAAATTCGAAAACTCCATAGATTCTATATTTTTATTTATTTTGTGAGGTAAAATTTGGCATTCTTCAGAGAATCGAAGTTTAAAATATATGTCATTATTTGCAGTCATGTAATTTTCCAAAACTCTGTAAATATTTTGTTTCTATCATCATCTGTAATCTTTGCACACTTCATGGTGATATTTTTTTTACATCCACATCTTTCCTTTAGTGTACGTGGTTCTTTTCTTTTTTTCATAAGTCCAACTATTACCTGATTTTTGTTTTCCCAAGTAGCTTTTACCCTTTTCTCTACGCTCTTTATTTCTGGGCCCAACCCAAGCTGGATTTTCCATATGAGTTCTCTTCTTGCGTCCTTTTGATGTCGATGGTAACTCGTAAGAATCATCGGATTCACTATTAAACCCATAGGGAACAAGTCGAAGAACTCCGTCATCCGATTCAATCCCGTAATCGTAAATATTAAAGTTATTTGTTCCTGCAGAATCCATGACAATCGCCTAATAAAATTATACTTTAACAATGTTCTTCCTGAAACAATTTATAATTAATAGTTACCTCAAAAGTTAAAATAACTAAATAATATTTACGTTAATCTTTAATAATATTTTGTCTTTTTAGAAATAAACAAACGTTGAATTTAAATCTATAGAAGAAAAACAAAATGTATTGTTTTCAGCTGGACTTAGCACGCTTTTGATGTTTTGTTTTTTTTTTTTTTTGGACTTGACAGAATTTCTTACCACTGCATAACATTTTATTTATTTAACTAACATCATTAAACATTAAAAATATTAAAATAATTATAATTTACAAGGTTTGAGGCATTACTAAAAGTATTGCAGCAAATATTGAATTATTTTATGAGTTATGAGAAATATACAATTATTGATACTATTACTTGTTAGGTTAAAAAGATAGAAAAAATACCTAACGTACTAATAAAAATAAAAATTATAAGAAATTCTAACGTTACCCCTTTTATAGACTGTATTCCTAAAGTCGTAAAAGAAGTTAACTTTGCAAATTTCTTATTAATTCAAAGCTTGAATTTCTGTTACGATGCTCGAAGCTTTGTGTAATTTTACTAGTTACTTTTGCAAAAAAATCTTCCTTATAGTTTTTATGTAAGCGTTTTGTTGACCAAATTTGGCAACCGAAAGTCATTAGCGGTCTTATACAAATTCTGTAAAGTAAAATCTTATTTTTGAAATTTAAGCCCGATCGGCGATTTAATAAAGGAAAAAGCGCTCTTCCGCATCTTATAGCTTTAGAACAAGCTTGTTCAATGTGTTGCTTGAAAGTCAATTTTTTATTTAATGTAACTCCTAAGTCCCCTTTTAGACAGGCAAAGTTTACTTTGACAAAGTCTGTTGAATTCTCTTTTAAACTTTGTTTGGTGCTCAGACATACAAAGCTTAATTTGACAAATTTTTGTTTTCTCTTGTTTGAATATAATATATAAAGAGCGTTGCCAGAATGATGATTTTATCATATTTTTGATTATTTTTTTAAACAAAAATATGATTAAAGTTTTTTTCTCAAATGATGATTTTTTATTTTTAGAAATTCTGATTTTTACTTTAATTTTTCTTATACAAAATACACGATTATTTAAACAGTCACTTTTTAAAATATCAGTCAGTTTTTTGCATCAGCTTGATGCGCATTGGTGCTGCACACTTTTGTACCCAGTATCTAGAATACACAAAATTGCATCATTATTTCTGGACATAAAAAATGTTAAAAAACGCATATTATAACCTATTTGCAATGTGTTAAGAATTCCTTCTTTCGAACAACTACATTTAAAACAAAAACAAATTCTAAAAACTTTGTTTTGGTTTTAAATGTATTTGTACGAAATAAATAATTCTTTCGCATAATTTATATTTGTGAAAAAAGAAGGTATTTTTAACGAATTATGTTTTTATGTATTTCAATTTAAATAATAAGAAGTATGTTTTTATAAAAAATTAATAATTCTTACTATTTTTTTTTTAAAATTTAAATTAGAAAAAAAAATTTAAGATTTTCCTCTTCAAAATATGATTTCTTTCGCCATATGACAATTTTCATTCCAAAGATTCTGGTAACGCTGTATAGAAATATAAAGTTGCAGCCTACTTCAGGTATAATCTACGAACGAAAAACAAAACCAATTTGTGAGTACAGCAAAGTATGTACTCCCCCGCTATTCTCTTTTCCCTTCTCTTCTAAAAACTCAAGACTTTGCAAAGTAAAATTTGCTTGTCTGAAAGGAGTCTAAGTACTTAACAGAATTTTGCAATGGAATGTTTTCTCCTTGAATTGAGAGATTAATACCAGGTATCCTCTTTGGCGATTTGTTAAAAGGAAATATTATTGCTTGCGTTTTTGCCTCGTGTATAAGACCTTTTTCCATTCTTGTTACGATTGCATTTGAAACTTTCCCTCGCGTTATTAAGGCAGTGTCGTCTGCGTATAAGGCTGAAGTGTAATTTTTTTAACAATTTAAAGTCCGATATATAACTTGAGTATAATGTGGGTGACAAAACAGAGCCCTGTGGAACACCAGCTAGAATTCGACGTTAAGTTGAAAATGCGTTATCAACATTCACAACAAAATATCTTTCATTTAAAAAGCTTCTTTTTAATTTTTGCATATAAATTGGAAATCCAAGTCTACCGAGTTAATAAACTAAGCCATTGTGCCAAATACAGTCAAATGCTTTTTCGATATCCAAAAATATAACCCCCATGCTCCATTTATTGTTTTTGTTATGTTGTATGAAGTTACCAATTCTCATAACTTGGTGGATTGTACAATGACTTTTTCTAAATCCAAATTGCTCCGATTGTATAATGCCGTTGTCTTCTGCAAAATCATTAAATCTTTTAAGTATTATTTTCTCAAAAACTTCATCTAACATAATTAACATGCTTATAGGACGATAACTTTCCACAGAATTTGGATCTTTACTAGACTTAAGGATTGGGATTACTTTCGCAGTCTTAGATATTTTTGGAAAGTAACCATTTTGTATGCACCAATTAAATGTTTTTACTATTAAGTCAAAGAAGTTGTCAGTCATATTTTTTAATAGAATAGCCTTGATACCATCTTTAACAGATGCCTTTGAATTTTTTTTTTAACGTATTAACATAAAATTTTCCTTCATCTTTCGATGTTAAATGTTGTTGGAGATTACCTGGAACTATTTGATTGTCCAACCATTGAAGATGCTTCGTAACATAACGATCAACAGCTGATGTTAAATTTGCAGTAGTTGAATAAATTTTTTAAAAATGTTGAGCAATAATATTTGCCTTTTCAGAACTGTTATTAATTACAGCGCCATATTGTGTCAAAAAACCGATTGTTGTCTGTTTGCCTTTAATTGCTTTAGTCAACTTTCAAAACTTTGTATTCCCTGTTGGAAACTTTTGCAGAAAATTTGACCAGCTGTTGTTTTTGTCTTTATTAATGAATACGTAATTAAAAAATTTAGCTGTTTTTTTAATATACACAATAATTGATTTCTTTCAGATGTAAAATTACACCTTTGCAATTTCCTTCGATATTTATTTCTTTGACCTATTAAATACAAAGTAAGAAGAGATACATAGTTTATTGTGCCACATATGTTTAACAACCATTGGAATTTGCTTTGATGATTCTTGAAGAATACTTCGATATTTGTCTCGGTCAATACTGCATCCTGTACTACAGAAATAACAATTTTAAAAATAAATTAAAAGTTCAAAAACCTTTAATATTTTTTTTTTATGATAGAAATATCTATGACAATTATGTGTGAAACAAAATATCGGCCTAATGCATGCCAAGGTTTCGGTGACTTACCATACGGTCCTTGGTCCATATTGTCAATGTTTCTGAGACATAATAAAAGTTGGCTCTTGAATTTTTCTTGGCTTACTGAAGTTCAGTTTTTGCTTTAAATATTGTCAAAGAAAGAAGTCGCAAGATAACACGACCATTAAATTTCACGCGCAAAAGAGCCATTTTTTCGTTGGCTGTGTGGCAAGTGGTACCATTCTGTTGGAACCACATATCGTCCAGGTCCATATCCTCGATATATGGCCACAACAATTCCGTTATTATATCGCAATGGTGGCCGATGATGCCGCCAGCCCATATACCGAACCAAACAGTCACTCATTGTGAATGCATCGGCTTTTCAACAATCACTCGTGTATTCTCATTTGCGGCCATTCTGCTTGTTAACGAATCCACAGAGATCAATAATGCTGACCAAAAAAATCCCAAAGTGCCCGAAAAGCATTTTGATTTGAACGCCCATTTTCGTAAAAGGCTTCAACAATCTTAACGTGCTGCACAATTGTGTACCTCTCGATGGTTAAATTTGTCAAACACTGAGACACAAAGAAATGTCAAATTAAGTTGGGCAAAAAACTTGAGAACTTAAGGTGTGAATCACAATTAACATCAAAGATTATGTTCGGACTACCCGTTATTTTCATTTGCTTTGACACTTTTTGTATATTAATGTTTAGCAACTTTTACCCTTTAAGTCCTTCTTCAATACATCCAGTCACTTTATAGTAAAACAAAAGAAATTCTATAGTTTTGAAAAATATGTGTATTGTGTTCGTTGTGAGTAAATAAATATAAAAATTTTAATTTGCCAATGATAGAAAATGATACATACAGTGAACACAGATAGAGCAACATATACTTTTTTTAAATACAATAAAATAAAATAAGACAAAAAAGGATAAAATAAACAAAAAAAAAAAAAAAAATATATATATATATATATATATCGCACTGAATCAACAAGAGGGTATTAACTCCAAATTAAAAAATTGTAAGTAAAATCCAACCAATTTTTAATTAAACTTCGAGGGCATATGAAACAATTTTAAAACCAACCGTTTCATTACGAAAAACTAGACAAAATAACACGATATTTTTAATTACCAAAGAGCAGACAAAATAATATTTTTACAGCGGGTAGATATGAATAAAACGTGTAAATTTTTTCGAAAAAGTGAAAAAATAAAAATTTTGAGTTAATACCATCTTATTGATTAAGTTCGATATATTTGTTTTGCCATTATTTTTCATACAATTGAGAAAAATACAATTGGAATTTGCATTGTGTATTGAATGTGTGTGTGAGTGTGTTTGTGATAGAGTAACAACTCTATAAATTCAAATATATATTTGAAAATAGAATCGAAATAAATTGACAGACACAACAAACAAGCACAAGTAGGATAAATATGAAATTGTACCCAAGCAAAATATTTATATATTTTTAAAAAGATTTATTTTAAAATAAAGACAGTAAAAACTAATTTAAAAGGACTTTATGATTATTGCTAATGCAAAACTTTGTTAATACAGAGTTTTTTTGGTTAGCGGATTAAAATCATGGCAGGTTTTTCTTACAAAGATTTTACAATCTAGTCTTTTATAAACACCTTAAACTCTGTGTATTTTAACCAAAAAAAACCGTTTTTGCATAAAGAAAACATTAAACCTTACGAATTTTTTTTCTTTGCAAGCAGAAAAGTTTTATAATGAGATATAAAAAAACTGAAGTAGTACTGGGTGGTTTTTAGAGTTACGAAACTTAAGTGGATAAACAGTTTGATGCAACGAACGTTTGAATATGATTTTGGCAACTGCTGGCACAATCTGGAATTTAAAATTTCACACACTTTTCCCAATCGCTCGTGAAATGTTCATTTCCATGCGTTCAAGTGGTTCGGTTAACGGCGTAAAAAAGTGACGACATGAACCTAAAGAAAATAGTCCAATTGGGTTATTTAGGTTGCAATTTTACGTAAAATTATTCGTCCATCAAAATTTTCTTTGAGAAAATTAATTGCAACGCTTTGCGGCATGAGGCTCCTACTTGTTACAACCGGGGGGGCTAATTATGGCAGTCGTGATCGAATACTTTATCGACTCGAAAGTAATCTTATTTTTAATTCTTCCAGTCGATACTGAACGAATCGAAAGGATTTTTTTCTGTGTTGTGAAGACTCAAAAAATGCTTAACAGCACTGAAAAAATATTTCCGATTCGTCCAGCATCGACTGAAAAAATTAGAAAAAGAATTGCTTTCGAATCGAAAAAATATTCAATAACGACTGCCAGAATTCGCCCCCAGATGTCAGTAAGAATCATGTTAGCTAATAAAGGTACGAAAATGTTGTTAAGCACTCCCTCGCTATCGGGAGTAAATTGATCAAGAAACAAAATGAGAGTCTTAAAGAATGTTGTTTACCCCATAACTTAATAAAATACAGTTGAGTATTATCGGTTACGCTCACAGGTTGCGGATCCAGTCGTAGACAAACAGCGCTTTGGCAGTCCTAACAAGTTCTGGGTGCCTACGATACTTTGAACGTCAAGGCGAATGTTTGAGGGCTAGAGGCGGTTGAAAGCGGCCTTTGGATCTTGTAAAAGGCAGATCTTTATATGCTGGATGCCTCAGTCCCAGGATCGGATGCAGTGGACCAATCAGTTATTCATCTTAAACCAACTGAATACCGAAATTCCAAATAATGTTTTGGCAATAGCTTAAGAGCTGTCATCTTTCCAAATGCTGCAATTCTGTGCTTTATCACTGTACAAAATTTTCAACTGAAACTCAACCATGATTCTTAAAATAAATTTAAATAATTGGCGAACTTTGCTCTGGCTTGAGTCGGTTTCTGATAGATTGTCAAACCAAGCAAACTTCAAAGCAATGAGAAACTGCTAAATCCGCTATCAGAAAAAACATCCCCCTGGAGGTATGAAGGGAGACATCCCAGGTATATTTCACCTTTTGGTGTTACATCCTCCGAGGAAATCAGATGTAGTGAATATCTGAAATTTGGCAGAGATCAAAATTGACTATTGGTTGAGGCCTCCGGAAGCATAGTTTTTGGAAGAATTCTTTACGCCAAGAAAAGATCTATTTTGCAAGGATCATACTTCTTTCGGAGAAAGATGCCTCTTATAGAACAGCCAGTTCATTCTTTGAGAGCTATCTTTGCAAAAAGGTAAGTTTTTCGAAATGGAATTCTATCGGGGATCACGTCGTTTTTATGGTTTAAGACCAAAGTTGGAGGGAAGGCGGGAAGGAAGGTCCTTAAAAGTATAATCAAACGCTGATTTTCACCACTTGTGAGAAAATCTAACAGATGCTGCTAGCTGGTAGTGAGCTAGTCTATCAGTACCGGGGTTGCGGGTTCGATTCCCGCCAGAGACTCTGGTCTCCTGCAGACAAGCGCAAAGCTTCGCGGGATTTAGTGTAGGAATAAAAAAAAAAAAAAAAAAAAAAGCATATTTCAAAAGCAAGGGAGAGTTATCAGCTACAAAGCACAGAGCGAGTGTATAATCTTGCCAGATTGTACATTCAAATTCGTACCTGCGCGTTCTGGTTTCTCTCACATAGAGGAACGGTTGGTAAACGCATTGTGTATGACCCAGTTTATAAGATCCACTACTTGTCACAGAAGACATCCCCCGGCCGTATGTAGCGAGACATCCTGGGCATAATTCTCCCTTTGGTGTTACATCCTCCGGAAAAATCAGATGCACTCAATGTTGGAAATTCAGCAGAGCTTAAAATTAACAAATCTCTTCAGATCGCCGCTGAACAGATATACTACGTGTGAGCACGGGAGACTGGAGCCTCAGGAACTTTAGTTCCAGCCTTACTATTGACGAGGACCCTTTGGAAATCATGTGGCAGTTGAGGCCTGGAATCCAAGTCGCGGGAAGAGAGATCTTATAAAGTCAGCTTTACATGCTGATTTTTTACTTTAACCCTCGGTCTTACACATGTTTGGCTTTTCACATTCGTAACACATGAGTCTAGCCAGACCCAATACATTTTTCAATATAATTTATTCGAAAAAAAAATTTGTTTTAATGCATATTATTTTTATTAATTATATACAAATTAACACATTTTTAACTATCAAAATATTTCCAAAAATTTTAAAATAACTTTGATTTATTTCTTTAAAAGTGTATGTACGTATATAATATGCAATGCTATTTTATTTGTACCAAAGAATTGGTTCAATAATATAAAAGTATTAGTTTTATGGATTTGCTTAGCAACTGAAACATGTAAAATCAACTTTAAAAAAAAAATTGTTTGAGCATTGAATATTCGATATTCAATATTGTAGAGACCCCATTCGTTTGACAATTTTTAAGCATCGTTACTTTTTAGGCAAATACAATAGGCAGTCAGTGCCAAAATGTCCAAAATACTGCAAAAGAGAGCAAAAGTCCACCTTTTTGTAGAAAGTTTTGTTGTAAACTGTAGTCAAACTGGATTTCTGCAGTTTTTTAAATAATGGACAGTTAAAAGAAAATTTACAGACTTATTATTTTTATGGCACATTTGTTGCTGCAAATTAAAAAAAAATCTTCATGGAATCTTAACAATGATGATAATAGGAATAGGAAGTTTTGTAGGGTCTTACCAGGCCTTCTAATATGAAAAAATAACTGAAGCAGTTGTGCTACCACTATTACAGTACGGCTTTTAGAGCTGAAGCATAACATTTTCGCGTTAAATGATTTTCATTCAAAAATTTCATATGACAATTTAGTGCTGCTTTATCATCAGGAAGTCGACGTTCGCATGTTATTCCATCGTCAAAGTGTCAGTGCAATGAATCGGCGATAAGACATCGTTCCTCTGTAAGTTGTCTGAAAGCTACAAAACGCATATTATTTTGACGCAGCATATACCAATATATGCATACTGCTTATTCAATTTTGTTCCATCTTTACCATAGAAATAATCATCGGCAGAGTTGGGTTGACTATTTTGTGCACGTAGTTCTTCTTCATCATCCTGAGAATCAAACGATTCATTTGGTTTTATGGCCAAATAATATTTCGTTTCGTATGAACGGTTGAATTTCATAACCATCCTCAACAGCCTTCGCTTTCGCATGAAAAACCAGCATCTGAACGCGAGTTACTTGAGTTACTAGTTAGTGTGCTGTTCCAAATTAAGAACTAAATGGGGTGACTAGTTTGTGTTTCTAATAGACTTAAATAAATAATAATAGATAATTGCACAAAAAATAATTGAAAACAGCAACAAAAAAAAAAATGTTAAAAATACAGCACCTTCAGTAAAAAATATATGGGTCTGGCCAGACCATATGTGTTACAAAAAAGATGTGTGCAGTAAAATATTCGAATAAGGTTCCTTCTATATCCTTTCCAGGATATCTTTTTTTAATGTTTATAGCGAACTAAATTTTAGAAGGGTACCTGAAATTTAAAGTATCTGCCTGTGTGTTATATATATTAAAATAACATTTCGAATTGAAAAAGGTCTGGCCAGACTCATATGTAAGACGAAGGGTTAAGGGGAAGTTCGTCTGCTGACGGATCTACTGGGAAGCTTTTTCTATTGTAGTAGATCTTATTTGATTCAAAACTGCATGGAGGTACGATAACACCAGGTTCAAAACAAGTGCCGAGTGTACAATTCTGCCGAGCTATGCCCTCAATTTCATAACCCAGTAAAAAAATTTGTGTTTTTTGAAGCACTTAAGAGAAAAAGGGCATAATAGAGCGCTTCAATAAAAGAGCTCTTATACAGCAGTAAATGATAACGAATGAAATATACAAAACAAGCTGCTATTTTAATGTTGACAAAGAAGAAGGTTTTAAAGCGAAAACCAAAATAAAAATGTGTTATGGTTTACGAAAATGCATGAAAAAGGCATTTAAACCAGTAAAAGCAAAACATTAATGAATATGTTAATATAGGAATGCTTTATTTGCATGTTTTATTATGTTAAAAGAAGTGCTTATTGTCAGCATAAAATAGTCCTCCCAACCAGGACCACCCCATACAAAAATCAGGAATCCCATCAGTTGGTTTGAAGCGATTTGAGGTATGAATTCATACATAAAACCTGTGCTCCCTTTGAAGCACATTTTTTACTGGGAATAGTTTAACTGATTGCTTTCACTCACATGGGGCCAATTGGTAAACATAATATTTTTCACCCGGTGCTAAGACCACCGTGAGGAAGTTTTCCATGCCAGGTGCTCACGTAATTCTGTCCCATTATTGTCACAGAAGACAGTGCTACCAAATTTAAGTCTCTAAAAAACACCCAATAAAATACAATTTTCTTATTTAATTTCTTTGTGAATTTAATTTTTAATGCAATTTTTTCTTAAAGCTTCTACAACTGTCAATGAAAATAACCAAAATAAAAAAACAACTTTCCTGATATATAAAAATTTAACATTCATATTATTTAAAACTAAAAGTAAAAAATAAATAAATATTTTATTTCCGGTTAGAAAAAAATTTAATTTTTTTTATTAAATTCTTGTCATTGAAAGGAAGAGAAAAAGAAAATAAAATTTTTACAAAATAATTGAAAACAAACTTCGACTCAAGTGGAACATTAATAATTATAAAATTGTTTTTGTGTCAAGATTTTCTTGTTTACTTAGAAATGGACAGATAGAAAATATTCATTAGAAATATTCAAACATCAATATTATTTTCAACAGCAAACAAATAATGTGAGGTCGTAAAAGTTATTGATTTTACAAGAATAAAATTTTGCACAAAACCCCTGATTCAGAGAAATGAAGAAATTAAAAATACATAAATTGTTGGAAATTAAACACACTTAATTAAAGAGAAAAATATCCCGAAGAAGTGTTAGGAATAACTGCAAAAACGGAGGTCATTTCAAACGATGTGACTTTGACACAGCCAATTTTAAATTTCTACGAAAACATTAATTTTCATTCAAAATTTTATTGAAATTTTTGCGTTATATATATTTACAATTTATATTTCTTTAGAATTTCTATAGGGTGTTTTTTTTACCTGCATTTGATCTTAAAATAATAATACAAGACAGAAATATTGTTGAAAGGAAATTTGTTTATTTTAATCTGGTAGATAATTTCATGGCACTTCACTTATAAATATGATTTCAGGATTTCAGGGCGCGGCTGCGAGTTACATGATCCATTCGATCAGTCCAGTTTCTGACCACTTTTTCCAAAAAATCTGGCAGTTTGGCGTCAATGGTCGCTTAATTAACTAATGGTGATAAAAATTAAGTCAGCATGGCTCGATAGCGCTCTCCACCGCCCCAAACACTCAAGTTTAATGGATGTAATGGTGTTTCGTTAACGGCTTGAGGATTGTCTCCGCTACAAATACGGCTATTTTGCTTATTGACGAGGACATTTTACCAGACATGAGCTTCGTAAAATGGCCGAAGTGCTCTATGCACCAAGCGAACATTTTTTTAAAGTAAACTTTAACAATCTGGATGCGTTGTTCTACCGTTAAACGGTTCAAACCTTACAGAACGGATTGTACGGTGTCGAGGGCCTTATGGCCCGGATTGGACTCAGGGGCAACCAGGGTTCTATTAGGATTGAATAGGGGTGGTCTTAGGACCATTATAGGGTTCCTGACGAGGCATTATTCTGTTAGGTTTTTTATGAGTAAATGGGACAATGCCATACCGTACTTATGCTGACTGAGCGGGGATGCCGAGGAGAGACGGTTGAGCATGTACTGTGCCACTGTCCTACAATGCAGGGTCCCAGACAGAAATGGCTAGGGGCTAGATTTCACGATGAACTGGATGTAATAAAGCCGATCTACTGGGGTTTGTCAGAGAAATATAACGGCTTTTTCGGGGGGTCCGTAGGGGGGTCTTGTCCTACGTGGTATCTCTCTATCTGTCTTAAACCTGTCGACTTTTTTTTCTTTTCTTCTCTCTTTCCTCTTTTGCTATTCTGGAGGGATTTACAACCTCATTGTTCTCTGAGTGGAGATGCGCCCTTAGGCGCCTAGCCCTTCTTAACCTAACCTAACCCACAGCTGTCAAACTACAGCTATCGATATCAAAAGTTCTCATACAGCTAAACAAAAACTCCCGATATGAAACTTTCGAATTTCATACATTTAAGAAAATTTTAAAATTTGTCTAAATAATAAGTATTGTGATTTTTTTATTGAACTGTTAATGGTTTTTAATCCAATTTTCGATATTTTAATCAGGCTTAAGTTCATTGAGTTTTATTTTCATTAAATTATATTTATGAAGAAAGGAATTTTACAACATGAAATGAATTAAAATTTATTAATCATTTTTCATTCTTACCTGAGCTGGGAATTGAACACAGGTTTTCACGGACCGGTCGATCTGACTAGTTTCGATTGTAACCACACAATCTCTTCAGAGGGATTTGCCGTTTAACTTTCACCGCCATTGACGACGGATGACTTCAATATTACAAAATCAATCCAAATGGTATTTTACCAAATTTGCTTTGAATGAATGATTACCTATTTTAATTGATTTACATGTTCTTCCAACCTGTCCGTGAAAACCTGGGTTCAATTCCCAGCTCAGACAACAATGAAAAATTTTCAATAAATTTTTATTCATTTCATGTTTTAAAATTCGTTTCTTCATACAAAATAATTTAATAAAAATCAAATTCAATGAATTTAAGCCTGATTTAAATATCGAAAACTGGACTAATTTCTATAAATATTTTTAAATTTTTCCTTTCTTCATAAAAATAATTAAATGAAAATTAAATTTGATGAAATTCAGCCTGATTAAAATATAAAATTTGTTATGTATTTTATATTTCAATGCGTTTTTTAAAGTTGCCTTTATATTAAAAATCTCTTATTAGCGATGTGCACGTGACGTAAATTTATAGTGTTACGTGATTGCTGTGATTACAACTAGTAACGCATAAATGAGTGTTTGCAATATAAAATTTGCATGCGTGACTTAAACTTTAAAATCATGCACAGTTTTTCACGTATTCACAAAGATATTGAAAAATTTTAAAAATTTTTAGTTTAAAAAATATTAATAGAAATTTAATTGTATTTTTTTTAATAATAAATTTCGTAATTGTGAGTGATTGGGACTGATACGTAAGTGAGCGTGCGTAATAACAAAAAAAGTACGAGTGATTGATTAATAGAATAACAAATATCTTGTAAGTTAGCGTGAGCGATTGCGTTTCTCTTCCAGTGAGCGTGCCGGATAGTGAGTCAAAACCGCTTATGGGCACAGCTGTATCTTTAAAATATTTAAAAAATTTCTATACATATTTTATGAAATTTATTTAATTTTTTATGAATAAGGGAGTGAACGTTTTCCAAAAATTTTGTTTAAAATGTATACGTTTTTATTGAATTTTTTAAAATTCTAAGAATTTTGTTAGTTTTTTTGGAAAACGTTCACTCCCTTATTCATAAAAAATAAAATAGAAAATATTTTTGGAAAACATTCACTCCCTTATTCATAAAAAAACTAAATAGATTTCAAACGTATTTTATATAAAAATTTTCCTTAAAATAGATTTCATATCCAATTTAGTTTTTTATTAATAAGGCAGTCAATATTTTATTAAGTTTTTTTTTATATATAAAAAAATTTTTTTAATTCAAACTTTTTCGGAACTTTTAAAATGTCTATGGAACTTAGATATATGAAAATTTAATGAAATTTGTATACCCTCCACCACTTGTGGGGAATGAGGGTACACTTACTTTGTTATTTCATGTGAAAAATTTTTAATATTCTAGGTCGAAATGTAAAACCTTAAAAAATGTCCTTTAAGTTTAAGGTGATATGAAGAATTTAAAATTCGGCAAAAAGGAGTTCTGATAACAATTTCGAATAGGCATATAAATTCATATCGAAAATATAAAAAGAAAACCCACAACTAAAACTTTATAGAAATTATCTTTGCGAAGGATTGAGTTTGTGAAATCGATTGTAAATTTTTCTCCAAATTTATAAAATTTTTAAACATTTGTTTAAGTTTCCTATTAAAAATTCTAAATAATATTTAAAATTTTGTAGAGTTTTCAAAATTAAGGTTAAATTTTTTGGCAATTTTTTTACTACAAATTTAAAACTAGAATCTAGGAATTATTTCTTTTCGTTATCAACTTGATTATATTCAACATTTTTTAGTTTTCGAATTTATTCTATGACCTTAATTTCAGAAACTGCATTACATTCTGCTGGTGTTTAATAATTGTAATTTTTTTTCTTTAAATACAATATACTTCATTGCTATACAAAGGAAAGCTAAGGTTAAATGAAACAGGAAGATACAAGATAATAGTCTGGTAGTGTATAAAGTCATTCCTAAAAATTTAAGGAATAGAACTATTACAAAAAGGCTTTATAAAATACATAACTGAAATTTAACTCATAGAATAAATTCGAAAAATAAAAAATGTCAAATTTAAAATTTTTATAAAACTTTCAATTATCTTTTAAATTCTTACAACATGGTGAAACTTCTCTTAACCTTTTTTTTTAAAGCCAATCCCACGATGTCACACGTTAATGTTCGCATAGCAAATTACATTTAAAACAGCAACAAAATTTTAAAATTTGTTTTTGTTTTAAATGTAATTTTCTATGCGAACGTTAATGGGTGACATCGTGTGATTGGCTATTAATTTTAAACTTCTTAGAAATTGTGTACACAGAAAAAATTAAAAACTGTTTCTAATCATAAAATTCGTAGAATCAAGCAAATAATTTGTTGATTTTGCACCTATAACCAAAATTATTATATAAAAATTTTAAAAATTTTATATTGTAAATATTTTTTTTTTCAATATATGATTTTTTAATTAAAAAATTATCAAAAAGCTTTGCCATTTCAAACAATGTATTCATTGATTTAGTTAAATATAGCTCATGTTTTCACAATTCCCAACAACCATTATTATTTTATAATTATTATATATAATTAAGTTAAAAATTTACAATTATTCAGTTATAAGATACAAAGAATGCTGACGAAGGCCGTTGCGGGCCAGAAAATGCATTACATTCTGCTGGTATCTAATAGTTGTAAAAATTTTATATATAATTTACTTCATTTCTAGCCAAAGGATTGCTAAAGTAAGCCTCGTAATATAATATAATAATATAAACAAACATAACTGTGATAGTGCATAGAAAATATTCCTAGAAAATATTGAAGGAATAAGACTATTAAATTTTTTTTTTTTCATTTTGCTCTTGTATTGCCTCTTCTTAATCCTTAAAAAAATTTTAAAGATAAGACTATTAAAGTGTAAAAGCTTTTTAAATTGTTATTTGACTTAGAATACACATTCGAATTAATATAAAAGTTTATAATAATAATGTTATTTTAAACGAAAAAAAAACTAATTACGATTTTTTGTTATTTAGGCCCTAATCAGGTAAAACGCAACGCCAAAGAATTACATTGATAGCAAAAACAAAGTCATAAATATTTTGTAATTTTGTTGTTGATTTCTACAGAAATTCATGTACCGTTTTGAAATTTTCAACGCCTCAAGCGATGCAGCGTTTGAAATTTTAAAACGCAATGTGAATTTCTGTGGAAAGCAACAACAAAATTACAAAATGTTTATGACATTCTTTTTGCTATCAATGTAATTCTTTGGCGTTGCGTTGCGTTTTAAATGATGAGAGCCTTAATTAATATATTAATTAAAAATTTTTTGCAAAACATTAAATCAAATAATTAAATCAATTTTTTAATTTACTTTCAACTAAAAAAAAATAAGTGATTCAATTGTAACATTAATTCAATTAAAATACTTTTTAAAAAATTTTTTTAATTGATAAAAAACTACTAGTAATTTTTTCTGTGTATGTAAATTTAAAATAATTTTTTCTAATTTTAGTTTGTTCTAAACTTTGAGACTTTTATTTATGTTTTCATTTTAAAGGAAGTTTTAAGGCAAATTTTTTTTTTTAAGACACTGTATTTAATTTAAATTTACTAAATATTGACTAAACTTAATCCGATGTAAAGTAATCACTTATACAATCAATATTAGAATACAGATTATGTTTTTTTACACACTTCCATAGTAAAAAATTTATATGGCTTTAAATAGTATTTAAAGCAATTGAAATTAACATACAAATTTTTCTAAAAAAAATTGTAGTCATTCTCAAATATTTGTACAAAACGAAAATGAAAGCGAACAACATCACAATTCCACATTTTGCTTATTTCTTTTAAGGAAGAAGTAACATGAACATTTTGGAGATAAATTTCCTTCTCATGTACTATTGTATATCTATATGTGCTTTGAGTAACTGATGCAAGTACCCAGAGGGAAAGCTCAGAAGACCTTCTTACTTTAGGCCTTATTAAAGGTATCTGATCTTTCGTATAAAATACAAGATACACATTTCACATTCCCTTCTATGAGAAGGGAAAAGAGAAGGAGTAACATTTCTGGTTTTGTATTTTTGCCAAAGCAAAAGAAAAATAGTTATTTTTTTATCCGATTGCAATTCTTATGAAACTGCCAAAGAAACGAGAGCGGAAGGCCTTCTCCACAATGACAACGTGTGTAAAAAAGATATGAATATGGAATGGAGCGAGCAGGCCTTGAGGGCCGATGTTGAATGTGAACCAGACCTAAACTTCAATTTTTTCAGCATTTCATTTGACATTTCTCAATTGCAGACTAACTCAATTTGAACCATGGAAAGATACCCAATCGAGCAACGCCTTAAAGTTATTCATTCTTATTGTGAAAATGGTAGTTCAAATTAAAATGTGCATCGTGAAAATCTCTTCAGTGATGAGGCACATTTTCACCGCAGTGGATTCGTTAATAAGCATAATTGCCGCATTTGGGGGAATGATAATCCAAGAGTCATTATAGAAAAGCCAATGCACCCACAAAGAGTGACTGTTTGGTGCAGTTTATGGGCTGGCGGCATCATCGGGCCGTATTTTTTTCCAAAATGAGGCCGGTCAAGCAGTTACTGTGAATGGTGTTCGCTATCGTGAGACGATACCAAACTTCTTATGGCCCGAATTGGAATATATGGATGTGGAAGATATGTGGTTTCAACAGGACGGTGCCACTTGCCAAACAGCTAATGAAACAATGGCCGTGTTATCTCACGTGGTGGCGATGTCAATTAAGCCGCCAAGATCATGTGATTTGACACTGTTGGTCTTCTTTCTTTGGGGTTATTTGAAAGAAACGGTGTACGTCGATAAGCCAGCAACAAATCAAGAGCTAAAGGATGAGATAATTCGGCACATTAACGACATAGAACCGGCGGCCATTTGACCGATATTTTGTTCCATACATAATTGAACCATACCTATATTATCATAATAAAAAGAAATGCCAGTAATTTCCTAAATAATTTCTGTTTTGTTTAAAATCAACATCGGCCCTTAAAATTTAACCACCCTTTGCATCCAAAGGAAGGAGTACGGAGGCCTTCTAAAAAGCATACGTAATCCTTCTTTTTCCCGCTGGGTATTTTGAAATCATACATATGAATATATATGTGTGCACATGTGTATGTGTATATAAACATTAACACAGAAATATGTAGAAATTTTCGTTGGTAAAAATATGCAAGCAATCATGAGTATGTTCGCTCCAAAAAATGCAATCACTGCCATTTATTCTTCCATTTTTCTTTCGTTTTACGAATCTTTTAAAACATGAGTATGAAATATTTGTTCTTTCTTTTTTGAGAAAACAGGTAACAAAACAAAAATCTTAACAAAAATACTTTTATTTAATTTTTCCAGTTTTTTATTTAAAAGAAAAAAAAAATCTGTTGTAAGAATGATAAGAAAGATTGAAGTACTTGGATTTATTTTGTCTACGATTTTCAATGGGAAAAATTTAAAAGATTTTTAAATTTTTATCTGCTGGTTTTAAATGATCAATTTAAGAATATTGGAAAAATAATAGGTGATATTGCTTAGATTTCATTAAGAACATTTATTTTGTAAATAAATCATAATCTACTTACATACAAATAAAGCTTGTCAATCATACCTGAAATCAAGAAAAAAAGAGAAATGGATCAGAATATTAAACAATAGTTAAATGTTTTGAAATATAAAATTTTTTTTTTTTTTTTTTTTCTGTTATATCAACTTTTGTTATTATAATTATTAAAAATATTTACTTTGAATGGGAGGGGTACTGCGGACTTTTATAGTCATTACATTTAACTGTTACATGTAGCGAATGTTTCTACAAAGTTTCAAGAGGATAGCTTAAGAATTTCGCTATTAAATAGTTTTAGCCAAAGAAAGTGGTAGTCCGAACCACAGTGCGTTGGAAAATAAAATATAAACCAAAAAGTCAAATTTGAAAGCAATATACTTATGTATGTAGGTATGTATGTATAAGAAAAACCAACAATTCGTACAAAAATATATGAAACTTGTGTTTGACTTGCAGTTTTTAAGTTAAATAAAATTTAGTTTAAACTATGTACTTTAATTATGAATACGGCTCGGAAAACAAGCCATGTTTCTAACATCCCAATTCCATATTGTCGATATTATATTTTTCTACAGATTCGCTAGAATTGATTTCCTGTTCCTTCAATTTAGCTTGAGCTCTTGCTAAAATGCGTTTTTTCCATTTTTCATAGTCTTCAATTTCCGTGCGTATTTTTTTGCCATTAACAGTGTTTTTAATACTATCAGAAGTTGCAGCTGTTGCTTGATTATCAAAATGTTGCTTTTTTAATTTATTATCCATGGCATCGTTATAGTGCTTAGCAATAAACTTTTCCCATCTTTGTACCAATTGTTGCCACTGCGAAGGTCTTAAATTGCTGAAAGGGATTAGTTTGGGTTTGGAAACTTTTTGCTTACACATCTTACAAGCCATGAATACCGCCATGGTGGCATATTGTGGATGGTTACGTCTTCTTCTTTTGAGTGTTCAGCTGCAACGACTTTGCGATAAAGATCTAAAAGGTTTTCAGCTTTTTTATTCACTTGGTTAAGACCCAACTGCACGCAAATGTCATTGACACCAAGCAGTTTGTTGAGGTCTAGAAGTTTTTCAACCATTCTTTTATTGTTGGCATATTGAGATTCACGTGAAGCAGAAAGTTTTATGGCTTGTTCCTTATTAACTGGTATTCCCAATAAATTGGCGGCTATATCTGCACATAGTACTATTTTACAATATTCATTGATTTGTAGTGGCACATTAGTAGAGTGCAAATCCATTAATCTCACCAATTCCGTGTTTTTTCCAGCACATTTGGCTCATCTCTTAAGCCCATTTTTGTTTACAATTGTTCTATTAAAGTGGTCATGACTGTTGTTAAAAGTTATTGCCAAGTTTAAATTTTTTTGCTAACTCCACAATTTTCCTAAAAATACAAAACAATTTTTTTTACAAAACTGTTTACTTTGCGAAATTGTTTGTTTATCATAAATAGACCAGCAGCAAAAAACCCGCCAAAAACAACTAAAAAAAATTAACTAACATAGCAATTACACATGAAAGTACCCTGCCGGAGTCCTTTCTAGTACCAAACTAGTACAAAAATATCCAGTACTAGTTCTCAACTGTAAACTTTTTTATACCATCTTAATGCTCAAATTAGCATTGAGTGTGCTTGGAAAATCAGTTGTACTATTGGTTCTAGACGTGTACTAGTACACTAGAACCAAATTGGGTGCTTGAGTACAAGTTTGTTACTAGTTGTTGTCTATAGAAATAAATTAGCATTTTGCATATTAAAATTTTTTAATAAAAAATGGCATAAATAAATGATTTGAGATCAAATTTAAGAAACAGTATTAAAATACAAATATGTACTTGAATTTAAGTTTTGCTACACAAAAATTCTATCAGTATACAAGTGACGCTCTTTTACTACATCAACTACTGGTACGCATAAGCATTAGTATTTTTGTACAAAAACTCTAACCCCGTAAGCGCTAGAACCAGGAACTGAGGAGACAGTATTTCATCTTCTGTGTGATTGCCCAGCGTTTAATTCAATACGACATGGATTATTTGGGAATTACCTTCTACAATGACTCTCGGAGATATCGCGGGTAAAACTCAGCAACCTGCTGAAATATCTCAAGGCAAAGTTCTGACTCTCAGTACTTCCACCTCAGTATTGCCCCTGTGTAAAGTTTAATCGGGGGTTCCAATTCTTGACGAGTTGTGTGGTGTCAAAACGGAGTCACTGTCGACTCTACTTGCAGCACGCCTAGTTCTGTGCGTGTTGCCACGTTAACCAACCAACCACCAATGGTAAAGACTATATTAACTTTTACTTGCTGTATTATTGGTTGCCAACATTCGTATAAAATTTAGGAAAATTAAGAAGAAAAAGTCTTTTGAATTTTGATTCTACATTAAACTACTCATCAATGTTTCCTAATTCGATTAATTTTACTATGACCATTAATTACACAAGGGAACAAAATTGAACTTTTTTTGTGTTGGTTGGAAGTTTGATGCAATTTTTTTTACTAATTTAAGGTCGCTGATTTCAAATCTAGTCTTCGTTTTTCTGCATCAGTTCGCATTTTTAAGTAACAGGTACTAATCATATTTTTGACTCTTTTCCAAAACTAATAAGTTCAAAAAATTATAACTTTACTCTTCATTAAGCGCTATTCAAAATTTTTTTTGTTTTTAAAGATGTAAAAGACGTAAAGTCACATAACCTTTGAACATAGTCACATAACCATGAGACAGAGATCATAAAAATCAATGAACGCGTTTCGCTTTAATTCACAAATAAGTAAAGCCACCCACCTCATTTTTAAATAAAAAAAAACGTCCATAAATAGAACAGCATCAAACACACACACACACACAGAAAAAATTATTTCTCCAATTCAAACAAAAAAATTTTAGAACCAAAACAGATTTTGTTTAAAACAGCACCTACAAACGAATTTGCATTTTCAAACTATTTCTTTTGCATATCGTTGATTGAAAAAAAACTCGGATTTTTCAAACAAATAGTTGTTGTTATTGGTGATTGATATTAAAAAAAAATTGCAAACAAATAATTTAACTGAATCAAACAAAAATGTTTACTGAAATTAATAAAAATTTCAAAACAAATAATTTGGCTGAAGCAGTGAAGAGCCGCTTGCCTTGGAACACATTTTTTTTTTCATCATAACCGAACACCATTCTTGTTGTACACAATGTTTCGTTCCCCCTCACTGTCGCTGTATCCTTTCCTTGGCTACAGAAGAAGAAATCTCAATTCAAAAAGCAGCATTACGACCCGATATGGTAACAAACTTCGTCACGCTGTTTTATCATCTTTGTTATTGTTGTACTTTTTTAATGCGTTCAAAAATAGACTGTTTGTGTTTTTTGTTGTTGTTAATGTTGTTCACTAAAAGTAGTGTTGCTTTCGATCAAAAAAAAAAAAAAAATTTAAAAAAAAACGAAAATTTTAAAGAGCGTTAAATATTTCATACAAAATTTTTTAAACTTGACACCAATAGCGCGTATATCACATTTTTGTATAGTTGTCAACATTTTTGTTGCTAAAATAAAAATCAAACAAAAATTTTAATAGAAACAGTATAAAAAAATTTGTTGATATTGCAAAAATTTTCAAAAAAGCGTTTGCTTGAAATTATTTTAGCAATAATTTTTTCTGTGCACATTGAAAAATTTTATTTTTGTATGGAAATCGCGATTTTTATCAATTCAGTGTTTTCAGTAAATTGTGAATAACATTAAAAGTTAAAAGTTGTGCACCGCATACAATAAAATAAAACTCATTTCATTCGAAATATATTTAACTAACTGCCTGGCCCATAATGTCGACAAGAACATTTCTCTCGTATATTCAAATTGGAAACAAAAACAAATTTTGGGTTTTTGTTATTGTTTTCAATATGAAAATGCGAAAGAAATGTTTGTTGTCGATATTGTGAGCCGGGCAGTAACTTTAACGATATCTCAGAAACTACAGGGCAAATTAGAGACCAATGTAAGCGCAACTTAAAGAGAATATTGTAGACGAATTTAAATTTTTTTTAACTGTATATGGAACCGTTATCAAGTATTTTGCAAAATTTTACAAAAAGTATTTTGCCTATAAAAAAAATCACTAAAACATTCCTCAAATTTCTTCATCGTTCACTCTCTATCTCTCTCTTAATATCACTATCTATTAACATAATTTAATTATTCAGTTCCACTTTGCCAAGTTTTCAAAATAATTTCATTTTGACTAAAAGTGCTAAAAAGGGTTCTTAGAAACACAATACCATTAACAAAACAATGTTTAACCACAAAATCAGAGAATATTAACTTACGAAGACTAAATTTTTTCTTCTAACAAATACAATTTTGAAATTTTCGTAACTAAAAACATGGAAAGAGCCAGCAAAAAAAATCTGCCCATATTTAGACTTACAATAATTTCAACCTAATTTTGGGTGCAAATGTTCGTTTCAACACTTACACTTTAGTGCACTACAGAACAAGGCCCAGCAGCTAAAGATTTCCGCTAAGAAACAAGCAACAACAACAACAAAAACTGTTACAAAACTCGTTTTTATTATTTAGGCTAAAGAGGTTTTTCTTGAGATTATGTGTATGTGTGTGGCAAGAACAACACCGTTTTCCAATTTTCAACCAACAAACGAAATAAGTTTTTTGGGTGAAAAACTTTCCTTATTAATGGACCTTCTTGCCACTTATTCTAGTTAAGAGATAGAAAACACCAGCAAAGCGAAGATGGAAAAACTTATGAAATGAACAGCAAAGTGTTTATAAGAAATAAACTTTTTGCGGGGAAAATCTACAAATGAAGCATTGCTGGAACACACATACATACATACATACATACACACATTTTCCCACATACTTCTAGTGCGAACACTTTGAAATAAATTTTACCAATTTGTTTTGCTGCTGTTTTGTTGTGCGTTACGCGGATGTAGAGTGTTGTTTGCTTGAACAACTCTTTTCAGATTCGCTTTTTATTTGTTGTTATTGTTTTTGTTAACGGTAGTTTCATTTTAAGCCTATAACTCCTTCCTCTACCCTTCTGAGCCGAAAAAAAGACGTCCATTGCATTTGAACATGCAGCATCATCCGCCATCACTGTGAAAAGTAGATTCAATACATGGCCTCTCGAAGTTTGAATTATGTTTCCCTTCGTTGGGTTGTTGATGTGTATGAGTGTGTGCTTTTGCCACTTCCGGTAGATGTTTAGTTTCTCTGTAGCCTCATATAAAAACCAATGGCGTTGGTTGCTTGCTTTCCCTAACTAAAGCTGATGTTGATGCTCTGCAGCTGCCGCTGTACCAACTACAGAAATTGTTTGTGTTATTGTTATTTACTGCTCGTGTTCTCTGTCCTGTATTTTATTTTTGGTTAAGGCTTTAAGCCAAAATAAAAGTACCAACAAAAGCTATAGTATCATGAGCACAACAACAACAATAGCAACCATAAAAGTAAGTGAGTGTGTATGTTTGTTACAACTTTTCGTGGTACAAACATAAATTTTGTTTAATTTTATAAAACTCACTCGAGCACGTTCCGTTCTTTGGTAAAAGTGGCATACAAAATATGGCCTTTATGGTGAATTGGTTTTATATATTTTGTTTTTTTTTTCGCTAAATTTCGGTACTTTCGAGAAGTATAAAAATGTTTAAAATAAATAAAACATTACAAACAGATTTTGTTCAAGTTTTTAATAAAGTTTCTGATTTTGTTTTATTTTTATTTTATTTTATTTTCAGTTACATTTTTGTTAAAGAAAGAATAAAAGACAACTAAAAGAGGTGTATGCAATTATAAGATTGTTCCAGATACAAAGAGGAGGCTTTGAAAAAAAGGTAAGAGACTTATGTAATAATTAAAAAAACGATATTTAGAACCTATTGACAACCTAAGCGTATAACTATTAAAAAAAATAATGCATCATACGCCCACAAAAACTTAGGCCCTTATTGTCTAAAAAGCAAGGACCCAAAATAACTATTATCTTCATTTCCAAAATCGAAAAAATTGCCCATTTTGAAGAATATTTTTAAAAATTGGTTAATAATTATTATGAACGACTTAAAAAGCAATTAATTGCAAGTAACGATTATATCCAATTAATATTTTTATTTATTGCTTTGAAATAGTTATGCATAACAAAAAAAGTATTTGTTATGGATAATTATTATTTTCCAATTTATATTTTAAAAATTGGTTTTTAATAGTTATTAATAAATTTTTACAAATAATAATTAAAATTTGACTATTTTTTATGAAAAATTCTTAAATAAAAAAATCTGTATGAAACGCAGGTAACCGTTGAAAGAGCCTTTTCCGCTTTGCGTATGATTTTGAATGACCAAAGATGCAATCTATCTGACGAAAAATTGGCACTTATGTTTGTAAAGCTTAATCAGAGTTCTTTTAAGTGAAGAACTCTGAACAGGGCTTGTTAATAACCCAATTATGATCGCGCATTTTACAATATTGATCAAAACGTATACATTTATAATTATTAATTATTAATATAACTATTACGAAAAATTATTATTTCACTGTCTTTCGAGTAACTATTATCGAAATAATCTATAAATAAAAATCAAGAAATAAGAGTTATTTGAAACAAATATTTTTTTCCTTATCAATAATTATTATCATGCAATAAAAAAAATAAAAATTGCGAGATAATAATTATAACAAGGAAAACCGAATAACAGTTACAATGTAATACTTATTCCTTAACTAATTCACGATAAAACCTATAACAGTTAAGACCTTGCTAAAAAGCAATGCGACGACAAAAATTGCATTGAAGGCAAAAACAAAGTCAAAAATATTTTATAATTTTGTTGTTGCTTTCTACAGAAACTCATATTGAGTTTTTAAATTTCAGACGCTGCATATCTTGTGGCGTTGAAATTTTTAAAACGCATCATGAATTTCTGTAGAAAGCAACAAAAAAAATTATAAAATATTTTTGAATTTGTTTTTTTGCCATTGAAAGGCGTTTTACGCAGTTAGAGACTAAATGAAACAGAATATACCATACGCAGAAATAAATACGGTTGGAGGTTACAATATTCTAAGAGCAACATACCATGGTTGGACTTTTTTATTTCTCTTACAAATCAAGTTAAAATTATATTTATTTTTTTTTTGTTTCTTGTCGTTACATGTTATTTTCCATTTTTATAAGCTGTCCATGAATTAACTGTGAAGTTGCCAATTGCCCGTAATTTATTTTCCGACCCGCTATGACCTTCATCCGTATTCTATCCGCTTTATCTCTGGAGATATTTCGCGCGGGACTAAAGAGACAAAGTAAGATGTCTAAAGTGCCCTTAAATGATAAGTTCCAAAGGATCTTCGACATCACAAAAACTTGGCTCAGTTTCAAGTAATTCTTAAGAGACGGCAAATAATACATTACTAAAATACACAGCCAAAAATTCTGTTGCCAAGGACGCAATTCCTGTTAAGGCACTTTATATTTGGCATAACTATAGTTCTAGCAGATATGAATAAGTGTGCGAAATATTTTTTCTATGATGTTTGTCGAGTTACGGGGTGGCAAAATGTTGTCGTTTTCAAAAAAAAAATGTTTATTTAAATTATTTTTTCGAACTAAAACCTAATTTTTATTTTTTTAAACTAACAACTAATTAAGTGATTCTTTTAGAAAATCGATTGATCTTCAAATAAAAAAAAATTAATTTTTAAACTCAAAAAAAGAAATTTTTCATCTTCATAACCGGAAATGACAAATTTAAATCAAAATTTTTCTAACTTAGTAATAAATTTTTTTTTTTGTTTTTTAACCGAAATTAGCCTATAGTTCCCTTATTATATTGTAAAAGTTTTATAATGGGACATCCATTAGTTTAAACGTAATGCAAATGTCTTTACACTCATACAAGTGGTTATTGCTTTGTTGAACAGCGGAAACCCGGAAATGACTAGTTTAAATGGAAGATTTTCTAACTATATGTAAATAAATGTATTTGCTTATGAAGATAAAGGTTTTATATTAAAACTTTTACAATATTATTTTATTTTTTTGGGGAAAAAATAAATTTTTGAGTAAAATTTCAAAATTCATAATAAATTAGAAAATTCTAATTTCTTCCAGACATATAAAAAACGAGGTTGCAAACAAAACAAGCCATAAATAATTAAAATCTGTTTACAACTGATTTTATTCACAAATGCCGAAAATTTTTAAATAAATTTAAGAATTTCTAGAAACGCAATATTTGTATGGAAGCCCCCATAAGAAGTGGAGCTAAAGGGCAAGTATGTTTTGAGAAAAAGTAAAGAACAAAACCTAATGGAGATCGGTCATACATTCTGTCCTCCTAAAGGCTACTCCTGGGTGGTTATGGGACTTTTTCTTTTAAATAATTCTAGTCTGTATTCAAAATTTTGTTAAGGAATGGAGATAGCTTGTAAGTTTGTCAGACATAAATGATGGATATGAAAAATTAAGTGGGGCTGGTAATTAGAGTTTGTTCCCGGGATTTCCCGTCCCGGGAATTCCCGGGTTTTTCAATTGTTTTCGATTCCCGCTTTCCCGGGAATTAATTGCGGGATTCCCGGGAAATTTTGAAGAATATCTTTTTTAAAACTTTAGTAAATCTATGTCGGACTAGTGTCTAGACTGTGTTACTAGTTTAATCCAACTTAATTTTACCACAATATTAAAAATTGCTACAGTTTAAGGCTTATTAAGCTAATTTTTGAGAATAGGCCTTATATAGGGCCTATGATAAATTATAGACCCATCTTCCAAAATCTTTTTTCTTGTCTTAGCAAACTGAAGTGTAAATTTTAAGGGCGTAGTAAAGTGTTATCCTAGATTGTGCTTTATGTGCGGCATTTCAAGTAATTTTGAGTCTTATGAAAGTAGATTATGCTAAATTGCACCACAAAAGCATTATTCGTAACGCTTTTAGCCATACTTACATGATTTACGAGATTAGTCTAAACATGGAGCCGTAGGTAAATTATGGACGGATATTCACGAAATTTGTGCCTTATAAAACGAATTTGTTGAAATTTAATGACAAAAGGTGTTGTTGAATTTTTAGGGAGGTAGTTCCACATTTGGGTGCATAACTCTTTTCCTACTGAAGCAATTCTGCTTGAATTCAATCCGAAACAGCCTAGAAGCTCTAGAAACCATTGGACACCCAAATGGCAAAATCGGCTTAGAATTAATAAAGGACTAATAATAAAATACTTTATGGGACCTTAATATCACATGGAATGAAAAACTTAGTATACCTTCATACACCACTGCTGATTAAAAGCTATCAAATTGTAAAAAAAATATGTTATTAAATATATGTAGTAAATAAAATTTCTCCTTTCTGCTGAACTTGTTAAACGATAAATGTTTATCAGTTTCTAATCGCCCTTCCAGAAACTTTATTCCACTAACGGCCAATTTAACCAAGTTCAGTTATAATTAACTTCGAGTTATAAATGTCGAAAATATATTGTTAGCTGGAAGTTAAGGTAACAGTTAAGTTTTAACTGAACTTGATGAAATTGGATGTAAGATGTAATGTATATACGTATATTGATTTCTATGGTCCAATTGACATAAAAATATCGTCTTAAGTATCTTAAAATAATTTTAATCTTAAATTTTTTACGTTTTATTATATAATAGATACTAGACTTAATTATTTTAATCGTAATAGTCAGTAAGAAATATATGTTTTATTGAAGAAATAAGTAAAGAAATAAATACAAATTTTGGTCGGGAATCCCGGGATCCCGGGAATTTGATTTTTATTTCCCGCTTTCCCGGGAAGTCAAAAAGTGCGGGAATAAAAAAACTCTACTGGTAATACATTTGAGCCACCTAGAAGCAGCATACATATTTGTATGGCTAAAATTCTTAAATTAGGCCATTGTAGCGCGTACGATACTCCTAGATGGGTGAAATGTATGGGCAACCCCACTTAATTTTTTATATCAATCATATATTTATGAATTTTAAGAAAACAAAAATTTCGAAATTTTTCTAAAAAAATTTATTTTTTCCCCCAAAAACAAATTTGATTGTAATATAAAACCTTTGTCTTCATAAGATAATAACTTTATTTACATAAAGTAAAAAAATTTTCAGTTTAAACTAGTCATTTCTGGTTTTCCGCGGTTCAACAAAGCAATAACCACTTGTATGAGTGTAAAGAAATTTGCATAACGTTTAAACTAATAGATGTCCCATCATACAACTTTTACAATATAATAAGGGCACCACATTTTGATTTAAATTGGTCATTTCCGGTTTTGCAGATGAATTTTTTTTTTTGTTTTTCAAATATTTTTTTTTAATTAAAATTTTTAAATAAATTTAAGAATTTCTAAAAACGCAATATTTGTATGAAATCGATTTTCTATAAGAATCATTTAAAATTTTTTTTTTGTTTGACTATTTTTTAGTTCGAAAAATAATTTAAAAAAAATTTTTTTGAAAACGTCAACACTTTACCACCCCGTAACTCGACAAATAAACATCATAGAAAAAAAAATTTCTTACACTTATTCATATCTACTAGAACTATATTGTTAAGCCAAATATAAAGGAATTCCAACAAAAAAAATAATGCCCCATCTATAAAACTACAACAACATTCCGGCGGAATCATTGATATGGGAAAAAGTCACCAGTATTATTTATAAAAACATTGTTTTATATTTACTCACATTAACTTGTTATTTCAAAACAATTACCAATTTGACTTTTGTGTTTTTCTTTAATCGAGTTAAGCCGGTTAACCGGTTATTACTTAAATGCTTAACCGCACCCCCGGTTTTTTTTAAATAGCAATTGTTCGGAATATTCAAAAACCGCCTTTGAAAAAGTCAAATAATCGATCTCCCTAGTAGCAGTGTTCAAATAGCTATGGAATAGATGTGTTACAAAATAGAAAATAAATTATAATTCGATTTTTAGCTACTGTTGTAGCAATTTAAAATTTAGGCATAAAACTGTGTTATTAGCCTTTGAAGAAATTTTATATATACACAGGTAAGTTCGTACCCACAGTACCCATACCGCCGGTAACGTTGTAAAATTATATCGCTCGACAAAAAACAATTAAGTGTGCTATATTCGGTGTGCTGAATCCTTAATATCCTCCACCAAAAGCTCGAATAATTCAGGAGTGGGCTCTATTTGTTTCTATAAAATACAAGCAAATCTTTCTTAAGCTTGACCTTACAGTATTGTAAAATTTTGCCTTATAAAATATCATGATTTGTTTCTGAAATATTATTAGGCGTATTAACGTGATTTGGCTTTATATAGAGCCTATGGTAAATTATGGGCCGATCTTCACGAAATTTAACAAAGAGGTTTCTAACCTTCGGGAAATTTGTGTCAGTTGTTCCAACAGAACTAGACCTGGGAATTGTAAAAATAGAATAAGAACAAAAATAAATAATTAATAACATGTGAGAGGAGAATTACTCACTTAACTGATATATCGTTACCTTAATATAAAAAGGCCCCAACTCATCAAAAACACTTTTTACAGGAGAAGGAAAAAACTTAGTAAAAGCTGAAATAATATAGCTACACAACCATTGTCAAAAAACATCTTTATTAAAATTAAACGAGGAATTCAGATTGAAATACATAATATGTATTTCTTTCGAAAAATTGTGTGTATGAGTTAGGCCTTTTTTTCTTTAGAAAAATTGTGTGTATGAGTTAGGGCTTTTTGTATTCTGCTTATAACTTCTTTATTTTTAATCTAATTTGCTTGAAATTTTAATAGAATGTGTATTAGCAACCATTCTACAATAATCAATAAAAAAAACGGATTTCCAAAAATAATGAGTTGGGGCCTTTTTATATTAAGGTAACGATATTAAGTTATAACAAAAAGGTAGATTTTTTAGTTTTGTTTAAAATTTTTTTTTATAAATAATTTTTTATCTATTCATTAGGACCGTTTTGTAACAGGTTCAGTATTCACCGGTGGTGTGATGCATTTCTTTGCGGCTATTTAAAAATTTGTTCTTTAAATGAATTCTAGGTAATTTTATTGGAAGAATACCAAGGACTAGCATTGTAGTAAGTAACAGCAAACACGTTTATTGAGAGTAGACGTGTAACTGGTCAAATGTTGGCTGTTAGGTGCCGATTAACCCCCTCCAATGACAACCCCATGTAAAATTGATAGGTCCAATTCCTATACAACGTTAGAACTAGGACCGGTCTCTGCCACCAAAGAACATATCACGGGACTTCTTTAGTGTCAGTTCGCTTTGCTCTAGAATAAGCACATAAAACTATGACAGTTTACTGCAATAACATGAATCGTTACGGAGAAAGCAACAACAAAATTACAAAATATTTATGACATTGTTTGTGCTTTCAATGTAATTCTTTGGCGTTGCGTTGCGTTTTACATGATTAGGGCCTTAGGTTAGGTTAGGTTAAGAAGGGTTATGCGCCCAAGGGCGCAATTCCACTCGGAGACCAATGAGGTCCATTGTGAATCCCTTCAGTAGAGGAGAAAAGAGGAAAGAGAAAAAAGAGAAGTAAAGAAGAATAGTAAAAAAATAGACCTAAGGTTCGGTATATTTGTAGAAGCGCAGGACAAATTCCACCCTACAGCCCCCCCAACAGAAACAGCCGTCCTACTTCCCTGACAAACCCCAGCCGATCGGTTGGATTACATCCAGCGATACAACCCAGTTCGTCGTGAAACCTAGCCCCTAGCCATTTCTCCCTGGGGCCGTGCATCCTAGGACAGTGGCACAGTACATGCTCAACCGTCTCCAGCTTCTCGGCATCTCCGCACAACCTGCAGAAGTCCGGTCTCGCAATGTCCCATTTACCCATAAAAGCCCTAACAGAACAATGCCCCGTCAGGAACCCTATCAGAGTGCGTCCAATCCGGGCCATAAGGCCCTTGACACCCTGCAATCCGTTCTATCCCTCCAGGACCGGTTAACGGAATCACGAAATCTTTCCCGTAACACCCCATAGTAGTGACATAAGGGGGCTTTTACCCCTCTGTACCTTACCTCTAAGTCCAGATTCGAACCCCCTCTCGCGAGTTCGTCCGCCACCTCGTTGCCATCCACCTTGCAGTGTCCTGGTACCCAACACAGCCTTATTGTGAATGCCAACATGAGCTCTATCAGAGCATTCCTACACCGAGCAACCAGGCACGATCGCACCGTATGATTTGTCAATGCCCTTAGCGCAGCCTAGATTGTCACAGCAGATCCCCCCACGATGTGACCCAGTAACACTTCCGTTGCCCTCCAGATCGCTAGGATCTCAGCCTGGAAGACACTGCACTCATCCCGGAGTCTGAAAGACCTTTTCACGTCAGTGTCAGCAATAAAAACACCAGCACCAGTGCCAGTGTCCATATTGGACCCGTCCGTATATACTGCCCACCCCTCAAACAGTCCGTTGGATCCACGCCAAACTTCCCTATCCGGGAACTCCACCGGTGGTGTTGATTAGGGCCTTAGTTATCAAAGAATTTGAAGATAATGTAATACAATTTGTCATAAACAATCATTAGGGACCAAGGCATCGAACCATTTTATCACCTGGCCCCTCACTGGCACATAAATTTCTGATCTATTTTTATTTTCATTTTTAAATTTATAAAACTTTTACTGTAGTGGATTTATGTTACTAGTTGAAAGTAATTTTTCAATAACTCATTCTTTAAGACCTTTTCTTTAATTTGTAATAACATATTCATAAAAAGGAGTTAGTACCTTAAACAACGTTTTGGTTCAATGGCAAAAGAACGAAGAAGAATGAAAATAGCATAAAATAAACACCTTGAGAGCTGGTGGTAAACATTTCAATTGTGATGACATAAAAATGCATGAAAAATTCAGAACAAAACAGTATTCGTACCAATACAACTACACACATCTGTAAATAGAAACACATACATACATTGATAAAAACGATATCACAACTGTCAACATGTAGATGATTTGTAGGGATATGCAATAAGGCAGCACGAATGGATTAATATACAGGGTGGCCCAACGAGGACCTACCCATGTCTATGCTGGTGGGCTTGCGGTAGGAGGGCTTACACAATTTGAATTTTGTATGGATGCATAAGATCCAACTTTAAAATTATCTACAATGTTGTTATGGTAATGCCCAGCTGATAGATAGATCATTTTTAATATGTTGCCTTCAGTGTAAATATTTCCAGGACAGTCGATCACTGAATCACGTTCCTCAAAACGGCCGACTAAGTTCCTTATCACGAAGGCTGTAGAAGGTGATATTCAATTAAATAATTGATCGTTGACAAGAATAGAAAAATCCAGTAGATAATTTTAACGCGTTGTTGTAAACTGTATGCATTTTTTGTAAATTTCCAAGAATTCAGTATAAACAATTATGTAACAAACTAAAAATGTTGTACGTGTTTAATATTAATAGGTCTTATTTGGGCCACCCTGTAAATTGGTGGAAATTTTTGATAAATATTTGGAAATTTTTTAACGACAATACGATCCTAATTTTAAAATATCCACTAACATTTTTTCCCTCTTCACTTAAAATACATCATGCATCTATACAAATAAGCTTGAAAAAAATACCAACTTATTCAGTATTCCACAAAGATGATGCTGTTTTCGTTGTTTCGTTCCTCTCAACAATAAAAGAAAAGGACGAAAAAAAGGAAAAAAATGCAAAGATTTTATTGAAAAAAAAAAAAAAAAATGGAATTGAAATTGAAAAAGAAATAACTGAAAGAATAAAAGTACAACAATGCGAATATAAAATAAACGTATGTAAACAACGTGTATAGAATAAATAGGCCAACAACGTCAGGTTCTCTACTACTTACGCTACTATAAAAAACTGAGCGATGAGGAAAATTTAAAAAAAAAATCTATAAAAACCCAGCAGCATTTGCAATACCAAAAGAAAAACCACTACCAGATGATGAGGACGATTTTAAAGGTAAATGCAAACAATGCACAGTGTGACGCAAGCATACAAAGAAATTTTACACAACAAGAAAAAAAACTCATAGAAAAATGACATACGAAACACGTAGCAGTGATATAGTTATATTTTATAACAAAAACGAGATAAGGTTAAAAAGTCAACGGGAATTTATACACTTTTAATTTGGCGATTTTTTTTTTATTTTGCGATTTTTCTGTTTTTTATTTTTTGAGCTCGGGGCAAATTTCGGCATTCGTTATCGATCGCAATTTCCTTTTAAATTGTATTATAGTTTCGATTGATTTCGAATGCTGTAATTATTTATGGGTTGATCTTCTTTGTCAGTTACTAAATTAAAGCGATTTCTGTTTTGGCGTTTTTATTAAGAGATTTTTTCAATTAAATTTGGGAATTTTTTTCATTATTTCGATTGTCATTTTATTTTAAATTAAAGCATGTTTTTTTTAATATTAGGTTTTTTTTGGTATGTATAACAAATTTTTAAATTTGTTTAATACTAGAAACACAACTGGGACGAACGACGAATATTCGTCGTCAGAAATAGAATCCATTGGTCTACACAGAAAAAAATAATAACAGCTATAAAGTTATTAAAAAATATTTTAAAAACTTTTCTAATATTATTAACAATTTTTTTAAAATGTTTGTCAATTGTCATATTAACAATTTGTTTTAGTTAAAGAAAAAATTTGTGTCAAAAATTCCAAAAAAAAAATATGAAAAAATTCAATATTTTTTGGATTAAATCACCAAAGCAACAAACGATTGGACAATTATTGAAAATTCATATTGAGATCTAATCTTTGCGGTAAGCAATACAAAAATTCTTTATATGATTTGTAAAGAGATTTCAACGAGGTTTTCTTCATTGCAGCTGTCAGAACGTCAAAGTAAATGAATTCAGTTAATCTGAAATAAGTTGTGCAACTTTTATTATGTTTAACCCTAGCTCTGGCACCAATTTTTTTCTACGAATTCTGGCACTATTTACATTTGTAAATATGTTTTCGTTTGTGGCTTTGCAAACTATTTTGTGTTTTTATTAAAATGTGTTCCCGTACGACCAAAACTCTGTTGTTTCTATCAGGCGCGGAAGCAGGGGGGGGGGGGGGGGTGTTAAATGGGATATTCCCATTTAATTTTTTTTTTTTTTTCCACGAAAGATAAGTAATTAGTCACTGAGTCCAAAAAAATTCAAGATCGGATCAAAAATATAAAAGTTATTGCGTTTTTAAAATCCATATATTTACATATGTAAATAGTGCCAGAGCTAGGGTTAAATAAAAAAATTAATTAAATAATATTTTAAATGCATTTTCTTCTTTGAATAGGCAACAAATTAACTAGCAACAAAATATTTTGTTAATATGACAATCTCGTAATAAAACACAATATTTCATTGCTAACTAGTGTTTTATTCAGTATTACAAACTCATTGTTAAAAATATTTGTTGAATATTAGCAATCTAGATAACCAAAAGTATTTTTTTATATTTACAAATTCTGTTGTTGGTGCCTTTTCAATTAAAAAATTAATTGTATTGACGAATATAGTATTCAATATGACAATTGATATGTCGTAATTTGTTTTCTGTGTTTATGAAAATATACATTATCATTACGTAGACGGAAATTCGTCGTGCGGTACGACCTCTGCGATATATTTATTTCTATTTCTTACGCAGACGAATAAATCGCTACAGGTTAACCGCTTTTTATTAGAATTTCTTAAGGGTTTTAGAAAATAAGTTAATTTTTCTTTAACAATTGTATTTGATTACCAATTTTTTAATTATATATACATATATATATATATATATATACATTTATAATATTGTTTAAAACTATTTTTTGTTAATATTTATTTTTTTATTAGTATTTTTTTTAATTTTTTTTTTTTGTTGTATTTGGTTGAAATAAAAATTAATTTACAAAGAAATTGTACGCACTCTTTGTGTATAATTTGATAAATTTGCGCAACGAATTCATCGTGTTATGCGAAGTTCGCAATTTGTCCCAGTTGTGTTTATCCCATAACGTATTATTTTTTTTCGATTATAGAAATTTTTATATAGTTGCATGTTAAAACTATATGGGGCGTTTCATCACGAGCGAAGCATTTGGTTTTTTTTTTTTCAAGTAAAAGATTTGAAGATTTAAATCAAATAAAAGCACTAGTGATGCCAATAAATATGGAATACGACCTCGTTTTAATGTCCGCCGCGGCACGAGTGATTGCGGTTGAACCAATTAATTTTTCATGAATCGAGCGCAAAAATCGGCTGAAATTAAAGGAGTTGTGCGATTCATGTTGGTCCCTAGCTCTTCTAACGTTGTTGACCTGTTGGCACAGATCTGCGATTTAATGTAGCTCGTGGTCATTTGCGAGCAGCATTCTTTGAGATAACTCTCTCCCCGATCTTAATGATTTTTGTTGCTTCCTACGCTGTTTGGCAAGCAGCACTGTCCCTTTGGAACCACACATATTGCATAAGTTCATAGCGTTAAACTGATCCATAAACTAGTGCGATATCATAGCCCCGAAGCGATCGCCGTTGAAGCGATGTTTTTATCAAAAAATTAATTGAAGGTGACATAAATACCAAACAGTTCTTTTTTTTAAATAAAATTGTGTCCCGTGTATCAGGCTGCTCACTTGTCCAAAGGCGACCGTTTTGTTTGTTGAAAAAACGATTGAGCCAGGAGAGGAATTCATCCAAAGACATAATTGTTTTGTGTGTGCGCACGCAAACTGATCCTGATAATCAAAATATAATAGCGTGTATCCTTCAAAGATTAAACGGCGTAGACTGGTGCTTCAAACTGTGAAAAATGCCAATAAAACTTGAATCCTTTTCAAATAGAATCAAATAGAAAATTAGTTCTCATGGTGAGTAACATTTATTAAAACTTTTCATATTAATTCGAATGTGTGTTCTTAGTCAAATTACAATTTATAAAGTCTTTATACTTTAATAGCCTTATTCCTTCAATATTTTCCAGGAATATTTGACTTAGAATACACATTCGAATTAATATGAAAATTTATTTAACTCCTTTTCGAAAAACGTCAAAATCTTAATGATTTGCAGATGGTGAAACACCCAATAAAGGATATACTTTTTAAATTTTTTCACAAGCAATTCCAAAGACGTGTAAAAATTTTCTTCAACTACCGCCAACATTGTGGCTCTTTTTTAAGGCTTCGAAAAATGTTTCGCCAAACTAAGAAGAATTTTTCCTGAAGTTCTTTTTTAACTTTTTCGGTTGTCGTAATTTTTTTTTCTCTTAAATTTTATAGCTTAAATTAAATTCCAAAAATAAGACAATTTTGTTTTTACTGATTTTTTAAGATTGTGCTGGTTTTTGGTCTTTGACGGTTTGATTGATTTCAGCGTTTTTTGCTATTTTATTATATATTAAAAGTATTTTAGAGCGTTCACTACATTTATATTGATTTTCCCAAATAAAGCGTTTCGATTAATAATATATTTTTTTGTTTGGTTACAAGTTTAGTAAATTGTTTTAACTATTTTAAAGTTTTTCGCGACTTTTCTACGTTTTGTCAATTTAAAAGATGTTCGACCATGTCATGGAAATCAATTGAATTTTTGTAAAAATGAACGCCGCTTTTCTGATTTCAAAAGTCAATAAGAACAAGAAAAGTGGTCCTCAAAGTATGAGGTCTATAAAAGAAAATAGTTTTTATGAACTTTGAGAGTTTTCAAAATTTGTTCGATTTCGATTCCATGTGATTTCGATTTCTATGACGTAGCCGTATCTTTGGTTTTTCCGATTTCTTTTATTATGTTAATACCGATTTTTTCAACTTTTCCTTTTAATAGATTTAAACTTTTGTTTTTACAATATTTATGTACTTATTTTGTTAGTGCTTATTTTTTTTCATTTTGAAGCATTTTCTATTCAGACGACTTTTGCTTGTTTTGGCGATTTTATAAGGCTTTTAAGATTTTAACTACTTTACCGCTCTTTGTTATTTTATTAAGGTTTTTACTTATATACATATTTGGAATTTGTTAAGATTTCATATTTTTTTGGCGATTTTTCTGACTTCAGAGTTTTAGCTTAATTTAGCATTTTTTGTTACGTTTTTAATTGTTTGTTTTATCAGCCTTTACTGATAGAAAAGTCGTCATAACGCTGATGTATTTTGACATCAGTACTATGACAAGGGTACTCGTTTTGGACCCCATGTCACTTTACATCACTGTGATGTCAGCCTTAACATCACTTGTCCAAATTGTCATCAGGGTCAAAAATTTAAGTTATATCATCAATGGGATGATACATTTGCATCAAAGAAATGACGAATCGGAGTCGGTTTTAGAAAGCATATCATTAGTGCGATGACAAACTGTCATCAAATTGTGTCATTGTAATTGACCTTAAGTGAAATTGAGAGAAAATTATTGTTTACTTACCCGTTACACATGTTTGTTTTATTTCTGTTGTATTTCACTTTTTGTTAACAGAAGAACTCTTAATTATAAGACATCAGCAGCATATGGTTTTTGTAATAATTCTACTTTAAAAATTTCATGTTTTTAAATAAATAATTAAAAAAATATAATATGGGAATTGTTGCTTCAATTTTTAGTTTTTAAACATGTAAATAATGTTAATAATATATTATGACATGATATATTATGTCATCGCACTAATGACAGTTTGTCATTGCACTGATGACAGTTTTTCGTTGCACTGATGACAGTTTGTCATCGCACTGATGACAGTTTGTCTGTACTGATGTCGAAATACATCATCGTTATGACGCCTTTTCTATCAGTATACAAAAAATGTGGCATCGAATTGATGTCACTGTAGTCATACCATAGATGACGCATAAAATATGACAAAGTCTTAGGATGACGTTCGTCATTGGATTGATGTCACTTTTTGCCTTATTGATCCAATTTCTAAGTACATTGGTGTCACAATTCTGATGTAAGAGCATCATTAATATGAAGATGCATTTTTGTATGAGTATATTTTAAAATTTTGGCAATTTTTATTATTGCGGGTTTTTTCGTTTTAAAGATTTATCGGGTGCAGAAGTTTTTGGTAATGCTTTTCATGTTCCTTTTTGGAGGTTTTTATTCTATGAAATCTTTTATTTTTTTTTTTTGTTTAATTTTTAAATTTTTGTTGTTTGTGTTTTGCTTAAAGCGATTTTTTAGCCGTTTTACAAAATGATGGCTTCTTTCCGAATTTTGTGCTTTTTTAAGATTTTTTTTTTGGCGATTTTTTCGTTTATTTATCTTATAAATTACTCCAAGCATTTAAAAGGCGAAAAGGAGCCTTAATGTTTTTTTATTTGCTTCAATTGGCTGTTAAAGATTTTTAAATTTTACTAAAATTGCTGCAGTATTTATTTTTTTAAGCGTTTTTATTGATTTTAGCTGTTTTTGTAAGAGCGTTTAGGCTATAGCCAAGTTTCCAGATGCATTTTTGTTCTTTTTTAAAAGATATGAAATTTATTATTTTTAAATAGATTTAAACAGTTATTTTAATTAAAAAAAAACCCCATCAAAGTTATTTTTGGGAATACAAAATTTTCTATTCTTTAATAAGATTTTGTTGTCTGCTGAAATCCCAATTTTTGTTCTTGATAAATGCACTAAAACTCTTTTAATTTTTTTTTCTTGATTTTAGGGATTTTTAACAGTTTTGTTTTAAGATTTTTGGCGATTAATAAATAATATTTTATTTTTTCAATTTTATTGGTTTTACCCCTATTTATACTATTTGGGACTTGAGAATCACGCGGTCGCTATTCTTTATACCTAAATCGAAGGACTGAAAGTTTTAAAAAAATTCAAGTTAAGGCGTATTTATGCCCGGAACTTTGCCAGCAAATAATAAGAAGTTTAGGTTTTTTTAAAAAATTTCCAGGACAGTACAATAAGGGCATTTTTCCGTTAACCCCCAAATACATTTCGCTAGTAAGCAAACTCCTATTCAAAATACACAAAAATATTAAAAAAAAATCGACAAAACAATTTAAGTTGAAGTTAAAGAATTGTGTTTTTAAATTTAACGGAATTCAGTTACAGCGATGGATTTTTCGTTTTGAATAAACGTGAAAAAGTCTTTATGCACTCAACAACAATAAACTAAGAAAATGTTCACTAGAAAAAAGGTGGAGTGGAAATAGAGTGGTAACGTTAGTTTTGTGGTTTCAAAACCACTGACACACTTGCATTACAACAACAACAATATGGAAAAAAATAATAGCACACAGGCAGATACAGAAATGTTGTAAACAAATGTTGGTTGACACGTGAAGAGGTTTTCAAATTGTTTGCATTTTTGGCGGGTTTTTTTTCGCGGAAACGGGTTCTTGGTATTTTTTCTGCTTCGGAGCAAAAACTTATAGAATTTTGCTGCTGTTGCATATACAACTGCTGTTTTTTATTTTATAAAAATGTTGTCAACAAGATGTTGTCAAGAGAAAAAGTAAGAAAAATGCGATGAATGAGGAAGACTTTTTATTCTTTTTTTTGGAAAATATTTGTTAAGAAATTGAATTTTCTGTCGTTGATTTTATTATGTAAAATGATAAATTTATTTTTTGAGTTGGTGTAAGCAAATAAACTTATACATGTTTTGTTAAAATAAAATAAAAAAAATTTTTGTGAAACATCTTCAACTCTTTTTTTTAGATTTCTGTTGTTAACGCAATTTTTATTGTCAACAAAATATTTTATGAAAAAACACGAACAAAAACAAACTTCTAGGAAAGCGTGGCGTATGATTTAGTAAGAAGACATTTGTACTAAATATCACTCATACGTAGATGGATGGTATTTTAAGAGAAAATCATTTTTTACCCAAAATATACAACCCAATTATGAATAAACTTAAACATAACTCCCGGGAAATTTAAAAACATAATTGGATTGATAGACAATCGACAGTGTTTTTTCTGCGGGATTAGCAGGCTCCCACATATTTTTCGGAAAAAACTGCCCCCAAAGTTTGGCATCAAATCCCGAAATCTTTTTTATTTAATAATGGCAACTGTTTTTTGTTAAAATAAATTAAATAATTTTTCGCCGTCTTATATTAAGTGGGAATTCAGGGGAAATAGAAACAATATCCCGCTTTTCCGGGAAATATATCAATCCGGAAAGAGTAAAATTCTAACAATCGGTCACGTTCTAGATACGAAAATCGTGTCGATTGAAATCGAAAAAGATTTTTAATTTAATTGTTTTCAATTAAATGATATTTTTTTCTGTTTTTAAGAGTAGTTCTGTTAAAGATAAATGGTACTGTGTATATAAAAAGAAATATTTTTATAAAGTCTCAAACATGGATTTATATTTTAGGGCACCACACACTTTACACTTATCAAAATTGCTTATCAAGCGCTTGATAGTATAAGTAAAAATGTGATTATATGTGTGACACCGACAACGCTTAATGGAAAAATCAAGTCGAATTCATGTACACGAGCGAATTCGTGTGAAGAGTTTTGATTTTGTATGGTGCCCTTTAGTAATTTTCGATATTAGAATTTTTACTATTATTACATATTATTACATAACAATTCGAATTTTTAGGAAGAACTTCTACCAAATGTACAAGAAAATGTCTTCAAGGCGTAAGCATAAGATCCATAATAATTAAATATAATTTATTTAAATGAATTGGCCGAACTTCGTTTGAATAAAACCACTTCTGACTTTAAACTCCAATGATCGAAACTCATCTGAACACAAAAAAAATATTTTTTTGTGTAAATCGCTTATAGTGCTAATATCTGAAAATTAGCAGAAAAAAAACGAAATTGTTAAATATGACTTAAAATTATGATATCAAATTTTATAGATCGGTACAAAGTTTATTTAGGCCTTAATTGTGTAAAATGCAACGCGGCGTCAAAAATTACATTGAAAGCAACAACAAAGTCAAAAATATTTTATAATTTAGTTGTTGCTTTCTACAGAAATTCACATTAATTTTTTAAATTTCAAACGCTGCATATCTTATGGCGTTCGTCATTTAGTTTTGAATAAATTCACAGAAAAAATTTAAAATTTACTCTTATAAATAAATTCATAGAATCAGGCAACGAATTTGTTGATTTTTTCATTTATTACTAATATGATTATAGAGATTTCTAAAAATTGTGAATGTATTTCTTTCAATAAATGATATTTTAATTTTAATAAAAACAAAAATTATCAACAAACTTTTCCGTTCCAAACAATCTGTTAATTCCCAACAAGAATTCTACAAGTTAAAATTATTTTATTTTAAACAAAAAAATCAAATTATTTAATTAATATTTTAATAAAAAATGTATTTCAAAACAACTAAAATGTTAATTAAATCAAAAATAAATTTTAATTTTCTTTCAACTAAAAATATTAGTGATTCAATTATTACATTAATTAAATTGAAATACTTTTTCAAACTATTTTTTTATAATTGATAAAAAAACTACTAATAATTTTTTTCTGTGTACTTTTATTCCATTGAGGCAAATTTTTCATTAAGCCTAGAATGAAGTTTGTGTTTAATCAGTCTTACAAGAAGGTAGTCCGATCGAAAGTGGCAGCATTTGATGTCTAGCGTGATAACCAATACGTTGATACTCATTCGCTAGGCAAAAAACGCGATCTTTGTATGTCACCCTTTTGCTTATCTTTCTGTACGACCTTCTAGGCCAACCTTTTAATCCTGTCCACTCACTTAGATAATAGCAGTATCTGCCACACTTATTAATTCAATAACAGGCCGTTTGTAGCCTTGTAAGTCTGATCGATTTCAACGCCCCTAAGGCCCAGTGCTGTTCAGTAACTCGCAGCCGTACGACCGTTAATGCTAATTCATTTATAACTATGGATTATGCATTTAGGAACTTTTAACGTTATTTTTATGAATATTTATTGCCCTGCTTGCTGGACTGGACACGTTTTTCAGGTCTCAAAAAAAGCAAGCATCCAAGAGTCTAGGTTATTTGAAACGTTGCAAGACATGATTCACTCCCTTTGATCTCTTGTATATTTATTCTAATTTTTTACAAAAAACTGGCATGGCACAAAAAACTAGAAGTAATTAAATTTTTCTAATTCTTTTTCATATCCAAAGTTTTGTTTCGAAATACTTCTTACTGGTTCCTTTTATATTATTTACTTAAAATTAGCATTAATTTTTAAATAAGCGTTTAGGAACTAACAAATATTGAAGTCTTTTTTAATAAAATAAATGTTTGGATAATATTATGGATAATATAAATGGGTTTCAATGAAATTAATATTACTCTAAACTTAAATATAATAAAATTATATAGCCCAATTAGGAATAAAAATTCCCTTGTAGTTTTTTCCTTCTCCCATTTTTCCTATTTTAATTCAATTGTAAAAATGGAAAAAAGGAAACATTTTCGAGAAATTTTTTCAATATCTGAGTATAAAAAAGATAAAAAAATATTTTTTTTGTATATGTAAATTTGTTTGCCAAATTATTTTTAAAAAAAAGGTTATAATCAGTGTTTAAAAAACTTAAGTGAAAAGTCGAAAAGTCGCAAAATTTTAACTGTTCAATGCTTTTACTTTTCTCTGCTTTTTAAAATCAAACATTGATTCTGGTAAAACTTATAAAAACAATCGGCAGTCGTGTGCTAAGTTTTCTGCTGCTTTTGATAAGTTAAAAAAATCAAAATCACAAGCAGTGTCTTTGCTTTTGAAAGTTGTCAGAAGTCGCAGTCCTAAAAGCAGGCAGTCTTTTAGTTTTGTACATTTTTAACAGAAAAATATTCTCTTTTCTCTTCTGTTTTTTTTTTTTTACATTTATACTTACTCACACACAGTGGTGCCATATTTGTTGTTGGTAAAAAATCGGCATATTTTCAAAAAAAAAAAAAAAAAATCGGCAAATTAAAAATGTCTATTTTAAACACAAAAAAACATGTTTTGAATAACAAAATCGAAAAATTCAGCATAACATATAAAAAGTAAAAATGTAAACGTTTTACAACGGCTTATGTAAATTTATATATTGTAAAGTTCAGCCCTATTTAATTACATTCAAAGAAAAATTCAAAGAAGCGGATTTTAGCGATACGGAACAAATTTTTTTTTTTTTTTTTGGGATTTATAAAAAAATATTTTTAATTATTCTAAACATTCAAATATTTTTGTCAAAAACTAAAAAATAAATGCTATGGCGATTTTGGCGATTTTTGACATTGATTGGGACTTATAATTTGCAAATACAAAGAACTTTTTGCTTCTGCGACTGTTTGTGACTTACAAAAGCAAAGAGATTGATTTTACTTTTAAGGCCGTGTCAGATACAACTTTGTCGCTTTGCGTGACGTTTCTACCTTCGGCAGAAAAACGCAAAGCAAAAGGTGTATGCCACAATGAAAACTTTGACAACACTCACGCATTGTTTGTTCACTTATAAAAGCGGTTGGTAATTTGTACATTTAATTATTTGTTACAAAAATTAAAGTTAAAAATTTAATTGGACGGTTTTTTGGAACTGAATTTGGCAAAAAAAATTAAAAAAAAAAGAAAATTATACTAGCCAATTGTCAAAGCGCGCAAAAAGATGAGAGTTGGCTAACTTTTTGCTTCGCTCCGCTTTGAAAGTACTTTATGTGACATGTTTCGTATAAGTATGTATATTTTATCTTAGATGTCAAAGCAAATCGGTAACGCAACGCGAAGCAAAAGTTTTATCTGACATGGCCTTTACTTGCGAAACTGTTCAAAAGAAAAAAAAAGAAAAATCACAATTTTTAAAACAACTGCTGGCAAAAGTTTCGTTCAACTGTTTGTTATTCGTTTTGTGATTTTGCTTTGACTGAAACTGTTGTTGATTTCTGAAGCACAAGCAGAAGTCAAATCAAAAGAAATGAAAGTTATTGCAGTTTTTTAAACACTGGTTATAATCGTGTTAATAATGTTTACACAGAAAAAAAATGCAAAGCAATATTTACAATTAAAATTTGTATTTTAAAATAAAAAGAAAATTTAAATCACATAAGTTTAAGTTGAAACGAGCAAAATCTATTGTTAAACAATTACAACAAAAATAAATAAAATACCAAAATTTAGAAAACAAATGATATTGTTATCAATCTGGTAGAGTAAAAATAAGGTTATGTTAGAAGCTAGAGAAGCTTGTTGTTTTAACTATGATACTTTAAACTTTTGTCGAAGGTGGCCTTCTACTTTCTTTTCGTTCGGATAACTTGTATAAGCTTGATAGCACTGAACTTTGTTATGTGATTTTAATTGTCTTTAGCGTGCTGAATCCACATCTGTTCACTGATTGATTCTATCAATTATAGTTTTTTATATCACTTCTAGTTTATTCTTTAGGTACCGATATTGAAATAGTAAATACGTATTTACTAGGGTATTCATTTAATTTGTCTTTTGCTTGAATCGGTTAATCGCCCGATTAATTAACCAAGGGTTTCGTTTAATCGGATAATAATAATCAGTTAATTTTGTAATTGATCGGTTAACCGATTAATAAAGTTTTTTTTTATAAAAAAAGTAATTTCAATAAATAAAAATGCATAATTTATTTATTATTTGGAGTAAAAAAAAAACAATAACAAAAAATGTAAAGGATTAAAGCGATTTTTTTCTTTAGTTTTGATAAAACTTGCCTTGGAAAAAATTCTTTTATTTATGGGAGATGTTAGAGAAATCGAAAGCAACCCATAATAATAAATATCTAATTTCTCAGTCCCTTTCCTCAATTTCTCTAGAGATATAAAATCTTCCATTATGCCATTAGAGTCCTGTTTTAATTTTTTTAAATTTAAACAATTCTAGTTGTTTCGGTTAATTCTGTTAAGAGATTGATATGAGAAAATATGAGAAGAAACAACCCCTTAGGAGAATAGGCGTTAATTGTCAAAAAGCCACTAGTACAATTACTAGAACAAGAAGCAGTAGTGTTTACGGTGTTAGAGTTTTTTAGATAAAAATACTAGTGCTTAGTAGTACTAGTTCTTCATGTAGTACAAGAGCACCACTTGTGAAGTGATAGCATTTTTGTGCAAAAATTTTTTTTAAACACTAAAATTCGTATATTGATACTTATTTTTAAATTTGATTGTAAATAATTTTAATTTAAAATGAAGATCACTCACTGAACACCAGCTTTGTTTGTATGAACAAATTTTTTCTAAACACATTCGTTTTGTATATGAGACCAAATAATTATTTTAAAACACACAAAAATATCTTATAAAACTACCAATAATTAAACATTTTGTTACATCGGTAAATCGACTGAAATTAATCGGCTTAATCGTTAATCGAAAGTAGCCAATTTTAATTTAACCAATCAGTGAATCGGGTTATACTTAATCCGAATGAATACCCTGGCATTTACTATGGCAAAAGTAAAAAATCTTACACATAAATAAATTCTATTATATAAATTACAATCGTAAATAAATTGAAATTCATACTAATATAACATAAAAAATTAACAACTTTTTGTTAGTTCGCTTTCTTTTATAAATTGTATCTGCTGTTTCACGATCAGCATAAATCTGCTGGGCACCACTTGCCGTTATATCTCTTCTTTTCTCATCAGACACGGCATCAAGATTTTTTGGGAAAAAAATCTAAATGCGAATCAAGTATTTTGAATGATATTTTTCATCCGAGTTTTTGATATAAAAAGACGCTTTTGTGCCAGTTTTTTGTAATGGAATACAGCTCTCATTCTTGGTCCGGTGCTTCAAAGTCGATTGGAATTATTTCGACCATGTCAAAGAGAGGGCGAAAAAGCACATCGATTGAGACTCTGAAGAATCGACCCAACGTGATGTGCGTTACACTGTTCTAACGGTTCTATAATGGATTTTGCTCTGCTAAAATCGGGTAACTTGTACCTAAGACTCGATTTTCGTCCGCGCAAATAGTTTTTCATATACAGTTTGTGGTACATTGTGACCTGCAGAATGCATTACCGAGAGAATTCGAACATAATCTAACCTCAAATATCTTTTCTGTTAGTTTCAACACAGGGTGCCCCGGTAGACTAGTTGGTAGAGAGCTAGTAAATTAGCGCCTGGATTGCGGGTACGATTCCCGCCAGAGACTCTGGTTTTTTTTCTCCTGCAGACAAACCTAAAGCTTCACGGGATTAGCACAGTAAAAAAAACTAAAAATATCTAACGTGCATCAACACTACTTCCTCTTTTTACCTCTCATTATTAATTTTCCTAGTTCCGGTACAGTGCATTACAGGTCGTCCCCTGTGTGCTGTTCCTAATTATGAGATTTTATACGGTATTCTGGAACCCGGCTCAAAAAATTTTATTTGTTTTAAGATGACCTTTAATAAATAAAACCTAAATTTTCGAAATTGTTAAATTAAAGTAAAAAATTCGATAAGTCAAACTATTTTAAATTAAAATTTTTATTATTATTTTATAATGAGACTACATAAATATTGCCAAAATTATTTTGTTGCCTTTAAATTTTTATTTTTAAATATTAAAATATTTGTGGAAAATTGCTTGTCCTATTACAATAAATTCGAAAAGCCTGAGTGGAAAAAAAATCTTCATCTATTTCTCCACAGTAAATAAAAAATAAAAGTTTGATTAAAATTTAATTGTGGCATTTGCAAAATTTTTACCTATTTAGCATTTTTCATTTGTATTGCAGGAATTTTTAGTTTTAATTATTTCTTTGTGGTTTTGTGCGATAGAAATGGAATATTTTTAAACAAAACCACAAATAAATAAAATAAATAATAATTCAAATGGTCTTTTTGTTTTTGTTTAATGATGATGATGACGATGATGGATGTAGCAAACGATTAAAATAAATTTCAATTGGCAACAATTTATTAAGAGGAAAAATTACATTGACTGATGAATTTTGGCATTGAGAGGAAATTGTGGAAAATAAAATTTGATTAGAACGGATATTGAAAACAAATATATTAAATTTGTTTTTCTAATAATTTATATTTATTACAGCAACAGAGTATAAATTGGCAAATTATGTGGAAAGACATTATTAAAAATAAAACTTTTCAATTTTATCAACTGTATTCTCTAAACGTTTAAATAAATATTTAAATATCAAAATGTGGCAATAAGTTTGAAATTTGTAAAAAAAAAACAAGTTTGAATGCTATATTCGGCTCTGTCGAATCTTTTTTACCCTCTAACAAGAGCTCAAATATTTTAGGAGAGGGCTTTTTATGGCACCTACAAATTCTTAACTAATTTCTATATAAACTGACCTCACAGTTTTATAAATCGCTTCTGCTTAAGGCGTTTTAAAGTCTATTCCAAAAAAGTCATATAAAACTTACTTTAACTATTTATTAAAATAAAATATCATGATTTGGCTTACACAGTATAACACATGATTTTGGGACTCAATTCTGACAATTGCACGTGAAATTAGCCCCAAAAATAAGAACATCTGCATCATTACTTAAGTCAAGTTGGCTGCATTAATAATTTAATGCCCATACGATTTTTTTTTTTTTTTTTTTGCTCAAGGTTGATTTGTATCACTATTTCTATATTTTAACACGGTTAAATCTCGGTATACCGTACTGAATATCTCTTTTGTTTCTGAAGCAAAGTTGCAGATCTTCTTTATGATGGTGTTTCGCGCGTTTTGTTACCTGTAAGAAACACCCACGCTTATGAGACAGTAAAGGAACATAAAATTTGCTAAAAAAAAAAAAAAAAGTTCAGAATAGTTTTCGTTTTTATTGCCCACAACAAAAGACATACACAGAAAAATAAAACCAAAACGGTAACGCTGATTAAAATTTTCAACAACCATTTCAAGATAATGAGTAAAACAATACACAAAATAGTCAAACCAATTGACTGATAAAAAAACAGCATATTTGTGGATTTGTCATCCAGTTATTGAGCAAAAAAGTGAAAAATGGGGAAACAATTGTAAAAAAAATCGGAATTTTTGCGATTTCTAAGGCAATGAATGCACTTTTTCCGGGTAGGTATGTTTCGCTTTTTTTTATTGCTCCTATTCAATATCTACAACTTTGCTTCAGAAACAAAAGAGATATTCCGTACGGTATACCGAGATATAACCGTGTTAAAATATGGAAATAGGGATAAAAACCCTCCTTGATTTTTAATGCAGCCAAATTTTTAAAACTAATGTTGCAGAGATGTTCTTATTTTTGTGGCTACTTTCACGAGCAATTGTCAGAATTGAGTCCCAAGTCAATGAACTGAAAACTGTTGTACTGTGTTATTTAAGTGATTTTCAGGAGGGGATTTCATATTGGACTTATCATCAATTGTGGATCGTTTATTACAAAATTCGTTAGAGAGATTTCTAGTATTGAAAAAAAACCTAAATTAGACCAAATTTCAATACAGTAATAAAATTTTTTTTTAGCATTTTTTGAGTCTATTGCTATTATTATATATATTCACTTGGTATTTTTAATTTTTTTTTATTTTTTCACAAATCTTAAAACACTTTCCTGTTTCACTTTTAAATAAACAATTAATGATGGACAACATCAGGGCTACCAATGTGTAATACTGTAAACTATAGTATGGTATACCTATACATCATGCAGTTATTGGCAGCACTGCATGTTAATTTGTCTAATATGGTCCATAGTACAGTACATTGGACCATGTTGTAAGTAGTCCATTTAAGCCACAATGGACCACGTGGTCCAACATTATCTGCAGGGTATGACATTATAACAGATCAAATTTTACTTCAATAACATTAGTCGTTTCAGTTACAGTCGTACTAAAGCTGTTTCCGCGAACGGACTTTATATGGGGCCAATGGTAAGTTATGTACTGATCTTCACGAAATTTGACCGAGTGAGTTCCAAGCATATAATCCTCTTACAGACCAAAATCTAATACATTAGCACTATTGGTTACGGTACGGTACGCGTTCAAAACTTTTTTCCGAGAGTAGGGTTTATAAGGGCATATTATGGATCGATCTTCACGAAATTTCACAGTGTCATTTCTATTCTTATAAAACTGCGACGTACTAAATTATATTATTATACCGTTATTTTTACATTTTTAAGCATACTAAACTGTTGTCCGAGAGTAGGCTTCATATGGGGCATTGGTAAATTAAGAACCGATCTTTACAAGATTGAGAAGTATGATTTTCCGTCGAAGAAAACGAATTTGTGCAAAGTTTAATGACAATCGGTGCATTCTGTCATCAATTTATACTATTTTTTAAGCCCTTCCCCGAAGGGTATTAGGGGGTATATATTAGAGGTCTGCACAAATGTATTTGCTAGCCAAATGATTGTTGTGTGTGTATTTGATATTCAAATCAAATGTGTAAAAAAATGAGAGCTAGTCATTCACGCTCAATCATTTTAAATGAGAGATCAACACAGCCACATACACTCACACTAATTGTGTGTGTGTCCCTATTATTGTTTATTGTTTGATGAACTCTAATTCATACATCTTACAATAAAAAAACCTGAGTTAAGTTAAAAATCACACTAATCATTCGTGTGTTTGTTGTCTTTCTTGTTTTGTTAAAATTGGTTTTTCCCCTATTTGATAATTTTCCCTATCGTTACAAAAAAAGTAAGAAAATAAAATGGTTGTAAAAAATATATTTTTTATATGCAAAAAACAATAACAGTAATAAAATTATAAATAAAAAAATTATTATTATGCAAACCGTCAAAAATTTTATTAAAATTATCGATAAAAAATTAAATAATGTCAAAAAAATGTAAGATTGTTAAACTTAAAACTTAAAAAAAGTATCAAAGCTAAGAAAGAAAGCTCGTTATAAAATAAAAATAATCTATTAACGTTTAAAAATAAGTTATAAGTTCTCTTGATTTAAAAAAAAAATTAAAACAAAAAAATTAACAAAAATTTCATTTGTTTAAAATATATGTATTTAAAACTACTTTTTGCTTCTAAAAAGTGGGTATCACTTTTAATGCAATATATTTTTACTATTATTTTGTTTTCGATACGATAAAAAAATTTCAAAAACACAAAACACATGTTGTGTTGATAAAACACAATATGTACATCGCCACACAAGTGTATTTACTCGTGTAATAGAGCATATTTGTTATTTATACCTGTATCAAATATTTCTCTCACAACACTCACATAAATAATTGAACAATTTGCACACATAGGTTATTTCTTACATACAATAAATTGTGTATGATTCTAAAATCACACACAACACACTACTGGCCAGTCTGGTATGTGAATTCATGTGTCGTTTAATCGCAAAAATGCAGAGCTCTAGTATATATAAGTTTGTCATTCCGCATGTAACATCCACAATATTGATCCTAGACCCTTTAAAGTATATATATATATATATATTCTGGATCGTTATCAGAAGAAAAGTTCAAATCCGGATGTCCGTCTGTCCGTCCGTCTGTTAAAATGGGTTTTCCGAAGGCCTCAGATATGAGGGTGCCTTGGTATACATTTATGTCAGATATGGTCATTTTAATTTTACTATTGAAATTCCGCCAGATCGGTCCATAAATGGCTGAGATATGAGCAAAAAACACGACTGCCTCTAATTTTTCTCATAAATTCTTAGTTGTTGTTGTTTTTTATTATTTCTTTTTCTTTGTATATGGGGAAGGGCAAGAGCCAAAGTTTTAAAATTAGGTAAAAGCAACTAAGATATCAATACAGCAACTTTCTAAAAATTGAGCGTGGCACTTCTCATACAAAGACATTACAGATCTTGAAATATATCGAGAACTGCAAAAGCCAAAGTTTCCAAATGAGGTACAAGAATCTTGGTTATCAATACGCAACATCAGACAAAATGTGGGCGCGATAGGATAAGTTGACGGAATTGCCCAAATATGGTACATAAGCACTTTAAATATATGGGCGGGATTGGAGAAGTGGGCGTGGTACCTTCCGTAAAAAGATTTCTGTATATCTGGAGAAAGGCAAGAGCCAAAGCATCCAAATCAATATGGATTGGTATATAAGATTCAGCACAGCCGAATATAGCACTCTTACTAGTTTCTTTTTAAAATGCCAATTTGTTTCACATTTGGGTTCATATCTCCTTTTCCACTTTGCCAATTGTACTGGATTTCACTCCCAAGTTGCATGGAAGAACTGAAAATAGTTTGCCACCAAAATTGTTATTTTCTGTTGAGTCTTGTGAACGTGAACGTGTTTTTAACAGACAGACAGATGGGCATGGCTAAATCGACTTAGAATTACTGAAGGAGCCAGAATATATATATTTTTACGGGTGCATATGAAAAAAGTTTCACAGGAAATGACAAACTTAGTATACCCACATTCACCACTTGGAGTGGAGGGTAGAAAAATAATGATGAAAAGTTAAATTTTTTTTAATTTGTATTATGAAACTTTGTATTTCTCCCCTTATTGATTTTTTGTTAAATTCTAATTGCTTTTTAAGGTTTTTATTTTCTGCTACATACAAGAAAAAAAGCACACAATTATTCTCTCTAAATGCAGTAGTTCTGTATTGCAACTGGGTTTTCCGTTGACTTGACTCAAAACAATTTTATTTTGAACAATTCCGATTTTAATGCTAAACGGAAGTTGGGCAACAAACGGAAATTGTCAGCAGACAGTTGTTAAAACGAGCGCTGTTGGTTGAATACACTCCAACGAAAAAACTAGCAAAAATAATAAACGAAACAAACAAAATAAACAAAAAACTAAATGAAACAAGTGAATTAGTTAAACAATGTTTTGTTAAAACAATAAAGTGAGAGAAAACCCCCGAAAAAACAGGACACAGTTTAAAACTGTCATTTACAGCACAAAAAAAAAACAAAAAAAAGACAAATGATTGCAAATAATTATTGCAGTTTTAAGGAAATAAGCAAAATGTGAACAATTAAAATCTGAACATTACTCTAAAAACTAAAAAATTATTTGTTGATTCCATTTAAATGTTTTTGACAAGATAAAAAGGCTTTTTAAAAAAAAAGATTCAAATAATTTGCAATAAAGAAAAAATGTTGAAAATAGTTAAAGAAATAAATAAAAATCTAAAAAATTGTTATTAAAATCAATAAAAAATGTTTGTTTAAAATGTACTTTTACCTAAACTTGTTATATTGATGAAAATTATTCAGTAGGACAATTGGCGTCATGCTCTTAAATTACCTTAGCGGACTTTAAGTACTTTTTCGAAAAAGTGCTATTTTGATGATGATTAGCACAATTTAAAGAAAAATAAATTACGCCAAAAATTTTTGTCAAAAAATATATTTTTTCATCCAAATTGCCTTATTGATAAAAGGTTTGAGTCGAAAATAAGCAACCCAATTGTAGGGGAATGTTATAAAATATAAACTCACTGCTCATTGTTGGTGTTTTGTCTAAGCTTTGATTTCGTTGCAAGCAGCGTTATCGTTGGTGCTACTAAAGTAGCAATTTGCCACTTTTTCCACTACTTGGAAACTTTTTTGCTACTTTTACAAAATGCACCCAAATGTGAAACTTTTTGTAATTCTTGCCACTTTTTTGATACTTTTTACTAAATGATGAAATACTTTTTGGAACATTCTGTCTTATATGTAAGCAAGCTTATATTAAATTTTTCTTGTAATGCGTGGTAAGCTTATGTATATCTTCCGAAAAATGTATGTACACATGTGTACGTATACTTATGTCTGCATAAATCAGGGTTGTCCGATTTCTTTTCACCATTAATGCACCGAAAATCGCCAAAATTCGCCAAATTTTATTTTCTTATGATTTTTGTTAAGAAAATATTCACCAAAAGTCACAAAATTTGATTTTTATATAGCACCGCCTTTACACATAAAATTACCCAGGCAGAAAAAAACAATCAGCACGACGCACAGTGGTATTTTTTTGGCAAAAAGTCTATTTTTTTACAGTTATTTTTTAGAAATCTAATGATGCAATTCTGCAGAGAAATGTTTCATTAGTAGAAAACCATGATTTGTCATCGAAAAAAATAAAATTTTGTATAAAAAAGAGTGTGCTAAAGTAATCTAAATATTATACAACGAAAACTGATGAAAATTTTACTACATTTCAGTTGTTTATACAATAAATATGGTTCAACAACCAATAGGTTTAGAGCATTTTTATTAAAATATAGCATTTTAAATTTAATAGGAAAGAAAAAATATTTAAATTACATATATAGTTTAAGAGATCTGAGCAAATCAAAATCAAAAATTAAGCATTTGCAGTTTTCATTAGAAAAAAAAATAAGTTAGCTCGGTCTACCTCCGTGTTAGCACTACTACTAAATGAAAGTTTGGAATACTTTCTTTCATTTTATGTAAAAATATTGTGCGACTTTTTTCGATCGCTGAACAAACTTATAAATTTTGTGATAAAACTCACGTATTTTTTATAAATATTAGGAGACGATAAATAATAAATACTTTACTAAAATACGCTGCCCGTTGTGTTGCCGAGGACGAAATGCCCGTTAAGGCACTAAAAACTCTTAAGTAGTTCTGGCATCTCTTAATGCTAAAAACTACAGCATTACGGCAGAATCAACGATATGGGAAACTTTTCTACCAGTTTTATTTATTAAAACACCAAGTTCTAAAAAACAAAATTGAAGAAATCAAACAATGTCATTGAATGTTTTAAATTGTAGTCGACGAATTGACAAATATTTTACACAAAAAGATTGTTCAGTTCACTATTCGTTTCTATATTGCTGAAACAAAATAATTTGAAATATATAATCCTAGCTAAGAGGTTTTGTTTGCAACTTTTCAAAAATATGGTTGAAGTCTACAGATATATAAGACATAACCACCAATAAATGAAAACTCATTCAAAATAAATTTGAGAGAATATTTCAAATAATAACTTTATAAAATTCCTATAATTTATTTGCTTTTGCAAAACGTTTGTCTAGATCAAATATCATTCAACAGTTTCTAAATTATATTATATAAATATCTTCTTACAAATAAAGTTTAGTAAATCAATAAAAAATTTTTGAAAATTTAGCTAAAATTTGATCCATTTACTGGTCCCACTTTTCTTGGATTTTATCGTAAAATATTTGTTAGGTCTTATCTAAGTAATATCTATGTATTTTGTTGATTCCTTTGTTTTGCAAATTGTTTTGTTTTTATTCAAATTAACGTTTTATTTTTAAATCTTATTTGATTTTTGTGTTTTTAAGTATTCGAATTAAAACCGGTTAACCGGTTATTTAAAAATTGCTTAACCTAAAACCGGGTTTTTTAAAATAGCAACTATTCGTAATATTCGAAAACTGGTTATTGAAAAAAGTCGAATAATCGATCTCCCTAGTCATGGCGGTACATAATATGTAGAAAAGTCGTAATTTCTGCCTGGGTGCTTTCATGAAATTTCTGAATTCGTTTTGTAAATAAAAATTTTACAGCCTGGCCCTCAATGTCGATAAGAACATTTCTTTCTTATATTTATATTGAAAACAAAAACAATTTTAAATTTTTTATTATTGTTTTCAATATAAAAATGCGAAAGAAATGTTCTTGTCGACATTGTGGGCCTGGCAGTTAATGAATTCGAAATAAAATCAACATTTTTAAGGTTTATGGCTTAATTTGTTATTAGCTTTCCGATAATTTACAAAAGTGCAAAATTTTTGCTTTTATAATTTTATATACTAACGTTTGAAGGCAAACATTTTCTGAATTATTCCGAAACTGTTGAAAATTTAAAAAAATGTTGTCGAGATGGCTTAAAGGAAATTTAATTCTTTCACAATCGGACAAATCGTTCTCAAGTCATGAAGAAATATATTACCATATTCGACTTATTTCGTCCGAAATATTAGTCATGCCCACAATAGTGAATAATACATAAAATTAGCATCGAACTTATTCTGCAAAAAATGTATTGCCACTAATTTCTGAATAATTCCGAAACAGTTCAAAATATAAAAAAAAAATTATTTGGATGACTCAAAGGGGTTTTTTCCTAATCATCTGTAAGTGTTTTGACTTTGAAAAATCGATCTCAAGTTATGATAAAATGTATCAGCATAACCGGCTTATTTTGGGCGAAATATTGGTCTAGCCCATAAATATGTGAATAGATTTGGATTCAGTTCGGTAAAGTCAATTAAAATCATTGCGTAGAAAAAAACATAATTTGGTGCATTTATTTTGATTTTAAATGGGGCGTCCTTTAAAAATCAACTTTTGCTGCCACTTTTTTTGTAAATATCCCCTTTCTTTGGTACTTTTTGGAAAGATCCAACGGTAGCGCTGGTGGCAAGTAAGAGTTCAGTGTTTGTAATTCTCATTTGCTTTACAGTGTTATTTGTAAAATATTTTAAGGTTTTCCAAAGTTTTTGGAAAACGGTTTCCTGATAATCTGACGCGATTTTGACAAATTTTAAATAGTTTTAATTTAACTAAACTTTTGGTTAAAAACTCACTTTTTTAATAAAATTGTTTAACTATAAAATTTTGTTTTTGACGGGGTGTAAAATTGCCAAATTTTAATAAAGATGACCTCATAACGGTGTTGCCAGAAGATTTTTTGAAAAATACCTACGCATACTAAAAAACCTATTCCGTTCGCATATGTAAATTAACTCGTTTGCCTTTTTTAATTCTTTATTAAAATTAAAACACTATTTTTATGTTTTCAATTCTAATTACTTTTATTAAATAAATTTTTTAACAATCATTGGATATTTAAATTCTTATTATATTTTATTCACACTCCTACTATGAGGATAGCTTACTTATCCGAATAATAATCAAAAAGCAACTGAACTGTAAAAATTCAAGACAATCATTTTTGAGCGATCAATAATGATCTCCTGAGAATTATTTAAATGGTAAAAAAAACATTATAAAGCAAAGTAATGATTATTCATAGCAATAATAAATGAGATCAAAAGAAGAAAATGTAGGATAAAGAAAATATAAAAAGCGTAATAGTAGTAAAATTATATAGATTGCCTTAACTATCCTCCCCTTTGAGAAGCAGTCGTCCCCGACTGCACCAAAAAATTTTGGTTTCCTATGACAAATTTGTCGCAATTTTATAAATGCTTAAAATATAAAGAAATATTTTAGTTAACTTAGACTACGTAACTTACATTATTCTTATTACGAAATACATTGACTTTATTTGTCAAGAGTTCTTATTTTGATTACATTTTACTGAACATTAATTTTGGGTGTAATAATTCTTTAAAATAAAGTTTCGACATAATCCTAAAGGTAATTTTTAATGGCATGTATAGAAGTGTTTTTTTTTTTTTTGTTTTATTCAAAATTTAATACTGTAGCGATAGACCAACATTTTTAGGAATACAAAATTTTAGTCTGGATTAGGACAAAAGCCCAATGTTAACTTAAAAGTTTTATCGTAGGTTGTCTTTATGCACGGGTCGATTGTCGATAAGAACATAACTTCCAAAATCCCCTTGCACAGTCTTTTCCACGTAAAGTTTGCTAAACTTATTGCCCAATCTCCGATTGACCTTAACAAATACCTTGTCACCAGGTAAAAAACTTTTTGTTTCCCTGCTTGCATTATGAAACTGTAGATCTTTTTCCTGTGCTGTGACTAAATTCCTTTTTATATCAGATCTTAATTTTTCACAAATACCGTGCAATATATCGACTGGGCGTTGTTTAGTGACAGAATGCAATGTGCTATTGTACTTGGAAACGGCTACAAGAATTAACTCCTTAGTGTCATCGTATCTTTCTTCCGCTTTGAGGCATCTGGCAATCTCGGCCAGTGTACTGTGGAATCTCTCCACTTGGCCATTACTCAAACTATGCGCGGGTGGAATTGGAAATATTTCAACCCCGAATTGATTAGCAAGTAAAGATTTTATCGTTTCTGATGTTAAGGATTTTTCATTATCACAAATAATTGTTTTTGCCTTTGGAAAAAAATTTAATATAGTTAATAATGGAATTTTAACCCCAATTATCGATCTTGACTCAATAGGCAATGCGATAGCAAATTTACTGAATTTGTCGACGCAGGTAATAAAATGGGTTCCGTCGGTAGAGAATATATCTATATGCAACAACTCCCCAGGGTCACTCGGAATTGGAGTTTTGCCTATTTTTATTTTCTTCGGGTGCCTAGCATATTTTGCCTCTTTACATATCTTGCATTTAGAAATTATATCTTCTAATCTTTTACGAACTCCCGGAAAATAATATTCGCTTAATATTTGGCTAAGATTTTCTCGGACGTTCCTATGAGCTCTGTTATGTTCGCTGGTAATAATTTCCTGTTGATCACTCGGATTATGGATATCAATCACCATTTTAAGGCTATGGACGAATTTAACGGAAGGAAATAGTTTCACAACTTCATTTTGAACTTGCCCTAGAATTTGATTATCAGCGTGAAAACAATTTACAACTTGCGGATTCACAACCTTTTTCAATGCCTCAAATAAATCGGGTTTTTCTACAAAATGAATTAAATGTCGGATCTGCTTAGGGAATATTGTTTCGGAAGTTATTTCCGGTTTAGAAGCTTTTATGAGAAGTATCTGGTTTTTAAAACAGTTAACAGGGTTAACAACACATTTCACTACTTCGCTCGAGGAAATTTCGCTGTGAATTGTTGCAATTGAAGATTCTGTGGCAGTTAATGTAACAGAACTCTTTCTTCCTTCCGATGCTGTTTCCGTGTCAGAACCGATTGTGCCATTTACGCTTTCTGAGTCATTTTCAATGTGGTGAATATATTGCCTTGAGAGAGCATCTGCAACTATATTCTCTTTCCCAGGCTTATAGAAAAATTTTGGGGAAAACTCTTCTATAAAAGATCTCCATCTTCTAATTTTCGTATTTGGGTTATTTTCTGACAGAGAAAAGGACAAGGGCTGATGGTCCGTGAAAATATTAACTTTTTTTGCCCCATAAAGGTAGTTCCTCAATTTTTGTAACGACCACACAATAGCTAACAATTCGCGCTCGTTAGTGGCGTAGTTTTGCTCTGTAGCAGATAAAGTGCGTGAAATCATTGTTATGGGCCTACCGTTTTGTGACAGTACGGCGCCGATTGCGCTTGATGAAGCGTCAGTAGTTAGTTCAAAAGAATCTTCAAAATTAGGGTGAAGCAGCAAGACATCCTCTGAAGCTAATATTGACTTTATCTTTTGAAACGCACTTAGAGCCTCTTCGTCTAAATCAATTTTTACATTTTTAGATTGCCTTGAAGAAATGTGGCCATTTTCGCCACGCAAAAATTTTGTTAAGGGTTTTGATATGTGGGCGTAATCTTTTACAAAGCGACGGTAGTAACCGGACAGTCCCAAAAATGATCTTAAACTGCGCAAAGTTGTCGGAACTCCGTAGCTAACAATGTCCTTAATTTTCTCGGGACAAGTTTTAATGCCATTTTCTGAGATTACAAACCCCAAAAACTCAACGGATTTTTTAAAAAATTTAGATTTTTCACTAGAAACCCTCATATTGGCCTTATAAAGTTTTTTCAAAATTCGGTCGATATCAGCTAAATGCTCTTCGGCAGAAGGTGAAAAAATAATAACATCGTCCATATAGACATGACACGTTTTCCCGATTTCCGCTCGCAGTATATCATCAATCGCTCGTTGAAAAATACTGGGTGCATTTTTAAGGCCAAACGGTAGTCGGCAGAACTCAAACTTGCCATTGTTGACACTAAATGCTGTTTTTTCCCTATCTTTCTCCGCTAAATTGATCTGGTGGAAGCCCGATTTCAGATCCAAAGTAGAAAAAAAGGTTGATTTACCCAGATTTGCTAGTATAATCGTTGTGTCTGGTATGGGATAGCGATCACTTGTAGTTTTCGAGTTTAGCTTCCTAAAGTCGATTACAAGCCGTTTTTTTGGTTTTCCAGATTCATCGAACCCTTTTTTGTCCACAATCCATATAGGGTTGTTATATGGTGATCGGGAGGGTCTAATAATTCCATTTTTTTGCAATTCTAAAATTTCTCTATTTACAAATTCGTTGAGCGCTTGTGGATACGGATATGATCTTGAATAAACAGGATCTTCATCCTGTGTCCTAATTGTGGCAATGACATTAGTAGCGAATGGAAGAGCTTCAACAGGATCAGCAAAAACGTTTTTATTATTTTTCAAAATTTCTGACAATCGGTTCGTTATATTTTTAGAAACATCGCTGGCTTGAGCTAGAAGCTTATTGACAGCATTAGAATGAAAGTATGCAAGCTTTTCCGTTCCTTCTTCATGCTTTAACATACCTTCTTGGCAATCGATTTGAGCTTTGATTTCATTAAGAAAATCAAATCCTATTATACCATCGAATGCTTGCAAATCTGGCAATAAAAAAAATGGTGTATTTTTTCCAAATATATTTATCAAACACTTTGAAGTTACCTTCGAATTGCCATGAACAGATTTTACAATAAAAAACTTTTCAAGTGATTTGACTGATTTTAAAAAAGAAAAATTTTTGATGTAATTTTTTGACGTTCCCGTATCAATCAAAAATTTTAACGTCCTTCCAGCAAATAATCTCTCTATATACGGGAGGAAGGACCCGCTTCTAAAAAATTTATATCGTCTTCTACATTGCAGCTTAAATCTGCATTTTGTGCAGCGTTAACTTGCAATGTTACCAACCGATCGTCGTTCAACTCGTGTTCAAATGAATCTTCAGAAATATAATCAGGAAAAGGATAGCATTGGTTTAAATGGTTCACTCTTTGTGCTTTGTTAGTATTCTGTCTGAAAGAATCAGCAGGCCGTTTTGAATATTGTTGAGCCAGGCGATTGCTCATATCAATTTCCATGGGTTCTGGGTGTTGGTAGCCGAATTGTTGCATTTTGCCACTATACCTATTCACTGTTGGACGAAAATTCTGAAAAGGCTGGATAGCCCTATTTGTGTTCGGGTTTTGAGAATACTGTGGGGGTCCGAAGTTCGGGTTTATATTACGTTGATGTCCAGTAGAAATAATTGGTTGGGTTGGCCTGTATTGGTAATATGCTGGGTTGGAACATTGTTGGAAAGCGGTTTGATGCATTGGTTGGTAATGTGGTGAATTTTGAAACGTATTTTGCATTGGATGGTTTGCAAACGTAGAAGCAAAGTTGTATCTTAACCGGTTAGTTTCTAGCTCCTGAGAAAGTGCAAGTGCAGAGGGCATATCAGTGGGTTTACATGAAAATAAAACGTCCGACATTGGACGGCGTAAGCCCGAGATAAAAACACGCAAAGCATCGTCCCTATATTTTCTATTCAAAGCTTCGATTAAGGGTGCATTCCCTTCATTTATCATGATTACCTTATTGATAATAAGTGTTAATTTTCTTTCCACTTCGTCGTAAAAATCAACTATACTTTTTGAACCCTGTCTCAATGTTGCAAGTTCCTGTTCTAGAGTGTATATTGAGCGCTTATCACCGTAAGAAAAGTCCAAGCGTGATATAATTGCCCTAAAATTAAGTACGGTATTATAAGAACTAAGCACAGTATCAGCCACGCCTACGACCTTATTGCGAATTATAGCCACGGCCTGATAGTATTTCGAGCTTCCCTCAAACCTTTCATAAAGTTTATGCGCAGTAATCGCGGCTTGTCGCCAAGAAACGTATTTGGCTGAATCACCATTAAATTCTGGGATGGATTTTATAATGTCAAGTGACTCATTACACTCTATTTCAGATCTGATTTCGATGGGCTTGTACTCTTCTACCCGAACCGGAGTCTCCAAAGTAGCTAATCTTTGTGTCAAGTCATCAATTTTACCCTCAAAATTTTGTCGGACCTGGTCAGTTGCTTGCCTGATAGCAGTGTTAAGCATAGTCTGTACAGCGTTTAGGTCCATGTTTCTTTCCGTAAATTTCCTGGTAGAAATACTAAAACTTTGTATTCCGGCTATGAGATCGTCTACACTCATGAATTATAATTTAAAAAAAAATGAATTCGTTGTTTGTAAATTCCTTTATTTTATTACGAATTTCAAATAATAAATTTGTAATTAATTCTATTTAGTAGTGATTAATATTAACTTGAATTATACACATAATAACTAATATCTAAAGAGTAAATTAAATAACTTAAAAATAATCAATTTTTCAATCCTGTATTTTTACCATCAGTCCAGGTTCGCGTAGGATGACACACAAAAAAGCAATTCAAAGATTTAAATATGTGTAAACTGGAAATAAATTATTTTCTTTTAGCAGCTTTTGTAGCAAGGGTTGACATAGTTATTATGTCATTAACATATTTATCATATTGTCTTTCTAGAGTAATATTGCGCCGTCGTTTCTTAAGGCATATAAAAAAATTTACAACTTAATACAATTTGTATAATTCCGATCTGTAGATCTTTTAAAAGTTTTTTTTCATGTGTCGAGTTGTCTAAATTTTTTTAATTAAGCACATGCCGTTTTAATGCAGTTCACTACGGCTCTCCTACAATTTATTCATTAATGTGATCTGTTTTGCATTTCACTGGACACAATCCGGGTTTTTTTCAAATTAAACAAAATTCTGTTGTTTTTATTTAAGTTATGTCATTAAATTTACTTTTTGGAACGTGAATTGATGCACTGATTTTTTTAATATGTTTTTTTCTTTTCTGGCACTTAATAAGCAGTTTGATATTATTATTTTAACTTATGTTGTTTTTATTTAAGTACAGTTATTAATTTTACGTCTTTTTAATTTAATTTTTTTTTTTAATTTTATTTTTTTTGATGATTTGTGTTTAAATACAGTTTTTCTTCTTTTGTTTTTTGTGCGTTTTATAACGGGGAAAAAAGGAATGAAAACACGTTTAATGCTGGACCTTTTTTTTTAATTCACTTAAGTTTTGTACTAAGATCGCGGATTTTTTTTAACTGGTTTTTAGGGCTTAAAAGGCGTTTTTATATTATTATTTTTTGCTTTAACTCTAATGTCACCATATCATTAAAAAGCCAATTAAAATTTATTATATTTTAAATTTTACTTTTGGTTTGCCTCTAGCCCCACGTTGGGCGCCAATTAACTCGTTTGCCTTTTTTAATTCTTTATTAAAATTAAAACACTATTTTTATGTTTTCAATTCTAATTACTTTTATTAAATAAATTTTTTAACAATCATTGGATATTTAAATTCTTATTATATTTTATTCACACTCCTACTATGAGGATAGCTTACTTATCCGAATAATAATCAAAAAGCAACTGAACTGTAAAAATTCAAGACAATCATTTTTGAGCGATCAATAATGATCTCCTGAGAATTATTTAAATGGTAAAAAAAACATTATAAAGCAAAGTAATGATTATTCATAGCAATAATAAATGAGATCAAAAGAAGAAAATGTAGGATAAAGAAAATATAAAAAGCGTAATAGTAGTAAAATTATATAGATTGCCTTAACTTGTACATTAAAGCTTGAATAACAAAAATAAGTAATTAAACTAAACAAAAATTGTATATATTTTTGATTAAATTTAATGAAAAAGACAAAAGGTTGTTTTTAAATTAATATGTATAGTTCTTTGGAACTAAATTTTTAAAGGATAATTTTAATTAAATTCAGGTACTAAAGAAACAGCCTCTTCCACTATTTTGTGAAAATGATCTTATAATACAAATTTAACTTAAACTAGTTTTTCAAAAAATATTAAATTCATGATTTCAGATATTAATTTAAAAATTTCAGAAAAATTAATTGTATGAGATTGCAATCCACTCATTGCGATCATTGCGGCGTAAGTTTAATTGTTAAGACAATAGTTCACATTTGTACTCATCTTTTTTTAGTCCAAAAACATTTTCTGGACTTAAGAATTCCATCAGCCGTATTCATAACGAAAATTTGGCATGAAGTTAGAACAAAGTTTATTCATAATACACTTACCAAACTCTGGCTAACGATTTGCTAAACTCTTGTTAACAAGCTGCCAAACGTTTGCCAAATATGTTACGGTGCTTTTGTACTGACTAGGGAGATCGATTATTCGACTTTTTTCAATAACCGGTTTTCGAAAATTACGAATAGTTGCTAATTTAAAAAAACCGGTTTTCGGTTAAACATTTTTAAGCTAACCGGTTAACCGGTTTCAATTCGAATACATAAAAACACCTGCAAAATGCATAGATATGAGTTAAGGTATGGTCAGACCCAACAAATATTTGACGATAAAATCCAAAAAAACGAGACCAGTAAAATGATCAAACTTTAACCGCATTTCTAACAATTTCTATTCATTTACTAATCTGTTTTTGTAAGACGACATTTGTATAATATAATTTAAAAACTATTAAATGATGTTTGATCTAGCCAAACGTTTTGCAAGAGCAAATAAAATATTATAGCAATTTAATAAATTTTATTATTTAAGACATTCTGCTACATTTATTTTAAATGAGTTTTAATTTGTTGGTGATTAAGCCATCTCTATATGAATCAGTAGGCTTCAACCACATTTTTGAAAAGTTGCAAACAAAAGCTCTTAACCTGGATTATATATATCAAACGATTTTGTTTCAGCATTATATAAACGATTAGTAAGATGAAAATGCTTTTTGTATGAAATATTTGTCAATTCGTCAATCACAATTTGAAACCTTCCATGACATTGTTTGATTTCTTAATTTTGTATTTTAGTTCTTGGTGTTTTAATAAATAAAACTGATGAATTTTTTCCATATCGTTGATTCCGCCGGAATGTTGTAGTTTTAAGCATAAAGAAATGCTGGAACTATTTAAGAGTTTTTAGTACCTTAAGGGGCATTCCGACCTCGGCAACACAACGGGTTTATATTTCACCTAATGATTCATTTTTGGCAGGGTATTTTAGTAAAGTATTATTTGTCGACTCTTTAGACCTACTTCAAACGGGGTTAAGTTTTATTTGGGGCACATTAATGTCAACCATATGGACTAATTAAAGGTGATTAATCGTGACGTGGAAACCCCTTCGACACTTATCACTTTAGGACACTTCAAGAGCCTAACTTTGTCTGTTTAATCCCGTTCGAAATATCTCTAGAGATAAAATCTATATAAAAATATTTTTAATATTTAGAAAACGGTCGCACAAATTAAATACTATTTACTTTTTAACTGCACACGGTTTTGTAGTATTTTGAAAAGTTTTTGGTTTTTTTACAAGAACACACGCATTCATAAGTGGTCTTTATTTACAGTGTTCAAATGTTTTTTTTTTTACTTTAGTTACATTTTGTTTTGACATTGTTCATAAAAAGTTTAAATTTGCATAATATAGAATTATAAAAATACTTAAATTAAGGGTACATCTACAACAAGAGTAGGAAAAATGTATATAAATTACACATTATTAAAATAACCGGTTTATTATACCAAAATAACCGGTTTATTCGATATTCGAAAAATGGACATTTTAAAATAACCGACTTGAGCAAAGCTAAAATAACCGGTTAAAACCGGTCGAATAATAACCGTTCGATTTCCCTAGTACTGACGCGTTGAAATTAAACATTGTAGCAAGATATTTTAAAAAATTGATATAAAAGCTAAATTTTTTTTCGTTAATAAATCCGATTTACAGAAAGTGAATTCAAAAAGTAATTAATGTAACCATCAAGCTCAAATGTGTAGCTTAAATTTGTAAAAAAAATTGTTTGTGGAAGTACTTTTATTTTAAAGTTTATATGGGAAATGCAAAAAATAATAATTTTCTCAATTTTAGTGGCCATAAAGTTATTAATTAGGCTTAATTAAGTAGAGATTTTATTTTAAACGTTGAATAAATCAGCGTTGTTTTAGAAAATATTAGGGTGCGCATCGGTGCGCCTTAGAAGTAATGTACGAATAAGTAGCAACACGCGTTGTGTTACCAACAAAAAGCGATTCACGACTTCTGCTATAATTTGGAGTCACACAAGAGTCACGCGTGACCGTGATTAAATTTATATATTATATATTATAATTTATATATTTTAAATATTGTTTTGTATATTTCCATGCAATATGTTTACATTTTGCAGGAACAAGCTCGAGCGTAGTTTATTTTAGCCGAATTTTTTCTCCGAATGTTTCAATATTGTTCTTACTCTTTTCTTTTCCAGCTGTGTACGTTCATATTAATGTACAATTTGCGCTCACGAGCAAAAACAATGCAAAACAAAATGGCACAATCATTCTCATTGCTTATGTTTCGTTTTTGTTTTACTCGCAGCAAAGAACAAAACAAAACGAAAGCAAACGTTTCGTTTTGTTTGTTTTCGTTCTCTGCAAGAAAGTACCTTATAACATTTTTGTTCACGTTTTTTCAACAAAAAATAGTTATTTTTAATTAAGCTATATCCCATTATACTGGAAAACTATGTTTTGATTAATAATAAAAGTATTTAAAACAGAACTGATGAAAAATAATGTGAAGTCATTTATTATTGCAGACTATTTAACAGGAGTGTGCGTGAATAAAAAATCATGTTTATTTTTTTATTAATAATTTTTTTCTCTCTCTTATACCTCCAAAGTTTTGTTGGAACATGAAGTTTGTTTTAAGAGTTACGCACATCAAATTTAGTATTCTTCACTATTGTAGTTCTTCAGATATAAGAAAAAAACAAATTTTTTTGTATGGGGGGTACCCTAATCCCCCCTCTTATACCCCCAGATTTTATTAGAACATGAAGTTTGATCTAAGAGTTACTCCCATCAAATTAAGTGTGCCTCACTATTGTAGCTGAGGAGCCATGAACTAATCCTCGAAAAAAGGGCTTTTGGCCCCAGTGTGCGTTGCTTATTTTATTAATTAATTTAAAATTTTCTACATTTTCGAATATGTATAACTTCAACCTAGACATTTTAAAAGACACTTTCTCGTTAAAAGATACCAAAGTTTTTAATAAATTTTTACAGAGAAAGCAATCAAAAACTTGGTAAATATTCACAACAGTATTAATCATCATTCTGCTGCAATTCAATGTAAAAGCAATTAAAATTATTTATTTTTAAGCTCCAACAAAAAAAAAAAATACAAAATAACGCACTTTTATCAACAAAATACTTTAACATTAAATATGATTTACGGGACGAGTTTTCAAGCTTTTTCTTTAAATGAAAAGTTTTTGCAGTTATCAATCAGTGTGTTAATTTCACACTTTCATGAGTGGTGAAAAGAGAGAACGAGAGAGGATTGCTGGGGGATAATTCTGGCAGTCGTGATCGAATACTTATTCAATTCGAAAGCAATTTTATTTCTTATTCTTTCGGTCGATACCGAAAGTATTGTAAAAACTCAAATAAAGTCTTTACAACATTGAAAAAATATCTTTGATTCGTACAGTATCGACAAAAAGAATTCGAAATAAAATTGCTTTCGATTCGAAAAAGTATTCGATCACGACTGACAGAATTAGAATTAATCTTAACTAAGAACAATATATTATTATTGGATTATATTATCCACGACTACTGTGGTTATTTATACTGACAGCCCTACCGCCCCGTTATGGCCATAGATTTTCCCTTACTGAGGACGAGAGGAGCTCTTGACTATCTCTCATATCTAAATAAGATGGCTTAGAAGTTTGACATCAGGCGGATGAGCTTGCTAGACTTGGCACTACATAACTGGTTCTACTGTTTATGAAAGGCTGTGGAGTACCTCTATGCTTCTGAAAACTCGAACTACGGAGATTGTCTTGCGATATGACCAACGATAGTTGGGCCGCGAACACTGATTATAAGGCTGCGGGGCAATTGTGGCCCCGCGTGGATGACGGGCACACCATTTTATTACGTTCACGTAAATTAGAGAGGAGAACATGAAATACCTCCTCTGCCGCTGTTCTGTACTTATCTCCCCGGTTGCAGGTGTGGGGATCAACTTAAGGGAATATCGCCTTTTGGTGTTACATTCTCCTTCGGGATGATTGTATTTGTGGAAGCCTATTTTTTCTGACAAAGGGATACTAACGGTAATAACGTGGTGGCTGTGGCTTATACTCAAAACCGAGGGAAGGGATAGGGTTTGGCAGCCCTAGGTGCTGTTGCTATTCAACAGAAGCAGCTGAATTTTAATACTGCATTGGAGGTAGTATAGCTTCGGCTGCTAATTGTATAATTTTTATCGGACTATACGCTCAAAATTGCTACACTGAAAAGACAAAACCATCTATATGTACCTTAATAAAGCCGAAGCGGTATCAATAGTACGGTAAGTACAGATTTCCTAAAATGAAGTACAGATTTCTTGATTCAAGTACGGATTATTCAAGTGCATCGTACTAAAAATATCCGAAAACGGGATTGACTTAATTAAAAGTGAGATAACAATTAATCTCAAACTTGTTTGATTCAAGAATTTCTAAGTCTCGATTCGTACTTGAAATAATCCGAAAGTGAGATTAGTTTCTTACCTAAACACTCACATCAGAGCATTAGAGATAGAGAGAATATTATTATTTATTTACCCGTTACACATGTTTGTTCCACTTTTTTCCGCCAATTTTTAACAGAAGAACTCTTAGCTCTAAGACACCAGGATCATGCCCGATATGGTTTTCGTAATAATTCTACTTTGAAAATTTGATTTATATAACAAGATAATTTTAACAAATAGAATATGGGAACTATTGCTTTTTATTTAACTTTTTAAACATGAAAATAATCTGGATTTTTCTTCTTGAAATATTTCTGTTGTTTCTTCACAAGACAAGTAAAACTTTTTTTTATAATCTTTTGTTGTGTTGTTGTTGTTTCTACAACAAACTTGCAAAAACCCGGATATTGGTTTTCGAAAGTTATCCCATTTTTAATTGTTTAATGTCCTTTTTAGTGTTATACGTACTTAAATTTTTAAGAACGACTTGTACTAAAGTATGAAGAAAACACTTAAATTTAGTACGAGCTTTTTCTTTCTGTGTACCTGTGAGTGAAATTACCGTGTAAACACGGCGGTGTTGGTAAGCACATAATTTGACACCAACGTGGATTGTATCCGCAATGAGGTAAAGCCTCAAGACAAGTACTCATGTACATTGCCGAATAGGATTCGCCACCTTCGACGGATTGTATGTTATTACAGGTATAGCAATAGATCAATTGGTCCAAGTGTGTCAGATGTGTATTGACTGCCATTTTTACCTTAACAAATCATAATTTTAGTCAATTATATTACGGTCATGCTTCTTCATATCGAATTTGTTCAACAATACTGTATTAAGTCAAAACTTAAAAATTTTCATTAGAAGCAAAACAATTTTTAATTTAACATAAAAGGCATATGAGATAAATATTTGAAACAACCGTTTCATTACGAAAATTTTAAAAAAATAGCACGATATTTTTACAGCAGTTAGATATTTTTGTGTGTTGTTTGTATAGTCGCCTAAACTTCACAGCCGATTTTCCTGAAATAATAATTTCCTGATTACCCAGGGCATATCATAGGTTGTAGAGATTTGCAAATTTTCAAGTGGGCGTGGCACCTCCCATACACAGACATTATAAATAACTATATTTGGAGAACGGTTACAGAAAGTTTTTCCTAATTTGCAAAAAATAGTTTGGTTATCGATACAGCACATCTGGTTAAAGGCGAGCTGAGCTGCAAAATTGAGCGTGAAACCTCTCACTAGAGATGAGCGATCCCGTGATGTTTAAAGAACATCGTGATTAGTGAACGAGATTTAAAAATCACTGCTCTTTAAAACTGTGACTGTGATCACGGTTTGTCAGTTTTCAGTTCTTTTAAAGCAAGTGCGTACAAGCTATGTATACAATGCGCGAGCTTTCGCATGAGTTTTTGTAAGTACGTTGCAAAGAAACAACAACAAATTGTAAGAGCTTTCAAAGCTGTTTACTTGCATATACATACATACCAAGGCGAATTCAGTAGAAGGTGGAGTCATGTCAACATATGGTTATTTTTTTCGGTGGTCCATTTGTCAAAGTTTGTAAACAAACTAGTTTTTTATGTAAACAAACCATTTTTTTCTTAGCAATATCTTTGAATTCGCCTTAATACATACCTGAACAAATAAACCTTGGCTTAAAAAAAAAACTAATAAGATAGAAGAGAGAATGAAAGGAACAGCAACATTATTCGCCATTGCATTCAAAAAACGCTATTAGACACACAAACAGTGATGTAACAAAAAATAAAAAGAACGACTTAGAATGTACATGTTACTTGACAAATTTGGTCACAACTGTGACTCGTGATTTTTCGGTAACAGTGATTAAGTCACAGGTGCAGAAATATCGCTCATCTCTACCTCCCGCCGTACAAGAACAATATGAATGTGTTATTATCAGATGTTGGATAAACGTAGAAGTATCTCAATTTGGTCGCTTCGTTATCAATATACGAGATTTGCTTTAAAAAAGTTTACTAATTTTATTTCAATTGGACTAGCGAAGCGCACCGAGTTTAGTTGTCCTTTCTATAAATTATTTTCTAAAGTAATCATAAGCATCTTACAAACATATTCTAAGAAACCCATATGAAATTGAAATTAACTATATCATGTGACTGTTGCATTCAAGGATTAAATCAGTAATTTTGAAATCATCTACAATTTGTTGAGTGGCATTTCATATATTTTTTAGGTTTTTTTTTCTTGCATATATCAAAATGTATGTATGCATATAAAAACTTGCCTCGATGATGTATATTAAAAGCTTAAGGCCTTATATTTTAGTATGAGATACAATTTGTAAATAAAAGAGGTTTTTTGTTACTTCTATTTTGGACAAAATTAATATTATAACACGCATATGGTGGACAAACTTATAAACGCAGAAACACGCACATCTACGGATCCTTTTTGCTTGCGCGTGTGTGTACGTTTGTATGTGTTTTTAACAGTATTTATGGCTGTGAGTGTTTGTTTGTGTAAAGCATAATAAGTAAACATAATAAACATTTTTAATATAAAGTTGGTGAACGTTGAAAATAAAAAAAAAATTTTAATTCAAACTGAAATAAGCGAAATTGTTTTCCTTCATTATATGAAAAAGTTTCTTATTTTTATTTTATTTTTTTTTTTATTCACATTTTTCTCAAAGTTATGCGAATATTTGAAATGAGTATGAGTACTATAAAGCACCAAATGGGAGAATAATGAATATTGTTTCCTTTATAACATATAACAGTTTCGTGTATGTTGTGTGTGTGTGTGTGTGTGTGTGTATGTGTGTGTGCATGACAGTGTTTGTGAGCCTCTGTGCAACTTATTAATATCCTTATGGTACATCCTGTTTATTACTTCTTTTATCATTGTACCCAGAATGTGTTTATGATATATCAAATTAATGATTATAAGTGGGTGGTGTGATAAGTTTTTTATTTAAACCTAGAATCTATATAAGGAAAAAAGTTGATAAAATTTTAGTAAGCCGATTAAATAAATATGATGTTTTGCAGAATTGCTTGAATTTTTTATAATTAAATTGTTTTTGTTTTTTTTTTTAATTTGCTTCTTTCTGATTAGCCCAAATAAACGACCACGTAACAAAATATTTAAATCACTTTCATTTAAAAAAAAATATTTTTTGGCATAAACAATTTGGCATAACCAAAAGAAACTTTAACTGGGTCATTATTGTAACGTCTAGATGTGTTTGATATACATATACAAACATAACTAGACACACCTACAAATATTGCACAGTGGGATCAAACAGAAAATAAATCGAAACTTGGAAAATTAAATTAAATACAATTTTAATTATTGTTTAAATAGGTTCGTTTTAGAAAAATTCTACGAATTTGTTGGCTTTTCTAATTGGATTTTGCATTCCTGCCTTCTGAAAAACTTGCGATAAAATGCGTTCCGTAACTTATTAGATACCCATCGTTAAAAAGTTGACCCATGATGAGGGTGTTGCCCAGATCAAAATACTCGTACCCACGTCTAAAGAGTTATCTTTACTACTAAAAGTATAAAGATTTAGGGGCTACTTAGACTCCTAAGAGAATCTAAGTTGAAGAGTTTCTGCTAATAGAACGACGATTTGAAAGGTTAATAGCACTACTAAAAGACCCAAGACAGTAGTTTCCAGGCCTAAGGCCATGCAATTGGCGAGTTTCCAATGCTTCAGAAAATAACATGTTTAAAGAGTTCTTGACACTAATTAAACGACTTCGATTAAGGAATTTTCAGACTACTTGTTCACTTAACTAATACCAAGCGACTGAAGCATTTCTAAGACTTCCAAAAGGACTCCGACTTAGAAGGTTCATCGTTTCAGTTTAAAAAAGTGTAAGTGAATTGGTAAAAAAAATTGGGGGGGATTTAAACTAGAAGTGCATATCTTGATCGTATAACCCCCAAGTAAAACAAAAAATTGGTTAATTTTCTGTTGAAAAAATGTAACCAAAATGGCAAAAAGTACACAAGTACAAATTGAGAAAAGAAGTAACCAATTTTGTTTCAAAGTAACCAAAACGGCAACGGAGTGTTCAAAAATAGAGTTTTTAGGATTATAAAGGCGTTTATATGGGCGTATTGTATTCCAAAAATAGACTTATTGTAATAGTATTAAAAAATCTTTGGACATTTTTTCTATTTGTGCCATTTTTTCTGGGCCTCAATGATCCATTAGCACAACTTCATATTTTTGTGTGTGTTTTCAACTTTGACACTCCTGTTCTGTATTTTGCTTTCGAAAATATGGACACCGTATTTATATACTACGAAATGGCCCAAAACTTCTGGGTAGATCTCGACTCAACTGTACCACGAGCATAACAGTTAAATCGTTTTATAGACGACTCTAAAGGTTGTTCATAATTACTAAAAAACGCGCAACTACAAAATTTCCTAGATCACAAAGAGACCTACGATTTAAGCTCGTCCCACATTATTAGGTGATCTTCTTATTGCATATCCGTTAAAAGTCAACTTGGGTCATCGCTTGCAAAACTTTACTAGATGGAACTAAAATTAAACCCTTTATAGAATACTTCTTAAGCGTAGTTACTTGATACTCGAAGGCTCTACTTTTATACATGAGGCGCTGAATTTCAATTTTCCACAAATTTCAAAAAACGTTTAATCAGCCAGATGTAACTTTTTTAACTGTTACATTTTTGCTGTGTTATTTGCCCTACATATAGTCCATTTTTGCAAAAGGAAAACTATTTTCTTTGGAAAATATAGCGACAGCATCTTATTTAAAATTGCAAGGAGCGAGTTTTGGAACTTTGCACCGCAAGAAAAGAGTTTTGGAAATAACTTTTCTACAAGTTGCAAGTTCTGTTTCTTGCAAATTAATTTATTTTTAATGAATATTATTTAATTGCTGCTTCACACTCCTCTTAAGCCGTCAAGTGTTGAGCTTTTAGGAGAGAAGGGAAAAAGAATGCCATTTATTTTCCTCTTAATTCTAAAAACTAGACTTAATGGCTAAAACTTGTAGGGTGCGAACCAGCACTTTCAAAACTTAAGATTAAAATTCAATTTAAAATTGGATTCTGCATTAAACGAAAAAATTCATATTCTTAAATCGTAATTTTTCTCAAAATTATAATTTTCTTTATCGTTTCGTTTTCATCTTTCGCAGCATCACCGCTGCTATCCAAAATATCACGGTAAAACAATAAACTTTTCATCAGGGACATAACCGTTATAACCAATATTTGAAAAAATCCTGAAATAATAATTTATCACGAATTTTTAAAACCTGCTCTCTGAATAATAGTTACAAATAACCAATATTTTTTTGGTCTTTGGTAACCGTTATAGTTTGTTTCTGTTTTTTTTTTTTTGGGCTTCCATAACCATTATAAAAGATTTTAATTTTTATTTGGTCTTCCGTAACCATTACAAAAGATTTTTATTTTTTTCGGTCTTCCATATCCATTCAAAAAAATTTTCTTTCCTTTTTTCGTTTCTGTTATAAGGGAATTATCTTCATTTCATTACTGAATTTCTTCACAAATTTTATGAAAATATTCATTGGAGTTCAGCCAATGACACTCCTAATAAAATCTATGAAACAGGTTTCGTTACAGTCAATGTTTATGAAAAGCTTCATAGAATTAATGAACCTCTTTAAAGAAACAATAAATCGTCAGGTAATGAAGAATCTATGAAACAGTTTCGTAAAAATCATTCCTAAAAAGAGCTTCTTTAAAATACCCTTTTTATTACCATTTGTAATACTAGCAATATTTGCATTTGTTGCGGTTTTTGTATAAGATTTCTTCACCCTCACTTAAGAATCGATGAGATTTTCATCAATTTTAAGCGCTTGTTTACAATTGTTTTAAGATTTTAAAGAATTGTGCTTAAAGCATTTCAAAAACACAATTTCGGAGGCCGAATGGCAAAAAATCGACATTCTTGTTTCAAGCTTTAAACCAAATGGTATTTCACCTTGGTAGATCGAAATTTGATTTTGAATGAATTATTATCTATTTTAATTGATTTGCATGTTCTTCCTAACTTCTGTTTTTTCGTACTTTTTGTCAAGAATTTTTCTTGAAATCCAAAGTACATTTTTGTTTTCAAATATCAAAAAATTTGCGGATCCTTAACAAAATCAATAAAAAAAAGTTCGTCCTTGTGCAAATATAAGTCAGTGTGCGAAATTTTATAAAAATATCTTAAAATTTGCGAACTGTAGCGTGGTTATAGAAGACAGAAAAAATAAAAATCTTTTATAATGGTTATAGAAGACCAATAAGAATAAAAATCTTTCATAATGGTTACCAAAGACCAAAAAAATTAATAATCTTTCATAACGGTTATCAAAGTCCAGCAAAAATAATAATCTTTCATAACGGTTATCAAAGACCAAAAAAATAATAATCTTTCATAATGTTAATGGCAGAACTACAATTTTCTGGGTAATTTATAATTATTATTACAGGACCAATTTTTTTCAGTTATTTTTTCCATAACCTATTGGATATTTCAAAAATAATAAGAGTTATTTCGGGTCCCTGCTTTTCATTCTTCGCCAGTGTACATCAAAATGCTTTTGAAGAAGTTTGTCCACGTCAGTCAACTTTTCTGGTACTATTAATACAGTATTAGGTAATTAATAGGCTTGTCTAAATCATTGATATTGTCTTTCATTTTTTTAAATGCTTTTGGGAGCTGCACTTGTTACTGATGACCGGTGGTGCTTCTGTCCCTGTGCAAAAATTAACCTTTTGTTTTTTTCTCGATAATGATTCAATTGCTTGGGGCAAACTTTAAATGCAGCCCACCTCTTGCTCTGAACACAGATAAAACCTCTCCATTCCAGTCCACAACAGCAACTTCCTCAATGAGTTTATAGACTGTTCCGAATCTCTTCTAGATTAATCATGCTATCGACTTTTCTAATTTTCTTTTCGATACACCCAAAAACCTTTTCTGCCGGTGGGAGGGAATGCCCGAAAATAAAAATTCGGTAACAACACAAAATAATAAGAAAAATTGACAACGTTGGCAGATTATGGATGCAAGGGACGAGTTTTGTTTTGTTCCATGCAAGGAAGCAGTTTTGTTTCTCACTAGACAATACAAAGAAAAAATTTTGGAACTGACTCCAATTTTCAATCTAATTTACAGAGGTCAAGCAAAGACTTTTGTTTATATTTCGCTTCAGCTACTTCAGCAGCGCAGTGTTATATGTCAAACGCCATTGCTATCATAATTTTTTTTTTAAATGCATGTAACGAGTCTTGGAACTGAGCGCCTCATATATTCAACATATCCTACTCTAATTTTTTTTTTATTTATTTATTTATTTTTGTCCTTCTGTTATTTATTATTTATAGCACCATGCAACAGAAATATTAGCACAGGAAAAAAATGATATACACGTAAAAACCTCACTACATACTTAGTTTTTCCAGATCACATTAGATCAGAGGACATTCAAGGTTCCTAAAATATAACATTTTCAACAAAAAAAAAAAAAAAAAAAAAAAGTATGAAAAACTTATAAAAAAGCCTGTGATTAACTTTTTAATGTTAGAAGTAAAGAAATATGAGTGCAGACTTATGTGGGTGATTGTACTCAGGTATGGTAGATGTGGATTCAAAGTGAATCCCCAGCAAGTAACTGAGAGTAGGTGGGATGGGTTGAAAATTATTTCTTGGTTGCAAGAAATTACCAGCGCAGTAGTGCGGCGGTTCAATTTGAAAAGAAAGAGGCACGTTGTTAGGTTACAATTCAAAATATTCTTTATTTAAGCGAGAGATGCTTAAATAAAGAATATTTTCGATTGTTAGATTTTTATGTTAATTTATCCTCAAGTATAATATCATTAGAGTACAAAATAGGGCTTTAAATTCAGTGCTTTTTAAACTATATAGTTAATTCACAATTGCTGTACCAACATTTAAAATTCAAATTGTGGCAATAAACTAATTTATAAAATAAAACTAAACAAGTAAGATTTCCTTTTGCTAATTTAGACAGCCTGTTTTATTTATTTACATCGGTTTCAAGTTAAGAACCCCTTTATTTAAAAAAAATTATAAGCTTTTTTAAATCTGGACCGAAGAGAAAGATAGTACTTTAAAGGCTTGAACAGAATCAAGTCGAAGGTTCTGATAAAAATTTTATTGAAAATTTTTAATCAGATTCTGAACTCTACATTTTTTGGCTAAAAATATTTTATTTATAATTTGTTTTAAAACATCTAGACAATTTAAGTCATATTGACGAAAAGAGGTGCAAATATTATTTAAACCTAAATGTCCTTTAAAAAGGATATCTGCTCTTATCATAACAAACCGAAAACGCTGTCTTATTATCTATGAGCTAAGTTGTTTGCGTACATAAATTAATCCATGTTTGAGAAATTTTTTTTAAAATTGTTGCAGGGTGTTATAGATGTAAAGTACAAATTACATATAAAGGATGATTCATCGTGAGGTTTGATTTTCAATATGCCTTTTTACAGATAAGGCGTTACTCCTATCAAACTGCTTTGTCGTTTTTATTCAGTCATCATGGAAAGACTCACGCCAAAACAGCGTCTCCAAATTGTTCCAAATTGGCTCTGAAAAAACTCAATAAAAATCCGGTGCTTTATCGTGAAATTGTGTTCAGTGCTGAAACACATTTCTGGCTGATTGGATACGTTAATAAGCAAAATTTCCCTATTTGGGCTGATGAGCAACTCGAAGAGAACAAGAGCCACCATTACAGCCATTAAAAACAACGGTATGGTGCGGTTTATGGGCTGGTGGAATCATTGGTCCATATTTCTTCAAAAATAAGGAAAATCGAAATGTTCCGTCAATGGTACCGTTATCGCACCATGTTAACGGACTATGTGCTTCCTGAAATTCAAGCGCATGGTCTCGGTGAACTCTGGTTTGAACAAGACGGCGCTACGCACCATGCAGCGCATGTAACAATGACCTTGTTGAGAAATCATTTGGGTGAGCACTTAATTTTACGTTCTGCTCAGGTAAATGGGCTACCTCTATCGTGCAATATCACGCCTTTGTACTATTTTTTGTGGGGACATATAAAGGCTGGGGTCTTTGGGAATAAGCCAGCTACGAGTAAAGCTTTGAAAGCCAACATTACACGTGTTATTAGAGCGATACCAGTCGCTATACTCGAATGAGTCGCCCAAAATTGGACATTCTGAATGGACCACCTCAGACGTCCAACATTCTCATGATATAATTTTCAAACAGTAAATGCCATAAGTTGTTCTTTTAACCGTTAATAATAATGTTAAGTTCACTTTCAAATTTACGTATTTTATTATACATTATAAATCAAACCTCACGATGAATCACCCGATATAAAGTACAAATTTCATAAACATGTGTGTCCAAGTACAGGCATGCAATTGGCTCACTCCAATTACGGCCCTACTTAAACCTTAGATAAAAAAGTTTTTCTATGATCTATTTTTTTTTCATCATATTCATCGCAGAACCGTCAACGTTTATCTCAAAAATAAAATTCATATAAGGCCAATAATGATGCAGTTGTTAATACAGATGTGGTTGTCGTTGATATATCCATCGAAAAAATAACAAAAAACTTTATTCATTTTAAAAACTCACACTGATCTCTCTGCGTTTACTTTGAGTATGACCTCTTAAGCATCAACCGATATGTGATGGTTATGCCAGGCCAAAACAGTTATCAACTTTAACACTATCTACTCGTAGTTCATATGTATTTGTGTGTATGTATATGTGTGCGTGTGTGTATAAGAGCATATGTAGTATGTGGCATAACACCTCTTTGAGGGCAAGTGCTTTTACATTTTATGATTTTAATAAAGCCAATAGCAAAAATGCCAAGAAGAGGAAACGAAAGAAAGGCAAATTTCAAGCTGAAATATTTTAATAAGCCAAACGTAGGTCAACATGTTAGCATATAGAAAGATGTGTGCGTATGTATGTTAAAAAAAGAGCGCGTAAAGATAATTTACTTGAACCATATATCAAGCAAACATTATGATAAACACACACACACACATATATATATATATATTATGTATGGATTTCAATGTTGTTGTTTAAGTATAAGATAAAAAATTGATGGAATAAACTGAAAACGGCGAAGACAGTTTTTATAAATACTGTCAAGACGAACTTAAAATGCCCTTTGCTAATTTTAAGTCCTTTAGATTTGTCAATTTCTTTTTTCCAAAATCTGATTTTTTGTTTAAGGTTAAAAATATTTCTTTAAAAGGAAAAGATCCTTAAGCCCAAAAACTATTTCATTAATATATTTCAAATGTCGTCCGTTTCTTGTCGTAATTGCATATTTAGAAAAATCCACAATTTACACACACTTATAAAGTGTGCTTGCAGTGTAAATGATCGTCCTTTATGTCTTCAATGATATGCCACTACTTATCATTTATTGTTGCATGCCTTAAGGCGTTTCATGTAAATGATTTAAGTTTTTTTATACAATATTTTTATTTCATTTTTCCTATCATTATTATTGTTGTTTTTGTTATTATTTCCATTAAAAGTTGAAACAACTTTGTTCAGCATGTGTGAAAAATGGTCAAATGGCTTATAAGTGTTTTCGAACTGAACAACAGCATGATGAATATGAAAACACAAGCTTAAGATGGACGTGGTATGAAAAAGGAAATGGAAATATATTGTAAAATGATCTCACACATAAACACATTCGATAAATTCGCACAACCATCAGAGATTTTATGGATGAAATTTTAAATTATGGATGTATAAAGACAAATTTCTTGTATTCACAGACCACAAATTTTCTTAATTTTTCTCTAAAAGAAATAAATTAAAATAATAAATATAGAAATTACACATAATAAATTTTTCTACGGAAAAATATTGGATATAATTTTATCCATGAAGAAAACTTTCTTCTAATTTGGAAAATAATTTTATTGATATTGACATTCGAGAAATTCGCACAACCATCAGAGATTTTATGGATGGAATTTTAAATTATGGATGCACAGACAAAAGTGTTTTATAAAAAAAATAAATGTTACAAGAAATATAAGAGCTCTGGAACCTTAGTTGATTTTAGAAATTACTGCATTGCGCGCTCCGAATATAATACTACAAACAAATTGGCATATGATTACTACCTAGCCCGTATGAGATTAAAGTTGAAAACTAACCCTAAAGAATTTTATAAGTTTATTAATTCGAAACGTCGAGCTTCTGACTATCCTAAATTTTTTAAATATGGTTCCTGTATAACTGATGACGACACACTGATTAGCAACATGTTCGCGAATTTCTTTGCTACTACATATTCTAAAAAAACGTACGATCGTAATTCTCCCTATCCATTTAATATATCGCATTCAGCTGGTATACATTTTTCATTTTTGAGTAATGAAACAGTTCTATTAAACTTAAAATCATTAAAACCAACCAATAATTCTGGCCCTGATGGAATACCTAGTTGTATTCTTAAAAATTGTGCCGAAACTTTGTACGGCCCACTTACTACAATCTTCAAAAAATCTATTGAATTGTGCTATTTACCAGTCGAATGGAAAAAATCGTTTATTATCCCTTTGTTTAAAAGTGGCAATAAATTCGATGTTACAAACTATAGAGGAATTGCTAAGCTGAATGCCATTCCTAAACTCTTAGAAAAAATGTTAACCGACAGCTTATCACACCAAATTTCTTCGCTGTTATCTCCTTGTCAACATGGATTTTGCAAGTCGCGTTCCACGACAACTAATATTCTGGAACTTACTACTATGGTAAATGATGGATTTTTAAAAAACATGATAACGGATGTAATTTACACGGATTTCAGTAAAGCCTTTGACAAAGTGAACCATGAAATGTTACTATGCAAATTATCACTAATGGGATTTAGTTGTTCAGCCATAAAGTGGCTGCGTTCCTATTTATTTGATAGAACTCAACAAGTAAAGTTTGGAAATGTTACCTCAACAGACATATACGTCACTTCTGGTGTTCCCCAGGGAAGTCATCTTGGTCCTACACTGTTCACGTTATTTATAAATGACCTCCCATCTGTTATCTTGTATTCAAATGTACTTATGTATGCAGATGATGTCAAAATATGCAAGAGCTTTAACGACTCAAATCAACAATTTTTACTACAGTCTGATATTGATAAATTTTCCCAATGGTGTACAATTAATTTAATGGACCTTAATATTAAAAAATGTAAACATATGACATTCTACAGAACTAACATATTAGATTCTCGATACTATGTTAATGGAATAATACTTGAAAAAGTGGACAGCATAACTGATCTGGGCTTTTTGTTGGATCATAGGCTAAATTTCCGTAATCATATTGCGTTAACTGTTAACAAAGCTAACGGTGTTCTTGGTTTTATGAAACGGTGGTCTAGAGAATTTTCTGACCCCTATGTCACGAAACAACTTTATACATCTTTGGTTCGGCCAATTCTTGAATATGGATCCATTGTATGGGATCCTTACTATTCCATCCATATAAATAGTATTGAATCGGTACAAAAGCAATTTTTGATTTTTTGTTTACGTGGCCTTGGTTGGAATTCGTATGTTCTGCCATCGTATGTAAGTAGACTTGCTCTTATTAAGCTGCCAACTTTAAAAAGCCGCCGTGTTATGCTGAGTATAACTTTTCTACTTGGATTAATTCATGGTGAAATTGATTCTACGTTCCTGCTTAGTAAAATTAACTTTAGGGTTCCAAATAGGCCAACTCGTAACTTTCAGCTCATCAGTCTTAACTACTACAGATCCGTTTATGCTAATAATGACTCCTTTCGTCGCATTTGTGAAAATTTTAATAAATTGTATCATATTATAGATTTTTCTGAAAGCAATGATATTTTAAAAAGGAAACTAATTTTGTATTTAAATAGTTAATTGTATTCACACCTGTATTACATTCTTTAGTCTGTAAGGATTTATAATCTATAGACCAAATAAAAAAAAAAATAAATTATCAATTAAAAAAATGGTTTGAATTTAATTAATGTGATAATTGAATCAATAATTTTTTTAGTTGAAAGAAAATTTAAAATTAAGTTTTGATTTAATTAACATTTTACTTGTTTTCAAATAAAGTTTCTGTTAAAATTTTGATTAAATAACAAAAAATCTTAATTGACTTTTTTCGTTTAAAATAAAATAATTTAAACATGTAGAATTGTTGTTGGGAATTGTCAAAATTTAAATAAATAAATTAACACATTGTTTGAAATGCAAAGTTTTTTGATCACTTTTTTTAATTAAAATTAAAAATATAATTTATTGGAAATTTTTATTTCAAAATTTAAAAATTTCTAGTTATCAATCAGCCATGTCACAGAGTACAATTCCGTTCGGAAACGGAATTCATTCCGTATTTTGGTGCTTCAGAAAATTACGAAAAACCTTTGCGGAATGCAACCATTTTTGTTTTCATGAACGGAATGGGAGTTTTCTGTATCTTAAAGGCCAAAAAACTATAAAAATATACTTTCTATCAATAAACAAATATGTTTTCTACGGTTCCGAACGGAATTGAACTCTGTGACATGGCTGAATATAATCATTTTGGTAATAGGTACCAAATCAACAAATTGTTTGCTTGATATTATGAATTTGGTATAAATTTGGTGATTGGAGAAATGTAATAATTTTTTCTGTGTGTATAAAAACAAATTTTCTAAATTTTCTCAATTTTTCTCTAAGAGAAATAAATTATAATAATATAGAATAATAATAAATATAGAAATAAAATAAAATAAATTTTTCTACGGAAAAATATTGAATATAATTTTATCCATGAAGAAAACTTTCAACTAATTTGGAAAATAATTTTATGGATATATTTTTCATAATGTTGGACAATTTTAATCCACAAAAAAACTGTACACATTTTGGACATAATTTTCTTAATAAAGAAATTTTTTCCATCTGGGACATCATTATCTTTATTGAAAAACGTTTTCTGTTTTAAGACAAATTTCTCCACAGAAAAATTTGCGTTAACGCCAACATTTGCCCTGATTTCTTCGGCTGAGTCTTTAGCGTTTGATGATTCTCTCAGAATCGCGCGTTTAGTAGTGTGCGAAAGAACCCCATTATTACTTTTTTTTTGTTGTTTGTGCCGTTTTCCGACTTATTGTGCAAGAATGCCGTTGTAGCTTTACGACTTTTAACGATTTTTTTTTCAATATTTCACTTATTGCCAGCTTTTAATCCGCGTAAAGGGGTCTGTAGAAGGTTAAGCATTTCTCATCAAGCTCTATCTATGGTAGAATAAGTGAATATCTGTTTGTATGTGTGACACTGACGATCCTGGATGGAAAATAAAAAATTTAGATATGGCGGCGAATAGTACGTCCATCACACGTACACGAGTGAATTCGCCTGAATGACAAGCGTTGTGACAGTGTACAGACCCCTTAAGCTTCAACTTTCGCTTACACAGAAAGTGATTTTTCCTAAGCCATATGGATAAGGATAGACCACTTTAACAGCAAAAAAAATTTGGTGTCGATACGCTTTCTAATCTTTAAGAAAAGCTAAGAAGAAATTAAAGGCGCCTAACCTGATGACGCAAATTCTTTGTTAGCTTTTTCATCAAATATTTAAGAATAATAAAGAAAAATCATTGTAACGGTAAATTTTGCGGCCCATGTTTTCTTTACCAGATTCAGAACGAGTAAAATGAAACACCAAAAAGTATTAATTTATTGACAACAAGAACGAAAATAATAAGCTCATAGGCGAGGCGCTACCCTGATGAAGGGCAGTGTATTTTCTTTACAGAGAATTCTTTATTTATTAATAATTTGTTCCAATTCAGGGCAGAATTTTCAATATTCATTTAATAAAAAATTAGCCGAAAATTTGTTTAAATTTGTGTTGAAAAAAATAAATTTGTCTCAATTAAAGACATGAGCTAAAATATAATTTTAGAGAAATATTTTTCTAAATTTAAGACGTATAGAACACTTTGTGAATTGCCCAATATTTGTATCTTTATTAATAAATAATAGCCACTCGTTCTAGATAATGATATTCGATACCATGTGATCAGACTTATATGGCGGCCCTACACTCATAGAAAAATTTATCTTCATATTGATGATGCCCTTACATCAGAATTCAGACATCAATGTTATTACAAATGGCATCAATGAGACAAAAATTGACATAAATCCAATGACGAACGTCATCACATAATTCTGTAATATTTTATACGTCATCTATGCTATGACTACAGTGACATCTATTCTATGCCACATTTTGTGTTTTATTAACATTGTTTTCATGTTTCAAAAGTAAAATGAGAAGCAAAAATTCCCGTATCCTTTTTTTTAAATTATTTAGTTAAATACATCAAATTTTCAAAGCAGAATGATTAAGAAAACCATATCGCGCTTACAGCTAATGTCATATAATTGAGAATTGTTTTGTTAACAAGCGGAATACAACAAAAGTTAAACAAGCTGTTTAACGGATAAGTGCATACTGAGCTATCGCACTGATGACATATTTTATTAAACTGACTCATATTCGTCATATCTGCGATGCCGATGATATAATTCAAATTTTTGACCCTGATGACAATTTGCCCAAGTGATGTTAAGGCTGACATCACAACGATGAAAAGTTCAATGGGGTCAAAAACCAAGACGCTTGTCATAGTACTGATGTTAAAATACATCAGCGTTATGACACCTTTTCTATCAGTGTATATTTAAAAAACAAAAAGTGCTCTATTTTGGGGCGTTGAAATTTTTTTCCTGTTTTATAAACTTCATTGACGTATCTTTCATTCGGGTGGGTGACTGGCCGCAACTCTTTTTTGTCAGTTTTTTTTTTTTAATTTTTTTTGCACATGGAACTTTGTTTTTTAGGACACATTTTTCTGTTTTGCTTTTTTAACACAGTGTTCTGCTTATAGAAGCAGTTTTTTCTCTACTTCGGACACAATGTTCTTTTTAAAGACAATTTTGCTTCTATTCGGAACAAATTTTTTCCTAGAGCAAACATTTTGGGACACAGTTTTTTTTTCTTAAGATAAATTGTATTTCCCATTTGGGATAAAGTTTACTCTCTTTGCAAAATAATTTTTCCTATTTGGCCACAACTTTCCCTCAGAACAAAAACTTATTCCTATTTGGAACATAATTTCTTTCCAGAAAAAGGGTTTTCTTTTTAGAGAAAGTTTCTTATATTGAATAAATTTCTTCTTGCATTGAATAGTTTTCTTTTCAATGATTTTTTTTTTTTAAATTTGGAGCCCTACTTTTTCTAACTATCGCGAATAGGGAGACATTTAATGCTGTAGGAAAAAATTTCTGTAGAAATTTCTTCATACAAAAAAATTTCTTTTTTTATACTCTTAGTCAGATGTAAATAATACGATCTTGTCTTTGATTCTCTCCTTCTATTAAATTTTTTATGTAAAATTTCACAATATAAATAAATTTTTAAATCTTGTTCCAGCTTATAAATTGACGAATTTCCGTTAGAATATAAACATGATTTTTGTGGTCGATTTTATGTTCATAGTCACAAGGACAGGGAGCGGGGAGTGAACAAAAATGCAAAACAAAATTTTACATTTAATTATAATTTATGTTTATTGTTGCCATAAATTTGTATAAATGTCACATAGCTAAATTTACAAATATTATAAATAAATAAAATGAATTCATACGTATATGTACATACATACACAGCAACGACAATAACGAAATCATCATATTAATGGATTTTATATGCATTAAAATACACTCACACTTAGACTACTTACACAATAACAACCGAAATAAAAACATAAACAACGTATGGGTAAGTGTTAACCTCTCCTTTTTATACCCTTCTCCATCAGGAGTGGTCACTGAGGGTATATTAAGCTTGTCATTTTGTGTGCAGCACCAAAAAAAGCTTGTCTTAGACCCCATAAACTTAATATATTCTAAGTCGATTCTGCCATCTCCGTCTGTATGTCTATTGAAACAAAATCATTTCCAAACGGCTCAACTCGTTTTCCTAAGCAATTTGGGATTAAGATCCAGCATAAACGGTGAAGTAGGAAAAGGAGGAAAAAAGCTCACTACCAGCAGGCACCCTATTTTTATAATTATAAGCAGTTCTTTATCACGAATCTTTAGAAATCTAAAATGTAAGAAAGTATAGTCGGTCAAACCCAACCAAATGATATCCAATAATGGACCCGCCACAACAAAATTATGTTATAAGATTAATATTCATGTAACAAATCTTTGTGACGAATATTATTACGATATCCTCATCTACACTGATAGAAAGACGTTATAATACTGATGTATTTTGACATCAGTACTATGACAAGTGTCTTCGTTTTTGACCCCATAACACGTTCATCGTTTTGATGTCAGCGTTAACATCACTTGGCCAAATTTTCATCAGGGTCAAAAATGTAAATTATGTCATCAATGGGATGACACATTGACATGACTGATTAGGCTCAATTAATTGACAAACTGTCATTAAAATGAGTCATTGGGATTGAGTTAAGTAAAAGTGAGAGAATATTATTATGTATTAACCCGTTACACATGTTTGTTTCACCTTTGTTTTATTCCGGCCTTTCTTTACAGAAGAACTCTAAATTATAAGACACCAGCAGCATGGCCGATATGGTTATCGTAATTATTCTTCTTTCAAAATGTAATGTTTTTAATTTAATTTTAGAAAATAGAATATGGGAATTTTTGCCTCTCATTTTACTTTTTAAACATGAAAATAATGTTTATAAAACACAAAATGTGGCATCAAATTGACTTCACTGCAGTCACAGCATAGATGACGCCTGAAATATGACAAAATTGTATGATTGGATTGATGTCACGTTTTGCCTCATTAATGCCATTTGTAATAACACGGATGTCACAATTCTGATGTTAGGGCATCATCAATATGAAGAAACATTTTTCTATGGCGTTGCGCAAAATGACCACATGAAATATGTCCCCAAAAAGAAAATGAAGAATGGTCCCAAAATTTTACATGAGACACAACAACACGCAATATTGGGGCAATTCTTTGTTTTTTTTTGAGGCTCTTTTTAATTTTTTCGTTGGGGTGTTTCTGCATTTTAAGTGAAATGAAAAATAACCCCAATATTACGGAATGAAACCTGACCCCAAAAAAAAAATCAAAATTTTTATTTTGAGCTTTTTTCATTTACTAATATAAATTGTAAATTTTAAGAAATGAAAAATTACCGCAAAAAAATTTATATAAATTTTGTACAGTTCTCCGATTTTTTGTACCAAAGTAGAGAAAATTCATACCGGCTAGGCAGAGATGCTTTAGTAGGGGAAGCCGGTGTTTGTTATTCCATAGAGAAGAAAGCCATTTCGCCTGGCCGAAGGCCGTCTGTTTGGAGAAGCTTAAGCTAGCGAAGCCAGTGTTCGTTTTACCATAGAGGAGGAAAATCCTGGGATGAAGGCCCAACCATGCTATGTATCGTGCGATAGAACTGTATAATTATTCAGGTTATTAAAAGGAAAGATTTAAAAATGCTGGATTTTTAAACTTGGGATTGTGAAATTCGGAATCTTAAATTTGGAATTTTAAGTTTCGGCCATATGAACGCAACCCAAATTTTTAACACAGAAAAAATTAAAAAATTTCTCTAACCACCAAATTTAATTAAATGTTATCTTTGTGTAGATATGCAGAGTAGTATAACAGTGGTAAAAAACGCGATAAAAATGTGCTTTAAAAGTAACAAAAAATGCATCTAATAAGTAAATCCTACTTCCTGTTTTGTTTTTGAGTTGTCTCTGTATATTTTTGTTAAGTGCTTGTAAAAGGAGAACACAGAAAAAATTAAAAAATGTCTCTTATCACCTAATTTATACCAAATTCATAATATCAAGCAAACAATTTGTTGATTTGGCACCTATTACCAAAATTATTATATTGATTACTAAAAATTCGTAAAATTTTTTTTCAATAAATTATATTTTTAATTTTAATTAAAAAAATTGTCAAAAATCTTTGCTATATGAAACCATGTATTAATTTATTTAATTAAACATTGATAATTCCCAACAACAATTCTACAATTGTAAATTATTTTATTTTAAACGAAAAAAGTCAATAAATATTTTTTGATATTTCATTAATTTTTTAATTTATAATTTATTTCAAACTAAAATGTTAATTAAATCAAAACTAAATTTTTAATTTTCTTAAATGATTCAATTATCTTATTAATTAAATTTAAATACTTTTTAAACCATTTTTTGAATTGATAAAAAAACTTTTTTCTGTGAATATAACTTTCTTTGTGTTTTTTTTTTTTTTTTTTTTTTTTTTTTTTTTTTTTTTAGATTAAAATTCATACCCCAAATTTAGGGTCATATTTCATTCCCTTTTTAGGGCTATTTTTTACTTTTTTTGGGGTAACTTTGCATTAAAAAATGGAGTCATATTAAGTCAATTCACAAGGTATCTAACATGTCATATTGTCAAAATGTCCTAATATTTCACAATGGTTTAAAAATATTGTTGTACGGCTCAGCCGCTCAGCGCTGGACTTTTCTGATTAATTACGACAGCACAATAAACACAGCAAGCAACGTTCTATTTATTTAAGACACTTTTTGTTAACAAACCAACAACAATATTTTTAAACCATTGTGAAATATTAGGACATTTTGACAATATGACATGTTAGGATACCTTGTGAATTGACTAATTGTAATATGAAAAATAGCCCCAAATTAAAGGTTAATTTTCATTTTTGTTTTGGGGCCATATGACGCAGCGTCTTTGGATCGCATGGGCGGTGGGTAATATTTAGGTGCCCCGGTAGGCTAGCTGGTAGTGAGGTAGTCTACCAGTTACGGTGTTGCGGGTTCGATTTCCGCCAGAGACTCTGGTCGCCTGCAGACAAGCGTAGAGCTTCGCGGGATTAGCATAGGGAAAATCAAAATATTATTTTTTTTTCTTTATTTAGTCATTATAGTGCTCGGTGCAAAATATCAAAGATCTACGACCACTCCAAAAATGTATTTTGGTTAACCTGGGCGTGTTCCACGTTCTTACGACGTGTTCCTAGCAATATATGACTAGAAATTGTGAAGTAATAGTTCATTACAGATCTCAAAGAAATGTTCACTTCTAAAAACTATGCGAATTCCTAGTGGAGGGTAGGAAAGATTCGGCACAGCCAATTCTTATTTATTGTCATGTAAAGTTATTTACAAAATTTACAAGTCAAGTTCATTTGTACACTTATACTACACACTTTGCTACAAATTTAGACAATTTATAAATGTGTGTGTTTGTCTGTGTGTATTAATGCATTTTCCAAATGCATTTATAATGATGGCAGTTTTATTTCTCTCCTCAGCTGTTTTTTTCCTTTTTTTTTTTGTTTCCTGTTTGCTTGGCCTGTTTTTCATGTATGATATGGATGCTTGACAATGTATGTGATGGTGTGTGGTTTGTTTCTGTATGATTGAGTTCATTTGTTGTAATTTGTTATCGTTGTTGTTTTTATTTTGTTATTATATTATTGTCGTTGTCGTTATGTTTGTTGTTGCATTTCAATAGAGAAAATTGCTTTATCATGTGTGCAATTAGAATATAATTCATTTAAATGTTAATACGGAAAAATAACATAAAATTATATAATGTTTTAATTGTGTTTATTTGTGTCAATACGGTATATGTTGTTGTTGTTTTGCTATTGCCGTTGCATAATTTGCTATAGAATATGTATTAATCAAATGAAATATAAAAAATAAAAGCAAATAATAAAGCACCTTTAATAAACACTAACTTATAAACAAATATAATACTGAAATACAGTGAGTTAACAAAGTATTTAGCTAGTGGATTTGAGTTAAAAAATTACATTATAATAATTTTAATTAAAGCTTTGTATTTTTTATTTTAAATATATTTTAACATTTGCTGCAATGAAATAAATTTAATTCGTTAAAATTTAAAACGTTGGATAACTTTTGTTATAAACTGTTTTTTTTTTTTTTTTTTTTTTTAAATTTCTAAGTGTAATATATCACATTTAGCTTTTGGGCAATTGCTTTTATTTATTAAACCATTAAAATTTATTATTTAACCAGTAATATTTTTATTTTATTTCTATTTCTGTTTAGTTGTTATTACAAGTTATAAATTAAAATTAGTCGAGTTAAATTAACAATTTATTTAAAAACTTTTGATTTAATGATGTGTATACATAGAGTTCTATTTTTTATATGGACAGTTTCATAAGTTTTAGAATATAATGAGAGCTTAAAGTTAATTCTGCAAAATCCCTAATAAATCTGTAGCAATAAGGAAGAGTAATTTTTTTTAGTTTTGTAGGAAAGAAATTTTCAACTTTAACCAATTTTCGGCCACTGCTAGTACTTGCGAAAAGTAAATTTACTGAATTTGATTGACAAGCTACAAAGTTTTGTACATTTATTTGTTACAATTTAATGTTTCCATTATTTGATATAAAGTATTAATTTTAATTAGCCGTTATAAAAAAATAAAAAATGTGTTTTATGTTTTGCCTGCAGAAGTTTTTTGGCGACGCTTTTTAGGAAGATTTTTATATAACTGCAAAAGAACATAAATTGCTAAAAAATGCTCAAACTAAATAAAGAGAATTTGTCTAAATATTTAAAATTACCAAACATAAATAAAAACCCTTAATAAAAAATAATATTTCTACAAATATAGCTATTTGTTTCACTGTTCGCAAGCGCGAACATTGGCTGCTATTTGGAGAATACGCTTCTGTGATACAATATTGTTTTAAAGCTGTGCTGATCATAAAGAAAAACGGAATCCCCTGTCACGCAACTAACAACAATTGTATATCCGTAAAAAACCAATAGTTTTGGGTACAAGATTTGGTCTTTGTGTTCGAGTGGGGGTTATTTGTTTAGTTGTGTACCATATTCTGGTTCGAGTAACAACTACGATCGTCAAATTGGCTTGGGTGCAGAGGTGGTTTTAAGACTATTGGGATGTGTAAAAGATCCCATTATCTATCAAATTTATTTTGACAACTTTTTCAAATCATATTATTTGATGTGCCTTTTCAGTGAAAAAAGGTTTTGCGCCACGCGAACCGTTCGACTCAATCGAATTGCAAAAGCCCCACACGCATAGGAAAGCAGCTGAATCGGGGAGAAAGTGACTATCAATATGATAGAACAAATTCTATAATGGTTTGTCGTTGGGCAGAAAAAACGGTTCTCACCAACTTCGAACAAATTCAACCGATGCGCAGCGGAAAGCGATGAAAAAGGATGTAAAAAAATACGAGAATGTACCACAACCATTGCTTCTCAACTTCTACAATAATGAGATGGGGGGCGTAGACCTTTACGACAATGCCGTCTCAAATTACAGAATAAATATAGGTTAGGTTAGGTTCCATGGGCAGCCATCGAGAGACAGCTCACTTGGGTCCTCCAGCATCATCGCATTGAGGAGGTGGCCCTGGATTCTCCTTGAGGATCGTCCAGAACACTCCCATTAATTTTTGTTTCACCAGGTCCCACTTGATATGAGAGATGGCACCATTATCAACACTTCTGTCGATGATAGACCGCACAAGGTGACCTTTGCCCACCTCGCTTATTCATCGATTTCGACGCAATTTTGGGACGTTTCGTCGCTGGTTGCTGTTTCACGGCTGCAGTTTCCTCCTCCGAACGTTGCCGTTTAGGCATTGTCACCTTCGCAGGGACTGAAGGAGTAGCACTTGGCTAAGAAGTGGTATTGGCCTTTATTTATTTCTGTTCTTAGCTCCTCACTCACTAGTGCTTGGAAAAACTGCTTCTTGAAACAAGAATACAAGAAAAATATGCTATCTCAAAAACAATTCAGAGTAAGCGTAAGCAAAGCTTTGCTACTTAGCTCTCAAACAGATGCTGAATCCGCTCAGGAAAGATCCGACAAAAGCGTTCGTTATCAATTGCCAAATATTGTAGGGGAGCATATGCCAATAGATCAGCCACAAAGGAAACCTCGCAGGTGCCAACTTTATGGATGAGGCAAACCAATCAAATGGAAGTGCACTAAATGCAACGTGCATTTGCATCCAAATAATATAAAATAAGATATTGTTATTTTATTACCCTAATAAATATATTTTGAAACATTGCTCATTCACCGACAACGGATTTGGATTCAGAAGACCCAAATTACTATAAAAAGAGTATACATTTTTAAAAATATCACGTTTGAATTTTCTTGGCCGAATATGGGTTAAAGGTGATTTTTGAAAATTAGCTCCTATTCTAATATAATCATAAATTATCTGCGGTTAAGGTTTCTTAAGTTGTTATTTCTTAATATTCCTAATGTCACAAATCGAAAGTTAACTTAAGTTCTTATTCCAAAAGTTATTGCACCTTAAAAAAAGATAACTATAAAGTAGTTTTGCTATAACTTCCTGAAAAATCATACCAAATAATCAAGATTTAGTCCATGTGTACCTTTGAACGTGAAGATCTTAGCGGTGTCATAACCTAAAATTCAGCTTAAGTCAACTTATTCCTTTTTTCCTCAAAAATATTTTAAATGGCAAAAAAAAAACTATTTTCCTTTAAAATCACATTACTTTTTTAAAAAACGAAATCGCAGGAACTTATTACTAAAAAATCACAGTTTATACTGCACTGATAGAAAAGGCATCATAGCGCTGATGTATTTTGACATTAGAACTATTACAAGCGTCTTCGTTTTTTAACTCATGACACTTTTCATCAGTGTGAAGTCAGTCTTAGCATCACTTGACCAAATTGCCATCAGGGTCAAAAATGTTTTTAATGTCATCAATGGGATGACACATCGACATCACAGAGATGACGAATCGGAGTCAGTTTTATAAAACATGTCATCAGTGCGATTGCTCAGTAACATCGTAGAAAGGACTCATTAGGGTCAATTTAATGACAAGCTGTCATTAAATGTAGTCATTGGGATTGACTTAAGTCAAAATGAGAGAACTCATGTTTGTTTCACTCCTGTTGTATTCCGCCCTTTGTTAACAGAAAAACTTTCAATTATAAGACACCAGCAGCATGACCGATATGGTTTTTCTAGTCAATTCTACTTTGAAAATTTGATGTATTTAATCAAATTATTTAAAAAAAAAAAAGAATATGGGAATTTTTGCTTCTCATTTTACTTTTTAAAAATGAAAATAGTGTTAAGAATACACAAAATGTGGCAACGAATTGATATCATTGTACTCATAGCATAGTTGACGCATAAAATATGACAAAATTTTATGATGACGTGAATGTTACTTATTACCACATTGATAGATTTTGTAATGACATTGATGTCACAATTCTGATGTTAGGGCATCCTCAATATGAAGATGCATTTTTCTATGCGTGTGGGAGTTTTTTAAGCTCGATAGAACATACAAAAGAGTCAAAAGAATGCTTATACTGCGCTTACTTTTTCTTGCCTTCACTCTGACAAATTATTATAAATAACGCTACTAAATCATCTTAATTTAATCTGAAAATCAGTCATCGATTAGCGCAACTTATAGAAGAAAAATTGCTATCAGCGATAAGGTTTTTTTTGGATTAACGTGGTCGTTAATGGTCGCATACAGAGTCAGACCAATCCACTAAGGACTCCCTTGCATTCTTAAAAAAAATTCAAGGTTTGTTGCGGCCGTTATTTCTTAAACAAATAAATCCGAAGCTCACGCTACGGTCAATGGAGATCGTTATTGTACTATGATGAAAAAGTTTTTGTTTGAAACTATGGATGACATATCTCCTGGTGAGATGCGGTTTCAACAGGTTGGGGCTACGGGTCATACGGCTTATTGACTTATTGAAATCATAATTTGGCGATAAGTTCATGTTGAGAAATGAAAATGTCAATTGGCCTTTACACAAAAAAAAAAGTGTTTTATCAATTAAAAAAATGGTTTAAAAAGTATTTTAATTTAAATAATGTGATAATTGAATCAATAATTTTTTTAGCCGAAAAAAATTAAAAATTTAATTTTGATTTAATTAACATTTTAGTTGTTTTGAAATAAATTTTCAATTACAATTTTAATTAAATAACAAAAAATTTTAATTGACTTTTTTCGTTTAAAATAAAATATTTTAAACATGTAGAATTGTTGTTGGGAATTGTCAATATTTATTTAAATAAATTAACACATTGCTTAAAATTTCAAAGTTTTTTGATCACTTTTTTAATTAAAATTAAAAATATCATTTACTGAAAATATTTTTTCAAAATTTTAAAATTTTAAGTAATGAATATAATCATTTTGGTAATAGGTGCAAAATCAACAACTGGTTTGCTTGATATTATGAATTTAGAACAAATTTGGTGATAGGAGAAATTTAATAATTTTTTCTGTGTATGGTCGTGCGATTTAGCACCTCCCAAATATTTCATGTGGTTTTATGTAAAGTCACTTGCTTGTGCTGCTCAGCCACCACTGGACGCCTTGAAGGCCAACATTGCCCATGTTTTCCGTGACTTACGGCGAGCAATGCTCCAAAAAGTGGCCCAGAATTGGACTTTCAGAATGCGCTTCGTCAAAAATAATCGCGGCACTTTTATGCCCGAAATCGTTTTAAAAACTGGACGCCATGTATGTATTGATTTTCGAAAAAAAACAAATTTTTTTTATATTAAAATTTAATCACAGAAAAAAGTTGTTTATCAATTAAAAAATGGTTTAAAGAGTATTTAAATTTAATTAATGTGATAATTGAATCAATTATTTTTTTAGTTGAAAGAAAATTAAAAATACAATTTTGATTTAATTAATATTTAAGTTGTTTTGAAATAAATTTTTAATTAAAAATTAATATCAAAAAATATTAATTGATTTTTTCGTTTAAAATAAAATAATTTAAACTTGTAGAATTGTTGTTGAAAATTGTCAATATATAAATAAATAAATTAACACATTGTGTGAAATGGCAAAGTTTTTTGATAATTTCTTTAATTAAAATTAAAAATATCGTTTATTGAAAAAAATATTCACAATTTTACAATTTTTCAAAATCAATCAATCAAAATCAACAACTTGTTTGCTTGATATTCTGAAGTTGGTATAAATTTGGTGATTAGAGAAAATTTTTAGTTTTTTCTGTGTTACTTTTGGGTTATTTTTTTTTATAATTTCTTATGGGGCTTAAAAACCCCTTTTACAATAAAATCAGCTGTATCTGATTTTTTTTTTTTTTTTTTTTTTTTTTTTTTGTTAAAAAATTACAACTCAAGTTAATCGCTAAACTTCAAATATTTTCAAAATAAATGAAAAATCGTGAACAATTTTACAAAAAATAGCCATAAAAAAAAATTCATATCTTTTGTTTAACAAATCGCTTAAATTTAAAAAAAAAATCGCAAAATGAATACTTTTCTAGTTAGTCGATAAAAGTTGCTAAATATTAAAAATATTTATATAATTCTTTTGTATTTTCATATTAATTGATCGATAAAAGTTGTTAAATTTTTAAAAAAATTTATAAAGTTTTTTGTTATTGAAGTTATAAGTTTAATCTATTTAAGATTAAAAAAAATGTAGCCACCCTATTAAATGTAGACACATTCTTTCGACCATTATTTATGTGTTTAGAAAATTTATAGGTATTTAAAAAAAATTATCAAACAAAATTTAAATTAAATGGATCATAAAATTTTTTTATTAGTATGGCCATAAATTAAAAGGTTTATTTAAAAAAAAAAATTATTATTTCTTTGGATGCCATTGATTTATTTGCTATGAATGCTGGTCACAATCATTAAAAAGGTTTCTATGGCATTTTCTAGATCTAATTTTTTGTATTTTTATACCTAAACTTCTGTCAATAGCGATGAAAAATGCCATAAATCGTACCCGCATGGTCATTTGGGTGCCCCGGTAGGCTAGATGGCAGTTAGCTAGTCTATCAACGCTGGGCTTGCGGGTTCGATTCCCGCCAGAGACTCCGGTTTTCCTTCTGCAGACAAGCGTAGAGCTTCGCGGGATAAGCAAAGGAGGAAAAAAATATTTAGTATGTGATAGTGATGTATGAAGTTTTTTAGAAAGAGGACTTGGATGCGCTAGAGCCCTTGTCCTATGAGGCTCGGAACAAAATTCATGAGCCAAAAAATGTACAATAAAACTCTACAGCCACAGAGTCACTTTTAGACAGTTAAAATGTCAGACCGTTCCCCCTTAATGTTTCCTTCCCGTCATTTTTCTCAAACATACTTTTGCCATAGCTCCGCTCCTTAAGGGAACTGTCATGCAACGTTTAAAAATTTTTGAAACTGTAAAAAAACTCCCTTAGATGGTTAAATCTATGGCCATCCCTACCTTATTCTTCATCCACGCCATTTGTTTTAACATACATAGCTACCCGGTTTCTCAAAATTCCAATTTTAATACAGTTTTTTATGAAAAATGTATATGTTAGCGGCCGTGCAAGGCGGCGGAAGGAAAGTTGATCGACTTCCTGTTATAGCCACTAATAATGGCAACAAGCAACTTTTGGGTATGCCAAACATAAAATCAGGTAAAGAAAAAGGCAAACGTATTGTGGAGGCCCTTTACGGGCTTTTTCTTGAGTGTTAAAGAGCTGACCGCGTTCAACTGCAAAGGGCCGTAACTAATGCTGGAGCAAATATTGCAACGAGGTTTTTTCTATATACCATGCATTCGACATATTTGAGAGCAACAATTAAAAGAAGTGTTCGAATGCAAATTCAGAAAAACGGCTGGACCAGGAGTGCCACTGTTTAGCCGCTTAAGAGAGGTATGCCATATAAACTTAGCATAGAAGATATTAGAGTCGCAGGCAAAATACGGACGAGCTTTTCGATCAGTAAAATAAAAAGTAATTCTATAATCAATACCCTAATTGCTTCCCCGGGGTTTTAGGGATCATCTATAGGATATTTTATCTTTCGGAGTTACATTCTCAGGGGTAAATAAGATTGAGAACATACCTGGGATCCACAAGGGCTTAATTTGATCAAATAATTGATAACTTGCAACAATTGACGCGCACACAGAGAAGACTTCGAGAGGTACCGGCAGATATTTCTTTTTTGCTTTATAGTCATACTTCCATTGAGTTCATCGTAACAGGGATATGGTAGCAGGCAAGAAAAGCATGACAGCATACTTTTGTATCAATATTCTTTCCTTAGATGTTTAAAGTCTTTGCGGAGGCGATCAGGTGTATGCATTCTTATGATGCGACAAACATCCAAAATCACAGGGCTCTTTGGGGTCTAATGATTTCAAGCATTCGTAGGGGAGCCCATGTGGAGTGGGCACCTACTGCGATGTTAAAATCCTCCCAAGGTTATGTTACTATCGGTACGGAAACTGCTTTGAATTAGATGAGGATTACAGGTTAGATAGCTACATCTCCTAGACAAGAGGGAGGGTGTGGTTTTGTCGATTAAGCTCTCAAATTGCAACCTGTATATACAAAATGAGTCTGGCATACACAGAAGGGAACTTGGTAAATGAATATATAAATCTCCAAGTGGTTAAGATCCACCATGAGATTTTGCCACAGTGCAGGTGCTCATGTAAATCAAAAAATCACTACCCTAACCACCTATTGTTTTTAATGATGTACAAAATATTAACGTTTAATCAAAACAATATCTAGATATCTTCATATACTCACCACCATTGATCAAAATTCTTATGAAAAGAATAATATGGTTTAAAAAGGTCTTCTTACCCGTATATTTGCCAACTTTTGTAGCAAAATTAATCTGAGTCTATGATGTGGATAAATATATGCACGACAATGAATAATCGAGATCTATTCTTAAAATGTTTTTAAGAATTGTTTTGTTAAAAAGCATAGCTCCTCTCTCGTAACCCTTAAAAAGTTCATCACAACACAAAGAGTTTATTTTCAAAATGTATCTCCTTATTGTTTTAGTTATAAACAATTTCCGTTAAAAAAATAACCAAATCCATTTAAATGCCAAACGATTACAGACACATACGCTTAATCACACATTCATAATTCCACATTTTAATAAAATATAACTTTTCTCTGATATTGATTATTTATTATTTTTAAATTTTTATATCAATAGTTTTTTATATCTCCAATCAAAAGATGAGCAACAGCAAACGCAAAAAATAGAAAATTATTAAAAATTTTGAATATAAAATTTAAATGAAAAAACACAACAGCATGTATTTTTTATTAAAAATAAAAAGATTTAATATGAAATTTTTCAAGGATTTTAAATAATAAAAATAAAAAATCAAGAATACAAAAACACATACATGGACACAAACTCATATAATTTATATTGAAATATTATTAAAACATGTGTATAATGTTGTTACACTTGTATAAATATTTAAATAAAACAAGATATATGAAATGATACACACACCAACACACACACACATACGTGGAAAATAATATCGAATATATGAGAGAGAGAAAAAAATTTTCTAACACAACCTCTGGTAAAATATACATAATATATTTTAATATATAGACACATATAGATAAACACACAAATACATTTGTGATGCATGCATCGAAAGATTTATATATTTATTTATATTTATACCCAGCAAACCTTTCGCAGGAAAGGTTACTTTACCGCAGAAAAGTCTTCTTTAAGATTCCAGTAAAAACTACCCCAGACATCACTTCCGGGGGGATCTTGAAAGTGTTGGGTGGTATATCTCCTGGTGCAAGTGATTTTCTAAGCCATTTTATTAAGACAGTCTAAAAGGTTCTAATGGTTCTTCCTTTCCTTCAGTTTCCGAAGACAGTCCTTATAGATATGAAAGGATTCACATGCCGAACTTGTAAATTGCTTGTAGAGTCAGATGGTCTGACTAAAGGCCCAACCATAATATGCATGAGGCCGCTTAAGTCAACTTAAGCCACTTTACGAATACATATAAAACATATGTGGACAACTATAATGTACTTAATGAAACTTTTCGTTAAGTTTCGTCAAATGTCATTTGCTTAAGCAAAGTGCCAAACTGAGCGCACATTCCGTACGGAATCCCCTGTTTGTGTGTTGTTCCAAAAAATAAAATAAATTGAAATGGATAAAAATACAAGAATATAGAAAAAAAAGGAATTTTACATATACTAATTTTTTATAAATTTTGTATTAAAAAGTATGTAAAACAATCGCCATTTTTTTTTTCTTTTTAAAACGTTGCTGGCAAATTAAATAAAACATAAAATAAACAAATACAGGGTTGTAATTTTTGGTATTTCTTTATTTGAAGTACTCGCAAGAAAACCCAATATTGCTCAAATATGCAACATGGATCTTAAGTTTATGTAAGTACATTATGGCCACCTTATAGTCTCTTTTAATTCTCCAATGCATTTGACAGACTTTTTGTTATTTTTTGACAGTACTTTAAGCTAACTTATGCATATTATGGTTGTGCCTTAATGTGTTCTTTAAGTTCATGCATTACGAGCAATCCCAGTAGGTCGTCTCTTGATTTTGATGGGAAAAAGAGTCAAAAGACAAATTTCCCAGCCCCAGTATTGCACTTCTCCAAAAGTAAATTCTTGTGAATAAAAATCCTTACTTAATTCTCCGCTTTAAGTTGTGTCCTTTGCCAGACCCCCGGAGTTTGTGCTGCGCCTCTCAGGGAGCGTAGTAAGCCATCTTAAGGAATTTCGACTTCTTGATGTATCAACCACTGGGTAAGAAGGTGTGGTCAATGCCTGGAATCCGAAAGGACTAAAAATTGACTGAACTAACTCCAGGCAACGGGAACAACATAGAGAAGCCATCGAGAGGTATTGGAAGAAATTGTCTTTTCTGCTGTAGAGTTCTACGGCCATGGATGTCTTTTAAAGAGAGATATGGTTAAAAGACTTGAGTACCATGACATTTTTGTTATGTCGATATTCCTTCCTCAGACATTGAACATGTATGGCCAAACTCAGGCCTTTTAAGCATGGACTCGGCTAAGATTCAAATCCTAGGTTTCCTGAAGTCTTCGAGATTTCTTTGGACCGAAGGTTTTACCATAGTCCTTTCAAATCTGGTGCTACAGGAGTCAGTCGACCTCGATACTTCGGTATCGGACTGACAATTGGTTGAGGACCCTGAGGACATGCTGTTTTGGAAGCAGCTGTCTTTGTGCTTGAGATAATTTTTGTGATTTGTACATTTAATTGGATAGTCGAAAGAGAAGTGAAGTGGAGTAAAGTTGAGTAGAGTGATGTGCGTTGATGGTGAAGGCTGTATTGATGGTTGTTGAGTCGAACTGGTCGAACACAGTTATACCTGGGTTTTAGGCTGAACGAAGGTTAAGGAACCATTGAACCGAGCTGGGTTGGATTGTGGGGAGACTTGGAATCGGTGCAACACAACGAAGACTTAAGAACCCCTGTTGGTTGGATAATGTGGTGAGTTTGAGTTTTGGAGTGAATGAAGAGCCAAGAGCCTGGATGAAGAAAATGTTCATCTAATGGAATATATATCGCGCGGAATGATGCTATTGTACAGAAAGTGCTGTTCTCATGAGAGCATGTCTTTGGGGATTACGTAGTGGCTGCGGTTTAAACCCAAAGATGCGAGAAGGAAGGCCCTGAACTAAATGAGTGGTTCCACTTGTAAACACTTGAATTGTAGCAACGGATCTTCTCTAGTTGCTGTTGCTATTCAAAAATAGCTTCGACAATTGCAATGCACCGGAGTTAAGATAGCACCAGTTCCCATTCTAGGGGAGAGAGTTTAATTTTATCCAAATTATACACTCAAAATTGCTACTTGTGTGTGTGGGTCGTTCTCACAATCCATGAGTTAATATCTAACCATGAGATTATGCCTATTGGCAGTGTCTATGTAGATATGTTTCCACATTCTGTCCATCATCAGATTATATTAATTGTACTGTACTGTTAAAAATTTCTTAACCCTTTCTGACCGTGATGCTTCGATTTTGTGGGTGGATTTCTGTCTCAATATTTTCGCATCTATTTGACCAATGTCAAATAGACCGGGATGCTTCGATTGCGCTAATTGTTCTTTATGTTTGTTTCTCACATTATTCCGCCATTCGCTTTACCGGTACTTGAATTATTGCGAAATTCTCGTGTCACATTTTAGTTTTGTAAAAATGAGCCGCTGAAGTAACTTCTGTTTTAAATGAAAAAAGTACTAATCGTTAACAAATAGTGAAGTGGGCATATTTTAACTAAAAAAATGGTAAATTTTTTTAAAGCCAATTGAAGTCATTTGATGCAATAAAAATGCATTTTGGCTAAAAATTTTAACGAGATTCATCAATTGTGTAAAAATGGTAATACCTAAACATTGATTGTATTTTCATACGATATAGAGACTATATATTCCAAAAATCATGAAAATATTCCCAGTAGATTTGCATCAGGACTTAAAGGGTTAAATTTATTTTAAGATATTTCCTTTAATTCCTTTTTATAATGGGCAATACTTGTTGAAAAGTTTGTAATAAGGGAAAAGGTACTTTTTACGTTTTGGACAGTACTGTGGTATTTAAAAAAAAGTGCAAAAGTCGGAAATGTTTTTATAGAGCAACAACAAAAGCATAAAACTACAAACTTCTCAATTCACGCTTTACGAAATGCACTTTGTTTTTTTGCAAAATGTGAACTTTGTTTTTGTAAAACGAACGCTGTCTCTGATGATTTTTTTCTAAATGGGTGTTCTCCTCTTATTTTCGTACAGAAGTGACGAAGGAGACTTAATCAGATGATAAAATAATAACGCACTGTATTTTGTTTTTTAAAAGTGTAGAAACAGTGCCGCCAGGTCACTTCCATCTTCCAAAAATTTCATATTGCTTGCAGGGTATTTATAATGTGTGCCACTTGAATGTGTGTTAGAAGAGTGTGTGTGTGTGTGTGTGCGTACAATAGTTATTGCATGTATTCCGTTTATATAAATATTTTTGACATGGAATCCATATCGAATAGACAAATAAACAATTTCCTTTTTGTAAATGTAACAACCAAATCAAGCTTATAGTATAAAATGCACACACATACACTGACAGTAAAACCGGATGTTTTTGCAAGTTTGCTTTTATGAATATTTGTGTAGGTCCGTAGGTGGGTTAAAACCCCTACAGAAATGCAACAATAAACATATTTTTGATAAAATTTTATTTACGCTTGTGTTTACATTCGCCTGTATACATATATACCACCATTTGTGTGGCACTTTATTCCTCTCTCTCTCTCTCCTCCTCCAACAGATTGATAAGCCAAAGCCAAACAATACAGTGACAACTTTTGCACAAATGACACTTGGAACATTTTCTTAGTGAAACCAATGAAAGGTCAATTTTAACTAACATTTAATGTTGCTTCTTGAAAATATGTTAGTAGATCTGCTAACACTTCCTTTGTTCTAACTAGTAAAATTAATATATAAGTTTGGTTAGGTTAGGTTCCATCTCCCAAGGGTGCTATGTTACCTGGCTGATTCTATTCTCACTCAACTACCCAGTCGATTCAATAAAGGATCCTGTTTAAATCAATATAAGAGAGACACCTTTTTGTATCCAAGGGTTCTTCGACCAAACAGTTTAAGTGTCAGATCTCCGAAAGCCGGAATATGACCCAGAAGATGTTTGGTTGACTCTTCCTCCTCCTCGTCACCGCAACTTCTACATAGGTCATTGTAAGGGAGCCCTAGCATTTTGGGCGTGCCTCCCAATGGAGTCACGTGGTGGATAGAGTTTAAGCCCAAAGTCGCGGGTAGGGATGGTACTGAAAAGCCCACTAGAGGGCTGTTTTTCACCGCTTGCGCAGGCCAAACCTGAGACAGGTCACTGACCATATGTGCTGTTGCTAATCAACAGAAGGTGCTTGTTTTTACCAAAACAGAGGATTTTAGCTCAAGAGGCGATTAGCTGCAGCTCCCAAAAACGGAGTCGGAGTCGCAGTATCCAAAAAAAACGCGCGACTCCGACTCCGACTCCAAAATTTTTGGGCATAAAAAATTAAAAAAAAAATTCTAATATTTTCCAATATAAAAATTCTTCGAAATTGGCGATGCAATATTTTGCAGATCAATATGAATAAGTAGATTTTAATTTATTTTATGAGAAATAGTTGATTCAAGTACTTTACTATTTAAGTATATTTTTTATACGTACGGGAAAAAGTCTAAATTACTTTAGCAAAACTTATACTCAGTTATTGATCTAGTTGAAAAAGATGTGTGATTTTTTAAATAATTTACTCATGCTAAAAAATGTTAATGACAGGAATTGGCAATAATTTTAATATCAGAATTTTTTAACCATCAACGCTGAAATATTTTCAACATTGTACAGAATAAGTGTTGCTATAGCGCATAAATACTAGTATGTATTAGAAAAATTGTGACGTAAAATTATTTCTCTTTTGTGTAGAAACATCTTTATCGGCCTGCCTTTAATTCCTACCATAACACTCATGTTTTTCTTATGCACATTACGCGGGGATTTCTATAATTCGTTTAATAAAGATGTTTCTACACAAAAGAGAAATAATTTTACATCTCATTCATTTCGCATCACGGTTAGAGTAGGAGTCGGAGTCGTGAGTCGGAGTCGGAGTCGCACTTAAAAAATTTCAGCGATTGGAGTCGGAGTCGGAATTAGTACTTTTTTCGGACGACTCCACAGCACTGGTACATAATAAGCAAACTGTGCATCGTTAAGCTTGATGAAACATTTTAGTATTTGTTTGCAAAGTATTATGATTTTCTGAAACTCAGCCATACATATAATAAAATTTCTATATTGTTTTTGATGCAAAATATGCCAGTGGTAAATATTGAAAGGACCGCAAGTGGCGGGGCATTTTGAAGGCCGCTTTACTCCTTTCTAAAAGATTAGTTTCTTATGATATCCTGCCTTCAGAAATATGTCATCTCGAAGGTATGCATTTCTTTTAAAAATATCTTCTAAAATAATCATTACAAATTTACTACCCCCTCAAGAAGGGGGAAACGAAGTTGTTCGGTTTCATTTTTTGCTTTTTTTTGGGTTTTTCGTGGCATTCGTTACTCCATTTTTAGGGAAGACAAAGAAATTTTGTTATTTTTATATACAGGTATGTGCTGGAAATGGTTTTAGAAAACGAAACGATTTAAAATCGATAATATACAGCCATGTCACAGAGTACAATTCTGGTCGGAAACGGAATTCATTCCGTATTTTGGTGCTTCAGAAAATTACGAAAAAAAACTTTGCGAAATGAAACCATTTTTGTTTTCGTGAACGGAATGGAAATTTTCTGTATGTTAAGGGAAAAAAGCTATCAAAATATACTTTCTATCAATAAACAAAAACGTTTTCTTCAGTCCCGAATCATTCAGAACGTAATTGTAGTCTGTGACATTTCTGATAAAATGGATTTGAAAAACGCTCGAAATTCATTACACCTTTCAAAAACGTTCGTTTTGAAAACGAAGTTACTCTTACTTAAACGAATACGTTGCGGATAAGCTGTTCCGTTTTTCTCCCCAAGCTTGTGTATAAATATGTAGGTACTCTTTAGTAAATGTCACGTTGCGTTGCGTATGATCCTCAGAATATTTTAAATTTGCTTACGTATCAGCTGCAAAAGAATTTTAGGCTATTTTTTTTTATACAAAACGCACAAATAGCAAAAGCTAAAATTTACTAATTACATACATACATCTTTACCTCAAACGCAAAAGGACCTAACTAACCAAAAATTAAAAAAAAAACTTTTTAATTAATTATGATGTATTGCATCAACACAAATAGCCACAACAAATTTTGGAATCTTTCAACCAAAATTAGCGATTTTATTAACAAAATATGAAAAGCCCTATCTACCAAATATACAATAAACGCTAAAAGATATAACTTACAGTTTACATTATATTCAACATTGTTATATATCAAAATCACTGGTAGGTTTTACAAGAAAAATAGAAGAAAAATTAATTATAAGCAGTTTAAGACAATTTATCATTTTAAATAGTTTTTTGATTTTCCTGTAAAATTTTGAAAATATTAGATAGGGCCTTTTGCGTTTTAGGTAACGATATAAATTTTGCCAAATTTCCTGTTTTTCTTTAAAGCCATTTTAACACGTTTACGTATTTTTAGTAACTACCAACCATTTGAGACAACCGCAGCAATCTTTGCATTCCCTCTCAAAAGTCCCTAATCGGGAAGGGAGTTTGGAATGACTTGTTTCTAATAACAACGTGTGCAAGGAAAAAATAAGTATGAAATGCGGCAAGTAGTGCTTTTGTCTACTAAATAAGGCCTTCCATTACAACTCTTTACTCATTCTTTTTACCGCTGAGATGTACTCTTTACAAATGCATGAATTTTAGAAAACGTAAAATGATTTATATTCTCTTGTTTATATGTAATTTAAAAAGTTCGCTCAATTGGGTACCGATGTTTTACTCTGCTCGCTAAAAAGGTACTCAATGAGAAGTGTTAAGCGTTCGTTAAATCGCAAATTTTTTTAACAGAGTATTCGTTAATCTGGGATAACACTGTATTGCATTTCGAAGTTTATATTTTGTCATAATTTAAAAAAAAAAATTAAAGTAATTGAAGTTCTTGATATTTTAATTAGGCTTAAGTTCATCAAATTTAACTTAATTAAAAAAATTATTTTTATTGAAGGAACACAGAAAAAAGTGTTTTATCAATTAAAAAATGGTTTAAAAAGCATTTAAATTTAACTAATGTGATAATTGAATCAATTATTTTTTTAGTTTAGAAAATTGAAAATTTAATTTTGATTTAATTAACATTTTAGTTGTTTTCAAATAAATTTTCAATTAAAATTTTAATTGAGTAACAAAAAATCTTAATTGACTTTTTCGTTTAAAATAAAATAATGTAGAATTGTTGTTGGGCATTGTCAATATTTAATTAAATATATTAACACATTGTTTGAAATGGCAAAGTTTTTTGATCATTTTTTTATTTAAAATTAAAAATACATTTATGAAAAATTTTTTTCAAAATTTTTAAATTTTTAGTAATCAATATAATCATTTTGGTAATAGATGCAAAATCAACAAATTGTTTGCTTGATATTATGAATTTGGTATAAATTTGGTGATTGGAGTAAATTATAAATTTTTCTGTGAAGGAATTTACAACATGAAATGATTTTTTAAATTTTTTGATAATTCTCGACCGAACACGGAATTGAAGTCGGGTCGAATTTAAATGTAAAATAATTAAATAATTTAATGAAAATTAAGTTTGATGAAATTAAGCCTAATTAAAATATCAAAATTTTCAATTAAAAACCAACAGTTCAATTAAAATTCACATTCACAATTGTTATAAAATAGCTGTGGCACAAGATCATATATGTTAACATTTGTCCTTTAAGTTGGGAAAAGTCAACTAGAAAAGGACAAAAAGAAAAACATTAAAAACAAATGTACTTCAGTTTTCAAATCAAAGTCTTGACAAAAAGTACGAAAAACAAGAAGAAAGGAAAAAACATGTTATTAAAAATTGAAAAATTGATAATTAATTACAGCAAATTTCTTTCTACCAATACAATTGGTTAAATATAGACTGGCAGGGTCAAACGGTAGAACGCAAAGAATACTGATGATGAGAATGTGTTTATTCTCGAAACATGTAAATTCGACCCAAATTCGATCCCGTGTTCAGTTCAGAATTATCAAAAAATTTTAAAAATCATTTCATGTTGTAAATTCCTTTGTCAGTAAAAATAATTTAATGAAAATTAAATTTGATAAATTAAGCCTAATTAAAATATCAAAAACTTCAATTAAAAACCAACAGTTCAATAAAAAATCACAATTGTTATGAAATGAAAATATTTTAATAATCAAATAAAATAACAATATTTTTTTAACTTAAACTTGATACTTTTTTCTTTTATTTGTTTTTTCTTGTGCAGAAATATTTACTTTTACTTTTTGTTAAATAATTTTAAGAAAAAATAAAATTAAAAAAGAATCAATTAGATGATCTAAAGCACGAAAATTTAATAGTTGAAATAAAAAATTTAAATAATTTCCAGTTTCGAAGAGGCATTTTTTTTTTACCAACATAATTTTATTGTGGTCAGAAAATGTCAAAGCTTTTCTCAGCACTTAGAAAATATTTTTCAACCTCATCCTGAAATTGACTTGTCAACTGATGGTAAAATACATGAATTTCTGGATGTTCCATGCCAAATGTGCCTGCCAATTAAACATATTACTCCAAGTGAAGTTAAAAATGAAATTACAAAGCTAGGAAACAATAAAACCCCAGGATACGATAAAATTGATTCCAAATTAATCAAAGTATTATCTAAAAAAAGCATTATCTTTATAACTTTATTATACAATAGTATATTGCGGTTACACCATTTCCCAACTCAGTGGAAATGTGCTGAAATCATTATGATTCTGAAGCCTAACAAAAATGAAAATGAACTCGTATCCTACAGACCAATAAGTTTGCTATCTACCCTTTCAAAAATTTTTGAAAGATTGTTTTTAAATAGAATAAAACCAATTTTAGAACAAAAAAATATTATTCCCGATTATCAATTTGGTTTTCGCAGTAAACACGGTACTCCAGAACAGTGCCATCGAATTATTAATGTAGTATCTGATGCTTTTGAAAATAAAAAATATTGTTCTGCCGTATTTTTAGATGTCCAACAAGCTTTTGATAAAGTTTGGCATCCGGGTCTATTGTTCAAGCTAAAGACGTTACTACCAACACCATTTTATCTTGTTCTTAAATCGTATTTGAAAGACAGATTTTTTTACGTTAATAATAACGAGGAATTTTCAAACATAAAACCAATTAAAGCTGGAGTTCCTCAGGGCAGTGTACTAGGACCAACACTATATACAATTTATACTTGTGACATGCCATGCACACAAAATATTACAGTAGCGACTTATGCAGATGATACTGCGATAATAGCATCGGCGATATGTCCTATTGACGCTTCTATATTGTTGCAAAGAGCATTAAATAAATTACAACCGTGGTTAGAAAAGTGGAAAATTAAAATAAACACTTCAAAGTCTTCCCACATAACAATTTCCCTTAGAAGAGAAATATGTCCACCTGTTGCACTTAATGGAATTCAAATCCCTATTGTTAATTGTGTTAAATACTTGGGGTTATACTTAGATAGGCGTCTTACTTGGAAAGAACACATTAAAACAAAGCGGAAATATCTTAATATTAAAACTAAAAAAATGTATTGGCTTTTAGGTCCGCGATCCGAATTAAGTTTAAACAACAAGCTACTTTTATACAAAGCAATACTTAAACCCGTGTGGACTTATGGAATACAACTATGGGGAACAGCGAAAAACTCTAATATTGAAATATTACAACGATACCAGTCTAAAACTCTGCGACTTATTACTCAAGCACCTTGGTTTATAACAAACAAGGCCATACATAATGATCTCAACATACCTACAGTTAAGGACACCACAAAAAACTTTAGTTCCAGATACCTTTTGAGACTGAGCAATCATAATAACTTATTAGCCATTAGCCTACTAGATGAAACAGAAGAAGTTCGTAGACTGAAAAGACTACATGTTTTAGATTTGCCTTTTACTTAATTTATTTAACATACAGTGAAAAGATACCATAAATATAAGAAAATAAGTTGTAAAGTTATTGAATTAAAGTTCAATAACAGCTGTTATTTTTTAAGTATTATAAAATTTGCTTATTGTTGTATAAACAGATTGTAAATAAAGAAATTCATGAAGAAAAAAAAAAAAAATAATTTTATTGTGGTCAGAAAATGTCAAAAATATTTTTAGCAACACAGTTTTCTTTAAACCAATTTTTCCTTTAATTAAATAAATTCTAATTCCATTATTTTCTTTCAGCTAATTTTCATACACATTCAAAAATTAAGGTAAGTCAACAAAATGTCATGATGGTTCTGCTCAATAGAAATAAAAAAAACCCAAGTTTTTATAAAACAAATGACCGATTTTAATAAATCCCCAATTTATTATAGAAAACCTAATAATTATACAGGCTTTTAAAACAGCTCATTACTTGTTTCATTCATGTCTTTTTACCGCCTGACCATTTTTGGCCAAACAAAAACAAATTGGGCCAACAACCAAAATTTTTAAATGTTTGTGGTTTTAAAGCAAAAAACCATGTAAGTAGATAATTTTTAAACAAAAAGCAATCATGCATTTTACGAGTCTGTGGCAGGTTAGAAAAATTTGGTACAAAAGTACTTTTTTGGTACTGAATTCAAGTAAAATGAGTATTTGTAGTACTATACCATAAGTCAACCTTAAGTGTAGTTTTATTTTTGTAACAACTCTTTTTTTTAGGCAGTTCACAAAGTGTTTAAATGTGTCATATTGGTTTTATTTGATATTAATTTATGAATGCAACATTCATAAAACTAAAGCAAATACAACCAATATGAAACATTAGAACCCCTTGTGAATTGCCTATTTTAAATAGAATTTTATACAATGGTTTTCAAAAACTTTTCTTTTATAAAAGACTTTTTATTAACGTTGACTTAGAAATAAAAAACTAAAGCAATGGTTATTTAAAAAAAATCTTGAGCAGTTTTTATTCAAAAAAGTTTTAATAGAAAGAATTTGTTTTATAAAAAAAAGTTCTTAAAAATAGATATTGGGAATTATTTCTTTTTATAAGCAACTTTATTATATTCAACATTTTTTATTTTTCGAATTTATTCTACGAGTTAAATTTCAGTTATGTATTTTATAAAGTCATTTCTAAAAATTTAAGGAATAGAACTATTAAAAAAAGCTTTATAAAAAACATAACTGAAATTTAACTCATAGAATAAATTTGAAAAATAAAAAATTTTCTTAAAAATATTTTTTTTTTCAAGACTGCTATAAAAAATCTTTTTTAGAAAAATTATCTTTTAAATACTACTTTAAAAACGTTCTTAACATTTAAATAAAATGCACTTAGAATAATTTAAGAATATGTTAAGAAAACTTGTTTTTTCAAAAAAGCTTTTTAAGTTCTTTGAAAAAATATTTACTAGAAAATTTGTAAAACAAAGCTCTATTAAAAAAGCTATTTTATAAAAATAAACTTTCTACGCTTTTAAAAAAAGCTTTTTAATATCATTTAAGAAAACATATATTTTAAAAGCTCTTCATATAATAAACTTCACAAAATGCTCTTCATAATAATGTTTCTTCTAAAATAAACTCTTTGTAAGAGGCTTTTAGAATAGCTTTTTATAAAAACCTCTTTAAATATAAATATTATACACGAAATTTCATCAAATTAGATTTTATCTTAAAAACTTTTTATACTTTTTAATAATACTATTCAGAAACTTTTTGGAATAGACATAATAAAGCTTTTTAGAAGACTATAAATATAAACTGCCTAAGATATAAAAAATAAAACAGGTTAAATAAATCCTTTAGTAACCAGCTTTATTTTTTAGAACTTAGGCCATAACTCTTTCAAAAAAGTTTCTAGAATAGTTTTTATAACAAGCTCTTTAAATTTATTTTATATAAAATGTCTTAAAAATTATTTCGTATTTTAAAAACTTTTAATGTTTTTATAAATCTTGTAGAGTTAACTTTTTAATTAGAAGCAAGTATATGTAGAACCTTTTTGGAATAGCTATAAAAAAGCTTTTTTGCAAACCATAAGAACTTAGAAAAAGCTGTTTATTAAAGCTTTTCTCTGCAGTAACACACAAACACCAAAAGCTTTTTTAAAATGACTTTGTCCCCTAATTTTTCTAATTCAAAGACTGAAATAGCAAATAACTATTAAAAAGCTCTTTCAAACTTCTTAAAAAAATTGTATACTTTAATAAAAATCTCTAAAAAAGAAATTTCTTTAACTAGATTTATTATAAATAAATCCTTAGAACGAACGAGTTTTCACAAAATTATATTTAAAATTTAAAGTTCACCGTAAATGCAAGTCGCACAAGATCTAAAAATGAAATTTTAGTATTTTTCTAAAAGTTTTAAAATTTTTATTTCCATCTCTAACGTGTGTGGATGTATGTCGATTGCAGGAACGTCAGTGTTTATGTAAATGAGTCTTTAACTGAACAGAGAGACTAACCAACAATGCACAAGAGCAACAATGTTTCAAATAATGCAATTTGTTACTTAATGAAAAAAATTTGTTGATTTTATAAATTAATTTAAACTGGGTATTTAAAATATGTATGCATGTACTCGCACAGATACAAAAATACATGAAAAAGCGAGTTTTGAAAGGTATGTATGTGTGTGTATATGTAAAAAATCCAAGTGCGTTTATGTAAATAATTTGACTTTAGCTATTGATGCTCTCTCTCTCTCTCTCTACTAATGCAGTTTAAACCAAGAATTTAATGGCAGTTTTAGTACAATATAAATTTTTTGCTCTAGTCTGCTGTATTTGTTATTTAAAAATCTAATAATTTGATAAACCAAAAATACCATTAGCAACAAAAACAACAACAATAGCAAAATCAAAATGAAACGTTATAGCCAACATGCAACAAATACATATGATGTTGTCCTCTCCATGGTTGAAAGGATAAAGTAAATAAATGAATGCAATTGTTCGGCTTTGGGGCAAATTCAATAGATTATGCCACAGGAAAAATTCTGTTACTAAAAAAGAAACAATAATTTTTTTTTTTTTTGTTAAAAATTTGTTGTGTGTTTAAAACTGTGTTTATAAGTGTTTTTGCAATGCAAAATGTCGAAACCAAAAAATTTTGTAGAATAAGAAAGTTATTAATATAAATTAGTTCTTGGTATTTGTTTATTAATAAATTTAAAACTTCATTATATTAAATATACAAATATTAACGTATATTATAAAAAATATACTCTATAGAAAGCTTATTTTTAAAATAATAAAAAGTTTTTTAAAACTGTTTGAAATGTCTGTTTAATAAAAATGTTTTTTAAAGTAGATTTGACAAAAATTATTTTAAAAACTTTAAATAATTTTAAGAAAAGCACCTTAGGAAAAAAACCCAATCAACTTTTTAGAATAGCTTTAAATAAAAAAGCTTCGTAGATAAAATCCTAAGAGTAGCTTTGTACAAACAGCTATTATATTTGTATTAAAAGTTCTTAAGATCAGTTTTTTTTATATAAAAAATCGTAGCTTTTTTTATAAAAAAAAGCCCTTTAGTATAGTTTTATCCGAAGCGCTTCTGCTACTTTTTTAACCCTGTTGCTAATTGTTATTGTACAAAAAAAATTTGTATTATAACTGCAATAATTTCCCAATAATCTTTTCATACATAAATAAATTGAAATACGCTTGAAAATAGACCGCATACACTATCAAACAGCGTTCTCGGCTTTCATACCCTTTACCAAAAGTAAAAGAGTATATATAAATTTTTCATACCGTTTATAATTCCTACAATATTGATCGTAGACCCTATAAAGTATATTCTGGGTCCTTATGAGTAGAGAAGTTAATTTCGCGATGACTGTCTGTCTGTCGGTTGAAATAAAGCTTGCGGAGCCCCTACGTAGCTCAAATCGCGTGTTTATGTTTTCGGCTTATATTCGGCTAAGAAATGAGCAAAAATTTTCAAAAATGAGCTAAAAAATCATCATAATTATTATAAAAAAGTTTTGTATACAAAAGATCAGAACTTTTTTATCAGAAAATATTTCCCTAATACTTAACTCGAAAAAATCGGTCCAAAAATAGAAGCGAAATGCCCAAAATATATTTTCCCGACTTCAAATTTTATAACCCCACATTAATGGTAAATTTCTTTGAAAACATGGCGGCATATAAATTTGTCGAATCGCAAAGAAAATGGCTGAGCTATGACCAAAATATGGCACAGCCGATTATAGTACTTTTACTTGTTAATGATCAGATCGGTATAAACACAATTATATATCCTTTGCCCTGGTACAATAAGAACAGAAGCATATATTAATACCGTTCGTTAGATACAAATACATTTTTTGTGGCAATCCCTCCCACATTTTGTCGGATCTTGTCTATTGATAATGAAGACGCTTGTATCTAATATGGAAACTTTGGCTCTGCAGTTTATCCAGATATACAGAAATGTATACTGTCTTTACATGGAGGTGTCACGTCCTCTTTTCTCATCCCAACCACATTTTGAGACAGGTTGTGTATTAAAAGCTTAGATGTTTGTGCCTGATTGGAAAACTTTGGATCTTGACGTTCTGCAGATATACAGAAAAAACAAGGGACTTATGGTTAAAATAAGAGGCAGTCGTGGTTTATTTGCTCATATCTTAGCTAGTTCTGGTACGATCGAGCTGAATTTCAATAGCAAACTGTAACGCAGCATATCTGACATTAATATCTGGGGTATTCGAAAAACCTATTTCAACATACAGACGGACAGACGGACATAACTAAATCAAGTTCGCTCCTCATAAGAACCTAGAATATATATTAGGGTGAGCCGATTTGTAATGGTAACATTTTGTCGATATTGTGCCATTCCTTTTTTGATAACTTTTGACATGAGGAAAAAAGTTCCACTACGACATATCAAAAAAATCATTTTCGAATTTTTCTCAACTTTTATTTTTAAGGTGTTTTTAGTAGGAAATAAAAAAAAATTGGCTGATTTAATTTTTTTTTATATATATAACCTTTCCAAGGTGAAAGAAATTGTACGTTAAAAACGATGGCGATAGCAACGTTGGACGAGTTTCTTTATCGAAAAAACCCTTTTTTGTGTTAATTTTTAAGGTTATGTAAACAAAATTTAAATTTTTTAAATATATCCTATCCAAGGTAAAATTGTACGCTTAAAACGATGGCGATATAATTTATTTTTTTCTTTTCTTTTTTTTTATTGAAAATAATACATTTTTTGACCAAAACCCTTTCAAATGTATTTTTTCGAAAAACTGATCTCCTTTAACGCGCGAATTTCTTTACTCGAAATTTGGGCTCATCGAAAATGATTTTTTTTTTTTTTTTTTTTTGCTCATGTCAAAAGCTATCGAAAAATCGATGACACAATATCGATTGCTAAATTTACCTATAATAAATTTGTAAAAATTACAAACAGAATGACTAACTTATATATACACAGGAAAAATAAAAATTGATTTCTCTTAAAAAAATTGTGATATTAATTAAAAAATTAATTAAATTTGCGCCAGTAAGCAAATTAGTAGTTTTAATTAAACTTTTAATTCACTTCATCAAAGGTTTAATTCACTTGCATAAACGTTTAATTCATTTGATTAAATTTTTAATTAAAACTAATTTTATTTTTGGATTAGTGCGTTAATTGGTGAAAAACTTTGGAGAATATCCGCCTTTGATGAAGAGTATACAAATTTACTTTTTTATATCAATGTAATTATCAAATGCAAAGGTAGAAATCTGATCATTTACTCAGAGCAAAAAGTGAAAGATTATAGAATAAAATTTTTTTTTTCTGTGGAAAAATTATTTTTGAAAAAAAAACTTTCTTGTAATTAGAACTCATTTTCTGCATGTTTTAAGAAAGTGAAAACTAATTTTCGTGTGAGAAATTATATTAAAAGCAACAATAGTATACGCAAATTTGTTTTTTTTTTTAATATAATTTTGCAAACGAGTTTTTGTTCTAATTTTCTAAAAACCTACCGTTTGAAAGATAATTTCTAAAAAAAAGCTTTGTTTTTCTATAATAACTTATTTTTTTGGATATTCTTTGTAATAAGAGTTTTTTCAATTTGTTTTCGGTAAATAATTTAAGTTTAAAAAGTTTTTGTTAAAAAAGATTTTGTAAAAAATATTTAGGCAATTCACAAAGTGTTCTGTTTGTTTGCTATAGTTTTATGAATGTCATATTTGTAAAATTATAGCAAATACCACCAATATGACACAATAAAACATTAATGAATTCCCTAGATTTATTTTCTGTAAAAAATAAATTTCCTATAAAAAGCTATTTTTTAAAAAAAGGCCTTTTCCAAAAAATTTCTTTAAAAATTTAAAAGTTTATTTGGTGTTTTTTTTTTAATGAAATTTGGAGAAAACCTAAGAAAGTTTTTACATTGTAAAAGCAAGCAATAAAGAACAGGATAAAAGAGCACTGTTTCCAAAACCCTCTAACTGAAAAGCTTTTCTTTTGTTTCTCAAAATTATAATATATGAGTTTTTTAATTGTGCTCTTTTACTTACCCGAAATTATTCATTATGTCCAGATTGATCATATTCCATAAATATTTAATTATTCCAAATATTTACTTTTTCAAATTTTGATATGAACACTACATGCCGTTATTTATTTACTTTTTTTTCTTTAAATATTTCATTTACTTTACTAGCAGAAACTTGCAACGAGAGAGTAAATTTTAAATTTTCTAAATTGTCTCCCAATTACTTAAAAAATAGAAAAGTAAATGAACACTTTACCAGCAAAAACTAGCAAGTTAGGCATATTGACACTATTTAGCTGTAGGATACGATATTATTTCTTAATAAATTCAATTATTTTGAACTGTTTGCGCAAGAATATTGTTCTTAAATTTTGGAAAAATAAATATTTAATGTTATTGAAAAACTTTTAATTTCAAAATTATGAAATTTTTTTTTTGTTTTGTAAACAAAAACGTGAAACAGGTGGCTGAATAATTCTTGCTAGTAAAAATTTTAGTATCAGAAACTTAAAAAAAAATGTTTTGTCTCTCAAATTTTTATGCCCATTTTCATACTCTCGTTGCAAGTTTTTCGGGTAACAACTTACTAGTAACAATTATTGAAAATAAGCAATAATTTTCTGTATATGAACACACATATTAATTGTTAGTTTAAAACTAAAAATGTTTTTAAATCAATTGTTACGTCTACAATACAAATAAAAAAACAACAAAATTGCTAAAGAACTAGAATCCAAAAGAATGTGGTGTTTAGACCAATGAATGTTTAAATTAATTTATTTTTTTTTCTTTTTTGGGGAAAAAAAAATTTGGAATGGCATTTTGGTTAATAAAAAAAAATTTGTTTTATTTACATCTTAAAAGAAATAAAAAAGAAACCTTAAAATTTTGTTTACAGTTTTACATATTTCAACTTTTTATTTAAACAACAATAATGATCATAAGCAATTTCATTATCATGAAGAAAAAATTCTTATTTATTTTCGTTACCACAGTTATTTGTGCATTTATGCAGTTTTCGTCTTTATAATTTTTCTTCCCCATCTTTTCTTATTTTTTTTTTTTTTTTTTTTTGCTTATTGCTGACTTTTGACTTTAACTTATTTTTATGTTTTTTTAATAATTTGCTTGATTTTCTTACTGCTTTTGCCGATGTTGTTGTTCTTATTTTAAGACAACTTTAAATATCCGCAAGATATTTATTTTAAGAAATAAAAAAGGATTTTATTTTTTTATGCTTAAACTTACTCTTGTCGTGCATGTGAGAAATAGAGTTTTTCTGAAATTTTGTTTAAAACCCGAAAAAACAAGAACAAATTTTATGTTTCCCGGTAACCCGGAAATTTCCGCTTCAAAAAAAAAACAATAAAATAATAATAATATAATTTAAAAAAGAAAAACATTAGATTTAAACTGTTTTTGGTTATATTTTTAATCCTAAGATTTCTAATTTTTTAAAGATGCAGAAGCTTAAGATAAATTGTTAGAGACAATTATATTCACAGAAAAAAATTAATATTGGTTTCAATTAAAAAATTTGTAATATTAATTAAAAAAATTAATTAAATTTAATTCAGTAAGCAAATTAAAAGTAGCAATTAAACGTTTAATTCACTTGATTAAATTTTTAATTAAAACCGATTTCATTTTTGACTAACGGTTTAATTGGTGCAAAATTTGCGAGAATTTTTTTCTGTGTTGATTTAACCCTACATGAAGTTTTCAACGGATTTAAATTACACCTTTTGAGTAGAGTTTTTCTTTTCCCGGACTTTTTCATTCTGCGGGAAAGCGGGAATGATAATTCAACATCCCGGGAACTATTGGCCAATAGAAAACGATGCAAAAACCGATTCATGAGATCTTTTAAATAAGTTTATAAATGCAGCTAACGTTGATATTCAATTCAAAGCCGAACTAAAAAAGATAAATTATTTTAAATAATTATAGCTTAAATAAATAAATATTCAATGCAAAGTCGACAGCTTTGACATAAAACTAAAAAAGTTAAATTTTTTAAAATAAATATTACGAAATATTTCTTTCAAAATAGGGTTTTTGTACAGAATAAGCATTTACAGAATCCTTTGGCAGCCTATTTTAATTAAGAAGAGTCAACGAGAAAAACGTTCACTATCCACGGTTGTTGTGGCTTAAACTTTGAAAATATTTCACATGATGTTGCAAACTAAATCAGTCTTGTACAAATAAATTCAAAGTTTTGCTCCTAAAATTGCAGTAAGATGCATTTTTCAACTCGAAAACTGCTTTTTTACATTTCTAAACAGGCAATAATTCCCATAAGATCAGAAATTTCAAAAATATTTTCCCGATAATTATCTAATAATTTTCCCCGAATTGAAACCCTACTGAGGACGGGAATTTCGGGATATAAACTATAATGGGAAAGCAAAAGATAAAAAAAAAAATAATAAATATTGTTTTCATTTTTCTGTATGCAACTTTGACTTGACTTTTATGCCACAAATAAGACGATGAAGAAGTTAAAGAAAATTTTTGTAAAACGAATTCAAAAAAAAAAAAGCTTTTAAAAGAGTACATCATATTAAACATGACTACACAGAGGCCACAGTTTTTGCTCAAGTTGTGGCAAATTAATAAAAATAATATCGAATGAATGCAAAAAAGGAGAATAAAATAAATGAAAAAAATATTATATAGTAAAAGTTATCTGGACTTAAAATTTAAAAAAATAAAACTTAAGTAGAATTTGTGTTAAGATGATTGAGAACAGTTTTTTTTTTTTTTTTTTTTTTTTGTTATTAAATACATGTAAAACTTCAAAAAATTAAGGGAAAGTTGTCTTTTAACCCGATTTTTATTGTGACCTTTTTGCTTGAGAAAACAGACATTATTGTAGTCTTAGGACATTCAGGGTACACAAGCGTACACTTTGCCTTCACTTATAGAAAAATGCATCTTCATATTAATGATGCCCTAACCTCAGAATTGTGACATTTATTTTATTACAAATGGCATCAATGAAGAGGAACGTCATCAGAAAATTGTGTCATATTTTATGCGTCATCTATGCTATGACTCCAGTGACATCAATTCGATGCCACATTTTGTGTATAAATAACATTATTTTCATGTTTAAAAAGTAAAATAAGAAGCCAAAATTCCCATATTCAATTTTTTTAAATTAATTAGTTAAATAAATCAAATTTTCAAAGTAGAATGATTACGAAAACTATATCGGACATGCCGCTGGTGTTTTATAGTTAAGAGTTCTTCTGTAAAAAAGGGGCAGAACAAAAGTGGAACAAACATGTGTAACGGGTAAATAAATAATAATATTCGCTCTATTTCTAATTCTCTGAGGTGACTGCTTAGATAAGAAACTAATCTCACTTTCGGATTATTTCAAGTACGAATCGAGACTTAGAAATTCTTGAATCAAGCAATTTTGAGATTAATCTCTATCTCACTTTTAATTAAGTAAATCCCGTTTTCGGATTATTTTAAGTAAGATGCACTTGAATAATCCGTACTTGAATCAAGAATTCGGTACTTGATTTAAGGAAACCCGTACTTACAGTACGTGCTATTGACACCGCTTCGGCTTTATTTAAGTACGGATGGATTGTTTTGCCTTTTCACTGTAGCAATTTTGAGCGCATAGTCTGACAAAAATTATACTCTTAGCAGCCGAAGCTATCCTACCTCAGCTGCTTCTGTTGAATAGTAAAAGCATCTTGGACTACCACACCCTATACTACTATCCCTTCCCTCGGTTTGGAGTATAAGCCACAGCCACCACGTGATCACCGTAAGTATCCCTTTGTAAGAAAGACTAGGCTTCCGCAAAGACAATCATCCCGAAGTAGAATGTAACACCAAAAGGCGAAATGCCCTTAAGATGACCCCTACAACTACACCGGGGAGATAAGTACAGGACAGTAGCAGAGGAGGTTTTCAATGTTCGCGGCCCAACTATCGTTGGTAATATCGCAAGACAATCTCCATAGTTCGAGTTTTCAGAAGCGTAGCGGTATTCCAATGCCCTCCAAAAACAATGGAAACCTAAATGTATTTCCAAGGGGTAAAAACAAACGTGTGTAACGAACGGGTAAGTAAACAATAATACTCTCTTAATTCGACTTAAGTCAATAATAATGACTCAACTTAATGACAGTTTATTATTAAATTTAACCTAATCAGTCCATTCTCCGATTTTACGAAGATATCGCACTGATAACATGTTTTATTAAGCCGTGATACCAATGTGTCATCCGATTGATGACATAATTAAAATTTTTGACCCTGATGACAATTTGGCCAAGTGATGCTAAGACTGACTTCACAATGATGAAAAGGGTCATGGGGTCAAAAACGAAGACACTTGTGATAGTACTGATGTCAAAATACATCAGCGTTATGATGGTTTTTTTATCAGTGTACGAAACCTATTGTCATGCCTGTTTACTTAAGCAAAAAAGTTTTAACTAAAATTCTGTCTTACCTACAAAGCACTTAAATTTTGACGAGCATTAAGTTACAGCATCTAAATATACACTAGATTTCTAGTAAGATCGCAAACTTCAAAGATTTTTAAAAGAATAAAAAAAAACCATTAGAGGGTAAAGCAAAGGCTCAAATGCCCACATTAAAATGTCAAATAATTAAAGCTTTGAAAAAGAACTTGAAAACTTTCACTGCAAAGGGTTTTCGGTAAATTTCCGCATCGTTTCTGTAAATACCAATCCTTCTAGATTTGATATGTTCATTACCAAATGATTTTAGCCTTTTATAAAATCCAGTTCCTCTTACACTACTTAACCACATCAAAACTTACCCGTGCAATAGGTGGCGTACACAGTGCTTTAAATTAAACTTAATTAATGGGATTATTACAACTGCTGCCTTAAATATTGTCGAAATCAAAGAAAATCAGATAACACAAATATTTAGAATACTGCAGACTCTCAGACTTCAATACCCTTAAGTTAAACTAAAACCAAATGTATCCCCTTTAAATTAAATAGAATGCGCCCAAGCTGGCAATCGTGTGAATGTTGTTCCAGATTGTGCCGTATTTTTGGAAACACTAAATCTTTTACCTTAATAAGTTATTAAGGATTATAAAGGTTTATTTAACCACCTCTTTTAAGTGATATTTGTTTTATTTCCGACTTTCTATATCATAGGGGTCCTATGATATAGAATCGTATTAGTTTAATAAAATTAAAGCACCAACAGATATGTAGAAAGCGATATGTAGGCTACATTAGCTAAATATAACATGACATGCAAGTATATACCTGGTTCTAAACCTAGAGTACAGTTCTTTTGAAACAGGAGAATTAGATGCTTCTACAAACTCCTCAATGATTAAATTAACACACAGGTGAGAATATTTACACCAAGCAGCCAGAATAATATTGCGCTTTACCTTGAAGCTAACGCAGTTTAGTCTCCGATGGAAATGCAGCTCAAAAGCTGATTTGTTAAAAAACCAGCCAATAAACCAATCGCTTATATGATAATTCTCCCTGCAATTCCCAAAAGTACCAAATCAACGTTGAAACCTAATGTGTTCGCAGCTCCCGCAAATTACAACATCAATAGAGCGAATGGTTGTACCTTTAGGCCATTCATGGGTATTTTCGCTATTTCTTGACACTTTTGCTTGGTAATGGTGTAATTTTTAGGTAAAAAAGCTGCTTTTTTCCTTTGCATTCATAATTTTTCTATAAATTACCAAAAACCTAAACGTGTTTCAGTCCTGCTATCATTGTATTGTTATTCCTACAAACCCAAACGTCCCTGTAGGAAATGCCAATAGTGAAACTAAGCTGAATCACTATTGACTTTGTCACCAGTACGACTGACGACCTGTAGGCTTTCTGCTATAAATATTTATCATTTGCTTGTCATTGACAACTGACTTGAGTACTATCCCAGAAAAAACTTTTTGAATTTTGGTAATAGGTAGTAGTTATTTCATACGTTACCTGGTAACTAGTTGTCATTACAATTGCCTTTATTCTGAAAACCTCAATAAGTACTTACTAGTAATGACCTGAGTAACTACTTATTGCTTCTATTATTTTCACTACTGAATATTCTCTTACTAATAATCATCTCAGTAACTACTTATTAGACATGTTGTTTTCAGTACTTAGTATTAACTTACTCGTAACGAGCTCAATAATAACCTATTAGCTCTATTTAGTTTAGGAAATATAAAAATATATGAATTAAATCTTTTACAATGACAGTGGGTCTGTTTGACACTTTGACTTACTTCTGACTCTTTTGAATTACTGGCAGCTAAAAAATAACTAGTTATATTTTGGATTCCAGTTATTGTAAGTACTTACTAGTAGTTAAATAATAACTATTAGTCAATTCACAAGGTATTCTAACATGTCATATTGTCAAAATGTCCTAATATTTCACAATGGTTTAAAAATATTGTTGTACGGCTCAGCCGCTCAGCGCTGGACTTTTCTGATTAATTACGACAGCACAATAAACACAGCAAGCAACGTTCTATTTATTTAAGACACTTTTTGTTAACAAACCAACAACAATATTTTTAAGCCATTGTGAAATATTAGGACATTTTGACAATATGACATGTTAGGATACCTTGTGAATTGACTATATATATTTTTGACTTCTAGTAAGTGTATTGTAAGTACTGAATTCTGTGGACAACTCGAACAAAAATAAGTAGTTATTTCGCCGAAAAATAAGTAGTGTTCATTTGTCTCCAACATTACTTACTAATTGAATATTTTTACTAGATTTTCTTACTGATAATGAATACCATTAAAAATGGCAAATAATTAAATCGAAATACGTGCATACATTTTTTTCACCCAAAATCATCGACAAAAAAGGCGACTAAGTGACACTTGATCCAAGTTTTTCCGCAGGGATATATAAGCCTAAACATCATATTATGTGTGTTGCCCACCACTGCTCAGCGTCCATGAGCTTATAGTCTAAGGGAAACCTTGAGCATAGACAGATAACTAACAAAAACCGTAATGCGTTTAAAGTTGAGTTACGGACGCAGAGATGATAAAAAGACGAATACATGCAAAGCGCTCTGCTTTCCGAAATGGTTTGCCGGTATTGCACATAGAAAAAAATGGTTTAGAACCGATTGATGCTAAATGTATGTGACACTGGTCCTTATTTGACTTCAAACACTTTATTATGCAGTACCTTTTAAATGGTTTAAGCAAGAAAACTATTCTATTAAAATTTCGAATCGATATTTTAAATATTGCATCGCAAATTTCAAAGAATTTTTATTTTGGGAAATTTTAGAAAGATTTTTTAAATTTGTCATGCCGAAAAATTTTATAGTCGGAGTCGCGAGTTTTTGTGGGTACTTCGACTCCGACCCTGGTACAAAACCCCAACTCCGACTCCACAGCCCTGTTAAGAACGTTACAATAATTTATTTGTACCATTAGTCCCATTTTTCTGCATAGTGCTTCTTAAATGTTTTATTTTTTTAGAAAACTTTAAATGTTCGTCCAATTTTATTTCAACTTTGTAAGAATTCGTCATAATCTTCCTAAGCTAACTGTATTAAATAATTTAAAAAAAAAAAAAAACTTCAGAAAATTTTCTTAAACAACTTTGTAAATATGATCATTTGCATGTTTAAAATCATTCAAAAGAAGATAATGACAAAATTAAATTGAACAAAAAAAAATAGAACAATTAAACATATTGACACTTGCACGTAAATACAACGTCAAAATCATGCCAAAAAAAAAAATAAATTTTCTTTATTTAACTGAATTTTATAGTGCACAAACACACACACCCACACATGAGTACACAATAGGAAACATCAACCACTAGTTTGTATTAGTAAACTCTTTAAAACATACCCTGTAGCTAAATTCGTAACTAGAAAGGTGTTGGTTGGACTAGTATATTACTAGTTGGTACGAGCACAAAAATAAGAAAAAATTAAGTGGCGAAGTTTGTTGTAGAAAAAACAAGAACAGAAAGAACCCCATATTTTTTGCATGTTTAAGAAATTTAATAATTTACATATGGGCATTTCCATGAGAATGTCAACAATAAAAACCCTTGAAACTTTTTTTCAAATATGATAGAAAGTAAAAAAACACTCAAACTTTACTATCCAAAGGTTTTTATAGCTTCGAGTTTTCAGAGCAAAAAATAAAGAGCAAAAAATAAAGTTAAAGCTGTCTATCTCTTTGTTTCATTTTTAATAACTGCAATCAACAATTTTCACTTTTCTACATTGGAAATTTGCCTTGAAATTAATGTTACAACAACAAATAACAAGATCCACGAGGAACGACCAAATATATAGTTTGAGTAGCGGTATATTTTTGGTTTGTTTTGGATGCTTTTCGAATGTCACGTACGTGATGCAAAACATCTTTTATCGATGTCATTTGTATTTGATCAATCGTACGTGTTTCAAAACAAAAGTTCAAAGCAAGTTATTTGTTGCAAAAAAATATTGATCGGAATTTTTTTTAAATAGGTATAAGAAAAATGTTATAAGCTTTTAAAGGTCGTCACGTACGATATTGTGACTACTATACTTAATGTTTCATCTTGTTATGTTGGTGTTAAGTTGAAATTTCTCCCAAACTTATTCTATTGCAATCTAAATCATATAACCAAATATAATTGGTATCAGTCCATATTTGACCATAGCGCCCATACAAATACTACTCCCGAAAACAGCTGTTAATTTCATAACTTCCTTATTAATGTTGGTTATAAAAATTTTCTACCATAACTTTTACGATAGGTACTATGTCATGACATGTTATGCTGGTAGGTCCAAAATTAACCATAGGACCCATATATACCCCTTTTCTAAAATCGGCGAAAAGCAAATAAATCTCATATAGACGAAGATATCTGAATAATATATAAATATCTGAATTATATATATTTATATATAAAAAGAAGGAGAAACTCCCAATTTCTATTTGTTAAAATCATTTAGTAAAATACATCAAATTTAGAAAATAGAATTATTACGAAAACCATATCAGACCATTTTGCTGGTGCCTTATAACTGAGACTTATTCTGTAAGCCAATACAATAAAAGTGAAACATGTTCAACAGAAAAATAAAAAATTATATTCTCTCTCTCTCTCTCTCTTTCTCTGGTTCCAGAGGTATGCAGTGTTGTCAATGAAGAATTCGGAAATTTCACATGTCTGTGTACCAAATTACCCATTTGAAGCAAAATAACACACGCAAATCGAAAAAGTAGCATTGATAAAATGAATTCGCCTTACAAAACCTTATTGATATTCCTTTTTTGCAAGATTGCCAATTGCTGTGGTAAGAATAAACTATATGAACATGTATTACGGCACGTATGCACGTGAAGTATTTATTTCCGAACAAAAGCGATATCGTCGGCAGAACAGCACCAAAATGTTTTAGCGAAATAAATTTCTAAAATTCACTGTGAGTGGTTCTGTTTGATGCAAGCAAACTTTTTGACTTAAGTTATCCATCTACTACACAATATTATTGAGTACTTTATTGCTTTTTTTGTTGTCGTTTTGCTCTACACCATTCAATAAGTTACACAATAAAAAAATTATATGCCGCAATTTTTCATTCGAATTTATATTTTATTAAATAAAACAAGGAACTTTTTAAATTATAAAATCTCTAAAATATACACACTTTTTTTATAAAATAGCGCCAAAAACAAATGCCAAAGAAATTAAAATAAAATTTGACAGTTTATGTTAAACATTTAGTCAATTCACAAGGTATCCTAACATGTCATATTGTCAAAATGTCCTAATATTTCACAATGGTTTAAAAATATTGTTGTTGGTTTGTTAACAAAAAGTGTCTTAAATAAATAGAACGTTGCTTGCTGTGTTTATTGTGCTGTCGTAATTAATCAGAAAAGTCCAGCGCTGAGCGGCTGAGCCGTACAACAATATTTTTAAACCATTGTGAAATATTAGGACATTTTGACAATATGACATGTTAGGATACCTTGTGAATTGACTAATTATGTATTCAAAAAATGTGCTAATACATATTATTTTGCGGTCTACAAATGGACATTTGGTGTCAGTCTGGGTTTATACTTTAAAAGTTTTCTTTCAAAAGTTTGTTGAGAGGGGGAGAGAACATGCTATGGAAAGGGAAAAAAGTCAGAGTTTAAAAAGAAAGTTCACTGTGATGGAAACTGAAAACCACCAAAACCTTAAGATCGAAAAGCAAAGCTTGACTGTCAAAAATTAATGAAAAATAGGACCTTATGTAAAATGATACACAGATTACACATGGAGCTAATTACACAAGGGATACACATACATGTACAAATTACATACAGTATGTGTAATTATACATGGATTGGCAACACTGGCGGTAAGTGTTTAGAAAGTTTTTATAATAAAAACATATGATGTCTTAAGCTTCCTCTCAGTGCTGCTCTGCGTTGTCTTATAAAGCAAATACTATGAAAAAAATTCTATTTGGCTTTTTTAATAAATATTTTTATAAATAAAGCAACTAGTTTTAAACTGTGAATTATAAAACTGCTTAAAAATTAACTAGTTGGACTCCTATGACAACACAACGTGAAATGCGATAATATGATATATGAAAAAGATCAAATCAAAAGTGCAACTAGTTTAAAGTAAATACCAACTGGTATGTTTCTAGGTAAATAGTAGTTACTTAGTTTGCAGGGAACATTTAGCACTAACACCTAAATACGCCATATGTAATAGCAATAATGCTGGTGGATTAAGAAATAACAAACGATGTACTCATATAGTCTTCTTTAATATACAAATATAACCTGACAGTTTTAGGAAATGCCATTGAAAAGAGCATTAAGCTAGTCTATTAGTCATTTCTTAATTACCGTCCATTTCAAAGTTACCGTTCCAAAGTAGTCTATTATATACTAAGCGATTCTGTATATTACCTAGAAGTCGTTATTGACACTTAAGAGTTCTTGGCAATATACATAGTAATCGATCATGTTCCTAAAAATTATAAACTTATCCAAATAATAAGACACTTCAGATGGACATTTTCCATTTTCAAACCTGCCGAAATATAAAAGTATTACAACATAAATATCATATATATTTATTGACTTACTTCCGCAATCCCTAAAAATTCAATAATATTAGTGTTTATTTGAAAACGAAAATGACTTTTACTACTACTGTAAACCAATATCTTTCACACACACCGAACGTTCTGTATCTCAGACACACACAAAAATCATCATCTTCATCTCCTCAATCATAAACATCAATGTCAGTTACAAATAAAATCCAACATTAAAATGGCAATCGTTCTTCTCACATGTGAGTAGAAAATACCCGTGTATGAGTATCAAGATGTGGTTCGAGAAGTAAAATCGTGTAAGTGAAAGGAATCATGATGATTTTGATGAGCAATACCATCATCTAGCGAAGCTCTGTGTATTTTTGTGTGCAAATGTGTGTGTGTGTATGTGTGTGTGTATCTGTGTGCATGTGCAAATACTGAGAATCTGGTAATAAAACCGTTAGATGAGCAAGCAAACTTTAATAAACTTTACAATTTTAAATAAAAAAGTAAACGTTAAAGAAAAAGCAAAAGGAGAAAAGAAGTGATGCACACACTGAGAGAAATGTATGAGTTTTTAAGGTTTGCATAGGTAATAAATATTTGCCAACAGTTACCGAGCGGGAAAACTCAGAAGACCTTCTTACTTCAGGCCTAGCAAACAGGGGCGCTCGCAGCCCATTCACAGGCCCTGAGCCCTTCTTCGGCATCACTGTCGGTCACATTAGGGGGACGTTGCAGAAATGGTCCGAACTTGAATTCCTTCACACATTGACGTCCACTTCTGATTTAAGACAGTCCAAGAGATTTGTGACATTGTCCCGTGGCAGGGCAGGTAGGCTACTTCTGCTTGAGAAGGCGGAACTTAGACTGCTTGTTTTCCTGTTCAGAAATGTTTTTGATTCAGTTACCATTACGATCTAAAGAATGCTTCATAGAATGCACAGGCTCTTTCATATGAAAGATAAGATACACATTTCACATTCCTTTCTATGAAAAGGCAGAAGAGAAGGAGTACAATCTTTTGTTTTTCTTTGCCAATAATTTGGATGCCTTTCAGAATGCGTGACGAAAGAAGCGAGAACGAAAGGCCTATCCCGCAATGTCAACGTGTGTAAAAAGGATATAAGTATGGAATGAAGCGAGCAGGCCTTGTACATCCAATAGAAGTAGTGCAGAGGGCTTCTAGAAGGCATCCGTACTCCTTATTTTTTCCGCTAAGTATGACCTGCTTCACACTATGCGACATGTCGCATAGAAATATTTAATGAAACGGAATATTGGTAATGAAGACTATAGCCCCTATAGTGAGGTAAACAATGTTACACGAAATGTTAAATCCAACAACAATTTAATATTCCTCTCTAATATGTTTCGCAAAATGAATTAGGTCTTAAACCTCAAATTGCAGCTTGTGGCTTGCAACAAAAAATGTAACGTCTAAATCTCCACGACTTTTCGAAGAGACGCCAAAATCAAATACAAATATTTTTATAGGGTATTTCGGTTTGTTTTAAGCAAGATATAAACTCCATCATTAGTCACTGTAAAACTCTGGTATACATTTTTATAAGAGCCGTTTTTTGATCAGAGACGAAAGTCGTGAAGGTGGACAAAATCAATTCTCCATCAAAACATTGATGCTGTGCCCAAACTGATAAAGCAAGATCAGCATGGGCATATCGCGTGATTGGGAATTTTTGGACATTACTATGACGAGCTTAAAAAAGATATTCCATGATAATTAAGTTGTCAAAAAGACTTTTTCGTGTTGGATCCTGGTTAATTTGGCAAAAGCTCAAAACGGCGTTCGAGTTAATTAGTACACTGAAGCGCTCCAAAAATAAAATTGCGGTACATTCAAAGATGTGTATAACTCCTGTATAGGTCAAAATTCCTGTATCTATTCATATAAGCTCGAAAAAAAAACAACAATCCAATGAAAAAAAAACCTTGATCTACTCAAGAACCTCATTTTTGATAATAAATTCGTGAGCAATTTAATGAACATAATTATTAATAATGATTTTAAACGTTTTCAAGTCGTATTTGGAAAATAGCGCTTTTATAGAATCTAAAAGAATTAACAGACTGATCATCATAAAATTTTTTATTGCGATTTCTACCCTTAAAAACCCAATACGTTCCAAATTTTAGAACAATTATAATATTCTACCAACGGTTTTGTGCTAAGTTTAAGTAGCTTCTTATTATGTAGCGCTCATTTAAATGGCGCGCCAAAAGTGCTGATTCAAGCAAGAAAGACAAAGATAAAAACAGGTTTGTAGATGATAAATGATATCAGCACAAATATTTTGTAATCTAGAAGTACACGAGTAGTGAGAAGACATGAACACTTACTCGAAATATCAAGACAACGAAAAGAACAAATTTTTGAGAACGAAAAATTCGTCAAATAAATTTAGTTGTGTTTTTCTTGTACTTCGTGCAGTTCAATTCATCTTCATCTTTGTATATGTATCCAGAGCTGCCGTTTTTGGTTATTTCTAGCCAAACATGGTAATTTTTATTCTTAGTGTGGAGATGTGAATATTTTTTTTAATTTTGGTTACTTTTTTTTATATTTTAGGATCTGTTGGCATTTTTGGGGATAAGAAAATAGATATTTTGGAGTTTATTGGGGATGAAAAATCTTAAATTGGGGATAAGGAATAAAATAAGGCTGGGAACCCTGTTTGTTATTTATAACTGTGAAGTACAAATTTCGATTATTGTAAACGACATATTCAAAAAGAATCAAATTATTAACTTTCAAAACACTGAATTGTGTATGGAAATTTGAATAAAAATATTTTTTATGAAAACGGTCTCAAATAAGTGAAGTTAAATAGCAGATTTTTTAAACTGCCCGCTACAAATGGATTTTCCTATAAATTTTTGTACCCCTAGCGAAGTGAAGAATGAAATTAAAATTCTTAATAAGAAGAAAAGCCCTGGATATGACCTTATAGGCGCGAATGTTGTCAGCAAATTCACACATAAATGCGTGGTATTTTTAACGTTAATTTACATTACTGTTTTAAGACTTAACCACTTCCCATCTCAATGGAAGTACGCAGAGATTATTATGATCAAAAAACCAAACAAACCAGAAAATCTGGCAACTTCATTTAGACCAATAAGTCTTCTGGTTGTAATTTCTAAAATATTCGAAAAAATTCTTTTACGAAGGCTATTGCCTGCTATGGACAAAAATAATATCATCCCCGAACATCAGTTTGGTTTTAGACACAAACAAGATACTCCGGAGCAAATTCACAGAATTGTAAATGTTATTACAGATGCATTCGAAAAGAAACAATATTGTTCTGCGGTATTTATTGATATTCAACAAGCATTTGACAGAGTGTGTCACACCGGCTTACTTTATAAGATTAAAAAATTCTTGCCAGCTCCATTTTATCTACTCTTCAAAAGCTATTTATCTGAAAGATATTTTTACGTTAAGGTCAATGACTCGACTTCAGAACTTCATAAAATACAGGCTGGAGTCCCACAAGGTAGTGTTTTGGGTCCCGTTTTATACACAATTTTCACGTCAGACATGCCTAACCTTGATAATGTTCTTGTGGCGACTTACGCAGATGACACCGCAATTTTGGCAACCAGTGAATCACCTATTCAAGCGTCTATATATATACAACATATGCTCAATGAATTATGGCTGTGGCTGAAGAAATGGAACATCAAAGTTAATTGCGAAAAATCTCAACACGTAACATTTGGACTCAGAAAAGGAAATTGCCCACCAGTTGTTCTCAATGGAAATATTATTCCTTGTGGCGACAGGGTCAAGTATCTGACCTGGAAACCCCACATAAAAAGTAAATCGGATCAACTTAAAAACAAAGAGACTGTATTGGTTAATTGGTCCGCATTCGCAATTGAATCTCAATAACAAATTAAGAATTTATAAAACAATTCTTAAACCTGTTTGGTCTTATGGCTTGCAACTCTGGGGTACTGCCAGTAATTCTAATATTGAAATTCTCGAAAGATATCAGTCCAAAACTCTCAGAATGATAACAAATGCACCGTGGTTTATAACAAACAAAGCCATTAGAAATGATCTTTCCATGACATCAGTTAAAAATGAAATAAAATCTTTTAGCGAGAAATATCTTCAACGGATAAGTAATCATGTCAATCCTGTCGCCATCTCATTATTAGATTCTACTGATGAAATCAGACGACTTAAACGATTTCACGTTTTGGATCTTCAATTCAGAAGTTAAATCTAAATAATTAAACATTGTTTAATAAAATTATAAATCATTGTCAAATCAAACTACAAATCCTCGTCAAATTTAATTTAACGTTTTGTATGATAAATAATTTTTAATGTTAATTTTATGCTTAATAACTTATTGGAGCTATTAAGCCCTGTGATGTATCAAAATTGAACAGATTTGCTTATTGTCCTTGGACAGATTGTAAATAAAGAATAAATTAATAAAAAAAAAAAAAAAAAAAAAACCACCCATATTAAATATTTTGAAAGAATACCTAATATCTAAATATCTAACATTAAAACAAATCCGATGCATAACTGGCAAACACATTACCATATTTTTAATTTCACAAAATGTGTACAAAACTTAAAAAGGGTATAACTTTGGAACAGTAAGAGCAAATTCAATTATTTATTGTTACCAATGACTCAGAATTTATCCACCTTTTAAACTGAATCATTAGTTTTTTTAACTTCAATATAAATTTTAAAAGTTACAAAGCATTATTTTTAAAATGTATGCTAAATTTACAAAAAAATTTGATTAAGGGGACTCAAATGAGCAAAAAAATGACCGAAACTTTTAATATCTGCACAGAGATGTAAAGTTTGAGTAGTTTTCTTAAAAAAAATTTACTTAGTAACAAAGAAAATCGTGCCAATGGGCCGAGTAATCAGCAAAATTCAAAAAAGTCGAGAAAACCCGATTTTTGGGTTAAATTCGATTTTAGCAACCTCTAAACCTCTTCCGAAAAATCTGAAAAAAATCACAAAAATACTTTACCCCATTAGCTCTCAAAAATGCTGCGGTACCTATAAAAATCAAAAAAAAAAAATTTTTTGGGACACACTAATGTGCAAGAATAAATGATTATTTTTATTTAAGCTCTATGTCTTTTTAATAATTATTTATTTATAAATAATAATTATTAATTTTGATATTTTAATTAGGCTTAAGTTCATTGAATTTAATTTGCATTAAATTATTTTTATGAAGAAAGGAATTTTTACAACATGGAAGATTAATTAAAATTGTTATTGATAATTTTCATAGGTCAACTAGAAAAAAGAAAGACAAAAAAACAAGAAAAACAAAAAAAATGTACTTTGGACTTCAAGAAGAATTCTTGACAAGAGTACGAAAAAACAGAAGTAAGGAAAAACATGTGAGATCAATTAAAAATGGATAATCATTCAAAAAGCAAATTTCGATCTACCAAAGGTTAAAATACAATTTGGTTTAAGGATTGATGTTTGACTACTGACGTCAGCAGTCATCGATGGCTGCGAGTGTAAGACGGCAAATCCCTTTGAGAAGACCTAGTGGTTGAGGTCGAAACATGTCAGGGTAACCAGCCGCCTGGGTTCGAATCACACGCCAGACAGCCTGGCTTCGAATCCCAGGTCAGTCAAGAATGAAAATTATCAATAACAATTTTAATTAATCTTCCATGTTGTAAAAATTCCTTTCTTCATAAAAATAATTTAATGCAAATTAAATTCAATGAACTTAAGCCTAATTAAAATATCTAAATTTGGATTAAAAACCATTAACAGTTCAATAAAATAACCACAATACTAATTATTGTTAACAGCTAAGGCACGAGCTATGTTTACATTTGTCCTTCAAGTTGTGCTGAAAAAAAGGTCAACTAGAAAAAAGAAAGACAAAAAAACAAGAAAAACAAAAAAAAAATGTACTTTGGACTTCAAGAAGAATTCTTGACAAGAGTACGAAAAAACAGAAGTAAGGAAAAACATGTGAGATCAATTAAAAATGGATAATCATTCAAAAAGCAAATTTCGATCTACCAAAGGTTAAAATACAATTTGGTTTAAGGATTGATGTTTGACTACTGACGTCAGCAGTCATCGATGGCTGCGAGTGTAAGACGGCAAATCCCTTTGAGAAGACCTAGTGGTTGAGGTCGAAACATGTCAGGGTAACCAGCCGCCTGGGTTCGAATCACACGCCAGACAGCCTGGCTTCGAATCCCAGGTCAGTCAAGAATGAAAATTATCAATAACAATTTTAATTAATCTTCCATGTTGTAAAAATTCCTTTCTTCATAAAAATAATTTAATGCAAATTAAATTCAATGAACTTAAGCCTATTTAAAATATCTAAATTTGGATTAAAAACCATTAACAGTTCAATAAAATAACCACAATACTAATTAATAATTATTAATAATTATTTTAATAATTATTTTTTTATAAATAATAATTATTAAAAAGACCTAGAGCTTAAATAAAAATTTTATAGAATCTCTAATCAAATTTTCAATAAGTATGTAAGTATTTATCCTAATAGTTATTTATTATATATTTCCAATGAAACATCTAGTTTACTGTATTCAAATACATATTATTCTACATTCAATCCCAGCAAGTGCCATCTATATCCGAAAAATAAACGTTTGGGTTGAATATGCGGGCGGTTGAATTATTAATAAGCTTTAGTATATGCAATATTTTTATTTGTGCTATGATAATTATTTACTATATATACATTTGAATATAACCGTTTTTCGTATCATAGTTTCGTCATAGTAGGCTTTGAATTTGAATTTTATATGCATTGCCATTCTACCTTCCCATATATACATATGAAAATATGTATTGGTCTAGTAAAAGTTCACCAAAGAAGAATTATATAACTGTCAAATTTCAAGTGCATTAATAAGAAAAGTTCTTTGATATACAAAAATACATAAAAATTAGTGAAACAATGGTGAGTCCGTAATTTTTTTTTAATATAATGTACCTATATAAGTATATATCATTACCTTTAGTCGAAAAGGATGTAGTCCAATGTATAAGTTTTATAGGAGAGAGAAAACATTTTCTAAGGTCTTTAGTTCTGAATATATTTAAAGTCTGTAAATCCAGTTTTGCTTCATTCCCGACTCTTTATTGACTTGCAAACCAGCTAAAAATAATACATTTATGTTTTACATAGCTTTTTGTGACTTATCACCTTTTCTATTATATATTTTATACTTTTAATGTACATTTTAGCATGTCAATTTGCAAAAAATAAAATATACTATAAAATAATTTTATTTATTTCAATGTTGACTATTACAAATATTAACAAATTTTTTTTTTAATTTTCACATTTCAATGGGCCCTAGCGCTTTTTCTTTAGCATTTTTGGAATTACATCTTTAGCATTTGGATATACATATCGTTGCAAAACAAGAACTAGAAAAAAATATTTGTATTTTTTCTGCAAACGATGTATTTTTGTTAACTCTATTGAACTGCATCAAAAACTTAATTTTCAAAAATTGTGGCATTAGCACATTTACGGCTGAAGGTACATATGTACCTTAAACCAGAATAATTATATATGTATCTTTAGATTAAAACCCAAACAGTTCGACTTAAATTCATTACTTAATTTTAAAATTAGTGAAGCATATTTCTTCTCCCAAAATTTTGTTAACTATTGCATATGTTTTTTTTTTTTTTGGTCGAAAAATTGTTCAAACAATTTAGTATGATGTAGTCAAATAAATTGTTTCAAATAAAAAAAACATTAAAAATAAATAAAATTATTTTTATAGCCAAACGTTATTTAAAAAGATTAATTTATTTTAATTTATATTGAACTGATCTTATATTCTATTTTACCTTATTGTTGAGTTTTTTTTTAATATAATATAAACATATCGTTTTTAATAAACAAATTTTTTACTTGTTTTGTACCTTTGCGCCTACAGCAGTTTCTTCGGCCCCAAAAGTATTAAAAGATGGCGCATTTGATGGAATAAATTCTCAAAATCGTTTTTCAATTCTGGAGGAAGAATCTTCTGAAACACCAAATGTCATCAAATCGCCTAAGCCACCCCGATATATCTTAGAGAGCATAACTCAAATAAGTTAATAAAGAGTTTGATTTCGTTGATAGGTGAAAATTCGTTTTGCGTAGCTGCAAAAAACGAGGTATTATAAAAGAAACAAAAATACAGGTAAATCATGAGGATGCTTTGCGCACTTAATAAAAACGTTTATACATACCAACTGAAGAGCAGTAAAGGTCTTCAAGTAGTGATTAAGGGCATTGACTTGTGCGTGGACCCAGACGAAATAAAAACATTTTTCGAAGAAAAGGGCTTCAAAATAAAATACGTAACAAATATTAAAAATAGGGAAAAAAATTCCCAACCACTATTTCGAGTGGCGACGTTTAGCTTAAAAAACGAGACGCACGCCATTTACAGTTTGAAATATATTCTGTACAGAAGAATCACGATAGAGGAGCCGCACAAAAGAAAACAAAGTATTAGGATAAGATTTGATTGATTATTGTTAGTTCATATTTAAAATTTGAAGATTCAATAAATAAATATGTACAGAAAAAAATTAAAGGAAACGAAGTTTTGATAGATTTTGATAGGACACTTAAATACAACGATTAAATATTTGTTTGCTTTTTACACAGCTTTGTGTAAGGAAAACTGTTCACATTTAAAAAAAAATAACGTGTTTTTTTGGTTAAGCTTTAACAAATCTCGACAAAACAATATTTTGCTTGGTTCTTGAAAAGCACAGAAATCAAGAAAAATCAATACCATCTGGCAGGCCTATATGAAAATGATCTCAACTCGTCGTCATTCCGTCAAATTGGGCATTTCCAGAACAGTTGCATCTTAATACGCATCCAATTAAAATTCAAATTATGCAAGAACTGCTACCACAAGACCTCTAATAACAACCTTCTTAGGTTTTATTTGGACCACCCTATATACACTTTATTCGGTCTTTGATAAATATTTCTTCATTTTACACACTTAATAGCAACACCAATCGTTTTCACGCGGTGGTAGAGGTTATAAAAAGTAGATATTGCAAAAGGTTTAACTTTCTCTATGTGTATTCTAACCCCAACAGATTCTATGTACACCACATATTTACTTTATGCCAAATATTATACATAAAAATTTGATTTCTAGCTTTTTCACTTTTACTAAAGGAGAATTCTTCATTCGGCATATAAAATAAAATAAAACGAGTAAATATAATACTGCCATCACACTATTTACAGATTCTGATGTTTTTGAGACTTACGATGATGATGATGAGGATATGGATGAGGTCTATAAGATGATATGAGTAAACACAAATATTATAGAATACAACGAATCAACAGCAAAAACAACAACAAAAAAACCAATTTTCGTCTATCAACATGATTTGCCAGTTTTTGTTACCAACAAAAAATAATAATAAAAAAAAGAAAAAAGAATATATAGAGCAGGAAAAGGTGAACTGTATTTTTTTTCCAATAATGAAGATGATGATTACGATTATGATTATAATGTGGGAAAAAGTTGTGTTTGAATGTGTATATGACAAGATATTTTCTTAGTTCATATATAAATATATACTAAAATATACTGTCTTGAGCATTTAAAAGCTCTAAAGTAAATAAAAACAAATCAATTGAAGTTTATTTACTTCGTTTTATTTTTTGATTTGACGTTGTTGCCCTTGTAACAATTGTTAACATCGTTTTTCTATCATGCGGAAAATGTTTAAGTAAATTTTATTTTCATTTATTAAATTACGGTATGACTTTTAGTTTTTGTTATGGAAGATATAAACATGAGTTTGTATAAGTTAAAGATATAAATATTTAAGCTTTTTTTTTAAATTTTGTTTTAAACTTTCGTTAAATATTTTAAATTAAGTAGTGGGTGATTAACTTTAAAATAACCTTTTGATATACAACAGATTTGTAAATTAAGTCATGATGATAATTTGTAACAATTTTCATAATTTAATAGAAAACCAAAGAAAATAGTTTTAATATTTTTAATAGAACTTTAGGAATTTAAACAGTTTATCATTTAAAAGCAACTAAATTTTTTATTAAAATATTAAAATAATTGAATATATAAAAAATTCCAAAAAACAAACGTAATGACAAAAAATTATTACAAAATAGGGGTGAGGTTCTTCGGCACTAAAAAATGGAAAATATGCGTTTAATATATGCACTAAAAACTTCAAAATATGCATTCAAAATTTAAGAAATTTCCATAAAAAATCGTTTTTTATTTTATTAAAATTAAAATAAACAATCCAGTCGTTTGTTTGTCAAATATCTTTTAAAAGCTTAAATAACTAATTAAAATGTTTGTTAGTTTAAACAAATAATTTTTATTCCTCTTAATAAATTCTTGAAAAATTTGTTTAATATCCAAGAAAAAACAAAAAATCCCTGAAGAAGTTATCCATTGAAATAAACGAAATGTTGGATAATTAATAAATCTTTTTTTATAAAATTTACCTTGAGCTTGGAGAATTTTTTAAGAGAAATAAATATTGAAAGGTCGAAGAAATTAAACTCAATAATAAATAATGTTTATACTATCAAACTTTGTCTTTTCTGTGGCTAAAAAAAAAATTTGTACATAGAAAATGAGCTCTCAACGTCAACCGAAGTTGTAGAAGAGTACTTGAAGGATGCCAATGCTTTTGCAGAATATTAATTTTTAGATCCCACTTTGATTACAGATCAGATAAAAAATATTTGAAATTTATTTTAATTTTTTAAATCCTTCATATTTTAGCAAAATGTTTTGGGTTTTTTATTTTAATTTGTCGGGCTATTCTTCTTTCCACATTGCTAATTTTACACTCTTCAATATCAATTAATTTGACTTGAGTATTAAAGTTATTATTCGTTCATCGAATATTTGCAAAAAAAAAATGAATAGTTAATATTCGTTCATCGAATATTTAAATAAAACACTGCTTGAATATAGTTAATCTACACTGAACTTCTTTATTGATTTTATTGGGTTTTTATATTAAAATACAATAATTAGTTTTGTTTACTAAGCATAAGTGTGTAACATTGTTTAAATTTAATCAGAAAAATAAAAGTGTGCTAAATGTTTTTGCTTATTAAGTATAAGTGTGTCTTTTAAATTTATTTGGAAACTTAAAAGTGTGTCTTAAATTTATTTGGAAAAGTGTCTGGACAGGATATACATTTTCGTCGTGGGAGCGGAAGTGAAATGTATAAAAAGAATAAAGGTGTTGAATTGCATTTTTGTTATGAGAACAAGAATGCGATTCCATAAAAAATTTTAAATAATATTTACTGGTGATATGAGAATATTAGGTGATACTATAACATATTAAGTGAACAAAGTCCTTTCAATTAAGTTATTGATTCACCAATGTTTCCGTAGCTTAAAAAAAACAAATGCTTATTAATTTCTGTTGTTATTTAAATTTAAAATTTCTCTTAATTTTCATCGGTATTAACAAGCTCTTTTTATATTTAAATAGAATTCTGAAGCATCTAGCCAACCAAGTTCACCTTCTTGTTAGTACTGGCTGCGTTGGAAGGGGAACCAAGGGATACATTTCATTAAAAATAACAGTATTACCGATTTGGATTCTAATTTCCTCTGCAACGCGGTGTAACCCATGTGCCAAGCAAGTAAAAGTTTTGGTTAAAATTATTTAACTCCATTGGCAGCTTAAACCATGTAAGGTGCTGCATCCATTAAAATAGAAGGATCTTTTGTCGAAATCCTGAAAATATTGTATTTTAAGCAGAGCTCTAAAAAAATTTATTTATTGATTTAAAAAAAATTTTTTTTTTTGTGTATTTAGAAATTTTTTGAAGAACTCTTTTTTTATAATATGGAAATTTAAAAAGAAATCCGTCAAAAATGCCAAAATATGCAAGAAAACATATGCATTTAAAACCAAAATATGCATTTCCACTAACATGTGCTACAATATGCAAAAACAAATCCATGCCATTTTAACGCAATTTTATTGATTCGGCAAGATAATTGGTCGACATCCTTCATAGACTATGGAAAAAAACATGCATTTGCATGGAAATGGAAGCCCTATTAATAATACACGCCCACAAATTTTACACCCATAGACCTGAGTATTCTTTTCGTAGGCTTTGACGCTGAATCCGGCTTTCGAGAGATTTTAGCTTAAAGTTAAAAAAAACCCCCTGTTTTCCGATATATTCGAGACGTTTAAACTACGCGAATTTATCTTTATCTATAAAACCTGATATCTCGACCGAAAGTCCCACCAATTATCTTTCAAATAGATGTTTACCCTTTGGAATAGCTTGCTCCTTTTCTTAGACATCTTAAGTTTGAAAAATACGAGTTTTCGCTATATATTTTAATTTTGACTGGATTTTGAATTTTTTATATCACAAAAAAATAGAAAAAAAATCATGAAAAAATAGAAAAAAAATTTAAAAAAAAAAAATCAAGTCAAAATTATAAAATAAAAAAAAATCACAAAAAATATTCAGCCATGTTCTGGAAATGGAATTAGAGTTAAATTAAAATCGAACAAATTTTCAAAACGATACTGTGTTAAAGGTTCATAAAAATATTCCGTTCTATATTCGTCATACTACGAGCACACCTTATATTTATTAGAATTACTCTAAAAATCATGAAAAACTATGCTAATTTTTAAATAAATTTAGCTGAAACCTTCTTTCGATTTCTACTTCACTCGATTTCGATTTCCAGAACATGACCGTTAAGCAAGTTAGAAACTAGTCGGTCAAGCCCGCCCATACGATACCCCCTAGATCACAGTATATATTAAGTATATTTAGGGCCTGGTTTTGAAAAATGCATAGCTAATATGGTTATATGAATAGGGACTTGTCTATGTTTTAAATTTTACTAAAATATAAAGGATAGTTTCAGACAGGCAGAAATTGCCCCATATATCCCCTCGTCTCATTAAAATTGGATTGATAGTGAGCACAAGCGCCCTATTCCGGAAAGTAGCTTGTATGGGGGCTATAGAAAATTATGGACTTATTCGCCCCATTTTCCTTCCTTGTGCCAATTACAACCTATGTACCAGATTTCATCAAATTATCTTTAAAAGTGCGAAGAAACATCTGTGACAATGATGGAAAAATTAACCTGAGTGGCCTACCTGAATATGGTCCTAGCACCCGGTGACAAGCAATACCCCATGCTGAAAAATATGTTTGTAATTGCACAGAAAAAATTATTAAATTTCTCCAATCACCAAATTTATTCCAAATTCATAATATCAAGCAAACAAGTTGTTGATTTTGCACCTATTACCAAAATGATTATATTGATTACTAAAAATTTAAAAATTTTGAAAAAATATTTTCAATAATTCATATTTTTAATTTTAAATAAAAAAAGTGATCAAAAAACTTTGCCATTTCAAACAATGTGTTAATTTATTTAAATAAATATTGACAATTCCCGACAACAATTATACATGTTTAAATTTTTTTATTTTAACTGAAAAAAGTCAATTGAAATTTTTTGTTATTTAATTAAAATTTTAATTGAAACTTTATTTCAAAACAACTAAAATGTTAATTAAATCATAATTAAATTTTTAATTTTCTTTCAACTAAAAAAATAATTGATTCAATTATCACATTAATTACATTTAAATACTTTTTAAACCATTTTTTTTAATTGATAAAATACTTTTTTCTGTGTGGTATTAAAATAGTGTTCTTTGCTTAAGTTTAATTTAAATATCTGTAACTCCAAAAAAAACCACCCTGTATTTGCTTCCTTCAAAATTCCTTAAAGCTTCGTTAAGACAACAAAACACTGAATAAAATTCCCTTCAATTAATTTTCTACCCCAAACTTAAAAAGTTAATTACATTGTCCCTGTTAAGTTATTCCCCTCTGATTAAAATCTGCCACAATTGAAATTAATTCTTTAAATTGCTTTAACGATTAAAATAAAAAAAAAATTATCAGCTTATAGAATTTTTTTTTTTGTGTTTATTGTTTTATTTTGTTGAGGCAAATGATACTGGTACTTAATATTCTTCGGAGTTGCTCAGTTTTCTTTTTGGTTTTATTTCATTTCAATATAAATTTAGAGATATTTTAATGCCAATACCCTTTAGGTTATTCGTTCTTAACAAGAATACAAAAATAAAATACCAATGAATACTGATACAAATATATATGTATGTGTGTGTGTTTGTGCGTATACAGAATGACACATACACACTTCACATATTTAGAATAACAGTTGGTTTTCTAGGAAACTTTTAGTCTTGTCCTTAGGGTGACCGACCTGTACAAATAGCCAGTGAGTAGTTCTTCTGAATCACAATATTTGGTAATCAGTCCATTTTCTGATAATCAAGAGCTGAAGCGTTTAATTCTTTTAGCACTACAGAGGGCGGGGGGCGGCAGAAATGTCAAAAGACTCAAAAATAAACGATTTTAAATTAAAGGAGAAATTACAGATCACTTTTTCCTATTCTTATTAGTAAGTTCACAAAGATGTTCGGCTATTAACTCAAAAACAGGTAAGGAAAATTTAGGCCCTAATCATGTACAACGTAGCGCAACGCCACAGAACTAACGCAACGCCAAAGAATAACATTGAAAGCACAAACAATGTCATAAATATTTTGTAATTTTGTTGTTGCTTTCTACAGAAATTCACATTGCGTTTTAAAATTTCAACCGATCCATTGGTTGTGTCGTTGAAAATTTTAAAACGGTACATGAATTTCTGTTGAAAGCAACAACAAAATTACAAAATATTTATGACATTGTTTGTTCTTTCAATGTTATTGTTTGGCGTTGCGCTGCGTTGTACATGATTAGGGCCTAAATTTCCGGTTTTGTGACAATTTTACAATGAATTTTTTAGACCATGACTGTATCATTGCACCCTCCACCACTAGTGGTGAACGAGGGTATACTAAATTTGTCATTCCGTGTGAAACTTTTTTCACATTAATTTAAGATCGCATAAATCCTTGAGAATTTCCAATTCGATTTAGCCATGTTCGTCGGTATGTCTGTCCGTCTGTCTGTCTGTTTAAAATCTCTCACTTTGGAAAGATTCAACAGAAAAGAACAATATTGAGGTCAAATTCCTTCTTGTTCTAGTAAAAAATTTGAGATTGCAATCCAGCACAATCGATTCAGTAAAACAAGAGTTATTACCCCAAATTTCAAAAAGCCTCCGTAAGAAATTAATAGTTTTATTATAAAAACTAACATAAATTGGTTACAGAACGCACTCATTCTCATTACATTTTGCACAGATTCGTTTTTTATGACTGCAATTTATACTACAACATTTTGTGAATATCGGTCCATAATTTACTATATAGGCCCCGCCCCATATGACGAACACTCTTGGACACCGTAGAATATATAAATATTGTAGTAAAATTTGATGCAACTTAGCATTATGGCTAGAAATAGCACCGTGTGATTTTGTTGGTCAATAATTTTCTATAGGTCCAATATAAAATGAATTGAAGAAGCATTTAGTTACCTCGTTAAGCAAATGGCCGCGATTGAAGAGATGGGGGTGGCACTTGCCATACAAAGACAATTCTTTTATATCTGTCGAGCGGCAATAGCCAAAGTATCCAAATTGGGTACTGCCATCTTGGTTATCAATACACAACATCCGACAAAATGTAGGCGGGATAGGAGAAGTGGGCGTGGCACAAAATCCACCTTTTTATATCTGGAAACGGCAGGAAAAAAATTGTTCAAATTTGGTACACAAAGCTGGGTTGTCAATACACAAAATCTGTCAAAAGTTGTGTGTAACTGGATAAGTGAATATGGCACCTCCCACACCAACACAAAATAGATCGGTAGCAGTAAAAGGTACAACATTTAGTACAAATTGCTTCGATACAAAAACAAGAAATCCGAATAAAGTGGGCGGGCTTGGAGAAATAAGCGCAGCATCTTGTATATCTGGAGATTAGTCGCATGGTAGCAAAGTGCACCGGGTTAAAGCCGAATAAAGAACTCTAAATGTTTTCAATATAAAAACGAAAATCAGTTATAAGTATTTTTGAAAAAAATAAGTGAAAATACTTCTAAAAACTAAAATGAAAAGTTTTTCTTCACTTCAATTTAGTACAGAACTAAAATTGCCCCCAGAACCAATATTTTTATTCGCTATAAACCTTAAAGCAATGGTTATTTAGGATACTCCAACATCGTACTTCAATGGCTTACGTTATCACAAGAATATAATAAATGTAATCATATTATTATCATATTAATCATAGTAAGTAAAGAAGTAATCATATTGTTATCATGTTAATAATAATAATTTAAGAAGTATTCATATTATAGATTAACCCCCATATTCATAAAAAATATTTTAGGTTTATAGCTGGTTTACGAAAAGAATTTTCTATGAAAATTTGTTAAATAAGCCTTTTGTTAATCATAAATATTTTTTATGAATATGGGGGTAAATATAAAACCGATAAATATTTTTTATATATATTTATGCTAATTTACTTACTGGCAACCTTAACGTAAAACTGTTACAGAAATATCACATCATAATATGATGCAACTTTAAACATAATATTTTTAACGTATTGTTATCGTTGGTCGCAATTATTTATAAATTATTTTATAGAATTTTCATTCTTTTTCTCTTAAATAACACCAACAAAATGGTCAATATTTTTTTAATGGGTAGTTTTTTTAAATTGTTTAGCCACTGAATAACAAATAATTCGATAGGCATATGTAATATAAACGACACAACTGATGCAAAATTATTTTACAAATGGCGATAACAAAATATTATCAGAGTAAAGATATATTTAGTCAATTCACAAGGTATCCTAACATGTCATATTGTCAAAATGTCCTAATATTTCACAATGGTTTAAAAATATTGTTGTTGGTTTGTTAACAAAAAGTGTCTTAAATAAATAGAACGTTGCTTGCTGTGTTTATTGTGCTGTCGTAATTAATCAGAAAAGTCCAGCGCTGAGCGGCTGAGCCGTACAACAAAATTTTTAAACCATTGTGAAATATTAGGACATTTTGGCAATATGACATGTTAGGATACCTTGTGAATTGACTAATTGTTTGCATCTTAAACATATTATGAGCAGACGTATAGAAAGTTATCATGTTTTGGCTTTTAAATTAATATTATTATAAAAAGGATTATTTTTCAGTGAACCATAATTAAATTTATAATTGCGATAAACATTGATATGCTTACAGCTTAAATTTTAAGGGCCGATGTTGATTTTGAATAAAACACAAATTACTTAGGAAATTATTGGCATTTCTTTTTATTATGATAATATTGGTATGGTTCAATTATGTATGGAACAAAATATCGGTCAAATGGCCGCCGCGCCCTCGGTGGTCCAAAATTTCGATGACGCTGAGGCATAATTGAGGTTCTATGCCATTAATGTGCCGAATTATCTCATACTTTAGCTCTTGAATTGTTCTTGGATTGTTGTCGTACACCTTTTCTTTCAAATAACCCCAAAGAAAGAAGACCAACGGTGTTAAATCACATGATCTTGGCGGCCAATTGACATCGCCACCACGTGAGATAACACCGCCATTGAATTTGTCACGCAAAAGAGCCATTGTTTCGATAGCTGTGTGGCAAGTGGCACCGTCCTGTTGAAACAACATATCGTCCACATTTATATATTCCAATTCGGGCCATAAAAAGTTCGTTATCATCTCACGATAGCGAACATCGTTCACAGTTAAAAATACGGCCCGGTGAAACCGCCAGCCCATAAATCGCACCAAACAGTCACTCTTTGTGGGTGCATTGGTTTTTCGACAATCACTCTTGGATTATCATTCGCCCAAATGCAGCAATTCTGCTTATTGACGCATCCACTGAGGTGAAAATGTGCCTCATCACTGAAGATGATTTTCACGATATGCATTTTAATTTGAACGCCCATATTTATAATAAGTCTGAATAACTTCAACGCGTTGCTCGATTGTGTATCTTTCCATGGTTCAAATTGAGTTAGTCTGAACTTGAGAAATGTCAAATGAAATGCAGAAAAAAACTTGACGTTTAGGTGTGGTTTATATTCAACATCGGCCCTCAAAATTTAACCACCCGTTATAATATTGTTGATAATAAATAAAAATAACAATATTTTGAGTACTACAACAATATATTGTTAAAATAAACATAGTGTAGTTGCCGTAACCATGCCCAACCATATTTTTTCTCTGCGTGTAGGTATTCTCTCAAACATTTATCTGCAAATACTGTGTTGTAGCGTATCATATTGTCGGGCTAGTCCGACTGTACATTCTAACTTGTAATATATATAATAAATTTTTTTTTTTAATTTTTGTTTTGTTTCTATTGCTATTCCTGCTATTTTGTTTGTTGTTTTAAATAATATTATTCCTTTTGGATTATCCTAAGACTATTTACAAAAATAACAATAAGGAAGTTGTATTAGTTCACATACATACGAAGAAGTTATTGTTATTATTATTTTCTCTTGTTATTATTATTATCATTTCAGATCAAAATTAAGTAAATAAACTGTAAAATATACGTTTTATGTGTTTAAATTAAAGTTCAAAACATTATGGAAAAGTTTGCTGGCTATAAAACGTAATCCACTTGTAGTCCTTTAACAGATGTTGATAACAAAACAAAAAAAAAGAAGAAAAAGAAACAGGACTTGACTTTGAAAATCTGGAAATTATAAAAATAGAAGAACATTCACAGAAAAATTAAGTATCAAATATAAAATTACTAAGACAATAACTAAGCCAATTTAACAACTAAATACAAATAAAAAGCTTAAGAACACATTCCTGAAAAAAAGGAAATTAATTTATTAAATTAGGATTTTCCGAAAGAAAATTTTATTTTAGAAAAATTGTTAAACATATTTCAAATGAAAAAATATAATTTCAACAATCTTTTTTTTTTTTATTAAAACAATTCATTAATGACCCATTTCACGTCAAGTTTTTTTTTTCATTTCTTAATTTGCCTCAATAAAATAGAATTTTTATTTTTTTTTTTTTTTGCTATTAAAATTGTCTTCGCTTTTTTAGCTAATAATGAGACGTCTTTTAATTATTTGTCAGTAGACAGTGAAACCATAAAAGAGAATAAGAAATTGGAATGTAAATGCTGTGAAATCAAAAACTCAATTTTTTTTATTTTTTTTTGATGTCAATCATCCGTGTGTTAAAGTGTCAGGTAAAAGACTCTACAACGTAAAACAAAGTCTTCATGCACTCACACTTTCACTCATATACACTCTCAATTAAAGAATATTCTTTGGAAAAAAATCTAAAAATTTTCATTAAAATTATCCTCCAAAGTAAAACCAAAACGCCATGAACGCATAATGAAAATTTAAATTAACTTAAACTAATATAAAAGTTAGCAAAATATAAAAGAAGAAACTCCCACTCAGTTTTAGAGCTACACAAAAAAAAAAAACATAAAGCAAAACTAATGAGCGCATTATAAATGATAAAAAGAAATGACTTTTGAAAATATTTATAAGGTGCTAATTTAAAAGGAGCGAGAAAAAAAATTAGAAAAAGAATCTTAAAAATTTAACACGTGAAAAAATAAAGAAAAAAACTTTAAAACAAGAAAAAACTTTTTTTAAAAGTTAAATTTCTCGCTGTTGATTGACACTTTACAAATATCAATTACTTTGCAAAGCATAAACAGTGGGCATGAAAAACACGATATTAAGGGTCTTTCAATAGGCACTTCCGAACATTGACAGGTGATAACGGCCATATTGCTAAAGATTCATTTGTCGAACTGGCCATCAGTTATTCAGTCTATTTTTCAAATCATCATGGAATGATATGTATGGTGTTCAACGAAACGTGCAAAAATGAAATGTTAAAAAAATTTTAAACCGAACCTTATTTTCGTCGAAACATAATTTTTAACGATGAGGCCCATTTCTGGACGAATGGTTACGTCATCCAACAAAATTGTCAGCGAGTACTACTACTTCCCACCCTTTCAAGTTGGTGGCGCTAAGTGACACACAGCTCATGCCACATTTAAGGGGATTGTGCGATTTGACCCCGTTATACTGTAAGGGTTTAATTAAGTCAAAAGTCTATGCTAATAAGACACAAAATACAACAGAGCTTAAAGCCAAATCCTCGTAGCACCGTCAAAAGCCACCCGTCCATCCGTCTGCGCCATCGTTTTTCGAAAAGTCATATCGAAAACTATCAAAAGAGACTACGTCGTTACTTAATAAACGTCATAATATTCCACTCGAAGCCCAGGTGCAATTGCAGACGTTGAGAACGCCAGTCACACATATTGTTGACGGCTACCAAAATTGACAAAAATTGAAAAACTTTCATCGACAGCGCACAGTGGGTTCGATGGTACCCAAAGTGGCGCTTAATTCATAGAAGCCGTGGTTTTAATACATTATATTTTTTTATTGATAAGTTATTATAAGCACATAAAAACACAGCATTTTAGAAAAAAAAGTTAATAAAATTTGTTTAACCCATTATTGTTTTTTTAAAAAAGTCTTTAGTTCACAATTTATGCTGTAACTTTGGAATGAAGAGCGATAAATTAATAAATAAAATTGGAAATTAAAGCAGACTTAATGTGCTATTAAAAAATTCAAATAAAATATTAATTTTATATTAATTTATATTAGTATAAATTTAATTAAAAATACAATTTTTGTTTTGCACAAAATTTTATAGATGTACAAATTTTTTCAAAAAAGTCACAAAAGAGAATATTATAATTTTTTAGAAATAAATAATTATAAAAACATAAAAACACATCTATAAAAAAATGGAAGAAAAAATTTTTTTGGGGAATCTTTGTTTTCGTTTTACCTTTTTTTATAAAAAAAACTAACGGGTGGTTCAATTTTAAGGGCCGATGTTGAATATGAACCACACCTAAACGTCAAGTTTTTTTCAGACTAACTCAAATTGAATTATGGAAAGACACACAATCGACCAACGCCTTAAAGTTATTCAGGCTTATTATGAATATGGGCGTTCAAATTAAAATGCATATCGTGAAAATCATCTTCAGTGATGAGGCAAATTTTCACCTCAGTGGATTCGTCAATATGCAGAATTGAAGCATTTGGGCGAATGATGAGCTAAGAGTGATTGTCGAAAAGCCAATGCACCCTGAAGAGTGACTGTTTGGTGCGGTTTATGGGATGGCGGCAACATCGGGCCTTTTTTTCTAAAATGGGGCCGGTCAGGCAGTTACTGTAAATGGTGTTCGGTATCGTGAGATGATAACGAACTTTTTATGGCCCGAATTGGAAGATATAGATGTGGACGATATGTGGTTTCAACAGGGCGTTGTCACTTGCAACACAGCTAACGAAACAATGAATGGTTACGGCAACTACACTATGTTTATTGTAACAATATATTGTTGTAGTACATAAAATATTGTTATTTTTATTTATTATCAACAATATTATAACGGGTGGTTAAACTTTAAGGGCCGATGTTGAATGTAAACCACACCTAAACGTCAAGTTTTTTTCTGCATTTCATTTGACATTTCTCAATTTCAGACTAACTCAAATTGAACCATGGAAAGATACACAATCGACCAACGCGTTGAAGTTATTCAGGCTTATTATGAATATGGGCGTTCAAATTAAAATGCATATCGTGAAAATCATCTTCAGTGATGAGGCACATTTTCACCTCAGTGGATTCGTCAATAAGCAGAATTGCTGCATTTGGGCGAATTATAATCCAAGAGTGATTGTCGAAAAACCAATGCGCCCACAAAGAGTGACTGTTTGGTGCAGTTTATGGGCTGGCGGTTTTACCGGGCTGTATTTTTTACTGTGAACGATGTTCGCAGTAAAAAGTACGTGAGATGATAACGAACTTTTTATGGCCCGAATCGGAAGATATGGATGTGGACGATATGTTGTTTCAACAGGACGGTGCCACTTGCCACACAGCTATCGAAATAATGGCTCTTTTGCGTGACAAATGCAATGGCCGTGTTATCTCAAGGGGTTGGCGATGTCAATTGGCCGCCAAGATCATGTGATTTGACACCGTTGGACTTCTTTCTTTGGGGTTATTTGAAATAAACGGAGTACATCGATAAGCCAGCAACAATTCAAGAGCTAAAAAATTAGATAATTCGGCACATTAAAGGCATAGAACCTCAATTATGCCTCGGCGTTTTTGGTCATACCAATATTATCATAATAACAAGAAATGACAATAATTTCCAAAATAATTTGTGTTTTATTCAAAATCAACATCGGCGCCTAAAACTTAACCACCCTTCATATTAAAATATTTGTAGTATTCTGCATTCAAATTCATCATAAATATCCCAATTATCATAATCTTTATTATCATCATTATCTTCATCATCGTTATTATAATCTTCTTCATCATTATCACCATCACTATCTTCATCGCTGTTATCATCAGCATCTTTATCACCATATTCATTACCATCATCTTAATCATAATTTTTATTAGAAATATCTAGCAAAACTAACTCTAATTCCGAAGTTGATAAATTAGATTTTAGTACGTGAGAATAAGTTCGTGGGCGTGTGTAAATCATTTGTGATCGTGATTAAATTAAAATTTAATCACTTGAATTTAGCTTAAAGTATTAAAAATAAGTTTACTTGTTGTAAAATGTGCTTGATACAGTTGTTTGTACGTGAGCTTAAGTGACCGAAATCCCTCACGCACTCATCTCTAACAAAACAAAATGCATCAACAAAAAACAAAAACAATACATTACGAAAAATAAAGAGAATGACAATATTAAAACACAAAAACGCATTTACTGGTCTTGTTCAATATATGACAACGAGAGTTTTTATACAAAAATTATAATAAAAAAAGAGGCGGGCATTGTCTGGACTTTTTTTTCAATATAAGCCGATATCCTATACTGATACCTAAATTTCATAAAACTAATTCAATCTCTTACTTCATTAATACTTGCGGCCCATTAAATACGAAAATTATCCCAATTTTGGACCTTTCTTAAAAAAATTATTCAAACATTTACACATAATTTAAAAAAAAAAAATTACTATATACTTTAATATCTGATGTTGAAGGTTCGTTCCATTATAAAAGATTTACTTTTAATAGATTTAACACTAATAATAATCGCTTGAACTGTAAAAATATTCAATTTTTACAATTTTTAAAAAAAACTGCAATAATATGCTAACTTTAACCTCTCACTGAAAATAAAGTAAATAACTTAGTTGATTGATTTTTACAGCTTGTGATGGATAATTTTATCTATTCTTACCCTATACCAAAATTTAATAAAAAAAACTTTATTTCTAAATTTCAATTAATCGCCAATTTGATACCATTTGAACCCAATGTGCGGCTACACCAAATACCGTAAGGTGCAACTTTAATGTTTGTTGTTTTCAAAATAGTATTGAAAACATTCGTATATTCTTCAAAAATGTTGAAAAAATATGCCAAGAACAAAATACTTATCTCTTCCGTGTTAATTTTCATTGAATTTTTAATTTATATTTTAGTGTTAAAATTTTTTCTCACCGTTTGTCTTCGTGAGATAGATTAATCGAAAGTTCAAAGCGGAAACTTTCTCAGAAAAATTATACAGTCACCCTTTTTCTTTAAAATGGCGAGTAATTTCCTTACGTGACAGCAATTACTCGCCAAAAATTTTACGGACGCAGTTAAGTGAGAAAAACAGTTGTTTGTTTCAATTTATGGCATTTTTGTTTCATTCCACACATTTAATTCGAAAAGTTCCTCGACGCGGGAGCTGCAGGACATGTTAATACCAGGAATCGAATGAAATTTCGATAAAATCGCTCCCATGCGTTGTCTTATTTAAGTTTAAAGGTAGGAAGTGCTTAATAAAAGACCCAAGGAAAAGATGTTTATACCCAGTGATGCCAACTTAGATCTTATTGGGCTAGATTTAGCAGTTTTAACTACCTGAAACGCGATATAAGATTGTTAGACCTAGACCTTGTTTAAATTTATTTATAGAGGTACTGCCAACTGAATATAATGTTTTTGTCAGTTTATTGAAAAAATCTTGTCAGTATATTGAGAAAGTCAATTAAATTTATATCGAGGTTAAGCAACAGACAGTTGGTCGACGCGTTTAGAAAACGGTCATACTTCTTGAAGAAGCTTTTTTGCTTATTTTTTCAGAAGACAGTCGCAGATTAAACCGTATTAAAGGACCTAAATCACAACCCATAGTGCAGCTCACACCAAAACTCAACTATTTTAATGTTTTACTAACATTATTTTTTTGTTTGTCCTTGGCTAAAATGTTAAAAAAAAATTAAAACGAAACCAATACAAAACTTTTGACAGTTTTTTTTTCATTTAAAATTTGGGTCTTAATAAAGGGTGGCCCAACTAAAACGCACGCAGTTAATTTGAACAAAAGCAAAAAGATTTCAGAGAATTATTTTGGTATTTTTTATTATGGTAGAAAAATCTATAACAATTATGTGTGAAATAAAATATCGGACAAATGCTCGCCACGGCTTTGCTGGCATACGTCTATCCGGTAGTCGACATTTTCAATGACACTGAGGCATAATTGAGGTTCAATGTCTTTAATGTGTCGAATTATCTTATCCTTTAGCTCTTGAATTGTTCTAAGATTTGTCGTACACTTTTTTTTTAAATATCCCCAAAAAAAGAAGTCCAACTGTGTCATATCTCATGATCGTGGCGGCCAATTAACATCGCCACTATGTGAGATAACACGGCCATTGAATTGTTCGCCCAAAATATCCATTGTTTCGTTGGCTATGTAGCAAGTGGCACCTTCCTGTTGAAACCACGTATCGTCCAGGTCCATATCCTAAATTTCTGGCCACAAAAAATCCGTTTGCATCTCGCGATAGCCAACACAGTTCACGGTAACTGCTTGGTCGACCTGATTTTCGAAGAAGTACGGCCCGATGACGCCGCCAGCCCAAACCAAACCGCACCAAACAGCAGGCACAGGTGTTTTCTCATTTCCTGCAGACCCGGTTTGCTGAAATTAGCGCACAATTCTCCTGATTTTGGGCACATTTGTTCGATTATGCTTACCAAAAAAATCACAAAGTGCAAGAAATGCATTTTGATTTGAACGCCCATTTTCGTAAAATACTTCAACAATCTTAACGCGCTGCTCAATTGTGTAACTCTCGATAGTTGAATTTTTCCAAACACTGAAACGCAAAGAATTGTCAAATTAGTTGGGTAAAACACTTAACGTTAAAGTGTGACTCATTATTAACATCATGCGTTTTGGTTGGACCACCCTTTATTTCTTTCTAATACTGTACTTTTGTGTAAGATTTTCTCCAAAGTTTTATCAGCCAATAAAGAGAATAAAAATCAAAAACTAAAACTAAAATAGCGAAAAGACCATTACAAACACAAACAAAAAAAGTTTGTTTTTAATTTTTTGTCCCAGTTTCAGTTGTTGTTGCTTTGGTGAATGTAATTGATTACCTTCAAATTCTTTATGTGTTAATGTTTTGACTTTTATTTCCGGTTTTGACTCCTTTTTTTTAGCTTTTTTCCAAACTTTTCTATTTATTGTTGCTCGTAATAGTTTGACTCCTTTCCAAAGCTGTTTTTTATTGTATATTAAAAGGTAAAATTGTTCATGAGGGTTGCCAAGAAATAATTTTTTAAGGGAATTAAAAAAATGTTTAATTATTTTAATTGACCAAATATATTTTTATTAAATGAAAGCTTAAAACATGAGCTATTCAAAAAAGTAAAATACGTAAATTTTTTTTTTTATTACATATTTATCCGCATATTCATAATATTTTTGATTAATAAAAGCTTTATTAAACAAATTTTCATAAAAAATTCGTTTCATAAACCTGCTATAAACCTTAAATATTCTTTATGAATATGGGGGTTAAAATTTCATCAATAAAAATATATATGATAAAATTTCATCATTTTATAAAAAAAAACATGGCAACTCTTATCCAACAAACCCTTACCAAAATTCTATAAGTCCACAAAAATAATGCTGCTTTATTGTAGTTTCACCTTTCATTCAAACTTCCAAGTATGTGTACCTTGACAAATTGACGAGTAAATTGATTATAAAACAAATAAGAAAGTATAGTAGCTCGTGGCCGACCATACGATGCCCTATTCCGCTGTATTTACAGAAATATTTTTAATGGCCGTCGTCTCAATGTTTAGACAAACAGCCTGTTAGATTCTCGACATAAATTTATTAGACTAATAAACTCTCTGTTGACGATTTCGGTTTTCTCAATTTACCGACAAGAACATTATTTTCTCAAAATGGATGTAAAAGTTTGGAGCGGTGACTTCAAGTGGCAACTTCTTAACATCAATCAGCTGTTTTCCAAATATGAAATTTATCTGTACGGCAAAAAAATAATTGGCAGATAAGGGCGGGTTAGCTTTGCTAAAGAATAGAAGCAAATGAGAAACCCAAATTTCTTTCATTTGCAGTTTTTGGTTGGGGAAAAAAAGATAATCGACCATAAAGGGGTACCCAATTTTAGACCCACGGCCAAACCTATTATAGGGCTTAGTTGCATCTAGCAGTTTTAAGCGACGCATATTAGGTTATTCTTTTCGAAGTAATTATAGGGAAGGGGTTTACACAGAACCAATTTATGGTCAGCTTAAGATATAGCCAATAGAGGCTATCATGAAAGCTAGTTTTGCTATATTTGATATCGTATGGTTAAGTTAGGAAAGATAGAGAAAGAAGTGGGAGATATAAAAATCGGATCAAAAAGAAAAACAACCCTACTAAATAACTGCCATATGTGCACCCCGTATCCAGTCAGGTCATACCCATGATAAGTCCTGTAAGATTATTGAGTATACAACTCGAGATATCTCACAATTCGCCTAAGAATCTACTACCTAGTCAGCTCAGCCTGCTGTTCTGAAGCCTGGAACAGTGACGCAGAATGTGCTCAACTGTCTCCAACTCCTCCGGGTCCACACACAACCCGCACATATCCGAAAGTCAGATCCCATCCTTACCACTATCCTGCCTATCATACCGTGGTCCGCGATAATACCTATCATGGTCCTAACGCAGGCCCTACTCTTGCCCAGCAGCGTTTCCTAGTCGGACTTCCGTTCGGTTCCGCGAGACCGGATTAATCGTTAGAAACCCTTTCCTCATCCTTCCAAAAATGAAGCCTATTGGAAACTGACCGCTACCAGACAGTCAAGATCTCCATTTCCGAGCCGAGTCTCGCCAACTCATCAGCCATCTCATTACCCGGTTGATGTTGCAGTGACCCGGTACCAAACACATCGTATACTGAAAGCCATTTTAGAGAAGGGTATCTATATGCGAGCTTTGGTCAAATATGGACTGATTCCCAAAAAAAGAGGTAAAATCAAAAAATAAGATGGTTTATGAACTCAATGTCTCTTATACCGTAAAAAAATTGTTTGGGGTTATGTTAAAATATAAACCGATGTTCACCGCTTTCAGAAGACTTCGTCCTTATAATAATACTACATGGACAGACAAACATCCATTCCGCTAGACGAAAATCGTAAGATCGACTTAGAAAGAGTCGATCGGTATATTTAACAGTGGCTCTAGGTTCAATATTTTTAAGTGTTACACACATTACGACAAATGTATTTTACCTTCCCCACCCATGGTCGTAGATGATATAAAAAGTTCAAAACACCAAACCGTAACAGTAAAATTTTAACAAAAGAAAAAGAATTAAATTATTTGTTAAAAAAAAAAAAGATTCTCGTACAACATCTTCAACTACACACCCAGATAACTGACCACTTTTACAAAAGGCGCCAAAAAACTTAAACATTTTTAAAGAAAAAAATAAAAAAAAAAGAAAAGAAAACACATTAAAAACAACGTCTTATTAACCATCTTAAGAGTGCTGAGTGCTGAGGACGAAAAAAGAAAACATCATAAAATGGAATGATTTTTTCATTAAAAAATATTATTTTCGTGTGATTCATCATGGATGACACTCCTTAAACATGTTTATTTTTTTGTTGCCATTTTGTTCATCTAGTTTTTATTTTTATTTCTCTAACAACATGTTTTATTATGTTACACAAAGCAGCAACAAAAACTAACCATGATAATGGTTACAACTACAACAACGACAGAAATTTATGGCAAAAGGAAAAAAAAATATTTAAAAGTTTGAATTTTACACCACCCATACACAGATTCACAGACACACACCAGCGAAGTGGAAGTGGTGGCAAAAAAAAAAAACGTCCTTTTGAAAAGTTACAGAAACATTCATAAATTTTCTTTTTTAGTTGTTTTTGTTGCTGGAATTCTTATTGTGTACAGTTGTTTTTGTTATTTGTATCTTTGCATAATTAAGCAAATGCATGCCATTGTTATGTATGCTTTGCAAACAGATATTTAAAAGAATGACATCAAAGCTTTCTTTAAAGAAATATTATTTTTAAAATTAATCTTCAATTAAAAAAAAATATAAAAATTATTTTCGGGAATGAAATATTTTATTAATAATTCATTTAATTAATGATGTGCTAATAATCCCAATTTTTGAATGATAACACTGAAATTTATTGTTGTGGGAAAGCTAGTTTCTATGCGCATTTCGCTGGTTGCTTAGGCCAGCTCGTCAGGAAACTTTTTCCAAATACTTTAGAAAAGCTAAAAATATTATACAAGTAAGACCATAAAGTGAATAAGAATTTTAAAACACTCAGGTCTTAAATGTAACAATATCAAAGCTTCAACAAAGACACAACAATAAACCGTCAATTTTTTCTTTCTTACATTCCCCTACAATTGGTTAGTTTTTTTCCAACACAAATTGTAGTTGTAAGAGGATAAAAAGAAAAAAAAAACAAAATAAAAAAAACAAGTTGCTTAATAAAGCAGCTTGCCATTTCAGTTTTTTATTTGCCGGGCACATGCAAATTTATTATCAAAAATTATTTTCGGGAATGAAATATTTTATTAATAATTCATTTAATTAATGATGTGCTAATTTTGATGATAATTGGGATTATTAGCACATCATTAATTAAATGAATTATTAATAAAAAAAATATATATATAAAAAGAATGTGCATAATATTTGATAAACTTTAAATATTGCTCTTACTTTGAAATAACATTTTAAATGATTTAGTTTTTAATTAATGAGTAGAAAATTATTAAAGAAATTTATTGGCATTAAAATAAAAAAAGGCAGTAAATGACTTAAACTTTATTTATTTATTTATTTATCTTATCAATACAATACAACAAGAAAAAATCTTATATTACAGTATTGGGTATTAATTTGGCAAATATCTATATATAAATCTGCAAAGGCAAAACGGTTAAGAACACTTTCCGCCTCTGTTTGTCAACCGACTTAAACAAAAAATACACCATTTAAAAGGCATTTACCTAGAGAAGTGCACAATATATATTTTATTAAGAGTGTAAAAAGGGTAAAAATTCGGTGAGTTCATATCTCCAAAACTAATAGAAACCCAAAAAAATTATACTTATCGTTGTACATTAAAAAAATAAGCGGACAGGTGTCTGGTTCTCTTTGCGATTTGGCCATTTCAGAGAGTAAACTGGTTTAACCTCTATTTTGGAACTTTTGGGTTCCCCATTTAGCTTTTAAACCAATAAGTATAGGAATAAAAGCTATACCAAATTCGTATCTTATCTAAAAAATACAATTATAGATTTGGTACTTTTTCGAACGTTGTATGGGATAAAATCGTACCCATTGGTACGTTTTTTTAAAAACATTTTTCTCTGTATATTGACATTAGAGATGAGCGATCCCGTGATTTTTAAAGATCGCCGTGATTAGTGAATGTGATTTAAAAATCACTGCTCCTTTAAACTGTGATTGTGATCACGGTTTATCAGTTTTCTGTTCTTTTAAAGCAATTGCGGCCAAGGTATATGTACAATGCGCGAGCTTTTGCAAGAGCTTTTGTAAGCACTACAAAGAAACAACAACAAATTGTAAGAGCTTTCAAATCTGTTTACTTTCATATACATACATACTTGAACAAATAAATTTTGGCATAATTTGCGAGTGAATTATATTATAATTATGTTTTATTATACTGCCGATTTTCTAAGCACGGCAGCAAAGGATTAAGCACATTTTAAAAAATAATAGGACTCACTTTACAGTAACCACCAAAACCAAACAAAGTAAGCAAAGGTTTGTGTCTAATTTGACAACGGATAATGTCAAAGATCCTGATTGTCACCATATCCGGAAATGTTTTCATTATAACATATTAATTTAATTTTGCCAACTTACTTTTGCACAGTGGAGGATATCAAGGTTAGGTTAGGTTCAATTGGCAGCCAGCACGAGGGCGGCTCACTTGGATCCTTATAGCGGTCCTTTTGTAATACCCTTAGCCAGTGACAAAAGTCAGCCAGTATTCACCAGACTATTCCACAGAAGTCACTACAGCATCGAACCACCCCGACTCCCTTCCGAACAGAGAGATCGATTTCAGTCCCATATTAGACATATCGTCCAGACACGGCAATGCTGGTCTCCCAAAATGCATAAAGGAGGTTATCAGAAAATATATAGAAATAAGTTTGCTGTTGCTAAAGGAATAGTTGGTTTTGAAAATATTTCGCCTATCGATAGAAGACGGGTAGGGGAGTATAAATTTCCAATTCAATCATTGTGTGAACTCCTAAGTTTTTCTGAACCCTCCTCACCACTAAAATCCACATAAACTAACGTGTGCTTATTTTTGTGGTTTAGGTTTTGTACATCATCGACGATTTTTACTTATTAACTATTGCCTTCATCATTATTAGGAATTTGTTATATTTAATGATTATTTTGTCGTTGAAGCAAACAAAAGAGAATTTCACAACAGTACTAAAAATTGGACGAAAGTGAATGTTCTCAATTTGACAACAAATTTTTCTTGATTTGAAAACAAATCGTTTTCGATTTACAACAAGGCGTTCTTGATTTCACAATGTGTGTTATTTTAAATAAACTTTGATAAAAATATATTACGAATAGGTGTATTTATTTACAGAATTTTATTGCTTATTTTCAAAAATTGTTACTAATAAGTGTTCACGTACTCGAAAACCTTGTGTCATGATATATTTCCTAAAAGAAAATTTACATTTTCGTTATTAAATTAACGTTCTCTAAAAATTTTTTGTAGAAAATTAATGTTATCAATAATTCTATTTTCAAAACATACAGATAATCGGTAAATTTTCTATAAAAGAAATATTATCCACATATTTAGCTAGCATCTTTATGTTATCGATACATTTTTTAAAGAAATTTAATGTAATCGATAAACTTTCTATAAAAAATAAATGTTATCGATAAATTGAAAAAAAATTAACATTTCTATCAATATTGTTTCAAGAGAAAATTAAAACTAATTTAATAAATACACCTTTCTAGAAGATTAATGTTATCGATAAATTTTACTTAGAATGGTAATTTTATCGGTAGTGTTTATAGAAATTTAATGTTACCAATAAATTTTCTATAACTAATGTAATCGATTGAATTTTTTTTTTTTAACTGACATTATCGATAACATTTTAATTTAAAATTATTGTTATCAATATTATTTCCATGGAAAATTAAAGTAGTCGATAAATTTTCTATATATTGACTTTATAGATAATAAAGATAATATTGAATTTATAGATAAAAATGTCGATAACGTTGGTTGCCGGACCAAACGCAACGTCGATTACGTTTCACTAGGGTATGGACTTTATGTTTGGGCAGATTTGAATTGCTTGAATTTTCTACAGAAAACGTGAATTTACAATAGAAAACTTATCGATAACTTGAATTTTTTATGAACCGTTTCGTATAGAAAACACATTTACAACTTGAATTTTTTTATTGAAAATTTACCGATAATTCGAGTTTTTTACGGAAAATTTATTAATAACTTGTATTTTCAACAAAAAGTTTTTCGGTAACTTTAATTCTATAAAAAAATGTTGATTAACCCTCTAACCGGCAAGACCGTAAAAATGATCGGATCAAGCCCATATTTTTTTTTTGCAAGTATATATAGTCAAAAGAAACGTATGTTTTAATTTTCAGGTGTGAAAAACATTCTGGACGGACGCCAGGTAAAAAAAATTAAAGACCGTCTACAGACGGTATTGCCGTTTGCATGTAAAAAATAGCACAGGAAAATGTTATTTATAGAAAAAGTTTTATCAAGAAAAATTTAGCACAAAAGTTAAAATATATATTATTTTCGAGTATATACAATTAAATTTACACACAATTTACTTACATATGTAGTTAATTTATAAATTAAAATTTCAAAAACAATTTTAACTGTTATTAATAGATAACAATAATACAGCCGTCTAAAATGGCTGTTAAGCAACGATTTGACTTTAAAAATTCTTAAAATGCACTACTTGATAATAGTGGATGCCGCTCAATCTAAATAGACCCCAGGGCTGGAAACGCCGCTGCCTTCAGTTCAGACGTAAGGTTAGGTTAGGTTAGAAAGGCTGGTGTGAAGCAAACTTCACACCCTCACCCAGAGACCAATATGGTCCATTGTGATGCCTTTAATTAGTGAAACAAAGGAAGAAAGAAGAGAAAGATATCTAGTGTGACAGAGTAGGAGAAGTTAAAATTCCGACGTAAACAATAGATACATTTTAAAATTAATTTTAAAATATCATAAGTTAAAAAAAATTGTTTAAACTCCTTTAAAACCTGCAAACTTAAATAATGAACAATAAGTGAATCCCAGTCAAAAACACTTTTACTACCCAGTACTTGCTGAAACCATTAATATTTTGATGTTTGTTGCTTTTGTTGTTTTTTTTTTATTCTTCTTCTTCTACCCGGCTACTTTATGAGCTATTTTCACACCCATCATAAAATATTTTCATTTCATTTCTTGAAAATTTTGTATTTTTTAAGCTGTTTCTACATGTTGTAGTGTACTTTAATATTTATATGTTTGTGTGTATTTGTGTAATCGTGTCTTGTGTATAACTTAATCATTGTGAATAAGGCAACAATCTACACCTTATAATTAATTTCTTTTTAACACGCACATTTATTACAATAATTTCTGTTAGTTTTTTTTTTTTTTAACTTTTTCTTTTCGTTTCTTTCCCCTTAATTAAATTTTATCCTTCACTAATGTATTTCTATACAACAGAGTTTGCTAAATGACATTCTTGCAAGTTTGTTGATGGTTACGCTCTCCCTTTTATTACATTGAACTTTTAAATAAAAAAATAAGTTTACCATCAAGTGGTTTACTAATAATTTATAAATTTTAGTAAATTATTTATTATATGAACTTTTGAAACATTTAAATGCTTAATCATAATTATAGCAATGATTGTTCTTCTTATTAATATAGAAGTTAATGAGGAATATTATAATTAATTAGTTGGAAACACTCGCTCTCTCTTTCTCGCTCTAAGTACTTAAGTAATTAAATAAATGAAAAAAAATGTCAGTATTATTCATCTGGAAGTATTTAAATAACCACAAAACCATTCCTTAGCCTTTCAAAAGTAAGAATATGAAGAATTTTAACAATTTATTTATTTTTTATTTTAAGAGTACGTTTTTGGGTAACTTTATGTAGCCATATCACCAGGGTGTTAAAAAGTGTTTGGATGCTTGTCCTTAAGTCTACGGTCGACCCCAGCCTCCGTATAGTTAGGCTAGAGCTTCCAGAATCCGCTCCAGAGTATTTTGGGCTCTAACAGTAGAACGTCTGAGTTATATGGTTAGCCCCATTCACGTTGAGTTTTTTTCTTTGGCTCTCCACCAGATACAACGCGTTAAAATTTTAAGGTTATAAGCTATTGCATATGTAATTCGTTACAGTTATGTGATACCACGCCACTAGCCAATGCGAGGTGAAACCTAAGACGCATGAATAGCAGATAAACAAAGTCGGCCTGTTTGTCTTAAAAAAAACACACACAGAAAAAAATTTCCAAAATTGTTCACCATTTAAAACATAAATGAAATATAAAATCAGTTTTGATTAAAAATTTAATCAAATGAATTAAAGGTTTCATCAATTGAATGAAACGTTTTATCATGTGAATTAAACGTTTAATTTATGCTACTAATTAGTTTTCTGGTGCAAATTTAATAAATTTTTTTAACGACAAAGACTTGCGAGCTCCCTCCAAGCCCAGAGCAGTTTAACGAAACAATTGATAACTATTATAAAACTATCTTATCGAAAATTGATCGATAAGATACATTTGTTATTTAAAAATTTATAGACAATGTACATTTTTTTAAGTAAATCAATAACTTAAATTTTCTGTTTAAGAAATTACCCAACTATAAAAAATATATACAACATTTTTTATTTTGCGAAGTTATTCTATGAGCTAAATTTCAGTTATGTATTTTTATAAAGCTTTTTGCAATAGTTCTATTCCTTACATTTTTAGGAATGACTTTATTTTTTTTCCAGAGTTTCTTTATTGAATATATTTATATTTAATATGAAATAACAATAAGTCATCAAATCTTATCCTAATACTTTAATTCATGTCGCGCCAGTGCCCGACAAAAAATTTTTTTATCACGGTCTCTGTTCACATATTTAGGTGTTTATCGCTCTTCTGATTGGGTGAGTTCTGTAGTGTCTCTTCTCTTTAAGAGAGTGTGGCCGCCATCATTTAAGATATTTCGAGCTAGTGGATTTGGGTGTAGTTCAAGCCTTTTTAAATATTTTACTGCGTATTGTGTTATCATATTATCTACCAATGGTACGATGAGATCCTTGTGGATATTAGAGTTTTTAATGACCACCCTAATTATCTATTTAAGCTTTAATTTTATATTAAAAATATATTCACGACTAGAATTTTTACAAAAAAATGTATCGATAACTAGAATTTCATACAAATAAAAATTTAATGATATCTAGAATTTTTTACCAAAAAATATGTATCGATAACTTAAATTTTTTGCAAAAAACTTTTGTCAATAACTTGAATTCTATATATTACTATAGTAATTACATATCTTGTATTTTCTTAAGATAACTTATCAATAGCTGTTATTCTTTATATATATTTTATTCTATATATTTATATTTTAGTTAAAATTTTAATTTTATTAATTTTTCTATAATAGTTATGAATTGCCTGAATTTTCGACAGAAAATGTGCATTTGCAATAGAAAACTTATCGATAACTTAAATTTTTTATGAAACGTTTATTAAAAGCTTTAATTTTTAAAAAAAAAATTATCGGAAACCTTCAATTTCGTATAGAAAACTCCTTTACAACTTGAATTTTTTTTATAGAAAATTTACCGATAATTCGCGTTTTTTACGGAAAATTTATTAGTAACTTGAATTTTCTGCAAAAAGTTTTTCGATAACTTTAATTCTATAAAATAAATTTAATTAACTAAGAAAGAAAAAATTGACGGTTTATTGTTGTGACTTTGTTGAAGCTTTGATATTGTTACATTTAAGACCTGAGTGTTTTAAAATTCTTATTCACTTTATGGTCTTACTTGTATAATATTTTTAGCTTTTCTAAAGTATTTGGAAAAAGTTTCCTGACGAGCTGGCCTAAGCAACCAGCGAAATGCGCATAGAAACTAGCTTTCCCACAACAATAAATTTCAGTGTTTTCATTAAAAAATTGGGATTATTAGCACATCATTAATAAATGAATTAATTAATAAAATATTTCATTCCCGAAAATAATTTTTGATAACTAAAACCTTTCATAAAAAATCGATAATCTTTAACTTCCGATCGAAAATTCTCGATTGTTTAATTTTTTTTTTCTAAATTTTCGGCTTGAACTTTCTTTAGAAAATATATTAAAAACTTAAATTTGCTATTGAAGAATTATCGATGGCTTAAGATTTTATAAAAAATGTCTTTTTAATGAAACTAAATTAAAACATTTGAAACTCTACGGCAACAACAATGAATTCATCATTTCTTTTTTTTCTATTTCCAGGTATGTAACTTTTCGATTAATTTCAATCTTTAATTGGTAAGTTTTCTATTAATATTTAATATTCACGAAAATTATAAATTTAATTTTTTTAAACAACTTTTTCCAATTACTTTTATAAATAATAACTTTTCGTTTAATACATGTTTTTGTCCACTCGCATGATTTGCATAAAAACAAGGAAATTAAAAAAAAAGTGAAATAGTAATAAAATAAAAAAAGTGAAATAAAAAACACAAAATCCCAATGTGAAAATATAAATAATATTTGTAAAGGCCTAAGTTTTATTATCATGTGACATATAAAAAACATGACCAGCAAAAGATAAAATAATTCTATTATTTTATGTGACCATAATCATCACCAAACAGCATTAAACATACAAATTCTTAAAACACACACATTAACACACACAGCTGCACACGCACCCACACACACATAAATGAATGGTACTCATAATAATGCTCCATAATAAGCACACAATGGGGAGGACATTGACAATGAGAATATAATAAGCCACATTAAAATATACTTATGTACATAGGATAACTACATTTATATGTATCAATGTATATATGTATAGAATTGTATATGTATGTTCCTTGTCCGTATAGAATTTTTATCTGTATAATTGACATTGCAGAGCATTAGCTTTGACAGTTAGTAACCATTTAAAGATAAAAACGAAATTATTTTGATATATAAAATGGCAACTCTATACTTGTGACTCCCCTCTGTGACGAAATGAGAAATACATCAACAATTTTAACAATTTTAAAATTAACTACAAGATGAATGATTGGGTCATTTAAGTATCTTGTTGTTTTTAGTATATATATATTAAATTTAAATCCATAACGTAAAATTATTGGGGTTCGAATAACGAAAACTCATCAATACAACACAGAAAAAAGTGTTTTATCAATTAAAAAAATGGTTTAAAAAGTATTTTAATTTAATTAATGTGATAATTGAATCAATTAATTTTTTAGTTGAAAGAAAACAAAAACTTTAATTTTGATTTAAATAACATTTTAGTTGTTTTGAAATAAATTTTCAATTAAAATTTTAATTAAATAACAAAAAGTCTTAATTGACTTTTTTCGCTTAAAATAAAATAATTCAAAACATGTAGAATTGTTGTTGGGAATTGTCAATATTTTATTAAATAATTTATTTAACACATTGCTTGAAATGGCAAAGTTTTTTGATCAATTTTGTAATTAAAATTAAAATTATCATTTATTGAAAAAAAATATTCACAATTTTAAAATTTTTAGTAATCAATATAATCATTTTGGTAATAGGTGCAAAATCAACAAATTGTTTGCTTGATATTATGAATTTGGTATAAATTTGGTGATTGGAGAAAATTAATAATTTTTTCTGTGTACCCGAGGGCGTACTGTAGTAGCAGACGAAATTTAAAATTCTGCTACAATTTAAATTTCTGTCATTTTTGTGCTACGACTCCAATTATTGCTAAGACACTGTGAAGGTAGAAGTAGTGGTAGTAAATTTATGGTTTCAAGTTCTTAACGTTTTTAACTAAACGACTTATTTTCGCTGTAACTCCTTATTTTGGTCTAAATTTTTAAGCACTGCCGGTAACACACATTTTCTATAGAAAATTTATCGCTTATAAACAAGGCTGGCAGCCGAAACGAATTTCGGTATCGTCATTAAACTATTTGTTGTTTTGGTATCGGCATTAAGCTTTTGTATCGGCATTAAACTCTTACACAAACTTTTATAGCGGTAAACGCATATCGGTTTTATATTTTAATTAGTCAAAGCAAACATGAATGTTAAAAAAAAACGACTTATATGAAACATGTTTTATATGGTGGCAATTATCAAAGGGATTTTTCTTTAAAATATTGTTAAAATTGTATTGTAGTTTTTGTTATTTTAATTAGGCTTAAGTTCATCAAATTTAATTTTCATTAAATTATTTGTATTGAAGGAAGGAATTTACAACATGAAATGATTTTTTAAATTTTTTTTTATAATTCTTGACTGAACACGGGATTGTTGACCTCAGTTCGAATTTACATATTTCGAGAATAACCACATTCTAATCATCCGAATTCTTTGCGTTCTACCGTTTGCGCCACTGCGGCGCCTGCCAGTCTATAGTCAAACATCAATCTTTAACCATTTGTATTCTTAGATCAAAATGTTTTTTAAAATTTTTTTGATAATTCTTTACTGTAGTATCGGTATTAATACCAAATTTTAAAAGGTGTCCTTGCTTATATTTATAATACATTTTCTATATAAAATTTAACACGAACTTACATACATTTTCTTTTAAAAACCATATTTTTATAGAAAATTTATCGCGTCATTACACACATTTTTTATGGAAAATTTATAGCTAGCACCTACACTTCTTATTTAGAAAAATTTATCGCAAACTAACATAGATTTTCCATAGAAAATTGATCGCTTAAATTCACACTTTTTTCCGAAAAATGTATCGCTTAGAGAATTAAATTTTTTTTTAAATTGCATCTCTTACATATATTCATTTTCTATTAAGAATTTATGTTTAACAAGTATATACTTTCTATAGAACATGTATCCCTACCACCAATACATTTTTATAGATTACTAGCGGATACACGGCATGTGCTACTAAGTTCCTCTTCTATTCCCGTAATTTCTACAAAAATATTTTTGGCCTCGTGTTCGTACATAACAGTTATCTTTACCTATTTCAACGTTTATTTGGCCAACGTGTTTCTACCTAAAGTTGTCTTTTAAAATTAGCAGCATTTTCACCATAGATTTCTATACACAGCTAGATTTCTTTTTGTATAAATTACGGGTACTAAACGCAGAAAAAAAATATGTTTAAATATGGTCACCTCCAACAAAAATATATTTAAAGAAAATTTTAAACATATTATGTTTAATTTAACCATATTTTTGTCACCGACAACCATATTATTGTTAAATTAGTCCTCCATCAAGAAGCCACAATCATATTATGGTTGCCTCTAAACATGTTATGGTTAATTATGACAATAATTTGTTTCCAAATTAACAAAAGTATTTGCCTCTTTTCCAAGAGCAGCATTCTATGGTTGCAAATCAACCATGCTAATTTAAATGTTAAACACATTTTAGTTATTATTAACCAAAACATATTCGGAGGCAACCATAATATGGTTGTGCCTTCTTGATGGAGGACTAATTTCACCTTTATATGGTTGTCGATGACAATAATATTGTTAAAATAACCAAGGTATGTTTATAATTTTATTTAAAAATAGTTTTGTTAGAGGTGACCATATTTAAGCATATTTTTTCGCTGGGTGTAGTAGTCCCATTTCTGAACAATTTCATAGCTTATGTGTACATCTAAATAGGGATCTATCTATTTTTAAAATTTTAATTAAATCATCTCACCGATTCGGATAGGCCCAAATGTTCCTATACCTTCCCTCGTGGTCCTATTTTTTTTAAAAATGTATAGCTAATGTGTCCATAAAAATAAGGATCTTTCTATGTTTTAAATTTTATTAAATTCTGTTAGATAGTTTCGGAGAGGCAGAAATCGGCCCCTACCTTACCTCGGAGTCCTATATTTTAAAAAATGTATAGCTAATGTGTCCGTATTAGTAGGAATCTATCTATGTCTAAAATGTCATTCGAATCTGCTAGATAGTTTCGGTGAGGCAGTACAATTCCCCCACCACCCCTTGTGGTTCTATTTTTTAAAAGATGTATAGATAATGTGTCCATATAAGTAGGAAATTATCTATGTTTAAAGTTTCATTAAAATCTGCGAGGTAGTTCCTGAGGGGTAGAAATTACCCCTACCCCCCCCCCCCCTCACCTTGCTTCGTGGACCTATTTTGTAAAGGAATGTATTGCTAATGTGCCCATATAAGTAGTGATCTATCTATGTTTTAAATTTCATAAAAATCTGTAAGCAGCTTCGGAGAGACAGAAATTGCCCCTAACTCCCTTCGTGGTCCTAGTTTTAAAAAAAAGGTATAGCCCAAAACCATGTTCACCACCCGTCGTGGTCATATTTTTCAAAAAATGTATTGATAAAGTGTCCATATAAGAAGGGATCTCTCATGTTTTAAATTTCCTTAAAATCTATGAGGTAATATCAGAGGGGTAGAAATTTCCCATTAACTCCAATCGTGGTCTGATGTGAGAACCACATCCGTTGGGTGGTTCCAGAGTCTGTTGAAGACATAGAAACATTTTTTGTATTTTATATATATTTATTAGTCGCTAACATTTATACATTTTCTACGAAAACTCTATCGCCTATAACTTCTTCTTTAGAAAATTTTATCGCGATCTTACATACATTTTTTAAGAAAAATTTCTGGCGATCTTACATACATTTTTTAAGAAAAATTTATCGCTTACTCCTACAATTTATAGCTTACAGAATAACAATATAATTAGAACTTTATTTTTAACATACATTCATTTTCTATAGAGAACTTATCGCTTATAAGAACCTTCTCTATATAAAATAATCACGAGCTTACTTTTTCTATAGAAAATTTATTGCTAAAAGCAATTCCTTTTTATAGAAAATTTATCGCTAACATATATACATTTATTATGAAAACTTTATCGCTAACACATACATATGTAAAAAGATTAACGAGAATACTTGTACTTTAACTCTATGTAAAAATAAAACAGGTATGTATGTAACCTTTTTGACAAAATTTATTTTTACATAGAGTTAAAGTACAAGTACATTCTTTCAAAGTAAATGATAAATGTAAAAACGTTCCTTATTTATGTATGTACCATTGTCGGCTATAAGAGAACCATTCAAAATCATTTTGGCAATTAAGGGTTAATTTTCACAACCTAATCTTTTTGGTTTATGCCAAAACATGTTTTTGGTATATTTAAATATAGATTTACTTCAAACCAAAAATACTAAATTTTATATTATAATACTTAATACAAAAATGATAAATTAACAAAATATTAGATTAAAAGATTTTAAATGGCAGCAATTCGCGTTTTGCATAAAAACTAAATTGTCAAATGATTGACTTTAATACAGATATTTAAAGTGCGATAAAATAATTTAAATTTGTGTGTTTTGTTCATTTGATGGTTTTGCCAAAAAAAAAAAAAAAAATTGCATTAAATGTTGTATTTAAATGTTAATTTGTTCTCTCTCTTTCTCTCTCACTCTTCTTCTGCAATACCTTTAGGCATTTTGGAAAAGTTTATCTTTTGTGCGTTGCAGCTTTTCGTGTATTTTATTTCCATTTAATTTCTTTAGCGTTTTCGTAGGAAAATCAACAAGATTTACTACTTTATGTCATACAACAAATCTGGATCGTTTGTCTTTTCCAGCGAATTAAGGATGCAACAACAAGAGCAAAATAATGAGCTCGAGAAACAAAAATCTTTAGTGAAGAAATATATTTTGCTGGCTGGTCTTAGTTTTGTACGAGTATTGGATTTTATAAATTCATTGTCGTTAATTTTTCTTTTTTATTTTTAAACGAAAAACTTTGGATATAAATGAAATTTGTGCGTGTGTTGGCCAAGCCTAAACGAAATAAAAAAAACTTTATTGTCCTTCGTAATTTTGTAAATATTTCAAAGAGCTTTAATCTTATATTCATTAAAAAAGAGATACTCTATAGTGGGTAATATGCCTAATAGAAATAATGAGCGTTGTCTGCTTTTAAGATTTTATTAATTTAATAAAATATTTTCAATTAATTTTTTTTTATTGAAATTCAATCAATTATTTTAATATCTAAAAATTAATTTGTCGATTATTTGCATTTTGTTTAAAAAATTAATAATTAAGGTGAATTTTCTACAGGTTTTTAGAATACGAAACAGGCATAAACAAAGTTTCTGCAGAAAAGTCGTTGAAAACTAAAATTGTTTAACAAAATTTATCGATAATCTTGATTTTTCTTTTTTATAGAAAAATAATCTCTTGCTCTTATTTTCTGTAGAGAAATTAACAGCCGTATTCATAACAAAAGTTAATCATCGCTGGTTTTGTCATTTCATTTAATTTTTTTTTTCCCCTCTTTATATAAAAATTTTAAATGTTTTTAAATTAAAATATATTTAAAAAAGGACTCTAAACTAAAAAAAACAGTGTATTAAAAAAAACAAACAAAATTATTCAACATAAAACAGCTGTTTATCACAAGTTGGCAAACGTTTGGCAGCTTATTGACAAGAGTTTAGCAAATCGTTAGCCAGAGTTTGGTAAGTGTATTATGAATAAACTTTGTGCTAACTTCATGCCAAATTTTCGTTATGAATAGTTTATATCAGTTTTCTATAAAAAGTAATCGACTACTTTTATTATTCCTGCTCTACAAAAGTAATCGAGTATTATTATTATTACTACACTACAAAAGTAATCGACTACTTTTATTATTCCTGCACTACAATAAAGGATTGATCAGGATTGCTTTTTAAGTCGATCTAATGATGTCTATTCACTTTAATTTTCATAAGAAAAGTTATCAATTACTTTAATTTCTTTGGAAAAGTTATAGATTACCTTAATTTTATTTAGAAATGTAATCGATTACTTGCCCCGGTATGCTAGTTTGCAGTGAGCTAGTCTAACAGTGAGATGGTTGCGGGTTCGATTTCCACCAATGACTGTGGGCTGTTTCAATGCAATACCACAAAGGTATAAGTTACTATTGCTCGGTTAATTAAGATAAAATATAATTTGGAACTGTATTTGTAGCTCTTATAAAAATAAAATAAAATACTTGCATTTTCTGTAGAATTAATTTAATTTTTTATGGAAAAGTTAGCAACTTCTTTTATATTTTACAGAAGAGTGATTAAAACTTTTATTTTCGATAAAAAAAAAAATTTGAATTTTCCATTGAAAAAAATGTTCGACTACTTCAGTTTTTTCAAAAGAAAATGTAATCTACTATTAAAATTTTTGATAGAACAGTAAAGAATTACTATAATTTTCTATAAAACAAAAATCGCTTACTAAAATTTTCTGCCAAAAAGTAATCGAAAATAAGTCAATATTTTTTTTCTTCTTTTTCGTTAAAAAATCAAAATTTTTTTAAGGAAATATGCAAATGCTTTGAACTTACTAAAGGGTACTTTAAACTATAACACGAGTCTTACGAATTTTGATGCAAATGCTTCCCTGATCTAATTATTGTTAGAAAATTTTTAAAAAACAATAAAAACTTATAATGATAGAGTTGTATTTTCCTCAAAATACGTAAGAATTGTGTGACAGCGTAAACTGGTCCTTAATAAATTTTATTTTATAAATATACATTAGGGCTTTCTTAAAAGTCGTTGCATATTTATTTTTATCTTCAAAGAAAAACTTTTTCTCCTTGCAAAAATTTTCTATTCGAATTCTATTTATCTTTCCCGTGAGCCGTTACTGTTTTTTTAATTTTTCATCTGCATTTTTGGTTTGAATATTTGTGCACTTTCTTTTCTTTTTACGTTGCCTGTCAGTCTATTTCCCTTTTAAGCTTTACTTTAAATTCATGTTTAGATTTTCTTTTAAGGATTTATTTGATATACATTTTCCTGTCGAAAGTAAAAGAGAAACAAATGAGAACAAAAATTAAAATTTTTACGGAACTTCAGGTAAATTCATTAACTTTTAGACGGTGCAAAAGATAGTGCTTAAGATGGAAAAACTTAAAAGAAATTGTGTATTGTTAATAAGTTAAAAAAATTATATGAAAGCAAACTAGAACATCGATGCTAACTAACCATATATCGAAGCAATATCGGGTCAAAAGTCTTAAATCTTCAAAGCAATAAACTGCCTTTCAAATTTTAATGATGTTTTTTTTTAATGCGTCTAGTTAGTTAGGTTTCCACAGAAAAATAACCGACTACCTTTATATTCTTTAAAAAAGTTATCGACAACATTAATTTTCTATTACATATTTATTGATAGCTCTTATTTTACTTAGGAAAATTATCGAAAACTTTTATTTCCAATATGAAAGTAATCGATTAGTATCATATTCCCAAAAAAAGTTTTGAATAAAAATCATTTTCCATGAATAATATCCAATAACTTTCGTTTAATCGATACCTTTGAGTTTTTAAGGAAAAAATTACCAATAACTTTAATTTTCCATGAAAAAGTTATCGTTAACATTGAGTGTTTACATAGAAGTTAATGATAACTTTCATTTTCTATAAATAAATTTACCGATATATTTTATTTTCTCCTAAAACTTTATCATTAACATTAATTTTCTTTTTAAAAGTAATCGATAACTTTTATTTTACATATGAAAGTTATTGATTTCTTTCCTTTTCTCTAAAAACTTTATCAATAACATTAATTTCTATAGAAAATGAAACAAAAAATTTTGATTTCCATAGAAATATCAATGATATTCATTTTTAAAAGAAAGGTTATCGACTTATTTTAGAGTATGCAGAAAAGTTAAAGAAACCTTTGTCTACCGATTAATTTTATTTTCTATTCATTTTATTTTTTATTTAGTTTTCAAAGGAAGGTAATCGATTTCTTTGATATTATATAGAACCGTTATCGATATTTGCATTTTTAAAGTTAAACAAAAGATAACTTTCATTTTCTATAAAAAAGTTATCGATAACATTAAATGTTTACATTAAAATTACCAATAACTTTTGTTTTCTATAAATAGAGTAATCGGTAGATATAATTTTCCATATGAAAGTAATCGATTACTTTAATTTTCTCTCAAGAAGTTATCAATAAAATTCATTAAAGCGGCAAGGCCACACATCACACTGTCATGTTTGCGACTGTGTTTGTTATAACAAAATCACACGTACATATGGTTTGATGTAAGTTTGACGAAAGTCGAAAACCTTTTTTTTTTTGCAATAATTTTAAGCCAGTTGTATGTGTGTGAACGAAAATTCTTTAAATTTCATTTGAAAAAAAAAAATTCTCAAAAAAGATGGGAAAAATAATATCACATAATAATAACATTTGGCTTGAAGTTTGATGATAAAAATTTAATATGTGTCTGTGCTAAGAAAATCAAAATATTACCAGCAGGTATGTAAATTTTATAAAGTAGTTTTATGTATAGCCACTGAGCTTTACTTAAGAAAATTAATCGATAGCTTTGATTTTCCATAGTTCAGTTATCGATGATTCATTTTTACTTGGAAAGTTGTCAATTACATCATATAATGTAGAAAAGTTATTGAAAGCCTTTAATCTTTAAAGCAATAAGTTGCCTTTAAAATTTTTATAGAAAACATTTTTTAATGCTAGATAGTTTTCTACAAAAAATTTATCGATTACTTTAATATTCTCTAAAACAGTTATCAATAACATAAATATTCTATTAAAAGCATTTTTTCTTAGGTAAGTTATCGATAACTTTTATTTTTAAGATGAAAGTAATCGATTAGTTTCATATTCTTTAAAAACGTTTTCAATAACAATCATTATCTATGAATATTAATCGATAACTTTGATTTTCCATAGAAATGCTATCAACGGTATTCACTTTTCATAGGAAAGTAATCGATTACTTTGATATTATGTAGAATAGTGATCGATACCTTTGCCTTTTTATAGAAACTGGCTGATACCTTTAATTTTCTATGCAAAAAGTTTTCGATAATATTGAACGTTAAAAGTGGCCGATAACTTTTCTTTCCTTAAATAAAGTAATCGATAACTTTAATTTTCTATAGGAAGTTGTTCAAAAGCTCTTGATAACTAAAATTTGTTTCGCGAGGAAGAGTTACACATTTTTTAAATTTAGTTTTCTTAAAAGTTAAAAATAATTTTGATTTTCTAAAAAAAATGTATACATTTATAAAAATTTATTGATAACGGCATTTTTAAAAGTGCGTTCGTTCTTTTTTTTTATCAACATTGATTTAAAACTCTATATTCTGTAACATTAAAGTACAACCATTTTACATCGTTATATACACACACACAAAAAACCCAAACCAAAATTTACATAATTTTATTTTAATTTTCCAACCAATAATCAAATATTAATCGTAATGCTTTTTGTAACACTCGTTACACTCACTTTGGTTATGATGATTCTTTCATGTAATTAAGTAAAACAAATTTGATCCCTTTTTTCCCTCTGCTTCAATCTGAAAAAAAATTGTTTCAACTTTATTATAATTAAGTGACAATTTGAATGGATTTAAATATTTTATTTTTATTTCTACTTAATTCACTTAAATGAGAAAAAAATTTAAATATAAAATCACAAGAGTTATAAACATTAACAAACATTTGTTACAACGAACACAACATGAAGAACAACAACAAAATCCCAGAAAAAAAAATGAAAGAATTAAATTAATTACTGAAACAATTTAAAATCCGTTGGGATATTTAAACAATCCAAAATAAACACAATTAAAATATAATTTTGAAATCCCAATGAAACCTTTCGCCTGTGCCCGTTTGTCTGTCTAGTCAAATGTCTTTGTGTGTTTTACTAACCAGCGGAGCATGTTTTTTTTCTAAAAGGAAGAATGGAACAGAAGGTGGTTCTTTAAATTACAAAAAATAAACAAACAGCTGAACCTATAAAATAATACAATTCCAAATAATTGACCTTTTAAGCAACAAAATTACGGCATGTTTAGGCATGCATAAAAAGCATATTTTTTCATATAATTCTTTTTTTTATTTTTTGTTTATAAAGTATTAAAACTTTGACCCAAAATAATGGGAATAAGTTAAAATGTTCTAGGAGTTTTGGCTTTATGAAATTTTTTGTTGTTGTTACAATACCTCAAAGGATATAAAAAAAAGAAAAAATTATGTTTGTACAGATTGGTGCTGGACTGCAGTTTTGTTTCAATAAAGAAGAGAAATAAACACATTGTGGACTAAAAAATAAAAAAGAATCTTTAATTGGGTTTGTTTTAGAACAGAAATGGAATTAACTTAATATTAAGATTGACACACCATTTAACTACCCTATTTATTTCTGAGAAATAAAGTTGGTCATAAGGATCTCGAAATATGAGAGGTGTTCACTTAGGATCTTCTTAAGTAGGTAATCAAGCATTATGCCTAGGAAGATCGAACGGTTATTACTCGACCGGTTTTAACCGGTTATTTTAGCTTTGCCCGAGTCGGTTATTTTAAGATGTCCATTTTTCAAATACGCATCATTTAACAGTTTTTAAATTACATTACACAATTACCTTCTTACAAAAACAGATTAGTAAATTATTAGAAATTGTTAAAAATAAGGTTAAAGTTAGATCAATTTACTGGTCTCGTTTTTTTTTTTTTTAATTTTTTCGTCAAATATTTTTTAGGTCTGAACATACCAAAAGCCATATCTATGTATTTTGTTGGGTCCTTACCTTTTTTTATATTTAAATTAACGTTTTATTACAACAACTTATTTGATTTTTGTGTTTTAATGTATTCGAATAAAAACCGGTGAACCGATTATTTTAAGAATGTTTAACCGAAAACTGGTTTTTTAAATAGCAACTATTCGAACCGGTTATAAAAAAAAAGTCGCATAATAGATCTCCCTAATTATGCCTTAACTATGGAATGTCTGTAATGAGAGAAAACAGAGAGGAGGAATATGTTATCCCTTATTGTTAATAAAATTGTGTAGTGCCGCCCAAATAATGCCAAGACGAACTTGCTCTCTTTTTCCTTTTAGGATCATATGTTGCCGGCCTATATCTTTCATAACCCAGGTTAAATAATTGAACACTGGTCGATCTTGCAAAACAAATACTTTAAAAGGACATCTTGATTGGCCCGTGTAAACTTGAAATCTTGAGCGAGCATTTGTAATTGTTCTAGAAATAGGTTTTAGGTGCTATGTGCCCTACATCAGTTAGTTAGTGGAATGAAATCTTTGAAACTGGGTTAGTTTGGTACTTTAAATTGTTCAAATACTATTTTGAATTAAAAATGGTTCATTTTTATCATTTTTATCTAAATTTTTAAAGCAAGAAAAAAATATCCTTAAAACAACATAAAGTGTTTATTTGTATAACCAAAATGGAAATTATAGAATAGACAGGATTTTTTTTATAAAATTTTATTCAAAACTTTGTCATAAGTCTTTACGAAATTAAAATCGATTTCGACGATTTAAATTGAATCATTTATTTCGAAAGGAACTCAAGTACAAATTTTTTTAAAATGATAGTGTAAGAATGAAGGGTTATATACTCCTTCCATAGCGATGAAAAAACGTGGCTTTTATATTTGATATGTCTTCTTTAGTAAGAAAATTAAAAAAAAAATCTAAATTTTAACAGTAAGATTTAAGTTTTGAGTGTGTAATCAATTTGTTTTGAAAAGTTATTTTTGATTTTGAATCCGAAAAGTGAACACCGTTTCAGGAGAAAACAATTTTTGTTTATCTTTATTTTGAAAATTTGTAAATAAAGCAGGTGCTCGTAAAATAATGATATCCAGATTGCCGATTTCCAAAATTTATATGAAGATATTCTGCAATGGCCAACCGCCGACACAGGCACATATAGAAAGAAGAAGATTTATCCCTGAAAACAATTTCGATCGAAAAATAATCTAAATAGTTTCCCGATTTAGCAAAACTCTATCGCTTTTGCTATTCAATTCTTATTGATGTAGTTACATCGTTCGGGAAGAAGTGTCCCACTATGGTAATATTTGCAATCAGAATCCACGTAGTGTCTATATTTTATGAGGAATTAAAGCGTTTTGGTAGTTTAATATCAATTAAATTTAGCAGTATCACTTTTGGCTCAAAAAAGTACTCTTTTGAAGTTACATTTATTTAGTTTACTATTTATCTGAGTAAAATAGAAAATAAATAAGCTTAAAGTTTTAAAAATATTAAAAGATCTACAGCCGTATTCATAACAAAAAGTTAGCCACAGTTTGTATAATACGTACAACGAGCTGCTAACTAGAATGCCGATTAAGCTTAGCAGCTTGTTAGCATAGAGTTTATTAATAACAAATTTTATCCGTCTGCTAACATTTAATAAATCAACTCTGAATATTAATGATACCACATTATAATACTCAAAAATGCAACACGTTTTGCATTAATCATCCCTGGTCATTTCATTTTTTTTTTTTATTTTCCCCTCTACATATAAAAATTTGAAATGTTTTTAAATTAAAATATATTTAAAAAAGGACTCTGAACTAAAAAAACAGTGTATTAAAAAAAAAAAACAAACAAAATTATTCAACATAAAACGGCTGTTTATCACAAGTTGGCAAACGTTTGGCAGCTTGTTAACAAGAGTTTAGCAAATCGTTAGCCAGAGGTAAGTGTATTATGAATAAACTTTGTTCTAACTTCATGCCAAATTTTTGTTATGAATACGGCTGCTACAGTACATTAAATGAAAATAGCTGTTAATGTTTTACAGTTAAAAACCTAATGTGGACCAATTTTTTTAAAGGAGTTTACACAAAATCACTAATTTGTTCAAACACTTACTTTGTAAACTTTCATCATATTATAAGTAGCATATTTTTCTTACTGCTTTACAAAACTTATTTTACAAATTTTCTTCACTGATTACGTTGAAAAACACAAATTTTCCACAAAAATTTTTTAAGTCATTTAATAAACAAACAGTTTCACAAAATCACTAAAATCCTTTAAAAAATGACAATTGAAGCACAGCCGCGAATAACGTTGTAAGTTACAAAATAAATATTTTTCAGGAGAGCAAAAAAACGTTTTTAAAAGGCAGGATTATTACTTTTTTAATTTTTTTTTTTTTTTAGATTATCATAAATAATGACAATAAAAACTTTTATGCAAAATATCAAGTAAATCGAATTTTAAATAACATGCTTAATTACAGTTTATATTCTTTTTTTTAGTAGAAAAACGTTTCATATCCACAATCGCGATGTAATTTAAAACGTTTTTCCACTACGCAAGCGGCTTTTAGAACATTATTCCACCTTGAAAAACGAGTTCGTTTGTATCATTTTGTTAATAACTTACAACGTTCTTCCACTGGCTGACTCTTTGTATCGCATTTTGGTGGCGTTAAGTTGCATAGTTTTGGGTGAATTGACGTTTAAACAGTGTAAGAGAGTAATGTTAACGCTAATCTGCAAAAAAACTGTTTTTGCAAAAAGTGGCTTTTACAACGTTATTCGCGGCTTTGCTTCAATTATCAATTTATTTTTTTTAATTTCATTTTCATTTCAAAAATGAATGTGTGAGAAATTATTAAAAATTTACCCAATCTAACCGAAGATTACGTTTGGGCTGTTTTATAAACTCATTTATACAACTTTCGTGTACTAGAACGCTTTTTGGTAACATTTGCATTCCGCGGGGTTCTAATTTTCAGTACAATATTATAACTATTACATTTTAAAATTTTACTATATTTTACATAATTTTGTATATTTATATTATTTCACACGCACGTACCACAATTTACATAGAAACTGTCATTACTTAAGCATTTTGCTTTTTATCAGGTATTCACTATTTAACATCAAATCGTGGCGAAGAAGTCAATATAATATGGGAAATGTTCAATAGTGCTATTGTTGTAATTAAATAACTGTTACAATTATCTAAACAACTATTTAAAGTGTCGAAAAAGTATAATTTAAGACTGCATAATTCGATTCTAACGTATTTTGTTGTTGTTAAATCTACTGTACTACCAAAAATCTACTGTTTAACACAGTGTTGCCAGTGAAATTTCGAGAAAGTTACATTTTAGTTTCCAAAAAAGATACACTTTTTCCCAAAAAAATACATTTTGAAAAAAATTTGAAAATCAATTTTTAACGTTTAACATTTTTATTTCATATTTAATGAATATTGCAAAGAAAATGATATCATATAAATTGATTTTTACATTTATTTAAGTCATAAATATTAGGTATGTAATTTTTAAAAATACAGTAAGCAATCTTTAAAATTAATTATATGTAACTTTCTTTGCATGTTATAAAAACCAATTCATTTTTGTAAGAATTAATATACGAGTTAAGGCGTTAATACTAAGGCGATTATATCAAAATTTTTGTTCAAACATTTCATCTTAACACACATACACAAGAATAAGCAGACTACAGAAGAACTTAGAAAACCTAAGATCAAAATACATGTTATTTTTGTAAAGCTTAGTGCAGACGATGGTCAGATTATACAATATTGTAAGCAGGCGTTGCCAATAGAAATATTTTTCTAACAATGGTGTCATTATCAGATGCATTAATGTTATGCGTCAGCCAAATACAAATGAGCTTACAATGTTCACACAGTAGCAAGACATTTTAAGTCAATTTTAATGCAATTTACCCTGCCTTTACACATGCAAGTAATTACTTGCAAGTAGTGTATATGTATTATCAACGAAAATGTCGAAGAAATAGCCGAAAGTCTTCCAAGTAACTTGAGTGTTTACACAGTCAGTTGTAAGTTCATTTTTCAAATGTTCTCGAAGATAAAACATCTTATGAAAAAAGCTTAATTTTTGGGTTAAAAAAAACATTATCATGTTAATGTTATCACGAAATTTATTAAATAATATTAAATACTAGCGTAACCCAGTGCGCTTCGCTACACTGGCAAAATGTATTGCTACCCCTGCACCTACCCCATTTATTTTTGTTTTAAAATTTGTCCTGTAAAGGTTGATAGCTCTGGTGTTCAGATATATGGTATTTAATATGTCTTCTATGAGGGGTACTGCTCCTACTCTGTCTACCCCGCACATTTTTATATTGAAATTTATAGTTTACTATAATAGTAGCTTTAACCACGTTTGAAGACTCTCCCTTTAATAGTTCTTCAGTTGAGCGATATTTAATGTATGCATCCTATGGGAGGTATTTCCCCCCCCTGCGCCTACCCGCTTTATTTTTATTTTCAAAAGTGTAGTATACCATAAGAGCGACTTCTAGAAAGTTTGAACATTCTCACTATTACAGTTCTTAAGATATGCGATGTTAAACATTGGCGTCCTATGGGGTATTCCTATACCCCCGCTGCTATTTTATTTCAATTCCGGGGCTCAGAAGATCCTACTACATAAAGTTCAGCAAAATGCGTGCAGCGGCTCTTAAGATATGCGATAATTAATATTGGCATCCTATGGGGGGTACCAATTCCCCTGCCCCTATCGAAAAAATAAGTAGCCTATTTTATTTAGGGCTCACGTGATGTTACTGTAAAAATTTCAGGAAAATCGGTTCAGTAGTTTCGGAGTCTATAAAGCGACAAACAAACATACAAACATAATTCATTTTTATATATATAGATAAATAATTTAATTATTTCTTTACTTTATTTTTGGTCTATCTTGATGAAAAAATTATGTTTATTTTTAAAATATGTGAATCCAGTATTGCCGTATTTACTGATATTATCAAATTTCTGAGAAAATATTTTGATTAAAATTTTTTTTTTTAAATGCTTGCAATTTATTTTTTAAAATACAATGAAGATGTGTTGCTTTGTAGTAGTGTTTTTATTTTGTTTTTTATTCTTAAAAACAAACAGAAAATCAACAAAAAATATAATTTTTATATTACTAAGTACTAGTAAATTAATACCAAAGGCATCCACGGTAACACTGTTTCTTTATTTGTCATTTTACTTGCTGCACGTGTCAAAAATTTACTTGCAAGCAAATTCTCTTGCAAGTTGGGCTGCAAGTGCGAAAAATGTGATGGTGTTAGTAAAAATGTGTGAGTGTATTGAGTTTTTCGAACTTACACTTGCATGTGTAAACGCCGGGTTAACTAAAGCTGTTTACCAATATTGTAAGATCTGACCACCGTTTGTACGAAGCTTATTTAGTTGTTTTTTTTTTTTAGTATCCATAACGAAATAATAACTTTAAAAAACTTTGTTAGATACGGAAAGTTTAATATATTATTTCTGTACATTTTGCGTACAGATTCAAAAGATGCGAAAACTGTCAGGACTATACATGATACATGAAGTCATCAGAAGATACGAAAAATGTATCTTTCGTATCCTAATGGCATCACTGGTTTAACAACCAAATATGTCGAAGTAGTTAAAATTCGTAGACAATCGAAAAACACAAATTGCTTGGAGGGATAATTCATATGTTTATCATAATGATTTTTTTTATTTTTGTTCTATGAATGTGTGTGTTTGTAATCCAAATAAACAGATAAATATGTACAATAATGTTCTTATTGTTCGTTTGTAATAAAAAGATTTCGTTGAAAATTTCTTCCAATCTTATCTTAAAATGCAAAATATACATTTAAACGTTTTAGCTTATCTGAACATTTGTATGTTTTAATAAATTGCATACACCAAAGGCACCATTTTGATACTAAAACCACGAAAATTCAAAACTTATTTTCGAAAAGGGCTCATCTCCGGAAACTGTAACACCATTTTCCCCTTCAAATATAACTTAATATAATTTTTTTGTTTTTACTATTATACCATAAACAGAGGCTTACAATTTTAGGAAAAAGAAACTCTGCTTCAAAAATGATATTCGGTTTTTTGTGTTTCCTGGACACTTTTTGTTTTTGTACTTGAGCCCTTCTCGAAATAAATGATTCAATTATATTTTCGAAAAATTACTTTATAATCACTCAAAATGTGTCCCCTAGAAGAAGCCAAACAGTCTACACAGAAAAAAGTCAATTAATAAAATGGTTTAAAAAGTATTTAAATTTAATTAATGTGATAATTGAATCAATTAATTTTTTTAGTTAAAAGTAAATTAAAAATGTAATTTTGATTTAATTAACATTTTAGTTGTTTTGAAAAAAAATTTTTAATTAAAATATTAATTAAATAATATAAAAAAACTTAATTGATTTTTTTCGTTAAAAAAAATAATTAAAACTTGTAAAATTGTTGTTGGGAAATCAATATTTAATTAAATAAATTAACACATTATTTGAAATGGCAAAGTTTTTTGATCATTTTTTTAATTCAAATTAAAAATATCATTTATTATAAAAAAAAATATTCACAATTTATAATTTTTAGTAATCAATATAATCATATTGGTAATAACAATTTGTTTGCTTGATATTATGAATTTGAAAAAAATTTGGTGATTAGAGACAATTTTTAATTTTTTCTGCGTATCGAATACAAAAGGAAAATTCACCAGTCATAACAAATAATCCAAAGTATTAAAAAAGTAACTTTATGGTACTTTTAATAAGAACAAGAAAAACCAAAAAAAAAAAAATATACATATATATAACAACAAAAACCGTAACAGGACTCGTTATAATAAAGAATTTAAAAACATTTTAAAATGCCATTTTCTCGCCAACTTAAGTATTGTTAAGTAAAACAGAAAATGATTTAACAAAAAGGAAAACTTTAAATTATTCTCTTTTATTTCTTTTATTATCGGTATAATGACCAACTCAAAGAATTTTTGGCGGACTAAAAGACTGAATGGCTGGCTGACTGACTGGTTGGTTGATTGACTGAATAAGCGGACTAAATGGCTGTTGAATTATCAACAACTTTAAGTACTAAAGTAATTTTGAAGTAACAAAATAATAAAGTCAATGTCATTGTAACGGTTATATGGGGGGGTTGAAGAAGAAGGTCCTTTTTCCAAACTTATGCTGAGGACAAAAATTCATTAAAAGTCCCCGACATACCAGGATTTTTAAACAGAAACAAGGGCAAAAAAAAACAAGTCAACCAGCCAACCATTCCTATTCTGTTTTTCTTACTTTTAAGCTTTCGGCTACAATTTTTAGTCCTGGCGTGGCACGAAAAAAAAACGAACCGTTAAATGCCTGAAACAGTGTATTCATGCTTGTTGCTATTCGTTTGTTTGTTTGTATTGCTAAATGATTTTTTTTATGGATCTGAGTTTTGTTTGGGGATGTTTGGGTGTTAAAGTATTTTGTATTTGTTAAGAGACCTTTTTTTTTTTGTAATTTTGCCTCGATTCGAGTTTAAAGTTTGTTGCGCTCCGAATGTTACAATGGCCAAATGACTGACTTCACTGTGTCCATTCTCTGCGGCAGCTAAATGAATCGTAAATTCACACCAATTATGCGGGTAAACATAAACTGAATTTGCATGCGATTAATTCTGTTGCTTGTTCTTTTTCTCTCTTTCATTTTTCATTTTTGCCCATGTTTTTTTTTAATTTTTTTCCTCGATTTTAGCTTTATTTGGTAGGAAGGAATTGTTTTCGGTTGATTGTTTAACTATGACTTAAATATTCAAAAATGTATACGCAGACAAATGACGGATATTCCCAGATATGTATATGTACATACACACAAACATACGCTTTTTGGTTGCAATGTTGACATATTATGACTTTTGATATCCTCCCACAAAAATATACAAAGTGTTGGCGCGTTTGTTGAATTGACTTGGGGCTTTCTTTGTTTTCTTTTGGGGATAAATAAAATTTAAGGAAAATATTTAGGTTAATTATTGAATTGTTATGATAACCTTGAATTTGTACAAGCTGAAAATATTTTATAAATATTTTATTTCAATTCGTTATTTTTACATATTTAACTTGAATTATTTGTAATGTTAGTCTGATGGACCAGATTTAAAGCCATCAAAATTTCACTTTTTCTAAAAAGTTTTATGTAATTGTAATTGGAAAACATTATTTTTTTAAGTTTTAAGCTGCAATTATTAGCTAAACAGGTAAACAGTTTAAAAAAAAAATATCATGAACAAGTGCTATATTCGGATATGCCGAATATTATAAACCCTTTAACATGGTGCGATAAGAACAGAATGTTATTTAAATACTAGGGTATTCATTCGGTCAACCGTTAATCGGTCAACCGATTAATTTCTATCCGATTAACTGATCGGTTGATTAAAAATTGGCTTTTTTCGAATAACAATTAAGCCGGTTAATTTCAGTCGATTAACCGATGTAACTAAATTTTTAACTTTTTGTGCTTTTAATTATTTCTTTCGTCTTATACACAAAAGGTTGTGTTTAGAAAACATTTTTTCATGCAAACAAAGAAGGTATTCAGTGATCTACATTTTAATTAAGGGTTTGCTGTCAACAGCTTTTTGTTTCACGTACTTCTTATATGTTTTATGTGTTTAGTTATTTTTTTCTTTTCATATCTTCTCATATTAATCTTTTAACATAATTAACCAAAACAATTAGAAGTGTTAAAAATTTTAAAAAATTAAAACAGGACTCTAATGAAATAATGGAAGATTTTATATCTTTAGAAAAATACAGGAAAAGGACTGAGAAATTAGATATTCTGTATTATTGGTTGCATTTGATTTCTTCAACATCTGCAATAAATGAAAGTATTTTTAAAGTAAAGTTTTATCCAAACTAGAGAAAATAAACGCTTGAATCCTAAATATTTAAACAAAATTATTTGTATAAAAGATTATTTTATAAGATCTTCTTAAACTATTGAAATTACTAATAAAATGATCTTATAGTTAATTTTTTAATAATTACATAACTAATTAAAAAATGTGTACTACGTATTTATGAATTATTCTTTTGTTTGTTTCTTTTAGTTCACGAATTGTTATGTTATTGGTTTTTTTTACTAATAAACTCCAATAATTTATAATTTATGCATTTTTATTTATTGAAATTACTTACTTTCAAAATCAAACAACCAGAGAGAACGGTCGATACTAAATTCGTCTCCGCTAAATTTATTAAAATAAATATAAGAAGCTTATGACTTTTATCAAATTTATTATCAAATTAAACAATAAACTGTGATTTATTCGAAAGAAGCAAAATTTCTTGAAAAAGCTTTTGTTAATTGTGTTAAATATAAAAAGCCTAAAAACTAATAATACAAATTGTGATTGTTTATTTATAAAAATCAAAAATCAAAAAAAAAACACAAGAAGAAGCATTATACTTAATCGCTCTTGTATTATAGAAAATAAACAAAACAAACAAACAAAATTATAAACAAAAAGTAGCAACAAAATATTCAAAACAAAATAAAATTATATACAAACAACATGCCTTACGAAAACTTTGAACATTCAGTAAATAAAAATGCAAATAATGAAAATATTAGTCCTGAGTTTAGTAACCAAGCTAAACGTTTAAGAGAACTCCAACAAGATTCTCCAGTGAGTATTAGTAAATCTGTCCGTTTCTCACAAACACCAAGAAACTCGCATTTCGACTCAAATAATCGAATCAGTATTTTACAATTAATTGATAAGAGATTGGATGAGCATATTCAACAGATAAGAGTGTTATGGGAAGAGCGCGAAAGTAAACTCTTAAATATAATAGACAATTTACAAAAAGAAGTTGCCTGTGTTAATCAGCGAATTGAAACTATTGAATCATCTGCGATTGAAATAATAGATTTGAAAGCACAAATAGATGAATTAAAATTGCAAGCTATGAAGCAAGATAATTTATCTGTGGCTTGTGATCTACGCATAAATGCCGTACCATTTACGCAAAATGAAGACGTTTATGGTATTTTTAATAGCATATGCCAAGCAGTAAATATACAAACTCCATCTGTGAAATGTATCTACAGATTGGGCAATAAAAACAACAAAGAAAAAGTGAATTCCCCAGATGCTGCAATCATTGTAAACTTGTTTTCTCCCTACGATAAAAACTTTGTTTTAAAATCCATTGCTATGTTCAAAAAACAAACCGAATGTAAGCAGCTTAAACTGGATCTTATTGGCTTTGATTCCAGTAATTATTTTTACGTAAATGAAAGTCTTACCATTAAAAACTATAGAATACTTTTGGAAGCGTCGAAATTAAAAAAACAAAAACATCTACATTCAGCGTATTCTTTTCGGGGTCTAGTTTATGTTAAACGTACAATTACCGATCAGCCTATCCGTGTTGATAATATTAATCAGTTGAATGATATTTTTCCTGGAGCCGATGGAAACTGTGAACCGCCTAATAATACCTCAAACACCAATAATGCTTTCAATTAAACTTTTATATATACCAAATTATCATTTGTTCTTAACTTTTTTAATTTTTTTTAACAAATTTGTTTTTATTAATACTATTTCCCTTAAACAAAATCATTTTTATTGTAAAAACTCTGTTTTTTCCCATACCCATAATAATAAATGCGTTACTATTAGGGCTGGCCATTCTTTATATTTAAACAATGTCAGATTTAAATAGTGCGATAAGCGGTTCCAAAGATATGACAATGAATATGGTTCGCATTCTTGCTAAGCAAAAGAATGGTGTCAAAATATGTCATATTAATGCACAGAGCTTAAATAATAAGATTGATGAGTTTAAATTTACTTTTGAAGGCTCTGCAATGGATGTTGTATGCGTATCTGAAACTTGGCTGGATGAAAAAACACCTGACAGTCTTATTTCACTCAAGGGATACAATACTTTCCGTGCTGATAGAAAGACACGAGCTGGTGGCGTTGCCATCTTTGTGAGAAACAATATTCCCTGTAAGTTTTATTGTAAGTCTGGTGATGAGGATGAAGAAAACGATGAGGATGATGTAATAGAGGATGATAAAATTGAGAATGAGAGGAAAAAGGTTGATAAGAGGAAAGAGGTTGATAAGAAGAAAGACGAAGAAAAAAAAGAAAAAGATTTGGTTGAATATATTTTTGTGGAGGTTTTATCACTTGGTAAAAAAATGCTTTTTGGTTGTGTTTATAGACCTAATCGTAACGTTAATATGACTAAGTTTATGAAAAAATTAGAAACTATAACTTTGCCATTTACTGACATCTTTATTTCTGGAGATTTCAACTCAGATATGCTAACTCAAACATTTTTAGCTGATAATATGATGTCAATTGGGCTAATTCCTATAAATATTTGCCTTCCAACGCACTTCACAACAACAAGAAATAGCCTTCTTGATGTATTTTTTGTTGGTAATGTTTCGTCTATTCTTCTCTACGATCAAATTGCAGCGCCATGTTTTTCTAAGCATGACTTGATATTTGCATGTTATGATTTTAAATTGATGCGGGAAGAAGAACTGCACACTTATCGTGATTTTAAAAACTTAAATGTGCAACTTTTAATCAACAAGTTTTTAAGTATTGACTGGAATGAGATTTACACCATTCCCTCAGTTGACTCACAATTGTCGTTTATCGAATATAATATACAACATCTGTATGACTTATTTGTTCCAATAAAAATAAAACGTATTTCAAACAACTCTAAACCTTGGTTCAATCAAGAAATTAGGCATCTGATCGAGCAAAGAGATATTGCATACACAAGGTGGAAACGTTATAAAACCACGGAGTTGCACGATGAGTATCGTCGACTAAGAAGAGAAACTACTAGTCTAATTAGAATAAAAAAATCTGAATACTATTCTCAACGTTTTTCCAGTGCGCTAAGCTCCAAAAGAACATGGCAGACTATAAAGGAAATAGGTATAGGAAAAGTAGAAAATAACAGTTATTTATCGGCTGACGTGGACCAAATTAGCAACACTTTTATGAACATACCTATGGTTGATTCCAACCCTGAATACTACAATTTCAACAATTCCTCACCAACAAATTTACAAACCACAAATTTAATCCTTAATTCAATGGAAAATAGTTCACCTGTCAACCACCATGATTTAGGTGAAATATTTGAATTCAAATGTGTAAATCAGTTTGATGTCGTTTTTTGCTTTTCAAGAATCAAGTCAAATGCAGTTGGATTCGACAATATGCACCCTAAATTTATAAAAATCCTTTTGCCATTTCTTTTACCTTACATAACATATCTTTTCAACAACATCATAACAACAAGTTCTTACCCTCTTAAGTGGAAATATGCGAAGATTATACCGATACCAAAATCAAACAAGGAATTTAGGCCAATTGCAATCCTTCCATTTCTTTCTAAAGTTTTTGAAAAGCTGTTACATTCCCAAATAAGCGATTTTGTCAAAAGAAACAACTTACTTACTGAAAGACAATCAGGATTTCGGCCAAAGCATAGCTGTGTCACAACTCTGTTGAGCGTTTCTGAAGAGATAAGGCAACAAATTGATAGTGGAAAAGTGGTTCTCTTGGTATTACTCGATCACTCAAAAGCCTTTGATACGGTAGATCACTTTATTTTATGTGAAAAGCTGAAACACATGTTTAATTTCAGTAACACCTCGGCTAAACTTATGTATTCGTACCTATCGGATCGTTCACAATCAGTGTTTCTACATAACCGTATGTCTAACAGAGTCACTGTTTCAAGAGGTGTGCCTCAGGGTTCGATTTTAGGGCCTCTTTTATTCTCCTTATATGCTAATGACCTTCCAGTTAAACTTAAATATTGTAATATACATATGTACGCTGACGACGTCCAGATATATCTCAGTAGCACAGTCAAAATGCTAAATACAACAATATCCAAGCTTAATTATGATTTAAGTAATATACATAAATGGGCAGCTGCAAATGGGCTTTGCCTCAATCCAAAAAAATCAAAATGCATCGTAATTCATAAACGATTACTTAATCTTGATCGTGTTTTTGAGGTTAAGCTAAATAACAAACCAATCGAAGTTGTAACCTGTGTTAAAAACCTTGGAATTATATTCAATGACATCCTCTCCTGGACAAATCACGTCAACAGTGTTGTGGGAAAAACATATGGTATGTTGAGAACACTCTGGGCCACTCAATACTGTACTCCATTAAACATTAGAATGCTTCTTGCCAAGGCTTATTTAATACCATCTTTGCTCTATGGATGTGAAATTTTTTCAAATTGCGATGCTGTTAGCAAACGTAAACTTAATTCCATTTACAGAAATATTGTGAGATATGTCTTTGGTATTAGAAGATATGGCTCAGTCACCATGTTTAACAACAAACTTTTTGGAATCTCGTTTGAAAACCTCCTCAAATTACGAACTCTTTTGTGTTTGCACAAGATTGTTTATGAGAGAACACCAAAGTATCTACATGACTTACTTAGATTTGGGAGATCCAGTAGGGGTAAAAGAATTATCGCCATTAGGTATAGAACGCTTGTATCTGAGTGGCAATTTTTTATCAACGCCATACGACTTTGGAACGAACTGCCATATCACATCCAGCTACATAGTAACGCATCAAAATTTAAAATTGAAGTTCTGAAATTATTCGCTTAACTTTAATAATGATTTTGTTTAATGATTTTTGTTCATGATTTTAATTATTTTCTTTATTTTTTCCTGATTATCTTTTTGATAATATGTTTATTAAAATGTTTAATGTTTAAATTAGATATTATTTACATTATATGTACTTTCATATTTTATATTATATAATTTTATTTTGAATTTTATATGTAATTCTTACAAACAACAAATTAACCTGTTTAGCTTTATAAAATCCTATGCTGTAATTATAAGATTTAATCTTGTTGCATAGGACAGTCGATGAAATAAAAATAAATAAATAAATAAGTAATAAAAAATAAACACTTTATTGACATGCTTTATTTGTTATAACTTAGGCCGTTAATTTATAAAATAAACTTTATTAATCGGCTAACCGATCGATAACAAAATTAACCGATTATTAACCGATTAAACCAAAACCTCGGTTAATTAATCGAGTGATTAACCGATTAAACCAAAAGCCCGATTTAATGAATACCCTAATAAATACCCTTCTTTAGATATAAATAAATCTATTTTGTGAGACGCCCACCTCTCGAATCCCGCACACATTTTAACGAATATTGTGTATTGATGACCAAGATGTTTGTACCTAATTTGGGAAGTTTTGCCCTTGCCATTCTCCAGATATACAGAAATCTATAATGTCTTTGCACGAGTACGAAATTTGGACAATTTTTTCTTACCGTTCTTCATTTATAAAAAAATGTATGTTGTGCCACGTTTACTTCTGCACTCCCGTCTACATTTCGTTGGACGTTGTCTATTGATATTGATAACCAAGTTTCTGGTACCTTATTTAGGAGACTGTATGGTATTCATTTAATCGGGCTTTTGCTTTAATCGGGTAATCGTTCGATTAATTAACCGAGCTTTTGGTTAAATCGGTTAATAATCGGTTAATTTTGTTATTGATCGGTTAGCCGATTTATAAAGTTTTTTTTTATAAATTAAGTAATTTCAATAAATAAAAATGCATAAATTATTTATTATTTGGAGTTGATTAGTAAAAAAAATCAATAATATAACAAATATAACAATTCTTGAACTGAAACGAGCAAACAAAAGAATAATTCACAAATATGTAATACAGATTTTTAAATTAATATATATTATGTATTAATTAAAAAATAAACTTTAAGATGATGTTATTAGTTATTTCAATAGTTTAAGATCTTTTAAAATAATCTTTTGGACAAATAATTTGGTTTTAATGTTTACGATTTAGGCGATTTTTTTCTTTAGTTTTTATAAAACTTGACTTGGAAAAATTTTTTCATTTATCGTAGATGTTGGAGAAATTAAAGGCAATCCATAATACAGAATATATAAATTTTCAGTGCTTTTTCTGGAATTCGCTAAACAACCAAAATCTTCTATAAAGGCATTAGAGTCCTGTTAAAATTGTTAACACTTCTAATTTTTTCGGTTAATTCTGTTAAAAGATTGATATGAGACGATATAAGAAGAAACAACTAAACGCATACATATAAAAATTACGTAAAACAAAACGGTGTTGACATTTGTCAGTACTGGCATGACAGTTGCAATACATGCAAACTTTTTCACTAATACATGTACACTTTTCCAATTCTCTTGCAAATTTTGCAGACAGTAAAACGGACAGTGATTTGACATTTGCTGATATTAATTTGAAGTGGAAAAAATCAACAATTAAAAGAAAATTAAAAAATTATGCTTTGGTTTTGTATGTTTTACTTAAGGGTTATCTATGTTCACAAAAAATAGTTGTTAAATGCTATTTTTAATTTGTTAAGTTCATATAAAACACGTTTAGGTAGAACTTGGACATTCACGTTATACAACTACTGTCTGGACGCCTACGTCACGAAGACAGCAAGTAGTGTTTTTGGCAGCTAATATGTATTTTCTTACTGTCTTGCCAGTACTGTCAAATGTAAACCCTATATAAAATGAAGTTCACTGAACACCTTCTCTGTTTGTATGAAAAATATTTTTTATATATACACAGAAAAAATTAAAAATTGTCTCTAATCACCAAATTTATACCAAATTCATAATATCAAGCAAACAATTTGTTGATTTTGCACCTATTACCAAAATTATTATATTGATTACTAAAAATTATAAATTGTGAATATTTTTTTTTAATAAATGATATTTTTAATTTTTATTAAAAAAAATGATCAAAAAACTTTGCCATTTCAAATAATGTGTTAATTTATTTAATTAAATATTGACAATTCCCAACAACAATTTTACAAGTTTAAATTATTTTATTTTAAACGAAAAAAAGTCAATTAAGATTTTTTGTTATTTAATTAATAGTTTAATTAAAAACTTATTTCAAAACAACTTAAATGTTAATTAAATCAAAATTAAATTTTTAATTTTCTTTCAACTGATTCAGTTATGAAATTAATTAAATTTAAATATTTTTTAAACCATTTTTTTAATTGATAAAACACTTTTTTCGGTGTATGAGACTTAACAAATAATTAAAAACACATAAAAAATATGTTTCAATACTACGAAAAATTAAAAATTGTGTTACGTCGATTAATCGACTGAAATTAACCGGTTTAATCATTAATCGAAAATAGCCAAATTTAAATTAACCGATTAGTTAATCGGGTAGTAATTAATCGGTTGACCGATTAACGGTTAACATAAGGAATACGCTAGGAAACTGTGGCATGTTCAGTTTCCTTGATATGCAGAAAAAACAGCAGCAATAACAAGGGACTTATGTGTAAATTAGAGGCAGTTGTGGTTTTTGCTCATACCTCAGTCAGTCAGTTTTAGACTGATCTGGCTAAATTTTCTAGCAAAGTTTAACGGAGTATATCTATAAATATAAAATTGTAACGTTACTGACTCACTCACTCACTGATTCAATATCGCACAGCCTAAACGCCTGAAGGTAAAAACTTAAAATTTGGACCAGGGCTTGGTCTCTCCCCAAATCGATCCACTAAGACGGGATTTTTGGAAATTCGAATGTTTAGGGGGTAAAAACGGGTAAATTCGGTAACTTTATATCTCTTAAACTAAAAGAGATACAAAAAAAATTTAATACTTATCGTTGTTCTCTAGAAAAATAAGCGGACAGGTGTCTGGTACTTTGTGGAAATTCAGCCTTTTAACGGAGTAAACGGGTAAAACCTGTATTTTGGTACTTTTTCGTCACCCCATCTATCTTTGAAACCCATAAACATAGAAATAAGGGTTATATCACATTTGAAACTTATCTAAAAAATCCAAATACGAATTTGTTACTTTTTCGAAATTCGGACATTTAAGGGGTAAAACCCGTTACTATTTTTGATACTTTTTTACAAAACACTTTTTATTATTTATTGACATATACATATTAAATTATGGGCTCCCACTACAATATTAAAATTTTTATGATGCAATGGGGAGAAAAAAGTACAAAAATCTGTATTTTGGCACTTTTTCGTCACCCCATCTATCTTTTAAACCCATAAACACAGAAATAAGGGTTATATCACATTTGAAACTTATCTAAAAAATCCAAATACGAATTTGGTACTTTTTCGAAATTCGGACAACCGTAAATATTTTTGGTACTTTTTTACAAAACATTTTTTTTATTCAAAAATTTAGTACCTACTGTTGTTCAATAAAAAAAATAAGCAGACAGGTGCCTGGTACTTTTTGTTAAATTCGACCCTTTTGGGGAGTAAACGGGTAAAACCTGTATTTTAAAACTTTTTTGCCACTCAATCTATCTATTAAACCAATCAACTTTGGAATAAAAAAATATCACATTCGTAACGTATCTAAAAAATACAAATAAAAATTTGGTACATTTTTGAAATTCGAACGTTTAAGAGGTTAAAATCGTACCTATTACAAAGTAGCGGGTTAAAACCTAGAAACATAAACTTTGGCGTAAAAATATGTCCACGAAAGAAAAGGAGATGCTAACGAAGTAGTGGCTTAAATGCGAGTGTAACATAAATATAAAAAAAAACATAGTCCCCATCATGTCTGGGGTCTTAAGAGGCACATTATCAATTGTAAAGGTTTTTGTGTGGCAACTTGCATAAAAATAAGAAATAGATTTCAAAATCTCTACAAAATGGTAAGATACTAGTTTTATTATAAGCTGACAGCTTAAGTTTAATACCTGCATTAATTTCAGCAGGCGGGAAGACAATTCCAAATTATAAACTCAAATAAAATTAATGGGTTTTTATTGGGTAAAAAAATTTGTCTTTCGTCATCTTAAAGACCTAATAACCTATCTGCAAAAATTTCAAAATGGAGTTTTTTATGGATTTTTATTCCCTATATCATAACGCATGTGTGTGCGTTGAACATGTAATATTACAAATGACCAAGTGATTACCAAATTACCAAATAACCTATTAGCAAGTGTCCACTTTTCTGAAACCAAATTACCTAAGTAACTATTTTTTTTAATTTCCTTTTTTTTTTTTTTTGAAGCAAAGTTACATTTGATTTGTTATTCTTTGTGTTTTATTAAATTTAATTTATTGTGAAAAGTGAAAAGAAAATAAAAAATAGATTTAAAAAACAACAACATGTGTTCCATAATCGAAAATAGTTTTGAAGCAAACGTGAAAGTTCCTAAAAAGGTCAACAAAAAAGAAGAAAGAAAGAAAAATCGTATGAAAGGTAACGGATATGAAAGCTTTTCAAAAGGCAAAATCGTTTACAGAAAGCCAAGAGAAATGAAAATGAAATGTTGTGAAAGGTCTTCGAATAGATATTGTTCTATTTTTTCCAAAAATTTACGTCAGGAAATATTTAAACGTCATGGGACCAGAAGAAAATGTATGTAACCAGTAGTATTGAAGTTTTCGCTAAAAAGAGAACTTGTGTAGAAAATCCCCACAAACTCAAAAGCATTTTTTTATATAATAAAAAAAAACTATTTTTAAAAATCTTTATCCATAGAATTAAAATTGCGACAGTTTTTGTACCAAGAGGACCGTTACGCACTAAAAAAAGAGAAAAATAAATCCTCAAAAATAACGATAAAAGTTTAATTTTGTTGCATAGTGTAAATTTAAGTGCTTCTTTTTTGCGTGATCCATTTCGAGGTTCCCTACTTTTTTAAAGAAGAAAATACAGAAAATTCAAATTTAATGGGGAATGTTTATTATCATTTGAAAGAACATTCATTGGCATTTATTTTTTTAGGATTATGTCTATCAAATGTTGGCCGTTGTGTCATGTCTCTGTAACGGCTGAAGGTTGTATTTTAATGTAAATGGGAGTGGAGAGGGATCTTACATTAAAATACAACCGTGCAACTGCTAGAATTATTTTTGACAGTTGGCACAGCTGTTCAGGGGGGTGTAAGTAACCTGCGGGGTAGTGAAAATAAAGATGGCGCGAGAAGATGGGAAAAAGGCGGGAAAATGAAATGGGGAAGAAGAGGCACAGAAAGAAGAGCAAGAGTTTTTTTTTCGAGTTTGAAGTGCCGAAGAGAGAAGAGCTTTTGTTTTAGTGAAAACAGAACATTTTTTTTTACCTCGAGTTTTTTTTTGGTGAAAAAGAATTTAATACTTATTTTCAAATAAAAATCTAAAACTAGTTTCTAATACATAAGTGTAACAAAAAAAAAAAATATATTCTTTCCGAGTTAAAATTTTAAAATTAATAAAATGCAAATGCGGAAATAAAGGAAAAAACATACACCAACCATACATGCACACCTAACCATCCACACATATATTCATCATCCCAGCATTTCCCCATCATATACATACATAACATCAATCATTCATACACACCTCATCGTTCATCCATACCCCAAATCTCACGCCGCACGTACTTACGTATTTTTTTTACACCACCGACCAATAAACAGACGGGACTGGGTCCAAACCGACGGGGGAAAAGGAGACTATCGGTAATCCCCCTCACAAATAGTCCAGGACACCAGACCGAGCTCGGGCTAGGTTTTTTTTGCGGCGGTTTGCGCGCTTTGCGTAGGGGATAACCTTAATTTCGTTTTGAACCTAGGGTTTGTTTGAACGAACTGGTAGGACAGGTTTCTTGGACGGTATTTCGGGGTGAGTGTCTGGAATTTGGAAATGTCCTGAGGATAATAAGGAAAATGGAGTGAGGAGGAAATTAACAGGTAAGTGAGCTAAATTTAAATTTGTAGAGGTAGAAGGTACTTTAAGAGGCAAATCCACATATGGGCCAAGGATTTGCGAAGGTAGTGGGGGGGGGGCAGGCCAGGCAGCAAATCACCAGCTGCCAGCCAAGGAAGTGATAGGTCGCGAAGGTCAGGAATCGAGATATCGCAGGGAATTGGGGACATTGTAGGAGGTTAGTGTTTTCTTATTTTGTTTGTTAATAATAACTAGTTTTCTTTTGAGTTACTTGTTTTTTCATTTTGTTTATTTTTCTTCATTTATTGATTTTTTGTTGTTTTTTTTTTAACACAAGGTATATTAAATACATTTAATTTTTTTTGGACAATAGCTTGTGGATGGTTAAGATGGCGAATTCACGCCACTCTACCGGCCTAGCCTGGCAAATTTTAAGATCTAAGCGTTGCCATCTTAATCATCCACCGGTCCCGACCAAAAGTTGTTGACAGTTGCTAGGTCGCAGATGGTCCATCCGTTAAGTCCACTTAAATGACTCGTTCGAGCATTTCGACTGGTAACTGGTGAATGACACGCGTGATGTTTTCCTCCAAGGCCTGAATCAAAGCGGGTTTGTCCGCATTAACCTTAGACTTTACATATCCCCACAGGAAAAGCCTAACGGTGTGATATCACACGATCTTGGTGGCCAATCGACTGGCCTAAAACGTGAAATTAAGTGCACACCGAAGTGTTCTCTCAATAAATCAATTGATTGATGCGATGTGTGGGAAGTGGCGCCGTCTTGCTGAAACCAAATGTCGCCGAGATCACGAGCTTCAATTTCAAGCATCAAATAGTCGGTTATCATGGCACGATAACGGTCGCCATTGACGGTTACGTTCGCACCGGCATCATTTTTAAAGAAATATGGACCGATGATTCCACCGGCCCACCAACCACACCAAACCGTTGTTTTTTCTGGATGAAGTGACAGTTTTTGAATCCCTTCAGGTTGCTCTTTGTCCCAAATGCGGCAATTTTGTTTGTTTACATACCCATTGAAGCAGAAATGGGCCTCATCGCTGAACAAAATTTGACTCGAAAACGTCGGATCTTCTTGGAACTTTTTACTAGCCCATAAAGCGAAGCGATGTCGCTTGGGAAGGTCGAGCGGTTAAGTTGTTGCACAAGCTGTATTTTGTACCCTTTTAATTTAAGATCTCGACGTAAAATGCGCCAAATCGTTCCATACGTCAGTCCGAGGTGCTGCGAACGGCGCCGAATCGACTCTCCACGGTCTTCGTGTACACTCTCAGCTACGTCTGCTATATTTTCTTCACAGCGTGCTGGACGTAGTCTATTCGGTCGTATATTATCCAATAATGAATGCTGAGTCTCAAAATGGGTGATGGTGTTGCGAATAGTACGTTCAGTAGGCCGATTATGTTGACCAGAAGTTGAGCGAAGTGCACGAAACACATTCCTCAAAGAACGTGAATTTTCGAAATAAAGTTGAACGATTTGTAAACGTTGTTCAGGCGTAAGTCTTTCCATTATGAAATGCCAAACAATACTAAACAAAAATAACATGACAGCATGACACGACTCACACGTGATCTGTCAAAAAAAGGCTTTTGAAAAAAGTGTCTCTACTTGAATCACCCATTATAACTGTTATTATTTATAGCCTATTTCCAATATGCGAAAGAATTCTTTCGTTCGCATAACTACATTGAAAACTTTGTTTGTTTTTTAAAACGTTTTTTGCCTCTCCTGTAAACTTTTGAAAACTGCAGATAGGCTATTTCGTCTTTAAGGTGACGATTTGTATTCACATTAGTTTAACTTCAATTAAAATTTATTCCGTTACAAACTTATATGGAAAGTGGGGTCAATTTTAAGCTTTTAGGTTTAATTTTAAGTTTGCTCATTTAAAAATTACTCCTGCCAAACCTTATTTAGATACTTTAAAATTATTTAAACGACTTTGTCTTAATTCTGACATATGCACAATGGCGCAAAATTTAACAAAAATGGTTATGTAGTAACATATGTTAATTGTTTAACACAACAAACTTTCATTGCGATTTTTTAAGTTTATGAAACTTTTAATCAGCACGTTGTATTTTTTTCTCGCTTTTTGTCACTATTTGACTTTGTGTGTGTGACAGACTTGTTTACCTTGAGTTGTTGTGGTGGTACTGGGATCTTTTGAAGTTTTTGTCTAGTTTTTATTGTTGTTTATTTATTGTTCATTTCTTTGATGCCGGTAGAAACGTGACATTAAATAAATAAATAAATAAAAAATTACCCTGTTGATAGTTCTACCGGTAAAATTTAATGGATTTTAATGCATGTATTCGTTTAAGTGCTTATTTTGTAATTGTAGTTTTTGTTGTTGTTTTAGTCTTGTTTTTAATAAAGAAATCTGTGTCAAAAGTTGAATGAACTTTTTTTTTTTTTTTTGTATTTTGTTCAGTTTGTTTCTGAACAAGATTTACGAGCGCTTAAATTCATGTTTTATCTCAAAGATGTTGATTTTTAATTTATACATCTTATAAGAAAGTTTGTTTACACAGACAGGCATGTAAAACGATTATTTACATAAAAAAAAAAACAAAAACAAAACGAGTAAAAAAGACGGATTTTTTAATTTAAGATTGAAATGTAAATTAAGAAAATAAATAAAAGGAATTACAAAATGCCAATAAAAACGAGATGAAAGAAAGCGTGGAAGTTAAATGTTTCCTTTAAGTTGATTTTAACGAGGTGCTTAAGGTTGGAGGAGATAAGATATTAAGTGGCAGCTGTAGAATAATTAGGCAACAGTAAATCAATGAACTCAGTTTATTTTAAGCAATTTTTTTTTTCTTTCCAAGAATTTGAATATGAAGTTACATGATAAATTATAAATTTTTAACTGTTTTTTAAGGAGACTTCCAAAGAATTTTGTTAATTTTATGAATATTATTGATTCTTTTATTTTCAAGCCTATTTCTCTTAATAATCACTTACCTTTCGGTATCGACAATATTAACGTATAATTTAAAGCAAGTAAGAAAGTATAGTCGGCCAAGTCCGAGAATATGAAAAATTAATTTTCGAGAGTGTACCCCATTTGGGACCCCTGGCCAATCATGAATCCGCCAGAGCATAATTATGTTATGAGGGTAAGATTTATGTAGAAGTTCTTTGTGCCAAATATTAATTAAATATCTTCACCTAACGCTGCATTTACACATGAAAGTACTCTCATGAATTTTCTGTATACGTTTTAGTACAGTGGTGTCAATTATGATTGTGTTGGTGCGATTACTCTTGTCTCTTACATTCCCAGCGGGAGAAATCTGCGGTTGCGAGGCCTATTACGAGGCCTAATATACATATTTTGCTATGAAGACTTTAGAGCAATTAGTAATAATACAATCATCGAAAAATGTAGAGTTATGGACAGACACAATTAGTTATTATTAAAATAAATTTAATTTGGAACCTGCATTTCGCAGAAACTTTGCTTATTTTTTGGAAAAATTGAGCACTTGACAATATTTGAAGTCTTTTTACAACCTTATACAATTCTTTCCAATATTTTTTATTTTGTGCTCAACATACCTTTGCGAATGCCAACAATGAAAATTCATTTGCACATACTAATGCAAATAATAACCCCATTAAGTTTAAAAATATTCTATTATTAACCACCATTATAAAAAGAGAAGATTTTACTAGCCTTTAAAAATATACTAATATAAAACATAAGAGACATTGAAAATCATTAAATGCATTTTTTATCATAAAATATTTTTTATATGGCATCATTTATCTTTTTTTTTGATAAACTCATCCGCTTGCATGCTCGTTATCGCCGTCTACAAGACTACTTAATAAAATTCAAATTTGAAGTTTACAGAAGCTCAATAAACACAACATCAAGGCGAATTCATCACAGTTATTCTTGATACTACAACAAGTACACCTCGTACAAAAACCACAAGCAATTAATTTTTTTTAAATCATTGTAGGTACAATGTTCAAAACAGAAATAAAACAAAACAGAAACAAAGATAATAAATAATAAATATATTATTTCTGTTTAGAGGCCCCAAAACAGTAAACAATTATATTTTACGCTCGCAAAATAAAAGAGCGTAAGCGTACATGAGAGTTTTGCTTACACAATTGTGTATGACGCTGACATTCCTGTTTTAGTACCACAAATTCCACAAAAAAATTATAAAATTTCATGAAAGTGAAACAATCTTCTATCAAAAATGTCTCTTCTTCTTCTTTTATTGTTTTGCTTATTTCAAGTTTCAGAGTTGCCGAGCCAATTGTTTACGCCGAACTTCAGGCATTTGTTTAAAATAATATTTATTCTTATTAGTTTTTATGATATTTATAAATCTTAACTAGATTCATTGTGCTCTTAATATTTAGTTGAACAAATATTAATAAATAAATAAATTTTTTATATATTAAACATCTGCATGAAACTTAATAATAACCCAGTAAAAAACGTGCTCGAAAAGGAGCAGGTTTTATGTATGAATTCATACCTCAAATCGCTTCAAAGCTGCTGATGGGATGCCTGATTTTTGTATGGGGTGTTCCCGGTTTGGAGCACTAATTTCTGCTGACAATAAGCGCTTCTTTTAACATAATAAAACACGCATATAAAGCACTGCTAAAGTGCTTTTTTAAAGGCTAACTAAATTAACATATTCATTCATGTTTTTCTTTTACTGGTATAAATGCCTTTTATCAAGCATTTTCGTAAACCATAATATATTTTTATTTTGTTATCGCTTTAAAACCTTCTTCGTTGTCAGCACTAAATAGCAGCTTTTTTTTATTTTATTCGTTATCGTTTACTGCTTTATAAGAGCCCTATTATCGAAGCGCTCGATTATGCGCTTTTTCTCTTAAGTGCTTCAAAAATCACAAGTTTTTTTTACTGGGAATGTTCATGAAACTTTCATTATAATTTTATATTTGCTTCGTTTGTATTCAGTACAATGAATAACTACGAAATGAAAGCAACAAACACACGAAATTTAAGAGACGAATAAGATGCAGTGTTTTTGTTTACTTAAGCAAAAGAATATGAATACAAACAACTCTGAAACAAAACAACCACTGCCAGTTCAAAGTTTTAACAAGAAACGCATAAAACTTTCTTATTGTCGGTCAATAATTTAATAAAGGTCTAAACCGCAACCAATTTTAATGCTGACGTTCATTTTTGTGAAGATTAGTTAAAAATATAATGTATTTTTCATATAGAGGCCACGCCTGTCGGTGGAGGGTATCAAAGATTCGGCACAGCCGAATATAGCACTTTCACTTGTTTTTTTTTTTTTATCAATTAAATAAATTGTTTGTAAAGTATTTTAATTTAATTAATTTGTTAATTGAATTAATTATTTTTTTAATTAAAATACAAGTTAAGAATATAATTATGATTAGATTATAATTTTAGTTGTTTAAGAAATAATTTTTAATTAAAATATTAATTAAATAACAAAGATTTTTTGATTGATTTGATTTTTCGTTAAAAATAAAATAGTTTAAACTTGCAAAATTCTCAAAAAATAATTTTTTTATTCAATAATTGTTAAATTTTTTATGTCGTTGTTTGCATAAATGCATATATCTTAGAAATTGCAACTTAAGCTTCCAGGCTAAAAATGATTTAACGAAAACGGTAATAATGTTAAAAAACATATAAAATAAAATGTTTTAATTAATTTCGGTTTTAGGCGATTTATTTTTTGAATGAAGTTTTATATTCAACTTTTGGCAATTAATGAAACGTTCATCACAAAATTTGGTAGTGATTTCTTGTATTCAAAAACTAAAGTGGACCAAATTTGAATACAAAAATGTAATAAAAGCACTTTAAAACGCCTAATGGGCTATAAAAGCGCTTTTTGGAAGGTGACATGATATGTGTTCTGTGGTAAATAAGACGTGTTTGATTGTTTCTTATGGACCCAATAGTAAAATATGGACCGATCATCCAAAAATTACAAAGTGTAATTTCGGTTGAATATAAAACTAAGTTAATTAATTTTTAATCAAAATTTCAATTCAACATTTCAAATACAACTTTTAATGGAATCGAAGAAATAATTTTAGTGCTTGTTTTTTTCAATGAATAAATAATTGAATGAAATATAGATATTTTGTATATTATTTTTTTGATTGAATCAATTAACACATTGTTTGAAATGCCAAAGTTTTTTTTTATCAATTTTTTAATCAAAATTTAAATTGAGTTTATTGAAAAAAAAAAATTCACAATTTTTCGTAATCAATATAATCATTTAATTAATAGGTGCAAAATCAACAAATTCTTTGCTTGATTCTACGAAATTTGTGATTAAATACAATTTTTCTGTGCTGTTACTATAACACGAATATAGCATTCTTACAAGTTTTTGTGTGTAATCAGTAAGAAATTTAAGGTGATTTTTAATAGAGAAGAATTACCCTCAAATTTAGGGGTATATTTCATTTATTTTTTTATGGCTTTTTTCAATATTTTGGGATGAAATTTCATTAAACTGCATAATGAAAGAAAACCGTAAATTTGTGGTAAATTTTAATTTGATTTTTGGGGCCACAGTGCCGTAATGGGACAAGAAAATTGTTGCAAATAGCTTTTATTTAGTATTTTTTAACTTTAACCTTTATAAATAGGATGTACTGAGGGTATTTTATTTATTCTTAATTTAATTTTATAATTAAGTTATTTACAATCTATTTTGCAAGATGAAATAATGAGCAAATGTCATAACTTTAGAATGAAAAAATAACATTTATTGAGTTCCATGTAAACTCAAAAGTAAATCAAACGGTAGCGGAATGCACCGACTGTTATTAAATGTGGCACAAATTCGTTTTCTAGGCTTACAAAGGATCGGTCCATTTTTCACCATAGCCTTCATATAGGATCGATCTAGCTAAATCGGTACAGAATTAACCATTGCCCTGATATAGGACCAATTTTCGAAAAATACTTTAACTCGACCAAAACAGTAACGAATAATGAATTGTAGTCTAATTTATCTCTATATTGTTAGAAATAACACCATGCGATGCTGTGATGATCGGTCCATAATATACCATACGTCCAATATAGGGATGCCAATCGGGACTGATTTTTGAAAATCCCGGGATTCGGGATTTTGAAATCCCGATCCCGAAATCTCGCGATTTTGTGGATCCCGGGATTTCGGGATTTTTCGGAATTTTTCGGAATTTTTTTTAATAAACAACACTTTTTAAATATTCAAAAGGTTTTATAAACGAAACAGAAATTTTTAAAAATGAAAACAACAAAACAATTTATTTAATACATATGTTTATAACACTGGCCTCACCCATGATTAAACTGATCAGATTCTGAAAAAAGCTTAAACAAATATACGTATCTCTTAGTTTTTCTAGATCAATTCACTTCGGTGTTTTGACAGCAATTCAATTTTTAATGTGAATTAAGTTGTGACGACACTAATACACTGCAAAGTGTAGTCCTGAGCTGAGTTAAAAACTGTAAAACTATGTCGACTGCAGTGCAGTACAGTACACCTCCAGGGTGAGGGCGAAATTCATTATCAATAATTTAAGTACGTTTGAAATTTATTTTAAAACAAAATGTTTATAAAATGTTTCTTAAAACAGATTTCAAGTTTAAATTATTTATTTATGAATACCGTATGTTTTTTAAGCAAATTTGTTATTATTATTGGAGCAGAAGGAATATGAGCTATTTCATCAATATTACGACTTAATTGTTATAATTATATCAACTTTTATTCTTTAGTTTCTGAATAAAACTTTAATTGGATCGTGAATAATTTTTATTTTTTGCTTGATATATAACAACTATTTCTTGATTTCTATATTTTGCATAAAAATAATCATTTTTAATTTGGAATTATGTCTTAAGCCAAAGCTGAACTTGCTGAACGTAATTGCAATAAGGGCTTGAGATGTAAATCTGACAATTTCGTTTCTACTTAAAATAATGGTTTTTATTAAGCAAAATACAAAAATCCAGAAATAGTCGTCATATATCAAGCAAAAATTGCAAATTTTAAATACTCGCTGTGTTCCAAAAACAAAAATTAAACTCAAAAATAAGAATTATTTGCAATAGAAAATATAACCCAAATATAATTTTTAATAATTTTTTTGTATATACTATAAAAATTCAATAAAAACGAACAGTTTTGTACATAAAAGTTGATATGTTAAAAATCCCGGGACTCATAAAAATAAATCCCGGGATTCGGGATTTATCAATCCCGAAAAATCCCGGGATTTCCCGTTTGGCATCCCTAGTGTAATATAATACGTTCTTTTGAAATAGACTGTAATGCTCTTAAGACCTTTGACTTATCAAAGATCCGTTTTAGAGCCCACTGCTTAAGAATTCTTACTTCCTGTAGAGGGTATCAAAGATTCGGCCAAATAATTTTACTTGTTTTTCCCGTATCTTAAAAAGCATTAAACATATAATATCATATTCTTCTTATTGTCCTCTGTTCATATGCGTTTATTCGCAATCTGTATTTACACAATTCTTCTTTTCTTGACAAAAAAAAAAAAAAACTGTCATCAATTCTTTTCCAAACAGTTCTTATCGTTAAAGAACAAAAAAAAAGTGAATTTTAAATAATTCAGCGCAAATTCATCAGTTTGAATCTTTTTAATGGCACATCCTTTTCGGCCTACGAGTAAATGAATGAACTGATAGCAGGACTGTTTTTGTCTTTATTTCATTTATTGATGAACATTTTATATTTTTTTTTTTTTTGAAGGGACAGAAAATATTTGCTGAATGTGATGACAGGAAAGATGATGATGGTCAATTCAAGATAATTTTCATTTACATTCATTTTAAAGGGATCTCTTTTGGTGGAAAGTGGTTAAAAGGGAATAGACTTATTTAGAAAAATATAGAAACAACTAAATGAAAAGTTAAATTACAAATCAGGCGTTTTCTAAAAGATCTGATAACAAAAAAAATGAATCTGTTTAATAATTTTATATTTGCATATTTTAGATCCCCAATTTTGTTATAAAATTTTGTCTGCTAACTTTATTCTCCAAATACCTCTTAGAATACTTACATACAGATAATCAGGGAAACCAGAAATATGCACTACAAAAAGTGTTTTATGTGCATTTGATATGCAGTTAAAATTTGAAAATATGCCCCAAAAATTGTAAAAAATATGCCCGAAAATGCAAAAACGGCGTTATTTGAAAACAAATCATTCACAAATTAGTAATATTTAAATATAATAAACAAGTAAAAAAAGTACAGTCGGGCAAGCCCGAATATATGATATAACGTGTGACTTTTTAGCTATTATCTTTTTGGCAACACTGGTTTAAACAGCTGACGCACGTTTCGTGTTTCTTTCACTGTCAAACATCTTCAGTTTGGTCTATAATTTAACCATGAATCGTCTTACAAACGAACAACGCTTGCAAATTATTGAATTTTATTATCAAAATGCGTGCTCCGTTAAGAAAGATCATCGCTCGCTTCTTCCACTTTTTTATCGAAAAATTGCGTTCAGCGACGAAGCTCATTTTTGGCTCAATGGGTACGTTAATAAGCAGAATTGTCGATTTTGGAGTGAAGATCAGCCAGAAGCATTGCAAGAGCTACCAATGCATTCAGAAAAAGTCATAGTTTGGTGCAGTTTATGGGCTGGTGGCATTGTTGAACCGTACTTCATCAAAGATGATGCGAATCGTAACGTAACTGTGAATGGTGAGCGCTACCGTGCGATGATATCCAACTTTTTTTTTGCCCAAATTGCAAGAGCTTGACTTGCATGACATGTGGTTTCAACAAGACGGTGCCACATGCCACACAGCACGCTTAACAATGGACTTATTGTGAGGCGAGTTCGGTGAATATTTTATTTCACGTTCGGGACCGGTCAATTGGCCGTCTAGATCGTGCGATTTAACGCCTTTAGACTATTTTTTGTGGGGCTATGTTAAAGCTCATGTCTATACACATATGCCCGCTTCAATTGACGCATTGGAAGACAACATTGAACCATTTATTCATGAGATGCCGGCCGAAATGTTGGAAAGAGTATGCCAAAATTGGACTAAGCGGATGGACCATTTGAGGCGCAGTCACGGTCAACATTTGCATGAAATAATCTTCAAACATTAAATTATATGGACCGTACTATCGATTCAAATAAAGATTTCATGCATTTTTCTGAATTTTATGTGTTTTTTTTAAAACTTTCCTATAGCTCTTAAAAAATCACCCTTTACTACACCACAATATTTACAGTTAAATATCTGAGTGTTCCCTATTTGCGACCCATGTGTACACAACAAAACAAATTTTTATTATGGGGTTAAAAATCATACAAGAGTTATTTGTGCCGAATATGTTTTAGATATAAACATCTATCGGGTAATTCATCGTGAGGTTTTATTTATAATGCAAAATATAATACATAAATTTGAAAGTGAACTTAAAATATTTACTATTGGTTGAAAGAACAATTAATTGTATTTACTAATTGAAAACGATATCATGTAAATGTTGGCCATGACGACGTCTGAGGTGCTCCATTTGAAAGGTCTAATTTTGGGCGACTCGTTCGACCATAGCGACTGGTATCACGTGAATAACACGAGTAATGTTGGTCACTAAGGCGTCAATCGTAGCTGGCTTATTCCTTAAGACATCAGACTTCTCAAATCTCCAGAGGAAATAGTCCAAAGGTGTAACATCGCACGTTCTATGTGGCTAATTTATCGTAGCAAAACGTGAAATTAGTGCTCACAAAAATGATTTATTGACAAGGTTATTGTTTCGCTGTATGTCTCGTAGCGCCGTCTTGTTGAAATTACAGCTCTAAGGCCCGTTTTCACGACTTACCGATAGTTAAAGGTAGGATTTTACCGGCCGTATAAAAACGGTTCCATTATTTCAACTATACTTTAACCTAATGGGAGCTATAATTTTTTAGTTAAGTTCTAATAATGGAACCCTTTTCATACGGCTGATAAAATCCTTCCTTTAGCTATCGGAAAGTTGTGAAAACGAACCAAAGTCCAATTTCCTTACGTAAAATACGCCAAGCTGTCGAATACGACAAGCCAAGCTGCTGAAACCTACGACGAAACGATTCGTCACGGTCTTCGCGTACACTATCAGCTACAGCTGTTATATTCACTTCACTATGTGCTGGATGTGGTCTAACCGGTCGAATCTCATCCACTAATGCAAACTGGGACTCAAATATGCAAATGGTTTTGGCAATAGTCGTTTCAGTAGGTCGATTAGGCGCCTCGTAAAACATTTCTCACTGAACGCTGATTTTCGTAATACAGCTGCACAATTTAGAGACGCTGCTGCACTATAGGAAATTTTACCCCTTTTTTGGCCAAAATTAATTACAGCCAAACGGGTGGACCGATTTGAACGATTTTTTGGATTTGACTTTTGGTGAACACTTAAGAGAGAGAAACCGAAAAAGTTTTTCATGCACTCAGAAAAAACATAAGTAAATTTAACTACAAAATTAACAAATAATTAGTTCTCAGAAGGGGTTACGGGATATAGGTTCCCGCATCCAAGATTTTTTTAGATCTTTGAAAGATAATCTGGTTTTCTAAACTGTTTTTTTTTCGAGTGTACACTCACCTTTCGAATATAACAGTAGAAATTAATTTTACCAATTTAATACTTCATTAAATTGGTAAAAACAAAGTAATGTTTAAAAAGAATTTTAGTCCACAATTTGATTTTCGAGTTCCAAGCCGTCAACTTAATGTAATATACATGGGTTCAAAATGCCACCACAATGACAATAAGTTCGGCTTATAAAATTTCGGTTTTTTTGGTTTCCATTAAAGCAGATACAACATCCTCTTGCACTTTTACTATTATTTCCGATGTATGCTTCAGTAACATTTCCAATGGAACTTTCGCTATTGTCTCAGTAACTATTACGCCGTCTCACAGTGTGACTTTTGTTACTTTTAGGATGCCAAAAGAAAAAAAAAAAGTTCTTCGATTTTAATAATTTTGTGCTATGTAATAGTAAAATGTACAACTATTATGAATATGTACTCAAAAAAAATCAAAAAAACAACAATTAACATGAAAACAGTTATCAAACTTGTGTCACTGTGACAAGTGTAGTAAATCTGTTTATAGTTTTAATTTTTTGTTGAACTTTGCGGCGGCATTACTTTTGTTTGGCAAAATATTTTTACAAAAGTCTTTTTGCTTTAATTAAGTTGGAACCTTTTCTATAACGACTGGTAAGTTTCTGAAGCTTAAGCGTTATTATTTTAATTTTTAATCAATGAGAATATGCAATCACTTAAAATTGAGTGATTTCCAAAAATGTTTGTTTTTCGATAGAGAAAAACTAGCATGATTCTGTAGAATTCTGTTAAGTGATTATATGGAGATTGAAGGTTTATATATCTAGTTTCAGATTCAACAATAAGTTATTGCTTCTTTTTGCTCCTTTGTGCGATATTTTGAAAAACATCTAGAATTGAAAGTAATTTGGATTTGTTGCACAGCTTACTCATATCGTCAGACCCCTTTATATGCAGCTTGCGGAAAGCAACCAAGACAAAGCGACGAAGATTACCAAAAGAAGTTATTGGCTTATTATCCGTACCGGAATGTGGAAATGTTATTGTCTCGGAGTAGTTATTTTTATTTCCAGATTGCTTTTTTTTAATATGAAATTTAAATTTGTTTTCAAAAATATATATTAATCATCTCAAAACAACTACTTATTGAAGGCATTTGTGTGTATCTAAAAATTTTGTGAAATTAAAATTATTTTTATTTCTTCGCCACAATAAGCACTATTAAATTAGAAATTATGGTATTTTTAAAATACACCTTATCAGCCATGTCACAGAGCACAATTCCGTTCGGAATTGAAAAAAACATATTTGTGTATTGATGGAAAGTATATTTTAATAATTTTTTGGCCTTTAAGATACAGAAAATTTCCATTCCGTTCATGAAAACAAAAATGGTTTCATTCCGCAAAGTTTTTTTGTAATTTTCTGAAGCACCAAAATACGGAATGAATTCCGTTTCCGAACGGAATTGTACTCTGTGAAATGGCTGTATATGGGGGGTGGCCATAAAAGTGGGTGGACCACGCCCATTTTTTGTGTCCAATGCTATATCGATCTCATCATTATTATTGCTAAATTTCATTGCGTTGGAGTACTGACAGCCTCTTTTAAAACCACTGCTAAATCTAATTGGTTACATTTACGAGCAGACGCAGATGCAGCAAGAATTAGGGAGTCCACTTCATTATTATGATCTCTAGAGATTTCTGCTGCAGCTCGTCGTTTTGTTCTCTCAGATTTTTGGCAAAAAGGTGTTTGCGGTCGTCCAGGTTTCGATTTAATGGAGGCACACTGCGTTTCACGTATTCTGATCGAAGTACTGGCTTTAAGCCGAACAGCATGATGCTTTTCAAAAACTTTCAAATTTCTGGAACTATTACGCCATTTTATATTCATATTTGAACAAAATAGTCGTGAATGCTCTTTTAAATACTGTTTCAAGTTTTCGGAACAATCACTCTCAGAAATGTATGACAAGAAATGGGCGTAAATAGCGGCTCTTTTCTCAATTTCGTTGTGTTTCTCTAGCCATATATTGAATAATTCTGAATTTGGCACGCAGTAGTCACCTTAAAAAATCTATTTTGTAACCCTAGTAAGATAATGTTATTTGCTTGTACTGAAAAGATAACGTTACGCCGGAAAGACGTGTGCTAGTTTATATCCTTTAAAGGGCATCACTGAAAATAATATTGATGATTTTTTTTGTTAAAATCATTTATTTATTAAATTTCTTTTAAAATAAAGTAATTTTTTAACAGAAAACAATAATAAAAATGAAATAAAATAAAATGCAATAAGTCTTAAAAAAATATCACAACTTAAAGAGTTATTTATAAAGGACTTCAGTTCGGCTCTAAAAACTAAAATAGATCCTCTTGTTGTACTTTGCTTAGATAATAATATTTGTGGTCGCCACATATATTTGCATTGCATTTTAAACATACCATTTTGGACGTACGTTGTAGTTTTGATGAACAGAAACCACAGTATTTTCCCTTTTTGTTATTCAGGCTGTTCTCCACTGCTACTGCAAATATTGTTAACATCATCTGCTAAATCTTTTCGCATGTTACCGTGCAAAGTTTTAGATAAAGTAGGAATTTTTAGCCTTTTGTTTGGTGCATTGAACAATTTCTGAAATTATTTCGGTAGTAATAAAAATGCCTAAGCATGAAATTGGGTTGTACAGTTATTTACATTCCCAAATTAGTCCTCTGGCCGTTCGAACTACATTCATTGAAGACATTCGGCCAGCGCTTTGACCCTTTGATGTAGTTCAGCAGTGCCTACTATTACGTCTTATATTGGGATAATATACCGTAATAATTGGCTATCGGCAGAAGCAGTAAAATTATCAGGATCTTGGGGATTTTCCTTAGTCGGTGGTATATTCTCATCAGAATCAAGGATGTCAACAAGCTTGTCTTATACATCACTTTGAACATTATCCTCCATTTATTCATCTTCCGATTTGCTCACATTTTCCAGTGAATCTGAGTCGTCCAACACGCTGTTCAAGAGCAGCAACTTCTGCGTCGTCCACGCCGCGCTTACAAGACCTTTTTGCATCTAATTTAAATAACAAATACCTTAAAATTCAACTAAAACAAAAAGTTATTTTTGCGATAAAAGTTACTCTAAAGATAACGATACGTCTCTCAGACGTATGTTGTGTTTATTTATGCTTATTTCTCAAAGAAAACATAACTTAACGCACAAAAAAAGCCCACACCAACAAGCTGATGGTAACGACCGAGATAATTGAGCGCGAGAAAGTTGTATGTTAACAAATGTGAGAGTTGGAGCACAAAGTTGAAAAAGCGTACGTCTCGTACCTTATCTATCTAGGGTTAAGCTCGCAAAAAATTCGCAGATGAAATATATTAAACTTGGAAGATAATTGATTGTTCTAGAGAACTATTATGATATTATGTCTAACATGTGTTATCATTTTTTGTAAGTCTATATAAAATTCTAATTCATAAATGAACTAATGATTTTAAGGTCACTTTAATCTTTCCAACTTAATCGATTTTATAGATGAGTTTACCAACATTTTCCCATAGAATGTAAAAGTTCTTACCTTCGGCATTATTTCCCTTTTTTTAATTTTTCAAAAATATATATTTTTGTTACGAAAACTTTTATTAGAAGATGTCACAAAATTCACTACACATAAAGGTTTTCTGATAACTGGTTCAGAAATCGTAATCAAAACAACTGTTAAAGTAACAGAAATTAAATTTTTTTGAAAAATTTAAAAAGCATGTTTACTTTGTTATATTTTTTATTATATTAACGCAAAAAAAAATAAACTTTGCAAAAATTAAAATTTTTTACTTTTAGCCAAAAAATGGGGGAAAATTTCATATAGTGCGCTGTTGTGGTGTGAATATTTCCACGATGATGATACTAAACAAAAATTACAAAGCACTTTGATATGAATCACGCGTGATCTGTCAAAAAAGGCATATTGAAAATCAAACATTACGATGAATCACTTTTCATATGAGATGTATTGGTCTTAAAGTGATTTTAGGGAGACAGGATTTGTATGTGTCATGGCAAAGTATTTATTACAAAAGTTATTGCAGTTAAATTTAGCAAAATTAACATTTATAAGAACGTTTTGGTATTTTCGGGAGTCCTTTTTGTATGGGAGCTACGGTTAAATTTGAACGGGTTGTAATGAAATGTGGTAAAGAGATTTTGAAATAAATATTTTTGTCCCAAATTACTAATATAATTTAATGGTTACTGAATACTATTTCGCATGGAAGTTTATATGGGGTAGCAAATCATACTGGTAAATTTCGTGATGATCGGTCCATAATTTACCATAGACCCCATATAAACCCATATCGCGAAAAACAGCTTAGTACGCCTAAAACCGCAATAAAAAACGCTAGCATACTTAAATTTGGTACGTCACAGTTTTATAGGACCAGAAATCACACTGTAAAATTTTTTAAAGATCGGTCCATAATTTACCGTAGGCCCCATATAAACCCTACTCTCGGAAAACAGTTTATTGCGCCTTAACCAAATAAAGCCCACTTTGGGAAAATAATTAAATTCGCCTAAAACCATAACAGATATAGATTCATATGGCCAGAAAAAATATCATGCAATTTTGTGAAATTCCCTGTTAACACAAAAACTAATTACACTGCTGTATTAAAATTTAATCTAATTTATTTTTTGTAATACCAATACAAATAACCCTCCTAAAAATTATTTTAGTTCGGCTAAAACTTTTACGAATCATGATATTTTACTCAAGCCAGTTCAAAGTTCTATCAAGAAACGCATAAAATTTTCTTGTTGTCGGTCAATAATTTAATTCTGGTCTAAACCGCAATCAATTTTAATGCTGACGTTCGTTTTTGTAAAGTTTAGCTAATAATATATATGTATTTACAATAAAGAGCCGACTTCTGTAGGTGGAGGGTATCAAAGATTCGGCACAGCTGAATATAGCACTCTAACTTGTTTTGAATTATTTTCCCCCGCTAAATAGGCATTTTTCCCCAGTGTGCTTCGTAGTCCAAAAATACACTTTATTTTGGTAAATATCACTACTGTATTATTCGATTTTTACAACTGTCATGAAATTTGGTTAATTTTTGTAAAAGTTATTGCATATTTTGTTCAAAGGATACTTGACAGGACCAAAAGTCCTTTTCGCAATTACGGTATAAAGTGATTCGCGAAATGCGATAAGTTTATACATTTTATTTGAATAATATAGAAAATACAAAAATTTGTACTTTTAAGAAAATGACCGATTTCCTTGGACCGATTTTTTCAATATTTTAATTTTTCTTAACTAAAGTAAATGGAACTACTGTACGACATTTCATAAGTCTGCTTTATCTCCTTCTATTTTTCTCCCATCATTATATGGGAAGAAAGCACTGTGCGTCGTAGTCCAAAAACTACACTTTATTATAAAAAATAAAACAAACTCAGGACAGCTTTTTTTGCACCCCCATGTACGTGGGTCGACGTAATACAAGAAAAATTTTGTTAGCTTAACACAATAGACAAAATTTTGAGAATATGTCCAAAACTGGCATAAACATTAAATATTATAATCGTAAATTAATGAATGGTCGTCCCTTGCAGGGATAAATGGTTCGATAGATGTTGGTTCTCTCTCTACGTACGGACGTAGATATGGATGTTTATAAAAATGTGCCGTTTATAGAGTATGTCCACATTATGGTGTGTTAATTGAATTTCATTACATGCCGTCAATTAAACACATGCATGAATGGGTATTGTAGAACTCAATCAGTAATGACATTCTGAATTTCCCCCCCCCCTTATAACGACAATGCAGCAGCAAATTGAATAAGACCAGAAGCAAAGGCCGAGGCAGAAGTCAGTTTAAAAAAAATGTGTATATAAAATAAAATGCAACAACATGCAATTGTGTTTTGTACAAAGTAGAGAAGTTGTAGAGATGTAAAAGAGTGACTTTATAAAACTGGTAGCAACTGACTTTATGGCATAGTAAAAATATTTTGACAAAAAGTATGTTGACACTTTATAAGTTATGAAACAACAGGCTAGTAACCAGTAATGTACAGTAGCACAGTGGTCTTAGAATCAGGTGAGTACCCGCTTTCTATTCCTTGATATCTTCAGGTACTTTTTCAAGACGAGACATTTCAATTCTCGGATTATACTTGCATGAATAAAAGTTACACAACACAATTATATAAATATTAGAGCCAGCCGTTCAGTTAAGTGCTTACAAAACAAGGAAATAAGGGGATTATTTTGTAAATACCTTCACATTGCGTTGAGAAATTTTTCACATAAAATAATAATTTTTAAGTGAGGTGAAGTGTTTTACAAAATACCCCCCTAAATAAGATAAAGCTTGCAAAAGCGTTATTATCTACGCAGAAAAAATAAAAACTGATTTCATTAAATAAATTTGTGATATTAATTAAAAAACTAATTAAATTTGCACCAGTAAACCAATTAATGGTATCAATCAACGTTTCATTCACCCGATTATATGTTTAATTCGCATTATTATACGTTTAATTCACTTGATTAATTTTTTAATTAAAACTGATTTAATTTTGATTAATGCTTTAATTGGTTAACATTTTGCCTGAATCTGTTATCTAGATACCAAAATGTAAATCCATGTAGAACAACTTTTGCCAACTTTTGTAAGCGATTTATTGATGCAGAGGATACCACAAACTAATCAAAATACTCATCAAGTGCTGTGTTAGTATTAATGAAAATGTGTTTGTGTGAGACCGACAACGCACAGTGGCGCCATTTGAGTTTTTTCGTTGCAAAAATCATATCTTTTGAACCGAATAAGATAATTGAACAGTTTAAACAGCATATGATAGATAACTGTTCAGCCTATGAAATGAGCGTTTGGAAAGGGTGCTACGCTTTGTAGGGGCCTACTTATGGGTTATCAAAGTTAAAATTAGTAGAAAAATCAATTTTATGGTAACTAAAAAAAATTTTTTTTACATTTTTAGATTGTTTTTATTTTTTTTCTTAAGGGTTTTATGTTTTAAATTATTACCCAACAAATTAAAAAAAAATTATTTTTTTTTTTAAATTTATTTTTTCAATTTTCTGTAAAATATTCATCACAATTCGTAAGAGAAGGTATATCTAAAAGACTAACCATTTCTAAACTATAATTATTTTGTAACTCTATTCGTGACTTCACATGCCGCAGGGAAGAAATAAGTGGATCGGAAGATGCTGCCAACATGTTGAAGAGGTCCTCATTTTGCCTCACCCTTGATGCTTTGAATGTGTTCTGCAATCTATATTTTTTATAAAATTTGTTAAGAGACTCCTGTGCTTCTTCAGAAAGCTCTCCAATTGGCAAAGACTGGTAATCAATTATATCTTTGCCATGCGCCAATATTTTATGGACGGTCGGGGTCAACTTCTTCTGTGGATACATTTCTGCTAAAAGAGATGCAGTTTTCGACGCATATTCTCCATATTTTGTAGAATTGACATTTTCTTTGCAGTTTAAAACATCCAAGATCGTTCCCAATCTTTTCACGATTTGATTGTCAATTCCAATGATTCTAGTTACTGCCTCATCATTTTCAAAAAATCTCCTAGAAGTGTTTCCATCGTTTGAGTTACCGTATCCGTGCTTGGGACAGTCTACTTTTAGTCCAACGTGTTTAAAAAAAGCATCCTGTATTTGCTTCTTTCTGATCTTTTCCTTATCCTTTATTGATGTATTTTCATCGAAGTTTTCCTCCTCTTGTGGTAGGGTATATGCCAGTTTTAGCAAGAATTCCATACACCTTATCCTTGCGTGCAATGGTGACATTCCATATTCGTAATTCTCCTCATTTGTAGAATCGTTTAAATTACCAAAGTTCTTCTGACAAATAATAATATAAAATCGATAAAAAAAATATAAAAATAAAACGAAAAAAGGGGTTTAAATAGGTTTTTGCTAAATTTTTACCTCCAATATAATTCTGTCTATATATATGTATATGATAACTAATTGAAATATGTTATAATTAAGCAGAAAAAGATACTAATCTTAAACTCTTTACAACTAATTATATAAAATTGAGATGTAACATATTATATATGAAATAAATTGAATTGAATTGAAAAAAGTTCTTCTGACTCTTTTTGCAAATCGGGCATGACATTGTTGAGGTTGTTCCTGTCAGTTCGTTTACGACTTTTCCGTCAACCATGGTCAGGTGGAACTCGTAATTGCATTTAATATATTTTCCTTCTCCAATTTGCAGCTTTGTAGGCTTAATCTTGCTTATTTGTTCTTTAATGTCCTTCACCGTAGTCCTTATGAGTTCTGCCGATTCCCTTGCAAACTGAAACATTATTGGTCGGCAATAATGCACTGATGACGGACGTGGATTTTTCCAGTGTAGGGAATCATCCGATTTTAGCCGCAAAGGAACAACAGATGCCATAAACATATTTCCGTCCGATATTGTAGCGTCATCGGGAGATATCCTTTGCTTATAAACGCTTTGTCCGGATGATCCATCGCAGCCTCATTTGCTGATCAATGTCAACTTCTCAGGAAGAATTTTCACTTCCGTGAAAAACTTTGGTGTGGTTGACTTTCTAAACAGTTCAAATAATTTTAAATTGTACAACGCCATGTTTTCAGTACTTAAATTGCTAAATGGTTTCAGTAATTGTTGCGCCAACTTTCAGGCGTAGACTAATCCAGGCATTATGCTTATTTTGCAATATATAGGCTTATGCTACCATGCCTAAAAATTTACCTCTTCCCTGCATACATATGGATTTAGGCTGAATAATGCAATTTTGATATTATGCACGTGTCCAAATAAGATTTGTGCCTACCTGTAGGGACCATAAGTCAATATTGTTCCTGACCATTTGTACGCCAAAGTATTGTTTATGTGAGGTACGTACCTGCTAATTTCAATGAGTAGTTTTTTTCAAACTATTAGATCAAACTACTGTCAGTCAAAACATATAAGGGATGGACGCCATACAATTTCTGCAACCATGTCTTTTTAAACTTTTTTACCTCTAGAAGCCAAACGGGCACGTACGGGCAGATAAAACCTTTTGAATTATGTAAAGAAATAATCAAAGAACAGGTTTTGCAAATATGGCAAATATAGAAAAATATAGTTTTTTTTTATTTTCCGTCAAAGTTGAAAAATAGTGAAAAAACGGATAGTTTTTAAATAGTGATTTACCAGGAGAAACACAAAGCAAACAGTTAATTTTTTTTTATCATTATACATTTAATAAATACATCAATCAATACAAACAAAAAATAAGGCGATTCGTTACCTATTTTTCGTGATATTACACCTGAAATCGCAACAAATTGACTAAAAATTGTGTGTTTTTTTGAAAACCGAAAGTCGGTCAACTTTGAACGGTTATATCTTCTAAACTAAAAATGTGATATTATTAAGAGTGGCATATTTGAAATCGTTGAAAAGTTTCCTATAACATGGGTTTATTCAAAACTTCGTCGGCATTCATGAAAATTTTGATTTTTGCAACCTCGCTTGCTCTACGGGCGCCACTGTGCAACGTTCACGGAAAATCAAACCAATTTAGATCAGTGTTCGAAACTAAGCCGAACATTATTTAGCGTACGGTATACACACACAAAAGATATCTATTTTTTTACTGTTTATGTATAGGTACACAACACTTAGTACACAGCAGTTAAAAGCGTGCATAATTTTTTTTAATTAAGTAACAAACATTATGTAGTGTTCTTGTTTTTTCGTTATAAAACAGTACAACTGTAGTGGTTCTGTAGTCATACAGTTAATTTTAATGTTCTATAATGTTTTTAAAAAAAAATTTTAGCGACGCTTCCCACTAGTATTGTTGTTTTGGCTTGGCAATTTGCACAACCACCGCACGAATAATCTGTGTGTGTGTGTGTGTTTGTATACATGTTTTGTTTTTGGTAAAAAAAAAGGTTTGGCTGTTTTCGTTTGGTTGTTTTTGTAAAAAAAATTTTGTTGTTTACCGTGCAAACGGACTCTTAGCACAAGTCAAGGCGAATTCAACTACAGGTGATGTCGAAACGCCATCTGATTTTGACAGTTCGAGCTACTTTGATTTGATTTGTTAGTGTTTTGTTAGGAATGGTTGACATTTTGGACAGTAAACACTAACAGTGCAATGCAAAAAACCCTGTGTTGTTTTTGCTGTTTTTGGATTGTTGTAGTATCGACACCACCTTTAGTTGAATTCGCCTTGGCACAAGTGAAACGAGCAATGTGACCAGACCTTATAAATTTTTACAGCTAAATCTGGCATTAGACATGGCCAAAAAATGCTAACACTGATTTTAAAAAAAGATAAAAAATTTTTTTTAAAGATTTTTGTTAAACATTAAATACCAGTATGAAACATTTTAGTGACTCATTTTAAAATTAAAAAATAAAACTAATAATTTAAACAAGAGGGTAGATTTTGGTAAGGCATCTGATACATATAAATATTTAGCACCGAACTCCCCTGATACATGCAAAATTTAAACGATTTTATTTATATGGCTATACAAAATTTTTAGATTATTTTATTTCTTATGGTTGAAAGTTTACATTAACCCTGTAGAATTTTTTTCTAAATAGTACAAAGTGAAATTTCTTTGTACTTTTGTATCGTAATCAGCATTGCCGTTTTGGTTAGTTTTAACTGGGTTACTTTTTTTTTACAAAGTGTACTTGTGTCCTTTTTTGGTTACTTTTTCTCTGAAAAATAACCCATTTTTTGGGGGTTAGACGGGTTAGAAGTTTTGCATTTATAGTTTTAAAACCTTCGCACTTTTTTACCAATTTACTCATACTTTTTAAAACTTAAGCGAATCAGTTTCTCTTTCCAGTTGAGTGTTTTAATTTACGTTCAAGAAAAAAGCTAATTACAATTTTAATGAGCCGAAAAATATGGTTTTCATTATAAGTTGTTTTCTTGATGACGTCTTGAAAATAAATTGAATGCAGCCTACGTCACAGCTTTAAATTTTTGTGAATTTAAACAAGCAGTATGTGTAAAAACTCTTGAAAGCAACAGCTGATCAAGTGTCTGCATGGTAAATACTACCATTACCTGCTCCGCTTTTCTGGACTAATTATAATTCACTCAACAGTTTTACTCCTTGTCATTCATATTTAAAAGTTTTTTTTATGTAACCGATTGTCAATTAAGCCATATAAGCTATATATACTTTGAAGTGTAAATCGCCACTATCAGGGGTATCTCTTTCTCTATTGCTATCGAGACAATATGAAACCTGTAGCCCGTTTCTGTATTTCTCGCATCGTAAAAATGAATTATGACAAAAACAGTGAAATATGAAACAAAAAATGTTTTTTTTCACATAAGTGTTTCTGTATCTTTACTTTGGGAGAATTATCTGTCATTTAAATAATTTTCCAGCAGTTATTGGAAGGATGTGAGAAAAAGTGTTTCTGTATCAATATTTTACCAAAAGTTTTTCATAAGAACTGTCAAAATAAGTCACATTTGAAATTGATGCGAGAAAAATGTATGTATGTATGTACACAAGAATGTGTATTATTTTTTTTTTATTTGAAGAGAAAGAATTTTAATGATTGAACTAAATAAAACACAATTGCTATATTTTGTTACACCCAATTTACATGACGAATTTTATTTTATTATTAAGCCTATTGTACTTACTAGACCATCAGTAACATACTGTAAATATTTTATAAAAATCGATCTAGAGGTGTAAGTGTCCTGAAAACATGCTTCTCTATAATATTTTTTTTACTGAAGTGCAAAAAAAAATATGTAGTATGTATTTTTAATTCAAAAATATTTTGCTTACCTTTTCTGGATTTTGGTTACTATATTTTTACATTTTGGTTAACAATTTTTGGTCGTGGCAACACTGATCGTAATATCAAAGGGCAAATAAAATTTACAATCAACATGATGTGGGGATTTCTAATATTCACTGAATATTCTATTCTTTTTTTAACAAGACAGGTAAAATGTTTCTTAACATAAGAATTGTCCCTTTTCATACGAAATCATTTTAGGTACAACTGTTTTAAGTCAAAATTTATTATAATTTATAAAAAAAAAATTAAGTAAAATCAATAGAACTATTCGTCCAAATTTTTAAAATAAATAATGCTAAAAATATTTTCTAAAAATGCTGAATAAAATGCCAAGTGCTAAATGAAAATTGTGCAGTTAAATAAAAAAAATTAATGCCAAATTTAGCTGCAAAAATGCCAAAATGGCCACACTGGAAACGAGCGCTAATCAATATGCTGAACCGAACAGAACGAAATTTGTAGTTTCGAAAAATCGAGCGTAATGAAATGTTCTCATCTTTATGTTGATTTGAATGACTACAGTATTTTTATTGTAAACGAAGATCACACACAGAGAAAGGTTTTTTTTAAGGTATTTACTACGAAAACACTATTAGAGTTGGGGGTGGGGGGGAATGCTTAAATTAAGCAGATCGTAAAAATATTGGGGCTAAGCAGAGCCCTTTCTAGTGGCACAAAAACCAGTAGTCGCAGAAAAACTTTTTTATTTGTTGTTAATTTAATCATGAATCCAATTTCAATTCTTTGTCTTTTAATCTTATTAATATCAAATTTTATATATTAAAAATTTCTTTCACTGTAATTTTTTATAATTTACAATTCACTCTACTTAAGTTTTGTTTAATTAAACTTGAATTGAAATTCAGTATATGAATCGGTATCGATATCGGCGATATTTATGTTTGACTACCGGTATCGTATCGGCTAAACGCCGTATCGTTACATCACTAGTTTAAACCCAAATACCAATGAGAAAGACCCTGAAAGCATGGGGTTTGCCCACTACCTGGGATGAAGTAAGGCGTGTTGGCGGGTGTACTTAAGTGATTTTACTTTACCAAAAAAGCTATTTTGAATTGGAGGCAAGATAGCTCCAGCTCCCGGCAGTAGTTTATAAAAATTTTCCACTGAGTCGTTGCTTGTTCGCGCCTTATGTTCACTCAGTGTTCAAGGCCACGGGCGGTAAGGCCATAATGGTAAGTGCTCCAGTTAGTCTTTAAAATTTCTTTAACGTCGGGTTGATCATATGAACTTTATTCGTTCCTATATTTCTGTTCCAAAATGGAAAAGTAGCTTATATCGAATATTGTAATTTCGAGATATCCTCAGTTTAATTAAAGTTTTATAAGAGTATGATTAAGCTTTAAGTCTGTATATTAACGTATTACTAACAACTATAATAGAGGCTAAAAGTTAAAAAAAATTAGATTTTACTTCTTTTCTACTTGTAATAACTCAAGTTTATCCTATATCGTTGCTCTTCAATATGACCACAGATTTAGTGAATAATTTCGGATATACTTTTTTCAAGGATTCTATATTTTTGCAATTAAAAGTTTTGAGACTTTTGAAAGCCATCACAAGTATTTTATTATCCAATAAATTGACTCTTTTAAATTCCTACAACATTTTTGTCTGCGTAGTTGCACAAGCAGTTTGGAGATTTTAACAAAAATTGACAAGGTAATGAGATGGCAAATGGTCGATAAAACAATATTTTGCCTTTTGCTTTTATTTTTACCGCTTTTTAGCCATTTTTATCTTATTTAATTTTTTTTTTATTTTTTTTGCATGTAAGTGCTCTCAGTTCGATTTCAATGCAACAACTTTAATGTGTTTACATGATAACAACAACTATTGCAACAAAAACTTTAAATGGAAATTGTGCAACAACTACGTTTAAATAAATATAAATTTTTTTTTCTTTTGTTTTTTTTTTTTTGTAAAAAAAAATTTGAGTGGCGCTTAAACAGGTGAATTGGACACACACAAACAGATTTAAAAGCTGGAGAGGGCAAGTTGTGAAATAAGCAAAATAAAATTTAAATATTTTATCCGAAAGCATAATACTAAAAAGCGTTTTTTTCACTGTTGTTTTTTATGCAACAACCAATCAATAACCAAATAAAAAAAAAGACATGAATAAATAAACTGTCGCGTTTCATTTTTGTTACTGGGAGTTTTTGAATGTGAATAAAATGATAAAAATTTCCGGTAGATCACAAAGTTGTAAAGCCTTTAGAGCTTTTTATTAATTTTAAGTTTAGAGTTATTTAACGAAATTAATTAGATTAGTGAGATTATATGTTACTGTGTACACTAGAGTGGGTCAATTTGTATTTATTAAAAAAAAAAGTCAATAAGCGGTTATTAAAATCGTAATCCACGACGAATTCTAAGAAGGTTTGCCCAAGAAACCTCAGGTCTGCAATCAAAATCGAGCCTTTAAAGACAAACTTTTCTTTTGGTATTTTATATATTTTTTAATGTGTTAAAATTAAGATAAAAAAAGCAAAAATATTCGAAATGATCCAAAAATTGGAATGCTTTTTATGTTAAGTTCTGTTACCTGTCCGCCCATAAAAATTAAAACTAACAATTTTACGATGTTTTCAAAATATCAAGCTTTTATTACTTTCATCTACCGCAAAAGCATATTTGGGTTGTTCACGGAACAACCCAACTGGTTATCAGGTTATATGGTTATTTGGTTATATTTACAAAAAAGAAAAAAAAATTTATTTGAATTATGATTAAATATATTGTGTTGCTGTTAATATAACTACATAACCATATAACCTGATAATCCACTTTTTGTGAAAAATCCAATTGTACACCCAGAGAAAAACTATGTTTAAATATGGTCACCTCCAACAAAACTATTTTTAAATAAAATTGTAAACATACTATGGTTAATTTTTACCATATTATTGTCATCGACAACCATATTATGGTTAAATTAGTCCTCCATGGTTGCCTCCGAACATGTTTTGGTTAATAATAACTAAAATATGTTTAACACTTATAATAGCATGGTTGATTTTCAACCAAAGAATGTTGCTCTTGGAAAAGAGGAAAATACTATTGTTAATTTAAAAACAAATTATTTTAATATCTAACCATAACATGTTTAGAGGCAACCATAATATGGTTGTGGCTTCTTGATGGAGGACTAATTTAACAATGATATGGTTGTCGGTGACAATAATATGGTTAAATGTAAACATAATAGTTAAACATTTTCTTAAAAAATAGTTTTGTTGGAGGTGACCATATTTAAACATATTTTTTTCTGCGTGTAGTTAACAAAATTTTTTATATCGAAATTATATCTAAAAGGAAAAAATTAATACACTTTTTATTATAAAGGTCTTGCTTGCTGTTTATCGTAGGTGTTGCGTTTCGAATTTCAACCGTGACTGACAAAAGAGTTCGACGTGAAACGCTAGTCAGTAGTTGCACAAATCGCTCGGTTCCTTGAATGTGTGGAGGAGTTTGTGGATCCGGAAGCGGTGGATCGTCAAATTGTGGCGAATAAACAGTCGATGGCATGTGTAAAAGAAACTGTGTGGCTTTTTAATTTTAAATTTAAATTGTCCGTGTACCATTTAATGATAAGTTTTGCTTTTTCCCATGATAAAATGTCAATTTTCATTAAAAGCTTTTTCCCAATAAAATATTTTCTTGTTTTGCGAAGCACAACAAGCAATTGCAATATAGTGTTTTATGATAAATATTTTTGGTAACATCATTAACAAATAGTTATGCAAAAGGTGACAATACTGGCACTTTGGTAATATTTTTACCTGTTCTATAAACTGCTGGGTAATTTACGTACTGCAATATAGAAATTTACATTATAAAAATTTTTGACATGACAGGTATAACAAATAAAACTACAATAGCTACAATATGTTTCCAGCTATTTGATGGGACACTTTGAATGTATGACCGTGTTATCTGATCGTTCCAGTGATGATGATGATGAATTTTGTTTCATGTATTTTTTTTTTCATACATCAATTTATTGTTACACGATTTTAATGTTGAGGTAATGGTTTTACATGACGTTGTTTTTTTTTTCTCGCGTTATTGTTATTATTAATGTTTTACGGATTAAGTAATAAATTATAAACAGAAAAGTTTTAAATAAAATTGCAGATTAAAATCATAAAACGTGAGTATTTTTAACTTATTGCAGATTAGAGAAGCAATAAAAATGTTAGATGACGTTAGCTGCCTCCTTCATCGTTACCATTTTGTTTACATTTAATCCCATAGGGGAAAACGATTTTCGGAAAAATTTATATGTTAATAAAACTTACGATCGTAAAAGTCTTATGAGCGTAACCCGAAGTATGTGACAGCGATAATAAAGAAAGTTTTTATATTGAAGTCTAAAGGCCCAACCATGATATGCATGAAGTCGCTTAAGTCAACTTAAGCAACTGTGCGAATACATATAAAACATAGGTGGCCAATTATAATATACTTAATGAAATTTTTCGTTAAGGTTCCTTAAATTTCATTTGCTTAAGCAAAGTGCCAAACTGAACGCACATTCCGTACGGAATTAGCTGTTTGTGCATTGCTAAAAAAAAATAAAATAAATTGAATTGAATAAATAAAAATAAGAAAAAAGAAAAAGAGGAAGTTTACATATTTTAATTTTGTATCCATTTTTTATTAATAAGTATGCACAACAAACACCAATTTTTTGTTTTAAAAACGTTGCATGCAAATTAATTAAAACATAAAATAAAAAAATACAGGGCTATAACTTTTGGTACTTTTTAATTTGAGGTAATCGCAAGAAAACAAAATATTGCACAAATATGCAATACGGATCTTAAGTTTATGTAAGTACATTATGACCACCTAAATGTTTTTAATTAATTTGCTAATGCACTTGACAGACTTTTCGTTGATTTTTGACAGTCCCTTAAGCTAAATTATGCATGTTATGGTTGGGCCTTAACTCTTCCATAACGTGGTAGCTAAAGTGTTCAGTCGATTAATTCTTGCTCGATTAATCGAACAATTTTAGACGATTCATTGTTCGATTCATTTAAAATTGCTGATTTCGATTAAAGGATTAATCGAAGAATTTATGCCGATTAATCGAATAGCAATACATATATGTTTTTTCTGTTAAATGTATAATGTTTTAAAGTTTTAAGTAAAATAAACAAACCAACGTTGGAATTAAAAAAAAAACAGTCATGTTTGATGAGTAATTCATATACATGGGCGTACTGCTTGCTGAAATAATGCAGTAATCCGTTAATTTTACTTATTATTGAAACAAGTGCAAAAAAATATTTTTAACGCGGGGCCAAACGTTCAATAATCACTTTCAAGTTGGTCGCAAAAACTACTTTTGAAAACTTCTTTAAATCTGTGAACACACTTTTTGGATTTCAACAATTAATGAAAAAATAGAACTCAGGGTAAAATTATGCACAGATTACAAATGAAACAAATTACACATGGGCTACACATGCAAGTATAAATTACACACAATATGTGTATTTACACTCAGATTGGCAGCACTCACAGCAAAAAAAATGTTGCCCCAAGTAAAGCATTAATCAAAAATAAAATCAGTTTTAATTTTTTTTTTTTTTTTTTTTTTATTTTTTTATTATTCCTACACTAAATCCCGCGAAGCTTTTTGCTTGTCTGCAGGAGACCAGAGTCTCTGGCGGGAATTGAACCCGCAACCCCGGTACTGATAAACTAGCTCACTACCAGCTAGCCTACCGGGGCACCCAAATTAAAAATTTAATGAAGGGAATTAAACGTTTAGTCAATTAAATTAAACGTTTAATTGTAACTATTAATTTGTTTACTGGTGGAAATTAATAGTATCAATTAAACTTTTAATTCACTTGAATTAACGTTTAATTTTTAAGTTTTCCCCAGCCGATTGATGCTGGGGTCCCGCGAGGAAGCATCTCGGGCCCTCTTCCTTAAACTTCAACTTTTCCAAGCGTACCCTACACCCGTCAAACTAACAGGACTATATATTTTTTCAATTGGAAATTTGGGTGAAGCAATTGAAGACACATTTCAATAAGTCAGCACTCACTTTGAGTCGTTACCCATGCCCCATCTATAAATATCAATAACCAAATAATACCTCAACATTAGCCTGTAAAATACATCTACATAGACTGAAGTTTTACATAGAAATACCATATAGAGGCTAAATTAATTCAACCGAAACTTAAAGCAATCCAAAAAAGCTAATTATTGGAATAAATCTTGTCCTTAGTCTGGACTTTAAACTTCTACTTTACAACCGTATCGTAAAGCCAATCTGGTGCTTCGGTATTCACTTACGGGGGACTGCCTACGCCTCCAACATTGAAAGTAAGTTTTCGTGGTTAGCTTTACGTTTAAAATCCAAAGGTGCCAAAACAAACTTCTCTCCGTATAATCACTGCCGCACCCTGGTATGTTAAAAACTCGAATATCACAAGGATCTCAATGTGCCATTAGAAAACACTTTGAATACGAAATCCTCGAGCTCAAAATATTTTTAGTGATGGTGGCCACAACTTTCTGATATAGATAGATACTGCAGGACGTAACATGAATCGTGATAAGCAACATTTTCGTCCGCCAATCACAGAAAACATTAAATATTTTCTCTAATCACCAAATTTATACCAAATTTATAATATCCAGCAAACAATTTGTTGATTTTGCACCTATTACCAAAATGATTATATTGATTACTAAATATTGTAAAATTGTGAAAAAAAATTTTCAGTAAATGATATTTTTAATTTTTATTAAAAAACTGATCAAAAAACTTTGCCATTTCAAACAATGTGTTAATTTATTTAAATAAATATTGACAATTCCCAACAACAATTTTCCATGCTTAAATTATTTTATTTTAAACGAAAAAAGTCAATTACGATTTTTTGTTATTTAATTAAGATTTTAATTGAAAATTTATATCAAAACAACTAAAATATTAATTAAATCAAAATTAAATTTTTAATTTTCTTTCAACTAAAAAAATAATTGATTCAACTATCACATTAATTTAATTTAAATACTTTTTAAATTAATCTTTTTTTTGTTGATAAACCCCTTTTTTTCTGTGATGACAGGAAAATTTCTAAGGAGTTAGAATAAAATTTGATTAATTATATTTAACCCTGGGATTCTCAGTAACTTTTTACCACTAAGTTCTCCTCTTGGTCTGGCCAGACCACAATTAGAACAGCTAAAAACCCCAATTAAATAAAAAGTAAATAAATAAAATTGTTTTTAACGGCTCTTTTTACTTTAGATAATATGAATTTATTATATAATTTTATTATTTCATTATTCCCACAGCTGAAAGTTTTGCATTTGGTTTTTGTAGTTAAATTGAAATATGCGCATCAGAACACATTATTTACATATAGAATTCACGTTTCTATTTTTTTGATATTTTGTTCCATTTGAAAAATATTGCAAGCAAAACAAAGTTGGTCTGGCCAGACCAAGACTGTAATCCTAGGGTTAAACGGAAAGAAGATATATAAAATATATTTGCCGTATTTACAAAACCCCTTGTATCGATGTACCAATTGTATATTGTATTTAAATACATAGTTCACCGTTGTTTTTTATACAACATACACTCGATAAAACGATACAAGGAGTTTTATGAATACGGACATTATGATTCCTGCAACCATTTTATTAACACTCGCAGTCGTTTAATGGTTAAATAAATCTTCAATAAAGAATTAACAACCATAATATGTTTGTATCATAACTTAAATGGGTCAAACTTACATTAATATGTTTACCCCTATTAATAGTAAAGTTGTTTGTCAAACATAACATCCCAGCAAAAAATTATTAAAAAGGGGATCGAGTTTGGAATTAAGCATTTAAGCCGGAATGACTTCTAAACTGGATTACCATATTAATTATTTTTACAAGACATGAGACTTAAATAATAAGTTCCTAGGAATTGATTATTTTCCTAACTATTTTAATCTTAAAAGAAGTTAGCAGTGATTTTTTTGTAGAAAATCATAACGCAGGTAATACATATATTCGTATACTTTTATTTTAATAATCACTTTTACAGTAAATATTTTCAGTCATTCTTATATATCTTAAAAAATTAATTATTTTACTACTTCGTATTTTTATGATCTAAAGTAATACGTTTGGTAATCGAGTGTTCAAACTTGGCAACCAAAAAAGTAAGTCATTATATGGCAAGCTGTTCTTTTCGTAATGTGTAATTTTTTGCTGGGATGTTGCTCTTGAAGAAAATGAGAAAAATGTTGTTGTTATGAGTGGTTAACAAGTTGTTGGTATTATAAAACATAACATGTTCGGAGGCAAGCATATTAAGGTTGTAGCATCTTGATGGAGGAACTATTTAGTCATATTATGGTTGCCGGTGACAATCATATGGCTTAAGTAACCATTTGATAAAAAAAAAATATTGTTGGAGGTGACCATTTCAAAAAATGTGTTTTCAATAATTAAATATTTAAAAAGAAAACTTCAGAAATTGTTTTGGAGATGCTTCACTTTGTTCAATATATTTTCTCCGTTTTATTAAGCTTTTATAATAGGTATGTTCCCGTACTCAAAATTATGATTCGACGGGATCTTACCAAAAATCATAGCATTTTCGAGTTCGGGAACGGTCTTTGGTAACAATCGGTTCCCAATTTTAATTACCGAAACAAACCTTATATATAACATATCGTCGGTCACAGGTTGACAACTTTATTATATATTATAACGTTATTACTCTTTTACTAAACCGTGTTGGAAGTAAATAAAAAAAAACCAAAATTAGTAGGAGATATTTATTGTAAGATGGTGTAAAGAAAACAAAGGTATTGAAATAATTTCAGATTAAAAAAAAATTAAAATAAATAATACGAGTTCACAATTTCAAAAAATTTAAAAGTGAGTTAAGAGTTGTCAACCTGTGACCGACGATATGCCTTTCATATATTTGATTAAAATTTTCAGATTTAAAATACAACAAAAACGCTGTGCGATATACATTTTCTCCCTCAATAGAATACTTCTTAATTCACTGCAGGCGTTTTTTTTTTTAATTTTTATTCTGGGTGTCCTGTGCGATATCTGCCCTTACGCCCTTATAGTCAGATAAAAAAACTTAAATCTTGAATAGCTTTAAGTTTGAAAGTTTTAAGATTTGTACTTCCTTAGCTTCCCAAGTAATTATGTTGTATCCTTCCATTATGATTACCAATTAAGTTCTATCATTTGACTTGTATTATATAATTTTTTTCTTTTTGTTGCTACTTTTCGTTAAGTAAAAAGTTCTTGAGAATCAGCTTTTCTTTTTTTATTACTTCTATTACGCTTTTAACTTTTTCTTTCTACTTATTCATACTTTATGACACTTGATGGGTTGCTACTTCTGTTGTCTCCTTTGTGTAACATCAACAATATTAAAGTGTTGGTTGGCGTTGAAGAAAGGTTTATTAAATTAATTAAGAAGTTTGTTGACCTTAAGAAATATTAAGGAAATATTATTTTTTCTAATTTACTTAACATTAAAGGTAATTTTGTTTTTATTTAATCTAATAAAATTCTGGTTATATATACCCTGCAGATAATACGACTAGTCCATACACGGGTGTAAAATATAGCCCATAAGGGACTAGCACTAGTCTAAATGTAGCCCAAATGTATTGAAAAACATGGTATATTTAACATTTCGATGTCTTAGGGCAGGACCATATAACCCAGCTCTGCATTACAACGGAGCAGTCTTTAAACTACTCCATGTTCCTACATTCTCCCAGTGGATTAGTTTTAAAACTACTGCATGACATAACTAAGAGGATTAGCTTTGAAGTCGTTTAAAAACGAAAACATGTCGCAAAAAACGAAGACATGTCGTTTAACTACAAACTCTGTTTTAACAATGACATGGTCCACGATTGCATTACATCGGACCATTTTGTAAGTAGTCCATTTTATCTCAAACGGATCAAGTAGTCCAATATTATTTACAGGGTAGAAAATGAATGCCCAAGTAAACTGGTCTAGGTTAATAACTTTCTCGACTGTTTATTTTATACAGTTATCACTTCAGAATCTTTTCGCTTAGGTTAGGTTAGAAAGGCTGGTGTGAAGCAAACTTCACACCCTCCCTCAGAGACCAATATGGTCCATTGTGACGCCTTAAATCTCTTAGCTTAGAAAAACAATTTGTAATTTATAGTGTCATTTCTAGTCTACTTTAACAATTAAACTTTATTTTATATTTGCTTTTTTTTTTTTTTTTTTTTTTGTTCCTAAATCAATTAATAAAGAAATAACTGAGATTTTTATTTTGTTTTCAATTCCGTGCAGCTTAATGACTCTTTGTAATAAGTTTTCTTAGCTTTACTTCTAAAATCTCTTTTACTACCATTCACTGTCTTTGCGAGTGTCTTAAAACATTAATAGAATTTGCCAAAGTTTCAATATGACACCATAAGCATAATGATAATAAAAAAAACGATGTGGCCAACAGAACAGAAAACCAACAGTGGGCTTTACGAATGGCAGAAGTTTTATAAATATAATTCTGCAATTACACCGTTTGCAATAGAAAAGTATTTAATAACAATAAATTACACTGTACTAGTTGAAAAGACTGACAGTCGGGGCACCTGGCGTTTTAACCTTAATCGGGTACGCTGAATCAATCCAGTGGTGCTATCACCAAAAAAATTATCAGTTGTTTTTTATCAATTAAAGAAATTTCTTAAAAAGTATTTCAATTTAATTAATGTGATAATTGAATCAATTATTTCTTTAGTTAAAAGAAAATTAAAAATATAATATAGATTTTATTAACATTTTAGTTATTTTGAAATAAATTTTGAATTAAAATATTAATTTAAAGCCAAAAACAAACAAATTGATTTTTTCGTTTAAAATAAAATAAACTTGCAGAATTGTTGTTGGCAATTGTCTAAACCTGAGCTGTATTTAATTAAATCAATTAACATATTGCTTGAACGGCAAAGTTGTTTGATAATTTTTTTAATTAAAATTAAAATATCATTTATTGAAAAAAAAAAATAAATTCACAATTTTTAATTTTTGCAATTTTAAGTAATCAATATAATCATTTTGGTAATAGATGCAAGAACAATAAATTTTTTTTTTGATTCTATGAATTTGGTGATTAGAGACAATTTTTAATTTAATAATTTTGTCTATTGAATAAACAAAAAAACCCGAAATTCCGCAATAAAATTAACTTTAGGTAAATAAGGCGGTTTAATGAGACTCTAAAATTTGGCCCCTGAGGCGCGCAGGATGCTCCTAGAGGGGTCAAACCAACCCACTGTTTTTCATCTCCATCATTTATGTGTAACATACCATCCCGATATCTTCATTCCTTAAGGAGGCTCTCATACAAAATTTTCAATACAGACTAGAATTATATTGAAGAAAAAGCCCCATTACTGCTCAGGAGTCGCCCCTAAGGGGATAAATTATATGACCGACCTCAATTAGTTTTTTTGGTCCTTAACATTTTCCCAAAACAAGTATGTTTTATTACCACTTCTTAGGGGGGGGCTCCCATACCAATATGGCGTTTAATGAAATTCTTAAGTTTAAATAAAAATTTTCGCCTTTTGTGAATAAAATCAAAAGTTGTAAACAGACTTTAATAATTTCTAGAATGTTTTGTTTGGAACTTCGATTTCTAGACGTATAGGAAAGATTTAAGAATTTTTAATAAACAAAAATTTCGAAATTTTGTTAAAAAAAACTTTAACTTTTTTTTATTTATTTGTTAAAGAACTTATTATTTTTTTGTTTCTAAAGCGCATTTTAAAAAAAATTTAGCCTTTCTTAAGGATAATTCGATTGGGGAATTTCTGTTTTTAAGTTTTTTTAATAGACTATTTTTTTTTTTGGAGTTACGCGAATATATCGAGCCTTTGCTGCAATAGAGGCAGAACTCAAATTTGAATTTTCTAGCACCTTAAGGTTTAATTCTTCTCTCTAGAGTTGAATATATAAGATATTTAAATGAAATTTTTGCACAATATGCAGAAACGATATGGCGATTAACTCAGCATTATAAGCTAGAAGGAGGCCTAATGTTCCTCTCGGGCTTTTGATCCAGTTTGATCAAGTTTTTGAGCTGTGTCTCTATTGCAGCAAAGGCTCGATATGTTGTGCAACCTCCTCCATTTTCGAAATAACGGTGTATATCGAAAGCAAGAGCTAACCTAAAAAAACATACCCGAATAAGGTTAAAAAGCCAGGTGCCCAACTTGTCACAAAAAAGTGTCAAATTCTAGTACAGTGTTATATATCACTTTGCTTACACTTTTTCTATTTTTTATGACTCCTCTGCCTCTCTCTTTCTCTCTCTCTCTCTATCTTTCTTTCTAATAAATTCGTTCTTATGTTAAGGAAATGGTGTAGTAGTATAAATATAATTTTATTGACCATAAAGACACTGTACTTTATAATCTATAGATATTGTAAAAGTGCATTAAAATGTATACCATAAACTAACTGCAACCACACACACTTTTACACAAAATAAAATATCCTTGAGAATAACACTTGGAACTTTTTTTCTTGCCGGCAGCACAATGGGTTGGAGTCTTAAAAAATTTCAATTTTTAAATGTGGCGATTTAAGGAAGCTTGAAGTGCTTTGGTTTTTGCTTATTGCGGAAGCACCTTTCGCTTGAAATTACACTATCGCTGAAAATTCAAGGTGGACTAGAGTTCAATTTGGTGCCACAGGAAGAAGTAGTTCCTTGGAGCTAAGGGATCTGGATCAGTTATTTGGGAGGTTCTTAAAACTGTTACCTTAATCCAAATACCTTATTCAGTCCATAATAGGTTGGGTTAAAAGAATAGTTAAACAAGGTCTGCCGAAGGATCTCTCTCGTGTTCCTATGACAATCGCATCTTCGCTTTGGAATAGTTGCCTCTTGCTTATTAATCTTAAACTCCAAAGAAAGTTGGTAAACGTATTGAATACACGCAGTGTTAAAAGCATTGTGTGCTTAGAAATGCCACAATAATACATGCATATTCTAAACTAGTGTTACCCAAAAACACACAATCACAATTATGTGCATTTGGTAGAGGCAGCAAAATACGAAGATACAATTTTGAGTAATTAAAAAAGATGCGTACCGAGATCTTTCTTCAACGATATCAGAATGGCAACTTATTTGATTCTCTTTGTTGAAGTGAAAATAAAACAACAGTCTGATCCATGAAACAATGAAAACAAGATAGTGCACTAAAATTAAAAAAAAACATTATTTATTCATAGTAGCAAATGAGCAGAAACATGAGGTGCGTTTGTTTACTTTTCCAGTAAAATCCAGTAGTTGAGTAAATTTTGGGCAATATGAAAATTTTACTCTCAAAAATGGCTCTTGCACAAAAAAGTAAACGAACGGAAAAATTGCAAAAACTTGCAGGTTAATTCAAACAGCTGTTAGCGATCAGCTTAGTGTTGTAAAATATGTGTTGTTTAGAATACCCAGTACATAATGTTTTTGGTACTTGATGAAATGCATTGTAATGATTATAAATTCGTAGCAAATTTATTTATTAAATGAGCTTCTGTGCAAGTTTTAAGACTTGTTTATTTTGTACATGACTTTTAATTTTGTTTCTAGTTGAATTACATACGAAACTACATCAATATTTGATTTTTGATATTTGGTACCCTCAATAATATGCAATAAGAAGTAATCATATATTCATTAGCTTTACATCTCTAAAATATTAATGTAAACAAAAACAAAAATAAGTTATATTGAACAATTAACACAAATTTTACCATGGATGCCAAAAAAAGAAAACTTAATATTTCACGCTCTCCCGGAACATTTGGGAAGGTACAAAGTGGTAAGTAAAATTGTTTAGGATGTAATAAATATTTTTGGTTTTTGTTGCACTTTTAATTCAGCTTTTGTTCTTTTAAATGTTTTTATTACAAATTGAATGCTTTTTGTTTGCTTACTTTTGTTTGTTTACTTAAATGAAACATATGTTTTTGTTTTCTACTGGTTTTTACTGGTAAAAATTTGTTCAGTAAAAATTTGCAGACTCTTTGCTTACAACTGTCACTTAACTCTCTCAGTAGATGCTCTCTTTTGCAAATTTTTGTGTAAGCGAACGCATTTCAGTAAAATCCAGTAAAAACTTGCGCAAATTTGTGCAAATTTTGGGGTAAACGAACGCACCTATGATCACACAAACACGTGTATATGCTATGCTGAATGTTTGTTTACATTTAATTCTCTTTACTACAGTTGCGTAAAAATTACGTCAAAATGAGAGTTAAATGTTAACGGACCTGCGCAATGCACTATCTTGTTTTCTTTGTTTCATGAGTCTGATCTGATAATTTTTAAATTGTTCCGTCTCAAAATTACCAAAATTGTACCAAATGTCGGCTTTAAAATAAAAAAGCATACATATTAAAAATTTATAACAGAATGAAAAATTATCAATAAATTTTAATTAATTTTCATGTGGTAAAAATTCCTTTCGTCATAAAAATAATTTAATGAAAATTTAATTTGATGAACTTTAGCCTGATTAAAATATCTAAATTTGAATTAAAAACCTTAAACAGTTCAATAAAATAATGACAATACTAATTGTTAAATAGCTGGGACACAAGCTCTTTATTTACATTTGTCATTCAAGTTGTGCTGATAAAAATGTCAACGAGAAAAAGAAAGACACAACATGAAAAACCGAAAAATGTACGTTGGACTTCAAGAAGAATTCTTGACAAAAAATATGAAAAACAGAAGTAAGGATGAACATGTTAATTAATTAAAATAGATTAGCATTCAAAAACAAATTTCGATCTACCAATTTGGCTTAAAAATTGATGTTTGGCTAATGACTAGCACCCGCCTTTGATGGCGGTGAGTCTTAAGACGGCAAACCCCTTTGAGGAGATTGTGTGTTTATAATTGAAACATGCCGGGGCAACCTGTCCGTGTAAACCTGGGTTCAATTCCCAGCTCAGTCAAGAATGAAAAGTTATCAATAAATTTTAATTCATTTTCATGTTGTAAAAATTCCCTTATTAATAAAAATAATTTAATGAAAATTAAATTTAATGAACATTAACCTGAATAAAATATTACAAATTGGATAAAAAACCATAAACAGTTCAATACGATAACGACAATACTAATTATTAACTTATAACACATTTTTATTCAACAGAACAAGTAAGAAATTGTAGTCAGACAAGCTTGACCATTTGATACCCAACACCACAATATATAAAGACAAATTTTCTAGAGTTAACCCTATTTAGGACTCATGGGCAATCATGGGCATGCCAGAACAAAATTATATTAGGAAATAAATATTTATGTAAACCTTGTTTGTTCGGTATATTATTTAGATATCTTAATCTATATGAGATTTGTTTGTCCTAAAGTGATTTTAGAACAATAGCAACATACTAATATGTATGAAGGCACGAACACTACTCCGGAAAAAAGTTTATATGGGGCCATGTGAAATAATGGACCGATTCTAACCATTTTTTTTTTTTTGAAACCAATGTACAAAATTTCATAAAATTACCTTAAAATTACGACCTGCAGTTTGCGCACAAGGTGACATGGATAGATAGATAGAAAGGTATTCTGACAAAAGTGGCGATTTGGAGACACTTGTTTCCTGACTTCCTACAGGGATACGAGTACATATACTTACGCATTTATGTACTTAATATGTTAGAACATATAACATCATGAACATTTATTAACAATAATGAAATTTTTGGTAGCTATGGTCAGGGCTGGAAATATGTAATTAAAAATTTTATTATTGAAAAGGAAAGTGAGTTAATCCACTTCAAAGAAATGGTTAACTTCGTGGGTATTTGTTTTTGTTTTATTGTACAAAAAAGTTTAAATTGTACCAAAAAAGGATGAATTGTACGAGTATACTAGGGTATTTATTAACGATTAACGGTTAACCGATTAATAACTACCCGATTAATTGAAGATTTCCTATTTTGGATTAACGATTAAACCGGCTAATTTCAGTCAATTAACCGATTAACCAATGCACAGTGATTCGGCTAGAACATGCTAGCGGGACAAATCTCATGACGTTATTTCGAGGAGCCACTGATAATGACTTGTTAGCAACCCCCCTCAAGTACCGAATGCTAAGAATTAATTTGTTTATCACCTCAAAAAATTATATTATCAGGGGATTCAAAGTAACCCTTATAAGGGAGGTCATTTGCATTTGCAAATCAGTTGCATTTTATGCACACTTGTCATAACTTATTTTAAAATTGGTAGCAAAGTGAAACGAGTTTTTTGTTATGGAATATTCTGTTGAAGGTATGTACTCTATTATGACTTATAGTTTTTTTAAAAAATATGTATACTTTTGGTGTACCATCAATTTGTAAATGTATAGATAAATGCAGCAAATTTTACATTAATTGTAAACTTTGAAGAGTATCAACTTTTTTTATCCACATATATACACCTAGATGTTCCTATATCTAATACCTAAACCATTTAAGCAGATATTTACATATATTAAAGATCCCGAAAAGGCCCGAAAGTAAAATTATGTTACTTTTTCCAGAACAGTGGCACACTGCTTTGTCCCCATATAACGAAGGGACAAAAATAGGAGAAGTTGTCAGATATTTTTTAAATTTGGTGCACAAGCATAAAATATCTTAGTGAAGAAAAATACAGATTTTTGGAGAAATCGGTCCAAGGACACGCCTACCTTCCATGTGACCTGAAAATTAAAAATGTAATTTTAGCTTCAATAATGCCCATTAGGTTACAAAAAGTAGTCATGCTGATATACATACAAGACACGCGTGTGTTTATTTTCATTTAAATCGGACTAAGGACTCAAGGTCCTGCCATATATCCATTTTCTTAAAAACGCTATAAAACCTACAAAAATTGTCCGGTCGTAATAAAATTTGGTATGCATACAACTAGCAACGTGTGTGTAAATTTTCATTTCAGTCGGACTAAGGACTCGAGGTCCTGTCATAGGTCCTTTTTCTTAAACACGCTATAAAACATACACAACTCCGATCGTAATAAAATTTGGTATAAAAATTTATATTTGTCAGATATAAATTTATGCCACATTTAGGTAGAATCGGATTGTTGATGTGAAAAATACTAAAACATCACTTATTGAAAAATGGGTTAAAATATATTACAATGCAAATTTTTCAACTTTTTTTTTTTAAATAGCTTAAGTTGACTGGAATATACATTAACAATTGAAACAAATGAAGAAATAATTTTGTCCCGCTAGCTTGTACTAGTCGAGACACTGTTTTTAACATATTTTTTTGCGTTTTTAATTATTTGTTTCGTCTGAAATACAAAAGGTATGTGTTTAAAAAATATTTTTTCATACGAGTAAAGAAGGTGTTCAGTGATCTATATTTTAAATAAGTGTTTGCTGTCAACAGCTTCTTGTTTCGCGTACTTTATATACTCGAATGTATGCGTTTAGTTATTTGTTTCTTCTCGCATTTTCTCATATCAATCTTTTACCATAATTAACCGAAACAATTAAAAATTAAAAAAAAAATTAAAACAGGACCCTAATGACATAATGGAAGATTTTAGATGCTTAGAAAAATCCAGAAAGAGGACTGAGAAATTAGATATTCTGTATTATGAGTTGCTCTTGATTTCTCCAACGCTTATGAAAAATAAAAGAATTTTTTTCATAATCAAGTTTTATCAAAATTAAATAAAATAAACGCTTAAATCCTAAATATTAAAACCAAATTATTTGTCCAAAATATTATTTTATAAAATCTTCTTAAACTACGATGGGTCTAAAACACTGTATGGTGTCGGTTCTGGCATAAACTCCGAGCAGCTAAACTGGAGCATTCCTATAAGGCTGCCGGACCACTGCAGTGTCATCCAGGCCGAGATAATGGCCATCCACACAGCCGCGAAACGTATCCGGTACGGTGAAATATCTGGAAGGGATATTCACATTATTACCGATAGCAAGGCGGCCATAAGATCCCTGGAGAATGTGTTCATCACATCGAGAATTGTCCGAGAATGCCGGATGTCTCTGGAGGAGATAGCGAGACATTCACTGGTCACCCTTAATTGGGTCCCCGGACACGGGGACATACATGGGAACTGCATGGCGGATTCGTTGGCGCATGCAGGTACCACCTTGAATCGGGACGGTTCCACATATGTAGGTGCTTCACTCCCAAGGTGTAAGCAACTTATAGCGCACAAGTTTCATCTTATCGCCAGTCAGAGGTGGCACGATGAAACCACCTGTGGGGAAACCAGGAAAATCTGGCCCATCATAGATGAAAAAGGACACGGCGGGCATTACAGCTGTCTAGACATCATCTAAGAAACCTAACTGCGGTTATAACTGGCCAATTGGGAGGCACGCCCAGAGGCTGGGGCTCCCTTATAACGACTTGTGCAGAAGTTGCGGCGATGAGGAGGAGGAAGAGTCAACGGAACATCTTCTCTGTAACTGCCCGGCTTTCGGAGACTTAAGACTCAAAATGTTTGGTCGAAGAACCCTTGGGGACAAAACTTGTCTCTCTGATGTTGATGTAAACAGGATCCACTCCTTTATTGAATCGACCGGTTGGCTGCATGGGAATACTAGCAGCCAGATTTCATAGGACCCATGGGAGACGGCGTGATGTGGTAACACAACGGGAACTAAGTAATGGACCCACGTGAGCTGTGCTTGATCACGGCTGCCAATGGAACCTAACCTAACCTAACCTTCTTAAACTATTGAAATTACTAATGAAGTTCTCTTTTTAATTAATACATAATATGTATGTATTAATAAAAATATATGTATTACATATTAATGAATTATTATTTTGTTTGCTCCTTTTAGTTCAAGAATTGTTATGTTATTGGTTTTTTTACTAATTCATTCCAAATAATTAATAGTTTATACATTTTTATATATTGAAATTACTTAATTTATATAAAAACTTTATTAATCGGTTAACCGATCAATAATTAAATTAACCGATTAAACCAAAACATCGGGTTATTAATCGAGCGATTAACTGAATAAAGCAAAACCCCGATTAAATGAATATCCTACAGTGTACCAATAAAGTTTCGATTGTACCTAATTTGGTACAATTGTACCACAAAGTCCATCAGTAGTATGCGTGTGTCGATATCGCTGCTGCAGAAAGTTGTCCCCTATTCTCGCGAGCATAAGAATATGGAATTGGGCATAATATAAAAAAATACAGGTCTGTAATGAAAATCACTTTCAATTCAAATCACGTGATTTCAAATCACATGTGCTTTTTAAAATCACACGTGTGATATCCGTTTTTGTGTGTTTTTGTGTAATTCTCAATTGCCAAAACTACACCGAGAAGCACAAAAGCCGAATTATTTTCAAAACCCCACAAAATCACACGTGTGATCTTAAAAGCACGTGATTTGAAATTACGTGATTTTCAGAACAGGCCCGATAATATAAAAAATTTAACAAATATCAAATAACCACTTTCCCATTGTTCCCAACAGGCTTTAGGGAAAAAAAAAATTAGAACGATTAATAGGTGATACAATTATGTTCTGCCCATACTTTTCTTGTTTCAAACACAAACTTGGATAAAATATTTAGTGCCATTCTAGACCCCCAATGCAGAAACAGACCGCGGGTATGTTGCTGTGTTGTTGTATTATTTTTTCTTATTCCTAAAATCAGCAGGAAGTTCTTAGCAATAGCAGCAATAGCAATGAGTTACTTTCAACCATTCTCTTCTCTTCATCATTATCATTTTACCACATTACCACTCACTGTTCCTCCGACAGACTAACCATATACATATGCGGGATAGAACAAAAAAGCACTGGCATGACCAAAGAGATAATAATAAATTCCCGTTACAAACGAGAACAAAGTGTTGACAGGATTATAAGGAAACCACTGTGGGAGTTTAAGAATGTCGCAAGTAGCAAAAAGACAACCAAGAAGAAAAGAAACTAAAAAGTGTCTTACAAATATTATAAAAAATTAATGGAAAAACTAAAAGAAAAACTGAATGAAATCAGAATAAGCAGCCTTAAAAGTACAAGTGCCACAGAATTTTCTGCTTAAGAATTCATTTTGAAGAAAATAAGGAAGAACTAGCAAAGGAAATGTTTTTTAATTTCAATTCTATAGTTTTGTAACAGGGACTTATTTTTGAATGAAAGAAAAGAAGTCAAATAACAAAAAAAACAAATGAGGAACAATTAACTTATTAAATGGGATTCCATTTAAATTTTTCTTGCTGTTTTTTTGTGTGTGACTCCGACATCCTTTTTTAGCCAAGAACAAGAGTTGTGGCGGAATTTAGGCTTAAAATTTGCTTAAAGTTTTCTTTTCATTTTTTTCCTTGTAGTTAATATTTAAATTGGTTAAATAAATCACAAACACTTTAGAGAGGATAAAGGAAATAAATCGCAAAGTTATTTTGTTAATTTGTAAAAAATTTTGGTTGCAATTAGTTAATGACAGTTATACAAAAATTTGAAGATAATGCAGAAAATTTGGCTTTATCCATAAACTGTGTTAAAGGATATTCAGTTAATCTTTATTTTTATCGTAATCGGACCAGAACCAAACAGTTTTAAATCTACGAGGGCGGATCAATAAGTCCGACTGACCTTCCCTCGTAGTTATATGAAATGCAACACTGCTCCCATCAAGTACCACCTGTTAATAGACACTGTCAAGTTTTGAGCTAGTTCCGTAATTTACTTTGCGTTTAACAGCTGATCAAAACATACAACCTCGTGGATTTCTTTTTAAATGGAAAAAAGTGAATTTCGAGTGCTCATTAAACATTATTTTTTGCGAAAAAAAACCGTCAATCAAACCAAAGAAAAGCTTGATAAATACTATGAGGGCTCTGCACCATCGATTTCAATGGTAAAAAAGTGGTTTACTGACTTTCGTTGTGGTCGCACTAGAACAAATGACGCTGACGTTCTGGACGACCAATTGAAGTCAATACACCCGAAAATGTCGAAAAAATTCACGATATGGTGTTGGCCGATCGAAGAGTAAAAGTGCGTGAGATTGTTGATGCCATAGGCATTTCATATGGCAGTGCGATTTCGATTTTAAATGATCAGCTGGGTGTAAGAAATCTGTCTGCAAGATGGGTGCCGCGTTTGCTCTTAATTTACCATAAACGTAATCGTATGACAACTTAAAAGGATTGTTTGGAGTTGTTTAACCGCAATTCGAATGAGTTTTTGCGGCGTTTTGTAACTGTGGATGAAACATGGATCCATTACAACACTCCGGAGACCAAGCAGCAGTCTAAACAATGCGTTTCTCCAGGTGAACCGGCTCCGAAGAAGGTCAAGGTAAGTTTGTCGGCCAACAAAGTGATGGCAACAGTTTTTTTGGAAGCACGCGGGATAATCCACATCGATTTCCTTCAAAAGGGAAAAACAATAAACGGCGAATATTATGCCAACTTATTGGACCGATATAATGAGGATTTAAAAAAACGACCCCATATGGCCAAGAACAAAGTTCTTTTTCATCAAGAAAATGCACGCGTGCACATGTGTACAGTCTCAATGGTAAAATTACACGAATTGGTACCTCATTCGCCATATTCTCCGGATTTAGCCCCCAGTGACTATTTCCTATTTCCGAACCTAAAGAAATGGCTCGGTGTAAAGAGATTTAGCTCCAACGATGAAATTATTGGTCAATCAAATGCCTATTTTATGGACCTCGAAAAATACTATTTTTTGGAAGGGAAACACAAATTGGAGAAACGTTGGACTAAGTGTATTGAGCTAAAAGGAGATTATGTTGAAAAAAAAATATTTTTTTTTTTTTTTTTTTTGTAAAGAAAACTGTGTTTCATTCAAAAAGTCGCGGACTTATTGATCCGCCCTCGTACAATGAACTTTAATTTAAACAACAATTCACTATTAATCAAGTAGAATAATTTCTTCAATATAAGAATTTTACTAAAAAAAATTAAATTGTTGCGAAATGACAAGTAATAGTGCTATATTCGGCTATGCCGAATCTTATGTACCCTTCACCATGATGCAATTAGAATATTGCCAAAAGAGCATTAAATTCAAATACACATATCGCGTTTTAAATAAAGTTACACACAACAAAATAAAAAAATAAAATTTTATTTTTCTCTCAAGAGATGAGCTTACAATTTCTTCAGCAGAAATAATTACTATTTCTTCATAAGAATGATTTACTATGCATTAAGGCCCAACTATAATATGCTTAGGTTGGCTTAAGCAACTGTGCGAATACATGTAAATCATATGTGTCAAGCCATATTGAACATATTGTTACGTTTTTACTTTATAAAACGCGTTAAGGTTTATTCCCTTTATAATAAACCTAAATACACACACGAATTCAACTTTACAAACTTTATTGAAATTAATGTTCACAAAATTTAACCACTATTGTAAGTATCGATTTGAACCGTTTAATGTCTCCAATCAAACTAAACTAAACATTTATGAGTTAGCCTGTATTTATAGTTCAAAACTATTCCTAGTTGGTCCAAGAACCGTCTAGTATTTTCTAGAAGGTTGTGTTCGAATTATTTTAAATCTAAAGTCTACAATTACAATTGCTAGAAAATTTAGTACAGTGGCGTTCATAAAAATAGTAACTAATATGACATAAAACTATAATTTACAAGATAACTTATAACTAAAACCATAAATAATTCTTAGACAAATCTAATTTCGTAACAATATGTAAGCTTTTTGTTAAGTTTTATGAATCTGTCATTTGCTTAAGCAAAGTACGAAACTGATCGCACTTTCCGTACGGTATCAAATGTTTTGTGATTTTTTTTAAATGCATTTGTTATGTGTAAAAAAAAATTTAACACGTTAATATAAAAAAACAACAAGAGATTTTATGGGTTAACAATTTTTACTAAAAATTAGGGGCTGTCGTGGGGTTTTCTTGCTCATATATCAGCCATTTGTGGACTGCTCTAGCTGGCTTTCAAAAGAAAACTTACACGAAGTATATGTGACGTAAATATGCAACAACCTAATCCCCACGATTTTTGGGGTCATTAGAAGCCCCATTTCAACATACACGCGGACAGACGGTCAGACTGACATTCTTAAATCAACTTCACTACTCATACCATATAGTGTCTAATATTAATATTGTAGAAATTGTAAACGGAAGGACAAACTCATATGTATAAATATGACGTTTCCACTTGTGGTGAAGGGTATAAAAAACAACTTTTGTTAAGTTGAAGAAATTTCTTCAATACAACAACTTTACTTTAAATTAAACTTTAAATATTAGTTGTGGGCAAATTTTTTTATTTAATTAAGTAAAAATTAAATTAAGTAAATTATTTCCGGAGTGGGCTTTATATGGGACCTATGGAACATTATGTGCCGATCTTCACGAAATTTGACAATGTGATATTTAGTCATATAAAACTGTGTCATCACAAAATTTATAACACAAGCATTCATTATTCGCTACGCTTTTAGGCGTACTAAAGTGTTTCTCGAGAGTGGGCTTATATGGGGCATATAAGAAACTATGGACCGATCTGCACGAAAGTTGACAGTGTGATTTCTAGTCACATAAAACTGTAACATACTAAAATTTATTACAATAGCATTCATTATTCGTTGCGCTTTTAGGCGTACTAAAGTGATTTTTGAGAGTGGACTTTATATGGGGCCTATTATGGATCGATCTTCACGATATTTTGTAGTATGGTTTCTAGTCATATAAAAAGAAGAATTTGGGCAAAATCTCATATCAATATGTGCATTCCGCCACTATTTATGCTGGTTTTTGTAACAAAATTATCAATTTTTTAAGGCTTTGACCCACATTTTGATTCATAACTCTTTTCCTACTAAACCGATTTTACTGGATTTCAATCCCAAATTGCTTAGGAGAAATAGAAACAATTTGACACCAATTCTTTTCTTTTGAGTTGTTCGAAAGTGAGCGTGATTTCAACAGACAGACAGACGGACGGACATGGCTAAATCGACTTAGAATTACTCAAGGACCCAGAATATATAGTCGTACTTTATGGGGTCTGAGATTAATATAAAAAAAAAGTTTCACACGGAATGACAAACTTAGTATACCCTTATCAAAACTAGTTGAGGGGGAGAGTATGAAAATGGAGTCGAAAATAATACAAAATATTCCTTAATATTAATTAAGCAACATTTTCTTAAAATTAAAGAAATTTCTTTAATACAACAATTTTGCTAAAAATAAAAGTAATTTTTGAAAATGTTCTCTTTTCTTAATTAAAGAAAATGTAAATTGATAAATAAAATACTTTTCTTCTGCCCTGCATAACATTTACCATTAATTATCTCCCATTTTGAATTCAATTTTCATTTACCCTGCTCTTTTAGTTTTAATTTAATATTTTTTTTTAATTAAAATATAAATTCCATTACACAATTTTTTCTCTCACTTACAATTTGGTCTGACATCCTCCGACCCAACGCAACTAATTAGCTAAATTGATTTGAAATTTATTAAGCATAAAATTTACAACTAAATATTGTTATTTGCCGCAGTAGAGAGAACTAATTGCAAAAAAAAAAAAAAATAGTAATTTAAAATAAATTTATTATATTTTTTCCTACTTAATACATTTATAACAATCTCTTTTCACAATTTTTTCTTTTGCTCTTTATTTCTTTGCAGTTAAAACTTTTATTTAAAATATAAAAAAGGAAAAACAAACAAACGTTTTAGTCACTTGTTAAAGCAGACATTTTGAAATGGCGCCAAAAATGACGCCATTTCCGTTGACATCAAAAGCAGCAGCTATGGCTACAGCTACACCAACAACAACAACAACTAGATGGCATAATTTCAAAATAATTACAACAATAATAATTGGTATTTTATTGTTAAAAACACAGCATACTTTAGCAGAAGGTAAGTTACATATTTTAAATTTGAAAATATTCGATTTTAAATTTATTGTATTGAAAGAAATCGAATTTAATAATTAAATTAAAAATGTTTATTTATTTTTTAAATACATTTTTAAATTAAATAATAATTTTCATTTACATAAATTCAATTTGAATTTAATTTTATTTAAATTTACGAATAAATATGAAATATTTATGGTGTGTTGGTCGCTTTTACCACAAAGTTTTAGCGAACATTTTACAGAAAAGACCACAAAAGCTCATAATTTACTAACAAAATAAAATGTATTTTTCTGTTAAATAATAAAAATATAAGTGAATGTTTTTAATTAGAGATGTGCGAGTGAGTGCTTTTTGATATACAATAATGCACGCTCACAAGATCACTATAACGTATGTTCACGCACGAGGAATATTCCCACGATCAGGCATACTTACTATCGTCGGGGTCGGACTTGTCGTCGGAGTCGGAATAGAAGTACCCACAAAACCGGGGCTGTCAGATGTGGCGACTTCTCGCCAAATGTGGCGATTTTCAAACTTGTTTGGCGACCTAATTTTCGATTTGGCGACATGGTGATTTTTTGGCGATTTACAAAAAAGTTGGCTTTTTTTGATGAGCCATGAATTTGTTTTGAAATTTGTTATATTCAATACGAAGAAATAATATTTGTTTTATCTAGTATTTCAATGTATGAAATTTGATGCATTCATATTTATGACCAGTATTTAAAACTAAATTTTGTTGAAATGGCTGATGAAGATAATGAAAATCTTCGAGAATTTTTTTTCACATTTAAATGTGCTCTGGAAAGGAGTAATAAGTAGAATTCTTTAATAAATGAATATAATTAAAGTTTATGAACATTTTTCCATTATAAAATATGGTAAATTATTGCATATAAAATTCGTTGTTGTTAAAGATATTTTAAAGATTATTATGAATCCTAATGTACCTTTCGATGTCAATGAAACACAATGGAAAAAATAAAAGCAGTTTAGGCCAGCAATTTATAGCTACAAGGATACGGCAGGTACGTACCATTTTATGGAACTTGCATTGGCTGTTCTTTATATGCTGGTTATTACAACTAGTAATGCCTGTGTTGAAATAATGAGCTCCACTAAAATTCGCCTTCGCAGTAGAATGCGATATGAAGTTTTTGACACGTTTTTAGGAGTTAAAAGTTATATGAATGTTAATAGTACATGGTGCATTTCTTTTGTACCTTCACAATGTATTCCAAAAATGAAGGCAAAAAACGAGTCTTCTCGGTGAAGTATATAGCGTTTTAGATATATAATAGAACTGCAACATATGTATTGTATATCCAATATTTGTTTATCTAATACTTACCGCAAAAATTCTTTTTTTGTTGCTTTAAGTAGACTACTATAAAATATTTTAAACATTGCAAATTTTTGTGTTCACTAATCATTTGTACTTTTTTCTAAATAAAAATTAAACAAAATAAATCATGGCGACTTTTTTTGAATTTTTGGCGGATTTTAGCTATACGGAACCAATTTTTTTTTTTACTTATAAAAAAATATCTTTAATTATTTTAAAAATACATATGTTATTGTCAAAAACTAAAAAAATAAATACTTTGGCGATTTTCGACATTGAATTTGGCGAAAAAGTCCAAAATCAATCTGACAACCCTGACAAAAACTCGCGTCTCCGACTCCAAAACTTCGCATTAAAATATTTAAAAAAAAAATGTTCTTACTTTAAAAATTTTAAAGTCAGAAAATAAGGGCCAGTCTACTTTTCATATATAAATAACTTTATTAAAGCTCAATGGGGCACGTGTTAGAATTAAAATATCGAAATCAAATAAGGACTTGCCTCATATACATTTAGCATCCAGGTTAAAGTATTAGTTGGAGTCGGAGTCGCAGACGGACTTTAAAAATTTCAGCAATTGGAGTTTTAGCTAGAACCATTTTTTGCCGACTCCACAGCTCTGCTAATAAGTCATTGAAGACAGAATTAGTTTGTACGTTCTGTTCTGTTACGAATCAGCGGTTTTGTTTCTGTTCAATTGAAAGTCTGTATGTGTGGTTTGTTTTTACTTTTTCGTTCTGTTCTGTTGCGGACAAATCTGTTGAAAATAGAATTCAACTTTAAGTTACGGCCAAAGTGTGTATGTATTAGTTTGTTGTGATATGAAAAATCAGTAATTTTTTGTTTAGAGCTAGAAAAATTGGTTTTTATTATTGATTTTTTATAAATTGGCGTATTTTTGATACAAAATATTAATTTTTTTTTTTCCGAAAAGTTTTTTTTTACAATTTCAATGCTTTTTTTTAAAGCAGCTGATTCCTTTCACAGAAACAGCAATTACAAAATATTTTCTACAGAAAGGAACGAAACAGAACGGCAACGGAAAGTAACAACTAATGAGCTCTTTAGTCTTGCAATCACGCACACTCATCTTTATTCCGGAAGCATGGTAAAATAATAGGTCGATTAAGCTGATTTTTTAAATCAAACTAATTTTATATATAGACAATATTTTGGCTTCATTTTATCAGCTCTGCTTGTTTTGTATGGAACATTTCGTATAAAAACCCCTCAAATTGGATTGGCACTGGGTGCCAGGTGAAATAATGGGCCGACTTGGCTAATTTTTAATCCCTCAGCCTCCCTATTTATAACATATATTTAAGCCAAATTGCGTCGTTCTAGCTTAAATGGTATGGGCGCTATTGTTGCGAAAACATTATTTCGGGAAGAAAGAGGTTTTTATATGTCTTTAACTCGATCATTTTTTTAATTTTATTTATTTTGTTAATTTTTCCTACTTGCATTCTACTAAGTTTATTTTTGGTGCAAGTGAAAAATAAAAATTTATAGATAATAGACTTTAAAAAGAAAAGGTTAATAGGTCAAAATAAGGAGCATATCTCAGCCATTTATGGACCGACGTAATTGAGATTCAATTGCAAACTACATTGATAACAAAAACAAAGTCCAAAAATTTGTTTTTGTTTTCAATGTAGTTATACGAAAGAAAGAATTATTTCGCACATTGGAAATAGGCTATTAATATAAAACTTTAAACAAAGTCCTGGCTTTTACACAGAAAAAATTAAAAATTGTCTCTAATCACCAAATTCATACCAAATTCATAGAATCAAGCAACAAATTTGTTGATTTTGCACCTATTACCAAAATGATTATATTGATTACTAAAAATTGTTAAAATTTAAAATTTTGAATATGTTTTCTTTAATAAATGATATTTTCAATTTTAATTACAAAAATTATCAAAAAACTTTGCCATTTCAAACAATCTGCTAATCTTCAAGTTTAAATTAACGAAAAAGTAAATAATATTTTTTGATATTTAATTAATATTTTAATCAAAAATTTACATCAAAACAACTTGAACATTATTTAAATTAAAATTATATTTTTAATTTTCTTTCAAGTAAAAAAATAATTGAATCAATTATCACATCATTCAAATTTAAATACTTTTCAAACCATTTTTTTAATTGATAAAAACTTTTTTCTGTGTAGGCAATCGTGTGTTTTACCTTTAAAGGCTCAGTTAGGCGAATGTTGCTGTATCCGTAACTTACTGTAACGGACTGCTTGCACGTTGGTAAACTTATAGAACATCTAAAAACGTGTCATATGTTTGCACATACATAAACAAAAAAACAATAGTATACATAAAACAATACACACAGTGATGGGAAATCAAAAGGTTTAAATGGTGACCGCTGAGCAGAAAAAGTACCAAGTGATTAAAATGGTATTAAAACAGTATTTAGTGTATATAAAAAAAAACCATTACTAATTTAATATCTGATATTTATATTATAGATTTACAATAAACAAATATGTATTTTAGCATATACATACACATTTACATTTATTATTTTGTAAATGTGCATAGACAAAACAATATTTTGTAACAATTTAAAGCCTTTTATATATTTCTCATTTCTATTGTATGTGCATATGCATTTGTTTATTTTGTACATCTAAGCATATGAAAATTTGTATACATATGGAAATATGTTGTTTTGTAAGTAGTTTTGTCGAAAGTCCATAGATATACTGAAAATAGTACCGAAAAAGAGAGCGAAAATACCCGCATTCAATTTAACATAGAAGCAACCCATCACTGTTTTACAAATGTTACCTAACAACGATATGAAATTCTATTTTATACAGAATGAAATCTTGCAACTAGGGTACATAACATTCCGGTATGCTTTTGCATTGCTTTTCATATACCAAAAAGCGAACAGCTGATTGATGCAGTACAGATACGGTACAGCCACGTTCGCCTAACTGAGCCTTTAGAAGTAAGAAGAATGATTTTTTGTCATATTAATCAAAGTTGTGCAAAATATTATGTCCAGTTGTGCATTCTGCCATCATTTTTTATGGAGGTTGTCCCGGATTTGGGTTCACAACTCTTTTGCTACTGAACCGATTGTGGATTAAAATCCCAAATTGCTCAGGGGAACTAGAAACACGAAAATTTTCCCTTTTTGTTGAGACTTTCGAAATTGAGCGTATTTACAACAGGCGGACAGACAGCCGTACACGGCGTAATCGACTTAAAAATGCCCAGAATATATATATACTTATTTGGACTGAGATGAACATAAAAAAAATTTCACACGGAATGACAAACTTAGTATAACCACATTCACCACTAGTGTTAGTGAAGGGTATCAAAATAAGTAATTTTCTGGTATTTTATTGACATTTCAACCTAAAAATTACACGATTGGCCTCTAAATAAAATTATTTTAATTCATAGGTCATATCTAATTTTTTTCTTTTTGTTCAATTTCAAATTCTCATAAAAAATCCATATGCATTAAATTATCTTATGCAAATAAAATTTTCCTAATTACATTATTTTCTACATTGGAAAAAAGTTCAAAATGAATACAAATTGTTATTTAAGTAAATACAGTAAAAGAATATAAAATTCCATATAAATACCCTTAAAAATTATACAATTTCTCCTTACAATTCTATACAAAATTCTGGCCAAAATACAATCCATCCGACACATACCTGCAAATAAAAAATGGTAGAAAAAATTAAATCACTGAGTGAATAAATAAATATTGGCAAAAAAATATTTTTAAAAAATGTTTTATATTTTTTTTTCTCTAAAAGATTTTTTTCTGTACAGTTGCACACCGTAAAAAATTGAAATGTTGTTTTAGCTATTCGAAAATACAATCAAATGCATTTTATTTTATGCTGCTATCCCCTGTAACCCTTCTTTATGAAATCACAAATAGCAAAAAAAAAATAAAAATTAAATTTATATCAAGTAAAAAATAACAGGAGAATAGATAGAATAAATTTTTGCAACAAAAATATTTGTTCAAACTGAATATTTTAAATCATTTTTACCAACTCCTACTCAAAGAGTTCAATCAATGCCGAAAGGGGGGAGAAAATATTTTATTGAAAATGTTTAATATAAAACTTTTATAGGGATTTTTTAAAATGTTTAAAGAAGTTTAAGTTAATTTTTAGAATATAATTTATAAATGTTTATTTTTGTTTAAGCTCTAGGTCTTTTCAATATTTCGCTAACTTTTGGTTAGCAGCTTCAGGAAATTAAATAAAACAAGATCAAATAAAAACTAAAATTAAATAATATAATTTATATTTAAAAATCTTAACTTTAAGGGTATATAGAAGATAAACATATTACATTCCCAGAAAAATTGTTATAATTGTGATAATGGGTTATTTACAGTGTTACCACCAGCAGAATTCAAAACTATACTTGAGATGACGCAAAATTACCCAAGTTAAATGAAATTACACCTGATATCAAATTATCGTTTAATTATAAAAAAAACTTTTACAAAAGGAATAAATTAAAAGTATATACATAGTCGGCCGATTCCAAACATTTGAACCCTACCCCACAGTATTTTCAGAAAATTTTTTAAGAGCGTTGCCTTGTTCCCTGGTTAGGTCTCATATGCAATTATGGACCTATTAAAATAAAATTTCTATATGAGGTTAAGGCTTATAATATAACAATTTTTAACATCGAATATTATACATATAGGTAGCATCATGCATCTATTTGAGATTTTATCATCTTAAAATATTTTAAGGGAGGGGGCTGCCAGCACAAAATTTTTTATCAATACGAACCCATATTTATAAGGCAGTTATGATATTACAAGCTATTTTCGTGAGTGGAAATTGTATGGGAGCCATGGTCATATATGGACAAATTCCAAAATTAATTTCGTAAGATAATTAAGGTTGAAATAAAATATATTTGGGACCAATTTTGTCTAAATATGAGGGTTTTTTAAGTACAATGACTCTATAAGGAAAAAAGTTCGTATGGGGGCTATGTAAAATTGCGACCTGTAGCAGGCAACCAGCCAGCAGAACGGACGACTCTGATACTGACTCTAAGTCAGTGATGCTCATTCAGGCAAACAATTGTTTAGAAGCCCCACCCCTTTGTTTTTTACGCTCATTATTTTTGTCGTACGTGTGAGAGCAACAAGCGCACATGTACGATAGATGCATTGATATTTGTTCAAATACAGTGTGTAAAATAAATAATAATGAAATTAATTTATGCTAGGAACACAACTGGGGCGAACGACGAATTTTTGGCCGCGAATATTCGTCGCCAAAAATAAAAGACGTTTGAGTATATGAAAATGAACACAATCAGGGCGCCGGCGAAAATTCGCCAGACGCGGCGAACTTTAAATAGATTTAATTCTATTTCAGACGCCGGCGAACGACGAACAAATCAGTACTAGGTGACCATGTTTGGTTTTAGTTAAGAAGTAGTTTAGTAAATAATGTTACTTGTTACTTTAATAATTGTTTTGTTTTTATTGTATAACACATAAAATAAGTATACAAAGTATTTTGCTATAAAAATAATTTTGGGTTGTGTTTTTGATTATGTTTTTATTTTTAAGCATTATTTTTTTGAATATGGTCACACTATTTCTCTCTCTTTATACAAACAGCATTCAACTCTCTCAATTATAAAAGCTGATTTTTATTCGTCGGTATTGTGCTCAGGGGTGCCAGATAATTTTGATGAAAAATCGGCATATTTTCAAAAAAAAATCGGCATTATCGGCACTTCAATTAAAAAAATCGGCAAAAAAATCGGCAAATTGAAAATATCCATTTTAAGAACAATAAAACATATTTTTATTAACACAAAAAATAACAAAACAGAACAATTCAGGATTAACTTACATATAAACCATATACGAACATAACAATTAACAAAAAAGAATATTTTTTTAAATAAATTATGTATAGTTTGTTTAAAAACATTTTGTTTCAACATTTAATATTAACAAATATTTTATAGATACATATTTGAGTTTAATAGTTTAACTAAATCCATTTTAATATCAATATCAAAACAGTTTGCATTATTAAATTTTAAGTAATCTTTAGAAAAAAGAATTCCTTCCAAGGATTCATTTTCCAGGGAACATCGAAGTTTGGTTTTATTAAGGTTGACTTGGCTAAAAATTCTTTCAACATTTGCGGAAGAATGTGGAAGTACCATAATTTGTTGTACAAACTTTGACAGCACTGGAAATGCATCCGTAGAATCCCCACGTTTTAAATCTGAAATTTTTTGCCAAAAAGTTTGCAAATTTACTTCAATTCCTTCTAAAACTTCTTCAAAATTTACAAATTTTAACTCTCTAAATTCAGAATCTAAAATTTGTTTTTCTTTTTCAGAAATAAAGCTGGGGAACTCTTTCAAAATTTCCATAAAAGAAAAATGTCCCTTTTTCATAATTTTGTTAGGGTTAATCATATTTAAAGATTTATAAGATTTTTGTTCAAAATCAAAACGTTTTAATATTTGATTTGCAAGTTCTATATAAAAATTAATACAGTTATTAACAATTTTGTTAATTTCGCTTTTGTTGAGCTTTGATTTTGATAGCAACTCATTAGCAAATAAGCCCAAATACACCTCATCAAAGTTCAAAAAATTCTTTGTGTTCATAAATTCCGTTAAGTAAATTTCATTTTTTAAAATATCATTTTTTATAAAATTGCTTAATACAGTTTTAAGAAGACTTTCCATTTGGTTGTATAGGTTATGTATTTCTGTTGACTCACTTTGAAAAGTTCTGTTAATATTGTTAACAACTTCAAGAATATATTTTAAAAAAGATAAATATATTTTATTTGACTCGTTTAAGTTGTACATAATAGTTTTTGCGGTATCAATTTGATCAACGTTTGCAGCAAATGAAAAGTAAATTTTCAACGCTTCATACAAATCTAGTATTCTAACGACTACTGCTTCAAGCGAAAGCCATCTGGTTTGACTTGGATGCAGTAATTTTTTTGGTTTTATTTCTAGCAGTTTTTGAATGTTTTGAAATTGATCAAATCTTTTTGGACTATTTGAAACATAATTGTAAATTTCTCTGGCTAGAGTTTCAACTTCGGAAGGTAATTGAAGACAAGCGTATGATGAACATAATGCAAGTGAGTGGCAAATACATTTCATAACAAATAAATCTGGTATATCGTTTTTTAAAAGTTTTGCAACGGAATTATTTTTGCCTGTCATAACGGCAGCACCGTCCGCAGCTAATCCTATCAAATTTGACTTGTAGTTTACACGGTTTTGTGTAAAATAATCTACAATTAGTTTGTACATCGCATTGTTCCACTTTCAATAATCCGAAGAAATAGTCCTGTATTTTAAAGTTAACACATATACGTACAACCAAACACAATGACTTGGTGTTAGATAGATCGGTTGATTCATCTACGCACAGGGAGAACTTGTTATTTTTTAATAGTTCACATACAGCTAGGAACTGTTTTTTTCCAACAATATTTTTTTTAATGGCATTTGCCTTGGTTCGTCCCATCATCATATTGCTAGCACATTCAGAGTCAGAAAAAGAACGTTGACACACTTTAGTTAAATGGTCCGCAACCATAAATGGCAGGTTGTGCTCAACAATGAAAAGGGCCATTTTGATTTCCGCCTTTTTTGTAGCATATTGCTCCTTATTAAAGACTTCGTCTATCTTCTTTTGAGCTGATATGGCATTTGCAGCGGCTAAATGTTTTTTCGTTTGGGAATGTGCAAACAAATCCGTTTTTCCGGAGGAAGCTTTAAGCTGAACGTTACACAATTTGCAAAAAAAAAAATTGTTTCTTTTTTCAGCCCAACATTTAACGTCATCATCAATCCATTCTTCTTTTAGCTTACGCTTTTTCTTTTTATCCACCTAAAGTTAAAATAATATTATGTTATAAATATTTTTGTACCTTTCTTGTGTCTGAACATTAACAATACTAACATTACATTGGCTATTTGCTGTACTAGCTGCATCATCCTCATTTGCATTATGATCTATAAGAATAATTTTTTGAAAAAAATTTATTGCATTCATAAAGTGAATATAAATTTATCTTACCTTTGATCTGTTGTAAGTATCTATCCATTTTTAAATATTAAATATTTAATAATTTAATTAAGTTGTATTATTAGGTTTAAATAATTTTTCCTTCTTTGCTTTAGTAAAAACCGTTGGCTTTTTTATTCTATTTAGTTCTTTCAAATTTTCTTATCCAACACACACATACAAACACTGCATTATATTTTAAATGAACTCTTTTTTTCTTTTTAGTAAAAGCGCTGTCTTATTACCAGTTGTCTCTTTTTAATATGACAAGTGTTCCAAAGTTGCCCAAAATTAATAAATTACACTATAACAAACAAAGTTACCGTGGTTTAAGTGGTTATCAAAAAATCGGCATTTATGGAGCAAAAATCGGCAAATCGGCACTTTGCTAATTTTAAGGCAAAAAAACGGCAAAATGCCGATAAATCGGCAAATATGGCAGGCCTGATTGTGCTTCATATGACGAATTTACTCAGCGAATTTTTACGGAAAAGTTCGCCGTGTTGGACGAAATTCGTCGTTCGTCTCAGTTGTGTTCCTAGCATTAGTTGTTCGTCAGACAGCGACGAATGCAGATGCGCGGAAGCTACGCTAGTTTGTTGCTAAAAAATATTAAAATGCAAAACTATTTTATGATTAAAAATGCCTTTGGTAATGCCCAATGTCTTTTATGTTATCAAACATTTAAAGGACATTGGGAAAATGTTATTAAGAGGCATTATGATTCTTTTCATAGCAATATGACTGGATATACCGATGAAGAAAAAAAAAAACCTTTTTATTAGAAATAAAAAGATTTTTGTGGAAAAATTTAAGGAATGGCTATCAGGGGAAGAAAATATTGAAAATAAATCAGATTTTATTTAAAAAAAAGCCATTTCAGACGTAGTCGCCTTAAATATTGTCAGGCAGGGCAGACCGTTTATCGATGGAGGTTTTATTAAACAGTTGTTTAGTAAACTTCTTCATATGCTAAATTATAATGTTAATTTAATATAATCTGTGCCCTTGTCCCGCAGTACTATTGCGCGCAGCGCTGCGCAGTTAGGAACATCGGTAGAGTTGGCAATTAAGGAAAAATTAAGAAATTGTGTATTTTTTTCCTTTTGCTTAGATGAAAGTACTGACATGAAATGGCTTTTTTTAAAATAAAATCTGATTTAATTTCAATATTTTCTTCCCCTGATAGCCATTCCTTAAATTAAAAAAAAAATTTTTATTTCTAATAAAAAGTTTTTTTTCCTCATCGGTAACCTAGTCATATAGCTATGAAAAGAATCATAATTTTCTTAATTAATCCCTAATCACCAACTCTACAGAAACCCCTAAACAACAGAAGTTAATCACATACACTTAATTCAGTGTGAACTGCATTATTATAAATTTTATATAACCAAAAAAAAATCTTGTGATATAATATTAATAAAAATTGTGCGTTTAGTTTTGCGTGTCACTGTACTTAAAAAATTCTCTCAGAATACATATGCAAAACATTTTTGAACACCAGTGCTCTAAGTTGATCAAAATACTAAAACAAATGTTGTATGTGCTTCATATATCAGCAAGTGCACGTGCATAAAAAACTGAACTGGCAAATTGTTTTTATTTTGATTTCTTGCGAAAACAATAAAAGCACTTTGTTTTTGTTTTTAATATGTTTTTTTTTTCTTTACCCACTTACAACTACAATTAATGTTGGAAGAATTCCAAATAATTGTGGCGGGAAATGTAAGAAAAAATAAACTCATCACTAATTCATTGTTTTGTATTTTGTTTAAGCTTTGATATCGTTGCAAACAAGATTTTTTGATTGTTTGTAGGTAATTCTCATTCCCTCTGTAGTTTTGTTTGCTGATAGCTTTGGCTTTTCTAAAAGTATTTAGGAGAACGTTTCGTGATGATCTGGCCTAAGCAACCAGTGAAATGCGCATAGGAACAGCTTATCCGCCAACAATAAATTTCAGTATTTTTTTATCAATTATTTAAAAAAGGGAATTAAGCACAACAAACAAAATCTTTTAATAAGTAATAGTATTCCCAAAAACAACTTTGATAATCAGCACAAATTTATAATAAATGATAACATTAAAAACCTCAAAAAATTAACGAAAATTAAATAAAAAGTCAAAATATTAACCTCTACTTCCATATAAATAAGGAAGCTTTAAAATGTTCATTGCCGTTCCTTTAGATGACAGTCTGTTTTTCAAATCAGTTTAACAAATGTTAAGGGCGCTAAAAATGTCTCAAATTAAGCATTTTAAAAGTTAAAACAAACACATAATTTATTACTTGTTGTAATATTCCTCCAAGGGGGTTATTTTTAGTTTAAATACCTTCTTTTTCCAACAAACTTCGGATTCTAAATGACTATAAAGCTCAAAATCTAATTGTTCACCTGGCGCCAATTACTATCAATATTTTGCTTCATAAACTATGGAAATCTTTATTTTTTTAATAAACAGTGTCTTTGGTTGAATATAGTGTAAATATTTTAGATCAACAATATCTTAAATGGTATAGATCATATAACTTAAATCAAAATCTTATATTATTTCAATTACACCTGCTCTACACCTCAAAAAAATTACCCACGCTCTACCCACGAGAGTAAAAAGTACACCAAATTCGGGTAATTCCCCACAAAGTGGCAACACTGGTTATTTAACTGATTACAAAGTAATGTGTATTAGTTCTCTACCTCAGTGGGCTTCCACATTTGTGATCAGTTTACGCAGAAAAAATTCTCCAAAATGTTTTACCAAAAACAAAATCAGTTTAAATTACAAATTTAATCAAGTGAATTAGAAGTTTAATCAAGTGGATTAAACGTTTAATTGATACTCTTAATTTCTTTACTAGTGCAAATTTCATTTATTTTTTAATTAATATCTCAAATTCTTTAATTGAAATAAATTGTAATTTTTTTTTTGTGTACACTGGCAAAGCCACATGAACAGGGTTGTCAGAATTGTTTTTACCTTCATCGCCGAATTGAATATTGAAAACCGCCAAAAATCGCCAACATATTATTTTCATAGATATTAAGTGAAAAAATTCGCCAAAAAGCGCTAATTGGAAGTTTTTAATAGAAAAAAGTCAACAACATTAATTTTACCTTTAGGGTAATTCCATGTCAAATCGACCAAGAGTGGGACCCGACCCCCTTCGATTTGAATGAAATTTGGTGTAAAGTGTACTTTTCTTTGAAGGTACCCACATTGACCTCCAACAAAAAATGCAACAAATAAACATATAAAACTTTATGAATGTCGTTACTTTTTTTTAACACCTAACATCACACAAATCAGATTTAAAAAATACTTATTTCTCAAAATTACAATATTAAGATTTTTTTAGTATTATTTTTTACAGGTTGCAGAAGAAAAAAAATAATATCTTAAAAAAGAAAAAAAACATCACCTTCAAAATTTCAGGATTTTTAGAGAACAGTTTGAGGAATTACATAAAAAGAAATCAGCCAAAAAAAAAATTAAGTTTTTGACTTAGTCCATTTTTAAAATTTGATATTTTGTAGATATTACATTTTAAAAAAAAAAAATTTTTTTTTAATATATTGTTTGTAGCCCCAAGTATTCTCTTTAAAATAACATACAAATCATCTTCGTATGTGCAGTAATTTTTGAGATATTGAAAAAATAAACTCAACACATTCGGCTAATTCGGCGAAATTATGACATTTTAAATATGACGTAACTTTTGCAAAAAAAAATTTAAAATTTTTTTTTAAAATTTTTTTTTTCGTTAATATATGTTGCTTATAGAATAAAAGGAAACTTCACACCAAATTTCATTCAAATCGAAAGGGGTCGGGTCCCACTCTTGGTCCATTTGACATAGAATTACCCTTTAATAAAATGTTCTATATTTGGCTTAGTTCTAGTAGTGTGTTTAAATGGTATTGTATTTTAAACATTAAAAAATAAATATCTTACAACTTAAGATTTGTGAAGTCATTAAATTAAATGTTGCAAAAATATAAATTTAAGCCAGTATTCAAAATTAATAGAATCTGATTGCAAAAAAATTTGTTTTTATAAGCGCGATTTTCTATGTGAAGTAAGTCAGAATATGTTAAAAGATTTTTTTCGAGTTTGTTCGAAACACACGACAATTAATTAGACTTCCCAGAAAATGCCCAGTATCCAATATTTGAAGTCAACACAGGTTTTTTCTAAACAATTTAATTACATTAATTATTTTTAACAAGTAACTTCTAACCCAGATTCGTTTTCCATTCTATATAAAATAAGGGTTTTCAAAAATTTAAATTTTGAAGAATAGAACTATTACAAAAAGCTTTATAAAATACACAACTGAAATTTAACTCATAGAATAAATTCGAAAAATAAAAAATGTTGAATATAATAAAGTTACTTATGAAAAAGATATAATTCTCAATATCTATTTGTTAATAATTTATATTTTTTAATACTCTAAGGAATATTAAAAATAAATGATTTTATTTTGTTAAAATAAAGTACACAAAACTGTGACTTATTTTCGCTCTGTACGCTCGATACCATTTTACAGAACCTGATAGAAATTGAAATTTTTTTTAAAAGTGATTTACTTTCGATTTGAATTCAACTATTTTTGCATACTACCCAGTATACACTACTATTGTTAAAATTTAAAAAATTCAATATCTTATGCAATCAAAAACGATTTACATAATTTTTAGAATAATTTTCCAAAATAAATTAAAAATTGACCAGTTTTTCCGTAAAGAGTCGATGACTGATAAGAAAATGATATTAACTCGAAATATTGCGTACTTTGTGTATATTTAAATATTTGAACAAATGACAACTTCTGAAAATCTAAGAAATCTAATCTAAAAAAAAATATCTGAAAAGAAAAAACGAATAAAGTTTAATTATAAATTTCTATAGCAACAACTTTTTAAGGTTTTCAAGGTAATTATCTGGCAGTACTTTCAAATTATCATTTAAAACATTAGCATGCGTATTGTGAGGGCGGATCAGTAAGTCCGTGACTTTTAGAATTTAACATTTTTTTTACAAAAAAAAAATCCGTCCAGAAATTTCAGCCACATTTGTACTTGTGCGACCACAACGCAAGTCAGTAAGCCACTTTTTTACCATTGAAATCGATGGTGCAGAGTCCTCATAGTATTAATCTAGCTTTTCTTTGGTTTGATTGGCGTTTTTTTTCGCAAAAAATAATATTTAATGAGCACTCGAAATTCACTTTTTTCCATTTTTAAAAAAGTCCACGAGGTTGTATGTTTTGATCAGCTGTTAAACGCAAAGTAAATGACGGAACTAGCTCAAAACTTGACAGTAGTCTATTTACAGGTGCCACTTGATGGGAGCAGTGTTGCATTTCATATTCATTTCACTACGAGGGAAGTTCGAAAAGTTACGGACTTATTGATCCGCCCTCGTATTAAAAAATCAAAGAAAAAACTCTACCCGTACTCATAATTTTTTCATATAAATAAGAAAAAAAGAAGAAGCTTTAATGCGCTTTAGAAATGGCCAAAATAATTGCCAACTTTTTAACTATCGCCATGTCGTCAAACACAAAATTTCATCGCCAAATAGGTTTATAAATCGCCACGTTTAGCGAAAAAGCGCTACATCTGACAGCCCTGTTCACAGCCTACAATTGCTCACAATTTAACTACTGTTTTAAAGACTTTCTTTAACTACTATTTTCAAAAATATTCTGCAGAAATAGATTTAAAATATCTTGTATTTATCTTATTATTTTTTGCTAGCCGTGCGCGGCGTTGCCCGCCCAGAGCTAATTTTTGACTAACTATAAAAGTAAAATCATCTCCTATTGGTCCAACGTTAAAAAAAAAATATAGAAAGCATGTGTGTTTTATTATATGAAGATCGATCTACATACAATTTCATTAAAATCGGTAATAAAGTGGACAGGCTGAAATTTTCCATCTTCCCATTCATATTCCTAGCTTTGAAAAATATATCCCATTTAGACCTGACGCTGAACTACTGGGAATTTTGTCATAATTTTTAGAATATATGGTCTTTATATCGTATGAAAATATAATCAATGTTCAGATTTTACTATTGTTATATCCTTTAAGGAGACGCACAATTAATGCATCAAAATTGTTTAGCCAAAATGCATTTTTATTGCATCAAATGACTTCAATTTGCTTGAAACATTAAAATTTGCTATTTTGTTCAGTTAAACTATGCCCACTTCACTATTTGTTAATGAAAAGTTCTTTTGTAATTGAAAACACAACTCACTTCTGCGTCTCATTTTGACGAAACTGAAATGTGACGCGAGAATTTCGCAATTATTTAAGTAACGGTTAAGAAAAAAGCGAAATAATGTGAGAAACAAACATAAAAAACAACCAGCGCAATAGATGCATGGCGGTCTATTTGACATTGGTCAAATATAAGCGAAAATATTGAGACCGAAATCCACCCGCACAATCGATGCATCACGGTCTGAAAGTAATATAAAACCTGTGTGTTTTTTAAGCTGATCTATCTATAATTCACATTTCATTAAAATTTGTTAAACATATTCGGAGAGGCAGTAAGTCTACCCCCTCTCGGTCCTAGCTTTAAAAAAATAAAAAGCCTTCATTTCCAATTTCATCGAAATCAGTTCAGCTATTTAGCCGATAAAGCGTACACACATAAAATTATCACTGTCACTGATTGTGGGTTATTAAATTCGTTTTCCGTAATGTTAAATTTTAATTAAAATTAAGTTATATTATGAATGAATTTATTTTTTAACATTAATGTTCCCAGTAAAAAAATTTGTGTTTTTCGAAGCACTTAAGGGAAATAGCGCATAATCGAGCGCTTCAATAAGAGAGCTCTTATTCAGCAGTATATGATAAAGAAATACATATACAAAAAAAAAACCGATATTTTAGTGCTGACAACGAAAAAGGTTTTAAAGCGAAAAAAAAATAAATATATTATGGTTTACGAAAATGCTTAAAAATGGCGTTTTAACCAATAAAAGCAAAACATTAATGAATATGTTAATATCGTTAGCCCTTCAAGAAGCACTTTAGAAGAGCTCTATTTGCATGTTTTATTATGTTAAAAGAAGCGCTTATTGTCAGCAGAAAATAGTCCTCCAAACCGGGAACACCCCATACAAAAATCAGGCATCCCATCAGCAGGTTTTAAGAGATTTAAGGTGCGAATTCATACATAAAACCTGCTCCTTTAAGAAAATTTGTAAGTTCAAAGACTTTATAAATAAATAAATTGAAATTTAAATTGAATTTACAATTTTTTTTAACTGAATATGGTAAGCCGTTTTTCAGTTATTCCAATATATGTAGCGGAAGGGCCTTAAACTTGGGCATAACGGTATACCGCGAAAAGTCAAACTGATTGAAAACTAAGTGCAGATTTGAATTCAGCGTCCCAAATAACTTTGAAAACAACATTCAGTTCTTAATCAACAAAAATATTGTTCCCTTTTGCACATATGTCCACCTAGATTTTTCTATATGTAATACCTGTAACATTTAAGCACAGATTTACACATATTAAAGACCCCGAAGAGGCCCGAAAGTTAAATTAATTTTTTTCCAGAACAAGTCGCACACTGCTTTGTCCCCATATAACGAAGGGCCAAAATAAAAGGAGCTGTCAGATGTTTTTGAAGTTTAGTGCACAAGCATAAAATATCTTAGTTAAGAAAAATACGAATTTTTGGAGAAATCGGTCCAAGGACACGCCTACCTCCCATGTGTCCTGAAAATTAAATATGTAATTTTAGTTTTAATAATGCCCATTAAGTTACAAAAAGTGGTCACGCTGATACACATACAACTAGCAACGTGTGTGTAACTAAGGACTCAAGGTCCTGCCATTTATCTTTTTTCTTAATAACGCTTTAAAACCTTCAAAAATTGTCCGATCATAATAACATTTGGTATACAAGCAACTAGTAACGTCTGTGTAAATATATAAATCGGACTAAGGACTCGATGTGCTGCCATATATCCTTAATCTTAAAAACGCTATAAAATCTACAAAAATTGCCCGATCATAATAACATTTGGTATACATACAACTAGAAATGTGTGTGTGTAAATTTTTATTAAAATCGAACTAAGGACTCAAGGTCCTGCCATATGTCCGTGTTCTTAAAAACGCTATAAAACCTACAAAAATTGACCGATAATAATAAAATTTGGTATATATACAACTAGTAACGTGTGTGTAAGTTTTCATAAAAATCGGTCTAAGGACTCAATGTCCTGCCATTTATCCTTTTTCTTAAAAACTCTATAAAACCAACAAAAATTGTCCGATCATAATAAAATTTGGTATGCATACAAATAGCAACGTGTGTGTAAATTTTCATATAAATCGGACTAAGGACTCGATGTGTTGCCATATATCCTTTATCTTAAAAACGCTATAAAACCTACAAAAATTGTCCGATCATAATAACATTTGGTATACAAACAACTAGAAATGTGTGTGTAAATTTTTATTAAAATCGAACTAAGGACTCAAGGTCCTGCCATATATCCTTGTTCTTAAAAACGCTATAAAACCTACAAAAATTGCCCGATAATAATAAAATTTGGTATATATACAACTAGTAACGTGTGTGTAAGTTTTCATAAAAATCGGTCTAAGGACTCAATGTCCTGCCATTTATCCTTTTTCTTAAAAACTCTATAAAACCAACAAAAATTGTCCGATCGTAATAAAATTTGGTATGCATACAAATAGCAACGTGTGTGTAAATTTTCATATAAATCGGACTAAGGACTCGATGTGTTGCCATATATCCTTTATATTAAAAACGCTATAAAACCTACAAAAATTGTCCGATCATAATAACATTTGGTATACAAACAACTAGAAATGTGTGTGTAAATTTTTATTAAAATCGAACTAAGGACTCAAGGTCCTGCCATATATCCTTGTTCTTAAAAACGCTTTAAAACCTACAAAAATTGCCCGATCATAATAAAATTTGGAATACATACAACTAGCAACGTATGTGTAAATTTTCATTAAAATCGGACTAAGGACTCAAGGTCCTGCCATATATCCTTTTCCCTTAAACGCTATAAAACCTACAAAAATTGCCCGATCACAATAAAATTTGGTATATATACAACTAGTAACGTGTGTGTAAATTTTCATAAAAATCGGTCTAAGGACTCAAGGTCCTGCCATATATCCTTGTTCTTAAAAACGCTATAAAACCTACAAATTTGGTATATAAATTGATATTTGTAAGATATATATTTGTTCCAAATTTAGGTAAAATCGGATTATTAATGTGAAAGAATCAAAGACATCATTTATTGAAAAATGGATTAATGATTATAGTTCACATTTTTCAACTTTCTTTCTTTCTTTCTTTAAATAGCTTAAAATGCCTGAAATAAACATAAACAATTGAAATAAGTGAAGAAATAATTTTCTCCCGCTAGCTTGTACTAGTCGAGACACTGTGCGCAGTAGAAATGCCGTGATATTTTGTCTACTTTTTGGTAATGAAACCGTTGGCTTTAAAATTGTTTTTCTTATGCCTTCAATGTTAAATTAAAAATTGGTTTGCTTCTACTGAAAATGTTTAAATTTTCAATTAATACCTTCCCTCTGCTTGATTACGTGCGATATATCGAGTTATTATACGGCAAATTCTTAAAAGCACAATAAGAGGGCTTAAACTTGATTGCAAACTCTATTAGATTTTTCGAGAACTAATAAATTTAAGACCGAGAAAATATGATTATTTAACTTCTAATCAGAAATAAGAAATACTGTTACATTATCCCTACCATAAGAAAAGAAAAATTTATTCTTTATATTTTTAACTTAAAATTGTGTGTGCATTCCCACACCCCCTTTTTCAACAAACAGATTTAAAATACATTCACTGATCTGTAAAATTATAAGTGGTCAAAAAAGTAAAATAAAATAGCTAACAAATAAATAAAAATTATTAAAAATAAAAAAAAAAAGAAATAAGTACAACATGAAAACCAGTAATAAATACATTCAAATAAATTGAACAATTTATATTTGTCGATGTTGTACTTTACAAAATAAAAGTGGCAATCATGTGAATTGAATATTCTATACAATTTTGTAAATAGATTTTTTGTTATATTTTTTTTAAACTTTTTTGTTAACTTAAACAAAAAATAACAGCAAAATAAAAACAATTAATTTGAAAGGTTAAAAAAAAACGTTACACAAGGTTTTCTAGAATAAACATAAAGAAAACTATTCTTTGCTATTTTGTGTTACAGAAAAACTTCCACCTATAGGATTTTTTTTTAATTTTTTTTTATATCTTTTTTTTGCCGTTTAAAGCTAAAAAAAATATTAACAGTTTTATTATTTTAGTTTTATATGAGTCTATATGCCTTTAGGTTAAATTGAAAAAGAGTTCTTGAAAACATTTCATTACAATTTTTTTTTTTTTTTTTTTTTTTTTTTTTTTTTTTTTTTTGTTCACTCTAGAATCCTGGTAGTGTTTATAACAGTCGTTAGGGCTGCAAGTTAAAATCATTTATTTATTTGTATCTGCCAATTTTTAATTTATTAAAAACGAAATTCAATTTTTTTTGTTGCTTGGTTGTTTATGTGAAACTGATAACCGGTTTTTTATGAAAGCTTTTAAATAAATTGTTTAATAAATAACAGATATTTAAATTGAACAAAGAAAAAATAAAATATTTACAAATTTAGGCCACACGCAAATTTTTCTCATTTTTGTTTTTTTATTGACGACGCCAAATGGTCGTAAATAAATAATAATAAGAAAATAAATCAAATTTTGTTAATTGTTTTTTTTAGGAAATCTTTTAACTATTTTAACTTATGGGTATATTTAATCACCCTACATTTTTATCTATCGTTAAGTATAGGAATACCAAATATGTTTTTTTAACCAAATTTTGGTTTAGTTATTTTTTATTTCATTAGGGCAAGTTTTAATAAGCACAAAATATTTAAAAAAAAATGCAAGCAAAAAAAGTTAAAGAATTTAATAAATTTGTTTAAAAAAAATTCGGATAAGGCGTGACCATAATTTTCTTTTTGACAATTTTTATCGATTTTTCTAAAGTTTTTTTTTTTGGAAAAAAATCGTATAAAAATCCTATAAAAACCTCTTAAATTCTGCTTGTTCTAGCAAACGTTATGCATAATTCAAAATTTTGTTTAATAATTGGTTACGTGTGTGGCGCTCATAAAGGAATAGCTCCACAGATTTTGTTATAACTTAGAAAAAATCGTCCAATTTTGTAAAAAAAAAAAAATTTAGATGATCTAAATTTTATTGTACTTTAAGCTTCATATTTAAACATTATTATTTACATGCTTAAGGGGTGTAGTTATTTATAAAGAAATATAAAAGAAAAAATTTATTGTGCTAAATTTAAGATTTCTTTATTTTCTAAAAATAAGTAGGACAGTAAAAACGGTTAAGCGCGACCAAATGATACCCTACACCACAATATTTAAAAATAAATTTCCTATAGTATACCTTATTGGCCACCCATGGGCCAATCATGGGCCAACCAGAACAAAATTATGTTTTTAGATTAAGATTCATATAAAATTTCTTGATGCGGTTTATTTTCATCAAATTGTCTCCAAAATCTATACTCTGCGAACAAGGTTTACGTGGAAAGACAACCATCGGACCTTCCAGCCGGACGGACATCGTAAGATCCATTCAAAAAACGTTTCTAAAGGGATCGGTATACTAAAACGTGGATCTAGGACCAATATGGTGTGGGTATACTACTTAATTCATGAAAATCGATGGATAAATATTAAAATTTTTCACAATAATTTGATATGATATGTAAGCGTCCACCCGCCCCATATTCGATTCAATTCATCTCACACATTCCGTAATAGCACGGACTTCCGCCTGGAAGCTTGTGTTGTGATCCGGAAGACGGTAAAATATCTCGGTTTCCAGGTTCTTAACAAAGACCCCTATGCCCGTTTTATTGCCCAGTTTAAAGCCGTCTGTGTAGCAACATATCCCCACAGGCGTTTGCCCCAAAGTTCCAATCGGCCATGATCCCCGAAAGGCTTCGACATTTTCGTCTCTGGTATTCGGTCGGGCATGTCCGGTGATTGTGTTTATCCAATCAATGTACCCAATATACACTGATGACGTGCCCTGTAGTCACCTATATATAATTCTCCGAGAAATTAGAGCCGTTCGGCCGCGAATGCCGCCTCGTATCTCACCTGCGTTTCGATCAGGGGGTATATCAGACAGTGTCTCCAGAGCCTTGGTGATGTGGCACACATCGCCCAACTTATTCCCAAACAACATATACGCTGGATCCCCTGAAGTGGTCTTATATTATACGCTCTGTCCAACGGGGTCCACCAGATTCCAGAAGCGTAAGTTAGAATTGGTCTAATCACGCTTCTGTAAAGCCAGTGTCATAGTTGGGCTAAGACCCCATTTCGGGCCTATATAGCGCCCAACAGCAGCTCGCCCTGTTGGTTTTTTCCTCTATGTGGTATTTCCATTTTTGTTTCCGTTCAAGGATCAGGCCCAAGAACTTAACCCTGTCGGTCACTGGTATCGTCCTGCCTGAGAGGCGAGATTCAGTATAGGTAGGAATTTTTGACCTTCATGTGAACAGACATATTTCCGTCTTCGCTCGGCCGTATCTAGGGCCTCCTCAGCCCTTCTGCACAAATATTTAGATCCTTGCTCCTTAGAAGTAAAGATTTGCAGACGGGTGCAAATCTTTAAGAGACTATTTATCGTGGTCACCCATAGCAGTGGTGATAAAATCCCACCCAGCGGCGTGCCGCGAGTTACTCTTCACTTTATTGTCACATCGTACATTTCGCAACTTATCCATCTATTCCTTAGCATGTGGGTGATATAGTGTACGACCTCATTCAATGCGGTTTCTACTGGTCTACCCTTTACATAAGCACGTTGCCTATGTTTCAGGACTTTGTTCGATATTCTGCAATTGACCATGGTATTGACTATCCGCTCCAAGGTTTTAAGTAGAAAAGACGTTAGGCTAATCGGGCGATAAGCCTTTGGTGTCGCATAGTTCGGCTTTCTAATACACCAAAATCTTTAAAGATTAATAATAGTGTCATAAAATTTTGCATACATTAGCTCTATATGCCTAGAAAATTTTATGTCAGACTTTATGAAGATTGGCTTACATCCATATTACGGTTTAAATACAACTCATCTCAAGTTCAGTTGAATTTTCGCAGTTTTTTACTACTGTTTAGAACTCTTATTAGTGCGGTTAACAAAAACATAAAACATTTACAACTCATCACTAGCAGTTGTTGAAATTCAACTCAACTGTACCCATGTTCTGTAACTTTGGTGAGAACTTCTCGCATCGAAAACATGTGAAACAAAATATTCCGAAATGTGAGAAAAAAGTGTGTCTGTAACTCATGTCGAAAACTATCAAAAGAGATTACGTCGTTACGTTATAAATGTCATAATATTCCACCCGAAGCCGATATGAAATTGCAGATGTTGTGAACGCCAGTAAAACATACGTTGACGGCGACCAAACTTGACTAAAATTTAAAAATTTTTAACGACGGCGGCGAAAATACAACCGTCGCGACGGCTACACCAAAAAATGTAAAGTTCTACTTTAATGTTTGTGGATTACAAAATTGCTTTGAAAACATTCGTATATTTTTTAAAAATGTCAAAAGCAATATAATTCAAAATGAAAAAATCTGCCAAGAACAAAATACTTATCTCTTCCGTGTTAATATTTATTGCATTTAACATTTTTAATGTATTTTTTAATGTTAAAATTTTTTTCTCACCCCGTTCTTATGCGTGAGTTTTTTTTGACAGTTCAAAGCGGGAACTTTCTCATAAAAATTTTACACACACACTTTTTCAGTATATTGGCGAGAAATTTCCTTACGTGACAGTTATTACTCGCCAAAAATATTACAGACGCAGTTAAGTGAGAAAAACAGCTGTTTGTTTCAATTTATGGCATTTTTGTTTCATTTCTCACATTTCAATCGAAAAGTTTCTCGCCGCGGGAGTTACAGAACATGGGCACTAAGCTGTAAACCTTAAAAGGGGTATTATTATTTACCAGCGAGCCCATATAAAAGTCCCACCAGCAAAAATTATAATTCTGCACCAAGAATATATGGATGTGTCAGAAGCTAAAAGGTCTATCTCCACAAATCTAAAGGTAAAAATATATAGTGATGTTTGAAAAATTGCTATCGAAAAAATCAAATAAAATTCAAACATTATACCCTTTTTTCTTATTTTTTAATGGAAGATATTTAAATAATAGAAGAACAAAACAATTCTCAAAGAGTTTAAAACTAATTAATATAACAAAACTTGGAAATTTTCGAAAGGTAGTTAGGCCTTTTTGCTTCTGACTCATCCCTATATATATCGACCACAATTTATGATATTTTAATTAAATTACTTTTTTTTATCTGCATGGGATCTCGTAATCAGTTTTATAAAGAAAATCGGTGTTAAAGGACTATGTTTTGTGAAGCGAAGTGATAAGGTAATCGAAGTAAAAAGTTTAACTAAGGCGCATTATGAATCTCAATGAAATTCTTAAATTAATGCCAAAGAATGTCGAATTAAGTAAAAAATGAAAATTGCCGAATTTTTTTTTTTTTTTTTTTTTGTTTGGGACTAAATCCTTTAGTATTTTTAGATTCTTCATTTCAAAAAAACACATCTCATAAATCTTGTTTGCATATCGACGAAATCTGTATAGAAATTGTAGACATGTTGGATACACTTTGACCCAAAACGAAATGGTTGGCATATCCGCGTAGATTTTATGCTTAAAGCGCTCTACGCTTTCTCGCATCCTATGCAGCTGTCAAAGAGTGGAATCTGTGTACCAAGTTACATGCACAAAAGCGTAGGATACCTTGACGCGTTGAATGCGAAATGTAGGTTTACTTTCACAAATAAAATTTAATTTTTGCTTGCCGTGGTGCCGCCTTAAAAGCATTCCATACAATTTGAAAAGTAGAACGCAAGTAAGTTATGAAAAGCATGTAATGCGTGGAGGTTAAAACCAGTGTTGCCAATTTAGCCATTTAGTGGCTAGATTTAGCCATTTTCGCCCTGTTTAGCAACTAAAAATTGAGTTTACACTGCGGCCACACGATCAACTTTTTGTTGATAGTCTTTTACATATACTGTTTGTCAAAATTTACATTAATTGAAAGCTGTGACGTAGGCTGCACGCAATTTTTAAGCAATTTACTTTCAAGATGTCATCAAGAAAACAATTTATACTGACAAACGAAAAATTTGCTCACTAAACTTCTAATCAGCTGTTAAATTGAGCGTAAAATTGCCAAAAAAATGGATAGTTAAAATTGAGAGCAATCTCGTGATCAATTTAAAAAGTGTGAGTGTGTTAGTGAAAAAAATGAGAGTGAGAGCAAATTGAAAGGTATTGAAAAACAAAATTGATCGTGTGGCCTCCAAGTTAGCCATTAGCCATTTTCCAACTTGCTTAACCATGAAAATTTTTTTCCGTTTTTTTCTTTGGAAAGAATAATTTTTATTTTCTTAGAAAAAATTTATAAAATTCCTAGTAGTAAAATCAATATTTTTAACATTTAAAACGCATTTAATTAAAATCACAACTTTTACAAATGTTGAAAATCGCTATAAGCATTCAAAAAAAAAGCCACAAAGCAACATCTCTTAGCGTCAAAAACTACAACAGTGTATTGTGTGCGGGTAGCAACAAGAAATTTCGGAATTTACTTTAAAGTTGCTCTCACTTGCATGGTCTAATGCTCAAGTAGAGAGGGTATTTAGCCAAGTTAACGTCGTTAAAAGTAAGTTGAGAAATATGTTACATTTAGCAACCGTCAATTCGATTTTATCAATTAGGTAAATATTTTTACCATAACAATAAAATATTTTTTATCTCAAATAGATATTGGATACATGATAATAGTCTGGTAGTGTATAAAGTCATTCCTAAAAATTTAAGGAATATAAATATTACAAAAAGCTTTATAAAATACATAACTGAAATTTAACTCATATGTTCGAAAAATAAAAAATGTTGCATATTTTTTATCTCTTCAATTTTTTTTTTTTTTTTGGAGATTTGGACTCAAAAATTTGGGTAAATATTGTCATGATTTTGACAACATTTAAAACTAATAGATACAAGTGATTAAAACTAATAGGTACAAGTGATTCCTATGAGATGAACAATAACGACATCGACGATTTTAATATTTAAATGCTAAAAAATATTTAATTTTCTTTTTTTTATGTTACAAATTGATCTCAATTTACAATTTCATTGTAAAAAACTTTTAAAGAATTATTTTTGTCTTGTTATTGAATTTAAATGAGTTTTTATTTAAAAAAAATTTTTAGCCATTGTTTTCCGCAAATTTAGCCATTTTTGGTCACCAAGTTTTTACCCAAGAGTTGAGATAGCACCTCAAATGCACAAAAATAACTTTTATTTCTGATCAAAAAAATAAAAGTCAAAAAATAACTTTTATTTCTACTCGAAAAAATAAAAGTCAAAAATAACTTTTATTTCTGCTCAAAAAAATTAAAGTCAAAAAATAACTTTTATTTCTGCCCGAAAAAATAAAAGTCAAAAATAACTGTTATTTTTGCTCAAAAAAATAAAAGTCAAAAAATAACTTTTATTTCTGCCCGAAAAAATAAAAGTCAAAAATAACTGTTATTTTTGCTCAAAAAAATAAAAGTCAAAAAATAACTTTTATTTTTGCTTGAAAAAATAAAAGTCAAAAATAACTTTTATTTTTTATCGAAAAAATAAAAGTCAAAAAATAACTTTTATTTCTGCTCGTAAAAATAAAAGTCAAAAAATAACTTTTATTTTCTGACTTTTACGATAAAAGTTATAACAGTTACGGTCCCCAAAATTTACAATATTTTTCAACATTTCAAAATTATTTATCTGGAAATAAAGTTGATAAGTTATTTGTAAAATATCTGACTTTTTGGGCATTTTTTCAATCGAATTCGAATTAATTAGTTTCTGATAAATTCAATAGTCTTCTTTTCTTCCTAAAGAGCAAATATATTTAGTGTTGTTTATAGAAGGTTTAATCACATTTATTTAAAATTATTATTATTTTTTGTTTGTATTTAGGTAAATTGGATTAAGTTGAATAAAAACATTAAAAAACCAAGAAAAATGTTAGCACATAAAAAAAAATTTGATTAATTTAAAACAATTTTTTTTATTTCTTTAACTCATTAAACTGGTCATAAATTAAACTTATGGTATAAATTAAAATAAAATTAGCAAGAAGCATCAGTATCAACAAAAAAAATATTTTTCAATGAAAAAAAACACCCCAAAAAACGTATGGCAGAAAAAATCTTTTACTAATTAAACCTTTTTCTCTAGTAGTTAAAATTAAAAAAAAAAAATATAAAAATAAAAAAAAATTGTAAAAAGGATGTTCCAAACTCAATTACATACTTTACAACTCATTGGAGTAAAATCGTTAGAGTAATTATCATTTTTTATTTCCAGTGACAACCACCATCCTGGCAACCAGGCAGAGTCATGCAGTCAATGGTGACAATGATGGCGATGATTTAGAAACTTTTCATTGATGAAGAAAACCAAACTAAAATCTTCGTCGCCGTTTTCTTTTTCGTTTTTTTTTTAACTCGATTCTCCTTTTTATCTTTGTCTCTGTCTAACTTATTTTTTCATCAAATATTAAATCGCATTTGCAGCATACAGGTGTTAATAGTGACATATAGAACGTTTTTATTTCTTTGCTAAAATTTGTTAAATGAATGAGAATGTTTGAATGGCTGGTTGGTTGGTTGGTTTGTTGGTTCGATGGCTGTGTTTGGTTCGGGATGGTGTAAAATGCAAATTTATCTTAAGCTGCTGTTTGAAATTGATGCTTCTTTTAAGCTTGTCAGTCAGGAGAGTATCTATTGGAATATTTATCTGTCTGTCTGGTTGGTTGCCTTCATCTACATATGCAAACACGAATAAGTAAAATGCTAAAAAGACTTTATGATATCAGACTGCTTTAGATTCTACACTGCTGCTGCTGTGGCAAATGCATAATTTATTAAGATAAATGATCACAAAATAAAACAGTCAAAAATATATCCATATAAACATTTTCAGGTTGTTGAGGTAAATACATATACATACATTTATATGTATCAAAAATGTAGGAAATAAACTTTAGATGTAATAAAAAAAATATTTACTAGAGAATATCTAAAACAGACAAAATTAAGATTTAAATAAAATAATTAAGTACAAAATAATAGCATTTGTTTAATGGCAGCATATGAATGAAGTTAAGAAAAATAGAAATTCTTTTACGATAAATTTTGTTTAAAATTTTAATGGAGTAATTTTTTATGAATCTCTTTCGACCCCGAGTTTTTATCTGTGGTACAAAAACATTTTTTCTTCTTCTTTGAACCATTTAATACGTATATAAGAAGAAATTTTAGATCGCCGTGCCAATCCTTGTGGGCGCTAGGGAAAGTTGCGTATGAGCAACTTTGGGTTATTGGGGTATTCATATTGTTTTTTTTTTTTTTTTAATTTTCAACGCCACAAACTATGAAGTGTTTGAAATTTGAAAATTCAATATAAATTCCTATCGAAAGCAACAACAAGTTTATGAAATATTTTTGAATTCGTTTTTGCTTTCAATGAAATTCTTGGCGTTGTTTTTTACGAATTATAAGGGGAATTATGGCGGAGGTAAAAATTTCCTTTCGTCTGCCGGATGGAAGTAGTGTCCTGCAGGCGGAAATCTCGGCTATAAAGGGGGCAGCCAATTGGCTAAAGTATTATCGCATATCGGGATATATACGTATACTTACTGATAGCAAGGCTGCCATTGCTTCTCTTGCGGTTGTCAACATGACATATAGGTTAACTGTGGAATGCCGGATGTCTTTGAATGATATTGCTGAGCATTCAGGGTTAACGCTTATATGGATACAAGGGTACTCAGACTGCCCGGGAAACCAGATAGCAGAAGAACTGGCCAAGGAAAGTGGTTCCAATGACTCGCAATAAGTCACTCATTCGGCGCGAGTATTATAGAATTGCGCAATAGGGATGGACCTGTGAGTTCACCTGCTCCATATCCAGGGTACTATGGCCTGGCGATGATGAACGGAAAACCAAATCTCTACTTAGGTTCAATAGGGACCAAATCAGGACTGTGGTGTCGGTAATAACTGGACACTGGCCTGTTGGGACTCATGCAAGGAGAATGGGTCTGGAATTCAATGACTACTGCAGAAGTTGTCATGATGAGGAAGAAGAGGACACTGTGCTTCACTTTCTCTGGCAATGCCCTCGGCTACGGGGCATTAGGGAAAAATACCGGTGTTTTCCTGCTTGGAGGATCATTCTTAAATAAAACTAAGATTGCTTCTTCTCTTCATTAGGAAGACAAATTGGCTCAACTCTGCAGTGACGCCATCTGAGTAACTGCTCCTTGGGATAGGCATTGGCGCTGGGTATCACAAAGGGACCGCTGAAGGACCCAAGTGAGCTGTCTCTCTTAGCTTATTTATTCACTCTTTAATTGTAAGTTCGATTTAGATGGGTCTCCTCAGACTTTGAACTACAAAAAAATACGAATTATCGAGGGGACCAAAATATACAAATTAAAGAGTTTTTCTCAAGGGACTAGCCGTTTATTTCGAATTGTTGAGGTTTTCGAATTAATGGGGAACGAATTATCGCGGGTCGGCTGTTTTTGCAGTTAATCAAATGGGTAAATAGTGGCAACTCTACCTAAAGACTTGTTTATTATACCATGGTAGAAACTGAATTTTTGTATTGAATTTTTTTTAAAAAACTTTTGGAAAATTTATGTTTGGTAAATTTTATTTTTTTATCTTTCAAACTTTGGAAACACAGTTTTTCTTAATTAAAATTTTTATTATCAAAGTTGTTTTTGGGAATACTATTATTTATTAAAAGATTTTTTAGCTTTGGCTTTTCTAAAATTATTTAGGAGAACGTTTCCTGATGATCTGGCCTAAGCAACCAGTGAAATGCGCATGGGAACAGATTATCCTCCAAAAATTTCAGTATTTTTTATCAATTATTAAAACAAACAAAATCTTTTGATAAAATTTTTATTTTTTGTTTTTGATATTTTAATTAGGACTAAGTTCATCAAACTTAATTTTCTTTAAATTATTTTTATTGAAGGAAAGAATTTACAACCGTAGCTGCCAGATTTGACGATTTATCGTCATTTTGACGATTTTATGGTACAAAAATGGTCTATTGACGATAGAACGATTTATACCCTAAATTTTACGATTTCTCAAATGACAAATTTTTTGTGTTTGTATTTCTTGGCAAGTAAAAAATGGAGCTTCTAACGAAGCAGGTTTGTAAGGGAGAAGCGTTAAAGTTTCGCTTACCATATCGCTTACGGAAGACATGAATTTTATATGGCCAGTTCCCACTTTGAAGCAATACATTTTTAACACGGAAATCGCTTTATTTTGCGCATATAAAAATTTGTGAATGTAAGGATTCGCTTTGCACACTGAATTTTTTGTTACCGTTATTCTTTAATATGCTCCCTTACAAACCTGCTTGGTAGTAAGGGAATGTCGTGGCTCTTCAAATGTGTTATATAATTTTTTTAATTTATTAATGAGTTCACTTACCTTACTGCATCTCTATATGTCTTATTGAGTAGCGCATAAATGTTTGCTTGCATTTTAAAATGTACGTATTTAAAAGAGGTTTAGAAGCAAAAGTTTTATAATTGATTTAATACTACAAAGTTATTTAATGATTATATTGATTACTAAAATGTGTAAAAAATGAAAATTGTGATTTTTTTTTTAATTAATTATCCATTTAATTAAAAATATGATAAAAAGAAAACAACGTACGATTTCCAACAATTAAAAAATAATTAGCATAAAATATATATTTTACTCAATTACATCAGTTGATTCAAATTAAATAAAAAAATATTTTATATAGTAATTGAATAGAGCAAACTACGAATTGATTTATTTGTAAAATTCTATTGATATTTTTATTAAATGAATTAAAATAAATAATTGATATTTGAATTCGAAATTAGTTACAAAATAATATTTTTAATTTAACTATAAAAATCTTATGTTAACAAAAACACATTTTTATACCCACTACCACTGGTGATAGGAATTATGTAGTGTATAAATTATACTACTTAATTTCGTGAAATCGCTCCATGAATTACCGTAGGTCCCATGCCCACTCTCCGAAAACACTTTAATAAGCCTAAGCCTATAAAGACTAAAGTTTAAATTTAGCATTTGGTGCACCAGTGGAATCAATTAGTTAATAAAACCTCAACTTTTGGTTTTTCTTTTTTTTTTGTGCTTTTCAAAAGACATATATTTCTTTGATTAATTTTCTTCTTTAATTATTTTCCGCACTTCTCATATTAAAATTTCTTAATAATTGTTGGACACGCTTAAAAAGAATAAAAAAGCTTAACTTTCTTCTTTCGTTTTCAATGACAGTATAAACGGAGTTAATCAAATAAATATAAAAGATCAATATTGTGTTCTCTTTCCTCTCAAGGGAGAATGTCATGATGATTTTGGTAAAACAAAAAAATTCACTTAACGCTAAACTTAACGGATTGACTAAGTCCCGAAAATCCCGGGATTGAAAAATTCAAATATATATATATATATATTAGAGCGACTCAAAAAAAAATGTGATTTTGTTACCCCTCTGAAAATAAAGGTTGATATGTTTTATGATGATTCCCAAAATAATTTGGTTGACCATCCGTGAGCTGGGCCATTTTTAAAAAAGTTATTTTTTTCAGTTTTTCGAATTTTTTTGTACTTTGCTCCAAGACGACATAAATAAAATTTCGAAAAGGGTTTTTGAAGCAGCATCCTATGGTATATAAAACTTTCCCTTTTGCGGCCTACTACCTTTTTTAAAAATGGTCCAGCTCACGGATGGTCAACGCTAGAACCAAAATATTTTGGAAATCATCATAAAACATATCAAGCTTTACTTTAAGAGGGGTAACTAAAACACTTTTTTCGGCTCCATACAACTTGAGTCGGTCTAATATATATATATAAACATTTTATTTATTAACCCTCCGATGAGTGAGAAGGTCCCTAGGGACCTTTTTGCCTTTTCAAACTGAAATTACTCCTACTTCGGCCACTACAACCCCCCCCCCCCCCCCCCAAAGTTACCCTGTATTCCAAGAGCATTTTGTTGCTCATCTTTTGGAAAAAAATCAAGCCGATCGGATCATTACTTTAGGAGTTAGTGAGAATAGTACGCGGACGTGTGAATAGGTCCGTATGGACCTTGTCCTGAATTTCACTAATAAATGCATGTTTTTGGGCATCATTATAATTTTTTTATTGTTTCAACACATAATTTACTTGTTCTGAACACAAAGACCTAAACTCAAAGACATTAGGGATGATGATAAAAACAAAAAATTCTAAGAAAAAATTCTAAGAACAAACATACTAAGAACAAAAAATTCTAAGAACTGGTTTATTGCTAGTATTATAAAATTAGAATATTGTGCCTTTCCTTGAAAGCAATAAAGTTCATGTATGTAGAATTTAGTTATAAACAATAAAAAAAAAAATCAAGGTCCGTAGGGACCTTTTCACACGGCCGTGAAGTTCAGAACTGTCACTCATCGGAGGGTTAATCGGTATTCGCTGAATTCCGAAAATCCCGGAATTTTTGGGATTGGGATTTCAGGATTGGCATTCCCAGTATGTATAAATGCATACATACAGTTCGCACTTGTTCCTCGAAACAGAGTCAACTCAAAATTTAAAAATTTTCGGTAGACACAAGAACCTTTTTTTTTTATATGTATTCTTATATTACAAATGGGGATAAAACTGCATTTTTTAGGCAAAATACTAGAGAAATAGATCTTAGATTTTTACAGTGGGTACTTATAGCCCCTGTTTATCGTTTTCTTGCAAAAAGTGAAAATTTAAAAATTTTAAATTGACGATGTTTACAGGAACAAGTGCGATATGTACTATAGGCATCGATAGCTTTTGGCATGAGGAAAAATAAGTTCCACTACGGCATATCAAAAAAATCCTTTGCGAGTCGCCCAAATTTCAATTTTTTGACTTCTGCTTAAATTTTATTTTTAAGGTTTTTTTTTAGTAGGTAATAAAAAAACGGCTGGTATAATTTTTTTAAATAAAGCGATGGCGGTAGCATTTTTCCAAAAAAGTGTTTTTCTCGAGGTTTTGGACGAGTTTTTGCCGAAAAATTTCTTACTCGTTATTTTTTAGTGTTTTTTTTTTTTTTTTTGACAAATTTGTGTCCTTACAAATCGGCCCACCCTAATGTACAAGCTTTTTAAAAGCCAATAACGCAATAGCTTTTCCTACGAGTTTATTTATAAGTGAATAGATTCTCAGGAAAATTAATTCTTCTCAATTAAAGAAGAGCCGATTCAAAACAAAATTAACGCTTTTTATGATAAAATTCATACAGCTGTAGTAAACAATCTTGTCTTAGTAATCTTTTGCAAGTTTAAGGTAAACCATGTATTAACTACAGAATACAAGAAAAAATTCCTTCAAATAGTCTGCTATTATTGTAACCATAAATTATTTTCATTAAATTCAACCAGCGTATGTATAATGAGAGTTAAAATTGCTTGGCTTAGTATTTATTTTTAGATTTAACCAATTCCTTTATTTCCCATTAATTTACTTATGAAATTGAAACCGTGCAACAAATTGCTGCATCCGTTCACACTTTGTAACAACTGTGTAAAAAAAAATCTCCCTTCACAGCTGCGCATGCGTTTCTGGTAGTACAAGTTTTCAACATCTTGTCACGCCAACCATAATAAAAAGTACTTCTTCGATGCTTTATGCCGTGCCATGTTTTTTTTTTCCATAAGACAACAAATTGCTATTGAACTTTAACTAAACTAGACTGGGAAAGACTACACTAAAAGCTTAGGCAAAGAAAGACTTTATTATGGTACAAGTCTTTTATGTTTGGCTACCCCATTTCTTGTCTTATTTTGCTGCAGTTGTAGTTTTGTCTTAATACCTTTTGTTTGGATCCTATAATTTATTTGTGTTGTACTCTAAGCTGACTTATGTTGGTATTTACAACTGATTTTATCAATAAACATGTCTTAAGGAATTTACGTCATCGAAGTGTAATTTGGATTTTGTTATTGTTGTGCAAATATAGACGACGAGCCCAACTAATAGAGATAAATGGTTATAATTATAATTTATATAATTTATATAATTTATTTCGTATAATTGTTAAAAGTAATCTTTAATTAACCCATTACACTCTTACTGTTTCTTTTTTTTTTTTTTTTTTTTTTTTTTTTTTTTTTGTTGCAATGTATTTTTTTCTATCAGTTACTTAAAAATGTATTTCGTTATTATATTGTCAGTTTCCTTGGATTAAAAAAAACTTCATTAGTTTTAACAGAGCTATGAAACAATATTAGCACTAAGGCCGGGTTTTTGAGATGTGGATTAAGTTTAAAGTTAGTTTAACGTAGTCTGAAACTCGGGGTTTTCCGCGAAATTTGATTTATTTTTTTTATTATTTCATTAAAGGCCAACAATTTAAGCAAAACTAAAGCTGTTCCCTTAAAAAATGTGTATACAAACTTGGTAATGGCGGCACAAATCAGTTTTAAGATTAACTAAGCCTAGTTAAACTGAGATCTCAAAAACCAAGACTAAGAGTCCTTCCTAATTACATTTCATTTACAAATTTAATGTGTAATTAAAATATTATTAAATAATATAATTGAAATCAAGAACTTATTCTTTTTCAAAAAAAATATGTAACTGTAATGTGTTTTTTTAAGTTTCAAGTTACTGTAATGTTCAATTACAAATTTTAAGTAATTGTAATTCAAAAAATTTCAATGCCAAAAAAATTTAAATTAATATTCCGTTCAACTGCAATTGCTTTAATCTCAATGCAGAAATACCAGATCCGAGAAATGCAATTATCTTTCAATTACGAATCAAGGACTTAGTCCAATTCCAATTTAATGTTATTCTTATTGAAAAAAGAAAGCACACAAAAAAGATAATTTAAAGCAAAATAATTCAATTAACAATTATAAAAATATACGTCTATTAATAAAAGTAATTAAGCAATAAAAGTAAAACCAAATTTATTTTAATTAAATTTTCTTACTACAACTATAAATAAATTTTTTTTAGTTCAATTTATTAATATTAATTTGATTACCAATCCAATTATTCCTAATTACAAGTCATTTGACTCAATTAAAACTGAGAGCTAAATCCAATTCTCATTTAATGTAACTGTAATCGGAAACTAGTAATCAAAATTAAAATGTTGAGTATGGAATTACTAGTAATTGTAACTAAACAAGAAATAATTACTTATTATGTTTCTAATTAAGTACAATTGTATTTAAATTTGTCTGTTATATTTCCATTAATTTTTTCAATTAAATTAAAATTATTCAATTACAAATTAAAGAAATGTACATCTATAAATAAAAATAATTGAGCAATAAAACTAATGCCAAATGTATTTTAATTAACTATAATAATAATTGAAATTTTTTAATTAAAACTATAAGCAAATATTTTACTTTGTAATTCAATTTCTTAATATTATTTAAATTACCAATACAATTACATATTTATTATTACAAGTAATTTGATTTAATTAAAACTGAGAAATAAATCCAATTCCCATTAAATGTAATTGTAATCAAAAATTAGTAATCAAAGTATTGAATATTAGATTATTAGTGATTGTTACTAAACAAGAAATATTAACTTTTTATGTTTCTAATTAAGTACAACTGTATTTAAATTTTTCAAATGTATTTCCATTAACTTTTTCAATTAGACCTTAATTACTATTATTTAATTTTATTGCAGTCAACGGCGAAACCCAATTGCAATTAGTTGTAATGGGTGATTCAAGTAGAGATACTTTTTTCAATAGCCTTTTTTTGACAGATCACGTGTGAGTCGTGTCATGCTGTCATGTTATTTTTGTTAAGCATTGTTTGGCATTTCATAATGGAAAGACTTACGCCTGAACAACGTTTACAAATCGTTCAACTTTATTACGAAAATTCACGTTCTGTGAGGAATGTGTTTCGTGCACTTCGCTCAACTTATGGTCAACATAATCGGCCTACTGAACGTACTATTTGCAACACCATCACCCATTTTGAGACCCAGCATTCATTACTGGATAATATTCAACCGAAAAGCATGCTGTGAAGAAAATATAGCGGCCGTAGCTGAGAGGGTACACGAAGACCGTGCATAGTCGATTCGGCGCCGTTCGCAGCAACTCGGACTGAGGTATGGAACGACTTGGCGCATTTTACGTCGAGATCTTAAATTGAAAGCGTACAAAATACAGCTTGTGCAACAACTAAAGCCGCTCGACCTTCCCAAGCGACATCGCTTCGCTTTATGGGCTAGTAAAAAGTTCCAAGAAGATCAGACGTTTTCGAGTCAAATTTTGTTCAGCGATGAGGCCCATTTCTGCTTCAATGGGTATGTAAACAAACAAAATTGCCGCATTTGGGACAAAGAGCAACCTGAAGGGATTCAAAAACTGTCACTTCATCCAGAAAAAACAACGGTTTGGTGTGGTTGGTGGGCCGGTCCATATTTCTTTAAAAATGATGCCGGTGCGAACGTAACCGTCAATGGCGACCGTTATCGTGCCATGATAACCGACTATTTGATGCCTGAAATTGAAGCTCCTGATCTCGGCGGCATTTGGTTTCAGCAAGACGGCGGCACTTCCCACACATCGCATCAATCAATGGATTTATTGAGAGAACACTTCGGTGAGCACATAATTTCACGTTTTGGGCCGGACGATTGGCCACCAAGATCGTGTGATTTCACACCGTTAGATTTTTTCCTGTGGGGATATGTAAAGGCTTAAGTTTATGCGGACAAGCCCGCTTCAATTCAGGCCTTGGAGGAAAACATCACGCGTGTCATTCGCCACTTACCAGTCGAAATGCTCGAACGACTCATCGAAAATTGGACTTAACGGATGGACCATCTGCGACGTAGCAACGGCCAACATTTGGTAGACATAATCTTCAAAAAATAAATGCCAAAGAAGGTTCTTTCAAATGACAATAAGCATTCCCCATTAAATTTGAATTTTTTGTGTTTTTTTTTTTTTTTCTTTAAAAAAGTAGGGAACTTCGAAATGGATCACGCTTTAATTGTGATTCACAAGCCTTAACTATAAATTACTTGTATTTGTATCGCAAAACCTCAGACATATATGACAAATAATTGTAATAGAAAATATTACAAGGAATTTTAATTAAGCAATAAATAATTTTATTTATGTAAATAGTTATAGTAACCTAATTATTTAAAATTTTTTTTTGTAAAGGCAAAACTAATTTAAATATATAGTAATTCTTACTATTATTTTTGCAGTTACGGTTACAGTTAATTGTAATTGTAATTCAGGTATAATAAATTACAAATTATAATTAAGTCCCCTTATCGATCAATGTACTTCAGTATCCATTATTTATCACTTTCCTAGAAAAAACCTATTGAGTTTCAAAATACAATTCTCCTTTTTGATTTAATTTTAATTGCATTAAATTTATTAATTTTTTTTAGCGATTCAACATATTATTAAAATTGCAAAATCTTAAAAAAAAAGTCTATGACATTGAAAAGATTTTTTTGGAAAAACATAAAACTTTTTTGTTTCTTCATTTCTTGAAAATGTTCGCAGCCATTTCTATGCTACAATTATATTTATACAATTAAACTTCATTAAATTAAATTGCTGTTTTCATAACTAAAATAAAGTAAATCTTATGAAACATCTTCATACACACCAGTCAGCCAGCCAGCCAACCAACGAGTTATCATTTCTATAGACTTTCAAGTCATTTTTAGCAGAATTCTCTAAGTGTTAAAGTCGAAAAAATTAAACTGCTCAGAGTTTTGCAACGTTTTCATTGTCATTCATTGAAAGGAATACACTATAGTAACAGAATACTAACAGATAATTACCAAAAACTATACTAGACATTCTAGAGACAGGGACAATGTATAAAAATCCTGCAGCAAGGATATAACTTCTTGGGGTTTTTTTTTTTTTTTTGCTGGGGAAAAACTACAATTTACAAGAAGAAAGGAGAAGTACATAAGGAAAACTTTAAGAAAAGGTTGCAACGAATATAAGGTAGCACTTAAAATAAGGAAGAAGGCTTATAATAAATATGTTAACCCTTCTACTTAAGCTACTCCGAAACGGCTCAACCGATTTTTATGAAATGTTGTATGTATGGGAATAGGTAATAAATTATATTTGATACCGCTAGGTCATTAGGGGATCTCTATCCAGAAATTATTATTTTTTGCCAAAATATTTTTTGTGAACTTTTTTTTTATTTGGCATCAAAAAATACAAATAACCCCAAATGTGCACCCTCCTGGCCATACCATTTTTAATTGCATTTGTAGAATTTTTATATAACCAATATTCAAATAATTTCAAACAGAGCGAAACGGCTCTACCGGTTTTTATTAAATTTTTTATATACTTGGCAAGTATAAGAAAAGATCGTAAAGTATATTTCATACCGATAGGTTATTATGGTGTCCCTATCCAGATTTTTTATTTTTTTAGGCAAAAACTTTTTTTCGCATAAAAAAACTTCAATGAAAATACGAGTACCGAAAATACGAGTACTCTCATTGACCGCATATTTTCTTATGTAAGCACACAATACAAGAATCATGCGTGACTGGCAGAAAGAGACATTTTGACAGCAAAAAATGGAACGTCAACGGTTTAAACTTCAAGATACAGCAGTCGTTAGCAGGCAACTTCGCGTCAAACAAATCGAGGTTGTGATGTCAAAGAAACTATAAATTACCCAACAGAGTTAATCGAACTACAGATAAAAGAATGAATACTCTAGTAGGTATGTTAGCTTCTAAACATGGGGTTTGCACCTCCGAATCAGATGTGCATGCTATCTGTGATGAAAAAGGTCCGAGTAATGACTACAATACTGAAATCCAATAATTTACTCTTTTTATACCCTTCGTCGAAGGTAAACGGGTGTATATCTATAACTTTGTCATTCCGTTTGTAAATTTTACAATATTGATCTTAGATCCTATAAAGTATATATATTCTGGCTCATTATGAGAAGGGAAGTTCAAATCTGGTTGTCCGTCCATCTGTTGAAATGGGCTTTCCGAAGACCCCAGATATGATGGGGACGTGGTTAGTATATACATATTTATGTCAGATATGCTCATTATAATTTTGCTATTGGAATTCAGCCAGATCGGTCTAAAGATGGCTGAGATATGAGCAAAAAACCACGACTACTTCTAATTTTTCCCATATATTCCATGCCGTTGTTGTTTCTTTATTTCTTTTTTCTGTATATCTGGAGAACTTTAAGAGCCTGGGCTTTTTTTTTTTTGGTACAAACATCTTGGTTATCAATACACTAACTAATCAATACACATATCGGTTAGCAATACACAGCATCCCACAAAATATGGGCGAAAGACATTACGTACAAAGACATTACTGAAAATACACAAAAAATGGTCAGGAAAAATGGTAAAAATTTTTAATATTAGGGCTCTAGTATGACCTATGGACACGTTTTATATATTAAAATATTTTTAGCAGAATATATATCGCAAAAAGCTTTTTTCAATAAATGGAAGAGTTATGTCCAAAATAAATTTTTTTAAGCATACCCATTTTCGGGTAGCATAAATCTTCCCGGGTCCAAGTTTTATAACCCAAGTAAAAAGTTAACATCTTTCTACAACCGTCGGTATATAAATCTGCCAAATCGGTTAATAAAAGGTTAAGTTATAAGCAAAATACTCCAAAAATGGGCTAAAAAGCATCAATATTTTTATAAAAATTTTAGAGCAGTTATATGGCCTATGGATTAGTCTTATATATCAAAAGATCGGAAATCCTTAGTAGAATATATTTGCTGAAAATCTCAGAAAAATCGGTTCAGATAAAAAAAGTTATTACCAAAATATAACTTTTTATGAAAAATGCCTATTTTCGGAAACCATATTTCTTCCCGGGTACAAGTCTTATAAGCCAAGTAAATGGTTAATGTCTTTCTTAAGACGTCGGTATATAAATCTGTCAAATCGGTTGAAAAGTTGCCGAGTTAGGACTTCAATACTGAAATCCCAAATTTTACACTTTTTTTATATATTGAAGTTGTGTATTAACCAATAGACTGCGGTGACCACTTGGAGACTTAATACTCGTATTTCGCTGGTTAAACCTCACATTTTAGAAAGTATTAATTCGTTAGGACTATGTTCAACTAATGTGTTGCAATCATAGAGTTGGTTCTATTTCAGTCATCACCTAGTTAGACAAACCAATAATGCAAACCAGCACTGCATTTGTATATTTTTTTCGCACCGTATAATTTGTTTTTGCGGTAACCGTCATCTTTAACAAGCAGGTTCTCTTTTCCACAAAGTTTTTTTATTGATATTTATTTATAAAAAAAAAACATAAAGTAAAACATACTTCAAATAAAAATCAAACAAAACAAAAAACATTGTGGAAATTTTTGACTCAATCAAAAACTTAGTTGCTTAAATTTTGATGCTTTTAATCATTTTTTGCAAAATATATTTTATGGGTATCCATTTTTATAGAAATTCTCTAAAAAGTTCAAAAATATTGTATTCTTGTCAAATTGTCAAAAAAATATATATTATTTGTTGATTGCTTTTGATATTATGACCACAATGCCAGATCAAATTGATGTTTATCATTTTGAGGATTTTTTGTTAAAAAAAAAGAGGAAAACGCCGCTATAAAATTATAAAAGTCATAAAATTAGATAAGTTTAAAAAGTCTCACAAAAAGTCGCGGTCCGCCAAAAAGGAGTCGACAACCGTTACCACTGGCCCTATTAGGCCTTATGCTCCACTGAGATCAGACATTCTATAAGTTCAAGGTTTTTTTTTCTCTACAACTTTTATGGGAAATTTGAAAATGATTACTAATTTTTACTACCGTTTTATGTTAGATTATAAGAAAGATTTCTTTTAACATATAAAAGCAAACGGGCTTATTCATAAAAAATAAAAAAAGTTTAAAAAAAGGTTTGTGAAACGAATTTTCTTTGAAAATTTTTTTAATACAATTTTTTTTTTATTAATAAGTGGGTATATGACTAATGTTTTTTTTTTTTTTTTTTTTTGTTGGATTAAATTAAATTTTTACGATTTTTAAGAAACCAGATTTTCAACGGAATTTGTAAATGTCACAAACAGAAGGATAAATCAATTTTCGATTTTAAAATTCATTTCCGTTAAAGGGTAAAGGAAAAACACGAACTAAATAGTACCATCCAACAGCTATTTGCAATGTTACGAAGAACATTTTATGGTGAAAAAATATTTGTTCTTATAAAAAAATTATCGAGTGTTTCATTTATAAGAAAATTAAGAAAACAACATAGAAAATGTACCCACTATACGTCTCTTTCAATCAATGTTGGAAATGAAAGCACGTAAAGGAATTCAATCATTTTCAGTTTTAGAAAACTTTAAATATACCATTCAAAGATCCCTTGGAGTTGCGCGATTACGTATGCGTTTTTAAGGGTGTAAATACCAAATATAGGGGATTTATAGATATTGAAATGATCAATGGTGAGGACCCATGTAAGCGATCATATTGTATCTGTATTTCAGAATACAACAGTGGGGGAGAAGAAAATATCTTGTAAGGATTTGGTGAATCTCTCAACGAGCTATTGTTATATAACAAAGTTACACAGAGTGGTGATTAAATAGCTCCCACTATTTTGTGTTGAAACATGGTCCGGGCAATTATATACTAAAATCGACGCTTATGTGTCGAACACTTACACACCGACGCATTATGTTTCCCCAGTTTTAAAACTGTTATGGCAGTTACCCAGGGCAAAGTTAATCATGGATATCGATTGAAGATTAAAGGCTTTTTGTTGTAACAGTTCAATTTGGGGTTACTGGATATTTATAAAATTAAAATGGGGCATAATGGATCAGATGGCAAACAAAACTTTAATCTCGCACGCAGAGAAATAATATGGTTAAAGTATGGAGGATAAACATTTTATGGTCCCCGCAATGGCAACAAGCAAACTATTGTTATTTTTAACATTACTTTTTTCACGATTGATAATATTTTCTTTCTAATTAACAATAATGTGCTTACCTCATTTGAAACTACTTCAAATATGGTTAAATTTAACAATATAATGTTCTAATAAAATAAAGCTACAACCATACACTGAAATACATTATGGCTACTTTAACCATATTATTGTCACCGGCAACCATATTTTGGGTTTATTCATCCAAAGGCCATATGGATAGTAAAAACCATAATATGTTTGAAATTATAATATTTTAAAATATTGCATATTTCTTTTTAAATTTAAAATAATTTGATATTGGGAATTATTTCTTTTTCATAAGCAACTTTATTATATTCAACATTTTTTATTTTTCGAATTTATTCTATGAGTAAAAATTCAGTTATGTATTTTATAAAGCTTTTTGTAATAGCTCTATTCCTTAAATTTTTTTAGGAATGACTTTATACACTACCAGACTATTATATTGTATTTTCTTGTTACATTTTACCTTAGCTTTCCGTTGGATAGCAATGAAGTATATTTATGTTAAATACATTCAATTTATAAAGTATCACTATCCAGTGTGACACAAAGAATGCTGACGAAGGCCGTAGCGGACCAGAAAATGCATTACATTCTGCTGGTGTCTAATAATTGTAAATTTTTCTGTACATACAATATACTTCATTGCTATCCAACGGAAAGCTAAGGTAAAATGTAACAAGAAAATACAATATAATAGTCTGGTAGTGTATAAAGTCATTCCTAAAAAAATTTAAGGAATAGAGCTATTACAAAAAGCTTTATAAAATACATAACTGAATTTTAACTCATAGAATAAATTCGAAAAATAAAAAATGTTAAAATAATTTGTTTAAAAGCAAAAAAATTATGGTTGTTTTCCTCTGTACAATAGTTGAATGGTTTCAATTACATACTTGCTTGGTTTGCTTAAAATTCTCAATCATTTTATTTTAATTTTTGATTGAAGTACGTAAATTTACGTAGTAGTAAAGACATAATTCTTTTGAGGGCTGTCACAGGCTGACCGGAATATAAAACGAAATAAAATTATAAGTTGACACTTAATAAGCAAATTGAAAAATGGCTTCAATAAATAACCACAATATGGTTAACATTGACCTTATTATTTTTAATTCTGACCATTATATGGTCAGACGTTTGTCCAAATTCCTGCAAATGTTGACCATATTATGGTTAATTTTGAACATAATATGGTTAGTTTTGAATAAATTAAGGTTTTGATCATATTATGGTCATATTTAACCATAATATGGTAACATGCAAACATAAACAGTGTTGAATCCAACCATAGTATGTTGTTCTTCGAATATGATTACTTCCAGCCATATTTTTTCGTGTATTTATCGTACATTTTTAATGCCTGTATTCATAAAAAATTTTTAAATCCAATTAAGGTTTACAAAACAAATTTTCTATGAAGATTTTCCATAATAAACGTTTGTTAAATTTAATAATTATTTATGAATACGGGGGTAAGTATCTTATTGTCCGCCAATATAGATCAAACATACATATATGGTTTAAATGATAACTTTGTGTAGATATGCAGAGTAGCATAACAGTGGTAAAAAAGCGCTTAAAATGTGCTTGTAAATTTACTTAAGTAACAAAAAATACATCTACTAAGTAAATTATACTTCCTGTATTGTTTTTGAGTTGTTTCTGTATATTTTTGTTAAGTGCTTGTAAAAAGAGAACAAGTTCTTTTGTTGTACTCTTGAAAAGTTTTGCGTTGCTACACTGTAGTCGTATGCAGTGTTGCCAAAACTTAATTAAGGAAAAATGCTAGATTTTTGTAAAGAAAAAGTGCTAAAAAATAAAAACGATCAAATTTGACAGAACAAAATAATTAGCATTGTTCTTTTACATTACATGAGTTGCGGCCAATTTTACCAAGTTCAGTTAAAACTAAGTATAACTTTAACTTCCAGTTAACGATATGTTTTTGACAGTTATAACTGATAGTTAATTATAACTGAACTTTGTGAAATTTGCCGTTGGTATTTTATTGTCTATTACAATTAAATAGGCAAATAAAATATAAAAGACGAGCGATATATTCGGCTATGCCGAATCTTTAACACCCTTCACCTAGAATTCGAATAGTTCATTAGTGGGATTTATAAACTATAAGGCAATCCTCATAAAATCTGACCTCAGAGTACTGATTTCTTTCAGAAATTTTATTATTCGCATTAAAGTGATTTTCTGGAGCAGATTTTTTGTTGGACCGATCGTTAATAAAGGATCACTCATCAATTGAACCGAATCTCTATACAGTAATACAATTTTATAAGAACTTAATGCTTTTTTAAATGGTTTTAGGAAGGACGCTTTCATGCACAGAAAAAATTCTACAAAAATGTTGCCCCAATTAAAGCATTAATCAAAAATAAAATCAGTTTTAATTAAAAATTTAATTCGCTTGATTAAACGTTTAATTCACTTGATTAACTTTTTAATTAAAACTGATTTTATTTTTAATTAATGCTTTAATTGTGACAACATTTTTTTTCTGTGTAGGGCCTATGGTTAATTATGGACCCATCTTCATTAAATTTTAGTGCGATTTTCAGTCATATAAAAGGAAGTTGTGCAAAATTTAATGAGAACCGGGACATTCTGTTACCACTTTAAATTTTTGGAACAAATATATAAATTTTAAGGGAGGTTGTTCCGCATTTGGGTGTATAACTCTTTTTCTACTAAGCCGATTATTCTAGATTTCATTTCCAAACTGCTTAGGGGAACTAGAAATAATTTGACATCAGAATTGCTCTTTTCTCTTGACTCTTTCGAAAGTAAAAGCGTGTTATTAACAGGCAGCCGGACATGGCTAAATCGACATTAATCTTAGATGAACAATAAAATAGTTTCACACGGAATGACAAACTAAGTATACCTTCATTCACCACTAGTGGTAGATGGTATAAAAATCACATAATTTATAAAATTTTAAATAAATTTTTACCTTAAAAGATTTTATTTATTGTGCTTAATTCCCTTTTTTATAATTGATAAAAAAAAATACTGATACTGGTTGCTTAGGCCAGATCATCAGAAAAGATTCTCCTAAATAATTTTAGAAAAGCCAAAGCTATCAGCAAACAAGACTACAGAGAGAATGAGAATTACCTACACTCAAAAAGTCTTGTTTGCAACGATATCAAAGCTTAAACACAATAACATCAAAAAAACAGTGAGTTTATCTTTTATTACATTCCCCACTACAATTAGCTGAAATTCTCCCAACATTAATTGTAGTTGTAAGTTGGTAAAGAAAAAACAAATTGCTTTTATTGTTTTCGCAAGAAATCAAAATAAAAACAATTTGCCAGTTCAGTTAAAATAAATCAGAATAGATCCAAATATTGATCTTTAGTTAATAAAAAAATATCGCAGCTTTAAAACAATTAAATTCCATTATGTTCACAATTTATTTTTTAAATATATGAAATATTGAAAATTAAGAAATAAATATTAAAAAGAGCTTAAAAAAAATAAACATTTATTATATTTAATAAAGTCAAATAAAAACTAAATATATTAGAAATATCAATATAATTTTATATCTGAAATAAAAACAGTATTAATATTTCTGTACATATTTGCACATCTAGTAAAAAGCTTTAAATTAATGGAAAAAATAAAAATATATCACTTACACTCAAAAATAATAAAAAAAAGTGCTAAATAATTTTGGAAACATGCTGAAAAAAGTGCTATATGCTAGAAGCGTTTTTTTCATGCTAAATGAGTTTAAACAAAATGCTAGATCTAGCATTAAAAATGGCTTAATTGGCAACATTGGTCGTATGTTGCATTAATCTATTTTAAATACCAATGTGGTTTAAAGATTGAGGTTTGGCTATTGACTTCCAGCAGTTTTTAATGGCATTGAGTGTTAAATGGCAAAGACTTTTGAGGAGATAGTGTGGTTATTATTGAAACATGTCAAATCAACATCTCCGTGAACGTGGGTTCGATTCCCCGTCACTCAAGAATAAAAATTATCAATAAATTTTTATTAATTTCGTGTTGTAAAATTCCTTTCTTCGTAAAAAAAAATTATTTAATGAAAATGAACCGTAGCCTGATTTAAATATGAAAACTTAAATTAACCACAATACTTATTATTATTTTAAATTATATTTGCTGAATAAAATTTTTTGATGATTAAATAGCAAAATAAAAGTAACAAATAAAAGGATATATGAAAAGCCATTTGTTATTTCTTCTTAAATTGCAACGGCCCTCATTTTAAGACCAAATCGCATATACATACAGCTACTCTCATTATAAATGTGACACCTCATAAAAATATTTAGTTCACATCTATATGCTAATTATTTTGTGTAAGTCTGAATTAAATTGGCATAACTTAAATTAAATAATGCATACAAAATTTAGTATATTAAATGAAAATTCTTAAATTTAACACTTATTAAATATTTGACCAAATAAGCGTAACCACTATATTTGTAAAAAGTTAGTGTGATTTAATATGGTCTTAATATCAAAAAATAAAACTAATTATAATGCTAGAAATACCAAAAAACACTTTTTAAATATTTTTGTAAGATATGATATCAGAAACAAAATAAATATTGAAATTATATTTTAGTTGGTTCCGTTTTTTTTCGTCAAATATTTGCCAAGTTTAAGGCTTTTATGTTGAGTTCCAAACATATCAACATAAGACGTTTTATATGGGTTCCACTTTAAATGTGAGTAGCCGTATGTACATAAAAAGATTCATTTTAACGTTAAGAATCAAGTGGCCGACATTAGACCGCCGGGCGATCCTAGTTTATACTAATCTGTGTGACCAAGTGAAATCTTTAATACACTCATAAAGTTTTATAAAACAAAAAGTTTGCTAAAATTATTATCAAGCAATTAATGCCTTTAAACTCCTGCTTTTAGTCGCCTTTTCTGTCTGTATCACTAAAAATATAAATCTTACACACATACAAAAAAAAACATTAGTTACAAAATACAATGAGTAACTGTAATCAAGTTAAATATTTAATTTAATTGCAACACTATTATGCTCTGAAAAGGAATTCGAAAAAAAAAACTCGAAAGCAAGAAAAAGAAAAATTAAAACAAAAATAGTCAAAGTTATTCTTTGTCACCAAGTGTCGTTTCTTAAAGAAAATGGAAAACTTGGATGGCAAAAAAAATATGAAATCCAGAGAACGGGTGAAAGCAAAACAACAAAAAAAAAATGACAACATCAGCAATTAAATAAGAAAGTTTAAATTTGATGTCATATAATTGCAAAAAGAAGCAAAAAAGAAAACTGTAATAATAATAAAAAAAGTTCGACTAGTCTTTATCATTTTGTAGCAAAGTTACAAGTTAATGGAAAATATAGACAGACATTTTTTACTTTAACTTAAATACATTTTGAAGCAGTTCATTATTTATTTTTATTATAAAATAAAATTTCCAACTTTTTATTTCTCTTCATCTTTGGAATTATGATTGTGATTTTAAATTGTAAAGTAATTTTAATATCATAGAAAGCTAAGGAAACTGGGTTTTTAGCAATATATCAATAAGGGTCAGGTTGTAAAAAAAAAATTTATTTTTAGAATAAAAAAACTGAAACCGTGTTGTATGCAACTGGTTACTTAAAAAAAGAATTCGCCGAATTTTAATAGCAATTTTATATGTAACTATCAGGGACATGGCCTTTCTTCATGCACTCAAAAAAGGTACTTTAGGCACTTAAAATATGTCATAAGAAATATGCAGCAAAAACGATCAAATATGCGCTTATTTTATAAATTGTTTTTACAAAAACATAACATTTAAATAAAGTATCATTAGAAAAATAGTAATTGTAGGTACAAAAAGTAAAAATGCAATATGTGAATGTATGTACATATGTATGTAACTAGAAATTTAAAGTTCTTTGACGTTAGGAAAAAAGGTGTTAAGACCAGTGATGCAAACTCAGTGCTTTTGGCACTATTAATAGTGATTTTTGTTACATCGAAACGCCAAAATTGTATCCTAAGTGCAAAAATAAGAAAAAGCACTAACTTGGTCCTTTTTCAATTTTTCGTTAGTGCCTTTAGTGCTTTTGACAATTTTTGTTTTTTTTTTCTACCATTTTTTAATTAATAATGCAGTAACAACTTTGTTAAGTGTAAAAACATTATATTATTATGGCAACTCTTGCTTAAGTAAGCTCACTACCAAGGCGAATTTAACAAGGTAAACTCGTCGCTACAACAATTACAACTCTAACAAAAATAACAGGCACTTTGTTATTGTAACAAATCCAATTTGTTGTTAACAAAAGTATGATTTAAACGTAAACAATAAAAACTGCTTTTTTTATATTTAATTTTGTTTTTAAAACTTTAAAATAATCTTATTTCAAATTAAAGCGGTAATAAGGTAGTGGAGTTTTTTTTAAGAGTGTTATACATTTTAAAGCCCTTTTCGGAAGGCTTTAATGGGACCTATAGAAATTATGGATCGATTATCATAAAATTCCATGTTGTTATTTCAGGCCTCATAAAGCTTAATTAAGCCAAACCTCAATATCAATATTTGAAACGGTGTAAGACGAATTTTACTGATTTCCCATATTGGGCTTTATATGGAACCTATAGTAAATTAAAGCCGATCTTCACTAAATACATATGCTATTGTGATTTCTAGCTTTAAAAAACTGCGGCAGACCAAATTACAAAGGATTAATCAAAATTGTAACTATCGATTAACCAGAAACTTCAAAGAAGTTGAAGATCATTAAAGCGGGACTCGGTTACCAGGTTTTACATTATCCAACAATACGACAGATGTGTCCGGGTTTTTAAGGGAGCTTTAATTCTGTGGGCAATTATAGAATCACTGCAAAAAAATTTCTGGCTATGTTATTATTTATGCCAAATTTAATATTTGCTATTTACCATTCACGACCAGAGTGTATCCATGAAACTTTTTAATGTTACTATAAATTGTTTTCATTAAATCATTAAAAACCACGCATTTTACTTTGTTTTATTGCATTTTCTTTTTAAATTTAATTTGCTGTTGATACCTTTTTTACGTAAATTAAAAACAACAAAATCAAAATGAAAATTTTTTGACAAATTCGATTTCGATCAACTGTGCTAAAGAATTTACCTTGCTGAATTCGCCTTGGTTTACTACAAAGTAATCGCCCACACTTGCAATTTTTGTTGCAGCAATTCTTGAGTTTATTGGCGGGAGATGTGAGAAGACTGGGGAGGGGAACTCAGTTGGTAGGTAGGAAGGTTGAAAGGCTGGTGTGAAGTCTCCTTCACCCAGAGACCAATATGGTCCATTGTGATGCCTTGTTTAGATATAGATAGCTGGAAAGTAGGTGAAATAAACAGCGAAAGCATAAGAAAAGATAAAAATGATAGATAAGAAAAGAAGATCGGACCAAACCCGAGAGAAAACCCCACTCAACACAAATCCGCTCTATGTGCGGCTAGCTCCCAGTCTCCTGCCGTGTAGCCAGGCCATCCCCATTACGAATCCTATCAGACTCTCGAGGCCACAGCCCGAGACATCCCCTAATTCGCCTAGGAATCTGCTGCCCAGCCACCTCAGCCTGCTGCCCTGTAGCCTGGGACAGTGGCACAGAACTCAGTTAGTTTCATATACTCTGCAATTCTGTTTTGTTTTGTAAATCTCACACTTTTCAATTTGTAGTTGGCTGTTGGTGTATTTATGTATTTATATATAAAATATAAAAAGAACAAGATAAAAATAAAAAATTGCAACCCTATAAAATCATAATCTGGACACTAGTGGAATTTCAAAGCAAAATTTAAAAAAAAAAATTGCAGCAACAAGTCTAGACGAGACCAAATTATATTATTGCATGCATTGTTTTTAATTGTTTATTCAGCGGTTAGTAATCTTTATAAAATTTTACTAAAGAGTGTCTACAACTGCTTCAAAAATAGAAAATTGTTTGGAAAATTTTAAGAATTGTGAATGGAAAAATAAACCACGAACAAAACTTTTTTGGATCGAAGTCATCGATTGTAAAGATTCAATACTGACGCGGAAGTTAAAAGAACATTTTGTTCGATGAAATACAGAAAATCCAAAATCAGATATGTTGGATGAAATTTGTTTTGTGTTCAATTATCGATTCAATTGAAAAAATGGCTTAGTGCTTTTTTGCGCTTTTTTTTTTGCTCGAAATAGTGCTTTTAGTGCTTTTTTAATTCTAAAGTGTTTTTTGCTTTAAAAAAGTTGGCATCACTAGAAAAGACAAAAAAATGCATTTTGAATTTTTGATTAGGTGAAACTCAATTTTGTTTCTCTTTCGTTTGGTATAAATATTTAAAAAATCTAGCACAACTGCTCCTTATCGTTATCTTTTGCTCTTTAGGAAATAAATCAATTAATTAACGTAATTAAATAATATTCAATTAAACGTTACGAAAAACATGATCGCAGTAAGATATTCGTTAGACAGCTAGCCCATTCGTTAATTCTATCAAGCTAAAAAATGCCATACTAGACAAAAAGTATTTTGTATTTCAAATACATCAATGAATGTATTTTACCCAACCCTGCGCATCTTGCACGTGGCAACGGGGCCTTGATTACAATAAGTTTATTAGCAATAAGAATTTCTTACAAAATGAAATCAGAAATGTATGTTATTCCAATTAAACTAAGATTATTGGGGCTAAAAGTTAAATTACTGTAGCAAAAAGCCACAAAAAATTATCGCCAATGTTGACTTACTTTTGACGCTGAGTGTGTATATACAGGGTGTCTGGTAGCAGATTTATATTTCCAAACTTAAATAAAAAACGTAATAATTGGACACAAAGTTTTATTAAGAGCATTGAACGATAGAATAGAAATGCGGATTTTATTTTTTAAAGAGTATGTCATCCAGATATCTTTCGTCGAGTTGAACACACTGTTCAATGCGTCGATAATTTAGACCGTTGACATTCACCGCCTGACCTCGAAAATTTTCGAAAAAAAAATGGTCCAATTATCTTAGCATGGATAAGGCACACCAAGCAGTTACTCTGGGGCAATGCAATGGTTTTTGATGTTTCAATCGAGGGTTGCGGGTTCTTGGAGACCAGTAACGGCAGTTTTGCTTGTTGACGTGGCCGTTTAAGTGAAAATTAGCCTCGTCGCTCCAAAAAATGTGATTTACAGTGCGAAAACGTTCCAACATCGTTTCACAAAAATTTTTGCGTAAATCAAAGTCACTTTCTTTCAGTTCTTGAACGATTTGAATTTTAAAAGGATGGAACTTCAGATCCTTTATTAAAATTACATGAATAATCGCTCTTGGAAGTCCCAGTAAGACTGCTCTTTTCCGCATTGAAAGTCGCCGATTTTCACGTGAACTGCTTTTAACCAGTTCAATGTTTTCGGGAGTCCTTGAAGATCGACTGGGCCCTGGCCATTGGACATTCAGATGCGCGGAATCTTTGCACCCACGATCGAATTAAATTTAAACTCGGTCAATCACGTATTCGCCGAATACCGAACTTTGAACAAAATTGTCGACGAGTAATTACGTAAGAATCATTACTCTTAAAAAATGTCTGCACAAAATGTCTCTCTCCACACCGTTTATTACTTTTTGAAATAATCGTATTTAAAAATATAAATTTGCCACCAGACACCCTGTATAAGAGGGCTAAGAATAAGCCGCTTTTTTTATAAGACTACCTTAATAATAAAATGTAATATAAAGATTGTTAAAATGTCTCTGAATCCATCCATATTCATAAACAATGATAATTCTAAATTCTTAGGACAATTTATTAGTTTAACCCACTTTTAGTGTCTTAATCATTTTTAAAGAATTCTAAAAGGAAAACTCCTACAGATTCACAAAACAAAAAAGAACTAACAACTAATTTATTAACTCAATTTAATTGTCATATACAAAAGACTTTCCTGGTAAATTGTCTTTCCAAAGAAAACTTTGCAAAAGGCCTTCTTTATAACCTTTTAATTATAAATTTAAATAACAAAGAAACATTTTGTATAGAAGAAAGAACATTTAAAGATCTGCAAATTAAATCTAGTATATTTATATAGAAACTTCTACCTTCTCGATATACCAAAACACACAAACGTATTTATGCAATTGCTCAGAGAATTTATTTCATCAGGAAAGTTCGACTCCTGTGCATAAATGTTTAACCAGCAGTGAAACAATAAAACACAATCATGCAGCAATACGAGTAAAACAAACATTGGTGGCAAACAAACCAGGAGTATATTGTAAAATTATAAATTCCATGTGTTGGTGATGATGGTGATGGTTGTATAGGATGGGTTAAAGCAGTCAGTCACCATCCAATCTACCTTGGCTTATTATCGGAGAAACTTTAGTTAGAACAATAGTTTAGTTTTGTAATGTGTATTGTACAAGTAGTTATTGTGTTCATGTGAAGGAGGAAGCAATGAAACTAATATTCAATGTTTGTATTTCATGCTTTTCCACAACCGCCAACTTTGTCGTCATCGTTTTATCACAACAGTAACCACATTATTACTTGTCTTGCTAAGTAAGTAACCAGTCGATAATAGGAAGTAAAATGCACTATGGGTTGAATGTGCGAAAATTTTAAAGTTATAAATAGTTTATAAAGTTTATGAAGGAAAAAGCTCTTAATTTTGGGGTGTATTGTTTACTGTATGCAGTTTTCTATTCTGAAGTTTTTTGCCCATTGTGCCTTGCAATTTACAATATTTAAGTATAAAAGTAATTGTTATAACAAAAACATCTAACCCTTTCAAAAATTTACATTCATTTGTATGTTTGTAACAAGCAAACCTTATATAATTTTGTATGAGTCTAAACATCCTTTAGAACACTCATCATTTAACCAAGTATTGAAGTAAGATCTTTCAACGAAGTGGCTTTCTAGAGGGCCTTTTTTAATGACAAAAATAACACACAAAAAAATAAACGTTATTAAACAAAATTTTTTATCCGAAAGATCAATAGTGTAAAGCAGTTAACACTATCGCACAAACCTTACTTATCATACAACCCTGTCATGATAAGTTGTTATTGTTTTTTGAAAATTTTCAAATAATTATAAGATCAGGGAAGCATTTTATTTAAAATACGTAAGACTTGTGGGATAGTGTAAAGCGGCCTTAAGTAGCATTTAGATTTTAAAATGATCTTGGGCACATGGAAATCGCGGCTGTTCTTGATGAAGCGCATTCTAGATGTCCAATTTTGGGCCACTTTTTCCAGCATTGCTGACGTATGTTACGGATAACACAAACAGCACGAGTAGCCTTTGAATAGAGCCCTTCTATTTTTACCGTTGCTACCAATGCGTTGGTTTTATTGGTACGAACACTTTGCTACCCAGCGGAGAAAAGAAGTATTAAAGAGGCCGCCTTTTTTTGCAGAAATAAGACCTCTTAGCCAATTCGGAAAGGGACTGATGTAAGTAAGCCATCCTCTTTACGGCTGCCGATTGAACCTAGCCGCATTTCAACTTACGTCCATGTTCTGACAATCGCGCGATTTTAAATCGCAAAAAGCCTGATTTATTTTATGTCGTTCTTAAACTCGTGCATTTTGCACATTTTTCAATATGGTTACCTCCAACATAACTATTTTTAACGAAAATTTTTGAACCGGCCACCATATTATGGTTAAATAAGTCCTCCATCACGAAGCCACAACCATATTATGGTTGCCCCTAAGCTTGTTATGGTTAAATATGACAATAATTAGTTTTTAAATTTGCAGAGTATTTTCTAGGGTTAATCTGTTAACCGATTAATTAACCCGATTAACTGATCGGTTAATTTTAATTTGGCTATTTTCGACTACCGATTAATGTTTTGTTTCGTCTCATAAACAAAAGGAATGTGTTTATAAACTATTTTTTCATATAGACAAAGAATAAGGCCCTTATCATGCAAAACGCAGCGCAACGCCATAGAATAACATTGAAAGCACAAACAATGTCTTAATTATTTTGTAATTTTGTTGTTGCTTTCTATAGAAATTCATGTACCGTTTTAAAATTCTCAACGACACAAGTTATGCAGCTTTTGAAATTTTAAAACGCAATGTGAGTTAATGTAGAAAGCAACAACAAAATTACAAAATATTTATGACATTGTTTGTGCTTTCAATGTTATTCTTTGGCGTTGCGCTGTGTTTTACATGATTAGGGCCTAAGAGTTTGCTGTCAACAGCTTTTTGTTTCACGTACTTTTTATATGCATGTGTTAAACGAATTAACCGAAACAATTAAAAGTGTTAAAACTTTTCAACAATTTAAACAGAACTCTTATGGCATAATGGAAGATTTTATATGTTTCGAGAAATTAGATATTCTGTATTATGGGTTGTCCCCGATTTCTCCATCATCTACGATGAATGAAAGAATTTTTTTCAAAGTCAAGTTTTATCAAAACTTAAGAAACGAATCGCTTAAATCCTAAACATTTGAACCAAATCATTTTTCTAAGAAATAATTTTTTTAAGGTCTCCTTAACATATTGAATAAACTAATAAAATTCTCTTACAGTTTTTTTTAATTACTACAAAATATTTATGTATAAATTAAAAGATATGTATTACATATTTATGAATTAGTTTCTTGCATGCTCGTTTTAGTTCAAGAATTGTAATGTTTGTTATTTATTGTTTTTTTTACTCATAAACTTAAAATAATAAATAGTTTATACATTTATATTAATTGAAACTTTATTAATCCGTTAACCGATCAATTACAAAATGAACCGATTATTAACCGATTTAACCGTAAAGTAAAATCCCGATTAAATCAATACCCAAGTATTTTCCTCTTTTTTAAGAGGAACATGCTTTGGTTGAAAAACAACCATATTATTATAAGTGTTACACATATGTTTGTTATTATTAACAATACCTTGTTCGAAGGCAGCCATAATATGGTTGTGGCTTCTTGATGAAGGACTAGATTTACCATAATATGGTTGTTGGTGACAAAAATATTGTTAACTTAACCATAAATAGTTATATAGTTTTGTTGGAGGTGACGATGTTGAAAAAAATTTTTTCTCTGGATGTACTTTTAAAATTGGAAGTTGCCCAACTTTTTGCAATTGCGATTTACAGAACCCATATTATGCAACTTCAAGTCAGATGTGACGATTTTTCGCCAACCGTGGCGATTTCTAAACCTATTTCGCGACGAAATGTTGTGTTTGGCGATTTTTTGGTGAAACTGAAAAAAGTTGGCGATTATTTAGGCGATTTCTAAAAGGCATTTTACATTTTTTTTCTTTACTTATATCAAAAATATTTATGTGTACGGGTATAGTTTTATCTTTGAATTTGTAAGAAATTTTAAAATCTCAATACGAATGCGATTGTTTTAGATAATAAACTTATAATATAGCCAGAGAATTACATTGAATACATTTAAAAATTGTTGCTATAGAAATATGGAATAAAGCTTAAGCTTTATAAGATTTTAAAACCATTTTCCTTAATTCCCATTTTCCTTCTCAAAGTTGTCAATCATCGAAGCTCCACCGAAAAATCAGTCAATTTTCAATTTTTTTTTTTTTTTTGTTAGAAAATAAATTCTAAAAACTGATGGTCTTAAATGGAATTTTGAAAATTATATAGTTTGGAAAAATAGTAAAGTATGCAAAAATAGTGGAATTAGTAGTGAAAGTAAATCACTTTTTAAAAAAATTTGCATTGATATCAGGTTCTATATAATAGTATCAACCGTATTTTTCAATGTGGTGTGCAGAGCGAAAAAAAAATCACAGTTTTTTATATATTTGACTCGATTTACGAAATTAAATCACAAAATTTTTTTTATTAAAAAAAAAAAATTTGCAAAGCCTTGATTTTATATATATTAAAAAAAAATCTAGGTCAAACGTTGATTTTTAAAAATAACCTATGTAATAAAATTGTTGAGAAGACTGAGTTGAATTTAAGTATTCCAATCTTATTCCAAATATTCAATTTGAATACAACTTTTAAGACATTTATCCTTTGCTTCATTTCTTGTCGAAGTAACATTATGTTTCAATGAAAATCGAATAAAAAATTTTACCATATTCTGACTTATGTGCACATAGAAAATCGCGCTTATATAAACTGATTTTTCTTTGCATCAGACTCTATTAATTTTACATACTTCACAAAATTAATATTTTGGCAAAATTTAATTTACTAATCTCACAAGTTCTATGACAATCCCACGATTTAATATCGCAAAACACTAGATTTATTTTACGGTGTTCTGAAACTCGTGCGCTTTGCTTGCGATTTGCGATAGTTTCTTACAAATATTTTAGTTTCCTCCAGCATATTTTTGCAATTTGAGGTCGCCAAACTTTTGGGGATTACGATTAACATATTACGCGACGCGATATTAACGTATTATGCGATTTGAAGTCAGAATCGTAAATTAAAAGCGTGTTGTGACTGTCAAAACATGCCCGATTTTTATTGAAACGTTCAAAATACTAAAATATAAACACAATAGAATAATGCTCAATATTTGACGATTTTTGGCGAATTTTTTTTTACCAAAAATCTAAAAAATTAAATTTTTGGCGATTTTCGGTACTTTATTTGGCGATGACGGTGAAAAAAAATCTGACAGCCCTGGTCGGAATCGCAAATGTTAAGCGTTTTGCGATTGTCAGAACATGCTCGTTAATTTTTAATTTGGACGGTGTGTCATTAGAGACGAAGATCTTGACTTCTCGCATTTATTTAAAATGCTTCATAAAGGCATTCTAAAATTAAGTAAGAGTTCAGCCTGATGTTATCACAATTCCTGTTGAGTAATTTTGCGTAAGCTGTAGAAGTAATTTCTATACATCCCCTTATAACGACTAAGAGGATGATTTTAAGAGGCCTTATCTGAAAATTGAAATTGGAATTTTTAAAATATCTTTATAAAAGTCATTCTTAAGCCCCTTTTTAATGAAGGCAGACTGAAATTGAACTGTTAATGGTTTTTAATCCAAATTTCGATATTTTAATCAGCCTTAATGATGAAACAGAATTGAGTCTTCAACTTCAGGCAAAAATTCTTAAGCCCATAATTAAAACGTCGACCGTAACTGCAATTTTCTCTCATTTCTTTCGTTATCTTTTGTTCTTTTTTTTCTTTGTTTACAAAATGTATGTAATTGAACGAAAGTATGGTAGCATTGTTGGGAGAATAATTGTCTCTATGTGAGAGCATGAGAAAAAACGTCTTCGAAATAAAATTGATTTTATTTCTCGACCGCATTCTCTGGCATAATTTTATGTCAAACTGTATGGAAAACAACGTTCAGCCCCAGTTCTGTTTCATCATTTAAGTTAATTGAATTTTCATTTAATTATTTTTATGAAGAAGGAATTTTACAACATGAAATGAATTAAAAATTATTGATAATTTTTCATTCTTTACTGAGCTGGGAATTGAACTCATGTTTTCACGGCCAGGTTGCCTTGGCTAGTTTCGATTGTAACCACACAATCTCTTTAGAGGGGTTTGCCGTTTAACACTCAATTTCCAACACAATTCCCAGCTCAGTCAAGAATGAAAAATTATCAATACATTTTAATTCATTTCATGTTGTAAAATTCCTTTCTTCATCTATACATAAATCGACAAAGGCAAAACAGTTAAGAACACTTTCCGTCTCTGTTTGTCAACCGATTTAAACAAAAAATACACCATTTAAAAGGCATTTACTTACAAAAGTGCACAATATTTATTTTATAAAGATTGTAAAAAGGGTAAAAATTTTATGACTTCATATCTCCAAAACTAGAAAACCAAAAAAAAAAAAATTATACTTATCGTTGTTCATTAAAAAAAATACGCGGACAAGTGTCTGGTTCTCTTTGCAATTCGGCCCTTTCAGAGTAAACTGGTATTACCTCTATTTTGGAACTTTTGTGTTCCCTATTTATCTTTTAAGCCAATAAGTATAGAAATAAAGGCTATACCAAATTCGTACCGTATCTAAAAAAAATACACATATAAATTTGGTACTGGTTCGGAATTCGAACGTTTTTAGGGATATAATCGTACCTATTAGCACGTTTTTTTAAAAACATTTTTCTCTGTATTTTGACATATATGGTGAGATATAATTTTTAGAAAGGGGAAATACGGGAAATTTAATTACTTTCTTTTACTTTTCCGTGCTGCATGGGATAATTTTTAAATTTTTTGTAATATTGAACTTAAAAATAAAAAAATTATTTGTGCAAGGGTTGACTGAATGAGAACCTATAAGATGAAAAATGTTTTTGTTCTTCAACTGGTACTTTTTGAATTTTAGCTAATATTGGACCTAGAAACATAAAATTAAGCATGCATTTTTCTGAGTGAATAAGAATCTGTAGGGAGTGGTCTTTGGTACTTGTTCGTTCTACAAGTGGTACTTTTTTTAATTTTCTTTAATATTGGACCTAGAAACATAAAACTAAACTTGCAATGTCCCGAATGGGTGAGAATCTATAAGAGTGAACTTTTTTGGTCTTCAAATGGTACTTTTTGCATTTCCGTTAGTATTGGTCCTAGCAACCTAAACCTAGAAACATACAACATGCATGGCTCTGAGCGAATAAGAATCTGTAAGGAAGAGCTTTTTGGTACTTTTCGTTCTTTAACTGGTACTTTTTGAATTTTGAATAATATTGAACATAGAAACATAAAATTCAGCATGCAGAGTCCTGAGTGATTAAGAAACTATATTTAAGAAGCGAAATTTTTGTACTTTTTCTTTTTCAATTGGTACTTTCTGACTTTTTTCATATAATTCAACTTTAAAAACTAAATTAAACATTCACGGGCTTCAGTAGAAGAGAACATTTGGTTCGGAGGTTGGTACCTAGCCAAATCGATCCACTGAGACGAAAAAAAAACGAACTCTCTAAACATTTAAATTCATATGTGCTTATATGTGTTTTCTTCATATTTGCATTATTAATTAAGGTCGAATTTCGACCACTTGGCAAACTCTAGTAAAAATAATTTAATGAAAATTAAATTCAATGAACTTAAGCCTGAGTAAAGAATAATTCAGAATTCGTTTGGAATTCTTATAAAGGGCCGGAAAAGTGAAGCGCTTACAATTTTTCCCGCTGGGTATTTTTTCTCTCTCTCTCTCTCTCTCTCTCTCTCTCTCTCTCTAGTTTCAATATATTTATCTTTTGTTGCAACTACAGCATGTTGTTATTATATGTACTTACTTCACTTAGCTCATATATGCAACTTTGCCTTTTTGCTATTGCTATTTTACCGTTTATGCTATTTGTTATTATGTGTTATTAGAACCGCGGGTGTTAATGCAAATTGCTTGTATTTCAATATGATTTTCTTTATTCATACACACACACACACACAAACTATTTCAATCTACTGTTTTGTAAAACAAAAAAACACTCATCATCATCCTGCTCAGAATCAGGATGAAGATGTTGCATATTAAGTATAGACGAAAATGAAGAATAAATTATTCCACATATTCAAACAATTTAGAAAATGAATACATCAAAATTTGTTACACTATACAAATTTTTTGCATATTTTAGTTAAATGCAAAAAAAAAAATTAAATAAGGAGAAAATTGCTTAAACATTTAACGAATTTTAAATTAAATTTTAAAATAAATTTTACAAAGAAATTACTTGCATATTATAAAAATTTGCCAAAGGAAAAGTTTTGTATTAAATCTTTTATTTAAATTAAACTTGATAAAAAAAAAATGTTTACAAATTTTACTTTAAAGTCAAATCTTAAAATAAGTTTAAGTTAAAACGTTTTTATCACGATCCAAAAGCCACTTTCTTAAACTTAAACTTAATTTGCATAACACTAAACAGATTAAATGTAAACGTTGTCCACAGACGATTTATACATTTGTAAACAGTTTTTAGCGTAATAAAAATAACAATGAAATTAAAAACAAACAAAAAATTTCAACACTTGTGATTTTGACTTGGCTTGAAAAGTATTGAAAAGAAACATGTTTTTTTGTCATTCATTCAAAATACACGGTCAATGTCAAGATCAGGGTTTATTTAACTACAATATTAAAATATAAATAAACATAAACAAACATAAATTGAACACCATTTCCAACCATAAATAAAATGAATTTAATGTTAGGAAAAAAAATTTGTCCAATGCCAACGGAACTAGTTATGTCGGGCAGAGTTTAGTTAACCCTTTGCGACTGGCGTGACTTAATAATAACATTTCCAATGACGTGGTAGTACGCTAGACACCATATTATGTATTAAAAAGAAAACTAAAAATTTGTCAAAATATATGTGTCCGTCTAATATAAAATATATTTGTGCGTTTTGTACAAAAATATAAAATAAACGTCGTATAATCTCGATCGAATGTTCGGTTTATCAACAAACATACAATTCGTTAAGTCCCAATTTATACGATGCAAGTCTTATTTATCAGCTTGTTAGTTTATTGGCGAGAGAGACGAGGGGAAAAGCTTGATGCATTAAACACATTCGAGACAGCAGGCAACACGAACACACGACTACAAATTCTGGCTGGCTGCAATTGTAGTCGCGTAATCAGCAACTGAATTATTTTGAAGACGACAGCTACAATTGAAAAAATATAAACAGCTGTTTTTTTTTTTATTATGTATTTATATTTTAGTGGTGCCACTATCATTCTTAATTTTTATAAATTTAACAACATGCATAATTGCAAACTCGTACACAAACTTAATTTAAGCCTACAAATATATAAATACTTATTTATGATAAATTTTTTAACGTAAAAACAAATAAATTTATTAAAAAACATTTAAAATATTTGAATTTTTTTGTTTTTGGAACTCATAAAGAATGCCATCTTCACGACAGGTTGAATAAAAAAATCCTAATATACACTAGAATCGCGAAAAAGTAAACTGAAATTTCCTAAGGATTGTTAACTTTTTCGTCTTATTTATTAACTTTTCTAAGCGGGCTTAAATTGTAAAAAAATGCAATAATAAACATATGTACCTATATTTTTTTCAATGACTTAGATTTCATCAGTACAAAAAAAGAAACTTAGATCTAATTTGTACCGGCTGGTTTCAAGTTCACAATTGCTCTTGAACTATAATTTATAATTAATAATTATACAATCAGTTATTATGTGTTAGGTGCTAAATATGACGTTTGTCAGAAAATTAGTTCTTCAAAAATTTTCAGTTACCGAATTCTGTGTATTTTCTAAACATTTGCCAGCCATCCATTACTGGTATTATTGTCTTTTCAGGTTGCAGTTACACGAACTCGCGCTTAGCTATTGATATTGAAATTGAATTTGTACAAACTTGCTTTAAGATCGGCACATTTCGGTCTATGTAATATTTTCCTGTGTGATTTTTCCTATGTATTCTTTAAAGCCTCGAGAATTTTGTGACGTTTCGTTTTTATTTTTGAGACGGCTACTTCAGATATCCATTAATACAACGCCGATAGTTTTTCTTTAATGTGTTTCTCAATTTTGTTTAAACTCTCAACTTTCGGCTTGAAATTTAATCTGATTTGTTATCGTTTGTACAAATCAGTACTTTTTTATTAATACGATTTGAAAAGTTAGCTTAGAGTCAACGTTTTAGAGCGGCACTTGACCGCAAGATTACCTTTATCGCGATTCTACTGTAATTTTTTGGCTCAACGCACTTAGTTTATGAATTATACGTCGTAAAAGCTTCAGAGCACTTTATCAATAGTATAGGAAGAAAAAAAAGTAATCTTATTCTTTAAAGTATTGGTATCATAATCAAGTCTTTCGAAACACATTTCATATGATGTATTAAATATACCGATTTATTAACCCCTTAACAGCATTTATCTTAAAACTTTGTCGATATTTTAAGGGTCCGCCAAATAACTTCTTTTTTTTTGAAAATGCTTTTAAAAAAAAACTACTGAATATTTTCTCAAATTTCTTTTTTTATTTGAAAGTACAATCCTTCCGGTTAATAATGGAAAATAATTTCATTCAAATGGCTGCCTCGGCTGCCGACGATCGGTCCAATTTTTAAGCACATTATCGATTGTGTGCAGCTGTATTTCACCAATGGCTTCACGAATATTGTCCTTTAAAGCGTCAATTGTCTCTGGCTTGTCGGCGTAACAATTATCTTTGACGGCACCCCACAAATAATAGTCCAACGGTGTCAAATCGCAGCTCCGAGGTGGCCAAACGACATCAGCTCTGCGGCTGGTAATGCGAAACAGTGAAAACAGTGCGCCGAACATCGAGTGTAGCTTTGGCTGTGTGGCACGTTGCACCGTCCTGTTGAAACCAAATGTTGCCAATATCCTCCTCTTCAATTTTTGTGAACAGAAATTCTTTCAACATGGCCCGATAACGATCGCCATTGACTGTAACGGCCACTCCTTGCTCATTTTCGAAGAAAAATGGCCCAATTATGCCTCTGGACCAAAATCCGCACCAAACAGTGACTCGTTTTAGGTGTATCGGCTTTTCAATGTATGCGTGCGGTTTTTCTGTGCCCCAAATGCGACAATTTGGCTTGTTTACATACCCGCCAAGATCAAAATGAGCTTCATCTGAAAAGATGATTTTTTTGGCAAAATCGGCATCTTCTGTAAGTCGATCGCAGGCCCACTTAGCGAAGCGAAAACGCATTGGATGGTCTGTTGGCTTCAACTCCTGAACCAATTGGACTTTGTATGGCGTCATACCAACGTCTTTATGCAAAATTCGTCTCAATGATGTCTCCGAAATGTTCAATTGTTGAGAACGACGGTGAATTGATGTTGATGGCGCTTCAAGCACACTTTCTGCCACAGCAGCAATATTCTCGGGTGTACGCACTGTTTTTAGCTTTTCACGCTTTGGTTTATCGATGAGGAGTTTCTTTCACTTTTTTCACAAGATAACGAACATACGGAGCTGACCGTGCTTCTCTTCTTCCAATATCCGTACGCAATTTTCGCACACATTCTGCAACATTACCATGATTTTCAAAGTAATGTCGCAATATTTCCCAGCGTTGTTCAAGCGTATGCACAACCCTATTCGTTCAGCGGAAGGATAAAACTAATTATCTGTCAAATCAGACATGAGCTAAGTGCTACCATTCACGAAATAAGCACTAGTGGAAAAAAAACGTTAGATGGCGGACCCTTTATAATAATATTACCTCCAATATAATATGAGAACACTTAAAGTTTTTGTATGCTAAATTTTTAGAAACTCCATCATATAAAATTTTAATGTTATAAGGGTTAAACAATTTTTATTTTGGAAAACTACACAATTTATTTATAAGTTTATAAATATATAGTCGTAATAGTTTATGCACTTGTTACATATTTAAATATAGTATAATGTAAATATTTGAAAAGTGTCCTGGAATTCCGAAACCCCGCAATACAGAAAAACTTTATTAATCAAAGCCCTAATAACTTTGTTAACATGTGTATATTATTGTTAAATAAATATTGTTATATCGACACAATTTAAAGATAAAGCCAATTTTGTAAAAAAAAAATCAGTCAAGAAGTATGTGCATTTGAAATGGGCTCTTAATGGGTTAATAAATCGGCGTGCTTTAAACACCATGTGAAAAGCACTTTCAAGTTTCAATGATACCCATACTGCTAAGAATCAGTTTATACCTAAAGAGATATGGATCAAGTATTTTGAAACTTTTACGACCTAAAGCTCTTAAACTAAGAGCGTTGGCGTGACAAACATCTTTTTATATAACTTATTTTAAGGATACTAATCCTGGCTTCACGGTAAGCATTTTGGATAACGTGGTACACTATGATGACCTGCGAATTCCCGCGAATGCGATTCGAATTTTCACGGCCGGGTCTAAAACACTGTATGGTGTCGGTTCTGGCATATACTCCGAGCAGCTAAACTGGAGCATTCCTATAAGGCTGCCGGACCACTGCAGTGTCATCCAGGCCGAGATAATGGCCATCCACACAGCCGCGAGACGCATCCGGTACGGTGAAATATCTGGAAGGGATATTCAGATTATTACCGATAGCAAGGCTGTCATAAGATCCCTGGAGAATGTGTTCATCACATCGAGAATTGTCCGAGAATGCCGGATGTCTCTGTAGGAGATAGCGAGACATTCACTGGTCACCCTTAATTGGGTCCCCGGACACGGGGACATACATGGGAACTGCATGGCGGATTCGTTGGCGTATGCAGGCTCCACCTTGAATCGGGATTGTTCCACATATTATGTAGGTGCTTCACTCCCAAGGTGTAAGCAACTTATAGCGCACAAGTTTCATCATATCGCCAGTCAGAGAAGGCATGATGAAACCACCTGTGGTTAGACCAGGAAAATCTGGCCCATCATAGATGAAAAAAGGACACGGCGGGCATAACAGCTGTCCAGACATCACCTAAGAAATCTAATTGCGGTTATATATATAACCTAACCTAACCTTAAATCTGGTTCTTTGCCGTTTAACAAAAAAATAATTTTTTTTTTTAAGCATTAATTCTTCTAATTTTTGATTATATTAGCAACACTTTTTCTGTTTTGTAGCGTACAAAAATAGAAATTACACGCGGTTCAGACGGTGATTTTTTCCATGTTTTTTAAGACATGATTTTTGGTGTTTGTAGGCGAATGGTGTAGTGAAGCAAGCGGGGTAGAGAAAAAAACACGTTTTCTGATCTATGTGTCTCTTTTTATATTTTTCTTTGCACCCATTCGTATTTTTGTTATGTTGCTTCATTTTATTTTTTATTTCAATGTGGCAGCATCTCTTTACAATACAAAATATGGAGCGCATTAAAATTGTTTGTTTTTATAAATAAGCAAGTAAAGAAGAATTACCGATAATGGGGAAAAAATCAACCCTAAAATCATGGGAAAAAAATCATCGTTTGAACCTGTTGTGTTTTTGGAAGCAAAAAAATCACGGTCTGAATCTAGTGTTAGTTTAATTTGACTACAACGACAAAATAAGCATAGACAACAACCTGCAGCCATGTAACCGTGTCCTCGTTAAAATAATCATTTCCATATACACAAATGTATTCTATTGTTGACATATTGAAGTCGGTTGCCTGCTGTCTCGAATGTGTTTTAAGCATGATGTACTCGTCATAAACGTTTTGTTTTCTCATTCGTAATGTAAAAAACGCACACATATATGTGTACTTCATACAGAAAAAAGTAGTATTTCTGCAATAAGATAAGCATTGTGTGAACGCCGAAGCTGATTCAAAGAAGAAAATGCGATAAGTTTATCAATAAGACTTGCAAGTTGCAACGTATAAATTGGGACTTAACGAATTGTATGTTTGTTGATAAGCCGAACATTCGATCGAGATAGACGACGTTTATTTTATACTTTTGTACAAAACCCACAAATATATTTTATATTATACGGACACATATATTTTGACAAATTTTATCGTTTTCTTTTTAACTCATTTCACTATCGACTATCGATTGGCCAAAAACATTTTATGCACGTCTACCAGGCAATTGTGGCCCCGCATGCATGCTAGGCGAACCGTGGCTGCACTATCGATGACCAAAAGGGACGTATCACTTTTGGTATCTGTTGCCACGGGACATTGTCTTACCGATAGGCATGCACAACGTTTGGCAGCCGAACACTATGAATACTGCCACAGCTGTGATGACGAGGACGAAGAGGAGAACGTAGAAAACTTTCCCTAACACTGTCCTGCACTGGCGAGAAATCGTCTGACCGAAATGGTATCCGCCACATTTGACGGATTGTACGACGTCTCTGGTTAGGCCGAGTTTTTTGTGGATTAAGTTTAAACTTAGTTCAACGTGCTCGAAACTTGGATTTTTTCGGCGAAATGTGTTTTTTTTTTTATTATTATTTCATTCAAGACCAACATTTTAAACAAAACCAACCTGTTCCGTCAAAATGTTGTATACAACCTTGATAATGGCGGATCAAATCTATTTTCAGGTTAACTAAACCTAGTTAATCTGAGATCTCAAAAACCCAGCCTTAGAAGATCGGGTTGGTTCTGCGGTTTACAGATTTCAAGTAACTACCATCCATTGAAGTCGACTGGAACATTTACGTGTCGGTAACATTTACGTATGAGTAACGAGGCCTTTAGTATAAAGTTGTGGTAGAGTTAGAATAGAGTTTTAGATGAATTAATGGTGTAATTTAAGAAGAGTACCACCAAACAAAACCAGCTAAAAAAATTTTAAATATACAAACAAAATTTCAGCGGATAACACCTTAAATCAACTTGATGGACGTATCGAATGTAAACAAAAATATTGATAGAAATCTTCTCACAAGCCAAACAAATAAGAAAAACATTATGCCTGACGAAACTCTCAAAATATTTTCAAGCATAAAACCAACTGCTGGCAAAATGCAATAAAGTTGATTGCAAAAATATTACAAAAAATTATTTAAAAAAAAGCAATAATTTTATAAAGTCATAAATATTTTTTTTCCGATCTAAGAACTACAAAGTTTTGAAATGAATTATGTTTAAACTTATAAAAAAAAATAGTGCAGAAAAAAACTATATAAATACTACGTCTTAGTCAAAGAAGTTATTTTCCTACACATAACTAAAGTTATATAAACTTTTGATCCATCAATATTTTGGATAAATGAAATTTACTTCATATTTTTTTCCTCTCCAACTACTACTGACAGACGTCATAATATAAATTATTTCCCTTGAAATTTTATTGAGTAGGAGGAAGCATTGGAGGTCTGCAAATAACAATGCCAAATGCCGAAAAGTGTAGTTGGAAAAATTAAAAAAGAAAATCAACTAAACTTTATGATACCAACTGGTATTCTTTTGTAACAAATTGTTAAAAATTCTCTTTTAACAACTTCTGTCTAACATTTTTTTGCTTTTTTTGAAAAAATTTTTTTTTCACTACTCCAGAACAGTATAGAATCTGTTGTTGCAGTAGTATCAAACAAAATTGTGCAACATTTTGTTAAATTTCTTTACGAGTTCAATAATAAAGTTGAAAATTCATTGTGTTCAAAAGTAAAGAAAAAATAGTAACGAAAATAATTTGAAAAATTAAAAAAAGGCTAGAACTGTGTAAGTAAACTACTGGATCACTCTTCATTGGTAGGATAACATCAAATTAAATTCTCGCATTTTTTGTAAAAAATTTAATATTTTTTTTTTATTTCTCTATACAGACTGTAGACATACAAGTTGTCTATGGAAGCCTAAAACGAGAAACAAATTCTTCATCAGGTTATTGGTAAAAAGAATCTTCTTAACAGAATTTTCATCAACAAAAACTAAAGAAAACAACAGGTTTTTGTAAAAAAAATGGATAGAATTTCATCCTGAGAAAACAAAAGTTTCTTGCAGTTTTCAACAAAAAAAAAAAGACGAAAGAATGTTTTTTGACGAGTAGAAAACTTTTAAAAGAGCGGTTCTTACAGTTTTCAATAGAAAACTAATGGAAAAGTGTCTGTACGGTTTTCTATATAAAATTGAAGAAAACGAGTTTTTACAGTTCTCTATAAAAAACTGACGAACAAAATATTTTTACAGCTGTTTAGAGGAACCTGACGAAAGAGAGTTTCTCGTAGTAGAAAACTGACAAAAGAAAGTTTGTTACAGACTTCTAAAAAAAACTAACCAAAAAGCGTCCTTATACAGTTTTCTATAGAAAACGAACCAGATTTTCTTACAGTTCTCTATAGAAAACCGATAAAAGAGAATTTCTCATAGTAGAAAACTGACAAACGAAAGTTTGTTACAGACTTCTAAGCAAAACTGAGCAAGGAGCTTCTTTTTTCAGTTCTCTATAGAAAACGAGTAAGCTTTTCTTACAGTTCTCTTTAGGAAACCAACCAAAGAGAGTTTCTCAAAGTCTAAACAAAACTGACCGAAGACCTTCTTTTATAATTCTCTATAGAAAACGAATAAAATTTTCTTACAGAAGGCAAGCGAAAGATAGTTTCTCACAGCAGAAAACTGACAACAGAAAGTTCCTTACAGTCTTTTCAGAAAAACTGACCAAAAGCCGTATTTTTGCAATTTTCTTTACAAAGCGAATAACATTTTCTAACAGTTCGCTATAGAAAGCTGACGGAAGAGTGTTTCTCATAATAGAAAAATAACAAAGAAATTTTCTCACAGTGTTCTAAACAAAACTGAGCAAAGAAAGTATTTTTGCAGTTCTCTATAGAAAACGAATAAGAGTTTTTACAGTTCCCTATAGGAAACTGGCTTAAGAAAGTTTTTTACAGCTTTCTAAATAAAGACCGGATCCTTGCAATTCTCTATAAAAAATGAATAAGATTTTCTTAAAGTTCTCTACAAGAAACTAAACAAGGAGAGTTTCTCACAGAAAGCAAATGAAAGAGAGTTTTGTTCCAGCATAAAACTGACAACAGAAACTTTCTTACAACCTTCTTTAAAAACCTAGCTGAAGTTCTCTATAGCAAACAAATAAGAATTTCCCACGGTTTTCTATAAACAGCAAAAATTTTCAGTAGTTTTTTTATAAATTAAAAAAATTGTATAAAAGTATTTCAGTATTGATATTATAATTTCATATATTTTTTCAAGCTTTAGTTCACTTTTTTTTAAAAATTAATTAAAATATTGTTTATTTTTCAATATTACGAATTTTTAGAAAAGTGACCTAAGCTTGAAAAAATATATGAAAATATAATTTTTAAAAGAAAAAGGTCGATGTAATAAGAATATAATTAACATTTTAATTGATGCGATAATTAAATCAATTATTTTGTTAGTTGAAAAAAAAATTAAAAATATTATTTTTATTTAATTAACATTTAAGTTGTTTTGAAATAAATTTTTAATTAAAATATTAATTAAATAACAAAAAATATCAATTGATGTTTTCGCTTAAAATAAAATAATTTAAACTTTTAGAATTGATGTTGGGAATTGTCACAACCTTTGCTATATTTTATTAAATCAATTAACACATTTGGTGTATTCACAAGGTGTGCTATCATGGCTTATTGTCATAATGTTCTAACATTTTACAATGGTTTAAAAATATTGTTGTTGGTTTGTAAACAAAAAGTGTCTTAAATAAATAGAACGTTGCTTGCTATGTTTATTGTGCTGTCGTAATTAATAGCACATTAAATTATGAGGGGTTGCTCACAACAGTCGTGTTTTTTCATGTTATTATTTTAAGACATATGACTTTATGACACCTTGTGAATCCCCCAATTGTTTAAAATGGCAAAGCTTTTTGGTGATCTTTTTAATTAAAATTGAATATATCATTTATTGATTTATTTTTGAATCAATATAATCAACAAATCGTTTGCTTGATTCTATGAATTTAATGATAAGAAACTATTCTTAATTTTTTCCTCTGTAGTGAACTGACAAAAAAAGTTTCTAACAGTCTTTTAAAAAAAACTGACGAACAGCTTTTTTACGATTGTCTACAAAAAGTTTTTCGCAAATTTTTTTTAAAAAAAAAGGACAAAGAAAAAATTTTCGTTAGTTTTTTATAAATTAAAAAATTTTTTTAAAAGTATTTCAATTCAATTGATGTGATAATTGAATCAATTATTTTTTTAGTTGTAAAAAAATTATATATATAATTTTTATTCAATTAACATTTTATTTTTTTAAAATCAATTTTTAATTAAAATATTTGTGAAATAATAAAAAATCTTAATTGATTTTTTCGCTTAAACTAAAATAATTTAAATTTGTAGAATTGTTGTTGGGAATTGTCACAACCTGTGCTATATTTTATTACATCAATTAACACATTGTTTAAAATGGCAAAGTTTTTCGATCATCTTTTAAATTAAAATTACAAATATCATTTATTGAAAAAAAAATCACAACTTTAAATTTTTAGTAATCAATATAATCATTTTGGTAATAGGCGCAAAATCAACAAACTGTTTGCTTGATTCTATAAATTTAATGATTTGAAACAAATTTTAATTTTTTTCCGTAGTGAACTGACAAAAAAAGTTTCTAACCGACTTCTTAAAAAAACTGACGAATAGCCTCGTTTTACGATTTTCTACAAAAAGCTTTTCGCAATAATTTAAAAACAAAAATAAACTCCGAAATTTTTATTAAAACCTTAAAAAATGTGAATTTTCTCCAAATATTAATCACTGCTTTTCAAATATTTTAATTGCGCTTCATAAATCTAAAATTTAACAACGATTCTCAATTTCCAAATGTGACAGTGCCATGTATCAGTTGGCAAAAGGTTTTTTATATCCTGTGGTTTTTTTGTATTCTTAAGTTTTGTCATGCATTTCTTAAAGCCATTTTCATGGTTAAACGCTTCCACTAAAGCCACACACCATTCTGGTCCTGTTTTTCCTTCCAATTGCTGGTATCTTACCCATAAATATTTGTAAGGTTGTGAGTGTGTGTGCATTAAATTATAAAGCTTATAAGTGAGTTTAGTTAATAATCATATGTTTGTGCTCTATTTGATCCTTAAGGACCACCAATCTGTATGAAAGAGGTATGTGTATATACAGTGATGTGACAAATAATAGGAAATACTTTTTTTTGCTTATTTTTTATTACGCTAGATAAAGGATATAACAAAATAAATACACAATTAAATATTGCGTGTGTTAAAAAAAAGTTGAAGGTTAAAAATTAAAAGGTCTGAAAACGGGTTTCTCGAACAACAAAATCCTGTATTTAACTTTTTTGTTGGTCACTAAAGTATTTCATAACTGAAAAGGATCAACTGGATTATTACCGAAAATACAAAATTATAAATTTTTTATGAAAATCGAGATATAAATATTGAGAAACCAGTATCTAAAAAATATATTAAAATAATTTGATTTTCCAGTTGGACCCTCGTAGCATATTCATTACTTACATAATCTGGTCTAGATTAAGCCTAGTGTTATATTCCAATTTGTGAAAAATGTTCACGCAACATCTATTATATCATACGTAAAATTTGAGATGCATCAATGTTACCTATCTCGCGAGTCTGCACAATTTGACGTTTTTAATCTTTCAAAGTATGCGACATTGTTTTGCGTATATAAACAAAACTCACATGTATTTACTAAAAAGAATTTTTTAAATAAAAATGAAAGTAAATACAAAGAGCTTCCCGGATAGGGACTGTTTGAGGGGTGGGCAGTATATACGGACTGGTGCAAGATGGACACTGGCACTGGAGGTGGTGTTTTTATTGCTGACACTGACGTGAAAAGGTCATTCAGACTCCCGGATGAGTGCAGTGTCTTCCAGGCTGAGATCCTAGCGATCTGGAAAGCGACGGAAGTGATACTAGGTCACATCGTAGGGGGATCTGTGGTGACAATCTACGTCGATAGTCAGGCTGCGATAAGAGCATTTTTAAATCATACGGTCCGATCGTGCCTGGTTGCACGGTGTAGGAATGCTCTGAGAGCGCTCATGTTGGCATTCACAACAAGGCTGTGTTGGGTACCAGGACACTACAAGGTGAATGGCAACGAGGTGGCGGACGAACTCGCGAGAGGGGGTTCGAATCTAGACTTAGAGGTTATGGACAGAGGGGTAAAACCCCCCTTATGTCACTACTATGGGGAGGTACGGGAAAGATTCCGTGATGCCGTTTACCGGTCCTGGAGGGATAGAAAGGATTGCAGGGTGTCGCGGGCCTTATGGCCCTGATTGGACGCAGGGGCTAATAGGGTTCTATTATGACCGGATAAGAATAGTCTCAGGACCCTTATAGGGTTCCTGATGGGGCATTGTTCTGTTAGGGCTTTTATGGGTAAATGGGACATTGCGATACCGGACTTCTGCAGGCTGTGCGGGGATTCCGACGAGCTAGAGACGGTTGAACATGTACTGTGCCACTGTCCTAGGATGCAGGGCCCCAGGCAGAAATGGCTAGGGGCTAGATTTCACGACGAACTGGGGTGTATCGCTGGATGTAATCCAACCGATCTACTGGGGTTTGTCAGGGAAATAGGACGGTTGCTTCTGTTGGGGGACCATAGGGTTGACTTGTCCTACGTGGTATTTACATATCTGTACCAAACCTTAGGTCTATTTTGTAGATCAAAAAACTTTGCCATTTCAAACAATGTGTTAATTTATTTAATTAAATATTGGCAATTCCCAACAACAATTCTACAAATTTAAATTACTTTATTTTAAACGAAAAAGTAAATTAATATTTTTTGATATTTAATTAATATTTTAATCAAACATTTATTTCAAAATAACTTAATATTAATTAAATCAAAACTATATTTTTAATTTTGTTTCAACTAAAAAAATAATTGATTCAATTATCACATTAATTAAATTTAAACACTTTTTAAACCATTTTTTTTTTTAAATGATAAAAAAACTTTTTTCTGTGTATAGATGAAAAACTGTTATCGGTTGTGTTATTAATATTTTTTCGTTCCCATTTAATATTAAGTTTAAACTTTTTTTATCTGCTTACAATTCCACGCGAAAAAAACTTTGCCAGAAACATCACAGAAAAAATTATCAGTAGTTTTTTATCAATTAAAAAAATTGTTTAAAAAGTAATTCAATTTAATTAATGTGATAATTGAATCAATTATTTTTTATTTGAAAGAAAACTTAAAATATAATTTTGATTTAATTAATATTTTAGTTGTTTTGAAATAAATTTTTTAATAAAATATTAATTAAATGTCAAAAAATCTTAATTGATTTTTTCGTTGAAAATAAAATAATTTAAACTTGTAGAATTGTTGTTGGGAACTTTCAAAACCTGAGTTATATTCAATGAAATAAATTTACACATTATTTGAAACGGCCAAGTTTTTTGATCATTTTGTTAATTTAAATTAAAATTATAATTTATTGAGAAAAATTATTCACAATTTTAAAATTTTTGCAATTTTTAGTAATCAATACGAGTATAATCATTTTGGTAAAAGGTGCAAAGTCAACAAACTGATTGCTTGATTCTATGAGTTTGGTGATTAGAGACAATATCTAATTTTTTCTGTGTGTTGAATTTTAATGGACATCTAGTCCATATTATTTCGTGTCTCTATTATTTGTCACATCACTGTATGTATGTATATGTATGTATGTGTATTTTAGCAAGTATTTGTCTTCCATAGTCAACTAAGTCAACACATTATTATGCATGACCAACGTGGATGAAGATGATGCTATCCGTAAGTTGTAAACGAAAACCAAAATGGACCGAGAAAAATAACTGTGAAAAAGAAAATACGAAAAAATGCACATAAAATCTAAAAATCCTAATAGAAAATGCCATTTTCCATAGAAAATACAATTTTCTATAATTCTGTTTTTCATTTCTCTTTTTCTATATTATTTTGAAATCGCATGTTAACACAATTATTACATTTGACAACAGAAAAAAATCCAAATAAAAAATGAATGGTTTGAAATATTCATATAAAAAAACAGAACTGCATGCAGAACTTTCACTGAAATGAACTTAGATTTATGAAGTAGCAAAAAACAAATACGGCAAATGTATTTGTTCATCTCTTATACTCTTGCAGGCAGGGCAAAAATTAACTTACAAATATTCAAAACTACTGTAGGAACACAATTGTAGCAAAAACTGGGGGAAAAAAACCGAAATGAAATGTAAGAAAGTGAGAAATAAAACAGTTCAGTTTAGTCGTGCGTATGATATTTGAGTTCTAGTATTTCTGCACATCTGTTTGCCATAGTTTGGCAAACATGCTCTAGACTTGTGGTTTATTTTTTAAGCAAGGGACAGATTCAAATGTTTGCAAAGATTTTAAGGGTACAAATAAAAAATTTAAAGGAAAAGATAGTTAAAAAGCCACTAAAAATGATAAATTAATGGCAAATTATAATTAAAACATTGTCCTTAAAAGGAGAAAAATAAAACAAACATTAATTCCGTGTTGAAAATAGAAGAATGTGGCATTAGCTTCACAGAAAAAATTATTAAATTTCAGCAATCACCAAATTTATTCCAAATTCATAATATCAAGCAAACAATTTGTTGATTTTGCACCTGTTACCAAAATGATTATATTGATTACTAAATATTTTAAAATTTTGAAAAAATATTTTCAATAAATGATATTTTTAATTTTAATTTAAAAAACTTTGCCATTTCAATCAATGTGTTAATTTATTTAAATAAATATTGACAATTCCCAACAACAATTCTACATGCTTAAATTATTTTATTTTAAACGAAAAAAGTCGATTAAGATTTTTTGTTATTTAATTAAAATTTAATTGAAAATTTATTTCGAAACAACTAAAATGTTAATTAAATCAAAATTAAATTTTTAATTTTCTTTCAACTAAAAAAAAATAATTGATTCAATTATCACATTAATTAAATTTTAATACTTTTTTAACCATTTGTTGTAGCAAACAACAAGGGAAAAACCTAAATGAAAATTTTTCGAGATTTTAAAGCTGGTGAACTATAAGAAAACGATTCCTCTAAATATTTCATTATAGGAAAATAGAAAAAATCTTTTCCGTTAAACAAATTAAATTATTTATTTAGAAAAAAAAGACAAAAAATTAACTCTTATCATTTCTGCGGCAAAAGGGAAATAGTGCTTAAAGGCCGGGATTCACTATCCCATACAATCGTGCGATTCATTCACACGAAAACTTGTTGGAATTCTATCCGACATAAAATCTGCCTTCAATGCCACACTATCCCACAAAAAAAATGCAAACTCAAATGACTCATCTACTTTACACTGCAGCCACACGATCAAGTTGTTCTTGATAGTCTTTTACATATACAGTTTGTCAAAATTTCCAAAAACTGGAAGCTGTGACGTAGGCTGCACGCAATTTTGAAGCAATTTACTTTCAAGATGTCATCAAGAGAACAATTTATAAAGACAAACGAAAAATTTTCTCACCAAACTTGTAATCAGCTGTTTTCTTGAACGTAAATTGATACACTCACTTGTAAGAGAATTTTAAAGGCAAGTTCGCTTCAATTTTTAAAAGTATGAGTGTATTGGTAAAAAAGTGAGAGTGTATTAAAACTTGATAGACAAAACTTGATCGTGTAACCCTCAAGTTACAAGAAAAGCCAACTCTGATTGCATAGAATCTATGATTTTATGAAAATGTTCATAGGACAAGTACCTATGAACAGACTTGTCAAAAAAATATGTCACTCAATTCATTTTAAAGCCACACATACTGTCATACATTATGACCACACACGATTTTTTGGACAACTCGTACGACTGAATAGGATAGTGTATCGCCGGCTTAAGCTGCACATGGGCAAAGTTTCATTATTTTTAACGATTTTTTAGGAAGTTACGGTAAAATTACTATTTGTTTAACGTTTTTTTAATATGCAATAGCATTTTATATACAAACTTAAGATTACGCCTGATCTGTGACATTAGGGATATTGAGAAATAAAATCTTAAAAAAAAAACTATAACCGCAGAGAAGTGATGATAATATTAGCAGTTTCGCCAGGTTAAAAAATATACAGCTAAATCTGGCATTATTTTAAAAAATGCTAAAAATAATGCTAAAATTTTTTAAAGATTTTTGTTAAACATTTATTACCAGTATAAAATTTTATTCGAAAATAAATACACTTTAGTGACTAATTTTGTAACGAAATTGAAATAAATTATTATATTGAGATAAGCAAAATTTAAACGATTTATTTCTATGATATACAAAATATTTAAGATTATTTTATTTTTTATAGTTTAAGAAAAGTTGAATCTTTAAAATAATTATAAGCAGTTTAGAGCAAACAATCTTTTCAAACATTAACACCATTTAATTTTTATCTAAATACAAAGTGAAATTTCCTTATTCTTTTATATCGTAATATCAAAGGGCAAGTAATATTTACAATCGACATGATAAGGGCATTTCTAATATTCCCTGAATATTGCATTTTTTAACAAGACAGGTAAGATGTTTCTTATCATAAGAATTATCCATTTTCCTACGAAATTTCATTTTGGGTACAACTATTTTTAGTAAAAATTTATTATAATTTATAAAACATTTTTAGTGAAATCAATATTTTTAAAATGAATAATGCTAAAAAAAAGCTAAAAACCTTTTTCAAAAATGCTTAATAAAATGCCAAGTGCTAAATGAAATTTTTGCAGCTAAATATACAGGGGTGTTAATGCACTCTTAGTTCAATTTGTTATAATTTTCTTAGAGAATTCTGTTTAAAAGAGAAATATTTGTATTATTATTGAGGTTTTATGTTATCCTCACAGGCTAACAATGATCAATAGTTTTTTACCAAATGTAAATAAAAAACATTTATGGTTTTTTATTGGTTTTTCCCAACGTTTCGTTCGCTTTTTTCGAACTTCATCAGGTGTTATTTTTATTCCATAATAATCTAGCGACAAATAGATAATAATTATAGTCAATTTTAGAAATTTTGTAATATCACAGCTTAACTTACGAATTAGGGTTTACATTTGTATAGCCCTTTTCAACTATTTAATATTAAAAACTGGACTACACGACACAGAAATAAATAAATAAATAATAAATAAAAAATACAACACAAAACACCGAATAAAAGTCAAACTTAATGTAAATATCACAGAACTATAACTTATTTTAATTATTAACAATTGCATTGTATTTGTATTGTATTTCTTTAACTACAAAAATCTTATTAAAAAAACGACTTTTAAATTCTGGCGTTTTGCGTTTTCGATTTACAGAACACCCCTGATAAATTGTTAATGCTAAATTTAGCTGCAAAAATGCCAAAATGGCCACACTGAATATTAGAATAAGAAAACATTTTCAAACATAACCTTAAGGCCAGAGTCACAATGATAGAAACATTTTCACTTGGTGTTCACAATAAAGCAACAATTTTTTTTCACAAGCACACAATTTTAATCCAGAAACCGTTTGCATATTTCGCCTACACTCAAAATATTATCTATGTAATCACACAGAAAATTCACTTAAAACAATTAAAAACTTATTTAAAACCCGGATCATTTACATTTCATTTAAAATAAACAAATTTTATATAAATTTTTTTTTAACAGTATATTCCTTAAAATTTAACAGTTATGGCTTTAAGAAAATATAATTTAACTGACAGAATTTATATATAACGGAAAAACATTATTTTTTGGTAGATTGTTTTTTTTTAATATAAACATAAATGTTAAAAAATAAATTGATTCGAAAAATAAATGTATTTTCATTAAATTTTAACAGTACGGAAAACGAATTTAATAACCTACAATCAGTTACTGAAATTATTTTATGAGTGTAGAATAATATTACGCAGAGCTGCCAAGTAAGCGCCTTTGGCCCTAGGTTAGGTTAGGTTCCATGGGCAGCCATCGAGAGACAGCTCACTTGGGTCCTTCAGCGGTCTCTTTGTGATACCCAGCGCCAATGCCCATCCCAACGAGCAGTTACTCAGATGGCGTCACTGAATGAAGAGAAGAAGCAATCTTAGTTATATTTTAGATAGATCCTCCAAACAGGAAAACACCGGCTCTCCCAGGTATTTAACGCCTTTTAACAGTCAAAAAGTTGCATAATTTTCCCTTAGCGTTTTTTTTTTTTTTCAAAGAGCGCTATATAAGCGCTGCTTACACTTTTTAAAATTATAGATACACAAAATTTTTCAAACTATTATTTGCATAGATTAAAATCAAGACACATTAAACCAAAATTTGTTTCGGTTTTTCAAATGATTTTGATATACATATGTATTTGCACCATATACAAAACAGAAGAACAGAAAGTTATATATGTAAATACCGTTCGTTAGATATAAATAAATTGTTTTTGTGCCACGATCATTTCTCCAATCCCGCCAACATTTTGTCGGATGCTGTATATTGATAACCAAGATGCTTCTACCTAATTTGGAATCTTTGGATCTTGCCTACTACTTATATTGAACTACTTTATTGAATTGTTTTCTAAAAGTGTGTTAAAGAAAATAGACAGAAAAAGCAAAGTGACATTGCTATTTTTTATTTTATTCAAATTTTTTTTTATTTTTCGAATGAATTCCATGAGGTAAAGCTTTATAAAATTAAAAATTTATCTTATAAATTCATTCCAAAGAAAAAAAAATTTTGGAAATAAAAAGAAATAATTCTCACATTCTCCCAGCAAAAACTTTACTTACCTGGTAAGTCAGCAAGTAATGTTGGAGACATATAAGCTCTACTTATTTTTCGGCTGAATAACTACTCATTTTTATTCGATTTGTCCACAGCATTCAGTACTTACAATACACTTACTAGAAGGCAAAAATATCTAGTTAGTACTTAAAATATACTGACGTGAAGCCAAAAAATAACTAGTTATATTTCCTAAATAGTAAAAAATTAAAATTGGCACTAGTTAATAGAGCTAATAAGTAGTTATTGAGCTCGTTACCAGTAAGTTAATATTGAGTACTGAAAAAAACACGACTAATAAGTAGTTACTGAGCTGTTTAATAGTAAGAGAATATTCAGTAGTGAAAATAATAGAAGCAATAAGTCAAATCTAGTAAGTACTTATTGAGGTGTCCAGAATAAAGGCAATTGTAATGCCAACTACTTACCAGGTAACGTATGAAATAACTACTACCATAACCAAAATTCAAAAAGTTCTTCCTATTTTAATTATATTTATTTATTTATTTATTTAATTATTTAGGGGAAAAAACAATTGTTGTAATACAAATGCAAAAAGACTATATGATGTGGCACCTCAATTCAACTTTATTGCACAAATTGAAAAAAGTGGCATTTCAGTTCATTTTGTTCCGAACAAGAATTAAAATTTAACCAATTCAAGAAAAAGCTTGCCCAAGGCAAGTTCTTTTTTCAGGTGGCGTTGAAAGCACAGCTGTGCTACTTTTTTTCTTACTTCAACAAAAGCAAGAAAAAAATACATCGCTGTTTTTTTGGTGTTGTAACTTGTTGTAGTATCGACACCACCAGGCGCGGATTCAGGGGGGTGAAAAAGGAAATTTCCCCCCTCCCTAAATTATAAAAATATGTTTTTCTTATTTCGATAATACACGAATTTCCGAATGTACAAATTTTTTGGTAATCCAATCAAGTTTTTTTTGTTTTTTATTGAATCTCTAATTGAATTTTCAATAAGTATCCAAGTATTTATCCTAATAATTATTTATTATATATTTCCAATGAAACATCTAGTTTACTGTAATTAAATACATATTATTATACATTCAATCCCAGCAAGTGCCATCTATATCCGAAAAATAAACGCTTGGGTTGAATATGCGAGCGGTTGAATTATTAATAAGCTTTAGTATATGCAATATTTTTATTAGTGTTATGATAATTATTTATTATATACATTGCCATTCTACCTTCACATAGATATGTACATATGAATATATGTATTGGTCTAGTAAAAGTTCACCAAAAAAGAATTATATAACTGTTAAATTTCAAGTGCATTAATAAGAAAAGTTCTTTGATATACAAAAATACATAAAAATTAGTGAAACAATGGTGAGTCCGTTATTTTTTTTTAATATAATTTACCCATATAAGTATATATCATTTAGTCGTAAAGGATGTAAGTCCAATGCAATGTATAAATTTAATAGGAGAGAGAAACAACTTTCTAAGGTCCTTAGTTCTGAATATATTTTAAGTCTGTAAATCCAGTTTTGCTTCATTGGTGACTCTTTATTGGCTTGCAAACAAGCTAAAAATAATACATTTATGTTTTACAAAGCTTTTTGTCACTTATTACCTTTTCTATTATATATTTTATACTTTTACTGCCGTATTCATAAAAAATAAAATAGATTTCGAACGTATTTTAAAACAAAATTTCCATACAAATTTTTCTTAAAACAGATTTCATATCCATTTTATTTTTTTATGAATACGGCGGTTAATGTACATTTTAGTATGTCAATTTGCAAAAAATAAAATATACTATTAAATTATTTTGTTTTTTTTCAATGTTGTCTATTAACAAATTTTTTTTGAAATTTTCACATTTTAGAGGGCAATAGCGCTTTTTCTTTATCATTTTTGGACTTAGAACTTTTACATATCGTTGCAAAACAAGAACTAGAAAAAAATATTTGTATTTTTTTCCGCAAACGATGTATTTTTGTTTATTTTTGTTAATTAGCGTATTTACGACTGAAGGTCGTAATTGTTATAAGCTTTAAATTTCCTTTCTAAATAAAAATAATTTAAATAAAAAAATTAACTGTAATCACCTTAAACCAGAATAATTATATATTTATCTTTAGATTAAAACCCAAACAGTTCGACTAAAATTCATAACTTAATTTTAAAATTAGTGAAGCATATTCCTTCTTCCAAAATTTTGTTAACAATTGCATATTTTTTTTGTTTTTGGTCGAAAAATTGTTCAAACAATTTAGTATGATGTAGTCAAATAAATTGTTTCAAATAAAAAAAAAGCATTAAAAATAAATAATATTATTTTTATAGCAAAAACGTTATTTAAAAAGATTAATTTTTTTTAATTTATATTGAACTGATCTTATATTTTATTTTACCTTATTGTTGAGTTTTTTTTAATACAATATCAACATATCGTTTTTCATAAACTTTTAAAAACAAATTTTTTACTTGTTTTGTATCATAAAAAATTGCATCCCCCCGCCCCCCTAAGACTTAAGCTGGATCCGCGTCTGGACACCACCGTATACCTAAATTCGCCTTGAGCTTGCCGAAGAAAATTATTTCTCTCTCTCAAAAGTAACACGTCAAACTCAATATAAAAAAAATTTGTCCGGACAAAAATATTGTTCGGAACGCATGGGAGGAATTGAGCTTAAGAAAAATTTACTTGTTATTTATTAAAGTAATATGGGCATTTCCATATACAAATATCCTTCTCTTAGAAAAAGACGTGGCTTAAGCTTCAAATGTTTAAACCCAGTTCATTGGTTTTGTTTTTGAAACATTTTATTTTATGCCATTTCTTGAATATTAGAAATGCTTTTGTTTAAAATATTACCATTATACCCGTTTTGCTTTAAATAATAATTTATTATGACTATTTGAAACCCATATTGGCCTAAAATGACAATTAAAGTTTATTACTCCTATTACTTGTAAAAGTGTTACTTAGGGCAGACAACAGCACACGAACATATTTATTCTTTGATTTCGTAATAAAATTTCCAAAAGAAATCTGTGTATTAAAATTTTATTACAATATAAAAAAGTAAGACACTAAGAAAAAGGGAAAACTAAGGGAATATTTGTAACAAAACCACACAATAAACCCTAAATGAAAGGGATACACCACAAAATACAACATCATACTCTTTTATATATGTATATTTAACAGTTGTGGTTGCAAAAACCATAAAAATAAAGGATGGACTATGGAGAGAAATTATTTAATTTTAAAGATTTTTATTTGATACAAGTATGTGAAAGATTTGTTTATTTGGTCTACATTTTCAAGAAAAGTTGCAATTTTTAGTCTATAACATTAAATTTGAATCATGTACCACAAAAACCATAACAAACAAGTAATTAATAAAAAAAAAACCAAATAAGAAAGCAAAGCCGAGAGTCTAACCTATTTGGGACCAATGAGCTATCATGGGCCCGGCGAAACCAAATTTTTTTTTTTTTTTTTTTTTTTTTGCAGTATTTATTTATTGAATCTTCATATATTAAATATGAACTAACAATAATTAATCAAATCTTATCCTAATATTTACTTAATGTCCTGCCAGTGCCAGACAAAAAGATTTAGTCATCACGGTTTCTGTTCACATATGTAGGTGTTTATCGCTCATCTGATTGGGTGAGTGCTGCAGTGTCTCTTCTCCTTAATCGAGTGTGGCCGCCATAATTTAAAATATTTCGAGCTAAGGGATTTGGGTGCAGTTCCAGCCTTTTTAAATATTTTACTGCATATTTCGTTATCATAGTTTTTACCAATGGCACATTGAGATCCTTGTGGATATTTGAGTTTTTGACATACCAGGGAGCGGCTGTTATTATTCGAAGAAGTTTATTTTGGCGCCTTTGAATTTTTTCGATATTAGAAGCCGAGGCAGTGCCCCATAACTGAATACCGTAGCACCAAATTGGCTTTAAGATAGAGTTGTAAAGTAGAAGTTTGCAATCGAGACTAAGAACAGAATTTCTTCCAATGAGCCAATTAATTTGAATTGCTTTTAGTTTCATTTGAGTTAATTTTGCTTCTATGTGCCATTTCCACGTTAAACGCCGATCTAGATGTATACCGAGGTATTTTACATGCGAGTGTTGGGGTATTATTTGATTATTGATTTTAATAGGGGGCATGTTTCCCGACGCAATGTGAATGTTATATGTGCGCATTTTTGCTCATTGATCTTTATCCTCCATTGTTTTAACCACCTTTCCAGTTCAAATATGTGATCCTGTAAGTAACGAGATGCTTCTTGACAGTTTTCATGAACGCTTAGGAAAGCTGTGTCATCCGCAAATGTTGAGGTTTGTGTGTAGCTGTTTGTTGGCATGTCCGAAGTATAAATTAAGTACAATAGAGGGCCCAGGATGCTGCCTTGTGGGACTCCAGCGTTAACTGGCTGAGGAGAACTTAAAAAATCGCCTTCTTTAATAATAAATTGACGACCGACTAAGTAGCTTTCTAACAGCTTGTGAATGTTTGCTGGCAAGTTTTGCTGCAATTTCAGTAGTAAACCTTCATGCCAGACCTTATCAAAAGCTTGAGACACATCGATGAAAAGTGCTGAGCAATATTTTTTTTCTTCAAAGGCTTTTCTTATTACATTTACTATTCGATGAGTTTGTTCAATTGTGCTATGCTTTCTTCTAAACCCAAATTGATGATTAGGAATACATCTATTTTCATTTAAAATCGGCGTTAATTTTGCCACTAGTAGTTTCTCAAATAGCTTTGAAATATTAGATAATAAGCTAATAGGCCTGTATGACTCAACTTTTGTGTGATCCTTTCCTGGCTTTGGTATCATGGTTACTAAGGAAACCTTCCATTTATGAGGGTAGTATTGAAGTCGTAAAATAGCATTAAAAATAAAAAGAATAATTTTCTTTGCTGTACTTGGTAGCTCCAAAAGCATTTTATTACTGATCTTATCAATACCGGATGCCTTCTTGGTGTTTAAATTACAAATAGCCTTTTCGATTTCTCTAAACTCGAATCTAAGGGGAATAGCTGCTCTAACATTTACAGACGGTAAATCGACTGCTATATCGTGAAATATATTATGGGTAAATACATTTTTCAGATGATTAGCAAACAGATTTCCTTTTTCAATATCATTTCTTGCCCAACTTCCATTCAAGTTTCTCAATGGTGGCTTAGAGATAACTGGTCTATTGAGGCTTCTAGCTGCACGCCATAATGAGTAATCTGATTGTGGAGTTGCATCAAGTCCCTTGAGATATTTTTCCAGGGAAGCCGTTTTCTGAGACTGCAGTAACTTTCTCAGCCTTTTTGTGCACTCTTTTAATAAAGTCTTAAGTTGGGGGGATCTGTGCAATTGCCACTCTCTACGAACTCTCCTTTTTTCAGTCAATAGACGCTCGACATCTGTAGAATATATGATTTTGTTTTTGGTTTTTTTGAGTGTTATGCTGGAATGTTGAATAGCTAGTTTGAGATAACTGTCAAAATTAACAATAGCGAGATCCACGTTCTCCGGTGTGCTAAGCGGAATATTTTCTGTGCAATGGGCACTCAGATATTTTTTATATTTTAACCAATTTATTTGTGAAGCTGATGTCGATAAGTAACCAGACGGAGATACGATTCTATTTGGATTTATTATAGTAACAATTGTAGGTGTGTGATCTGAAGATAATTCTAGGGACGCTTCCACATGAATCGTGTCTATGGGGATGTTATTAACCACGCCAAAATCTATGACATCTGGAACTTTTTGCTGATCAGTAGGCCAATATGTTGGTTGTCCGCTCGCGACCACATTTAGGTCCATTTTACAAATTGTGTTAAACAAAACACGACCCTTAGGTGTAATAAGTCGTGACCCCCAGAAAGTGTGTTTAGCGTTATAATCGCCAGCAGCCAGGAAGCAGGGTCCTAATGATTTAAAATATTTATTATATTGGCTTTCTGATATTGAAAACCTAGGTGGGGAGTATAATGATGAAATTACTATGTTTCGAGATAATTCCTCAACGCAAATGCTCGTTGCTTGGAGATAATCTTCACGATGATCGCACATTAGGTAGTGTTTTACTCGGTTTTTTATCAAAATGGCAGAACCTCCACAAGCTCTACCTCGAGGGTCCTTGGTATCATATAATATATAACCATTGACTTGAAACGTGTTTCTTGAGGTCAGATGGGTTTCAGAAACCATCATAACATCAATTTGTTTATTTTTAAGAAAGTATTCTAGTTCATTTTTATGTTGGCGGATGCCGTTTGCGTTCCAAAAGCAAATTTTTAAACAGTTCATGGCTTGTTTAGTACAGCTTGCAATAACATCGATTGCATTCTTAACATTTCCTGCATCATATTACCCATTGTGTTTGTAAAGTTATTTACTGTTTGTACTAATGTTTCCATGGTTTTCTCTAGACGACTTAAGTTAGAAACTGGAGTTTCATCATTACTTGGCAACTCACCTTGCATTGGCATATGGTTTGATTTTAGGACGTTAGCGTAGGATGTTCTGTTATTACTAGGCTGCGGTACCTGAACGTCATTAATGTAAACTTGATTTGTTGCCTGCATTTGAGTGGGATTAGGTTTCGGTCCAACCGAGCGCTTGACGATAGAGTATACAGGGCATCCTCTATAGTTGGCCGTGTGATTACCACCGCAGTTGCTACATTTTTTTACATTGGGGTCGTTTTTAGACTTATCGCAGAGAGCTGTACCATGTAATTCTCCACATACGACGCAAACAGGGGTTAAATGACAATATGCCTTAGTGTGACCAAATTCTTGGCAAAATCTTTGGCGAAACCAAATGACAGTTTTTTATGCTAAATATTCAGCCAGATGACGGTTTGCGAAGTCGTAGTTCAACAGATGTCATAGTCGAAGGCTTTTTTTCAGTATTTGTTTATTGAATCTTCATATATTAAATATGAACTAACAATAATTAATCAAATCTTATCCTAATATTTACTTTATGTCCTGCCAGTGCTAGACAAAAAAGATTTCGTCATCACGGTTTCTGTTCACATGTGTAGGTGTTTATCGCTCATCTGATTGGGTGAGTGCTGCAGTGTCTCTTCTTCTTAAGCGAGTGTGGCCGCCATAATTTAAAATATTTCTAGCTAATGGATTTGGGTGCAGTTCCAGCCTTTTTAAATATTTTACTGCATATTTTGTTATCATAGTTTTTACTAATGGCACATTGAGATCCTTGTGGATATTTGAGTTTTTGAGGGGGCGGCTGTGATTATTCGAAGAAGTTTATTTTGGCGCCTTTGAATTTTTTCGATGTTAGAAGCCGAGGCAGTGCCCCATAACTGAATACCGTAGCACCAAATTGGTTTAAGATAGAGTTGTAGAGTAGAAGTTTGCAATCGAGACTAAGAACAGAATTTCTTCCAATAAGCCAATTAATTTGGATTGCTTTTAGTTTCATTTGAGTTAATTTAGCTTCTATATGCCATTTCCACGTTAAACGCCGATCTAGATGTATACCCAGGTATTTTACATGCGAGTGTTGGGGTATTATTTGATTATTGATTTTAATAGGGGGGCATGTTTCCCGACGCAATGTGAATGTTATATGTGAGCATTTTTGCTCGTTGATCTTTATCCTCCATTTTTGTTAACCACCTTTCCAGTTCAACTATATGATCCTGTAAGTAACGAGATGCTTCTTGACAGTTTGCGTGTACGCTTAAAAAAGCTGTATCGTCCGCAAATGTTGAGGTATGGGTGTAGCTGTTTGTAGGCAAGTCCGAAGTATAAATTAAGTATAATAGAGGGCCCAGGATGCTGCATTTCTAACAGCTTGTGTATGTTTGCTCTTAAGTTTTGCTGCAATTTCAGTAGTAAACCTTCATGCCAGACTTTATCAAAAGCATGAGACACATCGATGAAGAGTGCTGAACAATATTTTTTTTCTTCAAAGGCTTTTCTTATGACATTTAATATTCGATGAGTTTGTTCAATTGTGCTGTTAAGTAGTCGAAGGCGATTAAAATATTTCTGATACCACGAAAAAAAATCAACTGTTAATATTTTGTAATGTAAATTAAGGCCCTAATTGTGTAAAACGCAACGCGTTAAATTCATACTGCAACGTTTGAAATTTAAAAATTCAACATGAGTTTCTGTAGAAAGCAACAACAAAATTATAAAATATTTTTGACTTTGTTTTTGCTTTCCATATAATTTTTGGCGTTGCGTTGCGTTGGGTTTAAACAATAAGAGCCTAAATTTAAAAAAAAGCTTTAAAATTCTTTTTAGATATATTATAGTACATAGTATTAGTTTAATTAATGTTTTTTTATTTATTGATTAGCGGATACCCGGCGTGTGGTACTTTTTGAAAAAAAAATCTTTCTTAACAGAGGGGTTTCATTAAAATGAGTTAGATAAATCAGGCAGAAATTGCTCCTTCTTCCCTTATGTTCTTTTTTTGGAAAAACGCAAGGCTTATGTGTCTATATATGTTTTTAATTATATTACCCCTCCTACCTCCTATCATGGTCCTATTTTTGAAAACATTGATAGCTAATGGGTTCATCTGATTAGGGATACAACAATGTTTACAATTTCATTAAAATCTGTTAAATAGTTTCAGAGAGGCTGAAATTGCTCTTTTCCTCCCCTGGTTGTCCTATTTTATCTGTCCATCGAAATAAGGTTCTACCTATGTTTTAAATTTCATTGAAATTGGTCGTATGTACACTACTTATGTATCTATCTATGTTTTATGTTTCATAAAATTCGGTTTGATAGTTTCTTAGAGGCATACACTGCCCCTACCTCCCCTTGTACTCCTAGTTTTGAAAAAATACATAGATTATCTGTCTATCTAAAAAGGGATCTATTTAGGTTTTAAATTTTATTTAATCGGTTAGATTGTGTCGCAGAGGCAGAAATTGCCCTATACCTCCCCTCGTGGTTCTAGTTTTGAAAAAATATATAGCCTTAAACCATCTTCAGAAAATTGCCTTTCTAATGAAGTCGGTTTGGAGCACATCGGTTTGATGGTTTCAGAGTCTATAACGCATAAAAACAATTCACTTGATTAAACGTTTAACCAAGTGAATCAAAAGTTAAATTGATACTATTAATTTGCACCAGTAAACAAATTAATAGTTACAATTAAACTTTTAATTCAGTTGATTAAACGTTTAATTCACTTGATTAAATTTTTAATTAAAACTGATTTTGTTTTTGATTAATGTTTTAATTGGGTCAACATTTTTTTTCTGTGTGTGTTTTAATTATCTGTAGCAATAAGTAAAAAGTGCTTAAGTCGACTTAAGCAAAATTTTAGTGTATGGCACCTCCAAGTACCCATGGAAAAAATTTAAATTATCTTGTACGATTTTTTACGAAGTTTTAGCAAAATTACTTTTTGCTTATGTTTTTCAATGTGCAATAACAACTTAAGTTAAACTTCGGTCGGTCAGGTTAGGTGTATTAAGTAAAAAAAAAAGAAAATATATAACCGAAGAGATTATTTTATTAGAATAAAAATAAATTTTCAAAAATAGCATTCAAAGTTTAATATGGATTTCCTACAACACTTAAAAGGTAGACTAAAGCACTTTTTTCTTATTGTCAAAGATATATAGGCTAACGAAATAAATGATTAATTTACATCTAAATTAATTTGGTTCAAATTCAAGTTTTGAGTAAACTTAAATTAAGTAAACTAAAATGAATTCAAATATTTTAAAATAAAATAAATAGAAGTTGTGCAAAACTTTAAGAAAAATGTTCGTATTCAATTTCTTAAGTGACCACTATTTAATATTGGGTGATTCATCGTGAGGTTTGGTTTAAATGTGAAATAAAACATAAATTTGAAAGTGAACTTAAAATTTTTATTATCGGTTAAAATAATAGTTTATGGCATTTACTATCATGTAAAAAATGTTGGCGATGACTACGTTTGAGGTGGTCCATTCGAAAGGTCCAAATTTGTACAACTCGTTCGAGTATAGCGACTGGTATCTCGCGAATAACACGAGAAATATTGGCGTCAATGGTAGCTGGCTTATACCTGAAGACCTCAGACTTAACATATTTTTAGAGGAAATAGTCCAAAGGTGTGTTATCGCACGATATAGGTGGCCAACTTACCGTAGCAAAACGTGAAATTGCTGCCCGGTAGGCTAGCTGGTAGTTAGCTAGTATATCAGTGCCGGGGTTGTGGGTTCGATTCCCACCAGAGACTCTGGTCTCCTGCAGACAAGCGTAGAGCTTCGCGAAATTAGCATAGAGCGGAAACAAAAATTAAGTGCTTACCAAAATTATTTATCAACAAGGTCTTTGTTTCACGCGCTTTATGGCTCGTAGCGCCGTCATGTTGAAACCAGAGGTCACCGACACCATGCGCTTCAATTCAGGAAGCACATAGTCCACATAGTGCGATAACGGTTACCATTGACGGTACATTCGGATTTTTCTGATTTTTTAAGAAATATGGAGGATAAGCTGTTCCTATATGCATTTCACTCATAGCTTAGCCCAGATCATCAGGAAACGTTCTTCTAAATAATTTTAGAAAAGCCAAAGCTATCAGCAAACAAGACTACAGAGGAAATGAGAATTACCTACATACACTCAAAAAGTCTTATTTGCAACGATATTAAAGCTTAAACAAAATACCAACAATAAAACAGTTAAAAGGGTTTGTTTATTGTGCTTGGAGAATTCCAACTAATTGTAGTGGGGAATGTAAGAAAAGATAAACTCGCCGTTTTATTGCAATAAGATACTTTTTGGATACAATTTAATCTTTTTTAATCAATTTGTAAGACATTTATGCGATTTTAGGTAACAGAACCTAAACAAAATCCATAAAAGAAAAGCTATGAAAAGCTTTTTTGGGCATGTATGTACAAAAAAATGTCTTTGTGTCATTTATGATAAATAAAAGTTTCTTTCGACAAATACTCGGCCATATTCGGGAAATTGAAATCGATGAAGAATTTTGGAAATAATGAGCGTAGCTTTTCATAATTTCAAAAGTAGTTTAGGTAGAGGAAAGTGGTTCTGAAAGGAAATATTTTTATGAACTTTGAACACGGGAGAGTTTTCAAAATTTGTTCGATTTCAATTTCACATTTAGATACTAAAAATTTTAGGAGATTTTAAGGGACTAAGAGCCGTTATTATTGGGGTGAGTTGTTATCGGGCAGATAACAGAATATTTTTGACAGATAACATATTTATATCTGTCAACTTAAGCTAACGCCAATTTGTTATAATGGTACTTAGATGAATTTAGGAAACAGTGCTTATATAAACGATATGACCACGACCAACCACTTTAAAAATGTCGTCTAATCATAAAGTCCACATTTAACTTATTTCTGTTAAATTATTCTTTTCCAAACATCTTAATTTTTATATGTGTAAGGTGAAGGTGTAAATTTGTACTAATTCAAATTCTGTAAGTCGATATAAGATAGCAAAAAAGTTTTTATAAAAAACATGGTGAAAAAATCATTTTTATCAAATAATAAAATAAACCAAAATTAAAGCAAAATTAAAATTCGTATGATTAACAGAAAAATGAATATTCATATGATTAGAGTAGAGAAGTATGCGCAGTTATACACAGCAAAAATTTTGCGAGCTTGTAAATTATTATCGAATGGAAATAAGCGGTAACGCTTTTTTACACCCTTCGACTTCACTAGTCAAAGTTCCAAGCAATTTATTCCAAGTAATAAACCAACCTTTCTTTAGTTCGAAGAACTAAATTAGGTACATAAGCTCTTCGTTTCCTAACATATGCTCTGTGTTTTTAAATTTGCCTTAGTCTAATTTTCCGGTGTATGCTTAAAAAAGTACAAGTCTAAATATTTAACATAAATATCTATATATAGACATAACTAGTATGTAAGTATCTCAAACAACCTTATTCGGCCCGTAAGTAATAAAGTACACATTTATGCATAATTAAAATAATAAAACGGTCAATTGTACTCTACATATATTTATCCATATATTCTCCTTCCATGATTTTCTATGTTTGTCCTGTGCATTTCGTTCAAATTCAACTACATACTTTTTTTGTCTACTGTGTTGGTTTAACTATTAGTGTTGTGGATTTTTGAATACTTTAATATCATTTTTCCTTCTGTAAATTTTATAATGATGCTTAAATTGGATTTTCCATTTTATGTACGTACAAATAAATGAATAAATGTTTTTATATTTAGCCATAAAACCAACAAAATTATATGGGATTTTTTTGTATTACAAAGCATTTAATGGCTTAATGTATTTTGGCTTTCAAATAATTTTAATTTTAACTTTAAACGTGTTTGAAACAAATATTTTTAAAGTTGTAGTGAATGGTAACCATCCCGTTTATGTTGAACATAAATTTTAATCAAGAATTTTACAGAAACAAAAAAAATAGATTTTATGGCAGTTGAAAAAACATGTTTAATATTATAATATATTTGTCCAATTTACAAGCTGTGTTATAGTTTAAAAAAATACGATTTTTTTTTTCTTCTTCTTTAATAAAAATTGACATTCACATTATTCGATACCATGAAATTAAACCAGATATGAAAGTTTTTATTTGATGGCCAATTGTAATAAATATTAATTGTTTAGCAATTTTAATTAAAATCGTTTAAAAAATAATTGTAAATGAATTAAACATATATTAATCATTAACAAGAAGTAAATTTGCGGTGTTATTATCACATCTAAAAAGATTTTTAGAAATTCACGAAACAAATTGAACATTTCCAGGCCTGGTATGCATACAACATTGTTCAAAAAACATAACAATCAATCGTATAATGAGACAACTCTTTTTTTATGAAAATCACCAATAGGAAAAGTACAATATTGTAAAATTATACGATTATACAACGAATACAACGTTACTAAGAGCTTGTGAATTAGACAATTGTAAAATGTAGAAAATGTTCAATTAAAACGTTTGTAAATTGGCCAAACTTATACCGAAAACATTTTTAATGAAAATAGTCGGTAATTTTAATAACAGAGACTTTTTCCAACCGGCTGCCCCAGAAAATGCAAATGCTTCGGTTGATTTTCTTAGACCTTTGTACCAGTTTTTGCGGTTCGAAGGACCAAATGGGTATACATTTACAAAACTTTACTTCAGTCGAAATTATCTTAAAACATATAAGAAAGTATTGTCGGTCAAGTGCTAATTTAGACCAAGACCTATGGGCAATAGTGAACACGTCAGAATAGAATTGTGTTGTAAGGTTAAAAATCACGGAAAAGTCCTTTGTGCCGATTATTATGTAGATATCTTTATCTTTATGAGATTTGTTTGCCTTTAAGTGATTTTAGTTTGGGGGTTTATATGGGATCAATGGCGAATTTTGATCTACTACCAGCACAACATTTTGTCATGACATAGTAGCTAACGTAAAATTTATTGTCGCCAATTTTTATGTCAATACCAACCTAAGGAATAAGGATGTTATGGCATTAAAAGATATTTTCGGGAGTAGTATTTGTATGGATGCTATAATCAAATATGAACAGATTCCAATCGGTAATATTTTTTATATTCCAATAAAATAAAAGACCCTTTTCCAGAAAGATTCTTGTTTGGGGGCTATGTGAAATTATGGACTGATTCTCGTGTTTGTCCTTGTGTAAATTACACTCTGCAACATTTTTGAAGTCATCGAGTGCAAAATCTTTCTCGTATGGACCCTATTTGGGTTTTGCTAGTTTAGCTGCCGTTCGGATTTGATTGCCTCATGAGCATTTTGGCTCAAAATTGTTTTCTTCGAAGAACATGTATATCTCGGTAACCAATTGAAAGAAAGTGTCAAACAAACTTTTATTTTATATAAATAAAATAATTATTTAAAAGATAAAAAACACAGAAATATCTAAGTAAATTATTGACACTTGCAGTAAGTAAAATGAGAAATGAAGAAACAGTATTACCGTCGATGCCTTTTGTATCAATTAACTAGTACTTAGTGAAATAAAAAGCAACAAGATAAGGAAGTGCATTGATATTAAAATAATACAAATTTGAATTTGTTTTCAATGTAAGTTAATTGTTTATTACATTAAATTTTTAAACTTCAAAAAAATTTCATTTTATTTTCAAAAACATATTAAGCAATGTGTTTTGCTTGGAAGTATATAAAAAAAGTTGTTAGGAAAAAAATTTAAATTTAATTTAAAAAATGATTTACAAGTTACAAATATTATTGTAAAGGTAACAAAAACGAAAAAATTACATAAATTTACTAAGTGTCAACATTGCTATTGAGTATTTATATAAAAAAAAATGAGAGAGAGTGAAAACTGTAAAATAAAAGTCGTTTCATTAAACAAAGTCTTTGTGTTTGCCATATGAAACGAAATGTGTTTGCTAGAAGCATGAATAAAACCACAGCATAGTATGGAACTAGTATGCCAACTCGAGAGAGCGTTCTCCAATTTTTAGTTCACCGCTCACACATATTGGTTCTGTGTGAATTCAACACACATAAGAACAACAAAAGCAAAACAAAATTTGAAATTTTTTAATTTAAAATTTTTCACAATATAACACTTTATGTTTAATTTTATGACATAAACACATAATTAATAATTTTTTCCAATACATTTTGCTCATTTGCTTTTGCAAAATGATTTTATTTTTCACAAACTAAAAATTTTTAAATAAATTTATTTGACAATATTTTTTTTTCTGTTGCATGGCCCAATCATAGCTGCCAGATAAAATTGGTAAAAAATCGTCAAATTTTGAGGAAAATATCGTCAAAATCGTCAAATTGACTAAGCTAAATCGGCACAAAAATCGTCATTGTAAAAAATTACTAATTTTTTATAAGTTTTAAAAATGAATTGTTATTTTTAGTTTCCGTTGCTAATAAAATTTTAATATATTCTGCCTGTTTTTTTAAATTAAATAAAAAGTTTCGTTAAGCAACTTATAATTGAAGTAACACAACCAAACATTTTTTAAAGTATTGGAATTCATAAGAAAAGTAAGAGAATAAACTAAAACCAAGAAATATAAAACACTTATTTTTCACGTCGAAAATCCTGCTTAAGAACTTAAGTCTGGTAAACACCAATAAAATCACACTTTCTGAAAAAAAAAGTTTCGAAATGTGAACCCAGATTAAAGAGAGTAGTTGTAAAATGCGTGTAATAAAGAATATGCATCGTGCTAAAAAAAACAATCGTATTTTATATGATGAACATCTAATACTTTGTTCAACATTTCACGTGAAATGCTGTCGAAACTCATTTGAAAAGAAAACGTGTACGGAGTATCTATGAAATAATGTTGATAGAGTAGTACTCTGTTCATTTTGTAAAAAAGTTGCGAAATGTTTCTGGCAACATTTTTTTACAACTGTGAAATAAAGCAAATGCTTTTTATTTTATACGGAATTTTGACAGCTGTAAATAAAGTTTATAATAAATTGTGTGAAAGAAGATTACCAGCAACCAGCAATGTATTTTGAAAATTACTTTCTATTTTATTTAATTTTTTATTAAAAAAACGCTTTTTAGTAAAATACATGTAGGTTTTGTTTATATACGCATTTTTTTTTTTTTTGAAAGATTAAAAGCTTCAAATTTTGCAAACTCTCGAGATAGGTAGCATTGATACGTGTCAAATTTTTCGTATGAAATATTAGATGTTGCTGAACATTTTTCACAGATTTGGACAGAGTACTGGGCTTAAGACATGAACACTACTGCCAATCAAATAATGCAAATAAACAAACAGGTGCCCCGGTAGGCTAGCTGGTAGTGAGCTAGTCTATCAGTGCCGGGGTTCGATTCCCGCCAGACTCTGATCTCCTGCAGACAAGCGAAGAGCTTCGCGGGACTAGCATAGGTAAAAAAAATGTGAAATTATATTAAAAAGATTTGTAAATTTGAACAAAATTTTTCATATGAAAAATCGTCAAATTCAGGGTATAAATCGTCCCATCGTCAAAAGACCATTTTTGTACCTAAAAATCGTCAAAATGACGATAAATCGTCAAATCTGGCAGTTATGGGCCCAATTAGTAGGTCTGCGCAAAACTACAACAATGCAACAATAGAAAAAACAACACGCATTTTGTTTGTGTAAATTATGTTTAAGATGTCAAAACCAAAGGTATTTGTTTGTGTAAGAAATGGACAAGATGTCAAAAACAATAGCTACAAAAACAATTGCACGATAAAAATACAACTCTACAAAATATCAGCAGGCGTTCCGAGCAGACCTACTAATTGGGCCATGGTGCAATAACTACAGGTGGCAGCACTACGGCATCTGGCTATTTTTTGCTTGAACTGTGGTGAGAACCAAAGTCTGTCATTTTGCTTTGTTTATGTTTACATTCTTGAAAAAAATTATTGTGCGTTAAAAAAATAATCATTTTTGTGCGGGTTTTAAATGAAAATTGTGTAAAAAAGTTAAAATAATTGCTAAAAATAAATCGTAATTGGTTTTTATATGTGCGTCTTTAGTTGTGCTAATGTATTTTTTGTATATAATAAATAAAAACAGAAATAATTTTGTCTGTGAACACGTTGTGCGTACGTTTTAAAAATTCGTTAATCTTTAATATGCACTTGTACGCCTATTTCTTTAAACCTCCAAAGGACTTGCAGTGAAGAAAAAGTGGAAACATAATAGTTTTTAATTCATGTAACTTAAAAATTTTAATTATGATTTTTTTTTAGTAATTTGTTCATAATATTTTTGTTTAAAATTTTCTATTCGACCAAACTTTTTTACCAAAACCCTTCGGAACCGAACCATTTTATTATCTTATAAACATTTAAAAATAAATATATCGCACTTGTTCAACAGTAGTGTATTACTCAAAATTTATATTTTTTCACTATTTGTAAAAAATCAACATGCGACTTAATATCTACCCTCTGTAAAAATATATGTAGTGGCTATTTTGTCTACCTTTTGGTAATGAAACCGTAGTTGATATGCCTTTAATGTAAAATTAAAAATTGTTTTGCTTCTATTAAAAATGTTGAGTTAATACAGTATTGTTGTACAAGTGCAAAATGTAATATTTTAATGTCTTCACGTTAAAGAAAAGAAAATATTTTGCTTGTTTAAGAAGATCGAAAATAAATATTCAATAAATGTATCTTTTAAAACTTCTAAAACGACGTGTGAACCAGAATTTTTCATATAAGTACATCTTACATATAATTATATTACTCAAAATAAGGCCTTAAATTTGAATCTAAATATGGCCTGTTTCACTAACTTGCTGGATTTTTCGTTAAATCACAAACTTTACAAAAATATTTTAATATCTGATTTATTTTGAATTTTCCCTTAACACTAATATATCACAAATTTATATCACAAAGTATGCTTAACGTTCAATATTTATCATGTGATCCGCGATCAGGATCATGGATCACATAAAATTAGATTATTCTGCAATATGGATCGCGATCCATCAATACTCCATTACGTCCAAAAAAATCGCGGTACTGGATCGAATTCATATATGTGTATATTAAACATGTAACAGTTCCCCCTAAGGCTTGGCCGGAAAAGACAATCCATGGCAACGTTGTTGTACATAATTTTTGACAGCATTGGGTTCTTTAGACCCCTTTCAGACAGGCAAAGTTTACTTTGACAAAGTCTGTTGAATTCTCTTTTAAACTTTGTTTGGTGCTCAGACACACAAAGTTTAATTTGACAAATTTTTGTTTTCCCTTGTTTGAATATAATATATTAACAGCGTTGCCAGAATGATGATTTTATCATATTTTTTTTTATTTTTTCAAGCAAAAATATGATTAAAGATTTTTTTCTCAAATGATGATTTTTTATTTTTAGAAATTCTGATTTTTACTTTAATTTTGCTTATAGAAAATACACGATTACTTAAACAGTCAATTTTTAAAACAATGAAGTTTTGCATCAGCTTGATGTGTGTTGGTGCTGCACACTTTTGTACCCAGTATCTAGAATACACAAAATTGCATCATTATTTCTGGACATAAATATTAAAAAGGCATATTATAACCTATTTCCAATGTGCGAAAGAATTCCTTCTTTCGAACAACTACATTTAAAACAAAAACAAATTCTAAAAACTTTGTTTTTGTTTTAAATGTATTTGTAAAGGTACGTTCAGACTGATGAAATATTTGAAAGCAAACATCAAATATTTCATTAACGTAGTCTGAACACAAAATATTTTTGAGTATCAAATAAAATAACAGCTGATTTTGAGCAAATAAAAGTATTTGCCGGCAAACAAATATTTGTCCAATGTGAACATAGTGTGAACACAAAAAATCAAATATTTTAGTAATTTTTGAGCAAACATTTATTTGATATTACAAAAAAATTGAAAGAGCAAATAATTTTGGCCATGTTCCAGATAGGAGCAATTTTTACTGTAAGTTTTCGGATTCTTTACAATTTTAAAGATTTTTTATAATTATTAGACTTTGCTATTGCTATTAGCAAATTTTTGCAAATTACCGCTAATTTAGAAATTTTTATAGAATTTTTGCCATTCCTTAAAGTTTAAGGCACTTTTACTAAATTTTATGGCTTGTTTGATATATTAAAATGGTTCGCGAATTTTCGTAATTTTTGCAACATTTTTTTTTTTTTGTTTTTTAACCGATTTAGCAATTTCAAATATATTTTAGGGTTTGTTTCCAAGTTTGCATTTTTTCGCGAATGTTAGCCATGTTCGCAAAAGAAGCGATTTCTTTCTGTGATTCTTTGCAGCTTTAACTATTTTTAATAATTATGAGTACTAAACTTTGGTATCATGCCGCTATTAGCAAATTTTTAGGAATTTCCGCTTATTTCGCAATTTTTACCGAATTTTTGCTATTCCTTATAGTTTTAGGCACCTTTAATAAATTTTATGGCTTGTTTAAAATATCTAAATTTTTCGCGAATTTTCGCTACATTTTGTTTTTTAACCGATTTAACGACTTCAAATATATTTTAGCGTTTGTTTCCAAGTTTGCAATTTTTCGCAAATTTTAGCCATGTTCCCGTTACCCAGTCGCTTCCATTTTTTTCTTCTTCTACATTCTCCTGTTCTAACACTAAAAGATATGCTGATCCACAGAATAAAATAAAAAAATTAGCTTTTGCGCTCATTTTTACCATTTGAGAAATATATTTTTATTTTTGAACACTTTCATTAAATAATTATTTTAGTCTGAACGCATGGCAAACATGAATTAATTTATTTTATTTAACACTGTTTGCCAACTCTTTCATCAAACAAAAATTATCAAATATTTGAGCTTAGTTTGAACATTAACAAAATATTTTTTTGTTTCACACAGTTTGAAGCAAATATCAGAACAAATATTTTCGATAAATATTTCATTAGTCTGAACGTACCTTAAGAAGTAAATAATTCTTTAGTACATCGGAAATAGGAGAAAAGAAAAAATGTATTTTTATAAAGTTTCATATACTGACGAATTATGTTTTTATGTATTTCAATTTAAATAATAAGAAGTATGGTTTTATAAAAAATTAATAATTCTTACTATTTTGCCCTTGTTTTAAAAAATTTAAATTAAGAAAAAAAAATTTAAGAATTTCCTCTTCAATAATGATTTCTTTCGCCATATGACAATTTTTATTCCAAAGATTCTGGTAACGCTGTATATAAATATAAAGTTGCAGCCAACTTCAGGTATAATCTACGAACGAAAAACAAAACGACTTTGCGAGTACAGCAAAGTATGTACTCCCCCGCTATACTCTTTTCCCTTCTCTTCTATAAACTCAAGACTTTGCAAAGTAAACTTTGCTTGTCTGAAAGGGGTCTTACACAAACAAATTTGCATGTTTTTGTTGTATTGTTGTACAACAACACGTAGTGCTGCCACCTTCTAGTAATTTCACCATGAATTGGGCCATGTTCTGTGGTTAATATTATTAAAGCCAGCAGAGTAGCATTTTGTGGTATGAAAATAATATTTGAAATCAAAAATTATTTAAATATTTTCCGATATTGCAGAATAAAAATTTTGCAAACATTGTTTTTAAAAGTTTATAAATGCAGCCAGCATTTAATAAATTAAAATTTTATTTTGGAAAAACTATTTTTGGCACATTCTATACGGTTTTATGCAACTATGTTTAGTGGTGGAAATAGTTGTATACACCAATAAATTAAAAAAAAATCTTACTAATCCAAACATAAATTAGGTTCCACTGACAATTGAGTTATGTACCTGTCAAAGAGTCGGCATACTAGTTGTATACTATGATATGAGTATATGAAATTTCAAACAAGTATAAATCCATAAAGTGTTTTACAACAGGATAAAATATGTATATTACAACACAAACTAACCCGAAAAGGCTGCTTTTAATGAATTAAAATTGCTAAAATATGGAAAAATTTTAAATTTTTATGACTTTTTCAACATTTTCGGCAAATAGCTCAAATTTGTTAATTCTTCGAGTGCAAGCTTTTGCTCGTGTATTTCTCGAAGTACTTATCGAAACCAGTAAAACCGTATCTGCGTTTTGCTAGTTTAGCTACCGTTCGGGTTTTATTGCCGAAGAACATGCAATTTTTCTCACGTCTATATCTCGAAAGCCAATAGGAATTTTGCTTGTTGCTGCTATAGACTAGGACAAAAAAAATTGAGCAAACCAATCTAAAAAAATTTATCAAGTGCCACAAAATTGCTTAAATGTTGAAAAATTTTAATTTTTTTATACATATTTCACCATAGCCAAACCGTGGGAATATTATAAGGTGCTACAAACCAGAGTACGGAGAGTGCTCGAATTAAACTCGCTCGCGAGAGAGTCCAATTCGAGCGAGTTTTATTTTCAACATTGAAAAGAATTATTCTTTACTGCTCGCGAGTTTAAAAAATAAAACTCGCGAGCGAGTTTTATTTTTGCGAGTTGAAAAATATTGCTCGCGAAAAGAATTCAAATTTTAAGAGTCAAAAATAAAACTCAACTCGCGAGTCGAGCTAAAAAGAATTGTTCGCGAGTTTTATTTTTGCGTATGAATTTTTTTTAACTAAAAATATATTTTTCCTGTTTATTTGTTTGTATGTGTGGATAAATGTGTGTATGTATGAATATTTCATCGAAACACAACACAGCATTAGCAAATGGATCAGAAGTAAGGTGGGAAAAGGTATTTATTGATACAGCAAATATTACGTTGTGACAAGTATAACTAACCATGAAGAAGAAATAGCAAAGAAAAGGATTCGTTTAAAAGAATGCAATCATGTTATACGTTTCGAAAATATAAAAAAGGCAGTTCATTAATTTCCTATGAATCGTAAACACTTCTATGTAAGTCACTAATGAACGCATACATTTTATTACACATCATTCAAAATTTAACATTTATACGTATTGCACATATATTTTAAACCACACTTATCTACCTGTTTATGAGCAGCATTCACTTGTGTGCTTTTATTTAGTATAAACATTACTTTTACAACCCTTTCCCACACGTCTTGCCAGCCCTTTTAACATAAACATTAATATAATAAGTTTTTCAGACCCATTGCACTGACATTTAAACACTCACTAGGGATCAAACAAACATATCAATGATCACATTTTCTATAAATAGTCGTGATTGTTTACTACCTGCTGATGTTTTCTATAAGAATCAACTAATTTGGTTGTCACAAGACAATTATGTGATGGCTTTTGCTACCCTAAAAAACTCTTAATTCATTTATAACACTGGTCTTCAAAAACAAATGTAAGTCTTTAAATAAAAACATATAAAATATAAAGATTTTGAAGCGGTTAATTTAAATCCGTTTGCAGTTTCAAATTTTTTTATGGGCTTGACTTATATTCCGCCCGAAATAAGGGCCGATTTTTATAAAAACACCAACAAATGATTATTAATAATATTTCCTTTAAGTCAAACGAATAACATTTTTTATATTTTCCACTGTTTCGGACATTTTCAGAAATTAGTGGCGATAAACTTTTTTTTTCAAGCAAAATTAGTACTATTTTTTGTTTTCAAAAATTTGTTAACAAATTTAGAACAATTTTTTTTATTATTTATCAGAAAGCCAGATATATTACGAATAAAATGAGCCATAAACCATGAAAATCGATTGACAAATGTTTATTTTATTTATAATTATTAAAGGCAGCTTTTATGAAAATAATATGTTACCAATCTCAAACACTTTTATTTAAGTCATTTAAGAACGCATACATTTTATTACACATCATTAAACATTTTGCAGGTTTACATATTTTTAAACAAGAAAACATTTATACATACAAACACACATACATTCTTATCAACATGGTTATGCCCAGCATTCATATGTGTGCATATGTTTTTATAACCCCTTCCTACACATTTGCCTGCCCTTCGTTTCTAAAAATTCATATGTATGTATATTTTTACTTCGCACAAGCAAACATTAATTTTTTTAAACGAGTTGCTCGATTTCAACTCGTATGCGCTCGTTTTCTGCTCGCATAAAATTTGTACTTACGAGTTGAAAAATAAAACTCGTAAGCACAAATTTTAAAACGAGTTGTTATCTGCTTACGAGTCGAGCACAAAAATCTTATGACTCGTAAAAAATTTGTGCTCGCGAGTTTAAAAATAAAACTCGCGAGCACAAATTTTAAAATGAGAGAGTTGACTCGAATTGTGCTCGCGAGTAGAATTTTTTCCTACCCTGCTACAAACATCATGACAAACGTATAATACCGTCTCCACTATTATGTGTGGGTATAAAAAGTCTCTTTAACGCCCCATCCATAACAGACATGAGTTGCTGTTAAAACATGACTTCATATTAAATTTTTAATATGTTAATGGTGGAGTACCGTACTCATGCTAATGTTTGTCGAATGAAAATCATGTTATAAAAAAAACTGCAAAAAATAACTGCTTTCAATCTCAAACGTCATTTCATGTTAAAAAAAAGTTTTTTAAACACGTGTTGTAACAACCGTGTTAAAACATGAGAAGAACTCTTACATGATGAGTCATCATATTCGTGTTGTTAAAGGCTGTTATACACTATCCCACAAAGTCTTAAGTATTTTTCGAAAATGCTTTCCTGATCTAATTATTGTTTGAACATTTTCAGAAAACATTACCAACTTATCATGACAGGCTTGTATTTTTTTCAAAATACGTAAGACTTGTGTGATAGTGTAAAGCAGCTATAAGCATTTTATGTTTGTTGTAGACGAGGTGTTAATTAGTGTTTTTGTTCTAAGTATTAATTTACAACTTTTTACTATTTTAATCTCTAGAAAAACTAAAACTTAGTGTTTTGTTTCTAAAAATCTTTCTATCATAATTCTCTTGATTTGAGTACATACTTCGTTAACCAAACTTAAGTCGTATTATTAGTAAATTAAATGTTTATTATGTAATATAAATTTTGAGGTATTTAAAACCTAAAGTTACATTTTTTGTTCAAATTCACTATTTTTATATATCAAAAGCCAGCCCTAATTTCTAACGTAAACCCTTCGATCCAAGTACTTGATTTATCTCCTTTTTACTTCTCTCATGATATTTATCTTCCCCACATTTTTGATCCATTTTCTTCACATCATTCAAACTTAGATCATACCAACAATCAATGGAGCAAAACAATTGTCGATGAAAATTAGTAAAGATTCGCCTTTCAAATTTTTGCATTAAAGTTTCAAAGGTATTTTGTAAACCAAATGATTTAAATTCACAGGTAACCAGTTTGTAGCAAGTCATTACTGGATGACAAGTTTCACGCCAATTTGAATCCCTCAATGGACCACGACCTGTTTTTAAGGACGCAAACTTTCCAGGATCTTCATGTGATTTATAGTCCTTGGGAGATACAAAATCATTGGCTATATCAATAAAAACCACTTTGCGTTGCTTTAATATTTCATCAGGTAATTCATGAACATTATCCTGAACTCCTCGGTCATTGTCCAAGTGCAGAGATTCGATTTTAATATAAAAACGTTCTTTTACATAAGACGAATTCGTAATTAAAGTTCGACAATAGGGATAAGCATCCCACGCATCCTCATGCAAATCCATGGCTTCTTGGGGTAAAATGGATTTTATGAATTGTGGGATTTTTGTCGACCATTGAAAGATTTTTGAAGTATATTGCCCAGAAGAGAATTTGTTTCCATTGAGTAGTGGGAAGTTTTGAAAAGGCTCGTCGCGCAGTATAAGAGCTTTGCCATCGTTAATTTCGGTTTTTAGATTTTCGTTTAAGGTAAATATTTGAGCCACTTGATATTCTTGCAATGTAAGAGGCAATGTTATGCGATATTCTATTATTTGCATGATGTACGAAGAATTTTTTTTTTTTTTTTGTATTATATTATAAAGAGCATTTTGAATTTAGATTTTAAAAATAATTTAATGATTTTTAATCAAATATAAAATGTAAGTTGCCAACTTAATTTTCAAATTATTTTCAGGCAAGGCGAATTCGCCTTGTTTTTAGAACGTTAGAGACTTCATACTTAGGTGTTGTGTTGTCCTTTCTGACAAAAAAGTTTCGTGTTTTTATCAAAAATAAAAATTGGGAATTTAGCACGTCATTAACAAATAAATTTACAACATTTTTCATTAACTGAAATAATATTAAAAGTGAATAAAAATATAAATCTGTAAATAAGTTGCTGTTATGAAGTATTTTAGGTTATATCAGATGAAACCAAAAACGAACGTGTAAAAGCAAACATTTGTGGGCTGAGCTGGGCCACTACCCAGTCCCTCTTCGAGGATTGCGCTCTAAGAGAACATGAGAGACAATGGCTATCGCTTACGGAAATGCGTCGGGCGAAGGAACTGATCTTTTCCGGAACTACAATACGGACGAAAGGTCTTAATAGACAGGAACTACGACTGTTGGTGGCTTATCTAACAGGTCACCACACGATCAGGTACCAACTTTTAGGATGGGCCTGGCAAAAGATCAGGAATGCAGACTATGTATTGATAGGGACGAATCCACTGGGCATCTGCTGTGTAACTGCCCAGCGCTGGCATGGGCCAGGCATGGTAATTAGGGGAACGACACGATTAGTACGTCAATAGTCGATGCAACACCCTTATTAAATTCCTATGGGAAGCAGAGGGTCTTTTCATGATGAAATAAACAGGTGGCATTACTACGCCAGATGACGATTTTTTGCTCTTGTATTGTTTGTCTAGTCTTATGTCAAAGTTTTGTTTATGTTTGCAACAACTCCACGTTTTGTGCTGTGATTATTGTATTGTATTAAAGTTTTTGATTATTTAAATTAAAATTAAATAAGATATTAACCATAGTGAAATAAAAATTGGCTAAAAATTAATTTATTTCATTGCGTTAGGCAGCAAAATTTGATTTTAGTTTAATGTAATTTTTGACGTATTCGAAGACTTATTTCCCTTTTTTGTTGTAATGTTGTATTTGTTGCCGTAGCGCTGCCACCTACTTATTCCACCATGAGTCTTTTGGCCATTTAAAGGGGAGTGGGTACAATAGACCTAAATTGGTCGCAGTGCCATCTCTCTGGAAAAAAAGTAAACCAAAAATTATAAACCTTCTGTATATGTCAATTTTGACAGACATGTACAAACCACATTGACCTCAAGATATATCTCATGTTGAGATAATACGATTTTTTTCAGCTTATTTACTTATTTACTAGGCTATTCATTCGGTTAACCGTTAATCGGCTAACCGAGGAATTACTACCCGATTAACTGATCGGTTAATTAAAAATTGGCTATTTTCGATTAACGATTAAACCGGTTAATTTCAGTCGATTAACCGACGTAACAAAATTTTTAATTTTTTTGTAGAATTATAACATATTTTTTTGAGTTTTTAATTATTTGTTTCGTTTCATATACAAAAGGTATGTGTTTAGAAAATATTTTTTCATACAAACACAGAAGGTGTTCCATCAATCTTTTAACAGAATTAACCGAAACAATTAGAACAGTTAAAATTAAGAAAAAAAATTAAAACATGATTCTATACATTTAGAGAAATCCAGGAAAAGGATTGAGAAATTCGATATTCGATATTGGGTTGCTTTCGATTTCTCCAACATCAACGATAAGTGAAAGAATTTTTTCTTTTCTTAAGTTTTTTCAAAACTAAAGAAAAGAATCGCTTAAATCCTACCCATTTAAACCAAATTATTATTCTAAAAGATTCTTTTTTTTAGGGCTCCTTAAACTATTGAAATAACTAATAAAATAATCTTAAAGTTTATTTGCTAATTAATACATAATATACATATATTAATTTAAAATATATATTACATATTTACGAATTATTCTTTTGTTTGCTCGTTTTAGTTCAAGAATTGTTATGTTTGTTATGTTATTGTTTTTTTTTTTATTATAAACTCTAAATAATAAAAAATGTATGCATTTTTATTTATTGAAATGACTAAATTTTTAAAAAAAAAATAATTAATCGGTTAACAGATCAATTACAAAATTAGCCGATTATTAACCGATTTAACCAAAACCTCTGTTAATTAATTAAAGCAAAAGCCCGATTAAATGAATGCCCTATTATTTACTTAATTCTTGTGCTTGCTTAGTCATCGTCCAGAGATGCAATTTTTGTTGCAGCAATTCTTGAGTTTTTTGGTGAGAGGGTAAGAAGATAGGAGAAGGGTACTCAGTTGCATGTTCATTCATAGACTTTAACTAGAAGGTATGTGTATTTTTAGTTACACACATGTATACAAAATATAAAGAGGAGAAGAGGAAAGACAAGATAAAAATACAAAATTTGCAAAACTATAATTTCATAATCTGGACACTAATACAATTTCAAAGCACAATTTTTAAAAATTGCAGTAACAAAAATTGCAAGTCGATGACTTACAATTGATTTTAGAAAGTTAAAGTGTATTAACTGAAATGGACACAAAAATTGTTGTTTAAATTTTTTGAAAATGTTTTTTTTTTTTGTTAGCGTCTCCCTTTTACAAACTGTTCTATTGTGTTGTACTGGTTGTATTTGCTGTGACATTTATAAAATTAAAGCACATACAAACAATATGCCAAAAATTAACACTTTATGAATTGCCTAAATTTTTTTTGTTATTCTTATAAAAAAGAACATTAAGCTCAATAAGTTGGACTACAAATCAGTTAGGAAAATTTTGTATAATACTCGTACTTAATAATAAGCTGACGTATTATTTCCAATACTTTTCCTTACAGTTGGAATATTCTAAATTCATATAAAATATTAAAAATATAAAAAGAAATTATGCATTTTATTTTCTTATTGAACCAATTCAATTATAAATATATTTCCTAAATATAAAAAATTGTTATTGATAACTTCCTAGGAGTAATAAATTTTATTTATATATTTTCCTAACATCAAAAAATAATAATTTTTGTAAAAATAAGTAATTTAAAAATAAAAAACGTGTCTCTAGCCAGAATTAAAAAAAAAATCAAATTACATTGACTCGTACACATTTACCGACATCTGTATTTACATAGTATATTTAAATGTATGTGTATATATAGGTAATATAATTATCAAATGGTTAGGCGCCAATTGTTCATATGTATACACTCAGTCGTCCTCGAAATTGTTTAGCAAAAAAAAATTATAAAATTCATCAGCGTAACAAAGTAGTCAACCATAACAATTTTTATGATTTTTCCGGGCGAGAGGTCATTTTTTGTATTTTTTCCGTTTAGTTTTTATCTGTTACACAACACACAAAAAACACGCATACATATATACAAAAACACCCAATAATAATGATATTTTTTGGCCCAAAGGAAATCGACAAGCAACCATTGATTTTGTCAAAATTGAAATGGCGTAACTTCCGTTTTTTTTTTTTAATTTACGCTCTCATTTGTTCTCAATTTTTTTTTTTTTTTTGGGTTAAAAAATAATGGTTCAAGGCATTTACTATAAACTGATAATTTATTGTTATTCAAAATTTGGTAGGCGACAATGTTTGCTGTTGTATTTTTTTTTCCTTGTTTTATGTTTAATACCAAATTGTTCACAAAAAAAAAATCGAAATTTATATTTTTATTTTAAAGTTTTTTAGGATTCGTTTTTTTTTTTCTTTTGCAAAGCTGCCTTGTTTTAGTATGTTACATGTGATGGTAAAAAATAAAATGAAAACACTTTTTTTTATTCGTTGTTTATACATTTGCAAATCTGAAACATTGATATATTTTTAAATGAAAAAATATCTGTGTAAGTTTCATATGGGAGCTTGACGAATAAATAATACCCTTTGAAATATTTAAAAAAAAAATCCAAAAAAACAACTTTTCAAATTTTGATTAAAAAAAGGATACTTCACATGACTTTTGGAACTCTTTCTATATTTAACGTTTACTCTTTCCATGGCAAAAGGCTGTCATTCAGTATCAGAGCTGCCGTTTTTGGTTATTTCTAACCAAAATTGGTTATTTTTTTTCTCAATGTGGAGATGTGAATATTTTTTTCATTTTGGTTACTTTTTTTCTAAAATATAAAATATGTTTTTCTTGATACACTTGCAAATTAGTTTTTTTAAATTTTTAAAATTTTTATTTACATTGGGGTTATTGCGTATATGGATTCCAAGGAAATTATTTACGATTTCGAACAATGTGTTCGATTTTCTCATTATTTGATTAAAATGAACGGAAGTTCTCTACTGTCAGCCTTTGACTGTCAGTCATATACATTTCCCCCTTTGAATTAACGTTCTGAAATCGAATTTGTTTATATTCGTTGTAATATTATACAATGATTCACAAAATATTTCAATTAGAAAAATTTTGAAAAAGTAATAATTACAATTATAATTTTAAAATACAATTTACAAACAAAAGCAATAAGTTATACCCATTTTAATAATATTTTAGATTAACTTCACAAAAAATGCATTTCGCATATCGCCAACTGTTTCCAATTTCGCCAAGACGATCGCCATATCGGCAAACGTAAATGTTCATCGCCAAAAGAATTAAAAAATCGCAACATTTCACATCCCAGCCACTGACAGACTCACGGAAAATAATTTAATTTTTTCATTTTTTATTATTTATAACTGTGAAGTACAAATTTCGTTTATTGTAAAGGACATATTCTCAAAAATCTAATTAATTAACTTCCAATATACTGAATTTTGTATGCAAATTTGACGGGTTTAATGTGCTGTTTTCACAACACAAGTAGTTGAACGTGTAGTAAAATTTATATGAAAAATAATCAAAAAACTGAGTGCTTTTCATATAAATTTTACTACACTTTCAATCACTTGTGTTTTAAACGCAGAACAAAGCTCTTATAAAATAAAAATATTTTTCATGAAAAAGGTCTCAAATAATTAATCCTTTTAATTTAAGTTTCTTCTTATTTTTTAATATGTACAAGAATTACATTTCTTGTTTTGTTTTCTTAATTTGTAATTAATATGTTCATATTAAGTGCAAATAACCTTTGTCTTACAATGCAACTTAAAATAAATTTTTATGTTTTTCTCAATTAACAAAAAGGCATTTCTAATTTGGTTATATTTTTTCCCATTTGGTAACTTTTTTTAAAAATGTTGGTTGTAAAAATTGCATTAGTTGTGGCAGCACTGTTCACTATCCTACGCAATGGTTTTTATTTGCAGAAAAATCTGACAGAATACGGTCCGACATAAAAAAAATTTTTGCAAAATCTGTTGTCTATACCGATGACTCTTAGTATAGAATAGTTGTCTTCCTTAACTCAGTGTTGCAAAGCATCACTAAAAACCAATTTGTTGAAAAAGCATCACAAATAAAAACGATGCACAAATTTCGCAACCGCTGTACCGTAAAAACGGGTACCATACAATAATGAACTAAAAGCCATGTCTACCGAAAATAAGTCGAGTTTTTTAAGCTATTCCTTTCCGTGTTGCATTGCAATGTTTGATTTAGGATTTCAGCCAATTATAAGATTATTAAAATGTTTATAAAAATTTGCAAATCATAAAACTGTCTTTGTCGTAATTTCTTAACCCGTTAATTCCCGGTGTCACCTATAGGTGACGAAGATTAGCGATAGCGATAATGGAAATACCAGAGGCTGTAGATGACCCGGGCGACATCATATTGTACCCTCTTGTGGATGGGGATATAACCGATGGAGAGGTAGAGACAAAAATGAAGCTAACTTCGATCAGCTTCTTAGCTGGGGGCAAATTGTGGCAGTCGTGATCGAATACTTTTTCGATTTGAAAGCAGTTTTATTTCTCATTCTTTCTGTTAATACTGAACGAATCGAAATTATTTTTTCAGTGTTGTAAGGCATTAGCTTGAGTTTTCACAACACTGAAAAAATAAATTCGATTCGACTGAAAGACTTCGAAATACAATTGCTTTTGAGTTGCAAAAGTATTCGATCATGACAGCTATAATTTGTCCCCTGAATGTTAGAAATGTGTAGTAAAGTATGCCCAGTGTCACCTGTAAGTGACACCCCTATAAAATGGGAATTAGCAATATTTTTTAATTTGATTTTTTACTTATATTATTTGAAAGAAAAATCAGTTTTGTTTTCAGTACTGAAAATATGTGAATTGGCGGGTTAAAGGCTTACCGTTATTTCTTAAAAGCAAACCCATGTTCTTTTAGTCCCGCGTCAAGAAAAATTTCGATTGAAATGAAACAAAAATACCATAAATTGAAATAAACACCAGTCAATAAACTTTTTTGTTGGTTTTAAATGACAATTTCGATATGCAAATAAATAACTGCCGGTTGTTTGATGACGAGAGAACAAAAACAATATTTAAAAATTTGTTACATTTAAAAAAACAAACCAATTTTGAAATTTTTAATTTCTCCACAGAAAAAACAAAAAATTGTTTCTAATCACCAAATTCATAAAATCAAGCAAACAATTTGTTGATTTTGCACCTATTACCAAAATGATTATATTGATTACTAAAAATTGTAAATATTGAAAATTTTTTTTTCAATAAATGATGTTTATAATTTTATAAGTGTAGGAATAATAAAAAAAAAAAAAAAAAAAAAAAAAAAAAAAAAAAAAAAAAATTAAAAAAATTATGAAAATACTTTGCCATTTGAAACCATGTGTTAATTGAACACAACAATGCGCAATTTTCGTTGGAGTGTATTTACATTTGTTGTGAAATTAAAAATTACCCCAAATAAAATCGCAATTTTTACTTTGGGACTTTTTTTTCAATTACAAAATATATAATGCAAATTTTGACTAAATGAAAAATTACCCCAAAAAGTCAATTTAAATTTGGAATTTTTAACAATTCAAAAAATTTTATATAACAATGTCTATGGATAGTATCACAATCCCGAAATGTAATACCATAGAGGAGAACATCTAGCGTCCGGCCGAAGACCGGTTATGCAGAGAAGTCTTAGTTAGCGAAGCCGGTGTTATACCATGGAGCAGCAAATCCTTGTGCCTGGCCTAAAGCCGTCTATGCAGGGATGCTTTAGTTAGCAAAGCCAGTGTTGGTCATGCCATAGACGGGAAAATCGTTACGTCCGGACGAAGGCTGGCTATGCATTGTTATACCATAGAGGAAAAACTTCTTGCGCCCGGACGAAGAACCAACCATGCAATCTGTTGCACGATTTTCCTGATATTAAAATGTTCATCAATCATTCGGGATAATCAAGTTCAGGATTTTGAAATTCTGGATTTTAAAGTTCTGAATTTTAAAATTCGGGATCTTAAAATTCGGGATTTAAAATTCGGGACTTTAAGCTTGTGACGTAAGCTACAAGCCCGAATTTATAACATAAGGTTCTTTGTGTTTTTTTTTTTTTTTTTGTTTCCTTCGTGCTATTAAAGCGTGAATCACATTGAGCTCCTAGAATATGCTGTCAGGGTCATCGCAAATACTTTTTTAAGCTTTACTTAATGTTTTCAGCCATTTTTGGAGCAGGCATCTTAGGACATTGCTATACAGCGTTGATGAAATATCTTTTTTTTTTTTCTTTTAAAATTAATTTTGTTCAGGAGGTCCGAACATGATTTAGATATGAGAAGTCCAGTTTCTTTGAAAGTATTGAGTACTCTCTGGATAGAAGAAAGCGTTTTCTCCTCCAATTTCTCTAAAGATTTTCCTTTGCTTCGAGAGATAAGCAACAATTTTTCTTTCAGCAGTATTTTAATTTTTTTTTATTTCTTAGACTCGTTGTAAAAAAATTTCATACAGCGAATTTCATGAAATTGGCAGATACTCATTTGAAAACAATATTTTTCGTTCACTTTTTCTGTGTGAATAAATCCACTTTTTCTATATTACAATGTCTAATTATGAATTAACGTTTAACGTTTAATTTAAAATGTAGTTATATTTTATTATACCGATTAGGGACACGTAATAAGATTTAAAAAAATATAAGTTTTGGAAATTGTATTTCCTTAATGTAAAAAAACATTTTGTACGCAGTTTTTTTCTAAGTGTGTATATTTTATTGGGTCTAAGATGAATAACTCTTATTGGTGTTACACACGTAATGAGAAACTTTACATACCCTCATTCATCGCTAGTGGTGGTGGAGGTTTTAAAAAAATATATAATAAATCGTAAAATATATACCATGTTAAACACATGGTTGGCGATATGGAAATTAAATGTTTATACAAAAAAATGCTATTGGCTTTGTTTTACATAACCGAAAATAAAAATCCTTCAAAAAAAAAAAGACCTATGATTATCCAACATTGAGACTGTTTGGCTGTAAGAGTATATTTTTGCACACACTATGTAATATAACTTTTTATGCAACTGACACTTGTTTTAAATCCCTATAAAACATAAATTATTTTCGCTATAAAAAAATAAATATATTTGTAAACGTTTTATTGCCGTTTTTTAGAAAAGTGGAAAGGGGAAGCCAAAATCTGAGACAAGTAGTACATACATAAATAGTCATACTAAATTTTTATACACAAACTTTTTTTCTACAATTTTATAGTATCTTGTAATTTATAAAAAAAAAAGCATTTTTATTTAATAGCTTTTGTATTAAATTAAATGTGATCCTATTTTTTTTAGCAAATACAAATGCAAAGAGAAATATTTTACAATTACCACAACGTCAAACCAAATGCTTTTTTAAAAAGAAAAACATTTATATTTTGAATATTGTAAATTATATGTAAACGGAAGGAAATTGATAAAAACAAAATGGAGTTAGTTGAAAGTATTGGTAGTCAAAGGCCTATTGCAGAGAATCTATGTACATTTCTGGCAATAAATCTTACTTACCAATCGCAATTATAGAAAGCCTATAATCATATTTTAGTCATTATAGTAAACTAGAATTTTTTTAAAGTATAACAAATAAATAACGAACAGCAATCGAAGTATTTTTTTTTTTATTTATTAAGAGTTACAAATACAATTACAATTTATACTATTACCTAATTAGCCGAGCAAAAGTAACTTAGACCTTCAGCCTGTTGTAGTTAAACAGACCAGAGTCTCTGGCGGGAATCGAACCCGCAACCCCTGCACTAATAGACTAGCTTAGCTCACTACCAACTAGCCTACCGGGGCATCCAGTCAATCGTAGTAATTTTGTACTATACCCATCAATTATGGATATTTAAAATTATGTTTTTAGTATAGTTTAAATCAAGGCGAATTCACTAGAAGGTGGGGTTAAGTTAACATATGGTTATTCTTTTCGGTGGTCGATTTGTCAAAGTTTGTATACAAAGTAGTTTTTTATGTAAAAAACGTTTTTTACTAGCATTATTTTTGACAATCGGACCACAAAACCAGCGGTGTTGTAGAGTTGATCTTCAAAGGTTAATCAAAAATAAATTATATTAACATTGGGGGGTGTTAATGATGGAAAATTTTTTTATGAAAGTAGGCACTTTTTCGAATGAAGCCATTTAGACATTTTCTTTCTTGTTAATACAAATAAAAGGAACTAAGTCGTTAACCACTTTAACTGCCTGTTCATCCAAAGCGAGACTTCGTTCGCTTTATTTTCATTTAAAACGCAAACAAATTTTAAAATATTCAGCTTAATTATAAATAAAAATTCCCTTTGATTTGTTTTCCTCCTCCCATTTTTCCTATTTAAATTCAATTGTAAAATGGGAAAAGGGAAACAACTCAAAAGTTAAGCTAACGAAGTCTTCGTTCGGAAATAGATGAACAGGCCAGGCCATGACTTTTTTATTTTGCACAATTTCCTTTAAGTTTTCAAAAAAAAAATTGCAAAAAAATAATTTTAAATACAGCTTTAACTCAGATGCTTAGCGAATTACATTTTATACCCTCCACCACCAGCTCTATCACCGCTTGTTGTGAATGAAGGTATACTAAGTTTGTCATTCCGTGTGACACTATTTTTATATTTATCTCAGACACCATAAAGTATATATATGTATAAGGGCGGGTTAATTTTTTTTTTTTTTGATGAAGCGTATAGCAAAAACGTAATCTATAGGTGATTCTGAGAAATTTTGCTCAAGAGACCATAGCTCTAAGTCAGATTTTTAGGCGTACTAAACTGATTTCCGGGAGTAGGGTTTATATGGGGCCTAGGGTAAATTATGGACTGATCTTCACGAAAGTTGACAGTGTGATTTCTAGTCTTATAAAACTATGACTGATTAAATTCTGTTACAATGGCATTATTTATTACGGTTTTACGCGTACTTTAACTGTTTTCCGAGAGTAGGGTTTATATGGGGCCTATGGTAAATCATTGACCGATCTTCACAAAATAGCAGTGTGATTTCTAGTCATATATAACTGTGGCAGAATAAAATGTATTGCAATACCATTGTTAGTTACGGTTTTAGGCGTACTAAAGTGTTTTCGAGAGTGGGGTTTATTTGGAGCCTATGGTAAAGTATGAACCGATCTTCACGAAATTATGTGGTATTATTTCAAGCCATACAGAACGAAATTGTGCAAAATCTTATTTCAATATAAGTCTTATAATTTTTTTAGGGTGGTTGATTCACATTTTGATATATAGCTCTTGTCCTACTGAACCGATTTTGCTGGATTTTAATCCCAAACTGCTTAACAGAACACTGGAAACAATTTGGAGCGTGATTTTAACAGACGGACGAGCATGGGTAAATCGACTTAGAATTTTTCAAGGTTACAGAATATACATATACAGCCCAATTATGAATAAAAATTCCCCGGGAGTTTTTCCCCTTTTCCCATTTTTACACTTGAATTTAAAATGAAAAAATGGAAAAAGAGAAAAAAACCAATTCACACGAAATGACAAACTTAGTATACAATCTTCTCATCTAGTTGCGGCAGAGGGTATAATAATGTGAATTACTAGGATTTACTATTGGTCTTATTTAAATACCCAGCAAGAAAGTAGTTCTCAATCTTCCAGATATCTGAGAGATTATTTTGCTGGCTGGGTACAGACATAAAAATCAAATATATTACGCATTTTTTGGCCCTTTCAAAGTTACTTTGGCCCTTTTAAATCGTCAATTTGGCACAAAACAAAAAAACTCAATATGCGTTACTGATCAACTTTCTCAATTATAAAAGTTGCTGCTTAGTCATCGTTATTGTGGTTCATACGACGAATTTACTTAGCGAAGTTTAACTGAAAAATTCGTCGTTTTGGGCGAAATTCGTCGTTCGTCCCAGTTGTGTTCCTAGCATTACCGAAAACTGTTCCCGTACTCAAAGTTTGGTAAAGTGAGAGAGTTTTGAAAAGAAAAACATTCTTCTTCTTCTTGTACGAAGTAGCCCGTACTTTTTCTTTGGGAAGATTGGTAAAATTGTTAAACAATCAGCTGTGTCAAAAAATAAACTATAAAAAACTACCAACAAGTATTACCAAAACAATTGAAATATAAAATGTTAATAAAATAAACAATAGAAGATGTTGAAAAATTTAAGTACATGATTAAATTTCACTTTCATACCTGCTAATGTGTCATTTACATATGAATTTATTTGAACATATTTGATATTAACGTTTTTTTTTGGTATAGAAATTTGGTTTTTATTATTCTCGTACTTTTGTACAGTTTTGTCTAATAGTGAGAGAAAGGTTTATTTACTCTCATTTAACCGAACCTTACCCAAAAAGTACGGGATCGCATTATTACTATTATTATTTTCCTTTATATTAATTATATGTAGTTCTTTAATTTGCCTGAAATATCAGAAAAAGCTTTGTAAAAATGTTAATGTTTTAAAAAGCGGAAAAAGAACTTTCTTATGTGATTTTAATTGACCTTATCATGCTGAATCCAAGACTATTCACAATTTGACTCAATCACGTCTAGTTATCATTTTGTGTATTGATTTTCATGATTTCTTGGCTGATAAAAAATAAAAAGTTTAGCTTAAGGCCAAGGTGCGATAGCTTATAGGTACATTAATGTATTAACTAAATTTTTAATAAATAAATAAATGAACGATACAAATGTAAAATGTTTTCCTTATAATTTTATTAATGAGTTTTTAAAAAACAATTTCGGAATTAGTGGTCTAATTTTGAAAGTAAAAAAAATATTATTTAGATGACTCAAAGGAAATGTTATTCCTTATAATTTTGTAAAGGATCACAATCGCACAAATCGTTATCAATTTATGATTAAATCTTTAGGGATAACCACCTTATTTCGGGCGAAATATAAGTCTAGCCCATAAAAAAACTAGACATGATAGAAAAGACTAAAAACGGATTTGAATTTAGCGCTTTAAAATCTTCATATTTTTCTTTTTTTTATTTAAATTTTATTAAGCGCTTTGTAACGCTTTTTGATTGAAGGCACGGCTCTTTTTGATCAGAAATAGTTCACAACCCTGCAAATAAGGCCCAATTTTCTTTTGTTTGTATGACATTTGTGCAAGTAAAATTATTTTTTTTTTAAGTCTTTGGTTTTGTGTATGTACACTATTGCTTTAACTTTTCAAGGATGGCTACCGATACCGATACCAATACCGTTTAAATACCGTTTAAATTGAATACCGATATTGATACCGATACCGAAATTACTTTTTTGCATAAAATACAGGTATACGTTAAACGTTTCCCTTAATACCGGTACTCTACCGGTATAATCGTTTCGGTATTTAAAAATAATATGTTTTTTTTAAATAGAAAACAAATTAAAAGCTTCAATACTTGTGCTAATAAAAAATATGTTTGTTAACTTGACGCTCTACGGTTGCAACACTGTTATTGTTTTGTTACCGTCAGATCTAACATAAGTTCTACAACAACATTGTATAGGAAATTTTTTAGGTGAGGTATTTGACAGTTTGATATAATAGGCTTAAAAAATTAAAAAAATTATTTTCGATTTTTGCTTATAATATATGTACATAAATATAAGGGGTATCTTTTATACAATATGAATTGTTTAATTAACTTTTTTCTTTTTTTCTATGTCATTTAATGATCTCTATATGTACCTAATATTTTTAATCGAAATGAAAAAATAAAATAGAATTCATAAAAATATGTATATATGTATTTATAATATATAATATTTAATTTATAATTCTTTTTTTTAACTTTTTTCGTAGGTTTGTTCATTTAACTGTAATACCGATATAAAAGTTTTTATACCGGTATACCGATACCGTTATAATTAAGAAACCGATACCGATACCGATACCGAAATAAAAAAAAGTTTAATACCGATACCGATACCGAAATTCGTTTCGGTATCCAACCTTGAACTTTTTCACACTTTTTGCGAATATCAATAACGTCATGTATAGTCGTGTAGAACATTAAAAATTATTAAAAAAAAATATGATACTTTTTTCGGATCGCTAAAAAAGTTTACGGAGGGATCAGGTTGAAGTTTAAAAATAACCATTTTTATCTCACGGTAATTTTAAAAAATATACGCCTGATATTTGTATATACATATATAAATATCACTTAATGATATTTTGGAATTTATCCACTGCTTAAGTTTAAAAATTTTCCTACGGATTACAATTCATCGCGGTTCAAAATTCGTTATATGTAAGAACCTGAGTAAAATACCTTATGCTTAAAGCGATATAAAAATATAGGGTGATCCATTTCGAGGTTCCCTACTCGAAAATTCAAATTTAATGGGGAATGTTTATTATCATTTGAAAGAACATTCGTTGGTATTTATTTTTTGAAGATTATGTCTATCAAATGTTGGCCGTTGCTAAGTCGCAGATGGTCCATCCGTTGAGTCCAATTTTCGATGACTCGTTCGAGCATTTCGACTGGTAAGTGGCGAATGACACGCGTGATGTTTTCCTCCAAGGCCTGAATCGAAACGGGCTTGTCCGAATAAACTTTAGACTTTTCATATCCCCACAGGAAAAAGTCTAACGGTGTGATATCACACGATCTTGGTGGCCAATCGACCGGCCAAAAACGTGAAATTATGTGTTAACCGAAGTGTTCTCTCAATAAATCAATTGATTGATGCGATGTGTGGGAAGTGCCGCCGTCTTGCTGAAACCAAATGTCGCCGAGATCAGGAGCTTCAATTTCAGGCTTCAGATAGTCGGTTGTCATGGCACGATAACGGTCGCCATTAACGGTAGCGGTCGCACCGGTATAATTTTTAAAGAAATATGGACCAATTATTCGACCGGCCCACAAACCACACCAAACCGTTGTTTTTTCTGGATGAAGTGGCAGTTCTTGAATCTCTTCAGGTTGCTCTTTGTCCCAAATGCGGCAATTTTGTTTGTTTACATACCCATTGAGCCAGAAACAAAATTTTCCTCGAAAACCTCGGATCTTTTTGGAAGTTTTCAAGAGCCCATAGAGCGAAGCGATGTCGCTTGGGAAGGCGTATGTCTTTCCATTATGAAATGCCAAACAATACTAAACAAAAATAACAGGACAGCATGACACGACTCACATGTGATCTGTCAAAAAAGGCTATTGAAAAAAGTATATCCTACTTGAATCATCCTATATAAGCAATGATCCGAATTTCATAGGTTGTACCATCACTAAATGCCTAGATTATTACCTTTTAAAGGAGTTTTCAAATATAAACAATTTCCAATCAAAATTTAACAAATTTTTCTAAAAAAATTTCTTGGAAGGTTTTAGAAATTTGCTTCCCTGAGTGTGGTGTACTAAATATGATAAAAACAATTTTCTCTTAAAAGAGAATACAATTTATAACATTGTTGCATTAGAATAAATGATTATCTAAATGATTAACATCTTAAGTCAAACTTATAAGTTGAAAAAAATATTGTTACTCATACTCATTCAAAAAACCTTTTTGTTTACGTTTTTAAATTTTTTTATTATAAACGAAATGCTGACAGAAATTCTCTCAGACATTGAAAAGACACAAGCGACCATATATATGGTCGCTTTCTTGTCGGTTTCGCATGAATATATATTTCGGGGGGAATTTATGTACCCCTAGGTATAATAAATTTCTGACTGAATTCATACAGATGTGTTTAACGAGATTTTTTTTTTTTTTTTTTTTTGTGAAAACTTGAAAATAATTTTAAGTTTATTTTATTTTCTAAAGAAAATATATAAAAAATGGTACGCACACGTAAAATTTGTAATTATGTACTTTTATTTAGCAATAAAATTAATTAAAATTAATTCTTTCAGCTGTCTGCCAAAAAAAACAATAAGAATGTCGGCTAACACATCAGAACTTACTACACCATTTTCATTAGATTTCGTTCAGATATCTATCAGAAATGCCGACAAAAAACCCCAGAATTTCCCACGACATGTCTGCCAGAACTGGTGTCAACCACTTGTTTTGATCTGAAATCTTACAGAATTCGTAAACGAATCCGACGTTTTTGTCGAGGTTTCTCTTAGATATCTGGAAGACCTCGAACTATTTTGCTGGCTAGGTGGTAATTAAATGTATATGGCATAAATACATAAAAATAAAAAAAAAAATTAAGAAAATTTTATATTAGTTACTAAAACACTTAAGAAATTCTATTAAAAAGCGATCACACTGTCCCAATTTATACGTCGGCTGTCTGCGATATATGTAAATATAAATATAAATAAAGCGCAGAGTTCGGTAGCTACTTTATAGGCGAGAGAGAAAAGGAATGAAAGGATTTGCTGTCTCTCTCTTACGCCTGTTTATTAGCGAGCTGATCAATAAGATTTTCAACTTGTTAATTGGGACATACGTGCGACGAGTTTCAGTGCACGCAATGATTGTGTGCACTTTCATATAAACTAATGTGTTCTACATATTTCTGGTGACGAATATTAGTTGCAATTAATTCGTTCTTCGTTCTAGTTGTGTTTCCATTATTATACATAAAAAATATTTAAGTTCTATAAAAGGGTTAGTAAACGAACTTTCATAGAAAACTCTTTTTAGAAGCCTGAAATATTTTTTATAAGTAACGTAAGTAAAAAAGTATTAAAAATAAAGAAAAAAATCCCCAACCTCTATTTCGAGTGGAGTTAGAGCCCGGCGATGTTAAGCTAAAAAAAAATGAAACGCATCCCATTTACAGTTTAAAATACATTCTGTACAGAAAAATCACGATAGAGGAGCCGCACAAAAGAAATGGGCCCGTTCAGTGTTTAAACTGCCAAGAATTTGGTCATACTAGGGCATACTGCCATTTACCCCCTGTTTGCGTCGTATGTGGAGAATTACATGGTACCGTCCGGTGCGATAAGTCCAAAAATGACCCTAATGTAAAAAAATGTAGCAACTGTGGTGGCAACCACACTGCCAACTATAGAGGATGCCCGGTATATTCGATTGTCAAGCGTTCTGTTGGACAGAAACTTAATCCCCCTCAAACGCAGGCAACTAATCAAGCAAACACGTACGGCGTCCAGATGCCTCAGCCAAATAATAACAGAACCTCGTACGCTAATGTATTAAAATCTAATCCTATGCAACTGCAAGGTGATGTACCAAATAACGACGAAATTCCCATTTCTAATTTAACTCGGCTAGAAAAAACTATGGAAACATTAGTGCAAACAGTTAACAATTTTACTAACACAATGGGTAACATGATGCAAGAAATGTTAAGAATGCAATCGATGTTATTGCAAGCTGTACTAAACAAGCCATGAACTGTTTAAAAATTTGCTTTTGGAACGCAAACGGCATCCGCCAACACAAAAATGAACTAGAATACTTCCTTAAAAATAAACAAATTGATGTTATGATGGTTTCTGAAACTCATCTGACCTCAAGAAATACGTTTAAAATCAATGGTTATATATTATATGATACCAAGGACCCTCGAGACAGAGCTTGTGGCGGTTCTGCCATTTTGATAAAGAACCGAGTAAAACACTACTTAATGAGTGATCATCGTGAAGACTTTCTCCAAGCAACGAACATTTGCGTTGAGGAATTAAATCGAAACATAGTAATTTCATCATTATACTCCCCACCTAGATTTTCTATATCAGAAAGCCAATATCATAAATATTTCAAATCATTAGGACCTTGCTTCCTGGCTGCTGGCGATTATAACGCTAAACACACTTTCTGGGGTTCACGACTTATTACACCTAAGGGTCGTGTTTTGTTTAACACAATTTGTAAAATGGATCTAAATGTGGTCGCGAGCGGACAACCAACATATTGGCCTACTGATCAGCAAAAAGTTCCAGATGTTATCGATTTTGGAGTGGTTAAAAACATCCCCGCAGAAACGATTTATGTTGAAGCTTCCTTAGAACTATCTTCTGATCACACACCTACAATTCTTACAATAACAAATCCTAATCGAATTGTATCTCCGTCTGATAACTTAGTGTCGTCAGCCACTCAAATAAATTGGTTAAAATATAAAAAATATCTCAGTACCCACTGCACTGAAAATATTTCGCTTAGTACACCGGAGAATGTGGATATTTCTATTGTAAATTTTGACAGTTATCTGAAACTAGCTGTTCAACATTCTAGTATAACCCTCAAAAAAACCAAAAATAGTAAAATATATTCTGCAGATGTTGAGCGTCTCTTGACTGAAAAAAGGAGAGCTCGAAGAGAATGGCATTTGCATAGATCCCCTCAACTTAAGAATTTACTAAAAGAGTGCACAAAAAGGCTAAGAAAGTTACTGCAGTCTCAGAAAACGGCTTCCCTGGAAAAATATCTTAAGGAACTTGATGCAACTACTCAATCAGACTACTCATTATGGCGTGCAGCTAGAAATCTTAAAAGACCAGTTATCACTAAACCACCATTAAGAAACTTAAATGGAAGTTGGGCACGAAATGATGAAGAAAAAGGAAATCTTTTTGTTAATCATTTGAAAACCGTATTTACCGCTCACACATCTCTCGATATGGCGGTCGAGTTACCACCTGTTGCTGTTAGAGCTGCTGTTCCACTTAGATTTGAGATAAAAGAAATCGAAAAGGCTATTCATAATTTAAACCCCAAAAAAGCCCCTGGTTTTGATAAGATCAGCAACAAAATGCTTTTAGAGCTACCCAGCATAGCAAAGAAAATTATTCTTTTAATTTTTAATGCCATTTTACGCCTTGAATACTACCCACAAGAATGGAAAGTATCCTTAGTTACAATGATACCTAAGCCAGGAAAGGATCCTACAAAAGTTGAGTCATATAGACCTATTAGCTTATTGTCTAATATATCAAAGCTGTTTGAGAAGCTGTTAGTGTCAAAATTAGCCCCAATTTTAAATGTAAATAGATGTATTCCTAACCATCAATTCGGCTTTAGAAGAGAACATAGCACAATCGAACAAACCCATCGTATAGTAAACGCCATAAGAAAAGCCTTTGAAGAAAAAAAATATTGTTCCGCCCTCTTCATCGATGTTTCCCAAGCTTTTGATAAAGTCTGGCATGAAGGGTTATTACATAAATTGAAGCTAAACTTACCAGTAAACACACACAAGCTGTTAGAAAGCTACTTAGTCGGCCGAAAGTTTATTATTAAAGAATGTGATTTTATAAGTTCTCCTCAGCCAATTGACGCTGGAGTCCCTCAGGGAAGCATCATGGGCCCACTCTTATACCTTATATATACCTCAGACATGCCAACAAACAACCACACCCTAACTTCAACATTTGCTGATGATACAGCTTTTATAAGCGTACACGAAAACTGTCATGAAGCATCCCGTTACTTGCAGGATCATATATTTGAACTGGAAAAGTGGTTAAAACAATGGAGGATAAAGGTCAATGAGCAAAAATGCGTACATATAACATTTACCTTGCGTCGGGAGTCATGTCCCCCTATTAAAATCAATAATCAATTAGTGCCCCAGCAATCGCATGTAAAATATCTCGGTATTCATCTAGATCGGCGTTTGACATGGAAATGCCATATAGAAGCAAAACTAACACAAATGAAACTAAAAGCAATTCAAATATATTGGCTTATTGGAAGAAATTCTGTTCTTAGCCTCGACTGCAAACTTCTACTTTATAACTCTATATTGAAGCCAATCTGGTGCTACGGTATTCAGCTATGGGGCACTGCCTCGGCCTCAAATATCGAAAAAATTCAAAGGCGCCAAAATAAACTTCTTCGAATAATCACAGCCGCTCCCTGGTATGTTAAAAACTCTAATATTCACAAGGATCTCAATGTGCCATTAGTAAAAACTATTATAACGAAGTACGCAGCAAAATATTTAAAAAGGCTTGAGTCGCACCCAAATCCACTTGCTCGAAATATTTTAAATGACAGTGGACACTCTAGATTAAGGAGAAGAGATACCGCAGGACTCATCCGAAGGGAAGACCGCTAAACATCTACATATGTGAACAGAAACAGTGAGGAGAAAAATTTTCGTCTAGCATTGGCAGGACAAAAATAAAGTATTAGTATAAGATTTGATTAATTATTGTTAGTTCATATTTAATATATGAAGATTCAATAAATAAATAATGAAAAAAAAAAAAAAAAAAAATAAGTAACGCCAAGATACCTTTACACGATGTAGCAGCATTATCCAGCTGTCCAATTTTTTTTTTTTATGTAGTTATTTAAAAGTCATGGATTTGACATATTATAGGCATGTTTAACTGCATTCAAAAGAAAGGTACAGCCAGCATAGGTCTCTCTAGTGCATTTTCCTAATAAGGCTATACAAATCATTCAAAATGTTAACAAAAATTCAAGAAAATTGTTAAAATTTAAATATTTTTTTTAAAAATATTGTATGTAACACAATCCAAAAAAAATTAGCTTTCAAAAATTTCTTTACAGTTTCAACAACTAAAATAATCTTACCAAAATATGAACTAAGATTTGTATATTCTTTACCTTATTTCCGTCTTCTTCTCTTTAAAAAAAATATAAATCTCCTGCAACAGGAACAAAAGTACTTTTGTTACAAAAAAAAAACGTTGCAACTAACATCCTATTAGATTTAGAGAAAAGTTAGAAAACATTAGATTTCATTTACAAGCAATCATTTCGTTCTTTTCATTTCAGATGTACAAGCATCATCAACATTACTGCACCAGTACAATGACAGTGAAAATTCCATCTACCATGACGAGGAAGGCGATGTTATTAAAGGCAGCAGCACAAGCGACAGTTACAGCCACGGTACCATTCCAACAAGCACAAGCAATATTGAAATGCCAGAAGTATTCACGTGTCCAGCGGAAGGTTTATATGCACACAATTATGAATGTCAGTTGTACTATCGTTGTGAAACTCAAACAAATGGCTATATTAAAGCATATTTGTTAAAATGCAAAAAAGGTACAATATTTTCACGTGATTTGAAATTGTGTATGCCTGCCATGCTAGCAAATCGCGAGGAATGTCAACAATATATAAATGAAATTGATACATTGGCAAGTGATGATGATACAGTTATTGGAGCCATGGCATCGGCAGCTGCAACCGAAACAAGTGACAAGACACAAGGAGGTTATTTTGGGGGTTATGGTGGTGATGTTATAAAAAGTTCAGCTAACGATGGTGGTGAAAGTATTGATAGTCGTTTAATGCATGTTCTTAATACAGCCAAACTTAAGGGTGGTATTGCAAATAATGGCAATGCTATGGATGGTACATACAATCATTGGCAAAATTATGGCCTAACAGGATTAAGTGGTGTTTCGGTAATTTCCTTTTCAACTTCATCAGCACGCTCAGCAGGCATGGGCAGCAGTAGCAGTAGCAGCGCAGATAATGATCAAGGGCCACCATGCGAAGATGATGGATTTATGACCGATTTAAATGACTGTACAGTATTTTATCGTTGTATTTCGAATGGTCGTACATTTAATAAAATTGGCTTCCGGTGTTCGGATGGTACGGCATGGGATGAATTATTGCAATCATGTAATCATTTGTTAAATGTACGTGCTAATGGCGGATGTCTAGGTAAACAGGGCATACAAATGGATGACTATAACAATCAGCAGACATCAACACAATCATCACAGTCAAGTCATCAAAATAGTACAATGTCGTCATCTTCATCATCATCCCAACAAAATTCTACTAGTTCCTCGTCTTCGTCAAGCTCTTCGTCATCATCTTCCACACAACAGTCTAGTAGCACAGAAAGTCAACAATCTTCTATATCAACATCCGGTAGTGAAAACTCAAGTCAAAATAGCAATTCTAATTCCCAAAATTCTAACAGCAATCAGAATTCAAAACCTGAAAACTCCTTAAATAATCAACAAAATTCGACTTCTACTCAAAACAACAATCATGAAAATGCAAATAATAGCAATTCACAGAATGCTAACAGCTCAAACCCTTCTAGTTCAAATTCAAGTAATAATAATTCAAATTCCCAGAATTCCTCTAATAATAATAACCAAGAAAATTCACATAGCAGTGAACAAAATACAAGCAATAATCAACACCCTTCCAGCTCACAAAATTCAAGCAATCAAGAAACCAGCCAAAGTTCATCTAATTCACAAAACTCTTCTTCTAATTCTCAAAGTAATCAACAAAGTTCCTCCAACTCTAACGCAAACAACAGCCAGCAATCTTCAGTATCATCAAACAATAATCAACAACAAAATTCTTCAAGCTCAAACAGTACTTCTAATCAACCCTCTTCCACCGAATGTAAAGATGAAAATACTTACATACCTGATAAAAATGATTGTGCTAAATTTTATAGCTGCCGAGATAATGGAAATGGCGGCTTAGAAGTTGTTCCTTTTACCTGTGGACCTGGCACCGTTTGGAATCAGGATGATAAAGTATGTAATTTGCCAACAGATTCCCAACGTGAAAAATGTAAGACTAGTCAAGAGCAAAGCTCATCTTCCAGCAACCAGTCTGGATCTTCTAATTCTTCTAATAACCAGTCTTCTTCATCTTCCAATAATAACAATCAGTCAAGTTCTTTAAATAATCAATCAGGATCATCAAGTAGTAATAATCAGTCTAATTCATCTGGTTCGACTGGTAATAACAGTCAGTCAAGTTCTTCAAATAATCCATCCTCAAACAGCAATCAGTCATCTGGTAGTCAGTCTGGAACTTCGAGCAACAATCAATCAGGGTCATCTAACAATCAGTCCAATCAATCTGGTTCATCCTCAGATAACAACAGTCAGTCAAGTTCTTCAAATAATCAATCAGGTTCATCGTCAAACAACAGCAATCAATCTAGTTCATCTAACAATCAGTCTGGCTCCGCAAACAATCAGTCAAGTTCTTTAAATAATCAATCATCAAACAGCAATAATCAATCTAGTTCATCTAGCAATCAGTCTAGTTCGTCTGGTAGTCAGTCTGGATCTATAAACAACAATCAATCAGGATCATCTAATAATCAGTCAGGTTCATCTGCTAGCAACAATAATCAATCAAGTTCTTCTAATAACCAATCTACTTCTTCAAGTAGCCAGTCAAACAGCAACAATCAGTCAGGTTCATCAATTAATCAGTCCAATCAATCTCAATCTTCCGGTAATCAATCTACTACATCGAGTAATCAAAATAGTTCTAATACAGATCAGCAGCAGTCAAAACCAGAAACACCTTTTAATCCTAATGACAAATGCCGAGATTCTGAAACTTATCTACAAGATAAATACGACTGTGCTCGTTTCTATCGTTGCGTATATAATGGTAATGGTGGTTTCGATACTGTAGCATTTGACTGTGGCCCTGGTACTGTTTGGGATCCCGATTCGAAGGGTTGCAATCATCCCACAGACGTACAAAAAGAACAGTGTAGAGTAATGGCCATCAATGGTGGCTCCGGTTCTTCCTCGTCATCATCTGGTAGTTCTAATAATCAGAATAATCAATCTAATAATCAGAATAATCAATCAATCATAACATCTACAGAGTCAAATCAATCTTCATCGTCCATTCAACAAGGCTCTTCCACGAGCTCAGGTTCCAATCAGTCATCGTCCTCAACTAATCAAGGGTCTAGCTCTTCTTCTTCTTCTAACCAATCATCATCAAATAACCAGAGTTCTAATTCTCAGAGTAGCTCGTCGTCATCGGGCTCACAATCAGGATTACAGCAAGGTTCTACAGCAACTACTGAAACAAATCAATCATCTTCAAACAACCAAAATCAAGGGTCTAACAATGTAAATTCTAATTCCTCTACGTCTTCATCCAGCAATAACAATAATCAGAATGGTTCATCTAGTTCACAATCAAGTTCACAACAAGGTTCTACATCAACTTCAGAATCGAATCAATCATCTTCTTCTTCAAATAATCAAAATCAAGGATCTAACAATGAAAATTCTAGCTCCTCAACGTCTTCGTCAAATAATAATCAAGGTGGCTCATCAAACCAATCTGGATCACAACAAGGATCGACATCTTCTTCAAGCAGCAATAACCAAAGTGGCTCATCATCATCCAATAATCAAGAATCATCTAATTCATCACAATCTAATAGCCAACAAACTTCCACAACACAAAAGCCTTTTAAACCCGCAACACATTGCGAAAGTGAAGAAACATTTTTGGAAGACAAAGAAGATTGCAATAAATTTTACAGATGTATTGAAAATGGCAAAGGTGGCTTTAATAAAGTTTCATTTAATTGTCCACCAGATACTATATGGAATCCTCCGGCTAACAGCTGCGATCATCCAGCTCAAGTTCAAAGTTTTAATTGTAAAATGACAAATAGTAGTGCCCAAAACGCCACCAGTAGCAACAACCAAGGATCAACATCTACGGAAGCAAGTTCATCCACCTCATCTTCTTCTTCATCCAATAATCAATCAAATGGTTCCAATTCATCCTCAAGTTCATCTAGTTCTTCAAGCACAGAACAAAATAATAACCAGTCTTCTCAATCAGGTACATCGTCATCATCCTCAAATAATCAGTCTTCCGGATCAAATTCATCGCAAGAATCTAGTAACAATCAATCTTCAAATCAAGAATCACAATCAAGTTCATCCTCTCAATCTGGATCTTCGAGTTCATCAACTTCTACAACTGGATCATCCACAATTCAAGAATCTAGTAGCAATCAATCAAGCTCATCTTCACAAACTGGTTCTTCCTCTCAATCTGGGTCATCTTCTCAGCATTCCGGTAATCAAGGATCTAGCTCAATTTCACAACAAAATCCTGTTGGTGCATGCAAAAGCAACAATCAATATTTAGAAGATTCTAAAGACTGTGCAAAATTTTATCGTTGTGTAAAAAATAGCAAAAGTGGTTATGATAAAATACCATTCACATGCGGACCTGGTACAGTTTGGGATAGTCAAATTGAAGGATGTAATCACGCTTGGGCTGTTAAAAACAAAAACTGTGGTACAGGTTCAGTTTCACAAACTGGTTCCGGCACTCAACCAGGAACACAATCAACAACCATGAAACCAACCACCCAGCGACCACCAAGCAGTTCGCTGGCAACAAGCAAACCTTCGGAAGTAAAACCCACATCACGACCACCCACACAACAACCGATAACATCAAAACCAGTTACATCTAAGCCAATGTCAACGCAAAAACCTTTAATAGGGGAAACAACATCCACAACACCTACTGTCTCAAGTATTTGCAGACACGAAGGTTTTATAGGAAGCCCAAATGATTGTTCTCGTTTCTATCGCTGTGTAGACAATGGTAATGGTGGATTTATCCAATATTCTTTTAGGTGTGGTCAAGGTACTGTATGGGATAGTGAACTTCAGACATGTAATCATGATTTAAACAAATGCAATCCAAATACTAGTGTTGAAGGATCTTCAACAGAAAAACCTCAACATGTTACAACCTCAGAACCAGGTTATTTGCCACCTTCGCAGAAGCCTCAAACTACAACATCTGTAAAACCGGGATATCAGCCAACTACTCAAAAACCTCAAGCGACAACAACTAAACCAGGATATAATACAACTACACAAATTCTACAAGAAACTACAACAACTACTAAGCCAGGATACAAACCTACTACGCATATAACTCAACAGACTACAACAGCAATGAAACCGACAACACAAATGCCACAACAAACAACAACTTATAAGCCAGGTTCTCTACCAACTACTCAACCACCACACGACACAACTACCACTAAACCCGGTTACCAACCCACTACAGAATATCCTCAAACTACAAAAAATCCTGATACTTCTACGTCCGAAAAATATCCAGAAACTATCACACAACCTATAACTACAACCACAAAACCACATCCAAATAAACCCATTTCGTCTAGTGACAAATGCTCTAAGGAAGGCTTTTTTGCAGACAATCAAGACTGCCAAAAGTTCTACAGATGTATTGATAATGGCAAGGGAAATTTCGAAAAGCATTCATTTAAATGTGGTAACAACACTGTGTGGGATGCACAGATTGAAAGTTGCAATCATCCTTCTGATGTGGCGGATGCAAGATGTAATATCGAAACAATTACTACTATGCCAACAACAACGGATTCTTACTTTACCACAACAACAAGTAAATACGAGTCCACTACTGTAACTGGAAAGCCAACACCAACATATAAACCAACAAGTATGACCACAGAATCCATACCAACTGGCGACTTAACAACTACAATGCAACCAACTTCCACAACACCAATACCAAACTTACCACCGGGTAAAAAATGTCAAGGAGAGGGATTCATGGCCGATCCAGATAATTGTCAAAAATTCTATCGATGCATTAAGAATGATGAAGGTTACCAAAAGCACGAGTTTAAATGTGCTAAAAATACAGCATGGGATGAAAAAAGTCAAACATGTAATCATCGCAACAACGTGGATCGTTGCCATGGACAAACTGAAGAACCTGAACCAGAAACAACAACTATGGAATATCAGAGCACAACAACTACGACTGACAAATATTCATCAACTACACAAATGTCAACTACTGAAACTTTTGAAAAACCAACAACCCTAAAGCCTTCTACGTCTCGGCCTTCTACAACACATCCTACTTCGACAATACACGGAGAAACTACTTCAGCTACATCCTCACCCATAGATTATACATCAACAATGCAACCCACTTCAACAGCACCTATTCCTAACTTACCTCCAGGTAATAAGTGCAAAGGTGAAGGATTCATGGCAGATCCCGATAATTGTCGTAAATTCTTTCGTTGCGAAAAGAGCGGCAATGGGTATACAAAACATGAATTTATGTGTGCCAAAGGAACGGGTTGGAATGAAGAAAAACAAACTTGTGATCATAGGGATAACATTGAACGTTGTGAGGGACAAACCGAACAACCAGATCCGGAAATTACGACAGTGGAATATACGAGTTATAAACCAATAACAAGTGAAAGTACTACTACTGGTTATGAAAAACCAACAACTACAACCACCACTTCATATGAAACAACAACAATAACTGCACAAAAGCCGACCACGCAACCCACAAGGCCAACAACCACCGAACCAAGTACAACCACGGGCTATACGACCACCATGCAGTCGACGTCAACAACACCTGTCCCTAATCTTCCTCCAGGTAAGGAATGTAACGGAGAAGGTTTTATGGCCGATCCTGACAATTGCCGCAAGTTCTACAGATGTGAAAAGAGTGGTAATGGTTATGCTAAGCATGAATTTATGTGTGCTAAAGGAACAGGTTGGAATGAAGAAAAACAAACGTGCGATCATAAAGACAACATTGAACGTTGTCAAGGACAAACTGAAGAGCCTGAATCTGAAACTACAACTGTGGAGTATACAACAAACACAGTAAGCGAGACAACTACAAGTGGTTATGAGAAACCCTCAACTACAATAAATACTACACCTTCATATGAAACTACAACCACAACAGCTCAGAAGCCAACCAAAACAACAAGATACCCCTCTACTACAATGGAACAAACAACACCAACAAGTACAGAACCAAGCACTACCACATATTACACTTCTACTACTAAGCCACCAATATCGACTACTCCGGTACCCAATTTACCACCAGGCAAGGAATGCAGTGGAGAAGGTTTTATGGCCGACCCAGACAACTGCCGCAAGTTTTATAGATGTGAGAAAAGCGGTAATGGTTACTCTAAACATGAATTTATGTGCGCTAAAGGTACTGGCTGGAGCGAAGAGAAACAAACTTGTGACCACAGAGATAATATTGATCGTTGTCAGGGACAAACCGAACAACCAGATCCTGAAACAACTACGACAGAATATACCACTTACACACCATCTACTAGCACTGCGACTGAGACGACTACCACCGGCTATGAGAAACCTACACCAACCAGCGGTTATGAAAAACCAACAATTACCACAAACTCATATGAAACTACAACTGCGGAATCTCAAAAACCTTCCACCACTACAGGGCCTACAAAGCCGACCAGTACAGAATCCAGTACTACCACTGATTATACTACCATAACTCAAACGACATCGACTACTTCCATTCCAAATCTTTCATCTGGCAAAGAGTGTAATGGAGAAGGTTTTATGGCTGATCCTGACAATTGCCGCAAATTCTATAGATGTGAGAAGAGCGGAAGTGGATACTCTAAGCATGAATTTATGTGTGCGAAAGGCACTGCTTGGAATGAAGAAACACAGACCTGTGATCACAGAGACAATATCGACCGCTGCCTAGGACAAACTGAAGAACCAGAACCTGAAACTTCAACAATGGAATATACGACTAGTAAGCCAACCTCTGCTGAGACAACAACCGTAGGCTATGAGAAACCCTCAACTACAACAAGTGGATATGAAAAGCCTACAACAACGACTGGTTACGAAAAGCCCATAACTACCACCGAATACGAAAAGCCCACAACTACAGTTTCTTCATACGAGACAAGTACCGTAACCACAGAAAAACCAACCATGACAACAGGATACTACACCACTACTAAGGAGCCTACAAAACCTACAAGTACTGAACCAAGTACTACTAGTACAACCCAATCTCCATCGACTACTCCTATACCCAATCTGCCACCGGGCAAACAATGTAATGGAGAAGGCTTTATGGCCGACACTGACAATTGCCGCAAGTTCTATAGATGTGAGAAGAGCGGAAGTGGATACTCTAAGCATGAATTTATTTGTGCGAAAGGCACTGGCTGGAATGAGAAAAAACAAACCTGTGATCACAGAGATAACATTGACCGCTGTCAAGGACAAACTGAAGAACCCGAACCTGAAACTACAACAATGCAATATACTACTAGTAAGCCAACCACTACTGATACAACAACTACAGGTTATGAAAAACCCTTCACTACAACAAATGGATATGAAAAGCCTACAACAACAACTGGCTACGAAAAACCCACACCTACCACCGAATACGAAAAGCCTACATCTACTTTATACGAGACAACTACCACGACCACGCAACAGACAACTACAATAACACAAACAACAGATGCACCTACAACAGCAATGCCAATTACGACGCCTGCGGTTGAATCTACGAGTAGTTCAACAGATTTTTCTTCCACAACTACGGATTTTACAACAACAATGCAACCAACTTCTATCATTCCAGTGCCTAATCTTCGACCTGGCAAGAAATGTCCTGGCGAAGGATTTATGGCTGATCCCGATAATTGCCGTAAGTTCTACAGATGCATAATGAATGGACATAAGTTAGAAAAACATGAGTTTATGTGCGGTAAAGGTACAGGCTGGAGTGAGGATAAACAAACATGTGATCATGCTGCTAATATTAAGCGTTGTAAAGAACCAATAGAGGAAGTGGAAAGTACTACAGCTGAATATGAAACAACCACATATAAGCCTACTGTTACCACCACAATTAAAACTTCAACAAAGCCTGTAGAAACAACTACCATGGCAATGACAAAACCCACTACCACAGAACAGCCAGGATATGTACCAACTACAACAGCCCAAAGTACGAGTGAGCCCGGACATGAAACAACCACAGATTCTAGCACAACAACAGAAACTTCAACTTTCTCTCCTAATACAACTTCGAAACCTAGTAACAAGCCCGGCTATGAAAGTTCAACTACAGAATCATCATCAATATCTACAACTACTGAAGAATATGAAAGTACTACAATGGAACCCATAAATCATACTTGCACTAGCGAAGGGTTTTTCCCCGATGCTGATGACTGCAATCGTTATTATCGTTGTGTAGCTACCGATAAAAATAGCAATTATCATGTATATAGTTTCCGCTGCCCCAAAGGCACTGTTTGGGATACATCATTGGAGACATGTAACTATGCCGATAGAGTATCGGTTAATTGTTCATCAGGCACTACTACAAGCAAATATCCTTCAACAACTGAATCGAACACAACTGAAATGGGCAAAGATACCACCACTACCGATAAACCAAAAACTACAACTGAAAGTCCTACAGAGACTACTCCAATTAGTACCACAGAAGCAACCACAACTGTAAATCCCAAGGAAACTACATCTACAGTAGTACCACAAACAACTACAACAACTGAAACCCCCAAGGAAACCACTGGAATGGGAAAACCTGAACAGACAACAACTGAAAGTTCAAAGGACACCAGCACCATGGGAAAGCCTGAACAGACAACAACTCAAAGTCCCAAGGAAACTACCACCATGGGAACACCAGGTCAGACAACAACTGAAAGTCCCAATGAAACTACCACCAAGGGAAAACCAGAGCAAACGACAACTGAAAGTCTTATGGAAACTACAACTACAGAAAAACCAGAAGATACAACAACTGAACATCCTAAAGAAACTTCCACTGACAAACCATTTGAAACTACAACAAAACCTGAAGTTACAACGACACTTAACCCCATTACCGGTGAAACCATTACACAACCAGAAGCTTCCAGCAATACTTCCGCACCTTGCCCACTAACAAGTGAAGGTCAAAACCTTTACGTATGTCCAACGGGATTCCGACGTCATCCCAAAAATTGCAACATGTTCTATCAATGCACTGAAAAGGTCGATAGCCATGACCTAAGTATAGTTGTCTTCAAATGTCCCAATGGAACAGTGTATCACGAGAGTTTAAATAGATGTGATCAACCGAAATCTGGCAAAGATTGTCAAATAAGTTCTCGAACCCCAACTACATTATTTGAAGAGGAATATAAACATAGTCATATGGTAAGTTTGGAGTTGAATATTAAAGACGATAATTGAATTTAATACGGTTTGTAATTTTTGTTTCAGATTCAAATAAGTTCAACTGCACCCCTTTGTCCGAATGAGGGACACTTTGCATTAAATAATAATGAATGTTCTCAACTGTTTGTTAAGTGTCAATACTCCGAAATAACTCAACACTTAGAGGGACAAATCTTTAGATGTCCTAAAGGTTTTACTTATTGGTCTGTAAGTCGTCGTTGTGAACGTACACAAAAGATAAAAAATTGTACCACAGCCAAGTACAATGTCTCATCCTCGATACCAGTGGAATGGTCCAATATTGGAACAAGACGTAGAAGTCTTCAATTTTAAATAAGCAAAGCCACCATGCGTCACTCTTTTGCACTACAATTTTTCACTTAAATAGTCCTTAAATGTATAATTTTCAAAAGATTTGTTTGATATGCTCGCAAAACGTCGAAATATGGAACAGATTTTTTTTTGCTTATATTCAATTTCCCGATTTGTTGCGGGCATAACAAATGATGGACTAAAGCAATATTTATTTTAGATTTAAAAATTAGTTTTTACATTTTTTATGTTTTTTTTTTTTAAGAAAATCAATTGGGTATTTGGTGTTGGTTTGATTTTTTTATATCTTTTTATCAAAAAAGAGAAAACTGTTCGATTATTTTAGGTAAATTTAAAATTTAAAATGAATATTCCATTAATTGCCAATTTAAATTCATTTATGTTGTAACTAAAATTAAGTATCTTTTCTTTAATCTTATTACAAATAGTTTAGTTTTAGTAAGGTATTGAATATCCTAATATTTAAATAAATTATTTTAAATACATATGTAATGAAATGCCATAAAAAGTATACATATACAATACATATAAGTATACATATATACATTAATTAAACGAATGAAAATAATAAATGTAAATTTTTTAATTAAATAAAACTCATACACAGAGATTTTATTTCCATCAATTATGTATGTATGCTTAAAGATACAATTTTAATTAAGTCCTTGTTCAGACTTGCAATTTTTGTTGGAGCAATTCTTGAGGTTATGGGTGTAAGAGGTGAGAAAATTTAGTACTCATCTCGCCAATAAAATAAAGAATTGCTGCAACAAAAATTGCAAGTCTGAACCAGAGAACTGCAACGAGCACCCGTTTCTATGATTTATGTGCTCGCCAGGCTCGTAAGAAATTGTGTTTGCAACATACGAGCCTTTAGCAAACGCAATGAAATTTATATGAGTTCGGTTTTGTATTGTTTCGTAAATATATTTTTTCAACATTCGGCAATAGCATTCGTACTTCTGATAAACAACACAAGAAATGTTTGTGTAGGAATTGGAAAACACACTTGTACACTATTACGTAGAGCAGCGGTGGGCGCTGGTTACTCGCAGCATTCGTTATTCGTAGTAATACTTAAAGCAGCGTTGCCAGATGGTTTAGGAAAAAATCAATGATCGTATATTTAAGTAAACATGTAGGGCTAAAATCATTATGAAATAAAGTGAATTTAAAAGTTATTATAAGAAAAACTTTTGTGGAAAATTTTAATTAAAATATATAACGAATGCGACAGGTTATGAATCACAATTTTTTTATACGACAATTTCATTTATATGTAAATATTTTTACAAAAATATTGACCAATGGCAACGCATCGCAGTCCTTTATTTTATTGTGCGACGTAGACACAGAATTTACTTTTTATATATTTATGCATTTTTGACAACAAACAAAATTATATTCTATGATGATAAAGATGCACATAAGAACATTTTTTTAAATGGCTGAGTGCGCTCTTTATTAACGGTCACTATTGGCTGCTAATTGAGTTTTTTCTTTAAGAAAATTGTTTTAATATTTAGTTCATCAGTTTTCATGACAGCAGGTGGTTCAATATATGTAATGGCGTAATGTAATATTATGGATAATAATAAATAAAATGCTTTAAAAAAGCATAACTAGTTTTCATCCATAAAATAAATAACAAAACATGCACTAAATCTATTAAACGCCTAAAATCGTCTAACCTACGACAAATCATAAAATCTGGCAGCCACGTTTTCACTTAATGTTAAATTTAAAATACACGAACATATACTAAATGAATATGCCGTGAATGTTGTTGCTACGAGCTGGTCGTAAAAAATAGAAAAAACACGAAACTTTGCTTTAAGTCAGGGATGTCAGCGTCATACACAATTGTGTAAGCAAAACTCACATGTACGCTTACGCTCTTTTATTTTGCGCGCGTTAAATATAATTTTTTACTGCAAAACACTCTCATTCAGCGGGAAATATCGCACGGCCTGTTTTGAGGGCACTAAACAGAAATAATATATTTATTATTTACTATCTTTGTTTCTGATTTCTTTTATTTCTGTTTTTAACATTGTACAATGATTTAAAAAAAACAAATTGCTTGTGGTTTTTGTACGAGATGTACTTGTTGTAGTATCAAGAATAACTGTGATGAATTCGCCTGGATGTTGTGTTTATTGAGATTCTGTAAACTTCAAATTTGAATTTTATTAAGTAGTCTTGTAGACAGCGATAACGAGCATGCAAGCGGACGAGTTTATTAAAAAAAAGATAATTGATGCCATATAAAAAATATTTTATGATAAAAAATGCATTTAATGATTTTCAATGTCTCTTATGTTTTATATTAGTATATTTTTATAGGCTAGTAAAATCTTCTCTTTTTATAATGGTGGTTAATAATTATAGAATATTTTTAAACTTAATAGGGTTATTATTTGCATTAGTATGTGCAAATGAATTTTCATTGTTGGCATTCGCAAAGGTATGTTGAGCACAAAATAAAAAATATTGGAAAAAATTGTATAAGGTTGTAAAAAGACTTCAAATATTGTCAAGTGCTCAATTTTTCCAAAAAATAAGCAAAGTTTCTGCGAAATGCAGGTTCCAAATTAAATTTATTTAAATAATAACTAATTGTGTCTGTCCATAACTTGTGTCTGTTCATAGCAAAATATGTATGTTAATTAGGCCTCGTAATAGGCCTCGCAACCGCAGATTTATCCCGCTGGGAATGTAAGAGACAAGAGTAATCGCACCAACCCAATCATAATTGACACCACTGCTTTAAGTGGTTGTGATATTGTTCATACTTTTTTCTGGGCTCTTACTTCTTTATGTAGTTAACACATGTACAAGTAAACAGTTATTGTGTAAATTTTAATGGATGAAGCTCGCTTTCTATGAAGAACGAGCCAACATAATCAGTAAAAGCGAGTGCTTAAAAGTATTCGAGACTAAAAATGATTTAGTAAACAGCGAGTGCGCTCGCAAGTATTATGTATTGTTGCAGTTTTCTGGTCTGAACCATGACTAAGAAACAAGTTATGCTATGTTCATACGACGATATAAACCACGTGTTTCGCTCTCTGAAACTAGATTGCTAAACATGCTGTTCATACGATTCCTTTTTGTTTCATTTTGACATTTTTTTGTGTTGTTAGTGTGATAGTATTTAAAATAGATTAAAATTTATGTAAAAATTTAAAATATATTATTTAATCCAAATTTCGATATTTTTTAATCCGGCTTAAGTTCATTGAATTTAATTTTCATTAAATTATTTTTATGAAGAAAGGAATTTTACAACTAAAATGAATTAAAGTTTATTAATAATTTTTCATTTTTGACTGAGCTAAGAATTGAACCCAGGTTTTCACGGACAGGTTGTCCTGACTTGTTTCGATTGTGACCACACAATCTCTTTAGAGTGGTTTGCCGTTTAACGCTCGCCGCCATTGACGACGGATGACGTCAATAGTCAAACATCAATATTTAAACCAAAAAGTATTTTACCTTTGAATGAATGATTATCTATTTCAATTGATTTACATGATCCCCCTTACTTCTGTTTTTCATACTTTTTGTCAAGAATTCTTATTGGAATCCAAAGTAAATTTTTTGTTTTTTCATGTTCTTGTCATTCTATGTCTTGTTGACCTTTTTCAGCACAAGTTAAAGGACAAATGTAAACATATAGCTCGTGCCTTACCGGTTAACAATAATTAGTGTTGTGGTTATTTTATTGAACTGTTAATGGTTTTTAATCCAATTTTCGATATTTCAATCAGGCTTAAGTTCATTGAATTTAATTTTCATTAAATTATTTTTATGAAGTACATGTAATTCAATTAAAATAGGTAATCATTCATTCAAAGCAAATTTCGATCTACCAAGGTAAAATACCATTTGGTTTAAAGATTGATGTTTGACTATTGACGTCATCCGTCGTCAATGGCGGTGAGCGTTAATGATAAAACAGAACTGGGGCTGAACCATGGTACAACTACGCAAGGTAAACTCGTTGCTACAACAAGTACAACAAGACAAAAACAACAGGCCAAATTGTTTTTGTATTTTGAACCGAGACGTCAAAAAAAAGCAACACTTTGCCTTCAAAATAAAAACACAAATTGAAAAAAAGCAAAACATGTGAATGAAAAAATGTCGCGCATTAACAATGTGTAAACAAACATGAAAAAATGTAAACAAACATGAAATTTTTTTGACGTTTGGGTTCTAACTGGGGTAAACAGCTGACAAACATATGGGCCAACGAGTGTACCTTTTGTAGTTGTACCATGGTCTGAACGAAGTTTCCCATACAAATTGACATAAAAGTATGTCAGAGAATGCGGTCGAGAAATAAAATCAATTTTATTTTGAAAACGTTTTATCTCATGCTCTCCCAACAATTCTACCATACTTTCGTTCAATTTCATACATTTTGTAAACAAAGAAAAAAAGAACAAAAAAAAAACGAAAGAAATGAGAGAAAATTTGCAGTTACGGTCGACGTTTTGATTATGGGCTTAAGAATTGTTGCCTGAAGTTGAAGACTCAATTCCGTTTCATCATTTAAACGGCAAATTAAAATGTCGGTCGTAACTTTAAATTCTCTCTTCTTTTTTTCGTTTTCGCTTTTTGTTTTATTTTGTTTTTTATTTTCTGTTTACAAAATGTATGAAATTTAATGAAAGTATGATAGCATTGCACTATAGATTAAATGACTATTTTTTCTGTGCAAAATTAAAAACTGATGTAAACAAAAAGGAAAGAGAAACGATATTAATAAAAATAAACTGAATTACATGCGTCACCACCCCTATGAGACCATATTTATTGTTTTTGTTACGTTGTATTAATTACATACTTTGATATTTTAAGCAATTCCAAGGGTAGTCTTGCTGTTATCTCGCTTGCTTATACCATTAGGGAAGCATATTAATTTTGAAGCAGCAGCTTCGTCGTAATGGGGTAAATGCCGCCGTTTCTTAATATGCTTTCTCGACTTATTGCTTGGAATTGTTCTTTGGTGAAATTATTTTCGAGCAAGAAAGTGAATGCTTCCCCGCAGAAAATGCAACATGTTTTTGATGGAATACACTGAAAATGTTTATTTTATTTTTGAAGTCCTTGTAGAGCTTACTAAAGATCCTTTAAGACGAGCCGCTAAGTCTGAGTTTCTTTATTTTTCAGTTTACGTTCCTGCCGCACGAACCAATAACTCAGTTTAATTATTTGTTTCGCTTAAAAGACCTGCTGTTCTTTCCGTACTTGAACTTTTCGTAAAATAGAACTTGCTTAACTTAAAAATTATTTGCGATTAACTAACTTAACATAGAAAGCAGTACATAACACGCGTTAATTTGTCGGCGAGTATCGTGGTTTTAAAAACTTTAGCGCGTGAAAAATGGTTAGTGAAATATGGTAAGTTTTATTTGTTTAACGCTTTTTTTTAAGAATTCCCAGCTTCAGCACCTTTTTATACGATACTGTATGTATTATAAGCCTTTCAATAAGTTTTTCCTCCATGATTCACAAATTTGTTAAATTATTATTTCTTGTTGTCAGCTGATTACTTGTCAAAAATACACAACGCGTTAAAAAGTTCAAAGATAACCAACTTGCTGCCGCGTGCGCATCAAAAAGTTTGTTGTGTAACTTGTTCTATGAAAATACACTAGTTTAACTTTTTTTGACAGAAGTCTACAGAGCGCGCATGCACTAACGCGTGTTATGTATTTCTACCTTTACTGTTAATATGTCAATTGTCTTAGTCCAAATTTACATTATACGATTTTTGTCGTTGCGATTATTGTCGTTTCTTCTTTGAAGTCGGTCTAATGTTTACATTGTACGATTTTTGTCGTTACAACTTCTTGTGTACATATATTTTTACACAGCGAATGAATGAACAAAACGAATCTTAGAGTACTCTCGCTTGTGTACCCCTTTTAATGCCTCTCTCCCCTCTCACCTATAAGGTAAGAACCGCAACGACAAAAATCGTATAATGTAAATTGGGACTTACTGAAAATTCTGCCACCAAAAATGATGCCACCAGCTAATAAGCCGCACCAAACTGTGACTTGTTCTGGATGCATTGGTAGCTCTTGCAATGCTTCTGGCTGATCTTCACTCCAAAATCGACAATTCTGCTTATTAACGTACCCATTGAGCCAAAAATGTGGGTCGATTAACTGACCATAAAATGGAAGAAGCGTGCGATGAACTTTCTTAACAGAGCACGCATTTTGATAATAAAATTCAATAATTTGCAGCTGTTTAAACCAGTGTTGCCAAAAAGATAATAGCTAAAAAAATCACACGTTACTAGCAAAAACAACAATGGATATAGTTTATTTGATTTCCAGAATTTGCGAGTATAATAAAGTTGTGCAATTAAAACCACAAAAAAAAACGATGATTTTAGAATCCGTCGTCGAAAAATCGAGTGCAAGACGTCCCAAAACTTTTAAGAAGAAAATCAATCCCTTTACAGTTTTAGTGGAGCTATTCAAAGCAAGATAACGGTTTAACAAATCCATCGTTAAAAAATTATTAGAATGGTTAAGCCGGAAATTTAATTAGATAGAAGAGGCTGAGGTACATCAGCCAACATGCAAGTATTGGTAGCATTGCGATGTTGAGGTAAAAGAGAAGTATGTATGATTGCAAAAAAAAAAAGTTGCCGTTTGTCCAAAACAGTAAAAAATTAAGTTTTAAAATTCATTATTTCAAAAATTTAAAAACTAAATTTTAGCAATTCCCAAAAAGCGCTAACATATAAAATTAAAATTAAAAAACTATTGTTTAATACAATCTTTCTCAAATGTTTTTTACTTTTTCTGGTAATGAAAAGCGTTTAAACTATTTTTGTAGTTATTTTAAAATAATGTTACACACAAAAATTTAGTTTTCTTACTTTTAACAGGTTACCTATACAATCGGTTCTTCTTTGTATGCATAACTATACAAAAATGACAATTAAAATAACATGTTGTTGCCAACATAATAATACAATAGTAATAAAAGCGTTTAATTGTTAATCCACTGCTATTAAGCGTTTATAAATCAGACTTTTTATTAAAGGTTTATAAAACAAAAAGTGTTTGATAACTATTATAAACATTAAAGCTGAAATAAGAAATTTTTATGAATTTGACCGTATGTATATAAACATTTTATTTTTAAATGAAAAATTAAAAAATCAACTATTACTGAGTATTTGTAAATTTTATTTGCACAATTTTTAGTAAATTTTATTTTTGTTGTCATATGGATGTGCCACATCGAAATAAAATCGTAAAATGGTTAAAAGTGTGGCAATGTTTTAAATCGTATTTGCAAATAGAATCGTTAATCAGGAATTGTTTTCGTGAGTTAGCTATTTGTAAATTAAAATTTAATTCACTGTTTATGCGGCAATTTTCTCTACTTGCAATAAATTTATTTGCAAATAAGTGGTGCGTATAAACGTAAAAATAGTTGGTTTGAAGTATTCCCTACGAAATGGCATTAAAGAAAGTGAACTTTAGGACAGATTTAGTAGTCGTTTAACCCAATGTTCATTGTTAGGAGAATAATTGTCTATATGTGAGAGCATTGCAAAATACGTTCTCAAAATAAAATTGATTTCATTTCACAACGGCTTTCTACGACAAATCTTTATGTCAAATTGTATGGAAAATGTGGTCTTTACGCAGTTCTGTTTCACCACTTAGAAAAAATTTCAATACAGTAGTGAAATTAGTTTTAGCGTTTACAGTGAATTTCAGAAGGCTGCTTAATATGGGATCTAAGGTACATTATGTACCCTACACTGATAGAAAAGGAGTCAGTCATAACGCTGATGTATTTTGACATCACTGCTATGACAAGTGTCTTCGTTTTTGACCCCATGCCACTTTACATCACTGTGATGTCAACCTTAACATCACTTGGCCAAATTGTCATCAGGGTCAACAATTTAAATTATGTCATCAATGTGATGACACATTGGCATCACAGAAATGACGAATCGGAGTAGGTTTTATAAAGCATGTCATTAGTGCGATGACAATCTGTCATCAAATTTAGTCATTGTAATGAGCCTTAAGTCAAATTAAGAGAATATCATTATTTACTTACCCGTTACACATGTTTGTTTTGTTGTATTTCGTTGTTAAAGCCCACTCTCGGCAAACACTTTCGTAAGCGTAAAACCGTAAAAAGTAATGATATTATAATAAAATTTGGTCAGTCATAAGCGGATTTCACCCTTTGTGTAAAGTGTAAAACTCTTTTTATTTAATACGATTTTATACTTCAAAGCGTGAATGCCTTTTTCGTATGTATGTATTGTAAATTAATGAATCTGCTGAGTGAGAGATAGAGTTTCGTCAACTGTTTTGTCTTCGTAGATTTAACACACGAGTTTATTACAGCTTTTTGTGTGACTATTCAATTAACAAGGTCAACAGCGGTACTTTACTACTAAGAGTTAGTTTTATAAGACTAGAAATCACACTGTCAACTTTTGTGAAGATCGGCCCATAATTTACCATAGGTCGCATAGAAAACCAAATCCGGCAATATTCCAACTGAAGGTGGAGGGAGGAATATAGCACTCTACTTGTTTTTAATTTAGAATGTTTTTATATAGAAGACAGATATTTTCCTAAAAAATTTGTTGTTTTGTTAACAATTTAAATACAGAAAAATATATAATATAAGTTATATAACCATAATATGGTTCAAATTTCCAATAATTTTCCCGAAATCAACCATATTGTGTTCAAAAGTAACCATAATATTGTCGAAATTTTGCAGGATACGGAGAAAATTAACCATACTATGGCTAGAATTAACAATAATATGGTCAATGTTAACCATATTATGGTAATTTCTTTCAGCCATTTTACCATTTTTTATTCTTGACGACCTTCATTAGCATTCATTCTGTTTTACTGGTAAATTTTTGTATTGTGATCAGTAATTAAAATAAAGTTATTAGAAATTTTAAGCAAACCAAGCAAATATAAATTTGAAAAGCATCCAACTATTGTAGAAAGCAAAACAACCATAATTTTGTTCCTTTAAAAATATCATTTTAAATTTAAAATTAAACATACAATGCTATAAGAATAAAAATTGGGAATTGAGCACAATAAACAAAATCTTATTAATAAAATATTATAATTTCAAACATATTATTGTTATTATTATTAACCGTTACATGTTCGGAGACAACCATAATATAGTTATGGCTTTTAGATGGATAAATTTAACCATGATATGGTTGCGGTGACAATAATATGGTTAAAGTAATTACAATTTATGGTTAAATGTAAAGTTGTAGCTTTATTTTTTTAAGACATATTAGATATTGGGAATTCTTTCTTTTTTATAAGCAACACATTATATTGTTAAATTTAACAATATTTGAAGTTTCAAGGGAGGTAAACACATTATTGTTAATTAAAAACAAAATATTATCAATCGTGAAAAAATGTATGTTAAAAACAACAACAGTTTGTTTGTTGCCATTGCGGGGACCATAATATGTTTTTTAACCGTACTTCAACTATTCCTTTTTCCTCTGCGTGAAATGAATATTCTTATACCCTTTGTACACTTGCATACATTTCGGAGAAATTCGTGGAAGATGTTTAAAGTGTAATACATGCATTTACACTTGAAACATCTAACATCTACTGATATAAAAAAAAAACACCAAAATGTATTTGGAATTAATTTTGTTTAATAATATAATAAAAATTAAACAAAAAATAAGACTTGCAAAAAAGTAAAAAACGTAACAAATTGTAACTCTGCTTTCAAGCCAAACGATATTTTGTAAATTGTAATTTGACTTAGAATACACATTCGAATTAATATACAAATTTATAATTACGAAACTCAACGTGACCGTTAAAATGTTTATTTTGTATAAATGTTAACAACACACCCTGTTCTTGAGATCTAAATGGTAATAATTTCTAGTGAATGACACCACCCAGCTGACGTTTTGACAAATATAATTAGCAAACAACAAAAAAAAATTTAAACAAAATCCACTTTATAGAAAAAAGCGCTATTTTTAAAATTCTTTAATTTTAAATAAAAAAGAAACATGATAAAGAAAAAATTGTCTAAGAATGCAACAAACAAAGTTGTTAACAACGACATTGGCGAGCAAGATTCAAACAATAATGCAATCTCAACAAAAACATCAAATTTATTTACAACGTCTTTATGGCAAAATGTTTTAACTTTGGAATGTAAACTAAATGAAAAATTGCGTGAATTAAACCCAGAAAGTCGAATAACATACATTTACAACCCTCTTGAATATGCCGCCCAAATACATTGTAAATATCTAAGAAAATTCCTAAAAACTAGAAAAAAATTGCTTTTAATTGGAATGAATCCAGGACATGATGGAATGGGGCAAACTGGCGTAAGTAAAAAATTGTATACATGCACAATAATTGGGGATGATTTTATTTTGAATTCTTTTTCGTCAAGAGTGTTAAAATTTTATTATTAAAATTTTAATTCGTAGTAGGTATTTTAAATTATTATCACGCTAACAATCATTATAACTTATTGTTGCAACGGAACGTACATACATAGCTGAGTTGTAACTGCAGACAACCTTAAACATTTCTATTTTTGCAATGACATTGTTACAAAATAATACAGTACATAAGTAAAAAATAACAATAATAGAAAAGATAAAAATAATTCACCTAAAATGTTATTTGAAGAAAGTACGACTTCAGAATTTTGGATGCAATTTTATAATATAGAAAAGGAATTAAATGAAAGATTAAAACAATTGACCAGAAGTCATCAAACAACTCATATTTACAACCCAATCGAATATGCAGCCGATTTACATTGTAATTATTTGAAAAAATATCTTAATGGAGAAAAATATGTATTATTTCTGGGCATGAATCCAGGACCTCACGGTATGATGCAAACAGGTGTAAGTAGTTATCTATTAAATTAGATGGAAAGGGTTTATGGGCATTTCCATCAAGTCGAACGTAACCGTTTTTTCACATTTAAAGTGAAAAAAAGTCAAAACTAAACGGATTTTTATTTTAACAAAAGATTTAACTTGTAGCTCTTCTCAACTTTTTCGGAGACTATTTCACAAATCCGTTTGAACCGGACCTGGAGTGAATAATAGTCTCATAGATGCGACAGAACTCATTTGGAAACTTAAACGCCATTATCTTTAAGTTTGGGTATAGCCTGTCATTGTCATTGGGTTATTAACCTGTCATCTGGGTCTCTAGAAATATTAGGAAATCTAAGGTATCTCTCAATTCTTATTTTAAAATTTTTTATTCGCTATTTGCTCGATGCTTGAAATAATAACAAATTTTACTATATCATAAATTTGTTTGTTTTAATTTGCTTTCCGCCACACATTAAAAAGTTTTAAATTTGTAATTGTAATAATAAAAATGAAGAATATTCCAGTAAAAATGTTCTATTGAATAGGGGTGTAACGAATACCGATCTATCAGTATTGGCGATATTTACTGGCGATGCGATACTTTTTTATATAGCTTTTTTTGAACGAACAATTTAATTTGCAATGCTTATTTTTTACATAAAAATTAAGAGCAATAACACATTCAAAGCAGAGCAAACATCAAACAGAATAATAATTTATTTCTTTTAATTCTTAAATTAGAGGTCCACACCACGTGTTCTACGCGTATGTTAAAGTATAAAGTAATCCTTGTTCATGCTTTTGATTCGTACGCATTCTCTGTGCAACAATTTTAACTACTATTTTTTGGAAAGATACAAAAACGCATTGAACGCTTGGTGTGCGCCTGCAGCTCTAGCCGTTTTGCTTTGCATCATAGGTGCAATACTAGTTGTATACTATGTCATGAGTACTTTTCTACCGTTTCAAACACACCCTTAGAAGATAATTAAGTATCAACATTTCTAATTTTTTTCTGCTCAAGTTCCAGTTTTTCTATTTGCGTGGATATTAAAAAAGTAAAGTTTACAAAATAAAGCTTTTTAAGTAGATATAAAAAAGAAAGTGTTTTAAGGGTTAATTAAACATTAAGGCCCTAATTGTGTAAAACGCAACGCAACGCCCAGAAATTACACTGAGAGCAAAAACAAAGTCAAAAATATTTTATAATTTTGTTGCTGCTTTCTACAGAAATTCATATTGAATTTTTAAATTTCAAAATCTGCTAATCTTGTGGCGTTGAACATTTTTAAACGCAATATGAAGTTCTGTAGAAAACAACAACAAAATTATAAAATATTTTTGACTTTGTTTTTGCTTTCAATGTAATTTTTGGCGTTGCTTTGCGTTTTACATAATTAGGCCCTAAAAAATACGTTTCACAGCTTTAACCCAACACCTGAAATGCTCAAACTTTAAAATCTCGATACCCTAATGATTTGGCAACACTTGATATTTTTAAAGAAATTTGATTCAAATATTTGCAAATTTTGAAATATTTATAAAGATATCTACTAACTCTCATTTTATCATACATATTTAATTTATACATGTGGATTAGGGCCTTATCTTTTTAAATTTTTTTGGAAATATTAAATTGTACATGTCATAACCAAAAGGTCCATAAAAAATATTAACAAACGCCATCTTTCTTTTTATTTATTTAGCCATTTATTTATGTAATATTAAGCCTTTTAGGGCAAAAATAAATATTACAATATTATTATTATTATTCGCTGTTTTAAAAAAGTTCCCGCACTGAACGAGTTGAAATTTGTTCTATATTAAAAAAAATAAACTATTTTAACATTGTCACAATTTTAAACGGCTAAAGTATAGTGTAGCTCTTTTAAGAAACCTAACACAAACTTTTTGTATTTTGTTGTTAGATTTAACAGAAGAGCTACGAATTTTTACATTTGCTCTTTCAGAACTCTGCTAGTGTAGTAAAAAAATATGTGTGAATTTTTAGGAATTGTAATTGTAAAGGAAATAACCCAAAAAAATTATAAAAAAGGTAGTAACGTAACAATATATTGAAAATTGGTGAAGTTATGGACCAATTTAATTTATTTTCATGACAGTTACAATGGAAAATTAATTCATTGAAAATTAAATTTTATTGTTTTTATTTTCTTTTAGGTGCCGTTTGGCAATATTTCAACTGTTAGAACTTTAATGGGCCTCAATGGTACAGTTGACAAGCCACCAGTTCTCCATCCAAAAAGACCAATTTATGGTTTGGAAAGTAAACGGGAAGAACCAAGTGGTAAACGTTTATGGACTTTATTACAACAACTGTCAAATGGATCTCTGGATACATTTTTTAATCAATGTTTTGTTCATAACTTTTGCCCACTCATCTTTTTCAATAACAATGGCAATAACATTACACCAAATGAATTAAAGGGTCCCTATAAACAACAAATTCGTGATATTTGTTTGGATACCACTGAACAAATACTCCAACTTATACAACCAGAAATTGTTATAGCCGTTGGAAATTATGTACATGAAACTTTAATGAAATCAGAATATTGTAGAAATAAACGTCTTTTATGTTTGGCTCATCCCAGCCCAAGGTCTGTTAATAATAATAACTGGCCAGAAAAAGCTGAAATTTTTTTCTCTCAACAGGATTTATTAAAGTATTTGAGAAATAATATAAGTTAAACTACAGAAAAAATTTTATATATGTATATTATTTTTTTTTTTTTTAATTAAAATATACGTTTTAGCCTTGAAGGTGATTTTTAGTCCACATATTTATTAAAAGATAATAGTCCCCATACGAATAAAGAAAAAAATATCAAACTTCAAAATAATTTATGCAGCTACTTTGCATAACAACTTGTTTCGTTTTTATAAAATAAAAATGGGTCTTCAAAAAATTTAAAATTGTATACATTTTTAATCCTCTTTGTTTACTAGTTTGAAATTTTAGAGCATCAAACATTGCCTTACTAACATCTATTACTAGACATAACTTATTTACAATTACATATATCAGCAATAAAGTTGGCATAATTAAATAAAAATTTTCCGGGATTTTTTTCCGAAAAATGTGCGGTGTCCAGGGAAATCCCGTATGAAAAACTAATTACAATTAGACGGTAAAAGTTTTGGAAATAAATTTTCTCAAAACCCGTTAAGGCCGTATCAGATACAACTTTGTCGCTTTGCGTGACGTTTCTACCGTCGGCAGAAAAACGCAAAGCAAAAGGTGTATGCCACAATGAAAACTTTGACAACACTCACGCATTGTTTGTTTATTTATAAAAGCGGTTGGTAATTTGTACATTTAATTATTTGTTACAAAAATAAAAGTTAAAAATTTAATTGGACGGATTTTTGGAATTTAATTTGGCAAAAAAAATTAAAAAAAAAAGAAAATTATACTAGCCAATTGGCAAAGCGCGCAAAAAGATGAGAGTTGGCTAACTTTTTGCTTCGCTCCGCTTTGAAAGTACTTTATGTAACATGTTTCGTATAAGTACGTATATTTTATCTTAGATGTCAAAGCGAATCGGTAACGCAACGCGAAGCAAAAGTTTTATCTGACATGGCCTTTAGTTCCACGGTAAAAATTACAAATATGTTTTGTGTATGCAACATCCATCCCAAGCTAAACTTTTGATAACACTGTGCTAGAGTTCGACACCTTTTTTTGTCAATCGGGGCGGGGCACATTATGTGTTAACCTAATCCGTTTTTTAGGTTTTTTTTTTTTTTTTCATTATTTATTTATTGAATCTTCATATATTAAATATGAACTAACAATAATTAATCAAATCTTATACTAATACTTTATTTTTGTCCTGCCAATGCTAGACGAAAATTTTTCTCTTCACGGTTTTTTAGGTTAGCTCTTGTTTTGTAGATACACCGTTCTTTTTTAATCTACTACAAAAAACGACAAAGTCGTATACGACAACGACAACCACAATAAGGCTGAATATTTTTTTATATAATTGATTTTTTATTTATTTATTACTATTAGCGTTTTTGTAAAAAGTTCAGTATTCACCGTTGGTGTGATCAGAGCTGATGTTTTTAGTTATTTCTAACCAAAATTAGTAATTTTTTTTCCTCAATGTGGAGATGTGAATATTTTTTTTTATTTTTGTTACTTTTTTCTAAAATAAAAATACGTATGAATATGTTCCTCTTGATTCACTTTTAATTTACGTTTTTAAAATTGTTAATGTTTTTATTTACTTAGGGGTTATCTCGGATTTCGATTCAAAAGAAATTATTTACGACTTCGAATAATGTGTACTTTGCACTACGATTTTCTCATTATTTGTTTCAAATTAATGGAAGTTTTTAATACTTTATCGAAAACAAAAATCCCTTTCAAAACAGCTACCAGATTTTTTTTTAAAAAAAAAATTCCTAAATGTGTTTTTTTTATTAGAAACGGCCATGTTCTGAAATTGAAATCAAATGAAGTTTTAATTGATGGAGCTTTTTAATTAATTATTTTTTAAATGAGCTAAGTTTTTCCTGATTTTATGAGTACTAACGATAAGTGGTACTTAAAGTATAAAGTGCATAATATACCTATAAGTTAAATGCTCTAAATTTAAATTTTTGCAGTAGTATATTATAAAAGGTGTGTTCCACAAGATCTCGGGCAAGTTCGGACTAATGAGAGTAGAATGAAAATTACTCTCTGAATTTACCAAAACTACCCAAAATTGCTGGAACGCAAAAAACCATTTTTGCACTTCTTTAAATACTAATGATGCTTACTTTCAAAATTAAGATCTATTTTAATGATTTAATGCCCAATATTTAGTTCGTGCAAATTTGTACAGGAAATAAAAAAAAATACTCTCAATTACTCTCTTAATTGCACAAAAATTGTTATAAGGAACGCTTTTGGGTAACTTTGTGCAAGTTCGGACTGTTTCGTTATGCATCTGGAACAGAGCTAATATTTGGAAATGCACATACCAGGGATGTTAAAGTTGGTACAATTGTACTTTTTTTGGTACATTGTACATTTTGACCTTCTAAAGTACCGTGGTACTACCGTGACTCATTTGGTACAATTTAAAAATTTGTCAAAATTTTTTAAATTTTAGTATAGCAAACAAATTATTGAGTCTTTTATATTGCATTTATGTTGTACAAAAAATCGTTAATGTAATGGGCGCTTAAATATGCGACTAGAACTGTGGTGTATAAAGCGTTTAGTCCCTTTTGACAATGTGGCAAGTGAAAGGCAGAGAGACGAAGTTTGTTGGTAAGGGGGCGAAGCTGTATGCGTGACACACTTGACTTTTTTCCTCACCCACCTACAAACTTCGTCTGTCTGCCTTTCACTTGCCACATTGTAAAAGGGCAGTTATGGTACCCACAGACGAGACAACATTAGTCAAAACTGTGTTACTACTTTTGTTTCCTTTTTATCAAAGACAAAGAAACTAAAAGCAAAACATCAGTATTGTGTTTTTTTTAATATAGAAGTACTACTTAACTTAACAAATATATGCGAAAGAAATTTTTCATATCCTGCTTTTTTATAACTTTCACATTTAACGTCCCATAATTCTGTAAAATTTTTAAATCCATTTATAAAATTTCTCCATTTTTCATTGTTTTCAATGTTCGTCCTTTTTTGTGTACAATCGAATTTGTATTTACTTTTTTTTGTTGTTTTAATAAATTTAAAAATGGTATCATGAAGGTCCAAAAAGTACATTTTTTTTTTTTTGGAAGTTGGTACAAAATTTAAAACCCAATTTAGCATCCCTGGCACATACACAGGAAAAATTATCAGTAGTGGTTTATCAATTAAAAGACTTTAAAAAGTATTTCCATTTAATTAAAGTGATAATTGAATCCATTATTTGAAAGAAAATTAAAAAATAATTATGATTTAATTAACATTTTAGTTGTTTTGAAATTAATTTTTAATTAGGCTTAAGTTCATTGAATTTAATTTGCATTAAATTATTTTTATGAAGACAGGAATTTTACAACATGAAATTAATTAAAATTTTTTTTTTTTTTTTTTTTTTTTTTATTTATAATTTTTCATTCTTGACTGCGCTGAAATTTGAACCCAGGCGTTCACGGACAGGTTGCCCAGACTAGTTTCGATTGTAACCACACAATCTCTTCAGTGGGGTTTGCCGTCTTACTCACTCGGCTATTGCAGCCGGATGACGTCAATAGTCAAACATCGATCTTTAAACCAAATGGTATTTCACCTTGGTAGATCGAAATTTGCTTTTGAATGAATGATTATCTATTTTAATTGATTTACATGTTCTTCCTAACTTCTGTTTTTTCGTACTTTTTGTCAAGAATTCTTCTTGAAGTCCAAAGTACATTTTTGTTTTTGATGTTTTTGTCTTTCTTTTTTCTTGTTGACCTTTTTCAGCACAACTTGAAGGACTTGAGCTATATTCAATTAAATTAAATAAAACACATTGTTTGAAACGGCAATGTTTTTTGATTATTAAAATTGAAAATATCATTTATTGAAAAACAAATATTCAAAATTTTAAATTTTTAGAATTTTTAGTAATCTTTATAATCATTTTGGTAATAGGTGCAAAATTAACAAATTGTTTGCTTGATTCTATGAATTTGGTATGCATTTGATGATAAGAGACAATTTTTAATTTTTTCTGTGTAGGAATTATAGAGATTTTCTAAAAATTTTATATATAAAAAATTTACTACATTAAATAAATAAGATGAATTTAAGATATTTTAATTTTTACTTTTTATAATCTGTCGGTTTGCATTTTTATTTAATGTTTTTCAAATAATGATTTGACAATATTTTAAATTTATAAAAAATACCATTGACTTTCAGAACTTTTCCCCCATTGAATGCATGTTCTCAAATACGAATTTGTTTATATTCGCCATCATGGTTGCCGAACTTGGTCTTTTCCGACTAAATTTAATCGAATATTTTTCGTTTGGTTGGATGGTAGGCTAAGTTCATTTTGGTCGGTTTGAGAAAATGTACTAAATATATTTATTTCAACAAATTTAGAACACTGGTCGCAAAGCAGAGAAGTACAAATTAAATATCTTTTTTACAACAGGTATTTTTTTCGATTGTTGATGAAACTATGGTTGTGGTGATGAAACGAAATGTAAAAATTACTTTCTTCACAAAAATAATTTAATGGAAATTAAATTCAATGAACTTAAGCCTGATTAAAATGTCAAAATTTGGATTAAAAACCATTAACAGTTTAATAAAATAACCACAATACTAATATTGTTAACAGCTAAGGCACGAGCTATGTTTACATTTGTCTTTCAAGTTGTGCTGAAAAAGGTCAACAAGAAAAACGAAAGACAAAAACATGAAAAACAAAAAATGGATTTCAAGAAGAATTCTTGACAAATAGTACGAAAAACAAGAATAAAGGAAGAACATGTAGATCAATTAAAATAGGCGATCATTCATTTAAAACAAATTTTGATCTACCAAGGTAAAATACCATTTGGTTTAAAGATTGATGTTTGACTATTGACGTCATCCGTCGTCAATAATGATGAAAGTTAAACGGCAAAGCCCTCTGAAGAGAGTGTGTGGTAACAACTGAAACTAGACAGGGCAACCTGTCCGTGAAAACCTGGGTTCAATTCATTTCATGTTGTAAAATTCCTTTCTTCATAAAAATAATTTAATGAAAATTAAATTCAATGAATTTAAGCCTGATTAAAATATCAAAATTTGGTTCAATAAAACAACCACAATACTAATTATTAAAATGTATTACTTTAGTAGCAAGTTACTTTGACGGTGTTAGTTTTAAAAATGAAAGTTCTGTCGTCCTAATTAAGTCAGTTGCCGTTTTAATTTTTTTTTTTCTTATAAAAAACTTTTTATCAACAAACAATATTCCTTTAACAAATTTGATCAGATTGGCAATGCCAAAAATATTAAGGTTCTTTGTGGTAATATTTAAAGTTTTTTTTCGCATTATATAAATAAATAAATAAAAGAATTTCAGGAATACTGTTCTGTACCACCACATAATTTATTAGGTGTTTCTTACACAGGGTCTCCACCTGAGATAAGATATAAGATTTTTATATTAGCAAACGTCAAATTCAATCGCAGAGAGTATTATCTTACGTGTAGACTCTCAAATAGTGTTAGTATTAATATTATAATAAATGTTATGAGACAGTTGTTATGAGAAATCTTATAACAACTATCTTATAAGATGCGCTGTCAAAAATACACATACATACATACATATAAATTAATAATAAGACGCTATCATTAAAATGTTTAATTTTTAAAGTGAAAATAGTTTAATTCTTGTGAAAAGTGCTTAAAAACAATATTAAACACTAAAAACAGAGAAAAACATAGAAAAGAATCAAAAACGACACAAGTTTACTGTACGAAAATCAGTAAATTATGAAATCTTATAAGATACATGTTCCCCTTGTTTAAGATTAAGATTAACATGAAGAAATGTGCTCTCTCATTCTGCCGACTTTCTCTCACATATTATATCAGATATTATCTCAGGTGGAGACCCTGTGTTATAGAATAAGGTCTTCTTTGGACAGAGATATGTATTTTAAGTATAATAGAACACTTTGATTTGATACTGTAATTTGCATCATGTTTTTACAAAGCCCATGGTATAAGAGCTGCAGAACTTTCAGAAAGTATGGGTTAGTTCCTAAACGTCAGTTGCAGATAAAAACGCTTTTTTGCATTCACAATCCAATCGTGAAGAATTTTACAATGGTATCTTTCCCAAAGTGCACCAAAAAAGCTTACAACGAGTAAACAATAAGAAAATTATGCATTGTTAATCTCCTTGATACAGTTTTTACTTTGTCTGCAAAGTATAAGGATGTTTTGGAGCCTATGTCTTATAAAGTTAATAACTATGGGGGGATTCACAAGGTGTCATAAAGTCATATGTCTTAAAATAATAACATGAAAAAACACGACTGTTGTGAGCAACCCCTCATAATTTAATGTGCTATTAATTACGACAGCACAATAAACATAGCAAGCAACGTTCTATTTATTTAAGACACTTTTTGTTTACAAATCAACAACAATATTTTTAAACCATTCATTCAGTCGGTCGTGCTCGATGAGAAAAGACGTGTTTCTTTTAACTCCGCATACGGTTCTTTTTTTTAACATAAATTAATTAATAATATCAGTGTAACAAGCGAATTTGGACGCTCAATATAAAAGTGAACAAAAGAATAATTATAAAAAAATTAAGAAAAAAAAATACAAGTAAAAAAAAATATACTTACATATGTATGTATGTACGTACGCACATACATACTTGCAAATAATCTGTGCAAAAAAATATTTATTCTTTTTTTCTTTTATTATCTCGGTGTAACAACATTATACATAATAAAAAGAGCACAGTCAACAAAAAAAATAAAAACAAAAAAATAAAAAAACGGTGAAAAAAACAAAAACAACTCTATATGAGTAATAACAATGAAACAACAACAAAAGTAAATGATATTCATGCTAGTGAAAGCAATGTAGAAATAAACACAACAACAGAAAACAATACAAGCGTTACCGCTGTTACCATAATCCCAAACATAGACGCAATGTTAAACAAACAAGAAAAAAGTTGTCAAAAACCACAAGTGCAAGTTGGTATGGATAGGTATATAACAGTGCTTAAACGTGGTCGCAGCCCTGCCTCTTCAGCTGTTGCCTCTGCCTCGAAAGTTCCATCTTTTGATAGAATAAACTCGCAAAATCGTTTTGCAATTCTGGAGGATGAATCTTCTGAAACACCCAACGTCATAAAATCGTCGAAGCCACCCCCGATATATCTTAGAGAGCAAAACTCAAGTGAGCTAATAAAAAGTTTAATATCGGTGATAGGTGAAAATTCGTTTTACGTAGCTGCAATCAAGCGTGGTAATATTAACGAAACAAAAATACAGATTAATAATGAGAATGATTTTCGTAAATTAATTAATAAGTTTGAAGCACTTAAAAAAAGCTTCTATACTTACCAGCTGAAAAGCAGCAAAGGTCTGCAGGTTGTGATAAAGGGCATTGACTCATGCGTGGACCCAGACGAAATAAAAACATTTTTAGAAGAAAAGGGTTTCAAAATTAAAAATGTTACAAATATTGAAAATATGGAAAAAAAACCCCAACCACTATTTCGAGTGGAGTTAGAGCCCGGCGACGTTAAGCTAAAAAAAAATGAAACGCATCCCATTTACAGCTTAAAATACATCCTGTACAGGAAAATAACGATAGAAGAGCCGCACAAAAGAAATGGGCCTGTTCAGTGTTTAAACTGCCAAGAATTTGGTCATACTAGGGCATACTGCTATTTACCCCCTGTTTGTGTCGTATGTGGAGAACTACATGGTACCGTTCAGTGTGATACGTCAAAAAATGACCCTAATGTAAAAAAATGTAGCAACTGTGGTGGTAATCACACTGCCAACTATAGAGGATGTCCGGTATATTCTATTGTCAAGCGTTCTGTTGGACAGAAACTTAATCCCCCTCAAACGCAGGCAACTTATCAAGAAAACACTAACGGCGTTCAAATACCGCAACCAAATAATAACAGAACCTCGTACGCTAATGTCTTAAAATCTAATCATATGCCATTGCAAGGTGATTTACCAAATAATGACGAAATTCCCACTTCTAATTTAACTCGGCTAGAAAAAACCATGGAAACATTAGTGCAAACCGTTAACAATTTTACCAACACAATGGGTAACATGATGCAAGAAATGTTAAGAATGCAATCGATGTTATTGCAAGCTGTACTAAATAAGCCATGAACTGTCTAAAAATTTGCTTTTGGAACGCAAACGGCATCCGCCAACATAAAAATGAACTAGAATACTTCCTTAAAAATAAACAAATCGATGTTATGATGGTTTCTGAAACTCATCTGACCTCGAGAAATACGTTTAAAATCAATGGTTATATATTATATGATACCAAGGACCCTCGAGGTAGAGCTTGTGGAGGTTCTGCCATTTTGATAAAAAACCGAGTAAAACACTACTTAATGTGTGATCATCGTGAAGATTATCTCCAAGCAACGACCATTTGCGTCGAGGAATTAAATCGAAACCTAGTTATTTCATCAATATATTCACCACCTAGATTTTCAATATCAGAAAGCCAATATAATAAATACTTCAAAGCATTAGGACCCTGCTTCCTGGCTGCTGGCGATTATAACGCTAAACATACTTTCTGGGGGTCACGACTTATTACGCCTAAGGGTCGTGTTTTGTTTAACACAATTCGTAAAATGGATCTAAATGTGATCGCGAGCGGTGAACCAACATATTGGCCTACTGATCAGCAAAAAGTTCCAGATGTCATAGATTTTGGAGTGGTTAAAAACATCCCCGCAGAAACGATTTATGTTGAGGCTTCCTTAGAATTATCTTCCGACCACACACCTACAATTGTTACTATAATGATTCCAAATAGAATCGTATCGCCGTCTGGGTACTTATCCAAATCACCCTCACAAATAAATTGGTTAAAATATAAAAAATATCTTAGTGCCCATTGCACAGAAAATATTCCGCTTAGCACACCGGAGAGCGTGGATCTCGCTATTGTTAATTTTGACAGTTATCTCAAACTAGCTGTTCAACATTCCAGCACAACCCTCAAAAAAACCAAAAACAATATCATATATTCTGTAGATGTCGAGCGTCTATTGACTGAAAAAAGGAGAGTTCGAAGAGAGTGGCAATTGCACAGATCCCCCCAACTTAAGACTTTATTAAAAGACTGCACAAAAAGGCTAAGAAAGTTACTGCAGTCCCAAAAAACTGCATCCTTTGAAAAATATCTTAAGGAACTTGATGCAACTCCACAATCAGACTACTCATTATGGCGTGCAGCTAGAAATCTTAAAAGACCAGTTATCACTAAACCACCATTAAGAAACTTAAACGGAAGTTGGGCAAGAAATGATATAGAAAAAGGAAATCTTTTTGTTAATCATTTGAAAACCGTATTTACCGCTCACACATCTCTCGATATGGCGGTCGAGTTACCACCTGTTGCTGTTAGAGCAGCTGTTCCACTAAGATTTGAGATAAGAGAAATCGAAAAGGCTATTCATGATTTAAACCCGAAGAAAGCCCCTGGTTTTGATAAGATCAGTAACAAAATGCTTTTGGAGCTACCCAGCATAGCAAAGAAAATTATTCTCTTTATTTTTAATGCTATTTTACGCCTTGAATACTACCCTCAGGAATGGAAAGTATCATTAGTTACCATGATACCTAAATCAGGAAAGGATCCAACAAAAGTTGAGTCATATAGACCTATAAGCTTATTGTCTAATATATCAAAGCTGTTTGAGAAGCTGTTAGTGTCAAAATTAACCCCAATTTTAAATGTAAATAGATGTATTCCAAACCATCAATTCGGCTTTAGAAGAGAACATAGCACAATTGAACAAACCCATCGTATAGTAAACGCCATAAGAAAAACCTTTGAAGAAAAAAAATATTGTTCCGCCCTCTTCATCGATGTTTCTCAAGCTTTTGATAAAGTCTGGCATGAAGGCTTATTACATAAATTGAAGCTAAATTTACCAGTAAACACACACAAGCTGTTAGAAAGCTACTTAGTCGGTCGAAAGTTTATTATTAAAGAAGGTGCTTTTATAAGTTCTCCTCAGCCAATTGACGCTGGAGTCCCTCAGGGAAGCATCATGGGCCCACTGTTATACCTAATATATACCTCAGACATGCCAACAAACAACCACACCCTAACTTCAACATTTGCTGATGATACAGCTTTTTTAAGCGTGCACGAAAACTGTCATGAAGCTTCTCGCTACTTGCAGGATCATATATTTGAACTGGAAAAGTGGTTAAAACAATGGAGAATAAAGGTTAATGAGCAAAAATGCGTACATATAACATTCACCTTGCGTCGGGAGTCATGTTCCCCTATTAAAATCAATAATCAATTAGTGCCCCAACAATCGCATGTAAAATATCTCGGAATTCATCTAGATCGGCGTTTAACATGGAAATGCCATATAGAAGCAAAACTAACACAAATGAAACTAAAAGCAATTCAACTTAATTGGCTTATTGGAAGAAACTCTGTTCTTAGTCTCGATTGTAAACTTCTACTTTACAACTCTATCTTAAAACCAATTTGGTGCTACGGTATTCAGTTATGGGGCACTGCCTCGGCTTCTAATATCGAAAAAATTCAAAGGCGACAAAATAAACTTCTTCGAATAATCACAGCCGCTCCCTGGTATGTTAAAAACTCAAATATTCACAAGGATCTCAATGTGCCGTTAGTAAAAACTATTATTACGAACTATGCAGTAAAATATTTAAAAAGACTTGAGTCGCACCCAAATCCACTAGCTCGAAATATTTTAAATTACAGCGGCCACTCTAGATTAAGGAGAAGAGATACAGCAGGACTCATCAGACAAGAAGAGCGCTAAACATCTACATATGTGAACAGAAACCGTGAAGAGAAAAATTTTCGTCTAGCATTGGCAGGACAAAAATAAAGTATTAGTATAAGATTTGATTAATTATTGTTAGTTCATATTTAATATATGAAGATTCAATAAATAAATAATGAAAAAAAAAAAAAAAAAAAAAAAAACCATTGTAAAATGTTAGAACATTATGACAATAAACCATGATAGCACACTTGTGAATACCCCATTTGTATTTTAAAAAATATGTACGAACTTTAGTTAACAAATTGTGATTAATTTTTTTCTATTGGTTTGTGTATGTACTATTATATATTATCAATGAATAATTCTAGTTTATAAGCGTTATTAACTGAATTTGTTATACCATTTGTTTCAGTTACATTTTTGATTTTATTATTAATTGCACATTAGAAGAAAGAAAAAAATAGATAATAGCTTTTATTCGATAAAAATTATACTTTATGTCAAAAATACATATACATACATATATATGTATATATGAATGTACATACATACATTTCCATTATGATGCACCGTATCAAAATACATGTTTCTTCAAAAATGTACTCTTCTACAATTAAAAATAACGTTTTTGTCAACAAAATTCTAAAAGGCGTTAGTGCAAGCGCCTATCGATAAATAATAATAACAAACACAAAAACAAGGAAGTTTTGTATTTTTAATTTTGTTTATCAGCAATAAGTTTGCCTTTGTTGTTTTAATAAGAGATTAACTTTAATTTTTTCAAAAAAAAGTTTCTCTTTAATTTTTTGCTTCTCCAGTAAAATTTTTTCAATGTAACTTAGGGCTTTTTTTAAATTATATAACGATATATTTGTTTTTAAGCATTTTAAAAATTTGGTTGGTTTCAACCAAATTTGGTCGGATAAACGGCAACCTGCCCTACAAGAAATGCATAACCAAAACTAAAAAAAAAAACAATTTACTAACACACTTGCAACAATTTTACATTTGTTAGAGTGGAACAAATAACACAACCCAAATAATGCCAATTTTTTAATATTATTTTTTCACACTCGTGGCCTGTCGATACTTGCATATTAAAGTAAAGGAGGGCGTACTGATGGCGGCTCCAGAAAACGTGGTGTTTAATTTTCTGGAAATAACAGGCCATGTACGAAACAGTCGTCTTAAAAGAAGTGGTCTTCCAACAGGTAGCGGTCATTCGGGTGGTTGCTTTGGCCGGGATACTCGTTAAAGATTTGGTGGTGATAATTAAGGAGCAAATTATACCAAATATTTAAAATCCTGATGACTTTTCTAGTATGTATGCATGTATGTATTCGGCTTTTTAGTCACAAGTTTTGAACAAAATAATGTTTCTTTATATGATCTACGAGAAATTAATTGGTAATGAGTACGTTTCCTCCATTACAAAAGAACTTTTATAAATAAGATCCCATAACGAAATCCAGACCCATGTGAGAAAGGAGCGTTATAGAGCAACCAAGGAAATGACGTTACGTGGTCCCGCACCCACACCTATTATATACTTTAATGAAACCTGCTTGATTATATTTTTTTAATAAAAACTATTTTAAAACTAAAATAAAACAAAAACATTATTGTATAAAGGTTAGTACTAACCAATTTTTACGCTATGAATAACTAGTTAGTGCTAACCTATATTTACGTTATGACTAACTAGTTAGTGTTAACCATTATTTACGCGATTACTAACTAATATAAAGCATAGTAGTAAGCAGTACAGATATATGTTCCGTAGTCGAGTGGAATTAATTAGTTAGAAAGAGAGGCAAAATCACATGTACACAAGAGTTTCGGTTAGTTTTTTCATTTTACTCTTAATAAACTAATAGAAACTTTATCCAATATAGTGGTCAAAACTACTGGTCATTTTACTAGTAAAATGACCAGTAGTCTTCTTGCAGGGTGGTGTAGTTACGTTTTGAAATACGAATTTTTTTATATTCCCCATATTTGAATTAGGGATGATACCGATATCATATCGACGATATTTCACTGTCGATACGCCGATACTTTTTTATAATTTTTTTTAACAAACAACTCAATTTTCAATGCTTATTTTTTGCATAACAACTAATTTTTAAAAAATTAAACAGAACCATTAAATGTTTCTTTTAATTCCACGCGTTAATTTTTTCCTTTTTTCGAGACGCATACGAAAGTAATCCTACTTCATACTTTTGATACGTATGTATATGCATTTTACGCGTTTGCTGTGTAAGTTGTCAATAAAATACACTACGACTTTTTGGACTGATGCTTAAACACATTGAACGCTTGGTGTGGACCTGCAGCATCAGCCGTCTTAATTTATTAGTTTTAATACTTATATGGGGTATTCACAAGGTGTGCTATCATGGTTTATTGTCATAATGTTCCAACATTTTACAATGGTTTAAAAAAATTGTTGTTGGTTTGTAAACAAAAAGTGTCTTAAATAAATAGAACGTTGCTTGCTATGTTTATTGTGCTGTCGTAATTAGTAGCACATTAAATTATGAGGGGTTGCTCACAACAGTCGTATTTTTTCATGTTATTATTTTAAGACTTATGACTTTATGACACCTTGTGAATCCCCCAATAATCTCTTACACTTACACTGCTTTTTTCTTAAATCAAATATTTGTTTTGAAAATCTTATCAAAAAGACGTATCGTTACTTCCCTAGTTATCAATACACAACATCCGATCTAATCTGGGCGGAATTAGAGAAGTGCGCGTGACACACAATAGATTTCTTTGTATTTAAAGAATTGTCCAAATTTATAACATCTGTCAAAAAGTTGGTAGGAGTGGATAAATGGGCGTGACGCCTACCTTAAAAAGGCAAAAGAGATTTTTCTATATATAGAGAACGGAAAAATCAAACGTTTCAAAATTTGAAACAAAGGGCTTGGTTATCAATCCGCGACAATGGCTAAAAGGTGGGAGGGATTACATAAGTGGGCGTGGCACAAAACGAATTCTCTAAATCTAAGGAACGAGAATTGTAAAATTGTTCAAATTTTAGAACAAATAAAATGGTAATAAATTTACGAAAAGTAAAGGGATTGGAGAAGTGGGCGTGCCACAAACTAGAACTCAGTAAATCTAGAATACGACAAAAGGTACAATTTACACATTAGGAAAAAAATATCTTTTTTATAAATGAACAACATATGTATGTTAGAAAGTACTGCAGACTTTTTCGGGACACCTTCAATACAAAGACAATATAGATTTCTGTATAACTGGAGAATGGTAACAGTAAGAGTATTCAAACTTGGTACAAATAGCTTCGTTGATGCGCGAGAACAGTATTTTATTTTAATGAGGGTAGAGAAGCGCACTGGGTTAAGCTAGTACTATAGTATACAAATCAGGTATACATTTGTTTGTTGGTTCCGCAATCATGCCTGAACGGCTCAACCGATTTTGATGAAATTTTCTATTAAGATGAATGTTAAAACGAAATGTTATAGTGGACCATGAAGGGACAAAATTGTCAAAAGAGGGCAAAAATGGATCCGAAATGAAAAATCGGGTTTTCAGGGGGTATAAGTGGGTAAAAAGGGGAATTAAGGGTACTCTTTATTAAACTCATTTGGACTGTAAAAATTTAAAAGGTTGTTTTATGATAGCTTAAAGTTTACTGTATAAAGAATCTGTTTACTTTCAGGAAATCGGTAAAGAAAAAACAAAATGTCGGAAATAGCATGATAACGTTAAAAAATTACACATAATGATAAAACAATTAAAACTAATGAAATAATAATTAAAAAAAACCCTTTACCAACACTTTTTTATATATATGAAACATCCTATTGTAAGGTATTTGACATTTCACTAAGTTGCCAACTAAAATAAATGTCAATTATAGAATAAAATTCAAACGCCTAACATCAACAACAACTCCAACCGCGAAAGTGACGCTTAAAGGTACAAAAGTTAAAAAAATTGCAGTATTTTTAAATTACTTAGTTAAAAATCCCTTTACATAATTTATAAAAATGACGGAATGTATTTCTGATAAATTTGACAAGTTCAAAGAGGTTTATGTGATGGAAAAGCATCGTGTTGATAGTTTTAAAAAGTGGCCTTATGATGAGAATTCATCTTGCAGTATATCAAAAATGGCTGAAGCTGGTTTTTACTGGACAGGTAACAATAACAAAGAGGAGGATGATGCCGCTACATGTTTCGTCTGTGGCAAACAATTGCACGGTTGGGATCCCACTGATGATCCATGGAAAGAACATATGAAACATGCACCTCAATGTCAATTTGTAAAATATGGTCATAAAGAGAATGAACTGACGGTAGGAAGTTATTATTATTGTTTGTTGTATTTTTTTCCTTTATTTTGTTATAACTTTTTATTTCAAAGGTGGAAGAATTTTTAAATATTGTCTGTGGTGTTCTTCGAAATAAGTTGATGAAATCTATGAATGCGGTTAAGACACAATTCAATGTTGTGGCCTCTGCGGAGTTAGAGAAATATTTAACAGAAAAAAAAAATCGGAATCTGCATACAAATTAGTTTTAGTTGATATAAGTTTAGTATTAGATATTCATTTGCTATATTTTTAAATAAAATATAAACGTAAATCAAAATGTTTTCATTGGTGCTGAACAAGAGATAATTTTTTAAGCGAACAATTTTTGTTCTATCGAAGATATAACAATTCATTTCAAAATATAATAATGCGATAATAGGTATTAATATATTTTATTTAATCAACACCAAAGTGGCTTAAAACTTTATACGACATTTAATCCTTAAAGCATAGGCACGTACGTATTTAATTTTTTTTTTTTTTTGAGGAAAAGAAGAGAAGAAATAAAATATACTAATTAGTTGGGAAGTTTTATATATATATACATACATATATGCATACATACATATATATTGACATGAGCATTAAAATTGTATGGATATATCCGTCTACCTATCCATAGATGCAATTTGGTTAAATACATCAAATCAATAAGAATTCTGATTTCATTTTTCTTTCGAAATTTTAGATATTTTTTATTTACAAATATCAAAATTCTATTACTCAGACTCAGTAAGGATTAGTCACATCTTTGTAAACAACAAATTAAAAGTAAATTGCTCGACATATTTAAATTATTATTATTGCGAACTCCACGGTTGGGAGATAATTGTATGGCAAGATATCCCAAATCTGTTTTAAGACAGTGTCAGAAAATGGAAACTGCGAGTATTATTTTTGCAAGTGGAAATAATGTTATTGAAGGGTAAAAGCAATAACAAGAATTTTATTTTATTATGTTGTTTTAAGTTATTAAAATTAATTAAAATTTTGCAAAATTAAACTTTTGTTTTCTCTTTTCACGCATTTACATATGCATATCAGGGATGGAAACTATGGTGCAGTTCTACTATATTTTTTTGATACATTGGTGGCTATCTTTAAAAAATATTTGTTTTCTAAATATATATATTAAAATATGAGCCAAAGATATATAATTTGTACCGTCATAGTCTCAAAATTGCATTTTGTTATCAGAGTTGGTACAAAAACCGAAACCCCATTTTCCATCCCTGATACGTATATATTTGCAGCGTTGCCAATAGAAAAAGGTCTCTGACAATGATGCTCTGTAACATTGCTTTTAGTTCATCCCACAATCATGGCTGCCAAATTTGACGATTTTGGGGTCCATAAGTCTACATTCACACGTTTCATCTTTTGATGCTCAACTCTTGTGTTTTAAGGAGAGGGAAGCAAGAAGAAAAGGGGTTGGTACGGAGATGCCTGTACTTGGGCAGTACGCTTTGTGTTCTCATTCATAGGTATATGCACAACAATGGCTGCATGTAATTTGTTTCTCTTTGGTTCGCTTTGAATATAAGTGTTGTTGTTTTGAAGCAAAAAAAGTTTAAACCGGTTGCTGCGTGTGAACGTAATGGCATCTTCAAAAGGGAATTTAAAAGAAGTTTAGCATTAAAAGATGAAACGTGTAAATTGAGACTAAATGGCCCATTGCCGATTTGACGATTTATACCCTAAATTTGACGATTTATTAAATGGCAAATGTTGTACTAATTTACAAGTTTATTTGGTTGCCACTTTTTAAGGGCATAATAAACCACACAAATAGCTTGGCAAACATGTCACAATTTTACGTTTGTACAAATATTTTGTGTTGTTAATTGGGGTGTTTGCTGTTTGGACAAACATTTGAAGCAATGTTTGTAGAAATATTAAAAATTTTTAATATTTGGCAGACATGTTGGATATTTGTCAAACTTTTTGTTGAGTCTAGTGCTAAAAGTAATCATTTCAGCGAAAACTTTGCAGAGTAAAGAGGTAGAAGAAGAAGCATAAAATAATTTTTAGCGTAAATTGTAATTTTTTAATAGCATTGTTTGCCCCAAAACAGCTCGTTGTTAGAGTACTCTTTACTCCAAAATTTTTTTTTTTTTTTCATTTATATTTTTCTCCGTTTTAAACAACCAGCGAGCCAAATTGCCGCAACACAATCGTCGTCTGCATTCAATGAAAATGAAACAAAAATGAAAAATTGATGTTTGTACGAAATATGATTGTGTTGTTTATAGGCAAACAGAAGCAAAAACAAAGTACATGTTTGCCAAGCAATTTGTGTGGTTTATTATGCCCTTTACTGTCACGTGTAAGCACTTCATAATACAAACATAATAGTTAACACTTGGGATTCTGGTAATATATCCATTATTTAACCATTTTTTTTAGCACTGAAACAGAATTTCTGATGAGTAAAATCGGTGTTCGATATCTCTCAGTTCATGTGGCATCCAATTTTCGTACTTTTTAATGAATGATTAAATATCTTATTTAAGTCACATCTCTTATTCTACGTTCTTAATTTTTGTGGCAAATTCGAATCATTATGAATCGCTTATTAATCTTGTAACTATGAAAATCATACCCAATACAAGACAAGCAAAGTGTTCTGTTGACAAGCTTCAATAATTGACTTATATATACTATCAAAATGATTTTCAAATATTTTCCTAGTTTTAATTATCAAAACCTTAATTTTTCATATATATAAAACACTTGCCGCTCTTATTTAAGTTGCTCTGTAAAAGGAGTTAAAACCTGCATTTCTAGTCAATAGGAGTGAGAACAACGGTTTTATTTTTAACGATTTTTTTAGACAAGTACTACATACATATGTATGATTTTATTTTTTATTTCAGATTATACAAACAGTAAATAGCTAAAAATTTTCAAAAAATAGCAAAAGTTAGTGTTATTTTACAGGGACGATTTTTGTGACGATTTAAGTAAGTAAATTTGACGATTTGTTTTGCCAAATTTGCCGATTTTCGATACATTTTATCTGGCAGCTATGCCCACGATAGCAAAGTATTCATGATAGTAAAGTTACCCACACACGAGGCAGCATTTGTCGAAACATGGTAATGTGTAAAAACAGGCCCAAGGCGAATTTAAAAAGGTAAGTGCAACTCGGCAGCCGTTTATTAGCTGTCTCCACGGCGAACTGCAGATATAATTGCCTGCCGTCAAAATATACCTTTGTTTATGTTTTGCGCCAAAGGAACCGAAACAATTTCTGAGAAAAATGTTTGACTGGGTCAGCAGTTTTTGACAACAAGCAATTAAATTGAAAAAACAAAATACATGTGGCTTTTTGTAGTTGTAGAGTTGCACTTACCTTCTTAAACTCGCCTTGAACTGGCCTCTACAATCAACACAAATTGCGTGATCAAATAAAAGATAAGAAAACACAAATCACCTTAAACAAAAGCATTCGTTCAACTTGTTTTGTACAAACGACATGTGGAAAAATGATATAGAATGAGAAAAATCATGTAAAAGCATAATGCATTGAGTAAGAGACAATACGGATACAAAATTTGACAAGCGGTCGGTAAATGTTCATTTTCTAAATCATTTTGTGTGTATTTTAACTGTATATATTGAAGGTGGTAACATTTTTAAAAAAACAACTTAAATCAACTCAGCAATGTTCATGTTGTTTTTGTAAATATTGTAAAACTGTAACCAAGTTGAATTAATTTTTCAGGTGGCGTTGAAAGCACAGCTTAGCTACTTTTTTTCTTACTTAGAGAGAGAAATGTCAAAAGTTGCTTGTTGGTTTGGCATATCGATCAACGAAAGCAACAAAAAAAAAATACATTGCTGTGTTTTTGGTGTTGTTACTTCTTGTAGTATCGACACCAACGTATAGATAAATTCGCCATGACTGTAACCATGGTACAGGGTAAGTTCGCAAATGCATCACTGCGTTGCATCAGTGATTTCAAATGTTTATATATATTTTAATGAAGTAGATATGGACCAAAAAATTGTCAAATACTCCACCAAAATAATAGTCACACTATAAAAAAAATTATAATAACTTTTTTATCTGCAATTAAAAAAGTTTGCTTCTCTGATGAAGCGCAGTGATGCATTTACCAACGCACCCACAACTACACAAGGTAGACTCACTGCTACAACAAGTACAACAAGACAAAAACAACAGGCAATTTGTTTTTGTATTTTCTACCGAGATGTCAAAAAAGAGCAACACTGTACCTTCAGCAACACTAAATAAAACACAAATTGAAAAAAGCAAAACGCGTGAAAGAAAAAATTGCGCGTGCTAACTTTACGTAAACAAACATGAAAAAATGTAAGCAAACATCAAAATGTTTTGACATTTGGGGTTTAACTGGGTTAAACAGCTGACAAACATCTGCGCCAACGAGTCTACAGATGTTTGTAGACTTGTTGGCCTGTAACCATCTGCTTATTTGTTATTAACTCAGCTGTTTAGTATCTTTGTTTTTATTTTACTTAAACCATGGCCTATCCAATAGGTCTGCGCAAGGAGAAAGATGTTTATTTTACTTTTTCCCTTATGTTGTCAAAAGTTGTTTACATTTTTCTTATACATACATGTATATTTTTGTTTTATTTTTTTTTGTCACACATACATGCATACAAAACACTTTTTCCTTTTGTTTTCCCTATATAGTAGTAAGATTTTGACAACCGTGAGGAATTTTACATAAACAAAATGCCAGTTATTTTTTGTATTGTTGTAGCGGTAATCAGATCTATTGGATAGGCCTTGACTTATACCATCCCTGTAAACATGAAAAATATTTGCATCAGATTTTTATTATTATTTTTTTTTTTTTTTTATTTTAAACACAGAGAATTTCATAATATTTTGATTCTACAAAGTATGTTGTATAATGTTATTTATTTACTCAAATATTATACATTCGCGTTGTGGTAAATAAATCTCAACTAAATAAATTTGTGTTCAAGGCGAATTCATGTCAAAGGTGGTTGCTACTACAACAAGTACAACACGCAAAATCACCCGTTTCGTGGCATATCTGTTTAGAAATCTGTGTTTTTAATTCACCATAAAACTTTGCTACTGTTTCACTCACACCCCGTCACAATATAAAATATCATGATAAACTATTTTCACAATGTCAAAATAATTTCTTGACAGACTGTATCTATATAAAATGACAACTTGGTTAAACAAATACAATTGATAATTAATTATTTAAAAAAAAAACAAAATAAAAATGGTTTAAAAATGACTACTGACAACTTTATGGAAGAGGCTTTTAAGGAAGCTCGTCTGGCTCTTTCCGAAGGAGAGGTACCAGTGGGTTGTGTTTTTATTTACAACGGTGCCATCATAGCTCGTGGTGGCAATCAAGTTAATGCCACAAAAAACGCAACACGACATGCGGAATTCATTTGCATTGATCAAGTTTTAGATTACTGTTCCAAAAATAATTTAGATTATTCTAAAGTGTTTGCACACGTATCTGTGGTTGTAACTGTGGAACCGTGTATAATGTGTTCAGCGGCACTGCACGATCTTAAAGTTAACGAAATTATTTATGGTTGTGCTAACGACCGTTTTGGTGGGAAGACAGTTGTTGATGTACCAAATGTAGTCGGTCACCGAATAGACATTAAAGGTGGTTTAAGGGCCGACGAAGCTATGGAGTTGCTTAAAGATTTCTACAAAGGTGAAAATCCATCCGCACCAGTGGCGAAAAGTAAACGGTGATATTCATTTAATTGTTAAGCTATATTAATAAGTTTATTAATAAGTTATTTGAAAAAAAATTTAGTTTTGCTAACAAATTGCTTAAAAGCCTGCATCCTACTTACTTATATAATATATGTGAAAGTTTAGATATTTGGGTGTTTAGGAGTTTGTTAGTTTGTGGATCAATCACGTAAAAACTGATTATTGGATTTGGATGAAATTTGGTAGACGAATAGCATATGGAAGAAAATCCATAATTGGGCGAAAAAATCATATTTTGAAGAGAATAATCTTCAAACTCTTTAATTTAAACATTTTATTACAAAGGCAAAATACATTAATAAATATGTATGAATAAAAGTATTTATACAAAATTAAATATGTTTCAGTTGTGGTTATAGTTCAATTTTCAATAAAAAAAATTTTAAAACACATTTGAAATCCATTTTAATTTTATAAATAAGACGGTAAAAATGTCTATATAAGTAAATAAAAAGTTTCATTGAAAGTAATAGGGCGGAAATTTACAATCGGTGTAACTCATCAATCTTATACCATTTATAGAGTTTTCTATTATAAGATAAGTGATAAGATATGTATAAAAAAGAACACGGATAAAAATAAAAATTGTCTCTAATCACCAAATTCGTTCCAAACCCATAGAATCAAGCCAACAATTTGTTGATTTTGCACCTACTGTGAACTCGCGATAATGTGAACTAATAAAAACCAAGGTAGCTCGCATAATCGAATTTATTCACATTTTCGATCGTAAAAAATTGTAGCACCATACTGTGTTTTTTGCTTAAAAAAGTTTATGTTTACAGCTAAATCTGGCATTAGTCATGGCCAAAAAATGCGAAAAATGTTTTTTAAAAATGCTAAAAATAATGATAACATTTTTTTTAAGATATTTGTTAAAAATGTTTTACAACTATGAAATTTTATTCGTCACTTAATACATTTTAGTGACTTATTTTTTAACGAAATTGAAATAAATGGTAAATTTAAACAAGTGGGTCTAGGTAAAACGTCAGATACATATAATTATATAGCACAGCTAGTTGAGATTAAATTTAGAGCCCGCAAACCTCTGATACATTCAAAATTTAAACGATTTTATTCCTATGCTATACAAAATTGTTTAGATCATTAAATTTCATTAATTATATTCTCATTACTTCGGCCTTTTTCTATTAAATATTATATTTTCATATATTTTTTTAAGCTTTAGGTCACCTTTTTTTAAAAAATCAGTAATATTGTTTAGTTTCAATATTTCGATATCCGTTGGAAATCTTCTTCAGGAAATCTTGTTTTTTAAGATTTCAAACAGAAATCGAAATATTGAAAAATAAACAATACTTTAATTAATTTTTAAAAAAAAAGTGTCGTAAAGCTTGAAAAAATATATCATCAAATTTCTTATAGTTTAAGAAATGTTTAAGTTTTAAAAAATTTATGTTTTCAGCAGTTTGGAGCAGTGAATTTTAGAACAGTGAATTTTAGATCACAAAATTTCATGACATTCTTTATGACAAATTTTACCACAATATCTATATCTGCTACGGTTTTAGGCGTATTCAGTTAATTTCCGAGATGGGGCTTTATGTGGGGCTTACGGTAAATTATGGACCGATCATCACGAAGTTTATTAGTATGATTTATAGTCCTATAAAACTGTAAAGTATTAAATAGCCTTATTTATTACGGTTTTAGGCGTACTTAACCGATTTCCGAGAGAACGCTTTATATGGGGCCTAGGGTATATTATAGACCGATCTTTAAGAAATATATATCAGTGTGATTTCAAGTCCTATAAAACTATGATGTACTAAATTTTTATTATGATAGCATTTTTTATTACGGTTTTAGGCGTAATAATTTGCTTCCCGAGAGAAGGGTTTATATGGGGCCTGTAGTAAATCATGGATCTTCACGAAATTTACCAGTTTTTTTTACCAATTTTATTATAATAACATTATTTATTACGGTTTTAGGCGTACAAAACTGTTTTCCGGCAGTACTTTTTATATGGGGCCTAGGGTAGATTATAGATCGATCTTAATGAAATTCGGCAGTGTGATTTATAGTCTTATAAAACTGATGTGCTAAATTTTATTATGATATCATTATATATTACGATTTTAGACGTTCTTAACTGTTTCCGAGAGAAAGCTTTATATAGGGTCAATCCAATGGTAATTTATGGACCGATCTGCACGAAATTTAGCAGTGTAATTTCTAGTCCTATTAAAATGTGACGCACTAAATTTAATGGCAATAGCATTTTTAAATACAATAGGCGTTCTAAACTATTTCCGAGAGTAAGCTTTATATGGGGTCAATGGTAATTTATGGACCGATCTGAACGAAATTTGGCAGTGTGGTTTCTAGGCCTTTATATAGCATTATTAAATACGGTTTAAGGCATACTAGACTGTTTTTCTTCAGTATTATTCCGTGCATTATTCCACCATTTATTTTAGATTTTGTAACAAAATAATAAATTTTTTTAGGGTGGTGGTTCCACATTTTGATTCATAACACTGATCCTACTGAACCGATGTTGCTGGATTTCAATCCCAAACTGCTGCAGACGGACACTCAGACGGACATGAATAAATCGAGTTAGAATTACTCAAGGTGCTAGAATATGTATACTTTATTGGGTCTTAGATGTATTATAAAAAAATTTCACACGAAATATTATTCAGGTTTTTTTCTGCATTGTAATGTAAATTTATTGGCCTAATTAGGCTTGTTATATTACTGGTTGAAATAAATAAATGACAAACTTAGTATACCCTCATTCACCACTAGTGGTGTAAAGGGTATAAAAATAGGTGTTCACATTACTGGATAGTTCACATTACCGATAGCTCACTGTATATCCAAAGAGATTATATAGATTACTAAAAATTGTGAGTATACTTTTTTAATAAATGATATTTTTAATTGAAAAAATGATCAAAAAAGTTTGCCATTTCAAACAATTTGATTTAACTAAATATTACTCCGGTTCGACAATTACCAACAACAATTCTACAAGTTTAAGTTATTTTATTTTAAACGAAGAAATCAATTAAGATTTATTGTTATTTAATTAATATTTTAATTAAAAATATATTTCAAAACAACTAAAATGTTAATTAAATCAAATTATATTTTAAATTTCCTTTCAAATAAAAAATAATTGATTCAATTATCACATTAATTAAATTGAAATACTTTTTAAACAATTTTTTTAATTGATAAAAATCTTCTGATAATTTTTTCTGTATAATTTTATAATAATAATTTTACTCTCTATTGCGATGCGAATACAATTTTAATGCGAAAACTAAATGCCAACTGGTTGTGCTCTGTGACTTGGTAATCTCTTTCACTTTCGCAACATTGTTTGAAAATGAAACAATACTGACAATAAAAATTAAAGATGGCGCAGATTGACAGAAAGGAAATGTCAAAATATAAAAAAATGTTAAATTGGAAAATTTAACTAAAATAAAAAAAGATGCTAAAGACAAATTCGCTAACGCATCAAGATTTTGGCTTGGGACCTATGACGATCATATATCATATGAGAGCTTAAAGTTCGTTATTTAATATTATACTATTTTTGATACGTGATCAAAGATATTTTGAAAAGTTGTTTTTTTTTAGAAAAACTCATTGAAAATATATGGATTTTTCGAAATAAATTCCTAATTGGCTTATTATTAAAATAATTTTTGTACGCCATTTAAAAGATAATTTTAAGTACTTTCAAATTATAATACTTTAAATACGATCTTAAACATTAAAGTTTGCAAACTAAAAGCTTCTTAGTTCCATTAGTACTAAATACTTGAACTTTTCTGTTTTTTAATATGGGGCATTATTTGTGAAGCGGACAGCCCAATAAACACATTTTGTTGGAATTCCTTTATATTTGGCATAACTATAGCTCTAGTAGATATGAGCGAGTGTGCGAAAAATTTTATATGATGTTTATTTGTCGAGTTATTTTAAGTAATTCTTATGGGAAATCGATTAATCTTTAAATTAAAAAAAATTTATTTGAAACAAAATTTTGTTTATCTGCAAAACCGGAAATGACTAATTTAAATCAAAGATTTTCTAACTTAGTCCTAATTTTTCTTTTTTTTTTTTAATTTTTAACCGAAATTAGCATATACATAGTGTCCTTATTATATTGTAAAAGTGTCATTGCGTGCTCGCAATTAGTTTAAAAGTTATGCAAATTTTTTTAAACTCGTGCATGTGTTTATTGCAATATTCGCTGCAATATTATTTTTACTGAACTTTACTGCATTTTAATAAATTGCGTTCGTGTACACAAAATACAGTAAATGAGAACACAAATTGAGAGCGTAAAGTGACAGTTCTTGACTGAGTACTTACAAATTTTTACTGCAGAAATTTTTGCAGTAAAATTTAGTAAAACAAAAAAAACATATGTTTCAAAAGGTAAACAAACAAAAGTAGCAAACAAAAAAATTTTTTAAATAAAACTAAAATAAAAACAAAAAATTAATTAATATTAATTAATTAAACTTGTTTGTGAAGAATTAATATGGCTAAATACCAACTTTTTAAACTTTGTTTTGTTATGTTAATTTTTTGGAGTTGTAAAAGTGTCAAGTACCCGGGTACTTAGAACAGCCCTTGTTTTTAAAGTTATCAATAGTAAAAAAAAGTATTCGTGTACTATTGATCAAATTTAGCCGGACACAAATTAGCAAATTCAAATAAAATAAGAAACAAACAAATATGAAAGATTACATAAAATAATTTTTTTGTATTTTCCAAAAATATTCGTGTTATAAAAAGTATTTAATCGAGTACCGATAAGAAAACGAGTTAAGTAGTCAAAAGTTGAAACATTTTTCAACACTCCAATTATGTTGCCTTTATTTTACGAATTTTTACAAATTTTGGGTTCGCGTAATTTTTTGGACAACAGCTTTTTGTGAGAGCAAATTATTAAGTTTACTCATTTACTGCATTTTACTGTAAAAGTACTCAAACGCACCTATTGTAACGTAAAAGACAGGAAATGACGATTATAAAATGAAAATTTTCTAGCTTCGACCTAATTTTTTAATTTTCTTTTTACCGAAATTAGCTTACGGCGTACTTATCATTCTGTGAACCTTTTGTTATGTGATCTCCATAAGTTTAAGAGCTATGCAAATTTATGTTTGCGCATATCCCACTGAGAATGATTTTATGCGCTTGTTTATTTAGGCTGGTTAGTTAAGTTTGTGTATTTATACAATATTATACGTCTCTCATAAATACATACATATGTTTTATACATATTTTCAAATTTAGATTTTTGTGTCCCACCCTTAACAAATTTAAATTAAATAAAATATAACATTATTATATAAAATATCACATTTAATAATGGATAGAGAATCAAACAATTTAGATATAACGGCGAATATTACGTCCATCACATGTACACAAGTGAATTGGCATGCATGACAAGCATTTTGAGCGTATACAATGTACACTGCACATATCTCTTTAAGGGGCAAACATTGTTGTTTTTACCTCTCTTATCAAAAGAGAGTTTTATCTTGTGGGACATGGAGATAATAACTTGTGTCGAAGACCTTTTGAAAATATTCCATAAAAAAGTACACTTAAGCTGGAGGCGAAAACAATGCGTGGATGCGAAAACGCGTGTTGCTCACTCCTGATGCATTCAAACTGTGTGAAGGGTATCAAAGATTCGGCACAGCCGAATATAAAACACTAACTAGTTTTCCTCAAAGTCTGATAACTTTTTACCCGTTAAGTTTAGCAAAAAATCATGTTATATAAGTTTACCAACATGCTTACAATACGGGACGGTAAGTTTCGGGTACAGAAACGTTCAAATTAAAGATTGTATATATATATGTACATATTTAGTTATTTTTTAATAAATATAAATTCTTACCTTAAATTTTTAACTTAATAATGCGTAGTTGATGATTGTTTCCGTAAACTTAAGATGATGAATTGTAATAAAAACGTAGATATTAGTCGACACACTTTTGATTTAACGATTAAATTTAATTTAACATTATATTTTTTTTATTTATGTATGTATGTATATATTTTTTAATATATACTTTTAAAATTTTAGGCTTTTATTATTAAATATTATTAAATTATTATTATATACATTTATGTATATATTATATTATTAAATTTAAATTTTAAGCCGATTTTTATTACCTATTTTTAATGACTTGTTAATGTTTAGTTTAAGATCTTGATAGATTACATCTTATTACCTTTATATTTTTTATTTATTTCTTATTTTATATTTTTTTATTTTAATTATATGTTAATATATATTTTATGTTGTTTTAACTGATTCGATAAGTTTAAAACAATTTTAAAAACGATATGTATTTTGCAGTGGGTTTGTCAGATATTAAATCCATATCTAATTTCTCATGTCTGTCAAAATTAACAAATACAGAAGGTTTATAATTTGTTGCTTTCACGCGTTCGTTTTTGTATTTTTAAGAATATGTGTAACTAAGTAAATAAAAAATGCATATATGCCGCCACAAACAAATGGCTTGCTGTCTTAATGTTAAAGGACATAATTTCAAGTTCGAGCAAAGTTATTTTGAAAAAACGTGTTTCAGGAGTAAAGGTAATAGTTTAATCCTTCAGATTAAAACATAATAGGTACATTAGTGTCACCAAAAAAGTAACAATGAAAAACCGAACGAAGATTTATTTGGAAATCATATATATGTATATAATATATATATATAAATATATATTAGGGTGGGTCGATTTGTAGGAACGCAAAAAAATCGCCCACGTGACAAGGAAAATCGTATTCTAGGGATCAAAATAAGAATCTTTGCCCAAGGAACCTCTAAAATTAATTCTGATGTTTCTTATTTTGACCCAAAAGTCAAATTTTGAAAAATCCCACTTTGGCCTATTTAGGGTACCACAATCGAGTCTAAATATATGACCGACCCCCATTAACTATGGAAGGCCGACCCACCCTGGTCACTTGGTCGATTTTTTAATCGAATGGCTCTAATATTTATATATATATAAATATACATATAAGCTAATCACAAGGGCGTTTAATTTCATGCATTCAAATAAATTTAAAATATATGTACTTTTAAAAAATAATATACCTAATATGCATTTATTATTTAAAGAAAAACTGACAAAACAAATACCGATACGATGTATTTTCTGTTTTTTAATTTTGCCACACATTTTAAGCGAAATTACGTTACTTTTACTTACAGACTTCAACTTTTTAATAGTAAAATTAAATATTATTGGCTGTACTAAAAATAAAAAACCAAATGCAGCGAATTGCTGTATTTCTTATGACAAGATATTTTCAATTGTATTAAAAAAACAAGAAAATTGCATCGAAAAAGTGTGTCTGTTAAAAACTTCTCTTATTAATAAGAAACTTCAGAAATTTTAAGTGAAGAACAAATTTTGAAATATTTTAAGTATAACGAACGAATTATTTGAAGATTGGAATCAATTGCAAAAAAATCTTCCAAATTATGCAAAGGAAAAAATAAAAACTGATTTCAATTAAAAAATTTGTGATATTAATTAAAAAATTTATGAAAGTAAACAAAGTAATAGTTTCAGTTAAACGTATTATTCACTTAATTAAACGTTAAATTCAATTGATTAAAGTTTAATAAACTAGATTCAATTTTTAATTAAAACTGACTTTAATTTTGATTAATGCTTTAATTGGTGAAAAAATAGCGAAAAGTTTTTCTGTGTGAAAAATAACATGGCAGATCATCGCAACATTGGAAATGTCACTTCAAGCATAAGAATAACTGCAATTCATAGTTTTAACAAAGTAAAACTTTGTCCCCAATTAAAAAAAAAAATACTTTATTAACTGCCCGTTCGCTGATATCGAACGTTAACGTTCGCAAAGAAAATTACATTTAAAACAAAAATAATTTTTGAAATTTTGTTTTTGTTTTAAATGTTATTTACTATGCGAACGTTAACGTTCGATATCGGCGAACGGGCAGTTAATTTTTGTTTAACAAGCAATTTTACACAAGAAAAGCTAATTTGAGTACACTGAATTCAATGGTGCTAGTCATTTTTCGATTTAGTGCTCGTATTCGCGATTGAAAACTAGTAAATTTATGTACCATAAAATGATATTTTTCCACTTTTGAGGTCATTGGACAATTTGAATCAATTCCACTCGTTAAATACAACTCTTTGATAATTTTTTCTTTAGAAAATTTTTTCCCCAGTTTTTTTTAATGAAATTTTTTTTTTAAAGCTTTAGTTAGCGAATCAGTTGTTTGTTAAACCATAATGAAGAAAAACCTTGCACCCGGCCAAAAGCCATGCAATTTGTCCTGCGATTTTTAAAACTAAAACAGAACAATTATGCGGGATATTTAAATACAGGATTTTGAAGTTAGGGATTTTAAAATTCGGGACTTTAAGTTTCGGGCATGTGACCTCGAACCAAATTTTCTAAGAAAACTATTTGTTTTTTTTTATTTTTATTATTTTTTGCGTTTTTTTTTACACTTTTGTATTTTTTTCTCTAAAATTATTCGCAAAATATTGGCGATATACGAATATTTACTTGAATTTGCAAATACGAAATTCTTAAAATAGGCGAACTCACAACACTTATTTTTACTTGTGTACGAATGTGTGTATGCAACAAGCTCGATAATTTTATAACATAAATATTTTACAAACATTAACCTTGAAAAGTGGTGCTCCACTGGCATATCTTTTACTCACAACACTTTCGCATGTACCACAGAAATAAATACATAAACTAAAACTTTAACCTTGAAAAAGGGTGCTCCGCTGCCACTTTGCGATGTACTTTTACAAAACACTTGCGCATGTAGTTGTGTCTTAATACTGAACGACACTGACTACCTACCACCACACAAACCGGTTAATAAACTATTAGATTTTATCAAATTTTTATAAACTGATTTAATGTAATAAGATTTTTATAGATTTAATTAATTATGTATTAACAATTTTCAATAAATTTTTCACAATTGTAAAATTTTTCACAAAACTCCCAAAGCTTAAAGCAGACGCGCGAAAATGCTACTGAAGTTGGCTTTATATCCAAACAACGAAAGAAGAAATGAATGGAAAAGGAAATCGTAAAACTTGCTAGAGAGGAAGAAAACTTTTATAAAATGGTTGTGAAATTAGATAAGTTGGCTAAGGGCTTTAAGGAGAGGTGAAAATAATAATACTAAAGACACATATTTAGGATTAATTTATGTTATAAACAGATTAGTTTTAAATACAAAAATGTTATTAATGCTTTAAGTTGGGTTCACCTAATGGTCTTTTCTTTTCTACAAACAAAAAAAAAATATAATAAAATAAAACACTTTTTTAAAAGGTACATGTATAAAATGTCTTGCCAACCCCGTAATAATGCTATTTGTTATTTGAGAACTAAACACAAGTTATCAAAAAGTGGAATGCCCTGTTTTTAACAGCTAACCAAAAGTTTGTTCTTTAACATTTTAAAAAAATAAATGCAAATTTGTTTAATACAAAACAGTTCATTGTAAGTAAAAATTAGATTTATAATTAGATTTGGCAAATCTAGTGGGCGCTTAAATAAAATAATTAATATTTCATCCTCATCAGATGACGAGGATGAATCCAATAATTGATTTATTGTCATTTCTGTAGTAATTAAGACTAATCCCGCACAAGAAAGAATCCAATTTGGTCAAGTCGTTTTCAATTTTTAAGTAATCGAACAAACCACGATTATCTTTTATATATATAAATACAATTAATAGCGTTTAAGACTTATTCAGCAGTAAAGGTAGTAGTGTAATCCTTCAGATTAAAAAATAATAGGTTCATTCGTGTTACCAAAAAAGTAACAATGGAAAACAGAACGAAGATTTATTTGCAAATCACAACAATATACATATATATATATACACTAGGGCATGGAATTCGTGCATTTATTTTTGGAAAAACATGATTTAATAAATTCAAAATATATGTACTTTTAAAAAATAATATATGTGACAACATTTTCAATTTTCGTTTTTTTTTAATAAAAGAATTTATTGGCAACACTTGCATCATCTCCTAAAATCTCATGGTCAAAGAATGTACCGTTATGATTTTAAAGCAAAAACAATTTTAGTTCAAGCGCCAATTTTCATACAAAATTTTTATGAAATATAATAAAAAAAACCTTCTCCTGTAAAATTTTGTTTTTGTCGCTTAAGCCTAGTACTCTGTTCAACATTTCACGTGAAATGCTGTCAAAACTCATATGAAAAAACTTGTGCGGAATTTCTATGAAAAAATGTTGATAGAGTTGTACTCTGTTTAATTTCTGAAAAAGTTGCGAAATGTTTCTGGCAACATTTTTTTTACAACTGCGAAATAATATAAGCTGCACTTATTTCACGTGGAATTTTAAGCAAATGAAAAAAGTTTAAACTTAATATAAAAATGAGAACTGCAAAACATAAATAACACAACCGGTAACAGTTTTTCATTAATATTTACTTTCATTTTTACTTAATTTTTTATTTAAAAAAATACTTTTTAGTAAAATACATGTGGGTTTTCTTTACATATCCAAAACAATGTCGCATACTTTGAAAGATTAAAAACGTCAAATTGTGCAAACTCTCGAGATAGGTAACATTGATACATGTCAAATTCTTCGCATGAAATAATAGATGTTGCTGAACATTTTTCACAAATTGGAACAGAGTACTAGGCTTTAAGCTTTTTTTGCGGTTATGGCTCGTTATATTCTTATTGGCTGTACTTAAAATTAAAAACCAAATGCAGCGATTTGTTGTATTTCTAACAACAAGATATTTTTCATTGCATTAAAAAAAGCAAGAAAATTAGATCAAAAAAGTGTGTATGTTAAAAACTTTTCTATTAAAAAAAACTGCATTTCGTGGAATGTGTTTTTTTCTGGAACCAATTGTTGATGCGTGTTCGACACTTCAAAATTTATCTGCCTGTTTTTAAGTGACGAATAAATTTTTAAATATTGTAAGTTTAACCAACTAATTTTGCGGTCGTCGTCTTAAAACCGGCACTAAGCACCAATTTGAAGATTTGTTTCAATTACAACAAACAATCTTCCAAATCATTAAAAATATCATGGCAGATCAACGCCGATTGCTAATATTGCACATTGGAAATGTCACTTCAAGCATACAAATAACTGTCCCAATTAAAAAAAAATACCTTATTAAGCTTTTGTTTGGGTGCTACAATCTATTTGCGTTTTGCTAAAAACAAAAATCATTTCAATATAAAAAATTTCGAATGTGTATTCACAGAAAAAAATAAAAATTGATTTCAATTAAAAAATTTATGATATTAATTAAAATTGCACCAGTAAATAAATTTATAGTATCAATTAAACGTTTAGTTGACTTTGGAGGAAATTTTTTCCCAAATTTTTTTCAACGAAATTTTTTTCTCAACTCAATGAGAAGACTGTGTTGTTAGTGTCAAATTGTAACCAGCTGCACACTCTACTGCTAAAACTAATTCGAATACGCGGAATTCAAGTTAAGAGCTCGTTTTCATTATAAAATTTTTTTAGGAAGGTATTATTTTTATGTAATGCAAAATGTTTTCCCCAGTTTTATTTCTTTTGACTTTGAAATTATGTAATTCAATTCGAAAAAATATTTTGTATACAAATAAAAACGACGCTGCAATGTTATTTCGTATAATTGGATTCAGAAAATTATTTAATAGATATAAGAAAAAACAAGATTTTCAAAACTAGCGAATAAAAATTTTCTCAAAAAAAAAAGTCGAAAAATTTTATTTAATCGAGTTAAATTGACTTAAACTGAACAATGATTCCAAAAGTATAATGAATAAAGTATAATGAACATCATTTTATGGTACATTAAATATGTACATTAAATTTATAAAGTATGTCTTTTTTACTTTATTGTTATTATCTTAAAACTTTATTATATAAAATACACACACATGCATACATTCTAGTGATGTTACGAATACCAATTATTAATATTCGCGGATACGAATTTCTGCGCCAATATTCGCCAAATATCCTATCTGAAATTTAATTGAAAAAAATTTCCGGTTTTCGTCGATAACAATATATTAAAAAAAAACTGTCACACTAATTATGTATTAAACATTTGGGTTGTTCACGAAAGGCGGATCATCAGGTTTTATGGTTATGTAGTTATATAAACAGCAACAAATTATATTTAAAAAAAATTTAAATAAATGTATTTTGTTGTTGTGAATATAACTAAATACCCATATAACCTGATAACCAGCCTAACGTGAACAACCCAATTACTTTAACATTCCAAGGACTGAATTTGAAATTATCTACTTTGCACCTGAATGCTACTACTAGGGATGCCAATCGGGACTGATTTTTGAACGGGATTTTCGGGATTCCTGGATCCCGGGATTTTCCGGAATTTCGGGATCAATGTGTTTCTTTAAGATGCTACTTTTTTTAATAAACAACGCGTTTTGAATATTCAAAAGGTTTTATATACGTAATATAAATTTTTAAAAATGAAAACAACAAAACAATTTATTTTATACATATGTTTATAACACTGGCCTCATCCATGATCAAACTGATCAGATTCTAAAAAAGCTTAAAAAAATATGTATACGCAGTTTTTCGTTTCTCTAGATCAATTCATTTTGGTTTTTTGACGGCCATTCAATTTTTTTGACGACATTAATACACTGCAAAGTGTAGTCCCTCATCGATCTCGATAGCTGAGCTAAAAACTGTAACACTATGTCCAGTGAATCATAATCAATAATTTAAGTACGTTTGAAATTTATTTTAAAACAAAATATTTATACAAATGTTTCTTAAAACAGATTTCAAGTTTAACTGCCAGGCCCACAATGTCGACAAGAACATTTCTTTCGCATTTTTATATTGAAAACAATAATAAAAAATTTAAATTTGTTTTTGTTTTCAATATAAAAATACGAAAGAAATGTTCTTGTCGACATTGTGGGCCAGGCAGTTAATAATTTTATATGAATACGTCTAATAGTGTTTATTTATAAAAAAATAATTCTTTTATTTACCGTATGGTTTTTAAGCAAATTTGTTATTATTATTGGACCGGAAGAAATATGAGCTATTTCATCAATATTACGACTTAATTGTTATATTTATATCAACTTTTATTCTTTAGTTTCTGAATAAAACTTTAATTGGATCGTGAAAAATTTTTATTTTTTGCTTGATATAAAACATTTATTTCTTGATTTCTATATTTTGCATAAAAATAATCATTTTTATTTTGGTATTATGTCTTAAGCCAAAGCTGAACTTGCTATATGTAATTGTAAAAAACGATTGAGATGTAAATCTTCAAATATCGTTTCTACTTAAAATAATGATTTTTATTAAGCAAAATACAAAAATCCAGAAAAAGTCGTTATAGGTATATCAAGCAAAAATTAAAAATTTTAAATACTCGCTGTGTGCCAAAAATAAAAATTAAACTCAAAAATAAGAATTATTTGCAATAAAAAATATAACTTTTTGTATATATGTAGTATAAAAATTCAATAAAAACGAACAGCTTTGTACATAAAAGTTAATATGTTAAAATTCCCGGGACTCATAAAAATAAATCCCGGGATTCGGGATTTATCAATCCCAAAAATCCCGGAATTTCGGGATTTCCCATTTGGCATCACTAGCCACTACTAAACATTTTCGAATTTTAATACTTACAGACATGATGTAAAGTAAATAAGGAAAAAATACGTGCTTCTTTTACCTTTATTCAGGCAATATTTAGTAACAACACCGAGCGTGGTACCCGGCGAATATTTAGTGGTGCGGGAGTTATTACACCGCATCGCAATAGGCTTGAAGGAGAAAAGGTGACAAAACATTTATTTTTTAAGTTCAATATGGCTCAACCGAGATTTAATTATTAACATAATGATATAAACAAATAAGTGTGACATGAAGTAACCTCCCACGAAATAAAATCAAAAAAAAAAGAACGGCGGCATTAAATAACCCTCCATAATATAACCCCCCAAAAAAATAATGAAATAATCCCCAAAAGTTTGTACAGAGAACAACAACTATGATTTTTGGGGGGTTATTTAATTTTTTTTTGGGTGTTTGCATATGAAAGATTATTTTATTTTTTATTTTAAACAAACCCCCAGAATTTGGGGCACTATTTCAAATGCAATCAAACCATATTTTAAAAATTAAATAAGACCCCAAATAAATTTAATAACACCTCAAACAGAAATTAAATTCTACCCCATTTTTGGGGTCTTATTTCATATGAAATGTAACCCCAATTTTTAACATGAAATAAGCGCCTAAACAAAACCAAGAAATTGAAAATGACCAGAAATAAAATCGCAATTTTTACTTTGGTATTTTTTTTATTTACTAATATTGAAAGTTTTTGTTATACCATAGAGTAGAAAATACTTTCACCCGGCCAAAGGCCAGCTAGCAGAGAAGCTTTGGTTAGCGAATCAAGTGTTTGTTAAACCATAATGAAGAAGAACAGTGCGCCCGGCTAAAGGCCATGCAATCTATCCTGCGATTTTGAAACTAAAACTGAACAATTATTCGGGATATTAAAATTCAGGATTTTTATATTCGATTACATGACCCCAACCCAAATTTTCTAATAAAACTTTGTTTTTTTTTTGTGTTAAAGCCAAATTTTTTTTTTCTTTTTTGTTTGATTTTATGTATTTTTTTACCATTTTGTATTTTTTCTGAAGGTATGCGCAAAATATTTGCTATAAATTTACTTGAATTTGGCGAATATGAAATTCATGAAAAAAGGCGAATGTTCGGAGAGCTCACAACACTTATTTTTACTTGTGTACGAATGTGTGTATGCAACAAGCTCTTTTATAACATAAATATTTTACAAACATTAACCTTGAAAAGTGGTGCTCCACTGGCATATCTTTTACTCACAACACTTTCGCATGCACCACATAAATACATACATAAATTAAAACTTTAACCTTAAAAAAGGGTGCTCCGCTGCCACTTTGCGATGTACTTTTAACAAAACTCTTGCGCATGTAGTTGTGTCTTAATACTGAACGACACTGACTACCTACCACCACACAAACCGGTTAATATTAGATTTTATCGAATTCTTATAAACTAATTTAATGTAATAAGATTTTTATGGATTTAATTAATTATGTATTAACAATTTTCAATAAATTTTTCACAATTGTAAAATTTTTCACGAAACTCCCGAAGCTTAAAGCAGACGCGCGAAAATGCTACTGAAGTTGTCTTTATTGCCAAACAACGAAAGAAGAAATGAATGGAAAAGGAAATCGTAAAACTTGCTAGAGAGGAAGAAAACTTTTATAAAATGGTTGTGAAATTAGATAAGTTAGCTAAGAGCTTTAAGGAGAGGTGAAAATAATAAAATTAAAGACACATATTTAGGATTAATTTATGTTGTAAACAGATTATTTTTAAATACAAATGTATTGTTAATGTTTATAGTTGCGGTAGTACTAGTGTTACCAGCAGCAGAAATCAAAACTACACTTGAGAGGACGCCAAATTACCCAATTTAAATGAAATTACACCTGAGATCAAATTAACGTTTAATTATCAAAAAGCTTTTACAAAAAATAAAAAATAAGAAAGTATGGTCGGTAAATTCCGAACATCTGATATTTACAGACGAAATTTTAAGAGTGTTCCCTTGGAATTATGGACCTGTTAAAACACAATTATGTTATGAGGTTAAGACTAATAATTTAAGAATTCCTAACGCCGAATATTATCTAAGTAACTTCATCTATTTGAGATTTTTTCATCTTAAAGTAATATAAGGGAAGGGGTTTATATGAGCTACTTTTAAAGCTTCACCTACCAGCACAAAATTTTGCCATGACATAGTAGCAATTTTTTTTCAATGCGTACCAATATTGATAAGGCAGTTATACCATTATAAGCTATTTTCGTGAGTGGTATTTGTATAGGAGCTGTGGTAAAATATGGACTGATTCTAAAATTAATTCCGTAAGATAATTAAGGTTGAAATAAAATATATTTGTGCCAAATTTTACCCAAATACCAACATCATATGATTTTTATGGACACAAAGACTATATTTGGAAAAAAGTTCGTATAGGGGCTATGTGAAATTATGGACCGATTGTCACAGTTTTCAAAAAACGTACGAACCAAATTTCATTAAATTATCTTAAAAATTGCTATATGTATTTTGCGCAGGAGGTCTACATGGAGGTACAACCCGAGATAGGGATTCTAGGTCGATCGGTGTACTACAACAAATATTTGTGTGTGTTTTACATAAAGGAAACAGATTTTTCCCCGGTTTTTTTAAGTATAATTACCTTCTTTTTCCAATAAACGTCTGGTTCTAAATCACTTCTAGTTCTAAATGAAGCTTATATTTATCAAAATCTCATTGTCAATCTGGCGCCAATTACTATCAATCTTTTGCTTGATAAGCTATGGATATCTTTTTTTTTTTAATAAACAGTTACTTTGTTTAAATATATTGTAAATTTTTTCGATGAAAAAAATCTTAAAAGGTATAAAATTTATCACTGAAATTAAATACTTTTATTATTTGTTTAAAAATAAAAGAATTTCAAATTACACCTGACCTACACCTCAAATAAATTACCCACGCTCTACCCACGAGAGTAAAAATTACACCAAATTCGGGTAATTACCCACTTAGTGGCAACACTGGGTAGTACACACTAATTTTTTTTCTATTCTACAAAAAAAAAAAAAAAAAACACTTTGCTAAAAGGTGCATGGTGGCGTAGAAAGCACAGCTGAGCTACTTTTTGTTCTTACTTAGAGAGAGAAATGTCAAAAGATGCTTGTGTTTCTGACATATCCAAGGCGAATTCGTTTTTCAGGTGGCGTAGAAAGCACAGCCGAGCTACTTTTTTTTCTTACTTACAGAGAAAAATGTCAAAAGTTGCTTGTGGTTTTGACATATCGATCAACGAAAGCAACAAAAAAATACATTGTTGTTTTTGTGTTGTTACTTCCCTACAAGAACAATGACGGTCATTTGATGCATCATCTGATGTTCATTGCTGATGGGTTTATACATCAGAAGTTTCTATCATTTTATTAAGGGCAATGTGAAAAAACTGATGTAAAAATTCGTGTACGTGTGATTTTGTTTCCCTCTCATACTTGTGAACTTCGTGAACTAGTAAATTATATATCTGAACTGCTCACTCCACAGTATTTTACTAATCAGTACTGATGTAAATATCGTCAGAGCTGACTAATCAGAGCTGATGTAAATATCGTCAGAGCTGATTAATCAGAGCTGATGTAAATATCGTCAGAGCTGACTAATCAGAGCTGATGTCAATATCGTCAGAGCTGACTAATCAGTCCTGATGTATAAGCCAGCCATAGTTGACTGGTACATAATTTCCAAAAAAATATTGTTTTTAATTTTTTTTAAATATATATTTTAAAAATTTGGTGAAAAATAGCATAAATTATTTTCAAAAAATTTATTTTTTTTTTCTTAATTTTTCTAAAAATACATTTTTTGTTTTTGCCTGTGGTTGCTTTTGTCCAAAGCCTTTTTAAAACCTGAGGATCCTCTCAAATTCTTGGGAAAGACATCTAAAATTTATAAAGTAAAATAAAACAAGTGCTTACATTTTAATTAATTCATTGGTAGTGCAAAATTTTTACATACCTCTTAAAATCTTATTGAACAGCGTCAAGTTCTCCACTGCATCAGAAACATAACTTTCACTAACATCACTCATTAAATTTTTATATTTCTGACTCAAAATACAAATTTGAAGATGTATTCTTCATTGTTAATTTTTTTTTAATAGGTTTTATAAAGTTTTTTTTTTGTTTTAATTGTGTTTTTTCAAGTTTTTAATAAGTTTTTGTTTTTCTTATTTCTCATGGTACATGTACCATGTTATTTCTTTAATTCTTTATTTCTTTTATTTGTTTTTTTCAATTTGTTTGTTTTTTAAGTTTTTTGTCTTGTTTCAATGTTTTTATATTTTTATTTCTATTAAATTTATTTAATTTTTCTTATAAGGCACTTTCACTGTTTACATTTATCACCACGAATAAAAAATTTTTAATTTGACAATTTTATTTCAGTACGCGGGGATTCACAATAATAATATGACATTTACATGTTTAAAGGCCAAATATGCAACCCTGCACTATGCAATTTAACATGCAGTTGTCTTTCTCATACTTATTAATTTTGCCGCCTGTATGAATCAGCGTTGCCATTGCGTTATATTTTTTATTAACAATGTCTTGTTTCAAAAATCCCCACAATTCCATAATATATAAATTCAAAATATTTCTATGAAATTTATTTTAAAAAAAGTACAGAACAACTAAAAAGTTTGAAAAACTTACTATGATGATCAAACACGTATATAAAAATGATGCCGAAACCAAATTAAATATAAGAAAAAAATTTTACAAAATATTTGTACGAAAACCCCCACTATGGCAACGCGCTGACAGCAACAATTTAATATAAAATTGCTGCAAGAGTGTTAGTATATAGGCTTTGTATGTATTTGTTTTATTCAGCAATTTCTTGTAGGGTTGTTGTAGTACCGACACCACCGTATACATAAATTCGTCTTGGACATATCGATCAACGAAAGCAACAAAAAAAAAACATTGTTCTGTTTTTGGTGTTGTTACTTTTTGTAGTATCGACACCACCGTGTACATGAATTCGCCTTTGGTGCATGTATAAAATGTCTTGCCAACCCTGCAATACCGCTTTTTGTTATTTGACGAGAACTAAACACAAGTTATCAAAAAGTGGAGTGCCCTGATTTTAACAGCTGACAAAAAGTTTGTTCCCAGAATTTAAAAAAAAAATTAATGACAATTTGTTTATTGCATAAACAACAAAATGAACGACGAAATTCCAGTTTGCTCGAAACAGTTCAATGTAAGTAAAATTAGATTTAAAATAACGCTGGCGAAACTTGTGCACGCTTAGACGTATATTATTAACATATCATCCTCATTAGATGAGAGCAAAACATTTTTAAGAAACCAACACTAAATTACATTTTTTTTCAATAATTTCACATTATTTTATAGAAAAGAAAACACCATAAATATTGATTAAATTCAGTATTGCACTATCAATAAATAAGACTGGAAAAAAATAGTTTGCGTTTTTTTTAACAGCTTTAGTGATGATTGGAATTTTTTCAACTACCACCAAAAAAATTGAGTGGTTTTACAAATTGCTTCACTATCACCAAAGCCGGCGATACAAGGTTCTACTCAAGGTATATTTACAGCAGGTAGCCGCGAGATTACAACAATTGTACAATAAAACAAACAACAGGGCTTTTTATTGTTGTTTTGTGATACGAACTGTCAAACAGCGAAGGAGTTGATAAAAGACAAATGAAAAACAAACAAGAAAAAACGCCATTCAACGAAAATAGATTCATTGTTTGTTATTTTTTCTAATTATATATTTAAGTCTTTACCCAAAATTGTTATTTATTATAAATAGCTTTGATTTCCTTTTTAATTTTATCACTTTTTCACTTTTTAATTTGAGAAAAAAAAACTTGTTTACTTTTTTAACTAGAAATTTAACACGTGTTGAAAAAAACAAAAACAACATTTGACAGTTCGTATCACAAAACAAGCAAATAAAAAAATAATCAGCAGGGTTTCCGAGACTACCTGCTATAAATATACCTTGGTCGATTAGAGTTTAATTTTCTTGTAAAATAGCTAAGTCATATGAGTTGCATCAGTTTTGTGGGATAGTATGGCATTGACAACAGATTTTGCAGATATTTTATTTACGTCGCATAGAATTCTGTCAGCTTTTCGTGTAAATGAATCGTACGATCGTAAAGTAAAGCGAAACGCAGATTAAATGCATAAATTCTTCACTCAATTCAAAAAGTACAAAATTTTAACTTGCAAAAACATAAGATGCATATAAACATACTCTCACTACAATAAAATAAGTAATTTTATAGGTATCTGCATGACTTTTGATTTTTGTAATGATATGTACATATGTGAGCATAAGCAAAGGAAATTAAAGAAAATGAAATTTTGAAAATAAATAAGTGCACTCCCCCCATCTATGATTTTGCTGCTGGCAAAATCAAGCAACGCAAAATATTCGCGATATATTGATGTACTTGAATTTGGCAAATACGAAATTCATAAATTAGTCGAATACATAAAAACATAAATATTTAACAAACATTAACCTTTAAATGTGGTGTTCCACTGGTATATCTTTTACTCACACCACTTTCGCATCACATAATATCACATAATTGCATCCATAAATTAAAACTTAAACCTTGAAAAAGGGTGCTCCGCTGGTACTTTGCGATGTACTTTAAACAAAACACTTGCGCATGTATTTGTATCTTAATACTGAACGACACCGACTAACTTCTACCACACCAACCGAATAATAAGCTATTAGATTTTATCGAACTCTTATAAATTATTATAATGTAATAAGATTTTTATGGATTTAATTAATTATGTATTAATAATTTTAAATAAATTTTTCACAATTGTAAAATTTTTCACGAAACTCACGAAGATTAAAGCAGACGCGCGAAAATGTTACTAAAGTTGGCTTTATTGCCAAACAACGAAAGAGAAATGAATGGAAAAGGAAATCGTAAAACTTGCCAGAGAGGAAGTAAAAATGACTTTAATAAAATGGTTGTGAAATTAGATAAGTTGAAAATAAGAAAAAACCACTCTGGCAGAACTTCTTTTGCTTTAACTTAACATTTAATCGTAGATCGTGCTTTAAAAATAATTCATAATTCTAGCTATCTATCATTTTTGATACATGCTACAGAGGATTGGAAATAATTTACATATAAAACCATTTTGTTCAAAAGTTTTAATATATATATTGATATTGAAACATTTTATAAAAATTCTTTTATATTGCAATACACGCAAATGTTGTTAGCATGTTTTTCATTGCAGCATGGCCTTTGGCAGATGAAACAGAATGACGATGTCCATTTATTTTTGTTTTCTCCCAAATGGTATCATTTCTGGCATCTAGCACGTTTTTTCTTCGGAGATTTTTCGTGTTTTTGTTTTCTAGATGGGCCAGCCTCAGTATTAGTTGAATTTCTGGTATTCTGGGAAGAAAGCTTGGAGAGAAACGCCACTGATAGCTTATTTCTTGGGCGCTTCTTCCGTTTTTCCATATATGATGTTGCTAGTGATATTGCAAGCTCATGTAGAAAACATTTTCGTTTTGTGTGTTTCCGAGTTTGCATCCAATTGGGATCGATTTCGTTAAATATAATATAAGAATATAAGCCAGAAACCAGCGATTATTTTTGCGTTTGCAAGTATAGCAACTCAGCATTTTGTCAACCGTATCAAATTTTCCTTTCGTTGAGTTATAAAAAGATATTGGGTGCGTTCGTAAATGCATCACTGCGCTGCAAATTACTGATGCAGCGCAGTGATGCATTTACGATCGTACCCATTATTTCTGGCAGCTTTTTAGAATCATCCGCAACATTAGGCTTGTGATGCATTGTGCTCATAACTAGAGTACATTTGTCTTTATGACTAATGTACGAAACGATAGTAGTGTCTGCAGTAAAGGCGAACGTTGAATTATACCATGGCATCCCAGTAGTTGTTCGTCTACAGTTATGCAATCATTAGGATTATAGAATACTGAAAGTCTTTTAGACCATTTTTCCAGGAGGTTCCTAATAGGCGCGAGCTTGTCATCACTTCACCTGGGTGCAAATTAAATTAATTTTCCTTTCCCAACCTACCAACGGGGTAAGTTTCGCTGCTCCAAGTAATGCCATCTTTGGCAGTATACCGCGGGTCACCATGTGTGTTACTGTCGATACTGTAATCTGAATCTGTGCTGCTATTTTCTTCCACCTCGAGATCTAAGACATCAGCACCATCAACATCAGAATCAGGAACACCAAGATCAAAAATATATTCATCCTCTTCACTCTCATCCATTATTTCATTCACAAGATCTACCAGTGTCAAAAACCGTGGATAAGACATTGTTTACAGTACGCACTGTTATGTTGATGGTAATTCTTACAGATAAAAATGCTTAGTTCCAAAATAACTAGAAAAAACTAAAAAATCTGAAAACCACTTCACAAATGATATGAACAACAGCACAAAATCATTCAAAATGCAGTATGTATCAAAAATGATACATAGCTAATCATCTTCTTTACTAGTGCTTCTGTTTCTACTGCTCTTAGGCATTACTTCACGCTTAAAAAAATGTTTCCATAAAAAAGTACAATTGGCAAATTCTAAATAAAGAATCTTACTAATACGAAAATTTTATGACATTATTCAAATTAAATTATTCATGTCCGTAGTGGCCAAAGAAATTAATATTTAAGACCATATCTGTAAGATGTGAATTAAATACAAAATTCTGATATATTGAGATATTTTTTTTAATAATATTTGTTATAAAAAATAATTTGAACTTATTTAATACTAAACAAGTTGGATTTTCAAGAATTTTCTACAATTCTTTTTATATTTAAATATCCTACGCTGAGTATATTCAACTACATTTTATTTATGGCCCAATTGGTAGGTCTGCTCGAAACGCCTGCTGATTTTTTGTAGAGTTGGGCTTTTATAGAGCAATTGTTTTTATAGCTATTGTTTTTGACATCTTGTCCATTTCTTACGCAAACACAAGGCCTATCCAATAGGTCTGCTTACCGCTACAACAATACAACAATACAAAAAACAACAGGCATTTTGTTTGTGCAATTTTCCTCACGGTTGTCAAAATCTTACTACTACATAGGGAAAATAAAAAACCAAATAAACATCTGGCTCCTTAAGCAGACCTAATGGATAGACCTTGCGCAAACAAATGCATTGGGTTTTGACATTTTTAACATAATTTACACAAACAAAATGCGTGTTGTTTTTTCTATTGCTGCATTGTTGTAGTTTTGCGCAGACATATTAATTGGGCCATGATTTTATTCAAATAAATCAAAGGATATGAATTTTTGAAAAACATTATTGTAAATTGAATCTGGGAATTATTTCTTTTTCAAAATATTTTATATATGAATGTAAATAGTACATGTTGTATTTCTTTTGTACCTTCACAATGTATTCCAAAAAAGAAGACAAAAAGGGAGTCTCGGTGAAGTATTAGCATTTTAGATATATAATAGAACTGCAACTACATACAAATGTATTGTATATCCAAAATTTGTTTAATACTTGCCGCAAAAGGGACTCTTCTCGGTGAAGTATTAGCGTTTAAGGTATATAATAGAACTGCAACTACATACAAATGTATTGTATATCCAATATTTGTTTAATACATGCCGCAAAAATTCTTTTTTTATTGCTTTAAGTAGACTACTATAAAATATTTTACACACTTTTTTACTTTGTTCTAAACAGGGACCGTAACAGTTATTCCTTTTTTTCCATAAAAGTCTGATGATAACAGTTATTTTTGATTTTGATTTTTTTGAACAAAAATAACAGTTATATTTTGATTTTGATTTTTTCGATCAAAAATAACCGTTATTTTATGATTTTTATTTTTTTGAACAATAATAATAAATAAATAAAATAACAGTTATTTTATGATTTTTATTTTTTTGAGCAAAAATAAAAATTATTCTTTAAAGAAAAGTACGTGCTATAATTATTTAATAAAATAAAAAAAAATAACTGTTATTTTTGTTCAAAAAAATAAAAATCTAAAAATAACTGTTACTTTTGTCCAAAAAAAATAAAAATCAAAATATAACTGTAATTTTTGATCAAAAAAAAAAAAATCAAAACTTTAAAAATCGTAATATTTCATCAGCATCAATATGTTATACTTGAATCAGTTTGCCAGCATTTACTTCTATATGCTTTTTTGTTTTAAAATTTTAAAATAACTGTTATTTTCGGACAAAATATATCATGGCGACTTTTTTTTGAATTTTTGGCGGATTTTAGCGATACGGAACTAATTTTTTTTTTTGGGATTTATAAAAAAATATTTTTAATTATTCTAAAAATACTTATATTTTTGTCAAAAACTAAAAAATAAATGGTAAAAAAAGTTTGGCTTAAGCAAAAAAGTATGTGAAATATTGAAGGAATAAGACTATTGTAAAAAGCTTTATAAATTGAAGTACAACTCTCTCGCCAACAAACTTCCTCTGTCCGGCAAGAAATGTCCATTGTGTAAATTGCGACATAGAAGCACATTCGAAAGTGGTTAATACAATTAAAAATAATTTATGCAAAAGGAAAAAAAATTGCCACATTCTATATTTTATCATAAATGATCAAGGCGAATTCAATTCGGAACTACAACAATTCGAGATAACAAAAACCACATTAGCTTTTTTGCATTGCATTGTTAGTGTTTACGGTCCAAAATATCAAACATGCCTAGCAAAACACAAACAAATCAAAACAAAGTGGCTCGAATTGTCAAAATCAGATGGCGTTTCAACATCACCTATAGTTGAATTCGCCTTGTAAATGATTTTTATGTGTTTTTTTACCATTGGCAATACTTTTTATAAAGGAAGCCATATGTTTTCAAAACTATTTAAGTTTTTTAAGATTCATGTGGCATCTCTTGTGAACTATCAATTTTATTTTTGTGTCAACGAAAATATTCATTATTGTTTTTTTTTAATTCCTGCTGCAGTTGTGGATATAAATTGTGCAGTATTATCTTCAAATAATTAATTATAACATCTTAAAACTGTCGGCTTAAATTGCTATTGCTCAAATTGCATTTGAAAATTTATCAATAAAATTAATAAAAAAAATTTTACAAAAAAGAATATGCAAACGTAGGTATGTATTTGTGTATATTGAAAAATTTGTGTGTTGTTTTTAAAAGCAACAATTATTTAAAAAAGCGTTTAAATAAAACAATAAATAATATCAAAAATTTATAAATAATTATTGATCTTCATTCAAAATAAAATTACTTTCACTTTATAGAAAAAGCAAAAATAGTACAGCAGACAGTTCAATAAGAAAGCCTCAAATAAAAAAAGAAACCCAAAAAATACACAGATTGCAGCAACACTACTTCGCATTTTGCCATATAACATCGTTATACTTACATACATATGAAATCCAAAAATAAAATAAAGATTACAAAGTTACAAGTTACAAAGAAGGAAGAAAAAGAAGGTGGTGTAGGAAGTTTTTTTTAACAATTGCTATTAATTGATGTCAAAATTTAAATCTATTAAAGGCCAGCCATTAAGAGTTAAATAAACACGTTATATGTGCTTTAATTAAAACTAGAACAAATTGATTTCATAATAAGATTCAAAAACATGTCGAATCCTTCACCGCAAATGAGTTTTGTGGGTTTTGTCAAATCTGAAACTGAGGTTGGTGGAAAATACAACAGTTCCCGTTGTCCCGTACTCTCGATACAATTGAAAATTGCGAAACTCAGTTATGAATTGCACGAGGAAATCCGTAAATGTTCAGACAACTCTACAATATCGAAAAGATTAAGAGAAGAACTAGAAAGGTAAGTTCATACATAGTTTGTTCAAAAATTTTAAGCAGCAAACTTAATGATTGTTTCAAATTAATTTGGTTGAAGCACACACAACAAAAATTATAATTGTATTTCCTTAAGTTGCTACCGAGTGTATGCTTACTGTTTCAAAGTCATTGAACTTACCTACAAGAAATTGCTGATTGAAACTAATACATACAAAGCATATATACTAACCCCCATATTCATAAAACATATTTTCAGTTTATTGCAGGTTAAGCGAACGATTTTTCTATGAAAATTTGTTTAATAAACCTTTTATTAATCAAAAATATTTTTTATGAATATGGGGGTAACAACCCTACAAGAAATTGTTAATTGAAACTAGTTCATACAAAACATTTATACTAACCCCCATATTCATAAAAAATATTTTAAGTTTATTGCAGGTTTATGGAACGATTTTTCTATGAAAATTGCTTTAATAAACCTTTTATTAATCAAAAATATTTTTAATGAATATGGGGGTAACACTCTTGCACCAATTTTATATTAAATGGTTACTATCGGCGCGTTGCAATAGCGGGGGTTTGCGTACAAATATTTTGTACAATTTTATCTTATACTTAATTTTGTTTCGGCATCATTTTATGTACGTGTTTGATCATCATAGAATATTTTTCAAACGTTTTAGTTTTTCTGTACTTTTTTTAAAATAAATTTCATGGAAATATTTTGAATTTATATAAATTATAGAATTGTAGGGATTTTTGAAACAAGACATTGTTAATAAAAAATATTACGAAATGGCAACGCTGATTCATACAGTCGAAAATTTAATAAGCATGAGAAAGACAACTGCATGGTAAATTGCATGTGCAGGATTGCATTTTTAGCCTTTTAACATGTAAATGTCATTTTAATTATTGTGAATCCCCGTTTACTGAAATAAAATTGTCAAACTGAAATTTTTTTATTCTTAGTGATAAATGTAAACAGTGAAAAAGTGCCTTATAAGAGCAATTAAAAAAAAACTTTCATAGAAAAATCGTTCCTTAAACTTGCTATAAACCTAAATTATTTTTTATGAATATGGGGGTTAGTATATAGGTTTTGTATGTACATATTAGGTTCAATCAGCAATTTCTTGTAGGGTATGCTAATATTATACACTGCTCTATGCAAAAATTGGTATCTGTATTGGTCTTGAATGTTTTTTTTAGAATTTTATTTTTGCAGAAAATTGTATACAAACATCAATCAGTGTATTTTTGATCAAATTTTGATTTATTTTTTATGGTTTGTTTTTATTTGTATTCTTATATTTCTTAATACATACATAAATACATACATATTTATTAAAAAGGGTAAAAAATTCTGTATTATGGTTAAGTTCCAATAATTTCGATATTTCATTACTCACGTACGTGAGTAGGCTTTCTTGCCAAATGGCTTGAAAAACGAGCAATAATTTTAGATTTATTCAAAACTTTGGTGTGTTTGTATTCACGGATAGATATTCATCTTTTAATAGCCTTGATTTAATTTCCAACTTTATGATAGGCAAGCTTGTTCTGCGAGCCTACCATTTAAAGGCGGCTTTAGAAAAATGCACGATAATATGGAAACACATGATATAAAATTATATGTATCTTGATTTGATTAATGGTATTATAATACACTGTAACCTCGATATACGCAACCCCCGATACACGCAACTTCTCCATAATCGCAACAACCAAATTTTGTACATTGGTGACTCTTTTAACGCAACTTTGCAAAAAATAAAACCTTGATTAACGCATTTTAACAAACAAAGTTTTTTTCGCTTCAAGAAACTGCAGATAAAAAATATTTTATGTTAAAATGCTGTCGAACATTTCACACTTTTTCGTTATAAACATGAATCTTTAGCTTGATTAAAAATGTACATACAAATTTACGTGCATTAGAACAATTATTTTTTATTTAATTATAGGTAATACTTTTTCTGCCGTATTCATAAAAATCTAAATTGGATATGAAATCTATTTTAAGGAAAATTTGTATGAAAATTTAGTTTTAAAATACGTTTGAAATCTATTTTATTTTTTATGAATACGGCAGTTTGTGTTTTATTAGTTTTGTTTTATTTAAATTTAAAAGCTAATATGTGTTTTTTTTTTAAATATACCTTTTACTTTTATAAATATACCTTTCACCTTTTACTTTTATATACCCTTGGCATAAGCTCTTCAACCGAAAAATAGGCGTAGACATTTTTGACTCGGTTAACGCAACAACCTCAGTTAACGCAACACCCTAAATTTCTATTGGTTGCGTTAACCGAGGTTGCACTGTAAATGCTACAATATTTAAATAGTGTGTGACCAATATGTAACACCACTAGCAGATTACAAAAAAACATAAAGCGATTTATACTAAGATAGCGAGGGCTTATATATAATAAGTGTGATGTGCAAACTCACCATTTTATTTGAGAGCGAAAAAAATGTTTTTTTCGTTAGTTCCAAGAGTAATAACTAAACTAAAATGCTATTTAAAAACAACAAGTGCCCCCGACTTATTGTAACCTGTTTGGCATTTGAAAATAAAGATGTAGAATATTTTTCAGATTTTTTAAAGCAAAAATTAAAAAATGCAACTTTTTAGTACAAAAAACACAAGGAAAACGATTTACACTAAAAGTTACAATTTTAACAACTTTAAACCAAGTGTAAAAAAGTCAGGCTTAAACACAAGGAAAAAGATTTACACTAAAAGTTGCAATTTTAGCAACTTTAAACCAAGTGTAAAAAAGTCAGGCTTGAAAGTTGCAACATTGCAATTGGGGCGCCCCGGTAGGCTAGCTGGTAGTGAGCTAGTCTAATGCTAATGCTAATACTTTGCGGCATTAGCATAAGAAATAAAAAAAACTTCGTATTTATAAGATAATTGACCAATTCACTTATAACACTTTCGAAAAACATAAAAATTTTACATTTGATTGACAGGTTGTTTTACTTTTTTTGTTACGTCAGAAATGAACAACTTTACACTTTTAAATTATAATAAAGACTTCAATATGAGTGGAAGTTTCCTTTTTTGCAATCAAAAAATATCTGAACTGAATCCCCTTAACATTTATTTCAGGAAGAAGTGTTTATCAAATTCAATGGAAAATTGTAAATGACAAAAATAAAAAATTTTTAACAGCAAACTTTAATGATTTTTTTAAATTAATTGCCCTTCTAGTTCAGCATCAATAACATTTTTTTTCCATCTTATGGTTTAATATGGAATAACCTTAGAAATCGTCTTGGATTGGAAAAGCCATAAGCTCTTGTTAAAATTAACCGGCATTTAAAATCTGAGCTACCAGTGTGCTAACTGGTTTAAAATAACTTCTTGTGCTCGTGCTACTATTTTAATGAATTTTTTAATTATTTTCTTATAGTTTTCTATGTATATGGGTTTTACTTCAAATTTAGCTTTTTAAAAATCAAATGTAGGTTTTTAAAAAACAAATTCAGAACTTTCGAAATCATATTGAGTGTTTTACTAATCATATTCAGCATTTTATAAATCAACATCAGCCATCATATTTTTTAAAAGTTTCAACGGTTTAACTAATTTGTGTATCTCAACAAATTGGTATATTGAATAAATACTTATAAATACTGATCGTCTTAATTTTATTTCGATCGAATTGTTGTTGTGCTTTTTGCAAACTCACTGAATACATACTAAAAGAAGGCCATTTTAAGTTTGTTGTTGTTGTAGCAGCGAGATCTGAAGAACAAGTGTTGCTGAGTTGACAATCCTTGGTCGGGTTTTTAGTTTTTTGCTGTTGGGGAATTCAAGTATGCCGTCTGCTGCCAGAACCTTTAAATGTTGGTCTTGTAATGATCCCATCCCAAAGACTCAGGTTAGGTTAGGTTCAATGTGACTCATTTGGTTCCTTATAGCGGTCCCTTTTTGATATCCTTAGCCAGTGACAAGAGTCAGCCAGTATTCACCAAACTATTCTTCAGAATTCACTGCAGCCTCGAACCACCTCGACTCTCTGCAGAACAGAGAGGTCGATTTCAGTCCCACATTTGACATATCATCCAGACATGGCAGCTCCGGTCTCCCGAAATGCCTAAACTTTATATCCCCGAGACCGAGGCATTGGCAAAGAAAGTAAAACACCGTCTCCTCCTCCTCCCCATCATGACATCTCCTACAGTAGTCATTGTAATCAAGACCCATTCTCCCCGTAACGACCCAGTGACCCGTAACGACCGATATACCTTTTAGATGACTCACTCTTTATGAGAGTCTTGCAGCGAGCCATTGGAATGCCGATCAGGCCGTCGACGAAAATGTAGTCCAAGAGACAGTCCTGTCTGGCCAGACCGTCTGCAGTTTTGTTGCCCGGGCACCCACTGTGAACTGTGAATACGTAGCGCGATCCTGGCATGACCTTAGTCCCGCGTAGACCATAGGCCTCCCGCCCCTAGCCTAATCGCGGAAGTTAGCGCCAGCTGTTTGCCCATGATGTCAACTGGCAGTCAAGTTCAGCATATCAAACAACGCCTTCGTCGGTGTCGACCGAAGTGATCCCGTGATCATCAACGCGACTAACCTTTATACTTTCTCAAGCATCATGCAGTGCCGTCCCTTTTCTACGACAGGCCACCAGACTATGCCCCATAAAAGAGGATCGATTTTACCACCGCCTCAAAATCCATTAAACGCCTACAGGTGCATATAGCCACAATGGCCCTATTAACCCTCGAACGAACGTTGAGTTCCCAAGATAGTTTACTGTCGAGTATCACGCCCAGATATTTAGCACTGTCCAAGATTATCAGCTCCGTGCCATTTAGGCCAGGAAGTCAAAAAAGTCACCAACCTTGTACTTGTCAAGAGTACCATCTCAGTTTTCTGTGGATTGACACCAAGTCCACAGGAGGTACTCCATGAGCTTAGGATCTGCAATGCAGATTCCATACAACGGGATAACGAGTCCAGATGTTTACCCATGACCGCAACCGCCACATAATCGGTCGAACTGACTCAACAAAGTGTTTATCGTCAAGTTCCATTATAGAGGGGACAACACCAAACCATGCGGGGTGCCTCTCTGCACCAGTCTGCAAACATTGGTAGCACTACTCGTGGATTCAATGATCCTGCCGCCGAGTAGATTTCAGATAAATCTATAGATAACATCGTCGACACCCAACTCCCTTATCGATTCCAAGATGGAGTCAGATCTGACATTGCTGAAGCTCTCTCAATATCCAGAAGGGCTACCAGCGAGTATTCCCGAACCAGTGAATGAAGCGACGTATATACAGATTTACACTCGGTGTAGGCATGCTGAGAGTTAGCGAGCAAATGTCGGAATAGACATCTTCAGATGAATATAAATACCCTCTCAAGGGTCTTGAGAAGCAATGACGACAATATGGTTGGCCTGTGGTCCTTAGGATTGGTGTGGGATGTTTTCCCTCCCTTTGGAATGAAAACCACCCTGCACTTAGCCCAGCGGGTAGGAATGTACGAGAATCTGATACATTCCGTGTAAATAACGGACAGCCAGGGAATTATAATGACCGCATTTTTCTTAAGGTCGGCCGGAATGATACTGTCGAGACCAGGGGACTTAAAGGAGTCGAAGCTCCTTATCGCTCAATTGAGCCTGGCATAGCATAGAGAGATAGACACAGGTCCAGGTTCTAACAAGCAATTGTTATTGTTGGAATTGTAATTGTTGGAAGGGAATTACCAGGAAAGTGCATATCAATTAACACCTCCAACGTCTCCCGACGTAGTTCAGCTACCATCAGCTTTCTTAATGTAGCTAGGGACAGTCGGGCAAGAAGCCATTATTTTGCGCAATCGCATTGTCACCGAGGAGCCTTCCAAGCCGCTGCAGAAGTTCCTCCAGGCATTACATTTCGCCGATGTAACTATATTCCTTAACCTATTCAGTGCCGACTTATATTCCGCCCAGTTACCCAGACGTTTAGCCATATTGAATACCCTATGACAGTCTACGAGACTGTGCGACTTCAAGGCTCCACCATTTTAAACCATTTCTGCCCCCTCCTTTCTAACCACTAACCGTTGCCTGACGCAGTGTCTCCGAAAGGGATTTCTCCGCCATTTCAGTCGCCGTAACGCCACTAATGACGGACTAAGCCCAGAGAATCAGCGAGCAGACTAGATTGATAGTCCCACTTTGTTCTTCTCCTATTCACAAAAGTAATTGAAACTCAACATATCTGTGGTCCGAAAAGGAACAGTCATTAGAGACCGCCCAATTAGAAAATAGCGACTCACCTCTAGTGTTGGTGTCAGTGCTGCCCCATATGATGTTGTGCGCTTTCTCATCAACGCAGATAACCAACAGGGTACCCATGGAGCCAGCTTTGGCTACTAAGCCACGGACGATCCTATTGGGTAGCCCATCACCATGGTCGTGCTCCATATAGCCCGAGATGATCCATATTGACCTATCGCCCATCTCTAGGGTCGCTAATGTTGTGTCTTCATCACTGAAATCAGAAAGAATGAAGATATCCAACGTGTTTTTATCCAAAATACAAGATCTAATTTTACATTGTCCTTTGGCATATAGTAGCTTATAGCCCCTTAGTTGTAATCCGCAAACTCGCTCCTTGTGGATCCATGGTTCTTGGATCATTACAAGTTCCTTCCTATCTACCACCCGGAGGAGCAGCGATGTGGATCTGCCTTAGAGTGGTGAAGGTTTATCTGTGTCACCTTCACCATGCCCAGTACCGACGATCATGACATTGGCTTCCTCCTGATCTGATTCCAGGAGGGCGTCCTCATCTGCCAATTCGCCCATGCGTTCAAAGAATTCACCCAGCATGTCAGACGGACGGGGTGTCTTCTTTGTCACATGGATGAAAATAAATGTCCTCAGTCGTGCAGTCCAAAGACTGCGTAGGTTTTGCGACTTTAAGGAGTCCGTTCTTGAGGATCCTTCAGCTGCTGAAACCTTGACAATTTTCCAGTCATGAGTGGAAAGTTGGGGGCATTAAGCACTGAATAATCCTCAAGATCTCTTTCGGTGCAGAAGGTTCAGCTGGGATGGTAGTGATGAATCTAGGTCGCCGTCACTCACCGAAACCACATCGAGCCTAGCATTTTCCCATATTTCCCCAAATGCTCCGATGGCAAGCAGACACGCTGAGCGTTCGTCCACACACGCCATCAACTTAACTTGACCCTGGTACCAGCCAGCATCGTCACATTGAGTCCCACTTAGAGTGGGAGATAGATCCATCATCAGCACCTCTGTCAATAACCGCCCTCACAAGGTGGTCTTTAGCCCTCTCGCTGTAGGACGAAGACTCAGAAAAGTATAAATTGTAACAATTGTGAATTATGGCACCATCTCTCTTGTGCCAATGTCTCTGAAAACATATAAGGAGATGAAAGGTACTTTTTCCTTTACATGTTCTGATTGTCTTAGGAAATTATATTCGTAATGAAGTTCGTGCCTTATAAACCGTTTTAGATGATTTTATTAGAACAAATCAAGATGATGATTACTGACAAGGACGTGTTGTGTTGTATGCTAACTTTTTCTTTCTTGTAATAGAGTATTTTTTTATTCAAACATTAATCAAAGGAGCTGTTTTATATTGTTAAATTTTCTGATAATCAGGCCTGGCACAGAAATCAATTCCGATCGAAAGTGGAAGTGATTTCCTATCTTGATTCCACAAAAACGAAAACACTTTCGATCGGAATTGATTTCTGTGACAGGTCTGAGTGACTTATTTCTAAATACAAGTAACTGAAGCTTCATTGCTAACGAAAGGTTGGCTAAAGCAAAAGTATTTACAAATTGAAGAAATAAAGCATTATTAACCGAAAATAATCTGAGATATTAAGGGGATAGTACCATTACAAAAAAGCTTTATAAATTGAATTCACTTAAAAAAGTGATTTTCATATAAATTTTACTACACGTTCAATCAATTGTATTGTGGAAAGAGCACATAAATAAGAAATTAATTTTATATTTAATAATTAAGGTAGTTAAGGGGTTTTGTTTTTATATTATTAAAGGTGCCTTCAAGCAAACAATATTTTTTAAAAAAATTAATTCTTATAATTACAAAATTTTTAAAACCTATTTTATTATTTTAGTTACAGTCGCGAAACACGCAGAGAAATTGTACGACGCATGCGTGGCGGTTCACCACCTTTATTTATTGCCTGCAGTAGAGGTTGTGTGCCCATTGCTGAATATTTGGTAACAATATGTGAGGCTGATATAGAACAAAAAGGCCTATTCGAAGCACCCGAGGATCGTTCATATCATTTAGTAACACCGCTATGGAGTGCATCCGTGTCCAACAACTTACCCATGGTGAAGTATCTACTTCGTGTCGGCAGCGATATAAATGCTACTTCTGATACTGGATCGACACCTGTACGCAGTGCTTGTTATATGACACACATTGAAATGGGTAAGACAAGAACATAACTATGTCTTGATAGTTTCGCAAGATCGAAAAAAAAAACTAAAAAGAAAACACATCTTTGCAGTAAAATTTCTTGTTGAAAATGGTGCTGATATTAAGAAACCCAACATGAATGGTGGAACTTGCTTGATTAATTCCGTACAGTCACCAGAATTATGTTTATTTCTAATACAAAGGGGATGTGATATTAATGCAGTGGATACACAAGGTAAAACAGCATTACATTATGCCATACAGGAGCACAGGTAATTTTATATAATTTATTCTATGACAATATAAAAACTACTTTTATAATTTTTTGTTTGTTTTTGTTAAATACATTAAGGCTGGAAACCACTAAGTTGTTGCTAGAACATGGTGCAAATCCGTATGCAATTAGTCGTCATGGTGATGACGCTTTACGTACCGCTTGTCTAAAGGGTGCTCACCAGATTTTCGATTATTTAAGAAATAATTTGGAATACTCTGTTAAAAGACTAGCGGAAGCTCATGAATTAATAGGTTTTGTTAAATAAACATATGTATATATTTAGCATACTTATTATTATATTTATTAAAACATTTTATGACAGGTTCTACATTTTTGGATGAACATAATGAAAGTCGAGTGGCTATTTTACACTGGCGTTTGGCACATCATTTAAGAGCATCGCAAAATCCCTACATTGGTGAACATTCTTGTTATGCATATAAAATTGATCTCACAGATACTTAAAGTGGTTATTTCTTTTATTCAGAAAAACTTCCCAAAGTTCCTTTGCGAGAGGCGTATGGTTTTAATAGTGAATTTACAACTTTGGAAGGACTCGATTACATCGCAACAGATATGGATTCTATGCGCATACAAAGTCTTTTAATATGTGAACGTATACTCGGTATCACCCACAAGGACACCCTGTTTCGTCTCACATTTCGTGGTGCATCTTATGCCGATTCCCTGCAGCTACAACGTTGTATACAACTTTGGACTCTGCTACTCGAAATAAGAGTCCAACATAATACCCTGCTCTTTTTTGACACATGCTTTGCCGCACAAGCCTTAGTAAGGCTTATGCTAGAGCTACATGAACGCAATTTAAATCAAAGCAATTTTCTAAATGAATCTCTACCACAATTTAAAGATGTTTTGACTGTATTTAAACTGCTGACCGATACGGCTGCTGACTGTCATGCTCTCTTACAAATACGTCCCATATCAAGAAGACAGCAGGAAAATTTTGATAGTATTTTTAAATGTATAGCTCATACGATTTATTTACTCATTGCCATTGCACCGACACGAGATGAGGAACGCATTGTATATATGGGCGTACGTAAATTGATTCAGTCAAATATTACCAGCGCTTGTACTAATGATTCCCTGCTGCATGTATGTGTATCACGTTTAAATGTGATTAAAAGTGGTTTATTAAATGATGAAAATTTAAATGTAAGTTTAATGAGCGGATTAAGGATATTCTTTAATATTTAAGATTGCATTTTATCTTTTGAAGGTTATATTTCCGAATGCGATTGTTATTAAATTATTATTGGAATGCGGCATAAATGTGAATGCAAAAAATGAAGTTAAATCAACGCCACTGCATATAGCGGCTCAACCTTATAATTTTAGCAATGAGGTAAAGTATAAAAAGATGTTAGTTATCCTACTATTACAGTGCCTGTCAAAATAATAGCACCAGTTGCATCTATTTTTTTTTTAAGTTTAAAGAAAAATTAAAACGTGCTGTGGACAGATAAATAAAAAATTGTCATTTTTAGTGGAAAGGGTTCTAGATCTTTTGTTTGAAGACCACAAAACAATGAATTGAACCCATGCCATACAACAAAAAACATAAAACATTGTGGCTTTAGTATCATAGTACGGCGTTGGTTTTCACATCAAAGAGGGTGCCCCATACATTGGATAAAAACAACCACGGATGCAGTCAGGTAACATATGTCTCTGATTTAATGCCGCTGGTGTGAGTCTTCCAACAGTACAACGACTCCAAACATACAGCAAAATGGCAAGCAAGGGATCCGTTGATAATTCAATTGATGTGATGGTGCGGCCAGCATCGTCGCCAGATTTGAGCCGCCTCTAAAATCTGCGAAATAACCAACAAGTACTGAAGGGCTTTATAAAGCTGTAACCGAAATGAGGAACTCAATCCTAGTTAAATCCTACTTATAGTTGCAAACGAAGGTCATGCAACAAGACATAAAAAATTATTTTTATATTATTTACGAAGTAACAAAGTAATATGCCTTAGTTTTGCAATCGGCCTTATTGTGTAAGGCGTTGACGTTGACGCTTGATTCGTTTTTTTTTACAGTAACACACAACCTGTATTCTTTAATATATTACAAAAAATTAACGCCTTTCACAATAAAAATTTTATTTAGGCAACAAACTTTTTGAATAAAAAAGAGACGAAGTGCTTTTATTTTGACTGCTGTTTTTTAAGTTCTTCTATAATAATGGTCATCTTTAAACTATGGCAATAAAGTGAAATTGCTTGCTATCATAATAAACTTCATACATCACAGGATTTTTAATACTGATTTAAATTAAAATCACACCAAACCTCTTGACAGATGTAAGTGGACTTACTAAAAAAAATTGCTACTATTTTGACAGCAGCTGTATAATAAATGTGAAAGTTTGTATGTTAAGATGTTTGTTAGCTTGTGGCGAAAACCGCATAAAAGACTTGAAAGAAATTTGGTAGACGAATAGCATATGACCCAGGTTCAAATATGGAGTACTTTTTAGGGGGTAAATTGGGGAAAAGATGGTTACTTTTTCTCTTTTTGATAAATTAGGTATACAGAGAATGGTCCTGATTAAAATAAAGGGTGCTTTTTAAAGAATAAAATTGGTAAATTTTAAGGGGTAAAAACGGAATAAATATTCACCCCTATTATGAAAGTCGACGTCCACATGACTCGACGGCAGCAGAACAGTAATTGTATTTTCTGAGTCGTTATTGACAATAATCGATTACTATTGACAGCCACTTTGTATTTTCTAAGGCGCTTTTAAGTCAACGTCGAATGGAATTGTCTCTATTTTAGTCGACAGGAAATTTTGCGACGACTCAAATGAAAGTTAAAGAAATTTTACGTAGAATGTTAACACATTTATTAAATACGTTAAAATAAAACATGCAAATTTAAAAGAAGTTATGGGCACAAATTTGACTAGTAAATTAAACGCGAAAATTCGGAAAAGTTTGCTGAAATAGCGAATATTCGCGAGAATTTTCAATTTAAGACGACTGCCTCAAAGTGCAACAAAACTACGCACAATTGCGAAAATTTACAAAAATAACAGAAATTCGCGAACATTTTTAATATTTCAAACAAGCCATAAAAATAAATTAAAAGTCTTTTACACTATAAGGAACGGCAACAATTCGGTAAAAATTGCAAAATTTGCGAACAGCGGCATGATAGCAAAGTCTAATATTTATTAATAATCGTTAAAGCTATAAAGAATCAGAAAACTTACAGTAAAAAATAGCTCTTATCGCGCACAGGGTCAAATGCGCGAATAATTCAAGATCGGAAACAAACTCCGAAATTAATTTGAAATCGCTAAATCAGTTTAAAAAAAACAAAATGTTGGAAAATAGAAAAAAGAATAGAAAAATAATTGGGATGGGATTTTTTTTGTCAGATTTTCGATAACTAGTCGACGTCGACACAACTTTCTTAAAAACTACCAAATAAACGTCTAAGTGATGTAGTCGTCGACTTGATGTGAAAACAAATAAGAATTAATTTCGACGTCGACAACACTTTATATAATAGGGGAGATTGTACTTTTCTTTATTCAATAAATTTGATATTCATACATAATTAAACCTACATTAACATACAGTGTACCTGGCGGCCTTAAACGAGGAAAAATATGGTATACTTGGTACTCTTTTACATTTGGTATTTTTTCTCTTTTCGAAAAATTTGGTGTAGAGATAGCTTATAGCCAGCGTTGCCGTATGTGCAGTTTTTCTAAGCATTGAGCAGTTTTACATTGTTATATTGTATTATATTTATATTATATTTTATTTCTTAAGCCATAATCTTACATAATTTGTTTAACACATACTCGTATAACAGAGGCAAGCTTTAAGAGCCAAACAAAAAACTCAAACGGCTTGGGAAACACGCACTTTCCGTTAACAAATAAATCACCCAACCCTTATTAATCATTTTTCAATAAATTCTAATGTAATACTTTTATTCTTTTAAATTTTTATATTTCGTCGTTTCATTCCTGACTCTGCAAAATGTTCACTTTAAAGATTAAATTTATCACTAGGTAGCGCAAACAGTTTGGAAAATATACAACATTTATATCGATTTTTCTACAAACGTGATTTAATCGTTTGCCAAATATTCCAATTAACAACGCAAGAGAATTGTACAAATGTATAATTTTGACATGTTTGCTAAGCCGTTTGTGTAGTTTATTTGGCTTTTACTTTTGAAAGTTTAATTTTGTCCCTGTTCACGTTTTGTGATTTTTGATTTTCATGTATGTTCACTTGACAAATTGCAAATCTGAGCCCGAACTAAAATACATTTTCTATTAAATATTAAAATAAATTTTCCATTCGAAAGTTTTTAGTAGTGTAGACATTTTATCAACTATGCAAACCATTCTGGCATTGCTTAGCCAATTTCACCAGTTTATTTAAATATCAATTGATGATTAAAATTCTTTTTTCATGTCAAATAAAAATGAAATTATATGAAAAACTATATTTAAATAGAATTTGTGAAATTTGCCATTAGAATTATTCGTCAATATACATTGTTGCTAACCAAATGTTGGATAATGCAAATAACTACAAACATTGTTAAAATTTTCCAAAAAATTCTGTTATTTTCTGTTAAAAGGAAATTTTCCAAAAAATTACTGATAATAAGAAATTTTTCGAAAACTTAATTTTTATAGAAAATTTTTCGAAAATATACTTTTATTAGTAAATTTAAAAAAAATAAAAGAAATTTTATTAAAAAATTTTCCGAAAATTTACTTTTAAAAACAACTTTTCTAGAAATTTACTGTTTTAGGAAATTTTTCAATAATTATTTATTGTTTAAAAGTTGTTTTAAATGGGAAGCTTTTTGAAAATATGTTGTTAATACGAATTTTTCCGATAATTTTGCTGTTTATACAAACGTTTTCGACAATTTACTAAAATTTTGCTGTTATTCAAGATTTTCCTAAAACTTGCTGTTTATAGAAATTTCTTTTTTTAAATTTGTACAGGATTCTTTATTATTTTAAATATTTTTTTTAACGTTTTTTTTTATGTGGGTGTTTTCAAATTAGTTTACACCTTGGAAATTAAAAACAAAAATGTTTTGCGTCTTACATTTTCTAGAGAAGGTAAAAACCTATTCATTTTCACTTTCGTACGTAATAGGTTTCCGTAATACATCTGATTAATAGGTCATTTAAAAAAGAAATGATCTTTCCAAAAGTAAAAAAATTATAAATCAGCATTTATATTGTGTTTTTCAATTCGTTTTTTTTATCAAGTTAAAACTTTATGTAAAATCATGAATTCTAAGGTTGTTCTTTAATTTTTGATATATTTTTTTCGCATGTATGTATTATCTAAATAAAAATTTGATACATTTTCCTTTTACTTTTTTCCAGATTATAAAAATACTGCTAGATCACGGTGCCGATTTAGATCAACCTAATAAATCGGATGAACGTCCATATAATTTAATATCACTTAATTCAGCAAATACAATACCTCTTATAAATTATGTTAATCTTAAATGTTTAGCTGCCACAATTATTAGTAAGTATCGCATACCGTATCGCAATCAAATACCAAAATGTTTAGAAAACTTTGTTAAAGCTCATGAACCTTGAACTATTAAAAACTTTAATTTCAAAAGTTACTGTGAAATATAATGTTAAAAAAAATAAAATTTTCTTTATTTAAATTTAAAAAAGAAAACATGTGAAATATGTATGTAATTAAAAAGTGATATTACTCAAATAATTGTATTAAATATATAGTAAAAAATTATTCTTAATTTAAAATTATATTTGTAAAAATAAACTGCAGTTGTTACTAGTTACATTTTAGAGCTTAAAAAGTTATTAAAAAATAATATCTTTATATAAAGTTCATCACTTTAGAACTTGGTTCATTTATCTTAGTATCTCCATGTTGTTAACACATACCTTCACATACATATTTATATATATTTGGGGGTTTCACAAGGTAGTCATAAAGTTGTAAAGTCATATGTCTTAAAATAATTACAAGAAATATATATGACTGCTGTGGGCAACCGCTAATAATTTAGATTTTTACTGAACAATTATAACGAATCAATTAAAATTTTTATTTTGTTTAAAAAACAACAATATTTTTTTTAATCAATTGTAAAATATTATTCAGGGCATTTTGACGATATGCCTTAAAAGCACACCTAGTGAATCCCCCAATTATTTTACAAACATATACAAATATATAAAAATTCTAAAGGAAAAAAGCCAATATTTATTATTATAAAAATTAATATATTTATTACATTAAAATTCAATACTACACTATATTTATTATAAATTAATCTTGGAACTCTTCTACAAGGAAATTAAAAGCATAATACAATATACACGATACATACATACGTACATTTAATTACATAAATACATATTTAATAAACAAAAGAACAAAAAAATACCATTTTTTTTTTAATTTAAAACATATTGAGGAAAAATTATAAACACGAAAAAAATAAAGGGGGATATTTTGTAAATCCCTTCACCTTGCGTTGAAAAATTTTTCATATTAAATTTTTTAACAAAATAAAAAAATGTATATACAAAATAATCCCCTAAAGGCTAGTTTACACTATTATACTTTGTATTAATACATGCCAAAAACTCAAGTAATATGTAAAACAAAGTGGTAGTGTGAATGCAATGTGTAATGAAAATAACAATTGTTATGAAATAAATTTGACATTTGACATAAAGTCGTATTATCGTTTTTTAAAATTTTTCAAAACAATATATTTATTTCATTTGTTCAGGGTTGCATTTTAACAAAAGAATGTTTATGTGTGATAGTGTGACTACAAACTGTAATGTTACATACAATTTTTTGACAGTCGCAACAGAACTCGTTAGATTTCTATCTCACAAAGTATTATGAAATACGTAAGACTTGTGTGATAGTGGAATGTAGCCTAAAGTAACTGTCAGGCATCAGAAATTACGAACCGAAAACTTAAAATTGAAGTTTTTCATTTGAAAAATTCAAAACTCATGCGTACAAAATAAATTTTTTTTTCTATCAGTTAAAAAAAAAAATGGAAACACAAAAAAGATATTTATTTTTAAAGTACAATATGTGTTTCGTACATGAAAAGAAACAAAAAAACAAAAATACACAAAAACGTTTTTTTTTTTTTTTTTTTTTTTTTTTTTTTTTTTAATTTTTATCATTGGTGTTCAAAACATGTTTTCAACTGAACAAAAAAAATTATTTTGTGTTTTTTGTTCTTCAAAGTTCAAAATAATAAAGTTCTTAAAAAAAAAGGTTTTTGAGAAAAATATTTTTTTTGTTTTTAGAAACTAACAATAAAAACTCAATTTGAAGTTAAAATTGATAATTTTAATTAAAATTATAATATAAAATTGTGTTTAAAATTGCAAATGCAAAAAATCCTTAGAGATTCTTAATTATCAAAACTGGCTGCTGTTGCATTAGCTGTACCCGCAACACAGGTATCTGTGGAGACAGTCTTCAGTGCTTTGCCAATTATTATGACCAAAAATAGAAGGAATTTAAGCTCTGAGCATGTAGAAAATTTATTGTTGCTCAAACTCAACATCAAGGCAATTAATAAGATTACTATTTAGTTCTAGGATAATCTTTATCATGTTATAACTACTTATTATTTATTAGCTTTATTTTTTTTACTATAATTTTGTACGTATGAGTTTAAATTTTGTCAATTAAAAAAATTCAATTTTAAGTTTTCGGTTCTTTTTTTCATGTACAAAATAATATTGTACTGAAAAAAATAAATATCTTTTTTTGTGTTTGCTTTTAAACTGCTTTTTTAAACTGATGAAAAAAAAAATTATTTTGTACGCATGATTTTTAAAAAGAAAAAATTAAGTTTTCGGTTCGTAATTTTTTGTACAAAAGAACAAAAAAAAAAAAAATTTTTCTCAAAAACGTTTTTTTGTAAGAACTTTATTATTTTGAACTTAAAGAAACAATATCAAACAAAATATTTTTATCTATTTTTGGTTATTGTACAATTTAAAATATTTTTCGAACACCAATGATAAATATTTTTTTAAAAACATAAAAAAAACGTTTTCCGGTCCTTGGTAACTGTATTATGATATATTAAACCTTTTTTTTTTTTTTGAAAATAAAAATTTCCAGCAAATTATTATGAAAAAAAGAAAAAATTACTAAAACAAAAAATTTATTTATAAACATCAGTCATTTTCAAAATCTGAAATAAATTACAGTTATTATTAATACTCCTCCAAGTATATAGTTCCAATTTTCTCTTAACACTTTCCCTTTACTTCTCAAATTACTATAACTGTCAATTATGTGTATTTTCCAACCCATATTGGCGTGAGTAAAACTATTGTAATACACAATATCGGGCCATGTTATATTTGGCGTTATTTCCAGTATGGCCGGTTCTTCGTAAGGACATTCGGTAATTAAGGAGCGATTAAATTTTTTAAAACTAGGAAAATTATCATCTAATCGACGATCATAACCGGCTGGATAACGTGATATACATAGAGGTCCAGCTGCTGTGGGTTTTGGCCGACCACGTCTTGTAAACTCCACTCCAGCTAAAACTCGAATTTCACTTTGTTTGGCATCGCTTAAGCGATCATAACCACCACGAGGTTCATCAGTTATTACCAGTGGATGATAGTTGTCTGGAGAATGGGGATTATTGCCACCTCTTACCTGGAAATAATTTAAATTCAATTTTTATCAGCCCAATTATGAAAGAAAAACTCCCCGGGAGTTTTCTCCCTTCTCCCATTTTTCCTATGTTAATTCAATTGTAGAAATGGGAAAAGGGAAAAAACTCCCAGGGAATTTTTATTCATAATTGGGCTGTATATTTCAAATAGTAGTTTGCCTTAAATAGAAGAAATTTAATTTAATATAAATTATATTGATGTAGCGTAGGTTTGTATATCCTGTTGGGTATATGAAATTTCAGCGGGTGCATTATTCTCACACTTTTGCAACAATTGGCAGTGTGATTTCTCGTCCTATAAAACTGCGACGTACCGAATTTCAATATGATAGCATTATTTATTACGGTTTTAGGCGTACCAACTGTTTTCCGGGAGTAGGGTTTATACGGGGCCTAGTGTAAATTATGGACCGATCTTCCAAAATTTTACAGTGTGATTTCAGGTCCTATAAAACTGTGATATACCAAATTTTAGTATGATAGTGTTATTGATTACAGTTTTAGGCGTACTAAACAGTTTTCCGAGAGTAGGGTTTATATGGGGCCTAGTGTAAATTATGGACCGATCTTCAAAAAATTTGACAGTGTGATTTCTGGTCGTATAAAACTGACGTACCAAATTTTAGTATGATAGCGTTATTTATTACGGTTTTAGGCGTAGAAAATTCATTTCCGGGAGTAGGGCTTAAATGGGGTCTAGGGTCAATTATTTACCGATCTTCACGAAATTTAGCAGTATGATTTGCAGTTATTATTCCACCTTTTATGTTAGTTTTTGTATCAAAATTTTCAATGAACTACTGAACCGATGTTGCTGGATTTCAGTCCCAAACTGCTTAATAACTACAAACAATTTGAGACCAAGTTTGTTCTTTTCTTTTGCGTTTTTCAAAAGTTAGCGTGTTTTCAAAATCAATACCAAAAAATGTATTCATGTTTTTTTGAACAAATTTAGCCGGAAACAAATTAGTAAAATCAAATAAAATAAAAAAATAAAAATGTGAAAGAAAAAGGAAATAAATTGTTTGGATTTTCTTAAAATGTTCGTGTTATAAAAAGTATTTAATCGAGTACCGATAAGAAAACGAGTTAAGTAGTCAAAAGTGTAAACATTTTTCAACACTTCAATTATTTGCCATCAGCTGTTGCCTTTATTTTACGAATTTTTACAAATTTTGCGTTCGCGTACTTTTCTGGACAACAGCTTTTTGTGAGAGCAAATTTTTAAGTTTACTCATTTACTGCATTTTACTGTAAAAGTACTCAAACGCACCTAATGACAAAAAGAAATGCTTTAAATATTGAATATTGAACACATTGTCGACATTGAACAAGTTTTTTACATAATATCATATAAAATATGTAGATGATAGTCTATATCAGTGATGGAAAATTCAGTACTATGGTACTTTTTTCAGTACTTTTTCATTTAAAAAATACCACGGTACCCCCACGTCAGTTTTAGTACTATTTTCTTGTTATGCTTCCTTGTTGAGAAATTTAGCGTTTCTATTTTTTTTAACATTGACAACATTGCCTACACAAAATTTATTGTTCTTTTTTTCGTTCATGATAAGCAATATTAAGAACGAAATGGACTGATAATTCACGTATTGCTATTGGAATTTTGTCAATACCCCATTTATCAGCAGCAGTTAAGCGCACGTTTTCAGTGCAAGATGCTATAAAAACGAAAAAAAGAAATCGTTTGCAAGTACAAACTCTTTCAAATTTAATTAAAACTAAAGATCTATTAATGTCAAATGATTCTTGTTGTTACAATTATAATATTACTAATGATATCATTAAGTAAAATAAACAAATTGCCTAACAGCCTTAGACAAGCAAATACATTTGTATGCAATAAAAAATATGTTTGAAAAAAGTACCAAAATGTTGAAAAAGTACTGTTTTGCTTGATGGTTAGTACCATCTCAATTTTTAAGTTTTCCATCACTGGTCTATATATTACAAATGTAACACGTCACATATATCAGATACCGAAACATTTATGTTTTTCGCTGTATACTTCCTTTTCAGCCGTCACCCAGAGTAAAAATTATATCTGGTTTAAAATGCTACTAAATTACGCGTCTAGTTTGATCAGATAAAAATGCTTAAGTAATAGTGGATCAAAGAGAATATCTTATGAAAATATTAACGTTTTTCATCAACTATTGTCATTTCGGAAGATGTTTTGTGCCACAATTAATAATAAAATCCATAGTGATTTAATTAGTAAATTTGATAACTAAAATGTTTAGCCCTAATGCATCAAAATGGGGTAAAAAACGAAAATATAAAATTTAATCATAGATACATACATACACGCAAGTAAATTTAAATGCTAGTGTTTAAGATTTTTTATTATGAGATTTTTAGGTTTTATATACTTTTGCCTCTAGTTGGCAAATTTTTTTTACCAGATTTTCATAAATAAAACCTTTCTGGAGGGCTTGTAAAATTATCTTGTTAACTGCCTTATCAGTTGTTTTAAAACGCCACCGCAAAATGGCGCTTATCCAGTATTTGCTAAAAACGATACCAATTTGCCATTATTTAAATTTTTCAAGGTTGGTATGTTTATACAAAATACAGAAACAACCGTTTTTAACAAAATTGTAAACCATTGTTAAGTAATATTTTGCGGTTGGGAGGGTCTAAATGGCGATTTTCTTCAACAAGAGAAAAATAACGGTAAATTTTTGGATAGGTCAAATAAGAAAAAGTCGTAGAACAACTTGTTTTCGAGGCCCCCAGGAACCATTTTCGACAATAAAAAAGGTCTTTTTCGCGAAAAGTCGATTTTGATATATTGCTAAGTATAATTCGCGGATCACTGGAATGTTTGCTATTCATTTCAAATCACTTTTTTAGTTGGAATGATGTTAATTTCACAACTTACCCTAAATGCATAAGTAAGACCTCTTTTAAGATACAATTCCGGTATCATATAACCATTTATATACCACGCCAAACCGCTAGAGACATGACCTATTAAAAATTTTTTTTTTTCGTAAATAAAAGTAAAAATCTATAAAAACTACAGCAAAACTTACCAGTAATTCCTTGATAACCTTTCAAACTTCCAGATGGACCCAAATAGGCATTAAATATACGGACAGTTCTAAATATATTTTAACTGTTAATAGATATGTATTAATAAACGAAAAACGACTTACGGATCTAATACTTTTACTTTCTCCCAGGTCTGTACAGGAGCATCAACACGTTTAGTAAAACTAAAACAATCGTTAACCGGCTCGGTGGTATTAAAATCAATTAAAACATCACTTTTGGGATAATATGTATGAAAAGCTGGCTCATAGTTAGAATCCAATTGACCCAAAGCCCATATTATATAATTACTTTTATCTAATCGAATTTCCTTATCACCATGATCAGCTGGAAAGATAATTTTTTAGGAAATTTTTATATATTTCTAATATTTAACTTAAATTCTTACATGATATTAAGGTTCTTCTAAAGGTTATAGTATTAATACCATCCTTGCGACTATAAGTATTCAATTGAAAGTCATTTAAACCTCCAACTACATCATCGCGACAAACGCCTTTGTTTTGACCCAAAACTTGTACACAAGGAGCCAGTGATGTTATATTATAATCTACCGAGTAACCACGAATATCATCCATATATGCCACTACGACATCACCGCCAATCATTTGCGACGAATACTCCGAACCCGATAGACCAAATGACATATAATCATTCTTTTCAACTTGTCCCGAAAGTTGTAGAGTTATTTGTGGTCCAAAAACTTCCCAGGATACTTGTAGATTTTTATGTAATTGTCGGCAATTTGGTAAAGAAAATTCATATGGTGTTATTTTAACCAACGAGGGAGGTACATTTAAATTATCTGCTATTAAAACATGACCATAATTTTCATTATCGGCTAAATCGAAAATACTAATCCAATCAATATCGAAAACCGTTTTATCTCCAGGCAATTCCAGTGTTATAGTTTCCTTATCATATTTTCGTATGGGATCTAGGCTGTAAAATATCAACATACAATCGTATTGAAAGTTTATCTAAAACAAAAATTACTTACTATCCACTCTCATCGGGTATTTTACTGCCACGACTTGATGGCTGAGCCCCAACACCAGCCCAGAAAAATGTTCTCTTTCCTTTGCCATCATATGTAAAATCAACGATTTGTATAGTTTTTGAATCCAAAATTTCAATTTCCGTACTACTGACATTATGACTACGTTTCGAAAATGTGCCACCACTTTGTTCCCTTGGAGGTTCAAATTCTTCGGGTATAAAAACATCACCGAAATTATTTTGATTATTTAAGTCATAAACAGATAGCCATTTAATTTCGGTTATTTTCTTACGATCCGGCAGAGTTAAAGTAAAATCTTTGTTGTGATAACGGTCTAAAATGTTGGTTCTAAAAATAAAAAAATTATTAAACTTAAGTCTTACAGAAAATTTTATGGTAACTACTTACTTGCCATATTCGTCGGGCACAATAAAACCTTGTGGACCTGGTCGATTCGAAGCTCCTGCCCAAAAAAAGGTATCAGCACCATTTCCATCGTAATTAAAGCCCACCACTAAAAATGTATATTCATTTACAGCATATATATCACCAGAAACCTTTAAAAAAGAAATTAATGTTATATCCATTTTTTGTTGTTATTTTTTTCTTCATATTTACCTGATGATGGTATGAGTTAATTTTTCCTAAATATTTTCCCTGGTAGGGACCCTCTTCATCATCAAAATCGTTTGCGGCAACTGGAATAAGATTTTTTTTAGATTCTATAATATTTAATTTGTCAAATTTTCTAAAGATTTTGATTATACATATGTAACACCAAATCATTTGCAAGTTTTTGACTCGAAGTCCGACTCCGGACTAAAAAAGAAAATAATACCACTTCGGTTTAAATTTATTTTCCAAAAATATTTTAAGAAACATGTATAAAAAAAAATTGTTAGTAGATTGATATTGAAAATAAGTTCACTTGAAAAATTACTTAGTCATAAGCCTTGTTAAAAAAAGTAATTGGGAGAAATTAACTGATTTCTAAGTTTAGTCAGGCTTGTTTAAAATTCTTAAAATTTCAAAGTGATCTACTCAACAAGAAATATAAACTTCTTTATTTACTAATTGTAAAAGACTATACAATTACTTATATTTTGGCACCTTGCTTAATCTTTAAACAGCCATATCGTCAGCTCATTATTGGTTTGGCGCATATGCAAAAAGTCGTAGTGGAAAAAACGACAATGAAGGTTTACATGAAGTTTTCTGAAAATATACCCGATAGAATGCTCTGAAGAAAAATATAAATTTTTGTGAAGCTAAACAGTAATAGTATTTTATTAAAAGTGAAAAATATTGTTTTGTGCCGCATACGCCACTTTTCTAAATTTAATTTAAAAAAATAGCTTTTTGTACTTACTGCTGTGTATTGAGTTGTTGACATTTTATTTTGCTTTTGCTTTTATTACTTTTTTCTTACGGAATGAAGCGAAGCAAGAGTAACATTTATTTTCATGTTGGTATTTAATTTTGCTTTGTCATTATTTGCTACTTGTTTTTCTTACGACAATAAAGCAAAGCAAGAGTTAAATTTCTTTTGCATAAGAAATTTGAAGAATTCATCGAACAGTGGCGTGTAGAGCCAACAATACTTAATAAACTTTTCTCTAATACGAATTAATTAAATGGGCAGTAGGCCCAAAGAAATAAACGACATACGATTAACCTTTCGTAACTCGAACTTCCATAACTCGAAGTTCTCTATAACTCGTACCAAATACTTACATATGAATTCTATATCTCGAAGTGTTTTGCTTGCTTCGTTGATTTTATTTGCTTATTTACCATTCTTTTTCTTGTTTAGCTGTTTTGTATATTTACTACTTTGTAATAGGTACGATTTTCACCTCCGAATTTCAAAATAGTAACAGACATCAGTTCGCTTTTTTTTTATTTAATGAACAACAATAAGTATTCAATTAAAAAAGTACCAGTTAGAGAAAGAAAAAGTACCAAAAATATCCCTTACAGATTCTCATTTACTCAGGAACTAACACGTTTAATTTTATGTTTCTTGGTCCAAATCAAAAGTACCAGGTAAAGCACAAAAAAGTACCCCTCTGACAGATGCTCATTCGCTCAACGCATTGCTTGTTTATGTTTATGTTTGTAAGTGCAATACTAACGAAAATTCAAAAGTACCTGTTGAAAAACAATAAAGTACGAAAAAGTACCACAAAATCACTCATTCACTTGGGAACTTGCGTGTTTGAGTTTATGATTCTAGGTCCAATTTTTACGGGAATTCAAAAAGAACCAGGCTAAGAACAAAAAAGTACCAAAAAGCCTATCTTACAGATTCTAATTCACTTAAAGCATTGCATGCCTAATTTTATGTTTGTAGATCCAATATTAACGAAAATTAAAAAAAGTACCAGTTAAAGAACTAAAAAGTACCAAAAAGATCCCTCTAACAGATTCTCATTTACTCAGGACCTTGGATGTTAAATTTTATGTTTCTAGGGCCAACAACAATGGAAATTCAAAAACTACCAGCTAAAGAACAAAAAACTACCACAAATTTCCCTCTTATACATTCTTATCCACTCAGGACATTGAATGTTGAATTTTATGTTTCAAGGTCTAAAACTAACGGAAATTCAAATAGTACCAGTTAAAGAACAAAAAAGTACCAAAAAGCCATTTTACAGATTCTCATTCACTCAGGACCATGCATGTGAAAATTAAAAAAAGTAACAGGTAGATACCGAAAAAATACCCAAAGTCCTCTTACAATTTCTATTTCACTCAGGACCTCGTTTGTTTAATTTAATTTCATAGGTCTAATATTGAAGAAAATTAAAAAAGTACCAGTTAAAGCACGTAGAAGTACCAAAAAGATCCTTCTGACAAATTCTCATTCTCTTAGGACCTTGGATGTTTAATTTTATGTTTCTAGGTCCAATACTAACGGAAATTCAAAAAGTACCAGTTGAAGAACAAAAAGTACCAAAAAGTTAACTCATACGTTCTTATTCACTCAGGACATTGTATGTCGAAGTTTATGTTTCTGGGTCCACTATTAACGATAAATAAAAACTTACCAGTTTAAGAACCAAAAAGCTAAAGTATGAAATTAAATTTCCCGTATTTCCCCTTTTTGGTACTTTTTTTCTCACCATTGAAGCATAAAAAATTTCAATATTGTAGTGGGAGCCCATAATACGTATAATACGTACATATATGTCAGTGAATAAAGCAAAATGTTTTGTAAAAAAGTACCAAAAATAGTTACCGTTTTCAGCCTATTTGAGGTCATTGGACAAATTGAATTAATTCCACTCGTTAAATACAACTCTTTGTTAATTTTTTTTTAGGAATATTTTTTTTTCCCGATTTTTGTTTTCAATGAAACTTTTTTTTAAAGCTTTAGTTAGCGAATCAGTTGTTTGTTAAACCATAATGAAGAAAAACCTTGCACCCGGCCAAAAGCCATGCAATTTGTCCTGCGATTTTTAAAACTAAAATGGAACAATTATGCGGGATATTAAAATACAGGATTTTAAAATAACGGATTTTGAAATTCGGGACTTTAAGTTTCGAGCATATGACCTCGAACCAAATTTTCTAATAAAACTATTTGTTTTTTTTTTGCGTTGAAACAGAGTTTTTTATTAATATTTTTTGTTTTTTTTTTACACTTTTGTATTTTTTTTCTCTAAAATTATTCGCAAAATATTGGCGATATACGAATATTTACTTGAATTTGGCAAATACGAAATTCTTAAAATAGGCGAACTCACCACATTACTTTTACTTGTTTACAAATGACTGCTTGCAACCAACTCGATAATTTTATAACATAAGTATTTAACAAACATTGACCTTGAAAAGTTGTGCTCCACGGGCATATCTTTTACTCACAACACTTTCGCATGCACCACATAAATACATACATAAATTAAAACTTTAGCCTTGAAAAAGGGTGCTCCGCTGGCACTTTGCGATGTACTTTTAACAAAACACTTGCGCATGTAGTTGTGTCTTAATACTGAACGACACTGACTACCTACCACCACACAAACCGGTTAATAAACTATTATCGAATTCTTATAAACTTATTAATGTAATAAGATTTTTATGGATTTAATTAATTATATATTAACAATTTTCAAGAAATTTTTCACAATTGTAAAATTTTTCACAAAACTCCCGAAGCTTAAAGCAGACGCGCGAAAATGCTTCTGAAGTTGTCTTTATTGCCAAACAACGAAAGAAGAAATGAATGGAAAAGGAAATCGTAAAACTTGCTAGAGAGGAAGAAAACTTTTATATAATGGTTGTGAAATTAGATAAGTTGGCTAAGGGCTTTAAGGAGAGGTGAAAATAATAATATTAAAGACACATATTTAGGATTAATTTATGTTATAAACAGATTAGTTTTAAATACAAAGATTTTATTAATGCTTAAAGTTGGGTGCACAGTAATGGTCTTTTCTTTTCTACAAACAAAAAAAAAAATATAATAAAATAAAACACTTTTTCAAAAGGTGCATGTATAAAATGTCTTGCCAACCCTGTACTAATGCTATTTGTTACTTGAGAACTAAACACAAGTTATCAAAAAGTGGAATGCCCTTTTTTTAACAGCTAACAAAAAGTTTGTTCTTTAAAATTAAAAAAAAAAATAAATGAAAATTTTAAATCTAATTTTTACTTACAATGAACTGTTTTCGTCACTTATTTTGTTGTTGATGCAATAAAAAAATATTAATTAATTTTTTTTTTAATTTTAAAGAACAAACTTTTTGTTAGCTGTTAAAAAAATGGCATTCCACTTTTTGATAACTTGTGTTTAGTTCTCAAATAACAAATAGCATTATTACGGGGTTGGCAAGACATTTTATCAATTCACCTTTTAAAAAAGTGTTTTATTTTATTATATTTTTTTTTTTGTTTGTAGAAAAGAAAAGACCATTAGTGTGCACCCAACTTAAAGCATTAATAAAATTTTTGTACTTAAAACTTATCTGTTTATAACATAAATTAGTCCTAAATATGTGCCTTTAATTTGATTATTTTCACCTCTCCTTAAAGCTCTTAGCCAACTTATCTAATTTCATAACCATTATATAAAAGTTTTCTTCCTCTCTAGCAAGTTTTACGATTTCCTTTTCCATTCATTTCTTCTTACGTTGTTTGGATATAAAGCCAACTTCAGTAGCATTTTCGCGCGTCTGCTTTAAGCTTCGGGAGTTTTGTGAAAAATTTTACAATTGTGAAAAATTTCTTGAAAATTGTTAATATATAATTAATTAAATCCATAAAAATCTTATTACATTAATAAGTTTATAAGAATTCGATAATAGTTTATTAACCGGTTTGTGTGGTGGTAGGTAGTCAGTGTCGTTCAGTATTAAGACACAACTACATGCGCAAGTGTTTTATTAAAAGTACATCGCAAAGTGCCAGCGGAGCACCCTTTTTCAAGGTTAAGGTTTTTATGTATGTATTTATTTATGTAATACATGCAACTTTTCAAGGTCAATGTTTGTTAAATACTTATGTTATAAAATTATCGAGTTGGTTGCAAGCAGGCATTCGTACACAAGTAAAAGTAATGTGGTGAGTTCGCCTATTTTAAGAATTTCGTATTTGCCAACTCAAGTAAATATATCGCGAATACTTTTAGAATAAAATACAAAATTGTAAAAAAAATACAAAAAATATTAAAAAAAAACTCTGTTTCAACTCAAAAAAACAAAATAGTTTTATTAGAAAATTTGGTTCGAGGTCATATGCTCGAAACTTAAAGTCCCGAATTTCAAAATCCGTAACTTTAAAATCCATATCCCGCATAATTGTTCTGTCTTAGTTTTAAGAATCGCAGGATAAATTGCATGGCTTTTGGCCGGGTGCAAGGTTTTTCTTCATTATGGTTTAACAAACAACTGATTCGCTAACTAAAGCTTTAAAAAAAAATCGGGAAAAAAAATTTTCCGAAAAAAAAATTAACAAAGAGGTGTATTTAACGAGTGGAATTAATTCAAATTGTCCAATTACCTCAAAAGTAGAAAAATATCATTTTACGGTACATAAATTTACTAGTTTTCAATCGCGAATACGAGCACTAACTCGAAAAATTACTAGCACCATTGAATTCAGTGTACTCAAATTAGCTTTTCTTGTGTAAAATTGCTTGTTAAAAAGAGTAAAATTCGTGCACAGTGTAATTAAAAAATAATTAAGAAAAGTTAAATATAAATTAATCCAAAATAAATCTGGGAATTTTCGTTCTCTTGTCGAGAATCATTTTTATTATAAATTTTCGAATGTGTTTTCTAAGTAAAATTATAATTTCTAAAGCTTTCATACTTTAATAGTCTTATTCCTTCAATATTTTCCAGGAATATTTTCTATGCACTTTTAGAATTTCTGTTTGTATATTTCTGCTATTTGTTAAAATAATAAAGTTAAATACATACAAATTTACAATAAGCACTATCCAGTTAAAGATACAAAGAATGCTGACGAAGGCCGTAGCGGGCCAGAAAATGCATTACATTCTGCTGGGATCTATAAATTATGGGATTGTATAAATTTTCTTTAAAATTGACTTCATTGCTAGCCAAAGGATAGCTAAAGTAAACGTCGTTACATCAATATAAAACAAAAATTCTGATAGTGCATAGAAAATATTCCTGGAAAATATTGAAGACATAAGTCTAGTAAAGTATGAAAGCTTTAGAAATTGTAGTTTGACTTAGAACACAGAAAAAACTCTCCGAAGTCGTTCACCATTTAAATCTATTTCAGTTTTAAAATCAGTTTTAATTAAAAATTTAATCAAGTGAATTAAACGTTTAGTAAAGTGAATAAAACGTTTAATCAAGTCAATTAAACGTTTAATTGATACTATAAATTTATTTACTGGTGCAATTTTAATTAATATCATAAATTTTTTAATTGAAATCAATTTTTATTTTTTTCTGTGAATACACATTCGAAATTTTTTATAATGAAATTATTTTTATTAAAAGCAAACAGATTAAAGCACACAAACAAAAATTTAATAAAATAATTTTTTTTTTTAATTGGGGACAAAGTTTTAATTTGTCAAAATTAAGAGTTGCATTTATTTTTATGCTTGAAGTGACATTTCCAATGTTGCGATGATCTGCCATGTTATTTTTCACACAGAAAAAATTCTCGCTATTTTTCACCAATTAAAACATTAATCAAAAATAAAATCAGTTTTTATTAAAAATGTAATCATGCGAATTAAACGTTTAATTGAAACTATTACTTTGTTTACTGGTGCAAATCATAAATTTTTTAATAATTACCCAAAATTTTTTAATTGAAATCAATTTTTATTTTTTTCTGTGCATGAGTTGGAAGATTTTTTTGCAATTGGTGTTTACTGCCTGTTTTTAGATGACGAACGCAAAATTCGTTCGTTATAATTAAAATATTTCACAATTTGTTCGTCACTTAAAATTTCTGCAGTGTCTTATTAATAAGAAAAGTTTTTAACAGACACACTTTTTCGATCCAATTTTCTTGTTTTTTTTAATGCAATGAATAATATCTTGTAAGAAATACAACAATTCGCTGCATTTGGTTTTTAGTTTTTAGTACAGCCAGTAAGAATTAATTTTACTATTAAAAAAGTTGATGTCTGTAAAGGTACACGCAAATAAAAATTTTTGTGGCGGCAGCACGATATTTTGAGACCGAGAACTACTTTGGTTTCTGCAATAACTATGCGAAAAAACAGAGACAATGTCAGAAGCAAATAACATGTAGTACGTGTGTGACCAATTATTATAAACTTATGTAGAACAACAATTTCGACAGACATGCACAATTACATATGGATTTTACATCTGACAAATCCACTGCAAATGCATATGGTTTTTAAAATTGCTTTAAACTTATCAAATCAGTTAAAACAACAAATAATTTATATTAACATCTAATTAAATTAAAAGGTAAAAATAATTAAAAAACAACCAAAAATAGGTAATAAAAATCGGTTAAAAATTTAAATTTAATAATACAATATACATATACAACAATGATAATAATTTAATAATATTTAATAATTTAATATTAAAAGAATACATTTTCAAAAGTATTGAAAAATATATACATACAAAAATAAAAAAAATGAGCAAATAAAATAAAAATGAAATAAAATGTTCAATTAAATTTAATCTTAAAATCAAAAGTGTGTCAACTAATATCTACGTTTTTATTACAATTCGCCATCTTAAGTTCACGGAAACAATCATCAACTCTATACGTCAAGCTTTGCTGAAAAGGCTACGAATTATTACGTTAAAAATTTAAGGTAGGAATATATATTTATTAAGAAATAAAAAAATATGTACATATATACATCTTTTAATTTGAACGTTTCTGTACCCGAAACTTTCCGTCTTGTATTGCTAGCACGTTAAACTTAACGGATAAAAAGTTGTCAGCCTTTGAATACTAGCAATAATGAGGAATAACAAGTAAGAGTGCTATATTCGGCTGTGCCGAATCTTTAATACCCTCCAACGACATTTCGAATATTTCAGGAGTGTGCTCTATATGATATCTTTATATTATTAATGAATCTTTTTAAAAACGGACGTTTGCAGCTTAGACCTATATTAAATTATGGACTGCCAATCAGAAAGTTTTTTGCATTTCTTTTTACAAATTTGAGCTAGCTTAAGTAAAATTTCATGATTCGTAACAGTTTTAGCCGAACTAAAATGATTTTCAGGAGAGGAATTTATATTGGACCTATGGCAGTTATGGATCAATCATCCATAAATTCTATAGTGATTTCTGGTATGAAAAAACATAAATTAGAATAAATATTAATACGGCAGTGAAATTAGTTTTAGCATTTACAGCGAATTTCAGAAGGCTGTCTAATATGGGATCTAAGGTAAATTAGGTGTTATGCCTCTGAAAAAAAATGCAGATTTGAAGATTTGTGACTGAGAAATGCAGATTTTTTAAAATCAAAATAAAATAATCTAAACGATGTATTTATCTTTTTTAAGTACATTCTGGGTATAATTAATAACATAAATAGAATGTTTCAAAGCGAAGCGACTGACATCCACAATCTATCAGGCCTGTCACAGAAATCAATTCCGGTCGAAAGTGGAAGTGATTTCGTATCTTGCAACCCCAAAGACGAAATCACTTTCGATCGGAATTGATTTCTGTGACAGGACTGTATATATCCAAATGAAAAAGCTAATAAAAATAGTAATAAGCAACTTTTTAAAACAAAATTTGATGCAAAATGATAAAATCTCGTCTGTAGATTACAAACATCCTATGAATTTTCTTAATTATGAAAGTGTCTATCTCGAAGTTTATGCAGCTGAAACACTTTTAAATAGAACTTGTTCTCCACTTGAATAACTACTGATTATATCCAATTTTACATTGAGTTTGGTGTTAGGTTAAGTTTTGAAAAGACTCGATTTTAAAATTCAAATTAAATCTCTTAAAATTGTTAGTCCAAATATAATAATAATAAGTAGTCACTCTAATTTAATTTAAATTTGTTTAAAGAAAATTGAAAACGAGATCTGGATTCTGAGTTTAGAGAACTAAAACTTTTACTGCCGTATTCATAAAAAACTAAATTGGATATGAAATCTATTTTAAGGAAAATTTGTATGGAAATTTTGTTTTAAAATACGTTTAAAATCTATTTTATATTTTATGAATACGGCAGTTAAATTTTAGCAATATCTTAAATAAGGAAGAAATGTCTTTAACATGTTTTTGCAAAAAAATCTCAAATCAAACGTGCTAGTTCCGCCTATGATTTTCCTACTTTAATTTAATTTGTTCAGAATATACCGATTTGCCACATTCATCGGCAAAAGTCGAGAGAATCACCACTATCGTGAATAATTTTTCCCTCGTAATTTTTTCCCTTTTCATGTATTTACGATCATGAAAAACTCCCATGAGAAAAATTAATTCATAGGAGAATAATAACGTGAAAAAATGTTCGCGGGGAAAATTCTTCCCTCGTAATTTGTTGACTTTTCCCTTTAAATTTCTCACTTCATTTTTTCTGGAGAACAAAACTTTTATGTAAGAAATTCTTCTCATAATTCGAATATTGAAGTTTACAAAATTAATTTTAAGGCCAAGATTCGTTAAAAGAGACACAAACTTATATGTACATATATTGTTCAACGAAATGCAAAAACAGGTCGATTGCCTGAGGAGTTATGGATCTTTTCAAAGACGTGGTGTCAGAATTTTAGAAATTATGTAACTACATAAAAGTGCAATAAGCTAATGTTGCAATCAAACTGTCACTCCAATACAACATATTTTATTTTGTTTTTTTTAACTTTTCTTTAAAATATATGTGCGTGTATATTTTTGAACAAAAATTTTTTTGTTTTTAATGTTTTTAAATATTACTTCTTTTTTACATTCACTGAGAACTGATAGCGCGAAAAATTGTTCACGGGAGTTTCACGATAGCATTTTTCCCTTCGAGGGGAATAATTTCTTGGGAACAAAAATTCCACTTGTTTTTCAAAAATAAAGATAATAAATAAAAAATAATAAAAACTTTTATGCAAAATATCAAGAAATTTTAATTTTAAATTACATGCAAATTTACAGCTTATATTTTTTTTTTTTTTTTTAGTGGAAAAACGTTTCATATCCACAATCTCATTTAAAATGTTTTTCCAAACCAAAAACCAATTCGTTTGTATCATATTCTTAGTAACTTACAACGTTCTTCCACTGGCTGACTCTTTGTATCGCATTTTGACGGCGCACAGTGGCTGAAAATCGTTTTTCATCGGCCAAAAATCTGTAACTTTTGAACCGATAGAGATAATTTTGCAATTTTTTTGCAGGAGAGAAGACTTCTTGAACTTTTTTGCAGTGTTAATTTTGTTAAAATCGGTTCAGTAGTTGTTGAGAAATTTAAGGTCAAATTTGAACTTTTGATGTTTTTTAGCATTTAGTATGAAAATGCTAATGATTGAGATTGAGAATTATGGTATTTTTTATTCAAAAAGTGGGATGTTTTTCTGCCCACTGTTTTCAGAACTTAATCTTAATCTACATAACTGCCAAATTTCATTAATATATCTTTGTTCATGCCAGATTTATAGAATGTCAAACCTTAAAATTATTATTTTTTACTCATGTTGAAAGCCCTTTCATTCATTTACACTATATAAATAATAATTTTAATGTTTGACATTATATAAATCTAACATGAATAAAGGTATCATAATGAATTTTGGCAGTTATGTAGATTAAAAAGTTCATAAAACAGTGGACTGAAAAACATCCCCATTTTTGATTAAGAAATACCCAAATTCCCAATCACGGAAAACGGCTTTACATTTTTTTTTGTTCAAAAAAGGCAATACAATTTACCACTCGATATTGATCAGAATTTTCTAGAAAATAATGGACATATAAGAAAACATTACTGTTCTAATTGTATAAAAATCGGTTTGTTGAATTATTAGAATTTTTTACTCAAATTATCTTTTTTTTTTTTTTTGTTTGAAAAATTTGATTTGGAATAGGGCATATGGGAGTAAAGATGTTAAACTGACTAAAAATTGCTTCTACAAGCATACTCATAATGTTTTCTTTCGAAAAATATCCCACATTTGCGAAATTCATCCTGAACATGCTTCTTTTTTATACTTCTTAAATCCTTGTTGGTGTCATTGTTTCTTATTGATCCTGTAGGTGCAAAATCCAAATCATAACTGATTTTTAGTATGTGATTTAGTATGTGTATAAAATACTTGGCTTGGTACACTTATATTTCAGTCATATGAATAGGTAAAATTAAAAGAGCAAAAGAAATGTTGCGAATAATTTTACACAAACTAAAAAAGTGTTCTATAGGCTGGTCCAAACAGGTACAAAAGTGCATTTGGGTTTAAAGTGGATACTTTCACCTACCTACAGCTAGTAAAATTTCTTTAACCCCTTTTGACCTCATAACTTCTATTCTTCTGAACTTCAATTTGACTAAAATATAGAACCTGAAAAAATATTTAATAACACAGCAGGTATAATCGGTACAGTAATACAACATAACATTGTTTAAAGACTGTTTTACTACCAATATAAAAAATGTTGAACCCACTATTGATAACAGTTTGACATAAAACGTAATAAAAATCAAGCCAAAAAATCCGTTTTATCCGAATATCTCCAAAAGCAAAGGAGATAACCTAAACATTTAATCATATTTTTTGTAACTCAGCTTAAGTTAAATTTTTTTTTTGCAATCCATAAATATATTTTTGGTGAATTTTTTAAAAGTTTGAATTTCCGAGGTTACCAATTTTAGACGTCCGCAAGTCACTCTCCCGACCCTCCATGGACCCGTGTTCTTCCAATTCAACACAAAAGCTACCCGGCCATGACAATTTAAAATTTCATTCAAATATGTTCAGCCGTTCATAAGAAGCAAAATTATTTTTCAAAACAAAACGCTCGTAAACCACTGTGTTATATTTTAGTCATATGAGCAGCTTAAATAAAAAGACCAAAAAAAAATGTTGCGAGTAATTTCATTAAAATGAAAAAAGTGTTCAACAGACAGTTGCACAAGTATATATGGGGTTAAAGAGGGCACCTTCAGCTTTCTGATGGTACTAAAATCTCTTTGACCCCTTTTGACCCTAACAAGTTCTACTCCTCTAAAATTCGGATTTAACTAAAATATAGAACCTGGGGAAACATTTAATAACACATCAGGTATAAATGATACATTGATGTAATGATCCATTTCTTAAAGACTACTATCCCATTAATATAACAAAAAAAATTTCGACCAATTATTGATAACGGTTTGCGAGAAATCATAATTTAGTTCTGATCAAATTTACAAAAATTAATTTTTTTCTAAAACAAAATAAAATATTTGTTTCCATCAGCATGCCACAGCCACAATTACGAATATTTTAATCTAGTTTTTTTGATACCTTAGTTCTAATATGTTTGCTATCGAAAGGCATTAAAATTTTTGAAATCGGCGATGACAAAAAATTGGACTTTTGGCCGATGAAATTCAATTTTCAGCCACAGTGCGGCGTTAAGGTGCATAATTTTAGGTGATTTGATGTTTAAACAGTGTAAGAGAGTAATTTTAACGGTAATCTTCAAAAAACGGTTTTTGCAAAAAGTGGCTTTTACAACCTTATTTTCGGCTTTGATTCAAATATTTATTTAAAAATATATACATACATATCGCACACTTAATCATAAACAAGCACAACTCAAAATTTATCAAAATCGATTTTTTCATAAACCGTTCACAAATCAAATCTATAACCACGAAAATTTCGTTTGCGTCACTGTTTTCTTTAACTTTTCTGCAAGCCTGTTTTTGAAGCCAGTTTTCTACCTCTCCTTAGCATTTTTGAATTATGAATTGTTCCTGTTTATGCCTAAGTGTGCGATATGTACGTATTTATATTTGAAGCTCAAAATGAATTTTGTAATTAATTTTATATAAAAATAGTAATTTATACTTATTTAAAAACTAATAATATTATTTTTTTAATATTCTGTGAAATTAAGGCAAGTTTGATCAATCAAACTTTTCGAATAATCAAATATAAATAATATATTCATTTGTCTTGAATATTTCTTCGTTTTGCTGATATGAGAAATTTCCACTAAGTAAAAATATGAATTTCTGCTGAAAATACCTTAATATTTCTTAATGAAGTGCAAGAAAAAAATTAAAAAGTGTTTTGACGATTTTTTAAAATGGAATGCAGATTTTGAAGAGTTTTACTTAAAAAATCATCCAATTTGGCTGATTTTTCCCCTAAAAGTTCTGGCAAATTATGGACGGATCATCAAGAAGCTTATAAAATTGATTTCTAGTCCTATAAAACTAAAGTATTAAATTTTATTATGATAACATTATTTATTACGGTTTTAGGCGTAATAAACAGTTACCCGAGAGTAGGGTTTATTTGGGACATAGGGTAGATTATGGACCGATCTTCATGAAATTCGACAGTGTGATTTCTAGTCCTATTAAGCTGTGAAGTATTAAGTTTTATTATGAGACCATTATTTAATACGGTTTTAGGCGTAATAAACTGTTTTCCTAGAGTTGTCTTTATATGGGACCTGTGTGATTTCTAGTCTTAAAAAACTATTACATACCAAAATTTATTATGATGGCATTATTTACTACCGTTGTAGGCGTACTAGACTGTTTTCTGAGAGCAGGGTTTATATGCGGCCCAGGGAAAATTATGGACCATTATTTGGGTAACACTATGATTCATAGTAATATACAACGAATGTATGCAAAATTGTGCATCATTCCGTGCATTATTTCAACATTTACGTTATTTTTTGTAACAAACGGTCAGACAGACGGACATGGCTAAATCGACTTAGAATTACTCAGGGTGCCAGAATATATTTACTTTATGGGGTCTTAGATGTATAATAAAAAATAATAATGGTGGAGGGTATAAAAAAAATCATAATAATTATTATATCGAAGAACAGATTATAAATTATTCAAAAACTTTTTGTTGAATTAAAATATTTTAAATTAAGTTCATTAAAAACCTGAGATTATTTTATTCAACAAGTTTCTTACAAATGAATTTTATTTATATCTTTTCAATTAAATTTCTTTAAACAAATTTTTGTGGTTTTCTATTGATATAAATATAATTTTATAATATTAATATAAAACGAATTTCCGTTTTCCGTATTACATGTCGCTACCATTATCTTCGGCTCTGACTTTTGCTGTAGTTGATATAACCCATTTGCTAGAACAGCTATACCAATTTCTTTACCATCACTTGTAGAGATAATTCCATTATTCTCCTTAAAGTTAACTTGAAATGTATTACTCAATATTTTATTGACGAACATAAGATTTCGGTAAAATGACGGAATAAATAGTGCATCATCCATTTCAATATTGAAAGGTGCTTCTATAAAATTACATACAGAAATTCTACATTAACCTTTACCGCAACTTGGAATACTTTGACCATCCAGGAAATAAAAATTAGCACGATCTGAGCTTATATGACACGTTGCACCAGAGTCTAAAATCCATGATTTAGAACCATTACTGAAAGAAAAATAACAAGTATTTGCTCTGCTACTGGATGCTGCTACCTCATTATGTTTTTTTAGTATTAATAGATTTTTTAAACTTCCAACAATTACGTTAATATGACCCTTTGCTTTGCAAAAATGGCACGTTTTCACTTTAACTTCATCTTTTACATTAGAGCTCTTCAGTACTGAATCTTGTGGGTTTTATGAATTTCGTTGGCACTCCTCTATTAACAACTTTCAACCACATTTAATGTAAGCTCTTCCTTCCATCTTTCTCGCTTCCAGAGCAGTAACAAGATTATCAAATGAAGATGGCAGACTGCTTAACAGCATAACAACTAACCAGCGCTCAGAGAATTTTTCACCAACAGCCTCTAGTTTTTCAAACAGCATCTTCATAGTCATTATATGTTTCAAAATATCTGTATTTTTACAGTACTTCACTCTGCAAATTTGTTTCATTAGCCGTACACTAGTTTCTAGTGTATCTTTCTCATGGTGATGCCGTCAAATTTCCCATGCCCCTCGGGCATTTTCAGCTTTCTTAATCAACATTAATTGATTGTATGCTACGGATAATCTAATTATTACTCTAGCTTCTTCATTTTGACGTTTCCACACATCATCCGGTGCAACAGAACATCATCAGTTACATGATTCCATTAACCTTAAACCAACTACCATCTGCATTAAGCTTAGCGAATGGGGTCTTCAAAAAACCCATTGCGTTAAAAACGAACGTGTTTCCGGTCCAAAACGCAGCTTATAAAATAATTGACGCACAATGTTTATACAAAACTTATTTATTAAAGACTATATGTACAAAAAGATTTTAAAAGGTAAAACCAAAATTAATAATAATAAAAAAACTTTACATATAATATCAAAATCTATTCGATTAAAATTATATTAAAGCATTACAGTTTGCTTGTGGAATGTGGAAACGAGTGTTCTCCCACATAAATTTTGTACACTAGCTAAATGGCAATACACAAAATCAGTAAAAAAAATGGGTGTTATTGGATAAGTGGGCGTGTCACGTCCCAAATACAAAATATATCAGTAACAGTAAAGGGTTAGAGACTGCTTTCATACTTCTGCCAGACATTGAATATATGTACCGTCTGGCCGCTTTCTGATCGATTTCACATGGATATATCAGGGGAAATTTATGTACCGATATCCCTTATAGATTTCTGACTGAATTTATACAGATGCCTCAAACGACACTATTTTTTTGTCTTTAATTTACGGTGCTCCGGAAGGCTAATTGGTAGTGAGCTAGTCTATCAGTGCGGGGGTTGCGGGTTCGATTCCCGCCAGCGACTCTGTTCTCCTGAGGACAAGCGCAGAGCTTGGCGGGATTAGCATAAGAAAAGAAAAAACAGTTTATGTTATTTTTAAAAAAATGATATATATGTATGTACATGTTATAAAAATCATTAACATTAATTCTTTTTCAGAAAACAATAAGAATGTCGTCTAACACATCAGAATTTCCCATGACTTTTTCATTAGATTTCTGTCAGATATCTATCAGAAATGCCAGCAAAACCTCAACATTTTCCACGACATGTCTGCCAGAATTTTTGTCAAACTCTTCATACATTTTGAGGTCAGAAATCTAAGTTCGTAGATTCCAAATTTTTTTTATGTACGTCGGATTTTGCTGGCTGGGTATATATGAACATACATATATAAAATACAAATAGAAGACACGAACTTGTATCTTAAATACTTACTTCGAATACAAGAGCAGGGTTTGGCCCAGCTATAACATACGAATACATATTTATTATTTCTTTATTTCAGGACCTTTAAAAATCGATAACAGATTCCACCGTAAAAAAAAATCCTAACAAATAACAAAAACAATTTTCCTAACAACATTAAGGTTCTAACGTTATAATTTGGTGGGATCTATTCAAACGCATAAATATTGATTTATTCAAACATTTTTAATATTAAACCTTTGGCTACCACATGGAACCCAGTAAATTAAGCCTTAGATAAGAGCCTGCTGAAAAATATATTTCTCTTTTTTTAGTCTCAACACAGAAATTATCCAACATCTGTGTCCCACAAAGATTCAGAAAATATACTCCATACTTATCATTTCTGAGTATTCGGAACTTATAGTTGACTAAAATATAATGACTTAGTGTTAGCCGATCGCAGAGTAAACGTACGTAGAAGTGGCTGCTGTATTTTCACACAATAAACCATAAACGATTTATATGACTTGTAGCCACATGATTTTAATAAGATGGCTGAAACATCTTGAATCTAGAGTTAAGGCACCAATGTAAACAATGGACTTTTTCAGAAAGACTTTCATCAAAAAGTCAAATGTTGGACCATATAGTATTAAAAAAGAATATTAATAAATATTTCAATATATCAATTTGCACAGAAAAATATAAAAATGGATTTCAATTAAAAAATTCGTTATAATAATTACAAAATTAATTAAATTTGCTCCAGTTAACAAATTAATAGAGTCAATTAAACGTTTAATTCACTTGATTAAACGTCTACATCACTTTATTAAACGTTTAATTCACTTAATTAAATTTTTAATTAAAACTGGTTTTATTTTTGAATAATGCTATAATTGGTAAACAATTTTGGAGAATATTTTCTGTGTGGGCACGGTTTCAAAAATAACGAATACCAAAGAAGACTAACAAGTTTTAATTGTGGATCTACATTGATTACCTTTAAAAAGGATATCATTATATAGTTTACAATTTGTAACTATTTAGGAACAATTTAAAAAACAGCGGAGATCTTGTGAATTCCCTTTTAAAAACACAGAAAAGAATAAAAATTGATTTCAATTTGGAAATTAGTGATATTAAAAATAAAAAATTAATTAAATTTGCATTAGTAAGCAAATTAATAGTATCAATTAAACGTTTAATTCACTTGATTAAACATTTAATTCATTTGATAAAATTTTTAATTTAAATGGATTTTTTTGCATTAATGCTTTATTTAATTGGTGAAAAACTTTGGAGAATTTTTGGACATCGAAATAAATTGGACTGAAAATCGAAGAAATTTTGAAAACAAGCCTGTAAAGAAAGTTCATAAAATTATTCCTTTTTGTATACTGCATACTTTGACTACCATTTATCGTTACTATAACAACTCTTAAAAACTGGAAAAACTACAGTCATTTTGTAAATATTCTAAATTGCGTTTAATTTCAATTCCACTTAATTTCGCTTTCTATAACATGCCCGATTGACTATTAAAATAGAATATGATTTTTTCAAGTTTTTGAACTAAAATAAGCAATATTTATACACATCAAAATAATCACCCTTATCGTGGTTGGCGAATTTAAAATACGCCTGCGACTGTTTGGTAATAGATTAAAGAGAACGTTAACTTATTCCCTTTAATCTATTACCAAACAGTCGAAGTCGTATTTAAAATTCGCCAACCACGATAAAGGTGAATATACATACATTTTGAAAATACATACCAAAAATGTTCACTTAATTTTAGTAATGAGAAAAAATGTTGCAACAGTATTTACGTTAAATAAAAATTTTTGGACTTAACAGAGTTTAATGCGTTAAAATCAAATCATTTACCTTTTTTCCATCGTTCACAGATCGTATTTTTGTTGAGAAATAGATTGCTTAATTACAAAATGTGCACAAATGTATATGCAAACAAAAAGAACATTTCTCCAAAAATCTTACAAAATATGCCAAAACTTTTTTTTTTAAGAAAAAAGCCTTAAACATTGCTCATAAGCAGGAAATTTTCAATAAGTGTAAACTTAAGTTCAAACAATGTTTTTGTCTTAAGTCTTTTGTTCAAATTTTAAAACAACGTTGAACTGCAAAATCATTAGAGTATTGATATGATACCGGGAATTATTTAATTTTTATACAAAATGAAGAAAAAACACACGCGCAGTGGTTTTTTATAAAGCTCTTCTGCTTTGTTAGACTATTAGATGGCGAAACTTCGAATCTTAAAAATCCAGACTCCAAAAATCGAAAGTTTGTTTGTTGTTTATAAACTGATTTGAAAAAAAATTTCTTTACTTTACTAGGTCTACATTCACACGTTTCATCTTTTGATGCTCAACTCTTGTGTTTAAAGGAGAGGAAAGCAAGAAGAAAAGGGGTTGGTACGGAGATGCCTGTACTTGTGCAGTACGCTTTGTGTTCTCATTCGTAGGTATGTATATGCACAACAATGGCTGCATGTAAATTTTTTTCTTTTCTTTTTCTCTTTGGTTCGCTTTGAATAAAAGTGTTGTTATTTTGAAGCAATAAAAGTTGAAACCGGTTGCTGCGTGTGAACGTAATGGCATCTTCAAAAGGGAATTTAAAAGAAGTGGAGCATCAAAAGATGAAACGTGTAAATTAAGACTAGAGGACTAAAGGGGGTTAACTCAAAATGTATAAATTTTCAGTAGAGACAAAAAACAGTTTTCTTTTTATATGTACTCTTATATCACAAAGAGGGATACAATTGAACTTTTTTTTTTTTTTTTTTTTTTTTTTTGACAAAATACTAGAGGAAATGATGTAACATTTTCAAAGTGGGGAGATATGACCACTGTTCATCGATTTCTTGCATATAGTGAAAATTGAAAACATTTTGAGTTGACTCTCTTTAGAGGAACCAGTGCGATATGTATGCATAAGTTTTGTTTTTTATAAGTAAATAGTTTTTTTTAAATTATGATAATATCAAGGACCGGAAAACGTTTTTTATGTTTTTTAAAAACTATTTTGGTGTTCGAAAAATATTTTAAATTGTACAATAACCAAAAATTTATAAAAATATTTTGTTTGATATTGTTTCTTTAAGTTTAAAATAATAAAGTTCTCAAAAAAAAAAAGTTTTTAGAAAAATATTTTTTTTTGTACTTTTGTACAAAAAATTACGAACCGAAAATTTAATTTTTTCTTTTTAAAAATTTAAAAATCATGCGTACAAAATAATTTTTTTCATTAGTTTAAAAAAATAAAAGCAAACACAAAAAAAAAATATTTATTTTTTCAGTACAATGTTATTTTGTACATGAAAAGAAAAAAATGAACCGAAAACTAAAAATTTAATTTTATTTATTGACAAAATTTAAACTCATACGTACAAAATTATAGTAAAAATATAAAGCTAATTAATAATAAGTAGTTATAACATGATAAAGATTATCCTAGAAATAAGTAGTAATCTTATCAATTAGCTTGATGTTGAGTTTGAGCAACAATAAATTTTCTACATGCTCAGAGCTTAAATTCCTTCTATTTTTGGTCATAATAATTGGCAAAGCATTGAAGACTGTCTCCACAGATACCTGTGTTGCGGGTACAGCTAATGCAACAGCAGCCAGTTTTCATAATTAAGAATCTCTAAAAATTTTTTGCAATTGCAATTTTAAACACAATTTTATATTATAATTTTAATTAAAATTCACAATTTTAACTTCAAACTGAGTTTTTATTGTTAGTTTCTAAAAAAAAAAAAAAAAAAAATATTTTTCTCAAAAACGTTTTTTTTTAAGAACTTTATTATTTTGAACTTTAAAGAACAAATAAAACAAAATAATTTTTTTTTTTTTTTTTTTTGTATAGTTGAAAGCATGTTTTGACCACCAATGATAAATATTTTTCAAAAAAAAATAAGAAAACGTTTTTGTGTATATTTTAAATTTTTGTTTTCTTGTTTCTTTTCATGTACAAAACACATATTGTACTTTAAAAATAAATATCTTTTTTGTGTTTCCTATATTTTTTTAACTGATAGAAAAAAAAATTATTTTGTACGCATGAGTTTTGAATTTTTCAAATGAAAAATTTAAATTTTAAGTTTTCGGTTCTTAATTTCTTGTTTCTTTTCATGTACAAAACACATATTGTACTTTAAAAATAAATATCTTTTTTGTGTTTCCTATATTTTTTTAACTGATAGAAAAAAAATTATTTTGTACGCATGAGTTTTGAATTTTTCAAATGAAAAATTTAAATTTTAAGTTTTCGGTTCTTAATTTCTGATGCCTGTGCCCATGTTCTGTAACTCCCGCGGCGAGAAACTTTTCGATTGAAATGTGGGAAATGAAACAAAAATGCCATAAATTGAAACAAGCAGCTGTTTTTCTCACTTAACTGCGTCTGTAACATTTTTGGCGAGTAATAACTGTCACGTAAGGAAATTTCTCGCCAATATTCTGAAAAAGTGTGTCTGTAAAATTTTTGTGAGAAAGTTCCCGCTTTGAACTGTCAAATAAACTCACGCATAAAAACGGCGTGAGAAAAAATTTTAGCACTAAAAAATAATTAAAAAATGCAAAATGCAATGAATATTAACACGGAAGAGATAAGTATTTTGTTCTTGGCAGATTTTTTCATTGTTTAATTATTTTGCTTTTAACATTTTTGAATAATATACGAATGTTTTTAAAGCAATTTCTTCATCAACAAACATTAAAGTCGCACTTTACATATTTTGGTATAGCCGACTGTTGTATTTTCGCCGCCGTCGTTAAATTTTTTTTTCAATTTTAGTTAAATTTGGTCGCCGTCAATGTATGTTTGACTGGCGTTCACAACATCTGCAAGTTCACTTCGGCTTCGAGTGGAATATTATGACATGTATAACGTAACGACATAATCTCTTTTGATGGTTTTCGACATGAATTACTGGCACACTTTTTTCTCACTTTTCGAGAAACGATGGAATATTTTGTTTCACATGTTTTCGATGCGAGAAGTTCTCACCAAAGTTACAGAACATGGGTACTGAATAATATACACGGAAAGAAGTTTATTTTCTAAAGTAATCAATTTCGTTTCTTAAAACATGAAAATCCAAACATTATTTCTTGATTTTGCATTATTTTGTTCGTATTTAGTAAAATTTTCTTAAATAAAGAAACAACTTCACATGATCAAAAAATTCACGTTGTTGGTATATGATAAAATATTTCTTAAAAGAAAAAATACAAAAGTAACTAGTTTTTAATAAAAGAAAACAAGATATTTATGAGTTCAAGCAGCATTTATTTTATATTAGTCTGGTTTTCTTGATGTTTAAATAGAATCGAGTTTTTTGCATCAAGAAACAAATGCTAGGGATTTAAAAAATTTTTTTTTTTTCAGAAAATACTCGAGAAAACTTGGTTTGATTCATATAATTTTTATTTCATCAATTTTAATTTTTATTAAATCAATCAAAAGTTTCTTAATTCATATTGAGTTTTATATAAGTAACCAATGCTACACGTTTTTATGTTTTCATGCTTAAAAAGCAAAAGTTCCCATTAAGTGTATATATAGTTATATGTAATTGAATTTTCTTTTGAGCGTAGTTACTTAATTTCAAAGGCCAGGTGCATATTTGAATTCAGTAAGTATTTCTTACTTTTTTAGAAAATTTTATATTTATTTACTTGAATCCATCTTGCTACGCCAGATGACGATTTGTTGCTCTTGCATTAATTGTGCAATCTTACTGCCCCAGAGATAAATGTTGCGACATATATTGCAGTAAATATCAAAATTATGGTATCTATAACCCCGGGTCTCCACGTAGCAATATTTATTGCGGCAAATGTCACATTTGATTGATCCATAAAATTTGCGACGTGTAGCCCGCATATTGCCATGAGTGGCAATTCATTGCGTAATGATTGCTCATCTGTTTGCTTGAGCAATTATTGCTTAGCAATCTGGTGTTTAATCAGTTGTCATTTATCTGACATTTCATTTCTCTATATGTTTGCATATGGCAAAGCAATTGCACGTGTTCATCAGCAATATTATCAGCAATTATTGCGCCATTATTGCGCCATTATTCTGCCGACGTTTTTGCTTGTGCTTAGCAAAAAAAATTGCTGCGTGGAGACCCAGCGTAATATAGTCATCAATTTTTTGTATATATTTATTGCCCGCAATTTATGTTGCAATAATTGTTAGTCAATTTTCGTTGACAATTGTTGCTAACATAAAACGTCAAATTTGGTTGCCAATTAAAAAAAGAAGAAAAAAATTAAAAAAATGTAAGCAAATCGTGTGGGAAAGAAATTAAGTTTGTGAAATGGTAGCAAATTATAATTAAAGTAAAAGAATTAAATAATTAAATATAAATAATTAAAAATTAACCATAAAATCATATTTAAAAAAAAAATACTAAAATAAAATTGCAATAAATTTTTTTGTTAATATAAATTTTTTCTTATTCGATCTTTAGTATTTAAATATATAAAGTATTTTTAGGCTTGAGGTCTTTTTTATTTAAAAATATTAATTTTATTTTAACAAAAAAAAAATGTTTAACAAAATTAATATTTTTATACAAAAAAGACCTCAAGCTTAAAAATATTAATATACATTTATATAATAAAGGTCGAATTAGAAAAAATTTATTTGCCAAAAATAATTTTTGCAAGATGGCGTCACTTTATACAATTTGTTCCATGATTTTTTAAAATTATGGGTTAACATAAATAAGTTTTCCCATGCCTTTAACATAAGCTGTCCATTTATCTGAGATATTTATCTTTCGTGCAAACCTAAGGTTATGTCAAAGTTTTGTTTATGTTTACAAAAAGCCCACGTTTGGTATTGTGATTACTGTATTTTATTAAAGTTTTTGATAATTTTAATTAACAATAAAAATGTAATTGACCATACAATAAAAATTGACTAAAAATGTATACATTTCATCACGTTTTGATTTTTGTTTAAAATAATTTTTGACGTTAGCTGGGACTAGTTTCCATTTTTGTTGTAATGTTGTATTTGTTGCCGAACAAAGCCACCTGTATTATATCACCATGCTTGAGCCTAGTTATTTCTAAGTATTTCAAGAAACATTTTCTTGTTGCAAGATTCTGTTGTTTACAAAGCGTCTCCACTTGAGATAAAATATAACAGCCGTATTCATAACGAAAATTTGGCATGAAGTTAGCACAAGGTTTATTCATAATACACTTGCCAAACTCTGGCTAACGATTTACTAAACTCTTGTCAACAAGCTGCCAAACGTTTGCCAACTTGTGATAAACAGCTGTTTTATGTTGAATGATTTTGTTTGTTTTTTTTTAATACACTGTTTTTTTTTAGTTTAGAGTCCTTTTTTAAATATATTTTAATTTAAAAACATTTAAAATTTTTATATAAAGAGGGAAAATAAAAAAAAAAGAAATGAAATGACAAAACCAGCGATGATTAATGCAAAACGTGTTGCATTTTTGAGTATTATAATGTGGCATCATTAATATTCAGAGTTGATTTATTAAAAGTTAGCATACGGATAAAATTTGTTATGAATAAACTCTGTGCTAACAAGCTGCTAAGCTTAATCGGCATTCTAGTTAGCAGCTCGTTGTACGTAGTGTACAAACTGTGGCTAACTTTTTGTTATGAATACGACTGTAAGACTTTTATATCAGCAAACGTCAAATTCAATCGCAGAGAGTATTATCTTACGTGTGGAAACTCAAATAGTGTTAGTATTAATATTATATTAATGCTATGAGACAGTTGTCATGAGAAATCTTAAAACATCTTATGAAATGAGCTGTCAATAAAACCATGCAAACATACATTTAAAACAATAATAAGACATTGAAATGTTTAATTTTTTAGTGCAAATCTTGTGAAAAGTGTTTAAAAAAACAATATTTTACACTAAAAACAAAGAAAAAACAAAAAAAAAGAATAAAAAAAAGACACTTTTTTACTTTACGAAAATCAGTAAATTATGAAATCTTATAAGATACATGTTCCCCTTGTTTAAAGGCCGCGTTAGCCGACCGTAAATGTAGAAATGTAAATGTAATGTAAACAGCTGATCGTTTCTGTTATATGGAAAGCAATACAAATGCTTAACTGACTGTAATGTCACTTAACTGTAACGTGCCAATCTGTAGAAAATAGAATTTCATTACGAGGTTACGTGACAGTTGTAGACAGTGATGGGCTGCTTGTATTTTAAATGGAATGCGGGTAAATTCACTCTTTTTCTTTGGTACTTTTTTCAGTAATAATATTTGTGGAATTTTAACAAAGTAACTAACAAATATATTATACAAATATATATTTTTATTATCATTTATACAAATATATGTTTAGTTGTTTAAAATAAAAAATGCATACGTATGCACAAACAATAATAACTGAGGTTTTTATTTGTATCAAAATCTAGTTTTGTGTAAGCACATTTTCAAAATAATGTAAGTAAACGTGTATGTATGTGCTATAATACCTTTTTTTTATTCTATAATATAAATAACAAATATTAAATTATTTATGTTTTTATACATACAAGAAATACATTTTTAATACCATTTAAATCACTTGGTACTTTTCCTACAAATCTGTCTCCATTTGAAAATTTTAAATTCCCATCACAGTGGGTGTTGTTTTATGTATACTAATGCTTCTTTGTTTATGTTTTTGAAAAACAGATGACACGTTCTTACATGTTCTATAAGTGCACAAACGAGCTTACAGTACGTTACGGTACGTTACATTGCATTTCATTACATTTACGGTCGGTTAAAACGGCCTTAAGACTAACATTAAGAAATGTGCTCTCTCATTCTGTCGACGTTCTCTCGCATATTATATTAGATATTATCTCAAGTGAAGACCCCATAATAAGGATTTGCTTTAAGTGATAAAATGTATACCATTTAAGATATTGTTGATCTAAAATTTGCAGTATATTCAGCCAAAGTCACTGCTTATTAAAAAAAAAAGATTTCCATAGTTTATCAACCAAAAGATTGATAGTGACTGGCGCCTGATGGGCAATTAGATTTTGATAAATGTGAACTTCAAAGTGATTTTAAACCGGAAGTTTGTTGGAAAAAGCAAGTGTGTATTTATACTAAGAAAATCCACGGAGAAATCACTTTAAGACGAAAAAATCTCAAAAAGATGTAGTTACCTAAATAATATTTGGCGTTAAGAATTCCTATATTAATAGTTTTAACCTCATAACATAATTTTGTTTTAATAGGCGAACACGCTAAAAAAATTGTCTGTAAATACTTTCTAATTTGTTCTTTTTTGTAAGTTTTTTTTATAATTAAGCGCTAATTGGATATCAGGTTTTCATTTAAATTGGATAATATTGCTTCATCTCAAGTGTAGTTTTGAATTTTGCTGGTGATAACACTGGCTTGAATTTAGCAGGTGGGCTACTCTCTATTGTTCGATGCGAAAGATAAATGCCAACTTAGTACTCTCTATCACTTTCGCTAAATTGTTTGAAAATTAAGAAATACTGGTAATAAAAATCAATGATTGCCCTGATTTCCAGTAACGAAATGGCAAAATATGTAAAAAATTTTTTAAATTGGATAGTTTAAATAAAAGATATGATGCGAAAGATGCGAAAGACAAATGCGCAAACGCATTAAAGAGTACTAATCACTAGATTTGTTAGGGAGCATTCACACGGTGTCTTTTCAGACATGTCTGTTTTTTTCATTTTGTTTTTGAACATGCTTCCAAAAACCCATTGTCTTTTCACGATGTCATTCCAAACATGTCTGTTTTCTAATTGTCTAATATTAAAATACATACAAATTAAAAAAATCGTTTCGTGTTTGTTTGACAACCCCTCTTTCATCTCTAACCCGATCGCCTACAAACAAAGCAAACGTGTTTGTTAGACATGTGTGAAAAGACACCGTGTAAACTCCCTCTTACAATTTTCTTTCGCATCGCAATAGAGAGTAGCTCTCCAGGCTTTTCTTGCTATTTTGTAAAATATATAGCAACGAAAACTTGATTTAAGTAACTATAGAATTAAAAAAAATTATTTTTTTTTTTTTTTGCTGTATTCGATTAAATTTGTGTTCACTTTCAGTAATGACTTTTTGCTTAAACCAAGCCAACACAGATATTTAGAATAAGAAATTGTTGGCTTGGATGAGAATCGTGAAAAATTTTCTTGGATCAGGCCATATTTTCTGGCGTTTTAGTAAATAATTTTTTCTGTGTATAATGGCTTCGTTTCGCTCGTTTAAGCCGAAAAAGAGCAATGTCATATTTTTTTTTATTTTAAGTTGTATGCTTTGATGTGAGTTCTAAATATTCGAGGGTTTTTTTTTAATTTTTTTTAAAAAAGTTGCAAAAGTAAAGAAAGACCCAACTATAATATGAACAAGCTTGCTTAAGCAAAGCAAAAGCAAAATCAAAAAACATTTGGTTCCGTACGGAAAGTGCGATCAGTTTCAATCAGATCAAATCAAAAAAATAATGTTTAAAAAATAAATGTTTAAAAAATCAATAATAATCAAAAAATTACTGTTTTTTCATATCACAACAAACTAATTCATACACACTTTGGCCGTAACTTAACGTTAAATTATATTTTCAACAGATTTGTCCGCAACAGAACAGAACGAAAAAGTAAAAACAAACCACACATACAGACTTTCAATTGAACAGAAACAAAACAGCTGATTCGTAACAGAACAGAACGTACAAACTAATTCTGCCTTTATACGTACAATCCAAATGTTTTTCAAATAGATTCCTATTTTGGATTATTAAAAAGATGAATTTTTTTTATTTAAAAAACGCTTGCCGCTTTTATTTATGTTGGTCTGTAAAAGGAGTTAAAACCTGTATTTACAGTCAATATGAGTGAGAATAACGGTTTTATTTAAAAAAAAATTTCGGAGATAAGAAGTAAGTGACAGCGCATAGAGAAAGGGACCAGTAAGGTAAAGGGAACAGTAAAAACCAACTACACAAAACAAGAGGTAGGGACGACCTACGCGCGTTTTCAAGGTTGAAAAACACGTTCCTGACGTCATGAGATGTGTCGCTTTCAAATGAGACCAATACCAACACGCTCAGTGATGGTACACCAAAGATACACGTATTTAAATCTTTAAAATGGCTCTCCTGAACAAAACCCTTAGGTCCCTTTCTATTTTGCGCGTCACATATATGATTTTTTTATTTCAAATAAAACAAACAGAAAATTGCTCAACATTTTCGAAAAATAACAAAAGTTAGTGTTATATACCAATAACGATTTAAGTAAGTCCATTTGATGATTTTGACGATTTTTTGCAAATTTGGCCAATTTTCGACACATTTTATCTGGCAGCTAAGCCCATAAACCATTTTATTGTGTTGGCATTTGGAGTAGCTTGGCCTAATTATTAGTAACTGTATCCTAAATCAACTTAACTAATTTTATTGGAATTGCTCTCATACAAATCCCACTCCCGGAAAGTTTAAATGCCATAACAACTTTTCGAAAAGGTACTACGTCATCTAATGGTAGCTCCACATTTGACCATAGGTCCGCTGTAAGCCTAATCCCTAAAATCACCTAAAGACAAAAAAATCTTATAAATATGTAGAAATTTAATTAATATTCAGCACAAAGAAGTCAAATATAAATCTTAACCGTATAACATAATTTTATTTCAACGGGGTCCTAATTGCCTATTGGTACCAAATAGGGTACAAAATTTGTCTTTATTATCAGTGTGGCCATTTCGGCATTTTTGCAGCTAAATTTAGGATTACAAATTTCTATTTAACTGCAAAATTTTCAGAAAGCAGTTGCCATTTTATTTAGCATTTTTGGAAAAGGTTTTTAGCTTTTTTAGCATTATTTATCAAAAAAATTTTATTCAACATTCTTTATTTTTCGAATTTATTCTATGAGCTAAATTTCAGTTGTGTATTTTATAAAGCTTTTTGTAATATTTCTATTCCTTAAGTTTTCAGGAATAACTTTATACACTACCAGACTATTATCTTGTATTTTCTTGTTACATTTTATCCTTTGGATAGCAATGAAGTATTGTATGTACAGAAAAATTTACAATTACTACACATAAATTCGAATAATAAAAAATGTTGAATATAATAAAGTAACTTATGAAAAAGAAATAATTCCCAGATTCTAAAAAATTTTTATAAATTATAATAAATTTTTACTAAAAATAGGTGTACCCAAAATAAAATTTCGTAGGAAAATGGATAATTCTTATGATAAGAAGCATCTTACCTGTCTTGTTAAAAATACAATATTCAGGGAATATTAGAAATTCCCTTATCAAATAAAATTTAACCCTTTGATATTATGATATAAAAGAAGAAGGAAATTTCACTTTGTATTAAGATAAAAATTCAATGGTGTAAATGTTTGAAAAATTTGTTTGCTCTAAACTGATGAAAAAAATAATTATTTTGTATATCATGGAAATAAATCAACTACCGGTGCTACATATTTATATGTATCAGATGCTTTACCAAAATCTAGCCACTTGCTTCAATATAATCAGTTATTTCCATTTCGTTACAAAATATGAATTAAGTTTCGAATAAAATTTCATACTGGTAATACATTTTTAACAAATATCTTTAAAAAATTTTAGCATTATTTTAGTATTTTTTAACATATTTTGGCCATGTCTAGTGCCAGATTTAGCTGTAAAATTTTTTTAGGTCTGGCCATAGAACTGCAAAACTATCGATAGTAGGCCCAATCGATAGTTTCGATAGTAAGCTTAAAACCATCGATACTATTGATAGTATCGAAACGTTGTTTATGTGCCACTTTTGTGGACAGGGTAGTGAATGAATGTGGGAAACAATGAAAAAGTTGTAACACTTCATTTACAGAAAGCGTTTTCAGGTATGAGAGACTAGCATATTCACTTAAAATTTCAGTGTTATCAGCAGGTTATATAGATATAGAAAAAGTTATGTGGCATCAGGGTTGCAGATTTTTTTTACCTTCGACGTCAAAATACGAATCTTAAGTCAAGAAATTTTGTTAATCCCTTCACATTGCGTTGAAAATTTATTCATATAAAATTTTTATAAAATTATTTTTCAGGGAGCTGAATTGTTTTACAAAATAACCCCATTATTTTTTTTTAGATTTTTCGTTAAAACAATTACGAACAGGTTCAAAAAATAGTTGGCTAGAAAAATCCACATCTATCAACCCTGTCTGGCAATCATTGCTTAGCCACCGGAAACAGGTAGCTACTAAACCCCTGCACGAATGCATTTGTTTCTTGTACACAGTTGCCAACACCAAATTATTGTTGTGTCAACTACTGTAATTTTTTTTTAAATCAGCTCGAATGATCCATTATGAAAAACCAAATCAATGTTAAAACAGTAGTTCGTTTCAAACAAATCAGTGTAAAGCAGTAGTTGGATTTAAATAAACCAACTCAATCCATAATTTGATTTGAACGAAAAAACAACACACAACTAGGGATGGGCAAATTGAAAAAATATATCGATATTTATCGTATCGATATTTTTAAAGAGTATCGATATTTATCAATTAAAAATATCGATATATCGATGTATCGGACGTATTAAGCTGAAATTATTATCAAATTTAAGAACTTAATATACCTATGTCAATACCATACATGTTAAATTCCAATTAGAATTAGCAATTGATGCAATTGGTTTATATTCTCTAATTCATCAAACAATTAGAATTAGTTCAACTAATTCCCATTAGATAATTGAAATTGTTATTCCAATGTTAAAACTAATTGGAATTAGTGGCCATTAGCAAAACAAATTGGTTTACCTTTACAATTATAAATCTAATTGACTTCTGATAATGCAATTAGATATTCAATTAGCTCGAATTAGAATCAATTATTTTGATATTTTCAAAAAACAAAAAAAAAAATTAAATATTCATAATAGGAATTTCACATATATATATATTACTTATGTACATATATTACATACATGCACACATATTTAACGTACGCACTAACTGTTTAATAACTACAATGACCGGGTATATTCGCTTTCAGCAATACGAGCTTTTCAAAAGAAAAGTCCGTCAAGCGACCCCGCCTTGGACTCTTAATAATGCCCGCAAAGGAAAATAGTCGCTCCACAGGGCCTGAAGACGTAAGCGGTGTGTTGCAAAATAGTGCTATTTCCTTTAATGTAGGATATTTGGACCATATATTGAAAGTTTTATCAGGATCATTCAAATATTGATGCATCATATTCGAAATAAAATGCAGGCTTTCAACCCCCTCTGTCAATTTTGACAATGAAGCAGTACTTTCTTCTGCAAAAATGTAATCTGATTTACTAAAAATACCATATATGTATATGTGTCACTTATGCAGAACTTACCACCATCACTGAAATCATGTTTGCACATACAGTGACTTACATCATTTTTCGTCCACTTCAATAATTCTTTGGAAAACATTAATTTTTATCAAAATAATTGATTCTAATTAGAGCTAATTGAATATCTAATTGCATTAGCAGAAGTCAATTAGATTTCTAATTGTAAAGGTAAACCAATTTTTTTTGCTAATGGCAACTAATTGCAATTAGTTTTACCATTGGAATAAAAATTTCAATTATCTAATGTGAATTAGTTGAACTAATTCTAATTGTTTGATGAATTAGAGAATTCCACAAAAGAAGGTTAATTAGCAATCATTAGCATTATCTAATCATTACTTAACATCTTTGGTCAATACATATTTACATATGTACAAACATATTACATCTAATTCGATTCTAACTTTTTATGGTTTCTTTTAATTTCAAATTTACTGCCTGTCCCTCAATTTCGAACGAAACTTTAATTCACTTAACTTTTATTTAAAACCAAAACCAATTTTAAAATTTAGTTTTTAATTTTAGTTATGCGAACGAAGTTTTCGTTTGAAATCGAGGGGAAAAACTAAAGAATACAAAAAAATTTTATTTATTCGCCATATGAAATCTAAAAAAATTAATTGGGATTATATAATGCCGCATTATATACTGCCGGTAAACGAAACTTGTGACACATACAATAGAAGTAAACTGTGCAATATTTTATTTTTAATATATAAGAACATGCTCAAATAAAAAAAAATACAAAATATTTTTTTTTTTTTATATTAAGACTCCAACTTTCATGAGTCTATTGCTGCTAATACGGCAAATTTAGGCGATCCTTTGCATAATTCTAGGTATCCTTTCCAGAACATTTTTTCTGCGCTTAATTTTTGTTGTCATCTCTTAAAAAACCGAGAAAAAACTAAACTGTGTAATCTATGAAAATGTATAATGGAAAAGCGCCGTTATTTTCTTAATATTAGTTAAAAAACATATGATGCAATTCTAAAAAAACAACAGTATTGTAAGCAGTTGAGCAACGGTTAAAATGTTGAATTTTATTACAAAGAGATCTTAAAAATATCGAATTCGATAGTCTTAGATAAATATCTATGTATCGATATATCGGAATTTTGAATATCGGCGATATATATCGATTATGATTTTTTTAAATATCGATATTTTGATATATCGATATTTATTGCCCATCCCTACACACAACAATTGTGTGTCTATAATACAGTTATGTACGGTAAACTTTTCAATTCACAGTGTGTGATCTTGATGTTTATTGCCGATTGTTTCTCAGATTTTGATCGTTGTATGTATTATTTTTATATTAATTTTGCAACTAACAGAATTACCTTTTAATTTTTTTTTTTACTTTAAATTAAATATTTGATAATATGTTTTGGTAATAATAAAATAATTTAAAATAAAAACTTAAATATTCTATAAAAATATTTTTCATCTTTAATTGTTTTTTGCTTCATACAAATCTAGCTAGTCATACCTAATAATTGAAAAAAAAAACAAGATAATTCATACTTATCACCTATTTTGCTACAGTTCTTTCGTGTGATTCGTGTGATTTGGTTTAGTTAGTGTGATTTGTTTTGTTTTGTTGCTGTTTGGTGTAAATTCCGTACTCTTTACACTTCGTATTTGGTCGTTTATAACACACTAATTACAATTAATTTGCAATTGTGTGTTTTTATTTATTTTTTGTTATATGTGTTTTGCACAACATAGTATTTGATTCGATAGCAAAGAGTGAGCGACAATCAGTATTTAAAAAACAAACGAATGTCTTGAATCGGCTTTTAAATGCATTTGTGCAGAGGTTTAGTAGCTACTATTTTTTTAACTTGTTAGTTATTATTATTTTTTTTAAAAACTTAATTATTTGCTGAATAATTAAGGTAACACTCTTTGAATTAAGTTAGTTTATAAAAAGTAGTTACAATTAACACTATTTTTATATATGTATAATATATATTTGCACAAAATTCTATGGCAATTAGGAAAAATTGCTTAAGTCTATTTTATTTTAGTTTTAAAGGTGATTTTTTAAAATTTTCTCCTATTATAATATAATCATTACTTTTTTTTTTTTTTTTGAGAGAGAGAGCGGGGAGATTTCTCCCAACGGAGACGGTACCGCGACCAACCAGGTCTATTGTACCCACCCCCCTTTAGTTGGCCAGAAGACCTTCTGCCTCCCAGAGAAATCCAAGAAGGTCTTTTAATCATTACTTATCTGCGGTTAAATTTTTTTAGCTTTATGTTTCTAATCATTCCTAATGCCACAGATCGGAAGTTAACTTAAGATTTTATTCCAAATACTATTGCATTGGAAAAAGGTACGCAAAGAATAATTTTGCTATAACTAAAAAAGCTTGTTAAAAACGCTTCTAATCAATTTTTTAGTTACTTTGAAAACTTTCCGATAGTATCGATAGTGATAAAAACCTGTCGATAGTCCGCCAAAAATAAAACTATCGATAGTACTGTCGATTGCTTTGCAGCTCTACCTGGCCACACTGTTTATTATACTGCGGTGTAGAGTATCATATGGTTTGGCTTGGCCGACTTTACTTTCTTACTTGCTTTTTTTTAATTTCCAAAGTAGAAAAAAAATCTGAAATAACATAGAGCATACTATCAACAAAATACAAACAGGCGAGTGACTTCGTTTTTATTTTATTGCAGATAAAAAATTTTTACAACATGAGTATACGACCAGTTTCACTAGTTTTGCACGAAAGTGAATTTCTTTTTCTATACTGTTTTTTATGTTTTCAAGGTATGTATAACAAATTCAACTATAATAATGTTTTTGTTATTGCTTTTTTTGTTTCTTACTCCAGTAAACTTGAAAGGGAAACTTATTTTAAAAACACAAAGAAAAACTTGTTACACATTTCTAAATACTACAGACAAAAATAATTCTGCAATTTACTTTTAACATAAAATTAATTTGTTTTTTGAAAACTTACTTGCTTGTGAAGGAAAATGTAAGTATAATACAACTATAATTACATATAAACAAAAGTCGAATTTTTTCAAATTGTTTAAAGTTGCACTGGTACAAAGACTTCCGCTTCTTATTGAATACAACGTATTCAGTGTCATTTTAACAAAAACAAAAAAAAACTAAGAAAAAAGAAATAACTATAATATAATTTTGTGACTACGTGGTACGTTTTATTTTATTTTATTTTTTACTTGTAAATTGTAGTTTTATTTTCTTTTTATTATTATATTTAATGCATTAAATTTCATTTTTCTCACAACCCTTTTTGAAGAAAATTATTATGTTTTTTTTTTAATTCGTTAAATGAATCACTTTCAGAAATGAAGAAATATCATTGCACAGGTATACCAAAAACAACATTAACATTAGGGCTTATACTAACAGCCACCATCACTTATTTATTAGCTTTACTGCTCTGCGTCATAACTTTTTTGTTTTATGCGAAATTGTACCGATCGAAAACTTGTTTCACTTTAACTTTGCTGTTGGTTTTGGTATGTGCGCACGTTACCCCCACTTCTTAACCGCTACCACTCTTTCAATTCGTTAATATTAAGCGTTTTTATTTTCGAGTTTCTTTTCAATTTTGTTTAGCCATTCAAATTCGCGTGTTCACCGCAGCGTGTTTATTCTTTAACTGAAACTAATATTGTGTATTTTAACTCAATCAAGTCTTTGCCTTAACTTTGGTTTATTATTATTTTTTTTTGTCAGTACGTTCCGCTTGCATCGCATTCGTTAATTTTAAAATGGCCAAAACGCTCGCATACCACAAAACACAAAAGGAATAATCGTAAAACAACAGAGAGTAACGTGAGCAGAATTTTTAATTAGTTGTAACTGTAATTAATAAAAAAATTGTCATATTCTGTAAAAGGAAAGAAACTAAAACAAAGAGTAAATTAAAGAATATTAAGATATGGGTTTTGCACGCAGTTATTGGCAGTTGCCTAAATTTTGAGGTGCTGTTGGTTTCAAAATAGTTTTTTTTTTTATTAGAAATTGCATTTATTTTCTTTTAGCAAAACAGACACCTGCACAAAAAAATCTATTTAGCGGTATTTTTTTAATGTTTAATGGGTCGATTACGGATGGCAAATGAACTGAAGTTGAGTTGCCAGCAGCGAAATCAGGGACGCCGTTCATGTTAAAATATACAATATTTTTTTTTTTAATTTTATTTTTTAACATGAGCGGCGTTTCCTGATTTCGATGCTGGCAACTCAACTTCAGTTCAGTTGTCATCCGCAATCGACCCATAAGTTTGCTCTCATTTAAAACGGAAAACATTTTTTTTTAATCCAAGCAACTTATATAGGGGACATTTACACGGTGTCTTTTCAGACATGTCTGTTTTATTCATTCTCTTTTGAACATGCTTCAAAAACCTATTGTCTTTTCACGATGTCTTTCCAATCATGTCTGTTTTCATGTCTAATTGTCTAAAATCCATATACATACAAATTAAAAAATATGTAAATTCATAAAAACAAACATAAAAACTAGTTTCGTGGCTGTTTGACAACCCCTCTTTCTACTCTAACCCGTTCGCCTGAAAACAAAACAAACGTTTTTGTTAGACATGTTTGAAAAGACACCGTGTAAACTCCCTCATATTCTGAGTTTGCGAAACTAGTGAAATATTCGTTATATTTTAAACAATAAAATATAATTTTCTTACTCCAGCTCACACGCATCTGGTTTACCCGAATTTGTTTTTGTTTAATTTTCTTTTAAACCTGCATAAACGTCTGCATACGCAAAAAGTGTTACGTCAATTTTCTTTTTCTTAAACTTAAGGAAAATATTATTTTTGCTATTATTATTGTCGTTTTACTCCACACTACTCAATAAGTTACGCAATATAAAAAAATATATATGACGCAATATATCATCGATCCCTTTTCTTGAAATGGTCCTAAAGCCGTCCATACACTTGCAATATAATTGTTAAATTATTCGAATTGTACAATTATATTGCCAAGGTGAATGTGATATTCGAGGGTGGCGCAATATAGTGGCAACATTCAAAAGACTTTTTATTATTTATTGCACAACGGAAATAAGTCACTAATCTTATCCCGCTAAGCCGTACGCTTGTCTGCAGAAGAACAGTCTCTGGGGGGAATCGAACCCGCAAACCCCGCACTGATGGACTAGCTCACCTAGCTAGACTACCGGTCACCCAAATGTGCACTATTGTTTTGCTAATATGTTTACCTTTTTAGCGAAAGTTCCGCCATATTTTAATTGAAACCATTGTGCCACTTATTGCATAATATAGGGAAAAATATAAACAATATGGCGAATAACATATACAATAATATTGTACAATAGATGGGGCGCTTAAGCGACATTAAAAAAAATATTTTAATGATTGAATATGTCCACATAGATTACATAGATATGAAACTCGCTTGTCAAAAACATAAGTCTGTTGTCAAAAAAAAAACTTAAGTGATGAAATGTGCTAGTAAAAATTTTATCATTGTGTTGGTATGAAATAAATTTTCCCCACATTAAATTAATAACGATTTTATTTGAATTTTATTAAGAAATTCACAAAAAGTTCTCTGTTTGGTATTAGTTTTGAATGATATTTAACCATTTTGTAGCAATATATATTTCAAAATGGGTTTATTTAAACATCATTATTAATTTCACATCAAGCTTTACTGTTTGCTGGGATTATTTCACTAGCTTTATGATATTTAGCTAATTATAAAAAACAAGTGATAAAGCCCGACTACATAATACCCTACACCAAACACAAATTTTCTGAAGTGTACCCTATTTTGGACTAAAGTGCAATCAAAACAAAATTATGTTATTCATTTGAGATTCATGTACTTATACGAGTTCTTGGTGCCGATTATTATCTGAATAGGATTTTTTAGAAAGCGTTTGTATGGGACCTATGGTCAATTCTGGACCTTATAAGATGGTTTATATGAAAGAAGACTCTATTCTGGAAAGCCTCCATATAGGCTTTTTGAAGGTATGGGCCGATTCCTGCTGTTCGTCATTATGAAAATTAATTAATTTCATCAAATTGTCTCTAAAATTGTGAACTGTAATTTCCGTACAAAGGTTATACAGCCAGCCGAATGAACGATCGGTATGCTAAAATAAGGGTGGAAAACCAATAGTTTTGTGTGTCACACATATCAGCTCAAACCCATAATACCCTCTCCACGTATAGTGGAGTGAGTACCAGTGATGTCAGATGGAATTTTTAAAATTCCCTACGTTTTGATAAAAAAACCCCACATTTCCCTACAACAGCAAATTTTTCTCCCTACAATTTTCCCTGCCTTATATTAGTTATAGGTAAACTCAAAAATTATACATAATTCTGTATAGTATATTTTATTTACACTTAACACAAAACAAAAACATAAATTTTAAATATATTTCAGGCTTAAAGTAAAAAACAAAACAAAAATAATATAACATAACATAAAAATCATAGTATGTTTGTATACCTAACATTTAAAAAATTTGTTTTTTGTAAAGCACTTTTCTTTAAAAGACAACGGAAGCTTGTACAGTTTAACATTTTTGATTGTATGTAAGTGAGATTGAAGAATACATATGGAATCTAAAACCTCGTGACTAAGTTAATCTCTTTTTTCGCGCTGATGTCAGTAACAATTGAAAATATCCTCTCAGCATCTGCATTGGCATGTGTTAAACTCAGTAGAATTTTGGATTATTTTGAGTGGCAAGGGAATACTAAATTGTCATTGAAATTCTTAGTCTTTGACCAAAATGGTTCCAATTCCATCTTTGAAATATAATTTATTTCTTGTTCTGAAAAATTATATACTAGGGTTAGCCATTATTGAGTTAGTAGTTATCTGTGGTATATTTTACCGTGTGCAAGTTAGCCCACTTCAAGACTAGGCAAGTTATGCGCAAGTCTCTTGCACAACTCTTGATTTGTTGATGTCAGGGGTAAGGTCGCGGTAAGAGGGAAAAATTGAGTACAGACTTTGTTGTACTCGGCAAGTTACATGCGCAACTAACTTGCCGAGTATGAAAGGGGGCTTATAAAAATGCAATAATTGCCGCTTTAAGAGTTATAAAAGTATTGAGTACTTGGGTACTTGATACTCTAATGGCCGTTTTATCATTAGCCGATTATCTTTTTTCCCAACGAAAAACTGCACATTAAAGAAATTTTATTTTCTCAATGTCTCATTTGCTTCTATTCTGTCGCAAAGCTAACCGGCACTCATTTGCCAATTATTTATTTGCTGTACAGATAAATTCAATCAGCTGACTCCCAACTTTTTACATGTATTTTGAGAGGTGTTGCCGTTTTTGTCGGTATATTGAGAAAACCAAAATCGTTGCCGGTCCGTTTATCGGTCTAATAAATTTATTTCGACATTAAGTAACATACAGTTTGTCGATACATTGAGAAAATGCCCAAAAAACAATTATTTAATAACAAAATATTGTAATTGAAGCGATATGCTTTTATACCACAGAAGTTTTTTCAGAAGTCAGTTAGATTATATTTGAATTTACATACAAAGGAAAAATTCCCTACATTTGTACGAAAATAAAAAATCTGTCTTTTTTCCCTACAGTCTAATTTTTGGAGAAAAATCCCTACAAGTAGGGAATTTTCCCTACATCTGACATCACTGGTGAGTACACTTACTGTTTCCAGATAAGACTTTGGTTTACCGCTGTTTATTAAAGGTGTAAATTTTATGCTGTAAAGGCTTGAGATATAGACTACTAGTAGGGTAGTACGGAATAAAACTTTAGGCATTGTTTTATATGAAAAAAATTTAAATTTCTTTTAAAAAATTGTAAAGAAACACATCAAAAAAATTTGTTTTTGAATTGTTTATTGTTTACAAAATATTTGTCAAATTGAGGTGAACTTTTTCAAGTGTGCTGAATACTTACAGTTCCTATATGTGTGAAGAGGTAAATATGTATATATATTTTTCAATTTTAAGGGGGTTTCATATCTATGTAATCTATGCCTGTCCATTTTTTCTAATCAACAAAATGTCAAAATTTTTAATAATTTTAAATATGTACAGTTTTTTTTTTCCCGGACTTTTTCATTTCCCGGGATTTATTTTTCAATTTCCCGGAAATTCCCGCTTAATATAAAATGGTACCAAATATAATTGAATCTTTTTGAACCAAAACAAATAAAGACTTATTAAATAAGTTTATCAATGCATTAAACGTTAGTAAAAATTAAAACAAAAAATTTGTTCTTTATATGCAAAGCCAGCAGCATTGACATTAAAAAAAAAAATTAAATTATTCAAGCAAAATATTACAAAATATTTCTTTGCAAATAGAATTTTAGTATAGAAAAGTCATTAACAGAATCGTTTGAAAGCCTATTTCTAATTTTAATTAAGAATGTTTGCCTTTCTTTTCAAAAGAACTTTATATAATCTCTGCAGTTTTCTCACCACTTCCTTCAAAAACTTGTAAATTCTTTTAAGATAAAAATAATTTTTTTTTGTATCAAATTTTCGTTTTCTTTACTAATTGCCTCATCAATTTCCTTAAGTGCTAATTTTACACTTTTGTTATCATCTCTTACAGAAATAGTATTTACTGCATTTTCAGAACCTAATCCAAAAAAAATTTTAAAAAATCATAACATTTATTGAAGCAAGTGGGAACAACTTATTTCATTTTTATAAAATAAGTCTGGGTCTTTAAAAAAAATTTAAAATTGAGTACAGTTTTGATCCTCTTCTTCTAGTAACTAAAAATTTCAGAGCTTTAAACATTTAACATTGCCTTACTTATCGGATGTAAGTTTACATCTAATTCTTGACAATTCTTATTTACAATTATATCAGCAGTGAAATTACCATAAATAAATAAAAAAAAACCTGGGAATTCCCGCACTAATTTTTATCCTCGTCAATTTTTAATGTTTCGTCATTTCCTTTATAACTCAGCAACATTTTTCCTAAATTTAATCACCCTTATCGTTATTGGCGAATTTAAAATACGCCTGCGACTGTTTGGTTAAGAGCTTAAAGAGAACGTTAAAGCACTAGAAAGCGCAAACTGTTTGATATATTTCGATTTTTCTCCAAACATGCCTTAATCGGTTGTCGTATAATTTTGACATGTTAGCCAAGCCCTTTGTGTAGTTTATTTGGCTTTTACTTTTGAAAATGTTATTATGTCCATGTTTACATTGTGGGATCTTTGTCGCTGATACTACGTTTATATGCTCTTGAAAAATAACAATTGCGACCGAACTAAAAAAATTTTGTGTCTAAAATAAGGTAACTAAATAAATCGCTAAAGAAAACGTGTACCCCTCTAAATTCCACTCTCTGCTCTAGCCAAGAAAGCAACGATATTCGTTAATAATATAGTATTGATTTTTTTCTGCATTACTCGTATGATAAAATATATTAAATAAATTATATCTTTTTGAGTTTTGTAATGGGCAATTTTTGTAAATAAAATTGTTTTTTTTTTTTAATATAAACAACACTGTCGGCAACTGATCTATTTATAACAAGTTTGTGCCTTAAGTCTTTTGTTTAATACAATGATTTTTTTAATTAATTAAAAACTTTGTTTAGCTTAAAATAAAAAGTCTATTAGTTGTTTTTTAAATTAAATTACTGAAATTCATTTAAAAAGCTAATTTATTTTTTAGTGTTTATTTAGATAGTCAATTTTCGATTTCTAAAAGTAAATTCTCAAAATAATTTTGTTATTAAACATTTTGGAAAAGCTGCAATCAAAACATTCTTTAAACTTTGCAATTTCAAAATAATTAAAACAACTAATTATTTTTTTTTTATCATAATTCGTCATTTATAACATTTGTTTTTTATTTAATTTTTTTTTATTTGTAAATTATTTATTTTATTTGCTTGCAAAACTAAATAGTAGATTTTTTTTGTTTTTCTCATTATTTTCTTAAATTTCTTTTTTTTTTGTTACTTAATAAAATTTAATTTTTAGCAATAAGTTTTGTTGTTGTTAATCTCAATGTTTTTAATGTTTTAATGCGTGTATTGGTTTTTTTAATTTTAATTTTTTTTTTTTTATTGTATTTAATGTATAAAAATGTAGCAGAGTGTATAATTATTTTTGTAAAAGAGAAAAAAAAATAAAAAACGTTCTCTTAAAATTGAGTACGTTCCAAAGTAACAACCAATGTGACCAGATTTTAAAATTTTTAACTGCTAAATCTGGCATGAAATTAGGCCAAAAAATGCTAAATGATTTTAAAAAAAAATTTATCAAATTTGTTCAAGATTTTTGTTAAAACTTTACTCACAATATGAAATTTTGGCCGAAATTAAATATACAATTCCTAGTGAATAATTTGTTTTAGAATTATGAAGTTATGTGTATACTTAAAAAATATTTGAATTGTTCAACTATTAAACTTTTTTTACATTTTAAATTGATTTACTAAAAAATATATTTATAAAAAAATCGCCGTAAAAATGTATTAATAAACCCTCAAATGCTGTTTGATATAGCAAACGTTATGCAAAATCAAACAAACGTTTAAGAAATATAGTGGTCACACATAACCGCCAAATATTTATTAAATGTGAGCACAGCTTAGAACCATATTTGGTTCTATATGTGGCCTATTGTCAATTCATGCCACGACATAGAAGCTCTTATAGTAATAAGGAAATTAGAACAGTTAAAGCTAGTTTCGGGATTGGCATTTGTATGGGATATCATAAAATACTGACCGATTCCAATAAAATTTGTTTAAACGATTTAGAATGCAATAAAATATTATTAGGTCAAATTAAATCTAAATACCAACATAAAAAATGGTTTATTGACACAAACACTATTCAAGAGAAGTTTGATTAGGGGCTACGTGAAATTATGGACCGATTCTCGCCATGTTATATAAGGTGTGTTTACTTTACTAGCAGAAACTTGTAACGAGAGAGTAAATTTAAAATTTACAAATTCCCCAACTTCTCAAAAAAAAAAATTAATTAATTAATGCTGGTAAAGCAAAAACTAGCAAGTTAGGCACATTGACGGTATCCAGCTGTAAGATACAAAATTCTGTCTTCCTTAATTGAATTGTTTCGAGCTATTTACATATGGTTACTGTTCCTAAATTTAAGAAAAATATACATATATTTTATGTTATTGAACAATTTTTAATTTAAAAATTATGAATATTATTTTGTTACACATTTTCAAAAGTTTGTTTTGTATACAGAAACATATAACAGCTGTTTCAAAAATTCTTGCAAGTAAAAATTTTCAGCCGTGAAAATTTGCAGGAGTTTTTATTTCTCTAAATTTTGCAAGTTTTTTGTTTTCGTAAAACTTTTTAGAAAATGAACACACCTATAGACTTCGCCACGTGTATGTACCAAATTCGATCAAACTATCTTAAAAATTGCAATGAATTCTTTTAAATTGCAACTTTTTTAGCAAAAAAAAAATTCTGTACTAAAATTTGTAATGCTTAATTCCGAAATGGTCACATTAGTTATAACAACAAAATAAACATATTCCTTTCTAAGTCCCCTTTTACAATGTTGCAAGTGAAAGGTAGTCAGACGAAGTTTGCAGGCGAGAGAGGAAAAAAGTAAAGTGTGTCACGCATACAGCGTTGCCCCCGTACCAACAAACTTCGTCTGTCTGTCTTTCACTTGCCACATTGTAAAAGGGGACTAACACAATCATAGAGTTAGTGTTTTTTACAGTTGTGTTAGTTTCTTCTCTCTCTCTCTCTCTCACTTTCTGTTTTATTCGTCTTCTTCGGCATGTGATTTATATTTATTTTTGTTTGTTCATTAAATTTTACATATAGGCATATTTAATGAAAAATTTTTTTTATTGTTTATAAATATTTTTTCTTTTAATTTTATTTAAATTATTTACAAAATTTAATTATAAATACAGAGGCTGATATAAATTAAAGTGCAAAAAATATTTAATGATTTAGTTATATGACCATAAAAAAATATACAAAAAAATTTTTTTACTGTTAGTTGGTAGTCAGTGAAAATTTAAATGATATTTGTGATATTGTTCTATTAGGGCTTTTACGAGCAAATGTGGCAATACCACATCGGACTTCTACAGATTATGCGAGGATGCTGAGGAGCTAGAGACGATTGAGGATGTACTATGCGACTGTCCTAGGATGCAGGGTCTGAGGCAGAAATGCCTAGGAGATAGTTTTCACGACGAACTGGTGTAAGCGTATCTACTGGGGTTTGTAAGGGAAATAGGACGGCTGTTTCTGGTAAGGAAATTGTAGTGGGAGTTTTGTCCTATGTAGTATTTATTAACTATCCTAAGCCCATCTGTCAATTCTTTTCTTCTTTACTTATATCTTTCTTTTTTCTCTATAATGAAGAGATTCACAATGGACCGCATTGTTTTCCGAGACATAACGTTTCTTTACCTAACCAAACCTACTTTAAACGTAAACCAATTTTGAACGTAAACTTTCGTAAAGAATTTATATGGGAATTATTTTTAAAACTAAGAATTAGTTTTCATAACACAAGTGATTGAACATGTAGTAAAATTTATATGAAAACACCCAAAAAAAAAAAAAACGGAGTGATTTTCATGAAAACTTTAAAGCACGTTCAATCCCTTATATTGTGAAAAACCACACATTTGTATCGTCAAAGAAATATGCGAGCGTTAACGCTTCAAAACGATTAAAAAACATTTTCTTAATATATGTATATATATATATACAGTGAAAACTCCGTATAGTGGACACTCTCTTTAGCGGACACCCCCTTCTAATGGACAAAACTCTGAAACGTCACTCCAAATAATAGTTTTCATGTGAATGAATCTCCCATTGGTGGACACTCCCTTATATGGGCATGGACAAGCATTTTGTATATATTTTGGTTGAAACCCCTCCATTATGTGGACCTCTTCATAAAATCGCTGAAAATTTTTTAAATAATTTTGTATAATTTTTTTTTATCTGTCATCGCTTTTGCATATTTTCGGTTGGTTTTAAAATGTTATTCATTTGGAAACTCTGAAGCAACTAAATATGTATGTATTTTTTCTGCTGTGTATGGGGGATTCACGAAATTTACTTTTTGTTGTCAAATTACCTTATTGGTTTTCTATCAAAAATGGCTTCAAAGCGAAAGTATTTAACATTACAAGAAAAAGTGGATATTATTGAATCCTCAAAAAAATATAAATGTTCGGTTCGAAAATTAACAGAAAGGTTTGTAATTATAAAATTGTATGTGCTATTTAGGTGTAGATTAAATTAATATTGATCTTCTTTCAGCTTTCACATCGGAAAATCTCAAGTGGCAAACATATTGAAAAACAAGGAAAATTTACTCTTAAAGTGGCAGTCAGGCACTAATTCTAAACAAAAAAAAAAGATTTCAGGTCTCCGTCGCCATCAAACGGCTGGCTGCAGAAGTGGCGCAAAAGACACAAAATAAGTTTTAAAGCAGTTTGTGGTGAAGCAGCGTCGGTGTCTGAAGATGATTTTTACCAATTTCGAGAAAGACTACAATTATTGCTTCGCGAGTTAAAAGCAGAAAATGTTAACAATGCTGATGAAAGCAGTCTGTTCTATAGAGCACTTCCCAATAAAACACTAGCTTTTAAAAACATGAGATGTACAGCAGGCAAACTGACTAAGGAATTATTATCAGTGCTTTTCTGTGTAAGTATGACGGGACAAAAAGAAGTGCCTTTAGTAATTCGAAAAGCTTCTCGACCTCGAGCATTTAAGAAAACACAAATCGCAGACTTACCAATAATTTGGAAACCGAACAAAATTCGTAGATGACAAGGGATATTATGAACGAGTGGTTGCAGCAATTAGATCGTAAAATGGGTAAAGAAAAAAGAAAAATAGATTTATTTTTGGAAATTACAGCGTCTCATCATCGCGAAGTAGAATTAGATAACATAACGATATTTTCCAAATACAACTTCTATCTGCAGGCCTTTAGATCAAGGTATCCATCGAAGTTTTAAATTTCATTATCGCAGCTTTGTTGTTAAAAATATTCTGTCAAATTTAGAAGCAAATTTAGATGGTTCAAAAAAAATCGAAATTCTTGAAGCTATATGCATGGAAAAAAGTTACTTCTGAAATAATTCAAAACTGTTTTTGCAAAGCTGGTTTCGATAAAAATGTTTACAATTATTCTAACTTTGACGACGAAGATAATAGTCCTTTAACAGAACTACAAATTTTAATGCGAGCTTGTAGACCTGTTAGCGCAGAAGAATATCTTTGCACTGATTAAAATATATATCTCCATTGAAATTAAAGAAACAGAAAGCAAAATTGCAAATACTATTGAAGTTCTTAAATATCATCATAATGTAAAACAATTCTTATTGGCGGATTTTATTTAAAACAATTGGAAAGCTGTTTGCAATATCGTGTTATTGCCGAAAAAGAAGGCAATTTAAAACAGAAAACTATAAACAATTGTTTAAAGCGATTTAAAATTATAAATTACAAGACATTATTTACTAGTGAATTTTAAAAGGTGCACCTTGAATTTAATTTATATACATATGTATGTATTAATGAAATTGGAATGATCTCTTTTTGTTTTTGTTATTAAATAAACTAACAACAATATTCACCCCTATTATGAAAGTCGGCGTCGACATGAGTCGACGGCATCGGAACAGTAATTATATTTTCTAAGTCGATATTGACAATAATCGATTACTATTGACAGTCTCTTAATATTTTCTAGGGCGCTTTTAAGTCGACGTCGAGTAAAATTGTCTCTGTTCTAGTCGACAGGAAATTTTGCGACGACTCAAATGAAATGAAATGAAAGTTAAAAAAAATTTTAAGTAGAATGTAAACATATTTATTAAGTCCGTTAAAATAAAAAAATGCAAATTTAAAAGAAGTTATGGGCACAAATTTTAATAGTAAACTAAACGCGAAAATTCGGAAAAGTTTGCTAAAATAGCGAAAATTCGCTAAAATTTTTAACTTTAGACGATTGCCTCAAAGAGCAACCAAACTAAGCAGAATTGCAAAAATTTGGAAAAGTTTGCAAAAATAGCGAACATTTTTAATATTTCAATAAGCCATAAGATTAATTAAAAGTCCCTTAAACTATAAGGAATGTCAAAAATTCGGTAAAAATTGCAAAATTAGCGGAAATTCGCAAAAATATGCTAACAACGGCATGATAGCAAAGTCTTATATTTATTAATAATCGTGAAAGGTATAAATAATCCGAAAACTTACAGTAAAACTAGCTGTTGTCACGAACCTGGCAAAAATTCATATAATAGCATAAATAGCTTTAAAAAGTTAACTTTAATGATGAGGAACAAGAATAGAAAAAAAATTGGATGGGATTTTTTTTTTTTGTCAGATTTTCGATAACTTGTCGACGTCGACACAACTTTCTTATTAAATACCAAATTAACGTCGAAGTGCTGTAGTCGTCGACTTGATGTGACAACAAATAAAAAGTAATGTCGACGTCGACATTACTTTCTATATATCGTTGGTCTCAAGTAGAAAGGCCCTAACTCAAATAATAGTAACTGTATAGGAGAAGGTAAAAACATAATAGAAACTGTATGTATCATAATGTAAACATGCTCATACAATTGCTTGTATACCCGTTATTCTTTACTATATTGCAATAAATTTTTGTGACGAGGTGTAGTTGTGTAAAATTTATTCGAATCACTAAAAAACTCAATTTCGTAAAAAATACGAGTTAGGGCCTTTCTACTTGAGACCATCGATATGTATATTTATATATTCAACTTTTCATCCTAAAGCCCATAACTAAAACGTCGGCAGTAACTTCAAATTCTTTCTCATTTTATGGTTTTTATTTTTTATTTTCTTTTATTCTTTCGAAACAGAAAAAAAGTTGTTTAAAAATAAATACCTCTTCATACTTGAAGTAAATTTGTAGGATTTTTGCCTAAAAAGTTGAAGACTCCATTCTGTTTGAACACTACATAATACGAATTTATATTCAAAAAACATTTTTTTACGTTTTTAAAAATTTGTATTATAAACGAAATTTTTCTTTAATTTTGTTTTATTTTATTATTTGATAAAAATGATTTTTTACGGTTTCAATAACAATCGATAGTTTTCGAATCTACAAAACTATATAAGATATAAATTAATAAGAGACCTTAAACAAATAAAACTTTATACCATAGAAAACGTAGAGTCCCAATTCAATCGTCAGAAACTTAATTTAAGTATTTAAAATTTTACGAGTGAAGCATTGTTGGGATCTTACAATTCTTAATTTGTACCGTCTCAATAGAAAAATTGTACCAAATTGGCAAATATTGTATCAAAATTTCGCTATAAAATAAAAAGCATACATACGGCCCTGTCACAGAAGACAATTTCGATCGAAAGTTTTTTTTTTAATTCCGAGAAAGCTTCTTCAGAAAACGAAAATCGATAAGTTTTCTCGGAATTAAATCACTTTTAATTTTTCGATCGAAAAGTTTTTGCTTTGGTTTGCACAGTATTGCCACATTTAACTTAAAAATAACAAAATTGAAATTTGAGGGAATTACGAAAATCGATCAAAGTTTGAAGAAGGTAAAACGAAATCCATCGAAAGAAAAATAAGGATTAAAAACCATTCCGAACGATTTCTTTGACAGCCTGATAGTAAGAATTCTTTATATTTTTTTTTTTCAATAATAACAAAAACAAGAAAGATTTGTCGGTCAAGCCCGACCATTTAATACCCTACACCACAGTATAAAGTCAAATTTTCGAGAGTGCACCCTTTTTGGGACCCGCCAGAGCAAAATTATGTTATGAGGTTAAGGTTCATGTAAGTTCTGTGGGACGAATATTATTTAGATATCTTCATCTATATGAGATTTGTTTGCCCTTAAGTGATTTTAGGAAGGGTGCTTATACGGGACTTATGGTTAATTTTGGACCTACTACAATATTTTGCTATCGTTAAATTTTTTGTCGCCAATTTTTATGTCAATACCAACATTTATAAGGACTTTATGGCATTAAATGGTATTTTCGGGAGTAGAATTTGTATGGTAGCTATGTTTAAATATGAACCGGTTCTAATAAAATTTGGTAAGATGATTTTGATTACAATAAAATTAGTTTGGACCATATTTAATCTTAGAACTAACATAATAAGATGGTTTATGGGCACAAATACACTATTCCGGAAAAAAGCATGTATGGGGGCTATGTGAAATTATTGACCGAGTCGCCCCAATGTCTATAGGCTTGGTCCTTTTGCTAATTGGAGCCTATGTGCCAAATTTGATCAAATTATCTCCAAAATTGCGACCTATACTTTGCGCACAATGTTTACATAAACAGCCAGCCGGACGGACATCGTTAGATCGACTCAGAAAGTGATTCTGGCCAATATTTAAAGCTGTTACATAATTCTATCTTCACTATTGTGGTGTGGTTATTAAAATTTAATTTTTATATGATTGTGTGTAATTGTAAACCAATACTGATTTTTGACAGTGCTGCCTAGGGTATTCATTCGGTTAATCTTTAATCGGTTTACCGATTAATTACTACCCGATTTACGGATCGATTAATTTAAAATTGGCTATTTTCGATTAACGATTAAACCGGCTAATTTCAGTCCATTAACCGATGTAACAACATGTTTAATTATTTGTAGTATTATAGCATATTTTTTTGTGTTTTAATTAATTTTTTCGTCTCATATACAAAAGGTATGTGTTTAGAAAATCGTTTTTTCACACAAACAAAATGGTCCAGAAATCTTCATTTTAAATAAGTATTTGCTATCAACAGCTTTTTGTTTCACGTACTTTTTATATGTGTGTTTTGTTATTTGTTTCTTCTCATATCAATATTTTATATAATTAACCGAAACAATTAAAAGTGTTAGAAATTTTAACAAATAAAACAGGACTCTAATGGCATAATGGAAGATTTTATATGTTTAGAGAATACCAGGAAAAGGACTGAGAAATTAGATATTCTGTATTATGGGCTGCTTTCGATTTCTCCAACATCTACGATAAATGAAACAATTTTTTCCAAGTCAAGTTTTATTCAAACTAAAGAAAAAAACTGCTTAAATCCTTAACATTCAAACCAAATTATTTGCCTAAAAGATTATTTTATAAGATATCTTTAAACTATTGAAATCACAAAAAAAAAAATCTTAAAGTTTAATAATAATAATATTTATGTATTAATTAATAAATATGTATTACATATTTATGAATTATTTTTTTGTTTGCTCGTTTTAGTTCAAGAATTGTTTTGTTTGTCATGCTACTGTTTTTCTTAACTAATAAACTCCAAATACTTAATAAATTATTCTTTTTTATTTACTGAAATTACACATTTTTATATTAATTCGAATGTGTATTCTAAGTCAAATTACAATTTAAATAAATATAAAAATGTATAATAAAAATGTATAATAAAAATGAAACTCAACATGAGAACTAAAATTCCCAAATTTTACTGAAATTACTTAATTTATAAAAAAAACTTTTTTTTATCGGTTAACCGATCAATTATAAAGTTAACTGATTATTAACCAAATTAACCAAAACCTCGGTAAATTAATCGAGTGATTAACCAATTAAGCCCGATTAAATGAATACCCTTGTGCTGCCAGAAGTTTTTTGTGTTGCCATAATAAATTTTTAGAATAATGAAGCTGGTATGCTCACGATCAATCATAATATACCCTACAAATTAGCACAATGACCATCGTGATTACCCTTAATATTTTTACTAAAAAAAACAGAATTAAAGTATAGGCATGTGGCACTGTATGCAACCAGACAAAGGGAAATTTAGCAAAAAAAAAAAAAAAAAAGGAAAATGAATAGCATATACATATACAATACAACGTAAATAAAAAAGTAACTACACAATGCATCAACACGGTGTCAATACTAGCGGTTTTCACCCTTTGTATTAAGTGTACAACTCTGTTATATTTAATACGATTTTAAACGCCCGGGAGACTATCAAATAAATACATCAATCATATAGTTGTGTGCGTGCAGTCGTTCTTTTTCGGGTACACATACGCGTTGTCGGCAATGCTTGATGAAAATCAAAAAGTTTTGATTTTTTTATTTGATGGCTGAATATTTGATAGTCTCCTGTTGTGATTGACGAAATAAAAATTATTTTCTTTGTGTTTGTTGTCATGAAAAATATAAATATTTTGGTTTTTTACAAAATACAATTGTTGATTGCCGTTTATTTGTACGTCTCCGAAAAAGCCTCAAATAAACGACACTAACACATATGCACTGATTGACGGGTTTATTTGAAAGTCTCCAGAGCCCTTTATACTTCAAAGTGTGAGTGTCTTTTTCGTATGCATTGTAAATTAATGAATTTGCTAAGTGAGAGAAAGAGACAGATAAAGTTTCTTCAACTGTTTTATTCTGGTAAATTCACACACTTTGTTTACTACTGCTTTTTGTGGGATTTTTCAACAACAGCGTAGTATATTTTAGTCTAATACATTTTGTTGTTGCAGTGTTGGAAATGTTAGTAATTTTACTAAAATTATAAGATTAACAAGGTCTACAAAGGACTTTACTATCAACGGTGAATTCCGCTACTGTATTTACACATTGTGAACACACGTTTAGAAAAACAGCCATATTGTAAAAGAAGTCATCCTTTTACCTACTAAAAAGAAACTTCAAAGTTAACGCGTAAAAAAAAGCATTTTTTTGGAAAACTGCTCTCGCCGTCGTTTTCACCTTGGAAAGGCAATATTTAAAAAAAAAAATTAAGTCAGCCGATTTTTTTTATTACCTACTAAAAAAAAGTTGAGGAAAAGTAAAAAAATTGAAATTTGGGCGCAAAGAAATTTTTTTTTTTTGATATGATATGTCGTAGTGGAACTTCTCTTCCCCATGCCAAAAGCTATCGAAAAGTCGACTAAATCGACCCACCCTAATGTACATATCGCACTTAATCAATAAGAGGGTATTAACTCAAAACTTTTCGGTATTAAAGGCATGTGAAAATTTTTTTTTAAACAACCGTTTCATTACCAAAAAGTAGAGAAAACGATATGTTTACAAATTGTAGACATGAATACGACGTGTCGATTTTTTACAAAAAAATTGTTTGAGTTAATACCCTTGTTGATCAAGTGCGATATGTATACTGTAAGTTGCTGATTGATTATTTCAATTATCCCAGCTAGTATTTGCATGATCGTTTTTTGTACAAATAAACTTAATAACACCCAATTTTCACGATGATTTTTTCCCCTATTTTGAAATCATGTCTTTTTCGTTTGAAAGCGAGCAGGTTAAAGAAGTAAGCAGGGTAGGACATTCCTCTTTGCACTTATTTTTTTTTTTTTTAAATTTATGTTTTATTCTTATTTGAAAATGATATAGAATATAGAAAAATAAAAAAATTTTAATATAAAAATCAAGGCGAATTCATTTATCAGGTGGCGTTGAAAGCACAGCTGTGCTACTTTTTTTTCTTACTTAGAGAGAGAAATGTCAAAAGTTGCTTGTGATTTTGATATATCGTTCAACGAAAGCAACAAAAAAATACATTGTTGTGTTTTTGGTGTTGTTACTTGTTGTAGTATCGACACCACCGTATACATGAAAAACATTTAATACACATCAAAATTATGTGGAATAACGAAATTTTAAATGTTTTTATACGAATAAGAAACGAAGGAAATCAGAAAAAATCAACCCTGGCTGCAAAAAAAAAAAAGAAACATGGTGAAAATTTAACAAGGTTTTTGAAGTTGCTTAAAAAAAGAAATATAAAAGACATGTTTTTTAAATCATCGCGAAAATTGGGTGAAGTCTTTTCGGGTTACTTTTGATGATTAGAAACTGATTCATCACTTGAGCGATTGGATAAGGATCCATGTATGATTCGTTCATATGTTGAAAAAATGATTTCTAAATGTTATGAACTTAAAACTGATTTATCAGTACAGCGATTGAAAAAGGATTCACACATCATTCATTCACATGCTCAAAAAAAAAAAATCAGAAAATTGTATCACAAATAATTCTTTGAGACATTTTATCGGTATGGTAAAGGGATGTTAGTTAAAGTTCATCCCTTTCCGCCAAATAGCACGTAATTTCATGAATAAAAATTTCACGTAATTTAATGAATAAAAATGAATAAAAACATTTGTAGTTTTTGGTCGGCAGTAGCTAATTTACAAAATGAGCTGAATGTCTATATGTTTCCTGACATTTCTAGAGTCGTTGCTGGAATTTTATCAATTCAATTTGCAAATGTGGAAAGTTTTTTCTTTTCAAAATATAACAACTAGGGAAAGAAACAGACTACATGTGCCAACATTATCAAGTCTCATACAAACAAAGAATTGGTTAAGATCGACAAATTTACGCTACTATGATGTAAAAATTCCAAATAGTTTATTAACTAAACAAATAAGTGCCTGATTATGATCTCATATATTTATAAGACTTTTATGTATAAGGTGTATTTATACATACATAATGTATGTTAATCTTAAGTTTTGTTTTTTTGTCTACAATTGAATTTTTATGTCCTTTTTTGTTGTTTTAATATATTAAAAAAAAAATGGTACCGTGAAGGTCCAAAAAGTACATTTTTTTGGAAGTTGGTACAAAATTTAAAACCCCATTTAACATCCCTGGTAGGGTACCCTTTTCTCCCAACGTGAGTATCATTTATTTTCGAAAAATTAGCTCATATGCGGTTATTTTGCTCTTAAAGCTAATTTCTAAAAGCTTCGATTATGATACAAAATGCTAGCTGGGTCATATAAAATGAGTTGAACTTCTTACAGGGAGTTTACACGGTGTCTTTTCAGACATGTTTAACAAATGCGGTATTTACACGGTGTCTTTTCAGCCATGTCTGTTTTATATATTCTCTTTTGAACATGCTTCCAAAAACCTATTGTCTTTTCACGATGTCTTTCCAAACATGTCTATCCAGTTGGCAAAATGGTCATAGACGCTTATATCGTCCACGATGTCCTCAGGACATTTTGCAATTTGTCGCATATATAACATTGATGACGACAACTTAAGTAATAAAAAGGGTATTTTTTCGTGTATAAAATCGTATTTACGACTTATTTGCAGACATTTTTTTAAATTTGCCTTGAATAATACTTTATTGAGGACAACGTAAGCGACCATTGCATGCATTTTGTGATGTTTCAAGCCACATTGACGACAAAATGCATGCAGTGGTCGTAAATGGTCCTCAATAGTCTTAATCAAGCCAAAATGAGCGACGATTGCATGCATTTTTTCGCGTTTTAAGCTACGTTGACGAAAGGTTATGGCTTTGCTTTGTTATTTCTTAACAATTTAAGCAAAGCCGCGAATAACGTTTTAAAAGCGACTTTTTGCAACAACTGTTTTTTGCAGATTACCGTTAAGATTACTCTGTTACACTGTTTAAGAATGTGTAAGTTACTTAAAAATGATATAAACGATAATATGAAACCACTATAAAAAAAATTATAAACTGTAAAGTTGCATGTAATTAAAAATTAAAATTTCTTGACATTTTACTTTTATTTTCATAATTTTTGATAATCTAAAAAAAAAAATCAAAAATAAATAATCCTGCCCAAGGCGAATTCATTACAAGTGATCCTAAAAGCCCTGCTGATAACTTTTTTTCTTTAGCTTTATAATTGTTGGATGTCAAAATTTTGTTTATTATCTTTGTTTCGGTTTTTGACATTGTACAATGATTTTACAAAAACAAATTGCTTGTGGTTTTTGTACGAGTTGTACTTATTATACTACCGAGATTACCTGGAATGAATTCGCCTTGATCCTGCCTTTTAAAAACGTTTTTCTGCTCTTCTGAAAAATAATTATTTTGTAACTTACATCGTAATTCGCGGCTGTGCTTCAATTGAGATTGGCTTTTTGTTTATACTGTGTTGATTGGTAAGTAATAACTTAAGTGTCACAATTAACCCCTTTTCGTAGAGAAATATCACGCACAAAGCTAGCTTTTTTTCGCTCATATGATCGTCAACGACAGTGTGTGTCGCCCATATGATCGCCAACGACTGTGTTGCCCATATGATCTACGACATATGAGCGATAATGTCGCTCAATAGTCGTGAAAGATTTTCCGGACACTTGTGTGAAAAAGTCGTCAACGATTTGTTTAGACGGTCGTCAAGGATGTCTTCAAGACATTGTTAACTGGGCGATTGTCTAATATCCATATACATAGAGGAAGTTTACACGATGTCTCTTCAGACATGTCTAATAAACACGTAAGATGGGTTGTCGACACGAAACGAGTTTTTATGTTTGTTTTTATGAATTTTCATGTTTTTTAATTTGTATGTATATGGATATTAGACAATTAGACATGAAAACAGACATGTTTGGAAAGACATCGTGAAAAGACAAAAGGTTTTTGGAAGCATGCTCAAAAGAGAATGAATAGAAAAGACATGTCCGAAAAGACACCGTGTAATTGACCCCTTTTTTATTTTTATGTTTATGTAATGTTTGTATGTATTCCAAATTATTAATTGGTTTTATAATAAGTTTTTTCCTTTTTTTAATTTCATATTTGCTTTAGAAAAAATTCCACTAATTTGAAAATATTTTTTTTTTTTTAACTAAATTAAAGTTTATTTAAAAAAAAAGAATGATGATCTCTTTTGGTATTTAAAGAAATAATAAAAAAAATTCAGTACTTATACAGGACAGCTTCAAAATCAAACCGTGGTAAGGTTTTAAATCATTTTAAAAAATCACATAATTTTTTTTTTTGTTGATTTTTTTCTCGAAATTTTAATGTTTTTCTCTCTTACTTACTTTAAGCAACAATTATCTTAATTTTTTTTTATTTTTAATAGCTATAACTATTTTACTTTTTGTTTAGATTTGAAAACGAAATAAAAAACACTAGCATTTTTAAACAAATTACAATAATCTTGAAACCAAAAGAATAAAAATTGTTTTTTTAAGATTTTTACGAATTGTGTTTCTTTTTATTAAATTTAATCTTATTTCTTTATGTTTTCCTTTTGTTTTTTATTTTAATGAATAGATAGAACAGGTTTATATTAAGCGGATCGAGGAGAAGGATTTTTTCTTTTTGTTTGTTTATTTATAATAATTTGTTTTGTTTTTATTTTAATTTAGTTTTTTTTACTCATATTCTTTTCATAACATTACAAAAATAGCGCTTAACTAAAAAATAAAACGCTAGATTACTTAGATTTTTAATTTCTTCTCGAGTTTATATAAAATAAAGTATTACCTATATAAAAAAAAAACAAAAAAAAAGTTTAAAAGTACGTGTTAAAAAAGGCATTTTTATGATTTGACACTATGGCATGTGATATTTTTTTTTATAATAATTATAGTAAAGACAATGAGATATAAAAATAAGAAGAATAGAATACAATAAAGCTTTAAGATTAAGAGTCCGGAAAAGATTAGTGAAAATCAACTTAAGAAAAAGAAAATTACAAAAAGTTTTAGATTTTTATTAAACAAATAAAACGAATGTTCTAGAAAAATTAGAACTAGTTTAAGAAAAAGAACTTTGTTTTATAAACATAACAATTGAGTGGGTTTTATAAATATTGAGGTGTGGTGTAACAGCAAAACGCTTTAAAATACATATTACCTATTCTTTACAACTTTTATTTGGAAATATATGTATGTATATACTAAATTATATGCAATTAAATTCAAAACAAAAATATTTATTCAGACCGTTTTTTCAAAATTTGCTTAATAAAAATCATGGCTTTAATTACATAAAAATTAAAAGTTGATAGAATTAGAGAGAACGATTGAATGAAAGGATAGGAGACTTAAAAGTTCTTAAAGAAATAATAAAATAATGCAATAGAAAAATAAACGTTAATTGTTTTTGTTTTGTTGGTTTTAATATTTTTTGTTTTATTTCTTTTAGAAATCTAAATTTGAAAGGCTTGTTTTCTGTTTTGTTTAAATGTGTTCTTTTTTCTGTTTAGAGGAAAGTTATAGTGTATACAGAGTACATAATAACAATATAAAAGAAAATGAATGTAGGCTAGAATTTATCCTGAAATATGAACAAATTGTTGGTGGCCGCAACAGCTATTATATTCTCTTGCGGGTGCCAAGCGGTATGTAATATTTTCTTATTAAAATCTAAACAATCAACACTGATTTCATCTTTTTTTCGTTTGCCACCAGTGCAAACTTTACGTGGTTTTAGCACCGTTTTCGGTTTAATAATGTCTCTGGAGGCCTCTAAGGTGACATCTTTCTTTGTATTACGGTCAAATACACGGAAAAAGTTATTATAGCTGCCGGTCATTATTGAGGTATCTTTGCCATTCCAACAGCATTCGAATTTATCGAAAATGCAATCATTCTCATATAGAGAACACAATTTAGCCCGCAAATATTCGTGGACCTGTAAAAAGAAAGCATAAAGTAATAATTCAATTTTTAATAAGATTAAATAAAAACATTAAATTTCTAAAAATAATTTCTCTTTAAAATTTCTATAGTAAATTAAAATGTTTCTATACAAAAATGTACAAGAAAAATAATGTTTATAAAGAAAACTCATCCAAGAAAACTTTTTGAAGAGAAATTTGTTTGTTACAGAACTCTTTAAAAAGGAAAGTTTTTTTATAAAACTCTTTAAAAAGAAAAGTATTCTTATAAAACTCTTTAAAAAGAAAAGTTTGCTTTAGAAAATCGCTGTTTAAAAAACAAATACATATTTATAAAATTACCGGATACGTTTCAATGGGCTTCGATTCCATATGCAAATCCCATACTTTAATACTCAAATAATCTCTTGAGATCATGTAGCGACCTGAATTACTTAATTTCACATCACTTATTGAACTAATGATCTCACTAAAGAAACTACGATTTGTTGGATTTTCGGGCTCTTCGAATTGTTTACTGTGCCGATCGCACAGTGCCGACGAGCGCATATCACACAAACGTATTGTGCCCTTTGAACTTGAGTACACAAATACATTGCACTCTGTTGGATGGAATTCAGCAGCTGTTATCACTTCGGTCAATTCTTCCATATTGGTCGGCTTAATATCGACAATATTAAAACTTTGATCGGTCACTTCCAAATGCCACAGATTGATTCGTAAATCATCCGCTGATAGATAAGTCTCTTGATCTGAATTAACACTAATCGAATTGATGTGATAGGTGTGGGCATTGGCAAAAATGCGTCTGGGTGATGCTTCGACCATAAGAGGAATTTGTTTAACAGAAGGAACTCGTAAGGCGGTTACATTTTGTGGATCCCTTGTTAGGCCATTCTCCTCTTTGGTATTGTAGCCTTCGAAGGATTTGTCGCGCTCGCTGACTTTCCACAATTTAACCGTTTTGTCATTGGTTGAGAGCAGGAAGTGCGCAGGATTTTTTCTTCTTAACCATCGAATTTTATTGATTTTCTCTTCAATCTCCAACGATTTGAGATAATCGAATTCGGGTTCATGCGATTGGAATGTCGAATAGACATTGTATTCACCACGTCGTGGATTTGCCGTTTTCGATACAGGATCACGCTGTTTATTTTTATAGAAAGATAAATAATTACAACAAATTTTACAAAGAATGCATGACCTTCTTTTATAATTTACCTGAAAAATAACGACACGTCCACCTTTATCACCAGTTGCCAGCAATTCGCCATCATGATTGAATTCCACGCAAGATATAATATCTGCATCGGTTACATCATCATCTAAGGCTCCTTTTATTTGAGAGAAGCACCAACTAGCTTCTCCATTACCTTAAATTAAGGAAAATACAATAGGTTAACTTTAATACAAATTTTTAAATAAATAATACTTAATACTAAATACTTAATACATTGAGGCAATTCACAAAGTGTTTTATTATTGCAAATACAACCAAAACGTATTTGCTATAATTTTATGACTGTTTTACAAATTTTATAACTGTTGTAAATTTTATAACTGTTGTAAAAATTTTATTTTATTAATTAAAAAAATTAAATGACAATACAACTTGTTTACCTATTTTCAGTGTGATATTTTTCAACTATTTTTTGTTCACAATTTTCATTCATAATTTTTGTTTAACTATTTATTAATAACACTTATTAATCATATTATAATACAACAGGATGTTCAACATCATTGCTATTTAGCCTAATATAGTACTTTAGTACTGATCACTTTAGAACACTTTGTCAATCGGCTAATTATTTTGTACAATAAATTCAAGTTTAAAATAAATTTACTTTATTTAACCATTTTTCATTAATAATTAGAAAATTCCTAATGAAATTGAGAAAATTCCAAATAAAATTTAGAATTTCTTTTTGGAATTGAGAAAATTCCAATTGATATTGAGACTTTCAACTTTAAATTGAGAAAGATCCAATTGAAATTGGCGACATTCCAATTGAAATTGGGATTTCAATTCGATATTGAACCTTTCAATTTGAAATTGAGAAAATTCTAAATGAAATTGAAAAAAGTAAAATGAAATAAGGAATTATTCTAAATGAAATTGAGATATTTTCATTTTAAATTGAGAAAATTTAATTATATAATTTTTATTATACTCATACAACAAACATACATAAAATGTACAACAAAAGGTCAAAGAATGAAATTATATACCAATCGAAGTATTATTGACCAATATGCCTGATATCTGCCAGATCCAGAGTAGGTTGGCAAAACGTTGTAGTATCCTGCATATGTACTTTAGCTCTTCTGCAATCTCCACTAGTTATACATTTTATTGAAACATTAATTACCTCTTCTAAAATGTCAAGACTTTTCACTTACATAAGGGGGCTTAGGCGGCATTAGGAGCCTTGCATTTTTAGAACAGGTGAGTAATGTTTCAAAGACATGTATAACTATTGCAGATTGCTGTAGATCTATACAGAATTCTACAACGTTTTATCAATCTGCTCTGGATCTGGAAGATATGCCTGTTAGTCAACCATACATACTACGGTTTTTATTTATTTTCATTTCTTGATCCTTATGTTGTGTTATGTATGTTTGTTGTATAAGTATAATAAAAATTATATAATTAAGGCTGAGTTCCAAAACATCCTTATACTTTGCAGCACAAGTTAAAAATGTATCATCAAGTTAAGGAATGCACAGTTTTCTTATTATGTACGCATCGAATGGATTTTTGGTGCACACTGGGACAAATAACATTGTAAAAATCTACATGGTTGCATTGTAGCATGCACTTAAAAAAGATAGTTGCCGAAGTTTTGAAATTCAGCCTAAATTTTCTAAACTTAAAATTTCTCAATTTCATTTGGAATTTTCTCAAGTTGAAATTAAAATTTCTTGATTTCATTTTAAATTTTCTCAATTTTAAATTGAAATTTATCAATTTTATTTGCAATTTTATCAAGTTCAAATTAAAATTGGAATTTAAATTACTGTTTTCTTAATGTCATTTGAAATTTTCTCCATTTTGTAATTGAAATTCTTAATTTCAATTGAAATGTTCTCAATTTCAATGAGAAAAGGCCTTCGCACAGAGGAGTATTTGGACCAAAAAGCTGGCCAAAATTATTAAACGTGAACGAATTGATATAAGATTTTGCACAACTTCGTTTTATATAACCAAAACTCATACTACTAAAGATCGGTTCATAATTTAACAGACGCCCCATATAAAGCTTTCTCGCGGAAAGGAGTTTAGTACGCCTGAAACCGTAACGTATAATTCTATTTTACTTAAATTTATTATGCCCTAGTTTCATATGTCTAGAAAGACACTGCCAAATTTCGTGAAGATCGGTCCATACTTTACCTTATAAAGCCCACTCTCTAACCTTTAAATACACCTAAAACCGTAGCAAATATAGATATAGTAAGATAATTTTTTTTAAATATAGAAAATAGTCTTTGATCGTTTAGCCCCTAAAAATATTGGGTGGTATTATTGATTCCGCACGGAAAAGAAAGTTCAACATAAATAAATATCGATCGATATGCAAATTGCAATTATTCATTCCTGCGGTATAAACTTTACGCAAAATTTTTTTAACATCTCTGTTTTAATAATTTTTTAGTTGACTGTTGGTAAGAAAAAAAAACATTTAACCACAATTTGTTAAAATTTTTGGGAGTAATAGTTTGTTACACGATAAATTGATGTAAAATATACAAACGTAGACAATATATTAATTGACTATGGATACAATAGCATTTTTTGAAGATAGCAGTGACGACATTTGCTTAGACCTTCGGGCTGTAAGAAGAGTTTTGCAATATTCAAGGCTTTTAAAAGAATTTTCGGTTAAATAAGGCAGCATTTAAATATATTTTGTCTGACCTAGAGAATGCAAGTTCAGGAAGTAATCGACAAGGAGCACAGAAAAAAGTATTTTATCAATTAAAAAATGGTTTAAAAAGTATTTAAATTTAATTAATGTGATAATTGAATCAATTATTTTTTTATTTGAAAGAAAATTAAAAATATAATTTTGATTTAATTAACATTTTCGTTGTTTTGAAATAAATTTTTAATTAAAATATTAATTAAATATCAAAAAATATTAATTGACTTTTTTCGTTTAAAATAAAATAATTTAAGCTTGTAGAATTGTTGTTGGCAATTGTCAATATGTATTTAATAAAATAAACAAATTGTTTGAAATGGCAAAGTTTTTTGATCACTTTTCTAATTAAAATTAAAATTATCATTTATTGAAAAAAAAAAAAAAAATTTCAAAATTTTAAAATTCAATCAATATAATCATTTTGGTAATAGGTGCAAAATCCACAACCTGTTTGCTTGATATTATGAATTTGGAATAAATTTGGTGATTAAACAAAATGTTTAATTTTTTCTGCGAACCCTTTTTGCCAAAGATAGACTTTCTGCTTGTGTGAAAATTTTTTTTTTTTTTTTGCAGAAAGGAGTTACCAAAATACAATACAAGAAAAATTAAAGCTCGGAATGAATAATTACAAATTTTGCATCCGCACAAAAATTACTTACCGAAATCGCGGAACGGAATCAATAAACCCATTATATAAGTATCTTGAAACAGGAAAAAAAAACTTTAACAACGCATATAATTTTCTTCACTTTCCTGACTTGGGCAGTGCTCCGAAATATAAATATCAACCTAAAGTCCGAAAAATTTACAAAATGATGTAGAATTTTGTTGTCCTTCGAGCTGCGTATTTAGTTCTTAACATTTCTTTAAATTCGTTTTTCCTTTTTGGCCAGCTTTTTGGGCCAAATGCTCTTCTGTGCTTCAAAAGAATGTATTCTATTATGAAATAATTCGCAGAATAAATAATTTTAGCCTAAAATTATTTCTAAGCTTCATTCTTTATTTTTGACGAATATTTTCATAAAATAATACCTTAATGAATTTGTTCACTTCTATAACATTTAAGGCGGCTATTTTTTAACCTCTTCACCTTGCGTTGATAATCTGATTTAGTTAAAATAAAAACTAAGAAATTCGCACTTTCGAATCTATGACTACAATCTAGTGAACGTATAAAGAAAAAAGTTACACATTAAAACAACAAACTGGGAGATAATGTTAGCTCTTATTAATGGGTTTGACGATGGGTAGTGCAAAGTGTGTAAAAATACACACATTTGCACAACACAACAAGAAAATGTACGTATATGCAATTTGCTTTATATTTTTGCACTTAAAAACCATGAGCAAAAATAGTAGTGCATATTTCCTCAGTTGCAAATAAATGTAAGCACTAACATTCGACATACTTATTTAGCGCCATAGCGTTTGTAAAGAAAACTTATAAATTTGAAACTTTCGTGGGTTTTAATATAAAATAAAGAATTTTATTTAAATAATTTAAAAAGAAAAAATTTATTTTAATATGCGTGTGTATAATTTTAAACAAATGCAGATTTTGACTGTGCTGCCAGAAGTTTTCGTATTGCCAGAATCAAATTTTAGAAAAATAGCACATTTGCACAAAAATAAAGCTGGTATGCTCACGATCAATCATAATATGCCCTGCAAATTGCAAATTTGCAATCGTGATTACCCTTATTACTGAAATCTCTTACTACTTACTACTGAAATCAGAAGCTTTAATTTTTTAAAGGCTATAATGTTAAGAACGTGTATATAAGTTTGTCATTTCGTTTGTAAATTGTACAGTATTGATTTTAGACTTGATTTTGCGAAGTCCCTCAGTCCGTGTGCTTTAGAAAATGAATTTTTCAAAGACCACAAATATGATAAATCTCTAATTTATAAAATTTATTTGTACACTTTTAAATTTTGCTCAGATATTTCTTATACAGGGTGTCTTTTTATAGATGTATAAAACTTTAAGTTGGCAGTACTTATATAACTGACGGCCAGAGCTGCCGTTTTGGTTATTTATAACCAAAATCGGTTTGATTTTCCCAAATGTGATTTTTATATTAGAAACGGCCGTGTTCTGAAATTGAAATCAAATGTAGTTTAATCGATTAAGATTTTTAATTAATTTTTTTTTTAAATTTCAGAACATGACTGAAAAGTACACAAAAGTATTTTTAGTGTTTCTAAAAACTTATATATAAGGAACATGTTTTAAAATGCATTATTTTCAGTAGTATATTTAAATATATTGATAATACACATAGGCATTTTTAAGATTTTTCAAAAATAATTTATATATAATCTATAATTTTAGAACTTATGGATTTTACTGTAAGAAAATATATATGTAATTATTTGGCAATATTTTTAATTTATAAAAAAAAACCTTTGACTGTCAGTCATATACATTTTCCCCATTGTATTTGTGTTCTGAATACGAATTTGATTCACAAAATATTTCAAATAGAATTGTTTTGAAACAGTTATATGTAATAACAATTATAATTTTAAAATACAATTAACAAACAAGTGAAATTAGTTATACCCATTCTAACAATATTTTAGATATATCTAAATTCACAAAAAATCCATTTCGCATATCGCCAACAGTTTCCAATTTCGCCAAGACAATCGCCAAACGTAAATGTTGATCGCCAAAAGAATTTAAAAATCACCACATTTCACAACCCTGCCACTGACAGTTAAAAAGCGGAAGACAATTTAGTTTTTTCCTTTTTTGTTATTTATAACTGTGAAGTACAAATTTTGTTTATTGTAAACGACATATAAAAAAAATTCAATTTATTAACTTTCAATATACTGTAGTTTATATTGAAATTTGACGGGCTTAACTCTTATAAAATGAAAATATATTTTATGAAAAAGGTCTCAAATAAATAAAAACTTTTAACTTTAAGGTATGATCAGACCTAACAAATATTTGACGAAAAAAGTACAAAAAAACATGAACAGCAAATTGATCAAACAATATAATTAAAAAACCGATACCCATACTGAAATAACGACCAATTTATAAAAAGTATCTTAAACAAAAATTTATAATTCAATACCAAATTAATATAACTTCTTCTGAGATAGTTACTCAACATTTAAAAATCTACTATTTTATTTAAACACTAAACCTTATACATATACCTAATGCCATAAAGATGCACATCACAAGGACAAATAACAAATCTATTTTTAAAAAATTTTTCTTCTTCCCAATAAAATGTAATCGATTGTTCTTTTGGGAATATATCTACAATATTTTTTTTTGCATCTGAAGTTGACTATCATTTACAATTTCCTGTTGTTTTTATTGTGTGGAAGTCAATTTTTTTCAATACTAAAAAGTTCAGCTACCTTTGACATGTATATATGTATATATATTATATATAGATGTTTAACACTATACCGAGCATGGATGGAGGTTTTTATACTTTACTACTAGAACGACAACTATTGACTGATGACATACAACATTGGTTTTTTCATTTTAATTTCAAACACAATAGTACGCCAGTCTAAAAAAATACTATAAAAAATAAATATATATTTATATGTTTATAAATTATTTTATTGCGAACCACCCATAAACAAAAAAAGTATTGTATTTATATAGATTTATATGCATAAAACCATTTAAAAGTATTAATTGTTTAAGAAGTTTTATAGACTTTAGAGTAAAATTTAATTTATTATGCACTTATTTACACTTTTTGGGGAAGAAACATTTTGGTTGTATGAAAATTCCTGAGACTCAAAATAAGACTTTATTTGTAAAAGTTGTGTTTTAAATAAAATGATATATAAATCTATGGTCACACTTGTTGAATATTTTCCTAAATAAGCGTAACGACTACTTTTGGTAATTGTTTGTGTGATTAAACATGGTCTTAATATCCCAAATTAACTGCCAGGCCCACAATGTCGACAAGAACATTTCTTTCGTATATTTATATTATTGTTTTCAATAAAGTAAAAGTAATTATACTGTTAGACATAGCAAAAAACTATTTTAATTTTTTTTTTTTTGTAAGATTTGTTTTTCCGTCAAATATTTGCAAAGTGTGACCGTAGGTTAAGATTTAAGTCTTACAAAGTATGTATCAGGCTGGCCCAGTGATGCCAATAGTAGGGAATTTTCTCTTTTTGTAGGGATTTTTTCGGAAAATTTACGGCGTAGGGAAAAAAAAGACAGATATTTTATTTTAAGGCAAATGTAGGGAATTTTCAAAATATTGTCTCATTTTCAATATATTGTGTTAAAATACGTAAATATTCGTATTATTTTCATTTAAAAATTAAAATTTTTCATATACCATAGCATTTAGGTACAAATGTAGTATTTTACTAAGAGCCCTAATAGCCTGGCAATCTTCAACAAGTGCCACAATCATGTACGTATATATTAGGGGAGCCGAATATTTGGGTTCACTTTGCGAACTAATCGCTTATTTTTGTTATTTGCATTTGCTCTCACATTCGCTAACAATATATGCGAATATTAAAGGAGAATGTTTAATGAATGAAATAAAGAGAAATAAAGTCATACAATTTGGAATTTTTAAAAAATTTTATTGAAAACTTTTAAGCATGTGGAAGGATATATGTATATTTAAAAGGAATTTTTTTTAAAATTTTGAAATAAAAATTTTTTTTATATTCAACAAAGCCTTCTCTTTTATTTGGTACCGAGTTTGGTAAAATATATTAGATACTTATATTAATAAAAAAAGTATTCTTGAAAAAGGTTAAGTTCTTTAAAAAGGACAAAAGATGAGGAGATGAAAATCAAACACGCAGTTTGACTTAGTTTTGACTCTAGATTGAAGGATATTCAGTGGCGTTTCTGCCAAATTAAATTATTAAATTAAATTAAATTTGTCACACAGTATTTTTTTTAATTTAATTTTTACAAGTGTAAAAGTTGGCCGCGAATATTCGTTGCCAAAAATAAAAGACGTTTGTGTATATGAAAATGCACACAATCCTGGCGCCGGCGAAAATTCGCCAGACGCGGCGAACTTTAAATAGATTTAATTCTTTTTCATACGCCGACGAACGACGAACAAATCAGTACTAGGTGACCATGTTTGGTTTTAGTTAAGAAGTAGTTTAGTAAATAAAGTTACTTTATACTTTAATAATTGTTTTTTTTATTGTATAACACATAAAATAAGTATACAAAGTATTTTGCTATAAAAATTGTTTTTAGTTGTGTTTTAGATTATGTTTTTATTTTTAAGCATTATTTTTTTGAATATGGTCACACTATTTCTCTCTCTTTGCATAAACAGTAATCAACTTTCTCAATTATAAAAGCTGCCAGCTATTCGTCGTTATTGTGCTTCATACGACGAATTTACTCAGCGAATTTTTACGCAAAAATTCGTCGTGTTGGGCGAAATTCGTCGTTCGTCCCAGTTGTATTCCTAGCATCAAGTTGAAGAGCGTTTATAGAAAAATACCTTTAAAATTGCATCAAAATATAAATAAAAATAAAGTGTAAAATTGAGTACATATGTTGCTAATGAGCGAATTTGTAGTTCCTCAGTTATTGTTTAGCTAAATTTTTGGTAAGTTGTTTGAAAAAAGTGAAGTGCGCTTATAGGAATATGCACCAGTGTATAAAAAACACTTTCCAGCTCTATTTTCGCTCTTTCCCTACATGATGTTGGTTTTTGTTTGTTACGGTTCTAAATAATTTAAAGAATTTAGAATTCTGTTTTTTAACAGTATGTTAGTCGAAGTTATTTTAGAAAGAAGCTTTAGTAAAGGATCTATATGGACGGATTTCGAGATAATCATAAGCCCGTTAGGCCGGGTTTTTGAGATGTGGATTAACGAAGGAACCAAAATGTAAGGGATTTTAGCGAATTAAAGAGGTTTTCTCAAGGGACCAGCAGTTTAAATCGAATTGTTGAAGTTTTCGAATTAACGGGGTACGAATTATCGCAGTTTGACTGTATATAGTATTTTGGAAAAATCTGAAAAAGTTAAACAAAATAAATTGGCACAAATTCATTTAAATGGGCGAACATACACACTTAAACGGAAATCATACACAAACACACCTAATAATAAATATAACACAACAACATCATACATACAACCCAGCGGGATAAAGAAGGAGTACGGATAACTTTTAGAAAGCCTCTGTACTTCTTTCTTTGGATATACAAGGCCTGCTCGCTTTATTCTATACTCATATCTTTTTTAAACACGTTGTCATTGCGGGGTAGGCCTAACGCTTTCGCTTCTTTCGCTAGAGATTCTGAAAGCCATTTAAATTAATGGCACTTTCAGAGAATGGTGATTTTATAACCGAATCTGAATTCTTTGGCCTTTGCTTTGGCAAACAAAAAATCGTACTCATTCTCTTCTCCCTTCTCATCGAAGAGAATGTGGAATACCTTGCATACGGAAGGGACGATGCCTTCTATGAGCCATTCTTTAGCAGTAAGATCAGAATGGTAATTAAATAAAAAAAAATTGTTAAGAAGGCCTTCAAAAAGGCCAGAAGTAAGTAAGTCTTCTGAGTTTTTTCGCTGTGAATAGACATGCCTTCAAACACACAAACACATACATGTGAGGAAACTACATGTGAACATGCAAACAAAATTTTTTTATTATTGCATTATATAATGGCAAATGCACATACAACAACAACCTCAATAAAAAATACATAACAACTACAACATATGTACATACATACTTATGAATAAAATCATATTTTCTAATTTCTGTCAATAAAGCAATGATTCTTTCTTGCTACGTATAAACACACACAACACTTATTAACCGTTGTTGTATTAAAGCCGTCTAAGGATGTTTGTTGCCACTTAAAGTAAGAAGAAGAAGAGCAACAAAAAACTTAATGGATTCTCGCAACGAGAATAATACGGAGTGTATTGTATTGTTTCTTTTTGATGTATGTTTTTCTATTTTATTCTGTTGTTTTACTGTCATTGTAATGCGAACAATTATGACGTTGACGTATACGAAGAACAATTAAAAATTATTTTGGATAAACGAAAATGTGACAAGGATAGGGTCGAAGATAATTTTAAGTATTAAAAAATTTATTAAGAATATTTCGGAACTCTGCTAGGAAAATAAGATGATACTATAGGTGGTAAACTTCGAATAAAATGAAAGCTGGATCAGTTCAGGCGCTCAATTGTATTTACTAGAGTTTGCCAAGTGGTCGAAATTCGACCATAATTATTTATGCAAATATGAAGAAAACATACATAAAGTATATATGAATTTAAATGTTTAGAGAATTCGTTTTTTTTTTTCGTCTTAGTGGATCGATTTAAATAGGTACCATCCTCCGAACCAAATGTTCTCTTCTACTCAAGTCCGTGAATGTTTAATTTAGTTTTTTAAGTTGAATTATGTGAAAAGGGTCAGAAAGTACCAATTGAAAAAGAAAAAGTACAAAAATGTCGCCTCTTAAATATAGTTTCTCAATCACTCAGGACTCTGCATGCTGAATTTTATGTTTCTATATTCAGTATTATTAAAAATTCAAAAAGTACGAGTTAAAGAACAAAAAGTACCAAAAAGCTCTTCCTTGCAGATTCTTATTCACTCAGAGCCATGCATGATTAATTTTATGTTTCTAGGTGCAATACTAACGGAAATGCAAAAAGTACCATTTGAAGACCAAAAAGTTCCCTCTTATAGATTCTCACCCATTCGGGACATTGCAGGTTTAGTTTTGAGTTTCTAGGTCCAATATTAAAGGGAATTAAAAAAGTACCAGTTGTAGAACCTCTCCCTTACAGATTCTTATTCACTCAGAACAATGCATTCTTAATTTTATGTTTCTAGGTCCAATATTAACTAACTAAGAACAAAAAAGTGCCAACATTTTTCATCTTATAGGTTCTCATTGTCTCAAGACCTTGCACAAATAATTTTTTATTTCTAAGTTCAATATTACAAAAATACCATGCTTTAATACCATGGGAGATAAGGCCATGATGGCTTTATCTCTCATTCAAAAGGGAGATAAAGTCTTTTATTTTTTTTGTTCATTTGAATGGGAGATAAAGCCATCATGGCCTTAGCTCCCCTAAGTAATATTAGAAAATGGCTTTATCTCTCATTTCAGTTTTGAAGAACTTTTGCATTTTACATTGATTAATAGTTTTCTTATTTTTATAATTAAAAGGTAATGATTTTCTCTTTTACTAAAGTTAAGTATTGAAATCTGGCTTCGCATGCTAAAGTTTTTCTGCGTGGCGGTCTGCGGCCGTGCTTACGGGTTTTCTCCTCCAGTAGGACGCGGCAGGTGGCTTCGCTGAATAAAGTTTTCCTGCGTGCGTCACAACTTTAGTGTTTCTTTTCCCGGAAACACTAAAGTAAAGTATTGTAATTTGGCTTCGCATACTGAAGTTTAAAATATGGCTTTATCTCTCATTTGCGAAAAATAAAGTATGGCTATATCTCTAATTTCGCAAAATTTTAAATATGACCTTACCTCTCAATGATTGGGCAATAAGGCCATTATGGCTTTATCTCCCATTCAATTGAGCAATAAAGTCATAATGGCCTTATCTCACATGGTTTTAAAGCATTTTATTTTGTTTTTTTGCAAAATGCAATTCCAATAAATCTTCAAATAAAATGTTTAACTTTCATTTTTATAAATGTACAATTAAACAACCGCATTTAAAGGTAAACTATGCGTGAGTGTTGTCGAAGTTTTCATTGTGTCATACACCTTTTGCTTTACGCTTTTCCGGCAAAGTTAGAAATGTCATGCAACGCGACGAAGTTGTATCTGACACGGCCTTTATTATTGTAAAAGTTGTCGAAAAAAAGGTTGTAAAGGCCGTGTCAGATAAAACTTTGTCGCTTTGCGTGACGTTTCTACCTTTGGCAGAAAAACGCAAAGCAAAAGTTGTATAACACAATGAAAACTTTGACAACACTCACGCATTGTTTGTTTACTAATAAAAGCGGTTGGTAATTTGTACATTTAATTATTTGTTACAAAAATAAAAGTAAAAATTTAATTGGACGTTTTTTTTCAATTGCATTTGGCAAAAAAAATTAAAAAACAAAAGAAAATTATACTAGCCAATTGTCAAAGCGCGCAAAAAGATGAGAGTTGGCTAACTTTTTGCTTCGCTCCGCTTTGAAAGTACTTTATGTGACATGTTTCGTATAAGTATGTATATTTTATCTTAGATGTCAGAAGGAATCGGTAACGCAACGCGAAGCAAAAGTTTTATCTGACATGGCCTTAAGAGAAACTTCCCCGCTCTTTAAAGCTGCGATCGGCGAATTCAGGGCGCCGCGATTTCTCTTTTATTCTCTTTTATTACGTACGTGTGCACACATATTGTAGAGAATTAAACAACATTGAAAAGGCGAATGTAATAAGGTAAGTGCAAATCGTCAGCCGTTCACCAGCTGTATCCACGGCGAATTCAAAATATAATTCATAAACGTCAAAAAATACTTTTGTTTACACAGGGTCTCCACTTGAGATAAGATATAAGATTTTTATGTTAGCAAACGCAGAGAGTGAACTATCAAATAGTGTTAGTATTAATTTTATAATAAATGTTATGAGAAAGTTGTTATAAGAAATCTTATAACAACTATCTTATAAGATGAGCTGCCAAAAATACACATGCATACACACATATAAAACAATAACAAGCCACCATTATTAAAATGTGTAATTTATTAATGCAAATAGTGCCAATCTTGTGAAAAGTGTTTAAAAAAACAATACAACAAATAAAAAAAAAGAATAAAAACGATTCAAGTTTATTGTACGAGATTATAAAATCTTATAAGATACGTGTTCCCCTTGTTTAATATCAAGATTAACATAAATAAATATGTTCTCTCATTCTGTCGGCGTTCTCTCAGATAATATATCAGATATTATCTCAGACGGAGACTCTGTGTTATGTTTTGTGCCAAAATAACCGAAAACATTTCTGAAGAAATTTTTTGCATTGGTCAGCTGTTTTTGGCAACAAGCAATTAAATTGCAAAAACAAAATACATGTGGCTCTTTGTAGTTCGCCTTGGACATTAACAACAACATATGTAAAATGCGTACAGCGCATACAATCGCAAAATGTAATAGTACAGGTTGCCTATCGCATCTTTAAAGGCAGAATCTGCTCCCTACATAGTTGGTTGAAAAATTTGAAGAATTTATTCGTCTGGTTGGCAACGAGTTTTTGCGAAACTTATTTTCAGAAGTAGCTCCATTTAAAAGACAATTTTGAGGCCTCAATGATTGCTAAAAAAAAAACAATATTAGTCATGTGGGCCACTACTGGCTTGTAAGTTGGATATTCTATGTTCAAGTGGAATACACAAAATTGCTCCTATTTCTTGTAGCCGCATTGCTATTTTTACAGCATTCTGTTCTGAAAAATCAAAAGCATTTATAAATTGTAAACCTATTATGGCCTATAGGCAAGGTAACTTAAATTTAATAAAAATAAAAATAAATACGGAATCAGTTTAATAATATCATTACATAGCTGATAAAAATTTCTTAGAATTGAATCCTAATTTGCTCCTAATCTGTGTAGTTTCATAAATTTTACGTGGTTACCTTAATCAATAAATCCAATACTTTAATTTACTTAACAATTAGTCCACGTTTGTTAAATATAAAAAAAAAACTTTGAAGTACGAAGTTTATTTATCCTTTTGTGCATCATGCCAAAAAAAAAAACTACGAGTCGGTTTATAGCAAAAATAAATTTTAGCAGTCAAACCAATGAGGTCACCAGACAGTCTTTTACACAAATTTTAAATAAAAAACTTAAAAATAAAAAAACTTTAAGTTTTATTTTGCTCTTTTCTTTCAAATATTTTTTCAAATCCTACAGATATTTCATTGAATAGTACAACTTTTTCCCCATAGCATATTTAACTGTGGGGCTAATCTAAATACATATACATAAGTTTTTATGTAAACGTCATAGTTTTCTTTATTTCGTACATTATTGACAAAGTTACACACACACATTAAACATTATCGTATAGAATAGATTTTTGTTCGTTATCCTTATTACGTCATGCTTGATTTTGGTAGAAATGAATTTTACAAAAATCTACAACAAAAAAAAAAAAGATGTAAATCTCAAAGGTAGATTTTTAGACTTGGTCTTTTGTTATTTTTTATGCTTTGCAGTTCTGCTCGTATCAAAGTCAAACAAATGACATGATTTGGGTGTAACCAGCAAAACACACAGAAAGAAATTGTTTACAAAATAACATATATTAAAAGTGATTTGGGTTTATGTTTAATAATTAAAATTAAAGGAAAAAAAACTATCTAATGGACTATAAAAATTTAAAAATAACTAATAACAACCAACAAGTCACAATAAATTATGTAAATGAATGTTAGTTGAAGTTGCATTTTTAAATTTTTTTGAAAATATGACAGTTATGAAGGTTTACAGATATTTTTAAACTAAGGACGTTTTGAAAATGTTTCTGATGGCAAGCCTGGGAAGAAAATATTAAGGGAGAGGTCCACAAAGGGCTAGTTTATATGGAGGCCCAGAATCTTCTAGAGATTTAACCAAGGCTGTGGAGTCGGAGTCGGAGTTGAAGAGTCGGAGTTAAAGTTTTTGTACCGGAGTCGGAGTAGTAGTACCCACAAAATCTCGCGACTCCGACTCCAAAATTTTTCGGTATAAAAAATTTTTCTAATATTTTCCAATATAAGAATTCTTCGAAATTGAAAGTGCAATATTTCAAATATCGATTTTAAATTTTTACACAATCATTTTCTTGCTATATTTAACCATTTAAAAGTTACTGCATTAAAAACAAGTAAGAGTGCTATATTTGGCTGCACCGAATCTTTGAAACCCTCACCCGACTGTTAGAATATATGGGAGCTATAAATTATTAATAAATCTTTATGAAACGGACGTCAGTATAAAAATTGGTTCCAGTTTAAACCAATTGGACGACAATCAGACAGTGTTATGCTTTTTTTCTAGCAATTTGAACTTACTTGAATAAAATATCTTGATTCGTAACAGTTTATGCCGAACGAAAATGATTTTCAGGAGGGAAAATCATATTGCACCCATGGTAAATTATGGACTTATCATCGAATGAAATCCTGTAGATGGATTTCTGTTATTAAAAATCTAAATGGAACAAATTTCAATACAGTAGTGAAATTAATTGTAGCTTTTAAAGATTTTCAGAATGCTGCTTAATATGGGATCTAAGGTAAATATGGACCGATAATCAGAAAATTGCATGATTTTATTTCTGGCCATATGAACTAAATTTTACCACAATATCTATATCTGCGTATTGAAATAATTTCCCAGAGTGAGCATAATAGTGGACATTATATAATAAATGTATATTATTATCAAGGTTAGAGAAGGAGTCGGAGTTGCAGTCGTGAGTCGGAGTTGGCACTTTTTTCTGACGACTCCATAGCACTGGAGTTAACCCTTAAAAATTCTTTAAAAGCCGGGCACTTGCAAATTATATTTAAACTGACTTTTTCCATCGTTCTATTTCTTTCTATTGCTTAAGTGTCAAAGGGTCGTAGATATCTTGCAACTGATAATAGATGAAATACCACCTGTATGACATTAAACACAGGTTCCAAATTTTTTAAAAAGCTCAAATTAATTTTAAAGGAAACAGGGATTTTTTAAATCCATTTTATTGTACTGAAAGTTTAATTATTGTTTTTTTAACAAACCACTTGAAAAAAATAAATAAAAGCAAAAAGTTCCAAGTCATTAATAGATAACATTTTATGCAAATCAAGCGACGCACGGCTGAATTCAAAAATTCAAGCTTTGGTATATAATTTGTTATTGTATTTGTAACATTTAAATAAATAAATAAATATATAATTACTTAATAGTGTGCAGAGAATTTTAATGTACATATGTAATTTAAAAATCTTAATGACAATTAAATTGCCCGGTTAAATCAAAAGTGCGCAAATTTTAAACTGTGGTAATATTGCAGCAACCACATAAAAATTAGAATAAATTATTTCCCAACTTTAATTCTTTGCTAAGCAAATTATTTAAAATTAAACACTTAAAATAAATCTAAGAATTCATAAGAGGCATTGCATATCGCCAAAAGCATTCACGAATATGAAATACCTTTCAAATTGCATCTTATTTCACTAGACATGAAATGAAGCCCGTGTTTTTGCTAGAAACTTATTCTTGAAAAAATATATAAGCATCCGCCGCATGTTCACTCGTCGCTGGTTAATTAACGACTAAGGCTGTGTTTTTGAGATCTCAGTAAGATCAGGTTTAGTTATTCTGAAAACAGATTTGTTCCGCCATTATCAAATTTATTTAATAAATAAGAATGCGTGTGAAGAATGTGTGGAATTAATTTTCACAATTCTGGTATGGGCAAAGGAACCATTACACAAGGTAGACTCATTTGCGACAGCATTGCAAAATTACTCGACTTGTCAAAATTGTCTCCATATAAAACAAAAACATTTTAACGCATACATATTGTGGCTCATACATACGAAATTTGACAATTAGTGTATATGTCTATCCGCTAATGAGTCTAGCTTGTGTTAAAGTACTTTGGTATGGGCTTCGCATCAATACATCCAGAGAAAAAATATGTTTTAATATGGTCACCTACAACAGGCAAAACCATATTATGGTTGCCTCCGAACACGTTTTGGTTAATAATAACTAAAATATGTTTAACACTTATGATAGCATGGTTGGTTTTCAACCATATCATGTTGCTCTTGGAAAAGAGGAAAATACTAGTAGTGCGGGTAATGTGGTATACCTATTTGTTTTTAGATTGACAAATTTTTGATTTTTGGCTGATTAAAATAAGATTAATCTATTAACATGCTTCATATGTTAGGCTCTCACGAAGACATTTGCGAAAAATATTAAACTCACACTTTCAGAGGAATATAAGAAAATATTGCAAATCTCATTAGATACGACTTTAAAAAATGTGCGGGTAATGTGGTACACCAAGTGCTGGTATTGTGGTGTAGTGAACTACTTTACAATATCATAGTATTTTCTTTAAAATTAGTCGTGTTATATATACATTTTTAATTAATTGCAAAAAAAAAACAAGAAAACAACAACAATTCGTGCAAACAAACAACAATTTCATTAATATTTTATTTGACAGGTAATGTGCTATTGAGTAATTGCATATAATGTTCACTAATTTGGTACTTCCCAATTACTTTAGTTATACACTTAAAAACTTTTAAATGCACCTTTACAACAAAACCTTATTTGTTAACAACACCCAAAAAAAAGTCGACTTCGCAGCCAATCGAATTGTTCGACACTCACACTAAGAATGACTTTCAAAAATAAAACAGATCAATGCATTCTTAATTTTTTGAGAGCGGCAAACCATTTAGATTGGTTTCATTACGCTTGATTTGTTAGTTTAAGAAAAAAGACACTTACACATTACCAGCCTATACCACATTAACCGCACTTACTCTATTGTTAATTTAAAAACAAATTATTGTCCCCATAATATGGTTGTGGCTTCTTGATGGAGGATTAATTTAACAATAATATGGTTAAAAATTTCTTTAAAAATATTTTTGTTGGAGGTGACCATATTTAAACATGTTTTTTCTCTGCGTGTATTTAACCCTGCCTTTACACAAGCAAGTAGTGGCTTGCAACTGTTGTATGTATACATTATATCATCAAAAAATTGTTTGATATACATAGTCGAATTTCATGCCATTTGCTTTTCTGTTTACACATGCCAGTGGTAGCTCATTTTCAAAAGCGTCAACTTGAGGAAATTTGTTTACTTCTCAAATGAAAAAATGTACCAGAAAACTAAATAAGAGTTACCGAGTTCATCACGTAGGCACACTTTGGGGAAAGGGATTACATTTATTTATATAAGAATTATTTTAATAATATTAATGCTCTACAGTTTAAAAACTTGCTTTTTTTTAATGCGCGTGTTAAGAAATTAATTAATTAATAATACATTAAACAAGTTAAAACATTAATTAAAATTTTACAGTAATCCAGTAAATTTTCTTTTAATTTTTAACAGGGTAACATTGTTTATCGTTTTTTACATTTAATGTTATGCCAGTGCCAAATTTCCACTCGCATGCAAAATTTGCTGCCACTGGAGCTGCCATTGCAAAAAATGTGAGTGTATTTGTAAAAATCGTGAGTGTATTGAGGTTTTCGAGCTGGTGGAAATGCAAAGTAAATTGAGGAAATAAATGCAATTTGACATTTAGAATTTTTTGTCTTAAACACATTTGCAAGTTTCTTAAAAAGGATCTAATTTAAAAACTTTTAGTTTGTAACTATTTCATATAAAATACTTATATGTACCTAATAAAAATAATAGTCAATTAAAAAGAGTTCCCATGGCATTCGCATTGATTGCTTAAATGATTTTTGTGCTTTTTTTGGCCTGTGTAAGAACGAGTGATCAAACACTTTTCAATACAAATTCGATGACGCTTCCATAAGTACACCAATATACCCTTGTAAACAATTTGTTTTTATATTTTTTCTTTTAAAGTGCATTTAATTGATACAGAAAAACACACATTTTTATTTTTTATTGCGTCATTTTTTACTATTTTTTTTTTTTTTGCTCTGTTATTGACCATTAAATAAAAAAAAAACTATGTATAAAGACAGAAAAACGTGCACACACAAAGCAAAAAATTAAAAAAAAAATAAAATAGCGAATTTAAAGCGATGTAACGATACGGCTTTTTGCCGATACGATACCGATACTCAAACAAAAATATCGCCGATACGCATATTTAATTTGAGTTCTAATAAAAATTAACAAAACTCAAGTAAAGTATATTGTTTTTTTTTTTTTTTTAATTACAGCGAAAGAGATTATTTATATTTAAAACTGATGTTAATAAGATTAAAAAAAAAACGAAAAACTAAATTTGAGTTCATGATAAAATTTTAAATAAATAAAATTTTTTTTTTACAAAAATATTAATAAGATTTTTGTTTATTAAACAAAGTATTCTTAACTTTTGCTGAAATATACGATTTTGCAAGTCCGTTAGAACCACCCCTGCAGTGGAAAATAGTCTTAGAAAATAAAACCACACGGATTTTTGGTTTTCGTTTTTATTTTTTGCATACTAAAAGGCATTTTTTTCTTTAATTAATTTTCTTCTTTGATTAATTTCAGCACTTCTCACAGTATAATTTTTTATAACCGTTAGACGCGCCTAAAAGGAATAACAGAGTTTTCAATATGTTATTTAACCAGGGCTAATCATATATGTAATTCTATAAAAGATCAATATTGTGTTCCCTGTCTTTTCATGGGGGAATTTAGGATGCATTTTTTTATAAACAAATTGTCAAGGAAAAAAAATTTAATAAACATTCGCTGAATACCGAAAAGCCCGGGATTTATCGGATCGGGGTTTGGCATCCCAAGCTAATACTAAATTACATTTCAAATTATCTCCAAAATTGCTGTAAGGAAGCGCACAAAGTTTACATGGCCAAACAACTAGGTAGACGCACTGGCATCGTTAGATCGATTCAGAAATTAATTGTATGATAGAAATAATCGAAAAGCCATCTGGTAGCATTATTTATTTTTGTTCCGCACTTGTAAGAGAAAATTAAGAATTAGACATAAAAAATGTGATAATTGGTTCTATAAATATGATTTAACTCGAACTTAACTGAATAAACAATTTTAAAGATAGAATCATTTATGGAACGTTTCTCTTTAAATAAGATAGTTTAATATCTTGTAACATAGACAAAACTAACATAATTTATTTTAAATCAATTTCATTTTGATTAAATTTTATAATCATAAAGTGTTTATTTAACAGAAGTAACTTTTCTATCAGAAGAAGAACGTGTATGGTAACTGCGGTTAATTTAGAATCGACCCTCATTCTATGGGGACATATTCAATTATATTTCAATTATGAGCCGATCCTAATTATAACGTTATTTCTTACAAATCTATGTCAACGTAATGCAAAAGCAAAGAATCCTTCATTAGTTTTACGATCGAAAATTATTTAACTGTTCGTAAAAATAATATATCTTAAAGATTTTTTCGCCTATAGATGTTTTTTTTAAACACATATAATAAGTATTGCTGTTAAAATGTAATACATAAGAATATATTTAGTCCCATTAAATTGTTTAAAAAAATTTTGAAGACTATATTTGGACATGACGAATCTACCATCTCTGAAATTATGGACCGATTTGGCCATACTTAAAATGGATTCGTCGTCAAAAAATCATTTGACCAAATTTCATCTTCCTAAGTCAACAGCTAGATCGTCTTAATGTCCAACCATAATATGCATAAGCTAGATTAAGCTACTGTCAAAAAATAACAAAAAGCCCGTCAAATGCAATTAAAAAAGAAACAAAAATAAAATCAAAAAACATCTGATCATAAAACTTAACGAAAATTATCCTTACGTTCAATATGGCTTGACACATATGAATTATTAACATGTATTCTCACAGTTGCTTAAGCCAGCTTATTCACTGGTGGGCCTTTAGAATTTTACTAGGATCCAGAATATGAATACCTTATAGGATATCCGATGATTATTTCGATGTTACAAACGAAATCTGAAGATCAATAAACTCCGTATATAAATAACCCGTAACTCAGCTGCCAAAAAACCTTAGTAAAAAATGTGTTTACTTTGTTGTTGTTACTTCACACGTAAGGAATTTTGCGAGGAAATTGTCGCAAAATTCCTTACGTGTGAAGTAACAACAACAAAGTAAACACATTTTTTACTAAGGTTTTTTGGCAGCTGAGTTACGGGTTTTTTTTTTGTGTTCATGATGTTATACTAACATAATAAGTTCCCTGTAGGAAGCCTGGGATCAAGAGTCACCAAATCGCCACTTTTGCCGATTGTTTTGTCAATGTTTACACTTTTATCTATATTTGACAAAAAAAAAAATAGAGTAATTTTTGCTTCGTCTTAATTTTGTATACCCACACCACAATATTGAAGAGAGTATTATGCGTTTGTGCTTAATAAAATTTGACGAAAAAAGACGTAACCAACCGGCAAACTACAATATAGTTTCCTTTAACTGCAATATTTATTTTGACTATAAAACAACATCATACAAAAAAAGTTTTTTTGCTGGCAGTATAATTATGTATGTAGGTAAAAAAGAAGGTAATTTGATAAATTTTGGTACATTGGTTTCAAATCATATGGATTGAAAATGGTGAGAACCGCTTCATAATTTTACATAGCCCCCATACATACTTCTTTCCGGAATAGTATTTGTGCCTATAAACTATCTTATTATGTTGGTATTTGGATTGAATTTAGGCCAAACTTATTTTATTTCAATATAAATCATCTTACCAAATTTAATTGTAATCGGTCCCTATTTGACGATATGTATGACGATAAATACTACTCCCGGAAATTGCTTTTAATGCCATAACTTCCTTATAAATGTTGGTACGACAGCTACTATCCCATGCATTATTTGTGCTGGTAATAAGCCATAGGTCCTTTATTACGCGCACACAAATCTTATATAAATGACGATATCTTAATAATAATCGGCACAGAGAACTTTCACATGAATCTTATGACCAATTTTCAGGATTGACAACAATACACATTTATGTTTAAAATCGTTTTAAATACAAAATTCTCTTCTTCACTAAACACTTAAATGAAACTTAAGTCACCGATGTGGTACATTTAAATTCAACTTGAGTTTCCATTGGATTAACTTAGCTAGGTGGCCTCAATATCACAACAAAACAAAAACAACAGACAAAGTAATAACAACCAGCTGTTTTTTGAGACCACCTTGTAAATAACTACACTTTTTTATGAGATTTTTTTGTATTTCGTAGTGCTACCATACTTTTATCTTAATAAAATAAGACTTTTCATATAATACTCAAAAAATCAATTTGTTATTAAATATGATTTAAGTTTTTATGAAAATTAACATAATATAGATTTAAATATTATCCTGAAAATTCCTCTTAACATCATTTTGTTCTGGCAGGTCCATGATTACCCATGGTTCCCAAATACAGTACGGTCTTGACCGACTATACTTTTTTACTTGTTTTACTTTCATTTTTATTAAATAAAACTGTGTTATGATTGCTTTCAATGTACATTTACACAAGGTAGACTCATTAGGAACAGATACAAACCCGAATTGTCAAATGTCGTATGTATGAGCCAAAATATGTGCAAGTGTGCGTTAAATTGTTTTGAAATTTTGGTTCAATTTATGTCAATTTGGTACAATTTTTCCATTGAGAGACTACAATTTGAGAATCACCAGATCCCAACAGTGCTGCATTTATTCGTGGTTGGTCCTTGTGTCTTCGTAATATTTAAATTTCCATCCACGGTCAGCATTCAGGTTTATAAAATTCTCTTTAAATCAGTTGCCTTTTCTTTTTAGTTTCAAAATATTATATAAAATATTATTTAACATTCACTTATCTGTTTGTCTCACTATTGGTTTTTTTCTTTTTGTCTCACAAAATGTCTTTTAAATCAAATATTTGAAAAAAAAAAATGCAAAATGACAAAAAATTTCAAATATTTATGTACATTTAATTAAATTTATAAATATAAATACATCATGCATACTAACATATGTATATACAAAGATAAAATGCAGTAAAATAAAATATTAAGCGACAGAAAATAAATTTGATTTTAGAAGTAAGAATGAATAATTTTGTAAAAAAGGAAATTTTATAAAAAATTTTATTATCTTAATAAAATTCGCGGAGTTTTAAAATTTTGATACAATAATAGTGGTTGTTAAACGCCCTTTCGAAAACACGAAGTTATCGCTGTAACGCATAGCGCAGAAAGAGGAAACTTTCAGCAAATCAACATACATATCTCTTTCATCATAGCTTTCAAATTACGAGTAGTAACACTGCGCCAGTCGTACATCTTAACAATCTGGACATCCAGGGTGTTCAGCTTGTTAAAACAGTGACATATTCGAGGACAGTATAATTACTTATTTTTGAAACAATTCTAATGATTGGATACTTTGTAGAAAGTACTTATTTATAATTATTAATTGATTACGATTTCAAATAATCTAAGTATGATTACTATATTAAATTATTTTCTAAATAATCTTATATATGGGGGATTTCATGTCAAGTGACCCAACTTTTGAAATCGATGTCTTCCGATTTGGATGAAATTTGCACCAAGGTTAGTCTTATTGGATAGTAGTTTATACACAAATTTTTAACAAGATCGGTCAAAAAGTTTCTGAGTTAGAGGGGGTCAAAATTTGACATATTGGCCAAACCGTTGTCTTTCTCGTCCATGTAACTTATTATCTATTGGTTTTAGCAAAATTTGTCCCAAACAAATTAGATAGCTATTTCTTCAAGCTACCGAAAAATTTTTTTTTTGCATTTTTTTAAATTTAAAACTTTTTTTTTATTTTTTTTGGAAACGGTATTTTTTTTTTTTTTTTTTTTTTGCTCAAAAGAAAGCTTATGCATTTTTCTTTTAAGTAGTTTTGGTCGCTTAGTGGGATGAGAGTGGGATATGTATAAAAAAAAATAATTTCTAACTCAAGACGAGGGTTTTTCAATTTTTAGCATATGCACTATTGTGAATTTTTTTCTTTTTATGTGTAGAGCCTATAGTACACGGCATCTAAAAAGACACATGCGCATGTGGTTCTGACGTAATTTTGACGTCAATGCGAGGCCACAATAAACATTGCGTGTTGTGTGATGACGTCAAAATTACGTCAGAACTACATGCGCATGTGTATTTTTACATGCCGTGTACTATAGGCTTAAGTGTTTCTAAAATCTTAAAAATAAAACTTATGCTGAGAAACTAGACAAATTAACCTTTCCGACGGTATATAATATACCGATCTAGCATTTCATTCCCTCGATACTGTAATTCCCACAATATGTTAATCCCAGGAATAAAATCACTTTTTCTATAGAGATGTTGACAAATTAAATCTTTTTATTTATTTGTAACTAGCGGGCCCGTTGCCTGCTTCGCACGGCAAAACAAAATAAGAAAATAAACACACTTGTTTTTAATAAAGTTGGTTTTGATCCCTATTATTCAACTTTTAATTCTAGTTTCTTACAATCTTAGACTATGTATCACTTAAACTATCTTAGAGCTCTTTCGTAGACAACATGGTTTTGCCATGAGTTGTTGTGTAGATAAAGAGAACTGAAGGCTTGCCAAATGCCTGCGGCAAAAACACCTCACTTCACATACGCACCGCACACACATGCGTTATCGGATTTCAACCAAACTTCATATAAACCATATATGGGCCACTGCCTATATATATAAGTGTATAAGTTTGGTTGAAATCGCACGAGGCGTTTATGATTAGTTCGGCGACGTACATATACGGACTTATTTTTATATATATATAGATAATAATTAAATAAATATAAAATACTAATAATAAAAACAAAAAGATAAATAATCTAAAAAACTTAATCTCAATGACATAAGTCCTTTAATAATTTTTTTTTTTTTTTTTTAAATTTTTTAAAATTTTTTTTTCCTAAAATTTAAAACTATTTTTGTATTTTTTTTTTGAAAAGGGTATTTTTTTTATTTTTTTTTTTTTTTTGCTCAAAAGAAAGCTTAGGTCTTTTCCTTTCAGGTAGTTGTGGTCGCTTAGTGGGATGCGAGTGGGATATGTATAAAAAAAAATAATTTGTAAGTCAAGACGTCAAATGCTAAAAAAAATAAAAATCCTCGTCTTGAGTTAGAAACTATTTTTTGTATACATATCCCACTCGCATCCCTCTAAGCAACCAAAACCCACTAAGCCAAAAAAACAGACTAAACAGACAAACATTTTTATATATAAAGAAATGTATGTAAATTTTGGATATTACCATAAGATTTTGAAAAATTCACTCACGAATTAAAAAAGTTTGAAAATGTTGGCAAAAATATGTGTAAACTTGTTTTTTTCAGATTTTTTCAACACTCTCGGTTTTTTTCATTATTTAATATAGAAGTATTTTTTGCAATTTTTGTAAGATTTTTATAAACAAATACACATTTTAATCATTAGAAATATTCATTTCCAAAAAAAAATTAATAAAAGATAATGTTTCAAACAAAGTTCATATTAGAAAAAATAAAAGCTTCAAACTTCAAATATTTATACCAAGTTTTTCACATGCGCTTTTTCCAACCTCGTAGATTATATAAGTACATATTAAATGCTTAGATCAATCGATCAATTTAATAAAATTACAAATCAGGCTTACAACGATCACTTAAATGAATTTATAAAGTCTGAAAAAATGTTCTTTGTGTAATAAATAAACTACATATTCACGCGATCAAAAATGGCAACTTACTGCCAATTTCACGATGTCGAATGAACGCTTTCTTTCGCACAAATACATATAAAACAATAACAAATTTTTGAGAATTTATTTTTGTTTTACTTGTAGTTGTGCGAAAGAATGCGTTCGTTCGCATTTAGTGAAAAAGGCAGTTAATTAAAGAAACTCAAACGCCAAGAATACCTTATTAACATTTGTTTGCTTCTCCTGTAAATCCAACAACAAAATTACAAAATATTTATGACATTGTTTGTGCTTTCAATGTTATTCTTTGGCGTTGCGCTGCGTTTTACATGATTAGGGCCTAAAAAGTGAATTGATTCAGAGGGTGAAAGATGATGATATGTAGTGTCAAAGGATATTCTCCGAGCCCAAACTTTCTGATTGCACTGACTTGCAAATCTACGAGCAGTTTGTGAAATGTTTGAAGATGAGTTGGTAGAAATGCTATGTTAAGATGGTGAAACCCAAACAAAAGATAAATGAAAACAAGTTATTACAGATTATGCTTCAGTTCCTTCACAGAAAGATTATTGGTCAAATAAAAGCGGTCTTAAAAATTCAATGGTTTCGGATTCTTTCCTTAGTAATTGTTTTGATACGATATTCCGTTACATACATTTTATTTAATGCAGATGATGATAAAATCTGGAAACTACTTTTTTATGTAAGACGTATTAAATTAAAAAAAAATTTTGTTGCCTTTTATGTAATAAAAGGAAGATTTTGTTAAGTTTTGTTTATAAAAAATATAAGTTTTATTTAAAAAATGCAAGGCCAAAAAATTGTATGCACTGTCCACTGTAACGTATATGTTACAGTGCCCAAAACTGCTTCTAGGCCAGATAAATTTTTTTTTTATTAAAATAGGTTCTTTGACTAAGGTAAATTGCTGTTCAAAATGTCATTGGTATATACAGTCCAGATCGTTGTGGGCTTTAATGGGTTTAATAATGCAGTTTTTCATAATTTTAAAAATTTAGCTATTTCTAGCCATTTTTGTTTTCTAGCCTTTTTTTGAACAGTCGAGTTGGCAACCTTGCAGATGACATTGATAAAATTTCTTAGATTTATATTTGAAAAAAAAAAAAAATATTTTTTTCTTAAATCACATTGTCATGCGAAATTTTTAAATAAATAATTGCGTTTATTTTTATAATTTAATTAACCAGGTCCCATTCGTTATTATTACCGCACTTAAATTAAGGGATTTTGATCTACATTTTTGTATCTTATGTTCATAAATGTTAAATCTCTCTTCATCTCTCTTTTCCTACTTTGCCATATTTTTCAGTTTGCAATTTCTTATTTATTTATTTTGTTTATATATTTATCTATTTTGTTTGTATACAGTTTGCTTTAAATAACAGAAAATTTTAGTAGTTTATTGTTTATTTTTATAATTTTTTCCCACCTTCTTGATTTTTTTTTTTGCAATAATAATTTTTTGTGCAGGGATTGGGGAGTGGGTGGAAGTTGTTGTTTTGTTTTAAAAAAAATAAAAGTTTATTCTAAATGATAAACACATAATAAAATTTTTATAATTATTATAACCAGGGCAAGTTTTTAGGGATTTTTGCATGAAAAGTATGCATTTGCATATTTTTCAAGTTTTTCCAAAAAAAAAATACGCCTTACTTAAATTTGCATATTACGAAGGTTGGCAACCGTTTTAAAAAAAAGATTTGCTTTTGAGTCAATCTGTTGCAATTACAAATAAAAATATATCGGTCCCTTTCTTTCATATCGAAGTTTTTAACAAGAATTAATATATTAACTAGCTGACCCGGTCCGCGTTGCTGGCCCTAAGCAAACATTAGTGTTGTATTACCAGACGATTTAAATTGATCTTTAAACGAAATTTACGGCCTTTAAATAAAATTTCATGAAATACCTATCATAAAGTTTTTTTACAGAATAACTTACATATGGTGTAGATATGGGTTCAATGAAAAAAGAAACACATGTATTTAAGGCAAATTGGAAATTATATTTATTGATTACTTCATCTTAAGGCTAGGGGATAGACAATGTTTTTTGTTTTTTTATTTGGTAAATGTTGTTCATATACATATGTTTGATTTAGGTTAGCTTAGGTTAGGTTAAGAAGGGTTATGCGCCCAAGGGCGCAACTCCACTCGGAGACCAATGAGGTCCATTGTGAATCCCTTCAGTAGGGGAGAAAAAAGGAAAAAGAGAAAAAAAAAAGAGAAGTAAAGAAGAATTATGTTTGATTTACATTTGATTTGAAAATACATATGGTTGTATGTAACCATAATGGGCGGGGCAACATTTTCTTTCTGAAAAACCTAAGTTGGACCATGGCGATCATTTTAAAGAAAAAATCGTTCAAATCGGTCAAGCCGTTCTCAAGTTATGGATTTTACCACGCCCCTCCGCCCCCAGACCGAAAATCAGAAATCAGACTTCACATGCAGTGTCACCCGCCTGAATATTCTGAATTTCCCTGAAAATTTCATCAAAATCGGCCCAGCCGTTTTGGAGTCCACGCGTTACATACATACATACACATACACACACCCAATTTTATATATATATCTAGCATTTTCAATCGTCTAGGAGTCTACTGGGAATCTCATGAGTGTTTTTGATCGTCGACGAGCTCATTTTTTAATTGTAGACGATTCCTCGCACGGGAGAAACTGTTACACGTGCTGATTCGTATGAGAGATTCTTCCATAACACAGCAAACGACTCTTATATTAATCCTAAAGGGAATCGTTTACGATGTATGTAGAGATTATCTAACGAGTCTTTCAAAAATCATGCCAAGAGTCGTATGAGACTCATAAACGGATTATTTTACAACTCGTGAAATGCTCAGCCGTATAACTGAGCTACCTAAATAAGGGCATCAAGCGTGTTTTTCATGTCAAAACTTATAATTTTCATACAATTTATATCAAACAAACCTTAAGGTCGGGAAATCAACATCATCCTGCCGGAAAATCTTATTTTACAGATCCTTAGGTCGGTTTGTTTTATTGAAATTGGATTGACAATAGAATTTTCATATTTCAAAAACGCTCTTATTTAGGTAGCTCAGTAATTCTTATATGACTCTCTCAGAGAGTCTCAAAAGGCTCATTCCAAGATTAAAAAGACGAGCGTGTCAAAAATTTAAAAAAAAAAATTAAAAATAAAAAAAATTAGATGTTTTTGTAACTCGTCAGATAATCATCAGAAGACTCTTTTAGGAGTTGTATATTGAACATAATCGTCTAACAAACAGCCTATGCTAGCTGGGAGATAATTATAAATTTGGTTTTTGATAGTGATTTATTTAAAAATGGCAAAATAAATAAGAAAAAGAGAGATAACCAAAGAACTTTATGAATTCCGTTCAGTTTTGTGCGCTTTACATGAAAGTTTATCCGCATTAAAAGACGTAAAAGAAAGTTAAAAATATTAGAAATAAAATATTTATTAAAAAACTGCCTGCAAATCTGTTTACGAACGAAGACTTCTCTCGCTTAACTTACATTTAAAATAGGGATGTAACGAATACCGATACCGATGCCGATATATCGGCGATACTTATTATTATCGACGATTTTTTACTATCTATATACCGATACTTGTTTATAGTTTTTTTTGAGCAAAAAATTTAATTTTCAATGCTTATTTTTTGCATAACAACTATTAGCAAAATATTAAACAGAATAATAAATTGTTTCTTTGGATTCTTAAGCTGGAGGTCGGCCCACGCCACGCGTTTTTCCTTTTTTCGAGACACATGCTAAAGTAGAAAGTAATCCTACTTCATGCCTTCTATATGTTTATGTATTTTCCGCGTTTGCTGTGTAACTTGTCAATACAATTTTACACTTCCGAGTTTTTGGGCATAAACGCATTGAACGCTTGGTGTGGACTTGCGGCATCAGCCATTCTGTTTTTCACCATAATGGTAAAACGTTCTCCCATTGATAAATCATTAATGTATTTGTACGTTTTAAGAATTTTCTGCCAATTTTTAATGATTTTTATAAAAAAAAAAATCATTTCTCTACAAATTTTGGGTTACTTAAAAGAGACCACAAGATTCCATAAGCAAATCCACTGCTACATTTTCTGATGATATTTCTCTAATTAACAGTCTTCAAACATGATTAGAAAATAAGATAAATGAATAAACTGAGATGCAGAATAGTTCAGAGTCCCATAAATTGGCGACTTATGTAGCATTAGCTCTGAATGAAAGATTTGAGGGCTAAAAGAGTAATGAAATCTTTTGTTTATCTAAAATTCTTTACCTTCGATACAAAGCTAGAAAATTTCAAAGAAAATAGATCGAAAAATCATCTAATTGGGCCAATTAACATGACTCTGCATTCCGAAAGTGTTAAAGACACGGCCACCCCAACATCTAGTAAAAGTTCTGATAAGTCGAACTTACCTTTGGAGCGTTTGTGAAAACCTTAAAAGAAAATTTGGAGAAGAATGATCCTTTGTCTATCCTACGCAGTGCTTCAGCGAAATAATAAGTCTAGATATACCTTAGATCTTCAATTTTTTATAGAGACGCAGATCCGTTTGTTTATTGGCGGTTTTAAATATTATACTCAAAATTTAAGACCATGGCGCAGAAATACTTAAGTTGTCAAATGGGTTCATTCAATTCTGAGAGACGATTTTTCACTGCAGGTCTGCTTCAAGTCCTTCTTAACCTAATCTAACCTAAAGGTTTTCATGATATCGCTTAAAATTGCCATTTGTGCAAATGGGTAAACTTGCGAGGCTCGTTTCATTTTTTAATATCAGTTTGCAAGAAACGTTATTGCAAAAAAAAAAAAATTTTAAAAAAAAATATTAAAAATGTAAAAATAAAAGTTGAAATTTGTGTTTAAAATGTAAAATTTGTTTTTAAAAATGGATAAGGAAATACAAGACTAATGTTTTCAAATTATTAGAAGAATTTATTGTTTGTGATTTATAAACACTTGAATTTTTTATTGTAAACGACGCACAGTGGCGCCATTTGAGTTTTTTCGTTGCAAAAATCATATCTTTTGAACCGAATAAGATAATTGAACAGTTTAAACAGCATATGATAGATAACTGTTCAGCCTATGAAATGAGCGAAAGGGTGCTACGCTTTGTAGGGGCCTACTTATGGGTTATCAAAGTTAAAATTAGTAGAAAAATCAATTTTATGGTAACTAAAAAAAATTATTTTTACATTTTTAGATTGTTTTTATTTATTTTCTTTAGGGTTTTATGTTTTAAATTATTACCCAACAAATTAAAAAAAAAATAATTTTTTTTTTAAATTTATTTTTTCAATTTTCTGTAAAATATTCATCACAATTCGTAAGAGAAGGTATATCTAAAATACTAACCATTTCTAAACTATAATTATTTTGTAATTCTATTCGTGACTTCACATGCCGCAGGGAAGAAATAAGTGGATCGGAAGATGCTGCCAACATGTTGAAGAGGTCCTCATTTTGCCTTACCCTTGATGCTTTGAATGTGTTCTGCAATCTATATTTTTTATAAAATTTGTTAAGAGACTCCTGTGCTTCTTCAGAAAGCTCTTCAATTGGCAAAGACTGGTACTCAATTATATCTTTGCCATGCGCCAATATTTTATGGACGGTCGGGGTCAACTTCTTCTGTGGATACATTTCTGCTAAAAGAGATGCAGTTTTCGACGCATATTCTCCATATTTTGTAGAATTGACATTTTCTTTGCAGTTTAAAACATCCAAGATCGTTCCCAATCTTTTCACGATTTGATTGTCAATTCCAATGATTCTAGTTACTGCCTCATCATTTTCAAAAAATCTCCTAGAAGTGTTTCCATCGTTTGAGTTACCGTATCCGTGCTTGGGACAGTCTACTTTTAGTCCAACTTGTTTAAAAAAAGCATCCTGTATTTGCTTCTTTCTGATCTTTTCCTTATCCTTTATTGATGTATTTTCATCGAAGTTTTCCTCCTCTTGTGGTAGGGTATATGCCAGTTTTAGCAAGAATTCCATACACCTTATCCTTGCGTGCAATGGTGACATTCCATATTCGTAATTCTCCTAATTTGTAGAATCGTTTAAATTACCAAAGTTCTTCTGACAAATAATAATAAAAAATCGATAATAAAAAATATAAAAATAAAACGAAAAAAGGGGTTTAAATAGGTTTTTGCTAAATTTTTCCTCCAATATAATTCTGTCTATATATATGTATATGATAACTAATTGAAATATGTTATAATTAAGCAGAAAAAGATACTAATCTTAAACTCTTTACAACTAATTATATAAAATTGAGATGTAACATATTGTATATGAAATAAATTTAATTGAATTGAAAAAAGTTCTTCTAACTCTTTTTGCAAATCGGGCATGACATTGTTGAGGTTGTTCCTGTCAGTTCGTTTACGACTTTTCCGTCAACCATGGTCAGGTGGAACTCGTAATTGCATTCAATATATTTTCCTTCTCCAATTTGCAGCTTTGTAGGCTTAATCTTGCTTATTTGTTCTTCAATGTCCTTCACCGTAGTCCTTATGAGTTCTGCCGATTCCCTTGCAAACTGAAACATTAGTGGTCGGCAATAATGCACTGATGACGGACGTGGATTTTTCCAGTGTAGGGAATCATCCGATTTTAGCCGCAAATGAACAACAGATGCCATAAACATATTTCCGTCCGATATTGTAGCGTCATCGGAAGATATCCTTTGCTTATAAACGCTTTGTCCGGATGATCCATCGCAGCCCCATTTGCTGATCAATGTCAACTTCTCAGGAAGAATTTTCACTTCCGTGAAAAACTTTGGTGTGGTTGACTTTATAAACAGTTCAAATAATTTTAAATTGTTCAACGCCATGTTTTCAATACTTAAATTGTTTAATGGTTTCAGTAATTGTTGCGCCAACTTTCAGGCGTAGACTATCCAGGCATTATGCTTATTTTGCAATACATAGGCTAATGCTACTATGCCTAAAAATTTACCTGTTCCCTGCATACATATGGATTTAGGCTGAATAATGCAATTTTGATATTATGCACGTGTCCAAATAAGATTTGTGCCTACCTGTAGGGACCATAAGTCAATATTGTTCCTGACCATTTGTACGCCGAAGTATTGTTTATGTGAGGTACGTACCTGCTAATTTCAATGAGTAGTTTTTTTCAAACTATTAGATCAAACTACTGTCAGTCAAAACATATAAGGGATGGACGCCATACAATTTCTGCAACCATGTCTTTTTAAACTTTTTTACCTCTAGAAGCCAAACGGGCACGTACGGGCAGATAAAACCTTTTGAATTATGTAAAGAAATAATCAAAGAACAGGTTTTGCAAATATGGCAAATATAGAAAAATATAGTTTTTTTTTATTTTCCGTCAAAGTTGAAAAATAGTGAAAAAACGGATAGTTTTTAAATAGTGATTTACCAGGAGAAACACAAAGCAAACAGTTAATTTTTTTTTATCATTATACATTTAATAAATACATCAATCAATACAAACAAAAAATAAGGCGATTCGTTACCTATTTTTCGTGATATTACACCTGAAATCGCAACAAATTGACTAAAAATTGTGTGTTTTTTTGAAAACCGAAAGTCGGTCAACTTTGAACGGTTATATCTTCTAAACTGAAAATGTGATATTATTAAGAGTGGCATATTTGAAATCGTTGAAAAGTTTCCTATAACACGGGTTTATTCAAAACTTTGCCGGCACTAATGAAAATTTTGATTTTTGCAACCTCGCTTGCTCTACGGGCGCCACTGTGCGACGGTAAGCATTACCAAAATTCATTACAAATGCACAATTGAACAGCGCAAGTTTGCGAGTCAAAATTGTTGGGCAAATTTACGAAGTTTGTGTAAAATAGTTCTAATAACATTTTTGACAGTTCATTTGCGAGGGCAGTAAAATGCACAGTTTGCACAGATTGCGAGCCTTTTAAGCGATATCATGAAAACCCTTACTGTTTTTCTTTTTTTTTTTGTTTAAAAAATAAATTAATTTAGCATGAAATAAAATTAATTTCGTTGTTGTTAAAATCTTATTAAAATCAACTTTAAATATTTATAATCTCATACAATGTAATTTTGTATAATAAAGAAATTACTCTACTTGAGTTTTGTTAATTTTACCTTAAATTTTAATTTAATATTCGTATCGGTATCAGCGATATTTCTTCTTGAGTATCATATATATTTCTTCGTTCGTAATCGATGAACAGGCCAATAACAAAGTTTTTAATCGAAATGTGACTTCAAAAGTTGACCAAGGTCCGATTTTTAACTGCAGGCTAACTATGTTTAGCACTTTATAGTTTAAAAAGTTAATCATTCATATAATCTATGTAGATATAATCGTATTTAAAAAATATACGTACCTATGCCTATTTCAAATTAAAGTGGTTAAGAATATCTCTCAAATTATGTACCAAAAAATTTAATAATGAATCCATTAAAACTAAGGAGAGATATTGCAGTTCAAATATTGAAGCTGTAAAACTTCATAGCTCCTAGGCTTAAAACATCTTGCAAACATTTATATACAGTGAGACTAATAAAATTTTACGTTTAGTCATCGTCCAGACTTGCAGCAATTATTGAGTTTATGGATGAGAGAGGTGAGAATATTAGGGAGGGTACTTAGTTTAATGTACACTAGTGCAATTTCAAAGCAAAATTTTAAAAAGTTGCTGCAACAAAAATTGCAATTCTGAACGATGACTTACATATTTCAGTAAAATGTTGCGTAGTAGTTTTCTTTTATTTTTTTTTATTAGCATGAATTCTGGATAACAGAGGTAGTCTACAATGTACAATGTGGCAACACTACGCGAAGAAAGTTAAGAAAATAAAGCTCTCTAAAAATATATAAAATAAATTTAAATTTGGTTTTAAAAAAAAATAGACAGGACTATTAAAAACCTTATAAATACATAATACAAATAGTGAAAATAAAGTTTTATGAAAAAACATAATTTTACTTTGTAAACAAAAAGAAAAAAAATAAAATAAAACTCAGCTATGTATGTCTGTGGAGTGTAATAAATGCAAAGCATCGGTTCGTGGTGAAACAGGAATCAGATGTATGGGAGTATGTAACAAATTGTTTCATAGTACGATAAAATGTTCTGGTATTGACCAGTATTCATACAAAATACTGGGGGAGAATAATTATATTCGGTACATGTGTAATGACTGCATACTATACATTCAAAATGTCGATATGGTAGTAAGAGAAATTCAGGAAGCTGTGGATAAAAATAAACAAAATTTAATTGAATATAAACATGAATTCGGGTCATCACTTAGGAAAAATGAAGAAGAAATTAAGGAACTTTTAAAGGCTATAGAACTACGATATGAAGATAGAATGAAAAGAATTGATAATGTCCAGAAATCTTGTGAAAAAAATGTTGAAGAGATTAAAAAATTATATGGATATGTTGATGGTTTTGAAAGCAACAACAAAAAAATGTGCAAATCATTTGAAGACAATAATATCAGTATGTGCAATGAAATAAAGAAAGTGATCAAAGAGACAAGTGAAAAACAAACAAGGATGTCATATGCAGAATCTGTGAAAACTAAAATCGTGCTGCCAGATCTAAATAAACAAGTGCCATTAATTGTCAAACCTAAAGAAAGGCAAGGGGTAGAAAAAACTAAGGAAGAACTTAATAAAAAGGTTGATCCTGTTAACTTGAAGATAACAAGAGTAGAAAATAGAAGAAATGGAACTGTGGTAATACAAACTGATAATGAAGAAGAGAGGGAAAAAATAAGAAATGCAATACATAGTGAACTTAATGAAGGTTATGAAATTAAGGTGCCTAATCCAATTGAATTAAACGTAAAAATAACAGATATGTCATTTGAATATGGTGAAAATGAATTTATTGAAAAACTGAAAAAACAAAACCCAATGATTACTAATAGTGAACTAAAAGTAATAGGAAAATACGAATACAAAAGGAATAACAAAACGATATACAATTATAAAATTGCAGTCGATAATGAAACTTACACTAAAATGATCACAGCACAAAAAGTAAACGTAGGATGGGAAAGATGCAGAGTTTTTGATGGAACAGACGTTCTTCAGTGCTATAAATGTAAAGGATACAATCACTTAGCCAGCGATAATAAAGAATGTCAAGTGTATCTAAACAAACTTAATATAAAGAAGAGAAGAATGGGGTTTACAATGTAACAACCAAAGAATATACGTGCTTTTTATGCTAACGTCCAAGGATTAGTTAATAATTTTAATCAGGTTGAAATAATTGCTGCAACAGAGAATATAGATTTTATTATACTCTCGGAAACTCATCTAACCGAAAGGATTGAAGAAAGTGAAATAATTTTACAAGCATATGATCACATTATATCGTTTTCAAACTCAACAAGAACAGGAGGTGTAATTTTGTATTTTAAAAGAAATTGGAAGGTGACCAAAATACTAGAAAAGGTTGAAACGTCAAAATATTGGATATTAGTTTGCATGGCTGAAAATAATGATATGCGTATGATTATTACGGCGATATACAGATCGCCCAGCTGGGGGGAAGCGGAATTTTGTACGATATTCGATGAAATCTTAGATGAAATTAGTGAAAATAACTGTGATATTATAATTACTGGGGATTTTAATATAGATTGGAAACAAAATAGTTTTTATAAAAATAAAATTGAAAGCAGTATAAATGATAATGGACTAAAACAAATAGTAAACGATTACACACGTATAACAAATAACTCGAAGACATTAATTGATTATGTTATAACAAATAGCCAAAAAGTATCAGTAGAAAATGGTTACAATAATAAAATTGCGGATCATGAGACATTATACATAAACATAAAAAGTGAACAAAATAATCCACATGAAACTCAAACCGAATACCAGAAAATATTTAAATACAATAAAAACATCTTTTATAGACATTTTAATACAATAATAAATGGTGAACAAATTAATGACGTAAATGCCAATTCATTAATGCTTGATCAATGTTTTGAAGAAACAATTAACAAATTTACATATGCAAGAATAATAAAACATCAAAATAAAGTCAATAAATGGTTTAATAATGAACTGCGTCTACTAAAAAGAGAAAAAATTGCAAAACACCAAACCGCTAGGATGGAAAACACAAGCGAAGCCTGGTCAAATTATAGATCGATCCGAAATTTATATAAAGTGAAAATAGAAAGGGAGAAAAATAAATACATTAACAATAAAATTAATAATGCTAAAGATCAAAAACAGATGTGGAAAGAGATTAAAGACTTAGTTTTAAAAAAGAAACAATCTGTGATAACAAATGTGATATTTAATAATGTAGAATATAAGGATAATAATCAAATTGCTAGTCATTTTAATAATTATTTTGTAAATAGTATAAAGTCTATAAGGGACTCGATTGAGGAAGTGCAATTTATTAACAATATACCAGTTGTGAATAAAAAATTTAAATTTCGTGCAATAACAATTTTAGAAATTAAGAATATTATAATACAATTAAACAAAAAACCGGATTTTTGTAAAATATCGAATAAAATGATTATTGATAATTGGAACATAACGGGAAACATATTACTAAATATAATTAATAAATCACTAGAAAATGGAAAATTTCCGGAAACATGGAAAGAAACAATGGTAACACCGATCGAAAAAGTGTACAATACAAAAAAATGCGAAGAGTTTCGTCCAATAAACTCGTTAAAAACGTGTGAAAAAGTTTTGGAGAAAGTTGTGAAAGAACAATTAGAAAATTATATGGAAAATAACTCATTATTATCGAAATATCAATCTGGTTATAGAAAAAAGTATTCGTGTGAAACTGCTGTGAATTTTGTAATTAATCGTTGGAAAAAAGTGAAGAAAAATACAAAAGTAATGGCAATCTTTTTAGACTTTAAAAGAGCATTCGAAACGATAGATCGAGAAATTATGATAAAAAAACTATATAGTTATGGAATTCAAGGGGTTGAACTAGAATGGTTTAAATCCTACTTGACAAATAGAAAACAATGTACAACAGTAAATGGGATAAAATCTACGTCAATTGATAACGAGTTTGGTGTTCCACAAGGATCCATACTGGGAGCTTTGTTATTTAGTATTTACATAAATGATATGCCCAACATTCTTACGAGAAGCGAAATTATTTTGTATGCAGATGATACGTTAATATATACGGAAGGAGAATCAGAACAACAATGTCAAAATAATATGATGTACATATGATATAAATAACATAAATAATTGGTTAAAAATGAATAAGTTAAAATTAAACGAAGATAAAACTAAAATAATAGAATTAAATATGACTAGCAACACAAACTTTGTAATAAATAATAAAATAATAGAAAAAGTACAACAAATTAAATATCTTGGATTTATTATTGATAAAAAACTAAAATTTAAAGAACATTTAGAATATATGTGTAAAAAAATTGGATTTTTTAAACGAATTCGTAATAAAATATCAACAATAACAGCAATAAAAATATACAATACGATAATAAAGCCACATTTCGAGTTTGGATCTACTATTATATATACATGCTGTAAACCAACACAACTGGATAGAATGCAGAAATTACAAAATAAGGCAATGAGAACGATCTTAAGATGTAATAGATAAACCCCCATAAATATGATGCTAAATACTTTAAAATGGTTAAATATTAGACAAAGATTAGAATTAAATACCCTCTATTTAATTAAAAAAATTAAACAAGGAAACGCGCCTGAATACATGTGCGAACAAATAAGATACGTAGGAGAGGTACAACCTTATAGACTGAGAAACGTTGATGATTTTAGACTACAACAAGCTAATACAACAGCAATGCAATTGTCTCTTTTTTACAAAGGACTGAAATTATATAACTCGCTTCCAAATAATATTAAAAATGAAAGAAATGAACATTTATTTAGAAAAGAATGTGTTAAATTTGTAAGAAACAATGTAATGTTATAGAGCAAATATAAGAAAATTTGTAAAATTTTATGTAAACCGTGTGAAATTGTAAAGTATTGAAAATACTAATAAATAAATAATAATAATCTAGCTAATAGAGGGGATCGTTGCAAAAATAATTAAGGTCGATCAATAAAATTATTTTTATTTCCCAAATATTTGATGATGTTTAATCAAATCGAGGCTCACGTTGTTAAATTAAATTCCAGATAAACATCTACAATTTTACTAAATGTCGCACTTTTTCTTTTCTATTAATTTATTTTTTTAATTTTACCATTTATTTTAACCAGGATTACCAGGTGGCCGAAAATCGATCACTTGACATTACAATTTAAAATAAATCATTTTTTGCACGTGTGGAATATGCAATTCTTATTTAAAAGGTCTAAGAAAACAACATGTCTTTTCATAGGTATTAGCTTTTATTCCTTTTTATTAAAGGAGTTATTTACTATTTTGCAATTTTTGAACAAAAATTTTTATTTCATTTTCATAAACAAAAAATTTTGTTTGTTTTTGCTTTTTAAACACTTTAATCCTAAAAATTTAGAAAAAATTTATACCTATTTAGCATACCTATCTACACAAATACCTTTAAAACAATATATATTTCATTAAAATCGGTGGACGATCAGATACTTCAAAATCAAATACAAAAAAATTCCCGTATTTAGTATTTGGCAAAATCACAATGTAAGTAGGTACATATGTATGTACCTAATTCCCGAAAATTATAAATACCTATTTGTTTTATAGGTACCTACTGTTATTTATTTACTTATTTGTATTATTTTGTTGCTTAATATAGGTACTACATAGACTTCAATAAACCAATTTTAATAAGATCATAAACAACATTTTTTTTATCTGCATTTATTTTTGTAAAATAAGCCAAGTACAATCAATATAACACTAGAAAAACACACATAAACAACAACAATAACAGGCAGGGTTACATTGCAGTTCTAACATTTTTTGTTGTTGTTTTTGTGGCAATTTTATAAAGTAGATTTTTTTGCGCCACAAAACGTGGAGTAAGAAGTGTAATAAAAGGCAACAGCTTAAAAAAATAAAACACAACACTCACACTTATCCATTTGCATACACATTAACACACACTCTCACATACACTTCAATTTTATACGTAAACACAACGTAAAAAAACTTACCGGCCATGACAGTTTAACAGTTTGCTGGACACCAAAAAAGTAAAATAAAATTTTTTTCGATAGGCAGTCAAATCCAAAATAACAGTACGAATGTTGATGTAAATTAGGAGGGAGGAAACGATAGACACAAACTTTAAAAGCAAAAAAATTAGAAAAATAGGAAAGAAGAAAACAAACGCAAATTTCCTTTTCGTAAAAATTAATTTTTTAAATCACTTTTATTTTGTTGTTTGTTTATTTCTCAAGTGATTCTTGTTTTTCATGTATTTTTAACAATTTTTATTAAAGACTTCTTAACATTTGCATGTAAATAGCACTGTTATTTATCAGAGTATTCTATTTCGTAAAGGCCGGAAAATAAAGTGGCTGAATAGCAGGGAACTGTTAGGGGCTAAGAGTAAAATTGAATTCGTTAACAAAATTTTGAAATTCTTTATTATTTTTGGAATATATTTTAATTTTTATAATTAAAACAAAAATTTAATTCATTTAAGAGCACTAAAATTGTTGTAGTATGTAGTATTTTTCTATTCCGTTTAAGCTTCGTTTTTAAAAGCGCTTCGTTTTTACGATCAGAATTAAAACAATGTTGCCAGTAATGTTTTAAAAACATTTAATATATTTTAAGGTCCTTTTGTGTACTATACGAGTATATTTTTTAAATTTTTTCTAGAAATTCATGCAGACATAAAAACATATTCTACAAATCGAAATGAAGTGGATTTAAACGTTTAATTTAATCTATTTTACTTTTTGAGTACCAATTAGTTTCCAGGAATATCTCTTAATACTATGAAAAACCACGGTCATTTTGTAAATAATTGTGTTTAAAATCTCGTTCAATTTGAATTTATTTCGATTTCTAGAACATGTCCTTTGTAACAATAATTCTAAAATAAACGTAAAAAATTTGATTTTAATATACATTTTTATATACATATGCATCTAATTATGTAAATTTGCTCAAATTTTTAATATTGCTACCGTTACCTTGAACAAGTAACAATGTTGTATATACTAAGTTATTAATCTTAAAATCTCATTTATATAAACGGAAATATTTTTTAATAAACATACATGCATATGTATGTATTAATAAACATAGTTTTTTTGGTTCGAGTTAGTTTTTAATTTAATAATTTAAGACATGCTAAATTAAAAGATAACATACATTGAAGGACTTTAAGTGTACATACATATACCCAATTTTTTTGGTTTTCGGGAATTGGTAACGAACGATATTGAAAAAAACTTGAATGCCAATATTTAAGGCATTATTAAATACATAAACATAACAAAAGCAATAATAAGATTATTAAAACTTCAAAGGGCAAACGTGGATATACCGTTAGGATTAATATAATTGAAAATTGCTTTAGAAAGAGTAAATTTTGTTTTAGAATTTAATTTGTAGTTGTTCCGACCTTAGCATCGATCATAGCTTGTAAACGCAGAAGCATTAAATTTTGCTTAATTTTCTGTGAGTTTCGGAGTTGTTTCTGTTTAATCTTCTGAAACTAGTTTAATAAATTTATATCTTATTATTCGAGCGAAAAATTGTAGATAAGTGTTTTAAGAAATGCTTTTTTAAGATATGCTAACTTTATATCTCATACTAATTTAATATATTGTAAAATCCTATATTTGTTAAAACAATTTATTTAAATTAGGGAGATATTATATGTAAATCTTTTTTATGGCTAGTAAAAGAATATTTTTAATTAATCCTGTATGATTTAATACATTTGTCAGGAATAAATGTTAAAATTTCAAATCGATAATAGGTTATTTTTAGCACCAAAATTAGTGGAAAGTATAACATATCGTAAAATTTTAAACAGAAAAAGCAAAAGCATTTTATTTGGAAAGATTTTAAAATATATTTATGTTATTTTGGTCAACAAAATATAGCAAACTGCAAACATATTAAGTTAATTCATAATTGCGGTTTTTTAATTGAGCTTCTAATTGTAATTCTTTAAATCGATTTTTATTTAATAATTTGTTCTAATCAGGGCATTTAATAACTTTCTGGCAACATTGTTTTAATACAGCATTTCGATCAAATAGCGGCGCCTAACCTTCAATATATATGTATAATTGAACAATTCTTCTAATTTTATTGAATATTAATGAACTTTTTATAAAAATACATTAATTAAAATAATCTACATATAGATAGGTATTTAACATTGCGTTTTATAATTTGTTTAAAAATGACCACCGCGTGACTCTCAAGAGAAAATAGGTACAATTTTTTTGTAATTCACACAAGCAGTTTTATTTTCTAATTATCTTAATAAGGTTTTTTACTTTAAATAAACCATTTGTTGTTTATTTTAGTATTTTACACTTCTTTAACAAAAAATTTTTTTTAGGTAGAAAATATGACAAATCAAAAAAGGCAAAAAAAAAAATACGACTACAACCACTGCTCAAAAAAAATACGGCGACATCTCGCATAAAAAACAACAAAAGAAAAAAACTTGCAATGACAAAATAAAGCATTTTACAGCGAATTCATCACACACAAAAAATCCGACAAATTGTTTGCACAAATAATTAACAATAACTATTTTTTGCTAAAAATTCCTTAACACGCTCTTTTTCTCTTCTAATTATTTATATATATTTGAAAAAATTTTTTTTTTGTTTTTTTCTTCACTACGCAAAATTGTTAAATTATTTTTTAGGTTTCTTTTATGCACTATTTGAGACTTTTCTTGTTTTTTGTTCATCAGCGGCTGAACACTTTCTTTCTTATGCAATTTTTTATTACGTTTTTATTTCTATTATCTTATTTAATTATAAGCACTTTCATTATTATTTTATATTTTAAGCGTGATTTATACACATTTTTATTACTTTTAAAACGTTTTACTAGAGTTTTGTTCTTTAGTTTTGCAAAAAAAAACAAAATCCCATCAATTCGCGTCTTCGTATAGAAAAATGAACTAAAAATGCTTTAACAGCCGCTTCGTGTTTTTTTATTTTTTGCTCTTCATCATCATTGAGTGAATAGCAGCGTTGCCACCACCAAAAAAAAATTGAAACCAAAATGTAAAGAAAAAGTAGCCAAATTCGAACAAAAGTAACCAAAATTTGTATGTACAATAGATTCTATTTTTATTCGGAATTTGGTTTACTTGGAATATATATATATATATATATATATATGTGTGTTTTTTAAAAAAACTAAGTTTTTTGCACCTTATAGACGCCTAAGCCGCTGGACCGATTTTTGCAAAACTTTGACAATATGTTAGTTACTATGATGGTCCGGAAGTATCAATAAGCTTATATAATTGTTAGAAATATAAACTTTAAAACTCATTTTGTCCTATTTACAAAACTGCAGCTAGAGCTTTCGAACTTCAATGTACAGTAATTAGGTATTACAAGGTTTAAAGTTTTTCTCGGTAAGAGCAGGGTATTCTTTTCCCTTACAACACAAAGGAACTACTTTTAGACTTTTATTACAGCTGGAGCTTTTACCTATTTGCCAAGTTTAATTTACACTACAGGGTAAAAGTGATGAAAGCTAAAATCATAATATTATTTGTATTACAATTATAGTTATAGTATTAGCGGCATAGGAGAAAAAGACACACCCTATAGAATACTGAAAAAGGAGGTGTTTTCTCATTGAAAAAGTGTCATAGAGCATCAATCTACATGAGTTGTTATTAAAATAACTCTAAAGCTAGAGTTTCAAAGTCTATGGGATTCGTTTCAGAGTGAAGGTTACAATTTTAACTAGAAATAAGCTAATTGCAAGGATCACCACTACGTAAAAAAATACTAATTATTACCATTTCTCGAGCTAAATAAGGCGGAAGCCCTATACAAGCTAAATTCATTATAAATTTTTCAGAAAACTTTATCAGTTATTATAATTTATTTCCAAGCTAGGACTAAAACAAAAAATTTGTTATTTTTGTGCTAAAAAAAAATAGCCAAAATAAAAAAGTACACTTCGAAAACAAAAGTAGTCGGTTTTGGTTAAAAAAAAGTAACCGAAGCGGCAACGCTGGTGAGTGACGTTCATGTGTGCCGTGAAATTCGTAAATTTTTTTCGCTGTTGTTGTTGCTGTTGGAAACCGCACATCATTGCCAGCCTTAAATATCGCAAACAAATGTTTTTCTCTGGGTTTAAATATAAATGTAGGGGAAAAAAACTTGCAAAAAATTCATTTTTTTAACCCCTTATTCTCGGTAAATGTTTACCACTAGGTTTTCCTCTTGGTCTGACCAGACCACAATTAGAACAGCTAAAAACTCCAATTAAATAAAAAGTAAATAAATATATTTGTTTATTGAGTGTATGATTATTACTTCAGATTTTACGAATTTGTTATATAATTTTATTACTTCATTATATTATTCCACATGCAAGTCATCGAATTTCGCACATTGCTTTTTCGCATCTACCTTAGCTAAAACCAGTTTTGCTTTTTGTAGTTAAATTGAACTAAGCACATAATTTTCTGGTTTGCTTCAAATTTGATTCATATACTTTTACCAAATTAGTTTCATTCGATTCAGCTCTTAACATTTATAGAATTTACGTCATTTTTTTTATTTTTTTGATTGTTTGCTATATTCGAAAAATATTGCAAGCAAAACACATATTTGGTCTGGCCAAACTAAAAAATTAGGTGTATATAAATTTTTAAACAAAATACCAAATTTGTGAGGAACGAAAAAAAGAGTTTTGTAGCATTTTCGGAACAATATATAAGCCAGGTGCAATTAAGTAAATTTAAATTGTTTTGCTCCCTTATTTTATATGCACATACATACAAAAATATACAGAGGGATATATTCATAAACTTTTGTGCAAAAATTATAAAGAGTAAAAAAATATTAAAAAATGTTTGAAACTGGTGCGAGTCGCGATATTAAAAATATACATAGGTATATCACGATAAAATTGGAAATCTCTACATTTATATTTAAAAAAACCCTTGCGCTATTTTCTTTTTGGTAATTTTTTGCATAGGCAGCGTTGTCAACTTTTTACAACCAAAACGCTCTATTACATATCTCAAAACGCGCTTATTCCCAGCGTTGAAAAATATTTATAACCAAAATGCACTATTTTTTAGCGCGCTAAATAAAATTTTCACTAAAATCGATGAATATCTTAATAAAATGTATATTTGTCGAAACAAACTATGACGAATAGTTTTGGTTGCATTTGCTATAATTTTGTGAATGTCACAATTATAAAGTTAAAGCATATACAACCAATATGACATAATCGACTACTTTGGGAATTGCGTACATAATATAACTATATACATACATATGTACTTATCTGTTTTTTAATTTCATTAAGGTACAGATAGTAGATATATACAACTATTAACAAAATGTAAGAAGCTTAAAACGATAACAAAACTTAATACAAAAATCGCTCAAGTAAGTGATGCAGAATTGTTCGCTATGTTTTTCTTTATATTGTGTACAAATTTCATCTTTATAAATTATACTTTCCCAGTTTGAAGAGATTTGTAGTTATTTTTCTACGTGGTTAGAGCATAACCAAAATTTTATTTTATCTCGAATCTCGAAATTTAATTTTTTTGAGTTATGTCAATATTGATGAAAATGAGCGGTATATCGTCGGTTGATAATTTAAATGTCGTATGTGGATTTTTTGCCGTTTTGAGTTAAGTTCGATTCCGTAGGGTTTCCGACCTGATCTATCAGTTTTTCGATACCTCATACGGGTTTCGAGATATGGAGTGTGGAGTTTGTCGTATGTGGTATTTGCTGAAGCAATTTTCAAATTAAATGTGTTCAAACTCAATTTACTCGAAACTATCGGAATCCACATACGACAATAAAATTATCAGCCGACGATATATATTATTTTGAGCATTATGTTTAAAGAATTACATAAAATGCACGTGCTACCGTACAGTCAAATATTAAATCAATAGCTGTCCTTTTTTATTAATTACTAGCTTAACCCGGTGCGCTTCGCTACACTGACCCCGCACATTTTTGTATTGAAATTTATAGTTTACTATAATAGTAGCTTTAACCACGTTTGAAGACTCTCCCTTTAATAGTTCTTCAGTTGAGCGATATTTAATGTATGCATCCTATGGGAGGTATTTCCCCCCCTGCGCCTACCCGCTTTATTTTTATTTTCAAAAGTGTAGTATACCATAAGAGTGACTTTTAGAAAGTTTGAACATTCTCACTATTACAGTTCTTAAGATATGCGATGTTAAACATTGGCGTCCTATGGGGTATTCCTATACCCCCGCTGCTATTTTATTTCAATTCCGGGGCTCAGAAGATCCTACTACAAAAAGTTCAGCAAAATGTGTGCAGCGGTTCTTAAGATATGCGATAATTAATATTGGCATCCTATGGGGGGTACCAATTCCCCTGCCCCTATCGAAAAAATAAGTAGCCTATTTTATTTTTAGGGCTCACGTGATGTTACTGTAAAAATTTCAGGAAAATCGGTTCGATAATTAATATTGGCATCCTATGGGGGGTATCAATTCCCCTGCCCCTATCGAAAAAATAAGTAGCCTATTTTATTTTTAGGGCTCACGTGATGTTACTGTAAAAATTTAAGGAAAATATGTTCGATAATTAATATTGGCATCCTATGGGGGGTACCAATTCCCCTGCCCCTATCGAAAAAATAAGTAGCCTATTTTATTTTGAGGGCTCACGTGATGTTACTGTAAAAATTTCACGAAAATCGGTTCAGTAGTTTCGGAGTCTATAAAGCGACAAACAAACAAACATACAAACATACATAATTCATTTTTATATATATAGATTAAACTTTCCAATCATTATTACATTTTCAACTAGAGAAAAAATAAATTATGCTCTTTAGTTCGTTTTTTTTTAATGTAAACTAATTTAATTTAACATACAACTTTAGTGCTACATAGAACTTTGATATTTTTAATTATTAATAATAATTTTAAAGTAAAGACTTAGCCCCATATTCATAAACGATTATTAAATTTAACAAACGCGTATTAATTTGTAAATCTTTGGTATTAGATTTGAAATATTTTTATGAATACAGGTATTAAAATTTTAAATTATCAATAAGTATGTTATTTCTTACTTAAGTTTATTTTAGTTATGGCATTAAAAATTATTTTCGGGTGCAGTACATTAATGGGAGTTTTGCTTAAATATGGACCGATACCAATAAAAATTGCTAAGCTGATTTGCGTTGCAATATAATATTTTCAGGCCAAATTCAATCTCAATAACAATATAAAATAAGTAAGAAAATATATACATAAGTTTGGACCAAATTTTACCTTAGTACCAACATAATAAATGATTTATGGGCACAAAGGCTCTGTCCTGGAAAGAAGTTTGTATGAGGGCTATATACAATTATGGACCGATTTTCACAACTTTCAATAGAATTTCTCATGGTAACAATTCGAACCTGTGTATGTACCAAATTTCATCATTCTCCAAAATTGCGATGTTTATTTTTCGCACAAATTTAAAAATTATTTAGATCGCTTTAGTTGGGTCCAGAACCAATTTTTTATGTGTTACACACATCACCACAAACGCATGATACTCTGTGCACTAATTATATTGTAATAAAAGTCCTAAAAGAGTTTTGAAAAGTACGCTTAACCAGTTTTTTTTTCTATGTTTTATACTGAACTTTTGATCACATACAGCTGTGAAACACTATTGTTCAAGGCGACCAAGGACGTGCTGGCGTCTCTAGATCAACGGTTTAAGTTGGAAATTGTCCCATACAGACAAAAAATATTACTTCCTGAAAATCTAAAAAAAATTAAATAAAACTTTGTAACATTGAGGCACAGCATCTGTCAAAAAGTGAGTTAATTAGATAAGTGGGCGCGGCACCTCCGATACAAAGACAATATAGATTTCTATAGACCTAAAGAACGATTACGGTAAAAGAACTTAAATTTGGTATAACTAGTATGGTTTTTTTTATACAAAAAATCTGTCAAAAAGTGGGCTGGATTGGAAAAGTATTCTTTATACATCAATATAGATTTCTGTTTATCTGGAGAGTGGTAAGTTTTAATAAGAATATACATAACTGATTGCATAATAAGAATCTATGAACTGATAACTGAAATGTGGTCAAAATTTGGTGAAATTCTACTTCCACAAAGTGGGTCAAAAGATTAATTGAAATATTATTGTATAATTGCGTGTTTGAAATTTTTCATTAATAATTGTGTAAGTGCAGGTATGGTGTTTTAATTAGTTATTACTCTGAATATCATTTCAAAGAAAAATAGGGTATAAAAAGCATACACTATTTTTATTATTCACTATTTTTATTATTTCATAACAAAATAAAATCGAAAAATGACGAATATTGATATACACAATTTTTTAATAATATATTTGGTGTAAAATATTCAAATAAAATAGTGTATACCATACAAAATAAAATAAAGTATTATGATTTTCATACATATTATAAAACAAATAAAATAGCCTAACTGACATCATGGTACTTTGAATCCCATTTATTTGCAATTAAAGCACTTGTAAATTAATGAAATATCATCTACTAGTAGCCTTATTATTCCATCACATATTTAAATGACCACAACTCAAAACCATCGATTATTTTCTTAGATATTAGTGTTTTCCCATTTGTCTAATAACTCAAAAATTTTAAACTCTCGAAATGGCAAAAAAATTATACACTATTGTTTTATTAAGGGGACGATATATTCTGGGTTCATGTGAGGAGTTAAGTTGACTTAACGATGTCCGCCTGTCCGTTGAAATTGGTTTTCCGAATACCCCAGATATAATGGGGACTTGGTAGTTATATATTTATGTCACATATAGTCCGGAATTTTTTTATATTGAATATGATGAGCAAAAAACCACGACTGCCCAAAAACCCTTGTTGTTTTTCTATAATCGGTTCAGATACAAAAAAGTTATGGCCAAAATATAATACCCATTTTCGGGAACCATATATCTTCCCCAGTCCAAGTTTTATTACCAAGGTATATGGTAAATTTCTTCTAAGGAGTCTATCAAATCGGTTGAAAAATGACTGAGTTATGACCAAAATACTGAAATCCCAAAAATTTACTCTTTTTTTATATAATTAAGTTTATATATTTCTTGCAAAAATATTTTATATTAGAGGGTGTACGGGAAACTTTTTTTTTGAGGAACGGTCTTATGTCTATGAAAGAAATGGAGACTTTAACAAAGTAGCGGGTTAAATGCTAGTGTGAATATAAACTACAAAAAACTGTCTGGATTATTTGTTAAAAGTCTTTTTTAGTAGCCATTAGGTTATTAATCATGAGTTTATTATCTTCATCAAGATCTATGCAACTATTTGGGCTAATTGTGTCCACCTTCTGTATTATAAATTGCTCGTTCTACAAAAATACCTTTAAGAAATTTATACATTGATCTTAAAGAAATGCTCTTAGGAAGGCTTCATTCTCAGAAAGAATTTCTTTTTTTTATATCCTTTAAGTTAAAAAATATTTTTTCCATTAGTACAAGTGTAAACCATTTTTATTTTTGGTTTGACTCTTAAAAATTTATATAATTTTTTAATACCGAAAAGGTAATATGTATTCCCAAAGTCGTATACCGGTATTTACTCAAACAATATTTTCGGTCTCGGTATCAATACCGGTATTTAATTTAAACTTTATTCGTATCGGTATCGGTTGCCAACCTTGCTTCTTATATTAAGCTATCGATATATCGAACTATCGATTTTAACATTCGTTTGTCATAGTAGCACAACTAGATCTTCTTCATGCCGTGGATATTGCCCCAGCAAACAAAGTTATTCAACGCCACCTATTTTGATGTGGCTATAAAAAATACTTGTTAGCAAATCCAACAACCATTTGGTAATAAATGTGAGTCCTTAAAAATGCAACTGCGCTGAACAAGTGCTATTTTTTATTTTTTTTTAGTTCTTCGTTGTTTCAGCTAACTGCCGGTTGTGTGAGGAATTGCTCCTTGTTTATTATTAAATTTTCTAGTAAAAAGTGAAATAATTTACAAAAAAGTGCTTAAAACTAAAAATGAACACTTTAAGTTGTATGTTTATAAAAATGTTTATTATTTTTGTAATATTAAAGAATAAAAGTGTGTGCAAATTTTGTCCGAAACAAAATTTGTTGTCGCAAATACTTTCGTTGGTGTTAGTGGTGTGTGTTTTCTGTTTACTATTAGTAATGTGTTTTAACTCATCTAATCAAAATATATCGATTTTAATTTAAAACCGTTTTAAATTCAATTTAAAAAATGGATTGAAAAAAGTGTTCATTAAATTTAGTCCAATTATTAAATATAAATTATAAAATTTAATAGTGTAAAATACATGTACATTAGACCGATTCAAGTTGTATGGAGCCGAAAAAAGTGTTTTAGTTACCCCTCTGAAAATAAAGCTTGATATGTTTTATGATGATTCCCAAAATATTTTGGTTCTAGCGTTGACCATCCGTAAGCTGGACCATTTTTAAAAAAGGTCTTTTTTCAGTTTTTCGAATTTTTTTGTACTTTGCTCCAAGACGACATAAATAAAATTTGTATATAAAACTTTACCACTTGCGATCTACTAATTGAGATATTTAACTAAATACATATTTTCGTTTCGGGTTTTCATACAAATTATACGTATTTTTTTTATTAGTTTTATATTTTTTATTGTATTTTTCACATATTGATAAATTGAAAAATGAAAAAATATACCCATATTGCCTATATATGAAAAAAACATAAAATATATCGCGCTTTCTGTGAATAATTACAAAAAAAATTAATTAACATTATTTTAAAACAGATTCAATTTGAAAAGCAGAACATTATTTCCACATACGTAGAATCATTTATATATATTATTTCTAAAGCACATTTTTTTTGTCGGTTGCAAATATCTCCCATACCATCGCATCAAATTTAATGAATGATATCTCATTTTAAAGCTTATTTCTAACACTAATGACGAAAAATAATTAGAAATTGAAAAATTAATATTTTCATTGATAAAAATTATATTTTATATAGAACTGCATGATAATACTGTTGTCATTATGATTATATGTTTTTGTTCAAGTGTGGTAATACAGGGTCGCTTAATAGTAATGCAGTTCTACATAATATAGTTTGTATTAAAATCCATTCTGGCAATACCGCCATTTACTATAATGCCGTTTATTACTAAGTCAGTTATATATAATTGCGTACGTTTAAAGATATTTTTGTTTGTATTAAGGATTCGTACGGGCAAAAAGTTAACGATGATCATGCCATTACCTCTAACATTGTATTCAAAGAAGTATTATAAAAGCATTTAAACATATGTATGTAAATATGTATGATATATATTATGATTTCTAATATTTTTATACTTTTAACAAAATGTATTGAAGTTACTAAAATTTCTATTAATTATATTCATTTTATTCATTTTATTATACAAAAATGACAACTAACGGTGCGAAATATTCGCACAGGTCATCTAGTTTGTATGAAAACCCGAAACGAAAATATGTATTTCGCTTAATATCTCAATTAGTATGTAGGTCGCAAGTGGTCAAGTTTTATATACCATTGGATGCTGCTTCAAAAACTCTTTTCGATGATACCAAATTTTATTTGTGTCGTCTTGGAGCAAAGTATAAAAAAGTTCGAAAAACTGAAAAAAGACTTTTTAAAAATTGTCCAGCTCACGGATGGTCAACGCTAGAACAAAAATATTTTGGGAAACATCATAAAACATATCAACCTTAATTTTCAGAGGCGTAACAAAATCACTTTTTTTTTGAGTCGCTTTAATGTACATTATAACAAATTTTTAACTATTATTAACTAATAGTAAACTTTGGTAAAAAATTGTAAATTAAATTATTTTGTGGAGGAGTTAAAAATATTCTATATATTTGCGGGTAAGCTCATTTGTTTTTTTTTTCAATTAAAAAAATACATATGTATACCCCTAATATAAAGTATTTTTGTAAGGAGGTCTCGAAATTTTTTTTGTTTTTTTTTTTTTGCCGAACCTAGGGGTCGCCTTTTTACATTTTTTGTTATATCTTAGGCATTTACAGTCCGATCTAAAAGTATGATGTCTCGAGACAAAAACATTTAATGGCCCTTGGGGGCCATTTACCTCAAGTTTCTGTTCGTACCACCCTATTATACCACCCTAATATCATAAAATTAAAGCACGCAAGAAACTTTTAAACTTTTGCTAAGGAACTAATTAATAATATCAGCAAAACGTGTTTAACATTGATATACCATACTTTAAGATCGGACTGTAAATGCCTTGGATATAACGAAAACTGTAAAAAAGGCGACCCCTACGTTCGGCAAAAAAATTTTTTTCGAATCCTCCTTGCAAAAATACTTTATATTAGAGGTGGTACGGAGAAACTTTTTTTGAGGTACGGACGGTCTAATCTACTACATACATATGTATGCTTTTAAAGTATAAACAAATTTTTTAATGCAAATGGTAATTTTTTTATTACAAAAATTAATATAAATGTACAATTTTATGTTATATTAATGTTTTTGTCGCTTTTATTTAAAATAAAAAAAAAAAATTTATATCAAAATTGGTACAATTGGGGTCAAAAAAGTACAATGTTATGAGCTCGTTGGTACAATTTTGATCTTCTCATATTGTAACCCTGTCACTGACTGTTTTTTTTTCTCATTTTGTTGATAGCAGTTGTTGAGTACGGTACTTTTGCCACTCTCGGAGAAAAAATATAAGGAAAGAATTCGGCAAATGGCAACAATTGCAAATTATAAGAATTATTATAATTGGATATAATTTTTTTTTTAAATTAATGGGACATAAAATGTTAAAAAAAAACAACTTCAGTGTCAAATTGCATCTAGTTTCCTAAGCAGATTGGGATTGAAATCCAGCAAACCCGGTTCAGTAGGATAAGAGTTATGAATCAAAATATGGAACCACCACCCTAAAAAATTGATAATTTTGTAAAAAAAAAACTAAAATAAATGGTGGAACAATTCACGAATTAATATAAGATTTTAGAAATCATACTTTTAAATAGACCCTATATACAGCATAATCTCGGAAAACAGTTTAGTACGCCTTAAACCGTAACAAATAATGCTACTGTAATAAAATTTGGTACGTCATAGTTTTGTAGGACTAAAAATCCGTGGTAAATTTCGTGAAGATCGGTCCAATTTAGCTTCATATGGTCAGCAATAATACCATAAACCGATAATAAAAATTTTAAGTTCACTTTCAAATTTTTGTATTTTGTTTTACATTTCAAATCAAACCTCACGATGAGTCACCCGATATTATTATTTTTATATCCACATATATATATTTGTTTTACAATTCTTTGTAGAAATTTGTAACCTATTATGGTCTTTTAAGGTTAGGTTAAAGAAATAAATATATATCGGTCATTTAATTCAATAACGTCATAACTCAAAATATGACATTTTGGCGTTAGTGATGAAACATTTTTCGCTATGTTTTTCTTTATATTAGATATAAAATTCATCTTTATATCTTTTATACTTTCTACGTTTGAAGAGAATGTGTCGGTTGTCTTTGTTTTATTTTAATATTATGTATATCTGGAGAACGGCGTGAGCAAAAGTTTCCAAATTAGTTACAAGCATGTTGGTTATTAAGACACAACACCAGACGGGACTGGAGAAGTGGGCGTGGTACCTCCCCTACAGAGCACATCAACATTTTTTAAAAACTGAAATTTTTGGGCACCCATATGACCTATGTATACGTCTTTAGTGGAACATATTTAGTGGAACAAAATATAATTTTTTTTTGAAAAATACCCATTTTGGGAACCATTCGTCTTCCTGAGTCCAAGTTTTATAATCCAAGTAAATGGTAAATTTTTCTTTAAATATGTTATCAAATCGGTTAAAAAATGGCCAAGTTTTACTCCAAAAATTTTAAATTTTAGGGCAGTAATGTGAGACGTAGCCGTCTTATACGTCAAAAGATGGCCAAAATATGTTTTTTTTTTGAAAAGTTGCCATTTTCGGGAACCATAGATCTTCCCGAGTCCAAGTTTTATTACCAAGGTAAATGGTAAATTTCTTCCAAGGAATCTATCAAATCGGTTGAAAAATTACCGAGTTATGACCAAAATACTGAAATCCCAAAATTTAACCTTTTTTTATATAATTAAGTTGTTGTATTTCTTGCAAAAATACTATATATTAGAGGGTGTTCGGGGAAGCTTTTTTTTTTGAGGTACGGTCTAATGTCCATGAAAGAAATTGAACCGCTAACAAAGTAGCGAGTCAAATGCTAGCGTGAATATAAACAACACAAAAACTGCCTGGATTATTTGTTCAAAGTCTTTTTTTAGTGGCAATTATATTATTAATCTTCAGTTTATTATCTTCATCAAGATCTATGCAACTATTTGAGCTAATTGTGTCCACCTTCTGTATTATAAATTGCTCGTTCTACAAAAATACCCTTAAGAAAGATATTTCCACATTGATCCAAAAGACATGCTCTTAGGAAGGCTTCATTCTCAGAAAGAATTTCTTTTTTTTTATATCCTTTAAGTTAAAAAATATTATTTCCATTAGCACAAGTGTTAAACATTTTTTTTTTGTTTGACTCTTAAAAATTTATATAATTTTTTTATACCGAAAAGGTAATACGTATTCCCAAAGTCGTATACCGGTATTTACTCAAACAATATTTTCGGTCTCGGTATCAATACGTTATTCGTATCGGTATCGGTTGCCAACCTTGCTTCTTATACTAAGCTATCGATATATCGAACTATCGATTTTAACATTCGTTTGTCATGATAGCACAACTAGATCTTTTTCATGCCGTGGATATTGCCCCAGCAAACAAAGTTATTCAACGCCACCTATTTTGATGTGGCTATAAAAATACTTGTTAGCAAATCCAACAACCATTTGGTAAAAAATGTGAGGCCCTAAAAATGCAACTGTGCTGAACAAGTGCTTTTTTATTTTTATTAGTTCTGTGTTGTTTCAGCTAAGTGTCGGTTGTGTGAGTAATTGCTCCTTGTTTATTATAAAATTTTCTAGTAAAAAGCGAAACAATTTACAAAAAAGTGCTTAAAACTCAAAATGAACACTTTAAGTTGTATGTTTATTAAAATGTTTATTATTTTTGTAAAAATAAAGAATAAAAGTGTGTGCAAATTTTTGCCGAAACAAAATTTGTTGTCGCAAAAATTTTCGTTGGTGTTAGTGGTGTGTGTTTTCTGTTTACTATTAGTAATGTGTTTTAACTCATCTAATCAAAATATATCGATTTAGATAAGTAAAATATAAAACCGTTTTAAATTGAATTTAAAAAAGGGATTTAAAAAAGTGTTCATTAAATTTAGTCCAATTATTAAATATAAGTTATAAAATTTAATAGTGTAAAATACATGTACATTAGACCGACTCAAGTTGTATGGAGCCGAAAAAAGTGTTTTAGTTACCCCTCTGAAAATAAAGCTTGATATGTTTTATGATGATTCCCAAAATATTTTGGATCTAGCGTTGACCATCCGTGAGCTGGACCATTTTTAAAAAAGGTCTTTTTTTCAGTTTTTCGAATTTTTTTGTACTTTGCTCCAAGACAACATAAATAAAATTTGTTATCATCGAAAAAGGTTTTTGAAGCAGCATCCAATGGTATATAAAACTTTACCACTTGCGACCTACTAATTGAAATATTTAACTAAATACATATTTTCGTTTCGGGTTTTCATACAAATTCTACGTATATGGAAATAATGTTCTGCTTTTCAAATTGAATCTGTTTTAAAAAAATAAAAAATTCGAAGAACTGAAAAAAAGACTTTAAAAATTGTCCAGCTCACGGATGGTCAACGCTAGAACAAAAATATTTTGGGAAACATCATAAAACATATCAACCTTAATTTTCAGAGGCGTAACAAAATCACTTTTTTTTTGAGTCGCTTTAATGTACATTATAACAAATTTGTAACTATTATTAACTAAAAGTAAACTTTGGTAAACAATTGTAAATTAAATTATTTTGTGGAGGAGTTAAAAATATTCTATATATTTGCGGGTAAGTTCATTTGTATAAATAAACCTAATATAAAGTATTTTTGCAAGGAGGTTCGAAATTTTTTTGTTTTTTTTTTTTTTTTGCCGAACCTAGGGGTCGCCTTTTTATACTTGTTATCGGCCATGTGCTGAAAATCGCATGATTTGAAAATCGCCAATTTTATTTAAGCATGTGCTAGAGTTCACGCGTTTTGTTTTTTTTTCGAAGTAGTGGTCGAAAAATAAAACATATGTTTTAGCTGTCAAATTTGAACAAAAAAAAAAATAATTATTTGCATGAAAAATGCCGGCAGCTTTTATATTACGTGTTATTTCATTAAAAAAACTGTATTTTAAAAAAGAACGTATCAGAAAACGTCTTCTAAGGGATTATTACAACCCAAGAGATATTCCTGAACAATGGTAAGTACCATAAGTACATGTTGTTGATAAATGGTTATAATTTCTTACATATTTTTTTCGAAGTTAAATAGAAACAGCTGCTCACAATCAAAACGCAAATTTAAAAGAAATTGTTAAACAACAATCAGTATTAAAACAATGTTGTTTTTTAATTTTATATTTTCTATGAAAATTTTCTCAAAAGATTATGAGTTTTTAAAACAAATGGAAAAGAAAAACATTAAATTTCCTTTTTATATGCTATTTATTGATGTTGAAAATAAATTTTAAAGGAAATTTACAAGTTCACATGTGGATCACATTACTGTAAGCTTGTGATTTAAAATCGCCAATTTTAAGGCGATTACGAACTCCAGCACACCTTCTTTGCGATTTCAAATCGTAATCACAACTTTCTTGCGATTTGCGATTTCTAGCACATAGGCGTATATCTTAGGCATTTACAGTCCGATCTAAAAGTATGATGTCTCGAGACAAAAACATTTAATGGCCCTTGGGGGCCATTTACCTCAAGTTTCTCGTTCTATTATTTACCCGCCAGATGTCTGTTCGTACCACCCTATTATACCACCCTAATGTCAGAAAATTAAAGCACGCAAGAAACTATTAAACTTTTGCTAAGGAACTAATTAATAATATCAGCAAAACGTGTTTAACATTGATATATCATACTTTAAGATCGGACTGTAAATGCCTTGGATATAACGAAAACTGTAAAAAAGGCGACCCCTACGTTCGGCCAAAAAATTTTTTTCGAATCCTCCTTGCAAAAATACTTTATATTAGAGGTGGTACGGAGAAACTTTTTTTGAGGTACGGACGGTCTAATGTACATACAAACGTATGCTTTTAAAGTATAAACAAATTTTTAAATGCAAATGGTAATTTTATTATTACAACAATTAATTTAAATGTACAATTTTATGTTATATTAATGTTTTTGTCGCTTTTATTTAAAATAAAAAAAAAATTTATATCAAAATTGGTACAATTGGGGTCGAAAAAATACAATTTTATGAGCTCGTTGGTACAATTTTGATCTTCTCATATTGCAACCCTGTCACTGACTGTTTTTTTTTCTCATTTTGATGAGAGCAGTTGTTGAGTGCGGTGGTTTTGCCACTCTCGGAGAAAAACATATGAGGCAGTGATGCAAAATGTGGCACAATCGGGCCATTTGTGGCACTTCCTAATCTATTTTGGCCTTTTCAGTTAAAAATTCAACTATTACTGTGATTTGCGGCACGCAGCTCCTCAGCAATAGCTATTCTCCAGGTTTTTTTTCGGGCGTCTATTATCTTTAGGGATCCACGTAAGCGCTCGTTGAACAAAATTTTTGCTGGTTTTTTAATATGTGGACAATCCATCGCCATTTTAGACGTTTTATTTTATTGAACTGTTTTTGATTTGTGCTTAACCATAAACCTGCATTACTGATTCTATTTGGTCGCCATATACACATCATATTTCTGGGTCAACATTTTGGCCCTACCAAAGGTATTTTGGCCCTTTTAAGTCGTAAATTTGGCCCTAAAATTAAAAACTCAAAATGCATCACTGATATGAGGAAAGAATTCGGCAAATGGCAACAATAATTTTTTTTAAATTAATGGAACATAAAATTAAAAAAAAAAATGTAAAAAAATTTCAGTTTGGGATTGAAATTCAGCAAAACCGGTTCAGTTGGATAAGAGTTATGAATCAAAATATGGAAGCATCACCATTAAAGATTGATAATTTGTAAAAAAAAAAAAAATAAAATAAATGGTGGAATAATGGACGTATTAATATAAGATTTTGCACAAATTCGTTCAATATGACTAGAAATCATACTTTTAAGTAGACGCCATATAAAGCCTACTTTCGGAAAACAGTTTAGTTCGCCTTAAATCGTAACAAATAATGCTACTGTAATAAAATTTGGTACGTCATAGTTTTGTAGGACTAAAAATCACTGGTAAATTTCGTGAATGTCGGTCAAATTTTGCTTCATATGGTCAGCAATAATAAATACCATTATCCGATAATAAAAATTTTAAGTTCACTTTAAAATTTTTGTGTTTTGTTTTAAATTATAAATCAAACCTCACGATGAATCACCCGATATCATTATTTTTATATCCACATAGATATATTTGTTTTACAATTCCTTGTAGAAATTTGTAACCTAATATGGTCTTTTAAGGCTAGGTTAAATAAATAAATACATATCGCTCATTTAATTCAACAACGTCATAACTCAAAATATGACATTTAGTGATGCAAAATTGTTCGCTATCTTTTCTTTATATTGGATATAAAATTCATCTTTATATCTTTTATACTTTCTCCGTTTGAAGAGAATGTGTCGATTTTTTTCTTAAAGTATTAGAGCAAATTAAAAACTTTCAATGCGTTTATCTCGAAATGAATTTTTTTGAGCTATGACGTTGTTGAAGTAAATGAGCGATATGTATTCTCAAGAAAAAAAAAATCAAGAGAAATTTTTTCTAAAGGCGATGAACAGTGTGGCCATTTTGGCATTAACAATTTCTATTTAGCTGCAAAATGTTCATTTAGCACTTGGCATTTTATTTAGCAATTTTGGAAAATGTTTTTAGCTTTTTTTAGCATTATTTATTTTAAAAATTTGGATCAATAGTTTAATAGATTTTACTTATTGATTTTTTTCTTAAACTATATAATTGCATATATCAGAGGTTTAAAATTGTATCTCAACTATCTGTGCCACATATTTATATGTAACAGATGCGTTACCAAAATCTAGCCACTTGCTTAAATATAAACATTTATTTCCATTTCGTTACAAAATAAGTCACTGAAATTTTTAACAAAAATCTTTAAAAAAAATTTTAAAATTATTTTAGCATTTTTTAAAATTATCTTTAGCATTTTTTGCCCACGTCTAAGGCCAGTTTTAGCTGTAATTTATTTTTAGACTTGGCGATGAATACAAGTTTATTTACCATGAAAAAAGTTCTCCCAAATATGTACACTGAATTATCGAAATGATGTGTTTTATGCTATGTTCACACTTGGGTTTTAAACGCGTTTAAGAATCTCGAACGTGATTAAGCTCGAATCACTTCAAAATCGAGAGGATTAACCATACATTTAAGTGATTTGTTAATCACATAGAATCCTCTGAACATACCTCAAATTGAGTAGAATGTAGCATCGGCCACAAAAAACGTACCTTACACGTGTACAACCGACCACGATTTTATCTTTATGTTTTTTAAATAATCTATACATTTTCACAATTTTTTCATGTATATGTTTAAAATATTCTTCTGATAGCTTTATTAAACCATTTTTACCAATTTCTAATACTTTAAAGAATTATAAGTGTGTTTGTTGTGTTTTATTTATAAATCATCTGTCATCTTAACCATATCAAATGTAATGTGAACGGGTTTGATTAACTTATCAACATTTTGCTTAAACGCGTTTAAAAACCCAAGTGTGAACATAGCAGTGCAGTGTACAAATGAATCACCGATAATGCAGTCCAAATTTAAATGGGTTGTTGTTTAAGATAAGTAACAAAAGTACTTCATATAACAAAGTCAAATTCAACAACCATACTACTTTATAAAACCTTTTTTATAATAACACTATGCTAGAATATGACTTTTTTTTTGAGACAACCCGGGCACCTGGCGTTTCAACCTAATTCGTAATTCGTTGTGTAATTTTTTTCCATATTAGTACTTTTTTCAACTCAAAATAACTAATATTTTGTTTTGGAAAAAGAATTGCCCGCTCCGTTTTTTACCCTTAAAAATTGTGTTTGGTTTTGTGCTTCCAAAACCAATACTTTTTTCATCTACTTAAAGATAATTTTTTTAGAAGCTTAAACTTTTACAGACTACCAACTTAACCATATAAGGTATATTTTTTGAAGTGTAGATGGGCATTATTTTTTTCTAGATAAACGATAAAGTTAAAGGCCCTTCCGATTCCATCCCGTTTAATATGATTCTATTATATATAAAAGATCTACCGCAAAATTAAGCTCAATTTTGCACTTTTCAACTATAATAACATAGCAAGACTTAAAAAGTTTAACTTGTGAGAGCACTTAAATTCACGATGAATTTGATTTATAATGTAAAATAAATCACATAAATTTGGAAGTGAACCTAAAGTTTTTATTATCGGTTAAAAGAACAATTTACGGCATTTACTGTTTGAAAATGATATCATGTAAATTCGGAAGGTCCAATTTTTGGCGACTCGTTCGAGCATAGCGACTGGTATCCGCTTCGAAAGGGTCAATTGTAGCTGGCTTATTCCTGAAGACCTCAGAATTTACATATCCCCAGAAAAAATAGTCCAAAGGTGTAATATCGCACGATCTAGATGGCCAATTTACAGTAGTAAAACGTGAAATTAAGTGCCCACCAAAATTATTTCTCAACAAGGTCATTGTTTCACGCGATGTATGACTCGTAGGTCCGTCTTGTTGAAACCAGAGAAAGCACATATGTAGTCCGTTAACATGGTGCGATAACGGTTACCGTTGACTGTAACATTATGATTTACCTAATTTTTAAAGAAATATGGACGAATGATTCCACCATCCCATAAACCACACCATACCGTTATTTTTATTGAATGTAATTTTAGCTCTTGGCATTTTTCGGTCTGCTCATCAATTATTAACGTATCCATTTAGCCAGAAATGTGTTTCATCACTGAACAAAATTTCACGATAAAACAGAACGCTGACTTTCGTAAAACAGCTGAAAAATTTGGAGACACTGTTGTGGTGTGAGTCTTTCCATGATGACTTGCCAAACGAAACTGAACAAATATGACAAAGCTTTTTCATATAAAACACGCGTGATAAAAAAAGCATATTGTAAGTCAAACCTCACGACGAATCACCTTTATAAAAAGGTTGAAAGCTCTAGCTCATAAAGCTAATATACAGCCAAAACTTAATAAAAATTGGTTGGAGCCTACAAGATACGAACAAACACAATTTCTTCTTTAGACATATTTTTCAACTGAAGTACGAATAAAATAGTACTTTTTCAACAAAATTATTTTTACATTTTGGTTACGAATTGTTTTTGGTCGTGGCAAAGCGGCTTAGCTCTAGATTTCGAGATATACCGTTATTTCGAAAATAGAGGAGGTTGCACAACCTATATTCACGTAACTCAAAATCGGTTTAGTTTACTGAGCAAACTAAAAAATCGAAGTTCCAAAACAAAATTTTATATAAGTAAGGTTATACTTTTTTCTAATATGCGCAGTCGTTTAAGAAACATACAATTTTTTAGCAAAATCTAGAAATTTTTTTTCTTTAAAAAATCATAAAATGAAGCTCATGCTTCTAATTATTTCTAGAAATATAAAAAACATAGTTGCAAGCAAAACAAGCCATTAATTATTAAAAGCTCATTATAACTTTTGATTTTATTTACAAAAGACGAAAAGTTTTAATTAAATTTAACAATTTCATAAAACGCAATATTTGTATGAGAGGCCCCCTAAGAAGTGGAGATAAACTTCAAGTATGTTTTGGAAACATATTAAGAACAAAAAACTAATGGAGGTCGGTCATACATTTTATCCCCCTAGGGGCGACTCCGGCATCGTAGGCGCTGCAGGGACCAAAATTTTGACAGCCGCAAGTTGCGCAAGTTCAATTTCCCATTGACTTTTGTACTTCTGCTGTCGTTTACTTTTCTGTTTCATTATATAAATTTTTTTGGCGTAGTTTGTAGGTGTAACATATTCACTATCTATTTGGTCCGTTTTGTTATCAAAATTACGTTTTGTAGTAGTATTTTGTTTACTAAATTCCATGGTTTATTAATTTGATCATAAATCTATAACTTAAAACTCGTTTTCTTATTGTACTCAAACAAAACAAACAAGTGAAACAGTGCTGCAAGATTACTTTTTTCGAAAAATCGTTATGGAATGGTCTTAAGAAAAAATCGCCAATATAAAAAAACGGCAACAAGTGGCCTTGACTAATATACCCTGAATCTATTGAATTCTAGATAAATCTAATCATACGAAATAAAGTATTTTTGCGCACTTTATTATTCTCATAAAGTAGAGAGTACAATAACTCGAAATAACGTACAGTAATTTATTATAAAGTACGGGTGGCAAGCCTAGTTGCAACCAAACCAATCTCATAAAGTATTACACTCAACTGTAATAGTTCTATCTACAACTGAGATAATATCTGAAAGAACGTCGACAGAATGAGAGAACACACTTATTCATGTTTATCTTAAGGCCCAACCAGAGCAGCCGTTTTTGGTTATTTCTAACCAAAATTGGTAATTTTTTTTCAATGTGGAGATGCGAATTTTTTTTCTTTTTGGTTACTTTTTATCTAAAATAACAATACATACTTAATTGTCGCCAATTTGAATTTCAATACCAACATTTATAAGGAAGTTATGACATTAAAAGCTATTTTCGGGAGCAGTATTTGTATGGGAGCTATGGTCAAAAATGGATTACAATCAAATAAATGCGGACCAAATAGCAACATATAAAGATGGTTCATTGACCACAAAGACTATATTCCGGAAAGAAGCTTGTTTACACTTTTTTGCTCCTAGTCCTTGTATCTTATTGTGCCGAAGAGGGGAAACAACATTTCATTTGGTTTCCGAGATATAGCCGTGGAAAAATTCCATGTTCTTCGAAAAAATCAAGTTTTTAGCCAAGTAAAATTTAGTCCATAAAATCCCTATAATATCACTAACCACGTGTCAAAATGGTATACCGTCCTGGTGGTTCCAGTGAAATGCGCATAGAAACAGCTTATCCTTCAACAATAAATTTCAGTATTTTTTATCAATTATTTAAAAAAGGGAATTAAGCACAACAAACAAAATCTTTTAATTTGTTTAAAATGTTTATTACAGTCAAAATGGTATACCGTCCTGGTGGTTCCAGTGAAATGCGCATAGAAACAGCTTATCCTTCAACAATAAATTTCAGTATTTTTTATCAATTATTTAAAAAAGGGAATTAAGCACAACAAACAAAATCTTTTAATTTGTTTAAAATGTTGAATCTTTTGAAACAACTGTATGTAGGTCTATGGTCTGAGCTCTAAACACTTGTAATAAAACTTCCTTGCCATTGTTGCTAATTGCCAACGTGCAGCCATGTTATATAAAAGGTATAATAATAATCATAAAATAACGTTTATAAACTACCAAAATCGTTTTTTATATTAAACTTTTAGTTTTAGAATAATAAAAAATCATAATAATTCTAATACCGAAGAACAGAATATAAATTACAGTGCACTCGCGATAATATGTACTCCATAATATATGAACACTTGTATTTTTCCATTGAGTAGTCTAAACTTTTTTGAACTTTTACAAAAGCTTTAAAATATGAACAACTTATTTTTGTATTTTTAACGGATTTTATCTACCTACAGCGTGGTAAATAAAATGCCTTACATACACGATTTAGTTAGTTATCTTATTCAGCTGGGATTCCATTTTCATCTTTAAATATAATCAAACGTTTTTAACTTTAAAAGAAAAATCTAAAATGTTAGAACTTTTAAAAAAAGGTGCAAGTCTTACTAATTTAGCGAATAAATTTGGTGTGAAAAAATTTACAAAATGGGAAGAAAATAAAAATGCAAAATTTTAATGTGCTTACAATACGTTTATATCACTTTGAAAAAGAAAAACGTGCGGCCTTTTGAGTACCCAAAAATGGAAAATGTATTACTGTAATGAGTGAGGGGTGGCAGGATCACCATGTAATGTGTGAGGATCGGTAGGATCTCTATGTAATGTATTGTGTGTTTGATTTAAAGTGATTTGGTCCCTATAGCCCTTGGTTATTTTAAATAGCTGTCAGGGTTTCAGCTGTTAACTAAGGCGTTCAAAAGAACTGCCGAATTATTGGTGAGTCTTTCAATTAAACACAAGGCAGGTTGTTGCCGATATTGTATTGTAATTTCAAGTCTACTTTATTTTGGATTTACATGCACTTAAATACTATACATGAATTTTTAACTTAGCCTTTCTTACTTATTCTACTTATCGATAAAGTTCTAGTTGTCTTTGTCGATATTATGGACATATGCATAATTACCCTGATTACAATTGCTTTGACTAATAGGAATATTTGTGGTTACACTCATTCCTATTTGTCACTCAATTTACAATTCTTATTGAGTAGAATTGTTCGTTTGTTTTTATCATACTCATACCCCAATTAACTTGCATTCCAATCAATGTGTGTCGATTGGTAAATGCCGTTATTTGATCTTGCATAATTACCCTACTCTATTTAGGTTGGTATGTATAGATTTAAGAGTAGTTTAAGGGTAGGCGGTGGCAACTTATGAGGTACACTACATTACATATACCGATGGTTTTTGAATATGAGAGAAAAAATAGCACTATTAGCGGACATATCGCATAATTTTTTTTCTTCTTAAAAAATTAATAAATGTTTAAAGCCAATAAACAATAAATAAAAAATTTAGCAAACAAAACTTTTATCTTAATCGTAAAAACATTTTCAAAGGGAAATTAGAAGTCATTCGCAAATATGAACAATCTTGAAAAAGTGAACTGGCTTGGTTTTAATTAATTCATATTAACGCGAGTGCACTGTATTCAAATAATTCTTGTTGCATCAAACTATTTGGGCATCATGTGTCAAATTTTAAATTTATTTCATAAAAAATCCGAAATTATTTTATTCAACAAGTTTTATTGAAATGTATTTTATTTTTATCTCTTGAATTGTTTTTTCTAACTAATTTGTGTGCTTTTCTATTGATTTGAATAGATTTTTATAATATTAATTTGAACAAAATAAATTGAAATAATAATAAATTTGGCTTCTAAGAGAAAAAATGAAATTTAAAAAATATTATTGTAAATTATTTAAAACTGAATTAAGTTTTATTTTAAGAAGTATTTAATAATTTTAACATATTTTAATTTTTGCAAAACAGTTACAAATTGTTAATAATTAATTTTGAGCCAATATTTAGAAGAAAATAATTTGCAATAAACAGCTATGATATATACTATTGTACATTGTTTTAAATAAAAAGAAAATATTTTGTATTAATACGGAAATGAAATGTATTTTAAATACACGTCTTAAATGTATTTTGTATTTTGAATCACGACTTATGCTAGGAACACAACTGGGACGAACGACGAATTTCGCCCAACCCGACGAATTTTTCCGTAAAAAATCGCTGAGTAAATTCGTCGTATGAAGCACAATAGCGACGAATAGCTGGCAGCTTTTATAATTGAGAAAGTTGATTACTGTTTGTGCAAAGAGAGAGAAATAGTGTGACCATATTCAAAAAATAATGCTTAAAAATAAAAACAAAATCAAAAACACAACTGAAAACTATTTTTATAGCCAAATACTTTGTATACTTATTTTATGTGTTACACAATAAAAAAAAACAATTATTAAAGTAAAAAGTAACTTTATTTACTAAACTACTTCTTAACTAAAACCAAACATGGTCACCTAGTACTGATTTGTTCGTCGTTCGCCGGCGTATAAAATAGAATTAAATCTATTTGAAGTTCGCCGCGTCTGGCGAATTTTAGCCGGCGCCCTGATTGTGTGCATTTTCATATACACAAACGTCTTTTATTTTTGGCGACGAATATTCGCGGCCAAAAATTCGTCGTTCGCCCCAGTTGTGTTCCTAGCATTAAATGTATTTTATATTACAACTACATCAATTAAGCCGTCCACTGGCAAACAGCAATTATGTACAAGCCGTCATTTTGTTTATTTTTTTTAATGCCTCTCTAAAGCCTATAGTACACGGCATGTAAAAAGCCATATGCGCATGTAGTTCTGACGTAATTTTGACGTCATCACACAACACGCAATGTTTATTGTGGCTTTGCATTGACGTCAAAATTACGTCAGAACTACATGCGCATGTGGCTTTTTACATTCCGTGTACTATAGGCTTAAGTCATTATCAATCTTGTTCAAAACTCAGTAAGTTTCGCGCAATTTCTGGTTAAATATTCAATACTCCTGCAAAACTCTTTATATGGATTGGCATTTCCATTTTAAAAACTGTTTTAATAAATTTTCTCACAATTTTGGTTTTTTACTTAGAGCTGTTTGCAGGTGGACTACTCAACTCATGTATTTTGCCCAATTCTGCCTGCACTAAAAACACTAGTCTGCAAAAAAAACCCAAAAGTTTCGATCCTTTAAATAAAAATATGTGGACTATAAAAATTTTAAAGCGCTGTATTAAAATCCGTTTTCAGTTTTTTTTTCTATGGGGCTCAGATTTTTTATGGACTCGACTAATATTTCGCCCAAAATAAGGCAGTTTTGCTAATCGGACAACTCATTCGCTAGTTTTAATGAAATGTATAAGCATAACCGCTAGGGTATTCATTCTGTTAACCGTTAATCGGTTCACCGCTTAATTACTAGCCCATTAACTGATCAGTTAATTTAAATTTCGCTATTTTCGATTAACGATTAAACCGATTAATTTCAGTTTGTTAACCTGTTCACCGATTTAACAAAATTTTTAATATTTTGTGGTATTATAAAATATTTCTTGTTTTTTTAATTATTTGTTTCGTCACATATACAAAAGGTATGTGTTCAGAAAATATTTGTTCATACAAAGAAGGTTTCAGTGATCTCCATTTTAAGAAAGTGTTTGCTGTCAACAGCTTTTTGTTTCACGTACTTTTTATATGTATGTCTTTAGTTATTTGTTTCTTCTCATATCTACTCATATCAATCTTTTAACGGAATTAACCGAAACAATTAGAAGTGTTAAAAGTTTTAAAAAATTAAAACAGGACTTAAATGGCATAATGAAAGATTTTATATGTTTAGAGAAATCCAGGAAAATGACTGTGAAATTAAATATTCCGTAATATGGGTTGCTTTAGATTTCTCAAACATCTACGATAAGTGAAAGAATTTTTTCCAAGTCAAGTTTTATTAAAACTAAATAAATAAATCGCTTAAATCCTACCGCCCTAAGTTAAAAAAAAAATAAAACAGGTTAATAAAGGGTTAATGAAACGGATTTTCATATATTTTATAGCTTAGGCCGTAAACATTTAAGACAAATTATTTTTCGATAAGATTATTTTAAAAGATCTCTTTAAACTATTGAAATAACTAATAAAATGATCAAACATTCTATTTTTAGTTAATGCATAACATGTACTAATCACAAAATATAATTTACATATTTATGAATTATTTTTTTGTTTGCCCGTTTTGGTTCAAGAATTGTTATGCTTGTTATGTTATTGTTTTTTTTTCTATAAAACTTCAAATAATAAATAATTTATGTATTTTTACATACTGAAACTACTTAATTTATAAAAAAAACTTTATTAATCGGGTAACCGATCAATAAAAAAATTAACCGATTATTACCCGATTAAAGCAAAAAATTAATCAAGAGATTAACCGATTAAAGCAAAAGCCCTATTAAATGAATACCCTAATAACCGCTTTTTTCGTGCGAAATATTAGTAGAGCCCATTAAAAAACATGAACCCGCTAGATAAAAACTGAAAACGTATTTAAATTTCGCGCTTTAAAATTTGTATATTCCATATATTTTTATTTTGCTGCAGACTAGTGTAATTAACGAAATAAATAAATGAAATGCAAGACAAAAAAGCAAATACTTACTTTGAGGTTTTTTTGCACCGTTGATATTTATTGCCGTATTCAACATGTTTCCAATTTTGGTAAAACTAGACTGTCGCATAAATGTGTTGTGACGTGGTGGTAATGGTGGTGGGGATGCTGGTGGGGGCGGCTCCGGTTCAGGTACAGGACTTTGTCTGCCCCAACGACCCATTTTGAAAGTTTTAGAGGAATTATTTGTCTTGCTGCTGTTATCACTGCAGCTGTTAGTGTTGTTGTTTTTATGATTATTATTAATAATGCTGCTGGTGTTGTTATTTGAAAAATTTAATTTGTTGTTGGCCGCAATGTTGATAGTTTCTATAAAAAAACGAAAAATTAGAAAATTGTATAATTTAGTTTTGTTGCATTTAATTGAATTAATAACTTGGTTTTAGTTCCTTAAAAAATGTCTATTTAGTTAAAAAAAAAATTTTTTTATAACCGAATAATTTTATATATTTATCTATATACACATATAGAAAACTGTTTAAGGCGAGACAAAATTTAAATTTTTAATGCTTTTAATTAGGTAAGTAACAAATACCGATAGCGACACCACTATATCGGTGATACCTCATATTTTCGATATATCGGTATAGGCGATACTTTGCTCTCGATTATTTATTTTTGGAGTATTTTTTAACATCTAATTAAATTTTCTTTACTTATGACACAGAAAAAGTTATAAGTAGTTTTTTATCAATTAAAACAATTGCTAAAAAAGTATTTCAATTTAATTAATGTGATAATTGAATCAATTATTTTTTTTTAGTTGAAAGAAAATAAAAATATAATTCTGATTTAATTAACATTTAAGTTATTTTGAAATAAATGTTTGATTACAATATTAATTAAATATGAAAAAAATCTTAATTGATTTTTTCGTTTAAAATAAAATAATTTAAACTTTTAGAATTGTTGTTGGGAATTGTCAAAACCTGAGCTATATTTAATTAAATCAATTAACACATTGTTTGAAACGGCAAAGTTTTTTGATCATTTTTTTAATCAAAATTAAAAAAATCATTTATTGAAAAAATATTCACCATTTAAAATTTTTAGTAATCAATATAATCATCAATTGTCTCTAATCACCAAATTTATATCAGCTTCTATGAATTTGATATAAATTCGGTGATTAGAGATAATTTTTAGACCCTAATCATGTAAAACCCAACGCAACGCCAAAGAATAACATTGAAAGCACAAACAATGTCATAAATTTCATGTACCGTTTTATAATTTATTTTCAACGCCACAAGCTATGCAGCGTTTGAAATTTTAAAACGCAATGTGAATTTCTGTAGAAAGCAACAACAAAATTACAAAATATTTATGACATTGTTTGTGCTTTCAATGTTATTCTTTGGCGTTGCGTTGCGTTTTACATGATTAGGACCTAATTTTTTCTGTGTACCAACTAAGAGAAATAACACATAAAAAAGCAGAACATAAAATTAAAACAGAGTAATGAAATTGTGACATATAACATAAGAATAACGGAAATGGATAATAATCCAAAAATTTTGCGGCTGACTTAGCATAACCTATAAATAAAAGATTTTAGGCCTTAGGAAAAAATTAAACTATTGCTTATCTACAATTCTAGACCTTCGATACAAAGATCGAATATTTCATAGACAATCGATTTCAACCATACCGAAAACCGTCTTACACGTCTCTGCATTTCGAAAGTATTGCAAACACGGTCACCCCTACAGGTGATACAAGTTCTGATAAGTCAAAGAACTGGCCTTTGAAGCGTTTGTGAAAAATTTAAAAGAAAATCCGAGGAGAATGAGCCTTTTTGCTTCTTTTGCTGTGATTCTGCTAAAGAAGAAGTCGAAAAATACCTCTAGATCTTCTAATATTACTTGATTACGGCGCTTATGACATGTTATACCCAACCTTAAAAAATAGCGCAGAAATTCGTAAGTTTTTAAATTAGTTCTGCCGCATCTAAAAGACTTTTTCACTGCAGGTTCAAACGGACTTGCAAAATCGTCTATCTCCGCAAAAGTTGAGAATACTTTGTTTTTTTTTTTTTTAAACAAAAATCTTATTAATGTCAACTTTAAATATTAATAATTAAATTCTTACGCTGTTATTTTTGTAAAAACAACATGAAAACATGTTTAAAAATTTGTGTTCACGTTTGATGAGTATTTGTTACTTATTTTAAGAATGTGTACTTAGTTAAAGCTTTTTCTACTTGATTTAAGCATTTTATATTTATTTTAAAAAAATCCAGGGTAAGTTTTGGTTACCAGTGACAATAATATGGTTAAATTAAACATAATATGTTGCAAAATTTTCGTTAAACATAGTTTTGTTGAAGGTGACCATATTGAAAAATGTTTAATCTCTGGGTGTACTCATAAGGACCCAGAATATATATACTTTCTAGGCTCTAGTATCAAAATTGGAGACCATATTGAAAAATGTTTAATCTCTGGGTGTACTCATAAGGACCCAGAATATATATACTTTTTAGGCTCTAGTATCAAAATTGGAGAAATTACAAACGGAATGATAAACTTATATGTACTTTTTTTCGATAAAGGTTATAAAAAGGTCTTACATTTTTACGCTATTTGAATTGAGACCCCTCATCAATAACCCGTCTGTTTCTGTAAGTTCTAGGGGTCATTGTAACTTCAGTAGCCAACTTTTTTAAATTTTATAAGTTAACTCAATTTTATTGTTCAGGTGTTGCCTGAGTCTATATTTGTATAATAAAACTTTTACTGATTATGATTTCTCATTATTACTTCAATTACTTATAAATTTCCACGAAATTGTTTATTTGGTATGAATATTTATTATCATAAAATAAATGCCTGCGTTAATTTTTTCTGTTTTTTTTTTTTTCAATCACAGTTAATAACTGTGTAAATATTTAAAATCAAGAAACGTCGTTGTATTTAGATTAGAGTTTTTTCTCGCACATTTTCGATTCACTTGAAAGCGGGAAATATTCCCAGGATCCCGGGATTGCCGCCCAATTTTTTTTATTTACCAAATTTGCCAATGAAACTAATAGATAACAAGTAGATAACAAAAATGGAAAAATTTAAGATTAAATTTATTTTAAGACACTTATCAGAGCTCATTCTGTGGATAGGATTAACATTTGAAATTAGACCAAAAATATTGAAGCCTTAAGCTACGATCACACTTGGCAAATATTTAAAGAAAAAAAAAAACGGGACCAGCAGGCAGTCTTAAATATAATTTCCTTTAATTCCTTTAATTTATTTTGTTTATATTACCACATCTTACATAAAACATTTTTTTGCCATGTCTAGCAGTATAATGAGTTTTATTTTGTGATATTAAGACCATGGTAAATCTCACTAACTTTTAACAAAAGTAATGGTTATGCTTATTTGGTCAAAGTTTTAATAAGTGTGACCATAGCCTTAGGGATATATAATTTCTGGTAGGGTGAATAGGAACTGAAAATTCAACACACAATTATAACAATTCCAATGTCAAATTAACATGGCGAAATGTTGATAGAAAATCATAGTAAACTTCTGCAAAAGTACGGACCAATGCGAATTCAACAAGGTAAACTTTTTAGAGCAGCTGTACGTCAGCTGTTAAATCCAATTTGTCAAAAAAAAATTCAGTTTTAATTTTTTGTTTCAATTTTTATTAAGGCAAATAATTACATTGAGAGCACAAAGACGGTACATGAATTTCTGTAGAAAGCAACAACAAAATGACAAAATATTTATAAAATTTTTCTTGCTTTCAATGTAATTGCGTTTTACGTTATTAGGGCCCTAATTGTCAACGTTAAATTTTTTTTAAGAAAGTTGTGATAAAAAAATCTAAAGCAAATTAAATTAAAAATAGAAAAACCAATAAATAGAAGCACAATGCTATATTCGAATTTGGTGATAATATTTTATGTAAGTTACTATTTTGTTTATCCGTAATCGGCGCTAGTTTTATATCTCGTTTAGGTAGTGCTATAGCATCCTAAAGATGTTATACGTTCCCGCCTTATTATGAATCAACGACATGGCATTTCCGGGTTTTCTGGCTTTATAAAAAAGTTTTATACCCACTGGGTACGCAGGACCCATTATAATCTAAGAGCAATTAAAGAAATATTAATACAAAATATAACACTCGGTTTAATATTTGCTCTCATCCTCACAATTGAAAACATTTAGTACAAACTAAAACGAAAACACCTCATTAGTAAAATCAGAAAAGTTTTTACCTTTTAAGACTTATCCAAACTCATCATCATCGCCTAATGCCTTTTGCTCATTCTCCACTTATTTTTTTGTTTTTTATATTACACCGTTAAATTTAATAATGATCTTAAGTTTAAACAAAATGTGCAAGAATGAAAAGGTTGTTCCTTTTATTTTACTGCTAACTTAAATATTTTGATTTTGTTACCCTTGAAAAGAAAAATGTTTGACTAACTGTCCTTGGGTCCTTGAGTAATTCTTAACCGATTTAGTCGTGTCCGTCAGTTCAAACCACTCCCACGTTAGAACAACTCAAAAGAAAAATCAATATTGGTGTCAAATTCTTTCTACTTCTTCTAAGCATTTTGGAATTAAAAGCCAGTACAATCGTCTTAGTAGGGAAAGAGTTATTAAACCAAATGTGGAACAACCTCCCTAAACAATTTATATTTTATTTACAAAAACCAACAAAAATTATGACAAAATGCACAGATTTTCATTAAAACCTCAAAAGCACAAAATTCAAAATATAAAAAAGATCCATAAAATTTTGTTAAGATCGGTTCATAATTTGCCATATCGATGCCTTACTTTCTTAACCTCGTATCTTAAAAAAATACGGTTTGGACTTTTTCATATAAAACGATTGTTTTTTTTGTGTTCTATTGAAATAATAAGTCCAAACCGTATATTTTTAAGATACGAGGTTGAGAAAGTAAGGCATCGATATGCCCCATATAAAGCCCACTATCAGAAAATACTAAAACCGTAACGAATAATGGCACTGGAGTCAAACTTAGTCCGTAATAGTTCCGTACGATTCGAAGCCACTTCGCTTAATTTCGTAAAGATCGGTCCATGATTAATCATATTAAGTCCACTCTGGATAATCATTAAAATACTATTATTAAATACTAAACCCCATATTCCTAAAAAATATTTTTGATTAATAAAAGGTTTATGAAACAAATTTTCATAGTTTCAGTTTGTTTTATCGAAAATAAAAATAGGGAATTAAGCACAACAAATAAAATCTTTGAATAAATAATTGTATTACCAAAAACAACTTTGATAATTAAGCCCGTTACACATATAGATATTGTGGTAAAGTTTGGCCCAATTTAGCTTTATATGGCTAGAAATAACACGTCCAATTTTCTGACAATCGTTCCATAATTCACTATTTCTCCAATATAAAGCAGACTTGTAAAAAGCTGTTTATATTGAAATTTCGTCTTATTTAAGGTTTTAATAGCAGAAATTAATCAACATAATTTTGTGTTGATTGATTTATAATTTACCATGGGTCAAATATATTTTCCCCTCTTAAAAATTATTTTAATGCGGATAAAATTGTTACCAATCATGATATATTTTTTTTACGTTTTTTAAGACTAGAAATTCAATTGTAATAATGCTGACGTCAGTTTTTATAAACATTGGTTAAGAATTTATTGATCTCATACAGAGCCCACTCCTGAAATATTCTTACTGTTGGTGGAGGCTATCAAATATTTCGCAAAGCCAAATACAGCACTCTTACTTGTTTGGTAATCAGAAGAGGCTTCGTTTGATCTTAATATTCCAAAACTGGTTTACTGTTTATTAACTGGAAACAATCAATTTTGTGTAAAACTTTTATTCAAATTGATTACAAAGTATAATCACTTTTTTTTTAGTTATCAAAAACACAAATTTAAATATAAAAAAGAATCAATAACATTTTGTTTTTGTTTACGTTTAAATCACACTTTTTGTAAACAACTATTATGGCAAATTGGATTTGATACACTAACAAAATTCCTGTTATTTTTGTAAGAGTTGTTATTGTTGTAGCGACGAGTATTACTTGTTGAATTCGCCTTGTTATGGACTTTATTTAAAATTATCACTGTTTCATATTAATTTTAAATGAAAAATTGTTCAATATTGAATCCATAAAATCCTGTTTTAGGTGTTTTGTGTGGAAACAACAACAACACTACAAGAGGAAAAACATTATTTTTATATTTTCATGTTTAAAATAATTTATAAAAAGAACAAAGTTCCCGTATTCTTTTTGTTATAATTATTTAGTTATATTATTTATGTGTAGTTTATAGAACACGAGCGCCTTACTCGTCCGTTCAAATAACATTTAAAACAAAAACAAATTTCGAAATTTTGTTTTTATTTTTAATGAAAGTTGAACGGACGAGTAAGGCGCCCGTGTTCTATAAACACCACATTAGTTATAGTTAGTCAAAGTATAATGATATCGGACCATTATGCTGGTTCCTTATAATTAAGAGTTCTTCTGTAAAGAAAGGGAAATACAACAAAAGTGAAACATGTGTAACAGGATAATAATTTCCTTAATTTTTCTCTAATTATTCTCTTACTTTCTGGGTCATGGGGTAAGTATTTTAAATTATTCCAAAATAAACACATACAGTCAATCAATAAAGTTTAGGCACATCATGTCTTTCAAAAGAGACTGGTCCATTACCTTTACATCTGTTTAGATATTTTACAATGTTTCTGACACTAGTTTATGGCCTCTTTTTTTAAGTTAAGCGGATGTAAAGGTATTGACAGATATCTTTTGAGACATTTTGTGCCTTAACTTTTTTGACTGACTGAATGTTTTCTCTGAAGCTTCTTCTCACTGTTATTTCACACTCAAATTAAATTGATTCTACATGAAATTCACGTTTTTTCAACTTCAAATAACTTTCATTCAACGTGATTTGTTGTGTTATTTTAATAACAATGTCATTTTGCTCTAACATTACTGGGATGTCAAATTAACGTGAATGGTAATTACATATTCTAAAGGAAAAAATGCTGTTCGCAAGTTATCGTAAAATCATGTAAAATTAACATGAAATATTAATATGAAGCAAAATCATTACCGAAAAATGTAACATCAACCTTGTTTTCGACGATTTTGCATTGATTTTTCTGTGTTTAGGAGTCCTAAAGCAATTTCATCGTTTAACAAATTCAGCATGAAGGAGAATTCAATTAACCGTATTTTATAACATATTTATCTTTTAACTGTCCCCCTTATCCCTTATCAGCAGTGGCACTAAGTTCGGTATACTAAGTTCGTCAATCCGTGTGGATCTTTTTTAATATTCTTCTGAGACCCCATACAGTATAAAGATATGTGCGAGTATATTCTGGCTCCCTTAGTAATTCTAATTCGGTTAAGCCATGACTGCTAAATTTCGAACGACTGAGCATTAAAGAATAATTTGGAAATTAAATTGTTACCAGTTCTCCCAAGCAGTTTGGGATTGAAATCCATCCGAATCGGTTCAGTAACACTGCAATTACACGTTCAAGTTTTTCTTGATAGTCTTTAACATATACTGTTTGTCAAAATTTACCAAAATTTAAAGCTTTGACGTAGGCTGCACAAAATGCTTAAGCATTTTAGCTTTCAAGATGTCATCAAGAAAACAATGTATAAAGACAATAAAAAAAAATAAATTGGTGGCGGAATGTACCGATTTAATTTCAACAAATTCGCACATTTTGTAAATATCGATCCATAATTTACCTTAGGACCCATATATAGAACATTCTCAGAGATAAGTTAAATAAGCCTTAAACAGCAACAAATATGCACAACTAAAGGCATGAGTCCTACATAAATTTATTCGAAATTACACCACTTTATTTCGTGAAGATCGAGTCATAATTTATCATATGACCCATATAAAACTGCATTATTTTAACCTGCTATACTCTTGTATTTTTTTGATTAATTAAAAACAAACAAATGTATGGAATGCGATTTTACATATATATTAAATAAAAAGACAGAAACTTAAAATATATTTACAAGTATATCGCACTGGTTCCTCAAAAGAGAGTCAACTCAAATTTTACATATTTTCAGTAGAGCCAAAAACAGTTTTTTTTTAAATATTTACAATTAACGTTGAAAACAATTATGGCATTGTAAAGAAAAACGCATAAGAAGTTCACAACGGTAGTTGTTTTTGTAATTTTTTCAGGAATTATCGAAAAATAACAAGTTTTTTGAGTTGTTCCCCTTTATGTAAAATTTGTTCATTTATATAGTGGTGTAATTTCATAAATATAGAAACAAAACGAAATATAACAGCACAATTAACTTTCCTATAACAACTAAAAAGAGGCAACACAAAATAGAACATCATCAAAGTAAAACGTTGTGACATAAACACTAGCACAACTTAAAATATTTCTCCTTAAGCCTCTAGTACACGGCATGTAAAAAGCCACATGCGCATGTGGTTCTGACGTAATTTTGACGTCAATGCAAAGCCACAATAAGCATTGCGTGTTGTGTGATGACGTCAAAATTACGTCAGAACCACATGCGCATGTGGCTTTTTACATGCCGTGTACTAGAGGCTTTAGTTGAAAAAAAAACTGATAAGACTTCAACTTATAATTAGGAATAACTCAAAATATTTCTCTTTAGTTGACTCTGGGGAAGCTACTTTTATATCAAGAAGAGGGATACAACTGTATTTTTTTGGCAAAATAGTAGACAAAATATGTAAGATTTTTACAGTGGGTAGATATGCATCGATTTCTTGCGAAAAGTGAAAATTGAAAAATTTTGAGTTGACTCCCTTTCAAGGAACCAGTGCGATATGTGAAATGTCTGAAGTGTACAGCAACGTATTCCTGCTAATTAAAAAGAAATAGCGATATTACGAAAGTGCATGCGTAAAATTTACGAATATTATCTTTCTAGGGTTAATATTATTGCTGTTAAATTTAGCCCATTGTAGTTTGCTAAGACTAGAAATAAAATTTCTTGAAGATAGGTCTATCTATAATTTACCATAGGCGCTTTATAAAGCCCATTTTGGAAAATCCGCTCAATAAGCCTTAAACCGCAACAAATATTGATATTGTAGTAACATTTTGTTGCATAAAACCACTAAACCCACAAGTCCCACATAGATTTACTAAAGTTTAAATGTCCCGCGAGCTCTGCAACTAATTCTCGGGAAAGTGGCAATTGAAAACAATTGAATTTCCCAGAAATTCCCGGGACGGGAAATCCCGCGAACAAACTCTAATTTAGATAAATTAATTCGATTAACTTCAAAAATTCTTGAAGACATCTGGAGTAAGTAGTGACAAATGATAAAGTTAAACCCCCTTAGTTACAAAGAAAGCAGGTTTATTAAAGGTTTATGAAACTGATTTTCTATAAAAGTATTAATTTATATTATTGATTAATTTAATTATTATCTACTAACGAAATTAAATATTTTATTTAACGGTTAATTAATATAATATGGTTTTAGTACACATTTGAATTCTACTCAAGGTAAAATAAATCAAAATCGTTTGTTTAAGATATGAACGAGAGAAGCAGACAGAATAACAACTGGAACAGAATTTTCTTTCGCAAGTTTCAATAAAATTAAAATCGAAACGACTTGGAGAAAAACATAAGAATTTTATCAAATCTGGTGACTTTATAGCCTCGTTAGTAATTACAATAATTAGGCAAAGTTCATACTATTTCTATTAAAAACAGAAATTTGCATTAAAAATACGCTTTTGCATATTACTGAAGTTTTTCCACAAAAAAAAAATAACTTTTGTTTTATCTTGCATAAATTTGCATGTTACGCAGGTTGGCAGCGAAAGAGTCTGCTTTTAAGTCAATCTTTTGCAATTACAAAATAATAATATATTGGTCCTTTTCTTGCATGTGCTATTTCTTATATTGATATATTTAACAAGAACTAAAATAAACTGCATCAGGTTACTGGCCTGCTCATCGATTTTGAACGAAGATTTCGTTCGCTTAACTTTTATGTAAAACCAAAAACCTTATTTTATAATTTGTTTTAAATGTAAGTTAAGCGAACGAAATCTTAGTTCGGAAATATATGAATAGGTAATAAGCAGGGAAACCAGAAATATGCATTAAAAACAAGTTTCAGTAGAAACTCGAAAATATGCTCTGAAAATTGTTAAAAATACGCCCCGAAAAAAATCAAAAATTGCTCATTTAGAAACAAAATATTCAACAATTTAAAAACATTTGCATTTAAAAAAAAAACCTTTCTTAAATTTTAATCGGTAAAGCCCAAACCAGTGATGCAACATGTGGCACAATTGCGCCATTTGTGGCACTTTTGAATGTTTGATGGCCAATCTACTTTGGTCCTTTCAGATCAGAATTTAACTTACTACTGTAAAGCGCTCAATACATTTTCAGTGTTTCGAACCTACTTTTATTTACGAAATTGTTTTGTTTGTTCTGGGCCAAATAAACCACACAAGCGGCTGGATCTATGATATAAAAATACATATGAAACTTGTTTTTACAAAATAAAAAAATTTAAAATATTCGCAAAACGTCGTTGTTGTTGCCAAACCGCTTGTGTAGTTTACTTGGCCCTTAAAAGTAAGAACTTGCAAATATGTCTTGTTTTAAATCAAAATTCTTTTAACTAAATATCAAAAAAAAAAAAAAACAAAGTAGACTGTCTAATGGTAAAAATGCTTGATACATACCATGATGAAATAAGCAGGTGGCATTACTACGCCAGATGACGATTTTTTGCTCTTGTATTGTTTGTCTAGTCTTATGTCAAAGTTTTGTTTATGCTAACAAAAAGTCCACGTTTTGTGCTGTGATTATCGTATTGTATTAAAATTTTTGATTATTTAAATTAAAATTAAATAAGATAGTAACCATAGTGAAATAAAAATTGGCTAAAAATTAATTTATTTCATTGCGTTCAGCATGATTTTAGTTTAATATAATTTTTGACGTATGCGCAGACTTATTTTTCATTTTTGTTGTAATGTTGTATTTGTTGCCGTAGCGCTCTGCCACCTACTTATTCCACCATGATACATACATTAAGTTTTCTATTGAAGAAAAAAAATGTATGTTGCTTTTGAGCAATGGTATTTGTGAAACATAAAGTCGAAGTATTAAAATGAAACAAAAATTTACAAAAATTTAAACAATGTGAATTTGTGTTCTCTTTTCTTAATAAAAAAAAAAACACATGTACTATATTACTATGTATTACTGTTGGCTTTATTTAACTACAAACATTATAACCAAATATATTAAAAAGATTGTTGGCCCTATCAAAGGTATTTTGGCTCTTTTAAATCTTCAATTTGGCCCAAAACAAAAAAAAAACCCAAAATGCATCACTGGCCCAAACGCCAGACGAATTTTTGAGATTTTAACCAATTTGGAAACGAAGGGCAGGGATAGGCTTACAAAAACAAACTTATGTTGTGAGGTTTAAATTCATATGAGAGTTATTTGTGGTGAATATAATCTAGATATTAACATACATACGAGATTTTTTTGACTTAAAGGGTTTTCAGGGACGGTCGCTAAATTGTTTATTAATGTTAATATTTAAAAGGAAGTTAAAACTATTTATAGATGAGAGCTTTGGGCAAATGCGAGCCGATTCGAAAACAACTTAATTTGCAGTTAAATATTTTTGCGTCGAATTTGATCTACCAACATAATTATATGGTTTACGGACACAAAAGTCTAATTTGGAAAAAAGTTTTTATAGTTTATATGTGAAATTATAGACCGATTCTCACCATTAACATAGACTTCGTCCTAAGAACAATTGAAATATATTTACCAAATTTGATAAAAATGTTCTACAAAATTGCAACTTGTACTTTGCACACAAAGTCATCATGGACAGACAACCAGCCAGACGGACGGATGGACATCGTTAGATCGCTTTAAAAAGTGATTCTGAGTCGGTCGGTTTACTAAAGGATTGGTCCAGATTTCTAAGTGTTACATCGCCAAAAATTTATTAAAGTGCTTTTTCCATAATTTTTGCCTGTACAATTTGAAAGTTTAAAATAACATTCATCTTTAATGAGAACCTTCTTTGGCTTACAATTTTAGAGTGAAAATTAAATGTAGATGACAAAATGAAATGTAGATGACGAACTTAAAGCAAATCGTTGGGTATACAGATAGATATTTAAAACATAAAAAGCAGAATTTTGAAAAAAATTATATTTTCTGCGAAAGCTCTTGTAAGCATCTAAGAAAATTTTAAATCAATATATGCCTCAAAAAGGCAAAATATGCGCTTTAAACTTAAAAAATGCTGCAAAAATGCTAAAGGGTAAACTTTGCACTAACAAATCGATGCCAAAATTCATTACAAACTCTAAAACGGATAAATTTATTGCTTCTGCCTTCATTGGTCGCACAAGGAACACATGCAATTGCATATTTATGGTTTCCCTGATAATACCTTTAACACATTCAACAAAAAAAATGTATTCTTACTTAGGACCGTATAAATTGTGGATAAGAGTAAGTTAAAAGTTTTGGTCCTTTTTTTTATATTTTATATACGAAACAAAGAAAAATAAGCGTAAATAATAAAAAAGGGAAATAAATTCAAAATGTTTAAAGTCTCCAAAAAACCCCCGATTTTTTTTAAATCCCCAAAAAAATCCTCAATCCACAAAAGTCTTTCTGACTTGATGTTAAATTTTCAATATATTTTACGGTTTATTGTGACAATCGAAAATCATTTCAATGTGAAAACTTAAAAAAAAACATGGGATTATATTTTGTAATAAGCATTTGATTAAATAAATCTAATTATAAATTATTAGTTTGTGTATTTTCGCGTCTATATTTTTTGCTTATTTTAAAGTTTTTTTTGGTATATTTGCATGCATATTTTAGACATTTTTGTGCATATTTCACTTGCCTCATAATAATGATTGTAGAAGTATTATGTTTTGTTAAGAATATACAAAAAAAAAAAAAAAATTATTAATATCTATTTCCACTTTCACTTAAATAAAAAAGATAAATTTTTAATTGTATTCGTTCAACGTTTCAAACTTATCAAGGTTACTTGGAACATAAATGCTTAAGCTTGATAAGAATTTTTAAACATCCAAAAGGGGTGGAAATCAGAGCTGTACCCATGTTCTGTAACTTTGGTAAGAACTTCTCGCATCGAAAAGATGTGAAACAAAATATTCCATCGTTTCTCGAAAAGTGTGAGAAAAGTGTGTCTGTAACTCATGTCGAAAACTATCAAAAGACTTTACGTCGTTACTTTATAAATGTCATAATATTCCACTCGAAGCCGATTATAAATTGCAGATGTTGAGAACGCCAGTCAAACATATCGTTGACGGCGACCAAAGTTGACTTAAATTGAAACATTTTCAACGTCGGCAGCGAAAAAACAACCGTCGGCTATACCAAAAAATGTAAAGTGCGATTTTAATGTTTGTTGATGAACAAATTGCTTTGAAAACATTCGTATATTTTTAAAAAAATTTTAAAAGCAAAATAAATAAACCATGTAAAACTCTGCCAAGAACAAAATACGTATATCTTCCGTGTTAATATTCATTGCATTTTGCATTTTTAATTTATTTTTTAATTTATAAAAATTTTTCTCACCCCATTTTTACGAGTGAGTTTATTTGACAGTTCCAAGCGGGAACTTTCTCACAAAAATTTTATGGGCACACTTTTTCAATAAATTGGCGAGAAATTTCCTTACGTAAAAGTAATTACTCGCCAAAAATGTCACAGACGCAGTTAAGTGAGAAAAACTGCTGTTTGTTTCAATTTATGACATTTTTGTTTCATTTCTTACATTTCAATCGAAAAGTTCGATGCGAGAGTTACAGAACATGGGCACTGATAAAGTTAATAATACAATGGCCCCTCTTTTGGAACTATGACTAATTTGGTACATTCAGAACAAAATCTGTGCCCTAAGGAAGAACGTTAATAATCTTAAATTTATATCAATGGCTGTTCAATATTTTTATAAAGTTTTAGGCAAATTACAAGTGTCCGACCCAGAGTTGCCATGTGTCAAGTTTTCCCTTTTTTGCGAGTTTTTTGAGATGCAAAGAAGTTTTAAATTTATATAAAGGTTTTTCAAGTTTTTTATAAATACATAATTTATATAATATTGGATGCAAATATTAAGTGCTTTTGTTTTCGAGATATACTGTTATATTGAGAATGGAGGAGGTTGCGCAACATATATAAGCGTAACTCAAAAACGGTTTAGTTTATTCAATAAACTAAAAAACCAAAATTCCGCAATAAACTAAACTTAAGGTTAAATTTTTGCAATCGTTTTAGAAATATAATTTTTTTTTTGGCAAAAAAATAATAATATTTTAATTTTTTAAAAAATAGGAAAATTCAGCTATGATTCTAATGACAAATGATGGAGCTGAAAAATAAAGTGGGATTGGTCATACATTTGACTCGTCCAGGAGCATCATGCAAGCTGCAGGGACCGAATTTAAGAATTTCATTACACCACCATATTTGTATGGAAGCCCTCCTTATGGTTGGTGATAAGGGGCAAGTAAGTATGTTTTGAGAAAATGTTAAGGACAAACTACTAACGTAGGTCGGTCATATATTTTTTCCCCTAGGGGCGACTCCTAGGCAGTTACGGGACTTTTTCTTCAATATGTACATAATGTTACGAAAGTAACTTCAGTGAAGAATAAGATTAATTTATTAGTAATTTTATTAGTTTAAAATGTTATTGTATTAGTTACGCATATTTCTAATGTAAAAAATCACTGTACAGAATTTTCTAGTACAAATGTAATGTTATGATTGTTATACATAGTTGTATAACATAATAGTGTTAAGATTATTTTTAACCCATAAAGTATGCTTTAGTTTATTGATGTATAAATCAATTTAAATGCAGCCACAGTGTTAATGCATAATGATATTAGCTGTAAGCTCGAATGGCACAGATATGTCGAAAATGTTACAGACATTTCGACAAGTCGAATGTTCTAGAGACACCTAGATGCCAGCGAACAGAGTATAAATACTCGCGTAGGTGGGCATCGATAATCAGTATTAGTACGAACATTTAAGTGTGTACATCGCAATTATAAGTGGTATAATTGACTAAGTTCTAAATAAAGTGGTGTGAATAGTTTATAGTACCAGCTATAAGTAAAGTGTTTTATTTATTTTATTAAAGTTGCAACAAAAGAACTCAAGAGGTTTATTATAAAGGAAATAAACCAAAAACATTATTGAAAAGGCAGTAACGTAACAATATATGTATATGAATTATACTCTTTTTACTTAGGGCCTTATTGTGTAAAACGCAACGCAACGCCGAAAATTTCATTGAAAGCAAAAACAAATTCAACAAAATTTTATAATTTTGTTGTTGCTTTCTACAGAAATTCATATTGTTTTTTAAAATTTTCAACGCCACAAAATTTGAAGTGTTTGAAATTGAAAATTTCAATATGAATTCATATAGATAGCAAAAACAAAATTATAAAATATTTTTGAATTTGTTTTTGCTTTCAATGAAATATTTGGCTTTGCGTTGCGTTTTACCCAACTAGACCCTTCATTTTATTGCGGAATTTCGGTTTTTTAATTTATTCAATAAATTAAGCCGTTTTTGAGTTACGCGAATATATGTTGCGCAGCCTCCTACATTTTCGAAATAACGGTATATCTCAAAAACAAGAGCTAGCAAAAAAATAAAAATGGTCAGAAACACTGGATTCAGCGGACCCGAATTAAGTTACAACGCAAGGAGGCCCGCTTGTCAGTTTTTCGCCTAACACAGTGTTATCGCCAAGAGCCGAAAGGTGCTGAAATCATCCACTGTGAGAGTTCTTTCGATTTTCTTGTACATTATTGGCTTGTTGCTCACAATAAAGACAACAAAAAGTCAGCTCTATATTTTGAAGAACTTATTGTATCAAAATGTGTTTTTGTTAAAATAAGGATAAAACAAAATTTATAATTATGAAACTCACCTTACCATCCCTGATGAAAGTGTCTCAGTCGAGTGTAATTTTATGCAGAACATTGTTAGGAATGCAGAGGAGAAAATTAAAAGAAATAAAATCTTTTTTTCTGGAAAAATATCTTCTATAAATTGTTGCACCCACAAACAATAAAAAGCGTCAATGACACTGTGAGTTCTTAGTATAAGTAAAATTACATTTTCTTACTCTTTTTTTCTTCTGTTTGTAAATGTGAATTACATGAAAACGAGCAATGAAAAAGAAGCCAATTAATTTCTAAATTGTTTATATGTACATTTCCCATTTTTATTTATTTTATACGTTTCTGTTGTACATATGTTTTAAACTTATTGAATCTTTGCATCAAACACTCAGTAGCAACACCTTCAGATTCCACCCAACATGCTGTCATCATGCTAAGTGTATGATTGTCTAGGAATCCTATTAGACCGTGTTGGAAAGTAATGTGCTTTAAGCTCGAGAAAGGAAAAATTGTTCGTTGTAATTGCATTTAAAGCTATAACCTATAACATCGGTAGTTTTTAGGTTTTAATCTTTTACTCGATAAAAAGAATATTTGTCTTTAAATCTAAAACGAATCCAATTAAATAGTAAGTCAAGTTATTAAAATACATTTTGTTCACATTTGCTCTTATGTATGGTTGTATATGTATGTATTTTTTCCACCTAATCTCTCTACTTTATACAACTTTTAAGAAACAATTTTCTGTTTTACATAAATAATTTTTGTAAGCAGCTTCCTTATTTAAAAAACATCAATCATCAAATTTATACATCAATTAAAATTTAAAGTATCACAGATTTTTGCTCGCACAACTTTACGACATTTCACTCAACTTCATAGTTTTTAATTGCAGCAGGTGATTAAAAATAAAAGAGAGTTGTGGCACAGTGGAGATTTAAAACATTAAAAAATATTAATTTGGTTAGTTAATAGAAATGGTCTGTGAGTAAACTTAGAAAAAGTGGGCGACCAAAAAACCTAAAACAAATAAATCTTTAATAATCAAATTATAGTTAAAGACTACTTCAGATAGGGATGACAAAGTAAGTTTTCAAATTGTATTATTTTGAGCTTTCGTGTACTAAAACAAATATTTTATATAGTGTTTATGTAGATTTCCTACCTTCATACTTTTGCAACTTTTTTGAAATGCTAAAATCTTCAGCTAGATGCACTGCTTTAATCTAAACCTCCTTCCGATTGGTATATTGACACCAAGTCCTTGTAAAATTTATACCTAAAATACCGATGATAGTCGGAGAGATATACCATGGTATCAGATAGTTGATATTGGCTTAAAAAGTAATATTTTTATAGATTTATGGCCAGTTTCTAGTCCATTTGTTAAGAAGGTACATCAGACATCTCGGGAAATTGTTCGTTAGAGCTATAAAGAAGTTTTCCCTAAAGCCTAGTACTCTGTTCCAATTTGTGAAAATTGTTTAGCGACATGTATCAATGTTACCTATCTCGAGAGTTTGCACAATTTGACGTTTTCAATCTTTCAAAGTATGCGACATTGTTTTTCATATTTAAACAAAACCCACATGTATATTACTAAAAAGTATTTTTTTAAATAAAAAATTAAGTAAAAATAAAATTAAATATTGATAAAAACCTATCACCGGTTGTGTTATTTATGTTTTGCAGTTCTCATTTTAATATTAAGTTTAAACTTTTTCCATTTGCTTAAAATTCCACATGAAAAAAGTGCAGCTTATATTATTTCGCAGTTGTAAAAAAAATTTGCTAGAAACATTTCGCAACTTTTTCACAAATTAAACAGAGTACAACTCTATCAAAATTTTTTTATAGATATTCCGCACAAGTTTTTTTCATATGAGTTTTGACAGTAGTCTTGGGCTTAATCGTTCGTTTAAGTGACCGGTCATTATCGTTCAATTCGAATCAGTGAACGAGCTCGTTCTTTTCGCTCAATCGTTCATTTCAGGTCACTTTGTCTTTTGTGTCAGTGGGTCTTTTGTGTCAGTTTGTCTTTTGGGTCAGTTTGTCTTTTGTGATTTTCGTTCAGTCATTCACAATTGATTGAATACGGCAACGTGTTAAAAGAAATAAGTATACATACATATGTATGTATAAAGATATAGCATATTCGTATAATAAATACATATGTATACAAGAATATAAAACAATAAAGTATAACATATAAACCACAATCGTATTGTTGTTTCTTTTCAACCAGTTTTTCTTTACACAAGTGAACGTCTGACAAGAAGACCCAAGTGACCCAAGTGAACGATTGAACGAAATTGAACGATGAAATTGAACGGCCGTTCATCGTTCGTCTGACTGATCCGTTCAATTGATCGAGGTCGTTCATGACCGACACAACTCTATTTGACAGCATTTCACGTAAAATGTTGAACAGAGTACTAGGCTTAACCGCAAAAGATTATCTTACCAAAAATTCAAGTTGCCTCATTGCATTTGTATGCTATTAAAAAGTGAAAAGATTTAAAATGTTACCAATTTAGTCGTTGGAGTACCATTGCGCTTTCGAAGATCACATAGTATCAAAACAAGGAGATGGGTAGGTAAGGAAGATTGGTGTTAAGTTCGAACGTTACACCTCCAACCGGAGGCCCTTATAGTCCATTGTGAATATATTTGATAATAACCAAAAAGGAAACTATAAACAAAGTTGAAAGAAAATAAGTAAGAGTGCTATATTCGGCTATGCCAATGCTTATATACCCTTCAACAATTTATTTCATTTATTGTTTTAAAATGATATCATGTAAATGTTGGCCATGACTACGTCTGAAGTAGTCCATTTTGAAGGTTCGACTCGTTCGAGCACTGGTATCTCGCGAATACTACTAATAATGTTGGCTTCAAAAGCGTAAATTTTAGCAGACTTATTACTGACCTCGGACTTTACATATCCCCAGAAAAACAGTCCAAAGGTGTGATATCGCACGATCTAGGTGGCCGATTTACCGTAGCAAAAAGTGAAGTAAATAGCTCACCAAAATGATTTCTCGACAAGGTCATTGATTCACGCGCTGTAAGGCTCGTAGCGCCGTCTGTTGAAATCAGAGCTCACCGAGACCATGCGCTTGAATTTCAAGAAGCACATAGTCCGATAACATGGTGCAATAACGGTTACCATGACGATAACATTCTTATTTTACTCATTTTCGAAGAAATATGGACCGATGATTCCACCATCCCATAAGCCACACCATACCGTTGTTTTAAATCGATGTTGGTACTTTTCGGGTTGCTCATCAGCCCAAATATGGCAATTTTGTCTATTAAAGTATCCATTGAGTCAGAAATGTGCTTCATGACTAAATAAAATTTCACGATAAAACACCAGCTTTTCATTGACTTTGAGCCAAACGATATGTAAAAAAGAATATTGAAAATCAAACCTCACGATGAAACACCCTTTATTAATACCGTTTTTTAAGGTATAAATAAATCTATTTTGTGCCACGCCCACATAGCCAAGATGCTTGTTTCAAGTTAGGAATTTTTAGCTCATACCGTTTTTCAGATATACATAAATATAAATAGTAAAAAAACAAAAACAACAACAAGGGATTTCTGCTTATATCTCAGTCATTTATGAACCGAACTGGCTGAATTTCAATCGCAAACAATTACGGACTATATGTAAATCTATAACAACATAGTCCCCATTATATCTGGCGTCTTCGGAAATCCCATTTCAACGTACACACAGACATTGTTGAAACAAATTCGCTCCACATAAGGACCCAAAATATAAATACTTTATATCATATAATATAATACTTTTAATGCAGGCAACAGAAATAAGAGTACTGCATCTGTCAGATAGTCATTAAGATATAAAAAAAAAATTAAATTGAACCAACTTCGGCAACCCAGGCCTAAGGAGACTTCTATTATTACGAGTATATATGTATATTGATCAAAGGTCAATTCCAAAATCTTTTACACACACTGTCTAAGGTTATCCAGATAAATTAATCCAGGGCGATATTGGATACATTTTTTTATTAGTTTTTTATTAATTTTTGAAATTAGCTTGACAGGATACACAAATTTAACAGATGCAGCGTTAAAAGGAAGCAGCATTATTAAAGTTGTTATGATACTTGCTATTTTTTGTATTGGATTTTTTTAGGATTGACTGAATGAAACAACAAATGCGAGAAAGAACAAGAAATACAATATGTAAACAAAACAAACAATATTGCCCACGTTTTGTTCCCACAAAAACCGTCAAAAAAGCTATAAATCGCAAAAAAAAAGTTAAAACCCGCTACTTTCGATCAAAAACTAAAAAAGTTAGCAGCAGTGCTAACATTTAATCTGGAAATGTCAATTTTAAGTTACAAATTTTTATATTTTTTTTGACAGTCTAAGATTATTTATCGATAACACACGTATATTTTTTTGACATTTCAAGATTTTTTATGGTATAATCAAACTCTTTACACTTAGTCAGTTTTCCTATGCAAATATATTTGCACTTTTCTCCTATATAGAAAAAATACAAAAAATAGCAAGTATCATAACACCTTAACTGATTAAAAAAACATTATTGAAAAACATTTTTCGACTGATTTGCAAAGTACTGTTGGTAATATGGAAACCAGAATCACTAACTAACTCTTACTTAAGTTGATGCTTTTAACCTGTTTTGTTAAAAAATACTCAGAAAAATTGACTATTAATAAACATAATATCGGACATCAAAGACATTACTTAAGACTTCGTTATCTGATATTGTCACTTTACAAGAATATAAATTAACATTAAAGCAAAGTGTGTGGCATTTCACATAAATTTTATTTTTCTCTTTAATTTAACAAACTCTCGCTCCACCCTGCAATGTTTGTTTTTTTTATATCAAATAATACACATGTGAACTTTGCAGAATGATTTTCTAATTAGTGTAAAAATACTTAGTTTCAAATCGAATGCACATCCTACATACGAGCAAAAAAAATTAATGTGTTAATGAATTAATTAAAAATTTATTTTTTTTAAGTTCTGACATGAAATTGCGAGAAATTAAATTATTTTACTTAAATAAATTCCGTAAATTTTATTTAACCTTAATAAAAGCAATTGCCAGTAAGCAATCAAGGTTATTGGCCCAATAACAAAATAACTTTAAAGTTTTCACACCAAAACAGTTTTTTTAAAAAGTCCACCCTTCATTATCTATAGAACTTTAAAGATAAGAGTTTAATAGAGCACGTGTGTTAGCATCGATAGAAAGTTGGCTAAAATAGATTGGCACGTTAAACATTGTATTTTGCACGAGATACAAACAAACGCAAATAAAAAGATTGTCTTTGGCAGTAGTACGAGCTACACCTTCTACACAAACTACACAAACAAGTAAGAGTGATATATTTCGCTATGCCGAATCTTATACACCCTTCACCATGAAGTGATAAGAACAGAAAGTTATATTAATTAGTATGTATATATATGTACGTACATATGCAAACGTCAGAGTCAAAATTTTGTATACAGCGAACAACATTTTCTTTTAAGAATAATATCTTGAAAATAAATCGATATTTTTAATTATATAAAGAAGTTTTTGATAATCTAAAAGTAGATGTTATAAGTTTTATGTAACAAATATTAAGGAGCAGAATGGTACGTGGCATAGATTTACCAGTGAAGGTTAGACACTTGGGTCGGGTTTTTAAGATGTAGATTAAGTTTAAGCTTAGTTTAACGTACTCTGAAACTCGGACTTTTCCGGCGAAATGTGATTTTTTTCTTATTATTTCATTAAATACCAACATTTTACGCAATGCTAAGCTGTTCCGTCAAAGTTTTGTATACAATCTTGGTAATGGCGGCACAAGTCTGTGTTCAGATTAACTAAACCTTGATTAACTGAGATCTAAAAAACGGAAAATTGTAGTAAAAAGCCGATTAACTATTCAAAAAACTATTGAAAGAAGTAAAGCGACGCACAGTGGCGCCATTTGAGTTTTTTCGTTGCAAAAATCATATCTTTTGAACCGAATAAGATAATTGAACAGTTTAAACAGCATATGATAGATAACTGTTCAGCCTATGAAATGAGCGTTTGGAAAGGGTGCTACGCTTTGTAGGGGCCTATTTATGGGTTATCAAAGTTAAAATTAGTAGAAAAATCAATTTTATGGTAACTAAAAAAATTATTTTTACATTTTTAGATTGTTTTTATTTTTTTTTCTTAAGGGTTTTATGTTTTAAATTATTACCCAACAAATTAAAAAAAAAATAATTTTTTTTTTAAATTTATTTTTTCAATTTTCTGTAAAATATTCATCACAATTCGTAAGAGAAGGTATATCTAAAAGACTAACCATTTCTAAACTATAATTATTTTGCAACTCTATTCGTGACTTCACATACCGCAGGGAAGAAATAAGTGGATCGGAAGATGCTGCCAACATGTTGAAGAGGTCCTTATTTTGCCTTACCCTTGATGCTTTGAATGTGTTCTGCAATCTATATTTTTTATAAAATTTGTTAAGAGACTCCTGTGCTTCTTCAGAAAGCTCTCCAATTCGCAAAGACTGGTACTTAATTTTCACGATTTGATTGTCAATTCCAATGATTCTAGTTACTGCCTCATCATTTTCAAAAAATCTCCTAGAAGTGTTTCCATCGTTTGAGTTACCGTATCCGTGCTTGGGACAGTCTACTTTTAGTCCAACGTGTTTAAAAAAAGCATCCTGTATTTGCTTCTTTCTGATCTTTTCCTTATCCTTTATTGATGTATTTTCATCGAAGTTTTCCTCCTCTTGTGGTAGGGTATATGCCAGTTTTAGCAAGAATTCCATACACCTTATCCTTGCGTGCAATGGTGACATTCCATATTCGTAATTCTCCTCATTTGTAGAATCGTTTAAATTACCAAAGTTCTTCTGACAAATAATAATATAAAATCGATAAAAAAATATAAAAATAAAACGAAAAAAGGGGTTTAAATAGGTTTTTGCTAAATTTTTACCTCCAATATAATTCTGTCTATATATATGTATATGATAACTAATTGAAATATATTATAATTAAGCAGAAAAAGATACTAATCTTAAACTCTTTACAACTAATTATATAAAATTGAGATGTCACATATTATATATGAAATAAATTGAATTGAAAAAAGTTCTTCTGACTCTTTTTGCAAATCGGGCATGACATTGTTGAGGTTGTTCCTGTCAGTTCGTTTACGACTTTTCCGTCAACCATGGTCAGGTGGAACTCGTAATTGCATTCAATATATTTTCCTTCTCCAATTTGCAGCTTTGTAGGCTTAATCTTGCTTATTTGTTCTTCAATGTCCTTCACCGCAGTCCTTATGAGTTCTGCCGATTCCCTTGCAAACTGAAACATTATTGGTCGGCAATAATGCACTGATGACGGACGTGGATTTTTCCAGTGTAGGGAATCATCCGATTTTAGCCGCAAAGGAACAACAGATGCCATAAACATATTTCCGTCCGATATTGTAGCGTCATCGGAAGATATCCTTTGCTTATAAACGCTTTGTCCGGATGATCCATCGCAGCCCCATTTGCTGATCAATGTCAACTTCTCAGGAAGAATTTTCACTTCCGTGAAAAACTTTGGTGTGGTTGACTTTATAAACAGTTCAAATAATTTTAAATTGTTCAACGCCATGTTTTCAATACTTAAATTGTTTAATGGTTTCAGTAATTGTTGCGCCAACTTTCAGGCGTAGACTAATCCAGGCATTATGCTTATTTTGCAATACATAGGCTAATGCTACTATGCCTAAAAATTTACCTGTTCCCTGCATACATATGGATTTAGGCTGAATAATGCAATTTTGATATTATGCACGTGTCCAAATAAGATTTGTGCCTACCTGTAGGGACCATAAGTCAATATTGTTCCTGACCATTTGTACGCCGAAGTATTGTTTATGTGAGGTACGTACCTGCTAATTTCAATGAGTAGTTTTTTTCAAACTATTAGATCAAACTACTGTCAGTCAAAACATATAAGGGATGGACGCCATACAATTTCTGCAACCATGTCTTTTTAAACTTTTTTACCTCTAGAAGCCAAACGGGCACGTACGGGCAGATAAAACCTTTTGAATTATGTAAAGAAATAATCAAAGAACAGGTTTTGCAAATATGGCAAATATAGAAAAATATAGTTTTTTTTTATTTTCCGTCAAAGTTGAAAAATAGTGAAAAAACGGATAGTTTTTAAATAGTGATTTACCAGGAGAAACACAAAGCAAACAGTTAATTTTTTTTTATCATTATACATTTAATAAATACATCAATCAATACAAACAAAAAATAAGGCGATTCGTTACCTATTTTTCGTGATATTACACCTGAAATCGCAACAAATTGACTAAAAATTGTGTGTTTTTTTGAAAACCGAAAGTCGGTCAACTTTGAACGGTTATATCTTCTAAACTAAAAATGTGATATTATTAAGAGTGGCATATTTGAAATCGTTGAAAAGTTTCCTATAACATGGGTTTATTCAAAACTTCGTCGGCACTCATGAAAATTTTGATTTTTGCAACCTCGCTTGCTCTACGGGCGCCACTGTGCGACGGCTAAATGGCCATGGACTACATGGAAGTGTGCCTAGAAAAAAACGTATCATTTCTGCAGTAAACCGTACTAAACGTTAAGTCTTTGCAAATGCTTACATAATCGCCGCAGTCTTTCTGTAATAATGTCATATTTAGAGATGAAAACAAATTTGAAATTGTTGGGTCAAAATCAAGAGGAAAGGTCTGGAGAACAAGAAATAGTTAGCTGCTTCCACAAAACATTAGTACCACTGTGAAACATGGCGGTGGGTCTTTGATGGTTTAGGGTTGTATGTCAGCTGCAGGACCAGGCAATTTTGTATTCATTAAAAATACAATGAAAAGCCGAGACAACTTACAAATTTTAAAGTACAATTTGAAAATAAGTGCTGAAAATTTAGGTCTTTTAGCAAGACAATGACCCATAAAAATGTTAAGGCGCGTTTATAGTTCTGCAACAGGCACAACATTTGGAGTATGGAAGACTGGAAACGGGTAATATGGTCGTATAAAACCAAAATAAAAGGTTTTCAGTCAGATTGAAAAGAGTACTACTGGCAGCACCCTTACGAAATTTTAACAAAGCACCAAGTTAAGAACGATGAAACATGAAGGTGGCACAGAAAAAATTTCTCGCAAACTTTTCACCAATTAAAGCATTAATCAAAAATAAAATCAGTTTTAATTAAAAATTTAATCAAGTCAATTAAATGTTTAATCAAGTGACTTAAACGTTTAATCAAGTGAATTAAACGTTTAATTGATACTATTAATTTGTTTACTGGAGCAAATTTAATTAATTTTTAATTAATATCACAAATTTTTAAATTGAAATACATTTTTATTTTTTGCTGTGGTAAGCTTGATGGCTTGGGTCTGTTTTACTTGGTGCAACGTCGGTACAAAATCGACAATTTACCCGATTTTGTGGACAGAAGTGCATACCTAGAGGAAGAAGTTGTTTTTAACAGGATGGACATTCAAAACGTACGGCCAATATTGTTAGTGATTGGCAGTCAAAGCAAAAATTTCAAAAAATAATTTGTAAATTGAGACACCAATTTGAAGATTTTGTGAAACACAGACATCTTGCTACACAGAAAAAAAATAAAAATTGGTTTCAATTAAAAAATTTGCGATATTAATTAAAAAATTAATTAAATTTGCACTGTCAAACAAATAAATAGTTTTAATTAATCGCTTAATTCACTTGATTAAACGTTTTTTTAAGTTGATTAAACTTTTAATTCTTTTGATTACATATTTAATTAAAACTGATTTCATTTTTAATTAATGCTTTAATTGGAGAAAAATTAGAAAATCTTTTTTGTGTAATTCAAGCATTGAAATAACAGTAAATTAAATTTTTAATAATGCCATTAATTGTCCCCAATTTTTTTAAATAGTTTATTAAATTTGTGTTTGATTTGGTAACACCAAAAACCATTTGAAATAAAAAATAATTTTCTTTTCTCAGCATACACTAACATAATATGCGAATTTATATGCATTCTAGTTATTATACGACAACAAATGCATTGCGATAAAATATGCAGAAATATGCACTAACAAATCGATGCGATGTTTTAGCAAAAATTGTGATCTTCGAGGAAAAAATGCATTTGAATGAAATTACACGCCCTAGCAAATACTCTCTCTAGTGGTATACATAAATAAGGCCCTAACAAACTAAAAATTTAAAATCGACTTTTTCATTGATTCTGATGTACTACATCAACACAAATGCCTACAAATTATTATTAATAAAAAACAAAAGGCCCTATCTACAAAATATTATACGTTAAACGCTAAAGACCTAACAAACGGTTTGCATAATATGCCACATTGTCAATTGTCAAAACAACTGATAGGTTTTAAAAGAAAAATAAATCATAAACAGTTAAAGGCAATTCATCAATTTATCATTTTAAATAAGTTTTTGCTTCTCCTGTAAAATTTTCAAAATGTTATTTATTGCCTTTTACATTTTAGGACATGTGTAAATTATTTTTTTAATACGAAAGTGAAATATACTTTTTTTATTACATCTGCATATGAACTTGCAATTTATTTAAAGGGTTTTTCGAACTTTGAAAACTACACGTGTACGAGTTGTCGCCATTAATTTAGTCAGATTTGCCAAATCATCAGGGAAGGATTAAGAAGCCTTCAACAACATGTGCAATTTATAACATTTTAAAGTAACCCTATCGATCGATGATTGCTGACTATCAACATCTGTCGGTATGAATTGAAAGATATGGACAAAATCAGCATTTGGTAATATTGGAAATTCGGCCCGAACGATTTGAGGGCATGGTCATCTCACGAAGGTTTGATGTAAACTGATTACCTAAATCATGCGATATACCCTGACTTTTTCTTGTGTAGTTTTCTCAAGTCGCAGGTCCATGTGTTAAATTCACAAACTTCAGCGGCCCTCAAATCATCATAATCCATGCCATCGGTAAAATTCAGCCTGATTTATGCGCCACAGTCATAAAAATTGGACATTTCGGATGCTCGACACGCAAATATATTTGCACAATATTATATTTAATACATAATGGCATCGATATGCCTTTCGAACGAAAAAAATTTCTAAAATATCTAACATACATATATTTGAAAGCGCTGTATGAATGCCCCTTTACATACTTAAATATGTATGTATTTGTATAATTATGTTTAGAAGGCACCATCTCTAAATTCACTTTGATGATGATTATTTTTGGGTTTTTTGTTTTCCAACGTTTCTTTTTTTTCATACGCACAGTGGCGCCCGTAGAGCAAGCGAGGTTGCAAAAATCAAAATTTTCATGAGTGCCGACGAAGTTTTGAATAAACCCATATTATAGGAAACTTTTCAGCGATTTCAAATATGCCACTCTTAATAATATCACATTTTTAGTTTAGAAGATATAACCGTTCAAAGTTGACCGACTTTCGGTTTTCAAAAAAACACACAATTTTTAGTCAATTTGTTGCGATTTCAGGTGTAATATCACGAAAAATAGGTAACGAATCGCCTTATTTTTTGTTTGTATTGATTGATGTATTTATTAAATGTATAATGATAAAAAAAAATTAACTGTTTGCTTTGTGTTTCTCCTGGTAAATCACTATTTAAAAACTATCCGTTTTTTCACTATTTTTCAACTTTGACGGAAAATAAAAAAAAACTATATTTTTCTATATTTGCCATATTTGCAAAACCTGTTCTTTGATTATTTCTTTACATAATTCAAAAGGTTTTATCTGCCCGTACGTGCCCGTTTGGCTTCTAGAGGTAAAAAAGTTTAAAAAGACATGGTTGCAGAAATTGTATGGCGTCCATCCCTTATATGTTTTGACTGACAGTAGTTTGATCTAATAGTTTGAAAAAAACTACTCATTGAAATTAGCAGGTACGTACCTCACATAAACAATACTTCGGCGTACAAATGGTCAGGAACAATATTGACTTATGGTCCCTACAGGTAGGCACAAATCTTATTTGGACACGTGCATAATATCAAAATTGCATTATTCAGCCTAAATCCATATGTATGCAGGGAACAGGTAAATTTTTAGGCATAGTAGCATTAGCCTATGTATTGCAAAATAAGCATAATGCCTGGATAGTCTACGCCTGAAAGTTGGCGCAACAATTACTGAAACCATTAAACAATTTAAGTATTGAAAACATGGCGTTGAACAATTTAAAATTATTTGAACTGTTTATAAAGTCAACCACACCAAAGTTTTTCACGGAAGTGAAAATTCTTCCTGAGAAGTTGACATTGATCAGCAAATGGGGCTGCGATGGATCATCCGGACAAAGCGTTTATAAGCAAAGGATATCTTCCGATGACGCTACAATATCGGACGGAAATATGTTTATGGCATCTGTTGTTCATTTGCGGCTAAAATCGGATGATTCCCTACACTGGAAAAATCCACGTCCGTCATCAGTGCATTATTGCCGACCACTAATGTTTCAGTTTGCAAGGGAATCGGCAGAACTCATAAGGACTACGGTGAAGGACATTGAAGAACAAATAAGCAAGATTAAGCCTACAAAGCTGCAAATTGGAGAAGGAAAATATATTGAATGCAATTACGAGTTCCACCTGACCATGGTTGACGGAAAAGTCGTAAACGAACTGACAGGAACAACCTCAACAATGTCATGCCCGATTTGCAAAAAGAGTTAGAAGAACTTTTTTCAATTCAATTAAATTTATTTCATATACAATATGTTACATCTCAATTTTATATAATTAGTTGTAAAGAGTTTAAGATTAGTATCTTTTTCTGCTTAATTATAACATATTTCAATTAGTTATCATATACATATATATAGACAGAATTATATTGGAGGAAAAATTTAGCAAAAACCTATTTAAACCCCTTTTTTCGTTTTATTTTTATATTTTTTATTATCGATTTTTTATTATTATTTGTCAGAAGAACTTTGGTAATTTAAACGATTCTACAAATTAGGAGAATTACGAATATGGAATGTCACCATTGCACGCAAGGATAAGGTGTATGGAATTCTTGCTAAAACTGGCATATACCCTACCACAAGAGGAGGAAAACTTCGATGAAAATACATCAATAAAGGATAAGGAAAAGATCAGAAAGAAGCAAATACAGGATGCTTTTTTTAAACACGTTGGACTAAAAGTAGACTGTCCCAAGCACGGATACGGTAACTCAAACGATGGAAACACTTCTAGGAGATTTTTTGAAAATGATGAGGCAGTAACTAGAATCATTGGAATTGACAATCAAATCGTGAAAAGATTGGGAACGATCTTGGATGTTTTAAACTGCAAAGAAAATGTAAATTCTACAAAATATGGAGAGTATGCGTCGAAAACTGCATCTTTTTTAGCAGAAATGTATCCACAGAAGAAGTTGACCCCGACCGTCCATAAAATATTGGCGCATGGCAAAGATATAATTGAGTACCAGTCTTTGCCAATTGGAGAGCTTTCTGAAGAAGCACAGGAGTCTCTTAACAAATTTTATAAAAAATATAGATTGCAGAACACATTCAAAGCATCAAGGGTAAGGCAAAATGAGGACCTCTTCAACATGTTGGCAGCATCTTCCGATCCACTTATTTCTTCCCTGCGGCATGTGAAGTCACGAATAGAGTAACAAAATAATTATAGTTTAGAAATGGTTAGTCTTTTAGATATACCTTCTCCTACGAATTGTGATGAATATTTTACAGAAAATTGAAAAAATAAATTTAAAAAAAAAAAATTATTTTTTTTTTAATTTGTTGGGTAATAATTTAAAACATAAAACCCTAAAGAAAAAAAATAAAAACAATCTAAAAATGTAAAAATAATTTTTTTTAGTTACCACAAAATTGATTTTTCTACTAATTTTAACTTTGATAACCCATAAGTAGGCCCCTACAAAGCGTAGTACCCTTTCCAAACGCTCATTTCATAGGCTGAACAGTTATCTATCATATGCTGTTTAAACTGTTCAATTATCTTATTCGGTTCAAAAGATATGATTTTTGCAACGAAAAAACTCAAATGGCGCCACTGTGATACGTTCGACAGTTTTCTTAATTTATTTGCACATGAAAAAACCTCACAAATTTTTTAAAAAACATTCGGTTTAATTTTGTATATGTGTATAGGTGTTATGATGAGCCATGCATTCTATGTAATAGATTTACACTAACTTAAATAAGTTTGCGTGGGTATGCATACTTAAGGCATGTTTACATGGTAATACAAAATATTACGACTTTGTGGAATCAACATCTTATGAAATTCTCTTCGTGTTTAAGAAAAGAGAACAAAAGTGTTTGTATTTATTTTTCATGTTTACATATATGGTATAAGTAAAATCAAAGCAAAGATATTAAACTGTTTAGTTAATAGCAACAAAAGCTGAGTGTTACAGTTCTACAGTATTTACAGAGCCAACATGAAAATTTTCTGAGTTGGATTTTTTTTTTAAACTAATCCCGCTAAGCTCTACGCTTGTCTGCAGGCAATTTTTACTTTTAAATACACCCTATGGTGCTATTAGAATACGTTAGTTTCTAATCTTGGGCCTAATTCTGGCAGTCGTGATCGAGTATTTCTCGATTCGAAGGCAATTTTATGTCTTATTCTTTCAGTCGATACTGAACGAATCACAATAATTTTTTCAGTACTGTGAAACTCAAATTAATGCTTTACAACACTGAAAAAATAATTCCGATTCGTTCAGTATTGACTGAAATAATTAGATATTAAATTGCTTTCGAATCGAAAAAGTACTCGATCACGACTGCCAGAATCAGGACCCTGGTTTAGAAAATAAGTATTTATGTACCGACCGCTTGTCAAACTTTGATTCCGCATTCTCTCCTGCACAGAAAATTTTGCTTTTACATGATGAGATTTTTTTTATTCTACATAATTTTTTGCCACGTCGTAATACATGTATTAGCATGTAAACATGCCTTTACGGATACTTTCTGTACTATATTAAAGGGCCATTTTAGGCCTTAAATGCGAGTCTCGTTGTTCTTTTATGTTCTTTAGATTGGTAACAAAATTAAGCAGCTCCTAAGCTGAAAGCTTTATTTGTATCTAATACAAAATTTTAAAGGTAAAATGTCATATTTAAATTATGTTACTCATTATTTTTAACAGATATTTAAGGAAAGCTAAGTTAGTAATGCACTATGCATAAATATAACGGATAATTTATTAATTAATTACTGAATTTCATGTTGTAAAATTTCTTTCTTCACAAAAAATAATTTAATGAAAATTAAATTTAATGAACTTGAGCCTGAATAAAATAATAAAAATTTGGATTAAAAACCTTAAACAGTTCAATAAAATAACCACAATACTAATTGTCAAATACTAATTGAAAAACGGAAGTGAGGATGAACATGTAAATTAATTAAAAATAGATAATCATGAAAAAAAAAACAGATTTCGATGGTGGTGAGTGTTAAGACGGCAAACCCCTTTGAGGAGGTTGTGTGGTTACAATTGAAACAAGTTAGGGCAACCTGTCCGTGAAAACCTGGGTTCAATTCCCAGCTGAATCAAGAATAAAAAATTATCAATAAATTTTAATTCATTTCATGTTGTAAATTCCTTTCTTCACAAAAAATAATTTAATGAAAATTAAATTTAATGAACTTAAGCCTGAATAAAATATTAAAAATTTGGATTGAAAACCTTCAACAGTTGAAAAAAATAACCACAATACTAATTATAACATATATATTTATCTCTGATTCATTACAAAGCTTTAACTTTTCTCTAAGACGTAATACATTCCATATCAAAAAATAACTTTGTCACTTAAGCCATTAGGATATCCATTACATGCCAGTGTACCTTTTAAACATCCTCATGTACAAACTGGTCTCTATTTTCTTATGTTTAATAGGCAGAAATTTACTTTAGTCAAATATTGTTAAGTCGTTTAATATTTGCAATTTGTTGTAGACATTTTTTGTTTAACGTCATATATGATGGCCAGCGTTGCCGTTTTGGTTACTTTTAACCAAAATTTGTTACTTTTCTTCTCAATGTGTACTTGTGTACTGTTTTTCCATTTTGGTTACTTTTTTCAACTAAAAAATTACCAATTTAATGTTTTACTTTGGGGTTAGACGATCAGTTTTGCACTTCTAGCTTCAATACCCTCAAACTTTTTGACCAATTTCCTCATACTTTTTAAAATTGCAACGAATTGAATTAAATATATTGAATATAATTTTCGTTTAAACTGCGTGCAGCTTACATCACAGCTTTAAATTTTTGTGAATTTTGACACAGTATAGTATGTGTTAAAAACTTGAAAGCAATACTTGATCGTGTGCCTGCAGGATTAGTACTACCATTACCCGCTCCGCTTTTCTGGACATGTAGATTTGTGTATGGTATTGATGCATTCAACACTTATATTATTTTTTCATTCACTTTATAAAAATCGGTTAATTGATTATTATCAATTAATAACCACTATCTGGGGTATTCTTTTCTCTATTCCTACCCAGGCAATATGAAACCTGGTAATGTAGATTTATAGTCTGTTGATTCTTCAAAAGTTCGAAAGATTTAACTAAAACAGTTTTTCAGATATTCAAAAATAAGTGTTAGCTGTGTTTGGGAGGTGCAAATTCTACTAAAAACTTCGAAAAGTTATAAAGCCTATTGTACCTTCCAAACCAGCAATAACATACTATCAGAATTTTATAAACATCGATCCAGAGGTGTCTTATATGTAATATTTTTTAACTGACGTACAAATAAAATAGTATTTTTTTTTCATACATAAATGTTTTTGCTACTTTTTATTGCATTTGGTTAATTTATTTTTACATTTTGGTTACAAATTTCTTTTTTGGTCGTGGCAACACTGATGATGGCGCATCGCTATCAACAAACAATAACAATGTCTAATGAGAACAACAATTTTTAGATGTTCCTGTTGGCAGACAGTTCTATAGCGTAAACACACTGTCAGTTGATTGAGTAAGCACTGAAACGAATTTTTATTATATAATATATGAAAAAGTGCGATATATTACATATATATTATATTATATATATAATTTTTATACCAAGAATATTAATTCAATTTGTTTACTTATTAATTCAAAAATAACAAAAAATATAATAGCTGAGTTCAGTGTGTCGTGAAAATGGTTTTGCTAAAGAGAAAATTCAAAATATCGTAGGTCTTTTATAAAATCTAACGGGAACTCTGTGTATGTTGTTGTTGAATATAAAAAATAGCAGCGATATTTTTTAAGAGCAACGATATTCCTAAGACCATTTGCACCAAACACTGACCAACGCTAATAATTTGTTATTTAAAAGTTTTCAACTATAGGTAAAATAAGCGCAATAGTTGACATTTATACCGGATTTTTCATAATAAGCTGAAGTCAACGAGAATATAAATCGCAGGTCAAGAATTAACGAAAAAGGTTTTTAAATGGTACAGCAACATGAGGAAAAGCATTGTTGTGGTGCCGTTTGAATTCTGGAAGTTTTTCTTCATTGCTTCTTCAAATACATCAATTATTGTATGCAAAACTCTTAATTTTTATGTCGACCGTGTTTGAGCAGCTCATAATGCACAAACATTTGTAGTTCCCCCAATTACCATCACCAGAATTTTTAACAGAGTGAGTTGGAGCGACTTATTTACAATTTACCCTTAAGAATTCTCTGGGGGATGAGTCCAGTTTTCTGGAAAAGAGGTCAACGTGGGCGAAGAGAAATGATTAGGATTTGTGGACAAAAAGTTTCTCCATCGTTTGCCATCACCAGAATTATTAGCTGAGTGAGTTGGAGCGACTTATTGACAATTAACCCTTTAGAATTACTGCTCTCAAAATCGCAAAATAAGCGTTATACAGATGTATTTAAATTGTCAAACTTTATTGTAAAATTGTTATAAATTTCTCATCTACTTTTTAAATAGCCAACAAAAATAACCGATCTTCCTCGATTTGACATCACCGTTTAATTTAAGCGTATGTATATACTTATGTAATTTGTAATGGCTCATTGGTTTCAGAATAAAGCTACAAAAAAAACGATTTAAGTCTCTTGATGCCTACTGTTACATATAAATAACGTTACTACCATTAATGTTAAGTAGCGATAGAAAGAAGGGGAAGAACACCAACTTAATAGTTTTTTATAAATTGAGAAGCTAAATTTATGTTAAACACAAACAAGCAGTATTTAAGATATTATACATAAGTATCGGTGTTGTAATCTAAAGTTGTTTTGTGAAGTATTTAATTCGTTAATTTTCAAAAATTTAATAATGACGACTCGCAAAAGGTATATTAAGTAAGAGAGTTATAAGAAAAATAAAATTTATTGCAATCGATGAAAAAGAAATCAAAATGTATTATGTACTCAAATTATCGCAACAAACTAATACATACACACTTTGGCCGTAACTTAACGTTGAATTCTATTTTCAACAGATTTGTCCGCAACAGAACAGAACGAAAAAGTAAAAATAAACCACACATACTGACTTTCTATTGAACAGAAACAAAACAGCTGATTCGTAACAGCACAGAACGTACAAACTAATTTTGCCTTTACTTGAGGAACTGATGTCAGATGAAAGTCAAGATAGCTTTATTGAACATGTTGTTATTATACCACCAGGTTTGATTATTTCCACTCTGATGAAGATTCTCTAGATGAAGATGGTAGTGGATATTTTCTAAAGACACTTCTAATTAGGGATGCGTCGTCGTTCTAAAAAACATCGATATTTAAAAAAATCGATGTTCCCACGATAAGCATCGATGTTTAAAAACATCGGTAGAAATGCGATACATCGATGTTTACACATTGATGTTTCATTTTTTTTTATTAATGAATGATTTAATATGTACCCAATAAAGAAGTCAGTTAAATAAACTTTTGAAAAATATTCTTGACAAAATTGCATGAAATGCAAAGTATTTTCAAATAATTATTTAGTATTATTTCAGTAAAAAAACTGTATGGCGTGTAGCGCATGTACTTTTTTAACGATAGCAAAAAACTTAAAGTGCAGTTCTTAATATTTTCCATGCCCTGCACGATTTTAACTTGGAAGAACTGATATTTGCAAAAAATTAAAAAAGTTATAACCAGTCTACCTGCATAATATGCAATGCAATGCATAATATGCAGGTTTGTACATACATATGTACGTACCTTGTACGGCTATTCTTTGAAATACACTTTTTTATATTTGTAAATAAAGGGTTTAATTAAAAAAATAAAAATTAAAAATGGTAAAATAATTAGTATTGTGGTTATTTTATTGAACTGTTAATGGTTTTTAATCCAAATTTCGATATTTTAATCAGGCTTACTTTCATTGAATTTAATTTTCGTTAAATTATTTTTATGAAGGAAGGACTTTTACTTTCATGTTGTAAAATTCATAATTTTCATAATTAAAATTTATGGATAATTTTTCATTCTTGACTGAGCTGGGAATTGAACCCAAGTTTTCATGGAAAGGTTGCCGTGACTAGTTTTGATTGTAACCACACAATCTCTTCAGAGGAGTTTGCCGTTTTACACTCACCGCCATTGACGACGGATGACGTGGCATCACAGAAATGGCGAATCGGAGTCGGTTTTATAAAGCATGTCATCAGTGCGATGACAAGCTGTCATCAAATTGAGTCATTGTAATTGACCTTAAGTCAAAGTGAAAAAATATTATTATTTACTTACCACTCAATTATAAGACACCAGCAGTATGCCCGAATTGGTTTTCGTAATAATTCTACTTTAAAAATTTGATGTATGTAATTAAATAAATAAAAAAACAAATAGAATATGGGAATTTTTGCTTCTAATTTTACTTTTTAAACATGAAAATATTGTTAATAATATGCCATCGCACTGATAACAGTTTGTCATCGCACTGAGGACAGTTTGTCTGTACTGATGCCAAAATACATCAGCTTTATGACACCTTTTCTTTCAGTTTACACGAAATGTGACATCGAATTGATGTCACTTTAGCGTAGATGACGCATTAAATATGACAAAATTTTAGGATGACGTTCGTCATTGGATTTATGTCACTTTTTGCCTCATTGATGTCATTTGTAATAACATTGATGTAATTCTGATGTTAGGGCATGAAGATGCATTTTTCTATGCGTGTACGTGAAATGGATAAACGAGTTGACCTTATGCTTTAAATAAATATATGACAATATGTTCTTAATTCTTTTATATAAGTATAACTGTTGGTACTGTTGTTAAGCCCGTACTATTTTATTTAAAGGCTATTTTCTCTAAGGAGATCAGAAAACCACAACCTTTTTCTTTTAAATTATTTCACTGATATGCACTGTTCACATTATACAATTTTCTTCCATGAAATTTAGCGGAATTTACCCCTATTTGTCGACAAATATAGCAAAAAAAATCACGTCGTTCAGTCCTCGATAGAGAATTCATTAAATATCTCCACAAAGGTTTTTTACTTAGAATTCATCCTGTTTTAGAAAATTACCAGAGGTACTTAGATGGCTCCACTATAAAAAAAAGTTTTAATTCATGTTGTGTAAAGAAAAATTGACCTGAAAATTACAAAAAAGACAATATTCTTTGCTTTAACAAAACTTTAAAAAAGTCAACTTTGCAATTACACTGCACAGTTACAGTTAGGTTTTAAGTTTTCTTTAACACATGGTGGTGTAAAATGTTGTTCTCTTTTAACTGTTACCCATTATTATTGAATATCGTTAACCCGCGTTTTTTAATTAGTCTTACAAACCAGGGCTGTGATGTTATACGTAGGGATTTGCTTCCAAAAAAAAAAAAAAAATGACCGTAGGGAAAAGAAGGACAGATATTTTAAAATCATTAAATTTCTTTGGGTGAATGCTTGCCCCCATTTAAACTTTGATTTTAAGGTAAATTTGTAAAATTCTTTACTTTATGGTCTTACTTGTATAATATTTTTAGCTTTTCTAAAGTCTTTGGAAAAAGTTTCCTGACGAGCTGGCCTAAGCAACCAGCAAAATGCGCATAGAAACCAGCTTTCCCACAACAATCAATTTCAGTGTTTTGATCATAAATAAAGATTGAGAGTTAAGCACGTCATTAATAAATGAATTAATTAACAGTGAAACTCGCAATTACAAGAATTTTATTTTTCAGAGCAATAAATAGATAACTTGTTTAATATGGACATAAAAAACTCTTGGAGTAAAGTCACCGAACTGAAAAATTTTAATGAAAATTAAATTTCCCCCTTTAAGTCGAAATTAGCTATCTTTGATCACTGCCACATGATAATACAGATAACGATCTTTAAAATAAAGTCTAGTTAACAAATAGAATTTGTTTAAAATAAAGCTAAAATTTTAATTATTTACTGGTCACGCTTTTTTGCATTTTTTAGTCAAATATTTGTTAGGTCTGAACATATCTTTAGTCATAACATTGTTACTTCAATTTGCATTGTCCGCTCTTTTTTTACATGACGAATGCACCTTCCAGTGCACCGAAAATCATTTAAAACATCTGTACAATTGTTAGGAAATCACCAACGATTTTATTTGCATTGATATATTATCATTTAAAAGTTGTAGGGATTTTTGTAGGGAGAATTATTTAAGCGCATAGGAAAAAATAGGTATTTTTTCAGGCTGCGTTGTGACTTTTGAAAAAAGTCTATAACATCACTGCCCCAGTGTGCCCCCAATGGTTTTCGCTAACAACCAGTTTGAAGCCTAAAAAGCGATACTTGTTCCCGTGTTATCAGTCAAAACTCTGATTAGCCGCGATCTATTTGAAATCTTGTCTAAAATTTTAATTGAAAAATTAACTGAACCTACATACACCCCCTGAGCTAGCTACAGCAAGAGTTGGCCACTCCCTAAGGCGCTCATGCAAAGTCTGGAAGGAAGGACTTTGGTCAGCCCAATACATTGGAAATATGCAAATTTTTAGCGTAAGATATATTCTCGGAAGTTTTTTTTTCGAGGATTCTGTAAAATATGCAAAACTGTTTATAAATAACTTAATTGTTTGTCTTCACGAAATACCTACAGTATGTCAAGAAAATGTTTTGACATTGTGAAAATAGCTTTTTTGTAACTTTAATCATAAAAAAGCCTAGTTTTTTTTTATTGTTTAGTTAAATTTTTTGCTTAATCAATTTATCTATATTAAGGTGCCCGTAGACGGCATATTTTTTACATGACTTGTCAAATTTCCCACTGTAAAATATATATGTACATGTCGTGTGTTACCTTTAAAACATTGCATCTGTAAAAGTCAGATTCAAAGTCATCTGACAAAATTTCAATTAGAGCGTACTCTATTTTCTTCTCACAAACCATCTGACATCAGCGGTGCACTATTGACGGAATGATTAGCCGGCTGAAGTTAATAGTTTACAATACCGATGAATGTATGATAATTTCACCATTGAATATAAGTTATGTTTAATATATATTAAAAAAAAACGTTTTATTTTAATATCCTAAATTGGTTTCTTCGAATTTAAAGAACAATGTCAGAAGCAAATTACATTGACGTGTGTGACCAAATATATTAAACCTTATGTGAAACAGCAATTTTGACAGACGTGCACAATTACATGTGACTTGAAAAGTTGAGAAGTCAGATGTAAAAACATGTCGTGTACATGCACCTTTAGGCATTATTCGTGAAGCGGACATAAGTAGACAAAAAAAAAAAAAATTGCGGATTTTTTTTCTTATTTGGCAAAACTATAGCTCTAGTAGATATGAATGTGTGTGCCAAATATTTTTTAAGATGATTATTTGACGAGTTATAGGGTGCTAAGGTTTTGTCGTTTTTGAAAAATTGTTTTTCTTTTTTTGAGTTATCGTTTCGAACTAGAAAAATAATGAAAGGAAACATTAAGATAAATGATTCTTATAGGAAATCATTTGATCTTTTCAAAAAACAAAGTTTTATAAATACCGTTCTTTAGTGCCATGCCCACTTCTCCAATCCCGCCCAGATTATGTCAGATGTTGTGTATTGATAACCCAGCTATGTGTACCAACTTTGGACAATTTTTCTCATACTATTCTTTTGATATAAATTAATCTATTTTATACCACGACCACTTATCAGCTCCTGCCCACATGTTGTCTTCTCGTTCTCCAGAAAAACAGACCGACATCGTTAAATTGACTTCGCTGTACATGTATGTACTGTTATTTGTCAAAAAATGTCTAAAAAAATTAAAAATAACATTCGGCGATGGGTATAAAAACAAGAACAACATGGTATTTTCTGAAAAAAAATTAGAGGCAGTCGTGGTTTTTTGCTCATATCTTAGCCTTTTATGGACCGATCTGGCTGAATTTTAATAGCTGAATTTAATGGAGATGACAGAAAAATATAACAACCGATTCCGAAACATATCGGGGGTCTTCAAAAACCATATTTAAACAGATAGACGGACATAGTTAAATCAACTGCGCTACTCATAAGGACCCAAAATATTGTAGAAATTTCAAACGGAATGACAAACTTACATATATACTCTTTTTCCTTCGGTGAATGGTATAGAATTAGTAAATATTAAATAGATGTTATTTTTTAATGATGAAAGGCCAAACAAAACTTTTTTTAATATGTAAAAACATTTTCTTGGCATACTGTGCAAACACTTCATGACATTTTTTTACAATTGCAAAATTTAATATTTTTTATACTAAATTTTCTTTCTTGATGTGATATAAAAAATTTTTGTTAATAAACAATAAAGAAAATAGTACAAAATAAGAATTTAGCAATGCCGACAACATGTTGTTAACCTCAAAAACCACATATGAACATAGAGATAGATAAAATACAAAACAACCAACAACAAAATAAAAAATAATAATAATAAGCACAGCAAATAAAACAAAAATAATAGAATCAATACATAGAATAGCAATGGGAAAAATAAAAGTATTTACATATAGACTATACATATGTTTAAGTATTTTTTCATTTACACAAACTTATATGAAATTATTTATTAAAACAAAAAAACTAAACAAATTTAAAAGCACAATAAATAAATTTCTTGTTATTTTCCTTGTGTTTAATTTCCTTTACTCGAAAGGTTAAGGGCAGGTTTTGGTTAAGGTTTATTATTGTTATTATTAAAATTTTTTATTTTTTAATTGGTCAACAGGTTTCATCCATTTCGGCAAATAATAAAAACCAGGGAATCCGCAAATATGCAAATGCATGCTTTTCCTTGTGCTACCAATGAAGGTAGAAACAATTAGGCAATTCACAAAGTGTTCTATTGTGTCATATTTGTGAATCATCGAGCAAAAACTTGTTAAAGAGGAAAAAAAACATACAGTATAGTATATAAAAGGAAGCCAGGACTACCAAATCAAACAAAAAAACTAAGAAAGTAAATTTGGTCAAGCCCGAAACCCTACACCATAGTATTTAGAGACACATTGATAGTGGATCCTATTTAGGACCCATTGGCAATCATGGACCTGCGAGAACAAAATCATGCGCTTAAAATTCATATAACAATTCTTTGTATTGAATATTATCTACACCCAAAGAAAAAATATGTTTAAAAATGGTCACCTCCAACAAAACTATTTTAAAAGAAACATTTTAAACATATTATGTTTAATTTAACTATATTATTGTCACCGACAACAATATTATGGTTAAATGCTTCCCCCATCAAGAAGGCGCAACCATATTATGGTTGCCTCCAAACACGTTTTGGTTAATAATAACTAAAACATGTTTAACACTTATAATAGAATGGTTGGTTTTTGACCATAGCATGTTGCTCTTGGAAAAGAGGAAAATACTATAGCTAATTTAAAAACAAATTATTGTCATATTTAACCAAAACATATTTAAAGACAACCATAATATGGTTGTGGCTTCTTGATGGAGGACCAATTTAACAAAAATATGGTTGTCGGTGACAATAATATGGTTAAATTAAACATAATATGTTTAAAAATTTTCTTTAAAAATAGTTTTGTTGGAGGTGACCATTTTCAAACATATTTTTTTTCTGCGTGTAGATATCTCCATCTTTATGAGATTTGTTTGCCTTGAAGTGATTTTAGGATGGGGCTTATATGGGACTTATGGTTAATTTAAGACCTACCAGCACAAGCTTTTGTCATGACGTAATAGCTATCGTAAAAATTATTTTCGTCAATTTGTATGTCGATACCAACATCTTTGATGATGTCGATGAATGCTAAAACCAAACATGGTCACCTGGGGGCTAATTCTGGCAGTCGTCATCGAATACTTTTTGGATTCGAGAGGAATTTTATTTCTAGTCAATACTAAACGAAACGAAATTATTTTTTTAGTGTTTTGAAAACATAAATAAATGTTTTGCAACACTAAAAAAATAACTTCGATTCGGTTAGAGTCGAATGAAAGAATTAGAAATAAAAAGTATTCGATCACGACTGTCAGAATTAGTCCCTTGGTACAGATTTTTTCGTCGTTCCCCGGCGTATGATTGTGTGTGTTTTCATTTACACAATAATGTTATATTGTTTGCGACTAATATTCGCCGCTCGTCCCAGTTGTGTTCCTAGCATTATGTCATGAGCAGTAGTGTTAACTTTCCTGTTTAATAAAATCCACATAAAAGAAATAAAAAAAATGGAGATAACACCGCTAGCTTGACCTAGAAATAACTAAATTGCCATTTTTGTTTATTAACGATAGAGACCAACTTCACTAGTAAACGCCCTATCAAAATCGGATTTTCCAATTGCAAATCATTGGCGCCGCGCTATTTCGGTATGCTACATCAAAATTGTATGGGCATGAGAATTTTCGACAGCTCGAAAACGCTTTCCGCTCTTTTTTAGTTAAGGCTGATGTCATTTTGCATGCGCTTAATTTTTTAAACGCACGATATCGTCGAAGAAATAACGCGTATTCTCAAAAAAAATTTTATTTTGAGCTCTCATGAATGGTATGAATAATCGAATTATATATGTAAAAGTAGATTTTAATACATAATTACTAGATTTATTGCGTGTGCGTTCTTTACAGCCAAACTCATAAATTTATTGCAATTCTCTTCTAAGTATCCAATCATTAATTCAATAAATATTTATTAAAACGACATCTAAATTTTTATTTTTTTATTATCAACTATACTTTCTTTCAAGTTCGTTTATATTAGCACAACAAAATAAAATCTCAACTGAATAAATAATTAACATGATAATAACCATGAATAAATTATAAATAAATTACCGTATTAAACATAAATGCATAAATACTTACTTTTTTAAAAAATTAATTGAAAACGATAAAAATCTTAAAATTTATCAAGATGAAGAACATTCGTTAGAGATTTAAGCAAAATTGTTGTTGCTGTTTTTTGATTTTATTTCTGTTTTTTGTTTTATTGTAAATGACGGTAATTATTTATTTGAATAGTAAATGACACACGAATATTTGTTAGCAATTTTTTAATATTTTTGCTTTTGCAATATTGTATTGTTTGTTTTTATATTATTTTTGTTGTTGTTTTTTTTTTGTACAATATTTATTTGTTTACATTAATTATCATTATTTGTCTATTTAATATTAAATATTTTGCAGCTTGTCTTTGTTTGTTTTTCATGTAAAGAAAATAAAAACGTATAAAAACTGGTTAAACCTTCTGACTTAAAAAATTTTTATTTCAGATTTTTGCACATCAAGGGAAAATAATAGTGTTTGATATCTTTACGGGCAACTTAAAATTTTTTTAAGTATTGTGACCTCGTTCTTTAAACTATATTTTTGTGATGCCAGCATATTATGATTGATAAAGTTTGTTTTATGTCTACCACAATTATATTGTGGTTGCCCAGAACCAAGTGTATTTTTGTTTCAATCATGCATATGTTTATAATTAAATATTTACGTTATTTTTGTACAAGCAACCACTCAATTATTTGTGGTCACCATATAAATCATATTTCTAACCACGCTACCATGGTTGCTGTTGCCTTAAAGACCGCGTTTTTCGATTCGAAAAGTAAAATTTTTCAAAAGCAATTTCCGATTCGAAAGTTAAACCGTACTGCGTAACTCGTTCGAAACGATGACAGGGTCGTATTAATAAACAAATGAAAATACCAAAATGACAGAAAATATGCCAAGACAAAAGAAATATTAAATACTATTCAATGTGTGAAAAATATTATAATTGTGTTTTTTCAAGGCGAATTCATACAGGTGACCGCATCATGAGATAGAGTTATGCTAGCTATACCTTTTTTTGAAAATACTATGTATTTTGTTTTTGTAAAAAGTTAGAGTGTATGTCAAAATTATTTGTTGAAAATATAAACAAGGAAATTTTTTTGTTTATAAAATATACAGAATCTTTTTCCTGTATTGCAAATTTATTGTTGCTCCACTTATTCCTTGCGGACTTTTAATTCTTTGATCTTATATTTACTTTTCTTGTTTCATAAAATTTAAATAAGTTTTTTTTTCAAGTATTTAGATTTTTACTGAATTTTAAATTTTAACTAATTATTTTCACAAAATGTAAACAAAGCTTGAGATTCAGTATACACACAAATAAATAAACAATAAACAGATGACTCGAAAATGTCACCTGTTTGAATTCGCTTTTGTTTTTTTTAAATAAAAACTGATTGTATTTCCCTGTGGTTTGAAGATTCCAAACAAAAAGTCAACCATTTATTTATACAGCTTTTTATTTTTACATGTAATTTTTTTTTTAATATATTTGAAAATTTCAAGACCAAAAATATTAAAACATTTCTAAAATATTTAGTTTATATCAAATCTTAGATTATTTGTTTTACATTTTTATTTATCTTGTTTTCGAACAATTTCCTAACGCTTTTTGCATAACTGACGCTTGTTTTCGTAATACGGGGTTGGCGTTTCGAAAGGGATTTTTGTTGTTCGTAATAGAGAGTTGACGTTTTGAAAGGGACTTATTGTTTTCAATAGAAATAAACAACTTCCGTTCATTTGAAACAAATAGTACGAAAATCGTAATACACGGTACAAATTGTTCGAACTCGTAAATTATTTCTTTCGAGTCGACATACGCGGTAGCCCTCCTGATTTAACAATTTTCCAAAACCGACCCATGTTAAAAAAAAAACAGAAAAAGCATTTTTTATATGTTAAAAAAAATAAACACACTTTCCAATAAAATAAAATAAAAAATAAAAATCAATTGTAAACTTCAGCAAAAACTGTTTTTGAAAACTTAAGTTTTTGTTGTAATTAAACTTTTTTTTCTCTCCAGCCTTAACAATTAGCCATTTTGAGCAGATTTAACACCCACAAATTTTAATTCAATTCCTAAATTTTATAGTCGAACTTTTGATTTTTGCTACGGTTTTTAGCAAAATGAGCAACTGTTCGACGCACAGTGCTTTGTCCCCATATAACGAAGGGACAAAAATAGAAGAAGTTGCCAGATATTTTTTAAATTTCGTACACTATCATAAAAAGCTTAGTTAAGAAAAATCTGAATTTTTGGAGAAAGCAGTCCAAGGACACGCCTACCTCCCATGTGTCCTAAAATTGAAAAATATAAATTTAGCTATAATAATGCCCACAAAATTAAAAATAGGCATGCTTATATACATATAACTAGCAACGTGTGTGTAAATTTTCATTACAATCGGAACAAGGACTAAAGGTTCTGCCATATATCTTCTTTCTTAAAAACGCTATAACGCCATAAACGCTATATTAAAAGCATCTTCCGTAAAATTCGGTAGTTGTTGCTTTAAAAAAATATTATTTAACCGACAACAAATCACAACTACATAACAATATAAGTACGGAAAAACATTATTTTTGGTCGTTTATTTTTTGAATAACAAACATAAATGTTAAAACATAAAGTTATTCGTATAATTACTATATTTTTATTCAATTTTAACAGTACGAAAAACGAATTTAATAACCCACAATCAGTTACTGTAATAATTTTATGATCGTAGTAATTCCGTTAAAAATGTTCCATCATTTTTTAAGAATAGAAAAAATATCGAAATAAGAAGGTGTCAAGTAATATATAGAAAAAAAAAAAAACCATCAAGAGAACATTTCGGAGGAATTTGGTTTATATATAACATCCATACCCAGATCCGGTGGCAGGAAAATACTATCCTCCGCTTCTCATACGAAAAGTATCTTTTACAAATTTATACTATGATGTGTGCAAATATTTAGTCTCATGCACAGCAAACACATAAAACACAACCACACACACCCCTCTATATCAATAAGGTACCACCATTATCTATTCGTTGCCACTATCATTGTTTATTTAACATGAAATGCCTTAATAGATAAAAACCAGGATAGGTTCATAGACTGTGTTATAAAGTAGTTCACTTATTAAGTGGTCATTATTCCAAAGAACGGGTCCAGGTTTTACCATCAGCGGCAAACAGTGGCTGAAAATCGTTTTTCATCGGCCAAAAACTTTCCTACAGTTTTAATATTATTAAAATCGGCTTAGCATTTGTTAAGAAATTCTAGGTCAAAGTTGAACTCTTTGTGTTTTTTAGCATTTAATATGAAAATGCTCTTAAGTAAGATTGAGAATTATGGTATGTTTTTATTAAAAAAGGGGGATGTTTGTCAGTGTACTTACACAACTTTTTAATCTATATAACTGCCAAATTTCATTGCAGAAATATTTTTTAAAACAAAACGTTCATTATTGTTATTTTTCAGTAAAATAAAAAGAGCAAAAAAAAAAAATACTGCGGGTAATTTCCTTCAAATGACAGTTCCAAACAATTACAAAAGTATAAATGGGGTTAAAGAGGACACTTTTAGCTTTCTGATGGTAGTAAAATCTTTTTGATACTAACAAGTTTCCTCTGAAATTCGAATATAACTAAAATATAAAGTCTGGGAAAACCTTTCATATCAAACCAGGTATAAATGGTACAGTGATACAACGAATAATTTTTTAAATACTGCTAATATAACGAAAAAAATGTTAACCCATTAGTTATAATAGTTTCCGAAAAATCATAATTTAATTATGATAAAATTTACAAAAATTAATTTGTTTCTATAATAACAAATATTTGCTTTAGCAGCATGCCAAAACCCACAATTACCAACATTTTGATTCAGCTTAGTATATATGTATTAGATACTATTTTGGCTGTCGAATGACATTTTAATTTTTGTAATCGGCAATAACAAAAACAAACTGGACTTTTGGCCGATGAAATTGAATTTTCAGCCATTATGCGGCATTGCTTTATAAAGCAATAATTATTCTAAAAATTTGTTTTGCAGAGCCGTATCTCAGGCTGGCATTGTACTTGAACATAAGTAATTAGCTGTTGTGTTTCATATTTAACTTTTGAAATAAATACAGATTCCCCAATGCCGTTTGGTGCATGAAATGGTTAAGAAATTATTAATGGGCTAGTCCTAACAACTTTAATAACAACATTTTAAAAACCTAAAAAAGCAAGATTCCTTTAAATGAGTGTTCTACTGCCCATTTTTCTAATCATATTATTGCATTTATATCGGAATCGGCTGTCACCAGTAGCGAACGTTTCTACAAAGTTGCATAAGAATCGTTAAAGAACTTCACCTAAAAATAGTTTTGGACAAAATAAGTGGTCATCTGAACTGTGGTATGTAAATATTAAAGTCTTAAATTATGTTAAAAATACAAGGCAATAGTTGAAAAGTGTGTAATTCGGAAAATATACTTTTTACGTCATAGGGAAACTGCGTTATTTTGTATCTTAAAAAGTACAAACGTATTATATATAACCTACAAACATTATCCGTTCGCAATAAAACTTGCTATGGAAATTTATATTTGTTAGATATATTTTTATGCTCAATTTGGGTAGAATATATTGAGAAATGGGTTAAAAACGTTTAAAAAGCTCTTGCAAAAATAACAAGTAAAAAAGTCTAGTCGGTCAAGCCCGAACATATGATAACCTACAGCACAGTATTTAAAAACAAATTTTGTAGCGTGTACTCTATTTGGGACCCATGGGCAATCATTGACCCGACCCGCCTTAACAAAAATATGTTATGAGGTTAAGATTCATTTAAAAGTTCTATCTGCCGAATACTATTTAGTTATCTTAATCTATATAAGATTTTTGCATGGGGGTTTATTCGGGACCAATGGTTTATTTTGGACCTAACTAGGACAACATTTTGTCATAACATAATAGCTATCGTAAAAGCCAGTGTCCCCATTGTTTAACATTTATAAGGAAGTTATGGCACAAAATGCTATTTTCGGGAGTAGAATTTGTATGGGAGCTATGTTCAAATATGGACTGATTCCAATAAAATTTGGGAAGATGATTTTGATTGCAATAAAATTAGTTTGGACCAAATTTCATCTTGATACCAATAATTTAAGATGGTTTATCGATACAAATCTTGGTACTTGTGCTAATCAGAACATTTGTGCCAAATTTCATAACATTATCTCCAAAATTGCGACCTGTACGCACAAGTTTACACTGACAACCAGACAGCAGGCCTGCCAGGGTAAAACAAGTAAGAATGTATAGTCGACCAAGCCCGACCATATGATACCCTACACCACAGTATATAAGAACATATTTAATAGTATCCATTTAGGTTTATTTCTTATATTCCTATTTCTTATATTCCTAGTTTTAAACTAAATCAAGCTATGGAAGTTTGAGCAAAAATCACGAAAATAGCAATTTTTTTAAAATCATTTTTTTTTTCAAGTTGTGGCAAAATTTTTTTGATTGTTTTTATTTATTAGAAAACAGTTCATATTTACGAAAACAGAAAAAAACAATTGATGATATTTTTCTTTCTTTTTTAATAATCCATCAAAGTTAAAAATTTTTTAGAACTTAAGTGAATAATAACCATTTTTAAACCAATAAAAAAATACTTTTAAGAAAAGAATTCACATAAAATACATTCACATACAAAAATACAGAAAAAAAATTCAATCTCGTACTCCAAAAACTAAATTTTTTACAACAGTTTTCCTGAAGCATGTAAAACTTAAGTAGTTGTTTAGCTATTCTACTTCAAATTCTCTGACTTTGGCGTACTCTAGCGCCCCCAAAAAGAGTTAAATCTAAAAAATTCTTTAAAATTCATTTAAATTATATTGTTATCTATCGACCTATACATTTTTATGTACAATATAAGTCTTGTTTTTTCTTTGAATTTTTTCCATGGGACACAGCACTGTGCGACGTACGCGGCGCTTTTTATACAAACGCACAAATAGCAGAAGCTAAAGCCTATAAATTATATCATACTTTCTGTTTCATTTCAACACGTTTATGAATTTTTAATAACCAACAGCCATTGAAGTCCACCGCAACTTTTACGTGTCCGCAACATTTACGTATGACTAACGAGTGAACTTTTTAAGGTACATTTACACAAGGTATATGCACCAGAGGAGGAGTTACGTGCTAACTCGCCTTTTTTTGTATGTAGTTTATACATACATATGTATTGAGTGTTTTTTTTTAGCTGTATGAGAACTTTCGTTATCGATAACCAGGGTTTGACAGTTGAGAATGTCAAACTCTGTTGACGTTTCTGTTCAGTAAGTCCGCTTTTACAATGTTGAAATTGAAAGGCAGACATTTCTCTTATTATCTTTTGAACTTGCCTAAATCTTTCACAATCGCGAAATTAATAGAAAGACAGAAATTATTCGTTTCCTTTACTCGACCTTTTTCGCTGTTAACGGAGATAAACATTTAACAGACATTGATTGATACTAAAGCAACAACATGAAAAATGCGAACTGTGGGACAGAGAAACACTTGAAAGGCAATAATCAGGCATTTTCTGAAAATTACTTTTTGTGAAAGTGATTTGAAATCACAAGAAAGGTGTTCTGGACAAAATTTATTTTTCATAATTGTGATTTAAAACCGGTCAGCTAAGCGGCAGCCGATTTAAAATTACTTGTTGTTTATTTTTCCCCACCATTTTAAACCAAGTTTAAACTTTTGGTGTTTTCAAAAAACCCTTAATTTTAAAATATCAAGTGATTTGAAATCTTGTGATTTTTAGAACATGTCTGAATATTATTAATAATCGATTTATGGGAAATTTAATTTAGTGACTATTTTCAAAAGTGGCCCGGTTTACTGGCCCCTCGTTCGTGCGATTTAACGCCTCTGTATTACGTTGTTAAGTCATTGGTTTATGCCGCCAAACCAGCAACAAATTTTCAAGCCACTATAGACGCCATACGGCCAGATTTATTGGAAAAAGTAGTCAAAAATTGGTCTGATTGAATAGACCAATTAACTCGTAGCCGCGGCGGACATACCTATGCTGCAAATCCAATTTTATAAATAAATGCCATGAAATTATCTACCAGATTATAGTGACAAAATTTCATTCTAACAATATTTTTGTCTGCATTTTAAGTTCTTATGCAGCTAAAAAAAAAACACCCTATATAACTTCATAATGTCAATATGACATTTAGAAGATATAGAAAACTACATATAAAAGGGATAGCCAGCAAAGGTTTCTCTAGTACATAGGTATACCTTGTGAAAATGTATCTTGAATAATTCTTAATGAAAAAAAAATCAGAAGGGTAACGTTTAATTAATTTTTTCAAAATATTCAAGTTTGTTTTATTAAAATCGATCTTAAATTTATCACTTTTTTTCTTTATCACTTAAAAATAGTTTCTTAACTGTATTCATCTACATATACTCGTATATTTATTTACCGAGTTATACAAAAAGGCGTCATTTTAAAACAACTGGTAACATATTTGCTTAAATTTTATTTTAACAGCAGATTGGTAATAAAATTCGAAATTGTGCTAATAAAACTCGTGATAATTAAAAATGTTTACTGTTTACTTTTTTTGTAAATTAAAAAAAAAAAAAAACATCTAGGTTCCTACATATGTATTTGATCTACATATTTTAGGCATTTTTGCTTTACACTGTGACCGCCAAAATCTAGTTTTTTATGTGGTTTATTCCTATTATTGTCCTTCGTTTACAATAACAAACAAAATCTTCCTCTTTTTTTATCATATTTTCTTTTTAATACATTATTTCAATATTTGTTGCTTTTTTAGTTATTGTTGTAACTATATGTCATCATTATGTTGTAACGAAACGCAACCATATGTGCGCCATGTACGCGATACAATTTAATTTTGCACTCAACAACGAACCCCTTTATCTATATTTTGAAATTCCTTTTTGTTTATTATTCGATAAATAATTTATTGTTTAATTATTTGGACACTTTTGTTATTATTACCATTTTAGAGCATCGCATTTAGCAATAACATTTTTTTTATGATTTTCTTATTAATAATTTTTTGTCTTTTAGTTTTTTATTTATTTTGTTACTATTAGTCACGATGTTATTCGTTTCGCGTATTGTAGAAAACTAAATTATAATAAAAATTTGAGTAAAAACAACAATACGTGTTGCGTACATTTTTGTTGTTGTCTATTTGTTGTATTTTTGGTTTTGTTTGTTTTTGTTATTGTATACATACCCTTACTTTACTGCCGAGAAAAAGAAGCATGCGATACAAAGTCCCAGTAGGAAAAAAGCTTAACGCAAAACTCGTATTTTTGGATAATGTTGGATATGTTAAGGTACTCATCGACTTCACAATAATATTTAGTACTATTATTATGTCGTTTTCCTCGACCCTTTTTGCGAAATGATCGTAAACTAAAAAAAAAAATAAATTTGGCCCTAATCATGTAAAACGCAACGTTAAAGAATTACATTGAAAGCAGAAACAATGTCATAAATATTTTGTAATTTTGTTGTTGTTTTCTACAGAAATTCTCATTGCGTTTTCAAATTGCAAACGCTGCATAGCTTGTGGCGTTGAAAATTTTAAAACGGTACATGAATTTCTGTAGAAAGCAACAACAGAATTACAAAATATTTGTGACATTATTTTTGCTTTCAGTGTAATTCTTTGGCGTTGTGTTGCGTTTTACATGATTAGGGCCTACAAGTAAGAGTGCTATATTCGGCCATGACGAATCTTAAATATCCTTCACCATGGTTCAATAAGAACATACAGTTATGTAAATATCATTACTTAGATATAAATTTATCTATTTTGTGTCACGCCTATTTCTCCAATCCCGCCCAAATTTTGTCGGACCAAAATACTTGTTCCTAATTTAATAACTCACCTATGTGTACGAAATTTGAAAAAAATTTATCTTACCATTCGTTAGGTATAAAAAAACTATTCTATGCCACGTCCACTTCTCCAATCCCGCCCGCATTTTGTGAAATATTGTGTATTGTTAACTGATATGTTTGTACCTAGTTTGGAACCTTTGCCTTTTTCCGTTCTCCAGATGTACAGAAATTTATAATGTCTTTACATGGGAAGTGCCACGCCCACTTCTCCAATCCCAGTTGTGTGTTGATATCTAAGATGCTTGTACTTAATTTGGAATCTTTTGCCTAGCCGTTCTCGAGATATATTAAAAAAAAGTAATAAAAAAACAACAACTACAAGGGATTTATGAGTAAAATTAGAGGTAGTCGTAGTTTTTCGCTCATATCTTCGCCACTAATCCACCGATCTGGCTGAAGTTCAATAGCAAAATTTCAATGAGCATATCAGACATAAATATATACTAGGGATGACAATCAGTACTGGTTTTCGCAAATTCCGGTATTTCGGGATTTTTCGGTATTCGGGGGTTTTTAAAATTTTAAGCAAAATGCTTTTTAAAGATATTAAAAAAACGTCTTTCAAAGAGGTAAACAAACAATTAATATAGCAAAGCTTAATAAAATTATTTTGTATAGTTTATACTTGAACGGATGTATTTATATTGAAATATAAGAAAAAATATAAAAAAATAATATAAAAACCTTAAAAATTGATTTTGCACCTATCACCAAAATGATTGTATTGACAACTAAGCGTTTTAAAATTTAAATATTATGATTTTTTGCTGAATTAATAATTAATTTAATTAAAATAAAAAAACTGTGCTATTTTAAACTATGTGTTAATTGATAAAAAAAAAAGTAATTAACATAAAATCAATATTTTTATGTCCATTTATTTTGTTTTTTTTAATTTTTTTAATTGTTGTAAATATATTTTCAATATCCTGAAGACGTAACACAAAGCGTGTGAAACGGTAGCAAAGTTCTATGGTGAATTAAAATTCTAAAGAATTTCTACGCTAGTGTCAAAATTTATACTTTTTTTCACCTCAACAATGTCAAAATTTTACTTCCATGAGTACTTTGCTACCGTTTCACACACACCCTTATTACAAATTAATATTTCTTTTTTAAAAATTAAAACAATTAAGCCATAAACTAGATTAAATAGACGTAGAAATGATGGGTGTTAAATCTATATTTTGTTCAATACAAAATAAATAAATAAATTTTATTAATATATAAATAATTAAAGTGAGAATCTTACAAATAAATCAGTTACTAGTTTGATTTATTTAAAGGATTCAAAAGAAATTCAAATTAAATAAATTCAAATAAACAATTGAAATTAGAATTTTAAAATAATTAACAAAATCAATTTGTTTAGTTACCCATAAAAATCCTATTTAAAAAATTTGAAGTGGTAGAAAATATGTATAAGTTACACTACTTAACTTCTTAAAATCGGTTTATAATTAACCGTGGGTCCAATGCCCCCGAGGTTTCGTGATCGGGATTGGCATCCCTATTATATACAAACCAAGTCCCCGTCATATAGGGTCTATGATCTAGGTCTAGTATATAGATACCCTTTTACCTTCGAAGGGTATAAAAAATTATAATTTAAAATCAAAATTAATGGATATCCATTTTTTCTAATTAACAAATGTCAAAATTGTTAATAATGTCATATACAGCTGCGGTCAAACAAATAGCACCAGGATGTAAAAAAAAGTTCTTCGTTAGATATTTGTAAATAGGTCAAACTGATTTTATTGAATACTTGTCATAAGATACTTTCAGGACTGTCAAACAATATTTAATAAAATGCAACTGATTTGGTTTTTTATTTGATATAATATTTTTAACTTTTTTAAAACTACTTAAAAAACACTCAGTCGAAAAAATAGCACTACAGCTCTTATTCTATTAAAAAGAAATACTTAAACTAAAATTTAATTAAAGATTTTGAATTCTGTTTTTTATGATGTCTTCTCATGTTGAAATTAATATTTTGTTGCGTGCATATTATTGGCAATAACCTCTGCACAACGTTTTTGTATCGATTTCACCAGATTTTGGTAGCTCTCCTTCGAAATTCTGTTCTAGATTTGCTGAACTGCCACCCAAAGGGTTTCGTTACTTGTTAGTTGTATTTGGGATACTCCCTTCTAAATAATGGATTTAGATCTGGGGACTGAGCTGGCCATTCCATAACGTTTATGTTATTGTCCTGAAACCACTTTTTGGTAAGTTTGCTGGTATGCTTCGGGTATTGTCTTGCTGAAATACCCAACCATGCGGCATTTCCTTAAAAACATATGGTAGCATTACTTCCTGGAGGATATTAACGTATAGTGTCTTATCCATGATTGGTCTGATCCAATATATGGGCCCTACTCCATAGTAGGAAAAGCACCCCCCTACCATAATGCTTGAACAACCATGTTTAAGGGTTTTCGTTGTGAATTTGGGATTGAATTCAGCGTTAGGGGGTCTTCTGACGTAAGAACGCGATCCTTTGCCTCCAAATAAAATAACCTTGGATTCATCTGTCCAAAGAACATTGCTTCACTTTTCAGTAGGCCATTCCAAATGAGTTCTAGCAAACTCCAAACGTTTTGCAACATGCTTACGTGAGAGCAGGGGCACTTTTCGGGGACTACAGACATTCAAGTTGTTGTCTCGCAATCTCCGACGAATAGTTTCAACACTTGCGGTCACACTTAGCTTCTTTTTTAGCTCTGTAGCTGGCATAAATGGGGTCTTCTTGTATTGTCTGACCAAACGCTTAACCATTAATGGTGGCAAAACTTTCTTGCGACTACGTGTTTCCGACTTTTGAGTAAATTTTATTGTATTTACAATCATTTTATTGGAGCACCCAATCAAGTTTCTTATTTCAGAATATGATTTATGCTCAGAGACCATTTTTTTATAATAGCACGTTTTTCAGGTGTACAATGATTTCCACGTTCCATTTCTATGAAAATCAATAATGTAATATGCGATGAATTATTTTATTTTTTAAAAAAAATATCTTACTTTTAGTATTTGATTCTTTTATTTCAACTATTAAATCACTATTAATATTTTTTAAAGAATTTTTGTTATTCGGTGCTATTTTAATGACTGCGCTGAGGCGGAGTTTTTGTACAATTACGATCATTGGAAAAAAACGTTAACATTTTTTGGAAAAAATAAAGACGCTCAGAGAGAATATACATATTATAACAGTATGACATACTTAATTTAAAATAATTAGCACAAGATATTTGTTTTCACTAGAATGAACATAGAATAGGTTATTGGTGCTATTTTTTGACTGGCACTGTATATATATGGGGGATTTCATGTCAAGTGACCCAACTTTTGTAATCGATGTCTTCCGATTGGATGAAATTTACACCAAGGTTAGTCCTATTGGATAGAAGTTCAGACACAAATTTTCAACTAGATCGGTCAAAAAGTTTCAGAGTTAGAGGGGGTCAAAATTTGACATTTTGGCCAAACAGGTGTTCTTTTTCATCCATGTAACTTATTATCTGCCGGTGTTAGCAAAATTTGTCCCAAACAAATTAGATAGCTATTTCTTCAATCTTTCGAAAATAAAAATAATTTTTTTTTTTTGTTTAAAATTTCTTAAATTCAAAACATTTATTTTTATTTTTTTTTTAGCGGGAATTTTTTGCTCAAAAGAAAGCTTAGGCCTTTTCCTTTAAGGTAGTTCTGGTCGCTTTTTGGGCCGCGAATGGGCTATGTATAAAACAAATTAACCTTTCCGCCGGTATATAACATACCTAACTAGCATTTCATACCCTCGACCCTCTAATACCCACAATATCTTAATCCAAGGAATAAAATCACTTTTTATACCCTCCACCACCACTAGTGGTGAATGAGGGTATACTAAGTTTGTCATTCCGTGTGAAACTTTTTATTATACATCTAAGACCCCATAAAGAATGTATATTCTGGCTCCTTGAGTAATTCTAAGGCGATTTAGCCATGTCCGTCTGTTAAAAACACGCTCACTTGCAAAACACGCAAAAGAAAAGCACAAAGTTGGCCTCAAATTGCTTGTAGTTATACTAACCAGTTTGGGATAGAAATCCAGCAACATCGGTTCAGTAGAATCAGAACTATGAATCAAAATGTAGAACCACCACCCTAAAAAATTTTGATACAAAAACTAACATAAAAGGTGGAATAATGCACGGAATGATATTAAATTTTGCACGAATTTGCTTTATATAACTGCAAATCATACTGGATTTCGTGAAGATCGGTCCATAATTGACCATAGGCCCCATATAAACCCTACTAGCGGAAAACAGTTTAGTACGCCTAAAACCGTAATAAATAATGCTATCATAATTAAATTCGGTACGGTACAGTTTTATAGGACCAGAAATAACACTAACATTTTTTGAAGATCGGTCCATAAATATCCTAGATCCCATATAAACCCTTCTCCCGGAAAACAGTTTAGTACGCCTAAAACCGTAATAAATAACGCTATAATACTAAAATTTTGTACGTCACAATTTTATATGACCAAAAATCACAGTTATAATTTTTTGCAGATCAGGCCATAATTTACACTAAGCCCCATATAAACCCTACTCCCGCTAAAGAGCTTAGTACGCCAAAAACCGTAATAAATAATGCTATCATAATTAAATTCGGTACGGTACAGTTTTGTAGGACTAGAAATCACACTGCTAAATTTCGTAAAGATCGATCCATAATTAACCCTTGACCCCATATAACATTTTAGTACGCCTAAAACCAAATAAAACCCACTTTGGGAAAATTAGTTAATTCGCCTTAAACCATAACAGATCTAGATATTGCGGTAAAATTTCTTCCAACTTAGATTCATATGGCCAGAAAAAATATCATGCAATCCAATACAAATAACCCTCCTAAAAATTATTTTAGTTCGGCTAAAACTGTTACGAATCATGATATTTTACTTAAGCCAGTTCAAAATTCTAACAAGAAACGCATAAAACTTTCTTATTGTCGGCCAATAATTTAATATATGTAGGTCTAAACCGCGACCAATTTTAATGCTGACGTTCGTTTTTGTGAAGATGAGTTAATAATATAGATGTATTTACAATATAGAGCCAACTTCGGTCGGTGGAGGGTATCAAAGATTCGGCACTTGTTTTCTAAAGAGATGTTGACAGATTAAAATTTTTTTATTTATTTGTAATAATAATTAAATTAATATAAAATAATAATAATAAAAACCAAAAGATAAATAATATAAAAAAATTTAATCTTAATCACCTAAGATCCTTTTATTTATTTTAATTATTTTTACTGCATTTCTTTTGAAGTTTGCTCCAACACCATCACATGCTCCTTTACCATAAGCAATAGGATGAAAATGCCACTCAGCTGGCATTCCAAAATCTTTTTCATGACCTATCAGATTTGCGGATGTACTTTCGTTTTTAAGCTCCGTCCGAAACGTAGCATACCTTCTCCACTGTAAATTTAGATTTTAGATAATTTAGTATTATCTTTTGGTATTCATAAACTGCAACGGCATCATGTTTTAAATCGTCGGATATGATTGCCATACTTTTGTGTTCCAGTTTTTCATCTTTCATTTTCAGGTTGGTCGTTACTGAAGTGGAATGACTATATGGCATTCAAAATTTTAAAATTTTTAGTAATCAATATAATTATTGTGGTAATAGGTGCAAAATCAGCAACTTGCTTGCTAGATATTATGAATTTGGCATATATTTGGTAATTAGAGATTTTTTTTTTTTTTTTTCTGTGTACTTGTTTTATAGTTTATGAAATTAAAAGTGAAGATAAAATTTATGAAAAGAGAAGAAAGAAAAATCCTACATTACAAAAGAAATAGTTTTCTTACTATGTGATGTGTTAGGAAGGGGCACAAAAGAATGGGGATGTTAGTAAGAATAGATTCGCCATTGAGATCACTGGCAGGGAGGGTTATGAGGCGAGTATCTTTCTAATGCCATCAAGGAAGAGACGATCGAAGCTTTAGTGAATATAGCGAAATTTTTTTTTGGTGTTTATATTTTTTTCCCCAAATTGAATATTGGTCTAATCGAAGAATAATTTTCTAGCTTTTTGTATAGAGATCACTTCCTGGCCCAGTCATTTCCTTTATTGGAGTCTATAATATCATTTATGTAGCCATTTTTTTTCTTGTGGTCCGCGAGATATTTAGGACAAGAACTCCCCCCAACCGACTGAACGCTAGTGGCTTTCATGGCTCCATTCGTCCATTTATCTCGGAAAACCTCGGGCAATATTCGCCAAGAGATATACCATATCTTAAGTGGTTTAGCGGGATGTATTACAACTTTGACATAACCCTAACCGCACACGAAAAAGAAAGGAAAAAAAACAAGTTAGTTCAGTATTTGTACATTACAGCATCCTGAAGAACATATTTATAGTTCTCTGCGGAATCAAACGAAATAACGAATTCCCCAGACATCAAAACCTTGAAGAATAATCAATGCTCTTTGACCAAAAAGTCATGGGTTCCTTAATTTAGGAATCCTTTACACACTTCTTCCACAAAATCATGCACATTTGAAATGGTTGTTTCCAATGTTCATCTTTCAGTTTGAAAATTGAAAAATCTTCGTCTTGATTTAGAAATTATTTTTTTTATACATAACTCGCGGCCCAAAAAGCGACCAAAACTACTTTAAAGGAAAACAAAAAAAGTATCCGCTTAAAATAAATAAAAAAAAGTTGCAAGTTTAAAAACATCATCATCATAAGTGGCTATTCACAACCTGGGTAGGTCTTTAGCCGAGTTAAGAATTGATCGCCATGCGCTTCGATCTTCTGCGCTTTTTCTCCAATTTTGGATATTCAGATCAGAAAGTTGTTGTTGAACCTGATCTTTCCAGCGGAGCTTCGGCTGTCCCCTCTTGCGCATACCTTCGGGATCGTATTCAAAAATCTTCTTAGCCGGAGCATCTGCTTCCATTCGCACAACATGTCCTAGCCAGCGCAGTCTTTGTATCTTTATGCGCTTCACTATATCAATGTCGGCATACAGCTCATACAGCTCATGGTTCATACGATGCCGATAATCTCCGCTAACACACACCGGTCCATATATTTTACGAAGAATTTTTCTCTCGAAAACACCAAGTACAGCTTCATCTGCCTGCGCAAGTACCCATGCCTCTGCGCTATACAAAAGCACTGGTAGTATAAGTGTCTTGTAGAGTGTTATTTTTGTGTTTCGGGAGAGGGCTTTAGATTTGATTTGCCCGCTCAGCCCAAAGTAGCATCTATTTGCTAGTATAATTCTTCTTCGAATTTCCAGACTGGTGTTATTGGTTTTATTTATGGTGGATCCAAGGTAGAAAAACTCTTCCACAACCCCGAAGTTAAAGTTACCAACATTCACAGTTCCATCCAATCTAGTAGATTTTCTGTTCGTTGAAACCATTAGCTTAGTTTTTGCTTCATTAACTGCCAGACCCATTTTTTGTGACTAAGTTTAAAAACAATTTTTAAAAATTCGAAAAAAAAAACAAAAAAAAATTTTAAAAATTAAAAAAAAACCAAAATAAAATGTATAAAAGGATCTTAAGATTAAATTTTTTTAGATTATTTATCTTTTTGTTTTTATTATTATTAGTTTATATTAATTTAATTATTATTACAAATAAATAAAAAAATTTAATTTGTCAACATCTTTATAGAAAAAGTGATTTTATTCTTGGGATTAACATATTGTGGGTATTACAGTATCGAGGGTATGAAATGCTAGTTAGGTATGTTATATACCGTCGGAAAGGTTAATTTGTTTATTTTCTCAGCATAAGTTTTATTTTTAAGATTTTAGAAACACTTACACACAAATAGGAAAAAATTCAAAATAGTGCATATGCTAAAAATTGCAAAATCCTCGTCTTGACTTAGAAATTATTTTTTTTATACATAACCCTCTTGCGGCCGAAAAAGCGACCAGAACTACCTTAAAGGAAAAGACCTAAGCTTTCTTTTGAGCAAAAAAAAAAAAAAAAAAAGTACCCGCTTAAAAAAGAAATAAAAAAAAGTTTTAAATTTAAAAAAAAAAAATTTTAAAAATTAAAAAAAAAACAAAAAACAATTATTTGAAAAGATTGAAGAAATAGCTATTTAATTTGTTTGGGGACAAATTTTGCTAACACCAATAGATAATAAGTTAATTTGAGTTAATTTTGCTTATATATGCCACTTCCACGTTAAACGCCGATCCAGATGTATACCGCTATTTTACATGCGAATGTTGGGGTATTATTTGATTATTGATTTTAATAGGGTGGCATGTTTCACGACGCAATGTGAATGTTATATGTGCGCATTTTTGCTCGTTGATTGTTATCCTCCATTGTTTTAACCACTTTTCCAGTTCAAATATATATTCCTGTAAGCAACGAGATGCTTCATGACAGTTTTCGTGTACACTTAGAAAAGCTGTATCGTCCGCAAATGTTGAAGTTTGGGTAAAGTTAAATGTTGGCATGTCCGAAGAATAATTTAAGTATAATAGAGGGCCAAGGATGCTGCCTTGTGGGACTCCAGCGTCAATTGCCTGAGGAGAACATAAATAATTGCCGTCCTTAATAATAAATTGAAGACCGACTAAGTAGCTTTCTAACAGCTTGTGTATGTTTGCTGGTAAGTTTTGCTGCAATTTGTGTAATAATCCTTCATGCCAGACTTTATCAAAAGCTTAAGACACATCGATGAAGGGTGCTAAATATGTAATACATATTTTTTAATTAATACATATATATTAATTAAAAAATAAACTCTGAGATAATTTTATTAGTTATTTCAATAGTTTAAGGATATTTTATATAATAATCTCTTAGAAAAATAATTTGGTTTGAATGTTAAGGATTTAAGCGATTTTTTTCTTAAGTTTTGATAAAACTTGACTTGGAAATTTTTTTAAATCTAATTTCTCAGTAATTTTCCTGGATTTCTTTAAACATATAAAATCTTTCATTATGTCAATTGAAAGCCAATATTTAAGCCACCATTGACGTTATACAGCCAGATTTGTTGGAAAAAGTAGTCAAGAATTGGACTCATCGAATGCACCATGTAACTCGTAGCCACCGCGGACATTTGCCGGAAATCATATTTAAGGAACAAATGACATGAAATTATCTACCAGATTCTAATAAAAAAGTTCTGATGCAGCTAAAAAAAAACACCATTATTGTTTAATTATTTAATGTTTTTTTTTTAATAAGCCTTTTCCGTTTAAAGGCATATTTTTAACAATTCTTAAGACATATTTAGAAATTTTTACTACATATTTAATGCCAATAAACATATTTTTAGAGCATACGTATATGAATAAATATTCCCCGGGAGGTTTTTATCTTCTCTCAATTTTCCTATTTAAATTCAGTTGTTAAAATGGAAAAAGGGCAAAAAAAAACTCCCGGGGAATTTTTATTCATAATTGGGCTGAATGTGTTTTGTCGTTAGTGCATACTTTTCAAAATGTGTCTGAAATCAGGATTCATGGTGCAATCATTGGGTCTTTACAAAACGTCTGCTGATTTTTTGCAGAGTTGTGTGTTTTTTTGTGCAATTGTTTTTGATATCTTTATCAACAAAACATTGTTGTAGTTCTACTAACATAGACCTAATAATTGGACGATGCCAGAATTAATTTATTAGTTACATATTACCTTGCACTAATTTTGCTACTGTTTTTCTGTTTTTATTGTCATTATTTAAATCATTTAGGGTTTTCACGATGGGTAGTGCAAACGATGCAAAAATACACACATTTGCACAACACGATAACAAAATTCACGTATTTGCAATTTGCTTAATTTTGCTTCGTATGCACTAAAAAAACGAGCAAAAATTGTAGCGCATACATGGTAGAATAAGTACAATGAATAGTCATTAGAAATTTTGTTCTCAATTTGAAAACCCATAAAACGTCAAACAAAAGAAAAAAATTAAAACAAACGTCAAAAATTACATTAATAATTTTACATTACTTAGGCAAATACTGACAACTCTCCCTAATGAACATACCTGGTACTTATTATACTATCGTACGTACTTGCTCCATTACAAACAAATGTAAACAATAACATTTGGCGCAATATTGTTTTTTAAAGAAACTTATAACTTGAATTTTTTCGTGGGCTTTTATATAAAAGAGAAACTTATTTTATAATTTACATAAGAAAAAATTAAATGTTATCTGCCGTATTCATAAAAAACTAAAATGGATATGAAATCTGTTTTAAGAAAAATTTGTATGGAAATTTTGTTTTAAAATACGTTTGAAATCTATTTTATTTTTTATGAATACGGCAGTATATGTTTGTGTGTAATTGTAAACAAATGCAGATTTTTGATAGTGCTGCCAGAAATTGTTTGTTTCAACAATTTCAATTTCACATTTGCACAAAAATTTAATTTAATATGTTTGTGTGTAATTGTAAACAAATGCAGATTTTTGACAGTGCTGCCTGAAATTGTTTGTTTCAACCATTTTAATTTCATATTTGCTCAAAAACCGGTATGCTCACGATCAATCATAACATGCACTGAAAATTTTCAAATTGCAAATTTGCACAATGACCATCGTGAAAACCTGTATAAGCCTGGTACTCTGTTCAACATTTCACGCTATGAAAACTCATATAAAAAAACTTGTGCGGAATTTCTATGAAATTATATTGATAGAGTTGTACTCTGTTCAATTTGTGAAGAAGTTACGAAATGTTGCTGGCAACATTTTTTTACAACTGCGAAATAATATAAGCTGCACTTATTTCACGTGGAATTTTAAGCAAATGGAAAAAAGTTTAAATTTAATATTAAATGAGAAAGGAAAAGCATAAATAACACAATCGGTAACCGTTTTTCATCCATATTTACTTAAACTTTTTATTAAAAATAATACTTTTCAGTAAAATACATGTGGTTTTTGTTTACATATGCAAAACCATGTTGCATACTTTGAAAGATTAAAAACATCAAATTGTGCAAACTCGCGAGATAGGTAACATTGATACATGTCATATTTTTCGTATGAAAAAATAGATGTTGCTGAACATTTTTCACAAATTGGAACAAGAACTAGGCTTTATAAAATATTTGATTTAATGCAAGTCAATATTTTTATTTACATACATATTTATGTGAATAGAAGTAAAAATAAAGATTTCTAAAATTGTAAACATATAATTTGCTTAATTTTTTTTTCTTATTTCTTTTTTAATAATAAAATGCTAACAAATGTTTGAAAGAAAAATGCAAACAAGCTGCTACATTTACGAATTAAATTTATGTTCATTCATTCTGGAATCACAAAGAAAGTACATAGGATACATACAAAGTAAGGGTAATCACTATGGTCATTGTGCAAATTTGCACTTTGTAAATTCTCAGTGCATATTATGATTGATCGTGAGCATACCACTTAATTTTGTTGGTGCAAATGTGCTATTATTCTAAAAATGTATTCTAGCAATACAAAAAACTTTTGACAGCACCATCATAATTTGTCAAAAATATTCATTTGTTTACAATTACGCACAAGCATAGGTATTAAAAAAAAATTTAAATAAGTCCCAATTTACATTATACGATTTTTGTCGTCGCGATTAGGGCCGCCTACTAGCTAATAATGTGGAGTTATTCACCATATCGTTTCTTCATATGTATAAAAATTTCATACAAATATCTTATATCCTCCAATCTAGAGAGAATAATTACATTTTAAGGTGCTAGTAAATTCAAATTTGAGTTATGACTCTATTGCAGCAAAGGCTCGAAATATCCATTAGGATTTGTCAATAAAACTTAAGTACCTTTAAGGATTCTGCGCCATTTGTACAACTGTTCTGGGCGGGGAAACAACTCGTGCGCCTTTCCTTAATTGTTTAAAGGTAAACAGGTCGACTTTGTTTGTCTGATTTGCATCTCGCATTGGTTAATGGCTTGGCGTCGCATAACTGTACCGAGTTATAGTTGTGTGGTTCCATCATTAATCATATGCATTCGATTATAACCTTACATTTTTAACGTGTTTGCCTGGTGGAGAACAAAAAAAAACTCGACGTGACTGGTGGTAGCACCATATAAAACTCAGACGTTTTACGGGCGAAGGCTAAAATACTCTGGAGCGAGTTTTGGAAGCTCTCGCCTTCCTATACGAAGGTTTCGGTCGAGCGACGACTTTTGAATGAGGCTCCAATATTATGGGACATCCTGGCAATATAACTGCAATTATGTAGTTAGTCTAAAACTTAGTTTAAGCTAAAATAAAAAAAGTATGCTCTTAAACTGAAGGCCAAGAGAACTAAGAAGCATCCCAGCAAAAATTTTGCAAAAGTAATCCTTTATAATTTGGCCAGTTACAACCTAAAAACTAATACCATTCTTTTAAACTTAAATTTTTTTTTTACAAATATGTAGTTACAAAAAGAGGCAAAAGTGAGAAGTTACAAATCGATGCCTTACTTTCTCAACCTCGTATCTTAAAAAAATACGGTTTTGACTTTTTCATATAAAACGATTGATATTTTTGTGTTCTATTAATGAAACAACCTATTATTTCAATAATTTATTAGTATTTACAGAATTGCGACAAAGTATTGAAATAATAAGTTGTTGCAGTAATAGAACACAAAAATATCAATCGTTTTATATGAAAAAGTCAAAACCGTATTTTTTTAAGATACGAGGTTGAGAAAGTAAGGCATCGAAATTATCTTTCAAAAAGGTGAAAACACTCTTATTAAACTTGCTCTTATATGCATGTGAAATCTTATGGAATTTTTGTTGAAAAAGTGTACACAATAATACATTTATTGAAATGTAAGAAAACATTTAATAAAGAGTGGCTTTGGCTGCACATAATCACTTATAGCTCTAAGACTGTAATAACAATGTGTGTAATAATATATGTAAATATAATGTTGTTCAAAAAACATCCTTTACATTAAATCGATATCACTACTTGTGCTCTTATAACAAAAATATATTGTGGGGGTAATTTTGGATCATATTTATGTATACATTTGATTGATTTTTGGATTTTCCATGGATTTCACATCGAAATTATTTTTTAAATTTTATGTTATTACCGGACATCTAAGAAATATTATTGAAAATTAATTTAAATAATTATTTAAAATCAAATAATAATAACTTATTTAAATCATAATATTAAAGAGTTTTTTGTAATGTTTAATTATGACTTAAGATATTATAATAAAGTTATTATTTAATATATAAATAATAATGTAAAACGTGGTGAATAGAGCAATTCAGGAAGTCATTAAAATTAGGATTGTAGGTAAAGTTTTTTCTGGGATGTTAAATTTTTAATACATAATTGTGCGTTCAAATCTTTCATAAAAGTATACAATTTTCTTTTTTAATTTTTACAGATTTCACTAGATTTAAGGTCTCATTTTTTATACCCTTTACCTATTGGTGTAAAGGGTACATACATACAAGTTCGTTTCACCACAGCACTATAGGAAATTTTCCCTTTTTTTTGGCCAAAAGTACTTAATTTTTTTCTTGGAGTTTTTGATTTTTTTTTCACTATGTTCTTAAAAACATACTAAAAAAAGCATCCCCGAACAATAAAGCATCAATGATGCTTTACCGTTATTTTATAAATGCAAAAACATGAGGTTTGTTTATTAAACAAAACGAGGAAGTTACTATATTAAATTAGACGTGTATTTAAGTTTAAAGTTTTTATTCAAAAAATTCATGTAAAAAATGTGAAAAATGAACAATAATGCTAAAAGTGAGTACTTTTATAGTAGTTAAAAAGATATTCAACTTTTTTTTAATATGGTTAAATCGAAGGAAAGAAAAAGACCTTGATGTTATATACTGTAATAATAAATTGCAACTTCACTAAGCTCCGAAAAAAAAATGATTAAAAGTGATAGATATAACACTTACGCATTTCGATAGAGCCATAAGTTGTCATCCATTCGCAATTTATTTCAGCTGCATATACTTGCATATGTCTTGAAAAAAGCGTATTTTTCCAGGTAACTTCAGCGTACCAAATGCAGACTTACGCGTGACAAACTTTTTTCCCCGTGACGGTGCGTGACTAAAAATTTATTAGCTTAAGGAGGAACACTTCCAAAAAGCGAATCTAAAAAATAATTTAGGAGGAACACTTCCAAAAAGCGAATCTAAAAAATCATTTAGTTTGGCCCACTCGTTTGGCTAAAAATTAGTTTTGGCCAAAAAAAAGGGAAAATTTCCTATAGTGCACAGGTGGAAAGGGTAGATATACACTCTTATTCTGCGTTTCGATTCAAATCTAAATGTTCGGCAACTTTTGTATTCCGTATTCCGTTTTGTTTAAATTTTTTCTATTGATTGTATGTGCACCTACTTCTTTTTTACGCGACTTTTTTATGCGAATTTGATTTAACGCGAATCCAAATAAATATTTAATTTTGTTTTGAAGTTTTTTAATTTGATTTTACGCGATTAAAAAATTATTGTATTCTTTTTTTATCTCAGAAAACGTTATTTATGCCGGATTTGGAGGATTCAAAATTCAATACATAGTTGACAGCACTTCAAGTTGTGTACTAGGAAAAACTCACCACAATCGAAATTGGTGAACAAACATTATTCCAGAAAGATACAAAATTTCTGCAAAGAGCTAACGACAAAAAAAGTTGTTGTTAAAAAATAACGATAACAAATGTATTGTTAACTGTTTAAAATACATAGTACAGATGCCAATTTTTAATACAAAAAAGTGATAAAGTATAGCTACTTCTTATTTAAATAAAAAGCAAAATGCTCCCTCTGTGGTATATGGAATGGGTGCGTAATAGACCGAATGTATATATCTTCATTTTTTATTTGTATGTATTCGCATTCCAGCTCTAGATTGTACTTTAAAGTTACGTGTTTTTTCAGACTTCCATTGAGAATTTTTAAAAGATCCACAATAATTCCATTGAAAAACTCTTGTGGATGTAGAATCTCTTCCTTTTGATTTTCATAGAGGTATGTGACGATTCTATCCTTAAATGCCCTTTTCACACATTTAAGGTTTTTTAAATTGGACATTTCAATCACCTGTTCTCCACTATTACATCTCAGAGATGTAGTAGCATGCGACTTTTCATGCTCCCTTAGATGATTTATTTTGGAGAAAAATTTGAAGCATTCACGGCAGTGATGGTCTTCATGAGTGTCGAGCATATCCTTTTCCTCGAAAACCGATTTACAGAATTTGCAGTTGACCGATGCCATGTTATAGTATATAAGCTTAATTTTTTTTAATAAACGTTTACACACTTTGAAAGTAGTCTATAGACTAATAAAATAAATATATTTAACAAATGTTCAAGGTTAATTTTTAAACTTTAAAAATGCATACGATTGCATTTTTTACCCTATTGAACGGAAGGTTCTAAAAAGTTCAATAACCATAGATCATTTTCAAAATATGCTTTGATTAACATTAAATAAACAATACATTTATACATATTACAGAATTTTTTAAATTTCTCTTCATTGAAGAAAATATAAATATGATCAACTTAATATTACTCTTTTTTATATTTAAAACTATTCAAAAAATTCTTTATTTTATTTATATTCAAAACTCCTCCTTATGGAAAAATACATTGGGAAAAAAAACTAATGGGTGGGCAGAATTTTTGCTGCTTTAAATAAAAAGCAAAAAAATGCTCCCACTGTGGTATATGGGAAACAAACTAATGGGTAGGCAGAATTTTTGCTGCTTTAAATAAAAAGCAAAATGCTCCCTCTGTGGTATATGGAATGGGGAGGCAGAATTTTGCTGCTTTAAATAAAAAGCAAAATGCTCCCTCTGTGGGATATAGAATGGGGAGGCAGAATTTTTGCTGCCTCCCCATTTCCTTACTACTTCGACCCTACACCACATTACTTGCCACCCATGGACGATCATGTTTCCGCGAAAAAGAGTATGTTGTGAGGTTAAGATTCACATAAGAGAATGTATTTGTATGAGTATTGTGGCCAAATATGGACCGATTCTAATAAAATTTGTTCTGCTGATTTAGGTTGCCACAAAATATTTTTGGACATTATTGAACCTAAATAACTATAAAACAAGATGATTAATGGGCACAAAAACTCTATTCCGGAAAGGAGTTTGCATGTGGGCTATGTAAAATTAAGAACCGCTTTTAACCACTTTGAATAGGCTTCTACATTGTGATAATAAACACATATGTGTCAAATTTAATCAACTTATTTCCAAAATTGCAACCTGTACTTTGCGCACAAGGTTAACTTGGGCAGACAACCAGCCAGCCGGATGGAAGGACGGCCTCGTTAGATTGATTCGGAAATTGATTCTGAGTCAATCGGTATACTAAAAGGTGGGTCGAAAACCTTTATTGAAATGTGTTACATATATTTACATAAACACACAATATCCTCTCCACATACAGTAGTGTGGTTATAAAAAGTAAAAGCAAAATTTTGTGCTAGATTGGCGCGGGCACCTCAAACTTTTTCCCTATGTGTAAACAGTTTTGAAACTTAAATATTTGTTAGGAAATATAATCAATATTTACGCGACTTCTTACATACATATTTAAAAAAATTACAAGCAAATTTATTTTATACTTTTTAACTTAAAAAAAATTTCAACTTTGACGTTCTTACATTTTTACCGATATTTCTAAACGAAAATATTTGTTTATTTAAAATAGAGAATAACAAATTCGTTAAAGTTACCAGGATTTATCGTTACTTAACGATATCGGTAGTTAAATTCAAAAAGTTACAGAATTACTGTACAGGTGTGGAGTGCGGATGAAACAGGCCATTTCTGGAAACGAATGCCAAGTAGAACATATGTAGCTAAAATCAAGTAGCCAATAATCGTGACCTTTTTATTCTGCTATAATGCTTCCGGAAATCGAATGTTAAACCTTAACTGTAATTTTAACTCTAAAACTGATGAAAGGCGTAAATAATGGCTCATTACTCCTTCACTGGCCAGCTAATAACAAGGACTGGCGAATAACAAGGCTCTTCACCGAATAGTTTCATAAATAAATATTTTGTACCGGAAGCTCGGAACTTATGTAAGGATAAAGGCCTCGATTTTATCTTCTCTTAATTATAGACAATGCACTCAGTCATTCACATTAAGATAATCCAAACGTCCAATTTTGGTTTTTGCCTTCAAATACGACATGCAGCCAATTATAGAGCAATTCCATATGAAAGCGATCACCTTTTGGACGACCCCTCTCCGATTTTAAAATAAATAGTCTCAATCGATTGCCCAGCAAAAAATAATGTACCTACATATTTTTTTTTTTTTTTATAGTGACTGGTTTAGTGGTGGTGTACACCACTGTCATGTGACAAAATTGAAGAATTCTTCATAAGGGACCTCATTGAAAGTTGTTTTAAAAAACTACTAAAGCGATCGCAACGAGTGATAGCTCGTTGGAAAGGTATTGAATCAGGCTTTAATTGAAAAATAAAATTTTCCTAATTTTTCTTAGAAATTTACCTTTAAATTTTCCCAAGAAAATTAAATTTTCCGATTTTCCACAGAAGCTCCTAAATTTTCCGGCTAATTTTTTTTTTTTTTGGATTCCTCATAATTTTTGCTTTAAGAATCAGCAATAAAAAATGGGCCCCGACTCCTTGTTTGGACAGGAGAAGAGCATTTAAGAGACCACCTTGTTAAAAATACATTTTAAAAATTATTTTACAGTTAAAAATACATTTATGAAGAAAAAATCTTTCTTATTTTGCTGCTTATACTTAATTACAATATTTATTAAAAATTTCAATTGTCTTGGCATCATTATAAAATTAAAGTAACTTTAAATTTAGCACGTCGGCAGACGAAGAGTACCGCTTTACATTAATTGACATATCAGAAATATTTGGTATGAAGCAATGAAACTTTTGCGTTCCAGTTATAGTTTTGACATTATTATATCTGTTTTGAATTCGTCGCTCCATGGCATCGTGTTCTTTTTGAGTGCATAAAACTGTGCTAATGGCAATTTCCTTGCTTTGAATCCACGAAAACAAATGTTGTACATTTAAGATCTGGTCATTATATGGCCTTTGCAAACTTGCCTTAGTCGCCATGCGTTTTAGGGTTCCCCCTAACGCATCGCATGGGCCCTTACCGTGGGACATCGCGAAAAAGTGCCACTCGACCTTGCAGTTTTGTTCTTCTTCAATTATGCAAAGATTGTAAAATTTTTTTTTATTCTTGTACTGAGAAGCCGCGCGTCTGAGAAAAACGTTACTTTGTCGATTGCATCGAATTTTGATCTTAAGAATTCAAACAGTTTCATTTGAAATAAATAAACGGACACATAATTATGAGCTAAACTCTCCGCGACAACAACAAGGCTTACGGTCTGTAGTTCGTTATCTTCGTTTTTGAAATAAATGCAAAAAGGATGCACCGTGCACTGGTCGTTTGCCCAGTGATAAGCCTGAATTTCATCCTGAACGAGAAAAGTGTAATTCTCGGCAAAGTCGCTTATCACAATGAATTCATTTTGGGCTAATTTGGGCTAATGCACCTCCTGAATTAACAGTTGTTCAAACTTTTCCGCCAAATATTGCTCTAGCTCGTCAATCTTCGGACAATTGTCGCATTTGGACAGATGACAATTTTCCGTGGGGTATGCGCACAACGACTTCGACAGGAGGTCCCTATATGTTTCAATTTCACCGTGAAATACTTTCAATTTCTTGCATGGAAAGAAAATTAATTTGATGTTTTGATGAAACATGCAAACGCAGACTGAATGCGTTCCGTGCCTGTCTAATGCCAGCACGCATTCTTTTGGTCGTAGGATGGCAAACTTAGAAAATCCCACTTTTTCTGCTGGGTATTTCTCATTGAACTGATGGTATGCTTCGGATAGATTACATAATAATAATCTGCGCTGCTTGTGTACTTTTTCTCCATCTTCACGTGTGATAACATAGTCACGTGTACCTGGGCAGGCGCGGCTGTTGTCATCATTGCAGTAAAAATCTTGATTCAATTTCACCGTTGCTTCGCTGAGGGTCCTTGAGCCAAATTTCTTGGTGGGAGTCGCCAATATGCCCTTCTGTCGAACTAATTCTTTGCTTCTTCTCGCGATGTAAAAAGATGTTTGAAACTGTTCAGAAATCTTGCGTATAGACCATGATTGAGGCAGCACAGATAAAATGAGATATTTCTCCGGAAAAGTGGTCGCTAAATTGAATTTTCTTTTCAACTGCTCAATCATTTGTTTGCCGTCATCAACGTCATCTGCTTGACTGCATTCGTTATCAGAGCCTTCATCAAATATTGTCGCGATTGCACTCATAACCTTGCCTTTTTTCTCTTTCCTGTATGTTTCACTTCGCAACTTTCTTTTTCTAATAGGCGTTTCACCTAAAGTGGTAATAGCCTCATTCAAAGGACTCAAAGACATATTGACCATCGGAATGTCTGCCTCAATATCAGATGAAACATTTTGTTCACTTGTCATTTCACTCTCGGATTGTGGCTGCATTTGTTTCAATGCATTTGCTTGTTGAGACAAATCGATTTTACACTTGGGGCAAATGAATTCTGCTTCTTCACCGTATTGTATATTTAATTCATTCATGTATCGCTTCGAAACACCAGTTAATTTTAATACTTTTATCTTTTTCGAACGATGTCCACTCTTGTTAAACGGATTGCAGCAAAATTTATTCATTTTACTTTAAATTGTCTTTACAGCTTCACTCTTTACTTTACAAAAAAAAACACTTTAACACTTTCACGTTTAGTATTCAACTGAAATTTGACTCAGAGTGTGTGAAGTATTTATATTTATTTTTTGGTAAAAAATAGGTAAAAAAAAATAAGCGATATTTGCTTTTCTTTAATAGGAAAATTTGCGTGAACTACTGGTCATAAAATGTTTTTTAAAAGGGACTTAATTGGTTACTGCCAATAAGCCGACCACAGGTCATAAAATGTTTTGCAAATTTTTTAAATTAACAGGTAATAAATATTTCGCCATATTTATGGAAAATCCGTGTTTTATGACTTGTTTCTGCACGTGTCATTTTAGGCGAAATATTTATTACCTGTTAATTTAAAAAATTTACAAAACATTTTATGACCTGTAGCCTCAGTCGGGTTTGGTGTGCCATTACATGCCACTGCTGCTATTATCAATGGATTTATGGCCGATCTTGTGAAGGCAGGCAGACCAAAAAAAAAATTGATTTTTTCTTCATAAATGTATTTTTAACTGTAAAATAATTTTTAAAATGTATTTTTAACAAGGTGGTCTCTTAAATGCTCTTCTCCTATCCAAACAAGGAGTCGGGGCCCATTTTTTTATTGCTGATTCTTAAAGCAAAAATTATGAGGAATCCAAAAAAAAAAAAATTAGCCGGAAAATTTAGGAGCTTCTGTGGAAAATCGCCTGATTCAATACCTTTCCAACGAGCTATCACTCGTTGCGATCGCTTTAGTAGTTTTTTTTTAAACAACTTTCAATGAGGTCCCTTATAAAGAATTCTTCAATTTTGTCACATGACAGTGGTGTACACCACCACTAAACCAGTCACTATAAAAAAAAAAAAATATGTAGGTACATTATTTTTTGCTGGGCAATCGATTGAGACTATTTATTTTAAAATCGGAGAGGGGTCGTCCAAAAATTTGCCAATTTTGATCGTTTTCATATGGAATTGCTCTATAGCAAGTTTTAAGACCTACTATGTAATGCAAACATTCAGGTTCATTTTAGATAATTTAATGAATGATAAAAATTTAAAAGTCATAGGCGAGTGGAAGAAATTTTCTATTCTGGACAGTATCAAACATGGTTCTTTTTTCTATTGTGTTAAAATAAAATATTTGTAAAGTAACATGAAATTGAATGACACATTTATCTTATTTTACCTGATATTTTATTCCTACGTGGAGCCAATTCCTTCCGTCGTTTTATATGTATACTCTATCTTTTTTACACGAAATTTTTACACTCGGGTTTTCGAGAAACGTATCTATCGCGTAAAAACAGAATTAAGTGTATTTTGCATTAATCTTCGTACAGACAGACGGTGGTCAGATCTTACAATCTTATAGCCACGCGTTGCCAATAGAAATATTTTTCTGACAATGGTGCCACTGTCAGATGTATTTATTTTACACGTCTGTCACATACAAATGAGCTTACAACGTTCACACAGTTGCAAGACCTTTTTAGACAATTTTAATGCAATTTAAGCAACGCTGCTTACCAATATTGTAAGATCTGACCATCGTCTGTACGAAGCCTTACGATCGCAGCTACGTTTTATCAAGTTATTTTTTTTTACTAATGGAAAGATCATCGATTTTGTAATAGCGGTTTTCACCCTTTGTATTAAGTGTTCAACTCTGCTTTATTAAATACGATTTTTTATTACAAAGCGTGATTGTCTTTTTCGTATGTATTGTAAACAGGGTTGCCGCTTAAATATTTTTATCCGACCAAAATTGTCTGCAAAACCTACCATAATCCTTTGAAACCGACCAAATTTTTTAAATATTTAAAAAATATATATCGTGCTATAAAATGAAAAGGGGGCTATCATAATTTTAAAATATTTTCCTGGAGCGATAAGAAACAATAAAAAGCAAACTATTGTGATAACAAAAACAGTTTTTTGAGGATAGTATCATTAATTCAAAATTTGTTAACGATATTAACCAGAAAAATTCGTTGCTATAATAACAATAGTTGCCCTATTATTTAGTTTTTTATCTCTACTGAAATTTTTTTTAAATGATGCTAGGAAGTAACAAAAACAAAGGGTATATAAAAATTCATTTAATAACGCTTATAAACTAGATTTATTCATTGAACATATGAAATAATACACAAATGGCCATGTTTTGGAAATTGAAATCGAGCAATATTGAAATCGAGGGAAATTTTCAGTTAAATTTTTTAAAAATTACCGTATTTATCATGATTTTTATAACGGAATATTTTTATGATCATTTAAGACATAACCGTTATAAAATTTTGTTCGATATTAATTTCAATCGAATTCGATTTCCAGAACATGGCTGATTAGAAAACCCCAAAATAAAAAATTAATCACAATTTGTTAACTTAAGTTTGTACAATATTTCAAAAATAGTATTTAACTTTAAAAGACTAAGGCTGATCTCCAAAAGATCCTAATAATTTGCAGACAACGTAAAAACGTATCGAAGAGTTTTACAATGCATACATAGTTTGCTTATTATTTCCAGACGGTTGCATTGTAGAATGTTTAAAAAAGCCCTGTTCTGCAACTGACGTTTTGGAACTCTCAAATACTTTCTGCAAGTTCTGCGGCTCTTATACTATTGACTTTATAAAAACATAATACAAAATACAGTATCAAACCATCCCACTGTTTTATAATTCTTACAATAGGTGCGTTTGAGTACTTTTACAGTAAAATGCAGTAAATGAGTAAACTTAAAAATTTGCTCTCACAAAAAGCTGTTGTCCAAAAAAGTACGCGAACGCAAAATTTGTAAAAATTCGTAAAATAAAGGCAACAGCTGATTGCAAATAATTGAAGTGTTGAAAAATGTGTACACTTTTGACTACTTAACTCGTTTTCTTATCGGTACTCGATTAAATATTTTTTATAACACGAATATTTTTGGAAAATACAAACAAATTATTTTATGTAATCTTTCATATTTGTCTGCTTTTAATTTTATTTGAATTTGCTAATTTGCGTCCGGCAAAATTTGATCAATAGAGTACACGAATACTTTTTTTACTATTGATAACTTTAAAAACAAGGGCTGTTCTAAGTACCCGAGTACTTGACACTTTTACAACTCCAAAAAATTAACATAACAAAACAAAGTTTCAAAAGTTGGTATTTAGCCATATTAATTCTTCACAAACAAGTTTAATTAATTAATATTAATTCATTTTTTGTTTTTATTTTAGTTTTATTTCAACTTTTCTTTTTTTAAACAATTTTTTCACAATTTGTATGCGTTTTGTTTGCTACTTTTGTTTGTTTACCTTTTGAAACATATGTTTTTTTGTTTTACTAAATTTTACTGCAAAAATTTCTGCAGTAAAAATTAGTAAGTACTCAGTCAAGAACTGTCACTTTACGCTCTCAATTTGTGTTCTCGTTTACTGTATTTTGTGTACGCGAACGCAATTTAGTAAAATGCAGTAAAGTCCAGTAAAAAATAGTAAAAACTTTTGTGTTCTCGAACGCAGCTAATATTAAGAAACACCTTATATCTTATGGGGTGGTACAGAACAGTATTCCTGGAATTCTTTTATTTATGATATTCTTTAAGGACTTTGCAAAAAAACTTTAAAAAATACCAAAAAAAAGGAACTTAATGTTTTTGTGATTGCTGAGTAAGATTAAAGCTTACCATCATTATCAGTCATGACGTTAGCGACGTTTGTTGCCAATCCCATCAAATTTTTTAAAGGAATGTTGTTTATTGATACAAAGTTATAAGAACAAAAATTGAAACGGCATCTGGCTTGGTAAGCTCAAATAAAATGACAGTAACTTGCTACTAACGTAATACATTTAATTTCATTGCCACATCCATAGTTTCATCAACAATCAATTTTGTGTTTTTAAAAAAGATATTAGATTTGCACTTGTCTGCTTTGCGACCATTGTTCTAAATTTGTTAAAATTAATATAGACATTTTCTCAAACCGACCAAACGAAAAATATCCGACCAAATTTGTTCGGAAAAGACCAAATTTATAAATTAACCTAATTGTAAATTAATTAATTTGCTAAATGAGCGAAATAGACTGAAAGAGTTTCTTCAACTGTTTTATTCTGGTAAATTAATGCACGTGTTTACCAAAGCTTTTTTGTTGCATTTTTCAAACACAGGGTCAGGGTTACCGTTTGCCTGGCTAAAGTCGCAATTTGACTCTTTTTTAACGGTCTGCGAATTTGTGAGATTTTTTTTATATCCGATTTTGTAACTTTTTTAATTTTGTTGCTTTTAACCCTTTTTTTGAAAAGTTACTCACAGTAATAATCGAAAAAAAATATATATAAAAAAAAATTTCAGTTATGTATTTTATAAAGCTTTTTTGTTATAGTTCTATTCCTGAAATTTTAAGGAATGACTATATACACTACCAAGGAATAGAACTATTACAAAAAAGCTTTATAAAATACATAACTGAAATTTAACTCATAGAATAAATTCGAAAAATAAAAAATGTTGAATATAACAAAGTTGCTTATGAAAAGAAATAATTCCCAATATCTATATATAAAAAAAAGTTAAAATTTGTGTCTAAAAAGTGAAATTTGTGCTTAAAAATATCTTAAGAAAGCCAAGACTAATTTGTTCGGATTATTTCAAGAATTTATTGTTTTCATTGTTGAATTTTTCGTTGAAAACGACGGTAAGCATAAAAAAATCTGTTTGTATAAATGCACAATCAAATAAATTCTCATACAAATTTTGACAGTTCATTTGCGAGGGTGTAAAATTATACAATTTGCACAGATTGCGAGACTTTTAAGCGATATCATGAGACCTCTTAATGTAAACGAGGCTTCCTGAAAATTGCAACTGACTTTTTTGTTTCAATGTTTTTTTTTTTGTTTTGTTGTGCTTTTTATTAATAAGAAATTTTAAAAAAGATGTGCGACTTTTATTTTCTCAAACGACTTTTTTGTGCGACTTTATTTTTATGAATCGACCTTTTGTGCGACTTTTCAAAAATTCCTCACGGTAACCCTGCACATTGTTGTAAATTTTAGTCTAATACAAAACTAATGAGATTAACAAAGTTATTAAGATAAACAAGCTCTACAAGGGTCTTTACTATCAAGGGTGAAACCCGCTATTTATTTCATTTAAAATACAAACAAAATTAAAAAAAAATCAAAAGTTATTTTCGGGAATACAAAATTTATTATTAAAATTTTTCTATGCCGTGCTAAATTCCCAATTTAAAAAAAAAATGTAGGTAAAATTAACAACAATTAATTCATAATGCACTTACAACAATTAATTCATAATGCACTTACCAAACTCTGGTTACCCATTTGCTAAACTTTTGTTAACGAGCAGTCAAAGGTTGCCAATTTGTGAAAACAGTCGTTTAATGTCGAACAATTTTGTTTGCTTTTTTAATTTAGTCTTTTTTTGTTGTATTTTTTTAAATTTATTTTAATATTAAAAACTTTTTAAAATATTTATAATGGGGAAAAAAAAAAAAATTTAATGAAAAATTTTTTTTTTTAATAAAAATTTTTCAGCAATTTAATGTGGCATCAATAAAATTCAGAGTTGATAAATTAAAAGTTAGCTGACAGATAGAAGTTTGTTATGGATTAACTCTGTGTTAACAAGCTGCTAAGCTTAATCGGCATTCTAGTTAGCAGCTAGTTGTACGTAGTGTACAAACTGTGTTTAACTTTTTGTTATGAATACCGCTGTTAAAAATTTATTTAATTTATTGCAGGTCGAAATAGCAACACCTGAACAGCACGAAAAGCTGATTAATTTTTTTTAATTAGTCTTTTCCTTCTAAATATTTAATATTATATAATTTTTATATAATTATATATAATTTTTGTAAGTTGTGTTTGCTTGTTGTGAAAAATATTTTGTATTAATTTTGTCCTTTTATTATTTTTATTTAAATATACGACCCTTAAAAAAGTCACCAAAAAAGTGACGAAACGTTGGGGGGAAATGTAATAAATATGTTTTTATTTACATTAACATCATTAGGTCTTATTAGCTTAAAAAGAAAAATAAACTGAAAATTAATATTTGTTTATTTTATTTATTTATTACTGTTTTTTGCCCTAAATTTAACTTTTATTAATGTTTAGAAAATTGTTTGGAATTAAAAAAAGTCCGGCAATTGGAAACTTTAGTAAACACATATGTTAGTTTAAAATATTAAAAGTAATTATTGTCATTCGCTGGCTCGTACCTGGAGGTAAACTACACAAACGGCTTGGCAAACAATAATTATAATTGGGACGTTTGCTTGTTGGCACAAAAGATTAAAGCTGTCTTGCTCAAAGTTTTATTGTTTCAGTAAAAATGATGCATAGTTAGGAATGTGAAGAAGAAAGATATGTATAAAAATGAACAGGGAAACATTTATTTTTTATACATAATTTATTTGGCAACAGAAAGTGTGTGTTTGTCAGGCTGTTTGTGTAACTCATTTGGCCTTTAAATGCTTAAACCACGTTATCTCCCCTTGTCATTAATTTCTAGTTTTAATCTGCATTAAATACAAACATCGATCATTATTTGTGCCATCCTAATGTTTGTGTATGTATTGTAAAAAATATCGACTTTACTATGCATTGTAATGTGCTTGTTTAAATGTTTACAAAAGTAAACTTGTACCAACGCACACTGGGGCCAAAAGCCCTTTTTCCGAAGATTAATTCATAGCTCTTCAGATACAATAGTGAGGCACACTAACTTTGATGGGAGTAACTCTTAGATCAAACTTCATGTTCTAACAAAATCTTGGGGGTATAAGAAAAAAATATAAAAAAAATTAGTTTTTTTCTTATATCTGAAGAACAATAGTAAAGCATTCTAAATTTAATGTGCGTTAGTCTTAGAACAAACTTAATTTTCCAACAAAATCTTGTGGGTATAAGAGGGGGGATACGGGTAGCCCACATTCAAAAAAATTAGTTTTTTCTTTTAATCTTACTCAGCAATCACAAAAATATTGGGGTTCTTGTGGTAATTTTTAAAAGTTTTTTGCAAAGTCCTTAAAGAATATCATAAATAATAGAATTCCAGGAATACTGTTCTGTACCACCCCATAAGATGGTGTTTCTTAATATTGTAAGAATTATAAAACAGTGGGATGGTTTAATACTGTATTTTGTATTATGTTTTTATAAAGTCAATAGTATAAGAGCCGCAGAACTTGCAGAAAGTATTTGAGAGTTCCAAAACGTCAGAATTACAATAGTGAAGCATACTAAATTTGATGTGCGTAACTCTTAAAACAAACTTCATGTTCCAACAAAACTTTGGAGGTATAAGAGGGAGGAGACGGGTAGCTCCTATGCAAAAAAATTATTAATAAAAAAATAAACATGATTTCTTATTCACGCACACTCCTGCTAAAAACTGTTAAACGTATTATTCAAAACTTGAGAGTTGCCCTCCGAAAACCCAGTGCGTTTCTTTAGTTCTTCTTTTAAATAGGTTATTTGTTTATCTATTGTTTTACAATTAAAATTTTTCAAAATATCATAAAAGCTTTGGTGGCTAAAAAAACAACGCTCGAGCTTGTTCCTGCAAAATGTAAACATATTGCATTGAAATATACAAAACAACATTTACTGCTGTATTTATAAAAAATAAAATAGATTTTAAACGTGTTTTAAAACCAAATTTCCATACAAATTTTACTTAAAATAGATTTCATATCCAATTTAGTTTTTTATGAATACGGCAGTTATAATATATAAATTATAATGGTGGCTATTCTTAAAAACGCGTCGAAGGAGTGAACATTTACATGAAAACAAAAACAAAATTTACGAAAATTGTTTTTGTTATCTATACTCTTTTAAAATTAAATTAACGTGAGAGATTTAACGCGTTTATGTCTCTTTTAAAAACTGTAAATTTTGTATGATAAACAAAAACAATTCTTGTAAATTTTTTGTAAATTTGTTTTTGTTTTCATGTTAATTTTCACTCCTTCGACGCGTTTTCAAGAATAGCCACCAATATATAATCATAGCTGCCAGATAAAATTGGTCGAAATTCGCCAGATTTTGCAGAAAAAATCGTCAAATTGACTAAGCTAAATCGTCACAAAAATCGTCATTGTAAAAAAAACTACTAACTTTTAGTAAGTTTTGAAAATTAATTGTTATTTTTAGTTTTCGTTGCAAATAAAATTGTAATATACAGGCGTGTTCTGTAAATTGTGTGATTATAAATCACGTGCATCTAAAATCACACGTGTGAATTTGTGTTGTTCTAATAACCACAACGGCTTTGTGTTTTTTGGTGTGCTTTCGATAATTTAAAATACACCGAAAAAAACAAAAACAGAACACCAAAATTTCACACGTGTGATTTTAAAAACACATGTTATTTTTGAAATCACGTGATTTTAAATCAATTTTCGTTTAGAAACTTATTATTGAAGTAACACAACCAAAAACTTTTGAAAAGTATTGGCATTCATAAGAAAAGTAAGAAAATAAACTAAAACCAAGGAATATCAAACACCTATTTTACAAGTTGAAAATCCTGCTCATGAACTTAAAGGCAGAATCAGTTTGAACGTTCTGTTCTGTTCTGAATCAACTGTTTTGTTTCTATTCAATTAAAAGTCTTGTTGTGTGGTTTTTTTTTCCTTTTCCTGTTGAAAATAGAATTCAACGTTAAGTTTGTTGTCATATGAAAAAATTTAAATTTTTGTTTAAAGCTAGACAAATTAGTTAACATTTATGATTTTTTCAAAAGTGACGTATTTTTGATTCAAAAAATTCATTATTTATTTTTTACAAAAAGTTTTTTTTTTATAATTTCATTGTTTTTCTTGTTTCACAGAAAAAGTAATTACAAAATATTTGTTACAGAAAGGAACGAAACAGAACGTCAACAGAAAGTAAAACCTAATGAGGACTTAAGTCTGGTAAACACCAATAAACTCAGACTTTCTCAAAGAAAAGTTTCATAGTGCGACCCTAGACAAAAGATAGTGGCTGTAAAATGGCTGTAATAAAACAGTCCTAACTGATCAAATTTAACTCTATAAATTGAACTCTATAATAAGCATCGTACTAAAAAACCTATTTTATATGATGACAGCAAAGACATGAAAATTACTGTCAGTCAAATAAATCAAATTATCTTAGAAGCTAAAATAATATGTGATTTTATTTTAAAAAAATTTGTAAATTTGAACAAAATTTTTTATTTGAAAATTCGTCAAGTTTAGTGTATAAATCGTCCCATCGTCAATAGACCATTTTCGTACCTAAAAATCGTCAAAATAACGATAAATCGTCAAATCTGGCAGCTATGTATATAATATATAAATTTAATCACGGTCACGCGTGAGTCACACATAAGAAATCACGACATTTGCACATCTCTAATGCGCACCCTAATTTTTTCTAAAACAACGCTGGGGGGCTACTCTCTATTGCGATGCGAAAGAAAATTTTAGCAAATCTAGTGATTGGTCTCTTTAATGCGTTTGCGCATTTGTCTTTCGCATCTTTTTATTTTTTTCTTTCCGCAAATCATCATTATTTCGTTTATTTAAACTTTCCAATTTTAATTTTGTTTACATATTTTGCCTTTTCATTACTTGAAATTTGCGCTATCTTTGATTTTTATTACCAGTATTGCTTATTTTTCAAACAATTTTGCGAAAGTGATAGAGAGTACCAAGTTGGCATTTAGCTTTCGCATCGAAATTGTATTCGCATCGCAATTGAGAGTAGCCCCCCTGATTTATTTAGCCTTTAAAATAAAGTTAAATTTTCTACTTAATTAAGCCTAATTAATAACTTTATGTCCACTTAAATTGAGAAAATTTATTTTTTTTTGCATTTCCCATATAAACTTAAAACATAAAAGCACTTCGACAAATGATTTTCTTTTACAAATTTAAGCTACACATCTGAATAAATACCTGAGCTTGATGGTTGCATGGTTATATTAATTACTTTTTGAATTCACTTTCGGTAAATCGGATTTATTTACGAAAAAAAAATTTAGGTTTTATACCTATTTTTGTAAAAAATATTGTTACAATGCTTAATTTCAACGCGTCAATACAAAAGCACCGTAACATATTTGACATTTATTTTTTTACCTATTGATGCAGAATTTTGTGCACTTTAACCGAGTACTTTTAGTTTTCACGGTACTTGAACTTTTTTTTTTAATAAATCCGCGAAATCACTGCCTTTGGCCCCTGTGTGCAACGCTTAGGGCCATTATTACAACTTGCCGATAGTTTAAGGCAGGATTTTGTCACACGTATAAAAAGTTGTTCACTTTTACAAATGGTTAAACTAAAGTGAGCAATATAGGCAAGTTCATCCTACCGGGTAGGTTAAAGTTAAGTTAAAATAATAAATAATTTATTATACGCCCGACTAAATCCTACCTTTTCCTAACGGCAAGTTAATAATAATGACTCTTATAACCTTATCTTTTTGGAAAATGCTAAATCGAAAACGAAATTATAAATAAAGTTGAATAATAAATAAAAAATTTCCCAATGAAAATTTTTACACAGAGAAGCTATTGTAGTGGTCCGTTTTAAGGAGACAACAAGGAAGTGTGTTTGTGTGAACATAATTAATTTTTTACAGGACAAAATAGTTTTAAGTAAAAGTTATAAAAAATGGAAATTCGTTAAACAACCATTAAATAACTTTTTGTAATTTAAATTAAATATCCTTAAAAATATTAAATAAAATTATATTCAACATTTTTTATTTTTGCTTATGAAAAGAAATAATTCCCAATATCTATTAAATAAAATTATTAACTTTTTTTCGTTTTAGATTAACCAAATGTTATTTGTTTATCCATTAATGGTAAGTTTTATGTTTTTTTGCTTATATTTTAAAATTCCTTAATTTAAATCAATCAAACAATGTCATTAACCTTGCGAGATGAAATCATTTTCGTATATTTACCACGCAACTTATCTAAATAAGAATTCTTCAATTTTTGTATTCTTTTATTCAATAATTCCTATAAAAAAACATGAAAATTTATTTCCGATTCTCTGCATGACATGCAATTTCACGTGTTTTATAGAAGTGCAATTTAAAAATAAAAATTGATTTTGATTTTATTGAAAAAAATACACTAAACCAACACCACATGAATTTAAAGATAAAAAAAAAATCAATAAGACTTTTCTATTTCTATAAAATAAAATGGAAAGAATTTAATGCCAAAATGAAAATGGGGAAAATAGAAGAACACAAACTTTACTTTGTGGAAAGAATTTTTTTAAAAGAAACATAAATACTTATGTATGTAGATATAGAGACAGTGAGACGCCTTAAATTTTTAAAACGTTCATACAATAACATCAACATGTTTTGTATATTACATTTTTTGGGGGTATTTCATACAAAGTTTTGTTATGCCTTACTTAGTGAACTGCTAGTAATACTTCTATGATCAAGCATTTTATGCTAGGCGAATTCACTTCATATAAAATTTTTCTATTGAAACAACTGGGTGGCAAAGTTCGCATAATTGTGCTTTCTTTATTAAGTACTATTTGTTCATATTTGTGTTCTATAGAACACAAATATTTTACTTCCAATATTAACTTGTTTTTGTAGCAACGAGACCTGAAGAACAGGTGTTGCTTAGTTGGCAATCATTTTTCCGTGTTTGTTGAACTCAGAGTCGTTCCGGTGGGTTGAACCGATTTTTGTATCCAATATTAAGTAAAAAAATTTTCCACTTTACTTGGTCCTAGGTAACAAAATATGCTATTAATAGTTTTATTAACCCAACTACCGACTAATAATTGAAATTACCACAGTATTTATCGCTTATTTGCACAGCGAAAATATACATTCCAACTTGTGCAATTATAGTTTGTTATTTAAAATACAGCTGAAATTGTGTTGTGTAGAGAGAATTAACTCATGTGCTGTCCATTTATGCAAAAATTCCTAAAAAAAAAAGTTCTATAGAAACAACTTGATATACCTACCCTTTAAACTCAAACATAATAAATACAGCGATCTCGTTTTTTTTTGTGATCACATGGATATCCTTTTTAAAGATTTCTACGTAAGTTGAAGAAAATATACACTTTTTTATGGAATCGTTACCAGTACAAAAACAAAATTTTACATTATTTTTTTTTAAAAACTTCGCTTGAAATGGCAGTATTGCTCTGAAATTAAATATATCAGCTATTTTTAGAATAATATACGTAACATAATCAGTTGTAATGATGTATATCTAATATAAAGGAATTTTTTGGCTTACGATATTTTTTCCGTGTTGCTGGTCACGATAATTTTTTTTTAATATTTTATGTTTATCGACTTAATTTCATTTGAAATTATCAGGGCTGTGGAGTCGGAGTCGGAGTTGAGGTTTTTGTACCGGAGTCGGAGTCGCAGTACCCAAAAAAACGCGCGACTCCGACTCCAAAATTTTTCGGCCTAAAAAATTTAAAAAAATTTCTAATATATTCCAATATAAAAATTCTTCGAAATTGGCGATGCAATATTTTGCAGATCAATATGAATAAGTAGTTTTTAATTTATTTTATGAGAAATAGTTGATTCAAGTACTTTACCATTTAAGTATATTTAGGTATATTTTTTATACGTGCGGGAAAAAGTCTAAATTACATTAGCAAAACTTATACTCAGTTATTGATCTAGTTGAAAAAGATGTGTGATTTTTTAAATAATTTACTCATGCTAAAGAATGTTAATGACAGGAATCGCCAATAATTTTAATATCAGAATTTTTTAACCATCAACGCTGAAATATTTTCAACATTGTACAGAATAAAATTATTTCTCTTTTGTGTAGAAACATCTTTATCGGCCTGCCTTTAATTCCTACCATAACACTCATGTTTTTCTTATGCACATTACGCGGGGATTCCCATAATTCGTTTAATAAAGATGTTTCTACACAAAAGAGAAATAATTTTACGTCTCATTCATTTCGCATCACGGTTAGAGTAGGAGTCGGAGTCGTGAGTCGGAGTCGCACTTAAAAAATTTCAGCGTTTGGAGTCGGAGTCGGAGTTAGAACTTTTTTCGGACGACTCCACAGCCCTGGATATTATGTTTATTAAAACAAAATTAATAATTTTGCTATAAATGTAAAAATTAACAAAAACCATTTTAATTTTAAGATGTTTTATTAAAAAAAATTATGTAAAATAAAATTGCTAACGTACGGAATCCAATTACATACATAAATGGTGATTCATCGTAAGGTTTGATTTTCAATATGCTTTTTTACAGACCACGCGTGACTCACATCACACTGCTTCTTCATTTTTGTTCAGTATCGTTTGGCATATCAAGAATTGAAGCCAGGCGACCTAATTTCAGTGAATGGGCTCTGGAAAAACTTAATGAAAATCAGGATCGTGATATTTTGTTCAGTGATGAAGCACATTTCTGGCTCAATGGATACATTAACAAAATTTGCGTATTTGGGCTGATGAGCAACCCGAAGAGTACCAAGAGCTTGCATTACATCCATTAAAAACAACGGTATGGTGTGGTTTATGGGCTGGTGGAATCATTGGTCCATATTTCTGCAAAAATGAGGAAAATCGGAATGTTACCGTCAATGGTAATCCTTATCCCACCATGTTAACGGACTATGTGCTTTCTCAAATTCAAGCGAATGGTATGGTTTCAACAAGACGGCGCTACGAGCCATAGAGCACGTGAACCAATGACCTTGTTGAGAAATCATTTTGGTGAGCACTTAATTTCTCGTTTTGCTATGATAAATTGGCCACATAGATGGTACGATATCAAACCGTTGGATTTTTTTCTTTGGTGATATGTAAAGTCTGAGGGCTTCAGGAGTAAGCCAGCTACGATTGACGCTTTTGAAGCCAACATTACTCGTGTTTTTCGCGAGATTACTTAAAACTATAGTTTCTGACTTAAGACCTTTTTTCCTAACTTCAAAGATCCATAATAAAGTAAACATATCAAATATGTACGAGTATATTAAAAAAAAATCCTTAATTATTATCCTCTTGATCTGGTTTTGGTAGTGAATCTCTAATTGATTGATGACTTTTAAAGTTAATATACTCGTGGTGAAATGTTTTGATATAAAGTTTATTGCAGTTTTATAAAATCTTTGTTTCTGATTGAAGAAATATTTAAAGTATTATTATCTAACAGTAGATCTTGGTATCGAGTTAATATCATACTCTTTTATTTCGGAATGATCAAAATAACCATATTTGAGTTTCATTTCAGGGCTGTATCTTTCAAACAAAACAGAACGTGGCTTTAAAAACGATATTTTTACTGTGTGCGGAATAAAAACGTTTCTTGTTACATAATTGGAATTTTTAAGGAAATAACATATCGTCGGCTGATAATTTAATTGTCGTATGTGAATTCCGATAGTTTTGAGTAAATTAAGTTTGAACACATTTAATTTGAAAATTGCTCCAGCAAATACCACATACGACAAACTTAACACTCCATATCTCGAAAACCGTATGAGGTATCGAAAAACTGATTACGCCAAATGAAAGATCAGGTCGGAAAACCTAAGGAATCAATCTTAACTCAAAACCGCAAAAAATCAACATACGACATTTATATTATCACAGAAAAGACTTAGCGATGAATGCGTTTTTCTTTCATCCAAAAGTTTAAAGCCCTAATTGTGAAAAACGCAACGCAACGCCAAAAATTACATTAAAAATTGTAACGCCAAAAGATGTGCAGCGTTTGAAATTTTAAAATTCAATATGAATTTCTGTAGAAACAACAACCAAATTATCAAATATTTTTGACTTTGTTTTGCTTTCAATGTAATTTTTGGCGTTGCGTTGCGTTTTACACAATTAGGACCTAAGGCAATTTCTGGTCCCATTTTCATATATACTCTCATTATAGTATGCATATTTTCTTTAACAACTGAGGCCAATAGAACATAATTGTTAGTACGAGTTATCCGATATTACTGAACATGTTACAACAATAATGCACAGACCAATTTGATTAATAACTACATTTTTGCCTCCTAGTTAGTAAAAATCTTATCGTTATGGTTGTTTTACTCTATCACACAAGTCTTACGTATTTTGACGAAAATACATCTCTGATCTAATTATTATTTGAAAATTTAAAAAAAAGTAATGACAACTTATCATGACAGGGTGGTATATTCCCCAAAATACTAAGACCTGTGTGATAGTGTAAAGTACCCATAACCAACATTTCTGTCACCAAAAAATACAAACAAAAATCAATTTAGGGTTACGTTAAAATAAACTTTGCTATTTATTTATTACTGTGCTTTTTAGAACTATAAAAATTGTACAGATCGTGGAAAAGATCGTTTATTATCGATTCACATAAAAAACGGAAATCGAAAAATATGCTGGTAACGATTTTCCTGCGGTTATGGCTCGATATTAATATGATTCTTGTTATTTTTTTTAACATATTTTAATTAACTTCAAAGTCTTTTTCAACAGAGATCTGATGTTATCATGAAAAACAGATTATGCCCAATGACTATGCATTTTACTTAATTTCATGTCCTTTACGGACACCTCCCTTAAGGGGACACCCTCTTTTGACGGTGACTGTTAAATTTTGCCTATTCTAAAAATGTAGTTTAAAGAATTACACAGACCAACAAATTTTTAAATCATAGACCAGAGTATACTTTTCTAAGGCCGGGTTTTTGAGATGTGGATTAAGTTTAAACTTAGTTTAACACCCTGAAACTCGGATTTCCCAGCGAAATGTGATATTTTCTTATTACAAATCTTATTTAATTAACTTAAATAACTTAACCTAGTTTAACTGAGACCTCAAAGACCCAGCCTAAGTGTTTGAGTTGCGCTTTATAAGAAACCTGTACTGGGAATTTCTCCATCACATCAGATATCTTGATAAAAGTAAAAAACCATGCTTTCACTATATTCAAGGCGTTATAACTGCGCGTATTCGTCTTTATTTATAAAACCTGATTTGTCGCCCGAAAGTCCTTTCAATTACCTTTAAAATAAATGTTTAACCTTTGTAATATACATATTGTTCCTTTTCTAGCATATCTTAACCTAAAGTTTGATAAATCCGGGTTTTCGCTATATTCATGTTATTTTCGCTATATTTACATATTTTATTGATTTTATATATTTTCTTTTATAATTTTGACTTCATTTTTGTATTTTTTAGGGATTTTGAGATTTTTTTCGACTTCTTTCAAATTTTGCAGGTCTGTGTAATTAAAATAAAAAATCAGAATTTGAGATTCAAACAAAATATTATATCTAACATAAAATGATTATGTATGGTAAAAAGATAAATTTAATTAAAGCGGTTTTCACCCTTGATAGTAAAGTCCTTTGTAGACCTTGTTAATCTTATTAATTTAGTTATAGTACTAACATTTACAACACTGCAACGACAAAATATATTAAACTAAAATTTACTAAGTGTGGTTGAAAAATCCAACAAAAAGATGTAGTAAACACGTGTGTTTATTTACCAGAATAAAACAGTTGACGAAACTCTATTTGTCTATTTTTCTCACTCAGCAAATTCATTAATGTACTATACAAACGAAAAAGACACTCCGCTTTGAAGTACACTTAATACAAAGGGTGAAGTACGCTTAATACAAAGGGTGAAAACCACCTGTGTGCTTATTTCATATGTATTTTATTAACAATATGGAACTATCCCCATGCCATTCGTGTAGGTTGTCTACAAAAGCAACAGGCTCTTAACTGTGTGTGTGTGTGTGTGTGTGTGTGTGTGTGTGTGTGTGTGTGTGTGTGTGTGTGTGTGTTTGAACCACATACAATATAGAAATAGTTTAACAAGACAATGACTGACTGTATGAGTGCGTGAATTTAATGAGTTCATTAAATAAAGTTTTGTTGAAGGACATGCAAATTTATTAAGTCTAGTAAAATATGAAAGTATTTTTTTAAAGTTTATTTTAAATCAAAGAGTTTTTTAAACTACCATATCTCCCGATATGACTTCACAATTTGTTGAATTTCTTTACATTGTTGATTATTTTTAATATAGACGTAATTTTGAATAGTACTTGGATCATCAATGCCTAAACAAAATAATAGTTCAATACATAGTAATTGTTCGTATACGGCTGGCCATTCAACATTTATGGTTTGGGCACAGGTCTCTAGCAGCCAATTAAAGGAACGGGGGAATTTATCTTGTAATTGTGATTTGTGTGATTTAGTCATAATAAATAAATTGCCAAATATCATCCAACAGTCCATGTTGGATATGTACATTTTTAATTCATTACTACTTTTAGATTTATTTTGTTGATTATTGCTTTTGTCGAAGAGATTTGGAGAAACTGGTTCTAATTTAATAAATTCTTCATGTGTTGGAGGTGTAGAAGGTCTGGATTTAAATGAAAGTGACGAAAGTTCTTGGGTTTTTGGTAAAGAATCATTATTCTTCACTAAAATTGTTTGCGAATCTTTTGTTATAATCTCATCATCATCATCATCATCATCATCATTATCATCATCATCATTTTCATCATCATCATCATTCAATACCGATTCTTCATCACTTATGCCTTCAAATATATCAATGCTTTCTAAATTTCTTCTAGGTTTTGTTATTAAGTCTTCATTATCAAGAGGTTCCATATTATCTTCAGTAAATAATTCAAAAGAGTGAATTGATTGTAGTTCCTCTCCATTTCTCTTTAGCCGATGACTGGAATTATTTAGGAACACTTTACTTTTCGGAGGCTGAAAGTAAAATAAATAACAGATATAAATACTTATAAATGCAATGCGTCTACAATGGAAACTAAAAAACGAAATAACATTACTATTTTTCGTACTTTTAGGTTTTCTCTTTAAAATTAGTACGTGTGAAAATAAACACATTTCCTATAAACACAATCATAGAATTGGGGGTTTTATTTTTGACAGCTGTGTAGGGGTTCTCTCTCTCTCTCTCTCTTGCTCATTTTTTTTGCAACGAGACCTGGGGCTAATTCTGGCAGTCGTGATCAAAAACTTTTTCGATTCGAAAGCAATTTTATTTCTAATTCTTAACGTCGATACTGCACGAATCGAAATTGTTTTGTCAATGTTATTAAACATTTATTCGGTTTTTTACAACACTGAAAAAATTATATTATATTACTGAAAGAGTTAGAAATAAAATTCGAATCGAAAAAGTATTCGATCACGACTGCCAGTATTAGCTCTCTGAAGAACAGGTATGGCAGTGTTGACAATCCTTGAAGTAGTGAAGTTGGCTGCTATTGTCTAAGAGTAATAGCAATTAAGCTATTTTTGGGTCAATATAGCGGTTTTATCTCCTTTTTTTTTGTGTGGGTTTTGCTATGCAATAGAAGTTCACATTACTGTGCATGACAAAGCGTTGACGATCTAATTTAAGTTTGTCATTGCATCTTTAAAGCTAGGCTCTAGAAAATATTACGCCTACTGTGCTGTTTTATCTTGATCTCTGAGTCATTCTGGTGCGTAGATCCGATGGTCGTGGGAACGTTCTAGTCGTCTTCTATGTATTTGACATTGAAGAAACTAGAACGGAAAGAGGGGGAGAAAAATACCTAACTCAGCTGTCAAAAAACCTAACGCTATTATAATGTTAGTAGAAAATATGTTTACTTTGTTGTTGTAACTTCACCGTACGGAATTTGGAGAGATACATAATTGTTGATTTTGTTTTTAAAGATTTCCGTTCTAGTCAATTTTCTATGGATTTTGGAATAAAATAAAAACTTCAAAGTCGAAAAAAATCTGGAGTATTTAAATTTTTATTACTGCCTGTTTTTTGATAGGTTATTATATTATTTAAAAAAAAAATGTAAACATAAATTTTGCTCTTAACTTTTTTAAACATTGTTGTCCTGTTATTTGCAGGCACATTTTTTTAATACATTTTAGGGATTTTTTACCTTTCACTAAATATTCAAATTATTTTACATAGAAGATTTTTTATAAATATGAACAGTTAATTAAGCAATTATTTTCAAAATATTATAATAAGCAGTCAAATTAAGAAACAACTATTTCAATCTTGAATATTTTTTAATAAATTTAAGTTCTTTATTTAATTCAACGAAATAATATAAAAGAAAAATAGAAAATTCATATTAACGTGTAAAAATATTTTTACTTTCAAAAAGAATTGTTTGACTAACAGAATTTTTTAATGTTCACCCCTATCGAGAATAAAAACTGAACAGTTGTGAATGTTTATTCTCGATATATTTTTTAAAACTTTTAAGTTCTTATATAAATATACATATATATATGTATATAAATATATTTTATGGATGTAACGAATAACGTTCTACGCGTATGTTACTTTTTTTTTTACCTTTTTTCAAGTCGCATGCTAAAGTAGAAAGTAGTCCTACTTCATGCTTTCGATACTTTATGCATTCTACGCGTTTGCTGAGTAACTTTTACAATTTTATAGTACGACTTTTTGGATTATGCTAAACGTATTGAACGATTGATGTGGACATGCAGCTTTAAACGTTTTGCTTTGCACCATAATAGTAAAACGTTCTCCTATTGATAAATCTTGCATGTGTTAGATTATACTTGTTATGAAAATACTTCAATAATACTTTAATAAATCGTGTGGACATTTAACTGGATTTGTGGCTTCTAGTTGGCATTATCAATATAAAAAAATGCAATTTGGATTAACAAGCGCACAAGCGATATTTTTGAGGCAAGTTGATATATTAATAAGAAATGGATGATATTGTTTAATATGGAAAAACTTTGAGAAACTGCTAAAGCTAATTGAATCATTTTTGGGTGGCTTTTTAAAAAAAAAAAAAAAAAAAAAAAAAAAAAAAAAAAAAAAAAAAAAAAAAAAAAAAAAAAAAAAAAAAAAAAAAAAAAAAAAACATGCTTTACCAGTGATGGAAAATTGAAAAACCACCACGCAAAATAGTACTTTTTAAAATAAATTATTGTAATATTTTTCATTTATAATTAATATGAAACAATGATAGTTATAAATAAAGCCGTACTTTGCAGAAATTTACTATGATTTTTCAATCAAAATTGCACCTTGTTAATTTGAAATTTGCTTTTTTGTTGTGTATATTTATGTACATATACTTTCTAGAAATGTATTAAGTTTTACCCAACTGAAGCGGGCTCCATTTTTTGCGAAGTTTCAGAGCATCTTTTTATTTTCGTTCTTAATTCCCGAACAAAAAGTTGATTACATATTTTCTAGTGGTATTCAAAATATGTATGTTTGTTAACTATTGGTAAGTGAAAATAGTAAATACATGCTATGTTATATTGTTATAGAAGCCAGTGGTTCAAACTCATTCGATATGACATTCGTGCTTGGAGAATATCAAAATTTTTTCAACAAATATATTGTACGTGTACACTGTATGTTATTGTCACGTAGAATATATTGTCAATGTCACCCTGGATTTCTTTGCAAGAAAGCATAAAAAGAAAAGAGTACTAAAACTGACGTGGGGGTACTGTGGTATTTATAAAAAGAAAAGGTACTGAAAATAGTACCATGGTACTGAATTTTCCATCACTGTGCTTTACCAAACAACTACTCTGAGGGTGACTTGGTATTAATTAAATCAGAACATGCGTCTACCGGTCAGAATTATTGGTAAGATTCAAAGGGCCTCATGTAATTAAGAAGATTTTGGGTAACGACTTATATCAGATACGGAAACTTCTCAAGAAAATCAGACAAAACTTGAGTCAGTTCAAGCTGGCGATAAAATGAAACCTTGTTGTGATCTTAATGAATTTATAGAAGCTCAAGAGGTGCGTTTTATTGTTGTAGTTCCGTGGTGAGTGTGATTTCCCACGTTAAGCGTTTTGTTGTTGTTTCGTGGAGAGTGTGATGTCCCACGTTAAGCGTTTGGTTGTTGTTCCGTGGAGAGTGTGGTTTCCCACGTTGAGCGTTTGGTTATTGTTGTTACGTGGTGCGTGTAATTTCACACGTTAAGCATTTGGTTGTTGTTCCGTGGTGAGTGTAATTTTCTACGTGAAGCATTTTAATGAATTATCACTGTGGACACTGATATAACAGGATGGCCGAGTTGTTAGATTATACTTGTTATGAAAATACTTTAATAATACGTATGAGAAAAACCCCGTCTCATTATGCTTTTCTTGTAACTTACCACTCTATGTAGCTTGTCAACATGGTTGTCGTTGATTGTTGTGTCATCTTGTTCATAAGATAACATCGGGCGTGTTGGCAAGTTAAAAATAAATTAAAACATGTATTTGTACGTTTTATGATACATGCTCATTTTTAATGATTTTTGTGAAAATAAAAATGATTTTTCTACAAATTTTGCGTTCTTCCAGGAGTTTTTCTGGACAGTAAGCTGTCCTGGAGGAGGAATACTAAGGAGAGACTAAAAAATGGTCTCAATGCCTACTATGCTTCCAGATCGTCGATAGGTAGGAGCTGGGGATTCCGGCCGTCAGTTGTGGGGTGGCTATACACTTCGGTGGTTCGACCAATTCTTCCGTATGGATGCTGTTTGGTTGGAGACATTAAGACTGGCTAGTCGGAGGGACGTTCTGATCGGCATGAAAGGTGCCTTGAGAAGTACCCCGGCCCTGGATGTTATTCTACATCGTTTGCCTATAGGCGGAGGTTCTGGGGGTTCTCAGGGCCGTGGAATTAGTAGGGGCTAACATTGCCAAGGGCTCGGAGGTCACTATATACGTGGACAGCCAGGCGGCTCTTAGGGCCTTGATGGGCTGTTATGTGAACTCCAGGCTAGTATACGATTGCAGGAGGGCTCTAGGAAAAATCTTAGGAAATTATGTTGTGAGGCTCTGCTGGGTACCGGGTCACTGCAACATAACCGCCAACGAGATAGCTGATGATTTGGCGAGACGGCTCGGAAATGGAGGATCCTGAAAGTTTGCAGGTGGTCAGGCCTCCAATGGGCTTCTACTTTGGGAGAATTAGGGAATGGATTCTGAGCGGGACTAATCGGGTTTGGTGGAGCCGAACGGACTGGTAAGAGTAGGGCCTGCGTCAGAACCATGATAGTATTATCACGGGCCACTGTATGATAGGCACAATGGCGGTAAGAATGGGGTCTGGCTTATCGGATATATGTAGGTTGTGTGACGACCCAGAGTAGTTGAAGGCAGTTGACCACTTTCTGTGCCACTGTGGCTGGATAGCAGATTCCTGCACGAATTGGGAGATGTCTCGGGCTGCGGGCTCGAGAACCTGACGGGATTCGTAATGGGAATGACCTGGCTGCGCGGTCACTCTTTACTTCTCCTACTCTTTCACAATAGATTACTTTCACTAATTAAGGCGTCACAATGGACCATATTGGTCTCTGGGTGAGGGTGTGAAGTTTGCTTCTCACCAGCCTTTCTAGCCTAACCTAACCTAACCTTGGGTTCTTCCTAGAGAGCATAAAATTAATAAGAAAAGCCACTGTTTTCTGGCGCTATTTCGCTAGTTAACAGTCTTCGAACATTACTAGAAAATGCGATAATAGAATAAACTGAGATTCAGAATAGTGTAACTCTACAAGAACTGAATTTTGGAGTGTGTGTGAGTCTTAACAGAAAATTTGGAGAAGGATGATCCTATGTCCATCCTACGTGGTTAAGCTGAAGAATAATATAGATATACCATATTTCTTCTAATTTATCTAGAGAAGCGGATCCGCTTGTTTACTGGCACAGTTAAATGTTATACCCAAAATTTAAGAACATGGCGCAGAAATATTTATGTTTTCAAATGGGTTCAGTCACATCCAAAAGACCATTTTCCACTGCAGGTCTGCTTCAATTGAAGTTGCGAAATCATCTATCTCCGCAAAAGTTGAGATTACATTGTTTTTAAACAAAAATCTTATTAATACTAATTTTAGATATCAATTATCTGTTTTTTTTTTTTTTTGTTTAAAAAATAAATTAATTTTTGTTAATTTTATCGTAAATTCAAATTCAATTCGTTGTTTTTTAAATCTTATTAAAACAATTTTTAATATTAAAAACGCAATTTTGTATAATAAAGAAATGACTACTAAAGTTTTGTTAATTTTACCGTGAATTTAACTTTAATATTCGTATCGGTATCCTATCGGCATAAAGGCGTATCGTTACTTCCCTAATATATATACTCAATTTTTTATACCGTGAATCTATATCGATAGCTCTTTCCAAAACATGCTAAGTCGACTTAGCATGTTTTTAACATTTTTAAATTTTTTAATTTAGTATTGTTCAAATGAAATTCTGTCAAATTTTGTTGGTGATAGGCTTATCCAATCCAAAGTTATGCACAAAAAATAATAAACATACAACTGAATGTTGTTTCGCACGTACTCTTTAAGAGGAGCTTCTTCTGCAAAACTCACTTTTTCGACATAGCATGTTTTTAAATTGAGCTGTCGATATGTGTTGCCTAGTATAAATGCTATGTACAAAAGTAATAAGCAAAAGAACAACCACGGAATTATTTTGAAATTCGAGTCGAATGCCACTGATCTGAAATGCAACGGACGTCAGATTAAGACCCTAATCATATAAAACGCAACACTACGCCAAAGAATTACATTGAAAGCACAAACAATGTCATAAATATTTTGTAACTTTGTTATTGCTTTCTACAGAAATTCATGTACCGTTTTTAAATTTTCAACGCCACAAGCTATGCAGCGTTTAAAATTTTAAAACGCAATGAGAATTTCTGTAGGGCCTAAATTTCTTTTAATTCGAAATAAACAATGACCCATCATATTATTTTAAAATTTCGGTTCAAAAATAAAATCGTTGGAATTTGCATTATTTATTTATGAAAATAGTTTTCATCACTTATTTGCACTTACCGTGTTATTATTACTTTCTTCATCTTTATCATGGCTTGTCATTGTTAAATCATATTTCATATTGGGATTGAAGGGTATATATCGTTTCGATTGCTTTTTTTGTTGTAGTGTTCTTTTATTATATGTTGTTAATTCGGTTATAAATTGCAAATCTTCCGTACTTAGAATGCAATTTTTTTCGGCAATGGTTGCCCATTCCTCGTTTGTTATATCGAAAACTGCCTTTTGAAGTTTACTACCCGTTCGGTTATTATTTAGTGGTGAACGAAATATTCCAACATAATACTTATTCTTATTCGTGGAAATCGCATGTACGTTTAATTTGAGTTGATGTTTCTGGAAAAATCCTATTAAGGGTTTAACTTGTAAAAATGAATTAATATCACGTTTTGAATGATCTTCACGCATGAAATCTGGAATTTTAATGTCAATGAAAGAATTCAAATTTGTCCCGGTATCGCAAAGTAGTAAAATACTTTTTAGATACGAAAAAGCCGGTGTAAAAGTAGGTTTAAAATCAATCCTTAATGGCGGCTTTTCTTTTTCATCATTTTTATATTTCTCTTGAAAATGATCAAAAATCGATCTAAAGTTCTTAAGCTTCTCTCTGAGGTTAGTATTTACGGGAGTATCATTAAGTAAATCATCTTTTTCTTCAGTTCTTTGCATCTCTTTGCTCATTTGTTCAATCAGTTGTTTAGTGCTTTGACACTGTTTGTATTGTTCACAAAATGATGTGTTGAAATGTGAGATAATTACTTTGCGCATTTCAACATATTCAACCCATTCGTTCCAAACAAATAGTAGTGGTTGCTTTTCTGATTTTTCACGATTTAATCGCTCAATTTTTGCATTGAGTTTTTGTGAGGCCCTTGAAATGCGTTGCTCTTTGGAATCGTCTAAACCATAAAATAGTTTAAGGGTAAATATAATATAAGCCATTGCTCTGGCTTCAAATCCGGAGTAATGGCCTACAGCCCGTATTTTGAATTGTGGCGGCAATAAAGTTATTAACCTCTCAATGAAATCGGCAATTTGTGAAGGCAGACATAATTCCATCACATATCTTTGGACTAATTTAACAATATCGGGAGTGTTGGGAGAACGTATACCAATATTTTTACATATTATGCCAATGTGATCTCTTAAGGCCTTAAGTATAGATATGAAATATTAATTTTTAAAAAATGTTAAATTATTCTGTATTAAGTTAAGGGTATTAAGTATGTATGTACGTTAGTTTGAAAGTATTTGAAATTAAAAAAACATAATAGAATCTGGGAATTTTATTTTTCATGTTGAGTTAAATTTTTGTTATAAATTTTTTTATATTAATTCGAATGTGTATTCTAAGTAAAATTACAACTTATACTTTAATAGTTTTATTCCTTTAATATTTTCCAGGAACATTTTCTATGCACTATTAGAATTTGGTTGGCAACAAAACTTGTTCGTTCCACTCACTAGACATTTTCAAAACTATCTCTTTACCTTTTCTGTAACAAAACTCGCTGGTTCACTGTGTTGACCTTTCTGTTTGAAGTGCGCCAAGATTTCGTTGATGAAATAGAATCGAATTAGGGAATTTAAAAATGCAAATTTGTAAACCAGTTTGCCTTGATATATTTGTTTATTCACATATATGATTGGAAATCGGGTGATGGTCCTGTGTTGTTGAAAGCATTTAGTGAACTACATTTAAAATTCCAACCTTCAAAGCGTATGATAATACAAAAGAAGGAACTCGGAAAAAGTGCATGATATTGTTCCAGAACTACATAACATCAATATGGGGGGTATTTTCTTTGGGGAAAATTGGAGAGAAAAAAAACGTGCAATTTAATATTTCGGTCTTGGACAATTATTATATTGATTATGGAACGGAAAAAACAATGACGAGTACGCTGAAGAAAAATATTTCAATTTATTTGTTTAAAAATTCATATTTTTTAACCCCGCAACCGGGAATCGAACCCGCAACCCCGGTACTGATAGATTAGCTCACTACCAGCTAGCCTACCGGGGCACCCAAAACAGTACCAAAAGTGTGGACTAGATTTGCTAAAATGTACTTGTGATTCTCTGGTTCTGGACACGCACATGATAAATGTCTATAGTAACTAACATTACTTTTCTCTTCAAAATGTGTTATAAAAATTATACAAGTGAAATTATAACAACTGAGGCGCATTTACATGTTTAAATACAAATATATTTAATTTTGCTGAGTTGATCGAAATATTCGACTAAATAAATAAAATACAAACAAAATGGCAGATTTTAAATTTATCTATATTAAAAACAAAATATCCCACTTCACAATTTACAAAAAAGAGCTTTTGATGTCCTTTGCATCTAAGCACATTCTCCTTTTTGCCTACGAATTCAGTGGTAAATAACACTTAGTATACTTGATGCAATTTACCTCTAAGCAAGTAAGACTCGAAAATTAAATTAGATAGGACTGATGGGAATTCACCCATCCATAGAGGAAACATTCTGATTCGAACAGTATAAAAAAGTATTTTGAAAAAGATTTCAATTGGTGTAGTTAAGCACTCCCCTGCAGAACTATTGTTACATTTCTTAGCGATGTTTGCATAATTAAATTTATATAACTTTCAAAATATACTAAAATTCAATGATTAATAATAAAAATTCGAATAAAGTGTAACGAACGAGTTTTGCATCGTATATATGCACATAATTTCTAAATGAATGGCTCCCCATAAGTATTACAAAATAGAAATTTTAAATAATTAAAGCTTAATAATTCACTTACCTTATCGGAATACTTGTCTGGGCATTTATAAAAATTGATTTTCTTTAACATCTCTTTGCCATTGTTGGCAATGTTTTCAGGAAAATATTGTAAAACATTTGAATTACCCAAATGGCCTTCATTTATAAAACGTACCAAATCACTTAGTTGTATATCATCGCCGATTAAATTTAATGCAATTCCTAAAACACAATAAATTTGTTTCATATTCACTAACATTAGACTATAGTCGGTGCGATTAATTTCCCGAGCATTTGGTTGTTTGTGGCAATTTAAAAGGCCTTCGGCATCGGCCGCATGTTTTTCGAGGTGCTTAATAGGCATTTTTCTTTTATAAAACGCCCTAGCCTTTGCACTAAAGCCAATCTTAATAGCTCTATTTGAATTTGCCGATGTCGATGAAGTAATGCCTGAACCTCCAGAAGTGGCTGATGTGAAAGAATAAATTGATTCATCTAATTTGCGCTAAAATAAAGACAAAGAATGTTTTTTTTTTATTAAATAACTTTGTGCATAATTATTCAAATTTAAGTTATCAGTTAATATTTAAGTTTATACGTAACTTCGTAAATTTTTAACAAATTTCGCAACTGTTGCACAAAAAAACCTTTAACAATGATTAATGAACTTAATGACATAACATTACTATATTTACTTTTACAAACCATGACAAGCAGATAAGCAAATGAGTATTCTAAATCCACTAAAATTTTTCCTATAAAATGTTAGAACTTTTTGAAAATCATTAAACAGTTTTACTTTTTTAAAACTTTGAGTTAAATTTTATCTGCTATAGAAAACATGCGTTCTATTATTTTCGCTTTATTTCTAACAATCTGTTGCATTGCCATTTACGCCAATGCAGCAGCTTTGCCGGAAAATTCAGCTGAAGGAACAGCCATTGCTGTGCCAGCTGATCACAATGAAACCATTGAAGAACAAGGTACTTACTTTTGAAATATTTTTTCTTTACCTTTAACTTTTATATTACATAATTCTTAAATACTTTCATAGATTCTTCTGAATTTGATACTGAAGAAGATGAAAATACCGCAGAGGCTGCTCAATCCAGAACCCTTTTCTTGTTACTGCCCCTATTATTCCCTGATCAATTCTATTTCTCTTAATTGATTAATTCGTTTGTATTTAAATAAGTTAAAATATGTATTGGAAACTATTATGAAAAAAGAAAAGAAAATTGAAAACTGCTTTAAATTTTGTTAAAACAAATGATTTTTGTTTGAATCAAGTTTTTTTTAAATTAATTATTAAACAAGATTTTAAAATTTTACACAAAAATTATTTTATTTTTTATTTTATATGTAGTAACTATGTATTTAAAAAATTTAAGTGCATAGTCGGAACATTTTTGGTAAAATTTTGCAAAGTTTTGTTAAAAATCATAATAAAATACAACAATTTTAAGAGCTTAAATTGCGATTTTCGATTTTAAAGTTTGCAAAAACTTAAAAAAATAACCGCAACAAGTTTAAAAAATAGTTGTAAAATGTTTTAATTCTACAAAATGGGGTTTTTTAAAAAGGTACTAAAAAGCACTGTGAGAAATTGCAAAAAGCTCTGTAAATAACATTTGCATTTAATCACAAATTTGTATAATCGCGATTACGAATGAAAAAGGCTTTAATAGCGATTATAGATAAATCGCATATTTAGTTTTATTATTCGTGAAGCGGACAACCCACAAAAATATTTTGCCGAAATTCCTTTATATTTGACATAAATATACCTCTAGTGTATTTGAACGTTTATTAGTTCGAGTTATTTAAATTATTGTTTCGAACTAGAAACAAATGAAACAAATATATTAAGATATAATTGATTCTTCTAATAGTAAATCGTTTGATATTTTCCAAAAAAAAATTAAACCGCTCTAGTGATAAATCAGTTTTAAGTTCAAAACATTAAGATATCATTATTTAAACATATGAAGGAATCATATATGAATCCTTGTTCAATCGCTCAAAGCAAATCAGTTTTTAATCATCAAAAGCGACTTGAAACGACACATTTAGGTGATTTTTACAAAAAATGATCACCCAATTGTAAGCGGGGATGTAAAGATGTATGTATATGTGAAGCCCCAGAAAAAACGTACTCTTTTGCTAGGTAAAAATTTTTGGGAAATTAAGGTTTATTTATTTCGTCCCCATTAAGAGACTGCATAAACTTGGAAATGGTAACAAGTTTTTACTTATCAATGGATGCATAAATAAGAATCATAAGTTACCACATTAAATGTTAACCCTGCATGCATAAGGTTATTTTTCATACGTTATGACTAAAGTTAGTCGATTCGACCAACATGCCCGAAATAGGAAATCTATGGAACGGGTAGTGCTCCTAATCCATTGAAGTTACTGGAAAAGTATAATACTATACCTTATTGTAAAATAAAACAACAAAGTTGATGTTTATTTTGATTCTTGTTTTATTTATAAACAAATTATTTACTGTTCTTCATCAGTCAAATCAGTGAAAAAGTATGCAGGGTTAAGGATGTTTGATATCAAACCACTTTTATATCGGAAAAAGTACGTCAAAAAATAAAAAAAAGAGTCCAATAAAATATTTGGTAAGTGTAAAGATGGTTATTTTATTGCTGACAAAAAAAGTATTCAAATAACGAGTTTTATTTTATTTCTGTTCGTTTATACATCACTAGTTCATTCTGAACAATAAATATTTTTTTGAGCTTTTATTTGTGAAATTAAAAAATATATTACAAATAAATTTGCAAAAAAAAAAAAAAGTGGATTATACAACGTTAATCGCGGCTTTGCTTCAATTAAAACGTACTTCTTAAGCATTGCATTTAAGGTATTCAAGTCAAAAGTTGCACCCTTGCGAAAAAGCAAAATTGCAAAAAAAAAAAAAAAAAAAAAAAAAAACAACACCTACCATATAGACAATTATACCATACAATTAATTGTCTATGTTGTTGTTATGTTTTTGCAATTTTTCCCTTTCGTAAGAGTCTGTCAGTTAGCTGACAGTAACAGAAATGTAACCGTACAGTAAAAAAGTAAGAAACATCTATTTTTTATATTCATAAAAAATATTATTGATTAATAAAAGGTTTATTAAACAAATTTTCATAGAAAATTCGATTCATAAACCTGCTAAAAACCTATAATATTTTTTATGAATATGGGGGTTAGACGTTACAGTTAAGTTACTTCTCGAATCGTTCTAATTGTCTAACATACAATATAATGAAGCAGCTGATTTGCAACTTTGCTTTTACTAGGTGCGTTTGAGTACTTTTACAGTAAAATGCAGTAAATGAGTAAACTTAAAAATTTGCTCTCACAAAAAGCTGTTGTCCAAAAAAGTACGCGAACGCAAAATTTGTAAAAATTCGTAAAATAAAGGCAACAGCTGATGGCAAATAATTGAAGTGTTGAAAAATGTTTACACTTTTGACTACTTAACTCGTTTTCTTATCGGTACTCGATTAAATACTTTTTATAACACGAAAATTTTTAGAAAATTCAAACAAATTAATTTATGTAATCTTTCATATTTGTTTTTTATTTTATTTGAATTTGCTAATTTGTGTCCGGCAAAATTTGATCAATAGTACACGAACACTTTTTTTACTATTGATAACTTTAAAAACTAGGGCTGTTGTAAGTACCCGAGTAATTGACACTTTTACAACTCCAAAAAGTTTCTAAGTTGGTATTTAGCCATATATATTCCTCACAAACAAGTTTAATTAATTAATATAAATTCATTTTTTGTTTTTTTTATTTTAGTTTTATTTCAACTTTTTTTTTTTAAACAATTTTTTCACAATTTGTATGCCTTTTGTTTGCTTCTTTTGTTTGTTTACCTTTTGAAACATATGTTTTTTTGTTTTACTAAATTTTACTGCAAAAATTTTTGCAGTAAAAATTTGTAAGTACTCAGTCAAGAACTGTCACTTTACGCTCTCAATTTGTGTTCTCATTTACTGTATTTTGTGTACGCGAACGCAATTTAGTAAAATGCAGTAAAGTTCAGTAAAAAATAGTAAAAACTTTTGTGTTCTCGAACGCAGCTACTGTCAGTGATTTAATTTCTATTAAAATGTTAAATATATGCGCATGAACAATACAACTTCAAAATTTCTTTAAAAAATCAGTTGTAATTTTACGTATTTACCTATCAGTACCCTTGGTATACTTCCAACTTTAATATAGGTCCTCTTGTCCTCCTGTCTTCAGAAATCAATGTCATCAATGGACAGTGAACACAACAGTCCTAAACGTATCGTACCGAATCAAACACTCAAAGTGAGCTTTGTAAAAATATAATAATAATATATTATAGAAACACAACAGGTGAATCGACCCATGGTATTCTGTGGAATTACGCTAATAAAGACCAGTGTGTAAGCTATGTATATGTATAAAAATTGAAAGTAATTTAACCTCCCAAATACGAAATTGCAAGGGAATACGTTTGTTTTTTAAAGCCAACTTAACAGTAACTTAGCAAATAAACAGCCGTCACCGAACAAGAACTATTGTCATAATTCTTTAAAATACTACGCATACATTGCTTAATTTACAATATTGTGAAATGTATTTTATTTATTATCAAAATATGGCTAAAATACATAATTTTTTTTATCATTTTAACCAAAAACACAATTTTAATATGTGAAATTTACATACATATCGCACTGGTGCCTCTAAAGGGATTCAAATTAAAATTTACATATTTTCACTTTTTGCAGGAAATCTTAGAAATCTTAGTTCAATTTCTTTAGTATTTTGCCGAAAAAAAAATACAGTGGTATCCCCCTTTCTGATATAAGGTATTTATAAAATTGTAACGTTACTGACTGACTGACTTATTGATTCATCATCGCACAGCACAAACGCCTGAAGCTAAAAACTTGAAATTTGGACCAGCGGTTGGTCTCTCCCCAAACTAAGACCGGATTTCAATAAACATTGAAATAAAAAAATATCACATTCGTTATATATCTAAAAAATACAAGTAAAAATTTGTTACTTTTTCGAAATTCGAACTTTTAAGTGCTGAAAATCGTTCCCATTACAAAGTAGAAGGTAAAAGCAATAAAACAAGTTAAAACTTAGAAACATAAACTTTGGCGTAAAGATATGTCTACGAAAGAAAAGGATTCGCTAACGAAGTATCGGATTAAATACTAGCAAGGTATAAGTTTGCAAATTTATCTTAAACGATTTTAAAATCGGTTTTGAGTTGCGAATTATAATTTTGGAATCCATTTACCATTCCCTAATATGTACGTATATGGCGTATTAAAACGTTAAGTTCGAAAAATTTAAACCGGCAGTGTGTACATTTTGTAATTAGCATCTTTAAAAACTTACCTTGCTTTTACGAAAATCTCTAGCACTTCTGGAGTCATCTCCACTAGTACAATTAGTATCTGAGCTACGCCTTCGTTTTTTACGAGCTTGTTTTGAGTGATTGTAAATAGCACTGGCATCACTAAAATTGTCAAAACATACTAAAATTTACACTTAATAAAAAAAATCTTTTCAACTTACTTTTCCAAATATTTAATACCCAATTTGGGCAAATCGGCATGTTTCCTATTGAAAAAGGCCACATGCATGCGTCGTAAATAAGCTGCCCATACCTGAAGTGTCATCAATTTCAGTTCCTCTTTGGCACCGAAAGACATTAGCTCCTCCACATAACCACGTAAAATATAATTATAACATTCCCATGAAGTTAGTTGTGCTGTTTTTATTAGAATAAAGAAAATTGTAATAATTTTAAAATTTATAGAAAAACATATTACATACGTTTTTCGACTTTTGCAACTTGAATTTTTTGTTTCCTTGTCTTTAGAGTGTCCGGATTAAATTCATCATCGCGCACAACCTCGACAAGACGGAATTGTTCATGTTTTGTACCACATTCCTGGCAATAGTAAAAACCCTCTCGTTCGTCAAATTGATTTTCTCCACAAATATGGCATTTAAGATTATGATTTGTTGGCAGAGTTGTGTCAATTTCCTCCTCCATAGTGATTGAGGAAAAGGTTTGTAAAAACTTGTTTATTTATTATATTTTTAAATATACGTAAACAAAACTTATCCCCAACCACATTGGCTGTTATCAGGGCTGTCAGATTTTTTCACGTTAGTCGCCAAATTATACACCGAAAATCGCCTAAATTCGGCAAATATTAAGGCACCCACAGACGAGGCAACATTTGTCGAAACGTGGGAATGTTTCACTAAATGTTGCTACGTATGTGTCATTGTTTCTGGTTGAAATTCGTGTTACCTTTTAGGTTTCTCAAATATGAAAATTTTTGATATTTTATGTTTCCAAACACATTTTTTCATCGCGTGTAGCGATGTTGAATAATTTTTCTTTCTCATTTTATCGAGAGCAGCTGTTGCGTTACGCTGCAGACACGTTCAAGTTTTTCTTGATAGTCTTTTACATATACAGTTTGTCAAAATTTCTAAAAAATTTAAGCTGTGACGCAGGCTACACGCAATTTTTAAGCAATTTACTTTCAAGATGTCATCAAGAAAACAACTAGCAAAGACAAATGAAAAATTTTCTCACCAGACTTGTAATCAGCTGGTTTTTTTTTTTAATGTAAAATGATACACTGACGTAAAAGAGAATTTTAAAGGCAAGTTTGCTTCAATTTTTAAAAGTATAAGTGTATTGGTAAAAAAGTCTGAGTGTTTTAAAACTTGATAAACAAAACTTGATCGTGTAACCCTAAATAAAGTAAGGTGCTTTTGCCACTCGCGGAGAAAAAAAAATATGAAGAAAGAAATCGAAAAATAACAAAAATTGCTAATTATGAGAATCGGAAAACAATTATAATTCAACATAAAATTTTTCCAAATTTATGAAACATAAAATATGATAGATAACAAACAAAAAAAATAATTTTTTTTTTTTGTATTTTGTAGTAGTATATTCAAAAAATATGCAACACTGATGTTTCGTGTCATCGTCTGTGGTAAAAACTGAAACATAAATAGTAAAACATGTTTCGACAAATGTTACCTTGATTTTCTTATGTCGCAATTTACACTATGAAAATTTTTTCCGGACAGACGAAGTTTTTTGGCGAGAGAGGAAAAGAGTAAGCATACATCGTCCCCCCTCACCAACTTACTTCGTCTGTCTGGCAAGAAATGTCCATAGTGTAAATTCCAACTAAGAATTTTGTTTAGAAAAATCGCCTAATTTGATTTTATATAAGAAAAAGTCTCCAGAGCAACTTTAGCGATTTTAAAATTATATTAACGTTGAAGTTGCAATTTTATTTTAAGCTCAGTTTTCGTGAGATTATTAAACTGTATAACTTTATTTGTAAGAATATAATTGTAAAATATCATTTAGAAACTGCTAAATGATGTTTGATCTAGCCAAACTTTTTGCAAATTCAAATAAATTTTTCATAAAAGTAGTGGTTACGTGTAGGACATAGATTTAGAATTTTTACAGAACTTTGGTTTTACAAAATAATAGGAATTTAATTAATTTATTATTTAACATATTCTTCCAAATTTATTTTAAATGAGTTTTCATTTGTTAGTGGTGTCTACATGAATCCGTTGACGTAAACCATATTTTTGAAAAGTTGCAAACAAAACTTCTTAGCCAGGAAAATACTCGTATATTTCAAATGATTTTGTTTCAACAATATATTAACGAATAGTAACAATAAAATGCCATTTGTATGAAATATCTGTTTATTCGTCGGCCACAATTAAAAACCATCCACGACATTGTTTGATTTCTTCAATCTTGTTTTTTAGTTATTGGTGTTTTAATAAATAAAACTGATGAAATTTTTCCATCATTTTCAGTATCTTTTAAAATTGATTTCTAATATACTTTCCTCTTTTTATCTGTATAATCTCTCTAAAGTTTTATATTATTTTTGTTAATTGAACTGTGTTTTGAACAAACAATTAAGTCCTTAATTCAGAAATGGATCTTTAGTTCATCGTACCTTTCAAAAACGATCGATTTGAAATCCACCGATTTTCATCACACACCTGCATATTTTTTGACTTCTTTAACATTTTGCTTTGAAATTCTTCAAAAAAAGTTTAAATTTGCCTAAGATTCAAATACACGTGTGATTTTGTGGTGTTCTAAAAATCATTCCGTTTTTTGTGTTTCTCCGTGTGCATTCGGCAATTGAAAATCACACCGAAACACCCAAAATTGGAACATAAAAATATCACTCGTGTGATTTTAAAAGGCGCATGTGATTTGAAATCACGTGATTTTCAGAACAGGCCTGATTGTTTGTGCTTTCCTAAATTATACCTTATTAAAATAACTGGTTTATTATACCAAAATAAACGGTTTATTCGATATTCGAAAAATGGGAATTTTAAAATAACCGGCTTGGGCAAAACTTAAATAACCAGCTAAAACCGGTCGAAAATTAATCATTCGATCTCCCTAGTTATAACAGAATAAGCTTGTTTTTCAATTGATTGCATATTAACGAAAATCGAAGTCAGAAACATGAACGAAAAAATAATAAAAAAAAAAATGCCGAAAGAAAAGTCATATATGTTATTTTTGCTAAAAATGGTTAAATTGTTTGCTGAAGTTTTTAAAGTTGAAAAAGATTGGCTTTTTTGTAATGTGTGTTCGAGTAAAATTAAAGCGAAAAGAAGTGCAATGTGGAGCAACATTTTAGTACAAAAAACACAAATTAGCTGCTTGCCAAGAAAATCATCCACAAAAACTTATAACGGAATTTCCTGTTACTATTACTGCTAATACATTTCACGAAGATATATGTAAATTTTTGTTGGAGACCAATATACCAGTAAAAAAAGTAAGCCATCCCAGTTTCAAAAACATCTTTCAAAAGTACGCCAATTTGTCAGTTCCAAGCGAAAGTTCTATTCGAGGTAAATATATACCTCAAATGTATACAGAAGCTTTGGGAAAAATGCGTGAAAAGGCTTAAGGTAAATATATATAAATTTCTGTTGATGAAACAACAGACAGTGAACAAAGATATGTGGCCAACTTTATATTTGGTATTTTAAATGACGATGTTGGAAATAAACCTTTTTTATTGAACATGGGTGTTCTCGAAAATGCAAATGGGGCTTCTATTGCAACTTTCTTCAACGATTCATTACAAATTTTATGGCCTGATGGTAAGTGAATATTTGATTCATAATTTTTTTTTTATATTTTTATGTTTTTTTTTTTAATTTAATCTAGGCATTCAATACGACAAAATATTGCTGATAATAACTGATGCAGCGGCATACATGTTAAGTGGAATTTGACATGTTTTGCTCATGGACTTCATCGTGTTGCTGACTTCATACGCTTAGAGTTTTAGCATGTAAATAAATTAATATCTTGTACCAAACTCGTTTTTGTTAAGTTAATTTTTCAATAACTCGTATTTACACACATACAAACTAAAATTTTAATTTCCATAGGCTCCTCGTAGAAAGCAATTATTTTTACAAATGAATCCCAATTTGGCTCTTCCACCTTTCTCATGCCCTACACGTTGGGGTACTTGGATAGAAGCCACAATGCATTATGCAGAATACCTTGATAAAGTAAAGGCTGTTATTTCTTAACTGAAAAGTGAAGACTCAGATTCGATCGCGTACGCCAAGGAAATATATAACTTGCCCGGATTAAGTTCCCAACTTGCGTTTATCAAAAACAATTTTTCAATTATTGTGTCTTCTATAAAAAAAAGCTACAAACAGTTGGGTTAGCTATTCACGAAAGTGTAAATATTGTGTCAAATGTACGAGAAGCTCTTGAGAATCTACATGAAAAAATATATATGAAGAAATTTAATGCAGTATGTATTTCAAAGAAATCCGGGGTTCAAACAAATTTTACAAATAAACAACATTCTTCAAACTGGTGCTAAGCCTGATGACGAAATGAAATTTTGAAATATAAATTTGCTCCAACAACATCCGTTGACGTGGAAAGAAGTTTTTACTTATACAATTCACTTTTAACAGAAAGACGAAGAAAAATGACGTTTACAAATATAAAAGCCCACATGATTGGTTATTGTAACTGTTTTCACGAATCTGAAGAAATAGAATAACTGTAATTTTTTATATTTAAATGTATATATTAAAAAAATAAAAATGCTTTTTTTGCTGCTTTTTTTCCAAATTTTTGTGCTTTTTTATATATTTTTTTTTGCTGTAAACACTTTGTTTTTTGCTTTTTTTTGTCTTCTCTGATGATCACATATTATTTTCGATTAGGCAAATATTAACGAAGATATAAGCAACTTAACATTTTTCGAGTTTTTCTTTTAAAAACCGAGTTGTAGTATTATAAATATTTTTTGTGTTTTGGTTGGTCCTCATATCTTCTCATATCAATCTTTTAACAACATTAAGTAAACAAATTAGAAGTCTTAAAAATTAAAAAAAAAAAATTAAAACATGACCCTAATGGCATAGTGGAAGATTTTATATGTTTAGAGAAATCCAAAAAAAAGAACGAAAAGGACTCATTCGGTTAATTCAACCGATTAATTACTACCCGATTAGCTGATCGGTTTATATAAAATTGGCTATTTTTGATTAACGATTAAACCGGTTAATTTCAGTCGATTAACCGATGTTACAAAAATTTTTTTTTGTAGTATTATAACATATTTTTTGTGTTTTTAATTAATTGGTTCGTCTTATATTACAAAAGGTTTAGAAAATATTTTTCATAAAAACAAAGAAGGTGTTCAGTGATCTTCATTTTAAATAAGTGCTCGCTGTCAACAGCTTTTTTTACGTACTTTTCATATTTATGTGTTTAGTTATTTGTTTCTTCTCATATCTTCTCATATCAATCTTCTAACAGAATTAACCGAAACAACTAGAAGAGTTGAAAATTTAAGAAACTTTAAACAGGACTCTAATGGTATAATGGAAGATTTTATACGTTTAGAGAAATTCAGGAAAAGGACTGAGAAATAAGATATTCTGTATTATGGGTTGCTTTCTATTTCACCAACATATACGATAAATGAAAGATTCCAACTCATGTTTTATCAAAACTGATGAAAAATATCACTTATTTGTCTAAAAGAATATTTTATAAGATCTCCTCAAACTATTGAAATAACTAATAAAATGATCACACTTGTCGGACTTAATCAAAAGAGGGTATTAACTAGGGTAATAATTTAATCGGGCTTTTGCTTTAATCGGTTAATCGCTCGAATAATCGGTTAATATTGTTTTTGATCGGTTAACTGATTTATAAATTTTTTTTAATTAATCACCCCTATCGTTAAATACAAGTGGAATTTTTGTTCCCATGAAATTTTTATTCCCCTCGAAAGGAAAAATGCTATCGCGAAACTCCCGTGAACAATTTTTCACGCTATCAGTTCTCAGTGAATGTAAAGAAGAAGAAATATTTAAAAACATTAAAAAACAAAAATGTGTATTCACGTATATTTAAAAAAAAGTTAAAAAAAAACAAAATTAAATATATTGTACTAGCGGGCCCGTTGCCTGCTTCGCACGGCAAAACAAAATAAGAAAAGAAACACACTTGTTTTTTAATAAAGTTGGTTTTGTTCCCTATTATTCAACTTTTAATTCTAGTTTCTTACAATCTTAGACTATGTATCACTTAAACTATCTTAGAGCTGTTTCGTAGACAACATTTTTGGTTTTTCCGTGAGTTGTTGTGTAGATGAAGAGAACTGAAGGCTTGCCAACACGTGAGCACGAAACATATAACTGGCCGTGTGAAAAGCAAGGATATTCTAAATCAATTCCGCACAATTCCAACGATTTCCCTTGCGCTTTAAAATTGCTATTTGCATCACTCCGTGCAATGCTCTCCAATACACAAACGACCAAAATTTATTCAAAAACACACTTACTTCACATACGCACCGCACACACATGCTTTATCGGATTTCCAAACTTCATATAAACCATATATGGGCCACTGCCTACGTATTGTATAAGTTTGGTTGAAATCGCACGACGCGTTTATGATTAGTTCGGCGACGTACAGCTTATTGCACTTTTATGTAGTAACATAATTTCTAAAATTCTGCAGCTTTGAAAAGCTGCATAACTCCTCAGGAAGTCGACCTGTTTTTTTTTTGCATTTTATTGAACAATATACATATAAGTTTGTGCCTCTTTTAACGGATCTTAACCTTAAAATTAATTTTGTTAACTTTAATATATGAATTATGAGAAGAATTACTTGCATAAATGTTTTATTCCCCAGCAAAAATAAAATGAGAAATTCAAAGGGAAAAGTGAACAAATTACGAGGTAAAAATTTTTTCACGATAAGGGGAATTTATTTTCTGTGAACAATTATTTCACGTTTTTATTCTCCTATGAATTAGTTTTTTTCATGTGAGTTTTTCATGATCGCAAATACGTGAAAAGGGAAAAAATTACGAGGGAAAAATTATTCACGATAGGGGTGAATACATATTATGTATTAATTAAAAAATTAACTATAAGATCATTTTATTAGTTATTTCGTAGCAGTTGTGTTCCTAGCATTAGATCACTAAATACCTTTTTCGTTTGTATGAAAAATTTTTCCTAACCACAAAATTTTTTATATGAGACGAAACAAATTATTAAAAGCACAAAAAAATATGTTATAATACGACAAAAAGTTAAAAATATTGTTACATCGGTTAATCGACTGAAATTAACCGGTTTAATCGTTATTCGAAAAAAGGCAATTTTAAATTAACCGATCAATTAATTGGGTAGAAATTAATCGGTTAACCGATTAACGGTAACCGAATGAATACGCTAGTATTAACTCAAACTTTAAAAATTTTCAGTTGAAGAAAAACAATTTTTAATTTAACATTAAAGGCATATGAAAAACAATTCAAAAACCAGCCGTTTCATTACCAAAAAGTAGGAAAAATAACACGATATTTTTACAGCGGGTAGATATGAATATAAGGTATCGATTTCTTCGAAAAAGTGAAAAAATAAAAAATTTTAGTTAATAGCCTCTTGTTGATTAGGTGCGATATTTATGAATTATATTTTGGTTTTAGTTCAAGAATAGTTATGTTTGTTATGTTATGGTTTTTTTTACAATAAAATAATAATATATACATTTCTATTTATTGAAATTACTTAATTTATAAAAAAAACTTTATTAATCGGTTAACCGATCAATAACAAAACTAACTGATTATTTACAGATTAAACCAAAACCTCGTTTAATTAATCGAACGATAAACCGATTAAAGCAAAAGCCCGATTAAATTAATCCCCTATTAATTATACACTTCAGCACATGTGGAAAGGGTTTATATGAGTTTGTAATTTCTACAATATTGATCTAGAAAGAAAGTAGTTGAAGAAGAGAGTAAGGTTGGTAGCGAGATTGAACCACAAAAGGAAAAAACCACTACTGCCTACAATTTTTCCCCTTAAAACTTAATTTTTGAAGTCACCCTACAATTTAAAATTTTTTTTTATTAAAAGTCATCCTATCATCTATGAAATTTAAAAATAGTAGAATACAGGTAGTAAAAAGTAGGAAAATCGGTTCATAAATTACCGGGTTAAATGCAATCAACCCAATCACGAATAAAAATTGCGCGTAAAATTTTTTTTCTTTCCGCATTCCTCCTATCAAAAATAAAAATGTTTGATTGTGTTTTTTTTAATGAAATTAATTTTACTTTAACTTGCAAGCAAAAAATTCAATGTAAATAGTGCTGGTTCACAATCTTCAAGTTTTAGCGATCAAGTCCTGAGCTTTTAGGCGAGAAGGGAAAATAGAATGCAATTTATCTCTCCTAAAAACTCAAGGCTTGAAGGCTAAGACTGGAAGACTTCAGTGATGTAACTTATTAATTTTTTTGTTACCGCGGAATTTATAATTGGAGGATTTTTTTTTTCTCGAGAAAAGTTTTTTTCGTGAGAAAAAAATTTCTTGGGAATATTCGTGATTATGCTGATTAACTATATTTTTCTTACCCAAATAAAGTTTTTATCACTTGAGCTGGGAGAACCAAGTTTGACCCATATAAATGAGCCAATTCAGTCCCGAGTTATGGGTTTTGGTACGATAATGTCGTCCATACAAAACAAGCTAGGTTGATAAAATTTAACGTAAATATTCTCAATATATGAGAGTGGTTTGGTCTTAAACATCAGTGAATCGCCCTTTTATTTCACATAGCGTCCATACTAACATGCTCGGAATATGGATTTTGGCACGATAACGCCCATATCCAGTGTGACCAGATCTAAGGAAAAGTTTACAGCTAAATCTGGCATTAGACATGCCAAAAACTGCAAAAAATTATTTTAATAAATGCTAAAAATTCGAAACTCAGTACATTTTAGTGACTTATTTTTTAACGAAATTTAAATAAATGGTTATATTTAAACAAGTAGGTAGATTTTGGTAAAGCAAATACATATTTAGCTCTGTTCCAGATGCATAACGAAACAGTCCGAACCTGCACAAAGTTACCCAAAAGAGTTCCACATAACAATTTCTGTGCATTTAAGAGAGTAATTGAGAGAGTATTTTTTTTTTCATTTCCTGTACAAATTTGCACGAACTTTTCTTTGGGTAAGTTCGGACAAGAATAAACAATCAGCTGTTTTTGTTTACATATGAAACTGAAAAATGAATCAGGAATTTACAAGCATAAGAAAAAGTTTAGGTCTTATTAAAAAATATATAAGAAAGCAAAACGTAAAATTTTAATGAAAAAATTAAAATTAAACATTATTGCATACATATTTCGCTTAATTTTTAACATAAAAGAAAACAAAATATAAAAAATGGCAATAATGCAAATATTTTGGTTTTATAATGTTATGACTTTTAAGCGTCTAAAATCACTTAAATATATCTTAATTTGAAAATTAAGCATAATTCGTATTTAAAGAAGTGCAAAAATGGTTTTTTGCGTTCCAGTAATATTGGGTAGTTTTGCAAATTCAGAGAGTAACTTTCATTTTGCTCTCATTAGTCCGAAATTGCCCGAGATCTTCTGGAACACACCTTTTGTAGCACTGGTAGTTGAGATTAATTTAAAAATTTAGTGGCCCGCAAACCCCCTGAAACATGTATAATTTAAACGATTTATTTCTATTATATAAAAGTTTTTTTACACCATTTTTTTATAGTTTAAGAAAAGTTGAAGTTCAGCAGTAATTTTTATCTAAGTACAAAGTGAAATTTCCTTGTATGTACTTTTATATCGTAATATCAAAGGGCAAATAATATTTACAATCAACATGATAAGGGCATTTCTTAATTTCCTGGATATAAAATTTTTTTTAACAAGACATATTATACGTTTCTTAACATAAGAATTACCCATTTTCATACGAAATTTTATTTTGGGTAGTCAACATTTTTTTATCTATATATATAAAAATCAAACGCTGTTGGTTAGTCTCGCTAAAACTCGAGAACTACTTGACCGATTTGTATGATTTTTTGTTTCGTTTTGTTCGTCTAATCACGAGGAAGGATAAGAAAAAAAGAAAGTGGAGAAAAGCCCAAAAAAGGTTAACAATTTTAAAAAAGCGAAAATTGTGTTTTGTATGCACATTTTACATTACACCATTAATTGCTGTGGATTAGTCTGCTTAAACTCGATAATTGCTTGACCGATTTCAATGATTATTTGTTTATTTTTATCGTCTTATCACGGCGATGGTTGCGAAAAAAGGAAAAAGAAGAGAAGCAAAAAAAAAAAGTTGAAAGCTCACAAAATCTTAAATAATTGTTTGCATTCAAATCGCTTGACACAATTACCAACCCAGATGAAGCAGTCAACTATCCCCCAGAATTCTTGAATTCATTGGAATTGCCTGGATTACCACCTCACAATTTGCAACTGAAATTCGGCTCTGTCATCATCATGTTGCGTAACATCAACCAATCTCGACTTTGTAATGGAACGAGACTGGCTGTAAAAAATCTCATGAGCAGCCTCATCGAACCGACGATTATTTAGGGAAAATATATGTAAAGGAGAGGATGTTTTGATTCCGCGCATACCTTTGCCTCCAAATGATATGCCATTCGAGTTTCAACGGCTGCAATTCCCTGTGCGTCTGGCCTTCGCAATGACCATAAACAAATCAAAAGGCCAGTCCCTAGAAGTTTGTGGTATTAACTTACAGTTTCTGTGTTTCTCGCACGGACGACTGTATGTTGCGTGTTCGCGTGTCGGTACGTCATTATCTTTATTTGTTTACGCGTCGAACAACAAAACGAAAAACATAGTTTACCAAAAAGCTTTGAATTGAATGTTTATTTAACTTTTATCCATTCATATAAATATAGATACATTTATTTAAATCAAACAAGAAACATTTTTCATTTATTAACCAAAGAAAACTCCAACGCGCAAAGTGCGGCCAATATTGCCTATTTCAATGATTTGGAGTTGTAGGGATGGTTGGAATTCATAACAGCTTATAAAGAAATATAATAAAACCAATGTTAGGTGTAACGAAGTTCACCGGGTACAGCTAGTAATTTATAAAAAAATTTAAGTAAAATCAATAAAACTACTCGTCCAAATTTTTAAAATAAATAATGCTAAAAAAGCTTAAAACATTTTCTAAAAATGCTAAATAAAGTGCCAAGTGCTAAATGAAAATTTTGGAGCTAAATAAAAAATTTTAATGCTAGAGTTAGCTGCAAAATTGCCAAAATGGCAATACTGCCCATATCATATGAGCATTCAATACTATAGTGTAGGGTATATAAGACTCACAATGGTCAAATTTGCAAAAATTTTGCTTTTAATAAATTTTAAACATAAAGAAAAATTAATAAATAAAGTAAATCTTATATGTAATAAAGCAAATCTTTAAATTTTTGTTAATACCTCTTATATTTCTTTCTATCTTTGTGGTAATACATAAATATGCATGGCCGAATCAGAGAAAAACATTCTATGAGTAGGTATAATCATTTATAACCCAGCAGTCAAAAAGTTATTACAAATTGAAACACATCCGATTGTTTACAATAATGTCAATAGGAAAAATAAAAAACAAGTTCGTTAATCGCATACAACTAGCATCCAAATCAGATTAGTCTTATTGATATCCCGTTGTTAAATAAAATGTAAATAAGAATCAAAAACAAAACAATCGCGAATAAAATGTAGCCATCGCACTTGCATCTGATTTGGATGGCTTAGTAATGTATCATATTTTTTTGTACATTTTCAATTGTGTATTTTGCTTATTTTCTTCTACTTTTTGTTCCGTTATTTTTTCAATTTGTTCTTTGAAAATTTTAAAGTAAAAGTTCAAAGTGTAAAGTGCGTTCAAAAGTGCATGTGATTAAACCGTGTAATTGTTATTAAAAAAAATAAATAAAAATTTGTTGAAAAATATAAATACCTACATATTTTAAGTATTAAAAATTATAAAAATTGTAAGTGATTCTGAATATTTTCTCTAAAAGGACTACGGCCAAAAAATAAGAAACTGTTTCAAAATTCATAAATCCAGACATTTTCGCAAGCTATTAATTAATTACATACATATATTATTTTTAAGTTAATTAACCAACACAAATATAAATATAAAATCGTTTAAAAACACATGGATTTCTACTTTATTCAAATAGATTAAACCCATCCGATGATTTATCTTATTCGGACCCATCTAATATTTATACAATGTCTGCTACAAAGGACTGATTACATCGAGACAAATCTTAGTACCCTCTGAATCACCACAATCATTGGACCCATCCAACCTTCACTTACAATGTATGTAGTGTCGGATCAATCTGATAGCCTAGGCCATCTCTGTGTAATTGTAAGTAGGAATTGAATACAGACGTTGGATGGGTCGCACTTACATTGTCGTTAGTCTCAGACCGAAGATGTATGTGATAAAAAGTTCACTGGGAAGTTACTCTAACTAAGAGATACAACCAGTGTTGTCATATTTTTTTCAAAAACCTTTTTTTTTTTTTGAAAAAATCTTGTTTTCGACCACTAAAACTTTTTTTTACAAATTGTTAAAAATAATCACTTACACTGCATGTGTTTTTTTCAATTTGAACTTATGAAATAAAAATTAAATTAATCCATTTGTGCGAAACGAATCGCACTTTCCGTTTTGAATCAAATGCTTTTTTGATTTTGTGTTTTTAAATGCATTTGAGAGGCTTTTTGTTAATTTTTGACATAAGTTTAAGCAAGCTTTTGCATATTATAGTTGGGCCTTTATTTTATGAAATGAGTGAAGTTTAAGATTTACAAATTACAAGTAAAATTATGTATGCTAGTTAAATTTCAGAAAAGCTGTTCTTGTAGAAAAAAAACTAAAACATTTTTTGCATATCATAAACTTAAATAAAAGATAAATCTTGCCATATGACAACACTGGATACAACTGATATACATTTCTTTGTTTTGCTAAAGAGCACAATATTCGCACACAAGCAAATTATTGCAAACGCTCTACTTTTTCTAGTAGTGATGCAAAATATGGCACAATTGGGCTATTTGTGGAACTTTTTAATGTTTGATGGGCCTGTGGTACTTTCTAATCTATGTTCGCCCTTTCAACCAACTTTGGTCCTAAACTAATTACTATAAGGCATTAAGTAAATTTTGCAATGTTTTGAAACTTCTTTCATTTACAACAGTGTTTTGTTTTTTAATGGCCAATTAAACCACAAAAGATGTTTGATCAAAGACACATATAAAGCATATTTGTACCAAGAGCAAACAGTTTTCATATTCATAACAATTCCTTACCTTAGTTAACTCCTTATTTGCAAATCTTTCTTGTTTTAAATAAAATTATTTTAAATATATCAAGTAAATATGTAAAAAAAATCATTAGACTATTAAATAAAGGTAACGATAAAAAAATCTTGATGCATAAATAAAATTTTGTATTGAAAAATAAAATTTTCCATTGCTTTTGGGTATTTGTAAAAAAAAACTTTTTTGAATTTTTACAAATTTGTATGGAAATGTTTTTCAAGTGAAGTGAGGGAAAGTGTTTCAGAAAATAGTCCCAAAAGTGAGCAGTAATTAAATGAAGCAAAATAAAATTTTAAACCATGGTAGTCATTAGAAATTTAGTTCTCAATTTTAAAACCCGTATAACGGCAAACAAAAGAAAATAAGGAACAAAATTAAAACAAGCGTCAAAAATAAAATAAATTTATTTGACATTACATGAGTAAATAATGGCAACTCTCCGTAATGAACATACATACATGGTACCATGGTGCAATAACTACAGGTGGCAGCACTACGACATCTGGCTATTTTTTGCTTGAACTGTGGTGAGAACTACAGTCTGTCATTTTGCTTTGTTTATGTTTACTTTCTTGAAAAAAATTATTGTGCTTTAAAAAAATAATCATTTTTGTGCGGTTTTTAAATGAAAATTGTGTTTAAAAGTTAAAATAGTTGCAAAAAATAAATCGTAATTGGGTTTTAAATGTGCGTCTTTAGTTGTGCTAATGTATTTTCTTTTATATAATAAATAAAAACAAAAATAATTTTGTCTGTGAACACGTTGTGCGTACGTTTTAAAATCTGTTAATGTTTGATATGCACTTGTACGCCTGTTTCTTTAAACCTCCAAAGGACTTGCAGTGAAGAAAAGTGGAAAAATAATTGGTTTTAATTCATGTAACATTAAAATTTTAATTATGAATTTTTTAGTATTTTTTTTTTCATAATATTTTTGTTTTATTTGTTGCAGATCAGCGTTGCCATTGAAAATTTTCTATTCGACCAAACTTTTTTACCAAAATCCTTCGGAACCGAACAATTTTATTATCTTATAAATATTTAAAAATAAATATGTCGTGCCTGTTCAACAATAGTGTATTAACTCAAAATTTACCTTTTTTCACTATTTGGAAAAAATCAACATGCAATCTTAATATCTACTCGCTGTAAAAATATATGTAGTGGCTATTTTGTCTACTTTTCGGTAATGAAGACGTAGTTGATATGCCTTTAATGTAAAATTATAAATTGTTTTGCTTCTACTAAAAATTTTGAGTTAATACAGTATTGTTAAACAATTACGAAATGTAATCAATAACAGAAATAAAACTGTAACTTAAACAAACACTTTTAAAGGAGTCGATATCTGTAATATTTTAATGTATTTACGTTTAAAGAAAAGTCTTGATTTTGCTTGTTTAAGAAGATCAACACAAAATTTCAATAAATGTATCTTTTAAAACTTCTAAAACGTCGTGTGAATTAGAATTTTTCATATAAGTAAATCTTACATATAATAATATTACTCACAATAAGGCCTTAAATTTGAATCCAAATATGGCCTGTTTCACTAACTTGCTGGATTTTTCGTTAAATCACAAACTTTACAAAAATATTTTAATATATTATTTCTTTTGAATTTGCCCTGAATACTAATATTTCACAAATTTATATCACAAAGTATGGTAAACGTTTAACATTTATCATGTGATCCGCGATCAGGATCATGGATCACATAAAATTAGACTATTCTGCAATATGGATCGCGATCCACCAATACTCCATTACGACGAAAAAAATCGCGGTACTGGATCGAATTCATATATGTGTATATTAAACATGTAACAGTTCCCCCTAAGGTTTGGCCGGAAAAGACAATCCATGGCAACGTTGTTGTTCATAATTTTTGACAGCATTGGGTTCTTTACACAAACAAATTTGCCTGTTTTTGTTGTATTGTAATTTCACCATGCATGGTACTAATTATTCTATTTATGCTTTTAAACAATATAAATCTTTTTTCTTAACTGTGACCATATTTTTGATATCGAAGTACAGAAAAGTAGTTTAAATATATGTTATACAAACCATCAATTATAACCCAAAAATTAAAGGTATTTTAGCCTTTTTAAATAGTCAATTTGGCCCAAACCAAAAAAAACTCAAAATGTATTTAAGTGTAACCACCACTGAACAACCAAATTACGCAGATGTTGGTTTAAAATTGGTCAGAATTATTTTAAAGTACAAAAACTTTTTCGGAAATTTTTGTACCCTGAAACTAATCATGGATCTACGATTTTAATTTCCAAATAAAATATTTTTGAAATTTCTTGGAGTTTATGCTGAGACATTTTGGGAATTTTTTTGCTATTTGTTTTTACTATAATTCAAGATTTTGTGGCATTTAGTAGTCTAACAATAATTGACTCAATGTCCAAGAAAATTACATACATATAAATAAATCTTAATCTGACTTGTTTTCTGAAATTAAAATTTAAAGAAAAGATTTATTTTTGTAATAAGCAAAATTACAAAAAGTTACACAAAAATGCAATAGTTCAAAAATGTTTCAAAGTATTTGAAAACGGTAAGTTATCGATATTTAAAAAAATTATAATCGATATATATCGCCGATATTAAAAATACCCATATATCGATACATCAATATTTATCTACGACTATCGAATTCGATATTTTTAAGATCTCTTTATAATAAAATTCAACATTTTAACCGTTGCTCAACTGCTTACAATACTGTTAAGAATTGCATAATATGTTTTTTAACTAATATTATGAAAATATAGGCGCTTTTCAATTGTACATTTTCAAACATTACACAGTTCAGTTTTGTCTCGGTTCTTTAAGAGTTGACAACAAAAAAATAATTAGATTTCATGTGGCGAATAAATAAAACTTTTTTTGTATTCTTTACTTTTTTTTGGAATTTTTTTGATGTAGAATTAACTTCCGGTCCCTCGATTTCAAACGAAAACTTGGTTCACATAACTTACCTTAAAATCTAAATCTTAAAATTGGTTTTTGTTTTAAATAAAAGTAAAGCGAATGAAAGTTTCGTTCGAAATCGAGGGACAGGCAGTGTATTTGAAATTAAAAGAAACAATAAAAAGTAAGAATGGAATTACATGTAATATGTTTGTACACATGTAATAATGTAAGTTTGTCATAATTTCAGCTCAATACGTTCGATACATCGATATATCGATATTTTTAATTAATAAATATCGATACTCTTAAAAAATATCCATACGATATATGTCGATATATTTTTTCAATTTGCCCATCCCTAGTTATTGAGTGATAATGTAAAAAATGGCAACGTTGGCTTTATTAGTTTTACTGAGAATTCAAAAACGAATTCTTTAGATATGCACCACTTATGGGATTTGAGGTACAATTGTACCACATTTGGTCCAATCAAAACTTTATTGGTACACTGATACAATTCATCCTTTAATGGTATAATAAAAAAAATATCCACGAAATTTTACAATTTCTTTTCAATAATAACATTTTAAATAACATATCTCCAGCCCTGGCCATAGTTAAAATAAATTGCATTATTGTTAATTTGTGCTCATGATTTTATGTTAACACATTAAGGACACACATACACAAGTATATGTACTCGTATCCCTGAAAGATGCCTGGGATCATAGTATATAACTAGTATGCCGACTGGTGAGAACGTTCTCTTTTTTTTATAACTCTCATCACACATATAGGTTCTGTGTGAATTCAACACACATAAGAACAACAAAAACAAAACAAAATTTGAAATTTTTCAATTTAACATTTTTCACAATATAACACTTCTTGTTTAATTTTATGACTTAAACACATAATTAATAATTTTTTTCAATACATTTTGCTCAATTGCTTTTGCAAAATGTTTTTATTTTTCACAAATTAAAAATTTTTAAATAAAATTTTTTGACACTAAATTTTTTCTGTTGTAAATATTATTAAATCCAGCAGATTAGCATTTTGTGGTATAAAAATAATATTTGAAATCATTAATTATTTATATATTATCCGATATCGCAGAATAAAAATTTAGCAAACATGACTTTTAAAAGTTTATAAATGCAGCCAGCATTAAATAAATTGAAAATTTATTGAACTAAGAAAATTTTATTTTGGAAAAAAAATTGTTGCCACTTTCTATACGATTTTATGCAACTATGTTTAGTGGTGGAAATAGTTTTATACACCAATACATTTGAAAAAATCTTACTAACACAAACATAAAATTTGTACCACTGACAGTTGAGTTATGTACCTGTCCAAGAGTCGGCATACTAGTTGTATACTATGCCTGGGATCAAATGTCTCCAAATCGCCACTTTTTTCGATTGTTTTGGTGACACTGTCTATACGTTTGTCTGCCTTTGACAAAAAAAGAGAAACAGAGAAATTGTTTCTTCTTCTTTATTTTGTATACCTACACCACAATAGTGTGAAGGGTATTATGCGTTTGTGCTGATGTGTGTAACACTAAAAAATAATGGTCCTAGGACATAAGCTCTTTTAGTATACCGATGGACGCAATATCACTTTTTTAATTAGATTTAAAGATGTCCCTCGGTTATGCTGGCTGACAGGCTGGCTGGTTGTCTGTCCATGTATCCTTGTGCGTTTAATACAGTTCGAAAGGTTTAAGGATGAAATTTTGCACATTGGTTTCAATTCATAAGGACGAAGCCACCAGGGCCAGGGTGATAATCGGTTCATAATTTCACAAAGCCCCACAAATTTCTTTCCGGAATATAGTGTTTGTGCCTAAAAACCATCTTATTATGTTGATATTTATACTAATTTGGACCAAACTTATTTTATTGCAACCTGAGAATCATTTTAAAATTTTTTTTGTTGGATTCGGTCCATATTTGACGATGGCTCCCCTACAAATACTACTCCCGGAAATAGCTTTTAATGCCATAACTTCCTTATAACTGTGGGCATTGACATAACAATTGGCTACAATAACTTTTACGATAGTTACTATGCCATGAAAAATTTTATGCAGATAGGCCCAAAAATAACCATCGGTCCCACATAAACGCCCTTCCTAAAATCACTTAAGGGCAAACAAATCTCAAATAGATGAAGGTATCTAAATAATATTCGGCACAAAGAACTTTTACATGAATGTTAACCTTCTAACATAATTTTGTTCAGGCGGGTCCCAAATAGGGTACACTCTTGAAAATTTGTCTTTATAAACTGTGGTGTAGTGTATCAAACGGTCGGGCTTGACAGAATATACTTGTTTACTTATGCTGTTTTTATTTTTATTGGATAAAAAGTGTTATGTATGTTTTTTTATTTAATGCGAAATTTTGGTATAATTTATGTCAATTTGGTACAATTTTGCCATTGAGACGTTACAATTTAGTCTTGGGCTTAATCGTTCGTTTAAGTGACCGGTCATTATCGTTCAATTCGAATCAGTGAACGAGCTCGTTCTTTTCGTTCAATCGTTCGTTTCAGGTCACTTTGTCTTTTGGGTCAGTTTGTCTTTTGAATCATTTGTCGCTTTCGTTCAGTCGTTCACTTGTCTTGTCCTCTTTACTAAACAATCGATTGAATGTGTTAAAAGAAACAACATGTGAGATTACACTCGAAACATTATGTAAGTAAATTCAAAAGAATAGGCATTAAGTTTAGAAAACTGAAAATGTAATTAGAAAACGGATAATTTTAAATAAAGGAATTGTAAGGTAATTTTTTACTGTTAATTTTATAACGGAGATATTAATTAAAAATTAATTAACTTTTCTCTTTATTTACAATTAAAAAAAAGTACACACTAGGTACAAAAAATATATTCAAAGGCTTTTCAGTTAATTTGAACTTAATTTAAATTACGTACTAAGACAGCTAAAGCAGTGTTTTTATCTGTCATTATGACCTACCAAATGAGCCAAATATTTTTTCCTTTCTATTTTTTTTTATTTATGTACATATGTACACATGTACTTCAGTTTTATTTTATGCATAAAAAATAACTGAACATATTAACAGAAATAAAAATCATTAAGGGTTTTCATGATATCACTAAAAGTCTCGCAAACTGTGCATTTTTACGCGCTCTCAAATGAACTGCCAAAAATTGTATGAGAATTCGTTTACACAAACTTCGTAAATTTGCTCAACAATTTTGACTCGTAAACTGGCGCTGTTTGTTTAATACCTATTTACCGCCGTTTTCAATGAAAAATGTGTTAAGTGTTAATAATATCACAAACAATAAAATCTTGCAGTAATTTAAGCAAATTAGTCGTTATGCTTTATTTATGCTTGTTTAAAAAACAAATTTCACTTTTTATTCACAAATTTTAGCTTTTAATTTTATAGTTGTTTTCTATTAATTGATTTTTGTATCGATTTTTGTATTTAAAATGACACCAAAATTAACAAGGGTCTTCATGAAACGAGTCTTGCAAGTTTGCCTCATCATGAAAACCCTTATTAATTTTTGTAGTTTGTTTTCGGAACAATATGCAGAAACAGTTTAATTAATAAAATAAAAAAATTTCATTAATTACGGAAAACAATTTTAATAAATCTCATTAAGTTACTGTAAAACTTTTTTGAGTGTAACCAAGAATAGAAAACAATAAGCACAAACCAAATACGCATTTTTTTCGTTCATTTGATTAAAAAGAAACAACAACACTATAAGTGTGTATGCTATACGTTTTTCTTTTAACACATTGCCAGTGGCGACTTGCCACACTGTTTTAAAAAATTCATAGTACAATCTGGGCTGCCATACGTAGTAATTTCTCGCCAAACGTGGCGATTTTAAAACTAGTTTATTTATTATATGCTTAGGTAATTCCATTTTAATAGAAAGAACAAAAAATTGTTGCGAGGGCTTATTCAAAGTAAGAGCCCAATTCTTTAAAAATTAATTTAAACAAAAATAATGAGAGAAAAAAATTTCAAATTTATGTGGTATTTTAAGAACAAAATACTTTTAATAACAAAAAAATAATAGCAATTGCACAATTTAAATATCAAAATAATATTACAAAAATGAGCAAATAGCAATAGTGATTATTATTATTCATGCGTTATATGTATTATATTCTCAAAATATGTGATAATATAAATTTTATTTTTTGTTTTTATTTTATAAAAACTAAAAAACCTTTTTAAAAAACACGCTTTTATTAAATGCGCTAAAAAGAAAAGAGAAATAAACTTTAACTATCAACTTATAACATCATTAATAAATTTATATGATATAAAAGCTTGTCGCTTGTCTTTACACAATTTATTTGATTTAAAAGCTAGTCGCGAGATTTAAGTACTAGTATTTACATGGTTTGAAAAGTTTAATAGTTTAAATCAATCACATCAAGTTATATGTATAATTTACTTGTTTGTCTACACAAGTAAATCTCGTATATCATATAAATTATGTAATCCGTTATAAGTTGATAGTAGTTTTATACTTTTCATTTATATTTTTCTTTGAAGCGCATTTCAATAAAAGCTTGTTTTTTAAAAAGGTTATTTACTTTTAGTTTATATTAAAACTAGCATTCGTATTCTCATGAGTCCTTTCATTTGATACCCATCTTGAAGGCAAGCATTAAAAACTTAGTCCGCCATATATGATTAAGAGTAACGTCACTTTCTTTTTCGACTTATTCTCAGCAAGCCCTCCCATTTGATACTCATATTGTAGGAATGCATTAAAAATAAGTCTGCCATCTTGGGTGTCTTATAATGTTAGATTTAGAATAACGTAACACAGTTAACCATGCATCGTCATCTTAACTAAACGTGTTTAAAAATGACAGCTCAATCGGTTCGAGGTATCTGCTTCAAAATTGAGTTGCAAGATTTCACCGAACAAACATACATTGCTAATTTTTTTTATATTTTAAGAGTCTTATTCATAAACGAATGTAATGTATACATTAAAAGTTTTTTTCCATACTAATTTCGTGCTGTAAAACTTTACTAAGCTTTTATAAATAAAGGGACTTATTTAAAAAATTAAAAGAAATAAATATTTATAAAATTTTCTGCTCAAATGAAAAAAATTAGCATTTGGCGGGTTTTGTATTAAGAACAACTGGCAACGCTCATGTAAATTGTAGAAAAATTGTGAAAAGCAGCCAGGGTTTTCAGATTTATTTTGATGTTTTTTGCCAAATTCAATGTCAAAAATCGCCAAGGCTTATTTTGCGTTTTTGACAACATAAAATTTATTTTAGAACTTTCTCCAATGTTTTCTATAAATCCTAAAAAAATATATTTCTTCTGAATCACTAAAATTTTCCAAAAATGGGACAAAGTCGCCTTGATATATGTATATTTTTTTGAATAAAAGTAAAATTATTGGTGAACACACAAAAGATACAATAGTTTATAATAATCCAATTAAAGCAGCAAAACGTTTTTTTGTGTTTAGTATTAAATAAATATTGGATATATGTATATCTAACACGCTATACACTTCACCGGCAAGGCAATTCTTACTGTTTTTTTTTTTTACAATGTATATTCAAAATATCGTGCGAAGGTACAAAAAGTGCTATTTACATTCATATAATTTATAACTCGTAACAATGAAGGCGAGTTTTAGTAGAGTAAATTATTAAAAAGAACTATTTCAACACAGGCATTAGCAGTTGGAATTAAATGCATATAAAGACCGTCAAAGCAAGTTCTTTAAAATGGTAAGTACCTGACGTATCCTTATAGCTATAAGCTTTATGCAAAACCTGATATATATTAGATGGAAAACCATCATTGATATAATCTTTCTAAATAACAAACGGTAAATTTGTCCAACAGTCTCAAAACAAGTTTATAGAAAATCAATAGCCAACAAAATCGCCATATATTTTATAAGCCGCCAAAAAGTCGCCATATCGCCAAATCGAAAATTAGGTCGCCAAGAAACTTGACAACCCTGATTGTATTATGAAAATGTGTAAAGCAATGTGGCAATGAGTAAAAGAAATAAGTATATTATAATTGCATAACTTATACAACACAAAAGTATTGTTGTTTCTTTTCAACCAGTTGTCCGGCAAGCAAGTGACCGACTGATTCAAAAGACCCAAGTGAACGATTGAACGAAATCGAACGATGAAACTGAACGGCCGTTCATCGTTCGTCTGACTGATCCGTTCAATTGAACGAGGTCGTTCACGACCGACACAACTCTATTACAATTTAAGAGTCGTCAGATTCCAACAGTGATATGCACTCCCTTAACTCTCAGAGAAGTTACTTTAGTTCGTATTTAGTTCAGAATGAGTAAATGGTATTAAATTTGTGATTTGCTCTTTTTTAAAAAATATTGCCAAACCGTGATTTTATACGTAGAACAAATCATCAACACAAACTACTGCGACAATAAGTAAACCACAATAATAAAAAATGTAAATTTGAATATTGCATGCAAACAAAACGAAAAAGCAGCTTACCAAGCTCAGCGTTTAAAAGACAGTTTGGTATTTGAATTACAGACAATGTAATTTTTCTAACAAATGAGATTTAAAAGAATTAACTTGTATTCGAAAATGGTTCAAAAATTATACTTTTGTTCAAAATATGTACTGAGTTATGATTGAGTTATGTGAAAACTACATAGAACTTTTTTTATTTTTATAAATATGCCTTAGTGGGATTGCAATACAAAAGAAGTACATCATCATCAAAAGAACTGTCTTTCTATTCGAATTATTTTTAAAACAAAAATTTATCAGAACTTAGTGGCAAAATCTGAGTTTTTACAAAAAAAAATGTTTAAATGATTTTAGTTTTTAAGACGTTAAATACCCTTTTCACTGTTGGGCTGCAGTAAAAAGGGTATTTCACTTATTAGAGTAAAACAAAATAAATTTTTGTACAACAATAAAGTTTTAAGATCCATACTAACTTTTTCATATTTTTAACAAATCTTGTTCTTTAGTCCTTAGCTTGAGCGCTTTCAAAACAGTTGTGACAAAAAAAAAATTCAAAATAAACTACCTGAAGATTTCCTGGCATCTTTAAAATTTTACATATTAAAAAGAAAGAAAAAATATCCTTACGTTACTAAATTAATCCGTCCAATGCTTTCATGTCCTTAAATCTATTTTAGTTGGATCCTAATCTCTTAGTTGGGCCAGGGATTGAAACTAATTCTAGCTTTCACATAATATTATATTTGATGATATTGATTGGTGCTATGCTTTCTCCATAGAGCTAATAGACGTTTCCGGTAAGGAAAGATCACGGATTTAGTTGACAACTCCCTTAATAGTGAAAGCCTCTTATTACCACAAACAGTGTTCGAAAATAAACATATAATATCGTTCCTTAGTGTTCGGTTCGGTAGATTTGTGGAAAACACTAACGCTAATAATGTTTGTAAGTAAATCATTAAAAAAATTACGTTTCTCTGTTTTTGATCTTCGAACACAAAAATAATACTGTACATAACCAACTGAACAATAAGATGAGAGCATTCTGTTTTTTTTTTTTAACCACAAACTTTGTTGTGTTTGGTTCAGCACATTAATGTTCGTTCGCTTCAAACAAAACACATATCACACTTGTTCAACAAAACTGTATTAACTCAAAATATAACAAAGTTGTCTTAAATACCGCTCATTGTCAATGACAAATTTATTGCACCAAAAAACAGTTGCAACCTAAAACGCACCAAACACCAAAATATTGTAAAATTTTACATGGTTGCGTATTACAATGCAAGACTTTTGTATACACCAATACCCCGGTTTGCATCGTTTCCAAGTTGCGTCTCTTTAAAATTTCTTTAATTTCGAAGTTGCGTCGTTTTTGTTTCAGCTTGCATAGCATGGCTTAGAAGTTGCGTTGCTAGTAATTCGATTTGGCTTGTTAATATAAACATGTTTGTACAAAGCTAAAACAGAAAAAGGGGATTTCCCGTTTAAGTCTAATGCAAATACATATGTATGTACATATATACATATGTGAAGGTTGTCTGCTGGTTGCAAGTTGAAGGTCGTTAGATGTAGTTTTCAATTAAATTTGCTGAAATGAAGTTAAATCTAAATATTTTGCAAAAATGAGTCAAAAAAGAAAACAAATAATTTAAGAACAAAAACTGTGCATTTTAAAAAATTTTCGAAATCAAGGAAAAGCTTTTGATATTGCAAGCAACCTTGGATAAGCCCCTTCTACAATAAAATATATGTACCTATTTGTTGTTCTGAAAAAATTAAAAAATTTGTTGAAACCGCCGCATCGTTTCAACGTAAATAAGTTGTAAAAATGGGAAGTCCTTTAAAGAAAAAATTTGAGCCACTTCTTAGCATTTGGATTGAAGATCAAAATCTTTAACTTTATTTGAAGATATAAAAGAAAATTATCTGTTACCAAATCTATCAAGTCAAAATTAATTTTTTCAGCAAAAACTGCGAATCTTGGAACCAATTAATTAAAAATCAATGCAAATGAATGGGGTATCGTGTTTCGGGGGTATTGGTGTAGTTGCTTTGCAACTGGCGTTTTAGAACTCACCGTACACTTTTGTTATTTAAAGAAAATCTGCTACTGATCCTGATTATTTGAGAACCGTTAATTATAATGTTGCTTTAGAAACAAAGGAAGAATGTCCAGAGTATATAAAAACCCCTATATCTACTTTCTTTATACTTTAGAGATTGAATAGTAACAATTTTTAATGACCTGCTGACACCGAATAAAATTAAAAAATATCGCAAAATGAATTTAATTTAAAAAAAAAAACTTAAGTTCTGTCGGATAAGCCCATTTCTGTAAGTATTCTGGTATTCTGGCGTAAAAATATTGACATTTTAACTAACAGCAATAAAGGTTTTTATACGCACCCCACAATACATAGAATCACATTCAGTCCATCTAACGATGTCCGGCTGGCTGGCACAGGTCGCACATTTCATGATAGTTTAATGAAATATAGTTCATACGTTTTTATTGCCATAAGGAAGTAGTTTATTAAGCCTGGTGACAATCAGTCCATAATTTCACATGGCCCCCATTAAAGCTTCTTTCAGGAATAGAGTCTTTGTGCCCATTACAATCTTATTTTGTTGGTATTTTAATTAAATTGGGCTCAAAAATATTTACCAAAATAGCTTTAATACAAACACCATTCCCGAAAATAACTTTAAGTGCAGCAATTTCCTTAAAAATATAGATAATATTGGACACAAAAACTCTTTTATGAATCTTAGCCTCATAACATAATATTGTTTGGCCGGATCCATATGATACACTCTTGAAAACTTGTATATACATACTATGGTGTAGGGTATCAAATTGTCGAGCTGGACCGACTATACTTTCTTACTTGTTTTTATATAAAATAATTCGTACTTACTCTCCCATTCTTTAAATATAGTAATAAAAGATTAATACTTGTTTCAATAAACCATAGACTGATAACAGAAGGAACACATTCTCTTATGGACTGGCTAAGAGAAATACATATACAATTAAAAAAGTATTGTACATGGCCCGATAATTACATACTTATAAGTATTTCTAAATATACTCGTATATTGTATTCATTTAAAATAACCAGCAAATGTTTATTAATCGAAAGCAACTCGCTCGCAAAGGTTCTCATACCAGTTTACTTCTCGGTGTTATAGTTCTTTATTCTTACGAGTAATTTATCAAAAGTTTCCAACACTGAACGGGAATGAATAAAAAAGTCAAAGTAAACATTAATAAATAAATCTATTAAATTATTAATTTATAATTAGAACAATAATAATTGACAACTATCAGATAATTAAACCAAATTAATAAAATCAAACAAGCTTTCAATGTTTAATCAAAAAAAAAGTCACAGCAAAAATCAACTAATTTAAAACGCAAAAATGTTAATGCAAAACAAAAATAAAATATCTCCTTGCGATTTTAGCGGTAATGAACCCGATAAAGTTCATCAAAAAGTTCAAATTCTTTGTCAATGGTTGACCGATAATCCGCAAATTAACGCCTGTACTGATTACGAAAATTTATTGTTTTTCTTGCGCAGCTGCAAATACGACATCGATCGTACGAAAAAGAAGTTAAAAGGGTAAGAAATTGTTTTTAAGAGTTTTCATTTTGATAAATGTTTTTTGGGTTTATCAATCATTTAGTAAGATTCAAGTTATTTTGTTACGGCCTAAGTTATAAAAAATAAAACAGGTTAATAAAGGGTTTATGAAACGGATTTTCATACAAAAGTCCTTTCATAAACCCTTTATTAACCTGTTTTATTTTTTATAACTTAGGCCGTTAATAAATAGAATTTATTGATTATGAAATTATTAATAAAAGTGTTTGGGTAAATTCGAAAACTAAAAGTACCCGTTAAACTTAAAACTTAACTTGTTTAGTGATCAACAGGGAAACCGTAAATATGCAATTGCATGTTTTTTTCTTGTGCGACTAATGAAAGAGAAACAATATATTTATCCGTTTTAAGGCTTTTATGAATTTTGTTATCGATCTATAAGTGCATACTTTACCATTTACCAAATTGTTTTTGCATTATTTAGTTCTCAGAGAATTTTTGGATAATTTTTTAAGTTTCTAGCGCATATTTTACTTTTTCATGCATATCTTAATACATGTTAAATTTTTTAAATATTTACAAGTACTTTCGGAACGAATTAAGAAAAAAAAATTGTCTGTATCGAAATTGCGATGCAATTTTAATGAAAATTTCGTTCGACATCGAATGCAGTAATTTCAGACAAAGCAAGTTAACAAAATATTTCGATGTTGGTGAAATCACGATGCAGTCCGAAATGAGATCATAAACACGAATATAAACGATTCAGCCTACAATGAAATTTGCCAGACTGTGCATAGGGGTAGCCATTATAAAAGCGATTATTAAAACCAAAAAGAAAAAACATATTAAAACGGTTATAAAGCGGCATTCAGCTACTTCACCCAAGTAGTTATGTGTTATTGTTTTAAGAAGAGAAATAACAAATTTATAGGGTTTTGTCGAAATCTCCCACTGTGCATAGTCATAAAATGTTCTCTCATTGCTAAATCTTGTAGGGTTTAAAGATTTTTCTGCTTTTTTCATTAATTTTCACTTAAGTTCAATTAAGAGATACCATAGACCTCGAAACTTTCTAGAGTCGCAGAACCGCTTGTTTGCGGGCGCAATACTCAACTTAACTATACTTAAACTTAAAGAAAATGTCGCAGAAAAATTTGTCTGTCACTTTGTGTGTCGAAATAGATTTTTTAAGACTCCAGTTATGATTTGGACTAGGTTGTTAAATATTTGTATCACATATAGTCCGGAATAGTTTGCCAGAGTAGTTACGACTGCTTCCAATTTTAACCCTTACCTTTAATTTGTTAAAGGCCCTAATTGTGTAGAACGCAACGCAACGTCAAAATTACATGGAAAGCAAAAACAAAGCCACAAATATTTAATAATTTTGTTGTTGCTTTCTGCAGAAATTCATACTGCGTTTTACAATTTTCAACGCCACAAGATATGCGGCGTTTGAAATTTAAAAATTCAATATGAATTTCTGTACAAAGCAACAACAAAATTATAAAATATTTTTGACTTTGCTTTTGTGTCCATATAATTATTGGCGTTGCGTTGCGTTTTACACAATAAGGGCCTACTAATAGCGCCCACAGTATATAAAATAAGACAACCAAATTTGGCTCAGATATTTATTATACAGGTATGTGTTTATATGGAGCATTAAATATTAAAAATGGGCCAAATCGGACCATTATTTCACCTGGCCACACTAGTATGAGGCTTCCGTATATAAGATTTGGGATTTTTAATACTATAGTGTAGGGTATATATGATTCGGCACAGCCGAATATAGCACTTTTACTTGTTCAAAATCTTATTAATATCAATTAAAAATAATTACATCTTACGCTGTTTTGCATTATAAAAACATGACTCTACTTGAGTTTTGTTAATTTTAACTAGAATTCAAATTCAATATACGTATCGGTATCGCCATATTTATTTATGAATGTCGCATAGGCAATAAGGCGTATCGTTACCTCCCTAATCAAAATAATTAGTACATAACTTTATTCCGCAAATTGTATGGTAGTTAATATGTCAGTGTAACATCATGAACATAAATTAACAATAATGCAATTTCTGGTAGTACTGGTCAGGGCTGGAGATATGTAATAAGAAAGGTTATTATTGAAAAGAAAAGTGAGTTATTTTACCTCAAATAAATGATAAAACATCGTGGGTATTTTTTTAAATTGTACCCAAAAAGGATGAATTGTACCAGTGCACCAATAAAGTTTCGATTGTACCAAATTTGGTACAAATGTACCAGAAATCCCATCAGTGGGCCAGATCATCAGGTAGCATTTTTCTATAGACTTTGGAAAAGCTTAAGATATTATACAAGTACTGTAAAGAAAATGAGAATTACACCCAAGTTTTTCTGGCAACAATAATAAAGCTTAGAAAAAAACACCAACAATAAACAGTGAGTTCAATAAGTTTTTCTCCATGATTCACAAATTTGTTTAAATTCTGTTTTTCTTCTGTCCGCTTTTATTACTTGTCAAAAAAGCACAACGTGTTAAAAAGTTCGATAGTTCAAAGTTAACCAACTTTAAGCCGCAACGCGTCAAAATATCTTTTATGTAACTTGTTCTATGAAAAAACACTAGCTTAACTCTTTTTGACCGAAGTCTACAGCGCGCTTAAATAAATGATCTGGTATTCAAAAAATGAAAATCTGGATATATGTTTTTTCGTCCATACAATCTTGGAGCACTCTTATATACATACATGGATACAAATGAGGGGTAAAGATACAAAGGTGGCTATCTCCATTTTTTTTTCGTAAACTTTTTATTTAGTTATATCATATATGTAGTTGCATTTGGTGAATTCTTGTGATGTGCGAATTTGGCAATACCAAAAAAGCTGAAATCTATAGTAAAAAGTACTGGGGGCTAATTCAGAATTAGCCCCCTGATTTAAACAAAGATAGCAATCTCCATTGAAGATTGGTACGTTTTTTATGCACTGATACTAAAATGCTATTTTTTGCGATTTTTCCTAAAAATTGTACACTTTTTATTTTTGAGATTTCTTTCATTTCACATTTGATCAGTGTGGCCAGGTCTCATAAAATTTTACAGCTAAATCTGGCATTAGATATGGCCAAAAAATGCTAAAAATTATTTTAAAAAATGCCAAAAATGCTAACATTTTTTAAAGATTTTTGTTAAAAATTTATTACCAGTATGAAATTTGAAAGAAATGGAAATAAATGGTTATATTTAAGCAAATGGCTAGATTTTGGTAAAGCATGTGGTTCATATTAATATGTAGCACAGGTAAATAAGATTAAACGGTTAGTTTAGGGGGCCTTCAAACCTCTGATATATGCAAAATTTAAACGATTTATTTCTATGATAAAAAACATTTTTAGATTATTTTATATTTTATAGTTTAAGAAATGTTAAAGAAAATAATTATTTTTTCAGCAGTTTAGAGCAAACAGTTTTTCAAACATTTACACCATTGAATTTTTATCTAAATACAAAATTTCCTCGTACTTTTATATCGTAATATCAAAGGGCAAAAAATATTTACAATCAACATGATAAGAGCATTTCTAATATGTATTCCCTGAATATTCCATTTTTTAAATAGACAGGTTAGTTGTTTCTTAACATAAGAATTGTCCATTTTTAGACGAAATTAAATTTTGGGTACAACTTTTTTAGTCAAAATTTATTATAATTTATAATTTTTTTTTAGTAAAATCAATAAAACTATTTGTCCAAATTTATAAATAAATAATGCTAAAAAAAAGCAAAAAACATTATCCAAAAATGCTAAATGAAAATTTTGCAGCTAAATAAAAGTTTTTAAAGCTAAATCTAGCTGCAAAAATGCCAAAATGGCCACACTGCATTTGATCATAAATATTAAATGTTCGCTTAAAGTTACATTATTATTCTATATTTCTATTAAGTTAGGCACAGTGTTTGAAAAGTACCTGAAAATGTGCACAGGATTAAAAAAAATTTCAAACAATAACGAATCAAAAAAAACCAAATTTTTATCCGAATTCGATTATGTAAAATTTAGTAATGTCCATTTAAATGAAACAAACATAACTATCTTTAAATTTCTTATTGATTTTATTCCCAAGCCTCGGATTGGTTTTGGTTCAAACTTGCATTATATCTTCTTCTCATTTGTTTATAACCAAGAGCAAAACAAAATATTACCAAATCAAATATCTATGAAGATAGAGGTTTTTGTTATATCTTATGGAAACTAAAAAAATGGAGATAGCCATTTTTTGCTACACCCTTCATATGTTCTTCGTTTTAAATAATCACCAAAGATTTTTATATAAAATAATTGTAGCATATTATTTTTAACAAATGGATTTGATAATTCGCAAGAATGTTAAAAAAAATAAATGGAGATAAGAAGCTTTTTACGTAAATATGATCTTTAAGAACTAAATGATTGATAGATTACTTCCGATTTATGTATGTACATATGTAATTATTGTTTAAAATATTTTGATTATTTTCAACATACACATTTATTATAGTTTCTATCAAATGCGTGCTGAACGGACAGAATGGTTTTCAAATCGTGATCCATTTCTAAAGGAAGTGCAAGAACTCTTGGAACTAGGTGTATTTCTACCCTTAGATGGCGTTGATGATGAACAAAGAAAAGTCGTAATTGTGCGTACAGCTGTACACGATCCCAAATTACATTTACAAAATAATGTATTTAAAGTCAGTAAAATGATATTGGATATACTGCTAAAAATGGAACCTGATAATTGTGCTCAAGGCATTGTTGCCATTTTTGATATGAGAGGGGTACATTTGGGTCATGCTTTACAGTTAAATCCGAAAATAATAAAGCGTTCTGTAGAAAGTTGGCAGGCATATCCCTGCCAGCCTAAACTCTTGGAATTTATTAATTCACCAATCCATGTTAATTTGGTCCTAAATACATTCCGTATTTTTATGACGCCCAAAATGAGATCTCGTGTAGTGGTACAAAAAAAAGGTTGCAGTGTAAAATGTGATAACTTACCCAAAGATTTGGGTGGAAATGGAACCTCATATGCAGAATTGTCTGTGAAATGGAAACGTATAGTAGAAGAAAATGCTACATTTTTTGCTGAAGATGAAAAATTTAGAAGTATATTAAAGAAATAAGTAATTATGTATTTTGTTTTAGAAGGTTCATGAATAGGTGAGTTTTTTTTTAATAATAATCATTTAAGATTTGTGTCTTTAGGCGGGTATAGAAGTGTGAATGTGTGTGTGTAAAAAGTCGATTAAATTGTTATCATTTAAATTATGACTACAAACTAGATGTGTAAAATTAAATAAAGTTCGAATTACAAGGGCTTAATAAAATGATAATGTTTAATTTTCAAATCATAAAAAATGATTAACGAGAAACACTTGTAATTAAAAGTAGTTTAATTGAAGTGTTTAGAAGACAATTGGTAAGCAATACTTTTATAAAAAGATTATATTGTACTAAAATTGGAAATTTGGTTAAATATGAACACAAATATACTTCAAGAATGGAACCTAAAGGCCATGTCAGATAAAACTTTTGCTTCGCGTTGCGTTACCGATTCGCTTTGACATTTAAGATAAAATATACATACTTATACGAAACATGTCACATAAAGTACTTTCAAAGCGGAGCGAAGCAAAAAGTTAGCCAACTCTCATCTTTTTGCGCGCTTTGACAGTTGGCTAGTACAATTTTCTTTTTTTTTAATTTTTTTTGCCAAATTCAATTCCAAAAAACCGTCCAATTAAATTTTTAACTTTAATTTTTGTAACAAATAATTTGTACATTTACAAATTACCAACCGCTTTTATAAGTAAACAAACAAAACGTGAGTGTTGTCAAAGTTTTCATTGTGGCATACACCTTTTGCTTTGCGTTTTTCTGCCGAAGGTAGAAACGTCACGCAAAGCGACAAAGTTGTATCTGACACGGCCTTAAGCGTTTAAAAACATTGTAATTGAGTTGGTATTAAGTAGAGTTATCAAATATGTTTTTGACATTTACTAAAAACCGGTTTTCAAATAATTCGAAAAATACCAATTTTTACAACCCGCGCTTCGGTTTTTTCTATTATAATACGGTTCGAATAACCGGTTTTAAGATAATATTATTAATTTAAGAAATGTGGTATAAAATAGGTTCAAACTATTATGTTTTATTAGAACAAATAAATGTCAGTCTATAAAAGATTGATTCGTTAAGAATATGTATTCAGTCAGTATGAAATTCCTGCGTTGATGCATTTTTTCTTTTAATGAACGGAGCAAGTTTTGTGACAGAATTTTTTTGTTTATACAATGTTTTAAACGAAAGTAAAAATATTCCCTCTGATTCTATAAGCGTGACTGTATCGTTAGACAAATTTTTACTGCAATTTCTAAAGGCAGTAAAGTTCGTTTCAACATTAAGGTATTTTAAATTTGAATTATTAATCCATTAATCCACAACAATTAAAAATTTTTAATTTTTTTTCCTTTTTCTGTTTTAATACTTCCATTTATTTACATACATACATTAATTTTTCTTTTCTTCGTAAAATCATAAATTATCTTCTTAATTGTTGTATAATTTTTAGATTCATTGATTTAAGTAAAGTCCTTGCTGTCTTAGATTTTTTAAATATGAAGCATTTATTGAAACACCGGCCATTTAGCACAAGAATGTTGACTTCCAAAGCGTAAATCGTAGCTGGCATATTCCTGAATAACTCAGACTTTACATATTCCCAGAGAAAAAAGTCCAAAGGTTTGATATCGTACGATCTAGGTGGCTAATTTACCATAGCAAAACGAGAAATTAAGTACTCACCAAAATGATTTCTCAATAAGGTCATTGTTTCACGCGCTGTATGGCTCGTAGCGCCGTCTTGTGGAAACCAGAGCTCACCGAGACCATACGCTTTAATTTAAAGAAGCACGGTTACCATTGACGGTAACATTCTGATATTCCTCATTTTTGAATGAGGGGTTTTAAATAAATGTAATTGTAGCTCTTGGTACCCTTCGGGTTGCTCATCAGCCCAAATATGCCAATTTTGTTTATTAACGTATTCATTGAGCCATAAATCTGATTCATCACTGAACAAAATTTCACGATTAAACACCGGATTTTAATTTCTCACAGAACGCTGATTTACGTAATACAGCTGAACAATTTGGAGACTCTGTTGTGGTGTGAGTCTTTCCATGAAAACTTGCCAGAGAATACTGAATAAAAATGACAAAGCATTTTGATGTGAGTCACGTGTGATCTTTAAAAAAAGCATATTGAAAATCAAACCTCACGATGAATCACCCTATATATTAACTTTGCATTTTACACATTTGGGTGATTCACAAGGTAGTCATAAAGTTATAAAGTCATATATCTTAAGCCTCTAGTACACGGAATGTAAAAAGCCACATGCGCATGTGGTTCTGACGTAATTTTGACGTCAATGCAAAGCCACAATAAGCATTGCGTGTTGTGTGATGACGTCAAAATTACGTCAGAACCACATGCGCATGTGGCTTTTTACATGCCGTGTACTAGAGGCTTTAAAATAATTACAAGAAATATATATGACTGCTGTGGGCAACCGCTTATAATTTGGATTCCTACTGTACAAGAAAATATTTTTTTAAACAATTGTATAATATTATTTAGGACATTATGCCGATATGACTTCATAGCACACCTTGTGAATCACCCAATTAAATTAAGGCCCTAACAAGTAAAACGCAACGCAACGCCAGAGAATAACATTGAAAGCACAAACAATGTTATAAATATATTGTAATTTTGTTGTTGCTTTCTACAGAAATTCACATTGCGTTTTTAAATTTCAAACGCTCCTGCTTGTGGCGTTGAAAATTTTCAAACGGTACATGAATTTCTGTAGAAAGCGACAAAAAAATTACAAAATATTTGTGACATTGTTTGTGCTTTCTTGCGTTGCGTTGCGTTGCGTTTTTCATGATAAGGTCCGAAATGTGTATATTTAGCAATTGCTAAATAATACACAATGGAAACTTAAATTGAATTTAAATGTACCAGATTGGTGAATTTCGTTTTATTTAGGTGTTTAATTAAAAACAGAATTTTATATTTAAACCCATTTTATAGGTACATATATAAATGTGATTTAAAATCAAACCTTAAAAAAAAGCTGTCTGTAAGTTATAGATATAATAAAGTTTATTAAATATAATAAAGTTTATTATAGTTTATTAAATATTATTAAATACACCTTTTTAAACGATTAACTTGATATCTTTTGTTGTTTAATTTCTGTTTATTTTTCAATTAACATAATTTCATTGTCATTGGTCCAATGCAAGCATTATATAGGTACGTCAGTAATGGGATTTAAAAATTTTTATTTTGTGCCAAAATTGCAACAAAAACTGCCCAAATTGACTGAAAAAGGGCCATATCCATTTATTACAGAAATTAAACTTTGAAAAATTAGTTTAAATCTTGCATTTTTTATGGGTATTAATTAAAAGATGCTTTTAAGGTTAAAAAAAATGTTTTGATTATGCATTTATGTCTAATGTTTAAATTTTATAAAAATTATTTACATTTCATTAAATTAAATACATACTTGCGAAGGCCTTGGCAGCCAGTCCTTTTCTCTTTATAAATTTTCTGTAAATTAAATTTGCATTAAATAAATATTAATAATAATAATAATAAATACATACTTGTAAAGATTTATTGCATATATTATTTTAATAGATGCACTTTCTTTAATTAAATGCGGATATGACACAGTTAACGATAAATTAAATTTTTTGAATTAATCAAGTTAAGAATAAACAAACTCATGATGAACTTATTTTTTTAAATTCTATTTCTTCTTTGTATATGAAAGTTGCAAATTTTGTATAAAAAATGGTATAACTTCAATAAGAATACTCTTTTATACAAGTATAGATGTCGTTTTTGAAATACTTTTGAAATTATATTAAATATTAATTTTGAAGATCCATCAGGAATATTCATAAGGGTTAAAAAGCAATCAACACATACATACATATTTAATTAAAAATTTGAACCAATATTGCAAAATTGTTAGTTGTACAATCTGTAATTTCATCAATTGTAATTGGGTAGCATTTTTTTTTTTTTTTTTTTTTTTTTGCAAATTTTTACTATCTACTTGTTTAAAATTTGATAGCCCAGTACAGTCTGCTTTTTGCCGCGAATAAAGCATTTTTTCACAATTTTTGAGTCGGTGATTCTGTTTTTTTATAATATTCCGATGTGATAAAAAAACAGAAGATGGTAAGCTATATTCCGGTACAAAGTTTGTTAATATTAACTCCAAATTTTGGGATTCGTTTTCAACATAATCCAAAACTTTAACTTGGGATTGAAAGTTGTTTATTTTTGCGAAATATTCTAGCTTCACGCTCTAATTTTTTGTGGATTTTTGTAACCCCATTGTGGTGAATGTGGTACTTGCTTCCAGCAACTTTTTCATTGAATTCAAAAAATACTTTTTCAATTTGTATATAAACACATATGTATGTGAATCTAAAAAGGGCCAAAAAAGAGCGAAAAGGCCATTGGTCAAGCAACATTCAATAGTGACAAAAATACCCCAATTGTGCCATAAATCCCTACACTGATATAGATACGAAATTTCGTCTGGTTGCTAACTTTTTTTAAGAGTAGATGTAGAAAACTAGTTAGTGCCATTGAATTCAGCATAGTTGATTTCGTTAAACCCACCGAATGCCCCGCTTGACAATTTTTCCAACTAGCACAGTGTAACAGGCCATTCGTACTGTTTTTATCAGTACATGTACTGTTTTTTGTTTAAAGTACTGATTTATGCATTACAAGCACATCAGTACGCAAATGTACTGCTTTTTTTCATTAATGTACTGTTTTTGTACTGTTATTATATATTAATTTTGTTCAGTATATAGTTTGTCATATATTCAAATTGCTTGAGATACAAATATTAATAACGATGAGTTATTAACAAGATTTTTGCCGAGTCAGTAAGAAAAAAGAAGACAGTAGAAGAAAAATGGAAAGTGTTTCTACATGGTGTTGCGTTTACGAATTTGACGAAATGTGGAATTTTATTTCTTCTATTCTACATTCAAACGCTTTTACAAAATGAGTCTGTAGTTTTCAAAGTCGAGAAAAGAGAGAAATAAGCTTCTAATATAAAACCTAAGAAGTGACTTGCAGATAAAGACAAACTTTGGTAATAGTTGTAATGAGTTTTACAATTTCTTGAAGACTGAAGACAGGAAAGAAATTGTGGACAATGTACAAAAAGGCCATACAAATTTTTAACTTGTAACATTGTAAATATTTATGTCCATACATAGTAAATATATTATTTATAAAAATCTATAGTGCAAGATCGTGTGAAAAACGATTGTGCCTTTTACAATAATTATAGTTATTAACAGTTATTAGTTATAACTCACTTTTAAATAATTTTTTTTTAAATTATTTTGAAGATAAATAAATAACAAGCTTCGTTATTTCAAGGGTTTAATTTGTTTTTTAACATTGTTGTCCTTATATCTGTAGCTTGGTGCTAAAAAGGCCAATGTCAAATAACTCATTTTTGAGAAAATTTAAATGTGAGTTTTTTTATAGAAGAGTGAAACTTTACATTTTAATTGCAAAATTAAAGTAATTATTCTGGTAGATATAGCAAAAAACTACTTTTATTTAATTTTATGCTGACCTATATTCAATATAATGTAATATAAATATAATAGAATAAAGGAAATAAAGTTTTAGTTCACATGTTGGTCACGTTTTGTTTTTTTCATCAAATATTTGCTAGGTGTGTCCGTATGTTAAGAAAATACCTAATGCAACAATTAAGTCAAAACAGCAAAATATTGACATTGACCCTTTTAGTACCAAGCTTTATACGTAATGAACTCAAATTTTGCTTTTAATAAAATTAATCTGCCTTTGAAAAATATTAAACCAAGTAGGCAACAAGAAATTAAGAATCGAATTTTTAACAACTTCTTGTGTTTTAGATTTTTTTGTTGTTCACTTTGTATTCCCGCTAAATATATATGTATAAGGAATTGCATTATTATTATTTTGAAAAAATTCCATTTTATTAACTAAATTTTGTTATTAATATGCAATTTTATGTTGAAAAAGTATATGTTTATGCAATTGTACTGATTTTTTTTCTCTTATGTACTGATTTCTCTGATTTCACAACTGGCAACCCTAAATTATTGTAATAAAACTTCTTTGTTTTTGTTAATATTTGTTTGTATCACGAAAAATTAATAAAGCTGTGCAAACAATTTTCAAACTTAGGGGCAAAAATTTTATCTTTGTCGCAATTTAGAAAGGGTAAAGATAGTTATCTTACGCATTGAGTGAAAGAGGAGTCGAAGATAACAAATCAGCACAGTAACATTTGTGCAAATTGTGCTATAAAAGTTGTCCATGAAATTTTAACTCTCTACAAAAAAACTCGCACTTCAAATCTTATATCATACAACAATGAATAATCATACCTCCATGCATGGCTTAAATAATTCTTAAATTAATTTTTTATTCACATATCACACTTCATAAAAATGAGGGAATTAACTAAAATTTAAATATGTCCAACAGAAGCAAAACAATTTTTAATTAAATATTTATGGCATATGAAAAATAATTTTTAAACCAACTGTTTCATTACCAAAAAGTAGACAAAATAGCACGATATTTTAGATATGAATATTGCATGTCGTTTTTTCCAAAAAGTGAAAAAATAAAAATTTAGAGTTAATACCTTCTTTATGATCAGTTGCGATATTTGTGTATCCCTTTCCGTCCCCGGCTACACATACATACGTGTAGGTAAATTTAACGTATTTTGAAGAGAAAAGTTTGTATATGAAGTGGTGAACAGAATAGTGGCTGTAGTACAACGTTACGAATAGCGCTGCAAGCTGTGAAAAGTTAAAAATAGCAGTTTCTAAGTACCGTCAACAGAATACGTAATTGTAGTAGTCGTTGCAGTTGAAGTTAAAGCGCAAAGTTCGAAATTTTGAACTTTGTTACGCTACAGAGCATTCGTCAGCTTCAGCTACTACTACAACTACTTTATTCTGTTCCAGGTCTAAGTGTCTAATATTTCATACTTCTTTAAGTCTCTAAATATTATGTGTTATCTCTTAATCGTTGACTTAAAAGTTTTTGCAAGGTTTATTTTAGTATTTGTGCGTACGCGTGCAAAAAAGGTGGTCATGTTTTACAGTGCGGAAGACAAAAACTGTAGGTATCATTATTTTGTTTAAATTAAACTAAATATATGAAGATTTTGCTATTATTTTGAAACAAAAGCATCGTTTATTTAAATAATATGCAAATATTTTAAAATGCACAATGAATATGTGTAGTATGGCTTTTAAATACCTCAATTTAGCGAGAGAAAACTGGGATTAGGTGCAAGCGTTTGGTGAGGACTTTGCCAAATAATTCCTCAGTGTTCGTTGATCGGTACTTTACCAGTTTACCACTTTTGAAGCGATTGGCGGAAATTAATGTGCATGGTATCGGCACAAAGCAAATAAATCGCTTGCGCAAATTAACAAATAATTTTCGCACACAAAAACGAGGACTATTTTTTAGAAAAAATATTACTAAACAACAAAATAAAAACGAAGTATGTATTTACAATCGTGAGCAAATTACCTTTAATTTGAGTACCCACACATAACAGGAAGATACAAGATAATAGTCTGGTAGTGTATAAAGTCATTCCTTAAAATTTAAGGAATAGAACTATTACAAAAAGCTTTATAAAATACATAACTGAAATTCAGCTCATATAATAAATTCGAAAAATAAAAAATGTTGAATATAATAAAGTGCTTACGAAAAGAAGTAATTCCCAGATTCTATTTGTTAAAATAGTTGAGTTAAATAACGGGCCAGAAAATGCATTACATTCTGCTGGTGTCTAATAATTGTAAATTTTTCTGTACATACAATAAACTTCATTGCTATCCCAAGGATAGCTAAGGTAAAATGTAACAGGAAGATACAAGATAATAGTCTGGTAGTGTATAAAGTCATTCCTAAAAAAATTTAAGGAATAGAAATATTACAAAATGCTTTATAAAATACATAACTGAAATTTATCTCATAGAATAAATTCGAAAAATAAAAAGAATAAAAAATATTGAGTCTTTATATTTACTTAAAAAAAAAATTATCTTTAAGTTTTTAGAAATTGCATTTGGTGCGGAAGATTTTTCTGCCAGAGTTACTCGCAAAGACGATTGTTATTACTAATTTAGTATTGACTATCACGTGGCGAGAGGTAAATTTTTTGTAAAAATTAATCATAACCCGAATGTACATACATTATGTTTTTTTTTTTAGAAAATTTAACAAAAAACAATCTCAAAATTTAAAATATTTGTATCAAAGTTTTTCTTGGGAGTCAAAAATTCAATAATATAACTATTTTCAGTAAAGTCCCTTTAAAGCCTTGTTAATATTATTCATTTAGTTAAAGTACAAACATTTACAACACTGCAACAACAAAATGTATTAGACTTACATTTACATACTTCGTTGTGATTGAAATATCCAATAATAAGCTGTAGTAAACACGTATGTTAATTTACCAGAGTAAAGCCATTGAAGAAACTTTATCTGTGTTTTTCTCTCACTCAGTATATTCTTTTTTTTACAATACATTCGATAAAGACACTCACGCTTTGTAGTATGAAATCGTATTAAATAACGCCGATCTGTACAATTAATACGAAGGGTGAAAACCGCTTATGATTTCGTTTTAATGTGCTAAATTTTATTTGACTAAATTACCAGAGATAAATTTGTATATTAATTAAATCATATCCGGCCTGATTGTATAAGGCGTTGGTGTAAGCGCCTTACTCAATCAGGTCTTTTATTTTTGTAATTATATTGACATTTAAAATTTTATTTCTTAATTCTCTTAAAAATCTATTGATTTCTACATATGCATGTACTTATGTACATATATAAATCTTATACTTTTATAGATACATATCAAAATGGAGGTGTGTATAAATAAATACTTATATTTATTATTCTTATTAAATTTAATTTTATAGAGTCTTTTATTATTATTATTTTTAATAATTTTTATTATAAATTCTTATATAAAATATAATTTCCATATTTAAAGTTAAAGTTTAAGTTAAAACTGGGGGATTCTTAAACTAATATTAATTATTAAAACAAAATTTACCAGTCATTCTAAAAGTAAAAATAAATTTTATTGGCATTATTTGTTCACTTAAATTATGTCAATTGGTGACAAAATAAATTTCAGTTTTATTTCTTAGCCGCTAAGTCTTTACTGCCGATGTAACTGTTAACATTATTTTTAAGTTAACTAATAGATAATCTGTTGCAGGCAAATTTATTTGTATTTTACGGGTGTGTTAAGTGGCATTAAGTGATTTAATTACCTAATTGAAATCAATAAATACGTCAATTGATTAAATAATACACTTAAGATACTACAATTTCATTTCCTTAATACCTTCTTGTTACATGCGATTTTGGTCTTGAAAATAAAATCATCAAATTTTTTTATTACAAATGTCAATACCTTCTTTTATTTTTTTTTATGGGGGGTAATGTGGCAGCTTAGTTTTATGTGCAAAACAAAAAGACTAAATTAAATGTTTAAACAAAGATAAATAAAAAAAAAGACAAATGTATAAATATAGAAATTTCCATTGTATTGAATGCAAGTACTTACCAATAAAATTAAACATTAAACAAACATGTGAAATTAGAAAAAATTACAAGAGCAGTCAAAAATTAATAATAAATGTATTAACAGGCACAGTGACATTAAAGGGTAAAATAAGTTACAATATGAGGCATTATTCGTGAAGCGGGCAACCCAAAAAGGAATATTTTGCCGAAATTCTTTTATATTTGGCATAACTATACTTCGACTAGATATGAATGTGTGTGCTAATTACCCAGCGAGAAAATAAGGAATTGATTACATAAATAACTAAAAAAATAATGTTTAATTCTCGAAATCTTATATATTAAGAGGGAAACCAGAATTATGCTCTCAAAAAGCGTTTTATGCGCATTAAATATGCAGTCAAAACTGGAAAATATGCCCCAAAAATATCAAAAATTGCTCATTTGAAAATAAACTTTTCAACAATTTAAAAACATTTGCATTTAAAAAAAACAATGCTAAAATCATAATCAGTAAAGCCAAAACGCAAGACGACTTTTCGTCATGGGCTCACAAACACAAAGTGAGGTTAAATTTATGTATATGAGAGTTATTTGTGGCGAATATTATCTAGATATTTATATCCATATGATATATTTTTGTCTTAAAGGGATTTCAGGGACGGTCGCTAAATAGTTTGCTAATGTTAACATTTAAAAGTAAGTTAAAGCTATTTCTTGATGGGAGCTCTGGGCAAATGTAAACCGATTCGCAAAGAATGAAATTTGCAGTAAAATATTCTTGCGTCGAATTTAAACTAAATATCAACATAATTTGATGTTTTACGGACACAAAACGTCTAATTAGGAAAGAAGTTTTTATTGTTAATATGTGAAACTATAGACTGATTCTCACCATTAACAACCCCTTCTTCCTTAGTACAATTAAATCGTATTTACCAAACTTAATAAAAGTATCTACAAAATTGCAACTTGGAATTTGCGCACACAGTTAACACGAACAGGCAACCAGCCAGACGGACGGATGGACATCGTTAGATCACTTAAAAAAGTGGTTCTGAGTCGGTCGGTATACTAAAAGATTGGTCTAGATTCTTTAACTTCTTTTTCCTTAATTTTTCCTTATATAGATATAATATTTGAAAGTTTAAAAGAACATGGGCTTACAATTTTTAAATAAGAATTAAATGTAAATGACGAAATTCAAGCAATACGCTGGGTATAGACAGATATACAGAAAACCAGAATTTTTAAAAAAAAAATTCTTTTTATTTGTTCCTAAAGCTCTTGTAAGCATCGAAAAACACTTAACATGTATCAAAATATGCCCCAAAAAGGCAAAATATGCGCTATAAACGTAAAAAATGCTGCAAAAAAGCTCTTTTAACTAAATTATGCAAAAAAATGCTGTAAAGGTTAAAATATGCACTAACAAATCGATGCCAAAATCCATAAAAAGTTCTAAATCGGATAAATATATTGTTTCAGCCTTCATTGGTCGCAAAATGAAAAACATGCAATTGCATATTTATGGTTTCCCTGTATATAACATACATATATAAATCGGCAAAGGCAAAACAGTTAAGAACACTTTCCTCCTCTGTTTGCCCAACGACTAGTACACCATTTTAAAGGTATTTACTTACAGAAGTGCACAATATATTGCTACTAACACATATGCAAAACACATAAATAAAAAATTTGTTTTTTTCCAATTACACAAAGGGTGATCGATAATCGACATTTTTCAGAAACCGGTTTTCGAATATTTCGACTATATAAATCGGCAAAGGTGAACCAGTTAAGAACACTTTCATCCGTTATTTGCCAACCGAACCTCAATGGGGAGAAAAGAGTATGAAAATGGGAAAAAATATTTATATAAAAATTTATGGTCGAATTTCGACTATTGGGAAAACACTTGTAATAAAAATAATGCATTCATTGGAATCAAGAAGGTAATTTTATTGACACAATAATTATGCATTGGTTACCACATTTGCAAAACAAGGAATGTATTGTTTCTGTTTGTAAAAATTATTCGTACTTTTTCTTATATTCGTGAAGTTACTTATTTGTATTTTTTCTTTTACATATTTTCTTAATAAAAATCCATTATTAATTATTTAATTCATTCGCAGTATACATTAACCGCCTGTTTAACGATTTCGAACCTAAACGTGCGCATAGAAAGTTATATTTAAAACAAAAACAAAATTCTAAAATTTGTTTTTGTTTTAAATGTAATTTTCTATGCGAACGTTAGCGTTCGAAATCGATGAACAGGCTGTAAAAAGTAATGAGTTCTGGAATCAAATATTAAACAAGATATATATTACATTCCCGATTCCTATTGACAACATTTTCCTGCTGGGTATATTTTAAAAGGGAGTGTACAAATTTAACAAGCCAGCCTACATAAACAAAGCGCATAAAATCATACCAAGTGCGATATGCATGTACATACATACATATGTACATAAATTTGCATGACTTTTAAACTTATATATATCCCATTTGAAAACTTTAAAAACATAATTAGGACACCGTAGGCTAATTATGGTCAAATAAAAAAAATATATTTTGACTAAGCTAGAACATTTTTTATTGAAATGGTCACTTTTCGCAGTGCGACAACCACTAAAAAACTATTTTGAAAGAAAATTTTAAACATATTATGTTTAATTTAACCATATTATTGTTACCGACAACCATATAATTGTTAAATTAGTCCTCTATCAAGAAGCCACAACCATAGTATGGTTGCCTCTAAACATGTTATGGTTAAATATGACAATAACTTTTTTTTTAAATTAACAATATTATTTTCCTCTTTTCAAAGAGCAACATGCTTTGGTTGAAAATCAACCATGCTATTATAAATGTTAAACATATCTTAGTTATTATCAACCAAAAAATGTTCGGAGCCAACCATAATATGGTTGTGTCTTCTTGATGGAGGACTTATTTAACCATAATATGGTTGTCGATGACAATAATATGGTTAAAATAACCATAGTATGTTTACAATTTTATTTAAAAATAGTTTTGTTGGAGGTGACCAAATTTTAACATATTTTTTCTCTGCGTGCATGGACAGCTATTTACGTATCGTTTGAACTAATGTATATCCCACTTCAAAACTTTTTTAGTATTATGAGCATTAAAGTAGATAGAGGGCTGGAGTAGGCAAAACCCACCCAGACCAGCTTTTGCCCACCCGAGACTTTCTCCTTTTTTAAATTGCTGTAAAATTTTTTTTAGGTGTATTGACATTGTCAATAGCCGATTTAATATTCCTTACATAAAATCAAACCCAAAATTGGCAATTAGCCCTTCTAGATATTAGTTCTGCTAGTTGCGAAAGAAGATTCTCATTTATGCGTTTAAAAAAAGAGTTATGTAACGTAGTGCAATGGTTAAGGAACGATTTTCAAATTTACCAGTACTGAAATTCTGTAACGTTTTTACGAAGAAAATGTTTCATTAAGTAGTCAAAATTCGTTTGTTAACGAAAATTGTCATTAATTCTCATGGACAGACAACAAGCCGGCCAGCCGGATGAGAGGACAGATCTCGTTAGATCGATTCTTAAGCCGATTCTGAATCAATCGGTATACTAAATGTGTTACACACATTGGTACAAATACATATGTAATACCCTCTCCACATATAACAGCATGGGTATAAAAAGTAAGAGGCTCTTAGTAAGAGCTTAATGTTGTGCTAGAGTGGTTTCGGCATTTCCAACTTTTTTCCTTAATTTAAAACGATTTGACACTAACATATTCCTAGAAATATAATCAATACTTATTTAAAGTTACTAAAAAAAAGTCCAACCTTATTATATTTATGTTTTTCATAAATGCTAACAGAATGAATTTTTTCATTAATTTAAAAAAATCTCTACTTTGACGTTCTTACATTTTTAACCGATATTTCGTCGTATGTGGATTCCGATTGTTTCGAGTAAATTTAGTTTGAAGTTTGAACTCTTATAAAATCCACATACGACATTTAAATAAGCATTACTCTATCTCATGATGCGGTCACCTGTATGAATTCGCCTTGCTACATAGTAACAATTATTGAAAATAAGCAATAATTTTCTATTTTTGAACAACACTTATTTCAACGATAACTAGATTTTAAGTTTGTTTTCAAAAATCAAATTATTACAAAATCATCTCAACAATTTTTTCTATTTATAAAATAATATTTATAATTTAATTAATAAAAAGAAAATGTTTGTGTGTTTTTGTATATGTATTACATATATTTATTTAAAGATGTTTTATAAATAGTAGTATGTATGTACTGTTTAAAAACTTATAATTAAATTAAGCGCTTTTTTAAAAAAAATAATTTAAAATAAAAAATATTAAGATGGGTTTAATTTAATAAAAAATAAGTTATAAGAACTTTGACTCAATAAATATACTGGTAAAAAAAAGATATTATAATTTTAGATTAGAGTAAACCAATTTTGGTACGATTTAAAATGATCCAAACTGATTTGAATAAAAGTTTATGTTATAAAAATGCAAGTTAAATTGTTTTGTATAAAAAGAAAGCTTTAATGTTATATTGTATATTTATAAAAATAAAAGCGTTAAGTTTTGTTTAGAAATTATAAAAAAAGAGTTTTCAAAAATAAATTTGAAAATTTTCTATACTTAGTTTGAAAAAAGTGTTCAGTAAGAAATTCGAAAAGAAAAAGTTTTCATTAGAAAGTTCGAAAAGAGTTCTATTTAAAGTGATTTCCAGAAAGTTGGACAGAGTTCTATTGAAAAATTTAATATTTCAAAATTTTAGAATGTTTGGAAGGTGTTCTATTAAACGTTCGAAATTATTTCAATGAAAAGTTTAAAAAAAACACACTTAAAATCTTCAGATAGTAACAATTGAATCTGAAACAGAAAATATTAAATATGCATATGTGTATAAATAAAAATTTTATTTTCAATTTTAATTTAAGTGTAATTTTAATAAGAAATACGATTAACAAACATGAAAACTCATTTCGTGTTTGTTTGGCAACCCTTCTTTCTCTTCTACCCCGATCGCCTACAAACAAAACAGACGTGTTTGTCAGACATGTCTGAATATACACCGTGTAAACTCCCTGCTTTTACACAGTGTCTTTTCAGACATGTTTATTTTATTCATTCTCTTTTGAACGTGCTTTCAAAAACCTATTGTCTTTTCACGATGTCTTTCCAAACATGTCTGTTTTCATGTCATCATGTCCCCTAAGTATGTATCTGTACAAGTGTATATTTTGTCATCGGTGGCTTTTAAAAATAAAAAAAGAAGAATAAAACAAAATTTTGTTAAAAATATATTAAATTAAATACGAATATCAAAATCAAAATATCAAAAAGTTTAAAAATTATAAAAAATAAACGAAATAATGTTAAAAATAATAATAAAAAGAAACAGGGTACTAAACTTAAAAGTCCATTCCATGCGAAGTCCCCACAACTTGCATTGAATCCTATATTTGCCTTTCATCTTTTGCTGTCAACTTATCAATAAGTTCCTGTAAAGGTGCCAACTCACGGCGTTCAATTAAATTAAACTCCTGTACAAAGAATATAAAATGCTTAAACGATGTATTGAGGTGAGCCTCTTCGCCCAATGTCACAACTTCGGAAAAATGCTGATGATATATGTGAGCATATACACGGAATAAACGTTTTAGTATAGTTTTAGCATTGCTTAGGAAATTCTTTGGAAATGGTATTCCAATTTTGGAGGGGAATAGGGTTTCATCGTCTAATTGATCTTGAACCCAGGTCATAAGATAATCGATATATTTTGGAGCACTACATTTAATGGGTTTCTTAACTGTATAACCATCAGCCCAATGGTATTCATATTTGGGACCGGCTGACATAATGCCACAACTTTCCTCAGTGCAAAATTCTGTGATGGTACCGTAAAGCATGTTGATTTGATTAAAAAAATCCACAGCTGAAAAATCAATAAAAATATTTTAAAAAAAGATGTACAAACTCAAGATATTAAAAAAATAACGTTTAGATTCTAAAAAATGTTCAGGTATATGATGGACATCGTTTTAGAAAACGAAACTATTTTAAATCTACAATATCGTTTTCAGTATCTTTAAAATTGATTTTTAATACTTTTTTCTTCTTATTTCCGGTCTATATTCTTTAAATTTTTGTCTTATAAATGTTAGTTGAACTGTATTTCAAACAAAAAATTAAGACTATAATTTAGAAATGGGTTTTAAAATTGCTAACAATTCAAAATACCTTTAAAAAACGATCGTTTTTAAATCAATCGATTTTCATCACATACCTGATGTATATCAAATATCAAATTAAGTATAATATGTACAAAGAAAAATTTGTTAAATAAATTATAAATAACTTAAAAACCAATTAAAAATTTATTTGATTTTAAAAACTAAATTTAAACTGACAGAACTTTTTAAATAAAATAAATAAAGTAGATAAAGCATGTATCATATTGAAATTTAATTACTTTTTAAATTTTTATAATTGTACTCACTGTTTACGGCCACCCACTCATTAAGATCCTCGCCATCTGGTAGGGCCACGGCATTTCGTAAATTTCCCGAACCAAGTGTGGCTGCTGCATGTTTCATGAGATCATATTGATGAGTTCCTTCAGGTATATTCTTTTTGGGCTTAAATGTTTTACTAGATCGGGAGCCGCTGCAATAAAAATATAAAATTAAATACATATATGTAAACACACTTATCGTGCTCCTATAGAATATAATCTAGATGGGGGAAATTTCAAAACATGTTCTTTTTCACATTGAAAAATAAAACTTTTTAGTAAAAGGTTAAAAATGGGAAAAAAAATTTAAATTTTTTCCTTTTAACCCATTTTTAAAAAAATTTTATTATAGTTAACCCAACAGACTATTCCATAAGAAAAATTTAACTAAATTGTAGAATAAGCCTACCAGTAGAGATTTCCTACAACTTTTTACAAGCATACTTATTAGCTGCGTTCGAGAACACAAACGTTTTTACTATTTTTTACTGAACTTTACTAAATTGCGTTCGCGTACACAAAATACAGTAAATGAGAACACAAATTGAGAGCGTTAAGTGACAGTTCTTGACTGAGTACTTACAAATTTTTACTGCAGAAATTTTTGCAGTAAAATTTAGTAAAACAAAAAAAACATATGTTTCAAAAGGTAAACAAAAAAAAAAAAAAAGTAGCAAATAAAAGGCATACAAATTGTGAAAAAATTGTTTAAAAAAAGAAAAGTTGAAATAAAACTAAAATAAAAACAATAAATGAATAAATATTAATTAATTAGACTTGTTTGTGAAGAATTTATATGGCTAAATACCAACTTTTGAAAATTTTTGTTTTGTTATGTTAATTTTTTGGAGTTGTAAAAGTGTCAAGTACTCGGGTACTTAGAACAGCCCTTGTTTTTAAAGTTATCAATAGTAAAAAAAGTATTCGTGTACTATTGATCAAATTTAGCCGGACACAAATTAGCAAATTCAAATAAAATAAAAAACAAATATGAAAGATTACAAAAAATATTTTGTTTGTATTTTCCAAAAATATTCGTGTTATAAAAAGTATTTAATTGAGTACCGATAAGAAAACGAGTTAAGTAGTCAAAAGTGTAAACATTTTTCAACACTTCAATTATTTGCCATCAGCTGTTGCCTTAATTTACGAATTTTTACAAATTTTGCGTTCGCGTACTTTTTTGGCCAACAGCTTTTTGTGAAAGCAAATTTTTAAGTTTACTCATTTACTGCATTTTACTGTAAAAGTACTCAAACGCACCTATTATAAGGTTATTTAAGTACAAAAAGTAAAGAATATTTTAATAGTGTTTTAAAAATGATTCACATGATAATAGTTTTTACAAAAATATTGCTATACACTTAATTTAGATAACAATTAAACAAATATGTTTGCAAACGATTTATACTCGCTTAAGTTTTGTAAGTGTTTTGGAAAACGGTGATGAGAACACTTGCTCAAAAGTCAGAGTACCTTAAAATAAGTGGTTTATTTTAAGGAAAAAGGACTGATTACAGTAGCAACATTTTACTAAAAACTGTTGGCGCAAATTATTGGCAGATGAGCTGGAGAGCATCTATGCTGGCAGAGAAAAAGAGTGCGCTGGGCCTAAATACAGCTAGAACTATAAGAAATTTGTTGGGTTTCCTCAAAAAGATGTATGGAGAAATGCAAAATGTCGAAGGAAAGAGCGGTGCATATTTTATGTACGATAGGGTTGATACATTTGCTATTTAAATTCATACATTTTCTATTTCAAAATCTTTTCTTATAAAAAACAAAAGTTGTTAAATTTTAGAATAACCAAAAAAACATAACCAAGCGTGTTCTAGGTTTCGACTCGAATTGAAAACGCTAGATTTTTGAATCATAAATTGGTGTTCTCAAATCCGCATGTTTTTGTGTATTCGAAGTTTTGTTTGAAAAAAAATCTTAATGCCAAAAACTTAAAAACCTGATTTTTTTCAGCTGTTCAAAAAAAAATCAATTTTGTTTTCTTGATTGTATGAAAAAAATAAAATTTACATAGAAGTGCCAGCATGATTTCGCTGCTGGCAAATTAATTTCAGTTCAGTTGTAAACCGTAATCGACCTATTAGAGACTTCGTTCAGATTTCTGGCAGACATTGATTACACGTACTGTCTGGCTGTTTTCCCTGTCGTTGTTCTAATTTATTTAAGATTTGACAAATCTTAAACTACTACTTAAGGAGAGTATCGCAGAAGGTGAAAAAGTCGTACAGTGTGATTTTGCAGAAAACGATAGTTTTGTAGTTCTAGATAGGGATGGGCAATAAATATCGATATATCAAAATATCGATATTTAAAAAATTTATAATCGATATATATCGCCGATATTAAAAATACATATATATCGACACAACGATATTTATCTACGACTAATCGAATTCGATGTTTTTAAGATCTCTTTATAATAAAATTCAAAATTTTAACCGCTGCTCAACTGCTTACAATACTGCTGTTTTTTAAGAATTGCATCATAGGTTTTTAACTAATATTCAGAAAATAACGGCGATTTTCCATTGTACATTTACATAGAAAACACAGTTCAGTTTTGTCTCGGTTTTCTAAGAGATGACAACAAAAAAATAAGCGCGGAAAAAATATTCTGGAAAGGGTTCCTAGAATTATGCAAAGAATCGCATTAATTATGGCGTATTAACAGCAATAGACTCATGAAAGTTGGAATGTTAATAATAAAAATAAATATTTTGTTTTGTTTTTATTTGAGCATGTTCTTATATATTAAAAATAAAATATGGCACAGTTTACTTGTAAAGTATGTGTCACAAGTTTCGTTTACCGGCAGTATATAATCCCAATTTTTTTAAGATTTCATATGGCGAATAAATAAATATTTTTTTGTATTCTTTACTTTTTTTTAATTTTGTTTTTTTTTTTTTTTTTTTTGTTGTTCAAAATCGAAGGACAGGCAGTAAATTTGAAATTAAAAGAAACAATAAAAAGTTAGAATGGAATTACATGTAATATTTTTGTACCTATGAATATATTTATTGAAATTTGGTAATAATTTCAGCTTAACACATTCGATATATCGATATTTTTAATTAATAAATATCGAATAAATATTCTTTAGTTTATTGATATATTTAAATTCAGCCATAGTGCTAATGCATAATGAGGCGGCATGAAATAACCCCCCAAAATATAACGCCCCAAAAAAAATATGAAATAACCCCCCAAAGTGTGGGGCGTTATTTCATATGCAATAAAACCCCAATTTCAAAAATGAAATAAACCCCCAATGAAATGAAATAACTCCCAAAATCAAAATGAAATAAGTCCCCAATATTTAGGGACTTATTTCATATGAAATAGTTCCCCAATTCCAGAAATGAAATAAGACCCCAATATAATACATATTGTTCAGTTTTGGTTGGGCGCAAAGACTTTTTCCTCTATGGTATAACAAACACCGGCTTCGCTAACTAAAGCTTTTCTGCATAGCCGGCCTTCGGCCGGGCGCAAGGATTTTCTCCTCTATAGTATTCCAAACACCGGCTTCGCTAACTAAAGCTTTAATGCATAGCCGGCCTTCGGCCGGGCGCAAGGATTTTCTCCTCTATAGTATTCCAAACACCGGCTTCGCTTACTAAAGCTTTTCTGCATAGCCGGCCTTCGGCCGGTCGCAAGGATTTTCTCCTCTATAGTATTCCAAACACCGGCTTCGCTAAATAAAGCTTTTCTGCATAGCCAGCCTTCGGCCGGGCGCAAGGATTTTTCCCCTATATTGTATTCCAAACACCGGCTTCGCTAACTAAAGCTTTTCTGCTAACCCGGTCTTCGGTCGGGCACAAGGCATTAGTTAGCGAAGCCGGTGTTTGGAATACTATAGAGGAAAAAATCCTTGCGCCCGGCCGAAGGCCGGCTATGCAGAAAAGCTTTAGTTAGCGAAGCCGGTGTTTGAAATACCATAGAGGATAAAATCATTGCGCCCGGCCGAAGGCCGGCTATGCAGAAAAGCTTAAATTAGCGATTCGGGATTTTCGAATTCGAAATTATAAAGTTCGGGACTTAGAGATTCCGATTTCTGAAATTCAGGACTTAAAAATAATCCCAATTTTTTTAGGATTCTGAAATTATAGTTTTTGATACTTAGTCCCTTTTTTATGTTTGGTAAACGTATGCAGTGAATATAACAAAACACAATTTGTCATCATTATGACTTTTAAAATATGTAATTTAAAAATTAAATAAGTCCCCAAAATATTTTTAGGGACTTATTTCATTTCAGATTTTTGGGGAGTTATTTCATATGAAATAATCCCCCAATTGAAAAAATGAAATAACACCCCAAAAAAAAGAAAAAACCCCCCAAAAATCGTTTTTGTTGTTCTCTGTACAAATTTTTGGGGGGTTATTTCATATTTTTTTTGGGGCGTTATATTTTGGGGGGTTATTTCATGCCGCCGCATAATGATATAAGCTGTTAAGATAATAAAAGCTCGAATGGTTCAGAAATTTCGAAAATGTTGCAGAAATTTCGAAGACGTCGAATGTTCTAGAACCACCTAGATGTCAGCGCTCGAACAGAGTATAAATACTCGTGAAGGTGGGAATCGATAATCAGTATTTAATATTTAAGTGTGTAGATCGCAAGTATATGTGGTATAATTGACTAAGTTCTAAATAAAATGGTGTGAATAGTTTATAGTGCAGTTATAAATAAACCCCCATATTCATAAAATATATTTTAGGTTTAAAGCAGGTTTATGAAATGAATTTTCTATGAAGATTTGTTTAATTAACCTTTTATTAATCAAAAATATTTTTTATGAATATTGGGAAAAGTGTTTAAAGAGTTTTATTTATTTTATTAAAGGTGCAATAAAAGAACTCAAGAAGTTTATTATAAAGGAAATAAACCAAAAACGTTATTGAAAAGGCAGTAACGTAGCAATATGTATATAACTGATATGGCCTCACACATTTAAAAAATAAATTCAATCTTGAGAATTTATTTTATTACAAACATGATTTTACTACGGATGACGAGACACACTTTCACGCAACTTCTCATGGAAAGGGGCCATGTGACAGTATTGGAGGAAACCTCAAACTTTAAGCGAAGCGTAACAGTCTACAGTTACCTGCAAGTAAAGCAATAATTTCTCCAATGCAATTATATGGCTGGGGCAAAACCTACTCTAAATAAAACTGCAATATATTACTGCTCCAAAAAGGATATTGAACGTGAAAGAATTTTTTGCAACCTATGTATGTTTGATTCCGCAGTCACAACTCCAGGAACTAAAATGTACCTTTCTTTTGTTCAAAAAGCACTAGTTTTATAATAAACACTGTTTGTAAAATTGTAACATAGAACAATCTATATATATAAAAATGAATTATGTATGTTTGTATGTTTGTATGTTTGTCGCTTTATAGACTCCGAAACTACTGAACCGATTTTCCTGAAATTTTTACAGTAACATCACGTGAGCCCTAAAAATAAAATAGGCTACTTATTTTTTCGATAGGGGCAGGGGAATTGGTACCCCCCATAGGATGCCAATATTAATTATCGCATATCTTAAGAGCCGCTGCACGCATTTTGCTGAACTTTTTGTAGTAGGATCTTCTAAGCCCCAAAATTTAAATAAAATAGTAGCGGGGGAAGTGGTTCCCCCCATAGGACGCCAATGTTTAATATAGCATATCTTAAGAACTGTTATAGTGAGAATGTTCAAACTTTGTAGAAGTCACTCTTATGGTATACTACTCTATTGAGAATAAAAATAAAGCGGTAGGCGCAGGGGGGGAAATACCTCCCATAGGATGCATATATTAAATATCGCTCAACTGAAGAACTATAAAAGGGACAGTCTTCAAACTTGGTTAAAGCTACTATTATGGTAAAATATAAATTTCAATATAAAAATGGGCGGGGTTGACAGGGGAGGAGCAGTACCCCTCATAGATAGAAATATAATTAAGAGCCGCTGCACGCATTTTGTTGAACTTTTGGTAGTAGGATCTTCAGAGCCCCCAAATTGAAATATAATAGCAGCGGGGGAAGTGGTACCCACCATAGGACGCCAATGGTTAATATCGCATATCTTAAGAACTTTTATAGTGAGAATGTTCAAACTTTGCAGAAGTCTCTCTTATGGTATACTATACTTTTGAAATTAAAAATAAAGCGGGTAGGCGCAAGGGGGGAAATACCTTCCATAGGATGCATAAATTAAGTATCGCTCAACAGAAGAACTATTAAAGGAAGAGTCTTCAAACGTGGTTACAGCTACTATTATGGTAAAATATAAATTTCAATATAAAAATGGGCGGGGTTGACAGGGAAGGAGCAGTACCCCTCATAGATAGAAATATAATTAAGAGCCGCTGCACGCATTTTGTTGAACTTTTGGTAGTAGGATCTTCAGAGCCCCCAAATTGAAATATAATAGCAGCGGGGGAAGTGTAACCCACCATAGGACGCCAATGTTTAATATAGCATATCTTAAGAACTGTTATAGTGAGAATGTTCAAACTTTGTAGAAGTCACTCTTATGGTATACTACTCTATTGAGAATAAAAATAAAGCGGTAGGCGCAAGGGGGGAAATACCTTCCATAGGATGCATAAATTAAGTATCGCTCAACAGAAGAACTATTAAAGGAAGAGTCTTCAAACGTGGTTACAGCTACTACTATGGTAAACTATTAATTTCAATATAGAAATGGGCGGGGTAGGGAGGAGCAGTACCCCTCATATAAAGAAATATTAAATACCATATATCTGAACACAAAAGTTATCAACCTTTACAGGACAACTTTCAAAACAAAAAAAAAAAGGGGGGGTAGGTGCAGGGGGAGCAAAAATAAATAAATTACACATTAAAAAAATACTGCAATTTTTTTCTTATTTATTTTTTTTACCAGTGTAGCGAAGCGCACCGGGTTAAGCTAGTTATCTATATAAGCAAATAAATGTATTTGCTTGTGGCTCGAATTCCAATTTAAACTAGTTAGTTCCGGATTTCCGTGGTACAACAATGCAATAACCACATGTACGAGTGTAAAGAAATTTGCATAGCTTTTAAACTAATAGATAGTACATAATAAAACTTTTACAATATAATAAGGTCACTAAAGAGTATTTTCGGTTAAAAAAAAAATATGACCAAGTTTGAAAATTTTTGATTTAAATTGTTCATTTTCGGTTTTGCAGATGAAAAACATTTTTTTTTTTCAAATTAATTTTTGTTTTATTTAAAGATCGATCGATTTTCTATAAGAATCACTAAATTTTTTTTTATTTGATTAGTTTTTAGTTCGAAAAAATAATTTAAAAAAACATTTTTTTGAAAACGGCAACACTTTACCACCCCATAACTCAACAAACAACCATCATACAAAAAAATATTTCGCACACTCACCCATATCTACTAGAACTAAAATTACGCCAAATATAAAAGAATTCCAATAAATTTTTTTTATTGGGTTGTCACCTTCACAAATAATAACCCATTTACAACGTTTGGCTTTTTTATTTATCATACTTGAGACTATTTTCCATAAAAATAAAACTTTGAACATGGCTAAATTTTATTAAAACAAATTTTATGAAGGTGGCCCGTCCGTCTGTTGAAAACACGCTTACTTTCGAAAAACTCACAAGAAAAGAACAATAATATTGGTGTCAAAATGTTATTAGTTATCCTAAGCAGTTTTGGATTTAAATACAGCGAAATCAGCTTAGTAGCATAAGAGTTATGAATCAAAACGTGGAAAACTCACTCCAAAAATGAATCATTAAGTTACAAAACCTAACATATTGATATAAGATTTCGACCAAGTTCGTTCTTTACTTTTTACTAATAATCATACCACAAAAGTTCGTGAAGATCGGTCCATAGTTTATCAAAGGCCCCATATAAAGCACACTTTCGGAAAACACTTTAGTACGCGTAAAACCGTCAGTCATAGTTCTATATGACTAGAAATCACACTGTCACCCTTCACGAAGATCGGTCCATAACCTACCATAGGCTCTATATAAAGTCCACTCCTGAAATATTCTAACCATCATTGGAGGGTATCAAATTTTCGGCACAGACGAATATAGCACTCTAACTTGTTTTCTTTTTGATGTTTGAAAAATTTTACAATTTTTGCCCTTCAAAATACATACATATGATTTTTTTCGCCAAATGATGACTTTCTACCAAAAGTTTCTGGCAGCGCTGGCCACAGAAATATTTTCTAATCAAAAGTGGAAGCAATTGCTAAAATCCTTCTCCAAAAAACGAAAAGCTAATTTAAGGAAGCTAAAACAAATTCGGTCGGAATGTGTTGCGGGCCTGTATAATAAGTGGAAAATTAATAATAAATTATTTTGTTCTTGGGTTATTTCAAATTTTGGTTAATGTTTGAAAATTTCTCACACAAAATTTTGTTTTTATTAAAATTATATATTTAATAGCGCAGTATATTTATATTGTTACGTTACTGCCTTTTCAATAACGTTTTTGGTTTATTTCCTTTATAATAAACCTCTTGAGTTACTTTATTGCAACTTTAATAAAATAAATAAAACACTTTAAACACTTCCCCCATATTCATAAATAATATTTTGGACTATTAAAATGTTTCTTAAACAAATTTTCATAGAAAATTCATTTCATAAACCTGCTATAAGCCTAAAATATTTTTTATGAATATGGGGGTTTATTTATGTATATCTGTACTATAAACTATTCACACCACTTTTTTTTAGAACTTAGTCAATTATACCATTTATACTTGCGATCTACACACTTAAATGTTCGTACTAATAATGATTTTTAGTGCCATCCGAGAGTAGTATTTATACTCTAACCAAAACTTCTAGATGGCTCTAGGTTACTCGAATTGTTTCCGGAATGCTCTCTAGCTTTAATTACCTAAACTTACTCAGCTAATATCATTATGCATTAACACTATGGCTTAATTTAAATTAAGCTTTTATACATCAATAAACTAAAGCATACTTTATGGGTTAACAATAATCTTAACACTATTATGTTATACAATTATGTATAACAATTATAACATTACATTTGTACTAGAAAATTCTGTACAGTGATTTTTTACATTAGAAATATGCATAACTAATGCAATAACAATTTAAACTAATAAAATTACTAGCAAATACAAAATAACTAATAAATACAAAATAACTAATAAATTTAACTTATTCTTAACTAATATTATTCTTAACAATATTTTAAAAATATATTGTTACGAAATTAGATTTGTCTAAGAATTATTTAGGTTTTAGTAATAAGTTATCTTGTAAATTATAGTTTTATGTCATATTAGTTAATATTTTTATGAACGCCACTGTACTAAATTTTCTAGCAATTGTAATTGTAGACTTTAAATTTAGATGTATAACAGTTATTTTAAAATATTTCGAACACAACATTCTAGAATCTACTAGACGGTTCTTGAATCAACTAGGAATAGTTTTGAACTATAAATACAGGCCAACTCATAAAAGTTTAGTTTAGTTTGATTTGAGACATTAAACGGTTCAGATCGCTATTTACAATAGTGGTTAAATTTTGTTAACATTATAAATAATTTCAATAAAGTTTGTTAAGTTGAATTCGTGTGTGTATTTATTTTGATTTGCAATTAAAAGAACTCAAAGGTTTATTATAAAGGGAATAAACCTTAACGCGTCTTATTAAGTAAAAAACGTAACAATTGGTGTCAGAAGTGAAATTGGTGTCAGAAGAGAGAATGGTAAAAGAAAATTCGGTTGAAACTTCTAGAAAAGTGGAGGAAAACATGGAGAGAATGGTAAAAGAAAATTCAAACGATATCCTAGCAGAAACTTCTAGAAGGATGGAAGAAAATTCAAGAAGCATGGAGAAAATGGTTAAGAAAAATTCAAGCACCATTCTTGCCGAAATTCAAGAAAATTCGAGGGTGACGAACGAAAAACTCCAGTCTACTAATGAAAAACTTGAGAAGCTTCAAGAAATTTCTACTGCTATAAATGAAAGAGTAGACGATATGGAGATAGAATTCAACCAGAAGATGTCAAGTCATAGTTTTTGATAGAAAACTACATCCTCTGGAAGAAAAAGTACATAGTCTTCAATATCAAGAGGGAGCGGTGAGAGTTTTTCCAGAAGTATCGAATAGAATAAGAGGTCCAAGTTTTGACGGCAGCTCACCATTGAATGTGTTCAAGTTCCAGTTTGACACAGTTGCCAACATAAATGCATGGAACAAGGAAGAAAAAGCCATAGAGGTGATTCTGGCTTTAAAAGGAACTGCAGCTGAAATTCTAGAAATTGTACCAGTAAGTTGCAGAAACAATTATGATGACATTATGGTAGCACTGCAACGTAAGTATGGTGGTGAACACAGAAAAGAAATATTCAGAATGGAATTACGGGACAGAGTACAGAAGGCAAACGAAACGCTACAGGACTTCGCACTAGAGATCGAGCGTTTGGTGCAGCTTACTTATCCAAGTGAAAGTCATCCATGTTAGATCACTTTAAGACCGAAGCATTTGTAAATGGTATACGAGATGCTGATGTAAAACTCGCGGTATGTGCATCACAGAAATCATCCTTTGCAGAAACGGTATCATTTGCCCTAGCCCAAGAAACCGCCAGGATAATTTCAAGGCCGCATGCGTATAAGGTACGAAAGCTTGATTTCTCTGCAGTTTTGCAAGCTTTGGGCGAGAAGCAAAATAAAACCAAAAGCAAAGTAAAATGCTATAACTGTGGTAAGACTGGTCATATACAACGAAACTGCAAGTCACCAAGAAACCGATCCCGATCTGTTTCGCCACAAAGAGACAATCAAAGATTTTATCGACATTCATAGCGCTGCGGAGCATGGACTAGCTTCCACATCTGATGGCCCCACAATTTTTATATCAGTTGTTCAACATAGTAACAGTAATCTTATTGCTTGCGGTTATATTAACGGACGAAAACGCATTTTTACTGTGGACACTGGGGCATCACATTCTATTAGAAGGCCCGAATTAATACAAAAATCTATTGAACCACTGAGCGGGGTAAGTCTGCGAACAGCTACGGGAGAGTCTGCCACAGTCAATGGAAAAGTAAAAGTACAATTTAATATGGCTAATACAATTGTCCATCACGTATTTATAGTGGCTGATATTGTAAACGAGGTAATCATTGACGCAGATTTTATGATTGGACAGAGTATTCGTTTGGATATGGGTTAGCAAATTGTGTACTGGCGTGATGTTAAAATACCCCTTGAAGTTGGATACGAAATCAAGGCCCATGTAAGACAATTAATCGCCCTTGAATGTGAAAAATTTTTTTTTTTTTTTTTTTTTTTTTTTTAATTATTTATTTATTGAATCTTCATATATTAAATATGAACTAACAATAATTAATCAAATCTTATACGAATACTTTATTTTTGTCCTGCCAATGCTAGACGAAAATTTTTCTCTTCACGGTTTCTGTTCACATATGTAGATGTTTAGCGCTCTTCTTGTCTGATGAGTCCTGCTGTATCTCTTCTCCTTAATCTAGAGTGGCCGCTGTAATTTAAAATATTTCGAGCTAGTGGATTTGGGTGCGACTCAAGTCTTTTTAAATATTTTACTGCATAGTTCGTAATAATAGTTTTTACTAACGGCACATTGAGATCCTTGTGAATATTTGAGTTTTTAACATACCAGGGAGCGGCTGTGATTATTCGAAGAAGTTTATTTTGTCGCCTTTGAATTTTTTCGATATTAGAAGCCGAGGCAGTGCCCCATAACTGAATACCGTAGCACCAAATTGGTTTTAAGATAGAGTTGTAAAGTAGAAGTTTACAATCGAGACTAAGAACAGAGTTTCTTCCAATAAGCCAATTAAGTTGAATTGCTTTTGGTTTCATTTGTGTTAGTTTTGCTTCTATATGGCATTTCCATGTTAAACGCCGATCTAGATGAATTCCGAGATATTTTACATGCGATTGTTGGGGCACTAATTGATTATTGATTTTAATAGGGGAACATGACTCCCGACGCAAGGTGAATGTTATATGTACGCATTTTTGCTCATTAACCTTTATTCTCCATTGTTTTAACCACTTTTCCAGTTCAAATATATGATCCTGCAAGTAGCGAGAAGCTTCATGACAGTTTTCGTGCACGCTTAAAAAAGCTGTATCATCAGCAAATGTTGAAGTTAGGGTGTGGTTGTTTGTTGGCATGTCTGAGGTATATATTAGGTATAACAGTGGGCCCATGATGCTTCCCTGAGGGACTCCAGCGTCAATTGGCTGAGGAGAACTTATAAAAGCACCTTCTTTAATAATAAACTTTCGACCGACTAAGTAGCTTTCTAACAGCTTGTGTGTGTTTACTGGTAAATTTAGCTTCAATTTATGTAATAAGCCTTCATGCCAGACTTTATCAAAAGCTTGAGAAACATCGATGAAGAGGGCGGAACAATATTTTTTTTCTTCAAAGGTTTTTCTTATGGCGTTTACTATACGATGGGTTTGTTCAATTGTGCTATGTTCTCTTCTAAAGCCGAATTGATGGTTTGGAATACATCTATTTACATTTAAAATTGGGGTTAATTTTGACACTAACAGCTTCTCAAACAGCTTTGATATATTAGACAATAAGCTTATAGGTCTATATGACTCAACTTTTGTAGGATCCTTTCCTGATTTAGGTATCATGGTAACTAATGATACTTTCCATTCCTGAGGGTAGTATTCAAGGCGTAAAATAGCATTAAAAATAAAGAGAATAATTTTCTTTGCTATGCTGGGTAGCTCCAAAAGCATTTTGTTACTGATCTTATCAAAACCAGGGGCTTTCTTCGGGTTTAAATCATGAATAGCCTTTTCGATTTCTCTTATCTCAAATCTTAGTGGAACAGCTGCTCTAACAGCAACAGGTGGTAACTCGACCGCCATATCGAGAGATGTGTGAGCGGTAAATACGGTTTTCAAATGATTAACAAAAAGATTTCCTTTTTCTATATCATTTCTTGCCCAACTTCCGTTTAAGTTTCTTAATGGTGGTTTAGTGATAACTGGTCTTTTAAGATTTCTAGCTGCACGCCATAATGAGTAGTCTGATTGTGGAGTTGCATCAAGTTCCTTAAGATATTTTTCAAAGGATGCAGTTTTTTGGGACTGCAGTAACTTTCTTAGCCTTTTTGTGCAGTCTTTTAATAAAGTCTTAAGTTGGGGGGATCTGTGCAATTGCCACTCTCTTCGAACTCTCCTTTTTTCAGTCAATAGACGCTCGACATCTACAGAATATATGATATTGTTTTTGGTTTTTTTGAGGGTTGTGCTGGAATGTTGAACAGCTAGTTTGAGATAACTGTCAAAATTAACAATAGCGAGATCCACGCTCTCCGGTGTGCTAAGCGGAATATTTTCTGTGCAATGGGCACTAAGATATTTTTTATATTTTAACCAATTTATTTGTGAGGGTGATTTGGATAAGTACCCAGACGGCGATACGATTCTATTTGGAATCATTATAGTAACAATTGTAGGTGTGTGGTCGGAAGATAATTCTAAGGAAGCCTCAACATAAATCGTTTCTGCGGGGATGTTTTTAACCACTCCAAAATCTATGACATCTGGAACTTTTTGCTGATCAGTGGGCCAATATGTTGGTTCACCGCTCGCGATCACATTTAGATCCATTTTACGAATTGTGTTAAACAAAACACGACCCTTAGGCGTAATAAGTCGTGACCCCCAGAAAGTATGTTTAGCGTTATAATCGCCAGCAGCCAGGAAGCAGGGTCCTAATGCTTTGAAGTATTTATTATATTGGCTTTCTGATATTGAAAATCTAGGTGGTGAATATATTGATGAAATAACTAGGTTTCGATTTAATTCCTCGACGCAAATGGTCGTTGCTTGGAGATAATCTTCACGATGATCACACATTAAGTAGTGTTTTACTCGGTTTTTTATCAAAATGGCAGAACCTCCACAAGCTCTACCTCGAGGGTCCTTGGTATCATATAATATATAACCATTGATTTTAAACGTATTTCTCGAGGTCAGATGAGTTTCAGAAACCATCATAACATCGATTTGTTTATTTTTAAGGAAGTATTCTAGTTCATTTTTATGTTGGCGGATGCCGTTTGCGTTCCAAAAGCAAATTTTTAGACAGTTCATGGCTTATTTAGTACAGCTTGCAATAACATCGATTGCATTCTTAACATTTCTTGCATCATGTTACCCATTGTGTTGGTAAAATTGTTAACGGTTTGCACTAATGTTTCCATGGTTTTTTCTAGCCGAGTTAAATTAGAAGTGGGAATTTCGTCATTATTTGGTAAATCACCTTGCAATGGCATATGATTAGATTTTAAGACATTAGCGTACGAGGTTCTGTTATTATTTGGCTGCGGTATTTGAACGCCGTTAGTGTTTTCTTGATAAGTTGCCTGCGTTTGAGGGGGATTAAGTTTCTGTCCAACAGAACGCTTGACAATAGAATATACCGGACATCCTCTATAGTTGGCAGTGTGATTACCACCACAGTTGCTACATTTTTTTACATTAGGGTCATTTTTTGACTTATCACACTGAACGGTACCATGTAGTTCTCCACATACGACACAAACAGGGGGTAAATAGCAGTATGCCCTAGTATGACCAAATTCTTGGCAGTTTAAACACTGAACAGGCCCATTTCTTTTGTGCGGCTCTTCTATCGTTATTTTCCTGTACAGGATGTATTTTAAGCTGTAAATGGGATGCGTTTCATTTTTTTTTAGCTTAACGTCGCCGGGCTCTAACTCCACTCGAAATAGTGGTTGGGGATTTTTTTCCCTATTTTTAATATTTGTAACATTTTTAATTTTGAAACCCTTTTCTTCTAAAAATGTTTTTATTTCGTCTGGGTCCACGCATGAGTCAATGCCCTTTATCACAACCTGCAGACCTTTGCTGCTTTTCAGCTGGTAAGTATAGAAGCTTTTTTTAAGTGCTTCAAACTTATTAATTAATTTACGAAAATCATTCTCATTATTAATCTGTATTTTTGTTTCGTTAATATTACCACGCTTGATTGCAGCTACGTAAAACGAATTTTCACCTATCACCGATATTAAACTTTTTATTAGCTCACTTGAGTTTTGCTCTCTAAGATATATCGGGGGTGGCTTCGACGATTTTATGACGTTGGGTGTTTCAGAAGATTCATCCTCCAGAATTGCAAAACGATTTTGCGAGTTTATTCTATCAAAAGATGGAACTTTCGAGGCAGAGGCAACAGCTGAAGAGGCAGGGCTGCGACCACGTTTAAGCACTGTTATATATCTATCCATACCAACTTGCACTTGTGGTTTTTGACAACTTTTTTCTTGTTTGTTTAACATTGCGTCTATGTTTGGGATTATGGTAACAGTGGTAACGCTTGTATTGTTTTCTGTTGTTGTGTTTATTTCCACATTGCTTTCACTAGCATGAATATCATTTACTTTTGTTGTTGTTTCATTGTTATTACTCATATAGAGTTGTTTTTGTTTTTTTCACCGTTTTTTTTATTTTTTTTATTTTTTTGTTTTTATTTTTTTTGTTGACTGTGCTCTTTTTATTATGTATAATGTTGTTACACCGAGATAATAAAAGAAAAAAAGAATAAATATTTTTTTGCACAGATTATTTGCAAGTATGTATGTGCGTACGTACATACATACATATGTAAGTATATTTTTTTTTACTTGTATTTTTTTTTTTTTTCTTAATTTTTTTATAATTATTCTTTTGTTCACTTTTATATTGAGCGTCCAAATTCGCTTGTTACACTGATATTATTAATTAATTTATGTTAAAAAAAAGAACCGTATGCGGAGTTAAAAGAAACACGTCTTTTCTCATCGAGCACGACCGACTGAATCAAAAATGTGAAAAATTGCCACCCAAATCAGAAACCTTAGTATGGGCGCGAATGGATGGAGAATGTGAGGACAACAGTTTGTGGGTGGTGGAGCCAGGAGAAATTAAAGGCGATGTCGTAACAGCAAATGCCCTCGTAAAACCTAGCAAAAGTTTAGTTCCCGTGAGAATATTAAATTTTTCCAGTAGTGAAAAAGTCCTTGCGCAGAACTGCTAGATTGGACAATGTACTTCAACAGATGCAATCATTAATTGCGAGCAGCATCAAGGCGCAGCAAGAAAGAGTATTAAGGACCACAAATCACTAGAGGAACATGTGCGAAAATGGACCCAAAAACTAACGCCGCCTAATTAAAATAAGCCCAAACAACTACTAAGTAAATATGTCTCTGTATTTGCTTTGAAAGGTCAAAAACAAGGTAGAACTTCAATCTTAAAACACGAAATCAACACCGGCGGCGCTAAGCCAATAAAACAGGCACCTAGAAGCATTCCTCTAGCAAAGCGAACTGAAGTAAGAGAGCTGGCTAGCGAGATGGAAAAGAGTGGAGTTATTAAACCATCATCAAGTCAATGGAGCTCACTAGTGGTGTTAGTGAAAAAGAAAGATGGAAGCACCAGATTCTGCGTAGACTATAGAAAACTTAGTGACGTCACGAAAAAAGATAGTTATCCATTACCTAGAATTGATGATACCTTGGACACGTTAGCCGGAACGGAATGGTTTTCTACATTAGATTTGCAGAGCGGTTACTGGCAAGTGGAAATTTCAGAAAATGATAAGGAGAAAACTGCGTTTAGCGCAAGTGATGGTTTATACCAGTTTAATGTGATGCCAGTTTAATGTGACTCTGCAATGCTCCGGCTACATTCGAGCGTTTAATGGAGCAGGTGTTAAAAGGTCTTTACCAAAAGACATGTTTGGTATACCTTGACTACATTATTGTCATGGGGAAAACATTTGATGAACACCTGAAAAACCTAGAAGTGTTGAAACGTGTATCCATGGCAGGACTTAAGCTAAGTGCTAAGAAATGTTCACTATTCCAAAAGGATGTAAAGTACCTGGGACATCGAGTAACCTCTAAAGGCATTTCAACGGATGACGATAAAATAAAAGCTGTAATGGAGTGGCCTCGTGCGAAAAATCTACATGAATTACGCAGTCTTCTAGGCTAATGTACATACTACAGGCGTTTCGTACCGAACTTTGCAAATATTGCTGCAAACTTACACAATTTTACTAAAAAGGCGCAAAAATACATCTGGGGTGAAGCACAGGAAGCAGCACTTCAGAGACTGAAGGCATTATTGTGCTCAGCACCAATTTTGGCTTATCCCATTACTGGAGAGAAATTTGTGTTAGATACCGATGCGAGCGGATACGGAATTGGAGGTGTGCTTTCCCAAGTGGTCAATGGCATAGAGCGAGTCGTAGGCTATTAAAGTCGAATTCTGCACTCAGGTGGTTGCTTCAATTCAAGAATCCGGAAGGACAGATAGCTCGATGGATTGAGCGCCTTCAGAGTTACGATTTTAGCACTGAGCACAGAAAAGGCGTGAAACATGGAAATGCGGATGCCCTATAAAGGCGACCCTGCAAACTGGAATGCAAGCATTGCGTTAAAGCTGAAGGTAAAGAATATAGCTGTGAAGTTCGCCTATAACAGATAGAGTATAGCGAAGGCTGGACAATAGCTCAGAAAACTGACCCTATATTGAAAAAAAATTATGAAGGCCAAAGAAGAAGGCAGAAGGCCGACTCGAAACGAAATTTCATCTGAAAGTCCACTAACAAAAGCATATTGGGTACATGGGAAAGTACCGATGGAAAGTCAGTTCAAGTTTTAAATGAATACCACAACGGTTCTAGTGGTGGTCATCTTGGCGTAACAAAAACACTAGAGAAATTAAAACGTTTCTACTGGGTTGGGTGCCAACAAGCTGTGGCTGATTGGATATCAAATTGCACCCAATGCATTGCCGCAAAAGGTCCAGCAAAGAGAAGTCGGGGACCGCTACAGCAGTACAATTCAGGTGCCCCATTTGAGCGAATCGCAATGGATATAGCTGGACCTTTTCCTGTGAGTGATTCCGGCAACCGTTATGTGCTAGTAGTCATCGATTACTTTTGTAAGTGGCAACAACTCCTTTGCATCCACAATCCGATGGCATGGTTGAAAGATTTAACCGCACATTAGAAGAACACTTACGTAAAGTAGTTAGCACACATCAGAAGGACTGGGATAAACACATTCCAAAGTTTCTGTTGGCATATAGATCAGCTGTTCACAATTCTCGTACACCAAAATTGTCTTTGGAACATAGATCAGACTACCTGGAGATCTAGAATTTGGCGTTAAGCCAAATTGAGTTACGCTCTGCACAGTGGTTCATTAGTAGGACATAGTGGTTAGTTCGCTCTAATACTCACTATTAGTGGTACTACTAAAACATGCAAAAAGATTTGCAATCATTTGTTTTTTACATTTACTTCTGTGCATCGGAAGTGAACAAATCAAAACAACTTTCCTTATCTTTTTCAGCAGTGCTAATAAAGTTAATTTCTATTGCGTGTTTTTCAAAGAAAAAAACATTTTTGACTTATATTTTTGCAATGGATATTTAAGTTGAAGGTGTTTACCGTTATTATTATGTATTTAATAATTTTTTAAACAAAATTTTTTTTGCGGAAAGCGGTTCCACGACAAATCAATTTTTACGTATATTTTTAACGACGTTTTTTCCCCTTAAGGTATAAACAATGTTGCCGTCTTAGGACGCTTTCAAGTTACATATCAAAATGTTACTCTATATCTGTACTTTTAATTTAAAAAGAATTTATCTGCGTTTGTTGGCGAATGTGCATGGTACAGAGGGTGTTCGTCTCTACGACTAGATTCGTAGCACTACATATTTTCCACATATTTTTTAGGTTTTGTAAACCTATTCGATTTCAGTTTGCTAAAGAAACAAAAGATCTTTCTGTGCAAGAAGAAGCATATTTTAAAAATAAAATAAGCAATTTACAACCATCCATTTTTAACATCAACAACAACGAAATTAAAGTTGTACATTCATTACAATTAACCATGGTTGATGATAAAGTCTGTAGTGCTTTAAGTAACACAGCATGTAGTAGATGCTATATATGTGGTGCAACACCGAAATAAATGAATGATATTGACATGTGTTTAAGTAAACCCTTTATTGATACTGCTGGATATCAGTTTGGGTTATCTCCTCTGCATTCATGGATAAGACTTTTCGAATTTTTTATACATTTATCTTACCGATTAGATTTTAAAAAGTGGCAGGCTCGTTCAACAGATGAAAAGGAGCTTCTTGCACAGAAAAAACTATATGTTCAGCAGCACTTTAGGACACGATTAGGTTTAATTGTCGACAAAGCTCCAAGTGGAGGAAGTGGCACATTCAATGACGGAAATACTGCAATAACTTTTTTTTAATTCAGCTATATTAGCTGAAATAACTGGTTTAGATCAAGCAGTTATTGATCGATGTCATCATCTTTTGCAATGTCGTCAAGATACAAAATTAATAGTGTATAATTTAGAGATTACTCGTTAGGAACCGCGCGAATGCTTATTAGTACGTATCCATGGTATAATTTGCCTGCTTCAGTTCATAAAGTGTTAATTCATGGATCGGAAGTAGTTGATCGTTTCCATATGCGAGCTCTCTGAAGAAGCCGCTGAATCTTATAAATTATTTAGGCGATTCAGACGTGACAACACGCGAAAAATGTCTTGTGTTGTCACTAACACTGATCTTTTGCATAGACTTCTTCTAAATTCCGACCCGTTGATTTCTTCTTTACGTAAATTCCCTGCAAACAATTTCGATCGAAAAATAATCTAAATAGTTTCCCCATTTAGCAAAAATATATCGCTTTTGCTATTCAATTCTTATTGATGTAGTTACATCGTTCGGGAAGAAGTGTCCCACTATGGTAATATTAACTTCAAGAATCCACTTAGTGTCTACATTTTATGACGAATTAGTAGTATCGCTTTTGGCTCCAAAAAGCACTCTTTTGAAGTTACATTTTTTCTTATTGTTCTTTATAATAAAAAGTTGGCCATTTTACTGTTTGTCTTTGTTTGATTATGTAAGGGTAATCTTAGTAAAATATAAAATAAATGACCTCCAAGTTAAACAAATATTAAAAAATTTACAGTACATTTAATCAAAGTAGCTGTTAATGCTTTAAAATTAAAAACCAATGTGGACAAATTTTGTTAAAGGAATATACAGAAAATCACAAATTTGTTCAAACACTAACTTTGTAAACCTTCATCATATTACAACAAGCATATCTTTTTATTGCCTTACAAATTTTCTTCACTAGAAAAATGAAACAAAAACACTAAATTTCACACAAAAATTTTCAAAGTCTTTAAAAAACAAACAGTTTAAAAAATCGCTAATATACTTTAAAAAAAGATTATTATCAAATTATTTTTTTAATTTTATTTTCATTTGCTTTTAAAAAATATGTATGAGAAATTATGGCTGAAGTGCACTTTACGGGGCGTACGAAAAAAAATATAAAAAATATGCCACCCGATCCAGAATTAAAAAAAAAATACCAAAATTAATATTTAAGGGGGCTGATGCCCGTGGGGACCCCTGGGTCCATAAAACCGCCCCGCCCACTGAATGGTATGTGTGGGTACTCAAATTAAAGGTAATTGTGCAACAAAAACGAAAATAATAAAATTTTGGGTGGGCGGCATTTCTAGGGCCCTCTGAGGCAAAAAAAGTGTCCCCCCTATAACAATTATGTATATCTGTGTGGATACTCAAATTAAAGGTAATTTGCTCACGATTGCAAATATGTATTTTGTTTTTGTATTCGTTTAATATTTTCCTCTCTAGGTTAATTTATGTATCTTTTATAGCTATGCAGAGAAGTTTTAGTTATGCAGAGAAGCTTTAGTAAGCGAAGCCGGTCTTTGTTATACCATAGAGGAGAAAATCCTTGCGCCCGGCCGAAGGCCGGCTATACAGGGAAGCTTTAGTTAGCGAAGCCGGTCTTTGTTATACCATAGAGGAGAAAATCCTTGCGCCCGGCCGAAGGTCGGCTGTACAAAGAAGCTTTAGTAACAAAAAAATAAAAAAATAATAAAACTCATTTGAAAATGTTAGCGCATAGGTATAACATTAAAAAAGCAAAATAGAAACAAAATATTTACAATCGTAAGCAAAATACCTTTCATTCGAGTACCCACACATAGTTATAAGGGCGGGAGGGGCAATTTTTTTACCCCCAGAGGGACCCAGAAGTCCCGCTCGACCTAAATTTTATTAATTTCGTATTTTTTACACAATTACCTTTAATTTGAGTACCCACACATACCACTAAGTGGGCGGACCGCTTTTTTTGATCCATGGGGTCCCATGGGCCTCAGCCCCCTTAAATTTTAATTTTGGTTTTTTTCTTTTTTTATTCCAGAGGGGGTCCAACTTTTTTTTTTTTTTTCCGTACGCCCCGTAAAGTGCACTTTTGCCGAAATTATTAAAAATTCACCCAATCTAACCGAAGAATAAGTTTGGGCTGTTTTGTGCACTCATTTATACAACTTTCGTGAACTAGAACGCTTTTCGGTAACATTTGGATTCCGCGGAGTCCTAATTTTAAGTACATACGGTACTATGACTATTTCATTTTTCAAATATTAAAAATTCCACTTTATTTTACATAATTTTATAAATTTGTATTATTTCACACGCACGTAGCACCGATCACATGGCAACTTAAATACAAACTGTGCTCTTTTACGCATTTTCCTTTTGTAGTATTCACTATTAAACAGCAAATCGTGGCAAAGAAGTCAATATAGTATGGGAATTGTTCAGTTGTGCTATTGTTGTAATTATAAACCTGTTACAATTATCTGAACAACTCATTAAAGTGACGAAAAAGTATAATTTGAGAACTCATAATTCGATTCTAACGTATTTTGTTGTTGTTAAATTCCGAAAAATCTACTGTTTAACTATCAAATGTGACGAAGTAGTTAAAATTCGTAGACAGTCGAAAAACACTCTACCAATTGCTTGGAGGGTTACTACAAAAGAAGTCGACGCTATCACCTGAGGCTTTGCGTATGTTAAGTTTTTGAAAATAATGTACAAATGTTGTATTAAATTGCCGTTATAAAATTTATTATTTTTTCTTTGATTAATAACTAACATTTTTGGTAAATAAATTATTATAATATTATATTTAAAGACTTTTTTTTATCTTATTTTACCCTAATTGGCTCATAAATACCGTAAACATAAATATTCATATTAATTTTGATGACTATAGCTAAGTAAACTACGTATGACCGCCTTCCTTAGAAACTTGAACCACTGTTCATTGTATTCTTTTTTCTGTTTATAAATCATTTGCTACTTTATTGAACCATCTTTTGATATATCTATTTCAAAATTTAAAATCATTTTCTTAAAATTAAGTGTTTTTGCTACGACATCTATTGGTAAGAAGCTGTGAAGTTTCCGTAGTGATAGTAAAAGATATGGCTCCAAGTGTTTTATATTTTTTAATTAAGGTATATTAACTTAAATTTAACTTATATTTTTAAAGTAAAATATCAATCGCTGTTACAAAAAGATTTTTGTTAGCAACTTCAGAAGGGAAGTACAGCCTAAGTTGGGCCTACGTTTACAACTAAAAAACCGGTAGGTATATTGTCAAACAAAAGAATATAAAAAGAAAAATCAAGGCAAGCGTCAAAATCAAATTAATTAATTTTATTTTTTTGAAATTTTCAAAGGCAAAAGTGCACTTACGGGTACGAAAAAAAAAAAAAAGTTGGACCCCCTCTGGAATAAAAAAAGAAAAAAACCAAAATTAAAATTTAAGGGGGCTGAGGCCCCTGGGACCCCATAAAAAAGAGGCCCGACCACTTAGTGGTATGTGTTTAAAAATACGAAATTAATAAAATTTAGGTCGAGCGGGACTTCTGGGTCCCTCTGGGGGTAAAAAAAATTGCCCCTCCCACCCTTATAACTATGTTTGGGTACTCGAATGAAAGGTATTTTGCTTACGATTCGTTTTGTTGTGGGCGGGCGGTTTTTTGGACCCAGGGGTCTCCACGGGCCTCAGCCCCCTAAAATATTAATTTTGGTATTTTTTTTTTAATTCTGGATCGGGTGGCATATTTTATATATTTTTTTTCGTACGCCCCGTAAAGTGCACTTCAGCCTTTTCAAATTTTATATCAAATATAAACCAAAAATAAATTTCAAATAAAGAATATTTTTCAAAACATATATTTTTATACAACTACCTATAAAATAAAGTTTGCAATATCTTAAAGTACGAAATATGTAAAAATTTTAATATTTGCTAACTAAGATTTCGTTGTTTGGCATTCCATGGGTGGGTATTGACAACTTTTCCAAATGCATATACCTAGTTTATTAATCCATGTTAAAAAAAAGTTGATTTAATATTCAACCATGCCCTTGTAAAAAATAAAATACCTATCACTAAAAATATATTTGTTTTTACATTTTGCATCTGATACAAAATCACTATTTTAAATTGATTATCTGGCAACTTTATGTAATTCGAAAAAGAGGAAGAAAAAAAAAAGTAAACAAAAAACTCAAAAGGAAATGTAGGGAAGGTTGCTGCACTTTCTAAATAGAATTATAGAATAATCTCGTGAAGAGAAAATAAATAAATGACCAAAACCAAAAATTTTTATATTTATTTATTTTTTGCATACTTACAACAAAAACTCCATTGTGTTGCTGCGAATTAAGCAAATTTCGATAACACAATCCAACAGGAAAAAGTGAAAAACCGAATTTTATTTCCCCTACAAAATTATTGCAATTCTACAGATGAAAGAATCGCAGTGCAAAATAATGATGACTTGAAGGTTAGTTAAATGACTGTCTGAATGGGCGACTGACTATAAGACAGAGACCATTAAATAAATAAAAAACAAGAACTATACGTATCCAAGTGAATGCGTGGTAGTGGTAACGATTTTGAAGATGGTGTTGTAGACGGTAATTTTATTTTTAGCTGATGTGACGAATTAATTAATTTGTATGTGTGATTTTCTTTTTCCAAAAATTAAACTGTGCACAAAAACCCATACAATTTGCAGTTCAAAACACTTTGCTAGATCAATTTAACATTTGATTAATTCTTTCTACTTTTTTTTAAATTCCTGAATATTTTTTAAACAATTAAGTAATTTTTATGTAATTATTAAAAGCAGAAAGGCGGTGATTTTATGAAATTTCAAACAAATAACTATATTGTCTAGCACATCCACCTTGACGAAGAAGAAAAAAAAACTATTTCTTCCTTATCTGCCTTTGTTGTCTTCTATTTTAAAGTTTTCTTCGTTTTTATTGTTTCTCGCTTTTATTGATTTGACGTTTATATAACGATTTATCATCACACTACTCATATATAATTCGCAGTTTAACCGAAAAAATCCTCATTTTACCGTAAACACATGTTTAAATATGCTGGTGTTCAATACCATGTACTGTTTAATTAGAATGTTGGGAAACTTAAACGAAACGCTTACACTGTAAATAATTATATGTTACGAAAGTTTTGATTAAACATATATAAAATTTTCTTAACTATTATACATTTTCAGATAAATGCTATGTGTACACTTAGGTTTTTGAGTGCGTTTAAAGGCCGGGATTCACTATCCTACACAATCGTACGATTCATTAACTGAAAAATCTGACGAAATTCTATCCGACATAAAAAATTTCTGCAAAATCTGCTGTCAATGCCACACTATCCCACAAAAATGCAAACTCAAATGATTCAGCTCCTTTACAAGAAAATGCAACTCTGACCGCATAGAATCTAAAGGGCATAATAAACCACACAAATAGCTTGGCAAACATGTCAACATTTTACGTTTGTACAAATATTTTGTGTTGTTAATTGGGGTGTTTGCATTTGAAGCAATGTTTGCAGAAATATTAAAAATTTTAATATTTGGCAGACATGTTGGATATTTGTCAAACGTTTTGTTGTGTCTAGTGCTAAAAGTAAAGGCCGTGTCAGATACAACTTTGTCGCTTTGCGTGACGTTTCTACCTTCGGCAGAAAAACGCAAAGCAAAAGGTGTATGCCACAATGAAAACTTTGACAACACTCAAGCATTGTTTGTTTACTTATAAAAGCGGTTGGTAATTTGTACATTTAATTATTTGTTACAAAAATTAAAGTTAAAAATTTAATTGGACGGTTTTTTGGAATTGAATTTGGCAAAAAAAATTTAAAAAAAAAGAAAATTATACTAGCCAATTGTGAAAGCGCGCAAAAAGATGAGAGTTGGCTAACTTTTTGCTTCGCTCCGCTTTGAAAGTACTTTATGTGACATGTTTCGTATAAGTATGTATATTTTATCTTAGATGTCAAAGCGAATCGGTAACGCAACGCGAAGCAAAAGTTTTATCTGACATGGCCTTAATCATTACAGCGAAAACTTTGCAGAATAAAGACGTAGAAGAAGAAGCAATAAAATAACTTTCAGCGTAAATTCTAATTTTTTAACAGCATTGTTACCCTAAAGTAGCTCGTTGCTTAGAGCGTAATCTGTGCGTTTTACTCCAAATTAATTTGTTTTCTTTTATATTTCTTCTCTGTTTTAAACAAATAACGAGAAAAATTGCCGCAGCACAATCGTCGTCTGCATTCATTGATAACGAAACAAAAATTAAATATTCATGTTTGTACGAACTGCAATATGTGCCTTTAGCTCTTGGCATTTTATTTAGCATTTTTAGAAAATGTTTTTAGTTTGTTTGCATTATTAATTTTAAAGTTTTGGACGAATATTCTATTGATTTTACTTATTTTTTTTTATAAATTATAATAAATTTTGACTAAAAATAGTTGTAACTAAAATAATTTCGTATGAAAAGTGTTAAGAAACAGCTTACCTGTCTTGTAAAAAAATTGAATATTCAGGGACTAAAATAATTTCGTATGAAAAGTGTTAAGAAACATCTTACCTGTCTTGTAAACAATAGAATATTCTGTTATCCTGTTTATTTTAAATATTATTTGCCCTCTTACGATATAAAAGTACAAGAAAATTTCATTTTGTGTTAAGATAAAACTTCAATGTAAATGTAAATGTGTGAAAAAATTGTTTGCTCTTAAACGATGAAAAAATAATAATTTTAAAGCTTCAACTTTTCTTAAACTATAAAAAAATAAATGATATAAAAAAATTTGTATATCATAGAAATAAATCGTTTACATTTAATGTACGTTCAGACTGATGAAATATTTGAAAGCAAACATCAAATATTTCATTAACGTAGTCTGAACACAAAATATTTTTGAGTATCAAATAAAATAACAGATGATTTTGAGCAAATAAAAGTATTTGCCGGCAAACAAATATTTGTCCAATGTCAACATAGTGTGAACACAAAAAATCAAATATTTTAGTCATTTTTGAGCAAACATTTATTTGATATTACAAAAAAATTGTAAGTGCAAACAACGACAAATAATTTTAGCCATGTTCCGGATAGAAGCAATTTTTCCTGTAAGTTTTCGGATTCTTTACAATTTTAAAGATTTTTTATAATTTAGCAATTTTTTATAGAATTTTTGCCATTCCTTTTAGTTTTAGTCACTTTTAATAAATTTTATGGCTTGTTTGAAATATCTAAATTTTTCGCGAATTTTCGCTATTTTTGCAAAATTTTTTTTGTTTTTTTCTTGACATTTAGTTTTTTAACCGATTTAGCGACTTCAAATATATCTTAGGGTTTGTTTCCAACTTTGCAATTTTACGCAAATTTTAGCTATGTTCCCGTTACCAGTGGCTTCCATTTTCTTTTTCTTTTAAATTCTCCTGTTCTAACACTATAAGAGATGCTGGTCCACAGAATAAAATAAATAAATTAGCTTTTGCGCTCATTTTTACTATTTGAGAAATATATTTTTATTTTTGAACACTTTCATTAAATAATTATTTGATGCAAATATTTCTTTTAGTCTGAACGCATGGCAAACATGAATTAATTTATTTTATTTAACACTGTTTGCCAACTGTTTCATCAAACAAAAATTGTCAAATATTTGAGCTTAGTTTGAACATTAAACAAAATATTTTTTAGTTTCACACAGTTTGAAGCAAATATCAGAACAAATATTTTCGTCAAATATTTCATTAGTCTGAACGTACCTTTAGCATGTTTCAGGGGTTTGCGGGCCCCAAAATTTAATATTAAATCTCAACTACATGTGCATCATATTAATGTGTATCAAATGATTTACCAAAGTCTATCTACTTGTTTAAATATAACCATTTATTTCAATTTCGTTAAAAAAAATAAGTTACTAAAATATATTTTGCCTCGAATAAAATTTATACTGGTAATAAATTTTTAACAATAATCTTTAAAAAATTTATTATTTTTAGCATTTTTTAAAATCGTTTTTAGCATACTTTGGCCTTGTATAATGCAAGATTTAGCTGAAAATTTTTTCTTAGATCTGGTCACACTAGTTGTAGACTCTATCCAAAGCCAATTCAACTTGTTGAATTCGCCTTGCTCTATCTTGAACAAAAAGTGTTCATAAAAACAAAGCTCTTGAATTTTTTCTGTGTATAACATTTTTGACAGATACTGTATAAGCCTAATTACATTCTTGACATATAAAAAATGAGGTTTGTGTCAAAATCACTAAATATTTCTTTTAGACGTGCACGTGGAAAAAAATTGTTCATGAGAGTGGTGTTGAATAAATAAATATTTTTTTTTAAATCGGGCGTATTTTATAAAAAATATGGTAAGCTTAAAATTTTTTATAAAAACGTAAATATTAACAAATATAGTATATTATATGTATATTTGCCCAAAGTTTTTAAACAAATTTATAACCTATAAATATAGAACACCACTTTACTATTCCATTTGCAAGTCTAAATGAAATATATCGTCTGTATTACAGTCTCAACTATATGTTTTATATGAACATGCGTCTGGCTTCGCTTTGTTTTCCGTTAAGGAATTCGAGGAAGTCTCCATGTTTTTGCCACAAGTGGAGTCTTCGGTAACTGATTTGGCGAAGTTTAACTCTCTTGTAAAATTGGCTGGCTTTTCTCCCTTTAAGACAGCCATTGCAGCTTTGGAAAATATCAATGCTATATCCGAAGGTATTGTTCCACAAGACTTGATGATATTTTTGGATGATTTTTTTTCCAAGTTGAAGAAAAAGAAGTGTACTTTGGGTATTGCTGATGCCAAGTTGGGCGCTGCCATTACAGAAGCCATTGGTGTACAGTGCAGTCAAACGGGTGTTGTACCAGAAATAATTCGCGGAGTTCGTTTTCATTTTCATAAACTTGTTAAAGGTATGTAGTTTTTTTAATGATAATGTTTTAAAATTTACCGATGGCCATTAGTTAAAAAACCACTGATCAACGATTTTCCATAATGTTTACAAATCAATATCTGATTGGATGCAACGGTTTTAATTGCCAATCATATATAGAATTGCTTTTAAAATCCTCTTTCGTCCTAATTTATTTTTAATGTTATTGATTTACCCCGTTATCCTCCTTTTAGGTTTCACTGATAAATCAGCTGGTATTGCTCAGTTGGGTTTAGGTCACAGTTATTCTCGTGCCAAGGTTAAGTTCAATGTCCATCGTTCTGATAACATGATTATCCAATCCATTGCCCTATTGGATCAATTGGATAAGGACGTGAATACATTTTCTATGCGTATAAGAGAATGGTACTCTTACCATTTCCCAGAGTTGGTCAAAATAGTTCCAGACAATTATATGTTTGCTAAAGCTGCTAAATTTATTAAGGATCGTAAATCTTTAACACAAGATAAACTTGAAGAGTTGGAAGAAATTGTTATGGATTCCGCGAAAGCTCAAGCTGTTATTGATGCTGCCAAAATGTCTATGGGCATGGATATTTCAATTGTTGATCTTATGAACATTGAAATGTTTGCTGAGCGTGTAGTAAAACTTTCCGAATATCGTAAGAAATTGGGTACCTACTTGCACAATAAGATGGAATGTGTTGCCCCTAATCTGCAATCTTTAATTGGTGATCAAGTTGGTGCTCGTTTAATTTCTCATGCTGGCAGTTTAACAAACTTGGCTAAATATCCAGCTTCTACAGTACAAATTTTGGGTGCTGAAAAAGCTCTCTTCCGTGCCCTCAAAACTCGTTCCAATACTCCCAAATATGGTCTTCTTTACCATTCCTCTTTCATTGGTCGTGCTGGTTTGAAAAATAAGGGTCGTATATCGCGTTTCTTGGCCAACAAGTGTTCGATAGCCTCACGTATTGATTGTTTCTTGGAACAGCCTACATCGGTATTTGGCGAAACTCTTAAACAACAGGTCGAAGATCGTTTAAAGTTTTACGAATCTGGTGAAGTTCCTCGTAAAAACATTGAAGTCATGAAAGAAGCCATTGAAACTGCATCTAAAGAAGCCGCTCAACAACCTAAAGATCCCCAGTTAACTAAAAAGAAGAAAGATAAGAAGAATAAAAAACGCAAGCTAGAAGAAGCTAATGGAAATGGCATTGTAGCCCAAGAGGAAGAAAATAATTTAGAAGCTGCAACACCAGCTGTGTCTGAAGAAAATGGCGCTGACGGTGAACCCAAGAAGAAGAAGAAAAAGAAGAAGAACAAAAACAAGAATGCTGAATAATTGTTTTTCTTAATTTTTAATGCAATCTATATACCTTCTTTTTTATTTTTAATTAGATTTTAGTTTATGAAACACCCCAATTACCATACAAAATTAATTACAACCATTTTCTTTGAAACTTGGCTTTATATTTTTTTATATTGCTAGGCGTGTTAGTTTTAAGAATAAACACACAACACAAAAACATATCGTATCGACTTTTTTAATATTTAGTAGTGTCCAAACGAAGAAGTCGCTTTTTTAGGCTGAAGTCCGCCCAAATTAGCTAAATTCGTAAATAACCATTTCATATTTATAAAAATTTTTGGTAATAAAAAAAAACAAAATTTTGTTTTTAAGTTATACATATGCACATATCGCACCTTTATTGCAACTTAAAGCCCAATTTTAATATGCTTTAGTTGGTTTAAGCAACAGTGCGAATACATGTAAATCATATGTGTCAAACCGTTTTGAACTTAAGGAAACTTTTCTCGGTGTGCTTTCGGCAATTGAAAATCATAAGAAAAACACAGAAACGGAACCCCGCAATATTGACGAAGTCGTCTATAAGTTGCGCGAATCGACGACTGATTTTCAAAGTAAATTTGGATAATTTCGTAGCGTTGTTCAAGCGTGAGTCTATTCATGATGATTTGTCAGAGTATACTGAAACGATAAAAAAAAATATTTCATCAAAATTTAATTTTTTGTGTTACTTTTTACAATTTAAAGTTCTATCTAGCTTAAAAAAACACCCTTTATTTTCCAAAAATATTCGTGTTATTAAAAGTATTTAATCGAGTACCGATAAGGAAACGAGTTAAGTAGTCAAAAGTGTAAACTTTTTTCAACACTTTAATTATTTGCCATCAGCTGTTGCCTTTATTTTACGAAATTTTACAAATTTTGCGTTCGCGTACTTTTTTGGACAACAGCTTTTTGAGAGAGCAAATTTTTAAGTTTACTCATTTACTGCATTTTACTGTAAAAGTACTCAAACGCACCTATAAACAGCTGTTGCAAAAATATAAACAAAAAAGAATTTTAAGAAAATTAAAAAGAAATGGATTATGCATTTTTTTTGTATATGTATATTTTTATTTCTTTATTTTTTCTTTTAAACTTTTTCTTTAGTAATTGTTTAAACACTTGTAGCTTGTAAGCAATATTGAATTCGCGCATTTTCTTCTTCTTTGAAAACATCCATGTTGTTTTGATAAAAAATTTGACATTTGCAAAAAAATGTTGCCATTTATTTGTTTTCAGTATGGTAGCACTACATGGTTTAAGCCACCACCCAAAAATATCAAATTCAATTAATGCTAGTTAAACTTAATTCTCAGATTAGCTAATTATAGAATAAGATTAAGTTTAATCTCAAACCCAAAAAGTGGCTCTAAAAGTCATAGTAATTTCTTTCATATTAAAGAAGAGTTGCGCTTAAAATTAGACAAATCCGCCCACAGGCACGCCTTATTTTCAATATGAAAAAAACGTAAAATTTTAAATAATTTTTTTATAATTAAATTTAATTTAAAAACAAGTTTATTGTTAAAAATATCCAATTCAACTTGATGTTTTAAAGAAATTAATAGAAAAGTGAAGCAAAATAAAAAAAGAATCAAGAGAAATATCCGCACTAGATACTTGTATTCGAATTACTTTAATTTTTTGTAATTTATGACCAGGGGGCTAATTCTGGCAGTCGTTATGAAATACTTTTTCGATTCGAAAGCAATTTTATATTTGATTCCGTCGGTCGATACTGAACGAATGGAAATTATTTTTTCAGTGTTGGAAAGAATTTATTTGAGTTTTGACAACACTGAACAAATTATTTCCATTCGTTCAATATCGACTGAAAGACTTAGAAGTAAGATTGCTTTATAATCGAACATTATTCGATCACGACTGCAAGAATTAGCCCCTAGTACTTTCTAATTGTATACCCCTTAAATGCCTGAAGTTTCAAAATTGATACCTGGTGGAGATTTTCCAAATCGTAAATATAAGGATCGGAAGACATTAATAGCGTTGTTATTGAAGGGTTTTCGCGGAAACTTAGAAGATAAACTAGGTAAAAAAGTACTCTTTATTGCGATGCGAAAGAAAATGCGTTTGCGCATTTGCATATTGCATCTTTTTATGTTTTGACATATTTTTTGCGCCATCTTTAACTTTTATTGCCAATGTTGCTTCATTTATTAAAAAAAATTTGCGAAAGTGACAGAGACTACCAAATTGGCACTTAGCTTTCGTATATATGTAAATAGCATTCGCATCGCAATAGAGAGTAGCCCGCCAGATTTATGGCACAGAGTTCTGCGTTTATGGCCTGTTCAGAGATTTCGAACTAAGACATCGTTCGCTTAACTAACATAGAAAACAAAAACAATATTATATTAGATCAACAAGCAGTAACTTCAATGTATTCGACAGTGTCTTCATACACATGTCGTTGTTAAACATGTATGATTGGCATTGCATGATGGTGACACATGTCGCTATGTTGTACATATATGGAGGCCTTTAATATTAACAATTGTTTTGAACAGTCTTTCAATCTGGCGGAAAAATACGGCATCCGATATTTATCGAAATTTCCATTTATTGTTGTAATTTCCCTCCTGGTCATATAAATTATTAATTTCAGTAGATTCACTCAAATATTTCGCTTTTAACAATTTATTTTTTTTTTGTACATAAATTAACTTTATACTAAAGTCCACAGAAAGTCAAACCACCAAGCAAAGAGATTTTGAATTGGTAAGTTCGTTTGACTCGTCGTGAAAGTTCAGAAACGATCATAAATTTAACTTTTTACAAATTATAATTAAATTGTCGAGGTTTAAAAATAATAGAGGAAAAATGGAATACAATAAGGTAAAATACAAATATAGAAAATGATTTATTCTTACGTATTTTTAAATTTTGTATAATAGATAATATTTATTTTCAATTAAATATGTAATTACCTTCAGACAATAAAATTACACTTGAAAAGGAATCTTACTCAAGACCATCATATTTGGACACCTTGATAATTAGAAGTAGTAATTGGGTATTAATAGATTGGTATTAAAAACCAACATCTTCTGGTAAAATTATTAATTATTTCTCGAAACATCCGAGGAGATCAGTAATTCAGAATTTCATGAAGATAATAAAAGGAAGATTTCAAATATTTAATCTGATACCATCTTTCCTAAACAGTTAATAACAGATTTATTAATACAACATAATAATTGGAGAATAAATAACCAAAATAGTATTACAGAACATAGAATTTATAAATCGGTAACATATCGTTACCTTAGTCGAAATTGAGATTTTGATATAGCTTGCTAGTTTAATTCAAAATACATCATTTACAAGCAAAAATAATAGCATTATTTTGTTTTTTCTTGCTGGAATGCAGTGGTAGGCAAATATGCTAAGTCCAAAAAAAAATTTTAAAAAGTAAGAAAATATATACAAGTCCAGTTGAAAGGAACAAATTTTTTTTTTTTTTAATTTAGTCCTCTTTTCAAGTTCGATTATAAAGAATTACAGCAATTTGGCAATAGATAAAATATTAAATATCTACTTTGCATTTAATATAATTCGTTATATCAAAGTGATTACAGTTTAAAATTCTTTTGCATGCATTGAGAATTTTGGTTATTTTCGATATTTTTTTCGACCTTGTTATAACCACACATCTAAATACAATCTTTAGTATTTACTGTCTTCAGTCGAATTTTGTGAATTTAAAAAAATATAAAATATTGCAAAAAACCATAATTATACAGTTTTTTGACACCGAAGGTAACTATTTATTGTATTGTATTATTTATTCGCCTGGACGAAGAGTGCAAAAATTTACCACAGAAAATAAATAAAAATATAAAACCTATTTATTTTTCGAGTTTGGAACCACTCTATAACGAAAGAAAGTAACGGCAAGAAAATATAAAGACCTGCAATTTTTAAAACTAACTTTACCCAAGGACCATCACCGTTTTTATGATGATCTACCTCATTTATGATTTGTTTTTCTAAATATTCTGTACCTATTTTTTTAACATAAGAAGCTTCCGCTTAAAGTAAATACACTATTGAATTCAACATAATCGTATAATTTTAATCAATTTGATGTTCCCTATATCGCAAAAATATACCTTTTTATTATTATTTATTTCTTTTTTTTTAAACTAATAATTCATATTCTTATTTATTGTTAATCAATAAATATTTTGTTTATCAACACTAATAAAATAACTACATTCTTGTAAACACCAAATACATTTACTTTTTGAATAGTTTTATTGAGCTTTTTTAGTTACAGCGAACACCGCTGTAACGAATTATGCTTCATAAGGAGCAATTCCTTACATTAAATTCCATAAATAAAAGAAAACATATTTAAGGAAAATATGCTAAGTCCCTACTAAAATAATGAAATTTCAAAGAGCAAATGTGCTAAGTCCAAAAAAGCCAATAAGTCCGCAAATGATTTATTTTAAAATCCTAGGACCAACGGTAATTTAAGAGGATGGACTAAAGAAAAGAACTGCATTTACAGATTTTTAAAAAGTCTACTAAAAAAATTAAACATTTTTTTTGTCTCTCCTGAATAATTTGAAAAAATGGACTTAGCACTTTTTCCGACTAAGGTAACGATATATACCAACATTTTCAGAAAGATTAGAAAAATCGAATGTATATGATAGCAAAATATACGAAGTAGCTCATAAATCTTTTAACACAGTAGGTAAACTTTTAACTAAAATGAAAGACAAAAAAAAAAGAAGATGGAAATGTCAAATATTGTTTATAAAATACCTTGTACCTAAGGGTAATGATAGTGGACAGTGTAATAAAATATTTATGTATATCACGGATGCTTTGGCACGGAAAGAGATAGATGAGTGCACGATCAACTGGATTGGGGCCATGTTGAGGCAGAGGAGAATTACCGCCTCTTGGGATGGCGCTAGTGTCAGCATCAATTCTGTCAAGGGTTGTCCACAAGCTGGGGTACTATTCTCTTTGCTATGGTGCCTTGTAATTGATGATCGTCTCCTTAAGCTCGAGGGAAATGTCCTGCGGGCCATTGGCTATGCGGGCGACCTAGCCATCGCACACTGGTTCATATTTTGAGAAGGCGGCCAAAAATATTTTTTTTTATGTTGTCCGATTTTGAAATTTTTTTATTCATGTGAAAGTAAATACTAGTGAACCTCGGGAGCCAAAAAATTTCAACCCTATTTCAACTATTTCATTGAGAACAGGGTGGTCCCAAGGGTTTTTATGTTTCTAAGAAGTGGTAACAAAAGATCATTTAAAAAAACTTCTATCAAGAGTATAAAAATGCATGCATTCATAATTTTACCTTCATTATTGTTTAAACAATGTCTAAGTTCAGTTATAAAGTTCTCGCAGATATGTATATATTTTCAACAGAAAGATGAAAAAGATTTTGTGTTACACATAATGAATAATCCATTCTTTAAATTATGCAACGAACAAGAAATCAAAATTCATAAGATAAAAATTAAAAATTTTTCATTTACATTAAGAAAACGGTACCTTAAATGTTCTAGAAACAAGAAAATTTTTTACTTACGCAACGAAAAATGGCTAACAAATGATCTGATTTTTAAGAAGCTGTCAATTACCGCTAAGGAAACTGAAAAAGTGGGTCGGCCCGCAAAACAAATTGACAATTGCAGTGAAAGATCACGAAGACGCAAGCTTGCAAATATCAATGAAGAAATTTCTCATAGTATGATAAAGGATTCATTTCTGCATCAAATTCAACCAACTCAAAATAAGAAAACAAAAATTGCAATAATTGAAAAAAAGGTGAAAGCGAGCCCTAAACGCACAAAGAGGATTTTAAAAAGTATGCCTACACCAACTGAAGAAATGAAATTTACTCCAGAAGAAGCATTTGCACTATTTTTGGATTTAAAACTGACAAAAAATCAGTATACAGAACTGCGAAAGCGAACCAATGAAAAAAATTGTGGAATCTTTCCAGCATATCGAGATTTAGTTTCTGTCAAAAAAGAGTGCTTACCTTCACAATAGGCTATTAGTGTAACTTCAAGTTCAGCAGAAGTAAAATTGCAGGTTCTTCTCGAACACACTGCAGAACGATTATGAAATACACTTGATGCTGACTGTTTAAAAAAACTTAAAAATTGCAGCATCACTTTGTTTTCTAAATGGGGATGTGATGGAAGCTCTGGTCAGAAACAATACAAGCAATGTAATTCAGAAAACTCATCTGATGCTAACTTATTCATGGTATCTTTCGTTCCATTACGTTTAAGAAAAACAGCAATGGATGTATGGAAAAATGAAATTCCCTCTTCAACAAAGTATTGCAGACCAATAAAGATGTCATAACTGAAGAAGTTCGAAAAATAAAAGATCAAATTAAAGAACTTCAACCGGCAATATTTAAATTTGATGACCAATGCATTGAAATTAATTTTCAAATGTTCCTTACAATGATCGATGGAAAAGATGCACAAGCATTAACCGAAACAAAGTCTTCGTCAAGCTGTACCATATGTCAAAAGACATCAAGTCAATTAAGCCAACCCCCATCACAACACAATAGTTTCAATGAAGCATCCCCTCTTCATACTAGAATTCGTTTCATGGAGCATATTCTTAAATTGGGTTATGATTTGGAATTTGGCCCGTTAGGCGAAACAGTGAGAAAAAACAAAGAAAATGTGGAAAAAAGGAAGCAAAGAAAAAAACAAATTCAAGAAAAATACCTTCACCTAGGCCTTATAATTGATCAGCCAAAACAAAGAGAAGGAAATTCAAATGATGGAAAAACTGCAAGGAGATTCTTTTCCGATCCAGAAACTGCAGCATCTATCACAGGAGTACACTTTGAATTAATAAGACGATTCCAGATCATTTTACAAGTTATATCATGTAGCAGAAAGATAAATGCAAAAAAATTTGGCCAGTATGCAAATGAAACAGCAATTCTTTATAACAAAAAATACTCTTGGAGACATATGCCAACCACAGTTCATAAAATTTTATACCATGGGGAACAAATAGTTCAACACAATATCCTACCAATTGGAGATCTATCTGAAGAAGCGCAAGAAAAAAGGAATAAAGACTACAGATTCTTCCGCGAGCATAATACAAGAAAAATGTCCAGATGTTGTACTAATGAAGATCTTATTACTATTTTGTTGTGCACATCAGATCCATATATGTCCAGTATTCGACAAAAATGGAAATCAACCTCAATCGAATTAGAGGAAGAAGCTAAACAACTTCTGGAAAATGAAACCCAAAGCTATTTAGAAGAAATTTTTACTAATATTGTTTAATTTAAAATTGTTTATAGATTATAATTTGTTTTTGATTTAAGTATATATTTGTATTAATATATAAAAATAAAATACACATACATCTCAAACCAAAAATAAAAGTTGAATTACCTAAAATGTTATCGATCGCCAAGAATGTTATTTGGGCATTTTTAAAAATATTCCTTTTCAGTTTTATCCTTATAACAACTCGTCTCGTCCCAAAAAAAGCCAACCTTTGGCCCCTGTGAATATTGGTACTAAAAAATTTACAGGGGCCAAATATTGGCATTTTCTGACAGGATCTAAGTTCGACAATAAAAAATAAGTATCAGTTGTAAAATACAAGAGAAATAATGATAAATTATAAAAAAACTCATATTTGAAATATTCAACTTTTACACCGAAACTCAACAAAAAAATGAAAATGCATTTTGAACTCCCCATAACTTTTGCTCCTATCAGTCGAATTTTACGTTTTATAGATCAAATTAAAGCCTAATATCGCACCTATCGAGCAAAAAAAAATACCGATCCAGTCAAAAGTTATGGAATTTTGACCGCCTTCTCGTAAAATTTCCCACTGTGCAATTACTGTTGTGATGCATGGTGCCATGAAAGGGGGCTGAATCCGTTCACGAGAAGGTATAACTACAGGCTTGGTAGGCTTTTAGTGAATAAGACGGAAATCGAGTACTCCAATGAAGTCAAGTACCTGTAAATTGTTCTGGGCAAACGGCTTAATTGGAACTCGCCCTTAAGAAGGCAGTTAGGGCCTTCTGGCCTGCAAGAGCTTCTATAGGAAGACCTGAGGCTTTGGCCCCAGTATGATTAAATGGCTGTACTTTATCATGATCAGGCCGATAATCACGTATGGATCCTTGGTATGATGGTCAAAGATCCAGCAGGTGTCTGCGGTCGGAAAGTGTAGTAGGCTGCAAAGATTGGTCTGTTTGGTCCTGACGGGGTGATACGCACATGTCCAACGGCCGCACTTGAGACTATCTTGGGCATTTTGCCATTACACATCCATATAAGGGAGACCGCGCTATCAAGCGTCCTTAGGATCCAGCTAACATCTCGACTGACAGATGGTGCCCACGGACACGTTGGTTGGATGAAATTAGCTCCTGGTCTATCGGTCTGGACTAGGGGATTGTGTACAATAGACCTGACTTGGTACAACGAAAAATTAACTAAAAACTAGGATAGCAGGAAATAAGTCAGATCAAAAATATAGAAATATTTCGTCGCAAAAAACAGCTTTATCAACTCATTGTGTTATTCTAAGCCATCATCCAGATTTTGAAATTACAACAGTTTTAAACACTGAAAATGATTATAAACGTAGATTTATATTAAAAATGTTACGAATTAAAAAAAGTACCAACAATGTCAAGAATTAATTTTAAATCAGAGATTGAAAATTTAGCACAAAAATATAGACATTTACAAAAGTAGAAGCGGAAGTTAAATATTTATTTATATTGTTATAGATCAAGTTTGAATTGAAAAATATTTTTGTATTAAATTTTTATAATTTGTCATACATTAATTGTTAAATTTGTTAAAAAATTGTGAAATTTTGTAAAATAAGAAAAAAAAAACCCTGAAGAAGGCTTTCAAAGAAGTGCCGAAATATTGGTTAAAATAAACGTGTTGCCAGTTGCCAAATTTATATTACGTATGGCAACTGTCATAGAGAGGAGATGTTAGAGGAGTGTAAAATTTGGATACGGTGCATCACAAGCAAACAAAAAGTCAATTTTGAATTTTGTGTAACTTACGGCTTTTTTGATTTCATATGACGATAATTTTCTTTAATTTTAGATTAAAAATGGTAAAACTAACAACTTGAAAATAGTTTGAACTTTTAATAATAATAGTCAAACTGATCGTGGAGTTCGGTCTTTTGGCAAAACAGTTTTAGCAACGAGTGTGGGTATGTTTAAAGGCAAAATTAAAGATCTTTTTTCTTTAATGTACTAATGTATACACTATCTTTGGAAAACCGTCAGAGGAAAAGAGTTTGGCCCGATTGAACAGGATGCAGCCGAGCTTTTACAGATGGAACTGGCAGTAAATCATAGAGCACATGTCTTTTGGACAATCTTAGCTGAAGTTTTGGAACCAGAGACTGAGCTCCAAAATACTAACGAGCGGTAACAACAAACGGTAGAGGCTTTGATATATTTCCATGAACCAGCCCTAGGGGTATACACTGATGGTTCGAGAAAGGGGGAAAGAGTTGGCGGAGGAACTGGGCGTAAAAGTTTCCTTTCGTCTGCCGGATGGATGTAGTGTCCTGCAGGCGGAAATCTCGGCTATAAGGCGGGCAGCCAACTGGCTAAAGTATTATAGCGTATCGGGAGATATACGTATATTTACTGATAGCAAGGCTGCCATTGCTTTTCTTGCGGGTGTCTACACGACATCTAGGTTAACTATAGAATGCCGGATGTAGTTGAATGCGATTGCTGAGCATTCAGGGGTAACGCTTATATGGATACCAGGGCACTCAGACTGCCTGGGAAACCAAACAGCAAATGGGCTGGCCAAGGAAGGTGGTCACATGGATGACACATTCATTGTTCAATTCATTGGCCTTCCAATGGCTCACTGTAAGTCGCTCATTCGGCGCGAGTATTATAGGATTGCGCAAGAGGGATGGACCTGTGAGTCCCCCTGCTCCATATCTAGGGCACTCTGACCTGGTTATGATGAACGGAGAACTCAATCTCTACTAAGGTTCAATAGGGGTCAGGACTGTGGTGTCGGTTGTGATTGGACACTGGCCTGTTGGGACTCGTGCTAGGAGAATGGATCTGGAATCAAATGACTACTGCAGAAGTTGTCATGATGAGGAGGAAGAGGAGACTGTACTTCACTTTCTCGGTCTATCGGGTCTGTTCTAGGTTTTGACTGGTTTTGAAAACGCAATTTTTTTTTGAATCTGCATAATTCATAAATTGGTGTTCCCAAATCCGCATGTTTTTGTGTATTCGAAGTTTGTGTTCGAAAAAATAATCTAAATGTCAAAAACAAAAAAAAAATAGCTTTTTATCAGCTGTTCAAAAAAAAATAAATTTTTTTTTATTGTATAAAAAATTATTCCTGTGTGTTTTCGAATATAAACAAAATTGTTAAAAAAAATAATGCTTGACTCCATGTTTGTTTTTTTACACAAGTGAGTTTAATAAAAACAACTTAAATTTTTGGATATGTTAAAAATTTTATTTTTATTAATATTTGTGTAAAGGAATATATATTTTTTTTATTAAATTGAATAAAAAAACATTTCAAACTAAAAACCTAAATTTTGTTTTTGTTAAAAATTTTATCACATATAAGAATAAAAGTCGATTCGTTTTACTTTCACCAACCCCTAACTGCTCTAATTGAAAACGAATAAAAACATGCGGATGTGAAATTCAGAACACCAAAAATGCTGAAGTAATCCACTTTCGAGTGGCTTCGGATTCTAAAACACACCTGTATGCCCTGGGTTACGGGGCAAAATACCTGGGAGAGCCGGTGATTTCCTGCTTGGAGGATCTATCTACAATAGAACTTAGATTCCTTCTTCTCTTCATTAGGAAGACGAATTGGCTCAACTCTGCAGTGACGCCATCTGAGTAACTGCTCTATGGGATGGGCATTGGCGCTGGGTATCACAAATGGACCGCTGAAGGACCCAAGTGAGCTGTCTCTTGATGGCTGCCCATTGAACCTAACCTAACCTAACTGTCAAAATAGCATTATCGATAACTTTTTGGCAACTAAACAATGTTGCCGTACCTTATACCAATTTTAATATTTATTAACCGTGCGGCCACACGATCAACTTTTTGTTGATAGTCTTTTACATATACTGTTTGTCAAAATTTACATAAATTGAAAGCTATGACGTAGGCTGCACGCAATTTTTAAGCAATTTACTTTCAAGATGCCATCAAGAAAACAATTTATACTGACAAACGAAAAATTTGCTCACTAAACTTCTAATCAGCTGTTAAATTGAGCGTAAAATTGCCAAACAAATGGATAGTTAAAATTGAGAGCAATCTCGTGATCAATTTAAAAAGTGTGATTGTGTTAGTGAAAAAAATGAGAGTGAGAGCAAATTGAAAGGAATTGAAAGACAAAAATTGATCGTGTGGCCTCCAAGTAACTGAAGTTGTATTGCCATCCGTAATCGACCCATTCGATTTCCAGAACATGGCCGATTATGAAAAAATATTCGTTTAATTCGAGTAGGTAATACTATCGTAGAAATTGTGTCAATCAGCCGGAAGTAAAAATAAGTAAGTCCCTAAAGATGTTTCCATTTCCGAAATTTGTATTCTTGCGGCTTTTAACTGCGAAGGTTCGATTATATATCTTTTATATTTTTTTTATAATAAATTATTCCCGAAGGATCATATCCCAAGGCCCAAATCATATTAACAATTGGGTTGCCAGTTTTTCTACCTGTAATTAAGAAACTAAATTTTCTTGTACATATGATTTATTTTTGAAAAATAAAAAAATTTCAAACTTAGAAAACAATATGAATTTGAAAATCAAACGGAGGCCGCCTTTGGTTTATTTCAAATAAAATTATTAAGGGCTTTTTGGTTTCAGCATTTGATGACAATGTAGTTACGGCCTTTTGAATTCCGTTAATAAAATCGTAATTTTTAAACATATCTAAGTAAAATTTCAGGGAAAGATGTATTTTTGTTATTTACATCATAATCAATCCAAAAACCCACTTTGAATTTTTTATTAGTTACGGCCTTTTTGATTTAAGAAAATGATTTGTTAGTGCTTAAAGTCTCAACATAGGTATTGGTTTTTTATCGTTCTTAACGTTCAACCAATTCTGTAGCCGTCAGAATATCGGCCTAAAAATCTTCATTCATACCACAGTCTACAAGAAATTAGAATATTGTTTGCTATGATCACCTAAATGTTCGACCCGCATATAAAAATCTTACACCAATCAAACAGTTTATCAGACCTTGAACGAAAATCATTTCATTTAAAAACTTTGACTCTCAAAGTTCTACCAGATCGTGTATGTGTTAACAACTGATATACATATGAAGTAATAATGTAATAATTCCACTTTGAAAATGGTTAAAACCAATATCCTTAATCGTTTAAGGATATCTACCATAAAATTTATTGTTTGAATAGAAATATTAATTCAGAACAGTTTGTTAGTTTAATTTATTTTAAAAAATATACGAAATAAATACCATCTACCATTTTATTATTATTTATAATTATTGTATTTTTTTTTTTTTTTTTTTTTTTTTTTTTTGTATTAATTAATTTCATCAAAACTACACATAAGTAGAGTTAATTAATTAAACAATTTTAAAACACATTTACAACCTTGTTTTATACACATACATACATAACTAGTTTTTAAATTTAATTAATAATTAATTACAAAATATAATGTTGCTTTTATTTTAAAGTTTATTTTAACTCTTAAATATTAAAATTGATTTCATTATTTCATAATTGGATTGAAAAATAATGATAATGTTTTTAAAATATGTTACATAATTTAAATAGTTCAATTTATTAATTTTCAAGGTCAACACCTTTTTATACTAAATTTTAAACTGCAGATATAAACTAGAGGTTTTTCTGATCTTTTTGTTGTTTTGCATTCAGTTTTTTGCATTTGCATTCGATAAATTTATAGTAAAAATTTAGAAAATTAAAACTTAAATAAAACAGGTAAAACTGCTATATTAATATTTTGCTAAGTGAAATAATAGGTTTATTACAATGATTTTTAAAACCATGCACACCTGATAAAAAGAGAATATTTAATCTTAATTTTTTTAACCTAACTTGTTTTTTATGGACCCTGTCATTCCAAACTCCTAAATTCGGGTAGACACTTGTATGGGGTCTACGTGAAATAATGAACCAATTTGGCTCATTTACAATATTAAATACTCTTAATTATTTAAAAATATCTGAGTAAAATTGGATTCTTCTAGCTCACATGGTGTAGGCGATAATGTGCCAACCCCATTATTATGGGAAGAAAATGTTGTTAATTGTCTATAATGCATTTATGACCGATTATGTTAATTTTCAATTCTAGTATTCTACTAAGTTTATTTAAGTTGAAAGTGCAAAAATAAAGTTCGTAGAATTAAGAAGACTATAAAAAAGTAAAGGTTTATGGTTAAAAGGGGGACTAATGGGAAAGTGAAGCGTTCACAGATCCACGTACTTTTTTACCCAGCCAATCCTTTACAAAAATAAACCTTACCCACTGTCCTTCACGGTGTCTCCTGTCACGCAAATATGCTTGGTGGCGATGTTTGCTTCCCCAAAACCAGGATCGGATGCTATAGCCTAATTCTCTGTACGTCTTAAATAACTCTTATTTCCGAAACCAGCGGCCCTTATCTCGAACTATTTTTTACAGAAAAGTGCAATAAAAAGTGAGAGATTTAAAAACGTTATTTTTAGGTACGTATGTAAAAACAATCAGTTTGAAAGCGAGTATGTTCACTTTGGAGAATGCTGCTTACATGGCGAAGACACGATGAAAATATTACCTCAAAAACCATGGTAGAATAAGTACAAGGTATAGTCATTAGAAATTCTGTTCTCAATTTTAAAACCCATATAACGGCGATCAAAAATCAAATATATAAATTTTATTTTTTGAAACATTTCTTAATATAAAAATTTTGTGACAACAAATTTTAACCAAAAATCTATTTCAAATAAACAAAATTGGTACTTATTACACTATGAAATAGACAATATAATTTTATATAAAAAAGTAAGTTGCAATATCTAAAAAAGCAAAATATGTTGAAATTTTAATATTTACAATAGCTGCGTTCGAGAACACAAAAGTTTTTACTATTTTTTACTGAACTTTACTGCATTTTACTAAATTGCGTTCGCGTACACAAAATACAGTAAATGAGAACACAAATTGAGAGCGTAAAGTGACAGTTCTTGACTGAGTACTTACAAATTTTTACTGCAGAAATTTTTGCAGTAAAATTTAGTAAAACAAAAAAACATATGTTTCAAAAGGTAAACAAACAAAAGTAGCAAACAAAAGGCATACAAAATGTGAAAAAATTGTTTAAAAAAAGAAAAGTTGAAATAAAACTAAAATAAAAACAAAAAATGAATAAATATTAATTAATTAAACTTGTTTGTGAAGATTTTATATGGCTAAATACCAACTTTTAAAACTTTGTTTAGTTATGTTAATTTTTTGGAGTTGTAAAAGTGTCAAGTACTCGGGTACTTAGAATAGCCCTTGTTTTTAAAGTTATCAATAGTAAAAAAAAAGTATTCGTGACCTATTGATCAAATTTAGCCGGACACAAATTAGCAAAATCAAATAAAATAAAAAACAAACAAATATGAAAGATTACATAAAATAATTTGTTTGTATTTTCCAAAAAATATTCGTGTTATAAAAAGTATTTAATCGAGTACCGATAAGAAAACGAGTTAAGTAGTCAAAAGTGTAAACATTTTTCAACACTTCAATTATTTGCCATCAGCTGTTGCCTTTATTTTACGAATTTTTACAAATTTTGCGTTCGCGTACTTTTTTGGACAACAGCTTTTTGTGAGAGCAAATTTTTAAGTTTACTCATTTACTGCATTTTACTGTAAAAGTACTCAAACGCACCTAATTAAGAAGTGTTTCGTTGTTTGACATTACATGGACCTACATGCTACTTATTAGGTGTGTTTGAGTACTTTTACAGTAAAATGCAGTAAATGAGTAAACTGAAAAATTTGCTCTCACAAAAAGCTGTTGTCCAAAAATGTACGCGAACGCAAAATTTTTAAAAATTCGTAAAATAAAGGCAACAGCTGATGGCAAATAATTGAAGTGTTGAAAAATGTTTACACTTTTGACTACTTAACTCGTTTTTTTATCGGTACTCGATTAAATACTTTTTATAACACGAATATTTTTGGAAAATACAAAAATTATTTAATGTAATCTTTCATATTTGTTTGTTTTTTATTTTATTTGATTTTGCTAATTTGTGTCCGGCTAAATTTGATCAATAGGTCACGAATACTTTTTTTTACTATTGATAACTTTAAAAACAAGGGCTGTTCTAAGTACCCGAGTACTTGACACTTTTACAACTCCAAAAAATTAAAATAACAAAGCAAAGTTTCAAAACTTGGTATTTAGCCATATAAATTCTTCACAAACAAGTTTAATTAATTAATATTAATTATTTTTTTGTTTTTATTTTAGTTTTATTTCAAGTTGTCTTTTTTAAACAATTTTTTTACAATTTGTATGCCTTTTGTTTGTTTACCTTTTGAAACATATGTTTTTTTGTTTTACTAAATTTTACTGCAAAAATTTCTGCAGTAAAAATTTGTAAGTACTCAGTCAATAACTGTCACTTTACGCTCTCAATTTGTGTTCTCATTTACTGTATTTTGTGCACGCGAACGCAATTTAGTAAAATGCAGTAAAGTTCAGTAAAAAATAGTAAAAACTTATGTGTTCTCGAACGCAGCTATTATTATACTATGCTTAAAACTTAAAACAAAGCAATGTGTGTTTTTAAGCCTGACAGAACTTACGAAAGGGTTCGTTGTCAAACGAACTGTCATTCTGTGCACTTTTTTAAATTTATGATCAGGGGGGCTACTCTTTATTGCGATGCGAAAGAAAATGGTAGCGAATCTAGTAATTGGTGCTCTTGAATGATTTTGAACATTTTTTCTATCAGAGGTGTTTTGGAAATCAAAAACGCAAAACGCAAGAATTTAAAAGTTGTTTTTTTAATAAGATTTCTGTAGTAAAAGAAATACAAATGAATACAATAGAAATATTTCTCTATTAAAAAGAATTCTTTAAGAAAATTATAAAAAATTGGATTAAGAATGTATTAAAAAGAACTTTAAAATTCTTGCGTTTTCGCAATTTTGTTTTTTAAATTTTCCAATTTAAAATTTTTTTACATATTTTGATATTTCATTACTGTCAGTCAATCAGAGCCATTTTTAATTTTTATTGCCAGTATTGCTTTATTTTCAAATAATTTTGAGAAAGTGATAGGTAGTAACAAGTTGGCATTTAACTTTCGCATCGAAAGTGTATTTGCATCGCAATAGTGAGTAGCCACCAGTATGCACTAACAATCATCATGAATAAATTCACGAAATTGACTTTGAGAATCACTCACCGATTCGTGTAACTTATAGACGACTTCGTGTTTTTTTGGCGCACGGCTTATTTCTGTCTTAACGAGCTTGTTAATAAACAAATAACACTACAGACTTTATTTTTTTCGAAAATTAAAATTAAATTGTTTGTGTTACTTTTGACAATTTTCAAGTTCTATTGGGGCTAGCTACGGGAAAGAGCTTTAGCAGTTTGAATTTTTTTAATAGCATATAACATTTTATATTTTGATCAGATAATTAATAAAAATTTATTAAACGTGCATGCATGCATTAGAATCGATGAAAACCCGATTGTTTTCTTATTGACATTGTACATTTCGATTTTTTTTTAACCAAATTGATCACATAAAATATGACAATTGTAAATTGGTATCAGCCCAATTATGAATAAAAATTCCCCAGGAGATTTTCCCTTTATCCATTTTTACAATTGAATTTACATAGGAAAAATGGGAGAAGGGAGAAAACTCCCGGGGAATTTTTTATTCATATTTTGGTTGTATATTTCTGCAAATATTGAGAAATTCTTATGTAAGGTAAGCTAGAAAAGGTTGTGATCTAAGTTATTATCCACTCGACGTAATTGTAAAGGACTATTATGATTACTTTACTGATCAATCCAGGGATCCTGAAATAAGTGGATGTATGAAAACACCACCACAAAAAAAGCAACACAATTAAAAAGTACGATTATCTTGTCCCGTTTATATACTTCCTCTCATTTACCTGCTTATTCCTATAACTAAGCTCATTAAGCTTTCCGTGTAAGTGTCGACCCAACCTTCCCTCCCTCTGCATATCTAGTCTCGGACTGAGACAGACAATCAACACAATTATAAATAAAAATTCCCAAGGAGTTTTTTCCCTTTTCCTATTTTTACCATTGAAAAGTTGGAGAAGGGGAAAAACTTCCAGGGAGCTTTTATTTATAGTTAGTTTAAATATGTTCTAGCGTTGGTGTAAAAACCTATATTACAATTTTACTATATAATCAATTTTCACAATGGGTTGTAAAATTTTAAAATATGTAGCCAAAAATCCACCGTATACTTAAACTTTAATATCTAATCTTTATGTTGTTTTAAACTTAAATGAAACAAATTTGAAAAATATGTCATTACGTGGATATAGTTTAGTAAGACAAATGATAATAATTCCACAACTTTCCTTCTTTTAATAATATCTGATATAGATGTTCCGAATATAGCGAGTCTACATAATAGGAAAAAAAAACAAAAATTTTAATAACAAATTGTTTAAAAATCGTTTTCATTTGTATGTATATTAATACTAATATAATAATAATTCATTAATAATATGTATAATTTTGTTTTGTCATTTAAAATTATTTTGTATTTGCTAAATAAAGTGTTGGGAACATGTGTAAAGATTGCAAAAATATGAGGATTTTTTTTAAATAACATTTTATATTATAAAAAAAAATACATTGTAAAGATCAATAATAATTTGAATATTTTTGATTACTCTTTTGAATTTAAATCAATACGAAAATAATAATAAAAAAAAAATTAAGCCATTAGATATCATTGAAATAAATCAAAGGATTGCAAATTATTATTATTGTTGTTGTTGTTATTATTGCTAACAAATCCCTTTTGAGGTTGCATCATCATATTATTCACTTGATTAAAATTAGCAAATTGTGATTGTTGCTGTTGTGGCTGTGATGGAATGTTAGGTGATGTTGTATTAAAGAATGTGGGGGCGCCACTAACTAACGCAGCACTACCCAAACCCGGAGAAATGCGTTGTGTAGTCGTTTGGGCACCAAATGCAGCAAAATTTCCCATTACAGGCGTTTGTATAGACAGTGGAACTTGTTGGGAATTTGTGATTTGTGTCACATTGGGACTTTGCACTTTGAGCGCATTCATTGAGGGTGCCGGGGAATTTGTTTTATTTGCCTTGCTCGATAATAAATTGTCTAAGTCAAGTTTCAAATTACCCGCCTTTAAATTATCGGCCCAGGTAGCTCCGACTTGTGATTGCGCACTATTGTTGTTATTTGTTAATGTATTTCCATCGCCGGTTATCATTGATGATTGTTGTAAATTATTGTTATTGTTAGCACTAACGGGTTGTAGTAGAGTATTGCCCGTTTTGGTAATTGGTGGAAGTATATTGTCTAAAAATAGTTGGAAGAAAACCATACAGAAATTAAAAATAAAATTATAAACAATAAGAATGATGTAGAGAATAGAAATACATATGTACTAAAATAAAAAATAATAGTTCTTTTGCATAACAGTAGTATTTAGGCAGAATGAAGTGATTTTCTAAAGATGCTACAAATACAATTGACAAGCTCTACGAAAAACACACATACATACATATAGCAAAATATTTAGATAAAGCTTAGAACACAAGAATTTTTGGTTTAAAGGTGCTAATGCATTGTTTTAATAAAGGAATTTCATATAAAGGAAAGACTCTTCAACTACTAATTTGATATAGTGATGTTTTTAAGTGTGCTGTTGGTTTAAGACTTTCCTTTTTTTACATATTAATATTACGTGTGCTCTTTTTAAGCATTTATTTTGTTCAAGTTTACCTAATAGGTCCGCGGTGGTACTATTCCCGGTATGTTGAGAAATGCTTTTTTGTTTGTGTATGTTTTTGGTATAAGCAAAAAATAAAAATTAATAATGTAATTAATAAATCAATAAATAAATGTTTTAAAAATTATTTTTTTTTTGTTGTATGTTAAAATATTTATTTAAAAATTTGTATTGTCACTGAGAGAGAAAAACAAAATTTGATGTCAAATATCCAATTCACAAGAATTTACTTACAATAAAAGCAGCAATTCAAAACTTTATATGATTTTACTTTATTAAGCCCATTTGACAAAATAAAAAACCGCAACAATCTAAAATCAAACTTATTGGTCGATGAGAGATGGCAACACACAATTCTCTACAATGTGTGTCCGATTTGCCGATCGCAGATTTAAAGCAACGACCCAGCGGGAAAACTCAGAAGACCTTCTTACTTTAGGCCTTATTAAAGGCCTGCTTAAAATTTTTTTGATTCTATACCATTCTTAGTTCGACAGATTAGGGATAAAACCCGTCGCGTATGAGGAAGACGTGGCGGTCACGGTCATGGTAAAATCTGGACACGTTATCCCGTTGTATATAATCTGAATTGTAGATCCTAAGCTCCTGAAGCACCTCCTGTGGACTTGGTGTCAATCCACGTAAAACTGAGTTGGTAATCTTCACCAGGAAGTCCAAGGTTGGTAACTTTAGACTTCCTACGTTAAATGGCACGGAGCTGATAATCTCGGACAGTGCTAAAAATCTGGGCGTAATTCTCGATAGTAAACTATCTTGGGAACTCAACGTTCGTTCGAGGGTTCATAGGGCCATTGTGGCTATATACACCTGCAGGAGCTCCGTAGGCAGGAACTGGGGCCAAGGCCCCAGTGATGTGAATTAATTTTTGTGGCGGTGGTAAAACCGATCCTCTTCTATGGGGTCATAGAATGGTGTCCTGCCGTAGAAAAGGGACGGCACTGCATGATGCTTGAGAAAGTATATAGGTTAGTCGCGTTGATTATCACCGACGAAGGCGCTGTTTGCTATGCTGAACTGGCTGCCAGTTGACATCATGGCCGAACAGCTGGTCCTAACTTCCGCGAATAGGCTAGGGGCGGTAGGCATATGGTCTACGCGGGACTACGGTCAAGCCAGGATCGCGCTACGCGCATCATATGACCTGGCGGGACTGGACTATTGCACTCCGGAACCCTTTTTTGGAGCTTTGTTCACAGTTCATCATGGCAAAGGTGATGAGCTGTTTGATAACACGCAATCTCTGGAATCGGCCCTAAGGGTCTATACTAATGGTTCCAAGATGGGCAGTAGAGTAGGTGAAAGTTTCTTCATCGAGGAATTAGGCATAAGGACCTCTTTTAGGCTGCCAGATGGCAGTAGTGTGCCGCAGGCGGAAATCTCTGCCATAAGGAGGGCGGCAAACGGGCTGAGGTACTATCGTTTATCGAGGGATATATGTATATTAACGGACAGCAAGGCTGCCATTGCAGCTTTGGCTGGTCTCTGAACGAGGACGCGGAACATTCCAGGGAAACGCTGGTATGTGTACCAGGGCACAGTGGATGCCAATGGCTCGCTGCAAGACTCACATACGTTGACGGGCTGTGTACACCAAAAAAAATCTTGAAAAGTACGCAACATAGAAAAATATTTTTTTTGGTGATTTTAAATAAGAGTTTTTGTAATAATATAGACAAAATTGAGATGTATTTTCTTTTATCAAAACAGAGATATAGCGTGCAGAAACATTTTCATGCGTCTGCCCGACTTTAAATGTGAGCCACTGTACATTGTAACCAATGAATGAAAAAAAATTAAATATTTAGGTTGAAATAACCCTATGAAGAAAACTCCCACCCCTTCTCATTTTGGTGACTCCCCTAAACAAACAGAAGGTAAGGGTGTGCATCCTAGCCCGTACCCAGAATAAAAGAATCTAACTCTTATTTTCTTTAACTGTCTTTCAACCTCCCATTTGCAAAAGATTCTCAATTTCTTTTACCAATAAGAAAAAGAGATACTTAAAGCAAATTTAAAGCAAAATTAAATATATCATAAGGAGTGAGTCGTATAGAAGGGCTCAGGAGAGATGACAGGGGAGCACACCTGCTCGATGGCCAAGACTTTATGGCCTGGCTACGACGCGGCTAGAACGCGCATGCTACTTGGTCGCGGAAGGACCGGATAAGGAGAGTTTTATCGGTCATTACGGGACACTGCGTGATAGGGACTCAAGCGCGGAAAATGGGTCTTGATGACAATGACTACTGTTATCATGATGAGGAGGAGGAGACGGTGTTTCACTTTCTCTGCCAATGCCCCGGTCTATTGGGTTTAGGCATTACGGGAGACCGGAGCTGCCGTGTCTGGACGATATGTTCAATGTGGGACTGGAATCGATAGCTCTGTTCTGCAGAGAGTCGTTTTGATTCGAGTCTGCAGTAACTTCTGTAGAATCGTCTGGTGAATACTGGCTGACCCGTGTCACTGGCTAAGGGTATCACAAAGGGACCCAAGTAAGGTGTCCTCGTGTCGGCTGTCCATTGAACCTAACCTAACCTACCATTTTTATCTAACTGCTAAAAAATGCCTCATATTAGGCCTCGGCTCTTTCGTAAGATACAGATTCTATGAGAAGAGAAAGAGTTGAATTTTTTGTTTTTTGCCAAAGAAGTAAAATAATTATTTTTTTATCCAGTTGCCCTTCTTATGTGCCTGCGAAAGAAGCGAGAGCGGAAGGCCTACTCCGCAATGACGTGTGTAAGAAAGATATGGGTATGGAATGGAGCGAGCAGGCCTTGTACATCCAAAAGAATGAGAACAGAGGCCTTCTATCCCCGCTAGGGATAGTCGAACACATGTGTATTTTATAGTAATGTGAGTGCTTTTTTAACTGTATATTAAGAAAAAAACTGATTGTAAATTAAAAAAAAACTGCACATAAAACTAGTCAAAAAAAGTAGATAATTAATTAAATTTTTTTTTTTTGGCATACGATTAATACTAAAATAAATATATTATATTATTAACGAAATTAGTAGGCTAGAATTGTTGGTCTAAATTGTACGTTTCTACAAACCTTTTGCGTTGTTAAACGGAGTATTTGACAAAAGATAAAAACATGTTTGTAGAAAAATCAAAATGTTGAATATTTTCCTGTTTGCGCTGACTACACCATTTTTCATTGAAATTGAGAAAATTCCAAATGAAAACGAGAATTTCAATTTGAAATTGAGAAAATTCCAATTGAAATTGAGAATATCAATTTGAAATTGAGAAAATTCCAATTGAAATTGAAAATATCATTTTTAAATTGAGAAAATTCCAATTGAAATTGAGAATATCAATTTTAAATTGAGAAAATTCCAATTGAAATTGAGAATATCAATTTGAAATTGAGAAAATTCCAATTGAAATTGAGAATATCAATTTGAAATTGAGAAAATTCCAATTGAAATTGAGAATATCAATTTGAAATTGAGAAAATTCCAATTGAAATTGAGAATATCAATTTGAAATTGAGAAAATTCCAAATGAAGTTGAGAAAATTTCAAATGAAATTGGGAAATTTTAATTTGAAATTGAGAAAATTCCAAATGAAATTTAGAAAAATCCAAATGAAATAGAGAAATTTTAATTTTAAATTGATAAAACTGAATTAAATGATTATTATATTCATACAACAAACATAAGGATGAATAAATGAAAATAAATACAAATTGCAGTTTGATTGTCCTACAGGCATATCTTCCAGATCCAGAGCAGATTGATCAAACGTTTCAATGGGGTTTAGCATCGGTGAATAGGGGCTCAATCGCAGGAGTGTAGCTGGAGTGTATGAATGAATGAAGATGAATGTACCAAACGTTATTCCCCCAATTGAGTAGAAGATCAGACTTGACTTTTTAGAAGAGCTGATTAAGGCTTCTAAGACATGTATAACTACTGGATATTGTAGTATATACTACGCTACTTCAACGTTTGACTTATCTGCTCTGGATCTGGAAGATATGCCTGTAGGACAATAATACTGCGATTTGTATTTATTTTCATTTTCTCCATCATTATGTTTGTTATGTACGTTCGTTGTATGAATATTAAAAAAATTATATAATTCAATTTTATAAATTAAAATTTCTTAATTTCATTTGGAATTTTCTCAATTTCAAATTAAAATTTCCCAATTTCATTTGGAATTTTCTCAATTTCAAATTTAAATTCTCAATTTCATTTGGAATTTTCTCAATTTCAAATTGATATTCTCAATTTCAATTGGAATTTTCTCAATTTCAAATCGATATTCTCAATTTCAATTGGAATTTTCTCAATTTCAAATTGATAATCTCAATTTCAATTGGAATTTTCTCAGTTTCAAATTGATATTCTCAATTTCAATTGGAATTTTCTTAATTTCAAATTGAAATTCTCATTTTCATTTTGAATTTTCTCAATTTCATCTGGAATTTTCTCATTTACAATGAAAAATGGTGTAGTGTTAAATTTAATCATTAAGGCTTGCCACTGTTATACGAGTATGTGCTTAGCAACTTAGGTAAGATTATGACATATGAAATAAAATAACTTAATTTAAAGTAAAAAAATGTTCATGTAAAAACTGCACAATTTACCAAAAAAAAAACTTATTTTTTAAACAAAAAAAGAAATGCAGATAAACCTACACATTTGTAAACGCTGCTCAAGCAAAAAGCGTAACACTACCTGCTTCTACGACTGCTCATTCGAGACTGAATTGTGTTCTTCCGTACGTGTGTTTAATACGTGAACATAAGAGAATAACAAAGCGCGCATGGGTGGCATTTTGCCTATCTATGACTTAAAGGCACAATTAAGGAAAAAAAATTTACACAATAAAAAAAGTTTATACGCTACCGCCAGAGGACCGTTAACGGAAATAAGTTTGGCTCAGATGGAACAGGCTGCAGCCGAGCTTTTACAGATGGAGTTGGCTGTAAGTCCTAAATAACTTGTCTTTGGGTCAAATTTAGCTGAAGTTTTGGAACAAGAGACTGAGCTTCAAAATATTAACGACAATAAACGGGAGATCCTTTGATATATCTCTTAAATAGCGTCTAATAAATGCCACGTTTACCGCTTCCTCTTGGTCTTCGAAAAATATATTTACAGAACTTATCACATTTTTTTAATTTTATTTTACTTTTTATTCACTTTGAATAACTTTTTTGTTCGTTTTTTTCAATTTGTTGTATTTATTTTTGGTTGCCAAACTGTCAAAATATTATTATCGATAACTCTTTGGCAACTAAACAATGTTGCCGCCTAAATTCCAATTTAAATGTCAGTTGCGTGGTCAAAAACCAAAAGTTGTGTTGCCATCCGTAATCGACCCATTAATCGCCTTGTGGACTCATTATACATCCTCCTTTAAATAAAAGTATAGTGCATATTCCGAACCTCTGTACTGCCTGTTTTTCAAAATAAAGTGAAAATTTTCGCTTGGGAATTTATATTGAAACAACAATAAAAAACTCAAATTTGTTTTCATTTTCAATATAAATTTCAAAACGAAAAGTTTTAGTTTGAAAATAGGCAGTTTATGAAATCAAAAATTTAAGTTTGTGTATTGCATTATCACTAACTTTAACACTTTTAATGCACTTTTTTATCTACATTAATTTCTTAACCAACTAGTGCATTAATACTTAAATACCGTTAAGGCCCTTTGATCCAGTGGCAAAGAAGAACGACTGAATTTAAATATTAATGCACTACTTTGTTAAGAAATTAATGCAGTGTAAAAAATAGTGCATTAAAAGTAGTGCAAATCCCTTAGATCGGACTAGAATTAATCTAGGATTAACCATTATTAAACTCGAAATAATATGAAATATAAATATGCTGAAATATCAATTGAAATAAAATTAGAGCCGTACTAAAGCTGAACTTAAACAAAAATCAACAAATTAACAATAAAAGGATCACGGCTGTAATAGACGAACTTAAACTGAACTAGAGCAGATAACCTAGAACTGAATTTGAAATTAACTTAACTGGAACAATACTTGAATCCATTCTGATTCAATACTAGAACTGAAGTAAAAAGCTAAACTAGAAATTAATCCTTAATAAACTAAAACTGTCTTGGGACTGAACTAGAACTGGCTTAGAACTAGAATTGAGACTAGAATTGAACAAACCTTAAATGAAGTAGAACTGCATTGGAACTGAGCTAGATCTGACCTAAAACTGAACTGCAACTAAATTAGAACTGAACATTTCGAACGGTTTAAAACTGTTCCGATTCATAGAACTATTTCAAACATTTCTTTTAAATGTATTTGTAAAAACGAAAACGAATTTTTTTCTTATGTATTTATATTTTTATGTTTTTATATTTCCTTTTTGCATAAAATTAGTACTCATTTCAAATTTTTTCATTCAACACAAAATTGAAATTTTATTTCAAATATTTTGGAAAAAGAAGCTTAAAAGTAGATTTAATTTAATCAATAATCACAAGCACATTTTAGACCTCCTTGTCCCCTGGATGCATTATTTTGTAACATGTATTCAGAATTTGTGAGGCCAATTCACGACATTCTTCCGAAGTTTCGCCGCCGACCAAAGGTGATTTTATAAAATCTTCTAGCCAATATCTTAATTCCAAAATATGATCGCTGAATTGTTCTATTAACACATACTCTGGCGTTGTAACTAAAGTAATACCCAATAGTTCTAGACAAGATAAACGCACACGAGATTCTGCGCTAAAGCGTACAAATGAACACAAATCGAAAATTTCTCTTGCCATTGTGGGAAGAATGGGACAATTAAGGGCTGCCATAACAATAATGGAGAGCGTATGTAGAAAATTTACCAGCAGCATTGTATCTATATCATGAGCTATGCGATCATATTTAACATACAACATTTGTTTGGTGCGTTCTCCTCTCACGAGTGAGAAGAAAAACGTACCTACGACCGGATGAAAGCGACTGGGTTTCGGAATTTGAGAAGTTTTATTTTTTGTGAAATATCTTTTAGTTTTATCACGCAATCTCAAACGTATAGTTTGTTGAACCAATCCTGAATGCTTTTGCTGTTCATTGTCGAAATGAAATTTACGCAATTTTGTTATACTATTCGTGACAGCATTTATATTGGATTCATCTTTTTCTATAGATCCCGTCAGTTCTTTTACAGTGCCAGCTAAAATTTGTAACATTAAAATGCGCAGATTGGCATTGTAACAAGAGTTATCCGTATGAAACTGTCGACATACGTATTCAGCGCATTCTGCCGGATGAGCAGCACAGATGGCTACACAGCATTGGAACTTTGTTTCCTCAAAGTTCTCATAATAAAATTGCATATCCAATGTAAGAAATAATTGCATTAAATCCACTGCCAAGCGAGAATCAGATCTTGGCAATTGAGATCGTATTAAATTTTCTGCCGTTGAAATTGCGGCCTCAAAATATTCAAAGTTTTCACATTTAGTTGAAAGCAAGGTCAACAAGTCCAATAAAAATTTAGGACTTTTATCTAAAATTTGTGAAGTATCATTTGACATATCGTAGGGTTTTAAGTCGTCATCGTCATCTGAATCTAATTCCATTTTTGGAGATTTGGGGGGAGGTGGTGTTATGGGATAATTATCCATATCATTATTGTCTTCTTTTACATTTTTATAAACTGTCATATTCTTAGAGAATGTGATTGTTGTATAAGGGTTTGCTTGGCTCATAAAATTTTCCAATAAAAATTCCAGGTTTTTGAGATCTCTACTTTCTAAGAGTTCCTTTTTTAATTTAATACTTTTAGTTAAATTATCAATTTCTTTCAAGATGTTTCCTTTAGGTGTCTCTAAAATACCACTATAATCAAATTTTAATTGCTCCTCTTCCTGAGCATTGGGCCCAGCGATGAAATTAAAAATTAATTCTACAGTTTTCATGCCAATATGCCTTTGCAGGGAGTCCGAACATTCTAAATGATGACGCAAACCTTCGTGCATTAAACGTTTAAAATCAAAATTTTCTTGTCGTTTATTTGTATGATTTGAACAGTAATAAAACTTCGCCGTTATAATTAAAAGTTTAGAAATATTTAAGTGCTCATTTTGTGATAGTTTTTGTAAACACATCCTTTTAGACCATGTACTTAAAAGATTCTCAAAAAGTTGTCTTAACATATTATCGTCCACTAAAGAAATATAACGTACTAAGCCAATCAAAGCTGTTTCCTCTGATGGTATTCTGTGCACAGCTAATTTGTGCAAAAAACAAAATTTCCAGTGGTCATTCTGTTTTAAACAATCCCCCAATAATTGGTGAATATTCAGAGAGCCCTTAAGCATACATAAGGCCAAACGGTAAATGGAGGTATTGTTATCATCCATTAAATGAAATATTTGTCTTATATATTTCCTTGCTAAAGGGATATGACAAAATTCTTGTAAAATTTCTAAGAATTTATACAATCTTGATTCTATGTCCATGTTATTGCAAAAATCCAGTACTAAACGACTTAATAAATCCGATAGAAATTTTAAATCAAAATGTCTATTATCTTTGTCATCACAATGTATCAAAAACCACATGGCTTTCAGAAGATGTTGCAATATTTTCTTAGAATAATTATTGACTAGGAAGTTGTCTTTAACATTTCCCATTAGAGAATTAGCTAAGCGATTTGGTAAAGACATAAGAAGTTGTATGAATTCCTTGATTTTAGCACTAAATTGTTCAATTTTTGGTTCGGGTAGAGTATTAATTGTAGCTTCAAATTGCCGCTGTAGTTTTGCCTTTTCCTTGCATATTTGCAAAAAGGTTATCGCTAATAAATTATCATCTTCTAATAAAAATTCGAATACAGTCATTATGCTTTGGGGAGATTGGGGTAATTTGTTCAGTAAACAAGACCACGATTCCATTATGAAATCAAAATTGTAATCGATTTTAAAAACATTTAAAATGATCTTTTCCTGTACACCCAAAGTCTTTCCTGGCCAATCGGTTGAAAATAATTGGCTAACAGACTGTAAGAGGTCAGCAAATTCTTGAGTAGCTATTAAATGCCAAGGCACTTTATCCTTATCCAAGTTGCATATTTTTTCTGATGTTGTAAATCCTGGAAGACAATCTTTAAGCCACAGTTGTTCCAAAGTTTCTTGAACATTCTCCACATCCTGGCTAGATTGTACAGTTTTAATTGCTTTTAATTGGTGTATGACATTTTGTATTTCATTCCTTAAGATTTCGGGAAATTTGTCATCACAGTTTCCATCATCATCGGCTGAAAGTGAAAAATTGAAGTATTCCAATTGGCATTTGTTTCCATTAAATTAATGTTTTGTTTTATTTCTTAATTATAGCGAAACAAGTTTAATGTTCAAATAAATTCTACGAAAATAGGTGTAAACTTGAATACGGTTGGATTTTCAAGTTTCAAATACTACCACATTATTTTAAAATTTCATTTTATGGTTATTAAACATGCACCTTATCGCCTTTTTTAACTTCCACGGCTAAATACAATTAATTTAATATTTTATATAGAAATTTAAGTTCGAATTTACCCATCTTTTTCTTATACAACCCTGAAATTTTCATACTTTCGTTTAGGAAATATGTATATTACAAAGTTTACATAAAACAAAAACATTGCATTCATGTTGTTATTTTTAATAACTAAAAACTAGGTTTAAACTACAAGAAAATTAAACAAAAAAAAAAAAAAATATTACACTTATAAAACTTACCCATTGGCATACTTTGATGTATCGATAAGTCTCCTAGACCAGCCAGAAGATCTGTAGCTGTGGTAGCACCCAAACTTGCTGACGAATTTGTGGCATTATTAACAACAGCAGGTGACGAGTTAAACAAATCAAATGCATCATTAGCCGGTGTAGCAGTTGTCAACAAATTGCCCTCCAGGCCACCCAAACTAGAAGTTAGGGCCGCACTATTGCTAGAGCTGGTACTACCTTGGAATGCAGAGAAATCAGCAAAATCATCGCTTGTAGAGGAATTAATGGCTGTTAAACTAGCCGAGGGAGGTTCAGCAGAATCACTACCACCGAAAGCCGAGGCGAAATCACCAAATTCATTTTGCTGCTTCTCAACTGCTCTTGGATTAAAATCATCTAAATCATCATTGATAATAGCAGCACTATTAAGAGTCTGTTCATTCTTGGGCGAACAAGTTTTAAATAGACCATCGAGTGCATTATTGTTATTTGCATTATTGGTTGTGGTATTTGTTTTATTGCTTTCTTGTGAGGATGATATGCCCATGTTATTGTTATTAATCGGGGAGTAGCCGATTAAATCATTATTACCTTCAACGGGTGTATCACGATGAGTAGGAGAGTGAATGCCAGCCGCATTAGAGGAAGCAGTCGCGGATTTTTTACCAAAGTTTGCAGCAGCACCCATATCTATTTTTTTATTGCCCACCGGAGTTTTAGCTGGTTGTTTTGTAACTAGACCCGATGTAGTTGTTGAAGATGCTGATTTAGGACGAATGTTCATATTTAAATTGCTAGCTGGTTTGACTTCTGTCGCAATGTCAGCTGGACTGGCGCGATCATTATAACGATAGTTTCTTCTGAAATGTTTAATAAATTTAATTTTTAAAATTATAAAGTATTTGAAGGAAACATGTTAAATATTAACCTAGGACTTGGCGAATCACTATCGGAGAATTCCTTTTCACCTTCATAATGAGCATCGTCATCTTCATAGCGATCTGCTGAACGTGAATCGGAGTCTATTAAGAAAATTAATATAAATTTTTAGAATTAACAAAAAAAAAAATCTAGTCAAGTAATGAACTTTACTTACACCAATTATCACCATGGTCACTACGTGAAGTTCTCCAGCCACCATCATTGTAACCACCGCCACTATAACCACCGCTGCGCATACCCATGGCATCACTGCTCATGCCAATATATTTGTCCTTATTTTTTTTTGCCTTTTTACGTTCCTCACGTAAGCGATCGTCATCTTGTATAAAGTCTATAAGTTCTCTTACCTTTAAGAGGAAAATAAAAATATTAAAATTATTTTATTTACATATTTTTTATTTGAAATACCTTATGTCTAACATTAATGCCCTGATCCTTGCCACCTTCATCCGTAAAGGTGTAATTTTCCAATGAACGTAAATCGTAAATGTGTTCTCTTGACGAAGTGACAACACGTTCAGAACCATTGCGTACCAAATAATTCAACAATAATAAGCTCTAAATAATTAAAAATGATTTAACAATAAAATATATGTAGAAAATACTTTAAATTCAAATAATACTTTATATGTTCTACGCCAATTGGTTTTGTTGTCTGTTAACATACGTTTCCATAACATTGACATTACTTCGGGAAATGTTTCATATGAAAATGTTGAATGAGCCAATTCTTGCATTAAAGGCCCCGTTGGACCCCAGGGATCATCATTGGTCGCTTCTCTTACTTTGCCTTCGATTTCTGTGTAGTTCATAACCACATTTGTGCTGTTAGATAAAATAAAAATAATTTAAGACTTATTAATGATTTTTTTTTTTAATTTTAACCTTCATATTATAAATTTGTATTCAGTTTATTTTCCAAAAAAATTGATTGATTATTGTTCACATGTTTCATTAATTAATTTTTTCTAATTTTGGAATTTTCCGGGTACTAACAGCCAGTTAATCAATGTCGAACAATTTTTTTAAGAAAAATATAAATTTTTTGAATAAATTTTATTTTCAGAGCTGAATTTTAAAACATATTTACCCTTATTCCATTTAGCGTCGCCAATATGAAACGATGTCGTTTCGTGTCGATTGTTGTAAATCGGTATGCCCATTGTCATTATCAAGTTTTATCGACAAGCATCGATTTAAATTGACTCTGATTTTGTCATCAGTCTTTTTGGTGTCGAGACAGTTTTATTCCTTTTTTAATTTTTCAATAAAATTGTAAAAATTCGCGAAAGTTTTTAATATTTCAAACAAGCCATAGAATTGATTAAAAGTCCCTAAAACTATAAGGAATGGCTAAATTCGCGAATTTTAGCCATGTTTGCGATAGAAGCAATTTTTCCTGTAAGTTTTCAGGTTCTTTGCAGCTAATTTCGCAATTTTTATCGAATTTTTGCCATTTCTTATGGTTTTTCGGACTTTTGATCAATTTTATGGCTTGTTTGAAATATTAAAAATGTTCGCGGATTTTCGCGTAGCTTTATTTTGGCAATCGTCGCCGTTGTAAAGATACAGACAGGGCACTATTAACACTGTCCATTTATACGGGGCGCAAATTGCAAGGGTGAATTTTTAGAATAAATCAAGCTACCCTTATTGTTAGCACAACATTTTTAAGAAACGAACATCAAATTGCATTATTTTATTAAATACTGAAAAAAAACAAACCAACTGTCTTAATTATTAGAGACGTGCTTTAAAAATCAATAAACAATTGACATTGTTACGTTGCTGTTATAGAATACAAGATTTGCACGAATTGATGACGACGTCGATAAAAATTTATGTTGATATTAAATTGATGATCACGACGACGCTAAATGGAATTAGGGCGATTATTGTAATTAAAGATATCGGCTTTTTGAAAATACAAGGTGGGGCAAATGTTTTTTTAATGCATTTAATCCATTAGAATTTAATTAAGAAAATGATATCGGCCATGTGAACTCCGCCAAATTCGGATGACAGGTTCTCGCATTCCTATAAAAAATCTTGAATGGTCAAAAATTATATTCTGCGTTTGTTTGCTTCACAAATGTCAAAACCGAATTATTATTTGGCGCCATTTGCAAAAGTTATAGCGTTTTCCAATACGGTGATTACTTTTGCCTTGTATAAAAAAAAAAAAAAATTATTATTCCGAGAATTAAATGTAGTTTGTTTGAGAGAACGTTTATTGTTAGGGTGGCAAGAAGCTGGAATTTTTTGCCTGTTGAGCTTCGTATTTTTTCACATTCTAACAATGCGTTTCGTTTGAAACTTTTAATTCACTTTTCTTCTGTATAGTTTGGTATGGGTTATGGCGAAGTTTTCTTTATAATATTTAGCTTTCTGGGATTTTTCCGATATGTTCGTTGGTATTTGGCTTTTGTGATGCTATTATAACATTGGACTAATTTTGTTATGTTTTGTTACTTTCATTCCTTGGGCTGGGGAGCCAATTATTAAACTTATCTTTTTGAATATAGTAGTGTTTTGAATAATTTTTTTTATTTTCATATTATTCAGGTTATTTTCTGCATTGTAATGTAAATTTATTGGCCTAATTAGGCTTGTTATATTACTGGTTGATTTAAATAAATAAATAAATAAATAAATAATTGGACAAAAAGGTAAAGAATTTATAAGCGCTTTTTGACCAAAAGAAGTGAAGTAGATAATTAAAGCAATAATAATTCAGTGATGGACTTTATTTCCAAATATTGTAAAAAAGATCGTGAATTTAGGATTTTGAAACATTTTGTTTTAAATAAATCTCTATTCATCTTATTATGAAATATTTGTTTTAAATCCTTTTGATTTCTCCCAAAAGTTTTAAAAAATATCTTCCTACTTTAACTAAATACTGAACGATTTGAGAATATCTAATAAGCTTAAAATCTGTCAATTTTTTTTTTTCCTTTTTCTAAAAACTTTGACTTTATTATTCATTAAGAGTTGACGAAAATTTTAAGAAATTTAAAACAAAATGTTAAATACTTCTGTTGAACTGAAATTTAGGCATTTCACTCTTTAAAATACTTAAGACAGTAAGAGAATTAATCAGCCTTATTACGGTTGTCGTTGTTGTCAACGACTGTGTCGTTTTTTGTAATAGATTAAAGTGACGCACAATCTGTGTTCTTCAATCTTCTACAAAAAACGCCACTTGTATTTTATTTTAAAAGCTTCACTTGTATTTTATCAAAAACTATGTTACGACTTCCTAAAGGCATTATATTTCATACTTAATCCGTACTAGCAGCGTGGCATTATACCAATTTATAAAGTACTTTCTCGTTATTAACACATTAATTCGGATATGCACGTAGTTCAGTTGGCTAGAACGCAAAACTAAAAAATCAACGAAAAAGTAAAGATAAAATGTTATACTAGTATTGTGGTTATTTTGTTGAACTGTTAATGGTTTTTAATCCAAATTTAGATATTTTTGTTTACATTAGTCCTTCAAGTTGTGCTGAAAAAGGTCAACAAGAAAAAAGAAAGACAAAAAACATGAAAAACAAAAAAAAAAAAAAATGTACTTTGGATTTCAAGATGAATTCTTGACAAAAGGTACGAAAGAACAGAAGTTAGGAAGAACATGTAAATCAATTAAAATAGATAATCATTCATTTAAAAAAAAAAAAAAAAAAAAAAAAAAAAAGCAAATTTCGATCTACCAAGGTGAAATACCATTTGGTTTAAGGATTGATGTTTGACTATTGACGTCGCCCGGCCTCAATAGCCGAGTGAGTAAAACGGCAAACCCCACTGACGAGATTGAGTGGTTACAATCGAAACTAGTATGGGCAACCTGTCCGTGAAAGCCTGGGTTCAAATCTCAGCGCAGTCAAGAATGAAAAATTATCAATAAAAATTTTAATTGATTTCATGTTGTAAAATTCCTGTCTTCATAAAAATAATTTAATGAAAATTAAATTCAATGAACTTAAGCCTAATTAAAAAAAATATCTAAATTTGGATTAAAAACCATCAACAGTTCAACAAAATAACCACAATACTAGTATTGTTATCAGCTAAGGCACGAGCTATGTTTACATTTGTCCTTCAAGTTGTGCTGAAAAAGGTCAAGAAGAAAAAAGAAAGACACAAAAAACATGAAAACAAAAAAAAAATGTACTTTGGATTTCAAGAAGAATTCTTGACAAAAGGTACGAAAAAACAGAAGTTAGGAAGAACATGTAAATCAATTAAAATAGATAATCATTCATTCAAAAAAAAAAGCAAATTTCGATCTACCAAGGTGAAATACCATTTAGTTTAAGGATTGATGTTTGACTATTGACGTCGCCCGGCCTCAATAGCCGAGTGAGTAAAACGGCAAACCCCACTGACGAGATTGTGTGGTTACAATCGAAACTAGTATGGGCAACCTGACCGTGAAAGCCTGGGTTCAAATCTCAGCGCAGTCAAGAATGAAAAATTATTAATAAAAATTTTAATTGATTTCATGTTGTAAAATTCCTGTCTTCATAAAAATAATTTAATGAAAATTAAATTCAATGAACTTAAGCCTAATTAAAAAAAATATCTAAATTTGGATTAAAAACCATTAACAGTTCAACTAAATAACCACAATACTAGTATTGTTATCAGCTAAGGCACGAGCTATGTTTACATTTGTCCTTCAAGTTGTGCTGAAAAAGGTCAACAAGAAAAAAGAAAGACAAAAAACATGAAAAACAAAAAAAAAAAAAAAAAATGTACTTTGGATTTCAAGAAGAATTCTTGACAAAAGGTACGAAAAAACAGAAGTTAGGAAGAACATGTAAATCAATTAAAATAGATAATCATTCATTCAAAAAAAAAAAGCAAATTTCGATCTACCAAGGTGAAATACCATTTAGTTTAAGGATTGATGTTTGACTATTGACGTCGCCCGGCCTCAATAGCCGAGTGAGTAAAACGGCAAACCCCACTGACGAGATTGTGTGGTTACAATCGAACTAGTATGGGCAACCTATCCGTGAAAGCCTGGGTTCAAATCTCAGCGCAGTCAAGAATGAAAAATTATCAATAACAATTTTAATTGATTTCATGTTGTAAAATTCCTGTCTTCATAAAAATAATTTAATGAAAATTAAATTCAATGAACTTAAGCCTAATTAAAAAAAATATCTAAATTTGGATTAAAAACCATTAACAGTTCAACTAAATAACCACAATACTAGTATTGTTATCAGCTAAGGCACGAGCTATGTTTACATTTGTCCTTCAAGTTGTGCTGAAAAAGGTCAACAAGAAAAAAGAAAGACAAAAAACATGAAAAACAAAAAAAAAAAAAAAAATGTACTTTGGATTTCAAGAAGAATTCTTGACAAAAGGTACGAAAAAACAGAAGTTAGGAAGAACATGTAAATCAATTAAAATAGATAATCATTCATTCAAAAAAAAAAGCAAATTTCGATCTACCAAGGTGAAATACCATTTAGTTTAAGGATTGATGTTTGACTATTGACGTCGCCCGGCCTCAATAGCCGAGTGAGTAAAACGGCAAACCCCACTGACGAGATTGTGTGGTTACAATCGAACTAGTATGGGCAACCTATCCGTGAAAGCCTGGGTTCAAATCTCAGCGCAGTCAAGAATGAAAAATTATCAATAACAATTTTAATTGATTTCATGTTGTAAAATTCCTGTCTTCATAAAAATAATTTAATGAAAATTAAATTCAATGAACTTAAGCCTGATAAAATGTTATTTAATCTTAACTGCTGTTTCTTGCAAAATAGATTATCTAAAGTAAAATAAATATGCTTTTAAATGGGGACGTCCCTTGTAAAACTAATGAGTTAATAATGGGACTTAATGCTGCAGGGGAAGTCCAAACAGATCTCTGGATTTCTATAAACTGTAAAGAAACATTGTGAATTGCTATTTATTTGATTGTCATATATTTTTATTTTACTAAATAAATAGTTTGAGTTTCTGTTGAGAGAAAATAATCTGCGGTAAATGTTTGAATATTATTATTTGACTAATTTGTTTAAAAATATTTATTTCTTTGATTTTGAAGAATAATCATTATACATGTTTTTTTAAGTTTATTTTTGATCAATTGTGCTATAAAAACGCCAATATATAAAAAGTACAATAATAAAGGCTACATATACATTTTTATTAAAGAATTGTATAAAAATAAAAACATCTCTTAAGATGACACATTTTTTTTCCAAAAACCTATTGCCTTACTTTCATTTTATTCAAGTAAAAAAAAAATATTTTGATATTAAAGACGTTTAACTAACGCATGTATACTTTTATTCTCTTTTCATAAAAATAACTTCCTACTCAATTAAATATAACCATTTACTATATTTATATACAGTAAAACACGGTTATCACATACAAAAAGATAGCGGCAGTTTTAGTTTGCTCAAAATGTTTTAAAAATAAACGTAGCCATTTTGTACGAAAATATAAAAAAAGGAAGGAAACGTGTAGTTTATTGAAATATGTTGTTTGCTATAACCGTAATCTACTGTATACATGAATTTCTCTGTGCAATACTATTAAATTTTATATTTCTCACACTTTAAACAAACAATACCAACGTATAACCAACAACTATATAATATACTACAATAATTTTATACACATTAAGCATAAGTTGTATGCACATTACGGTGGTAACTTTTAGAATTTTTTGCAAAGATCAAATTCTTCTTTGAATTTTTGTGTAGACCATAACAAATATTAACTAATGATATAATACTTTTTCGTGATCGTTAAAAAAGTTCCCGCACTAAACGGGAACTTTCTAAGGATTACCCAATTTGTAATTAGTTATTAAATTTTATTGCTCATTACTGTAATAAAATAAAAAAGGGTGGTCCAACCAAAACGCACGATGTTAATTGTAAATAAAACAAAAAGTTTTCAGAGAATTATCTTAATATTTTTAGTTATAATAGAAGGATTGATCTATTACAATTAGTATGTGTGAAACAAAATCTCGGCCAAATGCTTCGCATTTTCGCACACATTTGCATCGTTTGCACACTTTGCACTGCCCTTAATAATAATTAAGTATCAAAAATTACATTTAATTGCAAAATATTTATTGCCTTTTCATCGATTTAACTCTCATGTAGAACAAAAACAATATTTTATAAATTTGTTTTTGTTTTAAATGTAAGTTAAGCGAACGAAGTTTTCGTTCGGAAATAGATGAACAGGAAGTTAGTATTTTTTTCAACTTCATTAATACAAACAAAAACTCTCAAAAATAGAGGTATTTTGATGACGCTATTTTGCGGACAATTTTTATAAAATAAGGATTATTAAAACGTATGACATGTAAAAATATAATACTTAGGAACATTTTGATTATACTTATTTAAAGTTCCATTTTTTAACTACATTTTTACTTGTGGCGATTCTAAATGAAAAGCGCAGTAATATATGCACGAAACGCGCTATCAAAGGTGCGCAAGATATTTTAAGTTATGTAAAACAAGTCGTACTTTAAACTTGAAATTTATTAAAAATCCCTTGGTAGGTATAAGTATTGTGGTAATTTTATTGAACTGTTAATGGTTTTTAATCCATATTTAGATATTTTAATTAGGCTTAATTAAGTTCATTGAATTTAATTTTCATTAAATTATTTTTATGAAGACAGGAATTTTGCAACATAAAATTAATTAAAATTTTATTGATAATTTTTCATTCTTGACTGCGCTGAGATTTGAACCCAGGCTTTCACGGACAGGTTGCCCAGACTAGTTTCGATTGTAACCACACAATCTCGTCGGTGGGGTTTGCCGTTTTACTCACTCGGCTATTGCAGCCGGATGACGTCAATAGTCAAACATCAATCCTTAAACCAAATAGTATTTCACTGATATGTGTATGGTATGTGTATTTATGTGTATGTATATATGGATGTATGTACATATGTATATGCATGTATGTATATACACATATCCTTTTTCCATATTTTATCCTTTTGACTTGTTTAATAACCTCTGAAAAATACCTAAGTAATGTTTTTTTAACTTTTCATTACAAAAAAAATTAAGTATTCTTCATTTGAAGTATCTACATCAATTATGAATTTTGTAAATAATTTGTTACTCTAATAATACTTGAGAGCTTTATGAAGGGACATTGTATATAAAAAATTAATATTGTTAACTAGTGTTTATTATAGTTTAAGTTTTCAAAATTGTGAATTAATAAACGAAAAAAAAAAAAAAAAAAAAAAAAAAAAAATAGTATTTCACTTTGGTGGATCGAAATTTGATTTTGAATGAATGATTATCTATTTTAATTAATTTACATGTTCTTCCTAACTTCTGTTTTTTCGTACTTTTTGTCAAGAATTCTTCTTGAAATCCAAAGTACATTTTTTGTTTTTCATGTTTTTGTCTCTCTTTTTTCTTGTTGGCCTTTTCCAGCTAAACTTGAAGGACAAATGTAAACATAGCTCGTGCCTTAGCTGTTAACAATATTAGTATTGTGGTAATTTTATTGAACTGTTAATGGTTTTTAATCCATATTTAGATATTTTAATCAGGCTTAAGTAAAATGTACTTAAAGTGGTTTTTATTATCAGTTATCACTCTAAATTTAAAAAATATCTTTGGAATCCAAACAATTTTAATTTTACATTAAAGGCATATGAAAAAGAATTTTTAAACCAACCATTTCATTACCACAAATTACACAAACTAACACGATATTATATCACAAACTAACACGATATTATATAGATATGATTTCTAGTTAATACCCTCTTTATGATCAAGTGCGTTATGTATGTATATTAGGCATACAACTTTTTAAAATGTTTGCTAATAGGAAAAATAACATAGCATAGTCGAATGGAGCATAAAAAAGTATGACGACTAGAGCAAAAAGTATGAAGGATTTACAAAAGCAAATAAATGTTTTCTCAGGCATTGAGTCAAAAACCTCTGCGCAGAAGGTGCAATTAAAATTGTGCAATAAATTTTTCTTTTGTGTAAATCATCCCATACTTTAAATTCAAAACTTATTTCATATAACAATTGAAAACATTTGTGTTTCCAAATAAAAATATATATAAAAAAATTACTTTTTTAACACTAAAAATTTTTGAACAGAAATCACCTAAAAAAGTGATATTTATTACTTGTAAAATATTTGCCACCATGTAGTGGTACGACAAATTTTTCGTAAGATATAGTTATATGCCTAATGTATATTTTTTGTTAACTATTTAGTAGTTTAATAAATTTGACGAGTTTTAACAAATTTTCCCAATACTTGAGTTTAACCCGCAAACGAGAAACCTCATCAAAATTAATATCGTAATAAATAACAAAAGAAGAAAGAAAAAATAAAAAAACAGAAACTAAAAGTTAAAACTTAAAATAAGCGGTTTTATAAAATTATCCACTCCCCCATACTTCCCGCTAAAATCTCTTAAGCGTGACGGAAATAAAATATTGTTTGTTTCCGTAACTGAATGTTTTTAAAATTATAGTTTCTTATTCAATTGAAATTTGTAATTAAACAAAATTAAATGAAGTTAATGAAGTTTTCTGACGTTCTTCTAATTCTAAAAAATTAAAATATAATTGAATATAAAAATATTTCTATTGCCAACTAAAATGCCATTATGATAAGTTTTTAATATTTCTAAAAGCTTGTATTTGTTTAGTAATAAATTGTTAATTTAAAGTGAATTGAACAAGAAAATAAAATTTATCAATTCTTTTAAAAAATTTATTTTTTTTTCATCAACTGATAAGTTTATTGTTCTATACCTTTATTTAAAAGTTTTATTTATTTAGTTATTTACACTTTACTTTTTTATAATTATTTTTAATTTTTTATATTTAGGAATTCAGTTTTATACATTTTTTCATTAAATACGTATATAATATTTATCTTAGTTTAGACACGATTCTGTAGAAAAATGCTTGAAATATTATAAAACGTTACTTTTTTCGAGATTAATAGTCGTAACGTTTAGTTTTTTTTTCTTGTTTTATAAATTTGGTTAAGCCTGTGATGTCATAATATTAATTCTTATCTGGGTAACAATTCTAGAAATTTAATTAATTTTTTAACTTTTAAGTACTTTATTTAATAGGGAGCTAGTTTTTACTATACAAAAATTAAAACGTTAATACGTTAATAATTCGACAAGGCCAAAAAATTCTAAAAATGCTAAAAAATAATGGTTAAATTTTTCTGTTAAAAATTTATTAACAGTAAAAAATTTTATTTAAAACTTAAAAAATTTTAGTGATGAATTTTTAACAAAATTAAAATTAATGGTAATATTTAAACAAGGGAATATATTTTTATAAAGCATCAATCAGATATAGATAGTTGAGTTTTATTTTAGATTTATGCGGCTCGTAAGACTATAATTTTCTCTGATCTTAACGATTTTTAAAACCAGTTTATTTGTAAGCGGGTTCATAGGAGATTTTCTAATGAATATATATATGATTTGGCTAAGGTTAAACCGTTAGCCTCGTATGGTTTTGATTTAATGAAACGCTTTATTGACTCTTTACATAATTTGGATAATGTTTTAATTCAAAATGTCTTAAATGATCAAGTAGGATTCAATTGGCTCAATACCAACTATTACTCACCCTTAGGTTATGTGGAACATGAAACTATATGTGTAAATAACTTATTACCAAAATTTTACGTTTCAAAAATTGAAGGTGCCCATAGGGGATAATTTTTTTTTTTTTCCTTCTTTTATTATTTTTAGCTTTAAGTTTAGTTTTTAAGTCAATAAATTTTTACTACCCCAATATGTTGTGCCGGGAGCAAGCACTTTAAATCTAATTGTTAGTAATCTTTCACAAAACCTGATAAGTTTGTTACTGTAAAACAATAATATTTATTAATACAAAACATTATAGTTTTAAGTATTCTTTGTAATTTGACTTATATACTTTTTTTTTTCTTATGTATGATTGTTTTAAAGTCTCAAATAAACTTAACTTAACTTAACTTGTAATAGTTAAAGAAAAGTTCAAGTTTTAAAATAATTTTTTTAGCAGTTTGAAGCAAAAACTTTTCTAGATTTTTCATTGGAATAAAATTTTTACTATAGAATTTTTATCTTGGAATCAAAAAAATATTTTTTTTTAATGCAACAATAGAGTAAATAAATTCAGTCTTAACATTGCAATTCAAAATTTCCTTGTGCTTTTATTTTGTAATAATTAAATATAATCTAATTTCTACTATCAACATGAAAACAGATAAGGTAAGATAAGATTATCCATTTTTAGTCAAAATTTATAATAAAAAAAAAATAAAGTTTAACCAATAAAACTATTTCTTGAAATTTTTAAAATAAATCTAAATTTTTAATGCTAAATTTAGCTGCAAAAGAATAATAAAGTATACATTGCATTTGTTTCAACTGCGTTAAGTCTTAGCAAGAATTGAATCAAGGCCTCGTTACTCTTTACGTAAATGTTGCGGATACGTAAACGTTGCGGTCGACTTCAATGGTTGGTAGTTACTAAAAATACGTAAACGTATAATATGTTCTTAAAGTGTGTTAAAAAAAACAAACAGAATGAAATAAAAAAATTTGTTTTGTGTTGATTTTGCACTCAGTGTTACTTTGAAGCATGTTGTTAATGTTCTTGTTTAAAATCGCCAACACATAACGATATCGACGCTTTTCTAAAAAAGAAGTAGAAAAGAATATATGTGCATATGTATATTTACAGATATGTTTGTATGTACAGCACTGAAAAATGCTATAACATAGAAACTTTTGATATAGTTTTTTGCACCTAGTTAAGGAGTTATGGACCTTAAATTTTTTTTAAGACTTTATTAATATCTCTTTAAGTACAAATTTGATCTCACTTATATGGGTATCAGTAAAAAGCGCTACTAAATCCTCGCCTATATATGTGTATACACGGTGTTAATTTCCGGAGATGTCCGGGAACAAACAATCAAAATTACAGCAACAAAACGCGTTCACAAAAAAGTTCCAAAAGTACGAATTATTACCCTGTTTGCCCTTAAATGTACTTTATTTGTTTGCTACATTTATGTGAAAGAAAATAGGTTTCAAGTTTGCGCAAAATTATTTTGAAAAAAAAAAATAAAACGTGTTTACAAAAGGTACGAATGGTTACCGTTATGTGTCTTTAATTTAGTTTTTGTTATATACGTATGTCCCTAGTGATAGTTTTAGCATGAAATAATTAATAGCCTATTTCCGATGTTCGAAAAAATTCTTTCTTTCGAACAACTACATTTAAAACAACCTTTTTAGAATTTGTACGAATGTAGTTGTACGAAAGAAAGAATTCTTTCGCAAATCGGAAGTAGGCCGTAAACTTTTCAAATTTTGCAGTATAAATGAGCTAAATTAAATTATTCCAAAAATTCCTTATTTTACCCAATTTAAGGGGGTAAACCTTAAAGGCGACGACTTTCAAAATGTGCTTTTATGCGACATTGTAAAATTCATTTAAACATCGCCAAAATATTTAAAACAAAGTTTTACCTTGTTTTGTACCCTTTAAGTAAAAATTTTTCAAACCTGTATCCCTAACACAGTACAACACATGATTTGCCAACTCAATTCTGTGAACTGTATGTGAAATTAGACCCAAAAAGAAGAATTTCTGCATCATTCGTTTTGTCTTCTTACCTGCGATTTGAAGTTAGTATCGATTTGAAGTTAGTACTATCGTATAGGGGAATTTATCACGTTTTAGGCCCTGTTGTTTGACATAGCTCGACAACCCCTAGCCCAATTTAGTTGAAATAAATTTTAAAAAATTAAGAATTACAATTCCCTTAATCTGTTCATATATTGTTTTCCTATACAAGTAACACTTTCGAAGTTAAAAATGAATGTATGAAGGGAAAAAATTATTTTTTGCCTAAAAATTTAAATTTTTTTTTTTAAAAATACATAAAAAATCCAAAATGGAAAAAAGTTTCAAGTCTAGTTATTTTTTCGCAAAGTCACATAACCTATGAGCAAAATGAGACAAAGATCATAAAAATCGATGCACGCGTTTCGCTTTTATTCGCAATTGAGTAAAGGTATGAATTTGAAAAATCAGTTATAGCCACCACCCTTAAAATAAAAATATAAATTAAAAAATTATCATGCAAAAAAAAACTTTATTTATAAAAACTTAATGAAAATAAAATAATATGCAATTAATACGCAATTATAATATGCATAAAAACAAAATTTAGAACATTTTTTCAATTATTGGCAATATCCATCCTTGTAGAAGTTGACGCTTGTGGTTCTGATGATCTTGTTTTCTTCGTAGGTTGTTCATATTCATGGTCTGAGTCAGCTTGGCGTTGTCGGTATGATGTTGCGCTGACATTTTGCTGTGTGAGTTTTCTTCTCTTCAAAAATGATGTCAGCCATTCGGAGTCGTGTTGTGATAGTCCCAGCTTGGCCACAATGTAATCCATTTCGACTTGTGGTAGCGGTTGTGGTGCACTATTTTCAATATCGGGTATCCAATCAGCATCATCCAAATCGGTCGGATTGGTGAAAACGGTTTCGGCTAGCAGGGACACAGTATCCGCACTCGGAGGTTTAGGTGCATCGGTATCAGCAGGGCGTTGCACTGGAAGTGTGGCAGTAAATGCAGCAGTGTATACTTTTGTTTTCAATTGTTGTCTGTTTAATCCAGGACGAAAATTTATGCATGCATAGCACCTGGATTCATCATGTCCAGTTGTGTCTTCCACCCAAATTACTGGCTTCATAAAAGATAACTTTCTACTTTTTCCGTGAATCCATTTTAGAAGGGTAGTATAACAACTGTTGCACACTGTGTTCGGCGTAAAATTTGCACCACTTAAATCTGCTTCATCGAAATAATTACAATACGCGGTTTTGAATTGCTCAGTAAACAAATTTTTTCGATCTTTTTTCTGTATTTTTCGGACGATATGACCACAAACGTAACAATATTCATCCAAATATGGGCACTTGTTGTTTTCCATATTGATATATTTTATGTTTTGTTGTTATTCACTTTTAAAAAACTGGAGAAAAATCACTTTTACTGTTCGCGTTCGTCGGCACTGGCTGAATGCCAAAAATCGATCAATGCACACCTATAAATACTACGTATTTTTGAATATTTTACTGCCAGGTACTTATAAATGGGCGCATATTTTAAGGGCGGCTGGCTATATACCTGATTCAGCACTTGTACGTTTCAAACTGTGCAAAACTTTCCAAATAATGACCACCCTTAAATGTGGGTGCAATTTCTGTAAAAAAATCATATAGGTAGCCACCGGAAAAACCCAAATAATAAAAAGGTCCACTTTCCGTTTAATTGTCCACGTACATTTATTACCGCAATCATAAAAATCAAATAACCTTTTGTTTATTCCTTTTTTTTAATTCTCAGAATCATGAAAAAGGTGTCAATGTTTTCTCCAAATAATGTTGTGCATATCTCGAGCAAATTTTTGAAATTCATACATTTACTCAATTGCGAATAAAAGCGAAACGCGTGCATCGATTTTTATGATCTTTGTCTCATTTTGCTCATAGGTTATGTGACTTTGCGAAAAAATAACTAGACTTGAAACTTTTTTCCATTTTGGATTTTTTATGTATTTAAAAAAAAAAAAATTTAAATTTTTAGGCAAAAAATAATTTTTTCCCTTCATACATTCATTTTTAACTTCGAAAGTGTTACTTGTATAGGAAAACAATATATGAACAGATTAAGGGAATTATAATTCTTAATTTTTTAAAATTTATTTCAACTAAATTGGGCTAGTGGTTGTCGAGCTATGTCAAACAACAGGGCCTAAAACGTGATAAATTCCCCTATACGATAGTACTAACTTCAAATCGATACTAACTTCAAATCGCAGGTAAGAAGACAAAACGAATGATGCAGAAATTCTTCTTTTTGGGTCTTATTTCACATACAGTTCACAGAATTGAGTTGGCAATCAATTAACTGAAAAATGTTGTACTGTGTAATGGTAGCTTAAACCAAAAAAAATAAATTAATTTTTAAAATTTTGCAGTCTAAATTGATCAAAATTGACCTGAAATTTACCTTTTTAATGCCAGTTTTCCGATAAGAAATTCGTACGAAAAAAATTTGGATTTTAGATTGTAGTGTTATTTCCAAAAAATCGGGTTTTGCTAATTTTTTCCCATTTTGTTCCTCCCTGCTCCAAAATTCCGGAAAAATATAGCCTACAGTAATTTCGCTGTAACATTCTATCTTCTTAATGTTTATATTCTTTAAATTTATGTTTTAAAAAGAGAATCTTATAATTAAAATCTAAAAGTAAACCGCCGGCTAATACGTTTTGTTGACAACACTGCTTGAAAATAAAAATAAAATTCTTAAGAGCGCATACGTAAAAACGGAGAGAAATTTTAATTTAATCAGGTTCATCCGCAACGCAACGTTACGTTTATTTATACATAGACTTGGTAAGGAAAACGGAACAGCTGATCAGCAACGTATACGTTTACGTAAGAGTAACGAGGCCTTCAGTCTGATGAAATGCAAACGGTAAATAATTTGAGAATTCTGAATTAAATTATATATACAGGAAAAATGACTATTCCAAACAGGATAAATGGGAGTAGGAGTGTGTAGTTTTCAGAAATGGAGCGACATTTTGCTAATACTGCATTAATTAAAATCTTTGTATTTAAGCACAAAGTTAAGCTGCTAAGTTTGAAAAAAAAGATTAGCATATTACCGATTTTTGGGCAAGGATGTCATGTTTGGTAAATGCTACAATGCTACAATAAATGCCATGTCTGACAATCGCAAATCAACTTAAACTTGTGATTGTGACTTGGAATTACAAGAAGTTCGGTGACTTAAAATCGCAAAATTATGCTCAAGTTAAATAGAATATTTTTAAAAAACTAACCTTAAAAAAAGTTAAATTAAAAACCAATGGTTCAATAAAAAACCACAATTGTTAATAGCTATGAAACAAGCTCTATATGTTTACATTTGTCATTCAAGTTGTACAAAGAAAGGTCAACGAGAAAAAGACAAAAAGGAAAAAAACAAACTTTAAAAAAAACAAATGTACTTCAGATTTTGACAAAAAGTACGAAAAAGCAGAAGAGAGGAAGAAACATGCAAATAAAATTAAAAAAAGATAATCAATTACAGCAAATTTCGATCTACCAATACCAATAAATTAAAAAAAGATAATCAATTACAGCAAATTTCGATCTACCAATACCATTGGTTAAAGATTGACGTTTTACTATAGACTGGCAGGCGCCGCACTGGTGCAAACGGTAGAACGCAAAGAATTCTGATGATAGGAATGTGGTTATTCTCGAAACATGTTAATTTGACCCGAGAATAAAATCATCAAAAAAAATTTTTAATTCGTTTCATTATGTACATTCCTTTCTTCACAAAAAAATTTTTAGTGAAAATTAAATTTGATGAACTTAAAATTAATTCTAATTAAAATCACAATTGTCTTAAAAAATTAAATACATAGTCATCGTCTAGACTTGCAACTTTTGTTGCTGCAATTTTTTTAAATTCTTCTTTGAAATTGCACTAGTGTCCAGATTATAAAATTCTAGGGTTGCAATTTTTGTTATTATCTTGTTCTTTTTATATTTTATATATAAATACAAATACAACTACAGCCAACTTCAAGTTGAAAAGTGTAAAATTTACGAAACAAAACAGATTTGCAAAGTACATGAAACTGAGTACCCCTCCCCATTGTTCTCACCTCTCTCACCAATAAACTCAAGAATTGCTGCAACAAAAATTGCAAGTCTGGACGATGACAAACAAATTTAAATAGGGTTTCTCCTAAATTGCACAAAAACTAGTTATTGTGTATGTTCTGAACCCTGAAGAAGGCACACAAAGAAGTGCCGAAATGTTGATTTAAATAAAATTAAAAGTATTTATAAAAAATATGAAGAGAATTTAATCATACATTAAAAAATTATGTTTCTTTTCTTTTTTGATCTTATTTCATAATCTTGATTTTTTTTCTCCTTGCCGTTAGTTAATATTTGGCTAAAATTGAATTGTTAAATAAAAATTAGGTTAAAATAAATAGATGTTGTTTTTTTTAATGATGAAAGGCCAAACAACACTATTTTTACTATGTAGAAACATATTCTTGACAGAATTTTTTTTCTCTATTTTTCTTAACTTTGTTTTACAAAGTGATTAATAATTAAATTGTTACATATATAATTTATTGAGATTGATGTTTAATAATTAATATGAAATTGTTTAGCTTCCCAACCTTAATTATGGAATAATAAGCAGAACTCAAACATCTCTATGAGTTTCTTTAAATATCTAATGCATTTCGGTCTTATTTTTCAATTTAATGCTGATAGATGATATACTTTGTTCAATTCGTCGCATCGAACGCATTTCCATATTGTTAAATGCAAAAGTTTTTTTTAATTAAAAATTATTAAAATTTAATCGGCCATTTTCTGGAAATCGGTATAATGTGGAATTGAAATCGAACAAATTTTGAAAACTCTCCTGTGTTTAAAGTTCATAAAAATATTTTCTTTCATCACACTTCATACTTTGAGGTTAACTTTTCTTACCCAAGCTTCTTTTGAAATCAAGAAAAGATGCGTTCATTTTAAGAAAAATTGAATTGGAAATCTCCATCGATTTAAATATAACGTGATTTTGATTTCCAGACAGTGTGGCCATTTCGGCATATTTGCAGCTAAATTTAGCATTAAAATTTTTATTTAGCTGCAAAATTTTCATTTAGAACTTGGCATTTTGTTTAGCTTTTTACAAAATGTTTTTGGCTTTTTTTTAGCATTATTTTGTTTTTACAAATTTGGACAAATAGTTCTATTGGTTTTACTTAAATTTTTTATAAATTATAATACATTTTGACTTAAAATAGTTGTACCTAAAATAATTTCTTATGAAAAGGGAAAATTCTTATGTTAAGAAACATCTTAACTGTCTTGTTAAAAAAAATAGAATATTCAGAGAATATTATAAATGCCCTTTGATATTCCGATATAAAAGTACAAAGAAATATTTCTTTCTATTAAGATAAAAATTCAATAGTGTAAATGTGTGAACAAATTTTTGCTATAAACTGCTGAAAAATAATAATTTTAAAACTTCAACTTTTCTTAAACTATAAAAAATAAAATGATCTAAAAAAATTTGTTTATCATAGAAATAAATCGTTTAAATTAAGCATGTATCAGGGGTTTGCGAACACCTAAATTCAAAATTTAATATCAAATAGCTGTGCTTGTTTAAATATAACCATTTATTTCAATTTCATTAAAAAATAAGTTACTAAAATGTTTTTAGTTTCGAATCGAATTTCATACTGGTAATACATTTTTAACAAAAATCTTTAAAAAATGTTAGCATTATTTTTAGTATTTTTTTTTAATATATTTTTAGAATTTTTTGGCCTTGTCTAATGCCAGATTTAGCTGTAAATTTTTATTGGATCTGTTTACACTGTTTCCAGAACATGGCCGAATATTTTTTGTTTCATTTTATGTACATATTTTTTACACTTTTGTATTTTTTAATGTATTCGTAAAACAGTACCTAATGAGCAATAAAAGGCACTAACTAATAGCAATAGTTTCAATGTTAACTAGTACTTAGTCCTTTTTTAAAGCAAAATAATTATTTTTTATATATTATTATTTAAAAGATAAAATTGAAATTTTTAAATCATTTCATGTTTTAACAAATTTTAAAATTATTTTGAATTTGATTTTTACAATAATCACCGTTCTATAAGAATCGAAAACAAAAAATAACTTTATTAAATAATGAACCAAATATGTTTAGTGTAATCAATACAACTTATTAATATTATTTACAAATTTAGATATGCACATAGAGTAATATTGGTAGTTGTTAGGAAACTTTCTATTAAACAACAATTTTATGTGAAATATATGGTAAAACTTCTTAAATGGCATAATGTAAGAAACAGGTGGTTAGTTAGCAAGCTACTTGCCGTTTGATATTTTCACGCCCTAAACATTAAATAAAAGTAAAAAAAGTAAGAAAATATAGTCGGTTAAGCCCTACAATTTGATAACCAAAACTACAAAATTAAAAACGAAATTTTCGAGAGTATACCCTATTTGGGACCCAAGGCAAAAGTTTTTTGTGCTGTATATTCAGCCTTATTAAGGGTTTCGTTGTCGTAAACGGTTATGTCTTTTTTTTGTAGTAGATTAAAGAACACAGGTTGTGCGTTACTTTAATCCATTACAAAAAACGACACAGTCGTTTACGACAACGACAACCGTAATAAGGCTGATTGTTTAGGTATCTACATCTATATGATTCTAAGCTTTTATTAGCCATAAAGGGCCCTAAGGGCTCGGTTTTGAATTGAAGAAAGATAAATAAATATGAGATGTGTTTGTCTTTAAGTGGTTTTATGATGAGGGTTTATATAGGAACATTGGCTAATTTTAGACCTTTAAAATGTGGACAAATACGGTGTATATATATGGCTGAATTCCAAAACGTCGGTTGCAAAGCAACTCTCTTTTTTAACTGCATGCTACAATGCAACCGTGTGGATTATTATAATGTTATTGGTCCCAACATTCACCAAAAAGGTATTTGACGCACACATAACAAGAAAACTGTGCATCGTTAAACTAGATGATACATTTTTGATTTGTGATGCAAAGTATTATGATGTTTTGGAACTCAGCCTATATCTGTATGACATAAGCGGGACAACTCCAATACAAATGCCATTCATATTTCTGTGCAACTGATGAATGGTAACATTAAGAGTATTCAAACTTCTTACAAGTAACTTCATAAGCAATGCAAGAGGTCTGTATTGAAAAAATTATATATTTTATATAAATGAGCGTAGCGCAGTGCACTGGGTTAAGCTAGTTCTTAATATTAAAGAGGCATGGCCATTTTTACGAAGTTCCAACGCAGCACTTTAAAAAAGTATATATCATGTAATTTTAAAGTTTAAAATTGGAAATTTTAAGAACAAATCTGCAATTGAACATAAATCCCTAAAATTCAATATAAGTAGGCAATCCCATTTTCCCTACTTGTAAAATTGATTAAATAAACCCCTACAAAAAGGGAAAAAGCCCTACACTTGGCAGCACTACTCCTATAATACGAACATTAAAGTCTTTTTTTAGTTTCTTTTGTCATTTTTGATGATGTGATATTTTCCTCCAAGGCCTGAATAGTAGCGGGCTTGTCCTCATAAACTTTAGACTTTATACAGGAAAAAGCCTAACGGTGTGATATTATGTGCTCACCGAAGTGTTCTCTCAATAAATCTATTGATTGATGCGATGTGTGGGAAGTGGCGCCGTCTTGATAAAAACAAATATCGCCGAGATTACGAGCTTCAATTTCAGGCATCAAATAGTCGGTTATCATGGCACGATAACGGTCGCCATTGACGGTTACGTTCGCACCGCGATCATTTTTAAAGAAATATGGACCGCTGATTTCACCGGCCCACAAACCACACCAAACTGTTGTTTTTTCTGGATAAAGTGGCAGTTCTTGAATCTCTTCAGGTTGCTCTTAACTCCAAATGCGGCAATTTTGTTTGTTTACATACCCATTGAGCCAGAAATGGGCCCCATCGCTGAACAAAATTTGACTCGAAAACGTCAGATCTTTTTGGAACTTTTCGAGAGCCCATAGAGCAAAGCGATGTCGCTTGGAAAGGTCGAACGGCTTCAGTTGTTGCACAAGCTGTAGTTTGTACGCTGTCAATTTAAGATCTCGCCGTAAAATCCGCCATGTCGTTCCATATTTCAGTCCGAGTTGCTGCAAACAGCGCCGAATCGCCTCTTCACGGTCTTCGTGTACACTCTCAGCTACGGCCGGTATATTTTCTTCACAGCGTGCTGGACGTGGTCTATTCGGTCGAATATTATCCAATAATGAGTGCTGGGTCTCAAAATGGGTGATGGTGTTGCGAAAAGTACCCTCAGTAGCCCGATTATGTTGACCATAAGTTGACCGAAGTGCACGAAACACATTCCTCACAGAACGTGAATTTTCGTAATAAAGTTGAACGATTTGTAAACATTATTCAGGCGTAAGTCTTTCCATTATGAAATGCCAAACTATACTAAACAAAAATAACGTGGCTGCATGACACGACTCACACGTGATCTGTCAAAAAAAGACTATTGAAAAAGTATCTCTACTTGAATCACCCATTACATCAATCACTATCAAAAACAAAACGTCAAAAATTATTCAGAAACTGTATATTTTAAAAATTTCAATACAAGAAAAAGAAAGCAATGGAGCGATTTATTTTTATTTTGTAAGTGCAACAGATTGCCTAAAGGCAATTCATTTTTAAAATAAATGCCAACCTGCGTAATACCTATGCAAATTTATGCTATATCAAAAATACATATATATTTTTAAATAAACTTAAAAATTATGCAGAAGCATATTTTTCATCCATATTTTTCATGCATTAAAAGCTATTTTCGGGTGGTAGTAATTGTAATGAAGCTATTGTCAAATATGGGCCGATTCCAATAAAATTTGGTATGATGATTTCAATTTCAATCAAATAAGTTTGGACCTAATCAAAGAAAGTTTATGGGCACAAAGACTCTATTCCGGAAAGAAGCTTGTATGAGGGTCATGCAAAATCATGAACCGATTCTTACTATTTTCTTTAGGCTTGCTCCTTGTGATAATTCGAACCAATATACCTTTTAAATTTCATCAAATTATCTCCAAAATTTGGACTGTGCCGGGCGGACAGACATCGTTCTATTGATTCAAAAAGTGATTGATTAGATCGGTATATGTTTATATCAGCACAAACGCATAATATCCTCTGCCCTGTGGTACAGGTATAAATATCGCAGTAAAATACAAAGCAGGCATTAAGATATCAAATAAATTCTGGTAATTAGCAATTTTCTTATCAATACTTGTGGGCTTACTTAACTGTGGTATTATAAAACATAATGATGGACACTACTACTAGCTATAGTGCAAGGCTAAAAACAAAACCAAAACACTAATTAAAAACTAGACAAACTTACTAGTAGCAAGTGCAGGTATACTGGCTAAATTAAACACAGAAAACATGAAAAGTAAAAAAAAAATATGTACATATGTACAACTAAAAGCATTATAAAAATACCAATAAAGACGATTTACTAAAAAAAGAAATAACCAGTGTTTATTTTTATTTGTTTTCAATTCCATACTTGACTTGTGAGTCGCGAGTCTTGTTTATTCTGTTTGAAAATATGCATGTACATATATGTATGTTTGCATCAGTATTATAAAGTTGTTGTTTTAGCTTTTGTCTGCTGCAGTTGTTGCTTTTGTCATTACCTTGACCAGATTTATGACACATATTTGTTAATTTGATTTACAAGCCAAAACCAAACCAAATATTCTCCTTAAAAGTTAATGAATGATAACTGAGCAACTCCCTCATTTTTTTTTCTTAATAAAATAATTTTGTGAAATCACTTACACTTTGTCAGCCAATTCACGCACTTTCCACATATTAATAAATTTGTCTACCATTTTTTCAGCAATTTTGAATGCTTTTTTAACTGTGCTACGGAATTTGTGTTTTTTTCTTATTTATTTTATATTGTTCACTTCGTTTTTTACACACAATCAAATCGAATATGACACAAGTTTTGAAGCAGCGCAAAGTGATAGGAAGAAAAAAATTGCAAGTTTTTTTCTTTTTAGTAATTTATTTTCCGTAGTTTTGGTTCACTGCACACGTTTTAGGTTTTACTTTGTTGATTGCTTTGAAATTATTTGTATTTTATACTTGTTTCACTATATTTAGGTTGCAACAAAAAGTAATCTTAAACAAATTAAATAAAATTTATAAAAAAAAATGCAAAACTATTTGTAGAATAAAAATGATTGACGAAAAATTGCTGTCGCCATCAAAAAATTTTTTTACAAGTGAAGTTGGCAGGCACATAGTTGAGAATAAAAAATACTAATTTGGTTTTGAGCGGTTGCATTTTAAAGGTATTGTAATGCTGCGTATACACGTTACTACAAATCGTACAAGTAAAAATTAGTAGCGTAATCATGCTGTCAAACTTATGAAGCATTCTTTGTAGAACGAAAATCAAAGAATCCTAAGTTTCGTGAACGGAGTATCGATAATTTCGATTATTTCACCATACATGGTAGGGTAGTGTCTATCAAGGTGAAATAACTACAAGGTGGCAGCACAATAGCTCTGTTCCACATTCCAAGGCGAATTAATACAGGTGACCGCATTATGAGAGAGAGTTATGCTAGTTATCCCTTATTTAAAAAATACTATTAGTCAATTCACAAGGTATCCTAACATGTCATATTGTCAAAATGTCCTAATATTTCACAATGGTTTAAAAATATTGTTGTACGGCTCAGCCGCTCAGCGCTGGACTTTTCTGATTAATTACGACAGCACAATAAACACAGCAAGCAACGTTCTATTTATTTAAGACACTTTTTGTTAACAAACCAACAACAATATTTTTAAACCATTGTGAAATATTAGGACATTTTGACAATATGACATGTTAGGATACCTTGTGAATTGACTATATGAATTTTGTTCAATGCGAATTCAATAGAAGGTGAGGTCAACTCTACAACAACACTGCTTCTGTGGTCCGATTGTCAAAATTATTGCTAGTAAAAAAAAACGTTTGTTTACATAAAAAACTAGTTTGTATACAAACTTTGACAAATCGACCACCGAAAAAAATAACCGTATGTTGACTTGACCCCACCTTCTAGTGAATTCGCCTTGTATTTTGTTTTTGTTAAAAGTTATAGTGAATGTCAAAATTATTTGTTGAAAATATAAACAAGGGAATTTTTTGTTAAAAAAATATACACAATCGCAAATAATGCAAATTTATTTTGGCTCCACTTATTCCTAACGCACTTCTAATTCCTTAATTTAATTTTTTCACTTTTTTTTTTGTTTTATAAAATTTAAATTAGTTTTTTTTTTCTAGTATTTAGATTTTTATTGAATTTTAAATTTTAACAATTTTTTCACAAAATATAAACAAAGCTTGACATTCAGTATACACACAAAAAAATTAACAATAAACAGATGACTCGAAAATGTCACCTGTAATTATTCGCCTTGACACATGCATAACCAAGGCAAATTCATTTTTCAGTTGGCGTTGAAGGCACAGCTGTGCTACTTTTTTTCTTACTTAGAGAGAGAAGTGTCAAAATTTGCTTGTGTTTTTGAAATATTGATCAACGAAAGCAACAAAAAAATACATTGCTGTGTTTTTGGTGTTGTTACTTGTTGTAGCATCGACACCACCTTATACATAAATTCGCCTTGTGCATAACGAAACATTCCAAACTTGCACGAAGTTACCCAAAAGCGTTCTACACAGAGCTGCCGTTTTCGGTTATTTCTAACCAAAATTGGTCATTTTTTTCGCAATGTGAGTATTTTTTTTTTATTTTGGTTACTTTTTTTCTAAAATGTAAAATACGTATGAATATGTTTTTCTTGATACACTTGCATCACGTATTTCGGTACGAATGGAATTATTTGCGACTTCGAATAAAGTATATTTTGCACAACGATTTTCTCATTTGTTTCAAATGATCGGAAGTTTTTATACTTTATCGAAAACAAAAATCCCTTTGAAAACAGCTCCCATATACTTTTGTTAAAATTTTTGTTAAAAAAAATTACCAAATGTGATCTTTATATTAGAAACGGCCATGTTCTGAAATATTTATCAAATAAAGTTTTAATCCATGAAGTTGTTCTTTCTAATTTTAATGGCAATTTTCTCAATGTATCGACAAATTGCCTGTTACCTTATGTCCACATAAATTTATTAGGCCGACAAACTGTCAGTTAACGATTTTGGGTTTCTCAATATACCGACAAAAACATTGTTTTCAGTTGGCACCACCTCACAAAATATATGTAAAAGTTAGAAGTAAGCTGATTGAATTTACGGCAAATAAATAATTGGCAGATGAGTGCCGGTTAGCTTTGCGACAGAATAGAAACAAGTAAGGCATTGATAAAACCAAATTTTTTTAATGTGCAGTTTTTCGTTGGGAAAAAGATAATAGTCTAATGAGAAAACGGCCATAAGAGTAGTAAAGATAAGTGGTACTTAAAGTAGAAAGTGAATCGATTTCAGAAAATGACAGAAAAAGTACATAAAAGTAGTTTGCACTTGAATAGAAGTAAAATATTCTAAGTTTAGATTAATTCCAGTAGTTTATTGTAATATATTAAAATACAAATATCTAGGAATTTTAAAGATAATCTATAATTTTAGAATTTAGGGAATTTACTATAAGAAAATGGCGTGAATTTAAGAAATTTTAAATTTAATTTAATTTATAACCTGTCGGTATGTATATTTATTTAGTGTTTTTTTGGCAGAATTTTTACAAATTTCGTTTATTGTAAACGATATATAAAAAAAAATCAATTTATTAACTTTCAATATACAGAATTTTGTATGGACATTTGAGGGGTTTTAACTCTTATAAAATAAAAATAATTCTTATGAAAAAGGTCTCAAATAAATAAAAAATTTTAATAAATGATTCTCGTTATTTTATTAATATGTACAAGAATTGCATTTCTTCTTTTGTTTTCTTAATTTGTAATTAATATGTTCCTTTTAATTTTAAAGATTTTTTCAATTAACAAAAGGACTTTTAATTTTTTGGTTATATTTTTTCACATTTGTTAACTTCAAAAATTCTGGTTGTACAAATGTTGTTAGTCGTGGCAGCACTGATTCTATATAACAATTTTTGTACAATTAAGTCCCAATTTACATTATACGATTTTTGTCGTTGCGATTATTGTCGTTTCTTCTTTGAAGTCGGTCTTATGTTTACATTGTACGATTTTTGTCGTTACAACTTCTTGTGTATACATATATATAATTTGACACTACGAACGAATGAACAAAACGAATCGTAGAGTACACTCGCTTGTGTACCCCTTTGAATTCCTCTCTCCCCCCTCGCCAATAAGGTAAGAATCGCAACGACAAAAATCGTATAATGTAAATTGGGACTAAGAGAGTAATAGGGCCCATACACAACACTATCATGATTGTGCAATCAAGTGATTGTGCCATTAAGCTTGAAGCACACAATACACCAGCATGCTGGTACAATTGTTTATTTTTGGCATGCCATTTGTAGCAAATTATCTTCTGCTGTTGCTTTTCGTTTTTTGCATGGTGGTTCCTTTATTGTTTCATCGCCAGACTCGATCTTTTTTTTACAAAATACCATTTTATTCCGTACTTTTAACTTTCCAGAGGCAATGCATTGTTTTTTAAAGTTCGAGAAATTCTCCCAAAAATATTTTTTCTTTAGCATTCATATTTTAAATACTTTGTTAAAAAAGTTCTATTTTTTATGTTTATGCCTTGACGATTTACCTTTGAAATTTAAAATTTTCTATTTTTTTTGATGTTTATGCACTGACGATTTAACTTTTATGAGCTGAATTTACAACACATGACTCAATCATGCTGGTACAATCATAAAAATATCAAACTATTTTTGATTTAGCACCAGCAGCTGGTACAATCACACCACAAGCTCATACACGGTCAGTCGGCTGGTACAATCACTTGATTGCACATGCATACTGTAGTCGTGTATGGGGCCTATAAGTCTAATTTACATTATACGATTTTTGTCGTTGTGATTATTGTCGTTTCTTCTTTGAAGTCGGTCTAATGCTTACATTGTGCGATTTTTGTCGTTACAACTCCTTATGTATACATATATTTTGACACAACGAATGAATGAGCAAAACGAATCGAAGAGTACACTTTCTTGTGTACCCCTTTTAATTCCTCTCTCCCCTCTCGCCTATAAGGTAAAAATCGCAACGACAAAAATCGTATAATGTAAATTGGGACTAATAGTGAGAGTCATTTTTTCATTTCCTGTACAAATTTGCACGAATTTTTTCTTTGGGTAAGTTCGGACAAGAATAAACAATCAGCTGTTTTTGTTTACATATGAAACTGATAAATTAATTAGAAAACCTACAAGCAAATGAAAGAGTTTAGTTTTTATTAAAAACTATATTAAAAAGCAAAATGTAGAGCTCTAATAAAAACTTAAAGTGGTAAATACATTATTGCATACATATTTCCCTTAATCTGTTTTATATACATACAGATATACTGTTTGTCAAAATTTTAAAAATTAATAGTTGTGACGTAGGCTGAACGCAATTTTAAATTTATTTAGGCCCTAATCATGTATAACGCAACGCCAAAGAATTACATTGAAAGCACAACATCAGAAATATTTTGTAATTTTATTGTTGCTTTCTACAGAAATTCATGTACCGTTTTAAAAATTTCAACGTCTCAAGCTATGCAGCGTTGGAAATTTTAAAACGCAATGTGAATTTCTGTAGGAAGCAACAACAAAATTACAAAATATTTATGACATTGTTTGTGCTTTCAATGTTATTCTTTGGCGTGCGTTGCGTTTTATGTGATTAGGGCCTTACTTTCAAGCTGCCGATATGAAATTGCAGATGTTGAGCACACAAGTCAAACATATCATTGACGGCGAACAAAATTTACTAAAATTGAAAAATTTCCAACGTCGGTGTCGAAAATACAACCGTCGGCTATACCAAATAATGTAAAGTTCAACTTTAGTGTTTAAAAAATAGCTTTGGAAACATTCGTATATTTTTCAAAACTGTTAAAAGCAAAGTAATTAAACAATGAAAAAATCTGACAAAAACAAAGTATAAATCTCTTCCGTGTTATTATTCATTGCATTCCTAATATATTTTTTAGAGATAAAACTTTTTCTCACCTGATAAAAATTTAACCGTTTTAATTAGCCGGCATTTTGAAAAAAAAAATACATAGTTAAATCACTAGGTTTCAAATGTATTTCATCAAAATCAAGACAGGAAGTAGATTTTGTTTTCTATGGGTAATCTAGTTAATATGTAAATGGACTACAAACCACAATTTCGCCGCAAAAGAATTTTTTTTGTTTGAAAAAATACTGTTACAAAGATTTTAAAATACATTTGTATGGAGTCTGGTTGAAATAATAGGATGATTTTGAAAACGAAACAAATTGTATATACTAAAAATATTTAAGCTTAATTATATCAAGATCGGGATTGGACCGATTTGGCATAAAATACTCCTTATATTTAAAAAGTGCCTGAGCCAAATGTTATCTTCCTAGCGCTACTGTGCTAAAAGCGTTACTTAGGAAGCAACAACAAAATTACAAAATATTTATGACATTGTTTGTGCTTTCAATGTTATTCTTTGGCGTGCGTTGCGTTTTATGTGATTAGGGCCTTACTTTCAAGCAGCCGATATGAAATTGCAGATGTTGAGCACACAAGTCAAACATATCATTGACGGCGAACAAAATTTACTAAAATTGAAAATTTTCCAACGTCGGTGTCGAAAATACAACCGTCGGCTATACCAAATAATGTAAAGTTCAACTTTAGTGTTTAAAAAATAGCTTTGGAAACATTCGTATATTTTTCAAAACTGTTAAAAGCAAAGTAATTAAACAATGAATAAATCTGACAAAAACAAAGTATAAACCTCTTTCGTGTTATTATTCATTGCATATTGCATTCCTAATATATTTTTTAGTGATAAAACTTTTTCTCACCTGATAAAAATTTAACCGTTTTAATTAGCCGGCATTTTGAAAAAAATACATAGTTAAATCACTAGGTTTCAAATGTATTTCGTCAAAATCAAGACAGGAAGTAGATTTTGTTTTCTATGGGTAATCTAGTTAATATGTAAATGGACTATAAACCACAATTTCGCCGCAAACGAATTTTTTTTTTTGTTTAAAAAAATACTGTTACAAAGATTTTAAAATACATTTGTATTGAGTCTGATTGAAATAATAGGATGATTTTGAAAACGAAACAAATTGTATATACTAAAAATATTTAAGCTTAATTATATCAAGATCGGGATTGGACCGATTTGGCATAAAATACTCCTTATATTTTAAAAGTGCCTGAGCCAAATGTTATCTTCCTAGCGCTACTGTGCTAAAAGCGTTACTTAGGGTCATTTCTGCATCGAGTTTGTTAATTTTTACTACCAGTATTCTACAGAGGTTGTTTTAGAAGTGAAAAAATTTAGTCCATAAATTAAAATAGGACTTCTGAAAGTTAAGGTGCATGGGTAAAAAAAATAGAGACAGTCGTAATAGTTTCCTCATAGCTCATCCATTTAGTATATGTGGCATAAATAAATAACAACCTAGTCCCCATTCGGAAAACCCGATTCAACAGACACACGGACACCGTTGAATTAACTTCGCTACTCATAAAGACACAGGTATCTGGGTGTGAGTAAAACATTTTTTTTATTTCACAAAAAACTTCCTTACCTACAAATTTTGACATGCGATTAAAACATGATTATATTTATTTGTAAATGCTTTGTTCCTACCTAAGTTATGTTTCAAATAGGGAGGCTACAGAAAATGAAAAGTTTTAATATTACATATTTATTCTTTATTATAGAATTTTATTATAAGTTTGGCTAAATTTTATAAATTTTCATTTTTTAGAAAAAACGTTATAGAAAAGGGTTTTCAATAATTTTTATTTTGTTACCATATTTATAAGTTTTTATTTGGTTCGAATGCAACTAACATTGGTATTAACAGAACTTTTTGTGACTGATAAACAGTCATACCATTGTTACGAAATAAAATTTATCTAAGAATTATTTATAGTTTTAGTTATAAGTTATCTTGTAAGTTATACTTTTATGTCGTATTAGTTTAAAACTGCTTTTCAACACCACTGTTAGCTAGCTGGTGGTGAGCTAGTCTATTAGCGCCGGGGTTGCGGGTTCGATTCCCGCCACAGACTCTGGTTTCTTTCCTGCAGACAAGCGTAGAGCTTCGCGGAATTAGCATAGGAAGAAAAAAAAAACTAAACGGAACTTTGTAGTAATGAAAAACATTTGTTACGACTAAGGTTAGGTTAGGTTAGGTTAAGAAGGGCATCTCCACTCGGAGACCAATGAGGTCCATTGTGAATCCGTTCAGTATAGAAAAAGAGGAAAGAGAGAAGAAAAGAAAAAAGTCTACAGGTTTAAGACAGATACTGCGTAGGACAAGTCCCCCCAATAGAAACAGCCGTCATATTTCCCTGACAAACCCCAGTATATCGGCTAGATTACATCCAGCGCTACACCCCAGTTCGTCGTGAAATCTGGGTCCTGCGATCACTCCTATCCAATCCTCATAGAACACTGGTTGCAACTGCTCCAGGACCGATAACGGCATCACGGAATCCTTCCTGTATCACCCCATAGTAGTGACATAAGGGGGGTTTTACCCCTCTATCCCCTCTAAGTCCAGATTCGGAGCCCCGAAGACCCGTCTGTATATACTGCCCACCCATCAAACAGTCCATTGGATCCACGCCAAACTTCCCTATCCAGGACCTACACCGGTGGTGGTATACCGAAGTCCAACAATCATTGTGTGGTCATCCCGCCTAGATCTAATTAACGAGACTAGTAGTCTAAATTAGTTCCTAGCAGCCACACTCCTCACATAATGTTCAATGGGGGACAGATTTAATAGGGTGTCCAACGCCGCCTGTGGCGTGCTTCTCCATGCACCTGTGATGCCAAGAGATGCACTCCTCTGGGCCTTGTTGAGTATCTTCCTATGGCTATACACTCTCAACCCCCGTAGGCTAGATGGTAGTGCGCTAGTCTATAAGTACCGGGGTTGCGGATTTGATTCCCGCCACAGACTCTGGTCTCCTGCAGGCAAGCGAAGAGCTTCGTGGGATTAGCGTAGCAATTAAAAAAAAAAAAAACGCATCCCACCAAACAGTGCATCCTTAAGTAAGAATAGTCCTAACCTTCGATGTATAAATCCAGTTTACCATATTCGGTTATCGTTTCCAATTCTTACCGATGGGGTTTCTGCATGTGCAGTAGGCATTGAGTCCTCTTTTCATCCTCTCCTGTGTGTTTCTTCTCCAAGACAGTTTACAGTCGAGGAAGTTACCCAAATACTTAGCACAGTCAGATAGAGTTAACTCGACGCCAACCAGCACTGGCCCCTTAAAACCCTCTATCCTGTACCTTCTGGTAAAAAGAACCAACTCAGTTTTCGTAGGGCTTACCCCCAGACCTCTCTCCTTCGCCTAAGTCGAGAGTTTGTCCAACATCACCGGCATAATTTCACCGATCGTGGACAGAAATTCCCCCTTTAAAGGAGATAGAACACCCCCACCCTCTCAGATGATGTCCCCCTCGTAACCTCTCTCCTTACACTATGATCCCCCAGGCTTGAGTTGAAAATCCTGCTGCCAAGCATGTAGACTATCCACTCCACCAGAAAGCCCTGAACTCCCAGCTCCACTAAGGAATCCTTAATCGCCTTAATCCTAATATTATTAAAGGCTCCTTCTATGTTCAGAAACGCAGCGAGAGTATATTCCTTATGCCTCAGACCGTGCTTAATACAACCCACCACCTCATGTAGCGCACTCTCAACAGATTAACTCTTAAGGTTGGCATGTTGAGCGTTGCTAATGAGGTGGGTATCAATATTACTCTTAAGATAGAGATCTATCAGTCTCTTGAGTGTTTTCAATAAGAATGAAGAAGGAGGCCTGAAATCTCTCGGCTTCGAGTGGCTTGCCCTACCAGCCATGGGTATAAAAATTACACTGACCTCTGTCCACCCCCTAGGCATATTCCTCCTACTGAGGCATTTCCTAAATATATTCATGAACAGAAATAATGCGTCGTCCGGGATATTGCAGAGCATGGCCGGAAAAATACAATCCGCACCCGGTGATTTATATGAGTCGAAGGTATTGACCGTCCACCCAAGCTTCTCCTTTGTGATTATTTCGTCGACGCAGGCAGACGTATGACTCGATGTCACAGACATTCCGTTCCATTGACCATCGCTCATACCTTTGCACACCCAGGAAAGTGCGCATCCATGAGCAAAGTTAGGGTCTCAAAGTTATAATCAGTCCAAGAGCCGTCATTCCTTTGGACATACCCTAGGGTCATAGGATCCTTGGAAAAAATCCGTCGGAATCTAGACGATTGTCCCCTTTGATGTCCCCTGGCCTCACCGGTGGAAGGGACAGGCTCTGTAGTCTGACTGTGAGCAGATATACTTTCAATATCATGCTCTTCGTCAGCAAGCAGAGTCAGCTTCTCCAACCCCTGAGTAGCTCCGGTTTCACCACAGGAGTCACTCGACAGTTCCAGAAGACTGTCCGCATGTAGGTCGGTCAGCACTAGTCGCTCATGCCCAATAATGCTGCCATTAACAGCCGGTAGGGCCAACCCCCCTCACTGGCACTGCTCGACTCCCCGACCGTGATGTCCGATTGACCCTCGTCTCTACCCTGCCGATCACCCCGTCCGTTGCGTCCTCTTCCCGTTTTTTTAAATAATAACCATTATCATTTTCATTTTTAGAATCCATCATTTTGTTCCCACGTGTAAGCCGTAAAGTCGGACCATCCACACAGTGACGGTGTACGCGGACTAGGCACCTAACATACAACGGCGCTTTGCCTTGACGCTGAGGGGAGCTGTTAACGACTAGTTTCTTTTGGCCCTCGGCATTGCTACCTTCACGTTGACCTTAAAAGTGCATATGTCGCGTACCAAACACTGGTAAAGCCCCCACCTTACAAGGGGTTCGCCCCGAACAGTGTACATTCCCACTACTGCCTCATTATCCTGACAATATAAGTAACCTTTAGTCGCACACTCCTTCAGTATTCATTGCCTTCTGCGAAGACGTATCCAGATACATCATCCCAGTAGATCAGAACCGTGGAGTGCACTTAATCCCTCGCATCTCGACAAGATTGTTACCCAGGCGAAGGTTTGTTACGCCTAAAGGTAGGCTTTACACTTAGATGTAAAATAGATATTTTACTATAACTCGAAGAGGAAGGTTCTGGAAACTTCTAGAAAAGGTTATGAACTATAAATACAGCTTGACTCACAAATGTTTAGTTCTGTTTTTTATTTGAGACATTAAGCGGTTCAGCTGTTTTCTAACAGAATTTGGCCTTACATATGACCCAAAATGTTGGTTCTGTTTTCTAAAAAGCGCAGTAAAATATGAGGTACTATGTTTGGTATACTATCCACTAGGGGCTATGTTGACTTGTCTTGGGCAGAAAGTAGGCAGATCTGCAATAAATGATATGCGTGGTGATAACGTGCGACTGTTGTTTTGCCCAATAGTGTAAAGGTGATCTTAATGATGCAACATTAGTGGCTAGTTTTGCCCGTAACCTTTTAAAATTCAACAGAATCGACTAAGCAGTAGATGCTAACCCCCTTATGCAAAAAAAGTTAAAGCTTACATTAGTTAACCAACACATTAGGACCAGAAAACATGAATGGGATTAATGTGTTAGTTAACTGTTGTGTCTACTGTTTAACATTTAAATTAACGTTTGAAATAGTACGCCTATAGGCAGCACTGTTCTTGTAGCACTGCGCTACCGACTATGTAAAAATATGTCAGCATTGACATTTCTTATTAGACATGTCAATGTCTAGCCACCAGCTGTCGGCCGTCATTTTTAACAACCCCGTGTGGATAATTTTTATTTAATTTTGTAAAAGTAAAGTTTTTAGACAAAAGTTTCAATTAAATTTTTTATAAAAATATTTAATCTTATTTTGAAAAATAACACAATACAATAAACGACAAGTTTTTAAAATTGTTTATCTTGTAATCATTAAAATTTACTTATATTTTCAATAGAGTTTTTACCAAAACAAAAAGGTTATGTAAACTTTTCTTTCTTTTCCAGCGGCTAAAATTCGGAATTGTCTGAGGTAAAATCGAAATAAAAATGTTGGGTTTCAGATTCTATGCAAATACGGCCAGACAGATGGTAAGAAGGGCCACAATTAGTATCAACCGTGCAATAAGAGCTTCTTCTTCCAACGCGGCTGTGGTTGAGGCATCAGCGCCAGGAGTATCAAATTCTAGCCAAAATGCATCGGGCCAAGACAGCACGGAAACTAAAGATGCAATCAACCAGGGCGCAGAAAATGTAAAGAAACAAAAATGTATGTTAATTTCTTAGGAAATTTGTCTTTAAACATTTATCGATTTGAATTATTTACAGATTCTTTGGTTGCCGCTGCCTTTGAAAATCTTAAAGATGTTTCGTCGTCCGGTACGTCGAACAAAAACTCAGCTGCCAGTAGTAATATAGATGAAAGCATAAATAATGCAAAAACAATAAATGGACTCTTGTCTGTGGCTGAAGGCAGTGCTTCATTGACCCGCAAACATGCTTTAAGAATTGTTTCAATATTGGCCGAATGGAGTACAGTAAATCGCGTGAAATTAAATGAGTTTGAAAATGATTCACGTTTCTTAAAAGTCTGCCGCATGTTAGGACGTACTGGTAAAAATGACAATGTAACCGGTAATGCTAATGGAACTAAACGTATTTCAGGCTTTAGAACTGATGATCTCAATACTGTATTGGGTGTTGCTGGCGATGATGAGGCAGCAAAATTAATTGCCAGCATTAGTTTACCACAAATGGTTAAAGTTATGAGTGCATTAGCCGCCCGCAAACGTCGCAGTACACCACTATTGCGTTCTTTGGCTTTTAATATAAGCAGCTCAACTGAAAACTTGGATTTAAAACAGTGTGCTGATATATTTTTTGCCATGGCTACCTTAAATTTTCAAGATTCTGTTTTGGCTGCCAAAGTATGTGCCGATATTCAGGCCGCATTACCTAAAAATAATGAAAAATCGGCTGTGGTTGGTTCGATTCTTACCAGTTTGGGCATTTTAAAATATAGAGATTTGGGTGAGTTCTTAAAAAATAGTTGGGTTGTCAACGGAATGCTAGTTATCATGTTATTTATTTTTTGTATTTTATTTTTTTTAATTTTTAATACATAACCTGATAATCCGCCTTCGTGATAAACCCAATTATTTAGAATAATTGACGTAGTAAGTGACTGTTTTCTTAAAAACATAATGGCTCTAGCTTCTTAAAATGGTTTACTAAAAAATAAATAATTTTTACAGACATTTTAGAATCCCTTACTCAATGGACCTTAAAACATAGTGAAATTTGTCGTCCTCAAGATATTAGTGCTCTCTTTCTGACCTCGGCCATTTTAAATTTCAAAAGTGCAAATATTGAAGATGTTCGTCAAAAACTTGTCAAGACAATCGTTCAAGAAGATTTTACTAAAAATGTTGATTGGCTTAATCATATATGGGCCCTAACCATGTTAGGCTTGTGTGATAATAAACATTTAGAAAGTGTTTTAGCTCAATCATTTGTGGCAAAAATGCAGTCGGATAAGAATGGTCTTACATCCACCTCAAAAATGAAGCTACTAAACTTAAACAGTTACGCGAAGCTAATGGCTAATGAATACAAGGGACCTGTTCTAGCAAGTGATAGTGTTGTATATGATGTGCTTATGGCTCATTCAAAATCAAAACAAGTTTTAGTTAATGGTTTGAATGATGCGTTAAAGAGTCTGTTGCCTGCCAATAATCATGTAAAGAGTTCAGTTGATAGTAAAATGGGCTTTCTGGTTGGTGAGTACAATTAACCGATTACTTATTTTGTTATTTGATTGCTTCATTTATTAAATTATCTTTGAAACTATGAACCCAAACTAATATCCATAATTACATATCATGAAATGCTTAAACAACTTTTATTCATTATTTGAAAAAAAAGCATTTATAAAAATGTAAATACGCATGCCACAAAATTCAAAGTACATACATATATAATCACGCCTATCGGGAATTAAAAGTGAACAGGTTTTTCCCTCGAAATTTTACTTTTCCCCGTAAATTTGTTTTAGGGAAAAAGGCCAATATTTCGAGGGAAGTTTTCTTCACGATAGGGGTGAATATTTTTTTAACATTTCTTTTCGTTTTTAACTTATAATTAAAATTACATATTTTTATTTTGAAAAAAATGCACACTCTTTACCAAAGTATAACGTATTAACTCTATTATTTTATTGATAACAACTGCTGGCTTTTCTTATTGCACAATAGTTTTCCTGCTGAAATAAGTTTTTAAACAAAAATTTTTAGTTTTCGATAACACTTATTTGTAAGCAAGAAATATCTATCCTATCTTGTTTTCTTCTTTATTTTTTTTCTCTCATTTAAATCTTTCTTCTATCAAAAATGTTGTTCTACAATCGCTGAATGTATTTCTAAGCGATTTTTTTTTTTACAATTTTTTAACGAAATTTTTGTTTCGAAATACTAAAGGCTGTATTTATTTAAAACAATTCAGGTTTATAAAACGAACATTTGCTTAATAAACATCTTACAAGCCTCACCAAAAAATTTTTTTTCGAAGAAATTTTTAACTCTTAGTAATTTTGGCTACCTTTTAAAGTTATATATGATACACCAGTAAGTTAATTTAAATTTTAATTTTGTCAAAAAATAATTTTTTCTAAAAAATTTTCGCTCAGCTCAGTTAGTTGAGTTTTGATTAATGCCATTTATAAAATGCCTATCAAAAAATATTTATTAGTAATTTTTATAAGAACCCCAAAAGTTTTTCTTGCGTAATTTGCCATAACTTAACCTCCGAACCCTAATAAATCTTCCAGTTGCGGTTTTATGATACATAATTAAATTATATATGTACAAAATTATCAACTCTTAATTAAAATGCGCTCACCTTTCCCTTTTAAGCCAGATTTTGTCAATAATAATGGTGTGATACTGCTTTTGGGCCTCATTAATAAATTTTAAACATTTCCAAATTAATCATCATTCTTAATTTTATAATTATTATTATATTATTGCTTTAGAACTTTTCAAATGCCTCATATACATAAATTGCTGTTAACTAAATGTTTTTTATAATGTTTGACCAAGTGTTTGTTTAATAAAAATTTAACTTAATAAAAGAAAACAAAAAATATGAAAAATAATTGCAGATGCCATTTGTGTCTTTGATGCTAAACGTAATCCTTTGCCCTTTGATAAAGAACATGCCAATGGAATCAAGTAAGTACCCAATAAATACTTTGTTTGAAATCACATTAACACTGTGTTTTTTTTTAATTTTCAAAGAGTTGCTTTAATGGTCGTTGATTATCATGATACCTGCATTGGTACCCATAGATCAGCCAGCGGCATAACATCTTTAAGTTTCGATTTGTTAGAGAAGAGTGGATACAAAGTAATTCCCGTGCCGTATAATGAATTCAATACCAGTGATAAATTATTAAAAAGAGTGCAGTATTTGGAAAGCAAATTTAAAGCACTTATTAGTACTAATACGAAATGAGAATAAAACCAAACAAAAAACAATTTAAATTTTAGTTTAAAATAATTGGTAAATAAGCAAAACCAAGAGTTGATAACTTCAAGCCATAAGTATCCTCAGAGAAACGAACGTAATATTTTATTTTACATAATTTATTGAAACATTTTAGCAACAATTTTTATTATTTTTATTCTTGTTTATAAATAATAAATTACTGCTAAACGTATTTGAATGCTTTTTAACAAGAACAAAGAAAAAGTATTTTTATTAAAGAATAATTGATAAAAAGCATGCATATATTTTTAGTTTCTATTAAGTAAATTTAATTTCATTTTTTAAAAATACTGAAGAAATTTCTTATTTTTTGTGTTTGTACATTCCCTTGTTAGTATTTAAATGTTCCAAACGCACAATACGTTGCTTATTCAATCCCGTTTTCCACCAATTACTCGTTTCGGTAAATTCTACTGATACAGCAGCCAAATTATGAAAAGCATTTTTGGCCAACATATGACGGTTCCCCACTTTTAAACGTATTTTATGATCATATACTTTTTCCAAGTCCTCAACTCGATTGTGATTTATGGTTTCAGTTTCGGTTAAGCAAATACAATTCCATGGTGACCACTCTTCAGCTTTATTCCAACGTGGTAATCTTTAAATAGCTTGATTTTTAATATAATTCTTTTACTTTAAAAGTTTTTTTTTCGAATTTATACCTTAATTTACTTAAGTTTTCACATTTACTCAAAATAGAATGACCATGCCATATTTGTTCCACAATATGACGCACATCGTCCACCTGCATTATAAATGCCAATGAACCTGTACATTTCTTTTTACGTTCTTCACGTTGTATACTACGTAAAATTGCCGTGTAAACTAGATTTTCAGTTGAGGCTTCCTAAAAATACAAATAAATTTCAGTTGGTATCCTTTGAGAAATAATGGGGCGATTACGGATTGCAATAAAACTGAAATTGAGTTGCCAGCAGCGAAATTAGGCAACGCCGCTTATGTTAAAATATACAAAAAAATTTTATTTTATATCAACATGAGTATCCATAATACCCCGATAAGTCTTATAGTTGTTTTACCTTGAGATAGTAACATTTCTTACAAGTATCCACTTGGTATTGTCTAGTGCGTATGGCAAATTGTGTATACGGCTTTACTTGTTTGCAGACTGTGCACATGCGATTTCCTTGTTCTGAAATTTTATTTAAATATACAGATCTTTAACCAAATCTTTAACCAAATCAGAAAATTTAATTAAAAAAAGATAATGTTATGGGTCGATTATGTATGGCAACCGAACTTCGACAACTGATGTCGATTTCAGTTGTCAAAATATGTCAAAATAGCAACTGACAAAAGTTGCCTTAACTAATATAAATTTTATTTACAGCCCAATTATGAATAAAAATTCTCCGGGAATTGTTTTCCCTTTTCCCGTTTTTGCAATAGAATTTAAATAGGAAAAATGGGAATTTTTTATCTTCTCCCATGCGTTTTCAAATGACTGAAGTTTGGTTGCAATATATAATCGACACATTAGTTGTAAAACAACCCCATGGCGAGTTTGGGTTAAAATCATAGGCACACAACGTTTAGTCCACATTATGTAAAACTCTGTTTAATTTTTCACTAACACTAGAAATACAGTTTGCCTCACGATATTAAAGCAATACAAATTTTATACTTGGCGCAACCCTAACTATGTCAAATCATTTAAAAGAAATAAGAAAGAGAAATTTGTTCGAGCCAAACCAGTCATTTTCTAGTCGATTTCACATAGGGTCACTCGCGGATGTGGGCTCGCCCGGCTCCACGGATTACCAGAGGTAATATTGAGAGCTGTTCAGGTCAAGGCAGATTGTATAGGGGATTTCCTATTTTCACTGATGGCTAGAAAATGAAAGGCACGGGTGCGGGGGTCTATATTGAGGATCTGGTAAACAGAAAGTGGAATTGGTAAGGAGCAACAGATCCAGGCGGCTCTTAGGGTCTTGATGGGTTGTTATGTGAACTCCAGGCTAGTGGATGATCACAGGTGTGCTCTAGGGGAAATCTTAGGGGAATCTTGAGGCTGTGCTGGGTACCGGATCACTGCAACATCACCGGAAGCGAAATAGCTGATGAGTTGGCGAGACTGGGCTCGGAAATGGAGGATCCTGACTGTCTGGAGGCGGTCAGGCTTCCAATTGGCTTCTACTTTGGGAGAATCAGAGAATGGGTTCTGATGTGGACTAATCGGCGCTGTGGCCGGTGCTTAGGAAGTCCGATTCGGATTAGCTGCTGGGCAGGAGAAGGGTCTGCGTCAGGACCATGAGAGGTATTGTCACGGGCAACTGCATGATAGGCAGGATGGCGGTGAGAATGTGATCTGACTTGTCGGATATATGTAGGTTGTGTGAGGACCCGGAGGAGTTGGAGCACCTTCTGTGCCACTGTCTCAGGCTGCAGAACAGCAGGCTGAGATGGACAGGTAGTAGTTTCCTGCGCGAATTGGGAGATGTCTCGGGCTGCGGGCTCGAAACTATATTGGTCTCTGTGTGAGGGTGTGAAGCCTTTCTACCTAACCTAACCTTAACCAGTCATTTGGGCTTTTCAATAGATTTGTCAGAATAGACACAAGGGATACAAACTTAGCCTTCAGGCATGTAAAGGGGGATAGTTTATTAGAAATTCGTATTAGACCTAGGAAACGTCTACAATTAAATTGAAAGCTTCGACCCTTATTCCATTTAGCGTCATCGTCATCGTCATCAATTTAATATCAACATAAATTTTCATCGACGTCGTCATTAATTCGATACAAAACTTTATTCTATAACAGTAACGTAACGATGTCGATTGCTTATCGTTTTTTAAAGCACACCTCTAATAATTTAGACAGTTGGTTTGTATTGTTTTCAGTTAATAAAAAAAAAATGCAATTTGATGTTCGTTTCTTAAAAATGTTGTTCGCTAAAAGGGTAGCTTGATTTATTCTGAAAAATTCACCCTTATTAATGGCAATTGGCCATTGCACTTTTCGCCCCGTATAAGTCGACAGTGTAAATAGTGCCCTGTCTGTATCTTTACAACCGCGACGATTGCCCAAAAGAGCAACAAAGCTAGCAAAAATAACGAAAATTCGCAAACATTTTTTATATTTCAACAAAGCCATAAAATTGATTAAAAGTCCCTAAAACCATAACGAATGGCAAAAATACCATAAAAATGGCTAAATTAGCGGAAATTCGCTAATTGCGGCATGATTCCAAAGACACATAAATATTTATTAAAAATGGTTAAAGGTAAAAAAATCACACGAAAAAATCGCTTTTTATCTCGAACATGGCTAAAATTGCAAACTTGGAAATAAACCCGCTAAATCGGTTGAAAACAATTTGTTGGAAAAAAACCAAAAAATAAAAAAAATTGCAAAAATAGCGAACCATAAAATTGATTAAAAGTCCCTTAAACTATAAGAAATGGAAAAAATTTGATAAAAATAGCAAAATTAGCGGAAATCCGAAAAAATTAGCTAATTACGGCATGATACCAAAGTTATATATTTATTAAAAATGGTTAAAGCTAAAAAGAATCACACGATAAAATCGCATTTTATCTCAAAAATGGCTAAAATTCGCGAAAAATTGAAAACTTGGGAACAAACCCTAAAATTTATTTAAACTCGCTAAATCGGTTAAAAACAAGATGTTGGAAAAAACAAAAAAAAAAAAAAAATTTGCAAAAATAGCGAAAATTCGCGAAAATTTTTAATAACTTAAACAACCCATGAAATTCCTAAAAAGTTCCTAAAACTATAATAAATGGCAAAAATTCGATTAAAATGGCAAAATTAGCGGAAATCAAAAAAAATTTGCTAACAGCGGCATGATAGAAAACTTACAGGAAAAATTGCTTCTATCGGGAACATGGCTAAAATTCGGAAATGTCTTCTAATTTAGCTATTATGATAGAATTGTTGCCATTCCTTATAGTTTTAGGGACTTTAAATCCATATTATGGCTTGTTTAAAATATAAATTTTCGCGAATTTTCGCAATTTTTGCAATTTTCGCGTATCTTTGTTGCTAAATTTCTATTTTTTAATTCAACATTATTATTATTGAAAAATTAAAAAAGAGTAAAACTGGTTTGACACCATTAAGACTTACGACAAAATCAAATTCAATTTATATCTAAGCAGACGTTAACGTTGCGTACGGCATACCAAAAACACATCGACGCTTATCGATAAAACTTGATATTGACAATGGGCATACCGATTTACAAGAATCGACACGAAACGTCATCGTTTCGTATTGATGCCGCTAAATGAAATAAGGGTGAATGCTTTATATTCTTACGTTATAGTTGTTTTGGAAACCGACAGTCTAATATTGAAGAATGTAAATGAATTTCACTCAATCAGTCATAAATTTCAGAAAATTTTATTATAAAGGTTCCACCAAATAACTTTTTTTTTTTTTTGAAAATACTATAAAAAAAACTACTGAATATTTTCTCAAATTTCTTTTTTTATTTGAAAGTACAATCCTTCCGGTTAATAATGGAAAATAATTTCATTCAAATGGCTGCCCCGGCTGGCCATGCAGTAGCCTACACGATCGGTCCAATTTTTAAGCAGCTGTATTTCACCAATGGCTTCACGAATATTGTCCTTTAAAGCGTCAATTGTCTCTGGCTTGTCGGCGTAACACTTATTTTTGACGGCACCCCACCAATAATAGTCCAACGGTGTCAAATTGCAGCTCCGAGGTGGCCAAATGACATCAGCTCTGCGGATGATAATGCGATCTTGAAAAACATGGCGCAAAACATCGAGTGTAGCTTCGGCTGTGGCACGTAGCGCCGTCCTGTTGAAACCAAATGTTGCCAATATCCTCCTCTTCAATTTTTGTGAACAAAAATTCGTTCAACTTGGCCCGATAACGATCGCTATTGACTGCAACGGCCACTCCTTGCTCATTTTCGAAGAAAAATGGACCAATTATGACTCTGGACCAAAATCCGCACCAAACAGTGACTCGTTTTGGGTGTATCGGCTTTTCAATGTATGCGTGCGTGTTTTCTGTGCCCCAAATGCGACAATTTTGCTTGTTTACATACCCGCCAAGATCAATATGAGCTTCATCTGAAAAGATGATTTTTTTTTGGCAAAATCGGCATCTGCTGTCGATCGCAGGTCCACTTAGCGAAGCGAAAACGCATTGGATGGTCAGTTGGCTTCAACTCCTGAACCAATTGGACTTTGTATGGCGTCATACCAAGGTCTTTATGCAAAATTCGTCTCAATGATGTCTCCGAAATGTTCAATTGTTGAGAACGACGGTGAATTTATGTTGATGACGCTTCACACACACTTTCTGCCACAGCAGCAATATTCTCGGGTGTACGCACTGCTTTTGGCTTTTCACGCTTTGGTTTATCGATGAGGATGCCAGTTTCTTTCACTTTTTTCATACGGAGCTGACGGTGCTTCTCTTCTTCCAAAATCCGTACGCAATTTTCACACACATTCTGCAACATTACCATGATTTTCAAAGTAATGTCGCAATAATTTCCAGCGTTGTTCAAGCGTATACACAATCATATTCGTTCTGTCAAATCAGACATGAGCTAAGTGTTACCATTCACGAAATAAGCACTAGTTGAAAAAAAAACGTTAGATGGCGGACCCTTTATTTGATTTCATCCTATCTCTTATAGTATAAGCGTGTCATATATAAATTGTACGAATTTAAACTTTGAATATTATTTGATATCCATCTTAATTTTTTTAATAGGGATCTAATAAATTCTGTAATCTTAAATAAGGCTCATAATTTTTTAAGAGCTTTTGCATAATATAACTACTCAATTAGAAACTTACTATGCGACTTGGACTCTCTTTCATATTTGATCAGCTCTACAAATAAAATATTTTGACGTTTGCGCAAAATTTCCACATCACAATATTTGGTGTAGACCAATAGATTTCTTTCCCGGTCAAATAAATCATAAAGCTAAGATAAATAGATTAATAAATTAACATTTTCTAATCTAAATATTTTGTTATCAACACACCTCACCGAAATCAGAAAAGTCTTGTTCACTTAACAAAATCTCTCTTACTTTATTTATTAAATCTAAACGTTTATCCTTCGGTAAAGGCCTTTGAAGATCTTTGTAAATTTCTGTCAAAAAACGAACTCTTTGGGTGCGTAAAAGATCCAAATGAACAACGGTATCTAAATTTGCACAATTTTAAAAATGTTCACAAAATATATTCCTTAGACGTTACCTCCATAGCCAACCCACTTAATAGGTGCACCCAATTTCTTTAACAATTGTTCTTGGCGAAAATCTTTCATTGCCTCAAATACCAATTGTCTTTGACGATCAATTCCACTTAGCATAGTAATTTCCTTATCCAATAATATATTGATTTCAGTTATACGTGCTGCACCCTCATACATGCTTGCTATACGTTTCATTTCGGCCATTTTCCATTTTTGTACCTCTCCATAAAGCAGATCAAAATCATCTTTTGTGCGTGGCAATTGTTTAGCTATTTGTTCACGCTTAATACGCATTTGTTGGGTTTCCTGAAAGGCTTCTTCTTCGGCTAAACGATTTTCAACCAGGCGTCTGGAAATTTTTTTAAATATTTGTTGACTATAAAAATCTATGTACAATAATTTAGCTTTTATTACCTATACTCCTGGGCACATTGTTTCATCCATTTCATCCACTTCCAGCGCCGATAGTTACGCTGTATTAAACGTATTTTCCCTATTTTATTCATACGAATTTCCTGTTGAGCATGTGTAGTATATTTTCCGGCTGTTATATAATAATCAGTGGCCTCTGACCAATATCGTACATTGTTACCATCTAGCCAACATTGTGACATTTGATCGTGCATTGTATCCTTAAAATATTTAAAATGTCAATAGCGGAATTCACCCTTAATAGTAAAGTCCCTTGTAGACCTTGTTTATCTTATAATTTTAGTAAAAATACTAACATTTACAACACTGCAACAACAAAATATATTTGACTAAAATATAATACTACGCTGTGGTTGAAAAATCCCACAAAAAGCAGTAGTAAACAAAGTGTGTGAATTTACCAGAATAAAACAGTTCAAGGAACTTTATCTGTCTCTTTGTCTCACTCAGCAAATTCATTAATTTACAATGCAGACGAAAAAGACACTCACGCTTTGAAGTATAAAATCTTATTAAATATAACAGTTCACTTAATACAAAGGGTGAAAACCGCTATTGATATTTATGATGTTAATATAACATCGTTTACTATAATGTAAGGGTCCTGAAGTTTTACCTAATTGCCAAATAGTAGAAGCAGTTATTTTAACGATAGACATCTTTCCAAATGAAGAATATTTTTAATCGGTATGTGTATAAAGCATTTTCTTAACCGGGTTAAAAATCTACTATAATGGCCAATTTTCAGGATTGACATTAAAACACATTTATGTTTAAAATCGTTTTAAATACAAAATTCTCTTCTTCACTAAACACTTAAATGAAACTTAAGCCACCGATGTGGTACATTTAAATTCAACTTAAGTGTCCATTGGATTAACTTAGCAAGGTGGCCTCAATATCACAACAATACAAAAACAACAGACAAAGTAATAACAACCAGCTGTTTTTGAGACCACCTTGTAAATAACTACACTTTTTTTTATGATATATTTTTGTATTTAGTATTGCTACCATACTTTTATCTTAATTAAATAAGACTTTTCATATAAAACTCAAAAAATCAATCTGTAATTAAATACGATTTAAGTTTTTATGAAAATTAACATAATATAGATTTAAATACTATCCTGAAAATAGGGCATAAGTGTCCACATTTCCTGTGATTAATTACTTTAAAGAATAAGAAAGTAGACGTGATTTAAAATGCAAAAATTGTATAGGTCGCCTTGGAGAGTCAAAGATTTTTCATTGAACTGTTGGTTTTTTTAATTGAATTTTTTGATATTTTAATTAGGCTTAAGTTCATCAAATTTAATTTTCATTAATGTGGTTAGGTAGAATGAGGTTATTCTCGAAACATGTAAATTCGACCCGAGTTCAATCCCGTGTTCAGTCAAGAATTATCAAAAAAATTTTAAATCATTTCATGTTGTAAATTCCTTTCTTTAATAAAAATTATTTAATGAGAATTAAATTTGATGAACTTAAGCCTAATAAAAATATCCAAAACTTCAATTAAAAAACCAACAGTTCAATGAAAAATCACAATTGTTATTAACAAGACGAATTCATTACAGATGATCCTAAAAGCCCGGCTGATAACTTTTTTTGTCTAGCGTTATAATTGTTGGATGTCAAAATTTTGTTTATTATCTTTGTTTCTGTTTTGATTTGTTTCGGTTTTTGACATTGTTCAATGATTTTACAAAAAAAAATGCTTGTGGTTTTTGTACAAGTTGTACTTGTTGTACTACCGAGATTACCTGGAATGAATTCGCCTTGGTTGTTAATAAAAAACTTATAAAATTAATTTTTTACAATTAGTTTCTGAGTGGTTAATCGAACAGTTTCTGGTTTTTAATCCAAATATTATGTTATTTTAAATCTGGCTTAAGTTCATCAAATTTTATATTCATTTAAATTTTTTAATGAAGGAAGGAATTTTACAACATGAAATGAATTAAAATTTAATGATATTTTTTATTCTTAACTGAACGAGGGGTTAAACTCGTGTTGAACTTACATGTTTCGAAAATTTGGATTAAAAACCATAAACAGTAAAAAGACAAACAGTACAAAAACATCGATGTATCGTTTGCATCCCTAGTCACGTCTAATTTGAGCTTAAGGGCTTAAGTCAAAAAAACGAATTCAGGTTTTGGATTGGTTTTAATTAAATTTTTTTCTCTTTCATTATACATAAGATTTCTCTATGACGTGCTTAATTCCCAATTTTTATTTTTGATAAATACACTGAAATTTATTGCTGCTGGTTGCTTAGGCCATATCATCCGGGAACCTTTTCCAAAGATTTTAGAAATTAACACACGTGTTTACTAAAGCTTTTTGTTTGGTTTTTCAATCACAGCGTAGTAAATTTAAGTCTAATACATTTTGTTGTTGCAATGTAGTAGGTTAGGTTAGGTTAAGAAGGGTTATGCGCCCAAGGGCGCATATCCACTCGGAGACCAATGAGTTCCATTGTGAATCCCTTCAGTAAAGAAGAAAAGAGGAAAAAGAGAAGTAAAAGAGAAGTGTAGAAAATAGACCTAAGGTTTGGTACAGATTAGTAAATACGTAGGACAAATTCCCCCTATGGGCCCCCAACAGAAACAGCCGTCCTATTTCCCTGACAAACCCCAGTAGATCGGTTGGATTATATCCAGCGATACACCCCAGTTCGTCGTGAAATCGATCCCCTAGCTATTTCTGCCTGGGGCCGTGCATCCTAGGACAGTGGCACAGTACATGCACAACCGTCTCTAGCTCCTCGGCATACCCGCACAACCTGCAGAAGTCTGGTATCGCAATGTCCAATTTACCCATAAAAACCCTAACAGAACAATGTCCCGACAGGAACCCTATAAGGGTCCTGAGACTACTCCTATCCAGTCCTAATAGAACCCTGGTTGCAACTGCGTCCAAGACGGGCCATAAGGCCCTCGACACCCTGCAATCCGTTCTATCCCTCCAGGACCGGTTAACGGCAACACGGAATCTTTCCCGTATCACTCCGTAGTAGTGACATAAGGGGGTTTTACCCCTCTATCTCTTACCTCTAAGTCTAGATTCCAACCCCCACTCGCGAGTTCGTCTGCCACCTCGTTGCCATCCACCTTGCAGTGTCCTGGTACCCAACACAGCCTTATTGTGAATGCCAACATGAGCTCTCTCAGGATTACCAACAAAAATAACTTCTAATAAAAAATTTTCTGTTTTTAAATAATTTAAATAGAAAAATAATAAATTGTCCCACTGTCATGTTTACACAAAACCATAATAGTTTGAAGTGTATTTTTAAGTTACTTTTAAGTTGATTATTTTAGTTTAGGAGATTTATCTCAAATTATGAAAGAAGCAAGGGCAAAAAATAATTTTGTATGTGTTTTATATAAATTACTTCAACTTTTTAAGATGTAATAGTCTTAAGTTTTCGTTTTTTTTATTTTCCTGTACTTTTTATAACGTTGGAAAAGGCTCAATAAAAAAAACGTCAACTTTAGCTTTAACTTTGAAAGCTACAAATTATTAGCCAATGGGAACGCAGGTTGTGTGACGTCAGAGTTCCTACATGCGAAGTAAAATGTTTTATGTGTGCCTGATGTGACAATCTTTATTTCTATCATTCTTGCATTTAACCAACAACTACTTATGTTACAGCTTCCTAAATGCATTATCTTTTACACCTATTTTATATAAATTTAGATAACTTATTCACAAAGTTCATTCTTGCGCTTTAGCCAACTGAGCTATAGCGTAAAACTACAAAAATCGAAAAAGATTAAAACTCAAATCTGAACACAGAAAAAATTCTCAAAAATTTTGACCCAATTAAAGCATTAATCAAAAATAATATCAGTTTTAATTAAAAATTTAATCAATGAATTAAACATTTAATAAAGTGAATTAAACGTTTAATCAAGTGAATTAAACGTTTAATAAAGTGAATTAAACATTTAATCAAGTGAATTAAACGCTTAGTCAAGAGAATTAAAAGTTTAATTGATACTATTAATTTGCACCAGTAAACAAATTAATAGTTACAATTAAACGTTTAATTCACTTGATTAAATTTTTAATTAAAACTGATTTTTTTTGATTAATGCTTTAATTGGGGCAACATTTTTTTCTGTGTAATTCTTTTCCGGCATAATTCATTAGCCAGAAAAAACTTTAGACCCCAGAAACTCACATTTAAATTATTAGATTGTCTTTATTTATTATACTTACGACTAATTTCGGCTTAAGTTCTTGTGTCTGTGTGTCACGAGTAGCATAGTTTTGGTATTTGTACTTGTTAATAAATGGGCCAGTTTGTGTAAAGGCATCCAAATATTCTACGCCTGTCGCTTTATTCACATAACCACATAAGAATGGCTTAACAATCGAACGATTTTGTATTTCCACAACAATATTTTTAGCTTTGCCATTGCGAGAATCTTCGGCAGGTATATAGACCGTTATAAAATCGGGTAGACGGTATTTGCTTAAAAAAAAAATTAAAAGTTACAAAACAAAATATTTGAAAAAAAAAATAATATAAATAATCTTTCCAACACCTGTAATAAACATTTAAATCCAATTTAGGCTGTCTATCGCTCTCTTGAACATTTTTATCATTCGACTGGTTTTGATGCTTAAGAGGTTTCAGTTTTACATTAACCTCAAGCTGATATTCATATATACCAAATTCATCACTATCGGTTTCTCTTATAGAACATAAGTCGGATAAAATTTGGGAGTCTTGTTTTAGTATCAATAATTCTGGCTCAATTTCAAAACGTCTAGCAATATCGGTTTTAACTTCAGCCAAAGTCATACAGTTGGGATAAATTTGCGCAATAGTTTGGTTGCCTTTTAAACGAAATTTCAATGTGACATTTTCGATTTCAACAATTTCCTCTTCTCCTTGCGGTTGTGACTTTTGATTCTCTTCGCTGGAAGATTGAGTTGCTTGAGTTAGAAGTTTTGTTGGTTTGGATATTGGGTTTGCAATTATTTCGCTAACCGTAGGCAATTTAAGATCAAAACTCATTGTTTATAGATAATTCACAAAATAAGTTTAATAATTTAATTCAAAATATGTAGTTTTTTTTTAAATATTTGTATTGAATATTTTTTTGTGTATAAAATGCTGCCACTTCGTACTCGTATACTTTGGATGCCACTATTGTTATTTCAATTTTTTATTTAGTTTCTATTACGGAAAATTTAATCAATAACTTAAAACTTTGATTTAAATAACAATAGTTTCCTTGACTTCTCTTAGTTTCCTTGGTTAACTATCATGCAAATAAATGTATGCAAATTGTTTATGTCATATTGTTTTTGTGAGAATGAAAGTGTGAAATTATTGATGTGAATGTGTTTATGTTAAGTTTAGTTAACATTTGTTATAAATTTACTTATATTACATTAAACTCCTTGTAATGTTTTAAATACTTGATTACATAGAACAGGGATGTTAAATGGGGTTTTGAATTTTGTACCAACTTCCAAAAAAAAAAAATGTACTTTTTGAACTTTCACGGTACCATTTTTTTTAATTTATTAAAACAACAAAACAAGTACATACAAATTCAATTGTACGCAAAAAAACAAAACTTAACACTAACATACAGTTTATGAATGAATATACTAAGGTACATAAAAGTCTTATTAATATATGAGATCAAAATCAGGCACTTGTTTGTTTAGTTAATAAACTATTTGGAATTTTTACATCATATCAGCTTTGTTTGTATGAGACTTGATAATGTTGGCACACGTAGTCTGTTTCTTTCCCTAGTTTTTATTATATTTTGGAAAAACAAACTTTCCACATTCGTCTGCGATGGATGGATAAAATTCCAGCAACGACTCTAGAAATGTCAGGAAACATATGGACATTCAGCTCATTTTGTAAATTAGCTACTGCCGACCAAAAACTACATTTTCAGTTTTTAACGACTGCAGTTGCTCTAAATTGATTATTGACTGAATCAAAATTTGCAATTTCATTCGGGAACATTTTTACTAGAAGAGGTACAATACAACTAGATTTACCTGTAATAACATTTTCAGGAGTACATTTATGGAACTTCGTTATTAAAGTTGACTGTGGTTCTCAGAACTTCGCAAAATTTTATATAAAATTGTTTTGCATTTTATTTCATTTCTTTTTTTTTTTCAGAAATATATAAAGCCACTTCTGTTCCGCAATAAATTTCAGGTTTTCACTAATGTTGCCTCGTCTGTGGGTACTAAGTCCCTTTTTACACTGTGGCAAGTGAAAGGCAGACAGACGAAGTTTTTAGGCGAGAGAGGGAAAAAGTAAAGTGTGTCACACATACAGCGTCGCCCCTTAACAACAAACTTCGTCTGTCTGCCTTTCACTTGCCACATTGTAAAAGGGGACTAAGCGCTCTACAACACTAGTCGCGATAATTCGCGGTCAAAAATTCGTCGTTCGTCACAGTTGTGTTCCTATCAATAGTTTTACCACGATTTTGATTGCCAAAAGAACCATCCCAATAAAAATAAATTTGTTGTTACAGTTATTCTTTAATATTCTCCCTTGCAAACCTGCTTCGTAGTAAGAGAATGCTGTGGCCCTTTAAATGTTATATATATATATATATATTTTTTTTTTTAATAAAATTTGTTAAGTTTTCGTTCAATTAACTTCCTTTGTCATATTCCGTGGCGCATAAATGCGCTTACATTAAAATGGTTCCGTTATTGCTTCGTGAAATAAGAAAATTTCTGATTGGGATGGTGGTCAGATTCGTTATTGAAAATTGTATAAGAAAATACGTGTAAGTAATTTGGTAACCAATGAAAACTATGTGGTAGAAGGTGAACCAATTGTTGTATTAACCTCTGAAAGAACGCAAAAGCGGTTCATACACCAAACATCTTGGAGCCGAAACGTTCGACAAGAAAACAGCAGGTAGGGGCAAAGTAATATATTTTTATATTATATAGGGTGTCACTGTTGGCTAGTGGGTAGTGAGCTAGTCTATCCGTGCGGGAGTTTCGGGTTCGATTCCCGCAGGAGACTCTGGTTTCTTTTCTGCAGACAAGCGTTGAACTTTGCGGGATTAGCATAGACAAAAATGCAAGCTCTCTAGGAAAAGACATAGCACGAAAAGAAATTTTGTATTAACAAAACTGCTTTACGAGCTGTAAATATGACTATCAAAAAGTTGTTACACAAAACGAACGTTAGGAATTCTTAAGAGATTTTTACTTGTTAGATCAGAAGAAAAGTCAAATTACGTTATGAAATCAAGTAAGAGATTTTAAAGTGTTGGAAACGAGAAATTCGCTACGAAACTACTTTTTTTTAGCTACTTTACAGAATTGTCTGAAAATATGATTCGCATTTGTAAGTCATTTCTGCTTGGATTTTTTGCGATTTTCCAAAAATTAGTTTGCAACGCACACGAAAATAAAAATAATGTTACTGTTGTGGCTAAAAGATGTAATAAGGGGCTGAAATCCGTAAATTGAATTTCTGAAGACGAGGTTCCTGAAATAAAAACACATATTACATCATTTCCAGGAATAGAGGCCTAACCAAAATAAGCTTGACGTGGCTTAAGAAGTTGTGCGAATACTTTTAAATTGTATGTGTCAAACCATAATGAACTTAAGAAAACTTTTTATTATGTTTTGAGAATATCTCATTTGCTAAAGCAAAGTTCGAAAATGATCGCACATTCTGTAAGGAATTAATGTTTTATCTTATTTTTTTTTAAATGCATTTCGTTAATTTTTGACAGTAGCTTAAGCTTGTTATTCTAGTAAGGCCTTTAAATCCCATTATTGCCATGCCAAAAATTCGTCTTATTATAAAGGAAAACTATTTATTTCAATAAATCATTTTTAAGAATGATTGTAATTTATTTATTGGCCAATAAGGCTTTCAAATTATAAGTGAGAAATAAATTGAAATAAAATAATAAAATAAAAATTTAGATATTTTTAAATAGTCTTATAGTGCATTTACACCTACACCATAAACAGGTTATAAGTTGTTTATGATGATAAACTAGTTTAAGAAACTTGTTTATCCATACAAATTATAAACACGTTTGTAACTAGCTTTTGAGATAAACTAGTTGCAAACAACCAGTTTTTGTTAATGCAACTCTGTTCTTTTCAAATTTTGCTCTGGCAACGCTAGTGATAAAAAAAAAAAAAATTAAGTTAAAAAAGTTTGCCTTAAAAAAAGGAACACATCAAGAAAAAGTTTAAAAAAATTAATTGAAAATTGTTTTATATAATATGGATAACGAAAATAAAAGGTATGTTTATCGTATGTATAAATGTACGTGCACCAACGTTTTTAAGTTTTTTTTAAGTCAGCTGTTTTGTGACACGGCTGTTAAACTGTTAACTGTCAAAACTGCTGATGTAAACGATATAGTTTATGAAAGTAGTTTACGATCATAAACTAGTTTGAAAATTACAAGTGTAAATGCACTATTAAGTTCATTGAATTTAATTTTTATTAAATTATTTTTATGGAGACAGGAATTTTACAACATGAAATTAATTAAAATTGTTATTGATAATTTTTCATTCTTGACTGCGCTGAGATTTGAACCCAGGCTTTCACGGACAGGTTGCCCAGACTAGTTTCGATTGTAACCACACAATCTCTTCAGTGGGGTTTGCCGTCCATTTTGGTTTAAAGATTGAACTATTGTCGTCACACGGCTTCAATAGCCGAGTGAGTAAAGACGGCAAACTCCACTGAAGAGATTGTGTGGTTACAATCGAAACTAGTCTGGGCAACCTGTCCGTGAAAGCCTGGGTTCAATTCTCAGCGCAGTCAAGAATGAAAAATTATCAATAAAAATTTTAATTAATTTCATGTTGTAAAATTCCTGTCTTCATAAAAATAATTTATTGAAAATTAAATTCAATGAACTTAAGCCTAATTAAAAATATCTAAATTTGGATTAAAAACCATTAACAGTTCAATAAAATAACCACAATACTAATTATAAAATATAAATATTAGAAAAAATTGGCACTCTTATTGCATTATCCTTATTACTTTTATGCTTATTATTTTTTTAACCTTTGGAATTTGAACGTGCCCAATAACACATGGTTCTATCTACAAAAAATATTTTTTACCGTAACACAAAGTTCTATTTGGTACTTAGAACCAGTGATGCCAATAGTAGGGAATTTTCCCTTTTTGTAGGGATTTTTTCGGAAAATTTACGGCGTAGGGAAAAAAAGACAGATATTTTATTTAAAGGCAAATGTAGGGAATTTTCAAAATATTGTCTCATTTTCAATATATTGTGTTAAAATACGTAAATATTCGTATTGTTTTCATTTAAAAATTTAAATTTTTCATATACCATAGCATTTAGGTACAAATGTAGTATTTTACTAAGAGCCCTTATAGCCTGGCAATCTTCAACAAGTGCCACAATCATGTACGTATATATTAGGGGAGCCGAATATTTGGGTTCACATTTGCGAACTAATCGCTTATTTTTGTTATTTGCATTTGCTCTCACATTCGCTAAAAATATATGCGAATATTAAAGGAGAATGTTTAATGAATGAAACAAAGAGAAATAAAGTCATACAATTTGGAATTTTTAAAAAATTTGAATGAAAACTTTTAAGCATGTGGAAGGATATATATTTAAAAAGGAATTTTTTTTTAAATTTTGAAATAAAGATTTTTTTATATTCAACAAAGCCTTCCCTTTTATTTGGTATCGAGTTTGGTAAAAAATATTAGATACTTATATTAATAAAAAAAGTATTCTTGAAAAAGGTTAAGTCCTTCAAAAAGGACAAAAGATGAGGAGATGAAAATCATACACGCAGTTTGACTTAGTTTTGACTCTAGATTGAAGGATATACAGTGGCGTTTCTGCCAAATTAAATTAAACTTGTCACACAGTATTTTTTTTTTAATTGAATTTTTACATGTGTGAGAATGTTTATTTTGGTTTTTTCTTGATGTTAATAAATGCTTTTTTTTTTTAATAAATCCCTTAATTATAATATTTACGAAATGTTAACAGAGTATGTATTTGTTTGCCTGAAGCTAAAACCAATACATTTTTAACGTAGGGAATAGTGTAGGGATAAGAGGGAATTTTATTTAGACACGTAGGGATTTTTTTGAAATTTCTCTTGGCATCACTGCTTAGAACCATGTTGTCCCAAAATCATGTGCCTCATCGTTGAGCAACAGGGTTCTATCGGGTTTTTGAGACTCAATTTGTGCAAAAATAATAAAGAAGCATGGATATTTTCAAAAGGATAATAATATTTCAGGACTGAATTGAAATAATTCAAAAACTGTTTTTAAGTTAATTGGAAACGGATTAAGTAAAGCGTTTAATAATATTCCTTAGTTGTTTCAAAAGTACTGTTTGTGCAAATATGACCTTGTTGTCGTAAGGTCGCAACTTATAAATTTTCTTCGATAACCTTATAGTAAAAACTTGGCAAAAAAAAAAACATGAAATGGTTAATACTTACTTGAATTCACTTCATATTTTGTTTAGTAGATTCCATTTAAAAATCTCTTTCAACAATTACATCTTTTAACACACATACACAAATTTATATTAAGACTTAAAAAGTAACCTAATAAATAATATTTTTATCTAAATAAAAAGATGATTTCAAATTTTGCGGTGTTAAATTGTATTTTGGACCAGCATGAGCCGCTTGCAGTCTAAATGGTCGACCATTAAAATAATAATTATCACGATCTACACGAAAAACTTTACTTTCTGCTTTTATTGGGTTTCGTAAAGGTGCCTCTGAAGTAGGACTTTGATAACTCTGTTGTATTGCCATTAATGGTTTAAAGTAGGACATTTGCAACTGTTGCTGATATTGTTTGTAAGGATTGGGAATTTTATAATCCGAATAATGCATTGGTGTTGTAGTTACATCAACTTCTGGGCCTACTAAAAGAGGCTTAATTTTCATTGGCTGATAGTCGTAACCAATGCCAGGAATAAAACGATATGGCAGTGGTGGTATGGGTATATAATAAATTCGAGAATCCTTTTTAGTCTTCTTAGTTTTCGGACGATTTGAATATTTGCGTAAATTCAAAGGTTTCGAAGAGACAAGCAGCTCTTTATAAATATTCTCCACACTGGGGCTTTGAAAAAGAAGTTTTGATGATAAATGAGATGAAGGAGATGGCTGTAGCGATGTATCTGTTAGTTTATTCGTATCGATAATGTAGGCTGTGACTAGAAAGGAAGGTGTGGCAAGAATTGTTAGAACTAAAACTATAAGTAATGTGATGTCCTTTCGTGTGCAAAACATTCTGGAAAGAATAGAAAAAATATAATGAAATACAGTTAAATATTTATATTTCTTAATAATTAACAATTGTTAAAAGATTTGTAATTTGAAAAAAATTTGTAACTCAATTTTTTTACTCCTTCTTTTCGTTATTGGCTATACTTTTACTTGTAACAGAAACTATCATTTATTTGATGTGAAATAATTATCTTCTTATAGCAAACATGTTGGCACACATTTGTCTAAAAAAATATAAATAAAGCACTGTTACACAACATACGGATAAGTATAAGAAAACGCAAGTAAGAAAGTATAGTCGGTCAGGGTGGGGTGCCCCGGTAGGATAGTTGGTAGTGAGCTAGCCTATCAGCGTGGGGGTTGCGGGTTCGATTCCCGCCAGAGACTCTGTTCTTCTATTAGCATAGGAAATTTTCAAAAGTGAACCCTTTATGAGACCAATGGGGAATTATGAACCCGCCAGAACAAAATTATGTTATGAGGTCAAGATTCATGTAAAAATTCTTTTTACCGAATATTATTAAGATATCTTGTTTTGTTTGCCTTTAATTGATTTTAGAGGGTTTATGTGGGATCTATGGTTAATCTTGGACCTATAATCATAACATTTTGTCCTGACATAGTAGCTATCGTTATAGTTATTGTCGCCAATTTTCATTCCAATACCAACATTTAGGTATCAGGAAGTTTAATACCACAACTAAAGCTATTTTCAGGAGTAGTATTTGTGTGGGAAATGTTGTAAAATATGAACTGATTTTAATCAAATTTGGAATGATTAAGATAAAGATTGCAATAAAATAAGTTTGGACCAAATTTAAACTTAATACCAACATAATAAGATGGCTTATGGGCATAAGGACTCTATTCCGCAAAGAAGCTGTAGGGGGAAGAAGCTGTAGGGGGGCTATGTAAAATTATGGACCGATCATCACCATTTTCAATACCATGTATCAAACTATATAAAAATTTCGATCTGTACTTTGCGCGCAAGGTTACATGGACTGCCAGCCAGACGGACGGACGGACGGAAATCGATAGATCGAATAAAAACATGATTCTGAGTCGACCGGTATACTTAATGGTCTAGGACAAATATTTTAATGTGTAACAAACATCAGTATAAACACATAATACCCTCCCCACTATTGTGGTGTGGATATAATAAAAAGTACGTAAATGGCTTTAAGTATTTTGTCATAATTTGAGTATTTGTAGAAAATAGAAGATACAATTATTAAAAACCGTTTTGCAGGTGATCTTTAATTTTTCAGTTGACTTCTGCGGCAAAATTTTTCGCATTGTTTTCTTTTTTTGTTTATTTTTTACTACATTAAACCTTAAACGAAATATGCACTCTAAGCGCTGCACAGTGGCGCCCGTAGAGCAAGCGAGGTTGCAAAAATCAAAATTTTCATGAGTGCCGACGAAGTTTTGAATAAACCCATGTTATAGGAAACTTTTCAACGATTTCAAATATGCCACTCTTAATAATATCACATTTTTAGTTTAGAAGATATAACCGTTCAAAGTTGACCGACTTTCGGTTTTCAAAAAAACACAAAATTTTTAGTCAATTTGTTGCGATTTCAGGTGTAATATCACGAAAAATAGGTAACGAATCGCCTTATTTTTTGTTTGTATTGATTGATGTATTTATTAAATGTATAATGATAAAAAAAAAAATTAACTGTTTGCTCTGTGTTTCTCCCTTTTCACTATTTTTCAACTTTGACGGAAAATAAAAAAAAACTATATTTTTCTATATTTGCCATATTTGAAAAACCTGTTCTTTGATTAGTTCTTTACATAATTCAAAATTTTTATCTGCCCGTACGTGCCCGTTTGGCTTCTAGAGGTAAAAAAGTTTAAAAAGACATGGTTGCAGAAATTGTATGTTTTGACTGACAGTAGTTTGATCTAATAGTTTGAAAAAAACTTCTCATTGAAATTAGCAATTACGTACCTCACATAAACAATACTTTGGCGTACAAATGGTCAGGAACAATATTGACTTATGGTCCCTACAGGTAGGCCTATATATTGCAAAATAAGCATAATGCCTGGATTAGTCTACGCCTGAAAGTTCTTTTTACTGAAACCATTAAACAATTTAAGTACTGAAAACATGGCGTTGAACAATTTAAAATTATTTGAACTGTTTAGATAGTCAACCACACCAAAGTTTTTCACGGAAGTGAAAATTCTTCCTGAGAAGTTGACATTGATCAGCAAATGGGGCTGCGATGGATCATCCGGACAAAGCGTTTATAAGCAAAGGATATCTTCCGATGACGCTACAATATCGGACGGAAATATGTTTATGGCATCTGTTGTTCCTTTGCGGCTAAAATCGGATGATTCCCTACATTGGAAAAATCCACGTCCGTCATCAGTGCATTATTGCCGACCAATAATGTTTCAGTTTGCAAGGGAATCGGCAGAACTCATAAGGACTACGGTGAAGGACATTGAAGAACAAATAAGCAAGATTAAGCCTACAAAGCTGCAAATTGGAGAAGGAAAATATATTGAATGCAATTACGAGTTCCACCTGACCATGGTTGACGGAAAAGTCGTAAACGAACTGACAGGAACAACCTCAACAATGTCATGCCCGATTTGCAAAAAGAGTCAGAAGAACTTTTTTCAATTCAATTCAATTTATTTCATATTTAATATGTTACATCTCAATTTTATATAATTAGTTGTAAAGAGTTTAAGATTAGTATCTTTTTCTGCTTAATTATAATATATTTCAATTAGTTATCATATACATATATATAGACAGAATTATATTGGAGGTAAAAATTTAGCAAAAACCTATTTAAACCCCTTTTTTCGTTTTATTTTGATATTTTTTTTATCGATTTTGTATTATTATTTGTCAGAAGAACTTTGGTAATTTAAACGATTCTACAAATGAGGAGAATTACGAATATGGAATGGCACCATTGCACGCAAGGATAAGGTGTATGGAATTCTTGCTAAAACTGGCATATACCCTACCACAAGAGGAGGAAAACTTCGATGAAAATACATCAATAAAGGATAAGGAAAAGATAAGAAAGAAGCGAATACAGGATGCTTTTTTTAAACAAGTTGGACTAAAAGTAGACTGTCCCAAGCACGGATACGGTAACTCAAACGATGGAAACACTTCTAGGAGATTTTTTGAAAATGATGAGGCAGTAACTAGAATCATTGGAATTGACAATCAAATCGTGAAAAGATTGGGAACGATCTTGGATGTTTTAAACTGCAAAGAAAATGTCAATTCTACAAAATATGGAGAATATGCGTCGAAAACTGCATCTCTTTTAGCAGAAATGTATCCACAGAAGAAGTTGACCCCGACCGTCCATAAAATATTGGCGCATGGCAAAGATATAATTGAGTACCAGTCTTTGCCAATTGGAGAGCTTTCTGAAGAAGCACAGGAGTCTCTTAACAAATTTTATAAAAAATATAGATTGCAGAACACATTCAAAGCATCAAGGGTAAGGCAAAATAAGGACCTCTTCAACATGTTGGCAGCATCTTCCGATCCACTTATTTCTTCCCTGCGGCATGTGAAGTCACGAATAAAGTTACAAAATAATTATAGTTAAGAAATGGTTAGTCTTTTAGATATACATTCTCTTACGAATTGTGATGAATATTTTACAGAAAATTGAAAAAATAAATTTAAAAAAAAAATAATTTTTTTTTTAATTTGTTGGGTGATAATTTAAAACATAAAACCCTTAAGAAAAAAAATAAAAACAATCTAAAAATGTAAAAATAATTTTTTTTAGTTACCATAAAATTGATTTTTCTACTAATTTTAACTTTGATAACCCATAAGTAGGCCCCTACAAAGCGTAGCACCCTTTCCAAACCCTCATTTCATAGGCTGAACAGTTATCTATCATATGCTGTTTAAACTGTTCAATTATCTTATTCGGTTCAAAAGATATGATTTTTGCAACGAAAAAACTCAAATGGCGCCACTGTGCGCTGACTGATCCTTATAATGCCTTTGGTGAATTCTTGTGATGTGTGAATTTGGCAATTCCAAAAAAAAAAAAAAAACGTTTTTCAAGCTTGGCCAATTGAAGTACCAATTGAAACAAAGTTAGCAAACTAAAATTTTTCTTGCGCATTTGTCGAAAAATTTCACACTTTCAGGTACTTCAAAAAGGGGCTTAATCCAGCATGCTATAGTTGGTATTCACCTTACCCACCCGTACGTTACACATGTTTGTTTCACATTTGTTGTTTTCCCCCCTTTGTTTACAGAGGAACTCTCAATTTAAGACACCAGCATCATGACCGATATGGTTTTCATCATTATTCTACTATGCAAATTTTATGTATTTAACTAAATAAATTTAACAAACAGTATTCGGGAATTTTTGCTTCTTATTTTATTTCTTAAGCATGAAAATAAACTATGTTTTTATTCTTGTAGGGGTGTTGTTGTTTCTACCCAAAACAAGCAAACCGTTTTTACCTATCTTTGTAGTGTTGTTGTTGTTTCTACAACAAATTTTTACAAACACACGCATATAGAATATAGAGTGACAAATTTCGGGATTGGTTTTCGTAAGTAATCCCATTTTGGTTTGTTTAAATAACTTTTGTTCTTACACATTTAAGTACGACTCGTACTAAAAGTCATTAGAAAAAACTTATATTTGGTACGAGTTTTGTCTTTCTGTGTTCTTCCAATTGTATTTTATGCACACAAAAAAGAGCATGCAAACACACATCATTGTTCACTATTCTAGTAATTTAAGGGGAATTTGTTTTGAATAAGTTTAATAAGGTGTGTAGCTCATCTTTAACAATAGGCACTAATACATGTTTGCTAATGCGCAATGCCTGTATATATAAACTTATTTAAAATTTTATAAATGTTTACAAAACAAATTTTCTATGAAACTTTTTATTAAAAAACATTTTTTAATACGGGGGCTAAACATTAAAAGTACTTTAAACTATACTTTTCTCATTCTCTGATATTCATATTTATAAAAACAGACAAATAATTCATTAACATCAGAATGAATCATTATGAATTGCTTATAAATTATTCAAAAATTTTATATACAAATGGTTTCTTTGCAAAAAGTGTGATTCGGACAAATTACTAAATTAAGAATTTAAACAAGCATTTTCATATAAATCCGAACAATACTTATTAATTATTATCTTCTTAATACTGTAATAAACACGAAAAAGCCATTTTTTATGTGTAGAATAAAAGTATGAACTATTTCAAAAACTTGTAACTCTTAAACTGTCACTATGCTTTGGCACAATAATCTATGAGATAGACTCTCAATTAACCAAAAATCTCTTATGTATGATTATAATCAATTGGCCAAACTTGAAATGGTTTTAAAAAGTTGTTTAATACAAACAAGAAGCTTTAACCCATTAACATTATTTGAAAATCGAAAGTGTTTTTTTTTCATAATCAATGAAAAACAAATAAATAAAATTTCTTGAATACCAGTCATAAACAAATCTATCGAAAATATAGTAAACTTGGCACTTGCAAAATCTCTTAATTATTCGCACCAAAAATAAAGATCATGCAACGACCGACGACGACTGCTCACTTCAAGTAAAAAGTAGGTCAAATACTCGTTATCACCCACCCATAAGATACTTATTCGAAAAAAGCAGTTATTTCATTTTAACATTTAAAAGAAATCATATAAAAAATTATTATAAATTTTCTCAAACGTATAAGATAATTGCAAAAAAACAATAAAATTTATGATTAATTAATAGCCATTAATATGCGTATAAAATATGCTTTAAAATAATTAAAATAAGGGTTTTCATGATAACGCTTAAAAGTCTCGCAATCTGTGCAAACTGTGCATTTTTACGCCCTCGTAAATGAGCTGTTAAAAATTGTATGAGAATTAATTTACACACTTCGTAAATTTGTACATTTGTACATTTATACAAACAGATATTTATACTGCTTACCGTGTCGTTTTCAATTAAAAATTCAAGTGTTTATAAATCACAAACAATAAATTCTTGCAATAATTTGAGCAAATTTCTCTTTTGGGTTTCTTTATGCATTTTTAAAAACAAATTTCACATTTCAATCATCAATACCAATTTTTATTATACCCACACCACAATAGTGGAGAGTATATTATGCATTTGTGCTGATGTGTGTAACACCTTCTGAGTCGATCTAACGATGTCCGTCCGGCTGGCTTGCTGTCCATGTAACCTTGTGTGTAAATACGTGCTACTTGGCACAATGACCAAGCCTATTGAAAATGGGTCGAATCAGTCCATAATTTTATATAGCATACAAGCTGCACCCGGTCTACTTTGCTGGCTCTTGTTAAAGATTTTAAATTTTATAAAAGTTTTATTGAAACTTCAACGCTTTACAATGGACACATACTGGATCCATGCTACCAATATTGTTATGTGAATTGTAATCAACTGTTGGGTCGTAGTTTAATGCCAGACGCATTAATGTTTTTCGAATACTGTTATGAATAGCTGTCCTTGCTTGCCTGGTTCTTAGACGTTGTTCTTCATTTCGTATCCCGCGTTGTTGCTCTGTGTAATTTTCTCGTAAACGTGATACTTGATATCTAGTTTCTTCAATTTCTGCTGCGCGTTCTTCTTGACATTCTGTGAACGTAATGTACATGTATTGCGACCAATATTTGCACGTGGTCGTGGAATTTTCATCAAATATGTAGTTATTTTATTGAAAATACAAAATTTAAATAAATGCTGACATGTACGGGTATATTTTTAAACTAATTAATTAAGAAAGAGTATATACTCCAACGGTCGTTAGTTGGTTTTGCTTTGACAAACTATTTTCTAAGATTAAAAATATTGGTTTGAACGTATTTAATTGCTTTTTAAAACAAATATATGCATCCTTTTTATTAAGCTTGAGGTCTTTTTCTTTTTTTTTATAAATAATATTAAATTTTATTGAATCCAATATTTCGGCACTCCGTTGTGTGCCTTCTTCAGGGATTTTTTTTTTTTTTTTTTTAAATTTAAATTTATTGAAAATTGTTAATTTTTGTCAAATATTAAAGAAAAAATCCCTGAAGAAGGCACACAACGGAGTGCCGAAATATTGGATTCAATAAAATTTAATATTATTTATAAAAAAAAGAAAAAGACCTCAAGCTTAATAAAAAGGATTAATTAAAAAATTTTAAAGGTCGAATAAGAGCCAATTTATACAAATATATGCAACAACACCTAATAAAACCAATGACATTTTTTTTGTTTTATATATTCCGATATATATTTGACAAACGCGAAACTACACAGAAGCACGACTCACGGTCCATAGAATATGTGTATTAATTTTTTTCAAAATCGGTGCAGTAGTTTTTTTTGTTTAGCGATTATGTACAAACACGTCTCTTTTATATATATAGAGATTTAAAACATAGAAAGATCTCTATACTTATAAGCACATAAGTTATGCATTTTTCAAAACTAGACCCCAAATAAGAACACTTGCAAAAATTTGTTCTTATACATTATAATATGATCGGGCTTGACCGACTATACTTTCTTACTTGTTTTTATATTTTTTTTTCGTAATTTATTTTTGTGTTGAGATTTCTTACAGACTGACATTAATTGTTTGAAATTACCCAAAAATTCATGAAACGAGTCTCGGATTTGCGCAAATGCCAATTTTAAGCGATATCATGAAAACCTTAATATACTCTAAAAATAATAAAATATACATTTATTTTTTAAAGAAAACTGACAATACAAACCCATAAACAGTGTTGTTACTGTAAATATTTGTTTCTTTTTTTGTAATTTTGACATACATTTTAAGCAAATTAATGTTACTTTTGATTACAAACATGGCATTTTTTAAAAGTAAACTTAATTTTTACTGGCAGTACTAAAAATTAATAACCATATACGGCATTAAACTAAAATACAATTGGTTCGAAATAGTGTTTCTGTTAAGATATTTTTTATTAAAAAAAGTGCTGCAGAACTTCAACCTATTTTTAAGGAATTTTATGTTAAATGAAGAAAATGTTTGTTAAACACAAAAATATGCAGCAAAATTATTTAACTTAACACAGCAGATAAACCAGTGTTGCCAATCCATGTGTAATTTCACATATTGTGTGTAATTTTTACCTGCATGTGCAATAACTTCCATGTGCAATCTATGTGTAATTTTACTTTAAGTTCTATTTTTCATTAATTTTTTGACAGTCAAGTTATTCTTTTCGAACATTGAGTTTTTGTAATTTTTTCCAGTTTCCATCACAGTCAAAATTGTTTTTTACACCCTGACTTTGTCTCACTTTCTATCTCAATGAGCAATACTCTACTATAAAATTGTATTTCTAAGTCTGGGTTTATACTATGAAAGCTTTCTTTCAGAAATCCTGAGTTGATTGGTGAGAGGCGGAAGAAGAAAAGCATGTTTGACATAAACTGTCAAATTTGATTTTAATTTCTTTGACATTTGCTTTTAAGGTTTACAATAAAAAAATGTAAGCATTCTTGAGATTTTAGAATTTTAGAATATTTTATTAAATAAAAAATAAATTTGAACTAAAAATTGCGCCATATTTTTTTTTATATTGCACAACTTCTTGAATATTGTGGAGTAAAACAAAAATAATATAAAGGCACGTATCCATGCACAGTATTAATTTTCGACCATCGGCAAAATAACAGCCAAAAAATGTTTTTGTAAAAGCCTAAGCAACATTAATTTTAAAAATTCGCTGTGAATGGTTCTGTGTGATTAAAGCAAACTTATTGACCTTAATTTATGTTGCTTAGGCTTTTACAAAAACATTTTTTGCCTGTTCTTCCGCCGATTTTCGAAAATTAATACTGTGCATGGATACGTGCCTTTATACATGTTCATCCAGTTCTTTCTTACTATAGCAATTGGTAAGCTTTGAGTTTTTTTGTAAACCTAACGAGTAAAATGCAAGGCGAATACATTCTAGTAAAACTACTTTTTCGATTTGTGTGTTAAATTTTGCTACAAATTTGTAATTTGGTACCCAGTTTTGTGTAATTTCCGAATTTTTCATTGGTAACACTTAGGTAAACATAGAACGCATATTTTGCACATCGAAAATGCTGCTTCCAGTATGAATATTAATTTTTTAAAATTTATTTAATTTTTGCTTGAGTGCTATAGTTTTTGTGAAAAACAAAATCATTTGAAATAAACCAAAAATTTGCTTTTTTTTTACCCTACACCGCAAATAGTTGTGATTATTAGGGTGAAAATTTAGGGAGCGTATATTTATTTATATTTTCACTAATTCTAGATTCCCGCTATACGTGTCTAAAAATCTAAATTAACATCATTGAATATAATGACTAGTAGTACCATATTTTGCTCAAGTTTGCCTTCGCAGCAGATAATTTAGCTTTAAAATATTTCCTGCTACTTCAAGTGCCGGTTTTTCTTTGTTTCGTGGAATTTAAAAAAGTAAAATTTACAAAGTTGTACAAATTTTACATTTTTTTAAACTGTTTAATAGTTGTTTTTTAAGATATTTTATCAAGCAATATTTTTAAAGAAACTATAAAATATATTTTTGTAGGAATTTTAGTTTATTTAGGAAATGGTATTAGTACGCTAATTAAAACTATTACAAGTTAATTTAATTTACATGAAATTATTGTCTTAATTTTTATATTTGGGGGAAAAAAAAATTCACACACAGGCTGTTCGTGCAGTGGTCGTGTAAATTGCCAAGCAACAGCAACAACACTAGTGAGAAGCGTTGTTAAATTTTTTTTTACCCATTCCTTCAACAATGTAAAAAACACTTAAGAACATCAACATATAAATTATGCCTACAGACTCACTCGATTGTTCTCTTACTTTAATGAAAAACAGAACTTTACAAAATGCTTGTTACTTTCGTGAAAATAGTTATAAACTGTATTGAAGGTTGTGTACTAATACACAAACACTAAAAAAATAGATATCGTTTCTTCATGGGTGTACCATACGCTAAATAATGTTCGGCTTATTTTCGAACACTTCCGAACAGAATTTCTGTTGACACTACTTTAAAACGGCCGTTGTTAACTTTTGACAGCTTGCAGCGCTACTCGTTTCACTACAGCGACGATTTTGTTTCCCACTTTACTTTGAAAATGTCATGTAACTTTAACTTCCTTAAAATTGATTTCAAATTTGAGGAGTACAAATAGAGCGGGCGGTATGTGGATTTCTTTTGCTAGTTTTTCTTTCAAAAATAAATTAAATACATTACTATTATTAAGGGCATATATTAATTTTTTTAGAATATGTGTATCTACATAAACAAATACTTATAACCAGGGAAACCAGAAATATGCTCTAAAAACGCGTTTAGTGCGTATTAAATATGCAGTAAAAACTCGAAAACATGCCCTGAAAATTGTTAAAAATATGCCCCAAAAAAATTCAAAAATTGCTTATTTGAAAACAAAATATTCAACAATTTAAAAACATTGCATTTAAAAAAAAAAACAATCCTAAAATTATAATCGGTAAAGCCCAGACACCACAGTATTTACAAAAGAATTTTCGAGATGTTACCCTATTTGAAAACGTTGGGCTCACAAAAACAAAGTTATATTATGAGGTTAAAATTCATATAAGAGTTATTTGTTCCGAATATTATCTACGTTAATATGTAACGTATGAGATTTTTTCTTAAAGAGATTTGAGGGTCGGTCGCTAAATTGCTTATTATTAATGTTGACGTTTAAAAAGAAGTTAAACCTATTTATTGATGGAAGCTTTAGGCAAATGTGAGCCGATTCAAAAAGAATTTAATTGCTGTAAAATATTTTTGCGGCGAATTAATTCTAAATATCAACATAATTAGATGACATAATTAGATAAAGAAGTTTTTATGGCTAATATGTGAAATTAAAAACCGATTCTCACCATTTACATAGACTTCGTCCTTAGTACAAATTAGTTATACATATGTAATTACCAAATTTGATAAAATTATATACAAAATTAGAACTTGTACTTTACGTACAAAGTTAACAAAGACAGACAACCAGCCCGATGGACAGATGGACATCGTTGGATCACTTTAAACAGTGATTCTGAGTCGGTCGGTATACTGAAAGATTAGTCCAGATTTATGTGTGTTACATCGCCAAAAACTTATGTATATAATCGCTTTTTCCTTAATGTTTGCTCATATAAATATAAAATTTGAACCTGCTTTGGCTTACAATTTTACAGTAAAAATGAAATGTAGAAGGGGAAATTAAAGCAACACGCTGGGTAGATATACAGATCGATATTTAAAACAGAAAAACCAGAATTTAAAAAAAAATTTTATTTGGTGCGAAAGCTCTTGTTAGCATTTAAAAAATTTTACATGTATCAAAATATGCCTTAAAAAAAGCAAAGTATGCGCTATAAACTTAAAAATGCTCCTTTAATTAATAATGCAAAAAAAAAAAAAAAAAAAAAAAAATGCTGTAAAGTGTAAAATATGCAAAAATATGCACTAACAAATCGATGCCAACATTCATAAAAAGCTCTAAAACGGATAAATATATTCTTTCTGCCTTCATTGGTCACACAGGGAAAAACATGCAATTGCATATTTATGGTTTCCCTGCTAATTAAATTTTTTTTGCAATTAAGAAGGCCTAGTCTTTTTTGTATTGCCAAAAGTGAAATTGAAGCATTTATTGTAAAAAAAAATTAATTTACTTTTACCTCTGCCTTTTTTAAAATATTTTTAATATATAATTACAAAAACTGTTTCAAGTGCAACCAAGTTAAAAAATTTTTTGTTTAACAAAATAAATTAAATGCCTGAGACATCTTTAGCATGTCAGTTAACATTATTTTTGTTATTTTATCTACTTTTAAAGATTTTTTTTTTTGCAAAAAAAAAAAAAAAATAAAATCGTTCAAATTCGCACGCGCATGATCAGATTGTTTTTATTTTTGCTCCCCCATTCCGTCTTACAGTCAGCAGTCAACGCCCGCGTAAAGACGCCTATAAATAAACAAAAGCGCCAATCTGTTTTAAAGTTGTTCTTTTTTTTATGTTCATTAACTTAATGAATATGTATCTTTCTCTTTAAACTGTAATCGTCAACAATCATATCGTATTAAAGATTTTATGTGATTAATTAATAAAATGTTTAAGTGTCGTCGATCGTTTAACATCAATGGTTAAACCACTGATTACATGTACGTTTAAATTTGACGTATATTTTTTGATTTACCTTTAATACATATGTATGTATGTACATAGTATTTATTTATTTATTTTTTGTTAAGCTGATGAATGTCTTTTTGTTCATTTTTTGATGTGTTTAAATATAAAAAATGTTAATATAAAATATATGAACATGGTGGTCTGTCTCATCTTTTTTTTACTAGATTTAAGCTAAAAGCCTTAAGCAGATTCTCTTTAAGACTTTTTTTTAATTAAATTTAAAAATTTTTGTCTTTTTGCTAGTCACTGTCACTCTTATTAAAGCTTCTGTTTTAAGATATTTGACAAAAAAACCTTTGAGCTTTTTTTTTAATTTAAAAAAACCATTTACGTGTGTAATTTTGCCAGAGGTTATTTGCTTTAATATAGTACCCCATATACGTTAATTGTGACCATAACTTATGCAAATTTTTTAATTTGCTTCATTGAACCTTCCAGATTTTTAAAGTATAATTCTTTTTGAAAATTCCACAAAAGTTGTGATGAGCAAATTGTGCTTCGATTATAAAGTTAGTCTATGTATGAAATAACAATCAAAAACAATTTCCAAGTAAAAAATATTTAATAGAATTTTTAAACCACATAAGGCGGCATTTATATGATGATGGTTAAAACATGTATTTTTTATTTTTTTTAAGGCTGCTGCATCCTTTTACATTTCGATGATGACTTTTCAGACATGAATATTTTTTATTGTTATTTAAATTTTTTTTTAAGGGTTTATTCAAGGCACATTTTCACAATGTATTCAACATAAAGACATATAGTTATATATGTCTTCATAATGTCAAATTGACATAACGAAGATATACCCAATTGGCCATGTCTTGAAGTTATCCTTGACGGCGCGCAAATCGTTGACGACTTTTTCAAACAAGTGTCCCAAAAATCATTCAAGACTATTGAGCGACATTATAGGTCATATATTGTTGACGATCATATGGCCGAAGATAAAAGCTAGCTCTGTGTGAACTATATCTCTACGAAAAGATCTTGATTGTCATATTTAATGTATTACTTACCAATCAACACAGTATAAACAAAAAGCCAATCACAGTTGAAGCATAACCGCGAATGACGTTGTAAGTTACAAAAAAATTATTTTTCATGAGTGCAAAAACACGTTTTTAACAGGCAGGCTTATTTATTTGTTATTTTTTTTAGGTTATCAAAATAATGATCATAAAAGCAAAATATCGAGGAATTTCAATTTTTAATTACATGCAATTTAACAGTTTACCATTTTTTCTTTAGTGGAAAAACGTTGCATACATTTTGTCGTCAATGTTGTTTGAAACACTACAAATTGCATGCAATGGTCGCTTACGTTGTTCTCAATAAAGTATTATTCAAGGCAAATTTAAGGAAACGTCTCCTAAACACGACAAAATACACTTTTTGTTTCTTACGCTGTCGTCCTCTATGTTATATAGGCGACAAATTCTAAAACGTCCTGACGACATCGTTGACGACATTTGCGTCTATGCCCATTTTGCCAACTGGGTACCTACATATGTATTAACTACATATGTAAAAAAGGAACAACTTTTGCATTAACCCTGCGGAAAATTTGTGTCAATTGGCCTTAAAGCACTTATCGACTTTTTTTTGATAATATTTATCCAAATCAAGCCCGTACCGTGCACTGCGCTTAGACGTTAATCGATCCGACGCCTTTGTCAGCAACTCGGTCTCTTCCCGTCAACTACTTGGACAATTTTGAGAAAATAAATTGGCCTACATCCATATTAGATCCAACTGGTGCAATAATTAAAGCCAGCGGGCCATTAATTGCGTCGTGGGTTCGATGAATGGGCTAAGCATCAACTGGAAGTTCAACCATATTTTTATGGTTAAATCATCTTAAGCGATGAGGCGCATTTATGGCTTAAGCGCCTATTAGACGATCATACTTGGTATTTGAGAATGGTATGCCATCATACCATCATACTCATGTAATAGCGAAAAATTCGTGTATGTCAGTTTGGTTTGTATGCTGAAAATCAAAAATTTTTGGTTCTTGTGTATGCTATAATATTATCATACTCGTGTAATAGCATTTCTGATATACTCAGTAAAAATTTAATTTGAATTTTTGCAGGTAAACGGTAACGATAAATTGCTTCGATAATAGACATTAAAAGCAAAAAGGTTATGAAAAACTTTTAGAAAAATTAAAAACAATTGAGACAGAAAACAATAAATACATTGCGTTGTCGTCCGCCAATAATTCATGAGTTACCAAAGCAGCAACTAATTCACGCGCCATCATATAGACAACCTTCACTTTTTAATGTTTACTTTGTAATTATGTATTACATACTTGGAATTATAGACTAATAGCAAAGTACTCTCTCTCAACATACCAAGTATGACCGTCTAATATGTGCTTAATGGTATGTAAACAAGCAGATTTGTTGTTTTTGGAGAGAGAACAATCCTCATGAGACTTTTGAGACTCCATTACATTCAGAAACAATCACTGTTTGGTTCGGCTTACCTGGCAATTTGTCGTCCCATTTGTCTTTAAATCCGAAAGCGGTGCTAACATTACCGTGAATGGCGAACGCTTCATGCAATTGCAAATCATGCAACATGCCATACAGCGCGCAAACCATTACTTTAGGGATGGGCAAATTGAAATAATAAATCGATATATATCGTATCGATATTTTTTAAGAGTATCGATATTTATTAATTAAAAATATCGATTTATCTATGTATCGAACGTATTAAGCTGAAATTATTACCAAATTGCAATACATATTTACATAGGTGCAAACATATCACATGTAATTCCATTCTAACTTTTTATTGTTTCTTTTCATTTCAAATTTACTTCCTGTCCCTTGATTTCGAACGAAACTTTCATTCGCTTAACTTTTATTTAAAACAAAAACCAATTTTAAAATCTACTTTTTAAGGTAAGTTATGCGAACGAAGTTTTCGTTTGAAATCAAGGGACCAGCAATTAATTCTACAATAAAAAAAAAAACAATTTTAAAAAAGGTAAAGTATACAAAAATTTTTTTATTTATTCGCCATATGAAATCTAAAAAAAATTAATTGGGATTATATAATGCCGGATTATATACTGCCGGTAAACGAAACTTGTGACACATATTGTAAAAGTAAACTGTGCCATATTTTATTTTTAATATATAAGAACATGCTCAAATAAAAACAAAACAAAATATTTATTTTTATTATTAACATTCCAACTTTCATGAGTCTATTGCTGTTAATACGCCATAATTAATGCGATTCTTTGCATCTCTTAAAAAACCGAGACAAAACTGAACTGTGTTTTCTATGAAAATGTACAATGGAAAAGCGCCGTTATTTTCTTAATATTAGTTAAAAACATATTATGCAATTCTTAAAAAACAGTATTGTAAGCAGTTGAGCAACGGTTTAAATGTTGAATTTTATTATAAAGAGATCTTAATAATATCGAATTCGATAGTCGTAAATAAATATCGAAGTATCGATTTAGGGGTATTTTTAATATCGGCGATATATATCGAATATAATTTTTTTAAATATCGATATTTTGACATATCGATATTTATTTCCCATCCCTACATTACTTTGTTCATCGAAATGGACCTGTAAATTGGCCACCTCGTTCGTATGCTTTGACACCTCTGGACTACTTTTTGTGGAGGTACGTCAAATCTCTGATCCATGCCAATAAACCAGCAACGATTGATCATTAAGAAGCCAACATTCGACACACTATTGGCAAAAGACGACCGGGATGCTCGAAATAGTGGAACAAAATCAGACCGACAGGATGACGTTCATAAGGCGCAGTTGTGGCGATTTGCCACAAATTATTTATAAACATTAAATGCAATGACATTCATTTGTAAGCTAATAAAGCCAACATTTTGCCCTTATTTCCTATGAATTTAAAAAAGTATTATTTATTGCATGTAGCTTTGCAGTGCAACAATGTCACGTATTTCCAAAAGCAGCAAATCAAACTTTGACAAAGAATATAATTTCTAAAGTCATCTGTTTCTTGAATTAACAGAGTTCTTGCAAAGTTTAAAATGACAGTGCATTTTATTTGCAGTTTTTTTTTGTATAATTGCTTGATTTTAACGCTGCTTTGACTCAGCATACAGACGTTTGAAAAGGCAGCCATACTTAAATGTTTTATATTTCAGTCTAACAAATTTTATAAGAAAATTTAATCAAGTTATTATGGCCCGCCTCTTACTACAAATAAAGGTTGTTCATCCCTTTTTACACTTACAAACCATAAATAATCGGTCGTAAACTCAGATATCATAAATTAAAAATTTAAATTACTTTTTGCCATAAAAAATTTGCTGATTAAGATTTTAAACTTGATCATTTTTTATATTAAAGCAAAAATAGCAAAAAGGAGAAACAATTATTTATAGTTTTCATAAAAATAACTCTTTTTTTTATTTGAGCATGTCTAAAAACATCAGAAAATTTAAATTAAAATCTATTAAATTTTTTATTTTAAAAAAGAAAACAAGCTTTTGAAATTTGATATTAATAATTGTGTGAGTATTATTCACGATTACAATGGTAATATAGAGATCGTTTTGTGTAGAATGCTATAAAATTTCTATTTAACTGAAAAAAATTAAAGAACAATTATACATGTACTATATAACAAATATGACAACGGATTAATATGAGATTTGTAAAAATGATGATTAACAAAAATATTAAACGGAGCATAAACAGCGTGTTGACGTAAAATGACAAGGGAAGGATAGCTAATATCCATAAATTGTTTCTGAGAGATTCTGAACAAGTTTTCATGTACCAAAGAAGTTCTCACGGGTGATGTACATAAGAGTCGTAGTGTGGTTATTTTGGTGTATATGGGTGTACCTTAAGCCTATATGGGCCTTAAACTTCTTGTGCCATGGGAACCAGTAGTCAACCGGGTTTGGACTGATTGTTAGGGAAGCCATTTCGGTAAAAACATGGTGCCTATAGTTAGTAGCCAAATCACGGGAAGAGATTTTAAAGATTCTGGGTAAGGCACCGATTTTTGCCCGTAAGCCAGGTTCGCATTGGAAGCGCATGTCTTTGCGGTAAATACCAACTTTTGACAATAAAACAAACATTTATATTAATACTTAATAATAATATTAATTAAAAAATACTGACAAAATAATTTTTACAATGCGTTATCTAGATAGTCATTGCTTTTATGTGTAAGTGCCATAGTTGCCAGATGAAAACCTTCAAATTATGCGAAAAAATCGTAACATCGTCAAATTTACTTAAACATGTCAAAATGTTACGTTTGTACAAATATTTTGTGTTATTAATTGGGGCATAGTATATAACTAGTATGCCGACTGGTGAGAACGTTCTCTTTTTTTTATAACTCTCATCACACATATAGGTTCTGTGTGAATTCAACACACTTAAGAACAACAAAAACAAAACAAAATTTGAAATTTTTTAATTTAAAATTTTTCACAATATAACACTTCATGTTTAATTTTATGACTTAAACACATAATTAATAATTTTTTTCAATACATTTTGCTAATTTGCTTTTGCAAAATGTTTTTATTTTTCACAAACTAAAAATTTTTAAATTAATTTTTTTGACACTAAATTGTTTTCTGTTGTTAATATTATTAAATCCAGCAGAGTAGCATTTTGTGGTATAAAAATAATATTTGAAATCATTAATTATTTATATATTATCCGATATTGCAGAATAAAAATTTAGCAAACATGGCTTTTAAAAGTTTATAAATGCAGCCAGAATTCAAAAAATTGAAAATTTATTGAACTAAGAAAATTTTATTTTGGAAAAAAAATTGTTGCCACATTCTATACGATTTTATGCAACTATGTTTAGTGGTGGAAATAGTTTTATACACCAATACATTTGAAAAAAAATTTACTAATACAAACATAAAATTTGTACCACTGACAGTTGAGTTATGTACCTGTCAAAGAGTCGGCATACTAGTTGTATACTATGAATTGGGGTGTTTGCTTTTTGGACAAACATTTAAAACAATGTTTGTAGAAATATTAGATATTTTTAATATTTGGCAGACATGTAATATATTTGTCAAACTTTTTGTTGCAAACTTTGCAGAGTAAAGACGTAGAAGAAGAAGCAATAAAATAATTTTCAGCCGTAAATCTAATTTTTTTGCAGCATTGTTTGCCCCAGAAAAGTTTTTTGTGCTCTCTTTACTACAAATTATTTGTCTTTCTTTTATATTTTTTCCGTGTTTTAAACAAAGAGCGAGCAATCGTCGTCAGCATGGCCCAATTAGTAGGTCTGCGCACAACTACAACAATGCAACAATAGAAAAAACAACACTCGTTTTCTTTGTGTATACAAATGGGAAAAATGTCAAAAATTTGTCAGCTTTTAAGAAAATGTGATGTATTTATTTTGTTAAATATAAAATTTTTCTATCGGAATTTTGCTAAAATAAGTTTTTAAAATTAAAAGTGTTTAGAAGTAATTGGGTGATAAAGAAAACGAAAACGATGGACCAATGGGAAAAGTCTTCCTGTATTTTATGTATAGAAACATTATATGTAAATACATTTTGCAAAATTCTAGCAGGATTTGCTGTTTGTGTTTAAAAGTTTTATAAAAAAACATATGTATGTATGTTAATAATAAATAAAAAAAGTAAAATGCGGACACAATGGAGAAAATTTTTCGTCACCTCCCCAGTGATGATGTAGCAACTTTAATGTACATATTTATCATTTGATGCCGCAAGTACCATGCCGCAGAATGTTACAAACCCCTAGCAGCCATAAGGGAAATCTTGGCTGTATTTGATATTAACGATTTAATAAACTAAAATTAATCTGGAGATTATCATATAAAAGGAACATTAAAGACTTCATTTTTGCTCCGCCGCCTACATATGGGTGTGAAGAAAACAAAGCAATTGATGTACCAGATATAGAAGAAGTGAAAATTACAGAAAAGTGTGGCATAAAATATATTGAAAAAAACTCGTGTCTTAATAGTATTTATAATAATAAAGAATGATAATAAAATGCATCACGTCGTAAATTATATTAAATATAGAAGATTTCAGATAATACCATGAAATAACTTGCAAAATGTGTTTTACACACAACACAATAACGCATTTTAATATTATTACACATTTTTTCATTATTATACTTATGCATTTAAAATTTTTGTTCACAATTTTTAAGTTTCAATTGTATTATCACAATAAAAAAACAATTTCTCAAAACGAAAAAGCATATTAAAAAAAGTAACCAATTTAAAAAATGTAAACAAATTTTGACATTTTGGCCATTTATGCCTATGTATGATGATAAAAAATACAACTCTTCAAAAAATCAGCAGGCGTTTCGCGCAGACCTACTAATTGGGCCATGGTCGTCAGCATACATTGAAAGCAAAACAAAAATGAAAAATTAATGTTTGTATGAAATATGATTGTGCTGTTTATTAGCAAACAAAAGCAAAAACAATGTGCATGTTTTCCAAGCAATTTGTGTGGCTTATTATGTCCTATAGTTAAATCGTCACAAAAATCGTAATTGTTATTATATACGTACAAGGACCGGAAAACGTTTTTTTTATGTTTTTTAAAAAATATTTATCATTGGTGTTCAAAAAATATTTTAAATTGTACAATAACCAAAAATAGATACAAATATTTTGTTTGATATTGTTTTTTTAAGTTCAAAATAATAAAGATCTCAAAAAAAAAGGGTTTTTAGAAAAATATTTTTTTTTGTTCTTTTGTACAAAAAATTACGAAACGAAAATTAAATTTTTTCTTTTTAAAAATTTAAAAATCATGCGTACAAAATAATTTTTTTTTCATCAGTTTAAAAAAATAAAAGCAAACACAAAAAAAAGATATTAATTTTTTCAGTACAATATTATTTTGTGCATGAAAAAAAGAACCGAAAACTTAAAATTGAATTTTTTTAATTGACAAAATTTAAACTCATACGTACAAAATTAAAGTAAAAAATATAAAGCTAATCAATAATAAGTAGTTATAACATGATAAAGATTATCCTAGAACTAAATAGTAATCTTATCAATTACCTTGATGTTGAGTTTCAGCAACAATAAATTTTCTACATGCTCAGAACTTAAATTCCTTCTATTTTTAGTCATAATAATTGGCAAAGCACTAAAGGCTGTCTCCACAGATACCTGTGTTGCGGGTACAGCTAATGCAACAGCAGCCAGTTTTGATAATTAAGAATCTCTAAAGATTTTTTGCAATTGCAATTTTAAACACAATTTTGTATTATAATTTTAATTAAAATTCACAATTTTAACTTAAAATTGAGTTTTTATTGTTAGTTTCTAAAAACAAAACAAAAATATTTTTCTCAAAAACGTTTTTTTTTAAGAACTTTATTATTTTGAACTTTGAAGAACAAATAAAACAAAATAATTTATATTTTTTTTTTGTACAGTTGAAAACATGTTTTGAACACCAATGATAAATATTTTTCAAAAAAAGAAAAAAAAATAAAAAAAACGTTTTTGTATATTTTTCAAATTTTTGTTTTTTTGTTTCTTTTCATGTACAAAACACATATTGTACTTTAAAAATAAATATCTTTTTTGTGTTTACTGTTTTTTTTTAACTTTTAGAAAAAAAAATTTTTTTTGTAAGCATGAGTTTTGAATTTTTCAAATGAAAAACTTAAATTTTAAGTTTTCGGTTCTTAATTTTTGATGCCTGATCTTAACCTTATAACATAATTTTGTTTTGGCGCGTCCATGCTTGCCCATGGGTCCCATATAGGGTACATTTTCGAAAGTTTGTCTTTGTATACTGTGGTGTAAGGTCTCAAATGGTCGCGATGGACCGACTATACTTTCTTACTTGGTGTTAGGACCACCGATTTTCCAAACATAACAAATTTTTATAAACTATTTGTCTTATTGAAATCTTTATAAGAAAACTAATATCCTCTCTTATATATCCTTCCCACACATAACCACTGTAGTAGGGTAATCGATTCTTCGACTTTTTTAAAAACCGGGTTTCAAATATTCCAAATAGTTGCTATTTAAAAAAACCGATTTTCGTTTAAGCTTTATTAAAATAACCGATTAATCGGTTTTTTAAATTAAGTTTTTGTAATAAAACGTTAAATTGAATAAAAACAAAACAATTGAAAAATGTAAGGAACCAACAAAACACATAGATATGACTTAAGGTATGTTCAGACCTAACAAATATTTGAAGATTAAATCCAAAGAAAAGCGTGAGCAATAAATTTATTAAACTTAAGCTTTATTTTTAACAATTTCTATTTATTTACTAAACTTTATTTGTAAGAAGATAATTGTATAATGTAATTAAGAAAATGTTAAATCATGTTTGACCAAGCCAAACGTTTTGCAAATGCAAATAAATCTTTCATAAAACTAGTGGTTACGTGTAGGACATCAAATATTTAGTAGGTGTGAACATAGCTTTAGCATTTTTGAAGAATTTGGTTTTACAAAATTATAGGAATTTAATAAATTTGTTATTTGACATATTCTTCCAAATTTATTTAAAATGAGTTTTAATACGAATCAGAAAACTTCAATGATATTTTTAAAAAGTTGCAAACAAAACCTTTTAGCCAGGATTATATATTTCAAATTTGTTTGCGCATTATAGAATCGAATAGCAATAATAACATGTGGTCAATTCGTCGACCACAATTAAAAACCTTCAATGACATTGTTTGATTTCTTCAATTTTGTTTTTAAGTTCTTGGTGTTTTAATAAATAAAACTGATGAATTTTTTTCATATCGTTCATTCCACCGGAATGTTTTAGTTTTAAGCATGAAGATATTCTTACACTACTTTTTAGAGCCTTAACGGGCATTCCGTCCTCGTCAACCTTTGGAACTTATCATTTAAGGGCACTTCAAACACATTTGTCTTTAAAATCCCGTTCGAAATATCTCCAGAGATGACATCTGTATTTGGAATACTCTCACACAAATTACTAATTACTTTTCAAACTGAACATTGTTTTGTAGTGTATTGAATTGCACGCACGCTATTATAAGCGGTTTGTATTTACATTGTTCATAAGGTATGTGATAGAATTTAATTTTGAAAGCGAAACGGTTTAAAATCGATAATATTGTTTTCAGTATCTTTTGATTTATTATAAATTTTCCACTTATTATCGAAAGGTGCGATGAATTTTGAGCGATCTTAAAATCCATTTCTGAATAAAGGACTTAATTTTTTGCTCAAAATACAGTTCAATTAACATATCGCACTGGTTCCTCTAAAGGGGGTTAACTCAAAATTTATAAATTTTCAGTAGAGATAAAAAACTGTTTCATTTTTATATGTACTCTTATATAAAAAAGGTGGATACAATTGATTTTTTTTTTTTTTTGACAAAATACTAGAGAAAGATGTAAGATTTTTACAGTGGGTAGATATGACCACTGTACATCGATTTCTTCCATAAATATCGCTCAAAGTTCATCGCACCTTTCGAAAACGATCGATTCGAAATCGACCGATTTTCTTCACACTCCTGTATATTTTTAACTTTTTTACATTTTTCTTTGAAATTCTTCAAAAAAAAAGTTGAAATTTGCCTAACATTCAATTAGAAAAATACCTAAATTATTGGTACATTTACAACAAGAGAAAGGAAAATGTATATAAATTATACATTATTAAAATAACCAGTTTGTTATACCAAAATAACCGGTTTATTCGATATTCGAAAAATTAGAATAATACTTAAATTATTGGTACATTGACAACAAGAGTAAGGAAAATGTATATAAATTATACATTATTAAAATAACCGGTTAGTTATACCAAAATAACCGGTTTATTCGATATTCGAAAAATGGGAATTTTAAAAAAACCGTCTTAGGCAAAACTAAAATAAGCCGAATAATAACCGTTCGATCTCCCTACACTGTACCTACAGGCACTGGTGAGAGAGAAGTACAATAAAATTAATAACACGTAATTTGTAAAATAATTTTAATCTCTGCCATGTTTAATTAATTCCATATTTACATAATTCCATATTTGTATAAACTCAATTTTATTAGTTTATGTGTTTAATTTGGAAAATTTTTTAAAAGAAAATTAAAGTTAAATTTTAAAATAACTCTGTAATTTAAATAATTATTATCTGCTATAAACCAAATTTACCAAAAAAAATTACTTGTAATACGTCACTTAGAGTGTTTTTCTAAAGAAATCTTTCCATGTGTTTGACTTTTATGGTTATTTGTTTGAACAATTTAGATGTTTAAAGTATCTAAGTTTTAATTTAAAAAATTCCCAAATGGCAAATTAAGTATATAATAATAATAATAATAAAATGACGCAGCTTCACAGAAAAAATGATTAAATTTCTCCTATCACCAAATTTGTTCTAAATTCATAATATCAAGCAAACAAGTTGTTGATTTTGCACCTATTACCAACATGATTATATTGATTACTAAAAATTTTAAAATTTTGAAAAAATATTTTCAATAAATGATATTTTTAATTTTAATTATAAAAGTCATCAAAAAACTTTCAAATTTTAAACAATGTGTTAATTTATTTAAACAAATATTGACAATTCCCAACAACAATTCTACATGTTTAAATTATTTTATTTTAAACGAAAAAAGTCAATTAAAATTTTTTGTTAATTAATTAAAATTTTAATTGAAAATTTATTTCAAAACAACTAAAATGTTAATTAAATCAAAATTAAATTTTTAAAATTTTTCAGCTAAAAAAATTATTGATTCAATTATCACATTAATTAAATTAAAATACTTTTTAAACCATTTTTTTAATTGATAAAACACTTTTTTCTGTGTTTAAAAGAAGGGAATTTCTTTTTATTTCAAATTTGGATAATTTTAACATTATGAGAGACATTTATATTCTAAGCTAAATATATTGAGACCAATTTGTTATTTTAATGAAAAATAATAATTTTTAAATTAATTTAGAGTCAATTTTAAAGGTCTTATTAAATTTTGCCCAACTTTGTAATAAAACGTTTTGAAGTTTTCCTTGGAATAACATTTGTAAATTTTCATTTTTAAGGAACCGGCGCAATATTACAAATATATGTAACTATGTTGTTTTTTTTACTTTAATTTAAAATGTTTTTACACCTTTTACAAAGAATCTGTTTTAAAGGAACTTTATATATGCAAGTAATCTGTATCATTAATCACTTAATCTTTATTGTTTTAAAAATAAATATTTGACTGTTTTTTCTTCTTAATGACATTAAAAATTAATTAGAAAAATGCTTTTTACAACATTTTCTTTTCTTTAAGTTGTATGCTTTTAAATATATGTACATGCACATTTAAAAGTCAATTTACTACACAACATAGCTACGCACACTTAGTAAATTGAAACATACGAGTTAATACTCCAGGTATTTAAAATACTATTAAAAATTATGTAAAGTCATTAAGTATCATTCGTACATATGAACACGCATAAAATGTACTGATTTTTAAAATATATAAAAAGCCATTATTGCTGTTATTATGAACTTTAAAATCAAGAGATAAGAAAATAAGCCATAAAAAGATATGTAGTGTTAAAAAAAAGATTTTAAAAGAGACCACAGAGTAAAGGTTTAAGTGCAGAAAAGGGCTAAGAAGTTAAGGCACGAAGTTTCCGCTCAAATAAATGAAATAACACAAAAGACCTAAAAGACAAACTAAAATTTTTCATCAAAGGGTTGGTTGCTTAAATCATTAACTTGTATAAAGCTCTAATATACGCAAAGCTTAATATAAGCAAAAGAAAAAAGCAAAAAAATAAGTTAACAAGCGTGTATGTTGCATTAAGTTAACAGGGTGTATGTTGCCTGAATCCTTTGACTGTTAAAGGACGGGAAGAAATTCCATAAAAAGGTTTTGTTGCTTAAGTTTTAAAATTTTTTAACACGACTTAACTGGATATATTTAACAGGGTGCATGTTGCTTAAATCTTATGATTCGGAGTTTGCAAAAAGGCTTTAACGCTAAAAAATACATATTTGGTTTATGTAAAGAAATTGTTAAAAACAGTTTGCCTAATATAAACAAAAGACTTGTGTGCTGTTTTCAAATGACAGGCGAGTCTCAGGTTTTTGTGTGCTTTTCAAATATATTTCACTACGAAATCAATTGGCTGTTATTTGGAAACATCACACTAGGCAACAACATTTTTTTTTATTTTCCTCTGAATATGTAGAGCGTTTGTTGTTTAAGTTTTTTGATTGTAAGAGGAGGATTCCATAAAAACGTGCATTGGTGCTTAACACTTTTGCTGGTCTTAATGTATTGGTTAACTAAAGTTAACTTCAACTTTTTTTTCATAAGGGGGTATGTCCTAAGTTCTTGTAAAGAAATGATTAAAAAACATATGTAATTGATTGCAGTTCTGCAATACATTTTACTTAGAACAAATATAAAACTTAAGCAACAAATTTTGTTTGTTTTAATTACACTGTGCTAGAAATTGACACTTTTTTTGAGACAAGCTGGGCACCTGGCATTTTAACATAATTCGAGAACACTGAATCCAGTGGTGCTAACTGTTTTTTTAGGTTAGCTCTGGTTTTCGAGATATACTGCTATTTCGAAAATGGAGGAGGTTTTTGTTTCTAACACGAATGTGCATATGGGAAAAAGGTTTAAACTTCTTAAAGAACATTTTATTGCGGAATTTCGGGTTTTTTAGTTTTTTCAATAAGCTAAACCGTTTTTGAGTTACGCGAACATATGTTGCGCAACCTCCTCCATTTTCGAAATAACGGCATATCTCGTAAACCAGAGCTAACGTAAAAAAAAAACATTTGGCACAACTGGATTCAGCGTATCCAAATTATGATAAAACGCCAGGTCCCCCCGGCTTGTCTGTTTTTTTCAACTAGCACATAGTTATGTATAGAGCGAGTATGTTGCTTAAGTCTTTTGATTATCAAAAAAGGATTTTATTGATAAAAAAAATTTTTTTTTAAATAATTTATTACACTCACTTTGTTTTTTTAAAATTATTATTTTTTAATGCAGAGAAATTCGTGTTTCTTTGTTTTATATCTGTTAAGAGGATCCTTTTTTAATTTTTGATTTTGTTATTAATTTATTCAACTCGCGCTTAAAACATTACGTTTTACTTTAAAGACGTTTTTTTTCTTGTTCGCTATCAATTACACGACAATTTGCTATAATTTATTTCTTGTTTGTTACTTTATATTTATTTTGCTTATTATGTCTTGAGATGTGAACACCTTGAGCGGCAGCAAATAAATGAGATCTTGCGGCAAAATAATTTTGTATTTCTTTTAAAAATATACCAGCAAACACACACACTAAATATGTGTTAAAAAAAAAAAAAAAAATCAACTAAAACAAAAGATGTTAACTGAGTGGGGTTTAACCAACAACATGAAAAAAGCCAAGTTCACTTACACACATGCACAAACAACAAATCACAGTAGCACTAACAACAGCATTAGCAGCAACATTAGCATTAAGCAGCAGCAATAATGAAAAACAAAATTTATTACCAGTATTTACTAAGAAGCAGCAACATTAACTTTTTTCACGGCTCCTCTTTGCTTTATGCAGCATCTGGGTGTAAGGTGTTGCTAGTTGCATGTATGTTTAATTGTTTTTGTTCACTACTTAAAACTGATATCTATTTTATGGTATTTTATATCAATCGTAAGAGTTTTATTTGGTTTTATTTTACAACTACTTCTACTGCAGAAAAGGTTTGTCTGATCTTTAGATTTTCTTTAAAATTTTTTAGTATCTGTTTAAACATACACAGGCACACACACACACATTTCTGTAGATAAAAATTAGTCTTTGAATGACATTCAGTTTGTTAAGCATATTGATCGCGTTAATGATGACGTCGAAATGTTTAATATTCACAAAAAAGTGAAAAATAATCAATATAAGGCTGCATCACCATTAATTTATAGTTATAAAATAACAAAGTACGAGTAATGTTTGGACGAGCAGCTGGCAATGAAGTTTTTTCTTTTGTATTTCAATATCCCAGCCGAAAAATAACACAATTAAAAGAAGTAACTACAATTACTTTATAAATTATTTGCTTAGTTAAGGTTAATTAAATATTTTATTCTGTGTAAAATATTTTTTTGTTAAAAAAACCTTAAATCGGTATGTATTTTTATCAGTGTCATATATTGTATTTAACAAAACTAATACTTGTCTATATATAAAATAACTGCTAAAGAATTTTTTGCAGACTTTTTATTTTGAACAAATTCAATTTTTCTTTTACACATTTTAAATTTCAAGAAGTTATATTTTTTAAGAACATTTTGGATTCAAAACTACCATTTTTTTTTTTAGAGTTAAAATTTCTGTAAAGTTTCCGCTGGATTAGTTTTGATTATCAAGTTCAACCGATCGTTATTTCTCGGCTAAAAGCCGTTGGTATTTATGGTGAACATTCTGCTCTGCTAAATTCACGCTCATAATAATAATTTTAACTATGCTCGAATACAGGAACCTATTTTGAAAAGAAAAAAACTAATTCTAAGATTTTCATTACTTAAAATTTGAAATATTGAACGTTTTGAAGCAAATATAAGTGGTAGTGCCAGACCGAACGCGCTTTTTGAATAGAAACAATTGTTGTCGACATTGTGGGCCTGGCAGTTAATAAAAACAAAATTTAATATTTGTACCTTTATTGCGATGTTAATGAAAATAAGAAGAAAAAAAACTTTGCATATTTCTTTGTAAGCAATAGGTGTGTTCATATACTTTACTAGCATATACTTGCAACTAATTTAAAATTACAAAATTTTTCTTTTAAATTACTCAAAAAAATAAGAGAGTAAAAAAGTTTTACCAGCAAATACGTGCAATAGATTCGTTTTTCCTTAATTCAATGGTTTTGAACTGTTTGCGCAAGGCTTTTATTGTATTGGGAGTAAAAAATTCAGTAATATGATTTCGTTTTAAAGTGCTAAATTCCCAATTCGTACTCTTGATAAACACAGGTGTTTGAATAACTCTTGCCAGTAAAAATTTAACTATCAGAAATATTCGACCAATTTTTTGTCTAAAATTTTTATGCTCTTTTTTCACTCTCTCGTTGCAAGTTTTTTTTCGAGAACGTGAACACATTCTAAAAATAATTATTGAACATAAGCAAAAACTTTCTGTTGCTGAACAGACCTAATATGTATGTGTGTAGCGTGGAGCAAAACTTCATACCCAACAAACACAAAGTCTACCCTTTGTTATAAAATTACTTAATCAAATTCTCAAACCGTTTTCAATGGTTTGGTTTTAACGTTTGAAATCAAATTGGTAATGCTTTGAATATAAACATTTGACAAACAATGATTTATCAATTTATGATGAAACAGAACTGGGGCTGAACGATGTTTTCCATACAGTTTGACATAAAATTATGCCAGAGAATGCGGTCGAGAAATAAAATCAATTTTATTTTGAAAACGTTTTTTCGCATGCTCTCACATAAAGACAATTATTCTCCCAACAATGCTACCATACTTTCGTTAAATTTCATAAATTTTGTAAACAAAGAAAAAAAAAACAAAAGAAAACGAAAGAAATGAGAGAAAATTGTAGTTACGGTCGACGTTTTAATTATGGGCTTAAGATTTTTTGCCTGAAGTTGAAGACTCAATTCTGTTTCATCATTTTATTTTCTAATTGTTAACAAGTGCAATTCTCAAAATAAAAAAACGTGGCAACACTAAAGCGAAAAATAAATGTTAACATTTCAACATGGCGATTAATGTCAAACGTCTTTTACATTTAAAAAAAAAAAAATTATATACAAACGGTTTCTTTGTGGAAAAAAAGTTGTGAGTAAGAAATTAATTACTATGAGTAAGAATGCAAATAAGAAAGAGATAAAACGGGAAAGTGAAGAAATTACAAGTGTGCTGTATGATCGAGGTGCTACACAGAGCCAAGACAATCCTAATAATAAGTAGGAGGATTTTGTCTTTCCAAGAATTTGAGCAGTGCCGAATGTTTAGCTGACATTTTTTTTTTAATAAATAATGAGTTTAAATTAAAAAATTAAAAGAAATAAATACATACTAGGGATGCCAATCGGGACTGGTTTTAACAAATGCCGGGATTCGGGATTTCAAAAAATCAAATCCTGGGATTCCGGTTTTTCGAAATATCGGGATTTTTCGGGACTCGCGATTTTTGAAAGTCAAAAATTAATGCTTTTTATAGATATTGATTAGAAAAAAAAACTTCTTTAAATGAGGTTTACAGACAAAAGTTTTATAACTCATTTAATTTTACAAAGTTGTTTAATAATTTTTAATCCAAATTTAGATATTTTAATTAGGCTTAAGTTCATTGAATTTAATTTGCATTAAATTATTTTTATGAAGAAAGGAATTTTTACAACATGGAAGATTAATTAAAATTGTTATTGATAATTTTCATTCTTACCTGACCTGGGATTCGAAGCCAGGCTGTCTGGCGTGTGATTCGAACCCAGGCGGCTGGTTACCCTGACATGTTTCGACCTCAACCACTAGGTCTTCTCAAAGGGATTTGCCGTCTTACACTCGCAGCCATCGAAGACTGCTGACGTCAGTAGTCAAACATCAATCCTTAAACCAAATTGTATTTTAACCTTTGGTAGATCGAAATTTGCTTTTTGAATGATTATCCATTTTTAATTGATCTCACATGTTTTTCCTTACTTCTGTTTTTTCGTACTTTTGTCAAGAATTCTTCTTGAAGTCCAAAGTACATTTTTTTGTTTTTCCTGTTTTTGTTTGGGTAACCACAATACTAATTATTGTTAACAGCTAAGGCACGAGCTATGTTTACATTTGTCCTTCAAGTTGTGCTGAAAAAGGTCAACTAGAAAAAAGAAAGACAAAAACAGGAAAAACAAAAAAATGTACTTTGGACTTCAAGAAGAATTCTTGACAAAAGTACGAAAAAACAGAAGTAAGGAAAAACATGTGAGATCAATTAAAAATGGATAATCATTCAAAAAGCAAATTTCGATCTACCAAAGGTTAAAATACAATTTGGTTTAAGGATTGATGTTTGACTACTGACGTCAGCAGTCTTCGATGGCTGCGAGTGTAAGACGGCAAATCCCTTTGAGAAGACCTAGTGGTTGAGGTCGAAACATGTCAGGGTAACCAGCCGCCTGGGTTCGAATCACACGCCAGACAGCCTGGCTTCGAATCCCAGGTCAGTCAAGAATGAAAATTATCAATAACAATTTTAATTAATCTTCCATGTTGTAAAAATTCCTTTCTTCATAAAAATAATTTAATGCAAATTAAATTCAATGAACTTAAGCCTAATTAAAATATCTAAATTTGGATTAAAAACCATTAACAGTTCAATAAAATAACCACAATACTAATTGTTGTTTAATAATTATATTGATTACTAAAGCTTGTAGAAATTGAAAAGTGTGACTTTTTTCTTAATTAATGATTCATTTAATTAAAAATATGATAAAAGAAACAGCGTACGATTTCCAACAATGTGTTAATTGATTCAATTAAAAAATAATAAACATAAAATCTATTTTTTACTCAATTAGCTCAGTTGTTTTAAACTTAATAAAAAAATAATTAATATAGTAATTGAATAGAGCAAATTAGTACTTGATTTATTAGTAAGATTCTATTAAAATTTTTATTAAATGAATTAAGATGAATAATTGAAATTTGAATTCGAAATTAATTAACAAAATCAATTTTTTTTGGTTATCCATAAAAATCTTATTTTAACAAAAACACCTTTTTATACCCACCACCACTGGTGGTAGGAATTATGTAGAGTATAAATTGCACTACTTAATTTCATGAAATCGCTCCATGAATTACCTTAGGTCCCATGCCTAAACCTGTAAAGAGTAAGTTTAAATTTTGCATTTGGTGCACCAGTTGAATCAATTAGATAATAAAACCACACGGAACTTTTGGTTTTTCTTTTTGTTTTGTGCATTTCAAAAGACATTTACTTCTTTGATTAATTTTCTTCTTTAATTATTTTCAGCACTTCTCATATTAAAATTTCTTAATAATTGTTGGATACGCTTAAAAAGAATAACAGGGTAATTCCATGTCAAATCGACCAAGAGTGGGACCCGACCCCCTTCGTTTTGAATGAAATTTGGTGTGAAGGTTCCTTTCATCCTATAAGGAACATATATTAACGAAAATTTTTTTTTGCAAAAGTTACGTCATATTCAAAATGTCATAATTTCGCCGAATAAGCCGAATGTGTTGAGTTTATTTTTTCAATATCTCAAAAACTACTGCACATACGAAGATGATTTGTATGTCATATTAAAGAGAATACTTGGGGCTGCAAACAATATATAAAAAAAACAATATGTATAAAACTACTTTAATTTCTTGGAGACGTAACGTGACAAAAAGTGTACTTTTCTTTGAAAGTGCCCACATTGAGCTCCAACAAAAAAATGCAACAAATAAACATAAAAAACTGATTCAATGTCGTTACTTTTTTTTAACCCCTTAAATCACACAAATCAGATTCAAAAAATACTTATTTCTCAAAATTACAATATTAAAATTTTATTTTAGTATTATTTTTGACAGGTTGCAGAAGAAAAAAAAATCATATCTTAAAAAAACACCTCCTTCAAAATTTCAGGATTTTTAAAGAACAGTTTGAGGAATTACATAAAAAAAAATCAGACAAAAAAAAATTAGGTTTTTGACTTAGTCCATTTTTAAAATGTAATATTTTGTAGATATTACATTTTTAAAAAAAAAAATATATTGCTTGCAGCCCCAAGTATTCTCTTTAAAATGACATACAAATCATCTTCGTATGTGCATTAGTTTTTGAGATATTGAAAAAATAAACTCAACACATTCGGCTAATTCGGCGAAATTATGACATTTTGAAAATTACGTAACTTTTGCAAAAAAAATTTTAAAATTTTTTTTCGTTAATATATGTTCCTTATAGGATGAAAGGAACCTTCACACCAAATTTCATTCAAATCGAAGGGGGTCGGGTCCCACTCTTGGTCGATTTGACTTGGAATTACCCAACAAAGTTAAACTTTCTTCTTTGTTTTCAATGACAGTATTAACGGAGTTAATCAAATAAATATAAAAGTTCAATATTGTGTTTCCTATTCTCTCAAGGGAGAATGTCAGGATGAATTTTTTTTATAAAAAAAGGTAAAAACAAAAAATTAACTTAACGATTTCGGGATTGCCTAAATCCCGAAAATCCCGGAATTAAAAAATTCAAATCCCGGGATTTTCGGGATCGGGATTTCGGGATTGGCATCCCTAGTTCATACATATATACTAAAGGGCTGCGCAAAATATTCTTAATGTTCTGTGTTCTACTTCACACAACTATCAATCATATTATTTCACTGTAAACATACATAGCAAAACAAACATAACAACACATTACTCTCACCAAAACAAAACAAGCATAACTTGAAAAGTTTTTCTCTCCTGCTTTGTTAGTGCTTGTATTATCAAAACAAACAGAATATCAACACAAAAACAGACAATGAAATAAAGAAACGGTAAATTATAGTAAAAGCATCGAGTGCACGTAATTAGGAATTTAAAAAATTTAAAGTGAGCTTATAACAGAAATGGATGCATTAAATGTAAGCGAAATTGATTTTTTTGACTTATTTCCTAAATGTATATTTTATTTTAGTCGACCTTTATTATTATATTAGGTATAACTAAATTATGAAGCTTGATGTCTTTTTTTATTTTTATATAAAACTTTAAACGTTTATTTAACCAATATTTCTAATTAAAAAATTTTTTAATTTGTCAGTTATTGTTAAATTTGTTAAAAATTGTTGAAGATTTATAAAATAAGGAAGAAAAAACCCTGAAGAAGGCACTCAAAGGATTGCCGAAATATTGGTTAAATAAACGCTTAAAGTTTTATATTAAAATAAAAAAAAGACTAAGCTTAATAATTTAGTTATATTATTTCCTAAATTTTTAATAATATTTTAAAGGAAAAACCACTCAAACGAAATTAAATCAAAAGTTTCTCCCTTTGCAATTTTCTCTTTGGTTTATGTTTACAATCAAAACATTCAAACATGCTTGGAATGTTCTATTTCTGTTTTAATGTTCTACTTCATCTTTGTTCTAATTCAGCTTTATTTTAGTTCAGCATTGTTCTTGTGCAGTTTTGTTCTATTCTTCTATATTTTGATCGTAAAGCAAAACAATTGTTTTTGGAAGTATGTGTTTTGTAATGAGAGAGTAATATACACCTACTATCTGAATTTAATGAAATTGCTTGTAAGCAATATTTGTTATGCTTGTGCAGCTCTTTAATATATACTTATGTATAAAACAAAAATTATTTTTCATATATATTCCACATTGTTTCACAACCCACATTAATAAAACATTTGAGGATAACGTTTGAGATCACTTTTAGATTCTTATTAGAATCACTCGTACTAAAAGGTACTTTTTGACTTTTTCCATAAAGCCTAGTACTCTGTTCCAATTTGTGAAAAATGTTCAGCAACATCTATTATTTCACACGAAAAATTTGACATGTATCAATGTTACCTATGTCGCGAGTTTGCACAATTTGACGTTTTTAATCTTTCAAAGTATGCGACATTGTTTTGTATGTGTAAACAAAACCCACATGTATTTTACTAAAAAGTATTTTTTTAAATAAAAAATTGAGTAAAAATGAAAGTAAATATGGATAAAAAGCTATTGCCGGTTGCGTTATTTATGTTTTTCAATTCTCATTTAATATTTAGTTTAAACTTTTTTATTTGCTTAAAATTCCACGTAAAATAAATGCAGCTTATATTATTTCGCAGTTGAAAAAAAATGTTGCCGAAAACATTTCGTAACTTTTTCACAAATTAAAAAGAGTACAACTCTATCAACATAATTTCATAGAAATTCCGCACACGTTTTTTCATATGAGTTTTGACAGCATTTCACGTGAAATGTTGAACAGAGTACCACGCTTAAGGCTAAAGGCCTGGTTACTCTTACGTAACTGTTCCATTATACTTACCAAGCTTATGTAGGTACCGTAAACATAACGTTGCGTTGCGGATGAACCTGATAAAATTAAAATTTTTCTCGCGTCTTTACGTAACTGTTAAAGAATATTTGTATATTTATTGATAAAGGGAACATTTGAGTAGTCCACTTGCAAACACCGCTAAGTTAAGAAAAAAAACAAAATTCTTAGAAAATCGATTGAAACAGTTTTTTAAAAGTAAAATGCCAAGCGATATAGAGAGTTTTGCAGGAGTATTGAATATTTTACCAGAAATTGCGCGTTAATTACAGGGTTTTGAACGGTGGGGTGCTTTAAAACCATGGGAGATAAGGCCATGATGGCTTTATTGCTCAATTGAATGGGAGATAAAGCCATAATGGCCTTATTGCCCAATCATTGAGAGATAATGTCATGTTTAAAATTTTGCGAAATGAGAGATATAGCCATACTTTTTTTTCGCAAATGAGAGATAAAACCATATTTTCTCAGAATATTGTTATGCATGGTGTAAACATTCTGTAAAAGGGAAATGTGACGCACGCAGGAAAACTTTATTCAGCGAAGCCACCTGCCGTGTCCTACTGGAGGAAAAAACCCCTAAGCGCGGCCGCAGGCCTCCACGCAGAAAAACTTTAGTATGCGAAGCCAGATTTCAATACTTGACTTTAGTGTTTCCGGAAGTGAAAACTATTAATCAATGTAAAATGCAAAAGTTCTTCAAAACTGAAATGAGAGATAAAGCCATTTTCTAATATTGCTAATGTGAGCTAAGGCCATGATGGCTTTATCTCCCATTCAAATGAAAAAAGGCCTTATCTCCCTATTGAATGAGAGATAAAGCCATCATGGCCTTATCTCCCATGGTTTTAAAGCACCCCACCGTTTTGAACGAGATTGATAATGACTAAGAGAGGCGTTTTAAAAAACAAATAAAATGGCGGCGTTTACAGAATTTTTTTTAATCTAACCAGTGTTTGTAAGTGAACTACTCATTTCATTGAAGTGCGCGCCTTTTTTATGTTTTTTTTTGACAAAAGGATAACAAAATTTAAAATAAAAAAAAAATCAACATTTTAACAAATTTTCTTGATATCGACAAAAATTTCAAACGACCACGACCACGGTTCTCGTAATAAGGCAGGTAAGTAAGTACAATTTTAGGTATACAGAAGGTGCGTTCTAATTGTTAAACAAAATATTTTATTGTTTCTTAATTTCTAGCATTTTAGAGTGATCAGTGACAAATCCTTGATTATGAAGTCGTTTCCTAGGTATCTTAGTCTACTCCAATGCAGAGCCAGACAACCGCAACGATGTTCAAGTAATTCTTCTTTCTCTTCGTCAAAACAGCACCACTTCAAGCAATACCTACACTTCCCAGGAAACCAAGAAAACAAGATACTGAAACATAATTTTTCTGAGCATGCATGTTGCAGTAGTAAATATGCACAAACATTATCACACAAACACGTCTATGTGGTATGCTGAATGTTTGTTTATATTTAAATCACTTTACTACAATGACGTCTAAATGAGAGTACAAGGTTAACGGACCTGCTTACTATCTTGTTTTCTTTGTTTCTTGTATACTTGCAGACATGCGTCTATTGGCTCAGTGTTCGAGTATAAAAGGGAATACTAAAGTTCTAACTTGTATCGGAGATAAACAATTCCACTTGAGGGTCAAAGCGTTCTTAAAATCTAATAAGTATAGAGCAAAGACCACCTGCGCCTTATCTGCTTCAGCTCCTACTTCTTAATTATTCATTTGTGTATCTTTTGCCCGTTTATAAGTCGTTTTTGTTTTATCAGCAGTCGTCTCGTTCTCACAAATATTTTCCTGCGTCGAAAATTAAATTATCCTAAATCGATCCCCTTAAAAGAAATTTGAACTTGAATACATCCAGTAACACTTTTTTATTCACGAATATTGAATTTAAGGATTAAATATCGATAAAATTGTTAATACAGATGCCGAGAAACGTGGCGCTTTCGTCCTTAAGCTATACATATGTATATGTAACTCAATTTTAATCCAAATAAAAAATACAGTACACAGAAAAAATTAAAAATTGTCTCTAATCACCAAATTTATACCAAATTCATAGAATCAAGCAAACAATTTGTTGATTTTGCACCTATTACCAAAATGATTTTATTGATTACTAAAAATTGTAAAGTTGTGAATATTTTATTTTTCAATAAATTATATTTTTATTTAAAAAAATGATCAAACAATGTGTTTATTGACTTCATTAAATATAGCTCAGGTTTTGACTATTCCCAAAAACAATGCTACAAGCTTACATTATTTTATTTTAAACAAAAAACAGTCAATTAAGATTTTTTGTTATTTAATTTATATTTTAATTGAAAATTAATTTCAAAACAACTAAAATGTTAATTAAATCAAAATTAAATTTTTCATTTTCTTTCAACTAAAAAAATAATTGATTCAATAATCACATTAATTTAATAAAAATACTTTTTAAATAATTTTTTTAATTGATAAAAAACTACTGATAATTTTTTCTGTGTATATTATTGGCGAATTAGTTTCCATTAGCTTTAAAAAATGATATCCTGTGAGTGATGTCCATTTTGTTATTCGCAAATACGTGCTCTTTTTAAGACATCTTCCATAGATTTTCGCAAAATTGCGAGTGTGATTATTTTTGTTTAATTTTATATGCGCTCATCGCTCCATTTTTAAAACGGCGAGTTATTGTCCAGCTGTGTGATTAAAGAGTACAATTGCTGAGCATACAATTTGCTGAGCATACTTTTACCGTTATTTGTTTTTTATCAACATAAAAAAATATGAGCATTAAAATTACAATTACATTTTTATGTGGTTTGAAATAACAAAAAGTGCAAGTCTGATGATCACAATGTCGCGCAGTAGCAAACAAATAAGATTATTATTGTATAATTTTTAAGCAGGTTTTGCTTCGGTTTACTTTTCTTAATAAGCTCATAAGACCTAATGATGTTAATTAATGTAAATAAAAAACAATTTTATGACATTTCACCCGACGTTTCGTCACTTTTTTGGTGACTTTTTCAAGGGTCGTCTATTTAAATAAAAATAATAAAAGCACAATATTAATGCAAAATGTTTTTCACAACAGTTAAACACAACCTACAAAAATTATATATTATTTTTTACAATAAAACACAAAAAGATTTAACATAAAACAGTAAAACACTACTTAATATTATCATCGCAGAATTTTTAATATTGCAGTTCTATAGCTAGCGCTAATGTTGTCAACATCTTCATTATTGTTCATTGTTTTCATTATTTTTTGTTGTATTCTTAAGCTTTCTATTGTATATCTCTTCCTCTCCCCTCGTTCAAATTGATTGATGTGCATTTAACAAAAAAAAAAAAAAAAAAATTTGGTTTTAAATTTTGTACCAACTTCCAAAAAAAAATATACTTTTTGGACCTTCACGGTACCATTTTTTAAAAATTTATTAAGACAACAAAAATGTACATAAAATTTCTTGTACACAAAAAAAAAAAACAAAACTTAACATTAACATACATTATAAGTATAAATACACCTTATACATAAAAGGCTTATAAATATATGAGATCAAAATCAGGCACTTACGATTATTTGATCTGTTAATAAACTATTTGGAATTTTTACATCATAGAAGCATGAATTTGTCGATCTTAACCAATCTCTTGTTTGTATGAGACTTGATAATCTTTGCACATGTAGTCTGTGTCTTTCCTTAAGCCTATAGTACACGGCATGTAAAAAGACACATGCGCATGTGGTTCTGACGTAATTTTGACGTCAATGCAAAGCCACAATAAACATTGCGTGTTGTGTGATGTCGTCAAAATTACGTCACAACCACATGCGCATGTGTGTTTTTACATGCCGTGTACTATAGGCTTTAGTTTTTATTATATTTTGAAAAGAAAAAACTCTTTCCACATTTTCAGACGAATGTGGAATGGATAAAATTCCAGCAACGACTCTAGAAATGTCAGGACACATATGGACATTCAGCTCATTTTGTAAATTATCTACTGCCGACCAAAAACTACAAAAGTTTTCAGTTTCTAGCGACTGCAGTTGCTCGACATCAGCTACAGCTCTAAATTGATTATTGATTGAATCAAAATTTGCAATTTCATTCGGGAACATTTTTGCTAGAAGGGGTACAATACTACTTGTTTTACCTGAAATAACATTTTCAGGAGTACATTTTTGGTACCACATTAAAACTTCGTTATTAAAGTTGACTTTGGTTCTCAAAACATCGCAAAATTTTATATAAAATTGTTTCGCATTATCTTTCATTTCTTTAACAGTATCAATATTGATATTATTTGAAGAAATATATAAATCCACTTCTGTTCCACAATAAATTTCTTCAAAGGGCATGTGATTTTTGTAAAGGTCTACGATATATCACATTAATCCAAAACTTCTGATTGCATTTTAATTCATGAAATCACGTGCTATTTGGCTGAACAAAAAAGTTAGCCTTTGTAAAAATACATGCATTCGAGCATTTTCTGATTGCATTTTTAAATTAACCATGTTAATAATTTTAAGTGCATATTGCATAAGTAAAAAATAAAATTTATAAGAAGGATTTTTAAATCCTGATGAAAGAAATAATAATTAAAAAAATAAATGCAATGAAAAGGACTCAATAATTTGCTTGCTATACTAAAAATTCAAAAAGGGGGAACTATGACAAATTTTTAAATTGTACCAAATGAGTCACGTTAGTACCACGGTACTTTAGAAGGTCAAAATGACCAAAAAAGTACAATTGTACCAACGTTAACATCCCTGTACCCGATAGTTTAATCATTTAATATTTTTGGAAGATATTTCTAAAATGGTAGAGTTCTTTTTATTTTTTTTCTGAAAACTCTACTTCATTGTCGCTTAGACTTATGTATATAAAACAAAAAAGTCCAGATTTTTACGAAAAAAAGTTGAGCACATAAGAGCTTATTTTCCAAACCTTCTTCATAAAATGCTGAAAACCCAGAGAAAAAATAATAATTAAAACAGTTATAAAGAATTCAAACGCAGAATGAGCTATATCATTCTGCACCAGCATTTACATTATTTAAAACGCTGTTTATGGGGCTCTAATTTTTTTTTAGAATAAGATAAACCCATTCTGATAGTTTACTAGAAAGCATCATAAAATCTAAAGGTATTAAAATAGATTTCAGTAGTAAGGAAGTGTGTATGAATATCGATTCACATTCGCTTGCTGGTGAAAAAGAGTTTTATTCCAAAGTATATTTAATTAATATGACAATCTTACGGGTATTACGAGGGCGGATTAATAAGTCCGTGACTATTTGAATGAAACACAGTTTTTTTACAAAAAAAAAAAAAAATCATTTTTCAACATAATCTTCTTTTAGCTCAATGCACTTATACCCTATTTCCAATGTGCGAAAGAATTCTTTCGTACGCATAACTACATTGAAAACAAAAACAAATTTTTAGACTTTGTTTTTTATTTCAATGTAGTTATGCGAACGAAAGAATTCTTTCGCACATTAGAAATAGGCTATTAGTCTAACGTTTCTCCAATTTGTGTATCGCGTCCAAAAAATAGGATTGAGATCCATAAAATAGGCATTTGATTGACCAATAATTTTATTGTTGGAGCTAAATCTCTTTCCACCGAGCCATTTCTATAGGTTCGGAAATAGGAAATAGTCACTGGGGGCTAAATCCGGAGAATATGGCGGATGAGGTACCAATTCGTAGCCCAATTCATGTAATTTTGCCATTGAGACTGCACACGTGTGCACCCGTGCATTATCTTGACGAAAAATAACTTTTTGTTTTTTTTGAATCCTCGTTAAATCGGTCCAATAAGTGGGCATAATATTCGCCGTTTATTGTTTTCCCTTTTAAAGGTAATCGATGTGGATTATCCTGCGTGCATCCAAAAAAACTGTTGCCATCACCATATTGACAGTAGTCTATTAACAGGTGGTACTTGATGGGAGCAGTGTTGCATTTCATATAGCTACGAGGGAAGTTCGACGGACTTATTGATCCGCCCACGTATTTTATTAATTTTTTCACTTCAAACATTTATGACTACGAAGAACTTGTGTAATATTTAAAAGAATTAAAATGTTTGCACCCAAGCTAGCGCTAAACAATCTTCCGGTCTTTTAGAGATCTAATTACAACATGTATGCAGTTGTTATTTTTATATTCATTTATGTTTGTAAAGAAGAAAATTGAAACAATTTTTATTTTATTTACAGCATCATTTTTCCAAAAACATGACAACTTCGCACCAACATTCATCAATGGAAAAAAAATTTCAACTTTTCAATTCAAGGTAAGTCGATCTTTTGGTTTGGAATTTCTTATTTTATTATATATTTTTTTTTTGCATTCTAAAAATATTATTTGTGGTCAGCGATGCTTTGCTAACATTGTAATCCATAAGGGCAAGTTCAAGTGTTTTTTTATCATTTTATAGGATTGAAAAAAAGATGTTGAGAAGATTTCAAATTACGCTGCAAACTCTTCTGTATTGTTGCTACTCATGCTACTGTTTATAAACGTTTTTGTCTATTTTAATGTTTGTCAGACGTTTAACTGCCATATAGCTAAATACAGGGGGTGAAATTGAAGTTATTTATGTATGTAAGGCGCAATTTTATATTTTAAAATCTGTTTTATTTTATACTTTTTTTGGTTTAATTGACTATAAAGTTTATTGATAGTGGTCTACTAAATTCCATTTTTTTTTATATTTACATTAAACTGAGATCTACAATTCAGCTTGAACATTAAGAAAATTATTGTGTTGTTTGAATTAAAGTGCAGTCTGTATCGTGAATTCTTTGAATATCTGAAGTAGATAAAATGAAAATAAGTGCTTGAAAAAAATCAGATCAGAAGAGAATTAGACAAGATTTTAGAATTAGATTATCTAATTCTCTTTGAATATTTGTGTATTTTATATTGATATTCAGCAATGTTTTCTTTTTTTTTATAAAATATTTAAGTCATTCCTAAAGGCTAGTTTACACTATCACACAAGTTTTACGTATTCCATAAAACTTTGCGAGATAGAAATCTAATGAGTTTTGTTGCGACTTTAAAAAAATCTAATGTATTATTACAGTTTGCAGTCACACTATCACACATGAACATGCTTTAGTTAAAATGCAACCCTGATGAAATTAAAAGTTTTATTGTTTAAAAAATTCCAAAGAAAAACGATGAAGTCGTATGGGAGGTCAAATTTTGTTTTCATAAAACATTGTATTTACACTATCAAACTTTTACATATTACTGGAGTTTTTGACATGTATTAATACAGAGTATAATCGCTTAAACTAGCATTATGTTTGGGTTCCAGGTAGGGTTCAGAAGAGAAGAAAATTTTATTGAAAATTAATATTCGTTTTATGCAAATGATATGTATAATCACAACTAACTAAGTTGTTTGCACAGTGGGCAATCTTTTTAGGGTATAGCATTTTTAGGTTAAATAAAACCTTTTTCAAATAAAACGGAACCTTTTTGAAATTAAACGAAACCTTTTTGAAATTAAACGAAACCTTTTTCAGAATAAAAGAAACTTTATTCAAAATAAATTAAACTTTATTCAAAATAAACGAAACCTCTTTCAAAATAAACGAAACTTTATTCAAATACAGTTAAACATTTTTTAAATTAAATTAAACCATTTTAAAATCTTGTAGGGATCTAGTTTTTATACCCTCCACCACCACTGTGGTGAATGAGGGTATACTAAGTTTGTCATTCCGTGTGAAACTTTTTTATTATACATCTAAGACCCCATAAAGTATATATATTCTGGCTCCTTAAGTAATTCTAAGTCGATTTAGCCATGTCCGTCTGTCTGTCCGTCTGTTGAAAACACGCTCACTTTTGAACAACGCAAAAGAAAAGAACAAACTTGGTCTCAAATTGCTTGTAGTTATCCTAAGCAGTTTGGAATTGAAATCCAGCAACATCGGTTCAGTAGGATCAGAACTATGAATCAAAATGTGGAACTACCACCCTGAAAAAATTGATAATTTTGATACAAAAACTAACATAAATGGTTTATTAATGCACGGAATGACATACAATTTTGCTCGAATTTGGTTTGTACGACTGCAAATCTTACTGGTAAATTTCGTGACGATCGGTCTATAATTTACCATAGGCCCCATATAAACCCATCTCGAGGAAAACAGCTTAGTACGCCTAAAACCGCAAAAAAAAACGATAGCATACTTAAATTTGGTACGTCACAGTTTTCTAGGACCAGAAACCACACTGTAAAATTTTTTGAAGATCGGTCCATAATTTACACTAGGCCCCATATAAACCCTACTCCCGGAAAACAGTTTAGTACGCTTAAAACCATAGAGCAATTCCATATGAAAACGATCAAAATTGGCAAATTTTTGGACGACCCCTCTCCGATTTTAAAATAAATAGTCTCAATCGATTGCCCAGCAAAAAATAATGTACCTACATATTTTTTTTTTTTTTATAGTGACTGGTTTAGTGGTGGTGTACACCACTGTCATGTGACAAAATTGAAGAATTCTTCATAAGGGACCTCATTGAAAGTTGTTTTAAAAAAAAAAACTACTAAAGCGATCGCAACGAGTGATAGCTCTTTGGAAAGGTATTGAATCAGGCTTTAATTGAAAAATAAAATTTTCCTAATTTTTCTTAGAAATTTACCTTTAAATTTTCCCAAGAAAATTAAATTTTCCGATTTTCCACAGAAGCTCCTAAATTTTCCGGCTAATTTTTTTTTTTTGGATTCCTCATATTTTTTGCTTTAAGAATCAGCAATAAAAAAATGGGCCCCGACTTCTTGTTTGGACAGGAGAAGAGCATTTAAGAGACCACCTTGTTAAAAATACATTTTAAAAATTATTTTACAGTTAAAAATACATTTATGAAGAAAAAATCTTTCTTATTTTGCTGCTTATACTTAATTACAATATTTATTAAAAATTTCAATTGTCTTGGCATCATTATAAAATTAAAGTAACTTTAAGTTTAGCACGTCGGCAGACGAAGAGTACCGCTTTACATTAATTGACATATCAGAAATATTTGGTATGAAGCAATGAAACTTTTGCGTTCCAGTTATAGTTTTGACATTATTATATCTGTTTTGAATTCGTCGCTCCATGGCATCGTGTTCTTTTTGAGTGCATAAAACTGTGTTAATGGCAATTTCCTTGCTTTGAATCCACGAAAACAAATGTTGTACATTTAAGATCTGGTCAGTATATGGCCTTTGCAAACTTGCCTTAGTCGCCATGCGTTTTAGGGTTCCCCCTAACGCATCGCATGGGCCCTTACCGTGGGACGTCGCGAAAAAGTGCCACTCGACCTTGCAGTTTTGTTCTTCTTCAATTATGCAAAGATTGTAAAAATTTTTTTTATTCTTGTACTGAGAAGCCGCGCCGTCTGAGAAAAACGTTACTTTGTCGATTGCATCGAATTTTGATCTTAAGAATTCAAACAGTTTCATTTGAAATAAATAAACGGACACATAATTATGAGCTAAACTCTCCGCGACAACAACAAGGCTTACGGTCTGTAGTTCGTTATCTTCGTTTTTGAAATAAATGCAAAAAGGATGCACCGTGCACTGGTCGTTTGCCCAGTGATAAGCCTTAATTTCATCCTGAACGAGAAAAGTGTAATTCTCGGCAAAGTCGCTTATCACAATGAATTCATTTTGGGCTAATTTCTCCTTACTTTCCTTTAGAAATTTCGATTGCATCTCGGATATGAAATGGTGCGCCTTCAGTTCATTCAACTTGAATCCGAATTCCTCGATGAATTCCGGAATCTGCTTTACCACGGTCTCAAGGGAACATCTGCCGCTGCTAATTATCCACTGTTTGAAATGCACCTCCTGAATTAACAGCTGTTCAAACTTTTCCGCCAAATATTGCTCTAGCTCGTCAATCTTCGGACAATTGTCGCATTTGGACAGATGACAATTTTCCGTGGGGTATGCGCACAACGACTTCGACAGGAGGTCCCTATATGTTTCAATTTCACCGTGAAATACTTTCAATTTCTTGCATGGAAAGAAAATTAATTTGATGTTTTGATGAAACATGCAAACGCAGACTGAATGCGTTCCGTGCCTGTCTAATGCCAGCACGCATTCTTTTGGTCGTAGGATGGCAAACTTAGAAAATCCCACTTTTTCTGCTGGGTATTTCTCATTGAACTGATGGTATGCTTCGGATAGATTACATAATAATAATCTGCGCTGCTTGTGTACTTTTTCTCCATCTTCACGTGTGATAACATAGTCACGTGTACCTGGGCAGGCGCGGCTGTTGTCATCATTGCAGTAAAAATCTTGAATCACTTTCACCGTTGCTTCGCTGAGGGTCCTTGAGCCAAATTTCTTGGTGGGAGTCGCCAATATGCCCATCTGTCGAACTAATTCTTTGCTTCTTCTCGCGATGTAAAAAGATGTTTGAAACTGTTCAGAAATCTTGCGTGATGATTGAGGCAGCACAGATAAAATGAGATATTTCTCCGGAAAAGTGGTCGCTAAATTGAATTTTCTTTTCAACTGCTCAATCATTTGTTTGCCGTCATCAAGGTCATCTGCTTGACTGCATTCGTTATCAGAGCCTTCATCAAATATTGTCGCGATTGCACTCATAACCTTGCCTTTTTTCTCTTTCCTGTATGTTTCACTTCGCAACTTTCTTTTTCTAATAGGCGTTTCACCTAAAGTGGTAATAGCCTCATTCAAAGGACTCAAAGACATATTGACCATCGGAATGTCTGCCTCACTATCAGATGAAACATTTTGTTCACTTGTCATTTCACTCTCGGATTGTGGCTGCATTTGCTTGTTGAGACAAATCGATTTTACACTTGGGGCAAATGAATTCTGCTTCTTCACCGTATTGTATATTTAATTCATTCATGTATCGCTTCGAAACACCAGTTAATTTTAATACTTTTATTTTTTTCGAACGATGTCCACTCTTGTTAAACGGATTGCAGCAAAATTTATTCATTTTACTTTAAATTGTCTTTACAGCTTCACTCTTTACTTTACAAAAAAAAAAACACTTTAACACTTTCACGTTTAGTATTCAACTGAAATTTGACTCAGAGTGTGTGAAGTATTTATATTTATTTTTTGGTAAAAACTAGGTAAAAAAAAATAAGCGATATTTGCTTTTCTTTAATAGGAAAATTTGCGTGAACTACTGGTCATAAAATGTTTTTTAAAAGGGACTTAATTGGTTACTGCCAATAAGCCGACCACAGGTCATAAAATGTTTTGCAAATTTTTTAAATTACCAGGTAATAAATATTTCGCCATATTTATGGAAAATCCGTGTTTTATGACTTGTTTCTGCACGTGTCATTTTAGGCGAAATATTTATTACCTGGTAATTTAAAAAATTTACAAAACATTTTATGACCTGTAGCCTCAGTCGGGTTTGGTGTGCCATTACATGCCACTGCTGCTATTATCCATGGATTTATGGCCGATCTTGTGAAGGCAGGCAGACCATATTCACTACACACTCAACTTGGGGCTCTTAAAAAAAAAATTGATTTTTTCTTCATAAAATGTATTTTAACTGTAAAATAATTTTTAAAATGTATTTTTAACAAGGTGGTCTCTTAAATGCTCTTCTCCTGTCCAAACAAGGAGTCGGGGCCCATTTTTTTATTGCTGATTCTTAAAGCAAAAATTATGAGGAATCCAAAAAAAAAAAAAATTAGCCGGAAAATTTAGGAGCTTCTGTGGAAAATCGGAAAATTTAATTTTCTTGGGAAAATTTAAAGGTAAATTTCTAAGAAAAATTAGGAAAATTTTATTTTTCAATTAAAGCCTGATTCAATACCTTTCCAACGAGCTATCACTCGTTGCGATCGCTTTAGTAGTTTTTTTTAAAACAACTTTCAATGAGGTCCATTATGAAGAATTCTTCAATTTTGTCACATGACAGTGGTGTACACCACCACTAAACCAGTCACTATAAAAAAAAAAAATTATGTAGGTACATTATTTTTTGCTGGGCAATCGATTGAGACTATTTATTTTAAAATCGGAGAGGGGTCGTCCAAAAGGTGATCGCTTTCATATGGAATTGCTCCATAATAAATGACGCTATCATACTAAAATTTGGTACGTCACAGTTTTATAGGACCAGACATCACACTGTAAAATTTTTTGACGATCGGTCCATAATTTACACTAGTCCATATATAAACCCTACTCCCGGAAAACAGTTTAGTACGCCTAAAACCGCAATAAATAACGCTAGCATACTTAAATTTGGTACGTCACAGTTTTATAGGACCAGAAATCACACTGTAAAATTTTTTGACGATCGGTCCATAATTTACACTAGTCCATATATAAACCCTACTCCCGGAAAACAGTTTAGTACGCCTAAAACCGTAATAAATAACGCTATCATACTTAAATTTGGTACGTCACAGTTTTAAAGGAGCTGAAATCACAATGTAAAATTTTTTGAAGATCGGTCCATAATTTACACTAGTTCCCATATAAACCCTACTCCCGGAAAACAGTTTAGTACGCTTAAAACCGTAGTAAATAACGCTATCATACTTAAATTTGGTACGGCACAGTTTTATAGGACCAGAAATCAAACTGTAAAATTTTTTTGAAGATCGGTCCATAATTTACACTAGTTCCCATATAAACCCTACTTCCGGAAAACAGTTTAGTACGCCTAAAACCGTAATAAATAACGCTATCATACTTAAATTTGGTACGTCACAGTTTTATAGGACCAGAAATCACACTGTAAAATTTTTTGAAGATCGGTCCATAATTGACACTAGGTCCCTATAAACCCTACTCCCGGAAAACCAGAGTACGGAGAGTGCTCGAATTAAACTCGCTCGCGAGCGAGTCCAATTCGAGCGAGTTTTATTTTATACATTGAAAAGAATTATTCTTTACTGCTCGCGAGTTTAAAAAATAAAACTCGCGAGCGAGTTTTATTTTTGCGAGTTGAAAAATATTGCTCGCGAAAAGAATTCAAATTTTAAGAGTCAAAAATAAAACTCAACTCGCGAGTCGAGCTAAAAAGAATTGTTCGCGAGTTTTATTTTTGCGTATGAATTTTTTTTAATTAAAAATATCTTTTTCCTGTTTATTTGTTTGTATGTGTGGATAAATGTGTGTATGTATGAATATTTCATCGAAACACAGAACAGCATTAGCAAATGGATCAGAAGTAATTTAGAACAATTTTTTTATTATTTATCAGAAAGCCAGATATATTGCGAATAAAATGAGCCATTAACCATGAAAATCGATTGACAAATGTTTATTTTATTCATAATTATTAAAGGCAGCTTTTATGAAAATAATATGTTACCAATCTCAAACACTTTTATTTAAGTCATTTAAGAACGCATACATTTTATTACAGATCATTAAACATTTTGCAGGTTTACATATTTTTAAACAAGAAAACATTTATACATACAAACACACATACATTCTTATCAACATTTTTATGCCCAGCATTCATATGTGTGCATATGTTTTTATAACCCCTTCCTACACATTTTCCTTCCCATCGCTTCTAAAAATGTATGTATATTTTTACTTCGCACAAGCAAACATTAATTTTTTTAAACGAGTTGCTCGATTTCAACTCGTATGCGCTCGTTTTCTGCTCGCATAAAATTTGTACTTACGAGTTGAAAAATAAAACTCGTAAGCACAAATTTTAAAACGAGTTGTTATCTGCTTACGAGTCGAGCACAAAAATCTTAAGACTCGTAAAAAATTTGTGCTCGCGAGTTTAAAAATAAAACTCGCGAGCACAAATTTTAAAATGAGAGAGTTGACTCGAATTGTGCTCGCGAGTAGCATTTTTTCCTACCCTGCGGAAAACAGTTTAGTACGCCTAAAAAATAACGCTATCATACTTAAATTTGGTACGTCACAGTTTTATAGGACCAGAAATCACACTGTAAAATTTTTTGAAGATCGGTCCATAATTTACACTAGTTCCCATATAAACCCTACTACCCTACTCCATAATTTACCATAGGTCCAATACAAATTACCCTTCTGAAAATTATTTTAGTTCGGCTAAAACTTTTACGAATCATGATATTTTACTCAAGCATGTTCAAAGTTCTAACAAGAAACGCATAAAACTTTCTTATTGTCGGCCAATAATTTAATTCATGTCTAAACCGCAACTAATTTTAATGCTGACGCTCGTTTTTGTGAAACTTAGTTAATAATATATATGTATTTATCATATAGAGCTCACTCCTGTCGGTGGAGGGTATCAAAGATTCGGCACAGCCGAATATAGCACTCTAACTTGTTTTAGCTAAAGAAGGTGAAAGAGCTCTTCTTGTTTTGCCAGCCGTAAGAAGAAAGACACGACTCTAATTGCTACGACAGATAATACTGGCGTGACTTACCATAAAGTTTCCACTGTGAATTTGGCCCGTTTCGAAGTATTTTTTTCGGGAGCCCAAGGCTACAAAACTCATTTTTTATTATGGAATATGCCAGAAGCCATAAATCCCAAGTAATATGACATATAGTGGACAATAGTGAATGTACATTAAAATTTTACCATCTTATTCTCCTATGCTGAACCCGATAGAGAAGAATTTTCAAAGTTAAAATTTCAAGCACAATTATTATTGTTAGTTTACCACTGATCGTAACATAGTTAGTGTCGCCAAAGCAAAAAACAAATTCGCTAAAAAAATTTAATAATGGTTTAATTTATTTTGAAAAATGTTTAACTGTATTTAAATAAAGTTTCGTTTAATTTGAAAAAAGTTTCGTTTAATTTGAAAATGGTTTCGTTTATTTTGAATAAAGTTTCATTTATTTTGAATTAAGTTTCGTTTATTCTAAAAAGGTTTCGTTTAATTTCAAAAAGGTTTCGATTTATTTGAAAACTTGTCATTTTCATCACACATGCATTCACACTATCACACTTTTACATATTACTGGAGTTTTTGACATGTATTAATACAAAGTATTATACTGTAAACTAGCCTTTAGCATATACACTTGTCCAAAATTTGTCTCTCAGTATTAGTATTAATAAATGTCAATACCTGCAAACCTTAAAAAAATTTAACTTTCCGATAAAATTCCCTAAAATTTGAAGTATATGAATGTGTTTTGCTCCTTAATATGTACCCACATAAGTGTTGGCCAATGCAGGCATTTTTTGGAAACTAAATGTCAGATGAATCACCAATGATTCTCTTGTCATCAGGGAGGCTATTCTATTGCGACGCGGAATAAAAAAGGTAGCAAAACGAGTGATTGGTACACTTTAACCCGTTTGCGTATTTGTCTTTTGCGTCTTTTTTTTTCTTTTCGCAAAGCATCACTATTTATTTTATTATGTTAAAAAAAACACGTTAAGCGGCCTAACTTATTTTTACATATTTTGACATTTAATTAATGACAATCTGCTCCAGTGTTGCCAATTTAGCCATTTATCGGCTTCCTTAGCCAATAAAAAAGAAGTTTAGACATTAGCCACACTACGGGAAAGGGAACTTACACTAAACTTGGCACGTTCGAAGTCACTTTAACATGGCGATGTCCTACGAGGGGGTTAATTGGCACCTTTTTGACACTTTGTAACAGGTCACTGAAATAACCTTCCAATTTCGGTTAAAATAATGCCTGTCGCAGATATTGTCCAAAATGATCCATGTCAATATGATAGGTCCCCTTCATATAAAGTAATATAACTAGAGAGAATCAGCCACTACCCGCAGAAAATCCAGTGACATGAATAGTTTTGTGCCAATTACCTTTCCTCTGGACTAACTACACTCTAAACACATTATCACCAGTTAAGTGATATGTCTTGTTTTCACCTATCACAATTCGTTCCGTTTAATTATAAAATTTTGTTCACTGGTCACGGGATAAGTGATTTAAGAGCAATTGACACAAATTTCCCGCAGGGCAACTTGTTGAGCCATGAAATTTTTTTCCGTTTTTTTTTGTGCAAATAATAATTTCTGTTTTCTTATAAAAATTTATTAAATTGCAAAAAGTAAAATAAGCATTTTTAACAAATAAAACACATTAAATTTAAACCACAACTTTTACAAATGTTGAAAATTGCTATAAACGATCAGATTTCACCAAAAAAAAAAGCATCAATGCAACATCTCTTAGCGTCAAAAACTGCAACAATGTATTAATTATGTCAGCTGGCAACCATGGCTGCCAGATTAAATTCGTCGAAAATCGGCCAATTTTGAGGAAAAAATCGTAAAAATCGTCAACTTGCTAAGCTCAAACGTCACACAAATCGTCATTGTAAAAAATCACTACCTTTTAAGAAGTTTTCAAAATTAATTATTATTTTTAGTTTCCTTTGCTAACTTGGAGGCCACACGATCTGTTTTTGTCTTTCAATTTGCTCGCATTCTCATTTTTTAACTAACACACTCACACTTTTTAAATTGATCACGAGATTGCTCTCAATTTTAACTATCCATTTGTTTGGCAATTTTACGTTCAATTTAACATCTGATTAGAAGCTTAGTGAGTAAATTTTTCGTTTGTCAGTATAAATTGTTTTCTTGATGACATCTTGAAAGTAAATTGCTTAAAAATTGCGTGCAGTCTACGTCACAGCTTTCAATTTATGTAAATATTGACAAACAGTATATGTGAAGACTACTAAAAAGCTTATAGTGTGGCCGCAGGGTAAAACAATTTTAATATATTCTGTATGTTTTTGAAATTAAAATGTACATATTCGCTTAGAAACTTATTATTGAAGTAACACAACCAAAAATCTTTCAAAGTATTGGCATTCAAAGAAAAATAAGAAAATAAACTAAAACCAATCCTTATGAAACACCTATTTTACACATCGAAAATCCTGCTAAAGAACTGAAGACTGGCACACACCAATAAACTCAGACTAAAAATTTCATAGTGTGAACCCAGACTATAGAGAATGGTTGTAAAATGGCTGTAATAAAGCAGAACTTACTGATCAAATAGAACTCTTAAAAATATGCATCGTGCTAAAAATTCGTATTTTATATGGTGAACAGCTAAGACATGAAAATTACTGCCAATAAAATAAATTAAATTATCTAAGAAGCTGAAATAAAATGTCAAATTATATTAAAAACATTTGTAAATTTGAACAAAATCTATCATTTGAAAAATCGTCAAATTTAGGGTATAAATCGTCCAATCGTCCATAGACCATTTTTTTTAGCTAAAAATCGTCAAAATGACGATAAATCGTCAAATCTGGCTGCTATGGTGGCAACAAGAAATTTTTAGAAATTCCGGAATTTACTTTAAAGTTGCTCTCACTTCCATCGTCTAATGCTGAAGAAGAGAGGGTATTTAGCCAAGTAAACGTCGTTTAACGTAATTTGAGAAATAGGTCACATTTAGCAACCGATAATTCGATTTTATCAGTTCTGTAAATATTTTTACCATAATACTAAAATATTTCTTACCTCTTTTTATTTTTATTTTGGATATTTGGACTTAAAAGGTTGGGTTAATATTTTCATGATTATGATTTACCTTCAAAATATTTTAAACTAATAGGCACAAGTGATTTCTATTAGATGTACAATAACGACATCGAATTTATCCATGATTTAATTTTTTTAAAGCTTAAATATTTAAATTAAATGTGTTTTAAATAAAAATGCTTTAGCCTTTTTTTAACCATTTTTTCCAGTAAATTTAGCCATTTTTGTTCATAAAGTTTTGGCAACACTGTAAAAGAGTGTAGCCCACCAGATCGAAGGAGAAGGTGATAAAATGAAAATAGAAGATTAATTGAATGCACTTGTACTTAAATTAACAGCAGGAGAGCCAAAGCAGCTTTTTACTTAAGCGGGAAATTATGTATCCAATTGCCTTATGTATAGACTCATTAGTACTTCCTTAATTGGCCATTTCAGTATGCAGAAAGATAAAGAGAAGTCAATTCATTACCAAATTTTTTAAACAAATATATATTGATTCCAATGGTTCCAGTCTGGAACAAGGGTTCACTTAATCGTGTTCTTGAATTTCATTAGCATTTGTTGTGGTTTCGGTAATCATGTACATTTAGGTATGACTCGGTGATAAGCCGAGAGCACCCGAGTTTGGTACTGGGGCTGCCAGCTAAAGCCTCCAGACATGCTTTTGTTTTCCAAAACGGAGGTTGTGATATTGTTTTTTTGGTTGGCGCCAAGTACTCTCCACGACGTCTTAAGGATCATAGGCAAAATCGGAATTTGGCGGGAGCTCGAGAGAATCTCTCCTTGTGACCGCTGACTGCCCGCGACTGCCCATGGCAGCTAGTCCACATATCTGCGGAACGTATCACTATCCGCAACCTGTGACGTATCCGGTAGCACTCAGCTGTGCTTCCCATTAGCGATAATATACCATCCATTGCCACAAAAGTGATAATGGCTATATTATTCGCAAGGACCAGATATTGTTCAGAACTTTATAAGAAATTTGTGTAGTTTAGATATAAGGCTTTTATGTCTAATGGGGAAGGGGGGCCTAAAAACCACTAAAATTGGACACATTCCTTTAAAAATTTATTTAATATTTTTAAGTACCAATCGCTCAATTATTTCCTATTGGCCTCAAAATACATTTCTAGTATCCACAACTATTTTACTTCCTACAGTTTACAGCGTTTAAATTAAATGTCAAGTGCAAGGCGAATTGATTAACAGGTGATATACAATTGTGTCTGTTTTTATTGTTTGCTGGTAAACATTGTCAAAATAGAACAAGAAATTATATTTATAACAACTGCGAGAAAGAAAGATATAAATTTTGCCCACTTTAGCTAACAAGGCGAAATACTAATCTATGCTTTTACCACCAGATTAAAATATGTTGGTTAAGCTTTTTATAATTGTCATTTGCATTTTTTTTAATACCGGTATTTTCGTGAAACTTATACTTTAACATTGTATTGAGTTAATTGACTAGTTTGCAGCAGTGGAAGACCAAATCCAACCAACATCATCGGCTCCAATGCCGAACGTAAACACAGCTGTATTCACTTATTTTAGTTGGAGGAAAGTGTTTTAAATCTATAATTATTTTTTTTTTGTCTCGCCTTTCAAACGGCTGGATGGATTTCGACATTTAAGGCATCGTTATATTCGGCTTAGAAACACCCGCATTAACTTTACAAGACGGGACACAATTAAAAATTAGAAACCGGAATAAAATTAATAGGTTAGGTCTTCTAAACGTAATGCGGGTATTTCACTTTGGCTTTCAGCTCTTAATAAAGTCTGTTAAACTGAAAAAGAGTTTACTTTGCTTATGGTTCATTTACATCTTTTTTCGGTCTTTTTATTACATTTCTTTCTGCAGTTGGGGGTTTGATGTTTTTAACTATAAGGGATGTATCGATACGCCCTTTTTGCCGATATCGATACTCAAAGAGAAAAATCGCCGTTACCGATACGAATATTAAATTTAAATTCAAGGTAAAATTAACAAAACTCAAGTAGAGCATTGTAGAATAATACAAGGTATAGTCATTAGAAAGTTTGTTCTCAATTTTAAAACCCATGTAATGTCAAACAAAAGAAAATAACGAAAAAAATTGAAACAAGCTTAAAAAAAACAAATAAAATCAGTTAATAAAAACTGAATATTTTCTCAAATTTTTTTTTTAATTGAAAGTACAATCCTTCCGGTTAATAATGGAAAATAATTTCATTCAAATGGCTGCCTCGGCTGGCCATGCAGTAGCCTACACGATCGGTCCAATTTTAAAGCACATTATCGATTCTGTGCAGCTGTATTTCACCAATGGCTTCACGAATATTGTCCATTAAAGCGTCAATTGTCTCTGGCTTGTCGGCGTAACACTTATCTTTGACGGCACCCCACAAATAATAGTCCAACGGTGTCAAATCGCAGCTTCGAGGTGGCCAAACTGCATCAGCACCAAACAGTGACTCGTTTTGGGTGTATCGGATTTTCAATGTATGCGTGCGTGTTTTCTGTGCCCCAAATGCGACAATTTTGCATGTTCACATACCCGCCAATATCAAAATGAGCTTCATCTAAATAGATGATTTTTTTTTTGCAAAATCGGCATTTTCTGTAAGTCGATCGCAGGCCCACTTGGCGAAGCGAAAACGCATTGGATGGTCAGTTGGCTTCAACTCCTGAACCAATTGGACTTTGTATGGCGTCATACCAAGGTCTTTATGCTAGATTCGTCTCAATGCTGTCCCCGAAATGTTCAATTGTTGAGAACGACGGTGAATTGATGTTGATGGCGCTTCACGCACACTTTCTGCCACAGCAGCAATATTCTCGGGTGTACGCACTGTTTTTGGCTTTTCACGCTTTGGTTTATCGATGAGGATGCCAGTTTCTTTCACTTTTTTCACAAGATAACGAACATACGGAGCTGACGGTGCTTCTCTTCTTCCAAAATCCGTACGCAATTTTCGCACACATTCTGCAACATTACCATGATTTGCAAAGTAAAGTCGCAATATATCCCAGCGTTGTTCAAGCGTATACACAACCATATTCGTTCAGCGGAAGGATAAAACTAATTATCTGTCAAATCAGACATGAGCTAAGTGTTACCATTCACGAAATAAGCACTAGTTGAAAAAAAAAACGTTAGATGGCGGACCCTTTATATATATTATTAAAAAATTTCATAAAATTACTCTTCAGGGGACTTCTTCAGGGGACTTGGAAAGCGATTTTGTTTCTAACTCTTCCAGTCAATACTGAACCAATCGCAATTATTTTTTTCAGTGTTGTGAAAACTCAAATAAATGCTTTATAATTTCAATTCGTTCAGTATCGACTGAAATAATTATAAATAAAAACTGCTTTCAAATCAAAGAAAGCTTTCATGTACTTAGTCCATCAGTTTACTTTAACATTGATCTATTACCTACATTTATGTGCAGTAAAATTGCACACAAAAAGCGGACCAGAGCCTCACAGAATGGAATTGAAATTTAATAACATCCTGACCCACGATGTCGATTGATAGCTTACTCATTATCGTCACTCATTATCGTTCTCATAAGCGTTCTAATAGCTATTGACTTGTCGGTCGTCCTGTTTTACGTTTCTAACGTAATTCATTCATTTATTCATTGTCAAATTACTATACAGAACTGTTCGATTATAGTCCACTACTATAGTTGCACAACTTTTATGGACTATAAGCGAATTTGGACTATAGCCGACTTTTTTATAAACCAGTTTGTAGATAATAAGTGAATCCTAGTATAATCTATATTTTGGACTATATAAAAGTGATTTTCTTCAATAAAACTACTCTTTTAAGAAGCTTATAATTAAAACAAAAAGGTAAATAGTTCAATGCTTCATAAGCTTAAAGTCTGAGATTTATTTAAATTCTCTGGATGACTAAGGGCTAATAATTCAGAGCAAGTTAAACTCTCTTTTTGGCTTAAAATGTGTATAAACCAACAGATCTATAAATCAGTAAACATATTAGCCATCTTTAAACGCATAAAATTGGGCGTTTAAACTAGTAATACACCCCATATGAATTTTACAACATTTATCGTAGTGCTGCCACATGTTATTTTGCTACATATAATACATGGGACACTGATTTATATAAAAATTTAAGTTTAGTTCAACTAAACTAGCGTTTAAACACTCACTGATTTATTAGCCATAAGGCTGGGTGGGTTTTTGAGATTTCACTCAAACTAGGTTTAGTTTATCTGAAAACGGTTTTGATTTTGCTTAGTTTTGCGTACAATGTTGGTCTTTAATGAAATAATAAAAACATACTATCACATTTCGCCAGAAAAATCCGAGTTTAAGAGTACTTTAAGCTAAGTTTAAGCTTAAACTACATCTCAAAAACACGGCCTAAATCAAACACATATATGGGGGATGTCATGTCAAGTGACCCAACTTTTGAAATCGATGTCTTCCGATTTGGATGAAAAAGAAAGATTGAAGAAATAGCTATATAGTTTGGGACAAATTTTGCTAACACCAATAGCTAATAAGTTACATCGATGAGAAAGAACATCTATTTGTGTCTAAACTACTATCCAATAGGACTAACCTTGGTGCAAATTTCACCCAAATCGGAAGACATCGATTTCAAAAGTTGGGTCACTTGACATGAAATCCCCCATATAATAATTTAATAGATTCTTGAAAGAGAATATGCAATTATTCTCTCCCCTCTCACTAATAAACTCAGACTTTCTGAAAGAAAACTTTCATAGTGTTAACCCAGACAAATATAAATTGCGAAATTTGACATTGAATAAAGTTTCTAGAAGGGTAAATAAGAACCTGTGTTAACAAAAAAAAAAAAATATAAATAAAATATAAGAAAGACCGAGTGGACTTTAAGCGAATATGTTTGCATAAAGTATAAGATACGCATGCAAAGAAAATGTGGCTTTTAAACTAAAATGGACTACAAGCGAAATGGACCTTAGAGCAAATAATTTATATGAGATCCGTTTTTGGCCTTTAAGCGGAATGGACTTTAAACGAAACGTACTGTATTGCCACATCAACTTTTCCATGTTAATAACGCCATCAACATGTAAATAAGGCCATGTAAAGGCCATAAAAATACAGCTCTGTGCAAGGAGAATTTATACAAGGTGGTCTTATTTTGAAAACGGATACAACACTGTAAAAATACTTTAACGTCAAAATTATACAACACTGTAGTAAAAAAAGCTGTGTATCAAAAATATATGCTGACACATTTCATTTTGTTTTTAATTTTTAATTTTGTGCATTTGAAATGTAATAATTTAAAACGTTTTAAATTTCATAATTCTAAGTAAAACCACCAGAACGGTATCCCATTTCGATATATGGTTAGTTATAGGGAGATCGAACGGTTATTATTCGACCGGTTTTAACCGGTTATTTTAGCTTTGCCCAAGTCGGTTATTTTAAAATGCCCATTTTTCGAATATCGAATAATCCGGTTATTTTGGTAAATGAACCGGTTATTTTAGTAATGTGTAATTTATATACATTTTCCTTACTGTTGTTGTAGATGTACCCGTAATTTAAGTATTTTCTATTGAATATTGGCTAAACTTAAACTTTAAATGAAGAATGTCAAAACAAAATGTAACAAAGGTCAAAAAACATTATGAACACTGTAAATACAAATCGCTTATAAAAGCGTGTATTCTTGTAAAAAAATCCAAAAACTACGAATTCGCCTTGGCTCTGTGTTATTTGGTTTGTTACAAATGACAACAAAGCAGAAAACAAAAAAACACATGTTTTCAACAATAGAATTTTGTAAAAAAATCATTTTATAAAACGATATATATAAATAGTGGTGTTATTTTAAAGAAATATTATTCAGCCTTATTCCGGTTGTCGTTGTCGTTTACGAGTGTGTCGTTTTTCGTAGATGATTTAAGAACACACGTTGTGTATTACTTTAATCTATTACAAAAAACGAGACAGTCGTATACGGAATAAGGCTGATTATAAAAAAAATATTAAGTGTTTGTGTTTCCAGTAATATTAAAGAAATAATTTAATTTAATAATGCAACATAATGCCTCTGTCGACAACCACAACACAACTGACTGATTTTGACATTCGTGGCCGCATAATATTTCATAGTGGGGTGCCAATTTGTATGAAAACTATTACGTCATCGCTCGCTTGCATTGTCTATTGAATTGTCGTCCTGAAAATTTTAAGTGGGGCGTAAATCACCTGTTTTTCGTTGAAAATGCAAGCTAGCGATAGCGGTCGACATCGTGGGTCTGTCTGTAAATTTTTTTATGTTTTTTGAATATTTTGTTAAGATAAGTGTTTCCAAGCGGCTTTCATTGCGTTAAATATAAGAAAACAATTTAAATCCGTTTATAAACCGTAGATTTACTTATTCCTCTTTTTCTTTAGATTGTTCATGCTTTGCTTTCATTAACTTCAAAATGCCATCATAACTTGACATTAAAAACTTGTAATCGCTGTTATTAAAAACTGCTGATTTATTTCTCCTTCATCATTAAAAAATCCCCTCTCGTTTTTTGCTTTCGAATAAAAAATAAAATTGGTCCATGTAATTCCAAAAATGTTATGCTTTTTAAATGCAATTTACCATCATCCAATCAAAATTGCCGTATGAACATGGACAAACGCTGTTATTCGAGAAAAATCATTGATATAAGTACATACTTATCTCTTTACTTAAAGATCATTGTCTTTGAAAAACTGCATTATTTTATTGTTTTTCTTCATGTTGACTTCCTTTTCATGTCATATTTTTATTTTTTTAATTCATTTTGTTTTTATAATTATGGTTTCAATGCCAAACTATCTGTATCAATAAACATAATGTATCATCTTTTTAACACATTTAATCGTCTTTCTCTTTAATCAAACAAATTAAAGAAAAAAGAAATTAAATATTTTTGAAATAACTTTTGTTTAAAAATAAACGAGGTGTTTCAGGTGATTTTTTTTATTATTTTTTTTTTTTTTTTTTTTTTTTTGCTAATTCCAGTTGTCTGCATTGATATTTCGTTTTTGTTTATTTAATAATGATTTATTTGTAAAATACTTGCGTGCAAAAATCTTAAGAGTTATGTAGATGCAACGGATTTTTATGCATTTATTATTGAACAAAATATGCGTTTATTATTAATGCAAATGTAGCAAAAAAAAAAAAAAAAAAAAAATAAAAAAATATACATTCAATAGCGTTCTATTTTTATTTAAAATTATTCTTTTAAAATAATTTATTTTCGGAAATAGTACTGAAGTTCATGTTCTCTTTTTGCTAATAATTGAATAGATTATTTTCGGATTGAAATCTTGGAAAAAAAAACGTTCGGAGAGGACTGTGTGTAAACCATTGATGTTTATGAAAACAAAAAAACAGGAAATATTATCCCAGTCCACCAATTTGGTTTCCGTTTACATCACTGAAGTATAGAACCGGGTATATTGTTCAGCATTTGTTTTAGATGTTGCCCAGGCTTCTGAAAATGTATGGCATAAAGGTCTGTTTTTAAAAATCAAATATCTGCTGCTACCAAACAACCAAAAATTATTAAAGAACTATTTATCAGACAGTTTATTTAGGATACGAAACAAAGAATATGTTACAAGATAATAAAAGATAAAAGCTGGTGTTCCACAGGGAAGTGTTCGAGCACATACTCTCTCTTTAATATACACCTCTGATTTGCCCATATGCGAAAAACTGACCATTTCGACATTTGCTAATGATACAAATATTCTTAGTTTGGAAGTGAACCCGCAAGTGGCTTCTCGTAAACAAAATGACTATCTTAAGGATAATAGATCCGTACAAGTTAAACTCTTTTTTTTTTTGGGTTAAATTGTGTTTAAACCGCAAATCTAAAAATCAGTAAAGATGTAAATCATTTTTAAACGAACAAAAATGGGCCGTATAAACCACCAATCCAGATCATATGATTTTGAAACTTTTATAGTTGTGTTGCCACAATAATATTTTTTAAACTACACAGAAAAAATTCTCTAACATTTTTCACCAATTAAAGTCTTACTCAAAAATAAAATCAATTTTAATTAACAAGTTAATCAAGTGAGTTAAATGTTTAATCAAGGGAATTAAACGTTAAATTGATACTATTGTGTACTTTTAATTAATATTTTAATTAATCAGAAATTTTTTAATTGAAATCAATTTTTATTTTTTTCTGTGTACAAATAATATAAGAGGCACTGAATTACAGCTGCTGAGTTTAAACTAGAGTTTGCTAAAAACCGTAAAAAGGTGAAACCGGGGGTTCGGTTTTAAAATGATTAAAACCGGTCGGTTTCGGTTCGGTTTTCGGTTTTTCTTACAAATCTGGAATATTGCTGTGTTTTACTGGTGCTTTGATAATTTGAAATCTTTCCACACTCCAGATTTTAGTTCATACATTTCCGAAATAAAATTAGTAAAATAAGATAAGTGAAAAAAGGTTAAATATGCTATTTTTCCGAATCATTAAAATTTGAGTAAAAATTGCATCTATTTGTTTTTGAATATTTTGGTTTTGAATGCATATTTTAACGTTTTTGTGAATAAAAAAAAGTTCTTCAAGAAGTTTATAATACACAAAAAAAAATCTTCAAAAAAAAAATTATAATAATATCTATAAATAAATTCTTTTGGAGCTCTGCTTAAAATACATGATTTTTCAAGATATCAACAAAAGATCCTTCTATTTTCAACTTTTTCCGGGGCAGTGGTATAAAAACTATACCACATATCTAATAATTTTTCCTACATTTTGTGTTCACTGGTTTATTCTAAGTACCGCTTTTGTGTGTAAATTTAAGTTTATATTTTCTTTAAAAAAAATATAACAAGTGCTTGAAAGAGATTTTTTAAACTGAAACAGAATGCCATCAGCCAAGGGAAAAAGGAGTTGCTCCATTCAGTAAATTTAAAATAAAAAAGGTGCATTGTACTTTGTATTGCAATAGCTTCTGATAAATAAGATAGTTATAAACACGCACAAAATAAGTACGCCAAAAACTTTTTTAAGGGGTATAGTAGTGCAAGTTTAAAGTACGAGTATGTGGTATGAAAATCATACCACTGAACATAGACTGCACTTATAGCAATGGAAAATAACAATTATCTCAAGGCCGCATATTCGAAACTATCGAAAATAAAGTGGAGTTTGATGAAATCCTATCAAATGGTTAATAAGTTATCGATGACATTGAAGACATTGATGATTAAAACAATATCCAGGATCTTTTTGATCACATCACTGCAGTCGGCATTGATGAAGGTAACAATCCGAAACGCAATGGTGCTAATGATTCATATGAACAATTTGATAGACGATATTTCATGATCCATTTTTACAATCAGGTATTCTCTTCACCAAAATGAAGTCAGAATTCTTCAATAAATGCAATAAATGTACTTCCTGGCAGGAATCAAGGTCCTACAGAGGTTGTTGAAAACTTGTCATCCCATGATAATTTTGGAATTTTCAACCAATTCTTACAGAAGCAAACCTACTTCTATGTTGAAGAAAAGGGTTAACGACACACTCCAATAACTGCCACAGAAAAACATACTTATGGAAATATAACACCAGACGAGTTATAGAGACTACTGCTTATCTCGTAGATGTACCCACTGTAGCAAGACGGGTCGTCAACGAAGAACTCGGTGGAAGTGTTCCTCTTGCAATGCCCCACTTTGTCGATGTAGTACTTTTTTAATTTTAAGAATTTTTGAAACAATTTCCATTGTTGCCGGATGTAATGTTTTAACTTTTTTTATAAGAAGTACGAGTGTTATATATAATTTACAATTTCTTTAAGCATAATTATATTTTTAAAGTTAAAGCTCAAAACCGAGGTTTTTAGTCGGTTTTCGGTTTCGGTTTTTAGGCATTAAAAATCGCGGTTTCGATTTCGGGTAAAGCCGAACAGCAATCGCTAGTTTAAACTACATATAAATATCAGTTTAGTTCAACTTCACCAGCGTTTAACTATTCACTGATTTATTAGCAACTGGTCAAGTGGAAACTTGGTTTAATAATTGTTGAACTCGAGTAAACGAGTTTAAAAGTAAACACGTTACGTTTACACTCAGGAAAGGGAATTAATAATGTTACAAAACATCTGTCTGATATTGTTACATAATATATTATACATTAAATGGCTGACTTTCTGTCGACATAAGGAAACCAAAAGACTTCACTTGAATTTAACAACCTCTTGACTTCACTGGCTAATTAATGACAAATGTAAACTTAGCCTGGATTATAAAGTCATTCTGTATTAAACCGTCTTGAGATCTGTTTATACATATGGTATCTAATTATAGGGAACTGTATGGAATATAAGAAATGAGAACATTCGTTTTCCCTTATTTCCAAACGTAATTAAGCATAAAAGGTAAAACATGCAATATGTTGTTGATAGTAAATGATTAATATTTGTTTGTAGGAAATCCACTTTAACTAAGTCGAGAGTGATGAAATCTTCCAACTGATCTGGCTCGATAGACAAAATGTTGAGGTGAAAACACTTTAGGAATTAAAATGCTGGACAATTAAAATCATATTCTTTTAACTCGCTGAGCCGAAATAAAATCTATTAAGATTTTGTACAATCCCTGCGGGAAATTTGTGTCAATTGCTCTTAAAGCACTTATCCCGTGACCAGTGAACAAAATTTTATAATTAAAAGGCACGAACTATGATAGGTGAAAACAAGACCTATCAGTTAACTAGTGATAATGTGTTAAGATTGTAGTTGGTCCAGAGGAAAGGTAATTGGCACAAAACTTTTCATGTGAGTGGATTTTTTGCGGGTTGTTGCTGATTCTCTCTTGTTCTCTTACTTTATATGAAGGGGATCTATCACATTGACATGGTTCATTTGTGACAATATATGCGACAGGCATTATTTTAACCGAAATTGGATGTGTCCATTAAGGTTATTTCAGTGACCTGTTACAAAGTGTCAAAAATGTGCCAATTAACCCCTCGTAGGACATCGCCATGTTAAAGTGACTTGTCACGTGACAAGTTTAGTGTTAGTTCCCTTTCCCCTAGGGATAAAACAAATACTATAAATAGAGTAAAAAGAAATTATTGATTTAATTGTTGGAATTATGAATTTTTACTGATGTAAGAACTGCGAACATTTGACATACTGCAACAATACAGCATCAACATACAGGGCTATCTATTTAGTGGCTTAAAAACAGCCGGTCTGGCTAAATATCTGTCATCTGAGCTGTCCTTTACCTAGCATTTACACATGAAAGTACTTGCTTACAAGTAGAGTATTCATATTATCAATGAAAAATCTAAGAAACAGCCGATTGGCTGAAAGTACAAAAATTGTGTAAGTGTTAATGAACAAGTGTGAGTATATTGCGACTTTCAACTTGTAAATGCTTACTTTAATGTGTAAATGCTAGGTAATGTACTGAAAGGTTCGCGATTTAGGAATATAGAGCGTTAACCAACCGAAGAACGCGTAAAAATAGTTAAAACTTAGTACAAAAGTGGTATATCAAACTTAGCCACTTTTCGAGCATAATGGAGTGATTCTGGTCTTCAGAATCGACATACTGTGCAAGGAATCGGCAAGATTATAAGAAAATTTAAAGAGACTGAAAGCGTTACAGATGTGCTCAGGCCTGTACATCATCGCAATGCACTATGGTATGGAGGAGTTATGGGTCCATATTTTTTCGAAAATTATGATGGAAGAACCGTTACCGTCAATTCAGAGTGGTATGCCTGCAATTAAAGATATTAACTGGACTGGACTATGTGGTTTCAACAAGACGGTGCCACGAGTTACACAACACGAAGGATTTTGGGTTTATTACATGGGATGTTTCCAGAACGCGTAATTTCACGTTTTGGCGACTTCAATTGGCCACCAAGATCATGCGATTCGACGCCATTTGACTTTTTCTTGTGGAGCTACGTACAAGACCGTATTTACCCGGATAATTCTGAAAACCAACATTCGTCCAGTTATCACCGATATACCTTCGGACATGTCCGAAAAAGAAGTCGAAAACTACCTCAAAAGGATCGACTGCTGGAACCAATCTAGAGGCGGACATTTAAATGACCTTGCATTTCGTAAAAAAATAAATGTTTCATCGAAATCGTAGTTTTATGTGAGTTTTATTTAACTTTACTTACAAAACTTTGTAGGTATTTAAGAAAGTGAGACAAAGTAAAAGTTTAAAGTAGATAATCGTTTAGTCAAACATCTATGAAAAAATATTATGACGATCAATCCACACATCATACTTAAATATTAATATGTATGAGTGTAAGTATGTTGTGCAACTGGTTGCACGTAGAAGTTAATTGGATACTTGGATTTATTTAGTTATGCTCGTTTGTTAGGGTAAAAAAACGGTTACTTTCAAAAGATAAAATAGTTTCTTAATTTCTGACAAAAGTTAAGGTTTTATCAGAACGTTGACAAACGAATTTGGTTTACTTGCGTTTAAAATATCGTTTTTCATAAAGCGTGATCCATTTCGAGGTTCCCTACTTTAAAGAAAAAAAAAAACACAGAAAATACAAATTTAATGGGGAATGTTTATTATCATTTGAAATAACATTCTTTGACATTTATTTTTTGAAGTTTATGTCTATCAAATGTTTGCCGTTGCTACGTCGCAGATGGTCCATCCGTTGAGTCCAATTTTCGATAACTCGTTCGAGCATTTCGACTGGTAACTGGCGAATGACACGCATGTAGTTTTCCTCCAAGGCCTGAATCGAAGCGGGTTTGTCCGCATAAACTTTAGACTTTACATATTCCCACAGGAAAAAGTCTAACGGTGTTATATCACACGATCTTGGTGGCCAATGGACGGGCCCAAAACATGAAATTATGTGCTCACCGAAGTGTTCTCTCAATAAATCCATTGATTGATTCGATTTGTGGTAAGTGGCGCCGTCTTGCTGAAACCAAATATCGCCGAGATCGCGAGCTTCAATTTCAGGCATCAAATAGACGGTTATCATGGTACGATAACGGTCGTCATTGACGGTAACGTTCGCACCGGCATCATTTTTAAAGAAATATGGACCGATGATTCCCCCGGCCCACAAACCACACCAAACCGTTGTTTTTTCTAAATGAAGTGGCAGTTCTTGAATCTCTTCAGGTTGTTCTTCGTCCAAATGCGGCAATTTGTTTACATACCCATTGAGTCAGAAATGGGCCTCATCACTGAACGAAATTTGCCTCGAAAACGTCGGGTCTTCTTGGAAATTTTAAAGAGCCCATAGAGCGAAGCGATGTTCTTGGGAAGGTCGAGCGGCTTCAGTTGTTGCACAAGCTGTAGTTTGTACGCTTTCAATTTAAGATCTCGCCGTAAAATCCGCCAAGTCGTTCCATATGTCAGTCCGAGTTGCTGCGAACGGCGCCGAATCGACTCTTCACGGTCTTCGTGTACACTCTCAGCTACGGCTGCTATATTTCCTTTACAGCGTGCTGGACATGGTCTCTTCGGTCGAATATTATCCAATAATGAATGCTGGGTCTCAAAATGGGTGATGGTGTTGCGAATAAAACGCTCAGTAGGTCGACTATTTTGACCATAAGTTGAGCGAAGTGCACGAAACACATTCGTAATAAAGTTGAACGATTTGTAAACATTATTCAGGCGTAAGTCTTGCCATTATGAAAAGCCAAACAATACTAAACAAAAATAACATGACAGCATGACACGATTCACACGAGATCTGAAAAAAGTATCTCTACTTGAATCACCCATTATTAATAATTTCTGTGGTACTTCACTAAAAAAATTATGATAAGGTACTTCTGTGACTCACAATACTTATAAGTACTTTTTTTATACTAACAAGTAAATATTTATTACTTGCAAGTATACATGGATGTTGCAGACACCTAACATGTCCTCTTACAACCAGTTGTATTCACGCACTTATGCTTTTGTTTTATTTAAAATATGTTGGGGATCGACTATTCTAGCTTTAAGTATATCCAAATTTGTTTCACAGAGAATGGTGTATTTTCCGTTTTAGAAGGGTAAATATTAGGGTATTCATTTAATCGGGCTTTTGCTTTAATCGGTTAATCGGTCGATTAATTAACCGAGGTTTTGGTATAATCGGTTAATAATCGGCTATTTTTGTTATCGATCGGTTAACCGATTAATAAAGTTTTTTTTTTATTTTAGTAATTTCAATAAATAAAAGCGCATAAATTATTTATTATTTGGTGTTTTTAGAAGAAAAAAAAAACAATAACATAACAAACATAAAATTTCTTGAACTAAAACGAGCAAACAAAAAAATAATACATAAATATGTAAATATGTTAATTAATACATATTATGTAGTAAATTTTAAAACTGAAAAGGCCAGAAAATGTTTAATTAAAAAATTTCGGGTTTTAATGAGTTAATTTCCTTTAATATATTTTAAATGTTTTTCGTTATTTCGCTGTTAATGGGTTGGAGTTGTCAAGTTTGATAGGTAATTTCTTAAACGTTTCGAGGATACCAATTTTTTCCCAATTGGACAAGTAGTATTAAAGATACATAAAACGAATAATATATCCAAAACGTGGGGGCCCATAACTTGAGCAGTATTGGTCGCCACTCACAGCAAAAACCATCATCAATGGTAAAATTTTGGAGTCAATAGTTTTCCGCCATATAAACATTATCAGAAAATGCTCGGAAAAAGCAAATATTAAAGGATGTGCTACATTTACATGTAACAATAACTGGAAAAGGAGAAAATTGGAATTTTTTGGACTTTAAGACATTTTTAACAAAGAAGTAGAAAAATATAAATTTTGTAAGATTTACTATGATTTCAACGAAACTGTGTTAAAAACGATACGAGCCGATTGAACAAAAACAGTTGATAATTTACCAAAAAATTTGGCAAATCATCATGCAAAGACTTACACCAGAACGTTTACAAAAATTCGCGCTCTGTTCGCCCAACTTATAGAGCGATTCATTAAGTTTACGGTGCGCATAGTCATCCATTTAAGCAGCTACTACGAAATACTTTCGTCTCGGTTCATGACCACACTTACAAATTTGGATAATATTCATACAAATCGAGCAGGTACCGTGCATATAGAAGAAACCATCGCCGCTGTATACTTGAGTGTGACAGAGTCATCAGCCCAGTTTTCATAAATTCCGAAAGCGGTGTCTACTTTATCGTGAATGGCCAACGCTATAAGCAAATGATTCGTGATTTGTTTTATTCCTCATGTCATTGCAAATCATTTGGAGGAGAATTGGTTTCAACAAGACGGCCCAACATGCCATACAGCGCGTGAAACCATCACTTTGTTGAGCCAAACGTTTGGTGACCGAATTATCTCAAGACATGGTCTCCATCTCGGCTGTGTGATTTGACACTTTTGGACTACTTTTTGTGCGGGTACGCCAAATCTCTGATCTATGCTGATAAGGCTGCAACGATTAATCATTTCGAAGCCAACATTCGACGCACTATTGACGAAATAAGACCGGCTATGCTCAAAAAAATGGTGCAAAATTCGACCGACAGGATGGCGTTCATTACACGCAGTCGCAGAGGCCATATGCCAGAATTTATTTTTAAACATTAAAAACAATGAAATTTGTGAGCTAATGAAGACAAAATGGTGGTCATTCCATTGAATTTGTTCTGTTTTATTTAAAAAAAAAGTTCTATGTCTCTAAAGGCCGTTTTACACTATCACACAAGTCTTACGTATTTTGACGCAAATGCATCTAATTATTGTTTGAAAATTTTCAAAAAAACAACAACAACTAATCATGAGAGAGTTGTTTTTTTTTCAAAACACGTGAGACTTGTGTGATAGTGTAAATCAGCTATAAAAAACACTGTTTGTCATCGTTCAGACATGCAATTTTTGTTCCAGCAATTCTTGAGTTTAATGGTGAGGGGGGGTGAGAAGATTAGGAAGAGGTTCTCAGTTTCATGTACTCTGCAACTATATTTTGTTTTGTTTTTTTTTTTATTTATATATAAAATATAAAAATGAGAAGAGGAAAGACAAGATAAAAATACAAAAATTGCAAAACTATAATTTAATAATCTGGAAATTGCATTTCAAAGAAGAATTTTTAGAAAATTTCAGCAACGAAAATTGCAAGTCTTGACGATAAAAAAAATAAAGTAAATAATTGGTAAATATTTTTGAAATTTGTTGTAAAGTAGTTATTGTAATTTTCTGGTACTTAAACGTTTCAGAGAAAATTTAAATCCGCTCCCTAGTTATGTATCTTCCAACTACTTACTCAAATATACTCATATTATTATTCAACATTTTTTTTATTTTAAATTAGCAATATAATTTGAGGGGTCTGTTAAACCCTTAGGGTGTCCTACTAAACCACAAATTAAAGAATGAAAAAAAAAATCAAAAATGTTTTAAATAATTGATTTGGGAAAAGAGAACAAACTAAAAATTGTGATTTAAAATTTTTTTTTAAAGCCATGACAAAAATTTTAAAAATCATGTTCAGAGATTTCTCATTAAGCAACGTTGTTGTTACCCGATAACGCTTGCAATTGACTACCGGTATTGATACCGATACTGAAATAACAAATAGTTTAATACGGGCACTGATACCGATATCGAAATTTGTTTCGTCGTCTTTTCTTTCATTTTCTTAAAAAGATGCTAATAAAATCTTTTTACATTTACATGATGACTTTTGAGACATGTCTTCTTTTTTTATTATTGTTTTAAAAAATCCAAGGCGAATTCATTACAACTAATCCTTAAAGCCCTGCTGATAACTTTTTTTCTTTCGCTTTATAATTGTTGGATGTCAATATTTTGTTTATTATCATTGTTTCTGTTTGGATTTAAAAAAAAACACACGAAGAAATTATGTTTTTTTCTACCCCTCTTTCTTCTCAACGAATTCGACTATAAATTGAGAAAAAAGTGTCTTAAAAATTATCGTATAAATGCCGCAACATTTTCAATTAGCAAAAGTGTTGAATTTTTTTTATTTTTTGCTACTCTTCAAAATTTATGTTTTTTTTTCATTGTGTACAACTTTTGCAATTTTTTAAAGAAAAATCTCTTTGATAATTGGCACCATGTAAATAATTTGTCATCTAACTTGTTTATACCCTTTCTTTGTTTTTTTAACATTCTTGTTTGGTTTGGTTAAGTAAATTTTATAACCGATATACCTACTGTACCGGTATACCGATACCGATATAATTTAAATACCTATACCGATACCGAAATAAAAATTATTTGGTAGCGATACCGAAATTCGTTTCGGTTGCCAACCTTGATATTAAGAAATGAAATTAAAGATGTTAAGGTCGTATCTTCGAATTGGAATATCTATGCAATATCTTTTCTTTTTATTTTTATTTTTTATTTGGGTTATTTCAAATAATTAAAATATTTTTTATAAAAATTCATGTTTAATGCAGAAAATTTATTTCTACAATAACAAAATTAATGAATCATTTTATTTAAGAAGTTTTACTAGTTGTATGTTTTTGTTAATACGGTTTTATCATTAAAGTGCAGTTAAAAAATCTGAAAGTATTTCAAACCTTAATACAAAAATTATTGTAGCCGTTATCTTTGCTGAATACGTTACCATTTAAAAAAAAATCGCATAAATATTTACCAATTTCATTAACAAATAAAAATATAAAGTAGATTAATACTTTCATTTATTTGTTTTGCCATTCTACACAATTTTTTTTTTTGCCTTTTTACAAAGTGCATTGAATTCATCTTGATTGAAAGTAATACAGAATGCATTCACATAAAACAAAAATATAAAAACAAAGCAAATAAAACGAAATCATTAAAATTGATTTGAAGAGAACCCAAATTGAAATTAACAATAAAAGCTACATATCGTTAAAATGAATACAAGCCAGAGGAGTTGGGGAAGAAATCGTTCAATATTTGCACTTTGTGAAAGTGTTTAAAAAAAGGTTAATTGGGTGTAAGAAATGTTGCTATAGAATTATAAACCAACAAACCATTTATTTCGAATTTGCGATTATTTGTGATAATTGCGATTAAATAATGTTAACTGAAATGCAAATGATAGAGTGCACATTTGAAGTATAATTCGGGACCCTGTTTGGTAATGTTTTACATTTAAACTGCATATAAATATTTTTTAAACTTGTTAGCCTTAAACTTATTTCAAGTCCAGTTTTCGGTTTGATATTGATCTAAAGTTTTTTAACCGGTAAACTGAGTTAACATTTTGATTTAATATATCGCACTTGTTCAACAAAGTGTATTAACTCAAAATTTTTATTTGTTGACTTTTGGAAAAAATTGTTATATTCATATCTACCCGCTGTAATAAATTCATGCTATTTATTCTTCTGTTTGGTAATGGAACGGTTAGTTTAACAATTAGTTTTCTTTTTCATATGCATTTAATGTAAAATTATAAATTGTTTTGCTTCTACAGAAATTTTTAAATTTGTTATACAGGAATTCTAAAAATTTTTTAAAAATTTCTCCTTTAAGTTTTTGAAAGATAACCATACGTAAAACTGACGCATAATTTTATCCTGGTATATTGTTGCAGTTTTTGATTAATTAAGAATAAACTAATGTGAACTATAATTTTACATATCGCACTGCTTCCTCTAAAAAGGGTCAACTCAAAATTTTTTAATTATCACTTTTTGCAAGAAATCGATGTACAGTGGCCATATCTACCCACTGTAAAAATCTTACATCATTTTCTCTAGTATTTTGTCAAAAAAAAAAAAAAAAAAAAAAAAAAAAAAAAAAAATCCAATTCTATCCCCCTTTGTAATATAAGAGTACATATAAAAAGAAAACAGTTTTTTGTCTCTACTGAAAATTTGTAAATTTGTTAACGCTCTTTAGAGGAAGCAGTGCGATATGTATATATTAAATAAAAAGACCGAAATTTGTGTATGAACTGTCTGAAGTGCACAGGAACGTATTCCTGCTAATTAAAAAGAAATAGCAATATTTCGAAAGTGCATGCTAATTGCGCAGATAATTTTTCTAGGGTTAAGGTCAGAACTAGGGTTTTTGTTTTCCATCACTTTTTGATTCCCAAAACAGCTGAAATAAAAATTATTTTTCGGGATTTCGGGATTCCTGCCCAAAATGAAATTAAATTTACCGTTTTTAATATCATATTTATTTACAGTTTTAGACCCTTAACCCCTAAGTAATTCTAACTTAGCCATGTTCATCTGTTAAAATTGAGCTAACTTCCGAGCGACTCGAAAGAAAAGAACAATTTGTTCAGCAGTAAAATAGATACGTACCCAAATGTGCAATAACCTTATCAAAAACTAACATAAATTGGTGACGGAATGCACCGATTGTCATTAAATTTCAACAAATTCGGCTTATATCTCAACAAATTTTCTTGAAGGCCCCCCTTAGGCCCCATGTAAAGTTCTCTCTCACAAATCATATTAGAATGTCTAAAAGCGTAACGAATAATGCTTTTTTAGTGAAATTTGGTGTAATCTAATTTTATAAGACTCGAATTCACTAAGTTTCTTAAGGATCGAGTAATAGGTTATCATAGGCTCCATATAAAAAAATCTCTCTCAGAAAACAATTAAGTACACCTTAAACCGTAAAACTTAATAATATTGTTGTAAAATTTAGACAATTGCAGTTTGCTAAGTCTAGAAATAAAATTTTGTGAAGATCGGTCTATAATTTTCCATAAGCCCATTCTCAAAAATCATCTAAATAAGGCTTAAACCGCAACAAATATGGATATTGCGGTGAAATTTGGTTGAATAAAACAACTAAAGACACGAGTCCAACATACGTATATTTACAAAAAGAATTTTGTTCAAAAGTTCCTGGGAATCCCGCAATTAAATCCTGGGTAAAATATCTAGTTAGAATCAAATAAAGTCAATCATTGATTCAATATACTTTTGAATTGGAGAGTTTTCCCTATCAGGCACTCATCAGTCAATTCAATGTATTGGCTATACATCAGGTGAGATGCGTGTTCGCAGCCGTTGTTTTCCAAAAGTATCTAACAGTACAGAGTGGAAAATAATTGTGTGACCTCAACTATTTAGTATTTAAATAAAGACCATAGTTTTTTTTCAATCGTTTATTTAACAAAACTATATATTCCTAAACTTAAATAAACAACAGTACTTATATCTTAATAGGTCTTTATACACTGCCCCAAAATCGAGCTCTCTAGTAAACTAATTTTTACATTACATGTATTTTTACCTAAATTTCAGATATTTATACAATATTTACATTTTTATATACATATCTTTTATTTAATGTAAAGAAAAAATAAGAAAAAACCTTACTTAACTATTCCAAAAAAAATAAAAAATAAAAGTTTTTAAGGGTAAAAAGAAGAGGAAGTGAAACTTATGGCGATTTCTTTTCTGAGAAAAATGTTGCATAAATGGTACATGCTCTACACAAAAGAGATAGAGCATGTACCATTTATGCAACATATTTCTCAGAAAAGTAATCGCCATTAGTTTGCAAGCCACCAAAATTTTTTAATATTTATGTTTGGAAACATATTTTTATCTTTTGCGTAAACGCTAGTGTCAAATCTTTTATTAGCATCTGTAAGTTGATTGCTTTGAATTGCTTTAATATTGGCTCGTCTCTACAAATGATAAAGTATAGGAACGCCGAACTCATTTTAGGTGTAATTATTGCTATCGAGATATAAAAAAGCCTCAGGTGGTATATATCCATTTTGGAGTGTTTTTTTTTTAATAAATTCGTCGCTAGCATAGTATGGAGCCATAATTAAATTATTTTCTGAACACTCAGAGCTTTTAACGATATGGTTCCTTATTAGATGAATAATAAAGTTATCAATCCTGCCTATTTTTGCCTCATTATATAACTTTTTATTTGTAACATATTTTAAATAGTTACTATTAGGAGATCTAAAAAGTAAAGTACACGCTCTCAAGCACTTCCTCTCAAAAACTCTTAGTTTTTCCATATACGAAGGTGATATATTGAACCATATTTGGCATCCATATGTTAATATAGGACATATTAATGATTGAAATAAAATAATTTTCACGTTTGAGTGAATATATTTAGAGAATAATAAATTTTTATGCAAGTAAAATGCGTTTCTAGCTTTAATTATTTGTAAATTAATGTGTGTGTTAAAAAAGAGAAACTTATCTAGGTGAATACCTAAGTATTTAACCATGTCTTTATTGGGGATTATTGCATTGTTGTTGGATTTTATTGTAAAGGATTTCCAATTCCTTTTAACATTGTTGTTACACTGGCCTACTGGGGGTCGAAAAATAATAGTCTCGCATTTATGACTGTTGATTTTCATATGCCAATCGATAGCATAATTTTCTACAATATTAAATTTGTTTTGGAGTTTTTGGTTTATTTTTTTAATTTTATCATCAGAATGAAAAACGATTATGTCGTCAGCAAATCCAATTCTATTATCTATTTCATTGAGAAGATCATGTATATACAAGTTAAAGAGAATTGGCTAGTTAACCGTGCCTTTTTGTAGACCATTAACTATTACAAATTTTGTTGTACTAATTTTGTTATTACTAGAGACAATAAAAGATTTGTTGTTAAACATATTATATATAAGAATTATAAAATGTAAGGGAAATTTGTATTTAACAAGTTTATAAATTAAACCAGCTATCCAAATACTATCGAAAGCTTTTTCGAAATCTATAAGACAAGCTCCTGTACAAGAGGACTGATTCCAGTTCCAATAAATATTTGAAGTCAGTAAGTGTATTGCGTGGATAGTTGAGTGTTTGTGCTTGAACCCGAATTGATTATCATTTACTAGTAATAGTTTTTTGCATAACAGTGTTATATTGATGTTTATGCAAACTTCGAAAATTTTGCTTATATTTGGGAGCAAGCTTATAGCACGTAGGTTTTTTGGGTCACTACTATCTTTATTTTTTTTGGGCAAGACTATTACTTTGGCTGTTTTCCAAGCGTGAGGGAAATAAGCATTATTCAACATGTTGTTAAAAAGAGTGCAATATTCAAATATCAGAGGATCTGGAATATTTTTCAATATAATATTGGGGATATTGTCCACTCCCGATGATAGTTTGCTCTTCAAATTTCTGAAAATATATGTGACAGTGTCATTTGTCATGAAAAGTTTTCAGCTAGGGAGCCGCTTAACTGGTTCGCCTTTCTGTGTACATTAAATGTCGTAAAAGAAGGGATAAAGACCATAGTGTTCAGGTAAAATTTGCAGACAATAGTCAAATTGTCTTATTAAAATTACTAACGTTTAAAAATGTGTAGTTTGTACATATAAACAAAAATATGCCAATTTATTTTATTCGTTTTTGTTGAAGGCGAAAACGTTCAAAAACGTGAAGAATGTTTGAAAATGTTGAATTTAAAGGCGGTATTTAAAATTACACAATTGAACTTTTTCAATTTCAGTCATTAAAATTTATAGCGGGGTATCGCAGCAAAATACACAATATTTCCGTTAGGCCTCTTAAAAGAGATTGCTGGAAAAACCGGTGTTTGTCTGTATGAATGAACTATCTAAAATAGAACTTAAGTTTCGCCTTCTCTTCATTAGGAAGACGAATAGCTTGAACTCTGCAGTGACGCCTATTGAATAACTGCTCTGTAGGATGGCCATTAATGCTGGGTATCACAAAGGTACCTCTTAAGGACCCAAGTGAGCTGTATTTTTGACAGCTGTCCAAGGAACCTAACCTAACTAAAAATGTTTCTCGTTTCACTTTCCCCTTAACATTATTTTTAAAAAATGGTTTTCTTTTGGGGAGATCCTTTATCTTGTCATATACATAAACTTGTATTTCTTTTTTATTTTCTTACTTAATTTTTTTGACATTTCTCTTCATCTAAAGCTGCAAATTACCATAATTAACATCTTATTTACTTTATAGTATCTCAGTACGGGTATAAAAATAGAAATCATTACATAAACAAGATTCTTGTTAATGAAATGACATCAACATTATATCTCACCAATTAAATCGTTAAGTGCCTCCATTCACTTGTTCACTTGTGAATGGAAATTCTTCACCTTGTTGTGTTAGGCACCTCGTCAGTGCTTCTGCTGCCACATGGTGATTGACTGTTCATATGCATCAAGAAAAAAAAAGTGAAAAAACACAAAAGCTCACAATTTGATGTGTCTTTAATTATGAACACACACAAAACTTTAATTGTACATTTTGCACAATTTTGTTACAGCTGAGAAGAGCATAAATATTTTAGAAGAAGTTCCCTGTTCACTTTTTAGTTTATTTTAATTTCACATTCAGCCGGAAAAGATCACATAAAAAAACTAGAAAAAGACTTCATTTTATTCTTATTAATTAGACACGAAATTAAGAAAATCTAAATTTTAAATAGACTTTAGTTGTATTAAGTCAGTCTTTTATTCTAAGATAATTAATGGACTTCACATCACCTTAAAGTAATTACATTTTAAACACTGCTTGATCTTCAACACCACCCATGGCGCCGAATTCCCATGGAGTTTGTAGTCATATATGACAATAAAATTTTTGTTCAGCCACCGTTTTAAACGTAGATAATTGACAAAATATTGTGTGGCATGGAATTTTTTGTTATTCAAAATGCTAATTAATCTACTACTGGAATTTTAATGAATAATTAAATTAAAACATGCAAGAATTTTTATTATTAATTATTTATTATTTAACCTTATGACGATTTCTTTTTTTGTTACACTTTTAAATGTTACCTTTAATCACTCGAAGTGTTGCATGTTGTACAAAATAAGCTGCTTTTATTTGTAACTATTAAGCTTCGTTCATACGGTGGTCAGATCTTACAATAATGTAAGGTCTAGCAATGTGTTGACAATATACTGCCAAAGAAAAATTTTCACCAAGAGTAAATGGTCAGTTCAGACGATTGAAAGAATACCATACAATTTCATTGGCAGACAACTGTATGGCAGACAACTGACTGACAATAAATTCATCTGCCAACAAAAATTGTCAGTTTACACGATAGTGAGATAATTGAATGGCAAGAACTGCCAGATCTGTTTGAAAATGGAAAAATTTTTATTGAAGGGGAAAAGCAATAGCAAGATTTTTTTATGCGGTCTTAAATAGGTTTCATTAAAATTATTTTAAAATTAATTTTGCAAAATTAAACTTTTTTGTTTTCTCTTTTCACTCATGTATATCAGGGATGGAAACTATGGTGCAGCTCCACTCTTTAAAAATATGTTCGGAATTAATATAAATTCTTTTAACTATATATATAGATAAATATAGATGAGAAAGAAAATATATAATTGGTACCGTAATAGTCTCAAAACTACATTTTGTTATTGAAGTTGGTAGAAAATCCGAAAACACATTTTCCATCCCTGATACTTATGTATTTGCAGCGTTGCCAATAAAAAAATGTCTCTGACAATGATGCCATTGCCAGACGGATAAACTTCGCACATCTGGCAATAAAGAATAAGCTTCCAACGTGTAACAATGATCTGTCAATGGCAACGAAGAGTGTTCACACGATTGTCAGATATCTAACAATATTTTTGTCTTTCAATGGATTGACAATGCCTTTTCTGGCATAGTTGTCAAACAAAAATTGCCCTTTCATGCATTTGTGAAGCATTTTGAGCACATTTTGCTGACAATATTGGTAGATCGGACCACCGTCTGTACGAAGCTTTACTCTTTAATCATCAATGTACTTCATTAGCGATTTGAAAATTTTTTGAGCGGTTTCTGCACACAATTATGGTTTGGAAACAAACATTGACACCACTAATTACGTGCAAAACATTAACGCTATTATAAAATTTTATAAAATTACCTTAAATATAAGGGAGTGTAAAATTTGCAAGATGTTAACATGTTTTTCATGCAACATATTCACAAAAGTAGTGAGTGGTGAAAGTTGTCTAACCTTATGAAGTCACGTATACGATAAAAGGTAATTTGAAAGTAGAGGATTTTATGTCACATTTTTCCACTTTGTTGTATAACTGCGCTGATATACCTATAATGTGCTGGTTTATGCCGTATTTAAGAGATGCCTTTTTAGATTCACCTATTGAATGGCCGAAATTTCGGCATTTGGTCCATGTCCAAAATTGCATTATTTATCAATTTTACAAATATGCATCTTATTGTCTTGTAAATGAAATATTATCTGTTATCAGCAAAATATTTTTACAAGAAAAAATAAAAGTTTTCGATAATCTATTTTAATATCACTCTTTAAGAAGGGAGATGCAAATCAGCGGTCAAATTACCGGGGGCTTACATTAATTGACACTTGATGCAAAGTCTTTAACACTATCTTGTTGAATACGATAACAGATTGGACCAAAAACTACAATGAACTTAACATCATCAATCTTGTGAACATTTTCAATTTAAACAAATTTTGAGTAGATTTTTCTTGTGCATTTGACATGATACCTAGAAACCCCTTGTTTTTCAAACTTTCCTGCTTGGGGCTATCATCGAAAATGATAAGAATTATACAGTACGCGTATGAAAACAATAAAAGTCGTATTTGGGACGGAAGTACTTTTTCTGAACCATCTGTCAAGCTTGGAGTAAAACAAGCTCTTGATTTACTTTTGACATTTGGAGTCATTTTACCAAATCTGCATGCAAAATCGAACATTATTTCATATTTTCTTGGTTTTATGTATACACACATATATTATTTTTGTTTCCTTTTTTAAAAATGTTATAAGTTCGTTATACTTACATACATTTTAGACTTTGTAAAATTAATATATTTTAATAAAAAATTGTTTTTAATATATTTCCGCAATCTGAATTGTATTCGAATAGGATACGGGTAAAAAATCCCACAAATTAAATTGTTTGCGTATGTTCGGAATATATATTTTCTTTCTCATCTATATTCTTTTGTATTCAAAATTTACGAAATCGTATGTTTTCCGATTCGAATAGAATTAAATAATAACACCCCTGGTGTGCTTATAAACGAGCAACAATTGCTCATTTTGGAGCCAACATTAGACGCACATTGACAAAATAAGACCGGATTTGTTCAAAAAAGTGGTGCAAAATTGGACCAACAGGATGATGTTCATAAGGAGCAGTCGCAGAGGCCTATGCCAGAAATTATTTTTAAACATGAACGGCTAATTTCACCAAGTTCATTTCTAATTAACTTTCAGTTATAACCCTAGAGGGAGGCGAACTGACAATAAAGTAGTCCCGCGATATGTTCTTTGGTGCCGCAGATCGGTCCTAGATATAATAGTTTATATGAATGGGACCTATCACTTTTACATGGGGTTGTAATTGGAGGGGGCTAATTGACACGTAACAGCCACCATTTGACCAGTCACACATCTATTCTCAATAAACGTGTTAAGTGTTAGTTACTACAATGCTAGTCCTTTTCCAATAAGAAAGTCCTAAAATTAATTTTAAGAACAAATTTTTAAATAGTCCCAAAGAAATCTGTTAAAAAAACGGTTTTAAAAAATAAATACAAAATCATTTATATAAAGAATTTATTAAAACAAAATTAAAAAATCTACCTCTTTGTTCTAATATAGCAGTTAAGTGATTAGTTCTCCTTCCACATGTCATAAGTTTTCACAAATCCCTGCCTGGACCAGTTCTGTTGGAACAATTGGGAAAAATTTCCCGCAGGGAACTGTCATATACAAATTGTTAACTGGAAGTTTAAGTAAAAGTTATTTTTAACTGAACATTGTGAAATTGGCCGTAAATGCCATTAAATTTGTGAGCTAATAAACCAAATTTTGGTAATTTCATTGATTTTTTTGTTTTTTTTTTCTGAATTATATGCCTTTAAAAAACACCCCTTAGTAATTTAATTTCTTTGCAACTAATTCATGTCGTACAAATACTTTAAACTTGATCCCATGCTTGTAAAACCTGTATGTATGTACGCAAACTAATGAAAATACTGGTTTGTAAAGTGTGCGCATTAAACATCTAATCAGACTCTGTGACAAGCTGCCAGTCTTTATTTTAATTCTACGAAAGTTTAAAATTCAACATTATTCAAAATATGTATTTCTTGGCTACAAAGTTATATCTTTTAGGAAACACATTAATATTTAAATGACTTTGAATTCGAACATAAAATCCCTTTGTATCTCTCAAAACAACAAATTGCTTTTTAACGATTAATACCATTTCGTATCATTAAATCTCGTGCTACGCTTTTCAATCGAAATATAATTTTATTTTCATTTGATTCCTAAGAAAAAGCTACATTTTTCCTAGTCAATAATTATTTATATGGGTTTCTTTCTGCTAACTGAACGCCTCGTTTATAGTTTTTGTGTTTGTTACTATTAAATGCCCACTAAAATGAATCAATGTTAAGGTCGTTTAAAGAAAACTCATAAAAACTAATTTTAAAACCATTTAACATTTTTTTTTCTGTTTCTTTTCTAGTTTTGTTATAGTTGTTGTAATTATAAGTGACAGCATTAGTCGGTTTTTATTCCAACCCTCTGGCCCTCTTTCTTGTTCAATTGTAAGATTTGATTGTGCGTTTTTTTTTTAATATTTTCCTGTTTTATTTATTTTTCTTTGGTTTAGCTTGTAGGCATTTAAAATATCTCGGCCTTAATTTGTTTTTTTTCTTTAGGGTATTGACTACTTTGGCCACTTCACTAAAACGCACACCACAGCCACCGCTATTATCATCTTTATTTACCTTCTTGACGTATTAAAATGTACTCGTCTTTCTTTCTTATCTTTGTATTGTCGTGTTCGAGTACGATTGTGATTCATATGAAGTATTATCGGGTTGAGGAAATAAATAAATAAATTTTAATAAAATCGTTTGATGATCTCTATGGGTGTCTATCTGGTCAAAAGCATAAAAATAGATTTTTATATTCTCCTTTCCAACATTTTTCTTTTTTCTTAATTTTGTCTTCTTTTTAAAGTGTTAAAGAAATTAATATTGTATTGTAATATTAGACAAGGTCAAAATGTGGAAAGTTAAACTGTGATAGATTTAATTGGTTGAAATCATCCAGCTGGGCCAGTGTTGCCAGGTAATCTTTTTCTTCCCCCCAAAAAAATTTAAAAACCTCCCAAATTTAACGTATTATGAAAAAAAAATCGCCCTAAATGTAAAATTTTAGATAAGCATTTCATTTCAATTAGTTTAACTTGTCTCAGTTTTATAGCCATATTCATAAAAAGTTCTTATTTAAAGCTTAAATTATGTTATAACTATCAAACGATTTTTGTCTTTTATGCCTTTTATAAAAATTGGTATTCATAAACGTACATTCACAGCCTTTTAGCTATTATTTGTTTGTAGCGATTCTGTGTTTAAGAATGGCAACTTTATTTACGTTTTTTTGGCTTTTTATTGCTAGTGATGCATGAAACTTATATTCGGTTCACATGATATTCTATAACTAATATATATTTTTATAATAAAAGACCTTAAAAACTATTCTTATAAAATAAAAATACATATTATTTTATTTTCTGAACCAGATTTTGTCGAAAGGTATTAAAAAAATGATTGTTTGAAACTTTTTTTATATATACGATAAGAAAGTATTCGAATAAAAGGTTTGCTTACTTTTTATTAACATCACTTTTATTATTGATTTCATTATTTTATTTTTTCTTATTTTTTTGAACAACAATTCGTTGTTTAAAACCTAAAAAACTAATTGCAATAATTTAATAAATAGTAAAAAAGAATATCTGCAAGTGCCCCTGAACATATTCATTTAAATCACATGAATTTTTTTTAAATATTTAAAAATATAACTTTAAATTGGCTATCTAAATTAAAATAAATTTAGTAAAATGTATTTAACATGTCCATATTAATAAATGAGACATTTTTCCATTATATTAAAACATATTGCCCAAAAATAATATCATTAAATGCAAACATTTATCAAAATCATTTTATTTTTGGTTTAAAGAAGGGCAAATCCAACAATAAATTTTCATACTTTATGAATGGTTTATTAAAGGTTTAATAGACTATTTTTCGTTTATGAATACAACTTTAGCACTTTTTGCTTATAAACGGTTAATTAATCATAAATAAATTTTTATGAATACGACTGTTAATTTTTAACTTCCTAATATCAATACCTAAATAAAGCAAAAATCGAAAAATGTTTAAAATTTTACTGAAATTCCCCCAAAAATATTTTTTTTTAAGTTTCTTGAGTATTTTTTTTAATAAAATGTCTTAAAAAGCAATTTATAAACAGTTTAAAAAGACTGTAATATATGTACATATGTATTAAGTCTAAAAAGGTTTAGTAGAAATCTGCTTGTTTTAAATATGGGAATAAAGTTTTTTCGAGTGTTGCCAAATCATTTTGTTAACTTTGTTCATATTATCGGAATTAAAAAGATTGAGCATTTCAGTGTTAGATTAGACACGTATTTATCAATGAGTACTTCACCCTTAAAACGCTTTCTTTTTTTATTTTTCAAAAACTATTTGGCTCAACCAAAAACAAGTTGTAAAATATATCTAGTGTTACTTAGTTATTTTTATGTACAGACAAGCAAAAAGTGATACCCCCTAAATATAAATTTATGTCCTCCAAATTTTCTCCCTAAGAATTTGTACCCCCTAAATGTGCCCCTAAATTATATAAAACCCCCCTAAATCTGGGGGACCCCCTATCCTGAATACTGTGAGCTGGGCTATGTATGTAATCGTGTTGGTATAAAAATAAACGTGGAGGTGTGTCTTTAACAGGGTTAACAAAACTGTGCAATTACACTTGTTTAGGTTTTATTCTATCTAAAAAAGTAAAATCTATATATATGCAAAATTACTATGCAAGTTATAAAGTACGGAAAAATTAGATGATTGAATGCCATATAAATGCTGTATACAAAGAAATGTTAAACTTTATCCCCCTCATCCCGCCTCCTAGGGTTTGTAGGGATCATTTTTAGGATACACACCTTCCGGAGCTGCATCCTCCGGGGAAATTAGGTGCAGCCAATACCTGGGATTCGGCAGTATTTCAAAATTGGTAGGTTTCTTGAGATCTAATAATATCTTGAGATCGTGGCTGACCAGATTTCCTACCGGGTACCATGGGAGTCAGTATCCCCTGGTGCTTCGGTACCAGACTGACTATTGGTTGAGGACCCCAGGGGTATGCTCTCTTGAGAGGAGACGTCTTTGTGGTTGAGATAAACTCTGTGAGAAATACATTTTATGAGATGGTATGAAATGGTTGATGATCAGGGTTGTCCGATGTGGCGATTTCTCGCCAAACGTGGCGTTTTACAAACTTGTTTGGATACCTAATTTTCGATTTGGCGACGTGGCGATTTATAAAATAGTTGGCGATTTTGTTGGCTATTTTTGATGAGCCATGAATTTGTTAAATTCAATACGAAGAAATAATATTTTTATTTAATATTTCAATGTAAGAAATAATTTTTTTATTCTAGTATTTCAATGTATGAAATTTGATGCATTCATATGTATGATCAGTATTTAAAACTAAATTATGTCGAAATGGCTGATGAAGATAATGGAAATCTTTAATAATTTTTTTTTTCACATTTAAATGTGCTCTTAAAAAAAGTTATAAGTAGAATTCTTTAAAAAATGAGTATAATTAAAGTTTATGAACATTTTACCATTATAAAATGTGACAAACTATCACAGATAAAATTCGTTGTTGTTAAAAATTTTTATGAATCATAACGTACCTTTGGATGTTAATGAAACACAATGGAAAAAATACCGTTTGTTAAAATAGAATTTTAATGATGATATTCAATATAATTTAAATAAGTTTAGGCCAACAATTTGTAGCTACAAGGATACGGCAGGTACGCACTATTTCAAGGAACTTGCATTGGCTGTTCTGTATATACTTTTAAAACAAAAACAATTTTTGAAATTTTGTTTTTGTTTTAAATGTTATTTACTATGCGAACGTTAACGTTCGATATCGGCGAACGGACAGTTAACAAAATATATCATGGCGACTGTTTTTGAATTTTTGGCAAATTTTAGCGATACGGAACAAATTTTTTTTTTTTTTGGGATTTATAAAAAAATATTTTTAATTATTCTAAAACTTCATATATTATTGTCAAAAACTAAAAAAATAAATGCTTTGGCGGTTCTTGACATTGAATTTGGCGAAAAAGTTCAAAATCAATCTGACAACCCTGTTGATAAGGATGGTTGTGTGCTCTTGACTGAATGAAGAATCGAGGGACTGATTTTCTATCCGAGTCAGTGAAGATCTGGAATGATCGGTAAAGAACTGGGTTTTACGAATGAGCGATAAGTTGAGGAACCGTTGATGGAAAGATGACAGGGAGATTTTAGGAGAGTAAAAAGATGTGGTACCGGCGGTGAAGAAGAGTGATATATTGGTTGAGGAGTTGAGTGTGTTGGTGGAAGTGGTGAGACTTGGATTTGGAAATGAATGAAGAGTCGAGAACCGATGATTTAGAAGAAGCTGACTGCCTTATGGAATGTGTATTTCGCCTAATGATATTCTGTCACAGAAAGTGAGGGCAGTGGTTTGAACTCCAAAATCGTGGGAAGGGTGTTTCTGAAATACAAAAGAGCTTTTACTGGTAAAAATTCGAATTGTGATTAAGGATCAGCCCTAGGTGCTGTTGCTTTTCAACAGATGCTGTTGACTATTCCTAAAGCAGCGGATGTTAGAAAGCTCAAGTTTATAAACAAGGGGCGAGAGTATGATTCTCCCAGATTATACACTCAAACTGCTACCTGTGTTGGCTGGAGGCTCTTGCACACAGGATCGCTTAATAAACTGATAGTTTGTCACCTAAATGGAAAAGATCTAAAGTGGAGTAGGCCCTAAGCAGGGTATCCACGTAAATCTTTTTCGCATCTGTGCTAAAACAATGATTGGGGGATGGCAGGTAACTATTTAGGTCAATTAACTAGGTCAATTATGGGCCGATATTTCACTACAAGTGTTTTAATATATTTGTTCTAGATGAAAGTGAAAAAATTAAGTTCATTAATTATAAGAGGACTTCCAAAAGTAATGGGTAAAAATTAATGGACCGATCTGGCTGAATTTTAATAGAAAACTTTCATATGTGACATAAATAAAAAAAAATAGTTCCCTTCATATCTGGGGTCTTCGGAGGACCAATTTCAACATACATACGGACAGAAGGGCATCGTTCATTCAACTTCGCTACTCATAAGGACCCAGAATATACATATATACTTTATAGGGTCTAAAACCGATTTTGTAGCAATAACAAATGGAATGACACATTTATATACATATGTATACCGTTTATAAATATACAGACATATAAATTTTCAAGACTTTTAAAAAATTCAATGCACTTAATATATTGAAAATTTTATATTTTAATATTATAATGCCAGCACAGTAATTTTTTAAATTGTTTTCTTCGGTTGAAAGTTGTCCATCAGAACTGAATACGCTCGTCGGCGGTACTTTTTGGCTACTGCCTTAAGATTTATAACATTAACATGATTTTGGACCTTCTAAATACGCCGCTGAGTCATGTTCTTTCCATAAAGATGAACATTTTTCAATCTCTTTTTGTGTTTCCAAAACCACGAAATTGTCATGGAGAAATTGTTTTATTTCCAATTTAGACAAAAATGTGACGTGCAACAATCAGTAACCACCCACAACAAGTACAAAATGTGTCTTACAAACTTCAGTATTCGGCGAAAATTTTAGTGAACGCCGAACATCAACCGTTTATAGTTCTTTGCCGAATTCCAAAACCAAACCCGAAACTTCTATCAGACTCTACAAATCAGTGGTAACTCATATAACAAAAATATAACAAAAGAAGAAAAACAATTTAAAATACATAAAGATTATTAACAAAACAATAAAACCTCTAACATTATCATTGGCCTTTTCCATCGTCAATATTCTGCACAGCTAGTAATAACTATTAAATTTGTTAGTTTTTTGGTTTATTTTAAATTTATTTTTAACAATTTACCTAAAATATATACAACACAAACTTCAAAAAGATAAAAAAAAACTCTTGTTCTAAATCGCAGCTTGTGGCATTAAATCAACAAAGTGTGAATAAAGCCATTAATGTGGCACTAAAACACACATGATTAAAATTTATTTGAAAACATTTTAAAGGAGAAATTTTTCAAAAGTATTTGCTACTGTCTAACATTGCAAAATATTTAAGTATTAATAATATATTTATAAGTGTATATGCCACAATTTGGGATAAGATTGAAAAACAAGTAAATAATAAAAAATTTCTTTATTTTTTAAATTACCTATTGTTTATTGTTTTTTAAAGTACTTTAATAGAAAGCAGTTTAAATGTAGAGTAAATTTAACGAGCGACATTTATTATGGCTTATTTTTTTTTTAATTTTTTATAAAGTCTTGTTAACAATGCCAGCAGTTTTTTGAAGTAAAAGTGAGAATAATTATTTGTAAACTACTATTTGGAACCAAATTAAGGCCCTAATCATGTAAAACACAACGCAACGCCAAATAATTACATTGAAAGCACAAACAATGTCATAAATATTTTGTAATTTTGTTGCTGTTTCCTACAGAAATTCTCATTGCGTTTTAAAATTTCAAACGCTGCATAGCTTGTGGCGTTGAAAATTTTAGAAGGGTACATGAATTTCTGTAGAAAGCAACAACAAAATTACAAAATATTTATGACATTGTTTGTGCGTTCAATGTAATTATTTGGAGTTGCGTTCTAAATGATTAGCTCCTAAGTTTCGTCACAAAAAAGTGCAGAACGTTTAAAAAAGTTAATCGTTATATTCCATACAGAGCTGCCGTTTTTGGCTATTTCTAAATAAAATTGGTGTTTTTTTTTCTCAATGTGGAGATGTGAATATTTTTTTCATTTTGGTTAATTTTTCCTAAAATATAAAATACGTCTAAATATGATTTTATTGATACCTTTCAATTTACGTTTTTTTTAATTTTTAACGTTTTTATTTACATGGCGGGTTATCGCGTATTCCGATTCGAAAGAAATTATTTACGACTTCGAAGAATGTGTACTTTGCACTACGATTTTCCCATTATTTGTTTCAAATGAATGGAAGTTTTTTATACTTAATCGAAAACAAAAAAATCCCTTTCAAAACAGCTACCAATTTTTTTTTTTTAAGATTTTTGTTAAGAAGAAAAAACGCCAAAGGTGATTTTTATATTAGAAACGATCATGTTCTGAAATTAAAATTAAATGAAGTTTTAATCGATTAAGATTTTCAATAAATTTTTTTTTAATGAGCTTAATTTTTTCTGATTTTAATAGTAGTAAAGATAAGTGTTTCTTAAAATGGAATAATTTTCAGAACATAATTAAAACAGTACACAAAAGTTTTTTTTGTGTTTCTAAAAACTTGAATATAAGTAAAATGTTGTAAACTTACATTATTTCCAGTAGTATTTTTGAAATATTAAAATATGGAATTTTAATGATTTTTAAAAAATAAATTGATATACATACATAAAATCTATAATTTTAGAATTTATGAAATAAGAAACTAGCGGGAATTTAAGAAATTTGTAATTGTAATTTGTAAAATTATTTAATGTTTTTCAGATTATGATTTGGCAACATTTTTAATTTATAAAAAAAACCTTTGAGTTTCATTCATATACTTTTCCCCATTGAATTAACGTTCTGAAATACGAATTACTTTATATTTGCCATAATATTATACAACGATTCACAAAATATTTCAAATAGAACAATTTTGAAACAGGAATAATAACAATTAAAAATTTAAAATACAATTTACAAACTAGAGAAACAAGTAATACCCATTTTTATAATATTTTAGATTTATGTAAATTAGAAAATATTCACAAAAAATGTATTTCGCATATTGCCAACAGTTTCCAATTTCGCCAAAACAATCGCCAAAAGTATTAAAAAATCTTCAAATTTGACAGCCCTGCCACTGACAGTTAAAAAGCGGAAAACAGTTTTCTTTTTTTTTCGTTTATTGTAAAGGATATATTCAAAAAAAAAGGCAACTAATAAACTTTCAATATACTGATTTTTGTATAAAAATTTGACGGGCTTAACTCTTATTAAATAAAAATATTTTTTATGAGAAATATCTCAAATGATTAAAAACTTTTAATTTCAGTTTTTCGCTATTTTTCCAATATGTACAAGAATTACCTTTCTTGTTTTATTTTCTTAATTTTTAATTAATTTTTTTCTATTAAGTGCAAATAACCGTTGTTTAACAATGCTGCTTAAAATAAATTTTAATGTTTTTCTCAATTTACAAAAGGCATTTGAAATTTGGCTATATTTTTTCAAAAATTTTGGATGTAAAAATTTAATTGGTCGTGGCAGCACTGATTCCGTATATTTATTTTTTGAACCTGGTAACATTTTGATTAATTTACACCACAGTTGAACTGTACTACCTTTAACTGCATTATTCTTACAAATTGAAAGTGGTGACTTTTAAACCACATTTAATGTATATGGTTGTTTTATAAGAAAACAGTTATTTGCTATCAGATGTTATGTGGACGAGGTGGCCGAGTGGTTAAGGCGTTGGACTGCTAATCCAATGTGCTCTGCACGCGTGGGTTCGAATCCCATCCTCGTCGGATAGTTTTTTCTTTTCTAAATTTATTATTAATAAATTTTATTCTTTTTGAAAAAATAGTGAGGAATTTCTACGAATTTTTGGTAAATAATAAATATGTACTTTTTTGATACTATTTGATATTGATGAATATAATTACAATATAATTTTTTTCCTATTCCAATCATCAAAAAATAAAAAAAAAAAAATAAGTTAAACGATTATATACACGATAATATTTCTTGGCAGACAGACAGAATATATATGTATATGGGCATTTCCTCCGAATGGTCAACCAGGATGGAAAAATAAAATGTTGATAGTCATCGTGTTTTATTATTTATAATTATAAAAAAACGGCAGTGTTTTTATAATATATTGGTATATACATATGATTTGCTATGATATCTCAGCTGTTTTACTTGAGAAAATTGGGATGGAAACTGGAAAATTAAATATTTTCTTTTTAAGCTACTTCTAAATACATTTTTATATTTAATTATTTTACATGCAAAAAAAAATGTTATGTGTGCACTCTTTCTTTAAAAAATCTATATTACAAATTAATGAGGAGAGAAAAGTGTAAGGAGAACAAAAAAGTTCGATTAACGGTTAATTAACGGTTAAAACATATGGAAAAATCGTAGTTCGCGACCAGTGCTTAAGCCAATTAAACAAAAACCAATAGAGATATTTTATTGCGTAAATACTGGATGGAGACCTACTATAACACACTTTTAAAATAAATTAATCACGTTTGAATATTCCGTTCCAATACGCAGATTTTTACATTTCACTACTGTCAGCCAAAGTTGACTTCTATTTTGCGTACGATCGTGACCATATGTTTATTACTATCATAATGAAAACTTAAACTCGATGAAATCCATCTCTTGCGCTAAACATAGACCTATCAAAATGCTATCGAATCGCAAAAAAAAATGCCAAAAAAATGTTTTGTTTGTATTATTTGTTCATCAAAAGCGTACGAACGTACGTTCGTGACCCCAGGGAATGCCCATATGTAATTTATAGTAGTATCTGATTACTTCGTGATTGATAAAAATGAAATACTTTTTGTGCTCTGGTTGTTTAAGAAGTACAATTTTTCATTAAAGATTAGTTGAAAACAAATACAGAAATATTTTTTTAATTTTTGGCCACGCCTCTAGATGCTGCCCTTTTATACACCGCGCCGCCATTTATAGTCCGATCAAAACCTGTTGCATATCGTTATTAATGGCTTAATTTTTGCCTTTAGTGAGTTTTTAATCCGACATCAAGTTCGGGGCGCCACATGCCATCACGGATCCTCTTTCCCCAATGGTCAATTTTTTACACGTGGCAAGAAAGCCTCACTAAAACTTTTGTACGTATAGTTTTAAATATACATACTGACTTTTACGACACGTCTCAAATTGTGCCCCATTTTTCTTTTTCACATACATGTTACATTAAACAAGGTCAACCCCAATACAAAACAACGAATTTGCACCACGCCGTATAATGAAATGTATGTATGTCAATGAAGTTTCTAGAACTGTAAAAATTTTTTGCCACGCCCCAAAATACAGGACATTAAGTTTTTTTAGCTTCTGTTTTTAGCAACTGCAGTTCTTTTACAATAATTGAATATTTAGAAAAATGCAGATAATTCGCAAAATTTTTTCTTTTCTAGATATAAAAGCTAAAATCTCTAATTAGAAGAGCAATCAACGAAATTGCCTGATCTCGCCTAAAAATTCACTCAATGCTTTTATTGAAAATGTCCCATTTATACGAGTAATTTAAAAAAGTCACATTAAAAATACTTGCAAAACTTTTATCAAAACAAAAATCTTTTAATTGGATACTCAAATACCTGAAGTTAATGCTTCCATTGAAATATTTTACCTTTTATGGGCGATTGATTGTGTAATTAATACATACTACAAAATCAATCGCCTTTTTGGATTCCTCACATTAATACAAAATACTTGCACTCGAAATTAGTATGTATCTAATTTTTCAATTTTGTACACGTCCCGCCAAATTTTTAAAAATTTTTTGACTTTGACCGCTCACTGTCAATGATGTAACTTATTCAAAGCAGTTATTTTAGCAATTAATAGTGTAGAATTTAATGTACTTTTTGAATTATTCCTCACTTTTAGTCAATTTTAACCCTCTGTGAGTTGGATTGTATTCATTTTTTAGAATTAATATCTTCTTATTATATTTGCTACCAGATAAAAGTTGACAAAATTCAACTTGACTGATAGCTAAAACCGTTATTTTGGATTAAATACTATTTTTGCAGTATACTGTCAAAGTTTATACATTTTTCCTATTTTTGGATAAATTGATAAAAATTTTAATTAAACACAATTAAAGTAAATTTTTTTTGTTTAAAACCTTAAAATGTAAACAACCTCAGGCATTTCAGTATATGGATAAGAAACTTTTATTTAGAATTTGTTTGTCGAAGTTTTTTGGGCTTATTTTTTGTAATGTTCCAAATTAAGAGTTTTTTTTTCATTTAGTACGCGGTTCGCGCTGTTTAAAATAAAAATAAAAAGAAAATGTAAAAAACTGAAGTAAAATAAAAAACTTGCAAATCAATTGAAAAATAGATAATCATTCACAACAACAAATTTCGATCTACCAAGTAAAACACCATTTGGTTTAAATATTGAAGTTTGACTTTTGACTGCCAGCCGTCGTCAATGGCGGTGTGGGTAAAACGGCAAAGATTTCTAAGGATATAGTGTGTGTGGTAAGTATCGAAACATGTCAAATTAACCTGTCCGTGAGTTCGAGTATACTAAGTTTGTCCTTTCGTGCGAAAATTTTTTAATATTCATCTAAGGCCCCACAAAGTACATATATATATATATATATATATATATATTCTGGGTCCTTGAGTAATTCTTTGTCGACTCAAGTAATTCTTTGCTCACTGTCGACGAACTCGAGAAGAAGAAAAACAATATTGGTTTCAAATTGTTTCTAGTTATCCTACACAGAAAAAAGTGTTTTATCAATTAAAAAAATGGTTTAAAAAGTAATTTAATTTAATTAATGTGATAATTGAATCAATAATTTTTTTAGCTGAAAAAATTTAAAAATTTAATTTTGATTTAATTAACATTTTAGTTGTTTTGAAATAAATTTTCAATTAAAATTTTAATTAAATAACAAAAAAATCTTAATTGACTTTTTTCGTTTAAAATAAAATAATTTAAACATGTAGAATTGTTGTTGGGAATTGTCAATATTTATTTAAATAAATTAACACGATGTTTAAAATTTCAAAGTTTTTTGATCACTTTTTTAATTAAAATTAAAAATATCATTTATTGAAAATATTTTTTCAAAATTTAAAAATTTTTAGTAATCAATATAATCATGTTGGTAATGGGTGCAAAATCAACAACTTGTTTGCTTGATATTATGAATTTAGAACAAATTTGGTGATAGGAGAAATTTAATAATTTTTTCTGTGTAAGCAGTTCAGGATTGAAATCCAGTCGAATCGGCTTAGTAAAATAAGAGCTATGAATCCAAATCTGGAACAACCACCCTAAAAAATGTATAATTTTGTTACAAAAACCGTTACAAATTATGCTATTGTCATAAATAAAACTTTGTCTGCCACAGTTTTATAAGACTAAGAATCACACTTTAAAATTTCGTGAAGATCGGTTCATACTTTATTTTCCCCATATAAAACCCACTCTGGGAAATCATTTAAATACGCCTAAGACTCTAGCAATTATCGATATTTAGGTATATTTTGGTCCAATTTAGAATTCTATGAACAGAAATAACACCATTCTCCCTTCAAAAAATATAAAACGCTTAAACAAATTTCACTACTGTATTGAAATTTTGTCTAATTTATGCATTTTAATACTAGAAATCACTATATTTTGATGATTAAATATTGTGTTGATTGATTCATAATTAACCATGGGTCCAATTTAAATTCCCATCATTTTAGTATGGCTAAAACATAAAAAATAAATATTTTACGCATACTCTTAAAAAAAGGAAAAAATATAACATTATTGCCTGAGTCAAGCTTCACTTTGAATGCGATTCAACCCACTGTGCGACGGTTACTTTAAATAAGGTCGCAATATTATCTTCTAAGATATTGACACAACTGAATGTCTAAATGTACTTAAAAATATGTGGGAATGTTGTAGGCCAAACAAATAAATTAATCTTTCTATTCATTTAATATTAAACGATTTTATTTATACATGTACACTTTTGAAATTTATATATAAGTGTTTTGTTGTTAAAATAATTTCGATTAAAAATAAATTTTATAAATATCTGTAAACCTTCTTACACATTCTTAACGGTAATATGTTTTGTTTAAACTATAATGGAATTCTAACAATTTAAAAAGTCAAAAATTTCGTCAGGCAACCACAAAAAAATATTGAGCAAAACTGTTACTCATGAGACCAATAATAAATAAAAGTTCAAATTTGTTGTCTAGTAATATCAAAAGACTTTTTTGAATACGTTGTTGCAAAAAAATAGCAAAGAAGTTGCTAACAGAAACATCATCATCAGCACTCCGAGATCCAAATTTCAAATAATTAGGATTAGCACTTGCTCGATTGTTAATAAAATTGTAGAACGAGTTGGGGTTGGTTTTCATTTTGATTCCCATACTGTATAAATAGTTATTATCAGCCATGTCACAAGGGTACAATTCCGTTCGGAAACGGAATTCATTCCGTATTTTGGTGCTCCAGAAAATTACGAAAAAACTTTGCGGAATGAAACCATTTTTGTTTTCATGATCTTTTCTGTATCTTAAAGGCCAAAAATTTATCAAATTATACCCTACACCACATTCTATAAAAATTAATTTTTGCAAGTGTACCTATTTGGGACCTAGTTTCGAAAAATGCATAGCTAATGTGGTTATATGAATAGGATCTATCTATATTTTTAACTTCATTAAAATCTGTTAGATAGTTTCGGAGAGGAAAAAAACCCCTTATCTCCCCTCGTGGTCCTATTTTTAAAAAAATGCATAGCTTATGTGCACATATATGTAGTTAGATTTCTATCTTTGTTTTAAATTTAATGGAAATTGTTTTGATAGTGGGCACAAAGACCTTATTCCGAAAAGCAGCTTATATGGGGACTATATTGAATTATGGAACGATTCGCCCCGATTTCAATATTCTTGACCCTTGTGCCAATTAGAACCGATGTACCAAATTATCTTAAAAATTGCAACCTGTACTTGGCACACAAAGTTGCACGGACAGCCAGCCAGACGAATACCGTTAGATCGACTCAGAAAGTGATTATGAGTCGATCGGTATACTATAAGATGGGTCTAAGAACAGTATTTTAAGGTTTTACGCACATCAGCACAAATTCATGATACCCTCTCCACTATTGTGGTGTGGGTATAAATTGTTAGAGGTGGGATTTTATTTTGTCAGATTTTCGATAACTAGTCGACTTCGTCTCAACATTCTTATAAAATACCAAATTAACGTCGAAGTGATGTAGTCGTGACAACAATATCAAATTTATGTCGACATTGACTTACATAATAGGGGGTGAATGTTTCACCCATACATATATATTACAAATTTTGGTTTATTTGTGATTAGAAATTTGTTTAATTAGCCGTTGTATATTGGAGTATCTGTTAAAGCACGGAAAAAAAATTGGAATGGCAAAGTTATCTTATTCCACCCAAAATGCTTTATTGTATATCTGTGATTACCAGCTATCTGCTTTATTTTCAACTTCGTTAGTAACTGTTGGAAGACCCTCTTTGAAACCTGCTTTTTAACGGAAATTTTTAGATAAATTAGTGTTTTTGATTTGTGCCGCGCTTTGTCGCCTTAAAGTTTTAATATATGTAATATTAAAATTTTGAGTATTAGTAAGCACAAACGGAAAAATACTTCCCCCAACATACCAAGCAATGTTTTATTGTACTTCATAGTAAGCGTGTTAATAACTCTGGATTTTCTAAACGATTGGTCCGATTAAAATAAAACAACTGGTGGCAGTTAAGGTCGTGTATTCGAGTTTAAGCTTTAGATTTTAGATGGACATATTAGGAAGACACCTCAGGTATAACAAAAACTTAAAAAATCCAGATTTTGAAATTTAGCCAGATTTTTAAAATCTTATTACATTAAATAATTTTTCCTGGGTTTTAACTCAGATACCTTTATAAACATGAGCGTTGCCGCCTTAAATTGGATTGAGGCAGGTCTTTCTTCCGTTGTCATTTAACTAAAGTCTTAACTGACCTATTAAATATGTATGCATATGGACGTTTTTCATATTGAATCAATATATAAGATCATTTTTTATTCATATTTTGTTTATAAAGGCGATTGTTGATTAAACGTACTTTATAATTTAATAGATACGAATTTGTCATAGAAAACTTAATTCCAATTTGCCATTAATAATGCACAATGCACCAACTACACTTAAATAAATAAAAAAGTATCATTTTTGTAAATTAAAGATAACAGAATAAATGCAAACTTGAGCAACAGCTGAACATATGACGAGGTGGCCGAGTGGTTAAGGCGTTGGACTGCTAATCCAATGTGCTCTGCACGCGTGGGTTCGAATCCCATCCTCGTCGAGTTGCTTTTTATTTCGGAAAATTATTTTAAATACATTTTAAACCCGTTTTTGATTTTAAATGTACTCACACAAACAAACTCCAGGGCCTGGCTGGAACGACTTGCCTTTTGTATAGAGGAAAGTATATAAAGTAACTCGAATCTTTGAAAACCCCTCTCAGCAAGTAGGTACCTACCCAGCCAGACAGTCAAACATTGAATATACGTATCGTTAGGCCGACTTCACATGGATATATCGGGGGGAATTTATGTATCGATATGTCTAATAGATTTCTGGTAAGTTTTTGAGTGTTTGTATGGGTATTTTTTTTGTGAAAATAATGACAATTGTTTTAATAAAAGATTAAAAAAATGTAAAATTTGTAATTATAAACCTTTATTTTGTAATAATATTAAAGCCTTCTTACAGAAATCTGTGCGATTAGTTAGTTAGAAGTTTATTCCATATTCTCTCAGTTATCTGTCAGAAAACAATGAGAATGTCGACTAACACATCGGAATTTCCCATGCCTTTTCATTAGATTTCTTTAAGATATCTATCAGAAATGGCTGCTAAAAACCGAATTTCCCGCGACGTGTCTGCCAGAATTCGTGTCAATCACTTCATACATTTTTGGGTCAGAAATCTCCGTTATCTGGAAGATTACGGGCGGTTTTGGTATGTTGGAGTTTCATGGCTACAGCAAAAAATAGTTTTTGAAATAAAAGTAATGCTAGGAACACAATTGAGTCGTACGTCGCACAGTGGCGCCCGTAGAGCAAGCGAGGTTGCAAAAATCAAAATTTTCATGAGTGCCGACGAAGTTTTGAATAAACACAAGTTATAGGAAACTTTTCAACGATTTCAAATATGCCACTCTTAATAATATCACATTTTTAGTTTAGAAGATATAACCGTTCAAAGTTGACCGACTTTCGGTTTTCAAAAAAACACACAATTTTTAGTCAATTTGTTGCGATTTCAGGCGTAATATCAAGAAAAATAGGTAACGAATCGCCTTATTTTTTGTTTGTATTGATTGATGTATTTATTAAATGTATAATGATAAAAAAAAAATTAACTGTTTGCTTTGTGTTTCTCCTGGTAAATCACTATTTAAAAACTATCCGTTTTTTCACTATTTTTCAACTTTGACGGAAAATAAAAAAAAACTATATTTTTCTATATTTGCCATACGTGCAAAACCTGTTCTTTGATTATTTCTTTACATAATTCAAAAGGTTTTATCTGCCCGTACGTGCCCGTTTGGCTTCTAGAGGTAAAAAAGGTTAAAAAGACATGGTTGCAGAAATTGTATGGCGTCCATCCCTTATATGTTTTGACTGACAGTAGTTTGATCTAATAGTTTGAAAAAAACTACTCATTGAAATTAGCAGGTACGTACCTCACATAAACAATACTTTGGCGTACAAATGGTCAGAAACAATATTGACTTATGGTCCCTACAGGTAGGCACAAATCTTATTTGGACACGTGCATAATATCAAAATTGCATTATTCAGCCTAAATCCATATGTATGCAGGGAATAGGTAAATTTTTAGGCATGGTAGCATAAGCCTATATATTGCAAAATAAGCATAATGCCTGGATTAGTCTACGCCTGAAAGTTGGCGCAACAATTACTTAAACCATTAAACAATTTAAGTACTGAAAACATGGCGTTGAACAATTTAAAATTATTTGAACTGTTTAGAAAGTCAACCACACCAAAGTTTTTCACGGAAGTGAAAATTCTTCCTGAGAAGTTGGCATTGATCAGCAAATGGGGCTGCGATGGATCATCCGGACAAAGCGTTTATAAGCAAAGGATATCTTCCAAAGACGCTACAATATCGGACGGATATATGTTTATGGCATCTGTTGTTCCTTTGCGGCTAAAATCGGATGATTCCCTACACTGGGAAAATCCACGTCCGTCATCAGTGCATTATTGCCGACCAATAATGTTTCAGTTTGCAAGGGAATCGGCAGAACTCATAAGGACTACGGTGAAGGACATTGAAGAACAAATAAGCAAGATTAAGCCTACAAAGCTGCAAATTGCAGAAGGAAAATATATTGAATGCAATTACGAGTTCCACCTGACCATGGTTGACGGAAAAGTCGTAAGCGAACTGACAGGAACAACCTCAACAATTTCATGCCCGATTTGCAAAAAGAGTCAGAAGAACTTTTTTCAATTCAATTCAATTTATTTCATATACAATATGTTACATCTCAATTTTAAATAATAAGTTGTAAAGAGTTTAAGATTAGTATCTTTTTCTGCTTAATTATAACATATTTCAATTAGTTATCATATACATACATATATATAGACAGAATTATATTGGAGGTAAAAATTTAGCAAAAACCTATTTAAGCCCCTTTTTTCGTTTTATTTTTATATTTTTTTTATCGATTTTATATTATTATTTGTCAGAAGAACTTTGGTAATTTAAACGATTCTACAAATGAGGAGAATTACGAATATGGAATGTCACCATTGCACGCAAGGATAAGGTGTATGGAATTTTTGCTAAAACTGGCATATACCCTACCACAAGAGGAGGAAAACTTCGATGAAAATACATCATTAAAGGATACGGAAAAGATCAGAAAGAAGCAAATACAGGATGCTTTTTTTAAACAATTTGGACTAAAAATAGACTGTCCCAAGCACGGATACGGTAACTCAAACGATGGAAACACTTCTAGGAGATTTTTTTTAAAATGATGAGGCAGTAACTAGAATCATTGGAATTGACAATCAAATCGTGAAAAGATTGGGAACGATCTTGGATGTTTTAAACTGCAAAGAAAATGTAAATTCTACAAAATATGGAGAATATGCGTCGAAAACTGCATCTCTTTTAGCAGAAATGTATCCACAGAAGAAGTTGACCCCGACCGTCCATAAAATATTGGCGCATGGCAAAGATATAATTGAGTACCAGTCTTTGCCAATTGGAGAGCTTTCTGAAGAAGCACAGGAGTCTCTTAACAAATTTTATAAAAAATATAGATTGCAGAACACATTCAAAGCATCAATGGTAAGGCAAAATGAGGACCTCTTCAACATGTTGGCAGCATCTTCCGATCCACTTATTTCTTCCCTGCGGCATGTGAAGTCACGAATAGAGTTACAAAATAATTATAGTTTAGAAATGGTTAGTCTTTTAGATATACCTTCTCTTACGAATTGTGATGAATATTTTACAGAAAATTGAATAAATAAATTTAAAAAAAAAAGTAATTTTTTTTTTAATTTGTTGGGTAATAATTTAAAACATAAAACCCTTAAGAAAAAAAATAGAAACAATCTAAAAATGTAAAAATAATTTTTTTTAGTTATCATAAAATTGATTTTTCTACTAATTTTAACTTTGATAACCCATAAGTGGGCCCCTACAAAGCGTAGCACCCTTTCCAAAAGCTCTTTTCATAGGCTGAACAGTTATCTATCATATGCTGTTTAAACTGTTCAATTAGCTTATTCGGTTCAAAAGATATGATTTTTGCAACGAAAAAACTCAAATGGCGCCACTGTGCGTCGTATGAACGTACGACGTAACCCAGTAAATTTTTTAAAACACGCTTAACTTACCAACAATGCCGTCGTAAACTTTTTTTGTTTTCTCTTGAAAATAATATTAAAAAATCAAAATTTATTACAAATTATTTTTTATTTTTCTATCCTTTTATTTTGTTATTAAAAATTGAATTTGGAAAAAAAAATGATTGCATTTATTTTTTTTAATTTCTAAATAAAATAATAATTTAGAGGTAAGCACTGTTCCAATATCCTGTTTTTAACTTCCTGTCGTGATAACCGCCTTGTAGCGCAATATTTAAAAATAACATGGAATTTAGTACCAAAAAAATATTCTTGAAATTGTAGTCTTCTCTTCGACTAGAACTACTACTAAAGTGGAAATTTATTTCCCTAATAAGTTTGTCAATATCGTCGGGAATCGAATGTTTTGATGCAGCTGCAGAAATTTAAAATGTGGCATAAACAGCCATTTTCAAATAAATGTGGCACTAAAGACCTAAATTTTTAATTTACACCATTTGCAGAGCCCGTCTTTACAGCACAATTATCAGTCGTTATACGAACCATGTTATTTTTTGGAATGTTATTGTTTAACAGCCATCAAGTACAATAAAATAGTAGTTTTTTTTACAAAACTCAGTTATGTTATTAATTTTAAGGGGACCAGTCAAATTTGTTACATTTTTTTTGTGACTTTTGCCTATTTATTATAATTTTTCGCGATTTGAGAGTCTGTCACCCCTTCATTAACTACGCAATTTAGACGACCTAAATCTTAAAACTAAATCACAAAGAAATTATAACAAAGATGAGTTGCCACAGTAAATCAATTTAAACGATGAACTAGGAAAATTCCTAAAAAAAATACATAAACTTAGAAAGTTTGTAAATTGTTCTAAATTAGTAACTGGTCTAACACTGTACCTTTGACGTTTGAATTGTACCAAAAAAGTACAATTGTACCAACTTTTTCAACCCTGGTATGTCTGCTTTTTTTTATACATACGTTTTGTTTTGATTTGAATAACTACAGTTTATATATAATATTTAGTGAAGGGCATGGCAAGAACCTGGTGGTACATATATATATATATATATATATATATATATATATATATATATATATATATATATATATAAATTGCTTAACAACGATTTCCACGCCAACATATAGAAAAAAACTAATTTCTCTTCACTTGTCCACTCAAAACACATTTACTGAGCTGAGTTCTGTTTATATTGTCTAGGTAAACTGTTAAAAGTAAGTTAAAAATGCCTGGCTAGGACCTGGCATCTAATTAAGGGTTAATGCCCGTAATTTCTACAAATAGAAAACTAGATGTGTATAGAAATCTATGGGTTAAATGCTGCCAATTTTAAAAGAAAACTTAAGGTGAAAACACGCAGTGCACATAAACGTTGAAATATGTAAAGATGACTGTTAGGTACAAAGACGAGAACAGATAAATTTTTGTAGAAATTACGGGCATAAGTAATAAAATTATCTATAATTTAAAATATAAAAAAAAAGTAATACACCTCGACGAGGATGGGATTCGAACCCACGCGTGCAGAGCACATTGGATTAGCAGTCCAACGCCTTAACCACTCGGCCACCTCGTCTATGGCGACCTCTGTGTATGACTAACAATATCAATTTGTCGATAATAGCATAACAACTGTATTACCGATATGAACATTTTATATTTGTTATCAGTTTATTAAAAAACAGGGGCGGGGTTAAAATTAATTAATTCGATTACGAAAATAATGGTTAAAATTTAATACAATTTGTCCCTTATCTTATTGTTAACTAAATACAACACCACAAAAAGTTATTTTAAGGGTTAAAATAAAGAAACAAATTTGATGTGAATATAAAATATTCAATTTAGGGCTTTCATTTTTTCCCCCGGTTTCTTGCATATCCGCGTTTATCGTTGAATCAAATAATTTGAAAAAAAAAATTAAGAATAAGTTTAAATTAAAATTATGTATGCTCTATTTTTTCTATCGAAAAAATTTTCTATCAAAAAAAAAAAAAAAAAAAAAAATACGTTATATTAACCATAACAAAAAAAAAAAAAAAAGCAGGGACCGCAACAGTTATAAGTAGGGATGCGATTTGCATGCAAATGCATGTTTTTTATCGATAGTCTAAGAACGATGTCGACCAATTATCTTTCCAAATCATTAAATTTGCGTTAAAATGGCATCGATTTGTTTTTGCATATTGTTGCATATAATAGTGAAAATGCATATTTTTGCATATTTATGTTTTAAACGCATATTTTTACAGTTTTGAGGGATTTTTTTTTAAGTTCTTACAAAAATTTTTAAGTACACAAACAAAACTTTCCAAAAAAATTTTTAAATAATAATATATAAATTCTTTTGAAGCTTTGCTTAAAATACAATATTTTTTATTTCAAACCGATGCAGTAACTTACATGGTGAAGGTTTCCAATGGGTTTAAAATATTTTAAACAAAACTATTACAAACTAGTTGCTTAGCACATGGATTATACCGCGTAGCAGAAAATTTAGAAGCTAATTCGATAATATTGCAATTTTTAATGAAATGTATCCCTTGCTTCCCCTTCTACCGCAGACAGTAATAGCAAAATGGGGTCCTGGGTAGATGCTTCAGAATTCTATTCAAAAAACTTCAAGTAATTTAAGAATGTTAGAAGAGCTTGTTGATGTCGGTGATTGTGCAATTAAAAAAGTAAAAGAAATATTAAATTTAGCTTACAGCAGAAGTCAATTAGCATTTGTATTTTCCAATAACGGATATATTGGTGAAACATTAACTAAGTAATTAGGAGGGATTTAGTTCACTTTATGCTCAAGTCAAATTAATTGATATTGCAGAAATTAAAATTAACAATGTGGAAGGAAGAATAGCCCGACAAATTAAAAAAAAAGTCCAAAATGTTTTGCAAAAAAAAAAAAAAAAAAATTAAGGATTTAAAAAAAAAATTAATTTCAAATATTTTTGATCTGATCTGGAATCAAAGTGGGATCTGAAAATAAATTTCTTCAATATGCATTGGCATTCTTCAAGTACAATACAAAGTTTTCCTTTTATAAAACAGTACATATTTCTTTAAAGTTTTTTAAGTTATTTAATTAACAATATGCTGAATATTTTTGGGTTTAGTAAAATTAAAAAACGATTTTTTATGGAAATTTTCTTAGTTTTTAGTGCATACTTTTTATTTTTTTAATGCATATTTTGGATTTTTTTAGTGCATATTTTAAGCGCATATTTTCGATTTTTTAGTGCATGAAAATCTCATCTCTAGTTATAAGTAATATCAAAGCATTTATTTTACAACAGTATGTTTCCGAATTCAAAAAAAATCCGTCAGAACAGTTATTTTTCAACGTAAAAATAAAAGGTCGAAAGAAACACTACAAAAAGAGTTTTATTTCGCCGTCATAAAATGAAACTCATTTGAGGAGCTTTAGTTTTCCGTGAGAAAATATTAAAAATTTCAAACCAATTTATTTGCATATTCCAAAAATTTATTTTGCATTTAGTTTATTGAAAAAAACAAAACTATTTTTTCCACCAGTAATTGTGATAAATTTGTTAGTTAAATTTGTTTCTAATATTTAAAAATATTATTAAAAGATTTTATTTGTTGTGCTATATTCCCTATTTTTATTCTTGAAAAAACACTGAAAATGTATTTATTGTTGGAGCTGTTTCTATGCGCATTTCACTGGCTGCTTAGACCAGATCATTCGGAATCGTTTTTCCCAAAAAATTTTAGAAAACCCAAAAATATAAGAACACAGAGGGAATGAGAATTACAAACACTCAAAACGTCTTATTTGCAACGATATCAAAGCTTAAACAAAATTCCAACAATAAAACAGTGTGTTTATCTTATCTTACATTCCCCACTACGCTTAGTTGGAATTTTCACAACATTAATTGTAGTTGTAAGTTGGTTAGGAAAAAACAAATTAAAAACAAAACCAAATTGCTTTTATTCAAAATCAAAATTAAAACAATTTGTCAGTTCAGTTTTTTTATGCACGTGCACTTGCAAACTTATTATCAAAGTTGTTTTTGGAATACAATTATTTATTAAAATTTTTTGGGAATAACGTTTCCCGATGATCTGGCCTAAGCAACCAGTGAAATGCGCATATAAATAGCTTATCCTCCAACAATAAATACATTTTCAGGGTTTTATCAAGAATAAACATAGGGAATTAAGCACAATAAATAAAATCTTTTAATAAATAGATATTGGGAATTATTTCTTTTATGTAAGCAACTTTTATTATATTCAACATTTTTTTTTTAATAATTGTATTCTCAAAAACAACTTTGATTTAAAAATATTTTCAAACAATTTTCAATTATCAGGTTTCAGCAGAATAGTCCGATGTTTTTCGTCATCTTTACTTTAAAAATTTGATGTATATTACTCAACAAATGTTAACAAATAGAATTAGGGAATTTTTGTTTCTTTTTGTAAATTATGGTATGTTTTAAGTAACACAAGCTTTTCAAACGAGTTTTGTTTTATGCCCGTAATTTCTACAAATAGATATCTAGCTGTGTATAGATATGCATTGTGTGACGTATTTTAAAACCTATTTCTTACCTACGGGGTAAAGTGTAGTGTATTTTAAACCATCGATTTTCGATAGTTAATTCACGTGGGCCAATTTAACGTTGAAATTGACAATAAAGTGTTACTGGATAAGTAAAGATAACTGTTAGGTACGAACACGACCAGATATCTGTTAGTAGAAATTACGGGCATTAGACGGAAAAAATAAAACTTCTTAACTGAGTTTTATTTAACTCTCTTCTTAAGAGGTTTTTTGACCTTTTATTTTTGCATTGATAGAGTCTGAAAAGCTCGTCAGTACCAACCAATCTATTGCTATATGACAGTATAGGTTTCCGTTGAATCTAGCATGAAGAGTTTTTAAGTTTAAATTGTCTGGATAACTGTTATTAACGGCCCCTGTTAAGAAGTGAAAAGCAAAAAGTCGTTATGGACACTAGAGCTATGTGCAGAGTTAAGTTTTTGTTGAATAAATATGTTATTTATATAAACGCATTTGAAGTTTAAATAAAAGCATTCTTTTTTTTTAAAACTTTAAAATTCCTTAATTTTTCAATTTAAATCTAATTTTTAAATGTGCTTAGAAATAACAACGTATGTTTGCGTGCTTTGTGAAACAAAAATTATTTTACATAGTTTTCCCAAAACTTCCAAAAAAAAAGACACGCCGTAGTAAACTAACTCACATAACAGAATTAAATACTATAAATATTTTTATAAATACATATCTCACTTGGTCGTAAACAGGGTATTGACTTAGTAGAAGCAAAACAGTTTTTAGTTTAACATTAAAGGCATAATAAAATCAATTTTTAAACCAACCAAAAAAATTTTGATTAATACCCACTTTATGATAAAGTGTGTTTTATATATCAGCAATTTATCACATTATTATATAGTATTAAATTTTTTTGATTTCATATACGAATATGCATTTTAAAACTTATTTAAATAAACTACAGAAAAAGTTAAAAAAAAGTTTAAAGGAAATCTCTCTCGACGAGGATGGGATTCGAACCCACGCGTGCAGAGCACATTGGATTAGCAGTCCAACGCCTTAACCACTCGGCCACCTCGTCTTGTTGCTGACATTGAACCGAAAAGATATTTTCAGCTTAGCAACATCTTCGTTAGCAACAAAGTGTTGCTGAAACATTTCTAGGTTGTTTATAAGCATTGTACTTGAACTCCTTACTATTTTTCGTAAAACTGCTGTTTAATTGTCTTCATCCTTTTCTTGATTGGCGAAGGTGTATTTAGACGAAAATTTGTATACATAAACGCTGTCGTGATGATAAACGATAACCTCTTTTGTAATAGATTTTAAAGCAGTGTCGTATTTGTTGACGTTTTTGCTAACCACGATACCCTTTTTTTTAAACGCCTAACTTTCGCCACAAAAACCTCAACCACGACAAGAGTGATTATTTTTTAAGGGCAGTCAGGTCGACTTTTTTGTTTGCTTCTCGTGCGATTCGAGTTTAGTTTTCGAAAGAAAGAAATAGGCAGCGAATGTGATTTGGTGGAGTACCATATAAAACTCAGACAAATTACTTGTGAAAAAGCAATTAAAGTTTGTTTCTGATGGAGACCATAATATTCTAGAATGGATTTGGAATGTTTTCACCGTCCTTAACGATGATTTAGATCAACCAATGACTTTAGATAAAACTTTAAATTTGTGTGCTAAAAAGTAAGCCAAGCATTTTTATTTAGACTTAAAAAAAATATAAGCATATCGCACTTGATCAACAAGAGGGAATTAACACAAAATTTTTATTTTTGCTCTTTTTGGAAACAATTTTCACGCAATATCCATTTCTAACCGCTGTAAAAATTTCATGTTATTTTGTCTAACCTATTTTATTTTCTTTTCGTGCCAATATGCAGAGTTGCATTTCTTCTATCACCTCAGAGCAGTTGTTGCGCTAGTATTAAATTGTGAATAAGATCTTAGCTAAATATAAACTTTTTTTAAGTTTCTATTTTATTAGTTCCGACTTTGATTATGATATCTGAATATGCCCAAATTATGTGTTAAAGTGATTTTTAAGTTTTTGTCAACTTCTGGTTTACTCATGTTTTTTTTTATTATTTCTTGCAGAACAACTTAATTGATTTTTTGGTAAGTGTTTTGTTGTCAAATTTCCTTTAACAATGTATTTTAATATATTATTATAAATTATTCGACCATCCATTCCATTATATTATTTTTAATTTCTATTTATTTAAGCTTATGGTCTAGTTTTTATTTTATAAAAAAGTTAATCTTTATATTTCTTTCGATTTTTCGTAACTCCGTTGTGTTACGTCTTCAGGATTGAAATTTTTTTAAAAAACAATTACATAAAAAACAAATTAACAAAATTTCTTAAAATAAAAATATTGACAACATTTGAAAAAATTCTTATGCTAACAAAATATTTAAACATAATCTATTACAGTTTAAAAAAATTTATTTAGTTTCCGTTTCTATGTTTATTAACTAAATGTCCATAACTATGGGCTACACTATCTGTATCTGACTTATAATTTATTCTTAATAAATTTGGAACCTTTATTATTTGAAGCATTGCTAACATATAACGTCTCTTGTAATTACTCACTGTGTTTAAAATTGTTACATTCTCAAAATCTGGATAATGATTTAAACTAGCACAGTGGGTTGCTAATGCTGTTTTTTGTAATGTAATATTGTGTTTATATTTCTGATCTGATTTATGTCCAGCAATTTTCGTTTTTAGTTTATTTTTTGTTGTTCCCACATATAACTTATCACATTGTCCATTATTATTTCCCCTACAAGGTATTCTAGAAACTAAATTTGACCTATCTAACTTTTGTATGTTATCCTTAGTTCTTGTAAATAATCTGCCTAATGTATTATATGACTTATGTGCCACTTTATAAATAAATATTAGTATTATAGATGTTAGAGTTTTCCAACCGTTCCGACATTTTCGGAATGTTTAGAAAACTTAGTTATAAATTTCATTGGAAAACTATTATCTGTTAAGATATTTATAATCTTTTTCTTATTCTCCCTATCGAATTCTACATCACTTATTGTTAATACTCTTTCTTTTAGATTTTTAAAATATTTTCAGCCTGACCCACGATGTCGAACCCTATTGATAGAGCTCAAAACAATCGAGTGCATAAATTTTTTTGAGTCTGTAGCCAAAAAACGAAAATGTCGACTTAACCTAAATTTTAGTTAATTGCACCTTAACGCTCAAAATAACACATGAGTTAAGTTTCAATAATTTTGAAGGGTTTTTTAGAAAGTTATAGCAAAATTACTTTTGACGTATCTTTTTTCAATGTAAGCAATGACTGCCCAGGGTTGTTAGATGTGATTTTTTCTCGTTGTTTGTAGTTTTTTTTTTCTTAACGAAAAATCTTAAAACTATCAATGCTGTTATTTTGTAAAACACTTCGTTCCCTTAAAAAAATTTTATACAAATTTTTGAAAATTCACAAGATTTTATATGAAAAAATCTTCAACGCAAGGTGAAGGGATTTACATAATAACCTTTTAATATTCTAGATTTAAGGTGAATATTTTTCCGTCGAAGGTAAAAATAAACGGAAAACCATGCTGCCATATAACCATCTCTTTATCTGTATAAACTACTACATATATGCTGGTATTTTATACCTGTTAAAAGCTTTCTGTAAATGAAGTGTTAAAACTTTTTCATTATTTACCACCTTCATTCACTACCCTGTCCACAGAAGTATCACATAAAATACATTTCAATACTAACGGTAGTATCGATATTTTTAAAGCTAACTATTGAAACTATCGATTAGGCCAACTATCGATATTTTTCCAGCTCTACCTATTTCTCGCTTGCATTTTCAACGACAAGCAGCTGATTTGCGCCCGCTTATAATTTTCGGCACGACAATGCAAGCGAGTAATAACGTAATATTTTGCTATGAAATATTATGCGACCACACATGTCAAAATCAATCACTTGTGTTGTGGTTGCCGAAACAGGCATTTTGTTGCAACATTAGAATTATTTAGTTCTTTACTATTACTGAAACATTAAGGCGAGGTTTTTAAGATCTCAGTTAAACTAGGTTTAGTTAATCTGAAAACTGATTTGTGGTGCCATTAGCAAGTTTGTATACAAAATTTTGACGGAACTGCTTAGTTTTGCTTAAAATGTTAATCTTTAATGAAATAACATAAAAAATAATCAGATTCCGCCTGAAAAATCCAAGTTTCAGAGTAAGTTACACTAAGTTTAAACTTAATCCACATCTCAAAAACCCGGCCTAACTCAACATATATTTTTTTATAATAATATTTTTTTTAAACAACACCATTAATAAAATTTAATTGTTTTGTAAAATATTTTTTACTAAATTCTATTTTTGAAAACGGATTTTTTTTTCATTTTGCTTAACCTAAAGTTTTTGGCTAACAATAAGCAGTTTTATTGCCAGGGTATCACACGGTTCTTGGAGCCGTATCCACAAGCTCTCGGTCGTCCTAAATTTTCGTCTAGGGAGGCGAGAGCTTCCAGAACTAACTTTAGAGTATATTGGTCTCCACAAGTAAAGCTATGTTCACATTATGTGTATTTGTCATGTGGATTGTCGCTTTTCACATTTTAAATTTATACATATCGTCTGCACACCTCCAAATAATATCATGTGTTATTTCTCTGTATACAGTACATATGACATTTTTGATTTAGAACGAGTCCTATTTTCAAGTGACAAAGCATCTGACATCACCTGGTTCGTATTAACAAAATTGTTTGTGGCGGCAAAAATTAATTGAAATTTTATCAAATATAAATAATAATAGTAAATATATAATAAAAATATTAAAAATACACAAATAATTACTAATTTTTTGAACATATAACCACTCAGCTGTTTTAGGATTGTTTTTCTTGATAGGTTATGTCAAATGTACTTCACATTCCAACATTTGAACATGAAAATTATAAACCTTATGTATTACTCAAATTTTGGCATACACATGAAATTACATGTGTGGAGAAAAGTGACATTCCACATGACAAATACACATATGGGGGATTCACAAGGTAGTCATAAAGTTGTAAAGTCATATGTCTTAAAATAATTACAAGAAATATATATGACATCTGTCCGCAACCGCTCATAATATAGATTTCTACTGTATAATTATTACGATTCAATGAGCACAGCATTACAATTTTTATTTTGTTTCAAACACAACAATATTTATTTGAAACAATTTTAAAATATTATTTAGGACATTATCGTCATAATGACTTGATAGCACACCTTGTGAATCCCCCAATAATGTGAACATAGCTTAAGACATCTGAGTTCTTTCTGGAACTCCACAAGCCACCCTTGAGTTTTTTACTTTGGTTTTCCACCAGATAAACCACATTAAAATTGTAGTGTTATAAACGGTTGCTCACGGTCGTGTAACTCGCCAAACGCACGAAAAGCAAACAAAAAACACGGTGTGTTTGTCTTTTAATAGATAAAGACAAATACGCGCAAGCTACTTCCCCGGCCAGATTAGTTTTAAGAATGCTGCTGATTTTTGTCTACTGCTTTGTTGTTATTATCAAGAGAGCTGTACTCATTATGGCTTAAATAAGATGTTTTAACGATTTTTATTTTCAAACTAGAAGTAATTTTACAATGAATAAATGAATTACATTAGAAATGTAACACCTGACGACAGACAAGGCGATAGTAAGTGGGGCGCGTATCGATCGACATTGTGGGCCAGGCTGTTAATACCTTATTGACAAAAGTGGTGTCAAACATTCAAACCAAAACTATTTAAATCTAAACAAATCACTAAAATATAAAATAAAATTTTCAAAATTAAGCATTTAAAGTTTGTAATATACCTAATTTTTTTATTTCTTTAACTTAATAATCTTATCTACCTATATATTGTACATACATAGTGCACTGGTTCCTCTAAATAAAGTAAACTCAAAATTTTTCAAAATTCACTTTATGCAAGAAATCGATCTACCCACTGTAAAAATCTAACATCATTTTCTCTATTATTTTGTCAAAAAAAAAAAAAAAAAAAGAAAAAGTACATATAAAAAGAAAACATTTTTTTGTTTCTACTAAAAATTTATAAACTTTGAGTTAACGCCTTTTAGAGGAACCTGTGCGATATGTAAATCCTTTTGTTTTTTTTTTCAAAATTCTTAAACTTTACAGGCTTGCTTACAAATTCTTTAAAATAATTATGCAACTGAAACTAAAAAAAAAACAAATATGTTCTTGTGCTGGCATAAACCAACCTAAACATTCCTGACAATACGATCATTTATCCGTAAAAATGTAAACAAAACTGCATTCCAGAATTCGTCTTATGTCAGTGAATGACTATAAAAATGTTTATTTTTAGATCTCTAACTGTAGAGTAATATAGCTCTGGCAAGACTTTTATATATAACATAAACATACATATATACAAGACTACATACCAAGTAAACAAGGACATTCCAAGTCTAATTAGATAATATGGCCAATGGAAAGCTGTATGGGCATACACACGTGCCTGTATACAATATAGCCAAAATGCTAGTTTTTTCTTCAACTGATCAAGTCAAGAGTAAAAGTTAATATACACTAAGAAAATTATTATAGTTGGTAATGGTTTTTAGTTCATTCAATCCCTGATGTTCTAGACCTTTTTCAGAGTCCCTACGAAGCCCGAAAAAACCCTATTTTTCCCTACGGGCTAAAAAAATTGTCCCTACAACTTTTAAATGATAATAGCAATGCACATTAAACCGTTGGTAATCTCCTAACAATCGTACAGGTGTTTAAAGGTACATTCGTCTTGAGAGAGGACAATGCAAATTGAAGATATAATTTTATGACCAAATATTTGTTCACCCCTTACAAATATTTGACGAAAAAATCAAATAAAAAAAGCGTGACAAGTAAATTAATCAAATTTTAGCTTTATTTTTAACAAATTCTATTGATTTACTAAACTGTATTATCATGTGGCAGTGATAAATTAAAGATAGCAAATTTCTACAAAAGGGGGAAAATTAAATTTTCATTAAAATTTTTCATTATGGTGACTTAACTTCAAAAGTTTTTAGTGCCCATATTAAACAAGTTGTTTATAATTCCTCTGAAAAATTAAATTCTTGTAAAATAGAGATTCACAAATTTAACTTAAAATCAAAGTTGAAATAGGGGCAAGCATTAACCCAAAGAAACTTAAGAATTTGTAATGTTGCCGTATCAACAATTTTATTAGTATTTTGTCATTAATCAAAAAAGAGTGCCAAATATATACAGTTTTGCCGAATTTTTTGAAAAGTGCCTACTTTTTAATGATATCAAAATAAAATGTCCCTATTTTCCATTTTTTGTTGTTTTTTTTGTTATGTGTTATTTATCAAGAAAGTTAATAATACTGTTCGTGACTCAACGTTGACCGCTCTTGTTTAGGTATGGCATATCAGCGTAAAATTTAAGCGGAAGAAAACGTTCCGTCTTCTGCTTTTGTTTAAGTACGACTGTAATTTACCATGGGTTTAATGTCCCACCTGAAAATAATTTCAGTACGGCTTACGAATCATGATATTTTATTCAAATATGACTAGAAATAACAGCATAAAACTTTCTGATGTTAGGCCAATAATTTAACATAGGTCGACACCGCAGCCAATTATAATACTGACGTCAGTTTTTATAAAGAGTGGTTAAGAATTTATAGATCCCATAAAGAGCCGACTCCTGAAATATTCCAACTGTCGGTGGAGAGTATCAAAGATTCTGCACAGCCGAATATTATGTTATACTGTTTTTTCAGGGACCGTAATAGTTATTTTTTCATAAAAGTCAGATGATAACAGTTACTTTTATTTTTTTGAATAATAATTCAAATATTTTTGTCCGGACAACATTTGTTTATACTGAGCTTGACGTTCTACTTTTGAGAGAGAGAGAGAGAAATTATTAAATTATTAAAGTCTTTTCTTGCATAGCATAGTATACAACTAGTATTGTAATCAGGGGGGATTTTGATAAAAAATCGGCATACTTTCGAAAAAAAATCGGCATTATCGGCACTTCGATTTAAAAAATCGGCAAATTAATAATAACCATTTTAAGAACAATAAAACATATTTCTATTAACACAAAAAATAACAAAACAGAATAATTGAGTATTAACTTACATATAACCCATACAAAAACATAAAAATTAATAAAAAAAAATGAATATTTTTTTAAAAAAAAAGTAGTTAATTTAAAAAAAATTTTGTACATTAGTTTAACATTGTTTTTCTGGTTGAAATTTTTTTTCAACATTTTTTTTTAACAAATATTTTATAGATACATATTTGCGTTTTATTAAATCCATTTTAATACTAACATCAAAACAGTTTGCATTATTAAATTTTAGGTAATCTTTAGAAAAAAGGATTCCTTGCAAGGATTCATTTTCCAGGGAACATCGAAATTTGGTTTTATTAAGGTTCACTTAGCTACAAATTCTTTCGACATTTGCGGAAGAATGTGGGAGGACCATAATTTGTTGTACAAACTTTGACAGCACTGGAAATGCATCCGTAGAATCCCCACGTTTTATGTCTGAAATTTTTTGACAAAAAGTTTGCAAATTTAGTTCAATTCCTTATAAATCTTAAAAATTTAAAAATGTAAACTCTCTACATTCAGAGTCTAAAATTTGTTTTTCTTTTTCAGAAATAAAGCTGGGGGACTCTTTCAGAATTTCCATAAAAGAAATATTTTCCTCTTTCATAATTTTGTTAGGGTTATCATATTTAAAGATTTATAAGATTTCAAAATCAAAACATTTTAATTTTTGATTTGCAAATTGTATATAAAAATTAATACAGTTATTAAAAATTTTGTTAATTTCGCTTTTGTTATTCCTTGGAAAATGAATCCTTTCAAGGAATTCTTTTTTCTAAAGATTACTTAACATTTAATAATGAAAACTGTTTTGATGTTGATATTAAAATCGATTTAATTATAGGCCGACTAATACACTCAAATATGTATCTATAAAATGCTTGTTAAAATAACATATTGAAAAAAAATTTTCAACTATAAAAACAATTTAACCTAACGTACAAAATTTATTTCAATTAGCTACAATTTATTTATAAAAATATTCTTTTTCATTAACCAAAATGTTTTTATATGCTTTATATGTACGTTAATGCTGAATTATTTTGTTTTGTTATTTTTTGTGTTAATAAAAATATGTTTTATTGTTCTTAAAATGGATATTATTAATTTGCCGATTTTTTGCCAATATGCCTATTTTTTATCAAAATTATCTGGCACCCCTGATACTATGTTTTTTTTTAGATTGGCTAAATTTTAATTCTTGTTCAGAACAAAATGAACTGAGATGCCATTTTTTCAATTTGTGCATAAAAGTTGAATTTATATGCCCCATCAGTGTTTCTGCATTTATAATACAACAATTGTTTTTTGCTGAATGATTAAATAAAAATTAATAAATATAAAAAAGATAATAAAATTACTTTTCTTTTTTCGTCCATTTTCTTTAACACACTTTTAGAACACAATTCAATATAAGTAGTTTGCTAGTTGTGCTGCCATTTTTTCAGAACAAATTTTCCGATGATAACAGTTATTTTTATTTTAATTTTTTTGAATAATAATAACAGTTACTTACTGATTTTTATTTTTTTGAACAAAAATAACAGTTATTTTTTGATTTTTATTTTTTGAACAAATTTTAAAAATCCATTTATTTTATCATAGAAAAGTTCATAAGGATCAATACTTGAATCTCTAACATTTACTTCTATATGCTTTTTTTATTTTATAAGTTCAAAATAACTGTAATTTTCGGTCCCTGGTCTTTAATATAGTCTATGTGGTATATTCTATAGTTTTGCTTATTTTCATTTCTACAATCTAGTCTTTAAAATATTATGATTCATTTTATTTCTTTGCGTGTATTTAAGCCAAAGAGAGTATCCAAAAAAACAATGTAGGAAGGCATGCGTAAAACTAAGCCTAGACAGACTGAAAGTTTGTTTACACTTTTTTCGCATAATTTTTTTTTCCAGAACTTTAAGTTGTACTATTAGACAATAAGTTAGTTGTTGTATTGATAAAGGAATGGCGTTAAATTTAACATAATCAAGAATCGTGTATCTTTCAATTCACACGATTTGTTTTTTTTTTTTTTTTTTTTTTTTTTTTTTTTTTTTTTTTTGGTATTTGTAAGTTCGATCTTCAGTACATATAAACATACATGTTGTTATTATTTGCGGTATCTGTGTAACATTGTCATTTATAATTTGTAGAACAAGACAATTTTTAAATTACATTTAACATTTTCAGCAAAGACAATTAAATGTAATGCATGTTGTCGTTACATACGCTAAATTACATTAACTTGAGTTGATTCGATTAAGGTGTTTTTTGTTTTTTATTTCATTTTACCTGTAATTTGCTACTGTGAATATTAGCCGGTGATACTTTAGACGATCTTAAATAAAAATTGTTACATAGTCATGTCGACGGTTATTATTAAAGGTTTATTAAATAATGTTAGTAAGTTTTATTTGCAGCCAAATGACGATATAAAGATTTTAAATAGTGCATCTCTTCAGATCATATTTTTGTCTTTCGGCCCTAACTAGTAGTGAAAAAGTTCTACTTATCTAGGCATTCAGTTTTCCTATTTGATCAAGTATTTTATCTACTGCATGCACATCATCAGAATCACCATAATTATTAACCATCATTTAAATTAGTTAAAAAGTATATAATTTTTTCACTTTTTCTAACACATTTAAACCGAAATTCGTTTTGCACACGACAACTTTTCCTGACATTAAATCTTTTACTTAAAGTAAGTGCAACTGAAACTTTTTTAAATAAAACTTCAGTTTCGTTTTGATGACGAAACCGTTATTGCGGTTATAAAATAACATGTTTGTAATAGTTAATTATACTCACATTAGCATTTGTTTGTTTTGATGCACTTTTATGCTCATCATTTCTGGAATATGATGTGCCTGCTGCTAATTACAGTGTGGATTTTTATACTGGGCTCGTTTTATTACGCACATTTCCTTAATAGATTCCTAAACACGAAAGGATGTTTTTAATAAAATGTATGTAACTGAATGAAGATTTTTGTACATACAAAATCATAATGTGAGCAACAATTTGAGTAAAATGTGTGTAGGATAAGTCTATAAATGTAAAACTGAAATAATATTATATGTATAAGAAGAAAATCGTCAAAATTATATTTTCCATTTAAGGTCACAATACACGACATGTTTTTTAAATCGGACTTGTCAACTTTTCAAGTCACATGTAGTGGTGCATGCATGTCTGTCAAAATTGTGGTTTTACAGAAGGTTTATAATATTCGGTCACAATCGTACATGATGTTTGTTTCTGACAAAGTCTGTTTTTTTATTATTGTTTTAGACATGGTATGATCATCTACCTGCAACAAATATACAATAAAAAAAAAACAACAGGGTGTTTTTTGTTGGTTTGTAAAAGGAACTGTCAAATTATGTTTATGTTATTATCAAGGTCCGGATTTTTATGCAAATGCATATTCGTTGTCGTCAGTCTGAGATTAACATTAACTAAATATCTTTGCGAATCTTGAAATTTTTTTTTTTTTTTTTTATTTTTTAATTTTATTTACAATCTATTTGTACAATATTCAGTAAATGGTTTAATAAAATTTCAAACATAACAATAAAACTTAACATGAGCTATTAAGCTTTAATAGCTTAACAGCTAAAGGCTGTATGCAAGAGACTTTCATAATGTTTTATACATACATATGTACTAATATACACTAAATGCATTATTGTATTTATTTTCTAAAGGGCAGATCAAGTATGTGGAATCTTTTTAGTCGCTTAACCTCTTCAGACTCATCTAGTAAGGATATGGCTAAAGTGTTGGAGTGATTACTGAGTCTCGTAAGATATCGGGTGCTAAATCTTTTTATTTCATCACTGATGTATGGGATTTGTAAATCTTCATGAATTCGTTTGTTGGTAACATACCAAGGAGCATTAACCAAAAGCCTCAACGTTTTCGACTGATATCGTTGTAGTATTTCAATGTTTGAGTTACTTGTCGTACCCCACAACTGTATACCATATGTCCATACTGGTTTTATTATAGCTTTGTATATTAGTATTTTGTTATTGAGATTCAGTGCTGACTTACTTCCCAAAAGCCAATACATTTTCTTGGTTATAATGTCCAGATGCGTTCTTTTAGCTTTAATATGGCTCCTCCAGGTGAGTCTTTTGTCAAGATGCATACCTAAATATTTGACACCTTCAGATTTTGGAATTTGAGTATTATTAAGAAATACCGATGGGCAATCACTTTTTCTTAGGGTGAATGACACATGAGTCGACTTACTAGTATTTATTGTAATTTTCCACTTCGTAAGCCAGTCTTGTAATAAATTGAGCTCAGTTTGCACATACAATGAAGCTGTAATTGGTGATTTGTCGGACGCTATTATGGCAGTGTCATCAGCAATCATGAAATTTGAATAAGATTGGCATCGAATTGTTAGCGCATTTTTTTTTTTTTGCATATATTGCTGACATTGCATATTTTTGTTGCATATTTTGAGAAACAAAACTTGTTTTATTCTGCGATGCACGGTGTCGCAGAAAAGATAAGAGGCATTTGCGATGACATTGATTTATTGATTTCTTATGGAAACAAATATTTTGCAAAGCACCTCGCGATTTGTCGCATATTAAGAGGAGTATCCCGATTTTTTTTTCTTCCCCCAAAGACCAGGTGGGGATCCCCACGTTCGAACGTGGTTGAAAGTAGTTATGTATTATGATGAATTTTTTTTTTTGACCAGTTCAAGGATGTGGTTGAAGAATTCAACGATGGTGATACTGTTTCATTTAAAAAGCAAATTTATTAAATATTAAAGATAAGATAATGTTTGTGGCTTCAAATTATGAATTTATCTCTGAGACTATTGTGAAATTACATAAATCTTATCCATTGAGAAAGCAAATTTAATTAATTGATAATGCCATAAATAAAATGTATGCAATGCAGGGTATCTTTAGTATTCAAATTCGTATTCAGCTTGATAAAGTTTTAAGAAAAATTAAGGATTCAAAACAATAAAACAAACTTATAATAATTAATATAATTATATATATTATATTAAAAAAATTCCTGAAGAAGATTGACAAATAAAAAATATTTTAATTAATTTAATAAACAAAAAGTGACCTTAGCCTAAACAATATATTAAAATATAATATTTAAACAAAAATGTCGAAGAAATAAGAATATAATTAATTATATTTTATTTCAACCAAATTTTATATGTAAAATCCATAAAATGTACCGTACTTTTAGCACAAAAATGGTTATTTTTGGCGCTTAAACGTATGATCAGACCTAACAAATATTTGAAAAAAAGCGTAACCAGTAAATTGATCAAACTTTAATTTTATTTTTAACAATTTCTATTGATTTACTAAACTTTATTTGCAAGAAGATAATTGTATTAATTAATTTATTAATTAATTAATTACATTAATTAAGAAAATGTTAAATCATGTTTGACCAGGCCAAACGTTTTGCAAAAGCAAATAATTTTTTAATAAAACTAGGGGTTACGCGTAGAACGTCAAATATTTAAAAGGTGTGAACATAGCTTAAGTTTTTTTCCTTGTCACTCTGATGAACTCGTGAAAAAGATTGTGTCGGTAGAAATCAAATACCTCTACACTTCAGTGCGCACAAAAAAACATTACGAATAATGCTATTGTAGTTAAATTTGGTCCGTCATAGTTTCATAAGACTAGAAACCCCACTGACAAATTTCGCGGTGGCTAGAAATAACACCATGCCATTTTGTAATAATCGGTTCATAATTCACCATAGGTTTCATGTAAAGCTGCCTTCCTAAACTTTAATAAACTTTAATTTATTTTGCTATTAATTCGTTAGTCATCGTCCAGACTGCAATTTTTGTTACAGCAACTTTTTTAAATTTTGCTTTGAAATTGCGCTAGTGTCCAGATTATGAAATTCTAGGGTTGCAATATTTTTATATATAATTTCCTCTTATTATATTTTATATATAAATACAAATACCCCTAAAGCCAACTTCAAGTTAAAAAGTGTGAGAATAACAAAACAAAACGATACAACAAAACAATAAACTCAAGAATTGCTGCAACAAAAATTGCAAGTCTGGACGAGGACTAAAAGGCCCTTGTGGGACCATGAAATTTTAGGAGATGATGCAAGTGTTGCCAATAAATTAATTTATTTAAAAAAAAAAACCAATATTAAAACAAATTTCGCTTAAGATATTTTTGCGGTAAGAAAGACCTTCCGTTCCAGGCCTTCAACTCTTTTCTAAAAGTGAAGACACTCCATTAAATTAGAGTAAAATTTCTCAAAAATATTGATTTGTAATACTGCAGAAAATAGCGGATATGGTATTTGACATTGTCCAAAATTGCCATTAGCTAAAACTAAAATAAATATCCCAGTAGTACCCGCCAATAGCCGCATGTCAAAATAAGGGGATTCATGTGCTGAAGATTATGTGGGTACCTAGTTCAATTCTACTTTACCCATAAGCAAAACTGTATCCCCGATGGTGCCTCACCGATAACTGCTCCAAAAATCATAGATACTCTTTTCATTTTAAGGTTCCCAAAAAGGCAAGGACTGTGCTACCTTAAGATGCTTGCGAAGACTCTCTAATCGATAATAGGTGTAGACAGAACCTGAACTCGAAAGAATTCGAAATTGTCTTTACTACCATTGTACGATTGTGATGCTATTGTGATTTCATGAATTTGTAAAAAGTTGGATGAGACTTGAAGAAGTTGACTATCTAATGAGTGATGCTCTTGTACAGAGACTGCTGTTCTCATGAGGACGTGTTCCTGAACAACATGAGAGCTTTCACTTGTGAAAATTCGAATTGTGGGGACGAATCCTCTTTAGGTGCTGTTGCTGTTGCGGCTATTCTAATTCATCGAATGTTAGATAGCTCCAGCACCTAAACAATGGGCGAGAATATAATTTTAGCCGGATTATACACTTTGACTTGATTGCTACCTGTGTTTGTGATAGTACTCACACTCAGGGGCGTTTGGTAAATGTAAAATTTGTCACCCAGTGGCTACGATCCATTATGAGATTAGGCCCAATGGGGGTTTTATGTTAATAGTTTTCATAGAAAATGTTATAAGATTAAATTATTTTTTATGAATAAGGCATTAAGTGAAAACATGCACTAGTTGTATTTAGTCTAAATTGCAACAGCCGCTGCAGATTGAATTCCGCCAAAGTCTAGAAAAATTATCCCCTTACCTAAAATCCTAAAGATTTTCTCTCCTGTGATTTCATAATAGACGACAGCGATTTAACAACACAAAATTTGTTTAAGTCATTTAAAAGTTTGCATAATCTGCTCTTCAAATTAAGTGAAAAATTAATACTGTAATGCAGTGTATTATGTAATGATATAAAGTATTAAAGTATCATTACACAGTACAACATTTTTCAGGTGATTGATTCGGGACTCAATTCTGATAATTGTTTATGAAAGTAGACCCAAAAAGAAGAACTTCTGCATCATTAGTTTGGTCAAGGTACATCAAATAATAATTTAAAAATTAATTTGAAGTTAGTAAGTATCGTATAGGGGAATTTGTCACGTTTAAAGGTGCCCGTAGACGACATGTTTTTTACATCTGACTTGTCAAGTTTTCAAGTCACATGTAATTGTGAATGTCTGTCAAAATTGCTGTTTTACATAAGCTTTATAATATTTGGTCACACACGTACATGTAATTTGCTTCTGACATTGTCTATGTTTTTTCTCTGTAGTGATGGAGTAAACCAAAGTAGTTCTTGGTTTGAAAATAGCGTGCTACCGCCACAAAAATTTTTATTTGCGCCGTAAAAAAGTTCAGCCATCTAAACATTTTTTTTTCTTTAAATTCCAATATACCAGTTTAGGATATTATGATACGTTTTTATTTATATATGTACATAATTTCTATTCAATGGTGAAATGATTATACATATATCGGTATTGTAAAATATTAACTTAAGCCGGCTAATGATTCCGTCAACAATGCACCGCCGCTGCGGTTTTCTTCCCGGCATAGATTTCTGACACAGCTGATGTCAGATGATTTGTCAGAAGAAAATAGAGCACGCTCAAATTGAAATTTTGTCAGATGACTTTGCGTCTGACTTGTACAGATGCAATGTTTTAAAGGTAACACACGACATGTATGTATTTTGCAGTGGGAAATTTGACATGTCAGATGTAAAAAACATGTCGTGTACATGCAACTTTAGGCTGTTCATACAACGTTTCGCTACATAAGCAACACTTTCGCAGTTATAAATAAATGTATGAAAAAAACAAATATTTTTTGCCCAAAAAATTGAATTTTTTTATTTTTAATTCATAAAAAATTCAAAACGGTAAAAAAGTGTCAAGTCCTATTACTTTCACGTAAAGTCGCATAACCTATGAACATAATGAGACATAAATCATGAAAATTGATGAACGCGTTTCGCTTTTATTCACAATTAAGTAAAGGTATGAATTTAAAAAATTTGCTCGAGATATCCACAAAATTCTTTGGAAAAAACATTGATGACTTTTTTTATGATTCTCAGAATTAAAAAAAAGGAATAAACAAAAGGTTATTTGATTTTGATGATTGCGGTAGCAAAGTAATAAGCGTTAATAAATGTGAATGCAATTAAAAGAAAAAAAGGAAAGTGCACTTTTTTAATTATTTACAGAAATTGCACCCACATTTTTGAGTGCTCATGTTTTGGAACGTTTCGAAAACATATTTCATAAGTACCTGCCAGTAAAATATTGAAATATTTGTAGTATTTATAGGTGCTCTTTGATTGATTTCTGTCATTTAACAAGAGTCGACGAACGCGAAAAGTACAAGTGAATTTTTCTCCGGTTTTTAAAAGTGAATAACAACAAACCATATAATATATGGAAAATAACACGTGCCCAAAATTGGATAATTTTTGTTAGGTTTGTGATCATATCGTCCCAAAAAGAGGCCAACTGGATCGAAAAAAATTGATTACTGAGGAATTCAAAACAGCGTATTGTCATTATTTTGATGAAGCAGATTTAAGTGGTGCAAATTTTACGCCAAACACAGTGTGCAAAAATTGTTATAATACCCTTATAATGTGGATACATGGAAAAGGTGGACAGTTTCCTTTTATGAAGCCAGTAATTGGGTGGAAGACCTAACTGGACATGATGAATCCAGGTGCTACGCATGCATAAATTCTCGTCATGGATTAAACAGAAAACAATTGAAAACAAAAGTATACATTGCGGCCTTTACTGCCGCACTTCCAGTTAAACGCGCTGCTGGTACCGATACACCTAAACCTCCGAGTCTGGATACTGTGTCCCTGCAAGCCGAAATCGTTTTCACCAATCCGACCAATTTGAATGATGCTGGTTGGACACCCGATATTGAAAATAATGGACCACAACCGCTAACACAAATCGAAATGGATTACATTGCGGCTAAGATGGGACTATCACAACAAAACTCCAAAATGTTGATATCATTTTTGAAAAGCAGAAAACTGACACAGCAAAATGTCAGCGCAACATCATACCGACAAGGCCAAGTTGATTTTCAGAAATTTTATTCCGTTGAGGAAGCAAATACGTTCACCTACTCCCATGATATCCCAGGTTTAGTGAAAGGTACACTAGTGTGTACCAAAAAAAAATATTATTTTATGCCCCACCTTTTTTTGAAAGCTTATAGTGTGAAGTATTTTTGTGATTTTTTTCAGATTTTTCGGAAGAGGTCGCTAAAACCGAATTTAACCCAAAAATCGGGTTTTCTCGGCCCATTAGCACGATTTTCTTTGTTACTAAGTCAATTTTTTTAAAGAAAACTTCTCAAACTTTATTTTTCTGTGCATATTATTAATTAAAAGTTTCGGCTATTTTTGTTTGCTCATTTGGGTCCACTTAATCACATTTTTTTGGTAAGTTTAGCATAAATTTGAAAAATAATGCTTTGTAACTTTTAAACTTTATATTGAAGTTAAAAAAACCAATGATTCAATTTAAAAGGTGGATAAATTCTGAGCCATTGCAAAAGTAATTGAATTTGCTCTTACTGTTCCAAAGTTATACCCTTTTTAAGTTTTGTACCCATTTTGTGAAATTAAAAATATTGTAATGTGTTTGCCAGTTATGCATCGGATTTGTTTTAATGTTAGATATTTAGATATTAGGTATTCTTTTAAAATATTAAATATGGGTGGTTTTTTGTTCTGTTGCACAGACTTCAGCAATTCGAGTCCAAAAAATTCTAGGCAGCTTACTTCTCATGGCATACAAACAAATCATTTAATGAAGCAAAGAACAAAGTTCAGCAATTGCACGTGGTAAATGATTTCGCAGAACGCGGCGTGGCCTTAGCTAATAATTACATTAATCTAACAACCTCTGCAACAGACTTTCAGAATTTATTGCAGGGCATAGAGCTTCATCGTAAAAGCTCTAATAAATAACTGAAATCTAAAAAAAATGGTTTTTTAATTTTATTTTTTTTTGGGTATGAGAAGTAAGCTGCCTAGAATTTTTTGGACTCGCATTGCTGAAGTCTGTGCAACAGAACAAAAAACCACCCATATTTAATATTTTAAAAGAATACCTAATATCTAAATATCTAACATTAAAACAAATCCGATTTTAGCGACCTCTAAACCACTTCCGAAAAATCTGAAAAAAATCACAAAAATACTTTACCCTATAAGCTCTCAAAAAATTCTGGGGTACCTATAAAAATCAAAAAAAAATTTTTTTTGGGAAACACTAATGTACACAAATGGAAGATTTGTTGATAAGCAAGAACTCCCGAGCTCGAGAAACAATTAAAATTACGGAATAAATCTTCGATAAAGGATCTAGATGATATTTTGTTGCCATCGCTCCACATGAAATTAGGAATAGCTGGGAAATTCGTCGAAGTGGTAGTCAAAGATATTGATGGCGCCTATGACTGTTTGAAATCCATCTTTCCAAAACTCAGGGAAGCTAAATTTAGAAAAGGAACGTATCGTTGTCAGTATTTTAATATTGTCATATCTAAATTTGTTCACTTCGTTATATTCGCATTACCAATAATTTTTTCGTAAATGTTTTTTTTATATTTCAAACAGGTAGGAAACAAGTCATCGAAGGCGTTTTAGGAAAGAACCGTGTACAGCGAGATGACATACAGCACGAGTGGACAACTTGCTGTATTATTTTGAAAAAAATCAATGCATCCATGACGTTAAAATTACATTTCTTGCATTTCCACCTTGGAACCTTTTTGGCACAATTACTCAGGAATCGGACGAACAAGGAGAGAGGTTCCACCACGTGACCATGCCAATGGAAAAGTGATTCAAAGGCAAAAAATTGTATGCATTGCTTGCGGAGGTTTGTTGGTGGAGTTCTAAAATTATGCAGTTTGAAATTTGTGGACACACTGAACAAAACAGTGTCTATCTATCTCGGATGATGATGCAGACTCAGATCATGAATATGAACAACCTACGAAGAAAATAAGGTCATCAGAACCACAAGCGTCAACTTCAAAGAGGATGGATAGTGACAATAATTGAAAATTTTCTAAATTTTGTTTCCATGCATAGATAACATATAAAAATCGAATATTTTCTGTGTAAGAATAGCTGTAATATAAATCGGAATGTTTATTTTTATGCAAAATAAAAAATCAAAAAAAGTCATCAATGTTTTTTCCAAAGGATTTTTTATGAATTAAAAATAAAAAATTTCAATTTTTTGGGAAAACAATATTTTTTTTTCTTCATACATTTATTTATAACTGCGAAAATGTTGCTTATGTAGCGAAACGTTGTATGAACAGATTAAAGGAATTATTATTCTTGATTTTTTTATGTTTCAGCTTATTCGGACTAGTGGCTCTCGAGTTATGACAAAGAAATCAGCGTTAAAAGTGACAAATTCCCCTATACGATAATTACTAACTTCAAATTAATTTTTAAATTATTATTTCATTTACCTTGACCAAACCTATGATGCAGAAGATCTTCTTTTTTAGGTCTACTTTCATAAACAATTATCAGAATTGAGTCCCGAAATCATGTGTTGTACTGTGTTATTTTATTCAAAATCAATTCTCGTTAAAACTTTCACTGATACTACATCATTACCTATTGAATAACGCGTTAAAAAAAAATTTAGAACAACGTCTTTTGTCAGATCTATATTATTTACATTTTGCGTACTTACTACCACAATTGCCTCTAAGGGATTTTCAATACTACTTCTGCCTTTACTTGATTGTTTTTGTTGCTCGTGACCTGTTTGTTGCTACTGTTTCCGTTTTCAAGTACTTAAGTAAAGTTGTATTGGAGCTTAGTCGCAACACTCTAAACATCTTTTACAACTACCTATAAATGAAATAAAATATTTTTGGTTCGTTGTGAGCATATGCGCAATTGCTGTTAAAGTACTCGTATGCGTAAAACTTAAATATATGTAGTCAGTGCTCTCCTTACCAATACATTAAAGCTCTTCTGGAGTAATACTTTGCGCACGCGCATTTGTAAACTTTTTTGAATTTTCAGATAATAGTCACTTATAGAATTGAAGCAATAGATAGAATTTAATACTCGTAATATCGTTAACTCAAGCTCACATGCAAAGATTTTATGCGGCTTAAAATTTACTATAAAAGGAATTGGCACATATGCATGGTAAAGTTATTTGAAATTCATCTGTCGAAGTGTTTGCAAGACAAAAGTAAATTTAAAAGTTCTTAAAATTAAAACTTCGTTAAAATAAGAAAACTTACTTAAAAGAAAACTCAAGAAAGTAAGTCTATAGAAACAAAAAAGTTAATAAAAAAAATTATCAGCAATAATATATTTTGTTGCCATAAAATTATAAAATATTGTTTTTTTTTATGGAATGCCTTGCTTGCTGATGTTTGTTTATTTAATCAAATTACATACACAAAATGAAATTTCACTTTTCGCGCATAATCCAACCACTCATTCCTCATATAGTGATTAAGGTGACATAAAAAAGAAATTATGTGTTTAAACGCATCAGTTGTCAGCAATGTGACAATTGAATGATGTAATATGTTTGATGAAAATACAACATAAAACTGATAAGCTAGTGATTAGACTGAAATATATAACAACATGTGTATTTAACAATTTCATAAGTGGTTAAGTTTTATATTACAATAAAACTAATTAATAATATTAACACAAGTGTTTAAAAAATAATGCAAAGCACTATAGCTAAAAAACAACAATGTTTACGTTGCACAGTGGAAGATTTTGGAAAAAAATTAAAATAGTTCTAGGTTTTGTAAACAAGTTGTCCGATTGGATTGGAAATTAAGGACTTGTATTTAAGTTTATGTTTTGGATTTTGGGTCTATGGACCTATCAGAAGGGACGCCATAGGATTCAAAAGTAGGGCACCTCCGGTATTGTAAAAATTAAAAAAACGATCCAGAACACTTAATTTTGCCCCGATTTTAAAATTTATTTGTATGCTCCACCACTAGTGTATACTTTGTCATTCCGTGTAAAACTTTTTTAATATCCATCTCACACTCCATAAAGTACACAGAAAAAAGTTTTTTATCAATTAAAAAAATGGTTTAAAAAGTATTTAAATTTAATTAATGTGATAATTGAATCAATTATTTTTTTAGTTGAAAGAAAATTAAAAATTAGAATCTGGGAATTATTTCTTTTTCAAGTTACTTTATTATATTCAACATGTTTTATTTTTTTTTTCGAATTTATTCTATGGTAGTGAATAAAGTCATTACTTAAAATTGAAGGAATAGAACTATTACAAAAAAAGCTTTATAAACTACATAACAGAAATTTAACTCATAGAATAAATTCGAAAAAAATAAAAAATATTGAAAATTAAAAATATAATTTTGATTTAATTAACATTTTAGTTGTTTTGAAATAAATTTTTAATTAAAATATTAATTAAATATCAAAAAATTTTAATTGACTTATTCGTTTAAAATAAAATAATTTAAACTAGTAGAATTGTTGTTGGGAATTGTCAATATTTTATAAAATAAATTAACATATTGTTTGAAATGGCAAAGTTTTTTGATCACTTTTTTAATTAAAATTAAAAATATCATTTATTGAAAAAAAAAAAAATTTTTAAATGTTTAGTAATCAATATAATCATTAATAGGTGCAAAATCAACAAGCTGTTTGCTTGATATTATGAATTTGGAATAATTAATTTTTTCTGTGTATAAATATTCTGGGTCCTTGAGTAATTCTCAAGTCAATTTAGCCATGTCTGTCCGTTCGTCTGTTGAAAACGCGCTCACTTTCTAGCAACTCAAAAGATAAGAACAATATTGGTGTCAGATTGTTTCTAGTTATCCTAAGCAGTTACGGATTTAAATAAAGGGAAATTGGCTTAGTACGATTAAGTTTATGAATCCAAATATGGAACAAACACCCTTAAAACATTGTAAATTGTAATACAAAAACTAACATCAATGGTTGTGGAATGCACATATTGATATAAGATTTTACGCACTAGAAATCATAATATTTCATGAAGATCGATTCATTATTTAAGATAGGCGCCATATAAAACATACTTTCGCAAAACAGTTTAGTACGCATAAAACCCGAACAAATAATGCTATTGTAATAAAGTTTGGTCTGTCATAGTTTTATAAGACTAGAAATCACAGGGTCAAATTTTGTGATGATCGGTCCATAATTTATCATACGCACTATATAAAGCCGACTCTCGGGAAACACTTTATTCTGTACAAAATTTCGTGAAGATCGGGTCTTATCGGCTACTCTCATATAATCTCATTTAATAATTTATAGATCCCACATTGAGCCCACTTCTGAAATATTCTAACGGTCGGTGCATAGTGGGGTCAATCGAAAAAAAGTGGTAATAAATCTGAAGTACTCGTTGGATTGCAAAATAATGTATGAACGAGTCGTAGAGAAGGACATAGGCTTTAAGAAAACCACCTTGTTAAAATACAAGGTAAGACAGGGTGTCAAAGTCGACCACCTCGGGTTATGTAGACTTTGTAAATCTTGTTACTTGTGCATGTATTGACATATTTCAATTAATAAAACTTACGCCTTATTTTTTGCAACCGGACTTAAATTTATATAAAATATAAAAAAATATATATTAACCTATCCATTGATATATAAAAACATCTATATACAGTCGAATTCGGTTAAGGGAAAATGAAAAAATTCAGGAATTTTGTTCCGTTTAAATCAGATATTCAAATGAACGAAATTCATATAAGGGGAAACGCGTTTCGGTTAAACCAACTTAGTGCTTTCAAGATTGCTTTGTAAAGCTTAGAAACTTTATTAGAAATAAAAAATACTGCTATTATAATATATTAAAATAAAAAATAATAAACAAAAGCTTTTCGTATTTTTACAAGGTGTTTTTTATCTTTTATTTTAAATAGATGCATTAAAACATTTATCCATTTTTGCTTGGCTCAGTTTCTTTAAATGCATTTCACACATTATTTGTTGGAAGTTATTTAATATGGCTTGAAATTTTTTCTCTTATGCGGGGTTTGCTTCATATAAATTAGCGTAATAAGAACATTGGTCCTTTAAGCTTAAAGCCACAGATATTTCGTTGGTCTCATGTAGAAACCCTCCAACTCGTTTTTTTTTTTCAAAAATAAATTTGATAGTGATTCCAATACATTTCACACAAATACACCTCGTCACAAAAATGTAGTGTGTTAAAAATCACGGGTTTACAAGCAATTTTACATTTTGACACATACAGTTTCTATTATCCTTCTTTTGTAAAGTTGCAATTATGTTTTGACCTTCTACTGCAGAGTGTCCAGGATAGTGGTTTCCTCCAAAGATTTAGGGGGTTTTATTTTATTTAGATGCAAATTTAGGGAGTACAAATTCTTAGGGGGATAATTGGGGGGTGGCATAAATTTAATTTTAGGAGGTTTCACTATTTGCTTGTCTATACATAACAATAAATTCGTAGCACTAGATATATTTTACAGCTTGTTTTTAGTTGAGCAAAAATCGTTTTTGAAAATATTTAAAGAAAGCGTTTTAAGGGTGAAGTATTCATTGATAAAAAGTGTCACAACATTAATCCAACACCTAAAATCCTCAAACTTTTTAATTCCAATAAGATGTTCAAAGTTAACGAAAATGATTTGGCAACACACGATATTTTTGAAGAAACTTTATTCCCATATTTAAAGAAAGCAAATTTCTACTAACTCTATTTAATCAGATACATGTATAATTTATATGTGATTGCACATTGGCCATATAACTAAATTTTACAAAAAATTTGGCATACCACTATCTACATGGTGACAAATGCTGTACAAGTAATGAATAACACTTTTTTAGGTGATTTGGGTTCAAAAATGTTCCGCACGTGATTTTTTAAATATTTTTATTTTGAAAACATTTATTGCATTTGTTATATAAAATAAGTTTTAAATTTAAAGTATGTGATGATTTAGGCAATTGCATAATGTCTTGCACTATTTGAATTGCACGTCCTGTGCAGAGGTTGCTTCGCTGAATTTCCTGAATAGCTGATGGTTTTTTTGACCTGATTTCTAAGAAATTATTTTTTAAGATATTTTATTAAATAAATATATTCAAGAAACTTTAAAAAAATATTTTTTGGAGGAATTTCAGTAAAATGTTAAACATTTTGCGATTTTTGCTTTATATAGGTATTAACATTAGAACGCAAATTAAACTGAGTCAAGGTAAATTAATTGAAATGAAGTGATTATATAAACTTTTACATACAGGGGGATTTTTATCAAAATACGTTAAATTTAGGGGTTTGAAAATTTTTTTGGGCGGAAGAAAAAAATTACCTGGCAACACTGTTCTACTGTAAAGTTACAATTATGTGAGTTAGGGCGTTTCTACATAATACCAATGATTTGTATGAGTGAGTGGGCTAACGACCGGAAAATCGCCACGAACTCTTCAACAGTCGATTGCAGACATAATTTACTTGGTTACAATCAAATCTTTTTATTTAAAATGTGTACTAAAAATTTTAAAAATTATCAAATTTATGGAAATTAAATCATAACATCATAAACATGCAATAAGAGCGCGAAGTTTTGGAATAAGAGGATTTATTTTATTTTTGTCATGTTACGTGGCTCAGCCGAGGAAGTGTTTTGGAAAGATTTCTAAATCTTCTTCCTAAAATCAGTGCATTTTTAGGGACTTTGGGTAAAAAACATGAACAATTGAAAAATGTGCATTCCTTAATAAAAAATAATATTGAATTGTTGAGTAAATGCCTTAAAAGGAAAATTATCACTTTACAATGTACAATTAAAAAGGAATAATTTTAAATATTTCCCATATTTGGAAAAATATGTTAAACTTATTGGTGAATGTTATATTGAAATTTTGTAATCTTCAACCGATTTTTAAATTTATTTAATTTCCTTTTGGAGAATTTGATAACGAGGGTATTTCATCAAATCTATATTACACTTTTCACTTGAATTGATTGGATCAAGAGTAAGAAATTTCAACAATACAGTCCGATATAATTCTGAAAGCACGTTAAGTAATATACAATTATTTTTGGAGCTTGTTACTGGAAGAAAAAAAAATCTATTGTTGAGAATGGTGGCAACGACAATATTTTCATTTTCTCAAATGAAAAACATTAAATCGTAATCTAACTAATGAACACTTTATGGAATATATTTAATTGTGCATCATTGATTACAAACCTAAATTTACAGGTCACGTGGAATGTCACGTCGTCAGCTCATTATTGGTTTGGCGCATATGCGAAAAAGTCGTAGTGGAGACAAACGACAATGAAGGTCTACATGAAGTTCTCTAAAAATATATCAGATAGAATTTTTACCTGCTCTGTGCCCATGTTCTGTAGCTCCCGCGCTTAGAAACTTTTCGATCGAAATGTGAGAAATTAAACAAAAATGACATAAAATGAGAAAACAACGGTTTCACTTAACTGGCGAGTAATAGCTGTCCCGTAAGGATATTACTCGCTTATATACAGAAAAAGTGTGTCTGTAAAATTTTTGTGAGAAAGTTCCCGCTTTGAACTGTAAAATAAACTCACGCATAAAAACGGTGTGAGAAAAAATTTTAACACTAAAAAATATATTAAAAACTAAATGAATAATAATAATGAGCTGACGAAGTATTAATTTAAAGCATTTGTTAACAAAGTACACTGCACAAAATAGTAAATACACAGCACAATTATGAATAAAAATATCCCGGGATTTTTTTCCCTTCTCCCATTTTTCCCATTTCAATTTAATTGTAAAAATGGGAAAAGGGAGAAAACTTTCGGTGAATTTGTAATCATAATTGGGCTGAATGTATTTGATATGTATATTATTTTCAATAAAGACCTTAATTAAACTTTTAATATTCTTTTGCTTTTAGTTTAACCCATTTTTTAAGAACGTTGAGCATAACTTAGAAAAACTAATGTCGATCATATCAGTATTAAAGATTCTCCACCCCTGATCAAGATAAAAAAATACCAAATTTTTTTATTTTTTTTTTAATTATTCAGTAATTATTTCCCAATATAAATGTTATTTAAATCGATCCTATTTTTTTTTAAAATAAATTTAATCTAGATCTGTTTCGTATACATACTTTAGAAATTATTATTTACATAAGACATACACATCTATCTTTATATAACAATCAACTTAAATATGAAATAACAAAATGTTAAAATATACAACAAATAAGATAAAAGTAGGTTCTGGCATGATGTAATTGTGCTAAAAGTTCATTTATAAAATCTGCAACAAAATATATTATCGCATATAAGAAAAATAAAAAGAAAACAAATGCAGAAAATACAGCTTATAAACCTACTTAACTTAAAAACATGTCTTCAAATTAATGTAATATATTTCTTATATTTTTTCCAAAACAATGCCCATTTAGCAATAAACCGAAAAACAGTTAAAGAGTAAATAAAATATAACCAATAATAAGATAATGTGGCTTAAAAGTATTGCATATGGCCAGTTACTTGTGGCTTTCTTGCTGCTCCATTATAATGTGATGCCAACAAGTGCAGCTAATATGGCTCAATTGAAAAATCAACAACAGCAGCAATCACTAGCGCAAACTTCGGCGACATCAACACAGCATCAGCCGCATCAACTTCGTGTACATTCGCAAACGCAAAATCAGCTGCAACAACAGCAGCAACCACAACAACATCATCTTCAACAGCAACGACAACAATCTAGTGGTATAGCGGCGTCACACCCAACTAATGGCATGGGCAGCAATGCCAACAGCATTTTACATGGTTCAGATGCTGGAAATCTTGATGCAGAAGCACAAACCATGCCATCATCATTTTCATCTTTATCGTCTTCCACATCGTCATCGTTAGCTCATTTGCCTGCAGCTCAATATGTTGTTCAAGATAAAGAGGCTGCAATGCAAGAAGTATTAAAACATTTTAATACAGACGATGATTTCAACGATCCCTATCAAATACTTAATGAGCTAAAAAGAGAAACACATGTTAACACCAACGATGGACCACCACCGGCGCCGGGACTTTTATCATCAGGTCGAACGTCACCAGCATCAACCTCCTCCTTTAATAGTATGAATTATCCGTGGAATTATTATGATAGACCTTATGCTTCCAGTGCTATACCTCTTTCACCAATGGCTGGTTTTTTCTCCCATATGCTTAATCAATTTGAGGCCTTTTCGACACCATTTCCTGTTACTCCACGTTTTATGCCCGTCATGAGTTTTCCGCAACCAGTTTATGTACCATATCCATTTATTATGTCACCAAATATGTTCTATCCCGGCTATTCCACTCTACCGCATTTAGCTGGTAATGATTATGAAGATTCTATGTCCCGTGTGGCTGGATCGTCAAGACGTCCTGGAGCCAGCCAACATTCATCAAGCTATTCACGCAATTCTCCAATTTATTATGTACGCTTACCACCAACTCCATACATGTTTTTGCCTAATCTAGGCTTAGGAGCCTCCACAACATCTATGTCTGGTTATCCAACAGTATTGCCTTATCAGTCGTTGCCTTCCTTTTCTTCATTTTCTTCCGTGTTTAATGTTCCCATAAATTTCTTGGCTAATGGCAAACCTACAAACATCTATCAAATGGGCGCGCCTCCTAATGATATACAAAATTCCCAACAGTTTGCAAATATACCCTCCAGTTTTAATACACGTCCTCCACCACCTCCTCCACCTAATGCTTATAGACCTGCTGCGTCTTCTCATAATTATTTTAACGCACAACCATCTCCAGCATCATCCTCAACAAATTATGCCTCTTATCCTGGCTCGTCAAGTTCGAGTGCTCTATTGCCGCCAACATCTTCAGCATCATCTTCATCTCAACATCAAGATTCTAAATTGACCGCTCTTAAACGTCCATACTATTTCAATGGACGTCCTGAAGACATTTATGTATTACCAAATAATTTTAACCCTTTGTATTCATCAGAAAGCAGTTATTATTAAAAAAAAGTAGTTTTAAATTTATAAAATTTATGGCCCCTATTATGAGTTACATTCGACAAGTGATTTTCACTGGCTATCGAACATTGACTATCGAATGTACATTTTGCATTATGAGTTGGCAGCACCGTCGAAAATTTCGTTGTGCATCGAATTTTTCAACGAAAACAAATTTGCTTTCGACGGTGCAAATACATTTTTAAAACTTGTTGAAAATGTAAATATTTGTAAATTTCTTTTGTGCTCGTATATTAAATACCACATTCTTAATCAGTTTTGTTAATTTTATGCAAGTCTAAGGTCCTAAACAGCTAACGGAAACGCTCGTTTTCCTTATGGAACAAAATTCTTTTTTGGCAAAAAGGACTTGCATAAATGTTCATCGTGTAAAAAAGAGGGATGGAACCCCGCAGAAGCTTAATTGCTTGGAACCAACCATAATTACGTCGTGGTCATGTTTCACTTTAATTTTATTTTTTAAATTTGTAAACAAAAATTTTTTAATTAAAGTGACAGCTTATAGAAATGTATCACTTTGAATAAACTAAATCACAATAACACTTTTTTTTAACGAATGTGCGCCATAATACCAAATGAAAATTCGTTCGACCAGCTAATTCGACTGCTGTCGAAAATCGAATTTAGTTCATAATAGGCACCTATATCTCTATAATACAAAAGTTCACGCGATTTTATACAACTATAAGTAGTTTTTACTTATTGTTTTAAGGGGATCGAACGTGCAATATATGTATAAAATAATTAAAACAAAAAGTTAATTCGGTGTTCTGATTAAGAATGAATATTTTCTTTATTAAAAAGTGCTGACTTAGTGTCTGCGGAATAATTAAAAATTTTCAGAGTATTGACAAAAAGGAAACTCATAACCAGGCTACGTAGCAGAAATGCTAAAGTAAGTATAGTATACTTACTTATATCTATACCTATACCTATACCTATAGGTAATATGAAACTGTCAAGATAAAATATTATTTGCATTAATTTAGCTAAAGACAATATTAGTGGTATTCACTTCGTCATGTGGTGACTGTGTTACTTATACATATTTCTATAAGCCACTGCTTTCCCTTAAGTTCGTGGTATCTTAAATGAATAGATAAATTTTATAGAGCTATTTATGGTTAGGACAGGTTTTCCAATTTTATTTTATATCGTGTGATTTATCGAGAGGTTTGATTTATAATGTAAAATAAAACACATAAATTTCAAAGTGAACTTAAAATAAGTATTATCCGTTAACAGAACAATTTATGTAATTTGCTGTTTGAAAATTATATCCCTTATCCACAATTAATGTCAAAGGAAAAATATGCATACATTTTTTACCTATTTGTCTAATATTATTAAAAACCTAATTTCATTTGTACTTTGAGTTCTAAAAAGTGCAGGCATTGTTAAAAATGTTTACCATTTTTTTAAAGTATTTTCTTTACTTGGGCTCTCCACGTGCAAAAATATATATATATGGGGAATTTCATGTCAAGTGACCCAACTGTTGAAACCGATGTCTTCTGATTGGGATGAAATTTGCACCAAAGTTAGTCATATTTAATAGTGGTTTAGACACAATTTTTCAATAAGATCGGTCAGGAACTCTCTAAGTTATAGGGTGTCAAAAATTTATATTTTGGCCATACATGTGTTTATTCTCATTCATGTAACTTATTGTTCAGCTTAAGTTGTCCCAAGTAGTTTCGATAGCTATTTCATCAATAGCTAAAATAAATTTTTACTTTGTTTTTGCAGCAAAATATTTTTTTTTTTAATTTAACATATTTTAAAATTATAAGTTTTATTTTTAAGGCTTAAGAAATACTTACACATAAATAGGAAAAAAATTCAAAGCAGTGCATATGCTAAAAATCGAAAAAGCGTTGTGTTGATTCCAAATTATTTATATATATATGGATATACCACTCGCACCCCACTTAGCTTACAAAAAGCTCTTTAAGACCTTGAAAAAAATTATAAAATATTTAGGTTTTTACAAAAACAAAGTCAAAAAAGAATTTTTTAACCTACTGTTTGGCCAAAATGTCAAATTTTTACCCCCTATAACTCAGAGATTTCCTGACTGAACTTGTTGAAAAATTGTGTCCATACTACTTCCAATAGTAATAACCTTGGTGCGAATTTCATCCCAAATGGAAGACTTATAAGCCAAAATATTCGCAGGATTTTCCATAGATACAAAGATAGACTATTTTGAAATACCTAAATGGCATGTATATAACGTTGAGCAGCATTCCATGACTCACAGCCGTAGAGCGATATTGATTTAACATTAGAGCTGAAATGCTTAAATTTCGTTTTTCGCGATATTGTTTAAAAATTTAAATGCCGCCGAGCGTTATGGATGCGCCTGTGTATATCCTGCTTAGATCCAACTGTATTCAATATCTTCATGCATTAAAGCTGGAAATAATGTTTAAACTTATTTTCAAGAAATTATGTAGAACATAAACTATCAAATTCAGCTGTCATTTCTCCGACCTTTGTTTTTCCGCGAATTACATAAGTACATACATACATACATGAATTTGAATATAAAAAGAAACCCTAAACAACAAGATTTATAATAATATATTATCTCGAAAAATCCCCAGCGAAAAAAGTGCGTTTTCCCCAAAAAAATCCCCGGGCGGTTTTCACGAAATTTGTATTCCCAATAACAAAAACAAATCCCCAATTTGGGGAATAATCCTCATAACTGAAAACGGTGGTTAATGATACTATTTTTTAAGATACATGCAACTTCAAGCGATTTTCTGGAATAGGTCCTTCATATGAACTTTGGTTATTTAAATACTTACGCCAACGATATTCGGTAAAGTCATTTAGATTTACATAAAATTATATGCCGATACTAACATTTAAAAAGATTTATAGGTAGTATATATTTGGATAATTATAGATCTATCTAAATTAGTGTTTTTGCAGTAGTCGAAATTCGTCCATAATTATGTACTTATGCAAATATGAAGAAAAAATACATAGAGGTATATACGAATTTACATATTGCGTGGGACCAACATCCCCTCCAATTGTTATCTTCCCGCGAATTCTTAATTCTGTATGTTCAATAATATTACCAATTGAAAAACAAAAAAGTACCTAAAAGATGATTCAACAATGTCCGGTTGAAATGGGGTTTCCGAAAACTCCAGAAATGATTGTAATTCGTACGTAATGGCGACATCAACATCTAACATCAACCATCAATTTGCGAAGATGTTAATATCTTCCAATAAGAAACACATAGGGATAAAAATCAAAATTGTTCATGATCTTTACAAGATGCTCCTTAAGGCTTTTTACACTTGCTCACATCTTTCATCTTATCGCATAGATGTTAACATCTTCCCATAAAAATTGAGCAGGGCTGAAAATCAACATGTTTCTCCATCATTTTCTACATCTTTGTTGTTAGGTGTTAGCCTATTATTTATGCTAAATAAACCTTACTTTTGAAATCCAAAAATGGATAACACGTTATACAGTTCTTATGAAAAATTTAAGAAACAAATATTAAAGGATCTCAAGAAATTGCTTCAAATTGGCATTTGGGCAAGTGGGAAAACTTGCGATACTTGTTTCGTGAAGCCCCTTTTTAACGTTTGTGCCATTTTAACAATTAATATCAATTTGTATTATGCGTCAATACAAAAATAAATTAAATAAAAATAAAAAACGAAAAGATAAAGTTTGTGTAAATGAATTTTCATACAGTGTTTGACAGTTCAACTGCGCAGTTTGCATAGATTTCGAGACATTTAAGCGATTTCATGAAGACCTTATTATTTTGAAAATCTAATAATAGTAACAAATAACCTTTAGTTTCACCTAATTATTATTTTCATTAAACAGTTTGTTAATAATTTTACAACATTAGTTTTTTTCTATTACATAAAATCTAAAAATAAAAATTTTAAAATCATAACAAATACATTTTCTTTTAAATGTTAAATATTTAAACTTAAATATATATCCCAATAAAAACATATGACGTTAATGATCTTTAATTCTTTTGCAGTCTCGTGATATAATTTTTTGTCAAAACGCCAATCATTTCAACTTAAATATTTTTTAAATGTGACATACACAAATTTTTTTGTAAATTCTTAAAATTAGTTTGTTAATATTTGCAAATTAGTTTTTAGAAACGAAAATATGCTGTTTGTATATCGCTCATTTCGTGCAAGACCGTCACAACTCAAAATTTGAAACTTTACAGGAGAGCCTTTTTAAGATTCCAACCTATTATTTCTCACCTTCTCTTTCACTAAAATACAGTTATAAAATCAAATGTTTATTTTTTGCTACAAAGAAAACCACATGTACAAGAGGAATGCCAAACACAAACTGAAATGTGACCTTGTTGATGTTAATTGCTCAAGTTTGTTACGAGAGATCATAGCGTCACAAGCATCTGTATTACCGTTATTTTTTCGATAATTCTCTCCGTTCTTAGATCAATTTGTAGAGATTTAAGAGAAGAGCATTTCAGCGTTACTAACTCGAAAATGCCAAATTTTGAGTTGTGACGGTCTTGCACGAAATGAGCGATATGAGTATGGGAAAATTATATTTTAATGATAAACAATTCACACGGCTATTTTTATCCGTGCGGTAATCAAGATCTTTACTTCAACGAAAACGATCGCGATGTAAAATTGTAAAACGCGAAGGAAATATTTAACACATAGTCCGTTAACATGGTGCGATAACGTTTACCATTGACGGTAACATTATTTATTTATTTACACAAGGTTGTCGTAAGCCCATAGGGCCAATTGGATAGTCTACAATATATATACATATATAAATAATTTGTATACACTTAAATATAAGTTAAATACAATCCGTGTTCATACCACAAATTTACTGCCAGGCCCACAATGTCGACAAGAACATTTCTTTCGCATTTTTATATTGAAAACAATAATAAAAAAATAAAATTTGTTTTTGTTTTCAATATAAATATGCGAAAGAAATGTTCTTGTCGACATTGTGGGCCTAGCAGTTAGTTAAATTTAAAGAAAATTATGAGAAACAAAAAAAATTAAAGAATATTACCTATTAATGATTACTAAAGAAACAATAGCGCATACGCCTATTAAACTTTAATTCAACGATAATTATTGAAGTAAAACATTTTAGTTTGAGGTAAAAAAATATTTCTAAATTCAGTGGTACTGTGGGAGAATCTACGGTCCTGGTATGGTATTATCGAATTCCATAATCTAACGATATTTACACAAAACGATCTGGGCATAATCAACGAACTATGTTGCGGACATACACGTCCTGCTAGATACCCCAAAATGAAATTTCTGCAATAAATAACTAGGTTCACCATATTTAACTAACTTATAGAAAAACATAATCTCATGGTCAGAAATTCTAAGACGAAATATATATCGTAAAACTCTATTAAAGCAGGATCGTAGCCTACAAAGGTTTATTACGGATGTGCACGAATACACTTCTATACCAAAGATCAATATTGGAAGACATAAAGTTAGGGCAACAAGCCGTCTGATATGTAGTGGCAAATAGTACGCAGTGTTATATAATTTTCGTACCGTCCAGGTAATGCGAGAAATTACATAATTTATATGACTATCAAATGTCAGCTTTTCATCCAAAACAATACCCAGGGATTTATAATGGAGCACTCTTTCTAATTGTCTATTGTCAAGAACTATAGTCAAACAAATATCCTGTTTTGAAAATACTACACTTTACATTTTGTAGGACTCAATTCCAAAAATTATCCTTCGACCATTTAACTAAGAACCAAATCAGTTTTAATCCGTTCAGTAAATTCATTCACAAGAAGTAAATCAAAAGTTGCCAAAAATTTTAGGTCATCAGCGTAAGTGTACGCTTTTAAAAACGATAATACATGAAATATATCATTCATATACAGTAAAAACAACAACGGACCCAAAACAGATCCTTGTGGTAGCCACGATAATTTGGAATAGTATTAGAAATTTAATTTTCCACCTGAACGTAAAGTCAGTACGCCCAGTCATGTAAGACCAAATTAGTTTACAGCTACAGGAGCCAATACCAAACACTTGAGATAGTTTCCGTATTAAAGTTTTATGACAAATCGAATCAAATGCCTTACAAAAATCAAAGAAAATCAACGCACTTACCATTCCCTTATCATAATTATCTCTAATAGATTCCGTAATATCCAAAACAATCCCAGTCGTACTATGACCTTTCCTAAATCCCGATTGAAGCGGATTGATCAACCCATTGTCATTAAGATGAGACAACATTTGCTCCCTCATCAGAATCTCTAAAACTTTCGAACATACTGACAAAATGCTTATAGGTCTAAAGTCCGAACTACTATTAGGGTTTTTATTTTTAGGAATAGAAACTATCCTACAAACTTTCCAAACCTCAGGAACAATAGATGTTGTAATTACCTTATTAATAATAAAAGTGAATGATTCTAAAATATACCGTAAAACTATTTTCATAAATCTAATATGGATGTCATCAGGTCCCACTGCATGAGATCCAATTCCCAAAATTACATCTTTAACCCGCTCCTGAGAGACATTACTAAATGAAACCCCGTCCAAATAAGGAATTTCAAACATTCATTAAAATCATCCAAACAATCAGGGGATTGCACATTATTTGCAGTATTTTGAAGTCCATTATGACTCGATGCAACACATACTTCTCGTAGACTCTTAGCTACAGCTGGTTCACTTCACTACGTGGTGGATGTGGTCTAACCGGTCGAGTATCATCTAATAATGTAAACTGGGACTCAAATTTGCAAATGGTGTTGGCAATAGTAGTTTCATTAGGTCGATTATGTGCACCCTAAGTTTCTCGAATCGCACGATAAACATTTCTCACAGAATGCTGACTTTCGTAATACATCTGAATAATTTGGATACGCTGTTGTGGTGTGAGCCTCTCCATGATGACTTGCCAAACGATACTGAATCAAAATGGCAAAGAGGTTTGATATACGTCACGCGTGATCTGTAAAAAAGCATATCGAAAATCAAAGCTCACGATGAATAACCCTTTAGGAAGAAAATGTTATTAATCGTTAAAAAGTAATGTTAGGAACAACGGCAGCTTGTTTGTTGCCAACTAAAATTTTCTGTTCGTGAATTGAGCGTTTAAAGCGTTCAACAATTTTTTGTATTAAATCATCTGTTTATTATTTTCATTAATTTTTCTGTTTGAAACTTTATATTTTATATTTTTTTATGAAACTGGTACAACTATTGAAATCATTTAAATTTTCAAATTAAAAGTAAAACTTAGAATATAATTGAAAAGGGGACTCGTTAAATAAGCCTGAAAACGGGTAAGTGTTTATTTTATTTTACAAATACTGTTATGGGCCGTTTACAATGAGATATAGTAGATTTGATTTTAAATCTTCCTCAAAATCCAGTGCGTTTACATTGTACTTTTTTGACATAAGCGAGATTCTGTTTGAATAACAAAAACCGCTGACTGAAAGTTTTTTGTGCAACACAAACATCCAACCAGCAACCCTCACACTGAGAGACCAACGAGCCTGCCCAGGGGTTAAAGGCAAAAGTAATTTTTTATTGGAGTTTACACTTACAAAAAAGTTTTGTATTAATAAAAGTGGTAATATAGGGACTTAACAAATAAAAAGTAGGTTCTTTATTTAGGTATTCTTAATATATTTACATGTTTATGTGTACATGCAAATTCTAATTATAATATTCGGTATGGATTAGTCTATAATTGGTTGTATCTCCCAAGCAAGACCCACCCATTTCATTCAGTGGTTTAAGTCCTAATACTTCGTTTTGTTTCATACACTTGCATACAGCAAAAAATTTCTATTATTTTTTTAAATAATTCTTTGAAAGACAAAATAAACTGACATCAACTTTTATATCGGTATTCATATATCTTCACTATGGGTTTTCAAAACTTTTTTTAATTCTTAAGTTTAAATTGTTTATGTTTTATTTACAAATTAGAAAAATTTATCATTACAAAAATTGATTTAAAAATCCACCAAACAAACCACCATCGTCATTATAATTAAAACTATTAAACATATTTAATTTAGGTTTTGGTGTGGGCACTACCGTTTCCCCCATTGACCAAAAGTTTTGATTCGAACTAGTAAATGGGTGTTCCATTAATCCCGCATTACCCGTAAAAGCACTCATATCATAAAGAGTTGGTATTTGAGAATTACTCATTGACATTATGGGATTATTCGGACTAGGCATTGGCATAACCGATGACTGCGATGAAGATACCGAAGAGGAGGGAAACTCATCCGTACGTCTTAAAGTATTTGGGGGCATAAACGATGAGGGAGTTATATAGGAACTGGCCCAGTGCATGGGATAAAATAGGGACGATGATGTTGAACTGGGTGAACGTTGAAATAATGAAGACGTGGTAGCAGGACGATAATAAGTATTTGTAGTTGGCCATAAATGAGAATTATAATAGTTCATTTTGCCATTGCGTTGATTAATTTTTGTCCCAGGTGCTGTAATTGTATTATGTTTATAAGTTAACAAAGTTCTTATATTAATTTTATTTTATTAATGAACATACCTGATTTCAAGTTTGATTTTAATTTTCCATTTTGTGCCGTTTTTTTATGTTTAACATTGCGACGCTGCTTTTTAGCAGCCGCTTCTGCAATATCTGAGTGCAACAAGGATGTTAGGATAACTATTAAAATTAGCAACTTTATTGAAACCATTTTAGTTTCAAAAAATTATTTTGATTAATTGCGTTATTATCGATTTCAAGTGCAGGTTTTCTCTAATTAACTTTCTGTTTAAAACCTTCTTTTATAATAATAAATTTTATAATTATTTCTTTTATAATGTAATTGCTTAAAATCATTGAACTTTAATTAAACATTGGAATTGTTTCAAATTCATTTGCCTGCCAACTTTAAATTAATAGTTTTAAGCCAAATCTGCAAAGTTGACCAGTTGTCAATAATTTAATTTTTTTTTTGAGAAATATTTCTATATGAATTGACTTAAGTATTGAGCTTTTTATAAGCTTGTTTTAGTTTATATTAAAAAAAAGCTTTTTAAAACTACAGCATGGTTTGGGGCATTTGCATAAAATAAATATGGAATTTCTATCACTAAAATTTCGTTTAACCTGTAGAACAGAAATTAAATTTATTTTTATGAAAATTAATGTTAATTATGCATTTTAGGCCGTTAAACCTAATTTAGCTATTCAATTCTGCTAAAAGTTGGTTTCGCTTCGTGAATATTTCATATGTAAAATATTAAATGATCGGACTTCTAGCGAAACTTAAATTTAAAAAAAAAAAGATTTCTTCAAAAAATTAATTAATTGAATAGAACTTTTACTCTGGAAGCTTCTTAAAGAGAAGTATACAGCAAAAATCTCAAATGTACCGTTATCTGATAAATATGACGTTATGGAAGAGAACTGAACTCACATTCGGCTTCAGCATGTGAAAAAAAAACCAAAGAACCAGTTGGAATGGCTTAAAAAGTTTTTTAATGTCGACCTTTAAATACAGGCATCATCGTTTATTATTATACGTAATTTTGTTCTGTATTTGTACGTTTACAAACATACCCAGCTAGCATTTTCAATCGTCTAGGAGTCTACTGGGAATCTCATTAAGAGTGTTTTTCATCGTCGACGAGCTCATTTTTTAATTGTAGACGATTCCTCGCACGGGAGAAACTGTTACACGTGCTGATTCGTATGAGAGATTCTTCCATAACACAGCAAAGGACTCTTATATTAATCCTAAAGGGAATCGTTTATGTTGTATGTACACGCAGAGAAAAAATATGTTTAAATATGGTCACCTCCAACAAAAATATTTTTAAAGAAAATTTTTAACACATTATAACCATATTATTGTCACCGACAGCCATATTATTGTTAAATTAGTCCTCCATCAAGAAGCCACAACCATATTATGGTTGCATCTAAACATGTTATAGTTAAATATGACAATAATTTGTTTTTAATTTAACAATAGTATTTTCCTCTTTTTCAAGAGCAACATTCTATGGTTGAAAATCAACCATGCTATTATAAATGTTAAACACATTTTAGTTATTATTAACCAAAACATGTTCGGAGGCAACCATAATATGGTTGTGCCTTCTTGATGGAGGACTAATTTAACCATTATATTGTTGTCGATGACAATAATATGGTTAAAATAACCATAGTATGTTTATAATTTTATTTAAAAATAGTTTTGTTGGAGGTGACCATATTTAAACATATTTTTTTCTCTGGGTGTAGAGATTATCTAACGAATCTTTCAAAAAACATGCTAAGAGTCGTATGAGACCTAAATAAGGGCAACAAGCGTGTTTTTCATGTCAAAACTTCTAATATTCATACAATTTATATGAAACAAACCTAAAGGTCGCGAAATCAACACCATCCTGTCGGAAAATCTTATTTTACAGATCCTAAGGTCGATTTGTTTTATTGAAATTGTATTGGGAATAGAATTTTTATATTTCAAAAACGCTCTTATTTATGTAGCTCATATACAAAAGTAATAAATAAAAAAAAATTTAGATGTTTTTGGTTTTGTAACTCGTCAGATAATCATCGGAAGATTCTTTTAGGAGTTGTATATTGAACATAATCGTCTAACAAACAGCCTACGCTAGCTGGGTAGCTTTACCCTTAACTTTTTTAAAAAATATTTATAATTTTTCCAATTCTTTAAAAGATTAATTGCTTCCCGGTTTTATACTTTTTTAAGTCTTTTATAAGAAATTCATTAATATCATAGCAAAGAAAGAATCGGTTTTTTTTTGCTCTTTTTTGTTACATTTACATTTTAATGGAGATGGTCGTAAGTGCCAAATTTCTCAAAGGACATGTTGGTTCCAGCTGATATAAACCAAAATCTTGACTATTTAGACCCTGAAGAACTCTTAGAATGGAAGAAGCAGAGAAGCCAAAAGACGATTTCTGGAATTCATCTTCTAGTTAATTAAGTTAAACTCATTTAATTTCATATAAGCTTTAATTCTACTTTCGAATAAAAAAATCTGTTTTTCATTATTAATTGTTATACATAAAAAGCTTCTCTCAAAACAAAATTAGAAACAATTTTTTTATTTTTCAAATTTATTCTATGAGTTAAATTTCAGTTATGTATTTTATAAAGCTTTTTGTAATAGTTCTATTCCTTAAATTTTTTAGGAATGACTTTATACACTACCAGACTATTATATTGTATCTTCTTGATACATTTTACTTTAGCTTCCCGTTGGATAACAATGAAGTATATTTATGTACAGAAAAATTTACAATTATTAGACACCAGCAGAATGTAATGCATTTTCTGGCCCGCTACGGCCTTCGTCAGCATTCTTTGTGTCACACTGGATAGTGATACTTTATAAATTGAATGTATTTAACTCAACTATCTTAACAAATAGATATTGGGAATTATTTCTTTTCATAAGCAACTTTATTATATTCTATGAGTTAAATTTCAGTTATGTATTTTATTTTTTTTTTTTTTTTTTAGAATAAATTCGAAAAATAAAAAATGTTGAATACCATAAAGTTGCTTATGAAAAGAAATAATTCCCAATATCAAAATTAGAAACTTTAGAAATAAATAGTCACCTCTTATATATGTTGCTGTCGATGTCGACATCAATTTTAAATTTTGTCACATCAAGTCGAAGACTACATCACTTCGACTTTAATTTGGTATTTTAAAAAAATGTGACAACGTCGACTATTTATCGAAAAGTTGACAAAAAAATTTCCACATCTAATTATTTTTGTATGATTTTTGTTCTTCATCATTATAGCTCATTTTTTAAAACTATTTATGCAATTTGCCGACATTAAGTTTCTTTAACCGATTTAGCGAGTTCAAATAAATTTTATATATAGAATTTTTTCGCGAATTTTTGCCATGTTCGCGATATAGGCGATTTTTTACTGTAAGATTTTTGGTTCTTAACAGCTTTAACGATTATTATGCCGCTGTTCGCCAGTTTTTGCGAATTTCTGCTAATTTAGCAATTTTTACCGAATTTTTTCATTCCTTATAGTTTTTGGGACTTTTAATACATTTTATGGCTTGTTTATAGTATTAAAAATTTTCGTGAATTTTCGCTATTTAAGCAATCTTTTCCGAATTTTTGCAATTTTCGAGTTTAACTTACTAATGAAATTTGTGCCCATAACTTCTTTTAAATTTGCATTTTTTGCTTTAAACGTATTTAGCAAATACGTTTTCATTCTATTTATTTAAAATTTCTTTAACTTTCATTTGAGTCGAGACAATTCTACTCGACGTCGACTTAAAAGTGCCTTAGAAAATATGAAGTGACTGTCAATAGTAAACGAAAATTTTAGACATTCAATCTTGGGAGAGAGACTACGTCCGCAGCCTCCAAGCCAAAACCAAATGGGCAGAAGAAGAGCCAGATCTCGCCGTCGGCAAGCTCGTCGTCGTTCACGAGGACAACATGCCACCCATGCAGTGGCTGACCGGCCACCCATGCAGTGGCTGACCGGCCACTGCATGGCGCAGACGGCAAAGTGAGAGTGGCGTTAGTTAAGACTAAGAACGGGCTTTTGAAGAGGGCGATTCACAAATTGACGCTGCTTCCAATGGATTGAAGACTGCAGGTCCTTCAATGGGGCCGGTGTTTTGCCAGAACAGCTTTTTGAATTTTATTTTTCTTTTTGTTGAATTTTGTTTTATTTAATTTTGAATTTCTTTTAATGAATTAATCATTTTAAACCACTTTTAACTTAAAATCTAAATTTTAACGTCAAACAGCTTGGGAAATTATTTCCCAACTGTTATATTGTCAAATTGTAAGAACCATTTTTAAAAAATAAAATTAATTCTGTATTATTATTGAAAGCCACCGGTAGTGTTTTATTTTCGAGTGTGATTTTTGATTTATGGCCTGTTCAACGATTTCGAAAGAACGACTTCGATCGCATTCTAAGCGATTGAAAACGGATTTGGGTTCAACTAACTCTATTCTATACGAACATTCGTACGAACGACAACTCGAAAGAAAACGTAAGTACTTTCATACAAAAAGCGGTTTATCAATATCGAAGGTATCGTCAAGATTACGAACACAAATGTCAAAACCACTCACTTTGTGTTTTGTTGTCGAATCGTTGAATTTTAAAAAAACAAGAAAAATTTAAGAGTAATTTAAATAAATAAAAAATAAAAAATGAAGAACAAATAGTAAGGACATATGTAAAATAACAATATTTTATTGATTGTTTAAACGTAAAATTATAGTTTAAACAAGTAAGAAAGTATAGTATATAGTGAGAGTGTACTCTATTTGGGACCTATGGGCAATCATGATTCATTTAATTAGATTCATTTAAAAGTTCTTGGTGCCGAATATTATTTAGATATCTTCACCTAAATATATGAGATTTTAAGATGGGAGTTTATATGGGACCTATGGTTTATTTTGGACCTACCAGGACAACATTTTGTTATGACATATAAGCTATCGTAAAAGTCATTGTCGCCAATTTTTATGTGAATACTAACATTTGTAAAGTAGTTATGGCATTAAAAGCTATTTTCGGGAGTATTATTTGTATGGGAGCTATGGTCAAATATAGACCGATTCCAATAAAATATGGTAAGATGATTTTGATTACAATAAATTAGTTTGGACAAAATTTAATCTTAATTTAATAATTAGATCATTTATTGGAACAAAAATCCTATCCGGAAATAATCTTGTATGGGGGCTTAAAATTATGGGCCGATTCGGCCCATTTCCAATAAGCTCGGTTCTTGATCCAATTATAACCTATGTGCCAAATTTCATCAAATTATGTGCAAAATTGCGACCTGTACTTTGCGCACAAGGTTACGTGGACAGCCAGCCAGCAGAAAAAAGCGAAACTATTTAACTTTCCTAGTGCAAAAAATTATTCGGACGCTCCTTTGGTAATTGTTTAATTGGTTTATTTATTTGTTTGCATAATTTATTCATTTTTTGTTTATATATTTTGTTTTTAATTGAATTTAACCTTTGTTTAAAATTTTTGTAAGTTTTGGTATCAATGAAAAATGTTTTTTTATTTTTTGACATTTCTATACAGCTGATAAAATTTCAAACACAGTTGTATTTGTTATCAAGCAAATTAGTATTATTTTTGATACTTTTGAACAAAAACGCAAAAAATAATAGAAATATCTTATATGGCAATGCTATATTTTTTAATACGTAAGTAAAAAATATTGACACTCGTAAGAGCCAGCGATCGAAAGCTGTCGAAATGGTTGAACCCAATCTGATTCGAAATCGAGCGAATGGATGGCGATCGCTTCGATTAGCTATCGAGAATGTTGAACAGGCCATTAAAAAGTTTAAAAAACAACCCAAAAAAAAATTATTATATATTATATTTAAAACTCCTTAAAAAATATTAAGGAAAAACAGTATGTGTTTATAGTATTTTGATTTTTTTTTAACGCAGCCACGCATCAAATTTATTTATTTAAACTTATTTTCGAAGTTATTTTTAAAAACAAGTAAGAGTGCTATATTCGGCTGTGCCGAATCTTTGATACCCTCCACCGACAGTAAGAATATTTCAGGCGTGGGCCCAAAATGGAATCTATAAACTGTTAATTAATGTTTATAAAAATGGACGTCAGTATTGAAATTGGTTGCGGTTGAGATCTTTGTAACATAATTGACCGACAATCAGAGTGTTTCATGATTTTGTTTCTGGTCATTTACGATATAATTTGAAAAAAATTGTGTAAAATATCATGATTCGCAACAATTTTAGTCGAAATAAAATTGTTTTCGAGAGGGGAATTTATATTGGACCCTTGGTAAATTATTGATCAATCATCACAAAATTCTGTTATTTCTGGCATTAAAAACCCTATATTAGGACAAATATCAAGATAAATAATAGTGAAATTCGAGACGTAATAAATGTTATTACAGCAGCATTATTTGTTACGGCTTAAGGCGTACTAAACTGTATTTCGGGAGTAGACTTTATATGGGTCTACACTCATAGAAAAATGCATTTTCATAATGATGATGCACTAACATCAGAATTGTGACATCAATGTTGTTACAAACGAACGTCATCATAACATTTTGTCATATCAATGCGTCATCAATGCTTTGACTACAGTGAAATCAATTCAAGGCCACATTTTGTGTATTTTTAACATTATTTTCACGTTTAAACGATACAATAAGGAGCAAAAATTCTCATATCCATTTTTTTAAATTATTTAGTTAAATACATCAAAATTTCAGATTTTTAATGAAACAAATTTTATATATAGGTATATATATGAAATTATTCAATGGTGGAATGATCATACATTTGTATATCGGTATTGTAAAATATTAACTTGAGCCGGCTAATGATTCCATCAATAATACACCGCCGCTGGCGGTTTCTTCCCGGCATAGATTTCAGACACAACTGATGTCATATGGCTTGTCAGAAAAAAATAGATCACGCTCTTATTGAAATTTTGTCAGATGAAGGTAACACACGATATGTATGTATCTTGCGTTGGGAAATTTGACAAGTCAGATGTATTGGGTTTAAAATTTTTTTTTACGTACACCTTAAATAATAATATTCTCTCAATTTGACTTTAGTCAATTCGAATGACTCAATTTAATGACAGTTTGTCATTAAATGGAGCCTAATGAGTCCTTTCTCCGATGTAACTGAGGCATCGCACTGATGACATGTTTTATTAAACCGACTTCGATTCGTTATTTTTGTGACGCCAATTTGTCATCCCACTGATGACATAATTTATATTTTTGAACTTGATGACAATTTGGCCAAGCGATGTTAAGGCTGACATCACAATGATGAAAAGTGTCATGGGGTCTTTCAGTGTATTGTAAATTATGGACCGATTTTTACGAAATTTAACAGTGTGTCTAAGTCCTATAAAATTTTAACGTAACTGTTTTTCGGGCCTATGGTTAATTAAGGACCGATCTTCATGAAATTTAACAAAATGATTTCTAGCCATATATAACGATTTTGCTCAAAATCTTATATTAATTCATGCATTATAACACCATTTATGTTAGTTTTTGTAACAAAATTATTATTTTTTAGGGTGGTGGTTCCTTAGTAGGATTCATAACTATTTTCCTACTTAACCGATTTTGAAGGATTTCAATTCCAACCTGCTTAAGATAACTAGAATTGTTTTGACACCAATATTGTTCTTCTCGTTTGAGTTGTTCGAAAGTGAGCGTGTTTTCAACAGAGGAATAGACAGACGGACATGGCTAAATCGATTTAGAATTACTCAAGGAGACAGAATATGTGTATATTCTTTATGGGGTCTGAGATGAATAATAAAAAAGTTTCACACGGAATGACAAGCTAAGTATACCCTCATTCACCACTTGTGGTGGTGGAAGGTATAAAAAGAGCGTGTGCTTTTTTACCCAAAGTATTTTCTAACATAATTTTATAATTTATGTTACTTTAACATAAAGAGTCGAATTGTCTTCTGTGTTTATGAAATATACTGGGCATCAATAGGCATGAAAATTTAATTTTGCTTTAAAAAAATCAGAGCCCGAAAATAACAGTTATTTTGAAATTGTAAAACCAAAAAAGCATATAGAAGAAAAAGTCGGAAAACTGATTCAAGTATACTATATTGATCCTTATAAACTAGTCTATCGGGCATGTTCTGGAAACCGAAATAAAGTGAAATTGAAATTAAACGAAATTTTAAGTTCAATTTACAAAATTACCGTAGTTTTTCCTGGTTGTGGAAGTTGTTCTTGTAAAGCTAATTGTTACTCATAAAATTAAGTAGATAAAAAGTAATATTTTATTCAACTTTCATTACAGGGTCGTTTTTAAAACTTGCTCGACTTTAAATTCACTTCATTTCGATTTTTAAAACATGCCAATATGATAAAGTATATTGATATTAAAAATTTGGATTTTTATTATTTCGACCAAGAATAAGATTTAGCAAAAATAAAACTAATTTTTTTATTTTATTTCTCGAGCAAAAATAAAGGTTTATCTTTGCTTTTTATTTTTTCGGGCAAACATAAATTGTTTTTTTATTTTCAAAAATAAAGAGCAAAAAATAAAACTTATTTTTCCAGGAAAAAATATGAATCGAAAAATAACTGTTATTTTTGCTCGAAAAAATCAAAATAGAAAAAAACCTTTATTTTTGCTCGCAAAAGTAAAAAGCAATAAAATTACTTACTTTTGCTCGAAAAAAATCAAAAAATAACTGTTATTTTGGTTCGACTTTTATGGCTTTTAATAAAAAAGGAGTAATTATTCCGTTCCCTGATAAAAACTTTTAAGTTAATGTTTTTATGAATCATTTTTATTAACTATTTTGTAAAGGGTTAATTAAAGGATATGGAACTAGTCCGCTTTTTTCTATGTACTTCATATCTTTTTCTTACACAGAATTAGGTATACATTAAACAAACAGAACGATAAGCAGGTCGTCTAAGAATTATAAGTCCTTGGGACATTTTCAGACGACGTGTTAAAAGTTAAATACGGCTTGTAAGAGAAGCCAAAAAATATTAAATACATTTTTTTGAATACGATTTTAAGTTTTATTTTACTATCGCACGTATAAAACTACACAATATTTATATATTTTATAAAAAAAATTTAATAAACTATTAATTTGATCAAGAATTTATAATAAATTATACACAAAATGTTATCCTTAAATCAAATCAACACATATTTTTCGTAATGGGTCAAAGGCTTCTTTAGAGCTTCATGAGCCAGTGACAAACATACAGGACTCTTTTTGAAGACCCCTTGATTTTGAAGTACAGCATGTGGAGCACAACGCCATGGATCATTTGTATCGTCTTGCCACTTCAACAAACGTTGTTTCAATTTTTTCAACGTGTCTTTAAATTTCGGTTTATCAATTAAATTAAAACGTTCCAGCGAATCACTTTTAATATCATACAACTCCCATTCTGGGCGTTGATAGTAGGAAAGTAAATTTTTATACCAAGCCAATGGTTGATGACTTATGGTGGCATTAAGAATTTGCTGGAAGGTGGGTGATGTATAGAAATCTTGATCGATGGGGAAATACGCCCAATAATTAAGATTATGTATAAGTTTATAACGTCTATTACGTATCATACGCATGGGATAGTTCATGGTTATTTCATGATAATTATGAGAACCATACACAGCATCATCTTCCAAAGGTTGTGGCTCTGATTTCAGCAGAGGTAATAGGGATTTAGTGTACGGTTGTTGAGTACTGTTGTCCTGATTTACTTGCAAAGCTTCCAAAACTGTTGGATAAATATCTAACAAACTAGTCATGGCAGCAGTAGTTTCCAAACGTCTATCCCCGATTTTTGGTGAAGACAAAATGAAAGGTGATCTTATGCCATGTTCATAGAGATTTGTGCGCCCACCTGGAAAAGGCGGTCCATTATCTGATGTAAATATAACCAAAGTGTTTTCATCATAACCAAAATTGTGTAGTTCCTTTAGAACCAAACCCACTCCCTGATCTAAACGTGACATGGTCATATATTGAGCCGATAATTCTTGACGTACAATATCAGTATCTGGTAAATACGCAGGCACTTGTAAATTACGCCAATCATAGTAAATAGGTTTCCAATCCGGTATAGTACCCATACCATATTCCCCTGATCCCCATCTTTCACAAAATTCTCCATACTGTGGCGTTATATGACCGCATCTATGAGGATCATGGAATGCCACCATTAAAAAGAAGGGTTTGTCATCGTTTTTGGCCTTTTGCAAAAACTCTCTGGTATATAATTTAATCTTAGTAATATTTCTTCCAATTTGATTGATAGAATGTTGTTCTTCAGTTTGCTCAAAATCGAATTTAAAATCACGATTAGAACCCACATGTTTCTTACCAATAATACCACTAAAAACCGAACCATTAGTCTGGTCTCTTAAAACATTTGGTAATGACTTAAGGCCAGGTATAACATTGAAATTATGAACACCCTGATGCAAACCATACATGCCACTAGCATGACTGGGTTGTCCGGTTAATATTTGGGCTCGACTTGGCGAACAACTGCTTACCGAAGTAAAGGCATTATTGAAAAGCAAACCTTTTCTGGCCAAACTGTCTAAATTTGGAGTTTGGCAATATTTGTTTAAATAAGCTCCCATCTCAAAGCCGGCATCATCGGCCAGCAACAACAAAACATTTTTGATTTCTCCTCCCTGGGAAAAAGACACCAACGTATAGGAAATTAAAAGAATTGACCAAATTTGCTTCATTTCTATTAGAGAATTAAAAATAAATTTAAATCGTTTGTATTCTAAATGGCAAAGTTAAAATTTTACTATCTTTGACTTACTTTTTCTTTATAAAATTCTCTTATAAATCCATTCTTCGTCGTCTTCCAGCTGAAACTGAATTATATTTTACATTCTAATCTTATTTTTAAGTCGACTTTCTTAAACAACAATAGCAACAACGATTATGATCAACGCAATAATAAAACTCTCCTGTAGTTTGTTCTCATTTCATTTATTGTATCTTTTGATCTTTTCTTGTGTTTTTTTATTCCTTGTTGTTGTATTCTGTTGATTTGAAATTGTATTGAAACTGTTCAACCAGTTTTATAGAACCTCTACAGAGGTGTACCTAAATAGGCACATATCAGAGAATGACTAAGTATAATTTTAAGTACTCTTAAGTGGTAAAATATGTATATGAAAATACGTACGATAACGACCATTCAATTGAAATATGCATTAGTATACATAGGCTACAGTTGGATGTTGGAATACACACAAGTTTAATTGTGTATCAGTCGTACGACCCCTTTCAGACTCGTTGAGTTACTTGCGCATGTCTTTTTCGCAACTCTTGGTATGTAGATATCAGCGGTAAGGTCGGGTTAAGAGGAAAACAATTAGTACAGACTTTGTTGTACTTGACAAGTGACTTGCACAACTAAGTTGTCGAGTCTGAAAGGGGTCAATCTTGAACAACATGCAAGCAAAAAAGCTGCAAACTAATAACTTTTATGAAATGCATACTATTGTGATTTTGTTTGGTAAATTGTTGACTCTAATAAAAAAAAAATATTTTTTCAAGTTTTTAATTCAAACTATCAAGCGCAAATTGTTTATGATCTCCCCTTAATTGCAAAAAGTACATATATGTGCCTCCTATGAACTGAAATCTATTTTTAACTGCAGTCGAAATAGCTGATCGAACGAAATTTTATTTATTATTCAATAAAAAAGCACTATTGTTCAATTGAAAAGCACTATTGTGAATTTTACTTATTTGGTTTTTTCAGCTGGTACTACTAGCTGGCACTTAAAATAAAAATTTTAGTTGAAAAAATAAAATAAAAATTAATCATGACCACGACGATCATGAGGGGGATTTGTCTGAGGAAGATCAACACTTACTGGAACTGGGCAGAAGCATAAAAAGGTTGGGGGATGCTTCCAAAATATTAGGAAAGGACACCACTTCGTAATTAAATCTCAAACATATTGAAATTGGCAACAGTTTTGTGTTCAACGAAGGAATCGTACCAATCGCTTTTTTGTAATTTTATTTTTATTGACAAATATGTAAATATTTTATCCATTTCATATTACAAGCCTTAGGGCCATATAGGCCTTGAAGAGGCTATAGCTTTACATTAACCCTGGATGGTTACTGTTCGTCGAATCGACGAAGCCCATTTTTTATGCTTTACTTGATTTTTTTTTTTTTATAAAATGTTTAACTCAAACATTTCTGTTGATTTTTTACTTTAAAAATCGTTCCGCTAGAATTTTTTTAAAAAAAAGTTCGTCGATTCGACGAAGAGTTACCTTAATGTACTAAAACGAAGAGTAACCTTTCAGGGTTAAATACCTTAATACAAATTTATAATTATAACAAGTAAGAAAGTATAGTCGGTCAAGCCCGATCATATGGTACCCTGCACCACTGTATATAAGAAGTTTTTTTGCAAGTGTACCCCATTTAGGACCCATGGGCAGGCAATCATGGACCCGCCAGAACAAAATTATCTAATTAAGTTTTAGATTCATATAAAAGTTCTTTGCTCCGAATATTATTTAGATATCCTCATCTATATGATATGTGTTTGCCTTTTAGTGATCTAAGGAAGGGGGTCTATAAGCGACCTATGGTTAATTTTGGACCCACCAGCACAATATTTTGTCATAACATAGTAGCTATTGTAAAAGTCATTGTCGCCAATTTTTATGTAAATACTAACATTTATAAGGAAGTTATGGCATTAAAAGCTATTTTCGGGAGTAGTATTCCTATGGGAGCTATGGTCAGCTATGGACCGAATCCAATAAAATTTGATTTTGATTGCAATATAATAAGTTTGGAACAAATTTAATCTTAATACCAACATAGTACGATGGTTTATGGGCACAAAGACCCTATTCCAGAAATAAGCTTGTATGGGAGCTATGTGAAAGGACCAATTCGCCCCATTTTCAATAGGCTTTGTCCTTCTGCCAATAAGAACCAAATGGACCAAATTTCCTCAAATGATCTCTAAAATTGAGACCTTTACTTTGCCCATAAAGTTTACATGAACGGCCAGTCAGCCAGCCAGACGGACATCGTTAGATCGACACAGAATTAAAATTTCCTCACTCAGGAAAAATAAGCAAACAAAGCAATTCATATGTGAATTTTTCAGAGATGAAAAATTTGATTTATTCATATTTATATTCTTAACAAAGGAAAAAAACAAACAAAGCACGTATACAATACAAACGGCTATTCGTGATATGGTCGTGTAAATTGTCGAGCAGCAACAACCATGCTAAAATTTTTTTGTTTATTCATTCCTCATGACTGAGAAAAGGCAAGTCTTTTGATTAATTAAATGCGCGAAATTAACCAATTCATTCATGACTGTGGAGAAAAAGTTAAAAAATTTTCATGATTAATTAAATGCGCGAAATTAACCAATTCATTCATGACTGTGGAGAAAAAGTTAAAAAATGTTTTTCTCATTCATGTGGAAATTCATGAATGCGAGAATATGAACGATCATAAATGAATTTTTCGGAACTGTGGTTTTCATGCAATCATGCTTTTACTGCTATTTAAGTATTGAGTTTTTTATATTTGTTTCGCAACAAATGAAAAATGTGTTCTTTCTTTGTTATAACTGCGTATATATGTATATGCACAACAGGGATGTCAACTCTTCACTACTAATATGGACAAATTGTGGCTAAACAAGATTTTATTACAATTAACGCATCGGTATTAATAAAAAAAAATTACAAATGTATTTAATACACTGAAATTGCACAAAAGACATTTAATATTTTGTTTGTATTAATAAATTTTAAGTAATCTTAAACAACAAAAATCTTTGAATAACGAAAAAGTCAAATTATTGACAGAATTGTTTTTTTAATTGCGAAAGTCATTTGCGTTAACTAGTTAAGAAAAGTTCAACGTAACAATACGATTAATAAAGCATTTATAAAAATTGTTTTGTCTACAATTTTAAAGAAGGAAATTTAGCTTAATAAAAATGTCTAAACGAGATGAAGACTAAATCTAGCCACTAACTGGCTAAATTGGCAACACTGATACACAATGATGAAAAGAATGAGTAAATATTAAGATCACATTTTTAAAGTTATACAAAATATGTTATTTATTTTTTATCCTTACGATATATGAGAGAATATATATTAGATTGTTTTTTATTGAAAATTATCCAAATCCGTTTTATATTTTATCTAGGTCTTACATATATCCTACCTGGGTATGAACAGGAACTCAGTAGTGCTATTAAAAGTGTTACTAGATGAATAATATGTTGTACGTTTTAAGGATAAGTTTTCAAATGGACCAAATTCTATAAAAAAAACATTTTTTTTTCTATCTGAACGAAATGTCGGGTTATTTGGTATTGAAAATTATCCCAATCGGTCTTTGATTTTACCAGCTCTGGTTGAATGTCCTATTTCGATGTGAATGTGAGTACGGAACTAATAAAAGTGGTACTAAATACTAATAAAAGCGGTACTAAATAGATAATATTTTGTATTGAAATGATCCAAATCAGTCATGATTTCTTCTATATGATTTTAAAAGCAATAAGACAACCAATGGGAAATGAGCCATTATTTGTGGAAAAAATCCCTTAATTTTTTTAAAAGTTAATTTTGAATAATTCCCCAATATATTACATTTAATACAAAGTTTAAAATAAGCACAATGCAAGAAATATTGTACACCTCTGTAATCCCTATAGCTTGATAAATTTTATCTCAGCTGGAATTTTGTTTTTCTTTTCTCTTTATTTAATTAAATGAAAGTACACATTGGGACTGTGATATCTAAAATTCTATACAATATTTTTATTAGAATGTTTAACACAATAAAGCATGAATGCTAAATTTTCTGATTTCAAGCAAAAATGCTGGCAGATATCAGCTTAAATGTTTCTCAAAATTAAAGTGCCTTCTGTTCTATCACAATTGGTTTTCTGAAATCATTTTAAATGCGATAAGGAAATTCGATGACAATGCCAAGTGTTTTGGTACAACAGACAAGCTAAACGAATTTTGTTGGATTCTAATGTCTGAAACATTTTCCAATCAGCAAAAACTTTTCAGGTTTAATCAGAACACGTTTTGTGGGATAAAATGACTATTAATTGTAAATAGTTAATTACGTTTCATAAACTTCTTTTAATAAAATTCCCGAAAACGTAAGAACCATTGTATGCTCTTTTGGAAATAGAAAAAGTCCGGGAAATTAGAAACCCTATTACCGAGACATAATTAAACACCAATAACTTATTAATAAAAAATAATCGGCTCCATTAAATAATGTTATTTAGTTAAAGCTTTTTTTAAATGTACATTTCCCAAAAGTCTTTTTGTTGCTGAAATGCATTTAACATGTTACGTAATTATTTAAAATACTTTTCGCGATTGGTCTACAAACGTTTTTAGCGTACGTATAAGAGACCCTACCGAAAATATAAATTTTCCTAAAAATATAAATTTTTTTGAAAATCTTAATTACCTAGACATAATTGAAATAAAAGTTATTTGCCCACAATTTACCCTGGCTCCCATATGTGACGCACTCTATTAAATCACTCTACCAACTCGCGTATTTCTCGCAACAGTTTTGCTATCGAGGTATAATCTATAACATACTTGAATTTTAAATAGATTGAGTTCTAGTTTAACACCTTTCCTCGAATTTAATTTTTTGGCTAAAATCCGTTAAAATAGAATAAAGAACGAAGAAATTTTTTAATAGTCCGGTTGATTTTATACACTGCCACAACATTATTGTATTAAAAAAATGTTGTGGCGAAATAACGCCGAAATTTTAGTACCCAAATAAAAGTACAAAAAAAAAATTGCTGTACCATTTTTTAGATAATTGCACAGAAATCGCCAGCGCTGATTGTACTTAAAAAAACTGCCAAAATTGTGTAGGTGTGAGGCAGTGTTGCCAATGAAGAATTCGGAAATTAAATACGAATTCGGAAGTTACACATGAATTTTGTTTTTTTATTTTGTTTAAAAAAAGCATAACAACTATATTGAATATGTTATCTAAATTTGTACTCTAATGTGCTGTTTTCACAACCCAAGTTTTCACAACACTCAAAAAACAGAGTGCTTTTCACTCGTGCTGTAAAAACAGTTCGTTAGACAAATTTTTTTAAATATGTAGTTTAAAAAATACGCTTGAAATAAAAATTTTTTTTTATAAATCCGGCAGAAAATTAAAAAAAAAACACAAATAGTAATTTAGACGTTCCTAAACTGTTAGTTTTTTAAAATTTTTAACGTTACAAAATCAATAGAACGTGAGAATTATTTCTTTTTAAAAGTTATTTTTATTATATTAACCAGTTTAATTCTTCAAATTTGTTCAATAAATAAAAAAAAGAAATAGGTCTCACATTCTATATGTTAATATAATTGATTTAAAAATCTAAATGGAACAAATTTCAATACAGTAGTTAAATTTGTTGTAGCTTTTAAAGTGATTTTCAGAAGAAAAGCTGCTTAATATGGGATCTAAGGTAAATATGGAATAGTTTACTGAAAATATCAGTAAACAGTAAAATTTTACCGATTGATGAAAAAATTGTAGTATTCAGTAAATTTTTACTGATTACTGAAAAAAATCAATATTGACTTTTTTTTAAATAATTTTAATAAAAAAAACATTTTATTATAAACATTATTTGTTGATTTTTAGATAATTTTCAGTCAAAATGTATTTTTTTGCATTGGTGTCAGTAATAAGTTAAAATTAACCGATTACTGCATTATTTCAGTAATCAGTAAAAATGTACTGAATGCTGCAATTTTCAGTTAAGAGTAAAATTTTGAAAAAAAATTTCACTAACCAGTTAAATTTTATTGGTTACTGAAAATTTTTTCAGTAAGCAGTAAATTTAAAAAATTTAATGCATTATTTTTTACTGCAGTATGCCCATGTATGCTTAAGGTGCAGTTATTTTAAAAAAAAAGTATGGCAACGCTAAGTACAACATATATCGAGGATTTCATATCAAGTGACCCAACTTTTGAAATCGATGTCTTCCGATTTGGATGAAAATTGCACCAAGGTTAGTCCTATTGGATAGTAGTTTAGACACAAATTTTCAACAAGGTCGGTCAAAAAAATTTTTTTCCGAAAGCTTGAAGAAATAGCTATCTAATTTGTGTGGGACAAATTTTGCTAACACCAATAGATCATAAGTAACATGGATGAGAAAGAACACCTGTTTGGCCAAAATGTAAAATTTTGACCTCCTCTAACTCAGAAATTTTTTGACCGACCTTGTGTCTAAACTACTATACAATAGGACTAACCTTGGTGCTAATTTCATCCAAATCGGAAGACATCGATTTCAAAAGTTGGGTCACTTGACATAAAATCCCCCATATACATATGTACATTAGAGCGTACAACCTTACAAGAAAAAAAAGTGCGGCGTACACCCTCTAATATAAAGTATTTTTGCAAGGTGTTCGCCTTTTTTAAGTTTTTCGTTATATCTTAGGCATTTACAATCCGATCTTAAAGTATGATATATCAATGTTTTTGTCTCGAGAAGACAAATTACCCTTAGGGGCCATTGACCTCAAGTATCCCGTTCTAGTATTTATCCACCAGATCTCTGTTTTCGAACCACCTAAATGTACCACCATAATGTCAGAAAATTAAATCTCGGAAGAAACTATTAGGATTTTGCTAAGGAAGTAATTCGATCATTACAGCAGAAACATTTTTAACACAATCATAGGGCTAGTTTCTTTTTGACAGCTGAGTTAAGGTTTTTTTTAAGATTACTCTTTCTATTCTAAGTGATTTCTATGGTGTTAATCTTTTCCAAATATGAAACGCATTTGGCTCAATATAATTTATGAAATCGTGATTTATTTACTCGTTAGTGATGTGGTAAAATCGGGGCTTACAGACGTTACTTTTTTACTTGAGTAGTAGATTTTTTTTTATAGCCCTGAAATTGAAATTATATAGAACTAATAAAATTAGTTCTATAAAAAAAAATAGGTAAAATAATTTTTTCAATCACTATAAAAGTTAATAGCTTTTAAATATTTTACATTTTACATTATGAAAATTTGTATTTGTTTCTTAACTGTTTGTTTGGCCATAGGCCGGGTGCAATCGGTAAGAACTATTTTATAAATAATCTCAATAGTCTAATACCACAATTAGCACAAACTTTAGGCAACAAAAGAGCAGCTTGAACTTGCGGAATTGGAGTTAAATGATATATTTCATTATATAAAAAACACAAGCCCATTAAATCTCAGGTAAGATTAACAACTTTGCACTGACAATTTTTGTTTTCAAAGCAAATGCGCGTAATAAATATATTCTTTAAGAATCGAGAAATTAAAAGATGTAAAAAGATTTCCAGACGGTGCGAAATTTGAGGCCGAACTTATTATTAACAGAATAATTTTTCGAACCTGTGGCATATTTGCAAATCTTACGGAAGACGATCAAACTAATTTAAGAATTGATTGTGCTGGTGATCAGAAATTTTACCGGAAATTGAATAGGGGTTTTATTTACATATAAAACAGTTTATAAAACAAATATTTATGATTTAAATATATAAATACATATAAACAATTAAGAAATTCTGAGGGTTAACCCGGTCAAAGAGGCGTTTTTATTTCGTTAAATATGCATTTCTAATTTGATTTTATGGTAAGTGGTTTAGGCATTATAAGCACTGTTGCCAGAAGTGCAAAGCGTATGCCCCCGATTTGTAGATTTTATGCCCCTAATATGTCAAAATGTAGCCGAAAAATTCAGTTTTTTTTTAAATAATTGTATTATAAATTTCGAAAAGAGCCCAGGTAAACATTTTTAGAAATTGAGTTTTTTGTTCTTTTTGTAGGTACACATATAGATCGATATAGTGTGATAACGAAGGGCTTATATATCCTTTCCACAGCGATGGAAAACAGGTGACTTTTTAAAATGAATTTCCAAAAGGGCTCATTTCAATATTTATTTAGAATATTTAATATTGAAAAATATTGCATTTAAAAATTTTACAGTGAGAGGTTAGTTTTTAAAATGTGGTCAGTTTATTATTAAAAATTATTTTTGATTTTGCCATTATTGCAAAAATCTGAAAAGTGAACAACGTTTCAGGAGCAAAAATTAAAATAAATACACAATGAAAGTGAGGAAAGATAATGATATCCAGATTGCCGATTTCACATGTATTCAGATGTAGAAGAATTCAAATGTTTTTCTTAAACAAATATAAAATTTAGTAAACTTCTGTAAAACTTTTTGAATAATCAAATAAAAATATTATAACTGAATTCACATATTTTTCTTGAACATGTCTTCGTGTTGTGTTTATGAGAAATATCCATGTGAATTTCTGTTGGAAGTAATTGTTAAATTTTAATATTTTTTGAATAAAATACAAGAAAAAAAATTAAAAAGTTTTTTTTACGATTTTTTAAAAGGAATGCAGATTTTAAGGATTTTTTCATTAAAAAATCATCCACTTTTGCTGATTTTGCCTTTAACATTTCTCGCAACACTGATTATCAGAAACAAATTGCCATCGATAGCTTTTATGAACCTATTGCCACGATATTTTGCAAAATGATTTAACTTTTAGGAACGATTTCTGTTCAGTAAAAATAGTATTTAAAAACAAGTAAAAAAGCCCGACCATTTGATACCCCACACCACAGTATATAAAGACAAATTTTCGAGAGTGTACCCTTTTTGGGACCCATGGCCAGTCATGGACCCGACAAAACAAAATTATGTTATGAGGTTAAGATTCATACAAGAGCTATTTGTGCCGGATTTTATCTTAATATCAACATCTATATTGGGCTTATGGTCAATTCTGGACCTACCAGTACAAAATTTGCCATGATATAGGAGCTACGAGTATTATAAAAGTAATCGTCACTTAATTTTATATCAATGCCAACATTTATAAAGAAGTAATGGCAATTTATGCTATTTTATTAAGCTGCATCACTGATGGTCACCAGTTAAAAAAGTTTTGCCAACTTGAGGTTTTATACCTCTATAAAAAAACTCTTTACATGTGTTTTTGCAGTTTTTTTAAGTGCAAAACAGTCTTGCAGTTTTTTTTTAATAATTTTAATTGTTAAGCATATTGTTTATTTAACAACAATATGCTTAACAAACATTTATTCTAATGCAACAATGTTATTACTTGTACTCCCTTTTCAAAGCAACACATGCACATTTATTCTAATGCAACAAACTGAAATATTTTTATGAAAGGAGTATTTAAAATGTTCATATAAAATGTATAATCCTGTTTTGTTTTTTATGAATAAGGCCAAAGGAAAATAAATTTATTCTTATGAAATATTTGTACAACTAATACCTACATATTTGTAATTAAATAATTTACTATGATTTCTATGTGTGATGAATTAAATGAAATTTGTTATGTTTTTACTTTTTATTTTATATAAAACTAACCGTTCCCGTTGCCCCCCCAGAATGAATTTTTGACTAACTATAAAAAAATATAAAGCCTGTGTGTTTTATGGTGTGTAGATAATTGATGTCCAGGCCACACCACAATTGTGGAAATTAATTCACACCCATTCTTCACACGCATTCTTACGCTCCACATTGGGTTCAAATGGTGTTAAAGTGGCGATTAATTGAAATTTAGAAATACTTTTTTTTCAGTGAGTGGCCAAAGTTAGCAAATTATTGCTGTTTTTAAAAAAAGAAAAATTGGAAATTCTTACAATTCAAGCGATTATTATTAGTGTTAAATTTACTAAAAGTAAATTTTTTGTAATGGAATCTTCAACTTCAGGCATAAAAGTACATATGTATAAAGTAAAAATTTTTTTTATAAAAATTATATGTAAATATTTTTTTTAAAAAAGTTGGGATAATTTCCGCATTTCATGGGATTTGGAATTAGTTTTATGGATTTTTGAAAAGTATAGAATATCAGACAATGCCCGGCTCTTTTTTATTTTAATTTTTGTGTAAAAACTCTGATGGATTTGTTTTTGTTGTTTAGAAATGAGTGCGTGAGTGATTTCGGGAACTTAAGCTCACGTACAAAAAATTGTATCACGCACAATTTACAAGAAGTAAAGATATTTTTAAGCTATTTTGTCTCTGAAAAGATTCGTATTCACTCAGGACTTTGCATGTTTAATTTTATGTTTGAAGTCCAATACTAACGAAAATTAAAAAAGTACCAGTTAAAGACCAAAAAGTTCCCCAATAGAGTCTTATCACTCAGAATATTGCATGTTGAATTTTATGTTTCTAGGTCAAATATTTACGGTAAATAAAAAACGTTCCAGTTGTACAACCAAAAATCTAAAGAAAGAAATTTAATTTTCCGTATTTCCCCTTTTTGGTACTTTGATTCTCCCCATTGAAGTATCAAAAGTTTCAATATTGTAGTGGGAGCCCATTTAATACGTATATACCACAGAATGGAGAAAAATACTTTGTAACAAAAGTGTCAATAGTAGTTACCAATTTCACCACTTAAACGTTCGAATTTCTAAAAAGTACCGAATTTGTATTAGTATTTTTTAGATAAGTTTCGAACGTGGTATAATGTTTATTTTTACGTTTAAAAGATAAATAAGGTGACAAAAAAGTACCAAAATGCAGGTTTTACCCGTTCACTCCCTAAAAGGGCCGTATTTCAAAAAAGTGCCAGACACCTGTCCGCTTATTTTTCTTAGAATATGTAAGAATAGGAGGCTAAGCGCCCCTGGACCCTGTCCTAAGCACTTTAGTGGAACCTTACACAGCCTATGTCCGTTAGGAGGTTCCATTCTTCATTTTGTTGAAAAAATTCTTAAAATCGGACCGGCAGTTCCGGATTTTACCTCTTACAAACATAGAAACATACAAACTTTTCAGCTTAATAATGTTAGTATAGATAAACATATGTAGATATAATAGAAAAATTTTCTTTGTTTTTATTTTTTGCTTCAGTAAAAATTACCTATGTTTTATATTGTTGTTTTAAAATAAAAAATAAAGGTACCAATAGTTCGTCGTAATAAACATGTATCTTTTACAATATTGCGAACAATTAAAAGAATATTTATATACTTTGTTGCTTCTGCCTTTATACAAATATTAAAACTTGTTGCTCATCAATGTTGTAATCATTATCAACAAAATTTATTTAGCTTTGTTTTTTCACATCTCTTGGATAATTTTATTCTTTTTATTCTCTGATAGCATCCTCTCGCATCAACTAAAGCTGTTTAAATTCCTTATGCAAGACCAAAATCAGCTGTTGTAAAATTCATAAAGTCTTGCATCAGCCAGTTACTATTTGGATTTGCCCCCAAAACTTAATTTATTTACGTAGGTACATATTTCGAAAAAATCTTGCGCGCACAGCAACAGAGTGAAAAAATGTGTGTGTGTATAGTAAAACAATCGTATAGGTTGCGAGCATATACTATTTGTTTTGTTTTTGTAGTCAAAAAATGCTTCAAGGCAACAATTTTAAGAGTAAAATAAAATAACATTCGTAATTTTTCGGTAAATTTAATAGAAATAAATGCGTCTGCTGGTCAAACCCCCCTCAGAAATGATTCCCTTCATATAAGTAGGTACCGACGATGCCAATTTAGCGCGTTTTAGCTTTGCAAAGCGCCTAAGTGTTTAAAAAAAAACGCGATGAATTGACGCATTTTAAGTTAAGTCAATAAAAACGTTTGAATTCAACATTATCTTACTTTTTTGCAAACTAAAATTTTCTAAGAGACATAAACTTTTATCGCTAAAAAATATAAATAAAACTGAAATATTTCCATGGTTTAGAAAATTCTGTTAATGGAAATCCTTTTCATAAGCTGTTTTCACTTGTTATAAACTTATTAAGGTAACAAATTTCTATTAAGACAAAAAAGAAATAAAATGTCACACAACACGCCCAATTCTTTAAAACACATTAATTACGGCATAAGAAATAAAACTCTTGTTGCGAATATTATGATATTCCATTAGATGTGTGTGCAAAATTAAATTTAAATGACACCTATAACAATTCAAATATTACATACAATCGATTTTGTGGTCAAAAATGAATCAGGTGGTTTAACTGAAATTGCGTACATATTTTTTATGGACTACGATCAATCTTAACTCTACTTTTTTAACTTGATTTTATGATATTATAAAGGTCATTATTAATATGTGTATGTAGGATAGAAGTTTAATATTAAAAAAAGACCTGAGCTATTGATTTAATAGTTGACTGTACGTTAGCACGTGCAATTTTATATAATGTTTAAAACATCAAATTATTTATTGATATACCAAAAGAATATATTAAGTTTTGGTATTGTTTTAAGATTCTTACATTTAGCTAAAATTTATATGTATCCACTTGTTGTACCTGAATGAAATTTAAAAACAAATATGTATTTAGTACGTTATATAGTATTGTTTTATTTTTTTCTAATATAGGTAAAGGTACATAGTTTTTTATAAAAATTTAATTTAGCGCTTTAGAAATAATGCTTTTTGGTTATAAATATTTTTCAACGCTAATAGCGCTTTTTAGTTATAAAATGTTGACTACGCTGGTAGGTACTACATACATAAGTTAAAAAGAGAATTTAAATATAAAGAAGCAAAAAATTTTTTATGTGAGTCTTTGGATTTTTATATTTGCGTTTATTTTGTTATTGTTTTGTATCCGTGCAAAATAAACAATGATTTATCAAAAACTAATATTTGCTCAAACACATTGTATATTTCAGTCAACTCATGTCATATAATCATTTGCTTTAACTTGTCAACTCAACTTAATTGCGTATTAAAGATACTGCGTCCTAATTCACACTCTTCAAGTCTAAAGGCCCAACCATAATATGCATAGCCTTGCTTAACCTACTGTCAAAAATTTACAAAAAGTCTCTCATATGTATTTAAAAAAAAAACAAACTAAAAAAACATTTGATTCCGTACGTAATGTGCGATCAGTTTCGCACTTTGCTTTAACAAATGACAATTTCGTAAAACTTAACAAAACGTTTCCTTAAGTTCAATATGGTTTGCTAATATGATTTACATATATTCGCACTTTTGCTGAAGCCAACTTAAGCACATTATGGTTGGGCCTTAAGGCCTGGATCAGAATAAAGTAGTTGTAATAGTAGCTGAAGCTGACAAATGCGCTGTAGCGCAACAAAGTTCAAAATTTCGAACTTTGAGCTTCAACTGCAACGACTACTACAACTACGTATTCTGTTGACACTTCTTTGAAACTGCCGTTTTTAACTTTTCACATCTTGCAGCGCTATTCGTAACGTTGTACTACAGCGTCTATTCTGTTCCCCACTTAAGCCTTCAAGTCTTAAGTTTTTAGGAGAGAGAGGTAAATCAATGGCATTCTCTCCTCTTCTAAAAGCTCAAGACTTGACGGCTAAAACTGAAAGAGTGTGAACCAGCACTAACTGCGTGTTCAATGATATCGAACGAAAATGTTCTTCGTTTAACACACATATAAAACAAAAATAAACTTTTATAATTTAACGAAATTATTGTTCGATATCAATGAAAAGTAAAGTTGCCAGAAATATGAATTTATATAACTTATACTTTTACAGCATTTATCAGTTATTTGCACCCCTGTTATAAGCATTTAACGTTTTCTCCTAAAAACAAATCTCCAAAAGACGTCCAAATTATAAAATGCATGCAACCGATAAATATTTTATCAAAATTTGTCATACTGTTTTCAAAATTCTCATATATGAGAGTTCCAATTATATTTAGGAATTTTGATCGTTTAAATAAATGGTCTAAAACAACGATACCTTAATGGATCCTTAGTGTATTTAACAATATTCGAAAAGGTCTGCGGAAGAGTAACATATAACTTTCGTTAAAGTGTGTTTAAATTGTTTAAAAATTTTTTCAAAAAAGGAAAAACATATAAAACAAGTAAGAGTGATATATTCGGCTGTGCCGAAGACCCCATCATTTCAACATACACACAGTGAGACGTACAAAGAGACATCGTTAAATCAACTTCGCTACTCATAAGGACCCAGAATATACAAACATAAACACTTTGTAGGGCCTAAGATCAATATGGTAGAAATTACAAACTGAATGAGTAAGGATACTTGTTGTGAGGGCTATAAAAATATTTTTTTTTATTAATACATTTTTCCAATCTTCTAAACGGTTGACGCACTTACTATACACTTAGTTTAATGTATGTAAGTAATATACGTTAGACAGTATCAAAATATCAAGTTCTACTGCCATAAAAGAAAATTTTGCCTTAAAACACACTTCAAACTATCATGAATACGACAGCTAGAATATAAAAACAATTTTTACTAAAATGTAAAATTGACAAGTTTAACTGCTATAAAGTACATACATACATATATTCAACTTGTGTATAATCGAGAGCTGCCATATTAGCGTTTCCCTCTAGATTTAGTCGTTTATTTTTTATTTGGTGGATTCATTAAGCTCATGAGAATTCAAATTTAGGGAATGTACAATTTTGTAGCTTAGTATAGTAAACAATTTTACTACTGATCAATTTGAAGATTTGAAATGCTCAAACTTTTCAATTCCAACAAAGCTAATGAAGAAGACTTACTGAGCGGCCTCAAGCGTTTTTTTTTAATGAAAGTTCTTTTGTCAATACATTTTAAGCAAAACAAACGGACAAAGCGATCTGCCAAGTAAGATTATCCAACAGGGTGATGTTCAATTCGCGTTCTAAAGGTTTGTGTAGTATAAACCAAGGCGAATTGAATACCTTATGACCTTATCGCTACAACAACAAAAACACGCAAATTGCGTGGTACATCTTTACCAAACTGCCAAAACACAAAGGCAATATGAAAAAAGTGTAACAGTGTTCTTTTGAAAAGAATTTCTATTTATGCAAAATTTTATTTGATAATTTTCTCTTTTCGCTATTATTCATTTTTATTCGAATAGCTAATTTGCCTTTGCAGAGTATACTCTGCATGAAAATGAAAATCTTTGACATAAAAGGAAAGCTTGCCGCCATTATTAAGGCAGCTCATTTAGCAATTATTGATATTTTTAAAAAGCTAAGTCAAATGTATGCACTAGTGTATGTATTATATAAAATATACTGCTATCGTCCATAAATAAGTTCTTAAATAGACCTTAAAATATTTATGGTTCGGATAAAACAAATATTTTTAAAAATTAATGTATAAATATTTATTACACAACAAAATATTTTTTTGGGGTTCTCGTTTTTGATAGGTAAATTTATTAGTACCTGAATAAATATTTAAGAAAGCTAATCTACCTAATATGGAATTATTATCAAAATTTTTTCATTTAGGGGTTTTTAAGGTCGAATTTGGGGGTTATTAATTTTCAGGGGGTATAGAACAAATGACTCTCACCCCTCTAAGTGTGTACTCTCACCTCTCTAAGTGCTGGTTCAAGCTCTTCAAGTTTTAGTCTTAAAGTGTTGAGCTTTTAAGACGGGGGGGGGGGGGGAGAAATGGCAGTCTCTTTTCCCTTCGCTCCTAAGACTTCACGGCTAAAACTTCAAGAGTGTGAACCAGAGTGGACAGAGGTATTAAAAGGGGTGCACAAGCGATTGCACTCTTCGATTTGTTTTGCTCATTCATTCTTAGTTTTAAACATGAAGTTAGCTGCAAGCCAATGTATACACAAAAAAGTTGTAAAGACAAAAATCGCACAATGTAAACATAAGACCAACTTCAAAGAAGAATCGACAATAATCGCAACGATGAAAATCGTATAATGTAAATGGGCACGTATTCTTTAACTTATGCAATGTTGCCAGATGAAGAAAATGTTCTCTTAATTTAAATGTAGCAACATTTTAAATAGTTAACTTGAGGGTTACACGATCCAGTTTTGTCCATCAAGTTTTAATACACTTACACTTTTTTACCATTACATTTAAAAATTGAAGCGAACTTGCCTTTAAAATTCTCTTTCAAGTGAGTGTATCAATTTACGTTCAAGAAACCAGCTGATTACAAGTTTGGTGAGAAAATGTTTCGTTTGTCTTTATAAATTGTTCTCTTGATGACATCTTGAAAGTAAATTGCTTCAAAATTGCGTGCAGCCTACGTCACAGCATTCAATTTTTGGAAATTTCGACAAACTGTATATGTAAAAGACTATCAAGAACAACTTGATCGTTTGGTCGCAGTGTAATATAAGGAAGTACAGTTGAACCTCGATTATCTGGCTCGCACTGGACCGGACTATGGACGCATAATCGAAAAACACGGTTAATACATATAGTATGAAAACACAAATAATTTCATATTTTTTAACTTTAAATGTTCGTCTACATTTCACAAAGGTATTTTAAGTTAATAAGTTCTACATATCGCGCTTGACCAACAAGAGGGTATTAACTCGACATTTGAAAATTTTCAGTTTATACAAAACACTTTTTAATTTAACATCAAAAGCATATGAAAAAGAATTTTTAAACCAACCGTTTCTTTACATAAAAGTAGACAAAATAGCACGATATTTTTAGAGTGACTAGGTGTGAATATAACGTGACGATAATTTCCAAAAAGTGAAAATATAAAAAGTTGGTTTAATACACTCTTTCTGATCAAGTGCGATATGTATTTATTTGTATGTAATATAGCATGAGTGCATATTTAACAAAAAATAGGAATCACCGAATTTGAATTATGCTAATGTGTATTTGATTGGAAGAGAAAACAAACTTATGTTTGTTGCACGGATAATAAAAGTAAACAACTGTTAATAGAGGTATAAAAAAAGGAGCACAAGTAATAGGGGTAAAATGAAGGATACTAGAGGTTGTTGAAGAGAGCGAGCAGCATTCCTGTTAATAGATGTAGCCGGCTAATAGAGGCAAGGATAACCGAGGTTCAACTATACATAAAATTAAATAAATTTTTTAGAGAATGAAATTACTCGTACAATTTTATACTAAATTAATATTTTGCTATTTAGCGATTTTTTCTTCTGAAGTATGGCATCTCTATATTGCTCTTTTTCCCACTTATTGTACAGGGTTGTAAATGCGGCATTTGAATACGGCTGCTACGTCAATACACTTAAAAACAACAACAAACAAAAAAGCAACGATTTAACAAAAAGAAGAAACATTAAAAGAAATTTATGAACGAGCAGTGTCTGAATCAGAAAAGTTAGTTTATTTGTAAACTTAATTGATAAGACAAGCGTTCGAATAAAATTTTCACGGTATTACAGTAAAATTTAAATTAAATTTAAAAAAAAAAATAAAAACAAAATTGTTAAAATCAGCTGTCAGATTAAAAAGAGAAGCAAATGTAAAATAAATAAAAAGAGAATTTCATCATTTTAGTGTGTATGTTGACTTTCTTTGTGTGAATTTTGTGCAAATAATATAACTAATTGATAAAATTAAATCATCTAAAATTAAAAAAATTAACAAATCTCTAAATCTTTACAAATTTAAACTAATGGCTTTTTTTGTACAATATAAAGACTGTATATTTATAGGACTTTATTAAAATTATTTAATTTTGTGGTGAAAATATAAAACAAGCAAGCAAAAAATCAGTGAGAAGATTGAAAAAAGGAAAAATTGTATTCTATTTCGACAAATACTGCGATAGACGCATTTTAATTTTAGTGAAAAATAAATTATACTTTAAGGCGTTTTTATTACCACACGTGCCAATTACAATATACATAAATCACGTTTTTTTAAAACCAAAAGAAAAGGAACATTAAAACGTTGTTTTTTATTATGTTGGCTGTTTTTGCTGCTTCTTTGTTGGCAAGAGCAAATAACACAACATATACTCCAACTTGTTTATATACTTGCTGCCGATCAAGTATCTCACAAATAAACTTGCATCGCGAAACTACTGCGACTGCTATGCAACATTTACATTGTATACGAAAAACTCTAAAACAATCGCAATTATTTTGTTTAAAACGCATGTGCTTATGTCGCTGGCATCATTGTCTCAGAAACATTTTACACACGACCTGCAACTTTTGCTTCATAAAACGAATGTTTATGTTATTGAGTTTTTATAATTTAAATAAAATTGTAAAAACAAATATTTCTATTAAACGTATTAAACGCCTCGAAAAAAACAATAATAAAAGTCGTGTAACACGTCGTGGTAGCGGTATATCAATGAAATTGTATCTTGCGTCATCAATGTTTAACAACAATACGATGTGCGGTAAGTTTGAATATATGTACATAACTACAATATTTTAAATCTATTGTATAAATACATAGATACAAAAATGCAATTTTGTGAATCATCTTAACAAATGGAAAGTTTTGTGTTTACTTATTATTGGGCCACGTGGTGCTGCCAATAAGTGCAATTATGGGTTAAATACATGCGATGATTAATAGCACAGTTTTGGTATAAAAATAGTTAGCTTAACATATTTCGAATGAAATGAGCTTTATTTCTTTGTAATCGGTGCACAACTTTTGATTTTATTCACAATTAACTAAGGCAATTAAATTGATGAAAATCGCGATTTCCATACAAAAATAACATTTTTAATATGTTAGTGCCTACTGCTGTTCTATTTACATATGTAAAAAGTGTGTTATAGTTATTGTTTTTATGCCACGAATTTCAGATATGAAAGCTGATTTTTTCTATCTTCTATACTTTTTAATATATCAATAAAAAAGGATTTTAATGAAATATAAAATATGTAATACACAAATATTATAATGTCATTACAACTCATCGAAAATTTTTCTTTTATAAGGTGTTCTTAAATGATATTGTTTAGTGGGCTTATTTTTAATTATCCAGCAATAGTCCGCCATCATATGGGTATCCCAGTCGCTCCTCTATACTACGAATATCTTGAAACGTTCACCTTGTTCTTTACTGAAGTCTCCAAGATTTTCAGGGAAACAAACCAAATGGCTGTGTAGGTAGTGTACCTTAATGCTCATATTACAACCAAACTGCTGGAAATACGACGACATGTTATCCACGTGGCCCGAATAGTGCTCATCCTTTTTGTTTCGCAGGAAATTGTGCACTATCCAAACAAATTCATTCCAAGCACTTCTTTCAATATCTGTCATGGAACAACTAAAGGTTTCATCATTGATTAACCTTCTTATTTTAGGGTCATCAAAAATGCCAGCTTTCAGTTTCTCCCTACTCAAATTTTGGATCTTTCTGCTGAGATATCTAAAAACAAGCACCGTCCTTGTTGAGAGCTTTGACAATTGTTTCATAAGCCCTAGCTTGATATGGAGTGGTGGCAGTATTATGTGAGCCCTAGGCACAAGTGATTGATAAACTATATTCTGGTTTCCTGGAACCATAGTTTTCCTCGAAGGCCAGTCTTTTATATTCCAGTGTTCAGATCTGGCTCTGTTTTCCCATAAACAAATAAAACACAGATGTTTTGTGTAGCCTCCTTGTTGACCTAGTAGAAAATTCACCATTTTCAGATCCACACAAATTAGCCACCGGTGTTCATGCTACTTCATTTTATTCATAATCGAGGCAATAGTAGAATATTCTTCTCTAACTTTAGAGTGCAATCGGCAACGAAGACAATTTATTACCGTTATGCAGAAGTACACGCTTAAGACTGCGTTTAGAAGAATCTATAAAAAGTCGTTAGTCTTTTGGACTAATCCCATCGCTGTTACTAAACCAGAAACATCACAACATTTTTTTTTCGTGGACCTGTGGACTTTTATTTTTTTGTCGTTATTCACTTTTAAAAACATGTTTAATGAAAAGAAGTGGTAATGAAAAGTACTTTGTACTTTTTTAGTACCTAGAAAAAGTTCTATCCAAAATGTTACTGACAGGTACTTATGAATGGGCCCATCTGCTAAGGAGGCATATGTACCTGTTTCAACCTCTTAAAACCAAGGTTCATTGAAATTCGTTTCAAATTTTTCACAACTTTCATAAATGTAGGCGGAATTTACAGGTAATCAACGGAGAACCACACATCAATAGAAAAAGTGCACTTTCCCTTTAATTGTCTGTGAACTGACTAGGTGTCAGAAAGGAACAAGAACAGCAATTCATCGCCCACGTACATTTAATGGCGTTTATTAACTTGCTACAACATCATATAAATGAAATAACATTTTGTTTATTACTTAATTTATTTTTAAATCGGAGAATCATAAAAAAGTCACTTCACCTAATTGTCAATAAAAGCGAAACGTGTTTATCGATCTATGTCTCATTATGTACAAAATTACTCTTCCTGTTTTTAGGAGTTGTTCTTGTAAAGATAACACTGTGCAAGAAATTGACACTTTTTTTCGTGACAAACTGGGCACCTGGCGTTTTAACATAATTCGGGTACGCTGAATCCAGTCGTGCCCGCGGTTTTTTAAGATTAGCTCTGGTTTTCGAGATATACCGTTATTTCAAAAATGGAGGAGGTTGCACAACATATGTTCGCGTAACTCAAAAACGCTTTAGCTTATTAAAACTTAAAAAACCGAAATTCCGCAATAAAATTTCCTTTAAGAAAGTTAAAACTTCTTTCTAATATCCGCAGTCGTTTTAGAAATATAACTTTTTTTTTGGAAAAAAAAATAATTTTTTTAACAAAATTTCGAAATTTTGGTTTTTTAAAAATTCAAATGTAGCTATGCTTCTAATTTTTTGCGGACGCATAAAAAACGAAATTCCAAACAAAACAAGCCATAAATGATTAAAATCTGTTTGCAACTTCTGATTTTATTCACAAAAGTTGCGGAATTTCGGTTTTTTTAAGTTTTTTCAATAAGCTAAAGCGTTTTTGAGTTACGCGAACATATGTTGTGCAACCTCCTCCATTTTTGAAATAACGGTATATCTCGAAAACCAGAGCCAATCTTAAAAAACCGCGGGCACCACTGGATTCAGCGTACCCGAATTATGTTAAAACGCCAGGTGCTTGGCTTGTCTGTTTCTTCAACTAGCATAGTGTAATTGGTACTCAAAGTATCAAGTATACAAAAAAGAATACACATTATTATGAGCTTGCTTTACAGGCTCGTTTTCTAAATTTGTTCAATTTTAAATCCACATCATTTCGATTTATAGAACATCCCGTTTGTTTAACTTTCTAATGGTTTGGATTTTTCATGATTTTTAAAAATAAAAAATTTTAATTTTTTTTTACGTAAACAAACATTTATTACTCAGACATTTTTTTTTGATTTGCAAAAATTTGATTGTTTTTCAAAGCTAACAATTGCATCTTAATAAAAAAGAAGAATTTTGACTTTCGCTTAAGTTATGATTTTTTGAATTTTAATTTTTGGAAAAAAGTCAAAAATTCGATTAGGTAAGAGGTAAGATATTTGTTATCTTCACTTTTTTAAATATGAATTTGACTAGGTACCTGCCCCTAAAGACCACCACATTCTTGCAATATACATACATATTTTTATATTAACTTGAATTACCAAATAAAAGTAAATCTTTATTAAATATAATGATTTATATGGCATTGCTTTATGTTATTAAAATCTATTGTGGGTGTCAGTAATATTGCAATTGAAGATAACATGAATATTTTTGTGTCCTTTTTTCTAAAACTTAATTTTTATTGTTTTGTGTAATTTACTGCTCGTCTTTTTTATTTTAGCTAAACTGTACAACAATACACAAAAACAATTAACAAATACATCATTTTGTTTACATTTTAAATGATGTAAAGCGAAATGTGCCTGCTCATCGTGTGCAAAATAAATAGCCATATTGAAAATTCGCCATATTAAATGTGATCTGATTGTCACGTTAGTTTTGCAAAATTAAAACAACTCAGTCACAATTTTTTTTTTATAACAATTTTGTAATGTTATTGTTTAATTCATTTTCTAATGAAATCATAGTGAAAACGATCTTTAAGGGAAAAACGGTACCAAGAAGTACCGGTTGCCAAAAAATAAATAATAATAAATTTGTACACAAATACACGATATAATATAGGTATGTATGTATTAGTTTTTGTTGTGACTGGGAACGATTATCATGTAAAAGTATTACCATCTTTTTGGTAGTAAAAACCCCAGAAAAGCAATAACATATCTTTATATTGATTTTATAATTCTTTAATAATTTTAATATATAAAATTTGCTTCCGAAACACTAATCTGGCCAACTTTCAATACCGAATAATTTTGTGGAATAAAACTTAGGTCAAAGCCATTATTCTTAATGGACATTTTGCTTGAGGACTTCGAGTTGTAATGGACTAATATAGCATATTTACTAAATACTCGTACACAGAAAAATTCAATGTCAAAACGTCGAAAACAAGGTTGATTTTACATTTTTCGGTAGTGATTTTGCTTCATAGTTACTTCATGTTAACTTAACATGATATAAAAATAACTTGTGTACAAAATGTTTTTCCTTAAAAATAACTATAATTCATGTTAATTTAACACTTAAGTGAAGGTAGAGCAAATTGACATTGATATTGAAATAACACTACGATTCACGTTGAATGAAAGTGATTTCAAATTCCAAAGACATGAATTTGAATATTTGATTCTACATGAAATTGGATTAAGTGTGAAATAACAATGAGAAGCTACAGAGACAACATATGTATTATTTAATTCTATACAAAAAAAAAATTTTGCAGCTAAATAAAATATTGTAATGCTTAATTCAGCTGAAAAAATGCCAAAATGGCCACACTGTTCAGAATGTCTGTCTTTATTGGTGAAAGAGAATAATAGCAAGGGGTTCATACAGCTGTGTTAAAAAGGAAGTGTTGTGCAATGAAACACAAAGTTTAAGTTTGTAAGAAGAAGTCGTACATTTTTTATTCGGTGTTTTTATTATAAAATTTTCTTATTCATTTTTTTTGGTAATGATTAGAAAATTCTTTATATCATTTATACTTAAGAAACAGAAAAAATTAAAAGTAAAGAAAAATTTGCAATTTTGTAAGGAAAGGATGATTCTTTCTAATATTTTGTTAAATAATCTAAATTTTTAATGACGGTGGCAGATTTGCAATGCTCAAAATATGCTTACATTTACTGTTTGTAGTTTATTTTAAAAGTTTTCCGGTAAGTTTAAATTAAGCCAAAATATAGTCATTTTAGTACGAAAATTAATTTATAACTTTTTAGGCACGTTGTTTAAAAAAAAAAAAAACAAAAGCGAAACAAAAGTTAAAATCAGTAATTAGTGAGTAATTTTGAAACATTTAAAAATAAACTGATTTTTAGTCTAATTTAAAAGAAAAATGAGTTGACCGGGTTTTAAATGAATTTTCATTTGTTTTATATTTAATTTTACGTTGAATTTACCTATATAATATTTTGAATGATAGAGTCAATAAGGTCCTGCCATCGCTTTAACCGGTTTTGCTTCCATGTATATTGAACTATGCTACGTAAATCGTTTGAATTTGTTAAGCAAAATTTTTTGCCCACAGATCTGCGAGAGGGTAAAGGTCAGCAGACTGGGCAAGCCACGACAAAACCTCAACGCTATTGTGCCGGAACCACTTATTTGCCAATTTACTGGTGTATTGCACGAGATTATCTTATCGAAATATCTATTTTAGTGACATATTCTATCTACTACATAACCACCCTTATCAATTATTTCTTTTATTTCATGTATTGAACCAACTCCACTAAAATTCCTAAAATTTTAACTTGAATTTTTATGTATTCAAAAAAATTTCTTATGAAAGTTTTTGTAAGTGTGTCAAAATTTTGTGCGATATTTTACAGTTTTAATAATAAACGAAACGCACACAAGTTTTTTATTTATTGCAATTATGCTAACTTTCTCACGTATTTAAAGAAACCACGATAACAAAAATTGGCATCACTTACACTCAGTCTTCAACAGATATAAAATGATGTTAAAAATTACATTAAATCGTCAAAAATTTGTTTAAATATACAGAGAAATATACAACTTCCATAATTTGGCAACCCTTACTAACGTATTGCATGTATGTATCCACTAGATACAAACTTTTACCCATTATAATTACATATGATCACACTTATTGAAGGGGATTTTTTCAGTTTTCCCCACGAATTTTTGTAAAAGAGCTGTAGAGACGCAAAGTGAGCAATAATACAAGAATCGTTTTGTCTATTTTTTAATATTTGCTGTACATTCAATATCTACAATAAATTGTAAACTTGTTGATGACTCATTCATAAAAATTTTTTTTTAACTTAGTTTCTTAAGTTTAACGAACATTAACTCTTCTTTTTTCATACTAAAAACGTATAGGAAAAAAAGAGATACAAGAGAATAACCACAACAAAAGATAAGATAAATACAAAAAAAAAAAAAAAAATACAAAAAAACAATAATAATAAATACACATTGCAAAAGCTTCGACAATTCCAAGAATTGGTTGAGTGTGTTAAAAAAGTTTTGTTGTATTACAGAGGGTTTACAGATACAATCATATTTTTACATATTATTTATAAATGTATGTATGTATATGGAATTCCCCCTATTATGAACTTGTATAACTGTAAAGCTTTATTAAACACACTATTCCCCTGGCAAAGGGAAATTTAGTGCATGTAGATGTCGCTACAAGCAGTTTATTCTTATTTTTATACTATTTACCAGACAATAAATAATGTACGTACTTTATGATACCTTAATACCTACCGTCCCAGCAATTTTTTTTTAAGATTTGGAAGTATAAATACGTATACTGCATTCCAGCCGCTTGCTTTTTCGCTTAAAAAAAATTACTGCCGTACAGTAAGGCTGTAAGATAAGGCATAGAATCCTACAACTTTTAAATGATAAATACTAGAAAAGAACCGCTGTACATTCTTTTTTCAAATTTCTGCTGCTTCAGATCTCTAAAGCTTTTACGCGAAGAATGCCAAACAAAAATCATGGAAGTTTTCAAAGAAATGTACCGATACCCATATATCGGCGAAACTTCAGATTTGCCGATGTATCGGTGTCGAAACTTTAAATTTCAAAGCTTATTTTTGCATAATAACTAAATCAAAACAGAATAATGAAATTGTTTCTTTAAATCCTTAGCCGTTTTGTAGTAGTGAAATATTTACCATTGCCAAATCTTGTATGTATTTGTACGTTTTAAGATTTTTCTGCATCTTTTCATTAATGTTTTTTTTTTCCTTATGCTAATCCCGCAAAGCTCTACACATGCCTGCAGGAACCCGCCATCCCCGCACTGATATAGTCTACTACCAACTAGCCTACTAGGGCACCCATTTTTCTGCAAATTTTAGGTCACTTCGAATAGGCTACAGAATCCATAAGCAAAGCCACTGCTGCATTGTCTGACGATATTCCCCTAGTTAAAAGTTTTCGAACATTATTAGAAAATTTAATAAATGAATAAACGAAGATAGAGAATAGCTCAGAGTTCCAAAAATTTGCGATTAACTTAGCACTAGCTCTGAATGAAAGATGTGAAGGCTTCGAGAATAATAACACCTATTGTTTATTTACAGTTCTTGACCCTCGATACAAAGCTTGGATATTTTTAAGACAATAGACTTCAATTAATTGAAAAACGATACTTAACATGACTTAGCATTTGAGCAAAAAGTTCTGATAAGTCTACGTGAATTAGCCTTTGAAGCGTTTGTAAAAAAAATTATAAGAGAATCCGATTAGGATAAGCCTCCGTCCAGTCTAAGCTTTGGCTCTGCTAAAGAAGCAGTCGAAATCTTCTATCTCCACAAAAGTTAGAATACTTTGTTTTTTAAACAAAAATCTTTTTGAATAAATAGAATGAGAATTATTTCTCTTTTATTAGTTATTTAATTATGTAAACAAAAAGTGAGTTCCACAAGATCTCGGGCAAGTTCAGACTAATGAGAGTAACATTAAAATTACTCTCTAAATTTGCCAAAGTTACCCAAAATTGTTGGAACGCAAAAAACCATTTTTGAAATACTAGTGATGCTTACTTTTAAAGTTAATATCCATTTAATTGATTTTAGACGCTTAAAAGTCATTATATTATAAAAACAAACATTTGCATCATTGTCATTTTTTACATATTTTTAATATATTTTTTTATTAAAACTAACCTTTTTTTACTTGGAGATTTTTTTGATAAATTTATCAGTTTCATATGTAAACAAAAAACATCTGGGGGCTAATTCTAGCATTCGCTGTCGAAAACTTTTTCGATTTGAAAGCAACATTTTTTCTAATACATTCAGTCGATACTGAACGAATAAAAATTATTTTTTCAATGCTGTTACACTTATAAATATAATTTCGATTCGTTAAGTATCGACTGAAAGAATTGGAAATAATATAGCTTTCGAATACAAAAAGTATTCGTGCACGACCGCAGGAATTAGCCCCCTGAATGTTTAATTCTTGTCCGAAGAACTTACCCAAAGAAAAAGTTTGTGCATATTTGTTCGCAAAGATTTTTTGCGATATACATAGCTTTATTATTTTAACCATTTAACACTATTTGTAAATGTAAATAAGTTTTGGGTATATAAAATGTATATTACATTTTTGTAGTCGTATACGACTAATTTCATAACATTATCCATTTAATTACGATTTTAGGTGTTTTTGCGACCGATTATGTACGGAGGTACAGATTCATTCTTTGTGCCGAAAATTATTTAGATTTTATTATATTATTTAGTTTGCCTTTATCTGATCTTAGGATGGGGGTTTATATGAAGCCTACACTGAAGAAACAAAACAATCCATCGGTACTTAAATCAAGAATTTCTAAGTTTAATTTCGATTCCTACTTGAAATAATCCGAAAGTGAAATTAGTTTTTAACCGACCTAAACACGCCCCAGAGAAACAGAGATAGCGAGAATATTATTATTTACTTAACCGTTACACACATGTTTGTCCCACTTTGTTCCGCCCTTTGTTTGCAGAAGAACTCTCAACTACGAGACACCGGCAGCATGCCTGATATAGTTTTGGTAAAAATTCTACTTTGAAAATTTGATGTATTTAACTAAATTATTTTTACAAATAGAATATAGGAATTATTGCTTCTCATTTTACTTTTTAGGCATGAATGTAATCTGTATTTTTCTTCTTGTAGTGGTGTTGTTGTTTTTTTCACAAAAAAATCAAATCGTTTTTAATTTCATTTGTAGTGTTGTTGTTGTTTCTACAACAAACTTCTACAAACACATGCGTATGCACCAGTTCGCCATTGCCAATCCATGTGTAATTAAACATATTGCGTGTAATTGTTACTTGCATGTGAAGCCAAGTTATTTATAAATTAGCCAGACGAATTTTGGCAAAAAGGTTTTATTTACATCCGAGACCAAGTTTTGCATATTTCGTGTAAGGGGTAATCAGCTTGTGTGGAGAAACAAGAAAAACCGCTTGAACCTAAGGATTTTAGTGACTCTGTAAAACATCCCTGGCAAAAGCAATTCGCTTCTGACGATTTACAAGTGACACCCGAGGCCTTTTACGTGCCAAGGAGTCGGAAACTTGGGTCTGTCTACTTCTAAAATGGATACTGAAGTATATATTGTTATACGGCTCATAATACGATGCTTCGGCTACTCTATAATGTCCCACAACAGCTCAAAACCCCACCGCAGTCTCCATTCATAAGTCCCACAGAACATTTTTAGGTTTTATTGGATCGTTTTATCCCAAACAAACATTAAAAATTCGATAATTAAATAATGGAACAAAATTTCCGTTCAAGAGACGTCGAAGGTAGTCGATTCTATGAAAAAGCGTTTAGCGGAGGTTCTCTAACGAAAAGAATTTTAACTTGATATTAATTTTTTTTTTTTAATTAAAAATTTTAAACAAAAAGCATTACAAAAAATGTTTGTACGCAGACTTTTGCATATGCCTTTTTGAATAGGCTGTTAGTTTCCTTTGTAGTTATGAACTATCGTACAAATATTTTTAGAACTAATCCTAATAAACAAATAAAATTAATTTTTTTTATAGATTTACACAAAAAGTTTTTACTTTTTTCGTTCTGAAAAATATATCAATGGCTTTTACGCCGACTTTTTTTGCCTAGTGCATGTGTAATTTTACTTTCAGGTCAACTTTTTAATTTATTTTTGACAGTCAAGATTTTTTTTCGAACATTTAAGTTTTTGTAATTTTTTTCAGTTTCAGTTTGTTTTTAACACCCTGACTTTTTTCACTTTCTATCTCTACGAGCTTTGGCAGTATAGTATTACTGGCAAAGTCTGGGTTTACACTACGACAGTTTTCATTCCGAAAATATGAGTTTATTTGTGAGAGAGGAGAGAAGAAAAGCATGTTTAACATAAATTCAAATTTAATTTTAATTTCTTTGACATTTGTTTTTGTTCTATAAAATAAAAAAAATCTGAACATTCTTGAGATTTTAGAATTTAAGAAGAAAGTTCCGATTGTTTTATTACAGAAAAAATAAATTTTAGATAAAAAAATTGTGCCAATTATTTTGTTTATATTGCACGAATTATTTAGGTTTGACTCAAACATGACCACTCACAGCAAATTTATGTTGCTTAGGCTTGTACAAAAAACACTTGTGCTGTTCTTCCGCGTAATTTTCCTACAAATGTGTAATTTGATACACACTCATGTGTAATTTCCGAATTCTTCGTTGGCAATACTAGTATGCACGCATATTAATTTTCGAAAGTTATCCCATTTTAGAATGTTGTTTGTACTTTTTAGTGTTATTCGTAGCACAACATTTGTTTATGATGTAGTAGCTATCCTAAAAGAAACTGTCGCCAAATTGTATATCAATACCAACATTTATAAGGAATTTATGGCATGAAAAGCTATTTCCGGAAGTAGTATTTGTATGGAAGCTATAATCAAATAAAATCAAATTCCAATAAAATTTGGTAAGATGATTTTGATTGCAAAAGAATTAGTGCGGACCAAATTTAATCTAAATACCAACATAATTAAATTTTAACATAATTGATATCAAATTTAATGGCAGTATTGTTTCTTGTTAGCAGTTTATGCGTATTTGGACCAAAACAAAAACCACTCGGGAAAAATTAAAATTTTTCTCCCCACAACACCATACATCAGCATAAACGCATAAAGTGTGTGCTGATCTATATAACGCATAAAAAATAGATCTAACGATGTCTGCCGTCCGTGTGGCTGGCTCGTTGGCTCACTGGCTGGGTGGTTCTCTAGCCATGTAAAACTTGTGGGCAAAGTGTAGGTCGCAAATTTAAAGATAATTTCATGAAATTTGATACATGTGGCCATATGGACGAAGCCTATTGAAAATTTTAAGAATCGGTCCATGATTTATCATGGCCCCCATACAAACTTCTTTCCGGAATAGACCTACATTATTATGTTGGTACTAAGATTAAATTTGATTCAAAAATATTTTATTGCAACATAAATAATCTCACGTGATTTTTTTAAATCGGTGCATATTTGACCAAAGCTGCCATACAAATACCTCTCCCGAAAATTGCTTTAAATGCTAGAACTTTCTTATATATGCTGGTATCGATATACGATTCGTTTTTTGGCCGGACTGTTCGTATGTGGAATAACCTTCCTGCTGAAGTCTTCCCTCTCACATTCAACATGAATAAATTCAAGTCGAATGTTCACAAGTACTACTCCCTCTTTCCTCCTTCCCATAACCTATTTTCCTAGTTCCAACACAATGCAACGCATTAGTAGAAATCATCCCCTGAGTGCTGGTCCTAACCAAAAAAAAAAAAAAATTAAGCGAAGATAACTGTTATAATTGCTACTATATCATGGCAAAATGTTGTATTGGTAGGTCCAGAACTGACCTCAGGTCCCATATAAACCTCCTTTCTAAAATCGCTTAAAAATTTCATAAAAATGCTTATATCTAGATAGCACAAAGAAATTTCATATGAATTTTAACTTTACATCATAATTTTATTTTGCTGGGTACGCTCTCGAAAAATTGTCTAAATATACTGTGGTGAAGAGTATGAAATGGTCGGGCTTGTCCGACCATACTTTCTTACTTGTTTTCTACTGAATAAGATGCGATTTGCCATAAAATCACTAATGCAATAAAATTGTTCGATGCGGGCGTAAATCGGTTAAGGTATTTTCTTCGGAAATGGGCTTCTTATGGCAACTGTTGTAAATTATAGACCGATTATGACAAAAATGTTCAGCCTAATTGCTAATCATTTGAAAATAATTTGAGCTATATTTCATGACAATATTCTTTTTTAAATTTTTTCACTAGACTTAAATTATATCAGCGGGATACTTGTTAATATGAATACATAAATCTTAATTCTACATTGTAAATATTAAATAAACAAAATAAAGTAATATGGAAAAAGGTATAAATGGGTTTTCGATTGACGTTTTTTTTTAAATACCAAAAAAATGTTCAGCGAAATTATTCTTTTTTTGTTGAGACTCTCGGAATCGGCTAAAGGCAATATTTCTTGGTACACAAATTGACAAGCCATACTCTCATTCAACACTTCTGTTGGAGCAGGGTATAAAATGTCTGAATTAACTTCATTCATCCCTGATAAAAATTGTAAACACAATAATACAATAATAAATCATGTCAAAGACCTTCAACTTCTAAAGACTTTAAAACAAACGAACTTCAAAACAAAGAAGACAGTATATTTTCTATTTTAAAAGATGGGATTTTTTCATTTTATTTCTGAAATAAACAAATTGGTCAGAGCTTTAAAAAGTACCTAACAGATACCAACATCCACAAGTGCCATACAAAATAATTATAATGTTTATATGTGTGTGTGTAAAAAAGCTTTCAAACACACACACACAACCAAATCGAATGACTGTGCATAACATTTTTATAGAAAAATGAATTTCACAACGAAACTTTGCTGCTGACAAAAGTACGCGATTTGCCGTTTGTCTTAAATTCGCATTCGGGCGACACTAAAGTGTTTTTCAATTAATTTTTAAAATTTTTACAACACTCAAAGAAGAAAATATCCGAAGTTGAGTGAATTTTTTTTAAAAATATGTGAATTTGTTAAACAAATTCTAAATTTTAAAAGTAATTAAACATTTAAAGTATTTGAAAGAGGTGCATAATATACTTAATATAAAGTGAAAAGTTTTACAAAAGAAAATTTCAAGAAGTTATTGAAACGTAGACAAACGTTTATATAGTATAGACCAATTACATACATTTTTTGTTGCTAAAAACAAAACCACGCAATTTTTAAAGGTCGAAGTTTATTTTTGTTACAAAAAAGGCGTTAAGAGAGGACTTTTTCCAGCAATTTCCTGAAACCGCGATCGTTTAGTTTAGTTTTTTTATTTTTTTCTACGGGGGTTTATAAAAACCCAATTGCTTCAAGAGTGATTGGAAAATTATATAATTGTAAGTACATCTACTAAATTATTATTTTTTATTATCGTTTAAGTTAAAAAAGTTCCATATGGATTTATTTTAATTTTACTGTGTGAGATCATATACTATGTATGTATGTAATAGATGTGTATGTACATACATATACCTACATGGATTTAATTTTTTTGTGACGTTTTTATTTTTTTAATTAATGGATACATACAAATGTTCGTTAAATATTGTTTTCGGATTTTTTTAAAAAACAATTCGTATAATTTGATTTGTTTAGTTTTTTTCCTTTATTTTTTTTGTATTGTGTTCGTACATATACAACTTGTTCTATACAATAAACACTTGACGCCATTTTGGCCGGCTGCCATATTGTCATGTTTGCATTTTAAAATAATAATAATGAAATACCTACATACGATGTATTTGTAGAATTGTTATTGCTTTATTTTAATTTTTTGTTTTTCCAATTTGTTTAAATAAGCAATTTTTTAGTAGTTATACATACAAACGGTTTTTTATTTTAGAAAGCCAAAACTGTAATTATCTGTAATTACATACCTACTTAATGATGATGTTTTTTATTTAATTTGGAAAAACCTTTTAAGCTTTTTTCGTATAATTACAATTTATATAAAATTTTATTTAAATATTTTTATAAAAAGCTTTTCAAATAAACGAAGATCTTGCATATAAAAAAATAATATAATTTACATTTATCAATATAAATTTTAAATGTTATCAAGTTAACTAACACAATGAATGCATGAAACATACATATAAACAAACACACATATGTATGTATGTCTGACTGTATTTCAATCAATAGATTATATGTATTCGATTTACTTATTAAACTATTTCTTAATAATTAAATATTTTTTGATGATCTTTAAACAAAGTTAGTGTTAAAAGAAAAGTTTTTTAATAATTAAAACAAAAAAAATTTGTTTTCTTAATATTGTTTTATCATATCAAATAGCTTTTACTATTTCACCATAATTACACTGTTCTACGTTAAAAAAAAAGCTTATAACTTAGAGCAGTTTTTTTAAATAGAACAAATTTGAAATTATTTGAAACATTTAGAAATATCCCGATTTAAAAAATTTGGATATTTTTAGAGAAAAGAAATATCCTGATTTAAAACAACATATATTTAATTTTTACTAATATTTTCATTAATTAATTTTTAGCGAAATCTTAACAAATAACGGCAAGGAGAAAAAGGCAAAAAAAACTAAGATTAACAAATAAGATTAAAAAAAAAAGAAAAGGAACTTCAGATTTTTGTTTTCAAGAAATTGATTTTATATATTAATATAATATAATATGAAATAAATAGGTGAAACTTTAACACTTAAAAGCCAGATTTTCCAAATTTAATTTAAAAAGGTATTACTGTGTTTATTTTATTCACCAGATAAGGGAAATAATAATAAAAAAAAATAAAATAAATTTATTTATTTGCAAAAAAAAAGCAAGTATCAGTTTTGATATTATTAATATTTTTTTACATATTTTTTTAATATTAAAAAATTTTATAATTGCAAGTGCACAATTCGATTTAAAGTCCGGTTTCAAATTCGAAACTTAATAATTAATTATTAATCCTCTTGCTGTTGTTTGTTAATTAGGATATATTTACATCGATTTAGTAAAAAAAATAGCTTACAACCAAAAATACAACAAATCTTTTTTTTATGGTTAAAAGTCACAAAATAAGCATTTTTCACAATGTCGAAACAGATCATTGACAGACTATATGTTTGTACATTTGTATATTTACAATTCATTAGCGTTAGGCAAGAAGGTCTTAAGTGAGGATCTGTGGTTTTTCGTAATTTAAAATTGAGAATTATTTACTTGGTACGTTTCATATACATACTTTTTTCCTAAAAAGCAGATGATTACGATTATAAGCAGTTGACTTAAACTTATTTAAATTAAGTTATACCAAACGAAAAAGTGAAAAATTTAATTAAAGCCAATCCAAAACTTAAAATACGTTTTTTGACTTAAGACCTTTTTGCCTAACAGCAAAGAATTTTAAAAATAGTTGAATATTTTAAAATACAAGAAGTATTTGTCTATTTTTTTTTTTTTGTATCAATATGTTTCTAAATTTGTATTGCTTTACTACAAATTTCAACTTCACTAGCAAGGCGAATTCATGTATACGGTGGTGTCGATACTACAACAAGTAACAACACCAAAAACACAACAATGTTTTTATTTGTTGCTTTCGTTGATCGTTATGTCAAAGACACAAGCAACTTTTGACATTTCTTTCTCTCAGTAAGAAAAAAAAGTAGTTTTTTTAATTTTAAAGCAACTGTCATTTGAAAGAAAAAATAATTCAATATCCTTTTTATTAAAATGAACTTTTATTAACGATATCTTCTAAAATAGTAAACGTTCACTTCCCACCTAACATTTTCATTCTTTTAAGTCTACTAGAAATCTCATGAAAAGCGTTTTTGATTGTCGACGAGCGCATTTTTAAATCGTAGAAGATCCTCGCGCGAAATTTTTCTACAACATAACGAAGGAAGCTTATTTTAATCGTAGAGGGAATCGTTTTCGATGTGTGTAGGGATTATCTAACGAGTATTTCATTAAGCAAGTCAAGAATCGTATGAGACTCATGTAAGGATTATCTTACAACTCGTGAAATGCTCAGCCGTATATTTCACATATGATTCATAAAGATATTAAAAGACGAGCGTGTCAAAAAATATGTAAAAACTTATTAGTAAGAAAAAAGAGGTATTTTGTTATTGTTACTCGTCAGATCATCATCAGAAGATTTTTTTAAGGAGTTGTATATTAAACACTTCGTCTAACAAACAGCCAATGCTAGCTGTTTTTTTTTTTAGTTTGTTCAACTAAAACGTTTTTTAGATACCCGAATATATGTTGTGCAACCTTTTTTCGACTAGCACAGTGTAATTGTACTGGCGTAGTCGTAATTGGAAACAATATATTACTATTGATAGTCACTTGGTATTTTATACGCTTTAAATTCAACGTGAAGTGTAATTGACTCCGTTTTAGTCGGCATTGTTAATTTCGTTTAAAATAAAAAATGCAAATTTAAATAAACTTTTGCAACTAAATTTTATTTATAATTGTTAAAATTTTATGTTTAAATTAGTCCACTAAAGTTAACCAAACACCTGTGTTTTAAATACATAAAATACATTTCCGCTATGGAGTAACACTTGTATAACTAAAACCGTTTAAATGAATACTTCACTTTTAGTATATTTTTACATGTTTGCTTTTATTTATTTTTTTTAATGTAAAAAAGAACAAACATTAAACGTTAGAAAAAAATAGAGTTGGGATTTTTTTTCAAATATCCCATTATTAGTCGACATTGACACATCATTCTTTGAAAATACCAAATTAACGTGGAAGTAATTTAGACGTCGACTTAATGTGACACCAACTTAAAATTGACAGCGACAACGACTTACATATTAGGGATGATTATTTTCTTAAAATCGTTCATGTAGCATATTTGCCATTTTATAAAAAGTTCTTAGAAACCTGCTTTACAATTAAAAACATATAACAAAATTTTTTGTTCCAATATTCTTAAAAAATGCATTAAATTATTTTAAAATTTATTAAAATAAAATTTCTTAAGATTAGAAAAGTCAATATTTTTTGCGTCACAATACATTTGCTTATCTTTTCAATACATACATATTTACTAAAGCTCAGGCATACGCAATTAAATAAATTATGGATATAGAAAAGTAATTGTGTGTATACAATTATTTCCAAGTGCATTTATTACTTGGCAATCAATTAAATATTTTTCGACGAATTTTTTTATCATTTCTAGGAAAAATAAATCCGTTGACAAAAACAAGTAAATATTGCAAAAATAAAGTATTTGTATAATTTTAAAGAGAAAATTGTTAGTACGACCTGGAAATTATGTTCAGTTATATTTATATGAGACATGAACACATATCAGCTAAACGACTTTTTTAAATTCGCTAGTTAACTGGAATTTAAAGTAACTTGTTCAATTAAAATATTCACAAAAGCATAACGAAAAATCACTTTTCATATTAAATGCCATATTCGCCAACCGAATTCGTAAATATAGAAAATACTTAAATAAAGTTTATAAAACTTAACAAATATTTTTAGGAATGAGTTTGTAATATTAAACAAAAAATATTTGTTAGCAATCTATATATCGATGGTCTCAAGTAGAAAGGCCCTAACTCGTATTTTTAACGAAATTGAGTTTTTCAGTGATTCCAATAAAGTTTACACAAATACACCTCGTCACAAAAATTTATTGCAATATTGTAAAGAAGGCTTTACAAGCAATTGTATGAGCAAATTTACATTATGATACATACAGTTTCTATTATGTTTTTACCTTCTCCTATACAGTTACTATTATTTGAGTTAGGGCCTTTCTACTTGAGACCAACGATAAAAATAAGTCCGTATATGTACGTCGCCGAACTAATCATAAACGCGTCGTGCGATTTCAACCAAACTTATACACTACGTAGGCAGTGGCCCATATATGGTTTATATGAAGTTTGGTTGAAATTTTCGGTCTGGGGGCGGAGGGGCGTGGCAAAATCCATAACTTGAGAACGGCTTGACCGATTTGAACGATTTTTTCTTTAATATGATCGCCATGGTCCAACTTAGGTTTTTACGGAAAGAACATTTTGCCCCGCCCACTTTTACGCCCACTTTTTTCGATTTACCTAAAATCAGAAAACGGCTCCATCGGGTTGACTAATTTTTCTTTCAAATGTTCGTATTTATCAACTTTAAGTTTTCATCGAAAGAAAAATTTACCACGCCTACTTTTACGCCCACTTTTTCTATTAAGCGCATAACTGGAGAACGGCATGACCGATTCCAACGATTTACCATTTGAATTCAAGCGGCTCCAATTCCCTTTGCGTCTTGCCTTTGCTATTACCATCAACAAAGCACAAGGCCAATCATTGACTATTGCTGGCTTAAAAGGTCATGCACAATTTGATCGAAGCAACAATTTTAAAGGGGAAGTTTAAAGGTGAAGATGTATTGATTCTACGAATTCCAATGATTCCATCAGATTTACCTTTTGAATTCAAAAGACTACAGTTTCCAATACGTCTTGAATTTGCTATTACAATAAATATAGCGCAAGGGCAATCGTTGGAATTGTGCGGAATTGATTTAGAATATCCTTGCTTTTCACACGGCAAGTTATATGTTTCGTGCTCACGTGTTGGCAAGCCTTCAGTTCTCTTTATCTACACAACAACTCATGGCAAAACCAAAAATGTTGTCTACGAAAGAGCTCTAAGATAGTATAAGTGATACATAGTCTAAGATTGTAAGAAACTAGAATTTAAAGTTGAATAATAGGGAACAAAACCAACTTTATTAAAAACAAGTGTGTTTCTTTTCTTATTTTGTTTTGCCGTGCGAAGCAGGCAACGGTCCCGCTAGTTAAATATAATTTGTATTACGAGTTTGTCATATTAACAAAAATTTAGTTGCTTATCGATTTTAAAAATGTTTTCAAATGGGAATAATCCACGAATTTTTTTAGTTTTATTATTAATTATTCGTAGTTTCCGAATATCAGGTGGAGATTAAATAAACAAATATAAGAAAAAAAAAATACGAATAAGAGTAAAAATATATTTCGACTTGGATATTTAATTCTTGACCTTTTTTTATTAAGCTATTAAATTGAAATTAAAACAATTTTAGTTATTGTAATTAAATCAATTAGTTACAGAGAATAGCACAGTGCAACACATTAAATATGTTGCACTGAGCCAAAATTGTGAAAAAAAAAATAAAAATTGAAAATATGGAAATTTTTTACATTTTTGCGATTTTGAAACACCAGATGCAGTTTTTTGAATCAGTAAGTTTTATCCTTTTTTGCACTTACCTACAATAATGCTGAAGGCCTGGAAAATAAAGTACGAGTAACTAGATAAAGGCGTCAGAAATATTACGTTTTCTTTGAAAAAAAATGCTAAAAATCAAGTTTGAGTCAAAATATTAATGATGTTATAAAATCTTAATCCCAGCTAAGCCAGCAAAACCAAAACATGTTTTGCTAGTTTTGATAAATACTATCAGAAATCGAAATCAAAATGAAATGCATATTTGATGACCTTGGAAATGGTGCACTGAACAATTTAAATAATTTTAATTGTATTAAATGTGTAACATTTTAATTAATGAACTTAACAGAGTCAAACATTTTTAAAAGGTTTTAAATTGACATAAATACATATTTAATCGAATTTTGATGAAAAATGAAAATTTCGATCGATATCGAATGCTTCGATTATTTTTGTAATTGAATTTAATACTTTTACATAACAATTCAAGCAATTTAATACAAATACGACTATTTTAATAAACTATTTTTAAGAAATAAAGAATTTGATATAAAAGCAATGTAAAAAGTGTTCTATTATGTATTATTGGTTGTATTTGGTATAATTTTATGATTGATAATACAATGTTTACAATAGTACTTTTAAGCCTAAAATAGTACTTTATTTAGTCCTAAGCACTTTCGAACACTTTGTGGATTGACTAATAATATGTAACATTTTAAATAATTTTTATGAATTCAATGACATTTTTCAAGTTGCTGTTTTTGATTAAACATTATTTCCACAAAACAATTTCCTTGCCTATATTTAAACAATGTCCAATTTATTTATTCAATCGGAAATTAATTTGGTTTTAATTACGTGTAAAGTTATTTGTTTAACTTAATAAATTATTTAATCAACTATTAGCGATATATCGGCGATACTTCACGTTTGCCGAAATATTGGTGTTAGCGATATTTTACTGTCGATACGCCGATACTTTTGCTACAGTTTTTTTGAACAAACAATTTGATTTGCAATGCTTATTTTTTGAATAACAACTAAAAGCAAAAAATTAAACAGAATAATAAATTGTTTCTTTTAATTCTTAAGCTGGAGGTAGGTCCAGACCACGCGTTTTTCCTTTTTTCGAGACGCATGCTAAAGTAGAAAGTAATCCTATTTCATGCTTTCGATACGTATATGAATTTAACGCCTTTGCTGTGTAACTTGTCAATACAATTCTACACTACGACTTTTAGGACTGATGCATAAACGCATTGAACGCTTGGTGTGGACCAGCAGCATCATCCGTTTTGTTTTGCACCATAATGGTAAATCGTTTTCCAATTGATAAATCTTGTATGTAATTGTACGTTTTAAGAATTTTCTGCTTATTTGTAATTTTTGTGAAAATAAAAATCATTTTGTTTTAAATTTTGGATTACTTCAACGAGACCACAAAAGCCATAAGCAAAGCCACTGCTGCATTTTCTTACGCTATTACTAATGATCCTCTGTCCATCATACGCTGTGGTTCAGCTAAATAAGAAGTGTAGATATATATTCCTGAGATCTTCTAGTTTTTCTAGAGACGCGTTTGTTTACTGACGCTATTAAATATTATATGCAAAATTGAAGATCATGTCGTGGGAATACTTAAGTTGTCAAATGAGTTCAGTCACATCTTGGAGAAGAATTTTTACTTCAGATCTGCTCCAAATAGAGTTGTGAAATTATATCCGCAAAAGTTGAGAATACTTCGATTTTTAAACAAAAATCTTATTAATAACAATTTTGAATATTAATGATCTCTTACACTGCTTTTTTGTTTAAAAAAATACATTAATTTTACCACAAATTTAAATTAAATGCGTTGTTTTTAAAATCTTTTAAAATCAATCTAAAATATTGTAATTTTGTATAATAAAGAAATTACTCTACTAGAGTTTTGTTAATTTTACTTTGAATTTAAATTTAATATTCGTATCGATTCGGTACCGTCGATATTTATTTTTGAGTATCGGTATCGTATCGGCAAAAGGCGTATCGTTACATCCCTAATTATTACAACTTACAAATAGTTGTTTTAGGATGCTATCTGAAGGATAAATAGTTTTTGGTCATTACAAATTAACATTAACCTAAACAGGGACTGATAAGGCTTATCCTCATGGTAAATTCATGTCGAAATTAAATTATTCAAACTTTTTCAAAAAAAAAAATTTTAAGAAATAAACAAAAATTATACCTTTCATGTTATCGGACAGTTGTAATAATGGAGAAAACTTAATGGTCACTTTATCGTTCCGGTAGCTATTGTTCACTTTAACTATCGGGAACTTTATCATAAGGTTGAAATAATGGCCATAAAAGATCAAAAAATTGCTTCCTAGATTTAAAAGGACTTTTTTTAAGTTGTCAGGATTTTTTGAAAACGTTTTTTGTTTTATATTTAAGTTTTAATTTTATTATGCAATTGAATAAATTGATTTTTTAGCACTTGAGTAATTTAGTTGAACCAAAATACTTTAATTATGATAACATTTTAATAAAACTGAGGAAGAGTTTAAGAAATGTTAAATTCGAAACATTTTCAGAAGTTTAAAGAATTTTTTTAAATAAAATGTTCTATTAAAACGATTTTTGTAATTTAATCAATTTCAAATAACATTTGTCTATTTAAGTTTTTATAAGTAATTTTCAAATTGTGAAGTTTAGGTTTTTACATATTTAAAACCTTTAAAAATAAAATTACTATATGTATATATTTTTAATTTTTTACTTTATTAACACTATTATTAAATATTATTTTTCTATTTTATCTCATTACAGTTTGAAGGGAAGTTGCATCTAAGACTCTTTTCGGAGCAAGTTTAGAGTTTCCCTTACAATTTCATTGTTTCTTTCCAACGGCGAATTAAAAGTAAGTAACAACAAAATTAAAAAAAATAATAATTAGAATAAGAATTTGTATTACTCCTTATTCGTATAAACCATATAAAATGCAAACCTACTCCTTTAACTCAAGCACCCACAAAAAAAAAAAAAAATAAAAAAATTAAAAAAGAATTTAAAATGAAAATAAAAAAGAAAAGAAAAAAAAAATACATATAAAAATAAAAAAAAAATGAAAATGAAAAAAATAAAAAATTTAAAACAAAAAAAAAATTAAGAGAAAAAATACAAAAGAAAAAATATAAAAAACAAAAAAAAAATTAAAAGAAAAAATAAAATATAAAAAAACAAAAAAAAAATTAAAAGAAAAAATAAAATATAAAAAAACAAAAAAAAAAATTAAAAGAAAAAATAAAATATAAAAAAACATTGAAAATAATAAAAAATAAAAAAGAAAATTAAAACAAAACTAAAAATATGGGAAAAATACACATAAAAAATATAAATCGAAAAAATACACATACATATGTACCATTGAAAAAAGATGAAAAAAAACGAAAAAAACATTTTGTCCAACTCAATCCACACATCAATCATTTGTCACAAATTTGTATTTTTGTTTTTTTTTTTTAATTGTCAAATAATCCTTTTTGGTAAAGGACCTTCAATAATATGGTATTTTTGTTTATTTTTTCTTCCACAAAATGCAATTGCTCCACTCATTATGTCAACTCTATCTCTGTTAAATAAATTGTTGTTAACAATAAAAAAAATTGTCAACATTTGCCCTAATTATTATGACGCCATAAAATCGATAATAATTTCCCCAAAACTGTTCTTGTATTCTTGCAAAAAAAAAAAAAATATTTGTATAAAATATTTATCTGTGTTGTCCGTTTGTAAAAAATTTCCTTATTTGATGGAATTTCGTTTAAATAAAATTCGATTGTCTCATTTAGCCAAGATCAAAATGGCATTCAACACTGAAATCCAATCAAGCCAATCACGGCCCCAAACCAACAACAACCAAATTGACAACAAAAATAGAGCAATCAGAATCGGCACAACAGAATCAAGTGCAGCATACGATTACGATAACAACAAGTTCAGAAAAGTCGAAAAGCATAATACTGATGATCCAGGAACCCCAACAACAAGAAAGTATCGAAATTCCATTGGTAAATCCAATGAGTGGAACAGTAATAAACAGCTTGGCAAAAAACAAGTTATTATTAAACAAGAATTCCAAGAATCAAAGCAACAACAAGAGTCAAAGAACGTTAATTCAAATACCGCAACAAAATTCGAAACCAAGAATATTTTTGCTTACCAAGCCTTCGAAACCTCAACTGGTTCGGTTAGAAACTCAAACAGAGCTACCCCACCACCAACCTCGGAAAATATTAACAGCGACCCCGGTAACTGTAGCAAGCCAGTCGCAGACAAAAATCATAAGAATACCCTTTTTACCAAGGTCTCAAGTGCGACCGTTTTCAGAAAACAGCAACACAAATCAAGTGCTAAAGAAAGATTTGAAAATATATACAGTTCAATACCAGAATCAAAGTCAAGTGAATCAATATACAGATCAAACCCCACAAGAGAAACCAATAATATTGGAACAAACCAATACGAATCAGTTGTCTCCCTCTACAGCGGAGATCAGCAGCAATCAATTGCCAATAGCGCAGCAAAAAAGTATCAAGAATACATTAGCGAAAAGTACAGTAAACAGTTTGAATTTTTCAAAGAACAAAATAATACAAACCCAAGTTCAAGCGAAATCAAAAATACCATTGACATTGACATCAATGGCCGGCATAGAGTTGACAGGTGCCGATATGTCCCTTTCACAAGCGGATATGAGTGGAGCAATGCCGCCTACTGCTACAGTTGAAGAGATAAATGTTCCGGTATTCATAGATGGTGAGTACTGTGTATGTACATGGTCTGGCATACTCGATCCCACATTCGATCTCCAAGAAAAAGTTTTAACAATTTTTTTTTAACTTTTTTAAACGAGAGAAAGTGCTAAAGAGTTATCCATTTCATGGTTATGTGTGTATAAAAAATGTTTTGAATTAATAAATGAAGCCAACATAAACTCATCATGAATATCATTCATGGACTAAAGGCCCAACCATAATATGCATGAGCTAACTCAAGCAACTGTGCGAATACATGTAAATCATAAGTGTCAAGCCATATTGAACTTAAGGAAACTTTTCGTTAAGTTTAATGAAATTGTCTTTTGCTTAAGCAAGGTGCGAAACTGATCGTACATTCCGTACTTGATTAGACGTTTTTTGATTTTGCTTTAGTTTTTTTAAATGCATTTGACGCGGGTTTCGTTATTTTTTGACAGTAGCTCAAATTAGCTTTTGCATATTATGGTTGGGCGTCAAGTATCCATTGACATTGACGTACATTTAGACAGGATACAAAAGAGTTTTAGGTGTAAAAATAAGAATAAAACTTAAAAATCACATAAGAAATCACAGTGCAATGAACCATTCGTAAGTGAAACCCATGGAACTAATGATGGCCCAAAAAAAATGGTTGGATGATAAAAAACGGCCGATAAAGATGATGTAAGAAAGAGTTTTGTACCATGAAGGTAATGAATGATGGTAAGCCGTATTGCAAATTGCACTGAAAAGGCTTATGTGTGAATTTTTTTTGAATTATTTTTTTTTAATTGATTATTTGAAATTTGACAGATGTGAGATAATAGCAAAACATTCAGACGATTTTTTGCAATTTTTTAGCAATTTGTTTTTGAGACATAAAACTAAAAAAAATTATAGATGTAAGAGAGTATTTTTAAATTCTATTTTGAAATATCAAAAAGATTTAGCCCCATATTCATTAAATTTGTTTCATAAACCTTTTACTAATCTAAAATATTTTTTATGAATATTGGGGTTAATACCTCCAAAAGTTGCTTGATTTAGAATTAATTTGATTTTAATTTATTTTATACGCATACAAATAAAATACTGCTTTTTGCGGATTAAAAAGGTCTGCCAAAACATGTTTTTGAAATTTTAAAAACGCCATAATGAGCTTAAAACAGTTTTATATTATGCCATTCTGAAAAATTGTAACAGAATCCTATCGAATTCCCAACTTATTTAAATGTAAAACAAGATTTTGAGAATATTTTCGCAGGCACTGGTCATGCCAAATTATTATTAACGTACTAAAACATCAAAGAATTGTATTATATTGTACATATGTATATAATTGCGGCTTAATTTTTTTGTGAACCAAGCGTAGAAAAGAAACAATCTAAGAAAAAAATTCTTAAAAAATTTTCCGAAAAACCATGTTTCTTAATTCAAAATAGAGCCTCCGATTTTTCACCACAATAAACGAATAACAATGTTTACAAATATCGATTAAATTTTTCGTTTGCTGAGCGCGAGTCTGCAAAATGTTTTTCCATCAGCTATAGTTAAAATAAAGTCATTTTCACCGAATATAGTATCATAACTTGAGAAGAAAATATTAAAAATTCGACAACAAAATTATCTTATTGTTAGCTTGCTACGCAAGCAACAGCTGATAACTAATATGTCAAAATGGTATACCGTTCTGCTGGTTCAGAGGAATCTTTCATAAATTCTATCATTTTCACTTAGAATTATAAAATTTAAAACGTTTGTTGTATTATTTTGACACAACGTTAAAATATATTGCAGTGTTGTATCCGTTTTCAAAATAAGACCACCTCATGGCCCAATTAGTAGGTCTGTGCGAAACTACAACAATGCAACAATAGAAAAAAAACCACGCATTTTGTTTGTGTGAATTATGTTAAAGATGTCAAAAACCAATGCATATGTTTGTGTAATAAATGGACAAGATGTCAAAAATAATTGCTACAAAAACAATTGCACGATAAAAATACAACTCTACAAAAAATCAGCAGGCGTTTCGAGCAGACCTAAAAGTTGGGCCATGGACCACCTTGTATGAATTTGCCTTGTGCCATGGCCCAATCAGTAGGTCTGCTCGAAACGCCTGCTGATTTTTTGTAAGGTTCTGTTTTTATCGTGTAATTGTTTTTGTAGCAATTGTTATTGACATCTTGTCCATTTTTTACACAAACAATTGCATTAGGTATTGACATCTTTAACATAATTTACACAAACAAGATGCTTGTTGCGCAGACCTTCTAATGGGCAATGGCCTTGTGGTTGTCTAAACATTGTTTCTAAATTTTCCCAGTAGGTTCATTAAAGTTTGACACAAAAAATAAAAATTTTATAAAAAATTTCAAGTTGTTTGTGTTTAAGAATTCATGAAAAATAAAAATGCAACAAGGAGCCAGTTTGCTCTTAGAAGCGTGTAGCTAAATATATTGCAAAGGAATTACGGCCTTTTCCATTGAAATTGGTGCACTGGTTTTAATTTTTTTTTAAATTTAGTGAGAGAACAGCTAACAACCTTAAAGCTATGATATACTTACATACTCGTACTTTAATACTTTTGAGATTGTCGGTCCTGTTCTGAAAATCACGTGATTTTAAAATCACACGTTTGATTTTGTGGTGTTCTGAAAATCATTTCGTTTTTATGATTCTCGGTATGCTTTCGGCAATTGAAAATCACACCAAAACACACAAAAAACGGAACTCAAAAAATCACACGTGTGATTTTAAGAGGCACATGTGATATGAAATCACGTGATTTTAATTAAAGTGTTTTGCAGAACAGGCCTGTGTGTGTGGTTCTGTTGTATTGACATTTCAATTTCTATTAGTTTTGTTATATCACTAAATTGTGAATAAAATACATACTTACTGGTCAAAAAAACTGGCTCGTTGTAATATTTTTATTTTTTATGAAGTTGAAAAAAATTTTAAAATATTTTATATAAAATAATTTTTTATATCTCTAAATATACTGAGCAGATATAGAAATAATATTTATTTATATACATGTCTTAAAGATAATTTTGTTGTCGATTTTTTTTTTACTTAATAGGGAAATTCTTCTCAAGTTATACTACTAAATGTAGTGAAAGTGCTTTTATTTTTTACATAACGCTATATCGCGAAAACTGTAGCTGCTGAAAAAAACAGAGTGAGATTCGCGTTCAGCGTTCCAAATAACTTAACAAGCAACTTTTATTTATAGCAAACGAAACTTTTTATTGAATTTGGTTAAAATATGCGTTTGTTATGAAAATAAATGTTTTGATTAAATAAAATTTGTCGGAAAAAATCGGAGGCTCCATTTTGATTTTTGAATCATAGTTTCTTCCGAAAATGTTCTCAGAATTTTCCGCAGACGACGTTTCGGGTATATGCTTAGTCAAGTTTTTGGCCCTGAAATTTTTGATGTCATACAAAAAAAAAGACAAGTAAGAAAAAATAATCGGTCAATCCCGACCATATGATACCCTACTAGGGATGCCAACTGGACTGATTTTTGAAAATCCCGGGATTTTCGGGATTCCGGGATTTTCGGGATCACGGGATTTTCCGGGATTTCGGTATTTTTCGGGATCAATGTATTTCTTTAAGATGCTACTTTTAATAAACAACACTTGTTCAATATTCAAAAGGTTTTATATACGTAACATAAACTTTTAAAAATGAAAACAACAAAACAATTTATTTTATACATATGTTTATAACACTGGCCTCACACATGATCAAACTGATCAGATTCTGAAAAAAGCTTAAACAATATACGTATCTCTTAGTTTTTCTAGATCAATTCATTTCAGTTTTTTGACAGCAATTCAATTTTTAATGTGAATTAAGTTGTGACGACATTAATACACTGCAAATGTAGTCCCTCATCGATCTCGATAGCTGAGTTAAAAACTGTAAAACTATGTCGACTGTAGTGCAGTACTCCTCCAGGGGGAGGGCGAGATTCAGAATCAATAATTCAAGTACGTTTGAAATTTATTTTAAAACAAAATGTTTATACAAATGTTTATTAACACAGATTTCAAGTTTAAATAATTTATTTATGAATACGTCAGATAGTGTTTATTTATAAAAAAATTATTTTATTTACCGTATGTTTTTTAAGCAAATATTTTATTATTATTGTACCGGAAGGAATATGAGCTATTTCATCAATACGACTTAATTGTTATAAATTTATCAACTTTTATTCTTTAGCTTTTGAATAAAACTTTAATTGGATCGTGGATAAATTTTTTTATTTTTTGCTTGATATATAACAATTATTTCTTGTTTTCTATCTTTTGCATAAAAATAATCATTTTTATTTTGGTACACACAAAAAAAAAAGTAGTAACGGCAAATGATTTTAACCTTACCACAAATAGAAATTGCATTGGGATCGTTCCCAATAGCAGTTGCTATTTGCTGCGACTACAAAAGTGCTGTTAAACCAAATACAATTCGGCAAATGCAGAAATCGTTTTACCAAACGCAATTGTCTTTGCCTCAAATACAATTCGACTAATGCAAAAATGTTTTACCAAATGCAATTGTCTTTGCCTCAAATACAATTCGACAAATGCAAAAAATGTTTTACCAAATGCAATTTTCTTTGCCTCAAATACAATTCGACAAATGCAAAAAATGTTTTACCAAATGCAATTGTATTTGTCTCAAATACAATTCGGCAGATACTTACCAAATGCAATTGTCTTTGTCCCAAATACAATTTGGTAAATGCAAAAATGGTTTTTTGATTTTTAGATTTTATTTATAAAAAAAAAATGAAAAAAATAAAATTACAAGTTTTTCAAGAATATGTTCAATAAGCTGATAACTTAGTTTAAACTATATTTAAAATATAATACCTAGTTGGGCAACGAAAGCTGTGTGATATTTTTAAACAAAAAATTAATAAAATTTTACTCATGAATGACACTGTTCAAATTATCAAGTACTATTAAAATAAAAAATACTGGATAAACAATAGCATGCTCGCTTTGATTTGCCCAAATTAGAATAATAACATATCACATATATTTGTAGCAGTAACATTAAGTTTTAAAAGAGACAATTTTTTCTTTTTATTCGCACAACTTTGCTACCATTATTTAAAAGGACTGTTTTACAAGGTAACGAAAACTTTTCAATTTTTTCAATATAGTAACAATTAAGGGATCTTAAAATAATATGCGATTGAAATTTTTGTGAAAAATTAGTTTCCATTTCTTGCCCGATCAAATATATTTGATCTGTAGATTGATAAAATATATGTAATATGGTTAATAAAGCATTTTGTAATTCTATAAGGTCTCCTTTTTCGTAAAAAACACCTTTAAAAGACAAACTGGACACTTCATGGCCATTTGTAAAATTACAGCACAAATTATCATAATATTCTAAATTTGATAAATCAATATTTGAAATATTTTTTAGATTTAACAAATTATTTGAAAAAAAAGTATTCATAATTAAGTTTTGTGAAAAGAAGAGGCTTTGCTTAATGGCTAACCAATTACCACCAATTACGAAAATTTTAGGTTGAATGGTCGACTGCTCTTCGAAGGCAAGTTCCCGTTGCTCGTCCTTTTTTTGAATAAAATCATTTATATTAAATAAGTGGACAATAATGTCACTTTGAGCATCGGTAATGGACGGCTTTAAAGTTTTGTTTAGACGAGGCGGAAGAATTATTGAATATAACAAGTAGAAAAAGTAGAAGTGCTTAGCATCTAAAAAAATTAAAAAAAATTAATGCTACATATTTCTTTTAAGGTATATGTATCTTACTTGTGTCTGTTGCTGTTTTTATTTTCTCTATATATTGCATGTTGAGTTTGTCTTTTACATAAATAGGTAAAATTTTCTCAGTCATCACATTTTCAAGAACTGACATTTTCTCAAACATAAGATTTCCTTTGCCTGGATACAAAGTCTCGAAATCAATGTCAATTAATGTGTAACCATTAGGATCTTTGTATCTGGGCCAATCGTTCAAGAAAGTTGATATTGATTTATTTTCCTTCATTCATATGACTGATGTAGCTTTCCAATGGGTTTGTATATCATTGGGGAAATTGTGTGCCAACCATTTTTTTTCGCCTCGAATTTACTGACTTCCAAGGAATTGTCATCAATAATATCATTCACGATATTTAATTTTGCTGAAGCTGGATTTACAATAGTATTTCTTTTATTTCTTTGATTGTAGTACCGGTCGTATAATTTACCAGAAGCGTTTTTCTTTTTAGATCGTGGTACATAATAAGTTGTCTCGCATTCGCTTGAGAAAAGCTTTGTTATGGACATTGCTATATTTTCCATTGACTTGGCGTCCAATTTCATGTTGTGGAAAATACAGTGGTCCACAATTATTCGAACTATTGAAGTTTGATCCAGCTCGCTTAATGAGTTTACGGCAAAATACTTTGAAATAATATCTTTTCCATCCACTGTTTTTTCCAATATTTCCTTCACATTAAAGTCCGAATTGGTTGATGCTGGGGAGTAAACCCATTCCTGGGTGCTCGTTGAACTTATAACAGTTCGATCGGACACACTGCATAATAATGGTTCGTACTAAAACAAAACAAATTTTAAATTTAAATGTTTTATTTTTAAATAAAAGAAACTAGTTAACATACAAAGTATGTTTATTGTTTTGAACTCCAGCGTATGTAATTGCATTTGTAAATCGAATTCTGCTCTTGATTTTTGTCAACTGCAATTTTGCTGTTGCGATAAATGCAGAGCATTCGCCGAATTTTTTTGTGATAAATACAATATGATTTAAATCAACAACTTTTTTTTTGGGACAAATACAATTGCACAACTGCAAAAAGTATTTGGTTTAACTAAATTTGTTTGTGTATGTACATATTACTGTTGTTGTTGTTTCAATTAAATTAAGAACGCAAATTATGTATATTTGCAGAAAATAGGCTTTATGTAATTAACTTTTTTATGTTTTAAGAATTTTTTTTGCACATGTATAAACACACACACAAAATTACTTACCTTATTTTCCATGCGCCACTTATTGAGATTGTACCGAAAAATAATTTTTTCACCAATTAGGCTTCTTTTGTTAAATACTTCATTGATGTCACTAAGTTCCATCATTTTTAATTTTTCGTATGTGTTTACACCGCATTCTACTAAATGCAATACCGTTTCGTCACTTACACCCCATTCCTTTACTACATCAAGTATTTCTAGTTCCAAGACATTTTCTTGAAAAATTTCCACTACATTGGGGAGGTCTTCCATTTTTTTCTCACACACGTGGTTTTATTATCACAAACTAGATGATAATGAACGATAGACAACGCTTAAACAACACAAAACAATTAACTGCGGATTGCATTTGAAAAGACAAAACTACTGTTAACACAACAACGATCAGCATTTGGCGTAAATAATTTTTTCATGTAATCTCAAATAAAAAACCATTTAATTTTACTAATTGCTGTTGACACTCATTTTCAAATGCAATTACATTTAATTTAATAAAAATCCAATTTGGATCAAATAATTTTGCTCTTGATTTTTGTCAACTGCAATTTTACTGTTGCGATAAATGCAGCGCATTCGCCGAAACTTTTTGTGGCAAATACAATATCATTTGAATCAACTATTTTTCATTTGCGACAAATAAAAATCGGTCAAGTGCAAAAAGTATTTGTGATAACTACATACTTTTTTTTCTGTGTATTATGTCTTAAGCCAAAGCTGAACTTGCTAAACGTAATTGTAAAAAAGGCTTGAGATGTAAATCTTCAAATATCGTTTCAACTTAAAATAATGGTTATTATTAAACAAAATACAAAAATCCAGAAATAGTCGTCATATATCAAGAAAAAATTAAAAATTTTAAATACTCGCTGTGTGCCAAAAACAAAAATTAAACTCAAAAATAAGAATTATTTGCAATAAAAAATATAACTCAAATATAATCTTTAATAATTTTTTTGTATATAGTATAAAAATTCAATAAAAACGAACAGCTTTGTACATAAAAGTTGATATGTTAAAAATCCCGGGACTCATAAAAATAAATCCCGGGATTCGGGATTTCCCGTTTGGCATCCCTATACCCTACACCAGAGTATATAAGAGCAAATTGTTGCAAGTGTACATATTTGGGACCTAGTTTTGAAAAATGCATAGCCAATGTGGCTATATGAATAGTGATCTATCTATGTTTAAAATTTCATTAAAGTCTGTTAGATAGTTTCGGAGAGACAGAAATTGCGCCATATCTCCCCTCTTGGTCCTATTTTTTCTAAAAATGCATAGCTTATGTGTCCATATTAATATGGATCTATCTGTGTTTTAAGTTCATTAAAATCGGTTTAATAGATTCTGAGAGGCAGAAATTGCCCCTATCTCCCCTCGTGGTTCTATTTTTAATGAGAAGTTCTTATATCCGTTAACTGCTGTTATATAGAAAAACCTCCCAAACGTATTTAAATACTCATAATTTTTCGCACGTATCTCTAATATTCCAATAAAAAAATGCACACATCTTTGGGGTAGGTCACTTTTATTGTAAATTGTATAAACTATGTAGATTAGACCGTATCTCAAAAGAAAAAAAATCACCGTACACCATAAATAAAATAAACAATATTACAAATTGCGCAGATCCGTTATTTTGTGTGACGTAGAAAAAGACTACTTTGCTTTGTCTTAAAAGCTAAATTTCATACAGTTTGGTCTTGCGTGACGTCATGCACAGATTTTAAAAAGAGGAATGCGCCATCTGTGTTTGTTGCTTCCCTCTAATAAAAAGCCCTTTTTCAAGGCAGTTTCGAAAAAATTTATTTTTATTGCCTTACGTAGGGGTCGCCATTAAAAATTTTTCGTTATATCTTTGGCATTTAAATTCGGATCCTAAAGTATGATATATCAATGTTTTTGTCTCGAGAAGACCAATGTTTTCCTGTAAGGGCCATTGAATATTTTTCTATTTATTTATTTTCTATTTATAATTTCTGCTTACATACATACATATGTACATATGTATGTACTTGCATATTATATCAATACGTCACTTGAGAAGATTGTTGTGAAATTCAACCCCATGAAAATAATCTGCAAAAGCAAAATACACACATACATGTAAAGAAAATGAGAGAAAAAGAGAAGTGTGTATAAAAAATAAAAGCAGAAAAGTATCTCAAATACACAAAAAGCAAATGCAAAAATTTGCTTATTTTATTTTCTTATTTTTATTCTCAAAACAGTTTTTTAAATGAGAATAATTATGACTGAGAATATTTGTGACTTACATACATATACATATGTATATACTTATTTTTAACTGAGTATATTTGTGCTTTATAATTTTGATCCAACAGTTCGGAGTTAGGCCTGGAAAAGAATAAAGTAGTATTAGTAGTAACTAAAGCTGACGAATGCTCTATTCTGTTGACACTACTTTCAAACAGTTTTTAACATTTCACAGCTTCCAGCGCTATTCGTTACGTTGTACTACAGCGACTATTCTGTTCCCCACTTTAAGTAGGTGGTCTATATTTATACTCTATACAATTAAATAAAAATCGGGGAATAACCCTATTCAGTACTTGTACGTAAGAAAACCATCAACCAACCCTCTTTAAATTTTTAAAGGCGATAAGTATGAAAATTTAGTGATCGGTTTTCTAATTGATAAAATATATAGTGTATATATACAGTCTGTCAAGGATATGTTTTGGCATTGTGAAAATAGCTTATTTTGTTACTTTTAATCATAAAAAACGACTAGTCCTTTTTTTAGCTAATTTTTTACTAAATCGATTTATTATCTATGTATATCTTAATTAACAAACAACAGCAAGAGGAGTAATAATTAAATATCCACCTCATTTTTATGTGTACATATTATATTAGCATGTAAAAACAATTTCTTGACAATAAAATACTGAATAAGATTTCTCTATGCCGTGCTAAATTCCCGTTTTTTATTTTTGATAAATACACTGAAATTTATTGTTGGGGGAAATCTAGTGCCCGTACGCATTTCACTGGTTGCTTAGGCCAGATCATCAGATTCTGAAGTTTATTTTCTTTTTTTATTTGAATTTGTTGGCTTTATCTCTTTTCTGTTATTTGTTAGTTAATATTTGGCAAAAAACTAATTAATAAAAAAAATTGTAACAATTGAATAGATGTAAAAACATATTCTTGACAGACTATACACAGAAAAAATTTTTCACAAATTAAAGCATTACTCAAAAATAAATTCACTTTTAATTAAAAAATTAATCAAGTGAATTAAACGCTTAAACAATCAAAGTTTAGAGTCATAATAAAACGAATCAAATGATCCAGAAATTTTTTTACTATATACATACATACTTTGAAAGTACGATTTTAAATTTTTTCTATATCATTTACGAAAAATTTAATTTCATAATTTAGATATACAAAAATATATTTTTTTGAGTATCAGACTTCTCTTTAAGCAGTGTACAAAATATAAATTGTAATTATATAATCAATAACTGCCTGTTCAACTATTTGCGAACGAAAACTTCGATCGATTAACTTACATTTAAAACAAAAACAAATAAAATATTGTTTTTGTTTTACATATAAGTTAAGCAAACGAAGTCTTCGTTCGAAATCGATGAACAGGACATAAAAAAGTAATGGGGTTGATTTAAAAAAATGCATGACAATTTCGATCGATACTAATAAATCTATTTATGTAAGTCATACAAATTTCACGAGGAGTTGGTGAAAAGCAGCATTGTTTTAAAAAAATTGCTGGGATATAAATTTTTGCGCAAAATGTTTAGCAACAAATATATAAATACTGGCTAAATAGTGGCTAAACAAATTGTTATAGGAAAACTGTGTCAATATTAAAGAAAAACAAAAAAAAATATATATATATATATATAAATCGGGGATAAATTTGTTTATACATAATAAAATTTTTTTCTTAAAAATAATTAAGCTTAAATTTTTTATATCCTCACTTTTCTACGAAAAATTATTTAATATTTTCTAAAAGTGTAGTCCTTCAAGCCCGACCATATGATATCCTACACCGCAGTATTTAACATTTTTTTTCGAGATTATACCCAATTGGGACGCATGGGCAAACTTACAATCGCAAGAAGAAATTTAGATTATGAGGTTAAGATTCATATAAAAGTTCTTTGTGCCGGATATTATTTAGATATTTAAATTTTTTTTAGATTTGTTTGCCTTTTAGTTATATTAGGAGGAGGGATTATATGGGGCCAATGGTTAACTTTGGACCTACAAGCACGACATTTTGTCTTGACATAGTAGCTCTCGTAAAAGTTTTTGTCGCTAATTTCTATTTTAATTCCAACAATTATAAGTTTTGCCATCAAAAACTATTTTCGGAAGTAGTATTTGTATGGAAGCTATATGATCAAATAGAGACCGATTCCTATAAAATTTGGTTAGATAATTTAGATTGCAATTAAATAAGATTGTACCAAATATAATCTAAACACCAACATAATTTAGATTGCAATCAAATAAGATTGTACCAAATATAATCTAAATACCAACATAATATATATCCTATATCTATAATTCCTATAAAATGAGATGAGAGCGAGACTCACCATTTTCAATAGGTTTTTGTACCAATCAGAACCTATGTATGAAATTTCACCAGAATATACATATATACTTTATAGGGTCTAAAGTCCGTGTTGTGGAAATTCAAAAAGAAATTACAAACTTATATAAAAACGTACTTATATACCCTTTCCATCTGTGGTCAAGGGTATAAAAACTTTCATAAATGTTTATATTTCCGTTTTAAATGAAGCTTTCGTACACATTTTTATACCCTTCACCACAGGTGAAAGGCTATACATATATAAGTTTGTCATTTCGCTTGTAATTTCTACAATATTGATTTTAGACCCTATAAAGTAAGTATATTCTGGGTCCTTATGAGTAGCGAAAATGATTTAACGATGTCCGTCTGTCTGTTGAAATTGTTTTTTTTTGGTTATGTTGTTATATATTAATGTCACATATGCTCCGTTAAGTTTTGCTTCAGCCAGATCGTCACAAATGACTGAGATATGAGCAAAAAACAAGATTGTCTCTAATATATACCATAAAAAGACCTGTTGTGGTTTTTTTTGTATTTTTTATCTGTAAATTTTTTTGCCTTTTTTTGTACATACATGGTTAAACTTATTTGAGTACGCTGAAACCAGTGGTGCAGACCGTTTTTTAGGTAAGCTTTTTTTAATAGTTAAGATGGAATATTATGCTTAAACGTACCTTAAAACGCAATTTTTCTCAATTTTCTACAATTTATTAATTTTTATATCGATTGCAAAAACATATTATTGATGAAAATTCGGTTTACCCGCCTGTTACATTTTTGAACTAGATAAGCGTTCAGAAGTTTTTGGTACAAATATTGAGTTCATTTGCTTGTTTTTCTTTTAACTAATTTTACCAATTCTGTTATTTTTATGAAAGACTATTTAAAATTTTTAATTGTCGAAAACTATTTTCAAAATCAAGATTGTTTTAGTTAATGGCAGGATTTTTACAAATTTGAGTTTGGCAAGCCTAAGGGTATTAATTGTTTTTATGCAAATGTATGTATGTTGGTATCAGCGTTATCAACTCGGTGCGTTTCGCACCATTTTGGGTGCTTTTTTAAATTTTGTGTGTGAAAAATTCCTTTGTTGGTGCCTTGTGCGCTTTTTTTAAATTTTCGGTGCGTTTTTTTAATTATTGGTGGCACCGAAGCAAATTATCCACAACTTGTTGTTTCAGTGTTAGAAAAAAATCTTTGTACAATAAAATACACCTGTTTCAATACCATTTTATTCAACAGTGCAAAATGTTTACTAACAATTTTACAGACTATAATAAGAACCACAAGTAATGATGTTTAAGACGCACCAAATCATATGCACAAAGTAAAACGGTCTTGTTGTTGTAGATAATTGGTATTATGTAAAGAAAAATTTTAATTTATAATTTTAAATAAAAAATAAATTTTTAACTTGGTGCGTTTTGCCTTAAATGGCGCGTTTTTCTCCATTTCGGTGCGTTTTGAAATTTCAAAGTTGACAACGCTGGATGGCATGTTTTATTGTGTATAGGAAACACATTTTTCACAAAAATTCGAAAATTTTTAACTGTTCAAAATTTGCAACTATTAAGTTTAGTATAGTCATTTTAAAAATATGGGTTTTGAGGCAGTAACAAGAATAACCGCCGTTTTTTTATTACTTCACACTTTTAAGGCTCTAAGGCCAAAAGCTTTTGAATTTATTCGGTTAAAATTAAATTTTGCCGTTTCTTAAATTCAACGAAGAGTTCATTACAATTTCAGAACGTTACCGATATTACGTTTTAGAATCTCAAAATAAAACTAATAATTTATCGAGTCTTTAATTTAAGGATTATTATTATTTTAAAAAAACGTTGTGGTCGAAAATTTTTTAAGTTGTTTCGTAATCTATGGAGTCAAATGAAGCAGAATGGTTTAACTCCATTAACTTTTACTTCACTTTTTTATCACCGTGTAATTTTTTGTTTGTATTATGAGCAAGGTTGGCAGCCAGTAATAATTTTCAATATCTTGGTCGGATTTTTTTAAGTATCGGCCATTTTTTCACCGATTTGTATATGTTAAAGGCATCACAATGGACCATATTGGTCTCTGGGTGAGGGTGTGAAGTTTGCTTCACACCAGCCTTTCTAACCTAACCTGTATATGTCAAACAAAGTTAGAAAATTGTAATCCGGCTTTTAAGTATACATACGTGTTAGGTATTTATATATATGCAATTTTACAAGTTTGAAGTAAAAACAAGAACCAAAGTTTCTAAATTAGGTACAAGTATCTTTGTTATCAATGCACAACCTTTCTAAAAAATTAGCGGGATTGGAGAAATGGGCGTGGCACTTAATATACAAAGACATTATTGATTTCTATATATTTGGAGAACGGAAAGAGTCTTAGGCCCTAATCATGTAAAACGCAACGCAACGCCAAAGAATTACATTGAAAGCACAAACAATGTCATTAATATTTTGTAATTTTGTTGTTGCTTTCTACATAAATTCATGTACCGTTTTTAAAATTTTAACACCTCAAGCTATGCAGCGTATGAAATTTTAAAACGCAATGTGACTTTCTCAACAAAGCAACAACAAAATTACAAAAATTGTATGATATTGTTTGTGCTTTCAATGTAATTCTTTGGCGTTGCGTTTTACATGATTAGGGCCTTAGTCTCCAAACTAGGTACAAGCATTTTGGTTATCAATACACAACATCCCACAAAATGTTGGCAGGCATGGAGAAGTGGGCGTGGCACAAAATATATTTATTTATAGCTTAAGAAAAATCGTTCACATTTGGTACACATAGTTGCGTTGTGAATTCACAATTTCATGAAAATAAAAATGTTTTTCAAGATTTCAGTCGCTCTCTGCCACCTCTGAATCTCTTTTTATTAGCCCAAAATGTTATATATCTTAGTATTTTTGGTATTCGCATATTTATAGGGGGTGAGACCGCATTTGTCTACTTTGTTGGTTCAAAATTTCCAAACATTTAGCTTAACAAAACTAGCTAATGGCTAAATTAATTTTTTTATGGCTCAACTTCTTGAGCAGAACCACAGCTTATGATGGACAAATGCTCATCCTCCTCGGATTCTTTTATAATTTCTTCACAAACGCTCAAAAGGCCCATTCTCGTACACTTATCAGAACTTTTACTAGGTGTAGGGGTGACCATGTCTTCAACTCTTCCGGAGTCCAAAGTCATGTTAGGTAGCTCAATTAGACGAGCTCGATACAATTAAAGTCGAGCGTCTTTGAAATATTTGAGCTTTGTATCATGGGTCGGAATTTTTTCGTTATTCTCTAAACCCTCAAAACTCTCAATCTAAGTTAGTCTCAAATTTTTGGAACTCTGAACTATTCTCAATCTTTAATAATGTTCAAAAGCTTTTTACTATCGGAATAGCGTCAGACAATGCAACAGTGGCTTTGCTTTTTTTTAGCCTTTAAGCCCCATCCATTAAACAATATTATTGCCTATGCTATTTGTCATATTATTTCAATTCTGCCCTTCTTATTGATTGGAAACTTAATTTTATTGCACATATTGCCAAAGTTGAGTCAGGTATAGGGCATATATATTTCGAATACCTACTTTCTGAATCCAAAACCTGTTTCCCGAAATTTTTTATAGTTGCTGAGATATTAAGCTTTAATTTTGCTCCATATAAACTATTTTAAAGTTTATTAAGTATTGTTTTGCTCCACACGCCACTGTTTTGTAAACTTCTGTATAAAAACGTACAAAATAAATTTCGCTTGTACTTTGCTTCATTGCCATAAGAAAAAAAGTAGTAAAAGCGAAAGCAAAATAAAATGATAAGAAAAATGTTTTCACTATTGCTTCGCTTCATTGCAGTAAGAAAAAAAGTTAAAGCAAAAAATGTCAACAACTTAAAACACTGCAGTAAATATACGTATGCAGCACAAAAAGCTTCTTTTTAAAAATAAATTTAGAAAAGTGGTGTATGCGGCACAAAACAATCATTTTAACTTTCAATAAATCATTATTAACACCTTAGCTCGTTCATTAACGCTCACAAAAATTTTTCTTCAAAACATATGCCGGAAGCAGTAGTGAAAATAAAAAATCTATCGGGATTTTCAGAAAATCTGTAAACTCTTTTTGTTGTTTTTCTTCATTAAGACTTTTAGGCGCCAAACCAATAATGAGCTGACGATATAATAACGATAGCTAATAAGGGCAGGATTATACTCGGTAAATAGTTCAAGGATCCATATGTCTGTTTACATCACTTTTAATACCTGTGTTGGAGTATGGATCCGTAATACCTATATATAAAAATATTCCGATTTAGTCCAAAAAACAGTTTCTGACTTTTTAGCCCTCATCAAGCTTTTAACTCGAAAGTTGTGTAGAATCGTGATGAACACTTCGTTTATTTACAACATAATTATTTAGGTTGTATGCTCTGGACTCTTAATCAACAATATAACATTGAATGTTCCTTAACGCCCATCACGTCATTTGATTCCGTTAACAGCTTAATATTTTAGAGCTAATTATGCTCCTATAAGAAAAATAACATTCCACAATGTTGCCAACATATTTCACAGTATATTGCACTTCTTTTTGTTGAGCAATTAAAATTAAAATGTCTCGTTGCCAACATATTGAGCCACCTTCGAATATCACATACATCACAAATATTAATAAAAATAAGCAGAATAATCTTAGAGAGAACGTTTCTCTATTATGGCGCAACAAAGCAAAACGGCTAAAGCACCCCATACACGTTTCAACCAATTGGCAACTGAGTCGGTTGTTGTCCAAATCAAGGCGTGTATGGCTCTGGCAATTGATTAGTTTGGCAGTTGTAGAGTTGGTTGAAGAAAAATCAAAAGATTTGGATTTTTTCAAGTTGGCTAGTAAGTCTTTTAATTCGATTGTGCTGTGTGTGTTCGAGTCTCTTGATCAGCTGATAAAATTTATGTTTGTAGTTTTCTTTTGCAAAAAAAGTTAAGTATTTTAAAAACTGTCTTTAATTTCGTTGAATTTGAAAATTAATTTAAAAATAATGAAAATCTTTCAATTCAGTTTATGAAGTACACGCAGAGAAAAAATATGTTTAAAAATGGTCACCTCCAACAAAACTATTTTTAAAGAAAAATTTTCAGCATATTATGTTTAATTTAACCATATTATTGTCACCGACAACCATATTATTGTTAAATTGGCCCTCCATCAAGAAGCCACAACCATATTATGGTTATCTTTAAACATGTTTTGGTTAAATACGACAATAATTTGTTTTTAAATTAACAATAGTATTTTCCTCTTTTCCAAGAGCAACATGCTATGGTTGAAAACCAACCATGCTATTATAAGTGTTAAACATATTTTAGTTATTCTTAACCAAAACCTGTTTGGAGGCAACCATAATATGGTTGGGCTTCTTGATGGAGGACAAATTTAACCATAATATGTTTGTCGGTGAAAAAAGTATGATTCAATTAAACATAATATGTTTAAAATTTTTCTTTTAAAATAGTTTTGTTGGAGGTGACCATTTTTAAACATATTTTTTCTCTGGGTGTATGTGGCCAAGAATCAATTCAATTGAAAGACCCAATTGACAATTGAATTGAAACGTGTATGGGGTGCTTAAGAATTATAAAAAACAATTTCATTATTCTGTTTTGATTTATTATTATACCATTCACCATGTATGTATATTAGTTTGTCATTCCGTTTGCGATTTCTGTAATATCAATGCTAGACCCTATAAAGTATATATATTATAGGTCCTTATTCGCGGCTATGTTGATTTAACGATTTCCTTCTGTCTGTTGAAATGGGTTTTCTTAAGAACCCAGATATAAAGTATTAAATCTTTATGTCACATATGCTCCGTTTAAATTTGCTCTTAAAATTCAGCCAGATCGATGCATAAATGACTGAGATATGAGCAAAATACCACGACTGCCTATAGTTCTAACCCACAAATCTCAAACTTTTACCCATAAACTGTAACTTTTCGAAGTCCTCTTTTAATTTATTTTTTGTTTCACTTTCGTCTTAAACAATCGATGAAAATTTAAAAAATCGATCCATAAGTGGCCTAGTTATACACAACTAGCTACACTCATAAAATTATTACAGTAACTGATTGTGGGTTATTAATTACGTTTTTCATACTGTTAAAATTCCATAAAAATATAGTTATATTACGAATAACTTGTTTTTTAAATTTATGTTGGTTATTCAAAAAACAGACTACCAAAAAATAATGGCCCATAATCATAGTTAAAAATAAAGTCGACTTTTTCTAAAGTATACTTCAGAACAAACGTGTTCACATGCATTTACAGCCGGTTCTTATTTTAAAGTATACAATTTTTTGTCTATGAGTATGGGCCAATGTTTTTCCGTACTAATATTGATATTTAGTTTGATTTTTTTTTTGTCGGTTAAATTAGCTGTTAAATAAAAAAAATTAAAAATGTATGTAAAATTCATTTATTTTAAATTAAATGTAAATTTTCTGTGGAATTTAGCTACAAAATATTTTAAGTGTACCTTTGTTTTCCCAGAAGTAATGGTTTAAGCACATTAGAGCCTACACCATATGAGCAAGGCGGACCAAATTTGGCTCAAATATTGTTCAATATAAGAGGTACTAAATATTGGAAATCACCCAAATCGGTCCACTGTTTCACCTGGTAAGGGTGGTACAAAAAAAGCTAGCTTGTAAAATTTAGCTCAAAAGTTCTCAGTACCGTATTGACCAAATTTGGCTCATATGTATATTTCTTATAGTGCATTTACACTTGTAATTTTCAAACTAGTTTATGATCGTAAACTACTTTCATAAACTATATCGTTTACATCAGCAGTTTTGACAGTTAACAGTTTAACAGCCGTGTCACAAAACAGCTGACTTCAGTAAAAAAAACTTAAAAACGTTGGTGCACGTACATTTATACATACGATAAACATACCTTTTATTTTCGTTATCCATATTATATCAAACAATTTTCAATTAATTTTTTTAAACATTTTCTTGATGTGTTCCTTTTTTTAACGCAAACTTTTTTAACTTAATTTTTTTTTATGAAATGTCAAATATCACTAGCGTTGCCAGAGCAAAATTTGAAAAGAACAAAGTTGCATTAACAAAAACTGGTTGTTTGCAACTAGTTTATCTCAAAAGCTAGTTACAAACGTGTTTATAATTTGTATGGATAAACAAGTTTCTTAAACTAGTTTATCATCATAAACAACTTATAAAGTATTTATGGTGTAGGTGTAAATGCACTATTAAATTCATATAAGGAGTTTTTAATATTAAAAATCGGTCTGTTATTTCACCTGGTGCCCATACAATTGGCCTCCCGAGTTTAGGGTTTTGCTACGATAGATTTTATACAAAACATGCTAGGTTGATAAAATTAAGCTCGAATACAATTTTCTTCTGTTATTATCAAACCATGGTGAAGGGTATACATATAGGATCCGGCATAGCCGAACATAGCACTTTAACTAGTTTGTCTTAGTTTATTATTCAAAAAATAAGCATTGAAAATTTAAATGTTCGTTCAAAAAAACTCTAAAAAAAATTAAGAAGTATCGACGTAAGATATCGGCAATACTTCAAGTTTGCCAGTTTTAAATCTTTCTTTGGTTTTAAATCTACCCATTTCGAATCTGCATCACAAGATATTTTAAAACAATTAAATAGTTTTACTTCCCCCTATTAACTCCTCTCCCACATTTATAAAAAATTTATTTCACAATAAAAGCATTACATTACATGAATACTACTTGCATATGTATCCATAAGTTTACAAATGTCCAGAAAAAAACATTAAGTTATGGATTTATTTTGGCGAAAGAGGAAATGACACTTGTTGTTACTTCTAATCAAAATATTAGTTCATCTCTTTTACACACTTAACAAATTAATTTGTCTTGCCGGCAAAAGAACTGCTATAAAGAGATCAATAGGCACACAAAAATCTAAAATTTAACAAAGAAGGCATTTGTGTGTATGTATTTGTGTTATTTTATATTTAAAAAAGGGGAGAATATTTCAAATCCAAATAAAAAATGATCTTGGAGGTAAAATTTATTTGCAAAAAGAAAAGAAGAAAGACAACATGCAGTACATTAATAAATTTTGCAAAACCGTAAGTTTCTCCCATAAGCGGTTCTCTCATTTTTTCATGAGTGCCATATATTGCTCTCACTCTTTTGATAATGAGTTTGTATTTTTCTCTGTTATTAAAAATACAACGAGATGTTAACTTTTTATTAGTATTCAAGTGGACTTGTTAGCGGAAGGTTTGTCTTAGCCATAATTTAAGGTAATACATTTATTTAAACCATGTTTAAAGTTGCATATTTTTGGTTACAGTTATTAGTAATAAATAAATATATTAATTAACTGCCGTATTCATAAACATATAAGGCTTACAAAACAAAGTTTCTATGAAAATTTTACTTTATATACGTTTGTTAAATGAAATAATTGCTTATGAATACGGGGCTAAAACTTTAATGCCTGTATTCATAAAAATATTTTCAATTTAAAAATGTTTACAAAACAAATTTTCCTAAATAATCGTTTGTTAAATTCAAAAATCGTTTATGAATACGGTTTAGGAATACGGAGATATACAACTATTGAAAATTTAAAGTCACATGTATGTATGTAGGTATGTTTAATAAGAAAATTGTTAAAAAAATTTAATGAACATTGATTTTGAGAATTTTAATCTATTGAAGTAATAATTACCTTATACCTACATACATGTATACATACATACTTATGTAGGTACATACATACATATGTACATACAGTATGTCAAGAATGAGTTTTTACATTAAAGAAAAATATACGTTTTTACTTATTTTAGTAAAATAAATTATTTTAATTTTAAAACAAAGTTTTTTATTCATTAATTTTTTTATTATTTGCAAAGATTTATAGCAATAAATCCACTTTGATTAAAAACATGTAAGGGCCCAACCATAATATGCATAAGTTAGCTTGAGGTCTGTCAAAAATTAACGAAAAGTCTGTCAAATGCTTTTTATGCATATTTGTGCAACATTTTGTTTTCTTGCGAGTACTTCAAATTAAAAAGTACCTAAAATTACAGCCCTGTATTTATTTATTTTATGTTGAATTTAATTTGCAAGCAACGTTTTAAAAAGAAAACAATTGTTGAATATTGTACATACTTATTAATAAAAAAAATGGATACAAAACTACAATATGTAAAATTTCTCTTTTACTTTATTCTATACAAACAGCTGATTCCGTACGGAATGTGCGTTCAGCTTGGCACTATGCTCAAACAAATGACATTTGACGAAACTTAACAAGTTTCATTAAGTACTTTATAGTTGGCCACTTATGTTTTATATGTGTTCGCACAGTTGCTTAAGTTGACTTAAGCGACATCATGCATATTGTGGTTGGGCCTTAATAAGAGTGCTATATTCGACTGTGCCGAATCTTTAACAAAACTCAAGTAGAGTAATTTCTTTTTTATATTTAAAATTGATTTTAATAAGATTTCAAAAACAATGAAATGAATTTAAATTGGCAAAATAAATTTTTTTTTTTTACACAAAAACACAGTGTAAGAGATCAATAATATTCAAAATTAATGATAATAAGATTTTTGTTTAAAAAACAAAGTACCTATTCTCAACTTTTGAGGAGATAATTTCTCAACTCCGTTTGAAGCAGACCTGCAGTAAAAAATCGTCTCTCAGATGTGACGGAACTCACTTGACAACTAAAGTATTTCTGCGTCATGGTCTTAAATTTTGCGTATAATATTCAATAGCGCCAGTAAACAAACGGTTCTGCATCTCTAGAAAAATTAGAAGATCTAAGGTATATCTAGACTTCTTATTTAGGTGAACCACAGCGTAGAATGGACAGGAGATCATTCATCTCCAAATTTTAGAAGTTTCTTTGCTTATGGATTTTGTGGTCTATTTGAAGTAACCCATAATTTGTAGCGAAATGATTTTTATTTTCACAAAAATTAAAAAATAAGATGAAAATTTTTAAAACGTACAATTACATACTAGATTTATCAATGGGAGAATGTTTTACCATTACGGTGCAAAGCAAAACGGCTGATGCTGCAGGTCCACACCAAGCGTTCAATGCGTTTATGCATCAGTCCAAAAAGTCGTAGTGTAAAATTGTATTGACAAGTTACACAGCAAACGCGTAAAATGCATATACATACATACATATGTATCGAAAGCATGAAGTAGGATTACTTTCTACTTTATCATGCGTCTCAAAAAAAAAAAAAAAACGCGTGGTGTGGACCAACCCCCAGCTTAAGAATTAAAAGACACTATTTATTATTCTTTTTGATTTTTTGTTTTTAGTTGTTATGCAAAAAATAGCATTGAAAATTAAATTGTTTGTTCAAAAAAACTAAAAAAAAACGTATTGGCATATCGGCAGTAAAATTTGGTCGATACCGATATATCGGCAAACGTGAAGTATCGCCGATATATCAGTATTCGTTACATCCCTAGTTTTAAGTCATATCTTCAAAATAAAATTAAATTCCTTTTTTAACTTAAAAAACAAACATTTACTTTATATTTTCATCAGCTGTTTTGTCTTGTCAAATAAAAAAAGAATAAATTTAAAAAATCATGTTCGTTGGCATATCGACAGTAAAATATGGCCGATACCGATATATCGGCAAACGTGAAGTATCGCCGATATATCAGTATTCGTTACATCCCTAGTTTTAAGTCATACATATCTTCAAAATAAAATTAAATTCCTTTTTTAACTTAAAAAACAAACATATACTTTATATTTTCATCAGCTGTTTTGTCTTGTCAAATAAAAAAAGAATAAATTTAAAAAATCATGTTCGTGCATGCTTTACACACATGTTGCACACACAAATAAACAAATATGAAGTTAATTGTATATCTTTGAGATACAAAACTGCAAACAGCTGAAATTCCTTCAAAAATCTAGAAAACAATAACAATCTCTTGCTCTTTATCTGCTTATAGCTCTCCCTCTCTCTCTCTCTCTCTCTCTCTCTCTCTCACTATCTTTCTCTCTCCCTCTCTATATTTCTCTGGTTTTTGTCAAGCAATAAAAAAATACAAACATGAATCATCATGCTTGGTTCTGATTCGTTCGGCTTCTTATTTTCCAACAACACTCATATTTTGTAGTTTGACAAAAGAAGTTGGTTTATAAAATGTTCTTATTTTGATTTTGCAATAACTAAAAGGAAAATTTTATTAAAGGAGCACGTTTTTTTTTTGCTTGTTCTCTTTTATTTATTTTTTATCTTCTTATTTACAAAAAATTCTTAGAAATAGGTACCTACATATATTAAGGCATTTTAGTTTATTTTGTTCTCTTTTTTTATAAAAAAAATTTTCATTAATAATAGTAAATATGTAAATAAATAATTTTTTTTATAAAAAAAACATACAAATTAGCATATACCACTTTTTTATTTATGTTTTAAGTAGGTACATATTTTTCTTAGAATTTCACAATATTTACTGTTTTTTTTTTTTTTTTTTGTATTTTGCAAAAAAAAAATGTTAATCAACTGATAACAATAGTTGTCTCATTTTATCTTGCACAGCTCTAAAGTATGCTGCATTTTTTTCTAACAAAAGACATAACAATTTTAGCAGACTGTATGATTAACATTAAAATGTTAAATTTAAAACCAAACAAAGAAAGTTTTCGAATTATTTTACAGACTTTTTTCCAGCAAACACGAATTTTTAAATATGCATGATTTTTTTGTAAGCAAGTGTGAAAAAAGTTGTTAGTTCTTAAAATAATTTTTAAATGTTTTACATTTCAGAATAATGTGTTTAATTTTAACTTCCTCGATTAATTTTAATCCCTGATTAAGTAATTCATTGGGTCATTTTCAGATTTTTTATTTATCTATCGTATAAAGTTGCTGTCATTGCACTTGATGGACATTAAGAACAATCAAAATTTTTTATAAAAAGACATACTTTAGTAACTAATTTTTCACTTACACATAATATATACATACATACGTTAATATTGTTAGCCGTTTATTATATTTAGACAAGAATGAAACTAATTTTTTTTTTCTTAACACTTTTTTTCAAAATTTTAACTTATTTAGAATACTTGCATGAAGCTACTACTGCATCAAATACATCAGTTACTACAAATAATATATTTAATATCAACAACAACAATAACAACACCAGCAACGACATTAGTAACAGCAACAACCACAGCAACGAAAAAGGAAACGAAGTGAATAACTTTTTGGAAACGTTAGACAATTTTGAATTTGATATAAATCTGTTGACGGAAAATAGCAGCAAAGACAAGGAAACGGCGTTAGAAGTCAAAGAAGATCAGCAACTTTTACAACCATCATACTACAACCATCGACAACAGCCGTTGACGACTGAAGTAGATAATGATAAAAATTTAAAACAACATCAGTTGGAATTACAAATGATGTTGGATGAAATATTGTTTAATAAGAAAAATAACGACAACAACAACAACAACAATTATAATAAAATTAATAACAATAATACCACCTCTAATAACAACAACAACAACAACATTAACGATAACATTATGGCAGCAAATATTGGTGAGAATGAAGAATTATTCATGGTAGCACCCAACTTAGAGACAAATGATTTCTTTTCACAAGATGATATAGAAATTTCCAACTTTGGGACCACACAATTCAATTCTGAAGAGGCTGTTGATTTAAATAATATCGGATTCTCTCTTCAAGAATGTTTCATAAACTCTCAGCCAACTGATATTATGTTCTCGTCTGGATATTCACAATCTTCATCACAAAATATCATAAATGAGATTTCTAGAGCTGAACCTCACATATTACCAAATTATTCGGCCACAGCAACAACATCTGGTATTGCGCCAATACAAATGGACGAATGTGACTTTAACGATCAGCTAGAAACCTTCTACACACCTCAATATTTTGACGAGAGCAGCATCATTGATTGTAAGGAAATGAAACCTTTGAACAGCAATCCCCTAAAACGTCCCAACTCACAGACAAGCCAAGTTTTTTTAAAAAAACAAAAGCTTAGCTTGAACACCCAACTTTGCAGAGAAAATGTGTTATCTCAACAATCTGAATTAAATACACCAAGTGTAATAGATATCATTGATCAGGTAATTATTTGGGATTTTAATGTAGGTAATTTAGAGTTTTGTTAATAAATTACAAAAATCTTAAAAAAATATTAAGGCATTTTAGATTATAATCTCTATATAATCTCTCTTTAAAAAAAAAACAGGTAAATACATAAAAGGTTTATAAAACGGATTTTGTATGAAAATTTGTTGAAATGGGGTTTCCAAATACCTCAGGTATGATGGAGACCAGGTTGTTATACATGTATTATGTACCACATAGTCCAGAATACGTTGCTATTAAAATTCAGCCTTATCGGCCAATAAATACCCGAAATATGAGCAAAAACCACGACTTTCTCTAATTTTTATCCATAAACCTTTACTTGGTTAAAGTCTTTTTATAATCTATAAACTTTATTTTTTCGCTTTCATCTTAAATAAAAATAGAAGAAATCTAGTAGAGAAAATTAAGAAAATCGGTTTATAATTGACCCAACATTATAGTTTTGGTACAATAGTGAACATACTATTTGAGCAATAAGGACTAAATTTGGCTCAGATAATTATTTATAAAGATATTTAAATCAATTGATTATTTCATCTGACGCCCAAACAAGTGCCTTCCTCAGTTTAGGGTTTTATTACGAAACCCCTAACTTCGCAAGCCAGGTTTGTGATGTTTGACTTATGACGTTGTTGCAGCAATTGAGCGATATCTAATGCCTGTATTCATAAAAATTTTTACAAAACAAATTTTCTATAAAAATTTTCCTAAATAAACGTGTGTGTTAAATTTAATAAATGTATGAATACGGGGGTAAATCTTTAATTTTATGAATGAAAATATTAAATTTATAATTTTTTCCTTAAATTAAATTTAATCAAAATAAATTAAACTAAATTCAAGAAAATATTATATTCTATGTACAAAAACTTTTATAGAATTACCAAAAATATTACGTAAACTACACAAATTTTTATTCGTAAATTATAAAAAGTTATTTTGTATTTTACCAAAACATTTCCTACGTTATACGCAAGAATTTCTTGGTACGAAATCACGATTTCGTTCATAGAATGCATAAATTGTTCTTACAGTGTAATAAATAATTTCCTTAGTACATAAGTAATTGCAAACAAATTAATATGATTTTTTTTTTGTTGTTTTTAATTCAAATTAAAAAAAACTACTTCAAGATTCGCATGAGCATATTTTTAATTTTTTCATATACTTGTAAACATTTTGATTTGCCAGAATAAATAAACAAACTAAAATGCATTACAAATGTTTATTTTTTGTGTTTTCTTCTTTTTTTTTAGCTCAATGAAAATATAATGGGTGCTACTGCAGCAGATTCCGTTCATACCATTTTCAATGATTTAATTTCAAGTTCTCCACAATGTGCCTCCGTAAAATCTGAAATAAATGTCGATGACATCACAAATGACTACTCTCCTCCGAATACACCTTTTAGTTCCATCTCAAATCAAACTAGTTTCATAAATACTGCACCAAGTTCACCCGCCTCGTCTATAGCTACCACCACAAATGCCTCGATTACCACCAAAAGAGGTCGAGGACGGCCTGCAAAAACACACAGTGACATACCGGACCGTTCTCAAATTCAGCATTTAAGTGAATGTGATCAGAAAAAAGTACTTGAGCGTGCAAAAAATAATGAAGCTAGCCGCAAATCACGTCTTAAGCACAAAGAACGTGATAATGCCTTGGAGAGAGAAGAGGCTGAACTCAAAAATAGAAATAAGGAATTGCAAAAAGAATGGGAGGAGTGGATGAACATAGAGAAGAAACTAAAGAATGCTATGAAACGCCAATATTTCCAATTACCACATAATCAGTGATGTGCAACATTATCTTTAAATCCAATAAAATCTTAAAAGGGCAGCCAATTGTGATTTTAAATCCATCAGCCCCTAAAAAGGATTATTGTTTTTCTACTCACACGTACCTAAACTAAGTAATCATCATTGATTATTAGATCATGCCATCAAAAGTTAGCAATTATAAGTTGTTGTTAGTTATTAAGAAACAAAAAAATATTTTATTTTAATATTAAAATTAAGAATTACAAAATACTTATTAATTATACATACATACAAATATGTATTATAAAATACACAAATTATGCTCTGTTTTTTATAAATGTATAATTTTTTTTTCTTTATTATTCATCTTTATGTTTGTAGAAATTACCACTATTAATGTTTTGTTTGTATTTGAGTACATTTTAAAATTTGTTTCTGATTTATAAAAAGTATTTTATTTACATATTTTTGTATTTTAATTATTTATGTATTTCTTCTTCTAAATTTTTTGGGTCTTATGTTATTTAAAAAAAAACCTTTTTATATTTAAATATTAAAAAAAAAAATATTTTAAAACCGACTAGAAAAAAGAAGAAAAATATAAGTGTAATTTTTACCTTAATGAGTGTTTTAAGCCTAATTTACTACAAGAATTATAAAGTTTTGATTATAGAAACAAACATTGTATATGTTTAAACACCAAAATAATTATATTTACAAAAACAAAAAGAACAAACTATAAATGAAGTAGAAGTTTAAAAAATAATTTGAAATTTAATAAATAAATAAATATATTGTATAAAGTGCATGTTCAAGTGAACATGACTGAAAAAAAACAAAAAATTTTGTTTTTAATAATACTAGTGTTTGCCTAAATTATATATATATTAAAAAGGTATATATCAATTAACATGTTTCGAGCATTTCTTTTTTTTTCGTCTTAGAGGATGGATTTGATGAGGGACCAACCTCCGGTCCATATATTAACTTCCACTCAAGTCCGTGAATGTTTAATTTAGTTTTGTAAATTCAATAATATACGGGCCTGTTCTTTTTACCCCCTCAGATTTTAATTAATTATATATTTTTTGTGACTGTCGTGTAACTTTCAAACTCATTTTTCTGTAAAAATGTGATCACCAGAAATGTGAAAATTTTTATAAAGTACTAGGAGAACAAAATCGTACAGCAAGTAAACTTTAAATAACTTGTTAACTCTTTTTACAATAACTTACTGAATCTGGGAGTTATTTTTAAAATTTCTTTTTACTATCAAAGATTTCAAGTTGAGCTTTTTTATGGATACAATATTTACTGCCCACTGATACGCCTACTTTGCAAAAATTATACTTTTATGCTTTAACTCTTTAAAATTTAGTCGCATTAACACATAATTTTTTTAAGTTCTCGTGATATAGGAAGTCTGATTAATGCTCTAGTTGTCGGCCAAATTTTGATTACCCTTTTTACCACCTCAGATTTTAATTAATTATATATTTTTTGTGACTGTCGTATATCTTTCAAACTCATTTTTCTGTAAAAATGTGATCACCAGAAATGTGAAAATTTTTATAAAGTACTAGGAGAACAAAATCGTACAGCAAGTAAACTTTAAATAACTTGTTAACTCTTTTTACAATAACTTACTGAATCTGAGAGTTATTTTTAAAATTTCTTTTTATTATCAAAGATTTCAAGTTGAGCTTTTTTATGGATACAATATTTACTGCCCACTGACACGCCTACTTTGCAAAATGTATACTTTTATGCTTTAACTCTGTAAAATTTAGTCGCATTAACACATAATTTTTTAAGTTCTCGAGATATAGGAAGTCTGATTAATGCTCTAGTTGTCGGCCAAATTTTGATTACCCTTTTCACCCCCTCAGATTTTAATTAATTATATATTTTTTGTGACTGTCGTGTAACTTTCAAACTCATTTTTCTGTAAAAATGTGATCACCAGAAATGTGAAAATTTTTATAAAGTACTAGGAGAACAAAATCGTACAGCAAGTAAACTTTAAATAACTTGTTGACTCTCTTTACAATAACTTACTGAATCTGAGAGTTATTTTTAAAATTTATTTTTACTATCAAAGATTTCAAGTTGAGCTTTTTTATGGATACAATATTTACTGCCCACTGACACGCCTACTTTCAAAAATTATTCTTTTATGCTTTAACTCTTTAAAATTTAGTCGCATTAACACATAATTTTTTTAAGTTCTCGTGATATAGGAAGTCTGATTAATGCTCTAGTTGTCGGCCAAATTTTGATTACCCTATTCACCCCCTCAGATTTTAATTAATTATATATTTTTTGTGACTGTCGTGTAACTTTCAAACTCATTTTTCTGTAAAAATGTGATCACCAGAAATGTGAAAATTTTTATAAAGTACTAGGAGAACAAAATCGTACAGCAAGTAAACTTTAAATAACTTGTTAACTCTTTTTACAATAACTTACTGAATCTGAGAGTTATTTTTAAAATTTCTTTTTATTATCAAAGATTTCAAGTTGAGCTTTTTTATGGATACAATACTTACTGCCCACTGTCACGCCTACTTTGCAAAATGTATACTTTTATGCTTCAACTCTGTAAAATTTAGTCGCATTAACACATAATTTTTTAAGTTCTCGAGATATAGGAAGTCTGATTAATGCTCTAGTTGTCGGCCAAATTTTGATTACCCTTTTTACCACCTCAGATTTTAATTAATTATATATTTTTTGTGACTGTCGTATATCTTTCAAACTCATTTTTCTGTAAAAATGTTATCACCAGAAATGTGAAAATTTTTATAAAGTACTAGGAGAACAAAATCGTACAGCAAGTAAACTTTAAATAACTTGTTGACTCTCTTTACAATATCTTACTGAATCTGAGAGTTATTTTTAAAATTTATTTTTACTATCAAAGATTTCAAGTTGAGCTTTTTTATGGATACAATATTTACTGCCCACTGACACGCCTACTTTCAAAAATTATTCTTTTATGCTTTAACTCTTTAAAATTTAGTCGCATTAACACATAATTTTTTTAAGTTCTCGTGATATAGGAAGTCTGATTAATGCTCTAGTTGTCGGCCAAATTTTGATTACCCTTTTTACCACCTCAGATTTTAATTAATTATATATTTTTTGTGACTGTCGTGTAACTTTCAAACTCATTTTTCTGTAAAAATGTGATCACCAGAAATGTGAAAATTTTTATAAAGTACTAGGAGAACAAAATCGTACAGCAAGTAAACTTTAAATAACTTGTTGACTCTCTTTACAATATCTTACTGAATCTGAGAGTTATTTTTAAAATTTATTTTTACTATCAAAGATTTCAAGTTGAGCTTTTTTATGGATACAATATTTACTGCCCACTGACACGCCTACTTTCAAAAATTATTCTTTTATGCTTTAACTCTTTAAAATTTAGTCGCATTAACACATAATTTTTTTAAGTTCTCGTGATATAGGAAGTCTGATTAATGCTCTAGTTGTCGGCCAAATTTTGATTACCCTTTTTACCACCTCAGATTTTAATTAATTATATATTTTTTGTGACTGTCGTGTAACTTTCAAACTCATTTTTCTGTAAAAATGTGATCACCAGAAATGTGAAAATTTTTATAAAGTACTAGGAGAACAAAATCGTACAGCAAGTAAACTTTAAATAACTTGTTAACTCTTTTTACAATAACTTACTGAATCTGAGAGTTATTTTTAAAATTTCTTTTTATTATCAAAGATTTCAAGTTGAGCTTTTTTATGGATACAATATTTACTGCCCACTGACACGCCTACTTTGCAAAATGTATACTTTTATGCTTTAACTCTGTAAAATTTAGTCGCATTAACACATAATTTTTTAAGTTCTCGAGATATAGGAAGTCTGATTAATGCTCTAGTTGTCGGCCAAATTTTGATTACCCTTTTCACCCCCTCAGATTTTAATTAATTATATATTTTTTGTGACTGTCGTGTAACTTTCAAACTCATTTTTCTGTAAAAATGTGATCACCAGAAATGTGAAAATTTTTATAAAGTACTAGGAGAACAAAATCGTACAGCAAGTAAACTTTAAATAACTTGTTAACTCTTTTTACAATAACTTACTGAATCTGAGAGTTATTTTTTAAATTTCTTTTTATTATTAAAGATTTCAAGTTGAGCTTTTTTATGGATACAATATTTACTGCCCACTGACACGCCTACTTTGCAAAATGTATACTTTTATGCTTTAACTCTGTAAAATTTAGTCGCATTAACACATAATTTTTTAAGTTCTCGAGATATAGGAAGTCTGATTAATGCTCTAGTTGTCGGCCAAATTTTGATTACCCTTTTTACCACCTCAGATTTTAATTAATTATATATTTTTTGTGACTGTCGTATATCTTTCAAACTCATTTTTCTGTAAAAATGTGATCACCAGAAATGTGAAAATTTTTATAAAGTACTAGGAGAACAAAATCGTACAGCAAGTAAACTTTAAATAACTTGTTAACTCTTTTTACAATAACTTACTGAATCTGAGAGTTATTTTTAAAATTTCTTTTTATTATCAAAGATTTCAAGTTGAGCTTTTTTATGGATACAATATTTACTGCCCACTGACACGCCTACTTTGCAAAATGTATACTTTTATGCTTTAACTCTGTAAAATTTAGTCGCATTAACACATAATTTTTTAAGTTCTCGAGATATAGGAAGTCTGATTAATGCTCTAGTTGTCGGCCAAATTTTGATTACCCTTTTCACCCCCTCAGATTTTAATTAATTATATATTTTTTGTGACTGTCGTGTAACTTTCAAGCTCATTTTTCTGTAAAAATGTGATCACCAGAAATGTGAAAATTTTTATAAAGTACTAGGAGAACAAAATCGTACAGCAAGTAAACTTTAAATAACTTGTTAACTCTCTTTACAATAACTTACTGAATCTGAGAGTTATTTTTAAAATTTATTTTTACTATCAAAGATTTCAAGTTGAGCTTTTTTATGGATACAATATTTACTGCCCACTGACACGCCTACTTTGCAAAATGTATACTTTTATGCTTTAACTCTGTAAAATTTAGTCGCATTAACACATAATTTTTTAAGTTCTCGAGATATAGGAAGTCTGATTAATGCTCTAGTTGTCGGCCAAATTTTGATTACCCTTTTCACCCCCTCAGATTTTAATTAATTATATATTTTTTGTGACTGTCGTGTAACTTTCAAGCTCATTTTTCTGTAAAAATTTGATCACCAGAAATGTGAAAATTTTTATAAAGTACTAGGAGAACAAAATCGTACAGCAAGTAAACTTTAAATAACTTGTTAACTCTTTTTACAATAACTTACTGAATCTGAGAGTTATTTTTAAAATTTCTTTTTATTATCAAAGATTTCAAGTTGAGCTTTTTTATGGATACAATATTTACTGCCCACTGACACGACTACTTTGCAAAAATTATTCTTTTATGCTTTAACTCTTTAAAATTTAGTCGCATTAACAGATAATTTTTTAAGTTCTCGTGATATAGGAAGTCTGATTAATGCTCTAGTTGTCGGCCAAATTTTGATTACCCTATTCACCCCCTCAGATTTTAATTAATTATATATTTTTTGTGACTGTCGTGTAACTTTCAAACTCATTTTTCTGTAAAAATGTGATCACCAGAAATGTGAAAATTTTTATAAAGTACTAGGAGAACAAAATCGTACAGCAAGTAAACTTTAAATAACTTGTGAACTCTTTTTACAATAACTTACTGAATCTGAGAGTTATTTTTAAAATTTCTTTTTATTATCAAAGATTTCAAGTTGAGCTTTTTTATGGATACAATATTTACTGCCCACTGACACGCCTACTTTGCAAAATGTATACTTTTATGCTTTAACTCTGTAAAATTTAGTCGCATTAACACATAATTTTTTAAGTTCTCGAGATATAGGAAGTCTGATTAATGCTCTAGTTGTCGGCCAAATTTTGATTACCCTTTTCACCCCCTCAGATTTTAATTAATTATATATATTTTTTGTGACTGTCGTGTAACTTTCAAGCTCATTTTTCTGTAAAAATGTGATCACCAGAAATGTGAAAATTTTTATAAAGTACTAGGAGAACAAAATCGTACAGCAAGTAAACTTTAAATAACTTGTTAACTCTCTTTACAATAACTTACTGAATCTGAGAGTTATTTTAAAAATTTATTTTTACTATCAAAGATTTCAAGTTGAGCTTTTTTATGGATACAATATTTACTGCCCACTGACACGCCTACTTTGCAAAATGTATACTTTTATGCTTTAACTCTGTAAAATTTAGTCGCATTAACACATAATTTTTAAGTTCTCGAGATATAGGAAGTCTGATTAATGCTCTAGTTGTCGGCCAAATTTTGATTACCCTTTTTACCACCTCAGATTTTAATTAATTATATATTTTTTGTGACTGTCGTATATCTTTCAAACTCATTTTTCTGTAAAAATGTGATCACCAGAAATGTGAAAATTTTTATAAAGTACTAGGAGAACAAAATCGTACAGCAAGTAAACTTTAAATAACTTGTTAACTCTTTTTACAATAACTTACTGAATCTGAGAGTTATTTTTAAAATTTCTTTTTATTATCAAAGATTTCAAGTTGAGCTTTTTTATGGATACAATATTTACTGCCCACTGACACGCCTACTTTGCAAAATGTATACTTTTATGCTTTAACTCTGTAAAATTTAGTCGCATTAACACATAATTTTTAAGTTCTCGAGATATAGGAAGTCTGATTAATGCTCTAGTTGTCGGCCAAATTTTGATTACCCTTTTTACCACCTCAGATTTTAATTAATTATATATTTTTTGTGACTGTCGTATATCTTTCAAACTCATTTTTCTGTAAAAATGTGATCACCAGAAATGTGAAAATTTTTATAAAGTACTAGGAGAACAAAATCGTACAGCAAGTAAACTTTAAATAACTTGTTAACTCTTTTTACAATAACTTACTGAATCTGAGAGTTATTTTTAAAATTTCTTTTTATTATCAAAGATTTCAAGTTGAGCTTTTTTATGGATACAATATTTACTGCCCACTGACACGCCTACTTTGCAAAATGTATACTTTTATGCTTTAACTCTGTAAAATTTAGTCGCATTAACACATAATTTTTTAAGTTCTCGAGATATAGGAAGTCTGATTAATGCTCTAGTTGTCGGCCAAATTTTGATTACCCTTTTCACCCCCTCAGATTTTAATTAATTATATATTTTTTGTGACTGTCGTGTAACTTTCAAGCTCATTTTTCTGTAAAAATGTGATCACCAGAAATGTGAAAATTTTTATAAAGTACTAGGAGAACAAAATCGTACAGCAAGTAAACTTTAAATAACTTGTTAACTCTCTTTACAATAACTTACTGAATCTGAGAGTTATTTTTAAAATTTATTTTTACTATCAAAGATTTCAAGTTGAGCTTTTTTATGGATACAATATTTACTGCCCACTGACACGCCTACTTTGCAAAATGTATACTTTTATGCTTTAACTCTGTAAAATTTAGTCGCATTAACACATAATTTTTAAGTTCTCGAGATATAGGAAGTCTGATTAATGCTCTAGTTGTCGGCCAAATTTTGATTACCCTTTTTACCACCTCAGATTTTAATTAATTATATATTTTTTGTGACTGTCGTATATCTTTCAAACTCATTTTTCTGTAAAAATGTGATCACCAGAAATGTGAAAATTTTTATAAAGTACTAGGAGAACAAAATCGTACAGCAAGTAAACTTTAAATAACTTGTTAACTCTTTTTACAATAACTTACTGAATCTGAGAGTTATTTTTAAAATTTCTTTTTATTATCAAAGATTTCAAGTTGAGCTTTTTTATGGATACAATATTTACTGCCCACTGACACGCCTACTTTGCAAAATGTATACTTTTATGCTTTAACTCTGTAAAATTTAGTCGCATTAACACATAATTTTTAAGTTCTCGAGATATAGGAAGTCTGATTAATGCTCTAGTTGTCGGCCAAATTTTGATTACCCTTTTTACCACCTCAGATTTTAATTAATTATATATTTTTTGTGACTGTCGTATATCTTTCAAACTCATTTTTCTGTAAAAATGTGATCACCAGAAATGTGAAAATTTTTATAAAGTACTAGGAGAACAAAATCGTACAGCAAGTAAACTTTAAATAACTTGTTAACTCTTTTTACAATAACTTACTGAATCTGAGAGTTATTTTTAAAATTTCTTTTTATTATCAAAGATTTCAAGTTGAGCTTTTTTATGGATACAATATTTACTGCCCACTGACACGCCTACTTTGCAAAATGTATACTTTTATGCTTTAACTCTGTAAAATTTAGTCGCATTAACACATAATTTTTTAAGTTCTCGAGATATAGGAAGTCTGATTAATGCTCTAGTTGTCGGCCAAATTTTGATTACCCTTTTCACCCCCTCAGATTTTAATTAATTATATATTTTTTGTGACTGTCGTGTAACTTTCAAGCTCATTTTTCTGTAAAAATGTGATCACCAGAAATGTGAAAATTTTTATAAAGTACTAGGAGAACAAAATCGTACAGCAAGTAAACTTTAAATAACTTGTTAACTCTTTTTACAATAACTTACTGAATCTGAGAGTTATTTTTAAAATTTCTTTTTATTATCAAAGATTTCAAGTTGAGCTTTTTTATGGATACAATATTTACTGCCCACTGACACGACTACTTTGCAAAAATTATTCTTTTATGCTTTAACTCTTTAAAATTTAGTCGCATTAACAGATAATTTTTTAAGTTCTCGTGATATAGGAAGTCTGATTAATGCTCTAGTTGTCGGCCAAATTTTGATTACCCTATTCACCCCCTCAGATTTTAATTAATTATATATTTTTTGTGACTGTCGTGTAACTTTCAAACTCATTTTTCTGTAAAAATGTGATCACCAGAAATGTGAAAATTTTTATAAAGTACTAGGAGAACAAAATCGTACAGCAAGTAAACTTTAAATAACTTGTGAACTCTTTTTACAATAACTTACTGAATCTGAGAGTTATTTTTAAAATTTCTTTTTATTATCAAAGATTTCAAGTTGAGCTTTTTTATGGATACAATATTTACTGCCCACTGACACGCCTACTTTGCAAAATGTATACTTTTATGCTTTAACTCTGTAAAATTTAGTCGCATTAACACATAATTTTTTAAGTTCTCGAGATATAGGAAGTCTGATTAATGCTCTAGTTGTCGGCCAAATTTTGATTACCCTTTTCACCCCCTCAGATTTTAATTAATTATATATTTTTTGTGACTGTCGTGTAACTTTCAAGCTCATTTTTCTGTAAAAATGTGATCACCAGAAATGTGAAAATTTTTATAAAGTACTAGGAGAACAAAATCGTACAGCAAGTAAACTTTAAATAACTTGTGAACTCTTTTTACAATAACTTACTGAATCTGAGAGTTATTTTTAAAATTTCTTTTTATTATCAAAGATTTCAAGTTGAGCTTTTTTATGGATACAATATTTACTGCCCACTGACACGCCTACTTTGCAAAATGTATACTTTTATGCTTTAACTCTGTAAAATTTAGTCGCATTAACACATAATTTTTTAAGTTCTCGAGATATAGGAAGTCTGATTAATGCTCTAGTTGTCGGCCAAATTTTGATTACCCTATTCACCCCCTCAGATTTTAATTAATTATATATTTTTTGTGACTGTCGTGTAACTTTCAAACTCATTTTTCTGTAAAAATGTGATCACCAGAAATGTGAAAATTTTTATAAAGTACTAGGAGAACAAAATCGTACAGCAAGTAAACTTTAAATAACTTGTGAACTCTTTTTACAATAACTTACTGAATCTGAGAGTTATTTTTAAAATTTCTTTTTATTATCAAAGATTTCAAGTTGAGCTTTTTTATGGATACAATATTTACTGCCCACTGACACGCCTACTTTGCAAAATGTATACTTTTATGCTTTAACTCTGTAAAATTTAGTCGCATTAACACATAATTTTTAAGTTCTCGAGATATAGGAAGTCTGATTAATGCTCTAGTTGTCGGCCAAATTTTGATTACCCTTTTTACCACCTCAGATTTTAATTAATTATATATTTTTTGTGACTGTCGTATATCTTTCAAACTCATTTTTCTGTAAAAATGTGATCACCAGAAATGTGAAAATTTTTATAAAGTACTAGGAGAACAAAATCGTACAGCAAGTAAACTTTAAATAACTTGTTAACTCTTTTTACAATAACTTACTGAATCTGAGAGTTATTTTTAAAATTTCTTTTTATTATCAAAGATTTCAAGTTGAGCTTTTTTATGGATACAATATTTACTGCCCACTGACACGCCTACTTTGCAAAATGTATACTTTTATGCTTTAACTCTGTAAAATTTAGTCGCATTAACACATAATTTTTAAGTTCTCGAGATATAGGAAGTCTGATTAATGCTCTAGTTGTCGGCCAAATTTTGATTACCCTTTTTACCACCTCAGATTTTAATTAATTATATATTTTTTGTGACTGTCGTATATCTTTCAAACTCATTTTTCTGTAAAAATGTGATCACCAGAAATGTGAAAATTTTTATAAAGTACTAGGAGAACAAAATCGTACAGCAAGTAAACTTTAAATAACTTGTTAACTCTCTTTACAATAACTTACTGAATCTGAGAGTTATTTTTAAAATTTCTTTTTATTATCAAAGATTTCAAGTTGAGCTTTTTTATGGATACAATATTTACTGCCCACTGACACGCCTACTTTGCAAAATGTATACTTTTATGCTTTAACTCTGTAAAATTTAGTCGCATTAACACATAATTTTTAAGTTCTCGAGATATAGGAAGTCTGATTAATGCTCTAGTTGTCGGCCAAATTTTGATTACCCTTTTTACCACCTCAGATTTTAATTAATTATATATTTTTTGTGACTGTCGTATATCTTTCAAACTCATTTTTCTGTAAAAATGTGATCACCAGAAATGTGAAAATTTTTATAAAGTACTAGGAGAACAAAATCGTACAGCAAGTAAACTTTAAATAACTTGTTAACTCTTTTTACAATAACTTACTGAATCTGAGAGTTATTTTTAAAATTTCTTTTTATTATCAAAGATTTCAAGTTGAGCTTTTTTATGGATACAATATTTACTGCCCACTGACACGCCTACTTTGCAAAATGTATACTTTTATGCTTTAACTCTGTAAAATTTAGTCGCATTAACACATAATTTTTTAAGTTCTCGAGATATAGGAAGTCTGATTAATGCTCTAGTTGTCGGCCAAATTTTGATTACCCTTTTCACCCCCTCAGATTTTAATTAATTATATATTTTTTGTGACTGTCGTGTAACTTTCAAGCTCATTTTTCTGTAAAAATGTGATCACCAGAAATGTGAAAATTTTTATAAAGTACTAGGAGAACAAAATCGTACAGCAAGTAAACTTTAAATAACTTGTTAACTCTTTTTACAATAACTTACTGAATCTGAGAGTTATTTTTAAAATTTCTTTTTATTATCAAAGATTTCAAGTTGAGCTTTTTTATGGATACAATATTTACTGCCCACTGACACGACTACTTTGCAAAAATTATTCTTTTATGCTTTAACTCTTTAAAATTTAGTCGCATTAACAGATAATTTTTTAAGTTCTCGTGATATAGGAAGTCTGATTAATGCTCTAGTTGTCGGCCAAATTTTGATTACCCTATTCACCCCCTCAGATTTTAATTAATTATATATTTTTTGTGACTGTCGTGTAACTTTCAAACTCATTTTTCTGTAAAAATGTGATCACCAGAAATGTGAAAATTTTTATAAAGTACTAGGAGAACAAAATCGTACAGCAAGTAAACTTTAAATAACTTGTGAACTCTTTTTACAATAACTTACTGAATCTGAGAGTTATTTTTAAAATTTCTTTTTATTATCAAAGATTTCAAGTTGAGCTTTTTTATGGATACAATATTTACTGCCCACTGACACGCCTACTTTGCAAAATGTATACTTTTATGCTTTAACTCTGTAAAATTTAGTCGCATTAACACATAATTTTTTAAGTTCTCGAGATATAGGAAGTCTGATTAATGCTCTAGTTGTCGGCCAAATTTTGATTACCCTTTTCACCCCCTCAGATTTTAATTAATTATATATTTTTTGTGACTGTCGTGTAACTTTCAAGCTCATTTTTCTGTAAAAATGTGATCACCAGAAATGTGAAAATTTTTATAAAGTACTAGGAGAACAAAATCGTACAGCAAGTAAACTTTAAATAACTTGTTAACTCTCTTTACAATAACTTACTGAATCTGAGAGTTATTTTTAAAATTTATTTTTACTATCAAAGATTTCAAGTTGAGCTTTTTTATGGATACAATATTTACTGCCCACTGACACGCCTACTTTGCAAAATGTATACTTTTATGCTTTAACTCTGTAAAATTTAGTCGCATTAACACATAATTTTTAAGTTCTCGAGATATAGGAAGTCTGATTAATGCTCTAGTTGTCGGCCAAATTTTGATTACCCTTTTTACCACCTCAGATTTTAATTAATTATATATTTTTTGTGACTGTCGTATATCTTTCAAACTCATTTTTCTGTAAAAATGTGATCACCAGAAATGTGAAAATTTTTATAAAGTACTAGGAGAACAAAATCGTACAGCAAGTAAACTTTAAATAACTTGTTAACTCTCTTTACAATAACTTACTGAATCTGAGAGTTATTTTTAAAATTTCTTTTTATTATCAAAGATTTCAAGTTGAGCTTTTTTATGGATACAATATTTACTGCCCACTGACACGCCTACTTTGCAAAATGTATACTTTTATGCTTTAACTCTGTAAAATTTAGTCGCATTAACACATAATTTTTAAGTTCTCGAGATATAGGAAGTCTGATTAATGCTCTAGTTGTCGGCCAAATTTTGATTACCCTTTTTACCACCTCAGATTTTAATTAATTATATATTTTTTGTGACTGTCGTATATCTTTCAAACTCATTTTTCTGTAAAAATGTGATCACCAGAAATGTGAAAATTTTTATAAAGTACTAGGAGAACAAAATCGTACAGCAAGTAAACTTTAAATAACTTGTTAACTCTCTTTACAATAACTTACTGAATCTGAGAGTTATTTTTAAAATTTCTTTTTATTATCAAAGATTTCAAGTTGAGCTTTTTTATGGATACAATATTTACTGCCCACTGACACGCCTACTTTGCAAAATGTATACTTTTATGCTTTAACTCTGTAAAATTTAGTCGCATTAACACATAATTTTTAAGTTCTCGAGATATAGGAAGTCTGATTAATGCTCTAGTTGTCGGCCAAATTTTGATTACCCTTTTCACCCCCTCAGATTTTAATTAATTATATATTTTTTGTGACTGTCGTGTAACTTTCAAGCTCATTTTTCTGTAAAAATGTGATCACCAGAAATGTGAAAATTTTTATAAAGTACTAGGAGAACAAAATCGTACAGCAAGTAAACTTTAAATAACTTGTTAACTCTCTTTACAATAACTTACTGAATCTGAGAGTTATTTTTAAAATTTATTTTTACTATCAAAGATTTCAAGTTGAGCTTTTTTATGGATACAATATTTACTGCCCACTGACACGCCTACTTTGCAAAATGTATACTTTTATGCTTTAACTCTGTAAAATTTAGTCGCATTAACACATAATTTTTAAGTTCTCGAGATATAGGAAGTCTGATTAATGCTCTAGTTGTCGGCCAAATTTTGATTACCCTTTTTACCACCTCAGATTTTAATTAATTATATATTTTTTGTGACTGTCGTATATCTTTCAAACTCATTTTTCTGTAAAAATGTGATCACCAGAAATGTGAAAATTTTTATAAAGTACTAGGAGAACAAAATCGTACAGCAAGTAAACTTTAAATAACTTGTTAACTCTCTTTACAATAACTTACTGAATCTGAGAGTTATTTTTAAAATTTCTTTTTATTATCAAAGATTTCAAGTTGAGCTTTTTTATGGATACAATATTTACTGCCCACTGACACGCCTACTTTGCAAAATGTATACTTTTATGCTTTAACTCTGTAAAATTTAGTCGCATTAACACATAATTTTTAAGTTCTCGAGATATAGGAAGTCTGATTAATGCTCTAGTTGTCGGCCAAATTTTGATTACCCTTTTTACCACCTCAGATTTTAATTAATTATATATTTTTTGTGACTGTCGTATATCTTTCAAACTCATTTTTCTGTAAAAATGTGATCACCAGAAATGTGAAAATTTTTATAAAGTACTAGGAGAACAAAATCGTACAGCAAGTAAACTTTAAATAACTTGTTAACTCTTTTTACAATAACTTACTGAATCTGAGAGTTATTTTTAAAATTTCTTTTTATTATCAAAGATTTCAAGTTGAGCTTTTTTATGGATACAATATTTACTGCCCACTGACACGCCTACTTTGCAAAATGTATACTTTTATGCTTTAACTCTGTAAAATTTAGTCGCATTAACACATAATTTTTTAAGTTCTCGAGATATAGGAAGTCTGATTAATGCTCTAGTTGTCGGCCAAATTTTGATTACCCTTTTCACCCCCTCAGATTTTAATTAATTATATATTTTTTGTGACTGTCGTGTAACTTTCAAGCTCATTTTTCTGTAAAAATGTGATCACCAGAAATGTGAAAATTTTTATAAAGTACTAGGAGAACAAAATCGTACAGCAAGTAAACTTTAAATAACTTGTTAACTCTCTTTACAATAACTTACTGAATCTGAGAGTTATTTTTAAAATTTATTTTTACTATCAAAGATTTCAAGTTGAGCTTTTTTATGGATACAATATTTACTGCCCACTGACACGCCTACTTTGCAAAATGTATACTTTTATGCTTTAACTCTGTAAAATTTAGTCGCATTAACACATAATTTTTAAGTTCTCGAGATATAGGAAGTCTGATTAATGCTCTAGTTGTCGGCCAAATTTTGATTACCCTTTTTACCACCTCAGATTTTAATTAATTATATATTTTTTGTGACTGTCGTATATCTTTCAAACTCATTTTTCTGTAAAAATGTGATCACCAGAAATGTGAAAATTTTTATAAAGTACTAGGAGAACAAAATCGTACAGCAAGTAAACTTTAAATAACTTGTTAACTCTTTTTACAATAACTTACTGAATCTGAGAGTTATTTTTAAAATTTCTTTTTATTATCAAAGATTTCAAGTTGAGCTTTTTTATGGATACAATATTTACTGCCCACTGACACGCCTACTTTGCAAAATGTATACTTTTATGCTTTAACTCTGTAAAATTTAGTCGCATTAACACATAATTTTTAAGTTCTCGAGATATAGGAAGTCTGATTAATGCTCTAGTTGTCGGCCAAATTTTGATTACCCTTTTTACCACCTCAGATTTTAATTAATTATATATTTTTTGTGACTGTCGTATATCTTTCAAACTCATTTTTCTGTAAAAATGTGATCACCAGAAATGTGAAAATTTTTATAAAGTACTAGGAGAACAAAATCGTACAGCAAGTAAACTTTAAATAACTTGTTAACTCTTTTTACAATAACTTACTGAATCTGAGAGTTATTTTTAAAATTTCTTTTTACTATCAAAGATTTCAAGTTGAGCTTTTTTATGGATACAATATTTACTGCCCACTGACACGCCTACTTTGCAAAATGTATACTTTTATGCTTTAACTCTGTAAAATTTAGTCGCATTAACACATAATTTTTTAAGTTCTCGAGATATAGGAAGTCTGATTAATGCTCTAGTTGTCGGCCAAATTTTGATTACCCTTTTCACCCCCTCAGATTTTAATTAATTATATATTTTTTGTGACTGTCGTGTAACTTTCAAGCTCATTTTTCTGTAAAAATTTGATCACCAGAAATGTGAAAATTTTTATAAAGTACTAGGAGAACAAAATCGTACAGCAAGTAAACTTTAAATAACTTGTTAACTCTTTTTACAATAACTTACTGAATCTGAGAGTTATTTTTAAAATTTCTTTTTATTATCAAAGATTTCAAGTTGAGCTTTTTTATGGATACAATATTTACTGCCCACTGACACGACTACTTTGCAAAAATTATTATTTTATGCTTTAACTCTTTAAAATTTAGTCGCATTAACAGATAATTTTTTAAGTTCTCGTGATATAGGAAGTCTGATTAATGCTCTAGTTGTCGGCCAAATTTTGATTACCCTATTCACCCCCTCAGATTTTAATTAATTATATATTTTTTGTGACTGTCGTGTAACTTTCAAGCTCATTTTTCTGTAAAAATTTGATCACCAGAAATGTGAAAATTTTTATAAAGTACTAGGAGAACAAAATCGTACAGCAAGTAAACTTTAAATAACTTGTTAACTCTTTTTACAATAACTTACTGAATCTGAGAGTTATTTTTAAAATTTCTTTTTATTATCAAAGATTTCAAGTTGAGCTTTTTTATGGATACAATATTTACTGCCCACTGACACGCCTACTTTGCAAAATGTATACTTTAATGCTTTAACTCTGTAAAATTTAGTCGCATTAACACATAATTTTTTAAGTTCCCGAGATATAGGAAGTCTGATTAATGCTCTAGTTGTCGGCCAAATTTTGATTACCCTTTTCACCCCCGCAGATTTTAATTAATTATATATTTTTTGTGACTGTCGTGTAACTTTCAAGCTCATTTTTCTGTAAAAATTTGATCACCAGAAATGTGAAAATTTTTATAAAGTACTAGGAGAACAAAATCGTACAGCAAGTAAACTTTAAATAACTTGTTAACTCTTTTTACAATAACTTACTGAATCTGAGAGTTATTTTTAAAATTTCTTTTTATTATCAAAGATTTCAAGTTGAGCTTTTTTATGGATACAATATTTACTGCCCACTGACACGACTACTTTGCAAAAATTATTCTTTTATGCTTTAACTCTTTAAAATTTAGTCGCATTAACAGATAATTTTTTAAGTTCTCGTGATATAGGAAGTCTGATTAATGCTCTAGTTGTCGGCCAAATTTTGATTACCCTATTCACCCCCTCAGATTTTAATTAATTATATATTTTTTGTGACTGTCGTGTAACTTTCAAACTCATTTTTCTGTAAAAATGTGATCACCAGAAATGTGAAAATTTTTATAAAGTACTAGGAGAACAAAATCGTACAGCAAGTAAACTTTAAATAACTTGTGAACTCTTTTTACAATAACTTACTGAATCTGAGAGTTATTTTTAAAATTTCTTTTTATTATCAAAGATTTCAAGTTGAGCTTTTTTATGGATACAATATTTACTGCCCACTGACACGACTACTTTGCAAAAATTATTCTTTTATGCTTTAACTCTTTAAAATTTAGTCGCATTAACAGATAATTTTTTAAGTTCTCGAGATATAGGAAGTCTGATTAATGCTCTAGTTGTCGGCCAAATTTTGATTACCCTTTTCACCCCCTCAGATTTTAATTAATTATGTATATATTTTTTGTGACTGTCGTGTAACTTTCAAGCTCATTTTTCTGTAAAAATTTGATCACCAGAAATGTGAAAATTTTTATAAAGTACTAGGAGAACAAAATCGTACAGCAAGTAAACTTTAAATAACTTGTTTACTCTTTTTACAATAACTTACTGAATCTGAGAGTTATTTTTAAAATTTCTTTTTATTATCAAAGATTTCAAGTTGAGCTTTTTTATGGATACAATATTTACTGCCCACTGACACGCCTACTTTGCAAAATGTATACTTTTATGCTTTAACTCTGTAAAATTTAGTCGCATTAACACATAATTTTTTAAGTTCTCGTGATATAGGAAGTCTGATTAATGCTCTAGTTGTCGGCCAAATTTTGATTACCCTATTCACCCCCTCAGATTTTAATTAATTATATATTTTTTGTGACTGTCGTGTAACTTTCAAACTCATTTTTCTGTAAAAATGTGATCACCAGAAATGTGAAAATTTTTATAAAGTACTAGGAGAACAAAATCGTACAGCAAGTAAACTTTAAATAACTTGTTAACTCTTTTTACAATAACTTACTGAATCTGAGAGTTATTTTTAAAATTTCTTTTTATTACCAAAGATTTCAAGTTGAGCTTTTTTATGGATACAATATTTACTGCCCACTGAAACGACTACTTTGCAAAAATTATTTTTTATGCTTTAACTCTTTAAAATTTAGCCGCATTAACACATAATTTTTTAAGTTCTCGTGATATAGGAAGTCTGATTAATGCTCTAGTTGTCGGCCAAATTTTGATTACCCTATTCATCCCCTCAGATTTTAATTAATTATATATTTTTTGTGACTGTCGTGTAACTTTCAAACTCATTTTTCTGTAAAAATGTGATCACCAGAAATGTGAAAATTTTTATAAAGTACTAGGAGAACAAAATCGTACAGCAAGTAAACTTTAAATAACTTGTTAACTCTTTTTACAATAACTTACTGAATCTGAGAGTTATTTTTAAAATTTCTTTTTATTATCAAAGATTTCAAGTTGAGCTTTTTTATGGATACAATATTTACTGCCCACTGACACGCCTACTTTGCAAAATGTATACTTTTATGCTTTAACTCTGTAAAATTTAGTCGCATTAACACATAATTTTTTAAGTTCTCGTGATATAGGAAGTCTGATTAATGCTCTAGTTGTCGGCCAAATTTTGATTACCCTATTCACCCCCTCAGATTTTAATTAATTATATATTTTTTGTGACTGTCGTGTAACTTTCAAACTCATTTTTCTGTAAAAATGTGATCACCAGAAATGTGAAAATTTTTATAAAGTACTAGGAGAACAAAATCGTACAGCAAGTAAATTTTAAATAACTTGTTAACTCTTTTTACAATAACTTACTGAATCTGAGAGTTATTTTTAAAATTTCTTTTTATTATCAAAGATTTCAAGTTGAGCTTTTTTATGGATACAATATTTACTACCCACTGACACGCCTACTTTGCAAAATGTATACTTTTATGCTTTAACTCTGTAAAATTTAGTCGCATTAACACATAATTTTTTTAAGTTCTCGTAATATAGGAAGTCTGATTAATGCTCTAGTTATCGGCCAAATTTTGATTACCCTTTTTACCCCCTCAGATTTTAATTAATTATATATTTTTTGTGACTGTCGTGTAACTTTCAAACTCATTTTTCTGTAAAAATGTGATCACCAGAAATGTGAAAATTTTTATAAAGTACTAGGAGAACAAAATCGTACAGCAAGTAAATTTTAAATAACTTGTTAACTCTTTTTACAATAACTTACTGAATCTGAGAGTTATTTTTAAAATTTCTTTTTATTATCAAAGATTTCAAGTTTAGCTTTTTTATGGATACAATATTTACTGCCCACTGACACGCCTACTTTGCAAAAATTATACTTTCATGCTTTAACTCTTTAAAATTTAGTCGCATTAACACATAATTTTTTTAAGTTCTCGTGATATAGGAAGTCTGATTAATACTCTAGTTATCGGCCAAATTTTGATTACCCTTTTTACCCCCTCAGATTTTAATAAATTATATATTTATTGTGACTGTCGTGTAACTTTCAAACTAATTTTTCTGTAAAAATGTGATCACCAGAATTGTGAAAATTTTTATAAAGTACTAGGAGAACAAAATCGTACAGCAAGTAAACTTTAAATAACTTGTTGACTCTCTTTACAATAACTTACTGAATCTGAGAGTTATTTTTAAAATTTATTTTAACTATCAAAGATTTCAAGTTGAGCTTTTTTATGGATACAATATTTACTGCCTACTGACACGCCTACTTTGCAAAAATTATTCTTTTATGCTTTAACTCTTTAAAATTTAGTCGCATTAACACATAATTTTTTTAAGTTCTCGTGATATAGGAAGTCTGATTAATGCTCTAGTTGTCGGCCAAATTTTGATTACCCTTTTCACCCCCTCAGATTTTAATAAATTATATATTTTTTGTGACTGTCGTGTAACTTTCAAACTCATTTTTCTGTAAAAATGTGATCACCAGAAATGTGAAAATTTTTATAAAGTACTAGGAGAACAAAATCGTACAGCAAGTAAACTTTAAATAACTTGTTAACTCTTCTTACAATAACTTACTGAATCTGAGAGTTATTTTTAAAATTTCTTTGTATTATCAAAGATTTCAAGTTGAGCTTTTTATGGATACAATATTTACTGCCCACTGACACGCCTACTTTGCAAAAATTATACTTTCATGCTTTAACTCTTTAAAATTTAGTCGCATTAACACATAATTTTTTTAAGTTCTCGTGATATAGGAAGTCTGATTAATGCTCTAGTTGTCGGCCAAATTTTGATTACCCTTTTTACCCCCTCAGATTTTAATAAATTATATATTCATTGTGACTCTCGTGTAACTTTCAAACTAATTTTTCTGTAAAAATGTGATCACCAGAATTGTGAAAATTTTTATAAAGTACTAGGAGAACAAAATCGTACAGCAAGTAAACTTTAAATAACTTGTTGACTCTCTTTACAATAACTTACTGAATCTGAGAGTTATTTTTAAAATTTCTTTTTACTATCAAAGATTTCAAGTTGAGCTTTTTTATGGATACAATATTTACTGCCCACTGACACGCCTACTTTGCAAAAATTATTCTTTTATGCTTTAACTCTTTAAAATTTAGTCGCATTAACACATAATTTTTTTAAGTTCTCGTGATATAGGAAGTCTGATTAATGCTCTAGTTGTCGGCCAAATTTTGATTACCCTTTTTACCCCCTCAGATTTTAATAAATTATATATTTATTGTGACTGTCGTGTAACTTTCAAACTAATTTTTCTGTAAAAATGTGATCACCAGAATTGTGAAAATTTTTATAAAGTACTAGGAGAACAAAATCGTACAGCAAGTAAACTTTAAATAACTTGTTGACTCTCTTTACAATAACTTACTGAATCTGAGAGTTATTTTTAAAATTTCATTTTACTATCAAAGATTTCAAGTTGAGCTTTTTTATGGATACAATATTTACTGCCCACTGACACGCCTACTTTGCAAAAATTATTCTTTTATGGCGGCATGAAATAACCCCCCAAAATATAACGCCCCAAAAAAAATATGAAATAACCCCCCAAAAATTTGTACAGAGAACAACAAAAACGATTTTTGGGGGGTTTTTTCTTTTTTTTGGGGTGTTATTTCATTTTTTCAATTGGGGGATTATTTCATATGAAATAACTCCCCAAAAATCTGAAATGAAATAAGTCCCTAAAAATATTTTGGGGACTTATTTAATTTTTAAATTACATATTTTAAAAGTCATAATGATGACAAATTGTGTTTTGTTATATTCACTGCATACGTTTACCAAACATAAAAAAGGGACTAAGTATCAAAAACTATAATTTCAGAATCCTAAAAAAATTGGGATTATTTTTAAGTCCTGAATTTCAGAAATCGGAATCTCTAAGTCCCGAACTTTATAATTTCGAATTCGAAAATCCCGAATCGCTAATTTAAGCTTTTCTGCATAGCCGGCCTTCGGCCGGGCGCAATGATTTTATCCTCTATGGTATTTCAAACACCGGCTTCGCTAACTAAAGCTTTTCTGCATAGCCGGCCTTCGGCCGGGCGCAAGGATTTTCTCCTCTATAGTATTCCAAACACCGGCTTCGCTAACTAATGCCTTGTGCCCGACCGAAGACCGGGTTAGCAGAAAAGCTTTAGTTAGCGAAGCCGGTGTTTGGAATACAATATAGGGGAAAAATCCTTGCGCCCGGCCGAAGGCCGGCTATGCAGAAAAGCTTTATTTAGCGAAGCCGGTGTTTGGAATACTATAGAGGAGAAAATCCTTGCGACCGGCCGAAGGCCGGCTATGCAGAAAAGCTTTAGTAAGCGAAGCCGGTGTTTGGAATACTATAGAGGAGAAAATCCTTGCGCCCGGCCGAAGGCCGGCTATGCATTAAAGCTTTAGTTAGCGAAGCCGGTGTTTGGAATACTATAGAGGAGAAAATCCTTGCGCCCGGCCGAAGGCCGGCTATGCAGAAAAGCTTTAGTTAGCGAAGCCGGTGTTTGTTATACCATAGAGGAAAAAGTCTTTGCGCCCAACCAAAACTGAACAATATGTATTATATTGGGGTCTTATTTCATTTCTGGAATTGGGGAACTATTTCATATGAAATAAGTCCCTAAATATTGGGGACTTATTTCATTTTGATTTTGGGAGTTATTTCATTTCATTGGGGGTTTATTTCATTTTTGAAATTGGGGTTTTATTGCATATGAAATAACGCCCCACACTTTGGGGGGTTATTTCATATTTTTTTTGGGGCGTTATATTTTGGGGGGTTATTTCATGCCGCCTTCTTTTATGCTTTAACTCTTTAAAATTTAGTCGCATTAACACATAATTTTTTTAAGTTCTCGTGATATAGGAAGTCTGATTAATACTCTAGTTATCGGCCAAATTTTGATTACCCTTTTTACCCCCTCAGATTTTAATTAATTATATATTTATTGTGACTGTCGTGTAACTTTCAAACTCATTTTTCTGTAAAAATGTGATCACCAGAAATGTGAAAATTTTTATAATGTACTAGGAGAACAAAATCGTACAGCAAGTAAATTTTAAATAACTTGTTAACTTTTTTTCCAATAACTTACTGAATCTGAGAGTTATTTTTAAAATTTCTTTTTATTATCAAAGATTTCAAGCTTAGCTTTTTTATGGATACAATATTTACTGCCCACTGACACGCCTACTTTGCAAAAATTATACTTTTATGCTTTAACTCTTTAAAATTTAGTCGCATTAACACATAATTTTTTTAAGTTCTCGTGATATAGGAAGTCTGATTAATACTCTAGTTATCGGCCAAATTTTGATTACCCTTTTTACCCCCTCAGATTTTAATTAATTATATATTTATTGTGACTGTCGTGTAACTTTCAAACTCATTTTTCTGTAAAAATGTGATCACCAGAAATGTGAAAATTTTTATAATGTACTAGGAGAACAAAATCGTACAGCAAGTAAATTTTAAATAACTTGTTAACTCTTTTTACAATAACTTACTGAATCTGAGAGTTATTTTTAAAATTTCTTTTTATGATCAAAGATTTCAAGTTGAGCTTTTTTATGGATACAATATTTACTGCCCACTGACACGCCTATTTTGCAAAAATTATTCTTTTATGCTTTAACTCTTTAAAATTTAGTCGCATTAACACATAATTTTTTTAAGTTCTCGTGATATAGGAAGTCCGATTAATGCTCTAGTTGTCCCAAATTTTGATTACCCTTTTCACCCCCTCAGATTTTAATTAATTATATATTTTTTGTGACTGTCGTATAACTTTCAAACTCATTTTTCTGTAAAAATGTGATCACCGGAAATGTGAAAATTTTTATAAAGTACTAGGAGAACAAAATCGTACAGCAAGTAAACTTTAAATAACTTGTTAACTCTTTTTACAATAACTTACTGAATCTGAGAGTTATTTTTAAAATTTCTTTTTTATTTTAAAGATTTCAAGTTGAGCTTTTTTATGGATACAATATTTACTGCCCACTGACACGCCTACTTTGCAAAAATTATTCTTTTATGCTTTAACTCTTTAAAATTTAGTCGCATTAACACATAATTTTTTAAGTTCTCGTGATATAGGAAGTCTGATTAATGCTCTAGTTGTCGGCCAAATTTTGATTACCCTATTCACCCCCTCAGATTTTAATTAATTATTTATTTTTTGTGACTGTCGTGTAACTTTCAAGCTCATTTTTCTGTAAAAATTTGTTCACCAGAAATGTGAAAATTTTTATAAAGTACTAGGAGAACAAAATCGTACAGCAAGTAAACTTTAAATAACTTGTTAACTCGTTTTACAATAACTTACTGAATCTGAGAGTTATTTTTAAAATTTCTTTTTATTATCAAAGATTTCAAGTTGAGCTTTTTTATGGATACAATATTTACTGCCCACTGACACGCCTACTTTGCAAAAATTATTCTTTTATGCTTTAACTCTTTAAAATTTAGTCGCATTAACACATAATTTTTTAAGTTCTCGTGATATAGGAAGTCTGATTAATGCTCTAGTTGTCGGCCAAATTTTGATTACCCTATTCACCCCCTCAGATTTTAATTAATTATTTATTTTTTGTGACTGTCGTGTAACTTTCAAGCTCATTTTTCTGTAAAAATTTGTTCACCAGAAATGTGAAAATTTTTATAAAGTACTAGGAGAACAAAATCGTACAGCAAGTAAACTTTAAATAACTTGTTAACTCTTTTTACAATAACTTACTGAATCTGAGAGTTATTTTTAAAATTTCTTTTTATTATCAAAGATTTCAAGTTGAGCTTTTTTATGGATACAATATTTACTGCCCACTGACACGCCTACTTTGCAAAATGTATACTTTTATGCTTTAACTCTGAAAATTTAGTCGCATTAACACATAATTTTTTTAAGTTCTCGTGATATAGGAAGTCTGATTAATACTCTAGTTATCGGCCAAATTTTGATTACCCTTTTTACCCCCTCAGATTTTAATAAATTATATATTTATTGTGACTGTCGTGTAACTTTCAAACTAATTTTTCTGTAAAAATGTGATCACCAGAAATGTGAAAATTTTTATAAAGTACTAGGAGAACAAAATCGTACAGCAAGTAAACTTTAAATAACTTGTTAACTCTTTTTACAATAACTTACTGAATCTGAGAGTTATTTTTAAAATTTCTTTTTATTATCAAAGATTTCAAGTTGAGCTTTTTTATGGATACAATATTTACTGCCCACTGACACGCCTACTTTGCAAAATGTATACTTTTATGCTTTAACTCTGTAAAATTTAGTCGCATTAACACATAATTTTTTTAAGTTCTCGTGATATAGGAAGTCTGATTAATACTCTAGTTATCGGCCAAATTTTGATTACCCTATTCACCCCCTCAGATTTTAATTAATTATATATTTTTTGTGACTGTCGTGTAACTTTCAAACTCATTTTTCTGTAAAAATGTGATCACCAGAAATGTGAAAATTTTTATAAAGTACTAGGAGAACAAAATCGTACAGCAAGTAAACTTTAAATAACTTGTTGACTCTCTTTACAATAACTTACTGAATCTGAGAGTTATTTTTAAAATTTCTTTTTATTATCAAAGATTTCAAGTTGAGCTTTTTTATGGATACAATATTTACTGCCCACTGACACGCCTACTTTGCAAAATGTATACTTTTATGCTTTAACTCTGTAAAATTTAGTCGCATTAACACATAATTTTTAAGTTCTCGAGATATAGGAAGTCTGATTAATGCTCTAGTTGTCGGCCAAATTTTGATAACCCTTTTTACCACCTCAGATTTTAATTAATTATATATTTTTTGTGACTGTCGTATATCTTTCAAACTCATTTTTCTGTAAAAATGTGATCACCAGAAATGTGAAAATTTTTATAAAGTACTAGGAGAACAAAATCGTACAGCAAGTAAACTTTAAATAACTTGTTGACTCTCTTTACAATAACTTACTGAATCTGAGAGTTATTTTTAAAATTTCGTTTAACTATCAAAGATTTCAAGTTGAGCTTTTTTATGGATACAATATTTACTGCCCACTGACACGCCTACTTTGCAAAAATTATTCTTTTATGCTTTAACTTTTTAAAATTTAGTCGCATTAACACATAATTTTTTTAAGTTCTCGTGATATAGGAAGTCTGATTAATGCTCTAGTTGTCGGCCAAATTTTGATTACCCTTTTCACCCCCTCAGATTTTAATTAATTATATATTTTTTGTGACTGTCGTGTAACTTTCAAGCTCATTTTTCTGTAAAAATGTGATCACCAGAAATGTGAAAATTTTTATAAAGTACTAGGAGAACAAAATCGTACAGCAAGTAAACTTTAAATAACTTGTTGACTCTCTTTACAATAACTTACTGAATCTGAGAGTTATTTTTAAAATTTCTTTTTACTATCAAAGATTTCAAGTTGAGCTTTTTTATGGATACAATATTTACTGCCCACTGACACGACTACTTTGCAAAAATTATTCTTTTATGCTTTAACTCTTTAAAATTTAGTCGCATTAACACATAATTTTTTTAAGTTCTCGTGATATAGGAAGTCTGATTAATACTCTAGTTATCGGCCAAATTTTGATTACCCTTTTTACCCCCTCAGATTTTAATTAATTATATATTTATTGTGACTGTCGTGTAACTTTCAAACTCATTTTTCTGTAAAAATGTGATCACCAGAAATGTGAAAATTTTTATAATGTACTAGGAGAACAAAATCGTACAGCAAGTAAATTTTAAATAACTTGTTAACTCTTTTTACAATAACTTACTGAATCTGAGAGTTATTTTTAAAATTTCTTTTTATTATCAAAGATTTCAAGTTGAGCTTTTTTATGGATACAATATTTACTGCCCACTGACACGCCTATTTTGCAAAAATTATTCTTTTATGCTTTAACTCTTTAAAATTTAGTCGCATTAACACATAATTTTTTTAAGTTCTCGTGATATAGGAAGTCTGATTAATGCTCTAGTTGTCGGCCAAATTTTGATTACCCTTTTTACCCCCTCAGATTTTAATTAATTATATATTTATTGTGACTGTCGTGTAACTTTCAAACTAATTTTTCTGTAAAAATGTGATCACCAGAATTGTGAAAATTTTTATAAAGTACTAGGAGAACAAAATCGTACAGCAAGTAAACTTTAAATAACTTGTTGACTCTCTTTACAATAACTTACTGAATCTGAGAGTTATTTTTAAAATTTCTTTTTACTATCAAAGATTTCAAGTTGAGCTTTTTTCTGGATACATTATTTACTGCCCACTGACACGCCTACTTTGCAAAAATTATTCTTTTATGCTTTAACTCTTTAAAATTTATTCGCATTAACACATAATTTTTTTAAGTTCTCGTGATATAGGAAGTCTGATTAATGCTCTAGTTGTCGGCCAAATTTTGATTACCCTTTTCACCCCCTCAGATTTTAATAAATTATATATTTTTTGTGACTGTCGTGTAACTTTCAAACTCATTTTTCTGTAAAAATGTGATCACCAGAAATGTGAAAATTTTTATAATGTACTAGGAGAACAAAATCGTACAGCAAGTAAATTTTAAATAACTTGTTAACTCTTTTTACAATAACTTACTGAATCTGAGAGTTATTTTTAAAATTTCTTTTTATTATCAAAGATTTCAAGTTGAGCTTTTTTATGGATACAATATTTACTGCCCACTGACACGCCTACTTTGCAAAAATTATACTTTTATGCTTTAACTCTCTAAAATTTAGTCGCATTAACACATAATTTTTTTAAGTTCTCGTGATATAGGAAGTCTGATTAATGCTCTAGTTCTCGGCCAAATTTTGATTACCCTTTTTACCCCCTCAGATTTTAATTAATTATATATTTATTGTGACTGTCGTGTAACTTTCAAACTAATTTTTCTGTAAAAATTTGATCACCAGAAATGTGAAAATTTTTATAAAGTACTAGGAGAACAAAATCGTACAGCAAGTAAACTTTAAATAACTTGTTAACTCTTTTTACAATAACTTACTGAATCTGAGAGTTATATTTAAAATTTCTTTTTACTATCAAAGATTTCAAGTTGAGCATTTTTATGGATACAATATTTACTGCCCACTGACACGCCTATTTTGCAAAAATTATTCTTTTATGCTTTAACTCTTTAAAATTTAGTCGCATTAACACATAATTTTTTTAAGTTCTCGTGATATAGGAAGTCTGATTAATGCTCTAGTTGTCGGCCAAATTTTGATTACCCTTTTTACCACCTCAGATTTTAATTAATTATATATTTATTGTGACTGTCGTGTAACTTTCAAACTAATTTTTCTGTAAAAATTTGATCACCAGAAATGTGAAAATTTTTATAAAGTACTAGGAGAACAAAATCGTACAGCAAGTAAACTTTAAATAACTTGTTAACTCTTTTTACAATAACTTACTGAATCTGAGAGTTATTTTTAAAATTTCTTTTTATTATCAAAGATTTCAAGTTGAGCTTTTTTATGGATACAATATTTACTGCCCACTGACACGCCTACTTTGCAAAATTTATACTTTTATGCTTTAACTCTTTAAAATTTAGTCGCATTAACACATAATTTTTTTCCTCGTGATATAGAAAGTCTGATTATATAAATATATTGTGACTGTCGTGTAACTTTCAAACTCATTTTTCTGTAAAAATTTTATCACCAGAAATGTGAAAATTTTTAAAAAGTACTAGGAGAACAAAATCGTACAGCAAGAAAACTTTAAATAACTTGTTAACTCTCTTTACAATAACTTACTGAATCTGAGAGTTATTTTTAAAATTTCTTTTTATTATCAAAGATTTCAAGTTGAGCTTTTTTATGGATCCAATATTTACTGCCCACTGACACGCCTACTTTGCAAAATGTATACTTTTATGCTTTAACTCTGTAAAATTTAGTCGCATTAACACATAATTTTTTTAAGTTCTCGTGATATAGGAAGTCTGATTAATACTCTAGTTATCGGCCAAATTTTGATTACCCTATTCACCCCCTCAGATTTTAATTAATTATATATTTTTTGTGACTGTCGTGTAACTTTCAAACTAATTTTTCTGTAAAAATGTGATCACCAGAAATGTGAAAATTTTTATAAAGTACTAGGAGAACAAAATCGTACAGCAAGTAAACTTTAAATAACTTGTTGACTCTCTTTACAATAACTTACTGAATCTGAGAGTTATTTTTAAAATTTCTTTTTACTATCAAAGATTTCAAGTTGAGCTTTTTTATGGATACAATATTTACTGCCCACTGACACGCCTACTTTGCAAAAATTATTCTTTTATGCTTTAACTCTTAAAAATTTAGTCGCATTAACACATAATTTTTTTAAGTTCTCGTGATATAGGAAGTCTGATTAATGCTCTAGTTGTCGGCCAAATTTTGATTACCCTTTTTACCCCCTCAGATTTTAATAAATTATATATTTATTGTGACTGTCGTGTAACTTTCAAACTAATTTTTCTGTAAAAATGTGATCACCAGAATTGTGAAAATTTTTATAAAGTACTAGGAGAACAAAATCGTACAGCAAGTAAACTTTAAATAACTTGTTGACTCTCTTTACAATAACTTACTGAATCTGAGAGTTATTTTTAAAATTTCTTTTTACTATCAAAGATTTCAAGTTGAGCTTTTTTCTGGATACATTATTTACTGCCCACTGACACGCCTACTTTGCAAAAATTATTCTTTTATGCTTTAACTCTTTAAAATTTATTCGCATTAACACATAATTTTTTTAAGTTCTCGTGATATAGGAAGTCTGATTAATGCTCTAGTTGTCGGCCAAATTTTGATTACCCTTTTCACCCCCTCAGATTTTAATAAATTATATATTTTTTGTGACTGTCGTGTAACTTTCAAACTCATTTTTCTGTAAAAATGTGATCACCAGAAATGTGAAAATTTTTATAATGTACTAGGAGAACAAAATCGTACAGCAAGTAAATTTTAAATAACTTGTTAACTCTTTTTACAATAACTTACTGAATCTGAGAGTTATTTTTAAAATTTCTTTTTATTATCAAAGATTTCAAGTTGAGCTTTTTTATGGATACAATATTTACTGCCCACTGACACGCCTACTTTGCAAAAATTATACTTTTATGCTTTAACTCTCTAAAATTTAGTCGCATTAACACATAATTTTTTTAAGTTCTCGTGATATAGGAAGTCTGATTAATGCTCTAGTTCTCGGCCAAATTTTGATTACCCTTTTTACCCCCTCAGATTTTAATTAATTATATATTTATTGTGACTGTCGTGTAACTTTCAAACTAATTTTTCTGTAAAAATTTGATCACCAGAAATGTGAAAATTTTTATAAAGTACTAGGAGAACAAAATCGTACAGCAAGTAAACTTTAAATAACTTGTTAACTCTTTTTACAATAACTTACTGAATCTGAGAGTTATATTTAAAATTTCTTTTTACTATCAAAGATTTCAAGTTGAGCATTTTTATGGATACAATATTTACTGCCCACTGACACGCCTATTTTGCAAAAATTATTCTTTTATGCTTTAACTCTTTAAAATTTAGTCGCATTAACACATAATTTTTTTAAGTTCTCGTGATATAGGAAGTCTGATTAATGCTCTAGTTGTCGGCCAAATTTTGATTACCCTTTTTACCACCTCAGATTTTAATTAATTATATATTTATTGTGACTGTCGTGTAACTTTCAAACTAATTTTTCTGTAAAAATTTGATCACCAGAAATGTGAAAATTTTTATAAAGTACTAGGAGAACAAAATCGTACAGCAAGTAAACTTTAAATAACTTGTTAACTCTTTTTACAATAACTTACTGAATCTGAGAGTTATTTTTAAAATTTATTTTTATTATCAAAGATTTCAAGTTGAGCTTTTTTATGGATACAATATTTACTGCCCACTGACACGCCTACTTTGCAAAATTTATACTTTTATGCTTTAACTCTTTAAAATTTAGTCGCATTAACACATAATTTTTTTCCTCGTGATATAGAAAGTCTGATTATATAAATATATTGTGACTGTCGTGTAACTTTCAAACTCATTTTTCTGTAAAAATTTTATCACCAGAAATGTGAAAATTTTTAAAAAGTACTAGGAGAACAAAATCGTACAGCAAGAAAACTTTAAATAACTTGTTAACTCTCTTTACAATAACTTACTGAATCTGAGAGTTATTTTTAAAATTTCTTTTTATTATCAAAGATTTCAAGTTGAGCTTTTTTATGGATCCAATATTTACTGCCCACTGACACGCCTACTTTGCAAAATGTATACTTTTATGCTTTAACTCTGTAAAATTTAGTCGCATTAACACATAATTTTTTTAAGTTCTCGTGATATAGGAAGTCTGATTAATACTCTAGTTATCGGCCAAATTTTGATTACCCTATTCACCCCCTCAGATTTTAATTAATTATATATTTTTTGTGACTGTCGTGTAACTTTCAAACTAATTTTTCTGTAAAAATGTGATCACCAGAAATGTGAAAATTTTTATAAAGTACTAGGAGAACAAAATCGTACAGCAAGTAAACTTTAAATAACTTGTTGACTCTCTTTACAATAACTTACTGAATCTGAGAGTTATTTTTAAAATTTCTTTTTACTATCAAAGATTTCAAGTTGAGCTTTTTTATGGATACAATATTTACTGCCCACTGACACGCCTACTTTGCAAAAATTATTCTTTTATGCTTTAACTCTTAAAAATTTAGTCGCATTAACACATAATTTTTTTAAGTTCTCGTGATATAGGAAGTCTGATTAATGCTCTAGTTGTCGGCCAAATTTTGATTACCCTTTTTACCCCCTCAGATTTTAATAAATTATATATTTATTGTGACTGTCGTGTAACTTTCAAACTAATTTTTCTGTAAAAATGTGATCACCAGAATTGTGAAAATTTTTATAAAGTACTAGGAGAACAAAATCGTACAGCAAGTAAACTTTAAATAACTTGTTGACTCTCTTTACAATAACTTACTGAATCTGAGAGTTATTTTTAAAATTTCTTTTAACTATCAAAGATTTCAAGTTGAGCTTTTTTATGGATACAATATTTACTGCCCACTGACACGCCTACTTTGCAAAAATTATTCTTTTATGCTTTAACTCTTTAAAATTTAGTCGCATTAACACATAATTTTTTTAAGTTCTCGTGATATAGGAAGTCTGATTAATGCTCTAGTTGTCGGCCAAATTTTGATTACCCTTTTTACCCCCTCAGATTTTAATAAATTATATATTTATTGTGACTGTCGTGTAACTTTCAAACTAATTTTTCTGTAAAAATGTGATCACCAGAATTGTGAAAATTTTTATAAAGTACTAGGAGAACAAAATCGTACAGCAAGTAAACTTTAAATAACTTGTTGACTCTCTTTACAATAACTTACTGAATCTGAGAGTTATTTTTAAAATTTCTTTTTACTATCAAAGATTTCAAGTTGAGCTTTTTTATGGATACAATATTTACTGCCCACTGACACGCCTACTTTGCAAAATGTATACTTTTATGCTTTAACTCTGTAAAATTTAGTCGCATTAACACATAATTTTTTTAAGTTCTCGTGATATAGGAAGTCTGATTAATACTCTAGTTATCGGCCAAATTTTGACTACCCTTTTTACCCCCTCAGATTTTAATAAATTATATATTTATTGTGACTGTCGTGTAACTTTCAAACTAATTTTTCTGTAAAAATGTGATCACCAGAATTGTGAAAATTTTTATAAACTACTAGGAGAACAAAATCGCACAGCAAGTAAACTTTAAATAACTTATTAACTCTTTTTACAATAACTTACTGAATCTGAGAGTTATTTTTAAAATTTCTTTTTATTATCAAAGATTTCAAGTTGAGCTTTTTTATGGATACAATATTTACTGCCCACTGACACGCCTACTTTGCAAAAATTATACTTTTATGCTTTAACTCTCTAAAATTTAGTCGCATTAACACATAATTGTTTTAAGTTCTCGTGATATAGGAAGTCTGATTAATGCTCTAGTTATCGGCCAAATTTTGATTACCCTTTTTACCCCCTCAGATTTTAATTAATTATATATTTATTGTGACTGTCGTGTAACTTTAAAACTCATTTTTCTGTAAAAATGTGATCACCAGAAATGTGAAAATTTTTATAAAGTACTAGGAGAACAAAATCGTACAGCAAGTAAACTTTAAATAACTTATTAACTCTTTTTACAATAACTTACTGAATCTGAGAGTTATTTTTAAAATTTCTTTTTATTATCAAAGATTTCAAGTTGAGCTATTTTATGGATACAATATTTACTGCCCACTGGCACGCCTACTTTGCAAAAATTATACTTTTATGCTTTAACTCTCTAAAATTTAGTCGCATTAACACATAATTTTTTTAAGTTCTCGTGATATGGGAAGTCTGATTAATGCTCTAGTTATCGGCCAAATTTTGATTACCCTTTTTACCCCCTCAGATTTTAATTAATTATATATTTATTGTGACTGTCGTGTAACTTTAAAACTCAGTTTTCTGTAAAAATGTGATCACCAGAAATGTGAAAATTTTTATAAAGTACTAGGAGAACAAAATCGTACAGCAAGTAAACTTTAAATAACTTATTAACTCTTTTTACAATAACTTACTGAATCTGAGAGTTATTTTTTAAATTTCTTTTTATTATCAAAGATTTCAAGTTGAGCTTTTTTATGGATACAATATTTACTGCCCACTGGCACGCCTACTTTGCAAAAATTATACTTTTATGCTTTAACTCTCTAAAATTTAGTCGCATTAACACATAATTTTTTTAAGTTCTCGTGATATAGGAAGTCTGATTAATGCTCTAGTTATCGGCCAAATTTTGATTACCCTTTTTACCCCCTCAGATTTTAATTAATTATATATTTATTGTGACTGTCGTGTAACTTTCAAACTCATTTTTCTGTAAAAATGGGATCACCAGAAATGTGAAAATTTTTATAAAGTACTAGGAGAACAAAATCGTACAGCAAGTAAACTTTAATTAACTTGTTAACTCTTTTTACAATAACTTACTGAATCTGAGAGTTATTTTTAAAATTTCTTTTTATTATCAAAGATTTAAAGTTGTGCTTTTTTATGGATACAATATTTACTGCCCACTGACACGCCTACTTTGCAAAATTTATACTTTTATGCTTTAACTCTCTAAAATTTAGTCGCATTAACACATAATTTTTTTAAGTTCTCGTGATATAGGAAGTCTGATTAATGCTCTAGTTATCGGCCAAATTTTGATTACCCTTTTTACCCCCTCAGATTTTAATTAATTATATATTTATTGTGACTGTCGTGTAACTTTCAAACTCATTTTTCTGTAAAAATGGGATCACCAGAAATGTGAAAATTTTTATAAAGTACTAGGAGAACAAAATCGTACAGCAAGTAAACTTTAATTAACTTGTTAACTCTTTTTACAATAACTTACTGAATCTGAGAGTTATTTTTAAAATTTCTTTTTATTATCAAAGATTTAAAGTTGTGCTTTTTTATGGATACAATATTTACTGCCCACTGACACGCCTACTTTGCAAAATTTATACTTTTATGCTTTAACTCTCTAAAATTTAGTCGCATTAACAGATAATTTTTTTAAGTTCTCGTGATATAGGAAGTCTGATTAATGCTCTAGTTGTCGGCCAAATTTTGATTACCCTTTTTACCCCCTCAGATTTTAATTAATTATAAATTTATTGTGACTGTCGTGTAACTTTCAAACTCATTTTTCTGTAAAAATTTTATCACCAGAAGTGTGAAAATTTTTAAAAAGTACTAGGAGAACAAAATCGTACAGCAAGAAAACTTTAAATAACTTGTTAACTCTCTTTACAATAACTTACTGAATCTGAGTTATTTTTAAAATTTCTTTTTATTATCGAAGATTTCAAGTTGAGCTTTTTTATGGATACAATATTTACTGCCCACTGACACGCCTACTCTGCAAAAATTATACTTTTATGCTTTAACTCTTTAAAATTTAGTCGCATTAACACATAATTTTTTTAAGTTCTCGTGATATAGGATGTTGATTAATGCTCTAGTTGTCGGCCAAATTTTGATTACCCTTTTTACCCCCTCAGATTTTAATTAATTATAAATTTTTTGTGACTGTCGTGTAACTTTCAAACTCATTTTTTTGTAAAAATTTGATCACCAGAAATGTGAAAATTTTTATAAAGTACTAGGAGAACAAAATCGTACAGCAAGTAAACTTTAAATAACTTGTTAACTCTTTTTACAATAACTTACTGAATCTGAGAGTTATTTTTAAAATTTCTTTTTATTATCAAAGATTTCAAGTTGAGCTTTTTTATGGATACAATATTTACTGCCCACTGGCACGCCTACTTTGCAAAAATTATACTTTTATGCTTTAACTCTCTAAAATTTAGTCGCATTAACACATAATTTTTTTAAGTTCTCGTGATATGGGAAGTCTGATTAATGCTCTAGTTATCGGCCAAATTTTGATTACCCTTTTTACCCCCTCAGATTTTAATTAATTATATATTTATTGTGACTGTCGTGTAACTTTCAAACTCATTTTTCTGTAAAAATGGGATCACCAGAAATGTGAAAATTTTTATAAAGTACTAGGAGAACAAAATCGTACAGCAAGTAAACTTTAATTAACTTGTTAACTCTTTTTACAATAACTTACTGAATCTGAGAGTTATTTTTAAAATTTCTTTTTATTATCAAAGATTTAAAGTTGTGCTTTTTTATGGATACAATATTTACTGCCCACTGACACGCCTACTTTGCAAAATTTATACTTTTATGCTTTAACTCTCTAAAATTTAGTCGCATTAACAGATAATTTTTTTAAGTTCTCGTGATATAGGAAGTCTGATTAATGCTCTAGTTGTCGGCCAAATTTTGATTACCCTTTTCACCCCCTGAGATTTTAATTAATTATATATTTTTTGTGACTGTCGTGTAACTTTCAAACTCATTTTTCTGTAAAAATGGGATCACCAGAAATGTGAAAATTTTTATAAAGTACTAGGAGAACAAAATCGTACAGCAAGTAAACTTTAATTAACTTGTTAACTCTTTTTACAATAACTTACTGAATCTGAGAGTTATTTTTAAAATTTCTTTTTATTATCAAAGATTTCAAGTTGAGCTTTTTAATGGATACAATATTTACTGCCCACTGACACGCCTACTTTGCAAAATGTATACTTTTATGCTTTAACTCTGTAAAACTTAGTCGCATTAACACATAATTTTTTTAAGTTCTCGTGATATAGGAAGTCTGATTAATGCTCTAGTTATCGGCCAAATTTTGATTACCCTTTTTACCCCCTCAGATTTTAATTAATTATATATTTATTGTGACTGTCGTGTAACTTTCAAACTCATTTTTCTGTAAAAATGTGATCACCAGAAATGTGAAAATTTTTATAAAGTACTAGGAGAACAAAATCGTACAGCAAGTAAACTTTAATTAACTTGTTAACTCTTTTTACAATAACTTACTGAATCTGAGAGTTATTTTAAAAATTTCTTTTTATTATCAAGGATATCAAGTTGAGCTTTTTTATGGATACAATATTTACTGCCCACTGACACGCCTACTTTGCAAAATGTATACTTTTATGCTTTAACTCTGTACTATTTAGTTTCATTAACACATAATTTTTTTAAGTTCTCGTGATATAGGAAGTCTTATTAATGCTCTAGTTATCGGCCAAATTTTGATTACCCTTTTTACCCCCTCAGATTTTAATTAATTATATATTTATTGTGACTGTCGTGTAACTTTCAAACTCATTTTTCTGTAAAAATGTGATCACCAGAAATGTGAAAATTTTTATAAAGTACTAGGAGAACAAAATCGTACAGCAAGTAAACTTTAATTAACTTGTTAACTCTTTTTACAATAACTTACTGAATCTGAGAGTTGTTTTTTAAATTTCTTTTTATTATCAAAGATTTCAAGTTGAGCTTTTTTATGGATACAATATTACTGCCCACTGACACGCCTACTTTGCAAAATTTATACTTTTATGCTTTAACTCTGTAAAATTTAGTCGCATTAACACATAATTTTTTTAAGTTCTCGTGATATAGGAAGTCTGATTAATGCTCTAGTTATCGGCCAAATTTTGATTACCCTTTTTACCCCCTCAGATTTTAATTAATTATATATTTATTGTGACTGTCGTGTAACTTTCAAACTCATTTTTCTGTAAAAATGTGATCACCAGAAATGTGAAAATTTTTATAAAGTACTAGGAGAACAAAATCGTACAGCAAGTAAACTTTAAATAACTTGTTAACTCTCTTTACAATAACTTACTTAATCTGAGAGTTATTTTTAAAATTTCTTTTTATTATCAAAGATTTCAAGTTGAGCTTTTTAATGGATACAATATTTACTGCCCACTGACACGCCTACTTTGCAAAATGTATACTTTTATGCTTTAACTCTGTAAAACTTAGTCGCATTAACACATAATTTTTTTAAGTTCTCGTGATATAGGAAGTCTGATTAATGCTCTAGTTATCGGCCAAATTTTGATTACCCTTTTTACCCCCTCAGATTTTAATTAATTATATATTTATTGTGACTGTCGTGTAACTTTCAAACTCATTTTTCTGTAAAAATGTGATCACCAGAAATGTGAAAATTTTTATAAAGTACTAGGAGAACAAAATCGTACAGCAAGTAAACTTTAATTAACTTGTTAACTCTTTTTACAATAACTTACTGAATCTGAGAGTTATTTTTAAAATTTCTTTTTATTATCAAAGATTTAAAGTTGTGCTTTTTTATGGATACAATATTTACTGCCCACTGACACGCCTACTTTGCAAAATTTATACTTTTATGCTTTAACTCTCTAAAATTTAGTCGCATTAACAGATAATTTTTTTAAGTTCTCGTGATATAGGAAGTCTGATTAATGCTCTAGTTGTCGGCCAAATTTTGATTACCCTTTTCACCCCCTGAGATTTTAATTAATTATATATTTTTTGTGACTGTCGTGTAACTTTCAAACTCATTTTTCTGTAAAAATGGGATCACCAGAAATGTGAAAATTTTTATAAAGTACTAGGAGAACAAAATCGTACAGCAAGTAAACTTTAATTAACTTGTTAACTCTTTTTACAATAACTTACTGAATCTGAGAGTTATTTTTAAAATTTCTTTTTATTATCAAAGATTTCAAGTTGAGCTTTTTAATGGATACAATATTTACTGCCCACTGACACGCCTACTTTGCAAAATGTATACTTTTATGCTTTAACTCTGTAAAACTTAGTCGCATTAACACATAATTTTTTTAAGTTCTCGTGATATAGGAAGTCTGATTAATGCTCTAGTTATCGGCCAAATTTTGATTACCCTTTTTACCCCCTCAGATTTTAATTAATTATATATTTATTGTGACTGTCGTGTAACTTTCAAACTCATTTTTCTGTAAAAATGTGATCACCAGAAATGTGAAAATTTTTATAAAGTACTAGGAGAACAAAATCGTACAGCAAGTAAACTTTAATTAACTTGTTAACTCTTTTTACAATAACTTACTGAATCTGAGAGTTATTTTAAAAATTTCTTTTTATTATCAAGGATATCAAGTTGAGCTTTTTTATGGATACAATATTTACTGCCCACTGACACGCCTACTTTGCAAAATGTATACTTTTATGCTTTAACTCTGTACTATTTAGTTTCATTAACACATAATTTTTTTAAGTTCTCGTGATATAGGAAGTCTTATTAATGCTCTAGTTATCGGCCAAATTTTGATTACCCTTTTTACCCCCTCAGATTTTAATTAATTATATATTTATTGTGACTGTCGTGTAACTTTCAAACTCATTTTTCTGTAAAAATGTGATCACCAGAAATGTGAAAATTTTTATAAAGTACTAGGAGAACAAAATCGTACAGCAAGTAAACTTTAATTAACTTGTTAACTCTTTTTACAATAACTTACTGAATCTGAGAGTTGTTTTTTAAATTTCTTTTTATTATCAAAGATTTCAAGTTGAGCTTTTTTATGGATACAATATTACTGCCCACTGACACGCCTACTTTGCAAAATTTATACTTTTATGCTTTAACTCTGTAAAATTTAGTCGCATTAACACATAATTTTTTTAAGTTCTCGTGATATAGGAAGTCTGATTAATGCTCTAGTTATCGGCCAAATTTTGATTACCCTTTTTACCCCCTCAGATTTTAATTAATTATATATTTATTGTGACTGTCGTGTAACTTTCAAACTCATTTTTCTGTAAAAATGTGATCACCAGAAATGTGAAAATTTTTATAAAGTACTAGGAGAACAAAATCGTACAGCAAGTAAACTTTAAATAACTTGTTAACTCTCTTTACAATAACTTACTTAATCTGAGAGTTATTTTTAAAATTTCTTTTTATTATCAAAGATTTCAAGTTGAGCTTTTTAATGGATACAATATTTACTGCCCACTGACACGCCTACTTTGCAAAATGTATACTTTTATGCTTTAACTCTGTAAAACTTAGTCGCATTAACACATAATTTTTTTAAGTTCTCGTGATATAGGAAGTCTGATTAATGCTCTAGTTATCGGCCAAATTTTGATTACCCTTTTTACCCCCTCAGATTTTAATTAATTATATATTTATTGTGACTGTCGTGTAACTTTCAAACTCATTTTTCTGTAAAAATGTGATCACCAGAAATGTGAAAATTTTTATAAAGTACTAGGAGAACAAAATCGTACAGCAAGTAAACTTTAATTAACTTGTTAACTCTTTTTACAATAACTTACTGAATCTGAGAGTTATTTTTAAAATTTCTTTTTATTATCAAAGATTTCAAGTTGAGCTTTTTAATGGATACAATATTTACTGCCCACTGACACGCCTACTTTGCAAAATGTATACTTTTATGCTTTAACTCTGTAAAACTTAGTCGCATTAACACATAATTTTTTTAAGTTCTCGTGATATAGGAAGTCTGATTAATGCTCTAGTTATCGGCCAAATTTTGATTACCCTTTTTACCCCCTCAGATTTTAATTAATTATATATTTATTGTGACTGTCGTGTAACTTTCAAACTCATTTTTCTGTAAAAATGTGATCACCAGAAATGTGAAAATTTTTATAAAGTACTAGGAGAACAAAATCGTACAGCAAGTAAACTTTAATTAACTTGTTAACTCTTTTTACAATAACTTACTGAATCTGAGAGTTATTTTTAAAATTTCTTTTTATTATCAAAGATTTAAAGTTGTGCTTTTTTATGGATACAATATTTACTGCCCACTGACACGCCTACTTTGCAAAAATTTTACTTTTATGCTTTAACTCTATAAAATTTAGTCGCATTAACACATCATTTTTTTAAGTTCTCGTGATATAGGAAGTCTGATTAATGCTCTAGTTATCGGCCAAATTTTGATTACCCTTTTTACCCCCTCAGATTTTAATTAATTATATATTTATTGTGACTGTCGTGTAACTTTCAAACTCATTTTTCTGTAAAAATGTGATCACCAGAAATGTGAAAATTTTTATAAAGTACTAGGAGAACAAAATCGTACAGCAAGTAAACTTTAATTAACTTGTTAACTCTTTTTACAATAACTTACTGAATCTGAGAGTTATTTTTTAAATTTCTTTTTATTATCAAAGATTTCAAGTTGAGCTTTTTTATGGATACCATATTTACTGCCCACTGACACGCCTACTTTGCAAAATTTATACTTTTATGCTTTAACTCTGTAAAATTTATTCGCATTAACACATAATTTTTTTAAGTTCTCGTGATATAGGAAGTCTGATTAATGCTCTAGTTATCGGCCAAATTTTGATTACCCTTTTTACCCCCTCAGATTTTAATTAATTATATATTTATTGTGACTGTCGTGTAACTTTCAAACTCATTTTTCTGTAAAAATGTGATCACCAGAAATGTGAAAATTTTTATAAAGTACTAGGAGAACAAAATCGTACAGCAAGTAAACTTTAATTAACTTGTTAACTCTTTTTACAATAACTTACTGAATCTGAGAGTTATTTTTAAAATTTCTTTTTATTATCAAAGATTTAAAGTTGTGCTTTTTTATGGATACAATATTTACTGCCCACTGACACGCCTACTTTGCAAAATTTATACTTTTATGCTTTAACTCTTTAAAATTTAGTCGCATTAACACATAATTTTTTAAGTTCTCGAGATATAGGAAGTCTGATTAATGCTCTAGTTGTCGGCCAAATTTTGATTACCCTTTTCACCCCCTCAGATTTTAATTAATTATATATTTTTTGTGACTGTCGTGTAACTTTCAAGCTCATTTTCTGTAAAAATTTGATCACCAGAAATGTGAAAATTTTTATAAAGTACTAGGAGAACAAAATCGTACAGCAAGTAAACTTTAAATAACTTGTTAACTCTTTTTACAATAACTTACTGAATCTGAGAGTTATTTTTAAAATTTCTTTTTATTATCAAAGATTTCAAGTTGAGCTTTTTTATGGATACAATATTTACTGCCCACTGACACGCCTACTCTGCAAAAATTATACTTTTATGCTTTAACTCTTTAAAATTTAGTCGCATTAACACATAATTTTTTTAAGTTCTCGTGATATAGAAAGTCTGATTAATACTCTAGTTGTCGGCCAAATTTTGATTATAACGCTTTAGAAACGGCTGAGATATTACTAATCAAATTTAAAACCTAATGTTACTTCCAGATATAATTTCCTTTCAACAGTAACTTCCTTAATTTCCAAGATATTTAGATAATTGATATGGCGTTAAAAAGGTTGAAAGAGGGGCTTGCCGATGTACCTATCTAAAAACCACTACCACACATATGCGAAATTTTATTTGTGCCGATTCCAAAAACCATAATTACCAGGCGTATTTGCACAGATAACAAATTAACCTTTTTTTCTACATCAACATGCTAGTTTTAGTTATAATGAACTTAACTTAAGTTTAAGTCGTATTTTGTTGTAAAAATGTGATTACTAAAAATTTGGAAAAAGGGGCAGGTAAACTGTAAACATGTTTACTATTTTACAATAGCTCACTGCCTTGTAAAAATTATGTTTTTATGCTAATCCCATTTTATCTTAATCCCGTTAAAATACCAAATTATCTTAATATAGAAAGTCTGATTATTGCAAATTTTTGGCGGATTTTTTATAAATAATGTGTGCAAAAATACATAATATGCACTGGAAATTTACAAATTTGCACGATGACCATTGTGATTAACCTTAATATTTTAGAATGTGAACATTTTTAAAAAGTACCTACTTAGAGAATAATAAGCAGGAATAGAGCGAACAAATTTTTATTACCATTTCTATATTTGCTTTAAGAATTTACTAAATAATTATTAAATTTTGTTTTTGTATGATAAAAGCCAAGTTATTAAATGCTCATTTTAGCTGTCTAACAAAAAATTTATCACTAAATCTTAAGGTTAAATCACTCTGAGCTGTCTGCTTTTGTCTGACTAATGTATAGCTGAAAAGAGCTGAAAGCTGTTTGGAATGTGAAGTTTTTTATTTTATTTCCTTCGTAAAAAATAACATTACAGCGGTAAATTCATTATTAGGTTAATTTTTACTGACGAATAATTCTTTTATAATATCCATTTAACCATGGTACATTTAATAAGGTAACCCCAGTAGCGTAGCTGAATATTGTTTACGAAATGTACAGTATATCAACATTTGGTTCACAATTTTGTTTGTTTACACATAAGTGTATGTATTAATTGTTGCTAGAAATAGACAAATTTTTTGACAATCTATCAGGGTTTTCTACCAACAAAATACATGTTGTTTTTGTCTTGTTGTACATGTTGTAGCACAAGGGTTACCTTATTAATTGTTCAATGCCTTTATCTATATGCTTTATTTATTTAAAAAAAAATTTATTGTTAAATATTGTTTTTTTTTTTTAATTTCGAGTTAGTTTTTCTTTAAGCGTTTAAAAACATTTACTTCTTGAAGACGTTTTACTATGACTTTCAGTATTATTATTTGTGTTATCTGTATCATTATCACCCATTATTGTTTCATCAACACTTACGTCATCATCTGGTATTTCTTCGTCACTATCTTCCCCAGTTGCTGTACTAAAAGTTCCAGACTTTAAAAAGAAATTATTACATTATATTTATTAATCGTATGTTAAAAATAATAATGAAAAACTTACTTGTGATATCAAATCATCACCATGCAAATCTTTGTTTTTCAAATTGCCCATTGAAAAAACGGATGCACATTTATTGGCCGTAAGTAAGGCTTTTATACGGAACACATAGTTTTCTACAGTTTCACGTAGAAATGGAATTTGACCAACAATGGCAGTGTTTTTAATGGCCTGCAAATAGAAAGCCACTAATAGTTTTAGCCTATGGTCCATAATCGGTTAACAAATTTCTACTTAATAAAAAAATTTTTTTATTTAATAACGGTGGCTATTCTTGAAAACGCGCCGAAGGAGTGAAAATTTACATGAATACAAAAACAAATTTACAAAAAATTTACAGAACTTTTTTTTTTATCATACCAAATTTAGTTTTTAAAAGAGACAGAAACGCGTTAAAACTCTCACGTTAATTTAATTTTAGAAGTGTATAGATAACAAAAACAATTTTCGTAAATTTAGTTTTTGTTTTCATGTAAATGTTCACTACTTGGACGCGTTTTCAAGAAAAGCCGCCAACAATACACGAAAAAAAAATTCTAAATAATCTTAATTAAACTGTAAAATTTGATATTTAAATTTTATCATTACTTACCTTTGAATGACAACATAGATGATGTAAAAATCTAGTTGTAGTTTGCATAGTCTTTATTAATTCACAAACACGTTCGGGATTTTTTCTTAAGTAATGTTCAAAAACATTTAGACCATGTTGTAGGACAAGTTTTAAATATAAATGAGAATACTTTAGAATTTAAATAAGTACCATGTGTAATAATATAAAATAAATTTTAATTAACAAAAATTACCTTAAGGAAAATTTGAAAATTTCTTGGTATATCTAAACTTTGTACAACTTCCAGCAACATATTTAAAATTTTGCAACTAGATTCCCAAAATTCGAGTTTATCACACGAATCCATTGAATTTGTAGTCATTTTTTGATTTAAAGATGTTATAAGTATTTCGCACAAGCCACGGAAAAGTAGAGGGAAATTTGCTCTGTAATGCAATAAAAGTAACTATAATTAATCCAAGAAATTAATGCCTTTCTTGGATTAATTATGAAAACAAACTTACTTTTTAACATTGGGAAAAGACTTTAATGAACTATCTTTGATATTTAATGATTTTGATTCTTCTCTTACTATACGTAATATTTCACGTTGTCTTTTAAAATCGGAATCACAAAGAAACCCTTTTACTAGCTCATCTAAGTAAACATTGCAATGAGCACCTTTTTCTAATAAACCATCATAATTTAACCATTTACGGCATAATAAAGTTCGACACAACGATCCTATAGGTTAGAAAATTACAAAGATATGTTAAGATTAAGAAAACTAAAAATAATTTTTAATAACGTTTATGTACTTATATCTTGAGATTGTTTTGCTTTAGAGTTTTTATCAGAAAGTACATTTAATATGACCATCAATTGATATAAATAAACAGCCGATTTCAGATCAACGATTGATGTTTCATATTTAATTAATACCTTAAACACTTCGGTGGCCAATACAGGTACAGGTTTGCTTTTATTTTGTTGATATTGTACTTTATCCAATAAAACTAAATGTGATTCTACAGATTTAAAAAAAATTATTTAAAGCCAATTCAGTTAGTTAAATTATTACCTTTTAATTTGTTGCTACGGTGTTCACTAATAAACCATTCAGGCCAAGAGAAAAACGCAACCAACAAACGTAGACATAAGCCGAAACATATTTTTAATAAATTAAATTCCTCAGTAAATAAATCAGCGTTACTGTGGACATTTTGAACTTCATCAAGCTTAAAGTTTATTGCAGCGGATATCTACATAAACATTTTTTATTGTAAATGATTTATAGTTAAAAATTTGGTTTTCTGATTTTAAACACCCAGAATTTTAGAGTTATTATATACATAGGTACATACATATTTTTTATATATTTTAAAATTTTGTAAACAAAATTGTTATATGTAATCATACATATGTACACTGAAAATAATCTATGCGATATTTTACAAGGGAATTTTTGTAGCTACATTTATGTGCTATTCGAAAAAGTTTCGTATATAATACAAAAAAAATATGTATCTACTTTATAGTTTTTGCATTATGTACAAAACTTCTGTAAATAAGTAGAACAAAAAAATAGCTACGTAAGTTTCTTCCCTAAAATTTCGCATGAATTATTTTCAGTGTGTAGGCTAAACAATCAAATTGGTTAATTTTTTTTATTATAATACAGATATTTTTATGAAAATCTTTGAATGACTTACAGTTTTCATATTTTCCCCAATGACTCCTATGAAATCGGATAAATCACAAATAAAATAGTCTGGTTTGGCAATATATTGTAATGGCAGTTCACTTTGAAATTTTTGAATGCCCACAACAGATTCCAATTTGCTTACAATATCCGTTAAAATAAAACGAAACTCCAATAAGCCCAAGCGATAACCAATATGTTCGGCAGCTAAAGGATACTTTAGATCTAATTTTTCTTTTAAAATTAAAACAATATTAGTGTCCATTTGTCTGGAAAATGAAATAAAACGTTATTATATCTAAAACAAAACATAACTTTAGCGGATTTTCTTTATCAACAAACCTGTAAATTTCTTTAGGACCATACATATTTTCAAAATTACTTTTAGTACTTGATTTTATTTTATTTGCCACCACTAGCTTTGCCGTTATATCACCGGCTCGTGTGGAATTATTTAAATGTGTTTCATTTAAATTCCATAATTCAGTATTATTTTGTGTAGCCTTTAATTTATTTGAAGTTTTATTGATATTTACAGCATTACCGCCAGTACGTGATTTAGTGCCGGTTTTACTACTACTTATTGATTGATTTTGACCGGTAATAAATTCACACTGAGGCGGAGTAAAGTCTGTTGGAGCTTTAAGAAGTAATTTTCTTATTTTATCCTCAATATTTATTAGATCAGCTAAACGTTGTAATACTTTTTGCCGTATCATAGATTCACGTTGTGTTGCAAAGGAACTAATAGCTTCTCGTATCCAATTAACACAATGGAAATATATATCAAGTATTTTCTTTTGCATTTCCTCATCATAATCAAGAAATATCACATCAACATTGTCATCATCAAAAAATTTGGGCAATATAATGGCACAGCCTAGCAAAGCATTGATAATTTCCAAACTACCTTCATAACGTAGCATGTTTAGAACTCGGACAAAATTAAAAAGCGGCGACAGAATAACAATAGAAGAACTAGCTCTAAAATTAATTATTTAAAAAAAAATAATATAGATTAAGGTATAAATTTAAACACAATTACATACTCGTTTGATGGCTTTAAAACTAATTCGCCAATATTTATAGCAATTTGGGGCAATTCACTTTGATTTTCTTCTTCTGTGTTAGTATCCGACGGAGAATTTATACATTTCATATGCGATAACAGAACGCCACTATACAAATTGTAAAAAGTTTCACTTACGCCAAAGAACAATTAGTTTTTTTTTTTTTTAATAAAACTTACTCCACATTACCCGGACTATGTTCAGCGACAAAACTGTTTTGAAAATAAATTGTCATTAGTTCGCATAACCATATGACAAAAGGTATATCCAACTGCAAACCATTAGCTCGATCTGCTCCACCAGCAGAGCAAACATTGGCAAGTTCATCGTAGAATAAAGCTAGTAAATCTGGAGAATGCAGTAATGATGATTGTATACGTTCTGCAAGATAAATTGAGTACATATTTTCTAGTTATTGCAGCTGAAAAAATTGTTTATTTTATGTATTTGTATAAAACCCTGCTTTTCGAGAAAGTCATGCATTATGCATAACGTTTTTTTCATTGTATTTTATCTAATTCCCAACAACAAACATACATATGTATGTATCGGGTAATTCATCGTGAGGTTTGATTTATAATGTAAAATAAAACACATAAATTTGAAAATGAACTTAAAATTTTTGGTATTGGTTAAAAGAACAATTTATGGAATTTACGTCCAATTTCACCAAGTTCAGTTAAAACTAACTATTACTTAACCTTCTAGTTTACAATATGTTTTTGACACCTATAACTGATAGTTAAATTTAACTGAACTTGGTGAAATTGGCCGTTACTTTTTGAAAATTATATCATGTTGGCCATGACTAAGTCTGAGGTGGTCCATTCGAAAGGTCCAATATTAGGCGACTCGTACAAGCATAGCAACTGGTATCTCGCGGATACCACGAGTAATTTTGGCTTCCGAAGCGTCAATCGTAGCTGGCTCTATCGTGAAGACCCCAGGGAAAATAGTCCAAAGGTGTGATATCGCACGATCAAGGTGAGAAATTTACCGTAGCAAAACGAGAAATTAAGTGCTCACCAAAATGATTTCTCAACAAGGGGATTGTTTCACGCGCCTTATAGCTCATAGCGCCGTTTTGTTGAAACCAGAGCCACCGAGACCATGCGCTTGAATTTCAGAAAGCCCATAGTCCGTTAACATGGTGCGATAACGGTTACCATCGAGCTCTTGGTACTCTTCGGGTTGCTTAACAGCCCAAATAAGGCAATTTTTTGAATGGAGTCGGCAATAGTGGTTTCAGTAGGTCGATTATGCGCACCGTAAGTTAATCGAATCGCACGAAACATTTCTCACAGAACGCTGATTCTCGTAATACAGATGAACAATTTGGAGACGCTGTTGTGGGGTGTGGTTTGTACGATGACTTGCCAAACGAACAAAAATGGCAAATCAGTTTGAATCACCCTTTACATACATTCAGGCGCGGATAGAGAGGTGAAAATTACAGATTATTAAAGGCTGACCCGTAAGACGATGTTCTGTTGAAATTTAAATGATTTTTTTTTTTTTTTTTTTTTTGAAACATTATGTACCAACCGATTTTTTTCTTCTTTGTTTTCAGTATTTAATTATTGAATATTCATATATTAAATATGAACTTACAATAATTAATCAAATCTTATCCTAATATTTGCTTTATGTCCTGCCAGTGCCAGATAAAAAAGATTTAGTCATCAAGGTTTCTGTTCACATGTGTAGGTGTTTATCGCTCATCTGATTGGGTGAGTGCTGCAGTGTATCTTCTCTTTAAGCGAGTGTGGCCGCCATAATTTAAAATATTTCGAGGAAATGGATTTGGGTGCAACTTCAGCCTTTTTAAATATTTTACTGCATATTTCGTTATCATAGTTTTTACTAATGGCACATTGAGATCCTTGTGGATATTTGAGTTTTTGATTTACCAGGGGGCGGCTGTGATTATTCGAAAAAGTTTATTTTGGCACATTTAAATTTTTTCGATGTTAGAAGCCGAGGCAGTGCCCCATAACTGAATACCGTAGCTTCAAATTGGCTTTAAGATAGAGTCGTAAAGTAGAAGTTCGCAATCGAGACTAAGAACAGAATTTCTTCCAATAAGCCAATTAATTTGAATTGCTTTTAATTTAATTTGAGTTAGTTTAGCTTCTATATGCCATTCCTACGTTAAACGCCGTTCTAGATGTATACCGAGGTATTTTACATGCAAGAGTTGGGGTATTATTTGGTTATTGATTTTAATAGGGGGGCATGTTTCCCGACGCAATGTACATGTTATATGTGCGCATTTTTGCTCATTGATTTTTATCCTCCATTTTTTAACCACCTTTCCAGTTCCAATATATGATCCTCTTGAGGTATGGTTGTAGCTGTTTGTTGGCATGTCCGAATTATAAATTAAGTATAATAGAGGGCCCAGGATGCTGCCTTGTGGGACTCCAGCGTGTATTGGCATTGGAGAACTTAAAAAATCGCATTCTTTAATAATAAATTGACGACCGACTTAGTAGCTTTCTAACAGCTTGTGTATGTTTGCTGGTAAGTTTTGCTGCAATTTCAGTAGTAATCCTTCATGCCAGACTTTATCGAAAGCTTGGGACACATCGATGAAGAGTGCTGAGCAATATTTTTTTTCTTCAAAGGCTTTTCTTATGACATTTACTATTCGATGAGTTTGTTCAATTGTGCTGTGCTTTCTTCTAAAACCGAATTGATGGTTTGGAATACATCTATTTTCATTTAAAATCGGCGTTAATTTTGACACTAGTAGTTTCTCTAGTGTCAAATCTAATAGCTTTGAAATATTAGATAATAAGCTAATAGGCCTGTATGACTCAACTTTTGTGTGATCCTTTCCTGGATTTGGTATCATGGTTACTAAGGAAACCTTCCATTCTTGAGGGTAGTATTGAAGACGAAAAATAGCATTAAAAATAATAAGAACAATTTTCTTGGCTATACTTGGTAGCTTCAAAAGCATTTTATTACTGATCTTATCAATAATACATGATGATTAACAAACAGATTTCCTTTTTCAATATCATTTCTTGCCCAACATCCATTCAAGTTTCTTAGATACAATTGAGCCTTCTAGCTGCATGCCATAATGAGTAGTATGATTGTGGAGTTGCATCAAGTTCCTTAAGATATTTTTCCAGGGAAGCCGTTTTATGAGACTGCAGTAACTTTCTTAGCATTTTTGTGCACTCTTTTAATAAAGTCTTAAGTTGGGGGGAACTGTGTAATTGCCCTTCTCTTCGAACTCTCCTTTTTTCAGTCAAGAGACGCTCGACATCTGTAGAATATTATTTATTATTATTGATTTTTTTGAGGTTTATGCTGGAATGTTGAACTGAAAGTTTGAGATAACTGTCAAAATTAACAATAGCGAGATCCACGTTCTCCGTTGTACTAAGCGGAATATTTTCTGTGCAATGGGCACTAAGATATTTTTTATATTTTAACCAATTTATTTATGTGGCTGACGTCGCACAGTGGCGCCATTTGAGTTTTTTCGTTGCAAAAATCATATCTTTTGAACCGAATAAGATAATTGAACAGTTTTAACAGCATATGATAGATAACTGTTCAGCCTATGAAATGAGCGTTTGGAAAGGGTGCTACGCTTTGTAGGGGCCTACTTATGGGTTATCAAAGTTAAAATTAGTAGAAAAATCAATTTTATGGTAACTAAAAAAAATTATTTTTACATTTTTAGATTGTTTTTATTTTTTTTCTTTAGGGTTTTATGTTTTAAATTATTACCCAACAAATTAAAAAAAAAATAAATTTTTTTTTAAATTTATTTTTTAAATTTTCTGTAAAATATTCATCACAATTCGTAAGAGAAGGTATATCTAAAAGACTAACCATTTCTAAACTATAATTATTTTGTAACTCTATTCGTGACTTCACATGCCGCAGGGAAGAAATAAGTGGATCGGAAGATGCTGCCAACATGTTGAAGAGGTCCTCATTTTGCCTTACCCTTGATGCTTTGAATGTGTTCTGCAATCTATATTTTTTATAAAATTTGTTAAGAGACTCCTGTGCTTCTTCAGAAAGCTCTCCAATTGGCAAAGACTGGTACTCAATTATATCTTTGCCATGCGCCAATATTTTATGGACTGTCGGGGTCAACTTCTTCTGTGGATACATTTCTGCTAAAAGAGATGCAGTTTTCGACGCATATTCTCCATATTTTGTAGAATTTCTTTGCAGTTTAAAACATCCAAGATCGTTCCCAATCTTTTCACGATTAGATTGTCAATTCCAATGATTCTAGTTACTGCCTCATTTTCAAAAAATCTCCTAGAAGTGTTTCCATCGTTTGAGTTACCGTATCCGTGCTTGGGACAGTCTACTTTTAGTCCAACGTGTTTAAAAAAAGCATCCTGTATTTGCTTCTTTCTGATCTTTTCCTTATCATTTATTGATGTATTTTCATCGAAGTTTTCCTCCTCTTGTGGTAGGGTATATGCCAGTTTTAGCAAGAATTCCATACACCTTATCCTTGCGTGCAATGGTGACATTCCATATTCGTAATTCTCCTCATTTGTAGAATCGTTTAAATTACCAAAGTTCTTCTGACAAATAATAATAAAAAATCGATAAAAAAAAATATAAAAATAAAACGAAAAAAGGGGTTTAAATAGGTTTTTGATAAATTTTTACCTCCAATATAATTCTGTCTATATATATGTATATGATAACTAATTGAAATATGTTATAATTAAGCAGAAAAAGATACTAATCTTAAACTCTTTACAACTAAATATATAAAATTGAGATGTAACATATTATATATGAAATAAATTGAATTGAATTGAAAAAAGTTCTTCTGACTCTTTTCGCAAATCGGACATGACATTGTTGAGGTTGTTCCTGTCAGTTCGTTTACGACTTTTCCGTCAACCATGGTCAGGTGGAACTCGTAATTGCATTGAATATATTTTCCTTCTCCAATTTGCAGCTTTGTAGGCTTAATCTTGCTTATTTGTTCTTCAATGTCCTTCACCGTAGTCCTTATGAGTTCTGCCGATTCCCTTGCAAACTGAAACATTATTGGTCGGCAATAATGCACTGATGGCGGACGTGGATTTTTCCAGTGTAGGGAATCACCCGATTTTAGCCGCAAAGGAACAACAGATGCCATAAACATATTTTCGTCCGATATTGTAGCGTCATCGGAAGATATCCTTTGCTTATAAACGCTTTGTCCGGATGATCCATCGCAGCCTCATTTGCTGATCAATGTCAACTTCTCAGGAAGAATTTTCACTCCCGTGAAAAACTTTGGTGTGGTTGACTTTCTAAACAGTTGAAATAATTTTAAATTGTTCAACGCCATGTTTTCAGTACTTAAATTGTTTAATGGTTTCAGTAATTGTTGCGCCAACTTTCAGGCGTAGACTAATCCAGGCATTATGCTTATTTTGCAATATATAGGCTTATGCTACCATGCCTAAAAATTTACCTGTTCCCTGCATACATATGGATTTTGGCTGAATAATGAAATTTTGATATTATGCACGTGTCCAAATAAGATTTGTGCCTACCTGTAGGGACCATAAGTCAATATTGTTCCTGACCATTTTTACGCCAAAGTATTGTTTATGTGAGGTACGTACCTGCTAATTTTAATGAGTAGTTTTTTTCAAACTATTAGATCAAACTACTGTCAGTCAAAACATATAAGGGATGGACGCCATACAATTTCTGCAACCATGTCTTTTTAAACTTTTTTTACCTCTAGAAGCCAAACGGGCACGTACGGGCAGATAAAACCTTTTGAATTATGTAAAGAAATAATCAAAGAACAGGTTTTGCAAATATGGCAAATATAGAAAAATATAGTTTTTTTTTATTTTCCGTCAAAGTTGAAAAATAGTGAAAAAACGGATAGTTTTTAAATAGTGATTTACCAGGAGAAACACAAAGCAAACAGTTAATTTTTTTTTTATCATTATACATTTAATAAATACATCAATCAATACAAACAAAAAATAAGGCGATTCGTTACCTATTTTTCGTGATATTACACCTGAAATCGCAACAAATTGACTAAAAATTGTGTGTTTTTTTGAAAACCGAAAGTCGGTCAACTTTGAACGGTTATATCTTCTAAACTAAAATTGTGATATTATTAAGAGTGGCATATTTGAAATCGTTGAAAAGTTTCCTATAACATGGGTTTATTCAAAACTTCGTCGGCACTCATGAAAATTTTGATTTTTGCAACCTCGCTTGCTCTACGGGCGCCACTGTGCGTCGCTAAGTAACCAGACGTTGATACAATTCTATTTGGGTTCATTAAAGTAACAATTGTAGATGGGTAATTGGAAGATAGTTCTAAGGAAGCTTCAACATGAATCGTTTCTGCGGGGATGTTTTTAACCAGATCTGGAATAACTGACATATGGAATTTTTTGCTGATCAGTAGGCCAATTAGTTTGTTGTCCGCGACCACATTTAAGTCCATTTTAGAGATTGTATTATACAAAACACGACCCTTTGGTGTTATAAGCCGTGACCCCCGGAAGGTATGTTTAGCATTGTAATCGCCAGCGGCTAGGAAACAGGGTGCTAATGATTTATAATATTGGCATTCTGATATTGAAAATCTAAATGGAGAGTATAAAGATGAAAGTACTAAGTTTCGATTTAGCTCTTCAACACAAATGTTCGTTGCTTGCAGATAATCTTCACGATGATCACACATTAAGTAGTGTTTGATTCGGGTTTTTATCAAAATAGCAGAACCTCCACAAGCTCTATCTCGAGGGACCTTGGTATCATATAATATATAACCATTGATTTTAAACGTATTTCTTAAGGTCAAATGAGTTTCAGAAACCATCATTACATCGATTTGTTTACTTTTAAGAAAGTATTCTAGTTAATTTTTATGTTAGCGAATGTCTTTTGCATTCCAAAAACAAATTTTTAAACAATTCATGGCTTGTTAAGTACAGCTTGCAATAACATCGATTGCATTCTTAACATTTCCTGCATCATATTACCCATTGTGTTCGTAAAGTTATTTACTGTTTGCACTAGTGTTTTCATGGTTTTTTCTAGACGACTTAAATTAGAAACTGTGTGTGAACTTATGAAAATATTGTTGAAAACGATGAAAATACTGTTTATCAGGCCTGGGGGCAAATTCTGGCAGTCGTGATCGAATACCTTTTGATTCGAAAACAATTTTATTTCTAATTCTTTCAGCCGATACTGAGCGAATCGAAATTATTTTTTCAGTGTTATAAAAACTAAAATAAATGCTTTAGGTTAGGTCGACAGGAGGATGAAGCATCAAAGATGCAACCTCATATCTGAACGATATACACCTAGGCCACTAGCGGGCCTATTGTGCGCTCCTTAAGAAAAAAACATGGGGGATTTAGGTGGATAGTACTACGACCACCTATAGGGAGGGGTTAACCCTCTGCGTTAAGAAACTCAGTTTCCCCGAAGTAATTCTATAAGGTTTTCCATTCAACGTTCCTCAGAGATTCCAAGCCCAACATGACATCGCTCCAGAGGTGTTTGGATCAAAATTCGACGAAGGCCTGCCAGTAACAGAGTAAGTGTTCCAGCGTCTCGCTCTCCTCGCCTCACGAACTACACTCGTCAGAATCTGCCCGTCCAATTTGGTGTAGTTGTGCCCGTAGTCCCGCATGACCAGTCAGGATACGCACGATCATACTAACTTCGGACTTACTACCGTTGAGGAGGCTTCTTGCCCTTCCCTCGTCTGGGTTACCCCATAAAATCTTAGTGGTCCTACCCACAGTCCCACTATTTCAACTAGCCGTGTGGATTTCCCTATGCCACGCCTTCAAATTTGCTTTCGTTGCCCCAACCGGCTTCGCATTTGCCAGGTTAACTGCTTCTAGTTCTCTTCCCCCGATAGCAAGTACTTATGCTTTACAACACTAAGGCCCTAATCATGTACAACGCAGCGCAACGCCACAGAACTAACGCAACGCCAAAGAATAACATTGAAAGCACAAACAATGTCATAAATATTTTGTAATTTTGTTGTTGCTTTCTACAGAAATTCGCATTGCGTCTTAAAATTTCAAACGCTCCATTGCTTGTGTCGTTGAAAATTTTAAAACGGTACATGAATTTCTGTTGCAAGCAACAACAAAATTACAAAATATTTATGACATTGTTTGTGATTTCAATGTTATTCTTTGGCGTTGCGCTGCGTTGTACATGATTAGGGCCTAAAAAATATTTCGATTCGTTCAGTATCGACTGGAATAATTACAAATAAAATTGCTTTCGAATAGAAAAAGTGTTCAATCACGACTGCCAGAATTAGCCCCCTGTTCGGAAAATCACTTTAATTCAAATCACTTTATTTCAAATCACGTGATTTCAAATTACATCTGCCTTTAAAATCACACGTGTGATATATTTGTGTTCGGTTTTGTTGTTATTGTTGTACATATTGTTGACAATCCTTGGTCGGTATTCGTTGAACTCCCAGTCGTTCCGGTGCATAGAACCGATTGTCGTGTTTCGGTGTGATTTTCAATTGCCGAAAGCACGCCGAGAAACACAAAAACGGAATGGATTTTCAGAACACCATAAAATCACAAGTGTGATTTTAAAAGCACGTGATTTTCAGAAAATCTAAATAGCAAAATTACATTGTTTTTTTTAATACTTTTCTATAATAAATTCATACTTGCCTATATATTTTGCTGCTATTTTACCTCTCCCATCTGGTATTCCGCTAATGGTATTATATGTCGTATCAAAATCATCGGCTTCAATTACATATTGTTCAATGCGAGCTATACAATCTATTAATTGTACAGCACCAATTATGCCCTGTTTTTTGACACTAGGATGAAAATGATATAATTTTTCAATTACGTTAAAGGAATATGCCCTATTTCACTTACAATATATTTCTATTAATTAATTGTTTTTTTACCAACATGTCAATTTGATCCTGCAAAGTAGTACATTCATCTATGGTGGGGGCTGGAAATGCTATCGAAGATAATAATTCCATAACAATACGAGTTTGGGATAAAGTCATTTCATGAATGTGATCTAAAAATGGCTAGAATAGAGTTAAGGCGTATTTTAAAACAATAAACAAATTTATTAATATTTAAACTTTCTTACCAACAACAACATGCCCCAATTATGTAAAATTTTAGGATATATTTGCCATAAATCTCTGAGCATTTTTAAAGCAAAATTTGTTGTATTCTTATTGGCTTTCTCACATGTTAATTCTAGCAATTTTTTTAGTATAGACTTTTGCACAGATTCTGATATTACAAAAAAAGTACTAAAAACATTAAATAGATTTAATGTAATTATATATTTGTACAACACAACAATTTGTATACATACCCACAACATGCTCTTGCAAAGTCTACTACGGTTTTGTGTTTATCACGCAAATACAAATTAATTATTTGCATTAAAATGTTCCAGTGTTGTTGAAGCATCGGTGCATATTTGTCGCAAATTTCTTGTACAATGGAAATGGATAAAAATTTAATGTGACGTCGTAGCTAGCAGACGAGAAAGTAAAATTTTTAATAACTGTACAGCATTTGAAAATAATAGGCTAAAAACTTACCACATTTTCCAAATAGAGAGAATTGTCATCTTTTATATGTATAAGTAGCAAAATCATTATAAAATCTATAGGTCTTTTTAAATAAGGTAAATAATAAGTAATAATTTGATTTTAAAAATTCATTATCATACCTAAATTGTGTTGAAACTAATGAGGAAATTGATTTTTGCCATAGAGAATAAAACTTTTTTGAACGTGTAAGACCTTGTTCTACATAACCAAACAGTTCCAATTGTAATTGTTTATCTTTAGCTAATGAACCTGTTGGAGTATCTTCGCGCCAGTGTAAAATTTCACGCAATGTTACAATTAACTATTCAGAAAGATGTTACAAATAATGTACCTTAATTTTAATAAATTTTGTAAGATTTAGAAATACCTCTTTTATATTTTCTTCATTGTTCTCGGACAAAATCTTAAGAAGAAATTTAATAAGTAAAGGTATTGTCTGTAAAAAGAAAGAAATAATACTTATTTTTTACAAGCTCTGGTTCAATTTTTAAAAAAAAATTAAGTTTCAGCTGTTTTGTCATTTTTTGCCATCCAATTTAGGATACTTGCAATTCATATTTATTTATTTTTCGTAACTCACCGCTTTAGGACATTGGTCGTCCTTAATATATCCTAAAATTTTACATCGAAGTCTGCTTTGGATTTGAGGGCTCAAACTTAAACTTGTCAATGTTTGTATGGTTAAATTTTTAAAAAGCTCCTTGCTATTTGCCATAGTATCTCTAAAAATATTAAAATTTTAATATTTTTTATATACATACCTATGTAATTATTTAATATTTTGTATAAACTAACAGCAGTAAATTCGCAAATTTATCATGTTTATTGGCATCTAATATTATTTCAGCACTGGCAATTATATCCCATTTAGATTGTTCAAAAGCATTTTCAAAAATGTTGCTAATATGTTCATATATAACGTCGCTATGTGTGCCAACAATGTACTGCAACTGAGACAGCATTAAAGGCAATAAGGGTATATTATCAGCAGACTTAGCATGTAGCCCCTTTTCACAAGCCGCTTTATTAATCTGTGCCAGAAGTAAATCTAGCACCTTATCACGCAAAAAGTCAATCATAAAGAAATTAACAATCATACTATCTTGAGACTGATAAACACTTTCATCGCCCGGAATGCTAATAGTACAACCCGAGAGCAATTTTAAGGCATATTTAGACCAGGCATCACGAAGTCCTGTTATGAACATGTTTAAATTGTCTTGGAAATTTTGATTTTTGTCCAACAAAATTCGTAATTTACTAACAAATGAGACATGGTCACAAGCTAAATATGAAGAAATTTAATCATTATTTTTTTCTTTGTTTCTTAAAGAACCTACATAATACAAAATTTTGTCCTTCATCTAATTGAACGCCTGCTTTCATTAGTGCTAATTCAAAGTAGGAGTTGGGGGGTCTTTGAGAACTATTTATTCGTGATTGTGTACGTCCTAAAGTAGCCGCTACAGTACTTCTTTGCGACAAATACCTTTGTGTAGGCTCTTGTGAGGCAGGAATATTTTCTTCACTACTTAACATTTCTTCTATTTCGGCCACATCTTTATACTTATTTGGCTCGTCATTTAACCGCTAAAAAAAAGTTAAAAAACATATAGCCACGATATTAAAAATTTTGATAAATTTCGACCACACAGTACTCTGATTTCGACCAGCTGGTTTCAACTTACTGGAATTTTAATTGTTGAATTTTCATGAATTGTATTAAGATCCGTACTTTTAGTTCTTCCATTTTTATTAAATTTCCGATTTCTGTACATCGTTGAAATGCTTTTGTGTTAATTTGTTTCAGTATATTTCCGACTATTGTTCAAATTAACAATATAAGCGCGCAAATCAAAATATCAGAAGGTAGAGATGCAAAACAATCGATAGTATCGATAGTTTTATTTTTGGAGGACTATCGATCGGTTTTATCACTATCGATACTATCGGAAAATTTTCAAAATAACTAAAAAATAGATTAAAAGCGTTTTTAACAAGCTTTTTTAATTCTGTGGCAGAAAGGAAAATAAAGAACTCGAGTTGTCTTTATCTAAATTTTTGTTACTGCGCCATTGAGATCTTCACGTTCAAAAGTACACATGGGCAATGTTTCAATTATTTTGTGCGATTTTTCAAGAAGTAATAGCAAAATAATTATTTGCGTATCTTTTGCCAATGCAATACTATTTGGAATAAAATCTTAAGTTTACTTCCCATCTGTGGCATTAGGAATGATTAGAAACATAAACTTAAAAAAAGTAACCGCAGATAAGTAATGATTATACATATTATAAAAGGAGTAAATTTCAAAATTCACCTTTAAAACTAAAATAAAATATATTTAAGCACTTTTTCCTAATTATGTGCAAATATATATTATATATTAAAATAATGTTAATCGTACCTACGTTATATAAACTAGCTTAATTCAAAGAGTGTTACCTTAATTATCCACTTAATAATTTAGTTTTTAAAAAAATAATAATTATTAACAAGTTAAAAAAGTAGTAGCTACCTGAATTCGGTGGCTAAGCAATGATTGCCAGACATGGTTGTTAGATGTAGGCTTTTTTGGCGAATTTTTTTTGAACCTCTTCGTCATTGTTTTAACGAAAAATTCTAAAAAAAATAATGGGGTTATTTTGTAAAACACTTCAGCCCCCTGAAAAATAATTTTATAAAAATTTTTTAAAATTCAAAAAATTTTACATGAAAAAACTTTCAACGCAAGGTGAAGGAATTTACAAAATACCTTTCTAAATTTCTTGATTTAAGGTTAATATTTTAACGTCGAAGGTAAAATACACTGACAACCCTGATGTCATATAACCGTTTCTATATCTATATGATTCACTGATAACACTGAAATTTGAAGTGAATATGCTGGTATTTCATACCTGAAAACGCTTTCTGTAAATGAAGGGTTAAAACTTTTTCATTGTTTCCCATGTTCATTCACTACCCTTTCCACTGAAGTGGCACATAAAAACGTTTCGATACTATCAATAGTTTTTAAGCTAACTATCGATTGGGCCTACTATTGATAGTTTTGCAGCTCAATCAGAAGGCCATGTCAGCACTAAAGGCCGGTACTCACTATCCTACATAATCGTACGATTCATTCACACGAAAATCTGACGGAATTTTATCCGACATAAAAATATGTCTGCAAAATCTGCTGTCAATGCCACACTATCCCACAAAAAAGATGCAAACTCAAATGACTCAGCTACTTTACAAGAAAATGCAACTCTGATCGCATAGAATCTATCATTTTATGAAAATTTTTATAAATATTTGCAAGTCGGTCAGACTGTCAATAAAATCTGTCGCTCAATTCATTTTTAAGCCACACTGTCATACATTATGAGAACACACGATTTTTTTGACATATCGTTCGACTAAATAGGATAGTGTGTAGTGGCCTTAAGTGGGGATGCGCAAAAATTATCGATATATTAGAATATCGATATAATATTCTAAAGGGTGATTCATCGTGAAGATTTATTTTCAATATATTTTTTACAGATCTCGCGTGACTCATATCAAATGTTTTTGTCATTTTTGTTCCGCAACAGCGTTTCCCAATGGTTTGGCTGTATTACGAAAATCAGCGTTCTGTGAGATTTGTTTTCGTACGATATGAGGAACTTACGGTGCGCATAATTGACCTACTGAAAGTACTATTGCCAACACCATTCGCAAATTTGTATTTTTCATCTTTACATGTATGGTATAAGTAAAATCAAAGTAAAGATATTAAACATCTGAATTAATAACAAAAAAGCAGATGGTGACAGTCTTACAATATTTACAAAAACAACATGAAAATTTCCTGAGTTTATTTTCGTTGTTTTTGTAATTGTATAAAAATGTTACCACCTTCAATATATACTTTTAAAATGCACCTCTGGTATGATGAGAATACATAAGTTTCTAAAATGGTTTAGAAAATAAACATTTACCGACCGTTTGTCAAATTTTTTATCCGCATTCTCTCTTACTCAATCAGCCCAAGTATGAAAAACAATTCCCCGGGAATTTATTCCCTTTTCCCTGTTCCCCTATTATAAATAAAATCTCCCGGGAAAAGTTCTCTCTTTTCCTTATTCTAAACAGACTTCGAAAATGGGAACTTTTCCCCGAGAAAAAAGTAGGTATTACGAATGACAATTAAAGGGAGAATGTGATGACAATTTTTAAAAATAATTCCGCCAAAAAATTGCAAGGGAGTGGTGCTAAAAAATGTAAGTTCTTCAGTTTTTTTTTTATAAATTAATTCATATCACTGCATTCGTTATTTTCAGGTTAAAAATAACAAATAAAAAACAGTTTGAGATCCTTTTGAACGAAATAAAAACCCCCAGATAAAGTGTGATAAAAAGGACTGTGAAATATAGCTATTAATAAGTTTTGTTTTTCAAATTTTAAGTGAAATGTTATTGGTGTACCTGAACATGAACACTTTTCGCTTTTAAGGTTTTACACTTTTATTTTTATTTTGTTTAGTTTTACCTTTTATTTTTTAAAAATATTTTAAGTTTTCTTTTTAATAAATTAATTTTTTCCTTTTTTTTATAAAACATACAAACCGTTACTAAAATATATAACTGAAGTTCCTATATATGAATTATTTTTGTTTTAAAGTTAAAATATTATTTTTATTTTGTTTGTTTGTTAATAATTCAGTATACAAAAGCGTATACGTGGCGTGTTTTTTCTACGTAAAATAAAATCGTTACAATTATTTCCAATGGTATTTCTAATGGTTTGGGCTGCAGATAAATACTGTTGAAAGGCTAAGGACACCACATTACTCTCTTGTGTAGTAAAAGTATCAAAACAGTCTATATCAGATACAATAGTATTGCATTTAAAATAAATGCAGATGTTTTGCAACGCACAACAAACATTCCTAATTTTTGCTGCTTTTTTTGGAGCGTAATGCAGCTCTCTATCGCCAAGAATGCACCTACATCCAATTAAAAAATATTTATAATAACATCTTTATATACTTACAACGTTTGCGGCAACTCAAGTGGGTTTGCATTATCACGCAACTATCTCCTAGCAACCCTTTGCTCGTTTTTTAAATGTTGCTGATTTTCTGCTTCTTCAGCTACCATCCGAAATGCTACACTAAACATTATATTTTGTTTTTTATTCAAAATTATTTTATTTTTCACTTATTCGCTTGTTTTTTACAAAAATATTTAGAAGTTTTAAGTCAACACAACACAGCTCAAGCAAAACAGCTGACTGCGAATATTCGAAATTCCCTTTCCCATAATACTATTCTCCCCTACTGTTCAGAATAGGGGTGTTTTATTCCCGGAAAAAACTAATTCCCAGGGAACTCATTTCCCCGGGAATATTTATAATTGGGCTGAATACATTTTGCTTTTACATGGTAAGATTTTTCTCATTCTACATCATTTTTTGGCATGTCGTAGTACATTGTATTACCGTGTAAACTAGCCTTTACCAACAGATTTTAATTTTTTTATTTTAAACACGGAGAGAATTTCATAATATTTTGATTCCACAATGTCGTAATACATTGTATTACCGTGTAAACTAGCCTTAAAATGCCCCTATTGACGTTCTTAATGCATTAAACACATTCGAGACAGCAGGCAACACGAACACACGACAAATGCTGCAGGCTGCAATTGTATTCGCGTAATCAGCTACTGAATTATTTTGAAGACGACAGCTACAATTAAAAAGATATAAACAGCTGTGTTTTTTATTATGTATTTTCATTTCAGTGGTACTACTATCATTTTTAATTTTTGTAAATTTAACAACATGCATAGTTGCAGACTCGTACACAAACTTAATTTAAGCCTACAAAAGTATAACTACTTTATTATAATTATTTTTTTTTTTAAGTAAAAACAAATGAATTTATTAAAACCCATTTAAAATATTTTAATTTTGTTGTTTTTGGAACACATAAAGAATATCATCTTAACGGCAGGTTAAATAAAAAAATCCTAATATACAGTAGAATCGCGAAAAAGTAAACTGAATGTCCTAGGGGTTGTTAACTTTTTCGTCTTATATATTAACTTTTCTAAACGGGCTTAAATTATAAAAAAATGCAATAATAAACATATGTACCTATATTTTTTTCAATGACTTAGTTTTCATCAGTACAAAAAAAGAAACTTAGATCTAATTTGTACCGGCTGGTTTCGAGTTCACAATTGCTCTTGAACTACAATTTATAATTAATAATTATACTATCAGTCATGTATTATGTGTTAGGTGCTACATATGACGTTAGTCAGAAAATTAGTTCTTCAAAAATTTTCAGATATCGAATTCAGTGTATTTTCTATACATTTGCCAGCCATCCAATTCTGACATTATTGTCTTTTCGAGAGTTTGCACAATTTGAAGTTTTTAATCTTTCAAACAAAATCTACATGTATTATAAACAAAATCTACATGTATTTTACTAAAAAGTGTTTATTTTAATAAGAAATTAAATAAAATATAAAGTAATTTTCAAAACATTGCTGGTTGCTGATAATCTTTGTGAAAAATTTATTAAAAACTTTATTTACAGCTGTCAAAATTTCTTATGAAATAAAGAGCATTTGCTTTATTTCACAGTTGTAAAAAAATGTTGCCAGAAACATTTCGCAACTTTTTCACAAAATGAACAGAGTACTACTCTATCAACGTTATTTCATAGATATTCCGTACAAGTTTTTTTATATGAGTTTTGACAGCATTTCACGTGAAATGTTGAACAGAGTATCAGGCTTAAACTAGGGTTACACGATTGCCGCAATGCACCAATTTGTAACAATTTTTATTGTGATAATTTGGAGGACAATAAATCGATTGTCCCAATCAAATTTTCTGCAGTTACACGATTGCCTCAAATTTCATAAATTTGGTTGCCGTAAATTGGCGCACAACGATTAAGGGCCAATAATTGCCGACTTCCAGTTACACGATTGCTCTGGTATGCGGCAACACTGAGAAACAGCTGTTGTGTTTAATTAAATTTTTTGTTTTGCTAACATTAATACCAGAGAATGCAATAAATACTTTTAAATCTGTAAAAAATTTATTTAATTAAGTGAAAATGATTTCTTCTCAAAAGAAAATTGCAGCCGCTATAATTATTTTGTGTGAATTGAATACAAAGAAAAATGAACAAAGTGTGTTAAAAGAAGTATTTGGGCCAGAGAGTGGCTCACAAAAAGAAAAAACATTAATGAAGTTTGGAGAAATCGAAAATCAAAAGTTTTTATTAAAAAATGTCATACGTATAGCCGAACATTTGATTGGGCCAAGTAAGAATTGTATTGTCGAAGGTTGCCGTATGAGCCAATAAATTGTGAAATTACACGATTGGTGCATAAAGTAGACCAATAATTGGTGCATTGCAACAATCGTGTAATCCTACCTTTAAGTAATGATTTCCTATGTATTCTTCAAAGCCTCGAGAATTTTGTGACGTTTCGTTTTTATTTTTGAGATGGCTACTTCAGATAAACCATAATACAACGCCGATAGTTTTTCTTCAACGGATTTCTTAATTTTGTTTAAACTCTCAACTTTCGGCTTAAAATTTAATCTGACTTGTTACCGGTTGTACAAATCAGTACTTTTTTATTAATACGATCTGAAAAGTTAACTAAAGGTAGGATTACACGATTGCCGCAATGCACCAATTATTGGTCTACTTATCTTAAAATTTATCTTAAAATTTTGTAAAAATTATTTTCGGGAATGAAATATTTATTATTAATTAATTCATTTATTAGTGATGTGCTAATAATCCCAATTTTTGAATGAAAACACTGAAATTTATTGTTGTGGGAAATGTCGATATGTATAATAATATTTCCCCAAATATAATATGTTTTAGGGAACACTTCAAGTTGTTGTATGCTATATTTTTCGAAACTCCATCATATAAAATTTTAAAGTTATTAGGGTTAACAAATTTTTATTTTGGAAAACTACACAATTTATTTATAAGTTTGAGTTAAAATAGGTTAAAATATAGTGGTAATAGTTACATATTTAAATATAGTAATATGTCAATATATGAAAAGTGTTCCGGAAGGCCGAAAACCCGCAATACAGAAACACTTTATTAATCAAAGCCCTAATAACTTTGGTAACATGTGTATATTATTGTTAAATAATTATTGTTATATCGACATAATTTAAAGATCAAGCCCATTTTGCAAAAAAAGTCAGCCAAGAAGTATGAGCATTTGAAATGGGCTCTTAATGGGTTAATAAATCGGTGTGCTTTAAACACCATGTGAAAAGCACTTTAAATTTTTCAATGATACCCATACTGCTAAGAATCCGTTTATACCTTAAGTGATATGGATCAAGTATTTTGAAACTTTTACGACCTATAGCTCTTAAACTAAGAGCGTTGGCGGGACAAACATCTTCCTATATAACTTCTTTTAAGGATACTAAAAAGTAATAATAATATATATTTGGTGGTGAGCCGCGCTTATAATCTTGTTTCAATCCGGTTCTTTGCTGTTAAACAAAAAATAATATTATCAACACTTTTTCTGTTTTGTAGCGTACAAAAGTAGAAATTAGTTTAATTTGACTACACCGACAAAATTAGCATAGACAACAACCTGCAGCCAAGTAGCCGTGTCGTCGTTAAATAACACTATGCTAGTTGAAAAAACAGACAAGCCGGGCACATGGCGTTTTAACATAATTCGTGGTGTCCATTGTTTTTTAAGATTGGCTCTGATTTTCGAGATATACCGTTATTTCGAAAATGGAGGAGGTGCACAACATATATTCGCGTAACTCAAAAACGGTTTAGTTTGTTGAAATGACTAAAATTCCGCAATAAAAATTCATTTAAGAAAAATAAAACTAATATGAGTAGTCGTTATTGAAACATAATTTTTTTTTTTTTTTTTGAAAGAAAAATTAATTTTTTTATCAAAATTTCGAAATTTTTGTTTTTTAAAAATTCATAAAAAATTAAAAAATGCATCTAGGCTTCTAATTTTTTGCAGACATATCAAAATACTGCAAACAAAACAAGCCATAAATAATTAAAATCTGTTAGCAACTTTTGATTTAATTCACAAAAGTCGACAAATTTGAATTAATTTAAGAATTTCATAAAACGTAATATTTGTATGGGAGCCCCCCTAAGAAGTGGCGATAAGGGGCAAGTATGTCTTGAGAAAATGATAAGGACAAAAACTTAATTGAGGTCGGTCATACATTATATACCACTAGGGGCGACTTCTGGGCATTTATGTGACTTTTTCTTCAATATATATATGAAGAATATAATTTATATGGAGCATTTCATAGGATTTTTTTTAATTATTAAATTCTTCATTCAACATAATGTATATATCGAGCCTTTGCTGCAATAGAGTCATAACTCAAAAACAGAATATTTTTGAGCTAATGTATTTAACAGGCATCAGAAATTAAGAACCGAAAACTTAAAATTTAAGTTTTTCATTTGAAAAATTCAAAACTCATGCGTACAAAATAAATTTTTTTTTTCTATCAGTTAAAAAAAAAATAGGAAACACAAAAAAGATATTTATTTTTTAAGTACAATATGTGTTTTGTACATGAAAAGAAACAAAAAAACAAAAATTTGAAAAATACACCAAAACGTTTTTTTAATTTTTTTTTTTTTTTTTTTTTTTTAAATATTTATCATTGGTGTTCAAAACATGTTTTCAACTGTACAAAAAAAAAAAAAAAAAAATTATTTTGTGTTTTTTGTTCTTCTAAGTTCAAAATAATAAAGTTCTTAAAAAAAAAAGTTTTTGAGAAAAATATTTTTTTTTTTGTTATTAGAAACTAACAATAAAAACTCAATTTGAAGTTAAAATTGAAAATTTTAATTAAAATTATAATATAAGATTGTGTTTAAAATTGCAAATGCAAAAAATCCTTAGAGATTCTTAATTATCAAAACTAGCTGCTGTTGCATTAGCTGTACCCGCAACACAGGTATCTGTGGAGGCAGCCTTCAGTGCTTTGCCAATTATTATGACCAAAAATAGAAGGAATTTAAGTTCTGAGCATGTAGAAAATTTATTGTTGCTCAAACTCAACATCAAGGTAATTGATAAGATTACTATTTAGTTCTAGGATAATCTTTATCATGTTATAACTACTTATTATTTATTAGCTTTATATTTTTTACTATAATTTTGTACGTATGAGTTTAAATTTTGTCAATTAAAAAAATTCAATTTTAAGTTTTCGGTTCTTTTTTTTTCATGTACAAAATAATATTGTACTGAAAAAATAAATATCTTTTTTTTGTGTTTGCTTTTATTTTTTTAAACTGATGAAAAAAAAAATTATTTTGTACGCATGATTTTTAAATTTTTAAAAAGAAAAATTAAGTTTTCGGTTCGTAATTTTTTGTACAAAAGAACAAAAAAAAAATATTTTTCTCAAAAACGTTTTTTTTAAGAACTTTATTATTTTGAACTTTAAGAAACAATATCAAACAAAATATTTTTATCTATTTTTGGTTATTGTACAATTTAAAATATTTTTCGAACACCAATGATAAATATTTTTTTAAAAACATAAAAAAAAAACGTTTTCCGGTCCTTGGTATTTAATGTTTTAGCTCACAGTGGAACAAAGGGCCGCCTACTAGTTAATAATGTGGAGTTAATCACCATATCGCTTCTTCATATTGTGTAAAAATTTCATACAAATATCTTCTATATTCAACTCTAGACAGAATAATTAAATATTTAGATGCTAGAAATTCAAATTTGAGTTATGACTCTATTGCAGCAAAGGGCCGATATGGATAATGTGCCAATGCAGAAAATTTATTTTCAATGACATTTTGACGTAAAATTTTTTAAATGCGGTTTTTCTGCCATTTACAATACACAGAAAAAAGTGTTTTTTCAATTAAAAAAATGGTTTAAAAAGTATTTAAATTTAATTAATGTGATAATTGAATCAATTATTTTTTTAGTTAAAAAAAAAATTAAAAATTTAATTTTGATTTAATTAACATTTTAGTTGTTTTGAAATAAATTTTAAATTAAAATTTTAATTAAATAACACAACATCTTAAATGACTTTTTTCCGTTTAAAATAAAATAATTTAAACATGTAGAATTGTTGTTGGGAATTGTCAATATTTATTTAAATAAATTAACACATTGTTTGAAATGGCAAAGTTTTTTGATCACTTTTTTAATTAAAATTAAAAATATCATTTATTGAAAATATTTTTTCAAAATTTTAAAATTTCTAGTAATCAATATAATCAGCTATTAGGGGATATTTGTTGGAATCTGCAGGAGGAAGAAGAATAAATTTCTAAATAAAAACGTTAACTAATTAACAACAAAAATAAATGTTTTGAAATTTTTAAGTTTGGTTATTATAAAAAATAAAAAAATTTCATCTTTTCTGAAAAAATCAAAAGTTGTAGACAGACTTTAATCACTTATAGCTTATTTTGTTTGGAACTTTGTTTTTATACGCGTAGAACCCTAGCCTTAAATTTTGCAACTTTATTTTTCATTCCCATCATTTGTTTCTAAGGCCTAGGATTCACTCCTAGGGGGATAAAATGTATGACCGACCTCCAATGTTTTTTGTTCTTAACATTTTCTTAAAACATAATTGCCATATATCTCCACCCCTTAGGGGGGATCCCATAAAAATATGGCCGTTTAATGAAATTCTTAAATTTGGCCCCTGCAGCGCCTAGGATGCCCCTAGATGGGTCAAATGTATGACCAACCCCACTTTATTTTTCATCTCAATCATTTATTTCTAATATACCCACCCGCTATCTCCATTCCTTAAGGGGACTTCCATACAAAATGTTCAATGCAGACTAGCAATATATTGAAGAAAAAGTCCCATAAATACCCAGGAGTTGCCCCTAGGGGGATAAAATGTATGACTGACCTCCATTAGTTTTTTGTTCTTTACATTTTCTCAAATTATACTTTCCCTTTATCACCATCCCTTAGGGGGGCTCCCATACAAATATTGCGTTTTATGAAATTCTTAAATTAATTAAAATTTGTCGACTTTTGTGAATAAAATCAAAAGTTGCAAACAGATTTTAATCATTTATCGCTTGTTTTGTTTGGAATTTCGTTTTATATACGTCTGAAAAAAGTTAGAAGCATAGCTGCATTTTCCAATTTTTTATGAATTTTTAAAAAACAAAAATTTCGAAATTTTGTTAAAAAAATTATATTTCTAAAACGACTGCGGATATTAGAAAGTTTTACTTTTCTTAAAGGAAATTTTATTGCAAAAGTTCGGTTTTTTAAGTTTTTTGAATTATCTAAAGGGTTTTTGAGTTACGCGAGCATATGTTGTGCAACCTCCTCCATTTTCGAAATAACGGTATATCTCGAAAACCAGAGCCAATCTTAAAAAACCGCGGGCACCACTGGATTCAGCGAATTATGTTAAAACGCTAGGTGCCCAGCTTGTCACGAAAAAAAGTGTAAATTTCTTGCACAGTGTAATCATTTCCATATACAGACATGTATTCTATTGTTGCCATATTGAAGTCGGTAGCCTGCTGTCTCGAATGTGTTTAAAGCATAACTCAACGCAGTTTGGTTGACTACGAGTCGACCCAACTTTCACACAACTAAACTGTTTTTTAGTATTGTGAAACACAACTGTTTTTAGTTGAAATTATTATGGCGTTACCAACTTAAAATATCGAGTTTGACAGAAAAGCAGACAAATTAAAGTTAACATTTAAAAAAAATATAAATCAGGAAAAAAGTGTCAATACAATATGGAAAAAATTTGTATAAAAGTATGCGCCAAAAAATTTTTGAGGTGATTAAAAATAGAGAAAAGTCAACACATTATTAAAAGTTTATTTTTGCATGTCTTTTTTTTATCAAAATAAGTTAGATTAACAAGCCTATCAAATTGTGCTATAGTTGTAATTTTCAAAGATCTGTGAATGTATTAAATGACGTTAAATTCTAATATTCAGCATAACAAATTTTTCTACTTACGGTTTCTCCATTTTTTATCTATTTTGTTCTTTTAAAAATTCAAGTCAACTGATACTAAAAACAATTCAACTACTAATAAGCAGTTGTCTATTTATAACGTTTATGTCGACAAAACTTACCCGGTGTTTACACATGCAAGTGCAAGTTCGAAAAACTCAATACACTCACACATTTTTACTAACACCATCACATTTTTCGTACTTACAGCCCAACTTGCAAGTAAATTTTTGACACTTGCAGCAAGTAAAATGACATAAAGAAACAGTGCTGCCATGGATGCCTTTTGCATCAATTTACTAGTACTTAGTCTGCGTTCATACGGCTCATGTTTTACAGCCATACCTAAACACGAGCGGAAGGCGGAACGTTTTCTTACGCGTAGCTTTTACGTTGATATGCCATACCTAAACAAGAGCGTCAGCGTTGTGTCACAAACAGTATTGCTAACTTTCGTGCTTACTCAACCCCTCACAAAAGAAACAAGAAATGGAATTGAGACCGTTAGTTTGGCCTAAGAATAGCTAATTTGCCATTATCTATTATCAAACGATAAAAACAGTGTCGTCAAAACCACAAATATAGCAACCCTGCTTATTTTAACGCGCTGTCAAAATCGGATTTTCCAATTGCAAAGCGTTGACGCCGCGCTATTTAGGGATGCTTCATACAAATTGTATGGGCATGAGGATTTTTGAAAGCTAGAAAACGCGCGCCGCTCTTATTTAGGTATGGCTGTTAATGACATGATTCTTCCTTTTTCTTCTTTGAACATGAATTGTTGTTCGAATGATTCATGTCATGTTGACGACATGTTTTTTTTTGTGTAGTTTTTAAATACGAATAAGAAAGAAGAAGAAAAGCGAATGAGAAAGCAAAGCGTACTGACAGTACATGCATGTGTGTACCAGTGATGCAAAATGTGGCACAATTGTGCCATTTGTGGCACTTTCGAATGTTTGATGGCCCTGTTGAAACTTTTTTTGCCCCTTTCAGGTCAAAATTTTAATCACTACCTTAAATCGTTCATAACATTTTTCAATGTTATTTTTTTACTGTTTCGAACACTTCTTTTATTAATGGAATTGTTTTGATTGTTCAGGGCCAAATAAACTACACAAGGGATTCGATCTTGATATAAAAAACATATAAATCATGTTTGTATAAAATCGACGTTTTTTGAAGATATCTTGAAGATGTCGCACTGTTTTTCTGGCTGGGTTAAAATAAAACCAAAAAAAGGACAAAAAGACTTGCAAACAATGTAAATTTTGGTTTTGTTCTTAATAGCATAAAACACATATGCTTTATTACAAATTTTATTTAAATACCCAGCCAGCAAAATAGTCCGACGTCTTCCAGATATCTGGAAGAGTATTTTACTGGCATAATATTCAAATATATTAAACAATTTTTAGGCCCTTTTAATTCGTCAATTTGGCCCAAAACGTAAAAACTCAAAATGCATCACTGGTGTGTACGTATAAAAAGTATTTAATCGAGTACCGATAAAAAAACGAGTTAAGTAGTCAAAAGTGTAAAAATTTTTCAACACTTCAATTATTTGACATCAGCTGTTGCCTTTATTTTACGAATTTTTACAAATTTTGAGTTTGCGTACTTTTTTGGACAACAGCTTCTTGTGAGAGCAAATTTTTAATTTTACTCATTTACTGCATTTTACTGTTAAAGTACTCAAACGCACCTAACACATATATACTACTTGCAAGTAATTACTTGCATGTGTAAAGGCAGAGTTACACAGAGTTGTAAATACCGGAAAAAAGTAGTAAACACAACCAAAAAATAATTGAGTTGAGATTGACAATGCGAATTTATAAACGACGACCAAACTGTTCAAAAAGTTGTCAACCGCAATAGGGGAATAAAATATGTACATACATACATATGTATATAAAAATGAATGTATGTATGTTTATTTGTTTGTTTGTACCTTATAGCCGCCTAAATCGCTGAACCGATCTTCATGAAACTTTTACAGTACATTACTGTATATTTGCTACACATATCTGGGTTATCAATACACTGACTCTCTAAAAAAAAAATGGACTGTATTGGTGAATTGGGCGTGGCACCTCCCAAGCAAAGAGGTAAAAACATCTTAGTTATCAATACACAACATCCGGCAGTGTTGGCAGAATTGGAATAGTAGGAGTGGCACCTCCCATACAAAGAGATTGTTGATATCCTTATAACAGGAGAACGACAAGAGCCGAAGTTTCCAAATTCGGTACAAGCATCTTGGTTAGTAATACACAACGTTTGAAAAAATCTTTGCGAGATTGGAAAAGTGGGCGTTGCATAAAATAGATTTATTTATGTCTAGGGAACGGTAAGATAAAAATTGTCCAATTTGGCACACATAGCTAGGTTATCGACACGCAACATCTATGAAAAAAGGTTGGATTGGATTAGTGAGCATGGTACCTTACATACAAATGCAAAAGAGATTTCTTAACAGTTAGAGAACGGTCATAGCTAAAGTTTCCAAAGTTGGTACAAAAAGCTTGGTCCTCAATAGATAAGTAGGCGTGGTATAAAATAAAATCCCGTATATTTGCAGAACGCTAAATGTAAATTTGTCTAAATTTGGTACAATGAGAATGGCTATCAATATACACACGCAATATGTAAGTAATGTGCATCATTGTAGAAGTGAGCGTGGATCAAACAAAGTTTATTTAATTTTTACTGTCAAAAATTCAACTGCGAATTGCGTAAAAACAAATGAATTTCAGTTGTTTTATTAAAATTAACTATCAAAAAATAACTGACAAATTCCGTAAAAACAAATGAGAGCGAGAGAGAATATTTATTTTTATTTAGTTACACCTTTATACATGTTTGTTTTACTTTTGTTGTACTGGCCACTTTGTTTACAGAAGAACTTTCAATTATAGGACACCAGCAGCATGCCCGATATGGTTTTCGTAATAATTCTACTTTAAAAATTTTATGTATTTAACTAAGTAATTTTAACAAATAGAATTTTGGAATTTTCTACACAAAACAAGCAAATCGTTTTTCACTTTTACTTTTTGCCACAGATCTATAAATAGATAACTGAAAATTTATTTTTTGGTATTTAAATTATATAAAATAACTGAAAATTCATTTGTTTTTACGGAATTTCTTGGTAATTTTTTTGATAATTAAATTATCATTTCCGGTTTTGCAGATAAAACAAAAATTAGGAATATGGTATGTTTATTATTCAATGCTTATTTTATTTATTTTTTCCATTACCTATAACTAGGCTTGCCGGACGTTCTTGATTTCTCTTGATTTCCAAGAATTTTCAGTGCTCGTCAAGAATTAAGAACAAATATGTTTTATCAATATTTTTAAGCCTCAAGCCAAAAATACGTAATTATTTTTAAATTTGCCTTCTGTTTTCCTTAAACAGCGCTGTATAAAAAGCAAACAAATATTTAATCGTTTTGTTTTTGTGTTTTTAGTTAAAAAACTATCCAAACTACGTTTCCTTTATTCAACACTCAATAATGCTGATTTAAAACAGAAAACCATATCAGCATATAAACAATAATACTTGAGGGACTGAAAAGTAATAGGGTACAAGTGCTTAAATAAAATTTCGGGTAATTTTTTAAGAAATTACAGTGCTTTTGCGGTATAAAATAATTAAAAATAACACTCAAAATTAAATAATAAGTGCGCAAGACCAAAAAGTGCCGGTTATATTGCTACAAAACAAAAATTCATTTAACACAAGTTCTGAACAACAATATGAACATATGTATGTATGTATGTAGTGTGCATGGTAAGCATAAGGGGTTCATTTATTAATACTCTAGATTGAGAAAATATTTTGTATTTAACAATGATAAACAGACGAGCTAGATAGAAAACGGAGGAAATAATAACAAATACCTACATAAAAGTGTTAAAAAAGTACTAGAAAATGCAATACTATATTTAAGACAATCACAATTTTTTTAAAACGAGAAAAACGAAGCCAAAAATAGTTTAAGCCTAAGCAAACCAATAAATTCTTGCGTAAAATATTTTATAACAACAAATGAAAATATAATATAAGCAAAAAAACGGGTTTAAATTACATATATAACATTGCAATCTTAATTTGTCTACATTATCGAATAAATCATATATATTGTCCTTAATACAATTTATTAAATTGCGTGTTTGAATCGTAACACTAATAACAAAACTAAAGTATTGATTTTGCAAACTGAAAAGAATAAAAAGAACAAAACACCATTGGTAGAAAAACAAACGGAACAGGAACCACTAGCAACAAAATAATTGAGGTAAAAGTTACAAGTTATAAGATTTTCACACATACATTTATTGAAATACTAGCAATATCATTTCAGGTGTTAATAATTCAATTTACAGTCAAAGAACTTTCCCAACCATTTTTTCTAAACAACATACAAGTGCATACTTTTAAACTACAACTGCCACAAATAACTGAAGAGTCTTAACAGTATTTAGTAATACAATTGAGAAGATCATCAACCCCTTTTATTTAGATAATACGTTTTAAATAAAGCCGCCAAAACGCCTTATCATACAAATATGGAACGTAAACTGCTATATGCCTTTCGAGGCTGGATAGCATTTGTAGCATTTATGGATTTGGGAACAGCGTTTCGAAGTTATATAGAGCGCAGATCATTTCTGGATCATGCTGATACTCAATTTATAGAAGGTCAGAAATACACATTTTATTTGAAAAACAATTTGGAAAGCTCTTCAATATAATATTGGTGTTTCGTGGGCCTTATATGTATGTAATATATACGGAACGGGAAACGCCGGGATTTTCTATTACTTTCAATTCCCGCTTTCCCGGGAATTGATTGCGGGATTTTGAAGAATAACTTTTGTTTAAATTTTAGTAAATCTATGTGGGATTAGTGTCTTAAGTTGTTTTGTCCAACTAAATTTCACCACAATATCAAAATTTTCTACAGCTTAAGGCTCACTTTGAAGAATTGGCTTTAAATAGGGTCAATGGAACCTGAAAGATCAAGTTTTGCGGTTTAAGGCGTAGTAAAGTATTTTCCGAGAGTATGTTTGTCTTGAACAAACTTTGCAAGCCGTATTGTCTTTCGATTACACTGCGTTCAAATCGGAATCTTTTTTGTAACAATCGGGGCTCACAGTGGTAAAAGTAATTAAGATTGAAAATTGTGGTAAAAAGTATCCAACAACGCAATTTTCAATTTACTACCATTTGTTATTATTAGTTGCACAGGTCGACAGTGAAAAACTGATTCTTACGTTTTTTGGCATGCTAAAGCCGAATATGAGATCAGTTTTCTCCTATTACGTCACATTTATCCGATAACGGAACATTTGTTTTTTTCGCTGTATATTTATCTTTCAGCTGCCTTTCAGAGTCAAAGTCTGGTTCTTGCTTCCGGTTTGAAATATTCAAAAATGTTGTGGAAGAATACCAGTTATAGTTGTAGTAAAATTTTCGTCAACGATTGAAAATCCGAAGTTGTTTGTTATCTTTGTTCCATTTGTAAATAGAAATTGCCAATCGTTTTCTTTTAATTTTGCAAAATTTTCATTGAATAATTGCTTGTATGTACTATATAGCAGATGCAGGAACGGAAAAATTGTGTCCAAAACTACTACGTCAAACGCTTGCATGGGTGTTGGTGTAAGAACAAGTTTCTCTTTATTTCCCCGTTTTACTTTGCTACATTTACATACAGCGTTGACAACTTTGAAATTTCAAAACGCACCGATATGGAGAAAAAAAAACGCGCAATTTTAGGAAAAACGCACCGAGTTTAAAATTTATTTTTTATTTAAAATTATATATTAAAATTTTTCTACAGCAACAAGACCGTTTTGCTTTGTGCATATGATTTGGTATGTCTTAAACATCGATGTTTATTACTAGAGTAGGGCAAAATCGTTCTTTTTGTGGAATCGTTCCGACCGACCCGAAAGATCAAAGGAACTAGGTCGTTCCTTTCGTTCATCGTTCCCGTTTTTTTACTTTGAACAATGAGGTGAATAAAATTTCACTAGCCCTGGGGGCTAGTATACATTTTGACATTAACGTCGAAATTCTTGACAATTATAATTCAACATAGAACTTTGGTATCGTTTCACACACACTATCAGAGTGAAATTTTATAATTCTATATACATATATGCTAAAAATGTTCTATTCAATTTTAGGTGATTATACTGTATCTCGTATAATTGGAATGTACTGCCTGTTAAAAGCATTAGCATTAGTTCATTGTACTCTGTATATACATTATCGACCGTAAGTATTAACACCAAATGTGTAAAAAGTGTAAAATTTTATTATCTTCTGAATCCAATTACACTCTCCCATGTTTACATAGGGGTGGTGGAGTTCGATTTATCGCAATTTAAAAATTCGAATCGAAATACAGAATAAACCCTTTAGTCATTTTATAAAAATTCAAAAAAGTAAAAAACTAATTTTTTTAACAATAATATGTGAAACAATTATGTCAAAAATAAATTACCGGTCAAGTTTTGGAAATCGAATTCGAGCAAAACTGCAATAGTTAAAGATTTTAAACACTGGATCGTTTTTAAAATGTGTTCAATTTAAATTTAACTCGAAATGGATTTCCAAAACATGGATGTATGCTTTTTACGGATGGTTTATTTTGGTTTCTAAAGCTCGATTGATAACAATCTAAAGTAAACCTCAACATTAAATTACAAATAATTTTTTTAGAGTTGTCAGCATGGGAGGATGTTCTTTGGCTTTGACTATGGTATTATACTTAACTGAAGCATTGTACTTCCGTTCCAGTACATTGAATTTCTATGTGATTTTTCCTTGTGTTTTGAATTGTAAGTAAAATACCTATATACATACATACACATATACATATATTTTATATTAATGCGAAGTTTATGTTATATAGCAATTACACTTGTTGGTCTAATTTACATACCAAAACATCTAAGACTTTGGGAACCTAATATTGATATGGACGATGAAAATTCGCAATTATTAAAACAAATGACTGGTTTTAAACGTAGACGGGCTAAGAAAACGCAATGAATAGTTTAAGAAACTAAAAAAACATTATATGTAAAATTTACCGTAGGAACACAATTGCACCGTATGAACGTAGTAGCGTATGACGTAGATACCTTGCCAAATAAACGTGTAATATTTAATACAAAGGCACACAATAGTTGGCGCAAACATATAAAGGTATCAACATCGTAAGTTAACATAGACCTTATTCTATATACGTATTGTCATAGAAAAAGAAAAAATTAAAATATAATATGAAATAATTTAAAAAACAAACAACAATTTCAATAAATTTGGTATAAAATATTATTTTCAAAGGAAACTAAAATACATACGTAAATAGAGCGTGTTTTTAGAAATTTACTGCGCTACGTCCTTCGTTTTTACGACGTACGACCCAGTTGTGTTCCTAGCATTAATGTTAATTATAGAAACATAAGTGATATTTATACAAAAATTTAAAAATTTAACTGAGAAAACACAATATTGCTTTCACTTATGTGCTAATTACTTTGACAAAGAATTTAATATTTTTGAAAATAATTTCAAAATTTTTTTTTAGTATTTGGCAATTTTTTGCAATGTTGTGTTTTTATGGCCACAAGCCCCCCTTTAACATTCAGTATTGTCCAAAAATGTTTACAAATAGAATTGCACTAATTTTTAATATACATACACTTTACAAAAATAATATCTAATAAAAAATAAATATCTTATTACACCGACAGAAACTTTCACTAACGTTAACAAAAATAAATCTTCTATATTTTATTAAATCATATACATATGTATGAACTTCCAAAATCTATAACAATTTTCTGAACTTAAATCTATCTTTCTATCAAAAGCTTATAGGTATTTGATTAAAAAAAATATTCATATGTCTTTGTTTATGTTTAAGTAGTTACGAATTTGAAACATGTATTAGTTTATAATTAAAAAAGCAAATGTAATAGTCTGGCCCCCGTATTCATATGTAAAATTTAACAAACGTTCATTAAAGAAATTTTTCATACAAATTTGTTTTGTATATTTTTATGAATTCAGCAATGTAACTGTAAGAATTATAAGTATGTACATATTATTTACAAAATTAATTTTTAATAACCTCAACTCTAATCTTACACTTTTTTAATTACCTGGGCACTCAAGCGGTAAAGCTAATTTAAGTACGATGAATTCAATGGTGCTAGTAATTTTTCGAAGCTAGAGTACGCATTCCGATATTCGCGATTGAAAAATTCAATACTTATGTACAATAAAACAATATTTTTTATACTTTTGAGATCATTGTTCAATTTAAATCTATCCAACCCTGTTAAATAAAATTTTTCTTTATTTTTTTTAAGCAGAAATTTTTTGCCATTTTTTTGTTAGTCGCAAATTATAAAAAGCTGGTCTCCCTACTGGTTAAGCTAATTCGAGTAAGCTGAATTCAAAGTTAGCGCTTGCAATCGCGAATAAAAATTTTAAAGAAGCTGTAATTTTTTTATGCAAATTTTTTTGTTTTGACTTTGCAATTATTAATTCAATTTCAATAAAAAAATTTAGCAAAAGCACTTTTTCTCCAAGTAAAAACTACAATGTTATGTTACTTTGTATATATTCAATAGAGTAAGAAAATAAAAAAATTTCTTTCGAAAATCGTTATTATTATATGCTTAACAATAATAACGAAAAATTGTATTTAAAAGAATTAAATGGATTTAAATTGAACAATGATCGCAAAAGAATAACAAATAACGTTAAATTATACATAACTGGAGGCTTATTCTGAATTGCGATGCGAAAATCAATGCGATCCGAAAACACATAAATGCGAACAATTGCTATTCTGTATTGCGATATTCGCAAAGTTTTTTTTTAATCGCATTTCAAATGCGAAAAAGTGGCAAGTCGATATTCTACATTGCGAAAACAAATGTCAAATTCGCAAAATTTATTCGACAACAAAATAGCATTCGCAAAGTACAAACATGTAAGTGAAAGATAATATTTTATTTATTCATAAAAGCAATAAAACCATCAAAGCGTCAATTTGAAATAATGATAGAATTTATGAATAAGCACAGCCAATTGGCAAGAGGCCATTTGAAAACACCAAATGCACGTGCCACAGAATCAATTTTTATTATTTTGTTTTCTTACAGAATGTCCTAAATAAATTTAATAAACAATTTTCACAGCCAAACACAAACAATTTATTTATTTTTAATTTGACGTTTGTTGACACTGACGTTTATTTGAGCAGCGTTGCCACGATTTGAAATAAATTGCGAATGCGATTGCTAAAGTCTAACAGAATACCAATTTTCTTTCGCATCGCATTTCATTTGCGCATCGCATTGATTTTCGCATCGCAATTCAGAATAAGCCTCCTGTTTACAATTTTAATCGTGAATACGAGCGCTAACTTTGAAATACGGCTATCAGCATTGAATTCAGCGTACTCGAATTATCTTTAACATAAGGGTGCCCAGCTTGTTAAAATTCGGACTGATTCAACGTGTAGAAAAATTATTATGAAAAGCACTCAGTTTTTTTGAGTGTTTTTCATATAAATTTTACTACACGTTGAATCACTTGTGTTTTGAAAACAGCACATCAAATAAACATTTTCGTTTAGAAATTTATATTGAAAACAAAAACAAATTTGAGTTTTTTTATTGTTGTTTCAATATAAATTCCCAAGCGAAAATTTTTATTTTATTTTGAAAAAACGGGCAGTTAATATTAATAAAAATACATGTTAGAGTACTGTATTCGGCTGTGCTGAATCTTTGATACCCTCCACCTACATTAGTGTATTTCCGAACTGAGCTTTATATGGGGCCTACGGTAAATTATAGACCGATCTTCACGAAAGTTGACAGTGTGATTTCTAGTCTTATCAAACTGTAACAGACCGAATTTTATTATTTGGGGCCTATTTTTTTGTGATTTCTAGTCAAATAGAAAGAATTTGTGTGAAATCGTATATCAATGTGTGCATTCCGCCACTATTTATGCTAGTTTTTGTAAAAAAAATATCAATTTTTAGAGTGGTTGTTTCACATTTCGATTCATAACTTTTCCTACTGAACCGATTTTGCTGGATTCCCAAACTGCTTAGGAGAAAAAGAATCAAATTGACACAAATATGGAGTCGCTCGAAATTATGCGTGAATTCAACAGACAGACATGGCTTAATTGACTTAGAATTACTCAAGGAATTTTATTAAAAGTTTCACATGGAATGACAAATTAAGGCCCTAATCATGTAAAACGCAACGCAGCGCCAAAGAATTACATTGAAAGCACAAACAATGTCATAAATATTTTGTAATTTTGTTGTGGCTTTCTACAGAACATCATGTACCGTTTTAAAATTTTCAACGCCACAAGCTATGCAGCGTTTGACATTTTAAAGCGCAATGTGAATTTCTGTAGAAAGCAACAACAAAATTACAAAATATTTAAGACATTGTTTGTGCTTTCAATGTAATTCTTTGGCGTTGCGTTGCGTTTCCATGATTAGGGCCTTAGTATACCCCCAACACAACTTGTTGTGGAGGGTATAACAAAAATAAATAAATCAATATCTCTAAAATATATTGCATACAGCATGTTTTTTATCCAACACTTTGATTTTTTATAAATTTTTAACAAATAATTATTTGCGTTACTGATTATAATTTATATTCGATGCAATTTTTTATAAGCAATATAAGCAAAAATATCAATTATATAATAATTTAATTAAAAAATTTAATAAATATTTAAATAATATTGAAAACAAAAGCAAATTTTATTTTTCTTAGTTTTTATTTGTTGAATCTTCACATTTTAAATATGAACTAACAATAATTAATCAAATCTTATCTTAATACAGCAGTGATGTAATTAGAAATTTCAAAAAAATTCTTACGTGTCTAGGCAAAAATCCTTTTTTTCCCTACAACCAAAAGGAATTTCCCTACACTTTTCTCAACATTAAAAATTTATGGTTTTTAGCAACAGGCAAAAATATACATATTTTTTTAACATTTTGAAAATATAATTACACCATTTATTAACAACAAGAGAAAAACAAAATAAATATGTACATATTTTTTATATTTAGTTGGGTTCATTATAGTTATAATTGTAGGTGTGTGATCAAAAGATAACTCTAAGGAAGCTTCAACATGAATCGTTTTCAGGGGATGTTTTTAATCACGCCAAAATCGATGACATCTGGAATTTTTTGCTGATCAGTAGGCCAATAAGTTGGTTGTCCGCTCGCGACCACATTCGAATCCATTTAATAGATTGTATTAAACAAAACACGACCCTTTGGTATTAGTAGTCGTGACCCTTAGAAGGTATGTTTAGTGTTGTAATCGCCAGCGGCTAGGAAACAAGGTCCTAATGATTTATAATATTTTTAATATTGGCTTTCTGATATTGAAAATCTAGGTGGAGGGTATAAAGAGGAAATTACTGTTTCGATTTAGCTTTTCTACACAAATATTCGTTGCTTGCAGATAATCTTCACAATGAGCACACATTACGTAATGTTTAATTCGGGCTTTTATCAAAATGGCAGATGTTCTACAAGCTCTATCTTGAGGGTCCTTGGTATCACATAATATATAACTATTAAATTTAAACGTATTTCTTGAAGTCAGATGAGTTTCAAAAGCCATCATAACATCAATTTGTTTATTTTTAGAAAGTATTCTAGTTCGTTTTTATGTTGGCGGATGCCGTTTGCGTTCCAAAAACAAATTTTTATAAAGTTCATGCCTTGTTAAGTACAGCTTGCAATAACTTCGATTCTTAATATTTCCTGCATCATATTACCCATTGTGTTCGTTAAAATTTTTACTAATTGCTCTAGTGTTTCCATGGTTTTTTCGCCATTATTTGGTGAAGCATTTTGCATTGGCATATGGTTTGATTTTAGGACGTTAGTGTAGGAGGTTCTGTTATTACTAGGGTGCGGTGACTGAATGTCATTAGTGTTTACTTGATTTGTTACCTGCATTTGATGGGGATTAGGTTTCTTGCCAACCGAATGCTTGACGATAGAGTATACAGGGCATCCTCTATAGTTTGAGGCGTGATAACCGCCACAGTTGCTAAATTTTTTACGTTGGGGTCGTTTTTAGACTTATCGCAAACATCTGTACCATGTTATTCACCGCAAACGTCGCAAACAGGGGGTAAATGGCAGTATGCCTTAGTATGGCCAAATTCATGGCAGTTTAAAAATTGGACGGGATCATTTCTTTTGTGCGGCTCCTTTATCGTGGTTCTCCTGTACAGAATATATTTCAAACTGTAAATGGGGTTAGTCTCGTTTTTTAAGCTTAATGTCGCCGTGTTCTAACTCCACTCGAAATAGTGGTTGGGTATTTGTTTCCCCTATTTTTAATATTTGTTACGTTTTTTTCTTTGAACCCTTTTCTTCTAAAAAGGTTTTTATTTAGTCTGGTTCCACGCATGAACCAATGCCCTTAATCACTACTGTTATTAAGTGCTTCAAATTAAGTAACTTCTTTGCGAAAATTATCCTCATGATTAATTTTTGTCTCGTTTATACTACCTCGTTTTATTGCAGCTACATAAAAGGAATTTTCACCTATCAACGAAATCAAACTCTTTATTAACTCATTTGAGTTCTGCTCTCTAAGATATATATGTACATGGTGGCTTAGGCGATTTGATGTCATTTGTTGCTTCAGAGGATTCTTCATCCAGAATTGAAAAACGATTTTGGGAATTTATTCTATTAGATGCACTATCTTTTAATACTTTTGGGGCCGAAGCAACTGCTGAAGAGGTAGAGCTGCGACCCCGTTTAAGCACTATTATACCTATAAATAGCAACTTGTACTTGAGGCTTTTGAGAATTTTTTACTTGTGTTTTCCATCGCTGCTTTTGAGTTAACCGTATCACTTAATAAAATTGTTTTTGCCGTTGCGGCAACACTTGCACGAAGCAGATTTGTTAGTGTACTACAGAGTTCGAAAATAAACTGTAAAGTACAGCAAGTTAAGGTACCACACAGTTTTTTTAATTTTTGTTTGTGCACTTGTACACAAACAAAATATGGTACATAACTATTGTGAGCTGACGAACAGAAACACTTAGATAAGTTACCGAACTTATTTTAGAGTCCGTGTTAAGTTCTTTTAAGGTACTTATCTGTACTTTTTAGTGAACACGTAGTTAACTTTTAGCTAACATGATATGTTTTTTTTAGTGTCTGCGTAGTTTATTTATTGAGAAAAGAACCCAAAATATAATTTGAAGTTAAGTTTTATAACAGGAGTGCAGAAATATAAGAAACAAATAGTGCAAAAATATATGAAAAATTTGAAAAAATTCACGTTAAATTCAAGAAAATTATGTAGTAAAGAGGCCTAATAGAAGGCCTTTTTGCAGACTAAAGATCTCCCAGCCGCATGCTAACTTTATAACCAATTAACAAGGTGTGTCATTGAAGACCACCACCTTGCACTTTTGCATCAATTTTAAGCACTTCTGGAAGGGTTTCTAAAAAGATTTAAGAATAAAGCTTTATCCAAATTTTATTGTTGTGGCAAATAATACGAAGTAAGTCAATTAATAACTAAACTTGCAACACGTTCTAACATAACTACTAATAAAACGATTGCGACAGGCCTTATCTTAGAAAAGAAAAATTTTAATTTGTAAAATATTTAATAAAAACTTTTCTAAAAGACCTTTTCAAAGAAGGCAGAGTGGAGTAAGTAAAAGTTTACTTACAATTTAATTGTGAACCTTCTTAAAGGCCTAAAAAGTGAATCGCTTGCAATTTTCACTGCTGGGCAGCACGATTAGCCTGTGTGTATTTTTTTTTTTTTTTTTTTTTGTAAAATTATTTTTTGACTGGTGAACCAAAATGTATGTGTTGTTTTTTTTTTGTAGGCAAATATTATTGAAATAAAAAAAAACTAAGAGAACTGCACATATCGTCATCTTAAATGCAGAATATTGTAACATCAAATTTCATAAGTTTACATGAGAAGCAAAAGACCTTGTAAAATGGAAATTATATGGGATATTAGAGTATTAAATATTTAGAATAAAAATGCGAGAACCGATATATTTTTTATAAAAAAATATTATTTTTATTATATTCAACTATGATAGTGTATAAAGTAATTCCTGAAAAATTCAAGGAATAGAACTATTACAAAAAAGCTCATAGAATAAATTCGAAAAATAAAAAATTTTGAATATAATAAAGTTGCTTATGAAAAGAAATAATTCCCAATAAATATTTATTGTTTTTATTGTTATTTATTTAGTTATGTGTGTTGCGTTATTTTAAATTGAATGTGTGTTGCGTTATTTTAAATTCTCTGAAACAAAACGACAAAAATTTAAATATATTGTTAAAAATTACAGGAATAATTGAATATTAAGATACTATAATAGAATATTAAGACAATAATCGTATAATTAATAAGTAGCAAGAAGTAAATTTTAATTAGTTAATTTCTGAAAAATTTAAATAAGAAGAATGAAAGTTTTTCAATTAAGAGTAGTATTGATAGCAGCCCCCGTATTCAGTGAACGAAAATGTTGTACAAAGAAGCACTTATCCTAAAAAAAAATACTATTAGTATTTAATAAAGCCGTAAAAGGATTAACAGAAAATATAGCTAAACAATTTATATTCCAGCACTTTATAAAAAATGCTATTATGTATGTGATGTAGAAGACAAGTAATTTATTATTTAACACAAAAATCTTTATAATAGTCTTTTTGAGGATATTGATGAAGGACGATTTGGAAGAATGCAATACTAACAAAAATAACAGATTATTTTAAATAAACGTGGAAAAAATATTTCTATTGTTTTATAAACATTCTATATCAATAATGAAAAAATATTCTGGTCCAATAGTAACAGATACATTATAGGAAACTCGTCTGTATTAAAAGTATATATGTATGTACATACGAGTATATTAACTCATAACATTAGAAACGAAACAAATAATGGAAAAATCCTATCATAAAAATAATGGCATCCTGCTGGAAGCAAAAATCGAAGGATCTGCAGATGTTACTATTTATTCTTGGAAATTCTTAGCGTATGGGAGTGCAATGGGTTAAGCTGTGTAATTTCTAACAGTCCAATGAAGAAGAAGCTTATAGTCATACTTAATATAGGTTTTCATACATATATATGGATTCGGTTTATATTAATTTTACCGCACGGTTTTCCTGTTTGCTTATGCAACAATTTGCAATTTGATCACTTATTCCACTAACACGTTCAGAGTATGAAACAGAATACCCATTTTTGACTTAAAAAATTATGTGTTCGTAAAAATATATCAAATACTCTGCTAATTTTTTTTTAATTAAGATTATTCATTATGTAGTTTAAGTAAATTATATACTTAATGATAAGCCATTTTTGATTTTGTTAATAGCTTGGATATTTTTAAGGTGGAAGTTTAAAATTTTTTTTAAATATTTAACGTAAATCGTAATCAATAATAAAGTCTATTTCAAAATGTTCAATGATACATTGCTTTGCATCTTAGCAAACGATATGTATACTGTTGTAAAAAATTCTTTGATGCTTTTAAAAGGGTCGGTCCTTTTCTTAAGCAGACATAAAGGCAAAACTCATTCAAAAAAAACTCCAAGTACTCAATACGTGTTGTTGTTGTAATACAGTTTTGGTTTTACCAACCAAAACGGTTGTTCGTTGATAACATTTTTCTTAAGTAGGTAACAAATATTTGAAATTAAAGTAAAAAAGGCTTGTTTTGCTAAAAATTATGTGTAAAAGCAAATGTGACAGCAGGTACAATCGAACTTCCCTATAATATACCTGCATGGGACCATAAAATCACTTCATTTACGTTAAAAAGCAACAATTTTACAACTTTGGTTTTTGTTCAAATGTATTTTACTTGTAGATTTGTAATTTGTAGTTTTGAGAAACAGCGCCCAGGTTTCTATACTTGCTCATGGAGTTTTTTTTCAATAAGTTTTGCCTTTATGTCTGCTTAAGAAAAGGACCGACCCTTTTAAAAGCATCAAAGAATTTTTTACAACAGTATACATATCGTTTGCTAAGATGCAAAGCAATGTATCATTGAACATTTTGAAATAGACTTTATTATTGATTACGATTTACGTTAAATATTTAAAAAAAATTTTAAACTTCCACCTTAAAAATATCCAAGCTATTAACAAAATCAAAAATGGCTTATCATTAAGTATATAATTTACTTAAACTACATAATGAATAATCTTAATTAAAAAAAAATTAGCAGAGTATTTGATATATTTTTACGAACACATAATTTTTTAAGTCAAAAATGGGTATTCTGTTTCATACTCTGAACGTGTTAGTGGAATAAGTGATCAAATTGCAAATTGTTGCATAAGCAAACAGGAAAACCGTGCGGTAAAATTAATATAAACCGAATCCATATATATGTATGAAAACCTATATTAAGTATGACTATAAGCTTCTTCTTCATTGGACTGTTAGAAATTACACAGCTTAACCCATTGCACTCCCATACGCTAAGAATTTCCAAGAATAAATAGTAACATCTGCAGATCCTTCGATTTTTGCTTCCAGCAGGATGCCATTATTTTTATGATAGGATTTTTCCATTATTTGTTTCGTTTCTAATGTTATGAGTTAATATACTCGTATGTACATACATATATACTTTTTAATAAATTTTAATACAGACGAGTTTCCTATAATGTATCTGTTACTATTGGACCAGAATATTTTTTCATTATTGATATAGAATGTTTATAAAACAATAGAAATATTTTTTCCACGTTTATTTAAAATAATCTGTTATTTTTGTTAGTATTGCATTCTTCCAAATCGTCCTTCATCAATATCCTCAAAAAGACTATTATAAAGATTTTTGTGTTAAATAATAAATTACTTGTCTTCTACATCACATACATAATAGCATTTTTTATAAAGTGCTGGAATATAAATTGTTTAGCTATATTTTCTGTTAATCCTTTTACGGCTTTATTAAATACTAATAGTATTTTTTTTTTAGGATAAGTGCTTCTTTGTACAACATTTTCGTTCACTGAATACGGGGGCTGCTATCAATACTACTCTTAATTGAAAAACTTTCATTCTTCTTATTTAAATTTTTCAGAAATTAACTAATTAAAATTTACTTCTTGCTACATATTAATTATACGATTATTGTCTTAATATTCTATTATAGTATCTTAATATTCAATTATTCCTGTAATTTTTAACAATATATTTAAATTTTTGTCGTTTTGTTTCAGAGAATTTAAAATAACGCAACACACATTCAATTTAAAATAACGCAACACACATAACTAAATAAATAACAATAAAAACAATAAATATTTATTGGGAATTATTTCTTTTCATAAGCAACTTTATTATATTCAAAATTTTTTATTTTTCGAATTTATTCTATGAGCTTTTTTGTAATAGTTCTATTCCTTGAATTTTTCAGGAATTACTTTATACACTATCATAGTTGAATATAATAAAAATAATATTTTTTTATAAAAAATATATCGGTTCTCGCATTTTTATTCTAAATATTTAATACTCTAATATCCCATATAATTTCCATTTTACAAGGTTTTTTGCTTCTCATGTAAACTTATGAAATTTGATGTTACAATATTCTGCATTTAAGATGACGATATGTGCAGTTCTCTTAGTTTTTTTTTATTTCAATAATATTTGCCTACAAAAAAAAAAACAACACATACATTTTGGTTCACCAGTCAAAAAATAATTTTACAAAAAAAAAAAAAAAAAAAAAATACACACAGGCTAATCGTGCTGCCCAGCAGTGAAAATTGCAAGCGATTCACTTTTTAGGCCTTTAAGAAGGTTCACAATTAAATTGTAAGTAAACTTTTACTTACTCCACTCTGCCTTCTTTGAAAAGGTCTTTTAGAAAAGTTTTTATTAAATATTTTACAAATTAAAATTTTTCTTTTCTAAGATAAGGCCTGTCGCAATCGTTTTATTAGTAGTTATGTTAGAACGTGTTGCAAGTTTAGTTATTAATTGACTTACTTCGTATTATTTGCCACAACAATAAAATTTGGATAAAGCTTTATTCTTAAATCTTTTTAGAAACCCTTCCAGAAGCGCTTAAAATTGATGCAAAAGTGCAAGGTGGTGGTCTTCAATGACACACCTTGTTAATTGGTTATAAAGTTAGCATGCGGCTGGGAGATCTTTAGTCTGCAAAAAGGCCTTCTATTAGGCCTCTTTACTACATAATTTTCTTGAATTTAACGTGAATTTTTTCAAATTTTTCATATATTTTTGCACTATTTGTTTCTTATATTTCTGCACTCCTGTTATAAAACTTAACTTCAAATTATATTTTGGGTTCTTTTCTCAATAAATAAACTACGCAGACACTAAAAAAAACATATCATGTTAGCTAAAAGTTAACTACGTGTTCACTAAAAAGTACAGATAAGTACCTTAAAAGAACTTAACACGGACTCTAAAATAAGTTCGGTAACTTATCTAAGTGTTTCTGTTCGTCAGCTCATAATAGTTATGTACCATATTTTGTTTGTGTACAAATGCACAAACAAAAAAATAAGATTTAGAGTTTGTGTGGAAAGACAAGTACACTGCGTTAGTGTACAGTTTTTTTTCGAACTCTGTAAAAAAGGCTTGTTTTGCTAAAAATTATGTGTAAAAGCAAATGTGACAGCAGGTACAATCGAACTTCCCTATAATATACCTGCATGGGACCATAAAATCACTTCATTTACGTTAAAAAGCAACAATTTTACAACTTTGGTTTTTGTTCAAATGTATTTTACTTGTAGATTTGTAATTTGTAGTTTTGAGAAACAGCGCCCAGGTTTCTATACTTGCTCATGGAGTTTTTTTTCAATAAGTTTTGCCTTTATGTCTGCTTAAGAAAAGGACCGACCCTTTTAAAAGCATCAAAGAATTTTTTACAACAGTATACATATCGTTTGCTAAGATGCAAAGCAATGTATCATTGAACATTTTGAAATAGACTTTATTATTGATTACGATTTACGTTAAATATTTAAAAAAAATTTTAAACTTCCACCTTAAAAATATCCAAGCTATTAACAAAATCAAAAATGGCTTATCATTAAGTATATAATTTACTTAAACTACATAATGAATAATCTTAATTAAAAAAAAATTAGCAGAGTATTTGATATATTTTTACGAACACATAATTTTTTAAGTCAAAAATGGGTATTCTGTTTCATACTCTGAACGTGTTAGTGGAATAAGTGATCAAATTGCAAATTGTTGCATAAGCAAACAGGAAAACCGTGCGGTAAAATTAATATAAACCGAATCCATATATATGTATGAAAACCTATATTAAGTATGACTATAAGCTTCTTCTTCATTGGACTGTTAGAAATTACACAGCTTAACCCATTGCACTCCCATACGCTAAGAATTTCCAAGAATAAATAGTAACATCTGCAGATCCTTCGATTTTTGCTTCCAGCAGGATGCCATTATTTTTATGATAGGATTTTTCCATTATTTGTTTCGTTTCTAATGTTATGAGTTAATATACTCGTATGTACATACATATATACTTTTTAATAAATTTTAATACAGACGAGTTTCCTATAATGTATCTGTTACTATTGGACCAGAATATTTTTTCATTATTGATATAGAATGTTTATAAAACAATAGAAATATTTTTTCCACGTTTATTTAAAATAATCTGTTATTTTTGTTAGTATTGCATTCTTCCAAATCGTCCTTCATCAATATCCTCAAAAAGACTATTATAAAGATTTTTGTGTTAAATAATAAATTACTTGTCTTCTACATCACATACATAATAGCATTTTTTATAAAGTGCTGGAATATAAATTGTTTAGCTATATTTTCTGTTAATCCTTTTACGGCTTTATTAAATACTAATAGTATTTTTTTTTTAGGATAAGTGCTTCTTTGTACAACATTTTCGTTCACTGAATACGGGGGCTGCTATCAATACTACTCTTAATTGAAAAACTTTCATTCTTCTTATTTAAATTTTTCAGAAATTAACTAATTAAAATTTACTTCTTGCTACATATTAATTATACGATTATTGTCTTAATATTCTATTATAGTATCTTAATATTCAATTATTCCTGTAATTTTTAACAATATATTTAAATTTTTGTCGTTTTGTTTCAGAGAATTTAAAATAACGCAACACACATTCAATTTAAAATAACGCAACACACATAACTAAATAAATAACAATAAAAACAATAAATATTTATTGGGAATTATTTCTTTTCATAAGCAACTTTATTATATTCAAAATTTTTTATTTTTCGAATTTATTCTATGAGCTTTTTTGTAATAGTTCTATTCCTTGAATTTTTCAGGAATTACTTTATACACTATCATAGTTGAATATAATAAAAATAATATTTTTTTATAAAAAATATATCGGTTCTCGCATTTTTATTCTAAATATTTAATACTCTAATATCCCATATAATTTCCATTTTACAAGGTTTTTTGCTTCTCATGTAAACTTATGAAATTTGATGTTACAATATTCTGCATTTAAGATGACGATATGTGCAGTTCTCTTAGTTTTTTTTTATTTCAATAATATTTGCCTACAAAAAAAAAAACAACACATACATTTTGGTTCACCAGTCAAAAAATAATTTTACAAAAAAAAAAAAAAAAAAAAAATACACACAGGCTAATCGTGCTGCCCAGCAGTGAAAATTGCAAGCGATTCACTTTTTAGGCCTTTAAGAAGGTTCACAATTAAATTGTAAGTAAACTTTTACTTACTCCACTCTGCCTTCTTTGAAAAGGTCTTTTAGAAAAGTTTTTATTAAATATTTTACAAATTAAAATTTTTCTTTTCTAAGATAAGGCCTGTCGCAATCGTTTTATTAGTAGTTATGTTAGAACGTGTTGCAAGTTTAGTTATTAATTGACTTACTTCGTATTATTTGCCACAACAATAAAATTTGGATAAAGCTTTATTCTTAAATCTTTTTAGAAACCCTTCCAGAAGCGCTTAAAATTGATGCAAAAGTGCAAGGTGGTGGTCTTCAATGACACACCTTGTTAATTGGTTATAAAGTTAGCATGCGGCTGGGAGATCTTTAGTCTGCAAAAAGGCCTTCTATTAGGCCTCTTTACTACATAATTTTCTTGAATTTAACGTGAATTTTTTCAAATTTTTCATATATTTTTGCACTATTTGTTTCTTATATTTCTGCACTCCTGTTATAAAACTTAACTTCAAATTATATTTTGGGTTCTTTTCTCAATAAATAAACTACGCAGACACTAAAAAAAACATATCATGTTAGCTAAAAGTTAACTACGTGTTCACTAAAAAGTACAGATAAGTACCTTAAAAGAACTTAACACGGACTCTAAAATAAGTTCGGTAACTTATCTAAGTGTTTCTGTTCGTCAGCTCATAATAGTTATGTACCATATTTTGTTTGTGTACAAATGCACAAACAAAAAAATAAGATTTAGAGTTTGTGTGGAAAGACAAGTACACTGCGTTAGTGTACAGTTTTTTTTCGAACTCTGGTGTACTACGATCAACCGTATTTGTAAATACAGAAAGAGAGAGAGAGAAAGAACGCATACGAGTAATATGTTTTGCAGTATGTATGTACATACATACATATATTTTTTCTTTCTTTTTTAAAAATTCTATTGTTCACTTTAATACTGCGATCGGCAAAATCAGGGCGCCGCGTTTTCTCTTTTATTCTCTTTTGTTACGTACGTGTGCACACACATTGCAGAAAATTAAACAACATTAACAAAAACGTATGTAAAATGTATACAACGCAGGGATGTTAAAGTTGGTACAATTGCACTTTTTTGGTACATTTTGATCTTCTAAAGTACCGTGGTACTACCGTGACTCATTTGGTACAATTTAAAAATTTGTCTGAATTTTTAGTATAGCAAACAAATTATTGAGCCCTTTTCATTGCATTTATGTTGTGCAACAACTCGTTAATATAATGGGCGCTTAAATATGCGACTAGTATTGTGGTGTATAGAGCGCTTAGTCCCCTTTTACAATGGGGCAAGCGAAAGAAAGACATACGAAGTTTGTTGGTAAGGGGGCGACGCTGTATGTGTGACACACATTACTTTTTTCCTCTCTCGCATACAAACTTCGTCTGTCTGTCTTTCACTTGCCATATTTACAATTTTATATAAAAATATGCGAAGAACCAAAGTCAACTTTAATAACGACGTTTTAACGTGGTTCCATAAATTTGCTCCTGAAAATGTTATTTTAGGTAAAACAAGTTGTATTGTAACTCTTCTAGTAAAAATGTTTCCGAATAAAATTGCAAGTTTTGATTCAATCATTAATCAATTAAGAGCTTTAGCTGATGTCGAGCAACTTCAGTCGTTAAAAACTGAAAACATTTTTAGTTTTTGGACTGTAGTAGCTAATTTACAAAAAGAGCTGAATGTCCATATGTTTCCTGATGAGTTTATAATGAGTTTTACAGTCGTTGCTGGAATTTTATCCATTCCACATTCGTCTGCAAACGTGGAAAGTTTTTTCTTTTCAAAATATAATAAAAACTAGGGAAAGAAACAGACTACATGTGCCAACATTATCAAGTCTCATACAAACAAAGGATTGGTTAACTTTTATATACCTTATTTTATTCATACATATAATGTATGTTAATGTTAAGTTTTTTTTTTGTGTACAATTGAATTTTTATGTAATCTTTTGTTGTTTTAATAAATTAAAAAAAATGGTTCCGAGAAGGTCCAAAAAGTACATTTTTTTTGGAAGTTGGTACAAAATTTAAGACCCCATTTAACATCCCTGATACAACGCATACAATCGCAAAATGTAATGGTATAGGTTACCGACCGCAGCTTTAATATTAAATAATTTTAATTAAAAATTACTCAAAAAGAGCATCCAATTCGCTTGTTAAATAAGATTATTAAAAAAAATTTATGTTAAAAAAAAATCAAATGCGGAGTTAAAAAACACGTCTGTGCTCAACAACCACGACCGAACTATATAAAAACAAATTTGATTTTTATACCCTCCACCACCACTGTGGTGAATGAGGGTATACTAAGTTTGTCATTCCGTGTGAAACTTTTTTATTATACATCTAAGACCCCATAAAGTATATATATTCTGGATCCTGGAGTAATTCTAAGTCGATTTAGCCATGTCCGTCTGTCTGTCCGTCTGTTGAAAACACGCTCACTTTTGAAAAACGCAAAAGAAAAGAACAAACTTGGTCTCAAATTGCTTGTAGTTATCCTAAGCAGCTTGGGATTGAAATCCAGCAACATCGGTTCAGTAGGATCAGAACTATGAATCAAAATGTGGAACCACCACCCTGAAAAAATTGATAATTTTGACACAAAAACTAACATAAATCGTTTATTAATGCACGGAATGACATAAAATTTTGCTCGAATTTGGTTTGTACGACTGCAAATCATACTGGTAAATTTCGTGACGATCGGTCCATAATTTACCATAGTCCCCATATAAACCCATTTCGAAGAAAACCGCTTAGTAAGCCTAAAACCGCAATAAATAACGCTAGCATACTTAAATTTGGTACGTCACAGTTTTATAGGACCAGAAATCACACTGTAAAATTTTTTGAAGATCGGTCCATAACTTACACTAGGCCCCATATAAACCCTACTCCCGGAAAAAAGTTTAGTACGCCTAAAACCGCAATTAATAACGCTAGGATACTTAAATTTGGTACGTCATAGTTTTATAGGACCAGAAATCACACTGTAAAATTTTTTGAAGATCGGTCCATAATTTACACTAGGCCCCATATAAACCCTACCTCCGCAAGACAGCTTAGTACGCCTAAAACCGCAATTAATAACGCTAAGATACTTAAATTTGGTACGTCATAGTTTTATAGGACCAGAAATCACACTGTAAAATTTTTTGAAGATCGGTCCATAATTTACACTAGTCCCCATATAAACCCTACTCCCGGAAAACAGTTTAGTACGCCTAAAACCGCAATTAATAACGGTAGGATACTTAAATTTGGTACGTCATAGTTTTATAGGACCAGAAAGCACACTGTAAAATTTTTTGAAGATCGGTCCATAATTTACAATAGTCCCCATATAAACCCTACTCCCGGAAAACAGTTTAGTAAGCCTAAAACCGCAATTAATAACGCTAGGATACTTAAATTGGGTACGTCATAGTTTTAAAGGACCAGAAATCACACTGTAAAATTTTTTGAAGATCGGTCCATAATTTACACTAGGCCCCATATAAACCCTACCTCCGGAAAACAGCTTAGTACGCCTAAAACCGCAATTAATAACGATAGCATACTTAAATTTGGTACGTCACAGTTTTATAGGACCAGAAATCACACTGTAAAATTTTTTGAAGATCGGTTCATAATTTACACTAGTCCCCATATAAACCCTACTTCCGGAAAACAGTTTAGTACGCCTCAAACCGCAATAAATAACGCTAGCATACTTAAATTCGGTACGTTTAAGTTTCAAAGGCCGAGAAATCACATTGCCAAATTTCGTGAAGGTTGGTCCATAATTTACCCTAGGCCACATATAAGCCCTACTCTCGGAAAACAGTTTATTGCGCATAAAACCAAATAAAGCTCACTTTGGGAAAATAATAAAATTCGCCTTAAACCATCACAGATATAGATATTGCGGTAAAATGTCTTACTTAAATTCATATGGCCACAAAAAATATCATGCAAATTTGCGAAATTTTCTGTTAACGCTAAAACTAATTACACTGCTGTATTGAAATTTATTCTAATTTATATTTTGTAATACTTGGTCCACGCATGAACCAGAATTTCAGAATTTTGGGATGATTGGGTCATAATTTACCATAGGTCCAATATAAATTACCCTCCTAAAAATTATTTTAGTTCGGCTAAAACTTTTACGAATAATGATATTTTACTTAAGAATGTTCAAAGTCCTAACAAGAAACGCATAAAATTTTCTTATTGTCGGTCAATAATTTAATTCATGTCTAAACCGCAACTAATTTTAATGCTGACGCTCGTTTTTGTGAAGTTTAGTTAATAATATATATGTATTTATCATATAGAGCTCACTCCTGTCGGTGGAGGGTATCAAAGATTCGGCACAGCCGAATATAGCACTCTAACTTGTTTTTATTATTGTTTCCATCTAAATTCCCAAGCGAAAATTTTTATTACAAAAACAGGCATATAATTTTGTACAATGGATATTATAAAACTTATTTGAGGCAGTTCTTTATTCTATAAAGGTGGTTTTACACGATATGCGTTTTACAGTGTACTTGTCAAATTTCCCAAGGCAACCTGCATGCATGTCGTCTAAAAGAAAAAAATTGCTTCTGCAAATGTCAGCTCGAGTTTGCAGTGGAAAATTTTTTCCACTGTTCTATTTTGAACTGACAAACTATCTGACCTCAGCTTTTGTGCAAGTCGTTTTTTTCTGGCGACAAATATACACTAATACCTATTTATTTACACATTCTTTAAAGAAACAAAATTTTTAATAAACTGAAATACAATTAAGAGCTTATTGAAATATAAATTAGTATATAATTTGCTGTTGTGGACGATTTTAGATTATGTCAGATGAAACCAAAAAACGAAAGAAAAAGTTATAAACCTTCTGTATTTGTCAATTTTTACACACTTTTGCAATTACATGCGGATCAAGGCGAATTCACTAAAAGGTGACGTCAACTCTACAACACTGCTTTTGTTTGCTAGTAAACAAAGATTTTTGTGTACATAAAAAACTGTTGTTTGTGTACAAACTTTAACAACTCCACCACCGAAAAAACTTGACCCCACCTTCTAGTAAATTCACCTTGATACAGATTTAACATCTGACAAAGCCACTACAAAATACATATAGTCCAAAAGTACCTTAAGATATGTATGCAGTTACGGATAATAAAAAATGTTCAATAATAGTACACATACAATTTTTAGAATTTCCAAAAAATAATGATGTGATGATAATGAAGTTCCTAGCTGCTATCTTACAACGCTTTTGCATTTCCTTATAAATGTTAGTATTTACATAAAAATTAACGACAATGACTTTTACGATAACTACTCAGCCTTATTACGGTTCTCGAAGTCGAAAACGACTCTGTAGTAGATTAAAGTAACACACAACCTGGTTTCTTTAATCTACTACAAAATTCGACTTACGTTGTTACCGACATCGAGAACCGTAATAAGGCTGACTATCTCATGAAAAAAATGTTGTGCTGGTGACTTAGGGTCATTCCTAAACAAACATTTCATATAGATGAAGATATCTAAATAGTATTTGTACAAAGAACTTTTATATGAATATTTAACTCAATTACATAGTTTTGTTGTGGCGGGTCCATGATTAGGTTACACTTGCAAAAAAAATTTTCTTATATACTGTGGGGTATGGTATCATAAGGTCGAGCTTGACCTACTATACTTTCTTACTTCTTTTTTTTATCGACGAAAAATCTTTAAAAGACTTCGTGCGGGACTATAACCCGCTAAAACGACCTCAATACACAAGCTCACAATCACTGCGGAACCAGTGTAAAAGTATTTCCTCGTAGGCTCACTATGGGTGCGTTGGTAAATGCATCACTGCGCTGCATGAGGAAAGCAAATTTTTTATAATGCCGACAAAAAAGTATTTATAATTATTTTATTGTGTGACTTTTATTTTTGTGGAGTATTTGACAATTTGTTGGTCCACATCTACTTCATTGATATATATATAAACATTTTAAATCACTGATGCAGCGCAGTGATGCATTTACGAAAGTACCCTATGCTACCTAGATTCGCCTTCGAATCTCCTCAAGCCTACGAAGTTCAAATATAACCAATTTTACTAAGTTGCATACACACTGCCAGTTACATCATACCTACCAAGTTCCCAGGACAAATACTAATCCCCAATGACTGCTCCAAACTCACACTCTCGGGACAAAAACTTGGACAAAGGAAGAAAACATGCTAAGGATCCACATTCAAGTCACCAACGCAATACGATCAGAACGAAGAACTGTCATGTTCAAATCTGTACAGATATGTCCGAAAACAACCATGTCCGCTCAGAAACTGTCAGGTATTAATCTTAAGAACCATGCCCCCTCTGTAGCCAAACACATACATCTGGTATAACTGTATGTGTCCATATATGGTCTGTAGATACCATTCATCTCGCCTGCCATTCGGCAATGCTAGCTGCTTTCGCAGCATTACGAATGCGTACACCCTCTGGCACACCGGTAGAAGGCATCATAGGCGAAGACTTTCTAGACATCGGGTAAATGGGTATCAAACCAGCAGTGACGAATGCTGCCTAATTCGAAACGTCTTGAATGCACAGCTCACCCGTACCGCTTCAAGTCTGTAAACGGAAGAAATCCTGTTGCAATAAGTTTTGGACCTTGTGGACCCTAACCCAGAATAACACTCCGAACAATTCCTGCTAGCATTAACCTTCGAAGATACTTAGGACTCCTGGTATTTGGCATTATACGACATATCGCCGTGCACGTTGCTCCAACCTTCACTGTAACGTATTCAAGATGGCTCTTGAAAGACAGCCGATTATCTTTTATCACGCCCAGATATTTAAGACGCTCACCAGTCCTTATTTCATAATTCCCAATAAGTAGGGTAATGTAAATAACTTATTAGTACAACTTCTGTCTTTAGCTAAGCAAAAGATATTCCCTTGAAATTAAACCACGATTTAACGATGTCAATGTTAGTATTACAAATAGTATCTGCCTCATTTACGTTTCCTGCTACAACTACAAGTGCAATGTCATCCGCTTAACGTTATCCGGAAGATTTAGTCTCAGAACCCCATCATACATAACGCTCCACAGCAGAGGTCTAAGCACAGACGCTGGTGCACCAAGATTCTCTTCCGGAAATAGTCCCTGATTATAGCGGTATATTTAGTCGAATTAAAGCGTCAACAATATGCTCCCAACTAGCGGTATTAAAAGCATTCCTAACAGCTAATGTTACGACCACGCAGTATTCTTTGAAACCATTCCTCAATCCGTTTCCTTAAATTACACTTCTTGCTGCATCAATTACTGCTTTAATTGCGTCTATAGTAGATCTGCCTTTTTCTGAATACGTCTTGATATTCATACAAATTTCCAGCTGATTCTATACATATTTCTAGTCTCCTGTAGACAATACTTTCTAGCTACCTTCCGCATGCATAAAGGGAGAAAGGAAGTTGATTTATCTAGAGCACAAGTTTTTGCCTTTTCCAAATTGATGGAAAAGATCCATGTTGTAGACAGGCGTTGAACAGACAAATAAGTTGGTCCGGGCAACACTTGACAACCTATTTTAGAAAAGCATTTGGGATATGGTCCAGGGGCCTTACCATTCTTTAATCAGAAGACAGCCTGCAGTATCTCTTCAATATTTACAGTTAAAAAACCATATTCTTTTCCACGAGTGCTATTTTCCCAAGTTTTCATATCCTGTTGTGGAAAAATATGCTTCACTATTTTGTTGCACTGTTGAGATCTTACAATTCTTAAATTTGGCATAGTTCATCACTTTTTTATTCAATAAAAACAAAGCAATTACAAGATATAATGCAGTTTTTGGTAATTCATCAGGGCTGGAGATATGTAATTGGAAGTTTTATTATTGTAAAGAAAACTAAGGTTATCCACTGCAAAAAAATGATAAACTTCGTGGGTTTTTTTTTATCGTACCAAAGTTCCGATTGTACCAAATTTGGTATGGTTCTTGTACCACAAATCCCATCTGTGTTTTGTTGTCTGAGTTTCTTCGTATCGAGTTTACTAGCCATTTCAAAAGCCGTATATACACAACTTTTTTTTCCTATGCTAATCCTCAGTTACACCACTTACAATACATCATCAGTTACACCACTTACAATATTATTACATATATAAAAAAATTTCGATTATTTTATCCTATATCTTCGAATTTAAAGAAAAAAATTGTAACGATAACGGTTATATATCATGACACCAAGATATTTGAGGCAATCTTTGGTCCTGATATTACAGTCCCTAATTCTGAGTTTGGTGTATTCCACAACTTTGTGACCTGTTATCAAGCCTCAGTTTTATGTTCAGCTAACAAAAGACCCATAGCATTGATCCATGATTTTACCACGAAAATACTACTCTCTGTAACTGTTATAGTGTCATCTGCAAAGCTAATTATCCTCACCCTTTCCGGAAGATTCAGTCTTAAAACACCATCGTACATAATGTTCCATAAAAGGGGTCCTAGCACGGGTCCCTGGGGAACACCACCTGATACGTTATATTCCTTTGTTCTCTTATCGGTACCATAAACTAGAACTCTCTTTCGAAAGTAATCTTAATAAATGGTCACTAGATATTTTGGGGTATCAATCCATCTTAAGAAATTCACAATATTTTTTCAGTTCGTTATTTTTACGTCCAAGGTGATATATATATTCCTCGGTGATTAACCTTTGATTGTCTTCACTGCAATGTCTACTACCACCTTAATTGCATCTATCGTCGATCTAAGTTTCCGATAATCATACTACTAATGCTGGGATTATCCAACATACAAAGAAAACAAGTATCTTAACGAGGAGTTCCTTGTTACTGGCGAACAAGTCTCGTTTTAACCTGCGTTGGACCGTGGAGCACAACATCTGGCCACCAGTCGAGCTTTATATCGAACGATTCTACCATGTTCATCAAATTTTAATTTAAATATCCATTTCGTAGAAAGTTTTCTTTCACTTCCGTTGCAGTCTTCACTGGTAAACGTGTTATTTTCCTCCAATGAATTAATTTCATCATTGATCGCTTTTTTCCAGAATATTTTTTCATTACAATTAACAGCTTCTATAAAATTTTGAGGGTCTGCTATGGCACCAACAACTGCATACGTTACGTAATCACTCATATTCTGTGGGCGCGGTATGCTAGATGAACGTCGTAGAATTTGAACATCATTAATGTCCTCACTGTCTCTAGTAGCTTCACTGGACGTAAAACCAAGTAGATCTTTGTCATCATACCCCGACATACTTTGATGTTCTTTAACACTATTTTGCACATTTAAGCCATTATCACCATTAGAATGAACATTTTCAGAATGATTGGAATTTTCGTCATAAATAATCCTCACTAAATTACCATCATTCAAAAGCTTATGAAGTTCGGTCAGTTGATCATTCTCAACATGACAAGATTGGTTTCTTGTAAAATACATTTGATCCTCTATGAAAACAACATTTCTACTTACGTGCATTTTGTTTAGTATTGGATCGTATAGTCTTTATGCCTTTGAGGACTCACAATAGCCAATCATTATGCACTTTACGGATCTTGCATCCCCCTTTTTTCTGATTTTTTTTTGGTGTCATTTTCATCGCCACACAACCAAAACTTTTAAATACGATAAATTTAGCTCATGGCTGCTCCATACTTCTTCTGGTGATTTCCCATTAAACATTTTGTATGGTGTTCTATTTAATAAATATGCCGCAGTATTTATTGTTTCAGCTCAGTAACTTTTTTCTAAATTAGTATCAAATAGCATAGTTTGCGCTTTCTGAACTATAATTTTATTCATTTATTTATTTATTTCCGTTCTGCTGTGGAGTATACGGTGCTGACGTTGGATGTATAATACCATTTTTCTCACAAATGTCTCTTATGCTTTTATTGCAGAACTCTAATCCATTGACCCAAGGAAATATTTTTATTTTTCTATTTGTCTGATTTCCTACCATTTCTTTGAACATTTTATGGATTGCCTAATCTTTTGTGTAAAAGTTCCCTTGTAACACCAGCAAAATTTTCACGAGACGAATAAAGGTCCAATGGATAGACATCTCTATTAGGAGTAGCTGTGGCTATTATCTTTCGATCAAATTTAATGGTTTTTAAAATGAAGAAAGAAGAATCAAATTTGAGGACTTAAAGGTCCTTTAAGGGAATTAAAATATTTATGTAAAATGATTTCATAAAGTAATAAGCAAGGCGAATTCATTCCAGGTAATCTCGGTAGTACAACAAGTACAACTCGTATAAAAACCACAAGCAACTTGTTTTTGTAAAATCATTGTACAATGTCAAAAACCGAAACAAATCAAAACAGAAACAAAGATAATAAACAAAATTTTGACATCCAACAATTATACAGCTAAAGAAAAAAAGTTATCAGCAGGGCTTTTAGGATCACCTGTAATGAATTCGCCTTGGTAATAATTTAGATTTAAAATAAAGAAAATAATGTAGTGTTTTAATTAGAAAAAAAAAAACAATTATTAAGTAATGTTAACAGTATTTTGAAAATAATATACACAGAAAAAAGTGTTTTATCAATTAAAAAAATGGTTTAAAAAGTATTTTAATTTAATTAATGTGATAATTGAATCAATAATTTTTTTAGCTGAAAAATTTTAAAAATTTAATTTTAATTTAATTAACATTTTAGTTGTTTTGAAATAAATATTCAATTAAAATTTTAATTAAATAACAAAAAATCTTAATTGACTTTTTTCGTTTAAAATAAAATAATTTAAACATGTAGAATTGTTGTTGGGAATTGTCAATATTTATTTAAATAAATTAACATATTGTTTAAAATTTGAAAGTTTTTTGATCGCTTTTTTAATTAAAATTAAAAATGTCATTTATTGAAAACATTTTTTCATAATTTTAAAATTTTTAGTAATCAATATAATCATTTTGGTAATAGGTGCAAAATCAACAACTTGTTTGCTTGATATTATGAATTTAGAACAAATTTGGTGATAGGAGAAATTTAATAATTTTTTCTGTATATGATAAGTACTTTTTAAAGAGTATAATGTAATAAATTTATTTTAATGATTCATATAGATTTGTATATGAAATTGTAAAGGTATAATTACATGAAAAACGAAGAAATAAATATACAAAGGACTTTTTTTAGCTCCTTTGTTTTAATGGTTTAATAATTGGGGTATTCACAAGGTGTGCTATCATGGTTTATTGTCATAATGTTCTAACATTTTACAATAGTTTAAAAATATTGTTGTTGGTTTGTAAACAAAAAGTGTCTTAAATAAATAGAACGTTGCTTGCTATGTTTATTGTGCTGTCGTAATTAATAGCACATTAAATTATGAGGGGTTGCTCACAACAGTCGTATTTTTGACTTTATGACACCTTGTGAATCCCCCAAATATGATTTGAAAGGTTACAGCGGTACAACTTTTTTTCGGTTTTTAATTGGGGAGTCTTTTGACTCTGTTCTTATTGGCAGTAAAAAGTTTACCCTGAGCGTCCATTATTGTGACATTGTTAAAAATGTCAATTTCTTTTACTATGAAGGGTCCTTTGTAGACCGCATCTAGTTTGTGTCTTGCTTCGTTGCGGACTAGAACAGAATCATAAATATAGAGTGTGATAGGATTGGCAGTATCATCGGATATCTTCTGTCTAAGAAGTTTAACATTTTCAATAAGACTAGCGGCTCTACGTTGGGCTGCTTGGAGTCTAAATTTAACTTCCTTTTCGTAAGCATCAACGTTGTAAAGAGGTTCTATGCTGTTGGTATTGGTAAAATATAGCTCTTTTGGGATTTTTCCGTAGATTAATTCAAATGAACAATATCCGTGAACTGTAGAACGAGTTGTATTGTAGCAATACACAAAAAATTTTAACCAATTATCCCAATCAGATTTGTCTGATGAAGCATAAGATCTTAAATATTCGTTAAAATTTCTTTGAGATCTCTCGACAGTACCGAGTGTCTCATGATGATAAGCAGTAGAGTGTAATTTCTCTATCTTCATCAGCTTGCATAGTTCCGTGAGTACTTGGTTCATATATTCAGTACCCTGGTCCGTTGCAATGGTGTTCATTGGACCGTATATTAAAATAAAATCTTCCATAATGGCTTTCGCAACATTTCTGGCTGATTTATTTATTACTGGGATAGCCACTAGATATTTGGTTAAATCGCACATAATAGTCACAGCGTTTTCGTTCTGCGAATCAGACCGTGGAAGAGGTCCTATTGTGTCGATTATTATTCTTTGAAAAGCTTTTAAAGGATTTGGTGTTACAACGAGGGACTCCTTGCCTTTAGCCGTGATTTTGTTGGTTTGGCATTTTTTGACGTATCTAGAGATGTCTCTAGTCATGCCTTTCCAATGATATTGAAGTCTTATTTTCTTAATCATACGAGTTATGCCTGGATGTCCACCAGTAATTGGATCATCATGATATTTTTGCATAATTCGCAGTTTTTCAGAATCAGCTGAAACTTTAATTAGTTTCGGTACGAGCACTATTGTTAAATTAGAATCTTGCAAGATTCTTTACTTTTGGAGGTATCAGTATCAATTCCTAGGTAAATAAGCATACTATCATCTAGTGAGAGTAACAATGTTGTAAGGCCAATATTATTAGCTTTTTCAAGCTTTAGAAAGAGGTGACCTAAAACGACTTTTCTATTAATAATGAGGTCCTTCAACTTAAATTCGGAAAGAATTTGCTTTCCCTTATGGATAATTGCATTATCCTTAGTAAAATAAAATCTATGTATTTTACGGTGCTCATGGATATTTATAGCCTCATATACTTTTAACTTTGGTGATTCTGTTAGCGGTGAAGAAGTTTTACTAGAACTTGCTCCGCTTGTTTTTGCCTGAAGTCTGGTTGTAACCTTCAGTACTGTGTTGACTTCAATGTTTTTTATATCCTGAAACTCTATGCGTGACAGTGCGTCTGCCACTGAGGTCAAGTCTCATACGGGTGAGCTTTGAGGAGGGATTATTTAGTGAGAATAGGTAGGTTAGTGGTATGTGATCACTTTCTTTGGATTACAAACTTTTTGCCGTAAATGTATGGTCTGAAATATTTTACAGCCCAATGTATTGCAGTTAGTTCCTGCTCTATGGTAGATTTGTTATTTTCGCCTTTAGTGAAAGATCTAGAAGCGTATGAAATTGGCATTAGAATACCTTGTTTTTCTTGACTAAGGACAGCACCACAAGCATGTTTGCTTGCGTCTGTAGTAATAAAAAATTCTTTAGAAAAATCAGGGTATTGTAAAATTTTTGGACTTAGTAATTGGGTTTTGAGGTACTGCAAAGATTTTTCGCAATCTTTGTTCCATTCAAAAGGTAAATTTTTTCTTGACAGTCTGGTGATGTGTCTGGATGATACAACAAAATTTGGTATGAACCTTCGGTAATAATTACAAAAGGTTACGAAGCGTTAAGCTTCATCACCATTTTTTGGTGAAGGATAGTTTTGTACTATAGAAAACTTGCTATCATCAGGCAAGATACCTTGATCAGTACATTTGTGGCCTAAAAATGTAACTTGGGTACAGAAAAATTAACATTTATCTGGATGTTATTTCAGATTATATTTTCTGCATAATTCAAATACGATTTTTACATTACATTACGTTCCTTCGAAGAAGGTATTTGCGACGTAAACGCCATTTTGAATTGTTTGGTAAGGTATCAAAACATGTTTTTCTGATGATTCTATTGGTACAGTTCTTATTACTTCAGATCTGGCAGGGATTGATATGGAATTTATAGTTGGACCATTTCTAAGTGGTATTCCAATATCATGATCAATTTCATTTGATCGAATAATAAGTAATTCTTTATCATTGGAATATTGTAGGATGCAATTATACTTTCGTATGAAATCCATTCCAATAAATCCACATGAAAAACGTGTTTTATTAAATATTTGTCTATTTTTAATTCTGATTTTACACTACCTAATGTTAAGATTATGCCTTGGCCAATGCCATTTAGATTTTTTATATTGTAAACATTTAGAAATTTATTTAAGACCTGGTTGTGCTTGATAATTGAAATATCAGCCAGAATCTATTAAAAATATTGAAGTGGTATCATTTAGCGTAGTTCTAAAGCACAAGTAGCTACATAAATTTAAATTGATATTGTAGGTTTTGGACTCTACTGAGTACTTAGGGGTGGTTGTCCGTTTCCCGAGTTAACTGCTGCAGTTAAATTTATATTTCTATTTTGTAAGTTGTTACGATTGTTGTTGCGGTTTCTGTTATCCTTATTATTACGATAAGAACCAGAATTATTGTTATAGTTATTATTATTATTATTGTGGTTACGGTAGTTAACATAATTGTTGTTACGATAGGATCCATTATTGTTCCTATTTTGATTAAAACTATTATTTCTGTTTTGTGAACAATATCTGTTTTGATTAAAATTTTGGTTTCTATTATTGTAACTGTTATTATTACTGTATCCTTGGCGTTTGAAACCATAGGTGAGAATGGAATTTTCTTGACCATATTCTTCGGTACAACTGCTTATAAATTTAGTTAATACCTCATTCATATTATTGAATGTTCCTGATTCCATGATCAGTTTGACTCTATCATTAGAAGCGTTTTTAGTTATTGAAGTTACGGCTGAGCGGGTAATCCATCTCTGATATAGGCAGTCTCAAGTTTTTTCGTTAATTCCTCCATTTCTTTGGCATAGGAATTAACGTTTTTACCGCTTTGTCTAACGCTCATAAGTTTTGCTTGCGTTAATAACATCCACGGATTCCCATTTTACTGTTGTTTTAAGTTTGGAAATTATTTCAGATAAAGTGGATTCTGAAGAAATTAAGTTTCTTGCTGTTTCTTTTAGTTTTGTTTTGATAAGGTTTACAGCGACTGACTCGTGAGTTTCCTTTATCGAATCCACTAAGTTGATGGCATCAATAAAGCTCTGTAGGTTTTCTGAATTTCCATCGAAATCTGGAATTAACCTTGAGGCTGTATTTAAAAATTCTATTAGCGTTTGAGGCATTGTGGATTTTTGTTTTTGTTCTATTTCTGGTAAAAGATTGAACAATATAGGTTCATGAATTGAGTGGGGTACTGAAACTTTAATATTTTTTCTATAACTTACGGAAATTATTTTGTCACGTAAGTCAGAATAAAAGATTTCAGCAGATGTTTGATGCGCTTTTGTTAACCTACTGTAATTTGTATTCAGTAGTACTCTTAGCTTTTCTAGTTGATTTTGGAGAATATTGATATGCTTATTGACAGTTTCAGGTTTCGTTTCCCTGTCAGTATTTAAGCATTTGTAAGATTTTAGGATTTCGTTTCTTATTGCCTTAGCTTTAAACACAATAGTTTCCCATTCCATTAGTTTAAAAAAAATCGCATCAGATGATAGAGGGTTTCCTTTGATATATTTTGGTTGATTTTCACTTTGTGAACGATTTGTTGTAAGAGTAAGGAGTTAGGATTTGGTTACTAATTAATAATAAATTTACAGATAGTTGTTGTTATTAATTATTTTTAGATTTAATTTTAGACTTTGTCTAAATTGGTAGCTAAAGAGGCAGCTCTAGTGTATGACTTTCTCAAAGATCTTTTATGTAGTTGATACAAAGTTACGAGGAGTTGCATAGCTATTAGACATATTTAGTCAATTCACAAGGTATCCTAACATGTCATATTGTCAAAATGTCATAATATTTCACAATGGTTTAAAAATATTGTTGTACGGCTCAGCCGCTCAGCGCTGGACTTTTCTGATTAATTACGACAGCACAATAAACACAGCAAGCAACGTTCTATTTATTTAAGACACTTTTTGTTAACAAACCAACAACAATATTTTTAAACCATTGTGAAATATTAGGACATTTTGACAATATGACATGTTAGGATACCTTGTGAATTGACTAATTATAATTATGAAATAGATAGCAGGGAATTCAATTTTAACTACAATGCCATTTACAACATTGGCGATAGGTTTTTCAACCTTTGAATCCGTACCGCCCATATTTAAAAATTGTTTTGTAAGTATTAATAATATATTATGTAAGGATAATTAATTGAGTTTAATTATTATTAAGATGACAGATTATGAAATAATTAGTCAATTCACAAGGTATCCTAACATGTCATATTGTCAAAATGTCCTAATATTTCACAATGGTTTAAAAATATTGTTGTACGGCTCAGCCGCTCAGCGCTGGACTTTTCTGATTAATTACGACAGCACAATAAACACAGCAAGCAACGTTCTATTTATTTAAGACACTTTTTGTTAACAAACCAACAACAATATTTTTAAACCATTGTGAAATATTAGGACATTTTGACAATATGACATGTTAGGATACCTTGTGAATTGACTAAATGTTTGTGCTCATACAAATTTTGGTGTTTTATATAAATTAATGTAGCAATTATAGTACTATAGAAGACGTGCTGGTAGTAATCTAGCAGAATCAGTACTATAGGGGAGTTTGCTAACAATAATTTAAGGAAATGTTAGGCTAAATTTCCTAATTCGTTTATAGCAGAACGTGCAGCTTTAAGAAAACTAGTTTTGTTGATCCGAGAATCATAAGATAACACTAAATACTCAATAAAGATAAAAGTAAAAAGAGTGTAGTTTTAATTTAAAGTGATTTTAAAAGTTATTAAATATTATGCATATGAAGATTTACTAAAAGTAATAAGATATCATATGCATGAAGAGGATTTCGTATATACAAGGTGAAATTTAAGCGAAGTACGCACTTAATAGCGAAGATTAAATAATATATATTTATGAAGAGGATTTTGTATATCCAAGATGAAATTTACAATAATCTGTTTGCTGATAGCTTTGGCTTTTCTAAAATTATTTAGGAGAACGTTTCCTGACGATCTGGCCTAAGCAACCAGTGAAATGCGCATAGGAACAGCTTATCCTCCAACAATAAATTTCAGTATTTTTATCAATTATTAAAAAAGGGAATTAAGCACAACAAACAAAATCTTTTAATAAATATTTGTATTCCCAAAAACAACTTTGATAATAAATTTTTGCAAGTGCACGTGCATAAAAAACTGAACGGACAAATTGTTTTTATTTTGTTTTCTTACGAAAACAATAAAAGTACTTTGTTTTTGTTTTTAATATGTTTTTTCTTTACCCACTTACAGCTACAATTAATGTTGGGAGAATTCTAACTAATTGTAGTGGGAAATGTAAGAAAAGATAAAAACTCGTCACTGTTTTATTGTTTGGTATTTTGTTTAAGCTTTGATATCGTTGCAAATAAAACTTTTTGAGGGTATTGTAGGTAATTCTCATTCCTTCTGTAGTTTTGTTTGCTGATAGCTTTGGCTTTTCTAAAATTATTTAGGAGAACGTTTCCTGACGATCTGGCCTAAGCAACCAGTGAAATGCGTATAGGAACAGCTTATCCTCCAACAATAAATTTCAGTATTCTTATCAATTATTAAAAAAGGGAATTAAGCACAACAAACAAAATCTTTTAATAAATATTTGTATTCCCAAAAACAACTTTAATAATAAATTTTTGCAAGTGCACGTGCATAAAAAACTGAACGGACAAATTGTTTTTATTTTGTTTTCTTACGAAAACAATAAAAGTGCTTTGTTTTTGTTTTTAATATGTTTTTTCTTTACCCACTTACAGCTACAATTAATGTTGGGAGAATTCTAACTAATTGTAGTGGGAAATGTAAGAAAAGATAAAAACTCGTCACTGTTTTATTGTTTGGTATTTTGTTTAAGCTTTGATATCGTTGCAAATAAAACTTTTTGAGGGTATTGTAGGTAATTCTCATTCCTTCTGTAGTTTTGTTTGCTGATAGCTTTGGCTTTTCTAAAATTATTTAGGAGAACGTTTCCTGACGATCTGGCCTAAGCAACCAGTGAAATGCGCATAGGAACAGCTTATCCTCCAACAATAAATTTCAGTATTCTTATCAATTATTAAAAAAGGGAATTAAGCACAACAAACAAAATCTTTTAATAAATATTTGTATTCCCAAAAACAACTTTAATAATAAATTTTTGCAAGTGTACGTGCATAAAAAACTGAACGGACAAATTGTTTTTATTTTGTTTTCTTACGAAAACAATAAAAGTACTTTGTTTTTGTTTTTAATATGTTTTTTCTTTACCCACTTACAGCTACAATTAATGTTGGGAGAATTCTAACTAATTGTAGTGGGAAATGTAAGAAAAGATAAAAACTCGTCACTGTTTTATTGTTTGGTATTTTGTTTAAGCTTTGATATCGTTGCAAATAAAACTTTTTGAGGGTATTGTAGGTAATTCTCATTCCTTCTGTAGTTTTGTTTGCTGATAGCTTTGGCTTTTCTAAAATTATTTAGGAGAACGTTTCCTGACGATCTGGCCTAAGCAACCAGTGAAATGCGCATAGGAACAGCTTATCCTCCAACAATAAATTTCAGTATTTTTATCAATTATTAAAAAAGGGAATTAAGCACAACAAACAAAATCTTTTAATAAATATTTGTATTCCCAAAAACAACTTTAATAATAAATTTTTGCAAGTGCACGTGCATAAAAAACTGAACGGACAAATTGTTTTTATTTTGTTTTCTTACGAAAACAATAAAAGTACTTTGTTTTTGTTTTTAATATGTTTTTTCTTTACCCACTTACAGCTACAATTAATGTTGGGAGAATTCTAACTAATTGTAGTGGGAAATGTAAGAAAAGATAAAAACTCGTCACTGTTTTATTGTTTGGTATTTTGTTTAAGCTTTGATATCGTTGCAAATAAAACTTTTTGAGGGTATTGTAGGTAATTCTCATTCCTTCTGTAGTTTTGTTTGCTGATAGCTTTGGCTTTTCTAAAATTATTTAGGAGAACGTTTCCTGACGATCTGGCCTAAGCAACCAGTGAAATGCGCATAGGAACAGCTTATCCTCCAACAATAAATTTCAGTATTTTTATCAATTATTAAAAAAGGGAATTAAGCACAACAAACAAAATCTTTTAATAAATATTTGTATTCCCAAAAACAACTTTAATAATAAATTTTTGCAAGTGCACGTGCATAAAAAACTGAACGGACAAATTGTTTTTATTTTGTTTTCTTACGAAAACAATAAAAGTACTTTGTTTTTGTTTTTAATATGTTTTTTCTTTACCCACTTACAGCTACAATTAATGTTGGGAGAATTCTAACTAATTGTAGTGGGAAATGTAAGAAAAGATAAAAACTCGTCACTGTTTTATTGTTTGGTATTTTGTTTAAGCTTTGATATCGTTGCAAATAAAACTTTTTGAGGGTATTGTAGGTAATTCTCATTCCTTCTGTAGTTTTGTTTGCTGATAGCTTTGGCTTTTCTAAAATTATTTAGGAGAACGTTTCCTGACGATCTGGCCTAAGCAACCAGTGAAATGCGCATAGGAACAGCTTATCCTCCAACAATAAATTTCAGTATTTTTATCAATTATTAAAAAAGGGAATTAAGCACAACAAACAAAATCTTTTAATAAATATTTGTATTCCCAAAAACAACTTTAATAATAAATTTTTGCAAGTGCACGTGCATAAAAAACTGAACGGACAAATTGTTTTTATTTTGTTTTCTTACGAAAACAATAAAAGTACTTTGTTTTTGTTTTTAATATGTTTTTTCTTTACCCACTTACAGCTACAATTAATGTTGGGAGAATTCTAACTAATTGTAGTGGGAAATGTAAGAAAAGATAAAAACTCGTCACTGTTTTATTGTTTGGTATTTTGTTTAAGCTTTGATATCGTTGCAAATAAAACTTTTTGAGGGTATTGTAGGTAATTCTCATTCCTTCTGTAGTTTTGTTTGCTGATAGCTTTGGCTTTTCTAAAATTATTTAGGAGAACGTTTCCTGACGATCTGGCCTAAGCAACCAGTGAAATGCGCATAGGAACAGCTTATCCTCCAACAATAAATTTCAGTATTTTTATCAATTATTAAAAAAGGGAATTAAGCACAACAAACAAAATCTTTTAATAAATATTTGTATTCCCAAAAACAACTTTAATAATAAATTTTTGCAAGTGCACGTGCATAAAAAACTGAACGGACAAATTGTTTTTATTTTGTTTTCTTACGAAAACAATAAAAGTACTTTGTTTTTGTTTTTAATATGTTTTTTCTTTACCCACTTACAGCTACAATTAATGTTGGGAGAATTCTAACTAATTGTAGTGGGAAATGTAAGAAAAGATAAAAACTCGTCACTGTTTTATTGTTTGGTATTTTGTTTAAGCTTTGATATCGTTGCAAATAAAACTTTTTGAGGGTATTGTAGGTAATTCTCATTCCTTCTGTAGTTTTGTTTGCTGATAGCTTTGGCTTTTCTAAAATTATTTAGGAGAACGTTTCCTGACGATCTGGCCTAAGCAACCAGTGAAATGCGCATAGGAACAGCTTATCCTCCAACAATAAATTTCAGTATTTTTATCAATTATTAAAAAAGGGAATTAAGCACAACAAACAAAATCTTTTAATAAATATTTGTATTCCCAAAAACAACTTTAATAATAAATTTTTGCAAGTGCACGTGCATAAAAAACTGAACGGACAAATTGTTTTTATTTTGTTTTCTTACGAAAACAATAAAAGTACTTTGTTTTTGTTTTTAATATGTTTTTTCTTTACCCACTTACAGCTACAATTAATGTTGGGAGAATTCTAACTAATTGTAGTGGGAAATGTAAGAAAAGATAAAAACTCGTCACTGTTTTATTGTTTGGTATTTTGTTTAAGCTTTGATATCGTTGCAAATAAAACTTTTTGAGGGTATTGTAGGTAATTCTCATTCCTTCTGTAGTTTTGTTTGCTGATAGCTTTGGCTTTTCTAAAATTATTTAGGAGAACGTTTCCTGACGATCTGGCCTAAGCAACCAGTGAAATGCGCATAGGAACAGCTTATCCTCCAACAATAAATTTCAGTATTTTTATCAATTATTAAAAAAGGGAATTAAGCACAACAAACAAAATCTTTTAATAAATATTTGTATTCCCAAAAACAACTTTGATAATAAATTTTTGCAAGTGCACGTGCATAAAAAACTGAACGGACAAATTGTTTTTATTTTGTTTTCTTACGAAAACAATAAAAGTACTTTGTTTTTGTTTTTAATATGTTTTTTCTTTACCCACTTACAGCTACAATTAATGTTGGGAGAATTCTAACTAATTGTAGTGGGAAATGTAAGAAAAGATAAAAACTCGTCACTGTTTTATTGTTTGGTATTTTGTTTAAGCTTTGATATCGTTGCAAATAAAACTTTTTGAGGGTATTGTAGGTAATTCTCATTCCTTCTGTAGTTTTGTTTGCTGATAGCTTTGGCTTTTCTAAAATTATTTAGGAGAACGTTTCCTGACGATCTGGCCTAAGCAACCAGTGAAATGCGCATAGGAACAGCTTATCCTCCAACAATAAATTTCAGTATTTTTATCAATTATTAAAAAAGGGAATTAAGCACAACAAACAAAATCTTTTAATAAATATTTGTATTCCCAAAAACAACTTTAATAATAAATTTTTGCAAGTGCACGTGCATAAAAAACTGAACGGACAAATTGTTTTTATTTTGTTTTCTTACGAAAACAATAAAAGTACTTTGTTTTTGTTTTTAATATGTTTTTTCTTTACCCACTTACAGCTACAATTAATGTTGGGAGAATTCTAACTAATTGTAGTGGGAAATGTAAGAAAAGATAAAAACTCGTCACTGTTTTATTGTTTGGTATTTTGTTTAAGCTTTGATATCGTTGCAAATAAAACTTTTTGAGGGTATTGTAGGTAATTCTCATTCCTTCTGTAGTTTTGTTTGCTGATAGCTTTGGCTTTTCTAAAATTATTTAGGAGAACGTTTCCTGACGATCTGGCCTAAGCAACCAGTGAAATGCGCATAGGAACAGCTTATCCTCCAACAATAAATTTCAGTATTTTTATCAATTATTAAAAAAGGGAATTAAGCACAACAAACAAAATCTTTTAATAAATATTTGTATTCCCTAAAACAACTTTGATAATAAATTTTTGCAAGTGCACGTGCATAAAAAACTGAACGGACAAATTGTTTTTATTTTGTTTTCTTACGAAAACAATAAAAGTACTTTGTTTTTGTTTTTAATATGTTTTTTCTTTACCCACTTACAGCTACAATTAATGTTGGGAGAATTCTAACTAATTGTAGTGGGAAATGTAAGAAAAGATAAAAACTCGTCACTGTTTTATTGTTTGGTATTTTGTTTAAGCTTTGATATCGTTGCAAATAAAACTTTTTGAGGGTATTGTAGGTAATTCTCATTCCTTCTGTAGTTTTGTTTGCTGATAGCTTTGGCTTTTCTAAAATTATTTAGGAGAACGTTTCCTGACGATCTGGCCTAAGCAACCAGTGAAATGCGCATAGGAACAGCTTATCCTCCAACAATAAATTTCAGTATTTTTATCAATTATTAAAAAAGGGAATTAAGCACAACAAACAAAATCTTTTAATAAATATTTGTATTCCCAAAAACAACTTTGATAATAAATTTTTGCAAGTGCACGTGCATAAAAAACTGAACGGACAAATTGTTTTTATTTTGTTTTCTTACGAAAACAATAAAAGTACTTTGTTTTTGTTTTTAATATGTTTTTTCTTTACCCACTTACAGCTACAATTAATGTTGGGAGAATTCTAACTAATTGTAGTGGGAAATGTAAGAAAAGATAAAAACTCGTCACTGTTTTATTGTTTGGTATTTTGTTTAAGCTTTGATATCGTTGCAAATAAAACTTTTTGAGGGTATTGTAGGTAATTCTCATTCCTTCTGTAGTTTTGTTTGCTGATAGCTTTGGCTTTTCTAAAATTATTTAGGAGAACGTTTCCTGACGATCTGGCCTAAGCAACCAGTGAAATGCGCATAGGAACAGCTTATCCTCCAACAATAAATTTCAGTATTCTTATCAATTATTAAAAAAGGGAATTAAGCACAACAAACAAAATCTTTTAATAAATATTTGTATTCCCAAAAACAACTTTAATAATAAATTTTTGCAAGTGCACGTGCATAAAAAACTGAACGGACAAATTGTTTTTATTTTGTTTTCTTACGAAAACAATAAAAGTACTTTGTTTTTGTTTTTAATATGTTTTTTCTTTACCCACTTACAGCTACAATTAATGTTGGGAGAATTCTAACTAATTGTAGTGGGAAATGTAAGAAAAGATAAAAACTCGTCACTGTTTTATTGTTTGGTATTTTGTTTAAGCTTTGATATCGTTGCAAATAAAACTTTTTGAGGGTATTGTAGGTAATTCTCATTCCTTCTGTAGTTTTGTTTGCTGATAGCTTTGGCTTTTCTAAAATTATTTAGGAGAACGTTTCCTGACGATCTGGCCTAAGCAACCAGTGAAATGCGCATAGGAACAGCTTATCCTCCAACAATAAATTTCAGTATTCTTATCAATTATTAAAAAAGGGAATTAAGCACAACAAACAAAATCTTTTAATAAATATTTGTATTCCCAAAAACAACTTTAATAATAAATTTTTGCAAGTGCACGTGCATAAAAAACTGAACGGACAAATTGTTTTTATTTTGTTTTCTTACGAAAACAATAAAAGTACTTTGTTTTTGTTTTTAATATGTTTTTTCTTTACCCACTTACAGCTACAATTAATGTTGGGAGAATTCTAACTAATTGTAGTGGGAAATGTAAGAAAAGATAAAAACTCGTCACTGTTTTATTGTTTGGTATTTTGTTTAAGCTTTGATATCGTTGCAAATAAAACTTTTTGAGGGTATTGTAGGTAATTCTCATTCCTTCTGTAGTTTTGTTTGCTGATAGCTTTGGCTTTTCTAAAATTATTTAGGAGAACGTTTCCTGACGATCTGGCCTAAGCAACCAGTGAAATGCGCATAGGAACAGCTTATCCTCCAACAATAAATTTCAGTATTTTTATCAATTATTAAAAAAGGGAATTAAGCACAACAAACAAAATCTTTTAATAAATATTTGTATTCCCAAAAACAACTTTAATAATAAATTTTTGCAAGTGCACGTGCATAAAAAACTGAACGGACAAATTGTTTTTATTTTGTTTTCTTACGAAAACAATAAAAGTACTTTGTTTTTGTTTTTAATATGTTTTTTCTTTACCCACTTACAGCTACAATTAATGTTGGGAGAATTCTAACTAATTGTAGTGGGAAATGTAAGAAAAGATAAAAACTCGTCACTGTTTTATTGTTTGGTATTTTGTTTAAGCTTTGATATCGTTGCAAATAAAACTTTTTGAGGGTATTGTAGGTAATTCTCATTCCTTCTGTAGTTTTGTTTGCTGATAGCTTTGGCTTTTCTAAAATTATTTAGGAGAACGTTTCCTGACGATCTGGCCTAAGCAACCAGTGAAATGCGCATAGGAACAGCTTATCCTCCAACAATAAATTTCAGTATTTTTATCAATTATTAAAAAAGGGAATTAAGCACAACAAACAAAATCTTTTAATAAATATTTGTATTCCCAAAAACAACTTTAATAATAAATTTTTGCAAGTGCACGTGCATAAAAAACTGAACGGACAAATTGTTTTTATTTTGTTTTCTTACGAAAACAATAAAAGTACTTTGTTTTTGTTTTTAATATGTTTTTTCTTTACCCACTTACAGCTACAATTAATGTTGGGAGAATTCTAACTAATTGTAGTGGGAAATGTAAGAAAAGATAAAAACTCGTCACTGTTTTATTGTTTGGTATTTTGTTTAAGCTTTGATATCGTTGCAAATAAAACTTTTTGAGGGTATTGTAGGTAATTCTCATTCCTTCTGTAGTTTTGTTTGCTGATAGCTTTGGCTTTTCTAAAATTATTTAGGAGAACGTTTCCTGACGATCTGGCCTAAGCAACCAGTGAAATGCGCATAGGAACAGCTTATCCTCCAACAATAAATTTCAGTATTTTTATCAATTATTAAAAAAGGGAATTAAGCACAACAAACAAAATCTTTTAATAAATATTTGTATTCCCAAAAACAACTTTAATAATAAATTTTTGCAAGTGCACGTGCATAAAAAACTGAACGGACAAATTGTTTTTATTTTGTTTTCTTACGAAAACAATAAAAGTACTTTGTTTTTGTTTTTAATATGTTTTTTCTTTACCCACTTACAGCTACAATTAATGTTGGGAGAATTCTAACTAATTGTAGTGGGAAATGTAAGAAAAGATAAAAACTCGTCACTGTTTTATTGTTTGGTATTTTGTTTAAGCTTTGATATCGTTGCAAATAAAACTTTTTGAGGGTATTGTAGGTAATTCTCATTCCTTCTGTAGTTTTGTTTGCTGATAGCTTTGGCTTTTCTAAAATTATTTAGGAGAACGTTTCCTGACGATCTGGCCTAAGCAACCAGTGAAATGCGCATAGGAACAGCTTATCCTCCAACAATAAATTTCAGTATTTTTATCAATTATTAAAAAAGGGAATTAAGCACAACAAACAAAATCTTTTAATAAATATTTGTATTCCCAAAAACAACTTTAATAATAAATTTTTGCAAGTGCACGTGCATAAAAAACTGAACGGACAAATTGTTTTTATTTTGTTTTCTTACGAAAACAATAAAAGTACTTTGTTTTTGTTTTTAATATGTTTTTTCTTTACCCACTTACAGCTACAATTAATGTTGGGAGAATTCTAACTAATTGTAGTGGGAAATGTAAGAAAAGATAAAAACTCGTCACTGTTTTATTGTTTGGTATTTTGTTTAAGCTTTGATATCGTTGCAAATAAAACTTTTTGAGGGTATTGTAGGTAATTCTCATTCCTTCTGTAGTTTTGTTTGCTGATAGCTTTGGCTTTTCTAAAATTATTTAGGAGAACGTTTCCTGACGATCTGGCCTAAGCAACCAGTGAAATGCGCATAGGAACAGCTTATCCTCCAACAATAAATTTCAGTATTTTTATCAATTATTAAAAAAGGGAATTAAGCACAACAAACAAAATCTTTTAATAAATATTTGTATTCCCAAAAACAACTTTAATAATAAATTTTTGCAAGTGCACGTGCATAAAAAACTGAACGGACAAATTGTTTTTATTTTGTTTTCTTACGAAAACAATAAAAGTACTTTGTTTTTGTTTTTAATATGTTTTTTCTTTACCCACTTACAGCTACAATTAATGTTGGGAGAATTCTAACTAATTGTAGTGGGAAATGTAAGAAAAGATAAAAACTCGTCACTGTTTTATTGTTTGGTATTTTGTTTAAGCTTTGATATCGTTGCAAATAAAACTTTTTGAGGGTATTGTAGGTAATTCTCATTCCTTCTGTAGTTTTGTTTGCTGATAGCTTTGGCTTTTCTAAAATTATTTAGGAGAACGTTTCCTGACGATCTGGCCTAAGCAACCAGTGAAATGCGCATAGGAACAGCTTATCCTCCAACAATAAATTTCAGTATTTTTATCAATTATTAAAAAAGGGAATTAAGCACAACAAACAAAATCTTTTAATAAATATTTGTATTCCCAAAAACAACTTTAATAATAAATTTTTGCAAGTGCACGTGCATAAAAAACTGAACGGACAAATTGTTTTTATTTTGTTTTCTTACGAAAACAATAAAAGTACTTTGTTTTTGTTTTTAATATGTTTTTTCTTTACCCACTTACAGCTACAATTAATGTTGGGAGAATTCTAACTAATTGTAGTGGGAAATGTAAGAAAAGATAAAAACTCGTCACTGTTTTATTGTTTGGTATTTTGTTTAAGCTTTGATATCGTTGCAAATAAAACTTTTTGAGGGTATTGTAGGTAATTCTCATTCCTTCTGTAGTTTTGTTTGCTGATAGCTTTGGCTTTTCTAAAATTATTTAGGAGAACGTTTCCTGACGATCTGGCCTAAGCAACCAGTGAAATGCGCATAGGAACAGCTTATCCTCCAACAATAAATTTCAGTATTTTTATCAATTATTAAAAAAGGGAATTAAGCACAACAAACAAAATCTTTTAATAAATATTTGTATTCCCAAAAACAACTTTAATAATAAATTTTTGCAAGTGCACGTGCATAAAAAACTGAACGGACAAATTGTTTTTATTTTGTTTTCTTACGAAAACAATAAAAGTACTTTGTTTTTGTTTTTAATATGTTTTTTCTTTACCCACTTACAGCTACAATTAATGTTGGGAGAATTCTAACTAATTGTAGTGGGAAATGTAAGAAAAGATAAAAACTCGTCACTGTTTTATTGTTTGGTATTTTGTTTAAGCTTTGATATCGTTGCAAATAAAACTTTTTGAGGGTATTGTAGGTAATTCTCATTCCTTCTGTAGTTTTGTTTGCTGATAGCTTTGGCTTTTCTAAAATTATTTAGGAGAACGTTTCCTGACGATCTGGCCTAAGCAACCAGTGAAATGCGCATAGGAACAGCTTATCCTCCAACAATAAATTTCAGTATTTTTATCAATTATTAAAAAAGGGAATTAAGCACAACAAACAAAATCTTTTAATAAATATTTGTATTCCCAAAAACAACTTTAATAATAAATTTTTGCAAGTGCACGTGCATAAAAAACTGAACGGACAAATTGTTTTTATTTTGTTTTCTTACGAAAACAATAAAAGTACTTTGTTTTTGTTTTTAATATGTTTTTTCTTTACCCACTTACAGCTACAATTAATGTTGGGAGAATTCTAACTAATTGTAGTGGGAAATGTAAGAAAAGATAAAAACTCGTCACTGTTTTATTGTTTGGTATTTTGTTTAAGCTTTGATATCGTTGCAAATAAAACTTTTTGAGGGTATTGTAGGTAATTCTCATTCCTTCTGTAGTTTTGTTTGCTGATAGCTTTGGCTTTTCTAAAATTATTTAGGAGAACGTTTCCTGACGATCTGGCCTAAGCAACCAGTGAAATGCGCATAGGAACAGCTTATCCTCCAACAATAAATTTCAGTATTTTTATCAATTATTAAAAAAGGGAATTAAGCACAACAAACAAAATCTTTTAATAAATATTTGTATTCCCAAAAACAACTTTAATAATAAATTTTTGCAAGTGCACGTGCATAAAAAACTGAACGGACAAATTGTTTTTATTTTGTTTTCTTACGAAAACAATAAAAGTACTTTGTTTTTGTTTTTAATATGTTTTTTCTTTACCCACTTACAGCTACAATTAATGTTGGGAGAATTCTAACTAATTGTAGTGGGAAATGTAAGAAAAGATAAAAACTCGTCACTGTTTTATTGTTTGGTATTTTGTTTAAGCTTTGATATCGTTGCAAATAAAACTTTTTGAGGGTATTGTAGGTAATTCTCATTCCTTCTGTAGTTTTGTTTGCTGATAGCTTTGGCTTTTCTAAAATTATTTAGGAGAACGTTTCCTGACGATCTGGCCTAAGCAACCAGTGAAATGCGCATAGGAACAGCTTATCCTCCAACAATAAATTTCAGTATTCTTATCAATTATTAAAAAAGGGAATTAAGCACAACAAACAAAATCTTTTAATAAATATTTGTATTCCCAAAAACAACTTTAATAATAAATTTTTGCAAGTGCATAAAAAACTGAACGGACAAATTGTTTTTATTTTGTTTTCTTACGAAAACAATAAAAGTACTTTGTTTTTGTTTTTAATATGTTTTTTCTTTACCCACTTACAACTACAATTAATGTTGGGAGAATTCTAACTAATTGTAGTGGGAAATGTAAGAAAAGATAAAAACTCGTCACTGTTTTATTGTTTGGTACCTATTTTGTTTAAGCTTTGATATCGTTGCAAATAAAACTTTTTGAGGGTATTGTAGGTAATTCTCATTCCTTCTGTAGTTTTGTTTGCTGATAGCTTTGGCTTTTCTAAAATTATTTAGGAGAACGTTTCCTGACGATCTGGCCTAAGCAACCAGTGAAATGCGTATAGGAACAGCTTATCCTCCAACAATAAATTTCAGTATTTTTATCAATTATTAAAAAAGGGAATTAAGCACAACAAACAAAATCTTTTAATAAATATTTGTATTCCCAAAAACAACTTTGATAATAAATTTTTGCAAGTGCACGTGCATAAAAAACTGAACGGACAAATTGTTTTTATTTTGTTTTCTTACGAAAACAATAAAAGTACTTTGTTTTTGTTTTTAATATGTTTTTTCTTTACCCACTTACAGCTACAATTAATGTTGGGAGAATTCTAACTAATTGTAGTGGGAAATGTAAGAAAAGATAAAAACTCGTCACTGTTTTATTGTTTGGTACCTATTTTGTTTAAGCTTTGATATCGTTGCAAATAAAACTTTTTGAGGGTATTGTAGGTAATTCTCATTCCTTCTGTAGTTTTGTTTGCTGATAGCTTTGGCTTTTCTAAAATTATTTAGGAGAACGTTTCCTGACGATCTGGCCTAAGCAACCAGTGAAATGCGCATAGGAACAGCTTATCCTCCAACAATAAATTTCAGTATTCTTATCAATTATTAAAAAAGGGAATTAAGCACAACAAACAAAATCTTTTAATAAATATTTGTATTCCCAAAAACAACTTTAATAATAAATTTTTGCAAGTGCATAAAAAACTGAACGGACAAATTGTTTTTATTTTGTTTTCTTACGAAAACAATAAAAGTACTTTGTTTTTGTTTTTAATATGTTTTTTCTTTACCCACTTACAGCTACAATTAATGTTGGGAGAATTCTAACTAATTGTAGTGGGAAATGTAAGAAAAGATAAAAACTCGTCACTGTTTTATTGTTTGGTACCTATTTTGTTTAAGCTTTGATATCGTTGCAAATAAAACTTTTTGAGGGTATTGTAGGTAATTCTCATTCCTTCTGTAGTTTTGTTTGCTGATAGCTTTGGCTTTTCTAAAATTATTTAGGAGAACGTTTCCTGACGATCTGGCCTAAGCAACCAGTGAAATGCGCATAGGAACAGCTTATCCTCCAACAATAAATTTCAGTATTCTTATCAATTATTAAAAAAGGGAATTAAGCACAACAAACAAAATCTTTTAATAAATATTTGTATTCCCAAAAACAACTTTAATAATAAATTTTTGCAAGTGCATAAAAAACTGAACGGACAAATTGTTTTTATTTTGTTTTCTTACGAAAACAATAAAAGTACTTTGTTTTTGTTTTTAATATGTTTTTTCTTTACCCACTTACAGCTACAATTAATGTTGGGAGAATTCTAACTAATTGTAGTGGGAAATGTAAGAAAAGATAAAAACTCGTCACTGTTTTATTGTTTGGTATTTTGTTTAAGCTTTGATATCGTTGCAAATAAAACTTTTTGAGGGTATTGTAGGTAATTCTCATTCCTTCTGTAGTTTTGTTTGCTGATAGCTTTGGCTTTTCTAAAATTATTTAGGAGAACGTTTCCTGACGATCTGGCCTAAGCAACCAGTGAAATGCGTATAGGAACAGCTTATCCTCCAACAATAAATTTCAGTATTCTTATCAATTATTAAAAAAGGGAATTAAGCACAACAAACAAAATCTTTTAATAAATATTTGTATTCCCAAAAACAACTTTAATAATAAATTTTTGCAAGTGCACGTGCATAAAAAACTGAACGGACAAATTGTTTTTATTTTGTTTTCTTACGAAAACAATAAAAGTACTTTGTTTTTGTTTTTAATATGTTTTTTCTTTACCCACTTACAGCTACAATTAATGTTGGGAGAATTCTAACTAATTGTAGTGGGAAATGTAAGAAAAGATAAAAACTCGTCACTGTTTTATTGTTTGGTATTTTGTTTAAGCTTTGATATCGTTGCAAATAAAACTTTTTGAGGGTATTGTAGGTAATTCTCATTCCTTCTGTAGTTTTGTTTGCTGATAGCTTTGGCTTTTCTAAAATTATTTAGGAGAACGTTTCCTGACGATCTGGCCTAAGCAACCAGTGAAATGCGCATAGGAACAGCTTAGCCTCCAACAATAAATTTCAGTATTTTTATCAATTATTAAAAAAGGGAAATAAGCACAACAAACAAAATCTTTTAATAAATATTTGTATTCCCAAAAACAACTTTGATAATAAATTTACAATAATCTTCAGGATATAGTAAAGGAAGATGTAAATCGCTTCGGAAACGAATAAGAAAATAATGATTATGTCATTGCAAGTACAGATCACATGTAAAACCTTTAAAACACAAATTAAAAGTGAAGGTTTAATAATACATGTGTTATATATATGTTAAGGCATATGTAGAGTTAAAGTTCTTAATTCTAGTGATCCAGAGACATATTGGTCTCTGGGTGAAGGTGTGAAGGAGACCTCACACCAGCCTTTCCACCTACCTACCTATGTACCTATAATTATGCTTTCTAATGAGCTACGTTAAAAAGGATTAAATTTTAAAGGGAATAATCATTAGAACTGTTTCGTTCGTCAGTTGCTTGACCGTTTACAGAAGCAAATAGAAAGTTTACATAAGGTTTTACTTAAACTAAGTTTACACGGCCAGCAACTTGTTAGTATGTCATTTTTTTTCGTCCTGGGGCGTGTTAATTCTTAAATTTAAGGGAACTTATGTCATTACGACCGTCACCATGTCGTTGCAGGGTGAGTAGTAGTAATGGCATATGTCGATCATCACCAATTGATGATCGAAACGGTTGAATCCTTTTATTTTATACCACTGCAGGGACACGTATGTATACAGCGGTGATTTAGTTGTTAGTAAAATATTATTTATTTAAGTAAATTTATTTTTATTATACCACTTTTGCTGGTGGTTATTTATTAATTATCTTAGTTTTCACGTTAGGATTATTTGTTATTAAATAAAATTCTTAAAATATTCATAGTTAAAATTTTAATTAATTTTTTTTTTTTTTGCTATTTATTAATTTTATTTCAATAAAAATATAATGAAATGCTCATTATAAAATATTTTGATCCTGATTGGATAATGTTTTTTTTTTGGACATTGGTTAAGGAATTTAAATAACAATTACAAAAACATTATGGTTAATTTGTTTAAGTTTTCAAAATGAAATGTTGTCTTTCTTTTTTTTTCATTCAATAGATTTTTTTTTGTGTTGGTAGTAGAAGTAGACATACATACATCATCATTAATAAGTTAGCATGCTTATAAATTTAATATTATTATAATAAAGGTAAATTTAAAAAAATGCTTCAAAAATGTTCAATTAAAAAAAAAGAAAAGGTTGTTTTTTCAGACCTTTTTAACAATTAAAAAAAATTATGTATGTATCTGTATTAATAATTTTTTTTTCTCACAAACAAAACGACTGGAATGAATTCTTTGTTTTTAGTTAGGTCTACTATTTATCATTATTATTATTTTTTTTTTCTTTTCTTTTATTTTATTTTATTTATTTATAACTAAGTAAGCTATAAAACTAGATTTGTTCGTGTTATTTTTTTTTCACTTTGTGTGGAGGCTTGAGGCTTATTATGTATGCACCACTGTTAAAAATTGAAATTTTAATTGATTTATTAATTTACCGGTGTTACTTGTGTTGAGTAGAATTTAAATTCGGTATTGTAGAAAATTTATAGGCAACTGGTGTTGAGATTGGTCTTTGGCCGACAATCTTCCTTCAAAGTTGTAATTGCTCCTATTATCATCAATATGAACGGCGAAATCAAGCACTCCTGGCAGGATCGCCATGAAATAATTAATAACTGCACTTTTTAATTGTTAAAATATTTAAGTCCTTTTTATTAATTATTGAACAGCCGCTTGTTCGACTGTCCTGTTTACAAGTTATTTTATAATTAATCTCTACAAATAATTCTTAAGTTTAAGTACTTAAAATACACTAACACTAATGCATATAAAAATGCAACCTAAACAATAAATTTTAAGTAATCGCTGAGATTATGCTGACTCACATATTCCCAGCGATGGGATTGGCTAATATGGACTTTTTAGCTTCAACAAAGTGTAAAGCTCGTGTAACATACAGAACGTATGGTAACAACGACTAGTCAGACATACCACATAGTCCTAAGATCAACCATACGTTATTGCAAGCCATTAAAATAACTTTTTCGAAAGGAAACAGCCGACTTGAAGTTAACAGTGTCTAATGTCAGATAGCTAAAATACAGTCAACGAGACTTAAAAATTATGATATATCGCCAAAAAAAACATGAGAGACCTAAAAATTATCGAAAGTGGATTATCAACTTTACATGCGCGGATTCGCTTCTTTGAATGTGTTCTACATATCGCCTACAGAATTCCAATTCAAAAATGGCAGATTCGCAGTTGAGATAATGCGATTGTTGAAAATAAAAAACCTAAGATAGAAACCAATCTGAGAAAGGGAATGGCTATACAAGTTTATGTCGTAATGCCTAGATCAGTCACAACTAATAACGGCAACACAGCCAGAAAATTTTTTTTAACTAGTGTAAGCTATTCACTAGTTTATCGTTATTTCACGCACAATGGCTTCCGAATATAAAATCAATACGATGCCATTCATAAGTATACCAACCGAACAGCAACTATTTTGGTTGACTTGTATTCATTGTTTTATATGCCTTCATATAATTTTAATACATGGAGCAGATATTATCAAACAAGTTTCGCTTCCAATAGGTATGATGTCAGAAGAAAACATCGAAGCCAGAAATAAAGACCTGAAAAAATTTCACCTTCATTGTACTCGGAAAAATTGACGAAAAAAACACTATCTGTTTCATCAGACCCTTTCATTACCATGCTATCGAAAGGTCCAGTGCCCTCTTTAATATAAGATAATGATGTTATCATTCGTCTTTACAAAACAGATGAAGAAAACAATATGTCATATAATAGCTAACAGATACTGAGGAGAGCACTTAATATGAAAATTAAAAAAATATTAGCTTATTCGAAAAATTATTTGTATTAATTTTTATTAATTGTATTCTTATCTATATAAAAATAATTTTCCTAATGAAAATTACAACCTTTTTTCAGAAGTTATTAATAAATCTCCGCCAGATTGGCCACTTACAAACATATGTATAAAGATACAAAAATAGAAACAAACTTTTCAGCTTTATAATATATGTAAGTATAGATTATATTTTTTATCATGATTCTAAATATAAATTTCAAAATAAGCAAGAAAGTATAGTCGGTCAAGCCCGACCATTTGAAACCCTACACCACAGAATATAAAAAAAATGTTTGCTAGTGTACCCTATTTTTGACCCATAGCCAATCATGGACCCGCCCAAACAAAATTATGTTATGAGGTTAAGATTCATATAACAGGTGTTGTGCCGAATGTTATTTAGACATCTACATCTATATGAGATTTTATGATGGGGATTTATGTGGGACCTATGGTTAATTTTAGACCTACCAGGACAACATATTGTCATGACATAGTAGCTATCGTAAGTTATTATAGGCAATTTTTATGTTCATACCAACATTTATTTGTCTATTTTCTTCAACTACTTAAAAAGCTATTTTCGGGAGTAGTATTTGTATGGGAGCTATGAACAAATATGGACTAATCCAATAAAATTTTGTAAGATGATTTTTATTGCAATAGAAAAAAATTTTGAACAAATTTAATCTAAATACCAACATAAAAAGATGGTTTATGGTCACAAAAACCCTATTCCGGAGAGAAGCTTGTAGGGGAGTTGGGTTTATGTGAAATTTTGGCCCGATTCGCCCCCATTTTCCATAGCCCTTTTCAAATTGCATGGACAGCCAGCCAGCCGGACGGACATCGTTAATTCGACCGAAAAAGTGGTTTTGAGTGGATCGGTATACTTAAAGGACTAATATTCTAAGGTATTACAAACATCAGCACAAATGCATAATACACCTCCACTATTGTGGTGTGGGTTAAAAATATAATTCAGAACTAAAAAGGTACACTTATTCAAATTAAATATTATTAATACTGTCTTTAAGAGAACTTTCCTCACTCTTACGATATTCCGTGTAGTCAACGAAACCGTCTATATTAAGGTCCATGGAATTCAAAACGTAATCAATGATGTCAGCTAAATTGTTATCAGTATATGTGGTACCATTATTTTTTCCTGTGCCGGCTTTTTTATCATCTTCTTTGGCTCCATCATCCTCTGCTACAAGGGAAGTATTATAAGAATATAAACAACAGTGTTTGATGCGATTACTAAAATAAATAAGCTCACCACAACCATTTTAAAACAATTTGTTAAAATGCAATAAAAAAAGATACACCAATTTCTTTTAATATTTCTTAAAAAAAAAATATATGTCGTTCTTACTTTATTTAACTTTATACAACTATTTAAGCAATTGTATATATGACATACATATATTATTATATTTTTATTATTTTTTTTATAAAACTTCATTATCAGTTATTTAATAGTACGTAAGTAGTGAAAATCACGTGCAACAAATATTTTCTAAACAAAAATAATTTGTTCAAAAATTAAAATTTCAATTCAAAAATTTTTTCAAAGGTAGAAAACTATAAAAAGAGGTTTTTAAAATATGACTAAACAACAGTAAAAAAATAGAAAGTAATCTAAAATGAACATTTAATGGAATGGAAAACTAATGACCACTCTTTTGTGCTTGTTGCTGTTGATTTTGTTGGGATTTTTGTTGGGCTCTCATAAATTCTGGGTAATCAATATAGCCATCTTTCGAAGTATCGTCCATTTGTAATATGGGATCAATTAAAGCTACCAGTTCCTCATCAGTAAATATTTTTTCTTCTACTGTTGGCTGTTGACCGTTACTAGCATGAGAATCTTTACTTCCTTGTTCTATATATGTTGTCCATTTATGAAATTAATGACATTTATGTAAATAAAAAAATATTTTGAAAATATCCATTATACCATGATGATATGACCATATACCAAATAATTAAGTTTTATTGACATTTAAATGCAATAAATAAGCACACGACGACACATGTGTGGTATGCGATTTTGTATAAATTTGTTTTAACATGGTAAAATTAATGTAGTATTGGTTTTATATGAAAATAAAAGAAATCAAATAACAACGCACAAATATTTATGTAAGTGTTTGTAAATCTAAATTTTTTAAACCACAACACAAACTCTTCTACTTACCATGCCAATGGATTAGAGATTTAATTAATTCACAACCATCTAACTTGTTGTTATTATCGGAGTCGTGCATTTTAAAATAATGAAATTGTAATTCAGCTTCCGACATTTTGCTGGTATCAATAGGTACTTGCATATGCTCTTGGATATGCCTTAAAAGAAATAAAAAGAAAAAATTAGTAAAAAGAAAACAAATTGAAAACAAACGTCTTTTGAATTGATGTATGCATACGGTTTGCTCGGCGAAATTTCCGGAGAAACAGTTCGCTTTTTAAAAATATAAAAAAACAAATCGTTTTAGTTAATTACAAATGAAGGGCTTATTATAATTACATCATGCAATGCCACAAAATAATATTTTGAGACAACCGACCCTAAAGTTAAAAAATATATAAACAATATGAATTTCATTCAATTTCACTATACATCCCTTTAAGACTACTGCTTTACTTAAGTTATGTGGCTTATTATGCTACTGCATAAAATTAACACATGTAAATATATATAGTCAGGTCATTCATTATTGGTTTGACCTACCGACCATTTTTAAAAAAAATTCAATTAGGAATGGGGCATATACATATATTGTGAATATCCCCTACAAGGATATGAATCAAAAACCTGTTTCAAGAAATTTTTTATGGATTCTGAGATAATAAGCATTAATTTTGCTTTATATCAACAATTTCAAAGTTTATTAAAGGCCGGTACTCACTATCCTATTTAGTCGCACGATAAATCAAAAAAATCATGTGTGCTCATAATGTACTATGACAGTGTGGCTTAAAAGTGAATTGAGCCACTTATATAGTACTTACGTATTTTTCTTTATTGTAAAGTAGTTTTAAGTTACATTGTATCTCAACATAATTCTAGCTCATAGTCAAAATCTTTGTCATACATATACATAACATAGATATTAATCAAACAATACATGTATAATTGGCCTTTAAGGCTTCCAATGTATTGAAATAATAAATAAAAAATAATAAATGTTTATGAAAATTTTCATAAAATGATAGATTATATGCGATCAGAGTTGCATTTTCTTGTAAAGTAGATGAGTCATTGGAGTTTGTATCTTTTTTGTGGGATAGTGTGACATTGCAACAGATTTTGCAGACATTTTTTATGTATAGAATTCCGTCAGATTTTCGTGTGAATGAATTGTACGATTATGCAGGATAGTGAATACCAGCCTTAAGTATTGTTTTGCTCTACACGCCAATGTTTCGCCGCAAATTCATTAATCAAAAACGTACACAAATCAATTTCACTCTTGCATCGCTTCATTGCCGTAGAAAAAACAAGTAAGAAAGTATAGTCGTTAAAGCCCGTCAATATGATACTCTACACCACAGTATATAAGAAAACATTTTTGCAAGTGTACCTGTTTTGGACCTAGTTTTGAAACATGTATAGCTAATGTAGAGATCAATCTATGTTTTAAATTTCATTAAAATTGGTTTGATAGGGATCACAAAGACCCTACTCCGGAAAGCAGCTTGTATGGGGGCTATATAAAATTACGGACCGATTCGCCCAATTTTCAATAGGCTTAGTTGTTGTGATTCTGAGTCGATCGGTATACTTTAAGGTGGGTCTAGGACCGATATTTTAAGGTGTTACACACATCAATGCATAATACCCTCTCCACTATTGTGGTGTGGATATAAAAAAAACAAGTAAGAAAGTATAGTCGGTCAAGCCTAACCATATGATACCCTACACCACAGTATATAAGAACAAATTTTTGGAAGTGTACCCTATTTGGGACCCTATTTGGTGCAATCATGGACCTGTAGTGTATCACACAAGCCCATAATGCATGAACAATGTACATGCATGTACAACAAAACCATTAATATAAGTATCGATAACATTACTCAGTTTATAATAACTATTTGAGTGGCACATTTCTATTTGAGTGTTTTTCTAAACACAAAATACAACGATTGGTCAAATAGAAATGTGAACATGATCCTTCATAGTATTGAGAGAGAAGAATAAAATATTTTCATGTTTAGACTAAGTTAGAAAGGTTAAGATTAATTATCAAAAGTAGTAAATAAGCACTTACAAATTTAAATAAAAACAGACTTTAATTTTATAACATAGATCGGCTACATCAGCCTGGTCTTATTTTTAAAGTTTCATGAACTTTTAATTAGCCTTAAGTTCATTGAATTTAATTTTCATTAAATTATTTTTATGAAGACAGGAATTTTACAACATGAAATTAATTAAAATTTTACAACATGAAATTAATAAAACATCAATCTTTAAACCAAATGGTATTTGCTTTCTGAATGAATTATTATTTATTTTAATTGATTTACATGTTCTTCCTAACTTCTGTTTTTTCGTAGTTTTTGTAAAGAATTCTTCTTGAAATCCAAATTACTGTTTTGTTTTTCATGTTTTTGTCGTTCTTTTTTTCTTGTTGTGTTTTCTTTAGCACAACTTGAAGGACAAATATAAACATAGCTCGTGCCTTACTCCAAACACATAAATTACATGGCAAATCTGCCACCTAATTTATTGCATGGCGATTCTGCGGACTACGAGCTAATCCTGCGAACTAAGACTAATCCTGAAGACATCGAGCTAATAAGAATTTATGGAGGACGAAGTTAATAGAATTTTCCGGCATTGGAGAGAATACTTGGAAAGTAAGCTCATGCGGGAAGAGTACAAACTAGAACCCTCCAGTACCATTACCGCTGTGCCAGTCTACAAACCTTTGCCTTTAACAGCAGGCCCAAAGGCGATAACGACAGAAGAATACAGAAAAAGGATAAGCAAAAACGAAGATGGGTTACAGAAACCACATAATGGGGCACCAAAGCAAAAGAAAAAACGCACCGTAAAGAAGTATCAGAGAAGGAAGGAGTTAGCCATTCTATATAAAAAACTGACACAGGCAACAAAAAGGAGATAATAAAACTTAAACAAATAAATAAAAATTAATCAAGCTCGAGGCCAGTGTTTTTTTGTAAATAAATATTCCTTTTTATTTAATTCCGATATTTCGATCTTCGTTGAAAATCATCATCAGGGATTGTTTCAGTGAATTTTTATTAATACAAAAACTTAAAAATACATTGTGTACGTATCAACATCTAAAATAACACTTGATTAATTTTTATTTATTTAAAATTGGAAAGGTCGAATAATAACATATTTTAAAAACTTAAACAAAATATAAAACAAGCAAAAATGTAGTACTAGAAATTAAAATACAGTAGTATAATAAATATAGTTAAAAAACCTCGGCGCTAATTCTGGCAGTCGTGATCGAATACTTTTTGGATTCGAAAGAAATTTAATTTCTAATTCTTTCAGTCGATACTGAACGAATCGATATTATTTTTCAATATTTTGAAAACTCAAATAAATCCTTTACAAAACTTAAAAAATAGTTTCGATTCGTTCAGTATCGACTGAAGGAAGTAGAAATTAAATGTCTTACGAATCGAAAAAGTATTCGATCATAGGGATGGGCAAATTGAAAAAATATATCGATATATATCGTATCGATATTTTTTAAGAGTATCGATATTTATTAATTAAAAATATCGATGTATCGAACGTATTAAGCTGAAATTATTACCAAATTTAAAAACTTAATATACCTATGTCAATACATATTTACATTGGTACAAACATATTACATGTAATTCCATTCTAACTTTTTATTGTTTCTTTTAATTTCAAATTTACTGCCTGTCCCTCGATTTCGAACGAAACTTTCATTCGCTTAACTTTAGTAAGTTATGCGAACGAAGTTTTCGTTTGAAATCGAGAGACCGGCAGTTAATTCTACAATAAAAAAAGTAAAGAATACAAAAAATTTTTATTTTTTGCCATATGAAATCTAAAAAAAAAGAATTAATTGGGATTATAGAATGCCGGATTATAAACTGCCGGTAAACGAAACTTGTGACACATACTATACAAGTAAACTGTGCAATATTTAATTTTTAAATTATAAGAACATGCTCCAATAAAAAAAAATATTTGTTTTTTATTATTAACATTCCAACTTTCATGAGTCTATTGCTGCAAATACGCCATAATTAAAGCGATTATTTGCATAAGTCTAGGAACCCTTTCCAAAATATTTTTGCCGCGCTTATTTTTTTGTTGTCTTTTCTTAAAAAAAACTGAGACAAAACTGAACTGTGTAATTTATGAAAATGTTCAATGGAAAAGCGCCGTTATTTTCTTAATATTAGTTAAAAAACATATGATGCAATTCTTGTAAGTAGTTGAGCAACGGTTAAAATGCTGAATTTTATTATAAAGAGATCTTAAAAATATCGAATTCGATAGTCGTAGATAAATATCGATAAATCGATATATGGGTATTTTTAATATCGGCGATATATATCGATTATAATTTTTTTAAATATCGATATTTTGATATATCGATATTTATTGCCCATCCCTATTCGATCACGACTGCCAGAATTAGGCGACTGGTACTCTGTTCAGTATTTTGTGCGAAATGTTGTCAAACTCAATATAAAAAAAATTATTGTGAAATAAGCCTGGTACTCTGTTCACCATTTCACGTGAAATGCTGTCAAAACTCATATAGAAAAAACTTGTGCGAAATTTCTATGAAATTATGTTGATAAAGTTGTACTCTGTTCATTTTGTGAAAAAGTTACGAAATTTTTCTGGCAACATTTTTTTACAACTGCGAAATAATATAAGCTGCACTTATTTCACGTGGAATTTTAAGCAAATGAAAAAAGTTTAAACTAAATATTAAATAAGAACGGAAAAACATAAATAACACAACCGGTAAAAGTTTTTTATCCATATTTACTTTCATTATTATTTAAATTTTTATTTAAAAAAATACTTTTTAGTAAAATACATGTAGGTTTTGTTTACATACGCAAAACAATGTCGCATACTTTAAAAGATTAAAAACGTCAAATTGTGCAAACTCGCGAGATAGATAACATTGATACATGTCAAATTTTTCGTATGATGTTGCTCAAGGTATATTTATAGCAGGTAGTCTCGGAAAGCCTGCTGATTATTTTTTATTTGCTCATTTTGTAATATGAACTGTCAAATGTTGTTTATGTTTTTTTCAACACGTGTTAAATTCCTAGCTTAAAAAGTAAACAAGTTTTGTTATTCAAAGTGATTTATAATAAATAAAATTTTGGGTAAGACTTAAATATATGTATAATTAAAAAAAACTAGTTCAAAAAAAGAAAAAGGAGAAAGTGTAGTGTGTGACAAGAATGATAAAAATAAAGATTACGACATCAGGCAGAAATACAAATTTTTACTGCGCATGTAGGAACTCTGACGTCACAAAACTTGCGCTCTCATTGGCTAATAATGTTTAGCTTTCAAACTGTTATGTTTATGTGTAAATATGACATTGGGAAAATTTATTATTTTTTATTTAAATTATTTGAAAACAGAAAATTTTTTATTAGAAGTTATTTTTTTCTTCATAATTTAATTTTTTACATACATAAATATATTTATCTCCATACTAGCTATAGCTAAAAATCTAAACATTTAATTAAAAGCATGCAACACGTTAGTTTTTCACACAATTTCACACTTGATTTTTTGCGGTTACATTGTTGGCATTTGCCCACTCAACACTTCATGTTTGTACTCTATTTTCATTTTTTTTTTTAAATTTTTCTTTATAATGTCATTTTTAACACACGTTTCAACATTTTTTTAAAGTTTTAATTATTGTAATTCTAATTTTAATAAAAAATATTAATCAAAATTCGTATTTTTTTTGACAATCGATATAATATTTTTTATTGAACTCTGAGTAAATTAATTGCAGGGCTAACTATCACGTAATACATAAATTTTTTGTAAGAAATTACGAATTTCGCATATGAAACTGACTTGGTATTTCCTACAAGGGAACTACTACGTCATCAAATGGTACAACATGCGCAATGCGCAATCTTTATTTCTATCATTCTTGGTGTGTGCCATAAAAAAACACATTTATTTTAATATAAAGCTTATGCTCAATTGTTTTTATGTTTGATGTTCATATAAATATTAAATACAAAGCATATTTTCTTACAAAATTAACACAAATCACAATTCGTAAGGAAAGCTTAGGTAAAATGTAACAAGAAAATACAAGGTAATAGTCTGGTAGTGTATAGAGTCATTCCTGAAAAATTTAAGGAATAGAACTATTACAAAAAGCTTTATAAAATACATAACTGAAATTTAAAGGCCGTGTCAGATACAACTTTGTCGCTTTGCGTGACGTTTCTACCTTTGGCAGAAAAACGCAAAGCAAAAGGTGTATGACACAATGAAAACTTTGACAACACTCAAGCATTGCTTTTTTTTCTTATAAAAGCGGTTGGCAATTTGTACATTTAATTATTTGTTATGAAAATAAAAGTTAAAAATTTAATTGGACGGTTTTTTGGAATTGAATTTGGCAAAAAAATTAAAAAACCGAAGAAAATTATACCAGCCAATTGTCAAAGCGCGCAAAAAGATGAGAGTTGGCTAACTTTTTGCTTCGCTCCGCTTTGAAAGTACTTTATGTGACATGTTTCGTATAAGTACGTATATTTTATCTTAGATGTCAAAGCGAATCGGTAACGCAACGCGAAGCAAAAGTTTTATCTGACATGGCCTTAACTCATAGACAGCGTTGCCATAATTTTTTTGAAAATAACTGCATATTAAGAAATAAAAACTGATTTTAAATTAAAAAAAAACTGCACATAAAAATACCTAAAAAAAAATATGTAGCTTACTTAGTTTTTTTTTAACATATGCACAGAAACAAATTCAATAAATAGTCAGGGTTTTCATGATATCGCTTAAAATTGCTATTTGTACAAATGGGCAAACTTGCGAGACTCGTTTCATGAAGACCCATTAAATTGATTTTAATTGAAACAATTAATGTCAGTTTGTAAGAAACGTCAATACAAAAAATAAAAATGAATAAATATTTTAAAAATAAAAGTATATAATAAAAGTTGAAATGCTTTTAAAAATGCATAAAGAATGATGAAAGATTAATTTGCTCTAATACTTGCAGAATTTATTTTTTGTGATTTATAAACACTTGAATTTTTCATTGAAAACGATGGTAAGCGTTAAAAAAAAATCTGTTTGTAGAAATGCACAATTGAACAGCGCAAGTTTACGAGGCAACATTTTTGCCTCATTACCTTATAATTAAAGAATAACGTTACTTTGTTGGCAAGATAAAAGAGAGTGGAATATGAGTTCACAAGTACATGTAGTCTTGCGATTTTTTTTTTCTCATTTGATACAAAGTTTATTTTAGTTCGGGCGTAGATTTTCTATTTGTGAAGTATATACATACATGAAAAATTGCAGCAACAAAAATTTTACAATGTAAACCCAAAACAACAAAAATCACAAAATGTAAACAGGGACATAATCAAACTTTGAAAAGTAAAAGCAAAATAAACTATTCTAACGGGTTGGTAAATATGTCAATATTGTACGTTTGTACAATCCTTTTGCGTTGTTAATTGGGGTATTTGACAAAACGATGAAAACATTTTTGTAAAGTGTGGTCCAACCAAAACGCACTATTTTAATTGTAAATAAAACAAAAAGTTTTCAGAGAACTATAATTGAAGTTCAATATCATTAATGTATCAAATTATATCATCATTTAGAAGAAAGAAGTCCAACGGTGTCAAATCACATGATTGTGGCATATAATTAACAACGCCCGATGACGCAGCTAGCCCATAAACATGCATAGGTTTTCACATTACCTACAGACCCGGTTTGCTAAAATTTACTCACAATTCTCACGCTTGTGGACACATTTGATCGCTTATGCTGACCAAAAAAATCACAATCTTAACGTCAAATTAATTTGACATTTAGGTGTGACCCACATAAACATTGTGCATTATGGCTGGACCACCCTTTAGAAAAATCGAAACGTAGTGCGTAATTTATTTATTTATGTTTAAAAAAGGAAAAGACGAAACATAACACATTGAAGAGGATACAATTATTTTATTGGAATCTATCAAAAAATTATTAATTAGGGTTGGGTCGTTTATTTGTTAACGAAAAGTGCGTATTTGCCAAGCTGTTTGTGTGGTTTGTTTGGCTCTCGCCACTGTTACACTAGTATGTGTAAACAAATTCGGTAAGATTATTGTTTAAGAAATAAAAAATAATATAAAAAAATTTAAAGTAAGAAAAATTTAATGTAAAAACTGCAAAATCTGTACAATTTCCAAAAAAACTTATTTTTTAAACAAAAAACTTCAAAGCTGCTAAATGCTTAGAAAAACTGCAAAATGCAGATAAATCTGCACATTTGGCAACGCTGCTCATAGAATAAATTCGAAAAATGAAAATGTTGATTATAATAAAGTTGCTTATGAAAAGAAATAATTCCCAATATCTATTTCTAGAAATAATATCAATATTGATATTGTTAAAGAAATTAAAGAAAATGCAAAACAATTTTATAGAAAATTTTGCAAGTTTTGAGAACCAAAGTCAACTTTAATAACGAAGTTTTAATGTGGTTCCATAAATTTACTCCTGAAAATGTTATTTCAGGTAAAACAAGTAGTATTGTGCGTCTTCTTGTAAAAATGTTCCCGAATGAAGTTGCAAATTTTGATTCAATCAATTGTCAATTAAGAGCTTTAGCTGATTTCAAGCAACTGCAGTCGTTAAAAACTGAAAGCATTTGTAGTTTTTGGTCGGCAGTAGCTAATTTACAAAATGAGCTGAATGTCCATATGTTTCCTGACAATTCTAGAGTCGTTGAAGGAATTTTATCCATTCCACATTCGTATACAAACGTGGAACGAGTTTTTTCTTTTCAAAATATAAAAACTAAAGCTTCGTAAAGACGGTGGTCAGATTTTCCAATATTGGTAAACAGCATTGCTTAAATTGCATTAATTTGTAAGCTCATTTGTATTTGGCAGACGTGAAAAATTAATGCATCTTACAAAAAATATTTCTATTGGCAACGCCGGCTTACAATATTGTAACATCTGACCACCGTATATAAGAAGCTTAAGGAAAGAAACAGACTACATGTGCAAACATTATCGAGTCTCACACCAACCAAGGATTGGTTAAGATCGACAAATTCATGCTACTATGATGTAAAAATTCCAAATAGTTTATTAACTTAACAAATAAGTGCCTGATTATGATCTCATATATTCATAAGACTTTTATGTGCCTTATTTTATTCATACCTATAATGTATGTTAATGTAAAGTTATGTTTTTTTGTGTACAACTGAATTTTTATGTACTTTTTTTTTGTTGTTATCATAGTTGTTTTTGGGAATACAATTATTTATTAAAAGATTTTGTTTGTTGTGCTTAATTCCCTTTTTTTAAAAAAAAAATTATAAAAAAATACTGAAATTTATTGTTGGAGGATAAGCTGTTCCTATGCGCATTTCACTGGAGGTAATTCTCGTTCCCTCTGTAGTCTTGTTTGCTGATAGCTTTGGCTTTTCCAAAATAATTTAGGATAACGTTTCCTGATGATCTGGCCTAAGCAACCAGTGAAATGCGCATAGGAGCTATACATACGAAAAAATGTTGATAGAGTTGTACTCAATTTATATTACAACAAACATTCGAAATGTTTTTAGCAACTTTTTTATTTTCCGTGCGAAACAAGTGCAGCGCATATTATTTCGTACGGCATTTTAAGCAACAGCTTATCATTTTTTGTAATTTTTTATTTTGTATTTGTAAAGTGGTTTTTACAACAAGCGTTTCACAAAGAAAATTGTATAAAAATGTATAAAATTGCTAAAATTAAAAATTAAATTAAATTTTTTTGATTTGGGAAATAATAAGCAAATAATATTGCTTTACTTTTTTAATGACAATTAAAACAAACATGATTTTTGTTTACCTTCGCAAAACAATGTTGTATACTTGCATCTAATAAAAACGTTAAATTTTGAAAAATCGCGAGAGTGATAATATTGATACATGTCAAAATTTTCGTGTGAAATAATCAATAGCTCTGTTCCAGATGCATAACGAACTTGCACAAAGTTACCCAAAAGCGTTCCACATCAGGGCTGTCAGATGTGGCGATTTCTCGCCAAATGTGGCGATTTTCAAACTTGTTTGGCGACCTAATTTTCGATTTGGCGACATGGCGATTTTTTGGCGATTTATAAAATAGTTGGCGATTTTGTTGGCTATTTTTGATGAGCCATGAATTTGTTTTGAAATTTGTTAAATTCAATAGGAAGATATTAATTTTTTTTATTCTAGTATTTCAATGTATGAAATTTGATGCATTCATATGTATGACCAGTATTTAAAACTAAATTATATTGAAATGGCTGATAAAGATAATGAAAATCTTCGAGAAATTGTGTTTTCATATTTAAATGTGCTCTTGAAGGAAGTAATAAGTAGAATTCTTTAAAAAATTAATATAATTAAAGCTTATGAACATTTTTCCATTATAAAATATGACAAATTATCACTGATAAAATTCGTTGTTGTTAAAGATATTTTAAAAATTTTTATGAATCCTAACGTACCTTTGGATGTTAATGAAACACAATGGAAAAATACCGTTTGTTAAAAGAGAATTTTAATGATGATATTCAATCTAATTTAAATCAGTTTAGGCCAACAATTTATAGCTACAATGATACGGCAGCTACGTACCATTTAAAGGAACTTGCATTGACTGTTCTTTATATGCTGGTTATTACAACTAGTAATGCCTGTGTTGAAATAATGAACACCACTAAAATTCGCCTTCGAAGTAGAATGCGATATGAAGTTTTCGACACGTTTTAACGAGTTATAAGTTGAATGTAAAAAGTACATGTTGCATTTCTTTTGTTCCTTCAATATGTATGTCAAAAAAGAACACAAAAAGGGAGTCTTCTCGGTGAAATATATAGCGTTTTAGATATATCATAGAACTGCAACTACATACAAATGTATTGTATATCCAATATTTGTTTAATACTTACCGCAAAAATTCTTTTTTTGTCGCTTTGAGTAGACTACTATAAAATATTTTAAACATTGCATTTTGTGCTTACTAATTATTTTTTACTTTGTTCTATATAAAAATATCTTGGAGACTTTTTTTGAATTTTTGGCGGATTTTAGCGATACGGAAGAAATTTTTTTTTTTGGGATTTATAAAAAATATTTTTAATTATTCTAAAAATACATATATTATTGTCAAAAACTAAAAAATAAATGCTTTGGCGATTTTGGCGATTTTCGACATTGAATTTGGCGAAAAAGTTTAAAATCAATCTGACAACCCTGTTCCACATAACAATTTTTGTGCAATTAAGAGAGTAATTGAGAGAGTATTTTTTTTAATTTCCTGTACAAATTTGCACGAACTTTTTATTTGGGTAAGTTCGGACAAGAATAAACAATCAGCTGTTTTTTTTAATTTTAAACTGAAAAATTAATCAGGAAATTTACAAGCAAAAAAAAAAAAGTTTAATTTTTAATAAAAAATATATAAGAAAGCAAAATGTAAAATTTTAATGAAAAAATTAAAGTGGTAAATGCATTATTGCATACATAATATAAAACAAACATAATATAAAAAATGACAATGATGCAAATGTTTTGGTTTTATAATGTTATGACTTTTAGCGTCTTAAATCATTAAAATAGATCTAAATTTGAAAAGTAAGCATCATTAGTATTTGAAGAAGTGCAAAAATGGTTTTTTGCGTTCCAGCAATTTTCGGTAGTTTTGGCAAATTCAGAGAGTAATTTTCATTTTACTCTCATTAGACCGAATTTGCCCGAGATCTTGTGGAACACACCTAATGTTGCTCAACATTTTTTGCAAGTTCGAACAGAGTACTAAGCCTAGAAAAAACTCAAATACCCAGTTGGCAAAACTGCCGTCGACGACATTGTCGTCAACGATTTATGCACGACATGTCCTCTATCACTTAGGGTCTCTGGAAGACAATATTGAGGAAAATGTCGTGGACGACAAAATACTCGACATTGTCTGTTGCACTGTCTTCTAAAGAATTTTATAAATGACGACATGACCGACATTGTCTTACAAGTTGTCTTTTATACAAGCCTATATAAAATATGACCGACACTGTCTTGTAAAGTGTCTTATATTTACACCTATTTACGACAGTACGTACATACAAGCTTATTAAATATTACCTTAACCTTATTTATAGTATACTAGCATTTAACCCTCTACTTCGTTAGCGCTTTCCTTTCTTTCGTGGACATATTTATATGCCAAAGTTTAAGTTTCTACGTTTTAACTTTTTTAAATGCTAGAAAGCATTTATCCCGTTGCTTTGTAAGCGTCTGTCCTTCTTTCCAACATTCTTTATCTTATTGGGTTTCGCACAGGACCCTGCACCTATAATTTTATGTTTCTAAGTTCAATATTGTAGAAAATTCAAAAAGTACCACATGTTGAACTCGAAAGTAAAAGAAAGAAATTTAATTTCCCGTATATCCTTTTACTTTTTTTCTCCCTATTGAAGTACTAAAAATTTCAATATCGTAGTGGGAGCCCATAATTTAATACGTAAGTATATGTCAATGAATGGAGAAAAATTTTTTGTGAAAAATTTTCCAAAAACAGGTACGACTTTCAACTCTTAAAATTTCGAATTTCGAAAAAATTCCAAATTTATATGTGTATTTAATAGATATGCTATGAATGTGATATTTATATATGGGGCATTCGGCGCCAAATCAGATGATTTAAAAAATATTTTTTTTTTTTTGATTTTCTTATCTTGTGAAATTTCAAAACGGCCTTTCTGGTAAATTTTGAAATTTTTTGATTACCTAATGACTTTTTTTTTTTTTTTTTTTTTTTTTTGTTCAAAACTTTCTTAATAATTTTTTTTTAAATTTGTTTTAGCTTATTCGGACTAGTGGTTCTCGAGTTATGATAAAGAAAGAGAGCCTAAAACGTGACAAATTCCACTATACGATACTTACTAACTTCAAATTAATTTTTAAATTATTATTTGATGTACCTTGACCAAACTAATGGTGCAGAAGTTCTTCTTTTTGGGTCTACTTTCATAAACATTATCAGAATTGAGTCCCGAAATCATGTGTTGTACTGTGTAATGCTATCATAATAAAATATGGTACTTCACAGTTTTATGTGACTACATATCACAATGTAAAATTTCGTGAAGATCGGTCCATAATTTGCTCTAGGCCCCATATAAACTCTACTACCAGAAAAAGGTTTAGTAAGGCTAAAATTGTAATTAATAATGCTATCATAATAAAATTTGGTATATCACAACTTTATAAGACTAGAAATCGCAGTGTAAAATTTCGTGAAGATCGGTCCATAATTTACCCCAGGCCCCATATAAACCCTACACCCGGCAAACAGTTTAGTACGCCCAAAACCGTAATAAATAATGCTATCATAATGAAATTCGGTACGTCACAGTTTTATAACACTGCCAAATTTCGTAAAGATCGGTCCATAATTTACACTAGACCTCATATAAACCCTACTCTCGGAAAACAGTTTATTGCGCCTAAAACCATAACAGATATAGATTTTGCGGTAAAATTTCCTCCAACTTAGATTCATATGGCCAGAAAAAATATCATGCAATTTGTGAAATTCACTCTTAACGCTAAAACTAATTACACTGCTGTATTGAAATTTATTCTAATTTATTTTTTGTAATGCCAGAAATCAGTCTTCAGAATTTTGGGATGATTTGTCCATAGTTTACCATAGGTCCAATACAAATTACTCTCCTAAAAATTATTTTAGTTCGGCTAAAACTGTTACGAATCATGATATTTTACTCAAGCCAGTTCAAAGTTCTAACAAGAAACGCATAAGACTTTTTTATTGTCGGTCTATAATTTAATAACCAATTTTAATGCTGACGTTCGTTTTTGTGAAACTTAGTTAATAACATATATGTATTTATCATATAGAGCCCACTCATGTCGGTGGAGGGTATCAAAAATTCGGCACAGCCGAATATAGCACTCTAACTTATTTTATTGTAGATTTAACTGCCTTCCCTCGATTTCAAATGAAAAGAAATAATAAAAAGTTAGAACGGAATTACATATAATATGTTTGTACCTATGTATGTAAATATGTATTGACATAGGTATAAGTTTTAAAATGTGGTAATAATTTCAGGTTAATACGTTCAATACATCGATATTTTATTAATTAAAAATATCGATACTCTTAAAAAATTTCGATAAGATATATATCGAAATAATTTTTCAATTTGCTCATCGCTAGTCTAAACTTCTAACCAATAGGACTAACATCGGAAGACATCGATTTCAAAAGTTGGGTCACTTGACATGAATATAGACAGATGAAAAAATGTTTTGACAAAAAGTTACAAAGTTAGGTACGATTTTCACTTCTTTAACGTTCGAATTTTGAAAAAGTACGAAATTAGTATTTGTATTTTTTAGATAAGTTAAATATGTGATATAAGTTTTATTTCTATGCGTATAGGTTTAAAATATAGATGGGGGACAACAAAGTTCCAAAATACAGGTTAAACCCGTTTACTCCCTAAAAGCTCCAAGATTCAAAAAAGTACCAGACACCTGTTAGATGTACCAGGTAAAGAAGAACATATTACAAAAAATCGCCTCTTACAGATTCTTATTCACTCAGAGCATTGTTTAATTTTATGTTTCCACGTCCAATACTAACTTCCACTGCTGTATTGAAATTTATTCGAACTTATGTTTTTTAATACCAGAAATCCCTCTACAGAGTTTTCGGTTGGTATTTTACTTAAGCTAGTTCAAACCGCAACCAATTTTTTTATAAAGATTTATTAATAATATACAGATATCTCACTCCGGAAATATTTTTACTCCTGAAATATTCGAATTGTCGATGGAGGGTATCGTAGATTCGACACAGCCGAATATAGCTGGTTTTCTTCTTTTTTTTTTTTTTTTGTAGGAATAGAATATTAACTTTAAAGGTTATTTTTGACAATTTACTCCTATCCTAATGTAATCTGCGGGGTTATAGTTTTTTTAAGTTTTAATTCCTAAATTTTCTAAATGTCACAGATCGAAACTAAACTTAATTTGATGATGGGGTGCAATAACGCCTTACGAAATAAGGCCTTTAAGGCTTTATTTCTCAATGGAAAGTGAAATAAGGCCTTTATTTTCAAAAAGGTTTTATTGCACTTTGAAAGTGAAATAAAGCCGTAAAGGTCTTATTTCACTTAAATTTCTTTTTTAATGAAGCAATAAAATTTCTTATTAAAATTCTTACTCATAGCCTGATTTTTGAGATTTTGATATCCAATAGCTATGTCGTTTGGTTTTAATAGCGGTAATATTAGAAATTTCCGAAACAATTTTTTCGCAACATTATCTTTATTTAATTTCAACATGAAGTTAGGAAATTTTGAAGCATTCCTTCTAACTGCTTGTGTAAAATGGAACCAACATGTCTTTAATTTGTTTGTGGGTAAACCTGTGCTAATGCTTTTCTTAAGCCATACTCAAAATCCGTGGTGAATGTTGTGGGCTTTATGTCAAAAATATTACTTTGAATATATTGTAGTACGTGGATATATGCTTTGAAAGATTTGCTTGACATTAAAATGTACATAAAAGGAAATGTCTGGAAAAAAGCATAAACAAATATTAATTTAACTGCAACAATATTGAAAATCTTTGCTTTATAAAGTTTTTCTGCGTGGGGTTTTCTCCTCCATGGTACGCGGCAGGTGGCTTCGCTGAATAAAGTTTCCCTGCGCGAGTCAAAAAATATAAAATAAGGGCTTCATTGCACCATTGGCTAAATTTCAATAAAGGCCTTGTCACTTTCAAAGTGCAATAAAGCCCTTTTCGCAATAAATGCCTTATTTCTCAATTGGAAGTGAAATAGAGCCTTAAAGCCCTTATTTCGTAAGGCGTTATTGCACCCCACATAATTTTATATTCCAAATGTTATTGCACAGTGGAAAAAGATAAGCAAGAAGTAATTTTGCTAATACTTCCTAAAAAATCGAATAAAACGGTTGTAATCGCAAAGGTGCCCTTAACTCAAATGAAGCTTAACTCACTTTAAGCACTTTTCTTGGTATAGATATAAATAATAGTTATATTAAAATAAATTTATTATTGAAATACTTATTCTAGCATTACTTTTCTATTTTTTACAAACTATGTTTAAAAGGGTGTGAAGTTAAATACGCCAGTTAAATACGTCCCACATATATTTTAAATACGTTCCACACGCTGTTAAACGAATTGGTAAAGCAAACAACTTTCCTTTTGTTAAACAAAAAACAATATAATTATTAAAATTAAAAACAAGAACATTTTTTCAATAAAAAACAAACTGAAATTTTTATTAAAAAAATATTTTTTTTCATTAAAAAAGTAATTTTCATAGAAATTCACATTATAAAAGGGACAAATATAGGTTGATCCAATCGGTATTTCGAGAAGACATGAATCGGGGTAGCGGAAGACTGGAAGTAGCCTAGGGCTAGTAGATTCCAGGACTATAAGTTCTACGTCCAGATTCAGCCCGATATCGGAGATATATAATTTTGAAAATTTGTGTTTTTCATTGACTTAGTATGAAAAATATGGTCATTTTCAAGTCCAAAAAATAAGTATTTCGAGAAGACATGAATCGGGGTAGCGGAAGACTGGAAGTAGCCTAGGGCTAGTAGATTCTAGGACTATAAGTTCTACGTCCAGATTCAGCCCGATATCGGAGATATATAATTTTGAAAATTTGTGTTTTTCATTGACTTAGTATGAAAAATATGGTCATTTTCAAGTCCAAAAAATATTCATGTCCGATTCATGTCTTCTCGAAATACCTATTTTTTGGACTTGAAAATGACCATATTTTTCATACTAAGTCAATGAAAAACACAAATTTTCAAAATTATATATCTCCGATATCGGGCTGAATCTGGACGTAGAACTTATAGTCCTGGAATCTACTAGCCCTAGGCTACTTCCAGTCTTCCGCTACCCCGATTCATGTCTTCTCGAAATACCGATTGGATCAACCTATATTTGTCCCTTTTATAATGTGAATTTCTATGAAAATTACTTTTTTAATAAAAAAAAATATTTTTTAATAAAAATTTCAGTTTGTTTTTTATTGAAAAAATGTTCTTGTTTTTAATTTTAATAATTATATTGTATTTTGTTTAACAAAAGAAAAGTTGTTTGCTTTACCAATTCGTTTAACAGCGTGTGGAACGTATTTAAAATATGTGTGGGACGTATTTAACTGGCGTATTTAACTTCACACCCTTTATGTTTAATACCTCTTCTGAAGTTATTTTGTATTTGACTATTTCATTTTCATTATTGAAAATTACTTAATTTGAAAATCGTTCCTGAAGTATCGCACTTCGTAACCATGGTTTTATTCTACGCATAACTGAGAAACTTCTGCAACTATCAAAACTAATAGAAAGGCTTATTGCCACTTGTAAGTTTGTTAATGTTTGGAGAGATATTCTTGTCAATTTTAGATTTTATCTTATGCAAAAGAAATGTAATGGGGAATATTAAAACGGATATTGCAAATATCAATTGACTTACCGATATGTCAAACGAAAAAATTAATTAAAAAAAATCAAAAAGGGTTGGTCCTTGAAATTAAAAACTAAATTAAACATTCACTGACTTAGTAAAAATGAACATATGGACTGGAGGTTGGCCCCTCGCCAAATCGATCCACTATGACGAATAACAAACAAATGCTCGAAACATGTAAATTAATTTTTACTTATAGGTATAGGTGTAGGTATAGGGCCTTGATGGGATGTTATGTGAACTCCAGGCTAGTGGATGTTTGCAGGAGGGCTCTAGGAGGAATCTTAGGGAATTATATTGTGAGGCTCTGCTGGGTACCGGGTCACTGCAACATCACCAGCAACAAGATAGCTGATGAGTTGGCAAGACTTGGCTCGGAAATGGAGGATCCTGACAGTTTGCAGGTGGTCAGGCCTCCAATGGGCTTCTACTTTGGGAGAATTAGGGAATGGATTCTGAGTGGGACTAATCGGGCTTGGCGGGGCCGAACAGACTGCCGAGTATCGCGCACGCTGTGGCCGATGCTTAGTAGGTCAAATTCGGACGCGCTGCTGGGTAAGAGTAGGGCCTGCGTCAGGACCATGATAGGATCACGGGCCACTGTATGATAGGCAGAATGGGGTCTGGCTTATCGGATATATGTAGGCTGTGTGAGGACCCAGAGTTGGAGGCAGTTGAGCACTTTCTGTACCACTGTCCCAGGCTAAAGAACAGCAGGCTTAGGTGGCTTGTAGCAGATTCCTGCACGAATTGGGTGATTTCTCGGGCTGCGGGCTCGAGAATCTGACGAGATTCGTAATGGGAATGACCTGGCTGCGCGGCAGGAGGCTGGGGACAAAAAGCATCTAGGGCAGTTTTTCTGTTTGGTATGGTTTTTTTGCTTGTTCTGTCCGATTTCTTATCTTCCACCATCTTCCTTTCCTGTGCTTTCACCGTTTACTTCTCCTACTCTGTCACACTATATTTCTTTCTCTTCTTTCCTTCTTTCTTTCACTAATTAAGGCGTCACAATGGACCATATTGGTCTATGGGAGGGTGAGTGTGTGAAGTTTCCTTCATACCAGCCTTTCTAACCTAACCTAACCTATATGGTATATGGTTTCTTCATAGTCGCATAAATAATTATGCTCTAATTTCAGTCATTGGGCAAAAACTATTTATAAAAAACAGTTATCTATATTTTGAATGTTAAGTACATCTATTACTTAAAAAAGAAACTACTTCAATACACAAGGCGACATGAAATAAGATATTTTTTTAATTTTACTACTTACTCCCTCTCATGTTGAATATTGGCAGCATTTAAGACTTGCTGTTGTCCGTGATGACCTTGAGGTGCATGGTGAGCGCCACCATGTCCTTGAGGAACCTGTTGAACGGGTATTTGTTGTACTGGAGCTTGTTGTACTGGAACTTGTTGAACTGGTACTTGTTGAACCGGGGGCTGCTGTTGTACCGGTACTTGTTGATATTGCATTTGTTGCTGTTGTTGCTATATATGTTACATTTTAATCATTGTACATACATCCATATTTGATTTGGTTATTGTTAAGGTACTTACATATTGTTGGGGATTTACTCCAGGAGGTAAATTTTGTTGACCATGTTGCTGATACTGTTGTTGCTGTGGATGTTGTTGATATTGTTGAGGTGGTTGTTGCTATTTTTGGAGACACAATGAATACCATTTAATTCGTACTCATACATATTAGAGCTTACAATTTATGATTTCGAAACTTACATATTGCTGTGGTGCTACACCGGGAGCCACCATTTGGCCATTTACGGCTGCCAAACATAACGCCAGTAACAAAAAAAATGTGTTATACATTTTTTAACTTATACTATAGTTAGAAAAACGAAAATTACAATATTATTTGAAACTTAGAGTATTCCTCTAGCAAAATCTGTCTGTTAAAAGGAATCACTGCCACAATTTGTGCCGCTGACACGTCAAAAAACCAAAATCTGCACGAATGCAACAACAAAACTAAGCAAACACGTACACATCAAGTTGCCAGAGTAATTGGTTGAAAACTCTCAAATCTTGAGGAAAAAATCGTCAAAATCTTCCATTGGACTTACCTCATCGTCACAAAAATTGTCATAGTAAAATACGACTTTCAATAAGTTTTGAAAATAATTTGTTGTTTTTAGTTTCTGGTTTTTGTTTCTAATAATATTAAAAGTGGGGTGAAAGGACATTGAAAAATAAGAAGAAAATATAATACAGAAAAAGTCTCGGAAGCGCATAAAAAACTGAACAAACGTTTAGTTTTTTTGAATATTTATTGTTTCTGCACCTTAAATGCCCGTAGTAAAAAACCAAACAAAACATTCAGTTTTACTCTGAATGTGCGTTCAGTTTTTTACTGTCCAGAGTTCAGCTTCTGTAAAACTGAACGTGCGATAATTTTTAACTATGTTCGTTCAGTTCTTCCAATGCTGAACATGAGTTAAGTTTTTATACGATGCGTTTATTTTTAGCATAGCTGTGTGTATTATTTATACTATACATATTTCTTATCCATTTGCTGAACTTATGTAATTAACAATCAAACACTTGCTAAGTATTTGAAAATTAGCTGTTTTGCATCAAAGTAATTTTGTACACAAACTTAAATTTCGAGGGGGGAAACTTTAATACACAGAAAAAATTAAATTAGCTGAATGCAACAGCTCGAACATTGTCAAAAATAAAGTTTGTTAATAAGAAACTGAACGTGTTGTTCACCTTTCTAAAATCAAATAATTAGTTCTTTATTGAACTTTATTGTTAAGAAACATCTTACCTGTCTTGTTTATAAAAATAGAATGTTCAGGGAATATTCGATATACCATTATTATGTTGACTGTAAATATTATTTGCCCTTTGATATTACGATATAAAAGTACACGGAAATTTCACTTTGTATTAAGATAAAAGCGTAATAGTGTAAATGTGTGAAAAAATTGTTTGCTATCAACTGCTTACAAAATAATAATTCGAAAGATTCTACTTTTCTTAAACTATAAAAAATAAAATATTCCAAATAATTTGTATATGTATCATTGAAATAAATCGCTATAAATTAGCATGTATCAGGGGCTTAATCTCAACTAACTGTGCTTCATATTTATGTGTATCAAACGCTTTACCAAAATCTATCCACTTGTTTAAATATAACAATATATTTAAATTTCGTTAAAAATAAGTCACTATTTTGCTTCGAATAAAATTTCATACTGGTATTAAATTTGAGCAAAAATCTTTTTAAAAAAAAGGTTAGCATTTTTAGGGCCGGTGGGCCATGAGCATTATTTTTAGAATTTATTTAAATCATTTTTTGGCCATGTCTGATGCCAAAATTAGCTGTAAAATTTTTTTAGATCTGGTCACACTGGTCGCCACAATTCATTTATTTTCATCAGATTATTTTCAAGGCGAATTCAGGTTGAATTCACCTTTATTATATTTTCATTTAATTTTCTGAATATTTTTTCTTTATTTAGTTTGTTATTCCTTTTTAACTTATTTTAGAACAATAATGGTAAGTTTTAAAAATTTCAATCTAATAAAAATTAAAGAAATTTACATATGCATATTAAAGCATTTGATATGTGTGTTTGTAAAATATTGTTATGATAAAGATGTTCACCAAATATATAGTAGGAATAAATGATTATGTACTTGCAATTGTAATAAATGTGTACCTATTCCTTGTTTTTTTAACCAGGCTCGTTACTTCAAGGAACAAGACATTGATGGTAAATTATGTGTTTAAAAATTACTATAATTTAAGCAATTTCCAAAAAAAAGGTCAAGTGAAAGTTTGTTGATCTAAATCTTGTAAAGGGTCTTTCATTTAGCGCTTCCTATCTTAATTTAAATAAATCAAAGTGTGTGTGTGGTGTGATTCATCGACATTTTTTTATTCGTTTGAAAGACATTGATGCCATTAAGTGTGGAAAATAACATCGTTCAAATGTCCACCACATCTCTGGTTGGAGCGCATGCAAAATTTCCAATTTTTTTCTATTACTCTGGCGGATAAAGCAGTCTGAATTTGGCCGATGGCATGAGTTATGTTGGCTTTGAGGACCGCTGTGGTTTGTGGCTTATTCGCATACTCTAGCGACTTAAGAAAACCCCACATCAAACGAATCAAAAACTTCAGTGTTTCTCACACGGTTATTTATTTAAATTTTAAGAAAGATATGACGAAGTCCATACATACGCACCGCGACCCATAGGATCTTTTGTGCTACTTTGATATAAATATCATCACTCTAATAATAATCATCATAAACTTTTTCAAACGGTTTCTTTGCTCTATTATTAATTAACCCAGATAAAATTAATAACAAACATTTAATTTTGTAGAATTTCGTGAGTGTTTTTATTTATTTGCCCGGTCGGGCCAAATCACTACTTTGGATGAATTAACTGTTATAATGAGATCATTGGGTCTTTCCCCAACTATTCAAGAGTTAATTAATTATTTGAAGAAAAAAGGTGGAAAAATGAGTTTTGCTGATTTCTTGGAGGTTATGCATCAACATTCTAAGGTAGAGAATTTACCAGATGAAGTAGTCGCCGCGTTTAAAGCAGCAGATCCACAAAACTCGGGTGTTATACCAGCAAGACAATTGAGAAATTTACTACAAAATTGGGGAGAGGGCTTGTCAGTCAGAGAGGTAAAAAATTTAGTAAGATATTGACTCTTAAATGTAATCAAAATATAAAAATTATTATTTGCTAGGTTGACAATATTTTCCGTGAAGCCAATGTGAATAATAACAGCATGGTACGTTATTCGGACTTTGTGAAAATTGCTTGCGCTCCAGTACCAGATTACTATTAAAAGATTTAGAAATTTTATCAGGGTAATAACACATATTTTAATATCCATTAAATACATTAAAAAATAGCAATTTTATATATTGTAATTAAACAAAACGACGCATTTAATATACATAATATACGTACATTAGTATATTAATTATACAATTCCAATCAACAAATGCATTTTTGATATTTTATTAAAATAATATTTAATGAGTTTGTCCTTAGTTTAGAACTTAAAAAAATGGTTACAGATCAATCCTTTAGATATCCAAATACTCAAAATAATTTTTTTCAGCTTTTTATTTATTTGTATACTAAATGTATTTGTATGGGAAGTGCCACGCCCACTTCTCTTATTCAGCAAAACACCAATTCATTTTAGGGTGATCTATATTAACAATATTCTAGTTCTCTTGAGCAAACTTTTGCAATTTAAAGTCGCCAAACTTTTTGCGAATGCGATTCACAGAACACCTGTTATGTATTCGATTTCAAGTCAGAATCGCAAATGTTAATCGTTTTGAAGAACATGCCCGATTATATACCTTATAGGGTCTAAGATCACTATGGTGGAAATTACAAACGAAATGGAAAACTTCGGTAAATGGTATTATTCATAACTAGAAAACTGCGTTTTCGAGTCTCCATTTAGGCCCTAATCATTTAAAACGCAACGCCAAAGAATTACATTGAAAGCACAAACAAAATCATAAATATTTTGTAATTTTGTTGTTGCTGCCTACAGAAATTCACATTGCGTTTTAAAATGTTAAACGCTGCGTAGCTTGAGGCGTTGACATTTTTAAAACGGTACATGAATTTCTGTAGAAAGCAACAAAATTACAAGATATTTGACATTGTTTTTGCTTTCAATGTAATTTTTGGCGTTGGGTTGCATTTTACATGATTAGGGCCTTAATATTTTCTTTTTATTTTCCAATTTTCTCTTAACCTATGTAATCTTCATTTTGTTTAGAGCTGCGTTCATAAACTAGATTTTTTCCCTTATAGATGTAAATGGCAGAACACCTTAAATGCATCAGTAAACCACTTTTAAGTGAAATTGGATTCGAAAACACACCCATATTATCAAAAAAGTTCACTATTATAAACGTCCCCCACATTTAACAAATAATTTAAATATACATGAAATATTTTGTTGCCTTTTTTATTAAAAAGCTTTTAAAATTACACCTTTTAACGATGTAGTATGTAATTAGTTGGCAATGGTAACTTCAACTTCTACACCAGGTTCAATGTTGATGGAGGTGATCTTTTTGACGATCTCAGATGGGGAATGCAAATCGATGATACGCTTGTGGATTCTCATCTAAAATAGGAACAAATTTAATAGGCACAAAAAATTAGTTGGTATGTATATATAAATATTGAAAAATTATTCGGCCATGTTTTGAAAATCTTAATAGAGTTTAATAACCGAACCAATTTTTAAAACCGTTTTGAAAGTTCAAAAAAAATCTTCATACTTGATGAACCAATTATCTTTACCAGAACTACTCTCAAAAAATCAAGAAAAACTAGTAATTTTTAAAACTGAACCTAAATTCTCGTTCGATTTTGATTTTTCGAACATGGCTGATTAGTTTTCTTAATTGTAGAACTCGGAGAGCCATAAGAAAGTTGTAATATCTTTCAGAGGGACTATGCGAGGTCGTTTGATCTAAGCAAATGTTCAAGATACTGTTTAAAGCTAAAATTTAATCAAAATGATCAGGCATTAAAAACGATATCAAATTTGCTATAAATAAAATTTTCTTTGACCTATATTATTCAAACTAACCTGGAAACGGTCCCAAGTTTTTGAACCTTCACCACAAGGAGTTTTACGGGTGGTAATGCGCAAAACTTTGGTTGGCATGCGTACTGGGCCCTGAAAAAATTAAATAATAGAATTCAACAGCTGTAATTTAAAATCAAGTTTTGAGGCTTATAACTTATATCATTCAAAGTTCCTCAATTTGTGTTTGTAAATTAAGAATAATGTCAGATTAAGTATTTTAGTCTAGCATTTAATATGACTAGGTTAAGCTTTTTAAAAAAAACCAAACCTCCAGGTAAATGCAATTGTTAAAATATACAATGAAACTTTACATACCTTGACGCGCAAATTTTGGTTCTTAGCACCGTTGATCAAATCACGGCATACATTTTCCAAAGAACGTACATTTCTAGAGGTCAAAGTGATACGGATGCGATGAACGGAAGAAGAATCAGCGCCTTGGGGCTTCTCAATATCCTTTGGAGCAGCAGCCTACAATTTAAAACAAAGTTGGGTTATGTTGCTTTTTTCCACGTGTTTATAATACAGTACGCATTTTGTTTTAATTAATTTTCCATCTTTCGAAAATTAAAAAAAAAAGCCAACTATTTACCATTTTATATAGAATTCCGGTCGAGGTATTCAAATCTCTTCGTTTTGAGCAGCGCTGAACCAGAGTTCTAGCCAGAAAAAACAGAAATGGACGAGATTACGGAAAAGCACTATCCGAGTTGCCAGTTGCTTGTGTTATCAATATTCGAACACAGTTGCATTTAGAAACTACAGCGTTGCTTATTATGGTATTTCCGCGCATAGTTGCCAGGTTACATGGTTGAAAGTCGCCAAATTTTGCGTGAAAAATCATTAAATTGACTAGGTCCCCTTTTAGACAGGCAAAGTTTACTTTGACAAATTCTGTTGAATTCTCTTTTAAACTTTGTTTGGTGCTCAGACACACAAAGTTTAATTTGACAAATTTTTGTTTTCTCTTGTTTGAATATAATATATAAACAGCGTTGCCAGAATGATGATTTTATCATATCTTGGATTATTTTTTTAAACAAAAATATGATTAAAGATTTTTTTCTCAAATTATGATTTTTTATTTTTAGAAATTGCGAAAGAATTCCTTCTTTCGAACACCTACATTTAAAACAAAAACAAATTCTAAAAACTTTGTTTTTGTTTTAAATGTATTTGTACGAAGTAAATAAGTCTTTCGCACATCGGAAATAGGCAGTTAGAATATTGATAAAAAAAAATATTTGTGAAAAAAAAATGTATTTTTATAAAGTTTCATATACTGACAAATTATATTTTTATGTACATATTTCAATTTTAATAATAATAAGTATGTTTTTATAAAAAATAAATAATTCTTACTATTTTGCCCTATTTAAATTAAGAAAAAAAATTTAAGATTTTCCTTTTCAAAATATGATTTCTTTCGCCATTCATTCGAAAAATTCTGGTAACGCTGTATATAAATATAAAGTTGCAGCCAACTTCAGGTATAATCTACGAACGAACAACAAAACGAATTTGTGAGTACAGCCATGATGAAATAAACAGGTGGCATTACTACGCCAGATGACGATTTTTTGCTCTTGTATTGTTTGTCTAGTCTTATGTCAAAGTTTTGTTTATGCTTACGTTTTGTGCTGCGATTATTGTATTGTATTAAAGTTTTTGATTATTTAAATTAAAATTAAATAAGATAGTAACCATAGTGAAGTAAAAATTGGTTAAAAATTTATTTATTTCATTGCGTTTAGCGGCAAAATTTGGTCTTAGTTTAATATAATTTTTGACGTATACGGAGACTTATTTTTCATTTTTGTTGTAATGTTGTATTTGTTGCCGTAGCGCTGCCACCTACTTATTCCACCATGGTTACAGAGTAGATTTTGTTTTGTACGGGAAATCTAGCCAGAAACAACTAGATTTGGCTCGAAATCTAGAAAGTACTAGATTTCGTTGTAGTATAAATTGGCTATAAGCAAATAAACAGCCATACCTAAACAAGAGCGGAACGCGTTTTCTAGCTGTCAAAAATCCTCATGCCCATACAATTTGTATGTAGCATACCCTAAAAACGCGACGGCAACGCAACGGTAGCGCTTTGCAATTGGAAATTCCGATTTTGACAGAACATCTATATATAAATCGGCAAAGGCAAAACGGTTAAGAACACTTTCCGTTTCTGTTTGTCAACCGATTTAAACAAAAAATACACCATTTAAAAGGCGTTTACCTACAGAAGTGCACAATGTATATTTTATTAAGAGTGTAAAAAGGGTAAAAATTCGGTGACCTCATATCTCCAAAGCTAATAGAAACCCAAAAAAAAAATGTATGCTTATCGTTGTTCATTAAAAAAATAAGCGGACAGGTGTCTGGTTCTCTTTGCAATTCGGCCCTTTCAGAGAGTAAACTGGTTTAACCTCTATTTTGGAACTTTTGGGTTCCCCATGTAGCTTTTAAACCAATAAGTATAGGAATAAAGGCTATACCAAATTCGTATCTTATCTTAATCATACCCATTGGTACGTTTTTTTAAAACATTTTTCTTTGTATATTGACATATAACGCAATAAATTATGGTCTCCCACTGCAACACTGAAATTTTTGATACTTCAACGGAGTGAAATAATTTTTAGAAAGGGGAAATACGGGAAATTTAATTACTTTCTTTTACTTTTCCGTGCTGCGTGTGGTAATTTTAAAATTTTTTGTAATATTGAACTCAGAATTAAAAAATTATTTGTGCAAGGTCTTGAGTGAATGAGAACCTATAAGATGAAAAATGTTGGCACTTTTTTGTTCTTCTTAATATTGGACTTAGAAACATAAAATAAAGCATGCATTGTTCTGAGGAAATAAGAATCTGTAACTGGTACTTTTTTTTAATTTCCTTTAATATTTGACCTAGAAACATAAAACTAAACCAGCAATGTCCCGAATGGGTGATAATCTATAAGAAGGAACTTTTTTTGGTCTTCAAATGGTCCTTTTTGCATTTCCGTTAGTATTGGACCTAGAAACATAAAATTAAACATGCATGGCTCTGAGTGAATAAGAATCTGTAAGGGAGAGCTTTTTGGTAATTTTCGTTCTTTAACTGGTACGTTTTGAATTTTTAATAATACTGAACATAGAAACATAAAATTCAGCATGCAGAGTCCTAAGTGATTGAGAAACTACATATATTTAAGAGGGGAAATTTTTGTACTTTTTCTTTTTCAATTGGTACTTTCTGACTTTTTTAATATAATTCAACTTAAAAAACTAAATTAAACATTCACGGACTTGAGTAGAAGAGAACATTAGGTTCGGAGGTTGGTACATAGCCAAATCAATCCACTAAGACGAAATAAACGAATTCTCTAAACATTTAAATACATATATACTTATATGTGTTTTCTTCATATTTGCATAAAAAATTATGGTCGAATTTCCACTTGCCAAACTCTAGTTTTCAATAAAATCATTAGTAATTACATATTTAGTTTATATCAAATCTAACATTATTTGGTTTAATTTGTTTGTTTTACACTTTCATTTATCTTTAAAGATTTAAATACTTACATTTTTGATTTTTCTCTCTTTGTCACCAACAAAATAGCTTTCGAACAATTTCCTAAAAATTTTTGCATAACTAACGCTTGTTTTCGTAATAAATAATTGGAGTTTCGAAAGGGTTTTTGTTGTTCGTAATAGAGAGTTGTCACTTCGAAAGGGAATTTTTGGTTTAAATCTGTTTTGTTTTAAATCTGTTTTTTTAAATCTGTTAGTTGATTTCAAAACATAATTTGAGTTTCTGCTTTATCTAACAAAACCCCTAAAGCATTTCTAAGGTTCGTTTTGTGTAATAACTTTTTGATACTCATATTTACAGCTCGTAAAGCAATTTTATTAATTAAAAAAATGCTTTTTATGCTATGTCTTTTCCCACAGAGCTTGTATAACTTTCCCTTTCTTGCTGTTTTCTTTGTTGCACGTTTCAGTTCCAACATTTTTGGATTATGGCCCGCTTTTGCGTTCTTTCAGAGGTTAATGCATTGGTGTTCAAAAATGTTTTGATTATGTATTCCGAGAGAATTTTAAAGTACAGTGACAAGCAAAACTAAGCGCATAGATTTTCATTAACATTTAATATCAAGAAATGGTTTTTGTTGTAAAACATTTGGGGTCATACTAAATTTTCTATTTTTTAAATTGACTTTTAAAATATTGACATTTAAAAAACAAAATGTTTTGAAAATTGTTCAATTTTACCAAGTAAAAAAAAAAAAAAAAAAAATCAGGGTGAACTGCGGGCATGTTTGCAAATTAAAAGTTAGAATAATTTTTTTTGAATCCAAATTTAGATATTTTTAATTAGGCTTAAGTTCATTGAATTTAATTTTCATTAAATTATTTTTATGAAGACAGGAATTTTACAACATGAAATCAATTAAAAATTTTTTATTGATAATTTTTCATTCTTGACTGCGCTGAGATTTGAACCCAGGCGTTCACGGACAGGTTGCCCAGACTAGTTTCGATTGTAACCACACAATCTCGTCGGTGGGTTTTGCCGTTTTACTCACTCGGCTATTGAGGCCGGGCGACGTCAATAGTCAAACATCAATCCTTAAACCAAATGGTATTTCACTTTGGTAGATCGAAATTTGCTTTTTGAATGAATGATTATCTATTTTAATTGATTTACATGTTCTTCCTAACTTCTGTTTTTTCGTACTTTTTGTCAAGAATTCTTCTTGAAGTCCAAAGTACATTTTTTATTTTTTGATGTTTTTGTCTTTCTTTTTTCTTGTTGACCTTTTTCAGTACAACTTGAAGGACAAATGTAGTTAGAATAATATCTAAGAAAACTCCAATAAAATTCTACATTTATGCTTTTATGACAGTTTTGGAAAAGCATTAAAATATTTTAGCATTTATCTTACATACTATATTCGAAAAAGTATCAACACAGCATCCGTGCAAGTGCACTCGTCGCTGTCTGACGAGCAACTGAATTAATGAGCGTAACAAACAAAATGGTGGGGCTTCTAAACAATTGTTTGCCTGAATGAGCATCACTGGGTTAATGCAACATTTGGTTCATCATCTACCACATACATAACTTGCATTGGTTACCAAATTACTTACACATTGGCTAAATTTAAGGAATATACATAAATATTCAAAAAAGCTTTACAAAATATATAACTGAAATTTAGCTGATGGAATAAATTCGAAAAATAAAAAACTTTGAATATAGTAAAGTAACTTATGAAAAAGAAATTATAGAATCTGGGAATTATTCTTTTCATAAGCTACTTTATTATATTCAACATTTTTTAGCTGTGAATGAAAGATTTGAGTGTTTAGAGAACAATGAAATCTATTGCTTATCTACAATTCTTACCTTCGATACAAAGCTAGAAAATTTTAGACAATAGATAAAAAAAAAAAAAAAATTCCTCTTATTGAGCTCATGACTATACATTTAGAAAGTGTTGAAGACACGGTAAACTCTACACACAGTAAAAGTTTTATTAAGTCAAGAACTGACTTTAGTAGTGTTTGTGGAAATCTTAAATGAAAATTAAGAGAAGGATGATCCTCTGTCGATCCTAAAGAAGTTTAGATATAGCATATATTTTCTAATTTGTATAGTGAGGCAAGGCAGATCCTCTTGTTAGCGCCAGTACCATAAAGTTGTCAAATGAGGTCAGTCACATCCGAGAGATGATTTTTTACTGCAGCTCTGCTTCAAACGGAGTTGCGAAATTATCTCCGCAAAAGTTGAGAATACTTTGTTTTTTAAACAAAAGTCTAATTAATATTAATTTTGAATACTTATAATCTCTTACACTGTATTTTTTTTTGTTTTAAAATTAATTAATTTGACCATGAATTTAAATTAATTTCTTTGTTTTTAAAATCTTATTAAAATCAATTTTAAATATTAAAAATCACATACCTACTCTGTAATTTTGAATAATAAAAAATTAGGCCCTAATCATGTACAACGCCACAGAACTAACGCAACGCCAAAGAATAACATTGAAAGCACAAACAATGTCATAAATATTTTGTAATGTTGTTGTTGCTTTCTACAGAAATTCACATTGCGTTTTAAAATTTCAAACGCTCCATTGCTTGTGTCTTTGAAAATTTTAAAACGGTACATGAATTTCTGTTGAAAGCAACAACAAAATTACAAAATATTTATGACATTGTTTGTGCTTTCAATGTTATTCTTTGGCGTTGCGTTAGTTCTGTGGCGTTGTACATGATTAGGGCCTTAGTCTACTTGAGTTTTGTTAATTTTTCCTTGAATTTAAATTTTATAGCGTATCGGTATCGGCGATATTTCTTCTTGAGTATCGGTATCGTATCGGCTAAAGGTGTATCGTTACATCCCTACAAAAAACCATAATACCCAATAAAGCCAAATAAAAAAAGACATGAAAAACCCGCTGGGTTGGGGGTTATTTTTTCGAAATTTAATTTTCCGCAGAGGCAAAACAAATTTTAATTTAATTATATTGGAGGCATATGAAAAAGAAATTTTTTAACCAACAGTTTCATTACAAAAAGTAGACAAAATACTACGATATTAGATATGAATAAAGCGCGTCTATTTTTCCTAAAAATTAAAAAAATTTAATACCCTATATACCCGAATTATTAAATCGAGGTATTATTATAAGATTACGAGTCGACTTATCAAAAATATTAATAATTCAGCTTTTTGAAATATATGTACATATTTTTATAGGTTTTAAAAAATTTTTAAATGCTTACTGGTGCTTTCGCACGGAACAGATTTGTTGTTGTTGAAGGTTTGCATAAAGTTTTCTTAAAATATACCTGATAGAATTTTTTTGTATTTTTACCACTGTTTCTGCCATATGTTTTGAAGAAAAATGTTAATGTTTGTGAACTTTCATGAATCCAGTTAGAAGTTAATACGAGGGCGGATCAATAATTCCGTGACTTTTTGAATGAAACACAGGTGTTTTTTACAAAAAAAAAAAAAAAAAAATTAATTTTTCAACATAATATCCTTTTAGCTCAATACACTTAGTCCAACGTTTCTCCAATTTGTGTATCCCTTCCAAAAAATAGGATTTTTCGAGGTCCATAAAATAGGCATTTGTTTAACCAATAATTTCATCGTTGGAGCTCTTTCCACCGAACCATTTCTTTAGGTTCGGAAATAGGAAATTGTCATTGAGACTGAACACGTGTGCACCCGAGCAAAAATAACTTTTTTCTTGGCCATATGGGATCGTTTTTTTTAAATCCTCGTTAAATCGGTGCAATAAGTTGGCGTAATATTCGCCGTTTATTGTTTTTCTCTTTTGAAGGTAATCGATGTGGATTATCCCGCATCCCAAAAAACTGTTGCCATCACCTTATTGGCCGACAAACTTACCTTGGCCTTCTTCGGAGCCGGTTTACCCGGAGAAACACATTGTTTAGACTGCTGCTTGGTCTCCGGAATGTTGTAGTGGATCCATGTTTCATCCACAGTTACAAAACGCCGCAAAAACTCATTCGAATTGCGGTTTAACAACTCCAAACAATCCTTTGAAGTTGTAACACGGTTACGTTTATGGTCAATTGAGTGCAAACGCGGCAACCATCTTGCAGACAGCTTTCTTAAACCAGCTAAGGCACGAGCTATGTTTACATTTGTCCTTCAAGTTGTGCTGAAAAAGGTCAACAAGAAAAAAGAAAGACAAAAACATCAAAAACAAAAATATACTTTGGACTTCAAGAAGAATTCTTGACAAAAAGTACGAAAAAACAGAAGTTAGGAAGGAGAAGAGACACTGCAGCACTCACCCAATCAGATGAGCGATAAACACCTACATATGTGAACAGAAACCGTGATGACTAAATCTTTTTGTCTGGCACTGGCAGGACATTAAGTAAATATTAGGATAAGATTTGATTAATTATTGTTAGTTCATATTTAATATATGAAGATTAAATAAATAAATACTGCAAAAAAAAAAAAAAAAAAAAAAAAAGGAAGAACATGTAAATCAATTAAAATAGATAATCATTCATTCAAAAGCAAATTTCGATCTACCAAAGTGAAATACCATTTGGTTTAAAGATTGATGTTTGACTATTGACGTCATCCGGCTGCACTAGCCGAGTGAGTAAGACGGCAAACCCCACTGAAGAGATTGTGTGGTTACAATCGAAACTAGTCTGGGCAAATCTCAGCGCAGTCAAGAATGAAAAATTATCAATAAAAATTTTAATTAATTTCATGTTGTAAAATTCCTGTCTTCATAAAAATAATTTAATGAAAATTAAATTCAATGAACTTAAGCCTAATAGCCTATTTCCAATGTGCGAACGAATTCTTTCGTTCGCATAACTGTCTAAAAATTTGTTTTTGTTTTCAATGTAGTTATACGAAAGAAAGAATTCTTTCGCACATCGGAAATAGGCTATAATTAAAAAAATCTAAATTTGGATTAAAAACCATTAACAGTTCAATAAAATAACCACAATACTAATTACCCAGCTGATCATTTAAAATCTAAACCACACTGCCATATGAAATGCCTATGGCATCAACAATCTCACGCACTTTTGCTCTACGATCGGCCAACACCATATCGTCAATTTTTTCGACATTTTCGAGTGTATTGATTTCAATTGGCCGTCCAGAACGTTCAGCGTCATTTGTACTTGTGCGACCCCACAAAAGTCAGTAAACCACTTTTTTACCATTGAAATCGATGGTACAGAGTCCCCATAGTAGCTTTTCCTTGGTTTGATTGACGGTTTTTTTTCGCAAAAAATAATTGGGGGATTCACAAGGTGTCTTAAAATAATATGAAAAAATACGACTGTTGTGAGCAACCCCTCATAATTTAATGTGCTATTAATTACGACAGCACAATAAACATAGCAAGCAACGTTCTATTTATTTAAGACACTTTTTGTTTACAAACCAACAATATTTTTAAACCATTGTAAAATGTTAGAACATTATGACAATAAACCATGATAGCACACCTTGTGAATACCCCAAATGTTTAATGAGGACTCGAAATTCACTTTTTTCATTTTTAAAAAATCCACGGAGGTTGTATGTTTTGAATAGCTGTTAAATGCAAAGTAAATGACGGAACTTGCTCAAAACTTGGCAGTAGTCTATTAACAGGTGGTACTTGATGAGAGCAGTGTTGCATTTCATATAACTACGAGGGAAGTTCGAATAGTCACGGACTTATTGATCCGTCCTCGTATTTTTTTATTGAAATTGGAAAAATATTTACGTTTAAAAAGTAGCTTTTTGTGTAACTCATATAAATATCGAACACTGTAAACCTTGTGGACAAAGAAAAGGTTAAGGAGATAGTTTGATAAAGTTAAATGCTTTTATATAAAACATTTAAGGTCATAATTAATTTTTAGCTCATACTTTAGGTTTCCTTGGTCATAAGTATGGAAAGGGAGGATTTAATTCAAATAGTAGTGGGTATGTATACAGCAAGCCAGATTATAAAGAATACGTATGTTCTAAACTAAAGATGTAAAATTTCGCAAATATCTTGGTTAATTTGTACAGTTTCTTTAATTTTTTAAAATATAATGTTAAACATTTTTGATTTAAGATACAATAACCAAAATATATATATCGGCCATATTCTAGAAATCGAAATCACGTGAAATTGAAATCGAACAAATTTTGAAAACTATCCCATGTTCAAAGTTCGTAAAAATATTGCCTTTTATATATCTCATACTTGCAGGACCACTTTCCTCTACCTAAACTACTTTTGAAATCAGGAAAAGCTACGCTCATTATTTAAAAAATTCAATTGAAAATCTTCATCGATTTTAATTTCACGTGATTTCGTTTTCCAGAACATGGCCGTATATTTTTTTTAAATGAATAAATTTTTATAATTTGTAATTAAACATTTTTATTATTGCATTATCGTCAAATATTTAAGTATTTATAATAAATGTTTCCTTTAATTAACTGTTAAAAATAAATTTAAGCTTACACAAAATCTTTTACATTTAAAAATGAAAAAAAAAAAACACTAACAATAAAACGTCCAGTTAAAAAAATTAAACTGATAATGAATTTATACTCGAACTTGAAATGGTGAACAATAAAACAAAAGGGGGATAAGGAGGTGGGTGGGGTTATATTAAAATTTAAACTAAGTAGATAAGTGCTAATGTACATTAATAATAGATTCACGACCTTTGCCAACACCAACCCATCTTATCGGTACACTGAGTTCTTTTTCTAGGAAGCGTACATAATTTTGTGCATTTACTGGTAAGTCCTTGAAGTCGCGAATATTTTCTGTGCTTGTTTGCCAGCCAGGTAAAATAGCATATTCAACTACAATGTTACCCAATTCGGCGATAGTACCAGGGAAATGATCCAAGTTTTCGCCATTAGCACGCTTGTACCTGTAGAATTCAAATGAAATAATAAATTTTTATTTTTTAACAATTTCGTTAAAATCATTGAAGGTAAAAAGCCAACACTTACGAAACAGCAACTTTGATTTCTTCTAAAGTATCTAAAATATCAAGTTTTGTAAGGCAGATGCAGGTGTAGCCATTAACTAGTGAGGTATATTTTAATAAAGGAATATCTAACCAACCGCAACGACGTTTTCGTTTGGTAGTAACACCAACCTCAAATCCTCGAGTTTGCAATAATTCACCAAATTCCTAAAACAAAAACGTACACATATAAAGGAAAACCTAGTCATTTTGAAAAACCACGTCATTTACATTCAATTGTTCGGTGGGGAAAGGTCCATCACCCACACGGGTTGTATAAGCTTTAACAACGCCAATTACTTCACCAATTGTTTGTGGCGGCAAACCAAGACCTGTCAAGACGCCACCTATACTGCAGTTACTGCTTGTAACATATGGATACGTGCCAAAATCAATATCCAACATTGCAGCATTAGCGCCTTCAACCAATATAGTTTTGCCCTGACGTAATGCTGTGTGTAAAAAGCAAATTGTGTCCTTGACATAGGGACGTAACTTTTCGGCATATTCTTTGTAGCGTAACAGCTCAGCATCTACATTGACCTTAATCGAGGGAAACAAACGCAAATGCGTTGCAACAATTGATTTGAATCTATAGGAAAAAAATTTAAATTTTCAGATGTATTTAAGAACACAGAAGTTTATTTGTATATGTTGCTTACTTTTCACTGAATAGATTAAAATCACCTAACAGCTCACCTACACGAATACCATTACGTGTAGCTTTGCTTGAGTAAGCTGGACCTATACCCTTCTTGGTTGTTCCCAACGATTTGCCGCCCTTTTCGGCTTCTTGCATACCATCGACAGCTTGATGGAAATCAAATACCAAATGAGCACGATCGGAAATAATTAAACGATGTTCCAATTGTTGCAATCCCTTAGCTTCATTTTTAGACAATTCTTCAAACAATGAGGGTATATGGATTACAACACCATTACCTTAAATTAAATAAATAAATTATTAAATTTATATTAACATATAAAAGATATATAACATATAAAATAAATGTGTCGCATTAATTGCAAAATTGTTAAGTATGTATGTACATTTTTGAAGTAAATTTTTTTTTATAAAATTTTATATACGCAGTTATTACACTTTTTTAGTTTGATTTCAGAAGTTTTCAATTACAATTATTTTCCTTGTGGTTAATCTAAATGTTTATGCACATCATTAATAAATGAACTAATTAATAATAAATATTTCATTCCCGAAAATAATTTTTGATAATAAATTTGCATGTGCCCGGCAAATAAAAAACTTAAATGGCAAGCTGCTTTATTTAAGCAATTTGTTTTTTTTAATTTTGTTTTTTTCTTTCTATCCTCTTACAACTACAATTCGTGTTGGAAAAAACCCAGCCAATTGTAGGGGAAAGTAAGAAAGAAAAATTGACGGTTTGTTGTTGTGTCTTTGTTGAAGCTTTGATATTGTTACATGCAAAACCTGAGTATTTTAAAATTCTTATTCACTTTATGGTCTTGCTTGTATAATATTTTTAGCTTTTCTAAAGTATTTGGAAAAAGTTTCCTGACGAGCTGGCCTAAGCAACCAGCGAAATGCGCATAGAAACTAGCTTTCCCACAACAATAAATTTCAGTGTTTTCATTCAAAAATTGGGATTATTAGCACATCATTAATAAATGAACTAATTAATAATAGTTTATGTTCAACATTTTTTATTTTTCAAATTTATTCTATGAGCAAAATTTCATTCCTAAAAAATTTCAGGAATAGAACTATTACAAAAAGCTTTATAAAATACATAGCTGAAATTTAGCTCATAGAATAAATTTGAAAAATAAAAAATGTTGAATATAATAAAGTAACTTATGAAAAATAAATAATTCCCAGATTCTATTTGCTAAATGTTTATGTTTAAATCAAAATTTGGAAGTTTTCAATTACATACTTAAAAAAAAAATATTTATAATGTAGTATTTTAAACTACAGAACATACATTTTCGACACCAAATATACTGGTTTAAAAATTTCAATCATTTAAAAATTTATTGGTATACGCTTCACCGAAGGTAAAGGGTATATATCAGGGACCGTAACAGTTATTCCTTTTTTCATAAAAGTCAGATGACAACAGTTATTGTTTGATTTTTATTTTTTTGAACAAAAGTAACAGTTATTTTTTGATTTTTATTTTTTTGATCAAAAATAACAGTTATTTTATGACTTTTATTTTTTTGAACAATAATAATAGTTTTTTGATTTTTAATTTTTCCATCAAAAATAACAGTTATTTTATGATTTTTATTTTTTTTTGAACAATAATAACAGTTGTTTTTGATTTTTATTTTTTCGATCAAAAATAACAGTTATTTTATGATTTTTATTTTTTTGAACAATAATAACAGTTATTTTTTGATTTTTATTTTTTCGATCAAAAATTAAAGTTATTCTTTAAAGAAATGTACGTGTTATAATTATTTAGTTGACTTTAAATATTTATTTTAATGCGCATAAGAAATCCCAATGATGATCACACATTTAAATAAATATTTAAAGACAACTCAATAATTATAACACGTACAATTCTTTAAAGAATAACTCTTATTTTTGCTCGAAAAAATAAAAAAATAATTATTATATTTGTTCAAAAAATAAAAATCATAAAATAACTGTTATTTTTGATCGAAAAATAAAAATCAAAAAATAACTGTTATTTTTGTTCAAAAAAAATAAAAATCACAAAATAACAGTTATTTTTGTCCTAAAAATATAAATAAAAAAATAACTGTAATTTTTGATCGAAAAAATAAAAATCAAAACATTACAAATCATAATATTTTATCATAGAAAAGTTTATAAGGATCAATATGGTATACTTTAATCAGTTTGCCAGTATTTACTTCTATATGCTTTTTTTGTTTTAAAATTTCAAAATAACTGTTATTTTCGGTCCCTGGTATATATCGTTAGCTTACTTGGAGGCCACACGATCAATTTTTGTCTTTCAATTCCTTTCAATTTGCTCTCACTCTCATTTTTTTCACTAACACACTCACACTTTTTAAATTGATCACGAGATTGCTCTCAATTTTAACTATCCATTTGTTTGGCAATTTTACGCTCAATTTAACAGCTGATTAGATGTTTAGTGAGCTAATTTTTCGTTTGTCAGTATAAATTGTTTTCTTGATGACATCTTGAAAGTAAATTGCTTAAAAATTGCGTGCAGCCTACGTCAAAGCTTTCAATTAATGTAAATTTTGACAAACAGTATATGTAAAAGACTATCAACAAAAAGTTGATCGTGTGGCCGCAGTGTTAAATCGAGTTTTTGGTTGATTATTGTGAATGGCATTTAAACTACATGTCTTGACAAAATTTTACAAGAATCTCTTTGGACACTTTTCAAAATGTTCCTTTTCAGTTTTATCCCTTTAACAACTCGTCTCGTCCCAAAAAAGCCAACATTTGGCCCCTTTGAATATTGGGACTAAACAATTTACGGGGGCCATATGTTGGCATTTTCTGACAGGAATCTACCAACCTACCTAGGTAGGTAGGTAGAAAGGCTGGTGTCAAATCTCATTCACACCTTCATCCAGAGACCAATATGGTCCATTGTGATGCCTTGTTTAGATATACATATATATATAGCTCGAAAGTTTTTTTTTCAGTATTTATTTATTGAATCTTCATATATTAAATATGAACTAACAATAATTAATCAAATCTTATCCTAATATTTACTTTATGTCCTGCCAGTGCTAGACGAAAAAGATTTAGTCATCACGGTTTCTGTTCACATGTGTAGGTGTTTATCGCTCATCTGATTGGGTGAGTGCTGACGAAAAATTTCCTCATCAAACTTATAATCAGCTGTTTTCTTGAACGTAAATTGATACACTCATTTGAAAGAGAATTTTAAAGGCAAGTTCGCTAAAACTTTTAAAAGTATTAGTGTATTGGAAAAAAAGTGTGAGTGTATTAAAACTTGATAGACAAAACTTGATCGTGTAACCCTCAAGTAAAATAAACTTAGTTACACAAATTAAGAAATTTCACGGCGCAGCTGCTGTCATTGCGCCGAACGGCTTGGTTCTCTGCTGGCTGGCCCACAATGTTGCAAAGAAAATTTCTTTTGTATATTACCATACATATGTATGTATGTGAATACATATGTATGCATATGTATTGAAAACAAAACCAATTGTTTTTTTTATTTTCAATATAAATGTACGAAAGAAATGATCTTGTAGACATTGTGGGCCAGTCAGTAAATTTTTCGTGGGATTTAAAACAGATATAAGAATTAACATAAATTATTTAAAATGAAAATGATTTTAATATAAGGTGCGTTCGAGTACTTTTATTGAAAAATGCAGTAAATGAGTAATTTCTGAGGTACTCGATAAAATACTTTTTATAACACAAACAGTTTAGGAAAATACAAACAAATTATTTTATGTAATCTTTCATATTTGTTTTTTGTGCCTGGTTTAATTTGTTCAAAAGAAAAGAAGAAAGAAAAAAAAACATGAACATTTTTTTTGCTATTGATAACTTAAAAAACAAGTGCAGTTCTAAGTACCCAAATACAAATATACAAACTTGTTACCTATGTATTTTAAGGGTTTGTTTAAAATTCAAGTCATTAATATTTGTTTTAATTATTTATTTATTCACGTAATAAAAAATATAGATTTAAAATGTTTTTTTATGTAATTTTAATGTTTACACTAATGTATCATATCATAATACAACAAATAGGCTGTTCACCACAGTGCTATTTATAGAACCTTAGTACTTAGAACTTTAGAATACTTTATAAACTGGTAAACCATTTTCGAGTATTATTCTTAGTCAAACCATTTTAATACTAAACTAAATTGAATAAAACGATTATCTCTAATATATTGATGCAATTGCGAAGTTTATTACTGTTTACTTTCAGAATAATAAGCACATATCGCTCATTTACTGCAACATCGTCATAACTTAAGAATATTAGACTTACCGAAAAAGACTTTAAAGTCTTACATTTACACACAACATAATGGAAATAAAATTTTATTCTTCTCTCAATAATTAACACTTCATAAAACACCTTATTTATTATGCACTGGTGATATTAAGTCAAAATTTACGATTATTGACTTATTACGTTTATTGCAGCAAATGAGTGATATAAGCATTTTAACTACATTTTCAATAAATGCATTGTAAACGCAATTAAAAGACAATTCTGCTAAATGCGTTAGTAACGCAATTAACCCAGATTCGTTTAAATGCGCCAGTAACGCAGTAAACCGAGACTGGTTTAAATGAGTTTCTCGCTTAAAAGCTTTTGGTTGTAGGCATTTTTCATGAACGCATTTATCCGTGAATTACGGTAATTGTAAACAAATGCAGATTTTTGACAACTTATGCTAGTGCTGCCAGAACAAATTTTTAGAAAAAAAATACCACATTTGCACAAAAATAAAACATTATAATCAATTAGGGTGACCACCCGGTAGGCTAGATGGAAGTAAGCTAGTCCATCAGTGCCGGGGTTGCGGGTTCGATTCCTGGCAGAGACTCAACCCTCCTGCAGACAATTAAAATATGTGCAATTGCCATCGTGAAACACTTTTGGCGATTTATTTTCCATGAAAAATATGTAACATTTAATACATGTAACACTTTTATATGAACCCTATTATCACTCGAAGTGTTATTCATCGTCCAGACTTGCAAATTTTGTTGCAGCAATTCTTGAGTTTACTGGTGAGAGGGTTGAGAAGATTGGGGAGAGGTACTCAGTTTCATTTACTCTACAATTCTGCTTTGTTTTGTTATTCTCACATTTTTAATTTGAAGTTGGCTGTAGGTGTATTTGTATTTCTATATAAGAGGAAGACAAAATGAAAATACGAAAATTGCAAAACTAGTTTTTCATAATCTGGGCACTAATGCAATTTCAAAGCAGAATTTTAAAAAGTTGCAGTAACAAAAATTGCAAATCTGGACGATGACTTACATGTTGTACAACTTTATTCGAACAAAATGAGGTGCTTTTATATACAATTATTTATTACAATCAAATTATTAATGTACTTCACTAGTATGAACACCCGAAATAAAAGTGAGAGTAAAATATGCAACATGTTTACATATTTTTCATGCAACATACTCACAAAATAAATTGAAATTTTTTCCCACAGTTGTATTTTTATACAAGCGAACACAAAAATTTATAACATGTAACATATGGGTATTTCCAGCGAAAAGTCTACCTTTTTATAACGTAACGGTTGCTTCTGTAGGTAATATTTATGACATTGTTTGTGCTTTCAATGTAATTCTTTGGCGTTGCGTTGCGTTTTACATAATTAGGGCTTAAAATTGTTTTCAAAAAATTTAATATTCATAATTTACTTTATTTTAGAGTAAAGCGAAACTAGCTCTTCATTTAGTGACAAAAGGGATAACATTTGAACATGGGCCTAAAATACAAGCTTATTTGCTTGCTGGCATAACGTTACAAAAAGTAGACTGGAAATGCCCATATGTATATGCAACATGTTTCTCAGAAAAGAAATAGCCATTAATAAAATACAATAATTTTTCATTCAAAGTGAAAATAAATAAAATTATATATGTATGTATGTATATATACAAATGTATACATATGTTAATTTACATATTCAAGGAAAATAATTGAGGTTTCATGATTTTTGTCATAGAAAATTAAATTTATTTTTATTTTATTTGTTGTTGAATGTCAAGGGGAGTGTAGCGAAAGTCTTTTGTCAAGAAAACTTTTTTGGCAACAGTATATAAAAAAGGCTTTTCATAAAATTTAAAATAAAAAAAAAAAAAAATTATTTACATATATGTATGTATGTATACAGTTACGGACAAAAACTAAGGTTACTAATATTTTCATACGTTTCTTAATATTTTGGGAAATTGTGTATCGCATTTTAAAAATATATACTTTACAAATATGTACATATGTATATTGAATTTGGTCAAGTCCCTTAATTTTTAAAAGTCATGAATATGAGCTGGAAAGACAGAGTTAATATTAAAAACATTAAACAAATATTTAGAAAATATGGACCGTGGCACAGTGGGAAATTTTACGAGAAGGCGGTCAAAATTCCATAACTTTTGACTGGATCGGTATTTTTTTATGCGATTTTTTTTGCTCGATAGGTGCGATATTAGGCTTTAATTTGCGCTATAAAACGTAAAATTCGACTGATAGGAGCAAAAGTTGTGGGGAGTTCAAAACGGATTTTCATTTTTTTGTTGAGTTTCGGTGTAAAAGTTGAATATTTCAAATATGAGTTTTTTTATAATTTATCATTATTTCTCTTGTATTTTACAACTGATACTTATTTTTTATTGTCGAGCTTAGATCCTGTCAGAAAATGCCAATATTTGGCCCCTGTAAATTTTTTAGTCCCAATATTCACAGGGGCCAAAGGTTGGCTTTTTTTGGGACGAGACGAGTTGTTATAAGGATAAAACTGAAAAGGAATATTTTGAAAAATGCCCAAATAGCATTCTTGGCTATCGATAACATTTTAGGTAATTCAACTTTTATTTTTGGTTTGAGATGTATGTGTATTTTATTTTTATATATTAATACAAATATATACTTAAATCAAAAACAAATTATAATCTATAAACAATTTTAAATTAAACAATATTAGTAAAAATTTCTTCTAAATAGCTTTGGGTTTCATTTTCCAGAAGTTGTTTAGCTTCTTCCTCTAATTCGATTGAGGTTGATTTCCATTTTTGTCGAATACTGGACATATATGGATCTGATGTACACAACAAAATAGTAATAAGATCTTCATTAGTACAACATCTGGACATTTTTCTTGTATTATGCTCGCGGAAGAATCTGTAGTCTTTGTTCCTTTTTTCTTGCGCTTCTTCAGATAGATCTCCAATTGGTAGGATATTGTGTTGAACTATTTGTTCCCCATGGTATAAAATTTTATGAACAGTGGTTGGCATATGTCTCCAAGAGTATTTTTTGTTATAAAGAATTGCTGTTTCATTTGCATACTGGCCAAATTTTTTTGCATTTATCTTTCTGCTACATGATATAACTTGTAAAATGATCTGGAATCGTCTTATTAATTCAAAATGTACTCCTGTGATAGATGCTGCAGTTTATGGATCGGAAAAGAGTCTCCTTGCAGTGTTTCCATCATTTGAATTTCCTTCTCCTTGTTTTGGCTGATCAATTATAAGGCCTAGGTGAAGGTATTTTTCTTGAATTTGTTTTTTTCTTTGCTTCCTTTTTTCCACATTTTCTTTGTTTTTTCTCACTGTTTCGCCTAACGGGACAAATTCCAAATCATAACCCAATTTAAGAATATGCTCCATGAAACGAATTCTAGTATGAAGGGGGGACATTCCAAATTCGTATGCTTCATTGAAACTATTGTGTTGTGATGGGGGTTGGCTTAATTGACTTGATGTCTTTTGACATATGGTACAGCTTGACGAAGACTTTGTTTCGGTTAATGCTTGTGCAACTTTTCCATCGATCATTGTAAGGAACATTTGAAAATTAATTTAAATGCATTGGTCATCAAATTTAAATATTGCCGGTTGAAGTTCTTTAATTTGATCTTTTATTTTTCGAACTTCTTCAGTTATGACATCTTTAGTTTCCTTTTTGTAAACAAACTTTATTGGTCTGCAATACTTTGTTGAAGAGGGAATTTCATTTTTCCATACATCCATTGCTGTAACTCTACTGGTTGACGGCTCTAAGCCAATATAAGTTTTTCTTAAACGTAATGGAACGAAAGATACCATGAATAAGTTAGCATCAGATGAGTTTTCTGAATTACATTGCTTGTATTGTTTCTGACCAGAGCTTCCATCACATTCCCATTTAGAAAATAAAGTGATGCTGCAATTTTTAAGTTTTTTTAAACAGTCAGCATCAAGTGTATTTAATAATCGTTCTGCAGTGTGTTCGAGAAGAGCCTGCAATTTTACTTCTGCTGAACTTGAAGTTACACTAATAGCCGTTTGTGAAGGTAAGCACTCTTTTTTGACAGAAACTAAATCTCGATATGCTGGAAAGATTCCACAATTTTTTTCATTGGTTCGCTTTCGCAGTTCTGTATACTGATTTTTTGTCAGTTTTAAATCCAAAAATAGTGCAAATGCTTCTTCTGGAGTAAATTTCATTTCTTCAGTTGGTGTAGGCATACTTTTTAAAATCCTCTTTGTGCGTTTAGGGCTCGCTTCCACTATTTTTTCAATTATTGCAATTTTTGTTTTCTTATTTTGCGTTGGTTGAATTTGATGCAGAAATGAATCCTTTATCATACTATGAGAAATTTCTTCATTGATATTTGCAAGCTTGCGTCTTCGTGATCTTTCACTGCAATTGTCAATTTGTTTTGCGGGCCGACCCACTTTTTCAGTTTCCTTAGCGGTAATTGACAGCTTCTTAAAAATCAGATCATTTGTTAGCCATTTTTCGTTGCGTAAGTAAAAAATTTTCTTGTTTCTAGAACATTTTCTTAATGTAAATGAAAAATTTTTAATTTTTATCTTATGAATTTTGATTTCTTGTTCGTTGCATAATTTAAAGAATGGATTATTCATTATGTGTAACACAAAATCTTTTTCATCTTTCTGTTGAAAATATATATCTGTAATTGTAATTATATATATCTGTAGTTGTAATTTTCAGGTAATTAAACTATGTAGTTTATGTTGCGGCTATTTACTAATGTTTAACCTTTTAACTTACTCAAAAATCTAACGTGTTAATCTATTTATGTCGCCTATTCGTTTTACAGCATCCGTTCACCCACAATAAGTTCATAACAATGGCAATACCTTTACCTTCTCCAAATTAATTGATAACCTGACGTGCTTGATAATTTATGTGGCCTGAACTGCTTTATTTGTCGAAAATTCTTTAAGATTCACCTTCTTTAATTTCAGTAATGTTTTCTTGCAGGACTTATTTTTTGAACCGAATATCTTACCTTGGGTCACAGAAATTGCTGTAGTTCGCAAGATCGTATCCAGATGTGTGTACAATGGGGTATAGAAATGTAGGTTAGATTCTGGACTACAAGAGAGTATAGATTTTTTTTGACGCGTTTTGACGGGCAGGACTTATGTTCTATAAAATAGGAAATTTCCGGGAAATTTTGACATTAAAAAAATTAAATAGTTCAACAGGTCGCAGAGTTTAATGCTTTAAAACACGTATAGCTAATAAGATAAACTAATACACAAAACTTATTCTGTCAAAAAATCTTGAAAAACAAAAAAGTTATGAGCATTTCAACTTCAAAAGTTTACTCAGAAATTCAAAACTATAACCAAATACTGAGAAAGTCCATTTGGGACCACCCTGTTCTCAATGAAATAGTTGAAATAGGGTTGAAATTTTTTGGCTCCCGAGGTTCACTAGTATTTACTTTCACATGAATAAAAAAATTTTAAAATCGGAGAACATAAAAAAAAATAGTTTTGGCCGCCTTCTCAAAATATGAACCAGTGTGCGTGGTAGGCATTGTTTAGAGGACGATCGATTAATCATCAAAAAGCTGAAAAATAAAGGTCAAAGCCAGCGGCAAATAGCAAAATCTATTGGGAGGTTCCAGAATTTTGTTTATAATGCTTTGCTTGCTTCAAAATAACACTTGGTAAAGGGTAGACCAAAAAAGACTACTAAAAAAGTAGATAAACATATAAAACTGGTATCTAGTCGTGACCCTTTAAGTCCGGGTGAGGTCATTAGAACAGAATTGGGACTTGAAATTTCTGCTAGAACTGTAAGAAGACGGCTAGTAGAACAAAATCTATTCGCGGGATCCTCAAGGAAAGAGCCAAGGCTAACAAATAGACATCGTCGAAATCGACTAATATTCGCAAAAGCTCATAAGGATTGGGATGGACCAGTTCATGGAAAAAAGTGGAGCAATGTGCTTTGATCGGTCGAATCAAAAACCAATGTTATTGGAAACGATGGTAAAACATGGGAAACTCAGAATTGAACCCACTTTGCACTGCTAACACATTTAATCATGGAAGAGGAAATATAATAGGGGGGAATTGGGTTTCCTAGCATGGTGTTGGGCCATTACTTTGGAGAAAAAGGAACATGGACCAACATATGTCCGTTGAAATCCTAAGTGAAATAATGTTGCCATAAGCAGCGTGGAAAATGCCACTTAAGTGGCAGTTCCAACCATTTAACGACCCGTAACATAATTCAGTTCTCGCAAAATTGGTTTTTAGATGATGAAGTTGATTTAATGACTTGTCCTGCGGAATCCACAATCTATAAAGAATTTATAGAATATTGTTAAGGAAAGAATTGCAAAAATAAATTTGACGTGACTTAGTGGATTCCATGTTAAAACGTTGTAAGGCTGTGAGCAACTACTATGATAAAAGTAAATTTTTTTTACCGTTTTTGCCATTTCCAAATGACCCTATTTTATTGCCCATTAAAAATATACATTGTAATAAATAGATTTAAATAAACTTTTAATTTTTTTTATTATTCAATTTAGCGAATTTGTTTAAGTTTTTGTTAAAGTAATAGCAACGAATTTGGCAAAGAATAAAATAACAAATTTTAAACTAAATACAATTGTTTTACATTATGTATATATATTTTTTGATATTATATAAACTTGAAATAAGTGCCCATATTATTTCGTCCATAGCTGTGTCTATTTAACATTGTTTATTAACAATTTATTAAAGATTAACGGCCTTATTTAAAAAAAATTAATCAGGTTTATACATGGTTTATGAAACGAATTTTCTATGAAAATTTGTTTGATAAACCTTATAAAAACCATTTTTTTATAACTAAGAGTGTTAGTTTATAAAAAATGGTTACAATTTTTTGCATAATTTAAATTTTTAAATGCTATAAGGTAACTGACGAAAATAAGATGCAAACGATGGAACATAATATTAACTCTGTTTTTTTAATTTTTTGGGCCAAACCATATCCAACTTAAGGAATCTTTTTGTTAAGTTCTATGAAACTATCATTTGCTCAAGCAAAGTGCGAAACTGATCGCACATTCCGTACGAAATCAGCTGTCTTGATTTTTTAGGAGAGAAGGGAATGTCATTTATTTTCCTCTCTCTCCTAAAAATTCTAGACTTGACGACTAAAACTTTTGTTAACCAGCACTAAAAGAAAGTACCAAAAATAGGAACGATGTTCACCCCTTAAACGTTCGAATTTCGAAAAAATCCTATCCGCTTATTTTCTTTAATGAACAATGATAAGTATTGATTTTTTTGCATCTCTTTTAGTTAAGGAGATATGAGGTTAGCGAATTTACACGTTTTTACCCTTTTTAGTCCCTACACATTTGAGAGTAACAACATTTTTCATCTTATAGGTTCTCAGCCATTCAGGATTGGAGAAGTTTGCGTGGAACCTCCCATACAAAGACTTTATAGATTTTTGTATATCTGGAGAACGGCAAGAGCTGAAGTTTCAAAATCAGGTACAATCATCTTGGTTAGCAATACACAACATCCGACAAAGTGTGGGCGGGATTGGAGAAGTGGGTGTGGCAATAAATAGATTTATTTATCTAAAGAACGGTAAGAGAAAATTCACACCATCTGTCAAAAAGAAAGTTGGGAGTGGATAAGTGGGCGTGGCAACTCCCATACAAATGCATAAGAGATTTCTGTATATCTAGACACATTAACAGCTAAAGTTTCCAACATTTGAACAAATTGCTTGGATACCTATACGCAACATCAGTGAAAAAGTGGGCGGGATTAGATTAATGGGCGTGTCACAAAATAATATTATGTACTAGATTCCTGTATATATAGAGGACGGCAACATTTACAGTTTAGTCAATACTGAACATCAGTAAAAAACAGCGCAGGATTAGATAAATGAGCGTGGCACAAAATAGAGAAACGAAACAGCTACAATTTAAGTACAAAGTATATATATATAAATATATAGTCCCGTTGTTCCTTTTAGGAGCATATTGCCTCACCAACTGACTGCCTTCTGGGTTTGTCTGTGGCAATGCATTTTATTTCACTCCAGGATACACCAGCATCCGCTCCTTCCACCTCCAATAACCTACGCCAGGTGTTTGATGGTCTTCGGCTTCCTTGAGGCGTTCTATACCTTGCCTTGTAATATTATCTGGAGATTTTCGTAGGGCATGTCCCAGCCAGGACCATTTGCGCCGCTTTATTTCCCAATGAATCGGTGTCTGACGAGTTCTTACCCACAAATCACTATCACAAATGATAGTTAGGTAAGAATATACGGCGAATTCTACGAAGGCAACGATTTACAAAAGATTGCATTATGTAATTCACGATTGGATGTATTCCTCGTATCACATGTGTAGAGAAGCACAGTGCCTCTGGACGTAGATGTAGAATGCCAAACCCTTGTTTAGACGTGCTTTTATGTCTTCACTAGAAACACCATTGCAAGAAATAATGCTCCCGAGGTAAGTGAAGGAGGATACTGATTTTATTTCTGTGATGCATCGTTTTTGTTTTGTTTACGTTAATCTTTAACCCGCACTCAGTTGCAACATTGCAAAGTTCCTGTAAATGGTATCAGTAAGAGTATTCAAACATAAAACAAATAGCTTAATAAACAATGCAAAAAAAAATTATTTACTGCCTATTTCACTAAATGCAAAAGAACTCATTCCTTCGCACTACATTTAAAACAAAAATTAATTCCTAAAATGTTGTTTTTGTTTCAAATGTATTTGTGGGAAAAATGCGTTTTTTCGACATATTGAAAAAAAGCTGAGACCCGTAATTAATTAAATCGACTAAGGATTAAAATATGTTAATTTGGCATTTTTATTACAAACAACCCCGAACAAAAAGTCCAAAACCGTTCTTTTTTACAGAATATCCTTAAAAAAAAAGGACATGGATGATCTTTCTTGGCCAAATTGTATATACAGTTGGACGCGCCTTAAAAAAAACCTTTCTTATGATACCCATATTGTAGATGTTGATAAGGAAACAGATTCTCAAACTAACAAAACATGCAAAAATAGACCCTTTTTCAAAATGGTCCAGCTCACGAGAGGTCAAAGCTGGAGCCGAAATATTTTAAATGTCATATATAGGTATATAGATTTTTTGATTATTAATATTACTAAAATAAAAAAAGAATAGTTAAAATAGTGTACTTTAATTTTATATAAAATAGCCTGACCGGAAGTATACGTAGATTTTTTTTGATCGCAAAGCAAACTGGTAATTACAGAAAATTTCCAAAATTGCGATGAAGTTTGCTTGATTGTTAGCCTGTTAAATTGTTATACACCAGCTCACAATCAGCTAATGAGTTAAGAAAGCATGACATAATAGTTTTATTTTTTATTACCTGCTATACTCTAAATTACTAGTTTTAATATTAACAAAGTTTGGAAAGGGTCTTTCATTAAGAAGGGTGTGAAGTTAAATACGCCAGTTAAATACGTCCCACATATATTTTAAATACGTTCCACACGCTGTTAAACGAATTGGTAAAGCAAACAACTTTTCTTTTGTTAAACAATAAACAATATAATTATTAAAATTAAAAACAAGAACATTTTTTCAATAAAAAACAAACTGAAATTTTTATTAAAAAAATATTTTTTTTCATTAAAAAAGGAATTTTCATAGAAATTCACATTATAAAAGGGACAAATATAGGTTGATCCAATCGGTTTTTCGAGAAGACATGAATCGGGGTAGCGGAAGACTGGAAGTAGCCTAGGGCTAGTAGATTCCAGGACTATAAGTTCTACGTCCAGATTCAGCCCGATATCGGAGATATATAATTTTGAAAATTTGTGTTTTTCATTGACTTAGTATGAAAAATATGGTCATTTTCAAGTCCAAAAAATAGGTATTTCGAGAAGACATGAATCGGGGTAGCGGAAGACTGGAAGTAGCCTAGGGCTAGTAGATTCCAGGACTATAAGTTCTACGTCCAGATTCAGCCCGATATCGGAGATATATAATTTTGAAAATTTGTGTTTTTCATTGACTTAGTATGAAAAATATGGTCATTTTCAAGTCCAAAAAGTAGGTATTTCGAGAAGACATGAATCGGGGTAGCGGAAGACTGGAAGTAGCCTAGGGCTAGTAGATTCCAGGACTATAAGTTCTACGTCCAGATTCAGCCCGATATCGGAGATATATAATTTTGAAAATTTGTGTTTTTCATTGACTTAGTATGAAAAATATGGTCATTTTCAAGTCCAAAAAATAGGTATTTCGAGAAGACATGAATCGGGGTAGCGGAAGACTGGAAGTAGCCTAGGGCTAGTAGATTCCAGGACTATAAGTTCTACGTCCAGATTCAGCCCGATATCGGAGATATATAATTTTGAAAATTTGTGTTTTTCATTGACTTAGTATGAAAAATATGGTCATTTTCAAGTCCAAAAAGTAGGTATTTCGAGAAGACATGAATCGGGGTAGCGGAAGACTGGAAGTAGCCTAGGGCTAGTAGATTCCAGGACTATAAGTTCTACGTCCAGATTCAGCCCGATATCGGAGATATATAATTTTGAAAATTTGTGTTTTTCATTGACTTAGTATGAAAAATATGGTCATTTTCAAGTCCAAAAAATAGGTATTTCGAGAAGACATGAATCGGGGTAGCGGAAGACTGGAAGTAGCCTAGGGCTAGTAGATTCCAGGACTATAAGTTCTACGTCCAGATTCAGCCCGATATCGGAGATATATAATTTGGAAAATTTGTGTTTTTCATTGACTTAGTATGAAAAATATGGTCATTTTCAAGTCCAAAAAGTAGGTATTTCGAGAAGACATGAATCGGGGTAGCGGAACACTGGAAGTAGCCTAGGGCTAGTAAATTATAGTAAATTATATTAATAACTGAAGTTTGTAATACCCAGGGCTTGGATTTTCATGCAAATGCATATTTGCAGTCGGTAATCCAAAATAAATTAAAGCAGTTATTTTTCCATACCAAAGGAATGCAAATATATGCACTTATAACAAAAAATGCAAAAACAATTCGATGACATTTTCCAGCAAATCCTTTGGTATGGAAAAATAACTGCTTTAATTTATTTTGGATTACCGACTGCAAATATGCATTTGCATGAAAATCCAAGCCCTGGGTATTACAAACTTCAGTTATTAATATAATTTACTATAATTTACTAGCCCTAGGCTACTTCCAGTCTTCCGCTACCCCGATTCATGTCTTCTCGAAATACCTATTTTTTGGACTTGAAAATGACCATATTTTTTATACTAAGTCAATGAAAAACACAAATTTTCAAAATTATATATCTCCGATATCGGGCTGAATCTGGACGTAGAACTTATAGTCCTGGAATCTACTAGCCCTAGGCTACTTCCAGTCTTCCGCTACCCCGATTCATGTCTTCTCGAAATATGTACCTATTTTTTGGACTTGAAAATGACCATATTTTTCATACTAAGTCAATGAAAAACACAAATTTTCAAAATTATATATCTCCGATATCGGGCTGAATCTGTACGTAGAACTTATAGTCCTGGAATCTACTAGCCCTAGGCTACTTCCAGTCTTCCGCTACCCCGATTCATGTCTTCTCGAAATACCTATTTTTTGGACTTGAAAATGACCATATTTTTCATACTAAGTCAATGAAAAACATAAATTTTGAAAATTATATATCTCCGATATCAGGCTGAATCTGGACGTAGAACTTATAGTCCTGGAATCTACTAGCCCTAGGCTACTTCCAGTCTTCCGCAACCCCGATTCATGTCTTCTCGAAATACCTATTTTTTGGACTTGAAAATGACCATATTTTTCATACTAAGTCAATGAAAAACACAAATTTTCAAAATTATATATCTTCGATATCGGGCTGAATCTGGACGTAGAACTTATAGTCCTGGAATCTACTAGCCCTAGGCTACTTCCAGTCTTCCGCTACCCCGATTCATGTCTTCTCGAAATACCTATTTTTTGGACTTGAAAATGACCATATTTTTCATACTAAGTCAATGAAAAACACAAATTTTGAAAATTATATATCTCCGATATCGGGCTGAATCTGGACGTAGAACTTATAGTCCTGGAATCTACTAGCCCTAGGCTACTTCCAGTCTTCCGCAACCCCGATTCATGTCTTCTCGAAATACCTATTTTTTGGACTTGAAAATGACCATATTTTTCATACTAAGTCAATGAAAAACACAAATTTTCAAAATTATATATCTTCGATATCGGGCTGAATCTGGACGTAGAACTTATAGTCCTGGAATCTACTAGCCCTAGGCTACTTCCAGTCTTCCGCTACCCCGATTCATGTCTTCTCGAAATACCTATTTTTTGGACTTGAAAATGACCATATTTTTCATACTAAGTCAATGAAAAACACAAATTTTGAAAATTATATATCTCCGATATCGGGCTGAATCTGGACGTAGAACTTATAGTCCTGGAATCTACTAGCCCTAGGCTACTTCCAGTCTTCCGCTACCGCGATTCATGTCTTCTCGAAATAGCGATTGGATCAACCTATATTTGTCCCTTTTATAATGTGAATTTCTATGAAAATTACTTTTTTAATGAAAAAAAATATTTTTTTAATAAAAATTTCAGTTTGTTTTTTATTGAAAAAATGTTTTTGTTTTTAATTTTAATAATTATATGGTTTTTTGTTTAACAAAAGAAAATTTGTTTGCTTTGCCAATTCGTTTAACAGCATGTGGAACGGATTTAAAATAAATGTGGGACGTATTTAACTGGCGTATTTAACTTCACACCCTTTTCATTAAGTACTTCCTATATTTAAATTGAAATTAAATAAAGTTATATGCGATATTATATAAATTTTTTATTAGTTAAAAGTAGAATATAACATCATGTAAATGTCCGCGCGCATCCGATTTTTCATGACTCTGGCGCATTATTCAGGTCACTATGCTTTGTGGGTTGTTCGAATAAACATGCGAGTTAATAAAACTCCACAAGAAAAAGTCTGACGGTCACATCTCCTCCAAGTGGGATTGCGCTCAAATTGCTCTCGCGGAATGTCCAATGTGACATGTGCTGTTTGGCAATTAACGCCGTCCTATTGAAACCACATGCAGTTGGTGTCCATATCATTCAATTCAGGCCAAGAAAAGTTAGTAATCATCCGACAACTTCGTCCTCAAAGAAATATGTAAACAATAACTTTTTCTTGACGTCTTGGATCTCATGTGGATGGATATCGTCCTAAATTCGAGAAATGGGCTTAACCGCTTTAAGATGATTTTTCGTGGACAATAAGGGTCAGTTAAAAATTATTAAAAATTTTATTATTTGCTCGTGTTGTTGATCGATATATGCGAATAAGGTGATTTGGCAAATACGACTGAATAAAAAACAAGTGAGACTGATATATATGCAGCCATGGTTTTTTTGCTCAAATCTCATCCATTTGTGGACCGATCTGGTTGAATTTTAATAGCAAAAAATTCCGGACTCAATGTGATATAAATATATGTATATCGTCCACTCATTATTGGTTTGGCGTATATGCCAAAAAGTCGTAATGGAAAAAAACGACAAGGTAGATTACATGTAGTTTTCTGAAAATATACTAGATAGATTTTTTTGTATTTTTACCACTGCTTCTGGTTTAAGTTTTGCAAAAAAATTGTAAATTTTCGTGAAGTTCACGAACGAACTTAAAACTGAACTAAATTTATTTCTAAAAAGTAGCTTTTTCTGCTGTGTATTGAGTTGCTGACCTTTTATTTAGCTTTTGGGTAAAATTTTTTTTTTGCTGCCATATTATTATGATTTCGCTTGAACGACTTATTTTTCACGGCAATGAAACAAAATATGTTTTTTACGTTTTTTAAATGTTTCAGCATTCGCTAAACAGCGTCGAATAGAGCAAAACAATACTTAATAAACTTTAAAATAGTTGATATGAAGCAAAATAAATGCTTAAAATCTCAAAAACCATAAATAATTTCGTGAAATAGGTTTTGGATTCAGAAAGGGGGTATTCAAAATATATATACCCCATACCTAACTCAATTTTTTTTTAATGGTCGGTAGGTCAAATCAATAATGTGCTGGCGATGTAACAACCTAGTTCCCATCATATCTGGAGTCTTCTCGGAAAACCCAATTCAACGGACACACCGACATCGTTAAATGAACTTCGTTACTAAATATATATATATATTTTACAGGGTCTTACATCAATATTGTAGAAAATGCAAACGGAATGACTATTATATATAGCCTTTCCACCTGTCGTGAAGGGTATACTGACAGCCAATTCGACAGATGTAGCTTTAACAATATGACGAAGCCCCTTTTGAAAGAGCCTTTGTATGTGCATGAAGTACTTATAAATTTGTTTATAACATTGTTTGTTTAACATTGCTATATTTATCGTTAACTGATTATCTAATCAAAAAATTAGTCTTGTGACATTTGTGCTGAAAAACTGGCGATAGCACTACAATCCGCCAAAAATAAAATACAATATGAATATGTATAAATAAACAAATAAAATATATGAACTTTATCGATTTAATACAACTATTTATATTTAATGTTAAGAAAAGTTTTTGTTTGTTTAATGTTAAGGCAACATAGAGAGGAGAAAACTTTTGAAATTATCTTTTTATAGAAATATTTTGTGTTGTTTTTAGTATAATTTTTCAACAGAAAGACGAAAACAAAAAATAAACAATTATGAAACGTTTTTATTTTTTAAATTAATGCAAATGTTACATGCTAAAGTAACAAGACTTGAAAACAATAATAATAAATAAAGTTTTAGCCTGACCTCATAAATACAGTGTTTCAACACTAAAATAAAAAGCATAATTAACTCCACAACTTTTCTGTATACAATTCCTTGAGGGCTTCATTGCATATGATGATAACTTTATTCACTGTACAATAGATGCGGAATTTGTACATTGTTTTTAATTGTGATGCTTTTTCAACGCATTTGTTGTTAGTGATGCTTTGCAATACTACTTTTTTGAAGTAAGTCTTAACCTTAACGTTGTATAAGATTTTGAATAAAAGCGCTACACTTTTATTTAACTTCTTTGCCATACTATGTATATTGAATATGTTCCATATGACCCACGGATAGAAATCATGGTACAATGGTACGTTTTTGAAAATTTTCAAGATCTGGTCGCACTGGTGGCAACATTAATTTTGTTTTCTTTATTTTTTGTGTATTTTTTCTTCTTCTTTTTCTTCTAAAAAAAAAAAAAAAAAAAAAAAAAAAAAAAAAAAAAAAAAAAAAAAAAAAACCCGTGCCCCCCTCCCTAATATAAAGTCCGGTTTCGAAAATAAAATTGTTTGCCAACCGTACGGGTCACCTTTTTAATTTTTTGTTTATATGATTGGCATCTATAGTCGGATCTAAGAGTATGAAAAATCAAAGTTTTTGTCTCGAGAAGATCAATGTTTTGCTCTAAAAGCAGTAAGTATCCCGTTCTAGTATTTACCATCAGAGCTCGGTTTATACCTACTTAATTTACCACCTTAATGTCAGAAAATTAAGTCTCGCAGAAAATCATTCAACTTTTGCTAATGAAATAATTTACCTTAGGCCACGTATTAAGCTCACTCTTACAAAACCCTTTAGTACGCGTGAAACAGTTACGAATAATGCTATTGTAATAACATTTTATCTGCCTCAGTTTTATAAGACTAGAAAGTACACTTTAAAATTTCGTGGAGATCGGTTCATCATTTACCATAGGCCTCATATAAAGCACACTCGGAAAACACTTTAGTACGCCTAAAGCTGTAACGAATAACGCTGTAATAATATAATTTTATCTGTTACAGTTTTATAAGACTAGAAATTTCGTGAAGATCGGGCCATAATTAACAATAAGTCACATATAAAGCAGACTCTTGTAAGTCATTTAAATACGCCTGAAACGGTAGCAAGTATACTAATATGGTAAAATTTGGTCCAATTTAGCTTTATGTGTCCAGAAATAACACCATGCAATTATGTAATAATCGGTTAATAATTTATCGTAGGTCCAAAAATAAAAAATAACTACAGAATTTTGTGATAATTTATCCATAATTTACCATGGGTCCAATATAAATTCCCCTCCTGAAAATCATTTAAGTAAGAATCATGATATAGACTAGAAAAAAGTGACTAGAAATAACTTTCTGATGGTCGGCCAATAATTTCACACATGTCTAAACCGCAACCAATACTAACGTCAGTTTTTATAGATCTTATAAAGCCCATTTCTAAAATTTTCTACCTGTTGGTGGATTGTATAAATGATTCGGCACAGCCGAATAGCAGTCTTGACTTGTGTTAATTCTGTTTGTATAAAAAAAATGTTTCTGCTGGAATTATCGAATTTTTTCATTAGCAAAAGTTTGATGATTTTTTTTTTAAGAGCTTTAATTTTCTGACATTAGAAACAGAGATCTATTAGATAAATACTAGAACGGAATACTTAGGGTCAATAGCTTTTAGAGCACAACATTGGTCTTATGTATTATATCATATTTTAAGATCCGACTGTAAATGCCAGAAATAAAAAAATTTTAAAAGGCGACCCCTACGTTCGGCAACAACATTTTTTTCGACTGCAAAATTACTTTATATTAGGCGATGCACGGCGCAGTTTTCTTGCTTGCAAGGTAATACGCTCTAATGTGTACTCTTTGCAAAATATCCATAACAGGTGATCTTGCTCATATCAAAATATATTATTTACAGTCTAAAGTATCACAGATGAAAAAAATATATGAATCTGAATTTCCTATGCTGATCCCGTGAAGCTTAACGCTTGTCTGCAGTAGACCAGTCTCTGGCGGGAATCGAAACCGCAACCCCGGCACTATCTATCTCACTACCAGCCAACCTACCGGGTCACCCAGGAAAATGCAACAGGAATTCTATCTACTCCACATTCATCGGCCAATGTCGAACTAAATAGAGTACACGATTCTACTGTTTCCAATTGGATACAATCAAAAGATTTATTGAAGTTAACAAATTAGTGTAGCCTCTATTTTTAAATAACATTATATTTATTACAGTAGTTTTGACTTAACTGCCTTTTGTTTAAGTGCACATTTGACTTAACTGCACAAAATTAATATTTTTTGTCATTATTCTTTCAAATCCCATACAAATTCCTTTTTTAAGTGCGCTTTCTAAACCTGCACATTTAAGATAAATGCACAAAATTTTTGGCATTTTAAAATAATTTTCATACAAAAAATCAAAGATAGCTGCACTTTGACTCTTAACTGCCCAAAATACATATTTTCTGTAAATATTCTTCAAAATCCTTGTTTACGTGCATTTTCTTTACCTGCACATTTATCATATTTTTGAGCAGCTTTAAAATATTTTCATATAAAACATCAAACTTAGCTGCACACATGAAAAAAATAAAATGGCCACTTTTTCACAAAAATATCAAATTTAAGCTGTTTTTATAAACATAAATCGCAAACAAGCCAGGTTGGCATCATTATAATTCATTTATTTTGTTTGCCTACATTCTTGCAGCAAGATTACCACGATTATATGAAAGGAATATAAGAAATTTTTATTTTTGTGAGTTCTCATTGTTTTTGTTAATGTTCCTTTTATATAAAATATACATACATATGTTTATAAAATAATTTTTTATTTGAAATAAAATTTTAATAAAACATTATTTTTTAACAAATTTTTTAATAAAAACGTTTATTATTCTTCTCTTAAACACTTTACTTTAGCTGCAATTTTATGCAGGTAACTACAATTGCATACCTGCATATTAAGGCAGGTAAATACATTTAAGATAACTGCATTTTTGATTTAGCTGCACAAAAAGTCGTGCAAAGAAGATTGTGCAGCTAAGTCAAAATTACTGCTATTATTATTTTATAATTTTTTCTTTTAATATGTAACTGATCACTATAACTGCAATGAATAATGTATGTAAATTTATGTATGTATGTAATATTTATTGAACTTGTACATTTTATACGAATATTTGTTAAGTTTTGTTCTTAATAAATATTTAAAAATGGTACGTCATTGTCTAAAAGGTACATTTCGTAGTTAAAACAAAATTGTAAGCCATTTTTAATCATTTTAATCTTTCTACGTTATACTTAAAGTATGTTCAGTCTTAACAAATATTTGACGAAATAATCCAAAAATCGTGACCAGTAAATTGATCAAACTTTAGCTTTATTTGTAACAATTTCTATTGATTTACTCAATGGCTTTAAAGTTTTAGAAATCGGTGATGACAGGATTATTTGGCTGATGAAATTTAATTCTAAATTACATTTTTAACTTTTAATTACATGTTTGCGATTTTTATAAATAACCGCGTATTTTAAATTGTGTAAGTTTGAAATAGTTTGTTTTATTTTTCCACATTTTAGAAACGTTTTTCCAGCTAGCAACTGTACTTCATTTGTATTGTGAAATCAGGCAACGCCGCTGATGTTAAAATATAAAACGAAAAATAAATTTTGTATATTTTAACATGGGCGGCGTTGCCTAATTTTTCTGCTGGCAACGCAACTTAAGTTCTGTTGCCATCCGTAATCGACCCATTAATGAACCCAACCAAGGCGAATTCAACTACAGGTGGTGTCGATACTACAACAATCCAAAAACAACAGAAACAACATAGGGTTTTTTGCATTGCATTGTTAGTGTTTACTGTCCAAAATGTCAACCATTCCTAACAAATCAAAACAAAGTAGCTCGAACTGTCAAAATCAGATGTCGTTTCGACACCACCTGTAGTTGAATTCGCCTTGAACCCAACTGAACAGAAATGTCAACGCAGTTGGACATTCTCAGCTGTCAAACCATAGTTATTTATATGGAAAGTTCCCATGCATATTAACGTAGATGGCTTAAAACCCTTATTACAACGAATAGCTTTTCATTGTATAAAATACTTACCTATAACAGATATACATTTTTCATTAATAATGCCACTGGGTAAAAGATGAAAATCAAATTCAGTTCCATTAGCAACCACAGTGTGACCGGCATTATTGCCACCCTAAAAATAGAGAAACAAAAAATTTTTACAATTAGTTCAAAAGTAATTTATAAATTTTATATTTTTAAAGTAGCTTATGTGTGTTGTTTTTCTTTTTTATTAAATCATTGGCAAATAATCAAAAAAAAATTTAGAAAATTGTTTTTATATATTTTCATGCTAACCCCCTTTTTTATACATATTAATTTTGTTTATATATGAACACATAACTACATACTTGTATACCTGAACTATTAAAAAATACATATGGATGAATATACATACATATGTATGTATATATATTTAACATTTTGGATTTTATACAAACAAAAACTTTAACGTTTATATATTAAATACTGAATACAAATTTTAAAATTTGAATTTTTTTTGGAAATTTTGAGCGTTTATTGTGAAACATTGGTACAATATTAATTAATTCAAGTATTAGTTTCGCGCCAAAAGAATTGCTCATTGTTTGAGACCAATTTCGGATATACTGTTCTTTTGTAAAAAATTAAGATTTTCAAATCTGAATTTCTGAAATTGTTTCAGATACCCCATTAACAGAATCATCTTTAGACCTCTATTCTCCCTCATTTTATATAGTGCGATACCACACTATATAATTATCAATATATAATATATTATCAATATATAATTTTTCTTAATTTTATTTATGAATTTTCAATATTATTTTAGATATACATATGTATCTCTGCCATGGCCCTATATAGGAGAACTTGTGCCACCATTTATATAGTGTGTTATGTGTACCAATTAGGGAGATCGATTATTCGACTTTTTTCAATAACCGGTTTTCGAATATTACGAATAGTTGCTATTTTAAAAAACCCGGTTTTCGGTTAAGCAATTTTTAAATAACCGGTTAACCGGGTTTAATTCGAATACTTAAAAACACAAAAATCAAATAAGTTTTTAAATAAAACGTTTATTTAAATAAAAAAAAAAAAACAATTTGCAAAGGTAAGGAACCAACAAAATACATAGATATGACTTAGATCAGACCTAACAAATATTTGACGATAAAATCGAAGAAAAGTGGGACCAGTAAATTGATCAAACTTTAGCTAAATTTTCAACAACTTTTTATTGATTTACTAAACTTTATTTTTAAGAAGATATTTGTATAATGTAATTTAGAAACTGTTGAATGATATTTGATCTAGAGAAACGTTTTGCAAAAGCAAATAAATTATAGGAATTTTATAAAGTTATTTAGAAACTGTTGAATGATATTTGATCTAGAGAAACGTTTTGCAAAAGCAAATAAATTATAGGAATTTTATAAAGTTATTATTTGAAATATTCTCTCAAATTTATTTTGAATGAGTTTTAATTTGTTGGTTATTAAGCTATCTATATAAATCAACCATATTTTTCAAAAGTTGCAAACAAAACCTCTTAGCCAGAATTATCTATTTCAAATTATTTTCTTTCAGCATAATAGAAACGAATATTGAACTGAACATTTTTTTGTGTAAAATATTTGTCAATTCGTCGATTTAAATATAAAACATTCCATGACATTGTTTGATTTCTTAAATTTTGTTTTTTAGTTCTTGGTGTTTAAATAAATAAAACTGATTCCGCCATAATGTTGTAGTTTTCAGCATGAAGAGATGCTAGAACTACTTAAGAGTTTTTAGTGCCTTAACGGGCATTTCGTCCTCGGCAACACAACGGGCTAATATTTTACCCAATGATTAATTTTTTGCAGCTTATTTTAGTAAAGTATTATTTGTCGTCTTCTTAGAACTACTTCGAACGGAGTTAAGTTTCATTTGGATCACATTAATGTCAAGCATGTATACTAATTAAAGGTGATTAAAAAGTCGTGACAAGGAAGAACCTTTGTAACTTATCATTTTAGTGCACTTCAGGCAACTATCTTTGTCTTTTTAATCGCGTTCGAAAAATATCTAGAGATAACCTTTATATAAAAATATATTTAATATTAAGAGTACTCTCGCACAAATTGCTATTTACTTTTTAACTGAACACGTTTTTGTAGTATTTTGTATTGTTTTTGGTTGTTCTTACAAGAATACACGTTTTTATAACCGATTTGTATTTCCAGTGTTCATACTGTTGTTTGACCTTTGTTATTTTTTTTTGACATTCTTCATAAAAAGTTTGAGTTAGGCCAATATTCAATTAGAAAATACTTAAATTACGGGTACATCTACAACAAGAGTAAGGAAAATATATATAAATTACACATTACTAAAATAACCGGTTTATTATACCAAAATAACCGGTTTATTCGATATTCAAAAAATGAGCATTTTAAAATAACCGACTTTGGCAAAGCTAAAATAACTGGTTAAAACCGGTCGAATAATAACCGTTCGATCTCCCTACCAATCCCTTTTTTTCAAAAATGGTCACTAATCCTCTCCAAAAATTTTTGTAAAAATGTTTTTAAAATCTGATTTCTGAAATTCCAAAAATATTTCAGATATTCCACTATCAGAATCGTCTTTAGAACTCCCTTCTCCTCCATTTCTCCATATTGTGGTTCACAAAATATTCCATTTAGAGTAATTTTAAAACAGAAATGAAGCTAAATACTACACATATCGCTCACTAAATCATAAACAGTCACAACTCAGAATTCACAAATGTTCAGGAGGCAAAAAAAAAAAAAAAAGGTTTTAAAACATGGTTGTAATTTTTGCCCGCCCAGAGTTAATTTTTGACTAACAATAGAGTCGGAGTCAGAAATTGCTTTTATGTCTCATATTGGTCTAAGCCTTTGTTTTATTGTATGTAGATCGCTCTACATATGTTTTAAATTTCAACAAAATTGGTTAAATATTTTCGTATAGGCAGTAATTCTCCCTTTGTCCCCCTCTTGGTCCTAGTTTTAAAAAATAAAAAGACTGTATTTCCAACTGAAATTTAACTCATAGAATAAATTCGAAAAATAAAAAATGTTGAATATAATAAAGTTGCTTATGAAAAAGAAATAATTCTCAATATCTTTTTGTTAAAATAGTTGAGTTAAATACATTTAATTTATAAAGTATCACTATCCAGTGTGACACAAAGAATGCTGACGAAGGCCGTAGCGGGCTAGAAAATGCATTACATTCTGCTGGTGTCTAATAATTGTAAATTTTTCTGTACATAAATATACTTCATTGCTATCCAACGGAAAGCTAAGGTAAAATTTAACAAGAAAATACAATATAATAGTCTGATAGTGTATAAATTCATTCCTAAAAAAATTTAAGGAATAGAGCTATTACAAAAAGCTTTATAAAAATACATAACTGAAATTTAACTCATAGAATAACTTCGAAAAATAAAAAATGTTGAATATAATAAAGTTGCTTATGAAAAAGAAATAATTCCCAATATCTAGTTCTTCAGTATATTTAAAATAACTTACTCACAATAAAATTTAAAAACTCAATTTTGCAGCCTCATTTCCAAACAGCAAATATAATAAAAAAAGGTTGCCGGAACAAATTACCAACACCGTAAAATATTTTTGAAACAGAGATAAGTATTGTAAAAAAAAAGGCAAAAATTCATAATGATAAACTTTCTGATTTAAAATTTTTATTCAATTTTATTTCTGAAGCAGACAAAAATTATTATATAACCCAAATAAAATAAGATACTGATTTTTGTATTATCGTTTGTGAATTTATAATAACTTTGTAAAGTTTTATTTTTTGTTTTTCGTTAATAAATAAATAAATTTTTTACGAAAAATTTTGGTGTGTTTTACTGCTTTCTTAATGATACTTTGCCCTATGTGTATGTATTTGCAAGGAAATATGCTTAAGGTGGCGTATAGAGCAAACATGATTTTTATTACCGTTATAAAATATCCCGTTATAGATGCGATCGGGAGATAAAAATGTTTCCTCAGAATCTTTTTTTTCAAAAAAATATATGGTTTGAAAATCACAAAATTCTATCGAGTAGTTTTTTTAAAAAAATATGTTAAAATTCAACATCGATTTTCTCAAAATGCATTTTTGGCACATAGAGCACTTAAACCCCCGGGCGACGATATATGAATACATTTTTAATTCATTCAAATTCATATACATACACATATACAAACACGCACATATGTATACATATACACATGCATATATATACATATATATACACACATATACTCACACATATACAGTGTTGGAAAAAATAATAGGGACACTCTAATTTTTCAATATATTCTTACTTTTTTATTTACTATTTCATAAATATTAAAACGTATATACATAAAATTAAATAACTTCAAATATTTTAACTTATAAAGCAAAAATAAGGAACTAGTTCTGCCAAAAAATAGATTTTTTTAAAAAAGGCCTGGAAAAAATAATAGGGACACTTAATGTTTTGGAAAAAATATTTATTTTTTTTAACATTACCATCATTTCCAAATACTTTTTCAATACTTGGTTGAAGATCCTTTCATTTTTATAACCTCCTGACAACGGCGATTCATAGATCCCACAAGATTCGCACATAACTCGGGCGGAATTGAGTACCAGGTTTCGTTAATTTTTTCCCACAACTCTTGTTTATTTTTAGATTTAAAGCTACCAATTTTATTTTTGAGGACTCCCCAGAGATGCTCAATGAGGTTTAAGTCCGGTGATTGAGACGGCCACTCCATTACAAGCACCTCATTCTGCTGAAACCACGTTTTGACGCTTCTAGCGGAATGCTTGGGATCATTATCCGGCATGAATTTCCATTTTAGTGGCATTTCATCCTCAGCAAATGGAAGCATTTTATTCTGGAGAACGGCTATATAGTCAGCAGCATTCATTTTTCCCTGAATCCAAACTATTGGACCAACTCCAGAGGCCGAAAAACATCCCCATAGCATTATAGAACCACCACCGTGTTTGAGGGTTTTTTTGGTATATTTTGGATCAAATGCAGCATTTGCAGGACGACGTACAAATGATTTTCCGTCAGATCCAAATAAATTGACTTTTGTTTCGTCTGACCATAGTACGTTGTTCCAGTTTTTACGGCACAGGTGTCGCCTGGCAAATTCCAACCTTTTTTGTATGTTTTTCTTGCTCAACAGTGGTACTCTTCTTGGACTGCGTCCCATTAATCCGACTTCCTGCAGCCTATTTCTTATTGTTCGACTTGTCACTGAAGCACACAATTCATTTTTAAGAATACTTGATGACATAAAGGGGTTATTTTTGGAAAGTCGAACTAAACGTTGGTCAAAACGCGCTGACGTTTTACGCTTTCTACCTCTAGTTTCATGACTTTTTTTCGAATGAATGGCATTGAATACTTTAATTTTGGAACACTTCATTATCTGTGCAATTTTTCTAATTGATAACCCGTCCGAATTTAATTTAAGAATTACATTTTTTTCAGATTCAGTTAAATAAACACCACGACCCCTTTTGAAATTTATTTACCGAAGACATAAATCATAAACACGAAACCAATAAGATTAAATTAATCACATAAACTTTGCTTTACTGATTTTTAATATGTTTATGTTAAAAATAATAATTTTTTTTTGACTAATTGTAATTTCTTGTAGTGCGTCGCTTTTAATTTTTCCAATTGAAATTACAACTTTACTGATTTTTTTTTGCAAATAAATATAAAATAAAAGCGCAAAAGAGAAAAAATAAACAAATAATGAAATTCCGTTATTTTAGGAACAGTTAAATAGCGGGACCCCCAAAAAAAACTTAATTCAAAGAAACTGTTTGCATCTGTTTGTGAAAGTAAGGATCGTCCCTAGTATTTTTTCCAACACTGTATATATATACCCTGAAGGAGTTTAAGGCCCGTTTTCACGACTTACCGATAGCAAAAGGACGGATTTTATGAATGAACCTTCCTTTAACTTATCGCTCACTTAAGTCTAAAATAAATTTGTAAATATGGAACATTTTATATACGGTCGATAAAATCCTACCTTTAGCTATCGGTAAGTCGTGAAAACGAGCCTAAGAGTCATTGTCAAAATGCCACTAGTACAAGAGGTACTCGTGCTAACGGAGTTAAGAGTGCTTGATGCAGTACAAGGGCACCACTTGTAGACTGATGGACTTTTTGTGTAACAAAACTAAAATTCGGGTACATATTGGTATTTTGATACTGTTTCATAAATTTGATTTCAAATCATTTATTTATGCCATTTTTATTATAAAAAAATTTCAAAATACAAAATGCTAATTTTTTCTTTAGACACGAACTAGTAGCAAATTGGTTCTTAAGCAACTAATGTGGTCCTAGTATACTACTTCATGTTTAGAGCCAATAGTACTAGTGATTGTCCAAGCACACTCAATGCTAATTTGAGCATTAAGATGGTATAGAAAAGTTTATAGTTGAGAACTAGTACTGTATATTATTTAACTAGTTTGGTACTAGTTCGGTACTAGTTCAATCTCCGGTAGGGTATATATAAATACATACATACACACATATGCGTGAATGTACATGTACATGTATACATGAATAAGTAATAAAATGTTCTCCAAAAAAAAAAAAAAAAAATATGCAGAATTAATATACATATTTACATTAGAGCGACTCACCAAAAAAAGTACTCGATGTACCCCCCTAAAAATGAAACTTGGACTTTTTTAAGATGACATTTAAAATATTTCGGCTCCAGCTTTGACCACTCGTGAGCTGGACCATTTTGAAAAAGGGTCTATTTTTGCATTTTTTTTTTTTGTAATTTGAGAATCTGTTTCCTTACCAACATATACAATATGGGTATCATAAAAAAATCAATTCTTTTTTTCCTTCATCCATACATGATCTAGAAACTAAGTCCGCTATAATGTTAGAGTTACCACAAAAATGCATTTATATATATTCCAGAGCACCGTGTAAAATGCTTCTAATTTGCAAAAATCTAAATTATTTACATACACAGATGATGTACTTGGCAAAAGAAAAATTTTGATATCCATATTCATTATGAAATAAACAGGTGGCATTACTACGCCAGATGACGATTTTTTGCTCTTGCATTGTTTGTCTAGTCTTATGTCAAATTTTTGTTTATGTTTACAAAAAGTCCACGTTTTGTGCTGTGATTATTGTATTGTATTAAAGTTTTTGATTATTTTAATTAAAATTAAATAAGATAGTAACCATTGTGAAATAAATATTGGCTAAAAATTAATTTATCTCATTGCGTTCGGCGGCAAAATTTGATTTTAGTTGAATATAATTTTGGACGTATACGAAGACTTATTTTTCATTTTTGTTGTAATGTTGTATTTGTTGCCGTAGCGCTGCCACCTACTTATTCCACCATGCCCATATTGCCCTACTTAAAACGAAGGGTTACCACCCCATTGCATTTTTGTCAAAACGCGAACAAGCACGAATTTCAAAAAAAGCTGAGACCCGTATTTAATTAAATCGACTAAAGATTAAAATATGTTAATTTGGCATTTTTATTACACACAACCCCGAACAAAAAACTCAACAATCGTTCTTTTTTACAGAATATCCTTTAAAATAGGACATGGATGGTCGTCCTTGGACAAATAATAAAAACAGTAAGACGCGCCTTAAAAAAACCTTTCTTATGATACCCATATTGTATATTTTGGTATGGAAACAGATTCTAAAATTAACAAAACATGCAAAAATAGACTCTTTTTCAAAATGGTCCAGCTCACGAGAGGTCAAATCTGGAGTCGAAATATTTTAAATGTCAGCTTAAAAAAGTCCAAGGTTCATTTTGAAGGGGGTACACTATGCACGAATTTCGCTTCCATACAACTTGAGTCGCTCTAATGTACATATGTATGTTTTAGTTAAATTTACGCAGAAAAAATATAAATCGGATATTTGTTAACTTTCAAAGTATAAATAAGCATTAATATTATATTCATAAAAAAACTACACAACAAACTAACGCATATATGAACATATAAATATACAACACTTATATAGAAGAATGATTTCCTGAAAATTCTAGAAAGTCTTTTTTATATGTGTTAGCAGAAACATCAAAAGTTCTCAAAAAATTAGGCAACTTATTATAAATCGTGCAACTCTTACATAATAAGAACGCTCCAATATGGCAGATAATTTCGGTATCATTAACTGTAAATTTCTCGTTGATCTACAAAATTCAAATAACTGAATCAAATATCCAGGAGTATGCAATCTATAAGACTTATAAAAGTGGACAAGATTTCTAAAATTAGTGAACTCTACAAATGGAAAACTTAAAAATTTTAAAACAAAGGGCGGGGCATGCTGTCTTATTCTCAACGGGTAAAGATATCTCATAAATCGATTGAACTGTTCCAGAATACACCTCCAAGCCATATTAAAAAAACTGACATTATAAGCCTATGAACAATTTGTTTTTTAATATAAGTTGGTAACATTAAATCTGTGTTGTACAATTTAAGTAAAGTAAAGTTTACTGTCGATATTATAACATTAACATGACTTTCAAATGATAATAAAGTATCAAGAATTATACCTAGCCAATTAAGACGTTCAACAAACTCAATATCAACACCACTAAGGCCCCTATTACGGTTCACAACTCAACTCAGTTTAAGTAATTTCCTAATTTTTGTATTATAGCTTAAAACTTTTCTATATAGCGGGGAATAAAAAACATCAAAAAACAAAAACTCATCGCAACCAGTTGTCTTAATTACAACTCAACTGAGTTGAGTTGTGAACCGTAATAGGGCCTTAGAAGCAATAGAAAACTCAGAACTACTACATTTGCCAAACAACATTGCCTTAGTTTTACCAATATTACCTAAAAAAGCATTATATAAAACCCAACTATCCAACAATTGAACTGTATAATTGATCACATTTTGCAATACATCAGAAAATTCTGGTGTACCCTTAAACAAAAGCTGCACATCATCAGCAAAAGAAAATGGAAGATCATTAAAAGATATTATAAAAAGTAAAGGTCCAAGGACCGATCCTTGAGGCACACCACTGCAAACTGGAAGCAAGCTAGAAGCCCGATTACCACTAACAACATATTGACTTCTACCAAAGAGATATGAAGATATTAACTTGCAAGCAGAACTGGAAAAGTTATAATATCTATGCAATTTTTAACCAATAGATAATGATTTATTAATTTATTATTATTTGCAGCTCAGTTAAAATACATTATATGTATGTATATAGGCACCTAAACCTCTGGAGCGATTTTTATAATATTTCGATAGTACTGATGGTCTGGAATAAATGGAATTGCACCTCCCAAACATAGCTTACACTTTATTTACACTTCAAAGTGCATAGCTATATGGCTTAATTAATAATCGTTTAAATAAAAAATCGTTATAAAATGAATGAAATAGATCTTCTATATTATTTATCCAATATTTCGCTATCTCAATGGATAGCTCTTTCAGGGATATTTGAAATTTATAAAAAACGATCAAGTGTTGCTTACAAGTTTTTTACACATGCTGCTTGTTAAAATTCACAAAAGTTTAAAGCTGTGACCTAGCAAGTTTAAAGCAAGTTATTTTCAAAATATCATCAAAAAAACGAATTATAAAGATAATCAAAACAGGTGCTCATTAAAATTGAATCATTTTTTTTTTTTTTTTGAAAAGGGCCCAGGTACAATTTTTTGAGGTACACATATAGACCGATTAAAAGCGATGAAAAAAGTGACTCTCCATATTTATTAATAATATTTTATATGTGTGTTTTAGTTAGCAAATGAAAAAAAAATTATAATTTTTACAGTGAGAGGTAAGTTTTGAATGTGGTCAATTGTTTTTATCATTATCAAAAAATCTGAATAGTGAGCACCGTTTCAGAAAAAAAATTAAAATAATGAAACAATTTGTGTTTATCTTCATTTTGAAAATCTGTAAATGCAGCTGCTCGGAGAATAATGTAGGGAGATCGGACGGTCATTATTGGCTTTAACCGGTTATTTTTGTTTTGCCCAAGCCGGTTATTTTAAAATGTCCATTTTTCGAATATCGAATAAACCGGTTATTTTGGTATAAAAACCCCGTTATTTTAATAATGTGTAATTTATATACGTTTTCAATACTTTTGTTGTAAACGTATCTGTAATTTAAGTATTTTTCTAATTGTAATATGGGGAAAACTTAAAACTTTTTATGAAGAATGTCAAAACAAAATGTAACAAAAGTCAAAAAACATTATGAACGATATAAAAACAAATTGCTAATAATAGAGTATGTTCTTGTAAAAAAAACTAAGAACAATTCAAAATATGTACATACTAAAAAAAAAATCAGTTAAAAAGGAAAGTAGCAATTTGTGTGAGAGTTTTCTATATATTAATAAAATAAAAACAACTTTGATTATTTAATTTATTTATACAGATTTTATCTCTGGATATATCGCGCGAGATTAAAAAGACAAATTAAGATGTCTGAAGTGGCCTAAAATGATAAGTTGCAAAGGATCTTCCACGTAACGACTTATTAATCACTTTTGATTAGCCTACAAGCTTGGCATAAATGTAAGCCAAACAAAACTTGGCTCAGTTTCAAGTAGTTCTTAAGAGACGGTAAATAACAGATTTCTAAAATACGCTGCCAAAAATTAATTATTGGGTGATATATTAGCCAGTTGTGGTGCCGAGGACGGCATGCCCGTTAAGGCACTTAAAATCTTAAGTCGTTCTAGCATATATTCATGCTTAAAACTTAAACATTCCGGCGGAGTCTTTGATATGGGAAAACGTCGCCAATTTTATTTATTAAAACTCCAAGAACTAAAAATTTAAAAAATCAAACGTCATTGAAGGTTTTAAATTGTGGTCAACAAATGGACACTATTCGTTTCTATAACGCTAAAACAAAGTAATTTGAAATATAAAATCCTGGATAAGAGGTTTTGTTTTTAACTTTTCAAAAATATGCTTTAAAAATACTCTTTAACATCAACAAATTCAAACTTATTTAAAATAAAATTGGGAGAATATCTCATATAATAAATTTATAAAATTCCTATAATTTTTCAAAACCCAAGTTTTTCAAAAACTCTAAGGCTATGTTCACACCTATTAAATATCTGACATCCTTTACGTAACCACCAGTTTTACTAAAAAAATATATGCTTTAGAAAAACGATTGACTAGATCAATCATTATTTAACGGTTTCCAAATTACATTACACAGTGTATCACATGATTTCGGGACTCAGTTCTGATAATTGTTTATGAAAGTAGACCCAAAAAGAAGAACTTCTGTATCATTATTTTGGTCAGGGTTTATCAAATAATAATTTTAAAATTAATTTGAAGTTAGTAAGTATCGTATAGGGGAATTTGTCACGTTTAAGGCTGTTCATACAACGTTTCGTTACATAAGCAACAGTTTCGCAGTTATAAATAAATGTATGAAGAAAAAAAATATTTTTTGCCCAAAAAATTGCATTTTTTATTTTTTATTCATAAAAAATCCTTTGGAAAAAACATTGATGACTTTTTTTGTTGATTCTTTATTTTGCATGAAAATAAACATTCCGATTCATATTACAGCTATTCTTACACAGAAAAAATGCCATTTTTATATCTTATCTATGCATGGAAACAAAATTTAGAACATTTTCAATTATTGTCACTATCCATCCTCGTTGAAGTTGACGCTTGTGGTTTCTGAAAATCAGCTTGGCGTTGTCGGTATGATGTTGCGCTGACATTTAGCTGTGTCAGTTTTCTGCTTTTCAAAAATGATGTCTCCATCGTTTGCTATAATTAGGATTTTTAACAGTGAGTTGAAGCGACTTATTCACAATTTACCCTTTAGAATTCTCTGTGGGATGAGTCCAGATTTCTGGAAAAGGAGTCAACGTTGGCGAACAAAAATGATTAGGAATTGTAGACAATAAGTTTCTCCATCGTTTGCTATAATTAGGATTTTTAACAGAGTGAGTGGAAGCGACTTATTGACAATTTACCCTTAGAATTCTCTGGGAAATCAGTCCAGATTTCTGAAAATCCGATGGAGAAACTTATTGTCCACAATTTCTAATCATTTTTGTTCGCCAACGTTGACAACGTTTAGATTTTCCAGAAATCTGGACTGATCCCCCAGAGAATTCTGAAGGGTAAATTGTCAATAAGTCGCTTCAACTCACTCTGTTAAAAATCCTAATTATAGCAAACGATGGAGAAACTTATTGTCCACAATTCCTAACCATTTTTGTTCGCCCACGTTGACTCCTTATTTACTACTACTTGTGCAACATCTCTCTCTCTCATCAAGTACGATGACATGGAAATGTCTCATTTCAAGTATACAATTTGTGTTCTTTTTTTTAACGCAAGAAATTAATTCTTAGATTATATTTGATCACATTTGACCATAGCTCACATACAAATACTGCTGCCGAAAAAAGCTTTTAATGCCATAACTTCCTTATTATTGTTAATACTGATATAAAATTTGGCGACAATAATTTTTACGAACTTCTGATTATCAATATTTCTTTTAATATTCCCTAACGCACAACACGATAATATAAGCCAATATTCTAAGTTCTTCCGCAATAATTACTCAATTGCAGATCCTATTAGGAGAATATGTAAGGATTCAATAAATCAATAAATACTTATACTACATAGGTATAAGTATTTATTGATTTTTCATTATCTTTGAATGTTACTAAACGTAATATTATTGCTCATTTAAATAAATACATACATATGTATATAATAATATTAAAGTAACATTGTAAAGTCTGAAAGGCTTTAATACAGACTACAGAAAAAAGATACTATGTAATGCCAAACTATGTGCTCCTAGGTCCAAAATTCACCAAAAAACCCATTCCTTAAATCAATCAAATGCAAACAAACCTTATGTAGATGAAGATATCTAAATAATGTTCGGCACAAAGAACTTTTACATAAACCTTAACCTCATAACATAATTTTGTTCTGGCGCATCCATGTCCCCGTAAGTTTATTTTTAAATACTGTGGTGTAGGCTCTCACATGGTTAAGCTTGATCGATTGTACTTTCTTAAAAGTTTCTCATTTCGTTTGTAATTTCTACTACATTGATCTTCGATCCTATAAAGTATAGGTATATGTATATTTTGGGACATTAAAAGTAGCAAGGTTGATTTAAAGATGTCCGTCTGTGTGGGTGTGTTGAAATGGGGTTTTTTAAGACCCCAGAAATTATGAGGACTAGGTTGTCATATATTTATGTCACATATACTCAGTAAAAGTTTGTTATTGAAATGCAGGACGATCGGTCCACAAATGGCTGAGATATGAACAAAAACCCACGACTACTTCTAATTTTTCCCTTAACATGCATTGTTGTTGTTTAGATTATTATAGATTTCTATATAGGAATATATAGAACGGATAGGGCCAAAGGTCCAAAATAAAGTACAAGCATATTGGTTGTCAATATACAAGTGGGCGTAACATAAAATATTTACATAGGTATATCTGCATTTATATAACTTTCTGTTCTTATCTCATCATGGGGAAGGGTTTATAATAATATAATAGCAATCTCGTTTTTTTTTTTTGTAGATTTGTTGTAATCTCGCGGATACCTTATAGGTACGTATTATTGTACGATTATTTCAAAGTAGAATTTTACATGGACGATGACTATTATAATAAAAAATTAATTTCACAGGCACATTATCGGAAAATTAATTCTAATAAAATAAAGCCAAAATCATGGCAAAAAAACATAATAGAAATAAATCAATCAAAATTTAAATTGATAAAAGAAAAAATAATTTTAAAATTACTTTTGAAATTCTCAAAAGGGAAACATTTTGCGTTCATAATTTAATCTAACAAAAATTCAGTGTATTATTATGTAAAGAGGGAAGAACAGAGAAAATAAATAAAAGATAAGAAGACAGGAAATGTAAATAAATAAGATAAGAAAAATATAGAACGGATTCGAATATGAAAATTGAAGGAACAAAAAGTAAACGTGCAAAGCTGACGCAATCCAAACATTACGCATCATTTTGTTTTGGGCTAAATAACACTCATATTTTTATGAACGCTGCCAATAGAAGTCAAATTGTTCTAAATGTTTTGAAATTCAGAACATTATGTAGGGGGATCTGTAGTTGGACTATAGAAACTTTGTCAGACACTGACTTTCATTTTTCAAATGTCCTTGACAATTATGTACCTATCAACAAAAACTTTTACTTTCGTATCTTTTACATTTATGTATACATATGTAGATATGTATGTACATAGATTTGATTATTAAATAATCTTGCAGAAGAATGTAAAACATGTCGAGTGTGCCTCCATACATACATGGTTACACGCCCATTATTATTATGGATTTAATTTCATCACATTCTTCAAATTACCTGACATCTGCAAACAATGTCCACTTCAGAGGCCAACATATCGACCACTTTTCCTTTACCCTCATCGCCCCATTGGGCACCCAAGACAACATCGACTTTTGCTTTGTACATGTTCAAACGTCCTTGATGAAGTTGCGCGTAGTGATTCCCATTGACTACACTGTTTACAGCAGTTGTTTCCATTCTAAGTACTTTAATTATATTGAACGTAGTCTTATTTCACTTGTAGTTACAAATATATTTTGTTAAATCTCAGAAATATGTACACAATTTTTTTTTGGTTAGTTTTTTTCGCTTTAACCACTTCGAATTATAAAGTCAATTCCGTTATATTCTTACAAAACAAAATGCGCGTTATTAGAAAAGCATTTATTTTTAATTACGTTAACCGAACACCAAACACAAGAAAATCGTCTCCACTCGTCACAAGTAAAACTTGTAAAGAAATTCGTTTCAGCAAATGAATGACAGCAAAGCACATTTATCTCGTTATCGTTGTAATAATTCGTTATAAGGCGAGTTAAACTAAAGATGGTGTCGAAACACAACTGATTTTACCAGTTCGAACAAATTTGTTTTTTATTTCTTAGTAATATTTGACATTTCGAACCGTCAACACTAACAATGCAATGCAAGAAACCCTATGCTGTTTCTGTTGTTTATGGATTGTTGTAGTATCGACACCACCTGTTGATGAATTCGCCTTGATTCGTTATAAGCGGTGTCAGATTAGGGCAGTGCTGCCAGTCCAAGTGTAATTACCAGAGAAGACAAATTTGCTTTTTTTTTGCTGTTTTGCTTCTTTTTTGCTGTTTTTGCCCATTTTTGCTTTTTTTGCTGTTTTTGTTATTATGGTGCTTATTTTGCTTTTTTCCTATGTTTTTGCTGTAAAATAGCTGTTTTAACATAATTTTTAAAATTTTTTTTTGAGAAAACATGAAAAAAAAAATAATTGACAACTTTTTTCTGGGTTAAAACAAAAATATACGGCATGTAAAAAGCCACATGCGCATGTGGTTATGACGTAATTTTGACGTCATCACACAACACGCAATGCTTATTGTGGCTTTGCATTGACGTCAAAATTACGTCAGAACCACATGCGCATGTGGCTTTTTACATTCCGTGTACTAGAGGCTTTAGTTGTGGACTCAACGTTTTTGGGCCAAATTCAATACGTTTTATTACAACTAAAATTAATAAACTTAACATCCAAAAAAAAACAGCCATGTAACTTATTTGAGTTAAAAAAAAAAAAAAAAAAATAAATAAACCGGCCGTTGTGAACGAAAAAATAATAAAAAATAAATGCCGAAAGAAAAGTCAAATATGTTATTTATGCTAAAAATGGTAAAATTGTATCCTGAAGTTTTTAAAGTTGAAAAAGATTGGCTTTTTTGTAATGTGTGTTCGAGTAAAATTAATAGCGAAAAGAAGTGCAATGTGGAGCAACATTTTAGTACAAAAAACACAAATTAGCTGCTTGCCAAGAAAATCGTCCACAAAAACTTATAACAGAATTTCCTGTTTATACCAGTAAAAAAAGTAAGCCATCCTAGTTTCAAAAACATCTTTCAAAAGTACGCCAATTTGTCAGTTCCAAGCGAAAGTTCTATTCGAGGTAAATACATACCTCAAATGTATACGGAAGCTTTGGGAAAAATACGTGAAAAGGCTAAAGGTAAATATGTATGGATTTCTGTTGATGAAACAACACAGTGAACAAAGATATGTAGCCAACTTTATATTTGGTATTTTAAATGTAGATGTTGGAAATAAACCTTTTTTATTGAACATGGGTGTTCTCAAAAATGCCAATGGGGCTTCTATTGCAACTTTCTTCAACGATTCATTACAAATTTTATGGCCTGATGGTAAGTGAATATTTGATTAATAATTTTTTTTATATTTTTTTTTTAATTTAATCTAGGCATTCAATTCGACAAAATATTGCTAATGGTAACTAATGCAGCGGCATACATGTTAAGTGGAATTTTGTCCCTTAGGATAATGTATCCTAAAATGATACATTTGACATGTTTTGCTCATGGACTTCATCGTGTTGCTGATTTCATCGCTTAGACTTTCAGCATGTAAATAAATTAATATCTTGTACCAAATCCGTTTTTGTTAAGTTAATTTTTCAATAACTCGTATTTACACACATACAAACTAAAATTTTAATTTCCATAGGATCCTCGTAGAAAGCAGTTATTTTTACAAATGAATCCCAATTTGGCTCTTCCACCGTTCCCATGCCCTACACGTTGGGGTACTTAGATAGAAGCCACAATGCATTATGCAGAATACCTTGATAAAGTAAAGGCTGTTATTTCTTAACTGAAAAGTGAAGACTCAGATTCGATCGCGCACGCCAAGGAAATATATAACTTATTGACGAAATGAAATTTTGAAATATAAATTTGCTCCAACAACATCCGTTGACGTGGAAAGAAGTTTTTACTTATACAATTCACTTTTAACAGAAAGACGAAGAAAAATGACGTTTACAAATATAAAAGCCCACATAATTGGTTATTGTAACTGTTTTCACGAGTCTGAAGAACTAGAATAATTGTAATTTTTTATATTTAAATGTATATATTCAAAAAATAAAAATGTTTTTTTTGCTGCTTTTTTTCTAAAGTTTTGTGCTTTTTTTATATATTTTTTTTGCTGTAAACACTTTGTTTTTTGCTTTTTTTTGTCTTCTCTGGTAATTACACATATTGTGTGTAATTTATACCCACATGTGTAATTAGGTTAGTTCTGTGGTAATTAGTTTTATGTGTTAAGTCATGTCTTATTGACATGATTCTTCCTTTTTCTTCTTTGAACATGAATTGGAGTTCAAATGCTTCATGTCATGTTGACGACATGTTTTTTTGTATAGTCTTTAACAAGGCGAATTCATTTTTCAGGTAGCGTTGAAAGCACAGCTGTGCTTTTTTCGTTTGAAATACCCCCCAAAGTTTTGATTTGTCGAATGTGACAACTGGCGGCCTTAATAGCCCTAGTAACGTGCTATCAAAATCAGTTATCGGATTTTATGAACCGGCAAATTTGTAGATTTTATTCATGTAACAACATTTGGGTAAATTTTTGAATTTGTTTTCTTTAACAAGAAATACCCCCCAAAGTTTTGATTTGTCGAAAGTGAGAACTGGCGGCCTTAAAAGCCCTAGTAATGTGCTATCAAAATCAGTTATCGGATTTTATAAACCGGCAAATTTGTAGATTTTATTCATATAACAACATTTTTACATATGTTTCAAACATTTTAAACTGCTAAATTTAAAGATTTTTTCATATTTTCATTAATTTTTTAATTTTTTATGAATAATTCGTAATGTTTTCTGATAAAATTTTGCATGTTTTGTTACTGTTTGTCACGCACGTGCTGTTGTTTTCAAAACAATAATAATAGCACTTGGTCAAAACAAAAAAATGTTTCTATTTGCGGTTGATTTCGGTATTGATTTGTTCACACGCGTGTGGATACTACGTTACTTGGAACAATACCAAAAAGACATCAGTAAGAAAAAAAGTAGCAACGCGTGTTTTCAACAAAATCTTGATCGTGTGGTTTCTGTTTTACTGGGTATTTACACATGAAAGTAGTTTCTTGAAAGTCGCAATACACTCACACTTTTTCTCTAACACATTTACATTTTTTTCTTTAACCCTGCTGCAAAACAATTTATACTGACAAACGAAAAATTTGCTCACTAAACTTCTAATCAGCTGTCACGTAAAATTGCCAAACAAATGGATAGTTAAAATTGTGGGCAATCTCGTGATCAATTTATGAAGTGTGAATGTGTTAGTAAGTCTACATTCACACGTTTCATCTTTTGATGCTCAACTCTTGTGTTTTAAACAGAGGGAAGCAAGAAGAAAAGGGGTTGGTACGCAAATGACTGTACTTGGGCAGTACGCTTTGTGTTCTCATTCGTAGATATATGCACAACAATGGCTGCATGTAAATTTTTTTCTTTTCTTTTTCTCTTTGGTTCGCTTTGAATTAAAGTGTTATTGTTTTGAAGTAAAAATAGTTGAAACCGGTTGCTGCGTGTGAACAAAATTGCATCTTCAAAAGGGAATTGAAAAGAATTTGAGCATCAAAAGATGAAACGTGTAAATTGAGACTAAAAAAAATTAGAGTGTGATCAAATTGAAAGGAATTGAAAGACAAAAATTGATCGTGTGGCCTCCAAGTAAGTCTAAATTTAAGCTAGCTTTCAATGAAAATTTCAAGAAAGCGATTTCATGAAAGTAAATGACAATAACTAAGCAGTGTTGCCAATTGATTTTTTTTCGTATATATAAAGAATTTAAATATATTTTTCAACTAAATTTTAACTGCCGTATTCATAAAAAATAAAATAGATTTCAAACGTATTTTAAAACAAAATTTCCATACAAATTTTCCTTAAAATAGATTTCATATCCAATTTAGTTTTTTATGAATACGGCAGTTAGAACACAATGATTCTAATTAAAATTTATATATATCATGAAAACTAATAAAAGTAAATATTATTTTGAATGCGTTCGGCATGAATAATTGGCTCGGCAACTCTGAAACTTGAAATAATCGAAACAATAATAGAAGAAGAGAAATGTTTCATAGTAGTTTGCCCTTTCACGACATTTTGAAAATGAAATTTCACTTTCATGTAAATTTTATTTTGTTATTTTTTTGTACCATGGTACAACTACACAAGGTAGACTCGCTGGAGCAGATGTTTGTCAGCTGTTTACCCCAGTTAAAGGCACAGTGTTGATCTTTTTTTTTGACGTCTCGGTAGAAAATACAAAAACAAATTGCCTGTTGTTATTGTCTTGTTGTACTTGTTGTAGCAACGAGTTAACCTTGTGTCAAAGACTATAGTCTTTGCTTGACGCGTGTGAACAAATCAATACCGAAATCAACCGCAATTAACAACATTTTTTTTGTTTTGACCACGTGCTATTATTATTGTTTTGAAAACAACACCACGTGCGTGACAAACAATAACAAAACATGGAAAATTATATTCAAAAACATTACGAACACCATATTATTCATAAAAAATTAAAAAATTAATAAGAATAAGAAAAAATCTTTAAATTTAGCATTTTAAAATGTTTGAAAAATTATGCAAAAATGTTGTTACATGAATAAAATCTACAAATTTGCCTGTTTATAAAATCCGATAACTGATTTTGAAAGCTTGTTACTAGGGCTATTAAGGCCGCCAGTTGTCACTTTCGACAAATCAAAACTTTAGGGGGTATTCCATATTAAAGAAAAAAAATTCAAAAATTTACCAAAAAGTTGTTACATGAATAAAATCTACAAATTTGCCTGTTTATAAAATCCGATAACTGATTTTAAAAGCTTGTTACTAGGGCTATTAAGGCCGCCAGTTGTCACTTTCGACAAATCAAAACTTTAGGGGGTATTCCATATTAAAGAAAAAAAATTCAAAAATTTACCAAAAAGTTGTTACATGAATAAAATCTACAAATTTGCCTGTTTATAAAATCCGATAACTGATTTTAAAAGCTTGTTACTAGGGCTATTAAGGCCGCCAGTTGTCACTTTCGACAAATCAAAACTTTAGGGGGTATTCCATATTAAAGAAAAAAAATTCAAAAATTTACCAAAAAGTTGTTACATGAATAAAATCTACAAATTTGCCTGTTTATAAAATCCGATAACTGATTTTAAAAGCTTGTTACTAGGGCTATTAAGGCCGCCAGTTGTCACTTTCGACAAATCAAAACTTTAGGGGGTATTCCATATTAAAGAAAAAAAATTCAAAAATTTACCAAAAAGTTGTTACATGAATAAAATCTACAAATTTGCCTGTTTATAAAATCCGATAACTGATTTTAAAAGCTTGTTACTAGGGCTATTAAGGCCGCCAGTTGTCACTTTCGACAAATCAAAACTTTAGGGGGTATTCCATATTAAAGAAAAAAAATTCAAAAATTTACCAAAAAGTTGTTACATGAATAAAATCTACAAATTTGCCTGTTTATAAAATCCGATAACTGATTTTAAAAGCTTGTTACTAGGGCTATTAAGGCCGCCAGTTGTCACTTTCGACAAATCAAAACTTTAGGGGGTATTCCATATTAAAGAAAAAAAATTCAAAAATTTACCAAAAAGTTGTTACATGAATAAAATCTACAAATTTGCCTGTTTATAAAATCCGATAACTGATTTTGAAAGCTTGTTACTAGGGCTATTAAGGCCGCCAGTTGTCACTTTCGACAAATCAAAACTTTAGGGGGTATTCCATATTAAAGAAAAAAAATTCAAAAATTTACCAAAAAGTTGTTACATGAATAAAATCTTCAAATTTGCCGTCTAATTGTTTGCACTATCACTTGTTCGCTAATATTTCTTAAAGGCTGTTTAAATTAAAAACAAATTCTGTTTAATTCGGAATTTTTAAGTTAAACAAATATTATAAATTAAACATGAGTTTTCTGGTTTTCACTACACAATTTTTCGTAAACAAACAAAGATGGTATTGCCACACTTCCTATGTAATGCTTTTGTTTAGTAACCAGAGTTGCCGTCTTATGTTATTTCTAACGAAAATTCGTCATTTTTTTCAATGTGGAGATGCGACTATTTATTTTATTTTGGTTACTTTTTTTCTTAAAATAATAATACTTATAAATATTTTTTTATTTTTCTTGATAAACTTTTAAATTAGGTTTTTTTTTAATTTTTAACAAATTTATTAACCTGTTTTCATTACGTTTTTAGCATAACACAAATTGTATGCACTCCTAAAATCCCTGAAATTCGCCAAATTAAATTTTCTTAAGAATTAAGTTTAGAAAAAATAGCCATATGTGATTTTTATATTAGAAACGGCCATGTTCTCGAAATCGAAATCAGGTAAAGTAAAAACCAATGGAGATTTTCTTTTAATTCTTTTTTGTTAATGAGCTTAGTTTTTTTCCGATTTTAAGAGTAGTATGAAATGTATAAAAGCGCTTTTGAATTATAGTCTTACAACCTAATGCAAAAAAAAAAAAAAGATTTAAGTGCACATTTGGTGGGTCTAATGTGTTGGTTAAGTAATGTGAACTTTAACTGTTTTTTGCATTAGGGGGTAGTAGATGAGTCATTTGAGTTTGCATCTTTTTTGTGGGATATTGTGGCATTAACAGCAGATTTTGCAGACATTTTTTTTACGTCGGATAGAATTCCGTCAGATTTTCGTGTGAATGAATCGTACGATTATGTAGGATAGTGAATACCGGCCTTAAGCGGGCGGGGCGGTTTTTTGGGTTCAGGTGCCCAATTAAATTAAATGTATGTATTTTAATTTTGGTCTTTTTTTCTTAATTATGAATCAGGTGGCACATATTTTTTTCGTGGGCCATGTAAACTGCATTTCAGCCGAATTTTTAAATAAATGTTGTACATATGTGGATAGGTATACAACACATACCACAGGCGGTTTTTTGGGTTCAGGTGCCCAATTAAATTAAATGTATGTACATATGTATTTTAATTTTGGTCTTTTTTTAATTATGAATCAGGTGGCACATATTTTTTTCGTGGGCCATGTAAACTGCATTTCAGCCGAATTTTTAAATAAATGTATACCTATGCACATATGTACATAGAATAGGTTTGCGCCACTTTTTTCAACTTACATTTTCTTCTTTTTCTGAGTCGGTAAGCCGAAAAGCAAATATTTTACAAACCCACTAGTTTTTGAAGGCTGGAAAGAAAAATATATCAGCAATATGTTTAAAACAATTGGAACGATCTGTAGTTACCCATATAGTTACCAAAATTAGTCCAAGATTCCTGAAAATAAGAAAGGGTAAAATTTAAAATTTACGAAGAACTTATGATCGTCCATTGAAATGTTAGTTTTTTTCTGTAGGTAAACAGTGCTACCAGACAAATCATAGGATAGAATGAAATGAAACAAATTACCATACACTGGAAAAAATTATTACAAATTTTTTTTTTAACCTAAATATTTTTAAAACATTTTAATGAAAGGTAGATTAATAGCCAAATTTGAATGTTTAGGAGCAAAACATGCTAATTTTAGATGTTTTCCCATATACATATTTAAAAGAATTTACGTTTTTAAAAATTTTACTCTCCCCAAAACAAGTAAGTCAGGGATCGGAGTATGTTTTCAAGTATATGCAGTAGCTTTTTGATTTTAGGTTTTTATTGAACATATTTGAATGACGGTACGTCATAAATTAAACAATAATAAAGAATTAAAAAATAAAGGGGTGTTTGGGAAAATTAAAAAAAGGCTATAAGTAATCAAATAACGGAAAAAAGAATAATAGAAAATTATAAAAGGGTATAATTATTCATTATTTTTAAAGCCTTTATCACTAAGAATTCGGCGGTCCACTTCCCAAATTATTTTGTACGGTCCTATGGATAATAAAATGAATACATCTGTCAATAGCTGATTTTAAAATTGTAACCAATTGCCAAGACCTTTTTTCATATCTGAATCCATATGATTGCTCCGCATATAACAATAGAAGTTTCAATTGCTTTTCCAGTGCATTATATTTGTAATTATAGCGCGACGGCTCTTATTTTATTACTTTTTTGTTTTTTAAAATAACTTATCAATGTTTATAATTGCATCGTTAATCTAATTTAAATAAAATCCCGAAAATTTTATTAATTAATTTTTATCTATTTTTAAAATGTATTTTACATATTTTTGTGCAGCAATTAAAAAAATGTGACAAGGTGTCAAATCAAAACCTGATAATTGTAGTCTGAACAGTTTTCTTAAAAAAGTTGTTGAAACATGTTAAACTTTAACAGTGTGAATATAGTATAAGTTACAACAATATTAGCAAAACATAATTGAAACTATTTAAAAAATATATGCTAACTGCTTTTAACAAGCATATTTGCTTGTCCTAAAGCAAACATAGCATATTTTAACTTTTTGAAAGTCAGATTTTTTATACATTTGCATTTTTTTCTTCCTATATTCATTTAAATTTTACATTCAAAATGTTATTTAAACTGTATTTGGAAGAAAAGATTAACCCCCTAATGCAAAAAACAGTTAAAGTTCACATTACTTAACCAACACATTAGACCCACCAAATGTGCACTTAAATCTTTTTTTTTTTTTTGCATTAGGTTGTAAGACTATAATTCAAAAGCGCTTTTATACATTTCATACTACTCTTAAAATCGGAAAAAAACTAAGCTCATTAACAAAAAAGAATTAAAAGAAAATCTCCATTGGTTTTTACTTTACCTGATTTCGATTTCGAGAACATGGCCGTTTCTAATATAAAAATCACATATGGCTATTTTTTCTAAACTTAATTCTTAAGAAAATTTAATTTGGCGAATTTCAGGGATTTTAGGAGTGCATACAATTTGTGTTATGCTAAAAACGTAATGAAAACAGGTTAATAAATTTGTTAAAAATTAAAAAAAACCTAATTTAAAAGTTTATCAAGAAAAATAAAAAAATATTTATAAGTATTATTATTTTAAGAAAAAAAGTAACCAAAATAAAATAAATAGTCGCATCTCCACATTGAAAAAAATGACGAATTTTCGTTAGAAATAACATAAGACGGCAACTCTGGTTACTAAACAAAAGCATTACATAGGAAGTGTGGCAATACCATCTTTGTTTGTTTACGAAAAATTGTGTAGTGAAAACCAGAAAACTCATGTTTAATTTATAATATTTGTTTAACTTAAAAATTCCGAATTAAACAGAATTTGTTTTTAATTTAAACAGCCTTTAAGAAATATTAGCGAACAAGTGATAGTGCAAACAATTAGACGGCAAATTTGAAGATTTTATTCATGTAACAACTTTTTGGTAAATTTTTGAATTTTTTTTCTTTAATATGGAATACCCCCTAAAGTTTTGATTTGTCGAAAGTGACAACTGGCGGCCTTAATAGCCCTAGTAACAAGCTTTCAAAATCAGTTATCGGATTTTATAAACAGGCAAATTTGTAGATTTTATTCATGAAACAACTTTTTGGTAAATTTTTGAATTTTTTTTCTTTAATATGGAATACCCCCTAAAGTTTTGATTTGTCGAAAGTGACAACTGGCGGCCTTAATAGCCCTAGTAACAAGCTTTTAAAATCAGTTATCGGATTTTATAAACAGGCAAATTTGTAGATTTTATTCATGTAACAACTTTTTGGTAAATTTTTGAATTTTTTTTCTTTAATATGGAATACCCCCTAAAGTTTTGATTTGTCGAAAGTGACAACTGGCGGCCTTAATAGCCCTAGTAACAAGCTTTTAAAATCAGTTATCGGATTTTATAAACAGGCAAATTTGTAGATTTTATTCATGTAACAACTTTTTGGTAAATTTTTGAATTTTTTTTCTTTAATATGGAATACCCCCTAAAGTTTTGATTTGTCGAAAGTGACAACTGGCGGCCTTAATAGCCCTAGTAACAAGCTTTTAAAATCAGTTATCGGATTTTATAAACAGGCAAATTTGTAGATTTTATTCATGTAACAACTTTTTGGTAAATTTTTGAATTTTTTTTCTTTAATATGGAATACCCCCTAAAGTTTTGATTTGTCGAAAGTGACAACTGGCGGCCTTAATAGCCCTAGTAACAAGCTTTTAAAATCAGTTATCGGATTTTATAAACAGGCAAATTTGTAGATTTTATTCATGTAACAACTTTTTGGTAAATTTTTGAATTTTTTTTCTTTAATATGGAATACCCCCTAAAGTTTTGATTTGTCGAAAGTGACAACTGGCGGCCTTAATAGCCCTAGTAACAAGCTTTTAAAATCAGTTATCGGATTTTATAAACAGGCAAATTTGTAGATTTTATTCATGTAACAACTTTTTGGTAAATTTTTGAATTTTTTTTCTTTAATATGGAATACCCCCTAAAGTTTTGATTTGTCGAAAGTGACAACTGGCGGCCTTAATAGCCCTAGTAACAAGCTTTCAAAATCAGTTATCGGATTTTATAAAAAGGCAAATTTGTAGATTTTATTCATGTAACAACTTTTTGGTAAATTTTTGAATTTTTTTTCTTTAATATGGAATACCCCCTAAAGTTTTGATTTGTCGAAAGTGACAACTGGCGGCCTTAATAGCCCTAGTAACAAGCTTTCAAAATCAGTTATCGGATTTTATAAACAGGCAAATTTGTAGATTTTATTCATGTAACAACTTTTTGGTAAATTTTTGAATTTTTTTTCTTTAATATGGAATACCCCCTAAAGTTTTGATTTGTCGAAAGTGACAACTGGCGGCCTTAATAGCCCTAGTAACAAGCTTTCAAAATCAGTTATCGGATTTTATAAACAGGCAAATTTGTAGATTTTATTCATGTAACAACATTTTTGCATAATTTTTCAAACATTTTAAAATGCTAAATTTAAAGATTTTTTCTTATTCTTATTAATTTTTTAATTTTTTATGAATAATATGGTGTTCGTAATGTTTTTGAATATAATTTTCCATGTTTTGTTATTGTTTGTCACGCACGTGGTGTTGTTTTCAAAACAATAATAATAGCACGTGGTCAAAACAAAAAAAATGTTGTTGATTGCGGTTGATTTCGGTATTGATTTGTTCACACCGATCTTTGCTTGTGTAGTTGTACCATGACACCAACGTATACATGAATTCGCCTTGGATTTAATCAACGCGAATTTAAAGTTACCCACACACGAGGCAACATTTGTCGAAACATGGTAATGTTTTGACAAATGTTGCTACGTGTGTGGGGATGTTTCTGGTTGAAATACTTGTTACCTTTTTGGTTTCTCAAATATCAAACATTTTTGATATTTTATGTTTCCAAACACAATGTTTCATCGTGTGTGGCGATGTTGACTGTTTTTTCTTTCTCATTCTGTTGAGAGCAGTTGTTGAGTTAGGTGCTTTTGCAACTCTCGGACCTAAAAATATGAAGAAAGAAATCGGAAAATGGCAACAATTGCAAATTATGAGAGTTGGAAAACAATTATAAAGGCCATGTCAGATAAAAATTTTGCTTCGCGTTGCGTTACTGATTCGCTTTGACATCTAATGCCATGTTTCCACGACGACTTGAATCACCTGCTTCGCTCTCTGAATCATGCGAATGAATCATGGTGTTTACACGACTTGTCTACTTGCTTCGATTTGACAGTTGTCTTTAATAAAAAAATCAGCGTTGGTAACTGTGAATTTTTGAAACGCGCCAAAATGGAGAAAAAGAACTTAATTTAAAAAAAGCAGCGAGTTTAGACTTTCTTTTTTTATTTTAAAAGCTTATTGAATTAATTTTGCATAATAGTTGAATATTAAAAATACAGTATAATCGCGAAAAAGTTAATCTCACCAAATTTTAGCGCCCCTGTGCCGCCCTAAAAAGACCGAAATATAATGTGCTTAAGTTGGCTTAAGCAACTGTTCGAATACATGTATATCATATGGGTAAAACCATATTGAACCATATTTTTGTTAAGTTTTTTGAAACTGACATTTGCTTAAGCAAAGTGCGAAACCGATCGCACATTCGATAAGGAATCAAATGTTATTTTTTTTTGTTTTTGTTTTTTTTTTAAATACATTTTAAAGACTTTTTGATAATTTTTGACAGAAGGTTAAACAAGATTATGTTTATTATGGTTGGCCCTAAACTGTAACTGCTTGTTTTAGAACACGATCGCACAACTCATTCGTTTGACTTACATTTAAAACAAAAAAAAAAAAACAAAAATCTGAAATTTTGTTTTAGTTCCAAACACTTTTCTGAGCGTATTAATAAAAAATGTCAACAAATCAGGGCAAAACATCACAAATCAGATTAGATTTTAAGCAGAAAGAGGTACTTGTGAAGTAGCCATCTCAAAAATAAAAATGAAATGCCAAAAAATGCTCGACGCTATGGAAAACACATAGGAAAAAGCACACAGGAAAACATTACATGTACCGAAATTTTTTGATATTAAAGTAATTTAAATAAATTTTGTATATTATTTTGGAAAAATCCTTATTTATTATTGCATTTTTTAGAATAAAATACCGCTTAGAAAAGTTAATAATTCGAAAAACTATACAACCCCTGAAACATTTCGCGATTCTACTGTATAAGAATAAAACAGCCTTTTGCAGTTCAGGTTTTTTTAGAAAAAAGAAAAAAAAAAACATAAACAAAATAAACAAATTTGCTTGTATTCATTTGTATTAGATAACAAATTATTTTTAATTGCATAAATTCCATACAAAACTTTTTTAAAAAAGATCTACGATTAATAGTACGGATTCAAAATTAACAATAGTTATCTATTTATCCTTTTATTAAAATATTTAAAAAATAATGTTTGTTTTCAGAAGTTTAATACTTTCATATTAAAAATATAACAATAAAACAGCCTTTGATAATCAGAGGTGTTCTGGAATTCGAAACCGCAAAAAGCAAGAATTTAAAAGTCGTTTTTTTAAAAAGATTTTTGTAGTAGAAGAAATTCCAATACAATACAATACAAATATTTCTCTTATTATACAGAATTCTATAAGAAAATTATAAAAAATGGGATTAAGAGTGTATTAAAAAGAACTTCAAAATACTTGCGTTTTTTTCGATTTCCAGACCACCCCTGAATATATTTAGAAAAAAATACCAAAAAAACTTAATAAAAAAGGTGATACATTTTCGTACATTCATTTAATAAATTCTGTTTAGATCTTTTTGAAAAGAGATCACAAATTATAATAATTATTCCAAATTAATAAAGGTAATATTTTCATCATTATAAAAAGTATAAAAAAGCACCAACAATGGTACAAAACGCACCGAGTTGATAACGCTAACACAAACGATTTATTCAGCTAGTTCAGATAAACTTGCGATAAATATTAGAGAAGAGAGGAATTTTTCCTGCTTCGCAAGTAGATTCAATATGAATCTACCTGATTCGCTCTCAAAATTTTGTATGGCGAAGCAGGTTGCTTCGTTCATGATTAGGGTGTGAAGCATGAATAGAGAGCGAAGCACGTACCGTGGAAACATGGCATAAGATAAAATGTACATACTTATACGAAACATGTCACATAAAGTACTTTCAAAGCGGAGCGAAGCAAAAAGTTAGCCAACTCTCAACTTTTTGCGCGCTTTGACAATTGGCTGGTATAATTTTCTTTTTTTTAATTTTTTTGCCAAATTCAATTCTAAAAAACCGTCCAATTCAATTTTTAACTTTTATTTTTATAACAAATAATTAAATGTACAATTGCCAACCGCTTTTATAAGTAAACAAACAATGCGTGAGTGTTGTCAAAGTTTTCATTGTGTCATACACCTTTTGCTTTGCGTTTTTCTGCCAACGGTAGAAACGTCACGCAAGGCGACAAAGTTGTATCTGACACGGCCTTAACTGAATATAAAATTTTTCCAAATTTATGGGACATAAAATCTGATAGGTATACAAAGAAAATAAATAAATATTTTTTTGTGTTTTGTAGTTGTATATTCAAAAAACACGCAATACTTATGTTTCGTTTTTAGTGTAATCGTCTGTGGTAAAAACTGAAACATAAATAGTAACACGTGTTTTGACATATGTTGCATCGTCTGTGGATACCATAAAGTTCAATTCGCCTTGGGCTTAATGTCAGGCTGCCAGATTCGACGATTTATTTTCAATGATTATATTGATTTTGGAGGCCAAAATATGACACATTGTCGATGTGACGATTTATACCCTAAATTGGACGGTTTTTCAATTGACAAATTTTGTATCTAAAAAAGTTACAAAAGTTTTAAGTATTATTTTTTAATAACTTCTTGGACACCTTCGTTAATTTGGTTGATATTAATTGACCCGTGTAAGCAGTTCATAAAACATATAAATATAATAGTTGACAATTGGGGTTATGGTAATAGATCCATTTTTTTTAAATAAAAACATAATTTCTGATGAGTAAATTCGGTGTTCGATATCTATCAGTTCATGACCACTCAATTTTCGTACTTTTTATGGATGATTAAAGATCTTATTCGAGTTACGTCTCAAGTTCTAGATTTTTAAGCTTTTGTAGCAAATTCGGATATATGACATCCTACATAATAAAAGACAAGCAAAGTCATCTGTTGACATGCTTCGAGATTTGTCTTATTTGTACTACCAAAAGGTTTTTAAAATATTATTTTAGATTATTAAAAAACTGAACTTGTAAGATATGTTCATAAAAATATTCCTTTTTGTGTACTTCATACTTTGAGCTGCAATTATCTCTACAAGAATAACTCTAAAAAACAGGAAAAACTGCAGTCATTTTTATAAATAAATGAAATCAAAATTTCGTTCGATTTCAATTCCACCTCATTTCAATTTTGAGAACATGCCCGTTTATAGTCGAAGGGAGTGGGAATAGCGTTTTTATTTTCTAACGATTTTTTGATACAATAAATACATATGTATGATTTCTTCTTATTTCAATTAAAACAAACGGAAAATTGCTTTAAGTTTTCAAAAAAGTAACAAAAGTTACTGTTTTACTATTACAATTTTTGTAACGATTGATGTAAGTAAATTTGACGATTTCGACGATATTTTTGGAAAAATTTGCTGATTTTCGTCACATTTTATCTGGCAACTATGGTCACACTATTGTAAATCGTGAATTAGAAAAAACGTAAACAAAATCAAAGTATTTATACTTTAACCAAAATATTGTTAATTTTTAAAACATGTCTTCAGAAGATTGCCAAATGTAAGTACACTAACTTGTAAATAAATTTTAAAATATAATACAAATACACGCTATGTATGTATGTCTTTTAGATGCAATACGGCGCCCTTTAAATATACATGTCCTCGCTGTAATATCACTTATTGTTCACTTAGTTGCTATAAATCACAACAACATTTGAAATGTTCAGAAGAATTTTACAAACAATGTGTTCAGGATGAAATAAGTTCGACAACAGTAGGAGAAGAAGCTAAAAATAAACATGATATGCGTAAAATTTACGATATATTAAAACGTATAAGAGAAACAGACGCTGGGTTAGAAGCTGAAAATTTTGCTATGGACGGCTTAGACTCAGATGAAGAAGCAAACGAAACAGATTTTAAAGAAGAAGGTTTAGATGATGTAGATAATGAAAATGAAGAGGAAGATATAGCTGAAAGATTAAGGGACATAAATATTAATGATGCCGATGAAGTTTGGCAAAGATTAACCGAAAAGGAAAAAGATGAATTTAAGAAATTAGTTTCTTCAGGTGATATAATGAAATTAATGCCAGAGTTTAAGCCGTGGTGGCAAAGAAAAGAGAATTCCAAAGTTATTGAAATAACAACTTATAACAAAGAACAACAACACAGCGTACCAATATTAGTTGATAACATACCAAAATACTCTAAGATATGTAGTAAGGAGCCAGCGCCATGTTTGCATTATAACCTTTGGAATATTTTATCTGCCTACTCTTGTACAGTACGTTATTTCAATGGAGAACATATGACTAATTCCAATGAAGCTATCGCATATCTAATCAATCTTAGTTCAACCCTTAAATATGGCACAAATTTTGAAGATGTCGAAGATGCTGTCATTTCTGTAGAAATGGAAGCACTTACAACTGGTAATGGTGTAACACAACTAATACCAACAACAGGAAAACCGAACTGGCTATTCGTAGAAGATCGTACTCTATTAAAAGCCGACGCGCGACAATTAATGTCAACAGTTGGTAGTAAATTGTCAGCACTAAGTGATGTTTTAAAATTATTAAAACTGGCGAAACGGATCCTAAAGACACCAAAAGAAGGTGAAGCTGAATTTCAAAAACTATTTGCTTTAAGTAGCGGCATGGACGAGTTGAATCGTTCTAAGATTCAACATTTAATAAAGAAACTAGAATTTTATTTGTCTTATGTTAATAGGGAAAACGATTAAAATATTTACTATTATTCGTGTAGCTATTCAATTTATTAACAATAAAATGTAAATTAGATGAATATACACTTCACTTAGTAACTGTGTACTTGTTAAATTGTTGATTTTTCAGGGCCAAATAAGCCACACAAGCGGTTTGATCTATGATATAAAGGCTATGCCGAATCTTTGATATCCTCCAACGACAGTTAGAATACTTTAGGAGGGCGCTTTATATGTGGCATATAGTTAATTACGGAACGGTCTTCAACAATTTGACAGTGTGATATCTAGTCATATATAACTGTGAGGGGCCAACATTTATTATAATAGCATTGTTCGTTCTAGTTTTAGGCGTACTAAAGGGTTTTTCGAGAGTGGTCCTTATGAGGGACATATGGAAAGTTTTGGACCGATCTTCACGAAATGTTGTGGTATGTATGAACGAATTTGTGCAAAATCTTAAATCAATATGAGCCTTCCGCCACTTTTTATGGTAGTTTTTGTAAAAAAAATTATCTGATATACAGCTCTTTTACTACTGAAAAATTTTTGCTGGATTCCAATCACAAGCTGCTTAGGAGAACTAGAAACAAATTGGTATCAATATTGTTCTTTTCTTGCAAGTTGTTCGAAAGTGAGCGTGATTTCAACAGACTAACAGACATACGAACATGGCTAAATAGACTTAGAATTTCTCAAGGACCCAGAATATACATATATCATTTACGGGGTCTTAGATGAATATTAAAAAATATAAACACGGAATGACCAACTAAATATACCCTCTTCACAACTGGTTGTGGTGGAGAGTATAACAATGTGAATTTTTGGTTTTGCTCCTAATAAAATAAAACACATACATACATATAACTACAGTAATTTTCGTTTATAACGAACCCGTTTAATACGAACTTTCGCCTAAAATGAACCAATTTCAAAAGTACGCGTTTTATTTCTAATAAACTATGCAATTTTTTTCGCTTATTATGAACCTATTTAAAGCAAACTTTCGGTTATAATGAACTTTATTTGCACGCAAAACTTGTTTATTTTTCGGTTAAAACGAACCAAAAAGTGGTGCTATGAACAAAAAATTATATTTTTGCACTGGCACCACTAACACGCAGTGTTTTTTTCCTATTTTCTCGATTCCGGGAATTTCCCTAAGTTTAATGTTTGTTTGTGCGAAGACGATGTGCAGACTACAGTTGAAAATTGCAAAGTTACAAGATGGACGTAGTACCAAATGAAAAACAAAGAAAATGTTTTTCTTTAAAAGAGAAATATGAAATAATAAAACGCTTAAAACAAGGTGTAAAACAAAAGCAAATATGCCAAGAATTGGGCCTCAGCAAGTCAACAATTGCTACAATTTGGAAAAATAAGGACTTGGTCCAAACCAATTTTGAGCAAAACTCCTCAAACATAAAAAAGGTTGTGATGTCCCTAATTAGGTTTATCTGTATGGTAATATTGGCGACAGATTACAGAAGGATTGGCATCATTATTTTCTATGATTAATTCTAATATATATATTTAAAATGTTGGTATACCTGTTTTCATATACTTATATGTATATACATAGTTCCGCCATATCTTAATTGCAATGTTTTATTAGTTGTTAAATGTAATGTTTCGTTGTCTATATCACACATCATCGTGTCTCGTCTTTATTTAAGAATGTCTTATACTTATTTAATAAAATACTACTTGCAATCGTAACACAGAAAACGTATTTATCAATTATTAAGAATATAACAATTGGCGACGAGGATAAACTTAAGGCAAAAATAATAGCTTTGTTTCTTTTCTTTTTGGGTAAAGTTCGTGAAAATGAGAGTAAGCATAAATTTCTCTCACAAAGATACAAAATTACACAAAAGTACGGGAACAGAAAAAACCATTTTTAGCACAAAATAAATAGTCAAAGTGTTTTGACAGTCTTAACAAACCAATACAATTTTGCGCCACTTTTGCAAAATTGTATATTATCTGTAGAAATAAACTATATATTACCAAAAATAGAACAATACAAACACTTTTACAATAACTTACATTATTTTTCTTGATATTTTAATATAAAACTTTTTTCTTTATTAACACTATTTTGTTCCACAACACTTTCCAAAATTTTGTTCATTAGCATTTTTTCCATACCTTTTTTTGTTTTGTTTATGTTTTACAGCTGTTTAACAATTTACACGAAGAAAAAGTTTGGGCTGTTTCGTGCAAGAAGAAGAAGAATTTAATTCTCTCAAACTCGCTCTCTTTTACACAAATTTAAAGTACGGGAACGCTTTTCGTGCAAATTGGGATCCCGAGGGATCCCAAAGTAGAGTAAAGAAACAGAGCTAATATCAATAAAGAAAGTATAACCTCAATTAAAATTTCTAAAGTGCAAAATGGACGAAATGAAGAAATTGATCGATGCGCTGTCTAAAATGACTCAAGCTATGCAGGAACAACAATCACATCAAGCAAATGTTACCAGCGTTAACGTCATATCAAATTTTGACCCGTTCGACCCAAAGCTGGAGACTTTTGATATATACAAAGAACGACTTGAAATCCATTTTCAATTAAAAGGAGTGTTCGCTAATAAGGAAATGTGTGCAAAACTTATTTTACAATATGTAGGATCATCAAATTATTCGCTTTTGTCAACGTTGGCTGCACCTAAGAACATAAATAGTCTCAAATATGAGGAAATTTTAGAACTTTTTCAAGGCCATTTCTGCCCCAAGAAAAATATTTTTGTAGAGCAGCATAGATTTTTAAATGAAATCCAAAATGAAGATCAAAGCATTTCAGATTTTGTGGCTGTTTTACAGAAAAGAGCGAAGGTATGTGGGTTTGTATGCTCGTGCAATAGATCCGTGGCTGATATTTTTTCCCGTGCTCAGTTCATAAGAGGTATTAGAGATAGTGCAATTCGAGAACAATTATTGCAAAATACAGATGTTTCTTTTATGCAAATCGTTGAAAAAGCAAAGGCATTGGAGGCAGCGAAAATTAATAACAATGAAATAATAAATAATCCATCTACAAGTGAGGTGCATCAAATCAAACAACAAGTGTCACAAAAATTATCGGGTACTCAAAACAGAAAACATAATCGTTCTCCAGCTAAAGTCAGTTATCGAAAACTTGGTTTAGAAGGTTTGTGTCTTCGCTGCGGACGAAATAATCACATTTCAAAAGAATGTAAAATAAACAAAGAAAAATTAAAATGCTTAGCATGTAATAAAACAGGCCATGTGAAACAAGTGTGCATAAAAGCGAAATTAAAACAGAAATCAAACAAGTACTTTAATGTTGTTGAATCGTGCTCTTCTGATGACGATTACCTTGATGAAAACTATAAGTTTGGTATTCATCAAATAATTGATATATATAACAAAACTGTGATACCAACATCAGAACTACAGAAATTTTTCACAACCGTTTTTATTGAAGGAAAAAAACAAACATTTGAGGTTGATTCGGGAGCCGGCTATACATTGATTCCAAAAAACGATTTTGAGAAATTAAACTTAAATATTAAAATGCAAAAGTCGAAAGTAGCTTTTCGTGCGTATACTGGTGATATTTTCGTGCCACTGGGAGTCGTAGAAGTGAACGTCAGTTATAAAGGGAAGCAATCAAAAGAACAAATGTTTGTAGTGGAATCCAAACATTCACCCCTGCTTGGACGATTGTGGATACGACACCTCAATATTAATTTAAATGAAGTGGATCGTGATCATAAAAAGGTAAATAAAAACTCTGACAATGCATCAGTAAAATCAATATCAGAGATAATTCAAAAATATTCTGAAATTTTTCAACAGAGGGTGGGGTGTATTCCAAATTTAGTGTGTTCATTAAAATTACAAGAAGGGGCCAAGCCCGCGTTTTTGAAGGAAAGGCAGGTTCCTTATGCGTTACGTGAAAAGGTAGAAAAAGAACTCGATTCACTTGAAAGCGACGGCATCATAACTAAAGTTAACACCAGCAACTGGGGATCACCGTTGGTTGTTATACCAAAGCCGGACGGCACCGTTCGACTATGTGTCGATTACAAATTATGTGTCAATCCTCAACTGGAAACAGCTCATTATCCTATTAAAAAAAATCGATGAAATACTCAACACTTTAAAGAATTCAAAATATTTTTGCAAGCTGGACCTTTTCAAAGCATATTTACATGTAGCTGTGGATGATGATAGTAAACAGATTCAAACGATATCAACGCACAGAGGCACATATCAAATGAACCGCTTATCGTTTGGTATAAAAACAGCACCAAGCGAATTTAATCGTATATTGGATCAAATTTTACAAGGCCTTGAGGGAACAATTTCCTATTTTGACGATATAATCGTGCATGGTTCAACCAAAGCAGTATGTGGACAAAGGCTTATCAGTTGTTTCGAAAGACTTCAGAAATATCATTTACATGTTAACAAGGATAAATGCGAATATTTCAAGGAGCAAATTCAATATTTGGGCTATGTAATAAGTCAAAACGCGATCTCTAAATGCCCTTCAAAAATCGAAGCTATGACAAACCTTCCACGTCCAGAAAATGTTGATGGCGTCAGGAGATTCTTGGGGATGGTTACGTATTATGCCCGTTTTATTCCAGATATGGCAACATTACGAAAATTATTGGAAAAAGGCAGCGAGTTTGTTTGGTCAAGAAAATGTGAAGAAGCTTTCAATAAGCTGAAGCAAGAGATTGTAAACGACAGAGTTTTAGTACCTTACAATGAAAGCCTACCATTAACATTGACCTGTGATGCAAGTCCAACAGGGGTAGCGGCAGTGCTTTCCCATGTGATCGATAAAGTTGAACGCCCTATTGCTTTTATTTCGAGAGCTTTGACAAAAGCTGAACAGAACTATAGTCAGCTCGACAGGGAAGCACTTGCAATTATATTTGCGGTACAAAAATTATTTATGTATTTGTACGGAAGAGAATTTAGCCTTATTACCGACAACCGCCCCCTGTCGAGAATTTTTCACCAGAATGCCAAAACACCAGCAATGACGTCAGCAAGGTTACTTCGGTACGCATCTTTTCTACAAGGTTTTAATTACAAAATTGAACATAAAAAGGCTGAAAGTATAGCACATGTCGATTGTTTGTCTAGGGCCCCATTAAAAAAGACCCAAAAATTTAATAATTTTCTCGATAAAGAAACACAAATCATTCAAGACCAAACTATAAATGAAATTTCAACGTTTTCAATTACAGCCACAACGATTGCAAAAGAAACTGAAGGTGATAAAGAATATTACAATTTGAAAAAATCATTATTAAATGGGCAAAATTTTGACCCTGAGTACTCAATACAAAGTGGAATTTTGTTCAAGGGAAATCGTGTAATGATTCCTGTAAGTTTGAGGGGAAAAATTTTGGGAGAATTACACCATACGCATGTTGGTATTGAGAGGATGAAACAGCTAGCCAGAAAATATTGTTATTGGAAAAATATTGATACTGACATAGAACGACTTGTAAGATCTTGCCGGAATTGTGCGATGGTAAAGAAAAATCCACCAAAGGTTGAAAGACACCAATGGGATGAGCCGACCGAGAATTTTCAAAGAGTGCACATTGATTATGCGGGACCTTTCCAAAATCACCATTTTTTTGTTTTGGTCGATGCAAAATCCAAATGGCCGGAAATCCGCATATTAAAGGAAGCTCCCACGTCTGAAAAAACAATATATTTGCTACAAAACATTTTCGCAACACATGGCCTTCCCGAAATTATCGTATCGGACAATGCCACGATATTTCAAAGCGCTACTTTTAGATCGTTCTGTACTGAAAACGGCATTCTTCAAAAATTTATTGCTCCGGGGCATCCCGCTACTAATGGTCTAGCAGAAAGATACGTCCAAACACTGAAAAGAAAATTGAAATCAATGGAAGATGAGAATACGCCGTTGCACATAAAAGTTCAAGAAATTGTTTCACGATTTAGAGCCACGCCAATGGGAAACGGGAAAAGTCCCGCTCAACTTTATCTTGGTCGTGAACTACGCATTATATTGGATGCTATTCGTCCAATGCAACACGCTAGAAACAATAAAAATAATTTTACAGTACGCGAACTTAGTGTGGGAGAAAGGGTCCAAGTGCGTTGGGTTGAAAAAAACGTTCCTACCTGGAAATTTGGTACCGTTTTAAAGAAACTGGGAAACCTTCATTATCAAATTCGACTAGATAACGATTATACTGTGAAACGACACATCAATCAATTATATAAGTCAACGGTACAACATCAAAATCAGCCAGCTGAAGATCAAACTTCTGCGGAAAAAACGAAACCTCAAATAGAAGAAATTATTATTCATCGAAGACAACAACGTCGCTTACCACAAGTCGCTGCGGACCAGCCACAGACGCCGGGAAGTGCCAGGCGGTCTAGTAGGCCTAGACGATTGCCAGCACGTTTGGAAGACCATGTCATCTATTAGTGTGGGAGATTGTGATGTCCCTAATTAGGTTTATCTGTATGGTAATATTGGCGACAGATTACAGAAGGATTGGCATCATTATTTTCTATGATTAATTCTAATATATATATTTAAAATGTTGGTATACCTGTTTTCATATACTTATATATACATAGTTCCGCCATATCTTAATTGCAATGTTTTATTAGTTGTTAAATGTAATGTTTCGTTGTCTATATCACACATCATCGTGTCTCGTCTTTATTTAAGAATGTCTTATACTTATTTAATAAAATACTACTTGCAATCGTAACACAGAAAACGTATTTATCAATTATTAAGAATATAACAAAGGTTAAAACCACTTGTTTCATAGAACTCGAAAGAGACAGTAACCAATCTTTAAAACCAATGCCGTTTTACAGGCGAAAGCACAAGAATTTGGAGAAAAGCTTAACTACTCCGAATTTATGTGCAGCGAAAGTTGGATTGTTCGATTTAAAAGACACCACAACATCACTAGCGGAAAAATAGTTGGAGAGGCGGCTGAAGTCAATGTGGATGTGGTCAATTATTCGTTGCAAAATAAGTGGCCAGATATAAGAAAAAGTTTTAAAGATGAGGACATATTCAATGGCGATGAAACTGGTTTATTTTATAAACTGACACCTAATAATACACTGCGCTTCAAAGGTGAGACCTGTATAGGTGGAAAACTATCAAAGGAACGAGTAACAGTGCTCGTAGTAGCAAATATGACGGGTACAGAGAAACGAAAACTTTTAGTAATAGGAAAATCAAAAAATCCCAGGTGCTTCAAAAACAAAAAAAATACCAGTTAATAACCAATAAAAAGGGTTGGATGACATCCGAAATTTTCAACAATGAATTAAGACAATGGGACAATAATTTACGCCGTGCGAATCGCAAAATTTTACTGCTGGTAGACAACTGCCCAGCTCATCCAGATACAATGTACTTAGAGTGCATTAAATTAGTGTTTATGCCTCCAAATACTAGCTCAGTTTTACAACCTATGGACCAAGGTGTCATTCACGCATTGAAAAGTAAATATCGCCACATACTTCTCTCAAAAATTGTTAATTCAGTTGATATGAGTGAAGACGACTTCAAAGTTAGTATACTGGGCGCAATAAATTTTTTGCATATGGCATGGTTAAAAGTCAGCAAAGCAACAATTACTAATTGCTTTCGGCACGACGGATTTAACAAGAATGAGGGTGAGTTCGACTCGGATGATGATCTGCCATTAATAGAATTGATAAACCAACCAATGGAAACTTTTACAGATGGTAATAAAAAGGATTTGCTATTTATTATTTTCATTTACAGTTGGGACAATAAGCTTAAATGATTACATATGTTTTGATGACGACCTTGTAACAACGGAAGCATTGGACGACGAAGCTATTTTGCAGTCTGCTTGCGCTGGTGATGACGACCTAGACGATGATATGGACAACGAAGAGCCCATACCAGTTTGAACTGCTCATGATGCAATGTGTAGCATAAGTTATGTAAGAACTTTTCTTCAGTCACGCGATACTCCACAACAAATTTTTGGACAACTTGACTCAAGTGGAATTACATATTAATGAAACTAATATTGGAAATAAGCAAACTAAAATAACTGATTTTTGTATTAAAATATTCTAATAATGAACTTTATTATATTCAACATTTTTAATTTTTCGAATTTATTCTATGAGTTAAATTTCAGTTATGTATTTTATAAAGCTTTTTGTAATAGCTCTATTCCTTAAATTTTTTCTGGCCCGCTACGGCCTTCGTCAGGATTCTTTGTGTCTAACTGGATAGTGATACTTTATAAATTGAATGTATTTAACTCAACTATTTTAACAAATAGATATTGGGAAATTTTTCTTTTTTTTTTTTTTAATAAGCAACTTTATTATATTCAACATTTTTCATTTTTTTGTTTACAAAAAAAAAAAAATAAACATTAGGATTAATTAAAAAATTTGTTATATTAATTATATTTGCACCAGTAAGCAAATTAGTAGTATCAATTAAACTTTTAATTTACTTGATTAAACGTTTAATTTTCTTGATTAAACGTTTACTTCTCTTGATTAAATTTTTAATTAAAACTGATTTTATTTTTGATCAATGCTTTAGTTGGGGAAACATTTTAGAGAATATTTTCTGGGTACCAAATTTGGACAATTTTCCTCTTACCGTATTAATGATTATATATTAATGTGTAAATCTATTTTGTGCCACACCAACTTCTCCAATTCCGCCCACATTTTGTTGGTTGTTTTATATTGAAAACGAAAATTTGTATACCTAATTTAAAAACTTTGGCTGTTACCCTTCTCCAGATATACTGAAAAATAAAACTAAGACAACAACAACAATAGATTTATGGGTCAAATTAAAGGCAGTCGTGGTTTTTTGCACATATCTCAGCCATTTGTGGACCAATCATGCTTAATTTCAATAGCAAAAGATTTCGGACTATATGTGACAAGAAAGAAGAGACATTTTTTTGTTTGTTGCAGACCAGTGTAATTTCATATTATACTTATTGTAAATTTAATATATTTTCTACATTATTTTTTACAAAATATGTAAAATTTTTAAATATAAGAGAATTAATAAAGTACAGGAATTGGACCTTGCATTAATATCGTGCATAACAATCGATCCGGAGTCAAATTAAAGAACTCTATTATAGATTCCTTTGGTAGGAACATTATTGTAAAACACTATACCAAAAAACATTAATAGAGTTGTGTCGTTCCGGAACGACCTAGTTCCAATGAATGATTCCTTAATAGGAACGGTGCTGACTTTTTCCATAGTTTCTTTTTAATCGTTCTTCGTTCCGCAATTACAATCCGTTCGATCACTTATTTCTGCACACTTTAAACAATGTTGATTTTTTAAAAAAATTACAAAAGTGATCCAAAGCAATATATTTTATCAATATGTATATCACCCGTTTACCATCTGCAACGGTATGCGGGTACGAGTAGATTAAATCAAATACAAATTTACGAAATTCTTAAAACTTATTTGTAGTTTTTTGAAAAGTTATTATTTCTTACAAACATTTTAAAAACATATAATAATTCTTCTTTAGTTGTTTTGAACAAAATTTTTTTTTATATTGGCAATCAATGAATAAACATAGATGAACATTTTCGGAAAAGAATAGATATAATAATTAAAAATACAACATAACACTGCAATGCATTAAAAAAATGGATCTGTTTAGTTGGATCAAAACTTTCATAATATGCTTTTTTCTTAAAGTTTGTTTGCAATTTTTTATTTTTTTGGTAAAGTGCCAAAGTATTTACGTACATAAAGATATCGTCACATAAAATCAAAAGTTGACAATTAAAAAAAATCGTTATAAAAGTATTTGCAATTTTGAAACAAAAATTTTTAACAAATCTTTTTTTTAAATATCCTTAACGTTGTGTGGCTTACGTCATTCGGAATTGTTAATTCTTAAAACAATAAAACGTATGATCAATGTATGAAAATATAAAAAAATTAAAAAAACCTGTGTTTCTAAAAATATTTTTTTTTATACTATACACCAATGTTACGCTACTGCCTTTTCAATGACGTTTTTGGTTTATTTCCTTTGTAATAACCTCTTGACTTTAATAAAATTAACTAAACACAGCACTTTAAACACTTTTTTCAGTTCACTACTTTTTATTTTCACTTAGTCACTTTCACAATCTTTATTTACAGCTTTTAGAAACTTACTCACAATTGCGACCACTATTTGTGATTTACACACTTTAATCTTTGTACGGATACTGACTAACGATGCCAACCTTCACGAGTATTTATAATCTGTTCGAGACCTGACGTCTAGATGGCTCTAGAACATTCGAAGTTTTCCAATTGTCTGGAACATTTTAGAACTGTCTGGAACATTTTCGAACTGTCTGGACCATTCGAGCTTTTATTAAATCACCATTCGAGCTTTTATTATATGGAGCGGTATCCTAGGCTAGGGAAAATGAAACAGTCTCTGCAAATGTAGACTTTTGTGATGTACCTACCGCAATTTTTATATGTGCATTCCGAATACCGGGTACAAATGCCTCAGTTTTTAAGTGATCCAAGAATAAATGACTCTCACCAGGATAAGTAAGCTGCACCAACCGCTCAATCTCCAGTGCGAAGTCCTGTAATGTCTCATTAGCCTTTTGCATTCTACTCCGTAATTCCATTTCGTAGATTTCCTTTTTGTGGTCGCCACCATATTTACGAGCAGTGCAACCTTTACGTCATCATAATTGTTTCTACAGCTACTTGGAACACTTTGCACAACTTCCGCTGCCGTTCCTTTTAATGCCAAAATTAATTCAATTGCCTTTTCTTCATTGTTACATGCGTTTTTGTTGGCTACTGTTTCAAAGTGGAACTTAAACACATCAAATGGAACACTACACTCAAAACTTGGGGCTTTTATTCCACTCGCGACTTCTGATATAACCCATACAGAACTCTCTTGGCATTGAAGACTATTTACTTTTGCTTCCAGATTGTGTAGTTTTTCATCTACATCTATTTTTACATCACACAGCTTTTTGTTAAATTCTATTTCCATATCATTTTTCTTCAGTAGAAATCTCCTGAGGCTTCGCGTTAGAAGCCTGAAGCTTCTCATTAGTTATTCTAGAATTCTGTTGAATTTCGGATGATGCTAGACTTCTCTTCCATTTTTCTAGAATTTTCATCCATTTTTTTAGAAGTTTCATCAAGAATAGCTTTGGAATTTTCATCATTTTTTCTCGAAGTTTCAGCAAGAATATCTCTCGATTTGTTTCTTATCATCATGCAACCCAGTTTACTTTCTCATCCGAGGTATGACTCAGTCTGTCGAGGGTCAATTCGAAGGTCTGCTAAATTTGAAATGAAACACGAGATGTTTTCCTATATCTTTTCTTACAACAATTGAACTAAGCTTTTATTTACGAAACCTTAATCTACTTAAGATATTTAAATCTACGACGCGGTTCGGGTGATGCAGCGTAATTATATGAGGGATGCAGCGATGAAACGGCTAGGTTTTGCTGCCATGAGGCATGTTCGGTAACGATTCACAGGGTAGCGTTAAGGTACTGATGATTCGATCTGGCAGAGAAAATGATAATAAGCGGTTTCGGTTATGGTTTATTAGTATCTACTCATACAATCGAAACTACGCCGAGTACGGGGCATTCGGTGGCCAAGAGATTTCGGGAGCCTCAGCGTTCGGCTAACTACGGTTTGATATACTTTGGACACCAAGAGATTTCGGGTGACTTGGCGTTCGGCTAACTACGGTTAAATACTTCGGACACCAAGAGATTTCGGGAGCCTTGGCGTTCGGCTAACTACGGTTTTAAATAATTCGGACACCAAGAGATTTCGGGACCCGTGGCGTTCGGCTAACTACGGTTTTAAATACTTCGGACATCAAGAGATTTCGGGAGCCTTGGCGTTCGGCTAACTACGGTTTGATATACTTCGGACACCAAGAGATATGTGCAGAGAGTATTACACGTGTGTGCTGATAATTGAAACATTTGAAACGATTTTACATTGTACGTCCGGCTGTTTTGTTGTTGAGATACTTTGTTGAATTTGATACATGAATTTTATTGTCAAAGGCACGAAGCTAATTGAAACTGGTAAGAGTCGGTCCATAATTTCACATAACTTCCATGCGAACATTTTCCAAAATAGAGTCTATTTTTGTTAGTATTTACATTGAATTAGGCTTAAAAATATTTTATTGCTACCTAAAATATCCCAACAACTATCTGGTCAAATATGGACATATTGTAATATCATTTAATTGTATATTTTACCATGGCCTCTATAAAAATCTCACAGCCGAAAATATTGTAAATGTTAGTATGCATTTGTATCAAATTTGGCTACCATAACTTTTATAATAGCTTCTATATCATGGTATGGACCATATATAAACAAGACAAACAAATTTCATATACATACATAAATAGATTTTTAAGTTTTTTTTATCAAATCATATTATTAATAATTTTTTACTTGTGTAAGTAATGTTATACTATTAGGTAATTCACAAAATGTTCATATTGGTTGTATTTACTATATTTTTCTGAATGTCACATTAATAAAATAATAGCATATGCAACCAATATAACACAATAGAGCTCTTTGTGAATTGTCGTTATTACTTTTAGGCTCGTCCTATTTCCAGGTAATCAGTAACTGTTTTGGTATAAATGATTAAATAAAAATTAGTAATGCAAAATTTGGCACAATTCGGCCATTTCCGGCACTTTTGAATGTTTGATGGCCCTGTGGTACTTTCTAATCTATTTTGGCCCTTTTAGGTCAAAATTCATCTAACTAATATTAACCGTTCAGTACATTTTTCAATGTAATTTTTTCACTGTGTCAAACACGAATTTTATTTACAACATTGTTTTGTTTCTTAAAAAAAAACTTTATAATTTTATTTTGTAATATAATCCAGTATCCCGTTTCAAGGTACTTTTACAGAAGGTAACATCACTAGGTTTCTAGCTGCCCCTTTTTTTTATGAAGTTATATGGATTTGACATATGTATTGAGGTCATGTATTTGACATATACAACTACTTAAGAAAGGGACAGCCAGCATAGGCTTCTCTAGTGAATATATCTTGTACCTTAGCTAGTTTCTGTATATCTCGCATCGTAAAATTTTCCGCATTAAACCAGTGAATTGGAACAAAAACAGTGCAAAATTAAACAAAAAATGTTTTTCTCACACAAGTGTTTTTGTATCTTTACTTGCAAAAATAATCTGTCATTAGCTGCGTTCGAGAAAACAAAAGTTTTTACTATTTTTTACTGAACATTACTGCATTTTACTAAATTGCGTTCGCGCACACAAAATACAGTAAATGAGAACACAAATTGAGAGCGTAAAGTGACAGTTCTTGACTGAGTACTTACAAATTTTTACTACAGAAATTTTTGCAGTAAAATTTAGTAAAACAAAAAAACATATGTTTCAAAAGGTAAACAAGCAAAAGTAGCAAACAAAAGGCATACAAATTGTTTAAAAAAAGAAAAGTTGAAATAAAACTAAAATAAAAACAAAAAATGAATTAATATTAATTAATTAAACTTGTTTGTGAAGAATTTATATGACTAAATACCAACTTTTGAAACTTTGTTTTGTTATGTTAATTTTTTGGAGTTGTAAAAGTGTCAAGAACTCGGGTACTTAGAACAGACCTTGTTTTTAAAGTTATCAAAAGTAAAAAAGTATTCGTGTACTATTGATCAAATTTAGCCGGACACAAATTAGCAAATTCAAATAAAATAAAAAACAAACAAATATAAAAGATTACATAAAATAATTTGTTTGTATTTTCCAAAAATATTCGTGTTATAAAAAGTATTTAATCGAGTACCGATAAGAAAACGAGTTAAGTAGTCAAAAGTGTAAACATTTCTCAACACTTTAATTATTTGCGATCAGCTGTTGCCTTTATTTTACGAATTTTTACAAATTTTGCGTTCGCGTACTTTTTTGGACAACAGCTTTTTGTGAGAGAAAAATTTTCAGTTTACTCATTTACTGCATTTTACTGTAAAAGTACTCAAACGCACCTATTTACATAATTTTCTGGCAATTATTGGAAGGATGTGAGATAAAGTGTTTCTGTAACAATATTTTTCAAAAAGTTTTTCGCAAGAACTGTCGAAAACAGTAACATTTTAAATTTAATATAAAATTTAATATACATATAATGCAAATATGGAGCCTAAATTATCTAAAAAATATAATAATACACATGTGTACACACAAGAATGTGTTTACAAATAATTTTTTAAATTTTAAAAGAGAACAGAAAGAATTAAAATGATGAATAAAGAATTTCAATGATGAAAATAAATAAAACACAATTGTTATATTTTGTTATTTTCAATATTTTTAAATATTTATTTAGGTTTTATAATATTTATTTTTTCGCTGACATTCCGCTTGCATTTTACACTTAATTACTGGAAATATACCAGTTAAAACAGAATCTGTGTTGTCTGTTTTAGCATTCAAATGCAGAAACACGTTTTCATACAAACCGAGAAACGATAGAATTTTTTATTTCACACTTCATGTGAGAAAGTTTAGGATGCGAGAAATACAAAAACGAGCTACACCATACGAAAAAACTCAGATTAATTAATTTCTTCCTTCTTTGTATTTATTTTTCACCAAAGAAATCATTGTCGAATCAAATGCACAAACATCTTAATTGACACACAAGCCTTAACGATAATTAAGGCACCTTTTACGGTTCGGAGTTGAGTTGTAATTGAAACAACTGATTGTGATTAGTTGTAATTTTTTAATGTTTTTGTTCGCCGCAATATACAAAGTTGTAAACCATTATACAAAAATTAAGAAATTACAACTCAACTGAGTTGAGTTGGGAACCGTAATAGGGACCTAGATTCACAAAGCCAAAAAGTTGCGCTTTATTTCATTGTTTTAAAACCAACTGCGAATTCGGGTTGTCAGATGTAGCGATTTCTCGCCAAAAGTGGCAATTTTTAAACTTGTTTGGCGACCTAATTTTCTATTTAGGGCCATGGCGATTTTGTTGGATATTTTTAATAAGCCATGCATTTGTTTTGAAATTCATTAGGAAGAAATAATATTATTTTTATTCTAGTATTTTTATGTATGAAATTCATTCATATGTATGGTCAGTATTTGAAACTAAATTATGTTGAAATGGCTGAAGAAAATAATGAAGATCTTCAAGAAAATAGTTTTCCATATTTAGAAGTGCTCTTGAAAGAATCAATTAATAAAATTCCTTACAACATGAATATATTTAAAGTTTTTGACAATTTTTCCATTATCAAATGTAGCAATTTAATATCACAAATATAATTCGTTGTTTTGAAAGATATTTTAAAGATTTTTATGAATCCAAACGTACCTTTGGGTGTTTTTGAAACACAAAGGAAAAAATTAATGTTTGTTAATTGAAAAGAGTATTTTAATAATGATATCCCATCCAATTTGAATCAGTTTTGGCCAAAAATGTATTGGTAAATCCAATCATATTTGTAGTTTCCAGAGAGGTGAACAGTTTACGAGTAATTGTTCGTGAAGCGGACATACCAAGAACAATATTTTTCCGAAATCTCTTTATATTTGGAGTAACTATACCTTTAGAAGAAATGAATCTGTGTTCCAAATATTTTTTTGTATGATGTTTAATTGTCAAGGTGCTTAAGTTTTGCCCATTTTGAAAAAAACATTTTTTAATTATTGTTCGAACTAGAAACAAATCAAATAAACAAATTAAGATAAGTGATTCTTATAGGAAAATGTTTGATCTTAAAAAAAAGAAACTTAAAAAAATATTCATCTGCAAATCCGGAAATGGCCTATTAAAATTAAAATATTTCTAACTTCGACCCATTTTTTAACTTAATTTATTGTTTTTTTTTTTTACCACAATAAGCCCAGAGTCTCCTCATTATACTGTTAATGTTTGAAAATGGGATCTCCATAAGTTTAAAAGTTATGCAAATTTCCTTCACATTTCATAAAGCGGAAAGTCATCATTTTGAATTCCAATTTTTCTATTTCAGCGCAAATTTTTTTTATTTTTTTGAAATACGAAATTGGAGTCTACTCATAAATAATACTGTTAATGGTTTGGAGGTGAGATATATATTAGTTTAAAAGATAAGTAAATAACTGACCATGTTTGTCGCACTACGAAGCCAGAAGTGACAAATTACATAAAATTTTTTCTACCTTAGTCCCAATATTTTTTTATTTTATTTTATTCAACATTTTTTATTTTACGAATTTATTTACTTAGCTAAATTTCAGTTATGTATTTTATAAAGCTTTTTGTAATAGTTCTATTCCTTAAATTTTTAGAAATGACTTTATACACTACCAGACTATTATCTTGTAATTTCTTGTTACAGTTTACCATAATCGGCCTACAAATTTCTACTTAATAATAGAACAAAAATTTAAAAATAAATTAGTACATAGTACTTAACAAGAATGATAGAAATAAAGATTACGCCTTGTGCATATGATGACGTAGTAGTTGCCTTATAAAGGTTACCAAGTCTGTTTTATATGTGAAGTTCATCATTGAATATAATGCGTTATAGTTGGCTACCCTACAATAAATTTACTTAGAGAGTTTTCAAACAAACTACAAATTTAAATAAATATTTTATATTAAAAATATTACTAAAATAATTAATTAATATTAAAAATGTTAAAACTCTTGTGTTTAAAGTTGTATAGCAAAAAAATTTTCTTTTAAATTGAAGAGAGTAAAAGAAGAGTGCAAATATGAAGTGTGCAGTAAGCAAATGCATACAAAGCAACAGCAAACAAATAAAAACAAGTGAGTGAAGTTTTTGATATTTTAATTAGGCTTAAGTTCACCAAATTTAATTTTCATTAAATTATTGTTTTCCATTCTGTCTGTCGCGCTCGTTGAAGATAGACGTGTTTTATAAGCTCGGCATACGGTTTATTTTTTTACGTGAACAAATAAAGTATAAAAAAAAAAAAAAGTAAATAAAAGAAAAGAAAAAAATACATGTATGTACATACATACATAAACATACACACTTTTTATTCTCGGTGTTGATAAACAATAACAAATAAGAAGAGCACAACTGTAAACAGTAAAAAAAAAAAAAAAAAACTCTTATGAGTGCAAACAGTGCAAAAACAATTAAGCATAATGATAGAAATGCATATATCACAGTGAGTGTTAACGAAACAAATGCAGAAATAAAAAAAAGAGTCGATGATAGCAAATACCTAACAGTTAAACCTATTACTCGTACGCGATCCCTCTCACCATCTGTTTTTAATAATACGGTTGATACACTAACAAATATAAAACCTTCAAGCATTGCCTCAACGGCAAAAACAATTTTAATAAGTGATAAAAATATTAACCCTCAATCAGGCACAATAGAAAACTCTGTATCACCTTCGGTGTCTAATAATACGGTTGATTCGAATACAATAAAAAATATAAAACCTGCAAGCGGTGCCTCAGTGGCAGAAACGATTTTAACAAGTGATGAAAAGATTACCCCCAAATCAGGCATGATGGAAAACTCAGTATCACAGGTGAAAAGCGGTCAAAAGCCTCAAGTACAAGTTGGAATGGATAGGTACATAACAGTGCTAAAACGGGGTCGCAGCCCAACTTCTTCTGCAGTTGCTTCTGTCCCAAAAGTTTTAAAAGAGGGTACAGCTGATAGAATAAGTTCTCAAAATCGGTTTGCAATTTTGGAAGAGGAATCCTCGGAAGCACAAAACGTTACAAAATCTTCTAAGCCACCCCCGATATATCTTAGAGAGCAAAACTCAAGTGATTTAATAAAGAATTTGATCTCGGTAATAGGTGAAAATTCTTTTTATGTAGCTGCAATAAAACGTGGTAGTATAAATGAAACTAAAATACAAGTTAATCGTGAAGATGATTTTCGTAAAGTAATAACTAAATTAGAAGCACTAAAAAAAAACTTTTATACATACCAACTGAAGAGCAGTAAAGGTCTTCAGGTAGTGATAAAGGGCATTGATTCATGCGTAGACCCAGGTGAAATAAAAACGTTTTTAGAAGAGAAGGGCTTTAAAATTAAAAATGTAGTTAATATTAAAAATAGAGAAAAAAATCCCCAGCCACTATTTCGTGTGGAGTTAGAACCCGGCGACGTTAAGCTTAAAAAAAATGAAACTCATCCCATTTACAGTCTGAGATATATCCTGTATAGGAAAATAACGATAGAGGAGCCGCATAAAAGGAACGGTCCCGTGCAATGTTTAAACTGCCAAGAATTTGGTCACACTAAGGCATACTGCCATTTAACACCTGTTTGCGTTGTATGTGGAGAATTGCATGGTACAGCTCTCTGCGATAAGTCTAAAAACGACCCCAATGTAAAAAAATGCAGCAACTGTGGTGGTAATCACACTGCCAACTATAGAGGATGCCCTGTATACTCTATCGTCAAGCGCTCGGTTGGACCGAAACCTAATCCACCTCAAATTCAGGAAACACATCAAAATAATACTAATGACATTCATGTACCGCAGCCTAGTAATAACAGAACATCCTACGCTAACGTCCTAAAATCAAACCATATGCCAATGCAAGGTGATTTGCCAAATAATGATGAGACCCCAGTTTCTAATTTAAGTCGTCTAGAAAAAACCATGGAAACACTAGTACAAACAGTAACAAACTTTACGAATACAATGGGTAATATGATGCAGGAAATGTTAAGAATGCAATCGATGTTATTGCAAGCTGTACTTAACAAGCCATGAATTGTTTAAAAATTTGTTTTTGGAACGCAAACGGCATTCGCCAACATAAAAATGAACTAGAATATTTTCTTAAAAGTAAACAAATTGATGTAATGATGGTTTCTGAAACTCATTTGACCTCAAGAAATTCGTTTAAAATTAATGGTTATATATTATATGATACCAAGGACCCTCGAGATAGAGCTTGTGGAGGTTCTGCTATTTTGATAAAAACCCGAATCAAACACTACTTAATGTGTGATCATCGTGAAGATTATCTGCAAGCAACGAATATTTGTGTTGAAGAGCTAAATCGAAACGTTGTACTTTCATCTTTATACTCTCCACCTAGATTTTCAATATCAGAAAGCCAATATTATAAATATTTTAAATCATTAGGACCCTGTTTCCTAGCCGCTGGCGATTACAACGCTAAACATACCTTCTGGGGTTCACGGCTCATTACACCAAAGGGTCGTGTTTTGTATAATACAATGTCTAAAATGGATTTAAATGTGGTCGCGAGTGGACAACCAACTTATTGGCCTACTGATCAGCAAAAAATTCCAGATGTCATCGATTTTGGCGTGGTTAAAAACATCCCCGCAGAAACGATTCACGTTGAAGCTTCTTTAGAATTATCTTCTGATCACACACCTACAATTCTTACCATATCAAACCCTTATAGAATTGTATCACCGTCTGGTTACTTAGTGACGTCAGCCACACAAATAAATTGGTTAAAATATAAAAAATATCTCAGTACCCACTGCACTGAAAATATTCCGCTTAGAACACCGGAGAATGTGAATCTTTCTATTGTAAATTTTGACAATTATCTCAAACTAGCTGTTCAACATTCTAGCATAGCCCGCAAAAATATCAAAAATAGTAAAATATATTCTACTGATGTCGAGCGTCTCTTGACTGAAAAAAGGAGAGTTCGAAGAGAGTGGCAATTGCACAGATCCCCTCAACTTAAAAATTTACTAAAAGAGTGCACAAAAAGGCTAAGAAACTTACTGCAGTCTCAAAAAACGGCTTCTCTGGAAAAATATCTTAAGGAACTTGATGCAACTCCTCAATCTGATTACTCATTATGGCGTGCAGCTAGAAATCTTAAAAGACCAGTTATCACTAAACCACCATTAAGAAACTTAAATGGACGTTGGGCACGAAATGACATAGAAAAAGGTAATATTTTCGTTAATCATTTGAAAACCGTATTTACCCCTCATACATCTTTCGATACTGCGGTCGAGTTACCACCTGTTGCTGTTAGATCAGCTGTTCCACTAAGGTTTGAAGTAAGAGAAATCGAGAAGGCTATTCATGATTTAAACCCCAAGAAAGCCCCTGGTTTTGATAAGATCAGTAACAAAATGCTTTTGGAGCTACCCAGCATAGCAAAGAAAATTATTCTACTAATTTTTAATGCTATTTTACGCCTTGAATACTACCCACAAGAGTGGAAAGTATCCTTAGTTACCATGATACCTAAACCAGGAAAGGATCCCACAAAAGTTGAGTCATATAGACCTATAAGCTTATTGTCTAATTTATCAAAGCTTTTTGAGAAACTTCTAGTGTCTAAATTAACGCCGATTTTAAATGGTAACAGATGTATTCCCAATCATCAATTCGGTTTTAGAAGAAAACACAGCACAATTGAACAAACTCATCGAATAGTAAATGTCATAAGAAAAGCCTTTGAAGAAAAAAAATATTGCTCAGCACTCTTCATCGATGTGTCTCAAGCTTTTGATAAAGTCTGGCATGAAGGTTTACTACTGAAATTGCAGCAAAACTTACCAGCAAATATACACAAGCTGTTACAAAGCTACTTAGTCGGTCGTCAATTTATTATAAAAGAAGGCGAATTTTTAAGTCCTCCACAGCCAATTAGCGCTGGAGTCCCACAAGGCAGCATCCTGGGCCCTCTATTATACTTAATTTATACTTCGGACTTGCCAACAAACAGCTACACCCATACCTCAACATTTGCGGACGACACAGCTTTTCTAAGCGTACACGCAAACTGTCAAGAAGCATCTCGTTATCTACAGGATCATATATTTGAACTAGAAAGGTGGTTAAAAAAATGGAGGATAAAGATCAATGAGCAAAAATGCGCACATATAACATTCACATTGCGTCGGGAAACATGCCCCCCTATTAAAATAAATAATCAAATAATACCCCAACACTCGCATGTAAAATACCTCGGTATACATCTAGATCGGCGTTTAACGTGGAAATGGCATATAGAAGCGAAGTTAACTCAAATGAAACTAAAAGCAATTCAAATTAATTGGCTCATTGGAAGAAATTCTGTTCTTAGTCTCGATTGCAAACTTCTACTCTACAACTCTATCTTAAAGCCAATTTGGTGCTACGGTATTCAGTTATGGGGCACTGCCTCGGCTTCTAACATCGAAAAAATTCAAAGGCGCCAAAATAAACTTCTTCGAATAATCACAGCCGCTCCCTGGTACGTCAAAAACTCAAATATCCACAAGGATCTCAATGTGCCATTAGTAAAAACTATGATAACGAAATATGCAGTAAAATATTTAAAAAGGCTGGAACTGCACCCAAATCCATTAGCTAGAAATATTTTAAATTATGGCGGCCACACTCGCTTAAGAAGAAGAGACACTGCAGCACTCACCCAATCAGATGAGCGATAAACACCTATATATGTAAACAGAAACCGTGATGACTAAATCTTTTGTGTTTGGCACTGGCAGGACATAAAGCAAATATTAGGATAAGATTTGATTAATTATTGTTAGTTCATATTTAATATACATATGAAGATTCAATAAATAAATAATGAAAGAAAAAAAAAAAAAAAAAAAAAAAAAAAATTATTGTTTACAACATGAAATGAATTCAAATTTTTTTTTCAATACCGTTTTCAGTCAAGAATTAATTATAAAAAACAAAAAAAAAAAAAATAAAATTCATTCATTTCATGTTGTAAACTCCTTCCTTCAATAAAAATAATTTAATGAAAATTAAATTTGGTGAACTTAAGCCTAATTAAAATATCAAAAACCTCAGTTAAAAACCAACAGTTCAATTAAAAATCACACTTGTAACAAGTGAGAAATTGTATAAAAAAATAACGTTAAGCGTGTTTTAAATAATATGTTATTATTTCTGACTATATCTGTATAATTTTACAATTTTCCAAAAGATGCAGCACAATCTAAGCTATGGATAATGTTTTGCAGGCGAGTGAAAAAACTTGTGCTTTATATTTCAAACAAGAAGATCTTGAAAGAAACTTGAAATTTGAAATGGGTAAATTACCTAAAATAAAATTTTTGCAGTTCATTACATTATTTTTTTTTATCGGATTTAGCACTCGTTGTGCACCAAAATTAAAATCTGGTGCAGTTCCGTCCATAGACACGAGTGCTATTGAAAGTTATAATGAAATTAAAGCCCCAAATGAAGTTGAAATGCCAATTTAAGGTTAAAATTCCAAATGAATTTAAAAGAAAATGCGTCGAGAAAAACGCTCCAATGACAACTGACGTTAAGATGGTATACATAACAACTTTGGAAATAAAAATGTATGTAAGTTTTTAAAAAGTACACAAATATTTGTTTTAATCATTTGTAGAGATGCACTGCTCCAGGAAAATAATACGCTAAAAATGTCACACAGACAATCAGATATCAAAATAAAAAGTGTGTCTATTCAAGTTCAGAAGTTAAGTTTTGCTTGTTTGTTTACTGAAGGCCAAATAAGAAAACTTAAAAACAACGATAAACGGCAAACTTTAACAGAAGCAGATGTAGCCCAATCAATAACATTATATTCATTAAGTACCAAGGCTTTTACAGACAGTTAAGGAAAAAACATTTCCCAGTTCCCTGGGTGAGAACATTGCAGAGATTGTCACAAAAATTAGATATATAAACAGGTATTCTGAAACCTGTGGTGAAATTACTGTCTGCGGCTAGACAAATTTTTAAACATACAGGTTTTTGTTCGATGATATCAAAATGTTGTGTTTAATGATGTTCCATATTTGATCAAACTTTAAAGAAATCATGTCGTTGATAGTGGTTTCATCATTAACAACAAGAAAGTTAAAAGGGATATAATTTTAAATCTACTGTCCCTCCAATCCATTGAATTGAAGATCACACATAAAATATCAGCACAAAATTTAAGTGCGGTTGGAGCTGAGAGACAGAAGGTTAAACTGGCAACCAAACTTTTCTCACATATAATTGCACAATCTGCCAGTTTGGGAAACTGGCGCGAATGTAGTCAACTAATCAAACTGTTTAAAATTGTAATTTTCAGATACATATGTAGAAGTAAAATTACTTTTAAGATTTTCCTTCTCTAGACAAACGATTGGTTTGATGTTATTAATTAAAGTGTGCCGAGACAAGATACTAGAGAACGACTCCACGCGTATATCCTTGAATTAGAAAAACAAAATTATATTATATCTAAATAATATGTCGCAAATGATATCAGAGATTCATGTGATTGGAAGAAATACACAGTTATCTTCTCAAAAAGGTAAAAATATAATATATATTAAACTTTACAGGTATCATTCAATCAAATAACGCGTTTAAAATGCTACATATCTAATAAAAGGATCCCTTTGACATTGAGTGCATTTAAATATATCGCCTAAATCAGGATGCCCTGAAATTTTTTTAGGAATTATTAGATCGAATTAGATTTAGATTTACACAATTCTTTAACAGGTAAACTTAAAAATACAATTTCAAATAATACGTTTGATTTTCCTAGTGATTTTTTTAGGAACTTAATAATAGCGTTAATCCTAGTATCAAAAAAGGCATATTGCATACAGACAATAATGAAAAAGAGTGGGGAAACATGCAATATGATGATTTTAGTTACCTAGATAACCTGAGTTATTCATGGGTTAACCACCTAAGTGAAAGTGGGTTAAATAAGACATCAAATGCATTAATGGAAACGTTGAGATCATGTGAATCTCTTCTTGAAATTAAATGGCGAACAATTGTTGCGTAAGTCATTTGTTGGAAGGTGAGAAAATTTAAGTAAGTGAAGAATTGAAAAAACTTTTTTTTTAGATTTAGGATGTATTTGCGAATGAGGTTACTAGATGCCTAGATTGCTCAAAATTCCAACAAGCGAAAGAGGTAACTGAATAAAATTACAAACTAAGATTCTTGATATAAAAGTATTTTCCCTTTTTGTCTGCCTTAATTTATGTACTAAATATAGAGCTAATGTACATTATGTATGTAGTATATATTTATGTAATAAATAAAACTATGAAAAAATTTATGTAATAAATAAAACTATGAAAAAAATAACTTTAAAAAAAATTTCTTTTATTTTAAATAATTTAAATAGAAAAAAAATTATAAATTGTCCCACTGTTATGATCACACATAAAAAAAATTAAAAATAAATGTATTGTAAAAGATTTACAATATGATATCTATAAGTTTAAAAGTTTTGCAAATTTATGCTGATGCGTATCGGACTGAGTATAATTTTAGGCGCTTGTTTATGTAGGCAAAATATTTTTTATGGTTTGAACGCTTCACGACCACCTATTGCCTCATATACAAAATAATATTAACCCTAGAAAGATAATCATATTCTTGCATACTTAAAAGATAAGCATGCGTAAAACTGACGCATTATTTTAACCTGCTGTATTTTTTGATAATTTAAGAAAAACCTAAAGATGATATATTTTTACTTATAAATTAAATAAAAATACTGAAATTTTAAATGTTTATGAATATTTATTATGAGAAATATTCGAATATTCGCGGATTCATCCTAATTAACAAGAAATAGCCATATTTTGAAAGTGCATGCGTAAATTTTTCGCAGATTATCTTTCTAGTGTTAATCGTAACAAAAGTTATGTAAAAAACAACAAAAGTTTTTTGTGGCCATTGCGAGGATCACAATATGTTTTTTAACCACACTTTAGCCATGTTTTTTTTTCCGCGTGTAATATATACATACATATGTACTATAATAAATCAGCTTTCCTACTCATAAGGATGCAGACTATGCATATGTATATACTCTATGGGTTCTTATATAAGTATTGTCCACCTATGGTGAATATGTTCCTAAATATATTCAAATTCTTTAGAAAAGCCCTGCACTCATTACATCTCGTGAAATAAATTGTATCAATAATATTGGTTGGAGAAGAATTGGAAATTTGTTAAAAATGATTTGATATTTAATTGTAACCACTGGATTTTTTGTGCAATAACGTTTAAATGATTATAATCCACTTGTAAGCCCTATACATTTTTCACATATTTATATTTTATACACTATAACTTCGTGTTAAACTCGTGTTAAAATAAAACCTTTTACAAACTATCCGCTTTTTTTTGAAAACTTTTAATTTAGTTATATAAAAAAAAAAAAAAAAAATAAAAATAATAATAATAAATATGTTTATATACATACATATATATACATTTATATGTTTATATTTGTGATTTAGTCAACTTAACAAACATAAATCCTCATAATTATTACAATGGTAAATAATATACAAAAAAAAAAAAAAAAAAAAAACAAATGATTTGACGAGAAAAAAATGTTTTTAGCTTGTCGTTAAAAAAAAGCTCAAACCTTTAATTGATAAGAATTCTATGGATAAAATACATTTATACCAAACAAAATAAATAAAAACACACAAATCCACCGACAAAAAATATTTTATTCATATTTTAGTTATTAATCTGAGACGTTTGAATTAAGACGCAACGATCGAGCGTTAAAAAATAAAAAAATAAAGATTTTTGACTACAAAACCTTTAAAAAAAATAATTACACAGTGTTTTTTTTTTAATTTAAAAATAAAAGGCAATATGCAAGAAATAAAATATCAACCTTTAAAATATAACGACGATAATGATGATGATGATGATGAACCAGTGATACAAAAACATAATTTAGCCCAGCATAGCAATAGCTATTACTATTTGCAGGAGTGTAAAAGGCATTGGTTCATTAAAGTTATATTAATTTGCTTTATAGTTGTAAAAATCTTTTATGTAATAAATAATTTTGAAAGTTTAATAAACTGGCTTCAAAGCGACAATAAAACGGATACAAAAAATTATAATAGAACTGCTATGGTATTTGAAAATACAACCCGACTGTTATATGGGCATGAATCGGTGACCACAATCTATGATATTTTTCGAAAGAAAAATAATATTTTAACAAGTGATAATAGCGATATTAAAAATGTCAATAATAATGCTATTTCAAATATTACTAATGATATTTCTTTTGCTACTTATGAAATTACTACTGATGCTGTTGTTGAGACTACTAATTATTTAAAAAATACAACAATGAGTTTGTATGTAGATAGAGAAACAATGGGGAATAATTTTAAAACTAATGATTATGATAATGCTAGTTTTACAAAAACTACTACTACTACTATAAGCACAGTAATTGATTTAAAAGATGGTACAAACACAACAACAATTAATTTAAATAGAAATATAAATAAAGAAACAATAATAGAAAAATTAACTACTGCAAAAACATTATTCCAAACAATTGCTGACCTACCGTCAACGAGTACAAACAGTACACCAGCGACCACAACAAAAAAGCTGATGACTACACCACTATTTAAAACACCTGCCACAAGTGCTAACACAACCTCTTTCCAGAAATATTTCATTAACACGAGTCAGTGTCATATACCATTTGTGGAACCATTCACACCAGAAATTCGCAAAATATTTAAGCCCCAACACTCCACAGGTTGCACCAAAGATCAGCCAATTATTACTGTTACCTTTAATGAGCATGTTGGCTATTATAATTTGCACATTAACTATACGGTAGCTAAGAGCTTGAGGAAACACATTAATAAACCTGTGACCATAGAGGATGATGTATTGTGTTGCTATCAACAAATAGTACGTAGCGGAAGTGGCTCAAAAGTTGATGGTAGTTTTAAGTAAGTCTCGGTTTCTTATCAAAATATTATAAAAAATAAAAACACTTGCATGGAAGTAGGATATTTAAAAAATTTCAGGTTTAAATATTTCCTTGTAAACAATCAAGTTTTCTATTCTTAAAATCTACTTTAACTTGTTTCACAAATATTTGGAATTAATTTTCGACAGTTAATTATCTTTTGCATGTCATATTATAGATATGATAAGATACGATTTTTTGCATTCATTTTATAACTTCAACAAAATCAAACAACTGAATTTGGCAGTATGAAAAAAATAATAAGAAAAAAACAAGTGCAAGTGCTTTGAATCTTATATACCCTTTACCATAGTATTATTAAATCGTACCGACCATTAAGTTTGGGAGAACACTTCTTTAGGAGCCATGAGAAATTATGGACCGATTTGGCTCATTTTCAATATTTGATACTCCTTATGTATAAGAGATATCTGAATCAAATTTGGGTCTCCTATTTTATAAGGAAATAGCTTTTAACCCGCTACTTCGTTAGCGTCTCCTTTTCTTTCGTGGACATATTATTACGCCAAACCTTATGTTTCTAGGTTTTAAACCACTACTTTGTAATAGGTACGATTTTCACCTTTTAAGCGTTCGAATTTCGAAAATTTACCAAATTTGTATTTGTATTTTTTAGATACGTTACGAATGTGATATTTTTTATTGCAATGTTTATTGGTTTAATAGATAGATGACGTGGCAAACAAGTTTTAAAATACAGGTTTTACCCGTTTACTCCCCAAAAGTGTCGAATTTCAAAAAAGTACCAGACACCTATGCGCTTATTTTTTTAATGAACATGAGGTTAGGGAATTTACCCGTTTTTAGCTTTTTTAACCTCTAACCATAAAAATTTCCAAAACTCCCATCCTAGGGAATCGATTTAGCGAGAGGCCAACCTCCCGGGCAAATTTCAACATTTTAGCTTCAGGCGTTTAGGACGTTCGATGATGAATCAGTCAGTTACCTTACATTTTCATATTATATATGTATGAAGAAAAATGTTTTGAAAAAAAATAACAGAATTAGGTACGATTTTCACCCCCTAAACGTTCGAATTTCGAAACGCATCAAAATTCGTATTTGTATTTTTTAGATAAGTTACGAATGTGATATATTTTTTATTTTAATGTTTATTGGTTTAAAAGATAGATGGCATAACAAAAAAGTTTCAAAATACAGGTTTTACCCGTTTACTCCTTATTTCAAAAAAGTCCTAGACACCTGTCCGCTTATTTTTTAATGAACAATAATAGGTATTACATTTTTTATATCTGTTTTAGTTTAGCAGATATATTTTTACCGCCTTCTATTGAACAACAATAATTATTAAATAATTTTGTATCTTAAGCGTGATCGATTTGGCGAGAGGGCTTCCTCCGGTCCAAATGTCAACTTTTTAGCTTCAGGCGTTTAGGTTGTGCGATGAAAGATAAATAGATGGAGAAAAATATCTTGGAAAAAGTAACAAAATTAGGTACCAGTAGGTAACATTCGAATTTCGAAAAAGTGCCAAATTTGAACTTGGATTTTTTAGATAACGAATTTAATATAATTTTTATTATTATGTGCATTGATTTAAACGATAGATGGGGCACAAAAAATTAACAATATATAGGTTTTACCCTTTTACTCCCTTAAAGGTCCGAATATCAAAATAGTACCAGACACCTGTTCTCTTTTTTTATTTAATGAACAACAATAAGTATTAAATTAAAAAAATACTACTTTAAATAACAAAGTACCAGTTAGATAAAGAAAAAGTACCAAAAATCCCCCTTACAGATTCTCATTCACTCAGGAACTTGCATATTTAATTTTATGTTTCTAGGTCCAATATTAATAGCAAATCAAAAAGTACCAGGTAAAGCACAAAAAAATACCAAAAATGGCCTCTTACAGATGCTCATTTATTCAACGTATTGCTTTTTTAGTTTTTTGTTTGTAGATGCAATAATTATTCAATAATTACCTGTTGGTAAACAATATAGTATGAAGAAGTACCAAAAAAAAAACCACACTTACAGATTCTAATTCACTTGGAAACTTGCATGTTTAATTTTATGTTTATTGGTCCAATTTGAACGGTAATTCAAAAGTACCAGGTAAAGAACAAAAAGTGCCAAAAAGTCCCCCTACAGATTCTCATTCACTCAGGGCATTGCATGCTTATTTTTATTTTTGTAGATCCATTATTAACGAAAATTAAAAAAGGTACCAGTTAAAAAACGAAAAACTACCAAAAAGATCCCTCTTATAGATTCTTGCCCACTAAGGACATTTAATTTTGAATTTTATGATTTTATGATAACGGAAATTCAAATAGTACCAGTTAAAGAATAAAAAAGTACCAAAAAACCCCTTTTATAGATTCTCATTTACTCAGGACCATGCATGTTTAATTTTATGTTCATAGGTCTAATATTAACGAAAACTAAAAAAGTACCAGTTAAAGAAGGAAAAAGTACCAAAAAGATCCCTCTAACGAATTCTCACTCACTCAGGACCTTGCATGTTAAATTTTATGTTAATAGGTCTAATATTACCGGAAATTCAAATAGTCCCAGTTAAAGAACAAAAAGTACCAAAAAGATCCCTCTAACAAATTCTCATTATAATAACTAACGGAAATTGAAAAAGTAGCAGCTTTTTGTCCACTCAGGATATTGCATGTTGACGTTTATGTTTCTAGGTCCAATATTAACGGTTATTAAAAAAATGGACAGTTGTGGAACCAAAAAGCTAAAGTAAGAAATTACATTTCCCGTACTTCCCCTTTTTCGTACTTTTTTCTCCCCATTGAATCATAAACAATTTCAATATTGTAGTGGGAGCCCATAATTTAATATGTATGTCAATGAATAAAAAAAAAATGTTTTGTAAAAAAGTACCAAAAATAGTTACGGTTTTTACCCCGTAAACGTCCGAATTTCGAAAAAGTACCAAATACGAATTTGAATTTTTTAGATAAGTTTCAAATGTGATATAACCCTTATTTCTATGTTTATGGGTCTAAAGATAGATGGGGTGACAAAAAAGTACTAAAATATAGGTTTTACCCGTTTACTCCGTTAAAGGGCTGAATTTCCAAAAAGTACCGGACACCTGTCCGCTTAAATTCTAAAGAGCAACGATAAGTATTAAATTTTTTTGTATCTCTTTTAGTTTTGGAGATATAAGGTTACCGAATTTACCCGTTTTTACCCTTTTTGCCCCCTAAATATTCGAATTTCCAAAAATCCCGTCTTAGTGGATCGATTTGGGGAAAGACTAGCCACTGGTCCAAATTTCAAATTTTTAGCTTCAGGCGTTTAGGCTGTGCGATGATGAATCAGTCAGTGAGTCAGTCAGTCAGTCAGTAACGTTACATTTTTGTATATATAGATTGGCGCTATTGTGCCAAATACCGATACTCAAAAAGATATATCGCCGATACCGAATATTAAAATTAATATTAAATTTAAATTCAAGGTAAAATTAACAAAACTCAGGTCGAGTAATTTCTTTATTATACAAAATTACAAATAAAGAGATTATTAATAATAAAAATTGATTTTAATAAGATTTTAAAAACAACGAAATATATTTAAATTCATAGTAAAATTAATTTATTTTTTAAACAAAAAAAAAAAAAAAACAGTGTAAGAGATTCAAAATTAATCTTAATAATAAAATTTTTTCAAGTATTCTCAAGTTTTGCGGAGATAATTACGCAGCTCCGTTTGAAGCAGTCCTGCAGTAAAAAATCGTTTCTCAGATGTAACTGAACTCATTTGAAAATTTAACTATTTCTGCGCCATGGTCTTAAATTTTGAGTATAATACTTTAGAGGGGGTCAAAATTTGACATTTTGGCCAAACAGGTGTTCTTTCTCATCCATGTAACTTATTATCTATTGGTGTTAGCAAAATTTGTCCCAAACAAATTAGATAGCTATTTCTTCAAGCTTTCGTATTTTTTTACATTTTTTTAAAATTTTTTTTTTTTAAATTTAAAATTTATTTTTAATTTTTTTTGAAAACGGTATTTTTTTTTTTTTTTTTGCTCAAAAGAAAGCTTATGTATTTTCCTTTTAGGTAGTTTTGGTCGCTTAGTGGGATGCGAGTGGGATATGTATAAAAAAAAATAATTTCTAACTTTAATAATTTCTTTTGAACTGAATTGTCTAAAGTGACTATTAATGCATTCGAAATTAATGCAACTTCTGCCACTGTTTTGTAGAAATAATCTTATAATAAAAATTTAAATTTAAGTTGTGTGCTTTTTGGTGGGTGCATTGGGTAAAGCAAACAAAATCCGTACCAGTTTCGATAAATTTCGAAATAGAAGCTCGGAATTATAGTTTTAAATTTTTACAAAACAGTACTAAATCCATCCACTCATACATGAGATCATTGAGGCTTAAGTAAAATGGTTTAGATAATAGTTCAATTTTGTACGAATTTTTTTTTGTCCAAAAACATTTTCTGGACTGAAGAATTCCATTTCTTGTACACGGTTAAAATGCTTATCATGCAGGCGAATTTGCTCGTGTACGTGTGATGGGCGTAATATTCGACGTCATATCTAAATTTTTTGATATTCCATGCAGCATTGTCGGTGTCACACATACAAACATAGCAGCGCTTGATGAGAAATGCTTGGCCGTGTACAGATCCCTTAAGTTTAAATTAATATGAAAATATATTTTTTGGCATTTATTTCGTGTAAAAGGCAATATGAGAAAAATATATCTACTTTTGGCGAATATAAAAAATCAGTCCCATTATCCCTACGCTCCTATTTTAGTATCAAAAAAACCGACGTGCAGGGATTTTACCTACTTTTGGCAACTCTGGTGGTCGCACTTTTTGGATTTTTCGTGAAATATTTGTTAAGTACCTTAAGTTGAGCAACAAAATTAAAATTAATATTGTTAAACTTTTTTAAACTCAGTCTTTGAATAAGACTATTCTTTCCAACCTTGAAATAATAGAATTCGAGCGTGTTTTGGCAGATAATAATAACAGGATTTGTTCTGTTTTTGTACCCTTCACGTAAGGTAAAAGGGGTATACATATGTATATAAGCCTTACCCCCTATATAGTATATATATTTTCTGAGTACTTATGAGTATCAAAGTTGTTTTGACGAATTCCGTCTGTCCGTGGGTATGTTGAAATATGTTTTCCGAAGACCCCAAAAATTATGGGGACTATGTTGTTATATATTTTTATCACATATACTCCGTTAAAGTTTGCTATTAAAATTAAGCCAGATCGGTCCATAAATGGCTGAGATATAAGAAAAAAATCACGAATGCCCTATCTGCAGAACGGCAAGAGCCAACTTATCTAAATTAGGTACAAGCGTATTGGCGTTGTACCTCCCGTACAAAGACATTATAGTTTTCTGTATATCTAGAGACAAGAGCCAAAGTTTCCAAGTTAAGTACAAGTAGCTTGGTTATCAAAACACAACATCAGCTAAAATATGGCCGTAATTGGAGAAGTGGACGTGGCACAAAAAAGATTAAATATATCCAAGGAACGGTATTTATATAACTTTCTGTGCTTATCAGAAGGGTATATAAGATGGTAAAGGGTAAAATTATAAGTTAAAATAAATAATTTTAAGCATTTTCGATGCTAAAAGATGTGATAACTGTATATTGTGTTGCTTTATTTAAACATAAGAGTTTTAATTTATGTCATCATAAACTTATTTCATATTGACTTAATATTGCCTTGTGCAAGAATGATATTTCATAAAAAAGCTAATTAAGACATAAGAACTGTACTTGAAAAATTACTTTATTCTTTGAAGGTGAATGTATATTTATATTATTTTAATCCAAGTCATGGTGTTACATTATGGTTTTTAATGATTGCAGTATTTTATAGACACATAAGATCAATGCATTTTTCTCAAAAGACATAAGCTAAAATAAATGACCACAAAATTGTTAAAAAATTCTGTTTATATCGGCCTTAAAAGTTTATGAGCACAAAGCTATTCCTGAAAGAAGTTTGAATGGGGGCCATGTGCAATTATGGACCGATTCTCATCATTTTCAATAGTATTTATCCTATTGATTGATTTTAATATACATTTCACTACACGTACAGTCACTTGTGTTGTGGAAACAACAAATAAGTACACGCAGAGAAAAAAAGGTTAAAGTATAATTAAAAAACATTTTATGGTCCGCGCAATGGCAACAAACAAACTATTGTTGTTTTTTACATTACTTTTTACATGATTTATAATAAATACTTTGTTTATTTTTAACAATAAATTGTTTACCTCCCTTGAAACTTCAAATATGGTTAAATTTATCAATATAATGTTTTAACAAATATAAATTAATCTACAACTATACACTTAAACAAATAATGGTTACGCCAACCATACTATTGTTATCGCAACCTTATGGTTAAATTCATCCACCCAAAAGCCATAACCATATAATGGTTGTCTCCAAACATGTTATGGTTAATACTTATAACAATAAAATGTTTGCAATTATAATATTTTATAACATTGTATGTTTAATTTTAAATTTAAAATAACATTTTTAAAGAAACAAAATTATGGTTGTTTTGCTCACTACAATAGTTGAATGTTTTCAAATTCAACTTGCTCTGGTTGCTTAAAATTCCCAATCACTTTATTTTAATAACTATTTAAAATGCATAAATTTACCAGTACAAGAGAATGAATGCCAATGAAGGTCGTCACAGACTGGAACATTAATTAAAAGGGGGTTGCTTATAAAAGTGGAACATAACACTTAACAGGAATAAAAAACGAAAGAAACTTAAAATTTACATTGAATTACCAAATTAATAAAATCAAATAAATAACCATAATATGGTTAACATTGATCATATTATTGTTAATTCTAACCATAGTATGGTTACTTTTGTCCGAATCCGTCAAAATTTTGTCCATTTAATGTTTAATTTGGAACATAATATCTTTAATTTTGAACATGATATGGTTAACTTTAACCATTATTATGGTTAATATTGACCAAGATATGGTTGATTTTGAACAAATTATGTTTAATTTTGATCACATTATGGTTTATATCGGGAAAATTATTGGTAATTTGTTTTGCGTTTTAAAGTGAAGTTGGCAGCTTTTGTTGATGAATAATGTCAAAAAAGCTATTTTTTGGTCAATCTAGCGGCTTTTTCTCAATTTTTCATTTTTATTATGTGGGTTTTATTAAACAAGGAAGTTAACACTACTCTTTGTGACACAACGTTGACGCTCTCGTTTAGGTATGGCAAATCAGCGTAAAATCTAGTCTTGAGTTTTTAGGAGAGAGAAGAAAAGAAATGGCATTCTCTTGTCCCTTCTCTCCTAAAAGCTTAAGACTTGACGGCTTAAACTAAAACAGTGTGAACCAGCACTAAGAGGAAGAAAACGTTCCGCCTCCCGCTCTTGTTTAGGTACGGCTGTGTTTAAAAGGGTCTGTTCATGGTCAAAATGCTTGTCATGCAGCCGAATTCATTTAAATTGCAAAAACAAGTTGTAGAGTTGCGCTTACCTTTTTTAATTCGCCTTTTTAATTCGCGAGTTTTCTAATGCTCTCACATATAGACACTTATTCTCTTAACAATGCTAAAATACTTTTATTCAATTTCATACATTTTGTAAACAAAGAAAAACCAGAACAAAAGAAAAAGAAAGAAATGAGAAAGAACTTGAAGTTACTGCCGAGGTTTTTATTATGTGCTTTAAGTGGGGAACCGAATAGTCGCTGTAGTACAACGTTACGAATAGCGCTGCAAGCTGTGAAAAGTTAAAAAGGGTGGTTTGAAAGAAGGGCCAACAGAATACGTAGTTGAAGTAGTCGTTGTAATTGAAGTTGAAGCGCAAAGTCCAAAATGTTTAACTTTGTTGCGCCACAGAGCATTCGTCAGCTACTGTTACAACTACCTTATTCTGTTTCAGGACTTAGGATTTTTGCCTTAAGTTAGAGACTTAATTCTGTTTGAACACTAAAACAGAAATGAATTATGATATTTTATTTAAGAAAATTTTCTAAAATACATATACTATATATGTATGCTTTATTAATTGATAAGCTCGGGGACACAGTTGATTTCTAATAAATTTAAATCTTTATTTTTCTTTTTATTTTCAATATTTCTCCATCCTTTAGATGGCATCTTCAGGAAGCTTTAAAATAAAGACCTAAATATTAAAAAAAACCTGTAACACTGCTAATTATTGTACAGAAAATTATATAACAGTAATAACAAAAAAGAAACAAACTCGCAATAAAATGCGAGTTACAATACTAAAACACAAAACGACTATTCTCGTTCACATGTAAAATTGCACTATTGTTCCTGTCTTTTTTTATACCCTTCACCGAAGGTAAAAGGGTATATATAACTTTGTCATTCCGTTTGTAATTTCTACAATATTGATCTTAGACCCTATAAAGTATATATATTCTGGCTCCTTATGAGAAGGGAAGGTTTTCCGAAGACCCCAGATATGATGGAGGCTTCGTTGCTAAACATTTATGTCGCATATAGTCCGGAATTGTTTGCTATTGAAATTCAGTAAGATCGGTCCATAAATGGCTGAGATATGAGCAAAAAATCACGACTACCTATAATTTTTCCCATAAATCCCATGTTGTTGTTGTTTTTTAAATTCTTTTTTTCTGTATATCTGGAGAACGGCAAGAGCTAGGGCTTTCAAATTTGGTACAAACATCTTGGTTATTAATACACCAACTCTCTTCGTTGGCAGACAATAAATTCACTTGCCAACAAAAATTGTCAGTTCTCACGGGTGTCTGTTTTTAGACATTGGTATTGTCAAAAATTTCTATGCTTATGTCAAAATTTACACCCCAGGGCTAGTGAAATTTTATTCAACTTAACAGTGTCAAAACTTTTGTTCCATGACTACTTTGCTACCGTTTCACACACACCCATGTATGAAAATTAAAATTGCGTGTATTTTTAGAAATTGAAAGAGTGGAAATATTGTTATTGGAGGAAAAAAGCAATAGCAATAATTTTAACTTTTTTAAGTTGTTTTAAATTAAAATTAATTTTGATTTTGCAAAATGAACTTTTTTGTTTTTCTTTCCACTCATGCATTACAGGGATGGAAACTATGGTGCAGTTGTACTTTTTTTGATACATTGCCAATGGTGGCTATCTTAAAAAAAAACAATTTCGTATTTCATAAAAAGTTTTTTTTTCGATTTCCAACAATTAAACTGACTTAGTACATTTTTAGGAATTTTAATTATTCCATCTTTATATTGATTAATACCTTCTCGTTATCATATTGATTCAATTAAAAAATAATTAACATGATTTAAACTAAATTAAAAAATAATTAATAAAGTAGTTGAATTGATCAAACTATTAATTGATTTACTTTTAAGATAATATTAAAATTTGTATTAAATGAATTAAGATAAATAATAGAAATCTGAATGCGAAATTAATTAACCAAATCAATTTTTTTTTTATTAACCATAAAAATCTTATTTTCATATTAAAAACACCGTTTTATAACCACCACCACTAGTGGTAGGAATTATGTAGTTTATAAATTACACTATTACATTACCGTACGTCCCATTTCCACTCGCGAAAAATACTTTAATAAGCCTAAACCTGTAAAGAGCAAAGTTTTAATTTTGCATTTGGTGCACCAGTGGAATCAATTTAAAAAAAAACCACACGGAACTTTTGGGTTTTCTTTTTGTTTTATGCATTTCAAAAGACATTTCTTTCTTTAATTAATTTCCTTCTTTAATTATTTTCTGCACTTCTCACATTTAAATTACTTTATATTTGTTGGACACGCTTAAAAAGAATAGCAAAGTTGAACTTTTTTTCTTTCGTTTTCAATGACAGTATTAACAAAGTTAATCTAATAAATATAAAAGATCAATATTGTGTAACCTATCCTCTCAAGGGAGAATGTCATGATGAATTTTTTTTTATAAAAAAGGTAAGACAAAAGGTTAAGTTAACGATTTCGGGATTTACCAAATCCCGAAAATCCCGGCTAAAAAAATTAAAAATTAATTCAGTGAATCCCGAATTCCGGGATTTTTCGCTATCTACCGGGTCAACATATTATCAGGAAACTTATTTTTGTTTACTAAATACACTCGATTTACGTCACGATTTGTTCCGCAAAATGGCGACGTAAATCAAAACAACGTAAATCGTATTTAAAAATGTTCATACGTGCTTTAAAAGGTACATTTCATTGAAAACTTAAAAATTACGTCTAAAAAAGCATAATTTACAAAGAAAGTACAAGACATTTAAAGAAATCAACAAGTTAGAGAGTATAGTCGGTCAAACCCAACCAAATTTTATGGGAGCTTTGGTCAAATATGCACCGATTTAAAAAAAAATTTAGTTAAATAATTCAGATTGCAAAAAAAAAATTTTTTTTATTTTTATTTAACCCAAATACCAACATAATAAGATGATTTACGGGTATAAAGACTCTATCCTGGAAAGAAAGAAAAATTTACACACGAGATATTAAGGACCGATACACACCATTAAATAAAAGGCTTGATTCTTGTGACAACTTGTGTACCAAATTTCATCAAATTATCTCCAAAATTGCAACCTTAACTTTGCGCATATATGTAGCTAGATCGAATCAAAAAGTGATTCTAAGTCAATCGGTATACTAAAAGATAGGTCTAGGGCCAATATTTCAAGGTGTTACACACTTTAACACAAACTCCTAATATAATCTCCACTAATGCTGGTTCGACTTTGGGTTTGACAAGAAAACAAATAAGTATGTATCCATGTACAGTTTGGAACAACCAGCATAAAAAAAAACAAAAGAACATTTTACTTAAAAACTGTGAACCCCCGCTTTTTAGCAGGGACCGTAGCAGTTATTCCGTTTTTCATAGAAGTCAGATGATAACAGTTATTTTATGATTTTTATTTTTTCGATCAAGAATAACCGTTATTTTATGATTTTTATTTTTTCGAGCAAAAATAAAAGTTATTCTTTGATGAAATGAACGTGTTATAATTATTTAGTTAACTTTAAATGATATGATTTTTTCGTTTTAAAATTTCAAAATAACTGTTATTTTCGGTGCCTGCTTTTTAGTCATTAGGTGCGTTTGAGTACTTTTACAGTAAAATGCAGTAAATGAGTAAACTTAAAAATTTGCTCTCACAAAAAGCTGTTGTCCAAAAAAGTACGCGAAAGCAAAATTTGTAAAAATTCCTAAAATAAAGGCAACAGCTGATGGCAAATAATTAAAGTGTTGAAAAATGTTTACACTTTTGACTACTTAACTCGTTTACTTATCGGTACTCGATTAAATCCTTTTTATAAAACGAACATATTTGGAAAATACAAACAAATTATTTTATGTAATCTTTCATATTTGTCTGTTTTTTATTTTATTTAATTTTGCTAATTTGTGTCCGGCTAAATTTTATCAATAGTACCCGAGTACTTGACACTTTTTCAACACCAAAAAATTAACATAACAAAAAAAGTGGTATGTAGCCATATAAATGCTTCACAAACAAGTTTAATTAATTAATATTAATTAATTTTTTGTTTTTATTTTAGTTTTATTTCAACTTTTCTTTTTTTTTAAAAATTTTTTTTACAATTTGTTTGCTTTTTGTTTGTTGCTTTTGTTTGTTTACCTTTTGAAACATATGGTATTTTGTTTTACTAAATTTTACTGCAAAAATTTCTGCAGTAAAAATTTGTAAGTACTCAGTCAAGAACTGTCACTTTACGCTCTCAATTTGTGTTCTCATTTACTGCATTTTGTGTACTCGAAAGCAATTTCGTAAAGTGTAGTAAAGTTCAGTAAAAAATAGTAAAAACTTTTGTGTTCTCCAACGCAGCTATTAAAAATAAGCAACTGAGGCGACGCAAATCGAATTTACAAGGCACAACATATTTGTCGACGCAGTCCGAGGGGACATAAATCAAGGGATTGCTCGAAACTATCATCAGGCGTAAAAAAAGTTTTCAAGGATTTTTTTTAATTTGATCAAAATTTAAGTTTTAAGATATAAGATATACTTTTTTATGTTTTTCTTTCTTTTAGATTACTACCATGCACAAACTTTCATCAGGACTTCGCGGTTCCACTGCATATCAATTTTATTATTGTTAAATGTAAATCAAAATCCAAAAATGTGTATATACAGGAAGATGCATTTTCATTTATTCAAGTTAATAAAACAATAATTCAGCAGGAACATCAAAATGGTACAACTGAACGTCGGAAACCAAGTATATTGATGATTGGTATTGATTCTTTATCGCGTATAAATTTTCGGCGTAATATGCCCAAAATGTTGAAATATTTGACCGATAACAAGTGGTACGAACTAATGGGGTATAATAAGGTAATTAAATTTAAAGTTATAGCTTAGAATAAGTGTTGTATTTAATATTTTTATCAAAACTAAGTCCACTAGAAGTAGTTCGTATATTAATAGTTATTACAAGGAAACCCGTAAATATGAAATTGCATGTCTTTCCATGTGCAACTATTTATGAATTTCGGAATCGCTTTGTAAGTGCATATTTTTGCATATTTTACTTTTTGCAGCATTTTTTTTTTGCATATATTACTCTTTGCGCATTTTTTTGCATATATTAGTTAAAAAAAACTTTTACAGCACTTTTTGTATTTAATAGCGCATATTTCACCTTTTTGAAGCATATTTTGATATTTGTTCCATTTTTTTAATGCTTATAAGTTTTTTAATTCTGATTAACAGATGGCTTTTCTGTTTTAAATATCTATTTGCATATCCAACGCATTGCTTAAATTCGCCATCTACATTTAATTTTCACTCCACAATTGTATGCCAAAGCAAGTTGTCATAAAGATAATGTTATAATCTATATATCTATATGGGTGATTTCATGTCAAGTGACCCAACTTTTGAAATCCAGGTCTTTCGATTTGGATGAGGTTAGTCCCATTGGAAGGTAGTTTAGACACAAATTTTCAACAAGATCGATCAAAAAGTTTCTGAGTTAGAGGGGGTCAAAATTTGACATATTGGCCAAACAGGTGTTCTTTCTCATCAATGTTACTTATTACCTATTGGTGTTAGCAAAATTTTCCCAAGCAAATTAGATAGCTATTTCTTCAATCTTTTTTAAAAAAATTTGTTAACATTTTTTAGAGTGAGCGTGGATCCTTACATACAAATGCAAAAGAGATTTCTGTACAGCTAGAGAACGGTCATAGCTTAAGTTTCCAAAGTTGCTGCAAATAGCAGTCAAAAAGTGGGCGCGATTAGATAAGTAACGTGGCACAAAATGTAATCCCGTATATTTGAAGAACGGTAAATGTCAAATTTTTTACATTTGGTACAATTGGAATGGCTATCAATATAGAGACAGGATATGTATGTAATGTATGGGATTGGATAAGTGGGCGTGGATCAAACTAGATTGCTGTATATCAAGAGAACGGCCACAGCGACAATATAAAACATTGGAAAAAATAGCTTGGTATATACATCTGTAAAATGCCCACTGCCTTATTGTAGACATAGATGGGATAACTTCAATACAAATACCATGTAGATTTCTGTGCAATTGGTGAATGGTAACAGTAAGAGTATTCAAACTTGGTACAAATAACTTTATTACCAATGCACGAGAACAATATGGTATTCAGTTTGAATTGTCAAAATGTGTTTTAAATTTTACAAATGTTTCTTAAGTAACAAAATAAACTTAAAAATTTATTTTATATACATAAATGTTAAGAATGCAATCGATGTTATTGCAGGCTGTACTAAACAAGCCATGAATTGTTTAAAAATTTGTTTTTGGAACGCAAACGGCATTCGCCAACATAAAAATGAACTAGAATACTTTCTTAAAAGTAAACAAATTGATGTAATGATGGTTTCTGAAACTCATTTGACCTCAAGAAATACGTTTAAAATTAATGGTTATATATTATATGATACCAAGGACCCTCGAGATAGAGCTTGTGGAGGCTCTGCTATTTTGATAAAAGCCCGAATCAAACACTACTTAATGTGGGATTATCGTGAAGATTATCTGCAAGCAACGAACATTTGTGTTGAAGAGCTAAATCGAAACTTAGTACTTTCATCATTATACTCTCCACCTAGATTTTCAATATCAGAAAGCCAATATTATAAATATTTTAAATCATTAGGACCCTGTTTCCTAGCCGCTGGCGATTACAACGCTAAACATACCTTCTGGGGGTCTCGGCTCATAACACCAAAGGGTCGAGTTTTGTACAATACAATGTCTAAAATGGATTTAAATGTGGTCGCGAGTGGTCAACCAACTTATTGGCCTACTGATCAGCAAAAAATTCCAGATGTCATCGATTTTGGAGTGGTTAAAAACATCCCCGCAGAAACGATTCATGTTGAAGCTTCTTTAGAATTATCTTCTGATCACACACCTACACTTCTAACTATAGCAAACCCTAATAGAATTGTATCTCCGTGTGGATACTTAGTGACGTCAGCAACACAAATAAATTGGTTAAAATATAAAAAATATCTCAGTACCCACTGCACTGAAAATATTCCGCTTAGAACACCGGAGAATGTGAATCTTTCTATTGTAAATTTTGACAATTATCTCAAACTAGCTGTTCAACATTCTAGCATAGCCCGCAAAAACATCAAAAATAGTAAAATATATTCTACAGATGTCGAGCGTCTCTTGACTGAAAAAAGGAGAGCTCGAAGGGAGTGGCAATTGCACAGATCCCCTCAACTTAAAAATTTACTAAAAGAGTGCACAAAAAGGCTAAGAATCTTACTGCAGTCTCAAAAAACGGCTTCTCTGGAAAAATATCTTAAGGAACTTGATGCAACTCCTCAATCTGACTACTCATTATGGCGTGCAGCTAGAAATCTAAAAAGACCAGTTATCACTTAACCGCCATTAAGAAACTTAAATGGAAGTTGGGCACGAAATGATATAGAAAAAGGAAATATTTTTATTAATCATCTGAAAACCGTATTTACCCCTCATACATCTTTCGATACTGCGGTCGAGTTACCACCTGTTGTTGTTAGATCAGCTGTTCCACTAAGATTTGAGATAAGAGAAATCGAAAAGGCTATTCATGATTTAAACCCCAAGAAAGCCCCTGGTTTTGATAACATCAGTAACAAAATGCTTTTGGAGCTACCCAGCATAGCAAAGAAAATTATTCTACTAATTTTTAATGCTATTTTACGCCTTGAATACTACCCACAAGAGTGGAAAGTATCCTTAGTTACTATGATACCTAAACCAGGAAAGGATCCCACAAAAGTTGAGTCATATAGACCTATAAGCTTATTGTCTAATTTATCAAAGCTTTTTGAGAAACTTCTAGTGTCTAAATTAACGCCGATTTTAAATGGTAACAGATGTATTCCCAATCATCAATTCGGTTTTAGAAGAAAACACAGCACAATTGAACAAACTCATCGAATAGTAAATGTCATAAGAAAAGCCTTTGAAGAAAAAAAATATTGCTCAGCACTCTTCATCGATGTGTCTCAAGCTTTTGATAAAGTCTGGCATGAAGGTTTACTACTGAAATTGCAGCAAAACTTACCAGCAAATATACACAAGCTGTTACAAAGCTACTTAGTCGGTCGTCAATTTATTATAAAAGAAGGCGAATTTTTAAGTCCTCCACAGCCAATTAGCGCTGGAGTCCCACAAGGCAGCATCCTGGGCCCTCTATTATACTTAATTTATACTTCGGACTTGCCAACAAACAGCTACACCCATACCTCAACATTTGCGGACGACACAGCTTTTCTAAGCGTACACGCAAACTGTCAAGAAGCATCTCGTTATCTACAGGATCATATATTTGAACTAGAAAGGTGGTTAAAAAAATGGAGGATAAAGATCAATGAGCAAAAATGCGCACATATAACATTCACATTGCGTCGGGAAACATGCCCCCCTATTAAAATAAATAATCAAATAATACCCCAACACTCGCATGTAAAATACCTCGGTATACATCTAGATCGGCGTTTAACGTGGAAATGGCATATAGAAGCGAAGTTAACTCAAATGAAACTAAAAGCAATTCAAATTAATTGGCTCATTGGAAGAAATTCTGTTCTTAGTCTCGATTGCAAACTTCTACTCTACAACTCTATCTTAAAGCCAATTTGGTGCTACGGTATTCAGTTATGGGGCACTGCCTCGGCTTCTAACATCGAAAAAATTCAAAGGCGCCAAAATAAACTTCTTCGAATAATCACAGCCGCTCCCTGGTACGTCAAAAACTCAAATATCCACAAGGATCTCAATGTGCCATTAGTAAAAACTATGATAACGAAATATGCAGTAAAATATTTAAAAAGGCTGGAACTGCACCCAAATCCATTAGCACGAAATATTTTAAATTATGGCGGCCACACTCGCTTAAGAAGAAGAGACACTGCAGCACTCACCCAATCAGATGAGCGATAAACACCTATATATGTAAACAGAAACCGTGATGACTAAATCTTTTGTGTTTGGCACTGGCAGGACATAAAGCAAATATTAGGATAAGATTTGATTAATTATTGTTAGTTCATATTTAATATATGAAGATTCAATAAATAAATAATGAAAGAAAAAAAAAAAAAAAAAAAAAAAAAAAGTAACAAAATGCTTTTGGAGCTACCCCGCATAGCAAAGAAAATTATTCTACTAATTTTTAATGCTATTTTACGCCTTGAATACTACCCTCAAGAGTGGAAAGTATCTTTAGTTACCATGATACCTAAACCAGGAAAGGATCCCACAAAAGTTGAGTCATATAGACCTATAAGCCTATTGTCTAATATATCAAAGCTATTTGAGAAACTACTAGTGTCAAAATTAACGCCGATTTTAAATGAAAACAGATGTATTCCCAATCATCAATTCGGTTTTAGAAGAAAACACAGCACAATTGAACAAACTCATCGAATAGTAAATGTCATAAGAAAAGCCTTTGAAGAAAAAAAATATTGCTCTGCACTCTTCATCGATGTGTCTCAAGCTTTTGATAAAGTCTGGCATAAAGGGTTACTACTGAAGTTGCAGCAAAACTTACCAGCAAACATACACAAGCTGTTAGAAAGCTACTTAGTCGGGCGTCATTTTATTATTAAAGAAGGCGATTTTTTAAGTTCTCCTCAGCCAATTAACGCCGGAGTTCCACAAGGCAGCATCCTGGGCCCTCTATTATACTTAATTTATACTTCGGACTTGCCAACAAACAGCTACACCCATACCTCAACATTTGCGGACGATACAGCTTTTCTAAGCGTACACGCAAACTGTCAAGAAGCATCTCGTTACTTACAGGATCACATATTTGAACTGGAAAGGTGGTTAAAACAATGGAGGATAAAGATCAATGAGCAAAAATGCGCACATATTACATTCACATTGCGTCGGGAAACATGCCCCCCTATTAAAATCAATAATCAAATAATACCCCAACACTCGCATGTAAAATACCTCGGTATACATCTAGATCGGCGTTTAACGTGGAAATGGCATATAGAAGCTAAATTAACTCAAATGAAACTAAAAGCAATTCAACTTAATTGGCTTATTGGAAGAAACTCTGTTCTTAGTCTCTATTGTAAACTTCTACTTTACAACTCTATCTTAAAACCAATTTGGTGCTACGGTATTCAGTTATGGGGCACTGCCTCGGCTTCTAACATCGAAAAAATTCAAAGGCGCCAAAATAAACTTCTTCGAATAATCACAGCCGCCCCCTGGTACGTCAAAAACTCAAATATCCACAAGGATCTCAATGTGCCATTAGTAAAAACTATGATAACGAAATATGCAGTAAAATATTTAAATAGGCTGGAACTGCACCCAAACCCATTAGCACGAAATATTTTAAATTATGGCGGCCACACTCGATTAAGAAGAAGAGACACTGCAGCACTCACCCAATCAGATGAGCGGTAAACACCTACATATGTGAACAGAAACCGTGATGAAGAAATCTTTTTTGTCCGGCACTGGCAGGACATAAATCAAATATTAGGTTAAGATTTGATTAATTATTGTTAGTTCATATTTAGTATATGAAGATTCAATAAATAAATACTGAGAAAAAAAAAAAAAAAAAAAATATACATAATCGTATTCAGGCTTGTATAAATTATTAATACATAAATATGTTTACGCATTGGCCTTATATATAATTTTATAATAAATGTTCCTTACATTGTTAGCTTATATTAAAATTTAAATTTAATATTTACTTTAACACTTTAATGGCCAACTTTCAGGATTGACATTAAGGCCCTAATCATGTACAACGCAGCGCAACGCCAAACAATAACATTGAAAGCACAAACAATGTCATAAATATTTTGTAATTTTGTTGTTGCTTTCAACAGAAATTAATGTACCGTTTTAAAATTTTCAACGACACAAGCAATGGAGCGTTTGAAATTTTAAGACGCAATGTGAATTTCTGTAGAAAGCAACAACAAAATTACAAAATATTTATGACATTGTTTGTGCTTTCAATGTTATTGTTTGGCGTTGCGTTAGTTCTGTGGCGTTGCGCTGCGTTGTACATGATTAGGGCCTAAAACACATTTATGTTTAAAATCGTTTTAAATACAAAATTCTCTTCTTCACTAAACACTTAAATGAAACTTAAGTCACCGATGTGGTACATTTAAATTCAACTTAAGTTTCCATTGGATTAACTTAGCAAGGTGGCCTCAATATCACAACAATACAAAAACAACAGACAAACTAATAACAACCAGCTGTTTTCTGAGATAGGGATGGGCAGTAAATATCGATATATCAAAATATCGATATTTAAAAAAATTATAATCGATATATATCGCCGATAATAAAAATAGAATTCGATATTTTTAAGATCTCTTTCTAATAAAATTCAACATTTTAACCGTTGCTGAACTGCTTACAATACTGTTGTTTTTTAAAAATTGCAAAAAATAAGCGCGGATTAAATATCCTGGAAAGGGTTCCCAGAATTATGCTAAGAGCCGCCTTAATTATGGCGTATTAGCAGCAACAGACTCATGAAAGTTGGAATGCTAATAATAAAAAAAAACATTTTGTTTTTTTTTTATTTGAGCATGTTCCTATATATTAAAAATAATATTGCACAGCTTACTTGTATAGTATGTGTCACAAATTTCGTTTACCGGCAGTATATAATCCGGCATTATTTTTTTTAGATTTCATATGGCGAATAAATAAAAACTTTTTTGTATTCCTTACTTTTTTTTTTAATTTTTTTTATTGTAGAATTAACTGCCGGTCCCTCGATTTCAAACGAAAACTTCGTTCGCATAACTTACCTTAAAAATTTTCAAATTGTTTTTTGTTTTAAATAAAAGTTAAGCGAATGAAAGCTTCCTTCGAAATCGAGGGACAGGCAGTAAATTTGAAATTAAAAGAAACAATAAAAAGTAAGAATGGAATTACATGTAATATGATTATACTTATGTAAATATGTATTGACATAGGTATATAAGTTTTTAAATTTGGTGATAATTTCAGCTTAATACGTTCGATACATCGATATATCGATATTTTTAATTAAAATATATCGATACTCTTAAAAAATATCGATACGATATATATCGATATATTTTTTCAATTTGCCCATCCCTATTCTGAGACCACCTTGTAAATAACTACACTTTTTTATGATATTTTTTTGTATTTAGTAGTGCTACCATACTTTTATCTTAATTAAATAAGACTTTTCATATAAAACTCGAAAAATCAATCTGTAATTAAATACGATTTAAGTTTTTATGAAAATTAACATAATAAAGATTTAAATACTATCCTGAAAATTGGGCATAAGATAATATATTTTGTAAACAATAAACGAGTTTACAAGGTCAGTTGTTTTTATTTGTCAGATTTAAACAATCTAACTGTTGGCTTGATTTAAGTGGTAACTTTTTGAAATAAAAAACATTCATAAACACTGTTAACTCATTTATTGTTTGCAAAATAAAAAAAAACATTGCTGTAAACAGTAAAAGTAAATATTCCTACTGGGCTTAGGAAATTAATGAAATGGGGGTAGTAAAAGTGAGTAATAAGTTTTCAATATAAATAAAAAATTTATTCATATGTATATACCTACTTAATAAACTAAATAGTTAATTTGAATAATGATTCGTCAATTTAAATTAAAATATATTCAGAAAAACTACTTTGATTAGTTAATATGAAACAAATTCTTCAAAATTAATAATATTTAACAAAAATCATTAGTAAATTTGAATAATTTTGTAATCAATTTAACTTAAATTTTGTTATATAAATAACGAAAAGACAAACGTTAAATCGAAGAAATTTCTTTTTTACAACTTTTTACGAAATTTTTGTGATATTAAGAAAAACGTCCGTAGACTTGAATAATGAATTTGTAAGTTGTTGAACAACCAACATTTCTTAACTTTTACACCCCATTTTGTAGTATTTAGGTAAATTTTTGCATTTAAGATTGGTAAGATATTCATATAACAAATTAATATGCATTACAGTATTTTCGTACTTATGGTAAAGTAATTTTTGCATACTTTTAAATAAATTTAAGTGAACGTTGTAGGTCTGATTAAGTAACCCCCTTTGTAGTTTTAGCAAATTTGAACACAAGATTGTGAATTTTTACGCGGATTTGAAAAGACGAATATCTAAGCATTTAATACTTTTAAAGTCTTGAAGGTGGTAGAAATTGGCATAACTATTTGCAGTCAGCAGCTTTCCCAATATGTACTTTATTTGAAACCTTATCTTTTATTAATTTTTTTTTTGAAATGAGTAAAATGTGTCTTTGTTCATAAAAATCTGCGTCATTTTATTTAAAGTATGTATTGTCAAATTGGAAAAATTAATTTTAACGCAGAATTTAAAATAAAATTACACACAGATTACAGAATTACTCACATGAAACTAATAACACATGGGCTACACATTAGTCTGTGTCACTTACGTATGAAGAAGAAAACAAATATTGGTGTTTTAACGGGCACAGTGACAGAAAGATGCCAAATTACAATTCTAAATAGATTACAAAGTTTGGCAAGAATCGTTGTTAATCTTCTGCCTCCGGTTTCATGTTGAATTTGTCAAAAAATATGGTTACAAAAGGATAGTATAGGATGATATAGTACATAATACTACTCAATTCAATATTATTTGTATGTAAAAATTATATCAATCAGAAATATATTTATTAGAGAAAAGAAATAAAATTTTTACAAGCAATAAAAAATAAAGGATAATATTTATGTAATTATATTGAAGTTTATTTTGAGTTAAAATCCTTTTTGCTATCGAATTTCGGCATTGGTTTTCTCGAGTCTATTTGTGCCTTAATGAAACCTTTTCTTCTCGGTTTTTTGTATAAATAAGCTGAAGCACCAGGCACTGCTTTTACTGCTCTTTCTACTTCTTGTGTGTGACGAGGAAGAGATAGTAACTCAATTTCTGATTTCCACTTTTGTTCAATAAACAATCAAAGATTTTCTTCGCTAACTGATTTTAATATCGGTGGTTCAGTGATAGGCTCTTAATATTTCTGGATCTCATAATATGTTGATGTGTTGAAGTTAATCTTTGGTAACTGAGACATTTTTTGATGTCGTTAATATGCTTTCTAAAATCCGGTTGACAGCTTTTTCGCGAATGTATGGCTGATGATACGTCAACATTGCAAGCAATAGGGTGTGCAAAAGAACAGTTTATGTGAATTACTTTGTCGACAATAGATTTCAAAGTTGATGGTAAGTATCTGGTTAGCTCAACGAGTGTAAACTGATGTCGCATTCCATCTTTACAACCGGTGTAAGTTTTTATAGAAAACCAGACTGGTCCATAAACATTGACAATATATGTTGCAAGAGTGGTAAGATTTGCAGAGGCACACTCAACTGAAACATATAGGCGAAGAATTCTGTTTGCACGATTCAGCCATCGGGCGTTAGGCATTTTCCCTGGCGATTTGTTTGCTACATCGCTGGTTACAATGCCGGTCGCAACTGCTTCAACTATTCTGTACAAATATTTTTGGTCTGTGCTAATATCTTCAACAAAAAGCTCTGGAAATTGGTTGAAACTGTGTTATTGGTCTTTTTCCACAGTTTTCAAGTGCCTTGCCAATTGTCCTCGAAAATGTCTGATCCGGATGTACCTCCATCAACGTGCTGAAACAGGTGTCTGAATGGCAGTTCATTCATATGTAATAAATAAACAATCCATTATAAGGATCTACCCAATCTTTTTACTAGAACTCGTATAATACCGCCAAATTTACCAACATTTTCATTTGTGACATCACAAACAATTGCCGTTAAAAATCTATTGAAATACCCGCATGTAAGAAAGAGTTGAATAATTCTTGTTCTACACACTTTGCAGTGCCTGAAACAGGTGCAACTTACCTAAAAACTTCGAGTCAGGTTGTTTTATCAAAGCAATAAGCTCTTCGAGTATGCATGGTCTGTATTATTTCCATCTTTTTCAGTTCTAATCAAATTCTGGTCTTTCCTTCCATCGAAGTATAAAGCGGGTAGGTATTTGTGAAACGGTTTGTTGTAAGGTCATGATTTCTCTAGTTTTTTTTCTTTCTTGGTGAAATTTATTTTTGTCTATAATTTCTGAACTCAAGGCGTATAGAACTGCTGATGCGATTGCAGCTCCTGCCCTGTCAGACACTTCAAATCTATCACATGTTTTTGATGGCAAGGTAAAATAAATTCCAACACTGTTCTCTTTGCTCATCTACTTCATTTTTGAAGCACGCAATTGAATTTGTCTTGTTTTTTAACAATCGCTTTCAGATGCACGTTTGCAGATGAATGGAAAATATTATTTAAGATATATTTCACAGTGATCCAGCTGTTTTACGGTGAATTCCCTAATTTAAAAATATATATGTATAACGTTTGCAAGGCTAAAGCAAAATGTATATTAAAGTTCCTTGATTATTAAAGTTTTTTTTTTACATACACAAAAAAAATTATTAAATTTCTTCAATCACCAAATTTGTTCTAAAGTCATAATATCAAGCAAACAAATTGTTGATTTTGCACCTATTACCAAAATGATTATATTAATAACTTAACATTTTGAAAAAATATTTTCAATAAATGATATTTTTAATTTTAATTAAAAAAGTTATCAAAAAATTTGCCATTGCAAAAAATGTGTTAATTTATTTAAATAAATATTGACAATTCCCAACAACAATTCTACATGTTTAAATTATTTTATTTTAAACGAAAAAAGTCAATTAAGATTTTTTGTTATTTAATTAAAATTTTAATTGAAAATTTATTTCAAAACAACTAAAGTGTTAATTAAATAAAAATGATATTTTTAATTTTCTTTCAACTAAAAAAATAATTGATTCAATTATCACATTAATTAAATTTAAAAACTTTTTAAATCATTTTTTTAATTGATAAAACACTTTTTTCTGTGTACATAAAAGAACAGAGTTCTAATTTCAGAGGTTTTCAAGACTTTTAATATCTTTTAAATCTGTTATACAAGGGTAGTTACAATTCTCAAATTGTGAATCTCTTTTTTAGAAGCACTTCAAACTATTATGTATAAAATTTGTTAAGAATAATTTAGTATTATTAATGTGATTTCATAAGGTTACTTTATCTTAAGCTCCTATCGCGATCCGGAGGCAGAAGAACTAAAAATTATATAACAAAACTTTACATATAGATAAAATATACAACTTAACATCTTTTTATCGCTGGGCCTTTTAAAAAAAATAATATATATAATAAACAATTTAAAAGATTATATACAGGAAAACGAATTTTTTTTAAAGCGAATTTATTTACTTTATATATTTTTTTTTAGCAAATATAATGTGATGATTATTTCTTTTAAAATTTTTATTATCAGGCCTGTCATAGAATTCCATTCCGATCGAAAGTGGTTTTAATTCCGTAATTTGCTTCTTCAGAAAACGAAAAACGAAAAATTTTTTCGGAAACCACTTTTGGTTTTCTAAGTGGAATTGATTGTTTCAGTATTTTATAACCAAAAAAACTACTTAAAACTATTTTTTATGGATAAATAAATGTTTTTTATGATATAGATTGAAGAAATAACACACTTTTGATTTATTTATTTTACTTTATATTGATTTTATTAAAAACATAATAAATTCTTTACCGTTGCGCTGCCACTTTTTTTTTTCCTCACAGACCACTTTTTTCATTTCTACGCTGAACATTGCCATACTTAACACAAAAGTCATATGGTTTTTACGTAAAGTTGCCATATCCAATTGTAAAACCAGATTTGTTATAAAAAAAAACATATTTAGCAAAATCGATCGGAATCTGAAGAAGCTAAAACTAAATCGATCGGAATTGAACATACGGAATTAAAACCATTCCGATCGGAATTTGTGACATGCCTGTATATTAACCATTTTTAAAAATATTTAAACTTTGACGGTAATATTTCTTAAAAGAAAATATTTGTTAACTTAAAGACGAGAATAACAAATTCGTTAAATTAACCGAGATTTCTCGCTACTTAACGATATCGGTAGTAAGATTCAAAAAGTTACTGATTTGAGGTAATGATATTTAAATAATATTATTTAAATCAACTAAGGCGATACAAATATTTTTAATTTGCATTCTTAAAATTTGAATAGAAATATTCTCTATTTCTTTAAATATTTTAAAATAAAATTTTACTTTGTTTAATTTTTGGAATTTCATATATTTTTCTTAAAAAATTTCAAATAAAACTATCCAACAAAAATTTGCTTGAATATATCAAGCCTGTTCGGAAAATCAATTTTATTCGAATCACATGCAACTTTTAAAATCACACGTGTGATATTTTTGTGTTTCGGTGTGATTTTCAATTGCCGAAAGCACACTGAGAAACACAAAAACGGAATGATTTTTAGAACATCCCAAAATCACACGTGTGATTTTAAAAGCACGTGATTTGAAATCATGTGCTTTTCAGAACAGGCCGGTATGAAAAATTTTTTTTTGCTGTTTTCGCAGTTGACACAAGTAAGAATAATTGTGTGACTGTGCTGCGGCAATTATTGTTCCCATTTGGCTTTGTACCAAATAGCGGCAATTTAATTTATTTAAAACAGGGTAATCGTGTAATTTCCGAATATTTGATTGGGGGCAATTTCATTATTGTGCGTCAATAAAGCACAATCAAAATGGTGGCATATTGGGGCAATCGTGTGATCCTACCTTTAAGAAATTAAAATGTTTGTGTATAAATATTAACTAAATGCTTAAAAAATCCTTATCAATAATCAAACATACTTATTAATCTTTCATTTTGCCTTAGTTTTATTAACATTTTTATTAAATAAATCATTCAAAATATCAATTCCACTAAGAAAACTAAAAGTGGTTTCAATCCGAAAAGTATTTTCGTTTTACTTTTTCTAAAGAAGCCAAATACGAACTTTATTCCACGTTCCATCGGAATGGAATTCTGTGACATAACAACTACCTGCTGTTTTCTCCAAAAATATTTTTCTCGGCGTGAATGTATTAGGTAATACAGCATATCGCTCCAGTTCCTCTGAAATTGATCAACTCAAAATTTACAAATTTTAACTTTTTGCAAGAAAAGTAACGGATTTGTATATGTCTAGAAAAAATTAGAAGCATAGCTGCATTTTGGAAATTTTGCTAAAGAATTTTTTAAAGGTGGAACAAATTATGTTTCTTAAAAGACTGAGCATATTAGAACAAAGTTTAACTTCACTTAAAGGAAATTTTGTTGCGGAATTTCGGGTTTTTAGTTTGTTCAATAAACTAAACCGTTTTTGAGTTACGCGAATAAATGTTGTGCAATCTCTTCCATTTTAAAAAATAACAGTATATCTTGAAAACAAGAGCTAACCTAAAAAACGGTAAGTACCACTGGATTCAGCGTACCCGAATTAGGTTAAAGACCCAAGTGCCCGGCTTGTCTGTTTTTTAACTAGCACAGTACTATTAACCATTAAATATAAAATATTTCACAATTCATTTTATATATTACGAAATCATGGATACAGACCTTCCCTTACAATTGGTTGCTTTTTTAACTGTTAACAAAAATTTAACTATAGCCTGTGTATAGTAACACTAGCTTATTAGCACAGTTCCGACAATTAAGTCACGTCTTATAAATCGAAGTGTAAAGTTGCGCGATAAAATTCTATATAAAATTTTTTCAAAAAAACCTTTGCTTTTCTTCTTATACCCACACCACAATAGTGGAAAAGGCATTAAGCGCTCGTGCTGATGTATGTAACACTAAAAATTATTGGTCCTAGGATCACCTTTTAGTATACCGGTTGACTCAGAATCACTTTCTGCAACATTCATTTTTTTTAAAATCGGGCCATAGCTCCCATACAAATTTCACTCCCGAAAATAGCTTTAAGTGCCAATATATAAAATTTAGTACCGATAGCTTTTATAATAGCCCAATAAAAGTTCCAAATTGACCATAGATCCCATATAAACTCCCTCCCTAAAATCACTAAAAGACAAAAAAAATCTCATTTTCATTTATCTAGATAATATTAAACTCAAGGAACTATTATATGAATATGACGCTCATCACATACATAGTTTTGTTCTAGCGGGTCCATGATTGCATATGACACTCAAATTGGGTCCACTCTCGAAAATGTGTCTCTTAATACTGTGGTGTAGGGTATCGAATGTTCAGGCTTGACCGACTATACTTTCATACTTTTTTTCATTTTAAATTTAAATAGCAATTTAATTAATTTCTTTATTAATTTAAACCTTCTAATTTTCTATTTATTTAGGTTGGGGACAATACACTGCCCAATTTAATGCCAATGCTAACGGGTTTTACCAAAAAAACCGTAAAAGAAAAATGTAATCCAAATATAGTTGGTGGGTTTGATAATTGCAACTTTGTATGGACGACATTTAAAAAAAATAGCTTTTATACAGCTTATGCAGAAGACACGACTTTTATGTCAACATTTAATTATCTGATGAAGGGTTTTAAGAAACCCCCGACTGATTATTATTTTCGTCCAATGGCACTGGCAATTGAAAAATCCTTAAAGCGAAAATCGAAATCAGGATTAAACTATTGCCTGGGACGGCGACAATATGGAGAGTATATTTACGATTTTGGCATTGAATTTGCAACCCGTTATAAAAATCTATCGAGTTTTGGACTTTTTTGGACCAATTCATTTAGTCACAATTCCTATGATATTTCTGCCACAATGGACAACACAATGCTTAACTATTTTAAGGAGTTGGAAAAGCGGGGAATACTTGAAAATTCAGTGGTAATATTTTTCAGTGATCATGGTGTACGATGGGGCCCATTATTAAAATTATCTGAAGGTTTTCTGGAAGAACGTTTGCCCTTGTTTTTTATATCCGTGCCGAACTGGTTTCGCCAAATATATCCGGAATTGGTGAAAAATTTAGAGACCAATCAAAAGCGCTTAACCAGTCCTTTCGACATACATATGACGTTGCAGCATCTTTTAAAATTGGGCCAACCCACCTACGAAATACAGCAAGCTTTGGATTGCCCCAAATGCCAAAGTATATTTAAGGAAATTCCAGAAAATCGTACATGTGTTGATTCTTGCATACCAGAAACCTGGTGCACTTGTAAACCTTTTAAGCAGCTTTCAACTAAAAATGAATTAGTTAAAAACATTACCCAACTGATTGTCAAAGAAATAAATAATTACTATAACCTCAGAAATCTGACATCTTTATGCAGTTCTCTGAAACTGGGTAAAATAACAAATGCCAAAATACGATATACCGATGAAACGAGTTCTTCAAACAATATAGACACTTATGCAATTGATTTTGCAACAGAACCCTTAACCAAGCCCAAGACATTATTTAGTGCGACCGTTGATTATGATGTGAAAAGCAAAACTATTCGCTTAAAAGTTGAGGACATTAGTAGACAAAGTCTTTATGAAAATACGGCAAAATGTACAGATGATAAGCAGGCTAAAAAATATTGCATCTGCAAAAACTCTTTAACATAAAAACAAAAAAATTAACTAAAACAATTAAAGAAATTAAACCGAAAAGGGATGATTGTTTAGATGGACAAATTACAAACATAATTGGTGTGGCTGATATCTTTGCCGCATAATCTGTGTTACATTTAAATGAGTACTTCCTTCCCATCTTTCATGTTTTTCTACAATTATCTATCAAGTTAAACGTTACAATTCTGTTTTCTATTGTCATCGAATTTCGTCTGGCAGAAAGGGAGTCTCATCAAGTATCAAGTGACTTATCAAAATTGACGATCTATTAACAATGTTATTGTAAACAAAACATAAACAAATTACTCGTACCAAAACTATTTATTTACTATCATCGTATTATGAACACTACTTACTCAAGCCATTAATAGTTAACCGAAGCTGCTATTTTCATTATACATAGTTGTTTGTATACTTCCAAAACTCTTAAGCAGGGATGGAAATATTAACTTGACAAAAATCAAAAATAAAAATTGCCATAAAAAAAATTAAAAATAAAAACTAATTTAAGTATATTATAGTTACTTATAGTATGCACATATGTATATAAACTTGAAAATAAAATTTTTAGATCTAATTTTCTCAAAATGATTGAAAAATTAGCTTATATTATGTTTTTTTTACTACTAAAGACTAGTTTACACTATCACACATTTCTTACGCATTCCATAATACTGTGTGAGATAAAAATCTAATGAGTTTTGTTGTGACTGTCAAAAAATCTAATGTAACATTACAGTTTTTAGTCACACTATCACACATGAACATGCTCTTGTTAAAATGCAACCCTGATCCAATGAAAAGTATTAGCGTTTAGAAAAATTTCAAAAAACGATGAGTCGTATGGGATGTCAAATTTTTTTTTTTGTAATACTTGACATTTTCATGACACTTTTACATATTACTTGATATATATACACTTTTACATATTAGCCTTAAAGCTGATTTCTTAAATATTCGACTCTGATACAAAATGCTAGCTGGGAATGTTATTTTAGATTAGATTTAAATTGGATGTAGCGATACGCCTTTTTGCCGATACGACACCGATACTCAAAAATAAATATCGCCGATACCGATACGAATATTAAATTTAAATTCAAGGTAAAATAAACAAAACTCAAGTAGAGTAATTTCTGTATTAAACAAAATAACAGTGTAAGAGATTATTAATATTTAAAATTGATTTTAATAAGATTTTAAAAACAACGAAATGAATTTAAGTTCATGGTAAAATTAATTTATTTTATGATTTTTGTTTCAAAAACAAAGTATTCTCAACTTTTTTGTAGATAATTTCGAAACTTCGTTTGAAGCAGACATAGAGCATAAAAGTCGTCTCTCAGATGTGACTGAACTTATTTGACAACTTAAGTATTTCTGCGCCATGGTCTTAAATTTTAAGTATAATAATTTATAGCGGCAGTAAATAAACGGATCTACGTCTCTAGAAAATTAGAAGATCGAAGGAACATCTAGACTTCTGAACCACAGCGTAGAATGGACAGAGGATCAATCTTCTTCAAATGTTCTTTTCAGATTTTCGCAAATGCTCCAAAGGTCAGTTCTTGTAGACTTTTTAAAATGTTTGCTAGGTGTAAGGGTGACCGTGTTCAACACTTTCGGAATGTAGAGTCATGTTCATTAGTCAATTAGACGTTTTTTCGATCTATTTATTGTCCTTGAAGTTTTTTGGCTTTGTATCGAAGGTAAATAATTGTAGATAAACAATCGATTTAATTATTTTCTAAACCTTTAAATCTTTCATTCACACATTCACACTTTCATTCGCTTTTTTTCTTACTGTATTTGAACAAACTAAAAATCAGTGTTGCCAGAAGTATGACTTATATATATTTTGGCAATTCTTTTAATAATATGAGTTAATGATTTCAACTCCAAGAAAGCATTTCTTAAAACACACACACAAGGATATTGTGGTCACTTTAAAATAAAACAAAATTTGAAGCAAAATGATTTTTATTTTCACAAAAAATCATTAAAAATTAGCGGAAAATTCTAAAACGTATAATTACATATAAAATTTAACAATGGGAGAACGTTTAACCATTAATGCACAAAGCAAAACGGCTGATGCTGCAGGTCCACATTAAGCGTTCAATGCGTTTATGCCTCAGTCCAAAAAGTCGTAGTGTAAAATTGTATTGACAATTAACACAGCAAACGCGTAAAATGCATATACGTATAGAAAGCATGAAGTAGGATTACTTTCTACCTTAGCCTTCGTCTCGAAAAAAGGAAAAACGCGTGGTCTGGGCCCACCTCCAGCTTAAGAATTAAAAGAAACAATTTATTATTCTGTTTAATTTTTTACTATTAGTAGTTACGCAAAAAATAAGCATTGACAATTAAATTGTTTGTTCAAAAAAACTATAAAAAAGTTTCGGCGTCGATACGTTGTAAAATATCGGTATTCATTACATCCCTAGTTTAAATTCTTTTCAAACGTTAACAACATAGAGAAAAAAATGACAAAAATTAGAGTCTGCAAATATAAAACATAGTTAAAAAGTAAGAGTGCTATATTCGGCTATGCTGAATCTTCTATACCCTTCACCATGGTGCGATAAGAACAGAATGTTATATAAATACCGTTCTTTAGATATAAATGAATCTAGCCCGGGACACGCCCACTTCTCTAATTACGCCCACATTTTGTCGAATGTTGTGTATTGATAACCAAGATGCTTATACCTGATTTGGAAACTTTGGCTCTTGCCGTTATTCAGACAGACATCTTTAATGATCCCGCCAAACATTTGTCGCATGTTGTGCATGAATTACCAAGATGCTTGTTACTTACTTGAAAATTTTGGTTCTTGTCATTCTCCAGATATACATTAAGAAATATTAAAAAACAACAACAAGGGTTTTATGGGAAACTTTAGGGCAGTCGTGATTTTTTGCTCATATCTCAACCATTTGTGGACCCATCAGGCTGAATTTTAAACAGTTGCGGACTATAAGTGATATAAATATATATTAACCTATGAGGACCTATTAACCTATCTGGCGTCTTCCAAAAACCAATTTCAACGGACACACGGACATCGTTCAATCTACTTCGCTACTCAGATGGTATATATATATATATATGTTCCCGAAGATCCTATAAGGAGCATAGGGCCCCAAGGTATGACAGTAACATAAGCATTTTCTTCCTTAAAACTTGTACAAAGTCGATCTTTTTATATTAGTTGTTATACATTAGTACAGCTAATCCAGAAATAATGTTCTGAATTTTTGTAAGCGAAGCGTGTTAAAAGTCATGCACGGTATATAAATAAGCCTTTCTAAGCCCTTCACCTTTAAAATTCAAACTCATGTATTTTCCAAGCAAAAAAGTCGTAAAGGTCCGGATTCACTATCCTATACAATCAATCGATTCATTTATAAGAAAATCTAACAGAGTTCTATTCGACACAAAAACTGTCTGCAGAATCTGTTGGCAATGCCACACCATCTTACAATAAAGATGCTCAGATTCTTTACAAGAAAATTCAACTCTGCTCGCAAAGAATCTATTATTTTATGAACATTTGCAAGTCTTGTCAAAAAATCTGTCGCTCAATTTCATTTTTAGGTCCCACTATCACAAATCGTACTACTGAATAGGATATCGGGTCGCCGGCTTAGCGAATATTCAGTCCTGGTAATTACTTATTTTATATATCAATTAATAAACAATCCATTGGTAAAGAATTAACCAAAAGTATCAAAGCTATGTTCACATTATGTGTATTTGTCATTTGGAATGTAACTTTTCTACACACGTGTGATTTCAAGTGTACGTCAAAATTTGAGTTTTCATAAGGTTTATAATTTTTATGTTCACATGTTGGTTTGTAACGTGCATTTGACATAACATATCAAGAAAAACAATTTTTAAACATCTGAGTGGTTGGTTGGTTATATGTACAAAAATTTAATTTAAAATTTGTGCTTAAATAATAATATTATTAATTTACTATTATTATTTATGTATATTTTTTAAAATTTCCATTTATTTTTGCCGCCACAAGCAATTTTGTTAATAAGAACCAGCTGATGTCAGATGCTTCGACACTTGAAAATAGAACTCGTTCTAAATCAAAAATGTCATATGTACTGTACGCAGAGAAATAACACACGTTATTGTGTGGAGGTGTTCAGACGATTGTACAAATTTAACATGTGAAAAAGTGACAATCCACATGACAAATGCACATAATGTGAACATAGCTTAAGGATGTGTAAAACCAAAATTGAGAATTCTGAAATCATCGAATTCAAGCCTGTTTCCTAAATTTAAAATACCAAATGTATCCCTTTTAAATTAAAATATGTACATTAATAAAACTTTAGAGCAATATAAAAAATCTAATAAATATAAGAATAAATATTATAGCCCTAATTAAACAGTGAGTATTTCACCTGAATGAGCTTTATAAGTATTTTAAGCATCTCAAACCCGAAATATCGATCTCCCAGTACAGCCCCGGAATTACAAATCCTAATCTAAGCATTTCATTAAATATAAATAAAGATATAATAGAAAATTTATTTTAGGTGTTTTTAAGAAATATCAGTATTTGTGTTTTAAATTAAAATATGTAGACAATAAGCACTAATCGATAATTTTAAATCTTATTAGTCATACAAACTTTTGTCGCTTATTAAAAAAAATAAATTTTTTTTTTATACAATTGTATCTATTAGTAAAATTTGACCAAATTTAATACGTATAAAATGTATTGCGTAGATTTAATAACAGTGTTATCATAGAAATTTTTTAATTAAAATTATTATAAAAAAATAATTTGAACTTATTTATTATTAAATAAGAAAAAATTATTTGAAATTATTTATTCTAAATAAGTTAAATTTTCTATAATTTTTTTACATTTAAATATCCTAAGCTGAATATATTCAAACCAATTTTATTCAAATAAAACAAAATTGTTAAAAGATTTTGTTTGTTGTGCTTAATTCCCTTTTTTAATAATTGATAAAAATACTGAAATTTATTGTTGGAGGCTAAGCTGTTCCTATGCGCATTTCACTGGTTGCTTAGGCCAGATCGTCAGGAAACGTTCTCCTAAATAATTTTAGAAAAGCCAAAGCTATCAGCAAACAAAACTACAGAAGGAATGAGAATTACCTACAATACCCTCAAAAAGTTTTATTTGCAACGATATCAAAGCTTAAACAAAATACCAAACAATAAAACTGTGATGAGTTTTTATCTTTTCTTACATTTCCCACTACAATTAGTTAGAATTCTCCCAACATTAATTGTAGCTGTAAGTGGGTAAAGAAAAAACATATTAAAAACAAAAACAAAGTACTTTTATTGTTTTCGTAAGAAAACAAAATAAAAACAATTTGTCCGTTCAGTTTTTTATGCACGTGCACTTGCAAAAATTTATTATCAAAGTTGTTTTTGGGAAATTGATTTTTAGTTTTAGAATTTTTATTCAACAACAGTCTAATTTACTGATATCTTTGGCTTTTCTTAAAATTTTTGGGAAAACGTTTCCTGATGATCTGGCATAAGCAACCAGTAAAATGCGCATAGAAACATCTTATCCTCCAACAATAAATTTCAGTATTTTTATTAAGAATAAAAATAGGGAATTAAGCACAACAAACAAAATCTTTTAATGAAAAATTATGTTTTCCCAAAAACAACTTTGATAACAAAATTGGTAAAATATTCAAACAAAAAGTTTTAAATCCAAAAAATTCCTTTTAAAACTTTTTCATGAAAAGTGAGGAATACAATGTAATAAAATACTGGGATAAAAAAATCACAGCTACATTTTGAAAAACAAATATTAAAAGTTATGCCATTGCATTAAAATGTATATTCGGTGGAAAACTGTCCAGAAACTAAACCCAATGTTATATTTCTTAAATTAAGGTAAAGTGCAATCAGTGAGGGTTTTTTGAGGTTGAATCCTTTGAAGCAACTATATATAAGACCATGGTATGAACTTCAAAGACTTTGTAATAATACTTCATTCTTTCCAAATAGCAAACGACTGTCATGTGCTAGAAATAATTTCGACTGAAATTGAAAGAGAAAACATTTTGAAAACGATTGTGTTTTAAATAACATAGCCGAATATAGCACTTTTACTTGTTTTATAAAAGGTGATGACGTTTATAAGCCACCAAAATCTTTTCTTATAATAAATTAAAGTTGTAAAAGCTTTTTTAATATTAGAATAAAAAAGCAGGGACCGCAACAGTTATTCCTTTTTTCATAAAAGTCAGATGATAACACTTATTTTTTGATTTTTATTTTTTCGATAAAAAATTACACTTATTTTTTGATTCTTATTTTTTTTCAACAAAAGTAACAGTTATTTTTTGATTTTTAGTTTTTTGAACAAAAATAACAGTTATTTTTTGATTTTTATTTTTTCGATCAAAAATAACAGTTATATTTTGATTTTTATTTTCTTGAACAATAATAACAGTTATTTTTTGAACATGGCCGAATAGTGTTCAAAAAAATAAAAAATAAACAATAAATTAATCGAAAAAATAAAAATCAAAAAATAACAGTTATTTTTGCTCAAAAAAATAAAAATCAAAAAGTAACTGCTACTTTGTCCAAAAAAAAAAATAAAAATCAAAAAATAACTGTAATTTTTATCGAAAAAATAAAAATCAGAACTTTAAAAATCATTATATTTTATCATAAAAAAGTTCAGAAGGATCAATATGGTATAGTTGAATCAGTTTTCCAGCATTTACTTCTATTGTATATGCATTTTTTGTTTTAATATTTTAAAATAACTGTTATTTTCGATCCCTGAAAAAACATAACAATTCTAATGTTGAACAACAGATTAAGTTATTCAAAAAATTTTAGTTGAATTAAAATATTTAGGCATTTTTTATTAAACTTTAAATTTATTCCATACAAAATCTGAAATTATTTTATTCAACAAATTTTGAGCAAATAAATATATTTTATTTATATCTTTTAAATAAAATTTTTTTTAAACAATTTTTATGCTTTTCTATTGATTTGAAAATATTTTTATAATATTAATTTGAATAAAATAAATTTATTTAATTTGGAACTGATTTTAATTTTATTTAAAGAAGTATTAAATAAGTTTAATATATTTTAATTTTTGAAAAACAGTTGAAAAATGTAAATAATTCATTTTGAGCCAACATCTAGAAGAAAATAAATTACAATGAACACCTATCACTAGATTATATGCGATACACATTTCTTCGGTTAACTATTTCATCTAGTTCACATACAATAACGTTTTAAGATTATCAAACAAACAGTGTTGCCATAACTATTTGATGAGAATATGCCAAAACTAATAATTCTAAAAATTTGCTAAATATTAAGTAATTTTAATATATGGGGGATTTCAAGTCAAGTGACCCAACTTTTGAAATTGATGTCTTCCGATTTTTCACCAAGGTTAGTCCTGTTGGATAGTAGTTTAGACACAAATTTTCAACAAGATCGGTCAGAAAGTTTCTGAGTTAGAGGGGGTCAAAATTTGTTATTTTGGCCAAACAGGTGTTCTTTCTCATCCATGTAACTTATTATCTATTGGTTTTAGAAAAATTTGTTCCAAACAAATTTATTTCTTCAATCTTTCGAAAAAAATTTTTTTTGTTTTTTTTTCAAATTTAAAACTTTTTTTTTTATTTTTTTTAAGCAGGTATTTTTTTTTTTTTTTTTTTTGCTCAAAGGAAAGCTTAGGTCTTTTCCTTTAAGGTTGTTCTGCTCGATTTTTGGGGCGCGAGTGGGTTATGTATAAAAAAAATAATTTCTAAGTCAAGACGAGGATTTTTCAATTTTTAGCATATGCACTATTTTGAATTTTTTCCTATTTGTGTGTAAGTGTTTCTAAAATCTTAAAAATAAAACTTATGCTGAGAGACTAGACAAACTAACCTCTCCGACGGTATATAACATACCAAACAAGCATTTCATACCCTCGATACTGTCATACCCACAATATGTTAATCCCAGGAATAAAAACACTTTTTTTATATTGTGATGTTGACAAATGAATTTTTTTTATTTATTTGTAATAATAATTAAATTAATATAAAATAATAATAATAAAAACAAAAAGATAAATAATCTAAAAAAATTTAATCTTAATCACAGAAGAATCCCATTATAAATTTTTTTTTTTTAAATTTGCAAATATTTTTTTATTTTTTTAAGGGGGTACTTTTTTTACTCAAAAGAAAGCTTAGGTCTTTTCCTTTAAGGAAGTTCTAATCGCTTTCTGGGCCGCGAGTGGGATATGTATAAAAAAAAATAATTTCTAAGTCAAGAGGAGGATTTTTCAATTTTCAGACTGAAAGATGCACATTGAAAACAACCATTTCAAATGTGCATGATTTTGCGGAAGAAATGTGTGGAGGATTGCTATATTTAAGAACCCATTACTTTTTAGTCAAAGAGCATTGGTCATTCTTCAAGGATTTGAAGTCTGGGGAATTCGTTATTTCGTTTGATTTCGCAGAGAACTATAAATATGTTCTTCAGGATGCCATACAGTCATTTCACTTCATTTCATTTCATTTCGATAACGACCAAGCAACTATATTTACAGTAGTTATTTACTACATGAAGGATGAAAAATTGGACCACAAAAGTATGGCAACAATATCCGACGATTTAAAACATGATGCCGTTGCAATTTATGAATACCAGAAGATAATACTAAATTATCTAAAATCTAAATTTACACACCCAGAGAAAAACTATGTTTAAATATGGTCACCTCCAACAAAACTATTTTTAAAGAAAATTGTAAACATATTATGGTTAAATTTATCCATATTATTTTCACCGACAACCATATTATGGTTAAATGTGCCCTCCATCAAGAAGGCAGAATCATATTATGATTGCCTCCGAACATGTTTTGGTCTATAATAACTAAAATATGTTTAACACTTATAATAGCATGATTGGTTTTCAACCATAGCATAGTTGCTCTTGGAGAAGAGGAAAATACTATATTTAACCATAACATAAGCCTCAACCAAAATATGGTTGTGGCTTCTTGATGGGTGAAAATAATATGGTTAAATTTAACCATAATATGTTTACAATTTTGTCCAAAAATAGTTTTGTAGGAGGTGACCATATTTAAACATGTCTTTTTCTCTGCGTGCAGTAGAGAAGGTATACTACGTTTCGGACGGAGCTCGTCAACATTTTAAAAACAAAAGTAGCTTCGCAAATCTGATAGCTCATGAAAAAAATTTTGGAATGCCAGCTGAGTAATATTTTTATCCGACGGCTCATGGTAAAGGAGCATGTGATGGTGTTGGAGCAAACCTCAAAAGAAATGCAGCGAAGTATAGCCTCCAGTGCTCTCATCAAGATCGCATCTAAGATGCGACTGCTTTATTCCATTTCGCAAATAATTATTGTAAAGAAACAAAAATAGTTTTTAATAGCAAAGAGGATCATGAGGAAACCTTAAAAACACTGAAGAACAGATTTGATGCTGCGGAAACAATCGATGGCACCGCTCAATACCATGCTTTTATATCGCTTGTCGATGGAAGACTCAAGTTATACATTACCCACTCGCCGCCTAAAAAACGACAAGAACTATATATATATATAGATATATTTATATATACATATACATAATTTAAAAGTATATAAATATATGTCTAATACACTATTAATTTATTAATTATTAAATAATTTATATTATATATTTATATATATATCATATATATTTAATTAAAATTAATATATCTTCATTTCTACATAATAATTATATAAATCATGACTAGTAAAACTTTAATTTAGTACCTTCCTTTATTGGATTTGTTTTTTTTTTTTTTTTGATCTGGATTAATAGATACCTATTGATTAATTATCAAAATATATCAGCGTAGCTTTTACGCTGATATGCCTTTACGCTGAAATTGCGTCAGAGTTGTGCCATAAACAGTAGTGTTAACTTTCGAGCCGACTAAAACCCTCATAAAAGACATAAGAAATTGAATTAAAACCGCTAGTTTGACTTAAAAATAGCTAATTTGCCATTATTTATTATCAAACAATAAAAACAGGGTTGTCAAAACAACAAATATAGCAGCCCTGTTTAACTTAACGCGCTGTCAAAATCGGATTTTCCAATTGCAAAGCGCTACCGTTGCTTTGTTTCGGTATGCTTCATACAAATTGTATGGGCATGAGGATTTTTGACAGCAAGAAAACGCGTTCCGCTCTTGTTTAGGTATGGCTGTTAAAGGAAAAGACCTAAGCTTTCTTTTGAACAAAAGAAAGTACCCCCTTAAAAAACAAATAAAAAAATATTTTTAAATTTAAAAATTTTATAAAATTTTATTTTTCTTAGAATATTTATCTTTTTGTTTTTATTATTATTATTTTATATTAATTTAATTATTATTAAAAATAAATAAAAAAGTTAATTTGTCAACATCTCTATAGAAAAAAGTGATTTTATTCCTGGGATTAACATACTGTAGGTATTACAGTATCGAGGGTATGAAATGCTAGTTAGGTATGTTATATACCGTCGTAGAGGTTAATTTGTCCAGTTTCTCAGCATAAGTTTTATTTTTAAGATTTTAGAAACACTAACACACAAATAGAAAAAATTTAAAATAGTGCATATGCTAAAAATTGAAAAATCCTCGTATTGACTTAGAAATTATTTTTTTTATACATAACCCACTCGCGGCCCAAAAAGCGACCAGAACTACCTTAAAGAAAAAGCTTTCTTTTGAGCAAAAAAAAAAAAAAAAAAAAAAAATATCCGCTTAAAAAAAAAATAAAAAAAAAGTTTTAAATTTAAAAAAAAAAAAATTTAAAAAACAAAAAAAAATTTTTCCAAAGATTGAAGAAGTAGCTATCTAATTTTTTTGGGACAAATTTTGCTAACACCAATATATAATAAGTTACATGGATGAGAAAGAACACCTGTTTGGCCAAAATGAAAAATTTTGATCCCCTCTAACTCAGAAACTTTTTGACCGATCTTGTTAAAAAATTTGTGTCTAAGCTACTATACAATAGGACTAACCTTGGTGCCTTGGTGCCAAGGTTAGTCCTTGGATGCCATCCAAATCGGAAGACATCGATTTCAAAAATTGGGTCACTTGACATGAAATCCCCCATATATGTATGTATATCATAGAATATTTTATTTCTTAAAAAAATTGCTAAAAAATTCTGCTATTCTAAAAATTAAAAATATGCTAAAAAAAATCAGATTTTGGATAAGGAAATATGCTGAAAAGCAGTTAGCATATTTTTTTTAAAAAAATTTGCAAGTCCCCAAATTAATCTGCTAAAGCTAGCAGATGTTACCATTTTAGCATATAAAATTCGGCCCAAATTTTACTAAAAGATGCAATTCTATAAAAAAAAATATTTTAAAATATTAGTAAAAATCATAGCTGTCCATTGTAAATTGTTTTCTTCTAAATGAATTATTTATAATTTGTAACAGTTTTTCCAAAATTAAAATATGTTAAATTTATGTAATAGATACTTCTTTATTTAAAATTTTAATTAGTTTCAAATAATTAACAATAATGTTTTTCAAATTTAATTTCTTTTCTTGGAAGCCAAATTCACTATTATTTCAATTTATTTTAATCAAATTGATATTATAAAAATATATTCAAATCAATAGAATACCACACAAATTTGTCTAAATAAAATTTAATTTATAGCCTATTTCCGATGTGCGAAAGAATTCTTTCTTTCGTATAACTACATTGAAAACAAAAACAAATTTTTAGACTTTGTTTTTGTTTTCAATGTAGTTATGCGAACGAAAGAACTCTTTCGCACATTGGAAATAGGCTATTAAAAGATATAACTAAAATACATTTGTAAGAAAGTTGTTGAATAAAATAATTTCGGATTTTTTATGAAATAAATTTAAAATATTTTAATTCAACAAAAATTTTTTGAATAATTTATAATCTGTTCTTCGATATAATAATCATTATGGTTTTTTTAATACGCTCCACCATCACTAGTGGTTAATGAGGGTATACTAAATTTGTTATTCTGTGTGAAACTTTTTTATTATACATCTGAGACCCCATAAATAAATATATTCTGGCACCTTGAGAAATTCTAAGTCGATTTAGCCATGTCCGTCTGTCTGTACGTCTGTCCGTCTGACGTTTGTTACAAAAACTAACATAAATGGTGGAATAATGCATGGAATGATGTACAATTTTGCATACATTCGTTTTATATGACTGGAAATCAAAGTGATAAATTTCATGAAGATCGGTCCATAATTTACCCTGGGCCCCATATAAACCCATGATAATAAATTTTGGTATGTAGTAGTTTAATAAGACTAGATATCACACTGGTAAATTTCATGAAGATCGGTCTATAAATTACCATATGCCCTATATAAATACTACTCTCGGAAAGCAGTTAAGTACGCCTAAAATCGTAATAAATCACGTTTTCGTTATAAAACTTAATACTTCACAGTTTTATAGGACTAAACATAGCACTGTCAAATTTCATGAAGATCGGTCTTTAATTTACCCTAGACCCCATATAAACCCAACTCCCGGAAAACAGATTAATACGCCCTAAAACCGTAAAAAATAATACAAAGGTAATACAAATTGGTACGTCAAAATTTCATAGAACTAAAAATCGTACTGTAAAACTTCGTGATAATCGGTCCATAATTTACCATAGGCCCCATATAAAGCCCACTCCAGGAAATTAGCTAAATACGCCTAAAACCGTAGCAGATATATATATTTCGGTACAATTTGTTCCAACTTAGCCTTGATATGGCCATAAAAAATGTCATGCAATTTTGTGATAGACGGTCCATAATTTACCTTAGATCTAGAGTTTGTTCCCTGGAACTCCCGGGACGGGAATTGTTTTCAATTTGTTCTCGCTATCCCGGGAATTAATTGCGGGATTCCCGGAAATTTTGAAGAAAATCTTTTTTAAACTTTAGTAAATCTATGTCGTACTAGTGTTTAGACTGTGTTTTATTTCTTGGCCTAACAAACTGAAGTGTAAATTTTACAATAATATTATAAGGTTTTGCGGTTAAGGGCGTAGTAAATTGTTATCCTAGATTGTGCTTTATATGCGGCATTTCAAGTACTTTTGAGTCTTATGAGAGTAGATTATGCTTAATTGCACCACAAAAAGGTGGAGCCGTAGGTAAATTATGGACCGATATTCACGAAATTTGGTGCCTTATAACACGAATTTGTTGAAATTTAATGACAATAGGTGCATTTCGACACAAATTCATGTTAGTTTTTATTGAGTTTTTAGGGAGTTAGTTCCACATTTTGGTGCATAACTATTTTCCTACTGAAGCGATCCTGCTGGAATTAAGGCCCAAACAGCCTAGAAGAGCTACAAACAATTTGACACCCATATGGCGAAATCAGGTTAGAATAAACGAAGGACTCACAATACAAATACTTTATAGGACCCTAGATGAATATTAAAAAAAGATTCACATGGAATGGCAAACTTAGTATACCTTCATACACCACTGCTGATTAAGGGTTATAAAATTGTAAAAAAATATGCTATTAAATATATGTAGCAAATAAAATTTCTTCTTCCTGCTGAATTTGTTAAACGGTAAAATTGTTTCAGAATTCCTACTTCGTAATGTTATGCTTTCAGTTCCTAATCGCCCTTCCAGAAATTTTATTACAAAAACGGCCAATTTCAGCAAGTTCAGTTATAATTAACTACTATAACTGTCGAAAACATTTTGTTAACTGGAAGTTAAGGTAACAGTTAAGTTTTAGCTGAACTTGATGAAATTGGCTGTAAGACTTCAATACTTTCATTTTAATTATGCAAATGAGCTCTGAATTTGACAATGTTTATACGTATATTAATTTCTATGATCCTATTGACACTTTTATGTCAATCTTAAAATAATTTAATGTTAAATTTTTTACGTTTTTGTTATATAATAGATACTAGACTTAATTATTTTAAGCGTAATAGTCAGTTAGAAATATTAGTTTCATTGGAGAAATAAGTAAAGAAATAAATTAAAAAAATTTTGGGCGGGAATTTGATTTTTATTTCCCACTTTCCCTGGAATCCAAAAAGTGCGGGAATAAAAAAACTCTACTTAGATCCCATATTAGGCAGCCCTCTGAAATTCACTATAAACGCTTACACTAATTTCACTGCTGTATTGAAATTTATTATAATTTATGTTTTTTAATACCAGAAATCTCTCTACAGAATTTTGGGATGATTGGTGCACATTTTAACATGGGTCCAATATAAATTCCCCTCTTGAAAATCATTTTCGTTCGGCTAAAACTGTTACAAATCGTGGCATTTTACTCAAGCTAGTTAAATTTTTAACAAGAAAAGCATAGAACTTCCCGATTGTCGGTCAATAATTTAATATATGTCTAAGCCGCAAACGTCCGTTTTTATAAAGATTATTTAATAATTTATAGATATCGAAATGTCGGTGGTGGATATCAAAGATTCGGCACAGCCGAATCTAGCGAATACTCTAATTTTTTATTCTAAAATTTAAAAGCCTTTACAAATTTTGATTTAAAAATAACCTGTTATATTCGGCTAAGATATTGCAATTTCATAGGATATTTGCTATTTGGAAAACAATGGCAAGAAAATTTTGTTACAAAGTGTTAAGAGCTCAGACCACGGACTTACATACAGTTGCTTCGAACGATTCAACCTCAAAACAATCCCACTTATCACTTTACCTTAATTTAAGGAATATATCATTGGTTTTAGTTTTTGGGCCAGTTTTCGCCAAAAATATGTTTTAATGCTATTCTTCTCTTAATTTTAAAATTTGACTTAAGATGTTTTGTCAAAATGCCACAGATATAATTCCTCACACGAGATGTTGTTTGCTTTTTCTTAAAACGGGCAGTTAGTCTTGATTGCAAACTTCTAGTTTAAAGCTCTATCTTAAAGGCATTAGTAAAAACTATGATTATGCAATATGCAGTAACATATTTAAAAGGGTTCAAATTGCATCCGAATCCACTAGCTCAAAATATTTTAAATGATGGCAGCCACACTCGCTTCCGATCATCCGATTCTGTTCATATTTTTACAGAAGCTGTGATGGGGAAAATTTTTGTCCGGCACTGGCAGGACATAAAATTAAGTATTAGAATAACAGTTGATTAATTAGTGTTAGTTTATATTTAATATATAAAGATTCAATAAATAAATATTAAGAAAAAAAATCTTGAATTTCTAGTTTATATGTCGTCAGCACATGGGTCTCTAGTGAGTCGAGCTTTAAAAGTTTTTGAAGATACTTAATTGTATTTACTGACTTTTGGGTCAAAGTAAGCGATTTTTTTCAGTAGAGAACATTTGCTTCTAGTCGAGGAAATTTTCTTTTAAGAAAACTAGCTCTAAAAATTTATTCGATCTAGAGCTTATTAAATCATTTTTTTTTTTTAAAGAAATTCTAGCTAGGACCACTATGTCCTGTTTCGATTTTTTGTTTATTATGCATAAGTAGGAACTAATGTATAAAAATATAATATTATGATCGGAATTTTTTTTTTAAATAACTTAGTTAGTATAATACCTTATAATCTATGTAGTTTGTCCTTTAATTGATCTCCCAAAACAAAAGCTTGACATTAACAACTTTTTTACGGACCACCGTAATAAAAATTTTATGCATTGGTAATTTTTGTTTATATTTGTTTTCCAATCAAAACATATCAAAATATGCTTTTCAACTTATTTTCTCATCAAATGCGAATATAATATGGTGCCTTGCTCTCGTTTTACCAATTCATGAAGAAAATTAATTCATTCATAATAGTACAAACAAAATCCAAACATTTTGCAAAAGAAAAATGTAATAAAAAGGCCGATTCCATCAAAAAAGTAATTGTTTAAATAAGCACGTTACATTTTGATGAGGGTTTATTCTGTTCAAATGAATGGCGATAAGATGATAATAGATTTTTACGTACTACCTGATGAACTACTAAAAGATACAATGTTGTAAGTGCAACTGTATTTATGCAGGGGTTACGCCCCTTTTTACTCATCTCTGTATATGTGGAACATACCGTAAATATCTCAATGAATTTTCAAATGAAATGTTTATTTTGCGTTTTTGAAATGAGACAACGAATGAAAAAATGAAATGGAAACTATAAATTAAAAATGGCGATTTTAACATGAGCCTTTTGACAGAGAGATCCTTTAAATTGGCAAACGTTTTAAAAATTAGCACAGTACAACGTTTACTAGCACTTGAAAAGGATCGTCGCTTTAATTCGGAACTGAACTAATATTTTTATTTGTTTATTATAACTTCTTTTTTTTGTAATTCAAATATGTGCGATTTTAGTATTGATTATATATTAAATCGTGCTGGCGAAAAATATGAAGGAACTAATCGTTCTATCGGTGTTATTAAACGAAATAATAAAATTCCAATATTCCATCCATTTATGATGGTTATAAATGATCATGAAAATAAACTGGAAATTTTACAACAATTGCAACAACATCGAATTCAACAACAGCAGCAAGAACAACATCAACAATGTCTGGAAGAAATGCCAGTATTAGATTGGTTACAATATTCCCGCTATCACCCACCAAAATTGCCCAGATCTTTACGTCAAGTTCCTGCCAAACGTACTCCTGGTCGTCTGCCACGCATACCTTTTACCCCTGCCCAATTGCAAACGTTGGAGAATGCGTATAAAAACTCCAACTATCTGAGTGCTGAAGATGCCAATAAGCTGGCGGAATCACTAGATTTGACTAATACTCGTGTTAAAATATGGTTTCAAAATCGTCGTGCTCGAGAGCGACGTGAAAAACGTGAAAAAGATGAATATTACGATTCGACACTATCATCTAATGAATCTAGTCCTGAACTAGAGGATGTGATAGATATTGAATAGACAGAGTGTTTATATTTGTTGTAAATACGTGTAAATATATTTTATAGTTATAATTTTTTTAATTAACTATAAAGTTTATCCCCGGAGTATACTAAACAGGTATATGCATCCGCCCAGCTGATTGTTGATTTTATATATGAATAAGCTTAGTTACTCTTAATGTCAAAATTCCATATTTAAAAAAATTTCCAGCCCAATTAAGTTTCTTGGATGCATATTCCTAATGAATGTGACTTGGCTTATACCATTAATTTAATAGTAAGTTTATTAAATATTTAACTTTATTTTAATAAAATTGTTAAAATAATTTTTAAATAAGTAATAACTCTTTTAATTTTATCAACCTAAATTGGGTAGAACCAAAGAAAATACATCATATGTATATTAGGGAGATCGATTATTCGACTTTTTTCAAAACCCGGTTTTCGGTTAAGCATTTTTAAAATAACCGGTTTACGGATTTAAATTCAAATACATAAAAACACAAAAAACAAACAAGTATTTGTAATTAAAAGTTAATTTAAATAAAAACAAAACCATTCATAAAGACAAGTAACCAACAAATTCAGACCTAAATATTTGACAATAAAAATACAAGAAAAGTGTGACCAGTAAATTTATCAAACTGTAGCTTTATTTTTAACAATTTCTATTTATTTACTAAAATTTTTTTGTAAGAAGATAATTGTATAATGTAATTTAGAAACTGTTAAATGATGTTTGACGTAGACAAACGTTTTGCAAAAGAAAATAAAAAATTTAAGGAATTTAATAAATTTATTATTTGAGATATTCTCCTTAATTTATTTCAAATGAGTTTTAATTTGTTGATGGTTAAGCATGTCTATATGAATCAGTAGACTTCAACCATATTTTCGAAAAATTGCAAACACCTATTAGCCAGGATTATATGTATACACTGAAGCACCGATTTGCGTCGGGGAAATGAGACGAAATCCGAAACGACGCAAATCGGATAACTCTTTTTCTATATACATGCACTGATTATTTATTGCTTGATTCCAAAATATAAATTTTTAGCAAGAAATTCTATTTATGGTAAAAAAAAGTGATAGGGTTAGGTTTTATTCTATTTATTTCAGCAAGTGGGTTTATTTATTATATAAAATAAAAAAGAAATATTTGTGCATTTGAATAAAAATATACAAATACATACGTGCATATAAAGAAAAAACATAAGAAAAAAATATATTTTCATAAAAACATAACACAAATTAACAAATTAATAAACGAAATAATTACCCATATTTACATAAACATTAAATAAAAATAGAATCTTATTTGCGATTAACTAGAGCTATCTCTAAATGATTAATTTTTAGCACTATTTCTCTTGCAAATAGTTTTTCCAAGTTAAACCAACGATTCTGTCGCTGTCAACAGCTTTTTTACCCGACTTGAAACATTTCAATACGTCCAATTTTAGTTCCAAGCTCTAATACATTTTCTTTTCTTTGCACTAATTTTTCCACAACACTAATACTTCTTATTTAGAACTGAATTCTTACTTCCGAACACGCAAGTATGCTTAGAAGAGCTTACCTAACAGAATAAAATGGGAATTCGCCTTTTTACACGCAAATAGAAAAATTTTTCACATGTGATTATGAAATCCAATCGTATGTAGCGACGCAAATCGAAATCTCAACGAAGCAAAGTGAATTTAACCAATTTTTAAAAAGCGATGCAAAACGAAACGACGCAAATAGGACAGACGCAAGTCGGGGCTCTATTGCATTTCAAATTATTTTGTTTCAGCATTATAGAAACGAATTGTAATATGAACATGCTTTTTGTATGAAATATTGGCAATTCGTCGACCACAATTTAAAAACTTCCATGACATTGTTTGATTTCTTCAATTTGGTTTTTAATTCTTGGTGTTTAAATAAATAAAACTGATGAATTTTTTCCATATCGTTGATTCCGCCGGAATGTTGTAGATTTAAGCATGAAGATATGCTAGAACTATCCAAGGGTTTGTAATGCCTTAACGGGCGTTCCGTAATCGGCAACATAACGGGCTAATATTTCACCCAATGATTAATTTTTGGCATCGTATTTTAGTAAAGTAATAATGGGTGATTCAAGTAGAGATACTTTTTTCAACACCCTTTTTTTTGACAGATCACGTGAGAGTCGTGTCATGCTGTCATGTTATTTTTGTTTAGTATTGTTTGCCATTTCATAATGTAAAGAGTTACGCCTGAACAACGTTACAAATCGTCCAACTTGTTTACGAAAATTCACGTTCTGTGAGGAATGTGTTTCGTGCACTTCGCTCAACTTATGGTCAACATAATCGGCCTACTGAGCGTACTATTCGCAACACCATCACCCATTTTGAGACCTAGCATGCATTATTGGTTAATATTCGACCAAATAGACCACGTCTAGTACGCTGTGAAGAAAATATAGCGGACGTAGCTGAGAGTGTACACGAAGTCCGTGGAGAGTCGATTCTGCGCCGTACGCAGCAACTCGGACTGACGTATGGAACGACTTGGCGCATTTTACGTTGAAGCCGCTCGACCTTCCCAAGCGAAATCGCTTCGCTCTGAAATGTTCCAATAAGATCCGACGTTTTCGAGGCAAATTTTGTTTAGCGATAAGGCCTATTTCTGGCTCAATGGATATGTAAACAAACAAAATTGCCGCATTTGGGATGAAGAGCAACCTGAAGAAATACAAGAACTGCCGCTTACTTCATCCAGAAAAAACAGCGGTTTGGTGTGGTTTGTGGGCCGGTGGAATCAGCGGTCCATATTTCCTTAAAAATGATCCCGGTGCGAACGTAACCGTCAATGGCGACCGTTATCGTGCCATAATAACCGACTATTTGATGCCTGAAATTGAAGCTCGTGATCTCGACGACATTTGGTTTCAGCAAGACGGCACCACTTCACACACATCGCATCAATCAATGGATTTATTGAGAGAACACTTCGGTGAGCACATAACTTCACGTTTTGGGCCGGTCGATTGGCCACCAAGATCGTGTGATATCACACCGTTAGACTTTTTCCTGTGGGGATATGTAAAGTCTAAAGTTTATGCGGACAAACCCGCTTCGATTCAGGCCTTGGAGGAAAATATCACGCGTGTCATTCGCCAGTTACCAGTCGAAATGCTCGAACGAGTTATCGAAAATTGGACTCAACGCATGGAACATCTGCGACGTAGTAACGGCCAACATTTGATAGACATAATTTTCAAAAAAAAAATGCCAAAGAATGTTTTTTCAAATGACAATTAATATTCCCCATTAAATTTGAATTTTCTGTGTTTTTTTTTTTCTTTAAAAAAGTAGGGAACCTCGGAATGGATATTTATCATCTCCTTAGAACTACTTCGAACGATGTTAAGTTTTATGTGGACCACATTAATGTCAAGCATTTGCCAAATTAATGGTGGTTAATACCTTTGCAACTTATCGTTTAAGGGCACTTCATGCACATAACTTTGTTTTTTTAATCCCGTTCGAAATAGCTCCAGAGATAGCATCTATACAAAAATATATTCAATATTTAGAATACCCTTTTGTAGTATTTTGAATTGGTTTTTTTTTACAAGAACACACGCTTTCATAAGCGATTTGTATTTACATTGTTCATAATGTTTTTTGACTTTTGTTACATTTTGTTTTGACAATCTTCATAAAAAGTTTAAATTTACCCAATATTCAATTATAAAACTATTTAAATTACGGGTACATTTACAACAAGAGTAAGGAAAATGTATATAAATTACACATTACTAAAATAAGCGTTTTATTATCCAAATAACCGGTTTATTCGAAATACGAAAAATGGTCATTTTAAAATAACCGCCTTGGGCAAAACTAAAACAACCTGTCAAAACCAGTCGAATAATAACCGTTCGATCTCCGTAATACACAGAGAAGTGTTTTATCAATTAAAAAATGGTTTAAAAAGTATATAAATTTAATTAATGTGATAATTGAATCGATTATTTTTTTTATTTGAAAGAAAATTAAAAATTTAATTTAATTGATTTAATTAACATTTTAGTTGTTTTGAAATAAATTTTCAATTAAAATTTTAATTTAATAACAAAAAACCTTAATTGACTTTTTTCGTTTAAAATAAAATAATTTAAACATTTAGAATTGTTGTTGGGAATTGTCAATATTTATTTAAATAAATTAACACATTGTTTGAAATGGCAAAGTTGTTTGATCTTAATTAAAATTAATAATATCATTTATTGAAAAAATATATTCACAATTTTACAATTTTTAGTAATCAATATAATCATTTTGGTAATAGGTGCAAAATAAACAAATTGTTTGCTTGATATTATGAATTTGGTATGAATTTCGTGATAGGAGAAAATTATAAATTTATTCTGTGATATATATTCTTTGGAACAATTAAGAAGTAATTAACAGCCCGTAAAATTTGTAATTTCAACTTTTGTAGAGGAGATAAAATCAACTTCGGACCTACTAATATATGCTAACAAAAGTTCATGATAACGTATGCCAATGATAATTTATGCCAAATTTTTTTATGGAAGCCACTGGTGATAAATATTTTTTTAGAGTTAAGGCTATCAACAGAAGGTGGTATTTATAAAACTTCTGCTGAATTTTGTAGTATATTATATATTTTTGGGTGTTGGGAGCCATTATCGACCAGCCGCCACAAAATTTTGTAGTAAGATTTCAAATAAGAGTGACTTTTTGGTAGTGGGCTAAATACGGAAGCTCAGGGTTTTTATAAGAAATACTTTTATATTTGTCCTGTTAGATTGAAATTTTATATGAATAGTGACATATCGCGTATTTATATTAAAAAAGTGCTATCTGCAATATCACAGTTTTACAGGAGAGCGAGAAAACAGTTTTTTTTCGTTAACTCTAAAAGTAATAGCGTAACTTTATTTTGCAATGCTTTTTAAAAACAACGTTAAACATGTGTAGGATCATGTTAATTTTTTATTTATTCCTAGGGGCAAATTACAGCACTCGATATCGATCGAAATTACAATACAATTTAAATATAAATTTCTATTGATATCGAATGCCGTAACTTGCCGCCTGATATAAGCGCCTTTATGCTTGGATTTAAATTTCTCAAGTTAAAGTTTCTCGATTTACACATTGAAATAAGCAGATAGCATTATTGGAACAAAAATAAACATGAGCTGTAATGAAAACTTATTGAGGCTTTTATTTAAGAAACATGAATTTTTATTAACAAAAAATATTTAATATATTATGAAAAAGTAAAATATTAATAAACACGTCATAGAATTACAACATAGGTCGCTCTGAGTGACTTCTCAACTCCAGTTGTAGGGCCATTTCGAGACAGGTATACGTACTTACGGGTCACTGGACGATCGGTAAACACGCTATGAGACTCGGTCTCCCTTTTATAGAATGCTGCAGAGAACCTGTAACTGAAGAGACGGTATTTCATCTCCTATGTGATTGCCCAGCATTTAATTTAACACCATATGAATTATTTGGGAATTACCTTCTATAAGGACTCTCTGAGATATCGCGGGTGAAACTCGGCAATATGGTGAAATATCTCAACGCAACGGGCTGGCTCTAGCCACCTCAGTATTGCCCTGGGTCACGCTTGATTCGGGGTTCCTAATTTTGACAAATTAAGTAGTGTCAAAGCGGAGTCACTGTCGACTCTACTTTGGCGTACTACACAGAAAAAAATATCTCAAGAAAATTTTAACAACACAGTTTGTTAAAAATAAAAAATGTATCAAAATTGCACTTTGCGGAATAGCACTCAATAAAAAATATTTTATAATGAAATAATTAAATATTTCTTCATATTGAACAAAAAAATATTTAAATCAAAGTAAAGACAGCATTTTAACAACTCTTGTTCAATTTTTAATAGCTTTGATATCGTTGCAAATGAGATTTCAAAGTTTGTAATTCTCATTCGGCTTACAGTTTTATTTGTATAAGTTTTCCCAAAGTCTTTGGAAAAAGGTTTCGTGATGATCTGGCCTAAGCAATAAACTTGGTTGTTGACTAAAAAATCAATAACTATACCTTCAAAATTTTTTTATCAATACCGCAAAAATCGTCATCGGAGAAAATTAAAAAATTTTTTTTTATCAAATATGCGATTTTCATATTCAAATATGAAAATTATTTTTTTCTGTGTACCACGTTAACCAACCAACTCTCTCCCCCTATCACGGTGTGGGTATAAAAAAAACAACAATAACCGAAATATGCTTCAAGAATGAAATATGCGCTATTAACTTAAAAAATTTTGCAGAAATACTGTAGCATAAAATATGCTACAAGCGGTAGAATATGCAAGATAAACGTGTTATCCTTAAAAAACTCGAAGCAAAACGAATATTTTTTCGACAGTACTGTCAACTCATAACACAAAGTTTACATTTGATGGTTAATGTTCGATATCAATTCGTTTGTCGAATATAACTCATAATAGGGGACTAATATTGACTTTGTGTATATTTTAATATCAGAATTTTTCGGCACAATAAAAATATTTTAAGTACAATGGATTTGTACTGAATTCGCATCATAATTTACATCATAGAATTGAATTTATTTCTTAAACGTGTTTTTTGCACATATTTAAATAATAAAAATGATACGAAACCGCTACAGATCAAAAGACTTAAATTTTCTCTTTAACTACAATTCACTATGAGTTGAAATGATTAAATTACCAAAAAAAAAAAAAAAAAAAAAAAAGGCCAACCACAAAAATTTATTATAACAAACACTGTGGAAAATGTTAACTACAAGAAAAATAAACATAAGCGGATTTATAATTGATATGTTGGTCAAAATAAAGATACAAATCATATACATACATACTCATAATACCTTTCATGTACTCATATGAGTGTTTCAATATTTTCACAAATTGTTTTCAAACAAAAAAACTATCAAATTACACACATATTTTCCTTAAAAAAAGACACTGTTTCAAACACAACAAACACACAGTATGAATTACTTCCGTTGCTTATTAAAAGAATATTTCCCCATCCACTCAGAGATTCATTGTTGTGTTGACCATTTTTGAACCTATTAAAAACAATGTTATTTCATTATATTGAATAATTTATTTAAATGCAGTGCCTACAGATTACGTGGTTCATTCCATTATATGCTATTTACCTTACCTTTCCTTACATTTATTTTAAATAAGTTTAAGCCAAATCCTATTTTAAATCCTAATCCTAACATATGCAGCTTTGCTTGTAAAATTTGTGAGGAATCATAAGAGAAAAAGAAAGATGAAGAGATGTAAGGACTCCTTATCTAAAATGAGCATCAAATCGTGATCGAATGTTATGTATTTACTTTTTTCTTAAAGTTTATGTTAACAAAAGAATTCAATATTTTGTACAAATACTATGTAAATTTCAGTTAATAAACGTTTGTTAAATATAATAATCGTTTATGAATACGGGGTAGATTTTATTATTGGTTTTATTTCGTCCATTAAATCAAATTTGTTACCAGCCCAGCGGTAAATATTGAAAGAACCGCAAGTGGCAGGCCTTTTAGAGTATGCCTTCTAGAAGGTACATATACATTTATTTTTGAAAGACCTTCCAGAATATTCAGTTGAAGTTCATCTTTTTTTAAGTGACCTTCCTTACTCCCTTCTTTAGGAAGGTACCGAAGTTGCTATTAAAGAGAGTGTGGAAAGGCTTTCTCCCAATGACAACCTGTGTAAAATATAAATAAGTTTCGAATGCGGCAAGGAGGGCTTTTTTCTGCATAATAAGGCCTTCTATTACGTCTCTTCACTCATTATTTTTACCGCTGGGATCAAATTCTTAGGAAACCGGAAATATTCACTAAAAAAAGTTTTTTTTGCGCATTTAGTAAAAATGCAATACTTGAAAATATGCTCAAAATAATTATTAAAAATATGCCCTTAAAACAAAAATAGCTAATTTGAAAACAAAACATTCAACAATTTAATAATATTTGAATAAAAAAAACAGCTAGAAAGTATAATCGTTCAAGACCGATCATTGATACACTGCACCACAGTATTTACAAACAAATTGTTGAGTGGTTCCTCTTTCGGACTCATGAGCCGACATGAACCTACCAGAACTGAATTATATGCAAAAAGTATGCACGTACAAATTCATAAATAGCTCTAAAATGGATACATTTTTTGAAGGTTTTCATGATATTGTTAAAGGCTAGTTTCCACTATCACACAAGTCTTACGTATTCCATAATACTTTGTGAGATAGAAATCTAATAAGTTCTGTGGCAACTGGCAAAAAATCTAATGTAACATTACAGTTTGTTGTCACACTATCACACATGAACATGCTTTTGTTAAAATGCAACCCTGATCCAACGAAAATTATTAGCTCTTAGAAAAATTTCAAAAAACGATAAAGTCGAATGGGATGTCAATTTTTTTTTCGTAATACTTGTCATTTGCATGACCATTGCATTCAAACTATCACACTTTTACATATTACTTGAGTGATGTATTAATACAAAGTATAACAGTGTGAACTAGCCTTTAAAAGTATCGCAATCTGTGCATTTATACGCTCGGGCGCGTACTATCGCAAATGTACTGTCAAAAATTGTATGAGAATTAATTTACACAATCTTCGTAAATTTGCCTTACAATTTTGTCTCGTAAACTTGTGCTCTTCAATTGTGCATTTATAAACACAGATTTTGTATACCCTCCACCACCACTAGTGGTGAATGAGGGTATTCTAAGTTTGCCATTCCGTGTGAAACTTGTTTTTTATACATCTAAAACCCCATAAAGTAAGTTTTAGTCGATTAAGCCATGTCCGTCTGTTGAAAACAAGCTCACTTTCGAAAAACAAAAGAAAAGATAAAACTTGGTCTCAAATTGCTTGTAGTTGTCCTATGCAGTTTGGGATTGAAAACCAGCAACATCAGTTCAGTTGGATCAGAACTATGAATCAAAATGTGGAACCACCACTCTAAAAATTTAGAATTTTGATACAAAAAATAACATAAATGGTGGAATAATGCACGGAATGATATTAAATTTGCACGAATGCGTTTTATACGATTGCGAATCATACTGTTAAATTTCGTGAAGATCGGTCCATAATCGAACCATATGTCCCATATAAACCCTACTCGCGGAAAACAGTTTATTACGCCTAAAACCTTAAGGTTAGTGATGCCAAAAAAAAAAAAAAATTCCTACGTGTCTAAAAAAATCTCTTTTTTCCCTACAGCCAGAAAAATGTTCCCTACATTTAAAACTTATTGTTTAACATATTTTGTTAACATTTTGTAAATATTATAATTTAAGCATTTATTAACATTTATAATTTAAGCAATAAAAAAAAAACAAAATAAATATGTATGTAGTACATGCTATACACTAGAGCGTACCACCTTACAAGGAAAAAAAGTGCGCCGTCCACCTCTAATATAAAGTATTTTTGCAAGGAGGTTTCGAAAAATATTTTTTTTTGCAGATTGCTGTATTTTTGGCTGCTCTCTAGCTAAATAAATAAAATCTTCCTTAGCAAAATTGTAATGATTTTTAGCAAGCTTTAATTTTCTAATTAAATTTAAAAATGTTTCTGCTGGAATTATCGAATTACTTTCTTAGCAAAAGTTGAATATTTATCTTGCGAACTTTAGGCCCTAATCATGTACAACGCAGCGCAACGCCACAGAACTAACGCAACGCCAAAAAATAACATTGAAAGCACAAACAATGTCATAAATATTTTTTAATTTTGTTGTTGCTTTCTACAGAAATTCACATTGCGTCTTAAAATTTCAAACGCTCCATTGCTTGTGTCGTTGAAAATTTTAAAACGGTACATGAATTTCTGTTAAAAGCAACAACAAAATTACAAAATATTTATGACATTGTTTGTGATTTCAATGTTTTTGTTTGGCGTTGCGCTGCGTTGTACATGATTAGGGCCTTAATTTTCTGACATTAGGATGGTATAAACAGAGATCTGGTGGATAAATACTAGAACGAGAAACTTGAGGTCAATGGGCCCTAAGGGCTATCTTAGACCTCATAAAGTATATATATTCTGGCTCCTTGAGCAATTCTAAGTCGATTTAGCCATGTCCGTCTGTCTGTACGTCTGTTGAAAACACGCTCACTTTCGAAAAACGGAAAAGAAAAGAACAAACTTGGTATCAAATTGCTTGTAGTTGTCCTATGCAGTTTGGGATTGAAAACCAGCAACATCAGTTCAGTAGGATCAGAACTATGAATCAAAATGTGGAACCACCACTCTAAAAATTTAGAATTTTGATACAAAAAATAACATAAATAGTGGAATAAGGCTATTAAATTTGTAAGAATACGTTTTATACGACTGCGAATCATACTGTTAAATTTCGTGAAGATCGGTACATAATTGACCCCATATAAACCCTACTCGGAAAACAGTTTGGCACGCCTAAAACCGCAATAAATAACTCTATCATACTTAAATTTGGTACGTCACAGTTTTATAGGACCAAAAATCACACTGTAACATTTTTTTTTAGATTTGTCCATAATTTACCCTAGGCCCATATAAGCCCTACTCCCGGAAAACAGTTTAGTACGCCTAAAACCGTAATAAATAATACTATCATAATGAAATTCGGTACGTCACAGTTTTATAGGACGAGAAATCACACTGCCAAATTTCGTGAAGATCGGTTTATTATTTACCCTAGGCCCCATATAAGTCCTGCTCTTGGAAAACAGTTTATTACGCCTAAAACCAAATAAAGCCCACTTGGGAAAATAATATAACGTAAATCATAATTTGCCATAGGTCCAATACAAATTACCCTCCTAAAATAATTTTAGTTCGGCTAAAACTGTTACGAATTATGATATTTTACTCAAACCAGTTCAAAGTTCTAAAAGAATCGCATACAACTTACTGATCAAAAATTTAATATAGGTCTAAACCGCAACCCATATTAATGGTGACGTTCGTTTTTGTGAAGCTTAATTAATAATATATATTATGTATTTATCATATAGAGCCCACTCCTGTCGGTGGAGGGTATCAAAGATTCGGCACAGCCGAATATAGCACTCTAACTTGTTTTTAATACATTTTTCTATTCAGGTTTCTTACAAACTAACATTAATTGTTTAAAATTGCACAATAGTTAAAAAGGGGCTTCATGAAACAATTTTCGCAAGCTTGTCCATTTGAACAAATGGCAATTTAAGCCGTTTCATGAAAACCCTTATTGTGTATGCCATTATTGATCGCAAAAGGAAAACATGCAATTGCATATTCACGATTTCCCTGCCAACGACAAAGTTTAATGGCGAGAGACGAAAAAAGTAAAGTGTGTCACGCATACAGCGTCGCCCCTTCCTAACAAACTTCTTCTGTCTGACAAGAATGTCCACATTGTAAATTGGGGCTTACCGTTCATACTGTATATCAGTTTTTTTTTATTTATTCATGATCTGCTTTGTGATGCTGATTGAAGTATTAATAATTGCATTGTCGCAGTTTTTAATAAAGCGCAGTCTAGTTTAGCATCAAATTTTAACTGATCGTAATATCAAACAAAAACACATTTTTAAATTTTGTCTTTTTGACTGCATTATGTTTTAGATTTAATGTAAATATATGTTGGTTTAAAAGGTTCAGTGTGCCAAAAATAGGTAATAGAAAATACATATGTATGTGTATTTTCAATAAATATTCAACTTTGTATCTTTATAATGTTTACTTTAGAAAGAAACAGGCTGAATTCGGCTATACAGAAAGTTATATAAATACCGTTCTTTAGATATAAATATTTATATATAAATGGTTTTTTTTTCTTGGTACAAAATTAATTTCTATGTATAATTCTTATTCATAAGACAGTCGCTTTCAATATTTGAATACATTTTAGCGCATGTGAGTGCGAATGCAAATAGCAAAAATAAGCGAAATACATAAGCAAATGCAAACCCGAATATTTCCCGACTCCTAATATATACCATGTACGTATACATTTTGTCACTTGTTGAAGATTGCCAGGACTCATAGTATCGGTTTTCTGTAAAAAACACTTCATTTGTACTTAATTGCTATTGTATATAAAAAATTTTAATTTCTAAATGAAAATAATGCGAATAGTTACGTATTTTTCACAATATATTGAAAATGAGATAATATTTTGAAAACTCCCTGCACTTGCCTTTAAAAAAAATCTGTCCTTTTTCCCTACGCTTGAAAATTTCCAAAAAAAATCCTTATAAAAAGGAAAAATTCCCTTCTATTGGCATCACTGCTTGAGATTAAGATAGATTGCTAGATGTTAATGATAGGGGGACCAGTAGTAACTTGAATTCATTATGTATGTATGTGGTCTTGTATAGAAGATGATTGAAAGTTGATAGCAAGCTGAGGGATAGTAACTGATGAGAAATGCCTAGAGTGACAGCTTGTAGAATGTAAAGTGCAACAGCAAATAAATTCCCTTGGATGGAAGTTGGAAAACGTTTTTCAATTCCTTATTAACCGAGAATATGTGGAAATCAAAAAACTAGTGATTAATTATGATGTTATCCAACAAAGATAAGCTTTTATTTTACAAATGATGATTTTTATTCTAACAAGATGTTAACGCTTAGGCGATTAAAAGAAAGTAAGTTAATTTAACCTTCGCTTTACCAAAAGTTTTTATGTACATCGTTTATAGGCGATGATTGTTTCAGTGTTGGACAAATTCGACCATAGAGAGGTACACAATTGACCAGCGCATTAAGATTGTTGAAGCCTTTTACGAAAATTGGCGTTCAAATCAAAATGCATTTCGTGCACTTCGTGATTTTTTGGTCGGCATAATCGACCTCGGTAGATTTGTGAAAAAGCAGAATTGCCGCATTTGGACAAATGAGAATCCACAAGTGGTTGTTAAAAGGCCGATGTATTCATAATGAGTGACTGTTTGGTTCGAGTTATGGGCTGGCGGCGTGTTCGGGCCATACTTCTTCGAAAATAAGGTCGGCCAATCAGTTACCGTGAATAGTGTTTGCTAATGCGAGTTGATAACGGACTTCTTGTGGCCAGAAATGCAGGATATGGGGAATATGTGGTTTCAGCAGGATGGAACCGCTTGCCACGCAGTCAACGAAACAATGGCTTTTTTGCGCGAGATATTCAATGGCCGTGTTATTCCACGTCGTGGCGATGTTAATTCGCCCCCATAATCATGTGATTTGACACTGTGGACTTCTTTCTTTGGGGATATTAAAAAGAAAAAGTGTACTTAACTACGCCAAGAACAGTGCAAGAGCTAAAGGATGAGATAACTCGGCACAATAACGACATTAAACCTCAATTATGTCTCAGAGTCATTGTAAATATTGACCATCGTAAATATGCCACCGAAGCCGAGGCGAGCATTTGGCCGATATTTTGTTTCACACATATTTGTCATAGATCCTTTTATCATAATAAAAATATTAAGATAATTCTCTGAAAACTTTTTGTTTAATTAACAATTAACATTGTGCGTTTTGATTAGACCACTGTTTAGAATAGTAGGAAGGATTCAAATAAGGATGGACACGTAATGCTAGTTTAAACACGAGTAGGAATCGATACTTTACTGCCGATACAGTATCGAGTACAAGTATCGGTAGACAAGTGGTATCGATTCATCCCAACTTGTAGCTACTTCCAAAAAAAATTATGATTTTTTTCCAGCTAGAATGGCCTACCGCAACACTGTGCGCTGGTACCAATTTAACCAACCCTGTTTTGAAAAGAGAAAAAATCTATTTCATAATTTTTTCCTACTCTCTTATGAAGTTTTCAGCAACTTCAGCAATAGGATAATCTTGTCATTTAATCTCACTATCGCCCATCCTCATTACCGAGATAATTCATGTAAATTTGCTCAATCGGCTTATGATTTAAACAATAAATGAAGTAATGTTTATGTTACTAATCTAGTCCTGTTTATACAAACAATGATACAATATTTATGTGTGTATGTACATATGTATACAGATATGTATGTATATCTAATGGCATTCAAAGGTCGAGCGCCTCTCTACTGGCTCAACACTATTTGCATTAATCGTCTTAGTTTATTTTTCTATTCTATTATTTGCTAAAACAACAACGATCAAAAGGCCAATTTTATTGGTTGCATATAAGAGTGTATTCCTGCCAGAATAAATCTGGGTATTTCTCGTTTGTTTACCTATCAAATTTTGTCGTGTGGCGACAGAAAGTTTATTGAAGACTTTCACACACACACACACACACACGACGGTGCTAAATTTTTAACATACATATGTATACATGCATACACATATGTATATACATATTAAATATTTAAGTTTGTGGGAGAAAAGTTTTCTAATTTAAAATAATTAAGACATTTTAAAGAATTTTTAATTAGAAAATTTGGTAAAATCATCTGTCAAGATTCTCATGATTAAATAAATTGCGTGGATTTTTATTTTGTTCTACATATTGTTGTAGAACTTAATTAATTATGGCTATCTTACAGTTTTGACTTTAAAAAAGCAGTTATTACAAAAAGCAATATACGAAAGTATAATTTTTGTAGTCTGCTAAATTATGTACATTAGACCGACTCACCTTATATGGGCAAAAAAAAGTTACAGTTGTACCCCATTGCAAATTAACTTTGACATGATTTATGAAGATTCCCAAAACATTTTGGCTCTAGCGATTATCTCCCGTGAGCTAAGCCCCGTCAAAAAAGTGTCCAAAAATGGTATTTTTAAAGAATAAAAAATTCGGCGACTTTTTTTTTGTCCAATGAATGACCAACTATAATAGATATTTAGGGATTCTTTAATTCTGCCAACATTTTTTTAAGGATATTTTTTGGTATTTTTCTATTCAAATTTCATCAAAATTTGTTAGATATTTCCGTAGTGGCAGCAATTCACCGTATGTCCCCTCTTGGCCGCTTTCGCATTCGGTCAGGGGGCGGTCGAGCGGAGAGATAGACTGGAGGCGGAATATAGTGTGAACAGAGCACTAATGTTAAAATGGCTTCCTTTTTCTTTCCAGTACGGCAACTATTGCTTAAATATTTCTTTTCTAAAACGATACTTAATATTTTCTGAATACAGGAGGCTAAGCGGTACAAGTTAGAGAAATACAAAGAACCAGAAAAATTACTCTTACAGACTCTCATTCGCTCAGGAACTTGCATATTTAATTTGATGTTTTTAGGTCTAATATTAACGAAAATTAAAAAAAAAACAATTAAAGGACAAAAAAGTAAACGATTTGAAATCGATTGTGTCGTTTTCAGTATCTTTAAAAATTCATTTCTAATACATTTTCCTCTTTTTCCTGTCTATATTCTTTAGTGTTTTATATTACATATGTTAGTAAAACTGTATTTTAAACAAAAAATTAAGACAATAATTCAGAAATGGATTTTAAAATCGTTCGAAATTCATCACACCTTTTAAAAACGATCGTTTTTAAATCGATCGATTTTAATCACATACCTGATTAAAAAGTAGAATTTTCTAAGAAATTAATTTTAATCGATGAATTGACATAAATTGTTCGAGTCATTCGTTATTCGAAATTGGTTATTTTATTATTCGACCAAATAATGGCGGAAAAAATCCTCAATTAATCGAACAACAATTAATTGAGTGGATACTCTAGTATTGACCACCGGCCTCAAGATCACTTAAAGTCAAACAAATTTCATATAGATTTTAATATCTAGATAGTATATTGCACAAATAGCTCTTATAAAAATCTTTACCTGCTTATTTTATTTTGTGCTGTGGGGAACATGATTGACCCATGAGTCCCGAAAAATTGTCTTTTAAGTGACTTTTATAATAACGGCATTTGGAATTTGGCAGAGCTGAACAAAGCAAATTTACTTGTTATCATAAGCATGAGTGATTTGTTTAAGAAAATCGTGCACTTGATGATATGTTATTTGAATTTTACTTAAAACTTGGTAGTTTTCGATCTGAAAACTTCAACATTTTTAATACTTATGTATTCTGTTATAAAGAATCGTAATCAATAATAAACTTAATTTCGAGATTTTTAATGATATGCTGTTTTGTCTTTTAGGTGACACTTTTCTCTACGATTAAAACTTATTTAAAAAAAAAAAACAGTATTTGCCAATTTGAGGTGAAGTTTTTATATTTTAGGCTATCAAACCTACTTATGTACATACATATGTATCAAAGACGAATTCAACCGCAGGTGGTGGCAAAAGGCTATCTGATTTTGACAGTTCGCACCAGTTTGTTTTGGTTTTGGTAGAAATAGGTGAAATTTCGAACCATAAACTCAAAGAACGCAATGCAAAAATCTCTGTTGTTTTGGATTGTTGTAATATTGCCACCACATGTAGTTGAATTCGCCTTGTATGTATCTAAACAATCATAAAGTTCCAAAAAATTTTGTATTCCCGAAAATAATTTTGATGAGAAATCTTATTAATCAAAGCCTTCTTATTGGCTTCTCATATGCAATTTGTTTCATAACATGCATCATTTCGTCATGTGGTATTTTATGCGTTAAAATTTCTTGATCCAAACCTGAATATTTCTCGGCTAAACGTTCTAACCAACCATAGGCTTGATTTTCTGTTATTGGTGCATAATAGCGATCACGATTATCGTATTTGAAACGTTTTTCGATTTCATTTGCAAAATATTCGTATTGCTTATTATTAAAGCTAGACACTTCGATATCGTGACGTGCATAAAATTTTCCGGTTAAGGCTTTTGACTTATAATTCGGCTGAAACTTGCGCTCGCTTCGTTTTGTTTGGCAAGAATACATTTTTGAATTTATGTATGTATATTTTATAAGTCCAATAAAAAATTCTTCGGAAATTGTTTTAAGTTTAAAATTTTTTCCCAGGGATTTCGAACACATTTACAAAATTTTTAATTTAAATTTTTTTTTAACTCAGGAAACTCTAAATTATTTAATAATCTAAGTAATTTAAGGCCTAGTCACATAGAATCCTTTGTACTTTATACGTAGTTTTTTTCGACTGACACTAACAGAGGAGTGACAAACAAAGAACACTTTAATGATGGATATTTTACCAAAACCGAGACGTTTTTATTTATTAAATTTAAGTTTTGATACCCTTCACCGAAGGTGAAAACGTATATATAAATTTGTCATTCTGTAATTTCTATAGAGTATATATATTCTGGATCCTTATGAGAAGGGAAGTTCAAATCCGGTTGCCTGTATGTCCGTCCGTCTGTTGAAATGGGGTTTCCGTAGACCCCAGATATGATGGGGACATGATGGTTGGTATATGTTTATGTCAGATATGCTTATTATAATTTTTCTATTGCAATTCAGCCAGATTGGTCCATAAATGGCTGAGATATAAGCCATTAATTTTCTTTTTTATTTCTTTTTTTCTGTATATATAAAGAATGGCAAGAGCCAGGGCTTTCACATTTGGTAAACACATCTTGGTTATCAATACACCAACTCTCTAATGGACGGGATTGGAGAAGTGGTTGTGGCACTTCCCATACAAAGACATTATACATTTCTGTTTATCTTGAGAACGAAACTAGCTAAAGTTCCCAAATTAGGTACAAACATATCGGTTATCAATACACAGCATCCCACAACATATGGGCGGTATTGGAAAAGTGGGCGTGGTACCTGCCGTACAAACCCATTATTGAAAATACTCAAAAAATGGTCGAGAAAACATCAAAATTTTTACACGTTTTATATATTAAAATATCGGACAATTTTAGCAAGATATATTTCTAAAAAAGTCGGACATTTTTTTTCCAAAAAAGAAAGAATTATGTCCAAAATATTTTTTTAAACATACTCATTTTAAGAAACCATAGATCTTCCCGAGTCCAAGTTTTATAATCCAAGTAAATGGTAAATTTCATCCTTAAGACGTCGGTATATAAATCTTCAAAATCGGTTAAAAATGGTTATGTTATTAGCAAAAAAACTCCAAAAAATTTAGAGCTGTTATATGACCTATGGATACGTCTTATATACATATACCAAAAGATCGGAAATCCTTAGTAGAACATGTCTGCTGAAAAACTCAGAAAAATTGGTTCATATACAAAAAAGTTATTACCAAACTATAACTTTTTTTATGAAAAATACATATTTTCGGAAACCATAGATCTTCCCGAGTCCGACGTCATTCTTCTTAAAGAAAAATGGTTGAAAAATGGCCGAGTTATGACTAAAATACTGAGATTCCAAAACTTACTCTATTTTTATATAATTAAGTTGTTGTATTTCTTGTTTATTTTATAATTATGTGTTTATTTTTTATCCTTTGAAATACGAAATACATTATGCAATTTACAAAATTTTCTGTTGCGTCATATTTGTTGTATTTGCTATAATTTTATGACTTTCATAAAAATTTGGTTTTATTAAAATACTAAAAGTATAACAAAAAAAAAAATATAACACTTGTTGAACAAGAGTGTATTAACTCAAAATGTATATTTTTTCACTTTTTGGAAAAAAATCGACACGTAATATTCATATCTACCCGCTGTTAAAATATCGTGCTATTTTGTCTACATTTTGGTAATGAAACGGCTTATTTTTCATAAGCCTTTCATGTTAAATTAAAAATTGTTTTGCTTATACTCAAAATTTTTAAAATTTGAGTTAATACAGTATTGTTGAACAAGTGCGATATGTAAGTATTTTCAGTGTGCTATCTTTCCAGCTGGTTTTAGTTAAATAATTTTTTCGCGTATTTAAAAAAATTATAGCTGTGCTCATTTACTAAAAATTGTTACGAATGTGTAACAATTGTTACTGGAAAGTGTTCATTAACCCAAAAAATTTGCAAGTTGAGAGCGTCAAAAGAGAGAAAAAATCGAGAATCAAAAAAATTCTTGCAAATTTTTACTGGTAAAATTTTAACTTGCAAGAATTTTTGAAACAGCTGTTTCATGTTTTTGTTTACAAAACAAACTTTTCCAAAAGAAGTTTTAAATAAGGATATTTTGCAAAATTTATAAGCTAATGTCGATTTTTTAAATTATTTAGTATTAGTTAGTATTGTGGTTCTTTTATTGAACTGTTAATGGTTATTAATCCAAATTTAGATATTTTTAATTAGGCTTAAGTTCATTGAATTTAATTTTCATTAAATTATTTTTATGAAGACAGGAATTTTACAACATTAAATTAATTAAAATTTTATTGATAATTTTTCATCCTTGACTGCTCTGAGATTTAAACCCAGGCTTTCACGAACAGGTAGACCAGACTAGTTTCGATTGTAACCACACAATCTCGTCAGTGGGGTTTGCCGTTTTACTCACTCGGCTATTGAAGCCGGATGACGTCAATAGTCAAACATCAATCTTTAAACCAAATGGTATTTCACCTTGGTAGATCGAAATTTGCTTTTGAATGAATGATTATCTATTTTAATTGATTTACATGTTCTTCCTTACTTCTGTTTTTTTCGTACCTTTTGTCAAGAGTTCTTCTTGAAATCCATAGTACATTTTTTTTTTGTTTTTCATGTTTTTGTCTTTCTTTTTCTTGTTGACCTTTTTCAGCACAACTTGAAGGACATATGTAAACATAGCTCGTACCTTAGCTGTTAACAATATTAGTATTGTGGTTATTTTATTGAACTGTTAATGGATTTTAATCCAAATTATTAAAAATATTAATGCGATAAGAAATCATACTTTTGTTTAACTTAGGACAGATATTTCTATATTTTTATTGCTAAATAAAATAACGAACTTGTTAAAAAAAATCCCTTACATATATATTTTGTTTTGCTTTTAACCGATCAGTGAAACAAACATCAAAGAAATGCATTTGGACCAAATAAAACGGCCATAAAGTAGATAATGAGAAAATATTAAATTATTTTATAATTAACAATAATTTAACCTTTATCTCGTTACCATTCTTTCGTAGTCATATTTAAATGCCAAAGTTTATGTTTCTAAAGGTACGTTCAGACTAATGAAATATTTGACGAAAATATTTGTTCTGATATTTGCTTCAAACTGTGTGAAACAAAAAAATATTTTGTTGAATGTTCAAACTAAGCTCAAATATTTGGCAATTTTTGTTTGATGAAACAGTTGGCAAACAGTGTTAAATAAAATAAATTAATTCATGTTTGCCATGCGCTCAGACTAAAAGAAATATTTGCATCAAATAATTATTTAATGAAAGTGTTCAAAAATAAAAATATATTTCTCAAATAGTAAAAATGAGCGCAAATCTTATTTATTTATTTTATTCTGTGGATCAGCATCTCTTAAGGCCATGTCAGATAAAACTTTTGCTTCGCGTTGCGTTACCGATTCGCTTTGACATCTAAGATAAAATATACATACTTATACGAAACATGTCACATAAAGTACTTTCAAAGCGGAGCGAAGCAAAAAGTTAGCCAACTCTCATCTTTTTGCGCGCTTTGACAATTGGCTGGTATAATTTTCTTCGGTTTTTTAATTTTTTTGCCAAATTCAATTCCAAAAAACTGTCCATTTAAATTTTTAACTTTTATTTTTATAACAAATAATTAAATGTACAAATTGCCAACCGCTTTTATAAGAAAAAAAGCAATGCTTGAGTGTTGTCAAAGTTTTCATTGTGTCATACACCTTTTGCTTTGCGTTTTTCTGCCAAAGGTAGAAACGTCACGCAAAGCGACAAAGTTGTATCTGACACGGCCTTTATAGTGTTAGAACAGGAGAATGTAAAAGAAAAAAAAATGGAAGCCAGTGGGTAACGGGAACATGGCTAAATCGGTTAAAAAACAAAATATCAAGAAAAAACAAAAAAAAATGTTGCAAAAACAGCGAAAAATTTAGATATTTCCAACAAGCCATAAAAATTATTAAAAGTGCCTAAAACTAAACGGAATGGGAAAAATTCTATAAAAATTGCTATATTAGCGGAAATTCGCAAAAATTTGCTAATAGCGGTATAATAGCAAATAATTATTATTATAATTATAGCCTAATAATTATTAAAAATCGTTAAAGCTCTAAAGATTCAAAATGAAAAATCTCTACTTCGCGAGCATGGCTAAAATTCGCGAAAAATTGCAAACTTGGAAACAAACCCTAAAATTTATTTGAAATCGGTTAAAAAAACAGATTGTTGGAAAATAACAAAAAAAATTTTTTTTCAAAAAATAGCGAAAATTCGCGAAAATTTTTGATATTTCAAACAAGCCATAAAATTTATTAAAAGTCCCTAAAAGTATAAGGAATGCCGAAAATTCGGTAAAAATTGCTAAATCAGCGGAAATTCCCAAAACTTTGCTAATAGCGGCGTGATACCAAAGTTTAGTACTCGTAATTATTAAAAATAGTTAAAGCTGCAAAGAATCACAGAAAGAAATCGCTTCTTTTGCGAACATGGATAAAATTGGCAAAAAATTGCAAACTTGGAAACAAACCCTAAAATATATTTGAAATTGCTAAATCGTTTAAAAAACAAAATGTAAGGGAAAAACAAAAAAAAAAAAATGTTGCAAAAATAGCGAAAATTCGCGAATAGTTTTAATATTTCAAACAAGCCATAAAATTTATTAAAAGTGCCTAAAACTTTAAGGAATTGCAAAAATTCTATAAAAGTTGTTAAATTAGCGAAAATTCGCAAAAATTTGCTAATAGCGGCATGATAGCAAAGTCTTATAATTATAAAAAATCTTTAAAATTGTAAAGAATCCGAAAACTTACAGGAAAAATTGCTTCTATGCGGTACATGGCTAAAATTATTTGTCGTTGTTTGCTCTTACAATTTTTTTGTAATATCAAATAAATGTTTGCTCAAAAATTACTTAAATATTTGATTTTTTGTGTTCACACTATGTTCACATTGGACAAATATTTGTTTGCCGGCAAATACTTTTATTTGCTCAAAATCAGCTGTTATTTTATTTGATACTCAAAAATATTTTGTGTTCAGACTATGTTAATGAAATATTTGATGTTTGCTTTCAAATATTTCATCAGTCTGAACGTACCTTAAGTTTTAAAACAAATTACCAAAGTTATAGCTTCTCCTCATACACTCAGAACCCTGCACCTATAATTTTATGTTTCTAATATATATTATAGCAAATTAAAAAGGTACCACTTGTAGAACGAAGAAGTAAAACAAAGACATTTAATTTCCCGCATTTCACCATTTTTTATATTTTTTCTCCCCATTAAAATATAAATAAAATTCATTATTGTAGTGGAAGCCCATATTTGAAAACGTATATTGCAAAGAATGGAGAGAAATGTTTTGTTAAGAAAGTACCAAAAATAGGTACAATTTTCACGCCTTAAATGTTTGAATTTCGAAAAAGAAACAAATTTGTATGTTTTGGATAAGTAAGCTTATTGGCTTTATTTGAAAAATTAATGGTTTAATTTTAATTCTTGTTCAGAACAAAATTGTTTTTTGCTAAATAATTAAATAAAAAAAATATATATAATTAAAAATAATAAAATCACTTTCCTTTTTTTGTCCATTTTCTTAACACACTTTTAGAAAACAATTCAATATAAGTAGTTTGCTAGTTGTGCTGCCAGTTTGTGTAATTGTTTACATCTGTAAACCGTATGGTAGCTTTGTTTTTCCGGGCAAATTTTCCGAAATAGGGGAATCGTTCTGAAGAATACTCTCAGTAAAAAAATTATTCTTCGGACAAAAATATTGTTCGGAATGCATACATGAATCCACGGTTAGTTTAGGAGTTATGAGGTTAGCGAATTTACTTGTTTTTATGCTATTTTCCCCCTAAACATTCAGATTTCCAAAAATTCCATTTTACCTAGCATTTACACATGAAAGTAGATCCTTGCGAGTTGCAATGCACTAGATTTGTTCATTATCACACACAATTTTCGTACTATTAGGCAATTTCTTCGATTTTTAGTAGATCGATTAAGCGAGAGACCAGCATCCGGTTCAAATTTCAACATTATAGCTCACGGCGTTAAGGTTTGCGAAGATGAGTCTGTCAGTCAGTCCGTTACGTTGAAATTTACATAGATTATTGTTGAATTTTTCGTATTGTACAATTATATCCCCAATGTGTATCTGATATTTGAAGGTGGAACAATATACTGCTACAATCAAAAGATTTTTGATTTTTATTGCACAACGAAAAGAAGTGCAATATACTGTGAAATTTGTTGGCAACATTGTTCCATGTTGTTTTTCCGCAAAAACATAGCAACAACTGTGTTTGGTTAAAGAAATGTTTTGTGTTGTGAATACATATATTAATTTTAATTCAAATTTATTTATTACAATAATTGTATAAAGTTATACTTTAAATATAAAATATGAGTTTGTCCCCGGGAATTCCGCTTTCCCGGGAATTAGTTGCGGGATTCCCAGGAAATTTTTTTGAAGAACATCTTTTTTAATACTTTAGTAAATCTATGTCGGACTAGTGCCTTTAGTAGTTTAATCCAACTTAATTTCACCACAATATTTTAATCTACTACAGTTTAAGGCGTATTAAGCTCATTTTTAAGAACGGGCTTTGTATAGGGCCTATGATAATTAAAGGCCTATCTTCACGAAATTTTGTTTCTTTTCTTAGCACACTGAAGTGTAAATTTTGCAATAATATTATAAGGGTTGCGGCTAAGGGCGTAGTTAAGTGTTTTCCTAGATTGTGCTTTATATGCGGCATGCCGCGGCATTTCAAGTAATTTTGAGTCTTATGAAATTAGAATATGCTAAATTGCACCACAAAAGCAGTATTCGTTACGCTTTTAGCCATACTTACATGATTTACAAGATTGGTCTAAACACGGAGCCGTAGGTAAATTATGGACCGACATTCACGAAATTTGGTGGTTTATAAAACGAATTTGTTTAAATTTAATGACAAATTTATGTTAGTTTTTGTGGAGTTTTTAGGGAGGTAGTTCCACATTTGGGTGCATAACTATTTCCCTACTGAAGCGATTCTGCTGGAATTCACTCCCAAACAGGCTAGAAGATCTAGAAACAATTTGACACCCATATGACTAAATCGGCTTAGAATTAATGAAGGATTCACAATAATATTAAAAAAAGGTTCACATTGAATGACAAACTTAGTATACCTTCATACACCACTGCTAAAGAAAATTTCTCCTTACTGCTGAATTTGTTAAACGGTAAAATTGTTTTAGAATTCCTATTTCGTAATGCTGTGCTCTCAGTTCCTAATCGCCCTTTCAGAATTATTTTTCGACTAAGACTTTAATACTTTCATTCTAATTATGCAAATGAACCCTGAATTTGACAATGTATATACGTATATTGATTTCTATGATCCTATTGGCATTAAAATAACCTCTTAAGTATCTTAAAATTACTTTAATCTTAAATTTTTTACGTTTTTGTTATATAATAGATACTAGATTTAATTATTTTAAGCGTAATAGCCAGTAAGAAATATTAGTTTCACTGGAGAAATAAGTAAATAAATTTATTTGGGCGGGAATCCCGGGATCCCGGGAATTTGATATTTATTTCCCGCTTTCCCGGGAATCAAAAAAGTGCGAGAATAAAAAAACTCTATATAAAATACAAGTACATAAACATTTTAATATAAAAACAAATATCTTGTTTCTACAGTGGAAAAACAATGTAAGTGAATATGTTTTAAAATTTGGGAGAAAGAAAATTTCTTTTGGAGTGTATTGAACTGTATGAAACTCTGCCAGCATTGTAGAATACAAAATGCAAGGATTATTGTAATCGGGAAAAAGAGAATCAGCAATATGATAGTCGTCTCTTTAAATATAAAGAAAGGCCAATAAAACTGAACTAAAATTTTGTTGAAAACGAAACATCGCAAATTGGTCCATATGTTTTTGTTTTGCTTATAAGTTATGTTTACCTTTTTTTATTATTGTGCTACTTATGGCATAATATAAGGAAAAACTGAAATAGTATGGCGGATAACGTATACAATAATATTGCATGTGTATGGTCCGCTTTAAACGCGTTTAAAAACACATATGTGAACATAGTATAATGCTATATTCACACTTGAGTTTTTAAACGCGTTTAAGCAAAATATTGATTAAGCTAGTGAAAGCCGTTCACATTACATATGAGATGATTAAGATGACAGTTGTTTAATGAGTAAAACACAACAAACAAATTTAAAGTTCTTTAAAGTATTAGAAATGGATAAAAATGATTTAATAACGTTATCAGAATAATATTGTAAACATATTAATGATGAAATTGTGAAAATGTATGGATTATTTAACAAACATTAAGAAAAAATCCTGGTCGGTTGTACACGTGCGAGTTACGTTTATTGTGACCGATGCTACATCATACTCAGTTTGCGGTATGTTTAGAGGATTCTATGTGATTAATGAAATGATTTAGTTTTAAACATGTCAATTTGAAGTGATTAACAAATCACTTAAATATATGGTTATTCATCTCGATTTTGATGTGATTAGAGCTTAATCACGTTCGAGGTGCTTAAATGCGTTTAAAATCACAAGTGTGAACATACGATAGTTTTTAATATGCATATCAAGTTTAAAAGCACCAAAACACTTGCAAATTATGAAATTCACATAAGAAATAAAAGGCGTGCAAGCTTTTCTTACTTAGCAATTTAAGAAGAGATCAAAGGCCACTTAACAAATATGACATGTTTTGGTGCACATTTCTTGCAAACTAGCTTCGCACAATGATAAATTTAGCCGAAAATGGCAACATTAACGTACATTTGAATTAGAAGCGGGTTAGAGAGAATAATAGTTGTGACTACAAGGTCACAAAACAGTAGAGGTCTTAAAGCAAATATGAACTCTGAAATTATATTGGATTATTAGCTAATAGCAATGTATATGTATATAAATATTGTTTGCATGTTACATGTTTTCCAAACTTTCTATTTACACAAATTCTAAATTAACTTAAAATCCCATTGTCTCACATACAGTTAACTGAAGAACTTTTCACTGTTGCCATTAATATTTTAAATGTGTAATGTTTTGCCATGTTAACAAGATAGAGCTTCTTTGGCTATGCCGAATCTTTGAACCCATACACCGATATAGATAATGCTGTGGCAAAGTAAAACAAATACGTACCAAATTAAATAAATGTTTTAAAGTAAAAGTATTTTATGGGAGTGGGTTTTAAATAAGGTCTGTCGTAACTTAAAGCCTTTTTTTCATAAAATCTGATATCACAATTTCCAGTCATAAAATTAGTTTGTGCCAAATTCCATAACAATATCATCATTGTTCGATACGTTTTAGAGTATTAAAAAGTATTTTAATCTACCGTTAACATTACAATGAAATCTAGTAGATTTGATTTGAAATCTTCCTCAAAATCTAGAGCGATTACATTGTCCTTTTTTTGACATTAGTAAGATTTTGTTCGCAGAACAGAAACAGCTGACTGTAAGTTTCTTGTGCAATAGGCATTTAAAAATTTGCATAACCTTTTTTAATTTTTTTTTTAACAGTTTTAACAAGCCGTCATTATTGTCTTTGTTTTGTTTTTTTTTTTTTTTAATGTAATTTTTTTTCTTTTGAAGGGAAGTATTCGTTTTTATGGGTCTGGAAAAAATTAGAAGCCTAGCTGCATTTGATTTTTTAAAAATTTTTAAAAATAAATAATTATGTTTCTAAAACGACTGCGCATACTACCATACTTCACTGTTTTTCATTGAAATTGAGAAAATTCCAATTGAAATTGAGAACATCAATTTGAAATAGAGAAAATTCTTATTGAAATTGAGAATATCAATTTTAAATTGAGAAAATTCCAATTGAAATTGAAAATATCAATTTGAAATTGAGAAAATTCCAATTGAAATTGAGAATATCAATTTGAATTTGAGGAAATTCCAATATAAATTTCAAATTGATATTCTCAATTTCAATTGGAATTTTCTCAATTTCAAATTGAAATTCTCATTTTCATTTTTATTCTTTTCTTTTTGCAAATCATCACTATTTATTTCCTGACGAGCTGGCCTAAGCAACCAGAGAAATGCGCATAGAAACTAGCTTTCCCACAACAATAAATTTCAGTGTTTTCATTCAAAAATTGGGATTATTAGCACATCATTAATAAATGAACTAATTAATTTATTTCATTTTAATTTTCCCATTTCTTTCAATTTTTTTTTAAGATATATTGTCATTTCATTACTGTCAATCTCCGCCATCTTTAATTTTTCATTTCTAGTATTACTTCATTTACAAAAGATGTTGCGAAAGTGATAGAGAGAGAGAGAGTACCAAGTTGGCAATTAGCTTTCGCATCGCAATAGAGAGTAGCCGCCTTGAGCTCATATTCTGCTTAGCATGCCAAAAAACAAATGCAGGTGGAAAGATTAATAAACTGAAATTTTGTACAATAAACAAATTACTGTAATTGAATTTTGGTAATTTTAACTTCTTTTACTATGCTAGTCCCGCAAAGCTATACGTTTGTCTGCAGGAGTCTCTGTCGGGAATCGCACCCACAACCCCCGCACTGATCGACTAGCTCACTACCAAGAATGATAGAAATAAAGATTACGCCTTGCGCTTGTGATGACGTAGTATTTCCCTTATAAAGGTTACCAAGGCTTTTTTATATGTGAAATTTATAATTTCTTGGAAAAAATGTATGTATTGCGTGATAGTTGACTACCCTACAATTAATTTACTCAGAGAGTTTTAAAAAAAATTTTATATTAATTGTCATCCAAACCAATAATTTTAATAAATATTTTTTATTTTTAAAATTGAATAGAGTAAAAAAAGAGTGAAAATATGAAGTGTGCAGTGGGCAAATGCAAATAAAGTAACAGCAAAAAAAAAAATGAGAAATTGTGTAAATAATAAAGCTTAGCGTGTTTTTAAAAATATGCTAACATTTTAGGCTATATCTGTATCATTTTACAATTTTCCAAAAGATTCAGCCCAAACTCAGCTATGGGCAATATTTTGCAAGCGAGTGAAATCAGTAATTTTGAATAAAGAAAAAATTTGTGCTATACATAGCACACAAGAAGATTTTGAAAGAAACTTAAAATTTGAAATGGGTAAGTTAACTAAAATTAAATTTTTGCAGTTTATTACTAAATTATATTGCATAAGATTTAGCAATCGTCGTGGACCAAAATAATAGATAACCTAAATTATTCATGGGCTAACCACCTAAGTGAAGGTGGGTTAAGTAAGCCATCAAGTGCATTAATGGAAACGTTGAGATCATGTGATGCTATCTTCTTGCAATTTAATGGGAAAAATTGTTGCTTAAAAGCAAAACATTTGCAAAATCATTTGTTAGAAGGAAAGGAATTTGAAGTAAGTTAAGACATGAAAAAACTTTTTTTTAGATGTAGGAAGTATTTTCGAATGAGGTTACTAAATGCCGAGATTGCTTAAAATTTCAACAAGCTAAACAGGAAACTAAATAAAATTAGAAACAAAAATTCTTGATATAAAAGAATTTTCCCTTTTTCGTCTGCTTTAATTTATGTATTAAAGATAAAGTTAATGTACATTATGTATGTATATACATATTTATGTAATAAATAAAACTATGAAAAAATAACCTTAAAAAATCTTTTATTTTAAATAATTTAAATAGAAAAATTATAAATTGTCCCACTGTTATGTTTACACATAAATATATCAGTTTGAGAGCTAAAAAATTTTAGCCAATAAGAACACAGGTTGTGTGACGTCAGAGTTACTACATGCGCAGTAAAATAATTTTATGCCTGCCTAATGTCGTAATCTTTATTTCTATCATTCTTGCTAACTACCAACTAGCCTACCGGGGCACCCACTTCAATTTGAATATGCCTTTCGGTTTCTCAGATATATTTTTTAGTATCGGTATCGTTACGGCAAAAGGCTTATAAGGATGAAACGATACGCCTTTTTGCCGATACGATACCGATTAATATAAAAAATAAAAAAAAAACCTAAAATAAAGTTCTATTTCCACAATTGTTTTCTTATATCTAGGGGAAGTTCAAAATTCACATTGTAGTACAAATTACAGAAATAGTTTGATCCGACAACCTGTTTCTAAAATTGGTTTTACAAATTTTAAGGATGCTTAATATGCTCCCAACTAAATCAGTTGAAAATGACCAACAAAAATAAAGTTTATAACTTTTTGTAGTAAACATATTTAATCCCACGTTTTTTATGTAGTTTGAATACCTTTCTTCAAAAAACTTCCAGTTTTAAATCACTATGTCATCGTCCAGACTTGCTATTTTTGTTGCACCAATTCTCGAAATTATTGGTGAGAAAATTGGGGAGGGGTACTCAGTTTCATGTACTCTGAAATTCTGTTTTGTTTTGTAATTCGCACACTTTTTAACTTGAAGTTGGCTGTAGGTGTATTTGTATTTATATATAAAATATGAAAAGGAGAAGAGGAAAGACAAGATGAAAATACAAAAATTGCAAAACTAGAATTTCATAACCAAATCAGAATTTTAAAAAATTGCTACAACAAAAATTGCAAGTCTGGACGATGACTACGAAGTTCTTACATATCGAAATCTAAGATTCTATTCTGGGGCCATTACTTATCAAGTTTTGCAAATCAAATATTAAACGATGTAATTTTTCTTTTTCTAAAAATGAAACAGGGACTTTGATTAAAAAGGCTGTCTATTTTTTAACTCAACAATGTCTAAAATGCTATTAATTTCAGTATTTTAAAACATTTTTTTTTTTTTTTTTTTTTTTTTTTTATTATTCCTACACTAAATCCCGCGAAGCTTTTTGCTTGTCTGCAGGAGACCAGAGTCTGGCGGGAATCGAACCCGCAACCCCGGTACTGATAGACTAGCTCACTACCAGCTAGCCTACCGGGGCACCCTGTAATTTTTAATTACATCTGATCTACACCAAGATATTGTCCACGACAGTAAAAATAACACCTAGTTCGAGTTATTACCCACAAAATTGCAACACTTAAGGTATTTTTTCTATCTTTTTAACCTAAGAAGTATTAGTATCCATAATTGTATATTTCTCATAACTCATAAAATAATTCAATATTTGCTGCAATACTTTTAGTAATACCTCAAACCTTGTAAATTATAATTATTTTAATATTTTTAATGTTTAACCGGGTAACTTTTTCATCTTATAAATGCTAGCAATCCTTTCACAATTAAAATAGGGCGATGAAGCTTCAAATCATCGCTATTTAGGTTTTAAAGTACATTAAAATATAAAAATAATATTATATATATATAGCCAGATATTTGTTTAAAATCGCCTTACATTCGACACCTACGTAAGTCAATGACCGGGTACCGTGGTACCCCTATAAGTTTTATTTGTTTTTTGTTGCAAATTTACCACTTGTTACTTTGTTTTTGATTGAAGAGTCATCTTTAAACTTTCAAAGCTTTTGAAAATAGAATTGGTATGATGGTGCCATATCAGCTCATGACACATGTTGCACACTTTTCTGATTTTTCTTTTTCCTGGTAGTGTAAGGCATAAGAAACATGAACCAACAATGGGCTTTCTTCTCAGAGTTCGGCTAGAGGTCGACGTCTGTTCACATGCTATATTTGTACGTATGGGTTTGCCTAAAGTCATTCAATAGCAGATCTGGATGAAAAGTAGAAAGTAATTTTGCTTTGCAGCTTTCTATGAGAGGCACACAATTTTCTCGCCAAGCCCCTGAAAAGGTATTGTTTTCAGCAAACTCACTGATATCAGACTATATTATATTATGCTACAAAAGAGTGACAAAGGCCACCTTTTTGTTTGCCCAGCATTTCTTCCATGACATCCACAGGCAACCTTTTTTTGTTATAAAATGTGATCATATCTGGGGGCTAACTCTGGCAGTCGGGATCGAATACTTTCTCAATTCGAAAGCAGTCGTGATCGAGTACTTTCTCGATTCGAAAGCAATTTAATATCTAATTATTTCAGTCAATACTGAAAAAATCGGAATTATTTTTCAGTGTTGTAAAGCATTAATTTGAGTTTCAGAATACTGAAAAAATAGTTTCGATTCGTTCAGTATCGACTGAAAGAATTATAAATAAAATAACTCGATCACGACTGCCAGAATTAGGCCCCTGGTGTTTACATCGTCAAAGGATGTAAAATGTAGTAGTGACGGGAATTTGTTAATGCCCATTGTTGCTCACTATAGAAAATAATATGCGTTGGCCCAAAAAATATACTCACGCAGACTTATTTAATTTAACTGCTTTTATATAAGTTGCTTTTATATAATTGAACTTAAAATCATAATTTCTAATATAAAAGGGAAAAATCCACAAAGGGGGACCGGGGTACCCGGTTATTGACTAACGTATGTATTTTTGGTTATTGACCGTACGGTTAATGATGATAGTTAAATAAATAAATAAAAAAAAAAAAAAAAAAAAAGTGGCAGCACTTTATAATATTCTAAAAAACACTAACAAATAGTAGTATACTTTTAGGAAGATTTGACTATCTCTGACCTGTTCGCAATAGAATACTATATTATGTGTTATTTTTATTATTCTACCTTCCACTCAGGGATGTTAAAGTTGGTACAATTGTACTTTTTTTTGATACATTTTGACCTTCTACAGTACCGTGGTACTACCGTGAGTCTTTTTCATTGCATTTATGTTGTACAACAAATCGTTAATGTAATGGGCGCTTAAATATGCGACTAGAGTTGTGGAATGTGGAGACGAAGTTTGTTGGTAAGCGGGCGACGCTGTATGCGTGACACTCTTTACTTTTTTCCTCTCTCGCCTACAAACTTCGTCTGTCTGCCTTTCACTTGCCACATTGTAAAAGGGGACTTATGGTACCCACAGACAAGGCAACATTAGTCAAAACCTGTGTTACTACTTTTGTTTCCTTTTTGCCACTGACGATAACACTAAAAGCAAAACATCAGTATTGTGTTTTTTCCCTTTTTTGGAATATAAGTACTACTTAACTTAACAAATATATGCGAAAGAAATTATTATTTTTATAACTTTCACATTTAATGTCCCATAATTCTGTAACATTTTTAAATCCATTTATAAAATTTCTCCATTTTTCAATGTTCGTCATTTTTCGTTTTTTTGTGTACATTTGAATTTTTATGTACTTTTTTGTTGTTTTAATAAATTAAAAAAATGTTACCGTGAAGGTCCAAAAAGTACATTTTTTTTAGATTTTGGTACAAAATTTTAAACCCCATTTAACATCCCTGCTTCCACTTAAGCTCAATTTAATTTAAGGTTCTCATTCAAGTTTCAAAATTATCTAAAAACTTGTAAATTATACTCGCACACTCACAAATTGTATCCAAAAATAAGTTTTTGGATTTAGCTAAAAGTGTGAGTTTGTGGAAGTTGTGGCTAACGTCTGGTCACAATAAAACCAAAGTATCTTAAAAATACCAGTTCAGTTCAACTTAATTTTTTGTGTGCAACAGACGGCAAATATAAACAAAGCGGAGGCTTTTTGCAAAAAACTTAAAAAATTTAATTAGCAGAAAAATGGCTTGTGATAAGTTTTTAACATTTAATAATGGTGTAAAAATGCCGGCCTTAGGAATTGGTACATGGCAAGTATGTATTACCACAAGACTTTGGTTAGAAGTTTAAAGGCCAACTATAATATACATCAGTTGGCTTAAGCAACTGAGCGAATACGTGTGAATCATATGTATTAAACTATATTGAACTTAAGGAAACTCTTTGTTAAGTGTTATAAAACTGTCATTTGCTTAAGCAAAGTGTAAAACTGATTGCACACTCCGTACGGAATTAAATGTTTTTTGATTTTATGTTTTTAAATGCATTCTTAATTTTTTACAGTAGCTTAAGCAAGCTGAACCTTAAGTGTCGCTTTACATTCCTTATGTGGTTTTATATTTATCTTAATAAAGTTGTTAGTTGCAGAAGACTTATATTTTTAGTAACAGAATTTACTTTTCCAAAATAAAAACTTATACAAGATTTAAAAGGTCTGCTGATTGCAGTTGGGTATTTTCTGATAATTCTTAAAGAACATAAGATTATACAATACTATTTAAACTTATCAGTTTTTTGGGGTTGAAAAAGTTGTTCTCATGTAGACGGTAATTTTAGATCGCAAATTGTAAAAGTAGAATAATTTTAAATTGATTTAGTATATAACGATACTCCCGCTATTAATGGGAAACCTAATAAAAACACTTAGATTGCATATTTATGTTAATGAATTTGTGTAGGTAAAAATTTAATTTAGATGATTGAATTTTTATATTTCATATTAAATGAAGATATTAAATGGAAATTCTATAAATAAATAAGGTCAAAACATTTCAACATAAGACTCAAAAATCTAAAAAAATATTAGTTAGTCATCGTCCAGACTTGCAATTTTTGTTGCTAAAATTTTTCAAAATTCTGCTTTGAAATTCTTTTCATCCTGTCTTTCCTCTTCTCCTTTTTATATATAATATACATATAAATACAAATATACCTTCATCCAATTTCAATTAAAAACTGTGAGAGTAACAAAATAAAAAGGAATTGCAGAGTACATGCAACTGTGATACCCTCGCCAATCTTTTCAACCCACTCACCGATAAACTCAAGAATTACTGCAACAAAAATTGCAAGTCTGGACGATGAATTATGAAACCCCCTTCCGGACCAGACTTAAAAGTTGTTTGGCGGATAGAAGTTTAAAATTACACATTTGCAAAAAATCTAAATCTTCTAAAAAACATCTAGAAACGATTAAAAAAACCTATTGAGACCATTATCAAGAAAGTTTTGAACGAAAAACTAAAAAAAAGAGTTCTTCGAAGGGGTAACAAATTAACCAGGAAGGCCTTTTTGAAGTGTACTAAAAAATATAACAACATTGGGAATATAAAAAAAATTAAAAACATCTGATTTGGCGTGGAAGGCCCCTGAAAATTCATTCATTGAATATTTAGCCCAAACGGCTAAAGAAAGAGAATTGAACACAGCACATACCTCTTTTCATGAGCAGATCCACTTAGAAGGGATTTCGATCCCTAAAAGGGTAAAAACGGTAAAAATCTGTAACCTAATACATATCTCTGAAATTAAGATAGATGGAATCAAAATTCAAAAAGCTTATAAATACTTTTAAAAAAAATAAGCTGACGCGTATTTAATACTTTTTTGATAATTGTACACAGAAAAATTCTCGCCAATTATTTTTTCAATTAAACCACAAATAAAAAAATCAGTTTTAATTAAAAAATTAAAAAATCAAATGAATTTAACGTTTACTTATTTCGTCAACATTACTACATGGAATGTTGTAAATAAAATTAATTCTAAAAAACGATAGGTTTTTTAAATAAAGCAAAGAAATTGGATACTTTTTTACGCAAAAGCGCTAATATGTATAGTATTTGCTTTAGCATGCAACCCTGTTTAAACTGTGTTTACTCAAAACAAAAAAATATTTAAACCAGTTTTAAAATAAATAGGAATGCAAAATTATAATAATACATCAATTAAATATTTAATTGTTTATATTATAATTAAATTTTATTTTGATTAATAAAAGTATAAATATTGAATTGATACTATTAATTTGTTTACTGGTGCAAGCTTAACTAATTTTATTAATTCTTGTGACAATTTTACAATTGAAATCAATTTTTATTTTTTTCTGTGTACTTTTAAAGGCCAAAACGGGGGTTTTTTTTTGCACTTTTTTACCTAATTCATCTTCTAAAGTATTAAAGATAGGAATGAAATTTAAATCGAATTATTATCTTTCTAAAAAATCTCCAATATGTTTTGATAATTTTTTGAAATTCTGAGTAATATGGCAACACATTTTACCTGATTGTTGGCACTTGTTCTAAACATATTTTTTAAAATCAGAATTTAACTTCTAAAGTATTACAAATAGGAATACAATTAAAATCCAATGAGGTTTGATACTTTCTTAAAAACATATTTAATGTGTTTTGGTACTTTTTTAACTCACAATTTAGCTTCTATGATTCGAATCGGTCTATACATATATATATATATATATATGTTCCCATCGATCCTATAAGGAGCATAGGGCCGAATCGATCTAGCTAGGTCCAATTTCAGGTAAAATTTATTTTCCGCGATGAATTTAATAATTTTGTTTGAAAAGTAAAAAGCTAGATATTATTCCTGGGAAAGTCTGTTTTTCGCATTTATTTGCGCATTTTGCCTGGTGTGAAAAAAGAACAAATTCTGAGAAAAGTCTGAAACATTCATCCTAACAACACGGAATGTTACCATTTATGCTCCACTATGAGGTTACAGGACCGACATTTTTTGAAATCTTGAAAACTGTTGACGGAGTACTTTAGCCGACATTTAAATATGCATGTAAAGCTCTTGGTTTGCTCGAAAGTTAGTGCGCATCGACTCTTTGATTGAGGATGCAAGAAGATTTGTAGCAAATTTCGTTAAACGAGAATATCTGAGGGAGACCCATTAAGACATTAGTGATCCCAGAGAATTAATGACAACTAATAAGTGTGGCCAGGTCTAAGAAAATTTTACAGCTAAATCTGGCATTGGACGTGGCCAAACTATGCTAAAAATGATTTTAAAAAAATGCTAAAAAAATAATGTTAACACGTTTTAAAGATTTTTGTTGAAAATTTTTTACCAGTATAAAATTTTATTCGAAACTAAATACATTTCAGTGACTAATTTTGTAACGAAATTGAAATAAATTTTTATATATAACCAAATGGCTAGATTTTGATAAAGTGGCTAGATTTTTGGTAAAGCATACATATAAATATGTAGCAAATTTTAAATTTAGGTGGCCTGCAAACCTCTGATATATGCAAAATTTAAAGATTTTTTAGATTATTTTATTTTTTATAGTTTAAGTTGAATCTTTAAAATAATTATTTTTTTCAGCAGTTTAGAGCAAACAATTTTTTTAAACATTTACATCATTGCATTTTGATCTAAATACAAAGTGAAATTTCCTTGTACTTTTATATCGTAATATCAAAAGGCAAATAATATTTACAATTAACATGATAAGGGCATTTCTTATATTTCCTGAATATTGCATTTTTTTTAACATGAAAGATTTCTTAATATAAGAATTATGCATTTTCATACGAAATTCATTTTGGGTACAACCATTCCTAGTCAAAATTTATTATAGTTTATTAAAAGTTTTTAGTAAAATCTATTCGTCCAACTATTATTCCAAATTTTTAAAATAAATAATGCTAAAAAAAGCTAAAAACATTTTTCAAAAATGCTAAATAAAATGCTAAGTGCTAAATGAAAATTTTGCAGATAAATAGAAATTCTTAAAGCTAAATTTAGCTGCAAAAATGCCAAAATGGCCACACTGCCTCTAATGAAGAGAGACGAATGAACAAGTTACATATATCAGAATATTCTTGCTAATATAGAGAATGAAAGGAGATTAATGTTTTTTGGGTGCACTGGAAAAACTTTCATTATTAATTTACTGTTAGCAAAAGTAAGAAGTTAACATAGAATCGCCTTAGCCATTGCATTGTCAGGAATAGCGAAAATACTGTTATAGGGAGGAAAGACAACATACGCTGCCCCGGCAAACCTCCGATCTACAACATTTTAAAACAGCAATGCGGCCAAAGTAGTATCCGAATAAAATAAATTTTTTATTATTTTGCTACCAAAAAATGTTCATTAAACAAATCAAATTTTATGTATTTAGAATTTAATCGTATGAATTGCCAAAATACACTTGTTTTAAACAGGTAGTGAAACTCAAAAAAAAAAATAACCCAATACAAATTCTAGAATTAAGCAATACGGCAAACATTTTGAGTAAATATTCGGGTTACATTTTGTGTGTGTGTGTGTCTGTATATATTTTTTTTTCTTTTTATTTGGTATTGCAATCAGTAGAAAATGTTTACGATTTTTTATGTGGTCGGTTCATTTTACACTCACACGAAATACACACAAGCCATTGTTTTCACACTCATGAATGACTTTCTCTGAAAACAAAAACATTTTATGTATGTTGATCTTTGTTTACATTTCAATGAAGTTATCAATAAAATAAAAAATGATTGTCATCTTATAGATAGATTTTTGTTTTAAAACAGGTTATATGGAAAATTTAATACGGCACGAATAGATTTTGATTACGAGAGCAAATAAAAGCTTTAAACAACTGTTAGAATGCATATAAGAATAACGCTTAAAAAATGAATGCACAATTTTAATGCAAATAGGAAATTTTAAAGATACATTTTAGAGATACATACATATATAAAAAGACTTTTTATGTCGTAGAATTATGATTACAGATTATAAATAACTAAAAACGGTTAAAAGAGAGAGTTATACGGGTTCCCTATAATTCTATTTAGGAGAGGGCATTATATGAAAGCTATTGATAAAAAAGGAGCAAAGGATGCTGTTGACATCCGTTGATAAACGGGGTTTATTTTATAGTTCTATATCTAAAGTAAATAAATAAAGGATTCACGAATGATAGTTTATTGGTAGGAATAATCAGGATTTAACTTCCAATATTCTAAATCAAGATGATGTGTAATTTACATAAACATAAATCGAACAAAACAACTTCGTAAAAGTTCCCTAATGGATACTTTCTAAACGGACATCCCCTTTCGACGAACAATGTTACCTGGTGCCGGTAGCGTGCCATACGCAAAACATTCAGCTTTTTTGTTGTTGTCGTAGTCGTATACGACTGTGTAGTTTTTTGTAATATATTAAGGCCTGGAACAGAATAAAGCAGTTGTAGTAGTAGCTGGTGCTGACGACTGCTCTGTAGCGCAACAAAGTTAAAAATTTCGAAGTTTGCGCTTCAACTTCAACTGCAACGACTACAACAACTACGTATTCTGTAGAAACTACTTTCAAACTGCCGTTTTTAACTTTTCGAAGCTTGCAGCGCTATTCGTAACGTTGTACTACAGCGACTATTCTATTCCCCACTTAAAGTAAAACACAACCTGTGTTATTTATAATCTTCTTCAAAAAACGACACAGTCGTATACGACAACGACAACCACAATAAGAATGATTGAGTTCTTCTGAAAGAATATTCCCATGCCATATATATTTTTTAAAAAACTTCTTATATCTAAAAAAAACCTTTTTTTACAAAAGTTCCTAAATTTTAAAAGAAAACACAGAAATATAAAAAAATTTAATTTGTTTCAAAAATAGAAAAAAGTAAATTAAAATAAATTTTTTTCTTTTAACGAATAAATAAAGATTCGTACAGACGGTGGTCAGATCTTACAATATTGGTAAGAAGCGTTGCTTAAATTGCATTAAAATTGAATAAAAATGTCTTGCAACTGTGTGAACATTGTAAGCTCATATGTATTTGGCATACGTGTAAAATTAATAATAAAAATGTTTCTATTGACCACCGTATGTACGAAGCTTTAGTTAAAAGGAAATACTTATTAAAAACCTAAAAGGTGCTTAAACATTAACGTGTTTTAGAAAGTCATTATTAAAACGAACTTTACAAAATTCAACATAATACTTTAAACAATGAATTCTAAAATCCATTTCATTACCTTCAGATAACTTATATAGATCTAGTGTTAAAGATACTTTAGCACTTAAAAATATATAGTTGGGATCTTTTAGGTAGGAAGGAGTAAGAACAATTAAACACTGTTGCAATTATAAAGGTCAGAGAAAATATAAAGCAAGATCGTTAAATTGCATTAAAAATATACTTAATATTTTCAACCAATATACTGCAAATTTTGAATTATGTATTTATAAAAAACTTGAAAAAACTTTATATAAATTATGACCTTTTTTGCATCTAAAAAAAACTTGCAAAAAAGGGAAAACTTGACAAATGGCAACGTTGCATGGACCCTTCGGTGCTTCGTGAGAAATTTCACTTTATATACATATGTCCATATTATGCATCTAACGTTCCTTGCGCCTTATTATATTAATGTAAAAATCGGAATGTGTACATAATTATCGTTCTCTTGAGATATAAAATACAAATTTGGTTAAAAAATGTTTAGGTTACATATTAAAATTTTCACAGGGCATTACTATCTTTCCTTTAGAAATTTCAAATATGTAAAAATGTTGCCTTTGACCTTCATGACTTTAGGGTTAATATTTTACGATTTAAGTAAGCCCTTACGAGTATATTATAAATTATCTGGACTATAATATTCTGAATAAGTTTTGCTTAAAATTCATAACAGTTATTAAATTTTGCTGATTCGCCAAAATATGACCCAAAAAATTAGTTTTTCCGGAAAATAGCAAAATTTAAATCGCAGATACCGAAAAAATTATGGAATAAATCCCAATGTGATGATCAACAAAATCTAATAGTTGTTTAACAAAATTTTTAAAAATTTAAAAATGGAATTTTAAAACTAACGTTAAAAAAATTATTTCTTTTTAAGTTTTTCGTCATACCAAGGCGAATTTATTACAGGTAATCTCGGTACTACAACAAGTACAACTCGTACAAAAACCACAAGCAATTTGTTTTTGTAAAATCATTTTACAATGTCAAAAACAGAAACAAATACAATAAACAAAATTTTGACATCCAACAACATAAAAAAAAAGTTATCAGCAGGGCTTTTGGGATCACCTGTAATGAATTCGCCTTGGGTTATACCTACAAATAGGTAAACGGTATCCTACTAAGACAAGAACTCATATACAAGTAAATACGGGTATATTTCAAGTATTAACTAGGTCTTATTCAAATATTCATCAAAATATGTTCATTATACGCATAACACAATAGTGGAGAGGGTATAATGTATTTGTACTGATGTGTGTAACACCTTAAAATATTAGTCATAGACCCACTTTAAAGTATACCCATCGACTCAAAATCACTTTCTGAGTCGATCTAACGATACCTGTCTGGCTGACGGGCAGGCTGGCTGTCCATCTACCCTTGTGCGCAAAGTACAGGTCGAAATTATGAAGAAAATAGGTTACAATTGGGACAAGAACCAAACCTATTGGGGCGAATTTTATATGGCCCCCATAGAAGCTGCTTTCCGGAATAGCGTCTTTGTGCCCACTATCAAGCCAATTTTAATGAAATTTAAAACATAGATAGATTCATATTTATATGGACAAATAAGCTATGCATTTGTTTAAATAAATAGAACCACGAGGGAAGACAGGGGGCAATTTCTGCCTCTCCGAAACTATCTAACAGATTTTAACGAAATTAAAAACAGATAGATCCCTATTCATATAACCACATTAGCTATGCATTTTTCAAAACTAGAACCACGAGGGGAGGTAGGGGGCAATTTCTGCCCCTCCGAAAATTGTTTTTAAATACTGTGGTGTAGGGTATCATATGGTCGGGCTTGACCGACTATACTTGCTTACTTGTTTTCTTCCTACATTTCTTGTTGAAGTGGCCTGAAACAAATAAATGGCCTGGGGAAATTTTTATAACTTTAACAGTTTTTAACCACATTTTGTCTTTTTTATCTCATTAGAACGATAATTACGTACACATTTTAATTGCAAAAGTAATTATTTAATTGCTCTTAAACATACAAAGCCCAAAAAAACTGTTTAAAAAGGTTTTTTTGTGAATTTTTACCTTACCTTGTAATGTTATGTAAAGTCAAAGTATTATATATTATTGTTATTTATATTTAAGCAGAAAAGGTACCCTAAACTCTTAAGAACAATTTGTTAAATGAATTCACCTAGAAATGTTATATAAATAAATAGAATTGAATTGAATTATTTAATGGCAACATTTTTTCAAAAACTGCAAAAAAAATTTTCCCCTAGTAAATGCACCTTTAAGCCTCAGAGTCGGTGCGGCGCGAATTAACGTTATTATATTATCCTTATATATTACACAACGTTTATCTACGAGTACAATACATAGAGGAATTCAAAATTTGCAAGTTAATTTTTTGCAGCACTCTAATCGGTATTTATAACAATACAGCCTACAGGCTGAGTAATCGACTATTTTACTGGGAGGATATCTGATCTTAAGTATTTAAGTGTAAAAAGTGGTTTAATATACCAGTTTACAATTTTACTTTGTATGTACTTAAAATTGGGCAAGGAGATCATTTGAGAAAAAAGTTTTAAATTAAAACTTTAAATGTCATTCGAAACATTTTGTGTTGCATATCAATGTGCAACAAAAATATCATGCTAGTCATGCCAGCAGAATAGTAAAGTTATGTTCACACCTTACAAATATTTGACGAAAATCACAAAAGAAGCAAATTGATCACACTTTAGCTTTATTTTAAACAATTTTTATTGACTTCCTTGTCTTTATTTGTATGAAGATAATTGTATAACTCAATTAAGAAAATGTTAAATGATATTTGAACCAGCAAACGTTTTGCAAAAGCAAACAATTTTTTAATAAAACTAGTGGTTACGTGTAGAACATCAAATATTTACTTGGTGTAAACATAGCTTAAGCTTAAACGAAGAGAAACAGTTTTGAAAATTAACATTGTAAAATTCCAGATTTTATCATTCTAATATTATTTAAAACGTTTGTCTTTCAATCTGAAATATGTATTAGCGCAATTTACAAACTTGTACAAATGGTCTTGCATCAATTCACTTGAAAAATGTTTAACTGAAATATACTACTTGAACATTTGGCAATGCAATGATGCAAGACGATTTAAATTGCGCTATTTTAATAGTTATCCGATTCCAACTGGATAATCTTCTTTTGTTTTATGCAAAAAAAAAAATTAAATATTTTTTTTGTATTAATTTTAGGCTCCAGACGATGAAGTTGAATTAGCCATTAATTTGGCCTTAGAAGCTGGTTATCGTCATATAGATACGGCTCCAGTTTATATGAATGAAAAGTCTATTGGAAAAGTTCTAAAGGAATGGTTGGATTCTGGACGTGTTAAACGTGAAGATCTCTTTGTCACTACGAAATTGCCAGCACCGGGTAAGGACGAATTAATTAAACTCTTATTTGCAAGCTTCACCCTGCAAACAATCCTCAATACCATCATTCTCATTACGAAAGTCGTTGTCGTCGTCGAAGTCGTTTGAAATTGTTTTTGGTATAATCAGCATTATAACGAGAGTCGCTGTCGTTTGAAATTTTTTCGATTTCATTTAAATTTTACGACAATGTAAAGCACAAAATCGGCCTTTTTTGTAACAGATTAAAGTTACACACAAGCTGTGTTCTTTAATCTATTACAAAAAACGGCTTACGCGTTAACGACAACGCCGTACACAATAGTGCCGAATAAGTTTGCAGTATTTATGTTGTTAACGACAATCAAAATATCAATTATTAAAAACGGCTGGTTTTCGACTACAACAACGACACTCAAATAAGGCCGAATTTAAATTTTACGGCAATGTAAAACACTCAGAAGGTTTGTCGTATTTATATGTGTCCTTTACGACAATTATTATCAGCCTTATTACGGTTGCCGTAAGCGACTGTAAGCGCTTAAGGCACTACGTCAAAGACAATTTTCGTAAACAGTGTATATGCTTTTAATATTAAAAACTAATTTCAGCTATTATTGCCGATTATGTTGAGCCCACTTTACGTAAATCGTTGGCTGATTTGCAATTGGATTATGTTGATTTGTATTTGGTACATGTTCCCTTTGGAGTACTTTTGGAAAATGGTGATTTTAAACGTGATGAAAATGGAATAATAGCTGTTGACCCTACAACAGATCATTTAGCAGTATGGAAGGTATAACCAAACAAGAAATTTTTAAAAATCATTTGTTAAAATCATATCAAATTTTTAGAAAATGGAACATATTTATGAGTTGGGATTAGCCAAAGCTATTGGCTTATCCAACTTCAATAAGAAACAAATTGAACGAGTTTTAGACAATTGCAAAATAAGGCCAGCTAATTTGCAGGTATTCACTTTTAAAAATATACATATTTCATATAAAAAACAATTAACCATTTCTAGATTGAACACCACATTTATTTGCAACAACCCGAATTAGTTGATTTCTGCAAGAAAGAGAGCATCACTGTTACCGCCTATTCACCATTAGGCTCCAAAGGTATTGCCAAATTAAACCAAATGGCAGGTGTTGATCGTGAATTGCCTGATCTAATGGAGGTGCCAATTGTTAAGGAAATAGGCAGAGCTCATAACAAGACACCAGCTCAAGTTTTATTGCGTTGGATCATCGACTCGGGCCTATCGGCCATACCAAAAAGCACTAATCCCGAGAGATTGAAACAAAATTTAGATATTTTTGATTTCAAATTGAGCTACGACGAAATGAAGAAAATGAAATCTTTAGATGCTCATACACGCATTTGTGATTTTAAATTTTTCCCTGGGTAAGTTTGTTCAAATAAAAGCTTTTAGATTTTTTAATTCTACCTAAAGTTTTATTATTTTTTTCCAGAGTTGAAAATCATCCCGAATTTCCTTTCTAAGTGTTTGGTCCAATATAAGATGAATGTTTAAACTATTTATAACAAATAATTTTAGATTATTACAAGGCACATTTGTTTTTAAATGTTTCGTTATTAGTGACACGCTTGCAGGTAGTATTTATAGAAAATAAAATAAAATTTTTGCAATAAAGTTTGTTAAAAGAAAACAACTAAAACAAGTGGCAATACATTTGACCCATCTAGGAGCAACATACGCGCTGCTGGGGTCTAATTTAAGAACTTAAGCCATACAAATATGTCCCCTGCAGCGCGTAGGCTGCTCCTTCTTAAGGTAGCTCCTATAAAAAATTTTAAATACAGACTAAAAATATATTAAAGAAAAAGTCCCATAATCGCCCAGTGTAGCATTTAGGAGGTTAAAATATATGACCGATCTCCATTAGTTTTTATTCTTAACTTTTTCTCAAAACATACTTGCCCTTTATCTCCACTTCTTATGGGGGCTTCCATACAAATATTGCGTTTTAAGAAATTCTAAAATTTAATTAAAAATTTTCGGCTTTTGTGAATAAAATCAGAAGTTGTAAACAGATTTTCATTATTTATGGCTTGTTTTTTTGCAACCTCGTTTTTTATAAGTCTGAAAAAATTAGATGATTAGCTGCATTTTCCAATTTTTTATGAATTTCGAAATTTCGCTAAGAAATTTATTTTTTCCCAAAAAAATAAAAAAATATTGTAATATAAAACCTTTATCTTCATAAGCAAATAAATTGATTTACATTTTCATAGTTAGAAAATTTTCCATTTAAACTAGTCATTTTCGGTTTTCCGCTGTTCAACAATGCAATAGCCCCTTGTATGAGTGTAAAGACAATTGCATAACTTTTAAACTAATAGATGTCCCATAATAAAACTTTTACAATATAATGAGGACACTGTAGGCTTATTTCGGTTAAAAAATAAAAATTAGGACTAAGTTAGAAACATTTTGATTTATATTGGTCATTTAATTTTTTCAAATTAATTTTTTATTTAAAGATCAATCGATTTTCTATAAGAATCACTTAAAATTTTATTTTGTTTGATAAGGTCTTAGTTCGAAAAAAAAATTTACTGCCTGGCCCACAATGTCGACAAGAACATTTCTTTCTTATATTTATATTGAAAACAAAAACAAATTTTAATTTTTTTATTATTGTTTTCAATATAAAAATGCGAAAGAAATATTCTTATCGACATTGTGGGCCTGTCAGTTAATATAAAATATAAAAATATAAAAAAACAATAATTAGTATTGTGGTTATTTTATTAAACTGTTAATGGTTTTTAATCCAAATTTTGATATTTTAATCAGGCTTAAATATAATAATATGATTATAAAATAAAATTTTTTTGAAAACGGCAACACTTTACCACCCCGTAACTCGACAAATAAACATCACAGAAAAAAATATTTCGCACACTTATTCATATCTACAAGAACTAAGTTATGCCAAATAAAAAGGAATTCAAACAAAAATTTTTTGTTGGAATTCCTAATGCCCCATTTGTCAAACACTGAAACAAAGAAATGTCAAATTAAGTTGGGCAAGAACTTGAAGTAAAGGTGTGACTCACAATTAACATCGTGCATTATGGTTGGACAACCCTTTCATGCGTTTGGGCAGTATTACAGTAAAATGCAATTAATAAGTAATTACTGAGTTAACTGAAAACTTTAAAAAAAAGCTTTTGACCAATAAAGTGCGCGTACGAAAAATTTGTAAAATGTGCTACCACCAGCAATATTCCAAACTACACTTGAGATGACGCAAAATTACCCAATTTAAATGAAATTACACTAAATATCAAATTAACGATCAATTATAAAAAAAAAAATTGGCAAAAAAGAACAAATTAGAAAGTACATAGTCGGTTCATTCCAAACATTTTAAACCCTTCATCACCGTATTTACAGACAAATTTTTAACAGTGTGCCCTTGTGAGGTATATGCAATTATGAACCTATTAAAATAAAATTATATTATGAGTTCAAGGCTAATAACATAAGAATTCTTAATTACATCTATTTGAGATTTTTTCGTCTTAAAGTGATTTAAGGGAGGGGGTTTATATATGACCTACCTACCGGCACAAAATTTTGTTATGTTATATTTTTATCAATACATATTAATATTTATAAGACAGTTATACTATTACAAGTTATTTTCGTAAGTGGTTTTTGTATGGGAGCCATGGTCAAATATGGAATATGGAGAAATTATAAATCGGACCGAATCGCAAAATTTTCGAAAAACGTATTAACAAATTTCATTTAATTATCTTAAAAATTGCGCAGAAGAACTATATGGAATGTCAATCAGACAGCAGGACTGACGACTCAGATTCTGTTTCCTAGGCGATCGATATACTACAACAAATATTTGTATGTGTTTCATGTATCAGTACAAACTCATAATACCCTATTTATTTAAATTATATCATTATTAGTCTTATTATTACTATTCATATAGTAATTAAAAACAAATTAACAAACAATAACATAAAAAACCTCGAATAAATTAAATAAAAACAATAATTAGTATTGTGGTTATTTTATTGAACCACAATACTAATTATTGTTAACAGCTAAGGCACGAGCTATGTTTACATTTGTCCTTCAAGTTGTGCTGAAAAAGGTCAACAAGAAAAAAGAAAGACAAAACCATCAAAAATAAAAAAAAAATGTACTTTGGACTTCAAGAAGAATTCTTGACAAAAAGTACGAAAAAACAGAAGTTAGGAAGAACATGTAAATCAATTAAAATAGATAATCATTCATTCAAAAAGCAAATTTCGATCTACCAAAGTGAAATACCATTTGGTTTAAGGATTGATGTTTGACTATTGACGTCGCCCGGCCTCAATAGCCGAGTGAGTAAAACGGCAAACCCCACCGACGAGATTGTGTGGTTACAATCGAAACTAGTATGGGCAACCTGTCGTTGAACGCCTGGGTTCAAATCTCAGCGCAGTCAAGAATGAAAAATTATCAATAAAAAAAATTTTAATTAATTTCATGTTGTAAAATTCCTGTCTTCATAAAAATAATTTAATGAAAATTAAATTCAATGAACTTAAGCCTAATTAAAAATATCTAAATTTGGATTAAAAATTAAATAAAAACTTAATATAATAAGTTCTGCTTCCATATATCTAGTAAATAAAATTCCTATAATGGTTTCCGATGACTTTCTGTTTACAAATCACTTTAACAAATGTTTAGGGCGGTAAATATTTCTCAACTAAAGCATTTTAAATGTTAAAGCTAACACAAAATTCATTCCATTTTGTAATATTGCAAACATATCTTTTTCAGGGGATTTTTAGTATACATACTTTCTTTTTCCACTAAACTTCGGATTCTGAATCACTATGAAGCTCATATTTATCAAAATCTAATTGTCCTTCTGGCGCCAATCACTAACAATCTTTTGCTTGATAAACTTTGAAAACCTTTTTTTAAATAAACAGTGACTTTGGTTGCATATACTGTACATTTTTTAGATCAACAATTTCTCAAATGGCATAATTTGTATCACTAAAATCAAGTCCTTATATTATTTGTTTTAAAATAAAAGAATTTCAAATTATATCTTATCTACACCTCAAACTAATTACCCACGCTCTACCCACGAGTGTAAAAATTGCACCAAATTCGGGTAATTACCCACAAAGTGGCAACACTGTCTTGTGGGACATGGACATAATAACTTGTGCCCAAGAACTTTTGAAAATATTCCATAAAAAAGTGCACTTAAGCTGGAGGCGAAAATAATGCGTGGATGCGAAAACGCGTGTTGCTCACTCCTGAAGTATTCGAACTGTGTGAAGGGTATCAAAGATTCGGCACAGCCGAACATAACACTCTAACTTGTTATTCCTCATTATTGCTAGTATTCAAAGTCTGATAAATTTTTACCCGTTAAGTTTAGCAAAAAATCATGTTGTATAAGTGCACCAATGTGCTAGCAATACACGACGGTAAGTTTCGGGTACAGAAACGTTCAAATTAAAGGGTGTATATTAGGGGTATAACTTTTGAATAATTTTTAAAATTATCAAAAAATACCTATCCATGACATATATACTATGAAAATCTATGATGAAAAGTGGGGTCACTTTTTCGCGGGCGTTAAAAAAGTTCCCCCCCAAATCACTTTGAAGTTTAGTATTTGGATTTTTTTTTTTTGTTTATTAAAAATACAATCTCCTTATTGTAAAAACACAAACCATTCATTTATATTTGTATGCTATTTCACAAATAAGACTTATACCACCAATTATACTACATCCAAATAGTTAAAAGTATGTTAAAATAACACGGAAACTCTTTTTTTGAACAAAATGGAACCAACCTCACAATCCCAATTGTTTACTTTTATTTTCATTTGTTAGCAATCAAACTTGTGCAAGATATTTTTCAACATTGCAGAACAACACGCACTTTGAACTTAAAGTTTATTTCTTTCAACAAAGATAATTTTTAGTATCTGAATATATAGTAGATGACTTTTTTTTTATTTATGTATGTATATATTTTAGGCTTTTATTATTAAACATTAAATATTATTAAATTATTATTATATACATATATGTATGTATATTATTAAATTTTAATTTTTAGCCGATTTTTATTACCTTTTTTTGATGGCTTGTTAATTTAAGTTACTTGTTAATTTTATATTATTAAATTTTAATTTTTAGCCCATTTTTATTACCTATTTTTGATGATTTGTTAATTTTAAGTTTAAGGTCTTGATAGATTACATCTTATTACCTTAATATTTTTTATTTATTTCTTATTTTATATTTTTTTGTCTTTTATTTTAATAATATGTTAATACTAGCAATTAACCCGCTACTTCCTTAGCGTCTGCTTTTCTTTCGTGGACATATTTTTACGCCAAAGTTTATGCTTCTAGGTTTTAACCCGCTACTTTGTAATAGGTACGATTTTCACCTCTTAAACGTTCGAATTTCGAAAATGTACCAAATTTTTGTTGTATTTTTTAGATAGGTTACGAATGTGATATTTTTTTATTTCAATGTTTTTATTTCAATTTAGCGAGGGCCCAACCTCCCAGGCAAATTTCAACATTTAGCTTCAGGCGTTTAGGACGTGTGATAATGAATCAGTCAGTAACTTTACATTTTTATATTATATAGGTAGATGAAGAAAAATGTTTTGAAAAAAAATAACAGAATTACGTACGATTTCACCAATTAAACGTTCGAATTTCGAAACGCATCAAATTTGAATTTGTATTTTTTTGATAAGTTACGAATGTGATATATTTTTCATTTTAATGTTTATAGGTTTAAAAGATAGATGGCATAGCAAAATAGTTTAAAAATACAGGTTTTACCCGTTTACTCCCCAAAAAGGCCGAATTTCAAAAAAGTACCAGGCAGCTGTCCGCTTATTTTTTTATTGATCAACAATAAGTACTAAATTTTCTTGCTGTCTTTTTTAGCGGCATATGAGCTTAGCGGGTTCGATTTGGCGAGAGCCCAGCCTCCGGGCCAAATGTCAACTTTTTAGCTCTTGGAGTTTATGATAAGTGATAATGAAGCAGTCAGTCAGTAACGTTACAATTTTATATTAAAAAATTTAATATAAAAAAAGTAACAATATTAGGAACGATTTTCACTCCTTTAGGGATCGAATTTCGAAAAAATACTAAATTTGTATTTTTATTTTTTAGATGAGTTACGAATGTGATTTAGTTTTCATTTCTATGTTTATTGGTTTAAAAGATAGATGGCGTAACAAAAAAGTTTCAAAATAAAGGTTTTACCCGTTTACTCCTTATTTAAAAAAGTGCAATAATAGGAATTAAATTTTTTTTGTATCTCTTTTAGTTTAGCAGATATGTGGTTAGCGAATTTCCGTTTTTATCGCCTTTTTCTATTGAACAACAATAATTATTAAATAATTTTATACCTTTATTTACAGAAAATCAAAAAGTACAAGGTAAAGCACAAAAAAGTACCAAAAATTGATTGTAGATGCAATACGGACAAAAATTCAATAAGTACCTGTTGGCAAACAATATAGTACGAAAAAGGACCAAAAAGCCCCTCTAACAAATTCTCATTTACTCAGGACCTTGGATGTTCAATTTTATGTTTCTAAGGCCAATACTAACGAAAATTCAAAAAGTACCAGTTAAAAAACAAAAAAGTACCACAAATTTCTCTCTTATAGATTCTTGACCACTCAGAGCATTTAATGTTGAATTTTATGTTTTTATGTCTTATAATAACGGAAATTCAAATAGTACCAGTTTAAGAACCAAAAAGTACCAAAAAACCCTTTTACATATTCTCATTCACTCAGGACCTTGCATGTTTAATTTTATGTTAATAGGTCTAATATTAACGAAAATTAAAAAAGTACCAGTTAAAGAACGAAAAAGTACCAAAAAGATCTCTCTAACATATATATATAAGCTAATCACTAGGGCGTGAAATTTCATGCATTTATTTTTGGAAAAAATGCGCATAAAACATACTTTAATAAATTCAAAATATATGTACTTTTAAAAAATAATATGCATTTATTATATATTCTTATTGGCTGTACTTAAAATTAAAAACCAAATGCAGCGAATTGTTATAATTCTTACAACAAGATATTTTTCATTGCATTAAAAAGAAAAACAAGAAAATTGGATCGAAAAAGTGTGTCTGTTCAAAACTTTTCTTATTAAAAAAAATGCATTTCGTGTAATGTGTTTTTTTCTGGAACCAATTGTTGATTGCGTGTTCGACAAATCAAAAATTATCTGCCTGTTTTTAAGTGACGAATATATTTTGAAATATTGTAAGTGTAACCAAAGAATTTTGCGTTCGTCATCTAAAAACCGGCAGCAAACACTAAATTAAAAATTTGTGTCAATTATAAATAGAAATCTTCCAAATCATTAAATATATCATGGCAGATGAACGCCGACTGCTAATATTGTCCCAATTAAAAAAAAATACCTTATTAAACTTTTGTTTGAGTGCTACAATCTATTTGCGTTTTGGTAAAAACAAAAATCATTTCAAATAACAAAAATATGTTTTTTCAGAAAAAATTTAGATAATATGCGAATTAATATGCATTCGAAACCATTATAAGATAATAAATGCATAAACGATAAAAATATGCACAAACAAATGTGATTCGGATAAATAACCTCTTTACTTTTTATTTTTACGTTCAAAGAAAAACATGGATTTGCATATAATTTCAGTCTCTATTAATCCCAATTTATAATTATAAAAAAATTTTAATTTAATTATATTTAAACATTTTGGATTAATTTATATTTAATTTTAAATTATTTTGTAATTACACTGCGCACGAATTTTACACTTCTTAGCAAGCTCGGCACCCTATCAGAAAAGCTAATTAGAGTAAAGCTAATTGAAGAAAAAGTCCCATAAATTCACAGAAGTCGCCCCTAGTGGTATATTGTGTATGACCGACCTCAATTAATTTTTTGTCCTTAACATTTTCTTGAGACATACTTGCCCCTTATCTCCACTTCTTAGGGGGGCCCCCATATAAATATTGCGTTTTAGGAAATTCTTAAATTAATTAAAATTTGTCGACTTTTGTGAATAAAATCAAAAGTTGCAGATTTTAACCATTAAGGGCTTGTTTTGTTCGCAGCTTTGTTTTTTATATGTCTGCAAAAAATTAGAAGCCTAGCTGCATTTTTTAATTTTTTATGAATTTTTTAAAAACAAAAATTTTGAAATTTTGAAAAAAAATTGTGATTCAATAACGACTACTCATATAAGAAAAAAAGTTTTGTTTTTCTTAAATGAATTTCGGTTTTTTTTAGTAATTGCAATAAACTAAACCGTTTTTGAGTTACGGGAAGTGCAACCTCCTCCATTTTCGAAATAACGGTATATCTCGAAAACCAGAGCCAATCTTAAAAAACCGCGGGCACCACTGGATTCAGCGTACCCAAATTATGTTAAAACGCCATGTGCCCGGCTTGTCTGTTATTTCAACTAGCATAGTGTTATTAATATTCGCGAATTCGAATTTCTGCGCTAATATTCGCCAAATATCCAATCTGGAATTGAGTGCTACTCGATATATATAAAATTTAATTGAAAAAAATTTCCCGTTTACGTCGATAACAATATATTGAAAAAAAAAAAAACTGTCACACAACTTATTTATTTAACATTTGGGTTGTTCACGAAAGGCTTCGTTATGTAGTTATATAAACAGCAACAAATTATATTTAAAACAATTTAAATAAATGTATTTTGTTGTTGTGAATATAACGAAATACCCATATAACCTGATAACAAGCCTAACGTGAACAACCCAATTATTTTAACATTCCAAGGACTGAATTTGAAATTATCAACTTTGCACCTAAACATTTTCGAATTTGTATACTTACAGACATGATGGAAAGTAAATAAGGAAAAAATACGTGCTTCTTTTACCTTTATCCAGGCAATATTTAGTAACACCACCGAGTGTGGTGTCCGGCGAATATTTAGTGGTGCGGGAGTTATTTACACCGCATCGCAATAGGCTTGAAGGTGAAAAGGCAACAAAACATTTATTTTTTAAGTTAAATATGGCTCAACCGAGATTTAATTATTTACATAATGATATGAACAAATAAGTGTGACATGAAATAACCTCCCCCCAAGCAATAAAAACCAAAAAAAAAAAAGAACGGCGGCATGAAATAACCCCCAAAAAAATAATGAAATAACATTATTGTTTGTGCGTTTGAGAACTTTTACAGTAAAATGCAGTAAATGATTAAACTTAAAAATTTGCTTGCACAAAAAGCTGTTGTCCAAAAAAGTACGCGAACGCAAAATTTGTAAAAATTCGTAAAATAAAGGCAACAGCTGATGGCAAATAATTGAAGTGTTGAAAAATGTTTACACTTTTGACAACTTAACTCGTTTTCTTATCGGTACTCGATTGAATCCTTTTTATAACACGAACATATTTGAAAAATACAAACAAATTATTTTATTTAATCTTTCATATTTGTTTGTTTGTTATTTTATTTAATTTTGCTAATTTGTGTCCGGCTAAATTTTATCAATAGTACATGAATACTTTTTTTTACTATTGATTACTTTAAAAACAAGTCCGGTTCTAAGTACCCGAGTACTTGACACTTTTTCAACACCAAAAAATTAACATAACAAAAAAAGTGGTATGTAGCCATATAAATGCTTCACAAACAAGTTTAATTAATTAAAATTTATTAACTTTTTGTTTTTATTTTAGTTTTATTTCCACTTTTCTTTTTTTAAACAATTTTTTCACAATTTGTATGCTTTTTGTTTGTTACTTTTGTTTGTTTACCTTTTGTTTACTGCAAAAATTTCTGCAGTAAAACTTTGTAAGTACTCAGTCAAGAACTGTCACTTTACGCTCTCAATTTGTGTTCTCATTTACTGCATTTTGTGTACACGAACGCAATTTCGTAAAATTCAGTAAAGTTCAGTAACAAAATAGTAAAAACTTTTGTGTTCTCGAACGCAGCTATTATTTCATGTCGCCCAAAAAAACCTTAAATAAAACCCCCAGAATTTGGGGCACTATTTCAAATGCAATAAAACCCTATTTTGAAAATTAAATAAAACCCCAAAGAAATTTAATAATACCTTAAACAGAAATTAAATACTACCCCATTATTGGGAGCTTATTTCATATGAAATGTAACCCCAATTTTTTAAATGAAATAAGCGCCTAAACAATACCAAGAAATTGAAAATGACCAGAAATAAAATCGCAATTTTTACTTTGGTACTTTTTTTATTTGCTAATATTGAAAGTTTTAGCTAGCGAAGCCAGTGTTTGTTATACCATAGAATAGATAATCCTTTCACCCGGCCAAAGGCCAGCTAGCAGAGAAGCTTTGGTAAGCGAATCAGGTGTTTGTTAAGCCATAATGAAGAAAAACCTTGCGCCCGGCTAAATGCCATGCAATCTACGTATCCTGCAATTTTTGAAACCAAAACTGACCCCAACCCAAATTTTCTAATAAAACTTTGTTTTTATTTTTATTTTTTTTTTGTTAAAGGCAAACTTTTTTCTTTTTTGTTTGATTTTATGTATTTTTTTTACACTTTTGTATTTTTTCTGAAGGTATTCGCAAAATATTCGCGATATATTTACTTGAATTTGGCGAATACGAAATTCATAAAAAAGGCGAATGTTCGGAGAACTCACCACACTTATTTTTACTTGTGTACGAGTGTGTGTATGCAACAAGCTCGATAATTTTATAACATAAATATTTAACAAACATTAACCTTAAAAAGTGGTGCTCCACTGGCATATCTTTTACTCACAACACTTTCGCATGTACCACATAAATACATACATAAATTAAAACTTTAACCTTGAAAAAGGGTGCTCCGCTGCCACGTTGCCTTAAACAAAACACTTGCGCATGTAGTTGTGTCTTAATACTACCACCACACAAACCGATTAATAAACTATTAGATTTTTTCGAATTCTTATAAATTAATTTAATGTAATAGGATTTTTATGGATTTAATTAATTATGTATTAACAATTTTCAATAAATTTTTCAGAATTACAAAATTTTTCACGAAACTCCCGAGGCTTAAAGCAGACGCGCGAAAATGTGACTAAAGTTGTCTTTATTGCCAAACAACGAAAGAAGAAATGAATGGAAAAGGAAATCGTAAAACTTGCTAGAGAGGAAGATAACTTTTATATAATGGTTGTGAAATTAGATAAGTTGGCTAAGGTGCTTTAAGGAGAGGTGAAATTTTTAAAATTAGATACATATTTAGGATTAATTTATGTTGTAAACAGATAAGTTTTAAATACAAACGTTTTATTAATGTTTAAAGTTGGGGGTAGTACCAGTATTACCACCAGAAGAAATCAAAACTACACTTGAGAAGACGCAAAATTACCCAATTTAAATGAAATTACACCTGATATAAAATTAACGTTTAATTATAAAAAAAGCTTTTACAAAAAATAACAAATAAGAAAGTATGGTCGGTAAATTCCGAACATCTGATATTTACAGACAAAATTTTAATACTGTTCCCTTGGAATTATGAACCTATTAAAACAAAATTATGTTATGAGGTTAAGAATAATAATATGAAAATTCCTAAGTCCGCTTTTACAATGTGACAAGTGAAAGGCAGACAGACGAAGTTTGTAGGCGAGAGAGGAAAAAGTAAAGTGTGTTACGCATACAGCGTCGCCCCCTTACCAACAAACTTCGTCTGTCTGCCTTTTACTTGCCACATTGTAAAAGGGGACTAACGCCGAATATTATTAGGTAACTTCAACTATTTGAGATTTTTTCCTCTTAAAGTAATTTAAGGGAAGGGATTTATGTATAACCTACGTTTAAAGCTTCACCTACCAGCACAAAATTTTGCCATGACATAGTAGCAATTTTTTTGTCAATGCGTACCAATATTGATAAGCCAGTTATACCATTACCAGCTGTTTTCGTGAGTGGTATTTGTATAGGAGCTATGGTAAAATATGGACTGATTCCAAAATTAATTCCGTAAGATAATTAAGGTTGAAATAAAATATATTTGTGCCAAATTTTGCCCAAATACCAACATCATAAGATTTTTATGGACACAAAGACTATATTTGGAAAAAGTTCGTATAGGGGCTATGTGAAATTATGGACCGATTGTCACAATTTTCAAAAAACGTACGAACCAAATTTCATTTAATTATCTTAAGAATTTCCATATGTATTTTGCGCAGGAAGTCTACATGGAGGGACAACCCGAGATAGGAACAACAAATACTTGTGTGTGTTTTACATATCGGAAACAAATTTTTTCCCCGGCGTTTTTTTAAGTATAATTACCTTCTTTTCCAATAAACGTCTGGTTCTAAATCACTATGAAGCTCATGTTTATCAAAATCGAACTGTCCATCTGGCGCCAATAATATCAATCTTTTGCTTGATAAGCTGTGGATATCTTTTTTTAATAAACAATTACTTTGGTTGAATATACTGTACATTTTTTCGATCAACAAAATCGTAAAAGGTATACAATTTATCACTAAAATCAAATACTTTTATTATTTGTTTTAAAATAAAAAAATTTCAAATTACACCTGGCCTACACCTCAAAGAAATTACCCACGAGAGTAAAAATTACACCAAATTCGGGTAACTGCCAACAAAGTGGCAACACTGAAAATTTCATAAATTTTATGGAGGAGCTGATGGCACAAAATTTAGTGTTGAAACATTTTTACACTTTCGACTACTTAACTCGTTTTCTTACAGTATAGAAAAATACAATTTACTTTATGAAATCTTTCATATTTGTTTTTTTTTTTTTATTTTATTTGATTTTGCTAATTTGTGTCTGGGTTAATTTATTGAAACGAACATGAATAATTTTTTGCTATTAATTACTAAAAAGTGCAGTTCTAAGTACTCAAATACTTTACACTTTTACAACTCTAAAAAATTTATAAAACAAAACAAAAAGTTTCAAAAGTTGGTATTTAGCCATATATGTAAATGCTTCACAAACAAAGTTTAATTAATTATTATTTAGTGACTTTTTGTTTTTGTGTAATTTTTATTTCAACTTTTCTTTTATTAAACAATTTTTTCACAATTTGTATGCTTTTTGTCTGTTTACTTTTCTGGTTTACCTTTTGAAACATACATATCGCACTTGATAATAAAGAGGGTTTTAAAGCAAAATTAAAAAATTGTCAGTAGAAGCAAAACCATTTTTAATTTAATGTTTAAGGCATGGCCCAATTAGTAGGTCTGCGCAAAACTACAACAATGCAACAATAGAAAAAACAGATTTTGTTTGTGTAAATTATGTTAAAGATGTCAAAACCCAATGCATTTTTTTGTGTCAAAAATGGACAAGATGTCAAAAACAATTGCACGATAAAAATTCAACTCTACAAAAAATCAGCAGGCATTTCGAGCGACCCAAGGCGAATTCAACAACAGGTGGTGTCGAAACGCCATCTGATTTTGACAGTTCGAGCTACTTTGTTTTGATTTGTTAGTGTTTTGTAAGGAATGGTTGAAATTTTGGACAGTAAACACTAACAATGCAATGCAAAAAACCCTTTGTTGTTTCTGTTGTTTTTGGATTGTTGTAGTATCGAAACCACCTGTAGTTGAATTCGCCTTGCGAGCGACCTACTAATTGGGTCATGGTTAAAGGCATATGAAAAGATCTTTTAAACCAACCGTTTCATTACCGAAAAGTAGGCAAAATAGCACGATACTTTTACATCGGGAAGATATGAATATTACGTGTCAGAAAAAAAATAAAAATTTTAGTCAATACCCTCTTTTTTATCAACTGCGTTGTTTTTGTTTTGTTTTACAAAATTCTACTGCAACAATAGGTGCGTTCGGGAACACAAAAGTTTTTACTATTTTTTACTGAACATTACTGCATTTTACTAAATTGCGTTCGCGTACACAAAATACAGTAAATAAGAACACAAATTGAGAGCGTAAAGTGACAGTTCTTGACTGAGTGTTTACAAGTGCTTACTGCATAAATTTTTGCAGTAAGATTTAGTAAAACAAAAAACCATATGGTTTAAAAGGTAAACAAGCAATAGCAAACAAACAAAAATAATACAAATTGTGAAAAAAATTTTAATAAAAGGCAAATTTAATTAAAAACAAAAAGTTAATACATAATAGGGTATTCATTCGATTACAGGATTTTAATCTTAATATTAAAATCCCGGGAATTCCCGGGCAATTAAAACATAAGTCCCGTTTTCCCAAATATCTAATATTCTGGGCTGCAGACAAATACTGCTCTAAGGCTTATGACACCACATCACTTTCTTGAACAGTAAAAACTTCTAAGTTTTAAATATCATTTGCATTGGTATTGCATTTATAATAAATGCAGATGTTATGTAACGAACAAACATTTATTATTTTCGGTGTCTTTTTTAGCAGTGCAGCTCTCTAGCGCCAATAATGCATCTTAATCTATTTTTGAGGACACCATTGGTTCGCTGAATTACGTTGCGGCACATTGAATGAATTTCAGAAAATTTTGTTCTATGAGGAGTCAGAGGCCACGGTTCCAGTGGATATCCTGCATCGCCTATTAATAAATGTATACGTAGTTTATTAATTTTTATTTTTTTTAATTATTAAGGCTAGGATTTTCATGGTAATTTTCCACATAGATGGGTTTACCTTGCTGTCCGACAGGAGTTTATTATGGTATCATAGTATTTTCGTCATCATTTTTTGAAATAAAATCTGTTTTTATAGAACATCATGCCCCTAGTTAATATTTAAAACCAAGCAGCCAATAAATTTTACAGCCTTTCAGATATTCCTGCTCAAGATGTGGTCGTAATTCGCTGGTATTCCAAATAAATGAATCATAATAGCATCTTCATATACTTACAATTAGAGATGAGCGATCCCGTGATTTTTAAAAAACATCGTGATTAGTGAACGTGATTTAAAAAATCACTGCTCCTTAAAACTGTGATTGTGATCACGGCTTGTCAGTTTTTATTCCTTTTACAGCAAGTGCGTCCAAGCTATATGTACAATGCGCGAGTTTTTGCAAGAACTTTTATAAGTACTTTGCAAAAAACAACAACAAATTGTAAGAGCTTTCAAAGCTGTGTACTTGCATATAAATACATACATACTTGAACAAATAAACTTTGGCTTACAAAAAAAACTAATAAAATAGAAGAGGGAATGAAAGGAACTGCAACATTATTCGCCATTGCATTCAAAAAATGCTATTACCCACACAAACAGTAAAATATCATAAATTTTTGTATGTAACAAAAAACAAAAAGAACGACTTACTTGACAAATTCGGTCACAACTGTGATTCGTGGTTTTTCAGTAACAGTGATTAAATCACAGGTTTGTGGCAACTCAAGTGTGTTGGCGTCATCACGCAACTTTTTCCTTGAAATCATTTGCCTGTTTTTGCAATTTTGCTGTTTCACAGCTTCTGCTTCTTCAGCTAGCACCAGAAATGCTACACTTAACATTTTGATTTATTTAAAAATTTTAATTCTTCACTTCGTACGCTTGTTTTTCACAACATTTTTTTGCAACTTTTAAAACAAAACAGCTGACTGCGAAAAATTTAAATTCCCTATAATTGGGCTGAATATTTTCTTGCTTTTAAAATCCAAAACGTTAACATGAAAGTTCGGTTAGATCGCCATGGACCCCTAGTACAATGTACAAGCCAATGTTGTCCTAAATAGTCTGTCTGACGGGAAAAGTAAAGCTTTTGTTAAAAAATGTCATACCTACTTACAAGTACAAATTTGAAATGTTCGTAATTTTAGAAATGAACATGCGTCTGGGGACCAAAAACTAACGCATGATTTAAATTCAATAGAAAAAAACAATTTTAATCTTAAGACAGTTTTATTTATTAAATAATAATGAAGCCTACATAGGATAAGGTTCTGCCATATCAAGTCAAAAGGATTGATATACTTTCACAGGGTGGGCCCATAGACTTCTTGGGCATAGCGAGGTAGGGCTGGCTAGACAATTAAATATGTGGGGGCGTCTTGAAGACCCTGACCACATGCTGAGCATAAGTTAAGGTCGGCACGGTATATGCGGGACCAAAAGGCTTTAACCCTGTTGCTCCATCCTGATTATAGTTGTGGTAGCACGACTATTGTTTTACGCGGCAGAATCATTTCAGTGTCTGCTATTGGCGGTGGGCGACCCACAAGCACAGATTACACACAGATATGTCACGAGACGGAAGATTGTTTGTCTCTTTCTTAGAAAGCTGCCCTTTTTCATTCCTCTTTGAACCATCTTTTATGCCACAATACAATGAACACAAATTTATTTAGTTGAGATTTATTTGCAAAACTGTTGTAAAAATTAACTTTTAAGTTTATCGCTACACTAGTAAATAATAGCTGCGTTCGAGAACACAAAAGTTTTTACTATTTTTTACTGAACTTTACTGCATTTTACTAAATTGCGTTCGCGTACACAAAATACAGTAAATGAGACCACAAATTGAGAGCGTAAAGTGACAGTTCTTGACTGAGTAACAAATTTTTACTGCAGAAATTTTTGCAGTAAAATTTAGTAAAACAAAAAAACATATGTTTCAAAAGGTAAACAAACAAAAGGCATAAAAATTGGCTAGACAATTAAATATGTGGGGGCGTCTTGAAGACCCTGACCACATGCTGAGCATAAGTTAAGGTCGGCACGGTATATGCGGGACCAAAAGGTTTTAACCCTGTTGCTCCATCTTGATTATAGTTGTGGTAGCACGACTATTGTTTTACGCGGCAGAATCATTTCAGTGTCTGCTATTGGCGGTGGGCGACCCACAAGCACAGATTACACACAGATATGTCACGAGACGGAAGATTGTTTGTCTCTTTCTTAGAAAGCTGCCCTTTTTCATTCCTCTTTGAACCATCTTTTATGCCACAATACAATGAACACAAATTTATTTAGTTGAGATTTATTTGCAAAACTGTTGTAAAAATTAACTTTTAAGTTTATCGCTACACTAGTAAATAATAGCTGCGTTCGAGAACACAAAAGTTTTTACTAATTTTTACTGCATTTTACTAAATTGCGTTCGCGTACACAAAATACAGTAAATGAGACCACAAATTGAGAGCGTAAAGTGACAGTTCTTGACTGAGTAACAAATTTTTACTGCAGAAATTTTTGCAGTAAAATTTAGTAAAACAAAAAAACATACATATGTTTCAAAAGGTAAACAAACAAAAGGCATAAAAATTGGCTAGACAATTAAATATGTGGGGGCGTCTTGAAGACCCTGACCACATGCTGAGCATAAGTTAAGGTCGGCACGGTATATGCGGGACCAAAAGGCTTTAACCCTGTTGCTCCATCTTGATTATAGTTGTGGTAGCACGACTATTGTTTTACGCGGCAGAATCATTTCAGTGTCTGCTATTGGCGGTGGGCGACCCACAAGCACAGATTACACACAGATATGTCACGAGACGGAAGATTGTTTGTCTCTTTCTTAGAAAGCTGCCCTTTTTCATTCCTCTTTGAACCATCTTTTATGCCACAATACAATGAACACAAATTTATTTAGTTGAGATTTATTTGCAAAACTGTTGTAAAAATTAACTTTTAAGTTTATCGCTACACTAGTAAATAATAGCTGCGTTCGAGAACACAAAAGTTTTTACTATTTTTTACTGAACTTTACTGCATTTTACTAAATTGCGTTCGCGTACACAAAATACAGTAAATGAGACCACAAATTGAGAGCGTAAAGTGACAGTTCTTGACTGAGTAACAAATTTTTACTGCAGAAATTTTTGCAGTAAAATTTAGTAAAACAAAAAAACATACATATGTTTCAAAAGGTAAACAAACAAAAGGCATAAAAATTGTGAAAAAATTGTTTAAAAAAAGAAAAGTTGAAATAAAACTAAAATAAAAACAAAAAATTAATTAATATTAATTAATTAAACTTGTCTGTGAAGAAGTTTTATGGCTAAATACCAACTTTTGAAACTTTGTTTTGTTATGTTTATTTGTTGGAGTTGTAAAAGTGTCAAGTACTCGGGTACTTAGAACAGCCCTTGTTTTTAAAGTTATCAATAGTAAAAAAAAGTATTCGTGTACTATTGATCAAATTTTGCCGGACACAAATTAGCAAGTTCAAATAAAATAAAAAACAAACAAATATGAAAGATTACATAAAATAATTTGTTTGTATTTTCCAAAAATATTCGTGTTATAAAATGTATTAAATCGAGTACCGATAAGAAAACGAGTTAAGAAGTCAAAAGTGTAAACATTTTTCAACACTTCAATTATTTGCCATCAGCTGTTGCCTTTATTTTACGAATTTTTACAAATTTTGCGTTGGTGTACTTTTTTGGACAACAGATTTTTGTGAGAGCAATTTTTTCAGTTTACTCATTTACTGCATTTTACTGTAAAAGTACTCAAACGCACCTAATATTTAAGTAAGTAAATAACATTACAAAACAAAACAATATTACTGAATACATTTTTTTTTGCACAAAATAAAACGTTTGTTGTACTAATGCTTTTGTTAAACGTGGTTTGTGTTTTGTTTTGATCACGCAATTTGTGTTGATTATAGAGTCCTGTTTTTACACATTGCCACTTCACTACAAAAAACGCTTTTTGGCTCTTTCTTCGAAAGCTGCCCTCGCAACTGATTTGGGCCTTTTTCACATGTCACTTTTTACATATCTGTGTGTAATCTGTGCTCCAAATACGACAGTCATGCGGTATCCTGCTACAGCGAAATTGACGGCGTCTGTATGAATTTTGTTCAAAGCTGTCAAATGCGAGCTGCAATCAAATAGCTGCTGCACTTACATACCTGTGTATGCTCTCTTCGTTTATACGTATGTATGTCCCGTCTGAGATGCCTCGGGGAAGCCTCTGTGTGTTGTCGAAGTTTAGATTTCTACTCCGTTGGACATCCCAAAAAGAACTGTTTCGTCAACATGACGTTGTATTCCTTGACCGGTAGAACTTTTGTCTCCTCATGAATATGTTTATTTGAAGGCAGCCTGTGGCGGTCCATAAGCCTGCGTTTTTTAGCTTTGAATATTTCTCAACTGAGTATCACTCAACGAAGGTGACCACACTAAGCAATGTAAGCAATTTTTCTTTATCCATACCCCAAGTGCTACCGGCCAGTGCTTTGAGAACCTTGTTCCTTCATCCACAAAAAATAACTGTTTAGTGCGATTTAAATCCCGGCGGCGTCACTGGCCATATTTTTTCGTCGACATTAACGATCGTCACGTTACTGTGAATGACGATCGTTATGATTACCGATTATTTTTGGACCGAATTGGACGACATGTGGTTTCAACAGGACGTTGCCACAAGTCACACAGCACCAGTTCCATTCGATTTATTGAAGAGTAAATTAAGTGAGCGTGTTATCTCAAGAAATGGACCAGTCAATTGGCCGATGTTGGAAGAACTCAGAACCAAAATTTAATGCGAAATAGCGGCCGTTGCGGCCAAAATGTGTGACCAAGTCATCGAAAATTGGGTTAAATTTATTAATTTTTTTGCTGGACAACAGAACACAACATGTAATTACATAACTCTTCTTATAATTCGTACATTAAAGTTTATAGCTACAAACTGATATATTCACCCCTATTATGAAAGTCAACGTCGGCATGAGTCGACGGCATCGGAACAGTAATTATATTTTTTGAGTCGTTATTGACAATCGATTACTATTGATATTTTCTAGAATTGTCTCTGTTTTAGTCGACAGGAAATTTTTCGACGACTCAAATGAAAGTTAAAGAAATTTTAAGTAGAATTAAAACATATTTATTAAGTACGTTAAAATAGAAAAATGCAAATTTAAAAGAAGTTATGGGCACAAATTTTAATAGTTAATTAAACGTGAAAATTCGGAAAAGTTTGCTAAAACAGCGAAAATTCGCGAAAATTTTTAATATTTCAAACAAGCCATAAAATTAATTAAAAGTCCCTAAAACTATAAGGAATGTCAAAAATTCAGTAAAAATTGCAAAATTAGCAGAAATTCGCAAAAATTTCCTTTCAAATTCCTGGGTATCACCTCCTATCCCTCTTTAATCTTCATCGTGGTCTTGCTATGTACATACGCAATGAAGCTGTGTATCAATGCCAGCAATCAATGGGCATGTCTGATGCAGAATTTAACTGTCTTTGGGTTTAATTCAAAATCAATGCACACTATTTGCATTTCGGGTTTCTTTACAGAATCCAAATGCGGGAAGGGATATTACTTTATCGGGCTTCGACTCCCTTTCCGATTCTATATCGAAGATTCTTGAAAATTTCCCGGGCATTGAAATCGTTGTTGCTGGTGATTTTAATGTCCACAATTCTTCTTGGCTTCGCCACTCGGGCCGTACAACTTATGAAGGGCAATATGTTGAGCTATTTGCTGCGCACAACCACCTCGTGTAACTTGTGAATGAACCAACACATATTCCATGTGTTGATGGGCACCAGCATAATACCCTTGACCTTTTCTTCTCTTCGCATCCTCAAAAGTACGAAGTTGAAGTTCTAGCACGTCTCGGTAACTCGGATCATTGCACCATTTCCGCCGCTTTTCCGTTCTCTTAACTTCGAAACGTTTCACGACGGGCTACGAAACGCACAATATTTGTTTACGGAAAAGCTCGTAGGGCTGAGCTCAACGATTTTTTTAGGCATTTTAACTGGAAACTTTGTTTACTGGACAATGACGTCAATGCCATGGCGAAAATGGTGGAAAATGTTATAATGCTAGGAATGAAAAATGTTCATTCCAATTAAAAAAGATTCGAATAAACCTAGATCAAAACCTTGGTATAATCAGATGTGCAAATTATCAGTCAGATCCAGAGAGGAAGCATTTAGAAATTGGCGTAACAATAAAAACGCTGATACTGAATTGCTACGCAAAATGGCAAAGTACGTAAACGGGAAAAAGCTCTTTACGAGCACCGATTTCGTACTGAAGTTCTTACTGCTTCACGGGTCATTCGTTAAAAGAGTAAGGGATAATGCTAGTTCCTCAATACCAACTATTTTAACGGATGGCCAAACATTCACGGACCCGGTTGATAAGGCTAACTGTTTTGCCGAATTATTTGCTAATAATTCTTATTTACCGGCTAGCAGTCAACCACAACCCGAACTCGAAAAACTATCGGTTACTATGCAAAAGATATTTTTCGAGCTCGAGCTGTTAAAAGGGTTCTTGCGGATTTCGACATAAATAAGTCTCCTGGGCCGGATGGAATACTTGCACTGGTCTTGAAGCAGTGAACTTCGACGCTAGTTCGTCGCTTAGAAAATCTTTTCAGCACTTTATACCATGACGGGGAATTTCCCATCTGCTGGAAAGTTGCTAATGTAACGCCAATTCAAGTCAGTGGAATCTGTAAATGAGATGTCCAGGTTCAGAAGGATTTTATCCAAGGAACCTGTGGTCCCGGGATTTATTCAGAGACCGGACGACTCATGGACGGAATCTAGCTCAGAATCTCTCTGTTTGCTTATGGAGACTCACTTCCCGGGTTGTGTGGATCCTGGGACGGGGGAACAGGTGGGGTGTGGTAACCCCTTTTCTGGATCGGGCTCGGGAGGTAAGATAAGGGAGGCGGTGGGGGATATCATCACCTTGGATAAGGTTACATGGGCGGTTAATACTTTTGGGTCTTACAAATCGGCAGGACCAGATGGTATATTTCCGGCTATGCTACAGAATATCCAGGGATCATCACTCCTATTGCTGGTGGAACTATTTAGGGTATGTCTGCTTAATGGCTACATTCCTAGAGGGTGGAGAGAGGTCAGGGTTATTTTCATACCTAAGGCAGGTAGAACCGGTCAGTCTAAACCCAAGGATTTTAGACCTATCAGCCTATCGTCTTTTCTTGTGAAGACATTAGAAATACTGATTGATCTGCATCTGAGGACGAAGATTGACGCCGGCATCATCAGCGGCGCTCAGCATGCCTATCTTAAGGGTAGGTCTGTTGAGAGTGCGCTTCATGATGTGGTGGGTTATATAGAACGGGGATTGCGAGACAAGGAATACACCTTGGCGGCATTCCTGGATATAGAGGGGGACTTTAATAATGTGAAAATAGAGGCTATAAGGCAGGCACTGAGTGATTTAGGTGTTTCGTTATTCTTGGTCGAATGGATAACTCTGATGCTTAGCAGTAGAGTTATTCACTCGGACTGGGGAAACGAGCGCTTAAGGAAACTCGTGACTAGGGGGACCCCACAAGGGGGAGTTCTCTCTCCCTTATTGTGGCTCTTGGTTGTCAATGTCGTTCTGGGACGTTTTGACAGTATAGGTCAGAAGGTCGTCGCCTACGCGGATGATGTAGTTATATTGGTATCGGGCAAGTTTCTGCCGACAATTAGCGATGTCATGCAAGGGGCGCTGGGCGAACTGGCAGCATGGGCGACTGATAAGGGCTTGGGAGTTAATCCGGAGAAGACAGAATTAGTTCTTTTCACTAGGAGGTACAAGGTGGAGAATTTTAGGCTGCCGGTACTAGGGGGAGTAGAGCTTAGGCTATCTGATAGTGGTAAGTATCTAGGAGTTTTTCTGGACAGTAAGCTGTCCTGGAAGAGGAATACTCAGGAGAGGCTAAAGAGGGGTCTCAATGCTTTCTATGCTTGCAGATCGTCGATAGGTAGGAGTTGGGGACTCCGGCCGTCAGTTGTGGGATGGCTGTACACTTCGGTGGTTAGACCCATTCTTACGTATGGATGCTGTGTTTGGTGGGAGGCATTGAAACTAGCTAGTCGGAGGGACCTTCTGTCTAAGGCTCAGAGGTGTGCTTCGATCGGCATGACAGGTGCCTTGAGAAGTACGCCTCAGGCGGCTCTGGATGTTATTCTTCATCTTCTGCCTTTAGAGCAGTATGTGTGGGAAATGGCAGCAAGGAGCATTCTTAGGCTGAGGGAGCTAGGACTGTTAGGAAATTTCACGGAGGGTCACTCGCGGATCTTGAGTGAAATTGGTACTAGTGGCTATCACCTAGGCTCGCCCGGCTCTACGGATTATTTGGTCACTAGGGTCGATTTTGGGCGTTTGCCAGAGGTGATATTGCCTTCTAGGGAGAGCTGGTCAGGGCAGGGCAGATTGTATAGGGGATTTGCTATTTTCACTGATGGCTCGAAGATGAAGGGCACGGGTCATATAGACTTCCCGACGACTGCAGTGTATTTCAGGCGGAGGTTCTGGGGGTTCTCAGAGCCGTGGAATTGGTAGGAGCTAACATTGCCAAGGGCTCGGAGGTCACCATATATGTGGACCGCCAGGCGGCTCTTAGGGCCTTAATGGGCTGTTATGTGAACTCCAGGCTAGTGGACGATTGCAGGAGGGCTCTAGGAGTAATCTTAGGGAATTATGTTGTGAGGCTCTGCTGGGTACCAGGTCACTGCAACATCACCGGCAATGAGATAGCTGATGAGTTGGCAAGACTGGGCTCGGAAATGGAAGATCCTGACAGTTTGCAAGTGGTCAGGCCTCCAATTGGCTTCTACTTTGGGAGAATTAGGGAATGGATTCTGAACAGGACTAATCGGGCTTGGCGGGGCCGAACGGACTGCCGAGTATCGCGCACTCTGTGGCCGATGCTTAGTAGGTCAAATTCGGACGCGCTGCTGGGTAAGAGTAGGGCCTGCGTCAGGACCATGATAGGTATTATCACGGGCCACTGTATGATAGGCAGAATGGCGGTGAGAATGGGGTCTGGCTTATCGGATATATGTAGGCTGTGTGAGGACCCAGAGGAGCTGGAGACAGTTGAGCACTTTCTGTGCCACTGTCCCAGGCTACAGAACAGCAGGCTGAGGTGGCTAGGTAGCAGATTCCTGCACGAATTAGGAGTGTCTCGGGCTGCGGGCTCGAGAATCTGATGGGATTCGTAATGGGAATGACCTGGCTGCGCGGCAGGAGGCTGGGAAACATGTAGGGCAGTTTTTCCTGTTTGGTAGGGTTGTGTTTTGCTTGTTCTGTCCGATTTCTTATCTTCCACTATCTTCCTTCCCTGTGCTTTCACCATTTACTTCTACTACTCTGTCACACTAGACATCTTTCTCTTCTTTCTTCCTTTGTTTCACTAATTAAAGGCATCACAATGGACCATATTGGTCTCTGGGTGAGGGTGTGAAGTTTGCTTCACACCAGCCTTTCTAACCTAACCTAACCTAACGCCAATTCCTAAAAAAGGAGTGGCTAATAACTCTGAAAATTACCGCCCAATCGCAATTTGTTCGGCACTTTCCAAAGTTATGGAGAGTATGGTAAACCACCATATTGTCAAATTTTTAGTCATATTACCTACTAAGCGACCGCCAGTATTGCTTTCGTAGAGGTCGCTCTAATGGAGACTTGCTGGCCCTGTTATCAGAAAAATGGTGCCGATCCATTCACAATTTTGGCGAAAGTAAGGTAATTGCTTTAGATATTTCCAAGGCGTTTGACAGAGTTTGGCATGGTCCACTCTTGTCAAAACTTGTTGCATTTGGTGTCGGTGATAATTTCTCTCGATTTATATCGAGCTTTCTCAGAGATCGCACTATACGAGTTGTTATAGATGGGGTTTCGTCAACCGAGTTCAAGATTCATGCAGGGGTGCCGCAAGGCTCCGTTCTTTCTCCTACTCTATTTCTTATTTTTCTAAATGACCTTCTAAGTCAAACTTCCAACCCTATCTATTCTTTTGCAGATGACAACAATCTTTGCCATTCGTATTCATTTGATTATAGACCAAGCGTATCCGATGTTGATGCTATGAGGCAGAACATGAATGATACGCTTGGCCGAGACCTAGACATAATCTCAGAATGGGGTCGTGCGAATAGGGTCGAGTTTAATGCCCGAAAGATACAATGTTGTGTGCTGACGCATAAGCGCGCGACGGATCAAGGTGCCTCATCTGTATATATGGGTGGTATAATTATTGAGGAAACAGAATATCTTGATGTCCTGGGCATGAGGATACAATGTGATGTCCGATGGACAGAACATATATTTAAGGTGTCGAAAGAAGCATTCAAGTGCCTCGGTTTTTTGAAACGGTGTAAGACATACTTCACTCCTTCTGATCTCCTTACTATTTATACCACCTATATCCGACCGCGAATGAAATACAACTCTCATGTATGGGCCAGTGCTTCAAAGTCTATTTTGGAGCTTCTCGACCGTGTGCAGGAGAGGGCGAAGGTTCTCATTGGTGACAGTAGGGCATCCAATTCTATTGACCCCCTTGAGCACCGTCGCAATGTGGGTTGTATTTGCCTGTTTTATCGTTACTACAATGGGATGTGTTCTGATGAAATTAGGGATCTGGTTCCCGAAACCCGTGTGTTTGTTCGTAATACACGTCTTTCCTCAAGAGCCCATCCTTTTGTGGTCGATTGGCCGGCAAATCGTACAACGCATTACAGAGAAAATTCGTTTTTTGGCCGAACTGTTCGTATGTGGAACCACCTTCCTGCTGAAGTCTTCCCTCTCACTTTCAACATGAATAAGTTCAAGTCGAATTTTCACAAACACTACTCCCTCTATCCTCCTTCCCATAACCTCAGGGGCCATCCCCTGAGTGCTGGCCCTAACCAAAAAAAAAAAAAAACAAAAATAAAAATTAATGTCGACATCGACAACGACTTACATAATAGGGGTGATTGTTCAACAAAATGCAAAAAAGGTCGATTGCCAACGGATTTGTGAAGCTCTCGGCAGACGTGGTAAAAAGGAGCCGAATTATTTTACTACGTAAAAGTTAAATAGTTCAATAAATTATGGTTGCAATCAAACTATCTCTCTAATGCTGAATATTTTGCTTTGTTTTATTAACTTTTCTGTAAAATATTTTATACGTGTATATTTTTGAACACTTCTTTGAATAATAATTATTTTTAATCTTACTTCTTTTTTGCATTTACTGAGAACTGATAGCGGGAAACATTTTTCACGGGAGATTCCCGATAGCATTTTTTCCGTTCGAGGGGAACAAAAATTTCATGTGAGCAAAAATTCAACTTGTTATTCACGATTAGGTTCCTTAAATGGTTATATACTTTACGACGGAGTATTATACAAGTTTTACGTTGAAAAATTTTATGTATCGAATTCCTCAAAATTATCTTAAAAAATAAATTTCTTATAAAGAAAATAATTAATTAGAGAAATTAAAAAAAAAACGATTTAACAAAACATAAATAAAACTACAAAAGATAAATAAATGTGAATATAGACAAATTTTATTTAAACAATAAATTAAATTCTGTATAAAAAACAAGAAAATTATGTATATGGTGATTCTTTGGGCATAAATCGCTTTATAGACTTCAAAAAAATAAATTTAATTTTAATTTTTTGTGTGAGTCTTTAAAAGTTTTATAAAGTGATTGAAAAAGTTAATGAACTTAAAAAATACAAAAAAATAAATATTTTATACACAAAAAAAAATAATTACATACAGAGCTGCAAAAACTTGCAACAGATTTAAATGCAATCCCATGATTTCTCGATCATTACACTGTGCTAGTTGAAAAAACAGACAAGCCGAGGACCTGGCGTTTTAACATAATTCGGGTACGCTGAATCTAGTGGTGCTAACCGTTTTTTAGGTTAGAGATATACCGTTATTTCGAAAATGGAGGAGGTTGCACAACATATGTTCGCGTAACTCAAAAACGGTTTAGTTTATTGAACAAACGCAAATTCCACAATAAAATTTCCTTTAAGAAAGGTTAAAAAACTTTTTACTCATATGCGCATTCGTGTTAGAAATAAAATTTTTTTTTGGTAAAAAAAATTATTTTAAAACGCCAGGTGCCTTGCTTTTCTCAAAAAAGTGTCAATTTCTAGCACAGTGTTATGCTAATTTTTTTATTTGATCGATCGATTTTGATTGTACAATCAAAATCTGAATCAAAATCTGCATTATTTTTAAATGAAAATCCTTCTTCTAGAAATAAAGCTCACTCCCACTACTTTCCAAGTGTATATTATATCGTTTTACTTTTACTATAGTTGTGATTTAAGAAAAATTTATTAAAATTAACTAATTTTTTTTTCAATCCCAATTGATTGCAGTTTTTTACAGCTCTGATTACATACACATTTAAGTACAAAATAATAAATAAAATGAGAATATAGAAAAAGTTAACATGATTTTTCTGAGCATGAAGTTGGCAGAATTGTTGTAGTTACTATTTTCAGTTCCACGGATTTCGGTGCGGTCGTACATGTGATATCATTTTCCACAAGTTTTGAAATGTTCTCACTACTGACGGAAGGTGCCAACTTTTGCAAACTGTCAGAATTATTCATGTTAAATTTATCGAATAATTTCGGATTTTCCATATTCTGTTCCCTTTGATTCTGATTATTTTCATTCATCTTAATGGTTTTATCAATTTTCAAATTAGTTTGCTCAATGTTTTCGTTTGGTTTTTCAGTCAATAATTTTTCATCATTAATAAGTTTTTCATGAGCTTTGTTCGAATCTTTTGTATTTTTAGTTAAGGATCTTTTGCTTTCTTCCACTATACTTGTTTGTTCGTGCAGTGTAAAAGGTTTCCTCTTATGTTCATTATTGACATTTTTTATTTGTGTTATTGCATCCACCACGGCTATATTACTAATTAATTTTGAAAAAGAAAAATATTTAATAACAATAGATTATAAAAAAAATAATTGACGTTACTAAACGGGATTAGAAAAAGTTTTTTTTAAATAGAAGTTAAAATTTTTTAACCTGAATTTAAGTTTAAATTCACTTACAAAAAAATATACACGCAAGTTCTAGAAATCGAAATAAAGTGGATTTTAAATGGAGCCAATTTTAAAAACGACCCTGTATTTTTGTATATTATTTTTTGAGTACCAATCAGCTTTACAAGACCATATCTCAAAACCAAGAATAACTACGGCAATTTTGTAAATAATTGAATCTTAAAACTCGATCTTTTCAATTTCAATTCATTTTTAATTCGAGAACATACCCGAATAAACATATATAAAGGGATTTTTTTAATATTGGATTCTTCAATAAGTTATCGCCGTTTCTTAATTTTTTTTTAACCAAAAACGTAATTTTCGACTCACAGTTCGAAATATTGACTGGCAAAAATACAATAATAAAACTAGTGGCTATCATTTCGATATATGTATATATATAGTCTGCAGATATTAGCACTTCATTTCTGCGATGACTTTTCACATTAATTTAAAAGTGTGAGAGCATTAATCAAGATTTGATGACGATGCCAATAATTCTAACAAACGCAAATTTGACAAATTTGTTTTGTACTTTAACTTATTTAATTTTTATTTATTAAATGCTGCCCATAGGACCAAATATCATTAATATAATAATATGTACATATGTATATAATGATCCACTTTTTTGTTGTTTTTTTTTTTTTTTTGTTCAATAAAAATTTCAATTTTTTAAGAATATGTAAAATTTAAATTTTTTTAATCAGTTTTTAAAGTATTTTAAAAACTTACGTCGTATGAATGATTTTGCGTTACGAAGAGTTTTGAGTTGTGGAAGTCTATTCCATATTCTAGCTGACTTCACTAAAAATTATCTTGTGAAAATACCATTATTTATTTGAGATATGATTATTTAATGGCTAGAGAAACGAACATATCATAAAACAGATGTAGGCTTACGTTTTTTTATGATTCGATATAATATAAACAAAAGTATGATATTAAATAACTGTGGAAATGTACAACGTATGAAGTTAAATGAATATGATAAAAACGGATTAAAAATTTTAATACGATAAATATATGTATCGTAATATACGATTATATATTATCCGCAAACAATTAATATTGGTTCGAATTATCTGCCGTAATAGAACCGGTCTTTAAAAATTACAAAATCTATGAAATTACAAAACAAAAAAAAAATTAAAACTAAAAAATAGTTTTATTTAAATTTAGCCGGATATAAAACTTTTCCTCGGCATTGTTGTTATTATTCGAAAAAGTACAGTTTAATGAAAAACATTTTTACAAAGAAAAAAACGAACTTATTCAAGGTCCTAGTATAAAATATATAAAACAATTTAACATTAAATTTAATAGTGTCCAAAAGTTGTTTAAGTTATGACACATTCGAATTTTTTTACGTAAACATAAAAAACCGTTTTACTTTAACTAATCTCTTTAATTAACTGCCTGGCCCACAATGTCGATAAGAACATTTCTTTCATATTTTAATATTGAAAACAAAAACAAAAACAAATTTAAGTTTTTTATTATTATTTTCAATATAAATATGCGAAAGAAATGTTCTTGTCGACATTGTGAGTCTGGCAGTAAGTCTTAAATCATAATTGTTAGAATTTTTCATATATTTATTCGTTAAGGTTAAATCAAGTATAAAATAAATAATTAGTTTAATTATTAGTTTTTTTTATAGATTAGTATAACTTAATATTTAACATACATAAATACAAATATATTATTTTTTGTTGACAAACTTTAAAATAACCATATTCGAGGTAGTGTGGATAAAGAAATTGAAAAATAAAATATATTAGCGGTTTTCACCCTTGATGGTAAAGCATCTTGCAGACCTTGTTAATCTAATTAATTTAGTTAGAGTACTAACATTTACAACACTGCAACAACAGAATGTACGACTAAAACTTACTACGCCGTAGTTGAAAAATCCAACAAAAGCTGTAGGAAACTCGTGTTTTGAATTTACCAGAATAAAACAATTGGTGCAGCTCTATCTGTATCTTTCTCTCACTCAGAAGATTTAATAATTTACAATACATACGAAAAATATACTAACGCTTTGTAGTATAAATCGTATTAAATTTTACAGAGCTGTACACTCAACACAAATGGTGAAAACCGCTATTATGTAAAAATATTTCATAAATTTAACATAAAGTATTACATATTAACATTATTAATAGTAAATTTCTCTTGTATTTTAAAATCAATGATCGTCTTGTTTCAAACAATAAAATACAAAATTATTTTGTTTATATTTTAATTTTGTTATTTAATAATTGAAATTCGTTTGTTGTAATAGTAGAGTAAAAGAAAAGCTGATCGCTGTTAGGAAGTATTATGTAAATATTAATATAAATACTGACAAACATAATTATCAATCATAAAAATCAAAGGAGGAATGTCGACGTGCACTGAAAAAAATATATATAAAATGAATAGGACTCAATTTATAGACAACATTGAAAGAAAATAAAACTAAAAAAACTTTGAAATAAAAAAAAATCGAAAGAAAATTTTTAAAAATGATAAAAAAAAATGTGGAATTAATTAAGTGCAAGTGGAAAGCATATGAAATTTAGAGTTGAAGTAGTCAGTAATATGTTTGTTAGAAAACGTTTTTTTTTTGTTGATTTTTTTTTATAATTTTATCATTTATCTTAAGCACTTAAATGTTTATTGGAATTAAAATGGTTGAATTAAATTCATCGATAAATTTTTTTCTTTAATTTACATGCCGACATCTTTAACGGAAGCAAGCTCACGTTGTACGAGTATCTTCATCAGAGCTACGTCTGTAAAAATGTAATGGTAATTATGATTTTAAATAAGCTACGATATGTCTAGCTATTTGATTGTATTTAAAATGTTTTAAATAAATTAAACATAATTGAAATAAAAAGTACAATATACATATTTAAGAATTGAGTTTAAATAAAGAAATTGTTAGAGTTAAAAATTTGCACGAACTTTTTTCACAAACTTATACAAAATAAAGAAATAAAAGTTTTCACTTTTACTTGCAAAACCCTTTGAAAGAAACATCTTTGAACTACTGTGTAGCGGATGTTCAGAACGTTATAGGAAACACAAATTTGTATTCTTAATGGTTATTTAACATGAACTCCTAGCCATACCAGTGTATGGTAAATGTGGAAGCAGATAAAATGACGAAGACGCCTAATAACGCTTTAAGAGCTGTCAGAATATTGTTAAGAGAGAAAAATTATAAAAAATACATTAAAGTATTCGAAACGAATGGCAATCGTTTTTCTGAAAATTTCCCTACATTTCCTTTTCAATCTTAGTATAAGGTTGATAACCAGGGACCCGAAATAACTCTTATTATTTTTTAAATATCTAATAGGTTATGGAAAAAATAACTGAAAAAAATTGGTCCTGTAATAATAATTATAAATTACCCAGAAAATTGTAGTTCTGCGATTAAAATTATGAAAGATTATTATTTTTTTGATCTTTGATAACCGTTATAAAAGATTATTATTTTTTTTGGTTTTTGATAACCGTTATGAAAGATTATTAATTTTTTTGGTCTTTGGTAACCATTATGATAGATTTGTATTCTTATTGGTCTTCTATAACCATTATAAAAGATTTTTATTTTTTCTGTCTTCTATAACCACGCTACAGTTCGCAAATCTTAAGATATTTTTATAAAATTTCGCACACTGACTTATATTTGCACAAGGACGAACTTTTTTTTATTGAATGAAAAATTATCAATAAAAATTTTGATTAATTTCATGTTGTAAAATTCCTGTCTTCATAAAAATAATTTAATGACAATTAAATTCAATGAACTTAAGCCTAATTAAAAATATCTAAATTTGGATTAAAATTCATTAACAGTTCAACAAAACGTGTTCTAATTCAATTGGACTAATTAAACTATCTATATTTCCAAAAATAAATTCGGGCCTGATCTGGAGGGTTCAAAAACCCATAGTTTTTTTTTCCAAATTTTAGCAGAAAATATTCCTTATATCATTGAACATTGTTTGTAAATTTTGCTACAAATTTAGCTAATTCAATTGAAATTTCAGCTAAATTCAAAGACCGGTTTAAGCTTAATTAATTTTGAATACTTACTAATTTTTTTCTAAAATTTAGCTCATCTAAATATACAGACAATGATTCTTACCTTCATTGATTTTTCTACAGCTGAAAATACTGGTACTGTTATCAGTTATTTCTGCAGAGGTTTCGCTATTTCTACTGACATTTTTTTATGAGTGTAAACAAGAGCTTAAAACTGATGAAAATCTCATCGATTCTAAAGTGAGGGTGAAGAAATCTTAAAAAAAAACCGCAACAAATGCAAATATTGCTAGTAATACAAATGGTAATAAAAATCATAATTTAATGAAGTTCTTTTTATAAAACTGTATCATAGATTCTATAAAATGCTTCATTACCTGACAATTTATTGTTTCTGTAAAGAGTTTCATTAGTTCTATGAAGCTTTTCATAAACATTGACTGTAACGAAACCTGTTTCATAGATTTTATTAGGAGTGTCATTTGCTGAACTCCAACGAATATTTTCATAAAATTTGTGAAGAAATTGAGTAATGAAATGAAGATAATTCCCTAATAACAGAAACGAAAAAAAAAGAAAAGAAAATTTTTTTGAATGGATATGGAAGACCGAAAAAAAAAAATTCTTTTGTAATGGTTACGGAAGACCAAAAAAAATTAAAATCTTTTATAATGGTTATAGAAGACCAAAAAAAATAAAAGTCTTTTGTAATGGTTACGGAAGACCAAAAAAAATTAAAATCTTTTGTAATGGTTATGGAAGCCCTAAAAAAACAAAATGAAACTATAACGGTTATCAAAGACCAAAAAAATATTGGTTATTTGTAACTATTATTCAGAGAGCAGGTTTTAAAAATTCGTGATAAATTATTATATCAGGATTTTTTCAAATATTGGTTATAACGGTTATGTCCCTGTTGATAACACTATACCTGTGGAGGTGAAGATGTTTAATCGGTAAGTGACTTACCATCCACCTGGTAATGTGCATTTGAAAAAAATTGGTGTTAAGAAGAAAGATATACACATATCGCATTTGATCAACAAGAGGGTATTAACTCAAAAATTTTTATTTTTTCACTTTTTGGAAAAAAATCGACAGGCAATATTCATATCTATCCGCTGTAAAAATATCGTGCTGTTTTGTCTACTTCATAAATATGCCTTTAATGTTAGATTTAAAATTGTTTTGCTTTTACTGAACATTTTGAGTTAAAGTTGATATATAAATTTATGTATACCCAATAAAAATTTTTCTTGTTTTGCGAAGTATTCCAAATAGTTATTTTTAAAAAGTAAGCGCACTTTTTTTCGCTACGCAATAAGACATACAGAGCACTGTTGGGAACCGACAATTGTTTAATTGTACCGTCTCAATGGCAAAATTGTACCAAATTGACATAAATTGTGCCAACATTTTGCTATTAAAAAAAAAGCATACATAGTAATTCATAACACTTTTTTATCCAAGAAAAATAAAAACAAAACAAGTAAAAAATAATAGTCGGTCAAGCCCGTTAAGATTCATGTGAAAGTTCTTATGCCGAATATTATTTTGATATCTTCATCTATATGATATTTGTTTGCCCTTAAGTGATTTTAGGAAGGGCTTTCATGTGGGACCTATAGTTTATTTTGGGCCTATCAGCACAACATTTTTCATGGCATAGTTGCTATCGTAAAAGTTATTGTAGCCAATTTGTATGCCAATACCCACATTTATATGAAAGTTATGGCATTAAAAGCTATTTCTGGGAGTAGTATTTGTAGGGGAGCTATCGTCAAATATTGACCGATTCCAATAAAAATTTTTGAAAATTATTTAGGTTGCAATACAATAAGTTTGGCCCAAATTAAATCTAAATACCAATATAGTAAGATTGTTTATAGGCACACACACTATGAACTGATTCTCACCATCTTCAGTAGGCTTCGTCCCAATGAATTGAAACCAATGTGAAAAATGTCATCAAATTACCTTAAAAATTGCGACCTGTATTAAGCGCACAAGGATACATGGACAGACAACCAGCCAGCATGACCGAGGCACAGTTTAAATCGACTCAGAAAGTGAAATTGAGTCGATCGGTACACTAAAAGGTGGTTCTAGGGCCAATATTTTTTAGTGCTACACATATCACCGCAAACGCATAATAACTAGGGATGTAAAGATACGCCTTTTTGCCGATACGTTACAGATACTCAAAAAGAAATGTCGCCGATACCGATACGAATATTATATTTATATTCAAGATAAAATTAACAAATCTCAAGTAGAGTAATTTCTTTATTATACAAAATTACAGAGTAAGAGATTGTTAATATTTACAAACAGCGTAAAAGATAATATGTATTCAAAATTAATATTCATAAGATTTTTGTTTAAAAAACAAAGTATTATCAACTTTTGCGGAGATAATTTCGCAACTCCGATTCCTGCAATAAATAATCGTCTCTCAGATGTGACTGAAGTCATTAGACAACTTAACCACAGCGTAGGATGGACAGAGGATCATTCTCCAAATTTTCTTTTAAGATTTTAGCAAAAGCTCCAAAGGTTAGTTCTTGTAGAACTATCAGAATTTTAACTAGTGGTGACCGCATCATCAACACTTTCGGAATGTAGTCATGTTTAGTAGCTCAATAAGACGTTTTTTCGATCTATTGTCTTTGAAATTTTCTAGCTTTGTGTAGAAGGTAGAGAATTGTAGATAAACAATAGACTTCATTATTCTCTAAACACTTACATTTTTCATTCAGAGCTAAAGCTACGTAAATCACAAATTTTTAGGAATCTGAACTATTCTGCATCTCAGTTTATTAATTTATCGTATTTTCTAATAATGTTCGAAGACTCTTAACTAACGAAATAGCGTCAAAAAATGTAGCAAATGCTTTAATTATGAATTTTGTGGTCTCTTTGAAGTTGCCCAAAATTTTTAGCGAACTTATTTTTTAATCCAAATTTAGATATTTTTAATTAGGCTTAAGTTCATTGAATTTAATTTTCATTAAATTATTTTTATGAAGACAGGAATTTTTACAACATGAAATCAATTAAAATTTTTTTATTGATAATTTTTCATTCTTGACTGCGCTGAGATTTGAACCCAGGCGTTCACGGACAGGTTGCCCAGACTAGTTTCGATTGTAACCACACAATCTCGTCAGTGGGGTTTGCCGTTTTACTCACTCGGCTATTGAGGCCGGGCGACGTCAATAGTCAAACATCAATCCTTAAACCAAATGGTATTTCACATTGGTAGATCGAAATTTGCTTTTTTGAATGAATGATTATCTATTTTAATTGATTTACATGTTCTTCCTAACTTCTGTTTTTTCGTACTTTTTGTCAAGAATTCTTCTTGAAATCCAAAGTACATTTTTGTTTTTTTATTTTGATGTTTTTGTCTTTCTTTTTTCTTGTTGACCTTTTTCAGCACAACTTGAAGGACAAATGTAAACATAGCTCGTGCCTTAGCTGTTAACAATAATTAGTATTGTGGTTATTTTATTGAACTGTTAATGGTTTTTAATCCAAATTTAGATATTCTTAATTAGAATTAAAAATATCTAAATTTTGGATTAAAAACCATTAACAGTTCAATAGAACTTATTTTTATTTTCACAAAAATCATTAAATATTAGCATAAAATTCTTAGAACGTACAACTACATACAAGATTTATCAATGAGAGAACGTTTTACCATTATAATGCAAAGCAAAACGGATGTTGCTGCAGGTACACACCAAGCGAGCAATGCGTTTATGTCCAAAAATACGTAGTGTAAAAATGATTTAACAAGTTACACAGGAATTGCGTAAAGTGCATATAGGTATCGAAAACATGAAGTAGGATTACTAATTTAGGATTTATACTTTAGCATGCGTCTCGAAAGAAGAAAAAACGGGTGGTGTGGACTGACCTCAAGCTTAATAATTAAAAGAAACAATTTATTATTCTGTTTGATGTTTTGCTATTAGTAGTTATCAGGGTAGGAAAAAATTCTACTCGCGAGCACAATTCGAGTCAACTCTCTCATTTTAAAATTTGTGCTCGCGAGTTTTATTTTTAAACTCGCGAGCACAAATTTTTTACGAGTCATAAGGTTTTTGTGCTCGACTCGTAAGCAGATAACAACTCGTTTTAAAATTTGTGCTTACGAGTTTTATTTTTCAACTCGTAAGTACAAATTTTATGCGAGCAGAAAACGAGCGCATACGAGTTGAAATCGAGCAACTCGTTTAAAAAAATTAATGTTTGCTTGTGCGAAGTAAAAATATACATACATATGAATTTTTAGAAACGAAGGGCAGGCAAATGTGTAGGAAGGGGTTATAAAAACATATGCACACATATGAATGCTGGGCATAACCATGTTGATAAGAATGTATGTGTGTTTGTATGTATAAATGTTTTCTTGTTTAAAAATATGTAAACCTGCAAAATGTCTAATGATGTGTAATAAAATGTATGCGTTCTTAAATGACTTAAATAAAAGTGTTTGAGATTGGTAACATATTATTTTCATAAAAGCTGCCTTTAATAATTATGAATTAAATAAACATTTGTCAATCGATTTTCATGGTTTATGGCTCATTTTATTCGCAATATATCTTTCTGATAAATAATAAAAAAATTGTTCTAAATTTGTTAACAAATTTTTGAAAACAAAAAATAGTACTAATTTTCAGAGTTCCGAAACGCTCGCTCATTCTTCATTCATGAGCGAGCGTGAAAATTTAAAAAATTTTCTGGAAATTCATCCTCATGAGGGTGAGGAAAAAAACTATTTTGATTTTCCTCGCTCATGAGGAGTGAGCAAAAACAAAAAATTCATATGTGATTTTACAGATATGAAAAATTTGAAAAAATTCACGTTAACATTCTTCACAAGGAAAAAAAAGCGATTTTCCCAACGATTTCCAGCGGGAAAATCAAGTAGTAAAGAGGCCTTATAGAAGGCCTTTTTGCAGACATAAGATCTCCCAGCCGCATTCCAACTTTATTACCAACACCTTGCACTTTTGCATATATGTTAAACTCTTCTGGAAGGGGTTCTAAAAAGATTTAAGAATAAAGCTTTATCCAAGTTTAATTGTTGTGGCTAATAATACGAAGTGAGTAAATTAATAACTAAACTTGCAACACGTTCTAACATAACTATTAATAAAACAATTGCGACAGGCCTTATCTTAGAATAGAAAATTTGAATTTGTAAAATATTAAATAAAAACCTTTCTAAAAGACCTTTTCAAAAAAGGCAGAGTGGAATAAGTAAAAGATTACTAAAAATTCAATTGTAAACATTCTTAAAGGCCTAAAAAGTGATTCGCTTGCAATTTTCCCCGCCGGGCAGCACGTTTAGTCTGTGTGTATTTTTTTTGTAAAATTATTTCTTGACTGGTGAACCAAAATGTGTGTGTTGTTTTTTATTTTTGTAGGCAAATATTATTGAAAAAAAAATTAAGAGAACTGCACATATCGTCATCTTAAATGCAGAATATTGTAACATCAAATTTCATAAGTTTACATGAGAAGCAAAAAACGTTGTAAAATGGAAATTATATGAGATATTAGAGTAATATTAAATATTTAGAATAAAAATGCGATAACCAGTTTTTTTTTTTTGATAAAAAAATGTTATTTTTACTGTAATTTATTTAGTTATGTGTGTTACGTTATTTTAATTTGTAATTCTCTATAATATAATATTAAGTTAAACAATCATTTAAAACATTAAATAATTAAATATTTCTGTTAAGTTACAGGTATAATAGAATATAAAGATAATGCACATGGTTATAAATGCAATACTGCGTTTAAACAATAAATTTAAATATGGTTAATTGCACATATAAAAATGATAATAACACAATTAATATGCAGCATCATTAGGAATGCGTTGACATGGTGAAATAAGTTTGCTTTTCTGATGCAGTGCAGGCAGTACTGCATTTGAGAACGTAGAGATGTTATATTATTGGAGATATTATTATGACATATTATTTATAGTTTTTTATTTCTAATTAGAAGTGAATTGTGGGCTAGACTTTCTTCTTAGCCGCTGAGTATTGTTCAAAAAAGAAATAAAGAAAACACGCTTGGTTTTTTTCAAATTAAATTGCAACAAATTTATTGGCTTCTTGCCTGATTAAGGTTACAAAAAGAAGTGAGCCACTACCGTCATATATATATAAAAAAAACCAAAAAGAAATCAAAAAAACTAGCGAGTGTTCTACACTCAACAAAATGAATTACAAAATAAAAAAAATGATAATAAAAGTGTTGCCAAAAAGTTCAAATTAAAAAGAAACAACATTAACAATAATAAAAATTCAAATTAGATAAAAATAGTAAAAAGAAAAAAAGTTGATTATAAAACTCGCCTTAACATGAATTAAACTAATAAAAAGTACTTCATTAAATTTAAATTAATTTTAAAAATCCAACTTTTCCATTATAACTAACGTGTATTTTGATGTCCTTATAATGAATTTTCTCAATTGAATTTTTCTTTACAATAAACAAGTTTTGTAAAAAATTTGACTCATATACATATATGCATATTTGTCTCCATATAAGAAATTATTTCGAAAAAACTTCTGCAAGAAGTAAATTTTAATTAGTTAATTTCTGAAATATTTAAATAAGAAGAATGAAAGAGTTTTTCAATTAAAAGTAGTATTGATAGCAGCCCCCGTATTCAGTGAAAGAAAATGTTGTATAAAGAAGCACTTATCCTAAAAAAAATACTATTAGTATTTAATAAAGCCGTAAAAGGATTAACGCAAAATTTAGCTAAACAATTTATATTCCAGCACTTTATAAGAAATGCTATTATTCTAAAGGTGTAGAAGCCAAGTAATTTATTATTTAACACAAAAGGCCTTATAACAGTCTTTTTGACGATATTGATGAAGGACGACTTGGAAGAATGCAATCCTAACAAAAATACCAGATTATTTTAAATAAACGTGGAAAAAATATTTCTATTGTATTATAAACATTCTATATTAATAATGAAGATATATTCTGATCTAATAGCAACAGATTCATTATAGGGAAATTCGACTGTATAAAAATTTATTAAAAAGTATATACATATGTACATATATTAACTCATTTTGGAAACGAAACAAGTGATGGAAAAATCATATCATAAAAATAATGACAGTCTGCTGGAAGCAAAAAACTAAGGACCTGCAGATGGTACTATTTATTCTTGGAAATTCTTAGCATATGGAAGTGCAATGGGTTAAGCTGTGAAATTTCGAACAGTCCAATGTAGAAGAAGCTGATAGTCATACTTAATATAGGTTTTGCAATAAGCCATTTTTGATTTTGTTAATAGCTTGGATATTTTTTAAGGTGGAAGCTTAAAAATTTTTTTAAATATTTAACCTGAATCGTAATCAATAAAAAAAAGTCTATTTCAAAATGTTCAATGATACATTGCTTTGCATTTTAGCAAACGATATTTATACTGTTGTAAAAAATTCTTTGATGCTTTAAAAAGGGTCGGTCCTTTTCTTAAGCAGACATAAAGGCAAAACTGATTGAAAAAAAACTCCATGAGCAAGTATAGAAACCTGGGCGCTGTTTCTCAAAACTACAAATTACAAATCTACAAGTACAATACATTTGAAAAAAAACCAAAGTTGTAAAATTGTTGCTTTTTAACGTAAATGAAGTGATTTTATGGTCCCATGCAGTTTTATTATAGGGAAGTTCGATTGTACCTGCTGTCACATTTGCTTTTACACATAATTTTTAGCAAAACAAGCCTTTTTTACTTTAATTTCAATTATTTGTTACCTACTTAAGAAAAATGTTATCAACGAACAACCGTTTTGGTTGGTAAAACCAAAACTGTATTACAACAACAACACGCATTGAGTACTTGGAATTTTTTTTTCAATGAGTTTTGCCTTTATGTCTGCTTAAGAAAAGGACCGACCCTTTTTAAAGCATCAAAGAATTTTTTACAACAGTATAAATATCGTTTGCTAAAATGCAAAGCAATGTATCATTGAACATTTTGAAATAGACTTTTTTTTATTGATTACGATTCAGGTTAAATATTTAAAAAAAATGAAACTTCCACTTTAAAAAATATCCAAGCTATTAACAAAATCAAAAATGGCTTATCATTAAGTAAATAATTTCCTTAAAAAACATAATGAATAATCTTAATTAAAAAAAAATAAACAGAGTATTTGATATATTTTTACGAACACATTCATTTTTTTTACGTCAAAAATGGGTATTCTGTTTCATACTCTGAACGTGTTAGTGGAATAAGTGATCAAACTGCACATTATTGCATAAGCAAAAAGAAAAACAGTGCTGTAAAATTAATATAAACCGAATCCATATATATATATATGTATTGAAAAACCTATATTAAGTATGACTATTAGCTTCTTCTACATTGGACTGTTCGAAATTTCACAGCTTAACCCATTGCACTTCCATACGCTATGAATTTCCAAGAATAAATAGTACCATCTGCAGGTCCTTAGTTTTTTGCTTCTAGCAGACTGCCATTATTTTTATGATATGATTTTTCCATCATTTATTTCGTTTTCCAACCTTATGAGTTTATATATGTACATATATAGTTTTTAATAAATGTTAATACAGTCGAATTTCCCTATAATGAATCTGTTGCTATTAGATCAGAATATATCTTCATTATTAATATAGAAAGTTTATAATACAATAGAAATATTTTTTCGACGTTTATTTAAAATAATATGGTATTTTTTGTTAGGATTGCATTCTTCCAAGTCGTCCTTCATCAATATCCTCAAAAAGACTGTTATAAAGCCTTTGGTTTTAAATAATAAATTACTTGTCTTCTACATCTTTAGAATAATAGCATTTCTTATAAAGTGCTGGAATATAAATTGTTTAGCTAAATTTTGTGTTAATCCTTTTACGGCTTTATTAAATACTAATATTATTTTCTTAGGATAAGTGCTTCTTTATACAACATTTTCTTTCACTGAATACGCGGGCTGCTATCAATACTACTTTTAATTGAAAAACTCTTTCATTCTTCTTAATTTAATTTTTCAGAAATTAACTAATTAAAATTTACTTCTTGCAGAAGTTTTTTCGAAATAATTTCTTATATGGAGACAAATATGCATATATGTATATGAGTCAAATTTTTTACAAAACTTGTTTATTGTAAAGAAAAATTCCATTGAGAAAATTCATTATAAAGAGATCACAATACACGTAAGTTATAATGAAAAAGTTGGATTTCTAAAATCAATTTATATTTAAATTTAATGAAGTACATTTAGTTTAATCCACTTCTAATTAGAAATAAAAAACTATAAATAATATGTCATAATTATATCTCTAATAATATAACATCTCTACGTTCTCAAGTGCAGTTAGGGTTGCTAGTTTTTATATCAGAGAAATCAGTACATAAGAGAAAAAAATCAGTACAATTGAATAAAAAACAGTACATTTACTTTTTTAATATAAAATTGCATATTAATAACATAAAAAGTTATAATCTTTTTTAAAACAAAACTTGAATTCATTCTATAATTTGAACAGTGACAAAATTTAATTAATAAAACCGAATTTTTTCCAAACAATAACTCAATTCCGTATATATTTTTAAGCGGGAATACAAAGTGAATAATAAAAAAATCTAAAACACAAGTTACGGTCACACCTAGCAAATATTTGAGGAAAAAAACTTGACTAACATGTGAACTAAAATTGTATTTCCTTTATTCTATTATATTTTTTGAATATAGGTCACATAAAATTAAAGAAAAATAACATAAAAGTATTTCTTTGCTATATCTACCAGCATAAATAATTTCATTTTGCAATTAAAAGGTCATGCTGAATGTCGAGAACAGCTTCAAAAGAGTTTTGAGCCAATTTTACTTAGAACTCTTCTATAAAAAACTAAAATTTAAATTTTCTCTAAAATTAATTATTTGACATTGGCCTTTTTAGCACAAAGCTTTAGATATAAGGACAACAATGTTAAAAAACAAATTTAACACTTGAAATAACGAAGCTTGTTATGTATTTATCTTAAAAATAATTTTAAAGTGATTTACAACTAATAACCTTTAATAATTTTAATTATTGCAAAGGGCACAATCGTTTTTTAGACGATCTTATACTATAGATTTTTATAAATAATATATTTTCATATTTATGGCCTTTCCACAATTTATTTCCTGTCATCAAGAAATTGTAAAACTCATTACAACAACAACCAAAGTTTGTCTTTATCTGCAACTCACTTTCTAGGTTTTATATTAGGAGCCCGTTTCTTTCTTTTCTCCGCTTTTAAAACTAAAGATTCGTTCTGTAAAATCGTTTGAATGTGGAATGAAAGAAATAAAATTACACATTTCCTCAAATTCGTAAACGCACCACCGTTTAAAAACACTTTCCATTTTTCTTCTACTGTCATCTTTTTTCGTACTGACGCGGCAAAAATCTTTATTGTTATGAACCCATCGATAAGAACATCTATATTAATATTTGTATCGCAATTTGACAACATGACAAACTATATACTGAGCCCAGTTAATATATAATAGCAGTACAAAAACAGTAGATTAATGACAGAATCAGTACATTTGCGTACTGATTTGTAATGCATAAATCAGTACTTTAAACAAAAAACAGTATATGTACTGCAGTACTGCCTGCACTGCATCAGAAAAGCTAACTTATTTCACCATGTCAACGCAATCCTAATGATGCTGCATATTAATTGTGTTATTATCATTTTTATATGTGCAATTAACCATATTTAAATTTATTGTTTAAACGCAGTATTGCATTTATAACCATGTGCATTATCTTTATATTCTATTATACCTGTAACTTAACAGAAATATTTAATTATTTAATGTTTTAAATGATTGTTTAACTTAATACTATCATACTTTCGTTGATGATTCGTCGTTTTGCTTCAGAGAATTACAAATTAAAATAACGTAACACACATAACTAAATAAATAACAGTAAAAATAATATTTTTTTATCAATAAAAAACTGGTAATCGCATTTTTATTCTAAATATTTAATATAACTCTAATATCTCATATAATTTCCATTTTACAACGTTTTTTGCTTCTTCTGAAAACTGTGATGTTATATTATTCTGCATTTAAGATGACGATATGTGCAGTTCTTTTAGTTTTTTTTTTTTTAAATAATATTTGCCTACAAAAAATTCAACACACACTTTGGCTCGTTGCCTTAAACAAAAACAAAATACACACAAAGACATTTCGTGCTGTAGTCATGCAAACTGTCGAGCAACAACAACATTACTGGTGAGGAGCGTTAAGAAAATTTTTTGTTTCCTCATTTTTCATGACTGAGGAAAGGCAAAAATTTATTTTTCCTCACGCTCATGAATGAATTGGCAAAAAAATTCACAATTCATTCATGGTTGTGAAAAAAATTACACGTTTTAAATTCCTCATTCATGAAAAAATTCATGAATGGTTAAATATGAGCGATCATATATGAATTTTTCGGAACTCTGCTAATTTTGCTTGGAAAAAAAGTTTATCGCCACTAATTTCTGAAAATGTCCGACACAGTGGAAAATATAAAAAATGTTATTCGTTTGACTTAAAGAAAATATTATTAATAATCATTTGTTGGTGTTTTTATAAAAATCGGCCCTTATTTCGGGCGGAATATTAGCCAAGCCCATAAAAAAATTTGAAATTGCAAACGGATTTAAATTAACCGCTTCAAAATCTTTATATTTTATATGTTTTTGAAGACCAGTGTTATAAATGAATTAAGAGTTTTTTAGGGTAGCAAAAGCCATCACATAATTGTCTTGTGACAACCAAAGAATCAAATATAGAAAACATCAGCAGGTAGTAAACATTCACGACTATTTATAGAAAATGTGATCATTGATATGTTTGTTTGATCCCTAGTGAGTGGTTAAATGGGAAAGGGTTGTAAAAGTAATGTTTATACTCAAAAAAATGCACACAAGTGAATGATGCTCATAAACAGGTAGATAAGTGTGTTTTAAAATATATGTGCAATACGTATAAATGTTAAATTTTGAATGAAGTGTAATAAAATGTATGCGGTCATTAGTGACTTACATAGAAGTGTTTACGATTCATAGGAAATTAATGAACGGCTTGTTTTTGTATTAAGAATGTTTATTTGCGAATTTACATGGAAACACCTTACGAAATTTTTTATTTTTATTACAAAAAAGGCAGTAAAGGTTTTTTATGTGCACGGCCCTACACTCCTCACAGAATTAAAGAACCCAATATGAGATTTTATGGCTGCAATAGCCACCACATATGGCGATTTCTTTTCTGAGAAATCGCCAATAATTGTCTTGTGCCAACCAAATTAGTTGACTTTTATAGAAAATAGCAGCAGGTAGTTAACAATAACGACTATATAAAATAAAATGAAATGTGTTCATTGATCTGTAGTGAGTGTTTAAACATCTGTGCAATGGGTCGCAAAAATTTATTTGAATTTGAAAAATATGTTTCAATCGACGAACAAAATAATATATCAAAATGCATTTAATCCAACAAATAGCAATTACTCACGATACCAGTGAGGAATTGCTATAAACCTAACTTTATTCACATTAATAAAAATAATTCCTAGTTTCCTCTTTTTTAAACATTTTAATGTAAACTTTTTCAGTATTAACACAATTATTAGTATACTAACTACTTTTAGTTTTATTGTTATGGAGTCTTAAAAAAAATGTTATGCACTGTATAAAATATATTTATGTATTTTTACTTATTTAATAATAAAGATCACAATGAATAAAAAAAAGTTTTTGCCTTTTTAGTCTTTATTTAAAAATACCAATTTAGCTTATTTTTTATTCAGCTCTTGGCAACACTGATAGTAACAAACCTTTATTTTCAATACTATGTTAGTAAATATTCCCAAATTTAAAACTAAAAACTGTTTCTCCATAGTATTTTTATATTTTCGAAACGTATAACATGATTGCATTCTTTTAAACGAATCCTTTCCTTTGCTTATTTCTTCTTCATGGTTAGTTATACTTGTCACAACGTAATATTTGCTGTATCAATAAATACCTTTTCCCACCTTACTTCTGATCCATTTGCTAATGCTGTTCTGTGTTTCGATGAAATATTCATACATACACACATTTATCCACACATACAAACAAATAAACAGGAAAAAGATATTTTTAATTAAAAAAAATTCATACGCAAAAATAAAACTCGCGAACAATTCTTTTTAGCTCGACTCGCGAGTTGAGTTTTATTTTTGACTCTTAAAATTTGAATTCTTTTCGCGAGCAATATTTTTCAACTCGCAAAAACTCGCGAGCAGTAAAGAATAACTCTTTTCAATGTAGAAAATAAAACTCGCTCGAATTGGACTCGCTCGCGAGCGAGTTTAATTCGAGCACTCTCCGTACTCTGGTAGTTATGCAAAAAATGAGCATTGAATATTAAATTTTTGCTCAAAAAAACTATCGGCGTATCGATAGTAAATATCGCCGATACCAATATATCGGTATCGGTATTCGTTACCTCCCTAATAATAACTTCCCCGCTATTGTGTTTTGGGTATACAAAATAAAGAAGAAGCAACAATTTCTATATCTCCCATTTTTGTCACAGGCAGACAAAAGTGTAGACAGTGTCACCAAAACAATCGACAAAATTGGCGATTTGGAGACGTTTTATCCCAGGCTTCCTACAAGGATACGATTACATATACTTATGTATGTATGTCCTTAATACGCTAGTACATCATGAACACAAATTAACATTAATGCAATTTTTGGAAGCTCTGGTCAGGGCTTGAGATATGTTATTAAAAATTGTAATATAAAAAAGAAAAGTGAGTTAATCCACCTCCAGGAAATGATAAAACTTCATGGGTACTTTTCTTAATTGTACCACAGAAAAATTGTATTGAATTGTACCAGTGTACCAGTTGAGTTTCGATTGCACCAAATTTGGTACAATTGTACCATAAATCCCATCAGTGATACAGAGATACAGATGAATTGCGCCAGTGTACCAGTAGAGTTTCGATTGCACTAAATTTGGTACAATTTTATCACAAATCCCATCAGTGATGCATAAAAAATTATATAAAAAAATAACATTTAAAAATAAACAGCATTCCCCTACTACGAAGCTGGCTTGTAAGGGAGCTTATTAAAGAATAACGGTAATAACAAGAAATTCAGTGCATAAAGCTGATCGTTAAATTCACCAGCTGCGTTGAAAGCTCCATGTTTTATTGGGTATTTATATATATAAAAATGGACCTACGGTTTTCGCTATATTCACGGTATTCTCGTAATTTTTTTTTATTTTTTAAATTATTTTGTAATTTTTATATTATAAATTTGTCTTAATTTTTGTATTTATTCTAAATTTTTATAATTTTTTTATATACATATATATTTATAATTGGTAAAAAAAACTTAAGAAAATACAAAACTTATCTCAAAATATTAAAAAAAATTGTGAAAATCGGATTTGTCAAATTGAAGGTTAAGATATCTCAAAGAGAAAACAAACGTTAAACATTGCTTTTAAAGGTAATTTTTAGGACTTTCAAACTTTATTTTATCAGGTTTTATAAGTAAAGATTAATTAGCGCATATAGCGAAAACAGGGGTTTTTTAAACTTTAAGCAAAGATATAATGGAGAAATTTTTTTAGAAAAGTATACACTTTGGGTATATGGGTTAAAAATTTATTGGCCTATGTAATCTATGATTTAATCGTTTTAATTGAAAATAAAAACTTTCAGAAAAAGTAAATTAACCATTGGTGTATTCGAATAGTACAAAAAAAAAACACTTGTATAAAATTTGCAAGCGCTAGTTCAGATTTTTCTTTCTTCATAAATTAAAAACTTGACTAAAAAATGTTTTTCAAATATTTCTTTTGATTTAAAAAACTGGCCGTCAGAAATTGAAAATTTTAATAATAAAAACTAAATAAAATTATTAATTTTCAAATTCCATTACACGTACCTTGCATCTTCATTTGTACGCATTGCAACAGCAGCTACTTCAAAAATACCGATAAAGAAACACAACATTAATGGACCGAAAATGGCTCCTTGCCATCCAATCCAATACATGCCGCCAGCAATTGCCAAGCCAGTTAAATAAGGATGGCCGCCACTGTGTAACCAGACATGTTTAATTTTCAGTTAAAAAAAACACAACAAAAATTACAAATTTATAATTTTACTTGCCCCTTCATTTCAGCATATATGGCCGCCTCAAAGTAGGGTGGCACAAAGAATTGTAGTAAGAATAGAACCATGCCGGCATATAAACGATCCTGAGCCAACCATATTTCCAATAAAGCTGGTAAAGCACACCAGTAACTTCCTAAAAATGGGGCAGCCGATAAAATGGCAGCCAAGGCAGAGGGTAGAAACACAATGCGTGCCCCAAAAATTGTATGAACCAACCAAGTGAAGAGACCAGTAAAAATTGAACTTTTAAACATGGAAATTAAAACACCGGATATAGAATTTTCTAAGGCTTCAGCGATTTTAGAGCCAGAAGAGGAAACACCTAAATATTTGGTAACTTGCAGAGGAGCATATTTAGCTTGGCTACTCGAAAGTAAATAAAAAAGAGCCGTAAAAAAAACAATCTAAAAATTTAATAAAAAAAATTAAACAAATATTTTAATTTTTTTTTTTTTTTTGAATAAAAAAATTACAAAAAACTTACCATGTCCAATATGAATTCTACACAAGCTTGACCCCCAGATAACACCAACGATAAAATCTCTCCCGTAAATGTCATTATCATCGACAAATTGGTACGTATTATATGCCACAGAGATTCAGCCACTTCCATAATAGTTTGAGTGTTGCTTTTGGCCCAGCCAATGATGCCCTGTTTCGCCACTAAAACTAGCTCTTTAAAATGTCCTTTATTAAAAACACATTGCTTTTTGTTAGCCATGAAAACATGCATGTTAAGAAGACACTTTATTTTATACACGGGACTTGGCTTAAATAAGAGATGAGCGATATTTCTGTACCTGTGATTTAATCACTGTTACTGAAAAATCACGAATTACAGTTGTAACCAAATATGTCAAGTAACAGCTACTTGCTAAGTCGTTCTTTTTTTTTTTTTTTTGTTACACACAAATATACGATATTTCATTGTTTGCGTGGGTAATAAGGTGTTTTGCATGCAATTGCGAATATTGTTGCTACATAATTTTTTTCGTTCTCTCTTCTTGCTTAAGAGTAATTTACACTATTATTCTTTGTACATATTAATACATGTCAAAAACTCAAGTAATATGTAAAAGTGTGATAGTGTGAATGCAATGTTTTATGAAAATGACAAGTATTACGAAAAAATATTTAACATCCCATCCTACTTCACTAATAAAGGCTAGTTTACAATAGGTGTGTTGGAGTACTCTTACAAGAAAATGCAGTACTTTAGTATTTAGTATGTAAACTGGAAAATTAACCTCAAAAAAATTGTTGCACAAAAAAGTACGCGAACGGAAAATTTGTAAAAATTCGTAAATTATAGGAAACAGCTAATGGCAAATAATTGAAGTGTTGAAAAATGTTGACAAGTTAACTAGTTTTTTTTATCGGTGCTCGATTAAATGCTTTTTATAATACGAATATTTGAGGAAAGTACAAATAAATTATTTTATGTAACTTTTGTGTTTGTTTATTTTTTATTTTCTTTTATTTTGATAATTTGTGTCAGGGTTAATTTATTCAAAATACATGAATAATTTTTTTCTATTGATTACACTACGTGACAGTTTTTTGACCAAATGAATCTGATACCTAATCTTTATATAAAATTGTCCGCTGAATCCGAATATAAAGTCAGAATTATCAAAAGTAGAACAGTTGTCGAGATATTCCGAAAATCCGTTATTTTTGTTTTTAAAAAAGATGATGTCACTTAAATGCAAATATTTTCAAAAAAGTTAGACGGATTATGTATGTATTTGGTTTTTATGAAAGACAATAAAATAACTAAAATAACCACGGGTCGCTTGTAAACATTAGTCAAGAAATGACAGAGTTACAGTGGACAAAATTTGAAAATTAATGAAAAATTTTATGATTTTTGCAATTTTGTTCTTTTGAAGTTATTTTTTTTAATCCAAACAAATGAAAAGTTTAATGTTTTATTACATGGGTTTATTTTGATACGAACATTTTGCGCCCAACGAGACTAATTTCTGTGCAAAAATGACAAAGCTACGGAAGATTTAGTGAATTAACCCACTTTTCGCTTTTTATCGAATCAAAAACGCAAAGGAAGTAAAAACGCAGAATTTGAAAAACGAACACTGTAAATATTAGAAACATTGAATTTTGTAAAAAATATCACCAAAAAAAAGCTTATGTTAATAAAAATAATGCGCGAGAAAATATTTCTAAGAATGGAAAAGGGTAAAAAGCTCCATTCATTAAAGATTTTTGGCGATACTGCCTTTTTTGATGACATTGTTTTTATGGACAGCTTACAATGCAAAGTATTTGGTAAACGTTTTCATTTTCTTGTAACGTATAATTCGATCTAACAAGAACAAACTGCATAGTGTAAAACGTGTCTTTATCTGCAAGAACAATCGAACAAGTTTTGTTATGCTTGTGGAGTTTATAGTTTTGCGCAGCCATCACATTTTTCAAGGAAATTACAAAATGCATTTTGGCTGTATTTTAAAGACAATCTGGAAAATATTTCGAAATCTTGGACCCCAAATACTTTATGCAATTCATGCAAAGCTCATTTAACTATGTGGATTAGAGATGAGCGATATTTCTGTACCTGTTATTTAATCACTGTTACTAAAAAATCACTAATCACAGTTGTGACCAAATTTGTCAAGTAACAGGTACTTTCTAAGTCGTTCTTTTTATATTTTGTTACATATACAAATTTATGATATTTCACTGTTTGTGTGGGTAATAGCGTTTTTTGAATGAAATGTCGAATAATATTGCTGTTCCTTTCATTCTATTTTTATCTTATTAGTATTTTTTTAAGCCAAAGTTTATTTGTTCAAGTATGTATGTATATTAAAGGGCTGCATGAATAACTTCATTCATGAACATACTGAAATGTTTATTCAATGAAGTTCGTATTCAAACAAACTTCAGACCACTGAACAAACTGTTGTTTTATTCATGCTACTAGAAAACACATTTTGTTTCATATTGCAAACACAAAGACTTTATTCAATGAAACGACTTTTGTTTTACAGTTTTCACTCTCTCTCATTTTTTTTTATATAAATACTCAATAGCAATGTTGCCACTTTTTATGTAATTTTTTCTTTTTTTGTTGCCTTTACAATAATATATGTAATTTGTTTGTAAAGCGTTTTTTAAATTAAATTAAAATTTTTTCCTAACAACTTTTTTATGTACTTCCAAGCAAAATACATTGCAAAAATGTTTTTTAAAATAGAATGAAATTTTTTTCAAGTTTTAAAATTTACATTAAAAACAATTAATTTACATTGAAAACAAAGTCAAATTTGTATTATTTTTATTATTTTAATATTAATGTACTTCCTTATCTTGTTGATTTTACTCTTCATGGTTATTTTTGTTTTTTTTTTATTTTTCCTAATGTTTTTCATTTCTTTCAACTGGCAATACTGACTTTTAAATAAATGTGTTATTTCATGAACTTATTCGACATTTATTCATTTCGTGTGTTTGTTGCTTTCATTTCGTAGTTATTCATTGTACTGAATACAAACGAAGCAAATACAAAATTATAATGAAATTTTCCTGAACATCATTATTAAGTTTCATGCAGATGTTTAATGTATATGCAAGTAAACAGATTTGAAAGCTCTTACAATTTGTTGTTGTTTCTTTACAACAGAGCCCGGCAACACATGCATGCAGACTTTTTGTTTTTTGTGAGAGAATAATAACTCTCCCTCTCAGAAGCACTTAAAGAAATTTTTGTGTTATTTTGTTATTGTTAAAATCAATCTGGCTGTTAATCTAAAAACTCAAAACATAAGCGTATGTTTTATATAAAATAGAAAGCAAAAAAATCATTAAAATTAAATAAATCATATTCTTCAAGAAAAATAAAAAAAAACTATAATTTCGTTAAAACATGTTAATCTATTGAAACAAAAATAAATTCAGAAAATAAATACTTTCGTTCATAAAACTTTAACGATTCTTCAAGAAAAATAATTAAAAAACTATAATTTCATAAAAACGTGTTAATCTATTAAAACAAAAATAAATTCAGAAATTAATTACTTTCATAAAACTTAAACGATTCTTCAAGAAAAATAAAAAAAAAAACTATAATATCATAAAAACGTGTTAATCTATTAAAACAAAAATAAATTCAGAAAATAAATACTTTCGTTCATAAAACTTTAACGATTCTTCAAGAAAAACAAAAAAAAAAACTATAATTTCATAAAATCGTGTTAATCTATTTAAACAAAAATAAATTCAGAAATTAATTACTTTCATAAAACTTAAACGATTTTTCAGGAAAAATTGAATGGAAAACAACCATTAAATTTAATTTATTTTGTTAAAAACTAATTTTCATTATTTGTAATAACATTTTCAAAAACTTCATCTATATCGATTTCATATGGGCAACATTTATTGCGAAGAAGATCCTCTAAATGTCCATCTGTTAAACTATTTCTAAGTTTAGTTTTAATTAGCTTTAAAATTGAAAACGAGGACTCGCATATATATGTTGACTCGAACATAGAGTATAATTTAAAAATTTCATTTTTAGTTGTTAAGTATATCTCTTCGTTTAAATTTTTCCAGAATTCCACCCCAGCCGTCAACGGTATATTTAAATCCGAACGCATTTCAAAAGTTCTTCTCTGATGTCATTACCCTGTTTATTGACATCACATGTTAAAGGATTGCTATGCAGTTCTAATAAACACTCAATTTTAGAAAAATCCGAAAAACGATTGTTACAATTATCTAATATGCCTTGAAGTAAACTAATATATTCGTCAAGTCTATAATTATTAGAAAATTCATCATATATTTCATTTGTTCTTTTAAAACAAATTAAATTTTTATTTTTAAGATTTGTAATCAGAGTTTGAACTTTTGTTATAAACTGTTTTACAGAGAAATGTAAAGAAAACACAGTTTTATTTCTTCCTTGCAATTGAAGATTTAACTGATTAATTTATCTATTAAATCTATTAAAAACGCAAAATCTAATACAAACATGTTATCTCTTAAATATCTTAGTAATTCATTCGATGGATTATTTTCAAAAAATAACATCACCTCTTTCCGAAGACTGAATAACCTTTCCAAGCAACGTCCTTTACTGAGCCATCTCACTTCTGTAAACATTAATACGTCGCCATATTCAGTATTCATTTCATCCAAAAACGATTTAAATTTTCTGTGGCTCAAAGCATTGTGGCCACCACGTATTTTATTTATTATTTTTGTTACAATTTGCATTGTATGCATCATATTCACGCTTTTTGTAAATAATGCCTGTTGATGGATTACACAATGGAAAATATAAATGTTAAAGTCGTTTCTTAAAAGGTAACCCACAAGACCCTCGTTTTTCCCAACCATGAATTTTGCACTATCGGTGCATATAGAACAAAATTTGCTTTTATCGGCAAAAGAAAAAATTTCGTCATATTACCCTAAAAAGAGTTTCTCTCTTTACATTACCATGTAATGCAAACAAACGTTAACATTTCCTCATGCACTTCAAAGTGATTATTGCAAGTTTTTACGCATATTATTAACTGCGCTATGTCGTTAATGTCAGTGCATTCATCTAAACAAATAGAAAAATATTTGCAATTAAGAATTTTTTTTTTTTTTTATATTTGTGTAGATAAATGCACTGATATCTTCTGTTCGTCGCGTTATGGTCCGAGGTGAAAAGGGACTACAACTAATTAAATTTCGAATTTGTTCAGTATTTTCTCCAAAGCATTTTAATATGTACATCGTTGCACAATTCTTTGAAAAATTGCCCATCTTCGAAAGGACGGCAATGTTTTGCCAGACCTGCAGCAACGACATATGATGCTTTTCTTCTGCATCGCTCATGGACATTTTCAACTTTTGAGTTCTCAAAATCAAGAATCATTTTTTCGTAAAAAGGTTTTTTTAATTTTAAAATAAGGCATTTTCTTTCGTCATGAGAAATATTTTCATATTTATTATGACATGAATTAAAATGTCTATCTAAATTAAATTTTGCTGTTCGTGATAACGTACAATTACATATCAAGCATTCGGGCTTGCCAAAAAAAAATTTCGGCAAACAAGAAATCAAATTCCCATTCTGTCTTGAACATTTCTCGCAGTGTTATTCTTAAGCAAGCGTCAACAGAACCTTCTTTTTTGAATGTTCGTACGAGAATAAATGATTTTGTTTGTTTTTTACAAAGTGAGAGCGAATGTTATTGTGAGAAAAAAAAGCACGGTGTAGTACTTTTTCCGGGCTCTGCTTTACAAAGAACTTACAAAAGCTCTTGCGAAAGCTCGCGCATTGTACATATAGCTTGGCCGCAAATGCTATAAAAGAACAGAAAACTCATAAAACGTGATCACAATAACAGTTTAAAGGAGCAGTGATTTTTAAATCACGTTCACTAATCGCGATGATCTTTAAAAATCACGGGTTCGCTCATCTCTAATGTGGATGTCGGGCGCAAAGTTAGTATGCATTTCTTAGTTTTATGTTTAAAAAATTTTCTTTCAGAATCTTATGTTAATTTCCTATACCGCAGTCGGTATATGCCATTTGATTATTCTGCAATTTGGCTTAAACCTACGACCTACGACGTCGACTGTTATTTATTGCTTAGCTAAGGTAAAGCAAAATGGACGTCATAGGTCTGTTCAATATGCAGATGTAAACTCATTCACAAAACCAACTCCTCATATGCCGAGGCGATGTTGGGCGACTATTATTGGTTGCTTGTGCGAGAGACAGAAAATAATCACAATAAGCAACCATTCAACAGTTTTAAGCCATTTTTAATATTAATTGTTACTACCATTAGCTTTGTATATTTACTGTTCTGTTTTTTTTTTTTTTTTATTTGATAAAAATCGAAAAGTGGAATAATTCAAATAATCTACTGTAACTTTGCCATTTTTGCACCGATCTAGATCCTATGGGACAAAAAATGTTTGTATTGAAATAAGCTAACGTAATAAGTGATAACACTGAAAATTTGTTCTCATTTACTGCATTTTGTGTACTCGAACGCAATTTCGTAAAATGCAGTAAAGTGCAGTAAAAAAACAGTAAAAACTTTCGAGTTCTCGAACGCACCTACTATTAGCTGAGAGCGTAAAGTGACAGTTCTTAATTGAGTACTTACAAATTTTTACTGCAGAAATTTTTTTTTTTTTTTTTTTTTTTTGGCTTTCCTTAAAAACTAATTTTTTGGCTGACTATTAAAGTCATATTGCCAGGGTATCCCACGAATTTTTGGAGCTTGAACCACAAGACCTCGTTCGACCTAAACCATCGTATAGGAAGGCGAGAGCTCCCAGAATCCACTCCAGAGTATTATTGGTCTCCACCAGTGAACGTCTGAGTTTTTTATGGTTCTCCACCAGTCACTTTGAGTTATTATTGGTTCTCCACCAGAAAACAAGTTAAAAATTTGAGGTTACAAACGATTGCACAAAGTTAATGCCGACAACCGCAAAAACTGTAACTCGGTACAGTTATACGACGCCACGCCATTAACCAATGCGAGGTGACACCGCAAAACGCACGAAAAGCAGACAAACAAGAACGACCTGATTGCCCTTAAGAAATAATGACAACGAGCGCGAGCTGCTTCTCTACTCAGAGCAGTTTTACGAGTGGAGAAATTTTTTTAGTCAAATTTAGTAAAACACAAAAACATATGTTTCAAAGGTAAACAAACAAAAGTAACAAACAAAAAGCATGCAAATTGTTAAAAAAATGTTTAATAAAAGAAAAGTTGAAATAATAATTAAATAAAAACAAAAAGTGAGTAAATATTAATTAATTAAACTTGTTTGTGAAGCATTTATATGGCTAAATACCAACTTTTGAAATTTTTTTCTATTATGGTAATATTTTGGAGTTGTAAAAGTGTCAAGTATTTGGGTACTGAGAACAGCACTTTTTTTAAAGTGATCAATAGTAAAAAAAGTATTATTGTACTTTTGAATAAATTTAACCGGACACAAATTAGCAAATTCAAATAAAATAAAAAACAAACAAATATGAAAGATTACATAAAATAATTTGTTTATATTTTCCAAATATGTTCGTGTTATAAAAAGGATTTAATCGAGTACCGATAAGAAAACGAGTTAAGTAGTCAAAAGTGTAAATATTTTTCAACACTTCAATTATTTGCCATCAGCTGTTGCCTTTATTTTACGAATTTTTACAAATTTTACGTTCGCGTACTTTTTTGGAAAACAGCTTTTTGTGAGAGAAAATTTTTAAGTTTACTCATTTACTGCATTTTACGGTAAAAGTAGTCAAACGAAACTAATATACATAATTCGCATTAATACATGTCAAAAACTCAAGTACATAATACGTAAAAGTGCGAATTCAATGTGTTATGAAAATGACAACTATTATGAAAGCAAATTTGACATCCCATAGTACGCTTAAGTGGTTTTTTTTTTTTTTTTTTTTTTTTTTTTTTTTTTTTTTTTTTGGTTACATACACAAATTTATGATATTTCATTGGTGGCTATTCTTGAAAACGCGTTGTTTTCATTAAATTTACACTCCTTCGACGAGTTTTTAAGAATAGCCACCATTGTTTGTGTGAGTAATAGCATTTTTGCATGCAATAGCGAATAATGTTGCTATCTTTTTATACCCTACGCCACCACTGTGGTGAATGAGGGTATACTAAGTTTGTCATTCCGTGTGAAACATTTTTATAACACATCTAAGACCCTATAAAGTATATATATTCTGGCTCCTTTCGAAAAACGCAAAAGAAAAGAACAAACTTGGTCTCAAATTGCTTGTAGTTATCCTAAGCAGTTTGGGATTGAAATCCAGCAATCGGTTCAGTAGGATTAGAACTATGAATCAAAATGTGGAACCAACAACCTTAAAAAAATTGATAATTTTGAAACAAAAACTAACATAAATGGCGGAATAATGCACGGAATGACATACAATTTTGCAGGAATTCGCTCTATACGACTGAAAATCTTACTGTTAAATTTCGTGAAGATCGGTCTATAATAGACCATAGGCCCCATATAAATTCTTCTCGCGGAAAACAGTTTAGTACGCCTAAAACCGCCATAAATAACGCTAACATACTAAAATTTGGAACGTCACAGGTTTATAGGACCAGAAATCGCACTGTAAAATTTTTTGAAGATCGGTTCATAATTTACTGTAGGTCGCATATAAACCCTGCTCCCGGAAAACAGCTTAGTATCCCTTAAACCGCAATAAATAACGCTAACATACTAAAATTTGGTACGTCACAGTTTTATAGGACCAGAAATCGCACTGTAAAATTTTTTTGAAGATTGGTCCATAATTTACACTAGGTCCCATATAAACCCTGCTCCCGGAAAACAGTTTAGTACGCCTAAAACCGTCATAAATAACGCTATAATACTTAAATTTGGTACGTCACAGTTTTATAGGACAAGATATCACACTGTAAAATTGTTTGAAGATTGCTCCATAATTTACCCTAGGCCCCATATAAACCCTATTCTTGGAAAACAGTTTATTGCGCCTAAAACCAAATAAAGAACACTTAGGGAAAATAATTAAATTCGCCTTAAACCATCACAGATAATTTATATGGCCAAAAATAATATCATGCAAATTTGTGAAATTTACTGTTAAAGCTAAAACTAATTACACTGCTGTATTGAAATTTATTCTACTTTATTTATTGTATGGATGATTGGTCCATAATTTACCATAGGTCCAATACAAATAACGCTCCTAAAAATTATTTTGGTTCGGCTAAAATTTTTACGAATCATGATATTTTACTCAAGCCAGATCAAAGTTCTAACAAGAAACGCATAAAACTTTCTTATAATCTGTCAATTACTTAATAAAGGTCTAAGCCGCAACCAATTTTAATGCTGATATTCGTTTTTTGAAACTTAGTTAATTATATATATGTATTTATCATATAGAGCCCACTCCTGTCGGTGGAGGGTATCAAAGATTCGGGCACAGCCGAATATAGCACTCTAACTTGTTTGTTCTCTCTTCTTGGTTATAGGTACTTTACACTATCACACAAGTCTTTCGTATTTTGAGAAAAATGCAACTCTTGATAAGAGTTATTGTTTGAAAATTTTCAAATTCAATTAGATAAGGGAAGTATTTTTGTCAAAATACTTAACACTTGTGTGATAGTGTACAACGGCCTTTATTAGTATTTCTTCTTAAAAGCCAAAGTTTATTTGTTCAAGTATATGCAAGCTTACAGATGAAAATTTATGTTGCCTTCGCTCTTTGTCAAACTCCATTTGAGAAACACAAACAAAATATATGGAGTTTGAGCGACAGTAAGAATTTTTTTTTGTAGAGATGCGTACTTGATAAGTATCCCTGGTTAAAAGAACTTTATTTGTAAACATACATGTGTTGGTGCACATTTTGTGTTTTTTCTTAAGTTCGGAATCTATTCACATGATTCGAGTAATAAAAAATTAAAAATATCCTAGAACATATTGTGTAGTTGTTTTATTTTATAACTATGAAAGAACTGGAAACTGATAAATCATGATTACCATCACAGTTTTATGAAACAGCCATTTTTTAATCAAGTTCACTAATCAGGATGTTTTTTAAAAAATCGCGGGATCGCTCATCTCTTTTTTAAATGAATGATGTTTTGGTTTTTTGTGTTGAAATTTACATAGTACGTTATACATTTAACACTTTACACTTATTTAACACACACTTTTTCATTAAGCAAGAAGACTAAATAAACACTTTATACTAATTTTATACTTTATTCAATTTTATGGTGAAATTTTTAGAAATGTTTAATAATCACTTAAATTTAAAATTATAAGCCAAGCTTATATATCTTCTAGACATTTAATGGCAATATTTTTTCGATTTATTTACAAGCCACTTATTTCTATTAAATGTTGCTATTCAAAATCAATAAAATTCGATTCGTAAATGACTGCTCCATAATTAAATTCGAGGTGTTTGTTATTTTAACCTTAAAATGTTTTCTGGTTATTTTTACAAAGTCTAAAGCTAATTTTTTTACAACTTAGTTTTAAAATTTCCAAAAAGACATCCGAAAAATATGGACTTACACTCATAAACTTTGTTACCATAAATGCCCATCATGCAAAACTTATTTGTTGCAAATTTTATAACAGCAGTATTTATTTTTCTGTACGTTTTTTTACGTAATTTAGTTCAGAAATTGCGACTTATTACGGGTAATAATTACATGAAAACTATTTGTGTCTAATATTATGTTGGAATTTTATATGGAAGTTGTTGTTAATTTTGGACCCATCGTTACAACATTTTTTATTAATATTTTTATGATTTAAAAAAGAATTTAAAAAAGAAATTAAAACACATTTTCTAAAGCATATTTACATACATATCTATTTAGGGGGTTAGGTAACTTCATGAACTTGGTCCAGTTTTGCTAAACAATTTCTAAATTTTTTTGAAAGGTTATTGCGTAAATTAGAGTTTTCTTTTCAAATTTAAATTTTGCAGGTTTTCAATCCAAATCGATTTATTCATCTCTAAGTATCTTTAAAATTAGTAAATTTAAGCCAGAGCGGGCTTGGGCAAGAAAATTGTGCTTGCGCTAAATCGCAGGCTTTAGACTTTAAAATTATTTCTCTTTTCTCTCTTTTTCTAACTAAAATTACAAAATCGTCAATCTGTTTTAATCGTAAAACTCTTAGTATGTGTGTTGCCTACCAGTGCTTTATAATATCTAATTTACAATTACATATGTAAATTTGAATTAATATGAATGTAATGAAATATTGTTAGTTTTGAATTGTTGTGTGAATGTTTATTTATAAACATATTTCGCAATGTGAGGCATTAATTAGTGTTAATCAAATAAATAAACAAAAAATTTCAAATAAAAATACCAAGACCCCCAAAAGTTATAAACTATAAAATATAACACCAAATAAAACTTTTTTAACTTACCAGGATTATCGACAATTTCACCAAATGTACTTTTTAAAGCATCTGTTGGCACACGAGGACCATACGAATCTGATTTATTAAAATCTATCCAGTATTGTATCAAGCGATCCCAAACATCTAAAATTTGCTCTTTGAGCTTGGTAGCATGTATGGGATCCGCATCGGTAAGAAAATCATCAATATAGGTTTCAATTTTACGTCGACCATAGTGATGAGCATTGTCTAAAGCATCATCAATAGATGACTGCATGTTGGCTGGTAAAATATCAATTAATTCTGGACGATCTGTTATGGTTTTGTTAATAAGATCCTTGCCCAAATAGGCAACTTCAATGGTTTCCGAATATATGTTAACACAAAAGAAAACTCCCAAGAAAACAATAATAAGTATCATAAGAATAATCATTAAAATTGAGGTAACCAAATCCACTGAAGATTTAAGGGAATTGCGTACGACAGTATTGATCTTGTAATTCAACTCTAAAATACCAGGAAGACATAAAGGTAAAACAGCCGAATGGTGTTCTATAGCCCATGACTAGAAATAAAATCAAAATCGAAATTTTAGCACTAATATTAAATTAAATATTCTAACTTACCTTTATCGTTTCATAAACATGATTTATTTTGGCACTTATAAAATCTGTAAAACCTGAATATTTACCAAAAATAAACAGTAGATGCATAAATATTGGTATGGCGGCTAATATAAACATCCAAACATTTCGATATAAAAATGTTATAAAGCAAGCATAAAACAAAAACTTGAAATATGTATCACTTAAACTCGCATGTTCCTCGATCGCATCATCTTTAACTTCATAGGCCTCGAGAGTTTCTACTGAGTCCATAGTTTCACTAAATGACACATCTTCAATGTCGGAATGTTGATTTATTTGCTTAAAACTCAATGCACTTATAGACTTTTCAAAATCTGTTTTATCCAGAAGTTTTTTTAATTTATCCACTATAGAACTAGATTCTTCGGTATTGCGTAAATGATAAATAATTGAAGTTCCCACATATATCATTATCAAAATAAAAGCGGGTACTTGTAGGGCCCCTAAAAAGCTACATATATAACTAATAACAGCAATCCATAATGACTGACCAGCAATAATAAAACGATTACTATTGGAGGGCTTCCAGAAGAAGTATACGGATGTTAAGTAAACAACAACAATTGCTGCCAGCTGGAATTAAACATTTTTGTGAGTTCAATTATCGTTTTTTTTATTACTTTAAGCCTTACCAAATATAAATTTAAAAATCCAATCATTTGTACAAACAATGAGTGTGAAAATACTATCAAACGCCACACAGCGCACAAGAATCCTTTGGGTGCATACAAAACTAGTAATTTTGTACAAGTAGCAATACCTACGCCTGCAGTTATCACTTGCCAATGTTCTTTTAGCCAATCCACCAAAACTTTACCACAATTTTCGGTCACTTCTAATGGTGCTAAACTTAAAGCTACCAGAACATTTGAATCACGTTCTTCGAGCCTTTCAAACCAACCATTTATTAATTGTGCTAGTTTTCTTTTAAAGGGAAATAATGCTGCACCCATTAAAAATGCCCATAATAATGGCCGCACAAATGGCCCGAGTATAAAACAGACTGCTACGAAAGCTGCTATACCAGCAGCTATTAGAAAATTATACATTGCGGCCTTAAAGCTTTCATGATTCTGTGAACGCATACGCATTAACTTATTGAGAACACTATCGAATGAACGATCTCGTCGAATAGAATCGGAGCGATTCATTTTGACGTTTTTTTAAAAAGTCCAGATTTTCAATTATAATTACGCGGAGAGTAAAGGAAGTATTGTGGATAAACAATGAAAAAAGTTGTTTAACTGCAAAAACAAATGAACTGTGTTATTAAGTTATTTAGTAAATCAAAATATGTAAATATAAATATGGAATTGTTTCAATTTTAATATTCGAAATAATCTTGTAGTTTTTTAAAGAGGCCAAAAAATATTACTGAATAATAACTTTAACAAATAAAAAATGGCAAGATAGAGCTTCAAAACCGTTAATGACACTTTTTATAGTTTCAACATTTGAATCATGGTACAAATTATTAGCGGTTTTCACCCTTTGTATTAAATGTACAACTCTGTTGTATTTATTACGATTTTAAATTACACGCGGTTCAGACGGTGATTTTTTCCATGTTTTTTAAAACATGATTTTTGGTGTTTGTCGGCGAACGGTGTAGAGAAGCAAACGGGGTAGAGAAAAAAACACGTTTTCTGATCTATGAGTCTTTTTATATTTTTCTTTGCTCCCATTCGTAATTTTGTTATGTTGCTTCATTTTATTTCTTATTTCAATGTGTTTACATCTCTTTGCAATACAAAAAATGGAGCGCAATAAAATTGTTTAAAAATCATGTCTTTTTTTAATTTCCTTTTGAAAGTTTCTTCCAAAAACACTACAGATTCAAAGGAAGATTTTTTCCCCATGATTTAAGGGTTGATTTTATTCCCCATTATCGGTAATTCTTCTTTACTTGCTTATTTATAAAATAAACAATCTTAAAGCGCTCCATGTTTTATATTGTAAAGAGATGTTGCCATATTGAAATAAAAAATAAAATGAAGCAACATAACAAAAATACGAATGGGTGCAAAGAAAAATATAAAAAGAGACACATTATTCAGAAAACGTGTTTTTTTTCTCTACCCCGCTTGCTTCTCTACACCGTTTGCCAACAAACACCAAACATCATGTCTTAAAAAACATTGAAAAATTCACCGTCTGAGTCGCGTGTTAACAAAGCGTGAGTTTCTTCTTTTTCGTATGTATTGTAAATTAATAAATCAGCTGATTTTTGCCTTGGTTTTGGTAAATTCACACATTTATTTACTACTGCTTTTTCTGGGATTTTTCAACCACAGCGTAGTATATTTTAGTCTAATACATTTTGTTGTTGCAGTGTTGTAAATGTTAGTACTTTAACTAAAATTATAAAATTAATAAGGCCTACAAGGAACTTTACTATCATGGGTGAATTCCGCTATTTTATTTAATTTTTCCATGATTTGAATCGTATATTTCTTCTAGATTTCCTTATCGTATGTAAGATAATCATGTTAAATTTTATATACATTTGTTACTATCTTTTTTTTTGTTTATTATATTTTTTTTTAATAGCTGCGTTCGAGAACACACAAGTTTTTACTATTTTTTACTGAACTTTACTGCATTTTACTAAATTGCGTTCGCGTACACAAAATACAGTAGATGAGAACACAAATCGAGAGCGTAAAGTGACAGTTCTTGACTGAGTACTTACAAATTTTTACTGCAGAAATTTATGCAGTAAAATTTAGTAAAACAAAAAAACATATGTTTCAAAAGGTAAACAAACAAAAGTAGCAAACAAAAGGCATACAAATTGTGAAAAATTGTTTAAAAAAAGAAAAGTTGAAATAAATCTGAAATAAAAACAAAAATATGAATATATATTAATTAATTAAACTTGTTTGTGAAGAATTTATATGGCTAAATACCAACTTTTGAAACTTTGTTTTGTTATGTTAATTTTTTGGAGTTGTAAAAGTGTCAAGTGCTCGGGTACTTAGAACAGCCCTTGTTTTTAAAGTTATCAGTAGTGAAAAAAGTATTCATGTACTATTGATCAAATTTAGCCGGACACAAATTAGCAAATTCAAATAAAATAAAAAAACAAACAAATATGAAAGATTACATAAAATAATTTGTTTATATTTTCCAAAAATATTCGTGTTATAAAAAGTATTTAATCGAGTACCGATAAGAAAACGAGTTAAGTAGTCAAAAGTGTAAACATTTTTCAACACTTCAATTATTTGCCATCAGCTGTTGCCATTATTTTACGAATTTTTACAAATTTTGCGTTCGCGTACTTTTTTGGACAACAGCTTTTTGTGAGAGCAAATTTTTAAGTTTACTTATTTACTGCATTTTACTGTAAAAGTACTAAAACGCACCTAATACCTGAAGTTTATTATTTAATGAGTAGCTTTTATTAACCATAAAAGCGTAATGGAAGAAAATAAAATAAATATTTTAGAAGCCCCATAAGTCAAACCTGCATACTTTTTCTGGAGAGACAAAGAATTGTTTTTACAAATAAAATTGTTTTAAAGTGGATTAACTATCTTAAGTAAAAATTGGTTAATATAATATAACAATGCGTTCTTGGCAAAAAAAAAAGCTTTGGTTACGTTTTAGTGTCTTAAACATCCGTTGACTTACGGGGTTTTTGAAATACATTAAAAAATCCAAATAATTTGTACGATAAAGTTATTTCACAGACTTATGTGCACAATACAACTGATTGAACGTTTTGTTAAAATTTATATGAAAAACGCTCAGCTTTTTGAAAACCGCACATAAGTAACTCATCAGTATTTTAATGTTCATGTTCCATTTTTGTTTTTTTTTAATATGTATTTGTATTTTGTGTAAGCAAACGTTGTCTTTTGACTGGTCTGGATGATCGCTGTTACGATCAGAAAGTATTCTGATTTAAATTGCATCGGTGTTTCAATATCTATCAACGGTTGGTCATATCGGACATTGTTGGAACATTTTGTTAGTCCAGCTATGGAAATTTATCCAACTTTGTAGTTTTTTCAAGTTGGAGCCACAGCACATTTTGCAGATGCATTTTGCTACTGACAGTTTCCTTTGGAAGAAAGAGTGAATGTTAACAAGCCAACATCCATCCTCCAACTAAAAAGCGACATACGAAAAATCATGGTATCTGCGAGGCAGGAAATGTTCACAACCTGTAGGATTGCATTTTTCGAAGCTAATCAAACAAAATTCCCAATAATATACTGCAATAATTACAGACAATAGTAATACTTAATCGCATAAACAACAGTTTTAAAAAATTTAAACCATATAGCTCAATCTGCGCCACCCTGTACATATCCAATTTATTTATTTATTTTATTTATTTATTTATAACATCTATATATATAAAAATGAATTATGTTTGTATGTTTGTTTGTCGCTTTATAGACTCCGAAACTACTGAACCTATTTTCCTGAAATTTTTACAGTAACATCACGTGAGCCCTAAAAATAAAATAGGCTACTTATTTTTTCGATAGGGGCAGGGGAATTGGTACCCCCCATAGGATGTCAATATTCAGCCTTATTGTGGTTGTCGTTGTCGTATACGACTGTGTCGTTTTTTGTAATAGATTAAAGTAACACACAAACTATATTCTTTAATCTACTACAAAAAACGACACAGTCGTATACGACAACGACAACCACAATAAGGCTGATTAATTATCGCATATCTTAAGAGCCGCTGCACGCATTTTGCTGAACTTTTTGTAGTAGGATCTTCTGAGCCCCGGAATTGAAATAAAATAGCAGCGGGGGTATAGGAATACCCCATAGGACGCCAATGTTTAACATCGCATATCTTAAGAACTAAAGTCGCTCTTATGGTATACTACACTTTTGAAAATAAAACTAAAGCGGGTAGGCGCAGGGGGGGAAATACCTCCCATAGGATGCATACATTAAATATCGCTCAACTGAAGAACTATTAAAGGGAGAGTCTTCAAACGTGGTTAAAGCTACTATTATAGTAAACTATAAATTTCAATATAAAAATGTGCGGGGTAGAATTAATTTTTCTGTTAAAAGTATATTTAAAAAAAAATTTTAAATGCAATACTTATGTAAATAAATAAATTATATCACAAAAACAAATACTGTAATTTTTTTCTTATTTTTTTTTTTTGCCAGTGTAGCGAAGCGCACCGGGTTAAGCTATGTAATATAAAGCCTCCATGGCCAATATAAAAATATTACATACCATTAAAAAAATACCTAAGATTTTAAAACTACATAATACTCAATTGGGGTATTCACAAGGTGTACACTATCATGGTTTATTGTCATAATGTTCTAACATTTTACAATGGTTTAAAAATATTGTTGTTGGTTTGTAAACAAAAAGTGTCTTAAATAAATAGAACGTTGCTTGCTATGTTTATTGTGCTGTCGTAATTAATAGCACATTAAATTATGAGGGGTTGCTCACAACAGTCGTATTTTTCATGTTATTATTTTAAGACATATGACTTTATGACACCTTGTGAATCCCCCAAATATAATACAAAAACAAAATTTTAAATAAATGCCAGTCTATTAAAAATAAAAACATCCCTACCATTTTAAACATTAGCTCCCCAGCCAATATACAGAATAATTAAAAATTTAATTAAAGAAAAGTAAAGTAACGGTCCCATTCAGTACAGAAAATATGACAAATCTTAGTGCATACCCACACTCGTATACATCCCTACATAAGCATAATTACCATTATGGAAGTCTATATACTAGCAAGATAGTTCCTGAATACAAAAATCATACAGTCAGAAAACGCAAGAGTTTTAAACGAAAAACATTATTAGAGTGGGAAAAGATACGCAATTCAAAAGGTAGTTGATTCCACCACCTCGCAATCCTAATCCTAAAAGATCTTTCAAACAAGGTAGAAGAAATTCTAGGAATCAAAAGTTGTGGGTTCCTATTCGAACGTGAGAAGTTAAAAGAGTTAAATAACGGTAGTGGTCTTCTATCTCTTATAACTTTATAGAAAAACGCTAAACAACGATATTTAATTAGGTCCACAAAAGTTAAGCCAAAAAAATCCTTAAAAAAAAGAGAAATATGATCTCGACGCCTAATACTATAAACAAAACGTACGACCACGTTAATCAAGCGATTAATTCTTTTCAAGTGCATCGCACATGTGTCAGAATAAACCTCAAACCCATAAAAATTTGAGATATTAACAAGGCCCACGACAATCTAGCTTTGATACGAAAAGGCAAATACAAATTAATTGAATAAATTCTACGTAACATACCATAGAGTCTAGAACTCAACAAATCAATATGATAACTAAAAGAAAGTCTGGAGTCTAATATAATACCTAAACATTTTAATCTATCTACAAAATCAATACGCACATCACCCAAACAAATATAAATTTCTAGAATAAACCGATTCGTAGGGCCAAACATAATGGCCTTGCTTTTAGAAGGATTAATAGTTAAGGAGTTATTCGAAGTCCACTCAAGAACACGCTTTAGACAAAAGTTAATATTATTCTCAAAAACATCCTGAAAATCAAAAGATCCCTTAAAAAGCAGAAAAACATCATCAGTAAATAAAAAAGAATCACACATTCCAGAGTTAACATAAGAAGGTAAACTGTTTATATACAAAGTAAACAAAAGAGGACCTAAACGGAACCTTGAGGGACTCCAGAAGAAAGTGTTCGTACTAAGGAACTTATCCCATTCAAAACTAAAAATTGAGACCGATTTTCAAGGTAAGAGAGTATAAGTTTACAAGCCGTTTTCGAAAAATTAAATTCATTATTAAGTTTCCTAATAAGAACAAAATGGTCAATAGAGTTAAATGCTTTTGAAAGATCAAGAGAAATAAGAGCACTAAGAGTATCCTCATTCACATTCTGCCTAATATTATCAGTCAAAGTAAGAAGCAGGGAAGTCGTATTAAAGCCTTTCCGAAACGCAAACTGCTTAACATAAATAGAATTAGAAACTTCATTAAGAATTTGGTTCTTCACTATATGTTCAACCACTTTAGACAAAGCAGGTAATATCGAGATCGGTCTAAGATCCTCTGGTCCATGAACCACTCTTGATTTCGGAATTGGAACAACCCTAGCAGTTTTCCAATAAGAAGGAAATTTGGAAGAGGTCAATATAGTATTTACAAAAAATAATATGTATTCAGACAAAAATGGATAAATTAATTTAATGAATTTAATTGGAATTTCATCAATACCAACTGATTTAGAATTAACCCTATCAAACGCATCAAGTAATTCATATTCATTTACACAATAAAATGAAAAGGAGTTACCAAAATTATTTAAGTTTTCAAAATCAAAAGCATCATTGCAAGGAGAGTTATCATAAGTAAAAAAATTATTTAACTGATTGACATCACCACAATTAAAAATCAAATCATCATTAAGACAACCCGAACCTCTTAAAATTCTCCACAAACTTTCAGAATTCAATCCATCAAAAAGTTTAATAAAATATCTCCTTTTAATTCGCCGAATAACATTTTTAGCTTTATTTCGAAGTTTACAAAACGTTTTCCAGTTAGCTACAGAACGATCCAACGTATACGCCCGAAAAGCCAGTTCTCTAAGAGAACAAGCAAATATTATTCTTTTATCATTCATCCAAACATTTTTACAATAGCGAACTCGTTTCCTTACAATCGGAACATACTCAAAGAGCAATCTAAAAGCTGAACTAAGAAAAACACATTGATGATCAGAATCACCAAGATAAAATTGAGAAAAATCTAAGTTAGACAAACATAGAAGAAGGCCATCCCAATCAATAGAATTAAAATCACGATATTCATAATATTCAACAAGCAATCAGCTCTAACACTAAAAGAAGAAAAAATCAATTCATGATGTGAAATAGAAGAACATTGCATTTGATCAGATAAAGAAACCAAAGAAATATCACTGACTAACCAAAAATCAATTAATGAAGCGGATCCATGAGCAACATCAAAATGAGAAGGTCGAGAATTATGAACAATTGATAAATTACACCTTAAACATAAAGAGCGCATAGCATTTGACTTATTAAGATCAAACATGTTACAATTAAAGTCGCCAACAATCACTAAATTACTACAAGCAGAAAAAAAATCATTATGTAAATTTTCAAACGAAAAAAAGTCACCCTGAGGTAGGTATACAACTCCAAAAACAATTGCGATACTATCAAAACGAAGTTCAATAAATAAAGATTCGCAAACTCCCAATTCAGAAAGCTGAAATACTTTCTTAAACTTAATACCCCTGGAAACATAAATGCCAACACCACCTCCTCTCGCAACCAAACGATCATTCCTACAAAATTTAAACCCAGGAATCTCAATAGAACGATTCGAAATGTAAGGTTTCAACCAGGTTTCAGAAACAGCAAACACGTCCAAAAAAGAGTCACTTACAATAGACCTCAATTCATCGATTTTCGAATAATTACCGGAAGGTCTAATGCTCTGGCAATTTAAATGAGCAGCATTGAAATTCCTAACGTAGGGTCGTAACGAATTTTCCATATAACATCTGTTACTGACTGATGGACCAACATCATGGTCAAAAGACATTAGAGTTAAACAAATAATTAGTGGCAGGGAGCAAATGATTCCAATAAACAGGATGTAAATTAATTATGAACAACATTTCAATATTAATATAAAAACTATATAAATATAAATTCATTAACTGCATACAGCTAATCAATAAGAAAGAGATTGATGAAAAAGCAAAAATAGAAACAAGTTAAAAAAATCAAAATAATCTTATAAATATGGGTTAGGTATAAAATAATAATAAAATAAAATAAAACAAAATGAAAAATAAAAAAGCATTCTCAGATGACCAAGGCGAATTCATTACAGGTGATCCTAAAAGCCCTGCTGGTAACTTTTTTTCTTTAGCTTTATAATTGTTGGATGTCAAAATTTTGTTTATTATCTTTGTTTCTGTTTTGATTTGTTTCGGTTTTTGACATTGTACAATGATTTTACAAAAACAAATTGCTTGTGGTTTTTGTACGAGTTGTACTTGTTGTACTACCGAGATTACCTGGAATGAATTCGCCTTGCAGATGACAATACAAATGTAATGAAAATTGCGTATATGAAATCATCCGAAAGCACACAAAGTAAATTGAGTAAATATGTAAACAACTGTACTGTCATTTGAAAAACTAAAAAAAAAGATAAACTATACTTATACATCCGTATTAAGCAGAGAAACACATTCAGCCATATTGTACACCACATCACTACCATCAGCCATAGTCAATTTAACTTTTAACCTGTCACCATTCTGAATTCTGAATTTATTAATTAACTTTTTGTGAAGCAGCTTTCTACAAATGGCATTCAGTTTACTAGCAGCGGGTCCAAAGTGATCATTCAAATAGATTCTCAAATCAATATTTCCTTCCACAATATCTCGTACCTTTATGGAACGAGTTCTAAAATATGCAGCCATTATACTGTCACGAAGGAAAACACAATTGAATTTGACAAGAATAGACTTCCGATTATTAATGTAACAAACATGATGTATATCATTAGCTGATACTGATATATTATAATACGAAGCAATTTTCTTAATCGGGTCAATAAGGTTTCCAATGCCAGCGGGCAGACCATTAACAACAATATCAGCTCGATTCAGGCGGCGATGTAAAATATTATTCTCCTCTTCTAATGCAGAGATTTTAGCAGAGGCAGAGGCATCAACATGTTTAATGAGCTTGTTGAAGTCAATTACCTCAGATTTCATCTCCCTACAGCAAGAAGCAATATCCGACCTCAAGCCATCCACAGAATCAGCAAGCGCTTGCTTAATACAGCACTGCTCATTGTCGGCCTTAGTAATAAAATTATCAATTTTGTTATTGAGAGCACTTATGCTGTTCTTCGTCGATGTTTGCTCCATATCAACTTTTTTAATAAAACTGTCAATTAAGCTTTTAAGGGCATATATAACATCCTTGACGGAGGTATCAATACTGGACGGAGGACATTTATTACAGCTTGAACAAGTATACGAAAAATGTTTATTCCCTTTAAGAGCGGCAAAGTCTTTGTCCGATACCCCAGAACATGAAACATGCAGCCATAACATACAGCTACGGCATTGTATGCTGGCTTGGGTTTTGCTAATATTATCAGCACAGCCTCCACATTTAAAAGTCTTTGAAGACGGCATAGTTACCAGCAAAAAATAAGAAAATGGCGACAAGCTTTCAACCAACAGCAGCAGCAACAACAAACAGTTACCAGCAAAAAACACAATTTCTTTTTGCACAAAATTTAGCAATACGCCGTAGTTTCTCAGCAAAATGTTCACCCGAAAATATAAATTAAATCAAAAATTTTCATTTATTTTAATTTATTTAATTCATTCAAAAGTATGCAGCAATTTTGCCAATATGTAGTTTCGTTCTTTATTTTTATTTTACGTTCGCATAAAAATGTCTATAATAAACATTAACAACCGTATTCATAACGAAAATTTGGAATGAAGTTAGCACAAAGTTCGTTCAGAAACCTTTCGGCTTTTATGCGGGAATTTCCGTCATTCAATAAACTAATGACGGGAATTCCCGCTGATATTAAAACAAATTTTATAACTGACTGTTGCAGCTGTTTTTTTTTTTTTAATTAAAATTCTTATTCTGACAAATAAAACTCAATTTAACACATTCTTATTGGAAAAATTGACACTTATGTCAACGTACAATATTTTTTGTTGTGTAAAAACGTCCTCAATAAAATTGTTGCGTATTGATCTGGCATCACCATGCCCTACTTGCAACGCTGTTGTTAAGCTGGCATCACTTATACCCATTTCTTTAACACGTTTATTATATTCTATTCATAAGTTGCCTTTTATCAGGTTCATATGGGCCCGGCGTTAAACAACGCCCTCAAAATATTAGTCAGCCCGAGAGTCCCTGAAAACCTCACGTATGAGGAAGTAAAAACGACGTTGGTAAATCACTTTGACAGAAAAAGAAACCAGTACGCGGAAAGCGTAAAGTTTCGGCAGGTGGTGCAAGAAAAAGGTGAAAGTGCGGCTGATTTTGCACTACGCTTGAGACAAGCTGCAGCATATTGCAATTATGGCAATTCATTAGACCGGATGCTTACCGAGCAAATGCTTTTTGGGTTGGAGTCCAGTAGCATCTGTGATGAAATAATCGCTAAGGAGCCTCAATTATTTAAGGAGGCGTATGAAATTGCACAGAGGCTAGAAGCCTCACACAAATCAGCAATTGAAATGAAGGGCAGTACTCCTTGTCCTGGCCCAATGACGGAATCTACATTCAAGGTGGGTTACAAAAGCACGAAAGGGGATACCAACAAAAGGGCTCCTCCAAAAAGAATTGCGGTACATAGAGATTCTGCGAGCGGTACCAACTGCTATGGTTGCGGTGGCAGCCATAGCAGAAACCAATGTAAATTTCGCAATGCGACCTGTTATGCTTGCAACAAAACGGGACATATCGCAAAGGTGTGCAAATCGAGAACCGGTCAAATATCAGATGATGATGCAGATAGTGATTCGGAGCTAATTCAAAGGTTGAATAAAGTGGGTGGTCCGAAATCAGAAAAACACATGCTAGAGGTATACTTGAATGGCAAAAGGGTGATAATGGAATTGGACTCTGGTGCCCCATGTGGCATAATGAGCCAATCCACACTGAGGGCGCTAGTGGGGAAGTTCGTTGTACTGTCTACAAACAGAAAGTTTACGAGCTACACAGGACATGTAATAAATCTGATTGGTCGGGTGGTAGTATATGTTACAGTGGGACCCAAAACGCGCAAACTCAATTTGTACGTCGTTGGTTGATTTCAAGAAAGTTGATTTTAAGAAAGGATGGCAGAATCCGAATAACAGGTAATTATAAACCAACTCTTAATCCTACAATAATTATAGATGAGCATCCTATTCCTAAACCGGAAAACATTTTTAATAAAATGAATGGGTCAAAACTATTCTGCCATTTGGATATAACGGATGCTTATTCACACTTGCAAAATTATACTGATTTGGCGCACGCCCTAACACTGAACACCCCGACGGATTGATCCGTCCTACCAGAGCTGTCTACGGCGCAGCAAATATACCCGCAGTTTGGCAGAGGACGATGGAATCTGTTTTGCTGGGTATCCCCAACGTTTGTAATTTTTTCGACGATATTTTAATTTTTGCTGAAAATGTTTTAAAACTTTTGCAAGCATTGAATTTCTGGGGCACAAAATTAATAGCAGCGGATTTCATAAATCCGATAAACACGTTGAGGCTGTAAGGGATGCTCCCAGGCCTACTACACATGGGGAACTACAACTATTTTTGGGAAAAGCCACTTACTATAGGTCGTTTATACCAAACTTGTCCACACGCAACAGACCTTTAAGGGATATACTTCTAAAAAAGGAGTTCAAGTGGACTGCGGAAGCAGAAAGAGCATATATGGATATAAAAAACGAGTTAGTGTCGCCTAGAGTTTTAATGACCTATAACCCAGAACTTCCGCTACTCCTTGCCACGGATGCCAGCCAGGTTGGATTGGGCGCGGATTTATCGCATCGACTCCCAGATGGCCGTGAAAGATCGATCGCATACGCGAGTCGTACGCTGAGCAGTACGGAAAGAAAATATTCCCAAATAGATAAGGAGGCACTCGCTATTGAGTGGGCAGTGCAGAAATTGTTCATGTATCTGTATACACGATATTTTACACTTGTCACCGACCACAAACAGCTTGCACAAATTCTTGACCTGCATAAGTCCCTCCCCGTTTTGTGTATCAGCCGTATGGCAAACTATGCCGAATTTTTAGCGAACTTCGATTTCGATATAATGTTTAAGACCAGCAAGGCAAACGCAAACGCCGATTTTTGCTCAAGGGCCGTGAAAAAAAACAATGCATTGAGCAAAATAATTCAATTATCCGAGCTAGATGACTTTGACACTTTTATCATAAAGCAAATTGAACAACTACCGACGAGTGCTGCCAAATTATCGTCAGAAACCAGGAGAGATGAAAGGTTGGGAGCGGTTATTAGAATATTGGAGAGTGCCAAATCTCTACATTCGTATGGGTATAAATCTCCGGAAATCAATTATAAAATGGCCGGTGATTGTTTGACATTTGAGCATAGGGTTGTCATTCCGGAAAAACTTCGCCCTAAAATTTTACAGGATCTGCACTAGGCTCATTTGGGTATAGTCAAAATGAAGGGCATAGCTAGATCTTTTGTCTATTGGCCCAGCATTGATAAAGACATCGATAGAGTCTCGAGAGGCTGTGCGGACTGCTCGAGATTTTCAAACGAGATCATCACTGGCATTACCCAAAGGGACCGTGTCAGCGAATTCACGTAGATTATGCCGGGCCATTTTTAGGGTCGATGTTGCTTATAGTGACATATGCGTACAGTAAGTGGATTGAGGACTAAGTAACGTCTAGCAGTACATCCACGGCCAAAATTAACATTCTTGATGAGCTTTTCGCTGCCTATGGTGTGCCAGCCACTCTAGTGTCCGACAATGGCACATGCTTTGCCTCAACCGAATTCAAGGAATTTCTCACTAATATCGGCGTAAAATACCACAAGTTCACAGCTCCATACCATCCATCCACGAATGGTCAGGCTGAGAGGTCGATGCAGACCATGTATTGACGCAGACCATTGCGTCAATACAGAATTGCCCCCAGTCAACTACTGGTAAGCCACCAGCGCTCTTATTTCTAGGACGTGAACTGCGCACAAAGTTGAATTTGCTGTTACCACAAGAAGTGTCGTCGGAAGTTGCTGACAAACATTATTTGACATTTTACAAGTCGTTTAGAACAGTAGAACCGATGCAGAATGTATATTTTCTGTCCAATAGTACTCGTCATGCAAAATGGATTCCAGGTGTGATCTTGAATCGTTGCGGAGATTTGCACTTTGAAATCCTTTTTAATAGTAAGCGTATTAAACGACACAACGACCAAATTAGAGGGAGTGTCGATTTCAACTTCACGAAGGCACCAAAAAAGTTAAAGGAGCTGGGGCGAAAACGGGGAACCATATATCGCGTTCGCAATTGAATCCGGAGGAAAGGCGCTCACCGTCCAGGACGGAAATTGATGACTCATGTTTGGAACCACCAACAGGATTCTCAACACCGATAAGGTTATCAACGCCACAAAGTCTACAATACAACAATACCAATTTGCCGTCGGCAAACGAATGTTCACGACCACAGTCGGATTTTATGGGATTTGATCCAACATGGTGAAACAACCACGATGCCGGACTAATTATTTTTAAAACATTCCTACAATATTGGTATCATATAAACGCGCTTGCTAAGAATACTAAGCAAACAAAGTGAGGTCTTTCTAACAACAAAAATTAAATTAAATGACAAAACTAGCGATGATTAATGCAAAACGTGTTGCATTTTTTGAGCAATATAATGGGGCATCATTAATACTCAGAGTTGATTTATTAAAAGTTAGCAGACGGATAAAATTTGTTATGAATAAACTCTGTGCTAACAAGCTGCTAAGCTTAATCGGCATTCTAGTTAGCAGCTCGTTGTACGTAGTGTACAATCTGTGGCTAACTTTTTGTTAGGAATACTTTCCCCTCTTTATATAAAAATTTGAAATGTTTTTAAATTAAAATATATTTAAAAAAGGACTCTAAACTAAGAAAAACAGTGTATTAAAAAAAACAAACAAAATTATTCAACATAAAACGGCTGTTTATCACAAATTGGCAAACGTTTGCCAGCTTGTTGACAAGAGTTTAGCAAATCGTTAGCCAGAGTGTGGTAAGTGTATTATGAATAAACTTTGTGCTAACTTAATGCCAAATTTTCGTTATGAATATGGCTGGTAGTGTATAAAGTCATTCCTAAAAATTTAAGGAATAGAACTATTACAAAAAAGCTTTATAAAATACATAACTGAAATTGAACTCATAGAATAAATTCGAAAAATAAAAAATGTTAAATATAATAAAGTTGCTTATAAAAAGCAATAAATCCCAATATCTATTTTTAATTATATTTATTTTTTAATTTAATTATTCAGCAACAAAAAACAATTGTTGCACTATAGCACTATATTATGTGGCAGCTCAATTAAACTTGTATGTACAAATAGAAAAAAAGTGGCATCGCAGTTCATTTTGTTCTGAACAAGAATTAAAATTAAACCATTAATTTTTCAATTAAAGGCTACTAACATAGAAATAAAAACTATTTTACATTCGTATCTTATCCAAAAAATAATAGATATTAGAAACATAAAATTATATGTAGGTGCAGGGTCCTGAGTGTATGAGGAGAACCTATAACATTGGTAATTTTTTTTTAAAACTTAGAAATATTTGGCATTTAAATATGACTACGAAAGAAAGGTAACGAGGTAGCGGGTTAAATGATTGTTAATTATAAAATAATTTTAGATATTCTCATTATCTACTTTATGGCCGTTTTATTTGCTCCAAATGCATTTCTTTGGTGTTTGTTTCCTAACAAATAAGACGGTCATAAAGTAAACAATGAGAATATCTCAAATTATTATGGGGTATTATACTGCAATAGTGTTAAGTACCGGGTATCTAGGTAACCATTATACTCACAGTACTAATAACAACACCTGATCGGTTAAAAGCAAAACAAAATACATAAGGGATTTTTTTTAACAAGTTCGTTATTTTATTTAGCAATAAAAATATCGAAATATCTGTCCTAAGTTAAATAAAAGTATGATTTCTTATCGCATATATTGTATATGTATATTTTTAATAATTTTAAAAATCAACATTGGCTTATAAATTTAGCAAAATATCCTTATTTAAATTAAAACTTCTTTTGGAAAAGTTTGTTTTGTAAACAAAAACAAGAAACAGCTGTTTCAAAAATTCTTGCAAGTAAAAATTTTACCACTAAAAATTTGCAAAAAATTTTTTTACCGTCTCTAATTTTTTTTTTCTCTCTTTTAACGCTCTCAACTTGCAAATTTTTTGGGTTAATGAACACTTTCCAGTAACAATTGTTACAACTTCGTAACAATTTGTAGTAAATGAACACAGCTATCTATTTGACATTTCGCATAGTGTGAATAAAGTATGAATAAGATTATAATTATTGTGACTCTATATCTATATAATACCTGTTTTAGACAACGCGACATGTCCCTGCAACAATATTCGTTTTTTTTTTATTTTGGTGTCCCTTCGAAAGCTCGTATACGTTTTTTGTTGCAAGCTACAATTTGACTTTTAAGTCTTAAATTCAAATTTAACTATTCAATTCAACTAATTTTTACGAGTAATCTCCGTAACTGCTGAGCCGATCTTTATGAAACTCTTATAGTTTATTACTGATGGCCTGGAAGGAGCTATAATAGGCTATATATATATACGACGCAGGCGGCGTTGGACATCCTACTACATCTGTCCCCCATTGAACATTATGTGAAGAGTGTGGCTGCCAGGAACTTACTTAGACTCTACGAGTCTTCGTTGATTAGACCTAGGCGGAATGACCACACAAGAATTCTATACGAAGTGGGTCTGCTTGATCAGGAAAGGGTTCCGGGGGGAATCTCGGATCATAGGAGTATGACCTTGGACTTCGGTGTAACACCACCGGTGGAGTTCCCGGATAGGGAAGTTTGGCGTGGATCCAACGGACTGTTTGAGGGGTGGGCAGTATATACGGACGGGTCCAAGATGGACACTGGCACTGGTGCTGGTGTTTTTATTGCGTTAAAAGGTCATTCAGACTCCCGGATGAGTGCAGTGTCTTGCAGGCTGAGATCCTAGCGATCTAGAGGGCAACGGAAGTGATACTGGATCACATCGTGGGGCGATCTTGCCTGGCTGCTCGGTGTAGGAATGCTCTGAGAGAGCTCATGTTGGCATTTACAATAAGGCTGTGTTGGGTACCAGGACCCTGCAAGGTGGATGGCAACGAGGTGGCGGACCAACTCGCGAGAGGGGCTTCGAATCTGGACTTACAGGTAAGGGACAGAGGGGTAAAACCCCACTTATGTCACTACTATGGGGTGATACGGGAAAGATTCCGTGATGCTGTTAACCGGTCCTTGAGGGATAGAACGGATTGCAGGATGTCAAGGGACTTATGACCCGGATTGGACGCAGGTGCAACCAGGGTTCTATTAGGACTGGATAGGAGTAGTCTCAGGACCCTGATAGGGTTCCTGACGGGGCATTGTTCTGTTAGGGCTTTTATGGGTAAATGGGACATTGCGATACCGGACTTCTGCAGGTTGTGCGGAGATGCCGAGGAGCTGGAGACGGTTGAGCATGTACTGTGCCACTGTCCTAGGATGCACGGCCCCAGGCAGAAATGGCTATTGGCTAGGTTTCACGACGAGCTGGGGTGTATCGCTGGATATAATCCAACCGATCTGCTGGGGTTTGTCAGGGAAGTAGGACGGCTGTTTCTGTTGGGGGGGCCGTAGTGGGAATTTGTCCTGCGTTTTTTTTTTTTTTTTTACTAATATGTACCGAACCTTAGGTCTATTTTCTACTCGTCTTCTTTACTTCTCTTTTTCCTCTTTTCTACTCCGAGTGGATGTGCGACCTTGGGCGCATAATCCTTCTAAACCTAACCTAGGTGGGCGTGTCACCTCTTATATAAGGACAATTTAGATTAATGTGTATCTGGAGAACGGAAAGAGCAAAACAATATAAAAGCATCGCGGTTATCAATACACAACATCCGGTAGAACAAAAATGGTCCAAATTTGGTACACATACATAATAAATAAAGTTGTTCACATTTGTTTGGCAAAATGTTTTGATTCCAATATTACGGGCAGATCTTTGTTCCTTTATATTAAAAAAGTAAAGTATAATTTGAAGCGAATCCTATAACATTTAGTTGACCCGGAAACGACTTCAATTTATTAATTTTAATCTATTTTGTTTAGACGTATTCTGAAGTCATTTCCTGGTCCACTAAACGTTATCGGTTTCGCTCCAAATATTACTTCTTTTTTACTTTTCTATACTAATATTAGCTGTTTTCACCCTTGATAGTAAAGTCCCTTTTAGACCTTGTTACAGTTACACTAGATTTAGTTAATTCGAAAACAGATTTGTGCCTCCATTACCAATTTTTTTTTTTTTTTGCCTCAACGCCTTATAGGTATTTTAGAGGCGAGTTGGCATAATGAAAAAATTTAAAAATTAATATAAAAATAAATATTTAGGTATATAAATAAAAAGAATAAAAAAAAAGAAAATATTATGTTATATAGCAAATTACTGTATCATGTTTAATTAAAAGTGTATAATGTAAATGCAGATCATTAAATACATTCAACTAACCATATGCATAAGGCTCTGTATCTATGAATACATATGTGCATATGTAGCATTAAGGCAGAAGATCTTCCAATTTTTCTAGTAAACATTTTTTTAAACTTACTTTAAGCAATGAAATTCTTTTTATTGATTTTAAAGATTCCGGCAAGTTATTATACACTCGACAACCCATGTATTCTATGCGTTGCTTTGTAGACCCCAGCATGCAACGAGTTACTGCCAAATTGATGTTATTCCGAATGTTATAAGCATGCTAATTATACGAAAACTTAATTGTGTGATGACCCATTTTGTGCAACGATTTGAAAACATAGATCAAAAGTTGAAGCTTGTATATGCCATATATTGGTAGTTCTATTTTAGAAACATTTTTGTATAAAGATATACTTGAGTATACAACTATTTGACGGACCAGCTTAATTTTACTTAAAATGTTTGTCTTTAACAAAATAATAAAAAATTCACATTTCGCCGGAAAAATCCGAGTTTCAGAGTACGTTAAACTAACTTTAAACTTAATCCACATCTCAAAAACCCGGCCTTAAAGTACAAACATTTATGCCCAATTTTCAGGATAGTATTTAAATCTATATTATGTTAATTTTCATAAAAACTTAAATCGTATTTAATTACAGATTGATTTTTTGAGTTTTATATGAAAAGTCTTATTTAATTAAGATAAAAGTATGGTAGCACTACTAAACCCAAAAAAATATCATAAAAAAAGTGTAGTTATTTACAAGGTGGTCTCAAAAAACAGCTGGTTGTTATTACTTTGTCTGTTGTTTTTGTATTGCTGTGATATTGAGGCCACCTTGCTAAGTTAATCCAATTGAAACTTAAGTTGAATTTAAATGTACCACATCGGTGACTTAAGTTTCATTTAAGTGTTTAGTGAAGAAGAGAATTTTGTATTTAAAACCATTTTAAACATAAATGTGTTTTAATTTCAATCCTGAAAATTGGCCATTAAAACACTGCAACAACAAAATGTATTAGACTAAAATTTTTAATGGTAAAAACAATTCAACAATCAGCTGTAGTAAATACGTGTGTTAATTTACCAGAATAAAATAGTTGACGAAACTCTATCTGTCTCTTTCTCTAACTCGGCAAATTCATTAATCTACAATACATAAGAAAGACAGTCACTCTTTGAAGTATAAAATCGTATTGAAGAAAGCAGTTGTACACATAATACAAAGGGTGAAAAGCGCTATTATAAAGAGGTAATTTTTGTTTTAGGTAATATCCTTAACCTCTGAACCGATATATGTATGTATATGAAACGTTTACAGTATATTACTAATGGTCTGGGAGGTTCCAAAGGATATATACATTTCTTAAATTTTAACTGGCCGGGGCACCGCCCATACAAATCATTATAGATACATGTATATCTGTACAACGACAAGATCTAAGATTTCTTAATTTAATACGAATATCTTAGTTATCAATACACAATATCTGACAAAATCAGGGCGGAATTGGAAAAGTTGGAATTGCGCCTGCCATACAAAGACATATGCCCTAATCATGTAATACGCAACGCAACGCTATATAATTACATTTAAAGCACAAACACACACATTGCGTTTTAAAATTTCAAACGCTGCATAGCTTGTGGTGTCGAAAATTTTAAAACGGTACATGAATTTCTATAGAAAGCAACAACAAAATTAAAAAATATTTATGACATTGATTTTGCTATCAATGTAATTTTTTGGCGTTGCGTTGCGTTTTACATTATTAGGGCCATAGTTAATAACCATAACCTCTGAACCACTGATGGTCTGGGGGTGCTATAATATATAAAAACGGTTGTTCCGGGTACGTGTTACAAAAACTGAAGAACCGATTGACACCAAACTTGGACAGCAGATAAGTTTAGTCTGGAAACAGGTTTATCTAGAGTTTAATCCCGAAAGGTGGCGATGTTGTCGTGATATTTCAATTTATATTACGATTTGGTTGAAATTCACAAAATATATTTATTAAACAAAAATAAGTTTCCTGATGACATTTTGACCCTGTAGATTGCGCTGGAGTCACGTTATTAATAACAGTTTCCAGAATTTAAATATTATTTGGAAAATCCCGGGCAGCGCCGGAACAAAACAACTTGTTTAATACAAAAAAAAAACAAATATCTCCCCGGAGAACTGGAATCAAACCACTTTTAAATTTGGTCATAAAAATAAGAAAACCTTTCAATAAATAGCTGGGTTTAAAATACACAACCTCTCTAAAAGTATGGGATTAGAGAAGTGGGCGTGCAACAAAATATAATTCTGTATATCTGGAATGCGGCAGTTTAAAATTGTTCAAACTTGGTACAAATGAAATAGTTATCTATACACAGCATCTGTCGAAAATGGGCGGGATTTGATAAGTGGGCGAACATCTAAATAGAATTCTGTATATCTAGAGAACGGCAAGTGTAAAATTGTCCAAAGAATGGTTACCACTACAAAGCATTTGTCAAAAATGGGCGGTATTAGAGAAGTGGGCGTGGCATAAACTAAAATTCTGTACATCTAGAGAACGGCAACAGCTACAGTATACACATTTCGTACAAATAGCTGTGTTATAAACGCACATCTATCAAAAAGTAGACTAGATTGGATACGTCGGCGAGGCACGTCTCATACAAAGAGAATATAGATTTCTATATACCTAACTAACTGGAGAAGATTACAGTAAGTTTTTAACTTTGACACAAATGGTTCGTTTCCTATTCAAAATTTTAATTAAAAATAATATATTCAAATATTAGGCAATAGTGCAGTTTACGGGGCACACGAAAAAAAATTGGACCGCCTGTGGAATTAAAAAACAAAATTTAAATTTTAGCGAGGCTGAGGCTCGTGGGCCCACTGGATCCGGGTACTCAAATTAATGGTAATTGTGCAATAATAAAATTTAGGGCGTGCTGAATTTCTGGGGCCCTCTGGGACACAAAAGGCTTTTTTTGTATCCAGTGAGTCCCACGCGCCTCAGCCTTCTTAAATTTTAGTTTTGGTTTTTGTTTTAATTCTAAAAACTGGCGTATTTTGGCTTTTTTTCTTCTTATTTTTCCATTTTCTATCACCCTGGGTAATTTATTTTTAAATTGGAGCTGCGTCGGTAAATTAGATTTGTTCCCGTAGTTTTTTGTGTGCACAGTAAACTGCTTTTGGAACAAATCTAGTTTACCGACGCAGCTCCAGGTAAAAAAATATGTACCTTCTTTGCATAGCCAGCCTTTGGCCGGACGCTAGTGTTTGTTATATCCATGGATATAACAAACACTAGCTTCGCTAACTAAATCTGCTCTGCATTGCCGGTATTAGAATAACATGAATATAAAAGTTTTACATTATGCTTACTAGAAATGTAGTGGAAAATCGCATATTTATATGAAAACTTTAAACGTCCATAACTCGAAAACTAAGCGTTTCCGCCAATTTTTTTTTTATTTTTTTATTTTTAAATTTTCTATCACCGTAGGTACTTTTTTTATTTGGAGCTGCGTCGGTAAACTAGATTTAAGCTCTGCTTTTTATCCAAAGATATTACTCATCTTTAGGGGGTTGCTGCGGTCATATAACCCTAAGTATATACCTAGTTGTTAATAAAATATTTTGCAGACTTTCTATTATGAGCCACAATATTGCTTAATGCAATATACTAATTGTTCATATAGATAAATAAATTTTCTTAAAAACATTTATATTCTTCAATAGTTCTATTATACTCTTTTTAATGTTTATTAAATTTTTCATTACCATGAGTTTTATGAAATTTCTTATTAGAAAATAATACAATTAACTATGACGTCACTTTTTCTCATAAGCTCTTGGGGTATAAAACTGTTTAATACATTTTAATTTTATATATATTGCAATACTTTTTTGAGTTGATTTTACGATGTTTTTTAACTGGCAAATGCTTTATTTTTATCACAGATTCACTCTGTAATCTGTGATTTTTATTAAAATTATTGTAATAAACAAGTTTCAGCAATCAATAGCAATCTCTTTACGTGAAAATCACAGAGCAAAGTGTATATATTCTTAATGATCAGGCCTGCCATATTTTTCAAATGAATCAAGTGCCGATGCTTTTATAAACCTGCGGCCCCACGATCAACTTTTTGTTGATAGTCTTTTACATATACTGTTGGTCAAAAATTACATAAATTGAAAGCTGTGACGTAGGCTGCACGCAATTTTTAAGCAATTTACTTTCAAGATGTCATCAAGAACACAATTTATACTGACAATCGAAAAATTTGCTCAATAAACTTCTAATCAGCTGTTAAATTGAACGTAAAAGTGCCAAACAAATGGATAGTTAAATTGAGAGCAATCTCGCGGTCAATCTAAAAAGTGTGAGTTGGTTAGTAAAAAAAATGAGTTAGAGCAAATTGAAAGGAATTGAAAGACAAAAATTGATCGTGTGGCCTTCAAGTAAACACGGTAACTATTTTGACATTTGCCATCACAATTCTAGCAAGAAAATGCCTATTGTTTTTTCTATTGTTGCATTGTTGTATTAGGTCTGCGCAAGGAGACGGATGTTTATTTGGTTATTCCTCAACGATGTCAAAAGTTGTTTACATTTTGCTTATACGTGTATATTTTTGTTTACGTTTTTTTGTTTTTTGCCACACATACATGCATACAAAACACATTTTTCCTTTTGTTTCCCCCACGTAGTAGTAAGATTTTGACAACCGCGAGGAAGTTTACACAATCAAAATGCCTGTTGTTTTTTGTACTATTGTATTGTTGTAGCGGTAAGCAGACCAATTGGATAGGCCTTGATTTTGGTCAAGGCGAATTCAACTACAGGTGGTGTCGAAACGCCATCTGAATTTGACAGTTCGAGCCAATATGTTTTGATTTGTTAGTGTTTTGTTACGAATGGTTGACATTTTGGACCGTAAACACTAACAGTACAATGCAAAAAACCCTATGTTGTTTCTGTTGTTTTTGGATTGTTGTAGTTTCGACACCACCTGTAGTTGAATTCGCCTTGATTTTGGTTTAAGTCCCAATTTACATTATACGATTTTTGTCGTTGCGATTCTTACCTTATTGGCGAGAGGGGAGAGAGGAATTAAAAGGGGTACACAAGCGAGTGTACTCTACGATTCGTTTTGTTCATTCATTCGTAGTGTCAAATTATATGTATACATAAGGAGTTGTAACGACAAAAATCGTACAATGTAAACATTAGACCGACTTCAAAGAAGAAACAACAATAATCGCAACGACAAAAATCGTATAATGTAAATTGGGACAAGTATAAGAGGGAGTTTACACGGTGTATTTTCAGAAATGTCTAACAAACACGTTTGTTTTGTTTGTGGGCGATCGGGTTAGAAAAGAAAGAGGGGCTGTCCAAAAGACACGAAACTAGTTTTCATGTTTGTTTTTATGAATTTTCATATTTTTTAATTTGTATGTATATGGATATTACACTGCAGCCACACGATCAAGTTTTTCTTGATAGTATTTTACATATACTCACTTGAAAGAGAATTCTAAGGGCAAGTTCTCTTCAATTATTAAAAGTATGAGTGTTTTGGTAAAAAAGTGTTAGTGTGTCAAGTTAGACAATTATATATGTAAACAGACATGTTTGGAAAGACATCGTGAAAAGACAATAGGTGTTTGGAAGCATGTTCAAAAGAGAATGAATAAAACAGACATGTCTGAAAAGACACCGTGTAAATGCCCCGAGTTTGCACGGTGTCTATGTCTGACAAACACGTCTGTTTTGTTTGTAGGCGATCGGGGTAGAGAAGAAAGAGGGGTTGCCAAACAAACACGAAATGAGTTTTCATGTTTGTTAATCGTATTTCTCTCCGGTGGGATTTGACAATTCTTATAATTGTACCGTCTCAATGGCAAAATTGTGCCAATTTAACATAAATTGCACCAAAATTTCGCAATAAAATAAAAAAGCATTCATGATAATCCATAACACTTTTTTATTTAATATAAATAAAAACAAACCCAGTAAAAAAGTGTAGTCGGTCAAGCCCGGCCATTTCCTAATCCTATACCATACTGTATAAAGACAAATTTTCGAGAGTGTGGACTATGTGGGACCGATGGGCAATAATGGACCCGCCAGATCAAAATTATGTCAGGACTTGACGATTCATATTATAGTTCTGTGTGCCGAATATTATTTAGACATCTTCATCTATATCTGATTTGTTTGCCCTTAAGTGATTTTAGGAAATGCGCTCATAAGGGACCTATGGATAATTTTGGACCTACTAACACTTATAACCAGAGTTCCGAAAAATTCATATATGATCGCTCATATTTAACCATTCATGAATTTTTTTCATGAATGATGAATTTAAAACGTGTAATTTTTTTCACAACCATGAATGAATTGTGAATTTTTTCGCCAATTCATTCATGAGCGTGAGGAAAAATAAATGTTTGCCTTTCTTCAGTCATGAAGAATGAGGAAACAAAACATTTTCTTAACGCTCCTCACCAGTAATGTTGTTGTTGCTCGACAGTTTGCATGACCATAGCACGAAATGCCTTTGTGTGTATTTTGGGTACGTTCGTAAATGCATAAAAACTGTGCATCACCATTCATGAACTTTTTCACGGTGTTTACATATGCCAGTACTGGCAAGACAGTTGTAATACATGCAAAGTTTTTCACTAATACATGTACACTTTTCCAACTGTCTTGTCTACTGTCTTGCAAATTTTGCAGATAGTAAAATGGACAGTAATTTGACATTTGCTGACAGTATTTTGAAGTTTTGTTCGCAAGAGTAAAAAAAAATAAGCAATTAAAAGAAAATCAATAAATTATGCTTTGGTTTTGCATGTTTTATTTCATAGTTGATAAATGCTATTTTTAATTTGTTAAGTTCATATAAAACACGTTTAGCTAGAACTAGTACTGCGATATTCACATTAGACATTTTCTTAAAAGTGAACTGTCTTAACTACTGTCTGCACGCCTACGTCACAGACAGCAAGTAGTGCTTGGTGCAACTAATATGTATTTCCTTACTGTCTTGCCAGTACTGGCAAATGTTAACGTTACACCCAGTCTACAACTGACATCAAATTCTTAACATTAACACGAATATGATGTTAGTGTTAAGTATAGACTCATCATGTTAGAGGTTTTCTCATGTTATAACACGGTTGTTAATGCAAATGTTTTAACAACGCTTTTATAACATCATGTTATAACAGAAAATCGTGTCTGTTGTAGACGTGGAGTTAGGTTACAACATGAAATTAATATCTGAGCTTGACCCCAGGTTTTCCGGACATATTTTCGTTAAAAATGTGTACTGCTTTTCTCATAATTGTACTGCTTTACGAATTTCGAGTCTGGCTACCCTATAGTCTGGTAATATCAGCAAAGAAATACAACATTGTGTTCAAGGCGAATTTAATTTTCTTCGCCTTGCTGTTTTTGGCGTATATTTATTTCAAAAGAAACACAACCCACAGAACTCACAAACAAAAATGGGTAAAAACCAAGAAACTATATTTTTATTTAATATATTTTAATACATTTCAATTCTTAGATGAGAAACTACAGCAAATTTTTAAAATACGTCCTTTGCAAATGCATTGCATTGCCTATCGTAGCTCAACGGATGAATATCGCAAAATGATTAAACAAGCTTGTGTAGCCGAGTTGAAAAGTTTGCTAAATGTTGAGATCAAAATTAACCAACTTCAGCTCAAAATTCCCAGGGAGGAACAAATTCCAAAAATTACTCAAGAAATAAAGAAAACAAATGTTTGTAGTAACTTAAATTTAATCCATTTTAAAAATAAAAAATAATTGATTTACTTTTCAGGCTGAATGTCTATTAGAAGAATGCAGTCTGGTGGAAGCAGGTTTAAAATTGTTATAAATTGTAATTTTTGTTAAAAGTTTTTAATTATTAAGCCATTACGTTGTTAATATGTTTATAAATTAAACTTAAGCACTCGTACGTGGGTTTAAATGTCTGAAAATAGTTTATTTTAATTTTCATATGTATGATTATTTACAAACCTACCTTGAATATACAAATCACTGGGTTTTTATTAAATAATTTTCCCTTAGTTCTCAATATTAGCAAATAGCGAAAATCCAACTAAAAAATTTTCAAAACAAGATTATGGTGAACACCAAGTTAGAAAAATATAGGAAATAAGAGTAGTTGTTAAGAAGGGCTAAACGAAATTGTTTGTTATTGTCTTTAAATAAAATTATTTTGAAATCGTCCAAATAAATATGTGTTGCATAGCTAGATTCTTATTGCGTATTTTAATTTGAAAGAAAACGTTTTAATACCTAGTTTATTCAGCGGTTTTGATTTAAATCATGAATACTTTAATGAATCCACTTACGTTCTCTAAAACTTCATTGACGACTATATCATGTATGTTGGAAGCGGCCACAAATCTATCATGTTTTCCCAAAATTGTTTGTATTTGCAAGTGTATGCCAAATTCATGACACAATATAATTTTTTCTAAAACAAAATTAAACAGCATCAGTAAAATAGGCAGATTTTTTATAGATACATGTGCAATAGTTACTAACCAGAGCACACCAGTTGTTTAAGACGCCATAGGAGCAACATAAACCATAATAATAAAACTATGTCAATATTAAAAAAATGAATTGCTTTTACCAAAAATAATGCAACATACAAATTAAAACATACAATAATACAAATAAACTCTTTTTTTAATGTATTTTGTTGTATTTTGTAGTTTGTATTTATCAATTTTATTTCCACAGCATGAGTACCATATTCATAAATTTTTAATTTTAAGTCTTTTTCGGAAGAACCTTGATACAAATTTGAAATACTATGAAATTTATAACAGGAAGGTAAAACTTTAATTATATTCATATTTCTCTAAAAGAACAATATTTTGTATTAAACAAAATTCTAGCTGTTTTTATCACAAATTACCATTGGTATTTTGTACACAGAGTAGTAATCTGTGATTTTGTATTATTTCGTTATTCCATTTTGTTATTTTCTTCCATCCAATTCATCTGTTATTCTTTTTTGTTTTGTGTCATATTTAGTTAGTCGTGTGCGCGCTGTTGTTGGAGTAACGCGTCGTTTTTGTATTTTCTTATGTTTTGCTTATTAATTCTAATTGCATAATCACTATAAACAAATTAATCTGTTTTATAAATAACAAGTAACGCCTAGTTAATGTTTGCTAATTGCTGCTAATTTTGTGTATAGTTATTAAAAGAGTGAGTAACAGTTTCTTACATTTTTGTGTAATCTGTTCTTTTTTCTATTAAGTACTATTTGGAGAGCTTTTTCTATGTATAACTTTGTTTTTCTTTGCAAATTTTACGATTTTTATTTTGTTTTGTTCTAAAGAGAAGAGGTGGACGTTAAATCTCTACACGCTGGTGAATTGTAATAGATTTCAGAGTTGCATGTTGTATAGTAGTGGCCAGACTATTTTCGTTAAACGATTTCTTATTTTTAATGATACAAACTGAAGAATAAACAAAAATATTTTTGATTTATTGCGGTATTTTGGATATTTTTTATGTTAGTAACAAAATTTTTAAAAATGTTCTAATAAATAATTATGCATCATAAATGAAAATAATGCGAAAAATATAATTTTATATAAAAGTGCTTAACATTGTTTTGTTTTTATTTATTTCCTTATCCTATTACCTATAACTTAACCCTTAAAACAATTCTGCCTAAGTAAACTAAAAAATATGTTATAAAAAATAAATTATATATTATTAATAATATACATAGTTACAAAAAATATAATAACAATTTAATAAAAATGTAAGTATTATATATATGTTAAAAATTCCAAAAAGTACGAATTAGGAAATTAATATGTACATATATAAGAAATATATGCATATTTCTAATAATTATTATCATAAATATCAAAGAATTAGTATGTTGTAGGTATGTTAGATAAATTGCCACAGACTGAAAATATAAAGTAAATATTTGTTAAACTTTACAAAGTATTTATATATATCCATAAAACAAACTACTACACAACACAAATTTACGAAAACAAATACATATTAAATAAAACAAAACGTATATGATCCCATAAAGCAAGAACATAAAAGTCTAAAAAAACACTCATATAAAATAATTGTCTTGAAAACTCCATTTTAATTAACATTGTGGTATTTATTATAATTTCTTTATCTTATTTATCATAATTGGTTTATAGCGCGCTTACAATACATTAGTATGTGAAATATTTTTTTGTACTTTCTTTTCAATGTATAAAATAATACATATATTCAATAAAAATTTTATTATCTATTTTATTTGCATTAACAAAAATTTCAATAAATATCTTTGAAATAGGTACTGGTAATAAATTGTTAAAAAAAATGTAAAAATTTTTTTAAATAACTAAATATGTATGTTCATTTTTACTGCAGAAATAAAAAAATTTGTTGTTTCAAACACGACAGTTTTTTAAAAATCTGCTAAACATAGGTACCTACATATATAAAAAAACCTCGCTTTTACATTTTTACATTAACACATTTATACATGGTGGCAACTTTATTTTCTCTACCAAACGATTAACAATAAAAAGTCCCATTACACATGTGTTATAAACATTATATTATTATTTAAGAATTGGTTAATTGTACAATATACAATAAATTTTAGAAAAACTTATCTATTGTATATTAATATAAATAAACATGCTCTGTTATTTTGTTAAAAATGTTTACTCGTTTTTTCAAGTTTCATGCGGCATCTCTGTTTTTGTTGAATATATTTTTTCCAATATGGCGGCATCGTAGAATGACGAATGTTTTGTAGCCATTCGTCGTATAAGTCTGTCGGAATCGGTGTGTTTTAATAAAAGAAGAGTAAAATTTGTAAAATTTTCATATAAAAAAGTGTTAAAAAATTGTAAAACATTTAAATAATTAAACACTAAAATATGGGTAAACGAAAATTAAAGAAGTATTGTATAAAATTTCTCAAATAAATGGATAATTTGCAAACAAAAATAAGGTGCAGACATTGAAGTAAGAAAAAAAAACTTTGGAAAAGAATACCATAAAGAGTACTTGACAAAAATACAGATTGTAAAGTAGTGTGTAAACGAGTCAGTGACTGAGGGAGCGAGTGAGTGGTAAAGTGTATAGTGTAAAAAATGAAAAGTGGTGCGACCATACATATTTAATTATAATACGTGAAAAGTTTTACAATTAATAAAAAATATCCTATTTAAACTGGAGACTGTAACAAGTAATTATATTTTATTGTTTTATAATAGATATTCTCATAATATTGGAATAGTAACTAAGTAGGAAATTAACAAGAAACTTTTTTGTGGCCTTCGCATTACGTCCCTTTTCGGCTTTTTTGTATCTTATGTTATTCGAAAAAAGTGTTGGTATTCTTCCGTCGAATGACTGTCCGCACTATTATGTGTATCAGCCATAGTGCGTGTGTGTGTTTGTTAGTGGTGTTTACAGAAAACGACGTCAACGTACGTGTGCCAAAAACCATCTCTGTATTATTAACTGACGTCTACGTCATATCGTTATTGATAAATGATTTATTTGATACAAGTTTTAGCAAAAAATTATAATTATAAATGCATATTTATTTGATACAAATTGATACATATTCTATAAATTTTTGATAATTTACTTTAAGAGATATCAAATTTATAGATAAAATTAATTGTTTACTATTTTATTATGAATGTTACAACTTACTGTTTTGTCTGTATATCAATATCAACACTATCTTCGTAATTAGTGTTGTGTATGTGTCATTGAGATTTTAAAAGAACTTACAAACTCAATTTATTTTTGTACAATGTTTCAAAAAACTAGAAATGAAATTATTTAAAAAAATTCTTAACATTAAGGATTAAATAAAAGAACTTATTTTGAGCTCTAGGTCCTTTATTTATATATTATAAAGGTCGAATAAAATACAATATAAAATTCATATTAAGGATTTTTTAAAATTTACTTAAATTATTGCTAATGAAAACCTTTGAAAAAATTCATTTTCTCTATTCCTTTTGAGATGAATGTCTTGTTTTTCACATTCTTCTTTTGCCCGCCGCTAAAAGTGGTGAGTTTTCTATTTTTGTTTTTTTCTTCTGTATTTGTTTTATTTACGTATTTTTTTTACCTCATTTCTAAGATTATTCGTATTTTGTGTGTGTATCCATTATTTTTAATAAATTTTCTCTTTGCTAAATTCTTATTCGATTTTTGTATTACATATGTATATTTTAATATATTTTCGTATGTTTTTGCATAATTAAATTGAATATTATAATACTTTTGTTAGTAATCGTTTTTAATGACGTCTGAGCAATAATTTTTGTAGTTCCATATGAATTTAAATTAATAATTGAATGAATTTTAAATAAACCATTATTTTTTGTTGTTAATTTAACTAAAAGATTTTTATGGGTCATTGGACCGTTTATATAATTGGCATTTATGCTAAATGGTGGCCACTATTGATATGTATTAGTAAATAAAATATTTTTTTACATAAATCACTTGATCATCAACACAGCTATCATTTTGTATCAAAATCGAATATTTTAGGAATCAGCTTCACGAACAAAGTTACCAAAATAGAAAATACCTAGTACCCTACCGATGAATCATCTTAAAGATTCATTTGTGATAACATTTTTTATTCGTTTTTGAGCATACGAATGAATCATATATGAATCATTTTCCAATAGTTCAAGTGATAAATCAGTTTTTATTCAAAAGTGCTCTGAGAAAACCCATTTCGGTGATTTTTACAAAAAATTATCACCCAAAGGCTAGCTGGCAACACTGTATTAACAAATAATTAAAAAAATTTCAGTAGAAGCAAAACAATTCTTAATTTTACATCAAAGGCATTTGAAAAAGAATTTTTAAACCAACGTCTCATTTCCAAAAAGTAGATAAAATAGCTCGATATTTTTACAGCGTTTAGATATGAATGTAACGTTCTACCTATCTATTTTTTCTAAAAAGTTAAAGGTAAAAATTTCAGGTTATTCGCAATATACCTACATAGGTACATATAACCATACCTAGCCACCATCCTTCTGCAACAACTTGTAAAAGTTTTAAATTATGAATAAAATTAAAAAAGAAAAGCGTCTGAAAAATGGAAGGATGCAAAAAAAAAAAAATAAAAATACGGGAATACTTGTCTGAGACGAAGATAAGTAATAAGTTCGTCTTATACCTAAATAAATAATTTTGTGTATTTTTCAACCTAGGGCTCAAATTTATTATATTTTTTTTTTTCATCGCAAGTGCATGCAGCTTGTGATATTGCAAATGCAAAGTGCGTTATTAAAAAAATTGTTTCAGAAAAGCTGAAAATTGGAGGCGCAAACAAAATATGTTGCTCACATCAAATAAGTGCAACTATGCAATTCTGAACAATTGCAGGGTAAACAAATTGACGTGAATATTTTTATGGTGTATAAAATATATCTTTAAATCTTTTGTAGGTACTTTTCTCGTTTAAAGAGAATGTCTCGTTATTTTTTTCTAAATGTCGCAAACAAATCACAAACTTTGAAAGTTTTATTTCGATTTTTTTTTTGTAATGTTATGACGACGTTGCAGCAAATGATTAATATGTGCTTTTAAATAAGATTAAACTCTAACCTCCATATTCATAAAAATTTTTTTGATTAATAGGTACCTAAAAGGTTTATTAAACAAATTTTCATAGAAACCTGCTATTAACCCAAAATTATTTTTTAATGAATATGGGGGTAAAACTTTTGAATGAGCATTATTACTTCATCATCAGCATTGTAATATTTTACGTTTAGATTCCTACGGAATTCACTTTTTCTTTAGTGATAAAAGTCAGTCTCATCAGGCTAAGCCTAAGAATTCATTAAGTTTAAGAAAAATGAAATAGGTAGTTATGCTTATTTAAAAGTTTTATTATCATGATTTGAAATTATTCTGAGCAAATATATTAAGTGATTAATAAGTGATACAAATTAGAAATCTATGGGAATGGCTAAAAGCTAACTAATTAGAGTTGGCAAAAACAGAAAATATTGTTAATTTTTTTAAATTACATTAAACGATTTTACGATTTTTTAAAACCGTGCCATAACAAAATTGTCAATACCTATTTCGTTTTTGTTCTACATCTTTAAAGACTACTATAAAATAAACCAATTGCATTAAAGGTAAGCAGTTTCATTTAGCTATGATTTCAATTAATGGTCTGAACTGAAAAAATTTCAAGATTAACTGTTTGGTTATAAATATTGATAAGCAGATAGGTAGTATGTATTATAATTAATATAGTTATAGGTATAATTAATTACCTATATATGCATTTAGGTATATAACTTTAATTGAATGCATCAATTAAATTAACGAAATTTTCCCTTTTGGGAAATTTCTCCTATAAGATAAATCTAAATTGTATTAAAAACGCTTTCATTATACACAAATTTCGAATTAAAAAACGAAAAATGCACATACATACATACATACATTCATATGTATACAAAAACAAGAAAGAAATATCGTCATCAAACCAAAATTACATATGTATAGAGTTAACTAAAGAAGAAAAGAAAAATACTATACAAGTTAATACTAGAAAATAAAATGTAACATTACAAACTGTTAGAGAAGTAAACAATCTCTTACTACCAATCAAACAAACGAAAATCGTTAATTTGAATTGTTCACAACAAGAAAAAAAAAACAGAAGAAATACAGAACCAAATAACAATCGGTGGAACGTTCAAAAATACATATGCACCTTTAACCAGCCGCAGAAAGAGGAGGAATATGAATAAATTCAAAAATAAAAGAAATAATATGGAATGTCTGGCGATGGTGGTATACGAGGCAATGACGACAATGTAATGGGGAACAATATTACAAACTTAAATGTCGTTGGGGTACACACAAGTATGTTTTGACTTTTTACTGTTTATATTTTTTTTTTACTGACTGGGTTTTTTGCAGTTAAAAATGTTTTAAAAGCTTATTAAACATGACAAATAAAATTAAAACCTTCTCCTTCTTAAGCAATTTACTTTTATTTTTAATTGCTCAAGTTTATCGATAAGGTTGTATTATGTATGTATATCATTTAGGTTTAAAATACTTTTTTCCTATGAAAATTTGTTCAATAAATCTTTTATAAAACTGTAATATTTCTGATAAATTAGAATTTAAAAATATATAATGTTTTAAATTTTCATTTATCAAGTTTAATAAATTCTTTCAATCAACTTTAAATTGAATAAAATAAATTAGCAAAATAAAACTTAAGGGGTACAAAACGTACCAACACTTTGAATATATGTATGTATATACATATAAAAACTCCTGCCACAGTGCTCACTATGATAAGTATTAAAACTTAATGTGGGATATAAGATAACTTGAACAAGAGAAAAAATTTTAAATTATTAAATAAAAGGTTTTTAAGAAAGAATTAAGCATCAAAAATGCACAAGACTGCATTAAATCATTTTAATTAATTAATTGAATTTTTTTTAAATTTTCAATTAATCCATAAATCTTAACTTTGATTAATAATAATTTGTGTTAACAATTTTATCATTTTTGATTAAACAAATTGTGTGATTTACCGATAATTTGCACATTTCTAGACTTGAAGTATCTTTAATGTTACCCAATTCTGATTTGTTTATAAATTGCGCATATTTTGCGATTACTTCTTATATTCAGTCGAAAGATTTATATTGTCGGTTCATTTATTTCGTGCACAGATTGTTCATGTATAATTCCTATAGAACGTTTTTGTTTCCATTTTTAGCCATCTAAATCATTAAAAAAAACGTGGCTCTTTATGGCTTACATAAATACATATGTATAAAGATGTCAACTAATTTATTTATTAATCCATATAGTAATACAAAGCCATTAAGGCCAAGAAACGTATTACATAGCAATACAACCATGGGTATAGTACTTAACTTAATCTATACAAATAACTTATATAAATACATAATACTTTTCATTGTCCCTGGGATGCCAATAGTCATAATTTATAAATTGTTCGTTCGATATCTTAGTGCATAAATTGAATTTATCACATATACATAAAAACATTCATACATACATACATACAGGTGCCGCGGTAGGCTAGTTGGTATATATACCGCCGGGGTTGCGGGTTCGATTCCCGCCAGAGACTGGTTTTCTTTCCTGCAGACAAGCATAGAGCTTCGCGGGATTAGTATAGGAAAGAAAAAAATGTATGAATGTATGTATGTGTTGAGTGCCTTTTTTCAACTTTTCTGGCAGTGTTTTCATAGATTCCTAGATGTTTGAACACTTTGTCAGTTTCTTTTTCGAAGCTTCCATAATGTTTGGTAGAATTTTGATAAGGATTATTCTAGTTAAAAGTCCTATTCACTAAAACGAGTTTTCTAAAACGAAAAAATTAATAATATGAAAATATAAACAATTTAATAATTGTTTGCATATAATTTATTTGGAGATTGAAAATATTTATACAATTTTATTTTACGTGCTAAAGGCGGAAAGCTCATTTTAGTAGAGGGTGGATTGATGGCAAGGGTGGTGAAAAATACGATGCTAAAAGAAGTGGGAAAAAGAAGGTGTGATTTGTAAAAAGAGCGCGCATATATCAAATGAATGAATACACCAGCCATCCATCTAAACAGTCAGCTAACCAACCAAACAAATAAACAACAAAAACTTACATTCAAATGCTTAAAGCTACATAAATATTATAGTAAACTTTGTCTCTATTATTCTGGAGTCAATGGTGCTAAAAACCAGCAATTTTCATTTTTAACCGCATGCATCATAGTCATTGTTTTCCTTATACATTTGTATGTAGTATGTACGATTGTATAAATACATAGTGCATATGTATGTATATGGAGTATTTTTACATACATACAAGTGCAAATCTGTGTCTGTATCTAAAATTCCGACAGTGTGATTTGCTATTGAACTACATTCAACGATGCTTCATGATTTTTTGTATATTAAACTTTTTGATCAGACAGAATGTTTGGCAGACAGTCAACCTGACCGCATGACGAACAAAATGAGTGACTAAATGATTATTTGCTGTTGTTTGTATACAAACATTAGTTCCTATATGTATGTAAAAATGTGTTTTTATTTATTTTATACTCTTGTTTTTTGTATTTCCGATGTTTTTGCACATGAGTAGGCTTTTGTTGATTGTTGATACATTAAACATAGGAACGTAATTTCAACGTATGAACGTAGTACCGTAAGTCGGAGGTACGTTGTCAAATTAACACATATACAGTAAAACACGACTTAAATAAATTTGTTATAACGAAAAACTCAGTATAACACATTTTTTGCTGAGTCCCCAGAAAAAAACAATTTTTTTGCAAAGTTTATTATACAAAAATACTCTATAGCTAGAAGTTAAAATAAAATTAAAATTTTTTAAAAAATTTGTAAAGTTACCCAGCTAGCATAGGCTGTTTGTTAGACGATTATGTTCAATATACAACTCCTAAAAGAGTCTTCTGATGATTATCTGACGAGTTACAAAAACAAAAACATCTACATTTTTTTTTTATTACTTTTTTATATATTTTTGACACGCTCGTTTTTTAAACTTGGAATGAATCTTTTGTGACTCTCTGTAATAGTCATATAAGAATTACTGAGCTACCTAAATAAGAGCGTTTTTGAAATATGAAAATTCTATTGCCAATACAATTTCAATAAAACAAACCGCCCTAAGGATCTAAAAAATAATATTTTCCGACAGGATGGTGTTGATTTCGCGACCTTAAGGTTTGTTTGATATAAAATGTATGAAAATTAGAAGTTTTGACATGAAAAACATGCTTGATGCCCTTATTTAGGTAGCTCAGTTATACGGCTGAGCAATTCACGAGTCATAAAATAATCCCTACGTGAGTCTCATACGACCCTTGGCGTGCTTTTAGAAAGATTCGTTAGATAATCTCTACATACATCATAAACGATTCCCTTTAGGATTCATATGAGTCGTTTGCTGTGTTATGGAAGAATCTCTCATACGAATCAGCACGTGTAACAGCTTCTCCCGTGCGATGAATCGTCTACGATTAAAAAATGAGCTCGTCGAGGATCAAAAACACTCGTCATGAGGTTCCCAGTAGACTCCAAGACGATTGAAAATGCTAGCTGGGTATATTAACAAAATTTTGAGTTATGTACAAGGCCTATATATAACGAAGTATTTTTTCATTTAAAAATCCCAACCATTGCAATGCATTATTTTATGTTATGTGTGAAACTGCATCAAATTAGGTAATAAACGAATGGAAAAGATAGAAAGAAATACGAAAATTATGACAATTCTTTTTTAGACTCTAAATGGGCATTGGAAACAATCAACAGAGATATAATGGTAGAGAATGGTGTACGAGGGGTCGAGTTGGAGTGGTTCAAATCTTATCTGGAAAATAACAGACAGATTACAAAAGTAAATGGAATTAAGTTAAGTGAATTAAAAAGTGGATTTTGTGTTCCCCAAGTATCAATTCTGGCTGCATTACTGTTCATCATATATATAAATGATATGCAAAATTTAAGACCACTAAGCATCTTGCCTGTCTAAAATTTTTGAAAATTATTATCAAAAAGTTGTTTTTGGGAATACATAATTTTTCATTAAAACATTTTGTTTGTTGTACTTAGTTCCCTATTTTTATAATTGATAATTGGAGGATAAGCTGTTCCTATGAGCATTTCAGTGGTTGCTTAGGCCAGATCATCAGGAAATGTTCTCCTAAATAATTTTAGAAAAGCCAAAGCTATTTGCAAACAAGACTACAGAGGGAATGAGAATTACATACACTCAAAAAGTCTTATTTGCAACGATATTAAAGCTTAAACAAAATACAAACAATAAAATAGTGACTTTATCTTTTCTTACATTGAAAAGATAAACACAGATCATGGAGCATTTTGAAAGGTATTCGTTGCTTCACCCTGATCAATATGCTTTTAAACGTTATCACAGCACATCGTATGTGCTTATCTCCTTCACGGACTTTGTGAGAATACAATTAAACAAGCATGAAAATAGTATATTAGTTTCTTTTGATCTTACTAAAACTTTTGATCGTGTTAACCATAATGTTCTTATTGATAAACTTTAAACTAAAAATATGTTTTCAAGATCTGCATGCAAACTCATTTATTCTTATTTGAATGAAAGATCACAATATGTTTCCTTTCATGGGATAAGTTCTAGTATCAGTCGTGTCGCTTCAGGAGTGCCTCAAGAATCTGTGTTGGGTCCTATACTATTCCTTGCTTATTTAAATGATTGTATTCCTATTATGAATAATAACTTTTGCAAGCCTTTTGTTTATGCAGATGATATATGTATTTCTTATTTACTTACAGTATTCTATATTGGATACAAATTTTGAAATTCGTGTGAATAATCATCTTAATTCTATATTGAGTTGGATGCATCAGAATAATTTTAAAGTTAACTCGGACAAAACTAAAGCTATACATTTTTGTTCAACTAGTGATATTACTATTTATCTCTAGAATCTGGATGCAGAATCAATTAATATAGTATGTAGACTAGACTCGTCTCAGTTTTTATACTTTTTTCGAAACTCCTTCACATCGATTTTCTTTATCTACTATAAAAACCAAGAATTTTGGTATATATCCCTTAAACATTGATGAACGGGAAGTGGTCTCTCAAATCGTTTTTTCATTTTTTTAGGCAAAATGCCTTTTTTCCAAAAAATTAAAAAATCTTGATTTAGTAATTTGCCTTAAACTCAAACATTTCTGAATGGATTTGAACATTATTACATGCATTAGAAAGCTTTTTAAATTACCTAAATGTTTCTTAAAGCAACATTGCCATTTTGTTCGATGGTTTTTTATTCATAGCACTACAAATCCAGATTTTCAAATACAAACTTAACTTTTTTTAAATTTTTGCTTACCTTTTCATATATAAATATTGAACGAGGCAAAACTTTTATATTCTGTAAATACAGTATGGTAGGAAATCTTAAAATAAAGATTTTGGTGTAAATAACAGTAGCATTCTGTTGAGAAAAACTGCAGTTTATATTTATATATAAAAAAAAATATATATTGGTAATAACTTTTTGTATCTGAACCGATTTTTCGGAGCAAATATGTTCTACTAAAAATTTCCGATCTTTTGATATATTAGACGTATCGATAGGTCATATAACAGCTCTAAAATTTTATAAAAATTTTGATGCTTTTTAGCTCATTTTTGGAGTATTTTGCTAATACTTAACCATTTCTTTACCGATTTGGCAGATTTATATACCCAAGTCTTAAGGAAGAAATTTACCATTTAGTTAGATTATAACACTTGGACTCGGAAAGATCTATTGTTCCTGAAAATGGGTGTTTAAAAAATGTTGGGCATTACTCTTACATTTTTGGGAATAAACTTGCAGGGTTTTCGGGAAATATATTCTGCTAAAAATTCCTGATATTTTGATATAAAAAACGTGTTCATATGTCATACTAGAGCCCACTTCCCGTTCATCAATATTTAAGTGTTATACACCAAAATTCTTGGTTTTTATAGTAGATAAAGAAAATCAATGTTCATGAAGGAATTTCGAAAAAAATGAAAAGTGAGACGGTCTAATGTAGACTCGCATAACATTCTGGACGTTTTAATTGATTCAAACTTAAACTTAAACAATCAAGTTTAATTTATTCTGAGAAGGCTATATGCTTTAAGACCATATACTCCTAGGTGTGTTAGATTTCGTCTGGCTCATGCTCTGATTATGTCAAAAGTAAACTACTGTTTGGAGGTTTATTCTGGAACATCATCTAATATTTTAACTAATATTTTTTTTATTATTTATTTGGAAAAATTAATAATTATAATTAATAAAGAGGAAGGAGTACTAGCAACTGAGGCTTTCGACTCTATGTTGGTATGTATGTACATTTTAAATAAGGTTTTGTAAACAATTTGTGGTTACAAATTTGTAGATTAATTTAATATTTTTATCACACGTGAGTCTAAGGAGATCAGTTGGTGTATTCGTTCCGAAAATGCGTGTTCTGGATGAATTGTATGTAGGGCACTCGTCAAGAATATGGGCTATGTTGAGGTGTGTGTTACAGGTGGAACATACTGGAGCTTGAGTTCTTTCAAAAATATGTTGATGGGAAAATTTGCAATGACTGATTCTAAGGCGAACAAATAGAATAGTTTCCTTTCTGGAGCAGTTTTTGGGGTATAATGGTTTGTCTCCCGTTGGGTTGATGCGTTTATAATTGTGCTGGTAATTGGACCATTTTTGTGCCTTTGTGGATGTCAAAAAGGTATTGATGGTATTAAAGATATCCTTGGTTTCCATAGTCGAATATTTTATCAAAGGTCGCAGTTTAGCTTCTTCGGCAGCAGAATCAGCGTATTCGTTTCCTATAATGCCAACATGGGAAGGTAATCACATAACTTTGATGCTATTTAAGTTTTGGTTGCAGATATTTCTTATTTGGTTGATTATCGGCGATTCGTACCAAGAGTTTTTGACGGCATGGATTGCTGAGAGACTGTCGGAGCAGATTATAAACTTGGAACTATTTTTTGTCGCGTATTGTGCTGCAACTAGGATGGCCAATGCTTCAGCTGTGAAATTGGAGCAATAATCGTCGATTAAACCGGTGTTTATGAGGCTACCCTCGTGAGTAACAACAGCAAAGGTAGTGTAGTTAGTTGATTTGGATCCATCAGTGTAGAGAAAGTTCTCGGTGATAGCTTTAAACATGGCTTTGTATATGTGGGAGGAGGTAGTGGCCTTAGGCAAGTCTGCCAAAGATAGAATAAATGAATGTTCATTTGTCAGCCAAGGTGGTTCTTTATAATGGGTCATAAGTGAAGGACGAAGCTCTAAGTTTAGTTTTTTTATGAAATCTATGCACCGTCTGATGGAAGATTGAAGTCTAGGTATTCTATCTCCATTTATAGTTTTTTTAACCTCTTCAAATAACATTTTATTCCTGCAATTGAAAAGTTTGGGAATAAGTTTGCACGTTAGATAGCTAGTTCGATCAATGATAGAAGGCATACCAGCTTCTGCCAAAAGAGTTTTTGTGGGGCTAGTTGGAAATGCTTCGATGCTTCGACGTACTGCGGCATGGTAAGGTGCTTGTATTAATTTGAGATGCGAGTATGCGCACCATCCATATATAGGAAGTGCGTAATCTATTTTAGAGAGCATAATTGCCTGCGTTATGTTTATCATAGTAGAAATGTGAATTTTAAAGTTTTTAGATGTTAAATATTTTATAATATTTAGTCTTGAGTTTAGGGTTTTACGCAGTTGTAGACAATGTTCCTTAAAAGTAAAGCCTTTGTCGAAAACTATACCAAGGATTCGTAAGTTATTAACGCGTTTAATTTTTACGTTACTGTACTCGATGTCAGAGAACGTGCAGTTGTGTATTTTAATTAATATTTTAAATACTGGCAACGCTATGCCTGAATAAAACATGCGTGGGTTTCAGCTGTCTTTTTTATTGCTAAATAATAATAAAAAGTGTGATGTTAATTTAAAATTTTTAAACTTTTTACTAACGAATTGTTCAAATTTATAAAAAGTTAGTTGTTTTGTGATAATTATAAAACCATTTAACCTGTCTTGTGTTGCTGCGTTGAATTGGGCTGTTGTTGTTGGGCTAACCTGTTGTTGATTTTGTTGCTGCTGTCCGCCATTTTTGTTCTCATCATTCATAATGCCGACTACTAAGGGAACTTAATGTGGAATATGCAAGAACGCTGTTGGTAAATCCCATGGATCCATTCAATGTAAATTGTGTAAATTATGGATTCATCTTACTTGTGCCCAAGTCTCTGACAAACATTTGCAGCTGTTTAGTGATAAGCCTAATTCGTTTTCATTCAATTGTGCTAACTGTCCTAATAGGGGAAGAGACGATGTGGTGTGCAATGATGTTCGTGCTTTAAAAGATAGTGTTGACAATTTTGTCCAGGTGAGTCGGGATGATCGGGATTCTTTTAAGAAATATATGGCGCAGATGTTATGTGATTTCAAAAACGAGATTTCCATTTACATTAAAGATATGAAAGCTGATGTCGCATCATGTACTAAGCTAATTAATAATATTGACTTTGCAACTTCTACGAAATGTGCTGCTCTGGAGTTTGAGAATAATGTTTTACATCGTAGACTAAACCGTAATGATATAATCATAAGTGGCCTACCTTTGGGGTTAAGTGACTTAACTTCTGTGATTATATCTTTATGTTCTGTATATAAAGTTAATGTGTCCAATTGTGATCTCAATCTGGTGTGTTATATTAACAAGAAGGGCAACATTTTGGCTAAATTTGTTAATGTTGAAATGCGGGACAGTGTTGCGAGAGAATATTTTAGAACGCGTTCACTCAAGGTCAAGGACGTTATAGGAGGGGATGTAGATACCCGCGTATACATAAATGACCACTACTCACCGGCTACATCTAACCTGAATTACTTGTGTCGTAAAATGATTCGGCAAAAAATTGTCTCCAAATACAGTATAATTAATTCTGACAAACCTAAAGCCAAACCATAGCTTGGGAATAATGATTAAAAATCCTAATGATTAGCAATTGAATTAGAAATTTTAATTGTGCTGAAAAATTGATTAATTATGATTAGTTAGCCATTTTATACGATTACTAATTGATTAGAATAGAAATATTCAAAAATCTAATCACAATTAGTGACGATTAGCATTTCTAATCAAATCTAATCAAAACTAATCCAAAAAATAATTGATTAGATTTCTTGATTATTTTTGATTAGATTTGATTAGATAATAGTTTATCTAGGTATTCTAAACAGCTTAAAGTGGCACATGTTAATTGCCAGAGCATAAGTCCTTCGCGTGGTTCTGTAAAATTTCATGAAATTGCCAATATTATATATAACAACTTTGAGTTGATTGGTATTTCTGAAACGTGGCTAAAACCTACTATTCCTGACGCAGCTATACATATATCTGGTTATAATATAGTTCGAAATGATCGTGTACGTAATAGAGGCGGTGGCGTGTTTATTTATATATCAAGAAATCTTAAGTATAGAGTTATGCATAAAGTATCTCTTTATAGTTGTGAATCTTTGTTTATCGAAATTTCCTTCAACAATGTTAAAACTCTGTTTGGTGTAGTGTATTTACATTATGGAGATATTGCTGAATTCGAAAATTCCCATAATGAAATTTTTTTACGTTACTCGAAAATTATTGTCGTTGGTGATTTTAATTGCAATATGTTTAATGTATATAAAGCTTATTTGTTGCGTTTAATGTGTATCAGATGTAATCTTTCGGTTATACACAATTCAAAGCCAACTCACTTTGATATGGCTCATGGCACTACATCTTTGCTAGATTATTGGCTTGTTAGTGATGACTCTATGGTTTGTTATTCTGACCAAATTTCATGTCCCGCTATTTCCCACCATTCTTTCATATTTGCGGTTTTTTGTTTGGATGTCGTTAATGCGGATAGATTAATTGAGTATAAAGACTTTAATCATATTGACTGGGAGGGTTTATTTTCCGTTATATCGGAATTTGACTTTACTACGTTTTTTAATTCGAGTGACGTTGATTATCAAGCTTCTATTATTAAATTTTTGCTCAACGCACTTTATACTTACGTGCCTACAGTGAGGAAGAAAGAGAAAGTTGATGATAACAGTTGGTTCAGATCTAATAATATTTTATTGGCAACGTCGCTTAGAGACTTGTCTTACTTAGCTTATCGTTCAAATATGAATACTTGGAATTGGAATGTGTACTGCAGGTACCGAAATAAGGCTAAAAATATTATACGTAAAGAGAGAAGAGCTTATTATTCTAAATTATTTTGTGGCCTTGACTCATCTGGTATGTGGAGAATTTTAAGAAAATCTGGTCTAACTGGGGATAATAGTTGGTGTAATGAATTTGATGTTGATAGTATTAATGATTATTTTGTTGCGTTAATGAGGATGAGTTATTTAATGCGATCTGTAGGGTTAAGTCCGAATCTGTAGGTACTGATATCATAGATACCAAATCGTTTTATTAGGATTATTTATCCTTATGTATCTAACATTCTTATTCATCATGTTAATTCCATTTTAACTACATCAATATTTCCTAAGTCTTGGAAAATAACTCGGGTTGTTCCCATTTCAAAATGTAGAAATGTTCGGACAATTAATGATCTTAGACCGATATCAATTCTCCCTTCATTGTCCAAAGCTATTGAACACATATTAAAGGACCAAATATTATATTCTGCTTATTGTTCCATCTCAATATGCTTTTCGTTGTAATCACAATACTACTTCTCTCTTACTTGATATGACTGATGATATAAGTAGGAATCTAAATGATGGTGACTTATCTCTACTAGTATCTCTTGATTTAACTAAGGCCTTTAATTCAATAAATTATGCTATTATGATTAAAAAATTGAAAGGGTTATTTAAATTTTCTACCACGGCATGCAAGCTTATATTGTCTTATCTTACTGACAGATCTCAATTTGTAAATGTCAATGATCTGAGTTCCGATTTACTTGCAATTACTTCCGGTGTGCCTCAGGGTTCAGTTTTAGGACCACTTCTTTTTATATTATATATAAATGACTTACCAGCCCAATTAGATTCTGAATGCTGCAGGTCATTGTTATTTGCTGATGATGTTATGCTCCTGTTTAATGGTAACAAGAATGATGTTGACATTTTTAACCGTAAAATTAATTATCACCTTGGTCGCTTTTCATCATGGTTCAGATGTAGTCTTGCTCATTCCCTTTTAATTTCGAATATACTATATGGTCTTGAAGTTTTTACGGGTACATCTTCCTATGTTATTTCTAAATTAAATAGGGTAGTTAATATGATCGTTAGATTTGCTTATAATATTCGAATACGTGAACATATTTCTGAATATGTTAAACTTTTTCTTGGCTGTTCCTTCCATAATTTCATACAACGTCGAAATTTGAAATTTTTTTACAGGGTAATTAGAACTGGGTTGCCTTCACCACTCTGCTCTAAATTTAGCTTTTCCCGTTCTACTAGGAACCCGCAGGTTTTGATTCCGAGAATTAATAATGGATTCTATGAACATTCATTTATAATAAGAACTTCGCGTAGTTGGAACTGTTTGCCTATGGAACTTAGAATATTTTTGCACTCTAACAATGCATTCCGCCTAAAACTTAATAGAATACTTTGTAATTAACTTTAATGCTATTTCTTTGGGCGTGTAACTGAACAGACTGACCGTTTTATTCAATGGACATTTAACTTATTTATTTGAATAAATAATCATATGTTTATATATACATTTGTTTGTGTATTAAATATACATTTACAAGTGTATATTGAACGGTTATATATTTTTACGATTTTTACACTGTTGGGATCTTTTCTGTGTGTTCCTTTTTTATTGGTTGGGGAACCAAAGGAGTAAATCGCTTTGAGGGTTAATTTAATTAATTAATATAATTTTTATTTTCTATTTATGTATATAAGTGCTTATTGTTAAAATAGTTTTTTATAATTAGATATTTTGTTACTGTATTCAGGCAAACTGCTTTGTAATATATATTTTAATTGGCCAAGAGTGGCTTTAATGAAATAAATTAATTACATTTAATGAAATAAATAAATAAATCTTAATAAAGTTTTTAGAAAAATTATTCGCCATATTTTAAATATTGGCATACGTGAACATCATAGGGTATCTGAACTCTTTATTGTATTTTTAGGTTGTGTTTTTAATAAATAGTTGCGTTATTTATTGTCTTTTGCTTAATTTTTATAAAGTTTTCAAATCCAGTAGACATTTAATCACTCTACTCGAAATGTACAGATTGAGATACCTCGTATAAGTCTTTCAGTATTCGAACGTTTATTTAAAATAAGAATATGTCGTATATGGCACAATTTGCCACCTTCATTAAGGTTATTCTCATATTCTTACTTTACATATAAGAAAAAGCTTTTGAACTTTTTTGGGTAAAAAGCTTGTTGTTTAATCTCTGGTGATAAGATTAATTTTGGAATTAGTCATTTTTTTTTAATTTTGTAATATTTGTGTGGTTGAGGATCCACTTATGTATATTATTTAAATACTGCCTATATGAAAACATACTTATGTAGGAGCTTTGAGAATTTCATAATTATTCGTATTATTATTAATATGCCTAGTATTAAACATGGATATTAACCTTACAATACCTGCATAATTGGTCTTATAGGCTTTCTTTATCGTTATCGAAAATTCTAATATGGGCATTTCCTCCGAATGGTCAACCAGGATGGAAAAATAAAATGTTGATAATCATCGTGTTTTACGGTTTATAATTATAAAAAAGTCTGTTTTTATAATAGAGTGGTATATTTGATATGTTGTGATGTCTAAGCTGTTTTACTTGAGGAAATTGGGCTGGAAACCGGAAAATTTAAAATTTTCTATTAAAGCTACTTCTAAAGACATTTTTATATTTAATTATCTTACATTTGCACTCTTTCTTTAAAATCTCTCTATTACAATAAATTAAAAAGAGAAAAGTGTAAGGAGTACAAAAAAGCCCGATTAACGGTTAAAACATACTTAAGCCAATTAAACAAAAACCAATAGAGATACTGTATGGTGTAAATACTGGATAGAGACCTACACTTTTAAAATAAATTAATCACTTTTGATTATTCCGTTCCATTCCGCAGATTTTTACATTTCACTACAGTCAGCTAAAGTTGACTTCTATTTTGCGTACGTTCGTTACCACATGTTTATAACTATCATTATAAACTTAAACTCGGTGAAATCCATCTTTTGCACTAAACATAGAACTACCAAAATGATATCGAATCGCAAAAAATTTCGTTTTCTATATTATTTGTACATCAAATCTTACGTTCGTGACCCCAGGAAATGCCCATATAATGCTATATGCGGATGACACTTTAGTATATTCAGTAGGACAAACAGATGAAGAGTGTAGATGTAAATTAATGAATGATGTTTAAAAAATTTGAAGATGGTTAAATATGAATAAACTGAAACTGAATCAAAATACAACAAAATTAATTGAAATAAATATGACTAGGGAAGCATTTTTTAAAATTAATGATGAAGTAATTTAAAAAGTGGAAAACATAAAATATCTTGGTTATATAATTGGTAAAGAAATAAAATTTTAAGATCACTTTAACTATTACTACGTTTATACGCACGACTTATTCGCTAATAAATATTTTGCAAGTAGAGAAAATTGCAGCATCAATAGTGAATTAAAATTTTATTTGCGAATAGCTTTCTCACGAAAACAATTCCTGATTAACGACACTATTTCCAAATAAGATTTTAAACATTGCCACACTTTTAACCGTTTTAAGTTTTTATTGCGATGTGGCTCATCCATATGACAACAAAAATAAAATTAACTCAAAATTGTGCAAATAAAATATAGAAACACACAATAATTTTTGATTATTTTTAATTTTTCATTTAAAAAAATAAAAAGGTTATATGCATACAGTGCTATCAAATGATTAAATTTTCCATCTAGCATCACATATAAATAAGAATTTTCTGTAAGAAAATTGACATATAAACAGTAATTTAGTTAATCGCAATTAATTTTTATTTGCGAGTAGGTTACGTATAAACGTAGTATATATATGTAAACAAATTGGTTTTTTTAAGCGAATTAGGAAAAAAATATTAAAAATAACTGCATCAAATATATACAACACGATGATAAAACCACATTTTGAGTATGGCTCAACAATTCTCTATACGTGCTGTTTGGATTCACAACTAGAAAAAATGTAAAAGCGACAAAATAAAGCAATTGTTAATGCGTTGCCTTGTAAAATGTAGCCGATATACACCAATTTATGCTATGCTTGATGCACCTAAATTGCTTAACATAAAACAAAGACTTAAACTGAATACTTTATATTTTATTCAAAAAATTAGAATGGGAGAGGCAACGGAATGAATATCTGTGCGAAAAAATAACATATCGTCAGCTCCTTTATTGGTTAGACCCAGCATTCTTACAGTTTATAACTGACAAATAAAATGTTTTATTTCCAATGTTTTCTTTTTCATCAGTTACTTAGGTACTTGCAGCCGTATTTATAACGAAAATTTGGCATGAAGTAAGCCCAAAGTTAATTCATAATAAAGTTACCAAACTCTGGCTAACGAATTGCTAAACTCTTGTTAACGAGCTGCCAAACGTTTGCCCACTTGTAAAAATCAAGCGGTTTAATGTTGAATACATTTATTGTTTTTTGAATTCACTGTCTTAATTTAATTTATAGTCCTTTTTTTAAATTTATTTTAATTTAAAAACATTTAAAAAAAACTTATGTGGTGAGCGAAAAACAAAAAAAAAAATAACAAAAAGATGAAATTAAATGACAAAACCAGCGATGTTTAATGCAAGCCATGTTGAATTTTTGAGCAATATAATGTGGAATTATTAATATTCAGAGTAAAAATCTTATGCAGTATTGTAACTTAACTTGGTATCTCATAAGCCGATTTATTTAACCAATTACTTATTTATATAATTTAATTCACAGAAATACTTGCATATATAAAAGCTTTCTTGGCTGACATAATTTTAATACATTATACAAATTAATCAGTTTACATACATATAATTGAGAAACTTATTGACAACTTATTGCCTTCCCAGCCAAAGAAATAAAACGCTATAAGAGGAACTCCTTATCGATGAATATTTTTTTTATGTAAATTTATAACCCATTTTAAAATTACATTTCTTTCATAAACAATGAATTTTCGCACCATATATTGCGGGCAATTTTCTTCCACCATGACTAAGATCTCATCTATAAATACTTCAACGTATTAAATTTGTATGAATGAAATGAAGAAGGTGAGAAAAATTTCGACGACAGACAATGTGTGTGTATAAAATAGTTAATAACGATGATGAGTAATTATTTTTGAGATAAATGAAGAAAAACAAAACACAATTACTAAAGTACATATGGGCATTTCCATTGTGAGGTGATGTTACATTTGTACGACAAAAAGTAAAAAAAAAATAATAATAAAAATGTAAAAAGGTTTTTTATATTTTCGAAGTAATTTATTTGCAAAAATATTCGCAGGCGTGACGTTACAAAAAACAGAAGTTGGTTTTGACGTGCTTTATAAAATTGCACAATTCTGCTCATTATTGTTTTGATGCATATGCTAATTGAGAAAAAACGACCATGAATGTTTACATGAAGTTTTCTGAAAATAGTGGCGTGCAGAGCATAACAATACTAAAGCTATGTTCACACCTATTAAATATTTGACGTCCTACACGTAACCACTAGTTTTATTAAAAAAAATTTTGCTTTTGCAAAACGTTTGCTAGATCAAACATTATTTAACAGTTTCTTAATTGAATTATCTTATCTTCTAACAAATAATGATAAGAATGTCAATAAAAATTGTTAAAAATAAATCTAAAGTTTAATCCATTTTCTGGCTATGCTCTGAACGTTCCTTTAATATACTTTAAAATAGTTGATATGGAGCAAAATTAATGCTTTATATCTCAGAAACCATAAAAAATTACATAAAAAAGTTTTTGGATTCAGAAAAGGGATAATCAAAATATTTATACATATATACCCCATACCTTATTCAATTTTTAAGAAATGATCGGTAGGCCAAACCAATAATGAGGTGATGATGCATCTATGTAGATTATTTTCCTAATTTATTTATGAAGTATTAAGAAAACAAACTGCTTTCACTAATGTGATAAAAAACCAAGCATTTTTTCAGGGACGAATAATTTTAATTGTGCATGCAATTCATTATTTCTTTTTTATAAGTTATTACAATACCGCTTTGTAGTATTAGTTTTGTTATTGTTTTTTATTTTGTTTTTATTTTTATAAAATTTTTTTATTTATTTTAATTTTTTACCTTTTTCTGTTTGTAAACATTTAATTTTTTTTATTCACTATATTTTTTGTGTTTCTTTTTTATTTTCGATTTATTTTCACTTTTTCATTTTATTTTGTTTGTAATACCCTCTGCGCATTGGCAAAAAATATCTAAAATATTTATAGTTTTTTTTTATAAAATTTATATACTTGAACGCGCGATTTCTTATTGTTATTTATTTGTTTTAAATAAGGCCTTAAAAGAAACACACACACACACATGCAGCAAGGCAATCAAACGTGATTTTGTTGGCGGCAATTGATGGCGTTATCAATGGTGTTAAAAAAATTCATTCATGATTGTTGTAAAAAATAGTTTTAGGTGAAATATGCCGAAATAGATAAATTTAAAATTGTTGGTACAGAAAAATTATTCATTTTAAGTAGTTAGTGTACTTAGTGTCAATCTAAAAAGCTGATTATTTATTTTTTAAATATTTAAGAAAAGAAAGTAAAAAATTCTTATATGATCTAGTAATTCCTGTCCAATTGTATGCTTTAGGCATATTATGCCCTACAAGTTATGAACCAAAATGTGTTGTCTTATTTCTTTATTGATTACAAAATATTTAATATATGTATAAATACATATGAATTACATACAGGGATAAATATACTTTTGTAAATTATTTTAAACATTAACCTTAAATGCAAATATGGCCCGGTAGCAAAAAGTGCTCAATTTGGTTCACAATTTCACCTAGCCCTAATTGAAAATCCTCTTGGAAGCCTTTTTGCGCGATGTGGGTCATACGCAAAAATATAAGACAACAAAATTTGTCATTAAAACTTTTCATATTGAAGTAAAATGTTTGGTACTAAAAATGGGCTAAATCGGCACTATACTTCACCGAGCCCAAAAACAATAAGACTTTTGGTACGTTAACGTCCATGCAGAATATGATAAAGCAGCAAAATCTTGCGTAAATACTTCCATTACACAGTACAACATTTTTCAGCTCATTGATTTGGGACTCAATTCTGATAATTGCTCGTGAAAGAAGCACCAAAAAGGAACTTCTGCATCATTAGTTTTATCAAGTTGGCTGCATTTATAATTTAATGGCCATACGAATTTTTTGCTCAAGGTGGATTTTTATCACCTTTTCTATATTTTAACCCGGTTATATCTCGGTATTCCGTACGGAATATCTCTTTTATGTCTGAAGCAAATTTGTAGATATTAAATAGGAGCAAAAAAGTGGAACATACCTACCCGAAAAAAGTACATCCAGTGCCTTTAAAATTGCAATGTTTTCCGCATTTTTCAACTTTTTTGCTAAATAACTGAATTACAAATCCACAAATATGCTGTTTTTTTTTCTTTAAAAACTTTATTTTACATGAAAATAAAAATTCCGATTCATATTACTGCTATTCTCTATGCATGGAAATGAAATTTAGAAAAGAGATTCCGTACGGTATACCGAGATATAACCGTGTTAAAATATAGAAAAAGCGATAAAAATCCACCTTGAGCAGAAAAAAAAAATTCGTATGGCCATTAAATTATTAATGCAGCCAACTTGGCAAAACTAATGATGCAGAAGTTCTTGCATTGAGTCTCAAAGTCATGTGTGGTATTGTGTTATACAAAGAGTTTTTGTTATGGAAGAAAATTGATTAAATCAATACATTATTTCACCTAGCCCCTATAAAAATGTCTCACGGAATACCATTTGTGGCGCGGTATCGTAATTACGGATTTATAATAAATCCTTGTGTTATATACAGTCCACAGTTAAAATACACAGCTGAAATTTGGAGTATATGAACAACTAAAGTTTTTCGAAAATTTGTACCTAGTAGTATAAAAAACTTAAATGCAAAACGGTGATTTGAAAAGAAAACTGCATTATATACAAAAAAGTTTTTGCATTAAAAATAGAGGGGATCGAAAAAATAATTTTATATGTCCCCTTTATTGCATTTTGCAAATCTTTGTTTTACTCGTGCATACAGGCAAAGTAAATTAGCTTAAAATTCAAAAAATTAAAATTTCTAATAGATTATTATTTCTCTAAAAATATTGGTGGCGGGAAGCGATGGCATACATTTTTTTAAAAAACTGAAAATTTCTGAAAAAAAACTTTTTCTACAAAAGTTCCAAAATTTTTATAAGAAAAAAAAAAAAAAAAAAAAAAAAAAAAAAAAAAAAAACGTATTTGGAATTTATTTTATTTAAGATATATTTAAAATTTAATAAAGAATATTTTATCAAATTTGTTTTTGGGAATACAATTATTTATTATAAGATTTATTTAATGTAAGAAAAGATAAACACTCTTTTATTGTTGGAATTTTGTTTAAGCTTTGATATCGTTGCAACTAAGACTTTTTGAGTGTAATTCTTATTCGCGCTGTAGTCTTATTTGCTGATATTTTTGGCTTTTCTTAATTTTTTTTGGAAAAAACGTTTCCTGATGATCTGACCTAAGCAACCAGTGGAATGCGAATAGAAACAGCTTATCCTCCAACAATAAATTTTCAGTTGTTTTATCAAGAATAAAAATAGGAAATTAAGCACAACAAATAAAATCTTCTAAAGGACATATTTTTTAATAATTTTAAAATAAAATTCATATTAGCAGAACTTTAAAAAAATAACACAAATACATACATATGTATGTATTTGTGTTATATTAATACATTTGCTATTTGAACATGAGCGGGTTTCACTCTTGGTAGTAAAGTACCCTTATATACCTATTTAATATAGTTAAAATACCAACATTAACAACAACGAAATGTATTAAACTTTTATTTACCACGTTGTGGTTGAAAAATCACACAAAAAGCTGTAGTAAACACGTGTGTCAAATTAACCAGAATAAACCAGTTGAGGAAACTATCTCTCTTTCCATGTATTATGATCCTAAAAATTAAAATGAAGTAGCTTTAGCCACTCATTATGAACTTCTTTAATATAACTTAAGTCTACTAAATTTGGCATAGTAGCACATTATTGAAAATACTCATTTGTTTACCTTTTACTAAAACTTCAACGTGTTTAAGAAAGTCGTTATCAAAATCGAACTTTTTTACCAGACCATTATAAAGTTCAACAGAAAACTTTAAACAATTAACTCGAAAATCCTTTTCATTTTCTTTAGGTAATTAATATTAACTAAATGCCTTCAGCACCTTAAAAAAATATCTTTGGGAATTTTCAGATACAAAAACATTTTTAGTTTACTATACATAGTTTTTTTTAAATCATACTTTCAGTGTTTCCAAAACTTGGTGACCAAAAATGGCTAAATTTACGGAAAACAATGGCTTAAAAATGGATAAAAATTGGCTTAAAATGGCTAAAATTTTTTTAAATAATAAACACATTAAAATTCAATAACAAAACAAAAATAATTCATTAAAAGGTTTTTACAATGAAATTGTAAATTAAGATCAACTTGTAACTTAAAAATAAACGAAAATTAAATATTTTTTTATTATTTAAAAAATAGAATTGTTTGATGTCGTTATTGTTCATCTCATTAGAATCACTTGTACCTATTAGTTTTAAATATTTTAAAGGTACATCATAATCTTGACTACATTTACCCAACCTTTTGAGTCCAAATCTCCAACAAAAAAATAAAAAGAGATAAAAAAATATTTTATTATTATGGTAACAATATTTACTTAATTGATAAAATCGAATTAACGGTTGCTAAATGTAACCTATTTCTCAAATTACTTAATGAGCTAGTCTATCAGCGCCGGGGTTGCGAGTTCGATTCTCGCCAGAGACTCTGGCTTCTTTTCTGCAGACAAGCGATGAGCTTCGCGGGATTAGCATAGGATGAAAAAAAATTTTGACCATGGAAGTGAGAGCAACTTAAAAGTAAATTCCGAAATTTTTTTAAAATTTATTGTTGTCACCTGCACGCAATACACTGTTGCATTTTTTGATGCTTAGAGATTTTGTTTTTGTTAATTTTTTTTTTGTAAAAACTGATTGTTTAATGCTATTTCAACATTTGTAAAAGTTGTTATTTATATTATATGCGTTTTAATTGTTTAAAATGTTTATTTTACTCTTAGCAATTTTTTAAATATTTATAAGAAAATAAAAATGACTATTTTCAAACAAAAAACGGGAAAAATTTTTATGGCTAAACAAGTTTGAAAATGGCTAATGGATTAACTAGTTTTTTAATGACTAAATAAGTTGAAAAATGGCTAAATCTAGCGACTAAATGGCTAAATTGCCAATACTGCATATTTTAACCATGTTTTTCTCTGCGTGCACTCACTGCCTGTTCTTTGATATCAAACGGAAATTTGTTTTTGTTTTAAATGTTTGATAAGCAAAAGAAATATTCGTTTGATATTGATGAGCAGACAGTGAGTGCACGCAGAAAAAAGCATGTTTAAAATATGATTAAAAAAACTATATTAAACTTACTATTTTTGTTTTTAAAATAAATTAAAAGTAAAAACCCTTTTATTTTATTTAATGCACTAAAAAAACTTTTACTATCAACTTATAACGGCATTACGCAATTGATATGATATAAAAGCTTGTCGCCTTTTACATAATGAATGCTAAAAAATTAGGTCCAATTTGCAGTGATAATTCATTTATTTATAAGAGAATACAAAATTTTGAAAATTGTTTGAAAATTGCGCATTGGAATATAAGCAGTTTTTGTGTGTCTGTAGGTTTTACTAAACTTGATGAAATTCGGCGAATTTTGGAGGGGAATTATCTAGATATAGTTGGACTAAGTGAAATTTGGTTAAAACCATTTGGTTTGTCAAATGCTATTTACATACATGGTTATGATATTCTATTCGGGAATTTAAACTGCTAGTGGGCGGTGTGTGATATTTACCCGATGGTAATATAAATGTCGTTGAGAATTATGTGATTTTAATGGGTGATTTTAACACAAATTTATTTTGACAAATATCATCATTCTATTTCCACGAATTACCATTCAGGTTGGGATTCGACTTCATTAATTGATTTCTTTCTTATGAATAACAGAATTTCTCTAGGTATGGAAGGTCAAATGCAGTGCCCCGGTATATCTCGCCATTCTTTTATCTTTATTGCTGCTTATATTCCATATTCCCTTTCTCCGTTTTAAGTGTCATACGCAGATGTTAAGGCTTTAGTAACATAAATATGAGTAGTCATATTTGGGAGGAGGCACTTATGTAAAATATTCATCGAATTCGTTCAATAATAGTACCTGTTGTGCGACGGAAAGTATGTTTTACTTTACTTTAGGGAGAATTTGCTTGATAGTCATAAAATTAGTAATTTGTCTTCTCTTAGGGACTTAGCCGATGGACATTACCTTCAATGTAGGACTCCAAGTAACTGGACATTTTTTGTTTATATAGGAATAAAGTAAAATGGGTCGTTCAAAAGTTAAAAAGTGGTGCACATGAACATGAAGGATTTTAGTACGGAAAGTATGTGGGGTTTTTGAGAAGTAATGGATGCCTCGAATCAAGAGAACTTGAAACTTTTTCTGAACCAGGTAATTAAATAATTACTTTGTTGAATGCTAGACTCAGAGTCCACGTGTTGTCAATAATGACCGCGGATTCTCATTAGGGGGGCTTTTCTTTAAATGTATTTATTACGATTCCTTATAAACTGCATTACTGAGAATTAAATATGCTGTGGGTTATGATATGTTATCAGTAAGATTTTTAAAGATTATTTTTACGTTTATTTCCTCATATCTGGTTAGGTTAGGTTAGGTTAGGTAAGAAAGGCTGGTGTGAAGCAAACTTCACACCCTCACCCAGAGACCATTATGGTCCATTGTGATGCCTTTATTTAGTGAAACAAAGAAAGAAGAGAAAGATATCTAGTGTGACAGAGTAGGAGAAGTTAATGGTGAAAGCACAGGGAAGGAAGATAGTGGAAGATAAGAAATCGGACAGAACAAGCAAAACACAACCCTACCAAACAGGAAAAACTGCCCTACATGTTTCCCAGCCTCCTGCCGCGCAACCAGGTCATTCCCATTACGAATCCCGTCAGATTCTCGAGCCCGCAGCCCGAGACATCTCCCAATTCGTGCAGGAATCTGCTACCTAGCCACCTCAGCCTGCTGTTCTGTAGCCTGGGACAGTGGCACAGAAAGTGCTCAACTGTCTCAAGCTCCTCTGGGTCCTCACACAGCCTACATATATCCGATAAGCCAGACCCCATTCTCACCGCCATTCTGCCTATCATACAGTGGCCCGTGATAATACCTATCATGGTCCTGACGCAGGCCCTACTCTTACCCAGCAGCGCGTCCGAATTTGACCTACTAAGCATCGGCCACAGCGTGCGCGATACTCGGCAGTCCGTTCGGCCCCGCCAAGCCCGATTAGTCCTGTTCAGAATCCATTCCCTAATTCTCCCAAAATAGAATTGGAGGCCTGACCACTTGCAAACTGTCAGGATCTTCCATTTCCGAGCCCAGTCTTGCCAACTCATCAGCTATCTCATTGCCGGTGATGTTAGAGTGACCCGGTACCCAGCAGAGCCTCACAACATAATTCCCTAAGATTACTCCTAGAGCCCTCCTACAATCGTCCACTAGCCTGGAGTTCACATAACAGCCCTTCAAGGCCCTAAGAGCCGCCTGGCTGTTCACATATATAGTGACCTCCGAGCCCTTGGCAATGTTAGCTCCTACCAATTCCACGGCCCTGAGAACCCCCAGAACCTCCGCCTGAAATACACTGCAGTCGTCGGGAAGTCTATATGACTTTCTGATGTCCAGATCCTCAATGTAGACCCCCGCACCCGTGCCCTTCATCTTCGAGCCATCAGTGAAAATAGCAAATCCCCTATACAATCTGCCCTGCCCTGACCAGCTCTCCCTAGAAGGCAATATCACCTCTGGCAAACGCCCAAAATCGACCCTAGTGACCAAATAATCCGTAGAGCCGGGCGAGGCTAGGTGATAACCACTAGTACTAATTTCACTCAAGATCCGCGAGTGACCCTCCGTGAAATTTCCTAACAGTCCTTCCTCATATCTGGTTCGCCTTGTAAATGCTATTATAACAACAACGACTTTTTCTCATAATTGGAAAATTGCAAGAGACGTGCCTATCAAGAAGGATGGTCAGTCATCTTCTTTTGATAACTTGCGTCCTAAATCAATACTTTCCGTTCTTTCTAAAGTAGTTTGGTATATTTTTGACCAATTTTATATTTTTTAATTGCTCTCTAAATATTTACTTGCCTTGTTCAGTGAGAAGACATGTCGCTGTGGCGGTTTAAATGCCACACATTCTATACTGTTTGGAAGTATTTTCGGGCGCAGGTAATTATGATCTGGAGAAATTTAATGTTATTTTTAACAGGATTATTCGTTATGTTTTTGGTTTGAGAATTTGGGATCATGTGAATCGCCATCCGCTTAACTTTCTATACCTTTTGAAAATTTTATTGTTATTAGAATATTATTATTTTTCTATAAATTTAACATTTTCATTTCTCTCGGTCAAAAAGGAATCCTCTTAATTTTATTCCTATTAGACGGTTGGACAATTTTTTAAAATCGTATCAGGTTCGCGTTTCAAAAATCTGGAAAAATTTGCCGAGAGTTCTAAGAAAATGTTCTTACTCGCTGTTCTTATTTAAACCTAAGTTGTTGAAATTTGCAGAGCTAAATAACTTTTAAATTCACTAAAACGAATAATTGCCAAGCTTACAATCTTGCAAGTCTTGCTCAACTCTTGGTTTGTATATGTCAGCGGTAGGTTCTGAAGCTTAGAAGGTTTTGTTTAGTAGCTTTGTTTAGTAGTAACTGAAGTTAAGTAGCCTTATTTTAACCATAAAAGGCCCTAAGGGCTCGGTTATGTAATTGAAGAAAATTAAATCAAATTACAAAACTAACCCGACAATGCAGAGAATTCTCGATATAGCTTAATCTTGAACGTATCAGGGGAAATATTAAGCACATTTAAGAGCCAGGCAACCCATTATATAACCAAGCCACTCTTACACAAAATAACCGGTCTAAAACTTAGTCTTGTTATTATCAACTGTCAATTTTAGTTTGATCTACCATCAAATCAAACAAATCAACCAAATATTTAGGCGTCAGCAACCTATATGATTTGTAAAACTGCAAAAATGTCCTAATTTTTATGTAATCCTCAAATGTAAAACCTAGAAATCGTATAACATACGAAGAAACATTCTGACATAATCTGAGAGAAAAAAAATATTACCCTAGTGAACGCTAGCCTAACTTTTTTAAAACATATCCCGACTATAAATCCAAGGCATAAAGAAAACATAGCATAATAAGACCATGAAAAACTTGCCTCTTAACAAAAAAGAGGTAACATTAAATCCAAACTATACAACTTATGCAAAGAAAAGTTAACCCCATATACTTTATTATTAATATGGCATTATAAACTTAATTTATTATCAATTATAACTATAAACTTAATTTATTATCAATAATAGGTTAGGTTAGGTTAAGAAGGGTTATGCGCCCAAGGGCACATATCCACTCGGAGACCAATGAGGTCCATTGTGAATCCCTTCAGTAAAGGAGAAAAGAGGAAAAAGAGAAGTAAAGGAGAGAAGTAGAAAATAGCAATACCAAGTAGGACAAATCCCCCCTATGATCCCTCAGTAGATCGGTTGGATTACATCAAGCGATACATCCCAGTTCGTCGTGAAATCTAGTCTCTAGCCATTTCTGCCTGGGGCCGTGCATCCTAGGACAGTGGCACAGTACATGCTCCACCGTCTCTAGCTCCTCGGCATCCCCGCACAACCTGCAGAAGTCCGGTATCGCAATGTCCCATTTACCCATAAAAGCCCTAACAGAACAATGCCCCGTCAGGAACCCTATTAGGGTCCTGAGACTACTTCTATCCAGTCCTAATAGAACCCTGGTTGCACCTGCGTAAATACCGGTCGCTATTACCTATCCAATTACATACTAAGGTGATTCACGTCACCAGTTGCACTTTTACGAAAGAGCAAAAGTGCAAAAACATAACAACAACCACATAGACAATTGTTTGTGTACAACTATTATTATTATTTTTAAAACATTAGCCCCCGTATTTATAAAAGATTTTTATTTTTTGGATTGATTATTTATCTATTGAGTTGATTATTTATATATTGAATCAAATATATATTTTAAGTTTTTGTTCAATTAAAAAAAATAATCGATTCAATTAACACTTTTAAAATTATTATACTTATTAAACAATTTATTTAATTGTTAAAAAAAACTAAATATTTTTTGTGTGTAAATAGTACTCGAAACCATTGAAATTTACGAAAAACTGATTAACTTTTATTACATTTTGCAGTAAATAGATTTTCAAAATATGTAGTGGTATTTTTATAAAAACTTACGGTATTATTATTATTACATTTAAGTTTTCTAAGTTGATTTGAATTGCATACGGTTTGAAATTGCCTAAATAACGAGGGCAAAAATTAAAAAATTTGTATTAAGCATTTATTTTTTCAGCATATATTTTTTTTTTATAAAATTTTCATAAAATTATATTTGTTTTCAAATCAATTTATTTCTATTGTATTTTTTCAGATTTACTCTAATTAACACTTCAGGCAGTCCCAAGCCTCAACACAGCAGCATTATAGAAGTTAAAATGTTTACTATATTTTTTTTTGATTAGTAAATCTCAAATTTCGTTTAATATTTGAATTTTAAATTCAATAATACGTTGGTTTGTTGAAACACAGGACTTTTATACTAAAACTAGAAAGGAACAAAGTTCTAGTATTTTTCCTTCCTTAAACGAAAAACAAACTAACCTTATTCTCTTAAAAGAGCAAGAGAATAACCTTAATAAAAATAATTTATATATATATATATTAAAAAAAGTAAAAAAACAAAAAAATTGTTGTTGGCATTTAAGGTGTATATAAACGAACCGAAGTTTTGCAACAATAACTACTTGACACGTGTGCCACACAACATATTGGTACGCTAGACAACATCAAAACAAATTCTTTCCCAAAAATTCTACAGAATAAACTTTAGTGTTTTTCTAAAGCCACACATCCATTAATATAAATAAAACCTTAATTTAGGTTTTTTTGTTGTTTCATATCTATTAACAAATAAAGAGTTTATTTTACAAAAGTAAATTGGTAAAATATTCTTCAAAATAAAAACTTCAACACAAAATGACTACCGATACCCGCCGACGTGTTAAATTATATGCTTTAAATGCAGAACGTCAATGGGATGATCGTGGCACGGGACATGTGTCATCAAATTATGTAGACAGACTAAAAGGTTGGTATATTGTTATTACAATCTTTATATTCCCTTTTAATTGTTAAATTTATTTTATTGACAACCTGTTGCAGGCATCTCTTTGTTAGTACGCGCTGAATCAGATGGTAGTTTACTTTTGGAAAGTAAGATACAGCCTGACACCGCGTATCAAAAGCAACAGGATACCTTAATTGTTTGGTCAGAGGGCGATAATTTCGACTTGGCTTTGAGTTTTCAAGAAAAGGCTGGTTGTGATGAAATATGGGAAAAAATTTGCCAGGTAGGTTAATTTTTAATTTATTTAATATACATTTTTTAAGGAAGTGCAATATTTCTTAAATTATTTTTAAACATAAGAATAAGAAGTATCTTATAGCCTATTTCCAATATGCGAACGAATTCTTTCGTTCGCATAACTACATTGAAAACAAAGTCTAAAAATTTGTTTTTGTTTTCAATGTAGTTATACGAAAGAAAGAATTCTTTCGCACATCGGAAATAGGCTATTAAAAATTTTATTTAGCTTTTTAAGAAATTTGTTTTACTTTTTTTTAGGATTATTTTAAAAATTTAGATGAATAGTTTTATTGATTTTACTTAAATTTTTTATATATTATAATAGATTTTGACTAAAAATAGTTGTACCCAAAATGAAATTTCGTATGCAACTGGATAATTCTTATATTCAGAAACATCTGTTGTTAAGAAATAGAATATTTAGAGAATATTAGAAATGCACTCATCATGTTGATTGTAAATATTATTTGCCCTTTGATATTATGATATTAAAGTAAATTCATTTGTATTTAGATACTCGTACATCGCTTTGTATTTAGATAAAAATTCTATACTGTAAATGTTTGAAGAAATTTTTTTCTTTAAACTGCTGAAAAAATAATAAATTTAAAACTTAAACTTTAAATTATAAGAAACAAAATGATCTAAACAATTTTGTATAGCTTAGAAATAAAATCGTTTAAATTTTGCATGTATCAGAGGTTTGCAAGCCCTCTAAATTTAAAATTTAATCTCAACTACCTGTGCTACATATTTATATGTATCAGATGCTTTACCAAAATCTACCCACTTGTTTAAATATAAGCAATTATTTCAATTTCGTTAAAAAATTTCATTTTGGTAATACATTTTTAACAAAAATCTTTAAATCTGGTCACACTGATAATAAGTATTTATTTTAAAACATATACCTGATTCAGACTATTCGGTATGTCGCACATAAATATTTTATAAAACTGAAGATTGGTTACAATGGGCGTATATATGCTTTTAGAATAAACAATGCCGCATGAAATGTAAAAATCAAACAACAATTTAATGCTCCTATACAATATGATTCGTAAACTTTTTAAATCTAATAGTTAAATTTAAATTTAAGACATAGACGTCAAATTGTAGCTTGTAGATTGCAACCATGGCAGAATATATGCAAGGTATATTCAATAGAAATTATGTTCTCCATTTTCAAAACCCATATAACGTCAAACAAAAGAAAATAAGGAAAATTGAAACAAGCGTCTTAAATAAAATAAATTAATTTGACATTACAAGGGTCAAAAAGACAACTTTCCCTAATGATCCTACCTTGCACTTCTATGGCTTGCAAAAAAAAAAATGTAGCGTGTAAATGTATACAAGTTTTTGAAGGGACGTCAAAAGAAATATGAATAGTGTTGCAGTGACATGTCGTATAGTCTAAAAGAGGTAATACGTTGAAAGAAAATATTTTAAAAGAATGTTCTCATTTAATATTTTTAATGAAATATAACTTTTTAACATTAACATATCTTCAGGTTCAAGGCAAGGATCCATCTGTTGAAATCACACAAGACATTGTCGAAGAATCCGAAGATGAACGTTTTGAAGATATGTCAGATACAGCACCACCTATTGAATTGCCGCCCTGTGATTTGGCCCGCCTTGAAGACATATCCGAAGTCATACAGAATTGCTTGACTACACCGTTGCGCAAGGAGAAACTCTCTATGGCATTGGAGTCCGAAAACTACATAAAGAAATTACTCAATATTTTTCATGTGTGCGAGGATTTGGACAATACCGAAGGTTTACACCATCTCTTCGAAATATTTAAAAATATTTTTCTCTTAAACAAAAATGCACTATTCGAAATAATGTTTGCTGAAGATACGATTTTTGATGTGGTGGGTTGTCTGGAGTACGACCCCAGTGTTACGCAACCGAAGAAACATCGTCAGTATTTAAAACAATGGGCTAAATTTCGCGAAGCAGTTCCCATCAAAAACCAAGATCTACTAGCGAAAATCCATCAAACATTTCGTGTGCAGTATATACAGGATATAATATTGCCCACGCCATCGGTATTCGTAGAAGATAATATGTTAAATACTTTATCTAGTTTCATATTCTTTAACAAAGTCGAAATTGTCACACTTATCCAGGAGGATGAACGTTTTCTTGTTGATATGTTCACCTTACTTACCGATCCAAATACAAGCGATGCCAAGCGTCGTGACATTGTTCTATTTCTAAAGGAGTTTTGTAATTACGCGCAAAACCTACAGCCGCAAGGTAAAGATTCATTCTACAAGACCCTCACATGCCTTGGTATTTTACAAGCCTTGGAAATTACATTAGTGATGAATGATCAGAAAACAAAGGCGGCCTCTATCGATATACTAACGGCCATTGTTGAGTTTTCGCCTTTAGTTGTACGAAATTATACACTGCAGCAAGTAAATCGTACTGAAGGAGTAAGTCATTCGTTTTTTTTTTATCTGTTTGCCGTGAGAAAAATTATTTTATTTTTGGTTTTTCGTTTGAATTTGCAGGACCGTATGCTACTAAATATTGCCATTGAACAAATGTTGAATGATTCCGAACCAGAATTAGGTGTTGCTGTGCAATTAATGGGCATTATAAAAATATTGCTAGAACCCGAAAATATGTTAACGGAGAAAGGAGATTTTTTAAATTTTTTCTATAAACACAGTATACAAACTTTAATAGGTACGATTGCTAACTATTTTATTACAATTAAAAATTAAATGCCTTTAAAAATATTCTATTTTTAGCACCTTTGCTACTTAACACCATAGACGATCGTCCACAAAATGAAGATTATCAAACCGCACAGTTATTGGGAATTGTATTAGATATTTTATCATTTTGTGTTGAGCATCATACTTATCATATTAAGAACTTTATAATACAAAAAGATCTCCTCAAGAGAATTCTCGTACTCATGAAGAGTTCTCATACGTTCCTTGTTTTAGGCGCTTTAAGACTTTTGCGTAAAATTGTTGCCCTCAAAGATGAGTTTTATAATCGGTACGTATAATTTTTCGATATGGTTAGACTCGGAATAACCTTTTTTTATAGACACATTGTGAAGGGAAATCTTTTTGCTCCTGTTGTGGATGCCTTTATTCGCAATAATGGTCGTTATAATCTACTCGAATCTGCTATATTGGAACTATTTGAATTTGTTAAATTGGAAGATATTAAAACGTTATGTGTTTATTTTGTTGAAACATTTAGCAAAATATTTGATGAAATCGAATATGTGCAAACGTTTAAATATTTAAAAAATCGTTACGATCAATACCAAGAGCGAATAAAAGATCGTGACAAGATGAGTTTAGATACGTAAGTTCAAAAATACTCTTATGCACATAACTTTCTTATGACTGAATTTTTGTTTCAGTGGCATTCCAATTATACGCGGTAATCGTTTTCGCCGTGATCAACGGCAAATGGAGGAGGAGGAAGAAATGTGGTTTAACGAAGAAGAAGATTTAGAAGAGCTGGAAACCTATAATAGCGTCATGAAGTGTGAGTAATTGAGTACTTTCAGAAAATAAGTAGTTTGTTAAATTTAATTTGAATGCTTTTTTATGTGAAACCAAACTAAGCAAAAAAAAAAAAATCACAAGTATTTAATTGAAGTTTGAGTTGGAAGTAATCGTTGTGACTACGGATGGGCAAATTGAAAAAATATATCGATACATATCGTATCTATATTTTTGAAGAGTATCGATATTTATTAATTAAAAATATCGATATATCGATGTATCGAACGTATTAAGGTGAAATTATGACCAAATTTAAAAACTTATTATTATTATTATTATTATTATTATTATTATTATTATTATTATTATTATTATTATTATTATTATTATTATTATCCCCGCTTATTTTTTTGTTGTCATCTCTTAAAAAACCGAGACAAAACTGAACTGTGTAATCTATGAAAATGTACAATGGAAAAACGCCGTTTTTTTTTCTTAATATTAGTTAAAAAAAACCATCATACGATTTCTTAAAAAACAACAGTATTGTAAGCAGTTGAGCAGCGGTAAAAATGTTGAATTTTATTATAAAGAGATCTTAAAAATATCGAATTCGATAGTCGTAGATAAATATCGATGTATTGATATATGGGTATTTTTAATATCGGCTATATATATCGATTATAATTTTTTTTAATATCGATATTTATTGCCCATCCCTAGTTGTGATGCGACTGAATTTCAGAATTGTATGCGAGACACCAATTGCAAGTAACGTTTTGTAGACCTACTAATATTTTTGGTTTTTATTTTTTTATTCAAGACAATAATAATAATATTTTTATACAGATGGTGTAGACCCTATAAACTATATATATTCTGGATCCTTATATGCAAGGCTGTAGAGTAGCCAGAAAAAGTATTAACTCCGACCCCGAATCCAAACTATGAATTTTTTAAGTGCGACTCCGACTTCAACTCCTACTCTAACATTGAGACTGGTCCTAATATAACTTTAAACTCCTTTTATACCCTCTACCACTAGTGGGGAATGAGGTTATACTAAGTTTGTCATTCCGTGTGAAACTATTTTACTATGCATCTTAGACCCCATAAAGTATATATGTATATCTGGCTCATTGCGTTATTCCAAGTCGATTTAGCCATGTCCGTCTGTCTGTCCGTCAGTTGAAAAGACGCTCACTTTCGTAAAACTTAAAAGATAAGAACAATGTTGGTGTCAAATTGCTTCTTGTTATCCTAAGCAGTTTGGGATTGAAATCCAGCAAATTTCGAACAATAGGATCAGAGTTATGAACCAAAATGTAGAACCACCACCGTAAAAAATTGAAAATTTTGTTACAAAAACTAACATAAAATGTGGCATATGATGTAAGATTTTGCACAAACGCGTTCTATATGACTAGAAATCATACTGTACGTCTAAAACCGTATCAAATATTGCTATCATATTAAAATGTGCTACGTCATAGTTTTATTGGACTAGAAATCACACTGTCAAATTTCGTAAAGATCGGTCAATAATTTTTCATATGCCCCATATAAAGCCTACTCCGGGAAAATAGTTTAGGACGCCTAACACCGTAACAAATAATGCTAATAAAATTTGGTACTTCACAGTTTTATAAGGCTAGATATCATACTTTACAATTTTGTGAAGATCGGTCCGAAATATACCCTAAGCCGCATATAAAGACTACTCTTGGAAAAGAGTTTAGCATGTTAAAAAACGTAATAAATAAAGCTATTGTAATACCATTTGGTACGTCAAAGATTTATAGGACTAAAAATCTCACTATTTTCTGAAATTTCCTGATGCTCGGTCAACAATTTACCATATAATTTCCAATTTTATGCTCACTCTGGGTAATTATTTAAAATCGTTTTAAACCGTAGCAGATATAGATATTGTGGTAAAATTTTGGTTCATATGGCCAGAAATAATATCCTGAAATTTTCTGATTATCAGCCCATATTTACCTTAGAAGATCCCACAGAAGAGCCGCCTTCTGAAAAGCAATTTAAACCCTAAACAAATTTCACTACTGTATTGAAATTTGTTTAATTTAGATTTTTAATAACAGAAATCAATCAACAGGATTTGGTCTAATATAAATTCCCCGCCTGAAAATAATTTTAGTTCGGCATAGCTGTTACGAATTATAATATTTTATTTAAGTTAGTTTAAATTGCTAGAAATAAAAGCATAACACTCTCTGATTGTCGTACAATTGAATTAAACCGGAACCAAAAAGATTCGGCACAGCCGAATATACCACTATAACTTGTTTTTAATGCAGTACCTTTTTAAAGGTTCAATATAGCAAGAAAATTAATGTATAAACATTTCAAATCGATATTTAAAATATTGCATCGCCAATTTCGAAGAATTTTTATTTTGGAAAATATTAGAAAAATGTTTATGCCGAAAAATTTTGCGGGTACTACGACTGCGAATGCGGTACAAAAACCTCAACTCCGACTCTGACTCCACAGCCCTGCTTTTAAGTAATAAAGTTGATTTAACGATGTCCGTCTGTCTCTTGAAATGTGTTTTCTAAATACGCCAAATATGATGGGGAATAGGCTGTTATATATATTTCTGTCACATCTGCTACTGTATTTTTTGCGTTCGAAACTCAGCCAGATCGGTTCATAAATGGCTGAGATATGAGCAGCGATTTAAATCTAAACATCTGTATGAAGCAAGGTAATGTTGCATATATTTTTAATTAAAGTGTAAAAACTTGTCCGGGAATTCCGCATTAAATTCCCGTAAAATCGGAAGTTGAAAAGAGTTACATTTCCCGGGAAATTCTAGGGAACCCCCTAATTTGTATTCAAATATAAGGAAATATATACCAAACCGTCTGCGATAAACGCATATTTTATAAAATTTAAATGTATGTGTACTTGAGGAGCGAAATTAAAATCAATTTTTCTGAAATTTATTTTTTGGTTGTATTGCAGCCGTTACCGAAAAAAATGGTTCTCAAACATCTCAACTACAACAAAAATCACCGCCACAAAATGCACAACAACAACTGCAACACGCTTCCAGTAGTATGTTGGGTAACACATCTGGTACGAGTAATCTAAATACAACAACGACGTCATCTTCGAGTCTATCACCCACAGGTGGTGGAGGCGGCGGCGGTTTAAGTGGTAGTGATTCCACGGGCGGCCTACAAACACCTTCCACCAGTAGCAGTAGTAGTAATTGCAATAGTAATGAACAAACGTCCGCCGCTCATTTGGGGGCTGCTGCCGCAGCAGCAGCTGCCAACTTAGCTCTGCACCAGCATCAACAACAACAGCAACAACATCCATTGCACAATTACCAACAACAGCAGCAGTTGAATCTAAATAGTACTTTAGTAGCGGCTGCTGCAGCAGCAGCAGCTGCCGGTGTAGCCTCAACTTCTACGGCTGCTCATTTGGAAGCACAACAACAGCAGCAACAAAACGATATTGTTGAATTGCAACAACAATTGGCAGCAGTAGAGCAACAGCAAGAACTAGCGTTAAGTGGAGGTGTCGTTGGTGGTGGCGGTGGTGTAGCATCAACATCAAACGCAAATACGACGCAAACATCGTCAGGACCTTCAACAAGTGCTTTGACAGAATCAGCAGTTGCTGCAGCGGCTACACAACTGCTATCATCGATGGCTTCAAATGAGGCTGTGGCAGCGGTAGCAGCTGCTGCAGTAGCGGCCGTTGCAGCAAGTGTTTCGGGGGTAACAGCAAATACAGCAGCAGTAGCAAGTACTAATAAACTTAACAGTAACGAGAATAATAAAACAAGTACTAATACAACTACTGCAACAGCAGGTGAAAATAAAGAGGCAGAGCCATCATCCACAGCGCAAACTGGGGAAAATATTTTAAAGAAGGTAAGTTTTAAATTTGTTCTTCAAAACATATTTGAGAATTTCTCTTAAGTAAGTTCTAGAAATGCGTTTTAAAGGCCATTAAAATAAGTTAGATGTGCTGCATTTGAACTAGGAGACTTATATGTATTTATACTAACAAAGCGTTTTAAGCTTTGAGCCTGGTAGTCACTCAACAGTTCACGTAACATGCTGTCAAACCTTGTGCGCAATATTTATGAAATAATATTGATAGAATTGTTCTCTGTTCATTTTGTGAAAAAGTTACGAAATGGTTCTGACGAAATTTTTTTAAAACTGCGAAATTATATAAGCTGCAATTTTTTTGCGTGGAACTTTAAGCAAATTGAAAAAATAGAACTTATTATTTAATGAAAATGGAAAAATATAAATAACACAACCGAAAATAATTTTTAATGTTCATATATATACTTTCTTTTTTATATAATTTTTTGTTTTTGGGTTTGGTTTTCATACGCAAAAGTCAGTTAATACTTTTCAAAAAAATATTATACCTAAGCACACAATATAAAAATTCCCCGGTAGTTTTTCTCTTCTCCAATTTTATATTTAAACCACTGTTCGAAAATAAACACAACACAATTTAGCGTACGGCTCACACACCCAGAAATGACATCTATATTTTTAGAGTTTGTGGATTAATACACAACCCTTAATACAGCTAGCTTATTACTATTTTTAGAAAAATAGGGTACATTATGTAGTGTTCTGTTCTTTGTAATGAAACAGAACATTTGTAGTGGTTCTGTAGACATACATTATATTTTAATGTTCTATAGTGTTTATACCCACACCACAATGGTGGAGATGAAATGTCCAAAGAATATCCGTTTTTAAGAAAAATATTAAAGAATATTTATTTGAATATTTAGAATTGCTTCTAATGTAGTAAAACGATTACTATAATAATATCATTTAAAATTTATTTTCATTTAATTTTTTTTTCTTTTCTTTTTTTTTAATATGTATTTAAATATTATTTTAATGTATGTATAAATAAATATAAATTGTGAAATTTGTAGTTCTTTGCTAACTGGCATCAATATTGTCTTTTGGACTCTGAGGCAATACCTCTTTTGTAATAATTTAAATTTTGAATAAATAACATTCGTAATAATCTATCTAACGACGGTGTGTGTATTTTATTGTCATTAGATTTTACTAAGGCTTTTGATAGAGTAGATCATTATCTATTGGTTAAAAAATTGCATACATATCTTCATATCTTTTTGGTAGAAGTCAATATGTTGTTAGTGGTAATCGGGCTTCTAGCTTGCTTCCAGTTTGCAGTGGTGTGCCTCAAGGATCGGTCCTTGGACCTTTACTTTTTATAATGTTTATTAATGATCTTTTTGATAAAATTTCTAGCAATTTGTGTCTTCCATTTTCTTTTGCTGATGATGTGCAGCTATTGTTTAAAGGTACTCCTGAATTTTCTGATGTATTGCAAAATGTGATAAATTATACAGTTCAATTGTTGGATTTTTGGGTATTAGATAATGCTTTTCTAATTAATACTAGTAAAACTAAGGCAATGTTGTTTGGCAAATGTAGTAGTTCCTAGTTTTCTATTACTCTTAGAGCCACTTTTTGGGTTAGAAATTAGCGATTAAATTAACTTTAATCGCCGTATTAACTTTTTGAGTCGTGTTTTTTAAACTTTTTTTTGCTAGTTTAAGCGGCCAATGGTGGTGGTTTAAACCTAATATTTAACTGTCAATATAAGGTGCGTTCGTTTACCCCAAAATTTGCACAAATTTGTGCAAGTTTTTACTGGATTTTACTGAAATGCGTTCGCTTACACAAAAATTTGCAAAAGAGAGCATCTACTGAGAGAGTAAAGTGACAGTTGTAAGCAAAGAGTCTGCAAATTTTAACTGAACAAATTTTTACCAGTAAAAACCAGTAGAAAACAAAAACATATGTTTCATTTAAGTAAACAAACAAAAGTAAGCATACAATTTGTAATAAAAACATTTAAAAGAACAAAAGCTGAATTAAAAGTGCAACAAAAACCAAAAATATTTATTACATCCTAAACAATTTTACTTACCACTTTGTACCTATTAACATTAAGTTTTCTTTTTTTGGCATCCATGGTAAAATTTGTGTTAATTGTTCAATATTACTTATTTTTGTTTTTGTTTACATTAATATTTTAGAGATGTAAAGCTAATGAATATATGATTACTTCTTATTGCATATTATTGAGGGTACCAAATATCAAAAATCAAATATTGATGTAGTTTCGTATGTAATTCAACTAGAAACAAAATTAAAAGTCATGTACAAAATAAACAAGTCTTAAAACTTGCACAGAAGCTCATTTAAATTTGCTACGAATTTATAATCATTACAATGCATTTCATCAAGTACCAAAAACATTATGTACTGGGTAGTCTAAACAACACATATTTTACAACACTAAGCTTTTAAGCGATCAGCTGTTTGAATTAACCTGCAAGTTTTTGTAATTTTTCCGTTCGTTTACTTTTTTGTGCAAGAGCCATTTTTGAGAGTAAAATTTTCATATTGCCCAAAATTTACTCAACTACTGGATTTTACTGGAAAAGTAAACAAACGCACCTATACACATGTTTAACATAAATAGCTGTTGCAAAAATATAAACAAAAAAGTATTTTAAGAAAATTAAAAAGAAATAGATTATGCATTTTTTTGTATATACATATTTTTATTTCTTTATTTTTTCTTTTAAACTTTTTCTTTAGTAATTCTTTAAACACTTGTAGCTTGTAAACAATATTGAATTCGCGCATTTTCTTCTTCTTCTTCTTTGAAATCATCCATGTTGTTTTGATAAAAAATTTGACATTTGCAAAAAAATTTTGCCATTTATTTGTTTTCAGTATGGTAGAACTACATGGATTAAGCCACCACCCAAAAATATCAAATTCAATTAATGCTAGTTAAACTTAATTCTCAGATTAGCTAATTATAGAATAAGATTAAGTTTAATCTCAAACCCAAAAAGTGGCTCTTAGTGGTAATGATATTGAGTTTGTTGATCGTCTTAATTGTCTAGGTGTAATTCTTGATACTAAATTATCTTTTGAAAGTCATGTTAATTTTATAATATCTAAAGTGAACTTTACTTTACGTAAATTTATTTATTTATTAATTCATATTGTAATACAAAGCCATTAAGGCCAAAAAACGTATTACATAGCAATACAATCCTGAGTTCAGTACTTAATCTAATCTATACAATATAGCTTATATAAATACAAATTATATAAATACATACATATATATATTATATAAATACAAATTACAAACATTTTTACTCCACCCATCAATTTAACTCGACTTATTGGGCCCCCAGCCATAACAAATTATATAAAGTAGTATAAAAAAGAGATTCAGTTTAGAAGTTTTATTCCGGTACTTGTCAACAACACAGATTTAATGTTACCAAATTATGTTAAAAAACAAATCGTTCATGGGCTTATAATGCCAGTTTTTTTATATGGCTTGGAGGTGTATACTGGAACAGTTGGCTATATTCTAAAGAAATTAAGATTAGTTTTCAATCGAGTTATGAGATATCTTTACTCGTTGAGGATAAGACAGCATGTCTCACCCTTTGTTTTAAAATTTTTAGGTTTTCCATTTGTAGAGTTCATAAATTTTAGAAATCTTCTTCACTTTTATAAGTCGTATAGATTGCATACTCCTGGATATTTGATTCAGTTATTTGATTTTTGTAGATCAACGAGAAATAGGCAGTTAATTATACCGAAATTATCTGCCATATTGGAGCGTTCTTATTATGTAAGAGTTTCACGATCTTATAATAAGTTGCCAAATTTTTTGAGAACTTTTGATGTTTCTGCTAACACATATAAAAAAAGATTCTTTATAGAACTTTAACAAAATCATTCTGCTATATAACTGTTGTATATTTACATGTTCATATATGCGTTAGTTATTATATTCATGATATTTAAATGTTTAATTCGTGAAGTTTGTTGTGTAGTATTTTCTTTATGAATATAAAATTAATGCTTATTTATACTTTGAAAGTTAACAAATATCCGCTTTATATTTTTTCTGCATAGATTTAACTATTGGAAATGTATTCATATGTGTTGATAAATATGAGATTTACATATAATTTTCGGAATTGTTCGTTTTGGGATTTTTCATAGCTAGTATTCTTACATTATTATTAAGCTATCTTACCCTTTTGTAATTATACACACTTTAATTTTTATATACACATACATAGGTTCATATATTAATTTATTTATAATTATTAGTAGAAATTTGTAACCGATTATGGCCTTTAAAGGCTAGGTTATAGTATTGTGAGAAATAAAATAAAATAAATAAATAAATAATAAAATAAAAAAAGTACATCTTGAAAATTTATTTTATTCATAAATTAAAATAAGTAGCCAATTTTTAAAACGTTTATGATCATGATGAACGAAGAGTGAACGTTTCGTTACTCTGATTTGTATACACCAAAAGTTGTAAAATTATTTTTTTATTAAGGTCCCTAGTACGGTTCACTTGAGTTGTAATTAAAACCACTGGTTGTGATGAGTTGTAATTTTTTAATGTTTTTGTTCACCGCAATATAGCAAAGTTGTGAACCATAATACAAAAATGAAGAAATTACAATTCAACTGAGTTGAGTTGTGAACCGTAATAAGGGCCTTAGTTTTATTTAGTTTAATTATGCCAATAAGCTTATATTACAAGGAAAAGTCGTGAATAATAATTCTTAATCTATTAATTTACATGAACATGTTCATATTCAACAATAACCAATAAAAAATGTGGATTAATTGATTAAGCAGGATTCTGATTAATTCCAGTTTCAATTTTAATTAATTTTTATTTAATGTTTTATTTTTAATTAATTTTTTTTAAAGTTTTATTAACTTCATTTTTATTTTAAGTTATACATATGTATATACCTACTCGGGAATTGTACTATGTAATTGAATTTTTAGGGCCTTCAGAGGCTTATGTTACATAAATTGCGAACAAATAATTAAATAAATTAATCGCTCAAAACTTTTAATTTTTTCAATTTAAAATTTTTCACAATATAACACTTCATGTTTAATTTTATGACTTAAACACATAATTAATAATTTTTTTAAATACATTTTGCTAATTTGCTTTTGCAAAATGTTTTTATTTTTCACAAACTAAAAATTTTTAAATAAATTTTTTTGACACTAAATTTTTTCTGTTGTTAATATTATTAAAGCCAGCAGAGTAGCATTTTGTGGTATAAAAATAATATTTGAAATCATTAATTATTTATATATTATCCGATATTGCAGAATAAAAATTTAGCAAACATGGCTTTTAAAAGTTTATAAATGCAGCCAGCATTCAATAAATTGAAAATTTATTGAACTAAGAAAATTTTATTTTGGAAAAAAAAATTGTTGCCACATTCTATACGATTTTATGCAACTATGTTTAGTGGTGGAAATAGTTTTATACACCAATACATTTGAAAAAATCTTACTAATACAAACATAAAATATGTACCACTGACAGTTGAGTTATGTACCTGTCAAAGAGTCGGCATACTAGTTGTATACTATGGCTTAAATCTTGTTAATTAAAGGAATACAATTCCCCCAAAGTATTTACATACATAACTAGTTAACTGTGCATTTGTCCTCACTGCTGTATTTATTAATATTTGAATATTTTTTTTATTCAATTGCCATTTCAGCTTGTTGATTATGGTAGTGATTCGGGTGATGAATATGAGTTAGAAGATGAAGATGACGAAGAGTCACCACATCAAAAGAAACCACGTTTGGCATAGCAACTTTACCACCACCCACAGCAACACCCTCCAAATCAAACACAATATCACCTACAACCACTTCCTACACAGCCACATTATCATCATCAACACCACCATCTGCAGCATCAACATCATCACCATCATCAATTCCAACATCAGCAAACGGTCGCTACAAATGCTGCTGTAGCAGCAGCTGCGGCCGCTGCAGCTGAAACAATTATAAAAACATTCGCAACCATGTCGTCCACTGCGGCGGTAGCGGTAACGGCTTCTGTGTCGTCGTCGTCAGCATTGTTGTCATCTCCAACATCTTCACCCCCATCGTCTTCAAACTCGGCTGCCGTTGTTATGACGTCTTCATCCATTTACAATAATAATATTAATAAAAATACAACTACTAATCCCAAGAACAAACATTTTTAACTTTTTAAATATAAAACAAAAATTATTATATATAATGAAAAGAAAACTTGATTTAAAAAAAAAAAAAAAAAAAAAAAACAAATTACCATATTATATAGTTAAAAGAGGAATCACTTTTTTAGCCACAGGCTACGTTTACAAAAATTAAAAACATAAAAAAGGAGAAGATAAAACATTAATTACAACAATTATAGTTATGTAAAATTTCAGTATAACAAAGATAAAGAAAAACAACAAAATTAAATTTAATAAAAAAACATTCAAAAATTACAAAAAAAAAAAAATCTCTTATAAAATGATGACAACTCAATAAAGATAAAACAAAGGGAAAACTTATCAAAAACTTTAAAAATTTATGCAACAAATTTTACTTTATTTAAAGCAAAAACCACAACAAATATGTATATTTTAAGTTTTTATTACACACGGAAAACAATTTAGCAATAAATTGAATATTTCGAAAGTTAATTGAGCAAGACAAGCAAAGCAGGTAATTTTATTCTAAATTATATTTAATTTTTTTTTATTAAAAAAAAAGGATTTCTTAAAGGAATTTATTGAATAGTCCAGGAAATGCATTTTTATTTTATTTAAAAAAATAATGTTTTAATGATTTGTGATTTGTAAAATTTCAATTTTACTGCATATTGGAGAATATAATTGTGTACTCTATTATGTGAGGTTTTGCAATTTTTTTTTTTTTTAATTTTAGTAAAAATAAATTTATATTAATTTATTATTCAATTTGTTTTCAAGAACTTTTTTATTTGTTGCAAAAATATTTTTATAAATTTAACTATGTATGTATATATTATCTTTTTAGGCTGATAAAAAATTAATTTTTTACACATTTAAAAACGAATTTGATTCTCTGTTACAACAATCCAATATACAGGGGTGTTCTGAAATAACTTTTTGTCATTGATTTTAAATCACGAAAAAGGTATTCTGCGCACTTTATTAACTTAAAATGTTAAGGGTATTCAGTTCAAATTTTTTTAATTGCAATAATTGAAAACAGGGACCCTAACAATTATAAGAGAAACGACAAAAAAAAAATCTTATTTAACCATTAATATTGATGAATAATAGATAAAGGTTTTAAATAACAATTATAATTTAATAGATTTTATTTTGGTTATCGTTACCAATTGAAATGAAAAATATTATTTTTTTTGGTTATAAAAAGTTTTTGGTTAAAAATATCAATAATAAAAAATAATAAATTTTTTTGGTTACAATAACCATTATAACAAATAATTGATTTTTTTTTTTTGGTTACAAATATCCATTTAACCAATAATTTATTTATTTCCTTACAAATATCCATTATAAATAAGTAAGAAAGTATATTCGGTAACTATTAGGGGCAATTATTTATCCGGCAAAACAAAATTATGTTATGAAATTAAGATTCATTTTAAAGTTCATTATGCCGAATCTTATTTATAAGCTATATGAATTTGTTTTGTCTTTAAGAGATTTTAGATAGGGTTTTATATGGCACCTATAGTTTCACACTAAAAGTTGCAGTTTTAAAAGCGTTCGCAATTCATAAACGTCAAATTGAATGTGGTTACCACTTCAGAAAGCACTAATATTTACATATTCTTCAAATATGTACAACAAAATCCATTAACATTTACATCTTCAATTTTTCCTTTTTTGCAAACTAAATCTAAACTGAATACCCTTGTTATTTTGTATTTAGAATAATGTGTTTTCTATTTATTTTTGTAATAATTTAATGTTTTATACACACGAAAACATAAATATTAGGAAATTTCTAAGGACATGGCTGGTTTTGTAAAAAAGTTTTTTTTTTGCTTTGTAAATCTATTATGTTCTTGATTTATTTTTCTTTTTAGCAGTCAGCTGGACTGTTTTTTCCAAGATATTTTTGAGGTTGCCAAAGTCATCGCCCGGACTTAAAATTTTTGTTGCAGCAATTTTTAAAAACTGCTTTGAGATTGCAATAGTGTCCAGATTATGAAAATATAAATACACCTATAGCCAACTCAACTTAAAAATTGTGAGAATAACAAAACAAAATAGAGTTGCAGAGTACATGAAACTGAGTACCCCTCCCAATCATTTCACCCCTCTCACTGATAAACTCAAGAATTGCTGCAACAAAAATTGCAAGCCTGGACGATAACAAAGTGACAGTCGTTAAATGTCATGTAAGATATTTGGAATTTTTCCCATTCAGTTCTTTATTTAAAACAAAATTTAGTTTTTCTTGCTAAAATATTTAATAATAGCCAATAATTGAGTAGTTTTTGTGCAAATTTAGAAATGAGTGAAAAATGTAAGCAGATTGCATTGATGAAAACAGTGGCAACTTCGTTAGTTTTGTGGGTCGATTACGGATGGCAATACAACTTTTACTTACTTTAAAGTTTACTTACTTACAAGCGAAATTAGGCAACGCCGCTCATGTTAAAATATAGCCCCCTTTCCGACTCGGTAAGTTAGTTGCGCAAGTAACTTGCCGAGTACAACAAAGTCTGCACCCAATTTTTTCCCCTTGCCGCAAACTTACCACTGACATCTATAAATCAAGAGTTGCGCAATTAACTTGCCGAGTGTGAAAGGGGGCATACAAAAAAATTTTATTTTATATTTATCATGAGCGGCGTTGCCTTATTTCGCTGCTGGAAACTCAACTTCAGTTCAATTGCCATCCCTAATCGACCCATTATATTTAATTTTTGTTATGCTTACATTTATTTTAATTTTTGTTGTTTATGTTTTGTGAACTTTCTCTTGACGCAAAATGCTGTTTTCTTCAAGCAATTACTGCCAATAAAGCAGCTTCCGGCATATTTATTTCGTTTAAATGTATTAAACCAGTGTTTGATTTTTATTTTAAGACAAAATTTAAAGAAAATTTCGTGTTTGTTGGACGACATCTACATAACACAGAGAGAAATATGGTTTGTGAATTCAGAAAAGGTGAGTTATTTCTTTATTATTTTTTATTTGTGTATAAAAACTAAAAATTTTATATTATAAATGTTTAATAAGCTGCAAGGCCCACAATGTCGGCAAGAACATTTCTTTCGCATTTTAATATGGAATTTTTATATAAAAAAAAAAAAAACTAAAATTTGTTTTTGTTATCAAAATAAAAGAATGGTTCGTGTCGACATTGTGGGCCAGGCAGTAATTTTTGTTTAAAATATTTAAAAAATTTCAGTAAATAGCAAAAATTTAGAAAAATTTCCAAGTAATAGCAAATACATATTCTGAAATTTTCAATAAAAAGTAAATTTCCTAAAAAAAAAAAAAAAATTAATTGATAACAAATTTCGATAGCAAATTTTTTATAAAAGTTTTAGAACAAGAAAATCAAAAATATACTTTGGACTTCAAAAAAGTATGAAAAACAGAATTAAGAAGGAACATGTAAATCAATTAAAATAGATAATCATTCCAAAACAAATTTCGATCTACCAATGTGGTTTAAAGCAGTGTTTAAATTGCTTGCTTTAAAATAGCAACAGTCGCACATTTTTGCTTTGTTTACATTTTTTGCAGCAAATTAAAAAACTGTGTGTCTAAGTGTTTACTTAACTCTTTGATAACGAGTCAGCAAAAGCAAAAAAGCAAAAGCAAAACAAAGAGAGTAAATAATTTGTTTAAACTCGCTATGTGCATGTACTCTGCTAAATCTGTCAGCAAAGAAGCCACTTATGAAAACAAATTTTCTGTTGCTGTAAGTATTAAGTTTTTGATTGTTTTTTTTTTTGCTTTTGATGCGCTTAAAGTCAGCAAGTTAACTTCTTTGCTGTTGCTGGAACTTAATATATTATGAACGAATTTGTTTCGAATTTTTTTGGTATTTTGCGTTTTTTTTTTAATAAATAGGTACCTACATACATACATAAATGAAACTACACGTTTTTTTAAACTAATTTGTTTATTTTGTGTTATGTAATTATGTATATATTCTATGAAACTAACGCCTGCAACAGCAAGCAACAGCAATGAAGTCAAAAACAGCAAAGAAGTTAATACTCGCTGAATTTAAGCACATCAATTTACAGTTAAGCCAAAGCAAAAAAAAAATAAACAAAAACTTATTACTTACAGCAACAGCAATTTTTTTTTCAAGTGGTTGCTTGGCTGGCTTTTTAAGCTGAGAACATAAACATGGTGAGAATAAATAAATTATTTACTCTCACTTTTTCTGCGTTTGCTTTTGCTCTTTGCTTTTACTGTGTTCTTTTTCTTAAGTTAAGTTAAGCAATTACAAAAACATTAAAAATAGTCAAGCATTTTTAAACACTGGTTTAAAGTTTGATGTTTGGCTATTGACTGCCAGCCGTCTTCAATGGCGGTGAGTGTTAAACGGCAAAGATTTCTGAGGAGATAGTGTGGTTACTATTGAAACATGTCAAATCAACCTGTCCGTAAACGTGGGTTCAATTCCCCGGTTAGTCAAGAATGAAAAATTAACAATAAATTTTAATTAATATCATGTTGTAAAATTCCTTTCTTCATAGAAACAATTTAATGATTAAAATATGAACGTTTAAGAAAATTTTTATAAATCAGCAAGTTTTCCAATAAAAAGTAAATTTTTAATAAAAAGCAATTTTCGAAATAAAATTAATTGATAACAAATTTCGAAAAAAACTCCAAAAAATAGCAAGTTTTTGGTTAATTTCCAGTAAATCACAAGTAAATAGCAAATTTTGGAAAATTCACATAGTTGTGCTGTTGTAATAGATCGGATTTTGTTCATAATGCTTCACTATTGAAAACACAAATTTCGGTTTAAGCAGCTGCAGCTGAATCAACAATCTTTGGCTGACATACTCATCGTTTCAAAGCAAATATCTAATTGTTGTAGAAACTCTGTTAGTTGTATGACGTTTCAACTTGTTCTAAAAATTAATCGAACCAGCTATAAATCGCATAATAAATATGTATCTGGAAAATTACTTTGTTGACAAATAGGCTTTAAAATAGGGCAACTCTTAAGAAAATAATTTATGTCAAGGAGATTCTGTACTTAATAGCTGCGTTCGAGAACACAAAAGTTTTTACTATATTTTACTGAACTTTACTGCATTTTACTAAATTGCGTTCGCTTACACAAAATACAGTAAATGAGAACACAAATTGAGAGCGTAAAGTGAAAGTTCTTGTACTCAGTCAAATTTAATAAAACAAAAAAACATATGTTTCAAAAGGTAAACAAACAAAAGTAGCAAGCAAATTGTAGTAGCAAATTGTGAAAAAATTGTTTAAAAAAAGAAAAATTGAAATAAAACTAAAATAAAAACAAAAAATTAATTAATATTAATTAATTAAACTTGCTTGTGAAGAATATATATGGCTAAATACCAACTTTTGAAACTTTGTTTTGTTATGTTAATTTTGTGGAGTTGTAAAAGTGTCAAGTACTCGCGTACTTAGAACAGCTCTTGTTTTTAATGTTATCAATAGTAAAAAAATTATTCGTGTACTATTGATCAAATTTAGCCGGACACAAATTAGCAAATTCAAATAAAATAAAAAACAAACAAATATGAAAGATTACATAAAATAATTTGTTTGTATTTTCCAAAAATATTCGAGTTATAAAAAGTATTTAATCGAGTACCGATAAGAAAACGAGTTAAGTAGTCAAAAGTGTAAACATTTTTCAACACTTCAATTATTTGCCATCAGCTGTTGCCTTTATTTTACGAATTTTTACAAATTTTGCGTTCGCGTACTTTTTTGGACAACAGATTTTTGTGAGAGCAAATTTTTAAGTTTACTCATTTACTGCATTTTACTGTAAAAGTACTCAAACGCACCTAATATTATTTATTTTTAAACAAAGTGACATTAACTAGCCTGTAGTATAGCAATCGGTTTTGGTTGCGTGCTATTTTTTTTTTTTACAAAACTTGTTTTTAAAATAGAAAAGTTCAATCATGTAATCTTCTTAAAACACATCTGTATGTTTAGGGTTTGTTATCGGGCTCAAAATTTTCGAGTACGTTACAGTTACTAGTAACAATTATTGCAAATAAGCAATAATTTTAAGTTATTGAACATTCTATTGATTTGATTTCACACAAAAATATTTGAAATCAAATATTTTATTGTTTTCGTTCCTGTACTTACATACGTACATACATATGTATGTACTTCCTTACCTCTCAGTGAGTAAAAAATAATTTTACAGCCTGTTGCCAAAGCACGACAGCTATGAAATTGAGAAAATGGTCTTTATAAAATTTATATCTTCAAAACAACGACAAATAGTTTTTTTATTTTATGTATTTGTTTTCGGTCATTACATGTCTAATAACTCTGCAGACAAAGTAACTAGTATTTGGCTAGAATTATACAAACCAGTTAGTTTATTTTTAAACTTGTTGCATTTTCCATTTTTTTCATATACCAAACTATCGTATTTAACGTGGTTGTCGTAGGAGCCCAGCTTATTTAATATTTATGAATTTTTACAACACATAGTTTAATGTGTTGATTACAGATGGCAACTGAACTGATGTTGTGTTGCCAGCAGCGAAATAAGTCAACGCCGCTTATGTTAAAATACCTATAAAATGAAATTTTTTTTGTACATTTTAACATGAGCGACGTTGCCTGATTTCACTGCTGGCAACACAACTTCACTTCAGTTGTCATCCGTAATCAAGAACTAGTTGCTTTATTTACAGTATAAATACTATTTAAAGCAAAATTAAATTTAATATTCCCCTTAATATTTTTTTCATACTTTTTGCTTTATCATGACTGTCACAGAAATGAATTCCGATCGAAACTGAAAGGGGTTCCGTATTTTGCTTCATCAAAAAACAAAAATTTAATAAAAAAAAAGCTACGGGTCGGAACGTGTAATAGGGTTATATAAGCCAAAGCAGAGCAGCAGTGATAAGAAGACATAATATATTTTTTACCTACTTTTGTAGCTTTATTGTTGCTATGTTTTGCTTCTAGAGCCAGCGTATAAAGCTGTGCAGACGTAATTTCATAATTTTTCTCATGATTTTACTCGTAACACTAGTAAGAAAATAGTCCAACTCCTTACTAGTTACGAATTTAGCTGTAGGGAAATGCTCTCTTTGAAAAATGTTATACATAATTTAAATATGTTTGTATATATCGTCCGCTCATTATTGGTTTGGCTCATATGCCAAAAAGTCGTAATGAAGCGAATTATTTTCTTGCTGTCATTTTATTTTGTTTTCATTTAGCTAAACATCTACATATGTATGTGAACAGAAACCGTGAAGAGAAAATTTTCGTCTAGCATTGGCAGGACAAAAATAAAGTATTAGTATAAGATTTGATTAATTATTGTTAGTTCATATTTAATACTAGCTGACCCGGTCCGCGTTGCTGGCCCTAAGCAAACATTAGTGTTTTATTACCAGACGACTTAAATTGATCTTTAAACGAAATTTATGGCCTTTAAATAAAAATCCATGAAATACCTATCATAAAGTTTTTCTTACGAAAAATTTTCTTTTCGTAAAAACCTAAGTTGGACCATGGCGATCATTTTAAAGAAAAAATCGTCCAAATCGGTCAAGCCGTTCTCCAGTTATGCGCTTAATAGAAAAAGGGGGCGTAAATGTAGGCGTGGTAAATTTTTCTTTCGATGAAAACTTAAAGTTGATTAATACGAATTTTGAAAGAAAAATAAGTCAACTCGATGGAGCCGTTCTCCAGTAATGCGCTTAATAGAAAAAGTGGGCGTAAATGTAGGCGTGGTAAATTTTTCTTTCGATGAAAACTTAAAGTTGATTAATACGAATTTTGAAAGAAAAATAAGTCAACTCGATGGAGCGGTTTTCTGATTTTAGGTAAATCGAAAAAAGTGGGCGGGGCAAAATTTTCTTTCCGTAAAAACCTAAGTTGGACCATGGCGATAATTTCAAAGAAAAAATCGTTCAAATCGGTCAAGCCGTTCTCAAGGTATGGATTTTGCCACGCCCCTCCGCCCCCAGGCCATTAATTTAAATAATAACTATCCTATCATCTAAGTTGGACCAAATTACATATATATGCCAATTTTCATGAATATCAGTTGACTCGTTTTTGAGTTTATTCGAAACATACACAGTGACACGGATTTTTTATATATTAAGATATGAAGATTCAATAAATAAATAATGAGAAAAAAAAAAAAAAAAAAAAAAAAAATTAGCTACTTGTTTTTCTTACGGCAATGAAGCAAAGCAAGAGTAACACTTATTCTGTATGGTTTTGTATGAGAATTTGCAGCATTCGCCAAACAGTGGCGTGTATAGCAAAACAATACTTAATAAACTTAAAAAAAGTGATATGGAGCAAAATTAATGCTGAATTACTCAGACACGATAAAAATTTCGCGAAACCGGATCTGAATTCAAAAAGGGGGTATTCAAAATATTTTTTTTAATTTTTTCAAAAGTGTCCGGTAGGTCAAACCAATAATGAGCTGACGATATGTATGTAAAACTTTGACATTTATTAGAAACACTACTTTTTTAAAATCAATTTGAATTTGCGTACATGCGTTACAATTTCGTAAATTAATGGGTCGATTATGTGAACCAACCGAACTTTAGTTGAGTTGCCAAAAATATATTACAGATAGCAACTGATGTCAATTTAAGTTGCTTTATAATAAATTTTTTGGCAACCGTAAAGTTTTGGTTGCTGTGTAGATTTTTAATTTAAAAAGGCGCTAAATGCTAAAAATTAGTACGTTTTCTTTTTGTTACATTTTGGACATTTTATTACACATTTCATATTTTGGTTAACAAAATAAAATAAAAATTATCACGGACAACAATTTGACTTACTGGGTCAATAAATTTACTTATTTTCATTAGTTTCCCTTAATTGTTTATAATGACAAATGACAACTAAAATTCTGTTGCAATACGTAATCGACAAATTATCATTGTTTTATTTCTTTTAGATATATAAATTAATATACTATACGTAGTTTTACTGAAAAAGAAAATATAATTTGCTTTAATGTTAAATATTTTATGAGATTTGGATTACACTAAAATAAATTCCTTTGACGAATCCATATTTGTTTCGTTAGTAAATTCTTTCACGCCTAACTAAAAAGTGAACAGTTTTTTCCTCGAAATTTTTCTTTTGCCTGATACATTTTCTTACGATATGGTGTATACATTTAATTTATTTAAACAATTTAATAATTAATTACAATTTACATAAATCAATTGTTGTATTTTAGGTCATAAAATAAACTAACCTTGAAGGTAAATTTATAATAAAAAAATAAAATTTTTTACTGAACATACAAAAGATTAAATAAATAAACTCAGCCAATAATAACTAAAACAGAAAAATCACAATAAAATAATAAAAAAAATTAAATAAAATATATCATCATATTTGTCATGTTAAGAAAATAAATTAATTATAAATAAATATAAATATATTCAAAATAAAATATCTTTAAAAACAAAAAAGGGGAAAATATAACCGTTTTCCAAAAAATCAAGTTCTTTTTTTTATAAGTTTAAGTATTATGAAAAGTTTTTTTTTTTGTGGCTTATAGTAAAAATAATACATATATTTAAAGGGCTCTGGAGACTTTCAAATAAACCCGTCAATCAGTGCATATGTGTTACACCCAGTTTACATGATGAATTTTATGACGTCCAATTTTGGACATCATTTTTTGTTTGGTAGCAAGCGTTGTAGAGAAGAAAGAGGGGTAGAAAAATAGACTTGATTTCTGTTTTCATGGTTTTTTTTTGACAATTCGCTTTAAACTTTTTTCTGTTCTTTCTGTTACGTTTAATTTTTATATTCTCATCAACTGGATTGAATGAAAATGAAAAAAAAATTAGACGTCCAAAAAAAACCATCGTATAAATTTGAGTAGTTTTTGGTAGCAACTTCAAAAGGGAATTAAGAAAATTGGACGTCATAAAATTCATCATGTAAATTGGGTGTTAGTGTCGTTTATTTGAGGCTTTTTTGGAGACGTACAAATAAACCCGTCAATCAACATTTGTAATTTTGATTTCATAGGGTTCATTTCAAATAATGTCAAAAAAACGAAAAACTAAATAAGTATTTTAATTTTTTTTTCCGTACATGACAACATACACAAAGCAAATAAAATTTTTTTGTCAATCACAACTGGAGACTATCAAATAATCAGCCATCAAATAAAAAAATCAAAACTTTTTGATTTTCATCAAGCATTGCCGACAACGCGTATGTGTACCCGAAAAAGAACGACTGCACGCACACAACTATGTGATTGATGTATTTATTTGATAGTCTCCCGGGCGTTTAATACATAAAAATGGTTCTTAAACAAAAAAAATATTTTGTGAAAAAGATTTTCGTGTTTTATTTATTGTGATGAAAATATATCGATTTCTTTTTCCAAATGTGTAATGTATGTCGAGCGATTTTTAAATTCATTTCTGGATTAAAGTCTAAATTTTTTGTTTAAAATACAGTTAAATTGAGAGACCGTATTTTAATCCTTTTAAACCCGTCTTTTTTCTTATAAAAATAAAAAACTTGTGATTAAGAAAATTTTATTCATCCATCTGGATTTTTTTATTTGAAATAAAATATTTCTTTACGAAACAAAATTAAATAAATCGCTTATGATGCTAATCACAAAAGTTGAATTTTATTTTCAACTTTTTTCATTGAAAGAAAAATATTAAATATAATAAAAATGTGTAGTAAAAAAAGTCATATAAGGAAAACAGTTAAATAAAGGATTGTTTATATGCACATTAAAGCCCGTTTTCACAACTTACCGATGGCTTAGAGTAGGATTTTATCGGCCGTATAAAAAGTGTTCCGTTTTTACAACTTTACTTTAACCTAAAGTGAGCGATAAGTTTACGGAAGGTTCATTCTGCGTTTTGAATAAATTATTACAAAAAGTATTAAAAAAAATTTTTAAAAAATTTATATAAAATTTTTATAAAATTTTTTGCGATCATTTTTCATTTCTTAAAATTTAAAATTTTAAAAAATTCAGTTGACAAAAGCTTACAGCTACAATAAAGTGAATTTTTATTTATCAATTTATTTATTTTTATTTTTATATTTTCAAAAACCCCTGAAGATGGTCAACAATGTTGACCGAAATATTGGGAATAAAATAATAAATTTAAAACAAAATATTTATGTTTTTATTTAAATTTGTTTAAAACGTCTGACCTACTGCCGAACTAAATCAACAAACAAAATTTTAAAAATTCTTATTTTATTTGGGGCCATTTTTTAGTCCGTGATATTTGGGTAATTTTTCATTTCACTTAAAATGCAAAAACACCCCAAGGAAAAAATGAAAAAAAAAGCCAAAACAAAAAAAAAAAAAAATTGCGTGTTGTGTCTCATGAAAAATTTTGGGGCCATTCTTTATTTTCTTTTTGGTGCCATATTTCCTGGGGTCACTTTGCACACCGCCCATAAATTAACCCTGACACAAATTAGCAAAATCAAATAAAAAAAAAACAAACATGAAAGATTACATAAATTTCTTTGTATTTTTCCTTAAATGTTCGTGTTATAAAAAAAATATTTAATCGAGTGCCATTAAGAAAAAGAGTAAAGTAGTCAAAAGTGCAAACATTTTTCGACACTACAGTTATTTGCCATGTTGTCTCCTATATTTTACTAATTTTTACAAATTTTCCGTTTGCGTACTTCTTTTGAGAGTAATTTTTCAGTTTACTCAGTAATTATTCATTTACAGCATTTTATTGTTAAAGTACTCGAACGCAACTATTACGCCCCGGAAGGCTAGCTAGTCTATCAGTGCCGGGGTTGCGGGTTCGAATCCCGCCAGAGACTGGTCTCCTGCAAACAAGCAAGAGCTAAGGAATATAAAAAAAAAATCAGGTATGTGATGAAAATAGATTGTTTTCCTAATGATCGTTTTTAGCAGGTACAATGAATTTTTATCGATTTTAAAATCCGTTTCTGAACTATAGTCCCAGTTTTTTGTTCAAAATACAATTCAATTAACATATTTATATAATATAAAATTTAAAAGAATATATGCAGGAAATAATAGGGAAATGCATTAGAAATCAATTTTTAAAGATACCGGAAACGGGAGCAAGAGCGTTAGTTTCTATAACTAATTTTATCATTTAATTAATTTCTTTTGTCTGTATAGCTTGGTGCTGAATTCCTGTTACTGTAAATTAAGATATTACATTATAGTCTTAAGTTTTTTTTCCTTCTTATATTATAATAATTTTAAGTGTGTTTTCAAAAAAGAATTATAAAAAGTCTCAATAAAATTAAAATTAAATTAAAGATACCGGAAACGACATTATCGATTTCAAATCGTTTTCAGTCACATACCTGATTATTCGAATGTATGTAAATATGTATAAGTAAAATTTAACTTAAAATTAAATTTACCACTTCACCAAATTGTTAACCCTAAATGTTGTCATGACAACGAAAAAAGGCAAAACTTCCTGCAAAAGAAAATTTCATTAGGGATTTAAAGAAACTACGCAGCACAAAGTGATTTTTTTATAAAGGAACAACAAAATAATAGAAAAAATATGACTACCGATGATTCTTGGGTATTTGATTCGTTGGTATGTTTTCTACATGGACCAGTATGGAACGCACCTTTGCAAACATTCATAGAAGAGAAATCATTAAGTAAGTAAAGCAATGCCTAAATGAAAAATGTAACATTTTTTTTTACTATGTAAACAGTTTTTGATCCCAATTTACAATTGGATGAAAATAATACTGATATTAAACAAATCCATGATGATTATAAACATTTGGTGGATTATATGTTGGGTAGTTTTATGGAAGAAATGCAAATTACACCGGAACAATTTGAAATTGCTTGCATGGAAGGTAAGGAACAACGCAAGGATAATCCTTTTCATTTTCATCAGGGTCTATTCCAACAGGTAAGTGGTTGTCATATTGGTAATGATTATTTCATTATGTACATATTAACATGTATGAGGAGTCAGAACAAAACTTGCCTTTTGTATTTTTTCCGAAAACGATCTTTTGATGACTAATCTGAAAAATGTGATCCTAAAAAATTGATGCAGAACGAAATGTGCTTTTTGGGTCTAGGACCAATATTTTTAAGGTGCTTTAAACATCAGCACAAACGCATAAAAAAGAAAATTTTTGTAGGCATACATCCTTATATGTACATATATATCCTTAACACTTATTGTTGAGACTTTTTGTGGTCTGATGCATTTTATGATAAGGAAGGAACTTGTTATATTTTCTAGGTTTATACTATAAATCAATTGGGTGAAAAACATAATGTTGGATTTCCCAACATTTGGAAATAATCAAAAAAATCAAGTTTTGTTCTGCGACTCCTCATAAATATATGCATACACATACATACATATGTATATATTTATATACATACATACATACATATGTACATATATTAACAGATTTGGGCTGCTAATGATATAAAAATTTTCATACGCATGATGACTCAACGTAATGTTGAGTTGCAGCTGCAGGCTTTGGATTTAATTGAGAAAAATCAATTAGCTTTACTGCAGGAACATGATAGTTTTGACAGTCCCACAGATAGTGTACATTCACAGAGGTATGCCAACCATTTTAAAGTTTTAAAGGAAATATTTTAAAACATAATTAATATTTTTGGATTTGGTTTTGCATAATGTAATTATATTTATTCTATTAGCGATAAATTAACAGATGTTGAAGACTTTATTGCTAAATCTATTGAAAAAGAAACCGAAACCCCCGAGGCTTCAGTAACCCCTGAACAAGATGACAATGAACAAGATGTCACCAACAAGTTTGAAAGATTAAATTTATTTTTCGAAAAAAATCAAAAGGTAAGAAAAAATGTTAATGTATGTACCCAGGCAGAAATTGCAACTCTTACCAAAAATGAAGCACAAGATATTTTTAGTGCAAAAACATGACTTAAGTTTCGCATTAGTACATTAAGCCCGTTTTCACAAATTACCGATAGCTAAATATAGGATTTTATGGGCCGTATAAAAAGTGTTTCATTATTAAAACTCTGCTTTAACCTAAAGTAAGCGATAAGTTAATGGAAGGTTAATCCTACCTGGCAGGTTCAAGTTAAGTTGTAATGGTGGAAAACTTTTTATACGGCTATCGTTAAGTTGTGAAAACGGACCTTAAAGTATTTCTGCACACCTAACACGTTAAGTTGTGAAAACGGACCTTAAAGTATTTCTGCACACCTAACACATTACAAATACAAAAATTTTACCTTAGTTTTCCAAATTTGTATTTAACGAGTTGACAAAAATCCTGCACACCTTTCAGAAAAACTTCCTTAAGAAACAGAGGCTAATATTTTTTCGAAGACTATTCGATGGTTTGCAAATTCAATATGTGGTGGGCGAAAAATAATTTTTTTTTTAATATTTTATTAAAATTAATTTTTTTTATTCAGAAAATCAAGTGTTTATTTATTTCTTATAGAATTCTGTTTAATAGAAAAAACATATTTTTTTTGTATTGTATTTGTATCGCTTTTATTATGCATTTTAAAATCACAAGTGTGATATTCTGGGGTATTCTGGAAATCGAAAATGCACAACGCAAGAATTTAAAAGTCGTTTTTTAATAAGATTTTTGTAGTAAAAGAAATACAAAGAGAGTGCAATACAAGTATTTCTCTATTAAACAGAATTCTATAAGAAAATTATAAAAAATTGGATTAATAGTGTATTTAAAAGAACTTCAAAATTCTTGCGTTTTGCGTTTTCGATTTCCAGAACACCCCTGATTGTTTGTTCCGTTTTTGTGTTTTCGGCTATTGAAAACACAAGAACGGTGTGATTTTCAAAACACCACCTGTGATTTTGAAAACACGTGCTTTGGGATCACGCGATATTTCAAATACGATATATTTGTTGTGTGGATACTTTTTTTCATCTATTAACAATCGTTAATGTGATAGTGTCTACATTGTAAATTTAAATTTACAGTATCATAGTAACATTGAAAACAAGAGTCAGAGGACCGCCAATTGGCGTTATAATTTTAGTACTGTGAATGTATTGTAGTTTTGGTAAATAGGATGTACAAGTCATGTTAGTTGTATCCCAAAAACCATCGCAATAACGTCATCCTGATTGCCTTTTTCTGTCTTGGTATGTATGTACGCATAATAAAATATAAATTCTTAATTTAATATAAAACACACGCACACACAGATTAATCCAGATGATATGTTAACGCGCCAGGAATACTTACGACAGCAGCGCGATAAAATCGTTGAAATAAAAAAGAAAACTCGAGCCAAACAACTACAGGAAACTGTAGCAAAGACAACAGCAGCCTCATCATCATTAAATGCTCGACCAACATCTGCCCAAGTGGCACAGAAGCTATTGGAAAATGTTTCAAAACCATTAACTAATTTAGACAAATTAGAAGATACTGAAACTAATACAGCATTGCAATTAAGAAAAACTTTGGCAAAACGTTTGAAAGCTGAAGTTGTGGAACAAAATTAATTATCCACTAACAGTTATATAGAATTTTTATTTAAAAGTGCTTTTTCTAATACATAAATATAATTTTAAACAATTATTAAAAACGTTAAATATTTAATTGCATTCAAAAATAAAAATTATAAACAAAGAAAAAAAAATAAAAGTGACTATCCAATAATATATGACTAGTTGCTAAACAAAAGAATATATAGTATACATATATTTATTTACATACATACATATCGTCACCTAAAATGCAAAAGGGCGAAAGAACACTTTACAAAATCAATAACTACAAGGTGTACTTGGCGTTTGAATTTCTTTATTAAAATCGCCATTTTTGGTTTTTGAGTTTAATAAAACGAAATAAAATCAATCAAAAACTCTATCTCGATTTTTTTTGTTGTTATGCCCTTTTGCATTTTACGTGACAATATGTAGTATATATTTATTTACATACATACATATAAACTCTAGGATTTTTTTGGCAAATGATATATTTACATATCGACAGCTCAACTCCAAAACATGCCAAGTCGAAAAAGTAAGCTTTGCAGAAGGAGCTCTTAAAGTTTACGGGCGATAGAACATTCAGTTATATGCAAATTACTTTTTTGAACATAACTTTGGATGAGTCGATCAATACCAAAATTTGACAGAATTTAAGTTGAAAAGTACTTAATTAAAAAACGTAAAAGTTAAAAACATTCACGATATGGAACTGTGTTGTCGAAATGTATGCATTAAAATTAATACATATCGCACTGCTTCCTCTAAAGAGCGTCAACTCAAAATTTACAAATCTTCAGTAGAGACAAAAAACTGTTTTCTTTTTATATGTACTCTTATATCACAAAGGGGGAAACAATTGCATTTTTTTTTTTGACAAAATACTAGAGAAAATGTTGTAAGATTTTTACAGTGGGTAGATATGGCCACTGTACATCTTTTTCTTACAAAAAGTGAAAATTGAAAAATTTTGAGTTGACCCTCTTTAAAGGAACCAGTGCGATATGTATATAAGAATTTATGCGGTTAACAATTTTATCTTTTTGTGCTTTAGAGGTGTTTAAAGAAAGGCGTGTTTAGTAGTTCTTAAACTGGTATACGATCTCTTAAATACGACATTATCGCTTCTGTTCCTTTTTGTAAAGTTTGATGACGTGGCAATCTAAAGGGATTTCCAATGATTTCCAAAGTTCTACAACAAGTAGTTACTTTTCAAATTATGTTTTAGTTACTTTATAGGTGATGTTTACTTACGTTATATTTTTTAAATTTCCTAAAATGGGTGGAACTTGCTCAATATTATTGTTGCGTAAATCTAATATTGCTAAACGTTTTAATGCTCCTAAACCAGTATTAGAAGCATCAATAACTTTAATACGATTATCGCAGGCCAATAGAATTTCTAGACCCTGAAGTTCATAAACACAATTCGGCATCTTTTCAAAACTGGAAAAAAAGAAAAGGTAATTTTGTATAAGTACACACAAACAATAATCTACACTCAAAAAAATCCATGCTACATTTTACACAAGAAACTTTCGTATCTACTATTTTTTGTACTATGTTTTTAGATACCTAAATAGTGTTCGGCATAAATAACTGTTATATGAATCTTAAACTCAATTACATAATTTTGTTCTGGCGGGTCCATGATTGCCCATGGGTCTTAAATAGGCTACACTTGTAAAAATTTGTTCTTATATATTGTGGTGTAGGGTTTAATAAAAAAATTTGTTTCATTAAGTGGCAATATTTTCAAAAGGCAAATGAAAAGGGTAAAGATCAATGCTTAATGTGCCCAAAAGTCTTGTCATTTAAAGAATCACCGACGTCATCACTTTTTAGTCATCTACAAATCATTCACAAAATAGCTATTGATGACGATAAACAACCTACCACACCCCAATCTATTAACACCCATTAAACGAAACAAATTCCAACATTAAAAAACTTCATACAAATCATAACCCTGGCCGGCGAACCGCGGCGTGCTAGCCCAACATGTTGCTGAAGCTGGAATTTTAGTACACACTTTACAGAAATTAATAATGGCAAAAGCTTACCTAAACTCTTGTTAGAAATCCCATTAATTACTATAACAATATGGAAGTTAATAATAGAGTTCTATAAACAAAAACATGGTGAATATGTTCAATTTTTTAATAAGAAATAATAAAAGTTTATCCCTTTATTATTAGTTTATTTATTGTTCTTTTCTGATACTTTGGGTATAATTTTATTATATTTTGTTTTAAAATGTAGTTCAATTGACAAAAAAAAAAAAATTTGTAACGATCTTTTTCTGTTAATGCTGGTTCACACTCTTCAAGTTCAATCCGTGAAGTCTTGAGCATTTGGGAGAGCAGGGAAAAGTGAATGGTTTTTCTTTTTCTCTCTCTCTCCTAAAAACTCATGACTTTATGGCTAAAACTTGAAAAGTGTGAACCAGCACTTATTGGACTTTCTAAAGTACTTACCGATTATTCGCTATATTAAGCTCTCTTAATGTTGTTAATAAACTAAATTCTTCGGGCAAAGTAGTCAGATTATTGCAGGATAAATTAATTAAATTCAGACGTGTGAATTGAGAAATAAATATAGGCACTGAACTGATTACATTATTGGCAAAAACCAATTCCGAGCAACATTTTTTCATAAGCAGCAATCTAAAAGCAAGAAAGAAATGCAGTATGTAGATTTCGATTGCAATGATCAAATTATAAAATTAAAATTCTTATAAAAAATCAAAACTTTTTTTAATATATACATTAGAGCGACTAAAAAAATGTGATTTTGTTACCCCTCTGAAAGTAAAGGTTGATATGTTTTATGATGATTCCCAAAATATTTTCGTTCTAGCGTTGACCATCCGTGAGCTGGACCATTTTTAAAAAAGGTCTTTTTTCAGTTTTTCGAATTTTTTTGTACTTTGCTCCAAGACGACATAAATAAAATTTGGTATCATCGAAAAGAGTTTTTGAAGCAGCATCCAATGGTATATAAAACTTGACCACTTCCGACCTACTAATTGAGATATTTAACTGTTAGGTGTAAACCCTGACATCGTTTGATGATCTGGCATCATCTTTATACTGCGCTGTCAAATAATGGAACAGATAGTCTCAGCGAACATTCGAGACGCGTGCTTTTTGAACTTCGTGTATTTTAATTAGTTAGTAAAATCCTTTATCAATTAAATAAAATAATATTTAATTAAATTACAAGGTTGTGTTTAACTTTCATTGCGACAAGCACAACAAAAGTGGCGACGAGGATAATTGATAATTTTTGCAAATTAAACATCGTACTGATTTCTACAACAAAAGTTCATTATTGAGGATTAAAAGAAAAAACCAAAATGGATGCCGATAAAATTGTCAAGTTGATGGAACAGCAAACGCAAATGGTGAACTATCTAGCTCAACTCATCTTGAATCAGGAAACGTCAAAAGCGCAAACAACGGATCAGCAAGCGAGTACATCCAGAGTTGCTCTTATGGATTCCCTTGCAAATTCCATGACAGATTTCGTTTACGAACCTGAGAGTGGGCTTGTCTTTCAAGCATGGTACAACCGATTCACACACGTTTTCGAAAAAGAAGCCATGATGCTTGATGATGCAGGTAAAGTAGCACTTCTTTGGCGAAAAATGTCAAACCAAGTGCACGAACGGTTCCAAAATTACGTGCTACCAAAGAAACCCTCGGAGATGACTCTCAACGAAACCGTTGAAAAACTCAACAGACTTTTTGGTAAGGTGGAAACTGAAGTTAGCCAACGATACAAATGTCTTCAACTCTCAAAGGGGGATAATGAAGATTTCCGAGAATACGCCAGCAGAGTGAATCTACAATGCGAACAATTTAAATTGAGTGGGATGAATATCGATCAATTTAAGTGTCTTATTTTCGTCTTGGGTCTCAAGTCGAGTAAAGATAATGACATTCGCATACGGTTACTCAAATTGTTGGATGACTCAAAGGCAACCATGAATCTAGATGCTCTTATGGACGACACACAGAAAATTCTAGACCTCAAAACTGACAACACAATGATTGAGCACCAGGCAAAATCTGTATGTGCCGTAAACAGAAACCTAACCAAATTTAAGCCAACAAACAAGGTTCCAAAAATACCTTGCTGGTTTTGTGGAGACTTACATTACGTCAAGTTCTGCCCATTCAACAAACACATGTGCACCAAATGTCATCAAGTGGGACATAAAGACAACTATTGTGTCAGTGCCAAAAATGGGTACTCGTATAAAACTACAACTGCAGCTAGCAGCAACAACAATAATGATAGTCATCATCATCACAACAAAAACGACAACAATTATAACAAAAACAACAATAATGCTTTAAAAAAGTTCAACAATTCTAACCAAAATCATCGTATAGGTGCTGTTTTTTCTACAAAATGTGTAAAATTTCAGAAACTTCGAAAGTATATAAATTTGGCAATTAACAACAAACCTGTTCGTCTACAGATCGACACCGCATCCGATATAACAATTATATCACAGACAACCTGGAAAGCCATTGGTGAACCTGATGCTTACGCAACCAAGGATGTCGCCAATGACGTCAACACAAACAAAATCAATTTACTTGCTAAATTCAATAGTACTGTTACTATTGGTGATACAAATTTGACCCTGCAATGCTACATTTCGGACATAGGCGAATTGAACATCATGGGCATTGATTGGATTGAATCGTTTCAACTGTGGGAAAAACCTATATCAGTTTGGTGTCGTCAAATTACAATTAATGATGAAATTTCTAATTTTAAAACCAAATACCAAACCGTATTCGAAAAATCTACGTTGGGCCTTTGCACAAAAACAAAGGTCCACATACAACTTCTACCAAATGCTAGGGAAGTTTTCATCCCTAAACGTCCAGTTCCATATGCTGTTCGAACCGAAATCGAAGCTGAACTTCAACGACTCGAAAACGCAGGCATTATTAAACCAATCGACACATCTAAATGGGCTGCACCGATCGTAGTCAGTAAAAGAAATGGTAAGATGAGAATTTGTGGGGACTACTCTACGGGTCTAAACAACATCATCGAGTCAAACCAGTACCCTCTTCCAACCCCCGAAGAGATTTTATCTGTTGCCATGACTGCAGTATTTTTAGTCATTTGGATCTTTCAGACGCCTATCTGCAGGTCGAGGTCAATGATGAAAGTAAGGACTTACTAACGGTAAACACCCATAGGGGCCTATTTAGATTTAATCGTTTAACACCCGGTATAAAATCCGCACCAGGCGCATTTCAGCGTATTATGGACCAACTATGTACGGGCATAGAAGGAGCAAAATCATACATTGATGACATCATGTTAGCAAGTAAGTCTGAAACGGAACATAGGGAAAATTTACATAAATTACTGCAACGTATACAAGAATTCGGTTTTCGGCTTAAGTTTGAAAAATGTCAATTTTTCAAAACCCAAATTAAGTATCTGGGCCAAATTATTGATAAGACTGGCATTCGTCCAGATCCGGAAAAAATTAAGGCCGTACAAAACCTTAAAATTCCCGAAAATATATCCGAAGTAAGATCACTACTGGGTTCCATAAATTACTACGGAAAATACGTTCCAAATATGAGAGAGATACGCAAACCATTAGACGATCTTCTGAAAAGGGAAAATGATTTTAAATGGACCTCAGAATGTCAACAATCTCTTGACAATTTCAAACAAATTCTTACGTCAGATCTTCTCCTTACTCATTACGATCCAACTTTACCTATTCACGTGGCAGCTGACGCTTCGAGTCATGGTATTGGTGCTGTGATTTATCACACTTTTCCTGACAAAAGTTTAAAGGCTATTTACCACGTAGCTAGATCTTTAACTCCTGCCGAAAGGAACTATAGCCAAATAGAAAAAGAAGGGTTAGCGCTTATTTTTGCCGTTCAACGTTTTCACAAAATGGTATTCGGAAGAAAATTTACTCTACACACGGACCATAAGCCGCTATTATCCATTTTCGGTTCTAAAAAAGGAATACCAGTGTATACCGCAAATCGTTTGCAACGTTGGGCTTTAATTTTACTAGCATATGATTTCGACATCAAATATACAAACACACAGGACTTTGGTCATGCTGACGTACTATCGCGTCTTATCGACCATCATGAAAAACCAACTGATGACTGCATTGTGGCATCAATCTCAATCGAAGATGACATCAGAAGTGATCTCAAAGATGCGTTTTAGACTCTTCCTGTTTCATATCATATGGTAATGCAAGCTACAAAAAATGAGCCTACACTTCAGAACGTTATCAACAATATAAACCAAGGTTGGCCTTCAAACGGTAACAACCTTGATTCAGCTTTACTTCCATTCTACAATCGTCGAGAATCTCTCTCTCAAGTTAATGGTGTTATATTGTTTAATACTCGTACCGTTATTCCGGAAACATTCCGTCGAAAAATTCTTAAACAACTACATCGAGGGCACATCGCGGCAGAAAGAAGCAAATCAATCGCAAGAAGTTACGTATATTGGCCGAATATCGACAAAGATATTGAGCAACACAACAGAAACTGCAACAACTGTCAGCTCGCTGCTAAAAGCCCTGTCAAAACAGATCTTTGTTCCTGGCCTGTTACGTCACGACCGCTTGAGCGGGTGCATATCGATTATGCCGGACCTGTAAAGGGTAAATACTATTTAGTGGTAATTGACTCATACTCTAAATATCCCTCTATATACGAGACAAATTCAATAACAGCATTTTCGACTTTAAAATTACTTAACGAATACTGTTCTCAGTTCGGAAATCCGGAACAAATCATTTCGGACAACGGAACACAATTCAGTTCTGAAAAATTCGAGAAATGGTGTAAGGAACGAGCCATTAAACATACTAGAACTGTCAGATTCCACCCTAGTTCAAATGGCCAGGCTGAAAGGTTCGTGGACACTCTTAAACGTGCCTTAAAGAAATCCGATGGGGAAGGAACGTCTAGCGAAGCTGTTCAGACATTTCTGGAAGTCTATCGTTCAACGCCAAATCCAAACTCACCAAACAAACTTTCGCCTTCGGAATCTTTTATTGGGCGTAAAATGAGAACCGTGTTTGATGCTATATTGAAACCGTCATCTACTTCCTTGGAGCGCGATACTCAAATGGAGGACCAATACAACAAGAAACACGGTACCAAAAAGAGAACTTTTACATCAGGAGACCTGGTATACGCCAAAAACTTTAAGGCAAACAAAAGTTATTGGGCCCCAGGCGAAATAATCGAAAAAATCGGTAACGTCGTTTATGATACGTTAATCCAAGTAGGCGATCGTCATATAATCGTAAAGGCTCACGCAAATCAGTTACGATTGCGGACAGATGAAACACCACCTCCCAATACTAAAATGCCTTTGGACATACTATTGAATGAGTTCCAGTTGCCTACGTCAACAGCCGAAGAAGACTTCGTAACTCCTCCTAATTCACCAGTTCAACTGGTTCCAAGGCGTATTACGCAACGTAGACAACCGGTTGAACCTGCGTCCAGGTCACCTCAACCATCTTAAAAGGGGAGATGTTAGGTGTAAACCCTGACATCGTTTGATGATCTGGCATCATCTTTATACTGCGCTGTCAAATAATGGAACATATAGAGTCTCAGCGAACATTCGAGACGCGTGCTTTTTGAACTTCGTGTATTTTAATTAGTTAGTAAAATCCTTTATCAATTAAATAAAATAATATTTAATTAAATTACAAGGTTGTGTTTAACTTTCATTGCGACAAGCACAACATTAACTAAATACATATTTTCGTTTCGGGTTTTCATACAAATTCTACGTATGTGGAAGTAATGTTCTCCTTTTCAAATTGAATCTGTTTTAAAAACATGTTAATTTATTTATTTTTTTGTAATTATTCACATAAAACTCGAAAATCGCGATATAATTTATCTTTTTTTCATATATAGGCAATATGGGTATAAAATTTTTTAATTTTTCAGTTTATCAAAATGTGAAAAATACAATAAAAAAATATAAAATTATTCAACATTTTTCGAATTCATTCTATGAGTTATGTTCAGTTATGTATTTTATAAAAAAATTTTTAAGGAATAGAGCTATTACAAAAAGCTTTATAAAATACATAACTGAAATTTAACTCATAGAATAATTTCGAAAAATTAAAAATGTTGAATATAATAAAGTTGCTTATGAAAAAAAATAATTCCCAATATCTATGTATTTGTTAAAATAGTTGAGTTAAATACATTTAATTTATAAAGTATCACTATCCAGTGTGACACAAAGAATGCTGACGAAGGCCGTAGCGGGCCAGAAAATGCATTACATTCTGCTGGTGTCTAATAATTGTTAATTTTTCTGTACATAAATATACTTCATTGCTATCCAACGGAAAGCTAAGGTAAAATGTAACAAGAAAATACAATATAATAGTCTGGTAGTGTATAAGTAATTTCTAAAAAATTTAAGGAATAGAGCTATTACAAAAAGCTTAATAAAATACATAACTGAAATTTAACTCATAGAATAAATTCGAAAAATTAAAAATGTTGAATATAATAAAGTTGCTTATGAAAAGAAATAATTCCCAATATCCAAAAAATAAAATTAATACAAAAAATAGGTAGAATTTGTATGAAAACCCGAAACGAAAATATGTATTTAGTTAAATATCTCATTTAGTAGGTCGGAAGTGGTCGTTCTATATATACCATTGGATGCTGCTTCAAAAACTCTTTTCGATGATACCAAATTTTATTTATGTCGTCTTGGAGCAAAGAACAAAAAAATTCGAAAAACTGAAAAAAGACCTTTTTTAAAAATGGTCCAGCTCACGGATGGTTAACGCTAGAACCAAAATATTTTGGGAATCATCAAAAAACATATCAACCTTTATTTTCAGAGGGGTAACAAAACACTTTTTTCGGCTCCATACAACTTGAGTCGGTCTTATATACATATAATAAAGGAACAAATCTAGTTTATCCAAGTTTATAAAAAAAAAACATTATTTGGCGGCGACTCATATTTTCCGAGTTATTAGCCTTGAAATTTCCAAAATTGTTTGCTCATATCTCAATTAACTTATGTTTTGATAGGATATCCATATAAAGCTTATTTAAAATCCTAAAAGATGCGATCGAAACATGTCGAACACCGGTTTCGCTACTAAGATTATTGCATTGCCGGCCTTCGGCCTGGCATATTGCTTTTCAACTCTATGTTATAATATGCCTTTATTATTCCTTTTTATATACTTTATACTGTGAGTTCAAATTATTTTTACAAGAACAACTCTTAAAAACAGGAAAATCTACAGTCATTTTATAAGTAGTTGAAGTTAAAATTTTGTTCTATTTCAATTCTACTTGATTTCAATTTACAGAATATTTCCGTTTATTTATTTTTTTTTTCTCTTTTTAGCTGTTAATGGGTGAAAAGAATGGTCAAGTTTGAAAGGTTATTTTTCAATTTATTTTGTAATACCATATTCTCCAAATGGAGAATAAAAATTGAAGATATTTATAACGAAAAATATATCCAAAATTTGAAAGCCTATGAATCGGGAAATATAGTTTGCCGCCAAAAATTTCTTTATATTTTGAACTCACAACGTAAAGTTTTCTTAGTGGTAAAACCTTGGTTAAACTTTAATTAAGCCAAAATAAAATTAGCCTGTTTACACACATTAATAGTATAGAGTAGAATAGTATTAATAGAATAGAGAGAAAAAGAGAATGGTAACTCTTTCAATTGAAATGCATATTTGTAGAATAAATTTTCAACAAAATTTAAATATTGAACTCTGTTTTGTAGATTTCAAGTATTTCAATCTTTTTCTCATGGTGAAATTATTAAAAGGTGGCCTCGGTAATACAACAAACATAATAATACAAACTCTTCAGGCAAAAGTGTATCATCAACGTCAAAAAAGCAGATACAAAGTAAACAAATATTGAGAAACATATAAAAAATTTTAAAAAAATTATAATTTTTGTAAAAAGATCCAAATAACAAATATTACATTATCAAAATTGTCCGGGTTCCATGATTTGTGTCGCTGTTGGTGACTGGGCAAGAAAAGATATTTATAAAACATCTAAGTTTCAAGAAAAAAATACTTAAATTGCATATCATAAGCCCAAGAAGCTCTACATATACTACGTGAATAAAAGAGAATATTCCACTCAAGAAGTTCCAACATAATGTAGCACATATGTAATTATATTAAACGGAAAACATAATCGTGGCCGAGATTTATATGTAATTGCATAAAATGCATAGCCCGGCACAAGAAGCTCAATGTATACAACATGGATTTATCTTCCTTATTTATTTCCTACGTTTGCTACAAGTTGAGAGTAAACACGCATTTTTGTTTTTTATATTGTATTAAATCTTTAAAGCAATATTTTTTATTATAAAATACAAATATTTAAAAATTTAAAACACAGAAAAAAAGACCAATTCAAAACACAAAGTTCAATACACTTTGACATTAAAATAGCACTTTGACAAGTTCATAACAAATAGAGCTGGCAAACTATCGATAGTCAATACAATTGATATTTTCGATAGTTTGTTAACTATTAATAGAATCGAATTCTTAGTAGAAGATTTTGAAAAAAATTTTAATAATTATATCGGACCTGTTCTAAAACTCACGTGATTTTAAATCACGTGTGATTTTGTGGTGTTTTGAATATAAATCCGTTTTTGTGTTTCTCGGTGTGCTTTCGGCAATTGAAAATCACACCTAAGCCCACAAAAACGAAATTTTGAACTTTTTTGACTTGAAGGCATTTTTAACAAAGAAGTAGAAAAATATAAATTTTGAGAGATTTACTATGATTTCAACGAAACTGTTTTAAAAACGATTCCAGCCGACTAAAAGCCAATTAAGCCGGTGCCGCTGAACAAAAATTGTTGACAATTTACCAAAAATTTCAACGATAGTAACACTATAGAAATTAAATTATCGATAGTCCAATAGGAACAGAACTCTCGATAGTATCGATAGTACTATCGATTGTTTGCCAGCATTAATAAAAAACCCAAAACAAATTTGACAAGATCAATACACTAACACATACAATCAAACAATGAACGGCTGGCTTACCGAGGCCACCTTTTAGTAATTTCACCATGCTTTTTCTATTAATTTAGTTTTTAATATTTTAACCAAGGCGAATTCATTCCAGGTAATCTCGGTAGTACAACAAGTACTACTCGTACAAAAACCACAAGCAATTTGTTTTTGTAAAATCATTGTACAATGTCAAAAACCGAAACAAATCAAAACCGAAAACAAAGATAATAAACAAAATTTTGACATCCAACAATTATAAAGCTAAAGAAAAAAAGTTATCAGCAGGGCTTTTAGGATCCACCTGTAATGAATTCGCCTTGATTCTAACTCACCCTTCTGGTAGTGTTGTAAAACGATTGCGTGAAAAGTCCACAATATTAACATTTTCATCACAAGCTGTTTTAAAAATTTCATCAGGAGCTTCAGTTAAATTTTGCATAGTTACAGTTAAGCAATGAGTCTTGCGGAGTTTAAACCTTAAAAAATAGTAAATAAAAAAAAACCCTCAACACAAGCAACAAATTTTGCCAAAATACCTGTCTGGAAATACAGAATTCTCCTCACCAAAACATGGCGGCATTCGTGGACTATTTAAACCATCTCTACCCATACTATTTTTTTCAGCAGCTGCAGCTTCAAAACCAGCAGAACGATCTTTTAAAGTTTTCAATATTCTAACTGTACCGCACTGTAATATATCACGACGTATGGATTTAATAGGATTTCCCTCCACTTGTAAACTCACTAAATGGGCCAACGATGATAATGTGTAGGGTAAATGACTTATAGAATTATTTGAAATATCCAAACGTATAAGACTTTGCAAAAGGCCAATCTCATCGGGTAACTGGGTAATTTTATTATCACGTAAATCAAATATTTTCAAATGTGGCAACTTTGAGCATAAATTCTTGGGTATTTTCTAAAATATGTATGTATAAAAAATAAATTAAAGTATATTTTTAAACGACAAATTTTTAAATGAAAAGAAAAAAAACGAACCTCTATGAAGTTATTGGAAGCATGTAACTCTTGCATATCGCAACCATCAAAATCGGGCAATTCTTTGATATCATTATGCTGGACGTACAAACACTGCAATTTACGCAAACTACCCATATCCTCGGGTAATGAAATCAAATCATTATGCATTAAATCCAATTTTTGTAAAGCTTAAGGGGAATGTGATTTTGTTATTTTTTTTTTTAATTTTTAGTTTTTATTTATTTAATTTTTTGTTTTATTTCAGATAACTTACAACGCATATTGACTAAGTCGTTTGGTAGTTCTTTAATGTGATTATAGGCTAGTAAAAGCGTTGTTAAACGCACCAAAAACCCAATACCACCAGGTAACTCAGTTAATTCATTATTTGATACATCCTTAATTTGTTTATAAGTTTTTTTTTTATGTTCAATGTTAGAGAAAAATAAATAAATTTAAGATTATAAAAATAAAGGGTTAAATAATGATCATGAAAATTATATTTAGTTTAAGAATTTAGTATTACAGTTGTATAACTTTATTTAAGTTATAAACTGACTTTAATCGTCATAAAATGTCTTATATTAAAAAAAATAAAAAATTTTGAACATCGCTAAATTTACAAAAAAAAAATCTAAAACCCTTTAAAATTGCTAATTAAAAAATTTAACAATTTTGTTAAAAAATCGTTAGTTTTGCAAAAACGTTTTTTCACTTGCACCATTTATTGTTATAAATACAAATTTAAAAATAAACTGCCGTATTTAAAAAAATAATTAAGATTTCAAACGGAGCACATTGGGAATTATAAAAATAAACGTCTGGCTCCTAGCGCAGACCTATTGGATAGGCCTTGCCTGGGGGCTAGTATAAACTTTTTAGTAGCGTAGAAATTCTTGACAATTTTAATTCAACATAGAACTTTGCTACCGTTTCACACACACCTTTAGTAAAAAAAAGCAAAAAATGGGTTTTGAAGAATATTGCTAGAAAATATTTTTTTATTTAAAAAAGAGAAAAATTATATGTGCATACATACATATATACGGCTAAGGGCGTAACAACACTTTTATTTTTTACAAAAGAAAAAACTTTACAAAATCAATAACAACAAGGTGTACTCGGCGTTTGCATTTCTTTAATAAAGTCGCCATTTTTGATCGCAGGGATCTAAAATTTTTGTGAAAATTTTTTGAAAAGTGGGAGACTCGAAAATCGAGATAGACCTATGGTTCCTTCACCAAAGTTGCGTAGAATTGTCGATAGAATCATCCTAGGGGGCGGCTCTAATCGACAAAAAACTTGGCCCGCCCTATCGTTTTGGGATTTTTCATAGCTAGTATTCTTACATTATTATTAAGCTATCTTACCCTTTTGTAATTATACACACATTATTTTTTATATACACATACATAGATTCATATATTAATTTATTTATAATTATTAGTAGAAATTTGTAACCGATTATGGCCTTTAAAGGCTAGGTTATATATTGTGAGAAATAAAATAAATAAATCTATATATATAAAATAGGATGTGTGTATGTATGTATGTATGTAACGTATGGACTCCAAAACGGCTGGGCCGATTTTGATGAATTTTCAGGGAATCTTTAGAATATTTTTTTTTCAAATGTTCGTATTAATCAACTTTAAGTTTTCATCGAAAGAAAAATTTACCACACCTACTTTTACGCCCACTTTTTCTATTAAGCGCATAACTGGAGAACGGATTGACCGATTTGGACGATTTTTTCTTTAAAATGATCGCCATGGTCCAACTTAGGTTTTTACGGAAATAAAATTTTGCCCCGCCCACTTTTTTCGTAAGAAAAACTTTATGATAGGTATTTCATGCATTTTTATTTAAAGGCCGTAAATTTCGTTTAAAGATCAATTTAAATCGTCTGGTAATACAACACTAATGTTTGCATAGGGCCAGCAACGCGGACCGGGTCAGCTAGTAAATAAATAAAATAATATTAAATAAAATATGTTTCAAATCTTATTTAGTTTTTTATTATAACGGCAGTAAGTCCTCGTATATAATGATCATGAATATTTAAAATAATTTGACAAATCTATAATAAATTTAGTTTCACATATCAAATCTTACCAAAACTTCCAACATATGAAAATCACTTATGTCGGGATGAAGTTGTTCCAATTTATTGTAAGATAAATTCAAATAACGTAAATCTGGTAAAGTGAAAAATTCTGCTGGCAATTCTTTAATATTATTACGTGCTAAATTTAAACGCAGTAGTTTTTCAAGTTTGCCAAATTCTCTGGGTAAAGTAGTCAGACCATTATCGTAAAGCTGCAAAACAAATCAGAAAATATAATTTAATTGGGCATCTAGTATGTTATAGATAAATCTTATTAATAATAAATTTTGTATTCCCAAAAAAACTTTTGATATAATTTTATTAGTAGATTTAAAATGAAAGCTTTAATAAAAGAAAAATAAAACTTACCGTTAAAGTTGTTAATGAACATAAATTAGCAAGTTTTGGTGATAGCTGAGTTAATTGATTAGAACTTAAATCTAAATTATTTAAAGGCACTTTATTCCACCAAGCATCTTCTTCATTCGCCACCAAAGACTCTAAAGTAACTTCTTTATCGCTTTCACCACTATTTATTGCATATACTTTATCAGGTACTAAAAACAATTACAAATAATAAATTTTTTTTAATCAAAATTAAATTTATTATTAAACAAAAAAGTACTATCTTTTGCTGGCTCCATTGAGGGCATGTCAATTTCATCTTTACTATCCGTTTCCTCACTATCAATTTCACTATTGGCCATTTTAAATTCACGTATATGATAATAACGCCGCCTGGGATAAGGACCACACATACAAAATGATGTGAGTTCCTTATTTTTACTATTTGAAGCAGCAATTTTGAAGGATATTAATTGTTTGTAAAGGATATTTTTTCTAATTAAATTTTTTTTGTTAAGTTTGTTTCAAAAGTTGTTTGAAAACTGTGTGATTTTTCGAAAAGTTCTATATATTTCTCAACAAATTATTTTACTTTCTTTAAATAATTCATGATTTGTTGAATCAGGCATGAAATTTAGTTTTTCCTTATATGGCTTTATTAGACGTCGTTAGTTAGAAAATATTACATATTAATATTGTTTATAGTTCTTTAATTGTAGGCAGAGCTTTAATAGATTGCAATCGATTTAATTTCTCTTTAATAATTGCTAATTTTTTTATTGTATTCAAAATCGTAAAATTAGTTGAATCAATAAAAAATATTGAATCAATTTATTGAAATCAATTCATAAATTAATTGATTGCAAAAAATCGATACTTAAATTGCAATCAAATCCAGGAATTGCAATAAAAATTAAATCAGAATCAAAACTTTTGTTATCTTCAAATGAAACTACTTCTTTTAAAAATAAAGATGAGTTTTGAATTGCTAACATTATAAAGTTTTGTTAAAAAGCTCTAGATTTCAAGTATATATTATTTCGTTCGACTTTCACTATAGTTGCTTTTCAGAGGAATTGAATGAAATCGCTAATTTTCATAATTTTTTAATTAATGGCCCGTCTAGATTTCGAACGAAGACTTCGAAAGCATTTAAATCGGCGATACTCAAGATTTTCCGATATATCGGTATCGGCTATATTTTACTGTGGATACGACGATACTTTTTACATATTTTTATAGTTTTTTTGATCAAACAATCAAATTTTCTATGCTTATTGTTTGTGTAACAACTAAAAGAAATAACGCATTTAAAAGCAGAGCATAATAAAACATAATAATGAAATTCTTTTGTTTTAATTCTTAGCCGTTTAGCTTTGCACAATAGCACATAACCTTGATTTAAAAAAAAAAATTGATGCAATATTAGAGCTAACACTTAAATTTTCGATCACAATTGTACAGCGTTCTCTGACAGCAGGAGTGACGGATTTTTATATAAAATATAATTATATAAAATTTCTCGTAAATTACATTTTTTCAAAAAATATAACAATAAAAAGTACAAAGTTTGGCAAGCTGCGAATTTCTTTAAAAGTTTTTAGGTGTTGAAGGGCTTTAACACAGAGTGATAAAAAAGGCTCACAATTAAGAGCTATGATTTTTACAACCAAGTTAGGCTATATCAAGAATGATAGAAGAAAGATTACGACAACACGAATCAAAAATTGAATTTTCTGCGCAGGTGGGTTAAATGACGTCACGAAACATACACGAATAGGTAACCCTAGCTTGGGTTAAGCTACGTCATCTAACGGGAAAACATGCGCATGGCGTAATCTCTTTTTATATCATTCTTGAGGCTATATTTCCTTTTCAGTGATCAATAGAGTGACCGCAACTTATATGGGGCAAAAAAAATGTCGGAATCTTGTTCGTCTTAACCCGACAAAACGAATCCCCTTTCCAGATATTGGGATAGCCAAAATTTGAGCCCGATTAAACGACGCACAGTGGCGCCATTTGAGTTTTTTCGTTGCAAAAATCATATCTTTTGAACCGAATAAGATAATTGAACAGTTTAAACAGCATATGATAGATAACTGTTCAGCCTATGAAATGAGCGTTTGGAAAGGGTGCTACGCTTTGTAGGGGCCTACTTATGGGTTATCAAAGTTAAAATTAGTAGAAAAATCAATTTTATGGTAACTAAAAAAAATTTTTTTTACATTTTTAGATTGTTTTTATTTTTTTTCTTAAGGGTTTTATGTTTTAAATTATTACCCAACAAATTAAAAAAAAAATTATTTTTTTTTTAAATTTATTTTTTCAATTTTCTGTAAAATATTCATCACAATTCGTAAGAGAAGGTATATCTAAAAGACTAACCATTTCTAAACTATAATTATTTTGTAACTCTATTCGTGACTTCACATGCCGCAGGGAAGAAATAAGTGGATCGGAAGATGCTGCCAACATGTTGAAGAGGTCCTCATTTTGCCTTACCCTTGATGCTTTGAATGTGTTCTGCAATCTATATTTTTTATAAAATTTGTTAAGAGACTCCTGTGCTTCTTCAGAAAGCTCTCCAATTGGCAAAGACTGGTACTCAATTATATCTTTACCATGCGCCAATATTTTATAGACGGTCGGGGTCAACTTCTTCTGTGGATACATTTCTGCTAAAAGAGATGCAGTTTTCGACGCATATTCTCCATATTTTGTAGAATTGACATTTTCTTTGCAGTTTAAAACATCCAAGATCGTTCCCAATCTTTTCACGATTTGATTGTCAATTCCAATGATTCTAGTTACTGCCTCATCATTTTCAAAAAATCTCCTAGAAGTGTTTCCATCGTTTGAGTTACCGTATCCGTGCTTGGGACAGTCTACTTTTAGTCCAACGTGTTTAAAAAAAGCATCCTGTATTTGCTTCTTTCTGATCTTTTCCTTATCCTTTATTGATGTATTTTCATCGAAGTTTTCCTCCTCTTGTGGTAGGGTATATGCCAGTTTTAGCAAGAATTCCATACACCTTATCCTTGCGTGCAATGGTGACATTCCATATTCGTAATTCTCCTCATTTGTAGAATCGTTTAAATTACCAAAGTTCTTCTGATAAATAATAATATAAAATCGATAAAAAAAATATAAAAATAAAACGAAAAAAGGGGTTTAAATAGGTTTTTGCTAAATTTTTACCTCCAATATAATTCTGTCTATATATATGTATATGATAACTAATTGAAATATGTTATAATTAAGCAGAAAAAGATACTAATCTTAAACTCTTTACAACTAATTATATAAAATTGAGATGTAACATATTATATATGAAATAAATTGAATTGAATTGAAAAAAGTTCTTCTGACTCTTTTTGCAAATCGGGCATGACATTGTTGAGGTTGTTCCTGTCAGTTCGTTTACGACTTTTCCGTCAACCATGGTCAGGTGGAACTCGTAATTGCATTCAATATATTTTCCTTCTCCAATTTTCAGCTTTGTAGGCTTAATCTTGCTTATTTGTTCTTTAATGTCCTTCACCGTAGTCCTTATGAGTTCTGCCGATTCCCTTGCAAACTGAAACATTATTGGTCGGCAATAATGCACTGATGACGGACGTGGATTTTTCCAGTGTAGGGAATCATCCGATTTTAGCCGCAAAGGAACAACAGATGCCATAAACATATTTCCGTCCGATATTGTAGCGTCATCGGGAGATATCCTTTGCTTATAAACGCTTTGTCCGGATGATCCATCGCAGCCTCATTTGCTGATCAATGTCAACTTCTCAGGAAGAATTTTCACTTCCGTGAAAAACTTTGGTGTGGTTGACTTTCTAAACAGTTCAAATAATTTTAAATTGTACAACGCCATGTTTTCAGTACTTAAATTGTTAAATGGTTTCAGTAATTGTTGCGCCAACTTTCAGGCGTAGACTAATCCAGGCATTATGCTTATTTTGCAATATATAGGCTTATGCTACCATGCCTAAAAATTTACCTGTTCCCTGCATACATATGGATTTAGGCTGAATAATGCAATTTTGATATTATGCACGTGTCCAAATAAGATTTGTGCCTACCTGTAGGGACCATAAGTCAATATTGTTCCTGACCATTTGTACGCCAAAGTATTGTTTATGTGAGGTACGTACCTGCTAATTTCAATGAGTAGTTTTTTTCAAACTATTAGATCAAACTACTGTCAGTCAAAACATATAAGGGATGGACGCCATACAATTTCTGCAACCATGTCTTTTTAAACTTTTTTACCTCTAGAAGCCAAACGGGCACGTACGGGCAGATAAAACCTTTTGAATTATGTAAAGAAATAATCAAAGAACAGGTTTTGCAAATATGGCAAATATAGAAAAATATAGTTTTTTTTTATTTTCCGTCAAAGTTGAAAAATAGTGAAAAAACGGATAGTTTTTAAATAGTGATTTACCAGGAGAAACACAAAGCAAACAGTTAATTTTTTTTTATCATTAAACATTTAATAAATACATCAATCAATACAAACAAAAAATAAGGCGATTCGTTACCTATTTTTCGTGATATTACACCTGAAATCGCAACAAATTGACTAAAAATTGTGTGTTTTTTTGAAAACCGAAAGTCGGTCAACTTTGAACGGTTATATCTTCTAAACTAAAAATGTGATATTATTAAGAGTGGCATATTTGAAATCGTTGAAAAGTTTCCTATAACATGGGTTTATTCAAAACTTAGTCGGCATTCATGAAAATTTTGATTTTGGCAACCTCGCTTGCTCTACGGGCGCCACTGTGCGACGGTAACACGTGCCGCTCGTCGCTCAAAATTTGAAAAAAACGTATTGAGCCATAACTCGAGAACGGTAAATAATAAAAACACGCACGATATCACAAAAGATAGCTTATTTTGTTCTTCAAAATTTATGTTATGAACAAAATTGTTGTAACTCTGAGTCAAACCGAGTTACGGCAGCCTTTAGCTCCGAAAACGTTACCTGGTGCCACCAGGAGCAAGCATACTTCATATATTATGTTATTATGTGATAAATTTTTAATTTTTTTGGTATATTTTTGAGTTTAAAGTAGAAATGTAATAAAAAACACAAGTAATACAGTTAAATTCAAGAACATTTTTATTTTAATATATAAAAATCAGGGATATATTCGATAATATTACATAGTTATCCAATTTATTATAGAGCTTTTGTTAAAGTACTTTTTGAAACGTCGGGATACAATGCTCGGCATTTGCTTACAACTTGCAGGACATATTGCTTTTGTTCTTCATCTTTTGTCAGAAGGTCGTTGAAGTCAGTTATTAATTTAATACCACGCTCAGTCATATCATTTACTACTTTTAATGTTTTGACTGATCAATGTTATTTTCACTGATCAATGTTATTAAACAATTTTCAATGCATGGAAAGCACATAAAAATTATGAAATAGTAACATTTATTATTGGAAACATCGAGCAAATCTAAAAAAAAAAAAAAAATATATAATATATTGTATGTATATTAGAGCGACTCAAAAAAAAGTGATTTTGTTACCCCTCTGAAAATAAAGGTTGATATGTTTTATGATGATTCCCAAAATATTTTGGTTCTAACGTTGACCATCCGTGAGCTGGACCATTTTTAAAAAAGGTCTTTTTTTCAGTTTTTCGAATTTTTTTGTACTTTGCTCCAAGACGACATAAATAAAATTTGTTATCATCGAAAAGGGTCTTTGAATCAGCATCCAATGGTATATAAAACTTTACCACTTGCGAACTACATATTGAGATATTTAACTAAATACATATTGTCGTTTCGGATTTTCATACAAATTCTACGTATTTTTTTATTAATTTTATATTTTTTTATTGTATTTTTCACATTTTGATAAATTAAAAAATTAAAAAGTTTTATACCCATATTGCCTATATATATGAAAAAATATAAAATATATCGCGATTTTCGCGGTTTATGTGAATAATTACAAAAATATATAAATAAAAATTATTTTAAAACAGATTCAATTTGAAAAGCAGAGCATTACTTCCACATATGTAGAATTTGTATGAAAACCCGAAACGAAAATATGTATTTAATAAATATGTATTGGATGCTGCTTCAAAAACTCTTTTTGATGATATGAAATTTTATTTATGTATGTCGTATTGGAGCAAAGTACAAAAAAATTCGAAAAACTGAAAAAAATACCTTTTTTAAAAATGGTCCAGCTCACGGATGGTCAACGCTGGAACGAAAATATTTTGGGAATCATCATAAAACATATCAACCTTTATTTTCAGAGGGGTAACTAAAACACTTTTTTCGGCTCCATACAACTTGAGTCGGTCTAATGTATATATATATATATATAAATTATATATATTCCCTGGAATTCCCGGGACGAGAAATCCCGGGAACAAACTCTAGATCTAAGGCATCTAAGAGACTTTTTTCACTGCCAGTCTGGTTTAAACGGATTTGTGAAATCTACTTTTTGAAATCTACTTTTTCTTCAAAAGTTTGTCAATATTCAATATTCGTATCGGTATCGCCGATATTGCTTTTGAATATCGGTATCGTATCGGCAAAAGGCGAATCTTTACATCCCTATTTAAAAGAATAAGAATATTTTATTATTTGTTTTAAATGTAAGTTAAGCGATCAAAGTCTTCATTCGGAAATATATGAACAGGCAGTAAAAGTTTTTCAATAACATAAAATATACATTTTTCTTAAATTTAGGAATAATAACCATGTGCAAATAGTTAATAACAATACAATTAAGGAACACAGAATCTCGTGTGTTGCAGCTGGATACCGCCACAGTGTCTAACTTTCTAGGTTTTGCTGGTAAAGCAGTCAGATATGGCGATATGTCGGTCAGATATGGCGATTTTAAATCGTTTTAGCGGCGAGATTTTTCATTTGTCGATACGGCGATTTTTAAAATAGTTGGCGATTTTGTTGGCTATTTTTGATGAGCTATACATTTGTTTTGAGAATCCATAAAGTCAATACGAAAAAATAAGTTATATAGTATTTGTATTCTGGTATTTTTATCTATGAAATATGAGGATTCCCTGAAACATGGGTATAGGTATTTAAAGTTAACGAACTTTTTTGTTATTAAATTTTTATCACAAACAAAATTCATTGTTATTAAAGATATTTTAAAGATTTCGGCGATTTTTCTTTTTTTTCTGTTTTTGTGGATTTCGACTTAAAATATTATACTAGTTTTTTTTTTTAAAACAAAATTTAAATTTTTAAGAATAAAAAATAAAAACACTTTCTGCCTGGCCCACAATGTCGACAAGAAATTTCTTTCTTATATTTATATTGAAAACAAATTAAAATATTTTATTATTGTTTTCAATATAAAAATGCGAAGAAATGTTCTTGTCGACATTGTGGGCCTGGCAGTTAGTTTGTTCACGAAAGGCGGATTATCAGGTTATATTGTTATGTAGTTATATGAACAGCAACAAAAAATATTAAAAAAAATTTAAATAAATGTATATTGTTGTTGTGAATATAACTAAATAACCCTATAACCTGATAACCAGCCTTCCGTGAAAAACCCAACTGTGATACAGTAGTGTTCATTTACATTTTTCTTTTTTGAAAAATTTTGTAAATTTTAAATTTACTCTTTCGTTGCAAATTTCTGCTAGCAAAGTTAATTCATACTTCACAAACAAAAACTAGCATCCTTACATTTTGAAATCTGAAATGAGGAATGACATCAGTTTGGTTGAAATCATTTTGATTTCAATGCCAATTGGTTGCAGGTATTTAAAGCTCTGATTGTAGAGTGTGACTTTGTTACAAGTTTAGGTTCATTGTCAAGTCAATACATTAACATGTATGTGTATTTAAGTTGGAATACTGTAAATATTAACAGTTATTATATTTATGCATTTTGTTTTTTTTTTTGCCATTCACGACTGACACACTTACCCAATTAGCAAAAAAGTAATAAGTATTCGTAAGCAACAGCTGATAACTAACCATATGTGAAAATGGTATACCGTTCTGGGGAATCTTTCATAAGTTCTATAATTTTCACTTAGAATTATGAAATCTAAAACGTTTTTAAATTATTAAAATTCAAAACACATATTTTAAAATTAAAAACAAAATGAAATGTGACAGTATAAATTTTTGACACACAGCTTATTTGTTTATAAGAGTGCTATATTATTTTGACACAACGTTAAAGTAGGAAACAGAATAGCCGCTGTAGTACAACGTTACGAATATACATATATGAAAAGTTAAAAATGGCAGTTTAAAAGTAGTGTCAACATAATACTTAGTTGTAGTAGTCATTGCAGTTGAAGTTGAAGCGCAAAGTTCGAAATTTTGAACTTTGTTGCGCTAGGTCAGCTTTAGCTACAACTACAACTGCTTTATTCTGTTCCAGGCTTTAAGTATTTTACAGTGTTGTATCCGTTTACTTTTAGGCAGAAAACTAGCTTCAAAAACATGGTTGCAATTTTTTAATCAAATTGTGATCCACAAATGTTAAAGAAGACGGTGACGCAAACGAAATGTTCGTGGTCGTTGTTGATTTGATTGAACTGGTTTATGAAAAAAAAAAAACGATTTTGAGTTGTGCTTTTTTATGATTTAGTGTCCGATATATACATACATGTATCTACCGAATATTTTTGAAGCCAGTATAAATTTATCGAGATTTCTAAACATTTATGTTAGCGTGATTTATTCAAAGTAAAAAAATTTAAACAAAGATTTGCAAAGAAACTTGGTCACTGTCTTTTTATCAACAGACCATTCAATAACATTGAAAATGGGCTTTGGGATTTACAAGATAAAATTGATAATAAAGATGTCATTCCTGTTGAAATACGAACGCCAACATTGAAACAGACCATCCAGTTTTGAATTTTTTTGAATGAAGAGTGCGAAAAAACCCAAAGCAATTTATCCCTACATCTACGTTGCAAGGATGCAAGGAAACATTTGTGTAGGTCTTTATACTTTTTTATGCTCTATTTGACCATGCTAAGCTATTTTACTATTTGCAAGATGGTAAAAAATTTTATACCAACCTAATTTTCATATGAGGGGCACAGAAATAAAGGTTGCAATATCAATTTTTTTTATAAATCTTACAATGCCATACAGTAGCAGTTAGTCAATTCTTGTGATGTATGTTTTTGGCTATAGCAAAAACAGCCTTTATCCAACTTAAATACCTATACTGTTTAAAATTGCGATTGAGTCAAAGATAGCAGTCTTCATGCTTAAAAGCAGAGTGAGTGTGAATGAAGTAATTAAAAATATGTACAGGAATTAAAAAATGTTCCCAACAAAAAAAAAAAAAAAAAAAAAAAAAAAAAAATCCAACGATTTTTAATTTTTAATCATACTCGATTATCTCAAATGTACTCACGTCTATTTGATTAAACAAACACAACAATCTCCAATTCTTTTCATTGGAATTGTTCCTAAGCTTTGGAGTGGATTTGATATAAACTTGAATTGTACATTTTTCTAATTAATTTGTATCAAATAGCAAAACATCATATTGTCAATGCAAATATCTATGCAGATATAAGTTTTTGTTATTTATTATAGAAACTACAAAAATAGAAATAACAGCCTTTCTTTATATACTCTTCATACGTATTTATGTATGTACAGGACTTTGTGATAACTATATTCAATTTGAAACATATTTTATTCAGTTAACTCGAGCGTTTGAATTTTCTGTTTTCTTTAAGCCTATTGCAAGATTTATAATTTAATGGAAACACTATAAAATATATGTAGCAAAGGAACTGTTTCCTTTTAAAATTAGTTGTATTTCACTAAAAAAAACAATACTATATTTTCTTATTTTTAGTTAAATACAAATACACAGGTATTTTTTTAAAAAAAGCTACAATTTACTCTACCAGAACGTAAAACATTCGTACTTTCATAAAAAATGTTTTTAAAAGCTGTTTTAACAGTTGAAATTTTTAAGTCGTTACAATGTGTATGACGAAACAAATGTTTTTAATTTTGTTACCATTTATGGGTTTAACAAATAAATTATACATGGCTGTCGATTTTAATAATATGGATGCTAGGGGAAAATATTAGAAATTTTTCACTTACCAGTGGCCAGCCCTCTGCCAGATAAATTGAGTGACCCCGATTTACGTGCCTGTTTTAAAAGTTTATCCGACAACTCATTATTATCCTCAGATTGTTCACGCTTATGAAAGACTGGGTTTAAGTTGCGTAAAGTTGGTCTTTGTGAATGACGTGCTGGGGGTCGAATTACACGTGCTGTTGCTGTTGTAGAAGGATTATTGTTGCCTTCTTTGGCAGCTGGTAGATGGGAATTGTTACGTTGCATTTTGTTGAATTAAAACAGATAAACTCTTTATACTTTAAGGTTTTATTTTGCTTTATAAGACGACCGCCAACTGTAAGCTTTGGGGGAGATGAAAATGTTATTGATTTCTTATAAGTTGACACAAGCTGCAGTTTTTATTCAAACATACGTATATATGTATGTATGTACACATATATATATACATATATATATGTATATACTTTCTTTGAAATTATAAATTATATGGTGTTCCCAATTACTGTCTCAACTGTCGTCATACCCGAAGATATTGTTTTATAAATAGGTACATTTAATTAAATTTATTCATTTGATTTAATAATTTCCAACGTTCTGCCATAAAAAAAACAAAAAATGTTTAAACATTAATTAACATTTAAATTAAGTAATAAATTCCAAATGAAACCCAAAAAAAAAAAAAAAATTTTTATTGCAGTACTTACCTAATTTAACACAATTTACTAAAAATTTTAATACACACATAAACCACCGTACCGAAAGCAAGTAATACAATAAGAAGAATCACTTATGATTAACTTTTAAATAGCTTAACATTTTTTATTATTATTTGTTATTGAATGTAAATCGTGTTTCTTTTTGTTGCTATTCTGCGTTTTCAATTGTTTTTAATTTACAATTATTTGTTTTTATCGTAATTTCAGTTTCTTGTCGGTGTTTTTTTTTCTGTTGTATTCGCTTCCATTTTATTTTGACATTAGAAATCCAATTTAGTTATGCCTTGTTATTTTTTAGTAGCTCACTAGTTAAGAGTGCCAAAAGAACAGAAGGAATTAGAATAATAGAGAGAGACAGGGTTGGCAAAATTGGTACAATTTTAATTTTTTTTGGTACTATTTAAACTCGCAAAGTACAATGGTACACCAATGGCTAATTAAGTACAATTACGAAATCTTCCCACTCTTAGACCCCGTTCAGACTCGGCAAGTTACTTGCGAAAGTCTTGGTTTGTAGGTGTCAGCTGTAAGGTCGGGTTAAGGGGAAACAAATTAAGTACATACTTTATTGTACTCGGCAAGTGACTTGCGCAACTAACTTGCAGAGTCTGAAAGGGGTCTTAGTAATTTCATATGTCAACTCATTATTTCAGTCATAATACTGCAAATGCATGCATACAAGCTAGGGATGATGATCCAGAATACCGGGATTTGAATCCCAGGATTTTCGGGATTCAGTCAATACCGAAATAGTTTACAATTTTTTTGTTTTTTTTTTTTTTTTTAAATAAAACAAATTCATCTTGACTTCAGCCCATGAGTAGATAGGAAACACATTATCGATATATATATATATATTTATTTCACTAACCCTGTTAATACCCCCTTGAAAACCAAAGTGCGTCCAACATTTATAAAGAAATTTTACTGTTAGAAGTGCTGAAAATAATTAAAGAAAAAAATGTCTTAAAATGTACAAAACAAAAAGCTAAACCAATAATTCAGTGTGGAATCATTTTCTAATTGTTGTTGGAGTTAGAACTATTTTTGACGACTCCACAGCCCTGGACTTAGCTTATTCACCAAATGCAAACTTTATACGGACTAAGCGTATTAAATTGTTTTCCGAGAGTAATTTTGGGACCTGCGGTAAGTTATGAACTGATTTCACGAAATTAAGTAGTGTAAGTTATGCATATTTTCTACCACTACAAAATGTGTTTTGTTTAAATAGAATTTTCATGGTAAACTAAACAAGTTGATTTTGTTAATTAATTTTTAATTCAAATTTCAATTGTGCATCTTAGTTCATTTAATAAGAATTGTAATCCAATCTTACAAATAAATCAATTAAAGTTGTAATTGATTTATCAAATATATATCGCACTCGTTCAACAATACAGCATTAACTCAAAATTTTAAAGATTTTAAGTAGAAAAAAAACAATTTTTAATTTTACATTAAAGGTACATATATAAAAAAGAATGTTTAAGCCAACTGTTTCATTACCAAAAAGTTGATAAAATAGAAAGATATTTTTACAGCGGTAAGATATGAATATTACGTGTCGATTTCGAGTTAATACAATATTGTTGAACATGTGTGATATGTGAATTAACTTTTTTTATTATTTTGAATTAAATAAAATATAGATTTTATGTTAATTATTTTTTTAAATGAATCAATTAACAAATGTTTCAAATAGCACAGTTTTTTGGTCATTCAGCAAAATTCATAATTTTAAATTTTTACAAATTTTAGTAATCAATATAATCATTTAAGTGATAGGTTTTAAATCAATTTTTAATTTTTTATGTGTGTAATTATTCTATTTCAATAGAAATACATTCGTTTATGTACATATAAAATATACAAATTAGTTTTATTTAACTTTGCCATATTAAATAAATTATAAAACTTTTGTTTGTTAACCCCTTTTAAAGACTTGTTTTAAATAAATATATTCAAAAAGCATTTATCTTGAAATTTTCTAAAACCCCGAATCCCGAAAAACCATGAGATAATGAAACATCTAATAGTATAGTACCACTAATAGAATTTTTTTCCAAATGTTGGTATTTAACATTTTGATAACATAAATTCGCAATTTATGATTTATTTATGACATTGAAATATTAAAATCTAACAAAAATTTAAGTATCAGTGATTTCTGGGCAACAGTTTTTAAAATAAAAAATGAGGAAAATTGATTAATGTTTTCAGAACTCTCGAAAATTGCGAGAGAAATAAAATCAGTTCCACATTCATCTGCACATGTGGAAGGAAACTTTTCTTACCAAATATTATCAGCACCAAAGAGAAACACATTCTAAAAATCGCAAATCTTTGCGGCTTAATCCAAACAAAGGGCTTTAGAACTCAAACAGTTGCAATTGTTATGATGTAAATACATGTACCAAATAATTTTTTTTCAAAGTTTAATTCTTATCTCGAAATCTGATTAAAAACCAGTACCTTACTTATTTCTCTTAAGAAATAGTTTATATACCAAACTGAATTTTATTATTTTTTATATACGAGTACATTTGAGGCCATATACTATATCATGCTGATACTAGAAAAATACGGGTTTTATAATTCACAATTCAATGAACATATAATCATTAATAACCCAGATTTCTTTATTGCATTAAGCAACTTAAGTATATAACAATAATTTGTTGCAATTTTTCCGAAAGTAAATATACACCATGTTTTTTTTCTTTATCTATGGTATTATTTTTCCTTTTTTTTAAATGGTTAAAATAAATCAGTAATTTTACTCTAAAAAGAAGTATCAGAGAAGATTAATTTAGTAAATTACATAATTTCTTCATACACTTATCGTTACGGTCCCATGTGCTAAATTTGTAAAAATGAGCTGAAATGGGTAGAAATAAATATAATAAACACATTAAAAAGCAAATGGTGTATTATTACAAAAAAGGTGTATCCAAAAAAAGAGATATTGGGAAAGTATAATGTCCATAAATCAGCAGGATATCGGGTTAAAGGTAGTGGAAACACCAATTCAGTGAATAGAGGAGGAAGAAAACGAAAGACTACGCCCAACGAGGATGGGAAAATTAAATTAACTGTGCAACAATTTCCTCAAGTCTTAATCCAAGATATACAAAGGGTTCTGTAAAACGTGGTGGCGGCGACATTATGGTGCAAGGAATTGGACCGATTTATAGAAACAATGGACTCATGTGATCAGAGGATTACAAAAAAATTTTGTCGGACGTAATATTGCCATATGCAATTTGGAAAATGCCACTTGCTTGGGACTGTTAACACGATAACGACCCCAAGCATACATCTTAGGTGGTTAAACAATGGATAGCGAATGTAATGGGAAATAGTGAAAAGTAAAATCGGAAACAAAATGTGAAAAAAACCCGACGATCTTTATTTTGATCTAAGAGAGCATTGGAATAAGATCCTAATAAATATAATTGAAAATTTAATTCAGTCCATGCCAAGGCCATTAAACGAAAAGGTTACGCTATGAATTACTAATAAAAAAATTTAACATTTGTTGAATGTTGCAGCCAAATAGTTAATATAATAGCGTTTGTGTAGTAAATCATTAAAAAAAAATAACGCAAAAATAATCTTGTACTTATCCAACTCAACAAAAAGATGAGAACATTCAACACAAACTTCGTTGTGTTCGGTTCAGCACAATAATGTCCGTTTGTTTTAGTTGTGCTTAGAACCCTTTTGGGTGGTAAAGAAATCCAAAAATTTTTTATAAAAATAAATTACATATACAAAAAAAAAAAAACCATAAAAAAATTTTACACAAACAAAACATGTACATAATACACACAAAAGCTTTTCGTGGTGTGGTCGCTGCTAAAATTTCAATGTAAAAAGAAACACATTAAAATATAATGACTTATATGTCTACAGAACCACTACTATTGTTCTGTTTTTTTTTTTAAAGAAGAACAGAACACTATATAATATTCGTGACTTTCTTGAAAATAGTTATGAACGGTATAAAGGGTTGTGTATTAATAACACAAACACTAACTCCCTTAATCATAAAAAATAAATCAGGCTTATAAAAGATTTATGAAACGAATTTAGTCCTAAAATTTGTTTAATAATCGTTTCTGGGTGTGTGAGCCGTTCGCTATATAATGTCCTGTTCATTTATGAACACTGGTTTTAAGCATAGTAAAACATGAGATGTTACGCTGTTCTTTGAATTACTAACGAATCGTTTTCGATAAGCAATTTTTGCTCACAATCCTTAAAAATGAGACATTAAAGAACATTTATTTAATACAATTTTTGTTTATATTAAAATTTTGTCATTAAAATAACAGTTTTTTATTAAACATGGGCAATGGATGCAAATGTTTTGACTACTACTGTATATACAAAAAAGATTTATGACACCTTTTTGTCGCGTTTGAAATAAAAACTTATAAATAAAAATTATTTGATCTAAAAAAAAAATTAGTACAATAAAGGTTAAAAAAGTACAATTCTCAATGCCATCCCTGGAAAGAGATAATAAAAGCGAAATAAATTGTATTTAACACCTGACATGAGGATATACAACTCGATTTTAAGTGGTTGTTAGCTGTGCTAAGTAATGGCAAGCAAACCGTTTAGCTTAAAAATGTTTGTACTGTACAAAATAGATTCTCGCAATTGACTGTATAGTATACAGTGTATACCGTATATTGTTAACATTGGCCAGTGATGTCTCATTTTTTTTCCCAAAAATCTTTTAATATCTAAAAAAAACTTTTTTTTTGACCAAAATCACTTTTTTTTTAAAAAATTCAATAGAACTGAATGTGTCTTATTTCTATTTATTAAAAAATAACGTAAATAATATGCCTACACATGTATTAAAAATTATTTTTAAATTGATCCCTATTTCTTTTTTTACTCGTCATCTTCGGAATCCAACGAGAATGAAAACTTACCGTTATCCGAAAAAAATAAGATGCACAACTTCATAGCATGTTCGCACGGCAGCGTATTTTCGTAATTCGCTCTCTTATTCGTAATTCACAGCCCAAATTACATAATTCGTCATACAAAATTTGGAGAGCGGATTATCTCATTTGTACTTAATTCTATTTCTATTACCCTGTGAATTTCTTCAAAATCAATGTGAGCTCTAATTTTTATCGGTTTTTTACCATCACCAGCTGTCAAAGCACTAAAAATTCGCCATATCTCCAACACTGCCCGCTCGCTGAATTGACTCCATATGCTTAAGGTGTTATGAGTCCCAATTTACATTATACGATTTTTGTCGTTGCGATTCTTACCTTGTAGGCGAGAAGGGAGAGAGGCATAAAAAGGGGTACATAAGCGAGTGTACTCTTCGATTCATTTTGTTCATTCATTCGTAGTGTCAAAATATATGTATACACAAGAAGTTGTTACGACAAAAATCGTACAATGTAAACATAAGACCGACTTCAAAGAAGAAACGACAATAATCGCAACGACAAAAATCGTATAATGTAAATTGGGACTGATACTTGCTATTTTTTGTATTGGATTTTTTTAGGATTGACTGAATGAAACAACAAATGCGAGAAAGAACAAGAAATACATAACAATATAAAATGTAAACAAAACAAACAATATTGCCCACGTATTGTTCCCACAAAAATCGTCAAAGAAGCTATAAATCGCAAAAAAAAAGTTAAAACCCGCTACTTTCGATCAAAAACTAAAAAAGTTAGCAGCAGTGCTAACATTTAATCTGGAAATATCAATTTTAAGTTACAAATTTTTATATTTTTTTGACAGTCTAAGACTATTTATCGATAACACACGTATATTTTTTTGACATTTCAAGATTTTTTATGGTATAATCAAACTCTTTACACTTAGACCCCTTTCAGACAGGCAAAGTTTACTTTGACAAAGTTTGTTGAATTCTCTTTTAAACTTTGTTTGGTGCTCAGACACACAAAGTTTAATTTGACAAATTTTTGTTTTCTCTTGTTTGAATATAATATATAAACAGCGTTGCCAGAATGATGATTTTATCATATTTTTTTTTTTATTTTTTCAAACAAAAATATGATTAAAGATTTTTTTCTCAAATGATGATTTTTTATTTTTAGAAATTCTGATTTTTACTTTAATTTTGCTTATAGAAAATAAACGATTACTTAAACAGTCAATTTTTAAAACAATGAAGTTTTGCATCAGCTTGATGTGTGTTGGTGCTGCACACTTTTGTACCCAGTATCTAGAATACACAAAATTGCATCATTATTTCTGGACATAAAAATATTAAAAAAGGCATATTATAACCTATTTCCAATGTGCGAAAGAATTCCTTCTTTCGAACAACTACATTTAAAACAAAAACAAATTCTAAAAACTTTGTTTTTGTTTTAAATGTATTTGTAAAGGTACGTTCAGACTGATGAAATATTTGAAAGCAAACTTTAAATATTTCATTAACGTAGTCTGAACACAAAATATTTTTGAGTATCAAATAAAATAACAGCTGATTTTGAGCAAATAAAAGTATTTGCCGGCAAACAAATATTTGTCCAATGTGAACATAGTGTGAACACAAAAAATCAAATATTTTAGTAATTTTTGAGCAAACATTTATTTGATATTACAAAAAAATTGAAAGAGCAAACAACGACAAATAATTTTAGCCATGTTCCAGATAGAAGCAATTTTTACTGTAAGTTTTCGGATTCTTTACAATTTTAAAGATTTTTTATAATTATTAGACTTTGCTATCGTGCCGCTATTAGCAAATTTTTGCAAATTACCGCTAATTTAGAAATTTTTATAGAATTTTTGCCATTCCTTAACGTTTAAGGCACTTTTACTAAATTTTATGGCTTGTTTGAAATATTAAAATGGTTCGCGAATTTTCGCAATTTTTGCAACATTTTTTTTTTTGTTTTTCCCCTAAATTTTGTTTTTTAACCGATTTAGCAATTTCAAATATATTTTAGGGTTTGTTTCCAAGTTTGCATTTTTTCGCGAATTTTAGCCATGTTCGCAAAAGAAGCGATTTCTTTCTGTGATTCTTTGCAGCTTTAAGTATTTTTAATAATTATGAGTATTAAACTTTGGTATCATGCCGCTATCAGCAAATTTTTAAGAATTTCCGCTAATATAGCAATTTTTACCGAATTTTTGCCATTCCTTATACTTTTAAGGGACTTCTAATCAATTTTATGGCTTGTTTGAATATCAAAAATTTTCGGTATTTTTGGAAAAACAATTTTTTTTTGTTATTTTCCGACAATTTCCTTTTTTTAACCGATTTCAAATAAATTTTAGGGTTTGTTTCTAAGTTTGCAATTTTTCGCGAATTTAAGCCATGCTCGCGAAGAAGCGATTTTTCACTGTGAATCTTTACAGCTTTACCGATTTTTAATAATTATTAGGCCTTGCTATCACCGATAATTAGCAAATTTTTGCGAATTTCCGCTAATTTAGCAATTTTTATCGAATTTTTGCCATTCCTTATAGTTTAAGGCACCTTTAATAAAGTTTATGGCTTTTTTGAAATATCTAAATTTTTCACGAATTTTCGCTATTTTTGCAACATTTTTTTTGTTTTTTTTCTTGACATTTTGTTTTTTAACCGATTTAGCGACTTCAAATATATTTTAGGATTTGCTTCCAACTTTGAAATTTTTCGCAAATTTTAGCCATGTTCCCGTTATCCAGTGGCTTCCATTTTTTTTCTTTTACATTCTCCTGTTCTAACACTATAAGAGATACAGATCCACAGAATAAAATAAATAAATTAGCTTTTGCGCACATTTTTACTATTTGAGAAATATATTTTTACTTGTGAACACTTTCATTAAATAATTATTTTATGCAAATATTTCTTTTAGTCTGAACGCATGGCAAACATGAATTAATTTATTTTATTAACACTGTTTGCCAACTGTTTCATCAAACAAAAATTATCAAATATTTGAGCTTAGTTTGAACATTAACAAAATATTTTTTTGTTTCACACAGTTTGAAGCAAATATCAGAACACATACTGGGAGTACATACTTTGCTGTACTCGCAAAGTCGTTTTGTTTTTCGTTCGTAGATTATACCTGAAGTTGGCTGCAACTTTATATTTATATACAGCGTTACCAGAATCTTTGGAATAAAAATTGTCATATGGCGAAAGAAATCATATTTTGAAGAGGAAAATCTTAAATTTTTTTTTCTTAATTTAAATTTTTTAAAACAAGGGCAAAATATTAAGAATTATTAATTTTTTATAAAACCATACTTCTTATTATTTATATTGAAATACATAAAAACATAATTCGTCAGTATATGAAACTTTATAAAAATACATTTTTTCTTTTCACAAATATTTTTTTTATCAATATTCTAACTGCCTATTTCCGATATACGAAAGAATTATTTACTTCTTAAGGTACGTTCAGACTAATGAAATATTTAACGAAAATATTTGTTCTGATATTTGCTTCAAACTGTGTGAAACAAAAAAATATTTTGTTAATGTTCAAACTAAGCTCAAATATTTGATAATTTTTGTTTGATGAAACAGTTGGCAAACAGTGTTAATAAAATAAATTAATTCATGTGTTCAAAAATAAAAATATATTTCTCAAATGGTAAAAATGAGCGCAAAAGCTAATTTTTTTATTTTGTTCTGTGGATCAGCATCTCTTCTAGTGTTAGAACAGGAGAATGTAGAAGAAGAAAAAAATGGAAGCCACTGGGTAACGGGAACATGGCTAAAATTTGTGAAAAATTGCAAAGTTGGAAACAAACCCTTAAATATATTTGAAGTCACTAAATCAGTTAAAAAACAAAATGTCGAGAAAAAAAATTTTTGCAAAAATAGCGAAAATTCGCGAAAAATTTAGATATTTCAAACAAGCAATAAAATGTATTAAAAGTGCCTAAAACTATAAGGAATGGCAAAAATTCGATAAAAAATTGCTAAATTAGCGGAAATTCGCAAAAATTTGCTAATAGCGGCACGATAGCAAAGTCTAATAATTATAAAAAATCTTTAAAATTGTAAAGAATCCGAAAACTTACAGGAAAAATTGCTTCTATCCGGAACATGGCTAAAATTATTTGACAATTTTTTTGTAATATCAAATAAATATTTTCTCAAAAATTGCTAAAATATTTGATTTTTTGTGTTCACACTATGTTCACATTGGACAAATATTTGTTTGCCGGCAAATACTTTTATTTGCTCAAAATCAGCTGTTATTTTATTTGATACTCAAAAATATTTTGTGTTCAGACTACGTTAATGAAATATTTGATGTTTGCTCTCAAATATTTCATCAGTCTGAACGTACCTTTACAAATACATTTAAAACAAAAACAAAGTTTTTAGAATTTGTTTTTGTTTTAAATGTAGTTGTTCGAAAGATGGAATTCTTTCGCACATTGGAAATAGGTTATAATATGCCTTTTTTAATATTTTTATGTCCAGAAATAATGATGCAATTTTGTGTATTCTAGATACTGGGTACAAAAGTGTGCAGCACCAACACACATCAAGCTGATGCAAAACTACATTGTTTTAGAAAGTTACTGTTTAAATAATCGTGTATTTTCTATAAGCAAAATTAAAGTAAAAATCAGAATTTCTAAAAATAAAAAATCATCATTTGAAAAAAAATCTTTAATCATATTTTTGTTTAAAAAAATAATCCAAAATATGATAAAATCATCATTCTGGCAACGCTGTTTATATATTATATTCAAACAAGAGAAAACAAAAATTTGTCAAATTAAACTTTGTGTGTCTGAGCACCAAACAAAGTTTAAAAGAGAATTCAACAGACTTTGTCAAAGTAAACTTTGCCTGTCTGAAAGGGGTCAAAGTATGTACTCCCCAGCTATGCTCTTTTCCCTTCTCTTCTATAAACTCAAGACTTTGCAAAGTAAACTTTGCTTGTCTGAAAGGGGTCTTAGTCAGTTTTCCTATGCAAATATATTTGCACTGTTCTCCAATATAGAAAAAATACAAAAAATAGCAAGTACAGCTTTTCTATTTACTGAAAAAATAATTATTTTATATATTTCTTTGAAATAATATTTTTAACTTACTTTTTCTTCCATTCTTAACACATGTAACATCAAACAAACAATTAAATTTAGCAATAAACAAAAATAAGAAGAAGAACTGTCAAAACCGATTATGGAAGTGCCGCACGAACACGGTATTCAAATAAGTAATAAACACAGAGAGCGAAGTAATCCAAAGCACCGTGCGAACATGCTATTACACAGGGTCTCCACCTGAGATAAGATATAAGATTTTTATATTAGCAAACGTCAAATTCAATCACAGAGAGTATTATCTTACGTGTGGACTCTCAAATAGTGTTAGTATTAATATTATAATAAATGTTATGAGGCAGTTGTTATAAGAAATCTTATAACAACTATCTTATAATATGAGCTGTCAAAAATACACATACATACACACATATAAAACAATAATAAGCCACCATTATTAAAATGTGTAATTTATTAATGAAAATAGTGCCAATATATTGAAACTAAAAAATCAAAAAACTAAAAAAAAGAATAAATCGAAACAAGTTTACTGTACGAGAATTAGTCGATTATGAAATCTTATAAGATACGTGTTCCCCTTGTTTAATATTAAGATTAACATGAAGAAATGTATTCTCTCATTCTGCCGACGCACAGTGGCGCCATTTGAGTTTTTTCGTTGCAAAAATCATATCTTTTGAACCGAATAAGATAATTGAACAGTTTAAACAGCATATGATAGATAACTGTTCAGCCTATGAAATGAGCGTTTGGAAAGGGTGCTACGCTTTGTAGGGGCCTACTTATGGGTTATCAAAGTTAAAATTAGTAGAAAAATCAATTTTATGGTAACTAAAAAAAATTATTTTTACATATTTAGATTGTTTTTATTTTTTTTCTTAAGGGTTTTATGTTTTAAATTATTACCCAACAAATTAAAAAAAAAATTATTTTTTTTTAAATTTATTTTTTCAATTTTCTGTAAAATATTCATCACAATTCGTAAGAGAAGGTATATCTAAAAGACTAACCATTTCTAAACTATAATTATTTTGTAACTCTATTCGTGACTTCACATGCCGCAGGGAAGAAATAAGTGGATCGGAAGATGCTGCCAACATGTTGAAGAGGTCCTTATTTTGCTTTACCCTTGATGCTTTGAATGTGTTCTGCAATCTATATTTTTTATAAAATTTGTTAAGAGACTCCTGTGCTTCTTCAGAAAGCTCTCCAATTGGCAAAGACTGGTACTCAATTTTCACGATTTGATTGTCAATTCCAATGATTCTAGTTACTGCCTCATCATTTTCAAAAAATCTCCTAGAAGTGTTTCCATCGTTTGAGTTACCGTATCCGTGCTTGGGACAGTCTACTTTTAGTCCAACGTGTTTAAAAAAAGCATCCTGTATTTGCTTCTTTCTGATCTTTTCCTTATCCTTTATTGATGTATTTTCATCGAAGTTTTCCTCCTCTTGTGGTAGGGTATATGCCAGTTTTAGCAAGAATTCCATACACCTTATCCTTGCGTGCAATGGTGACATTCCATATTCGTAATTCTCCTCATTTGTAGAATCGTTTAAATTACCAAAGTTCTTCTGATAAATAATAATATAAAATCGATAAAAAAAAATATAAAAATAAAACGAAAAAAGGGGTTTAAATAGGTTTTTGCTAAATTTTTACCTCCAATATAATTCTGTCTATATATATGTATATGATAACTAATTGAAATATATTATAATTAAGCAGAAAAAGATACTAATCTTAAACTCTTTACAACTAATTATATAAAATTGAGATGTAACATATTATATATGAAATAAATTGAATTGAATTGAAAAAAGTTCTTCTGACTCTTTTTGCAAATCGGGCATGACATTGTTGAGGTTGTTCCTGTCAGTTCGTAATTGCATTCAATATATTTTCCTTCTCCAATTTGCAGCTTTGTAGGCTTAATCTTGCTTATTTGTTCTTCAATGTCCTTCACCGTAGTACTTATGAGTTCTGCCGATTCCCTTGCAAACTGAAACATTATTGGTCGGCAATAATGCACTGATGACGGACGTGGATTTTTCCAGTGTAGGGAATCATCCGATTTTAGCCGCAAAGGAACAACAGATGCCATAAACATATTGTAGCGTCATCGGAAGATATCCTTTGCTTATAAACGCTTTGTCCGGATGATCCATCGCAGCCCCATTTGCTGATCACTGTCAACTTCTCAGGAAGAATTTTCACTTCCGTGAAAAACTTTGGTGTGGTTGACTTTCTAAACAGTTCAAATAATTTTAAATTGTTCAACGCCATGTTTTCAGTACTTAAATTGTTTAATGGTTTCAGTAATTGATGCGCCAACTTTCAGGCGTAGACTAATCCAGGCATTATGCTTATTTTGCAATATATAGGCTTATGCTACCATGCCTAAAAATTTACCTGTTCCCTGCATACATATGGATTTAGGCTGAATAATGCAATTTTGATATTATGCACGTGTCCAAATAAGATTTGTGCCTACCTGTAGGGACCATAAGTCAATATTGTTCCTGACCATTTGTACGCCAAAGTATTGTTTATGTGAGGTACGTACCTGCTAATTTCAATGAGTAGTTTTTTTCAAACTATTAGATCAAACTACTGTCCGTCAAAACATATAAGGGATGGACGCCATACAATTTCTGCAACCATGTCTTTTTAAACTTTTTTACCTCTAGAAGCCAAACGGGCACGTACGGGCAGATAAAACCTTTTGAATTATGTAAAGAAATAATCAAAGAACAGGTTTTGCAAATATGGCAAATATAGAAAAATATAGTTTTTTTTTATTTTCCGTCAAAGTTGAAAAATAGTGAAAAAACGGATAGTTTTTAAATAGTGATTTACCAGGAGAAACACAAAGCAAACAGTTAATTTTTTTTTTATCATTATACATTTAATAAATACATCAATCAATACAAACAAAAAATAAGGCGATTCGTTACCTATTTTTCGTGATATTACACCTGAAATCGCAACAAATTGACTAAAAATTGTGTGTTTTTTTGAAAACCGAAAGTCGGTCAACTTTGAACGGTTATATCTTCTAAACTAAAAATGTGATATTATTAAGAGTGGCATATTTGAAATCGTTGAAAAGTTTCCTATAACATGGGTTTATTCAAAACTTCGTCGGCACTCATGAAAATTTTGATTTTTGCAACCTCGCTTGCTCTACGGGCGCCACTGTGCGACGTTCTCCAAGATATTATATCAGATATTATCTCAGGTGGATACCCTGTGTAACACATGCTGAAGAAATATAGAGTATTACAGGGATGCGCTGGAAATCAAAAACGTAAAACGCAAGAATTTAGAAGTTGTTTTTAATACACTTTTAATCTATGTTTATAATATTTGTTCTTAAATAAAATTTGTCATAAAATTCTTTTATTACAGAAATATTATTAGAAAATTACTTTTAAAATTCTTGCGTTTTACGTTTTCGATTTCCAGCACACCTCTGTTAATTTTTGTTCAATTAATAATTTTTAGATATGTGATCACGAGTATAGAATTTTGGCCATTTATTCAAAATATGGGGGAGCTGCTCATGATTCTTCTGTTTGGAAAGAGTCAGAAGATGTTTGGTTTGCGAGATATACCGTTATTTCGAAAATGGAGGAGGTTGCACAACATATGTTCGTGTAACAAAAAAACGCTTTAGCTAAATTTAGAAATTTATTCTTCCTCCTCCTGCAGATTCCAACAAATATCCCCTAACAGCGAATCAAGTTGTTTGCCGCTATACCAGTGTTCGAGCCTGGCTGTTACTTGGTGAAATCTCTCGCCATGTTCATCAGGCTCGGCTGGTGATTGTTCGTTAAATTTTTTGGCATGGTAATGCAAAAAATGTATTTTCAATGACATTCTAACGTTTAAGTTTTTAAATGCGGTTACCATATTTTTGATTAAAATTCGCCAGTTTTCAGACCGATGATTTCCTAATACATTTTCTATAACAGATTTCACACAATTCCAGGCCAATAGCTCGATATCATTCAATGCAACCTCAAATTGATGGTCCTTCATAAGACGACGAATGTCCGGTCCATTAAGAGTTCCTGTAAAATAAAAACATTATGATATGAAATATAAATCTAATTTAATAAGTAGTTAGAGTTCATACCTTCTTTTACTTTCATGCCGCTTAATCGTTGGAAAATGCAGCGCAATTCGGTAAAAGCAATACCATTTGGGCTCAATGCTTTTATAAAATTTTTTACACTACCCAATTTGATGTGGAGTGGAGGAATCAAAATCTTTTCCATCGGCACAAGTGGTAATTCAATAACACTATTTCTATGCAATCTGCTTTCCTCACGTAAAGCCCAATCCCGTGTATTGTACTGGTCGCCATCGAAACGCGTATTCCATAAGCACATGAAGCACATATTTTTAGTATAGCCCAATTGCATGCCTCTTAAAAGAGCTACCACTTTTAAATCTGCGCATATTTTCCACTTGTGATCTTCATATTTAATTAACTGTATTATTTTTTTCATTGATGCGTATGTCTCTTTAGTTTTTGTGCTTAGTGCTATAGGAATAGGACTTTTTAAATTAGTGGCATGTAGCAAAACTGCTTTTAAGCTACTTTTGGAAGAATCTATGAATAAGCGCCAATCTCCAGGATTATATTCATTTTGCATTGTTAAAACCAAGCCGCGGATGTCAGTACAATACGCGATAGAATTATTCTCAAAAGGTTTAAAAAAGTCGTAAATCGTCTATGGCGATTGATAGCCCCGTATATTTGTACACCTGGTGCTAAAATATTAGCTCGTTTTAATTCTTTTGTCAAGAGAATGCTCTATCTTTGAGATAATTTTAGACGCCGTACCATTATGACGGTTGATACATTGAAGTAGCTGGTCCACCCGCTTCAACAGAATGAATTATTGAGGGAATATGTTCTGTTGGCATTTGGCTATCCGGAACAGGAATTTCATCAGAATGTGGCAGCGGAAATCGAGCATATGCTGTTTCAGTTTCTTACCATATATAACACTTAAAGAAAAATATGATTCATACAAGGTACTTGTTTCAATAGTGATTTTACGGCGACTTGGCATATTTTTATATTTCCCACACACATAACAAAAGTAATTAAACTTTTTACACGCCACCATCTTAGATATTTCAATATAACTGATTAGATACAAGACTGCCAAAGGCTTTAAACCTCACTAATCACTTTCGCAAGCACTTTCCATGTGACAGTGAAGGGGCTGAGGAACTCTTATTTATACTGTAATTGTTTTAATCAAAGTACCTTTCGAGACCTTCATGACCATGTTTTGTAAAAAAAAAACAAAGCCAGGACGATTAATATTTATACCTGTTCTAGGTATAACAATAGAATATGTTATTTAAGTTTTTTACAAGACCGATTAGTGCGGTTTTGACTGCACAATAAAAGACCGATTTGTGTGGTTTTGTAAGCACAATAAAATACAAAGATGTAAGCATTTATGACTTTATTTCTTAATTCTAAGAATTTTTTAATCGGTAACTGTGGATTTTCCAAAATTCCTACCCCGCAAAGTGAAAGTGTGGTAATAATGCATGCATATTTCTTTGGAATAGCAAAAATTTGAATATTTGTTCTTTTGTTTTGTATTGTAAATGGCACAAAAACCGCATTTAAAAAATTTTACGTCAAAATGTCATTCAAAATAAATTTTCTGCATTGGCAAATTCTTCATATATACATAATGTTGAAAAAAGAATTTAATAATTAAAAAAATCCTATGAAATGCTTCATATAAATTATATTCTTCATATATATTGAAGAAAAAGTCCCATAAATTCCCAGAAGTCGCCCCTAGTGGTATATAATGTATGACCGACCTCAATTAATTTGTTGTCCTTAACATTTTCTAGAGACATACTTGCCCCTTATCACCACTTCTTAGGGGGACTCCCATACAACTATTGCGTTTTATGAAATTCTTAAATTAATTAAAATTTGTCGACTTTTGTGAATAAAATCAAAAGTTGCTAACAGATTTATGGCTTGTTTTGTTTGCAGCTTCGTTTTTTATATTTTTTAATTTTTTAAGAATTTTTAAAAAACAAAAACTTCGAAACTTTGATAAAAAAAATAATTTTTTTTTTCAAAAAAAATATGTTTCAATAACGACTACTCATATTAGAAAAAAGTTTTACTTTTTTTAAATGACATTTTATTGGGGAAGTTTTTTTTAGTTTTTTAGTAATTTCAATAAACTAAACCGTTTTTGAGTTACGCGAATATATGTTGTGCAACCTCCTCCATTTTCGAAATAACGGTAAACCAGAGCCAATCTTAAAAAACCGCGGGCACCACTGGATTCAGCGTACTTGAATTATGTTAAAACGCCATGTGCCCGGCTTGTCTGTTTTTTCAACTTGCATAGTGTAATTAATTAAGGAACTTTTGGTTTCTCGGTAAGTGGATTAAAAATAAACCATTCAAACCTTTTAGAACATACTTTTTATTAATGATTACAGATGATTCAGGATATCCCCGTGAACCACGGTTATTAACGCCGTATCGAAAGCCTCACGAAAATTCACCTGAGATGCGGCTTAACGATATTCATTCTAAGGCGAGGTGCATTGTTGCACGAACAATTAGAATTTTAAAGGCACGGTGGAAAATTCTGTGCCATGACAAGAGAAGCCGATATAGTCGAGAAAATGTAGCGCAATTCTCAAATGTATGTGCTGCTCTACACAACCTATGTATCCAATTTAAAGTACCAAATTACGAAGACGAACATATATCAAGCACCTTTAGATACACCAGTGCCTGAAAGCGACAATGGAACAGAAACCCATATAAGCAAAATTGGAAAACAAATAAGGGACACAATAAAAGCAAGTTTATTTAGTAACTAAACTATATTTTAAATTCATAAATACGTATTTCTTTTTATTGAGCTTTAGTTCTTTTTTAATATATTTAAATGAACAAAAATTCCTTACTTGTATTCAATATTTTGCCAATTCTTTGTTCAGGAATAACAATAATAAAAAATTAGTTCTGGTAGATTTTATCAAATTATATAGTTCCAATACGTTTTTTACGTGGGATTGATTGTCCCAATACGCTTTTTAGATGTCAAAAAGGAAGCTTACTCTTGAAGATCTTGAGCGATTTTGAGGACTCTGGCGGTGAATATTCTACTGAAAGTTCCGACGAGACGGAATCTTGCTCGGAAATTGGCGATAATCTTAATGTGCCTTTTAATATCGATGAAAAAATGACGAGTAACAGCCAGTTGTCCATCGGGAAAATGTTACCCCCGACGTCTGCCAGGACTTCAAGCCTAAGTACGAACTTCTGTCAGAACGAAACTGCAAAATCCTTCTGAATCTTACTGAGGATTGCAACGAGTATAAAGTGTTTTCGAAGATATTTCCTCACAGTTTGCGCACTCGAATTGCTGAATGCACTAATCAGCGTTTGATAGCTTTGAATCGTTGCGCGCTTTCAAAACTAAACCTAAGTAATCCTAAGAGAATCCTTGTATTTCCGTTGCCTTTTCGGAAGGACTACTGGTGCAAAAATCTATCAATGCATAATACAGTTATAAAAAACTGTATTATCGTATATTATTATTGGCATCGAAGTTATATTTCAATGACTGCGAAAAGCCCATAGACGTTTGCGAAGAATATTACATCTCTGATGTTGTGCGCTGTCTAAAATGCACATTTGCAGCTGCTCGTAGTGAGAGTTCTTTTCAGTCTATTGATAAGTGTATGGTCAAGTTCAAAGGCAGATCAAGCATTAAGCATTATATGCCCATAAAACCAGTTAAGCGCGGAATAAAAAGATGGATGTGATGTGACTCAAAGACAGGATACACTTACGACTTCAATGTGTATACTGAAAAAGAAGTAAATGCTGCGCAGTCTAAGGTCGCCACTCTTGGAGAAAAAGTAGTAACAAAATTGGCTCATTTTATTCGTGAGAAAGATGTATGTCTGGCTATTGACCGCTTCAATAAATTTATTGGAAATGATTGCATATACAGCACTTGGAACATATGTATATGAAAAACCGAAAAATACTCCTAAATTTATCGGAAAGCTGAACAGAGGAGAAAGCCAATTTCAAACTAACTCTGGTGTTATTTTGGCAGTTCGATGGATGGATTCAAAATAAGTCCTTTTAGCTTCTAACAGTCAGGCGAAATCGCTTGTAGACATTGATTGATTGAAAAATCACGATGTGTATAGCTACGAATGAAAGTTTAAAAGAGAATTATAGAAAACTTTCATAATGCGAACCACGAATTTGTTTAACTGAAAAATTTGTTTAATTGAATCTAACGGTAAAAACCAATTTGTGTATGAAATAAAAAAACAAACTGAGAACAAAAAAACAAAAAGTTGCGATAACCGAGTCACATATTTTTGAAGTGTTGCGCTAGAAGAGTCTTAATTGGCTGTTGCAATAAGCGGGGAGTTGTGTTTACTAAGTGTAGCACAACATGAGGGCGTACTGTATCATTTTCACAAAACATAAAACACCAAAAATAATTCTTATTGTATTTATTGTATTAAAAAAAAAATTTTTATTGCCTGAGGAAAAAATAAAACTCCAAAATAATTTCTATTTTCAGAGAAATAAATAAAAACCAAGAAATAACTTTTATTTCTGAGGAATAAATGAAACTCAAGAAATAACTTTTATTTTTGTGGAATAAATAAAACTCAGAAAACAACTTTTATTTTCTTAGTGAAAGATAAAATGCAAGATATCATGACTAAAAAGTTATTTTTAAGATAAAAGTTAAGATAGATTTTTCTTACTTTTTTACTGTACGGTTACATTACTCCTACTGTCAGCAAACTGAGGCTTTATAACCATTAAGTGCCTTTGTGCATACAATAAAAATATTTTTTTGATTTATATGGCTTACTCAGAAAATAAAAATTTAAATTTAACAATCAGGTTGTAACACATCAAAATAATCATTATAGCAATTAACGGAGTTGGTCCATTTTCAGTACCAAAAAAATGTTTCTTTTTCTGAGTTAAAATAGAACTCAAAAAAAGTTTTCTTTTCTGACCAAAAAATTATTTATTTTCGTAAAGTATTAAAACTAAGAACGTGGTTGAAGTAGCTGTAGGCCGTTGTATAAATGTTTTAATTTTTTTTAGATTTACTCGATGTTTTCAATAATTACTGTTACTATTTCATAAATTGTTTTATTTTTATGTGCTTTTCACACATTGAAAAGTTTAAATTTTTAAAAAGAGCGATCACCAAATGGTAATAATTAAAAAACTTGCCCTAACTTGGTTGTGAAACTCATAGATATGTATATCGGCAAACCTTAAATATCGTTTTTACTTTGATTTGATTGAAGGCTGTTGAATTCTCTTTTAAACTTTGTTTGGTGCTCAGACACACAAAGTTTAATTTGACAAATTTTTGTTTTCTCTTGTTTGAATATAATATATAAACAGCGTTGCCAGAATTATGATTTTATCATATTTTGGATTATTTTTTAAACAAAAATATGATTAAAGATTTTTTTCTCAAATGATGATTTTTTATTTTTAGAAATTCTGATTTTTACTTTAATTTTGCTTATACAAAATACACGATTATTTAAACAGTCACTTTTTAAAACAATGCAGTTTTGCATCAGCTTGATGCGCATTGGTGCTGCACACTTTTGTACCCAGTATCTAGAATACACAAAATTGCATCATTATTTCTGGACATAAAAAATATTAAAAAAGGCATATTATAACCTATTTACAATGTGCGAAAGAATTCCTTCTTTCGAACAACTACATTTAAAAAAAAAACAAATTCTAAAAACTTTGTTTTTGTTTTAAATGTATTTGTACGAAGTAAATAATTCTTTCGCACATCGGAAATTGTCATTTAGAATATTGATAAAAAAAATATTTGTGAAAAGAAAAAATGTATTTTTATAAAGTTTCATATACTGACGAATTATGTTTTTATGTATTTCAATTTAAATAATAAGAAGTATGTTTTTATAAAAAATTAATAGTTCTTACTATTTTGCCCTTTTTTTAAAAATTTTAAATTAAGAAAAAAAAAAAAAAAATTTAAGATTTTGCTCTTCAAAATATGATTTCTTTCGCCATATAACAATTTTCATTCCAAAGATTCTGGTAACGCTGTATATAAATATAAAGTTGCAGCCAACTTCAGGTATAATCTACGAACGAAAAACGAAACGAATTTGTGAGTACAGCAAATTATGTACTGCCCCGCTATGCGCTTTTCCCTTCTCTTCTATAAACTCAAGACTTTGCTTGTCTGAAAGGGGTCTAAATGCTTACCGAATTTAAATGTCACGTTGACGGAACGTCTCAATCTGTATAAATTCACGTCGTTACGTGACAGTTGTAAAGCAGTGATGGCCTGCTTGTATATTAAATTGAATGCGGGTATATTCGCTCTTTTTTTTGGTACTTTTTTCCAGTATATCTATGGGCTTTCGACAAAACGACTTACAATACAACATATTTCCATATAAATAAATATACATATGCTTAGATGTACAAAATAAACAAATGCATATGCACATACAATAGAAATGAGAAATATATAAAAGGCTTTAAATGGTTACAAAATATTGTTTTGTCTATGCACATTTACAAAATAATACATGTAAATGTGTATGTACATATATGCTAAAATACATATTTGCTTATTGTAAATCTATAATATAAATATCAGATATTAAATTATTACTGCCGTATTCATAAAAAATAAAATAGATTTCAAACGTATTTTAAAACTAAATTTCCATACAAATTTTTCTTAAAACAAATTTCATATCCATTTTAGTTTTTTATGAATACGGCAGTTAATGTTTTTTACTTACACTAAATACTGTTTTAATACCATTTTAATCACTTGGTACTTTTTCTGCACAACGGTCAACATTTAAACCTTTTGATTTCCCATCACTGTGTGTGTTGTTTTATGTATACTATTGCTTTTTTGTTTATATATGTGAAAAACATATGACACGTTTTTAGATGTTCTATAAAGGCTGAGTTAGGCGAACATTGCTGTTCCCGTAACTTACTGTAACGGACCGCTTGCACGTTGGTGCACTTATAGAACATCTAAAAACGTGTCATATGTTTTTCACATTCATAAACAAAAAAGCAATAGTATACATAAAACAACACACACAGTGATGGGAAATCAAAAGGTTTAAATGTTGACCGTTGTGCAGGAAAAGTACCAAGTGATTAAAATGGTATTAAAACAGTATTTAGTGTAAGTAAAAAGACATTAATTATTTAACATCTGATATTTATATTATAGATTTACAATAAACAAATATGTATTTTAGCATATACATACATATTTACATGTATTATTTTGTAAATGTGCATAGACAAAACAATATTTTGTAACCATTTAAAGCATTTTATATATTTCTCATTTCTATTGTATGTGCATATGCATTTGTTTATTTTGTACATCTTAGCATATGTATATATATATATATATATATATGGAAATATGTTGTATTGTAAGTCGTTTTGTCGAAAGTCCATAGATATACTGGAAAAAAGTACCAAAAAAAAAAGAGCGAAAATACCCACATTCAATTTAATATACAAGCAGGCCATCACTGCTTTACAACTGTCACGTAACGACGGCAAGAAATTCTAATTTATACAGATTGAGACGTTCCGTTACGTGACATTTAAATTCGGTAAGCATTTACATTGTAAGCACATAACAAAACGGACCAGACGTTTCGTTAGGGGACGTGGACGTTCGGCTAACTCTACCTTAACAGGGATTTCCAAAAATTTTTTGGTTGTGTAGTAGTGAGTACCAGAGAGTAAAAAAATTGAGAGAATGCATTCATTTACAGCCGAAATAAAATGTTAGTAATATATTTTATAAGTTGTATAACACAAAGGTACAAAATTAAAAATTTTTTGTGTTGATAAAAAATTTGTAGCAATTATTTACCAATTCAATGTCGCTGATTTTAAAACTGCACTTTTTTTTATTCCGAAGCTTTTTGACTCTAAATCAGTTTCAAATATCTTATCAAACAATTGTAAAAAAATTAAAGATTTGTATGTTTTAAGAATTCATAAAAAATAAATATTGCACGCAAATCACAGCTGATAGAAAAAAAGTGCAGTTTTTAAATCAGCGACATTGAATTGGTAAAGAACTGCTACAAATTTTCTATCAATTTTGAATCCGAAAAAATTGGTTCGTATAGGTAAGTAGTGCCGAATAGAGGCACTTAAATTAATTTTTTTTTAGTTCAAGATAGAACTCGCCATCCAAATCTTTTCAGAACTCTACAATATTATTTTCGTCTGGAGCATTTACTTCGTTTCGTAGTATGATTAGTTCTGATTGAATATCAAATTCGTAGTTGCTTACATCGCAACGAAAAGGGTTTTCGAAAAGATCTAATAGCGGTTGTTAAATTACAAAATCTTCAAACCTGTCTTGAAAAGTGTTTCAAATATTTCGGCATATTCATATCTTTTTGTCGATTTCGCGATTTCTATAAACAAGTGAAGTTTTTGGAAAATTGGAAAAATCACCAGTTTGGGAAAAAATTAGAAAAAGTTTTGTTTTAAAATTGTGAATGATTTTTGACAAGTCGCATATATTGCGTTCCTTTCCTTGCAAGTCCAAATTAAGTTCATTTAACATACTTGTCGTATCTGCCAAAAAAGCTAAGTCTAAAATAAAATTATTGTCTTTTAAACACTGTACTAAAACTTTTTCTATTTTCTCAGTTTCTAGGAACTGAACAAGTTCTTCTTTTAAATCATAAAGTATATTCAGGCAATCACCGCGACTTAGCCACCGAACTTCTGTAAACATTTTCAGGTCACAATTCACAGCATTTTTGTTTTTTAAAAAGGTTAAAAATTTTCGGTGGGTAAGCGCTTGATGTCCGCCTCGAATTTTATTTATTATATCCTCTGCTGTCTTCATAGCTGGGGTATCATTTATGAATTCCGATGCAAGAGCGGTCTGATGAATTATGCAGTGAAAATTATGAACTGCAAATTCGTGTTTTTTTTAATCGGCCTATAAGCCCCTTATATTTGCCCAACATTACATTGGCTCCATCTGTGCAGACTCATACTTCAAACATCTGTGCATACATTTTAATTCTAGCTTATGGTATACCATAACTTTTTACAAAATACCAAATGAGTTTGCCTGCAAAAATTTATAAAGTCATTACAACAGGTCAAAGTTACGTTAAATAAATACCATAAGTTAGTAAGGTTAACTCTTTGGACTCGGTCATATAATTGTAGCATAAAAAAGTAAGCAATACAAATAGTGGCAAACAAAAAAGTTTCATTAATACATCAATAAAACACATCTTCTTACCCAAACATTTTTCCTGCTGTCACATTTGCTTTTATGTGTATAGGTTTACACAAAAATTGTAGGAAAACAAGACTTTTTTAAATTGTTTTTTAAATATTTTTACTTACTTAAGAAAAGTGTTTTCAAAGAAAAAACCTACCGACGCGATTGGTACAGAAACAAAAATATTTTTACAAGCACAAAATACCAACAAATTCTTGTGTTTATTTTTTCTTAATAATTTCTGCATTTAGGTACGTCTTTTTTACGAAAGAAAAAGGGACCCTTTTACAGGCATCAAAGAATTTTATTCACAAACAAAACACATATCGTTAGCTTAAATGCAAAACAATGTAGATATTATTTGAAAATTTGAAATTTTTGTTGATTAGGATTCACTTTACATATGTATTTTTATATAATTTAAAGTTATTTACAAAATTAAAAATGACGTATCATCAAATAAATATATAATTTTTTTAACAGCATAATGTATAATCACACTCAATAAAAAAATTAGCAGAGTTTTTAATTCTTTTTATAAGAACACATTAATATTTTTTAACAAAAAAACTGGGTAATCTGTTTTATAACTATTACCACGGTGTTAGTGGAATTAGTGATCAGATAATAATTTATAATAATAATTTTTAGTATTGCATAAGAAAAAATAAAAAAGTGCTGTAAAATTATAAGAACCGAATCCATATACGTATGTAAAATAAAACCTATAATAAATGTGACTATCAGCTTCTTCCACATAGGACTGTTAGACATTTTGAAATTTTTTATCTGAAATATTAAAAATTGCTTTTAAATCTCAAATAATTACCATTTTACAAAGTTCTTTGCTTTGCATGTAAACTTATGAAATGTTATATTATTCTACATTTAAGTCTTAAAATTTAAACTCTAAATAAAAATTGCACGCAAGGCATTGGATGTTACCAAAGGCATTTTTGACCGCACAATATTTTTTGAGTGAAAGCTGAAACAAAATAATAAAGCATCCGCTAGACATGCACACTTGTCGAAGTCACATCGACGACTGAATTGAAGAGTATAAAAATATGTGTTAGTAGTGGTGTGTACAATTGTGCAAAGAAATGGAAACCCCTGTTCTATAACCAAGCAGGCCGTTACAGTAAGTTACGGGAACAGCAACGTTCGCCTAACTCAGCCTTTAAAGCTAGGCGCTAGAAAATCTTAAGCGGTGATTTAGGTTGGTCTGTTACACTTTCATTGCCTCCCAAGTTGTTTTCTGCAAAAAGTAAAATTTCTATAATCGCCAATCGTTTTGCACGTGTTTTTTTATAAAGACCTTAATTTAAGTGTAAATCATAGACATACTTTAATTGGATCGCTAAAAAAGATTGATTTGTTTACAAGATCAAGTTGATTTATTTGTGGCATCGTAAACTTAACTGCAAATTTGTCAAATGCTACAGACAGAGGGAGCTGGTTTTGTTGATCATTATCAATTGATTGATGGAAATTTTTTATGGCAAAATTCTAAGTACAAAATAAAACTTATAAAAAAAAATATACAAAAATGTACCTAAATAGTTGCGACATTATGTTTTTTTAACTAAAATGATCATGAACTTAATACAAAATTTATGTAAAACCCACAAACAAATTATTTTAATTTGCATTTTTTTCACGTAATGATCTTTCAAACTATGCATTAGTTACATAAAAAACACATAAAAAACAGGGTAGGAAAAATTCTACACGCGAGAACAATTCGAGTCAATTGTCTCGTTTTAAAATTTTTTTACGACTTTTTAGATTTTTGTGCTCGGCTCGCATAAAACGACTCGTCTTAAAATTTGTGCTTACGAGTTTTATTTTTCAATTCGTAAGTACAAATTTTATGCGAGCATAAAACGAGCACAAACGAGTTGAAATGGAACAACTGGTATAAAAAATGTATGTTTGCTTAAGGCTAGTTTACACTATTATACTTTGTATTAATACATGTCAAAAACTCAAGTAATATGTAAAAGTGTGATAGTGTGAATGCAATGTGTCATGAAAATGGAAGTGTTCCGAAAAAAAATTTGACATCCCATACGACTTCATTGTTTTTTTGAACATTTTCTAAAAGCTAATACTTTTCATTGGATCAGGGTTGCATTTTAACAAAAGCATGTTCATGTGTGATAGTGTGACTACAAACTGTAAAGTTACATTCGATTTTTTGACAGTCGAAACAAAACTCATTTGATTTCTATCTCACAAAGTATTATGGAATACGTAAGGCTTGTGAGATAGTGTAATCTAGCCTTTATGCGTAATAAAAAATGGCAAAGAAAAGAAGGGCAAGCAAGACATGTGAAAAAGAGTTGTAAAAGTAATGTTCATACACAAACACATGCACACATAGAAATGTTGGTCAGGACCATGTAGATACCCTGAAGGAAACCTGGGTGCAAGTGTCTCCAAGTCTCCAATTTTGTCGTCTATTTTGGTGACATTTTAGCGACTTTGTCAACGAAGTGTCTACACATTTATATTTGCCTTTAATACGGGAAAAATTCTGTTATGAATTCGAATTTAAATATTTAAATCTTTACTGACTGTAAAGATGATTGTTTATTGTTGTCCGAACTTACCCAAAGAAAAAGTTCAGCCAATTTGTACAGGAAATGAAAAAAATACTCTCTCAATCACTCTCTTAATTGCACAAAAATTGTTATGTGGAACGCTTTTGGGCAACTTTGTGCAAGTTCGGACTGTTTCGTTATGCAGGTGGAACAGAGGTAGTGTCGCATTTATTGTCGTTTTTGCTAACCACGATACCAATTTACAAAAACGACAAACTTTCACCACAATAACGCTAACCACGATAAGGGTGAGTTACTTTAATTCAATTTTTGTACGTTACAAGTGACGCAAAATTATTTTTAGTCACCAGAGTTGAATACAGTCAAACCGTGATAAGCCGTACCTCGTTAATTAAAAACCTCAACAACTCAATATAAACGGCTGGGCCCTTAAGAAAAACTCTTTAATTTCCAAAATTCCCATACATGTTGGTCCCCTGGTTCATTCGTATTTTGTTTTTTAATTCAAGCAATATGTTTTGAAAAAATACAAGGGGGTGGGGGGTGGTGCCTCGGTAGGCTAGCTGGTAGTGAGCTAGTCTATCAGTACCGGGGTTGCGGATTCGATTCCCGCCAGAGACTCTGGTCTCCTGCAGACAAGCAAAGAGCTTTGCGGGATTAGCATAGAAAAAATAATATATTTTTACAAGTTTATACATGAATTATATTTGCTTATTATATGTTTGGTTTAAATGAATTGTTAACTTTTTATTTCATTTATTTTTTAGTTTTAACCTCGTTAAATTCCAACTCCTCTTAATCGGTTTTATTTAACGAAATAAATAAGAAATCTCTTTATTTCAAAAAATTCCTCTAAATTAAAAAGAGCAGTCGCACAGAGGAGTATTTGGCCTGAAAAGCTGGCCAAAAAGGCAAAACTGAATTTTAAGAAATCTTAAGAACTAAGTATGCAGCTCGACAGACAACAATATTTTACATTATATTGTTAATTTTGAAGACTTTTAGTTGCGATTTGTAGCTCTGAGACCCTGCTAAAGTCAGGAAAGTGAAGAAAATTATATGAGATTTATGTTTTTTTCGGTTTCTGGATGTTTATATGATATTTTTTTGCGGCTAAACGAATAAAGGTTTAACAAAGATTATTTTTTTCGCTGAAAGGTTTGATCAAAAGTTATTTAAAAAAGAAAAAAAAATTTAAAATATGTTGAATATTCATATTGAAACAATTCGTTCAAATGCTAAAAAAACCAAACTATACACTTTTTTTTTGCAAAAAGCGGAAAAGAAGAGGTTTTTAAAAGTTAGGTTAGCATGTCTACGAATTATGTTTGATACCACAATAAAATTTGGAATCTCTTATTTTAGAAACAAAAAAAAAAAAAGTGTGCGCCAGTTTGCGCCATTATTTTTGACGATTTTTTTAAATTTTCACATTTCTTCTATTTTTGCTCATCAGGCACTTTTTCTTATACCTTTATATCGTCATAAACTTTTATGTATTTTGAATTATTGATTTCAACTGTTATTCACATCACTTTTAACACTTCACAATATTAATACCTGCCTATATATAATTATAAATTGCAAAAATTCTTAATTATCCATAATAGTTTTAAGGGAATGTCCCACAAATCCCCATAAAAGATATTTTTATATACCTGCTCTACAAAACATTATTTGTTAAAAAAATACATAAATATATGTATGAAAAATTTCAAAAATTGTTTCAAAAGATACGAGCACGCATACGCTTTTTAAAAAAGACTTAAAGACGAGATAGGAATACTTGTAGATGTTCCAAAACCAGGATACGGTAGCACTAATGATGGCAACACATCAAGAAGATTTTTTTCGGACCCAGCAACTGCATCGAAAATCACTGGAATGATTGAAGAATTAATCAACCGCCTGAAAATAATATTGGAAGCAATAACTAGCGGACACCGAATTAATATTGGGAAATTTGAGGAATATGCACATAAAACTGCCGAAATATATGTGCAACTTTACAACTGGCACCCAATGAGTCCTACGATGCACAAGATTCTTATTCATGGCGGTAGTGTTATAAAGCAAGCAATCTTGCCAATTGGCCAATTGTCAGAAGAAGCTGCCGAGGCCAGAAATAAGCACTTACGATTATATCGTACGAATTATTCGAGAAAATTCAGCAGAAGCGATACAAATCAAGATGTCTTGAATAGGTTATTTCTGAGCAGTGACCCTTTTGTAAGCCGCAGTACGCAAAGAGAACGGAATAATAAAAAAGCTTTTTCATCAGAAACCATCACACTTCTTCTTCCTGACACCGATGATGCAGCTAATGAGGATACACATACGACATAATAATTAGTAAGGAATTTTTATTAGTTTAACTTTTCCGTTTATAAAGTATTAAATAATATAAAATAAATATAATAAAGCCTTTTTTCATAAAAAAAAAATATTGTTTTATAAGAGGCTTACAATTTTAAAATTTTTTTTTTTAATTAGACTGTAAGTCTACAATTTTAAAATTTTTTTTTTAATTAGACTGTAAGTCATATGTATGTATGTACATACAGTCTGTCAAGAATGAGTTTAAACCTTTAAAATCAACATTTGTTAATTGAGTTTTGCGAATTATACCAACTTTTATTCCTTAGGAATGTGGCTTTTAGAAAAATCTTAAAAATTTAAACTTTTTGGTTCTTAAATTTTTTTATTGCATTTTGAAAACAAAAAATTTGACGCATTTTGCATGTAAATTTTTTTTTTCGCCATTAAATTTTTAATAACTCCAAAATAGTAATAGATATAAAATAAATGTGTATGGTAAGTTTAAGCAGAATTTTCCGGTGCATCTTCTGACCCTCCTGCTATTTAAATCGGAGAACACGTTATGGCAAAATATATAAGGCAACCCAACGATTTAGGGGGTGAAGTATGCCACGCCTTTAAAAGAAAATCTTTACGTACTAGAGAAAAACGGAAAACAGATTTGAATTAAGGGCATCAAAATCCATATAGTCCACATACTTTTATTTCTAGGGTAGAGAAAAATTTTTTTGTTGCGCAGTGTAATTTTTTCAAAATCTGCCACTAGACTTTTTATATCATACTACACCTAAAACTATCAAAAAACTGAAACTTTTAATTCAAAAAACACGTTTAATAATTTTGGCCAGCTTTTCAGGCCAAATACTCCTCTGTGCGTCGGTCCCTTCGAGTACGAATTATCGAGATTCTACTCTATTTGAATTTTTCTGCGTTTTAATGGAATTATTTAATTTAACAATATTTAAATAATTCCGTTTACATTGGTCAATGACTTTTTTGTCTTTTCAAACAAAAAGCGATATAGAAAACAAAAAAACAAATATGAACATACGAAAATAAAAAAATGTCAAAAAAAAATTTCAAGTCTCAAGTAACGATGTCAAGGTCAAATATGTTTTCCTCAGACATAAGTTCTTGTTGTTTATTTAGACATACAAACTAAAATACAGACATGACAAAATACATGGAATTGTATTAAATTTCCTTATTTTGTTTGAAATACATACATTCGTTCATATGTACGCACATATAAAAAACATAAATATTTTAAGAAACCTTTCAAGTGTTGCAAAATGTTTAGACCAGGGACCGTAATTCTTATAAGTTTTATCTTAAAAATAACGTTTTAATCATTATTTCTTGAATTTTATTTTTCGCTTAAAAAATAAAAGTTATTTTCTGAGTTTTATTTATTCCTCAGAAATAACAGTTTTTTCTGGATTTTTATTTATTCCTTATAAAAGAAAAATTATTTTTGAGTTATTTATTCTTCAGGAAATAAAAATTATTTTTGAAATCTATTTTTTGCTTAGAAAATAAAAAATATTTTTTTAGTTTAATTTGTTGGCTTCCAAAATGACATTTACTTTTTGAATTAATTTTTTTTACAAACAAAAGCAAAAAAAAAAAAAATTAATTTTCTGCGCTAAAATTAATATTGACTGATTTGAGGGCGAATTTATCTCCAGTGCCCGTGCAAAAACTTATGTTTGTTAAATTAAATAAATTATCTAAAAAATATATTATTTAATTTAAAAATGACTTTTTTGTAAGAAAAAAAAATTCAATTAAAAAAAAAAATACCTGTTCATCGATTTCGAACGTTAACGTTCGCATAGAAAATTACATTTAAAACAAAAACAAATTTTGAAATTTTGTGTATTTTTCTATGCGAACGTTTACGTTCGAAATCGTTGAACAGGCAGTAACTTTTATTTCTGAGGAATAAATAAAAATCATGAAATAACGTTCATTTTTTGAGGAGTAAACAAAATTCAAAAATTACATTTATTTTTTTAGAAAAAAAATAAAACTTCAAAAATAATTTGTATTTCTGAGGAATAAATAAAATTCAAGAAATATGTGCTATTTCCAAAGACAGGCAAGTGATTGTGTTGTCAAATTAATATGGAAAGCACTCAGTTTTTTGAATGATTTTCATATAAATTAATTAAACTCAAACATAATTTTTATTTCCTAAGGAATAAATAAAACTAAGAAAATAATCGGTAAAGTTAGGGGTTTTAATAAAACTCAAAAAAAAATAATGCATCTAAAGCAAGTCCACGTAACAAGGATTACCTTGGCGTTTTCCTTATGCACGCAGCACTTCTCTTTTACTATGATTTTTTTTAGTTTAAATTTGAAAAATAATCGTTATTTGCAGTCCCTGACTTTGCCACTTCAGCAGCTGAGTTGCATTTAAAATTAATAACGGGACTTGCTTTCTATTTGAAAAGAAGTGAATAAGTAAATACATATATATATATTTGTGTAGGTATTAAAATTTTAAGTTGACTTCAAAAAAAGGCCGCCGAGTTATGGATATTATTTTTATATTCTGTGTTTCTTTATCCAAATGTTGTTAAATAATTAATTTTACTATTTATAAGTTGATTTGGGTCGCAATGAAATTTGTTGTCCTAATAAGTAAATCCCATAAAAAATAATAAGTATAACATCAAACAAGTATGACGGTATAGTCGATCAAGCCCAATTATTAGATACTCTACAACACAGTATTTGCAGATAGAGTATCCTATTTATAACCCATGGACAATCATGTACCTGGCAAAACAAAATTTTTTTAAGAGGTAAAGATCCATATAAAAGTTCTTTGTGCTAAATATTACACAAGGGAACAAAATTGAATTTTTTTTTTGTGCGGCCTGGAACAACATCAAAAGCTGTGCACATTGCATTCGAAATATGTTGAACTAAATGTTTTTAGACGAAAACTGTGATTTTTCTCGCATGTTTATTTTTTATGAATTTTTTTACAAAATTTTTATTTTTTCAAAACTTCAACGATATCTCTGAAACTACTGGCCAAATTTAAAAACAATGTAGGCATGGCCTAAAGATAATATTGTTTTGCTGAGTTTTTTTTAACTGAATATGGTGAACCGTTTTCAAGTTATTCCAATATATGTAGTGAAAGTGGCTTAATTTTAGACATAACGGTATATCTCGAAAAGTCGAGCTGATAGAGAAAAATGGAGATTAGATTTGAAATCAACGGCTTCAAATTAGTAAACATTTTCAATAAAGTTCCAGGCCGCAAAATGACTGTTCCCCAGTGTTATTTGTATACGATATATATGAATATAATCTACATCTATTTTATCGACTTAAATTAATTTTATATGGGCACTATGATAAATTTTAGACCTACCAGCACAAAATTGCTATTATAAAAGTTGTCGTCGACAAAATACATAAAAAAATTTCTTAAGATGATTTAGATTGCAATTAAATATTTGTGGGCCAGAGAAAACATATTTCCCGATATGTTCGCCGGCAACACACCATTTTACGGTTTAATTAGTCCTTTATCAAGTAGTCACAACCATATAATGGTTGTTAGTAGCACCATACTTATTTTTTATGGCAATTAAAACTTATATATCAAATTTCATCCAATTATCTGCAAAATTGCGACCTGACATTATTATACTAAAAGCGTGGGTCTACAAAAAAATGTTTTATTTGTTTTTATTTGGTAATACCCTCTTCACTATTGTAGTGGGGGTATAAATATAAAGGGCTCCACAAGATATGTCAGTAGGTATATGTTCATAGATACCCAGCGGGAAAACACGGAAGACCTTCTTACTTCGGGCCTTACGAAAGGCCTGCTAAAGAATACCTCATAAAAGGTCTCTGCTCTTTCGTATAAAAGATAAGATTCACATTCCACATTCCCTTCTATGAGCAGGGGGAAGAGAAGGAGCAACATTTTTTGTTTTGTATTATTGCAAAAGCAAAAGGAAAATAATTATTTTTTTTATCCAGTTGCCATTCTTATGCAACTGCCAAAGAAGCGAGAGCGGAAGGCCTTCCCCGCAATGATAATTTCTGTAATAAATATATAAATTTGGAATGGAGGGAGCTGGCCTTGTACATCCAAAAGAAAGAGTACTGAGGCCTTTTGGAAGGCATCCTATTACTCCTTCTTTTTCGCGCTGGGTATTTACTCCACACAAACTATGAAAAATATAGGTCAATCTTTATATAAATTGTGCTATAGTTTTCTGCATTTTTCCTTTTATCACATGCATTTTAAGGGCGTATAATTTAAACGAATTAATTAATCTCTAATTTCTTTAATTTTTCTTTTAATTTTCTATTTGAGATTTAATCTAATGGCTTTTTCTTTTCTGAGTATAATTCATCAATATGTCGCAAATTTTATATTGTCTAAAGTCCCTAATTGAAGTAAATTTCTTTCTTACAGCTGTAAAAGCGGCACGCGTTGTCCAAAATTGTCATGCCCATACAATTTCTATTAAGCATCCCTAAGTAGCGCAGCGTCAGCGCTTTGCAAATGGTTAGTCCGATTTTGACAGCGCGTTTTATAGGAAGGTTGGCCGCTATTGTTAACAAATAAGGATAATTAAATTTTTGGTCAATCTAGCGGTTTTATCTCCATTTTCTATTATGTGGGTTTTATCAAACAAGAAAGTTAAGACTACTTTTCGTGACACAAAATTGACGCTCTTGTTTAGATATGGCATATCAGCGTAAAAGCTAAGCGAAAGTAAACGTTCCGCTTTCCACTCTTGTTTATCTTTCGAACGGTATTAAAATGTCATATACGGTCATGTTCTAGAAATCGTAATGAAGTGGAATTGAAATCGAACGAGATTTTGATTTCAATTATTCACAAAATTACTGCAGTTTTTTCTGTTTTTGAGAGTTGCACTTGTAAAGATAATTGGTACTCAAAGTATGAAGCATACAAATTTTTATGAACTTTCTATACAGCGATCTGCTATAGTTTGTTAAAAATATTATAGTTCCCTTAAGCATACTTTTGCAATTAAAAGTCGCCAAACTTCATGCTATTACGATTTACAGAACACCTATTTTGCGATTTCAAGTCAGAACCACAAATGTTAAGCGTTTTGCGATTGTCAGAATATGACCGTATTATTTCAACTTTACTTTAATCTACCCGGTAGGATGAAGTTGGCTTTAAGATATTGCTCACATTGGCTTAAAGCAAAGTTGTAGTAGTAAAATACTCTTTATTCGTGGGACAAAATTCTACCTTTAACTAAAGGCAATTAGTAATAATGGCGCTTACACTATAGGCCCACGATATGTGATTTAAGTGTTACGGGGTCTTTTCTCATGATGTTCCCCTTAAAAAGAAAAAATAATGTCACATGTTTGGCGGCACTCCTCATATATCTATAGAGGCCAAATCGAAAACTTAAACTCGAATACATATCCTTAATTGCCATCTGATATTCTATTCTAATCGGCTAAATATTTTGAAAATCCAGAACTATTTCCATTTTTAATGTTACCTTAAGCGAGTTTTTTACAAAAAACCCATTTTTCTTGACTTTTGACCCAGCGTAACATTTTTAGTGGCACATGGATCGTCGGGGATTTTTGGACCGTTGTTTAGAACCACAAAAGCTCTCCCTTAATTTCACCAAAGTTTGTCATTCTGTTTTGTCTTTATTTCCCGTACTACAAACGATGTTATTTCTAAAACACAAAATCACAATTTATTTGTTTCATTGTATAACATTTATACAAAGATCCCAGCCAAAAATTATAAAACCAAAAAATTCGGAAATTCTAAAACTCCAGAAATGAGATTAGTTTAATAATTATGTTTATTGGATAAAGTTAACAATTTTTCTTGTCGTTTTCGTTTTCGTCTTTAACTGTATATTTATTTAAGTGTTGGTTAGTGCGGTACAATTTCGAGAAATAAAACATTTCTCTTTTTTCCTTTGCTATACAGGTTGGTTGGTCAGTATTTAAATTATCATAAAAAGAGTGTAGCTTAATGAAAATAGAAACAGAAGTAGTTTAAATAGAAAAGCCAAGCCGCATCGTTAGGCTATCAGTCATTCAAAAAAAAACTATGTTCGTATTTGTATATTTGATACAAGTACAAAACAGTTTGTTTAAAGAATGAATTCGTCTTTCGGAATTAAATAGAATTTATAATGACTTGGATCTTTCATTTGAATTATGAAAGTTAACATGCATATTAGGATGCTAACGCTTGTTTGTGTAAAGCAGCAAATATTTCTATAACTTTAGTCGGAAACAAAGAAAACAAACGTGCAACCAGAATTTTGTTGCTCAAACAAATGCTTGAGCATTGAAATAATACCCGCTGATCAAGGCGAATTCACACTAGTAGTGGGATTCACTAACTTTTTTTACGATAATCGTATCGTTAAAATAAATATAACGAAAATTTATTGAATTTTCTATTTAGTAAAATTCTTAACGATATTCGCTGTCGATTGAAGTCAGCTGTTACTTTAAGCAGTTTATTTTTCGTTATTTTTACGACAATAATTAAAGTTGTATATATGTATGAAATCGATAAAGTGTATTTTATGTTTAAAGTGGCTGAGGCCTGACCTCTTACATACATACTACATACACACATACATATGTATATGTATGAACAAAAACAAAACTATAAGTTCAAAATGTACAAAAAAAAAAAAAAAAAAAAAAAAAGTTATGAACAAAAATATAATTCTCAATGTGAAATTCACAAAAAAAAAAATATATAAAAACAGTAAATTAAGCACAATTTCATTTCTTTTTTATTCTCTTTTGTGATTTTCGTTTATTTTAACATTTTATAGACAGAGAAAAACTACAGATGTATACAATCATTAAAAAGAAATTATAGAAATTACTGCAAGCGAATATATACATATGTATGTCGACAAGAATTACGATTGTCGGTTAGTTAAAAGTTAGTGAATCGCACCACAGGTGGCCTAATTTGCTACGTAAGCAACTGCTGACAACTAACCATATCTCAAAATGGTATACCGTTCTGGGGAATCTTTCATAAATTCTATAATTTTCACTTAAAATTATGAAATTAAACACGTTTAAAAATTTTTACATTTCAAAACACACAATTTAAAATAAAAACAAAGTGAAATGTGACAGCATATACTTTGGACACACATCTAATTTGTTTACTACAGTGTTGTATTATTTTGACACAACGTTAAATTATTTTACAGTCTTGTATCCGTTTTCAAAATAAGAAGTATGAATTCGCCTTGCCGCTGATTATTTTGAATTGATTATTTGGCAGAGGAGCCAAATAACTTTGGGTTTGAAGCAAATGACTTAGTACCATAGAAGACGTATAGAATGGAAAGGGTGAAAAAAACATGTTCTCGAAATTCAGTACTTGTGAAATTACAATAATAAAATTAACACATTTATATCTTACACAATAGAGAGATAAGTTTTCTGGACAGCTTCGATAGAGTTTTTTCTATCTTTCTATTCTAGCGTCTGTTTGGGGTCTTAAAATTGACTTTAAAAAATAAAAACTATGACTCAAAGAATGACAAATATTGAATGTACATTCGTATATAAAAAAACTTATGAGGCATTATTCGTGAAGCGAACACAACAGAAATTATTTTTTGCTTACATTTCTTCATATTAAGCATAAGGGGGATTGCATGTCAAGTGAGCCAACTTTTGAATTTGCGCCAAGGTTAGTCCTATTGGATAGTAGTTCAGACACAAATTTTTAACAAGGTCGGTCAAAAAGTTTCCGAGTAAGAGGGGTTCAAAATTTAACATTATGGCCAAACAGGGTTTCTTTCTCATCCATGTAACTTATTATCTATTGGTGTTAGCAAAATTTGTCCCAAACAAATAAGATAGCTATTTCTTCAATCTTTCGAAGCAATTTTTTTTTTGTTTATTTTTAAATTTTTTGTTTTTTAAATTTAAAACTTATTTTTTTATTTTTTTAAGGGGGTACTTTTTTTCGCTCAAAAGAAAGCACAGGTTTTTTCCTTTAAGGTAGTTCTGATCGCTTTTTGGGCCGCGAGTGGGTTATGTATAAAAAAAAAATAATTTCTAAGTCAAGAGGATGATTTTTGAATTTTCAGACTGAAAGATGCACATTGAAAACAATCATTTCAAATGTGCATGATTTTGCGGAAGAAATTTGTAGAGGATTGCTAAATTTAAGAACCCATGACTTTTTAGTCAAAGGGCTTTGGTCATTCTTCAAGAATTTGAAGATACATTTGAAGTCTGGGGAATTCGTTATTACGTTTGATTTCTCAGAGAACTATAAATATGTTCTTCAGGTTGCCATACAGTCATTCCACTTCAATAACGACCAAGCAACTATATTTACAGTAGTTATTTACTACATGAATGATGAAAAACTGGACCACAAAAGTATGACAATCATATCCGACGATTTAAAACATGATGCCGTTGCAGTTTATGAATACCAGAAGATAATACTAAATTATCTAAAAATCTAAATTTACGTTTCGGACGGAGCTCGTCAACATTTTAAAAACAAAAGTAGCTTCGCAAATCTGAAGCTCATGGAAAAGATTTTGGAGTGCCAGCTGAGTGGCATTTTCATCCTACTGGTCATGGTAAAGGAGCATGTGATGGTGTTGGAGCAAACCTCAAAAGAAATGCAGCAAAGTATAGCCTTCAGTGCTCTCATCAAGATCGCATCTTAGATGCGACTGCTTTATTCCATTGGGCAAAGAATTATTGTAAAGAAACTGAAATAGTTTTGAGCAAAAAAAAAAAAAAAAAAATTTCGAAAGGGTGAAGAAATAGCTATCTAATTTGTTTGGGACAAATTTTGCTAACACCAGTAGATAATAAGTTACATGGATGAGAAGGGACACCTGTTTGGTCAACATGTTAAATTTTGACCCCCTCTAATTCAGAAACTTTTTTGACTGATCTTGTTGAAAATTTGTGTCTAAACTACTATCCAATAGGACTATCCTTGGTGCCAAGGTTAGTCCTTGGATGTCATCCAAATCGGAAGACATCGATTTCAAAAGTTGGGTCACTTGACATGAAATCCCAAATAAGTATAACTCTTTTGTATAATGTTTATTTGTCGAGTTATGGGGTGTTTAAGTATTGCGTTTTTGAAAAATAGTTTTTTTAATTATTTGTTTTGAACTAAAAACAAAAGAAACAAAATAATTAAGGTAAGTGTTCAATAAACTAGACCGTTATTAAGTTACGCGAACATATGTTGTGCAACCTCCTCCATTTTCGCAATAACGGTATATCTCAAAAACCAGAGCTAACCTAAAAAAGCGGTTAGCACCACTGGATTCAGCGTACCCGAATTAGGTTAAAGCGTCAGGTGCAGAGCTTGTCTGTTTTTGCAACTAGCACAGTGTTATTAACCGATCTTAACAAAATTTAAAAGTACGAATTCCAGTCATATAAAAAGAACTTGTGCAAAATTAAATGAGAATGGGTGCGTTCTGTCACCAATTTATGCTTGTTTTTGAGTCAAAAATGTAAATTTTTAAAGAAGTTGTTTCACATTTGGGTTCCATAACTTTTTTCTTACTGAACCGATTATGCTGGATTTCAATCCCAATAGAGTCTTTATGCCCATAAACCATCAACAAAGAATTTATGTAAATCTCATATATTAAATTTTGTTGTGCCGGGTCCATAATTACCCATTGATCCGAAATAGAGTACAATATCGTAAATATGCCTTTATATACGTCGCAATAAGAAATTTTTTTAATCAAATTTAGCCAAAATGCCAACTTAGCATACAAATATAGTTTGTGGGCAGAAAGACTTTTCAGGGAAGATGTTTGTATGGTGGCCATGTGAAATTTTGGACCGATTCGCAGCATTTTCAATAGGCTTTCTCTTAGGACAATTGAGAGCTATGCAACAAAATTCGTAAAATTATCTTCAAGATTGCAACCTGTACTTTGGGCACAAAGTAACATGTAGAGACAAGCAGCCTAACGGACAGACATCGTTAGATCGTTAAAATGATTCAAAGTCGTTTGGTCTTCTAAAAGGTGGGCCTAAAACCCATTACAACCTTAAGGGAAGCGAACTGACATCAATGTAGTCCCGTAATAGGTCCTTAATGGTAGGGACCGGTTCACTTTATATGAATGTGACCTATCACTTTTACATGGGGTTGTCATTGGAGGGTGTCAATTGACACCTAACAGCCACCATTTGACAAGTCACATATCTATTCTCAATGAATATGTTTTGTGTTAGTTACTACAATGGAGTATTATTTCAATTAAACAAGTCCTAGAACTAAATTTAAGAACCAAGCTTAAGAAATTCCCAAAAAATGTGTCACACCACTGGCGAATACTGTACTGTAATTCATTACTTTTTCTTCCTTTTAGTTCTCATAATCAAGGTTAATAATTGGTTCTCATTTCACTGGTCATGAGTTCTTTCTTTTTTCACAATTTCCAAGACCAGTCTGTTGGAACAATTGACACAAATTCCCAGCAGGGAAACGCTCTCCACTATTAAGAAAAACATTTTTTTTTAATAATTTCATTCAAATGAAATAGTGTCCTAAAGTCTGGTCCAGGCTGGTACAAAAGTATAGATTGTTTGACTTCTTTTGACCCTCAAAAGGTCTATTGTTCTGAAATTCAAATTTGGTCATAATATAGTACCATAGCAAACATTTAATAACAAGAAAAAAATGCAGGCCATTATCGTTAATAGATTGCGAGGAATGATTATTCCCTTCTGATGAAATATACAAGTCACAATTTTTTGTAAAAAAAACATAAAATATTGGGTTTTAACAGCATGCCACACCCACAATTAACAATATTTTGACTTAATTTTTTTAATATGTTTAAAATTGAATGGCACTTAAACTTTGCAAATTGGGGATTACAAAATTTGGACTTTTGCCCAAAGAAATTCGTTTCTGATCCACCATGCCATAGTCAAGTTTTGACTTAAAATCTTTTCTTAGGTCCAAGTAATCTTGGATTAGTTCTACTTTCTCCAATATTTGATTAAATAAGGAATCCATTCTATTTCACACCTGTCTTCAGCTAGTGCTTATAATTCGCACAAAAAAATGCCCTGTATATTTTTTCTTTTAACGTTAGACTCATATTTAGCTCTTAAATTATAAATAATTTTTTTTCTTAGTTGTGTCGTTGTTGCAGGTAATAAGTGTATTTGTCTGTATGTGGCTATTGTAAAAATGTAACTGTGTATATAAAAGTAATCTTTTATTCTTTTAACTGTATCACTTGATTTTCATTAGCTGTCAGTTGATATTTACATTTCAAACATAAAACAACAAATAACGGTTTAAATAAAAAACTAATAAACTGTCAAGTTTCTTAAGAAATTAAAATACTCAAGAAATATAGAACAAGGATAAATATACCAAATATTTTTAATTGATTTCATTGACAGAAAAAATAAAAGACTTAAAATGGCTAATGGCGTCTTAAAAAGTTTTATACGTGAAATTTTTGCGGTTAGTTATTTGTGATAAAAATGTGATTGAATAAATTTTTGTAATCATCAAACAATTATCTTCAAAAGTTTTTGTATGAAAAAAAATATCAAATTACAGAAAAAGGTTTTTAAAAAGTTGTTGCTACTACATCCAGTTGTTAAAGTTTGCTTTAAAGGTTTTTCTTTCAATTAAAAATTAAGGACTATAATACAAAGTCATACAAAAGATTTTAGGTGCGAACAACAAATAAAGGACTTTGACGTTAAAAAGAAAAAAAAATTTAATAATATCTATTGAAATATACAGTTCATTAAGATTTTCATTTTAAAAAACATTTTTTGCGTTGAAATTTATATTTAAAAATACTTTGTAAGGAAATCAATGGCCTTAACAGAATTGTATATTAGCCAAAAGTTAAAAAAACAATTTTAATTAAAATGTTCCATCGTTTAGACTTTTCTTTTATTCCCATTTAATTTTTGTAAAACCTAAAAACATGATTACAAATAGGTGACGTATGATTTTTATTAAATAAATAAACTTTTTTATATTTTAACAATTATACGCAATAGTGCACGGCTTAAAATGTTAATTAGCTACTCAATCGGCTTGCATGAAGAAATGTCTAATTTGCAACTAATGTGCTGTTTTCACAACACAAGTGATCAAACGCCTAGTAGTATTTATATGAAAAGCACTCAGTTTTTTGAGCGTTTTTCATATGCATTTTACTGCACGTTCAGTCACTTGTGTTGTGAAAACAACACATAAGGCCCTTTTTAAATATTGAACTTTGACACACCCTCGATTTAAGTAAGAAGAAAATTGTGAGACATGTGTTCTCATTATAGTGACTTAGAAATTTGTCTTACTTAAATTTAGGATGCTTAAAATCAATTTGTTCCAAATTGCTACAGATTGATACCAAAATTCGTTTCGGTTGCCAACAAATATTTTTTCCATTCGCACAAGTGTTGAAAATTTTTCTTTGTTTCTACTCCCCAAAATTTATATTTTTTTAAAAAAAATACAAATGTTGCAAAGATAATACAATTTTAAAAATACTTTAGAGAAAAATTAATTGCAGCCATGTAAAAAACGTGTCATTTAACTCGTTAAACCTCTTCTGTGTTTTCATACCCTCCACCACTAGTGATGAATGAGGGTTTACTAAGTTTGTAATTCAGTGTGAAACTTTTCTAATATGCATCTAAGGCAACCTAAAGTATATATGTGTTTTGGGTCCTTGAGTAATTCTTAGTCGATTTGTCTATGTCCAGCTGTCTGTCCGTCCGTCCGTCTGTCTGTTGAAATAACGCACTCTTACGACTTAAAAGAAAATAACAGTTTTGCTTTAAATTTTTTCTAGTTCACCTGGGCAGTTTGGAATTGAAATCCAGCACATCGGTTCATTAGAAAAAGAGCTATGAATTATAATGTGTAGTCATAATAATATGTAGATTGAATCTAAAACCAAGAAATATTTGTATTATATATTTATGCTTAGCTTAACGTAAAACTGTTACAGATATTTCACATCATAATATTATAATGCAACTTTAAACATAATTTTTTTAACCAATTTTTGTCGTAGGTTGCAATTATTTATAAATTATTTTATAGACTTTTCATTCTTTTTCTCTAAAATAATACAAAACAACGGTCAATATTTTTGCACCATTTTCAAACAATATTAAAATTTTTTTAGCATTGATATTTTATTTTGTGACACATTACAATTTTTTTTAATGTACCTACAATTTCTTTATTTTTTAATTTCTTTAAATTTGGGTTTTTTATGAATAACAAATACATATGTAGTTTGATAAGCAAATGTACTCGTAAAACAAACGACTCAATTGATGCAAAATTATTTTACAAATGGCGATAACAATATATTATTAGAGTAAAGATATTTTGTTTGCATCTTAACAATATTATGAGCACACATATAGAAAGTTATCATGTGTAAGGGTACACGGGGGTAAAATATAGATGTGTAGTACTTACCGGGGTCTGGTGCGAATTGCGGTGTCGGTGTCGCCGAGAAATGGGATGAGATGGCCTAGTCGTCACTGAGGAAGGTTTCTGTCCGTGGGGTTGCCTTTTCCCGGTTGTGGACTCGCTCGAAACGTTACCTTTATACAAGTTTTGGGCAGTGAAAACTGATTAGTTATTTCCCAAGACCGGTGGTCTCGACTTACGAAAGAAAACACTATTTACTTTTTCCTTTTTAAATTGTGGAAAACTTTATTATTTTTCCTTTGGAAAAACTCGATTTACAGATGTCCAAAAGAGGACGTTAGAAAATTGTGTTGTATTGTTTAACTTTAACAAAAAACTACCACTGAGGAATTTTGGTTCGTTTGGAAACCGATTGAGTTCAGCACATAAAAAACCACTTAATACTTAAGCTTGTTATTGTATATATAGATATATATTACTTTACTAAGAATTAAATATTTTATTATTTATTTAAATTTAAGTTACACTTTTAAATCACTTTACTGTTCGCTTGACTGATTGTTTGTTACACTTGGAAAGCACTACACTGACTGTGTGGGTTTTAAGGAAAAAAGAGTTTAACTGCCCGCCGCTGCTCAAGAGAAAAAACGACGAGTAAATGTACTCGTTATGGTAATCCATGTAGGGTTTTCATGCCCTGCAAATGTGTAGGGTTCTCATGCCTAAACATCCCGCCCCCCTTGTTATATCCTAAGATAACAACGAGGGAAGGTTTACGTTTAAAAATTTGACCAACGGACAAGCAGTTGAACTATAACATAGATATGCAAAATAAGTACAATTCAATAGCAAAGTGAGTGAGGCAAAAATATAAAATTAGCGTACAATTCAAAAAGATAGATTCAGGTATAATTTCATTATTTAATAAAGATAAAAAGTGTATAAATGTTGCTTGATGAAAAAATATGTTGCTTGATGAGAAAAATATGTTGCTCCTTTAAACGCCGAACTTTCCTATGATGACCCAACCGAGTACAGTATCCTGGGCGACTGGAGAGCCAATTGATGCTAGTTGTATCCCGCTGCGTATGATTCTTGGGTAAATGTCTGCTCCCAGGACAAAATTGATGGAGTTGCTCTCGAAGAATTCGGGATCAGCCAGCCTTAAATTACGATAAGCGTCTGCGACGCTGCGATCAAGGTGTTTAGCTGGTGGTTTTTCGGGCAACTCGCTGGAGACCTTGGCTCTTACCGTAAATGTCCCATGTTCTTCTTCAAAACGGGTCCGGAACGTCAATTGACACCATTTGTCTGCATTTAAACGCTCGAACGGCAGGTGATACCGTTCAACAATAAACTGCGCGATGGAACTCGTAGCTGCGCACGGATTTAGAAGGCCTCGGACCTTGCTCCACTCATTATCTAGCCGAATCTGAAATATTACGGTAGGAACCACGGTGGTGTCATCTGCTCGACTCAAATGCTCGTTTGCCCTGATGATTTCCGGCTGATGAAGGAGAGTGTGGTGTTGTCCATTGCAGTCGTGACAGCGCTCAGTGCTGCGGCAGTTCTTGAGACAATGGGAGTGGGCGAGGCAGTTTCGGCAGTACCGGTGACGTTTGACGATGTCCTTTCTGGTAGAGACGGTCATCCGCAAAAATTTGCTGCACTTGCGGAGCGGATGGGCCTTACGGCATAGACGGCAGTCCGGGTTCTTAGTGCGTGGTGGCACCCGTTTTTTTCCGCTCTTCGAGGGGTGAACCTTCACGGCTGCGGTGGTACATAGTTACTGTAATGAGGAGAAAATAAGGGGGGAAAATTAATTGTCATGCCTTTGACGGGAGTGGCAGTAGCACAAGTTTCACAATTGGACGGGTTATGACACCGTTAGCGGTGCGGATGTCAGCGACTCTAACTCGACTATCGGGACCAGTAAAGATTTTCTCAATGCGACCGAGACGCCATTGATTCGGGGGTAAGTTATCTTGTCGGACAACTACCAGGTCGCCGGTAACAAAGTCTCGCTGAGGGAGTTTCCATTTGTTGCGCTTGTGAAGTTCGGTGAGATATTCTTCTTTCCATCTACGTGCCAAGTGATGGTGAAGAATTTTCAGCTTTTGCCAACGGTTGACGTAGCTGAGGGAATGGCTGGACAAGTCAGGTTCGGGGGGAGATAATAATGGGGTGCCGACGAGAAAATGACCTGGCGTCAGGGCGCATAAGTCCGTTGGGTCCTCATTCATGGGGCTTAAGGGTCTTGAATTCAAACACGCCTCAATTCGTGCTAGCATTGTGCTGAATTCTTCATACGTAAACTGCTGACTATGGCACAGTTTCTTAAAATGGGCCTTGAAACTTTTGACCCCTGCCTCCCAGAGGCCACCCATATGGGGAGCGCCAGGGGGGATGAAGTGCCAGTCGACTGGAGTAAAACCATCCTGAGAGAGAAGACCCTTTTGTATTTTAGACAATAAATGTTGGTGATCACCATGGAGGACGTTAGCAGCGCCTACGAAAGCGGTGCCATTGTCGGAGTACATATCGTGGGGGGTGCCTCGTCGCGAAAAGAACCGAGCAAAGGCGGCAAGAAAAGCTTGTGTGGATATATCGCCGGTAGCTTCGAGATGGATCGCTTTTGTTGAAAAGCATACGAAGACCAGCACGTATCCTTTAGTGACCTTACAGCCACGACCCGCATAAGATTTTATGTCAAAGGGTCCCGCGAAATCCACGCCGGTGTGATAAAAGGGGCGTGATAAACTTGCACGTTCGGGGGGTAAAGCAGCCATGATCTGTTGACCAATTTGGCGTTTATGTCTCACGCATGTTACGCATTGGGATAAAATAGTTTTGACCAACATTTTGAGTTTGGGGACGTAGTAGCGTAGTCTCGTCAAACGATGTAGAAGCGCATTTTGACCATGTAGGGTGTGTTTGTGTAGATACGTGAGAAACAATCTGGTGAAGCGCGCATGGTAAGGCAATAAAATGGGGTAACGTTCGTCATAGCGCAGGGTAGGGGAGTCCGCTAAACGACCATTTATTCGTATAATTCCGTTGGAATCGAGAAAGGGGTTAAAAGTTAGAAGCGAGCTTTTTCGGGACAGAGGTTTCTTTTCAGATAATTGTGAGTATTCTTCGCTAAAGTGCGATTTCTGACAGACGACTATTAGACGATTTTTCGCGGAAATTATTTCCTTGGCCGACAGTTCTTCTCGGCATACCATTCCCGTTGTCAACTTAGCTCTCGTGAGGTTATAAAAGCGGAATATGTAACTTACAATTCTCAACGCTCGAGGTAGGTCAGAAAAGTTCTCAAGAATATCGTCTGGCTGTATGAAAGTTGTATGGGCATGAATTAGTCGAATGTCTTCTTCCGTATCAAACTCCTTTTCTCGTGATGGCCAGTCTGTCGGGGGACGTCTTAGCCAGGCAGGGCCCTGCCACCACAACTCACTAGAGGATAAGTCACGTACGGTAACGCCACGTGACGCTAAGTCAGCGGGGTTACTTTTTGATTCAACATGAGACCACGAATCCTTTCCTACCTTTTCGATTATAGACGAAACTCGATTTTCGACGAACGTTTTCCACTTGTGAGCCGGTTTTCTTAACCATGCCAGCACGATGGTGGAATCTGTCCACAGGAAAAGTCTATAGTCCTTGAGATTAAGCTGCGCTTGAATAGATTCCATCATATTCGCAAGCAATTCTGCTCCGCATAATTCCTTACGTGGTAGGGAAACAAATTTAACGGGGGCAACTTTCGATTTTGCGGCCAAAAGGTGGCTGGTGACAAAACCTTCGTTTTCAGCGCGAATATAAATGGCGGCTGCGTACGCCTTTTCCGACGCGTCGCAGAAACCGTGCAGCTCGACTTTGTAGGAAGGATCATAATCTATGAACCGGGGAATTCTGACTTCTTCGATTCCGCTGTAATCATCGAGAAATTCGCGCCATTTGTTCATAGTAAGGGGGTTCAAGTCTTCGTCCCAATCTGTGCCATCTTTCCATATTTGCTGCATAATTATTTTCGCTACTATAATTTTGGGAGATAGCCATCCAGCTGGGTCGAATAACTTGGCAATTTCAGAAAGCACACATCTTTTTGTGGTTAACTCACGATTCGGTTTAGCTTTGAGTTTGAAATAGAAATGGTCGTTGCCAGCATTCCACCTGAGCCCTAAAGTTTTCGTAATACTGGACTCAGACAGTTGAAGGAATTCTTCACCTAGCAAATGTGTTGAAGGCAGACCTCGCAGCAACATTTCGTTATTAGACGTCCATTTTCGTAGCGTAAAACCCGCGGTTTTGAGAACTGCTATTAGTTCATCGCGAAATCTTATTGCTGACGATATGGTATGGGCACCCGAAAGGACATCATCCACATACATATGGCTTCGCAAGATTTCGGCTGCGTGAGGGGAAGTGGATTCGCTTTCTTTGGCGAGTTCTAGCAGCGTCCGTATTGCGAGATAGGGCGCACAGTTTACACCGAAGGTGACTGTGTTCAACTCAAAGTCTTGGGTTATCTCATTTGGGGAGTCACGATGCAAAATTCTTTGAAAAGGGGTGTGCTTGGCGTGCACCAAGATTTGGCGGTACATTTTTTCAATGTCCGCGTTAAACACGTAGCGGAAAAATCTCCATTTCAAAAGCAAAATCATTAAATCTGACTGCAGAACTGGGCCAGGATGGAGCAGGTCATTCAGGCTTATGCCATTGGAGGAGGGGCTGGAGGCATTAAAGACCACGCGCAATTTTGTTGTGGTGCTGTCGGGTTTTACAACAGCATGGTGGGGCAGATAGTAAGTGCCGCTGTCACCATTTACGGGGGTTACCTTGGTCATTTGACCTAGAGTAGCGTACTCTTTGATGACCTGGTCGTATTCATTTTTAAGTTGGGGGTTTTTGCTTAATCTCGCCTCGTTTCGTAGAAACTGGGAGAAAGCAATTTTTCGAGAGGGGCCAATATTTAATTTTTCGGGGTAGTCTTTCTTAAAGGGGAGTGAAACGACGTATCGACCTTCTTTATTTCGGTACGTAGTGGATGTGTACAAATTTTCGCAGTATGCGTCCTCCGGGGAGGACGTTTTTCTCCTCGGGATATCCTCAAGCTCCCAAAAACGCTGAAGTTGGTTATTCAATTCTATGGAGCTAAAAAACGATAAAACCGCCTTTCCGCACGGGTGTGCGGGTACCTTTCCCGTAATAATCCACCCGAAAACTGTATTTTGGGCAAGCAAGGATTGCTGGGTGTCCCTTTGTAGACCGTTCAGAATGATTTTGGGGTAAACGTCTGCACCAAGCAGCAGATCTATCTCACGACAACTGTGGCGATAAGTATCAGCCAATCGCAAATTGGAGAAACTACTATCGTTTAATGTCGATGAGGGGTAGTAGGGAAGGTGACCTGTAAGCCGATTTATTATTAAGGCATCTGAGAAGACTTCAAACGATTTGTCAACCGGGGATCCGATTTTGACGTGACAGCTTTGGGTTGCAGTTGCAGTCACGGAGTCGCTTAGCCCGTGGACTCGGGCTGCTGATGGCCGAGTATAAAGACCAAGTTGTCTTTGTAGTTTCCTCGAAATGAACGTCGCCTCCGAGGCGGAGTCTATAAGTGCGCGAACCGTACACTTAAGGTCGTTATTATAAACGTCGACTAACGCTGTACCGAGTACTACCGATTGGGTGGTTGGTTCAAGGTGAGTAGAAAACGATTGCAGTGCTCTATTGGCTGCTTGGGACGAGGTAGAAGGGGTCACATCTAAAGCGGGAAGGGAGTTGTTATTGTGATGAACGGGGGTACTTTTAACGGTATTGTTATGATTGGGTGTTTTCTTCCTGTCTACGCGATGAAGCAGCGAATGGTGTTTGCCTTTACATACCTTGCAGGTGAATTTGCTTTGGCAATTCTTAGCTCCGTGAGATGTCCCCAGGCAGTTAGTGCATTTATTTTGTTTTTTCACCGTGGCGTATCTGTCTTCAATAGACATGGCTAGAAAAACGGCACAACATCGGAGGGGGTGAAACTCAGAGCACAGAGCGCATTTGCCCTTATGATCAGGGGCAAGATTGGTCTGGTAGCTTTTCACCTTGGGACCTTGGGTTGCAGGTTTTGAAGGTTTTGGACCATGCGAGGTTGAAAACGTGGATCGAATATCCGCGACTGACTCTAAAGTTTGAAACCTTGATGATAAGAAATCGTCTAAGGCTTTCCACGTTGGCAAGTCAGTGGTACGCGGCAAGGATTGCTCCCATAAGCTCAGTGTGGTCTCAGGTAAACACGTTGAGCAAATATATACAAAAATTACATCCCAATTGTCGACTTCAATATTTAACAAACGCAGATTGGTGATACAATCATTGATCGTGCGTTGTAAACGCCTAAGGTCGGAACCTGTTTCCCTTGACATGGGCTTTATGTTGAAAAGTGACTTAAGTTGGGCATTCACGAGGATGCGCTTATTTTCATACCTATGGACCAAATTTTGCCACGCCATATTGAAACCATCATTGGTCATAGGGCAGGTTTTTAACAGCTCTCGCGCTTCACCCTGAGTTTTCTTGACCAGATGGCACATTTTCTCTACGGGGGACAAACGCTTATTGTTGCGGTATAGGGCTGTGAACATATCACGGAAAGTTGGCCATGATTTGTAGTCACCATGAAAGACTTCGGTATCGCATGGGGGTAAAGAAATGTGTGGGGTCATATCGCGTGCGCGATCATTCGAGGGGGAGGCTGTTTGGACATTGGCTTGAAGAGCCTCTCGGAGTTCGTTAATCTTTGCAACCACAGCTGTGTGGCTGCCAAAGGTAGCGTAAAACCGCCCTTTCAAAGCTTCCAGATCGATCTCTTCTTTTATGGTTTCATAATTCTCCATCGCTGATTCATAGCATGAATCGAAACTTGACCAGAGACGATTGATCTGTTTTTCGAGGGCTTCAAGGGTGTGTCGCGTGTGCGACTCTACTTTTAGACCGTCAAAGTATGTTTGGAATTCGACCACACGATCAGAATTTCGTATGACATTTTTTACCGATGCCATTTTGTCTTCTCAGGTGAATAGGCGTATCAAATTGTAAAATGTTAAGAAATTTTTATTTAAGAATGTTTTGGGTAAATTTTCGGTGATGCTTCGTAAGCGACCAGTAAATTTATCTGAGAAGATTTATAGAAATTGTCAAAGGTGCTTCGTAAAAGCGACCGAAGAAAATTATTGAGAAAAAGGGTTTAAAGAAATTTTCGAAGGCGCTTCGTAAAGGCGACCGAAGAAAATTATGGGGGAAAAATTTAAAGAAATTTTCAAAAGTGCTTCGTTAAAGCGACCAATGAAAATTATTGGGGAAAGAGAATTTAAAGAAATTCTCAAAGGTGCTTCGTAAAAGCGACCGAATAAACGTATTGGGGAAAAATTTAAAGAAATTTTCAAAGGTGCTTCGTAAAAGCGACCAATGAAAATTATTGGGAATAAATTTAAAGAAATTTTCAAAGGTGCTTCGTAAAAGCGACCAATGAAAATTATTGGGAAAAAAATTTAAAGAAATTTTCAAAGGTGCTTCGTAAAAGCGACCAATGAAAATTATTGGGGAAAGAGAATTTAAAGAAATTCTCAAAGGTGCTTCGTAAAAGCGCCCAATGAGAAATTATGGCCAAAGTTTTAAGCAAATTTTAAGGTTTAATTTATCGTTGAGAGTTTAACTAAATTTTCAAAGGTGCTTCGTGAAAGCCACCGATGAAAATAGTTGGTAAAAGATTTAAAAGAATTTTCAAAGGTGCTTCGTAAAAGCGACCGATGAAAAAGGTTGGTAAAAAATTTAAAGATTAATTTTCAATGAATTTGTTATTAAATAAATTTTCAGAGGTGCTTCGTAAAAGCGACCAATAAAAAATTATTTGCAAAAAATTTAAAGAAATGTTAATAACAAATTTATAAGTAATTTGTTTACGAAATAAATTTTCAGAGGTGCCTCGTAAAAGCGACCAATGAAAATTATTTGCAAAAATTTAAAAACTTTAATAATTAATTTATAATTAATTTGTTTACGAAATAAATTTTCAGAGGGGCCTCGTAAAAGCGACCAATGAAAGTTATTTGCAAAAATTTAAAAAAACTTTAATAATTAATTTATAATTAATTTGTTAGTAAAAGGTTTAAATAAATTTTCAGAGGTGCTTCGTATAAGCGACCACTAAAAACGGTTTGTAAAAAATTTAAAAGGAAATTCCAATAATTAATTTATTATTAAAAAATTTAAACAAATTTTCAAAGGTGCTTCGTAAAAGCGACCAATGAAAGGTAGTTGTTAAAATTTAAAGAATTTCAAATGGTTATTATGTGTATAATATGAGTATATTGGGTTTATAATAAATTCGCAGCAAAGGGGTGATCATGTGTCATGTGTCGTAGACTTTATGGTAATTTATTTATTTTTCATGTATTCAATTTATTTTATATGTAGGCATTTAATTCAAGAATAAATATTATTGAATAATATAATTGTAATAAATTCCAATGATTTTTCGAGCTGCCCTCGTATCCAGCTGTTTGCATATAAGTTCTTATGTACAAGTCAATTTGTCCCAGTGACCTAGTTATTTTCATATACTTATTACACACCATACATACATTCACTCGTCTGGCCTTTTTTTGATTTGTGTTCTCTCATCAAATTAAAAAAAACCAACGAGTTGATCGACGGCGTAAATTATGCGAGATGAAAAAAATATTATTATGAGCACGAGAGAATTAATGCAGTTGGCGACAACAACAACACAAGAGATGCTTCTTGATATTGACTTTGAATAGCAAGCAGCAAGTACAACGCAATTTCTTTTTTCTTGTGTATTCTATTTTTTTTTGTCAACTCTATATTCTGATGCTTATGATGGTCAAAGCATTGCGGGGGGAAAAACGTATGATGATTGCCTGTAAATCTTGGTAGCTTGTTTTGCTGTACAAACTGGTTTTGTAATTTTTTTCTTTTCAAGTCAACCGACTGTTGCTACTTCTGATGAGTAGGTATAGTTGTTGGTGTACTTCGCTGTATGCATGTATGTATGTATGTATGGTTTGAATTTTTGGTGGTGGTTTTTTGGTTTATGAGAATAAATGCAAATCGTACATGAGTACGTATGTAGTTATTCTCATATTATTTTTGTTATATTTTTTTTGGCGTATGCAAGTAAAATTTACTTAGTAAATGCAGACTTACTTGATACGATTTTTTTTTCCTACACGTTTGCGCGACCGTTAGGTTTTTTCGGATGATGAGAGGGAAAAAGTATGACACATGATATTTAGGTAATCACGAGGGGGGAAAAAGAAGTTGGGTTTTTTTTTTTTCGATTTAAAAATTTTAAAAAATTTATATTTTTTTTTGTACGTTAACGGTTCTTACGTGAGACCGTTAAGCCACGATATTGCGAAGCAATGAAAAATTAGCACGTTATGCCGCGAGGGGGGTAATGTATGTACGTGTACTTATGGATGTAAGTATACATACGTACATAGACTTGCGCAGGGGATTGCTGGGTCATGTGACACTATAAAGTGTCGGAGGGGTTTTCCCGGGTTATAGAGGACCCGTATCCGGCTCGAAGGACCAAAATGTAAGGGTACACGGGGGTAAAATATAGATGTGTAGTACTTACCGGGGTCTGGTGCGAATTGCGGTGTCGGTGTCGCCGAGAAATGGGATGAGATGGCCTAGTCGTCACTGAGGAAGGTTTCTGTCCGTGGGGTTGCCTTTTCCCGGTTGTGGACTCGCTCGAAACGTTACCTTTATACAAGTTTTGGGCAGTGAAAACTGATTAGTTATTTCCCAAGACCGGTGGTCTCGACTTACGAAAGAAAACACTATTTACTTTTTCCTTTTTAAATTGTGGAAAACTTTATTATTTTTCCTTTGGAAAAACTCGATTTACAGATGTCCAAAAGAGGACGTTAGAAAATTGTGTTGTATTGTTTAACTTTAACAAAAAACTACCACTGAGGAATTTTGGTTCGTTTGGAAACCGATTGAGTTCAGCACATAAAAAACCACTTAATACTTAAGCTTGTTATTGTATATATAGATATATATTACTTTACTAAGAATTAAATATTTTATTATTTATTTAAATTTAAGTTACACTTTTAAATCACTTTACTGTTCGCTTGACTGATTGTTTGTTACACTTGGAAAGCACTACACTGACTGTGTGGGTTTTAAGGAAAAAAGAGTTTAACTGCCCGCCGCTGCTCAAGAGAAAAAACGACGAGTAAATGTACTCGTTATGGTAATCCATGTAGGGTTTTCATGCCCTGCAAATGTGTAGGGTTCTCATGCCTAAACATCATGTTATGGCTATTAAATATCATTAAGTGGTTGTGAGGAATATAATATGTTTTCAAAGTTATCCTTATTTAGTTGTTATAAAAATGATTAAATTTATAATTGCGATCAACATTGGCATGTTTACAGAAACACTAATATTGTTGATATTAAATAAAAATAACAATATTTTGTTTGTCGTAGACAAAATATGGTTATTTTTGTTAACGTAGTCTAATTGCCATAGTCGTAACCATGCCCAATCATACTTTTTCTCTGCGTGTAGAAGTACCATAGTTCTCATAAAACACTAGGGATTGAATTTATTCGTAAATTTTCATAATCGCAATGTGTTGCTGTCACACAGTTATCGCCACAGCTAAACTTAAAAGCCTTGAGATTAAAGCTTTAAAGCTCGTTTAAAAATAAGTATGAAGTAAAGTAATGCTCAGCAACACTCTTACGAACACCAAATTTCAAATACAGAGTGTTGAGCTGGAGGAAGTAAGGCACTTTGGGATCATACTAATAAAAACTGGCAGTTTTAGCACTCCGAATTGCAAAGGCTAATCAAGCGGCTTGTATCTTATGACTTCTATTAAGTCCACTGCCATCTCCAGGAGGACTAAGATCAGCATTTTTAATTCCAGTGTAAAGTCTGTGCTTCTTTACGCCTGTGAATCCTACAATACGACATCGCACGACATTAACGCTTTCCATATACTACAATTATTTCGGCCTAGGACGGATTCCAATATGCAACTAAGGAACCAAACATGCCAAATCGCAGTCTACATATACCTTTTTGGAGACGCCAACTTGATTCTGAATAAGTCGAAACGGCCTAGAGTGAACTCAAACATCTGGAGTTGGAGGGAACTCAAACATCTTACATCAAATAGGACCGAATGGACAAAGTTCTTTGTGGCCCTTTGTTCCTTTTTGAAACCACAGGGCAGGACAAAGTCATTATTAATAAGTGCCATATTAGTAGTGTTAAACTTCCTTAAATATTATTGAAATAATTCTTTTCATAAGCTATCATATCTTACAGAAAATCTTATATATTTTTGGTAATTTTTTCCAACACATTTTTTTCTAACATATTTGTATTAAATAATATTGAACTTAGAAGCATTAAAGGTGCAGGGTTCGGAGTGAATGAGAACCTATAAGATTAAAAACTTTGGCATTTTTTTGTTCTTTAACTGATCCTTTTTGAATTTTCATTAGAATTGGACCTAGAAACATAAAATTAAAACTGCATGGCAGTAATAATCTGTAAGGGGAAGCTTTTTTGTACTTTTCGTTCTACAACTGGTACTTTTTAAAGTTTAATTAATACTGAACTATTGAGAAACTATGGCCCCTATTCAAAGTCAAAAATAAAGTATACTTTAGGTCTTTCATAAACTAGTTAAAATATACTTTTGACATTAAAGTTGACTTAAAATATAAAACTAGCTGACGCTGCTTTTAACTCATTTAACAACAACATCGCTAAATAAAAAAGTTGGTGCAAAAAATTAAAAATGTTTTTTTATATGACAAGATATTGGCCGATATTTTGTAATTATTAATGATTGGGAGGAAAACTCTTACGGAAAGAAACACAAAATACATTTAGGCCCTAATTGTGTGAAACGCAACGGCGATTTTTACATAGAAAGCAAAAACAAAGTCAAACATATTTTGTAATTTTGATGTTGCTTTTTACAAAAATTCATATTGCGTTTCAAAAATTTTCAACGCCAAAAGATATGCAGTGTTTTATTTTTAATTTTCAATGCCAGCTGTGCCATTTTCTTATATTTTGTTGTATGTTGTATGAAAATTTCTTATATTTGAGGTGGCACCCAGTTAACCCCCCGTTGCCACATGCAAGTGCAAGTGAAAAAAACTCAATACACTCACACTTTTTTACTAACATTTTTAGAACTTGCAGTTCAACTTGCAGGAGAATTTACCTGCACGTAAATTTTTGACACTTGCAGCAAGTAAAATGACAAATTTTTGTGCCTTTTGATTCAATGTACATTCTCAACTCCATTAAACTTTTAAACATAAATTGCAAGCATTTAAAAAAAATTGCTAATCAAAAAAAAAAAGTAACTAGGGCAATACTGGATTCACATTTTTTAAAAATAAACATAATCTTTTCATCAAGATGGACCAAAATAAAATAAAGAAGAAATTATTAATTTAGTTTCGTGATAACGTTAAAATTATGTTTTTTTAACCCAAAAATAAAGCTTTTTTCACCAGATGTTCTCGCTTCGAGAGCATTTTAAAAATAAACTTAAAACTGGCTGTGTAAACACTCAAGCTACTTGTAAGACTTTCGGCTATTTCTTCGACAGTTTCGTTGAAAATACATGTACACTACTTGCAAGTAATTACTTGCATTTGTATAGGCAGGGTAACGTCGGTTCAATTTAAAACATACTTTAATTTCGACTATAGTAGCAAAATAATTAAAAGTATGTTTTTATTTTAAAGTTGATTTTAATAAGAACCGTCTTTAGCGTTTGACTATGATTATGGGCCAATAACTTAGTGGAGACGTATTGGCACCTTTTTATTTTTAAATTCGTACTATCTGATTTTTTTTAAAGTTTTGATATTATAAAACTAAATTAAACATTCAACGACGTAAGTGGAAGAGAACATATGGACTAAAGGTTGGTCCCTCGCCACTAAGACATGTAGTATGAATAAATATCATAGCATGAATAAATATCATTATTTATTGTAGCATGAATTAAAGTCATTATGTATGCCAACATGAGTATTGGCTAAACGTTTACTTAACGTATCATATTACACAAACTTTTATACAGTCAAATATTGATGCGTTAATTAAACCTGTTGTCATGTTTATAAACAAATCTAGACCTAAATATGTTGTTCATGTATCACGGCTTCCACTGTAATCATAATGCCATGTCAGCAATTATTAACTATAAATTAAGTGCATTTTAATCAATAAAGAACACAACTTGTTAAGTCAATTCACATTGAGCTCAACTTATGCTCTGTGATAAAACAAATTAATAGTCTTTTATTTTAACCAAATAAGGACCACACTACAGACGAATAAAAAACAAATGTTCGAAATATGTAAATTCATATTTACATATATGCAGGGACTGAAAATAACAGTTATTTTGAAATATTAAATGAAATTTTAAAACAAAAAAAGCATATATCGAAGTAAATGCTGGCAAACTGATTCAAGTATACCATAATGATCATGATGAACTTTTCTTTTATAAAATATTAGGATTTTTAAAGTTTTGATTTTTATTTTTTCTATCAAAAATTACAGTTATATTTGGATTTTTATTTTTTTGTACAATAATAACAGTTATTTTTTGAATTTTATTTTTTCGATCAAAAATAACAGTGTTAAAAAAAAATACAAATCAAAAAATAAATGTAATTCTTTTTCAAAAAAATAAAAATCAAGAAATAACTGTTATCATCTGACTTTTATGAAAAAAGAAATAACTGTTACGGTCCCTGCTTATACGTATAATTTCTTTATATTTGCATAAATAATTATAGACCAATTTTGACCAGTGGGCAAACACTAGTTTTTATAAATTGCTACAATTTTTATTTATTTATTTCCCTGCGATAAATTTATGTCAATTGTTCTTAAAGTACTTATCTCAGGACCATTCAACACAACTCTTTAATAAAAAGGAACGATTTGTGAAAGGTGAAAACCAGACATATCATTTAACTGGTGATAATGTGTTTAAAGTGTAGTTGCCTCAAAGGAAAGGTAATTGATACAAAACTAAACATGTAATTGAATGTTGTGCAAGAAGTGGCTGGTTCTATTACTTTATATGAGGGATATCTTTCATATTAGCATGTTTCACTCGGGACAATATCTGCGAAAGCCATTATTTTAACCGAAATTAATGTGCCCGTTTAAGTTATTTCAATGGCTTATTACAAAGTGTCAAAAAGGTGCCAATTAATCATCATGTTGAGGTGACAAGTCCCAAGTCGCCTTAATATAAAGTGATAGAACTAGAACCGGTCCCTACCACTTTAGAACAGTCACGTGACAAGTTTGTTATTAGTTCCCTTTCCCCTAGATTAATCACATTTTTTAACTTGCCTGATTCAAATTCTTAAAATTAAAAGATACATTTTATGCATTGTTATATTAGAAACTCTTATTCCAAATAAATATAAATACAAATACCAAATTTCAATACAGTAGTGAATTCGTGTTTGAGCTTTATAAATTTTAAAGTACTTTTCAGAAGCCTGCTTTATCTGGAATCTATGGTAAATTATGAACCGATAAAGACAAAGGTCTCGCAATATAAAGCTTAGTTGAAGCCAATTTAACCACAATATAGAAAGACGGACAGACTTGAAATATATAAAAATTATATACGTTCTTCTAGAAAATCGTGTATTTTGAAAATTTCTGATAAATTTATGAACAGCGTCCTAAAAATTTAAGTTTTTATAAAATCCAATTTGACAGTTTATGTTACACATTATTACTTAAAAAAATGTTTTAACAATTATATCACGATATATGTATGATCAAGCGGTCCATATATGAACATATGGTGTTAGTCGGGGTTCACACTATGAAAGTTTTCTTGCAGAAAGCTTAAGTTAATTATAGAGGGAAGGAGAACATGCTATGGAAGGTGAAAAAAGTCAGGGTTTAAAAAGACCCAATTTACAATGTTGACATTAATTGCCAGACAGACGAAGTTTGTAGGCGAGAGAGGAAAAATGTAATGTGTGTCACATACAGCGTCGCCCCCTTACCAATAAACTTCGTCTGTCTGGCAAGAATATCCACATTGTAAATTGGGTCAAAGCAAGTTTGACTGTGATGGAAACTGAAAAAAAATGACCAAAAAATAATGTTCGAAAAGCCTTGACTGTCAAAAATTAATGAAGAAATAGAACTTAAAGTAAAATTACACACAGATTACGAAAGTCAATTTTTGATAAATTTGTGATAAAATTCTGTTGTTTGAACTTAAAAATTTAAAATTCAAAAACGTGCATGTGACGTATGATAAATGTAAATTTATTTTAAAATCAATTGAGATGAACACGTTCTCATAAATATATTAATTAAAAACGTATGTTTTTGCATATTTTAAAATAATTTTGGAAAAAAGTTTGTTATGCATTTGTGTATGTACCCTGCGGGAAATTTGTGTCCATTGCTCTTAAAGCACTTATCCCGTGATCAGTGAACAAAATTTTATAATTGAAAGGAACGAATTGTGATAGGTGAAAACAAGACCTATCACTTAACTGGTAATAATGTGTTTAGAGTGTAGTTGGTCCATAGGAAAGGTAATTCGCAAAAAAAACAATTCATGTGACTGGATTTTGTGCGGGTAGTGACTGATTCTGTCTTGTTCTAGTACTTTATATGAAGGGGGTCTATCATATTCACATGATTCTTTTGTGACAATATCTGCGACATGCATTATTTGAACAGAAATTAGATGTGTCCATTAAGGTTATTTCAGTGAACTCTTTACAAAGTGTCAAAAAGGTGCCAATTAACCCCTCATAGGACATCGCCATGTTAAAGTGGCATGTCACGTGACAAGTTTAGTATTAGCTCCCTTTCCCCTAGGGTATGTTTATGTTGTCATATCAAAATCAATTAAAAATATAATTTTGATTTAATTTAATTGACATTTTAGTTGTTTTGAAATAAATTATGATTTAAATAACATAAAATATTAATTGATTTTTTCGTTTAAAGTAAAATAATTTGAACTTGTAGAATTGCTGTTGGGAATTGTCAATAATTAATTAAATAAATTAACACATTGTTTGAAATGGCAAAGTTTGATAATTTTTTTTAATTAAAATTAAAAATATTATTTATTGAAAAAAATATGCACAATTTTAAAATTTTTAGTAATCAATATAATCATTTTGGTAATAGGTGCAAAATCAACAACTTGTTTGCTTGATATTATGAATTTAGTTTAAATTTGGTGATTAGAGAAAATTTTGAATTTTTCTGTGTACAGAATACTTTAACGTTATCGACGGACAATATTAAATGCAACCGAAAATCCGTACTAACGTGCAGTTAGTTGTTTGAATAACTGCTAGAATCAGTGAAAAATTAATTTGCTTGGAATTTGAAATGTTTATTTATAAAAGAATTACTGCCCGAAATATTTCTTAAATAAATTATAGCCCGTTACTGTAATAATATTGTGAGTGTAGGATTGTATGCCTTATCTTACAGAACTAGAGGAAGACAGTAATTTTTAAAAGCAGAAAGGAAGCGGTTCGGATGCAATAATGTGTTTATTGCTTCCAAATTTAAATTCTGAAAAATTTCTGGGAGTTGATTACTGCAACTAACTAACTTTTTTTAATTTTGTAATTTGTACCCCTTTGCTTTTCAACCCCTTAATGAGGTTTTCACAAAAGTTGTTGGTATGCATATTCATACTTTTTATTTTATATTTTTGAGCATATTTTTTTATTAGTTTTTAAAATTTTTTGTCTAAATATATAAATCTAGTGTACATTTTTTTAAATAAACCGGGGACCGCAAATAACAGTTATTTTGAAATTTTAACACAAAAAAACCATAAAGAAATATATGCTGGCAAACTGATTAAAGTATACCATATTGATCCTTATGAACTTTTCTACGATAAAATATTATGATTTTTAAAGTTTTGATTTTTATTTTTTCGATCAAAAATTACAGTTATTTCTTTATATATATTTTTTGGACAAAAGTAACAGTTATTTTTTGATTTTTATTTTGTTTAACAAAATTAACATTTATGTCTGGATTATTATTTTTTCGATCAAAAATAACAGTTATTTTATGATTTTTATTTTTTTTGATCAAAAATAACAATTATTTTTTGATTTTTACTTTTTCGAGCAAAAATAAAAGTTATTCTTTAAAGAAATGTAGGTGTTATAATTATTGAGTTGTTTTTAAATATTTATTTAAATGTTTGATCGTCATTGGGATATCTTATGCGCATTAAAATAAATATTTAAAGTCAGCTAAATAATTATAACACGTTCATTTCTGTAAAGAATAACTTTTATTTTTGCTCGAAAAAATAAAAATTATAAAAGAACTGTTATTTTTGATCGAAAAAATAAAAATCAAAAAATAACGGTTATTATTGTTCAATAAAATAAAAATCATAAAATAACTGCTATTTTTGATCGAAAAATTAAAAATAAAAAAATAAGTGTTATTTTGTTCAAAAAAATAACTGGGTTTTTTGTTCAAAAAAATAATAACTGTTATCATCTGACCATATGACGTCCTACACGTAACCACTAGTTGTATTAAAAAAATAATTTGCTTTTGCAAAACGCTTGGCAAGATCAAACATCATTTAACAATTTCTTAATTATATTATACAATTATCTTCTTACCAATAATGTTTAGTAAATCAATAGAAATAAATAAAAGTAAAGCTAAAGTTTGATCAATTTACTGGTCACTTTTTATTTTTTCGTCAAATATTTGTTAGGTGTGTCTCCAAGAAAATTTCTCTACAAAATTGTTTAACTCAATGACATATGTATTAAAAGTGCTTAAATTTATTTATATTAAATCACCTCTTTTACTCTTTAATAATCTTATTTATAATGTTAGTAATGTCAAGATTAAATTATTTACGTTTTAATAAATTTCGTTGTTAAATCTTGACATTGAACTGGTGGCGTAAAGTCAGCAGCGAAAAGGCAGACATACTGGCAAATATAAGACAAAACAAAAAACTATTTTTACACGCTCTTTCATTCATGTTTGCACCTAAATAAAGCAGATAGACAGACACATACACGTACACGTAACCGCATACACTTAATTGAAATTTCAACATATACCTAAATATTCATAAAATGGGATCTGTTTGTAGGGGAACAAATAAAAAATGATATTGTAAATTTTGAATAAAAGTTGGTGGGGTATCAAAAAGCTTTTTCGAAGATAAATATTTTATACTTGGTGAATTTTTTGATGTGCTGCATTATTTTTAAGACTTTTTTTTGATCTGTCCTTATATCTAAATGAATAGATATCTAAGGTCCATATAAAATATTTCAGGCTTAAAAAAGATTTATAAAGCGATCTTTTTTTATGAAAATTTGTTTAATAAAGATTTTATTAAACTGAATTACTTTTTATGAATAAGGGGTTAGAATTCTTGTTTACCAGGCTTTAATTATAGATATATTCAACAGTGATTATGTTTTACATGAGCGCCTGCCGTATTGCCTAATCTCATGGTGGATCTAAACCAACTTCCCATGTGTGCTAGGATATACCTCAAGAAAAAATACACTCGGCCTGGAACTATCTAACCCTACATAAATGCAGCAGCTTCTGTTGAATAGCAACAGCACCTAGAGAAACTTTACATGCCGAACTTTCCTACAAGGGTGAAAAATCAGCCTACCATGTCGAAGTCTCTCTTTCCGCCACTACGTGATCCCCATGAGTATGCCTTCAAAGAAAAGCAAATCAGCTGCAAATACAATCATCCTGGAAGGCAGGAAGCATTTCCCGCGATATGCATACTATCGGAGGTCTTAGCCCGGTCAGACCTGTGTTTCCTCAGCGTGGTCTCCTGACTCCTGTAGCACAAGAGTTACTTAAGTACTTTGGTGAAATTCGCACTCAAGAAACCCGAAAACTTCATGAGCACTGTCATTCGGGTGTTTAACGCATCTCAGGTTGGGTTTGCCTGGGAAGATTTAACACCACAAGATGAAATATCCTTTAGATTATCATAACACCCTCCGGGGGAAGAGATAAATACAATAGTGGTTGAGATATGAGTGTCAAAATTTGAGCGTTAAAAACATTCGAAGCTTTCTCTCATTCTTATGCAGCGGTTTACGCTAACGAATCTTATTAAAAACACATATTATAATATAATAAAAATAATTAGATTATGTTTTTTAATTATATTTATTATCGTTCGCGTTGTAATGTTTCCTTTAAAATGACCAATGGAATAAATGCAACTTCTTTCTAAAATTAAAAGTTTTAAAAGGTTTTTGGAATTGCTCTACTTGAAAAAGAAATTGCATTTAAGTATTTCATTCTAAGTAGAGAAATTATCCAAAGTTCACAAAGGAGAAGGATTCCATGTAACCATACCAAAAGATAGTTTTTTTTTTTTACAAATTATCCCAAATCTGTTTAAGAAAGCTAAAAGCGAATATGAAATAGACACTAGTGTCTTTACTATTTTAAGAGAAGAGTACGACGATATGGTCTTAGAAGTTGCACAATCAAAATTAATCAAAGGAATCGCTTATTTAATTAAGGAAGTTTTAAAAATGGGTGACCACATACGTCAGTGCACAAAAAGGTCGTGTCAGTGTTCGAACACAACAAGGGGAAACATAATCACTAGATACACAACACCCACTGTTAATTATGTTAGTTAACATTTTTCTTTAGGGCATGGAATAAGTCCAATTCATTCGACTTTCTAACACAGTAATGCCTCCGTATGCGAAATGGTAAATTCAGCTTTTCTGAACATTTCATCAAGATAACGATCCACTAACATACGCCGAGGATCGTAACAGCTTGAATGCAGAAAAACAAGATAAATATATTGGTGTGACCTTACCAATCTGACGACCTTAACCCGATTGAAAACATGTGGATAATAGCGAAACGTTATATTCGGAACCAGTGCTTCCGAAATCAAGATCAACATTTCGTTAAATGTTCATGTACTACATGAATCTTCCAATGCGGGCACCAATGACCAACGCATTGGCCATATTTTTTCTAAGCTAGAGAGCCGCCAAAAATACAGCCAACTGATTAAAATTTCCAATATTTAATTTTATCTTAATTTTTTTGAATTGTATAATTAAATTTTCTACTGGAATAATCGAATTACTGGGGTTGCTGGGCGAACTGTCAGCAAGGGCGGCTGATAAGGGTCTAGGAGTCAATCGGGAGAAGACAGAGTTAGTTCTTTTTACAAGGAGGTACAAGTTGGAGAATTTTAGGATGCCGGTACTAGAAGGAGTAAAGCTTAGGCTCTCTGATATTGCTAAGTATTAATGAGTTTTCTGGACAGTTAGCTGTCCTGCAAGACAAATACTCAGGAGAGACTAAAGAGGGGCCTCAATGCTTACTATGCTAGCAGATCGTTGATAGGTAGGGCTGGGGACTCTGGCCGTCAGTGGTGGGATGGCTGTACACTTCGGTGGTTAGACCCATTCTTACGTATGGATTATGCGTTTGGTTGGGGGCTCAGAGGTGTGCTTCGATCGGCATGACAGGGCCATAAGAAGTACCCCTCAGGAGGCCTTGGATGTTATTCTACATCTTCTGCCTATGGAGCAGTATGTGCTGGGAATGGCAGTCAGGAGCATTCTAAGACTGAGGGAGTTAGATCTGTTGGGAAATTTCACTGCGGATCACTCGCGGATCGTGGGTGAAATGGGTGCTGGTGGCTATTACCTGGGCTCGACCGGCACCACGGATTATGTGGGCACTAGGGTCGATTTTGGGCATTTGCCATAGGTAATATTGATTTTATAGGGGATTTGCTATTTTCACTGATGGCTCGAAGATGAAAGGCACGTGGGCGGGAGTCTAAATTGAGGATTTGGACATCAGAAGGTCATATAGGCTTCCTGACGAATATAGTGTATTTCAGACGAAGGTTCTGGGGATTTTTAGGGCCATCGATTTGCCAGGGGTTCGGGGGACAGCCGCCTGGCTGTACAGATATATAGTGACCTCTTAGAGCCTTAATGTGCTGTTATGTGAATTCCAGGCTAGTGGATGATTGCAGGAGGGCTCTAGGGGAAATCTTAGGGGATTATGTTGCGAGGCTGTACTGGGTACGGGTCACTGCAACATCACCGTCAATGAAACAGCTGATGAATTGGCACGGATGGGCTCGAAAATGGTGGATCCTCACTGTCTGGAGGTGGTCAGGGCTCCAATTCGCCTCTACTTTGGGAGAATCAGGGATTGGGATGAGCGGGACTAATCGGAACTGGGGGAACCGCACGGACTGCAGGGTAGCGCGGGCGCTGTGGCGTATATTTAGGACAGTTTTCTGTTTAGTAGGGTTGTTTGCTTGTGTTGCCCGATTTTTGTCTTCCACTTCTTTCTCTATTCTTGTGCTTTTTCTCTTTATTTTCCCTATTCTTCTCTTACTAGAATTCTATCAATAAATAAGGCGTCACAATAACCCAACTTGGTCTCTAGGTGAAGGTGTGAAGTTTACTTCGCACCAGCCTTTCTACCTTACCTAACCTATAGAATTACTTCCTTAGTAAAAGTTTAAAAGTTTCTTGCGAGCTATTATTATCATTATGGTGGTACATTAGGGTGGTATGAAGAGAGATTTGGTGGATAAATACTAGAACAAGATACTTGAGGTCAATAGCCCCTAAAGGCAAACATTGGTCTTCTCGAGGCAAAAACATTGATATATCATACTTTAAGATTGGATTGTAAGTGCCTAAGACGGCATAGAAAAAAAAACCTTCTTGCAAAAATTCTTTATATTCTTTATATTAGAGGGTGTACGGGGAATCTTTTTTTAAGGAACGGTCTTATGTACATGGGTTGGCATTTATTTAAGTAATATTGAGCAGAAATAACTTTTAAGCATTCTCGTAACATAATTTTGTTTACGCGGGCCCATGATTACTCATATGTTCCAAATAGGGTACACTATGGAAAATATCTCCGTTAATATTGTGGTGTAAGATATTATATGGACGGACTAGGGACTAATTAATAGTTGCAAATGTTTTAAACAGTTGAAAATTGTCTGGAAAAAATTTATTTTTAATAAAACCCGAAATCGAGCATATTCTAGAAAACGAGATTAAGTGTTATTGAAATCGAACGAGATTTGATTTCAATTATTTATAAAATGATAAGTGCCACTCAAAGTATTAAATATATAAAAATGAATATTTTCAGAACCTTCGTTAAAGGCTCGTTTTCAAAATTTGTTCGATTTTAAATCCACTTCACTTCGATTTCGATTTCTAGAACATGCCCGAATTTTCCTTAATTAACATTAAAAAATATTTATACGAAAACTTCATTTAGTAAAGATATCGAAATCCATTATTTTTATAAGAGCATATTTTTGGTTGCAAAAGTTTTGGCCAGCACTGTATTCGTTTAATATATATTTTTGAGTTGTTACAATATTCGATTATTTAATGTTAAATAGCGTCTTGACAGCATATTGTGTAATAAATAATTGGGGGATTCACAAGGCGTGCTAACAAGTCATATCGTCATAAATAATATTTTGCAATTATTTAAAAAACTATTATTGTGTTTCAAACAAAATAAAAATTTAAATGTTATGTTCATTGATTCGTCATAACTGTACAGTAGAAATCTAAATTGTAAGCGGTTGCCCACAGCTTATACCTTTGTGAATCCCCTTTACAACTTATACCTTGTGAATCCCCTTGATATGTATATACATATCGTTACCTAAAACTAAAAAGCCGTAACCAACCAAAAATTCAAAATCGACTTTTTCAGTGATGTATTGCATCAAAAAAATGTCCACAAATTCAATAGCATATTTCCGATATGCGAAAGAATTCTTTCTTTCGAACAAATACAAATTATAACAACTTTGTTTTTTTTTAAATGTAATTGTACGAACTAAAGAATTCTTTCGCACATCGGAAATAGGCAGTAAGAATCTTTCTACCAAAATTAGCGATTTTATTAACAAAAAACAAACGTCCCTATCTACAAAAGATTATATGATAAACGCTTAGAGTGGGTTTTTAACATCGAGCTTAATCTTAGCACCAAACTATAATTAATTAATCTGAGAATACATTTTATTGAGTACTAATTGTGGCTTAAACCTCGCAGCATTGCCAACTGAATAACAAAAAATGGCAACAATATATTTTAAAATGGCATCTTTTTATCAATGCACTTTGTATTTTATACAGAAAAATAAGAAATTCCGCCCTTTTAATTCTTATAACGCTCGTAAAACAGCTCTGAGTGGGGAAGCAGCTCGCGCTCGTTGTCATTATTTCTTAAGGACAATCAGTTCGTTCTTGTTTGTCTATTTTTCGTGCGTTTTGCGTTGTCACCTCGCATTGGTTAATGGCTTGGCGTCGTATAACTGTACCGAGTTACAGTTTTTTGCGGTTGTCAGCATTGACTTTGTGCAATCGTTCGAAACCTCAATTTTTTAACGTGTTTGTCTGGTGGAGAACGATTTATAAGTCAACGTGACTGGTGGAGTACCATACAAAACTCAGACGATTACTGGTGGAGACCAAAAATACCCTGGAGTGGATTCTGAAAGCTCTTGCCTTCCTAAATTTCCTGACGAGCTGGCCTAAGCAAACAGAGAAATGCGCATAGAAACTAGCTTTCCCACAACAATAAATTTCAGTGTTTTCATTCATAAATTGGGATTATTAGCACATCATTAATAAATGAATTAATTAATCCTAAATTAAGGTTTAGGTCAAACGAGGACTTGTGGTTGAGGTTCCAAAAATTCGTGGGATACCCTGGAAATATGAATTAAATAGTCGGCCAAAAGGTTTAGTTTTAAGAAAAATCAAAAAAAAAAAAAAATTTTAATTCTTATAAAAAGAAATTTACTTCTTATAATTGTTTTATTAAGGTTTTCGTATGTTTCAGAATAACTAAAGTCTTCATCTTCACTAGAATAATCCATTTTTCGTTTATATATATGTATTATTTCTTTGTAGTTTAACAGCTGCTTCTGTTATACATGTATGTATATGTATTGACATTTGTTGATTAAGTTTAAACGACCAACATTGGCCGCTCAAACTGGCAAATAAAAGTAATTAATCCTCATCTTTAAAACTAAAAACATAGATAAAAGATTACTAAATCTCTGATCTCCATGTTAAAAACCCACCCTAAAAGATCTAACTAACAGTTTACATTATATGCAACATTGTCAATTCTCAAAACAACTAGTAGGTTTTGCAAGAAAATTAAAAGAAAAATAAGGCCCCTATTACGGTTTACAACGTAACTCAGTAGAGTTGTAATTAAAACAACTGTATGTGACGAGTTGTAATTTTTTAATATTTTTGTTCGCCGCAATATAGCAAAGTTGTAAACCATTATACAAAAATTGAGACAACTCAGTTGAGTTGTGAACCGTAATAGAGGCCTAAATTTTAAGCAGTTTCTAGACAAAATATATAAAAAATATGTCTTGCCAACCCTGTAATAGCGCTATTTGTTATTTGACGAGAACAAAACTCAAGTTATAAAAAAGTGGAATCCCCAGTTTTGAACACATGAACAAATTTTTCTTCATCATTATAGCAAATTTTTTAATGTTATATTTCGACATTTAATTTTTTTTTAGCCGATTTAGCGATTTCAAGTAAATTTTATGGTTTGTTTCCAATTTTACAATTCTTCGCGAATTTAAGCCATGTTCGCTGTTCGATTTTTTCCTTTAAGTTCTATCATTCTTTAGAGCTTTGACGATTTTTAATACTTTTAATAAATTTTTTGGCTTGCTTGATATATATAAAATTTTCACGATTTTTCGTTTTTTTTGCAAACTTTTTTATGTTGTTTTCCGAAAATTTTTAACCGATTTAGCGACTTCAAATAAATTTTAGGGTTTGTTTCGAATATTGCAATTTTTTGTTGCTCTTTGAGGCAATCGTCGCCGTTATAAAAAACCCGATTTAAAACCGAAGTTACCAATTTTACATGGACCCCTGTCGACCCATAAGTATGGGTGATTGTTTTAGAAAAAAAAACATGCTACCCTTTTACAGAGAAAAACAAAAAAGAAACGAACACCAAATTTAATTTTTTAAATCAAATGTCACATTTTCTGTAGAAAAGAAAACACCATAAGGCAATTTATCAATTAAAATAGTTTTTTGCTTCTCCTGTAAAATTTTCAAAATGTTAAAAAGGCCTTTTGCATTTAGGTTACGATATAAATAAATACATATGTATGTATGTACATATGTACATTTGTATGGCTACTATGTACATATGTACATATATAAAACGTGAAATTCTTAGTAGCTGGGAAAATAACAAGTGTTAACAAGAGCACCAACTGCGTATTTCTCGTTATCAAGTAAATTATTTCTATTGTACAACTATATTTAAAATAAAAACAAATTTGAAAGTTTTTACTTTAAAAATATAATTCTTTTCACATCGTGAAATAAACAGTAAAAAAGTAAAATCAATTTTACAGAGGAAGTTATTAAATTTTTTATTACTTTAACGTTTTCACAACAAATTAAAGCAAACGAATTTAATTGTTATAAATTCAGTGTTTCCTATACTTAGGAGATTATAGACCATAGGCTTAAAAGAGTGAATTCCTAAATTCCCTTTACTAATTACGATTAAATATTGCACAGTTACTTATTCAGAAAATCAATTTGTTTAGAATAAGCCAATAATTGTTAAATTATTTCAGCTTTCCTTTTAGAAGAATTAGTGCCCAGATAAATTCATTCCAATTGAATTTTTATTAACTTTGAATGATTTAAATTTGTATCAATTCATTGAATCTTTTACAAATTCAACTTTAAAAATGTTTCCCTTTGGAATATAAAATTCTTTAAGAATGCTTTACTTTTTGTACCCTCACCACAATCGTGGAGAGGGTATTATGGGCTTGTGCTGATGTTTGTAACACCTCAAAATATTGTTTCTTGACCCACCTTTAACAAATTTTTCGCCGCACCAAGTAAACTGATAATGTTATAACGAAATAAGATTTTAAGCAACATACAAAAAAAAAAAAAAAACATTGCAACAAAAAAAAAAGAATATGAGTGCTGGTGATTATAATCACCGGTCGGCTAAGTATTTATACTTTAAATCACTTTTTAAGTCGATCTAAAGGTGTCCGTCCGTCCGGCTGGCTGTCCATGTGCGCAAAGTACAGGTATTAGTTTTGGAGATAATTTGATGAAATTTGGTACATGGGTTCTACTTGTCACAAGGACCGATCCAATTAAAAATGGAGATCGTCCACAATTTCACATATTAGCTTATTTCCGGAAAAGAGTTTGTGTGCCCATAAACCATCTTATTATGCTCGAATTTAGATTACATTTGGTCCGAACTTATTTTATGGCAATATAAATCTTACCAAATTTACTTGGAATCGGTCTTTATTTGACCATAGCTTCCACACAGGTACTACTCCTGCAAATCGTTTTTAATGCCATTCATAAAATTATTTTAAGTTTAACAAAGGTTTACAAATGAAGTTTTCTATGAAATTTAATTTTCCTTAATAAACGTTTGGTAAATTTATTATTCGTTAATGAATTCGGGGGAATAACTTTTACGATAGCTACTGTGTCATGGCAAAGCGTTGTGCTTGGAGGTCCTAAATTAACCAAAGGGCCCTTAGCTGACTTAGGGCTTTTTGAAATCAAAATATGCTAACTCTCAAAAAATGTTTGTTTTTTGATCTACTAAAAAATGCTGTCTCCAAAAAAAAAAAAAAAAAAAAAAAAACTAGTGCAAAATATTAGATTATTTTCATATGTATAATTAGTAAGAATATTTAATCCATCTTATGAAGGCACATTGTTTATTTTCATAAAAATGTGCATAGTGACATGTATTATCATGTTTACGATGGTTGATTTTATGATACTATGGATTATACGGTCTAATGACAGTTCTTTATTTTGCTTTTGTTTTTGTAAAAACATTTCTAATCCGGTGAAAAAATGTCAATGTCAGTGGACAAACACACTTGTAAGAAATATTTACATACATCTATACACATTAAGGTGGTCTTTTTTATTTCCAATTTTCGAAAAACGAAGGGCAGTTTTGTGTGAGGTTACGATAAAAAAATATTTGACAATAATTTGAGCTGGATCGGTTAGAAATTGGCCTGGTGCACGAGCTTTCAGGTTCGTAAGAACGAAACTGTGGAAAAATGTAGCAAAAAAGCTCGTTACTACTCACGAGTTGCCTCTACTGAGATAAAATGTATAAGAAAGCCCCACTATTTTTGTATTCCCAATATTTCCCTAGAACAAACTTACCCTCTATCTTCAGCCCTTTAGGTCTTTTCATGAAAATTTAATTGATTATTACTTGACCGAGAAATTCGAGCACACACCTAAAATATTTTTGAAATTGATTTCTGCAATATAATTTTTTTATTCCAACAACTAAAAATGATGAGATATGAGAATAGGTTGTTTTGAATTTCGTTAACCTGCCCTAAGGTGATGGCAAAAACGGACAACATTTGTGGGGCGTTTTTCAAATTAAAAAAAATTTCTGCAACAAAATAAAAAAAATATTTAAATGTGCACTCCACGAACTTGTTTAAAACATCCCCCGGTACATTTATTTGTGGTAACGATTGGATTTTTACGGATTTCGAGGCAAATGTTTTTTTGCACAAAATTTACCTTTAGTAAGTTCATATATTTTTTAAAAGTTAAAATCAGTGTTATTAAAAGTTCTATGATACGAGCTACAAGGACTATGTTCTGAAAACTTGGTCAAAATCGAACGACGCCAAATGGCAAGGTCAAAGGTTATTTTTTTGGAAAGGTTGAATATTTCCTGAAATGATAACGAAGTAAATATCGCGGGATATATCCATATTTTGATAAAAGTTGACTAAACAATTTCCTCTAATTGGTAGTTAATATTTCAAAAGAAACAAATCGAAATTAACCCTTTATGTACTTGAGGGTAAAAATTACCCAATACTTTTTAACGTTTAAAATGAATTTCAGTCATGTATGGGCATACAAAAGGAAAAATTTGTAATTATAAATAGAAAAAATTACAGACATTCTGCTTGTTCTCTATTTTTTTTTTTTTTGGATTTTGTTAGGGAAAATTTTTAAAAATTTGAGATTGGAGATTTGCAAAACATCCCAGAAAATTTTTCCATATTTGACATCACCTTAAAAGAGGTTAACAGGTTATCTCACAATTTTGAGCCTGTTGAATAAAAAAATTATATTCCAGAAATCAATTTAAAAGATTGTCGATCAAGTAATTGAGTTTTTTTGTATAGGGACCCCCTGAAGGGTTGGAGATAGAGGGTATTTCTGTTCTAGAAAAATATTGGTGATACAAAATAAATTTTAGCACCGCAGGGGCGATTCCTGAGTAGCTACGAGCTTTTTTCTATCCATTTTCCCCCAATTTCATTCTTACGAACATTTTTTGCCGATCGATCTCAAATTATCCTAACCTTACATAAAATTGCCCTTCGTTTTTGCAAAACATGTTTTAAATGTTTTTCATGCATTGAGGGTCCACCTTAATAAACATACATACATCTATCAATACAAATGTACCCAGCGGAAAAAAGAAATGTAAACAGGCCTTCTAAAAGTCTTTTATTTAGAGTTTTTATTCCCACATTTTTTGGATTCTTGGGAAAGCGGGAAATAAAAATTAAAATCCCGGGATCCTGGGATTTCCGCCCAATTTCTTTTATTTATTTAATTTACCTATTTTTATTGACTAGTATGCATAACATAATTGAATCTAATATCTATTATATGACAAACTCGAAAAAATTAAGACTAAAGCTAGTTTAAGATATATTTAAGTGACTTGTTTTGAGATATATTTAAGTGATTAGTTTTGATGCCAATATGATTATAGAAAACATAACACTATTAACAAATTCAGAGCTCATTTGCATAATCAGAATGAAAATATTGAAGTCTAAGGGGAATGCCAGTTCTGGAAGGACGAATAGGAACAATGTTAAGTTTTACATAAAGAAGTATGAATTCTGAAATAATTTCATCGTTTAACACATTGAGCATTAAGGAGAAATTAAATTTACCATATTTAATTACAAATTTTTTTTTACAGTTGTATACCCTCAATCAGCAGTGGTATATGAATTTATACTAAATTTGTCATTCCATGTGAATCTTTTTTTAATATTCTTCTAAGATCCCATAAAGTATATATATTCTGGTTTCTTGAGTAATTCCTAGTCGACTTCGCCATATCCGTCTGTTGAAAACACGCTTACTTTCGAAAAACTCAGAAGATAAGAGCAATGTTGGTGTCAAATTGCTTCTTGTTATTCTAAACAGTTTGGGATTCAAATCCTGCAAAATCTGATCAGTAGGATCAGAGTTATAGTTCAAAATGTAAAACCACTACTCTAAAAAATTTACAATTTTGTAACAAAAACTAACATAAAAAGGTGGCATCATGCACGGCACGATGCATATATTCTAACTTTCAGTGGAGGGTATCAAAGATTCGGCACAGCCGAATATAGCACTGTAACATTTTTTTAATGCAGTACTTTTTAAATGGTTAAATATATCAAGAAAATAATTCTGTAAACATTTCAAAGCGATATTTGCATCGCCAATTACGTAGAATTTTTGTTTTCGAAAATATTACAACATTTTTGGAAATTTTTTATGCCGAAAAATTTTTGAGTCGCAGTCGCGAGTTTTTGGGGTTACTACGACTCCGACTCCACAGCCCTGATTATAACTTGCAGATAGTTAAAGGTAGGATTTTGTCGCATGAATAAAAAGTTTTTCACTATTACAAATTTGTTTTAAACTAAAGTGAGCAATACGTTAATAATGAACTTGCATCCTATCGGGTAGGGTTAACGTAAGTTGAAACAATAAATAACTTGTTATAGGTAGGTAGGTAGGTAGGTAGAAAGGCTGGTGTGAAGTCTCCTTCACACCCTCACCCAGAGACCAATACGGTCCATTGTGATGCCTTGTTTATATTTAAGAAGCTGAAAAAAGAAGGTGAAGAGAAACAGCAAAAGAATCAGAAAAGATAAGAACAGATAAGAATAGATGAGAAAAGGAAGTTCTGACCAAACCCGAGAGAAAAGCCTCACTCAACACAACACCAATCCGCCCTATGTGCGGCTAGCTCCCAGTCTCCTGCTGCGCAGCCAGGCCATCCCCATTACGAATCCTATCAGACTCTCGAGCCCACAGCCCGGGACGTCCCCTAATTCGCCTAGGAATCTGTTGCCCAGCCACCTCAGCCTGCTGCCCTGTAGCCTGGGACAGCGGCACAAAATGTGCTCAACCGTCTCCAGCTCCTCCGGGTCCTCACACAACCCGCACATATCCGACACGTCGGATCCTAACCTCATCGCCATCCTGCCTATCATGCAATGACCCGTGATGATTCCTATTATGGTCCTCACGCAGACCCTGCTTCTGCCCAGCAACAACTCCGAGTCGGACTTCCTGAGCACCGGCCACATCGTCCGTGATACCCGGCAGTCCGTTCGGTTCCCCCAGGCCCTATTGGTCGCGCCCAGAATCCATTCCCTAATCTTCCCAAAGTAGAATCCTATTGGAGGCCTAATTGCCTCTATGTGATTAGGATCCTCCATCTCTGAGCCCTGTCTCGCCAACTCATCAGCAATCTCGTTGCCGCTTATGTTGCAGTGACCAGGCACCCAGCACAATCTCAACATATACTCTCCTAAGGCTCCCTCCAGAGCCCTCCTGCAACCGTCAACTAGCTTGGATTTCACGTAACAGCCCCTTACGGCCATAAGGGCCGCCTGGCTGTCGACATATATAGTGACCTCCGAGCCCCTATCAATGTTGTCCCTCATCAGTTCCACGGCCCTCAAGACCCCCAGAACTTCCGCCTGAAAAACACTGCAGTCGTCCGGAAGCCTATATGACATTCTGATATCCAGATCCTCAATGTAGACCCCCGCACCCGTGCCTCTCATCTTCGAGCCGTCAGTGAAAATAGCAAATCCATTAAATAATCTGCTCCTACCTGACCATCTCTCCCTAGAAGGCGTTACCACCTCCGGCAACCGTCCGAAATCCACCCTGGTGCCCACGAAATCCGTGGAGCCGGGTGATCCCAGGCAGTAACCTCCAGCTTCGATCTCACTCAAGATCCGTGAGTGACCCTGCGTGAAATCCCTAATCAATCCTAGTTCCCTCAGTCTAAGAATGCTTCTGGCTGCCATTCCCATAACATACTGCTCAATGGGCAGAAGATGTAGAATGACATCCAGTGCCGCTTGAGGTGTACTTCTCATGGCACCTGTCATGCCGATTGAAGCACACCTCTGAGCCTTAGACAGAAGGTTCCTTCGACAAGCCACTCTCAATGACTCCCACCAAACACAGCATCCATATGTAAGAATGGGTCTAACCACCGAAGTGTACAGCCATCCCACTACTGACGGCCGGAGTCCCCAACTCTTACCTATCGATGATCTGCAAGCATAGTAGGCATTGAGGCCTCTCTTAAGTCTCTCCTGAGTATTCCTTCCCCACGACAGCTTGCTGTCCAGAAAAACTCCTAGATACTTAGCGCTATCAGATAGTCTAAGCTCTACTCCTCCTAGTACCGGCAGCCTAAAATTCTCTACCCTGTACCTCCTAGTAAAAAGAACCAACTCGGTCTTCTCCGGATTGACTCCCAAACCCTTATCACTCGCCCATGCTGACAGTTCGCCCAGCGCCCCTTGCATGACTTCGCTTATTGTCGGCAGAAACTTGCCCGATACCAATATCACTACATCATCCGCGTAGGCCACAACTTTCCGACCCAATCTGTCAAAAAGTCCCAGAACGACGTTGACAGCTAAGAGCCATAATAAGGGAGAGAGAACTCCCCCCTGTGGGGTTCCCCTAGTCACCAGTTTCTTTAAGCGCTCGTTTCCCCAGTCCGAGTGAATAACTCTGCTGCTGAGCATCAGAGTTATCCATTCGACCAGGAACAGAGGAACGCCTAGATCCACCAATGCCTGCCTGATAGCCTCTATCTTCAAATTATTAAAAGCGCCCTCTATATCCAGGAATGCCGCCAAGGTGTATTCCTTGTTTCGCAATCCCCGCTCTACATAACCCACCACATCATGAAGCGCACTCTCAACAGATCTACCCTTAAGATAGGCGTGTTGAGCGCCGCTGATGATGCCGGCGTCAATCTTCGTCCTCAGATGTAGATCAATCAGTCTTTCCAACGTCTTCAAAAGAAAAGACGATAAGCTGATTGGTCTAAAATCCTTGGGTTTAGAGTGACCGGTTCTTCCCGCCTTGGGTATGAAAACCACCCTGACCTCCCTCCACCCTTTAGGAATGTACCCGTTCAGCACACAGACCCTAAACAGTTCCACCAACAGCAGGAGTGATGATCTCCCGATATTCTGTAACATCGCCGGAAAGATACCGTCTGGTCCTGCCGATTTGTAAGACCCAAAGGTATTGACCGCCCATGTTACTTTTTCCAAGGTGATCATGTCCCCCACCGTCTCCCTCTCCTCACCGCCCGATTCTGACCCAGAGAAGGGGTTACCACATTCAATCTGTTCCCCCGTCCCAGGATCCACACATCCCGGAAAGTGAGTTTCCATTAGCAGACATAGAGATTCAGAGCTAGATTCCGTCCATGAGTTGTCCGGTCTCTGAATAAATCCAGGGACTACAGGGTCCTTGGATAAAATTCTCCTGAACCTGGACATCTCATTTACAGATTCCACTGACTCGCTAAACTTGACCCACGAGTCCCTTTTCGCCCTCCTAATGTCTCCTTTATATCTATTGTAACTCAATCTGAAGATACTCCAATCTTCTTCCCTACGCGTATACTTCGCTCTATTAAACAACCTTCTGACAGTGGACCTTTGAGTCCTCAACTCGTCTGTCCACCATCTTGGTTGTGTGCGCTTGCCCGGAAAGTTCAAAGGACAGGAACGCTCATAACTACTAGTCAGTACCCCCGTAAAGGTGCCCACCAGTTGCTCTACACCGGTCGAAGTCGACCCCCAGTCGCGTGTAACTCTAAGGTTACTTTGCACCAATCTCGAAAAGTAATCCCAATCCGTCCTTCTCGGATTCCTATACGGACACCTTTTCGACCTCTCAAACATTAGATTAAAGGACAGGCGACTATGGTCAGAGAAGGAAAACCCCAGGTCCACCCTCCAATCCTCCACTAATTCCCTACAGTTCGTCAATGTCATGTCTATCACTGCCTCTCTATCCCTAGTTCTGAACGTAGGTGTATTCCCTCTGTTACAGATATAAAGATTGCTGGCAATAATAAAATCAAACATAGACTCACCTCTTTTGTTGATGTCGGCACTTCCCCATTGGGTATGGTGTGCATTGGCGTCACACCCTAGTACCAGTCTCGAGCCAGTTCTGCCTGAGTACTCCACCAACTCTCGCACTTTTTCACCAGGTGGATCGGTAGCCTCGTACGGCAAGTATACCGATGCCAATGCCAGGACCCTTCTGTCCTTGGCTTCTCCTGTCACAACCGTGAGGTCTCCATTACTATAAGAATGAGAAAACATAAATTTAAACTCAGTTCTCGCCAAGATACAAGTTCGTACCTTCTCATCTGTGTGGGGTACGAACAATGTATACCCCGTGACCCCTAATCCAACTACCCGGTTTTTATTAATCCAGGGCTCTTGGATTAAGGCCACGTCCACGTTGTTGTCGATGAGGTGGGTTACTAATTCGGTTGAGGCTGCTTCACAGTGGTGCAGGTTTATCTGCACCACTTTCAACCTCTTAGGGTCTATCATTTTTAGGAAACCTAAATTTGATAGACCCTAACCCGAATATTGCAACCCCTCCTATCGAATCAAGCTTTTTAAGAGACTCCCGGTCCACTGCGAACCTGAAGTCTCTTCCCTGGTTCTCTTTACAACCCAGTGAAGCTACCAACTTCCACTGGCTTGTATTGAGCCCCTTGTTCTGGTTGGCCAGTACCCCCAGTATGACCTCCACCGGTTTTATAGGTGGAGGTATCCATACCGTGACTACCGGCCTTAATGGCAACTCAGACGCTAGTATAACATCCAGACTAGCTTCAGGACAGGAGCTGCCACACTTACCAATTGCAGCCTTTAAAAACTCAAAGGTTTTCTGATTGCCGCAACTGACAGTTTTGACACCTCTTGTCCAGTCAGCCCCTTTGAACGATACTTCGTCCGGCCTTCCTTTGGCACTAAAGATTTCGTCGAGTAGTTTGTTCTCTAGCACCTGCCATCTCTCGACACTGATCCTTCCATCGGGATCCTTACGATCAATGACAGCCGCTAGAATACCGTCCTTACTCGACGACTCCTTTAGTTTCTTTGAAGTGGATGGTTGGTCCTTTCTGGAGTCAGTCCTCTTATTGATCTCCTTATGGGGATCTTTAAGAGAACTGACCACAGTCTGACCAGTCCTCTTAGCCGCAGGGGATTCCTGGTCATCACCAGACCTCACTCGCTTAACTACCCCCTTTTTGGGGCCCTTAGCAGAGCTCAGTCGGTGATCACCCGATTTCCCTGCAGATGTTGACTGGTCTGTCCCAGCAACCCTTCCTTTAGTGACTCCTTTTTGGGAGTGACTATCGGAAATTACCAAGACATTTCCAGCCCTCATCGCGCGACTAGTAGTGGGTAAAACGTTCTCAGGCCTAGCTCCCTTAACTGCGACCAATCTGTCACGATTAAGAGGGCCAGTCGTTGAACCTTTACCCTCCTTTTCCTTATCTTCTGCTTTATCCGAGGATTCAACAACAGGGGGTGCTGGGGATTTGCTGTCTTTACTGACAACATTTGTATCCACAGCAGCCCCTGTTGTGTATCCCGCAGGATAGGGAAGCCCTAGGATGGCACCGACAGAGCCGTGGATTCGTTCGAATCTAGCAACGTTCTTTCGGTGCTTCCTCAGCAGATGCCTATCCCGCCCATCGTGCAGTGAGGAGTCTTTCTTAGCTATCTTTTCCAGAAAGGCTAAGGAGGCTCTCACACCACTCTTGGCTTTATCGTAGCTCGTTCGGCTATCTGACGTGACCTGTTCTGTCGCATCTTGCCGAACAACGAGTTTTGATACACTCGCCAATCCACTCTCCAACCCGAGTGTGACTCCGGAAGTCGATGGCCCAGCCCTATGGCCCTCATCATGAGCCGAAATCAGAGTTATTTCGTGCTCATCATCAGAGCCCAGAGTTAGGTCACCGAGTCTTTCCGATGCCCCTGTACGAGACGGAGATCCGATTGGCGAGTCTATCCTGTCCGTCATGACTGTCAGTTCTGTCATTAACTGACTCTCCTGCAGCAGAATATCTCTGTGAATACCCAGCAAGTCGGAGTCCAAATCTGACCCCGAACCTGCTGAGCTGACAGAGACATTCCCTGCGCCAACTTCTTCATTTCTTTCTTTAAAATTTAAATTGTCCAGTTTTTGGTCCCACGAGTAAGCACGTAAACAAAGCGACCATCGCGCGCAGTGACGGCGTACGCGGACTAGGCTAGAATTACAACTGACCCTTGCCATCGGCGTCAGAGGGAAGCTGTTCACGACCAGTTTCTTTTACCACTAACTAGCCATTCAGGTCCTCGGCACTGCTATCAACCACCTTGACCTTAAAAGTGGGGGATGTAGGGAATCAAAGGGAGAAGTGGGTAGGATTATAGGTAAAGAGGATGGGATATGGGATGGATAACCCTTGGTCATGCTGGCTTTAAAGCTTATGCCTTCGAACTTGTTCCGGTTAGACTGTACCGAAACAAGTTCCAAGACATACACTACCGCCGGCATTTAAGCCACCACATCGCGGCAAGATAGTTATCCAGGTGGTGGAACTTGTTATAAGTCCGGCAAAATCCTACTTTTTACTAATGGCAAGTTGTAATAGTGACCCTTAATGATATTATTGTAAAATTTATTCCACTACAGTTTGCTAAGACAAGAAATAAAATTTCTTGAAAATATGTCTATAATTTACCAAAGGCCCTATATAAAGCCCATCCTCAAAAAAGCTTAATAAGCCTTAAACGGCAGCAAATTTTAATGCTGTGGTGAAATTTAGATGTATAAAACAACTAAAGACACAAGTACCACGTATATTTATTTAAGTTTTAAAAAAAGTTTTTCTCTAATATTTTCCGGGAATTGCGCAATTAATACCCGGGAAAGCGGGAAATGAAAACAATTGAAAATCCCTGAAATTCCCATAAGGCATGTCATTGGAGACCAAGGGTTTGCATTCTTGCATCTAGGCACTTCCGATGATTTTTGGAGCAGGATTTTGACTGTCCTTTTCCTAGAATGGACTTTGAATTTGATATTTAATAAAATACATTCTAAAGAACTCGTTTTTAGAAAAGGCCTGAAAAGTGGAAGCTCTTGAATTTTTTTCTTTTGATGAATAATGTTTGTATGTTCATTTATGTATGTATATAAAAATGTAACAAAATGTATTCTTATATACACAGTGTTTAAAAATCATTATGGTAAAGAATGCAGAAGAATTACAAAAAAGAAAAAAAAACAAATGTTATAATAATGTAAAGAGAACTATGTCACTGTTGAGTTGACTGTCAAGAAATGCTAATTTCAGTTGCAAAAATATTTCGTTAATATACATAGAAATAATAAGCAAAAATTATGGATTATTCCATTATTTTCTTTATAATCGGTATCAGTATAATTTTGATTAGATCAAAAAAAGTTTATAAATCGCTTTGTTTAAATTTCAAATTGAACAAACAAATAAAGGTGTATTTTCGTTTTGTTTTCTGATTAATAATAAAATAAGATTTTTTGTTTAGTTTTATCTAATGTTTTCACATTTTTGCCAACAGGTCAAATATAATGCCAAAGATCATGATCCCAAATCAAAACGTATTGATGGTTCCGGTCGTTGTTATCCCAACTGTGACTCTACTGTTTGGTTAAGATCTTGCACTAAAGAGATCATAGAACCCATTGAAGGGCATGTCATAGGTAAAATTCCTAATTGGATACATGGTTCTTTGTTGCGTAATGGTCCGGGAAATTGGCAGGTGGGTGATATGACTTTTCAGCATTTATTTGATTGTTCTGCTCTCTTGCATCGTTTTGCCATAAACAATGGTCGAGTTACCTATCAAAATCGTTTTGTTCAAACCGAAACATTGAAGAAAAATATGGCAGCTCAGAAAATTGTGGTAACAGAATTTGGTACTGCATCGGTACCCGATCCATGTCATTCGATATTTGATAAGTACGCTGGAATGTACACGCAAAGAAAAAATATTTTTTTTATTCTATTTAGAACATATTATTGTTTATTTAATCATATTATGGATAAATAAGTCCCTTCTAAGACAGCCATAACCATATAATGGTTGCCTCTGATCATGTTATGGATAACAATAACATTAGAATGTTAATCACAAATAATTGTGTGTTGTTCATCCATAACATATTGCTCTTACAATATGGGCTTAAAAGCAAAATGTTATTGTGAAGAAACAACCATACAATAGTTTTCTGTTAAAATAATAATGTTGTTGCAGGTAATACTACTATGGTTAAGGTTATCATAATAAGTTTAAAAAAATTCGAATAAAAAAAGATTTGTTAGCCGTGTTAGCCATATGAAAAAATATGTTTTCTTAGCGTGTAAAATTTAGTTTAATTTATGTTAATAATCAATTTTTATTTATGTAGGGTTTCCGCTATATTTCGACCCGATAGTGGTTCGGATAACTGTATGATTTCTATTTATCCGTTCGGCGATGAATTCTATACTTTTACAGAATCCCCAGTTATACACAGGTAAGTTCTGTTATGTCTACTAAATAGACCCGAAATGGACGAGAACTAAACCGGAACTGAATTAGACCTGAACTAGAATGAAATTTAAATTTAACCTGAACCGAATTAGGATTGAAACAGAATTACAACTGTAATAAAACTGAACTGGAACTTGATTGTGTCCACACACATTTAAAAAGATCTTTAATTTCATTCCTAAATTAAAATATACATTATTATGACTGATTGCCCTCGATTTATACGTGCGTTAATTAAGTTCCACAAGAATATTTCATTTTATAATTTAATCTTTAGAATAAATCCACGCACTTTAGCTACCGAAGGCCGTTTGGTTATCACCGACTTTGCAGGCGTTGTTAGTCACACTTCACATCCGCATGTTATGCCAAATGGCACTACCTATAATCTAGGTATGGCTACAACAAAATCTGGACCAGCATACAGTATTATATGTTTTCCTCATGGCGAAAATATGTTTGAAAATGCCTACGTTAAAGCTCATGTGCCTTGTCGTTGGAAACTACACCCGGGTTATATGCATACCTTTGGTATAACCGAAAACTATTTTGTTATTGTGGAACAACCTCTGTCTTTATCGTTGCCGGAATTCATTAGAGCACACATATGTAACCAAAATTTATCGGCCTGTCTAAAATGGTTTGAAGATAAACCGACTATATTTCATTTAGTCGATCGTGTTACGAATCAAGTAACTCATACTTTTGAATCGGAAGCATTTTTCTATTTGCACATAATCAATCAATACGAGGAGGACAATTGTGTGGTAATCGATATTTGTTGTTATAAAGACCCTGAAATGATCAACTGCATGTATTTGGAATCTATTATGAATATGCAGTCGAATCCTGATTATGCTTCTTTATTTCGTGGTCGTCCTTTAAGATTTGTTTTGCCCCTGTGCAGCACAACTAGCAATTGTAGTACTAAAGGTGCCAGCAAATCGAATCAACGACGTCGTTTATTAAAATCGTTTACTCTGTCTAGTATAAGTTCTCGTTTGCAGCCGCCCAAGATTAAACATTCTCAATCTCAAAATGAAGATATAACATTTATGACCACTAATTTAAAGGCTTCCACTAATGATTTGTATAACAACAATGAAACTGCAGATGAAAATATCAAATTAGAATCGCTGGTGAATTTGGTTACATTAGCGAATAGTAAGGCAGAAGCTTATGAAATGCCCGATCGTCAAATATTTATAAGACCTGAGTTGCTGTATGACTGGGGTTGTGAGACACCACGCATTAATTATGAGAATTATTTAGGTGAGTTTTAAAATATTTTCGATTGAAAACACAGTGTGAAAAATGGTACGGGTTCTGCTTACCTAGAAAAGTTATATCGGTCAAAAAAAAGTTTCACTTGGTCAGATCTAAGAATCGAGGTATCGTATAGGGGAATTTATATTTTTGTGTGCCTTTTAAATGCATTTAGACTATCAAACTGTCTGAATATAGCAAAGTTGTTGTTAAGTTACAAAAGCTACTGCTTTTCTGAAAAGGAAAGCGGTACTTTTGGGTTTCCTTAAGTGGGACCTTCAAAAATCAATATCTTGATTTATTTTTATATTGATTTTATATTGATTCCTAGACCCAACCAGCAAAACTTCGGGATACGCGTAACTTTATTTTGATCGATATACCTTTTCCCGTTAAGCCGAAACCCCGCCGACTTATGCTGTCGCACAGTGTTATATTTATATTTGTTAAGTTAATTTTTTACAAAACAATTCCCGAAGTTTTTGATTAATTAAATTGTCTTAAACAATTTTAATTGTATTTTCTTAGTTATTGGTATATTAACAATTTTCTATTTTGAATATTTAATACATACAGGCAAAAAGTATCAATACTTTTATGCCATAAGCTCAGACGTTGATGCTGACAATCCAGGAACGGTAAGTTTAATCATATCTTTACCTTCTTTTTATTGTTACAGATTTTACAAATAGCATTCCGATGAACATATCGACTCGATTATACTAGAATGAACCTTTGATACGCTTAACATTAAGAGCGCAAATGAAGGCGTAGAAGCAAAAGTGGCTATCTAGATTTTTATAGTTTCAATAATAAATAGTAAAAGACTATGCCCCTTATGCAAAAAAGTTAAAGTAAACATTAGTTAACCAACACACCCCTTATGCAAAAAAGTTAAAGTAAACATTAGTTAACCAACACAGTTTTTTTGCATAAGGGGGTATATCTTCATAGATATTTGCACTGGTAATGTGATGTTTGGTTATTTGGTACAAAACAATTAGAAGATGAAATGAAGCAAATTAGAATCCAAGACTTAGGAATAAATCCAAAATGTAAATTGAAGATTGTTGCATTGGCTTCCATCAAATAAGCCATACTACATTTGACGTGATCGGATATGAATAAAAATTGACTTTATTTTATCCTTTTTTGTTGGATTTTTTTCTTGTATGTATGAAAGGAGGCCATAATCACCACGACCCAGATGATCTTTTGTGCAGCTCATACATCCCACCATGTCTGGTCCAGCCTACGTAGAAAGCCTATTATCCTGCCTGGTGAAAGATTATAAACATCAATTGGGGTCATAATTTCCCCCCGAAAAATTTCTGCCTGGAAGCCCCTAAGGCGGGACTGCAGCAGTCAGCCGCATGGCCCTCATGGCCGGGCACCCAACACAACTTCAAGTCATTGTGTTTCCCTAACTCGTTCAGAGATGTAAAACAGTCCATGTAAAACACTCACCTCCAAAGAAGATTGTGCTCTAAGAACGGCTTGGCTTTCCGACATAATAAACAATCTCAAGGCCTGTGCCCTCCTCCTTAGGCATTCCCTTGCACAGATCTCCGCCTGAAAGATCGTAGGCTGTTTGCCCATTGGCAAGCCCCTTTGAAAACCCTGATCCATGATGCCCGCCCCAGTATCACCATTCGTCTGTTTCAACCGTCGGTGAACCAGACCTGGTCCGCGCACTCGCGCCACCAAGATTGGTCCACCCATTGGACCCTATCAGGTATAAGGACATTAAAATTCCAATTCGATACCAGACTAGGCAGCTTCTAAAGCCAGAGTGGGGTAGGTCCTCATGGCGCCCCTGATCGATACGCAGATCAGGCGATATACCTTATCGAGTATCTCTCTAGCTTTGACCTGTACAGTCTTCATCCACCACGCTGAGGCGGCATAGGTCAAGAAAGGTCTGATTATCTTTACAAAAGACCAGTAGATCATTCTAGGCATCAGTCCCATGTCTTCCCGAAGATTCTTTGGCAGGCATATAATGACCTTGTTGTCCTTTTGGGCAATTCATGTACTGATTTTCAGCATACAATTTGCTTAAAAATTAATGAAAATACAAAACAGCAGTGTTAATTCAATCGAACATAAGGAAGAAATACTTATTTAATAATTACGACTTAAATTTTTCAGTATGTAGAAAAATATCAAAAATAAAAAGTGTAATTTTTCGGAAAATGCAGCAAAATAATTAACATTTTAGTATGAGAGCATAACAAAAGCAGCACACATAACAAGAATTCAACAAATGCAACTGTATGGCATTTTATTAGATAAGGCCCTAATTGTGTAAAACGCAACCGCAACGCCAAAAATTATATTGAAAGCAAAAACAAATTCAAAAATATTTTATAATTTTGTTGTTGCTTTCTACAGAAATTCATAATGAATTTTAAACGCTGCATATCTTGTGGCGTTAAAAATTTTAAAACGCAATAAGAATTTCTGTAGAAAGCAACAACAAAATTATAAAATATTTTTGAATTTGTTTTTGCTTTCAATGTGATTTTTGGCGTTGCATTCATTGCGTTCCGTTTTACACAATTAGGGACTAACTTTCCCAACAAACACAGAGGTTTGATTTTAAATTGAAAAAGATTTTATATAAAAGGAAATTTTTTTCAAATTGAGAAATGCATTTATTTTCAACCTGCTTTCAAATTTCATTCTCAAATGTTTTTCAAATGTGGATTTTAATACAATGTGGAACATAAATTTAATACATTTTTAATTTAAATTCATGATTTATTTAAATAACCTGTCAGCTAAATATTCGGCACCCAAGCTAAAAAATGAAATAGTGTGCTTTCCGTCCTCTTGGAAAGATAAATTACTTGGCTTTTTTACTCACAAATTTTTATATATTTTCACAGGAAATTCAGGTTTTCTAAAGGCGAATTCACTTCACGTAATATGGAATTTTTCTTTAACTTTAAAACACATTTAACTTTTATCGTCATTATTTAATGTTAACATTAATTTTTCTCTTCAGTCTTGCCAAGTTTATTTTTGATTTGAGAATAAAAATTTGATATAAATTTGGTAAAACATTGTATGTCAAATGTTTATATCCAAATCATTATCAATTTGAATTCAAATGTTAAAATCAAACAATTGAAAAAGGTCTTAGAATGGAATTTTATGTCAAATGATAAAGTAATTTCACATCAAAGATTTGACTTCCGGTTTTTTGGGTTTTGGGAAAAATGGAGATTGCCAACTTTGTTTCTTACCCCTCAAATTAAAAATAAATTAAAGCTAAGCCAGAACTGAAATAGAGCTGGGGTCTTAGCACAGCATTTGATATCGAGTAAGCTATCGTATCGAATAATCGACTAAAATTTAAGTCGAAGAAAATTTTCCGTTAATTTTGTTTTTAAATGACCGTAGTTTTTCATGATTTTCAGTGTTAATCTAATAATTGTAATAGCTAATAAATCAGTAAGTGCTTAAACGCTGGTTTAATTAAACTAAACTTAAATTTATATGTAGTTTAAACTCAACAGTTGTAAATCAGTGTCCCATGTATTATATGTAGTTTAAAAAGTAACATGTGGCAGCACTACGATAAATGTTGTTAAAATCATATGGTCTGTATTAGTAGTTTAAACGCCCAATTTTATGCGTTTAAAGATGGTTTATATGTTTACTGATTTATGGATTTGTTGGTTTAAACACATTTTAAACCAAAAAGAGAGTTTAACTTGCTCTGATTTATTAGCCCTAAGTGGTGCTCAAAGTAAGACGTATGTATATAAAACGGAATATTTTGCTTAACCTTTAAAGCAGGACCGTTTTGAAAATTTGTTCGATTTTAATTTCACGTTTCGATACGTGTCCAGTAAGTAAATCGTCGCATACGATATGTATGGAATCATAATTTTTAGGAAAGAGTAATAGATTTATAACATATGTTTAATGTTAAGAAATGGTAGTAAGAAAAGAAAATTAAATAAATTTTGTGCTAAATAATATTTCAGTAAAATTAAAGTTTACAAATAATGAATCCGTCAATAATCTGTTATTTATCCTCATCAGACTCAGAGGATGAAATTAGTGTTTTAGTGATATATATATAAAAATATATATACGAATTAACGATTTTTATACCAAAATACAATTTATTCATTGGGGGATACATTCGGCCACCACACTTGAGCATTTGGGAGGCCCTCATTTATTCGTTGTGTAAAAAATAGGATGGTATTTGCGACTTTAATGTTTCAACTGAATTCGAATTAGGCGCCGTATTTTTTTTTAATAATTAAAAAACAATTGTTTTTAATTTTGGGAGACTAAGATAAAAAATATATCAGTACATTGAAAAAAACAATTGCCGAAAAAATTATGTGAAAATAAAAAAATCCTAACTTTATGTTTCAAATGCCACAAAAATTACTTAAGGCTTTTATACAAAAACTAGTGGTTCTGGTTTGGAACATCAATATCTGAAATTCCTCCGTGCCGTTTGGCGATAGATTGTTATAAAAAATTCTTAGTTTTTTAATATTTCGCTATATATATCTCAGAAACTTAGCATAGCATTTGATTGGATAAAAAATCCCAAAGCTAAGATTTTATTACAATTTTAAAGTTGTCCACCGATTATCGTCATTTTGGAAAATGTTTGTATCAGAATTAATAAAAAAAATCCATATTTTTCAAACCTTTTTGTATAGTCAATTTGATAACAAATATATTTAGCCCAAAATCGGGTAATAAGTAAAAATCTTATAATAAAAAAACGAAAATATCTTTCTTTCAAATTCTTCAAATTTAGTCATGCATATGAATACACGCCAGTTAATTTAAATGCTAATGTTATCGTTTTTTTATTATGGGATTTTTAGGTTTTATTTATATACTTTTGCCTCTAGCTGCCAAATTTTTTCAAATCTTGTTACCGGCTTTATCAGTTTTTTTAAAACGCCACCGCAAGATGTCGCTTATCCAGTATTTGCTAAAAAACGATACCAATTTGCAATTATGTATTTAACAATTTTCAAGGTTGGTATGTTTACAAACAATAAAGACTGTTTTTAATAAAATTGTAGAACATTATTAAAACATATGGTGAGGTTTAAAGGATCTAACGAGCGATTTTCTTCAAAAACACAAAAATTACAGTAAATTTTCGGACAGGCTAAATATGAAAAAGTCGTAGAACAACTATTTGCGTCGAGGTCCCAAGGATCCATTTTTAACAAAAAAAGTTATTTTTCGCGAAAAGTCGATTTTGATATATTGCTATCGATCAGACGCGGATCCAGCTTGAGCCATAGGGGGGGGGGGGGGGGGGGAATTTTTTATGATACAAAACAAGTAAAAAATTTGTTTTTAAAAGTTTATTAAAAACGATATGTTTATATTATATTAAACAAAAATCAACAATAAGCTCAAATAAAAAATAAGATCAGTTCAATATAAATTAAAATAAATTAATCTTTTTAAATAACGTTTCGGCTATAAACATAATTTTATTTATTTTTAATGTTTTTTTTTTTTAATTGAAACAATTTATTTGACTACATCATACTAAATTGTTTGACCAATTTTTCGACCAAAAAAATACATATGCAATTGTTAACAAAATTTTGGAAGAAGGAATATGCTTCACTAATTTTAAAATTAAGTAATGAATTTAAGTCGAAATTTTTGGGTTTTAATCTAAAGATATAATTATTCTGGTTTAAGTTGATTACAGCTAATTTTTTTATTTAAATTAACAATGGAAAGACAAAAATAATTTTGGCTGCACATATATACATACCTTCAGTCGTAAATGCGCTAATTTTTAATTTTTTAAAATTAAGTTTTTGATGCAGTTCAATAGAGTAAACAAAAATACATCGTTTGCGGAAAAAATACAAATATTTTCTTCTAGTTCTTGTTTTGCAACGATATGTAAAAGTTCTAAGTCCAAAAATGCTAAAGAAAAAGCGCTAGGGCCCATTAAAATTTGAAAATTTCCAAAAAAAATTGTTAATATTTGTTAATAGTCAACATTGAAATAAATCAAATAATTTTATAGTATATATCATTTTTTGCCATATAAAATTGACATACTAAAATATACATTAAAAGTATAAAAAATATAATATAAAAGATGATCATTTATATTATACGTAAAACATAAATGTATTATTTTTAGTTGGTTTGCAAGCCAATAAAGAGTCGGCAATAAAGCAAAACTGGATTTACAGACTTCAAATATATTCAGAACTAAAGACCTTAAAAATTTTTTCTCTCTCCTATAAAATTTATACATTGGACTACATCCTTTTCGACTGAAGGTATTGATTTATACTTATATGGGTACATTATATTAAAAAAAAAATTACGGACTCACCATTGTTTCAATAATTTTTATGTATGTATGTATTTTTGTATATCAAAGAACTTTTTTTTTATTAATGCACTTGAAATTTGACAGTTATATAATTCTTCTTTGGTGAACTTTTACTAGACCAATACATATATTCATATGTATATATGGGAAGGTAGAATGGCAATGCATATAAAATTCAACTTCAAATCCTACTATGATGAAAATATGATACGAAAAACGGTTATATTCAAATGTATATAATAAAAAATTATCATAACACAAATAAAAATATTGCATATAAGGCTAATTAATAATTCAACCGCTCGCATTTTCAACCCAAACGTTTATTTTTCGGATATAGATGGCACTTACTGGGATTGAATGTAGAATAATATGTATTTAAATACAGTAAACTAGATGTTTCATTGGAAATATATAATAAATAACTATTAGGATAAATACTTGGATACTTATTGAAAATTTGATTAGAGATTCTATAAAAAATAAAAAATAAACTTGATGGGATTTCCAAAAATTTTGTACATTCGGAAATTCGTGTATTATCGAAATAAGCAAAACATATTGTTATAATTTAGGGGGGGGGGAGGGAATTTCCTTTTTTCACCCCCCCCTGAATCCGCGCCTGCTATCGATTATCTTTTTTAGTGAATGTTTATTTATACTCAAAATAGAATTATGTGAAATTTTTCGATTTACAAAATATGCTTTAAATTGCATTCTATTTTTGTCAATAACGGGAACACATGTCTACAGCATTGCCGCCAAAGCTGCAATTAGCTTTTGGCGAGTCGAAGCTTCCAGCCCAATGTGGTGAGTGGATATTGGGTCGGTTTGGGACAAAGCACAGTGTCCAAAATTGTTACCCATGTCATAGAGGAAATGGAAGCAAAACGTTGCCCCAAGTTGATTAAATTAATAAATTTCTTTTTGCTCTCCATTTGTCCAATACTTTTTCACAGAGCATAGATGCATACATACATACATAATATAAAAGACTTTTTGGCGCTTAATTAAATGGGGTTTTGTTGTAAATGATAGATATTGACGTATCGAATGACAACTCGATCAAATTACGATACATTTCATTCGATATCGAGTGTCATGATACCAAAATAAAAATTTCGATAAATTTTGCTCGATATCGTGATTAGACCCCTGATTAAGAACTGAAGTAGAGCTGAACTACATATGTAGAACAGTACTAGAATTAAATTAAATCTGGTGTGTTTTTGAATAATAACTTAATGCTTTATAATTAATTAAATTGAATTTTTTTCGCCCGAATCGAATCGATAAATATTTTTTTCCTTAATCAACAATTTAGATAATCAAAGTTGATGTTATCAATAAAACCTGTAAAAAATGGTGCGAAGACAATTGTTATCCCAGTGAACCGATATTTGTGCCGGCACCCAATGCACGGGATGAAGACGATGGCGTCGTTTTATCCTCGATTGTATGGGGTGGTTTTAATGAAAACAAAGTGGGTCTATTAGTGCTGTGTGCCAAAACATGGAACGAAATAGGAAGATGCATATTTCATACATCAGGACCGGTGCCTAAATGTTTACATGGCTGGTATGCCAAAGATATCGTATGAACTTAAATGAATTTATTTTGTCTATAAGTACATGTAATAAAATTAAATTTTATTAAAATTTCATATTAATAATATTGTAAATATTTATTCGTTATACTTTATTTTTTGGAAAATGCGATAAACCTGAACATAATTTTGCTGTATTTTACACAATTAGCTGTTGACAAAGAACGATACAAGAATGATATAATAGAAGATTGCGCCATCCAGAAAACAAAATTGCAATCTTCTGCGCATGTACAAACTGCTTTCCTATTGGCTACTATTTTCAAGTTGTCAAACTCAAGAATGATGTTTTATTGTTATATTTTTTCTTTGGACTAAAATTATTGTAACACACTTCTGTAACGTTTTTTGTTATAATTTTAAAATTTTTAATATTGAAATATTAAAATGTTAGCTTAAATTCGTAATTTAAACACAATAAATAAAAAAGTATTTTAAATTGCAGAGTTGCCTTCTCTTTTAAAATTCAAGCATATTTTATAAGCAATTCGAAAATTGTAGGGTCTTATAGTCATGGCAGCCCTTGCCAGGGGCAAGCTACGCCATCTAACAAGAAATCATGCGCATGGCGTAATCTTGCATTCTATCATTCTTGAAACGATACATACATATCGAGCCATAACCGCAAAAAAAGCTCAAGCGACAAAAGGTTTTTTTTATTATATTTTATAAAAATTTTGTATGAAAATTGGCGCTTAAACTAAAAATGTTTTTGCTATATAATCGTAACGGTACTTTCTGTGACCATGAGATTTTAGGAGATGATGCTAGTGTTGCCAATAAATTTATTTATCAAAAAAACGAAAGTTGAAAATGTTGTCGCTTAAGCTTTTTTTGCGGTTATGGCTCGATATGTACAAACATAAATATATATAACCTTGCATCGTAAATTTCCTGACTGCAAAGGAAATAACCCCGCAAGGTAGGGCAGAACATTTACGACAGAAGTTTATGAAATATGTAGACTAAGGTGACAGATGTGAAATACACAGTTACAAATTTGTGTGCATAATTCGGCCCCTTGTTTAGGAGCTGAAGCTATCTAAACTCTGCTGCTTTTGGAAATAATCTTTCAGCATCTGTTGATTAGCAACAGCACCTAGGGATGATCCTCGCTCAGGCCACATGTAGTAGTCTACAGCTACAATTGTGCCGAAGATAAGAAAACCAAATTCCAATTGGTTTCCGTAATATAATCGTGAGAAAAGGTGCATGTTCTTCGGAAAAATCAAGTTTTAGCCATAATGTACATGAGAACATATAATCCGAAAAGCAGTTTTGCAGCATTTTGTTAGTTCCGATAAGTACTTCGTGAAATTTTACACGAGAAGGAGATAGCATTTTACGTGTTGCACTGTATTAGCATAATGAAAAGTTCTCTCCGAGTTTCTTTGAATGCCTTATGCATTTAAGTTATATTTTCCAATTTATAGATAACTAGCTTAACCCAGTGCGCTTCGCTACCCTTATTAAAATTAAATATGTAATTTTTTCAATACACATTTCGTTTTCTGCGTTTTTTTGCATAAGGTAAGATAAAATGATTGAAAATATATCAACTTAATCCAAAATGTTATTATTCTCTTAAAGCGTTCAGCTTCTCTGCTAAGGCATTCCATTGCTCATCAAGGCTTTTAGATCCGGCGGAATTTACATATCTTAAATAAGTGAATTTTTATATTTTACTTGACTTAAAGCTGAAGATATTTTAATTACCTGTCGAGGGCAAATAGTTTTTGCTCTTCCAAATACTGAATGAGCATGTTCTTTTGTCACCCTTTTGGTTATTTCTTCAATTATACTATTAAAAATAATTTTTTTTTAACAAGAAACATTAAATTAAACAAGTTAGAGTGCTATATTCGGCTGTGCCGAATCTTTGATACCCTCCACCGACAGGAGTGGGCTCGATGTGATAAATATATGTATATTATTAACTAAGCTTCACAAAAACGAGGTTTGCATTAAAATTAGTTGCGGCTTAGACCTATATTAATTTATTGACCGACAATAAGAAAGTTTTATGCGTTTCTTGTTAGAACTTTGAACTGGCTTGAGTAAAATATCATGATACGTAACAGTTTTAGCCCACCTATACTGATTTTTAGAAGGGTAATTTGTATTGGACCTATGGTAAATTATGGACCAATCATCCCAAAATTCAAAAGACTGTTTTCTGGTATTACAAAAAATAAATTAGAACAAATTTCATTGCAGCAGTGTAATTAGTTTTAGCGTTAACAGTGAATTTCACAAAATTGCATGCTTTTTTTCTGGCCATATGAATCTAAGTTGGAAGAAATTTTACCGAAATATCTATATCTGTTATGGTTTTAGGCGAATTTAATTATTTTCCAAAAGTTGGCTTTATTTGGTTTTAGGCGTACTAAACTGTTTGCCGTGAGTAGGGTTTATATGGGGCCTAAGGTAAATTATGGACCGATTTTAAAAAAAAAATTTACAGTGTGATTTCTCGTCCTATAAACGTACCGAATTTCATTATGGTAGCATTATTAATTACCGTTTTAGCCGTACTAAACTGTTTTCCGGGAGTGGGGTTTATATGGGGCCTAGTGTAAGTTATGGACCGATCTTCAAAAAAATTTACAATATGATTTCAGGTCCTATAGAACTGTGACGTAACAAATTTTAGTGTGATTGCATTATTTATTACGGTTTTAGGCGTACTAAACTGTTTTCCGCGAGTAGGGTTTATATGGGGCCCATGGATAATGATGGACAGATCTTCAGGAAACAGTATGATTTGCAGTCGTATAAAGCGAATTCGTGCAAAATTTAATATTATTCCGTGCATTATTCCACCATTTATGTTAGTTTTTGTATCAAAATTGTCATTGTTTTTAGGGTGGTGGTTCCACATTCTGATCCTACTGAACCGAAGTTGCTGGATTTCAATATCAAACTGCTAAGGATTACTACAAGCAATTTGAGACCAAGTTTGTTATTTTTTTTTCCGTTTTTCGAAAGTGAGAGTGTTTTCAACAGACGGACAGGCGGACATGGCTAAATCGACTTATAATTACTCAAGGCACCAGAATATATATACTTTATGGGGTCTTAGATGTATAATAAAGAAGTTTCACAGGGAATGAAAAACTTAGTATACCCTCATTCACCACCAGTGGTGGTAGATGGTATAAACACACTTGTATTTTACTTACCTTTTAGTACCTTTAAATTTTAGTTGCTAAAAATTTTGTATTTTAGAGAGCAACAATTACTTATCTATCGTTAGAGAATTCAAAATTCAAACATTTTAGCGATAGCATTAAAAGCTAAAATTGTGGCGAATTAAATTTTAATGTAATTGCCAAATTTGGCAATGAACGTTGCAGAATTGCATTTTAAGCGATAGAGATTTAGCTTTAGCGAATTACAGCATACGGCTACTGAATATTCCTTTTTATTTTGCAGTTTTTAAACATAATTTTTTTATAAAAATTCAGTAGATTTTAAGCATTTTTTTCTAATTTTTTTCATATTTTTAGCAAATTTAAAATATTAAAAATTTTATATTTTAATTTTAGCAGATTTTCCTTATTTTACGATTAAGCTAATGCAACCCTGCACACTGGTCAATTCCGGCCAAAAATGATTTTTTTTTTTTATTAATTTCAATAAATTTTTGATGACAGATTATTATAACTAACACTTCAAAACATACAAGTCTTATCTTAATTGGAGCAAAATGTATAATTTTTTCCTTGTACTTTTTCGGGTTCTTAGAGTTGCCGATTTTTGGAGTTGATTCAAAGTTTTCCTTGTAAAAAAGCACGTTATTTTTAAACCGTCTTAGTAATTAATCATTCCATGTGATAATTGTGATTTTGTGCGCGTTAGTTTTTTGGATAAGTTAAGTGATTGTGAGTTATTTTAAAAATAAATTAAAGCTAAACGAAACCAAATTTAAAGAGACCTTTACAATAAAGTAAGGGCTAGAGGAGGTTAAGTGCTAATTACATCTACTACTGCTAAGTTTCAAAAGTAAGTATTATAAGTTTCAGCTGCTACCATGCGCCACCCTACTAACCAGAGCATTTTTAGTGACTTCGTTTATTTATATAAAATTAGCATGTCTGGGTGATCATCGCCCAGACCAAACAACTAAAGCCAGAGACTTGAAATTTTGTATGTAGACTCCCCTCTCAATGTGTAGATAAAATCGTGATCTAGAAGAAGCAGACGTTAAATTAAAAACTATCATTATTGAATCAAAAAGAAAATTGACAGGCGCTTGGAAGTTTTTTGAAATTTGTACATATTGGGGACAAAAAAGGGCAAAAATATAATTTTAGATCTTTTTTGGTAACCCCTTTATCTCCTTAAGAAGCTTCAAGTACACAAAACAAAACAAAAATTAACCCATTTTTATGGAGTTTATAAAAGAAATTTTGCAAGAAAGGATGTTTCAGTCTTTATATTAAGACTAACCTTGGTGCAAATTGGAAGACATCGAATTCAAAAGATGGGTCACTTGACATGAAATCCCCCATATATATAATAAATGCTTATTATGTGTATGTATATAATGACATATGTTTACGAGTATATATTACATTTTTAACGTATATGATCATACATTTTTTTTACTCAGTTGGTCAAAAATAAGGGGACGGGAGAGGAGCCTACATAGATATTCCACAAACTATTAACATAATCTTTACAAAACATCATAGGTAGGGTATTCATTTAATCGGGATTGTTTAATCGGTTAATTTTTTTATTAATCGGTTAACCGATTAATAAAGTTTTTTATAAATTAAGTAATTTAATATATAAAAATGCATAAATTATTTATTATTTGGAGTTGATTAGTGAAAAAATCAATAACATAACAAACATAACAATTCTTGAACTAAAACGAGCAAACAATATGTCATACAAATTTTCAAATTAATAAATATTATGTTTTTAAATAAAAAATAAACTGTGAGATCATATCATTAGTTATTTCAATAGTTTAAAAAGATCATATAAAATAATATTTTATACAAATAAATTGGTTTAAATGTTTAGGGTTTAAGCGTTTATTTTCTTTAGTTTTGATTAAACTTGACTTTGAAAAAATTCTTTAATTTATCGTAGATATTGGAGAAATCAAAGGCCATAATAGAGAATATCTTATTTCTCAGTCCTCATTCTGGATTTTTCTTAACATATAAATCCTTCCATTACGTCATTAGAGTCCTGTTTTAATTTTTTTTAAATGTTTAACACTTCTAATTATTTCGCTTAATTCTTATTAAAATATTGCGTTGAGAATATATGAGAATAAACTAATAATTAAATGCATACATTTAAAAGTACGTGAAACAAAAAGCTGTTGAAAGCAAACACTTATTTAAGATGAATATCACTGAACACACCTTCTTTGTTTGCATGAGAAAATATTTTCTAAACACATACCTTTTGTAGACGAGACGAAACAAATAATTAAAAATACAAAAAATTATGCTATAATACAACAAAAAGTTAAAAATTTTGTTAATCGACTGAAATTAACTGGTTTAATCGTTAGTCGAAAATAGGCCATTTTGAATTAACCGATCAGTTAATCGGGAAGTAATAAATATCCTAACCATAGGTAATTAAACTTTTTGAATTTTGTTTAACACTTTTGTAAAGTCAATGCTAATTTGTCCAACACCTGTATGTACATGTCCAAAATTTTAGCGAAGAGTCAAATATTCTTTTCTTAGGTTGGATACCAAATTTTAGCTATTTAATTAAAGAAATGAAGAAGTTATGAATCTTTGGAATTAATCACCGTTCACGGGTGACAGGCTGTTTAAAAATTCGACCGGATAGTTTTCTCGTTCCGCTATGCTGTAGACTTCACCGTGTCAACGCTCAGAAATCTAGAACGGCCACCATACAAAATAATTAGCACCTCCTTATTTCTTTTGCATACTTCATCATTTCTAGGGAACAGAACGGCAAATTTTTAATACTTCCCAACGTCAGACGGATTCAATCGTTTATCAAATACTTTTCATTTTCATTTGGTAATTCAAGCGCTGAACTAAGTTTCCTATTGCTCATATTTAAGAGCCAATCTCTATAATTATTGTCCAAGGCACGAAAAGTTTTATACCACAGTATATAAAGACAAATTTTCGAGAGCGTACCCTATTTGGGACCCATCGGCAATCATGGACCCACCAGAACAAAATTATGTTATGAGGTAAAGATTCATGTAAAAGCTCTTTACTTAATCTTTATTAAATTTGTTGGCCTTTAAGTGATATTAAGGAACGGGGCTTATATGGGTCCTATGGTTAGTTTGGTTGCTATGGTTGCTAGCACAATATTTTATCCTGCCATAAAAGCTAACGACATTTATAAGGAATTTATGGCATTAAAAGCTTTCTTCGGGAGAAGTATTTGTATGGGAGCTTTGGAAGCCAATATTATTCGTGTTATTCGCAAGATACCAGTCGCTTGCTCGAGCGAGTCGCCCAAAATCGTACCTTCCGAATGGACAACCTCAGGAATAGTCATGGCCACCATTTACATGATATCATTTTCAAACTATAAATGCTATAAATTGTTCTTCTTACCAATTTAAAAAATTTAAGTTCACTTTTAAATTTACATTATGTGTTACTTAACGTTATAAGTCAAACCTTACGATGAATCACCCGAAATTTGTATTTTTTTATTACGCATAAAATTTTTTTAGTAGCACTTTTAAAATTTGCTTAATTTTGTTAAAAGTAATATTTTCTATAGAAATTATTTTAAGTTAAACACACAATGAAAACACAGCTGTTTTCATTGTTTTTAAAGCAAAAACAATAGAGCATATGAATATTTATATAATAGCCCATTTACATCTAAGAAATAAACCGGCTATAAGTGGTTTTTTCTGGAAAACAACTTTATTTCCTGGTTTATAATTTTTTTTTTCAGAAATCATAAACCAGTTATGAATAAGTTGATTAATGTGCTGTTTTCACAACACAAGTGATTGAACGTGTAGTCATATTTATATGAAAAACACTCAGTTCTTTGAGTGTTTTCCGTATCAATTTTACTACACGTCCAATCAATAATATGATTTGCCTTCCATACTATGTATGGAAAATCAAGCTTTTTAATTCGAAAGTAAAAGCAGTGTTATTATATGGTTGCGAAACGTGGAACGTCAGTAGAGAAGACACAAATGCACCCCAGGTATTTGTAAACCGCTGTTTGCATAGAATATCACTTGCTTTTTGGCCCCATATAATATCAAATAATGATGTTTGGCAAAAAAATACAATAAAACCCCATAACTACTGACATTCGTGTAAAAAAGATAAACTGGTTGGGTCATACGTTCAGGAAAAGCGATGGTGACGTTACAGGAAGGCCCTTGACTACCATCCCGAGGGCAGCCGATGTAGAGAAAGACCTGCAAACACATGGCGGCTTCGAATAGAAAACGAGCTTACCACAGCCAGAATAACATGGAGTAAAGCAAAAATATACGCTGAAAACAGAATTTAATGGAATTACAGGATAAATATATATATTTATATATGGGGGATTTCATGTCAAGTGACCCAACTTTTGAAATCGATGTCTTCCGTTTTGGATGAAAAAAATTTTTTAAAAATTAAAAAAAATACAAAAAAATTATTTTTCGAAAGCTTGAAGAAATAGCTATCTAATTTGCTTGGGACAAATTTTGCTAACACCCATAGATAATAAGTTACATGGACGAGAAAGAACACCGGTTTGGCCAAAATGTAAAATTTTGACCCCCTCTAACTCAGAAACTTTTTGACCGATCTTGTTGAAAATTTGTGTCTAAACTACTAGCCAATAAGACTAACTTTGGTGTAAATTTCATCCAAATCGGAAGACATCGATTTGGGACATGAAATCCTCCATATATATATATATCTGGCTAGTAAAAAGGGAACAAGCTAACGAACATACAAAAACACGCTTTTTCGTTTGCGGTCGCCATATGGCACGGAGCGCTTTCATGGAACCATAACTCTCCCGGATTTTCATTCGAAAAGTCATGGATCAAGGATCAAGGCGATATCCATTGACCGTAACGCGAACTCTGACATCAAATTAATGAAATCAGGTCCGATGATTCCACCAAGGTGTAAACCACACCAAACGGTAAATTTTTATGTGTGTAATTGCTTGTAGGGTCTATTTTAAATTAGTATCACTCCATATGCAGATTTAGCTAAGATTCTGTAATCGTGAACCTGTTGAAGCTATTTACGCATGTCAAATGGGCTGTCAATCTGTGTTGTTTAATCGCCATTGACGGATATATCAACCAATACACGTGAAAATGATAAAATGTTAACCCATATGCGCTCATCGCCCCATTTGTAAAACGGTGAATTATTGTCCAGCTGTGTAGTTAAAGAGTAAATAATTATTTTTTTGAGTGTACTTTTACCTTTACTTGTGTTTTATCAACATAAAGAAATAAAAGCTTTAAAATTTCAACACCATTTTAATGTGATTTGAAAAAACAAAGAGTGCAAGTCTTATGGTCTGTTGATCACAATGTCGCGCTTTAACAAGTTATATATATAATCCTATAAGGAACATAGGGCCTCAATAGCTGATCGAGTTCTATCTGATTCTGCTCTTTTGGCTTCATTCCAGGTTAATTTAGTGGTTTGTAGTTCGGCTTGAACTTGGCGTCTCCGCGGACATTGGCTGGCTTACGCAGGGTATGACCCAACCATCTATATTTGCGTATTTGGATCTCATGGTCAATTGTTGGTTGTTGCGCTCTAAACAATTACTCAGAAATTGTTATTGTTTGAGGCCACAATATTTTGAGGATTCGGCAAAGGCATTTATTGACGAAGACCTATAGTTTTTGTCAAAGTTTCGTTAAATTCCAGGTCTCCGAGCCATAAAGCAGTACTGACTTTACATTGCTATTAAATACTTAAATTTTTGTAGATACTGCAATATTAACTTCCCTCCAGAGCTTATTCAAGATTCGAAACGCTTGCTTAGGCGTAGTCAGTCCGTTTTGAATATCTCCGCTACAGCCACCGGAAATATAAATAATGCTGCCCAAGTAGCACAAGATTGTGACATTTTCAAGCTCTTTCCCCATCAGTGAAAAGCGATAGCTGCTCGTTACATTGACACATTGATCAGTAACAAGTAACATTATTATTATATTATTTTTAGTAAGATCATGTTCAGTAGTTTTTTTGATTGATTGATGTGAGAAAAATAATTTGTTTATGGTAAAATATCGATACTATATGTATACTCCGAAATAGTGATTTTACTGAAAATACCAACTATAATAATTTTTGGAAGATATTTTTTGGTTGCCCATCGGGGCCCAGCGTCTCAAAATCGGGGCGTTAGATATTTCTAAAACGGTAGAGTTCTTATTATTTTTCTTTCTGAAAGAAACGTGTAAACCATGACTATGATAAATAATTTAAAAGACACACACACACACAATTTAAAGAAAAAAATTAATAAAACAAAAATATGTTTTTATTACAGTTAATTACGCATTAATTGTTTTTTGTAGCAATTTTTATATTTGCTTAACTTTGTTAATATTAACATTTTCTATAAAAATTATTTTAAGTTAAAGACACAATGCAAACACAGGTGTTGTTGTTTTTAAAGAAACAAGTTGATATCTTTTGGTACATTTTACGCCAACACTATACATTAACAATTAACAAATGATATATCATTCAAAAGACATTTTTTGGTAGACTGTTACTAATCCATAGAAAAAACTCGCATACGTGTAAGTGTATGTTTTTTTGTGTTTACACAGTAAAAACAACAACTTAAATTGGAGAATGGTAGAACATGGTAAATAAAAAGGGACAGACAATGTTACAGTTTTACCACCAGCATAATTCAAAACTACACTTCAGTTGACGCAAATTACCCAATTTAAATGAAATTACACCTGATATCAAATTAACGTTTAATTATAAAAAACTACTTTTACAAAAAGAAAAACTAGAAGTACATAAATAGTCGGTCGATTCCGAACATTTGCACCCTAAACCACAGTATTTTCAGAAAGAGTGTTGCCTTGTTAGGTTCCATATGCAATTATGGACCTATTAAAATAAAATTAGAAGAATTTTTAACACCGAATATTATCTTGGTAACTATATACATCTATTTGAGATTTTATCGTCTTAAAGTAATTTAAGGGAGGGTTCTTATATGACCTACGGATAATGCTTACCCTACCAGCACAAATTTTTGCCATGTCTTATAACCTATTTTTTTCATAAATACGAACCCATATTTATAAGGCAGTTATGGTATTATTTTTGTGAGTGGTAGTTGTATGGGAGCCATGGTCATATATGGACTGATTCCAAAATGAATTCCGTAAGATAATTTAGGTTAAAATAAAATATATTTGGGCCAAATTTTGTCCAAATAAGATGGTTATATGCACAAAGACTCCATTAGGAAAAAAGTTCGTATGGGGGTTATGTAAAATTATGGACCGCAAATTGTCTTTAAATTGCGACCTGTACTTTAAGCAGAAGGTCTACATGGACAGACAACCAGCCAGCAGAACGGACGACTCTGATACTTTGTATGTGTTTCATATATCAGCACATACTTATAATAAAAACCCTATTTACTTAAATAAAATCAATTATAGTCATACTATTAAGATTCATTCAAAATAACGAACAAAAATAACCTTAAAAACCACAAAAAATTTAAAAAATTAAATAAAAATATTAACTTCTACTTCCATTGAAATAGGGAAGGTTCAAAATGCTCATTGCTGTTCCTTTGTAAACATTATTTAATAAATATAATTCCTGTTACGGATTCCGATGACAGTCTGTTTCTCAAATCAATTAAACAAATGTTAAGGGCGCTAAATATTTCTCAAATTAAGCATTTTAAATGTTAAAGCAAACACAAAATTCATTACTTGTTGTAATATTGGGAACATATCTTCCTCCAAGGAGGTTTTTTTTAGTACAAATACCTTCTTTTTCCAATAAACTTCGTGTTCTAAATAACTATGAAACTCATATTTATCGAAATCTAATTGTCCATCTGGCGCCAATAACTTTCTATATTTTGCTTCATAAGCTATGTCTACAGCAATGCCGCCAAAGCTGCAATTAGCAAACACACTTTCGCTTTTGGCGAGTGGAAGCTTCCAGCCCAATGTGGTGAATGGATATTGGGTCGGTTTGGGACAAAGCACAGTATCCAAAATTGTTACCCATGTCATAGAGGAAATGGAAGCAAAACTTTGCCCCAAGATGACTAAATTAATAAATTTCTTTTCTCTCCATTTGCCAATACTATTTCACAGAGCATTTGGCGCTTAATTAAATGGGTTTTTTCTGCAAATGATAGATATTGACGTATCGAATGACAAATCGATCAAATTACGATACATTTCATTCGATATCGAGTGTCATGATACCAAAATAAAAAATTTCGATACATTTTGCTCGATATCGTGATTAGACCCCTGATTAAGAACTGAAGTAGAGCTGAACTACATATATAGAACAGTACTAGAATTAAATTAAATCTGGTGTGTTTTTGAATAATAACTTAATGCTTAATAATTAATTAAATTGAATTTTTTTCGCCCGAATCGAATCGATAAATATTTTTTTCCTTAATCAACAATTTAGATAATCAAAGTTGATGTTATCAATAAAACCTGTAAAAAATGGTGCGAAGACAATTGTTATCCCAGTGAACCGATATTTGTGCCGGCACCCAATGCACGGGATGAAGACGATGGCGTCGTTTTATCCTCGATTGTATGGGGTGGTTTTAATGAAAACAAAGTGGGTCTATTAGTGCTGTGTGCCAAAACATGGAACGAAATAGGAAGATGCATATTTCATACATCAGGACCGGTGCCTAAATGTTTACATGGCTGGTATGCCAAAGATATCGTATGAACTTAAATGAATTTATTTTGTCTATAAGTACATGTAATAAAATTAAATTTTATTAAAATTTCATATTAATAATATTGTAAATATTTATTCGTTATACTTTATTTTTTGGAAAATGCGATAAACCTGAACATAATTTTGCTGTATTTTACACAATTAGCTGTTGACAAAGAACGATACAAGAATGATATAATAGAAGATTGCGCCATCCAGAAAACAAAATTGCAATCTTCTGCGCATGTACAAACTGCTTTCCTATTGGCTACTATTTTCAAGTTGTCAAACTCAAGAATGATGTTTTATTGTTATATTTTTTCTTTGGACTAAAATTATTGTAACACACTTCTGTAACGTTTTTTGTTATAATTTTAAAATTTTTAATATTGAAATATTAAAATGTTAGCTTAAATTCGTAATTTAAACACAATAAATAAAAAAGTATTTTAAATTGCAGAGTTGCCTTCTCTTTTAAAATTCAAGCATATTTTATAAGCAATTCGAAAATTGTAGGGTCTTATAGTCATGGCAGCCCTTGCCAGGGGCAAGCTACGCCATCTAACAAGAAATCATGCGCATGGCGTAATCTTGCATTCTATCATTCTTGAAACGATTCATACATATCGAGCCATAACCGCAAAAAAAGCTCAAGCGACAAAAGGTTTTTTTTATTATATTTTATAAAAATTTTGTATGAAAATTGGCGCTTAAACTAAAAATGTTTTTGCTATATAATCGTAACGGTACTTTCTGTGACCATGAAATTTTAGGAGATGATGCTAGTGTTGCCAATAAATTTATTTATCAAAAAAACGAAAGTTGAAAATGTTGTCGCTTAAGCTTTGTTTGCGGTTATGGCTCGATATGTACAAACATAAATATATATAACCTTGCATCGTAAATTTCCTGACTGCAAAGGAAATAACCCCGCAAGGTAGGGCAGAACATTTACGACAAAAGTTTATGAAATATGTAGACTAAGGTGACAGATGTGAAATACACAGTTACAAATTTGTGTGCATAATTCGGCCCCTTGTTTAGGAGCTGAAGCTTTCTTAACTCTGCTGCATTTGGAAATAATCTTTCAGCATCTGTTGATTAGCAACAGCACCTAGGGATGATCCTCGCTCAGGCCCACCACATGTAGTAGTCTACAGCTACAATTGTGCCGAAGATAAGAAAACCAAATTCCAATTGGTTTCCGTAATATAATCGTGAGAAAAGGTGCATGTTCTTCGGAAAAATCAAGTTTTAGCCATAATGTACATGAGAACATATAATCCGAAAAGCAGTTTTGCAGCATTTTGTTAGTTCCGATAAGTACTTCGTGAAATTTTACACGAGAAGGAGATATCATTTTACGTGTTGCACTGTATTAGCATAATGAAAAGTTCTCTCCGAGTTTCTTTGAATGCCTTATGCATTTAAGTTATATTTTCCAATTTATAGATAACTAGCTTAACCCAGTGCGCTTCGCTACCCTTATTAAAATTAAATATGTAATTTTTTCAATACACATTTCGTTTTCTGCGTTTTTTTGCATAAGGTAAGATAAAATGATTGAAAATATATCAACTTAATCCAAAATGTTATTATTCTCTTAAAGCGTTCAGCTTCTCTGCTAAGGCATTCCATTGCTCATCAAGGCTTTTAGATCCGGCGGAATTTACATATCTTAAATAAGTGAATTTTTATATTTTACTTGACTTAAAGCTGAAGATATTTTAATTACCTGTCGAGGGCAAATAGTTTTTGTTCTTCCAAATACTGAATGAGCATGTTCTTTTTTCACCCTTTTGGTTATTTCTTCAATTATACTATTAAAATTAATTTTTTTTTAACAAGAAACATTAAATTAAACAAGTTAGAGTGCTATATTCGGCTGTGCCGAATCTTTGATACCCTCCACCGACAGGAGTGGGCTCGATGTGATAAATATATGTATATTATTAACTAAGCTTCACAAAAACGAGGTCAGCATTAAAATTAGTTGCGGCTTAGACCTATATTAATTTATTGACCGACAATAAGAAAGTTTTATGCGTTTCTTGTTAGAACTTTGAACTGGCTTGAGTAAAATATCATGATACGTAACAGTTTTAGCTCACCTATACTGATTTTTAGAAGGGTAATTTGTATTGGACCTATGGTAAATTATGGACCAATCATCCCAAAATTCTGAAGACTGTTTTCTGGTATTACAAAAATAAATTAGAACAAATTTCATTGCAGCAGTGTAATTAGTTTTAGCGTTAACAGTGAATTTCACAAAATTGCATGCTTTTTTTTCTGGCCATATGAATCTAAGTTGGAAGAAATTTTACCGAAATATCTATATCTGTTATGGTTTTAGGCGAATTTAATTATTTTCCAAAAGTTGGCTTTATTTGGCTTTAGGCGTACTAAACTGTTTGCCGTGAGTAGGGTTTATATGGGGCCTAAGGTAAATTATGGACCGATCTTAAAAAAAAAATTTACAGTGTGATTTCTCGTCCTATAAACGTACCGAATTTCCTTATGGTAGCATTATTAATTACCGTTTTAGCCGTACTAAACTGTTTTCCGGGAGTGGGGTTTATATGGGGCCTAGTGTAAGTTATGGACCGATCTTCAAAAAATTTTACAATATGATTTCAGGTCCTATAGAACTGTGACGTAACAAATTTTAGTGTGATTGCATTATTTATTACGGTTTTAGGCGTACTAAACTGTTTTCCGCGAGTAGGGTTTATATGGGGCCCATGGTTAATTATGGACAGATCTTCAGGAAACAGTATGATTTGCAGTCGTATAAAGCGAATTCGTGCAAAATTTAATATTATTCCGTGCATTATTCCACCATTTATGTTAGTTTTTGTATCAAAATTGTCATTGTTTTTAGGGTGGTGGTTCCACATTCTGATCCTACTGAACCGAAGTTGCTGGATTTCAATATCAAACTGCTAAGGATTACTACAAGCAATTTGAGACCAAGTTTGTTATTTTTTTTTCCGTTTTTCGAAAGTGAGAGTGTTTTCAACAGACGGACAGGCGGACATGGCTAAATCGACTTATAATTACTCAAGGCACCAGAATATATATACTTTATGGGGTCTTAGATGTATAATAAAGAAGTTTCACAGGGAATGAAAAACTTAGTATACCCTCATTCACCACCAGTGGTGGAAGATGGTATAAACACACTTGTATTTTACTTACCTTTTAGTACCTTTAAATTTTAGTTGCTAAAAATTTTGTATTTTAGAGAGCAACAATTACTTATCTATCGTTAGAGAATTCAAAATTCAAACATTTTAGCGATAGCATTAAAAGCTAAAATTGTGGCGAATTAAATTTTAATGTAATTGCCAAATTTGGCAATGAACGTTGCAGAATTGCATTTTAAGCGATAGAGATTTAGCTTTAGCGAATTACAGAATACGGCTACTGAATATTCCTTTTTATTTTGCAGTTTTTAAACATAATTTTTTTATAAAAATTCAGTAGATTTTAAGCATTTTTTTCTAATTTTTTTCATATTTTTAGCAAATTTAAAATATTAAAAATTTTATATTTTAATTTTAGCAGATTTTCCTTATTTTACGATTAAGCTAATGCAACCCTGCACACTGGTCAATTCCGGCCAAAAATGATTTTTTTTTTTTATTAATTTCAATAAATTTTTGATGACAGATTATTATAACTAACACTTTAAAACATACAAGTCTTATCTTAATTGGAGCAAAGTGTATAATTTTTTCCTTGTACTTTTTCGGGTTCTTAGAGTTGCCGATTTTTGGAGTTGATTCAAAGTTTTCCTTGTAAAAAAGCACGTTATTTTTAAACCGTCTTAGTAATTAATCATTCCATGTGATAATTGTGATTTTGTGCGCGTTAGTTTTTTGGGTAGGTTAAGTGATTGTGAGTTATTTCAAAAATAAATTAAAGCTTAACGAAACCAAATTTAAAGAGACCTTTACAATAAAGTAAGGGCTAGAGGAGGTTAAGTGCTGCTAAGTTTCAAAAGTAAGTATTATAACCATGCGCCACCCTACTAACCAGAGCATTTTTAATTTATATAAAATAAGCATGACTGGGTGATCATCGCCCAGACCAAACAACTAAAGCCAGAGACTTGAAATTTTGTATGTAGACTCCCCTCTCAATGTGTAGATAAAATTGTGATCTAGGAGAAGCAGACGTTAAATTAAAAACTATAATTATTGAATCAAAAATAAAATTGACAGGCGCTTGGAAGTTTTTTTGAAATTTGTACATATTAGGGACAAAAAAGGGCAAAAATATAAAGAAAAAAATAAAATTTAAATTGTGTTTTCCTCTTCTTAAGAAGCTTCAAGTACATTTTGGCACTTTGTGGAAATTCGAGTATATAAATATTTTTGCTATATTTTTCTATACAGCTTTTTATATATTGCATACAAAAATAAAATTCAAAATAATGTTAATAAAATAATAATTTTATGTGACGCCATGTAAGTAAGACACATATTTATTATATTTAGTGATTCAGTTGTTGATACAGGAGAAGGGATATAGGATACTCACTCCAACCTCCGCCCCACAAACAAAACAAAAATTAACCCATTTTTATGGAGTTTATAAAAGAAATTTAGCAAGAAAGGATGTTTCAGTCTTTGTATAAATGTACATATATAGATAATATATATATATATATATATATATATATATATATATATATATATATATATAATAAATGCTTCTTATGTGTATGTATATAATGACATATGTTTACGAGTATATATTACATTTTTAACGTATATGATCATACATTTTTTTTACTCAGTTGGTCAAAAATAAGGGGACGGGAGAGGAGCCTACATAGATATTCCACAAACTATTAACATAATCTTTGCTTTTTTTTTATACATATCCCACTCTCATCCCACTAAGCGACCAAAACTACCTAAAAGAAAAATACATAAGCTTTCTTTTGAGCAAAAAAAAAAAAAAAAAAAAATACCGTTTCCAAAAAAAAATAAAAAATAAGTTTTAAATTTCAAAAAAAAAAATTTTAAAAATACAAAAAATTTTTTTCGATAGCTTGAAGAAATAGCTATCTAATTTGTTTGGGACAAATTTTGCTAACACCCATAGATAATAAGTTACATGGACGAGAAAGAACACCGATTTGGCCAAAATGTAAAGTTTTGACCCCCTCTAACTCAGAAACTTTTTGACCGATCTTGTTGAAAATTTGTGTCTAAACTACTATCCAATAAGACTAACCTTGGTGCAAATTGGAAGACATCGATTTCAAAAGATGGGTCACTTGACATGAAATCCCCCATATATATAATAAATGCTTATTATGTGTATGTATATAATGACATATGTTTACGAGTATATATTACATTTTTAACGTATATGATCATACATTTTTTTTACTCAGTTGGTCAAAAATAAGGGGACGGGAGAGGAGCCTACATAGATATTCCACAAACTATTAACATAATCTTTACAAAACATCATAGGTAGGGTATTCATTTAATCGGGATTTTGCTTTAGTCGGGTAATCGCTCGATTAATTAATCAAGGTTTTGTTTAATCGGTTAATTTTTTTATTGATCGGTTAACCGATTAATAAAGTTTTTTATAAATTAAGTAATTCAATATATAAAAATGCATAAATTATTTATTATTTGGAGTTGATTAGTAAAAAAATCAATAACATAACAAACATAACAATTCTTGAACTAAAGCGAGCAAACAATATGTCATACAAATTTTCAAATTAATAAATATTATGTTTTTAAATAAAAAATAAACTGTGAGATCATATCATTACTTATTTCAATAGTTTAAAAAGATCATATAAAATAATATTTTATACAAATAAATTGGTTTAAATGTTTAGGGTTTAAGCGTTTATTTTCTTTAGTTTTGATTAAACTTGACTTTGAAAAAATTCTTTAATTTATCGTAGATATTGGAGAAATCAAAGGCCATAATAGAGAATATCTTATTTCTCAGTCCTCTTTCTGGATTTTTCTTAACATATAAATCCTTCCATTACGTCATTAGAGTCCTGTTTTAATTTTTTTTAAATGTTTAACACTTCTAATTATTTCGCTTAATTCTTATTAAAATAGTGCGTTGAGAAAATATGAGAATAAACTAATAATTAAATGCATACATTTAAAAGTACGTGAAACAAAAAGCTGTTGAAAGCAAACACTTATTTAAGATGAATATCACTGAACACACCTTCTTTGTTTGCATGAGAAAATATTTTCTAAACACATACCTTTTGTAGAGGAGACGAAACAAATAATTAAAAACACAAAAAATTATGCTATAATACAACAAAAAGTTAAAAATTTTGTTAATCGACTGAAATTAACTGGTTTAATCGTAAGTCGAAAATAGGCCATTTTGAATTAACCGATCAGTTAATCGGGAAGTAATAAATATCCTAACCATAGGTAATTAAACTTTTTGAATTTTGTTTAACACTTTTGGAAAGTCAATGCTAATTTGTCCAACACCTGTATGTACATGTCCAAAATTTTAGCGAAGAGTCAAATATTCTTTTCTTAGGTTGGATACCAAATTTTAGCTATTTAATTAAAGAAATGAAGAAGTTATGAATCTTTGGAATTAATCACCGTTCACGGGTGACAGGCTGTTTAAAAATTCGACCGGATAGTTTTCTCGTTCCGCTATGCTGTAGACTTCACCGTGTCAACGCTCAGAAATCTAGAACGGCCACCATACAAAATAATTAGCACCTCCTTATTACTTTTGCATACTTCATCATTTCTAGGGAACAGAACGGCAAATTTTTAATACTTCCCAACGTCAGACGGATTCAATCGTTTATCAAATACTTTTCATTTTCATTTGGTAATTCAAGCTCTGAACTAAGTTTCCTATTGCTCATATTTAAGAGCCAATCTCTATAATTATTGTCCAAGGCACGAAAAGTTTTATACCCTACACCACAGTATATAAAGACAAATTTTCGAGAGCGTACCCTATTTGGGACCCATCGGCAATCATGGACCCACCAGAACAAAATTATGTTATGAGGTAAAGATTCATGTAAAAGCTCTTTACTTAATCTTTATTAAATTTGTTGGCCTTTAAGTGATATTAAGGAACGGGGCTTATATGGGTCCTATGGTTAGTTTGGACCTGCTAGCACAATATTTTATCCTGCCATAAAAGCTAACGACATTTATAAGGAATTTATGGCATTAAAAGCTTTCTTCGGAAGAAGTATTTGTATGGGAGCTTTGGAAGCCAATATTATTCGTGTTATTCGCAAGATACCAGTCGCTTGCTCGAGCGAGTCGCCCAAAATCGTACCTTCCGAATGGACAACCTCAGGAATAGTCATGGCCACCATTTACATGATATCATTTTCAAACTATAAATGCTATAAATTGTTCTTCTTACCAATTTAAAAAATTTAAGTTCACTTTTAAATTTACATTATGTGTTACTTAACGTTATAAGTCAAACCTTACGATGAATCACCCGAAATTTGTATTTTTTTATTACGCATAAAATTTTTTTAGTAGCACTTTTAAAATTTGCTTAATTTTGTTAAAAGTAATATTTTCTATAAAAATTATTTTAAGTTAAAAACACAATGAAAACACAGCTGTTTTATTTGTTTTTAAAGCAAAAACAATAGAGCATATGAATATTTATATAATAGCCCATTTACATCTAAGAAATAAACCGGCTATAAGTGGTTTTTTCTGTTAACCAACTTTATTTCCTGGTTTATTTTAACGTGGAACGTCAGTAGAGAAGACACAAATGCACCCCAGGTATTTGTAAACCGCTGTTTGCATAGAATATCACTTGCTTTTTGGCCCCATATAATATCAAATAATGATGTTTGGCAAAAAAATACAATAAAACCCCATAACTACTGACATTCGTGTAAAAAAGATAAACTGATTGGGTCATACGTTCAGGAAAAGCGATGGTGACGTTACAGGAAGGCCCTTGACTACAATCCCGAGGGCAGCCGATGTAGAGAAAGACCTGCAAACACATGGCGGCTTCGAATAGAAAACGAGCTTACCGCAGCCAGAATAACATGGAGTAAAGCAAAAATATACGCTGAAAACAGAATTTAATGGAATTACAGGATAAATATATATATTTATATATGGGGGATTTCATGTCAAGTGACCCAACTTTTGAAATCGATGTCTTCCGATTTGGATGAAATTTGCACCAAGGTTAGTCTTATTGGATAGAAGTTTAGACACAAATTTTCAACTAGATCGGTCAAAAAGTTTCTGAGTTAGAGGGGTTCAAAATTTTACATTTTGGCCAAACCGGTGTTCTTTCTCATCCATGTAACTTATTATCTATTGGTGTTAGCAAAATTTGTCCCAAACAAATTAGATAGCTATTTCTTCAAGCTTTCGAAAAAAAATTTTTTTGTATTTTTTTTTAATGTTAAAAAAATTTTTTTTTTTAAATTTAAGCTTATTTTTTATTTTTTTTTAAAAGCAATATTTTTTTTTTTTTGCTCAAAAGAAAGCTTATGTATTTTCCTTTTAGGTAGTTTTGGTCACTTAGTGGAATGAGAGTGGGACATGTATAAAAAAAAATAATTTCTAACTCAAGACGAGGGTTTTTCAATTTTTAACATATGCACTATTTTGAATTTTTTCCTTTTTATGTGCAAGTGTTTCTAAAATCTAAAAAATAAAACTTATGCTGAGAAACTAGACAAATTAACCTTTCCGACGTTGTATAACATACCGAACTAGCATTTCAATTCCTCGATACTGTAATACCCACAATATGTTAATCCCTGGAATAAAATCACTTTTTCTATAGAGATGTTGACAAATTCAATTTTTTTATTTATTTGTAATAATAATTAAATTAATATAAAATAATAATAATAAAAACAAAAAGATAAATAATCTAAATATTTAATCTCAATCACATAAGTCCTTTAATAAATTTTTTTTTTTAATTTTTAACAATTTTTTTTTTTCTTAAATTTAAAACAACTTTTGTATTTTTTTTGAAAAGGGTATTTTTTTTTTTTGCTCAAAAGAAAGCTTAGGTCTTTTTCTTTAAGGTAATTTTGGTCGCTTAGTGGGATGCGAGTGGGATATGTATATTTTAAAAAATACAAAAAAATTTCTTTTTCGAAAGCTTGAAGAAATAGCTATCTAATTTGTTTGGGACAAATTTTGCTAACACCAATAGATAATAAGTTACATGGATGAGAAAGAACACCGGTTTGGCCAAAATGTCAAATTTTGACCCCCTCTAACTCAAAAACTTTTTTACCGATCTTGTTGAAAATTTGTGTCTAAACTACTATCCAATAAGACTAACCTTGGTGCCAAGGTTAGTCCTTGGATGTCATCCAAATCGGAAGACATCGATTTCAAAAGTTGGGTCACTTGACATGAAATCCTCCATATATATATATATGTGGCTAGTAAAAAGGCAACAAGCAAACGAACATACAAAAACACGCTTTTTCGTTTGCGGTCGCCATATGACACGGAGCGCTTTCATGGAACCATAACTCTCCCGGATTTTCATTCGAAAATTCATGGATCAAGGTTCATTGACCGTAACGCGAACTCTGACATCAAATTAATGAAATCAGGTCCGATGATTCCACCAGCGTGTAAACCGCACCAAACGGTAAATTTTTATGTGTGTAATTGCTTGTAGGGTCTATTTTAAATTAGTATCATTCCATATGCATATTTAGCTAAGATTCTGTAATCGTGAACCTATTGAAGCTATTTACGCATGTCAAATGGGCTGTCAATCTGTGTTGTTTAATCGCCATTGACGGATATATCAACCAATACACGTGAAAATGATAAAATGTTAACCCATATGCGCTCATCGCCCCATTTGTAAAACGGTAAATTATTGTTTAGCTGTGTAGTTAAAGAGTAAATAATTATTTTTGTTGAGTGTACTTTTACCTTTACTTCTTTTTTTTATCAACATAAAGAAATAAAAGCTTTAAAATTTCAACAACATTTTAATGTGATTTGAAAAAACAAAGAGTGCAAGTCTTATGGTCTGTTGATCACAATGTCGCGCTTTAACAAGTTATATATATAATCCTATAAGGAACATAGAGCCTCAATAACTGATCTCTATCGAGTTCTATCTGATGCTGCTCTTTTGGCTTCATTCCAGGTTAATTCAGTAGTTTGGATTTCGGCTTGAACTTGGCGTCTCCGCGTACATTGGCTGGCTTACGCAGGGTATGACCCAACCATCTATATTTGCGTATTTGGATCTCATGGGATTCGGCGAAGGCATTTATTGACGAAGACCTATAGTTTTTGTCAAAGTTTCGTTAAATTCCAGGACTCCGAGGCATAAAGCAGTACTGACTTTACATTGCTATTAAATACTTAAATTTTTGTAGATACTGCAATATTAACTTCCCTCCAGAGCTTATTCAAGATTCGAAACGCTTGCTTAGGCGTAGTCAGTCTGTTTTGAATATCTTCGCTACAGCCACCGGAAATAGAAATAATGCTGCACAAGTACCACAAGAGTGTGACATTTTCAAGCTCTTTCCCAATCAGTTAAAAGCGATAGCTGCTCGTTACATTGACACATTGATCAGTAATGAGTAACATTATTATTATATTATTTTTAGTAAGATCATGTTCAGTAGTTTTTTTGATTGATTGATGTGAAAAAAATATTTTGTTTATGGTAAAATATCGATACTATAGCGTCGGCTGATAATTTAATTGTCGTATGTGGATTCCGATAGTTTCGAGTAAATTGAGTTTGAACACATTTAATTTGAAAATTGATTCATCAAATACCACATACGACAAACTCAACACTCCATATCTCGAAAACCGTATGAGGTATCGAAAAACTGATGACGCCAAATGAAAGATGCATGAAACAAGTGAATTATAACAAAAACAGTGCAATATAAAACAAAAAATGGGTTTTCTCACATAAGTGTTTCTGTATATTTACTTTGGGAGAATTATCTATCATTTAAATAATTTTCCAGCATTTATTGGAAGGATGTGAGAAAAAGTGTTTCTGTATCAATATTTTGCTAAAAGTTTCTCACAAGAACTGTCAAAATAAGTTACATTTAAAAATGATGCAAGAAAAATAAAATTTCAAAAAATGGAGCACAAATTATGTATGTATTAGGGATGCCAAACGGGAAATCCCGAATCCCGGGATTTTTCGGGATTGATAAATCCCGAATCCCGGGATTTTTTTTTATGAGTCCCGGGATTTTTAACATATCAACTTTTATGTTCGTTTTTATTGAATTTTTATAGTATATACAAACAAATTATTAAAAATTATATTTGGGTTATATTTTCTATTGCAAATAATTCTTATTTTTGAGTTTAATTTTTGTTTTTGGAACACAGCGAGTATTTAAAATTTGCAATTTTTGCTTAATATATGACGACTATTTCTGGATTTTTGTATTTTGCTTAATAAAAACCATTATTTTAAGTAGAAACGAAATTTGCAGATTTACATCTCTAGCCTTTATTACAATTACGTTTAGCAAGTTCAGCTTTGGCTTAAGACATAATTCCAAATTAAAAATAATTATTTTTATGCAAAATATAGAAATCAAGAAATAGTTGTTATATATCAAGCAAAAAATAAAAATTATTCACGATCCAATTAAAGTTTTATTCAGAAACTAAAGAATAAAAGTTGATATAATTATAACAATTAAGTCGTAATATTGATGAAATAGCTCATATTCCTTCCGCTCCAATAATAATAACAAATTTGCTTAAAAAACATACGGTATTCATAAATAAATAATTTAAACTTGAAATCTGTTTTAAGAAACATTTTATAAACATTTTGTTTTAAAATAAATTTCAAACGCACTTAAATTATTGATAATGAATTTCGCCCTCAACCTGGAGGTGTACTGCACTGCAGTCGACATAATTTTACAGTTTTTAACTACAATTGGCCGTGTATTAATGTCGTCACAACTTAATTCACATTAAAAATTGAATTGCTGTCAAAAAACCGAAATAAATTGATCTAGAAAAACTAAGAGATACGTATGTTTTTTTAAGCTTTTTTCAGAATCTGCTCATTTTGATCATGGGTGACGCCAGTGTTATAAACATATGTATAAAATAAATTGTTTTGTTGTTTTCATTTTTAAAAATTTCTGTTACGTTTATAAAACCTTTTGAATATTTAAAAAGTGTTGTTTATTAAAAAAAAATTCCGAAAAATTCCGAAAAATCCCGAAATCCCGGGATCCACAAAATCCCGAGATTTCGGGATCGGGATTTCAAAATCCCGAATCCCGGGATTTTCAAAAATCAGTCCCGATTGGCATCCCTAGTATGTATGTACACAAGAATGTGTATTATTTTTTTTTTTATTTGAAGAGAAAGAATTTATGTGATGAAAATAATTAAAACACAATTGTTATATTTATTTTTTAAGCCCTTCATTGTTTTCGTTTTATGCAGGGCTGCCAGATAAATTTTGGAAAAAATCGTTAATTTCCTAAGAAAAAATAAAAAAAATCGACTAATTTTTTTTTTTAAAAAATCGGACAATTTAAAATTAATTTTGACAAAATTTTGTTCGATTATTATTAAAACATAATCAATGAAAAAAAAAAAATTGGTAAAGTTCATGGGTAAAATACATATTTTATACATATATACATACATACTTAAACTTGAGGTCTATTTATATAAAATTATTTATTTTATTTTTCTCTTTAATCCGATAACGATTTAAAATTTCAGATTGTTTTTTTCATGAAAAGTTCACTTAAAGGCGTGACAAAATATCATATTGAACTTGGTAAAAAAAAGCAAAAATTTCCTATAGTGCATTGATTGAAAAATGGGGTAATAGTTTAATGTTTTGATCACATAAACAAATGTATTTAATAATCTAAGGATGGAATTTTTTGTTTCACACTTAATGTGAGATATTTTGCAATGCGAGAAATACAGAAACGAGCTACAGGTCAAAAAACCTAAGGAATCGACCTGAACTCAAAACCGCAAAAAATCCACATACGACATTTAAATTATCAACCGAAATAGTGATTTTATTGAAAATACCCTATAGTATAATAACTATAATAATTTTTGGAAGATATTTTTTGGTTGCCCATCGGGGCCCAGCGTCTCAAAATCGGGGCGTTAGATATTTCTAAAACGGTAGAGTTCTTATTATTTTTCTTTCTGAAAGAAACGTGTAAACCATGACTATGATAAATAATTTAAAAGACACACAATTTAAAGAAAAAAATTAATAAAACAAAAATATGTTTTTATTACAGTTAATTACGCATTAATTGTTTTTTGTAGCAATTTTTATATTTGCTTAACTTTGTTAATATTAACATTTTCTATAAAAATTATTTTAAGTTAAAGACACAATGCAAACACAGGTGTTGTTGTTTTTAAAGAAACAAGTTGATATCTTTTGGTACATTTTACGCCAACACTATACATTAACAATTAACAAATGATATATCATTCAAAAGACATTTTTTGGTAGACTACGACGTTAGAATGTGTTACTAATCCATAGAAAAAACTCGCATACGTGTAAGTGTATGTTTTTTTGTGTTTACACAGTAAAAACAACAACTTAAATTGGAGAATGGTAGAACATGGTAAATAAAAAGGGACAGACAATGTTACAGTTTTACCACCAGCATAATTCAAAACTACACTTCAGTTGACGCAAAATTACCCAATTTAAATGAAATTACACCTGATATCAAATTAACGTTTAATTATAAAAAAACTACTTTTCCAAAAAAAAAAAAAAAATTAGAAGTACATAAATAGTCGGTCGATTCCGAACATTTGCACCCTATACCACAGTATTTTCAGAAAGAGTGTTGCCTTGTTAGGTTCCATATGCAATTATGGACCTATTAAAATAAAATTAGAAGAATTTTTAACACCTAATATTATCTTGGTAACTATATACATCTATTTGAGATTTTATCGTCTTAAAGTAATTTAAGGGAGGGGGCTTATATGACCTACGGATAATGCTTACCCTACCAGCACAAATTTTTGCCATGTCTTATAACCTATTTTTTTCATAAATACGAACCCATATTTATAAGGCAGTTATGGTATTAGTTTTGTGAGTGGTAGTTGTATGGGAGCCATGCTCATATATGGACTGATTCCAAAATTAATTTCGTAAGATAATTTAGGTTAAAATAAAATATATTTGGGCCAAATTTTGTCCATATAAGATGGTTTATAGACTTGAAATTGCGACCTGTACTTTAAGCAGAAGGTCTACATGGACAGACAACCAGCCAGCAGAACGGACGACTCTGATACTGATTCTAAGTTGATCGATATACTACAACAAATATTTGTATGTGTTTCATATATCAGCACAAACTTATAATAAAAACCCTATTTACTTAAATAAAATCAATTATAGTCATACTTTTAAGATTCACTCAAAATAACTGAACAAAAATAACCTTAAAAATCTCAAAAAATTTAAAAAATTAAATAAAAATATTAACTTCTACTTCCATATAAATAGGGAAGGTTCAAAATGCTCATTGCTGTTCCTTTGTAAACATTATTTAATAAATATAATTCCTGTTACGGTTTCCGATGACAGTCTGTTTCTCAAATCAATTAAACAAATGTTAAGGGCGCTTAATATTTCTCAAATTAAGCATTTTAAATGTTAAAGCAAACACAAAATTCATTACTTGTTGTAATATTGGGAACATATCTTCTTCCAAGGAGGTTTTTTTTAGTACAAATACCTTCTTTTTCCAATAAACTTCGTGTTCTAAATAACTATGAAGCTCATATTTATCGAAATCTAATTGGCGCCAATCACTTTCAATCTTTTGCTTCATAAACTATGGAATTTTTTTTTTTAATCACAGTGTATTTGGTTAAATATACTGTAAATTTTTTAGATCAAGAATATCCGAAATGGTATAAATTTCATAACTAAAATCAAATCCTTATATTATTTGTTTTAAAATGATAGAATTTGAAATTACACCTGATCTACACCTCAAAGAAATTACCCACGCTCTACCCCCGAGAGTAAAAATTACACCAAATTTGGGTAATTACCCACAAAGTGGCAGCACTGCAATTTTAAATACTTTGTTTTCTTTTTAGAAGACTTGTTGTTTTTAAATGTTACCGTGGATTTCTTAAATTTTTTGAATAAGAGTAATTTTAAGTTCATTCTTCATTTCTTAAATTGTTTGCGTATGAATAATTTCAATGTTACATTATTAATATGGTTACTAGGGTATTATTTAATCGGCCTTTTACTTTAATCGGTTAATCGCTCGATTAATTAACAGAGGTTTTGGCTTAATCGGTTAAAAACCGGTTAATTTTGTTATTGATCGGTTAACCGTATAATAATTTTTTTTTTTTATAAATTAAGCAATTTCAATAAATAAAAATACATAAATTATTAATTGTTTGCGCTTTATTAGTAAAAAAATGGTAACAATTCTTGTCTAAAACGAGCAAACAAAAAAATAATTTATAAATAGGTATAAAATAATTTCAATTATTTAAGGACATCTTAAAAAATAATCTTTTAGAAAAATCATTTGCTTTAAATGTTTAGGATTTAAGGGATTTCTTTAGTTTTGATAAACTTGACTTGAAAAAATTCTTTCACTTATCGTAGATGTTGGAGAAATCGAAAGCAACTCATAATACAGAATTTCTCAGACCTTTTCCTAGATTTCTCTATACATACAAAATCTTCCATTATGTCATTAGAATCCTGTTTTAAGTTTAAATATGTTAAATACTTCTAATTGTTTCGGTTAATTAAGTTAAAAGATTGACATGAGAAGATATGAGAAGGAACAAATAACTTAACACATACATATAATAAGTACGTGAAACAAAAAGCTTTTGACAGTAAACACTTATTAAAAATAAGGATCACTGAACACCTTCTTAGTTTGTATGACAAAATATTTTCTAAATAATTAAAAACACAAAAAAGTATGTTATAACACAAAAAAAAAATAAAAATTTTGTTACATCGGTCAATCGGTTAAACGACTGAAATTAAATGGTATAATCGTTAATCGAAAATAGCCAATTTTAAATTAACCCATCAGTTAATCGCGTAGTAATTAATCGGTTAGCCGATTTAGCTGAACCACTTCGTAGGATGGACAGAGGATCATTCTTCTCCAAATTTTCATTTAAGATTTTCACAAACGATCCAAAGGTCTGTTCTTGTAGACTTATCAGAACTTTTACTTGATTTAGGGGTGACCGTGTCTTTAACACTTTTGGAATGCAGAGTCATGTTAAAGGCTAGATTACACTATTATACTTTGTATTAATACATGTCAAAAACTCAAGTAATATCTTAAAGTGTGATAGTGTGAATGAAATGTGTCACAAGTATTATGAAAAAGTTTGACATCCCATACTACTTCATCGTTTTTTGAAATTTTTCTAAACGCTAATACTTCTCATTGGATCAGGGTTGCATTGTAACAAAAGCATGTTCATGTGTGATAGTGTGACTACAAACTGTAATGTTACATTAGATTTTTTGACAGTCACAACAAAACTCATAAGATTTCCATCTCACAAAGTATTATGGAAAACGTATGAAATGTGTGATAGTGTAAACTAGCCTTAAGTAGCACAATAAGATGTTTTTTTTTCGATCTATTGTCTTTGAAATTGTCTAGCTTTGTATCGAAGGTAAAGAATTTTAGATAAACAAAAGATTTCATTACTCTCTAAGCCCTCAAATCTTTCATTCAGAGCTAATGCTACATAAGTCGCTCATTTATGGGACTCTGAACTATTCTGCATCTGAGTTTATTCATTTATTGTATTTTCTAGTAATGTTCGAAGACTGTTAGCAAGCGAAATAACATCAGAAAATGTAGCAGTGGATTTGGTTATGGATTTTGTGGTCTCTTTTAAGTAACCCAAAATTTGTATAAAAAAATTTTATTTTTTACAAAAATCATTAAAAAATTCTTAAAACGTACAAATACAAACATGATTTATCAATGGGGAACGTTTTACCATTATGGTGAAAAACAAAACGGCTGATGCCGCAAGTCCACTCAATGCGTTTATGGCCAATACGTCGAAGCGAAAAATTGTATTGACAAGTTACACAGCAAACGCGGAAAATACATATACATATCGAAGGAATGAAGTGGGATTACTTTCTACTTTAGCATGCGTCTCTAAAAAAGGAAAAACGGGTGGCGTGGACCGACCGCCAGACTTCGAATCCAAAGAAAAAAATGTATTTTTCTGTTTGATATATTGCTATTAGTTGTTATAAAAAAACAAGCATTGAAAATTTAATTCTTTGTTCAAAAAAATTATAAAAAAGTATCGGCATATCGAGAAATATTGCCGATACCGAAATATCGGCAAACGTGAAGTATCGACGATATATCGGTATCGGTATTCATTACATCTCTAATTATAACCATTTACATACATTTGAAGGATATTTAACTTACAACTATTAGATTTACTCTCATCAATTTATTTCTATTATTTTTAGAGTTGCGCGCATTTCAAACAGCTATTTTTTGCAAATAAGGAAAATTGAAAAATTCAATCATCAAAAAGTTATAGAGGAGCCCCCTTTTCACATATAACAACTTCGCAGATTGGTAGGCTGATATGTTTTGAACTTGAACCAGTTTTAAAATCTTGCTCCAAAAGTGCCTTTTTGTGCAATTGCCCTTTAAATAGTTTTTCACCTGTTTTACTATTTTCTAAGTTATATTTTAAGTTTAGAAATTTTTAAAGTTATTAAAAAGTAGTAGGACGTATAAAATAACACCAGGACAGTTAATATTTTTTTTAATTAAGAACACGAATAGGAGAGCGAAACACGAATATTGCTGTCAGTGTGAACATGGTATAAGTATTACCATGGTACAACTACACAAGGTAAACTCGTTGCTAAAACAAGTACAACAAGACAAAAACAACAGGCAATTTGATTTTGTATTTTCTACCGAGACTTCAAAAAAAATAGCAACACTGTGCCTTCAGAAACACAAAATAAAAAATACAAATTAAAAAAAACAAAACTATACGTGAAGGAAAATAAAAGTTTTTTTTAAAAGTTGTCGTGTAATATGTTAAATTTTTTTATTTTCCGTAACAAAATAGAAAATTAATATTATGTGATGGTTATTATGGATACAATACAAAGTCGTCAATTGAGTGTTTCGGCATCTAAAACATATAACGTAGAATCTATAACATATGCCTCGCAAGCCCATGATCACCTATTGGGGCTCAAGCTCGTGATGTCTGGGAGGTCTTCAAACGTTATGCTCACTTAATGAACGCAACTGCTTCAGTGTGGTCAAGAAGGTTAAAAAATATAATTGAATCAATCTAATTAGCCTGCTTGCAATTCGGATATTTGTGCCTTGGCGCCCAATAAAACCATATCCAATTTTTTAATTTCCGGATGGCCTTTTAACGCCTTTTCCGCACATTCATTTAAAATATTCATAAATGAATTAATAACCGGCTTTGTAAGACTTTCAAAACGTGCTCGGCTCATTTGATTTTAAAATCTACACCATCCATTAGGGAATCTATTAACAGTTGATTCCCTAGCAGCAGCAGAACGGATCTTGGCTAATGAACGATGACTTTCATGTGGATGCAATTTATATTTTCTTTGCAATTCTTTACAAATAAATTTTACCAACTCTTTTGTAAAATGTTGTCCGAATTTGGAGAAGGGGCCAAAGCATTCCACCTTTGTGTATAGACCATGCTTAACTTCGAACAAAGCTAAATTTGAGGTCATACCTCCACATTTTACACTTAACACATATTTGACATCCTCATAATTCTGAATAAAAAAACTTGACTTGTACTTAAAATGGCTAACACTCTTTAACAACCTCTTTGTCTTCATCATCATCGTCGGACTTCATGGCTTTCAACAAAAACGTGTGCTTTACTAAATCATATTCACAAGATATCGTCTTTCTGGCCTATGCCAATGATTCTTTCATTTCGTTCACGCATTTTTTTATAATGTTTTTGTATTTTATTTATATTCACAAAATTTTTATATGAAAAAACTGTTTTTTAATATAAAAATTTTTGTATGTAAACCAAGGCGAATGTAAACATAAATAATATTTTTTTGACATTTGGGTTTTAACTGGGGTAAACAGCTGACAAACATCTGGGCCAACGAGTCTACCTTGTGTACTTGTACCATAATATTACGAAATCTATTGAGTTTTGTTGCGACTGTCAAAATATCTAATGTAACATTACAGTTTGTAGTCACACTATCACACATGATAATGCTTTTGTTAAAATGCAAACCTGATCAAATGAAAAGTATTATTGCTTAGAAAATTTAAAGAAAACGATGGGATGTCAAATTTGTTTTCGTAATACTTGTAATTTTCAAAAAACATTGAATTCACATTATCACACTTTTACATATTACTTGAGTTTTTTACATGTTTTAATACAAAGTACAATATTTTAAACTTGCCTAAAGTACAACTAGATTTAGAGTAGATATTTAGAGTATAGAAATAACTACACTGTTTTAATTGATTATCTCATAGTTCTATTCCTGCACTTAGCGATTCAATTACATTTTGCTCGAAATCTCGTTAGTACTAGATTTCGTTGTAGTGTAAACGGGCTCAATATAAAATTTATATACATATATAATAAATATTTTTAATTTAAGTTTTAAACATAAACTATTGAAAACAATAATATGAAAAAGATCTGTTTTTGGCATATTTACTTTTCTATATTTTTTTCTTATTTTAATTAACTATTATTATAACGAAGTCAACAAGACTTATTCTGTAGACCTTCAAAATAAGTACAAAGAAATCTATTTACATATATAGTTTTTTCCTTATTTACCCAAATTGTAATTTTAGTGCGCATATAATAGTTAGCATAATAGTTGAGTTCACGCAAACTTAGTGGTAATCGTTAAAATCTTCTTATGCCCTTTTTTCTTTATTTAGGTTTTCAGGCTAAACAATTATTTTAAAGGTACCAATCTTTTTCTCTTTGTAATTGCTTACTTGTTAAAAGTTTGGTTTTATAAAAACCGTAAGAATGTGAAAGCGCGGTTTCGGTTTAAAATGGTTAAAATCGATCGGTTTCGGTTTGATCTTTCTTACAAATCTTGCATATTGTTGTGTTTGAATGGTGCTCTGATAACTTGAAATGTTTCCTAACTCCAGATTTTAGTTCAGAGATTTCTGAAATAAAATATGTTTAAAAATATAAGTAAAAAAGGTTAAATATGCTGCCATATTTGATTGGTAATTAATAGAGCTGCGATTTCCACGCAAATGCATGTTTTTTGTCGATGGTCTTAGAACTATGTCGACCAATTATCATTTCAAATAATTAAATTTGCCTGAAAATTGCATCAATTTGTTTTTGCATTTTGTTGCATAACTTGGTGAAAATGCATATTTTGGTTTTCAATTCATATATTTTTTTTTTTTTGGTATATTTAAAAATTTTTGTGTGATTTTTTTTAATTTCCACATTATTAAAAAAAACTTCTTCGAGAAATTTATAAATACACAAAAAAACAACACTAAAAAAACTGAGTAATTTTCATATAAATTTGTCTACTCGTTCAATCACTTGTGTTGTGAAAATATCACATTTAACTGCCTGTTCTTCAACATAAAATAAAAAGTTTCGCTTGGGAATTTATATTGAAACAATAATAAAAAAAAACTCAAAATTGCTTATGTTTTCAATTTAATAAATTTCTAAACAAAAATTTTTATTTTAGTTTGAACAACAGGCAATTAATCTATAAATAAATTCTTTTGGAGCACTGCTTAAAATATAAGATTTTTCAAGATTTTGACAAAAGATCCTTCTATTTTTTACCGTTGCACCACATTTTCACATCCTTTTTTTATTTTAAGGAATTTTTGAAACTGTGAGGTAAACATTTTTTTATGAGAAGAACGAGTGTTATGTATAATTAGCAATTTCTTTAAGCGAAATATATTTTAAAAGTAAAAGCTGAAACCCGAGGTTTTTTTGTCGGATCTAGAACCGAACAGCAATCCCTAAAGATAGTGTATTTAAAAATTAATTCATATTACAAAAAAAAAAAAAAAAAAAAAAAAAAAAAAAAACAGTTGCCGATTAAAATGTGAATACAACTTATGTATATATTTCATAATCTGAATATCTATATAAAGGTGGCAAAATTAAGAGTTACAATCAGTTTTTTTAAATTAGTTAAACTATTGTGTGCTGTTATTTAAAGTGTTAAGTGGTATTAAAAAATAAATTAAAATTCCTAAGACTTGATAAAAGGCAAGTATTGTTTACAATAATATAAGCATTTCCGAAAACTCCTGTGTACGAAGGATTCTCTCTGTTTGTTAGAATGCCTAAAAGGAATCCTCCTTTTCCAGGAAACACGCATACGACTAGCTCGTCCACCGATTAAAATCTAAGCAATATTGGTCTTCAATCAAAAATTGAGGTGGGATTGCGAAAAGTCCTTCACAGATCTTATCTTTTCCTCTTACGCTTTGATATGAGATTGACAGGCTTTTCAATAACTTCGCCATAATAAAAAGTCGCCTAGAGATTTGTTTTTGTCTTTCCTACTGGCTTTAAATGGGATAAGATGATTCTCTAGTGATCCTTTCATCCTTTTAGTCAATATCAATATTCTTTTAAAACTAATCCTGTAATCCTAGTTTTATAGAAGGACCAGTCCTTGCGCCTAAGACTTCATTTTCCCATATATTGGTCACATTGATACAAACATACACATTCATACCTGCGTTAATAAACATTTGTTAGCCTATTATTTAAAAATGTTTTAAATTGAGAACACTTCATTTAAAAATTACACCTTATGGTTATGAGAGATTCCAAAGCTTCGAATTTAATTTTTAATTTAAGACCAACTATTTTTTGATATGTGAAGAAATTCTTTCTGTTGGCGCACTAGAAGCAGGCAGAGCCTTTATCCTTTTCCTTTATCGTTTTCGTAATCATTCTACTTTGAAAATGTAATGTATTTAACTAATATAAAAAAAATATATGAATTTTTTTCTTCTTATTTTACGTTTTAAACATGAAAATAATGTAAATAGTACGCAAAATGTGGCATCGATGCCTTATTGATGTCACAATTCTAATGTTAGGGCATCATCAATATGAACTCGCATTTTTCTCTGAGTGTTCTAACATCAATATGTTTTTATAAGAAATATTTTCGTTTTCGATATATAAAATGGTCGAAGGGGTTGGTGTTCATTACAACTATTTATTTAAGACTTAATTATTATTTTTTTTTAAATACAGTATATTAATGGAGCATATTTCTAATTTAATTATGAAAAAATTATATCTCGCATGTGGTGGCCATTTTTTACTAAGTACATCCGTAGTTTTTTTTAAATTTTTTTATAACTGTTGATCAAAATTTCGAGTGTAATTATGTTTGCTCGATTGTAAGTTTTTCCTACTTTATTCCTTAATATTTTCACAAAATTCTAAAAAAAACAAAGAAACAACAGACAAGCCGGGTACCTGGCGTTCGAGTACGCTGAATCCTGTGGTGCTTACCGATATTTATTTTTTTAGGTTGGCTCTTGTTTTCGAGATATACCGTTATTTCGAAAATGGAGAAGGTTGCACAACAATATGTTCGCATAACTCAAAAACGGTTTAGTTTATTGAACAAACTAAAAAAAATCGAAATTCCGTAATAAAATTTCTTTTAAGGGCGTTGAAACTTTTTTCTAATATGCGCAGTGTTTTAAAAACATTTTTTAGCATAATTTCGATTTTGTTTTTAATTAATAAAAAATTTGTTCTTAACATTTTCCAAAACATACTTGCCCTTTATTTCTACTTCTTAGGGGGTTCCCATTAAAATATTGCGTTATATGAAATTTTTCAATTTAATTAAAATTTTTCGTCTTTTGTGAATTAAATCAAAAGTTGTTGACATATTTTAATCATACATATATGGCTTGTTTTGTTTCCAACTTTGTTTTTTATATCTTAAGAAAAAATTAGAAGCATAACTGCATTTTTTTTGTTATTTTTTAAAAAATCATAAAAATTTTTTAAAAAATAATAATAAATTTCGAAATTTTGCTAAAAAAAATAACAGTTCAATAAAATAACCACAATACCAATTATTGTTAACAGCTAAGGCACGAGCTATGTTTACATTTGTCCTTCAAGTTGTGCTGAAAAAGGTCAACAAGAAAAAAGAAAGACAAAAAACATGAAAAACAAAAATGTACTTTGGATTTCAAGAAGAATTCTTGACAAAAAGTACGAAAAAACAGAAGTAAGGAAGAACATGTAAATCAATTAAAATAGATAATCATTCATTCAAAAGCAAATTTCGATCTACCAAGATGAAATACCATTTGGTTTGAAGATTGATGTTTGACTATTGACGTCATCCGGCTGCAATAGCCGAGTGAGTAAGACGGCAAACCCCACTGAAGAGATTGTGTGGTTACAATCGAAACTAGTCTGGGCAATCTGTCCGTGAACGCCTGGGTTCAAATCTCAGCGCAGTCAAGAATGAAAAATTATCAATAAAAATTTTAATTAATTTCATGTTGTAAAATTCCTGTCTTCATAAAAATAATTTAATGAAAATTAAAGTCAATGAACTTAAGCCTAATTAAAAATATCTAAATTTGGATTAAAACCCATTAACAGTTCAATAAAATAACCACAATACTAATTAAAAAAAATAATTTTAATTAATTCCCTTATTTAAACGTGAGGTATTTTTCTTTTTTTTTTTATAAAAAATATTAAATTAATTGAAACCAATATTTCGGCACTCCGTTGTGTGCCTTCTTCAGGGATTTTTTCTTGAATATTTGACAAAAAATTAACAATTTTTAATAAATTTAACAAAATTAACAAATTTAACAAATCAAACAAAATGTCATATTTTCAATTAAATACAAAAAAATTTTCTAATTTAAACCTAATCTATTACAGTTAAATACATTTTTAATTTCCGTTTCTATTTTTATAAATTAAATGTCTATAATTTTGGGCCATATTTTCAGTATGTGACTTAAAATTAATTCTGGATATTGTTGAAATCTTTATAATTTGCAACATTTTGAACATAAATCTACACATATAATTATTTTCCGTGTTTAAAACTGATATATTTTCAAAATCAGGATTATGGTTTAAACTTGCACAATGGGTTGATAAAGCTGTTTTTTGTGATGAAATATTCCTATATTTTTGATCTGACTTATCTCCTGCTATCCTAGTTTTAAGTTTTTTTTTGTTGTACCAATATACACTCTACAGCATTTTCCACTAACATTTCCCTTACAAGGTATTTTATAAACTACATTTGACATTTCCAACTTATTTATTTTTTCATTCATATTAGTGAATAATCTACCTATTGTGTTATAAGATTTATGTGCAATTTTATTTATTTTCGTATCATAAATATTTGTTTTTTCTAATCTTTCTGAAAATCTTAGTACATAAGTTATTGATTTATAAATTTTCGGTTCTACGTTACTGTTGGAATTGTTTATTCTATGGTTATTATATTTTAATAATAAATTGGATATAATTTCCTTTGGAAAACTATTTTCCATTATTGCTCTAAAAATGTTTTCCTTATTATTCCTATGGAATCATTATTCCTATGGATTTCTGAAATAAAATATGTTTAAAAATATAAGTAAAAAAGGTTAAATATGCTGCCATATTTGATTGGTAATTAATAGAGCTGCGATTTCCACGCAAATGCATGTTTTTTGTCGATGGTCTTAGAACTATGTCGACCAATTATCTTTTCAAATAATTAAATTTGCGTGAAAATGGCATCAATTTGTTTTTGCATTTTGTTGCATAACTTGGTGAAAATGCATATTTTGGTTTTCATTTCATATATTTTTTTTTTTTTTGGTATATTTAAAAATTTTTGTGTGATTTTTTTTTAATTTCCACATTATTAAAAAAAACTTCTTCGAGAAATTTATAAATACACAAAAAAACAACACTAAAAAAACTGAGTAATTTTCATATAAATTTTTCTACTCGTTCAATCACTTGTGTTGTGAAAATATCACATTTAACTGCCTGTTCTTCAACATAAAATATAAAGTTTCGCTTGGGAATTTATATTGAAACAATAATAAAAAAAAACTCAAAATTGCTTATGTTTTCAATTTAATAAATTTCTAAACAAAAATTTTTATTTTAGTTTGAACAACAGGCAATTAATCTATAAATAAATTCTTTTGGAGCACTGCTTAAAATATAAGATTTTTCAAGATTTTGACAAAAGATCCTTCTATTTTTTACCGTTGCACCACATTTTCACATCCTTTTTTTATTTTAAGGAATTTTTGAAACTGTGAGGTAAACATTTTTTTATGAGAAGAACGAGTGTTATGTATAATTAGCAATTTCTTTAAGCGAAATATATTTTAAAAGTAAAAGCTGAAACCCGAGGTTTTTTTGTCGGATCTAGAACCGAACAGCAATCCCTAAAGATAGTGTATTTAAAAATTAATTCATATTACAAAAAAAAAAAAAAAAAAAAAAAAAAAAAAAAAAAAATCAGTTGCCGATTAAAATGTGAATACAACTTATGTACATATTTCATAATCTGAATATCTATATAAAGGTGGCAAAATTAAGAGTTACAATCAGTTTTTTTAAATTAGTTAAACTATTGTGTGCTGTTATTTAAAGTGTTAAGTGGTATTAAAAAATAAATTAAAATTCCTTAGACTTGATAAAAGGCGAGTATTGTTTACAATAATATAAGCTTTTCCGAAAACTCCTGTGTACGAAGGATTCTCTCTGTTTGTAAGAATGCCTAAAAGGAATCCTCCTTTTCCAGGAAACACGCATACGACTAGCTCGTCCACCGATTAAAATCTAAGCAATATTGGTCTTCAATCAAAAATTGAGGTGGGATTGCGAAAAATCCTTCACAGATCTTATCTTTTCCTCGTACGCTTTGATATGAGATTGACAGGCTTTTCAATAACTTCGCCATAATAAAAAGTCGCCTAGAGATTTGTTTTTGTCTTTCCTACTTCCTTTCATCCTTTTAGTCAATATCAATATTCTTTTAAAACTAATCCTGTAATCCTAGTTTTATAGAAGGACCAGTCCTTGCGCCTAAGACTTCATTTTCCCATATATTGGTCACATTGATACAAACATACACATTCATACATACGTTAATAAACATTTGTTAGCCTATTATTTAAAAATGTTTTAAATTGAGAACACTTCATTTAAAAATTACACCTTAATTTAATTAATTTAATTTTTAATTTAAGACCAACTATTTTTTGATATGTGAAGAAACTCTTTCTGTTGGCGCACTAGAAGCAGGCAGAGCCTTTATCCTTTTCCTTTATCGTTTTCGTAATCATTCTACTTTGAAAATGTAATGTATTTAACTAATATAAAAAAATATATGAATTTTTTTCTTCTTATTTTACGTTTTAAACATGAAAATAATGTAAATAGTACGCAAAATGTGGCATCGATGCCTTATTGATGTCACAATTCTAATGTTAGGGCATCATCAATATGAACTCGCATTTTTCTCTGAGTGTTCTAACATCAATATGTTTTTATAAGAAATATTTTCGTTTTCGATATATAAAATGGTCGAAGGGGTTGGTGTTCATTACAACTATTTATTTAAGACTTAATTATTATTTTTTTTTAAATACAGTATATTAATGGAGAATATTTCTAATTTAATTATGAAAAAATTATATCTCGCATGTGGTGGCCATTTTTTACTAAGTACATCCGTAGTTTTTTTTAAATTTTTTTATAACTGTTGATCAAAATTTCGAGTGTAATTATGTTTGCTCGATTGTAAGTTTTTCCTACTTTATTCCTTAATATTTTCACAAAATTCTAAAAAAAACAAAGAAACAACAGACAAGCCGGGTACCTGGCGTTCGAGTACGCTGAATCCTGTGGTGCTTACCGATATTTATTTTTTTAGGTTGGCTCTTGTTTTCGAGATATACCGTTATTTCGAAAATGGAGAAGGTTGCACAACAATATGTTCGCATAACTCAAAAACGGTTTAGTTTATTGAACAAACTAAAAAAAATCGAAATTCCGTAATAAAATTTCTTTTAAGGGCGTTGTAACTTTTTTCTAATATGCGCAGTGTTTTAAAAACATTTTTTAGCATAATTTCGATTTTGTTTTTAATTAATAAAAAATTTGTTCTTAACATTTTCCAAAACATACTTGCCCTTTATTTCTACTTCTTAGGGGGTTCCCATTAAAATATTGCGTTATATGAAATTTTCCAATTTAATTAAAATTTTTCGTCTTTTGTGAATTAAATCAAAAGTTGTTGACATATTTTAATCATACATATATGGCTTGTTTTGTTTCCAACTTTGTTTTTTATATCTTAAGAAAAAATTAGAAGCATAACTGCATTTTTTTTGTTATTTTTTAAAAAATCATAAAAATTTTTTAAAAAATAATAATAAATTTCGAAATTTTGCTAAAAAAAATAACAGTTCAATAAAATAACCACAATACCAATTATTGTTAACAGCTAAGGCACGAGCTATGTTTACATTTGTCCTTCAAGTTGTGCTGAAAAAGGTCAACAAGAAAAAAGAAAGACAAAAAACATGAAAAACAAAAATGTACTTTGGATTTCAAGAAGAATTCTTGACAAAAAGTACGAAAAAACAGAAGTAAGGAAGAACATGTAAATCAATTAAAATAGATAATCATTCATTCAAAAGCAAATTTCGATCTACCAAGATGAAATACCATTTGGTTTGAAGATTGATGTTTGACTATTGACGTCATCCGGCTGCAATAGCCGAGTGAGTAAGACGGCAAACCCCACTGAAGAGATTGTGTGGTTACAATCGAAACTAGTCTGGGCAATCTGTCCGTGAACGCCTGGGTTCAAATCTCAGCGCAGTCAAGAATGAAAAATTATCAATAAAAATTTTAATTAATTTCATGTTGTAAAATTCCTGTCTTCATAAAAATAATTTAATGAAAATTAAAGTCAATGAACTTAAGCCTAATTAAAAATATCTAAATTTGGATTAAAACCCATTAACAGTTCAATAAAATAACCACAATACTAATTAAAAAAAATAATTTTAATTAATTCCCTTATTTAAACGTGAGGTATTTTTCTTTTTTTTTTATAAAAAATATTAAATTAATTGAAACCAATATTTCGGCACTCCGTTGTGTGCCTTCTTCAGGGATTTTTTCTTGAATATTTGACAAAAAATTAACAATTTTTAATAAATTTAACAAAATTAACAAATTTAACAAATCAAACAAAATGTCATATTTTCAATTAAATACAAAAAAATTTTCTAATTTAAACCTAATCTATTACAGTTAAATACATTTTTAATTTCCGTTTCTATTTTTATAAATTAAATGTCTATAATTTTGGGCCACATTTTCATTATGTGACTTAAAATTAATTCTGGATATTGTTGAAATCTTTATAATTTGCAACATTTCTAACATAAATCTACACATATAATTATTTTCCGTGTTTAAAACTGATATATTTTCAAAATCAGGATTATGGTTTAAACTTGCACAATGGGTTGATAAAGCTGTTTTTTGTGATGAAATATTCCTATATTTTTGATCTGACTTATCTCCTGCTATCCTAGTTTTAAGTTTTTTTTGTTGTACCAATATACACACTACAGCATTTTCCACTAACATTTCCCTTACAAGGTATTTTATAAACTACATTTGACATTTCCAACTTATTTATTTTTTCATTCATATTAGTGAATAATCTACCTATTGTGTTATAAGATTTATGTGCAATTTTATTTATTTTCGTATCATAAATATTTGTTTTTTCTAATCTTTCTGAAAATCTTAGTACATAAGTTATTGATTTATAAATTTTCGGTTCTACGTTACTGTTGGAATTGTTTATTCTATGGTTATTATATTTTAATAATAAATTGGATATAATTTCCTTTGGAAAACTATTTTCCATTATTGCTCTAAAAATGTTTTCCTTATTATTCCTATGGAAACATGTATCACTTATTGTCAATACCCTTCCTATAAAATTTTTAAATTGGAAAACCTTTTTGTATTTAAATGAAAATATGACATATTTTTTTAAATTTATTAAAAATTGTTAATTTGTTGTCAAATATTCAAGAAAAAATCCCTGAAGAAGGCACACAACGGAGTGCCAAAATATTGGACTCAATAAATTTAATATTTTTTTATGAAAAAAAGAAAAAGACCTCAAGCCTTAATAAGAAGATTAATTAAAATTTTTAAAGGTCGAATAAGAGTCAATTTATAACTACTGCGCATATTTAGAATTATGTTTTATACTTTGTTCCATAAACTAAGCCATATTTGTGTATCCCGATGTATGTTGTGCAATTTTCGAAATAACTTATCTCAAAAAATGTCAAATTCTAGCACAGTGTAACCAATAAAATTATAAGGAATTCAAACCATTCGGTCATTTTGGGCCACTCTGTATAAGCATTTCAACCCACTTTTTATCAGGACTTACTTCAGAGTTTTTACATATTTTATTTTGTTCGGCGTTAGCGTAATTTTTTACGTATGAATGAATGCCAAGAAGAAACTCTATTAAGATTTTAAAAGTATCCAAGCAAATCCCTCAATTTCTCTAAAAGTTTCACCCCACTAATGCAGGTAATTAATACAAGTTCTGTAAAAATTTTTAACTTTTCCTTTTATATAAAAATTTGCACGTCTATTTAAAAAGCTTAGATATTTTCTTTGAAGATCATTGTTAAACGAACATTTTCTTCTTGGGGCATTTCTAGACTTCATTTGTAAAAAACAATTTATTAAAATGTTTTATGGACCTCTGCGTAAATTTTTCGACAATAACTAAAAAACGAAATGGATTTCTTTTAAAATCTTGAATGATTTTTATAATTAAAATAATAAATGTATTATTCTTAAGCCTATAGTACACGGATTGTGAACAGCCACATAAGCATGTGGTTCTAACGTACTTTAGACGACATTATAAAGCCACAATGGGCATTGTGTGTTGTGTGATTACGTCTAAATTACGTCCAAGCCACATGGGCATGTGGATTTTCATATTTTTGTTAATATTCGCGAATATCTGCGCCAATATTCGCCGAATATGAATTCGAATATCTTATTTAAACATTAGAGCAACTCTATATTTAATAATTAATGGACAACAATAAATTGTAAAAAAAAAACTTTCACACAACTAAATGAATTTTACATTCTTATACCATCTCGATGGTTTAATTTGGAAACATTTTTATTATTGTTATGTAGGAGCTAAAAGCAACGCGCCCCAAAGGATCTTTTGTGCAGCCCAAGTGTTCAATGAAGAAGAAGCCAATTTTTCTACTCGGTAAAATATTAAGATAACTACAAGCAACTTTATTCTGCATGCATTCTTAAGGCCGCGTTAGCCGACCGTTAGTGTAGAAATGTTAACATCTGATCGTTTCTGTTATATGGAAAGCAATACAAATGCTGTACTGACTGTAAAGTCACTTAACCGTAACGTGCCAACCTGTAGAAAATAGAATTTCATTACGAGCAAGGCGAATTCATTTTTCAGTTGGCGTTGAAAACACAGCTGTGCTAACTTTTTTTCTTACTTAAGGCCCAACCATAATATGCATGAAGTCGCTTAAGCCAATTTAAGCAACTGTGCATATAAAACATATGTGGCCAACTATAATGTACTTAAAGAAACTTTTCTTTAAGTTTCGTCAAATGTAATTTTCTTAGGCAAAGTGCCAAACTGAACGCACATTCCGTACGGAATCAGCTGTTTGTGCATTATTTAAAAAAATAATAAAATAAACTGAAATGAATAAAGAAAAATAAGAAAAAGAGCAAGTTTCCATATTTTAATTTTGTATCCATTTTTTATTAATAAGTATGCACAACAAACACCAATTAAATAAAACACAAAATAAAAAACTACAGGGCTGTAATTTTTGGTACTTTTTAATTTGAAGTAATCGTAAGAAAACAAAATATTGCACAAATATGCAACATGGATCTTAAGTTTATGTAACACAGGGTCTCCACCTAAAATAAGATATAAGATCAAGGCGAATTCAACTACAGGTGGTGTCGATACTACAACAATCCAAAAACAACAGAAACAACACAGGGTTATTTGCATTGCATTGTTAGTGTTTACTGTCCAAAATGTCAACCATTCCTAACAAAACACTAACAAATCAAAACAAAGTAGCTCGAACTGTCAAAATCAGATGGCGTTTCGACACCACCTGTAGTTGAATTCGCCTTGATATAAGATATTTATATTTGCAAACGTCAAATTCAATCGCAGAGAGTATTATCTTACGTGTGGACTCTCAAATAGTGTTAGTATTAATATTATAATAAATGTTATAAGACAGTTGTTATAAGAAATCTTATAACAACTATCTTATAAGATGAGCTGTCAAAAATACACATACATACACACATATAAAACAATAATAAGCCACCATTATTAAAATGTGTATTTTATTAATGCAAATAATGCCAATCTTGTGAAAAGTGTTTAAAAAACAATATTTTAAATTAAAAAATCAAAAAACTAAAATAAAAGAATAAAAAAAGAATAAAAACGATACTGTACGAGAATCAGTCGATTATGAAATCTTATAAGATACGTGTTCCCCTTATTTAATATTAAGATTAACATGAAGAAATGTATTGTCTCATTCTGCCGACGTTCTCTCAGATATTATCTCAGGTAAAGACCCTGTGTAAGTACATTATGGCCACCCAAAAGTCTTCTTTAATTTGCTTATGCATTTGACAGACTTTTCGTTAATTTTTGACAGTCCCATAAGCTAACTTATGCATATTATGGTTAGGCCTTTAGAGAGAGAAATGGCAAAAGTTGCTTATGTTTTTGACATATCGATCAACAAAAGCAACAAAAAAAGAATTTGGTGTGTTTTTGGTGTTGTTGTTGTGGTCTTGTTGTAGTATCGACACCACCGTATACTTGAATTCGCCTTGATAACGAGGTTACGTGACAGTTGTAGATAGTGATGGGTTGCTTGTATATTAAATGGAATGCGGGTAAATGCACTCGTTTTCTTTGGTACTTTTTTCAGTAATATTATCTGTGGACTTTTGACAAAATAACTTACAATACATACATATTATCATTCATACAAACATATGTTTAGATATATAAAATAAAAATTGCATACGTATACGCATACAATAAAAACTGTGGGTTTTAATGGTATCAACCTACCTACCTAGTTTTGCGTATGCACATTTTCAAAATAATATAAGTAAACGTGCATGTATGTATATTAGACCGTCTCAGTTTTTATACTTTTTTCGAAATTCCTTCATGAACATCGATTTTGTTTATCTACTATAAAAACCAAGAAATTTGGTGTATAACACTTAAATATTGATGAATGGGAAGTGGTCTCTCAAATCGTTTTTTCATTTTTTTAGGCAAAATACCTTTTTTTCAAAAAATGGAAAAATCTTGATTTAGTAATTTGCCTCAAACTCAAGCAGTTCTGAATGGATTTGAACATCATTTCATGCATTAGAAAGCTTATTAAATTTCCTAAATGTTTCTTAAAGCAACATTGCCATTTTATTCGATGGTTTTTTATTCATAGCACTACAAATTCAGATTTTCAAATACAAACTTAATATTTTTTTTTAATTTTTGCTTACCTTTTCATATATAAAAATTGAACGAGGCAAAACTTTTAAATTCTGTAAATGCAGTATGGTAGGAAATTTTAAAATAAAGATTTTGGTGTAAATAACAGTCGTATTCTGTTAAGAAAAACTGCAGTTTTAGTTGAAATGTGTAAAGTTGTTTATTTCTAAATTCTCTTCTATTGCATAAATATATTATAAAGTAAGAACATATTTTTTATTTTGGGCATTACTCTTCCATTTTTGGGAAAAAACTTGCAGGGTTTTCGGGAAATATATTCTGCTAAAAATTTCTGATATTTTGATATATAAAACGTGTTCATATGTCATACTTGAGCCCTAAAATTTAAAATTTTGAGTATTTTCAATAATATCTTTGTACGGGAGGTACCATGCCCACTTTACCAATCCCGCCCATATTTTGAGGGATGCTGTGTATTGATAACCGATATGTTTGTACCTAATTTGGGAACTTTAGCTCGCTTCGTTCTCCAGATATACAGAAATGTATAACGTCTTTGTATGGGAAGTGCCACACCCAAAATGATTTAATTTAAGTCGTCGAGCATTTTCACAAAACGCATCCAAACTCCAACCAAAGCATAATTTTACCAAATTTTAAAAAATAAAAAAACCAATATGTTCTTACTTTATAATATATTTATGCAATAGAAGAGAATTTAGAAATAAACAACTTTACACATTTCAACTAAAACTGCAGTTTTTCTTAACAGAATACGACTGTTATTTACACCAAAATCTTTATTTTAAAATTAAATCTAAGTAAATGTTAAATTTCTTCCTTAAGACGTGGGTATATAAATCTGCCAAATTGGTTAAGAAATGGTTAAGTTATTAGCAAAATACTCCAAAAATGGGCTAAAAAGCATCCACATTTTTATAAAAACTTAAATTTTAGAGCTGTTATGTGACCTATGGATACGTCTAATATATCAAAAGATCGGAAATCTTTAGTAAAACATATTTGCTGAAAAACTCGGAAAAATCGGTTCAGATACAAAAAAGTTATTACCAAAATATTATTTTTTTTTTTTATATTTAGAAATAAACAACTTTCAACATTTCAACTAAAACTGCAGTTTTTCTTAACAGAATACGACTGTTATTTACACCAAAATCTTTATTTTAAAATTTCCTACCATACTGCATTTACAGAATATAAAAGTTTTTCCTCGTTCAATTTTTATATATGAAAAGGTAAGCAAAAATTAAAAAAAAATATTAAGTTTGTATTTGAAAATCTGAATTTGTAGTGCTATGAATAAAAAACCATCGAATAAAATGGCAATGTTGCTTTAAGAAACATTTAGGAAATTTAATAAGCTTTCTAATGCATGAAATGATGTTCAAATCCATTCAGAACTGCTTGAGTTTGAGGCAAATTACTAAATCAAGATTTTTCCATTTTTTGAAAAAAAGGTATTTTGCCTAAAAAAATGAAAAAACGATTTGAGAGACCACTTCCCATTCATCAATATTTAAGTGTTATACACCAAATTTCTTGGTTTTTATAGTAGATAAAGAAAATCGATGTTCATGAAGAAATTTCGAAAAAAAATGAAAAGTGAGACGGTCTAATGTATATGTTATAATACATATTTGCTTATTGTAAATCTATATATAAATAACCAATTTTAAATTATTTATGTATTTATACGTACAAGAAATACAGTTCTAATACCATTTAAATCACTTGGTACTCTCACTTTTTCTGCAAAGCGGTCACGATTTGAACATTTTAATTTCCCATCACTTTGTGTCATACTCAGTGTGACCAGATCATACAAATTTGTACAGCTAAGTCTGGCATTAGACATGGACAAAAAATGCAAAAAATGATTTTAAAAATATTAAAAATAATGCTGACCTTTTAAAGATTTTTGCTAAAAATGCATTACCAGTATGAAATTGTATTCGAAACTAAATACATTTAAGTGACTTTTTTTAACGAAATGGAAATGAATGGTTATATTAAAACTAGAGAACAGATTTTGGTAAAGCATCTGATACATACTAATGTGTAGCACAGGTAGTTGATATACAATTTTTAATTTAGGTGACCCACAAACCCCTGATATATGCAAAATTTAAACCATTTTATTTCTATGGCTATAAACAATTTTTTAGATAATTTTATTTCTTACAGTTGAAAGTTATAGAAAAGTTGAAGTTTTAAAATTATTATTTTTTTAGCAGTTTAGAGCAAAAAAAAAAAATGTCAAACATTTACACTATAGAATTTTTATCTAAATACAAAGTGAAATTTCTTTGTACATACTTTAATATCGTTATATCAAAGGGCAAATAATATTTCCAATCAACATGTTGAGGGCATTTCTAATATTCTCTGAATATTCTTTTTTTTAACATAAGATTTATCCAGTTTCTTACGAAATTTCATTTTTGTCCAAATTTATTGTAATAAAAAAAAAAATTTAAATTAAGTAAACAAAATTATTCGTCCAAATTCTTAAAATGAATAATGCTAAAAAAGCTAAACCCATTTTATAAAAATGCTAAATAAAATCCCAAATGCTAAATGAAAGTTTTGCAGCTAAATAAAAAAATTTTAATGCTAAATTTAGCTGCAAAAATGGCCACACTGTGTATACTTAAGCTTTTTTGTTTATGTTTTTGAAAAACAGATGACACGTTCTTACATATTCTATGAGTGAACAAACGAGCTTACAGTACGTACCGGTACGTTACATTGCATTTCATTACATTTTCAATCGGCTAAAGCGGCCTTTCTACACTTTAAGATTACGATTTTCTCACTGTTTTTGCGCTTTAACTGAATAATTCATTGTTGTTTAGTTTGGGTGAAGAAATTTTCGCTGATACTGCTGTCGGTGGTTTTTTACAAATTTAATTTAGTTTTTTTTTTAATTTTTCTTAACTTTTTGTCACACTGTTTAATAGAAGATATCAACCTGTTGAGATTCCTAACCTTAGTTATTGTATAATAACACTGTGCATCATTTTTGAAGTCATATAGGGAAAACTCGTTCTCGTGTAGAACTTCTCGAAGTATTTATCGAAACTTACCAAGCCACATGATACTGATAAATTCATTTTGTAATGCCTTTTGATTCCCTTTTCATATATTTCACGAATTTACGATGAAAAGTGAAAAAGCATTTTCCTGTCTTATAGTGTATTAATAAATTATAAATTATCTTATTCTAAAGATAACTCAACTGAATTTTCCATAGTTTAGCAACTATGGTGCAAAAATGGTGAAAAAAGATATAAAAAATAAAATTTTTTCAAATTTGTTCAAATTTTAGCAATTTGAGGATTTTTCGTGTTAGTTTGTTTACCAATTTTTTTTCCCTCCAATTGTGCCGAACACCGGAAACAATATACACATGAGACCTTAAAGTGCGAACACTAAGTAAACTACCAAAACCTAAATGGCATTTTGTTTGTTTCGATAAGAACTTCGAGAAATTTTACACGAAAAGGAGTTTGCATTTTATGTGCTGCACTGTGTTAGCAAAACGAAAATATCACTCCGATGCATTTCAGTTATATTTTAAAATTTAGTGTTTAATCCACTGCAACGAATGAATTTCCAATTTGTGTAGTGGGTAGGGTAGCCATATTTAAAATTCGAAAAAACGTTAAATTTAATACAAAAAACAGTACAATCAAGAAAAAAAACAGTGCATTTTTTTGGACGAGCACATAACTATTTATTAAATATTTTATACTTTTGATACGATATACAACAAGAATAACATAAAGAAATACACTTAAAAATTATAACGTCAAAGGAAAGAGTTACATCTTATGGCATTTCATATACGAAACGACACCATTTGCGTTTATAAAGAAAGCATCACAAATGGAGCATTTGACCATAGTTTTATATTCCAATGTATAATGTTTAAATATTTTGATTTATATGTTGCTTTGAACTTGTTATAAAATTTTTGCATAAATAATCGTTCCGTTTTTTTTCAAAATTTGATGACAAGAAAACAATAAATGCTGTAAGAGACAAACAGATAAGAGATGGAGTAGTCAAAAAATAGTTCTAACTCCGACTGTAACCGCTGAAATTTTTTGTTTGACTCCAACTCCGACTCCTACTCTTACATCGATGCTAAAAGTAAGACTGGTCCTTATTTTACTTTAAACTCTTTTTTTAATGCAGTACCTCTTAATGGTTAAGAAAATTATTCTATAAAAACTTTGAATCGATATTTTAAATATTGGATCACCAATTTCACACAATTTTATTTTGAAAAATTTTTTAAATTTGTTATGCCGAAAAAAATTGGAGTGGGAGTCGCGAGTTTTTGTGGGTACTTCGACTCCGACTCCACAGCCCTGATAAAAACCTAACACTAGATTCAGACCGTGATTTTAAAATCATGTCTTATTTTTAATTCCTTTTAAAAGTTGCTTCCAAAAACACAACAGATTCAAACGAAGATTATTTCCCCATGATTTTAGGGTAGATTTTTTCCCCGTTATCGGTAATTCTTCTTTACTTGCTTATTTGTAAAAACAAACAATTTAAATGCGCTCTATGTTTTGTATTGTAAATAAATGTTGCCACATTAAAATAATATGAAGCAACATAAGAAAAAATAATATTTTTTATGATACAAAACAAGTAAAAAATTTATTTTTAAAAGTTTATTAAAAACGATATGTTTATATTATATTAAAAAAAAACTCAACAATAAGGTAAAAAAAAATATAAGATCAGTTCAATATAAATTAAAATAAATTAATCTTGTTAAATAACGTTTTGGCTATAAAAATAATTTTATTTATTTTTAATTTTTTTTTTATTTGAAACAATTTATTTGACTACATCATACTAAATTGTTTGATCAATTTTTCGACCAAAAAAAAATACATATGCAATTGTTAACAAAATTTTGGAAGAAAGAATATGCTTCACTAAAGTTAAAATTAAGTTATGAATTTTAGTCGAACTGTTTGGGTTTTAATCTAAAGATACATATATAATTATTCTGGTTTAAGTTGATTACAGCTAATTTTTTTATTTAAATTATTTTTATTTAGAAAGGAATTTTAAAGCTTATAACAATGGAAAGACAAAATTTATTTTGGCTGCACATACATACATACATATGTACCTTAAGTCGTAAATGCGCTAATGCCACAATTTTTGAAAATTAAGTTTTTGATGCAGTTCAATAGAGTAAACAAAAATACATCGTTTGCGGAAAAAATACAAATATTTTTTTTTAGTTCTTGTTTTGCAACGATATGTAAAAATTCTCAGTCCAAAAATGCTAAAGAAAAAGCGCTAGGGCCCATTAAAATGTGAAAATTAAAAAAAAAATTGTTAATATTTGTTAATAGTCAACATTGAAATAAATAAAATAATTTTGTAGTATATTTTATTTTTGCAAATTGATATACTTAAATGGACATTTAAAGTATAAAATATATAATAGAAAAGGTGATGTCACAAAAAGCTATTTGAAACATAAATGTATTATTTTTAGTTGGTTTGCAAGCCAATAAAGAGTCGTCAATAAAGCAAAACTGGATTTACAGACTTAAAATATATTCAGAACTAAAGACCTTAAAAAATGTTTCTGTCTTCTATAAAATTTATACATTGGACTACATCCTTTTCGACTGAAGGTATTGATATATAGTTATATAGGTACATTATATTAAAAAAAAATTACGGACTCACCATTGTTTCACTAATTTTTATGTATTTTTGTATATCAAAGAACTTTTTTTTATTAATGCACTTGAAATTTGACAGTTATATAATTCTTCTTTGGTGAACTTTTACTAGACCAATACATATATTCATATGTATATATGGGAAGGTAGAATGGCAATGCATATAAAATTCAACTTCAAATCCTACTATGATGAAAATATGATACGAAAAACGGTTATATTCAAATGTTTATAATAAATAATTATTATAACACAAATACAAATATTGCATATACTAAGGCTAATTAATAATTCAACCGCTCGCATTTTCAACCCAAACGTTTATTTTTCGGATATAGATGGCACTTACTGAGATTGAATGTAGAATAATATGTATTTAAATACAGTAAACTAGATGTTTCATTGGAAATATATAATAAATAACTATTAGGATAAATACTTGGATACTTATTGAAAATTTGATTAGAGATTCTATAAAAAACAGAAAAAAAACTTGATGGGATTTCCAAAAATATTGTACATTTGGAAATTGTATTATGTGTATTATGGAAATAAGCAAAAGATATTTTTATAATTTAGGGGGGGGGGGGGGGTAAATTTCCTTTTTCCACCCCCCCTGAGTCTGCGCCTGTTGGTATTTAACGCAATTTTCACTACAAACATAGTTGCACAAATCGTATAGAATTTAAGAAAATGTTTGCTTTTTAAATTAATTTTCTAATATTAAACAATTTTTAATTTTTTTACGGCCAATTCCACCAAGTTCTGCTATAATTAACTATCACTAAAACGGCCAGTTAACAATAGTTTTTTGACAGTTGGAGTGATAGTTAATTAAAACCAAAAAATTGTTAACTATGTTTTGTAAAATATTAGAATGTAATGGCAATATGACTTGATGGCATACCATTTGAAACCCCCTTTCTATTTTTATTTTACTTTGTATTAGAAGTTTTTTTGTAAGGTTTTTCTCAATATCTTTATTTTTTGTAGGCTGAAACAAAAAACAGTAAAAAAATAGCTACAAATGGAAAATAACAGTACATTTGGGTATTATTTTAATAACTTTACTGTCTCTTTACCAAAAATCTTTTAGTTATGACTTGACAAATGTAATAAAACATATGTTTATCTATTGCAAACTGTGTCAGATATCTAAATACTTGCGTTCTTTTCTGTACAAGATAGAAGATTAAATAAGGGAATTCTAGCCCTTACATCTCCCTCCTCGGAGAAAAAATTATTTTAATAATTTTCTTTATATTGTTTATTTATTAAATTTTAACCAAATAATTATTTAAGTTCAGTGTGTAAAGCAGGGGCATACTTTGTAATGTGAAAAAGACTCAAATCCTTCGAATTTAACCCAGGGTATTGATCTGATAAAACCGTACCAATTCTGTGATCATCTGTTACTTTCTGCATTAGTTTAATAAAATCTTGTGCATTCTGTGTTTTCGACGTTAAAATGTATGCATATCTTGTAAAGTGATCTACTAGAAGGTGTAAATATTTCTTTGTGGATCTTGAGCCTCCGAATCCTCCGATTGTGTCTATTGAAACTATTTCAAACGGCTTTTCAGCTGGACCTAAGTGTGACAGTAGACCAATTTTATTTCCACTTCTTGACTTATTCTTTATGCATACTTCGCAATTCTTGCAAATTATTTTTATATTTTGCGTTAAATTGTCAGCTGTATAAAAAGGACAAATCTTATATTGCATTTGTCTCAATCCTATATGACAGAAATGTTCATGGATTTTTTTTATAAATTCCATACTGAATTTTTCAGATAAAACGATCTTTTCTCTTTTTTTGCCTATTTTGTAATAAATCTGTTGTTTGTATTTAAATTTTCCTTTGTTGGCTTTAAGTTTTTCATTACTTCCCTGATCTACTAAGATTTCTTCCAATTTAATCAAATTTATTACCTTTAATTGATCATCACTGTTTTCATGTGCTTCTAATACTGGGTTTCTACTTAAACAATCAGCCTCTAAATTATTTTTCCCGGGTGAATACTTTATGTTAAAGTCATATTGAGACAAGTAGTATGTTACATCTCCTAATTCCTCATCTGTCCTTGCCTTTACATTCATGTTTTCGAGTGATTTGTGATCACAAATTACTGTAAATTTAGTACCCATAAGTCTATATTGCCAATATATAATAGCCTCTTTTATTGCCAGGCATTTTCCCCTGTTGAGTGTGGTTTAATTTTTTTTAAAAATATGCTACTGGTTTATCCTCACCATTTTCTTGTGTTTGTTTTAAAACTGCTGCTACACCTTTTTTACAAGCATCAGTATAAATAATTATTGGTAAGTCTTTATCAAAAATTGCCAAAACAGGTTTTGAACATAGTAGCTTTTTTACACTCTCGAAGGACTCATTGCATTCTTGCGACCAAATAAATGCGTTTCCTTTCCTCAACAGATTGTGCAGTGGTTCCAATATAATTGAACTTTTTGGTATATATTTGTTATAAAAATTTATTTTTCCTAAAAACTGTCGAATATTTTTCTAAGTTTTCGGAATTGGGAACTCTTTAATTGCAACTAGGTTATCCTTTAAAGGGCTTATCGAGTTATTTTTTATTACGTGCCCTAAGTATTTTACAGAGTTAGCTGCAAGCTTACATTTCGATAATTTCAGTCTGAAACCTTCTTTCATTATTGCATTTAATAATTTTTCTAAATGGTTCATATGTTCTTCAAAAGTTTTTGAAAATATTAAGATATCCTTAATGGAACGGCCCAAAAAGCCGAGTTTATGTCCAGCGTTGAAAAAAATTACAGTTTCTTGTTTTATCTACCAAGTCTTCAATTAGTGGGAAAGGAATAACAATTTTATTTAACTCCCTAAAATCAATACAGAGTCTCGATTTTTTATTATCCTCTTTCTTGTAAGCTAAAGTTACTGGAGCCGCAAACGGACCATAAGAGTCTTCGATCAAATTATTTTTTAGGAGTTTTGAGATCTGACCCTCAATTTCTTTTCTATCCTCTATAGAACATCTGTAAGGCTTTTTGCTGCAATATTTATCTATTTTCAAGTCAATGTGAGTTTCGTAATCTCTTACTGTACCCGTATCATATTTATCTTTTGCAAAAATTGATTTATATTTATCAATGACTCCCTTTATCTTTGTTTGTTGTTCCATATGTAAATGGTTTATAGAAATTTAAAAATTTTCTACTTCTAAGTTCTCATTAAAGTTTATTGTATATTTTTCTGGCATTTTACTCACATTTTGTATTGGACTGCATTCGTTTTTATCAGAATCTCTTAGCAATTTAAATCCTCCAGAACTTCCTTTCTCTTTTGGCTCGATAAATGTATGTTTGTGTTATTTGCAGATTGTCATCTTGTTTTAATTTAAAATGTTTTATCATATCCAGCCCAAATAAAACGTCATATTTAAAGTTTTCATCATCTATTACAAATAGGTCTACTTGTTCTTCTATTCGAAAAATTTTTATTTTTATTCGAATCATACCATTTGTTTTTTTCTCACCATTAATTGTACTAAGGTTGGCGCACTGCTGATTATATTTCTTATAATTTCCATTTAATAGTTTTGAGTTTATCAAAGAAAAATTAGAGCCAGAATCATATATTCCACTTGCCTCTAATGAGTTTTGTAACAGTAATTTGACTCTAATTAATGGTGAGATTACTAGTTTTTTGGCTGCATATCATTCAACTCTGCCTCTATCTCAGAATTGTGAACATATTTTATCTCCCCTCTCTTTTCTACCGAAGGTTTCTCATTAATCTTGAACCAGCATGATTGCTCAGAATGGTAGCGATATTTCTTTCCCCGTTTTTCACATATTTTGCATGGGGTTTTTTCTTGAACCTTTTCCTTAAAATTTGTATTCATATTCTTCTTTTTGTCGAGAAAGTTTATTTTCATCACATGTTCCAGACTTCGCAATCGATTAAATAAGTCTTGTGTATGATTTAAGTCTTCTCTATTGAAACCATCTGTCACTATATCCGGCAATCCTGCTGCAATTAAATCAATTAAAGTTTTAGTGTCTATTGATTTATTAATCTCTAGTAAAATTCTCTCCTTTTTAAGAGCGTAATCTAATAGTGATCCATTTATATATTTAAAAGATATTGCATATTTAATTGAAAACCATCCTTTGTCTGCATAAGTTTCTCAAAAATTGTTTTTCCACTCGTTCCACTCTGAATCTAAAGAAAACTTTATAAGCATGGAGCTGTACCAGTCTAAACAAGATGTTTCTAAGAAAAATCTCATAGTTTCAATTTTCTCCTCATCCTTTCTTTTTTCCAGACGATCACATTCACTCTCAAAATCCTTTATCCATAGATGGACATTTGCACTGTTATTTGAAAATTTCCTTAAGACAAATTTTGCGGATAAATTCTTTAAATCTTTGACACAAACTAAAGCTTCCTTTTTTGTAATTCCACTTTCATCAGCTACTTTTCCCTTTAAATGAGTAGGATCAACCTCTTCTAAAAAATAATCTTTAAATTGTACATTGTTTCCTTCATCTAAATAAGTTGTTGATAGTATCTCGTTAAGCTTAATCCACACCCTCCGTGTTTGATGTCTCTGTTTAATAGAATTCTTGATCTTTTTGAATGCTGCAGTTTTTATCAGCTCTGTGTGATGTGATACGTCTTGGTAGTCTTCTGGCATACAAAACGTTTCATCCTCTATTGTAGAGATTGAGTTTAAGTCTAAAAAGTTAGATTTTCCATCACTCGCCGATTTATGTATAAACTCAAATTTAAGAGTGTCCATTTTGATCATAAACCAAAAAAATGTCGTAAGGTATTTTATTTCGGTAGGAATCAAACACCAATTATATAAACAAAACTGAGTTTCTTTGTAATCAAAGACTTTTTTAAAAATTTTATTATTATTAATTTAAAACATTACTTATTTAGTTATTTCTTATCCTCTAACACTATAAATATGGAATTTACCTGTAATCAAAGAAACGACATTTAAAGTTTATAATTTCAGTGTAAATTCCTTCTTAAGCAGTATTATTTTAATAACTTTAATGTCTTTTTACCAAAAATCTTTTAATTATGACTTGACAAACTTAATAAAACATATGTTTATCTATTGAAACCTGTGTCAGATATCTAAATACTTGCGTTCTTTTCTGTACAAGATAGAAGATTAAATAAGGGAATTCTAGCCCTTACATTTATATTTAAAATTTCGAAATGTATGTACAATTGTCCAAATGTAATTTACAACTGTTAAATTGTATTTACAAATTTTCCAAATGTATTTCAAAATTATTTAAATATATTTTTTAATTGTCCAATTGTGTTTTAAAATTTTCCATATGTATTTTAAAAAATTATGTTCAAGCAAACATTTGAACAATCTTTAAATACAATTGGACAATTTCAACAAAAAAAATGTGAAAATTTTGCATATGGATAATTAAAAAATAAATAAATTTGAAAATTTTTAGAGCATATTTGGAAAATTTTAAAATACATTTGGAAAGTTTTAAGATTCAATTGGAAATAAAGCAGTGCAAACTTTTAAAAGTCGTGTATTTAACACTAAGTTGAGAAGAATACATCTCATGATTTCAAGATGCTTAAGAATATTAAAGCATCCAATGTTGTATCAGACGAAACTTTTGTCGAATTTTTGGAATGCGTTCCCCAAACTTAATATATTAATTATATAAAAATCGTTTAAACTTATTTAATGGATATTTTTCGTGCACAAAAAACTTTCTGTCATTTACAAATTGTATTGTAATTATTTTTGTTTTGGGATCAGTATTTTGTTTTTTTTAACAACTTTTTTGTTAACAAATGCCCTTAAAAAAATCTTTATACAAATTATTGAAAACAATTTTAAAATATTAAAAATATTTGCTGTCTAATTGATACATACATATGTAGAATTTCTATTGGATTTTACATTTATTTCGTAGATGAAATGATATTTATTCGTCGTATTGATATATGTAGATTGTATGTGTATTTGATTTTTAGTACAAAGTAAATTGGCTTTTATTAACATCGCTCAAGCAGAAACCGAAAACGGAAATTTTGTAGTTACAACAAGTCGTGGGAGAAGCAACCAATGTTTAAATCTTCGATAAGGAGGAGCGATACCAATTTGGCCTACTGTAAAGTTTGTTGCTATGAACTAAAAGCATTACCTGGCGTGTCAGATTTTAGGGCTCATGCTTTGACATCAAGCATGTAGCAAAACCAACAGCTATACAAATTCAAAACAGTTCTAGTATTTCAATTAGTGACGTAACCAAGTGTAGTATTTAGCAGCGTTCTGTGCCGAACAAAATGTTCCATTTTCGGCAACGGATCATTTGGTTCCTTTACTACGAAGCACTATTGAGGATTCAGCACTTCTAAAAAAGACGAAATGTGCTGGAACAAAAACAAAATCTATAGTAAAAAACTTTATAGGCGAGACTCACCAAGAAGAACTGTGTAATATAATACGATCATAAATATTTTCTTTGTGTTTAGACAAATCGATGGACATATCAACTACTAAAGGCGGAATTAAGGCCCAACCATAATATGCATGAAGTCGCTTAAGTCAACTTAAGCAACTATGCGAATACATATAAAATATATGTATGTGGCCAACTTAATGAAACTTTTCGTTAAGTTTCCTCAAATGTCATTTGCTTAAGCAAAGTGCCAAACTGAACGCACATTCCGTACGGAATCAGCTGTTTGTGCATTATTAAAAAAATTAAATAAAATATATTGAAATGAATAAATAAAAATAAAAAGAAAAAGCGGAAGTTTACATATTTTAATTTTGTATCCATTTTTTATTAATAAGTATGCCAATTAAATAAAACACAAAATCAAAAAATACAGGGTACTTTTTAATTTGAAGTAATCGCAAGAAAACAAAATATTGCACAAATATGCAACATGGATCTTAAGTTTATGTAAGTACATTATAGCCACCTAACGTCTTCTTTAATTTGCTTATGCAATTAACTGACTTTTCGTTAAATTTTGACAGTCCCTTAAGCTAACTTATGCATATTGTGGTTGGGCCTTTACTTTGTACGTTCTGTTCTGTTACGAATCAGCTGTTCTGTTTCTGTTCAATTGAAAGTCTGTATGTGTGGTTTGTTTTTACTTTTTCATTCTGTTCTGTTGCGGATAAATCGGTTGAAAATAGAATTCAACGTTAAGTTACGGCCAAAGTGTGTATGTATTAGTATGTTGTGATATGAAAATCTATAATTTTTTGTTTAAAGCTAGAAAAATTGGTTTTAATTAATGATTTTTTAAAAATTGACATATTTTTGACACAAAACATTAGTTTTTTTACAATTTCACTGCTTTTCTTTTTAAAAGCAGATGATTCCTTTCACAGAAAAAGTAATTACAAAATATTTGCTACAGAAAGGTACGAAACAAGACGTAAACAGAAAGTAACAACTAATGAGGCCTTAAGTTGTCGTTAGAGTTGAATTCAAAGACAACATTAGTAAATTTTTTTTAACTGCTTTAAAGTTTATCATTGTATCACCAATGGGATTTATGAAGAAATTGTAAACATTTTAAAAAGTAATAATAAAAATTATAAAACAAACTTAATAGGCTTCGCTGCTTACTCTGCCAATGTAATGCCTGGCGGTAACCATTCTGTTGCTTCACTGCTGAAAAAAGATTGCCCACATTTAATTATATTTAAATGTATTTGCCACTCTTTCGCTCTTTGTGATAATGCAGCTTAAAATTATTTACCGAAATATACTGAAGGTGGTGCGAGGGATTTATACAATTCTCTTCTTCCAAAATCCGTACGCAATTTTCGCACACATTCTGCAAAATTACCATGATTTTCAAGGTAATGTCGCAATATTTCCCAGCGTTGTTCAAGCGTATACACAACGATATTCGTTCAGCGGAAGGATAAAACTAATTATCTGTCAAATCAGACATGAGTTAAGTGTTACCATTCACGAAATAAGCACTAGTTGAAAAAAAAAACGTTAGCTAGCGGACCCTTTATTTGTTAAGATGTCGTTCACTTACCATACTGCATCTCTGTATGTCTTATTGCGTAGCGCATAAATGTGTGCTTACTTTTTAAAATGTATCATTAGTGATTTGCAAAATGAAAAATTTTTTATTGGGTTCACATAATATGTATTAAATTTTTCTTTAACTGTAAACAACAAATAACTTTAATCGGCATTTTTTATGGCTTACATTTATTTTTCGCTTCAGTTCTGCCAAGTTTATATTTGATTTGAGAATAACATATGATAATTAATGTTGATAAATCATTGTATGTCAAATTTTTATATTCAAATTATTGTCAATTTGAATTAAAATTAAGCAATTGAAAAAGGTTTAAGAATTGAACTTGTTGTCAAATGGTAAAATCTTTTCATATTAAAGTAAGGACTTATTGCATGTTGGCTATCCCGTGCGACAAATTTCTGTTGGGCAGCTTTTTATATTAATCTTTCACAAAAATCACTTCGTTTAAATTAACCTCTTAATTTATTTAATATATTAAAAGTGCTCAATAATTTATTAAAATACATATGTATTTCTTTCAGAATTTTTATTCCATCGATTTCCAAAATGATTTCCCGACTTTTTATAATCGTCATCTTAATAGCTGTGATAACAGCTGAATCCACAAGTAAGTAGTTACTAAAAGCTAAGTACACCTAAAACTCTTCTTAATTTTTAGCGGAGTCATCTTCTAAGGAATATGATGATGGCGAATATGACGAAAGTGAAGAACAAAGTACTGAATCCACAAGTAAGTAGTTACTAAAAGCTAAGTACACCTAAAACTCTTCTTAATTTTTAGCGGAGTCATCTTCTAAGGAATATGATGATGGCGAATATGACGAAAGTGAAGAACAAAGTACTGAAGGACTCAATGATATGGAAACAAAAGAAAATGATATATTTCTTAAATACAAAAGCGAGGAATTGGCCACAGGTGTTAGTTCTTCTTGGATGAATGCAGCTGGTTTACATTTCTCTTCAGCAAAACCTCTTATCGATAACAGTAAGATATTTAAAATTCTACAAAAAATGCCCAAGGGAGCACTTTTACATACACACAACTTGGGCTCAGTGTCATCTAAGGGGTTAATAGAAGCTATTGGCTACATTCCCGGTTTAAGGAGATGTACCAGGGATCAAGAGGGTGGTTTAAACATTTTGTCATTTCGCGAACTTAAAGTACATAATTGTTTCTCAGGGTACGGGATTATAAAGGATGAAAGAATATATTATGAAAAAGAATTCAACATAACAAATTACGATGAAATGTTCGAGCGTATACTAAATCTCGATATTATTGATGGTAAGTTAAAATATTATACAAATTGAGATAACAATTTTAATAATACAAAATATTATTGAAGTTAAAAATGCTTCTGCAAATAGAGTTTGGAGTGCAGTTGAAAACTTGGAAACAACTCTGTCGGATGCAATACGTTATTTGCCGGCTTTTCGTGCCTATCATCGGCAATTCTTAGAAGAGTTGTACTGTGATAAAGTCATGTATGCTGAACTTCGTTTGCGTTTCGATGAGGTTGGTTTTATTGGGGTTTTTATTTTTTATATGTATATGAATTTACTTAAGGGATTTTTCCTTTTCATTTTTGTATAGTTGTATGACAATAATACGAAGGCATATCCGGTTAATCAAACTGTAATAGAATTGATTGATGTGGTAGAAAACTTTAAATTGGAGCATTCAGACTTTTTAGGTATTAAAATGATTTATGCTGCAAGTCGTTCAGCCGGAATTGAAGAGATACGCAAAGAATTCGAATTGTGCTTGGAATTACAGTGAGTACTTTAAATAATTTGATTTTTTCTCTTTCCATTGAACACTCAAAATAACAGAGTTTGAAAAAAACCAAGCTAGAAAAAAACTCCTTATAACCTTAAATGTCCTGGAGACGAATAAATAAAAACATTAATCAGTCGTTTTTTTTTATTGGCTACACTTACGCGTTGTCGGCAATTGCTGATGAAAATGAAAACGTTTCAGATTGGTACGAATCCCGAATCTATCTGGACGAAAGTCATAGATGTTATCGTTTGAAAAAAAAGTTGATTTCTGAAATTTTGTTTAATTTAAGCCGTGGCTATTGTTGTGTTGTTCAACGTAACGTTACGTAATTATATTTGTACGTAATTACATACAAATGTGTTTTTTTATTTTTGTAAGTTTTAATTTAATACGTACGTACATCCATGCTTAACTTAGATATGCATCTACAGGTTTCAGATATACACCCCTATCGTGAATAATTTTTCCCTTTTCATGTATTTTCGATCATATTAAACTCCCATGAAAAAAATTAACTTAAAGGAGAATAATTACGTGAAAACATTCCGCTTATCGTGAAAAAAGTTTTCCCTCGTAATTTTTTCACTTTTCCGTTGGAATTTTTTACTTTATTTTTGCTGGGGAACAAAACATTTATGTAAATAATTATTCTCATAATTCGAATAATCACCCTTATTGTGTTAGGCGTTGTCGTCAAGGTGTGAGTCGTTTCTTCTATTACAAAAAACGACTCACTTTTTCACCATTTCGAGGTTCCCTACTTTTTTAAAGAAAATACATGAGGAATGTTTATTGTCATTTGAAAGAACATTATTTGGCATTTATTTTTTGAAGATTATGTCTATCAAATGTTGGCCGTTGCTACGTCGCAAATGGTCCATCCGTTGAGTCCAATTTTCGAATGGTAACTGGCGAATGACACGCGTGATGTTTTCCTCCAAGGCCTGAATCGAAGCGGGTTTGTCCGCATAAACTTTAGACTTTACATATCACCACAGGGAAAAGTCTAACGGTGTGATATCACACGATCTTGGTCGCCCACAACGTGAAATTATGTGCTCACCGAAGTGTTCTCTCAATAAATCCATTTATTAATGCGATGTGTGGGAAGTGGCGCCGTCTTGCTGAAACGAAATGTCGCCGTGATCACGAGCTTCAATTTCAGGCATAAAATAGTCGGTTATCGTGGCATGATAACGGTCGCCATTGACGGTTACGTTCGCACCGGCATCATTTTTAAAGAAACATTGACCGATGATTCGACCGACCTACAAACCACACCAAACCGTTGTTTTTTCTGGATGAAGTGGCAGTTCTTGAATCTCTTCAGGTTGCTTATCGTCCCAAATGCGGCAATTTTGTTAGTTTACATACCCATTGAGCCAGAAATGGGCCTGTTCGCTGAACAAAATTTGCCTCGAAAACGTCGGTTGTTCTTGGAACTTTTCAAGAGCCCATAGGCGTAAGTCTTTCCATTTTGGAATGCCAAACAATACTAAACAAAAATAACATGACAGCATGACAGGACTCACACGTGATCTGTCAAAAAAGGCTATTGGAAAAAGTACCTCTACTTTGAATCACCCTATACATCAAAATGCAATAAGCTAAGCCCCCAGACCGAAAATCAGAAATCAGACTTCACAGTGTCACCCTCCTGAATATTCTGAAGATTCCCTGAAAATTTCATCAAAATCGGCCCAGCCGTTTTGGAGTCCATACGTTACATACACACATACATACACACATCCTATTTTACATACATATATACATATGTAAATAGATATAGATTTTTTTTATTTAATACATATTATGTATTAATTAAAAAATAATTTGTGAGATCATTTTATTAGTTATTTCAATAGTTTAAGGAGATCTTATAAAATAATCTTTTTGAAAAATAATTTGGTTAAAAAGTTTAGGATTTAAGCGATTCTTTTCTTTAGTTTTGATAAAACTTGACTTGGAAAAAATTCATTCACTTATCGTTTATGTTGGAGAAATCGAAAGTTACGCATAATACAGAATATCTAATTTATCAGTCCTTTTTCTCGATTTTTCTAAACCACATAAAATTATGTTATCAGAGTCCTGTTTTAATTTTTTAAATTTTTAACACTTCTAATTGTTTCGGTTTATTCTTGCAAAAGATTGATATGAGAAGAAATGAACAGAAACAAATAACTAAACACATACATATAAAAAGTACATATGTAAAGCAAAAATCTGTTTACAGGGAACAATTATTTAAATGAAGATCACTGAACACTTCTTTGTTTGTAAGAAAAAATATTTTCTAAACACAGTAGCGGAATTCACCCTTGATAGGAAAGTCCCTTGTAGACCTTGTTAATCTTATAATTTTAGTAAAAATACTAACATTTACAACACTGCAACAACAAAATGTATTAGACTAAAATATACTACGCTGTGGTTGAAAAATCCCACAAAAAGCAGTAGTAAACAAAGTGTGTGAATTTACCAGAATAAAACAGTTGAAGAAACTTTAAATGTCTCTTTCTCTCACTCAGCAAATTCATTAATTTACAATGCATACGAAAAAGACACTCACACTTTGAAGTATAAAATCGTATTAAATATAACAGAGTTGTACACTTAATACAAAGAGTGAAAACCGCTAGTGCTTCGTCTCAATGTGCTGGTTCACACTCTTCAAGTTTTAGCCGTCAAGCCTTGAGCTTTTAGGAGAAAAGGGAAAAAATGCCATTTCATTTCCTCTCTCTCCTAAAAACTAAAGACTAAAACTTGAAGAGTGTGAACCAGCACAATAGTAAAAACGCCAAAAAATATGTTATAATACTACACAAAATTTAAAATTTTGTTTTTTTTTTATTTATTTATTTATTAAATATTAGTATATTTGGTTGAAATGTTAATGGTTTTTAATCCAAATTTAAGTATTTTTAATTAGGCTTAAGTTCATTGAATTTAATTTTCATTAAATTATTTTTATGAAGACAGGAATTTTACAACATGAAATTAATTAAAATTTTATTGATAATTTTTCATTCTTTACTGCGTTGAGATTTGAACCCAGGCTTTCACGGACAGGTTGCAGGTTACAGGTCTATTTATTATGTCTATGGAATAATCCCTACAGACTAAATTATATACAATTTATACAAAACATAATTAAGAAATTACAAATAATTTCACAAAAAAACAAATATAAATTACATTTTTACATCGGTTAATCGACTGAAATTAACCGTGTTAATCGTTAGTCGAAAATAGACAATTTTAAATTAACCGATCAGTTAATCACCGATCAGAATGAATGCCCTAGTTACAACTCTGTTATGCTATGTTCATACGACGATAAAAACCACTCGTTTCGCTCTCTGAAACTCGATTGCCAAACACGCTGTTCATACGATTCATTCTTGTTTCATGTTGACATTTTTTTTGTGTTGTTAGTGTGATTCTATTTAAAATAGAATAAAATGTAAGTAAAAATTCAAAATATATTATTTAAAACTTTTATTAATATTATTATTTAATTATTTTCACTTTATTTTATTTAACATGAATTTTTATTTTGTTTTTTTCTTTGTTTTGATTTTTTTTGAGAGCTAGTTCAGATAAACTAACGATAATTGTTATCAAAATTGGAGATGGTAGTATATTTTTCCTGTTTCGCAACATGTTTCAAAATGAAACGACCTGTTTCGCTCTCAAAATTTTGTATGGCAAAACATGTTGTTTCAATCATGTTTGGGGCGCGAAACAGGAATGGGAGAGCGAAACACGAATATTGCTGTCCGTGTGAACATGGTATTATACTGCGGTTAACAAAAACATCAAAAACATGCAATTCATCACTAAAAGTTGTCCTAATTTCAACTCAATTGAGTTGAGTTGTAAACCGTAATAGGGGCATTAACTGCCCGTTCTCCGATATCGAACGTGAACGTTCGCATAGTAAATAACATTTAAAACAAAAACAAAATTTCAAAAATTGTTTTTGTTTTTAATGTTATTTACTATGCGAACGTTAACGTTCGATATTGGCGAACGGGCAGTTAGTTACATTTTTGTTTGAAAAACAAAGCCTTAAAGCATCGTTCACAATGGCAGAACATTTTTACTTTGTGTTTACAATAAAGCCAAAAAAATTTTCGCTACCACTTACATTATCATTTTAGAAAACGTTTGCAAATTTTGCCCACAACAATTCTACGTATTTATTATTATTTTTTTTATGCATTTTGTTAAAATTTTCATTCAAGACTAAATAAAATTATTATAAACGTCGTTTATAATATCATGCAGATTGTTGCTGAAGTAGAGTAGACCCAATTTTTTGAAAACATTTTAGTTACATTTTTGTCCGAATAATGAAAGGAAATTATATGAAATACTTTAGGAAGAAATAAGAGAGAAGAAAAAACAAAAATGTTGCTGCCATTGTGAGTGAACGAAGCTAAATGTTTTAGTGTGCTGTTTTCACAAGACAAGTGATTGAACGTGTAGCAAAATTTATATGAAAATCACTCAGTTTTTTTAGTGTTTTTCACATAACTTTTGCTATCTATTTGCTATAAATTTTGCTAGCACATAAATGTTTAAAAAATAATAATAAATACGTAAAATTGTTCTGGGCAAATTTTGCAAAAGGGTATTTAATGGAATATGTTGCTTTATTGTGAACGAAGCTTAAAAGGTAATGCGAATTTGTTAATATTATGTGAAGAATTATGTGCTGTTTCCAAGTGACAGGCAAGTGATTATGTAGTCAAATTTATATGAAAAACACTCAGGTTTTTGAGTGATTTTCTTATAAATTTTACTACACAATCACTTGCCTGTTATTAAGAAACAGCACATTAATACTACCGAAGTTCGCATTAGCGAAACTCTTTTGTATTTCCTTAGAAAATTGAATTTTTTAACTATGTTTTTTTCAAATAATTTTTCTAGCTAAATTCGAGATTCGTCCCACTGTGCTTTTTAATTTTTTTATTTGAGGGCTGATATTTTGATCGTCTCCTGATATGTTCGACAGAAAAAAATTTCTTTTGCTTTGTGTTTGCGCAATCAAGAAGCGCACAAACGAAAAAACTATGTATGTACATATGGATGTGTCAGATGCTAAAAGGCCTAACTCCACAAAATAAAAAGTAGAGTAAATTATTTATGTTTGATATATTGATTTCCAAAATTTAAGAGGCTACAAGCAGGAAGTTGCATATCACATGAATCGTAGTAATTCATGTTACATTAATATATTATGGCCTCATTTTAATATGTATATTTTCTTATTAGTTGGCTGGTAGCTTCTGAAAAAATCAATTATGATTCAAACCCTATACTGATTTTTAATTTTTTTCAACGTAAAATATTCAAATAATGGAAGACCAAAACAATTTTCAAAGAATTTACAACTAATTAGATAGTAATACAACAAAATTGGTGAATTTTTGATATGTGGAGTTAGGCCTTTTAGTTACTGACACATCCATATATTGTATTTTATGTCTCCAACTCTGATAAAAAAGAAGCATCTTTATGATTTTTGCTAATAAAGGAGACGAACAGAAGGTAATATCACGTTTTATTTAAAATTATAAAAACCAGTTTACCGGCCAACTTTATAGAACGTTCCGAGTTCAAAATTTAAATATCAAACAATATATAACAAACCAATCTGTTGTTTGAAAAATAGTTTTTACCAAATTTTGTACTTTCAACGACGGAAGGATATGTCTAGATCGTTTTAGAATTTTACAAGGATTATTTCGATGTGCTACAAGCAGATTGATAAAATCAATATTCTATCCATCTTTTTGTGGGTGCTGGTGGGTATAAAAACGAGGATAACTTAGGCCTAAAATCTGCAAAATTTCCCTTGTTAAGTAAATAAATCCAATTTATTACTTCTAACTATTTCAGGTCCTCCTACCCCGATTATGTAATTTGTTTTGATTTGGTTGGCCGCGAAGACAACGGAAATCCTATAAATAATTTTCTTGATGTTTTCAAGGACAGTCCGAATTCTAAATACTTCTTCAATGATGGTAAGATAAGTAATTAACATTAAACCAATTACCGCTTCTTTATTATATTTCACAGATTTATATGGCGCCTCTGAAAATTTAGATCTTTTTGATGATATACTCTCAAACACCCCACGTATTGGAAATGGCTTTACTCTCACGAAACATCCCATGCTATTGGAAACTGTTATAAACCGTGACATAGCCGTAGAAGTTTGTCCCATTTCCAGTCAGATGTTTTATTTAGTAAAAGATCTACGCAATCATACTGGAAGAGTTTTATTTTCAAAGAATGTATCCATGGTGATAGGTAATGATTATCCTGGATTTTGGCATGCCAAAGGTTTAAGTTATGATTTCTATTATGCCATTATGAGTTGGGCACCAAATAATGCAGGACTTAAAACTCTTAAGGAATTAGTATGCAATTCTATTAAATATTCTATGCTGGATTCAGAAGAAAAAGTAAAAGCTTATAAGCAACTGGAAACAAAATGGGATGAGTTTATAGATAATGTTTTTAACGATGAAGAAAGTGTTAATGCTTAAAAAAAACATTTGTTATTTACTTCTTGTATTTTTATATTTATCTGTCTGTATGAGTGCAAAAAGAATAATAAGAGCACTTAACGTTTAAAGGATAATAAAAAATTAAGCGAAAAATTTACATTATTGTTTTCTTTAACTTTAACTAGGAGGGCCTGTACTGAAATTCTGTACCTGTTTAACGACACAAATTTGTCGTTTAGTAGTCAAAATTTGTTAGTTAACGACGATTGTCCTTAAAAGCTATATTGTAGTAAAATTTTAACAATTTCTGTAGGTAGACAATTTCGGTAGCTAACGACACGAAAATTTTCTTGTTCCTGTTAAACATAGCGATAATAATCGTACAGTTAACAGTTTTAAAATATATCGAAAAAGTAGACTTAAATAAAAGTAATGATTGTTACAGCGAAATGTCGCATAATATGAAACAAGTATTACAAATCGTCAACTAAAATGCAAAACAACGTATCATCAAAAATTTAGAAATTTTATTTTTTATTGATTACGATTCACTTTATAAACAGTTATAAACAAAATTCAAAATGACGTATCATCAAGTGAATAATTTTCTTAAAGAAAATAACGTATCATCACACTTGCCAATGAAAAAAATAACAAAATTTTATTTTTTTGTAAGATCACAGCTAGCAGTTTTTTTAAATGAAAAAATTGGGTACTCTGTTTTATATTCTGTTTATAACTGTTACGGACAAACCTTATGCCAGGAACACAACTGGGACGGACGACGAATTTAACCCAACACGACGTATTATTAAGTAAAACTTCGCAATAACGACGAATAACTGACAACATGTAATAAAATTAAATTTTATTAAAATTTCATATTAATAATATTGTAAATATTTATTCGTTATACTTTATTTTTTGGAAAATGCGATAAACCTGAACATGATTTTGCTGTATTTTACACAATTAGCTGTTGACAAAGAACGATACAAGAATGATATAATAGAAGATTGCGCCATCCAGAAAACAAAATTGCAATCTTCTGCGCATGTCGGACATATGACGTCAAGCAAACTGCTTTCCTATTGGCTACTATTTTCAAGTTGTCAAACTCAAGAATGATGTTTTATTGTTATATTTTTTCTTTGGACTAAAATTATTGTAACACACTTCTGTAACGTTTTTTGTTATAATTTTAAAATTTTTAATATTGAAATATTAAAATGTTAGCTTAAATTCGTAATTTAAACACAATAAATAAAAAAGTATTTTAAATTGCAGAGTTGCCTTCTCTTTTAAAATTCAAGCATATTTTATAAGCAATTCGAAAATTGTAGGGTCTTATAGTCATGGCAGCCCTTGCCAGGGGCAAGCTACGCCATCTAACAAGAAATCATGCGCATGGCGTAATCTTGCATTCTATCATTCTTGAAACGATACATACATATCGAGCCATAACCGCAAAAAAAGCTCAAGCGACAAAAGGTTTTTTTTATTATATTTTATAAAAATTTTGTATGAAAATTGGCGCTTAAACTAAAAATGTTTTTGCTATATAATCGTAACGGTACTTTCTGTGACCATGAGATTTTAGGAGATGATGCTAGTGTTGCCAATAAATTTATTTATCAAAAAAACGAAAGTTGAAAATGTTGTCGCTTAAGCTTTGTTTGCGGTTATGGCTCGATATGTACAAACATAAATATATATAACCTTGCATCGTAAATTTCCTGACTGCAAAGGAAATAACCCCGCAAGGTAGGGCAGAACATTTACGACAAAAGTTTATGAAATATGTAGACTAAGGTGACAGTTGTGAAATACACAGTTACAAATTTGTGTGCATAATTCGGCCTCTTGTTTAGGAGCTGAAGCTATCTAAACTCTGCTGCTTTTGGAAATAATCTTTCAGCATCTGTTGATTAGCAACAGCACCTAGGGATGATCCTCGCTCAGGCCACGGTCTCCCACATGTAGTGGGAGACCGTCCCACCACATGTAGTAGTCTACAGCTACAATTGTGCCGAAGATAAGAAAACCAAATTCCAATTGGTTTCCGTAATATAATCGTGAGAAAAGGTGCATGTTCTTCGGAAAAATCAAGTTTTAGCCATAATGTACATGAGAACATATAATCCGAAAAGCAGTTTTGCAGCATTTTGTTAGTTCCGATAAGTACTTCGTGAAATTTTACACGAGATGGAGATATCATTTTACGTGTTGCACTGTATTAGCATAATGAAAAGTTCTCTCCGAGTTTCTTTGAATGCCTTATGCATTTAAGTTATATTTTCCAATTTATAGATAACTAGCTTAACCCAGTGCGCTTCGCTACCCTTATTAAAATTAAATATGTAATTTTTTCAATACACATTTCGTTTTCTGCGTTTTTTTGCATAAGGTAAGATAAAATGATTGAAAATATATCAACTTAATCCAAAATGTTATTATTCTCTTAAAGCGTTCAGCTTCTCTGCTAAGGCATTCCATTGCTCATCAAGGCTTTTAGATCCGGCGGAATTTACATATCTTAAAAAAGTGAATTTTTATATTTTACTTGACTTAAAGCTGAAGATATTTTAATTACCTGTCGAGGGCAAATAAATTTTGCTCTTCCAAATACTGAATGAGCATGTTCTTTTGTCACCCTTTTGGTTATTTCTTCAATTATACTATTAAAAATAATTTTTTTTAACAAGAAACATTAAATTAAACAAGTTAGAGTGCTATATTCGGCTGTGCCGAATCTTTGATACCCTCCACCGACAGGAGTGGGCTCGATGTGATAAATATATGTATATTATTAACTAAGCTTCACAAAAACGAGGTCAGCATTAAAATTAGTTGCGGCTTAGACCTATATTAATTTATTGACCGACAATAAGAAAGTTTTATGCGTTTCTTGTTAGAACTTTGAACTGGCTTGAGTAAAATATCATGATACGTAACAGTTTTAGCCCACCTATACTGATTTTTAGAAGGGTAATTTGTATTGGACCTATGGTAAATTATGGACCAATCATCCCAAAATTCTGAAGACTGTTTTCTGGTATTACAAAAATAAATTAGAACAAATTTCAATGCAGCAGTGTAATTAGTTTTAGCGTTAACAGTGAATTTCACAAAATTGCATGCTTTTTTTTCTGGCCATATGAATCTAAGTTGGAAGAAATTTTACCGAAATATCTATATCTGTTATGGTTTTAGGCGAATTTAATTATTTTCCAAAAGTTGGCTTTATTTGGCTTTAGGCGTACTAAACTGTTTGCCGTGAGTAGGGTTTATATGGGGCCTTAGGTAAATTATGGACCGATCTTAAAAAAATTTTACAATATGATTTCAGGTCCTATAGAACTGTGACGTAACAAATTTTAGTGTGATTGCATTATTTATTACGGTTTTAGGCGTACTAAACTGTTTTCCGCGAGTAGGGTTTATATGGGGCCCATGGATAATTATGGACAGATCTTCAGGAAACAGTATGATTTGCAGTCGTATAAAGCGAATTCGTGCAAAATTTAATATTATTCCGTGCATTATTCCACCATTTATGTTAGTTTTTGTATCAAAATTGTCATTGTTTTTAGGGTGGTGGTTCCACATTTTGATTCATAGTTCTGATCCTACTGAACCGAAGTTGCTGGATTTCAATATCAAACTGCTAAGGATAACTACAAGCAATTTGAGACCAAGTTTGTTTTTTTTGCGTTTTTCGAAAGTGAGAGTGTTTTCAACAGACGGACAGGCGGACATCGCTTAATCGACTTAGAATTACTTAAGGCACCAGAATATATATACTTTATGGGGTCTTAGATGTATAATAAAGAAATTTCACAGGGAATGACAAACTTAGTATACCCTCATTCACCACCAGTGGTGGTAGATGGTATAAACACACTTGTATTTTACTTACCTTTTAGTACCTTTAAATTTTCGTTGCTAAAAATTTTGTATTTTAGAGAGCAACAACTACTTATCTATCGTTAGAGAATTCAAAATTCAAACATTTTAGCGATAGCATTAAAAGCTAAAATTGTGGCGAATCAAATTTTAATGTTATTGCCAAATTTGGCAATGCACGTTGCATAATTGCATTTTAAGCGAAAGAGATTTAGCTTTAGCGAATTACAGAATACGGCTACTGAATATTCCTTTTTATTTTTCAGTTTTTAAACATAATTTTTTTATAAAAATTCCGTAGATTTTAAGCATTTTTTTCTAATTTTTTTCATATTCTTAGCAAATTTAAAATATTAAAAATTTTATATTTTAATTTTAGCAGATTTTCCTTATTTTACGATTTAGCTAATGCAACCCTGCACACTGGTCAATTCCGGCCAAAAATGATTTTTTTTTTTTATTAATTTCAATAAATTTTTGATGACAGATTATTATAACTAACACTTCAAAACATACAAGTCTTATCTTAATTGGAGCAAAGTGTATAATTTTTTCCTTGTACTTTTTCGGGTTCTTAGAGTTGCCGATTTTTGGAGTTGATTCAAAGTTTTCCTTGTAAAAAAGCACGTTATTTTTAAACCGTCTTAGTAATTAATCATTCCATGTGATAATTGTGATTTTGTGCGCGTTAGTTTTTTGGATAAGTTAAGTGATTGTGAGTTATTTCAAAAATAAATTAAAGCTTAACGAAACCAAATTTAAAGAGACCTTTACAATAAAGTAAGGGCTAGAGGAGGTTAAGTGCTGCTAAGTTTCAAAAGTAAGTATTATAACCATGCGCCACCCTACTAACCAGAGCATTTTTAATTTATATAAAATAAGCATGACTGGGTGATCATCGCCCAGACCAAACAACTAAAGCCAGAGACTTGAAATTTTGTATGTAGACTCCCCTCTCAATGTGTAGATAAAATCGTGATCTAGGAGAAGCAGACGTTAAATTAAAAACTATCATTATTGAATCAAAAATAAAATTGACAGGCGCTTGGAAGTTTTTTTGAAATTTGTACATATTAGGGACAAAAAAGGGCAAAAATATAATTTTAGATCTTTTTTGGTAACCCCCCCCCCCCTTTATCTTCTCAAGTATTAAAGAAAAAAATAAAATTTAAATTGTGTTTTCCTCTCCTTAACAAGCTTCAAGTACATTTTGGCACTTTTTGGAAATTCGAGTATATAAATATTTTTGGTATATTTTTCTATACAGCTTTTTATATATTGCATACAAAAATAAAATTCAAAATAATGTTAATAAAATAATAATTTTATGTGACGCCATGTAAGTAAGACACATATTTATTATATTTAGTGATTCAGTTGTTGATACAGGAGAAGGGATATAGGATACTCACTCCAACCTCCGCCCCACAAACAAAACAAAAATTAACCCATTTTTATGGAGTTTATAAAAGAAATTTAGCAAGAAAGGATGTTTCAGTCTTTGTATAAATGTACATATATAGATAATATATATATATATATATATATATATATATATATATATATGTTTACGAGTATATATTACATTTTTAACGTATATGATCATACATTTTTTTTACTCAGTTTGAGCAAAAAAAAAAAAAAAAAAAAAAAATACCGTTTCCAAAAAAAAATAAAAAATAAGTTTTAAATTTCAAAAAAAAAAATTTTAAAAATACAAAAAATTTTTTTCGATAGCTTGAAGAAATAGCTATCTAATTTGTTTGGGACAAATTTTGCTAACACCCATAGATAATAAGTTACATGGACGAGAAAGAACACCGATTTGGCCAAAATGTAAAGTTTTGACCCCCTCTAACTCAGAAACTTTTTGACCGATCTTGTTGAAAATTTGTGTCTAAACTACTATCCAATTGGAAGACATCGATTTCAAAAGATGGGTCACTTGACATGAAATCCCCCATATATATAATAAATGCTTATTATGTGTATGTATATAATGACATATGTTTACGAGTATATATTACATTTTTAACGTATATGATCATACATTTTTTTTACTCAGTTGGTCAAAAATAAGGGGACGGGAGAGGAGCCTACATAGATATTCCACAAACTATTAACATAATCTTTACAAAACATCATAGGTAGGGTATTCATTTAATCGGGATTTTGCTTTAGTCGGGTAATCGCTCGATTAATTAATCAAGGTTTTGTTTAATCGGTTAATTTTTTTATTGATCGGTTAACCGATTAATAAAGTTTTTTATAAATTAAGTAATTCAATATATAAAAATGCATAAATTATTTATTATTTGGAGTTGATTAGTAAAAAAATCAATAACATAACAAACATAACAATTCTTGAACTAAAGCGAGCAAACAATATGTCATACAAATTTTCAAATTAATAAATATTATGTTTTTAAATAAAAAATAAACTGTGAGATCATATCATTACTTATTTCAATAGTTTAAAAAGATCATATAAAATAATATTTTATACAAATAAATTGGTTTAAATGTTTAGGGTTTAAGCGTTTATTTTCTTTAGTTTTGATTAAACTTGACTTTGAAAAAATTCTTTAATTTATCGTAGATATTGGAGAAATCAAAGGCCATAATAGAGAATATCTTATTTCTCAGTCCTCATTCTGGATTTTTCTTAACATATAAATCCTTCCATTACGTCATTAGAGTCCTGTTTTAATTTTTTTTAAATGTTTAACACTTCTAATTATTTCGCTTAATTCTTATTAAAATAGTGCGTTGAGAAAATATGAGAATAAACTAATAATTAAATGCATACATATAAAAAGTACGTGAAACAAAAAGCTGTTGACAGCAAAAACTTATTTAAGATGAATATCACTGAACACACCTTCTTTGTTTGCATGAGAAAATATTTTCTAAACACATACCTTTTGTAGAGGAGACGAAACAAATAATTAAAAACACAAAAAATTATGCTATAATACAACAAAAAGTTAAAAATTTTGTTAATCGACTGAAATTAACTGGTTTAATCGTAAGTCGAAAATAGGCCATTTTGAATTAACCGATCAGTTAATCGGGAAGTAATAAATATCCTAACCATAGGTAATTAAACTTTTTGAATTTTGTTTAACACTTTTGGAAAGTCAATGCTAATTTGTCCAACACCTGTATGTACATGTCCAAAATTTTAGCGAAGAGTCAAATATTCTTTTCTTAGGTTGGATACCAAATTTTAGCTATTTAATTAAAGAAATGAAGAAGTTATGAATCTTTGGAATTAATCACCGTTCACGGGTGACAGGCTGTTTAAAAATTCGACCGGATAGTTTTCTCGTTCCGCTATGCTGTAGACTTCACCGTGTCAACGCTCAGAAATCTAGAACGGCCACCATACAAAATAATTAGCACCTCCTTATTACTTTTGCATACTTCATCATTTCTAGGGAACAGAACGGCAAATTTTTAATACTTCCCAACGTCAGACGGATTCAATCGTTTATCAAATACTTTTCATTTTCATTTGGTAATTCAAGCTCTGAACTAAGTTTCCTATTGCTCATATTTAAGAGCCAATCTCTATAATTATTGTCCAAGGCACGAAAAGTTTTATACCCTACACCACAGTATATAAAGACAAATTTTCGAGAGCGTACCCTATTTGGGACCCATCGGCAATCATGGACCCACCAGAACAAAATTATGTTATGAGGTAAAGATTCATGTAAAAGCTCTTTACTTAATCTTTATTAAATTTGTTGGCCTTTAAGTGATATTAAGGAACGGGGCTTATATGGGTCCTATGGTTAGTTTGGACCTGCTAGCACAATATTTTATCCTGCCATAAAAGCTAACGACATTTATAAGGAATTTATGGCATTAAAAGCTTTCTTCGGAAGAAGTATTTGTATGGGAGCTTTGGAAGCCTATATTATTCGTGTTATTCGCAAGATACCAGTCGCTTGCTCGAGCGAGTCGCCCAAAATCGTACCTTCCGAATGGACAACCTCAGGAATAGTCATGGCCACCATTTACATGATATCATTTTCAAACTATAAATGCTATAAATTGTTCTTCTTACCAATTTAAAAAATTTAAGTTCACTTTTAAATTTACATTATGTGTTACTTAACGTTATAAGTCAAACCTTACGATGAATCACCCGATAATTGTATTTTTTTATTACGCATAAAATTTTTTTAGTAGCACTTTTAAAATTTGCTTAATTTTGTTAAAAGTAATATTTTCTATAAAAATTATTTTAAGTTAAAAACACAATGAAAACACAGCTGTTTTATTTGTTTTTAAAGCAAAAACAATAGAGCATATGAATATTTATATAATAGCCCATTTACATCTAAGAAATAAACCGGCTATAAGTGGTTTTTTCTGGAAAACAACTTTATTTCCTGGTTTATAATTTTTTTTTTCAGAAATCATAAACCAGTTATGAATAAGTTGATTAATGTGCTGTTTTCACAACACAAGTGATTGAACGTGTAGTCATATTTATATGAAAAACACTCAGTTCTTTGAGTGTTTTCCGTATAAATTTTACTACACGTCCAATCAATAATATGATTTGACTTCCATACTATGTATGGAAAATCAAGCTTTTTAATTCGAACGTAAAAGCAGTGTTATTATATGGTTGCGAAACGTGGAACGTCAGTAGAGAAGACACAAATGCACCCCAGGTATTTGTAAACCGCTGTTTGCATAGAATATCACTTGCTTTTTGGCCCCATATAATATCAAATAATGATGTTTGGCAAAAAAATACAATAAAACCCCATAACTACTGACATTCGTGTAAAAAAGATAAACTGGTTGGGTCATACGTTCAGGAAAAGCGATGGTGACGTTACAGGAAGGCCCTTGACTACCATCCCGAGGGCAGCCGATGTAGAGAAAGACCTGCAAACACATGGCGGCTTCGAATAGAAAACGAGCTTACCACAGCCAGAATAACATGGAGTAAAGCAAAAATATACGCTGAAAACAGAATTTAATGGAATTACAGGATAAATATATATATTTATATATGGGGGATTTCATGTCAAGTGACCCAACTTTTGAAATCGATGTCTTCCGATTTGGATGAAATTTGCACCAAGGTTAGTCTTATTGGATAGAAGTTTAGACACAGCTTTTGAGTTAGAGGGGTTCAAAATTTTACATTTTGGCCAAACCGGTGTTCTTTCTCATCCATGTAACTTATTATCTATTGGTGTTAGCAAAATTTGTCCCAAACAAATTAGATAGCTATTTCTTCAAGCTTTCGAAAAAAAATTTTTTTGTATTTTTTTTTAATGTTAAAAAAATTTTTTTTTTTAAATTTAAGCTTATTTTTTATTTTTTTTTAAAAGCAATATTTTTTTTTTTTTGCTCAAAAGAAAGCTTATGTATTTTCCTTTTAGGTAGTTTTGGTCACTTAGTGGAATGAGAGTGGGACATGTATAAAAAAAAATAATTTCTAACTCAAGACGAGGGTTTTTCAATTTTTAACATATGCACTATTTTGAATTTTTTCCTTTTTATGTGCAAGTGTTTCTAAAATCTAAAAAATAAAACTTATGCTGAGAAACTAGACAAATTAACCTTTCCGACGTTGTATAACATACCGAACTAGCATTTCAATTCCTCGATACTGTAATACCCACAATATGTTAATCCCTGGAATAAAATCACTTTTTCTATAGAGATGTTGACAAATTCAATTTTTTTATTTATTTGTAATAATAATTAAATTAATATAAAATAATAATAATAAAAACAAAAAGATAAATAATCTAAATATTTAATCTCAATCACATAAGTCCTTTAATAAATTTTTTTTTTAATTTTTAACAATTTTTTTTTTCTTAAATTTAAAACAACTTTTGTATTTTTTTTGAAAAGGGTATTTTTTTTTTTTGCTCAAAAGAAAGCTTAGGTCTTTTCCTTTAAGGTAATTTTGGTCGCTTAGTGGGATGCGAGTGGGATATGTATATTTTAAAAAATACAAAAAAATTTCTTTTTCGAAAGCTTGAAGAAATAGCTATCTAATTTGTTTGGGACAAATTTTGCTAACACCAATAGATAATAAGTTACATGGATGAGAAAGAACACCGGTTTGGCCAAAATGTCAAATTTTGACCCCCTCTAACTCAAAAACTTTTTTACCGATCTTGTTGAAAATTTGTGTCTAAACTACTATCCAATAAGACTAACCTTGGTGCCAAGGTTAGTCCTTGGATGTCATCCAAATCGGAAGACATCGATTTCAAAAGTTGGGTCACTTGACATGAAATCCTCCATATATATATATATCTGGCTAGTAAAAAGGCAACAAGCAAACGAACATACAAAAACACGCTTTTTCGTTTGCGGTCGCCATATGACACGGAGCGCTTTCATGGAACCATAACTCTCCCGGATTTTCATTCGAAAATTCATGGATCAAGGTTTATTGACCGTAACGCGAACTCTGACATCAAATTAATGAAATCAGGTCCGATGATTCCACCAGCGTGTAAACCGCACCAAACGGTAAATTTTTATGTGTGTAATTGCTTGTAGGGTCTATTTTAAATTAGTATCATTCCATATGCATATTTAGCTAAGATTCTGTAATCGTGAACCTATTGAAGCTATTTACGCATGTCAAATGGGCTGTCAATCTGTGTTGTTTAATCGCCATTGACGGATATATCAACCAATACACGTGAAAATGATAAAATGTTAACCCATATGCGCTCATCGCCCCATTTGTAAAACGGTAAATTATTGTTTAGCTGTGTAGTTAAAGAGTAAATAATTATTTTTGTTGAGTGTACTTTTACCTTTACTTCTTTTTTTTATCAACATAAAGAAATAAAAGCTTTAAAATTTCAACAACATTTTAATGTGATTTGAAAAAACAAAGAGTGCAAGTCTTATGGTCTGTTGATCACAATGTCGCGCTTTAACAAGTTATATATATAATCCTATAAGGAACATAGAGCCTCAATAACTGATCTCTATCGAGTTCTATCTGATGCTGCTCTTTTGGCTTCATTCCAGGTTAATTCAGTAGTTTGGATTTCGGCTTGAACTTGGCGTCTCCGCGTACATTGGCTGGCTTACGCAGGGTATGACCCAACCATCTATATTTGCGTATTTGGATCTCATGGGATTCGGCGAAGGCATTTATTGACGAAGACCTATAGTTTTTGTCAAAGTTTCGTTAAATTCCAGGACTCCGAGGCATAAAGCAGTACTGACTTTACATTGCTATTAAATACTTAAATTTTTGTAGATACTGCAATATTAACTTCCCTCCAGAGCTTATTCAAGATTCGAAACGCTTGCTTAGGCGTAGTCAGTCTGTTTTGAATATCTTCGCTACAGCCACCGGAAATAGAAATAATGCTGCACAAGTACCACAAGAGTGTGACATTTTCAAGCTCTTTCCCAATCAGTTAAAAGCGATAGCTGCTCGTTACATTGACACATTGATCAGTAATGAGTAACATTATTATTATATTATTTTTAGTAAGATCATGTTCAGTAGTTTTTTTGATTGATTGATGTGAAAAAAATATTTTGTTTATGGTAAAATATCGATACTATAGCGTCGGCTGATAATTTAATTGTCGTATGTGGATTCCGATAGTTTCGAGTAAATTGAGTTTGAACACATTTAATTTGAAAATTGATTCATCAAATACCACATACGACAAACTCAACACTCCATATCTCGAAAACCGTATGAGGTATCGAAAAACTGATGACGCCAAATGAAAGATGCATGAAACAAGTGAATTATAACAAAAACAGTGCAATATGAAACAAAAAATGGGTTTTCTCACATAAGTGTTTCTGTATATTTACTTTGGGAGAATTATCTATCATTTAAATAATTTTCCAGCATTTATTGGAAGGATGTGAGAAAAAGTGTTTCTGTATCAATATTTTGCTAAAAGTTTCTCACAAGAACTGTCAAAATAAGTTACATTTAAAAATGATGCAAGAAAAATAAAATTTCAAAAAATGGAGCACAAATTATGTATGTATTAGGGATGCCAAACGGGAAATCCCGAATCCCGGGATTTTTCGGGATTGATAAATCCCGAATCCCGGGATTTTTTTTTATGAGTCCCGGGATTTTTAACATATCAACTTTTATGTTCGTTTTTATTGAATTTTTATAGTATATACAAACAAATTATTAAAAATTATATTTGGGTTATATTTTCTATTGCAAATAATTCTTATTTTTGAGTTTAATTTTTGTTTTTGGAACACAGCGAGTATTTAAAATTTGCAATTTTTGCTTAATATATGACGACTATTTCTGGATTTTTGTATTTTGCTTAATAAAAACCATTATTTTAAGTAGAAACGAAATTTGCAGATTTACATCTCTAGCCTTTATTACAATTACGTTTAGCAAGTTCAGCTTTGGCTTAAGACATAATTCCAAATTAAAAATAATTATTTTTATGCAAAATATAGAAATCAAGAAATAGTTGTTATATATCAAGCAAAAAATAAAAATTATTCACGATCCAATTAAAGTTTTATTCAGAAACTAAAGAATAAAAGTTGATATAATTATAACAATTAAGTCGTAATATTGATGAAATAGCTCATATTCCTTCCGCTCCAATAATAATAACAAATTTGCTTAAAAAACATACGGTATTCATAAATAAATAATTTAAACTTGAAATCTGTTTTAAGAAACATTTTATAAACATTTTGTTTTAAAATAAATTTCAAACGCACTTAAATTATTGATAATGAATTTCGCCCTCAACCTGGAGGTGTACTGCACTGCAGTCGACATAATTTTACAGTTTTTAACTACAATTGGCCGTGTATTAATGTCGTCACAACTTAATTCACATTAAAAATTGAATTGCTGTCAAAAAACCGAAATAAATTGATCTAGAAAAACTAAGAGATACGTATGTTTTTTTAAGCTTTTTTCAGAATCTGCTCATTTTGATCATGGGTGACGCCAGTGTTATAAACATATGTATAAAATAAATTGTTTTGTTGTTTTCATTTTTAAAAATTTCTGTTACGTTTATAAAACCTTTTGAATATTTAAAAAGTGTTGTTTATTAAAAAAAAATTCCGAAAAATTCCGAAAAATCCCGAAATCCCGGGATCCACAAAATCCCGAGATTTCGGGATCGGGATTTCAAAATCCCGAATCCCGGAATTTTCAAAAATCAGTCCCGATTGGCATCCCTAGTATGTATGTACACAAGAATGTGTATTATTTTTTTTTTTATTTGAAGAGAAAGAATTTATGTGATGAAAATAATTAAAACACAATTGTTATATTTATTTTTTAAGCCCTTCATTGTTTTCGTTTTATGCAGGGCTGCCAGATAAATTTTGGAAAAAATCGTTAATTTCCTAAGAAAAAATAAAAAAAATCGACTAATTTTTTTTTTTAAAAAATCGGACAATTTAAAATTAATTTTGACAAAATTTTGTTCGATTATTATTAAAACATAATCAATGAAAAAAAAAATTGGTAAAGTTCATGGGTAAAATACATATTTTATACATATATACATACATACTTAAACTTGAGGTCTATTTATATAAAATTATTTATTTTATTTTTCTCTTTAATCCGATAACGATTTAAAATTTCAGATTGTTTTTTTCATGAAAAGTTCACTTAAAGGCGTGACAAAATATCATATTGAACTTGGTAAAAAAAAGCAAAAATTTCCTATAGTGCATTGATTGAAAAATGGGGTAATAGTTTAATGTTTTGATCACATAAACAAATGTATTTAATAATCTAAGGATGGAATTTTTTGTTTCACACTTAATGTGAGATATTTTGCAATGCGAGAAATACAGAAACGAGCTACAGGTCGGAAAACCTAAGGAATCGACCTGAACTCAAAACCGCAAAAAATCCACATACGACATTTAAATTATCAACCGAAATAGTGATTTTACTGAAAATACCATATAGTATAGTCAACTATAATAATTTTTGGAAGATATTTTTTGGTTGCCCATCGGGGCCCAGCGTCTCAAAATCGGGGCGTTAGATATTTCTAAGACGGTAGAGTTCTTATTATTTTTCTTTCTGAAAGAAACGTGTAAGCCATGACTATGATAAATAATTAAAAAGACACACACACACACAATTTAAAGAAAAAAATTAATAAAACAAAAATATGTTTTTATTTCAGATAATTACGCATTAATTGATTTTTGTAGCAATTTTTATATTTGCTTAACTTTGTTAATATTAACATTTTCTATAAAAATTATTTTAAGTTAAAGACACAATGCAAACACAGGTGTTGTTGTTTTTAAAGAAACAAGTTGATATCTTTTGGTACATTTTACGCCAACACTATACATTAACAATTAACAAATGATATATCATTCAAAAGATATTTTTTGGTAGACTACGACGTAAGAATGTGTTACTAATCCATAGAAAAAACTCGCATACGTGTAAGTGTATGTTTTTTTTTTTGTTTACACAGTAAAAACAACAACTTAAATTGGAGAATGGTAGAACATGGTAAATAAAAAGGGACAGACAATGTTACCCAATTTAAATGAAATTATACCTGATATCAAATTAACGTTTAATTATAAAAAAAACTACTTTTACAAAAAGAAAAAATTAGAAGTACATAAATAGTCGGTCGATCCCGAACATTTGCACCCTAAACCATAGTATTTTCAGAAAGAGTGTTGCCTTGTTAGGTTCCATATGCAATTATGGACCTATTAAAATAAAATTAGAAGAATTTTTAACACCGAATATTATCTTGGTAACTATATACATCTATTTGAGATTTTATCGTCTTAAAGTAATTTAAGGGAGGGTTCTTATATGACCTACGGATAATGCTTACCCTACCAGCACAAATTTTTGCCATGTCTTATAACCTATTTTTTTCATAAATACGAACCCATATTTATAAGGCAGTGGTATTATTTTTGTGAGTGGTAGTTGTATGGGAGCCATGGTCATATATGGACTGATTCCAAAATGAATTTCGTAAGATAATTTAGGTTAAAATAAAATATATTTGGGCCAAATTTTGTCCAAATAAGATGGTTATATGCACAAAGACTCCATTAGGAAAAAAGTTCGTATGGGGGTTATGTAACATTATGGACCGCAAATTGTCTTTAAATTGCGACCTGTACTTTAAGCAGAAGGTCTACATGGACAGACAACCAGCCAGCAGAACGGACGACTCTGATACTGATTCTAAGTTGATCGATATACTACAACAAATATTTGTATGTGTTTCATATATCAGCACAAACTTATAATAAAAACCCTATTTACTTAAATAAAATCAATTATAGTCATACTATTAAGATTCATTCAAAATAACTGAACAAAAATAACCTTGAAAACCTCAAAAAATTTATAAAAATTAAATAAAAATATTAACTTCTACTTCCATATAAATAGGGAAGGTTCAAAATGCACATTGCTGTTCCTTTGTAAACATTATTTAATAAATATAATTCCTGTTACGGTTTCCGATGACAGTCTGTTTCTCAAATCAATTAAACAAATGTTAAGGGCGCTAAATATTTCTCAAATTAAGCATTTTAAATGTTAAAGCAAACACAAAATTCATTACTTGTTGTAATATTGGGAACATATCCAAGGAGGTTTTTTTAGTACAAATACCTTCTTTTTCCAATAAACTTCGTGTTCTAAATAACTATGAAGCTCATATTTATCGAAATCTAATTGTCCATTCGGCGCCAATCACTTTCAATCTTTTGCTTCATAAACTATGGAATTTTTTTTTTTTTTTAATCACAGTGTCTTTGGTTAAATATACTGAAAATTTTTTAGATCAAGAATATCCGAAATGGTATAAATTTCATAACTAAAATCAAATCCTTATATTATTTGTTTTAAAATGAAAGAATTTCAAATTACACCTGATCTACACCTCAAAGAAATTATCCACGCTCTACTCACGAGAGTAAAAATTTCACAAGGTGGCAGCACTGCAATTTTAAATACTTTGTTTTCTTTTTAGAAGAGCTGTTGTTTTTAAATGTTACCGTGGATTTCTTAAATTTTTTGAATAAGAGTAATATTAAGTTCATTCTTCATTTCTTAAATTGTTTGCATATGAATAATTTCAATGTTACATTATTAATATGGTTACTAGGGTATTATTTAATCGGCCTTTTACTTTTATCGGTTAATCGCTCGATTAATTAACAGAGGTTTTGGCTTAATCGGTTAAAAACCGGTTAATTTTGTTATTGATCGGTTAACCGTATAATAATTTTTTTTTTTTATAAATTAAGCAATTTCAATAAATAAAAATACATAAATTATTAATTGTTTGCGCTTTATTAGTAAAAAAATGGTAACAATTCTTGTCTAAAACGAGCAAACAAAAAAATAATTTATAAATAGGTATAAAATAATTTCAATTATTTAAGGACATCTTAAAAAATAATCTTTTAGAAAAATCATTTGCTTTAAATGTTTAGGATTTAAGGGATTTCTTTAGTTTTGATAAACTTGACTTGAAAAAATTCTTTCACTTATCGTAGATGTTGGAGAAATCGAAAGCAACTCATAATACAGAATTTCTCAGACCTTTTCCTAGATTTCTCTATACATACAAAATCTTCCATTATGTCATTAGAATCCTGTTTTAAGTTTAAATATGTTAAATACTTCTAATTGTTTCGGTTAATTAAGTTAAAAGATTGACATGAGAAGATATGAGAAGGAACAAATAACTTAACACATACATATAATAAGTACGTGAAACAAAAAGCTTTTGACAGTAAACACTTATTAAAAATAAGGATCACTGAACACCTTCTTAGTTTGTATGACAAAATATTTTCTAAATAATTAAAAACACAAAAAAGTATGTTATAACACAAAAAAAAAATAAAAATTTTGTTACATCGGTCAATCGGTTAAACGACTGAAATTAAATGGTATAATCGTTAATCGAAAATAGCCAATTTTAAATTAACCCATCAGTTAATCGCGTAGTAATTAATTGGTTAACCGATTTAGCTGAACCACTTCGTAGGATGGACAGAGGATCATTCTTCTCCAAATTTTCTTTTAAGATTTTCACAAACGATCCAAAGGTCTGTTCTTGTAGACTTATCAGAACTTTTTCTTGATTTAGGGGTGACCGTGTCTTTAACACTTTTGGAATGCAGAGTCATGTTAAAGGCTAGATTACACTATTATACTTTGTATTAATACATGTCAAAAACTCAAGTAATATCTTAAAGTGTGATAGTGTGAATGAAATGTGTCACAAGTATTATGAAAAAAGTTTGACATCCCATACGACTTCATCGTTTTTTGAAATTTTTCTAAACGCTAATACTTTTCATTGGATCAGGGTTGCATTTTAACAAAAGCATGTTCATGTGTGATAGTGTGACTACAAACTGTAATGTTACATTAGATTTTTTGACAGTCACAACAAAACTCATTAGATTTCCATCTCACAAAGTATTATGGAATACGTATGAAATGTGTGATAGTGTAAACTAGCCTTAAGTAGCACAATAAGATGTTTTTTTTCGATCTATTGTCTTTGAAATTGTCTAGCTTTGTATCGAAGGTAAAGAATTCATTTCAGATTTCATTACTCTCTAAGCCCTCAAATCTTTCATTCAGAGCTAATGCTACATAAGTCGCTCATTTATGGGACCCTGAACTATTCTGCATCTGAGTTTATTCATTTATTGTATTTTCTAGTAATGTTCGAAGACTGTTAGCAAGCGAAATAACATCAGAAAATGTAGCAGTAGATTTGCTTATGGATTTTGTGGTCTCTTTTAAGTAACCCAAAATTTGTATCAAAAATTTTTTTTTTTACAAAAATCATTAAAAAATTCTTAAAACGTACAAATACAAACATGATTTATCAATGGGGAACGTTTTACCATTATGGTGAAAAACAAAAACGGCTGATGCCGCAAGTCCACTCAATGCGTTTATGGCCAATAAGTCGAAGCAAAAAATTGTATTGACAAGTTACACAGCAAACGCGGAAAATACATATACATATTGTAATGAACACAAACAAATTAAATTTGAAGACCACTGAGCCAAAAATAAAAACCCAGGGTATTTTGAAATTGTCAAGAGAGGACTGCGGGAGCCATTGAAGAGCTAGCTAACAGTCGGGCGGGGAGGTTCGGTCCTCCCTTAAAACAAAATCCAGTTTGAATACAGAACTATGTTGTTGTAGACTCCCTATTTTGTTAAATGATCTAATAATAAGAATTTAAGTGGACCAAAATGACTATAAATTATCAACAAAAGCCCAATTATAGTCACGTATCTTAACACCAAAGATACATGTTATTTACTCTACCCTATTCGAAGCACTATAAGATGTTATGTATAGGCTAGTCTCAAAACCCTCCCAATCTCTATGTCCTAGTGACCATAATATTTGTTCAGGACCCCAATAAGAACTACACCTAACTCTTTATCAACCTACGAAAACACTTTAAGTTAATTTATTCAGACATTCTGTCAATTGCAGTATTTATTTATTTAATTATGCTTAGACTAAACATGATTAAATATAAACTTTTTAGTACAAAGAAAAAAAAACTAGGTATAACTCGAAATAAACTAGCATATTCATTAGATGTAATTTCATTGTACATATGTATCTTAATAATTTCATTATCTAATACTTAGTAACTAAGCTATTCATCTTTACAAAAGAATAAAGATACGGCTATAAAACTGTGAGAGCATTAATATTGTTTAAAAATCAACTGGCCTTTATTATTTAATAAAAGGGATTATGATGTGTGTTTTGAACACAAAAAAAAACCCAAAAAAAAATTAAATATAACATGTAACCAAATATAATAATGTGGAAATGTATGTATCAGCAATAATAAGCTTTTGTTTTGTTGCTTACAACCGAATTTGTTACGATCATACTAATGAAGTAATAAGTAGTTAAAGACTATTATTGCGCTCCTACACTTACAATAATGTTAATGAAGATTCTAATTTTGTGGACTTACCAAGCATGTAGGTGGTCGTTGTTCTGGAAGGCCTTCAAGATTACGAGGTACATGTGGATAAGCGCTGAAAATAATTGCTGCAAATTTTTTTAAAAAAACTAATCTGCAAGATTACCTTTGGTTACGTTAGCAACATTTAAGCCTATTAATGCTCACACCTAAGATCTTATGAGTACTTATAATAACATGAATCAATTTGATAGTAGTATCAGTAGCAACATATAAACAAACATTGGAAACAATTTATTCTGTTAACTATTCAGATGTATGTTTAAGTTCATTTACTCTTTTAATGGTATACTGAGATGCATTAAAATTTATAATTAAAATGAGGGGTTAAACGTAATGATCATGTTCGGTAATAACAAAAAAAAAAAAAGCTCCCTCGCAAATTCATAAATAATAATGATCATTAGGTTTGGTTTCACAAACAAAATTATGGGCTTATCATTTTTTTTTTTTTTTTTTTTTTTGCCTTTGAATTTTGTTTTGCTTTGCGTAAATAAATGATTTAAGCAAATGAACAACAAAAGAATTTGTTATAAATTAAAAAATACATGAGCCAAACAAGATAGCTACAGTAGGTAGTTCAGGTGGGATAATTAGTTTAAGAATGGTATAACTGGCATTTTGAAAAGATAGGGTTGTTTAATATAGATTTGTTGATGGATTATTTACTTAATTTAGTTTTTACTTTGCATAATGAAAATGAAGCTATGATTGGTGAAAATGAAATTCGGTAGTATTTAGTGATACTAAATACTAAGAAAAAATGTTATTGTCATTTGTTAATGTGGAAAGTGTGAAAAAAATGTTATTTTTAAACTTTTTAATGTTTTTTTTTTTTTTTTTTTAACTAAATTTCACTAGGAGGTTGAGTTAATCATAGTGTGTTCAATATTTGAACATTGGAAACAATGAGAATTTCTTTTAATTCAAAATAGATTAAGGTTTAAAAAAAATGTGATTCTATAATACTCATGGGGTATTAAAGTTTTAGGTTACGTGACACTAACGGTAGGCTGTAGCAGTTGCTATTAAATGTTGATTTTAAAGTGTGGTAAAATCCCGGTTGCTATGCGTAACAACCCGAACTACGTTGGTCACAATCCTGTGTGTGGAGTCTTTCGAACCGAATTTTAAAATTTGATGATTCCCAGATTAACAATGAATTTTTCTGAAGATTTTACTTGAGGTTCTGTGTTACGCGATTTAGTATGGAAACCTATTGTTAGAGTGGGGATTTTTTTTAATTAAACTTTAGTGTTAACTATCGCTCACGAGGTTTTATATAATTACCTTTCCAGCGTAATACTCTGACGCTTTGCGCCGACCTCGTGGGTCTTTAACCAAGGGTTTGGGATGATGAAGGTTGGTTGTCAGCATACGATTGTGAAAACTTTCGCTGTTACCTTTAAACGATTTGTCCAGTTTAAATTATGTTCCCAAATATTTTTATTATCAGAAAATGTTAATCACTTTTACTTAAAATCTTTTACACTTTGATATTTTAATTATGATGTACGCTCGATGACGATGTCAATTAAAGTGATCGAGCATGGCTATTTGCCATCAGATCAAAGCTCGTAGAAGAATGAGGGCAAAGTAAAATACGTATAAAAAAATAAAAAAAATTGGCGGTTTGTTAAAATGCATTTACATGATTAAGCTTTATATTTTTAGAGATGGCAATGACGAACGCAAAATAACCATGTCTAGCACCTGATATAAATATCCTGACATTAATTACATTTCTGAGAAGAACTGATTTCCTTTTTGTTAGCTAGCATTTAAAATAATCTATTCAAAAGTTACATTGACCATTTAATTGATGTAATTATTAATTGTTTTCTGAATACTTAGAATTTAACATATTTTAGCAGTAATGTCTACCTTACCTATCTTAAGAACATGTTGCTAGCGAATGTTGCTTGAGTATTCTTTGTAAACATGAGTAAAGAACAAAGGTTTTGAAAAAAAACTTTTCTATCACCTTAGTTATGTTCGTGCATGTTTTACGTAAAAAAAATTTTAAAACAACATTTATTGTATTGGGACAGTTTATAATGTAGTTTAAGTACAACAACAGGAAATATAGAAATGGGTTCCTTTGGTTATTTGTATTTACTTCCTTAAACAAATAACACTGTCATGAAAGAAAACGATGGTTTTGAAAAAAATATAACAACAGACTTTGTCCTGATATATCAGTTTTATGGCAAACCGTTCACTACAAAACTAGGTAATAATTATGTTTACATACAATGATTAGCTAGAGAAAGACCGGTTTAGGTGCGTAAATCTTTTGCGTGGTATGTTCCAACTACTTTACCTTGAAAATCTTCGATTAAATAGTAATGTTTCCCTAATTTTTCTTTGATTCTACATTTGATAAACAAGGGCGACAATTTAGCGTTAACGTTTTTCTCACTACTACTTTGAGCAAAGTTTCTCCTAAAGATTTCCTGGCCTTTTTGGAAAGATTGGGGTCTGGTGCGTAGGTTGTATTGTGAGCGGTTAACTTCGTAAGCATCTCTTATATGTTTTCTTAAAGTACAACGAATCAAATTAAGATTGTCATCCCGGGAGAGGTGGTAAGTAGGTTCATCGAGCAACTGTAGATTCCTGAGCAAAGCATACGAACTTCCATGCTTAATCATATCCAATCCGAACATTGCATGATAGGGTGTACGTTGTATTGCTTGATGATACGAATTCCGCAAGGCGCAGCTGATTTTGGATAAATTCGCATCCCACTGTCTATGATCCGATTTCAGATATGCTCGAATGCCTGCTATAATTGACCGGTTTACACGTTCCGATGCATTACTTTGCGGGGAATATACAGCTGTATATATGTGATTGATTCCATAACTAGTTAGGAATGCATTAAAGTCGTTTGCTCGAAATTGAGATCCGTTATCACTTATAATATTCTCTGGTACTCCAAAAACGTCAAAAATTTGTTTTTGCAAGTAATCTATAATAATATTCGAGGAAAATTTTTTCATTGGAAACAACCAGTGGAATTTGGTTAAATGATCCAACACAATCAGCAATCCAATGAAGCCTGATTTGCTTCTTGGATAGGGACCTAACAGATCAATATATAAACGTTGTATCGGGCGAATAGAAAGAGCTTGTTTGCCCATTTCTGGCCTCAAGTTGTAGTTTGGTGCTTTCGTACTTTTGCAAATATCACATTTTCTAATATAATCCCTAACGTCCTCAACTAATCCTGGCCAATAGAAATTCCGGCGAATCAATTCAATAGTTTTCACCATGCCACCGTGGCATGCTATTGGATCATCGTGTGCCCTGGATATAACATCCTTTCGCAGCTTTTCTGGTACCCATAACTTCCAACTCTTTTGCTCCTGATTTTCTTCTCCGCTGTAATGCTCGGTTCGAATATAAATGTATTGATCGAGAGCTTTAATATCGGGATATTTTGACGGTTCAGAACTAATTTTCGCTTTCAATTCCCCGTAATCAGGGTCTAGAAAATGAGGTGAATGTAAATTTATTTCTGGTTCAGTAGAGGTTAACATATAAATTTCATCACTACAGTGGCGCGAAAGTGCGTCTGGCACGACATTTTCTTTGCCCTTTCTATGACTTACGGTAAATTTGAACCCTTGAAGCTTAAAAACCCAACGAGCAAGTCGTCCAGTGAGGTCCGGTTGTCTCATGAGCCAAACAAGACTCGAATGATCGGTGATTATCTCGGATTCGTGTAACTCAAGATAACACCGGAAACGTTTAATGGCTTCGACTGCCGCTAGACACTCACGCTCCGTGACACTATAGTTTCTCTGTGCAGTATTTAACTTTTTGCTCATGAAAGCGATGGGCCTCTCATTGCCATCATCGTCGGTCTGGACCAACACTGCACCAATACCACAGTCACTGGCATCACAATGAACATAAATTTTTTTTGGTAAAGTCGGGGTTTATCAACACAGGGGCTGCCGTTAGTAGAGTTTTGACGCTTTCAAAGGCTTTCTGAGCTTCGGGAGTCCAGCAGAATTTCTTTTTGGTGGAAAGTACTTCGGTGATGGGGAAAACCACGCTGGAAAAGTTGTGGATAAACCGTCTGTACCATCCTGCAAGCCCTAGAAAGCCTCTTACTTGTTTTATGGTTTTAGGGACTGGCCAATTAACTATTGCACCTATCTTTTATGAGTCCGTAGTAATTCCACCATTGCCTATCACATAACCCAAGTATTGAACCCGAGTTACGCAAAATTTGCTTTTAGAAATGTTTAAAGTAAGATTAGCTTTCCTGAATTGCTCAGATACTCGCACTAACAACGATAAATGACTTTCGAAATCTGCAGAAACAATAATTAGGTCATCGAGGTAACCAAAGACAGAGTTACGAAGTTCGGGTGGTATGATCTCGTCAATAAGGCGGCACATAGTTGCAGGTCCATTACTTAGGCCAAATGGCATGACTACAAATTGATACAAGGGCCTACCAGGTACGGTGAACGCAGTTAAAGGTTTTGCACTATCGGCTAGGCCAATTTGCCAATAGGCATCTTTAAGATCCAATTTGGATATAATATTAGCCTTTGGGAGCCTAGAAAAAATGCCTTCTATTGATGGTAGCGGATATGCGTCCTTTTTAGTGGCGAAGTTCAGCTTTCTTGCGTCGAGACAAAGACGTACCTTATTTGGCTTTATAACCAGTCTAATGGGAGAACTCCAAGGGGATTGCGATGGCTCAATTACTCCCAATGCCAACATCCGATCGATCTCCGTAAACATGAGTTTCTCCACTGGATAAAATCGCTGTTTGATTGGCTTTGAATCTCCAATGTCAATCTCGTGCCGGATTAGGCTAGTTCTTCCTAAGCCTTGTTTTTCAGAATTTGGAAATAAGGCTATTATGGCCTCTAACTGTTGGCGTTGGCACGAAGTTAGTGGAAAATCTGGTTCATCCAAGGTGGAATTAGATTTTACATTTTCCATGGACTGAACTTCCGCCGTTTTATAATTAACAGAAGGAGGGCAATAATTTATCCAAGACTTATCAAAAACTTCTACGGATTCAACTATGTTCGGAATCAATTTAAAGGCATTCCAAAAGTCAATACCAAGTATTAACCTTTGAGTTATGGACGGGATAATGAAAAGGTTTAGTACTCTTGTTCTCTCTTTAAACTGTATTTCAACAGCTAGCCAACCATTAACTTGTTGCGACTGGCCATCGGCCGTTTTGACTTCAGTGCGACATTTATAAAAATTTGGTAAATTTGAGAAATTGTGTTTTGCTAATTCGCCACCTATGCACGAAATATTTGCACCGGTATCAAGGAGTCCGTACTCCTGAAAAGTCAAAAAAGAAACTTTAGCGTAAAAACGTTGGTCTGAAGAATTGCTTATTATGGCAGATACTAAAAATTTTTTACACTTCCGGCGTGTTTTATAAAATAAACGCATTCGTTTTGTAGATAGTTTCGGATTTCGCCGCGAAATTCTACAAATTTCAGAATTATTAAAAATTTCTTTACGTTTAGAAATATAATTTTGCCATTTTAAATGGTAGGGTAAAATTGGAAATATAATTTTGTCATCAATTTATATCTATTATTTTAAGAGTTGCGCGCATTTCAAACAGCTATTTTTTGCAAATAAGGAAAATTGAAAAATTCAATCATCAAAAAGTTATAGAGGAGCCCCCTTTTCACATATGGGCATTTCCATGTCATCGTGCGTGACATTTGTACGCCTTCGGAGCGATGGAATTTTTGCGCAAATAGTAGTAACTGGAAAACTTATTAATCATTATGTTTCTTTTAGAGGGTACTATATATAAAAAAAAAAATTATTACATTCGAAACCTTGTTGTCCAAAATACCTAGCAAAATAGGTGTATATCGTACGTGACATAAAACGGAAGTGATTTTGGGGTGAATGTAAAAAAATCCGAAAATCTGCGAATTGTGGGATGTATTTTTCCTTTTTTAAATTTTTTGCATTAAACCATATATTTTTCCGTTATAATCTGTAATTGGAAAGAAAAACATTTTTCTGGATGGTTTTATAATGAACCAAATGTAATATCGTACGTGACATACCGTACGTGACAGATTTTTCTCTTATAGTATTTACAAGATATGAAATATATTTTTGGGAAATATATGCATACAAAAACTTAAAACAAACAAGTCAGAAAGTATAGTCGGCCAAGCCGAGTGTCCCTATTTGTCGCCGGAACAGAATTATGCTATGACGTTAAGAGTTATATAAAAGTTATTTGTGCCGAATATTATTCAGATATCTTCATCTATATGAGATTTTCTTGCCTTTCAGCGATTTTAGGAAGGGGGTTTATATGGGACCTATAGTTAATTTTGGACCTACCAGCACAACATTTTATCACGACATAGTACTTGTCTTAAAAGTTATTGTCGCCAATTTTTATGTCAATACCAGCATTTATTAGAAAGTTACAACATTAAAAGCTATTTTCTGGAGTAGTATTTGAATGAGTGCTATGGTCAAATATGGACCGATACCAATTATATTTGTTTAGATCATTAAGACTGCAAAAAAATAATTTTTGATCAAATTTCAACCTAATACCAACATAATAAGATGATACATTTAGTTGAATTTATAGTAATACAATATCGTACGTGACGACGTTTAACAGCTTATAAAATTTTTATTATACCTATTTAAAAAAAAATTCCGGTCAATATTTTTTTGCAACAAATATCTTGCTTTGATCCTTTATTTGGAAACACGTACGACTGATCAAATAACAATGACATAGACAAATGATGTTTTCGCACCACGTACGTGACATTTAAATAGCACCCAAAGCAAACCAAAAAATATACCGCTAATCAAACTATATATTTGGTCTCTCCTCGTGAATTTTGTTCATTGTTGTTGTAACATTATTTTTAAGGTATAATTCCAATGTTACCAGTATCTGTATTTAATCGGCAGAAAAGTAAAAATTGTTGATTGCAGTTACTAAAAATGAATCAAAGAGATAGTCAGTTTTAACTTTTATTTTTTGCTCTTTAAAAGTTGTAATAAGCTGTAAACCCCTTTGCATAGTAAAGTTTGAGTGTTTTTTTACTCTCTACCATATTCGAAAAATAGTTTCAAGGCTATTTATTTTTTGAGTCGTGGTTGACATTCTCATGGAAATGCCCATATAACGACTTCGCAGATTGGTAGGCTGATATGTTTTGAACTTGAACCAATTTTAAAATCTTGCTCCAAAAGTGCCTTTTTGTGCAATTGCCCATTAAATAGTTTTTCACCTAAGTTATATTTTAAGTTTAGAAATTTTTAAAGTTATTAAAAAGTAGTAGGACATATAAAATAACACCAGGACAGTTAATATTTTTTTTAATTAAGAACACGAATAGGAGAGCGAAACACGAATATTGCTGTCAGTGTGAACATGGTATAAGTATTTATTACCATGGTACAACTACACAAGGTAAACTCGTTGCTAAAACAAGTACAACAAGACAAAAACAACAGGCAATTTGATTTTGTATTTTCTACCGAGACTTCAAAAAAAGTAGCAACACTGTGCCTTCAGAAACACAAAATAAAAAATACAAATTAAAAAAAAACAAAACTATACGTGAAGGAAAATAAAAGTTTTTTTTAAAAGTTTTCGTGTAATATGTTACATTTTTTTATTTGCCGTAACAAAATAGAAAATTAATATTATGTGATGGTTATTATGGATACAATACAAAGTGGTCAATTGAGTGTTTCGGCATCTAAAACATATAACGTAGAATCTATAACATATGCCTCGCAAGCCCATGATCACCTATTGGGGCTCAAGCTCGTGATGTCTGGGAGGTCTTCAAACGTTATGCTCACTTAATGAACGCAACTGCTTCAGTGTGGTCAAGAAGGTTAAAAAATATAATTGAATCAATCTAATTAGCCTGCTTGCAATTCGGATATTTGTGCCTTGGCGCCCAATAGAACCATATCCAATTTTTTAATTTCCGGATGGCCTTTTAACGCCTTTTCCGCACATTCATTTAAAATATTCATAAATGAATTAATAACCGGCTTTGTAAGACTTTCAAAACATGCTCGGCTCATTTGATTATTAAAATCTACACCATCCGTTAGGGAATCTATTAACAGTTGATTGGAAGGTAAATGTTTACAGTTAGCAGCAGCAGAACGGATCTTGGCTAATGAACGATGACTTTCATGTGGATGCAATTTATATTTTCTTTGCAATTCTTTACAAATAAATTTTACCAACTCTTTTGTAAAATGTTGTCCGAATTTGGAGAAGGGGCCAAAGCATTCCACCTTTGTGTATAGACCATGCTTAACTTCGAACAAAGCTAAATTTGAGGTCATACCTCCACATTTTACACTTAACACATATTTGACATCCTCATAATTCTGAATAAAAAAACTTGACTTGTACTTAAAATGGCTAACACTCTTTAACAACCTCTTTGTCTTCATCATCATCGTCGGACTTCATGGCTTTCAACAAAAACGTGTGCTTTACTAAATCATATTCACAAGATATCGTCTTTCTGGCCTATGCCAATGATTCTTTCATTTCGTTCACGCATTTTTTTATAATGTTTTTGTATTTTATTTATATTCACAAAATTTTTATATGAAAAAACTGTTTTTTAATATAAAAATTTTTGTATGTAAACCAAGGCGAATGTAAACATAAATAATATTTTTTTGACATTTGGGTTTTAACTGGGGTAAACAGCTGACAAACATCTGGGCCAACGAGTCTACCTTGTGTACTTGTACCATGAGTATTAAGAAATCTATTGAGTTTTGTTGCGACTGTCAAAATATCTAATGTAACATTACAGTTTGTAGTCACACTATCACACATGATAATGCTTTTGTTAAAATGCAAACCTGATCAAATGAAAAGTATTATTGCTTAGAAAATTTAAAGAAAACGATGGGATGTCAAATTTGTTTTCGTAATACTTGTAATTTTCAAAAAACATTGAATTCACATTACTACACTTTTACATATTACTTGAGTTTTTTACATGTTTTAATACAAAGTACAATATTTTAAACTTGCCTAAAGTACAACTAGATTTAGAGTAGATATTTAGAGTATAGAAATAACTACACTGTTTTAATTGATTATCTCATAGTTCTATTCCTGCACTTAGCGATTCAATTACATTTTGCTCGAAATCTCGTTAGTACTAGATTTCGTTGTAGTGTAAACGGGCTCAATATAAAATTTATATACATATATAATAAATATTTTTAATTTAAGTTTTAAACGTAAACTATTGAAAACAATAATATGAAAAAGATCTGTTTTTGGCATATTTACTTTTCTATATTTTTTCCAATTTTAATTAACTATTATTATAACGAAGTCAACAAGACTTATTCTGTAGACCTTCAAAATAAGTACAAAGAAATCTATTTACATATATAGTTTTTTCCTAATTTACCCAAATTGTAATTTTAGTGCGCATATAATAGTTAGCATAATAGTTGTGTTCACGCAAACTTAGTGGTAATCGTTAAAATCTTCTTATGCCTTTTTTCTTTATTTAGTATTTCAGGCTAAACAATTATTTTAAAGGTACCAATCTTTTTCTCTTTGTAATTGCTTACTTGTTAAAAGTAAGAATGTGAAAGCGCGGTTTCGGTTTTAAATGGTTAAAATCGATCGGTTTCGGTTTGGTCTTTCTTACAAATCTTGCATATTGTTGTGTTTGAATGGTGCTCTGATAACTTGAAATGTTTCCTAACTCCAGATTTTAGTTCAGAGATTTCTGAAATAAAATATGTTTAAAAATATAAGTAAAAAAGGTTAAATATGCTGCCATATTTGATTGGTAATTAATAGAGCTGCGATTTCCACGCAAATGCATGTTTTTTGTCGATGGTCTTAGAACTATGTCGACCAATTATCTTTTCAAATAATTAAATTTGCGTGAAAATGGCATCAATTTGTTTTTGCATTTTGTTGCATAACTTGGTGAAAATGCATATTTTGGTTTTCAATTCATATATTTTTTTTTTTGGTATATTTAAAAATTTTTGTGTGATTTTTTTTAATTTCCACATTATTAAAAAAAACTTCTTCGAGAAATTTATAAATACACAAAAAAAACAACACTAAAAAAACTGAGTAATATTCATATAAATTTGTCTACTCGTTCAATCACTTGTGTTGTGAAAATAGCACATTTAACTGCCTGTTCTTCAACATAAAATAAAAAGTTTCGCTTGGGAATTTATATTGAAACAATAATAAAAAAAACTCAAATTTGCTTATGTTTTCAATTTAATAAATTTCTAAACAAAAATTTTTATTTTAGTTTGAACAACAGGCAATTAATCTATAAATAAATTCTTTTGGAGCACTGCTTAAAATATAAGATTTTTCAAGATTTTGACAAAAGATCCTTCTATTTTTTACCGATGCACCACATTTTCACTTCCTTAAGGAACTTTTGAAACACTTTTCCATTGTTGCCAGCTGTGAGGTAAACATTTTTTATGAGAAGAACGAGTGTTATGTATAATTAGCAATTTCTTTAAGCGAAATATATTTTAAAAGTAAAAGCTGAAACCCGAGGTTTTTTTGTCGGATTTAGAACCGAACAGCAATCCCTAAAGATAGTGTATTTAAAAATTAATTCATATTACAAAAAAAAAAAAACAGTTGCCGATTAAAATGTGAATACAACTTATGTATATATTTCATAATCTGAATATCTATATAAAGGTGAGCAAAATTAAGAGTTACGATCAGTTTTTTTAAATTAGTTAAACTATTGTGTGCTGTTATTTAAAGTGTTAAGTGGTATTAAAAAATAAATTAAAATTCCTTAGACTTGATAAAAGGCGAGTATTGTTTACAATAATATAAGCATTTCCGAAAACTCCTGTGTACGAAGGATTCTCTCTGTTTGTAAGAATGCCTAAAAGGAATCCTCCTTTTCCAGGAAACACGCATACGACTGGCTCGTCCACCGATTAAAATCTAAGCAATATTGGTCTTCAATCAAAAATTGAGGTGGGATTGCAAAAAATCCTTCACAGATCTTATCTTTTCCTCGTACGCTTTGATATGAGATTGACAGGCTTTTCAATAACTTCGCCATAATAAAAAGTCGCCTAGAGATTTGTTTTTGTCTTTCCTACTGGCTTTAAATAGGATAAGATTATTCTCTAGAAATACGAAATACCGTAGTGATCCTTTCATCCTTTCAGTCAATATCAATATTCTTTTAAAACTAATCCTGTAATCCTAGTTTTATAGAAGGACCAGTCCTTGCGCCTAAGACTTCATTTTCCCATATATTGGCCACATTGATACAAACATACACATTCATACATACGTTAATAAACATTTGTTAGCCTATTATTTAAAAATGTTTTAAATTGAGAACACATTTAATTTAAAAATTACACCTTATGGTTATGAGAGATTCCAAAGCTTCGAATTTAATTTTTAATTTAAGACCAACTATTTTTTGATATGTGAAGAAATTCTTTCTGTTGGCGCACTAGAAGCAGGCAGAGCCTTTATCCTTTTCCTTTATCGTTTTCGTAATCATTCTACTTTGAAAATGTAATGTATTTAACTAATATAAAAAAATATATTAATTTTTTTCTTCTTATTTTACGTTTTAAACATGAAAATAATGTAAATAGTACGCAAAATGTGGCATCGATGCCTTATTGATGTCACAATTCTAATGTTAGGGCATCATCAATATGAACCCGCATTTTCTCTGAGTGTACTAACATCAATATGTTTTTATAAGAAATATTTTCGTTTTCGATATATAAAATGGTCGAAGGAGTTTGTGTTCATTACAACTATTTATTTAAGACTTAATTACTATTATTTTTTTTTAAATACAGTATATCAATGGAGAATATTTCTAATTTAATTATGAATTATATCTCGCATGTGGTGGCAATTTTTTACTAAATTTTTTTATAACTGTTGATCAAAATTTCGAGTGTAATTATTTTTGCTCGATTGTAAGTTTTTCCTACTTTATTCCTTAATATTTTCACAAAATTCTAAAAAAAAACAAAGAAACAACAGACAAGCCGGGTACCTGTCGTTCGGGTACGCTGAATCCTGTGGTGCTTACCGATATTTATTTTTTTAGGTTGGCTCTTGTTTTCGAGATATACCGTTATTTCGAAAATGGAGAAGGTTGCACAACAATATGTTCGCATAACTCAAAAACGGTTTAGTTTATTGAACAAACTAAAAAAAATCGAAATTCCTTAATGAAATTTCTTTTAAGGGCGTTTAAACTTTTTTCTAATATGCGCAGTGTTTTAAAAACATTTTTTTAGCAAAATTTCGATTTTTTTTTTAATTAATAAAAAAATTGTTCTTAACATTTTCCCAAAACATACTTGCCCTTTATTTATACTTCTTAGGGGGTTCCCATTAACATATTGCGTTATATGAAATTTTTCAATTTAATTAAAATTTTTCGTCTTTTGTGAATTAAATCAAAAGTTGTTGACATATTTTAATCATACACATATGGCTTGTTTTGTTTCCAACTTTGTTTTTTATATCTTTAGAAAAAATTAGAAGCATAACTGCATTTTTTTTTTGTTATTTTTTAAAAAAAATTCATGATTTTTTAAATAACAAAAATTTCGAAATTTTGCTAAAAAAAAATAACAGTTCAATAAAATAACCACAATACAAATTGTTAACAGCTTAGGCACGAGCTATGTTTACATTTGTCCTTCAAGTTGTGCTGAAAAAGGTCAACAAGAAAAAAGAAAGACAAAAAACATGAAAAACAAAAAGTACTTTGGATTTCAAGAAGAATTCTTGACAAAAAGTACGAAAAAACAGAAGTAAGGAAGAACATGTAAATCAATTAAAATAGATAATCATTCATTCAAAAGCAAATTTCGATCTACGAAGATGAAATACCATTTGGTTTGAAGATTGATGTTTGACTATTGACGTCATCCGGCTGCAATAGCCGAGTGAGTAAGACGGCAAACCCCACTGAAGAGATTGTGTGGTTACAATCGAAACTAGTCTGGGCAATCTGTCCGTGAACGCCTGGGTTCAAATCTCAGCGCAGTCAAGAATGAAAAATTATCAATAAAAATTTTAATTAATTTCATGTTGTAAAATTCCTGTCTTCATAAAAATAATTTAATGAAAATTAAAGTCAATGAACTTAAGCCTAATTAAAAATATCTAAATTTGGATTAAAACCCATTAACAGTTCAATAAAATAACCACAATACTAATTAAAAAAAATAATTTTAATTAATTCTCTTATTTAAACGTGAGGTATTTTTCTTTTTTTTATAAAAAATATTAAATTAATTGAATCCAATATTTCTGCACTCCGTTGTGTGCCTTCTTCAGGGATTTTTTCTTGAATATTTGACAAAAAATTAACAATTTTTAATAAATTTAACAAAATTAACAAATTTAACATATCAAACAAAATGTCATATTTTCAATTAAATACAAAAAAATTTTCTAATTTAAACCTAATCTATTACAGTTAAATACATTTTTAATTTCCGTTTCTATTTTTATAAATTAAATGTCTATAATTTTGGGCCATATTTTCAGTATGTGACTTAAAATTAATTCTGGATATTGTTGAAATCTTTATAATTTGCAACATTTTGAACATAAATCTACACATATAATTATTTTCCGTGTTTAAAACTGATATATTTTCAAAATCAGGATTATGGTTTAAACTTGCACAATGGGTTGATAAAGCTGTTTTTTGTGATGAAATATTCCTATATTTTTGATCTGACTTATCTCCTGCTATCCTAGTTTTAAGTTTTTTTTGTTGTACCAATATACACACTACAGCATTTTCCACTAACATTTCCCTTACAAGGTATTTTATAAACTACATTTGACATTTCCAACTTATTTATTTTTTCATTCATATTAGTGAATAATCTACCTATTGTGTTATAAGATTTATGTGCAATTTTATTTATTTTCGTATCATAAATATTTGTTTTTTCTAATCTTTCTGAAAATCTTAGTACATAAGTTATTGATTTATAAATTTTCGGTTCTACGTTACTGTTGGAATTGTTTATTCTATGGTTATTATATTTTAATAATAAATTGGATATAATTTCCTTTGGAAAACTATTTTCCATTATTGCTCTAAAAATGTTTTCCTTATTATTCCTATGGAAACATGTATCACTTATTGCCAATACCCTTCCTATAAAATTTTTAAATTGGAAAACCTTTTTGTATTTAATTGAAAATATGACATATTTTTTTAAATTTATTAAAAATTGTTAATTTGTTGTCAAATATTCAAGAAAAAATCCCTGAAGAAGGCACACAACGGAGTGCCAAAATATTGGACTCAATAAATTTAATATTTTTTTATGAAAAAAAGAAAAAGACCTCAAGCCTTAATAAGAAGATTAATTAAAATTTTTAAAGATCGAATAAGAGTCAATTTATAACTACAGCGCATATTTAGAATTATGTTTTATACTTTGTTCCATAAACTAAGCCATATTTGTGTATCCCGATGTATGTTGTGCAATTTTCGAAATAACTTATCTCAAAAAATGTCAAATTCTAGCACAGTGTAACCAATAAAATTATAAGGAATTCAAACCATTCGGTCATTTTGGGCCACTCTGTATGTCAACAACTTTTGGTCGGGACCGGTGGATGATTAGGATGGCAACGCTCAGATCTTAAAATTTGCCAGGCTAGTCCGGCAGAGTGGCGTGAATTCGCCATCTTAACCATCCACAAGCTATTGTCCAAAGAAATTTAAAAAATATGTATCGTATTTACACAAAAAAAAAAAAAAATAACTATGTAAATGAAAATGAAATTAAAGTCAAAACCAATGAATGATCTTAAATAAAAAAATGAAAAACAAGTAACTTAAAAGAAATTTAGTTATTATTAACAAACAAAAGAAGAAAACACTAACCTCCTACAATGTCCCCAATTCCCTGCGATATCTCGATTCCTGTCCATCGCGACCTATCACTTCCTTGGCTGGCAGCTGGTGATTTGCTGCCTGGCCTGCCCACCTTGGCAAATCCTTGGCCCATATGTGGATTTGACCCTTAAAGTACCTTCTACCTCTACAAATTTAAATTTAGCTCACTTACCTGTGAATTTTCTCACTCCATGTCCGACTTTCCTTCCCTCAGGACATTTCCTCACCAAGCGCGTTCACCCCAAGCGTAAGTTTAAAAAAAAAACTGTCCTATCGGTCCGGTCAAACAAACCTCCGCAAAAAAATTATCGATCTTCACGATTCCCTCAAGGCCAACTTAGAGCCCAAAAAAAAAAAACCTAGTCCGAGCTCGGTCTGGAGTACTAAAATTACGGGTAGGATTACCAATAATTTCCCCGGTCGGTTCGGACAAGTCCCGTCTCTCAATTGGTCGCTGGTGTGCTATTCGCAAGTGTGTAGTAGTGTGTGTATGTGAGTGGGGGTGAGTGTGCTCGAACGGATGAATGTTATTGATGTGGCTGGAGGATGTGGGGTGTAGGGATGACAGGTGATGCTGGAATCTTGATGAATGGGTGTATAATGTATGTGTGCACGATGAATGGGTGTATAATGTATGTGTGCACGTTGTATGTATGTATGTGTGTATGATGTACGTGTGTATGGTTTATGCGTGTATCATGTACATATGTGTCTTTTCTTTTGTTTACACCAATTTAGTTAAACTGTTTTTTTTTATTTTTAATATTGTCTCAATTGTTGATTATTTATTATTTGCATAAAAAAAAAAAAACTCAAAAATACACAAAAAAACTTTTCACAAAAAACTCCAGAAAAAAAAATTTTGTCTCAAAAAAAAAAATGAACTTTCGCTTCGGCACTTCAAACATGAAAAAAAAAACTTCTCCCTCTTCTTCCTGTGCCTCTTCTTCCCCATTTCATTTTCCCGCCTTTTTTCATCTTCTCGCGCCATCTTTATTTCACTTCCCCGCAGGTTCCTTACACCCCCCTGAACAGCTGTGCCAACTGTCAAAAATAATTTCTAGCAGTTGCACGGTTGTATTTTAATGTAAGATCCCTCTCCACTCCTATTTACATTAAAATACAACCTTCAGCCGTTACAGAGAAATGACATGTATAAGCATTTCAACCCACTTTTTATCAGGACTTACTTCAGAGTTTTTACATATTTTATTTTGTTCGGCGTTAGCGTAATTTTTTACGTATGAATGAATTCCAAGAAGAAACTCTATTAAGATATTAAAAGTATCCAAGCAAATCCCTCAATTTCTCTAAAAGTTTCACCCCACTGATGCAGGTAATTAATACTAGTTTTGTAAAAATTTTTAACTCTTCCTTTTATATAAAAATTTGCACGTCTATTTAAAAAGCTTGGATATTTTCTTTGAATATCATTGTTAAACGAACATTTTCTTCTTGGGGCATTTCTAGACTTCATTTGTAAAAAACAATTTATTAAAATGCTTAATGGACCTCTGCGTAAATTTTTCGACAATAACTAAAAAACGAAATGGATTTCTTTTAAAATTAAAATTATAATAATAATAAATGTATTATTCTTAAGCCTATAGTACACGGATTGTGAAAAGCCACATAAGCATGTGGTTCTAACGTACTTTTGACGACATTATAAAGCCACAATGGGCATTGTGTGATTACGTCTAAATTACGTCCAAACCACATGGGCATGTGGATTTTCATATTTTCGTTAATATTCGCGAATATGACTACGAATATCTGCGCCAATATTCGCCGAATATGAATTCGAATATCTTATTTCAACATTAGAGCAACTCGATATTTAATAATTAATGGATAACAATAAATTTAAAAAAAAAACTTTCACACAACTAAATGAATTTTACATTCTTATACCATCTCGATGGGATAAAAACATTTTTATTATTGTTATGTAGGAGCTAAAAGCAACGCGCCCCAAAGGATCTTTTGTGCAGCCCAAGTACTCATTGAAGTAGATTAAGGCTGCCCACAAAGCCAATTAAGATAACTACAAGGAACTTTATTCTGCATGCATTCTTAAGGCCGCGTTAGCCGACCGTTAGTGTAGAAATGTTAACATCTGATCGTTTCTGTTATATGGAAAGCAATACAAATGCTGTACTGACTGTAATGTCACTTAACCGTAACGTGCCAACCTGTAGAAAATAGAATTTCATTACGAGCAAGGCGAATTCATTTTTCAGTTGGCGTTGAAAACACAGCTGTGCTAACTTTTTTTCTTACTTAAGGCCCAACCATAATATGCATGAAGTCGCTTAAGCCAACTTAACCAACTGTGCATATAAAACATATGTGGCCAACTATAATGTACTTAAAGAAACGTTTCGTTAAGTTTCGTCAAATGTCATTTTCTTAGGCAAAGTGCCAAACTGAACGCACATTCCGTACGGAATCAGCTGTTTGTGCATTATTTAAAAAAATAATAAAATAAATTGAAATGAATAAAGAAAAATAAGAAAAAGAGCAAGTTTCCATATTTTAATTTTGTATCCATTTTTTATTAATAAGTTTGGACAACAGACACCAATTAAATAAAACACAAAATAAAAAAATACAGGGCTGTAATTTTTGGTACTTTTTAATTTGAAGTAATCGTAAGAAAACAAAATATTGCACAAATATGCAACATGGATCTTAAGTTTATGTAAGTACATTATGGCCACCCAAAAGTCTTCTTTAATTTGCTTATGCATTTGACAGACTTTTCTTTAATTTTTGACAGTCCCATAAGCTAACTTATGCATATTATGGTTAGGCCTTTAGAGAGAGAAATGGCAAAAGTTGCTTGTGTTTTTGACATATCGATCAACTAAAGCAACAATAAAAGAATTTGATGTGTTTTTGGTGTTGTTACTTGTTGTAGTATCGACACCACCGTATACATGAATTCGGCTTGATTACGAGGTTACGTGACAGTTGTAGATAGTGATGGGTTGCTTGTATATTAAATGGAATGCGGGTAAATGCACTCGTACTTTTTTCAGTAATATTATCTGTGGACTTTTGACAAAATAACTTACAAAACATACATATTATCATTCATACAAATATATGTTTAGATATATAAATAAAAATTGCATACGTATATGCAAACAATAAAAACTGTGGGTTTTAATGGTATCAACCTACCTACCTAGTTTTGCGTATGCACATTTTCAAAATAATATAAGTAAACGTGCATGTATGTATATCGCTCATTTCGTGCAAGACAGTCACAACTCAAAATTTGGCATTTTTGAGTTAGTAATGCAGACATGTTCTTCTCTTAAATCTCTACAAATTGATCTAAGAACGGAGAGAATTATCGAAAAAATAACGGTAATACAGATGCTTGTGACGCTATGACCTCTCGTAACAAACTTGAGCAATTAACATCAACAAGGTCACATTTCAGTTTGTGTTTGGCATTACTCTTGTTCATGTGGTTTTCTTTGTAGCAAAAAAGAAACATTTGATTTTATAACTGTATTTTAGTGAAAGAGAAGGTTAAAAATAATAGGTTGGAATCTTAAAAATGCTCTCCTGTAAAGTTTCAAATTTTGAGTTGTGACGGTCTTGCACGAAATGAGCGATATGTTATAATACATATTTGTTTATTGTAAATCTATATATAAATAACCAATTTTAAATTATTTATGTATTTATACGTACAAGAAATACATTTCTAATACCATTTAAATCACTTGGTACTCTCACTTTTTCTGCAAAGCGGTCACGATTTGAACATTTTAATTTCCCATCACTTTGTGTCATACTCAGTGTGACCAGATCATACAAATTTGTACAGCTAAGTCTGGCATTAGACATGGACAAAAAATGCAAAAAATGATTTTAAAAATATTAAAAATAATGCTGAGACCTTTTAAAGATTTTTGCTAAAAATGCATTACCAGTATGAAATTGTATTCGAAACTAAATACATTTTAGTGACTTTTTTTAACGAAATGGAAATGAATGGTTATATTAAAACTAGAGAACAGATTTTGGTAAAGCATCTGATACATATTAATGTGTAGCACAGGTAGTTGATATACAATTTTTAATTTAGGTGACCCGCAAACCCCTGATATATGCAAAATTTCAACCATTTTATTTCTATGGCTATAAACAATTTTTTAGATAATTTTATTTCTTACAGTTGAAAGTTATAGAAAAGTTGAAGTTTTAAAATTATTATTTTTTTTAGCAGTTTAGAGCAAAAAAAAAAAAAAATGTCAAACATTTACACTATAGAATTTTTATCTAAATACAAAGTGAAATTTCTTTGTACATACTTTAATATCGTTATATCAAAGGGCAAATAATATTTCCAATCAACATGTTGAGGGCATTTCTAATATTCTCTGAATATTCTCTTTTTTAACATAAGATTTATCCAGTTTCTTACGAAATTTCATTTTTGTCCAAATTTATTGTAATAAAAAAAAAAATTTAAATTAAGTAAACAAAATTATTCGTCCAAATTCTTAAAATGAATAATGCTAAAAAAGCTAAACCCATTTTATAAAAATGCTAAATAAAATCCCAAATGCTAAATGAAAGTTTTGCAGCTAAATAAAAAAATTTTAATGCTAAATTTAGCTGCAAAAATGGCCACACTGTGTATACTTAAGCTTTTTTGTTTATGTTTTTGAAAAACAGATGACACGTTCTTACATATTCTATAAGTGAACAAACGAGCTTACAGTACGTAACGGTACGTTACATTGCATTTCATTACATTTTCAATCGGCTAAAGCGGCCTTTCTACACTTTAAGATTACGTTTTCTCACTGTTTTTGCGCTTTAACTGAATAATTCATTGTTGTTTAGTTTGGGTGAAGAAATTTTCGCTGATACTGCTGTCGGTGGTTTTTTACAAATTTAATTTAGTTTTTTTTTTAATTTTTCTTAACTTTTTGTCACACTGTTTAATAGAAGATATCAACCTGTTGAGATTCCTAACCTTAGTTATTGTATAATAACACTGTGCATCATTTTTGAAGTCATATAGGGAAAACTCGTTCTCGTGTAGAACTTCTCGAAGTATTTATCGAAACTTACCAAGCCACATGATACTGATAAATTAATTTTGTAATGCCTTGATGAAAATGTGAAAAAGCATTTTCCTGTCTTATAGTGTATTAATAAATTATAAATTATCTTATTCTAAAGATAACTCAACTGAATTTTCCATAGTTTAGCAACTATGGTGCAAAAATGGTGAAAAAAGATATAAAAAATAAAATTTTTTCAAATTTGTTCAAATTTTAGCAATTTTGAGGATTTTTCGTGTTAGTTTGTTTACCAATTTTTTTTTCCTCCAATTGTGCCGAACACCGGAAACAATATACACATGAGACCTTAAAGTGCGAACACTAAGTAAACTACCAAAACCTAAATGGCATTTTGTTTGTTTCGATAAGAACTTCGAGAAATTTTACACGAAAAGGAGTTTGCATTTTATGTGCTGCACTGTGTTAGCAAAACGAAAATATCACTCCGATGTATTTCAGTTATATTTTCCAATTTAGTGTTTAATCCACTGCAGCGAATGAATTTCCAATTTGTGTAGTGGGTAGGGTAGCCAGTTTTAAAATTCGAAAAAACGTTAAATTTAATACAAAAAACAGTACAATCAAGAAAAAAAAACAGTACATTTTTTTGGACGAGCACATAACTATTTATTAAAATTATTAAATATTTTATACTTTTGATACGATATACAACAAGAATTACATAAAGAAATAAACTTAAAAATTATAACGTCAAAGGAAAGAGTTACATCTTATGGCATTTCATATACGAAACGACACCATTTGCGTTTATAAAGAAAGCATCACAAATGGAGCATTTGATCATAGTTTTATATTCCAATGTATAATGTTTAAATATTTTGATTTATATGTTGCTTTGAACTTGTTATAAAATTTTTGCATAAATAATCGTTCCGTTTTTTTTCAAAATTTGATGACAAGAAAACAATAAATGCTGTAAGAGACAAACAGATAAGAGATGGAGTAGTCAAAAAATAGTTCTAACTCCGATTGTAACCGCTGAAATTTCTTGTTTGACTCCAACTCCGACTCCTACTCTTACATCGATGCTAAAAGTAAGACTGGTCCTTATTTTACTTTAAACTCTTTTTTTAATGCAGTACCTCTTAATGGTTAAGAAAATTATTCTATAAAAACTTTGAATCGATATTTTAAATATTGGATCACCAATTTCACACAATTTTATTTTGAAAAATTTTAGAAAATTTTTTAAATTTGTTATGCCGAAAAAAATTGGAGTGGGAGTCGCGAGTTTTTGTGGGTACTTCGACTCCGACTCCACAGCCCTGATAAAAACCTTACACTAGATTCAGACCGTGATTTTAAAATCATGTCTTATTTTTAATTCCTTTTAAAAGTTGCTTCCAAAAACACAACAGATTCAAACGAAGATTATTTCCCCATGATTTTAGGGTTATCCCCGTTATCAGTAATTCTTCTTTACTTGCTTATTTGTAAAAACAAACAATTTAAATGCGCTCTATATTTTGTATTGTAAAAATACGAATTTGTGCAAATAAAAGTATAAAAAAGACACAGAGAAAAGAAAATTTGATTTTTTTTTTCTCTACCCCGTCTGCTTCTCCACACCGTTCGCCAACAAACACCAAAAATCATGTCTAAAAAGTTCTGCTATAATTAACTATCACTAAAACGGCCAGTTAACAATAGTTTTTTGACAGTTGGAGTGATAGTTAATTACAAAAAAAAATTGTTAACTATGTTTTGTAAAATATTAGGATGTAATGGCAATATGACTTGATGGCATACCATTTGAAACCCCCGAATGTTTACGATTTTTCTATTTTTATTTTATTTTTGTATTAGAAGTTTTTTTGTAAGGTTTTTCTCAATATCTTTATTTTTTGTAGGCTGAAACAAAAAACCGTAAAAAAATCGCTACAAATGGAAAAAACAGTGCATAAAACAGAACAATTGAAAAAAATCAGTACATGTACTGCTAAAAACATTGCGTCTGGCACCCCTAGTAATGGGATTGGAATTATCTTGATATCTAATTGACTTATTCCAGGTGATTATTTTATTACGTAATACGGCAATTACTTTAAATGATGGTGTAGCTAGTAATGCCTAAATGCGTACGATTATTATATTGCGTTAAGAATAACGTTTTTTTAAATAAAAATTATTAAAAGTTAATATTTTTGTCTTATTTTGTATATAGCCGAATACTTGGCATTTCGAATAAGAACCATTTATCCAAATAAAACAACCGAAAATTATAAAACACAAAAGTAAACATTTAGTTAAAAATATTTTTAGAGAAATAATAAAACTCTACATACATACATATTAGAGCTTCCATTCGGGATTGTTTTTTCCGAATCCCGGGATTTTTTTTAATTATTTTTTTATTTATACCCAATATATAAAAATTTTATTATTTATCTGTAAAATATATATTTTTTATTTGTAAAATATATAATAAAAACAAACTTAAATTATTAATTGATCAAAGTTTATAAATATCATGTAATAAAAAACGTATCAAAAAAACATAAAAATCTTATTTTTATCCACATTTGATTATTGATATAAAAAATAACACCATTTCCAATTGTATATTAATATTCTTCAAATTTTTTTTAAAATTATACAAATGTATTTTCAAAATTTCGAAATGTATTTACAATTGTCCAAATGTAATTTACAACTGTTAAATTGTATTTACAAATTTTCCAAATGTATTTCAAAATTATTTAAATATATTTTTTAATTGTCCAATTGTGTTTTAAAATTTTCCAAATGTATTTTAAAAAATTGTGTTCAAGCAAACATTTGAACAATCTTTAAATACAATTGGACAATTTCAACAAAAAAAATGTGAAAATTTTGCATATGGATAATTTTAAAATAAATAAATTTGAAAATTTTTAAAGTATATTTGGACAATTTTAAAATACATTTGGAAAGTTTTAAGATTCAATTGGAAATAATGCAGTGCAAACTTTTAAAAGTCCTGTATTTAACACTAAGTTGAGAAGAATACATCTCATGATTTCAAGATGCTTAAGAATATTAAAGCATTCAATGTTGTATCAGACGAAACTTTTGTCGAATTTTTGGAATGAGTTCCCCAAACTTAATACATAAATTAATTATATAAAAATCGTTTAAACTTATTTAATGGATATTTTTCGTGCACAAAAAACTTTCTGTCATTTACAAATTGTATTGTAATTATTTTTGTTTTGGGATCAGTATTTTGTTTTTTTTTGAACAACTTTTTTGTTAATAAATGCACGTAAAAAAAACTTTATACAAATTATTGAAAAAAATTTTAAAATATTAAAAATATTTGCTAGTCTAATTGATGTAGAGTTTCTGTTGGATTTTACATTTATTTTGTAGATGAAATGATATTTATTGCTCGTATAGATATATGTCATGAAACAAAGAAAACAAGATAGTGCATTGCGCAGGTCCATTAACTTTTTACTCTCATTTTGACGTCATTTTTACGCAACTGTAGTAAAGAGAATTAAATGTAAACAAACATTCAGCATAGCACATACACGTGTTTGTGTGATCATGTTTGTGCTCATTTGCTACTATGACGTACATGCGCAGAAAAATAATGTTTTTTTAAATTTTAGTGCACTATCTTGTTTTCTTTGTTTCATGGATATATGTAGATTATATGTGTATTTGAATTTTAGCACACTCAAAAGAAAAATCAATCCTGCCGTACTCAAATCAATCCTAAGCGGTATCAATAGTACGGTGAGTACGGATTTTCTTAAATCAATTATAGAAAGATTGATTCAAGTACGGATTATTCAATTGCGAAATACTTAAAGTTATCTATATTCAATCCCGGATTCGTACTTAAAATAATCCGAAAATGAGATTGATTTAAGTAAAACTGAGATTGAATCAATCTCAAAATCAGGGGTTTCCATTTCTTTGCACAATTGTGCACACCACTACTAACACATATTTTTATACTCTTCAATTCAGTCGTCGATGTGACTTCGACAAGTGTGCATGTCTAGCGGATGCTATATTATTTTGTTTCAGCTTACACTCAAAAAATATTGTGCGGTCAAAAATGCTTTTGGTAACATCCAATGCCTTGCGTGCAATTTTTATTTAGAGTTTAAATTTTAAGACTTAAATGTAGAATAATATAACATTTCATAAGTTTACATGCAAAGCAAAGAACTTTGTAAAATGGTAATTATTTGAGATTTAAAAGCAATTTTTAATATTTCAGATAAAAAATTTCAAAATGTCTAACAGTCCTATGTGGAAGAAGCTGATAGTCACATTTATTATAGGTTTTATTTTACATACGTATATGGATTCGGTTCTTATAATTTTACAGCACTTTTTTATTTTTTCTTATGCAATACTAAAAATTATTATTATAAATTATTATCTGATCACTAATTCCACTAACACCGTGGTAATAGTTATAAAACAGATTACCCAGTTTTTTTGTTAAAAAATATTAATGTGTTCTTATAAAAAGAATTAAAAACTCTGCTAATTTTTTTATTGAGTGTGATTATACATTATGCTGTTAAAAAAATTATATATTTATTTGATGATACGTCATTTTTAATTTTGTAAATAACTTAAAATTATATAAAAATACATATGTAAAGTGAATCCTAATCAACAAAAATTTCAAATTTTCAAATAATATCTACATTGTTTTGCATTTAAGCTAACGATATGTGTTTTGTTTGTGAATAAAATTCTTTGATGCCTGTAAAAGGGTCCCTTTTTCTTTCGTAAAAAAGACGTACCTAAATGCAGAAATTATTAAGAAAAAATAAACACAAGAATTTGTTGGTATTTTGTGCTTGTAAAAATATTTTTGTTTCTGTACCAATCGCGTCGGTAGGTTTTTTCTTTGAAAACACTTTTCTTAAGTAAGTAAAAATATTTAAAAAACAATTTAAAAAAGTCTTGTTTTCCTACAATTTTTGTGTAAACCTATACACATAAAAGCAAATGTGACAGCAGGTAAAATTTTTGGGTAAGAAGATGTGTTTTATTGATGTATTAATGAAACTTTATTGTTTGCCACTATTTTTATTGCTTACTTTTTGATGCTACAATTATATGACCGAGTCCAAAGAGTTAACCTTACTAATTTATGGTATTTATTTAACGTAACTTTGACCTGTTATAATGACTTTATAAATTTTTGCAGGCAAACTCAGGTGCACATTTGGTATTTTGTAAAAAGTTATGATATACCATTAGCTAGAATTAAAATGTGTGCACAGATGTTTGAATTATGAGTCTGCACAGATGGAGCCAATGTAATGTTGGGCAAATATAATGCTTATAGGCCGATTAAAAAAACACGAATTTGCAGTTCATAATTTTCACTGCATAATTCATCAGACCGCTCTTGCATCGAAATTCATAAATGATACCCCAGCTATGAAGACAGCAGAGGATATAATAAATAAAATTCGAGGCGGACATCAAGCGCTTACCCACCGAAAATTTGTAACCTTTTTGCTGTGAATTGTGACCTGAAAATGTTTACAGAAGTTCGGTGGCTAAGTCGCGGTGATTGCCTGAATAGACTTTATGATTTAAGAGAAGAAGTTCTTCAGTTCCTAGAAACTGAGAAAATAGAAAAAGTTTTAATACAGTGTTTAAAAGACAATAATTTTATTTTAGACTTAGCTTTTTTGGCAGATACGACAAGTATGTTAAATGAACTTAATTTGGAATTGCAAGGAAAGGAACGCAATATATGCGACTTGTCAAAAATCATTCACAATTTTAAAACAAAACTTTTTCTAATTTTTTCCCAAATTAAAACTGGTGATTTTTCCAATTTTCCAAAAACTTCACTTGTTTATAGAAATCTTGAAATCGACAAAAGATATGAATATGCCGAAATATTTGAAACACTTTTCAATAATTTTCAAGACAGGTTTCAAGATTTTGTAATTTTACAACCGCTATTAGATCTTTTTGAAAACCTTTTTCGTTGCGATGTAAGCAACTACGAATTTGATATTCAATCAGAACTAATCATACTACGAAACGAAGTAAATGCTCCATACGAAAATAATATTGTAGAGTTCTGAAAAGATTTGGATGGCGAGTTCTATCTTGAACTAAAAAAAAATTCATTTAAGTGCCTCTATTCGGCACTACTTACCTATACGAACCAATTTTTTCGGATTTAAAATTTATTTGTTCCAAGCAACGTAATAAATTAAGTTCATCCCATTTAAAAAGCATTCTACTATTACGAAACTGCCATAAAAGTATAAATTTAGAAGATTTTATTTTATAAGTTGTATAACACAAGGGAAAAAAATTAAACATTTTTTGTGTTTATAGAAAATTTGTAGCAGTTCTTTACCAATTCAATGTCGCTGATTTAAAAACTGCACTTTTTTTCTATCAGCTGTGATTTGCGTGCAATATTTATTTTTTATGAATTCTTAAAACATAAAAATCTTTAATTTTTTTACAATTGTTTGATAAGATATTTGAAACTGATTTAGAGTCAAAAAGCTTCCGAATAAAAAAAGCGCAGTTTTAAAATCAGCGACATTGAATTGGTAAAGAGTTGCTACAAATTTTTTATCAACACAAAAAATTTTTAATTTTGTACCTTTGTGTTATACAACTTATAAAATATATTACTAACATTTTATTTCGGCTGTAAATGAATGCATTCTCTCAATTTGTTTACTCTCTGGTACTCACTACTACACAACCAAAAAATTTTTGGAAATCCCTGCTCAAAATGTACTTAAGTCAAGTGTTATAAAGTTGATTTAATCCCTAAATCGTACTTTAAATAAATCAAAACTGAAATTAGAAGAAGAATATTATTAAAATTAATTTACTTACCTGTTTCACACCTTACCAAGTTCCAATTATAAAACACCACCATTATGCCAGATATGATTTTTACTTCAAAAACTAAATGTACATATTCAGCTAAGAATATAAACTAAATGAGAAGTGATAAATTGAAGGCAAGACAATTTTCTTTTTAAAGTTTAAAAAGTCAAATTGATTAAGATTTAAAAATGAAAATAATGTGTTTTTTTCTTGTTCTGTTGTGTTTGTGTTTGTACTTGTGTGGTATTGCTGTAGTGGCTACAACAAATTTGAATAAGTTTTATGAGATTAAAACGCTCAATTTGTAATTTTACTTTCAGAGTGGCAGTATTAACGAAAAGTTCAATATTTTTTGTACTTGGTTTAAGAATTTTATACTTACTTTAAGAAATTCCGGGAATGATTTTCGAAATTTATCCCATTTAGGATTGTTGTGAGTACGTTTTAGTGTTATTCGTACTTGAATATTTGAGTACGACTCGTACTCAAAGTAAGTATAAAAAGCTTAATTTATCCCAAGTGTTTTTTTTTTCTGTGTACAAAGTAAATTTGCTTTTATTTACATCGCTAAAGCAGAAACCGAAAACGGAAATTTTGTAGTTACAACAAGTCGTGGGAGAAGCAACCAATGTTTAAATCTTCGATAAGGAGGAGCGATAACAATTTGGCCTACTGTAAAGTTTGTTGCTATGAACTAAAAGCATTACCTGGCGTGTCAGATTTTAGGGCTCATGCTTTGACATCAAGCATGTAGCAAAACCAACAGCTATACAAATTCAAAACAGTTCTAGTATTTCAATTAGTGACGTAACCAAGTGTAGTATTTAGCAGCGTTCTGTGCCGAACAAAATGTTCCATTTTCGGCAACGGATTATTTGGTTCCTTTACTACGAAGCACTATTGAGGATACAGCACTTCTAAAAAAGACGAAATGTGCTGGAACAAAAACAAAATCTATAGTAAAAAACTTTATAGGCGAGACTCACCAAGAAGAACTGTGTAATATAATACGATCAGAAATGTTTTATTTGTGTTTAGACAAATCGACGGACATATCAACTAGTAAAGGCGGAATTAAGGCCCAACCATAATATGCATGAAGTCGCTTAAGTCAACTTAAGCAACTATGCGAATACATATAAAATATATGTATGTGGCCAACTTAATGAAACTTTTCGTTAAGTTTCCTCAAATGTCATTTGCTTAAGCAAATTGCCATGCTGAACGCACATTCCGTACGGAATCAGCTGTTTGTGCATTATTAAAAAAAATTAAATAAAATATATTGAAATGAATAAATAAAAATAAGAAGAAAGAAAAAGAGGAAATTTACATATTTTAATTTTGTATCCATTTTTTATTACAAAGTATGCACAACAAACACCAATTAAATAAAACACAAAATAAAAAACTACAGGGCTGTAATTTTTGGTACTTTTTGATTTGAAGTAATCGCAAGAAAACAAAATATTGCACAAATATGCAACATGGATCTTAATGTGCTGTTTCCAGGTGACAGGCAATGGATTGTGTAGTAAAATTTATATGAAAACCACTCAGTTTTTTGAGTGCTTTTCATATAAATTTTCCTACACAATCAGTTGGTTGTCACCTGGAAACAACACATAAGTTTATGTAAGTACATTATGGTCACCTAAAGGTCTTCTTTAATTTGCTTATGCATTTGACAGACTTTTCGTTAATTTTTGACAGTCCCTTACGCTAACTTATGCATATTGTGGTTGGGCCTTTACTTTGTACGTTCTGTTCTGTTACGAATCAACTGTTTTGTTTCTGTTCAATTGAAAGTCTGTATGTGTGGTTTGTTTTTACTTTTTCGTTCTGTTCTGTTGCGGATAAATCGGTTGAAAATAGAATTCAACGTTAAGTTACGGCCAAAGTGTGTATGTATTAGTATGTTGTGATATGAAAATCTATAATTTTTTGTTTAAAGCTAGAAAAATCGGTTTTAATTAATGATTTTTGAAAAATTGACGTATTTTTGACACAAAACATTAGTTTTTTTACAATTTCACTGCTTTTCTTTTTAAAAGCAGATGATTCCTTTCACAGAAAAAGTAATTACAAAATATTTGCTACAGAAAGGTACGAAACAAGACGTCAACAGAAAGTAACAACTAATGAGGCCTTAAGTCAGGGATGTCAGCGTCATACACAATTGTGTCAGCAAAACTCACATGTACGCTTACGCTCTTTTATTTTGCGAGCGTAAAATATAATTGTTTACTGCAAAACACTCTCATTCAGCGGGAAATATCGAAATATCGCACGGCCTGTTTTGAGGCCTCTAAACAGAAATAATATATTTATTATTTATTATCTTTGTTTCTGTTTTGTTTTATTTCTGTTTTTAACATTCTACAATGATTTAAAAAAACAAATTGCTTGTGGTTTTTGTACGAGGTGTTGTGTACTTGTTGTAGTATCAAGAATAACTGTGATGAATTCGCCTTCATGTTGTGTTTATTGAGCTTCTGTTAACTTCAAATTTGAATTTTATTAATTAGTCTTGTAGACAGCGATAACGAGCATACAAGCGGATGAGTTTATTAAAAATTTAATCATCCAGATAGGGAAAATATTATTGAGTTCTGGAAAAATTTAGACGTCCGTCTGTCTGTCCGTCTGTTGAAAATACGATCACTTTCGAACAACGCAACAGAAAAAAACAAACGTGGTAAGCAGCTTAGGATGGATATCCAGCAAAATTGCTTCAGCAGCAGGATCAGAACCATGAATCCAAAAGTGGAACAAATTTATATTTTTGTTACAAAAACTAGCATAAATAGTGGAAAAATGCATGGAATGATATTAAATTTGGCACATATTCGTTTTATACGACTGAAAATCATACTGTTAAATTTCGTGAAGATCGGTCCATAATTGATCATAGGCCCATATAAACCCTACTCGCGGAAAACAGTTTAGTACGCCTAAGACCGTAATAAATAATTCTATAATAATAAAGTTTGGTACGTCACAGTTTTATAAGACTGGAAATCGCACTGTCAATTTCATGAAAATCAGTCCATAATTTTCCCTGGCCTCATGTAAGCCCTACTCGCGGAAAACAGTTTAGTACGCCTAAAACCGTAATAAATAATTTTATAATAATAAAATTTGATACGGTATCCCGAAAATCCTGGGATTAAAAATTAGAAAAACCGAGATTCGGGGTTTGCCTAATACCGAAAATCCCGGGATCGGGATTTTCCAATTGGAAGCGCTTATACATATGTATGTATGTACTTTAGTATGTAAAATGTACAAACAGTATGTCTACAAAATTAAAAAAAAAATTATAAACTAGCGCTTATTAGTATTACAGGTGAATATTTGTAAATTCCAATATGGGGGGATATCTTAAATAATTTTATCGATTTCGCTTATTTCGTTTTACCGAACGTTCTTTGTATATACTTAATATAAATAAATACTTCTTCTATATCTTAAATTTTAGCAAAGTTGAGTTGAGTCAAAAAATTTAGTTTTTTGTAATGTTAAATGGATAGATAATTGAGTAGTACACTTGCAAACACCGTTAAGTTAAAAAAAATTTAAAATTCGGTAAAAGCCGCCATTTTAATTTATTTTTAAAGTTCTTTTCTGAGCCATTATCAATCTCGTTTACAATTCGTTAAGTAACGCGTAATTTCCGGTTAAATATTCAATACACCTGCAAAACTGTCTATTTTTCTTTCCAGCAGCGTTGCCAAATGTGCAGATTTATCTGCATTTTTCAGTTCTTCTAAGCATTACGCAGGTTTGAAGTTTTTTGTTTAAAAAATTATTTTTTTTTAAAAAATTGTGCAGATTTTGCAGTTCTTATATGAAATTTTTTTTTAACTTCTGAAGCCATCATTTTACCTAATTGATTCATCACACACTAGACTATTTTTTAAGCCGCACAATTTTTGTTCTTTCCGTCACACACGGGATATTTCATCTGGCATAAAATGTATATGTGTACAGAGCTTTTTATGTATTGGTGTTTTTTGCATTTATTTGTTTACGAAAATGTGCATGTATTGGTTTTATGCTGCTTGTGCGCGGTTGAAGCCGGTTGAAACTTTACGCCAACGAAAAACTATTCTCTTTATCTCGCTTGCTCACAAGCAGTCATTTTGTGCTGGCATAATTGTTCTAGTGTGTGAAGGGCCATTTAGTTAATAACGAGTTTACTCATACTTTTTTAATACGACAGTGTAATAATCACATACTTTTTTTGCATCACTAATCGCAAAGCAAAAGGGGATTCACACATATTAAAGTTTAAGAATGTTTTTCTTTAGGCAGTTTGCTAGTCTAGTTGAAACATATGTAAATTTCTGTGGATTTTACATTTATTTTGTAGATGAAATGATATTTATTGTATGTGTATTTGATTTTTATTACAAAGTAAATTTGCTTTTATTTACATCGCTTAAGCAGAAACCGAAAACGGAAATTTAGTGGGTACAACAAGTCGTGGGAATAGGGTTGCCAGTTTTGAAATCAGAGAAATCAGTACATAAGTGAAAAAAAAATCAGTACAATTGCATAAAAAACAGTACATATACTTTTTTAATATAAAATTGAATATTAATAACATAAAACGCTTTAATCTTTATAAAACAAAACTTGAACTCATTCTATAATTTGAACCGAGACAAAATTTAATTAATAAAACGGATTTTTTCAAAACAATAATTAAATTCCGTATATATTTATAGCGGGAATACAAAGTCTATAAAAAATCTAAAACACACCAGGTTGTTAAAAATTCGATTCTTAATTTCTTGTTAGCTACTTGGTTTAATATTTTCCAAAGAAACATTAATTTTATTAAAAGCAAAAGCAGTTCATTATGTCTGTATCTTGGTACTAAAATTTCCAATGTCAATATTTTGCTGTTTTGAGTTATTTGTTGCATTAGAAGTTTTCTTAAGCTACGGTCACACCTAGCAAATATTTGACGAAAAAAACGTGACCAACATGTGAACTAAAATTTTATTTCCTTTATTCAATTATATCTTTTGAATATAGGTCAACATAAAATTAAATAAAAGCTATATAAAAGTATTATAATGGCTACCAGCATAATTAAAATTACCAGCATAATTAATTTCATTTTGCAATTAAAAGGTCATACTGAATTTTCTTATTTTGTGGAAACATCTATAGACGTATATATAACGAATGGTTGGCATGAAGTTAGCACACAGTGTATTTATAATTCACTCACCAAACTCTGGCTAACGATTTGCCAAACTCTTGCTAACGAGCTGCCAAACGTTTGCCAACTTGTGAAAAACAGCTGTGTATTGTCAAACAATTTTTATAAACAAAAGAAAAATCGTAAAATTTTGTGCGCGAATTAAATTTAGTTTTAAAAACTTTTTAAAATTTTTTACATGTGAGATTGTTAACAAAAGTGAAATTTGTTACAATAAGCTTCTGTGTGCGAAAAACATACACATCAGAGCTGATTTTCAAACAAATAGTTGACCAACACTTTTCAGAGTTGATATTCAAATTATTTTTGACAGCTAAAAATTCGTTTTAAATAAACTCTTTGCCAACTATCTGCTAAGTCTAAACGGCCTGCTAGTTAGCAGATCGTTGTGTGTAATGTATTAGCAGTGGCTAAATTTTGGTTATATAATGTCTAATTTAACCGAAAACAGCTTCAAAAGGGTTTTGCTAGCCAATTTCACTAAGAACTCTTCTATACAAAACTAAAATTTAAATTTTTTCAAAAATGGATCATTTGACATTGGCCTTTTTAGCACCAAGCTACAGACATAAGGACAACAATGTTAAAAAATAAATTAAACACTTGAAATAACGAAGCTTGTTATGTATTTATCTTTAAAATAATTTAAAAAACTATTTAAAAGTGATTTACAACTAATTACTCGTATTATAAATAGTTGCAATTATTGCAAAAGGCACAATCGCTTATCAGACGATCTTATACTATAGATTTTTATAAATAATATATTTACATATGTATGGACATACATATTTAAGCATAATATACTACAGTTACAATGTTACAAGTTATAAATAATTATGGCCTTTCTGTACATTGTCCATAATTTCTTTTCTGTCTGTAGTCTTCAAGAAATTATAAAACTCATTACAACTATAGCCAAAGTTTGTCTTTATCTACAACTCACTTTCTAGGTTTTATATTAGGAGCCTAGTTCTCTCTTTTCTTCACTTTAAAAACTAAAGACTCGTTCTGTAAAAGCTTTTGAATGTGGAATGGAAGAATTAAAATTACACATTTCCTGAAATTCGTAAGCACACCATCATTTATAAACTCTTTCCATTCTTCTTTTACTGTCTTTTTTTCGTACTGACTCGGCAAAAATCTTCAATGTTAATAACTCATCGATAAGAGCATCTATATTAATATTTGTATAGCAAACAATTTGACAATATGACAAACTATATACTGAACAATATTAATATACAATAACAGTACAAAAACAGTACATTAATGAAAAAATCAGTACATTTGCGTACTGATTTGCTTGTAATGCATAAATCAGTACTTTAAACAAAAAACAGTACATGTAAAGATAAAACAGTACGAATGGCAACCCTACGTGGGAGGAGCAACCAATGTTAAAATCTTCGATAAGGAGGAGCGATAACAATTTGGCCTACTGTAAAGGTTGTTGCTGTGAACTAAAATCATTACCTGGCGTTTCAGATTTTAGGGCTCATGCTTTGACATCAAGCATGTAGCAAAATCAACAGCTATACAAATTCAAAAAAGTTCTAATATTTCAATTAGTGACGTAACCAAGTGTAGTGATTTAGCAGAGTTCTATGCCGAACATAATGTTCCATAAGGTTCCGCAAAGAGAAGATCATGGAAGAATTTCTGCGAGTCAATCGAAAATACCAAGGAATCTGCCAGAGTTAGTAGAGCTCTGGACAAGGTCCACTCGAACCCAACGTATGTCAAGAGAGCGGATGATACCTGGTCGGAATCGTCGTCGGAAACACTTGACATTTTACTTGACACTCACTGCCCTGGCTGCTCGGACAGCCAGGGAAGTAGTCATGAGACTGCAGGGGACTTCCGTCCAATCAGTTTATCATCTTTGCTGCTCAAAACTCTCGAAAGACTTCTGGATTCACATATAAGGCATCGACTGGAGGGTACATCACGACTCTCATGCAGACAACATGCCTACGTTAAGGGTCGGTCTACGGAGACGGCGCTACACGAAGTAGTAAGGACCATAGAGCGATCACTGGAATATAAAGCAATTCACCATGGCCGCCTTCCTGGACATTGAGGGCGCCTTTTACAACTTCACGATCACTGCGATCGAACAGGCTCTAACTGATTTGGATTACAACAGGAGTACAGCATTAGATGGTTAGTGAACACGTTGAAGACAAGGACCGTTATATCATATCTTGGTAACAGCGTGAGGTCAAAGAATATTAGAAGGGGTACACCCCAAGGTGAGGTGATCTCTCCTCTACTCTGGCTCATTGTTGTTAACTCGATTCTTACTAGCCTGAAAATAAGGGGCATCAAGACGGTTGCCTACTCGGATGACGTGGTGTTATTGGTATGCGGACTGGGAGTGAACCCGAATAAAACGGAACTGGTACTGATCAACAGAAGGACGAAAATACCGATTTTCAGGCTACCACGGCTGGGGGGTTACGAACTTCCCCTGTCGGATCACGCGAAATTTTTTTTTTATTCCTACGCTAATCCCGCGAAGCTTTTCGCTTGTCTGCAGGAGACCAGAGCCTGTGGCGGGAATCGAACCCGCAACCTCGGCACTCATAGACTAGCTCACTACCAGCTAGCCTACCGGGGCACCCAAATCTGATAATATCTGAGAATTATCCTGGACTCAAAATTATCATGGACATTAAATACTCAACACAGGGTCTGGAAGGCTACGGTGGCTTATTATGCCTGCCGTAGAATGTTTGGCGCCAAGTGGGGCCTTAATCCTAGACTGGTCAAATGGTTATACGCGGCAATAGTATGGCCTATTCTTACATATGAATCTCTGGTATGGTGGACAGCGACGGGCAGGAAATACGTCGTGGACCAGCTGGACAGAGTACAAAGATCAGCCTGTATTGGAATAGCAGGCGCATTACGCACTTGTCCTTCAGAGGCTCTGAATACTATACTGCACCTTATACCAATAGAATTAGAATTACACCGAGGACGTACGATCATGCAGGGATCTTACAGAAACAACCCACATCTCTCAGACGACCAACGGACTATATGATTCCCCGTACAGACTTTGATAAAAAAAATTCATGGTCATATTTCCGTCAAGGCGGGAATGGAGCAGGGGAATCCTGGCCGGGGAATACCGCACGAGGGTTTACAAAGATGACTTGTGGTGCTGGTTCTGGGGTTTTCTCGGAGGAACTGCACGTGAATCTCTCTTTCAGCCTGCCATATTGGGCCAGCGTATTTCAGGCTGAAATATTGACGATAAGAGAGGCATGAAGAATACTGGCATTTTCCTCGATAAACGGGCGGCCTTGCTGTAACCATAGCTGCCAGATAAAAATGGCCGAAAATCGTCAAATTTTGAGGAAAAAAACGTAAAAATCGTCAAATTGACTAAGCTAAATCGTCACAAAAATCGTCATTGTAAAAACCACTAGGTTAGGTTAGGTTAGAAAGGCTGGTGTGAAGCAAACTTCACACCCTCACCCAGAGACCAATATGGTCCATTGTGATGCCTTTAATTAGTGAAACAAAGGAAAAAAGAAGAGAAAGATATCAAGTGTGACAGAGTAGGAGATGTAAATGGTGAAAGCACAGGGAAGGAAGATAGCGGAAGATAAGAAATCGGACAGAACAAGCAAAACACAAAACTACCAAACAGGAGAAACTGCCCTACATGTTTCCCAGCCTCCTGCCGCGCATCCAGGTCATTCCCATTACGAATCCCGTCAGATTCTCGAGCCCGCAGCCCGAGACATCTCCCAATTCGTGTAGGATTCTGCTACCTAGCCACCTCAGCCTGCTGTTCTGTAGCCTGGGACAGTGGCACAGAAAGTGCTCAACTGTCTCCAACTCCTTTGGGTCCTCACACAGCCTACATATATCCGATAAGCCAGACTCCATTCTCCCTATCAGACAGTGGCCCGTGATAATACCTATCATGGTCCTGACGCAGGCCCTACTCTTACCCAGCAGCGCGTCCGAATTTGACCTACTAAGCATCGGCCACAGCGTGCGCGATACTCGGCAGTCCGTTCGGCCCCGCCAAGCCCGATTAGTCCTGTTCAGAATCCATTCCCTAATTCTCCCAAAGTAGAAGCCCATTGGAGGCCTGACCACTTGCAAACTGTCAGGATCTTCCATTTCCGAGCCCAATCTTGCCAACTCATCAGCTATCTCATTGCCGGTGATGTTGCAGTGACCCGGTACCCAGCAGAGCCTCAAAACATAATTCCCTAAGATTACTTCTAGAGCCCTCCTGCAATCGTCCACTAGCCTGGAGTTCACATTACAGCCCATCACAGCCCTAAGAGCCGCCTGGCTGTCCACATATATAGTGACCTCCGAGCCCTTGGCAATCTTAGCTCCTACCAATTCCACGGCCCTGAGAACCCCCAGAACCTCCGCCTGAAATACACTGCAGTCGTCGGGAAGTCTATATGACTTTCTGATGTCCAGATCCTCAATGTAGACCCTCGCATCCCTGCCCTTCATCTTCGAGCCATCAGTGAAAATAGCAAATCCCCTATACAATCTGCCCTGCCCTGACCAGCTCTCCCTAGAAGGCAATATCACCTCTGGCAAACGCCCAAAATCGACCCTAGTGACCAAATAATCCATAGAGCCGGGCGAGCCTAGGTGATAACCACTAGTACTAATTTCACTCAAGATCCGCGAGTGACCCTCCGTGAAATTTCCTAATAGTCTTAGCCCTAAGCCCTAAGAATGCTCCTTGCTGCCATTTCCCTCACATACTGCTCTATAGGCAGAAGATGAAGAATAACATCCAGAGCTGCCTGAGGGGTACTTCTCAAGGCACCTGTCATGCCGATCGAGGCACACCTCTGAGCCTTAGACAGAAGGTCCTTCCGACTAGCTAGTTTCAATGCCTCCCACCAAAAACCACTAACTTTTAATAAGTTTTTAAAATTAATTGTTATTTTCCGTTGGTAATAAAATTTTATATATTCTGCCTGTTTTTGAAATTAAATAAAAATTTTTCGGTTAGAAACTTTTTATTAAAGTAACACAAACAAAAAATTTTCAAAAGTATTGGCATTCATAAGAAAAGTAAGAAAATAAACTAAAACCAAGAAATATTAAACACCTATTTTGTATGTCCTGCTTAAGAACTAAGTCTGGTAAACATCAATAAATTCAAACATTCTGAAAGAAAAGTTTCATAATGTGAACTCAGACTAAAGAGATTGGTTGTAAAATGCATATAATAAAGCAGTACTAACTGATCAAATAGAACTTTTAAAAACATGCATCGTGCTTAAAAAAAAAGATCGTATTTTATATGATGAACAGCTAAGACATGAAAATTACTTCCAATTAAATCATAGGTGCGATCCCGTACTTTTTGTGCAAAGTTCGGTAAAATAAGAGTTAACAAACATAGAGAAAAATGTACAAAAGTACGGGAACAATAAAAACCATATTTCTACCCCAAAAGAATTCTTTAGTATGAATTATGTTCAAATAAATACATAAATGACACATTATCATGTATGAAAGTCGTAAATTCAGTTGTATTCTTACATTTTTCAACATTTTCTATTGTTCTATTGTTTTGAAGAAGAAGAATAGTTTTCTCTTCAAAGCTTTCTCACTTTACCAAACTTTAAGTATGGGAAAAGTTTTTGGTAAGGTTGGGATCCCGCTGGCTCCCAAAATTGAGTTCGGGATCACACATAATGAAAATAAATCAAATTATCATAGAAGCTAAAATAACATGTGAAATTATATTAAAAACATTTGTAAATTTGAACAAAATTTATCATTTGAAAAATCGTCAAATTTAGGGTATAAATCGTCCTATCGTCAATAGAGCATTTTTGTACCTAAAAATCGTCAAAATGACGATAAATCGTCAAATCTGGCAGCTATGGCTGTAACTAAGGTCACATAAAACAACTTCCATTCTCGTCAACCAGTGTAAGGAGGAACTGTCCAGACTTGGCAGCCTATCTGACATTACCTTAATTTGGGTCCCTGCGCATAGGGACCATTACGGTAATGAACAGGGGGATGGGCTGGCCAAGACTGGAGCCGCTCTTGATATTTCATAGGGTGTGCCAGTCGCAACTCCCCTGGGAACTGTCAGGAGCGAAATCTTCAGACACTATCTGAATATGGCTGACGATAAATGGAGGAAACTGGATGGCTGCAGGGCTACCAAAGCAACGTAGCCCACATATGACATAGGTCGCTCTGAGCGACTTCTCAACTTTAGTCGGAAAGACGTGTCGAGACTTATATACGTACTTACTGGTCACTGGACGATCCGTAAGCATTAAACCTCTGCACATATGCATTTAAAAGCCGTTTCAAGACATTCGTTTGATTTTTAAATACTGATTGTCGCTAACTCTTTGCTAACGAATCAAATACTATGTTGTGCAAAACACATATAACAACAAATAAATAAAAACACACAATTGCAAATGAATTTTAATTAGTGTGTTATAAACGACCAAATACGAAGGGTAAAGAGTACGGAATTTACTCCAAACAGCAACCAAGCAAAACAAATCACACTAACTAAACCAAATCACACGAAAGAACAGTAGCAAAATAGGTGATATTGAATTGAAGCCACATGCATTAATACATACATCAGTTGTGTCAATTATGATTGTGTTGGTGTGATTACTCTTGTCTCTTACATTCCCAGCGGGAGAAATCTGCGGTTGCGAGGTACGCTCGCAAAATAAAAGAGCGTAAGCGTACATGTGAGTTTTGCTTACACAATTGTGTATGACGCTGACATTCCTGTTATAGACATACAATTGTTGTGTGTTGTTTTTTCCTTCAAATCAAATTATGGATTGAGTTGGTTTGTTTAAATCAAACTACTGCTTAACACTGATTTGCTTGAAACGAACTACTGTTTTAACATTGATTTGGTTTTTCATAATGGATCATTCGAGCTGATTTAAAAAAAAAATTACAGTAGTTGATACTACAATAATTTGGTGTGGATAACTGTGTACAAGAAACAAATGCATTCGTGCAGGGGTTTAGTAAGCATGCTATGAGACTCGGCCTCCCAGGAACTGAGGAGACAGTATTTCATCTGATATGTGATTGCCCAGCGTTTAATTCAATACAACATGGATTATTTGGGAATTACCTTATACAAGGACTCTCGGAGATATCGCGGGTGAAACTCAGCAACTTGCTGAAATATCTCAATGCAACGGGCTGGCTCTATCCACTTCAGTATTGCCCCTGAGTCAAGTTTGATTGGGGGTTCCAATTCTTGACGAGTTGTGTGGTGTCAAAACGGAGTCACTCTCGACTCTACTTGCAGCACGCCTAGTTCTGTGCAAAGAGATGGGCATTAAATATCGATATATCAAAATATCGATATTTAAAAAAATTATAATCAATATATATCGCCGATATTAAAAATACCCATATATCGATACATCGATATTTATCTACAACTATCGAATTCGATATTTTTAAGATCTCTTTATAATAAAATTCAACATTTTTACCGTTGCTTAACTGTTTACAATACTGTTGTTTTTTAAGAATTGCATCATATGTTTTTTAACTAATATTAAGAAAATAACGCCGCTTTTCCATTGTACATTTCCATAGATTACACAGTTCAGTTCTGTCTCGGTTTTTTAAGAGATGACAACAAAAATATAAGCGCGGAAGAAATATTTTGGAATGGGTTCCTAGAGTTATGCAAAGAATCGCCTTAATTGTGGCGTATTAGCAGCAATATACTCTTGAAAGTTAGAATATTAATAATAAATAAAAAGTAAATATTTGGTTTTTTTTATTTGAGCATGTTCTTTTATATTAAAAAAAAATATTACACAGTTTAATTGCATAGTATGTATCACAAGTTTCGTTTACCGGCAGTATATAATCCAACATTATAAAATCCCAATTAATTTTTTTTTGTTAGATTTCATATGGCGAATAAATAAACAATTTTTTGTATGCTTTACTTTTTTCTTATTTTTTTTTTTATTGTAGAATTAACAGCCGGCCCCTCGATTTCAAACGAAAACTACGTTCGCATAACTTACCTTAAAAACTAAATTTGAAAATCGGTTTTTGTTTTAAATAAAAGTTAAGCGAATGAAAGTTTCGTTCGAAATCGAGGGACAGGCAGTAAATTTGAAATTAAAAGAAACAATAAAAAGTTATAACGGAATTACATGTTATATGTTTGTACATATGTAAACATTTATTGCCATAGGTAAATTAAGTTCGATACATCGATATATCGATATTTTTAATTAATAAATATCGATACTCTTAAAAAATATCGATACGATATATATCGATATATTTTTTCAATTTGCCCATCCCTATCTGTGCGTGCTACCACGTTAACCAACCAACCAACCAACTCCAAAGCACTATTGAGGACTCAGCACTTCTAAAACAGTCGAAATGTGCTAGAACAAAAACAAAATCTATAGTAAAAAACGTTATATGCAAGACTCACCAAGAAGAACTGTGTAATATATTACGATCAAAAATGTTTTCTTTGTGTTTAGACAAATCAGCGGACATATCAACTATTAAGTTAATATCTCTTGTCGTTAGTGCTGAATTCAAAGACAACATTAGTGATTTTTTTTTTTTTGACTCGGTTAAAGTTCATCATTTGACCACCAATGGGATTTATGAAGAAATTGTAAACATTTTCAACAATAATAATATAAATTATAAAATTTTTAGGTAATGTAGTTTTTTAAGCACTGTTATTTTCCATTTCATAGATTAAAAGTTCAAACTGTTTTCGAGTTTTTATTTTTAGCATTTTGAAATATAAAATTAAAGAAATGTGTATATGCATAAACTTAAAAACACAAGCATTGTATAAAAAATATACTTGCTTATTAGTTTTGCCGCCTTCTTTACTTTAAAAAATATTAGCAGCAACTATAAGTTTTTGGTTGCCAATATGTTAACTGATATAACAAGCTGTTAGATGACAGTTGCTGTATGTAATATAAATTTGGCAACCAACCACACAACTTGAGTTGTGTTGCCATCCGTAATCGACCTATTAAATAAACGCTGAGCTACAAATTCGGCACTATAGCTAAAATATGAAATAGTGTTATTTCCATTCTCAAATTTTTGGAAAGTCGAAATATTTAGCTCATTTTAGTTTAAGAATTATCATGGTGTAGCATCGCAATAGTACTTTCCCGTTTTATTTTTATTCGCGTTCTTACACTTTGTAATACATTTTTTACTTAAGAATCATTTTTATATTTTTCCCACAAGAAATTCAGGGTTTCTGAAGACGAATTCACTTCCCAGTAAAAAATGGAGCTTCCAACGAAGCAGGTTTGTGAGGAAGAAACGTAAAAGTTTCGCTTACCATATCGCTTACGGAAGACGAGTTCCCAATTTGAAGCAATACATTTTTGAAACAGAAGGCGCTTTATTCAGCAAATATAAAAATTGGTGAATGTAACGATCAGCTTTGCTTACAGAATTTTTTGTTACCGTTATTCTTTTATATACTCCCTTACAAACCTGCTTCGTAGTAAGGGAATGTCGCGGCTCTTCAAATTTTATATATTTATTAAGATGTCGTTCACTTACCATACTGCATCTCTGTATGTCTTAATGCGTAGCGCATTAATGTGTGCTTACTTTTTAAAATGTACCATTAGTGATTCGCAAAATAGAAAATTTTTTATTGGGTTCACATAATAGTTATGTATTAAATTTTTCTTTAACTGTAAAAAACATATAACTTTTATCGCCATTTTTTATGGCTTATATTTATTTTTCGCTTCAGTGCTGCCAAGTTTATTTTTGATTTGAGAATAACATTTGATAATTATTGGATATCAAGTTGATAATGTATGCCAAAATTTTATATTCAAATTATTGTCAATTTGAATTCAAATTAAGCAATTGAAAAAGGTTTAATAATTGAGTTTGATGTCAAATGGTAAAATCTTTTCATATTAAATTTATGACTTCGTGTTTGTTGGGTATCCCGTGCGACAAATTTCTGTTAGGCGGCCTTTAATATTAACCTTTCACAAAAATCACGTTGCTTAAATTCACCTCTAAATTTATTTAATATATTTAAAGTACTCAATAATTTATTAAAATACATATTTCTTTCAGAATTTTTACTCCATTGATTTCCAAAATGATTTCCCGACTTTTAATAATCGTCAGCTTAATAGCTGTGATAACAGCTGAATCCACAAGTAAGTAGTTACTAAAAGCTAAATAAACCTAAAACTCTTCTTAATTTTTAGCGGGTTTTATACAAGGGGAATACCTCCAAAGTACTGGAGGACTCAATGATAAGGAAGCAAAAGTAAATGATATATTTCTTAAATACAAAATCGAGGAGTTGGGCAGAGGTTTTATTAATACTTGGATGAATGAAGCAAACCCTCAAAGCAATAACAGTAAACTAATTAAATTTCTAAAAATGGTGCACAAGGGAGCACTTTTACATACACACAGCTTGGGCTCATTGTCATCTAAAGGGTTCATAAAAGCTGTTAGCTACATTCCCGGTGGCAGGAGATGTACCAAGAAACAAGGGGATTTGAACTTGAACATCTTATCATTTCGCCAACTTGAAGAACATAATTGTTCCACAGTGTACGCGAATATAAATGATGAAAGAATATACTATAACAAAGAACACAACACAACAAATTACGATGAGGCTTTCGAGCGTATACTAAATCTCGATATTATTAATGGTAAGTTAAAATATTATACAAATTGAGATAATAATTTTAATAATAAAAAATTTTATTGAAGTTAATAAAGCATCTGTAAATAGAATTTGGAGTGCAGTTGAAAACTTGGAAACAACTCTGTCGGATGCAATACGTTATTTGCCGGCTTTTCGTGCCTATCATCGGCAATTCTTAGAAGAGTTGTACTGTGATAAAGTCATGTATGCTGAACTTCGTTTGCGTTTCGATGAGGTTTGTTTTATTGGGGTTTTTACTTTTTATATGTATATGAATTTACTTAAGGGATTTTTCCTTTTGATTTTTGTATAGTTGTATGACAATAATACGAAGGCATATCCGGTTAATCAAACTGTAATAGAATTGATTGATGTGGTAGAAAGCTTTAAATTGAAGCATCCAGACTTTTTAGGTATTAAAATGATTTATGCTGCAAATCGTGAAGCCAAAATTGATGAGATAAGCAAAGACTTCAAATTGTATTTGGAATTACAGTGAGTATTGTTCATAATTTGATTTTTTATCTTTTCATTGGACACTTTAAATAACAGAGTTTGAAAAAAAACCAAGCTAGAAAAAAAACTCCAAATGACCTTAGATGTCCTGGAGACGATTAAATAAAAACATTTATTACATAGTTGTGTTTGTGAAGTCGTTTTTTTATCGGCTACACTTACGCGTTTTCGGCAATTGCTGATGAAAATGAAAAGGTTTCAGATTGGTACGAATCCCGAATCTAGATGGACGAAAGTCATAAATGTTATCGTTTGAAAAAAAGTTGATTTCTGAAAGTTTGTTAAACTTAAACCGTGGCTATTGTTGTGCTGTTCAACGTGACGTTACGTAATTATATATGTACGATATTATATACAAATGTGTTGTGTTTTATTGTTGTACGTTTTAATTTAATACGTACGTACAGCCATGCTTAACTTAGATATGCGCCTACACGTTTCAGATATTTGCGATCATGAAAAACTCCCATGAAAAAAATTAATTTAAAGGAGAGTAATAACGTGAAAACATGTTCGCGGAAAAAAATTCCGCTTATCGTGAAAAAAATTTTCCCTCGTAATTTTTCACTTTTCCCTTTGAATTTCTCACTTTATTTTTGCTGGGGAACAAAACATTTATGTAAGTAATTCTTCCCATAATTCAAATAATCATTCTTATTGTGTAAGGCGTTGTCGTTAAGGTGTGAGTCGTTTCTTGTAACAGATTAAAAAACACAGGTTGTGTGTTACTTTAATATATTATAAAAAACGACTCACTCGTTAACGACAAGGCCTTACACAATAATGCCGATTTAAGTTTACAAAATTTTATGGGCAATATCCGTCAAAAAGGCATTATTATAAGTATGTATATTTCTGAACAATATACAAAACAGCAGGTCGATTGCCTGAGGATCTGTGAAGATTTTCAAAGATGTGGTGAAAGAATCTTAGAAATTATTTTACTACATTAAAGTGCAATAAGCTTATGTTATAATCAAACTATAACTTTTCTTTAAAATATACGTGTATATTTTTGAACAAAAATTTCTTTGATTTTTTAAGGTTTTTAATCTTCCTTCTTTTTTACATTCACTGAGAACTCATAGCGCGAAAAATTGTTCACTGGAGTTCTACGATAGCATTTTCCCCTTCGTGGGGAATAAAAATTTCATAAGAACAAAAATTCGACTTGTTATTTACGATAGGGGTGATATAGATTCATGGAGTTTGTCAAGTTCAACACTTTTTTGTTTTATCGTAAGTTTAAATAATTTGGTAATCACTTTTTTATTAAATGCAAGTAAAACAACTTTTTATGAGAAGAAATATTTACATTTAAGTAGTTATAAGAAACAAATGCAACTCGCATACATTTTTTTTTAGCATTCTTGGAATAGCGGTAAATTTAAATCCTAATCGAAATTATTAACAAAAAGAATTGTTATTTTGTTTAAAGAAAATAATTTGTCAAGTTATCTAATGCAATTTCAAATGTTTTTTGATTCTCTATTCGTTAAAGCTTAACTTTAGTGTAAACCATAAATATCTTATACTTTAAAACATTTCTTTTTGCAACCACACACATTTTTAATTAAAAAAAACGTTTGAAAATTTTGCACAAAACAATATAACTTATTTATTATTATCTTTTAAAACATTTTATTAAAATTTTCATCCAAAACTAAATTAAATTACAATAAACGTCATATACAATTTCATACAAATTCTTGCTGAAGTAGAAGTAGACTCAACTTCTTAAAAAATCGTTTAATAATTTAAGTTATTTCAATAAATAAAAATACATAAATTATTTATTATTTGGCGTTTATTAGTAAAAAAAACAATAACATAACAATTCTTGAAGTAAAACGAGAAAAAAACATAATTCATAGATTTATAATATATTTTTTTTTATTTAATAAATATTATGTAAACTTTGAGATCATTTTATTAGTTATTTCAATAGTTTAATGAGATCTTATTAAATAATCTTTTAGAAAAATAATTGGTTTAAATGTTTAGGATTTAAGCGATTCTTTTCTTTAGTTTTGATAAAACATGACTTGGAAAAAATTCATTCACTTATCGTTTATGTTGGAGAAATCGAAAGTTACGCATAATACAGAATATGTAATTTCTCAGTCCCTCTCCTCGATTTCTCTAAACAACATAAAATCTCCCATTATGCTGAGTCCTGTTTTAATTTTTTTAAATTTTTAACACATCTAATTGTTTAGGTTAATTCTGTTAAGAGATTGATATGAGAAGATATGAAAAGAAACAAATAACTAAACACATACATATAAAAAGTATGTAAAACAAAAAGCTGTTTACAGCAAACACTTATTTAACTTATTTATTTCTCACTGAACACCTTCTTTGTTTGTAAGAAAAAATATTTTCTAAACACAGTGTTTCGTCTCAACATTTTAAACTATTGTGCTGGTTCACACTCTTCAAGTTTTAGCAGTCAAGTCTTTAGCTTTTAGGAGAAAAGGGAAAAGAGAAAACCATTTCATTTCCTCTCTCTCCTAAAAACTGACGACTAAAACTTGAAGACTTTGAACCAGCACAATCATTAAAAACACCAAAAAATATGTTATAATAATAATTTTATTACATCGGTTAATCGACTGATATTAACCGTGTTAATCGTTTCTCGAAAATAGACAATTTTAAATTAACCGATCAGTTAATCGGGTAGTAATTAATGAATGAATGCCCTAGTTAAAAATCAGTTATATTGCGGTTAACAAAAAATCAAAAAAATGCAACTCATCACTAGCAGTTGTTCTAATTTCAACTCAACTGAGTTGAGTTGTTCGAAACAATGACAGAAACATTTTCACTTTGTGTTTATAGTAAAGCCTGGTACTCTGTTCAACATTTCACGTGAAATGCTGTCAAAACTCATATGAAAAAAACTTTTGCGGAATTTCTATGAAATAATATTGATAGAGTTGTACTCTGTTTAATTTGTGAAAAAGTTGCGAAATGTTTCTGGCAACATTTTTTTACAACTGCGAAATAATATAAGCTGCACTTATTTCACGTGGAATTTTAAGCAAATGAAAAAAAAGTTTAAACTCAATATTAAAATGAGAACTGAAAAACATAAATAACACAACCGGTAACCGTCTTTCATCCATATTTACTTTGATTTTTATTTAAAAAAATACTTTTCAGTAATATACATGTGGGTTTTGTTTAAATATGAAAAACAATGTCGCATACTTTGAACGGTTGAAAACGTCAAATTGTGCAAACTCTCGAGATAGGTAACATTGATACATGTCAAATTTTTCGCATGAAATAATAGATGTTGCTAAACAATTTTTACAAATTGGAACAGAGTACTAGGCTTTAAGCAAAAAAGTTTTCGCAACCACTTACATTTTCATTTAAGAAAATCATTTTTATGTATGAATTTTGTTAAAATTTTCATTTAAGACTAAATAAAGTTATTATAAACGTCATTTATAAAATCATTCCAATTGTTGCTGAAGAAGAGTAGACCCAACTTTTTGAAAAAATTTTAATTACATTTTTGTCCGAAAAATGAAAGGAAATTATAAGAAATACTTTAGGAAGAAATAAGATAGAAGAAAAAACAAAAATGTTGCTGCCATTGTGAACGAAGTGTTTTGACAACACAAGTGATTGAACGTGTAGCAAAATTTATATGAAAGGCACTCAGTTTTTTGAGTGTTGTTCACATAAATTTTGCTATCTTTATGCTATAAATATTGCTAGCACATAAATGCTTAAAAAATAATAATAAATACGTAAAATTGTTGTGGGCAAAATTTGCAAACGGGTTTTTAATAGAATATGTTGCTTTATTGTAAACACTACAGAAAATATTGCTGCCATTTTGAATGAAGCTTTAAAGGTAATGCGAATTTGTAAATATTATGTTAAAAATTAATACTACCGAAGTTCGCATTTGCGAAACTATATTGTATTTCATTAGAGAATTGAATTTTGTAACTATTTTTTTCAAATAATTTAGTTTTGCTAGATTCGAGATTTGTCCACTGTGCGTTTTGATTTTTTTTATTTGACGGCTGATATTCTGATCGTCTTCTGAAACAATTTCATTTGCTTTGTGTTTGCCGCAATGAAGAAGTGCACAAACGAAAAACTATGTATGTACATATGGATGTGTCAGATGCTAAAAGGCCTAACTCCACAAAATAAAAAGTAGAGTAAATAGCTGATGTTTGAAATATTGATTTCCAAAATTTAAGATGCTACAAACAGGAAGTGGCCGAACACGTGAAGCGTAGTAATTCATATTACAGGAATATATTATTTGGCTGGTAGCTTCTGAAAAAAATCTATTATGATTGAAACCCTCTACTGATTTTTCGTTTTTTTCAACGTAAAATATTTAAATAATAGAAGACAAAAATAATTTTCAAAGAATTAACAACTAATTAGATAGTAATATAACAAAATTGGTACATTTTCGAAATGTGGAGTTAGGCCTAAGAGTTTAGGCAACTCTGATAAAAAAGAAGCATCTTTATGATTTTTGCTAATAATGGAAGGGTGCGTGGACGAACAAAAGGTAATATTACGTTTTATTCAAAATTACCCAAAACCAGTTTACCAGCCAACTTTATGGAACGTTCCGAGTTCAAAATTTAAATAGTGATTAACGTGTATATTTTTCCGTCTCCATAAATTCTACAAGCATATGACACTTACACATATGCCCTGATCGACGGGTTTATGTAATTGTCTCAAGAGCGCTTAACATCAAGATTTTAGCTTGATTAAAGTCCCAGTTAGCTGCCAGTACCAGTTACGTTGCAAATCAGCTTCTTCATTTTGTTGTTTGTAAAGCAATTTGAACGATTATAGTTAGCAGTAAGATGTAACTTAACCGTAACGCCTACATCTGTAGAAAATAGATATTTCTTACCAAAAATTATTTTCTTACTTTTTTACTTTACATTTACTTCACTTTTATTGTCAGCTAACTGGGGCTTAAGTTTTTAAACACCTTAAAAATTTGGAGTCTCAGATATGTTTTGATAACAAATTCTCTTCATATTTTTAACAACAAGAAATCTGATAAAAATTGCCAAGTTATCTGGAGCTGTCATTTGGCCGTAAACTTAGGCTTTAAAAATAATTGAGCAGTTGGAATATTTCAAAACTCAACACCACACGATTAAATAAAATGACCTAAAATTATAAACACAAATAAATACTCAAAAATTAAATTAATTAATTGATTTATATGAGATCTAGCTGGCGTAGTGGACCGAATTGGCCAATTTTTGCTACTGTATAAAATAAGAACTTTATTTGCTCGTTTTTTTCGCTTTAGCTTATTTCATATGGCCGTTAATTTGCTTAAAGGCTTATTCTAGAAAGAATTTTGTATGGGGACTAGGTTTGAAAAAAAGTTTTTACCAAATTTTGTACTTTCAACGACGGAAGGATATGGCTATATCGTATTAGAATTTTACATGGATTATTTCGATGTGCTACAAGCAGATTGACAAAATCAATATTCCACCCATCTTTTTGTGGGTGGTGGTGGGTATAAAAACAAGGATCACTTAGGCCTAAAATCTGCAAAATTTGCCTTGTTAAGTAAATAAATCCAATTTATTACTTCTAACTATTTCAGGTCCTCCTTCCCCGATAATGTAATTGGTTTTGATTTGGTTGGCCGCGAATTCAACGGAAAGCCTATAGATAATTTTCTTGACGTTTTCAAGGACAGTCCGGATAATTCTAAATATTTCTTCAATGATGGTAAGATAAGTAATTAACATTAAACCATTTACCTCTTCTTTATTATATTTCACAGATTTATATGGCGCCTCTGAAAATTTAAATCTTTCTGACGCAATACTTTCAAACAGCCCTCGCATTGGTAATGGCTTTACTCTTACAAAAAACCCCATGCTATTAGAAACTGTTATAAAACATGACATAGCTGTAGAATTTTGTCCCATTTCCAGTGTGATGTTTTGTTTAGTAAACGATCCAAGCAAAACTAGAATTGCAATTCCAAAGAATGTAAACATGGTGATAGGCAATGATCGTCCTGGTTTTTGGCATACCGAAAGTTTAAGTTATGATTTATATTATGTCTTAATGGGTTTGGAACCACATGAATCAGTACTTGAAACTCTTAAGCAATTAATATACAATTCTATTAAATATTCTATGTTGCAATCAGAAGAAAAAAAAGAAGCCTATAAGCAACTGCAAACAAAATGGGAAAAGTTTATAGATAATGTTTTAAAGGATGAAGAAAGTGTTGCTAAAAAGAATAATAAAGGATAATAAAAAATTAAGCGAAAAATTTACATTATTGTTTTCTTTAAATTTAACTAGGAGGGCCTGTACTGAAATTCTGTACCTTTTTAACGCCACAAATTTGTCATTTAGTAGTCAAAATTTCTTAGTTAACGACAATTGTCCTTAAAAGCTATATTGTAGTTAAATTTTAACAATTTCTGTTGGTAGACAATTTCGGTAACTAACAACACGAAAATATTGTACTTATAAAAAATAACGATAATAAGAATACAGTTAACAGTTTTAAAATATATCTAAAAAAAAAAACGTAGACTTTTATAAAAGTAATGATGGTTAGAGGGACAAAGTTTGAAACAAGTATTACAAATCGTCAACTAAAATGCAAAACAACGTATCATCAAGAAATTTGAAATTTAATTTTTTATTGATTACCATTCACTATATAAACAGTTGTAAACAAAATTCAAAATGATGTATCATCAAGTGCATAATATTCATAAACAAAATAACGTATCATCACACTTGAATGATTGGAATACTTACGTTACAGTGAATGCTAACGAAATAAATGTAGAAACAAAAAAAGAATTGATAGTAAATACCTTACAGCAAAGCCTATTACTCGAACGCGTTCCCTCTCACCATCTGTGTTTACTAGTACGGCAGATTTCAATACACTAACATATACTAAACCTGCAAGTGTTGCCGTAGCGGCAAAAACAATTTTAATAAGTAAAGAAACGACCCACAACAGACATGATGGAAAACACAGCTAAAAGTTGTCAAAAGCCTCAAGTTCAAGTTGGTATTGATAGGTACATAACAGTGCTTAAACGGATCCCTACCTCTTCAGCGGTTGCTTCGGTACCAAAAGTATTAAAAGATGGTACAACTGATAGAACAATCTCCCAAAATCGATTTCTAATTCTGGATGATACATCCTCTGAAGCACCAGCAGAGTAAAACTTTAATGAATTTATAAAGAGTCTGATCTCGTTAATAAGTGAATATTATTAAAAGATTTTGTTTGTTGTGCTTAATTCCCTTTTTTATTAATTGATAAAAAATACTGAAATTTATTGGTTGAGGATAAGCTGTTCCTATGCGCATTTCACTGGTTGCTTGAACATTATTTTTATGTAGCGGCAATAAAGCAAGGTATTATAAACGAGCCAAAAATACAGGTTAATCGTGAGAATGATTGTCGCAGAGTAATTAATAAGTTTTAAGCACTTGCCCTGCCTTTACACATGCAAGTAATTACGTGCAAGTAGTGTACATGTATTATCAATGAAAATGTCGAAGAAAGAGACGCAATTCTTGCAATTAGCTTGAGTGTTTACACAGTAACAAAGCATTTACACATGAAAGTAGTTTCTTGAAAGTCGCAATCCACTCACACTCTTTCAGTAACACATTTACATTTTTCTACTTTCAGTCCAACTTTCAGCTAGCTTTCAATGAAAATTTCAAGGAATCGATATCATGAAAGTAAACGACTATAACTAAACAGTGCTGTCAATTGCAATTTTCTTTTCGTATATAAAAAGAATTTTAATATATTTTTTCAACTTAATATTAAGAACACAATGATTCTAATTAAAATTTATAAATATCATGAAAACTAATAAAAATAAATATTAATTTGAACGAATGCCTGAAGTTCGGCTTGAATAATTGGCTCGGCAACTCTGAAACTTGAAATAAGCAAAACAATAAAATAAGAAGAGAAATTTTTGATAGAAGTTTGCCCTTTGACAACATTTTGAAAATGAAATTTCACTTTCATGTAAATTTTCATGAAATTTTATTATTTTTTTTGTGAAATTTGTGGTGATAATACGTATACAGAAATTTCATGAAAGTACTTTCATATGTAAATGCAACGTAAGTTGCAAGTATATTATATTGTTCAAATGTTCTTGAAGCGAAAACATCTTATGAAAAAAGCTTTATTTTTGGGTTAATAAACATTAACATGTTAACGATATCACGAAACTAATTTAATAATTTCTCCTTTATCTTATTTTTGGTCCACCTTGATGAAAAAATTATGTTTATTTTTAAGATATGTTAATCCAGTATTGCCGTAGTTACCGGTATCATAAATTTTCTGAGAAAATATTTTGATTAACAATTTTTTTTAACCCATTAACGCCGGATGGGTAGAAAACTACCTAAAAAAAATAAATTTTAGAAAAATTATAGATAAAGTTAGATGAAAATCCTCTTTTACCGATGCATTGATAAGCAATTGAACTATGCAAAACAATTTAATGGGATTTTTAGCATTTTAATTTATGGGGGAAATAAATGGGTCAAAACTTAGAAAATTTGGAATGCCAAAATTTTTCAATAGGCACGGCTCTGTAAAGTGGGAAAAAGGAAAATCCAATAAGCAATATAGGGGCTGCATAGACCTATATATGCTCTGTTATGAAAAAAACATTTAATTCAATTGCTCCACTTATTTGGAATATATTAAAAAAATAACGGCATGGGTATTTAAATACCCATTTCGACACTAAATGGTTCGCAAATAATACTTTTCAAGAAAAAAAAAACATTTTTTAAGCGATCCAATACCGCTTTATATTATATTTCTGCATGTTTATGCTTATAATCATTGTTGAATTGATTTTTATGATTTTTTGGAATATCGCCATGAAATTGTGCAAACCAGTTTTTTTATGCAAAATTACATGACATTTTATACAGCCAAATTCTGTCTTGCCTACACATTGTCCAAAATCGGCTATGTTTTTTAATCTTATTCATTGTGGTCTTAAATTTATCTGTACGCTTTACAATTTGTTATGCATTTGTGTTAGTAGAAGCACCACGTCAGTTTTCTGGAATTGTTACAAATGAATCAACAACATTCACGCGCAAGTCTAACTGGCTCATGATTGTCGCACCTTCACATCTTATACACATGCAGTGCATCTTTCAGCCGTTTACCATGACTGCATCCATGGCATTTGTGAGGAGCGGCCAATACCATATTTTCCTCGAACTCGGATGTAGTAACTTTTCATGGTATTGTCAAACAATTCAACCCAGCCATTCACTGATTGTATACGTATACAATATATGATTGGTCAATATTGGCCATGTTTTGGGTTTTTGCGGTCAAATTTCTTTGCATTGACTTCACGCCCCAAAAATTGGGCATTACAGTGGCCACCTATAACAATTGCAATAAATATTGAAGTATGTAATCTACAAAGTATTTATATGATTATTTAAATATTATTGCTTTTATCGAAACAAATGTCAGACAAATATCACATGTCGCAAAGTTACTTTTTTGCACAGCAGCTTATGGCTAGTAAAAAGTTATCAAATACAACATTATGTTGGGTTGGATCCGATATATTTTCCAATAATACTGCTATTTACCCCCTGTTTGCGTCGTATGCGGTGAATTACATGGTACAGTTCTTTGCGATAAGTCTAAAAACGAACCCAACGTAAAAAATTTAGCAACTTTGGCGGTAATCACACTGCCAACTACAGACGATGCCCTGTATACTCTATGCCAATGCAAGGTGCTTTGCCAAATAATTATGCAATTCCAGTTTCCATTTTAAGTCGTCTAGAAAAAACCATGGAAACATTAGTGCAAACAGTAAATAATTTTACGAACACAATATCGCAAGAAGACAGGCTATTGGAGGACCATGATTGAGGTCATCCAAATAAACCTCAACCGGAGCCAGACGGCAACCAGCGCTCTGGTGTCTAAAATAAACAAAAGTAAGATACACATTGATCTAACCCTGGGACCTTGTACAATTTGGAACAAAGTTTCTGGGTTGATTCATGTTAACTTTCAACTTTTTCACTCTGATACAGGGTCTCGCCCGAGAATTTGTATCATATGTTACAGGAACTTATGTGTTCTTTTCTCAACAGGATTGTCAACGTCGGACGAAACGGAGCTGAAGCAAGTGAATAGCAATAAATACCTTGCAGCTGTTTAACTACCCTTAGACTCACCGATACTTCCACCCACGTCGGAATTGATGAAACTGGTTGATGAGGCGCAAAGAAAAGGTAGGATAATTATAGTAGGTTGTAATGCTAATACCCACCATGTAGCTTTGGGTAGTCCTAACACCAATAGTAGGGGACATAGGGGACAGGCCCATAGAGTGTAATATGCACATAATTTACAAATGTGCATGGGTGCAATTTATGATCATGCATATTTGTGTGTTTGTCCATTGGTTGAATGAAATATCGAGTGCATTAAACTAAAGGTTTAATGGCAATAGGTAATTATTTAGAAGTCATCATATTTTCTTCATAACTTCTGCATTGTTCTAAATAATATAATTTCATTAAACAAAAAGTTCAACGACTTAAAAACAATTATTAAAGCATCAGCATAATTTTGATTGCTGCGTTGTATTAAACAAACACTCAAAAAAAAGAAAGAAAAAAAAATAATTTAAATGTATAAGGCAAGTGAAAAGAAAATAAAATTTAATTATTAACGTGAAAGAAAGATCACAAGTTGTGTTTTATTGAATATAAACAGTTAATTACACTGGGCACAATTCGGGGCCATATAAGGGAACCGATTGGGATTGGGCACATGTCAATATCGGGATAAGGAGGAAAAAGACGCCGAAGTGGAAGTGCTCACAAGCGCCTTGGTTAAATAGTTTGAGGATAGTTGTCCTCTACGAGAGCGGAGATCCCCCCAAGAGAAACCGTGAGTAACGGGAGATTCGGGATATGGGGAAGAATCTACGCAAATTTTTCAATCGGGCAAGGATGAATATCATACTAGGCTTACGAAATATATGCAAATCACTAGAAATGCTAAGCAGGACACCTGGAAACTCTTCTGTGAACAGGTAGATAGCGTTAATGACGTTTTGAAGATTAAGAAATTCCTACCAAAACCAACGCCCGACCAGAGTCAATGGTCGCAAAGACGGGGAGGAGATTGCAAAATATAGATTAGATCATGAAACTTCTTATGGATTCCCATTTCCCGCCGACTACAACGGGTGTCATAGAGGAACCGTTAATGGGACAGGGAGATGATCAAGAATGCAATCAGGAGCTTTGCACCAAACAAGGCCGCAGGGGCCGGTTGGTTTTTTCCCGGCACTCCTGCAGATGGTGGCGGACTTGGTGTCAACTCATCTGTCAGTGATAAATACTGCGTGCTTGAAATTCGCATACACTCCTATTGGATGGCAGGCGGCTAGGGTAGTATTTATACCCAAACCTGGAAAGCCGACACCAAAGGCTTATCGCCCGATTAGCTTAACGTCTTTTCTACTTAAAGACTTGGAACATACAATCGATACCATGGTTAAAAATAGAATAGTGAACAGAGTCCTGAAATATAGACAACATGCTTATGCAAAGGGTAGATCAGTGAAGACCGCATTGAATGAGGTCGTACACTATATTCAGAAATCCTTAGATGGCAAACTTTTTGACATCGAGGGAGCCCTTAACAACGTACTGACCCATACTCTTATCCGATCCTTATATCTGTTCACAAGAAGAACGGAAATTCCTACCTACGGAACCTCGCTTCTCAGGCAGGAAGATACCAGTGACCGACAGGGTTAAGTTCTTGGGCGTGTTCCTTGATCGGAAACTAAAATATCATTTAAAAAAAGAACCCACAAGGCGAGCCGCTGTTGGGCGCTATGTAGGTGGGCAACTGGCACGAAATGGGGTCTTAGTCCAACTATGGCACACTGGCGTTACAGAAGTGTGGTTAGACCGATTATAACTTACGCTTCTGTAATCTGCTGGAACTCGTTGGGCAAAGCGTTTAATATAAGATCACTTCAGTGGGTCCAGCGTACATGTTGCTTGGGAATAATTGGGGCGATGAACACCACATCAACCAAGGCTAGGGGTGCCAGATGTACTGTTTTTAGCAGTACATGTACTGATATTGTACAATTGTACTGTTTTATGCACAATACCTAAAACAGTACCCAAATGTACTGTTGCTTACACTTTGTACTGATTTTTGTACTTCTTTTTTTTCGTTCCGTCTACAAAAAACAAAGATTTTAAGAAAACCGCGTTCAAAGTAATATATATTTGGGTATTTCAAATGGTAGGCTATCATATTATCATATTGTCATAATATCTTAATATTTTACAATACAATACAAAAACTTTTAAGAAAACCTATTGTTAACTGGTAGTTATGGTAATGAATAGTTATTTATAGCTGAACTTGGTGAAATTGGCCTTAATAAATTAAAAAATGTTTGAAATTATAAAATTAATGTAGAAACCATTTTCACAAATTCTATTAGATTTATGCAACTATGTATGTGGTGAAAAATGCTTGAAATTCCACAATATGTTTAAAGAAACTCCTACTAACACAACCAATGAATTAATTTTTTTAAGCAAAGTTAGGTTTTTCTCTCTTTGTCTCTTTCGATGTTAACATATTTTTTTTTTTCAGTATTTATTTATTGAATCTTCATATATTTAATATGAACTAACAATAATTAATCAAATCTTAACCTAATATTTGCTTTATGTCCTGCCAGTGCCAGACAAAAAAGATTTTGTAATCACGGGTTCTGTTCACATTTGTAGGTGTTTATCGCTCATCTGATTGGGTGAGTGCTGCAGTGTCTCTTTTTCTTAAGCGAGTATGGCCGCCAAAATTTAAAATATTTCTAGCTAATGGATTTGGGTGCAGTTCCAGCCTTTTTAAATATTTTACTGCATATTTCGTTATCATAGTTTTTACTAATGGCACATTGAGATCCTTGTGGATATTTGAGTTTTTGACGTACCAGGAGGCGGCTGTGATTATTCGAAGAAGTTTATTTTGGCGCCTTTGAATTTTTTCGATGTTAGAAGCCGAGGCAGTGCCCCATAACTGAATACCAAGTAGCACCAAATTGGCTTTAATATAGAGTTGTAAAGTAGAAGTTTGCAATCGAGACTAAGAACAGAATTTCTTCCAATAAGCCAATTAATTTGAATTGCTTTTAGTTTCATTTGAGTTAATTTAGCTTCTATATGCCATTTCCACGTTAAACGCCGATCTAGATGAATACCGAGGTATTTTACATGCGAGTGTTGGGGTATTATTTGATTATTGATTTTAATAGGGGGGCATGTTTCCCGACGCAATGTGAATGTTATATGTGAGCATTTTTGCTCATTGATCTTTATCCTCCATTGTTTTAATCAACTTTCCAGTTCAAATATGTGATCCTGTAAGTAACGAGATGCTTCTTGACATTTTTCATGTACGCTTAGGAAAGCTGTGTCATCCGAAAATGTTGAGGTTTGTGTGTAGCTGTTTGTTGGCATGTCCGAAGTATAAATTAAGTATAATAGAGGGCCCAGGATGCTGCCTTGTGGGACTCCAGCGTTAACTGGCTGAGGATAACTTAAAAAATCGCCTTCTTTAATAATAAATTGACGACCGACTAAGTAGCTTTCTAACAGCTTGTGTATGTTTGCTGGTAAGTTTTGCTGCAATTTCAGTAGTAAACCTTCATGCCAGACTTTATCAAAAGCTTGAGACACATCGATGAAGAGTGCTGAGCAATATTTTTTTTTTCAAAGGCTTTTCTTATTACATTTACTATTCGATGAGTTTGTTCAATTGTGCTGTGCTTTCTTCTAAACCCGAATTGATGATTAGGTATACATCTACTTTCATTTAAAATCGGCGTTAATTTTAACACTAGTAGTTTTTCAAATAGCTTTGAAATATTAGATAATAAGCTAATAGGCCTGTATGACTCAACTTTTGTGTGGTCCTTTCCTGGCTTTGGTATAATGGTTACTAAGGAAACCTTCCATTCCTGAGGGTAGTATTGAAGGCGTAAAATAGCATTAAAAATAAAAAGAATAATTTTCTTCGCTATACTTGGTAGCTCCAAAAGCATTTTATTACTGATCTTATCAATACCGGGTGCCTTCTTGGTGTTTAAGTCACATATAGCCTTTTCGATTTCTCTAAACTCGAATCTTAGGGGAATAGCTGCTCTAACATTTACAGGCGGTAACTCGACTGCTATATCGTGAAATATATTATGGGTAAATACATTTTTCAGATGATTAGCAAACAGATTTCCTTTTTCATTATCATTTCTTGCCCAACTTCCATTCAAGTTTCTCAATGGTGGCTTAGAGATAACTGGTCTATTGAGGCTTCTAGCTGCACGCCATAATTAGTAGTCTGAATGTGGAGTTGCATCAAGTCCCTTAAGATATTTTTCCAGGGAAGCCGTTTTCTGAGACTGCAGTAACTTTCTCAGCCTTTTTGTGCACGCTTTTAATAAAGTCTTTAGTTGGGGGGATCTGTGCAATTGCCACTCTCTTCGAACTCTCCTTTTTTCAGTCAATAGACGCTCGACATCTGTAGAATATATGATTTTGTTTTTGGTTTTTTTGAGGGTTATGCTGGAATTTTGAACAGTTAGTTTGAGATAACTGTCAAAATTAACAATAGCGAGATCCACGTTCTCCGGTGTGCTAAGCGGAATATTTTCTGTGCAATGGGCACTAAGATATTTTTTATATTTTAACCAATTTATTTGTGAGGCTGATGTCGATAAGTAACCAGGCGGAGATACGATTCTATTTGGATTCATTATAGTAACATCTTATCGTAACTTTGGAACGACTGTAAACACGAGTGTTGGGTTTAGTCTCAATTTTAAAACTCGTGTTTACATGGTCCTCCAAAAAAAAAATAACGGAATCGGCTAAATGAGTCAAAGGCAACAATTATACGAAAACCAAAAGCAAATAAGCGATGAAGTTGCGGCCATTCTCGTGAAATTGGAGAGCGGGACAGTGAGAACTTCGCTCAACTCAAAATGCGATTAATAAAATTTGAAGATGAATTTAGAAGCAATAACCAAACGCTTCTAAAGATGGGAGAGACTTCTGAAGACTACTTCATAAACAAGTATTATGAAAAGGTCATGGAAATGTTCAAGCGTACAATGGCAAAATTGGCAATACAAGAAGAGGAAAAAGAACCTGAAAAAAGTATGTCATACGTCACGCAAGAACAATTTGTTCAAATGTAGAATCAAATGCAGACAATGTTGGCTCAGCATTTTGAACAAATGTTGCTAATGCAAAATGCTCAAAAAGAGCAGAAAAACTCAAATAAAGAGTTTGTAAGTTCTCCACAAGAACCAAAAAACTACATTGGACAAAGAAAAGATTCTGGTCCTGAAAAAGTCTTGCAACTAAATGCAAGAGAGGAAGCTGCATCAAACATGCTCATACGATTTCGTAGAAGAATACAAAAATTGGAGGAATGGTTGTTAGAAGAGAATGCAGAAGACATTTTGCTCTTAGAACATAAAAAAAGTTCGGTTAAAGAATAATATAAAAAAGATATAAAAAACATCCATAATGAGCTTATAACCAAACACTCCCTGGAAGAAGACATAGATGAGGAGCTGGAGATTATAGAAAAACGGTATGAAGAGGCAGTACAAAATATACTCCGCAAAATATCAGAGCTACGAAAAGAAGAGAAAGTGGTGGCATTAGAAGCAGTGAAAGTACCATATTTTACTGGCGACATTGAAGAATGGTCTTCTTTTTATAATATGTTCAATAAATTTGTACATATGACTAAACTTCCGGCGGTAGAGAAATTGCTAAGACTAAAAACTCACGTAAAGGGAGAAGCATTAAAAATTATCCATTTAAAATCTTTCCATTACTGACAGTAATTATGAAGTTTCATGGGAGATTTTAAATCAAAGGTTTAGCAATAGAAGGATATTATTTACAAAATTGGTGGACAAAATACTAGATCAACCAAATATTAATATTAATTCAGCAAACAACTTAAGAAATTTGCTGAACGTTACAAACGAAAGCATTCAAGCGCTTAAGGCAATGAATGTTTCCTTAATAGATGCCGACCCAATACTTGTTCGAATTGTCATAAGAAAATTGGACAAAGAGGGGCATGTATTATATGAACAAACCACCAAAAAATCGAAAGAAATACAAAATTTAAAAGATATGATGACTTTTATAGAACTACAATGTGAAGCATTAGAGGCATCATCAAGCAAAAAGTACAACACCGGAGATAATAACAAAAAGCATCAAAATCGAGCAACGATGATGTCAACGGAAAATGGCTACTGCAACTATTGCAAAAAGAGTGGCCATAAGCTGCGAAACTGTAAAAAGTTTTTGGCCTTAGCAGTAGAAGAAAAAAATTTTTGAGTTCGAGAGGCTAAAATTTGTAATATGTGTTTAAATCACAGAATGGACAAGAGGTGTTTCCAAAAAATAAATTGTGATCAATGTGGAAAAATGTATCATTCCATATTACATATTAATTATGGACAGACAACGAAAAATGAAACAGCCAAGTCCATGAATACAAATTCTCCAGCAAACGTGTTGCTTGCCACTGCACAAGTAAAGGTAAAGTCAGCACATGGTGAATACATTTTATTGAGAGCGTTAATTGACCATGGTTCCCAAGTGACAACTCTGTCCGAAGAAGCTTCACAAATGTTAGCCCTGCCACGTAATAAATGTAAGACTGAAATTCAGGGGCTGGGAGGAGTAGTAGTTGGTGTATCAAAAAATAAAACCAAAATAACTTTAAAACCCAGATTTACAAGTAACAAATTTGTGGAAACTGATGCGCTTATATTACCCCAGCTAACTGGAGCACAGCCAAACCACTCATTTAAATTTAATATCAATGAGTGGAATAATTTTATATTAGCGCATCCATCATTGAATAAATCCGATCGCATAGATGTTGTTATAGCCATGGACATTATAACCAAGGTAGTTGAAGAAGGCCTATTTAAGAAAAGAGGAAACTTAGCACAATCCACAATCTTTGGATGGGTTTTATCCGGTGTTATAAACAAAAAAAGTAAAGCAAATAAAGTTTTGGCAGCTGGGAGCTGGAAGAGTTACCATTAAACTTCAACCACAATGACGAAGATGAAGCTTGTCTAGACATCTTTAATGAAACTACAAAAATTGATGCAGATAACAGAATAGAAGTTAATCTACCCATTAGAAAGGAAGCTCATGAGCTTGGCGATTCTAGAAAACAAGCTGTAGCTAGACTGCTCTCTCTTGAAAGAAAATTAGAAGTAAATCCTAAATTAAGAGAAGACTACAAAAACTTTTTGAAGGAGTATTTGCAGTTGGGTCATATGAAGCTAGTAGACGAATTTAACAGCGGTAAATATTATTTACCTCACCAAGCAGTAGTTCGAGATTGCAGCCTGACGACTAAGTTGAGAGTGGTTTTTGATGCATCTGCAAAAACATCAAATGGTAGAAGCTTAAACGATATAATGCTTGCAGCACCTAGGTTGCAACATGATATTTTTGATATTCTGACTAAGTGGAGGCTGTGGAAATTTGTTGTCACAGCTGATGTAGAAAAGATGTTCCGACAAATTAGAATTACCCAAAAACATCAGTTATATCAGCACATATTATGGAGAGAAAGTAAAGAAAACCCCATCAAAGAGTATAAACTCACAACTGTTACCTACGGAACTGCATCCGCCCCGTTTTTAGCTGTGAGAGCTTTATTGTATATAGCTGATAATTGTCAAAGCGAAGAATTAAAAGATATAATCAAAGAAGATTTTTACAACGACGTACCCGATTTTGTTATGCAATCCTTCAAAACATTTTAAATTACACCAGATTTAAGTTTCTCTAATATCATTTTTTAATTTAGCCATTATTTTTGGAGTTATTGAGTCCGAAGTGGCAAAAAAATATTTTTTTTCGGTTTTTTTATAATATTTTTGAATTAAAAAAATTCATAAAAAATTGAAATCAACAAATACTTACCAGTTTTAGTACTTAAGCTCAAAGGTGCATGTATTAGAAGTAAAATAAATTTTAGTTCATGGAAATCCATGGATAGAATCTTGTTTTATTCCCGATAAAGTGAAAGTACCTACTTTGACTTTTTTTATCGCAAATTTTTGAAGAGCTAAAACTTTTGTGATTTTTTAAACGGTTTTACCCTGTTTATTTCACAGTATTTTTTTAATCCTTTATTTTTATTTGTTTTTTTTTCACAAAGGTGCATATATAAGAAGAAAAAAAAATTTTATTTCATGAAAATCCATGTATATATTCCTCTTTTATTCCCGATAAAGTGAGAGTACAACCAAAGTTATCAAGTAGTTTTTTTTTTAAGCAACAAGATTTACGAAGCATAATCCAAAAATAATTTCGACTTTTGTTTTGTCGCCTATGATTTTCTGTGTTTGATTCTCTTGTAAGAAAGCAAATAAAATCTCCCATCATATTTCCATTACATAGTCCCTGATAACGTTGCTCCATGGTCTTAAGTTGTCAATAAAATCGTTCACCATGTTCGACGCTTACGGCACTAAGGTTTTCCGGAAAAAAGTCCAGATGCGAGTGCAAGAAATGTATTTAAAGTGACATATTTACACCTTTAATAAGAAATTAGGAAAAATAAACAAATATGAATAAGAAAATTCATTTAATATTTACCGATTTTTGAATAGTTTTCTAGCAAATGACGGACGATTTCTTTAAAATTTGGACTCCTGATATTTCCTAGAAAGTTAGAAACAATTTGTCGAAATTAATTCCACGCAGCTTTCTCATCTGCTGATAACTCTTCAAAGTTAGAACTTAGAAGCAATTTTCGAATTTGAGGGCCATCGAAACCCCCTTCGCCAATTTTTGCACACGAAAGGTTTGAAAATATTGTTTTCAAATAAACAAAGGCTCTACTCTCCTTATGTAGTGCTTTCACAAAATGTTTAATTAAGCCGAGCTTTATATGTAGTGGTGGTAAAATTACATTGTCCTATTTAATCAACGCAGGCTACCTTACATTATGAAGGCTTAAGGTGCTTATGGCTCTTATTTTCCAATCCTTTTTTATGTAGTAATTTTTGCGATCTCGGCTATCCCAGAGGCAGAGAAAACAGCAATACTTTGTATAGCCACCTTGGAGGCCTGTTAAAATAGCAACAACTTTAAAGTCGCAACACACTCCAATTGTGATTCTCATACTTCAAATTGCTTCATAAAGTGGCCATAGTTTCATATGTTTCTTTCATATTCACGACATGTGCAAGAGGTATAGATAGCTTCTCGTTGCCAATATGTAGTAAAACAGCCTTCATGCTCTCTCTGCTACTATCAACAAATAACCGCCAGTCACTTGGAACATATTTTTGGCCGAGCTTCTCAAAAAGACCAAAAAAACACAAATTGTCTTTTGTTATATAAAAATTGGCATATGGCTTATGTCGGTTCCGGCACGCAGTTGACTTGAGGTCATTTTCTAAGAAATTTCGCTCTCTAAAGCGTGTTAGCTTGAGGACTCTTATAAGATCATTAAGCTAAAGTTGATTGTAAAGCTTCGGTGTTAGATCACCTGATGTACTACACATGCTCGAAGATGATGGTTGGGGGTGATAATAAGTTTGTACATGGTATATCACACGGATCTTCAAGAAGTGACTTTCTGTCTTGATGTAAAACGGGAGGTGTAAATCCACCTGCAGAAATGGTGGGGTAGGACCATTGCATATATTTTCCAAAACCGCTTTTACTACACGCAGAGAAAAAACATGTTTAAATATGGTCACCTCCAACAAAACTATTTTTAGACAAAATGTTAAACATATTATGTTTAAATTTAACCATATTATTGTCAGTGACAACCATATTATTGTTTAATTAGTCCGCCATCAAGAAGCCACAACCATATTATGGTTGCCTCTAAACATGTTATGGTTAAATACGACAATAATTTGTTTTTAAATTAACAATAGTATTTTCCTCTTCTCCAAGGGCAACATGCTATGGTTGAAAACCAACCATCCTATTATAAGTGTTAAACATATTTTAGTTATTATTGACCAAAACATGTTCGGAGGCAACCATAATATGGTTGTGCCTTCTTGATGGAGGACACATTTAACCATAATATGGTTGTCGGTGACAATAATATGGTTAAATTTAAACATAATATGTTTACGATTTACTTTAAAAATAGTTTTGTTGGGGGTGACCATAGTTAAACATAGTTTTTCTCTGGGTGTACTTAACCAAAATAGCAATCAGATCCATGGCTCGATGTTTCTCTCCACAGCATAGGTTGTATAGTTTTCTTGTTTGTTTATAAGTAGGAAAAAGTAACAGTATACACATATTTAAAACTTTGCTTCTAAGTACTTACTGAGAGATCAATGAAGATTGATTTTTTTAAATAACTCTGCAATTTTCACATACTGAACTGGGTGTCCAGTATTGGTCAATGTTTTCTACCTTTATTTGAAAATAATCTTCGTATTTAATTTGATACACAATTGAGAAATTGCGCCGTTTATTTTTGGTCATAAATTTGCCGCACACATAACAAAATATATCCGGCTCATTTTTACACGACATTTTTCTAAGTTTTTTGCTAATTTTTATTTTTATATTCAAGTTTTTTATTTTTCCAATTTATTCTATGAGTTAAATTTCAGTTATGTATTTTATAAAGCTTTTTGTAATAGTTCTATTCCTTAAATTTTTAGAAATGACTTTATACACTACCAGACTATTATATTGTATTTTCTTGTTATATTTTACCTTAGCTTTCCGTTGGATAGCAATGAAGTATATTGTATGTACAGAAAAATTTTACAATTAATAGACACCAGCAGAATGTAATGCATTTTCTGTCCCGCTACGGCCTTCGTCAGCATTCTTTGTGTCACACTGGATAGTGATACTTTATAAATTGAATGTATTTAACTCAACTATTTTAACAAATAGATATTGGGAATTATTTCTTTTTATAAGCAACTTTATTATATTCAACGTTTTTTATTTTTTGAATTTATTCTATGAGTTAAATTTCAGTTATGTATTTTATAAAGCTTTTTGTTATAGTTCTATTCCTTAAATTTTTAGAAATGACTTTATACACTACCAGACTATTGTATTGTATTTTCTTGTTATATTTTACCTTAGCTTTCCGTTGGATAGCAATGAAGTGTATTGTATGTACAGAAAAATTTTACAATTATTAGACACCAGCAGAATGTAATGCATTTTCTGGCCCGCTACGGCCTTCGTCAGCATTCTTTGTGTCACACTGGATAGTGATACTTTATAAATTGAATGTATTTAACTCAACTATTTTAACAAATAGATATTGGGAATTATTTCTTTTTATAAGCAACTTTATTATATTCAACGTTTTTTATTTTTCGAATTTATTCTATGAGTTAAATTTCAGTTATGTATTTTATAAAGCTTTTTGTAATAGTTCTATTCCTTAAATTTTGAAAAATGACTTTATACACTACCAGACTATTATATTGTATTTTCTTGTTATATTTTACCTTAGCTTTCCGTTGGATAGCAATGAAGTATATTGTATGTACAGAAAAATTTTACAATTATTAGACACCAGCAGAATGTAATGCATTTTCTGGCCCGCTATGGTCTGGTAGTGTATAAATAACTTATTTGTACCGTTATTCCTAATATTAACCATTCAAACGTCTGGGTTAAAACTTTATCTTCTATCTTCTTCTTCTATCTTCTATCTATCTATATATATAAAAATGAAATTATGTGTGTTTGTATGTTTGTATGTTTGTATGTTTGTATGTTTGTATGTTTGTCGCTTTATAGACTCCGAAACTACTGAACCGATTTTCCTGAAATTTTTACAGTAACATCACGTGAGCCCTAAAAATAAAATAGGCTACTTATTTTTTCGATAGGGGCAGGGGAATTGGTACCCCCCATAGGATGCCAATGTTAATTATCGCACGATTTTCCTGAAATTTTTACAGTAACATCACGTGAGCCCTAAAAATAAAATAGGCTACTTATTTTTTCGATAGGGGCAGGGGAATTGGTACCCCCCATAGGATGCCAATATTAATTATCGCACGATTTTCCTGAAATTTTTACAGTAACATCACGTGAGCCCTAAAAATAAAATAGGCTACTTATTTTTTCGATAGGGGCAGGGGAATTGGTACCCCCCATAGGATGCCAATATTAATTATCGCACGATTTTCCTGAAATGTTTACAGTAACATCACGTGAGCCCTAAAAATAAAATAGGCTACTTATTTTTTCGATAGGGGCAGGGGAATTGGTACCCCCATAGGATGCCAATATTAATTATCGCATATCTTAAGAGCCGCTGCACGCATTTTGCTGAACTTTTTGTAGTGGGATCTTCTGAGTCCCGGAATTGAAATAAAATAGCATCGGGGGTATAGGAATACCCCATAGGACGCCAATGTTTAACATCGCATATCTTAAGAACTGTAATAGTGAGAATGTTCAAACTTTCTAAAAGTCACTCTTATGGTATACTACACTTTTGAAAATAAAAATAAAGCGGGTAGGCGCAGGGGGGGAAATACCTCCCATAGGATGCATACATTAAATATCGCTCAACTGAAGAACTATTAAAGGGAGAGTCTTCAAACGTGGTTAAAGCTACTATTATAGTAAACTATAAATTTCAATATAAAAATGTGCGGGGTCAGTGTAGCGAAGTGCACCGGGTTAAGCTAGTTTAATATATACATAAGTATGTAGATATGTATTTATTTAATGTTAAAAAACATATCGCACTTGATCATAAAGAGGGTATTAACTCAAAATTTAATAATTCTCAGTAGAGCACAACAATTTTTAATTTTATGAGGCATATTTCTTTTAGGCATATGAAATTTAGTGACGATTTTTCTAAAAATTTATATAAAACATAAGTTTCCTAATCTCAATGTTTATAAAAAAGCATTTTATATATTTTCCATTTATTTCGTTGATGAATAATGTTGTTATAACCTCTATATATATACATATATTTTTTGTAAATACTTGATTATCATATAATAAATGACCCTGATCGGTAGTGTCTGTTATATAAAATCGCAGCCCATTAAAATATCGCACTTTATTTAAAAAAAATGCAACAAACCTATTCTTTACAATGTAACCATATTAACAATGTAACAATAACATTAAAATTATGCATTAGGTCAAAAATTTAAGAAATCAACCGTAACATTTAAAAACAACAAAATATTTAAAATTGTTTTTCTCATTTTTATTTCTTATTCTCTACCAAAATGTATTTATAAAGTGGCCTCACTACTACAACAATGCAACAAAAGAAAAAACAACAGGCATTTTGTTGCCAGAATTGTGACGGCAAATGTCAAAATAAGCTCGTTCGCCTTGATTTGAATGTAAACAAAAGGCCAATTCGCCTATTTTTGCTGTCAAAATAGCCAATTTGCTTTAAAAAAATTTCATAAAATTCAATATGGCTTAATGCATGATGGTGCAGTATTGCCATATTTGTTTTAAAAAACTGACAATTTCCACAAAAAAATCTGTTTTTATGGGAAAAACTGCACCTTAAGGATTGTTTACACTATCACACATTTCTTACGTATTCCATAATACTTTGTGAGATAGAAATCTAAAGAGTTTTGTTGTGACTGTCATGCTGATCCAATGAAAAGTTTAGAAAAATTTCAAAAAACGATGAAGTCGTATGGAATGTCAAATTTTTTTTTGTAATACTTGCCATTTTCATAACACATTGCATATTACTTGAGTTATTGACATGTATTAATACAAAGTATAATAGTGTAAACTCACCTTTAGTCCTCATCCACATTATGTAACATTTGCTGCGAAACATTTGAGTTTGATTATGAAAGGGTAAAGACGAAACGTGGTATTTGTTTCGTGTACGAGCAGTTTTTCTGAATTTGTTATTGAAACAAAGAGAGAAGGCATACAAATTGTTTAAATGATGCCCAACAAAAGTTTTATTGTATTGACACCAATGCAGTTTAAAAAGAGAATTGAGGACAGTTTCTGCAGAAAATGTTTCTTAATATGGACGAGGACTTAAAAAAGTTTCAAAAAAAATTAAAAACGTTGGCTGTTGATACCAAAGTGCACTTAGTTTGCAGTTTTAACTCACAGCTAGTGATAGTGCACAATTATTGCAATCATTTTGTTGATGTTGAGTGATGAATTTAAAATTAGCAGCCTCACTAAACATGAGTGATAGTGATGTTAAAAAATGTTGCACTCAAAAAAAAATTTTTTGATTTAAGAAAAAGCAATCATGAGTTTATTGCAACTTTTTTTTTGTTCACTCGTGTGAGTGCCACTTAAAATTTTGCACTAAATTTACAAACAAAATACTTATTTTTTCATGGTTTAAGCCAATAATTATTCCGTTATTAACAAAATTTCATATTGTTTAACTTCCTCTGCTTATGCATATTATCACAAGAATCAAAAACTATGGGCATACATTTCTTAAATTTTAGTGAGAGTCTGTTTATATGAAGCTTTTTTGATTACAAGTTCAAATTTTGCAAATATTATGGATTTTGTAATTTTGTAAAAGGAAAAATATAGTCAAAAAACGAAAAAATTTTCAGAAAATCTTAGATTTAACTTAGCTATTTTTTAATCGGGTGACGCCTTAAAGAGAAGTATAACTACATCGGTGCATGCAACGAATCATATCAATATCGTTTCCCGTTACTTTTACGACAATAACTACAAATAATAATAGTTTAAGAAAAAAACTTGCAAAAACTATAATTTCGCAGGCCTGTGTAATTAAATGCTTCTTTGTATTATTCGAATAAATTAATTAAATACACGGGGTTTGAAGTAAAAAACTGCAAAAAAAAATATATCGGCACATTTGGTAACGCTGAGAGGGTGTGTTGTGTTTTTATTGTCGACGATACAATTGAAAATTTAAAAAATTACTACAAAAAGTTAAAATACCAAATAAATTCTACTTGCAAGCAAGTTGCGTGCTGTCGTTGTTTTTGGATCAGGTGTAGTTGCAAAAGTATTGGTACCAATTTGTACGAAATTTGGAAACTTCACCTAATGCCGTTCATCAGATATAAAGAAATCTATTTTGTGCCACTGTTGCATATAATTTTTATTTAATCATTTATACAAAACAGTTACTGTTTACTTGTTAATTGGACGAGCTTAAAGTGGTATAACTTTACTTACAAAGAGACAAGAATAAAGACAGTCAACAGAGGGGCAAAATGCCGGCGATACACTATCCTATTCAGTCGTACGATATGCCAAAAAAAAAAATCGTGTGACTAATAAAAATTGACAGTGTGGCTTCAAAATGAATTGAGTGACAGATTTTTTTACAAGTCTGACCGACTTGCAAATGTTTATGAAAATTTTCATAAAATAATACATTCTATGCGATTTTCTTTTTGCATCTTTTTTGTGGGAAAGTGTGGCATTAACAGCAGATTTGGTAAACATTTTTTAATGTCGGGTAGAATTGCGTCAGATTTTCGTGTGAATTAATCGTACGATTGTGTAGGATAGTGAATACTGGCCTTTAGTCGTATAACGGTAACGCTTGCTATACGGCGAAAATGAATGTAAATAAGCAAAAAAAATTGACAGTTGCCGTCACACCGAGGCGAAAATCACTGTGACCAGCTGGCTTTCTGAGGCCACCTCCTTATTCCATCATGTTCTCTACTGTTCTCCAATTTAATGCATAGCAGAGAACTCTGCATGTTGTTGTTCTTTTTAATATGTAAATGATGAAACAGAACTGGGGCTGAACTCTGTTTTCCATACAGTTTGACATAAAATTATGCCAGAGAATGCGGTCGAGAAATAAAATCAATTTTATTTTGAAGACGTTTTTTCTCATGGTCTCACATAGAGACAATTATTCTCCCAACAATGTAATTTTGTAAACAAAGAAAAAAAAAGAACAAAAGAAATGAGAGAACATTTGCAGTTACGGTCGACGTTTTAATTATGGGCTTAAAACAGGGATTTCCAAAAATTTTTTGGTTGTGTAGTGAGTACCAGAGAGTAAAAAAATTCAGAGAATGCATTCATTACAGCCGAAATAAAATGTTAGTAATATATTTCATAAGTTGTATAACACAAAGGTACAAAATTAAATTTTTTATTCGAAAGCTTTTTGACTCTAAATCAGTTTCAAATATCTTATCAAACAATTGCAAAAAAATTAAAGATTTTTACGTTTTAAAAATTCATAAAAAATAAATATTGCACGCAAATCACAGCTGATAGAAAAAAAGTGCAGTTTTAAAATCAGCGACATTGAATTGGTAAAGAACTGCTACACATTTTCTATCAACACAAAAAATGTTTAATTTTGTTCCCTTGCGTTATACAACTTATAAAATAAAATCTTCTAAATTTATACTTTTATGGCAGTTTCGTAATAGTAGAATGCTTTTCAAATGGGATGAACTTAATTTATTACGTTGCTTGGAACAAATAAATTTTAAGTCCGAAAAAATTTGTTCGCATAGGTAAGTAGTGTCGAATAAAGAGAGGCACTTAAATGAATTTTTTTTTAGTTCAGGATAGAACTCGCCATCCAAATCTTTCCAGAACTCTACAATATTATTTTCGAATTTTCGTCTGGAGCATTTACTTCGCTTCGTAGTATTATTAGTTCTGATTGAATAAAAAATTCGTAGTTGCCTACATCGCAACGAAAAGGGGTTTCGAAAAGATCGAATAGCGGTTGTAAAATTACAAAATCTTGAAACTTGTCTTGAAAATTATTAAAAAGTGTTTCAAATATTTCGGCATATTCATATCTTTGGTCGATATCGAGATTTCTATATACAAGTGAATTTTTTGGAAAATTTGAAAAAGCACCAATTTTAATTTAGGAAAAAATTAGAAAAAGTTTTGTTTTAAAATTGTGAATGATTTTTGACAAGTCCATGTATTGCGTTCCTTTCCTTGCAATTCCAAATTAAGTTCATTTAACACACCGGTTTGGCCAAAATGTCAAACTCAGAAACTTTTTGACCGATCATGTTGAAAATTTGTGTCTAAACTACTATCCAATAAGACTAACCTTGGTGCAAATTTCATCCAAATCGGAAGACATCGATTTCAAAAGTTGGGTCACTTGACATGAAATCACCCATATATAAAAAATATTTGAAACGTAAATAAAATTATACTAAATTAATAAAACCTTGTGACGTAATAAATTAACTTGCGATTTCGTTAAAACCTTATGCATAACCATAATGTGCATGAGCCGACTTAAGCAACGGTACGAATACATGTACATAATTTATATACGCAAAACCATATTGAACTTTAGGAAACTTTTTGATCAGTTACGAGTATATAAAACTGTCATTTGTTTAAGCAGAATTTGAAACTGGTGGATTTTTTTGATTGTGTTTTTTTTCTTTAATGCATTTTACAGGCATTTCGTGATTTCTTGAAAGTAGCTTAAGCTAGCATAATCATATTATAGTTAGGTCTTGAAGAGGAAGGTGAAAGAGAAACAAAAATAAAATTATAGGGTTAGGTGATCTCTCTTAGTTGTTTTTTTGTATTGCAGCATGATAAATTATATACAGCCATGTCACAGAGTACAATTCCATTCGGAAACGGAATTCTTTCCGTATTTTGGTGCTTCAGAAAATTACGAAAAAAAACTTTGCGGAATGAAACCATTTTTGTTTTCATTAACGGAATGGGAGTTTTCTGTATCTTAAGGGTCAAAAAACTATCAAAATATACTTTCTATCAATATACAAATATGTTTTCTTCGGTTCCGAACGGAATCATTCCGAACGGAATTGTACTCTGTGACATGGCTGATAATAAAAGAAGATGCAGTGAAAATAAAGTTGCTTAATTAGAAATATGTATCTATGAAGAGCTGAAATAATTTTTAAAGCCTGTTTGTTTTCGGTAATTAAAGTAACGACTTGACCAATTTTGATAAAATTTAGTGCACACGCATATTAACTTGTTCCTCGTCCAGACTTGCAATTTGTATTATAGGAATATTTTCTTTTTTTCGTATGTAGTTTGACGTTAAAGTTACAGCATCCAAAATTGCAAGTCTGAATGAGGTGTTATACACGGGAAGTACTATTTTTTGAGTTTTGTACCAGAAGAAATTAAATTGGGTGAAAACGTGTAAAACTGGTACCGTCTATTTTGAGCCACCCTGAATTATTATACATTTAATTTCGTTTATTAATTTCCTAGGAAAATAAAACTGGCTAATGAAAGGATTCTTTATTGATACATCTTATATATAAATACGCAAACAATTTCTTTCCACCGATTTTAATGAAATATATATCGTTTTAAATTTTCGTTCAGAAATTTATATTTTTTTATTGTTGTTTGAATATACTTATTCAGCCATGTCACAGAGTACAATTCCGTTCGGAAACGGAATTCATTCCGTATTTTGGTGCTTCAGAAAATTACAAAAAAACTTTGCGGAATGAAACCATTTTTGTTTTCATGAACGGAATGGAAGTTTTCTGTATCTTAAAGGCCAAAAAATTATTAAAATATACTTTCCATCAATACACAAATATGTTTTTTTCAATTCCGAACGGAATCATTCCGAACGGAATTGTGCTCTGTGACATGGCTGATTGTTTTTTTTTTATTTTACTTCTCAAATTTAAACTTTATTTTACCTTTTATACTCGAAACTTTATCACATACACATTGTAAAAATAGTAAAATAGTAATATGCTTTAATAATAACAAATAAGAGGAAACATGAAAAGACATTTGTTGTTTTCCTCATTTGAGGTAGCCCTTTAAAATAAAAATTGCATATTCCATACGTGCATACGAGGATTTAATTTAAATGTAAATATTATATTTTCATATATTTTTCTCAAGCTTTAGGTCACTTTTTCTTTTTTAAAAAATTAATTAAAATATTGTTTATTTTTCAATATTTCGATTTCCGTTGGAAATCTTCTTCAGGAAATCTTTTTTAAATAATATAAAATTACAAAATTGTTTTTGAAATTGAAATTTTTTATTTGTTTTTCCATTTATTGTCGAAAACAATTTTGTAATTTTATATTATTTAAAAAAGGTTTCCTGAAGTAGATTTCCAACGGAAATCGAAATATTGAAAAATAAACAATATTTTACGTAATTTTTTAAAAAAGAAATAGTGACCTAAAGCTTGAGAAAAATATATGAAAATATAATAAATTTATATTTTTTTATTTATAATAATATTTAATAGAAAAAGGTTGAAGTAATAAGATTATAATTTTTAAATGTAAATATCAAGTGGTCGAATTTCGGCCACCTGGCGGTCCTAGTTTTAAATAAATCACCTACAGACCTTATCTTTTTTAATGTAGGTTAATTTTTTATATAAAATATTATTAAGGAAATAATTTTGAAAAATTGACATATGGAGAAAGAAAATTTTAAACTCTTGTAAGTTATTAAAATACTTTTATCGGATAGGTAAAGATAAACTTTTACGTACGAACGAAGCCAGGTATCTATTTTTAGAAATTATGGGCATAAAAGCAGCAAATAATTAAAATACTATTTAACATAAAAGTTGCATTTTGAAACAAAATACGTGAAACAAACACTTTGGAAACATAAATTTAAAAAAGTGGAATTATGTTTAAGCACAAAATATCTTCATGGCAATAAATTTAAAAAATTAAGACTTAAACCTTTAACGTTAGGCAAAAAGGTCTTAAGTCGGAAACAGTAGTTTTTCGTAATGTTAAATTGAAAATGATTTATTTGGTATATTTCATAGACTTATTTCGTAAAGAGCAAATGATAACGATTAGAAGCAGCTGTGCTAGACTTAAGTTATTGATACCAAACGAAAGAGGAAAAAAATTTAATTAAAGCCAATCAAAAACTCAAAATGCTTTTTTTCGACTTAAGGTTTATACTTTAGAAATTATATTTTAGTACTGTTTTGAAAAAGCGTTTTTAATACTAAAATATAAAATAAAAGTTTGGTTGTTAAGCGACGGTCACACTTGTCAAATATTTGAAGAAAAATCGGGACCAACAGGCAAACTAAAGTATAATTCCCTTTAATTCCTTTATTTATTTTGTTTATAATACCACATCTTACATAAAACAGTTTTTTGCTATGTCTAGCAGTATAATTAGTTATATTTTGTGATATTAAGACCATGTTAGAGGTCTCACTAACTATTAAAAAAAGTGGTGATTATGCTTATTTGGTCAAATATTTAATAAGTGTGACCGTAGCTTAAGTCTTCGTTTTCTAAATAGTTGGGCCGGTTTAAATCAAATTTGGCAGGCAATTGATATTGTTTATATTTTAAATATTCTAGAGGGTATGCTCATAATATTTCTATATGCAGTCGAAAACGAGTCCCAAATTCTGTTTGTAATACCGGTGTATTGTTTATATTTATATGAGAAATAAAAAATCGATAAAAGCCACCTTTTGCACTCGGGAAAAGCTGCAACTTAAAAAAAAACGCGTCATATTAATTAAATAATTTTTTTATTTAATACAAAAACTAAATGCATTGAAAAATATTCAATGAATAATTTACAACTTTAAATTAATATATATATAGTTTCCATTTATTTCGTGCGGTATATCGAAACAACATTGTTTTAAAGTTGAAACATCTTATTTTAATACTTTTATTTCATTATGTTATAAATGAAGTTAAAATTTAAATTGCAAAATATGAAATTAATAAGAGCTATTTTAGAATCTATATGTGACAGCGCATAGAGAAAGGGACCTAAGGGTAAAAAAAATCAATTTTCACTTTTTTTTTATTCTTTTGATGTGGACAACTTCTGAGCGCGTTTTCAAGGTTGACCAACACGTTCCTGACGTCATGAGATATGTCGCTTTCAAATGAGACCAATACCAACACGCTCAGTGATGGTACAACAAAGATACACGTATTTAAATCTTTAAAATGGTTTTAAATGGTTTTTACCCTTAGGTCCCTTTCTATTTTGCGCGTCACATATGGCAACATTTTAAGCTAATATAGAAAACATATGTATAAGTTGATTTTCTCTATATTAAGTTGTAAAATTCGTGTTTTGTGGATGCTTTGAAAAAACGTCTGTAAAACTTAATTTAGATAATGAAGTGACAGATTAAGAAAGATCAACTTCGTAAGCATTTTGGAGAATGCAGCTGGTACTGTCAAACAAGTCAGATTCGAAAATTTTTTTAATCCAAATGAAAAAATACTCGGGGACTAAAGCCAGTCAATCAATCAGTCGGCTGAAGAAGATGAAGAAGATAGCAAGAAATTAGTAGAATGCTTGCAAATTTTCCAATGTATTGCATTACTTAAAAGGTACGTTTGCTAATTGAATATGGTATAAAATCAAAATGTCAATATACAGGGGTAGAGACTTAGGTACATAACTTTTGACAGCCTGAAATATTTGGACAGAGAGAATATAAAGAAAGCTATTTCATCCACAGGAGTCGCGCTGAATTCTTTGCATGGAGAAAGGAAAAGGGGGGTATTGCCTTCAATCAACCTCAGCGATTTTGAAGTTAAAAATTGGTTTTTTGTTTTTAATAATTTTATGTTTGAAATTGAAGATGGCGAAGACTCCCTCAAAAGTCTGAAATATGAAGATGGGTGCCAGATAAAGTTTAAGTAGCACACCTTTAGGTAAATCCCCTGCAGTTTGGAATCATTAGTCTGTAATTTTAATTTCCTAACGCTTTAATATCAAATCAAAACTTAATAACGTTATTTTTACATTGTTCCATTTTAATATTAATAGTTCACATTCTCAATTCAAATTTTCATTTAATTTTATTTTCAAAATAAAATATATAAATTCAATAAGGCGACAATTTTTCTCAATAAGAATTTAATATTAATTTTATGACCATGGCCCAATTAGTAGATCTGCTCGAAACGCCTGCTAATTTTTTGTAAAGTTGTATTTTTACTGTACAATTGTTTTTGCAGCAATTGTAGATGACATCTTGTCCATTTATTACACAAACAAATGCATTGGGTTTTGACATCTTTAACATAATTTACACAAACAAAACGCGTGTTGTTTTTTCTATTGTTGCATTGTTGTAGTTTCGCGCAGACCTACTAATTGGGCCATGTTTATGACGAAAAATATTACATATCGCACTTGCTTAACATGTAGAAGCAACACAATTTTAAATTTTACATTAAAGGCATAAAGAATTTTTAAGCCAACCGTTTTATTACCAAAAAGTAGACGTAATAGAACGATATTTTTACAGCGGTTAGATTTGAATATTACCAGTCGATTTTTTCCAAAAAGTGAACAAATATAAATTTTGAGTTAATACACTGTTGTTGAACAAATGCGATATGTATTTCTATATTGTTTCTATATAAAAACTTTCAATAGGATAACTTTAAATTGTTTAATATTGAAATAAAAGTAGACTTTCATTAATGTTTCTCATTGAATTAATATGGTTTTTATTGATTTTAAATTGTTTTTTTTCTCTGGGTGTAGTCTTACTAACACAGCACACCCTAACTTCGTCGAAACAACGAACACAGAAAAAAATTCAGTGTATCTTACGTATGTAGTTTCCGTAGTGCTCTTGTGGAAGGCAACCAAATTAGGCGCATAAGCTCATAATTTCTTGAGACACTACATGCCTAAAATGCTAGACTGCAATTTGTGGGGAACAAAAAGTTCATTTCTGCATGGTCGCACTTGATCTTAAAAAAATAGTTGTTTTTTTTTTTAAAAAAAAAGAACTATAATAAATGTATAAATGTCAAAGTGCTCGTCGAAACGACGAAGGGCTAGGTTTAAAGGTTTAATGCGGTATCAAAAAATGGAAAACATAGTCATCGTCCAGCATTGCAATTTTTGTTGCAGCAATTCAAAAAGAAGAAGAGCAAAGACAAGAAAAAATATATAAAAATTGCAAAACTATAATTCCATTACCTGGACACTAACGCAATTTCAAAGCAGAATTTAAAAAAAAAATTGCAGCAACAAAGTTGCAAGTCTGGGCGATGATATAAAAAAATTTAAGATTGCTTTATTTTACCCCACTTCAAAGGCAAGCGAGTGTCGCAGTCTAGACCCTGGAAATGCCCATATAGCAGCCACAAACTTTTTTAAACGTTTTCGAATTTTTCGCTACTTAAATTGTATAACAAAAATTTATTCAAGACTCCACTTCCATCTAATCAATTTCTCCAACCATTCTCCTGAATTCGTTATCGAAGTGACAAACCTCCGACCCTCTCTAGAATTAATCGCTACATCACAAATTATATTTTCTTTTTTACCTTCTCTAATTTGTTCCTGCACACGAACACTACGACAAGAACGAAAAGCCGACTAAAGAAAACACACCAAAATAACAATCATGTCGGAAACGAAATTTGCAAATTCTAATTTTCCAGTTAAAGCAAACGAAAACAGTTTTATGAGATAAGTAAACACTTTTATTTTATTAAAAACACATTTAATTATATTTTTCACCTGCTTTAACATTTCTTAGATATTATTATACCCGGTTTTTATTTTATTTATAATACCGAACAAAATAACACGACCGATCCCGTTGGCTATTTCTTATAAGACTAAACCCAGAGATGGGAAACGTTAATTATTTTAAGAATATGTTATAGGTCAATTTTTGTTAAAAAAAAAAAACAACGTACCAAGTACAAAATGCTCAATAAATAATTTAAGGTTTTTGTAAAAAATCATTAATAAAATAAATTTTCTAAGTTTTTTAATCAAATATTCGATATGTATTTATAAATTTCTACACGAATTTTGTACAATAATCTGATTAAGAAGGAAATTTTACATATTGGTAGCACCCAGGGCGAATTCAACTGGGGATGTAACGATACGCCTTTTTGCCGACACTATATCGATACTCAAAAAGAAATATCGGCGATACGATACCGATACAAGTATTAAGGGCATAATTGTGTAAAACGCAACGCCAAAAAAAATACACAGAAAGCAAAAACCAAATCAAAAATATTTTATAATTTTCCTGTTGCTTCCTACGGAAATATTAATTGCATTTTTCAAGTTTAAACGCTGCATATCTTGTGGCGTTGAAAATTTTAAAACGCGATATTAATTTCTGTAGAAAGCAACAACAAAATTATCGGGCATGTTCAAGAAAAAGAAATGAAGTGGAATTGAAATCGAACGAGATTTTGATTTAAAATTTTTGCAAAATGACTGTAATTTTTTGCGTTTCTAAGAGTTGTTCTTGTAACGATAATTGGTACCAAAAGTGCAAAGTATATAAAAAGGAATATTTTTATGAAATTTCTTTACAAACTTGGTTTCAAAATTTGTTCGATTTGAAATCCACTTCATTTCGATTTATAGAACATGCCCGTATAAAATATTTTTGACTTTGTTTTTGCTTTCAATGTAGTTTTTGAAGTTGCTTTGCGTTTTACACAATTAGGGCCTAAATTTAAGTTCAAGGTAAAATTAACGAAACTCAAGTAGAGTAATTAAAAAATAAAAATTAGATTTAAAAAACAAAATACTCTTAACATTTGCAGAAATAGGCCATTTCGGAAATCCGTTTGAAGCAGACCTGCAGTGGAAAATAGTCTCTCAGATACGACAGAACTCATTTGAAAACTTAAGTATTTCTGCACCATGTTCTTAAATTTTGCGTATAACATTTCATTGCGGCAGTAAGCGCGAATATGTGGCTCTAGAATAATAAGAAGATCTAAGGTTTCTCTAGACTTCTTCTTTATCTGAACCACAGCGTAGGATGGACAGAGGACAATCCTTCTCGAAATGTTGTTAGTTTATCACAAACGCTCCAAAGGTCAATTCTTGTAGACTTATCAGAACGTTTACTATGTGTAGGAGCTACCGTGTCTTCAACACTTTCGAAATGTAGAGTCATGCTAAGTTTTTGATATTTTCGAGCTTTGTGTATCAATTCTTTCATTCATTGAAATTGGCGACTGAGTAAGGCAATTTTTGGACTCAGAACTATTCTGCATCTATGTTTATTCATTTATCATATTTTCTTATAATGTTCGAAGACCGTTAACTAGCGGAATAGCGTCAGACATTATAGCAGAGGCTTTGCTTATACAATTTGTGATCTGTTCGAAGTAACCGTAAATTTGTAGTGAAATTATTTTTATTCTCACAAAAATCATTACAAATAAGTAGAGCAATCTTAACACGTACAAATACATGCAAGATTTATTTATGAGGGAAAATTTTTCTACTATGGTTCAAAGCAAAACGGCTAAAGCTGCAGTTCCACACCAAGTATTTAATTCACTTATGTCCAAAAAGTAGTAGTGTAATATTGTATTGACTAGTTACACAGCAAATGCATAGAACGCATATACGTATCGAAAGAATAAAATAGGATTACTTTTTACTTCAGCAGTTGTCTTGAAAAAAATTCAAAAAGAACCATTCACATAAGATTTATGTTGTGGACCGACCTCTGCTCTCCTATTGTATGTGTTATTGGTCTTATTTGTTATACAAACAATAAGCATTGAAAATTAATATGTTTGTTCAAAAAATCTATAAAAAGGCAAACTCGAAGTATCGCCGATATATTGATATCGGTATTCGTTACATCCCTAAATTAAACTACAGGTGGTGGCACAACTGTAACCGAATTGTGGTAAAAAGTTTATATTCTGGATTTTTCTTGTCTTACTTGGGGGTCACACGATCAAGTTTTGTTTAAAGTTTCAATACACTTACACTTATAAACTAATACATTCATACCTTTAAAATTTGATGCGAACTTGCTTTCTAATTGTATGTTTCAAGTTACAGTGAAGAAAACAGCTGATTTTAATTTAAGTGAGAAAATTTATATCTTATTTTCTTGATGACATCTTAAATATAAATTGCCTAAAAATTGCGTGCAGCGCAAGACACAATTTTTCAATTTTTGTAAATTTTGGCAAGCAGTATATGCAAAAATCTTGAAAGCAAAACTTGAACATATGACTGTAGCGTTAAGCTTTGCCATAGTTGCAATAATTTCGTTTTTCTTTTATCTTATTTTTTCGCCAGGTATTTCATAAATTTTTCATTTATTTTTCGACAAAAATTTAACTAAATTTGTTTTTAGTAATTGAGTCTACTTCTGCTTCAGCAACAGTTTGTATGAAGGTTATATAAATTTTTATTTAGTTTTAAATAAAAATATTTAATAAATCAGGGGTGTGCTGAAAGTCAAAAACGTAAAACGTTAAAAGTCTTTTTTCATTCTGTAATAAAAGAATTTTATGATAAATATTATACAAATATTTCTCTATATAATAAAATTTAATATCAAAAATTATAAAAATAAAAGAACTTCCAAATTTTTGCGTTTAACGCATTACGGCTAGATTCACAATGAAAGCAACATTTTCGCTTGATGTTCACAATGAAGCAACATTTTTTTTAACAAGCACACATATTTTTTCTAATTTTGCACAGAACAATATTAAGTATTTATTATTATTTTTTAAAACAAATTAAAAATTTTCCATACAGGCTTGAAATATATTAAAGAAAAAGTCCGATAAGTGCCTAGCAGTCGCCCCTAAGTGGATGATAAAATGTATGACTGAACTCCATTAGTCTTTCATCCTAAACATTTTTTCAAAACATACTTTCCCTTTATCTCCACCCTTAAGGGGCTTCCATACAAATATGGCGTTTTATGAACTTATTACATTTTATTAACACTTTTAATCTATTGTTTTGTTTGGAACTTTGTTTTCTTAACGTGTAGAAAAAATTAGAAGCATAGCTGCATTTTTTATAAATTTTTAAATAACATAAATTTCGAAACTTTGCTAAAAAATAATTTTATTGCAAAAAAAATTTATGTTTCTTAAACGCATATTAGAAGAAAGTTTAACTTTACTAATTTTAAAATTTTATTATGTAATTTTATTGCGGAGTTTCGGTTATTTTAGTTTATTAAACCGTTTTTGCGAAATAACGGTATATCTCGAAAATTGGATTCAGTGTACCCGAATTATGTTAAACGAAAGGTGTCCTGCTTTCAACAAAAAAAAATGTGTCAAATCAAAAGTGACCAGGAAGGTTTCCAAAATTTGTTCGATTTTTATTTAGCTCAATTTCGATTTTTAGAGCACGGCTAGATATAAAATAAGAGTTTTTTTAAATGCTTAGGAAAATTTTTAAATTTGGAATTATGCATCTACACCAATACCCCGGTTTGCGTCGCTTCGGTTTGCGTCGTTTCGAAGTTGCGTCGTTTTCAAAAAAAATGAAAAAATGCAATTTCCCGTTTATATTTCAGTTTGCGTAGCATGACCTCAAAGTTGCGTCGTTAGTGCTTCGATTTGCGTCGTTAATATGAAAATGTTTATACAAAGCTAAAACAGAAAAGGGGGATTTCCCGCTTAAGGCTAATGCAAATATGTATGTATGTACAGGTTGTCTGCTGGTTGAAAGTTGAACGTCGTTAGTAGTTTCAAATTACATTTGCTGAAGAGAGGTTGAATCTAATTATTTTTTAACAATGAGTCAAAAAAGAAAGCAAATAAGCTTAGAACAAAAACTGGACATTTTGAAACGTTTTAAAATAGGGGAAAAGGCTGTTGATATTGGAAGAGACCTTGGATTAGCACCTTCTACAATTAAATCAATTTGTTCCAGAGACGCTGATAAAATTAAAAAATTCGCTGAAACCGCAACATCCTTACAACATAAACAGGTAACGAAAATGAGAAGACCTTTAATGGAAAAAATGGAGTCACTTCTTAGCATATGGATAGAAGATCAAAATCAGCGAAGAATGCCATTAAGTCAATTGGTAATTCAAAAAAAAGCTTTAACTCTATTTGAAGACCTGAAAGAAAACTATCCGCTATCAACTGTCGAGAGTGCAGAGCAATTTGAAGCAAGTAGAGGTTGGTTTGACCGTTTTAAGACCCGTGCAAATTTGCATAGCGTTGCATTAAAAGGAGAATCTGCTAGTGCAGATACTTTAGCTGCAGAAAAGTTCAAACTTGAGTTAAAAGCAATCATTGAAGAAGGTGGGTATTCTGCACAACAAGTTTTAAACGCTGATGAAACCGGACTTTTTTGGAAGCGTTTGCCAGGAAGAACGTACATTTCTAAATCCGAAAAATCTTCGCCTGGTTATAAAACTAGTAAAGACAGACTTACACTTCTTTTGGGAGGAAATGCAGAGGGAGATTTTAAATTTAAGCCATTTTTAATCTACCACTCTGAAAACCCGAGAGCTTTTAAAAATGTTAAAAAGAGCGAGCTTTCTGTTCACTGGCGTTCAAATAAAAAAGCATGGATGACTGCAACCTTGTTTAGAGATTGGATGGATAATTGTGCTGTTCCCGAACTAAAGGCTTATTGCTCTTCAAAAAATATTGATTTTAAAATGCTGTTGTTACTTGACAATGCACCAGGTCATCCTGTTTTTTCAGACGATTATTCGGAAAATATTAAAGTTATTTTTATGCCTCCAAATACCACATCTGTGATACAACCAATGGACCAAGGTGTTATATCCAACTTCAAGTCATACTATTTGCGACGAACTTTTAATCAACTTCTAAAAGCTACTGACGGAGATAATTTGCCTTCCATGAAAGATTTTTGGAAGAATTACAACATCATGATGGCTATTGAAAATATAAACCTATCTTGGAAAGAAGTAAAAGAATCGTGCATGAACGGAACTTGGCGTCAATTATGGCCAGAATGTATTCTCAAAGATATGGAAGATATTAATGATGTTCCACACGTATGTAAAGAACTTGCAGAATCAGCCAGAAATGCAAATTTTTATGGAATGGAAGAACAAGATATAAATGAAGTCCTTTTACACGACGAAGAGCTTAATAACGAAAGTTTGATAGCAATTCAGAGTAACAATAAGTTGAACGATGAAACACTTCCCTTTGAGGTCGAAGCAGAAGAAAAAAAGCTTACTGCTGCTAAAATTTCTGAAGCGATGCAGTTGATATCGCAAGCAATGGATATTTTTGAAAACAATGATCCAGACGAAGATCGCAGTTTAAAAGTGTCTAGAAATTTAATCGACTCAATCAATTGTTATAAAGAAATTTATTTGGAAAAAAAAGCCGTTACAATCCAACAAACTTTAGATAACTTCATACAAAAATCAGCAAGACTGACAAACCTAACCGAAGAAATGGCAATCGATATAATTGACTCAAGCTCAGAATAGATAAAATTACAAATCGATATAGACTTGCTTTTTTACTATGAATTTTTTATTTTTATTTTAATCTTAATATTTGTATGTTTTTGTTATGTTTTTTTACGTTTTTCTCATGAATTGTTATATTTTTATTTTAATTAAAACAGTTTTCAAAAAAAAAAAAATACATAAAAATTGCATTTTTTATTGTAATATCTAATTTTTCTGCTAAAATTATGAATCTCGGAACCAACTAAATGAAAATCAATACAAATGTATGGAAAATCGTGCTTCGGTTTGCGTCGTTTCGGTTTGCGTCGCGTTTCTCCGGTCCCAATTAACGACGCAAACCGGGGTATTGGTGTATTAGTTTTAATTGCAATTTTAAGAAATACGGCCATGTTCTGGAAATCGAAATTGAGTAAAATTTAAATAGAGTAAATCTAATAAATATTAGTGGAACTCAAAGTATAACCAGTGTTTAAAAATGCTTGACTATTTTTAATGTTTTTGTAATTGCTTAACTTAACTTAAGAAAAAGAACACAGTAAAAGCAAAAAGCAAAAGCAAACGCAGAAAAAGTGAGAGTAAATAATTTATTTATTCTCACCATGTTTATGTTCTCAGCTTAAAAAGCCAGCCAAGCAACCACTTGAAAAAAAAAATTGCTGTTGCTGTAAGTAATAAGTTTTTGTTTATTTTTTTTTTGCTTTGGCTTAACTGTAAATTGATGTGCTTAAATTCAGCGAGTATTAACTTCTTTGCTGTTTTTGACTTCATTGCTGTTGCTTGCTGTTGCAGGCGTTAGTTTCATAGAATATATACATAATTACATAACACAAAATAAACAAATTAGTTTAAAAAAACGTGTAGTTTCATTTACGTATGTATGTACCTATGTATTTATTAAAAAAAAAACGCAAAATACCAAAAAAATTCGAAACAAATTCGTTCATAATATATTAAGTTCCAGCAACAGCAAAGAAGTTAACTTGCTGACTTTAAGCGCATCAAAAGCAAAAAAAAAAACAATCAAAAACTTAATACTTACAGCAACAGAAAATTTGTTTTCTTAAGTGGCTTCTTTGCTGACAGATTTAGCAGAGTACATGCACATAGCGAGTTTAAACAAATTATTTACTCTCTTTGTTTTGCTTTTGCTTTTTTGCTTTTGCTGACTCGTTATCAAAGAGTTAAGTAAACACTTAGACACACAGTTTTTTAATTTGCTGCAAAAAATGTAAAAAAAGCAAAAATGTGCGACTGTTGCTATTTTAAAGCAAGCAATTTAAACACTGAGTATAACGTATATAAAACGGAATATTTTTATGAACCTTAAAGACGGAATCGTTTCAAAAATTTGTTCGATTTAAATTTCACTCGAATTCGATTTCCAGAACATGGCTGATAAAATATTGAAAACTTTCCTCAAACAAACATACTATTTGTCGCAGATTTTATTTTTTCAAGTCATTTGCGATCTTTATACCAAACAGGAATAGACGTCAGGAATACATATCAACATTGTATGGAAGTTTAAGGTAGCGACTGAAAAAAGTGTTTGTTAATGTTTTACAGGAATTGTTATGGTACTGAGTCCATATCGAATAAATTTTTTTTTCAGCACATTTAGCTTATCTTTACAAATTTAAGCAATTAAAATCTCAAAAACAATTTTTAGACATTGACAAACATTTTTAATTTTTAGCATTGTTTCAACAAAAATCTGGCGCATAAGCTCAGACTGCAATTAGAAGGGAATAAAAAGTTGATTTCTGCATGGTCTCACTTTGATCTTAAAAAAATTGTATTTTTTTGAAAAAGTATTGCAAATAATTGCTAGGGTTAATTTGCTATCGAAAAATGGTAAACATAAAACTAATTTCAGATTTTTTTATTTTACTCCACTTCAAATTGCAGCCAAAAACTTTTTTTTATTTCCATCATATCAATTTCTCTAACCATTCACCTAATTTCGTTATCGAAGTCAGAAACCTCCGACCCTCTCTAGAATTAATCGCTTCTTCATAAATTATATTTTCGGTTTTACCTTCTCTAATTTATTCCTGCACACGAACACTACAACAAGCACGAAAAGCCGACTAAAGAAAACACACCGAAATTTGCAAATTTTTATTTTCCAGTTAAAGCAAACGAAAACAGTTTTATGAGATAAGTATACTCTTTTATTTTATTAAAAACAAATTTAATTATTTTTTTCACCAGCTTCAAAATTTGTTTAATAATATTATACCCGGTTTTTATTTTATTTAAAATGCCGAACAAAATAACACGACCGATCCCGTTGACTATTTCTTATTAGACTAAACCCAGAGATGGGAAACGTTAATTACTTTAAGAATAAGTTATAGGGAAATTTTTGTTAAAAAAACGTATCAATTAATAAGTTTATGTTTTTGTAATAAATCATTAATAAAAAAAATTTTCTAAGTGTTTTGTTTAAATATTCGATATTTATAAATTTCTTCACGAATTTTCTATAATAATCTGATGAAGAAGGAAATTTTACATATTGGTAGCACCCAGGGCGAATTCAACTGGGGATGTAACGATACGCCTTTTTGCCGACACGATTCCGATACTCAAAAAGAAATATTGGCGATACCGATACCGATACGAGTATTAAATTTAAATTCAAGGTAAAATTAACGAACCTCAAGTGGAGTAATTTCTTTATAATACAAAGTTAGAGATTATAAATATTTAAACTTTATATTAAAAATATTTTAAAAATAATGACTTTAATTTGAACTCATGCTTAATCCTTAATTTTTTTAAACAAAATAAACAGTGTAAGAGATAATTAATATTTAATATTAAAATTAGATTTAAAAAACAAAAATAGGGCATTTCGGAAATTTCGGAAGCTCTTAATGGCATAGTTCCCCAGTGTGTTTTAAAGGAATTCCATTAATCGTGGGTGGATAATCACAAGTGATTAATGGTTAAATAGGCATCGATGAGCACGACAATGAACTACTCGTAACATAGAGATCCTACTGTTACTGGTAATTGTTCTACCAAGCAATAAATCATCTCTGCCGTTGGCCCGAACAAACCCCTACAACAACAAAAAACATACTAATAGAAATTAAAATCAAATAAGGCAAAGAGATAAATTAATAGAACCTTCTTCTAACTAATGCTAGTTCCTTGTAGCAAGTATCTACTAACCATGAAAAGAAAACGAAAATGCGTTATCCCCTCGCTGTTGTGTTAGGTATAGGGGCGGAAACGTTGAGAAAAATAAAATATAAGAGAATCAAAAACTTTTGGTTATTAATCCTGAAGTTAAACAATTTAATGTAGTTTGGATAAGGAGAATTAATCCTATAGCTAATGGATGTTTTATATTTATAAAAATAATATTAAAATAATATTAATATTAAAAAGACCACCAAAGAATTTAAAGCTATTGCTTCAAACCTTTGGCGTGAAATACCCCCAACGATTTCCCCTGAAGGTCTTCAACCTCATACAGACTATTGACCACAGGTCGGACGATTCTTCATTTTATGAATGGTTTAGGGTCCGCGTAATTCCGGGTTTTACGAAAAAATTTTTCGTAACGATTCCTTTTGTTTTTGTACGCACAGAATTTCCTTTTTTTCAGTTTTCTCTTATTGAATTTATTTTAAGCTTTGTTTTTTTGTATTTGATTTCATAGGGGAAACTATATATAATTTTAGGAAAACTTGACCATCACCAAAACTACTACTTCCAGTCGGCGAGAGCTCTCCCTAACTGGACGCGCACGCGTAAAAAAACAGTCCACGCGGATGGAAAGGACACGAACGTAAGTACCTCCTAACTCGTTATATATAAATTCTTTTCCTGATTTAATTATTTACTAAATATAATTTTTTTCCTTTTCATAAAATAAAAAAAGAAGGAATTGTCTGTCCGTGACAGATAACATAGAAGCAACCCATCACTGTTTTACAAATGTCACGTAATCACGCATACGAATGAAAACTCGAGAGATGTAATGTCGTTGTTTTCTCGATGTCGAATGCTATCATCTCAAATTATGATACAATTCATTAGATGTCGAGTGTCATGATACCGAATAAAGACCTGCACGAGTGTATAATAAAGTATTGTCAAAACAGATACACCAGATATGTATCTGTTACTATTGATATTAATGATAGAATGAGTGTAACTGATATTGTATGGTTTTGCCTTTGTCCACTCACCATATCTTAAAAACCAAAACAGCTGCTCATGGTATTGGATTGAGTATATCATAACCTTTTTTTTTTTGCTCACAAATATCTGTTGTACCATGTATTTTAACAATATCTGTTGTTATCTGTTGTATTTTCAAATATTGTTGGAGAGTTGATGTAAATAACAGAGTTTATAAAAATTTATATACGATCTCAACCAGGGGTGCCAGATGGAATTGGTAAGAAATCTGCATATTCATCAAAAACAAATCGGCAATTTAATTTAAAAAATCGGCATATTAAAAATACCTTTTTAAACAGAATCAAACATATTTTAATGACAAAAAACAATTTACAATTTAATGACAATTTACCATTACCTAATGCTTTTAACATAAAAATAAATACAGATAAACGTTTTATAAATAATATTAGTTAATTAAACATTTATATGAATTTTCCATATTAGAGCCAACGGAGACATCGTATTAAAGTGCTCTTTCAGAATCTATGGTGATCTATAGTTAGGACTAATTTTTCAACGAAAATATAAAAGTTCGGATTAAACAAAAAAAGTAGAGTTTTCTCTCTAAAAAAATAAAATAAAACTTGAGGAGTTTTCAGCCTAAAATAAAACTCACTTGACTGTCAACAAATAAAACTCTTTTAAGGATTTATATTTTTACGTCTTTAATAACCAGTGATGCCATTAGGATACGAAAGATACATTTTTCGTATCTTTTGATGACTTCAGGTACCATGTATAATCCTGATATTTTTCGTATCTTTTGAGTCTGTACGCAAAATGTACAGAAATCAAATTTTAAACTTTCCTACTCTGACAAAGTTTATTAAAGTTATCATTTCGTTATGAATACTAAAAAAACAGTGACAACTAAATACAAAATTAACATGTATTTTGTTGTTAGGTTTTCTAAATTCTTCTGTCGGTTGCTTATTCTTGTGTATGTGTGTTAAGATGAAATTTTAGAAGAAAAATGTATATGAACTTTTTGATATAATCGCCTTAACTCGTATATTAATTTTTATAAAAATGAATTTGTTTTGATAACATCCAAAGATACTTACATATAATAAATTTTAAAGTTTGCTTACTGTATTTTTAAATTTACATACCTAATGCCGTATTCATAAAAAATAAAATAGATTTCAAATGTATTTTAAAACAAAATTTCCATACAAATTTTCCTTAAAATATATTTCAAATCCAGTTATTTTTTATGAATACGGCAGCTAATATTTATGACTTAAATAAATATAAAAATTAATTTATATGATATCATTTTCTTTATAATATTCATTAACTATGTAATAAAAATGTTATGTTAATTAATGTTAAACGTTAAAAATGGATTTTCAAATTTTTTTCAAAATGTATCATTTTAAAATGGACTTTTTTGTTTTTAATTCACAAAATAACTCCGGGACTGAAAATAATAATAATTAAAAATTTTTTTTTTGAAAGGCTATGAGAAAAATTCCTTTATTTCCAGTTGGGAATTTTTAACCATTATCGCTACATATATTTTATTTGAGTTATCGTAGCCAATTAAAGTAAAATTTTTTTTTTTTTTGTTATTGATAACCATTATTTCAACCAAAAAACTTTTCGGCTCAAAATATGTATTGTTAAAAAGCATTTATTTTTCCATTATAAACAAATAATTTATTTTTTGGATTGCAATTATCCATTACAAACAAATAAGAAAGTATAGTCTGCATGCCCGACCCTACGATAATCCACACCACAATATTTAGAGATAACTTTTCAAGAGTGTAGCTTAGGGACCCATGGGCAATTATGGACCACACCATTATTTTATGAAGTTAAGATTCATGTAAAAGCTCTCACCATTGATAATTTGCTTGTTCCTTAGAACAATTAGAACCTTTGTACAAAATTTCAGCAATTTATTTTCAAAACTGCGACCTGAACTTTACGTACAACGTTTACATAGACAGACATTTTTTTGATGTTTTTTTTGTCGCTTATCTTATTACTGTTACGATTCCTGATATAACTGTTATTAAAGAAATTTTTTGATACCAGTTATAACTGCCACCGTTCCTGGTTAATTGTTTTAATGGATATAAAAAGTTTTTGTTTTAATTTTTTTATTATTATACATATCGATGCCTTACTTTCTCAACCTCGTATCTTAAAAAAATACGGTTTGGACTTTTTCATATAAAACGATTGTTTTTTTTGTGTTATATTAAATTTGAAATAATCTTTAGAAAAAATAATTCCTTGCAAAGATTAATTTTTCAGTGGATATCGAAATTTGGTTTTTTTTTCAATTTCAATTTATTTGATTTTTATAATATTTACATTTCACTTAATTTATATACATTTTAAAGGGTTTAAGAGAAGTTTTGCGACGACCTAAATGAAAGTTGAAGAAATTTTAAGTAGAATGTAAACATATTTATTAAGTCCATTAAAATAAAAAAATGCAAGTTTAAAAGAAGTTATGGGCCAAATTTTAATAGTAAATTAAACGCGAATAAATTCGGAAAAGTTTGGTAAAATAGCGAAAATTCGCGAAAATTTTTAGCTTAAGACGATTGCCTCAAAGAACAACAAAACTAGGCAAAATTCCAAAAGTTGGCTAAAATAGCGAAAATTCGCGAAAATTTTTAATATTTAAAACAAGCCATAAAATGAATTAAAACTATATGGAATGTAAAAAATTTGGTAAAAATTGCAAAATTAGCGGAAATTCGCAAAAATTTGCTAACAGCTGCATGATAGCAAAGTCTTATATTTATTAATAATCACTAAAGCTATAAAAAATCAGAAATATTACCGTAAAAAATAGCTCTTATTACAAACCTGGCAAAAATTCGCGAAAAGTTCATAATCGGAAACAAACTCTAAAATTGATTTGAAATCGCTTCGATAACTCGACACAACTTTCTTACAAAATACCAAATTAATGTTGACAATGACTTACATAATAGGGCTGAATTATCTTGAATTAAAATTCGTATCGGTATCGGCGATTTTTCTTCTTGAGCATCGGTATCGTACCGGCAAAAAGGCGTATCGTTACACCCTAATCTAAACAGGTTTTGTCAATGTTTCAAGACACAGCTTAAGAAACAACAGGATTCTTTATCATTCTAAATATTTTTTGAACGTATGTTAGTGCTCTCAAATAAGTAATTACACCTCACTATTTTTAAACGAATTTAAATCGAAAAAATTTTGTACGAATTTGGTTGCTGTGACACAATTGAAAAAATATTTTTAATTAACGTATTAAACTTTATGGGCCTAATTGTGTAAAACACAACGCATCGCCAAAAATTTTATTGAAAGCAAGAACAAATGCAAAAATATTTTCTAATTTTATTGTTGCTTTCTACAGGAATTAATATTGAAATTTAAAATTTCAAACACATCATATTTTGTGGAGTTGAAAATTTAAAATAACAATGGAAAAGTAGAAAGCAACAACAAAATTATAAAATATTTTTAAATTTGGTTTTACTTTCAATGAAACTTTTGTCGTTGCCTTAACCAGTGTTGCCATAACCAAAAAAAAATGTCTAACCAAAATGTAAAAATAAAGTAACCAAATGCAAAATAAAGTATCCAAAATATTTATTTATTAAAAATACTGTTATTTGCAGCTCAGTTTAAATATATTATATATAATTATGTATATAGACACCTAACCTTCTGAATCATTTTTTATAAAATGTTGACAGTATGTTACTGTTGGTCTGGAAGGTCAATAGGCCTTATCATTTTTTGAAGTGTTTAGTGGAAATGGCACCTCCAAAATAAAGCTAACACTAGTTTTCGTCTATTTGCAAAACTATATTAGTTAGAGATTTCAAACTTTAGAAGAATCAACAGACTAGAAATTTATGTTCGATACTAGGTTTCATATTGCTTCGATATTTAAAATTTATAAAAAAAAACAAATAACCCTGAAGAAGCTATCCATTGAGATAGCGAAATATTGGAAAAATAATAAATAATTTTATAAATTTTACCTTGAGCTTGGAAAATTTATTACGAATAACAAATATCAAAAAGTTGGAAGAAATTAAACTTAATGATTTAGTGAATGAAAAAGAGTGTAAATGTTGAATGCATCAATACCATACACAACTATATACATATGTCCAGAAAAGCGGAGCGGGTACTGGTAGTACTAACCCTGCAGACACACGATCAAGTGTTGCTTTCAAGTTTTTTCCACATGCTGCTTGTTAAAATTCACAAAAGTTTAAAGCTGTAGGCTTTACGCCACAAGTAATTTATTTTCAAGATATCACCAAGAATACAACTTATAAAGACAATCGAAAAAGGTGCTTATTAAAATTGTAATGAGCTGTTTTCTTGCACGTAAATTGAAACACTCAACTTAAACGGAAAACAAGTTCGTTTCAATTTTAAAAAGTATGAGTGAGTTAAAAAAAAACTGTTATGGTATTAAAACTAGAAATGCAAAACTGGAACTTCGAACCCCCAAGTAAAACATAAAATTGGCTATTTTTCAAATGAAACAAGTAACCAAACTGGGAAAAAGTACTCAGCACATTGCGAAAAAATAACAAATTTTGTTTAAAAGTAACCAAAACGGCAACGTTGGCCCTAACTATTGAAAACAATAATATGAAAAACATCTGTTTTTTGCCTATTTACTTTTCTATATTTTTTCGAATTTTAATTAACTTTTATTATGACAAAGTCAACAAGACTTATTCTGTACAGGTATACCTTCAAAATAAGTACAAAGAAATATATTTACATATATAGTTTTTTCTTTATTTACCCAAATTTTAATGTTAGTTCGCATATAATAGTTAGCATAATAGTTGAGTTCACGCAAACTTAGTGGTAGTCGTTAAAGTCTTCTTATGTCTTTTTCCTTTATTTAGGGGTTCAGGCTAAACAATTATTTTAAAGCTACCAATCTTTTTCTCTTTGTAATTGCTTACTTGTTAAAAGTTTGGTTTTAAAATTTTAAAACAAGATAGTGTATTAACAAATGACTCGATATGGCATGAACCCCTGCCAAAAATGAACGAAATCGATTGAGTAGGTGTGACACTTTACATATAAAATTAACTGACATAAGATCTGCAAAATCATTTCACAACCAATTTTTGTTTCTTGTATAATCAAAATATTGAAATATTCTTGCATTGTGTGTCTTATATGTAAGAAAATTGTCGTACATTGGACGATATCATTCCAGATTTCTCACCTCGAAGTTCATGTTAACAATGTACGAAATGCTTTAGTAAAGTACTAAATTATTTTTTATAATAAAACGAAAAAATTTGTGTATTATACGAAATATTTTTTGTAAAGTGAACCAAAGTTGTTGTTTTTTCATGAATTATTTTTCTTAAGCTATGTTCACACACGCATGGGAAAAATATGGTTGGGCATGGTAACGGCAACTACACTATGATTATTGTAACAATATATTAATGTCGTACACAAAATATTGTTATTTTTATTTAATATCATCAATATTATAGTTACTGTAAATATGTCAATGTTTATCGCAATTATAAATTTAAGTACGGTTCACTGAAAAGTAATCATTTTTATAGCAACTAAATAATGATAACTTTGAAAACATATTATATTCCCAACATACATTTAATGATATTTAATAGCCATAACATTATAACTTTCTATACATGTACTCATAATATGTTTAATATGCAAACAAAATATCTTTACTCTAATAATATATTGTTATCGCCATTTGTAAAATAATTTTGCATCAGTTGTGTCTTTGTTTTACATGTGCCTATCGAATTATTTGTTATTCAGTGGTTAAACAATTAAAAAAATAGCCGTTAAAAAACCAAGTTTAAAGAAATTAAACATAAAGAAATTGTAGGTACAATAAAAAAATTGTCTGAAAGTGGTGCAAAAACATTGGCCATTGTTTTGTGTTATTTTAGAGAAAAAGAAGGAAAATTCTATAAAATAATTTATAAATAATTGCGATCTACGACAAAAAAAGGTTAAAAATATTATGTTTAAAGTTGCATCATATTATGATGTAAAATATCTGTAACAGTTTAACGTTCAAGTTGCCAGTAAGTAAATAAGCATAAATATATATTAAAAATATTTTTCGGTTTTAGATTTAATCTACATATAATTATGATAAGCATGATAATAATATGCTCAATTCTTAACTTATTATAATTAAAATTATAATAATATGATTACTTGTTAACTTATTATGATTAACATGATAATAATATGATTACATTTAATTATAATAGGATGTAATAAAAACCAATTACGATTTAAAATATTATGATGAAATACTACGAATATATTTGGTCATAATATGATTGAATAATAATCGTAATAAGTTCACTACAATCATAAATCTTATCATAATATGTTGCCCTTACAATCAGTTTACCACAACCATGTTTTTTCTTTGCGTGCACATATTAAATATCCTCCACGTTAACACTAGTCTTATTAAGAAATTGTTTGCTTTTTCGAAACGTTTGCTAGATCAAACAGCATTTACCAGTTTCTTAAGTACATTTCTTTATGGTACAATAATCATCTTACAAATAAAGGAAAGTTACACTGCATTTACACATGAAAGTACTTTCATGAAATTCCTGTATACGTATTATCACCACAAATTCCACAAAAAAATAGTAAAATTTCATGAAAATGTTCATGAAAATCATGGTACAACTACACAAGGTAAACTCGTTGCTACAACAAGTACAACAAGACAAAAACAACAGGCTAAATTGTTTTTGTATTTGAACCAAGCCGTCAAAAAAAAAAAGCAACATTGTGCCTTCAAAATAAAAACACAAATTGAAAAAAAAACAACACGTGCAGTTGGAAATTATAAGTTTTTATTTAAATAATTTAATTGTTAAAAAATGTTGGACGATTTCGAAAACTGTGTTGGAAACTTGTGAAGAAATTATTTATCGCCTAAGGAAATTTATGAAGGTACATAATTACATATTTTAAAACTTATTGGGATTTTTATAACTTTTTTGGATATTTTAAGCTACCAGAAACACAAGAGGAATGGAAGTCTATATCAAATGATTTTTATAAAAAGTGGAATTTCCCAAACTGTTTAGGCGTAGTTGATGGCAAACACATTGGTATAATGAAACCTACCGGTACACAAAATTTTTATTTTAACTATAAAAAATTCTAGTGTTGTACTAACGGCTGTGGCGAACTCCAACTATGAATTAATAGCAGTCGATGTAGACAACAACTGTAAGACAAGAGGCCAGGAAGATTTTCGTCACACCTCATTGGGTGGGAAAATATTTGGAAACGGATTAAATATACCAAATGCTAGCGAAAACTTCGGTACCGAAGAGGGTCTACCATTTGTATTTGTAATTGACTAAATGTATCTTCATTTTCATTCGTTTTTGCTGATGCTTCGTTTGTTACACATACATCTTTAGTTAAAAATAAAAATTAAAATTATATAAAACTAAAACGATGTTTGTATAAATACCAACATTTATGGTAGAGTCTTCCTTATTATTATTTAGTTCTCTATCGGTTGGATACTTTATTTGTGTATTGTGCTAAATCTAAATCATCAATTGTTTTCAGTTCAATATTATCAAAAGGTGAGAATGTGTCATCTTCAAAATCTTTATAATTAAACGGATTCGATAGTTTACTCTCATATGTTGACTTACTTACTGGTGTAAGGGCGCTATTAGTACTAGAACTGCTATTAAAAGACAATACTGTCGGTTGCAATATATTATGAAAGTAACTAATAGTCTCACAAATTTGCGGTGACTTTTCTTTAGATTGTGTTAAAACCTCAGCTTTTTCATCTTCCTCACCCGAGGAAAGATCATCTGTGCTGGGATATGATACGCTATAAAGCAAGTTCTTTTGTCTATCTTTATCTTCCCTTTTACGTTGCTGTTCCCTTCCCAAGATTCGTTCTCGTCTCAGTTCCTTATTGCGTTGACGTATACGTTTCCATTGTGCAATTTTATCACGTGAATCACTTGAAACTGAAATTGTTTCACAAATTTGATTAAAAATCTCAATAATTTTCAATTTAATTAAAATTTTTCAAAAATCAAATGTTTTTCACAATTTTTTTAATTCAACTGAATATGTAAAAAAACATAAACAAGTTTTGACTTTAAGGTTCAAATTGGGGTAAACAGCTGACAAACATCTGGGCCAACGAGTCTACCTTGTGTATATGTACCTTGATGAAAATGAAAATCTCTCTTCTTCTTTTTTTATTATTTTGCTTATTTCAAGTTTCAGAGTTGCCGAGCCAATTATTTACGCCGAACTTCAGGCATTCGTTCAAAATAATATTTATTTTTATTAGTTTTCATTATATTTATAAATTCTAATTAGAATCATTGTGTTCTTAATATTTAGTTGAAAAAATATATTAAAATTCTTTATTTATACGAAAAAGAAAATTCAATTGGCAACACTGCATAGTTATTGTCATTTACTTTCATGAAATCGCTTTCTTGAAATTTTCATTGAAAGCTAGCTGAAAGTTGGACTGAAAGTAGAAAAATGTCAATGTGTTAGTGAAAAAGTGTGACTGTATTGCGACTTTCAAGAAACTACTTTCATGCATGATGAAATAAACAGGTGGCATTACTACGCCAGATGACGATTTTTGCTCTTGCATTGTTTGTCTAGTCTTATGTCAAAGTTTTGTTTATGTTTACAAAAAGTCCACGTTTTGTGCAGTGATTATTGTATTGTATTAAAGTTTTTGATTATTTAAATTAAAATTAAATAAGATAGTAACCATAGTGAAATAAAAATTGGCTAAAAATTAATTTATTTCATTGCGTTCGGTAGCAAAATTTGATTTTAGTTTAATATAATTTTGGACGTATACGGAGACTTATTTTTCATTTTTGTTGTAATGTTGTATTTGTTGCCGTAGCGCTGCCACCTACTTATTCCACCATGCTTTCATGTGTAAATGCCTAGTTAGTCAATAAAAAATGTTAAAAATAAAGCGAAGGTTCCATCAATTTTCCATAGGCGATCAGGACCATTTCTGGAAATAAAGTTGTCACCAAATTGATTTTTCAATAAATCGCATTAAGCGCGTTGTACGACAATATCGATATCGAAAGTTCTCATACAGCCAAAAAACAAAGAGCACCTGATACTTTTATCACTATCAACTAATAGCCCATTTATATTTTACTACGTTAACACGGACAGCAACATTCGTGTTTCGCCCTCCTATTCATGTTTCGCGCCCCAAACATGATTGAAACAACTTGTTTTGCCATACAAATTTCTTAGAAAAAACCATGTAAAGTACTGAACAATATATTTTAAATTTTACTTACATTTTTTTATCTATTTTAAATAAAATCACACAAACAAAAAAAAAAAAACAGAAACCAAAAAATGTCAAAATGAAACAAGAATTACTGAACAGAAATTTTAACACAGTTTGACATTCTCAGCTGTCAAACCATAGTTATCGATATCGAAAGTGTTCATACAGCAATACAATACAATACAGTACAATACAATAATCTTCTTACAAATAAAGTAAAGTTAGTCAATAAAAATTGTTAAAAATAAAGCGAAGGTTCCATCAATTTTCCAGAGGCGATCAGGACCATTTCTGGAAATAAAGTTGATATTGCAATAAATCGCATTAAGCGCGCTGTATGAAAAGTTGCGCTGTCTTGTTGGAACCAAATGTCGTAGATGTTTTGCTGATTAATTTATAATTCACCATAACAGCAGCACCTTGCTCATTTTGAAAGAGCGTGTAAACAGCACCAAACAGTTAATTTTAATGGATGAATTGGTGATTCGTTACCGGCTTGAGGATTGCCTAAATACGGCAATTTTGCATACTGACCAGCATTGTTTGCTGCTCTTTTAAATTTTGTTTGTGCAAAAAATTCCTTAGTTGATGAGCGGTGCGCTTTTTTAAATTGTCGGTGCGTTTTTTAATTTTTGATGGCACCAAAGCAAATTCAACACAACTTTTTGTTTCAATGAGGGAAAAATTAAGCAATGAAGCAAAGAAAGTAATATCAAAACCTGTTTGAAAACTCACAAGAAACTTTGTTGTGAAGATTCGGGCCCGACTGCGTTCTAATTTTGAGATTTTCCAAAAATATTAACTTTTTAAATATAAAAATGTTTTATTCCATTGCAAAAAATATGTCATACCATTAGCAGAACAATTTGAATCCGATGTTGAAATATTGTCTATTATTGAAAAAGGACAGCGAATGATTCACCTCATGCAATGGAACAATGAACAATATTGATTCAAGATTAGAATTTTGGACTGAAGTTAAATGTTATAAAGACACAGTTAATATTAAACCTTTTCATGCATTAGCAAATATCGCGTTTAACATTTTGCCGCTTCCATATTCAGTTGAGCGCATTTTCATTTCAATGAATTTGTTTTTTAGATAGGTAATGATTTAAAGATAGGTAATGTTGTTAATACATTACTTCAATCTAAAAATAGGTTAATACGGGAAAATACATCAGAATTTGAAATTAAAACTGTTTTATGGCCAGATGATAACAACAAGGCTGATGTCAGAGTAGCCGCTTGAAGCTCTAATATAAGATGGCACTAGAAACCACTGCTTTAGGCTAGTTTACACTATCACACATTTCATACGTATTCCATAATACTTTGTGAGATGGAAATCTAATGAGTTTTGTTGTGACTGTCAAAAAATCTAATGTAACATTACAGTTTGTAGTCACACTATCACACATGAACATGCTTTTGTTAAAATGCAACCCTGATCCAATGAAAAGTATTAGCGTTTAGAAATTTTTCAAAAAACGATTAAGTCGAATGGGATGTCAAACTTTTTTCGTAATACTTGTGACACATTGCATTCACACTATCACACTTTGTCATATTACTTGAGTTTTTGACATGTATTAATACAAAGTATAATAGTGTAATCTAGCCTTTATGTATTTCTAATGTATTTGCTTAAACGATAGCAGAGTGAAAGCGAAACTAAATGCGAGCTTGTGCTACAAAGAGCGTTACAGCTGTGATACTAAAGTATCAATTTGATGTTGATACCCTTAATGACCCTTTTTTTTAACTATTTTGTGCCACTTTTTGACACTTTTTGGAAATAGCTCTCACATTTTGTTTTTTTTTGTCAATAATAGTGCTTCAGCTAAAAGTGTTTTCGAAATTAGAATTGCTTAAAAATAAAATTTGGAACAGACTCAGAGTAGAAACTTACAATTCCATGCCTTTTCTCTTAATTTGTTCGAAGCGGAGATGGAAGAATGGAGTTCAAGTTAAGATTTAATAACAAAATATAGAAGGCAAATTCCTAAAAAGTAGTTAGTCTTCGTACAAAGTTTGTGTTATAACATTTTTACGACTTCTAAATTAGATTTTCGATAGTAAAATTCAAATTAAAGTACAATTTTCCTAATAGCAAACATAACTCATATACATACATACATATTTGTTGTATATATTTTTTATATGTTGAATAAATTATGGTGTTTTCTTTTCTACAAACATTTTATTTAAAAATCTGGTGTTCGTTTCTTAAAAATGTTTTTCTCTCCAAAAGGGTAGCATGTTTTATTTTAAGAAATTCCCCCTTACTAGTGGCATAAGGAAATAAACTTTTCGCTCCGTATAAATCGTCAGTAGTCCTGTAAAGTACAGGACATAGTGTCCAGTAAAATGTGTAACCTCGGTTATTCTTAAAACGGCGACGATTGCCTCAAAGAGCCATAAAGCTTCACAAAAATTTAGAAATCCGGAAATGTTTGCAATAATTAGCTAAAAATTTTTTATATTTTAAACAAGCCATAAAAAATAATTGATTAAAATTCCCTCAAATTAAAGGAATGGCAAAAACTCGATAAAAAATGGCTAAATTAGCGGAAATTTCAAAAAATTTGATAACAGCGGTATGATAGCAAAGCCTAATATTTATAAAAAATCTTAAAAGCTTTAAATAATCAGAAAACTTACAGGAAAAAATATCTTTTTTCGCGAACATGACTAAAATTCTAGAACGATTGCCAAATTGGAAACAAACCCTAAAATTTATTTGAAATTGCTAAATCGGTCAGGCGTTAAAAACAGAAAAGGGTATTCCATAAAAAAGTTAAGTTTTTTGAGCACTTCGTACCTTAAATATATATTTTTTGTTTGCTTATAAAACCTTGGTCTTATTATTTTCTTTAAAATGGGAAATACTGCATATAAAAAACTTGACCCTATTTTTTTAATTGAACTACTCTGTTTTGATCCCTTTATCTGGAAAATCCCCTTTTTGTGACCCTTTTCGAAAAATTCCAACGGTAAACCTCGCTACAAAGCAGGTTATATAATGGTTTTTAGCAGGGATGGCATTGAGAATTTCGAGATTGTATCAACAACCATTGAAAATTGTACTTTTTTGGCCTTTATTGTACTAAAAGATTTATTTTAGCTCAAATAATTATTATTATTATCAAATTATTATTTAATAAAAAGAAGACAAAAAGTTATTGTAAATATTATTCGTACTATAATATAACAAAAAACAATTCTGTTTGAGAAGGTTTCTATTACATTACAAAATTTATAATAAATTTTTGGTATATTTAGATCATAACAATTGCAATTTTATGAGTGCAATAAGTCCTTTGTTTTATTAAGCCACAAGGATTTGTGGACTTTAGTCTGTTTGTATCTTTGGTTTTGATAATATTATTATTACATTTGTAAATGTAGAATAATATTTTTGTTATCGAAAATTTTTCAATACATAAAAAATTGTTTTTCTATTGATTACAGTTTCTGGACTAAATCTACTAAGCCATTTCAAAGCTTAATTTTCAAAGCCGAATTATGTTCTTAAAACTTCACAAAACTTGATATAAAAGTTTTGTGCAATTGTTTCAAACTGAATAACTACATTATTTTCAATTGAATTGGTTTCCATATATGTATAGTTCTACATCAGTTCCACAGTACACATTATTCAAAGGTACTTTGCTTCTATTAAAGATTTAACTCAGTTATATTGAATTTTTCTACCACATCCTTTTTCAAAAATTTTTGGTAAAATAGCCATTGGTGTACCATTGTACTTTTACAGTTTTAATAGTACCAAAGAAGTATTGTTGTATCAATTTTGTCATGCCTGTAGCCCGTTTCTGTATTTCTCGCATCGTAAAATTTCCCGCATGAAACAAGTGAATTATAACAAAAACAGTGCAATATGAAACAAAAATTGGTTTTTCTCACATAAGTGTTTCTGTATATTTACTTTGGGAGAATTATCTTTCATTTAAATAATTTTCCAGCATTTATTGGAAGGATGTGAGAAAAAGTGTATCTGTATTAATATTTTGCTAAAAGTTTCTCACAAGAACTGTCAAAATAAGTTACATTTAAAATTGATGCGAGAAAAATAAAATTTTAATAAATGGAGCACAAATTATGTTTGTATGTACACAAGAATGTGTATTATTATTTTTTTTATTTGAAGGGAAAGAATTTTAATGATGAAAATAAATAAAACACAATTGTTAAATTTTTTTATTTTAATTTTTTTAAGCCCTTCATTGCTTTCGTTTTATGCAGGGCTGCCAGATAAATTTTTGAAAAAATCGTTAATTTCCTAAGAAAGAATAAAAAAAAATCGGCTAATTTGTTTAAAAAAATCGGAAAATTTAAAATTAATTTTGACAAATTTTTTTCGATTTTTATTAAAACATAATCAAAAAAATTGGTAAAGTTCATGGGTAAAATACATATTTTATACATACTTAAACTTGAGATCTATTTAAATAAAATTATTTATTTTATTTTTCTCTTTAATCCGATAACAATTTAAAATTTCAGACTGTTTTTTTTCCTGAAAATATCGCTTAAAGGCGTAACAAAATATCATATTGAACTTGCCAAAAAAAAGGCCAAAATTTCCTATAGTGCATTGATTAAAAATGGTGTAATAGTTTAATGTATTGATCACATAAACAAATGTATTAAATAATCTAAGGAAATAAAAATTTAGCAGTTTTCCTTCGAAATTTTAATTTTTCCCATATATTTTTAAGCTGCCATGTTTTTAAAGATATCGTTTTTCTGTGGTGCAAAATATATAATCATACTAACCTAATTAAAGTTATTTTATTTCGAAGACTGAATAATATGTTCACCAGAAAAAATCAGCAAATCGGCACTTTGCCAATTTTGGAACAAAAAATCGTCAAAATGACGATAAATCGTCAAATCTGGCAGCCCTATTTTTATTATATCTATTTCTTTCGTTGACGTTTCGCTTGCATTTGACATTTAATTACTGGAAGTATTCCAGTTAAAACAGAATCTGTGTTGTCTGTTCTCGCAATCAAATACAGAAACACTTTTTTCTTACAAATCGAGAAACGATGGAATTTTTTGTTTCACACTTAATGTGAGAAATTTTGCAATACGAGAAATACAGAAACGAGCTACTGGCTTCTACCACGTTGTATGTCATGGCGTTTTTCTTTTTGTGCATTTCATGGCCCAATTAGTAGGTCTGCGCACAACTACAACAATGCAACAATAGAAAAAACAACACGCGTTTTGTTTGTGTATACAAATGGTAAAAATGTCAAAAAATTGTGATGGGGCCAAATTCCTGGCACAAATTTTACCCCATTTTGCACTTTCCATTGGGTCTTTTGGCACTGAAAATAACGTACCGCATCCACTTTTAAAATATTTTTAAACACTGCACAATAACGCATTTTAATGTTATTATACTTTTTTTATTATTATCGTTATTTAAAATTTTTATTTACAATTTTTTTTTCACAATTATTATAAGAAAAACGAGATATCAAAAAAAAAAAATTAAAAAAAATATAATAAAAAATGTAAACAACTTTTGACATTTTGCCCATTTATGCCTAAAAAAAATATAATAAAAAATGTAAACAACTTTTGACATTTTGCCCATTTATGCCTATGTATTATGATTAAAAACACAACTCTACAAAAAATCAGCAGGCGTTTCGAGCAGACCTACTAATTGGACCATGGTGCATTTAAAAACAGTTCTTGGCATTCCTCCGTCTTCATGAATTTGTGACCATTTGGTAAACTTTTGTGTGTTTAATAAAATAAAAAAAATAATTAAACAAAATAAATGAAATTTGTGTGTTATATAAAAAGTTTTGAATTAATTGAAATCAGTACCTTCTATTTCTTTTTTGTACAAAAGATGTATTGACAGTTAGAATATATCTTTCATACAAAAGCATTATAAAAAACTGAAAAATTAACATAAAGAAAATAAATCGCTTTTCAATATAGCTTTCACTCTGACACCTTCTAGCATTATTGCACAAACTATTATCGCTTCTATCTTCGCTTCGCTTCTAGCGGCTACCCTAATGATGAATATACAAACATTTTATTATTTTTAAATAATTATTAAAAATGTTTAATCTCTTTTTAAAGAGTTTTAAACAGAATTTATAAATGAATTTACAAAAATGTATCATCTTGTACAAATGAATGCAAACACACATACTAAAGGTATGTTCAGATCTAACAAATATTTGACGAAAAAAATCCAAAAGAAGCATGACAAACAAATTGATCAAACTTAAGCTTTATTTTAAACAATTTTTATTGACTTCCTTATCCTTATCCTTAAGAAGATAATTGTATAATATAATTAAAAAACTGTTAAATGATGTTTGACCCAGAAAAGCTTTAGCAAAAGCAAACAATTTTTTAATAAAACTAGTGGTTATGTGAAGGACGTCAAATATTTAATAGGTGTGAGCTAGCTTAAGTATGTATGTACAAATTTGTTTAGTTTTTTTTTAACTTCAGTAAAAGGTGTTACGAAATTATTTTTCTTCTTTATTAAGTGTGTGTGTATGTTACCCAGATCAGTCGTCCTATTTGAGCAGGTTCTCAACCCTCTTCACACTGTAGTCCCGAACAATAAAAAAAAAAATGTAGAATAATTTTCTAAGACAAACAAAATTAACTACAAAGCCAGCAAAATTGTCCGCCGTCTTCCAGATATCTGAGAGAAACGTTGATAAAAAAATCGGAATCGTATACAAAATCTGTCAGATTTCTGGCCCAAAAATGTATGAAGTGGTCAGTAATTTTATAGACTTTTTTGAAAAGTCCCTACGCATCCCAAAAATATTCCCTTTTTTTCCCACGCGCTCAAAAAATTGTCCCTACAAAAATCCCTACAACTTTTAAATAATAATAAATATCTCAATGCAAATCAAACCGTTATTGTTAATATACATATATGTGAACTTTTGACAAAACATCTTAAGTGAAATTTACAAAATTTTCAGGAAAGTGAAAAAACTGTTTAAATGCTTGCTAATTACAATATTTGTATTTAAAGAGTTTTGTATATTCTTAAACAAATTATTATTTAACAAATTTTTTTTCTTAATTTTGGCTTATGTTTATATCTTTATTAAACTTAAGATAATACTAACATTTTACCAAAGTATGATATACGATGGTTTGCCAAATAGGGTTCTGAAAATATATATAACTTAATTTGAGTAGAGTTCGTTTATAAAAAGTATTTTTACTAAGAAAATTTTGATATTTCGATCATATGTACACATGATCATTATCAATTTGTGAAATGTATTATGGAAAATAAAAGCTAATAATTCTTCGGAAACATTTAAATTTTATTTAAAAAAAAGCAAATAAGATTTAAAATTCGTGATAAATTTCACTAAAATGGTCATAAATTGGTATTAAAATAACAAAAAAAAAAAAAAATTATAATTACATATCTATATGTAAATGGCATAGATGAGGATATTTCATTGTTAATTAGAATTATAAAAGATAACATAATTAATGTTTGCTTATATAGAAGACAGACACGTAAACCAATAACACTGTGCTACACTCGAAAAGCACTTCTGAAATGACCTAGTGTGCGTTAAAGGTGTTGGTGAGGATGTTACGAATCCGGGCTTAAAAGTTTAAATGTACCTCCAAATTCCCGAGTTATGGACCAAAGAAATTTTTTTGAGGCTGCTACTTTTAAACATTTATAACTTTTTTATTTATTAACCGATTTTTGAAATTCAAACGGTACTTGTTTAAAATAAGCGATTTGTATTGTATTAACAAAAGAAAAAAAATAGTATTTTTTAAGGAATTTTAATTGTTTTTTTGTTATAATATCTCCTCATAAAAAGTACTATAACTTCCTCATTTCTCAACCGATTTCAACAAATGACGTCTCATTTTACTGTCTTTAATATATTTGTTGTCTTTAAACTAAATTCGGAAAAAAGTCTCGTAGAAATTTTAAAAGTTTAAAAAAAATTAAAAATTTTCCATATAATTGAAAAAATCTATTAATATTTGTGCTAATATTGTATGGGAAGTATGTATATTTAAAAATAACAATTATTTTGCTTTCCAAAACCGTTTGAATTTCGAAAATCGGAAAATAAATAAAAAAGTTATAAATGCTTAAAAGCAGCAGCCTCAAAAAAATTTCTTTGGTCCATAACTCGGGAATTTGGAGGTAGATTGAAACTTCTAAAACCGGTTTTGTAATACACTCATCTTGACCTATAACATACACTAGGTCACTTTGAAAGTGCTTGCAAAAAAGGAAATTTTGTGTAATTATTCGACCATTTCAATTTCATTTAAATCTGAGTCCAACTCAACTTCACACTCCCCTTCTGCTTTTAAATTCTTGAAAAAGTTTTGAAAATTTGAATTTATGAGCGGAAGCATTTCAATCAAATCACGCTTTTTGTTTGCAGAAATGGATATATCAGCATTATAACATTTGGATAATTATAAGATTTGATTTTTTCGTTAGCGTTGGTTGATAATCAGCTCCTTGAAAGTTTCTTCCATTATATGAGATAATTTATATTATAGTATTCCTGTCTTGTCTCTCACATATCGAAGCCAACGAGTGTATTAGTATATTCCTGTCCACAAACCTGCTGTATTAGTAGTTCTCTATACATAGTTATTCTTTAATAATGCTTGAAAATCATAAAAGTCATCCCGTTTCAGTTCATGAACCATATATTTTTTGTTTGTATTGGCTATTAAGTTTGCCCAATAATGTGAATGTTGTACCGTATCGCATTCAAGATGAGTATGACCTACCACAAGGAATTTATGATCGATTGTCTCAATACTTGCGTGATCATGTAGAACTTTCGAAAACATTACACAGATATAAGAATTCCGATTTTGGTCAGGACACGAATCACTATATAAAATTATATGCTTTACCGAAGTTGGTAAATCCATTTATATATACAAGAACCAATATAATTTGCTTTGCGCTTTGCAATAGATTTTTACCATATATAACTTTTGTAAGCAAAATCTGCTTCATTATGATGGTTAGTTAATTGAAACGATATAAGAAATATTTCTTAGAATTTTGTTTCAGACACTGGTGATTCAGTTGATTTATTTTTGTACATTGTACATTGTTGCTAGATTTAGACCACGTGCAAAATATATCTGGCTCGTAAGACGGACACTTTTATACTTCGGAATTTTATTTATATTAAATTTTATTAAATTTTTTTTTTTTTTTTTGTAGAGGGAAGTATTTTTTAATACTATATGGAGAAACCCATAGTTGCATTACTTAACGCCAGTTTACACACAAGTGTTACGTATTACGAAATCTACTGAGTTTTGTTGCGTCTGGCCAAATGTCGTCAAAATCGTCAAATTTACAAACCTAAATCGTCATTATAAAAAACAAGTTAGAGTGCTATATTCGGTTGTGCCGAATCCTTGATACCCTCCACCGACAGGAGTGGGCTCTTTATGATAAATACATATATATTATTAACTAAGCTTCACAAAAACGAACGTCAGCATTAAAATTGGTTGCGGTATAGACCTGAATTAAATTATTGACCGACAATAAGAAAATTTTATGCGTTTCTTGTTAGAACTTTGAACTGGCTTGTGTAAAATATCATGATTCGTAAAAGTTTTCGCCGAACCAAAATAATTTTTAGGAGCGTTATTTGTATTGGACCTATGGTGACCAATCATCCTAAAATTCTGAAGACTGATTTCTGGTATTACAAAAAATAAATTAGAATAATTTCAATACAGCAGTGTAATTAGTTTTAGCATTAACAGTAAATTTCACATATTTGCATGATATTTTTTCTGGCCATATGAATTTAAGTAAAAAATTTCACCGCAATATCTATATCTGTGATGGGTTTAGGTGAATTTAATTATTTTCCCAAAGTGGGATTTATTTGGTTTTAGGCGCAATCAACTGTTTTCCGAGAGTAGGGTTTATATGGGGCCTATGGTAAATTATGGACCAATCATCACGAAATTTGGCAGTGCGACTTCACGTCCTATAAAACTATGACGTACCGAACTTCACTTTGATAGCATTTTTATTACGGTTTTAGGCGTACTAAACGGTTTACGGGAGTAGGGTTTATATGGGGCCTAGCTTAAATTATGGACCACTCTTCACAAAATTTGGCAGTGTGATTTCTCGTCCTATAAAACTGTGACGTACCGAACTTCACATTGATAGCATTATTTATTACGGTTTTAGGCGTACTAAACGGTTTTCCGGGAGTAGGGTTTATATGGGACCTAGTGTAAATTATGGACCGATCTTCAAAAAATTTTACAGTGTGGTTTGTGGTCCTATGAAACTGTGACGTACTAAATTTAAGTATGCTAGCGTTATTTATTGCGGTTTTAGGCGTACTAAACGGTTTTCCGGGAGTAGGGTTTATATGGGACCTAGTGTAAATTATGGACCGATCTTCAAAAAATTTTACAGTGCGGTTTGTGGTCCTATGAAACTGTGACGTACTAAATTTAAGTATGCTAGCGTTATTTATTGCGGTTTTAGGCGTACTAAACGGTTTTCCGGGAGTAGGGTTTATATGGGACCTAGTGTAAATTATGGACCGATCTTCAAAAAATTTTACAGTGTGGTTTGTGGTCCTATGAAACTGTGACGTACTAAATTTAAGTATGCTAGCGTTATTTATTGCGGTTTTAGGCGTACTAAACGGTTTTCCGGGAGTAGGGTTTATATGGGACCTAGTGTAAATTATGGACCGATCTTCAAAAAATTTTACAGTGTGATTTGCGGTATTATAAAACTGTGACGTACCAAATTTAAGTTTGCTAGCGTTATTTATTGCGGTTTTAGGCGTACTTAACTGTTTTCCGCGAGAAGGGTTTATATGGGGCCTATGGTCAATTATGGACCGATCTTCACGAAATTTAACAGTATTTGCAGTCGTATAAAGCGAATTCTTGCAAAATTTTATGTCATTCCGTGCATTATTCCACCATTTTTGTAAGTTTTTGTATCAAAATTATCAATTTTTTTTGGGTAGTGGTTCCACATTTTGATTCATAGTTCTGATCCTACTAAGCCGATGTTGCTGGATCCTATCCAATCCTAAACTGCTTAGGATAACTACAAGCAATTTGAGACCAAGTTTGTTCTTTTCTTTTGCGTTTTTTCGAAAGTGAGCGTGTTTTCAACAGACGGACAGACAGACGGACATGGCTAAATCGAATTAGAATTACTCAAGGCACCAGAATATATATACTTTATGGGGTCGAAGATGAATTATAAAAAAGTTTCACACGGAATGACAAACTTAGTATACCCTCATTCACAAAGTGGTGGTGGAGGGTATAATAATAAGTTTTGAAAATTTATTGTTTTATTTGAGTTTCCGTTTCTAATAAAATTAAAATATAGAGGTTACAATAAATTAAAATTTTGTAAGAAAAAAAACCTCAAGCTTGAAAATTTAATTATACATTAAAATATATTTTTAAAAAAATCCGAAAATAAATATCTCGCTTTCATTAATTATGTATGCTTTAAGTTTACAAAACACAAACCTTATAACGTTTTCTTACCAATATTTTACCAATATATCAATGCTTGATCTAAATGTATGAATTTGCTACATACGGGAAGGCTACATATGTTTTAGAACTTAGATCTAGAGAAGTTTTTAGAAACTAGAATTATTAAAGTAACACATATAAAAAAATTTTCAAAAGTATTGTCATTCATAAAAAAGTGAGAAAATGAACTGCAGCCGAGAGATGTGTTGTCCACATGAAAACACCGCTTAGTTAAAAAAAAAATACAGTCTGTTAAAGCCGCCATTATGAATCTCGTTCAAAAATATATGTAATACTCCTGCAAAACTCTCCATATGGCCTGGCACTTTAATTTTAAAAAACTGATTTAATCGATTTTCTCAAATTTTGGTTTTTTAATTTAGCCGTATTTGCAAGTAGACTACTCAGATATCAAACACCTATTTTAAATCTAATAAAACGGTAACAGGTGAGAAAATTGAACTCCAATAAATAATCATTGCGATAAAATAAAGCGCGTTTTGTATTTTAAGGGCTAAGACATTAAAATCCAATAAATGGAAGTATCTAAGAGGCTAAATTAATATATGAAATTATGTTTAACAAATTATGAAATAATGTTTCTGCAAAATTTGTTATTTGAAAAATCGTCAAATTAAAGGTATGAATCGGCCAATCATCAATAGCCATTTTTGTACCCTAAAATCGTCAAATCTGGCAGCCTTGATAACACATAATAATGCTTTTGTTAAAATGCAAACTTGAGTTTTTGACATGTATTAATACAAAGTATAATAGTGCACACTACACCATTTTTCATTGAAATTGAGAAAATTCCAAATGAAAATGAGAATTTCAATTTGAAATTGAGAAACTTCCAATTGAAATTGAGAATATCAATTTGAAATTGAGAAAATTCCAATTGAAATTGAGAATATCAATTTGAAATTGAGAAAATTCCAATTGAAATTGAGAATATCAATTTGAAATTCAGAAAATTCCAATTGAAATTGAGAATATCAATTTGAAATTGAGAAAATTCCAATTGAAATTGAGAATATAAACTTTAAATTGAGAAATTTTAATTTGAAATTGAGAAAAACCCAAATGAAATTGAGAAATTTTAATTTTAAATTGATAAAACTGAATTATATGATTTTTATTATATTCATGCAACAAACATCAGGATGAAGAAATGAAAATAAATACAAATCGCAGTATTATTGACCACATCTTCCAGATCCAAAGCTGATTGATAAAACGTTGTAGTATGTTGTATGGCTCTACTGCAATCTCCAGTAGACAGTAAGACATGTATACTTAGAAGCCTTAATCACCTCTTCTAAAAAGGCAAACCTTTGCTCTCCTACATTGGGGGGAATTACGTTCGGTACATTCATATTTGTTTTCGGCAAACTTTTTATTTTTGACCAAATAATTTCAATGGGGTTAAGCATCGGTCAATAGGGGCTCAAACGGAGGAGTGTAGCTGGTGAGTATTGTGAAAACAAAGATGAATCTACCAAACGTTTTAATTTTTTCCAACATTATGTTTGTTATGTACGTTCGTTGTATGAATATTAAAAAAAATATATAATTTAATTTTATAAATTAAAATTTCTCAATTTCATTTGGAATTTTCTCAATTTCAAATTGATATTCTCAATTTCAATTGGAATTTTCTCAATTTCAAATTGATATTCTCAATTTCAATTGGAATTTTCTCAATTTCAAATTGATATTCTCAATTTTAATTGGAATTTTCTCAATATCAAATTGATATTCTCAATTTCAATTGGAATTTTCTCAATTTCAAATTGAAATTCTCATTTTCATTTGGAATTTTCTTAATTTCATCTGGAATTTTCTCATTTTCAATGAAAAATGGTGTAGTCTAAAGTACGACTAGATTCATAGTAGATTTCGGAAAAATCTAGTCACGATGTAGATTTTGTTTTGTATGGGAAATCTAGTCAAAAAAATTGATTCACTAAGTGCAGAAAGGGAACAACCGACATTTCATTCAGGTACCTTACTCGAGTATTGCTAAAAAACCAGTGTAAAAAGTGGCATCTTCAACAACTTCAAATTAAAGTCAGTTCTCCCCTTTTCAAGCTAAGAACATAAAACTTGCATTTTTTTATTTGAAATAACTACACTGTTTTAATTTATTATCTCAAAATGAACGTTTTGAAGTAGTTCCCTTTCTGTACTTAGCGATTCAATTAGATTTTGCGCGAAATCTAGTAAGTACTAGATTTTGTTATAGTTCAAACGGGCTAATGTAAAATTTATAAATATAATCAGGTATGTCACAGAATTTGTACGAAAGTGAAAATTTTCACATTTTTCAATTCGTATAGTTTTTGGTTTGCTTCTTTAGCTTTCGTACGTTTTTATAAATCCAAAAAAAAATCAAAACATTGTTTTCTTTTTGTTATTAAATATGATATCGGTTTCTTTAAAAACATCAAAATAGGAATGATTGTGGGTACTTCGAAAATAAATTAAAACACTTGTTAAAAACTAAATTTTATCCTTGAAACATTGCTAAATATCAAAATAGATCAATATACCCGGTGCTACAATAATTGCAGCAATGATAGAAAACAGAAAAGAACAAAAAAATAAGTCAATGCTTTTTTTATTTTTTTTTGTTTATTTTCACATTTTTTCTTGTTAAGTTTGTAAACTGTAAGAAATATAACAAATTTGTTATCTAAACAAGTTTTGTCACAACCTTAAAAAACAACAAGATTCTCTATCATTTGACCTATTTCTAGAACGTTTCTTTTATATTAGTGCCCTCAAATTAGTAATTACACCTCACTATTTTGAAACGCATTTAAAACGAATTTTTTTTTGCGTTTTACGTTTTCTTGGGAAGGTAAAAATATTTTCATTTTCACATTCGTAAGAATTTGGTTTCTATGACCCACCTGAATAAACATTTCTAATTTACGTTTTAAACTTTTATGTTTTATAATTTTGTTGTTGCTTTCTAGGGGAATTCATATTCATGGTACAACTACACAAGGTAAACTCGTTGCTACAACAAGTACAACAAGACAAAAACAACAGGCGAAATTGTTTTTGTATTTGAACCAAGCCATCAAAAAAAAAGCAACACTGTGCCTTCAAAATAAAAACACAAATTGAAAAAAAAAACAACACGTGCAGTTAAAAATAATAAGAGCTGAAACAATTTGTCAAGCATAAAAATAAAGTGTGATTGCATAAAAATAAAATGGTTAAAGAAATGAAACGTAAAGAAATTCAGGAAAAAATTAAAAATGGTCACTGGCAACGATGAATTAGGCTTTAAAGATGACGACTTGGAAGAAGATTTTGATTCAGATGCTCATGACCGTAGAATGCAGGAGCTTTTTAATGACGAATACTATAAGGTGGATGAGGGTGAGGAAAAGCCTGAATGTCCCTCAGATATAGATGAGTTAAAAGTAGAAGATTGGAATAACTATGATCCACAACAAGAAGAAGAATTTTATGATGATGTTTATAATGAACCTCATTGCGATGATGAAGATTTTAATATGGACTGTGACTATGATCCGGCTAAAGCAAAAGAAGATTTACAAAAAGAACTTATTGCAAATACTTAAAAAAGAAGGGGTGGTCGCAAGGGCATACGTGATCGCTTTATGGAAATTATTAAATCTGAAAAATCTGTGTTTGATCCTGAAGATGAAAAAACTTATGGAGAAAATATTGACGAACAATATAAACTTGATTGTGAGGATATAATTGGTGATACGCCGTGTCGTTTTAAGTATGTAGAAACAAATCCAAACGATTTTGGTTTAACTATAGAAGAGGTGACTACTTTGAAAAATAACTGTGAACAAAAATTATGCTAATTAATTTTATTTTTAGATACAGTTGGCTAAAAATAAAGAACTTAATCAATGGGCTAGTCTTAAAAAAGCCATTCAAATTCGCCAAGAACAATTGGAGGAAAAAGATCAGAGATTATATAAACTTAAAGCTAAGAATGAAGAACTAAAACGTAAAATTTTTAAAAGTTTATTAATTATTATAATTTTATCAAATAGTTTGAACTATGTAATATCCTTTCTTAAAGATTTGATCATGAAAATGAAGATTTAGAGGCAGATAATCCTGTTGGTAATCAAGAAAGCGAAACGATAACTGAAAATCCTGCAGGAAGCGCTGCGCCAGGAGAATCTAAAAAACCAAAGAAAAGGAGAAAACGTAAAGCTCAGAATGCCCAAAAAACCTTGCAAGCTAATGAAATGGGAGAAATTCAACCAAAAGAAAATAATAAAGTAGAAAATGAGGAAAGTGTTGGACAACATGTTGCCAAGAAAGCAAAAACAGAAACAGCAAATGAAAAATGTAAAAGTAATATTTCGGCTGATACAAATGAGAATATGAATAAAAAGAAAAAGAAGAAGAAAAATAAAAATAAAAATTGTTTTTATATTTTAGTTATCACTTCAATCACTTAAATTTTTTCACAAATTTGATGAAAAATCACAATAATTTTCAATTTAATTACAATTTTTCAAAAATCAAATGTTTTTCACAATTTTTTTAATTCAACTGAATATGTAAAAAAACATAAACAACTTTTGACTTAAAGGTTCAAATTCGGGTAAACAGCTGACAAACATCTGGGCCAACGAGTCTACCTTGTGTATATGTACCTTGTTCATATTGTTTTTTAAAATTTTCAACGCCACATTTTCGTGTAGAAAGCCATAACAAAATTATAAAATATTTTTGAATTTGTTTTTACTTTCAATGAAATTTTTGAATTTGCGTTGCGTTTTACACAACTAGGCCCTAACTATTGAAAACAATAATATGAAAGAGATCTGTTTTTTTGCATATTTACTTTTCTGTTTTTTTTTTAAATTTTAATTAAAAATTTTTATAACGAAGTCACAAGACTTAATCTGTACAGAAGACGTTCAAAATAAGTACAAAGAAAATTATTTACCCAAATTGTTATTTTAGGAATAGATACATATGTGCGCATATAATAGTTAGCATAATAGTTGAGTTCACGCAAACTTAGTGATAGTTAAAATCTTCTTATATGTTTTTTATTTATTTATGTTTTCAAGCTAAACAAGATAGTGTATTTAAAAATTTATCCATATAAAAAAAAAAAAAATAAAAACAAAAAAAATGGCGATTAAAATGTGAATACAACTTATGTATATATTTCATAATCTGAATATCTATATAAAGGTGAGCAAAATTAAGAGTTACGATCAGTTTTTTTAAATTAGTTAAACTATTGTGTGCTGTTATTTAAAGTGTTTAGTGGTATAAAAAATAAATTAAAATTCCTTAGACTTGATAAAAGGCGAGTATTGTTTACAATAATATAAGCATTTCCGAAAACTCCTGTGTAGAAAGGATTCTCTCTGTTTGTTAGGATGCCTAAAAGGAATCCTCCTTTTCCAGGAAACACGCATATGACTAGCTCGTCCATCGATTAAAATCTAACAATATTGGTCTCGAATCTAAAATTGCGGTTGGATTGCGGAAAGTCCTTCGCAGATCTTATCTTTTCTTCATACGCTCTGATATAAGATTTACAGGCTTTCCAATCCGAGCCTTTTCAATAAGTTCGCCATAGTAAAAAGTCGCGGCTTTTAAATGGCACAAGATGATTCTCTAGAAATACTAAATACCATAGTGATCCTTTCATCCTTTTAGTCAATATCAATATTATTTTAAATGAGAGTTCTATTCACCCCTGTAATCCTAGTTTTATAGAAGGACCAGTCCTTGCGCCTAAGACTTCATTTTCCCATATACTGGTCACATTGGTACAAATATACACATTCATATATACGTTAATGAACATTGTTAAGCCTATTCTTTAAAAATGTTTTACATTGAGAATACTCCATTTAAAAATTGCACATTATGGCTATGAGAGATTCCAAGGTTTCCAATTAAATTTTTGATGTTTTTAAGACCATATATTTTTTGATATTGAAGAAATTCTTTCTGTTGGCGCATTAGAAGCAGGCAGAGCAAATAATAAATCTACATTGATAGAAAAGGCATCATAACGCTGATGTATTTTGACACCAGTACTATGGCAAGTGTCTTCGTTTTTGACCCTATGAAACTTTTCAGCAATGTGATTTCAGCCTTAACATCACTTGGCCAAATTGTCATCAGGGTCAAAAATTTCAATTATGTCATCAATGAGATGACACTTTGGATTCACAGAAATGACGAATCGAAGTCGGTTTAAAAAAACATGTCATCAGTGCGATGACTCAGTAACATCGGAGAAAGGACTCATTAGGCTCAATTTAATGACAATTTGTCATTGGAATTGACTAAAGTCAAATTGAGAGGATATCATTATTTACTTCCCTGGTTCATATGTTTTTTTCGCTTTTGTTGTATTCCGCCCATTATTTGCATAAGAACTCTCAGTTTTAAGACACCAGCAGCATGTCCTTTATGGTTTTCGTAATCATTCTACTTTGAAAATGTAATGTATTTATCTAAATAATATAAAATAAGAATATATGAATTTTTTCCTTCTTATTTTACGTTTTAAACATGAAAATAATGTAAATAGTACGCAAAATGTGGCATCGAGTTGATATCATTGTAGTTATAGCATATATGACTTATAAAATATGACAAAATTTTAGGATGACGTTCGTCATTGCCATTTTTAATAACATTTATGTCACAATTCTGATGTTGGGGCATCATCAATATGAACCCGCATTTTTCCATGAGTTTTCTAACATTAATATGTTTTTATAAGAAATATCTTCGTTTTCCAAATATACAGGGTGGTTTAAAATGATCGAAGGGGTTGGTGTTAATTATAACTTTTTATTTAAGACATAATTAATAATTTTTTTTTTTAAATACAATATATTAATGGGGAATATTTCAAATTTAATTATGAAAAAATTATATGTCGCATGTGGTGGCCATTTTTTACTTCGCACATACGTGGTCTTTTTTAATATATTTTTTATAACTATTGATCAAAACTTCGAGTGTAATTATTTTCGTCTTTTGAGAATAAAATGTCTCGTCTTTTGTGAATAAAATTAAAAGCTGTAGAGATATTTTAATCATACATATATGGCTTGTTTTATTTCCAACTTCTTTTGTTATATGTCTATAAAAAATTAGAAACATAACTGCATTTTCCATGATTTTTTAAAAAACAAAAATTTCGAAAGTTTGCTAAAAAAAAAATAATAATAATTTGCTAAAAAAAATAATATTATTTTTCTAAAGCTACTGCGCATATTAGAATTAGGTTTTATAGTTTGTTCCATAAACTAAACCATTTTTGAGTTTCCCGAATATTTATTGTGCAATCTCCTCCATTTTCGAAATAACTTGTCTCAAAAAAGTGTCAAATTCTAGCACAGTGTAATTAAAGATGTTATAAGGAATTCAAACCCATCCGGTCATTTTGGGCCACCCTGTATAATCATTTCAACCCACTTTTTATCAGGACTTACTTCGGATTTTTTATTAATGAATGCCAAGATGAAACTCTATTAAGATTTTAAAAGTATCCAAGCAAATCCCTAAATTTCTCTAAAAGTCTCATCCCACTGATGCAAGTAATTAATACAAGTTCTGTAAAAATTTTTAAATTTTTCTTTTAAAATATTAAAATTTGCACGTCTATTTCCCTTTTAAAAGCTTCGATACTTTCTTTGAAGATCATTGTAAAAGGTACATTTTATTCTTGGGGCATTTCTAGACTTCATTTGTAAAAAACAATTTATTAAAATACTTTATGGACCTCTGCGTAAATTTTTCGACAATAACTAAAAAACGAAATTGATTACTTTTAAAATATTGAATTATTTTTATAATTAAAATCATAAATGTATTATTTTTAAGTACACGGATTGTGAAAAGCCACATACGCATGTGGTTCTAACGTAATTTTGACGACATTATAAAGCCACAATGGCCATTGTGTGTTGTGTGATAACGTCTAAATTATGTCCGAACCACATATGCATGTGGATTTTCACATTCTTGTTGATATTCGCAAATATGACTACGAATATCTGCGCCAATATTCGCCGAATATGAATTCGAATATCTCATCTGAACTTTAGAGCAACTCGATATTTAAGAATTAATTGATAACAATAAATTGTAAAACACTTAATGCATTTTACATTCTTATTACATCTCGATTGTTAAATTTGGAAACATTATTATTATTTTTATTATTATTGTTATGTAAGAGCTAACAGAAACGCGCCCCAAAGGATCTTTTGTGCTACCCAAGTGTTCATTGAAGTAGACTAAGGCTGCACGCAAAGCCAATTAATTATTCCACTCTGTAAAATATTGTATACGTCACCTGAAGTCATTAAGATAACTACAAGGAACTTTATTCTGCATGCATTCTTATACACTTTAAGATTACGTTTTTCTCATTCAATGTTGTTTAGTTTGGGAGAAGAAATTTTCGCTGATGCTGCTGTCGGTGGTTTTTTCAAATTTAATTTACGTTTTTCCTTTAATTTTTCTTAACTTTTTTTCCAGAATGCTTAATAAAAAATATCAACCTGTTGAGCTTCCTAACTTTTGTTATTATATAATAACACTGTGCAACATCTTTGAAGTCATATAGGGCAAACTCGTTCTCGTGTAGAACTTCTTGAAGTATTTATCGAATCATACCAAACCACATGATACTGATAAATAAATTTTGTATTGCCTTTTGATTCACTTTTCATAAATTTCCTGTCTTATAGTGTATTAATAAATTATGAATTTTATTATAAGGAATTTTTTTCTAAAGATAGCTCAACTGAATTTTCCATAGTTTGGCAACTATGGGACAAAAATGGTGAAAAAAGATATAAAAAAAAAAAAATTTTTTCAACATTTTAGCCATTCGGAGGCCAAAGGCTTAGATTTGTCAGGTTAGTTTGTTTAACAATTGTTTTCTTCTCCAATTTTGACGAACACAGGAAACAAAATACACTTGAGACCTTAAAATCCGAACAGCAAGTAAACTACCAAAACCTAAATGGCATTTTGTTTGTTTCGATAAGAACTTCGAGAAATTTTACACGAGAAAGAGTTTGCATTTTATGTGCTGCACTGTGTAAGCAGAACATTAATATCACTCCGATGCGTTTCAGTTATATTTTCCAATTTAGTGTTTAATCCTCTGCAGCGAATGCATTTCCAATTTGTGTAGTGGGCAGGGTAGTCAGATTTTAAATTCGGAAAAACAGTACATTGAATACATAAAAACAGTACAATTAAGAAAAAACAGTACATTTTTTTGGACGAGCACATAACTATTTATTTAAATTAATAAATATTTTAGACTTTTGATTCGATATGCAACAAGAATTACATAAAGAAATACACTTAAAAGTATAACGTCAAAGGAAAGATTTACATCTTATGGCATTTCATATACAAAACGACACCATTTGCGTTTATAAAGCAAGCATCGCAAATGGAGCATTTGAGCATAGTTTTATTTTCCAATGTTAAATGTTTAAATATTTTGATTTATATGTTTCTTTGAACTTGTTATAAAATTTTTGCAAAAATAAACGTTCCGTTTTTTTCAAAATTTGATGACAAGAAAACAATAACAATCCTGTAAGAGATATAGAGATAAAAACCAGGGCTGTGGAGTCGTCAAAAAATAGTTCTAACTCCGACTGTAACCGCTGAAATTTTTTAAGTCCGACTGCAACTCCGACCCCTACTCTAACATTGTTGCTTAATATATATGAGACTACTCCTTATTTTACTTTAAACTCTTTTTTTTAATGCAGTGCCTTTTAAATGGTTAAATATAGTTAGAAAATTATTGTATAAAAACTTTGAATCGATATTTTAAATATAGGATCGCCAATTCCAAACAATTTTTATTTTGGAAAATTTTAGAAAATTGTTTTAAACTTGTTATGCCGAAAAAAATTGGAGTGGGAATCGCGAGTTTTTGTGGGTCCTTCGACTCCGACTCCGGTGCAAAATCCTCCACTCCGACTCCACAGCCCTGATAAAAACCTAACACTTCAGACCGTGATTTAAAAATCACTCCACATCCACTAGTGGTAAATGAGGGTATACTAAGTTTGTCATTCCGTGTGAAACTTTTTTATTATACATCTTTATGGCACCCTGAGTAATTCTAAGTCGATTTAGCGACGTCCGTCTGTCTGTCCGTCTGTTGAAAATACGATCACTTTCGAACAACGCAACAGAAAAAAACAAACGTGGTAAGCAGCTTGGGATGGATATCCAGCAAAATTGCTTCAGCAGCAGGATCAGAACCATGAATCCAAAAGTGGAAAAAATTTATATTTTTGTTACAAAAACTAGCATAAATAGTGGAAAAATGCATGGAATGATATTAAATTTGGCACATATTCGTTTTATACGACTGAAAATCATACTGTTAAATTTCGTGAAGATCGGTCCATAATTGATCATAGGCCCATATAAACCCTACTCGCGGAAAACAGTTTAGTACGCCTAAGACCGTAATAAATAATTCTATAATAATAAAGTTTGGTACGTCACAGTTTTATAAGACTGGAAATCGCACTGTCAATTTCATGAAAATCAGTCCATAATTTTCCCTGGCCTCATGTAAGCCCTACTCGCGGAAAACAGTTTAGTACGCCTAAAACCGTAATAAATAATTTTATAATAATAAAATTTGATACGGTATCCCGAAAATCCTGGGATTAAAAATTAGAAAAACCGAGATTCGGGGTTTGCCTAATACCGAAAATCCCGGGATCGGGATTTTCCAATTGGAAGCGCTTATACATATGTATGTATGTACTTTAGTATGTAAAATGTACAAACAGTATGTCTACAAAATTAAAAAAAAAATTATAAACTAGCGCTTATTCAGTATATTACAGGTGAATATTTGTAAATTCCAATATGGGGGGATATCTTAAATAATTTTATCGATTTCGCTTATTTCGTTTTACCGAACGTTCTTTGTATATACTTAATATAAATAAATACTTCTTCTATATCTTAAATTTTAGCAAAGTTGAGTTGAGTCAAAAAATTTAGTTTTTTGTAATGTTAAATGGATAGATAATTGAGTAGTACACTTGCAAACACCGTTAAGTTAAAAAAAATTTAAAATTCGGTAAAAGCCGCCATTTTAATTTATTTTTAAAGTTCTTTTCTGAGCCATTATCAATCTCGTTTACAATTCGTTAAGTAACGCGTAATTTCCGGTTAAATATTCAATACACCTGCAAAACAGTCTATTTTTCTTTCCAGCAGCGTTGCCAAATGTGCAGATTTATCTGCATTTTTCAGTTCTTCTAAGCATTACGCAGGTTTGAAGTTTTTTGTTTAAAAAATTATTTTTTTTAAAAAATTGTGCAGATTTTGCAGTTCTTATATGAAATTTTTTTTTAACTTCTGAAGCCATCATTTTACCTAATTGATTCATCACACACTAGACTATTTTTAAGCCGCACAATTTTTATTCTTTCCGTCACACACGGGATATTTCATCTGGCTTAAAATGTATACGTGTACAGAGCTTTGTATGTATTGGTGTTTTTTGCATTTATTTGTTTACGAAAATGTGCATGTATTGGTTTTATGCTGCTTGTGCGGGTTTGAAGCCGGTTGAAACTTTACGCCAACGAAAAACTATTCTCTTTATCTCGCTTGCTCACAAGCAGTCATTTTGTGCTGGCATAATTGTTCTAGTGTGTGAAGGGCCATTTAGTTAATAACGAGTTTACTCATACTTTTTTAATACGACAGTGTAATAATCACATACTTTTTTTGCATCACTAATCGCAAAGCAAAGGGGATTCACACATATTAAAGTTTAAGAATGTTTTTCTTTAGGCAGTTTGCTAGTCTAGTTGAAACATATGTAAATTTCTGTGGATTTTACATTTATTTTGTAGATGAAATGATGTTTATTGTATGTGTATTTGATTTTTATTACAAAGTAAATTTGCTTTTATTTACATCGCTTAAGCAGAAACCGAAAACGGAAATTTAGTGGTTACAACAAGTCGTGGGAATAGGGTTGCCAGTTTTGAAATTAGAGAAATCAGTACATAAGTGAAAAAAAATCAGTACAATTGCATAAAAAACAGTACATATACTTTTTTAATATAAAATTGAATATTAATAACATAAAACGCTTTAATCTTTATAAAACAAAACTTGAACTCATTCTATAATTTGAACCGAGACAAAATTTAATTAATAAAACGGATTTTTTCAAAACAATAATTAAATTCCGTATATATTTATAGCGGGAATACAAAGTCTATAAAAAATCTAAAACACACCAGGTTGTTAAAAATTCGATTCTTAATTTCTTGTTAGCTACTTGGTTTAATATTTTCCAAAGAAACATTAATTTTATTAAAAGCAAAAGCAGTTCATTATGTCTGTATCTTGGTACTAAAATTTCCAATGTCAATATTTTGCTGTTTTGAGTTATTTGTTGCATTAGAAGTTTTCTTAAGCTACGGTCACACCTAGCAAATATTTGACGAAAAAAACGTGACCAACATGTGAACTAAAATTTTATTTCCTTTATTCAATTATATCTTTTGAATATAGGTCAACATAAAATTAAATAAAAGCTATATAAAAGTATTATAAAAGCTATATCTACCAGCATAATTAATTTCATTTGAATTTTCTTATTTTGTGGAAACATCTATAGACGTATATATAACGAATGGTTGGCATGAAGTTAGCACACAGTGTATTTATAATTCACTCACCAAACTCTGGCTAACGATTTGCCAAACTCTTGCTAACGAGCTGCCAAACGTTTGCCAACTTGTGAAAAACAGCTGTGTATTGTCAAACAATTTTTATAAACAAAAGAAAAATCGTAAAATTTTGTGCGCGAATTAAATTTAGTTTTAAAAACTTTTTAAAATTTTTTACATGTGAGATTGTTAACAAAAGTGAAATTTGTTACAATAAGCTTCTGTGTGCGAAAAACATACACATCAGAGCTGATTTTCAAACAAATAGTTGACTAACACTTTTCAGAGTTGATATTCAAATTATTTTTGACAGCTAAAAATTCGTTTTAAATAAACTCTTTGCCAACTATCTGCTAAGTCTAAACGGCCTGCTAGTTAGCAGATCGTTGTGTGTAATGTATTAGCAGTGGCTAAATTTTGGTTATATAATGTCTAATTTAACCGAAAACAGCTTCAAAAGGGTTTTGCTAGCCAATTTCACTAAGAACTCTTCTATACAAAACTAAAATTTAAATTTTTTCAAAAATGGATCATTTGACATTGGCCTTTTTAGCACCAAGCTACAGACATAAGGACAACAATGTTAAAAAATAAATTAAACACTTGAAATAACGAAGCTTGTTATGTATTTATCTTTAAAATAATTTAAAAAACTATTTAAAAGTGATTTACAACTAATTACTCGTATTATAAATAATTGCAATTATTGCAAAAGGCACAATCGTTTATCAGACGATCTTATACTATAGATTTTTATAAATAATATATTTACATATGTATGGACATACATATTTAAGCATAATATACTACAGTTACAATGTTACAAGTTATAAATATTTATGGCCTTTCTGTACATTGTCCATAATTTCTTTTCTGTCTGTAGTCTTCAAGAAATTATAAAACTCATTACAACTATAGCCAAAGTTTGTCTTTATCTACAACTCACTTTCTAGGTTTTATATTAGGAGCCTGGTTCTCTCTTTTCTTCACTTTAAAAACTAAAGACTCGTTCTGTAAAAGCGTTTGAATGTGGAATGGAAGAATTAAAATTACACATTTCCTGAAATTCGTAAGCACACCATCATTTATAAACTCTTTCCATTCTTCTTTTACTGTCTTTTTTTCGTACTGACTCGGCAAAAATCTTCAATGTTAATAACTCATCGATAAGAGCATCTATATTAATATTTGTATAGCAAACAATTTGACAATATGACAAACTATATACTGAACAATATTAATATACAATAACAGTACAAAAACAGTACATTAATGAAAAAATCAGTACATTTGCGTACTGATTTGCTTGTAATGCATAAATCAGTACTTTAAACAAAAAACAGTACATGTAAAGATAAAACAGTACGAATGGCAACCCTACGTGGGAGGAGCAGCCAATGTTAAAATCTTCGATAAGGAGGAGCGATAACAATTTGGCCTACTGTAAAGGTTGTTGCTGTGAACTAAAATCATTACCTGGCGTGTCAGATTTTAGGGCTCATGCTTTGACATAAAGCATGTAGCAAAATTAACAGCTATACAAATTCAAAAAAGTTTTAATATTTCAATTAGTGACGTAACCAAGTGTAGTGATTTAGCAGAGTTCTGTGCCGAACATAATGTTCCATTTTCAGCAACGGATCATTTGGTTCCTTTACTCCATCGCAAAGAGAAGATCATGGAAGAATTTCTGCGAGTCAATCGAAAATACCAAGGAATCTGCCAGACTTAGTAGAGCTCTGGACAAGGTCCACTCGAACCCAACGTATGTCAAGAGAGCGGATGATACCTGGTCGGAATCGTCGTCGGAAACACTTGACATTTTACTTGGCACTCACTTCCCTGGCTGTTTGGACAGCCAGGGAAGTAGTCATGAGACTGCAGGGGACTTCCGTCCAATCAGTTTATCATCTTTGCTGCTCAAAACTCTCGAAAGACTTCTGGATTCACATATAAGGCATCGACTGGAGGGTACATCACGACTCTCATGCAGTCAACATGCCTACCTTAAGGGTCGGTCTACGGAGACGACGCTACACGAAGTAGTAAGGACTATAGAGCGATCACTGGAATATAAAGCAATTCACCATGGCCGCCTTCCTGGACATTGAGGGCGCCTTTTACAACTTCACGATCACTGCGATCGAACAGGCTCTAACTGATTTGGATTACAACAGGAGTACATCATTAGATGGTTAGTGAACACGTTGAAGACAAGGACCGTTATATCATATCTTGGTAACAGCGTGAGGTCAAAGAATGTTAGAAGGGGTACACCCCAAGGTAGGGTGATCTCTCCTCTACTCTGGCTCATTGTTGTTAACTCGATTCTTACTAGCCTGGAAAATAGGGGCATCAAGACGGTTGCCTACTCGGATGACGTGGTGTTATTGGTATGCGGGCTAGGAGTGAACCCGAATAAAACGGAACTGGTACTGATCAACAGAAGGACGAAAATACCGATTTTCAGGCTACCACGACTGGGGGGTTACGAACTTCCCCTGTCGGATCACGCGAAATTTTTTTTTTTATTCCTACGCTAATCCCGCGAAGCTTTTCGCTTGTCTGCAGGAGACCAGAGTCTGTGGCGGGAATCGAACCCGCAACCTCGGCACTCATAGACTAGCTCACTACCAGCTAGCCTACCGGGGCACCCAAATCTGAAATTATCTGAGAATTATCCTGGACTCAAAATTATCATGGACATTAAATACTCAACACAGGGTCTGGAAGGCTACGGTGGCTTATTATGCCTGCCGTAGAATGTTTGGCGCCAAGTGGGGCCTTAATCCTAGACTGGTCAAATGGTTATACGCGGCAATAGTACGGCCTATTCTTACATATGGATCTCTGGTATGGTGGACAGCGACGGGCAGGAAATACGTCGTGGACCAGCTGGGCAGAGTAAAAAGATCAGCCTGTATTGGAATAGCAGGCGCATTACGCACTTGTCCTTCAGAGGCTCTGAATACTATACTGCACCTTATACAAATAGAATTAGAATTACACCGAGGACGTACGGTCATGCAGGGATCTTACAGAAACAACCCACATCTCTCAGACGACCAACGGACTATATGATTCCCCGTACAGACTTTGATAAAAAAATTCATTGTCATATTTCCGTCAAGGCGGGAATGGAGCAGGAGAATCCTGGCCGGGGAATACCGCACGAGGGTTTACAAAGATGACTTGTGGTGCTGGTTCTGGGGTTTTCTCGGAGGAACTGCACGTGAATCTCTCTTTCAGCCTGCCATATTGGGCCAGCGTATTTCAGGCTGAAATATTGACGATAAGAGAGGCATGAAGAACACTGTACAGCAGGAACATCAGCGGCAAAATTGGTATTTTCCTCGATAGCCGGGCGGCCTTGCTGTAACTAAGGTCACATAAAACAACTTCCATTCTCGTCAACCAGTGTAAGGAGGAACTGTCCAGACTTGGCAGCCTATCTGACATTACCTTAATTTGGGTCCCTGCGCATAGGGACCATTACGGTAATGAACAGGCGGATGGGCTGGCCAAGACTGGAGCCGCTCTTGATATTTCATAGGGTGTGCCAGTCGCAACTCCCCTGGGAACTGTCAGGAGCGAAATCTTCAGACACTATCTGAATATGGCTGACGATAAATGGAGGAAACTGGATGGCTGCAGGGCTACCAAAGCAACGTAGCCCACATATGACATAGGTCGCTCTGAGCGACTTCTCAACTTTAGTCGGAAAGACGTGTCGAGACTTATATACGTACTTACTGGTCACTGGACGATCCGTAAGCATTAAACCTCTGCACATATGCATTTAAAAGCCGTTTCAAGACATTCGTTTGATTTTTAAATACTGATTGTCGCTAACTCTTTGCTAACGAATCAAATACTATGTTGTGCAAAACACATATAACAACAAATAAATAAAAACACACAATTGCAAATGAATTTTAATTAGTGTGTTATAAACGACCAAATACGAAGTGTAAAGAGTACGGAATTTACTCCAAACAGCAACCAAGCAAAACAAATCACACTAACTAAACCAAATCACACGAAAGAACAGTAGCAAAATAGGTGATATTGAATTGAAGCCACATGCATTAATACATACATCAGTGGTGTCAATTATGATTGTGTTGGTGTGATTACTCTTGTCTCTTACATTCCCAGCGGGAGAAATCTGCGGTTGCGAGGTACGCTCGCAAAATAAAAGAGCGTAAGCGTACATGTGAGTTTTGCTTACATAATTGTGTATGACGCTGACATTCCTGTTATAGACATACAATTGTTGTGTGTTGTTTTTTCCTTCAAATCAAATTATGGATTGAGTTGGTTTGTTTAAATCAAACTACTGCTTAACACTGAATTGCTTGAAACGAACTACTGTTTTAACATTGATTTGGTTTTTCATAATGGATCATTCGAGCTGATTTAAAAAAAAAATTACAGTAGTTGATACTACAATAATTTGGTGTGGATAACTGTGTACAAGAAACAAATGCATTCGTGCAGGGGTTTAGTAAGCATGCTATGAGACTCGGCCTCCCAGGAACTGAGGAGACAGTATTTCATCTGATATGTGATTGCCCAGCGTTTAATTCAATACAACATGGATTATTTGGGAATTACCTTATACAAGGACTCTCGGAGATATCGGGGGTGAAACTCAGCAACTTGCTGAAATATCTCAATGCAACGGGCTGGCTCTATCCACTTCAGTATTGCCCCTGAGTCAAGTTTGATTGGGGGTTCCAATTCTTGACGAGTTGTGTGGTGTCAAAACGGAGTCACTCTCGACTCTACTTGCAGCACGCCTAGTTCTGTGCAAAGCGATGGGCATTAAATATCGATATATCAAAATATCGATATTTAAAAAAATTATAATCAATATATATCGCCGATATTAAAAATACCCATATATCGATACATCGATATTTATCTACAACTATCGCTTTATTCAGCAAATATAAAAATTGGTGAATGTAACGATCAGCTTTGCACACAGAATTTTTTGTTACCGTTATTCTTTAATATACTCCCTTACAAACCTGCTTCGTAGTAAGGGAATGTCGCGGCTCTTCAAATTTTATATATTTATTAAGATGTCGTTCACTTACCATACTGCATCTCTGTATGTCTTAATGCGTAGCGCATTAATGTGTGCTTACTTTTTAAAATGTACCATTAGTGATTCGCAAAATAGAAAATTTTTTATTGGGTTCACATAATAGTTATGTATTAAATTTTTCTTTAACTGTAAAAAACATATAACTTTTATCGCCATTTTTTATGGCTTATATTTATTTTTCGCTTCAGTGCTGCCAAGTTTATTTTTGATTTGAGAATAACATTTGATAATTATTGGATATCAAGTTGATAATGTATGCCAAAATTTTATATTCGAATTATTGTCAATTTGAATTCAAATTAAGCAATTGAAAAAGGTTTAATAATTGAGTTTGATGTCAAATGGTAAAATCTTTTCATATTAAATTTATGACTTCGTGTTTGTTGGGTATCCCGTGCGACAAATTTCTGTTAGGCGGCCTTTAATATTAACCTTTCACAAAAATCACGTTGCTTAAATTCACCTCTAAATTTATTTAATATATTTAAAGTACTCAATAATTTATTAAAATACATATTTCTTTCAGAATTTTTACTCCATTGATTTCCAAAATGATTTCCCGACTTTTAATAATCGCCAGCTTAATAGCTGTGATAACAGCTGAATCCACAAGTAAGTAGTTACTAAAAGCTAAATAAACCTAAAACTCTTCTTAATTTTTACCGGGTTTTATACAAGGGGAATACCTCCAAAGTACTGGAGGACTCAATGATAAGGAAGCAAAAGTAAATGATATATTTCTTAAATACAAAATCGACGAGTTGGACAGAGGTTTTATTTCTACTTGGATGAATGAAGCAAACCCTCATAGCAATAACAGTAAACTAATTAAATATCTAAAAATGTTGCACAAGGGAGCACTTTTACATACACACAGCTTGGGCTCATTGTCATCTAAAGGGTTCATAAAAGCTGTTAGCTACATTCCCGGTTTCAGGAGATGTTACAAGAAACAAGGGGATTCGTACGTGGACATCTTATCATTTCGCCAACTTGAAGAACATAAATGTGCCAGTGGGTACACGAATATAAATGATTACAGAATAAACTTTAACAAAGAATACACCCACACAAATTACGATAAGTTTTTCGAGGATATACTAAATCTCAATATTATTGATGGTAAGTTAAAATATTATACAAATTGAGATAAAAATTTTAATAATAAAAAATTTTATTGAAGTTAATAAAGCATCTGTAAATACAATTTGGAGTGCAGTTGAAAACTTGGAAACAGCTCTGTCGGATGCAATACGTTATAAGCCAGCTTTTCGTGCCTATTATCGGCAATTATTCAGAGAGCTCTACAAGGATAATATCATGTATACAGAAGTTCGTATTCATTTCGAAGAGGTTTGTTTTATTGGGGTTTTTATTTTTTATATGTATATGAATTTACTTAAGGGATTTTTCCTTTTGATTTTTGTATAGTTGTATGACAATAAAACGAAGGCATATCCGGTTAATCAAACTGTAATAGAATTGATTGATGTGGTAAAAAGATTTAAATTGAAGCATCCAGACTTTTTAGGTATTAAAATGATTTATGCTGCAAATCGTGAAGGCAAAATTGATGAGATAAGCAAAGACTTCCAATTGTATTTGGAATTACAGTGAGTATTATTAATAATTTGATTTTTTATCTTTTCATTGGACACTTTAAATAACAGAGTTTGAAAAAAAACCAAGCTAGAAAAAAAACTCCAAATGACCTTAGATGTCCTGGAGACGATTAAATAAAAACATTTATTACATAGTTGTGTTTGTGAAGTCGTTTTTTTATCGGCTACACTTACGCGTTTTCGGCAATTGCTGATGAAAATGAAAAGGTTTCAATTTGGTACGAATCCCGAATCTAGATGGACGAAAGTCATAAATGTTATCGTTTGAAAAAAAGTTGATTTCTGAAAGTTTGTTAAACTTAAACCGTGGCTATTGTTGTGCTGTTCAACGTGACGTTACGTAATTATATATGTACGATATTATATACAAATGTGTTGTGTTTTATTGTTGTACGTTTTAATTTAATACGTACGTACAGCCATGCTTAACTTAGATATGCGCCTACACGTTTCAGATATTTGCGATCATGAAAAACTTCCATGAAAAAAATAATTCAAAGGAGAATAACAATGTAAAACATGTTCGCGGAAAAAAATTCCGCTTATCGTGAAAAAAATTTTCCCTCGTAATTTTTCACTTTTCCCTTTGAATTTCTCACTTTATTTTTGCTGGGGAACAAAACATTTATGTAAGTAATTCTTCCCATAATTCAAATAATCATTCTTATTGTGTAAGGCGTTGTCGTTAAGGTGTGAGTCGTTTCTTGTAACAGATTAAAAAACACAGGTTGTGTGTTACTTTAATATATTATAAAAAACGACTCACTCGTTAACGACAAGGCCTTACACAATAATGCCGATTTAAGTTTACAAAATTTTATGGGCAATATCCGTCAAAAAGGCATTATTATAAGTATGTATATTGCTGAACAATATACAAAACAGCAGGTCGATTGCCTGAGGATCTGTGAAGATTTTCAAAGATGTGGTGAAAGAATTTTAGAAATTATTTTACTACATTAAAGTGCAATAAGCTTATGTTATAATCAAACTATAACTTTTCTTTAAAATATACGTGTATATTTTTGAACAAAAATTTCTTTGATTTTTTAAGGTTTTTAATCTTCCTTCTTTTTTACATTCACTGAGAACTCATAGCGCGAAAAATTGTTCACTGGAGTTCTACGATAGCATTTTCCCCTTCGTGGGGAATAAAAATTTCATAAGAACAAAAATTCGACTTGTTATTTACGATAGGGGTGATATAGATTCATGGAGTTTGTCAAGTTCAACACTTTTTTGTTTTATCGTAAGTTTAAATAATTTGGTAATCACTTTTTTATTAAATGCAAGTAAAACAACTTTTTATGAGAAGAAATATTTACATTTAAGTAGTTATAAGAAACAAATGCAACTCGCATAAATTTTTTAGCATTCTTGGAATAGCGGTAAATTTAAATCCTAATCGAAATTATTAACAAAAAGAATTGTTATTTTGTTTAAAGAAAATAATTTGTCAAGTTATCTAATGCAATTTCAAATGTTTTTTGATTCTCTATTCGTTAAAGCTTAACTTTAGTGTAAACCATAAATATCTTATACTTTAGAACATTTCTTTTTGCAACCACACACATTTTTAATTAAAAAAAACGTTTGAAAATTTTGCACAAAACAATATTACTTATTTATTATTATCTTTTAAAACATTTTATTAAAATTTTCATCCAAAACTAAATTAAATTACAATAAACGTCATATACAATTTCATACAAATTCTTGCTGAAGTAGAAGTAGACTCAACTTCTTAAAAAATCGTTTAATAAATTAAGTTATTTCAATAAATAAAAATACATAAATTATTTATTATTTGGCGTTTATTAGTAAAAAAAACAATAACATAACAATTCTTGAAGTAAAACGAGAAAAAAACATAATTCATAGATTTATAATATATTTTTTTTTATTTAATAAATATTATGTAAACTTTGAGATCATTTTATTAGTTATTTCAATAGTTTAATGAGATCTTATTAAATAATCTTTTAGAAAAATAATTGGTTTAAATGTTTAGGATTTAAGCGATTCTTTTCTTTAGTTTTGATAAAACATGACTTGGAAAAAATTCATTCACTTATCGTTTATGTTGGAGAAATCGAAAGTTACGCATAATACAGAATATGTAATTTCTCAGTCCCTCTCCTCGATTTCTCTAAACAACATAAAATCTCCCATTATGCTGAGTCCTGTTTTAATTTTTTTAAATTTTTAACACATCTAATTGTTTAGGTTAATTCTGTTAAGAGATTGATATGAGAAGATATGAAAAGAAACAAATAACTAAACACATACATATAAAAAGTATGTAAAACAAAAAGCTGTTTACAGCAAACACTTATTTAACTTATTTATTTCTCACTGAACACCTTCTTTGTTTGTAAGAAAAAATATTTTCTAAACACAGTGTTTCGTCTCAACATTTTAAACTATTGTGCTGGTTCACACTCTTCAAGTTTTAGCAAACAAGTCTTTAGCTTTTAGGAGAAAAGGGAAAAGAGAAAACCATTTCATTTCCTCTCTCTCCTAAAAACTGACGACTAAAACTTGAAGACTTTGAACCAGCACAATCATTAAAAACACCAACTGAGTTGAGTTGAAAACCATAATAGGGGCATTTAGTCACATTTTTGTTTGAAACAATGACAGAAACATTTTCACTTTGTGTTTATAGTAAAGCAAAAAAAATTTTCGCAACCACTTACATTTTCATTTAAGAAAATCATTTTTATGTATGAATTTTGTTAAAATTTTCATTTAAGACTAAATAAAGTTATTATAAACGTCATTTATAAAATCATTCCAATTGTTGCTGAAGAAGAGTAGACCCAACTTTTTGAAAAAATTTTAATTACATTTTTGTCCGAAAAATGAAAGGAAATTATAAGAAATACTTTAGGAAGAAATAAGATAGAAGAAAAAACAAAAATGTTGCTGCCATTGTGAACGAAGTGTTTTGACAACACAAGTGATTGAACGTGTAGCAAAATTTATATGAAAGGCACTCAGTTTTTTGAGTGTTGTTCACATAAATTTTGCTATCTTTATGCTATAAATATTGCTAGCACATAAATGCTTAAAAAATAATAATAAATACGTAAAATTGTTGTGGGCAAAATTTGCAAACGGGTTTTTAATAGAATATGTTGCTTTATTGTAAACACTACAGAAAATATTGCTGCCATTTTGAATGAAGCTTTAAAGGTAATGCGAATTTGTAAATATTATGTTAAAAATTAATACTACCGAAGTTCGCATTTGCGAAACTATATTGTATTTCATTAGAGAATTGAATTTTGTAACTATTTTTTTCAAATAATTTAGTTTTGCTAGATTCGAGATTTGTCCACTGTGCGTTTTGATTTTTTTTATTTGACGGCTGATATTCTGATCGTCTTCTGAAACAATTTCATTTGCTTTGTGTTTGCCGCAATGAAGAAGTGCACAAACGAAAAACTATGTATGTACATATGGATGTGTCAGATGCTAAAAGGCCTAACTCCACAAAATAAAAAGTAGAGTAAATAGCTGATGTTTGAAATATTGATTTCCAAAATTTAAGATGCTACAAACAGGAAGTGGCCGAACACGTGAAGCGTAGTAATTCATATTACAGGAATATATTATTTGGCTGGTAGCTTCTGAAAAAAATCTATTATGATTGAAACCCTCTACTGATTTTTCGTTTTTTTCAACGTAAAATATTTAAATAATAGAAGACAAAAATAATTTTCAAAGAATTAACAACTAATTAGATAGTAATATAACAAAATTGGTACATTTTCGAAATGTGGAGTTAGGCCTAAGAGTTTAGGCAACTCTGATAAAAAAGAAGCATCTTTATGATTTTTGCTAATAATGGAAGGGTGCGTGGACGAACAAAAGGTAATATTACGTTTTATTCAAAATTACCCAAAACCAGTTTACCAGCCAACTTTATGGAACGTTCCGAGTTCAAAATTTAAATAGTGATTAACGTGTATATTTTTCCGTCTCCATAAATTCTACAAGCATATGACACTTACACATATGCCCTGATCGACGGGTTTATGTAATTGTCTCAAGAGCGCTTAACATCAAGATTTTAGCTTGATTAAAGTCCCAGTTAGCTGCCAGTACCAGTTACGTTGCAAATCAGCTTCTTCATTTTGTTGTTTGTAAAGCAATTTGAACGATTATAGTTAGCAGTAAGATGTAACTTAACCGTAACGCCTACATCTGTAGAAAATAGATATTTCTTACCAAAAATTATTTTCTTACTTTTTTACTTTACATTTACTTCACTTTTATTGTCAGCTAACTGGGGCTTAAGTTTTTAAACACCTTAAAAATTTGGAGTCTCAGATATGTTTTGATAACAAATTCTCTTCATATTTTTAACAACAAGAAATCTGATAAAAATTGCCAAGTTATCTGGAGCTGTCATTTGGCCGTAAGCTTAGGCTTTAAAAATAATTGAGCAGTTGGAATATTTCAAAACTCAACACCACACGATTAAATAAAATGACCTAAAATTATAAACACAAATAAATACTCAAAAATTAAATTAATTAATTGATTTATATGAGATCTAGCTGGCGTAGTGGACCGAATTGGCCAATTTTTGCTACTGTATAAAATAAGAACTTTATTTGCTCGTTTTTTTCGCTTTAGCTTATTTCATATGGCCGTTAATTTGCTTAAAGGCTTATTCTAGAAAGAATTTTGTATGGGGACTATATCGTATTAGAATTTTACATGGATTATTTCGATGTGCTACAAGCAGATTGACAAAATCAATATTCCACCCATCTTTTTGTGGCCTAAAATCTGCAAAATTTGCCTTGTTAAATAAATAAATCCAATTTATTACTTCTAACTATTTCAGGTCCTCCTTCCCCGATGATGTAATTGGTTTTGATTTGGTTGGCCGCGAATACAACGGAAAGCCTATAGATAATTTTCTTGACGTTTTCAAGGACAGTCCGGATAATTCTAAATATTTCTTCAATGATGGTAAGATAAGTAATTAACATTAAACCATTTACCTCTTCTTTATTATATTTCACAGATTTATATGGCGCCTCTGAAAATTTAAATATTTCTGACGCAATACTTTCAAATAGCCCTCGCATTGGTAATGGCTTTACTCTTACAAAAAACCCCATGCTATTAGAAACTGTTATAAAACATGACATAGCTGTAGAATTTTGTCCCATTTCCAGTTTGATATTTTCTTTAGTAAACCATCCAAGCCAAACTAGAATTGCAATTCCAAAGAATGTAAACATGGTGATAGGCAATGATCGTGCTGGTTTTTGGCATACCAACGGTTTAAGTTATGATTTATATTATGTCTTAATGGGTTTGGAAGCACATGAATCATTACTTGAAACTCTTAAGCAATTAATATACAATTCTATTAAATATTCTATGTTGCAATCAGAAGGAAAAAAAAAAGCCTATAACCAACTGCAAACAAAATGGGAAGTGTTTATAGATAATGTTTTAAAGGATGAAAAAAGTGTTGCTAAAAAGAATAATAAAGGATAATAAAAAATTAAGCGAAAAATTTACATTATTGTTTTCTTTAAATTTAACTAGGAGGGCCTGTACTGAAATTCTGTACCTTTTTAACGCCACAAATTTGTCATTTAGTAGTCAAAATTTCTTAGTTAACGACAATTGTCCTTAAAAGCTATATTGTAGTTAAATTTTAACAATTTCTGTTGGTAGACAATTTCGGTAACTAACAACACGAAAATATTGTACTTATAAAAAATAACGATAATAAGAATACAGTTAACAGTTTTAAAATATATCTAAAAAAAAAACGTAGACTTTTATAAAAGTAATGATGGTTAGAGGGACATGTCGCAAAGTCTGAAACAAGTATTACAAATCGTCAACTAAAGTGCAAAACAACGTATCATCAAGAAATTTGAAATTTAATTTTTTATTGATTACCATTCACTATATAAACAGTTGTAAACAAAATTCAAAATGATGTATCATCAAGTGCATAATATTCATAAACAAAATAACGTATCATCACACTTGAATGATTGGAATACTTACGTTACAGTGAATGCTAACGAAATAAATGTAGAAACAAAAAAAGAATTGATAGTAAATACCTTACAGCAAAGCCTATTACTCGAACGCGTTCCCTCTCACCATCTGTGTTTACTAGTACGGCAGATTTCAATACACTAACATATACTAAACCTGCAAGTGTTGCCGTAGCGGCAAAAACAATTTTAATAAGTAAAGAAACGACCCACAACAGACATGATGGAAAACACAGCTAAAAGTTGTCAAAAGCCTCAAGTTCAAGTTGGTATTGATAGGTACATAACAGTGCTTAAACGGATCCCTACCTCTTCAGCGGTTGCTTCGGTACCAAAAGTATTAAAAGATGGTACAACTGATAGAACAATCTCCCAAAATCGATTTCTAATTCTGGATGATACATCCTCTGAAGCACCAAATGGCATCAAATCGTCTTAGCCTCCCCCGATTTATCTTAGAGAGTAAAACTTTAATGAATTTATAAAGAGTCTGATCTCGTTAATAAGTGAATATTATTAAAAGATTTTGTTTGTTGTGCTTAATTCCCTTTTTTATTAATTGATAAAAAATACTGAAATTTATTGGTTGAGGATAAGCTGTTCCTATGCGCATTTCACTGGTTGCTTGAACATTATTTTTATGCAGCGGCAATAAAGCAAGGTATTATAAACGAGACAAAAATACAGGTTAATCGTGAGAATGATTGTCGCAGAGTAATTAATAAGTTTTAAGCACTTGCCCTGCCTTTACACATGCAAGTAATTACGTGCAAGTAGTGTACATGTATTATCAATGAAAATGTCGAAGAAAGAGACGCAATTCTTGCAATTAGCTTGAGTGTTTACACAGTATCAAAGCATTTACACAAAGCATTTAATTTGCTTATGCATTTGACAGACTTTTCGTTAATTTTTGACAGTCCCTTACGCTAACTTATGCATATTGTGGTTAGGCCTTTACTTTGTACGTTCTGTTCTGTTACGAATCAACTGTTTTGTTTCTGTTCAATTGAAAGTCTGTATGTGTGGTTTGTTTTTACTTTCTCGTTCTGTTCTGTTGCGGACAAATCTGTTGAAAATAGAATTCAACGTTAAGTTACGGCAAAGTGTGTATGTATTAGTTTGTTGTGATATGAAAAATCTGTAATTTTTTGTTTAAAACTAGAAAAATTGGTTTTAATTAATGATTTTTTAAAAATTGACGTATTTTTTCACAAAATATTAGTTTTTTATTTTTTAAGAAAAGTTCTTTTTTACAATTTCAATGCTTTTCTTTTTAAAAGCAAATGATTCCTCTCACAGAAAAAGTAATTACAAAATATTTGCTACAGAAAGGAACGAAACAGAACGGCAACGGAAAGTAACACCAAAATATTCATGTCGGAAACGAAATTTGCAAATTTTTATTTTCCAGTTAAAGCAAACGAAAACAGTTTTATGAGACAAGTAAACACTTTTATTTTATTTAAAACACATTTAATTATATTTTTCACCAGCATCAACATTTGTTTGATAATATTATACCCGGTTTTATTTTATTTATAATGCCGAACAAAATAACACGACCGATCCCGTTGACTATTTCTTATTGGAATTAACCCAGAGATGGAATACGTTAATTACTTTAAGAATAAGTAATAGATAAATTTTTGTTAAAAAAAAAAAACGTACCCTGTACAAAATGCTCAATACTATATATTTTCATATACAGTGGAGGCTCGAAAAAGTTAAGTAGTTTGTTTTGGGGGATGATGAACTTTACCGAAATCTTAACTTTTCCGTGGTATGAAAAATGCATGTGGTTATATGTGTATTTATACATTGTTTATTTATTTTATGTATTTATATATCGATGGTCTCAAGTAGAAAGGCCTTACCCGTTTTTTTTTTACAAAATTGAGTTTTTCAGTGATTCCAATAAATTTTACACAAGTACACCTCGTCACAAAAATGTATTGCAATATTGTAAAAAATAACGGCTTTACAAGCAATTGTATGAACAAGTTTACATTATGATACATACAGTTTCTATTATGTTTTTACCTTCACCTATACAGCTACTATTATTTGAGTTAGGGCCTTTCTACTTGAGACCAACGATATGTACATATTTATTATTTATTAAACATACTTAAGCCTATAGTACACGGCATGTAAAAAGACACATGCGCATGTGGTTCTGACGTAATTTTGACGTCAATGCAAAGCCACAATAAACATTGCGTGTTGTGTGATGACGTCAAAATTACGTCAGAACCACATGCGCATGTGTCTTTTTACATGCCGTGTACTATAGGCTTTAGGAGATAGATTTGTACGCATATTACACATTACGATTATTTGGTATTAGCAAGAACGCCTTCATCAAATTTTTTTTAAATCTTGCATTTTTTCACAACCAACTGATGAGAGCAAACACATTATTATTAGATTAGGTTTGTTTATAAAATTCGCAAAAAATGTATAACGGTAACTGCTACAAGCACTTGTTTTATATTTGCTACGCATGTATACAAGTGTATATCACTCACTATATATATAAATATGTATTGAGGATTGAAATATAAGAAATTAAAATTATCTTAGAAACAGATTTAAAAAAATTTAAAAAAAAATTGTCTCTAAAAAATTGAGAAGCACTTAACTTTTTAGAATCACGTGTCGTGAATGAAAGCTGCTTAACTTTTCCATATACTTAACTTTTCTATGACTTAACTTTTTCGAGCCTCCACTGTATAATATAATTATTTTTTATTAATGATTTTTTTGTAATACATCATTAAAAAAATCAAATATACGATATAAATTAATTTATACACGAATTTTATGTAATAATGTGATTAAAAAGGAAATTTTACATACTGGTAGCACCCAAGACGAATTTAACTACTGGTGGTGGTACAACTGTCACCGAATTGTGGTAATAATTTTATATTCTGTAGCGGAATTCACCCTTGATAGTAAAGTCCCTTGCAGACCTTGTTAATCTTATAATTTTAGTAAAAATACTAACATTTACAACACTGCAACAACAAAATGTATTAGACTAAAATATACTACGCTGTGGTTGAAAAATCCCACAAAAAGCAGTAGTAAACAAAGTGTGTGAATTTACCAGAATAAAACCGTTGAAGAAACTTTATCTGTCTCTTTCTCTCACTCAGCAAATTCATTAATTTACAATGCATACGAAAAAGACACTCACGCTGTGAAGTATAAAATCGTATTAAATATAACAGAGTTGTACACTTAATACAAAGGGTGAAAACCGCTTGTATTTTCTCCTCTTACTTGGGGTTCACACAATCAAGTTTTGCTTCAAATTTAGTTTCAAGTTACACATACACTTATACTTAAAAACTAGTACATTCATACTTTTGAAATTTGATGCGAACCTGCTTTCTAATTCTCTATTTAATTTTTGTAAATTCTGACAAGCAGTATATGCAAAAATCTTGAAAGCAAAGTTTTGTTCGCAATGATTGCAATAATTTCGTATTTCTTTCATCTTATTTTTTCCCAAAGTATTTCATATATTCTTCAATTATGTTTAGAACAAAAATGTATATAAAGTTTTTTTTTATACCCTCCACCACCACTGTGGTGAATGAGGGTATACTAAGTTTGTCATTCCGTGTGAAACTTTTTTATAATACATCTAAGACCCCATAAAGTATATATATTCTGGCTCCTTGAGTAATTCTAAGTCGATTTAGCCATGTCCGTCTGTCTGTCTGTCTGTCCCTCTGTCCGTCTGTTGAAAACACGCTCACTTTCGAAAAACGCAAAAAAAAGAACAAACTTGGTCTCAAATTGCTTGTAGTTATCCTAAGCAGTTTGGGATTGAAATCCAGCAACATCGGTTCAGTAGGATCAGAACTATGAATCAAAATGTGGAACCACAATCCTAAAAAAATTGATAATTTTGATACAAAAACTAACATAAATGGTGGAATGATGCACGGAATGACATAAAATTTTGCACGAACTCGCTTTATACGACTTTAAACCATACTTTAAAATTTCGTGAAGATCGGTCCATAATTGACCGTAGGCCCCATATAAACCCTTCTCGCGGAAAACAGATTAGTACGCCTAAGACCGCAATAAATAACGCTAGAATACTTAAATTTGGTAAGTCACAGTTTTATAGGACCACTAATCACACTGTAAAATTTTTTAAAGATCGGTCTATAATTTACACTAGGTCCCATATAAACCCTACTCCCGGAAAACAGTTTAGTGCGCCTAAAACCGTAATAAATAACGCTATCATACTTAAATTTGGTACGTCACAGTTTTCTATGTATGAGAGTTATTTGTGGTGAATTTTATCTAGATACTAGTAACCATATGAGAATTTTTGTTAAAGGATTTCAGGGACGGTCGCTAAATTGTTTATTAATGTTAACATTTAAAAATAAGTTAAAGCTATTTATATATGGGAGCTTTGGGCAAATGTGAACCGATCCGAAAAGAATTTAAATTGCAGTAAAATTAAAACTAAAGAACAATTAGATGGTTTACAGGCACAAAAAGTTTAATTCGGAAAGAAGTTTTTATGGTTTATATGTGAAATTATAGACCGATTCTCACCATTTACATAAAATTTGTCCTTAAATAGTAGAAACTAAATATTTTTACCAAATTCAATAATAATAGTGTTTGCCCACTGATCGAAATTCGACCACAATTATTTATGCAAATTTTGGTCTTCGCAGACGTGATCATATAACTCCTTTTTCGAAACAATTGTATGGCATGACTTTCTCAAATCTAATTGACAGCAGAACTTTAATACTACTGCACAAAATCATATATCTTAAAACACCATCATACTTGTACAACAGGTTGCAATTTGTAAGATCGAACCGCGGCTGTAAACTAACAAGTATTAGATACAAGTCTCAGGTTTCAGAGTGGCAGTTTTTCATTAATGCGATCCGTTTGTGGAACAGACTTCCAAACAGAATTCAAACAATCAGCAATGCGAATATTTTCAAAAATGAAATTATTAAACTGTTTTCTTAATATTAATATTAATAACTTTTCAATCATTTAATGTTTTAAAATTTTCTTTTTTTTGCATGTTTTTAGATTATTCATAAATGTTATTGTAATTCATTTATTATTATTCATTTCTTTTCTTTTTTTTTTTTCTTTTTCTCAACACCTTGGTTAATGTTTTATATAAAATATTAAGTACCATGTTATAAACATTTTATTGTATAACTACCAGTCATCCCTACTATAATCTAAAAGATTTTGTATATCTTGTTGTATGGGTAAAACAATAATAAATATCATATCATATCATATCATATCAATATATGAAGAAAACATACATATTAGTGAAAATGAAAGTATACGTTTCGAGCATTTGTTTTCTATTCGTCTTAGTGGATCGATTTGGCGAAGGACCAACATCCTGTCAATATGTTCTCTTACACTCAAGTCCGTGAATGTTTAATTTAGTTTTGTAATTTCAATAATATAAAAAAAAACAGAAAGTACCAGTTGAAAAACAAAAAGGGACCAAAAAGTGTCCTCTAAGATATATGTAGTTTCTCAATCGCTCTGCACTGTGTATGTTGATTTTTATGTTTTTATATTCAGTATTTATAAAACTTTAAAAAGTACAACTTATAGATTGAAAAAGTACCAAAAAGCTCCCCTTTACAGATTATTATTCACTCAGAACCATGCATGTTTATTTTTATGTTTCTAGGTTTAATTTAATTTAATTTTAACGAAATTTCAAAAAAGATCAGTTGAAGAGCAAAAAAGTGCCAACATTTTTCATCTTATAGGTTGTCATTCACTTCTATAATTTTATTTTTCTAAGTTTAATATTATAGAAAATTCAAAAATTACCACATGCAGCAGGGAAAAGTAATAGAAAAAATTTATTTTCTACCCCTTTTTGATAGATGATAATTTTTTTCCACATTGAAGTAAAAAAAAGTTCAATATTGTAGTGGGAGTCCATAATTTACTACGTATATGTCAATACATAGAGAAATATGTGTTGTAAAAAAGTACCAAAAATATGTACGATTTTCACCCCTTAAACATTAGAATTTCGAAAAAGTACCAAATTTATATTTTTATTTTTTAGGAAAGTTTCGAATTTTCTATAATCTTAATTTCTTTGTTTATTGGTGTAAGAGTTAAAAAGGGTGACAAAGAAGTTCCAAAATACAGGTTAAACCTGTTTCTTCCCAAAAGAGCCGAATTTCAAAAAAGTACCGAACACTTGTCCGGTTATTTTTCTAATGAACAACCATAAGTATTAAATTTTTTTTTTGGATATCTTTTAGTTTTGGAGATATGAGGTTGTTTGTGTATTTTAATAAAATATATATTGTGCACTTCTGTAAGTAAATACCTCTTAAACGGTGTATTTTTTGTTCAAATCGTTTGACAAACAGAGGAAGAAAGTGTTCTTAATGGTTTTGCCCTTGCCGATTTATATATAGATTATATACAAAATTGCAACTTGTACTTTGCGCACAAAGTTAACATGGACAACAACCAGCCAGACGGACGGATGGACATCGTTAGATCACTTTAAACAGTTATTCTGGGTATACTAAAAGGTTGGTCCAGATTTCTATGTATTACAACGCCAAACACGTATATAATTGCTTTTTCCTTAATTTTTGCTTATATACATACATTAATATAAAATTTGAAAGTTTAAAAGAACATTTATCTTTAATGACAACCTGCTTTGACTGACGGTCCACACCACGCGTTTTTGCGAAGATGCGTATGCTTTTTGTGCATTTTATGCGTTTCTAAATTCAAATTATGTACATGCAATGCGTTTTATGTGCCAAATACATAGTTTTTTTTTATTAGCTGTTGTGCTAATATTTTTATCAAATAAAAATATTTTGCCAAAAATGCAAAATGTAAAGATATTTTAACATAATTTATTGAAAATAATTTTTAGTGGAGTATGCTTTTATAATACAAAAATTCGTGATTTTTCAAATTATCAATAAGTTTCTGCTTCATGGCATTTTTTAAAAAAAATATTAAACACAACGGGGATGACACTCATATCATAAAAGTAATCGATAAATATAATGGCAAATTTTGTTCATGAAAAAATTGTGTTAAGAACTTCGAGAAATTTTACACGAGAAGGAGTTTGCATTTTATGTGCTGTGCTGCACTGTGTAAGCAGAACGAAAATATCACTCCAATGCATTTCAGTTATATTTTCCAATTTAGTGTTTAATCCACTACATCGAACGCATTTCCAATTTGTGTAATGGGATTTGAATTATTTTGATATCTTATTAACCCATTCCAGTTGTCGATTATTTGAAGACAATTGCTTCAAATGATGGTATGCTTAACTGCATAAGACAAATGCGTTAAAGTTTTTTTTAAATAAAAATTATTAAAAGTTAATATTTTTGTCTCATTTTGTGTATTTTTTTTTAACTTTTGCTTTTTTTTTAGATGGTATTCGCAAAATATTCGCTTGAGTTTGGCGAATACGAATTTCATAAAATAGCCGAATACTCGGCATTTCGAATACGTATACGAATATTCGTAACATCACCAATACCAACCACCATTAATCCAAATAAAACAACCGAAAGTTATAAAACGCAAAAGTAAACTGTTAGTTAAAAATATTTTAAGAGAATTATTAAAACTATACATACATACAAATGTATTTATGTACTTTAGTATGTAAAATGTACATACATACCTACAGTATGTTAAAGAAATTAAAAAAAAAATTATAAACTAGCGCTTTTCAGTTCACCTGTAATATTTGTAACTTTCAATATGGAAGGATATATAAAATAATTTGATCGATTTCGCTTATTTCGTTTTACCGAACCTTCTTTGTATATACACAGAGCAAAAAGTGCCTAATAAATACCTAATAAAATAGAACAAATTTAATAAGATATCTCTATGGTTTTTTTTCAAGAAGGGAGTCGTATTATTTTAATAAGGAAAAACTTTTTAAAAAAATCAAGAAGGAATCTTATGGTTTTTATTAGGTTATCTTCTCGAATTTTTTAAAACGAGTTTCTTCTTGATTTTATTAGGATGTCTTATTGATTTTTTCAACAAGGTTTTCTTCTTGATTTTATTAGGATCTCTTATTGATTTTTCCAACAAGGTTTTCTTCTTGATTTTTTTAGGATATCTTATTGATTTTTCCAACAAGGTTTTCTTCTTGATTTTATTAGGATTTCTTATTGATTTTTCCAACAAGGTTTTCTTCTTGATTTTATTAGGATTTCTTATTGATTTTTTTTAAAAATTATACTTCAGAATTTTATTTGATAATTATATTGTTTTTTTTATTTTCATATTTACTTAGGAATAGATTTAATAAATTTAGGAATAGATTTAAAATAAAAAATAGAAATTAGGTTAATATTACTGTAATTTACTTAAAAAATTTGCAACAGAGGAAAAATCCTCAGACTTTAACTCAAAAAAATACTGCTCTAAAAATGACAATACTTTCTTGCTTTTTGGGGAATATTCTGTCTTAAAAACATAAGATAACTTAATAATAATATCTACACACTTCATATACGTAGCGCACTTCCACTTCAGGCCGTCGCAAAATACGTAAAACTCGGAAATTTTTGAAAAATCTGGTCCAATAACCATAATTCTTGGCTGAAGTGTCTCTCTTCTTTCTGCATAAATTTTAACAATTTCAATCATTTTTGGCTGCATATGATTAATAGTTGGTACTAAGGTGACGAAATCTGTTTGGGCGTCGGCTATTGAAGGCTTATATTCTTTATTAAGACGTTGTGGTTGTAGTAAAGCATGAAGAAGTATTGTACATACACAATACTTAGAGTCTGAAAAAACACGAAAATTAGTAAATGTTAAATATTATATAGTATATGTTTGTCAATATTTTAAAGAACATTGTACCTTTTGTAATATTTTCATTACGTAAATATTGTATGTAATATTCCCTTGATGCACGGTCTTTGATTTCTTGGTCAAAAATTTTAAATAGCTTTTTATAAAAAGTATCCAGTTTTAAGAATAATTTATTTGCTTTGTCCGGGTATAAAAAATCAAAATCTATTTCGACCTTTTCAAAATAAAAAAAGATATTAAAAATTAAAGAAAATTAAAAAGAAAAATTAATTTCGAGTACTTACAAGCTCATAACCTAAAAAATCATTGTATCGTGGCCATTCTTGTAAAATATGGTTCAAAGAACTGGCATTGTGTATCTCTTCAATTCTGGTTTTTCTTGTTTCCTTCCAGAAAGAAACTACCTGATCCCATGAAAAGAATGTGGCATGTTTCATCGCACAGTTCCCATAATTTAAAAACAGGCAAAAGATCGATATTTTCAGTTAAACTTTTTTGGTCCGTCATTATTTGCGTGGAACTGAAATATTACATATAAACTTCATAAAATAGCCTACAAACATATGTAGATCTCTTTCAATAAATACCTTTGATATGCAGATGATTGGAAAGTTTAAAAACAAAATAATAATTTATACCTATAACGTATGTACATTGTACGTACACACTTATTTTTTACCTTTTTTATTATGCACTAATTATAATTATATTTTTTTTAAATAAATTTAAATTTTATTTTATTGGAAAAATATTCATTTGTTCTTCCGACTTGTCCACTTCTCACTTGTTCACTTTCAACTAAAATTTTTATGTTTTAATTTTAATATGTCAATTACAAAGAACTAAGATGTACAGTTATGAGCGGCGACACATGTACAAACATGCATACATATACTATGTATCACAGCCTAATATCGAAGTCTCTGCAGCAGAGAAATATTGCAGTGCAAAAACAAAAAAGATCATGAAAATTTTGTTAACTATGTTGATTTATATATGAAAGAAGTAAGCTAATATCAAAAAGATGAATTACACATAATCATATAGGAACCTAATGAAATCAATAAGGAAAACCTTTTTGAAAATATCAATAAGATAGCTTAATGAAACCAATAGGAAATCCCTTTTTATACAATTCAGAAGAAAACCTTATAGAATCAAAAAGTTTTTCACTATGAATTGTTTTTTTGGTGAGAAAAATAACGGCAATTGAGTGAAAAAAATTGTGAATAACAAGTTTCCTTCTTGGTTTTATGTGTTTTCCTTCTTGATAAAATTATTAAGATTTACAACATGAAAATAATAAGGAATCTCTTTGGAAAAATCTTCACTTCTTTCTGCTGGGATACCCCTTAGCCTAAAAACGTTTCATAGAGAAAATCTTCTTGATTCTATTAGGCAATTTTTGCTCTGTGTACTTAATAGAAATAAATACTTCTTCTATATCTCCTAAAGTTTGGCAAAAAGGTTTTGAGTCAGAATATGTAGTTTTACGTAATCTTCAATGGATAATTGAGTAGTCCACTTGCAAACACCGCTAAGTTAAAATAAAAATTCTGTAAAGTTCTTCCCTGAGCCATTATCAATCTCGTTTAAAACTCGTTAAGTAACACCCAGTTTTTAATTAAGTATTTAATACCACTGCAAAACTGCCCTACAAGAAATGCATAACCAAAACTAAAAAAAAAATTTTTTTACTAAACACTTGCAACAATTTTACATTAAATTAATAAGTTAGAGAGGGAGACATAATGCGTTAGAGAGAGAGGCAAAATCACATGTACACAAAGTTTCGGTGAGTTTTTTCATTTTGCTCTTAAGAAACTAATAGAAACTTTACCCAATATAGTGGTCAAAACTACCGGTCATTTTACTAGCTAGTCTTCTTGTAGGGTGTCTACTTTGCTTGGCAGTTCGCTTTCAAAAAACTTTTTAAATCGATTTTCTCAGAAACTTTTTTTTCCAAACTTAGCGCTATTTGCACACAGAACAAATAACGTAGTAAAAAACTAAACAAACCTTCATTTTTTCTGAATATTTATTAGGTTTTTTGCACCTTGAATGCCTGTGGAAAGAAATCAAACAAAACGTTCAGTTTTACGTTGAATGTGCGTTCAGTTTTTTTATTGTTCAGAGTTCAGCTTCTGCTAAAATGAACATGCTTTCTGTATTTAATTATGTTTTTTCAGTTTTTACAATGCTGTACTCGAGTTAAGTTTTCGATACGATGCGTTCAATTTTATTAAAGCTGTGTGTATTTTTTATAATGCATTTCTTATGCATTTGCGGAAGATATGTTAAGAAACAATCAAACATATGCTGAGTATTTGAAAAACAGCAATTTTGCTTCACAGTAATTTGGCAAAAAAACTTGAAATTCGAGGGGAGAAACTTTAATAGAAATGTACACATACGCCCATGTTCGAAAAATCGAAATCACGTGAAATTGAAATCGAATAAATTTTGAACTCCATCCTGTGTTTAAAGTTCACAAAAATATTTTCTTTTATATATGTCATACTTTGAGGACCACACACCTTTACCAAAACTACGTTTGAAATCAGGAAAAGCTGTGCTCATTTTTAAAAACATTGAACTTAAAATCTCCATCGATTTAAATTTCACCTGATTTCGGTTTACAGAACATGACCGATATACATATTTTTTCAGAGTTGTAAAGCATTTATTTTAGTTTTCACAACACTAAAAAGGAATTTCGATTCGTTCAACTTTAATACCAGAAACAAGCGAAAACCTAAAAGGTGGTTTAAGGTGATATTCGCTTTTTTTCAAAAGAAATGCAAAAGACCGATTTTCAGAAGAGTAAGAAGGTTAATGTATACAACCTAAATGTAGCTTTATATGTTCTAAATAAATCTTCTGAAGACACTATCCATAAACCTAAAGCTTCGTACAGACGATGGTCAGATCTAACAATATTGTCAGTAAAATGTGCTAAAATTATGTTACAACCGTGTGAACTGGCAATTATTGTCGGACGCCGTTGTCAGAAAAAGCATTGTCGGACTATTGTAAGACAACAATATTGTCAGACATCTGAAAATCGTGTGAACACCCATCTTTGCAATTGTTAGATCATTCTCAGACGTTGTTAGCTTATTTTTTATTGTCAGATGCGCGAAGTTTGTGTATCTTACAATATGTGACAATGGCATCATCATTTTTGCAAAAAATTATCTCTAGTGGCTACGCTGCAAATACATGTGGTAAAAAAAACTAAAAGTGAAATAAAAATTATAATTTGTGATAAAAATGGAAAATAAAAATATTAACCTGGAGTTTGATGAAATCGAATTTATTGAACTGCCATTTATAGACCATTCGCTAACTGACTCTAATGCAATAACTCTAATGGAATAATGTACGATATTGTTGATGCAGGAATGCGAAATATGTACTGCAGTGAGCGAAAGCTTTCGCCAGTAGGTATCGTAGGGTTAATACGAGTCGCTCACCTGCTGAAATACTCTTTCGCATGTTTGTTTCCTTCTTTTGAATATATGGAGTCACTAAATTCAAAAGATGATCAAATTTATCGGAGTCCATTCGTAAAAAATTGCGATAGAACTCCGGCTCATTACTACGTAGTTGGGTGAGCAATTTGGCATAACATCCTTCCTGCTGGCGTTGCATCACCCAATCCTTCACCCAAATTTTGCGGGGTTTTTTTAAAATTGGTTCTTCATCTTCGCTGCTTTCCAATACATAAGCAGCTAGAATTGATGCCATTGCATTTTGTGGTTTCATCACAACAATATTATTTTCACTTTTTCAAATTAATACAACACAAACAATTGAAATTAAATAATGTCTCTCAAATGCTTTGAATTTTCATCAGACAATATCTACAAATAGATCCGGCAACTTTTGCCACGCAATTATCTGACATCCGTGTAAACTGACAACTTTTGTTGGTAGATAAATTTATTGTCTCACAACTGTCTGCCAATGAAATTGATAGGTTTTCTTACAATCGTCTGACCTGAAAATTTACTTTTGGTGACAATTTTTCTTTGGTACTATATTGCCAGCCAATTGCCACACCTTACAATATTGTTAGATCTGACCATCGTCTGTACGAAGCTTAAGTATCACACGATATTTAACGATTTGCAACTCTAAATAGGCCGTAAAATTCAATATTTTCTCTAATCACAACATTTATACCAAATTCATCATATTAAGCAAACAAGTTGTTGATTTTGCACCTATTACCAAAATGATTATATTGATTACTAAAAATTGTAAAATTGTGAATATTTTTTTTTTTTTTTTTCAATAAATGATATTTTTAATTTTAATTAAAAAAGTGATCAAAAAACTTTGCCATTTCAAACAATGTGTTAATTTATTTAATTAACTATTGATAATTCCCAACAACAATTCTATAAGTTTAAATTATTTTATTAATTAGTTCATTTATTAATGATGTGCTAATAATCCCAACTTTTTAAATGAAAACACTGAAATTTATTGTTGTGGGAAAGCTAGTTCCTATGCGCATTTCGCTGGTTGCTTAGGCCAGCTCTTATTTTAAACGAAAAAATCAATTAAGATTTTTTGATACTTAATCAATATTTTAATTAAAAGGGTATTTCAAAACAACTAAAATGGTAATTAAATCAAAATTACATTTCTAATTTATTTTCAACTAAAAAAAAATCAATTGTTTCAATTACAACATTAATTAAATTTAAATACTTTTTTAACCAGTTTTTTAATTCATAAAAAACTTTTTCTGTGAACGCCGATACGCGTATATCTTTTTTTCTACCCCTCTACAAGAATCAGTGGGCAGAACATCGTTATTTTGAAAAAATTTAATTTTTTTTGTACAGTGTAATTTGTATTTTTCCCAAAAGAAATTTAGGTTTTTCTCAAGACGAATTCACTTCACATAATACGTATGTAATTTTGCTTTAGCTGTAAAACACATTTAACTTTAATCGCAATTTTTTATTGCTTTCATTTATTTTTCGCTTCAAGTTTATTTTTAATTTGGAAGTAACATTTGATAACAATTTGATATCAAGTTGATAAAACATTGTATGTCAAATTTTTATATTCAAATTATTGTCAATTTGAATTCAAATTAAGCAATTGATGTCAAATGGTAAAATCTTTTCATAATAAATTTATGACTTAGTGTTTGTTGGGTATACCGAGCGACAAATTTCTGTTGGGCGGCCTTTAATATTAACCTTTCACAAAAATCACGTTGCTTAAATTCACCTCTAAATTTATTTAATATATTTAAAGTACTTAATAATTTATTAAAATACATATTTCTTTCAGAATTTTTATTCCATCGATTTCCAAAATTGTGGTAACAATTGTTGCCCTTGCGCCTTAGCTAGAATAAACTTACTAATAATAAACACGTAGGGCGGTGTTGTGTCTTTGATATTTATTGTGGTGATGTTTATTCTCTAAATAACAATTGAATATTAATAAAATATAAGTATAATTAAAAACTTAACTTACGTGGTATCTTGCTAAGAGTCTTGGCGCAAAGTGATTTAAAATACTTTTTTTACTGCTTCTAGATTTTCTAAATGCTACCAAGACACTTGTAAAGATCCGTTAGCCTTTTTTCTTTAAAGTATATAGCGTACATAAATTAACAAATACAAACGAATAAATAACCTGTTCTGCTTGTCTTGCTACTACAACAACAGAAATAATAAATATAAAATGTCATCTCTATATCAAGGTGGCCATTTCTCCAACACTCCCACCCCCGTGATTCGACTCCGGTACAGGAGAATCACCTCTTAGTCAGTAGCTTTGTCGACGTCTAATACAGCCAATTTCGAAATGGGACGTTTGAGAACACCAGTAGCTGTTTCTACTTCAGCTGATCTTGCTATACCGTCTTTACCTGGGAATACTTCGACTACTCTACCGCGTCTCCAGTGTGATCTAGGAGCATCAGGATCGCAAATTAAAACCAAACTTCCTTTGTTGAGCATGTGGGCTGGCAAACACCATTTTGTTCGTCTCGTTAGCTCTGGTAAGTACTCTCTTATCCATCTCTTCCAAAAACAATTTTTTAAATTTGTTAAGACTCTCCATTGTTTACGTTGACATATAAAATTAGGATCAGCATCTGATGGGGTCTGTGTAGAGTTGGGGCACCCCAATAAAAAATGGTTCGGTGTCAAAGACTCTGGCTCCGCAGGTGTAACCGGAAGATGGGTAAGAGGCCTAGCGTTAACTATGCATTCCGCCTCAATTAATAAACTGCTAAAAGTATCCAACCTTGGCGCTACTTTTTTCAACATAATATATAAAACCTTCTTAATGGATTGTACCAATCGTTCCCATATTCCACCTTGTGCTGGATTGGCCGGGGTATTAAAGATCCATTTGATACCCAAAGGAGCAAGTCGTGAAGTAGTGTCGTCATGGTCTAGAAAACTCATATCGCCTTTTAATTCCTTATAAATACCTATAAAATTTGTACCATTATCGCTCCTTATTTGAACTGGTACTCCCCTTCTATTTATAAAATTTCTTAGGCATAATATAAATGCATCGCTCGACAAGTCCGTGGCTACTTCCAGGTGAACCGCGCGCACGGTTAGGCATGTAAAGAGACAAACCCATCTTTTTTCTCGTGCGCGTCTAATGGAGACGTAAAACGGACCAAAAAAATCTACTCCGGTGTATGTAAACGGACGCACAAACGCTTGAACTCGATCAGTTGGTAGCGCACTCATTTGAGGCTGAATTGGTTTAGCTTTTCTGATTTTACATACCATGCAATTAGATTGAGCAGAATTAACCAGGCGGCGCAGGGATGGTATCCAAAATGTCAGTCGTATTTCGCTTATAATTGTCGCAATATTTATATGTCGCAACTTTCTATGATAGTACTGAACTATTAACCGAGTAATTGCATGATTATTTGGTAATATTATAGGCTTTCTTGCTGATATAGGTAAACATTCAGCCCACCGTAATCGGCTGTTACTAACAATAAGACCATTTTCAGCTACAACTGGATTTAACATCATTAACGGGCTGCTCGGTGAAATTGGTCTTTTGTTCAAAATATTGCCTAACTCATCCGAATAGGCTTGTGCTTGCACAGTTTTACATAAATAAATTTCCGCCGCATTTTCCTCGTCCGCCGTTAAGGCACCAATTATAGAATCTTGCTGTTTCGAACGTCTTTTGAGATTTTCTACATACCGCAACATCCAGGCCGTTGCGCGTTTATACCTTGAATAGTTAGAAAAGCGATTAACATTAGGTAATTCATAACCTACCCTCTGTACAGCAACAAAAACAAATTTTGAACGCATCTCTTCGTTACTTAAGTCATCAATATGGGGGCCGAAAGTTTCTTCGGGCCAAATACTTTCATCTTTTATCAAAAATTCGGGACCACGCTTCCACCTTCCGTTGCTATCGTACTGATGGGTAAATTTTGCTCGCGTACCATCATCTGCGGGGTTTAAAGTTCCCGGGCACCATCTCCACTGCTCAGTTAAGCTATTTTCTAAAATCTCAGCAACTCGATTGACAACATACTGTTTGTACTTCTTATGATCCGAACGTATCCATCTTAAGACCGTATTTGAATCAGTCCAAAAAACACAGTCTCGAATATTAACGTTATGATTGGCACTGATCGCTTGTTTAAGACGGACAGCCATCGTTGCCGCTTGTAGCTCCATTTTAGGAATAGTGTGGTATCTAATTGGGGCGCAACGGCTTTTCGCACTTACAAAGGCTACCGTTATAAGTCCATCAGCAATTACACGCCAATACGCAACAACAGCCATGGCTTGCTCACTTGCATCTGCAAAGATGTGTAAATCAATAACTGCTGATTCAAACTTTACAGCATACAGCCTAGGTATTTCAAATTGTTGAACTTTAGGTAATTCAGCAACCCACGATTTCCACAGCACATGTAATTCATCAGAAATTTGTTGATCCCATCCTATTCCAGTTTTCCATACGGCTTGCATAATAATTTTCGGTGTTACCATAAAGTCCACTAGAAAGCCATATGGATCAAATATAGACATGTGTAGTTTTAGAATTTCTCTTTTTGTTGGCTTACGTTTGAATTCAAGGATTTCTTTTGGCATTTGGGTCCACTTTAATTTAAATACGAATTTGTCCGCCTCGGTGAGCCAGTGCATACCTAATATTCTTTTCGAGTCTTTTTCTATCTCTACAGCCTCTTTATTGTAACCGCCACACCTACTTCTTACTGTTTCTGAATTGGAATTAATGTGGCGTAGATTGAACCCGGCCGCCGAATGGATTTTAATTACTTCGTTTACTACTTTAATGGCTTCGTCTTCGGTTTGAAAGCAGTCTACGTAATCGTCGACATAATGGCGTTCACAAATTCCCTGCACAGCTCTTGGATAAATACCTTCAAAGGATTTAGCATTTAAATTTTTTACATATTGGGCTATGGCAGGTGAACATGTTGCCCCAAATATAAGTCTTTTCATAACATATGTTTCCACTGGATTTTCTGACTTACCCTTTCTCCATATAAACCTTTGGCTATCACAATCTTGTTTTCTTACAGCGATTTGATGAAACATTTCTTGAATATCTCCTGTAACGGCAACAGGGGCTTGACGGAACTTAAATAGAATCGCTAACAACGACTGGTTAATATCAGGTCCGGACAACAACAATTTATTTAGCGATATGTTTTTTACTTCTGCTGCTGCGTCAAATACTAGTCTTATACCATTTTTATTAGGGTTTTTTATGGCAAAGTGCGGGATATAAAAGGTCTTGTAAGAACGCGCTTCCGTTTCTTCTTTACTTAAGCGTATAGCATAACCCTTTTTTATATATTCTTCGATCTTATTACAGTATTCTGATGCAAAAACAGGATCTCGTGCCATTTTTTTCTCGATTCCTTCTAGACGTCTTAAAGCCATCCCAAAACTATCAGGAAATACTGGGCGAATGTCTTTCCACAATAAGGCTACTTCATATCTGCCATTTAACTTTCTGGTTGTATGCTTCATAATATCCAATGCCCTAGCATCATCCTTAGCCATCGGTGGTTTTATACCAGAATTTATACCAAAAGATTCTATTAAAAAATAACTGGAAACAAGTTTATTTAATTCTTCCATATTTTCAGGATTCTTCACATAAGCTAAACACATCCCATGAGGTCCATTAAATACGTTATTATTTGTACGACCATACGCGAACCAACCCAGCCTTGTTTTTACCGCAATTGGTCCAGGTCCTACTTTTGGTACTTCTATTGGTACCGTCAAAAAGGCATGGCAAAGACTAATTATCATTTTCGGTTGTACGTTCTCGTAGCTGTGCAAGGGTAATTCAGATAAATATGAGTTATTTTGTGTATACTCATCAACATAAAACGTCTGTGTTGGCAATACTAGTTTGGCTGATGTATAAACGTTTTGCATACTATATTTTGTTGCATTCTCGTCAACGCCACTTATATCTAATTCTATTATTTCTGTTGACTCTGATGCCTTTTCACGGTTTAACCAATATAACTCTAATGTACTTTTCTTACCAACGATACCTAATTGTCGTGCTATTTGGCTGTCTATAATAGTTGCGTTCGACCCATCATCGATAAAGGCGTACACATTTATTTCTGTATCCTTACCATATAACTTTATTGGAATGACTTGAAATAAGATTTTGTTTGAAGTGAATATTCTATTTAGATGACAGCTTATACGATTAAACTCAGACTCTTGATTAGTATTGGTTGATGTGTTATCTCGGTTTTGTATATTTTCATGTAGTAAACGGGCAGACTTTTAAATTTTTTACCTTTTCCCAACGCTCGTCCACTGACAGCAATTTAAACGCACTACAATATGCAAGGGTGTTACACTCACCATTACATAACAAGCATTTTCTTTCGGCTACAGCGATGTGAACGAACTTGCGGCTTCCAGGTTTAGCGGTGCTATTTGGGAAAACTGTATTTGTAGAAGGTCTTCTCTGTATAGACTCCATTGGAAGCGAATCAGAAACCCTGTTGGCAATACGGCGTATACCATTTAACCATTCACTGAACTCCACTACCGTGGCAGGCTGATCAAAAGAAATACATTTTTCTGCCCATTGTAACTGGCGGGTAATAGGTAACTTTCCAACCATTTCGCTCAATAGCGTAGGGTTTGACAAATGATGCTCACCATTTGCATTTTTCAAAAATGTGGTCATGTTAGTCACTTTGTTGGCAAAATCGATGAGCTGATCGAGCCTGTCTTCGGCTATTGTCATTATTCGCCTCATTTTTTCAATTTGACTTCTAATCAACTGTTCGGGTCTGCCATACGTTTCTTCTAAAATGTCTAAAATAGCTGGCACATTAGCTGAGTTCGACAAGAGTGCCTCTACAGTCTCTTTGGCATTTCCCGATATGGCTTCACGTAAGCGAATAATATTGTGAAGGTTCGAATAGTCAAACTCACGTGTAGTGCTTTTATATGACTCTATAAAACTTTGCCACTCTTCTGGCTTACCTGTAAATGCTGGAAGTGGGTATATTTTCTTCTGTCGATGATCAACTGACCTGACCGTATTTTCGCTATACTCTGATGAATTACGCATTGGCACGTTTTGTTGTGGAGTAGGATTCATGTTTTCCGCCCGGCGCTCATTTCTTAACTCCAACACACTGTTATTGACCTGATGGGCGTTTGACATCATTAATTCTTGCATAGCATGCATTTGTCTTTGAAACTCGTTTTTCATTTCTGTCAGCTTTTTATCAAATTCACGAGTCATTTTGGAAACACATTGAGCTGATATTTGTTGCTGTTCGTTTTGTCGATTTGATGAATTCTGGCTATGCTGCTGGCTTTGGACATGAGAAGATGGCTGTGCTTGTGACTGTGGCTGTGCATTCGTCGTAAGTGATGAAGTGGAAGAATTGGCATTCGGCTGGATTCTGGCAGATGGCGGCGTTTCTACATTCCCCTGCGGCAATTGCGGTGCTTGCGGCTGGTTACTTGGCATTTCGTTCACAAAACTTTCAAACCTTGCAGGAGGAATGCCTTTTGTACTTCTATGGCTTACTCTATTTGCCTTCGTTTCAGAATCTGACATGGATCTTCTACTTTTTTGGCGTTAAATTTATTCACAATGCAGCACAGAATAAATTAATTGTGGTAACAATTGTTGCCCTTGCGCCTTAGCTAGAATAAACTTACTAATAATAAACACGTAGGGCGGTGTTGTGTCTTTGATATTTATTGTGGTGATGTTTATTCTCTAAATAACAATTGAATATTAATAAAATATAAGTATAATTAAAAACTTAACTTACGTGGTATCTTGCTAAGAGTCTTGGCGCAAAGTGATTTAAAATACTTTTTTTACTGCTTCTAGATTTTCTAAATGCTACCAAGACACTTGTAAAGATCCGTTAGCCTTTTTTCTTTAAAGTATATAGCGTACATAAATTAACAAATACAAACGAATAAATAACCTGTTCTGCTTGTCTTGCTACTACAACAACAGAAATAATAAATATAAAATGTCATCTCTATATCAAGGTTGCCATTTCTCCAACAAAAATGATTTCCCGACTTTTTATAATTGTCAGCTTAATAGCTGTGATAACAGCTGAAGATACCAAGCCAAACAATAGTAAGTAATTACTGAAAGCTAAATACACCTAAAACTCTGCTTTATTTTTAACAGTGACATCTTATGAGGATATTAGAAAGGCTGCTATACAAGCTGAAGATCTCCAAAGAACTGGAGGACATGTATGTATGTCTCAATGATTTGGAAGCAAAAGTAAATGATATATTTCTTAAATACAAAAGCGAGGAGTTGGCCACAGGTTTTAGTTATCCTTGGCACAATGCAGCTAGTTTGCGTTTCTCTTCAGCAAAACCTCTAATCGATAACTGTGTAGGATGCAATACGTTATATGCCGGCTTATCGTGCCTATCATCAGCAATTATTAGAAGAGTTGTACAGTGATAAACTCTTGTATGCTGAAGTTCGTTTTCGTTTCGATAAGGTTTGTTGTATTGGGGTTTTTATTTTTTATATGTATATGAATTTACTTAAGGGATTTTTCCTTTTGATTTTTGTATAGTTGTATGACAATACTACGAAGGCATATCCGGTTAATCAATATGTAATAGAATTGATTGATGTGGTAGAAAACTTTTAATTGGAGCATTCGGACTTTTTAGGTATTAAACTGATTTATGCTGCAAATCGTGCAGCCAGAATTTATGAGATACGCAAAGAATTCGAATTGTGTTTGGAATTACAGTGAGTACTTTTAATAAACTTATATATAAATACGGGAACAATTTTTTTGTAGTTGATTTTTAAGTATATTATTTTCTCTCTCCATTGAACACTCATAATGACAGAGTTTAAAACAAAACAAGCTAAAAAATCTCCAAATAAGCTTAAAAGTCCTGGAGACGATTAAATAAAAACATTAATCACATAGTTGTGTTTGTGAAGTCGTTTTTTCACGGCTACACTTACGCCATGTCGGCAATTGCTGATGAAAATGAAAACGTTTCAGATTGGTACGAATCCCGAATTTAGATAGACGAAAGTCATGAATGTTATCGTTTGAAAAAAAGTTGATTTCTGAAATTTTGTTCAATTTAAACCGTGGCTATTGTTGTGTTGTTCAACGTGACGTTACGTAATTATATATGTACGTTATTATATACAAATGTGTTGTGTTTTATTGTTGTAAGTTTTAATTATCGTGAATTATTTTCCTTCGTAAATTTTTCTCTTTTCACGTATTTGCGATCATGGAAAACTCCCATGAAAAAAATTAATTTAAAGGAGAGTAATAACGTGAAAACATGTTCGCGGAAAAAAATTCCGCTTATCGTGAAAAAAATTTTCCCTCGTAATTTTCCACTTTTCCCTTTGAATTTCTCACTTTATTTTCGCTGGGGAACAAAACATTTATGTAAGTAATTCTTCTCATAATTCAAAGAATCACTCTTATTGTGTAAGGCGTTGTCGTTAAGGTGTGAGTCGTTTCTTGTAACAGATTAAAGAACACAGGTTGTGTGTTACTTTAATATATTATAAAAAAAGACTCACTCGTTACAAAAAAAGGTTTACAAAATTTTATGGGCAAGATCCGTCAAAAAGGCATTATTATAAGTATGTATGTATATTGCTGAACAATATGCAAAATAGCAGGTCGACTGCCTGAGGATCTGTGAAGATGTCCAAAGACGTGGTGGAAGAATCTTAGAAATTATTTCACTATATTAAAGTGCAATAAGCCGATGTTTTAATCAAACTATAACTCCAGTACAATATAGTTTACTTTGTTTTTTGCTTAACTTTTCTTTAAAATATGCGTGTATATTTATGAACAAAAATTTCTTTGATTTTTAAGGTTTTTAATCTTTCTTCATTTTTACATTCACTGAGAACTCATAGCGCGAAATATTCTTCACTGGAGTTCCACGATAGCATTTTTCCCTTCGAGGGGAATAAAAATTTCATGGGACAAAACTTGTTATTCACGATAGGGGTGATATAGATCAGGGATGTTAAATGGGGTTCTGAATTTTGTACCAACTTCCAAAAAAAAAAATGTACTTTTTGGACCTTCACAGTACCATTTTTTTTTTAAAATTTATTAAAACAACAAAAAATGTACATAAAAGTTCAATTGTACACAAAAAAACAAAACTTAACATACATTATATGTATGAATAAAATAAGGTACATAAAAGACTTATAAATATATGAGATCAAAACTCAACTATAGAAAAGTTATATAAAGAAAAAAGCAAAGCTCTTACTATCATTAAAAGACACAACAGGCTAGAATACACCCTTCCTGAGGCAAGTTTGAATTTAGCAAAAATTAAATTGAAAATGATAAAAAAACTCATAACTGAAAACTTTACCATAATCATTAACAATCGCATTCGTGAAAAACTAACAGAAATGGATCCTAAAGATTCCAAAAATATGTTTGGTCAGATAAAGAAGAATTTTAAAAAATTCACGCCATTAAATCTTCAAGAAATAAAAATTCCAAAACACTCTGAATTTCTTTTAACCAATGTTGGAATTAACCCGCTAAGTTTAGAAATGGATATCTTTAATAATTATATATTAGATGATCAAGTTAACATGTTAGATACAATAGGTGCGTTTTTAGAGTCCGTTCATGCTCATAAACAAATTGATGAAGAGAACATTGTTCATGCTCAAGTTAGTGAGACTTTCGAGACGTTTTTAGAAACTAAATTAATATTCGAGAGTAATAAAACCACTCTTACTAATTTTAGTGATACAAAACTATCAGATAACTTAGATGAAACACAAGCATGTAATTATTTCATAACAAAAAAAAATTTATCATACATTTTTTCTAGTTTGAGAAATAAGCTATCGTCAGGAGTTGATAATATACCAAATATACTACTTAAAAAAATTCCACAAATAATGATCGACGATTATTGTAAATTATTCAATAATATGCTCAATAATTCATATTTTCCAAATAATTGGAAAACAGCTAAGGTAGTTTTATTACCAAAAAAAGACAAAGAACCGAATAATCCGAAAAATCTTCGACCTATTAGTTTGTTACCCAATATCAGCAAAATTTTTGAAGTATGCATCAATAACAATATTAGTAAATTCTGTAATGATAAAAACATAGGGAGTGAAAAACAGTTTGGGTTTAAATTCAAACATTCGACAGTGAACGCTATTCATAAACTTACTTCCGATATTAATTGGAACTGGCATAAAAAAAGTTGTACGGGCGCGTGTCTCATCGACATGGAAAAGGCCTTCGATAGCCTATGGATTCCAGGTTTAATTTTTAAATTGCTTCAATATAAACTCCCAATACATCAAATTATTTTAATATACAATATGATAAGCAATAAAGACTTCATGGTTTGTTATCAAAATTCAAAAAGCTCAAAATCTTTCAAGATTGTTAATGGATTACAACAAGGAACCGTAAACTCTCCTATTCTCTTTAACTTATACATTTTAGATCTGTTAAACAAAGTCGATAATATCATATCATTTGCAGATGATATTATTATATATCATGCTGATAATAAAATAGAAGCAATAAATCTTAATCTTCAAAACATCTACAACTTAGTTGAACAATATACAATTAATTGGAACATTAAAATCAACGCAGAAAAATGCGAAACCATTCTTTTTAGACCATCTGTTGATAAATGTAACTCAAACATAAGAAAAAACTGGAAACAGTTTGGAATTCAATCAAATTTATCAAATTGTAGCATCCCAAAAAAGGATGTAGTAAAATATTTAGGTATATACTTGGACAAATTTTTGTATTTTAACCACCATGTCAGGGAAATACTCATAAAGGCAAAAAAAGCTTTCTTTTTATATAGACCTTTATTTCATTCAAAATACATTAAATCTAAGATTAAAATTATAATGTATCAATCCCTTATTAGACCTATAATAACCTATGGTTGTCCAATTTGGTTTAATATATCGCCTTCATACATGGAAAAGATTAGAGTCTTTGAAAGAAAATGTTTAAGAACATGCACATCATTATACAGGACTCCACAAAGCGAGTATATAAAATACATATCTAATAAGAAATTGTATAATAATGCTAATATAATAAGAATAGATAATTTTATAATAAGCCTAATTAGAAATAATATATTAAATTGTAGCCAATGTATAGAAAATAATGTTATAATGGCCCCTTATTACACAAATAATGAATATATAATTGATTCCTTGCAAAAGGGATTTGTTCCACCTGAGGCTTTTGTTTACCTTGATAACCAAAAAATTATTCAAAACGAAAATGGCATACCGGTCTTTTACCATAATTATAGACGTGCTAATACAAAAGCAGTTAATTGTAATTCAGAAAATTACAATATGAGATATAGCACTAGCATATCAATCAGAGATTTGAGATTTACACAAAAATCTAATACCAAAAAATTTTGGTGGTTTTCTGAATAACAGTATAATTTTCCTTTTTTTTAACCTTTGACACTAGCCTTTCTTTACTCACTCATTAAAATTTAAGCAATGTTTTTTTTTTCAACTAATTTTCATTGCAAAAAACTGGTGATATATATTTATTTATTGTAAATAAAATAAAAAATAATCATAACCACTTGTAAAAACCAAATTATTATTATATTAATAATACTTGAGCGCTCGATTATGGGACATTGTATATAGAATTTGTTATTGTTAACTAGTGTTTATAATAGTTTAAGTATAAATAATGTAAATAAATAAACAATTAAAAAAAAAAAAAAAAAATATATGAGATCAAAATCAGGCACTTATTTGTTTAGTTAAAAAACTATTTGGAATTTTTACATCACAGCAGCATGAATTTTTCGATCTTAACCAATCCTTTGTTTGTATGAGACCTTATAATGTTGTCACATGTAGTCTGTGCCTTTCCTTAGTTTTTATTGTGTTTTGAAAAGAAAAAACTCTTTCCACATTTGCAGACGAATGCTGAATGTATAAAATTCCAGCAACGATTCTAGAAATGTCAGGAAACATATGGACATTCAGCTCATTTTGTAAATTAGCTACTGCTGACCAAAAACTACAAATGTTTTCAGTTTTTAACGACTGCAGTTTCTCGACATCAGCTAAAGCTCTAAATTGATTATTGATTGAATCAAAATTTGCAATTTCTTTCGGGAACATTTTTACTAAGAGAGGTACAATACTACTTGTTTTACCTGAAATAACATTTTCAGGAGTAAATTTATGGAACCACATTAAAACTTCGTTGACTTTGGTTCTCAAAACTTCGCAAAATCTATATATATAAAATAGGATGTGTGTATGTATGTATGTATGTAACGTATGGACTCCAAAACGGCTGGGCCGATTTTGATGAAATTTTCAGGGAATCTTCAGAATCTTCAGGCGGGTGACACTGTGAAGTCTGATTTTTGATTTTTGGTCTGGGGGCGGAGGGGCGTGGCAAAATCCATAACTTGAGAACGGCTTGACCGATTTAGACGATTTTTTCTTTAAAATTATCGCCATGGTCTTACTTAGGTTTTTACGGAAATAAAATTTTGCCCCGCCCACTTTTTTCGATTTACCTAAAATCAGAAAACGGCTCCATCGAGTTGACTAATTTTTCTTTCAAATGTTCGTATTAATCAACTTTAAGTTTTCATCGAAATAAAAATTTACCACGCCTACTTTTACGCCCACTTTTTCTATTAAGCGCATAACTGGAGAACGACTTGACCGATTTGGACGATTTTTTCTTTAAAATGATCGCCATGGTCTTACTTAGGTTTTGAGGAAAGAAAATGTTGCCCCGCCCACTTTTACGCTCACTTTTTTCGTAAGATTCACAGCATATATATACATACATACAACCATATGTATTTTCAAATCAAATGTAAATCAAACATATGTATATGAACAACATTTTAATTTATAATATTGCTTAGGGCCAGCAACGCGGACCGGGTCAGCTAGTTTTATATAAAATTGTTTCGCATTTTGTTTCATTTATGTAACAGTATCAATATTGATATTATTTGAAGAAATATATAAATCCACTTCTGTTCCGCAATAAATTTCTTCAAAGAGCATGTGATTTGTGTAAAGGTCTACGATAGATATACATATGTCATTCATCCAAAACGTTTTTATTCATGAAATTACGTGCTATTTGGCGGAACAAAAAAGTAAGCCTTTGTAAAAGTACATGCATTCGAGCATCTTCTGATTGCATTTCAAAATTAACCATGTTATTAATTTTAAGTGCATATTGCATAAATAAAAAATTACATTTAAAAGAAGGATTTTTAAATCCTGATGAAAGAAATAATAATTAAAAAAATAAATGCAATGAAAAGGACTCAATAATTTGTTTGCTATACTAAAAATTCAAAAAGGGGGAACTATGACAAATTTTTAAATTGTACCAAATAAGTCACGGTAGTAACACGGTACTTTAGAAGGTCAAAATGTACCAAAAAAAGTACAATTGTCCAACTTTAACATCCCTGATATAGATTCATGGAGTTTGTCGAGTAAAACACTTATTTGTTTTATCGTAAGTTTAAATAATTTGGTATTCACTTTTTTTTAAATGCAAGTAAAACAACTTTTTATGATAAGAAATATTTACATTTAAGTAGTTATAAGAAACAAATGCAACTCGCATAAATTTTTTAGCATTCTAGGAATAGCGCTAAATTTAAATCTTAATCGAAATTATTAATAAAAAGAAGTGTTATTTTGTTTAAATAAAATAATTTGTCAAGTTATCGCTTAACTTTAGAGTAAGCCATAAATATCTTATACTTTAAAACATTTCTTTTTGCAACCACACACATTTTTAATTAAAAAAAACGTAACGAAAATTTTGCACACAACAATATTACTTATTTATTATTATTTTTTAAAACTTTTTAACAAAATTTTCATTTAAAACTAAATTAAATTATAATAAACGTCATATACATACAATTTCATACAAATTGTTGCTAAAGTAGAAGTAGATCAGGAATTTCCAAAAATTTTTTGGTTGTGTAGTAGTGAGCAGTGTGACCATATTAGCTTTTTTCGAGATAAATTTAGCATTTTTTTTTTTGGATTTAGCTTGATATATTTCATTTAGCTTTTAGCTTTTTTAAAAAATGAATTTGGCTTTTTCTAGCCTTTTTTCTATCTGTATTCCAATGATTTTAATATGTATGTACATAATAAAAAAATAAAGTTCAATAAAATAAAGATATATTGGTAACCTTATAAAATAGTATCAAACAGCTAAAATCTGGCATCACAGAAACAATAAGTCAGTAAGACCCCTTTCAGACAAGCAAAGTTTACTTTGCAAAGTCTTGAGTTTATGGAAGAGAAGGGAAAAGAGCATAGCGGGGGAGTACATACTTTGCTGTACTCGCAAAGTCGTTTTGTTTTTCGTTCGTAGATTATACCTGAAGTTGGCTGCAACTTTATATTTATATACAGCGTTACCAGAATCTTTGGAATAAAAATTGTCATATGGCGAAAGAAATCATATTTTGAAGAGGAAAATCTTAAATTTTTTTTTCTTAATTTAAATTTTTTAAAACAAGGGCAAAATAGTAAGAATTATTAATTTTTTTAAAACCATACTTCTTATTATTTAAATTGAAATACATAAAAACATAATTCGTCAGTATATGAAACTTTATAAAAATACATTTTTTCTTTTCACAAATATTTTTTTATCAATATTCTAACTGCCTATTTCCGACGTACGAAAGAATTATTTACTTCTTAAGGTACGTTCAGACTAATGAAATATTTAACGAAAATATCTGTTCTGATATTTGCATCAAACTGTGTGAAACAAAAAATATTTTGTTAATGTTCAAACTAAGCTCAAATATTTGATAATTTTTGTTTGATGAAACAGTTGGCAAACAGTGTTAATAAAATAAATTAATTCATGTTTGCCATGCGTACAGACTAAAAGAAATATTTGCATCAAATAATTATTTAATGAAAGTGTTCAAATAATAAAAATATATTTCTCAAATGGTAAAAATGAGCGCATAAGCTAATTTTTTTATTTTATTCTGTGGATCAGCATCTCTTTTAGTGTTAGAACAGGAGAATGTAGAAGAAGAAAAAAATGGAAGCCACTGGGTAACGGGAACATGGCTAAAATTTGCGAAAAATTGCAAACTTGGAAACAAACGCTAAAATATATTTGAAGTCGTTAAATCGGTTAAAAAGCAAAATGTCAAGAAAAAAACAAAAAAAAAATGTTGCAAAAATAGCGAAAATTCGCGAAAAATTTTGATATTTTAAACAAGCCATAAAATTTATTAAAGGTGCCTAAAACTATAAGAAATAGCAAAACTTCGGTAAAAATTGCTAAATAAGCGGAAATTCCCAAAAATTTGCTAATAGCGGCATGATACCAAAGTTTAGTACTCATAATTATTAAAAATAGTTAAAGCTGCAAAGAATCACAGAAAGAAATCGCTTCTTTTGCGAACATGGCTAAAATTCGCGAAAAAATGCAAACTTGGAAGCAAACCCTAAAATATATTTGAAATTGCTAAATCGGTTAAAAAACAAAAAAAAAAAAATGTTGCAAAAATTGCGAAAATTCGCGAACCATTTTAATATTTCAAACAAGCCATAAAATTTAGTAAAAGTGCCTTAAACTTTAAGGAATGGCAAAAATTCTATAAAAAATTTCTAAATTAGCGGTAATTTGCTAATAGCAATAGCAAAGTCTAATAATTATAAAAAATCTTTAAAATTGTAAAGAATCCGAAAACTTACAGTAAAAATTGCTTCTATCTGGAACATGGCCAAAATTATTTGTCGTTGTTTGCTCTTTCAATTTTTTTGTAATATCAAATAAATGTTTGCTCAAAAATTACTAAAATATTTGATTTTTTGTGTTCACACTATTTCACATTGGACAAATATTTGTTTGCCGGCAAATACTTTTATTTGCTCAAAATCAGCTGTTATTTTATTTGATACTCAAAAATATTTTGTGTTCAGACTACGTTTATGAAATATTTGATGTTTGCTTTCAAATATTTCATCAGTCTGAACGTACCTTTACAAATACATTTAAAACAAAAACAAAGTTTTTAGAATTTGTTTTTGTTTTAAATGTAGTTGTTCGAAAGAAGGAATTCTTTCGCACATTGGAAATAGGTTATAATATGCCTTTTTTAATATTTTTATGTCCAGAAATAATGATGCAATTTTGTGTTGTCTAGATACTGGGTACAAAAGTGTGCAGCACCAACACACATCAAGCTGATGCAAAACTTCATTGTTTTAAAAATTGACTGTTTAAGTAATCGTGTATTTTCTATAAGCAAAATTAAAGTAAAAATTAGAATTTCTAAAAATAAAAAATCATCATTTGAGAAAAAAATCTTTAATCATGTTTGAAAAAATAAAAAAAAAATATGATAAAATCATTATTCTGGCAACGCTGTTTATATATTATATTCAAACAAGAGAAAACAAAAATTTGTCAAATTAAACTTTGTGTGTCTGAGCACCAAACAAAGTTTAAAAGAGAATCCAACAGACTTTGTCAAAGTAAACTTTGCCTGTCTGAAAGGGGTCTAAGTAATTCTTTAAAGTTTAACAAGGTGGTAAATATTTAACATGTAGTCAAATATTTATCAAGTTTATTCGTTTGCTTGTTAAAAAGTATTTTTTGGAACTGAAAATTTTTAAATCTTCAGTTGTGCAAACGAAGAATCCAAATCTTATAGGATTCCAAATTTGTTCTATACTATACTTTATATTAACCGATGCCTTTGAATCTATTCCTTTTTGTATTTTAGCTTTAAGAGCTTTTTTATATATGTATGTTCACCATTGTACAAATTTACATACATTCGTTCATGTGATATAACTTTTTATATGTTAATTTTATATTTTTTGTTTTTACTTTATTTTTATATATATCAACCGAAGTAGTTTTGAATAGCTATCAATTTTATTTTAGTCTTAAGACTTTTCTTAACTTTATTTGCTTTGTGGTTAACTTATGCTGGCATAAAAACTACAAAAAATTATTTTATAATCATTTTTATTATACGAGCATACATACATGCATATGTTTTTGAATTTAATGCTCATGAAGATATTTTTGTTCCATAAATATACATAGTTTGATTTGGTTACTGATTAAAAACATATTTTACTTAAATTTTGACTAAAAAAAAGGTTTTTACATAGTATGTGTACATGTATGTGTTATTTATAATACGAATAATGAATTAATATTATTAAAAACCAATATAAAAATTTAGCTTTATTTTTTGGCTTTAATTTATTTATTTTTAGCTTTTTTTGGCTCTATTTTTAACCCGATTTAGCTATATATTTTTTTAAAATCTGGTCACACTGGTAGTGAGTACCAGAAATTGAGAGAATGCATTCATTTACAGCCGAAATAAAATGTTAGTAATATATTTTATAAGTTGTATAACACAAAGGTACAAAATTAAAAATTTTTTGTGTTGATAAAAAATTTTTAGCAATTCTTTACCAATTCAATGTCGCTGATTTTAAAACTGCACTTTTTTTTATTCGGAAGCTTTTTGACTCTAAATCAGTTTCAAATATCTTATCAAACAATTGTAAAAAATTAAAGATTTTTATGTTTTAAAAATTCATAAAAAATAAATATTGCATCTTTATGATTTTTGCTAATAATGGAAGGGTGCGTGGACGAACAAAAGGTAATATTACGTTTTATTCAAAATTACCCAAAAACAGTTTACCAGCCAACTTTATGGAACGTTCCGAGTTTAAAATTTAAATAGTGATTGACGTGTATATTTTTCTGTCTCCATAAATTCTACAAGCATATGACACTTACACATATGCACTGATTAACGGGTTTATGTATTTGTCTCAAGGGCGCTTAAAATCAAGATTTTAGCTTGATTAAAGTCCCAGTTAGCTGACAGTAAAAGTAAAGTTGCAAATAAGCTTTTTCATTTTGTTGTATATAAAGCAATTAGAACGAATATAGTTAGCAGTAAGATGTACTTAACTTAACCGTAACGCCTACATCTGTAGAAAATAGATTTTTCTTACTTTTTTACTGTAAGATTACTTTACTTTTACTGTCAACTAACTGGGGCTTAAGTTTTTAAACACCTTAAACATTTGGAGTCTCAGAGATGTTTTGATAACAAATTCTCTTCATATTTATAACAACAAGAAATCTAATAAAAATTGCAAAGTTATCTGGAGCTGTCAGTTAGCCGCAAACTTAGGCTTTCAAAATAATTGAGAAATTGAAATCTATCAAAACTCAACCCCACACGATTAAATAAAATGATTTAAAATTACGAGTATAAACACAAGCAAATACTCAAAAACTAAATTAATTAATTGATTTATATGGGAGCTAGCTGGCGTAGTGGACCCAATTGGCCAATTTTTGCTACTGTATAAAATAAGAACTTTATTTGGTAATTTTTTTCGCTTTAGCTTATTTCATATGGCCGTTAATTTGCTTAAAGTCTTATTCTGTAAAGACTTTTGTATGGGGACTAGGTGAAATAATGGACCGACTTAGCCCTTTTTCAACAACAAACCAATGTGTTGTTCGATCGTTTTAGAATTTTACAAGGATCCACCCATCTTTTTGTGGGTGGTGGTGGGTATAAAAACGAGGATCACTTAGGCCTAGAATCTGCAAAATTTCCCTTGTTAAGTAAATAAATCCTATTTATTACTTCTAACTATTTCAGATCCTCCTACCCCAATTATGTAATTGGATTTGATTTGGTTGGCCGCGAAGACAACGGAAATCCTATAAATAATTTTCTTGATGTTTTCAAGGACAGATAATTCTAAATATTTCTTCAATGTTGGTAAGACAAGTAAGTAAAATTAAATCAATTACCTCTTCTTTATTATATTTCACAGATTTCTATGGGGGCTCTTTAAATTTAAATCTTTTTGACGCTATACTCTTAAACATCCCACGTATTGGTAATGGCTTTACTCTCACGAAACATCCCATGCTATTAGATGTATTCTTCAAAAATGGGAACGTGCCATCGGAGGGACTATCATGACCAACTCCGCCAGGTGCAATACAACACCGCAAACGCCGTCTACAACACCATCAGATACCGGCAACCCTAAGGACTCAGGTCCTAAAAGCGAGGAGGTCATATACAACTCGCGGCAAGACATGCTATTCGAGGACCATGATTGCGGTCATCCAAAAAAAAACCCCACCGGAGCGAGACGGCAACCAACGCTCTGATGTCTAAAATAAATAAAGGTAAGATACACATTGCTCTATTCCTGGTACCTAGGACCATTCGGAACAAAGTTTCTGGGTTGAATCATGTTAACTTCCAAGTTTCTTACTCTGGTACAGAGTCTCGTCCGAGAATTTGTATCATATGTCACAGGAACTTATGGGTTGTCAACGTCGGATGCAACGGTGCTGAAGCAAGGGAATAGCAATATATACCTCAATACGTCGGAATTGATGAAACTGGTTGATGAGACGCAAAGAAAAAGTATGACACTTATAATAGGTTGTGATGCTAACTCCCACCATGTAGCTTGGTGTAGTACTAACACCAATCGTAGGGGATAGGCCCTCATAGATTTCTTGAACACAAAAGATTTGATCGCGTTGAATTTAGGGAATAAAGCCACCTTTGTCAATATAATCAGGGAAGAAGTATTAGGTATAACCTTTTGCTCGTAGGACCTTACGGATGAGATTCAGGATTGGAGGGTTTCGGGAGGAAAACAGTAGTATTTAATTATAAGTATTAATTAAAGTTGAAGAAGAAATAGCAACACCAAAATATAGCCAAGCAGTTTGGGATTCTTCCCAGCACTTTATCAAATATTATTAAGGATATGGATAAAGCAATGCTCAAATGAATAACCATCGCACATTGAACAGTGTAATTTACACTAAAGCACCTGATAAAAGTGGGGAAAATATTATTTCTGTATATTGACGTTCTGTATAATCAATTGTTTTTTTTTTTGGTCCCACGCAGATTAGAGTGGTTTGGTCCCCATACAAAAAAAAGTCGATCCAGTCACTCCTTAGGATTAAAGATTAGTTGAAAATAATTCCAGAAATTTTTTTAAATATTTTGCCACGCCTCTGGATACCGCCTGTTTAGTTTTTTGTATACTGCGTCGCCATTTAAAGTCCCATCGTCGTTATTAATGGCTTGCCTATGTGTTCATTTTTGCCTTTGGTGGATTTTTTATCCGACATCGAATTCTGGGCGCCACTTATGCCATCTCGGATCGTACCCCGATAATTTCCACGTGGCAAGAATGCCCTTCTTAAATTGTGTACTTCTTGATTCATTATACTCACTTTTGTGCTACGGCCCACAATTAGGCCCACTTTTCTTTACTTATACATATATTACGTGCGGAATTTCTATGAAACTATGTTGATAGAGTTGTACTCTGTTCAATATGTGAAAAAGTTACGAAATGTTTCTGGCAGCATATAGCGAAATAATATAAGCTCCACTTATTTCACGTGAATTTTTAAGCAAATGAAAAAAGTTTAAACCTAATATCAAATTTGAACGGAAAAGCCTAAATAAAACAAAACCGGTAACAGTTTTTCATCCATATTTACTTTCAGTATTATTTAATTTTTATTTAAAAAAATACTTTTAGTAAAATACATGTGGGTTTTCTTTACATACGCAAAACAATGTCGCATACTTTAAAAGAATAAAATCGTCGAACTGTGCAAACTCGCGAGATAGGTAGCATTGATACATCTAATGCCCCTATTGCGGTTCTCCACTTTTGTAAGACCCCTTTCAGACAGGCAAAGTTTACTTTGACAAAGTTTGTTGAATTCTCTTTTAAACTTTGTTTGGTGCTCAGACACACAAAGTTTAATTTGACAAATTTTTGTTTTCTCTTGTTTGAATATAATATATAAACAGCGTTGCCAGAATGATGATTTTATCATATTTTTTTTTATTTTTTCAAACAAAAATATGATTAAAGATTTTTTTCTCAAATGATGATTTTTTATTTTTAGAAATTCTGATTTTTACTTTAATTTTGCTTATAGAAAATACACGATTACTTAAACAGTCAATTTTTAAAACAATGAAGTTTTGCATCAGCTTGATGTGTGTTGGTGCTGCACACTTTTGTACCCAGTATCTAGAATACACAAAATTGCATCATTATTTCTGGACATAAAAATATTAAAAAAGGCATATTATAACCTATTTCCAATTTGCGAAAGAATTCCTTATTTCGAACAACTACATTTAAAACAAAAGCAAATTCTAAAAACTTTGTTTTTGTTTTAAAGGTACGTTCAGACTGATGAAATATTTGAAAGCAAACATCAAATATTTCATTAACGTAGTCTGAACACAAAATATTTTTGAGTATCAAATAAAATAACAGCTGATTTTGAGCAAATAAAAGTATTGGCCGGCAAACAAATATTTGTCCAATGTGAACATAGTGTGAACACAAAAAATCAAATATTTTAGTAATTTTTGAGCAAACATTTATTTGATATTACAAAAAAATTGAAAGAGCAAACAACGACAAATAATTTTTGCCATGTTCCAGATAGAAGCAATTTTTACTGTAAGTTTTCGGATTCTTTACAATTTTAAAGATTTTTTATAATTCCATTCCTTAAAGTTTAAGGCACTTTTACTAAATTTTATGGCTTGTTTGAAATATTAAAATGGTTCGCGAATTTTCGCTATTTTTGCAACATTTTTTTGTTTTTTTCTTGACATTTTGTTTTTTAACCGATTTAACGACTTCAAATATATTTTAGCGTTTGTTTGCAAGTTTGCAATTTTTCGCAAATTTTAGCCATGTTCCCGTTACCCAGTGGCTTCCATGTTTTCTTCTACATTCTCCTGTTCTAACACTAAAAGAGACGCTGATCCACAGAATAAAATAAAAAATTAGCTTTTGCGCTCATTTTTACCATTTGAGAAATATATTTTTATTTTTGAACACTTTCATTAAATAATTATTTGATGCAAATATTTCTTTTAGTCTGAACGCATGGCAAACATGAATTAATTTATTTTATTAACACTGTTTGCCAACTGTTTCATCAAACAAAAATGATCAAATATTTGAGCTTAGTTTGAACATTAACAAAATATTTTTTTGTTTCACACAGTTTGAAGCAAATATCAGAACAAATATTTTCGATAAATATTTCATTAGTCTGAACGTACCTTAAGAAGTAAATAATTCTTTAGTACATCGGAAATAGGTGAAAAGAAAAAATTTATTTTTATAAAGTTTCATATACTGACGAATTATGTTTTTATGTATTTCAACTTAAATAATAAGAAGTATGGTTTTATAAAAAATTAATAATTCTTACTATTTTGCCCTTGTTTTAAAAAATTTAAATTAAGAAAAAAAAATTTAAGATTTTCCTCTTCAAAATATGATTTCTTTCGCCATATGACAATTTTTATTCCAAAGATTCTGGTAACGCTGTATATAAATATAAAGTTGCAGCCAACTTCAGGTATAATCTACGAACGAAAAACAAAACGACTTTGCGAGTACAGCAAAGTATGTACTCCCCCGCTATACTCTTTTCCCTTCTCTTCTATAAACTGAAGACTTTGCAAAGTAAACTTTGCTTGTCTGAAAGGGGTCTAACAGTTTGGTTGTCTTTGGTAAATTTGCATTGCCATTCTCAACTCGACTGGCAGTTGGCTTTTCAGTTGTGTATCTGTTTTTTCGTGGTATTGCCGTTTTCAACTTTGTAAAAGTTTGGTCGACAGAAACGTTATAAATACACAACTGTTTATTAGTAGTTGAGTTGTTTTCCGGTTTAGTTGACTTTCATTTTTAAAAGCAAAAAAAAAATAACAATGGAAAAACCGTAAGTAGAAAGATTTATTATACTGTATATTAGAATTTCACAGCATTTAATACATTCGTAGATCTTTGAAAATTACAACTAAAGCACAATTTGAGAGGCTTGTTAATCTAATGGAAAAAAAACCCAGAGATTGCACGTGGAAAACCAAAATTTAGTATGACCAAAAACCAGAGTAAAGATATATGGGACTTTAACAAATTACTTTAATATTGGAGGAATAGCCACTACGCGAACAGGTGGTTTTTAAATGATCTTTGATTTCATCCAGCAAATAGCAAAACGCTTTCTTGTTTAGTCGGAAATAACTTTTAAATCTACAAATTTAAAATTATTATTTAGTTACATTTTTTTATTTTTCGAATTTATTCTATGAGTTAAATTTAAATAATTGTAAATTTTTCTGTACATAAATATACTTCATTGCTATCTAACGGAAAGCTAAGGTAAAATGTAACAAGAAAATACAATATAATAGTCTGGTAGTGTATAAAGTCATTCCTAAAAAAATTTAAGGAATAGAGCTATTACAAAAAGCTTTATAAAATACATAACTGAAATTTAACTCATAGAATAAATTCGAAAAATAAAAAAATGTTGAATATAATAAAGTTGCTTATGAAAAAGAAATAATTCCCAATATCTATTATTTAGTTACGTTACTAATTATAAGTTCTTACTTGGCATTGGGTAGTTCAAGAGATTTGGAATCAGCAGGAATTTTTCTTCTTATACGTAGCACATCTGTACAAGAGTTTTCATTTTCATCATCATAAAATAAATCGACACTAATATCCATTGTAAATACATTTTATTCAATACACAATTAAAAATACTTTTAGTTTAAAAAATTATTTAATTTTATAAAATTTTCACTTGTCAAACGTTATATTTAAAGTTGGTAAATCGATATTTTAAGTTGGCAACTTTATAGCAAACTCAACTAAAAACCGTTGGGTATCACAATACCTAAAATGAGTTTGGTTGTGAATAAGTTGGGTTGACTCTCACACGACCAAACTGAGTTGAGTGGAGAACCGCAATAGGGGCATAAATTTTTTCGTATGAAATAATAGATGTTGCTCAACATTTTTCACACAGTTTAACAGAGTTCTCGGCTAAAGCCTAGTACTCTGTTCCAATTTGTGAAAAATGTTTAGCAACATCTATTATTTCATGCGAAAAATTTGACATGTATCAATGTTATCTATCTCGAGAGTTTGCAACATTTGACGTTTTTAATCCTTCAAAGTATGCGACATTGTTTTGCATATGTAAACAAAACCCACATGTATTTTACTAAAAATTATTTTTGTAAATAAAAAATTAAGTAAAAATTAAAGTAAATATGGATGAAAGACTGTTACCGGTTGTGTTATTTAAGTTTTCAGTTCTCATTTTAATATTAAGTTCAAACTTTTTTCATTTGCTTAAAATTCCACGTGAAATAAGTGCAGCTTATATTATTTCGCAGTTGTAAAAAAAATGTTGCTAGAAACATTTCGCAACTTTTTCACAAATTAAGCAGAGTACAACTCTATCAACATTTTTTCATAGAAATTCCGCACAAGTTTTTTTTATATGAGTTTTGACAGCATTTCACGTGAAATGTTGAACAGAGTACCAGGCTTAAGATTAAAATATAAATTTCTGAAGTGATTTTAGTTTTGTTTATTTTGTTTTTTACTTATAAGTCATTAAGGGTTTTCGTGATATCGCTTAAAATTGCAATTTGTGCAAAAAAAAAACCAAAATTAAAGTTGAAATTTTTGGTTAAAAAGTGAAATTTGGTTTAAAAAAATTCTAAAGGAAGCCAAAAGCTTAATTTGTTCTGATTTTTCCAATACTTTGTTGTTTGTGATTTATTAATACTTGAATTTTTCATTGAAAACGACGAGTATTAAAAAAATCTGTTTGTATACATGCACAGCTGAACAGCGCAAGTTTACGATGCGAAATTGTTGGGCAAATTTACGAAGTTTGTGCAAATGAATTCTCATGCAATTTTTGACAGTTCATCTGCAAGAGAGTAAAAATGCTCAGTTTTCACGAATTGCGAGACTTATAAGCGGTATCATGAAAACCCTTATTAATTCATTTTTTTTTTTAATATAATATTTTGAATAAATAACATTTAAAAGTTGAGTCGCACCCAAATCCACTAGCTCGAAATATTTTAAATTACAGCGGCCACTCTAGATTAAGGAGAAGAGATACAGCAGGACTCATCAGACAAGAAGAGCGCTAAACAGCTGCATATGTGAACAGAAACCGTGAAGAGAAAAATTTTCGTCTAGCATTGGCAGGACAAAAATAAAGTATTAGTATAAGATTTGATTAATTATTGTTAGTTCATATTTAATATATGAAGATTCAATAAATAAATAATGAAAAAAAAAAAAAAAAATAAAGTTGTATATATCGTCACCTGCAAATGGGCGTAACAGCACTTTTATTTTTTTTTTACAGGAGAAGCACAAAACTTTACAAAATCAAGAACAGCAAGGTGTACTTGGCGTTTGAATTTCTTTAATAAAGCCGCCATTGTTAATCGCAGGAATCTAAAACTTTTATAATAAAACGAGCAAAAATCAATCAAAAACTTTATTTGGAATTTTATTGTTGTTACGCCCTTTTGCTTTTAAGGTGACGATATGTATGTTTTTTCAACAATAAAAATAACGGGGATCATCTGAGTTCCCATTCGAGCAGCTGTGATAATTTCTTCCTGCGAGCAATTAAGGGTTGAACATTATTCTGGCGAAAATCGAGATTGCTGTACTGTTCGCGACTTCTTATTTTAGCATATATATTGGCCAGGCACCTTTCGTATGTGACCTTATTTGAGGATGCACTCACAACCCGCACAAAACGTTCAATATTTTGAGAATGGCACGGAAACTCTGAAAATGGCGTTATCATTATATATAAGCTCTGTTTCTTTACTTTTTGGGTAATGTTCGTGAAATTGAGAACAGGCATACATTTCTCTCATAAAAACCCAAAATGACACAAAAGTAGGGGAAGAGAAAAAAGGCAATTTTAAGCACGAAATACAAAGTCAGTGTTTTGACAGTCTTAACAAAACAATAGAAGTTTGCGCCACTTGTGAAAAATTGTATATTCTCTGTAAAAATAAACTTTTTTTACAGAAATAAAACAAAACAAACACTTTTACAGCAACAAACATTATTTTTATTTATATTTTAATATAAAACTTTTCACTTAAGTACACTATTTTATTCCACAACACTTTTTCCAAAATTTTGTTCATGCACTTTTTATCTACATATGCCTTATTTGGTTTTGTTTATATTTTACATCTGTTTGACAATTTACACAACTTGCACGAAGAAAAAGTCTGGGATGTCTCGTGCAAGAAAAAAAATTTTATTCTCTCGTGCAAATTGGGATCCCGAGGGATCCCAAAGTATAATAAAGATATATTTACCTGGTATTACAATTTCCTTATTTCCTTAGAAAAATTTTGGTATTGCACCAATTGGTCATCCGTATAGAAATGCAGACATGGTGGCTCCGTTATTAGTAAATTGTCCCACTTTATAATTTCTGTGTATGCATTGCAGTTAAAATTTATTTCAATATTTGGAACACGAAACTCTCTAATCTTTGCGGCTTGGTCTTTCTGAACAGTTCTTATAAATTCGTAACCGTGAAAACGTACTGTAGGATCAGGATCCGTTATCATTGCCAGTAGTATATTCTCCGGGTGTAAGAAGTAACTATTATGTTCCATGGTGGTTCGAATTAACTCTTGAATATACAATGGTCATGGTTGAATCCAAAGTACATACTTAAAAACATGGCGGCTACCGTGTATGCACAGGGGTTGGATCTAGAAATCAAAGAGTGCTGGTTTGGCGAAGTGGGCGTGTCACCTCCCATACAAATATAATATAGTTTTCTATATACATATTTGGAAAACGGTTACGATTAAACTTTTTAAATTAGGAACTAATAGATTGGTTATCTATACAAAATATCGTTCAAAAAATGGGCTGGTTAATAGAAGCGGGAGTGGCGCCTTCCATCTTAGGACAACATTGATTTCTATATATCTGGAGAACAGTAACGGCAAAAGTATAAACATTTTGTACAAATATATTGGATATTTATACACATTTGTAAAAAAAAGGCCCATTTGGAAAAGTAAAAATGTTAAAATTTGGAACAAATAGAATGATTACAAAAAAAAAAAAAAACATCTGTCACAAAGTGGGATAGATTAAAGAAGTGTGCATGAGACCTCCCATGTAATTGTCTTTGTATGAGAGGTACTAGGGATTCCAATACCGGTATTACCGATACCGAAATATCGGTATTACCGGCTAAAATCTAATACCGAAATACCGCTTGCAGAATACCGGCATTTTTTTTTTTAGTTTTTAAAATTCTTTGAAATTTAATTAGTGCTCAGATTTGGAAATTCTTGTTTTGTACTTATTTATGTTTTATATATAAATACATATGTATATACCTACAGCCAACTTTAAGTTGAAAAGTGTGAGAATTACAAAATAAAACAGAATAGCAGAGTACATGAAACTGAGTACCCCTCCAAAATCTTCTCACCTCTCTCACCATTAAACTGAACAATTTCTGCAGCAAAAATTTAAAGTCTTGACGATGACTAAGGGTACGGTCACATATGACAAACATTTGACGAAAAAACCAACAGACAAACTAAGTTTATTTTCTGAATTAATACTATGAGCTAAATTTCAGTTATGTATTTTATAAAGCTTTTTTGTAATAGTTCTATTCCTTTAATATTTAGGAATGACTTTATACACTACCAGACTATTATCTTGTAACTGAAATTTAGCTCATAGAATAAATTCGAAAAATAAAAAAATGTTGAATATAATAAAGTAGCTTATGAAAAGAAATAATTCCCAGATTCCAAGTTTATTTTCTTTAATTCTAATAAATATATTTTGTTTAAATATGTTTTCACATTTATTGAAAATTATATAAGAATAGCCTTTTACAGCATTATTAATCTGTTTTGTAATATAGAAGGCAAGTTAAATTACACTACTATGTGACCGTACCTTAACTATGAGTGAAATTAAGGCCCTTATCATGTACAACGCAGCGCAACGCCAAACAATAACATTGAAAGCACAAACAATGTCATAAATATTTTGTAATTTTGTTGTTGCTTTCAACAGAAATACATGTACCGTTTTAAAATTTTCAACGACACAAGCAATGGAGCGTTTGAAATTTTAAAACGCAATGTGAATTTCTGTAGAAAGCAACAACAAAATTACAAAATATTTATGACATTGTTTGTGCTTTCAATATTATTCTTTGGCGTTGCGTTAGTTCTGTGGCGTTGCGCTGCGTTGTACATGATTAGGGCCTAAATGTCAAACAATCATAGTAGCTAGCAGGGTTGCCAGATTTATTTTGACCTTTTTCGCTAAACTCAATGTCAACAATCACCATAGACTTGCTTCTTAGTTTCAAATTCCGCTTGAATTCGCCAAAAATGGAAAAAAGTCGTAATGATATAAATTTTGTTTAATTTTTATTTAGTGAAGACAAAAAAGTACAATGAAATAGTTTATAGTAGTCTACTTAAAGCAACAAACAAAACAAGAATTTTTGTTTTTAGTATTAAACAAAGAATAAAAATAATATTATTTTTCAGTATTGACTTAAAGGATTCTGAAAATAAATTCATGGCTCATCAAAAATAGTCAACAAAACCGCCAACTATGGCTGACTTCCATAACGTCAATTACTTTGTATTCTAACAAAGTATAACGTTTCAAACCGCTGTAATACAACAAATATGCAATGTATACCATTCCAAAACATCGCCTTTAAGTATCCGTATCGCAGCAAAACAGTAATCGAGGCATCAGTTTTATAGTTGATACATTTTGATATTTGAATATTGAAGTGTAAATAACGAAAACAAAAAATTTTTCCAATATTATGCATTGGATAATTTACATTTCAAAACGTTTAAACAAAAAAAAAACACATAGTTGCATTGTTTCAGCACTTGGTATATGTACATGATTAAAATGCAGCAGTAAAAATGTATACAAACTTTGTATAAGTACGTTTTGGAAGTCAGTCTATCAGGCCTGTTCTGAAAATCACTTTTATTCAAATCACGTGATTTCAAATCACATCTGCCTTTTAAAATCAAACGTTTGATATTTTTGTGTTCCGTTTTTGTATGTTTTGGCGTGATTTTAAACTGCCGAAAGCATACCGAGAAACATAAAAACGAAACGTTTTTCAGAACACCACAAAATCACACGCGTGATTTTAAAAGCACGTGATTTGAAATCACGTGATTTTCAGAACATGCCCGTATTTTATAAAATAAGATCACGCCTTTCGGATGAAAGCATCGACAATTTGTTTTCTTCGAACATATTTTAATTCACAAAAAGGAATTAAAAAAAACTTTGGGTACTTTACCTCTGAATTAATTACTATGTATGTATATATTTAAATTTTAATTGTTTTGCTTTATTTTTAATATTGACCTGTTTTTTTTTTTTAATAACTACATATGTATAAATGAATTATCATTTTATTCAATAAATATTTTAAATAAACAATAAATTGGTTTGAATAATATTATATAATTGGAAAATTGGTTTATTCCTGGTGCTTTGTATTTAGATATTTTTATTGTATAAACAATACCAAAAATACCGATAATACCGGTATCGAGATTTCCTCAATACCGAAAGGCCTTCGGTATTGGAATCCCTAGGAGGTACAGTATGGTTGGAGGATGCTTGCAGACCTCAACATTGGACAAGTTTATTTATTTGTATGCTTCATTTGGAACGTGGGTTTAAACAATTTTAGCTTTAATTTGCAAAACAGGGTAAAAATTTATAATTTGGTCCTTTTTATAAATGGGGTTTTTAAATATTTTTGCGATCCTAAGTTTAAATTTTTTGTTTGTATAACTTTCTATCACAACGGTGGGATGTCGCAGTAGAAGTAAATTTTTTAATTCGGTCTTTCAGAGGGTAAAATAGTTTAATTAACGCCTTTTAGATTTTGATACTTTTTTTAAATGTTTTTTTTTTCAGAATAGTTCTGCGCAAACTTGAAACCTACTTTCTTTAACATTAAGGTCCCAAGCAAATAAAGTACATTTGAGGGCGAAGCAAAATACAAATTCGTAGTTTTTGTAAACACGTTTTTTTTTCAAATAATTTAAGTCGGACTTGAAACTTATGTTCTTTAACATAAATTTGAGGGACAAAACAGGCACATCAGGTTGTTATACAGAACGGCAGCAAATGAATAAAGTAGGTTTGGTTACAGTAGACGAATTATGGGACAAAATGGGGAAAAAAAGGGTTTGTATTATCTGTTGCAATAAATATACTTAAGATTTAAAATTTCTTTAAGGAATTGTTTATAAATTTAAAGGGTCAAAAAGTAGTAAAAAATTTGTATTATTGGCACTTTAAAGAAAATACGCTTTTCCTTTAAATAATTTTAGTCCGAATGTACTATTAAAAATTGTCTAGTACTATTAGAAATTGAGTTTTATTAAAATTTCATATTAATAATATTGTAAATAAATTCCTCCCATTTCTTTTGGAAAATGCGATTGATTTTGCGACGTTCCTCGGAGGTAAGTATGGAGTATCTGCAAAAATAAAATTTTTGTTTACAGATTAGTTTTTTTTAAACTTAACTAAAATTAAATTACTTTATTGAATTTAAAGCTAATTGTTTAAGAAATTTCAAATCCGCTTCCGCTGGTGCTAAAGCCATAAAAGCATAATAGAAGTCAAAGCTAAGGCCTTTGGCATTCCATATACCTGGATCATCGGCTGATATTACAATCGGAAAATTTTCCGCTATTAAAAATGAAGCTGGATGGTTTCTTAAATCCCAGACATAACCCAAAACTTGATTTGATAAAGGATTAACTTCTATGGCTATATTGCGTTTTTTAATGGTAGACCATAATTGGGGATGTTTGGGCAAGGCAAAAGCATGACCAATACGTTTGGTATTTAACAACAACGCATCCATTAAATTCCAGTCGGTGCGTCCATACCAATCTGTTTTAAAAATAACTTTTTTTTTAAAAAAAATGTAAAACAAAAATTTCTTTCAAACTTACTTGTCTCTCCAGCATGAAAGAAAAAGTTTGCAGTTGGTGGCAAATCCGACAACTCATTGGCAAATTTATGCAGGGGATCTCCCGAATCTTCGTGACCTATTAAATCGAAACCTATAATAAAATTTGGCTTGGCATTGCTGAAAAATAAGTTGATTTAATTAAATAGTTTTTTTTTTAATTTTCTTATATAAAACTTACTGCAATTGTTTGAATGTGGTTAGACGTTGTTGCATTTCATCTACTGTGGCTTTATTTCTTTTGGCATATATAATTTTCATTCCCATAAAATCAGGATGTTTCACTTTAAAACTTTCTACAATTTTTTCCAATTCATTGGCTACTTCCAGAGAATTGAAAGTAACATTATTATCGCCATATAACTGCAATAAAATGAAGAAAATGTCCATTAGGTCATATTTGCTGGATTTTAAGCAAATAAGATGAATTCTTATAATTTTCCCAAATCAATATACTTCTAATGTGGACACTTTCCTTTTTAAACTTTTATTTAAAGAGAAAGAATATTTGTACTTAAGTTCCAATCAAATTTTATATAAAAACAAGTTAAAGTGCTATATTCGGCTGTGCCGAATCTTTGATACCCTCCACCGACAGGAGTGGGCTCTATATGATTAATACATATATATTATAACCTAAGCTTCACAAAAACGAACGTCAGCATTAAAATTGGTTTTAGCCGAACTAAAATGATTTTTAGGATGGTAACTTATATTGGACCTATGGTAAATTATGAACCAATCATCCCAAAATTCTTAGGACTGATTTCTGGTATTACAGAAAATAAATTTCAATACAGCAGTGTAATTAGTTTTAGCGTTAACAGTGAATTTCACAAAATGGCATGAAATTTTTTCTGGCCATATGAATGTAACTTGGAAGAAATTTTACCGCAATATCTACGAATCATGATATTTTACTCAAGCCAGTTCAAAGTTCTAACAAGAAACGCATAAAACTTTATTATTGTCGGTCAATAATTTAATAAAGGTCTAAACCGCAACCAATTTTAATGCTGACATTCGTTTTTGGAAGCTTAGTAAATAATATATATGTATTTATCATATAGAGCCCACTCCTGTCGGTGGAGGGTATCAAGGATTCGGCAACAGCCGAATATAGCACTCTAACTTGTTTTTACTAAATTGGCTTTATCTTTAAATTATGTCGATATAACAATAATTATTTAACAAAAATATGCACATGTTCCCAAAGTTTTTAGGGCTTTGATTAAAAAAGTTCTTCAAGTATTTACATATTACTATATATAATTAAATATGTTAAAAGTGCATAAATTATTACCACATATATATTTTTACTCAAACTTATTAATAAATTCCAAAATAAAATTTTTTAACCCTAATAACTTTAAAATTTTATATGATGGAACTTCTAAAAATATAGCATACAAAAACTTGAAGAGTTCTCTATTACATATAATATTTGAAAAGCTACTATTATACGAGTACTTATCGACAAAATTTGAAGATAAATTAAATTTTGTAGAAAAATTTTTTAAAAAATATAAATTTTTGAAGTTGACTCTTAAGGGGTTAATAAGTTTGTATATTAAATACATCATCTGAAATGTATTTCGAAAGATTTCTTCTGATACTAAAACTTTTAAGATCCAGTTTTTACCTAAAGAGATATTGATAAAGTGCTCTAAAACTTTTACGACATAGAATTCATAAACTAAAGGGCATAATAAACCACACAAATTGCTTGACAAACTTGCAGTTTGTTTTTGATTTTGTTTGCCAATAACAGCACAATCATATTTCGTACAAACATCAATTTTTAATTTTTGTTTTGTTTTCAATGAACGCAGACCCCGGCTGTGCTGCGGCAATTTTGCTCGCTATTTGTTTAAAACGGAAAAGAAATATAAAAGAAAGAAAAATAATTTTGGAGTAAAGAATACTCTAACGGCAAGCTGTTTTGATGCAAACAAGGATGTTAAAACAATTAGAATTTACGGCTGAAAAAGATTTCATTGATTCTTCTTCTACGTCTTTACTCTGCAAAGTTTTCGCTGAAATTATTACTTTTAGCACTAGACACCACAATAAGTTTGACAAATATACAACATGTCTGCCAAATATTAAACATTTTTAATATTTCTACAAACATTGCTTCAAATGTTTGTCCAAACAAAATATTAATATATTTTAAATGTTTTTTAATAAATTCATTTGTTTTTACGTTACAAAATGTATAACAAATAAGTATTTATATATGTACTAGCTGACCCGGTCCGCGTTGCTGGCCCTAAACAAACATTAGTGTTGTATTACCAGACGATTTAAATTGATCTTTAAACGAAATTTACGGCCTTTAAATAAAAATCCATGAAATACCTATCATAAAGTTTTTTGAATGAAAGTATGGCACATTGTTAAGAGGATAAGTGTCTATATGTGAGAGCATTAGAAAAAACGTCCTCAAAATAAAATTGATTTTATTTCACGACCGCATTCTCTGGCAAAATTTCATGTCAAACTGCATGTAAAACATCGTTCATCCCCAGTTCTGTTTCATCATTATAATATTATAAATTAAAATGTTGTTCATATACATATGTTTAATTTACATTTGATTTGTAAATATATATGGTTGTATGTATGTATATATATGCTGTGAATCTTACGAAAAAAGTGAGCGTAAAAGTGGGCGGGGCAACATTTTCTTACCGCAAAACCTAAGTTAGACCATGACGATCAATTTAAAGAAAAAATCGGTCAAGCCGTTGTCCAGTTATGCGCTTAATAGAAAAAGTGGGCGTAAAAGTAGGCGTGGTAAATTTTTCTTTCGATGAAAACTTAAAGTTGATTAATACGAACATTTAAAAGAAAAATTAGTCAACTCGATGGAGCCGTTTTCTGATTTTAGGTAAATCGAAAAAAGTGGGCGGGGCAAAATTTTCTTTCCGTAAAAACCTAAGTTGGACCATGGCGATCATTTTAAAGAAAAAATCGTTCAAATCGGTCAAGCCGTTCTCAAGTTATGGATTTTGCCACGCCCCTATCATCTAACTATCCTATCATCTAAGTTGGACCAAATTACATATATATGCCAATTTTCATGAATATCAGTTGACTCGTTTTTGAGTTTATTCGAAACATACACAGTGACACGGATTTTTTATATATGTATTAAGATATGTAGGCTTAAATAAACTTTGTGTACGAGTCTGCAATTATGCATGTTGTTCAATCATACAAATTAAAAATGATAGTGGCACAACTGATATGTAAATGCATAACAAAAAACACAGCTGGTTATAGTTTTTCAATTGTAACTGTCGTCTTCAAAATGTGGGTGATTACGCAACTACAATTGCAGCCAGCAGCATTTGTAGTCGTGTGTTCGTGTTGCCTGCTGTCTTGAATGTGTTTAATGCATCACTGTTTATTGTCGTTGTTTTGTTGAAGCTTTGATATTAGGTGCGTTTGAGTACTTTTACAGTAAAATGCAGTAAATGAGTAAACTTAAAAATTTGCTCTCACAAAAGCTGTTGTCCAAAAAAAGTACGCGAACGCAAAATTTGTAAAAATTCGTAAAATAAAGGCAACAGCTGATGGCAAATAATTGAAGTGTTGAAATATTTTTACACTTTTGACTACTTAACTCGTTTTCTTATCGGTACTCGAGTAAATACTTTTTATAACTAACACAAATATTTTTGGAAAATACAAACAAATTATTTTATGTAATCTTTCATATTTGTTTGTTTTTTATTTGAATTTGCTAATTTTTGTCCGGCTAAATTTGATCAATAGTACACGAATACTTTTTTTTACTATTGATAACTTTAAAAACAAGGGCTGTTCTAAGTACCCGAGTACTTGACACTTTTACAACTCCAAAAAATTAACATAACAAAACAAAGTTTCAAAAGTTGGTATTAAGCCATATAAATTCTTCACAAACAAGTTTAAATGATTAATATTTATTCATTTTTTGTTTTTATTTTAGTTTTATTTCAACTTTTCTTTTTTTATACAATTTTTTCACAATTTGTATGCCTTTTGTTTGCTACTTTTGTTTGTTTACCTTTTGAAACATATGTTTATTTGTTTTACTAAATTTTACTGCAAAAATTTCTGCAGTTAAAATTTGTAAGTTCTCAGTCAAGAACTGTCACTTTACGCTCTCAATTTGTGTTCTCATTTACTGTATTTTGTGTACGCGAACGCAATTTAGTAAAATGCAGTAAAGTTCAGTAAAATAAAACATAGTAAAAACTTTTGTGTTCTCGAACGCAGCTATTGTTACAAGTAAGACCTGAGAGCTTACACTTCTTATTCACTTTTTGGTCTCATTTGTATATTTTTAGTTTCTGTCAAGTCTTTGGAACAGTTTCCTGACGAGCTAGCCTAGGCAAACAGTGAAATGCGTATAAAAACTAGTTTTCCCTCAACAATAAATTTCAGTGTTTTTATCAACAATAAAAATTGGGCATTTAGCACGTTATAGAGAAATCTTATTAATAATAAAATTGTTCTTTTTTAGAAAGTCTTTGCTCCGCAAAATTTCACATAAAATAGAGTAGAAATATCAAAATTAACAGGTCCTATCTGAAAATCACTTTGGTTCAAATCACTTGATTTCAAATCACATGCGCCTTTTAAAATCACACGTATGATATTTTTGTGATCCAGTTTTGAGTGTTTCGGTGTGATTTTCAATTGCCGAAAGCACACTGAGAAACACAAAAATGGAATAATTTTTAGAACACAACAAAATCACACGTGTGATTTTAAAAGCACGTGATTTTCAGAACAGGCCCGTATGTCTTGTTTTGGTTTTATTATTATTGTTTTTATTTTTTGTTTTGGTTTATATTATACTAGCTTAACCCGGTGCGCTTCGCTACACTGGCATCCTATGGGAGGTATTTCCCCCCCTGCGCCTACCCGCTTTATTTTTATTTTCAAAAGTGTAGTATACCATAAGAGTGACTTTTAGAAAGTTTGAACATTCTCACTATTACAGTTCTTAAGATATGCGATGTTAAACATTGGCGTCCTATGGGGTATTCCTATACCCCCGCTGCTATTTTATTTCAATTCCGGGGCTCAGAAGATCCTACTACAAAAAGTTCAGCAAAATGCGTGCAGCGGCTCTTAAGATATGCGATAATTAATATTGGCATCCTATGGGGGGTACCAATTCCCCTGCCCCTATCGAAAAAATAAGTAGCCTATTTTATTTTTAGGGCTCACGTGATGTTACTGTAAAAATTTCAGGAAAATCGGTTCAGTATAATATTGGCATCCTATGGGGGGTACCAATTCCCCTGCCCCTATCGAAAAAATAAGTAGCCTATTTTATTTTTAGGGCTCACGTGATGTTACTGTAAAAATTTCAGGAAAATCGGTTCAGTATAATATTGGCATCCTATGGGGGGTACCAATTCCCCTGCCCCTATCGAAAAAATAAGTAGCCTATTTTATTTTTAGGGCTCACGTGATGTTACTGTAAAAATTTCAGGAAAATCGGTTCAGTATAATATTGGCATCCTATGGGGGGTACCAATACCCCTGCCCCTATCGAAAAAATAAGTAGCCTATTTTATTTTTAGGGCTCACGTGATGTTACTGTAAAAATTTCAGGAAAATCGGTTCAGTAGTTTCGGAGTCTATAAAGCGACAAACATACAAACATACAAACATACAAACATACAAACACACATAATTTCATTTTTATATATATAGATTAATTTGAGAAATTATCCTTTCAACGCTGATTGTTTACACCGTCGAAAAAATCAGATTGGTCAACTTTAGGTTCAGATATCACACTAGAGCGAACAAAATATCAATGGAATTTTAGCCTACAAATCAGGTTTTATAAGTAAAAATTTATTCGCGCTGTTATTTCGTTCCGAATATTGCGAAAAGCAAATGTGATGAAGAAATTAGGCGTACAGATTCGGATTCGGAGCGCAACTCAAACCATTAAAAAAGAATACTCTGGTCCATGGGTTAACAATTTGACGTCCTGTGTAATTAAATGCTTCTTTGTATTATTATAATAAAATTTAAAAAACCGCAGTAATTAAAAAAAAATTTTGAAGATAAAATCAATGAAGCAATGATTGTGTGTATTTTCATATACACCAATGTGTTCCATTTCTGACGACAAATATTCGTTCCTAATAATTTATCGTTTGTCCCAGTTGTGTTTCAAGCATTAGAATTAAAAAAAATTTACTCACCGGCGATAAAGACGCTCTTATTTCAGCATAAATAATATTATCTTCACACAATTCTTCCAATAAGCGCTTATGGTAATTACAAAAGGCAGGTTGGTATTTATACAGTTGATCAACAGTTTGAAAGATATTTTCAAACCGTTGCCAAATCTTTCGGCGATCAGTAATCAGAGCTAAAAGAAATGGGAAATTTTTGTTAGGAAAGATTTTAAAAAACAAAATATTTTCTTAACCTACACTCTGGATGCATGCTGTACATATTGATATGTTTCTCTAACTGTTTCTCATACAATCTTTTGTCCTCGGCATTAACGCGCTCCAAACACACATTTTGTACTTCACTATGACACTTACTTTGGTCGTAGCTAAATATCAACAAGCCACTAACATCTCGACAAGTGTATAAATTAAATAAATTTGTCAAATTGCCTATAACCCATTTGGAACTAACCATACCCTTGTTGTGACCGTGTAAAAACGCCCCCTTGGGCATTTTCTGTATTATGCGAAAGACTTCACTTTGACGTAAATATTGTTTGCCCTGGAAGAAATGCATGGCTGGGGGGTATTTGGTGGGATCTTTGAAACCTTCTGTTATCTAAGCAAAAAAAAAAACACTTTCGCTTAATATAATAAATTATTAGAAAAACATTTAGTTACCTCTTCCTTTTTGGCATTCATTAGGATGCTGTTGGCTTTCTCTTCGGCCGATGATAACCAAAGATTACCACCCAATGATGACATTCGCTCAGCTTCCATTATTTTATTACGTAAAGCATCGTAAGCTGTAATAATTAATTGTAAATGATTTAAATGATTTATAAGAAATCAATTTAATTGTTATGTAAGATTTGTATATATTTATGTACATATGTATGTATGTTTTAGAAGAGTTCTGTGCACAACATTTATTCAAATATGAAACACTCAAAAAGATAAAATAGAGAGTAAGCCATATACAAACATAAGAGTGAATGAATTGAATATAAAACTTGTTTACTGCACGGAAATAATTATTTACTAAATCACCAGAAAATATGGCTTAACCCAGAAAATGTTGCATGATTTTCGTTCAAGCCACAAAATTACTTATTTTAAATATATGTATGTGTGGTTTGAGGCACATGAATTTGTGGCAACATGATTCGAAATACCAAATAAAACTTTGTGTTACGGTATCAATAATTTTTGCATATAGAACCATGTGTTATTAGGAAAGTTCAAATTCCGAAAGTTAAAAAAGTAATAAGCATAAGGAAAATGCATCTAAATATTCATTAAATTATTTTTATGAAGGTAGTAATTTAACAACACAATATTAATGAAAATTTATTGATAATTTTTCATTCTTGACTGCCGTGGGGCTCGAACCCACGTTCACGAATAGGTTGATCTGACGCGTTTCGATAGTAACAACACTATCTCTTCAGAGGTCTTAGAACATGGGTTCGGGTCCCACGGCAGTCAAGAATAAAAAATTATCAATAAATGTTCATTAATTTCATGTTGTTAAATTCCTACCTTCATAAAAATAGTTTAATGAAAATTAAAATTTAATGAACTTTAGCCTAATTAAAAATATGAAAAATTTTAATTAAAAACCATAACAAAATAATTACAATACTAATTGTATATAGTTTTTTTTTTTAATAAGACGAATTTTTGGCATGGAACTAAGAGGCCTAACAAGAATAACAAGCCCTAGCTACTGTCAAAAATTGACGAAAAGCCTTTCAAATGCATTTGATTCCATACGGAATGTGCGAATACCCGGGCAGAAATTAATAGTCTTCTAAATATGATGAACCAACACGACCTGTAAATACAAAGTTTTGATTCATCAAAAAATATTGAACCATCACAACACTGTAGATACAAAATTTCAACCTTAGTTCTTTAATACTGTGTTTACAAAAATTCTACACCGGTACATCCCCGAAAATATATACGACTTTAGTTTCGTAATGTCGTATCTATATATATAAAAATAAGTCCGTATATGTACGTCGCCGAACTAATCATAAACGCGTCGAGCGATTTCAACCAAGCTTATACACTACGTAGGCAGTAGCCCATATATGGTTTATATGAAGTTTGGTTGAAATTTTCGGTCTGGGGGCGGAGGGGTGTGGCAAAATCCATAACTTGAGAACGGCTTGACCGATTTGAACGATTTTTTCTTTAAAATGATCGCCATGGTCCAACTTAGGTTTTTACGGAAAGAAAATTTTACCCCGCCCACTTTTTTCGATTTACCTAAAATCAGAAAACGGCTCCATCGAGTGGGTGCCCCGGTAGGCTAGCTGGTAGTGAGCTAGTCTATCAGTACCGAGGTTGCGGGTTCGATTCCCGCCAGAGACTCTGGTCTCCTGCAGACAAGCAAAAAGCTTCGCGGGATTTAGTTATAGGAATAATAAAAATAAAAAAAAAAATAAGGTGTTTACAATAATTCTATACCGCTACTACGCTTTATATTCAAAAACATAGTATTAAGGGTCGATTGCGGATGGCATATTAAGTTAGAGCAATGTTTTCAACAGAGGCAGTCAGCAACTTTTTGTAATTTTTATTGGAGCCACAGCTCCAAGTCCAATTAAGTCCTTGTGGTAAGCTTAATAAAGGCGTAATTAAGAAAACTTCAGTTCGACCATTACGTATAATACTTTTAAAGGTACGAATTATTTTTTTTTCTTTTTTTAAAGTACATACCTACATATTTATATACATATCGTTACCTTAAACGCAAAAGGCCCTATCTAACATTTTTAAAATTTTACAGCAGAGGCAAAAAACTATTTAAAATGGTTAATTGATAAATTGCCTTAAACTAATTAAAATAAATTTTTCTTGTAAAATCTACCAGTGGTTTTGACAAATAACAATGTTGCATATAATTAAAACTGTTAGTTATGTCTATTAGCGTGTATCGTATACTATTTTGTAGGTAGGGCTTTTTGTTTTTTGTAAATAAAATCTCTAATTTTGTTCGAAAGATTTCAACATTTGCTGTGGACATGTGTGTTGATGCAATACATCAGAATCAATAAAAAGGCGATTTTTAATTTTTGGTTAGTTAGGGCCTTTTGCGTTTTAGGTAACGATATGTACTAATGATATATTTTTGGTAGAATGTCTTCTTATGCAGTTTAAGATAGAAACAGAGGCAAACATTTTAACAAAAATAAGTCGATGGTTCGCAAACTCCAAAGACAGACACATTGGAGGAAAAAGGAACAAGTAGTTGGCTAAATACTAGGGTATTGCTTTTATCGGTTAATCGCTCGATTAATTAACCGAGGTTTTGGTTTAATCGGTTAATGTGGATCTTGGTCGGTTAAACGATTAATAAAGTTTTTTTTTTTATAAATTAATAAATCAATAAATCAATAAATAAAGATGCATAAATTATTTATTATTTGTAGTTTATTAGTAAAAAAAAAACAATAACATAACAAATATAACAATTCTTGAAATAAAAGGAGCAAACAAAAAATAATTTATAAATATGTAATACATATTTTTCAATTAATCTATATATATAAAAGAGTTGCGTGAGTGACTGACTTACTGACTCATTCATCATCACCCAGCCCAAGCCGCTGACCCTAGAAACTTGAAATTTGGACTAGCGATTGGTCACTCTCCAAATCGATCCACTAAGACGGGATTTTTCGAAATTCGAATGTTTAGGGGTAAAAAAATGTAAAAACGGGAAAATTCGGTAACCTTATATCTCCAAAACTAATAGAGATGCAAAATAAATGTAATACTAATCGTTGTTCTTTAGAAAAATAAGCGGACAGGTGTCTGGTACTTTTTTGAAATTCGGCCCTATTAGGGAGTAAACGGGTAAAACCTGAATTTTGGTACATTATTGACACCCCATCTATCTTTTGAATTAATAAACATAGAAACAAAGTTTATACCACAATTGAAACTTATCAAAAAAATACGAATACCAATTTGATACTTTTTCGAAATTCCAACGTTTAAGGGGTATAAATCGTAGCTATTTTTGGTACTTTGTTTTACAAAACATGTTTCTCCATTCATTGACATATTCGTACTAAATTATGGGCTGCCACTACAATACTAAAATTTCGATACTTTTATGGGGGACAAATATAGTACCCAAAAAAGGAAATACGTGAAATTTGATATTTTTCTTTAGCTTTTTGGTTCTTCTAAAGTGGCGGGTTAAATGCTAGAATTTAAACAAGTTTAAACCAAGAAAAATAAATTGTGGCATAAAAATATGTCCACGAAGAAAAAGGAGACGCTAACGAAGTAGCTTTAAAAATTACAGGTAACGAAGTACCGGGCGGGTATGCTAGTACATAATATGTGAGCTCATTTAATTAGTTATTGTGATATTGTGATATTAAATCGAATACGAAGAACTTTTTTTTTTCACAGTTACCCATTTTTATTTCCTAATAAGAAAAATGAATTTGACTTTTCTAACAAAGTGATAATAAAAAGATTTTCTTATTTAATTTTTATTTTTATAATATAAAAATATGTTATTTATTTTTTACTTTAAAAATTACAGGTAACGAAGTACCGGGCGGGTATGCTAGTACATAATATGTGAGCTCATTTAATTAGTTATTGTGATACCATTTTATAAGTTATTTCAATAGTTTAAGGAGATCTTTTAGAAAAATAGTCAGCGTTATTCCGGTTATCGTTGTCGTATACGACTGTGTCGTTTTTTGGTAGTAGATTAAAGAACACAGGTTGTGTTTTCTTTAATCTATTACAGAAAACGACACAGTCGTATACGACAACGATAACCGGAATAAGGCTGAACTTAGTTTAAATGTTTAGGATTTAAGCAATTCTTATTTTAGTTTTAAAACCTGAACTTGGAAAAATTTCTTTTATTTATCATACATGTTGGAAAAGTCGAAAGCCACCCAAAAACAGAATATCTAACACTAATAATTGTTTTGGTTAATTCTGTTAAAAGATTGATATTGTTACGAAATTATATTTGTCTAAGAATTATTTATGGTTTTAGTTATAAGTTATCTTGTAAACTATAGTTTTATGTCATATTAGTTACTATTTTTATGAACACCACTGTATTAAATTTTCTAGCAATTGTAATTGTAGACTTTAGATTTAGATGTACATATAACAGTTATTTTGAAATAATTCGAACTAGAGATGAGCGATATTTCTGTACCTGTGATTAAATCACTGTTACTGAAAAATCACGAATCACAGTTGTGACCAAATTTGTCAAGTAACAGGTACTCTCGCTGTGGGAAAATCGTACCCTACCGATTAATCACCTCAAAGAATCATTTGTGATACAATTTGCTGATTCCTTTTTAATCATATATGAATCCTTTTTCAATCGCTCTAGTACAAAACCAGTTTATATTCAAAACATTTAGAGTGGGTTTTTAACATCGAGTTTAATCTTAGCAGCAAACTATAATTAATTAATTTTAGAATAAATTTAGTTGAGGACTAATTGTGTTTGCAGTTTTTAAGTGGTAGCTTAAACCTCGCAGCACTGCCATACTGAATAACAAAACAATGGCAACAACATATTTGCATTTTATACAGAAGAAGAAGAAATTCTGCCCATTTAATTCTTATAAAAATAAGTTTACTTCTTATAATTGTTTTATTTAAGTTTTCATATGCTTTAGAATCCCTAAAGTCTTCATTTTCACTAGAAAAATCAATTTTTCTTTTATGTGTATGTATTGTTTCTTTGTATTTAAACAGCTGATGTTGTTATACATGTACATATATGTGTTGACATTTGTTAATTAAGTTTAAACCACCAACATTGGCCGCTTAAACTGGCAAATAAGAGTAATTAAGCCTCATCTTAAAAACTAAAAACACAGATTCAAGATGACTAAATCTCTGATCTCCATGTTAAAAATCAACCCTTAGAAATCATTATTTGAACATATAAATGAATCCATTTTGAATCGCTCAAGTGATAAATAATATTTTTATCTCAAAAAAATTTTCCATATAAAATTCAAATATACGAACCTGTCACAGAAATCAATTTCGATCGAAAGTTTTTTCAATTCCGAAAAAACTTGTTCAGAAAACGAAAACCGATAAATTTTCTCGGAATTAAATCACTTTTAATTTTCCGACCGAAAAAAGTTTTGTTTTGGTTTGCACAATATTGCCACATTTACTTAAAAATAACAAAATTAAAATTTGTCGGAGTTACGAAAATCGACCAAAGTCTAAAGAAGGTAAAACAAAATCGATCGAAATGAAAATACGGACTCAAAAGCATTCCAAACAATTTCTTTGACAGGCCTGATCATTTTTAAAACGTTTTCTTATTGAAGAGGAATTGCTAGGGTCAGGCGCGGATTCAGGGGGTGTGAAAAAAAAGGAAAGAAGAATTATATAACTGTCAAATTTCAAGTGCATTAATAAAAAAAGTTCTTTGATATACAAAAATACATAAAAATGAGTGAAACAATGGTGAGTACGTAATTTTTTTTTTTTAATATAATGTACCTATATAAGTATATATCATTACCTTCAGTCGAAAAGGATGTAGTCCAATGTATAAATTTTATAGGAGAGAGAACAAATTTTTAAAGTCTTTAGTTCTGAATATATTTGAAGTCTGTAAATCCAGTTTTTCTTTATTGCCGACTCTTTATTGGCTTGCAAACCAACTAAAAATAATACATTTATGTTTCAAATAGCTTTTTATGATTTATCACCTTTTCTATTATATATTTTTAATATACTTTTAATGTACATTTTAGTATGTCAATTTGCAAAAAATAAAATATACTATAAAATTATTTGATTTATTTAAATGTTGACTATTAACAAATATTAACAAATTTTTTTTTTGAAATTTCACATTTTAATGGGTCCTAGCGCTTATTCTTAAGCATTTTTGGACTTAGAACTTTTACATATCGGTGCAAAACAAGAACGATGTTTTTTTGTTTATTCTATTGACCTGCATCAAAGACTTCATTTTCAAAAATTAAAAATTAGCGCATTTACGACTGAAGGTATGTATGTATGTGCAGCCAAAATTATTTTTGTCTTTCCATTGTTATAAGCTTTAAAATTCCTTTCTAAATAAAAATAATTTAAATAAAAAAATTAACTGTAATCAACTTAAACCAGAATAATTATATATGTATCTTTAGATTAAAACCCAAACAGTTCGACTAAAATTCATAACTTAATTTTAACTTTAGTGAAGCATATTCTTTCTTCCAAAATTTTGTTAACAATTGCATATGTATTTTTTTTGGTCGAAAAATTGATCAAACAATTTAATATGATGCAGACAAATAAATTGTTTCAAATAAAAAAACATTAAAAATAAATACAATTATTTTTATAGCCAAAACGTTATTTAAAAAGATAAATTTATTTTAATTTATATTGAACTGATCTTATATTTTATTTTACTTTATTGTAGAGTTTTTTTTTTAAATAAACATATCGTTTTTAAAAAAATGTTTTACTTTAACAATTTCTCAAAACTTAATAAAAAGTTACCTTAAGTTCAATATGGTTTGACACATATGATTTAAATGTATTCGCACAGTTTCTTATGCTACGTTATGCACATTTTGGTTAGGCCTCTATTCCTCGAATAGATTTAGTATGTGTTTTTAGGTCAGGAACCTAGTCTTTAGAAATTAATTTTACGGATTTCCACCCCTTATTGCATCTTTTAGCTACACCAGTTACATTATTTTCGCGTGTGCGTTGTAAACAAATTTTTGGAAAATCGCAAAAGTGCCAAGCCGAAATGGCTTACAAACGCGAATCATATTTTCAGATAATTCCGCAAAGTAGCTAAAAGAGTAGTTTCGTGTCGAATTTCTCGACTTATTCCTTTTCGAACACTTTAAAACTTATTGGTTGATTTCAAAACATAATTTTACTTTTCTTCTTGATCTAACAAGTAAAAATCCCTAAAGAATTCCTGACGTTCGTTTTGAGTAACAATTTTTAATACTCATGTTTACAGCTCGTAAAGCAATTTTGCTAAAAAATCCCTATTTATTTTATCGCCATGTTGGGAGGGGAGCCTACATACAAAATTTCAAGTCTCTTCTGACTTAAGTTGTTTCGGCTGGGCAGCTACAATTTATAATACTTCCTTTTGATACTTAGATTGTAATTATCTCTTAACCTCCCCTAGCCCAAATTTTTTTGTTATGATCTTTTTAAATTTGGGTCAGGGATGTTAAAGTTGGTACAATTGTACTTTTTTGGTACATTTTGAACTTCTAAAGTAACGTGGTATTACCGTGACCCATTTGGTACAATTTAAAAATTTGTCATAGTTTCCCCTTTTTAAATTTTTAGTATAGCAAACAAATTATTTCATTGCATTTATGTTGTACAACAAATGGTTAATATAATGGACGCTTAAATATGCGACTAGTATTGTGGTGTATAGAGCGCTTTTACAATGTGGCAAGTGAAAGGCAAACAGACGAAGTTTGTTGGTAAGGGGTCGACGCTGTATGTGTGACACACACTTTTTTCCTCTCTCGCCTACAAACTTCGTCTGTCTGCATTTCACTTGCCACATTGTAAAAGGGGAACACAGACGAGGCAACATTAGTGAAAACCTGAAATTTATTGCGGAACAGAAGTGGCTTTTTATATTTCTACAAATAATATCAATATTGATATTGTTAAAGAAATTAAAGCAAATGCAAAACAATTTTATATAAAATTTTGCGAAGTTTGAGAACCAAAGTCAACTTTAATAAGGAAGTTTTAATGTAATAAATACAAAAGTTTGGACCAAATTAAATTTAAATACAAACATAATCGGCCATATTTCAAAAATCGAAATCACGGGAAATTGAAATCGAACCAAATTTGAAATTTATGCTGTGTTGAAAGTTTATAAAAATATTTCTTTTTATATGCCTCATATTTTCGGGACCACTTACCTTTACCACTACCTCTTTTCAAATCAGGAAAAGGAAAAAATTAATAGAAAATATCCAAAGATTTCAATTTTACGTGATTTTGATTTCCAGAACATGGCCGAATAAGATGGTTTATGGGCACAAAGACCCTATTCCGGAAAGAAGCTTGTATAGGGGCTATGTGTAATTATGTCCGATTCGCTTCATTTAGATTCGCCAATTAGAACCTATGTACCAAATTTTCTCAAATTATCTCCAAAATTGCGACCTGTAGTTTGCGCAGAAGGTTTACATGGACAGCCAGCCGGACGGACATCGTAAGATCGACTCAGAAAGTGATTAGAAGTATAATTATAGGTTTAATAATTTAAGGTGTTACAAATATCAGCACAAATGCATAATATCCTCTCCACTAAAAGTCGCATGAAAAAATATAAAAGCAATTTACAAAGTGCTCTATTGTGTCATGACTGTCATAAAAATTTTGTTTTATTTTTCATATTAATATACAATACTAGAATACAAATTTGGTTTCTATGTATTTTCAGTGTACTTTTTTTCAGCTGATTTTTGTTTAAAATTTTAATTCAATATTTTTCTTTAATTATTTCTTTATTCACGTTATATAAAAAAAAATATTTTTATACGAGTATTCATTTTGTTATGTAATTTTGACGCATATACTAATTAATCATATGCTATTTCGCATTGAGAACTACCTTAGAACTTTAGAACACTTTGTGAATTGGATAATTAAAAACAATTTAAACCACAAGGCTCATTCGCGCTACCCCCTATGAACTGAATGTTATTTTATTAGCTAAAAATTATGGTATTGTTTATTTCCAAAGAACCATCTAGAAAAGGACTAAGAATTGCATGCATTCACAAACACAAACATGCTGTTTCGCACCTGTAGTTAAATTTTCGTAAATAATTTTTATTTTGGGTGTAAAATTTGCTAATCGACCAAAATAATAAAGAAAAACGAAAAAAGAACAAAAATGATTTTAGTTGATGATGTCAGTAAATTAATGATAATATAATCGCAAGGACTTCCATTTTTGCACTCCTCCTATTGCTCCATCTACTCACATAATTCCATTGTATTAACAATTGAGTGAAAATTTAAAAACATTACTAGTAAAAGTAACTTGGAACAAATTGATTTTAACATTTTTGATTAATGGCTTCCGGTTCCTTGTTTCTGTTTTATGATATTTCTTGTGTCTTTTGATTTAACCCGTTTTCTAGTCTTTTCTTTTTATTTAAAATTTTAAATATTTTTTGTAGTTGTTAAACGTTTTACAGATGCACTGTTACTAAATTCAATTGAATCCGAACAAAAGTTTAATTCTCCTCAAATTGTGTTTATTCCAGTTTTGATTGTGTATTTAGAAAATTTTGCAAGAAAAAAAAAATGATAATAAAAAAAAAAAAAAATAAAATAAATATGCAAATGTCAACACAAATTATTTGTCTGTCACAATTTAATTCAAGTTTTTTCTCTGTACGAGATTGCAAAAATTGTACTTTTTCCCTTTATAAAAATAAAAAAAAACATACTTTGGTTCGTTGTCATCACCATCATTATTTAAAATGACCGTAATAATGATCTTCAAAATCATGCTTAATGATGATTGTTAATTTTGCAGGCTCTTCTGTTTGTTTTATTTATTAAGTACTATTTTTTTATTTATTAATGTTGATTTGTTTGTTTGTTTATTTTATTTAATGTAAAATTTGCTATTAAGTTTTCATTATCAATATCATCGTCATTATGTTCATCAGATTTATGAAAACAAAAAATACATTGGTTGTTAGTATGTATTAGGGTATCAATTTCATCGTGCTTTTGCTTTAATCGGTTAATCGCTCGATTTATTAACCGAGGTTTTGGTTTAATCGGTTAACAATCGGTTAATTTTGTAATTGTTCGGTTAACCGATTAATAAAGTTTTTTTAGTAAATAAAATTTCAGTATTTCAGTAAATAAAAATGAATAAATTATTTATTATTTGGAGTTTATTAGTATAAAAAAAACTATGACATAACAAACATAATAATTCTCAAACTAAAACGAGCAAACAAAAAAATAATTCATAAATATGTAATACATATTTTTTAGTTAATACATAAATATTATGCAGTAATTAAAAAATAAACTGTAAGATAATTTTATTAGTTATTGCAATAGTTTAAGAAGACCTTGAGAAATAATCTTTTAGAAAACTAATCTGGGTTAAATGTTTAGGATTTAACCGATTATTTTCTTTAGTTCTGATTAAACTTAACTTGGAAAAATTCTTTCACTTATCGTTGATGTTGGAGAAATAGAAAGCAACCCATAATACAGAATATCTTATTTCTCAGTCCTTTTCTTGGATTTCCCTAAACATATAAAATCTTCCATTATGCCATTAGAGTCCTGTTTTAATTTTTTTAATCTTAACTCTTCTAGTTGTATCGGTAAATTCTGCTAAAAGATTGATATGAGAAGAAACAAACAACTAAACACATACATATAAAAGTACGTCAAACAAAAAGCTGTTGCCAGCAAACACTTATTTAAAATGAAGTTCACTTAAGACCTTCTTTGTTTGTACGAAAGAATATTTCCTTAGCACATACCTTTTGTATATGAGACCAAACAAATAATTAAAAACTTAAAAAAATATGTTATAATACTACAAAAAATTTAAAATTGTGTTACGGCGGTTAATCGGTTAATAGACTGAAATTAACCGGTTTAATCGTTAATCGAAAAAAGCAAATTTGTAATTTACCGATCAGTTAATCGGGTAGTAATTAATCCGTACACCGATTAACGGTTAACCGAATGAATACCCTAGTATGTATGTGAAGTAGCTGTATACGTGTAATTGAGTTTTAATTTGAACTTCAATGGTAGGTATTGTTGAGTTACAATTTCAGCAACATGCCACATACCAAAAATACTCTGCTGATTATGAAAGTTATAAGAATGGTTTACCAGAACAGTGCTTAATCTTATTATGATTTTTTTTTTTTTAAAGTAACACAAATGAATCCAATGCACATTTAACAAGGGAGATCATTTCGGAAAATCCGAATTGTTAAAATTGTCTCCATATAAAATAAAAACAATTAAACGCACACATGCGCCATACATACGAAATATGACAATTTGGTGTTATGGCTCTCCCTAATAAGTCTACATTGTAAATTTAGATGCCTTGGATGAATCCCTACAAATTTTAGACAACAAATTAAAATATGTAGATAGTACTAAGGAGCTATATTCGGTTCCGCCTCATCTTATACAAATACCCTTTAAAATATTGTTACGAAAGTAAAGGGTTACCCATTTTTCAGTTTCAAAAGTATGGTTAACTAAAACGCGTATTTAGCTATGTTTTCGATGAAACTTTTATTTCTTATAATGCTTGGACCTTTACATTACGCACGAAATACAATGTCGTTTAAATGACGCCTCTAGATTGGCTGCAGCAGTTAATCCTTTTGAGGTAGCTTTCGACCACTTTTTTGCATGTTTCAGACGGTATCTTGACGATTGGCGGTATCTCGACGACTGTTTTTCAAATGCTTTAACGTTTTGGGGCTATGAGCGTAGACACGGTCTTTGACGTTACCCCACAAAAAAGTCTATCGGCGTCAAATCGCATTATCTTGGTTGCCAATTGACGAAACCAAAACCTGAAATTACGCGTTCTGGAAAGATCCCATGCAATAAATAAATAAAAGCTCGTGACCCCGTACATTGGGGTCAATCGCCAAAAGGTGGTAATAAATCTGAATAAATATCCTAAACTATTAGTTTGATTGCAAAATGCTGTATGACCGAGTCGAAGAGGAGGACATAAGCTTTAAGAGGTGGACATAGACTTTAACTTTTAATAAGCTAGTAGGAAGATAAAAAAAAATTACGAATCAAAGTAGTAATTTTGAAATGTGAAAGATGACTTGCTGCCTGTTTTTGAAATAAAAATAAAAACTTTCGTTTGGGAATTTACATTGAAACAACAATAAGAAATAACTCAAATTTGTTTTCAATATAAATTTCTGAACGAAAATTTTTATTTTAGTTCCAAGAAGTTGCAGTTTATTTTGTGCAAAAATTGATTATATTTATTTTTAATATTACTCAAATATTTTTAAAAAAATTAGAAATGTTTACATATTTAATTGGAGCTGGCTTCGAAGTACATGACTTTTAATGTCTGTTTTTTCATGATGAGCGCAAAAAGGCAGTTATGCTAGGAACACAACTGGGGCGAACGACGAAGTTCGCCCAACACGACGAATTTTTCAGTAAAAATTCGCTGAGTAAATTCGTCATATGAAGCACAATAACGACGAATAACAAGCAGCTTTTATAATTGAGAAAGTTGATTGCTGTTTGTGCAAAGAAAAATAAATAGTTTGACCATTTTAAAAAAAATAATGCTTAAAAATTAAAACATAATCAAAAACACAACTAAAAACTATTTTTATAGCAAAATACTTTGTATATATATTTTAAATGTTATATAATAAAAAGAAAAACAATTATTAAAGTAAGAAATTACGTTATTTACTAAAATACTTCTAAACTAAAACCAAATATGGTCACCTAGTACTGATTTGTTCGTCGTTCGCCGGCGCACAGTGGCTGAAAATCGTTTTTCATCGGCCAAAAATCTGTAACTTTTGAACCGATAGAGATAATTTTGCAACTTTTTTTTGCAGGAGAGAAGACTTCTTGAACTTTTTTGCAGTGTTAATTTTGTTAAAATCGCTTCAGTAGTTGTTGAGAAATTTAAGGTCAAAGTTGAACTTTTGATGTTTTTTAGCATTTAGTATGAAAATGCTAATGATTGAGATTGAGAATTATGGTATTTTTTTTTTTCAAAAAGTGGGATGTTTTTCTGCCCACTATTTTAAGAACTTTTTAATCTACATAACTGCCAAATTTCATTAATATATCTTTGTTCATGTCAGATTTATAGAATGTCAAACCTTAAAATTATTATTTTTTACTCATGTTGAAAGCCCTTTTATTCATTTACACTATATAAATAATAATGTTAATGTTTGACATTCTATAAATCTAACATGAATAAAGGTATCATAATGTATTTTTGCAGTTATGTAGATTAAAAAGTTCTTAAAACAGTGGACTGAAAAACATCCCCATTTTTGATTAAGAAATACCCAAATTCCCAATCCCGGAAAACGGCTTTAAATTTTTTTTTTTTTGTTCAAAAAAGGCAATACAATTTACCACTCGATATTGATCAGAATTTTCTAGAAAATAATGGACATATTGGAAAACATTACTGTTCTAATTGTATAAAAATCGGTGTGTTGAATTATTAGAATTTTTTACTCAAATTATTTTTTTTTTTTTTTTTGTTTGAAAAATTTGATTTTGAATAGGGCATATGGGAGTAAAGATGTTAAACTGACTAAAAATTGCTTCTACAAGCATACTCATAATGTTTTCTTTCGAAAAATATAAACATTTTTATTTATTTCTGGAGAAAATATTTTTTTATCAGCGAAAGAACAAATGAGTATTCGTATTACCTTTATATGCATATACATTCGCCTCGTATATACCATTATACCTTTAAAAAAAATGCATAGGCATGTAATAATACCTATGATCATTTTGTAAATAGGTTTCTACATTATCAACTCAACAACAGGTTCAACTGGAACCAGTTCCACTGGAATACTTTTTAGATTAAAAAAATAAATAAGTGTAAATTATTAAATGTTTATTTTCTTTTTTATTTAAATAACAATAAGGACAAAAAACATATTTTTTGCTTAAATAACAATAAAAGTCAATTATATCTACTATTCATTCGGTTGGAAAATTGCCTCCAAATATTCCATATTTGGTTTTGTATTACGTCTGTCCTGTAGCAGCCCTTTTGCTTCTTCATCTAAGTCCCGATGTTCTACTTTCCATTGACTACAAAAGTGCATTTGGGTTTAAAGTGGATACTTTCACCTACCTACAGCTAGTAAAATTTCTTTAACCCCTTTTGACCTCATAAATTCTATCACGCAGAGAAAAAACATGATTAATGAATGGTCACTACGACCATTTTTGTTTATACTTGCCTTATATGTTTACCCTCATAAATTAATTATAGTCTTAATATAACTTAAAAAATTGTTTTTGTCCTTAACATTTTTAAATTCACTATAATAATATTATTTGGTGACTTACACCTAAAAAGGTACTCTGGTCTAGCTAAACATATTATATTATTTGATATGTTAGCTACTATAATATATATATTTTCAACTATACAGTTAAAATCATAATATTAGTTGAACACAAAAGGTATGTTTAATACCATCATTTTTGTTTGCTTGAAAACACATTCTCTTAAGATGCAAACATTTATTGTCAAAACAAACAGTGTGTGCTTTAAAATTACATTTTCTCCGTCCGCGAGCGTCAGTTAATCAGGAAACATGAATGATGACAAAACTAACGAAATAAATTATTATACGTTTATTGAAACAGGTAAGTTATTTAAATATAATTATAAAAATATATAAATATGCAATTATTTTGTGTTTCTTGCAGCCAAAAAAACCTATAACCAATTTTAACACATAATTTTGTCATCAGCCCCGAATTTTTTCAAAAACGGAATTCTTATTTGTTTGGATATATTTGTACCACACAACGTAAATTTATAAATTAAAACACATACACAGGTACATATATAAATATGTGTATTTAATTTTATTTTTAATATATGTATGCTATATTTTATTTATTATATTTGTAATAAAACATAAATTTTTTATATTACATTTTTTATTGTTTTTATTGTAAGAACCATATAAAATACATTTTGCATGGTATTGGGAAATATAGAAAAATGGTTTGAAAGATATTGCGCATTTTTCTTCTGAACATAATAATATGTTTGAGACAGCAATTATCTAAAATCATTATAACTGAACATATATTGTTGCTTAAGACGTGTTTGACACAATCATAACCACAAACATTAATGATAGTTTGCGATTGTGATTGTATCAATCATGTTTTTTCTTTGCGTGATTCTTCTGAACTTCAATTTGACTAAAATATAGAACCTGAAAAAATATTTAATAACACAGCAGGTATAATCGGTACAGTAATACAACATAACATTGTTTAAAGACTGCTTTACTACCAATATATAAAATTTTGAACCCACTATTGATAACAGTTTGACATAAAACATAATAAAAATCAAGCCAAAAAATCCGTTTTATCCGAATATCTCCAAAAGCAAAGGAGATAACCTAAACATTTAAGCATATTTTTTGTAACTCAGCTTAAGTTAAATTTTTTTTTTGCAATCCATAAATATATATTTGGTGAATTTTTTAAAAGTTTGAATTTCCGAGGTTACCAATTTTAGAGGTCGGCAAGTCACTCTCCCGACCCTCCATGAACCCGTGTTCTTCCAATTCAACACGAAAGCTACCCGGCCATGACAGTTTAAAATTTCATTCAAATATGTTCAGCCGTTCATAAGAAGCAAAATTATTTTTCAAAACAATACGCTCGTAAACCATTGTGTTATATTTCAGTCATATGAGCAGCTTTAATAAAAAGAGCAAAAAAAATGTTGCTTCATTAAAATGAAAAAAGTGTTCAACAGACAGTTCCAAACAGTTGCACAAGCATATATGGGGTTAAAGAGGACACCTTCAGCTTTCTGATGGTACTAAAATCTCTTTGACCCCTTTTGACCCTAACAAGTTCTACTCCTCTAGAATTCGGATTTAACTAAAATATAGAACCTGGGGAAACATTTAATAACACATCAGGTATAAATGATACATTGATGTAATGATCCATTTCTTAAAGACTACTATCCCATTAATATAACAAAAAAAATTTCGACCAATTATTGATAACGGTTTGCGAGAAATCATAATTTTGTTCTGATCAAATTTACAAAAATTAATTTTTTTCTAAAACAAAATAAAATATTTGTTTCCAGCAGCATGCCACAGCCACAATTACGAATATTTTAATCTAATTTTTTTGATACCTTAGATCTAATATGTTTGCTAGCGAATGGCATTAAAATTTTTCAAATCGGCGATGACAAAAAATTGGACTTTTGGCCGATGAAATTCAATTTTCAGCCACAGTGCAGCGTATGACATAGAAATAAATCTATTGCAAAGACGCCGCATATGACGAATTTCGCCGAACGCTATTATTGTGTGTATTTTCACACGCAAAGAAAAAACATGATTGATGCAATCACAATCGCAAACTATCATTTATGTTTGTGGTTATGATTGTGTCAAACACGTCTTAAGCAACAATATATGTTCAGTTATAATGATTTTAGATAATTGTTGTCTCAAACATATTATTATGTTCAGAAGAAAAATGCGCACGATCTTTCAAACCATTTTTCTATATTTCCCAATACCATGCAAAATGTCTACTTCAACATTTTATATGGTTCTTACAATAAAAACAATAAAAAATGTAATTTAAAAAATTTATGTTTTATTACAAATATAATAAATAAAATAAAGCATACATATATTAAAAATAAAATTAAATACACATATTTATATACCTGTGTATGTGTTCTATTTTATAAATTTACGTTGTGTGGTACAAATATATCCAAACAAATAAGAATTCCGTTTTTGAAAAAATTCGGGGCTGATGACAAAATTATGTGTAAAAATTTGTTATAGGTTTTTTTTGGCTGCAAGAAAGACAAAATAATTGCATATTTATATATTTTTATAATTATATTTAAATAACTTACCTGTTTCAATAAACGTATAATAATTTATTTCGTTAGTTTTGCAAGGCAGCATGGCAAAATGTTTTCATTATTCTGTCATCATTCATGTTTCCTGATTAACTGACGCTCGCGGACGGAGAAAATGTAATTTTAGCACACACTGCTTGTTTTGACAATAAATGTTTGCATCTTAAGAGAATGTGTTTTCAAGCAAACAAAAATGATGGTATTAAACATACCTTTTGTGTTCAACTAATATTATGATTTTAACTGTATAGTTGAAAATATATATATTATAGTAGCTAACATATCAAATAATATAATATGTTTAGCTAGACCAGAGTACCTTTTTAGGTGTAAGCCACCATATAATATTATTATAGTGAATTTAAAAATGTTAAGGACAAAAAACAATTTTTTAAGTTATATTAAGACTATAATTAATTTATGAGGGTAAACATATAAGGCAAGTATAAACAAAAATGGTCGTAGTGACCATTCATTAATCATGTTTTTTCTCTGCGTGCATATACACTAATATGTTTTATTTTTGGCGACGAATATTCGCGGCCAAAAATTCGTCGTTCGTCCCAGTGTGTTCTTAGCATTAAGAATTTTTTTTTTTTTAAATCTTAGTTTATAAAAATTGTCACATCTATTTTTTACAATTAATAATAATTACCTATATGATTTTATTTGAAATAATCTGACATTAAAAATCTACCACCCGCTCAAGAACGTCGACAGGTGAGCAGATTTTGTAAAAATAGTCAAATTTTTAGTGTAATGTTATTGAATTGCATGAAACTTTATCGAGCCATTTTTATATGTACAGACAGGTACTATGATCAATTCAATCTCAGCATGCTCTTTAAAACTATTGAATGCGCGATTATAATTTAAAAAATAAATAAATGCATAAAATGAAACAAAATAAAGTGTTGCACTTCTAAGAAAACAATAATAAAAGCACTCTCCTGTAAAATTTGCCTTTTGTCGCTTACAATAAAATGGCAAATAGGGCTCGAAATGTACTTTAAATTACTTTTTCAAAATTATATATTGAAAACGTAATAATCTTTTAACATTTTTAAAATTATTACGATATCTCGGACTAATATTTATGAACTTTCAAATCCAAAAAAATATTAAAAAAAAAACACTTTTTTAGGTTTTCTCAAAAAACGACTTATTTCTTTTGCAGCCGGACTAAAATTTAGATAAAATATAAAAATATTTATATTTACCTATTCATTGATATATAAAATGTCTATATAGTCCGTTTCAATATATGTACATATGTACTACATATTAAACATCTGCATGAAACTTAATAATGATGTTCATGAAACTTTCATTATAATTTTGTATTTGCTTCGTTTGTATTCAGTACAATGTTGAGTGCTATGTTGAAAAGGAAACGAACGAATTGGGGGATTTATTCCTCCTCTCTGGTTCGGTCTCTATCTGATCCTCCCCGGGTTGATGATATAGGGAGGTCTGCTTACAGACTCACTGCAGTTAGAGACCATCCCCAACTGTTTACTCTCGACCTCTCAGCATGCCTACACAAAGGGTAGGTCTGTTGAGACGGCTCTTCACTCATTAGTTGAAACTATTGATAGATCACTCGAATTTAAGGAGTGTACTCTGGTGGCCTTTCTCGACATTGAAGGGGCCTTTAACAATGTCAACCCGGATTCTATTGTTGCATCTATGAGGAGTCTGGAGGTTGATGACGGCATATGTAGATTTGTGGATAATCTACTCAGGAATAGGGTCATCTGTTCCACGATAGGTGCGACCAGCGTTCAGAGACTGGTTAACTGGGGTACTCCCCAAGGAGGAGTACTATCCCCACTATTGTGGAAACTGACTATGAACACCATGTTGACGAAAATGGACGACATGAGGATTAAAACTATGGCGTACGCTGACGATGTTGCAGTGGCCATCACGGGGAAACATTTGAACATAATGTCTCAGTGTATGGAGGCTGCATTAAGGGTACTTAGCACATGGAGCGTATCATGCGGCTTGGGTGTTAATCCGTCTAAGACGGAACTGGTACTCTTCACGTGGAAGTATAGGACTGAGGTCATGAGACTTCCGAGGCTAAATGGGACTGAACTTAAGTTCTCTTACAGCGCCAAGTATCTGGGCGTAATCCTGGACAGTAAACTCTCGTGGGGGCTGAACATCCGGACGAGGATGGAAAAGGCAATTGTTGCAAATGTATGCGTGCAGAGGTGCAATCGGCAAGAACTGGGGCATGGGCCCGAGGTGTGTCTTTTGGATCTTTGAGGCTGTAGTAAAGCCGACTCTGTATTACGGTGTTGTCGTATGGTGGACTGCGCTGGACAAGGGCAGGTACCGTGCGATGCTTGAGAAGGTTCCCAGACTGGTCGCATTGATGATCACAGGATCAATGCGCTCCACTCCCACCAGGGCGCTGTTTACTATGCTAAACTGGCTGTCGGTGGACATCACAGCCAGACATATGGCTCTTTGTTCGGCGATACGGTGGAACGCGGCACACAGCTGGTCGAACCGTGACTATGGACACTCCAGTATAATGGGATACTCGATTGTCCCTGAAGGAGTGGACTCTGTACCACGGAGCCTTTCTTTGGCGCGAGGTATGCGACACATATAGCGCACGAAAGTGCGCTGTCGGTTATGGGCACCTTCCATGAACCAGCCCTGGGGGTATACACTGATGGTTCAAGGAAGGGGGAAAGAGTTGGCGGAGGTTTCTACATAGAGGAACTGGGCGTTAAAGTTTCCTTTCGTCTGCCGGATGGATGTAGTGTCCTGCAGGCGGAAATCTCGGCTATAAAGCGGGCAGCCAACTGGCTAAAGTATTATCGCGTATCGGGAGATATACGTATATTTACTGATAGCAAGGCTGCCATTGCCTCTTTTGCGGGTGTCTATACGACATCTAGGTTGACTGTGGAATGTCGGATGTCTCTGAATGAGATTGCTGAACATTCAGAGTTAACTCTTATATGGATACCAGGGCACTCAAACTGCCCGGGAAACCAGGTAGCAGGTGAGCTGGCCAAGGAAAGTGGTCGTATGGATGAAACATTCATTGATCAATTCATTGGCCTTCCAATGGCTCACTGTAAGTCACTCATGCGGCGCGAGAACTATAGAATTTCGCCAGAGGGATGGACCCGTGAGTCCACCTGCTCCACATCCAGGGCACTTTGGCCTGGATATGATGAACGGAGAACGAAATCTCTACTTAGGTTCAATGGGAACCAAATCAGGACCATGGTGTCGGTCATAACTGGACACTGGCCTGTTGGGACTCATGCTAGAAGAATGGGTCTGGTATTCAATGACTACTGTAGAAGTTGTCATGATGAGGAGGAAGAGGAAACTGTGCTTCACTTTCTCTGTCAATGCCCTGGGCTACGGGGCATTAGGGAAAAATACCTGGGAGAACCGGTGTTTTCCTGTTTGGAGGATCTATCAAAAATAGAACTAAGATTGCTTCTTCTCTTCATTAGGAAGACGAATTGGCTCAACCTTGCAGTGACGCCATCTGAATAACTGCTCTTCGGGATGGGCATTGGAGCTGGGTATCACAAAGGGACCGCTAAAGGACCCAAGTGAGCTGTCTCTCGACGGCTGCCCATGGAACCTAACCTAACCTATTCAGTACAATGAATAACTACGAAATGAGAGCAAAAAATACACGAAATTTAAGAGACGAATAAAGGCTGAGTTATGCGAACGTTGCTGTACCCGTAACTTACTGTAACGGACTGCTTGCACGTTGGTGGACTTATAGAACATCTTAAAACGTGTCATATGTTTTATACGTACAAAAACAAAAAAGCAATAGTATACATAATACAACACACACAGTGATGAGAAATCAAAAGGTTTAAATGTTGACCGCTGTGGGAAGAAAAGTACCAAGTGATTAAAATGGCATTAAAACAGTATTTAGTGTAAGTAAAAAAACATTAATAATTTAATATCTGCTATTTATATTATAGATTTACAATAAACAAATATGTATTTTAACATATACATACACATTTACATGTATTAATTTGTAAATGTGCATAGACAAAACAATATTTTGTAACCATTTAAAGTAACCATTTATATTTCTCATTTCTATTGTGTATGCATATGCATTTGTTTATTTTGTACATTTAAGCATATGTATATTTATATATATGGAAATATGTTGTATTGTAAGTCGTTTTGTCGAAAGTCCATAGATATACTGGCAAAAGTACAAAAAAAAGAGCGAAAATACCCGCATTCAATTTAATATGCAAGCAGGCCATCACTGCTTTACAACTGTCACGTAAAGACGGCTTGAAATTCTAATTTATACAGATTGAGACGTTCCGTTACGTGACATTTAAATTCGGTACGCATTTACATTGTAAGCAAATAACAAAACGGACCAGACGTTTCGTTAGGGGACGTGGACGTTCGGCTAAATCTACCTTAAGAAGCGGTGTTTTGTTTACTTAAACAAGAGAATATGAATACAAACAACTCTGAAGCAAAACAACCACTGAATAAATGTCGAATAAGTTCATGGAATAACACATTTATTTAAAAGTCAGTATTGCCAGTTGAAAGAAATGAAATACATTAGGAAAAATAAAAAAAAAAAACAAAAATAACCATGAAGAGTAAAAGCAACAATATAAGTTAGTACATTAATATTAAACTAATAAAATTAATACAAATTTGACTTTGTTTTCAATGTAAATTAATTGTTTTTAATGTAAATTTTAAAACTTCTAAAAAATTTCATTTTATTTTCAAAAACATTTTTCAGCAATGTGTTTTGCTTGGATGTACATAAAAAAGTTGTTAGGAAAAAAAAAATTTAATTTATGGCCTGGCCCACAATGTCGACAAGAACATTTCTTTCGCATATTTATATTGAAAACATTTCAGTATGTTCATGAAGGAAGTTATTCATGCAGCCCTTTAATATGTACATAAACATAAATACGGGAACAATTTTAGTTGATTAAGTATCTTCGTCCACCGATTTTAATGAAACACACATACCTATATCGTTTTAAAAGTATTTGTATGTACAATATAAATTTCTTTTCTAATTTTTTAGAATAAAAGTAAATAAAAGCGTTTTATTTCATTTTGCAAGAACACGAACACAAATGTATTAACGGTGGTTGAAAAATCCGATGCTTTTTGTAGTTTAAAAATGTTTTTTTTTTTTTGTAGTTGCAAACAGACACGCAAACACATGGGTGAAAAGAGTGTATTTTGTTGTTTTCTTAAAATGTGTACGTTTTTGTTGTATAACGCACTGGTTCTCTCTTAAGTAAATGTCAAGTGGTCGAATTTCGGCCACCAGCGTTACCGTTGGTGCTTCTAAATAAGCTATTTGACACTTTTTCGACTGCTTATATACTATTAGTCAATTCACAAGGTATCCTAACATGTCATATTGTCAAAATGTCCTAATATTTCACAATGGTTTAAAAATATTGTTGTACGGCTCAGCCGCTCAGCGCTGGACTTTTCTGATTAATTACGACAGCACAATAAACACAGCAAGCAACGTTCTATTTATTTAAGACACTTTTTGTTAACAAACCAACAACAATATTTTTAAACCATTGTGAAATATTAGGACATTTTGACAATATGACATGTTAGGATACCTTGTGAATTGACTATATATTGTTACTTTTACAAAATGCAAAAACATTTTTCAGCAATGTGTTTTGCTTGGAAGTACATAAAAAAGTTGTTAGGAAAAAAAAATTAAATTTAAGGCCTGGCCCACAATGTCGACAAGAACATTTCTTTCGCATATTTATATTGAAAACAATAATAAAAAACTTAAAATTGTGTTTTTTTTCAATATAAATATTCGAAAGAAATGTTTTTGTCGACATTGTGGGCCAGGCCTTAAATTTAATTTCTTTCCTAATTTTTTTTAATTTAAAAAATGATTTTCAAATTACATATATTATTGTAAAGGTAACAAAAAAGAACAAATTACATAAATTTACTAAGTGGCAACATTGCTATTAAGTATTTATATAAAAAAAAAAATTAGAGAGAGTGAAAACTGTAAAACAAAAGTCGTTTCATTGAACAAAGTCTTTGTGTTTGCCATATGAAACAAAATGTGTTTGCTAGTAGCATGAATAAAACAACAGTTTGTTTAGTGGTCTGAATTTTATTTGAATACGAACTTCATTGAATAAACATTTCAGTATGTTCATGAAGGAAGTTATTCATGCAGCCCTTTAATATGTACATAAACATATATACGGGAACAATTTTAGTTGATTAAGTATCTTCGTCCACCGATTTTAATGAAACACACATATATCGTTTTAAAAGTATTTGTATGTACAATATAAATTTCTTTTCTAATTTTTTAGAATAAAAGTAAATAAAAGCGTTTTATTTCATTTTGCAAGAACACGAACACAAATGTATTAACGGTGGTTGAAAAATCCGATGCTTTTTGTAGTTTTAAAATGTTTTTTTTTTTGTAGTTGCAAACAGACACGCAAACACATGGGTGAAAAGAGTGTATTTTGTTGTTTTCTTAAAATGTGTACGTTTTTGTTGTATAACGCACTGGTTCTCTCTTAAGTAAATGTCAAGTGGTCGAATTTCGGCCACCAGCGTTACCGTTGGTGCTTCTAAATAAGCTATTTGAAACTTTTTCGACTGCTTATATACTACATTGTTACTTTTACAAAATGCACCCAAATGTGATACTTTTTGTAATTCTTGGCACTTTTTTATACTTTTTACTAAATGAAAAGATACATTGTTTGTACTCCGTTTTATTGAAATTCCCAGCTTTAATGTAAGTTATATTATATATGAAATTATTTTTCTTGTTATGCGTGATTAGCTTAAGTATGTATATCTTGCGAATAATTTATGTACACATGTGTACATATTAGAGTATCCATTCAATTAATCGGTGTTCGATTAATCGAAGAAATTTTTCGCCATTATTTGATCGAATATTTAAAATGGCCAATAACAAATAACTCGAACAATTTGTGTCAATTAATCGAATAAAATTAATGTCTTAGAAAATTCTACTTTTTTAATATAACAATATTTTTTTATATTTCTTACTAATACAATACATAACAACTAAATTATATGTCGTTATATTCTCTATCTATTGTGTTACTCGCACTTCTGAACATATTTTAGTCCAGTTTTAGATGTGGAGACAAATCATGTAATAAACGATTAACTACTTATTCCATACGTAAGAATTTTGTACTAAAATAGCGCTTTTTCATATGAAGTTTGACGTTCATTGTAAAAAATTCATCAGCATTTATAAATATGTAAACCATGCACTGTAATATGTAAACCATGCGGCCCTATGCTCCTTGTAGGTGTAAAAGGAACAAATATATATATATATGCACTGTCAGATTACGGGCTTCTTATTTTTACCCGAACTTCAATTTCTTTTTTACCTCTTACAATTCAAACGGCTGTATGAATTTTGACATTTTAGGTATTGTTAGATTCGTTTTAATAACCGCAGTGTCCTCAGAGATGTAGTTGAAAACAAAAGCACGGATTGTTGGCACAAAATATATTAAAAAAAAAAATAAGGACTCACCATTGTTTCACTAATTTTTATGTATTTCTGTATATCAAAGAACTTTTCTTATTAATGCACTTGAAATTTGACAGTTATATAATTCTTCTTTGGTGAATTTTTACTAGACCAATACATATATTCATATGTATATATGTGAAGGTAGAATGGCAATGCATATAAAAGCCTACTATGATGAAAATATGATACGAAAAACGGTTATATTCAAATGTATATAATAAATAATTATTATAACACAAATAAAAATATTGCATATACTAAAGCTTATTAATAATTCAACCGCTCGCATTTTCAACCCAAACGTTTATTTTTCGGATATAGATGGATTGAATGTAGAATAATATGTATTTTAATACAGTAAACTGCACAAGGAAATTTGAATCCGCGCCTGCTTTGTACAAGTAGTAGATAATAATTGGCACCAAAAACTTTATATAAATCTTAACCTTTTAACATACTTTGTATTTGCGGAAATATGATTGCCCATGGTAAAAATCACTTTTATTATGGTTATTGTTACACAAGAACTATATTTGGGTCTTCAGCTAACGATATTGTTTACCGACAAAAATTATCGTTAAAGGCCCTTTTACACTATCACACAAGTCTTACGTATTTTGATGAAAATGCATCTCTGATCTAATTATTGTTTAAAAATTTTCAAAAAAACAATAACAACTTATCATGAGAGAGTTGTATTTTTTCAAAATACGTGAGACTTCCCTAGAGGGAAGCGAACTGACACCAAAGTAGGCCCCTGATAGGTCTTTGGTGGTAGAGACCGGTTCGCTTTATATGAATGTGACCTATCACTTTTACATGGGGTTGTCATTGGAGGGGGTCCATTGACACCTAACAGCCACCATATGACAAGTCACACATCTATTCTCAATGAACGTGTTTAGTAGTTACTACAATGGAGTATTATTTTAATACAATGTAGTACTATTTCAATAAACCAAGTCCTAGAACAAAATTTAAGAACCAAATTTTAGAAAGTCCCAAAAAATGTGTTACACGACCCGTGAATACTGTACTGTAATTTATTACTTTCTCTACCTTTTGGTTCTTCATAAGCCAGTTAAAGGATTGGTTCTCCTTTCACTAGTCATGAGTTCTTTCTTTTTGTAGGTAGAACAAATTTTCACAAATCCAGTCTGCTGGAACAATTGACCCAAATTTCCCGCAGGGTTGTGTGATAGGGTAAAGCAGTTACAACTTATAATTTTAACTACTTAACGAATTAGGTTTGTCGTTTAACAGTAACAGAATTCCAGTACAGGAAGGTTCAAGAAACTTCTAGAAAAAGGTTTTGTACTATAAATACATACTGATACATTTATAAAGTTAATAACGTCAAAAGTTGCACGTACTCTAGCGAAAAAGCAAAATTGTAAAAAACATAACAACAATCACATAGACAATAATTTTTCATGTATAATTGTCTATGTGGTTGATGTTATGTGTTTGACATTTTGCTTTTTCGCAAAAGTATAACTTTAACGTGAATAGCTTTAATATTTGAATTTTAAATGTATTTTTCTTGTGGCCTGTAGTTTATCGCATACATTGTAATCCTTAAGTCGGTCTCCTATTTCTTAAATAACTTGCGTAAATTGTTCTATAATTTTCATATCTGTAATTGGTGTGTGATCTCGTGCTAATAGTTGATTGTGATGAATGGCATCACACTTTCGTTATCAAATTCAATTGTCAAGTTCACTGATGCAATTTGCTGTATGTTGAATAGTTTTGTTTTGTTTGTAAACAATAAATATTTAAACATATACAGACTTTTTTTCAATTAATACAAATATTGTAGTGTTTATTAAGGTTTTTTTGAAGGCAGCAAAAATTACTTTCTGAACACGCAGAGAAAAAATATGTTTTCATATGGTCATGGCTTACTAAACTATGGTAAACATACATGCATATGTTAACTTCAACCATATTATTGTTACCTGCAACCATATTATGGTTAAATCGGTCCTCCATAAAAAACCAATTATGTTATGATTATTAATATCATTAATTTGTTTACCACAAATAATTTTATGAATATATTTAGTTGCACAACCATAACTGCTGCTCTTAAAATATAATAAAAAGACTAAAATTTAATTGATTAATGGTCACATATTTTGGATTTTCCGCAATCATACTGAAAGAGTTGGGTTGTCTGTGACCATATCGAACCAAATTTTTTTTGTTTGGGTAAATGTGTCTAGGAATTAAATAACTCACTTAAATGAAATTTATAAAGCGCAAAAAATAAAAATAGTAAAGGGGTCCGTGAGGCAAAAATTTAAAAGAGCCCCTTCATTAGAATGCAACTATTGAAAAATATAAATTTCCTACTGCGCAATAAAACTGCGTTTAACGTTTTCATAGCATGATATCAGTAGTGTACGATTGTGGGAACACAGCAGTGTGACCAGGTCTAAAAAATTTTACAGCAAAAACTGGCATTAGACATGGCCAAAAAATGCTAAAAATCAGTTTTTAATTTTTTTAAAGATATTTGTTAAAAATGTATTACCAGTATGCAATTTTATTCGAAACTTAATACATTTCAGTGACTTATTTTGTAACGAAATGGAAATAAATGGTTATATTTAAGCAAGTGGCTAGATGTTGGTAAAGCATCTGATATATATAAATATGTTGCACAGGTGGTTGAGAATAAATTTTAAATTTAAGGGGCTGCAAACCTCTGATATATTCAAAATTTAAACGATTTACTTCCATGATACACGAAATTTTTTAGATCATTTTATTTTTTATAGTTTAAGAAAAGTTGAAACTTTAAATAATTATTTTTTCAGCAGCTTAGAGCAAAAAAATTTTTCAAATTAAAAGATTTTGTTTGTTGTGCTTAATTCCCAAAAACAACTTTTTTATAATTTTTTCAAACATTTACACCATTGAATTTTTATCTTAATACAAAGTGAAATTTCCTTGCACTTTTATATCGTAATATCAAAGGGCAAATAATATTTACAATCGACATGATAAGGGCATTTCTAATATTCCCTGAATATTGTATTTTTTAACAAGACAGGTAAGATGTTTCTTAACATAAGAATTATCCATTTTCATACGAAATTTTATTTTGGGTACAACTATTTTTGGTCAAAATTTATTATAATTTATAAAACATTTTTAATAAAATCAATAAAACTCGTCAACATTTTTAAAATAAATACTGCTAAAAAAGCTTAAAATATTTTCCAAAAATGCCAAATAAAATGCCAACTGCTAAATGAAAATTCTGCAATTAAATAGACATTTTAAATGCTAAATTTAGCTGCAAAAATGTCAAAATGGCCACATTGGAACACAGCACTATATGGTTAACTGTTTCAAATCCGTAGAATTTAATATCTCGAATTATGACGATACAGAAATAATGACATGTTGTTGAAGATTAGCGAAAACAATTTTTAGTATTCGACCGTAGTCATTTTTTTAGATCGATGCTGAAGCCGAAGTTCGCCAAATTGGCTAAATGAGGCCGAACTTTTTTTTTATCCAAATTCACAACAATACACGACATTGAAAGTTTTAAGATCAATTAATTTATTCAACAACATAAAATATAACATTTCATATATAAAATTTTAACTTATAAAAAACCTAAAAAAAAACACGTTAGAGTGCTATATTCGGCTGTGCCGAATCTTTGATACCCTCCACCGACAGGACTGGGCACTATACGATAAATATATATTTATATTATTAACACAAAAACGAACGTCAGCATTCAAATTAGTTGCGGTTTAGACCTGATGTGATGATAAATTGTCATCAGTGCAATGCTAAACAGTCATCAGTGCAATGAAAAACTGTCATCAGTGTAATGACAAACTGTCATCAGTGCGATGACATAATATATCGTGTCAAAATATATTTTTAACATTGTGTTCGTATTTAAAAAGTAAAATTAGATGCAAAAATTCCCATATTATATTTTTTGAAATTATTTATTTAAATACATCAAATTTTTCAAGTAGAATTATTACGAAAACCATATCGGGCATGCTGCTGGTGTATTATAATTGAGAGCTCTTCTGTTAACAAAGGGCGGAATAAAACAAAAGTGAAACAAACATGTGTAACGGGTAAGTAAATAATGATATTCTCTCAATTTGACTTAAGGCCAATTACAATGACTCAATTTGATGACAGTTTGTCATCGCGCTGATGACATGTCTTATAAAACCGACTCCGATTCGTAATTTCTGTGATGATTCATTTTAATTTGGCCAAGTGATGTTAAGGCTGACATCACAGCGATGTAAGGTGTCATGGGATCAAAAACGAAGACACTTGTCATAGGACTGATGTCAAAATACATCAGCGTTATGACGCCTTTTCTATCAGTGTATTGAAGCCCAAATTTCAACACAAAAATTTCATAAATTCACTTTAAAACGCCTAAAGCGGGAGTAAAGTGCTCTTTGGAAGTCGGTTTTATGTGGGACCTGTGGTAAGTTTTCGACCGATCATCACAATAGTCTTTTGGTGTTCTCCCTAGTCTCATGAAACTAAATTAGACCAAACTTCACCAAAAAATCAATACTAGTCACATTTTCAGACGTGTTTAAGTGTTTCCTAGGAGTGGGCTTTATAAAAAACCAATATTAAAATATGGACCCACAATTAAAAAATAATTTAGTGCAAATTCTAGCCATAAAAATCTATGTAATAATTTGAATTCAAATGCAAAAATTTTAATTGAATCTAAAAAATAATTGGATTACTTCATTTATTGAAAAAAAAATATATATAATTATCAATTTTTACCATTTTTAGAAATCCATATAATAATTTTGGTGTTAGGAGCAAAATAAATAAATTATTTGCTCGATTCTACAAATTTGGTGATCAAAAACAATTAAGAATTAAATTCTACACAGAAAAAAATTTCAGTAGTTTTTTTTATCAATTAAAAAAATAGTTTGGAAAGTGTTTCAATATTATTAATCAGGGGTGTGCTGGAAATCGAAAACGTAAAACGCTGGCATTTGATACCTAGGGTATATTGATTGTGTGACATACAAATCATTTTCGCATGTGTAGTAGTTTTTGAGATATTGAAAAAATAAACTCAACACATTCGGCTAATTCGGCAAAATTATGACATTTTGAATACGACGTAACTTTTGAAAAAAAAATTTTTAATGTTTTTTTTGTTAATATATGTTCCTGATAAGATGAAAGGAAACTTCACAGCAAATTTCTTTCAAATCGAAAGGGGTCGGGACCCCCTCTTGGTTGATTTGACATGGAATTACCCATATAGAAGACTAATTTGTATACCTAAATTTTAAAGAACTCAAGAATTTTCCAATTGTTTGTTAAGCCTGTCTTTGTACAAATTATAAATATTTTTTGATATAATATTTCTTATCAGAAAAGGTCGTCAAAAAACAAGAAAAGTCGAGGGAGTGAGATTTTTATTATATGATTTTGATTTACTTTACAGTGCAGAATCCAGTGTGATTCCATCACGTCTTGTTACCATTTTGTTTACTGGTTTTCATGATTTCATGTCTTTTTTTATTCGTAATATACCTGGATTTCTCATAAATGGTAATAATGTAAAATTTTTGCCCCTATAATTTTTTTTATGAATATTTGAAAACACATTTCTGAATTAGTGGCTCAAAGAAAATGTTATTCCTTATCACTTTGTAAATGATTACAATCGCACAAATCGTTCTCGAGATATGATAAAATGTATAAGCATAACCGCCTTATTTCGGGCGAAATATTAGTCTAGCCCATAAAAAATCTAGACATGATAGAAAATACTTAAAACGGATTTTAATTTAGATCTTTAAAATCTTTTATTTTATATATTTTCATTTAAAACAATTTTTTGCCAAACATTTCATTAAGTTCTTTTGTTAAAATTTTATGTAGCGCTTTTTGATTGGGGTCAAGGCACTTTTTGATCAGACATACAGGGTGTCCGCCGGGAAGGTACACTACTTTGTTTTGCCGCCGTTTTGGTAAACATTAGTCTTGATAGTTCATAATTGGCAGTCGTGAAGTAGACACGTGGCAAATTTATTATGTAAAAATATTCGATAAACTAACGTGTTTTAATTGTTCAAACATCATTTTATCAAAATCAATCATCGATTACTGTGACGATGAGAAAGTTACGTGAGAAACGACGTGCCAACAAAACGCACTATTTACCGTGTAGTGAATGATTTCGAAGAAAGAGGGTCTGTAGGTGATAGGCCCAAGCATGGACCACAACGTACTGCAAGATCGGTTGAAAACATTACTGCTGCTCAAGAAAGTGTTCAAAACAATCCATCAACCTCAATTCGACGCCGTGCTTAGGAGCTTGGTCTTCAAATAACAACTTTGGTCAAAAGTTTGCACAAGGATTTGCATTTGTTTCCATTTAAGATTCAGTTGACACAAGAGCTTCTTCCACAAGACCATTTACGCCATTTACAAACAAAGTTCACAACACTGCCTATTTGACAGAAGTTGTGTATTGATTACCATTCTATTTATACCAAATTTGGACAATTTTACACTTGCCGTTCTTTAGATAAACATAATTATATTTTGTGCCACGCCCATTTCTCCTATTTCGTGCCCTAATTGACAGTTATTGTACATTGATAACCAAGCATGTGTGCCCAATTCGAAAATTTTACCTAATGCCGTTTTCCAGATATAAAGAATTTTATTTTCCCGCCCTCCTTTTGCCGCCCTCTTTGTGCCGGATGTGTTGCACTGACAACGAATCAATATGTACCAAGTTTGGAAACCTTTATTGCTATGATTCTCTAGATATAAAGAAATCTATTTTGTCTTTGTATGGGAGGTGCCACGTCCACTTCTCCAATCCTGTTAATATTTTAGAGAGGTTGAATATTGATTACACAGCTACGTGTAACCAATTTGGAAAATTTTTCTCTTACCGTTTTTTGGATATAAATATATCTATTTTGTGTCACGCCCACTTCTCTAATACGGCCTTCATTTTGTTGGATGTTGTGTATTGATAACCAAGATGCTTGCACTTAAATTGGAAACTGTGGCTCTTGCCGTTCTGCAGATATACATAAATCTATAATGGCTTTATATTAGAGGTGCCGCGCCCTCTACTCCAATCCCGCCCACGTTTTTTTTTTTTTTTAAGAGGTTGTTTATTGATAACTCAACTATGTGACAAAAATTTAGACAATTTCGCTCTGACCGTTCTTTAGATAAATCTATTTTCTGCCACGCCTTCAATTCCGCCCACATTTTGTCAGATGTTGTGTATTGATAACAAATATGCTAATTTGGAAATTTAGGTCCAAGAATATTCTTTCTTTGAATTACTTTTTATTTTGTTTTTTTTTTAAATTACTATAGTAGTCTAAATAAGCATCATTAAAAAACAAAAACAAAAAATCTTACACCATGCTTTCGCTCTAGTAGCTAGAGTATAGTACATCCTCTATTAAAATTAGTAAATCAATCCTCCAGATGTACTGAAATCTATATTGCGCTTGTATGGAAAGTTTCACGCTCATTTAAAATTTCAAAAATATATTTAGCCTGCAGCTCCTTCTAGACCAGGTTTATAAAGATCGGTCCAGCGGTTAAGATGGCTAAAAGGTACAAACAAGCAAACAAACATATGTATATAGCTAATGATTTTAAAATATGGCGTGCGTGTTTTTAAAAAATTTTTTTTACGCACTACCTTGTTAAAAAATCTATTTTTGGATAATTCGTATTCAAAGTCATTCTATGGCAGGCAATTTCGCAAGAGCTTGCGTGAATAAAAAATCATGTTTATTTATTAATTAATAATGACTTTGTATGGGGTTACCCGTCTTCCCCCTCCTATACCGCCAAGATTTTGTTGGACCATGCAGTTTCTTCTAAGAGCTACCCACATAAAATTTAAGATAGTTGGAAGTGAGCTAGTCTAACCGTGCGGATGTTGCGGGTTCAATTCCCCCCAGAGACTATGGTCCCCTGCAGACAAGCATAGCTTTTCGGGATTATCATTAGAAAAGTATGACTTAATGTTGTAGTTTTGCAGTTATATGTAAGAATAATAATAATTACCTTGTATATTACGGTTGTCGTTGTCGTAAACGACTAAGGTCGGGTTTTTAAAATGTGGATAAGGTTTAAACTTAGTTTTACGAAGTCTGAAACTCGAATTTTTCCGGCGAAATGTGATTTTTTTATTCTTTCATTAAATACCAACATTTTAATCAAAACTAAGCTGTTCCGTCAACATTTTGTATACAAACTCGGTAATGGCGGCACAAATCTGTTTTCAGCCTAGTTTAACTGAGCTCTCAAAAATCCAGCATATGTCGTTTTTGGTAATAGATTAAAGTAACACACAACCTTTGTTCATTAATCTCTACATAAAACGGCTAATAAATCAGTGAGTGTTTAAACGCTGGTTGAGTTGAACTAAAGTTAAACTTATATGTAGTTTAAACTCAAAAGTTGTAAATCAGTGCCCCATGTATTATATGTAGTTTAAAAAGTCACATGTGGCAGCACTACGATAAGCGTTGTCAAATTCATATGGTTTGTATTGGTATTTTAAACGCCCAATTTCATGCGCTTAAAGATGGTTTATATGTTTTCTGATTAATAGATTTGTTGGTTAAAACACATTTTAAACCAAAAACGGAGCTTAAATTGTTCTGATTTATTAGGCCTTCGTCGTTTACGACAATGACAACCGTGATAAGGCTGATTAAATTAGATTTTGTGCAATAATTCAAAATACAAAACACCCCCCTCCCCCAAAAATGGGGTATTCACGCACAGATATAGAATTGTATTCTCTAAAAATGACAATAAGGTATATTTTAAAGTAATTTTCTGGTCAACATTTTCAATTTAAAAAAATTAACTACAAATACAAGTTTGTTTTCAGTTCAGTTCGATTTCTCCTATGCCTATTTTACTAAAAAAAAGCCTATATCATGGAATTTTTCCTTCTTCTGGCAACACTTTAAAGAAGTCAACAAACCGTATTTTAAATTAAGAATTGCGCACGCATGTTGAATATAAAAATACAGCTGTGGTACAGACAGACATTCAAAATAAATACATAAAAATCATGACTTGAATTTTAAGGTTGGCCAAATTTTTAATTAGGAACATAATTTGGAATTTCTAAAATAATTTAAATATGTTATTGTGTGCTGGTAAGATTGAATACAGTTTTTTCTACACAAAAAAAAATAAATGAGGGAGATCGATTATTCGACTTTTTTCAAAATCGTGGTTTTAATTTAAAGGTGGGCCAAATTTGTAATAAAATGAAATTTTTATTATAAAATTTAATATAATTTGGATTTTCAAAAATAATTTAAATAAATGTGTGTTGGTAAGATACAATACACAAAAAAAATTAACATAAATATTACGAATTTTCTTAATAGGTTTTAATAATTATTCGACTTTTTTCAACCACTGGAAAAAAGTGAATTTCGAGATTTTTGCGAAAAAAAAAACTGTCAGTCAAACCAAGGAAAAGCTTGATAAATACAATGTGGACTCTGCACCATAGATTTCAATGGTAAAAAAGTGGTTTACTGACTTTCGTTGTGGTCTCCGTAGACCAAGCAGCAGTCTAAACAATGGGTTTCTCCGGGTGAACCGGCCCCGAAGAAGGCCAAGATAAGTTTGGTGATAAGGTGATGGCAACAGTTTTTTGGGATGCACGAGGGATAATCCACATCGATTACCTTCAAAAGGGAAAAACAATAAACGGCGAATATTATGCCAACTTATTGGACCGATTTAACGAGGATTTTTAAAAAACGACGCCATATGGCCAAGAAAAAAGTTATTTTTCATCAAGATAATGCACGGGTGCACACGTGTGCAGTCTCAATGGCAAAATTACATGAATTGGGCTTCGAATTTGTACCTCATCCGCCATATTCTCCGGATTTAGCACGCAGTGACTATTTCCTATTTCCGAACCTAAATAAATGGATCGGTGGAAAGAGATTTAGCTCCAACGATGAAATTATTGGTCAATGCCTATTTTATGGACTTGAAAAATCCAATTTTTTGGAAGGGATACACAAATTGGAGAAATGTTGGACTAATGTGATGTTTCCAGGTGACAAGCAATTGATTGTGTAGTAGAGATGAGCGATCCCGTGATTTTTAAAGATCATCGTGATTAGTGAATGTGATTTAAAAATCACTGCTCCTTTAAACTGTGATTGTGATCACGGTTTATCAGTTTTCTGTTATTTTAAAGCAATTGCGGCCAAGCTATATGTACAATGCGCGAGCTTTTGCAAGCACTTTACAAAGAAACAACAACAAATTGTAAGAGCTTTCAAATCTGTTTACTTTCATATACATACACATACTTGAACAAATAAATTTTGGCATAAAAAAATTCTAATAAGATAGAAGAGAGAATGAAAGGAACAGCAATATCATTCGACATTTCATTCAAAAAACGCTATTACCCACACAAACAGTGAAATATCATAAATTTGTATATGTAACCAAGAATGATAGAAGAAAGATTACGACAACACGAACTCAAAAATTGAATTTTCTGCGCAGGTGGGTCAAATGACGTCACGAAACATACACGAATAGGTAACCCTAGCTTGGGTTAAGCTACGTCATCTAACGGGAAAACATGCGCATGGCGTAATCTCTTTTTATATCATTCTTGTATGTAACAAAATACAAAAAGAACGACTTAGAAAGTACCTGTTACTTGACAAATTTGGTCACAACTGTGATTCGTGATTTTTCAGTAACAGTGATTAAATCACAGGTACAGAAATATCGCACATCTCTATTGTGTAGTAAAAATTATTAGAAAATCACTCAGTTTTTTGAGTACTTTTCATATAAATTTGACTACACATTTAATTGCTTGTCACCTGGAAACAGCACATAAGTGTATTGAGCTTAAAGGAGATTATGTTGAAAAATAATTTTTTTTTTTTTTTTGTAAAAAAAAATGTGTTTCATTCAAAAAGTCGCGAACTTATTGATCCGCCGTCGTACGTTTGTGAAATAAAAAGTAAATTTAAATAAAATCAAAACAATTCACAATTTTAAGGAACTAACAAAATAGATAGTTATGACTTAAAGTCAAAATAAACGAAACAAATGGATTGGCAAACACCCACTTTGTTTCCGTTTTGTGTTCGCCAATAAACAATACAAGCATATTTCGTACAAACACTAATTTTTAATTTTTGTTTTGGATTGTTTTAAATGCAAGCGACGATGGTGCTGCGGTAATTTTATTGTTATTTGTTTATAACGGAGCCGAAATATAAAATAAAGGAAAAGAATTTGCAATGCCAAAAAACGAATATAAAATGATTTTAATGCTCCTTCATCAACGTCTTCACTCACCGAAGTTTTCGCTGAAATGATTGTATTTATCACTAGACACCACATAAAGTTTGACAAATATCCAACATGTCTGCCAAATATAACAAAATGTTTACAATTTTTACAAACATGCTTCATCTGTTTTTTCAAACAGCAAACACCTCAATTAACAACACAAAATATTTGTTGAAAATTAAAATGTTGACATGTTTGCCAAGCAAGTTGTGTAGTTTATTTTGCCCCTCAGAATTTTTAAAGAACTTATCGCTTTAAGAACATTATAGGAATTTTATATATTTATTGTTTGAGATATTCTGCGAATTTTATTTTAAATACATTTTAATTTGTTGGTGGTTAAGCATATCTCTTTATGCGTCAGTAGACTTCAGCCATATTTTTGAAAAGCTATAAGCAAAGCCCCTTGCCAAAATTATGTATGTATTTCAAACAGGAACCGTAAATAATAGTTATCCATACAATTAAAACTTAAAAACTCTTCATGTTAGAGTCAACGGAAATCTATACTGGCATATACCAATATATTCGTATTGACGAGCTCTTTCAGAATGGTGATCTTAAAAAAACGTTCTCAACTCCACAGTTAAGAGTTATTTTTCAACTTAAAAATTAAAGGTCAAATAAACCTCTTAAAAAGAGAGTTTTATTTTTTCCGTCTTAAATAAAACTAATTTTGCCGTTATAAAATTAAACTCTTTTGAAGAGTTTATGATGATTAAAACATAACATAATTCACAAAAAAACCAAAATTCCCAAATTCTATTTGTTAAAATATTTGAGTTAAATACACCAAATTTTCAAAGTAAATATGACGAAAAACATATCGGACCATTCTGCTGGTGGCTGAGAATTGAAAATTTATTTCTTTAAAAACATTTTTAAATATAAAAAACAAATTTAACTAATTTTCACAAATATTTGATGAAAAAACAAGTTAGAGTGCTATATTCGGCTGTGCCGAATATTTGATTTCAATACAGCAGTGTAATTGGTTTTAGCGTTAACAGTGAATTTCAAAACTTGCATGATATTTTTTCTGGTCATATGAATCCAAGTTGGAAGAAATTTTACCGCAATATCTATATCTTTTATGGTTTTATCAGGCATCCCATCAGCAGGATGGAAGCGATTTTAGGTATGAATTCATACATAAAACTTGCTCCTTTTGGAGCACATTTTTTATTGGGTTAACTATTTTTTAACCGAGTTGGCAGATTTATATACCGACGTCTTAAGGAAGAAATTTACCATTTACTTGGACTATGAGACCAGGATCCGGGAAGATCTATGGATCCCTTTAATGCGTATCTTTATTTTGGTCATAACTCTTCCATTTCTGGAAAATACACTCCGACTTTTTGAGAAATATATTCTGCTAAATATTTCCGATATTTTGATACATAAAACGTGTTCATAGGTCATACTAGAGCCCTAAAATTTTAAATTCTGATATGTTTTTGACCATTTTTGGAGTATTTTGGCCATTACTCTGATAATTTTTAATCGATTTGACAGATTTATGTAACGACGTGCACTTCACAAATCCCGCCCCCAATTTTTCGGATGTTGTGTATTGATAACCAAGATGTTTTTACCTAATTTAAAAACTTTGGACCTTTCCGTTCTCTAGATATACAGAAATTAATAATGTATTTTTATATGAGGTACCACGCCCACTTTTCCAATCCTGCCCATTATTTTAAAAAAGTTGTATATTGACAACCCAGCTATGTGTTTTAAATTTGGAAAATTTTCTCTAACCGTTCTTAAGATATAAATAAATCTATTTTGTGCCACGCCCACTTATCCAATTCCGCTCACAATTTGTTGGATCTTGCATATTGATAACCAAGATGTTTGTACCTAATTTAAATCTTTGGCTCTTGCCGTTATCGAGATATTAAACAATTTTTAATGTATTTGTATAGGAAATGCTACGCCCCTCCCGCCAATATTTTTAGAGAGTTGGTGTACTGATAACCAATATGCCTTGGCTCTTGCCGTACTCCAGATATATAGAACAAGAAAATAAAAAACAACAACAACAAGGGATTAATGGGAAAAATTAAAGGTAGTCGTAATTTTTTGCCCATTATACTTAAATTGTGTGATTCTTGCGATTTCAACTATTTGATCAACATCTAATATAATTCACTGAAACTTCACTTTAATTTATTATAGTTACAATAAAATATATCCAAATACATATCGCCAGCTCAATTCCAAATCATGCTATGTCGACTTAAGAAGGATTTAATTTTATTTTCGCTTTTGAATTCAGTATTGTACAAATATTAAAAAAAAACTAAAAATATTTTTAGTTTCTTAAATAACGCTTTAGTTGAAAAAGGTCGTTTATATGTGATCACTTTCATTATTTTATCACAAGTTTTTTTTTTCATACAAAAATGTAAAAAACTTAAAGTGGCTATTGTTTCTTAAACAACGCTCCCATCGAGAAAAAGGCGTTTATTCGAGATCACTTGCATTTTTCATCAGCAATTGATTTTTTCCTACAAAAATGGGAAAAAATTTTATTATTTCTCGTAAACTTTAAGACATGTTTTGGAATTGAGCTGTCGATATATTTTATTTTTTTTATGAAAACATCTAAAAAATGCGCCATAAAATATTTAGAATTATTTGTATATGTATTAATTTTTTCTAGACATAAATATAGTTATTAAATAATTCCTTCATTTAGGAATTACTTTTTTCTGTGTGCTTGATACTGATGATTTTATTGTAATTTAGCTATTAAAAATCAATTTAGCTGTTTAAGAACGAAAATTACTTACACTTAATAACAGGCAAGTTTTGTTTACAATCAAATGAATTAATTGACTGTTTAAACAAATTATAACTTTTAATAATAGTAATAATAATAATAATAAAATTAACAGAAGAATGTTATATTGGGCTGTGCCGAATCTTAAATACCCTTCACCATAACACTCGCCCATTAATGCACATTATCAAACAGAAATAAAAAAATGAGGAGTATAGTTTTTAGATTAAAACACATTTCTCTATTAAAGGATAAATAAGTTTGTACTGTTATGTGATGTTCTGTTATGAATCCGCTGTTTTCTTTCTGTTCAATTGAAAGTCTGTTAATGTGGATTTTATGCCAAAAAATAGAGGCAACCTGCTTATATCTGTTTATATCTCAATCATTTACGCACCGATCTGGTGAATAAATGACTATAAAAAACTATATGTTATATAAATATACAACAACCTAATCCCCATCATTTCTGGGGCCTTTGGAAAATGTTTTTCAACATACACACGGAAAGACGGACAGCAAACATCGTTTAATCAACTTCGCTAAGGACATAGAATATAAACACTTTAGAAGGTCTAATATCAATATTGTTGAAATTACAAATGGGATGACAAACTGATATGTATAGTAAACTTATATGTAGGATATACATTGTATATATAATTAAACAAGAAAGAGTGCAAAATTTAGCTGTGCCAAATCTTTGATACCATCCACCGACATTTCGAATATTTCAGGAGTGGACTCTTTATGATATCAGCATTAAAACTAGTTGCGGTTGCGGCATATATTTAATTACTGACCGACAATCAGAAAGTTTTATGCTTTTCTTTTTAGACTAGCCTGAGTTACATATCATGACTCCTTACCTGCTTAGCGGAACTAAATGATTTTCAGGACAGGAATTTTTTATGGAAACCATGGTAAATTATGGACCAATCATCCCAAAATTCCGCAAAGTGATTTCTGGTATAAAAAACATAAATTTAAATAAATTTCAATACAGCAGTAAAATTAGTTTTAGCGTTTACATTGAATTTTAGAAGGCCGCTTAATATGGGATCTAAGGTAAATTATGGACCGTATATCACAAAATTACATGACATATTTTCTGGTCATTTGATGCTAAGTTGGAACAAATTTTACCGCAATAAATTTATCTGCTACGGTTTTAATTTCCCAGAGTGGGATTTATATGGGACCTATGGTAAATTATGGACTGATCTTCACATAATTTCACAATGTATTTTCTAATCCTATAAAACTGTGACATTCCAAACTTTATTATTATAGAATTATTTATTACGGTTCAACGCGTATTAAACAGTTTTCCGGGAGAAGGGTTTATATAGGGCCAGGGAAAATTATGGACTGATTTTCATGAAATTTGACAGTGCGATTTTCAGTCTTATCACGTTTCAAATTTTATTATTATAGAATTATTTATTACGGTGTTAGGCGGACTAAACTGTTTTCCGCGAGTAGGGTTTATATAGGGCCTATGATCAATTATGGACCGATCTTCACGAAATGCAGTCGTATAAAAAGAAAAGAGCCAAATTTAATATTCCGTGCATAACCCATTTATGTTAGTTTTTGTAACAAAATTATAAATTCTTTCCACATTTGGATTCATAGTTCTGATCCTGCGATTTTGCTGGATACCAATCCCAAGCTGCTTAGAATAACTACAAGCAGTTTAAGACCAAGTTTGCTCTTTTCTTTTGCGTTGTTCGAAAGTGAGCGTGTTTTCAACATACGGACTTACGGACATGACCAAATCGACTAAGAATTACTCAGGGTGCCAGAATATATATATATACTTTATGGGGTCTTAGATGTATAATAAAAAAGTTTCACACGAAATGACAAACTAAGTTTACTTACCCTCATGGTGGTGGAGGGTATAAAAATGTTAGAATTTATGGATTAAAAAAAAAACTGATTACTGATTGGGACAATATTTCTTTTTGATAACACCTTTTAGCTAGATGTCTGTTTCATCCAAAGAGATAAGTTTCCCTAGAAAGGTTTACGCGATAAAAAGTGAACTTTGACACAAATTTTTAATTTGAAGAACTTATAAAGCGTGTATCTCTCCGTAGTTAAATGGCATTGGCGGACCTTTCTAGCTGTTGAAAAATGTCGAAAACAAACAATATTACAGTATTTAATTTATTTTATTTTTAGCTGTCGTTACTTCAATGTATCATAAAATCGGAGATTTGAAGAGTTTTTAATTTCTTAGAGCATTTTTTAAATAAGCCTTTTAAGCAAAGTTGTAATAATGGTACACTTCTAACTTTCGATATCGATAAGTTGTGAAAGCGGGATCGGAATTGTATGCGAGATAACTTTAGCATGCGTCTCGAAAAAAGGTCAAAAAAGAAACATATGCATAAAATGCATGGTGTGGAACGACCTTCAGCTTAAGAATTAAATGTAACAATTTATTATTCTGTTTGATTTTTTGCTCGTCGTTGTTATGGAAAAAAATAAGCACCGAATATTAAATTGTTTGTTCAAAAACACTATAAAAAAAAGTATCGGCATATTGACAGTAAAATATGTAGTAAATAGTAATATATCGCCGGTACCGATATATCGGCAAACGTGAAGTATCGCCGATATATCGGTATTCGTTACATCCCTAGTTTTAACATACAAAGCAGTGTTGCCACTTTGTGGGTAATTACCCGAATTTGGTATAATTGTTACTCTAGTGGATAGATCGGGGGTAATTTCTTTGAGGTGTTGATAAGGTGTAATTTGAAATTATTTAATTTTTAAAGAAATAACATAAGGATTTGATTTATTTGACAAAACTTATACCATTTAAGATATTGTTGATCTTACAAATTTGCAGTATATTCAACCAGTCACTGTTTATTAAAAAAAAAATTTCCAAAGTTTATGAAGCAAGAAGTTGATAGTGATTGTAGCCAAATGGACAATTCCGATTTCGATAAATATGAGCTTCATAGTGAGTTAGAACCCCAAGTTTATTGGAAAAAGAAGGTATTTATACTTAAAAAACCCTGGACAAATTATTAATGAATGTTGTGTTTGCTATTACATTTAAAATACTTTAGTTGAGAAATATTAAGCTCCCTTAACATTGTTTAAACTGATTTGAGAAACAGACTGTCCTCTGAAACCATTATAGGTATTTTATTCACTAAATAAAGTTTACAAAGCAATGGCAATGAACATTTTGAACCTTCCCTAGACATATGGAAGTATAACTTATTATTTTAAGTTTTAATTTATTTTTATTTGAGGTTTTCAATGTTATTTTTGTTAAATTTTTTAAATAACTATATGAATCTTAATAACATGACTAATATTGATCTTATTTAAATTAATGGGGTGTTATGAGTTTGTGCAGATACATGAAACACATACATATATTTGTTGTGGTATATTGATCGACTAAGAATTAGTATCTGAGTCCTTCCATTTAGACCTTCTGCGCAAAATACAGGTCGCAGTTTTTAAGATAATTTATCGAAAGTTGGTTCATAAGATTTTGAAAATGTTGAGAATTGGTTCGGTCCGTAATTCATATAGTCCCCATACGAACTTTTTTCCTAATAGAGTCTTTGTGCCTATAAACCATCTTATTATGTTGGTATATGGACAAAATTTCGCCCAAATATATTTTATTTCAACCTAAATTATTTTTAAAAAAATTAATTTAGGAATCAGTTCATATTTGCCAATGGCTCCCACACAAATACCACTCACGAAAATAGCTTGCAATGTCATAACTGCCTTATAAATATTGATATGTATTAATAAAAAAAATAGCTGCTTTGCCATGACAAAATTTTGTGATGGTAGGTAAAGAATTAAACGTAGGTCCTATATAAACCCCCTCCATTAAATCACTTTATGACGTAAAAATCTCATATAGATGTAGTTACCTAGAAAATATTCGACGTTAAGAAATCTTATGTTATTATGGCCTGTGCAACAATTTCTAACAAACACTTCGTTGGCTTAACTTACATATAAAACAAAAAAAAATATTTTCAAATTTGTTTTTGTTTTAAATTTAAATTAAGCGAACGAAGTCTTCGTTCGAAAATAGATGAACTGGCAGTTAGTTTGAACTCTTAACATAATTTTATTTTAATAGGGCATAATTGCCTATGGGACCTAACAAGGTATTAGTCTTAAATATACAATTAAGGTATACAGTTTTCGAATTGAACGAATATGTACTTTCTTACTTGTTCTTTTTTGCAAAAGTTTTTTTTTTTTAATTAAACGTAAATTTGATATCAGGTGTAATTTCATTCTAATTGGGTAATTTTGCGTCGTCTCAAGTGTAGTTTTGAATTTTACTGGGGGTAACACAGATACAAAGACAAACTTTACATTTTCTTATACAAGGCTTTAAAAAAAATTATGTGATCGAAGTAAGCAAATAAAATTTTTGATTTTGTTATCTTCATAGTACCAAGTTTAATTATATGTTAAAAAAATGTAACCTTTATAAAAAGAAAATAGGAAGAATTATAATGCAAAGTGTTAAGTGTATAATTATTTTAGTGACACACTGTATGTAAATTACAGAGTTGGGGGGTAGTGCATTAAATATTTAGTGCACTAAGGTTTCCACTAAGTCCCACTATAGTGACAACATTTTGAGTTTCCACTATTTTTCATCACTATAGTGTTAGAGAAAAATATTTGAACTACCACTAAAAAAATTAGTGGTAGTGAACATTTTGCACTACAATAAAATAGTGCAAATTTTTAACAGTCACTACATGAATGCTTTAATTATATTATATGCACTAAAATCTCAAAAAATTGTGTTTATAGAAATATACCAAACAAATTGAAAATATAGTCAAAATATTTCCATTTTATTATTTTTTATTGTATAAAAAAAATAAAAAAAAAACTTTAAGGGCCTGGCCCACTATGTCGACAAGAACATTTCTTTCTTATGTTTATATTGAAAACAAAAACAAATTTAAATTTGTTATTATTGTTTTCAATATAAAAATGCGAAAGAAATGTTCTTGTCGACATTGTGGGCCTGGCAGTAAATTTTTAAGTAAAGTAAATTTCAGGAATTAAAATCTTAACAATTTTAATTTGTATTAATATAATTTAACAATTAGTCAATTCACAAGGTATCCTAACATGTCATATTGTCAAAATGTCCTAATATTTCACAATGGTTTAAAAATATTGTTGTACGGCTCAGCCGCTCAGCGCTGGACTTTTCTGATTAATTACGACAGCACAATAAACACAGCAAGCAACGTTCTATTTATTTAAGACACTTTTTGTTAACAAACCAACAACAATATTTTTAAACCATTGTGAAATATTAGGACATTTTGACAATATGACATGTTAGGATACCTTGTGAATTGACTAAATGTATATCGCAATATAACCTAATGTTTTAAGAAATAAACTTAAAGAATAAAATATTAAGTTAAAAAAAAATAAAACATACCCGGTTTTTAAATTCGTCAACATACTTTTTTGATAGCTAAAAATCAACTTGTCTACACTTTTTTTTACTTTTTAAAATTAGTAATGAACGTCAGTAGCAAAATAAACCAAGTACTATTTCCTTTTGCTTTTTAATTTTGTTACTACTTTAATATTAGTATTAATTAATTTAATAAATAATAAAAATAAAAAAGTATAAAATAATTCAATATAATTTGAGTTCCGTTAACATTAGTGAATGATTATATTCTGCACTAAGCTGTAAAAAAAGGTTTTTCACTATCACTAAATTAATTTTAGTGAAAAACTTTCTTGTACCACTACCACTATTTCTTAGTGAGGCTGTTATTTTTCAGCTCACCACTAAATAGCTATTAGTGATAGTGAAAAATTTTGCACTATAACTAACTTTTAGTGGAAACTGCAAATTTAGTGCACTACCCCCAACTCTGGTAGATTAACACCAATATAAGATTCACATATATACACATCTACAATGTAGATTCTACGTCTAAATTTGTATTCATGTATAGTTGGATATGAAAAAAAAATAAAAAAAAATAATTGTAATTGTTGTCAAAACTGTAATTATGGCCAAAAACAAACACAAATAATTATTTATTTATTATTTTGTTGGAGAATAAAATAATAATTCTATAAATGTGTCAAGCTTTAAACAAGGTTTGTTTAACAACAATTATTGAATAAACAAATTGTTTAGTTAACAACGACGGCAATAGTTCCCTTTTAATAATATTCTTCTGCAACCTAACAAAATTTTAAGTTATTTATCATATTGACTCAAAAAATTATTGAAATACGTTTGTAGTTTTTTTTAACAATTGAATTACAGTTATATTAAGAACAAAAAGGTACATAAAATATTATATTTCGATTTAAAATAACTCTGTGTTCACAATGGTAGCAACATTTTCGCTTTTTCTTATAATCTTCATTTTTCGAACAAAATTCTAACTAAAACTTCTATTAAAAAGTTGAGTCTACTTCACTTCATCAACATTTTGTATGACGTTATTAATATTATAAAATTTTATTTAGTTTTATATGAAAGTTTTAAAAAATGTTATAAAAAAATAGTAATATATACGTTATGCTGTTGTGGGCAAAATTTGCAAACGTTTTCTAAATTGAAAATGTACACGCAGATAAAAAACCATGGTTGAAGTATGGTTACAAAAAATATATGATGGTGCCCGCAATGGCAACAAACATGTTATTGTTGTTTTGAACATTACTTTTTCACAATGGATAATATTTTGTTTGTATTTAACAATAAAGTGTTAATATGGTTAAATTTAACAATATTATGTTTAAATAAAATTATTGTCATGTTATGGTTAAATTCATCCATCTAAGAGCCATAACCATATTATGGTTGTCTCCAAACATGTTATGGTTAATAATAACAAATATATGTTTGAAATAATAATCTTTAAAAACATGGTATATTTTATTTTAAATTTAAAATAATATGTTTAAAAGAAAAAGTCATGTTTTTTGCTCCCTACAATAGTTGAATGCTTTTTCAATTACATACATGATTGGTATGCTTAAAATTCTATTTATTATATTTCAATTATTGAATAAAATATATAAATTTATGTAGAAGTACGAACTAGTAAAGCAGAAGGAGTGCTTTTGAGGTCCGTCAGGCTGGAAAATTATTTAAATGGAATTGCTATAAAAGTGGAACGTACAACGTAACAGGAATAAAAAAACGAAATTATATTATAAAATAACAAGTAAATGGAAATTGAAAATATGGCTGAAATGAATAACCATTGACCATATTATTGTTAATTCTGACCATAATTTGTCCAAATTCTGAAAACTGTTGACCATATTATGGTTAGTTTTAAAAATAATATAGTTAATTTTAACCATTATTATGGTTAATATTGACCAAAATATGGTTAATTTAAAACTAATTATGGTTAATTTTGACCATATTATCGTTGATTTTGTCAATTTTTTTTTGTTAATTTTAACGATCTTATGGTCATATTCAACCATAACATGGCAACCTGCAAACATAAACATTGATAAAAATCCAGCCATAGTATGTTACTCTATATACGGACGGGTCCAAGATGGACACTGGCACTGGGGCTGGTGTTTTTATTGCTGACACTGACGTGAAAAGGACTTTCAGACTCCCGGATGAGTGCAGTGTCTTCCAGGCTGAGATCCTAGCGATCTGGAAGGCGATGGAAGTGATGCAGGGTCGCATCGTAGGGGGATCTGTGGTGTAAATCTACGTCGATAGTCAGGCTGCGCTAAGAGCATTGTCAAATCAAACGATGCGATCGTGACTGGTTGCACAGTGTAGGAATGCTCTGAGAGAGCTCATGTTGGCATTCACAATAAGGTTGTGTTGGGTACCAGGACACAGCAAGGTGAATGGCAACGAGGTGGCGGACGAACTCGCGAGAGGGGGTTCGAATCTAGACTTAGAGGTAAGGGATGTCACTACTATGGGGTGATACGGGAAAGATTCCGTGATGCCGTTAACCGGTCCTGGAAGGATAGAACGGATTGCAGGGTATCGAGGGCCTTATGGCCCATATTGGACGCAGGGGCAACCAGGGTTCTATAAGGACTGGTTAGGAGTACTCTCAGGATCCTTATAGGGTTCCTGACGGGGCATTGTTCTGTTAGGGCTTTTATGGGACATTGCGATACCGGACTTCAGCAAGCTGTGCGGGGATGCCGAGGAGCTAGAGACGGTTGAGCATGTACTGTGTCACTGTCCTAGGATGCAGGGCCCCAGGCAGAAATGGCTAATGGCTAGATTCCACGACGAACTGGGGTGTATCGCTGGATGTTATCCAACCGCCCTTGGGTGCATAACCCTTCTTAACATAACCTTACCCATGTTTCTCTTAGAATATGGTTACCTCCAACCATATTTTTTTCTACTTGTATGTGGTTGAGAAAAAATTTGTTAATTTATTGTGAACACAAAGTGAAAATGTAGCCGCCATTGTGAACGAAGCTTAAGTTGTTTATATTGAACTTGTTAATTTTTTTTTTTATTTTTGGCTTAATAACTGCAAGTCTGAAATGCTACTAAACTGCGCGCCGTTTTTTTTTTAATAGGATTTTTAGTTTTTATCCGATTTTGGTCCATTGTGGCTAAAAGTTTTTGTAACCACATCATCTTCCGAAATGACAAAATCGGTGAAAAATTTTAATAAAAGCTTAGATTTCATCAATCAATCACTTTTCGACGAGCAATTTAGTAGCCTTTAAATGAAATTGATTGTGGATGGTACCTCAAAGAGAAGTATCCATTGAAAAACACAAATGTACCGTTATCTCGCAAATATGACGTGCTATGAATTATATCAATATCGTTTCACGTTACTAAAACGACTATTACAACAAATAATAATAGTTTGAGAAAAAATATATAATAAAAGAAAAAATATATAGTTAAAGAATTAAATACATTAGCTCAAAAATCAGGGTTTTTCAGTTATGACTCTATTGCAGCAAAGGCTCGATATGTACATATATATCCGTTTTAAAGCTTTTTATAAATGTTTTGCATATTTTTCCCTTTAAAGCATTTTTGCAGCAATTTTTAAGTTCATAGCGATATTTTGCCTGTTTAAGGCATATTTTGATACATGATAAAATTTTTTTAGATTTCTACCAGCTCTCTTATATTAATAGCTTCAACTTACTTTTAAATGTTAACATTAATAAACAATTTTCAAGAGAATATTTCTGGTGTTATTAGTGTTGATGTGGGTATTTGCTTTTTACATAGATTTGTTTGATCATCTTGACCAAACAATTTTTTTCTTGATTTTTGACGAGCAATGAAAATTCTTGTACCTCAAGAAAAATCAAGGCTGTCTGGCAAGCCTAGCAAAAGTGAATATCTTGTCTTGGCATCAAAAAAAGTCCATCCCGAACGCTTAAATTTTCTTATTAAGCTTTAATTTTCAGTTTTTTCTAGGCTTGGATATTTAGAGTGCACATGGTTGTCAAAGGGCTAAAATTAATTATTTACAGAACTATAAAAATTTTTAGCATTCAAAATTTTTCGAATTCAAATTGTATCAACCAACTGTAGGGTACTAATTATTCTCAAAATAATTTCTTTCCCTTTTTTACAATTAAAACTCCCACAAAAAAAACGAAAAAAAAATCACACAGAAAACAAAATGTTACAACGATTTTGTCTTAATTTACGTGTTAATATAAAAAAAAATAACAATTTTAGCAAGAAATAAAATCCCAAATTTTTCAACTTTTTTGTTGGCTAACAAAATTTAAACCAAACAGTATTAAAAAATACGTGTAGAAAAGCGGATGACTTTCAATTTGTAAGAAAACATTTACTAACGAAAAAGAGAAATAAAAAAATTAAACAAAAACTTTCTAAAAAAAAAACGGCCTTTAAATAAAGTCATAATAGTTAACACCTTTTCTTCGTGCGATTAAAATAACAAGAAAAATATGGTTTGTTTAACGATCGATTATTTAAAGATCTTAAAAATTCTCATGAAAAATAATGTCATAAATAGAAGGAAATATTAAAGATAAATAAAAAAAATTATCAAATTGAATCATTTTTTTTTCAAGTAAAACTCCCCTTCGATGTGATTTTAAATTAATAAATGAAATAAATAAAAGCTTTGTTTAATAAAATAATATAAATGTTCTTATGTACTTATATTGTACAAAAAAATAAAAAATAATTAAATGAATTATCATGCAAATGCTAAATGTATTAAATGTATTTTTCAGTACGTGTGAATATCTATTGATAAACTTAATTTGCAACCAAGTGAAATTTACGTCATGTTTTATTCCCTTTTGGACAAAACAATAAATAATCTAATATGTTAAGTTTAAATATTTCAAATGCATTTCTCTTTTAATTTGTGTGTGAATATTAAAAACTTGGAAAACAATTTCAAAGTACTTATCCCTAATCGAATTTAATTGTATTCCTTTGGTTTTGATTATCGAATAAACTTCAATTTGTGTTAAGTCAAAATTTTCCTTCCAAAATATCGCAGTACACAAGTACTCGGTTAAATATGTTATTATGCTAACAGCCGTTTTCTCAATTTATAGACAAACAGCCTGTTACTTAAACTCGGCATAATTTTATTAGAATGATAAACTGCCCGTTAACGATTTTGGTTTTCTCAATATACCGACAAAAATTTTATTTTCAGTTGACAGAACCTCTCAAAATGCATGTAAAGGTAGAATGAAGTACATAACATGCGTTAATTCGTCGACGAGCAGCGTGTATTTAAACATTTTAGCGCATGGAAAATGGCAAGTTACACAACGCGCGTTTTTAATAAACTCTTCAATAAGTGTTTCCTTTTCCTCAATGATTCACAAATTTGCTAAATTATTCTTTTTTATTGTCAACTGATTATTTTTTAAAAATACACAACGGCGTTAAGAAGTTTAAAGTTAACCAACTTTCTGCCGCGGACGCATCAACATGTTTTTTGTGTAACTTGTTCTATGAAAAAATACTAGTTAAACTTTTTTTGCCAGAAGTGTACAGAGCGCTCGCACAATAACGCGTGTTATGTACTTCTATCTTAAAAGTTGGGAGACAAGCCGATTGAATTTATCAGTAAGGCAAATAAATAATTGGCATATAAATAATTGTCAAATGAGACACTAAGAAAACCAAATTTCTAAATTCTGCAGCGTTTTATTGGAATAAAAATATGAGAAATAATGAGAAAACGGCTATAAGAATAAAAGATAGTTGCCTTCTAACTTAGGGTTTGTCAGTTACAAGAAACAGTAGGTTTTTTTTAAAAAAATCTTTCTAAAATTCTATTGCTTTTGGAATTTCAAATAACTAAACTTTGTTAAGTTTTATTTTGAACAAGTAAAAATGTTATATTCGGAAGTGCCGATTCTTATATACCAATTACCTTAGCATTAAAAAAAGGCAATAATTGGGGGATTCACAAGGTGTGCTATCAAGTCATATCGTCATAGTATCCTAAATAGAATTTTACAATTGTTTAAAAAAATAATAAAAAAATAAGAATTGTTATGCTGTGTTTATTCAGTTGTCATAACTACACAGTTGAAATCTAAATTATGAGCGGTTGCTCACATCAGTCATATACTTTTCTTGTTATTATTTAAAAACATATGACTTTATAACTTTATGACTACCGTGTGAATCCCCCAACTATTTCTATATATACATAGTATGGGCGCTATTGATCCCTTGCACCGGAAGCTATTTTTATGGACTACAGTTTAAAATAGTAAAAATTTAAAATATGTATATGGGTAACAAATTAGGCCATCTGGTTTTTTTGCTTATATTTCAGCAATTTATGAACCGATTTGGCTGAATTTAAATAGCAAGCTTTTCCGGATTACATGTGATATAAATATATTACAACCTAGTCCCCATCATATCTTCGGATATCCCATACTACTTATAAGGACCCAGAAAGCAGTGAAGTATAAAATGAAAATCAGAGAATATCTACACTAATATTATAAAACTGAAAAGTTTGTATGTTTCTATGTTTGTAAGAGGTAATCTCCGGAACTTTCGGCCCGATTTTAAAAAAATTTTCAACAAAATGAAGAATGGCACCTCCTAACGGACATATGATATATAAGGTTCCACTTAAATACTCCAGGGTCCAGGTTCAGGGGCACTAAACATCCTATACTTATAAAATATTATTATTTTGGAAAAGATCTATTTAAGCAATAGTTTGCGTACTCAAAAGAAAAACAAAGCTAAAAATATTATACAAGTAAGACCATAAAGTGAATAAGAGTTTCAAACACTCAGCTCTCACCTGTAACAATATCAAAGCCTCTACAAAGACACAACAATAAATAGTGAATTCCCTCCTTCTTACATTCCCCTACAATTGGCTGGGTTCCTTCCAACACGAATTGCAGTTGTAAGAGGATAGAAAAAAAACAAAATTAAAAAAAACAAGTTGCTAAATAAAGCAGCTTGCCATTTCAGCCCTTTACTTGCCGGGCACATGCAAATTTATTATCAAAAGTTATTTTTGGAAATGAAACATTTATCAATTAATTCACTTATTAATGATGTGCTAATAATCCCAATTTATGATAAAAAACACTGAAATTCATTGCTGTGGGAAAGCCAGTTTCCATGCGCATTTCGCTGGTTGCTTAGGCCAGCTCGTCAGGAAACTTTTTCCAAATACTCTAGAAAAGCTAAAAATATTATACAAGTAAGACCATAAAGTGAATAAGAATTTCAAACACTCAGCTCTCACCTGTAACAATATCAAAGCCTCAACAAAGACACAACAATAAATAGTGAATTCCCTCCTTCTTACATTCCCCTACAATTGGCTGGGTTCCTTCCAACATGAATTGCAGTTGTAAGAGGATAGAAAAAAACAAAATTAAAAAAAAAACAAGTTGCTAAATAAAGCAGCTTGCCATTTCAGCCCTTTACTTGTTTTTTTCTATCCTCTTACAACTGCAATTCGTGTTGGAAGGAACCCAGCCAATTGTAGGGGAATGTAAGAAGGAGGGAATTCACTATTTATTGTTGTGTCTTTGTTGAGGCTTTGATATTGTTACAGGTGAGAGCTGAGTGTTTGAAATTCTTACTCACTTTATGGTCTTACTTGTATAATATTTTTAGCTTTTCTAGAGTACATATTTTTGAAAAAAGTTTCCTGACGAGCTGGCCTAAGCAACCAGTGAAATGCGCATGGAAACTGGCTTTCCCACAGCAATGAATTTCAGTTAGTCAATTCACAAGGTATCCTAACATGTCATATTGTCAAAATGTCCTAATATTTCACAATGGTTTAAAAATATTGTTGTTGGTTTGTTAACAAAAATTGTCTCAAATAAATAGAACGTTGCTTGCTGTCTTTATTGTGCTGTCGTAATTAATCAGAAAAGTCCAGCGCTGAGCGGCTGAGCCGTACAACAATATTTTTAAACCATTGTGAAATATTAGGACATTTTGACAATATGACATGTTAGGATACCTTGTGAATTGACTATGTGTTTTTTATCATAAATTGGGATTATTAGCACATCATTAATAAGTGAATTAATTGATAAATGTTTCATTCCCGAAAATAATTTTTGATGAAAAACAAAGCCATTTTAACGTGAGTACGATATTCACCCTCCATTCCGCCTCCAGTCCAGTTCCCTGAGCGAATGCGAAAGTGACTTTTGCGTTTGCTACGCTTTATCGGCTAAATAGCTGAATCCATTTTGATGAAATAGAAATTATAGGCTTTTTATTATTTTTCAACTTGGACCAAGAGGGGGATTGTTTTCAATATTTATTTATTGAATTTTCATATTTTAAATATGAACTAACAATAATAATTCAAATCTTATCCTAATACTTTATTTTATGTCACGGTTTATGTTCGCATGTGTAGGTGTTTATCGCTCTTCTGATTCGTTGAGTGCTGTAGTGTCTCTTCTCCTTAAGCGAGTGTGGCCACAATAATTTAAAATAGTTCCTTTAAATAGTCTTTTTAAATATTTTACTGCATATTTCGTCATCATAGTTTTAACTACTGGCACATTGAGATCCTTGTGGATATTTGAGTTTTTCACATACCAGGGAGCGGATATGATTATTCGAAGAAGTGTTTTTGCCGCCTTTTAATTTTTTCACTAGATTGGCTTTAAGATAGAGTTGTAAAGTAGAAGTTTGCAATCGAGACTAAGAACAGAATTTCTTCATATAAGCCAATTAAGTTGACTTGCTTTTAGTTTCATTTGAGTTAATTTTGCTTCTATATGCCATGTCCACATCAAACGCCGATCTAGATGTATACCGAGGTATTTTACATGCAAATGTTGAGGTATTATTTGATTATTGATTTTAATAGGGGGGCATATTTCCCAACGCAATATGAATGTTATATGTACTAATTTTTGCTCGTTGACCATTATCCTCCATTGTTTTAACCACTTTTCAAGTTCAAATATATGATCCTGCAAGTAACGAGATGCTTCATGATGGTTTTCATGCACGCTTAGGAAAGCTGTATCGTCCGCAAATGTTGAAGTTTTGGTGTAGTTTTTAGTTGGCATGTCCGAAGTATATATTAGGTATAACAGTGGATCCAGGACGGTGCCTTGTGGGACTCCAGCGGCAATTGGCTGAGGAAAACTTAAAAAGTCGCCTTCTTTAATAATGAATTTACGACCGACTTAGTAGCTTTCTAACAACTTGTGTGTGTTTACTGGTAAGTTTAGCTTCAATTTATGTAATAAGCCTTCGTGCCAGACTTTATCAAATGCTTGAGACACATCGATAAAGGGAGCGGAAAAATATATTTTTTTTCAAAGGCTTTTCTTATGGCGTTTGCTATCCGATGGGTTTGTTCAATTATGCTGTGTTCTTTTCTAAAACCGAACTGATGGTAAGGAATACATCTATTTGAATTTAAAATTGGGATTAATTTTGACACTAAGAGTTTCTCAAACAGTTTTTTTTATATTAGATAATAAACTTATAGGCCTTTATGACTCAACTTTTGTGTGATCTTTTCCTGGTTTAGGTATCATGGTAACTAAGAAAACTTTCCATTCTTGTGGGTAGTATTCAAGGCGTAAAATAGCATTAAAAATAAAAAGAATAATTTTCTTTGCTATGCGAGGTAGCCCCAAAAGCATTTTGTTACTGATATTATCAATACCAGGTGCTTTCTTGATGTTTAAGTCACAAATAGCCTTTTCTTTTTCTTTTACCTCAAATCGTAGCTCTAACAATAACAGGTGGTAAGTCAACTGAAATATCGTATGTTTGGAGTAAAACCGTTTTTTAAATGATTAACATTGATTTTGAGATTTTTAGCTGCACTTCATAATAAGTAGTCTGATTGTATTCAAGGCGTAAAATAGCATTAAAATAAAAAGAATAATTTTCTTTGCTATGCGAGGTAGCATTTTGTTACTGATCTTATCAATACCAGGTGCTTTCTTGATGTTTAAGTCACAAATAGCCTTTTCAATTTCTTTTATCTCAAATCGTAGCTCTAACAATAACAGGTAGTAAGTCAGCTGCTATATCGTGAGATATGTTTGGAGTAAAACCGTTTTTTAAATGATTAACATTGATTTTGAGATTTCTAGCTGCACTCCACAATGAGTAGTCTGATTGTGGAGTTGCATCAAGTTCCTTAAGATATTTTTCCAGGGAAGCCGTTTTCTGAGACTGCAGTAACTTTCTTAGCCTTTTTGTGCACTCTTTTAATAAATTCTTGAGGGGATCTGTGCAATTGCCACTCTCTTCGAACGCTCCTTTTCTCAGTCAAGCTCGACATCTGTAGAATATATTTTATTATTGATATTTTTGAGGGTTATGCTGGAATGTTGAGCAGCTAGTTTAAGATAACTGTCAAAATTTACAATAGAAAGATCCACATTCTCCGGTGTACTAAAGGCCGGTATTCAATATCCTATTTAGTCGCACGATATGTCAAAAAATCGTGTGTGCTCATAATGTATGACAGTGTGGCTTAAAAATGAATTGATTGACAGATTTTTTTGACAAGTCTGTCCGACTTGTTAATGTTTATGAAAATTTTCATAAAATGATAGATTATATGCGATCAGAGTTGCATTTTCTTGTAAAGTAGATGAGTCATTCGAGTTTGCATCTTTTTTGTGGGATAGTGTGGCATTGATAGCAGATTTTGCAGACATTTTTTTATGTCGGATAGAATTCCGTCAGATTTTCGTGTGAATGAATCATACGATTATGTAGGATAGTGAATACCGGCCTTAAGCGGAATATTTTCTGTGCAGTGAGTACTGAGATATTTTTTATATATTAACCAATTTATTTGTGTGGCTGACGTCACTAAGTAACCAGACGGAGATTCAATTCTATTAGGGTTTGTTATAGTAAGAATTGTAGGTGTGTGATCGGATGATAATTCTAAGGAAGCTTCAACTTGTATATTTTCTATGGGGATGCGATCACTACATTTAAATCCATATTAGAGATTGTCTTAAACAAAACACGACCCTTTGGTGTTATAAGTCCTGACCCCCAGAAGGTATATTTAGCATTATAATCGCCAGCGGCTAGGAAACAGGGTCCCTTAGATTTATAATATTGGCTTTCTGATATTGAAAATCTATGTGGAGAGTAGAAAGATGAAATTACTATATTTCGGTTTAGCCCTTCAGCACAAATGTTCGTTGCTTGCAGCTAATCTTCACAAAGATCACGCATTTAGCAGTGTTTGATTCGGGCTTTTATCAAAATGGCAGAACCTCCACAAGCTCTATGTTGAAGGTCCTTGGTATCATATAAAATATAACCATTGATTTTAAACGTATTTCTCGAGGTCAGATGAGTTTCAGAAACCATCATAACATCAATTTGTTTATTTTTAAGAAAGTATTCTAGCTAATATTTTATGTTGGCGGATGAATTTTGCGTTACAAAAACAAATTTTTAAACAGTTCATGGCTTGTTAAGTGTTTCCATGGTTTTTTCTAGATGGCTTAAATAAGAAACTGAAGTTTGGCGAAGCACATTGCATTTGCATATGGTTTGATTTTAGGATGTTAGCGTAGGAGGCTCTGTTATTACTAGGGTGCGGTACCTGAATGTCATTAGTGTTTAAATGATTTGTTACATGGGTTTGAGGGGGATTAGGTTTCGGGCCAACCAAACGCTTGACGATAGAGTATACAGAGCATCCTCTTTAGTTTGCAGTGAGATTACCGCCACAATTACTACAATTTTTACGTTGGGGTCTATTTTAGACTTGTCGCACAGAACTGTACCATGCAATTCACCACATACGACGTAAACAGGGATTAAATAGCAGTATGCCTTAGTATTGCCCAATTCTTGGCAATTTAAGCATTGAACGGAACCATTTCTTTTGTGCGGCTCCTCTATAGAGATTCTTCTGTACAGAATGTATTTCAAATTGTAAATGGGGTGCGTTTCGTTTTTTTTTTAAGCCGGGTTCTAACTCCACTTGAAATAGTGCTTGGGGATTTTTCCCCTATTTTTAATATTTGTTACGTTTTTTATTTTGAAGCCCTTCTCTTCTAAAAATATTTTATTTCGTCTGGGTTCACGCATGAGTCAATGCCCTTAATCACTACCTGAAGACCTTTACTGCTCTTCAGTTGGTATGTATAAAAGTTTTTATTCAAATTTAGTAACTACTTTGCTAAAATCATCCTCATGATTCACCTGTATTTTTTTTTTTTTTTGGTTAAACTACCTCGCTTTATTCACAAAAGGTATTTTCACCTATCAACGAAATCCAACTCTTTATTACCTCATTTGAGTTCTGATCTCTAAGATATATCGGGATGGCTTAGGCGATTTGATGACATTTGGTGCTTCAGAGAATTCTTCATCCAAAATTGAAAAACGATTTTGTTAATTTATTCTATCAAATACACCATCTTTTAATACTTTTGGGGCCGAAGCAACTGCTGAAGAGGTAGGACTGCGACCCCGTTTAATCACTTTTATATACCTATCAATACCAACTTGTACTTCAGGCATCTTGTGTTACTGAATTTGTCATTGCTGTTTTTGGGCTAACCGTATCATCATCTATTAAAATTTTTTTGCCGGAGGGGGACATAGTGAGAATAACTGCCTCTCCGAAAATATCTAACCAACATTGATGAAATTTTAATCAAAAATAGATAATTGTAAATGAAACACACAGGGTTAATAGTTTTTTTAAAGCTTGAAATATGAAGGGACAGAAGAGCAATTCGAGCTTAGGTTAGGTAAGGTAAGGTTCCATGGGCAGCCATCGAGAGACAGCTCACTTGGGCCCTTCAGCGGTCCCTTTGTGATACATAGCGCCAATGACCATCCCATAGAGCAGTTACCCAGATGGCGTCACTGCAGAGTTAAGCCAATTTGTCTTCCTAATGAAGAGAAGAAGCAGTCTAAGTTCTATTGTAAATAGATCCTCCAAGCAGGAAATCACCGGCTCTCCCAGGTATTTTCCCTAATGCCCCGTAACCCAGGGCATTGTCAGAGAAAGTGAAGCACAGTCTCCTCTTCCTCCTCATCATGACAACTTCTTCAGTAGTCATTGAATTCCAGACCCGTTTTCCTAGCATGAGTCCCAACAGGGCAGTGTCCAGTCACAACCGACACCACAGAAATATTCGAGCTTATCTGCAACTATCTTACAGATTTTGATGAAATTTGAAACATATGTAGATCGATCTACATACAATCAAACACACAGGCTTTATTTTTTCAAACCTTGGACCAATAGGAAATAATGTTACTTTTATAGTGAGTTAAAAATTAACTCTGGGCGGGCAATGCCGCGGGCACGGTAGTATGTAGATATATAAAACACAAAAAATATTTCTACCTTACTATGTTTGTTTGTCCGTTATAGCTTCTGAAACCATCCAAACGATTTGCTCCAAGCCGGTTCCATTAAAGTCAATTTTGTGCAAATGGTTTAAGCCTATATATTTATCAAAACTTGGGCTAGGAGGGGAGGTAGGGGGCAATTTCTTTTTCTCGAAAACTATTTAACTGATTTGACCTTAATCTAGTTTACCAACGCAGCTCCAAACAAAATAAAAATACCATAGGGTGAGTGGAAAAGAAAATATTAAATGGAAAAAGTCTCTGTTTTCGAGTTGATGACCTCTGAAGTGTTCATATATATATAGGGTGATTAAAGTAGAGATACTTTTTTCAATAGCCTTTTTTTGACAGATCACGCGTGAGTCGTGTCATGCTGTCATGTTATTTTTGTTAGTATTGTTTGGCATTTCATAACTGAAGCCGATCGACCTTCCTAAGCGACATCGCTTCGCTCTATGGGCTCTTGAAAAGTGCCAAGAAGATCCGACGTTTTCGAGGCAAATTTTGTTCAGCGATGAGGCCCATTTCTGGCTCAATGGGTATGTAAACAAACAAAATTGCCGCATTTGGGGCGAAGAGCAAGCTGAAGAGATTCAAGAACTTCCACTTCATCCAGAAAAAAGAACGGTTTGGTGTGGTTTGTGCGCCGTTGGAATCATCGGTCCATATTTCTTTAAAAATGATGCCGGTGCGAACGTAACCGTCAATGGCGACCGTTATCGTGCCATGATAACCGACTATTTGATGCCTGAAATTGAAGCTCGTGATCTCGGCGACGTTTGGTTTCAGCAAGACGACGCCACTTCCCACACATCGCGTCAATCAATGGATTTATTGAGATAACACTTCGGTGTGCACATAATTTCACGTTTTGGGCCACCAAGATCGTGTGATATCACACAGTTAGACTTTTTCCTGTGGTGATATGTAAAGTCTAAAGTTTATGCGGACAAACCCGCTTCGATTCAGGCCTTGGAGGAAAACATCACGCGTGTCATTCGCCAGTTACCAGTCGAAATGCTCCAACGAGTCATCGAAAATTGGACTCAACGGATGAACCATCTGCGACGTAGCAACGGACAACAATTGATAGACATAATCTTCCAAAAAAAAATGCCAAAGAATGTTCTTTCAAATGATAATAAACATTCCCCATTTAATTTGAATTTTCTGTGTTTTTTTCTTTAAAAAAGTAGGGAACCTCGAATAGATCACCCCTTATATGCGATTTTCCATTTTTTTAATAGAACAACGATGGGAGGTAGGAGGTAGTTTCTGCCCCTCCGAAACTATCAACCAGAGTTTAATGAAACTTAAAACATAGATAAGTCAAGCACACATCAGCTTTGCTTTTTTTAAATAGGACAACAAGTGGGGATGTGGAGCAATTTCTGCATTTCCAAAGCTTTCAAACTTATTCTAATTTAACTCAAAACATAGATAGATCCTTATTTAGATGAACACATATGATAGGTAAGATGGCGAAGTAGGGGCAATTTCTGCCTCCCCGAAACTATCTTATCATTTTAAATCAAACCCATCCATTATAAAGTTTTTTTTTTAGCATAGAACACACGCCGGGTATCCGCGTATTTTATTGTAATTGCATTCATAAAAATTATAGAGATAATAAAAAACGTAACAAAAAAAATAAACAACAAAATCTTATTTTTATTCATATTTGATAATTGATAAAAAAAAATTACACATTTCCAATTATAATTTAAAATTTTCCAAATGTAATTTAAAATTTTCCAAATGTATTTTTAAGTTTTCTAAATGTATTTTGAAATTGTCCAAATATATTTTGAAATTGTAAAAGTATATTTTAAAATTTTCCAAGTATTTTTTAAAAATGTCCAAATACAATTTAAAATTTTCAAATACAATTTAACATTTTCCATATGTATTTTAAAATTGTCCAAATGTATTGCAAAATTATACAAATCCCGGGATTTCCGGGATATTTTCAACTTGAAAATATTATAACAACGTATTTACATCTTTCAGAATTTCCTAACCCACCGATTTACAAAATGATTACCCGACTTTTTATAATCGGCAGCTTAACTGCTGTGATAACAGCTGCATTCGCTAAACAAAGCAATTATTTGCGTTAGTAGTAACTTAAACGTAAATTTTGTAAAAATTCTTCTTAACATTTCTTTAAAATTTTCAGCATATCACGATGCTAGAGAGGCTGCTATACAAGCGGAAGATCTTCTAAGTACTGGAGGACGTTTACATCTCAATAGTCGGGAATCAAAAGTAAATGATATATTTCAAAAGTACAAAGGAGATGAGTTGGCCAGAGGTTTTCGTGATCCTGATCAAAATGCAGCTAGTTTGCATTTCTTCAAAGCAAAACCTTTAATCGATAGCAGTAAGGTATTTAAATTTCTACAAAAAATGCCCAAAGGAGCAGTTTTACATACACACACCTCAGCCTCAGTGTCATCTGAGTGGGTGGTAAAGAATATTTTCTATATGCCTGGTTTAATGAGATGTTCTAACAAAGAGGGTGTGAACATTTTGTCATTTCGCAAATTTCCATCAAAACATAATTGTGTTACACAATATGTAAAAATAAGTGATGAAAGACAAAACTCAATCTCGGGTCATGATTATGATCGAGCTTTGGAAAAATTTATTAATCTCTATACGCCCACGCCGGAAGGTAAGTTTAGATACTCTAATTGACATTCTTAAATTCTACACAGAATTAAAACATTTACCAAAAATAAAATCAGTTTTAATTAAACCTTAAATCAAGTGAATTAACCGTTTAATCAAGTGAATTCAACGTTGAATCAAGTGAATTAAACGTTTAGTCTAGTGAATTAAACGTTTAATTGATACTATTAATTTCTTTACTGGTGAAAATATAATTAATTTTTTAATTATTTATTTATTTATTTCAATCCAAGTAATATAAAAAGCCCATAAGGCCAATAATTATATATTGCAAATGTAAATGTAAATTCTAAATTAAAGCACAATTAATAAAAAAATAAATTTATAAGTACCTATTATTTACAATATCACAAATTTTTTAATTGAAATCAATTATTTTTTTTTTTTTTTGTGTACTTTAGTGGAATATTCTTCCATAAATAGGGTTTGGCATAAATTCCAAAACATGTTTAGAACTATGTCGGATGTATTACTTTATTTACCGGCTTACCGTTCCTATCATTGGCAAATGTTGGAAGAGTTGTACAATGATAATGTCATGTATGCTGAAGTTCGTTTTATGTTATATGAGGTTTGTTTTTTTTAAGGGTTTATATTTTTTTATACAAAAACTCATTTGGAATTTTTCCTTTTGATTAATATTTACATATATACATAGTTGTATGACATGAGTGGCCGCATATATCCTGTTGAACAATGTGTCACAGAATTGATTAATGTGGTGGAGAAGTTTAAACGCCAGCATTCAAATTTCTTGGGTATTAAAATGATTTATTCCCCACATCGTAATGTCGAAAGTGATGAGATACGCCAACATTTTGAATCTTTTATGAAATTACAGTAAGTATTTTAATAATTTATTTCCTCTTTTTTTGCATCTGTTAATCTTAGATTAAAGAAAAAGTCACATTCAGTAGTTTGGAAATAGATTTTTAAAAACCTTGAAAAATTGAGGCTGTGGTACAACTCAAATGGCAATGTTATGGCATAAGCCCAGGCCTACATATTGAAAAATGTCAGATAAGAACATATCGTTCCCTAACACAAAGTAGCTATCTAACATTTTGAAAATGATACAGGAGAAGCAAAAAACTATTAATAATGATAAAATGCCTTAAACTGATAAGGCTAGGTTTTTAAGATCTAAATGCCTGTTCATCGATTTCGAACGTTAACGTTCGCATAGAAAATTACATTTAAAGAAAAAATAAAATTTCAAAATTTTTTTTGTTTTAAATGCAAATTTCTATGCAAACGTTAACGTTCGAAAACGTTGAACAGCCAGTCAGTTAGAGCAAGGTTTAGTTTATCTGAAAACAAATTTGTTTATATACAAAATTTGGACGGAACAGCTTTGTTTTGCTTAAAATGTTGGTACAGCCTAAAAATTGTTTTGACAATTGACAATGTTGCATATGATGAAAACTGTAGGTAGGTATTTTAGCGTATATCATATGATCTTTGTAGATACCCAGTAAAAAATGGAGCTACGGTATTTTTGTAAGGGAGAGAAGCAAAATACCTCTTACAAACCTGCTTACAAGAGGCATGATTTTTATATACCGGTTTCACACTTGGAAGCACTACTTTCCCCCCCTTTGCTAAAAAGCAATTTGATGATTTTTTGCGCAATAAAAAAATGTTATTTTTATGTTCGGAAATATTTGGGAATAATCATACACATTTAAAAATTATTGCAATCAACCCCGCTTCCATGTAAGGGATTAACATAAGCCTTTAGAACTTTGTTCATGAGTTTTTTCTCTAAAATAATAATTTAAATAATTTACTTACAACCTGGGAATAATTCGAAGTTAATAAATCATTTTTATTTGCTTTTATTTGTAACATCACTAATTAATAGACAACACAGTTTTGGGTTCTCTTAGTGAGTTATAATTTTTCAATAAATTTGAATACTTGACAGGAATCAGATATAGATGTTCCTTTGCTGTATCCCAGCCCTTTTGGTATCAATGAACCACACCTAGATTAATTTTAGGCAATATCAAAACTAATACCGAAATCGAAAATATTTTATTAATTTATGCCATTTATCATTTCCTATTTCAATTCACTTCAATAGCTTTAATTTCTCTACTGTTTCCAAGTAGTATGTAATAGCCAGCCCATATACGAGCGCTCATCAGGGTAGATTTTTTTGTTTTTTGTTAATAAAATCGCGCAAATTGTGGTCGAAAGATTTTGTGAATATTTGTGTTGATGCAATACAGTTTTGGTTAGTTAGGGCCTTTTGCGTTTTAGGTAACGATATGTACATTAATTCTTTTAACATTTTTAGCTCCTCTTATCCCAATTATATAATTGGTTTTGATTTGGTGGGCCAGGAAGACAAGGGTAAGCCTTTATACAACTTTGTTAGTGCTCTCAGAAACAGTCCGAAAGCTCCCACATTTTTCTTTCATGCTGGGGAGACAAGTAAGATCTCAAAATCAAAACACTTTCAGGCTAAATTAATTCTCTTTTATTTTGTTTTACAGATTGGTATGGCGCATCAACAGATTTCAATCTACTCGATGCTATTCTCTTAAATACCACACGCATTGGTCATGGTTATGCTCTCATGAAACATCCCGTGCTATGGCATGCTGTTAAATCTCGTGATATAGCGGTAGAAGTTAATCCAATTTCAAATCAGGTGTTACATTTAGTATGGGATCTACGCAATCATCCAGGATCATTTTTCATTTCACAAAATATACCCATAGTGATATGTAACGATGATCCTGGTTTTTGGAATGCCAAAGGTTTAAGTTATGATTTCTATTATGCCATTATGAGTCTGGCACCAAATAATGCAGGTCTTAAGACCCTTAAGCAATTGGTTTGGAATTCTATTAAATATTCTATGTTGCAACCTGGTGAAAAAGAAAGAGCCTATGCTCTGCTTCAATTAAAATGGGATCATTTTATAGATGATGTTTTAAGGGGTGAAATAGTTTAAGCTCGAATCGGATATGGATTTTTTCCTCTTTTATATGTACATATTTATTTAAAAAATTAAGAAAAATAAGAACAGTTAATAAAAGAATGAAAGTAGTTTTTAATTTCCAAGCGAAAATTTCGTGTATGTGAATTTTTTAAATCTTGACCGTTATAGAAAAAGCGAAAATCCAAAGTTAATTTTTGTTTTCGAAAATGGACTTCAAATATAATAGATTTTGATTACCAAATTGATATATTTAAAGACTTTTTTACTGTAAATGACTATAGATTAATTAAACAAATTATCGAATCCCAGGTAAATCTTAAAAAAAAAATTATTTTCAGAAAATAATTTTTATTCAAAAACAAGAGTGCTTTATTCGGTTAAGCCGAATTTTTGACACCCTCTATGGGATCTATATTTAGATCCCTATATGAGATCTAAAAATTGTACTGTGCCAGAATTTGGCACCTTTTTTTTTACCTAAATCGGGTACGCTCAATTTGGTGGGGCTATCCGATTTTTTAGGTTAGCTCTTGTTTTAGAGATATACCGTTATTTCGAAAATGGAGGAGGTTGCACAACTCAAAAACGGGTTAGTTTCTTGAACAAACTAAAAAACACCGAAATAACGCAATGAAATTTCCTGCAGGTGCCAAATTTAAGAAGTTCATTATAAACCGCCTACAGCACCTACAGCGCCTAGGATGCCCCTAGACGGATCAAATGTATAGCCAACCCCACTTTATTTTTCATCCCCATCATTTGTTTCTAATATACCTACCCCCCAATCTCTATTCCTTAAGGGGGCTCCAATACAAAATTTTCAATACAGACTAGAAATATATTTCAGAAAAAGCCCAATAACTGCCAACTAATCGAACCTATGGGAATACAATAGCGGAATTCACCCTTGATAGTAAAGTCCCTTGTAGACCTTGTTAATCTTATAATTTTAGTAAAAATACTAACATTTACAACACTGCAACAACAAAATGTATTAGACTAAAATATACTACGCTGTGGTTGAAAAATCCCACAAAAATCAGTAGTAAACAAAGTGTGTGAATTTACCAGAACAAAACAATTGAAGACACTTTATCTGTCTCTTTCTCTCACTCAGCAAATTCATTAATTTACAATGCATACGAAAAAGACACTCAAGCTTTGAAGTATAAAATCGTATTAAATATAACAGAGTCGTACACTTAATACAAAGGGTGAATACCGCTAATGTATGACGGACCTCCATTAGTTTTTTTCCCTTAAAATTTTTTTACTTGCCATATATCTTTAATATTTATTGAGTTAACCCACAAAACTTCTTAATGAAAGCCTAATACTTCTTTGGCAATAAGGAAAGAGTGCTAGTCTATTTTGTAGGAAAGCAATTTTAAACCTAAATGAAAGATTCAAAATGACAGCAACATTTTCAGTTGGTGTTCACAACAAAGCAACAATTTTTTTCACAAGCACACTTATTTTCAATCAAGAAAACGTTTGCAAGCTTTTCACAGAACAATATTACGTACATATCACACTGGTTCCTCTAAAGGTCGGGATACAATTGGATTTTTTTTTTTTTTTGACAAAACACTAGAGAAAATATGTGAGATTTTTACAGTGGGTAGATATGACCACTGTATATTGATTTCTTGCATAAAGTGAAAATTGAAAAATTTTGAGTTGACTCTCTTTAGAGGAACCAGTGCGATATGTAAGTATTTATTTTTATTTTTTTAAATATGTTGTGAACATTCCCAGCTAGCATTTTCAATCGTCTAGGAGTCTACTGGGAATCTCATGACGAGCGTTTTTGATCGTCGACAAGCTCATTTTTTAATTGTAGACGATTCCTCGCACGGGAGAAACTGTTACACGTGCTGATTCGTATGAGAGATTCTTCCATAACACAGTAAACGACTCTTATATTAATCCTAAAGGGAATCGTTTATGATGTAAGAAATATGAGTGATCACAGATTTTCTCTGTTTCCGCTTTAGCGCTTTTAGTTTTCAAGAAAATCGAGTTGAAAGTTTTTCATACAAAATCAGTCAAAAAATCGAGTTTGGTAAGAAATATGAGCGATCACAGGTTTTTGCTGGTTTTGCTCTAGTGCTTCTAGTTTTCGAGAAAATCAATCAAAGATTTTTGTTGGTTTTTGTTCAGTACAAAAATCGATTTTCTCGAAAACGAGAAGGGCTGAATGATTTTCATACAAAATCAGTACAAAAATTAATTTTTGGTAAGATATATAAGTGATCACAGACTTTCATTGTTTTTGCTCCTGCTCTTCTAGTTTTCGAGAAAATCGATTTTTGTACTGTTGTTTTTAGGAATAACTTTAAGATCATCTTTCTCGAAAACTAGAAGCACTAGAACATAAACAATAAAAGTCAGTCATCACTCATATTTCTTTCCAAGCATCGAGTTTTAGGCGGATTTTGTACGAAAAACTCGATTTTCTCAAAAACTAGAAGTGCTAGAGCAAAAACAATGAAAATCTGGATTACTCATATTTCTTACCAAAAACCGATTTTTGGACTGATGTTTCATTACAATAGCATTATTTGTTACGGTTTTAGGCGTACTGAGCTGTTTTCAGAAAGTAGGCTTTATATTGGGCCAATGGTAAATTATAAAGGGCTGCGCAAAATATTCTTAATGTTCTGTGTTCTACTTCACACAACTATCAATCATATTATTTCACTGTAAACATACATAGCAAAACAAACATAACAACACATTACTCTCTCCCAAGGCGAATTTATTACAGGTGATCCTAAAAGCCCTGCTGGTAACTTTTTTTTTTAGCTTTATAATTGTTGGATGTCAAAATTTTGTTTATTATCTTTGTTTCTGTTTTGATTTGTTTCGGTTTTTGACATTGTACAATGATTTTACAAAAACAAATTGCTTGTGGTTTTTGTACGAGTTGTACTTGTTGTACTACCGAGATTACCTGGAATGAATTCGCCTTGCTCTCTCCAAAACAAAACAAGCATAACTTGAAAAGTTTTCTCTTCTGCTTTGTTAATGCTTGTATTATCAAAACAAACAGAATATCAACACAAAAACAGACAATGAAATAAAGAAACGGTAAATTATAGTAAAAGCATCGAGTGCACGTAATTAGGAATTTAAAAAATTTAAAGTGATCTTAGCTTATAACAGAAATGGATGCATTAAATGTAAGCAAAATTTATTTTTTTGAATTATTTCCTAAATGTATATTTTATTTTAGTCGACCTTTATTATTATATTAGGTATAACTAAATTATCAAGCTTGATGCCTTTTTTTATTTTTATATAAAACTTTAAACGTTTATTTAACCAATATTTCTAATTAAAAAATTTTTTAATTTGTCAGTTATTGTTAAATTTGTTAAAAATTGTTGAAAATTTATAAAATAAGGAAGAAAAAACCCTGAAGAAGGCACTCAAAGGAGGGCCGAAATATTGGTTAAATAAACGTTTAAAGTTTTATATAAAAATAAAATAAGACTTTAAGCTTAATAATTTAGTTACCTACATATATTATTTCCTAAATTTTTAATAATATATTAAAGGAACCTACAACGGAACCCATTGAAAACCACTCAAACGAAATTAAATCAGCAGTTTCTCCCTTTGCAATTTTCTCTTTGGTTTATGTTTACAATCAAAACATTCAAACATGCTTGGAATGTTCTATTTCTGTTTTAATGTTCTACTTCATCTTTGTTCTAATTCAGCTTTATTTTAGTTCAGCATTGTTCTTGTGCAGTTTTGTTCTATTCTTCTATATTTTGGTCGTAAAGCAAAACAATTGTTTTTGGAAGTATGAGTTTTGTAATGAGAGAGTAATATACACATACTATCTACATTTAATGAAATTGCTTGTAAGCAATTTTTCTTGTGCTTGTGCAGCTCTTTAGTAAATTACACAGGTCAACAGCAAAAATGGGCTTGAATAACCACTATTAGATTTGGTGCATCATGCCAACCTAAGTACAAAAATGGTCAACATTTTCAATCCTATGGATATTTTTTTTTAATTTTTAAGTAAAATTGTCAATATTTTGAGACGTTTTTTGACCGATATTGTAAAACTAAATTTACAAAAATGTTGCTTTAAAATATATTTTAATGAATTAACAATTGTTTTTAATAAGATCAATAGTTTCAAAGTTATGAAACAAATTGTTAGGCATAAAATAAAAAATTGGTAAACAAAATCGATAACTGCAAATAGTAGTAAATCTTTGTTATTTGCAGTGAAGTTTCATATCATGTGAATTAAAGTAGATATGGATCATGCAAATCGGATTTTCATATTTACAAGCACTGTAGAAAATACATATATAACATAGAAAAACAGAACACAATCAGCGTTATTGTGGTTGTCGTTGTCGTATACGACTGTGTCAACACAACAGTAAAGTACAACAGTAACAGTCGTATACGACAACGACAACCACAATAAGGCTGATTGTGTTACTTTAATCTATTACGAAAAAACGACACAGTCGTATACGACAACGACAACCACAATAAGGCTGATTGTGTTACTTTAATCTATTACAAAAAACGACACAGACGTATACGACAACGACAACCACAATAAGGCTGATTGTGTTACTTTAATCTATTACAAAAAACGACACAGACGTATACGACAACGACAACCACAATAAGGCTGATTGTGTTACCTTAATCTATTACAAAAAAAAAACGACACAGTCGTATACGACAACGACAACCACAATAAGGCTGATTGTGTTACTTTAATCTATTACGAAAAAAACCACACAGTCGTATACGACAACGACAACCACAATAAGGCTGATTGTGTTACTTTAATCTATTAGAAAAAAACGACACAGTCGTATACGACAACGACAACCACAGTAAGGCTGAATAAGAAATAAACAAAAGGTTGTTTAATTTTTACGATTGCGGTAGCAAGCTAATAAACCCTCATATATGTATGTATGTGCGTGCACTCTGAAGTGATCTTTTCCATTGGCTTCCTGTAACGGATTATTTTTTTGCATAAGCTACCTTAATGTTTTTAATGATTCTTGGGAATAAAAAAAATTTTGCAGCACACACAAACTGTACCCACACAAAGTGTTATCCCAAATTATAGTATCGGTATTTATAAGAGCTCCTTGGCCATGTTATTTCATTCAAGTAGTGTTTGTGATAACGGAAACATTCAGCCTTATTGTGGTTGTCGTATACGACTGTGTCGTTTTTTGTAATAGCTTAAAGTAACTTACAACCTGTGTTCTTTAATCTTCTACAAAAATCGACACAGTCGTATACGACAACGACAACCACAACCACAAAAAGGCTGACTATTTTATCCCGACATAAAGATTAGTCATTCAGCTTACAAGTTAAAAACAATATTCAAATAGATATTAAAAAAATGAGCAAGAAAGCCAGAACATTTTTATATAAAAACAATCTGGATTCATTTTGTTATGTCCATATACATATATATATATCACCGGCAAAAACGGAACAGCTTCTTAACTTCATTGCCAAAGTGATATGAAGATTGCTATAAAATATATATACGCACAATTTTCACCAGCATTGGACACCGAGTATTAGTGCATTTCATGTTTAACTTTTTCAGTAGACGCTTAAAGTGTTTCTGAATGATTTTGTGCAATATGGAGGATTAGGATAAAGAAAAACAATATGGGTACAAACCTCACAAATATGTGTTGTTTCCGCCATAGTCCTATAAACTTTATTTCTCCTTTTTTATGTTCCATCATTTAATATATTCCATTGTTATCATGTCTAGGTGTAACTGCGATTGCATTTATGTAGGTACCCATATTATTTTTAACTTGCATTTCGTAACCAGCAACACTAAAAAGGTTGTCAAAATATGTAAATTTTGATGTTTTTGTTAAACACTTAAAAAAACTCACTTAATACATATGTAAGTATTATCAAACACTTATAATTTTGTTTGAGAACCTTTCGGAGCTCTATCTTTAATATTACTCATATTTTGATAATCCATGCCCAAAATGTAATCAAGTTCTTTAAAATCTTTCAAAATCCATTTGTCTTGTCTTGTTTGTTATTGGAAAAACTTTTTTTTAATTCATGGTCTCCCAAGCACGATGATCAAGAAAATTGTCCACATGCCAACCACCAAGTGAAACGCTGTCTGAGTGCTTTTGATTTGAAACGACGATTTTACATATTTTTGTTTCAATCATACCGGCATCGGCAATTGGAAATCAAATATTTCCTTAAAAAGAATAATATTTACCCAAGCAAATCACTAAAATCTTATTAATCATTTGATTTGTTTTATTCAATAAACCTAACAAACCAAATTTGGCGCCAACATCCAATTTTAACAAGCACAATTTAAACAGCTGTTAAATTTTTATATATGCATTTTATTAGATGTCAGCATTATGCAGTCACAGAGAGTGTAAAAACTGTTATACTGTTATTTCGTTTAAAAAAAACGAAAAAATCAAATAAAGCAAAAAGTTAAAATACTGTTAATTTTAGTATAAAAATGGCGCGCTTCTGTCTTTGTAAAAGATTTTTTAGTGTCAGTTTAATTGAAAACTCTTTTAGTGCAACGACAACATTGAGGATATTTTTTCAAGATTCAGTTTCCAAGGTAGTTTTTTACTTACATATGTACAAATACGTTTAAAAAAAACTTAAAAATTAGCAAGATTGTGACTTTAGAAAGTATATACAATCCCATTTTATCCGAAACAAGTCCTTGAATGAAACAGCAAAGATCGTTTTAGTTTTGTCTGCTGTTGGCCCGGAAATATGTACACATTAATGTTCAGATTGTTTATACCTAGATTACCTGTACTTTTATTATTCATGGAAAGAAATTTTTGAACTCTCGAACTTTTTAACAGCATGATTTTCTGCTAACAATTTTTTTTTAACCTGACAATTGAAGTTATTTACTTAAGATAATTAGCCCAGCTTCCATCTTACAGAAAATATCTAAAAATTAAATATTTAATGAAGAAGGATTTTTAAAATTCTTGAATAGGGCTGCACTAAAATTTCTTGTCGGTACGTACTTTCTTATAGCGGGAATCTTTTATTTTCTTATAAGTACTTCCAGTTTCTATTCCATTTTTGTAATCTTTGGCAGAAATACTTTTAGAATAGCGCATTGAAACCATTAAGGAAACAAAACGATTGGGAAACAAATTGTAAAGACTTTCATTACCTATAAATAAGGCTACACCTAAATTCATACAATTTTTAATTTCCATAACCCTGCGAACATTATATACATAGGAATCTATTGTGTGGAATTATTTTTTTTTTTGTACATCTATATAAAAAATCCGCTTTTAGGAACAATATTAATTTTTCTGTGAGATCTCCTCTTCACTGTATGGGGTCTAGTTTTTGAATTAAAATCAATTTTATTTCTTCATGCGTAAAATTAATAAGTTTTTATTTACCATAATAGGTATCAGTTTTTATTTGTATGTGTATTTAAAATCCTTAATATTACATAATTGCGCATTAAATAGGTATAATAATAAATGGTTTTGTTTGCTCTTTCAATAAAACTTCCAAATAAGGTATATTTATATTTCATTAGCTAAAGCCTTTTTCAAAAATGCATCACAGGCTGCAACACATTGTTGATAGACTTTATCGAAAGCAGCATCAGTACGGGCCTGAAAAAAGTTCCAAAAAGAAACAAAAAATATTTTTTAACAACAATTTTGACTAGGTATAATTTTTAAATCTAAAAGGAAAAATTACGCAATATGGATCTTCTATAACCCTTTCCGTTTCCGGTAAACCAAAATCTCCTAACAAAAATAGTTTCGCTTTTGCACCTTGAGGCTTACAAGCATCCAATTCAGCCAAATTGTAGAAATCCATACCAAAAATATAATCAAATTCGTCAAAATCTGAGACTCTTATTAGACGTGCCTTATTCTTGTAGGGTAATTTATACTTTTTCATAATATTGAGAGATCGTATATTGGGTTCTTTACCAACATGCCAATTTGCAATGGCCGCACTGTCCACTAGCCAATCTTCGTATACATGATATTTTTTTAACGTGTCAATCATAACAGCCTCAGCAATAGGGGAACGGCAAGTGTTACCTTAAACGAAAAACATAATTTTAAATAAAATATAATTCAAATATTACTGAAATTTGAAAACTTACCTAAACAAACCATTAAAATTTTTTTTACCATTTTGACCAGTTTACTGAGTTTATTTCCAATATAAATTTAATAAATTTACCGCTTAATAAATACCTATGTATGTAGTTATAAAGTAGTTAGACTAATATTAACTGAAGAATTAGTTGTTGAATTCCGTCAATGTTAATAAAACATTCGAGAGCTATTGTGAAATTAAAATTGTTTATCACAGAGAAATGGGATTTTTCGAGCAGGTTTAACAAATTCATTTTTAACTTTTGACAAATGCGCATAAATTTTCTTGCCACAATTCTTTAATTAAAAAACTCCCAACAAACAATTTACTGTATTTGAAGGAATAGGGAAATACTGCAATTAAATTTGTCTATGACTATAACAATTTTTATTTTAACAAAACAATAATTAGAATCTGAGAATTATTTCTTTTTCATAAGATACTTAATTATATTCAAAATTATTAATTTTTCGAATTTATTCTATGAGCTTATTTCAGTTATGTATTTTATAAAGCATTTTGTAATAGTTCCATTCCTAAAATTTTTTAGGAATGTGTTTATACACTACCAGACTATTATATTGTATCTTGTATAAAATACATATGTAACTGAAATTTAGCTCATAGAATAAATTCGAAAAATAAAAAATGTTGAACAATACATTTAGTCAATTCACAAGGTATCCTAACATGTCATATTGTCAAAATGTCCTAATATTTCACAATGGTTTAAAAATATTGTTGTTGGTTTGTTAACAAAAAGTGTCTTAAATAAATAGAACGTTGCTTGCTGTGTTTATTGTGCTGTCGTAATTAATCAGAAAAGTTCAGCGCTGAGCGGCTGAGCCGTACAACAATATTTTTAAACCATTGTGAAATATTAGGACATTTTGACAATATGACATGTTAGGATACCTTGTGAATTGACTAAATATTTATAATAATAAGTAACACAGCGGCAGCCTTAAAAATGGGTAAACGCAACAAGTTTGTTAGTTATGAACTATTTAAATTTTTATATTCTTTACTAATATCTCTCTAAGTATAAATTATAGCACAGCAAAATGGCTATATGTAATTAGAAAGTGCTTTACATTACATTTCACATGGTAAAATGGTGCGTTTGGCACCAAAGCAAATTCAACACAACATTTTTTTTTTTTATTTGAACCAAATCTTTGTTCAATAAAAGACATGTGTCAATACCATTTAATTCAATAGTACAAATATTTAACAATCAATTTTACAGTCCACAATAACAATAACAAGTGAAGTAGTTTAGGGCGTACCAAATCATATGCACAAAGTAAAACGGTCTTGTTGTAAATGTAAAGAAAAAGAAACATTTCATTTTATAAAATTTGCTGTATTATTAATTTTGAGTCCAAAATTTGGGAAACAAATTTATCTGGTGTAAATTAATACAAACAAACTTGTATAGTTTTATTTTTTTTTTCCTGAAATGCCTGAACTGTAAAAGGCTGTTTTATTGTTATATTTTTAATACAAAAATATTGTACTTTTTATGTAAAATTAATGTGCAGTTTTCACAACACTCATATTTTTGAGTGCTAATTCATCAACAAAATAAATATAAGATTAGGGAACTTATGTTATATATGCATATGTATTTTTTTCATTTAGAAATCCTAATCAACTATTTTAAAATATATACATATGTGAAAATATATATTAAATTTAAATAATCGTCAACTTTTTAATATACATCGTACTTAATCATAAAAAGGCTATTAACTCAAAAAAAAATTTTCATTTTTTTAAAAAAGTCGTCCCTAAATTTCATCTGCCTTTAATATGAAATTAAAAATTGAGAATTTTTAAATTTTGAGTTATTACCCTCTTTATGATCAAATGCGATATGTTATTTAACATTTAATAAATACATATCTACGTATATATTTAAAAAAGTTTTAACCCAGACTTTTTCAATATTATAAATAACGATACACATAAGTTATTTCTAGATTGCAGTCGATTGTCTCGACTGATAGCACATACTAGTATATATATATAAATAATATATATATATATATATATATATGGAGACTTCGAGTTACAGAATTTTTATATTGAAAAAAGTATATACATATGTATTACTATTTTTTTATGTTTCTTCAGAGCTGGTTTCCCAGGAACGTGGGAAAATAAATTTTTTGTTCCAAAGTTTCGTTAAGGGAAAAAGTCCGGATAAAAACTACTTATGTTATTACTAATAAGCGTAAACTCTTAATGACAATTAGAGTAAAGTAATTGCTAGTAATTGTTAAAAATTCATTATTATTACATAAATTATATATATAATTTTTCAACAAAGGGTGTGTGTGAAACGGTAGCAAAGTTCTATGGTGAAATAAAATTTGTCTGTGGTAGAAAAATTTCATGTTTGTGCTGTGTGAAATTGTAACATTTTTGACAACGTAAAATTTGACATAAATGTCTTTCTGACATTTCTTAACAGAAGTCTAAGTCGGCAAATTTTTTGGCGGCGGCGGTTTAGCAAAAAGTAGCTGGTAGTGGATCACCTGACAAAAAAATTTGTTATTCAAAATGAAAAAATTATCTTTTACAATTTGTTATTATTTGAAATATATGTATTTGTTATTAATATAAATATATTTTAACCCGACTTCAAAAAAGATGGAGGGTTTCAATTCGGTTGTATGTTATTTTTTAATGTTTGTAACCGCATAACTCTGTCCTTTAATTCATTTTAAAAGGAAATTTTATTTTTGAGCTGCTCCACAATTTATAAACCAATTTTCAGAATTCGCGCTAGCTTTTAATATGATTTGCTACCAGGTTGCAAATGTGAACAAAGTTTGTGGAAATTTTAGAAGTTGCACACTTGGACTTTTCAAAATTTTTGCATTTTTTTTTTGTTAATTTTTGAGGTTTTTCAGCGATTTTTTATTCTCTACTGGTTGGAACCCATAAATAGATATTTTATGCTTCTATAAAGTTTTAGGAAATTTCTCATTTTATTAAATTTTTTAAACCTTAGCGAATTGCGCGTTTTAGGTGACCCAAATCCTAATAAGCTGATAATGGAATTAATGATCTAACAAACATTATTTATCCAGTTTTTTTTATTTAGATTACCTCTCAACCGAATATATTTCCATGTTATTGTGATTGGTTTTTTCTTATTACAGTTACATAAGATTGTGCCTTGGAAATATAACAAAATGCTTGCAATGTAAATGTAATCTATTATTGAATTTAAAATTTATTTAAAAAAAAAGTATTTTACTTTTATTAGACACTAGTGTCAAGGTTTGACTAAATAAATGAATGTAAATATGCCTTTCGAATTTAAATTCGGCGGCGGCTAAGAGGTGACTTTTAGCTGCACGACCTGGGAGTGTGTCTGATAATTGTGTGGTTGTCAAAAATTTCTACGCTAATGTCAAAATTTATACTAGCCCCCTGGGCTAGTGAAATTTTATTCACCTCAACAGTGTCATTTCTGAGTACTTTGCTACCGTTTCACACACGCCCAAAGAAGTAAAACAAGTGAGAAGGTTATAATTGGTTCTGCCGTATTTCGTACGACAGAAAATTATAAAACTTAAAGGGATATAGACGGCAAATTACGGCATTCGATATCGTTCGAAACTTCAAACTCATTTGTATTGCAATTGCGAATCGGTATATTAAAATATTAAAAAGTGAATAGTTTTTTGTGAACTTATTTGCAAATTTTAATATGGGTTGTTTTTAAAAATTAATTAACCTCTTTGACTATTTGTAATGCCATATTTTTTGAGGACTTTATTATACCAAAAGTATTATTCTAGGGCATGTATTTGTATTTATAAAATCATGAACTTAAATAACTGATTGAAATGCTGGCTGGGTAAAAGTGTAAACTAAAACAGCTGTTCAATGTTTTTGACACCTGTATTGTTTTTGTTTACAAATTTTGAATGAGAAGCTGATAGCTGTTTACAAGGCGAATTCCATTTGAATTCGCCTTGCCTGCTTAGTTTTGTAGTATAACAGAACCTTAACAGAATAAAATATGTTATAACCAGAGTTGCCAAATATGCAGATTTATCTGCATTTTGCAGTTTTTCTAAGCATTGAACACGTTTCAAGTTTTTTGTTTAAAATAAAATTGTTAAATTTTTTTTCCATTTTTAACATTATCTTTTTTTTAGTTTTAATTTTGCTATATTAATTTCGTCACAAGGTTACATTTTAAATACTTTTGACCCCCCCGTCCACAACAGACATGAGATGCTCTTAATAGCCCGAAATCTAGAAAATATTTCTCAAAATCTAGTGCGTTTACATTGCACTTTTTTGACATTAGCGAAATTTTATTTTCATAACAAAAACAACTCGCTGAAAGTTTTTTGTGTAAAGTATGCATACTTTAAAATAATTAGGCAATATAAAATTAGCATTACCTTTGATTTATAATTACCTTTATTTACTTTAACAAAATTGTTTATCTGGTACGTTTTTTTTACTATTTTATTAAATTTGTTGAATTTTTTAACATTTTTAAAAGCCGCCATATTTTTGATTTTTATTAACACAGTTTTCCTTACTACACACATGCAAGCGCCAAGTTTCATGTATGTGATTAAAACCATCACCATTTTTTTTATCATTTGTGCCAACTCAATACAATAAAATCGACTGGTCCATCTAGGCTTGCCAGATTCAAATTGGCAAAATTATTGACATTCACTAAAAATATTCTTGATTTTGACAAGATTTCTTGACAATTAAAAACTATCTTAAGTAATCTTTTTTAAAAGTAGCAAATAAAACAACTTAATTATTGGAAATAAAGGAAATATTGATATTTCAGGAATTTGGTCATAACTCGGGCATTTTTCAACCGATTTAAGGAAGAAATTTACATTTACCTTGGTAATAAAACTTGGATTCAGAAAGATCTACGGTTACCGAAAATAGGTATTTTTCTTAAAAAAATTATATTTTGGTAATAAGTTTTTTATATCTGAACCGATTTTTCAGCAAATATGTTCTACTAAAGATTTCAGATATTTTGATATATTAGACGTAACCATAGGCTCTAAAATTTTTATCCCATTTTTGGAGTATTTTGCTAATAACTTAACCATTTCTTAACCGACTTGGCAGATTTATATACCCACGCCTTTAGGAAGAAATTTACCATTTATTTTGGGCATTACTCTTCCATTTCTGGGAAAAAACTTTAAGGGTTTTCGGGAAGTATATTCGGATAAAAATTTCTGATATTTTGATATACTAGAGCCCTAAAATTTAAAGTTTTGAGTATTTTTAATAATGTCTTTGTACGGGAGGTACCACGTTCACTTTTCCAATCCCGCCCATATTGTGTGGGATGCTGTGTATTGATAACCGATATGTTTGTACCTAATTTTTAGCTAGTTCCGTTTTCCAGATATACAGAAATATATAACGTCTTTGTATGGGAAGTGCCACACCCACTTCTCCAATCCCGCCCATTTTTTTGATGTTTTGGCAACCAAGATGTTTGTACCAAATTTGAAAGCTCTAGCTCTTGCCGTTCTTCAGATATACAGAAAAAAGGATTTAAAAAACAACATCGGATTTATGGTAAAAATTAGAGATAGTCGTGGTTTATTGCTCATATCTCAGACATTTATGAACCAATCTTCCTGAATTTCAATAGCAAGCAATTCCGGACTATATGCGACATAAATATATAACAACCAAGCCTCCATCATATCTGGGGTCTTTGGAAACCCCATTTGTGAAACTCACAATATATTAAAACGACTGGGTTCCATCATTATATATTAATATTACACAAATATGATTTAAATATATATAGGTATATGTCTAATTCATCATTAATTTATTAATTATTAAATAATTTATATTATATACTAGCTTAACCCGGTGCGCTTCGCTACACTGGCAAAAAAAAAATTTGTCCTGTAAAGGTTGATAGCTCTTGTGTTCAGATATATGGTATTTAATATGTCTTCTATGAGGGGTACTGCTCCTACTCTGTCTACCCCGCACATTTTTATATTGAAATTTATAGTTTACTATAATAGTAGCTTTAACCACGTTTGAAGACTCTCCCTTTAATAGTTCTTCAGTTGAGCGATATTTAATGTATGCATCCTGTGGGAGGTATTTCCCCCCCTGCGCCTACCCGCTTTATTTTTATTTTCAAAAGTGTAGTATACCATAAGAGTGACTTTTAAAAAGTTTGAACATTCTCACTATTACAGTTCTTAAGATATGCGATGTTAAACATTGGCGTCCTATGGGGTATTCCTATACCCCCGCTGCTATTTTATTTCAATTCCGGGGCTCAGAAGATCCTACTACAAAAAGTTCAGCAAAATGCGTGCAGCGGCTCTTAAGATATGCGATAATTAATATTGGCATCCTATGGGGGGTACCAATTCCCCTGCCCCTATCGAAAAAATAAGTAGCCTATTTTATTTTTAGGGCTCACGTGATGTTACTGTAAAAATTTCAGGAAAATCGGTTCAGTATAATATTGGCATCCTATGGGGGGTACCAATTCCCCTGCCCCTATCGAAAAAATAAGTAGCCTATTTTATTTTTAGGGCTCACGTGATGTTACTGTAAAAATTTCAGGAAAATCGGTTCAGTATAATATTGGCATCCTATGGAGGGTACCAATTCCCCTGCCCCTATCGAAAAAATAAGTAGCCTATTTTATTTTTAGGGCTCACGTGATATTACTGTAAAAATTTCAGGAAAATCGGTTCAGTATAATATTGGCATCCTATGGGGGGTACCAATTCCCCTGCCCCTATCGAAAAAATAAGTAGCCTATTTTATTTTTAGGGCTCACGTGATGTTACTGTAAAAATTTCAGGAAAATCGGTTCAGTAGTTTCGGAGTCTATAAAGCGACAAACATACAAACATACAAACATACAAACATACAAACATACAAACATACAAACACACATAATTCATTTTTATATATATAGATTTATATATATATCATAAATATATACATATATACATTTCTACATAATAATTATGTAAATAATAATTAATAAAAATTTAAATTAATATATATTTATTAATTAATTAAATATTTATATATATATAATAAAAAATATTTATTTTTAAAGATTTAGTCTAGATAATTAATTTTTGCATATATATATATATATATATATATATATATATATATATATATATATATACATATACATAATTTAAAAGTATATAAATATATGTCTAATACACTATTAATTTATTAATTATTAAATAATTTATATTATATATTTATATATATATCATATATCTATATATATAAAAATGAAATTATGTGTGTTTGTATGTTTGTATGTTTGTATGTTTGTATGTTTGTCGCTTTATAGACTCCGAAACTACTGAACCGATTTTCCTGAAATTTTTACAGTAACATCACGTGAGCCCTAAAAATAAAATAGGCTACTTATTTTTTCGATAGGGGCAGGGGAATTGGTACCCCCCATAGGATGCCAATATTATACTGAACCGATTTTCCTGAAATTTTTACAGTAACATCACGTGAGCCCTAAAAATAAAATAGGCTACTTATTTTTTCGATAGGGGTAGGGGAATTGGTACCCCCCATAGGATGCCAATATTATACTGAACCGATTTTCCTGAAATTTTTACAGTAACATCACGTGAGCCCTTAAAATAAAATAGGCTACTTATTTTTTCGATAGGGGCAGGGGAATTGGTACCCCCCATAGGATGTCAATATTATACTGAACCGATTTTCCTGAAATTTTTACAGTAACATCACGTGAGCCCTAAAAATAAAATAGGCTACTTATTTTTTCGATAGGGGCAGGGGAATTGGTACCCCCCATAGGATGCCAATATTAATTATCGCATATCTTAAGAGCCGCTGCACGCATTTTGCTGAACTTTTTGTAGTAGGATCTTCTGAGCCCCGGAATTGAAATAAAATAGCAGCGGGGGTATAGGAATACCCCATAGGACGCCAATGTTTAACATCGCATATCTTAAGAACTGTAATAGTGAGAATGTTCAAACTTTCTAAAAGTCACTCTTATGGTATACTACAGTTTTGAAAATAAAAATAAAGCGGGTAGGCGCAGGGGGGGAAATACCTCCCATAGGATGCCAGTGTAGCGAAGCGCACCGGGTTAAGCTAGTATTTAATAAAAATTAATATATCTGAATTTCTACATAATAATTATATAAATCATGACTAGTAAAACTTTAATGTAGTACCTTCCTTTATTAGATTTGTTTTTTTTTTTGATCTGGATTAATAGATACCTATTGATTAATTAAATATTTATATATATATACATATATATATATATTAATCTTATTTGGTATCATGTCTAGGTGCAGGTACTTGCGATTGCAATTTTGTACCTTCATTATTTTTTAACTTGCATTTCGTAACCAGCAACACTAAGAAGGTTGCCAAAACATGTTTTTGATGTCTTTGTTTAACACTTTAAAAAAACTCACATATATTCTCAAAAGCACGATGATCAGGAAAATTGTCCACATGCCAACCACCAAGTGCAACGCTGTCTGAGTGCTTTTGGTTTGAAACACCGATTTTATTTTTGTTTCAATCATACCTGCATCGGCAATTGGAAATCAAATAATTCCTTTAAAAGAACAAAATAATTATTTGTTTTTTTTTTTTTTTTAATATTTACCCAAGCAAATCACTAAAATCTTATTAATCATTTGATTTGTTTTATTCAATAAACCAAACAAACCAAATTTGGGGCCAACATCCAATTTTAACAAGCACAATTTAAACAGCTGTAAAATTTTTATATATGCATTTTTTAGATGTCAGCATTATGCAGTCACAGAGAGTGAAAAAACTGTTATACTGTTTGTTAAAAAAAACGAAAAAATAAAATAAAGCAAAAAATTAAAAGACTGTTAATTTTAGTATAAAAATGGCGCGCTTCGGTCTTTGTAAAAGATTTTTTAGTGTTAGTTTAATTGTTGTGTCAATGATTTAAAAGTGAAGAAATTTGAAAAAAGATAAAAATTTAGTGATAATATAAAAAATACCTACAAAACTCTTTTAGTGCAACGACAACATTGAGGAGATTTTTTTCAGGATTCAGATTCCAAGGTAGGTTTGTACTTACATATGTACAAATACGTTTTAAAAAAACTTTAAAATTAGCAAGATTGTGACTTTAGAAAGAATAGACAATCCCATTTTATTCGAAACAAGTTCTTGAATGAAACAGCAAAGATCAAGTTTTAGTTTTGTCTGCTGTTGGCCCGGAAATATGTACACATTAATGTTTAGATTGTTTATACCTAGATTACCTGTACTTTTATTATTCATGGAAAGACATTTTTGAACTCTCGAACTTTTTAACAGTATGATTTTCTGCTAACAATTTTTTTTTCGGGAATTAAATATTTTATTATTTAACTCATTTATTAATGATGTGCTAATAATCCCAATTTTTGAATGAAAACACTGAAATTTATTGTTGTGGGAAAGCTAGTTTCTATGCGCATTTCGCTGGTTGCTTAGGCCAACTAGTCAGGAAACTTTTTCCAAATACTTTAGAAAAGCTAAAAATATTATACAGGTATGACCATAAAGTGAATAAGAATTTTAAACACTCAGGTCTTACATGTAACAATATCAAAGCTTCAACAAAGACACAACAATAAACCGTCAACTTTTCTTTCTTACATTCCCCTACAATTGGCGCTTCTAGTTTCTGAGAAAATCGAGTTTAAAGTTTTTCATACAAAATCAGTCCAAAAATGGGAGTTTGCTTAGTTATATGAGTGATACCAGATTTTCATTATTTAAGCTCTAGCGCTTCTAGTTTCCGAGAAAATAGAATTTAAAATTTTTCATACAAAATCAGTCCAAAAATGGAATTTTGCTAAGTTAAATGAGTGATACCAGATTTTCATTATTTAAGCTCTAGCGCTTCTAGTTTCCGAGAAAATAGAATTTAAAATTTTTCATACAAAATCAGTCCAAAAATGGAATTTTGCTAAGTTATATTAGTGATGCCAGATTTTCGTTATTTAAGCTCTAGCGCTTCTAGTTTCCGAGAAAATCGAGTTTAAAGTTTTTCATACAAAATCAGTCCAAAAATGGAATTTTGCTAAGTTATATGAGTGATGCCAGATTTTTGTTATTTAAGCTCTAGCGCTTCTAGTGTCCGAGAAAATCGAGGTTAAAGTTTTTCATACAAAATCAGTCCAAAAATGGGAGTTTGCTTAGTTATATGAGTGATACCAGATTTTCATTATTTAAGCTCTAGCGCTTATAGTTTCCGAGAGAATAGAATTTAAAATTTTTTATACAAAATCAGTCCAAAAATGGAATTTTGCTAAGTTAAATGAGTGATACCAGATTTTCATTATTTAAGCCCTAGCGCTTCTAGTTTCCGAGAAAATAGAATTTAAAATTTTTCATACAAAATCAGTCCAAAAATGGAATTTTGCTAAGTTATATGAGTGATACCAGATTTTCGTTATTTAAGCTCTAGCGCTTCTAGTTTCCGAGAAAATCGAGTTTAAAGTTTTTCATACAAAATCAGTCCAAAAATGGGATTTTGCTAAGTTATATAAGTGATACCTGATTTTCGTTATTTAAGCTTTAGCGCTTCTAGTTTCCGAGAAAATCGAGTTTAAAGTTTTTCATACAAAATCAGTCCAAAAATGGGATTTTGCTAAGTTATATGGGTGATACCAGACTTTCGTTATTTAAGCTCTAGCGCTTCTAGTTTCCGAGAAAATCGAGGTTAAAGTTTTTCATACAAAATCAGTCCAAAAATGGAATTTTGCTAAGTTATATGAGTGATGCCAGATTTTTGTTATTTTAGCTCTAGCGCTTCTAGTTTCTGAGAGAATAGAATTTAAAATTTTTTATACAAAATCAGTCCAAAAATGGAATTTTGCTAAGTTAAATGAGAGATACCAGATTTTCATTATTTAAGCTCTAGCGCTTCTAGTTTCCGAGAAAATAGAATTTAAAATTTTTCATACAAAATCAGTCCAAAAATGGAATTTTGCTAAGTTAAATGAGTGATACCAGATTTTCGTTATTTAAGCTCTAGCGCTTCTAGTTTCCGAGAAAATAGAATTTAAAATTTTTTATACAAAATCAGTCCAAAAATGGAATTTTGCTAAGTTAAATGAGAGATACCAGATTTTCATTATTTAAGCTCTAGCGCTTCTAGTTTCCGAGAAAATAGAATTTAAAATTTTTCATACAAAATCAGTCCAAAAATGGAATTTTGCTAAGTTAAATGAGTGATACCAGATTTTCGTTATTTAAGCTCTAGCGCTTCTAGTTTCCGAGAAAATAGAATTTAAAATTTTTCATACAAAATCAGTCCAAAAATGGAATTTTGCTAAGTTAAATGAGAGATACCAGATTTTCATTATTTAAGCTCTAGCGCTTCTAGTTTCCGAGAAAATAGAATTTAAAATTTTTTATACAAAATCAGTCCAAAAATGGAATTTTGCTAAGTTAAATGAGAGATACCAGATTTTCATTATTTAAGCTCTAGCGCTTCTAGTTTCCGAGAAAATAGAATTTAAAATTTTTCATACAAAATCAGTCCAAAAATGGAATTTTGCTAAGTTAAATGAGAGATACCAGATTTTCATTATTTAAGCTCTAGCGCTTCTAGTTTCCGAGAAAATAGAATTTAAAATTTTTCATACAAAATCAGTCCAAAAATGGAATTTTGCTAAGTTAAATGAGTGATACCAGATTTTCGTTATTTAAGCTCTAGCGCTTCTAGTTTCCGAGAAAATAGAATTTAAAATTTTTCATACAAAATCAGTCCAAAAATGGAATTTTGCTAAGTTAAATGAGAGATACCAGATTTTCATTATTTAAGCTCTAGCGCTTCTAGTTTCCGAGAAAATAGAATTTAAAATTTTTTATACAAAATCAGTCCAAAAATGGAATTTTGCTAAGTTAAATGAGTGATACCAGATTTTCGTTATTTAAGCTCTAGCGCTTCTAGTTTCCGAGAAAATAGAATTTAAAATTTTTCATACAAAATCAGTCCAAAAATGGAATTTTGCTAAGTTAAATGAGTGATACCAGATTTTCGTTATTTAAGCTCTAGCGCTTCTAGTTTCCGAGAAAATAGAATTTAAAATTTTTCATACAAAATCAGTCCAAAAATGGAATTTTGCTAAGTTAAATGAGAGATACCAGATTTTCATTATTTAAGCTCTAGCGCTTCTAGTTTCCGAGAAAATAGAATTTAAAATTTTTCATACAAAATCAGTCCAAAAATGGAATTTTGCTAAGTTAAATGAGTGATACCAGATTTTCGTTATTTAAGCTCTAGCGCTTCTAGTTTCTGAGAGAATAGAATTTAAAATTTTTTATACAAAATCAGTCCAAAAATGGAATTTTGCTAAGTTAAATGAGTGATACCAGATTTTCGTTATTTAAGCTCTAGCGCTTCTAGTTTCCGAGAAAATAGAATTTAAAATTTTTCATACAAAATCAGTCCAAAAATGGAATTTTGCTAAGTTAAATGAGTGATACCAGATTTTCATTATTTAAGCTCTAGCGCTTCTAGTTTCCGAGAAAATAGAATTTAAAATTTTTTATACAAAATCAGTCCAAAAATGGAATTTTGCTAAGTTAAATGAGAGATACCAGATTTTCATTATTTAAGCTCTAGCGCTTCTAGTTTCCGAGAAAATAGAATTTAAAATTTTTCATACAAAATCAGTCCAAAAATGGAATTTTGCTAAGTTAAATGAGTGATACCAGATTTTCGTTATTTAAGCTCTAGCGCTTCTAGTTTCCGAGAAAATAGAATTTAAAATTTTTCATACAAAATCAGTCCAAAAATGGAATTTTGCTAAGTTAAATGAGTGATACCAGATTTTCGTTATTTAAGCTCTAGCGCTTCTAGTTTCCGAGAAAATCGAGTTTAAAGTTTTTCATACAAAATCAGTCCAAAAATGGGATTTTGCTTAGTTATATAAGTGATACCTGATTTTCGTTATTTAAGCTTTAGCGCTTCTAGTTTCCGAGAAAATCGAGTTTAAAGTTTTTCATACAAAATCAGTCCAAAAATGGGATTTTGCTAAGTTATATGAGTGATACCAGATTTTCGTTATTTAAGCTCTAGCGCTTCTAGTTTCCGAGAAAATCGAGTTTAAAGTTTTTCATACAAAATCAGTCCAATAATGGGATTTTGCTAAGTTATATGAGTGATACCAGATTTTCGTTATTTAAGCTCTAGCGCTTCTAGTTTCTTAGAAAATCGAGGTTAAAGTTTTTCATACAAAATCAGTCCAAAAATGGGATTTTGCTAAGTTATATGAGTGATACCAGATTTTCGTTATTTAAGCCCTAGCGCTTCTAGTTTCTTAGAAAATCGAGTTTAAAGTTTTTCATACAAAATCAGTCCAAAAATGGGATTTTGCTAAGTTATATGAGTGATACCAGATTTTCGTTATTTAAGCCCTAGCGCTTCTAGTTTCTTAGAAAATCGAGTTTAAAGTTTTTCATACAAAATCAGTCCAAAAATGGGATTTTGCTAAGTTATATGAGTGATACCAGATTTTCGTTATTTAAGCTCTAGCGCTTCTAGTTTCTGAGAAAATCGAGTTTAAAGTTTTTCATACAAAATCAGTCCAAAAATGGGAGTTTGCTTAGTTATATGAGTGATACCAGATTTTCATTATTTAAGCTCTAGCGCTTCTAGTTTCCGAGAAAATAGAATTTAAAATTTTTCATACAAAATCAGTCCAAAAATGGAATTTTGCTAAGTTAAATGAGTGATACCAGATTTTCATTATTTAAGCTCTAGCGCTTCTAGTTTCCGAGAAAATAGAATTTAAAATTTTTCATACAAAATCAGTCCAAAAATGGAATTTTGCTAAGTTATATTAGTGATGCCAGATTTTCGTTATTTAAGCTCTAGCGCTTCTAGTTTCCGAGAAAATCGAGTTTAAAGTTTTTCATACAAAATCAGTCCAAAAATGGAATTTTGCTAAGTTATATGAGTGATGCCAGATTTTTGTTATTTAAGCTCTAGCGCTTCTAGTGTCCGAGAAAATCGAGGTTAAAGTTTTTCATACAAAATCAGTCCAAAAATGGGAGTTTGCTTAGTTATATGAGTGATACCAGATTTTCATTATTTAAGCTCTAGCGCTTATAGTTTCCGAGAGAATAGAATTTAAAATTTTTTATACAAAATCAGTCCAAAAATGGAATTTTGCTAAGTTAAATGAGTGATACCAGATTTTCATTATTTAAGCCCTAGCGCTTCTAGTTTCCGAGAAAATAGAATTTAAAATTTTTCATACAAAATCAGTCCAAAAATGGAATTTTGCTAAGTTATATGAGTGATACCAGATTTTCGTTATTTAAGCTCTAGCGCTTCTAGTTTCCGAGAAAATCGAGTTTAAAGTTTTTCATACAAAATCAGTCCAAAAATGGGATTTTGCTAAGTTATATAAGTGATACCTGATTTTCGTTATTTAAGCTTTAGCGCTTCTAGTTTCCGAGAAAATCGAGTTTAAAGTTTTTCATACAAAATCAGTCCAAAAATGGGATTTTGCTAAGTTATATGGGTGATACCAGACTTTCGTTATTTAAGCTCTAGCGCTTCTAGTTTCCGAGAAAATCGAGGTTAAAGTTTTTCATACAAAATCAGTCCAAAAATGGAATTTTGCTAAGTTATATGAGTGATGCCAGATTTTTGTTATTTTAGCTCTAGCGCTTCTAGTTTCTGAGAGAATAGAATTTAAAATTTTTTATACAAAATCAGTCCAAAAATGGAATTTTGCTAAGTTAAATGAGAGATACCAGATTTTCATTATTTAAGCTCTAGCGCTTCTAGTTTCCGAGAAAATAGAATTTAAAATTTTTCATACAAAATCAGTCCAAAAATGGAATTTTGCTAAGTTAAATGAGTGATACCAGATTTTCGTTATTTAAGCTCTAGCGCTTCTAGTTTCCGAGAAAATAGAATTTAAAATTTTTTATACAAAATCAGTCCAAAAATGGAATTTTGCTAAGTTAAATGAGAGATACCAGATTTTCATTATTTAAGCTCTAGCGCTTCTAGTTTCCGAGAAAATAGAATTTAAAATTTTTCATACAAAATCAGTCCAAAAATGGAATTTTGCTAAGTTAAATGAGTGATACCAGATTTTCGTTATTTAAGCTCTAGCGCTTCTAGTTTCCGAGAAAATAGAATTTAAAATTTTTCATACAAAATCAGTCCAAAAATGGAATTTTGCTAAGTTAAATGAGAGATACCAGATTTTCATTATTTAAGCTCTAGCGCTTCTAGTTTCCGAGAAAATAGAATTTAAAATTTTTTATACAAAATCAGTCCAAAAATGGAATTTTGCTAAGTTAAATGAGAGATACCAGATTTTCATTATTTAAGCTCTAGCGCTTCTAGTTTCCGAGAAAATAGAATTTAAAATTTTTCATACAAAATCAGTCCAAAAATGGAATTTTGCTAAGTTAAATGAGAGATACCAGATTTTCATTATTTAAGCTCTAGCGCTTCTAGTTTCCGAGAAAATAGAATTTAAAATTTTTCATACAAAATCAGTCCAAAAATGGAATTTTGCTAAGTTAAATGAGTGATACCAGATTTTCGTTATTTAAGCTCTAGCGCTTCTAGTTTCCGAGAAAATAGAATTTAAAATTTTTCATACAAAATCAGTCCAAAAATGGAATTTTGCTAAGTTAAATGAGAGATACCAGATTTTCATTATTTAAGCTCTAGCGCTTCTAGTTTCCGAGAAAATAGAATTTAAAATTTTTTATACAAAATCAGTCCAAAAATGGAATTTTGCTAAGTTAAATGAGTGATACCAGATTTTCGTTATTTAAGCTCTAGCGCTTCTAGTTTCCGAGAAAATAGAATTTAAAATTTTTCATACAAAATCAGTCCAAAAATGGAATTTTGCTAAGTTAAATGAGTGATACCAGATTTTCGTTATTTAAGCTCTAGCGCTTCTAGTTTCCGAGAAAATAGAATTTAAAATTTTTCATACAAAATCAGTCCAAAAATGGAATTTTGCTAAGTTAAATGAGAGATACCAGATTTTCATTATTTAAGCTCTAGCGCTTCTAGTTTCCGAGAAAATAGAATTTAAAATTTTTCATACAAAATCAGTCCAAAAATGGAATTTTGCTAAGTTAAATGAGTGATACCAGATTTTCGTTATTTAAGCTCTAGCGCTTCTAGTTTCTGAGAGAATAGAATTTAAAATTTTTTATACAAAATCAGTCCAAAAATGGAATTTTGCTAAGTTAAATGAGTGATACCAGATTTTCGTTATTTAAGCTCTAGCGCTTCTAGTTTCCGAGAAAATAGAATTTAAAATTTTTCATACAAAATCAGTCCAAAAATGGAATTTTGCTAAGTTAAATGAGTGATACCAGATTTTCATTATTTAAGCTCTAGCGCTTCTAGTTTCCGAGAAAATAGAATTTAAAATTTTTTATACAAAATCAGTCCAAAAATGGAATTTTGCTAAGTTAAATGAGAGATACCAGATTTTCATTATTTAAGCTCTAGCGCTTCTAGTTTCCGAGAAAATAGAATTTAAAATTTTTCATACAAAATCAGTCCAAAAATGGAATTTTGCTAAGTTAAATGAGTGATACCAGATTTTCGTTATTTAAGCTCTAGCGCTTCTAGTTTCCGAGAAAATAGAATTTAAAATTTTTCATACAAAATCAGTCCAAAAATGGAATTTTGCTAAGTTAAATGAGTGATACCAGATTTTCGTTATTTAAGCTCTAGCGCTTCTAGTTTCCGAGAAAATCGAGTTTAAAGTTTTTCATACAAAATCAGTCCAAAAATGGGATTTTGCTTAGTTATATAAGTGATACCTGATTTTCGTTATTTAAGCTTTAGCGCTTCTAGTTTCCGAGAAAATCGAGTTTAAAGTTTTTCATACAAAATCAGTCCAAAAATGGGATTTTGCTAAGTTATATGAGTGATACCAGATTTTCGTTATTTAAGCTCTAGCGCTTCTAGTTTCCGAGAAAATCGAGTTTAAAGTTTTTCATACAAAATCAGTCCAATAATGGGATTTTGCTAAGTTATATGAGTGATACCAGATTTTCGTTATTTAAGCTCTAGCGCTTCTAGTTTCTTAGAAAATCGAGTTTAAAGTTTTTCATACAAAATCAGTCCAAAAATGGGATTTTGCTAAGTTATATGAGTGATACCAGATTTTCGTTATTTAAGCCCTAGCGCTTCTAGTTTCTTAGAAAATCGAGTTTAAAGTTTTTCATACAAAATCAGTCCAAAAATGGGATTTTGCTAAGTTATATGAGTGATACCAGATTTTCGTTATTTAAGCCCTAGCGCTTCTAGTTTCTTAGAAAATCGAGTTTAAAGTTTTTCATACAAAATCAGTCCAAAAATGGGATTTTGCTAAGTTATATGAGTGATACCAGATTTTCGTTATTTAAGCTCTAGCGCTTCTAGTTTCTGAGAAAATCGAGTTTAAAGTTTTTCATACAAAATCAGTCCAAAAATGGGAGTTTGCTTAGTTATATGAGTGATACCAGATTTTCATTATTTAAGCTCTAGCGCTTCTAGTTTCCGAGAAAATAGAATTTAAAATTTTTCATACAAAATCAGTCCAAAAATGGAATTTTGCTAAGTTAAATGAGTGATACCAGATTTTCATTATTTAAGCTCTAGCGCTTCTAGTTTCCGAGAAAATAGAATTTAAAATTTTTCATACAAAATCAGTCCAAAAATGGAATTTTGCTAAGTTATATTAGTGATGCCAGATTTTCGTTATTTAAGCTCTAGCGCTTCTAGTTTCCGAGAAAATCGAGTTTAAAGTTTTTCATACAAAATCAGTCCAAAAATGGAATTTTGCTAAGTTATATGAGTGATGCCAGATTTTTGTTATTTAAGCTCTAGCGCTTCTAGTGTCCGAGAAAATCGAGGTTAAAGTTTTTCATACAAAATCAGTCCAAAAATGGGAGTTTGCTTAGTTATATGAGTGATACCAGATTTTCATTATTTAAGCTCTAGCGCTTATAGTTTCCGAGAGAATAGAATTTAAAATTTTTTATACAAAATCAGTCCAAAAATGGAATTTTGCTAAGTTAAATGAGTGATACCAGATTTTCATTATTTAAGCCCTAGCGCTTCTAGTTTCCGAGAAAATAGAATTTAAAATTTTTCATACAAAATCAGTCCAAAAATGGAATTTTGCTAAGTTATATGAGTGATACCAGATTTTCGTTATTTAAGCTCTAGCGCTTCTAGTTTCCGAGAAAATCGAGTTTAAAGTTTTTCATACAAAATCAGTCCAAAAATGGGATTTTGCTAAGTTATATAAGTGATACCTGATTTTCGTTATTTAAGCTTTAGCGCTTCTAGTTTCCGAGAAAATCGAGTTTAAAGTTTTTCATACAAAATCAGTCCAAAAATGGGATTTTGCTAAGTTATATGGGTGATACCAGACTTTCGTTATTTAAGCTCTAGCGCTTCTAGTTTCCGAGAAAATCGAGGTTAAAGTTTTTCATACAAAATCAGTCCAAAAATGGAATTTTGCTAAGTTATATGAGTGATGCCAGATTTTTGTTATTTTAGCTCTAGCGCTTCTAGTTTCTGAGAGAATAGAATTTAAAATTTTTTATACAAAATCAGTCCAAAAATGGAATTTTGCTAAGTTAAATGAGAGATACCAGATTTTCATTATTTAAGCTCTAGCGCTTCTAGTTTCCGAGAAAATAGAATTTAAAATTTTTCATACAAAATCAGTCCAAAAATGGAATTTTGCTAAGTTAAATGAGTGATACCAGATTTTCGTTATTTAAGCTCTAGCGCTTCTAGTTTCCGAGAAAATAGAATTTAAAATTTTTTATACAAAATCAGTCCAAAAATGGAATTTTGCTAAGTTAAATGAGAGATACCAGATTTTCATTATTTAAGCTCTAGCGCTTCTAGTTTCCGAGAAAATAGAATTTAAAATTTTTCATACAAAATCAGTCCAAAAATGGAATTTTGCTAAGTTAAATGAGTGATACCAGATTTTCGTTATTTAAGCTCTAGCGCTTCTAGTTTCCGAGAAAATAGAATTTAAAATTTTTCATACAAAATCAGTCCAAAAATGGAATTTTGCTAAGTTAAATGAGAGATACCAGATTTTCATTATTTAAGCTCTAGCGCTTCTAGTTTCCGAGAAAATAGAATTTAAAATTTTTTATACAAAATCAGTCCAAAAATGGAATTTTGCTAAGTTAAATGAGAGATACCAGATTTTCATTATTTAAGCTCTAGCGCTTCTAGTTTCCGAGAAAATAGAATTTAAAATTTTTCATACAAAATCAGTCCAAAAATGGAATTTTGCTAAGTTAAATGAGAGATACCAGATTTTCATTATTTAAGCTCTAGCGCTTCTAGTTTCCGAGAAAATAGAATTTAAAATTTTTCATACAAAATCAGTCCAAAAATGGAATTTTGCTAAGTTAAATGAGTGATACCAGATTTTCGTTATTTAAGCTCTAGCGCTTCTAGTTTCCGAGAAAATAGAATTTAAAATTTTTCATACAAAATCAGTCCAAAAATGGAATTTTGCTAAGTTAAATGAGAGATACCAGATTTTCATTATTTAAGCTCTAGCGCTTCTAGTTTCCGAGAAAATAGAATTTAAAATTTTTCATACAAAATCAGTCCAAAAATGGAATTTTGCTAAGTTAAATGAGTGATACCAGATTTTCGTTATTTAAGCTCTAGCGCTTCTAGTTTCCGAGAAAATAGAATTTAAAATTTTTCATACAAAATCAGTCCAAAAATGGAATTTTGCTAAGTTAAATGAGAGATACCAGATTTTCATTATTTAAGCTCTAGCGCTTCTAGTTTCCGAGAAAATAGAATTTAAAATTTTTTATACAAAATCAGTCCAAAAATGGAATTTTGCTAAGTTAAATGAGAGATACCAGATTTTCATTATTTAAGCTCTAGCGCTTCTAGTTTCCGAGAAAATCGAGTTTAAAGTTTTTCATACAAAATCAGTCCAAAAATGGGAGTTTGCTTAGTTATATGAGTGATACCAGATTTTCATTATTTAAGCTCTAGCGCTTCTAGTTTCTGAGAGAATAGAATTTAAAATTTTTTATACAAAATCAGTCCAAAAATGGAATTTTGCTAAGTTAAATGAGAGATACCAGATTTTCATTATTTAAGCTCTAGCGCTTCTAGTTTCCGAGAAAATAGAATTTAAAATTTTTCATACAAAATCAGTCCAAAAATGGAATTTTGCTAAGTTAAATGAGTGATACCAGATTTTCGTTATTTAAGCTCTAGCGCTTCTAGTTTCCGAGAAAATCGAGTTTAAAGTTTTTCATACAAAATCAGTCCAAAAATGGGATTTTGCTTAGTTATATGAGTGATACCTGATTTTCGTTATTTAAGCTTTAGCGCTTCTAGTTTCCGAGAAAATCGAGTTTAAAGTTTTTCATACAAAATCAGTCCAAAAATGGGATTTTGCTAAGTTATATGGGTGATACCAGACTTTCGTTATTTAAGCTCTAGCGCTTCTAGTTTCCGAGAAAATCGAGTTTAAAGTTTTTCATACAAAATCAGTCCAATAATGGGATTTTGCTAAGTTATATGAGTGATACCAGATTTTCGTTATTTAAGCTCTAGCGCTTCTAGTTTCTTAGAAAATCGAGGTTAAAGTTTTTCATACAAAATCAGTCCAAAAATGGGAGTTTGCTTAGTTATATGAGTGATACCAGATTTTCATTATTTAAGCTCTAGCGCTTCTAGTTTCCGAGAGAATAGAATTTAAAATTTTTTATACAAAATCAGTCCAAAAATGGAATTTTGCTAAGTTAAATGAGAGATACCAGATTTTCATTATTTAAGCTCTAGCGCTTCTAGTTTCCGAGAAAATAGAATTTAAAATTTTTCATACAAAATCAGTCCAAAAATGGAATTTTGCTAAGTTAAATGAGTGATACCAGATTTTCGTTATTTAAGCTCTAGCGCTTCTAGTTTCCGAGAAAATCGAGTTTAAAGTTTTTCATACAAAATCAGTCCAAAAATGGGATTTTGCTTAGTTATATAAGTGATACCTGATTTTCGTTATTTAAGCTTTAGCGCTTCTAGTTTCCGAGAAAATCGAGTTTAAAGTTTTTCATACAAAATCAGTCCAAAAATGGGATTTTGCTAAGTTATATGAGTGATACCAGATTTTCGTTATTTAAGCTCTAGCGCTTCTAGTTTCCGAGAAAATCGAGTTTAAAGTTTTTCATACAAAATCAGTCCAATAATGGGATTTTGCTAAGTTATATGAGTGATACCAGATTTTCGTTATTTAAGCTCTAGCGCTTCTAGTTTCTTAGAAAATCGAGGTTAAAGTTTTTCATACAAAATCAGTCCAAAAATGGGATTTTGCTAAGTTATATGAGTGATACCAGATTTTCGTTATTTAAGCCCTAGCGCTTCTAGTTTCTTAGAAAATCGAGTTTAAAGTTTTTCATACAAAATCAGTCCAAAAATGGGATTTTGCTAAGTTATATGAGTGATACCAGATTTTCGTTATTTAAGCTCTAGCGCTTCTAGTTTCTTAGAAAATCGAGGTTAAAGTTTTTCATACAAAATCAGTCCAAAAATGGGATTTTGCTTACTTATATAAGTGATACCTGATTTTCGTTATTTAAGCTTTAGCGCTTCTAGTTTCCGAGAAAATCGAGTTTAAAGTTTTTCATACAAAATCAGTCCAAAAATGGGATTTTGCTTAGTTATATAAGTGATACCTGATTTTCGTTATTTAAGCTTTAGCGCTTCTAGTTTCCGAGAGAATAGAATTTAAAATTTTTTATACAAAATCAGTCCAAAAATGGAATTTTGCTAAGTTAAATGAGAGATACCAGATTTTCATTATTTAAGCTCTAGCGCTTCTAGTTTCCGAGAAAATAGAATTTAAAATTTTTCATACAAAATCAGTCCAAAAATGGAATTTTGCTAAGTTAAATGAGTGATACCAGATTTTCGTTATTTAAGCTCTAGCGCTTCTAGTTTCTTAGAAAATCGAGGTTAAAGTTTTTCATACAAAATCAGTCCAAAAATGGGATTTTGCTAAGTTATATGAGTGGTACCAGATTTTCGTTATTTAAGCTCTAGCGCTTCTAGTGTCCGAGAAAATCGAGGTTAAAGTTTTTCATACAAAATCAGTCCAAAAATGGGATTTTGCTAAGTTATATGAGTGATACCAGATTTTCGTTATTTAAGCTCTAGCGCTTCTAGTGTCCGAGAAAATCGAGGTTAAAGTTTTTCATACAAAATCAGTCCAAAAATGGGATTTTGCTAAGTTATATGAGTGATACCAGATTTTCGTTATTTAAGCTCTAGCGCTTCTAGTGTCCGAGAAAATCGAGGTTAAAGTTTTTCATACAAAATCAGTCCAAAAATGGGATTTTGCTAAGTTATATGAGTGATACCAGATTTTCGTTATTTAAGCTCAAGCGCTTCTAGTGTCCGAGAAAATCGAGTTTAAAGTTTTTCACACAAAATCAGTCCAAAAATGGGATTTTGCTAAGTTATATGAGTGGTACCAGATTTTCGTTATTTAAGCTCTAGCGCTTCTAGTGTCCGAGAAAATCGAGGTTAAGTTTTTCATACAAAATCAGGCCAAAAATGGGATTTTGCTAAGTTATATGAGGGATACCAGATTTTCGTTATTTAAGCTCTAGCGCTTCTAGTTTCCGAGAAAATCGAGTTTAAAGTTTTTCATACAAAATCAGTCAAAAAATGGGATTTTGCTAAGTTATATGAGTGATACCAGATTTTCGTTATTTAACCTCTAGCGCTTCTAGTTTCCGAGAAAATCGAGTTTAAAGTTTTTCATACAAAATCAGTCCAATAATGGGATTTTGCTAAGTTATATGAGTGATACCAGATTTTCGTTATTTAACCTCTAGCGCTTCTAGTTTCCGAGAAAATCGAGTTTAAAGTTTTTCATACAAAATCAGTCCAAAAATGGGATTTTGCTTAGTTATATGAGTGATGCCAGATTTTCGTTATTTGAGCTCTAGCGCCTCTAGTTTCCGAGAAAATCGAGGTTAAGTTTTTCATACAAAATCAGGCCAAAAATGGGATTTTGCTAAGTTATATGAGGGATACCAGATTTTCGTTATTTAAGCTCTAGCGCTTCTAGTTTCCGAGAAAATCGAGTTTAAAGTTTTTCATACAAAATCAGTCTAAAAATGGGATTTTGCTTAGTTATATGAGTGATGCCAGATTTTCGTTATTTGAGCTCTAGCGCTTCTAGTTTCCGAGAAAATCGAGTTTAAAGTTTTTCATACAAAATCAGTCCAAAAATGGGATTTTGCTTAGTTATATGAGTGATGCCAGATTTTCGTTATTTGAGCTCTAGCGCTTCTAGTTTCCGAGAAAATCGAGCTTAAAGTTTTTCATACAAAATCAGTCCAAAAATGGGATTTTGCTTAGTTATATGAGTAATGCCAGATTTTCGTTATTTGAGCTCTAGCGCTTCTAGTTTCCGAGAAAATCGAGTTTAAAGTTTTTCATACAAAATCAGTCCAAAAATGGGATTTTGCTTAGTTATATGAGTGATGCCAGATTTTCGTTATTTGAGCTCTAGCGCCTCTAGTTTCCGAGAAAATCGAGGTTAAGTTTTTCATACAAAATCAGGCCAAAAATGGGATTTTGATAAGTTATATGAGTGATACCAGATTTTCGTTATTTAACCTCTAGCGCTTCTAGTTTCCGAGAAAATCGAGTTTAAAGTTTTTCATACAAAATCAGTCCAATAATGGGATTTTGCTAAGTTATATGAGTGATACCAGATTTTCGTTATTTAACCTCTAGCGCTTCTAGTTTCCGAGAAAATCGAGTTTAAAGTTTTTCATACAAAATCAGTCCAAAAATGGGATTTTGCTTAGTTATATGAGTGATGCCAGATTTTCGTTATTTGAGCTCTAGCGCTTCTAGTTTCCGAGAAAATCGAGTTTAAAGTTTTTCATACAAAATCAGTCCAAAAATGGGATTTTGCTTAGTTATATGAGTGATGCCAGATTTTCGTTATTTGAGCTCTAGCGCCTCTAGTTTCCGAGAAAATCGAGGTTAAGTTTTTCATACAAAATCAGTCCAAAAATGGGATTTTGCTAAGTTATATGAGTGATACCAGATTTTCGTTATTTAACCTCTAGCGCTTCTAGTTTCCGAGAAAATCGAGTTTAAAGTTTTTCATACAAAATCAGTCCAAAAATGGGATTTTGCTAAGTTATATGAGTGATATCAGATTTTCGTTATTTAAGCTCTAGCGCTTCTAGTTTCCGAGAAAATAGAGTTTAAAGTTTTTCATACAAAATCAGTCCAAAAATGGGATTTTGCTAAATTATATGAGTGATACCAGATTTTCGTTATTTAAGCTCTAGCGCTTTAAGTGTCCGAGAAAATCGAGTTTAAAGTTTTTCATACAAAATCAGTCAAAAAATGGGATTTTGCTAAGTTATATGAGTGATACCAGATTTTCGTTATTTAAGCTCTAGCGCTTCTAGTTTCTTAGAAAATCGAGGTTAAAGTTTTTCATACAAAATCAGCCCAAAAATGGGATTTTGCTAAGTTATATGAGTGATGCCAGATTTTTGTTATTTAAGCTCTAGCGCTTCTAGTTTCCGAGAAAATCGAGTTTAAAGTTTTTCATACGAAATCGGTAAAAAAAATGGGATTTTGCTAAGTTATATGAGTGATACCAGATTTTCGTTATTTAAGCTCTAGCGCTTTAAGTGTCCGAGAAAATCGAGTTTAAAGTTTTTCATACAAAATCAGTCCAAAAATGGGATTTTGCTAAGTTATATGGGTGATACCAGACTTTCGTTATTTAAGCTCTAGCGCTTCTAGTTTCCGAGAAAATCGAGTTTAAAGTTTTTCATACAAAATCAGTCCAATAATGGGATTTTGCTAAGTTATATGAGTGATACCAGATTTTCGTTATTTAAGCTCTAGCGCTTCTAGTTTCTTAGAAAATCGAGGTTAAAGTTTTTCATACAAAATCAGTCCAAAAATGGGATTTTGCTAAGTTATATGAGTGATACCAGATTTTCGTTATTTAAGCTCTAGCGCTTCTACTTTCTTAGAAAATCGAGTTTAAAGTTTTTCATACAAAATCAGTCCAAAAATGGGATTTTGCTAAGTTATATGAGTGATGCCAGATTTTCGTTATTTAAGCTCTAGCGCTTCTAGTTTCCGAGAAAATCGAGTTTAAAGTTTTTCATACAAAATCAGTCCAATAATGGGATTTTGCTAAGTTATATGAGTGATACCAGATTTTCGTTATTTAAGCTCTAGCGCTTCTAGTTTCTTAGAAAATCGAGGTTAAAGTTTTTCATACAAAATCAGTCCAAAAATGGGATTTTGCTAAGTTATATGAGTGATACCAGATTTTCGTTATTTAAGCTCTAGCGCTTCTACTTTCTTAGAAAATCGAGTTTAAAGTTTTTCATACAAAATCAGTCCAAAAATGGGATTTTGCTAAGTTATATGAGTGATGCCAGATTTTCGTTATTTAAGCTCTAGCGCTTCTAGTTTCCGAGAAAATCGAGTTTAAAGTTTTTCATACGAAATCGGTAAAACAAATGGGATTTTGCTAAGTTATATGAGTGATACCAGATTTTCGTTATTTAAGCTCTAGCGCTTCTAGTTTCTTAGAAAATCGAGGTTAAAGTTTTTCATACAAAATCAGTCCAAAAATGGGATTTTGCTAAGTTATATGAGTGATGCCAGATTTTCGTTATTTAAGCTCTAGCGCTTCTAGTTTCCGAGAAAATCGAGTTTAAAGTTTTTCATACGAAATCGGTAAAACAAATGGGATTTTGCTAAGTTATATGAGTGATACCAGATTTTCGTTATTTAAGCTCTAGCGCTTCTAGTTTCTTAGAAAATCGAGGTTAAAGTTTTTGATACAAAATCAGTCCAAAAATGGGATTTTGCTAAGTTATATGAGTGATACCAGATTTTCGTTATTTAAGCTCTAGCGCTTCTAGTGTCCGAGAAAATCGAGGTTAAAGTTTTTCATACAAAATCAGTCCAAAAATGGGATTTTGCTAAGTTATATGAGTGATACCAGATTTTCGTTATTTAAGCTCTAGCGCTTCTAGTGTCCGAGAAAATCGAGGTTATAGTTTTTCATACAAAATCAGTCCAAAAATGGGATTTTGCTAAGTTATATGAGTGATACCAGATTTTCGTTATTTAAGCTCTAGCGCTTCTAGTGTCCGAGAAAATCGAGTTTAAAGTTTTTCACACAAAATCAGTCCAAAAATGGGATTTTGCTAAGTTATATGAGTGGTACCAGATTTTCGTTATTTAAGCTCTAGCGCTTCTAGTGTCCGAGAAAATCGAGGTTAAAGTTTTTCATACAAAATCAGTCCAAAAATGGGATTTTGCTATGTTATATGAGTGATACCAGATTTTCGTTATTTAAGCTCTAGCGCTTCTAGTGTCCGAGAAAATCGAGGTTAAAGTTTTTCATACAAAATCAGTCCAAAAATGGGATTTTGCTAATTTATATGAGTGATACCAGATTTTCGTTATTTAAGCTCTAGCGCTTCTAGTGTCCGAGAAAATCGAGGTTAAAGTTTTTCATACAAAATCAGTCCAAAAATGGGATTTTGCTAAGTTATATGAGTGATACCAGATTTTCGTTATTTAAGCTCTAGCGCTTCTAGTGTCCTAGAAAATCGAGGTTAAAGTTTTTCATACAAAATCAGTCCAAAAATGGGATTTTGCTAAGTTATATGAGTGATACCAGATTTTCGTTATTTAAGCTCTAGCGCTTCTAGTGTCCGAGAAAATCGAGGTTAAAGTTTTTCATACAAAATCAGTCCAAAAATGGGATTTTGCTAAGTTATATGAGTGATACCAGATTTTCGTTATTTAAGCTCTAGCGCTTCTAGTGTCCGAGAAAATCGAGTTTAAAGTTTTTCATACAAAATCAGTCAAAAAATGGGATTTTGCTAAGTTATATGAGTGATACCAGATTTTCGTTATTTAAGTGTCCGAGAAAATCGAGGTTAAAGTTTTTCATACAAAATCAGTCCAAAAATGGGATTTTGCTAAGTTATATGAGTGATACCAGATTTTCGTTATTTAAGCTCTAGCGCTTCTAGTGTCCGAGAAAATCGAGGTTAAAGTTTTTCATACAAAATCAGTCCAAAAATGGGATTTTGCTAAGTTATATGAGTGATACCAGATTTTCGTTATTTAAGCTCTAGCGCTTCTAGTGTCCGAGAAAATCGAGGTTAAAGTTTTTCATACAAAATCAGTCCAAAAATGGGATTTTGCTAAGTTATATGAGTGATACCAGATTTTCGTTATTTAAGCTCTAGCGCTTCTAGTGTCCGAGAAAATCGAGGTTAAAGTTTTTCATACAAAATCAGTCCAAAAATGGGATTTTGCTAAGTTATATGAGTGATACCAGATTTTCGTTATTTAAGCTCTAGCGCTTCTAGTGTCCGAGAAAATCGAGTTTAAAGTTTTTCATACAAAATCAGTCAAAAAATGGGATTTTGCTAAGTTATATGAGTGATACCAGATTTTCGTTATTTAAGCTCTAGCGCTTCTAGTGTCCGAGAAAATCGAGTTTAAAGTTTTTCATACAAAATCAGTCCAAAAATGGGATTTTGCTAAGTTATATGAGTGATACCAGATTTTCGTTATTTAAGCTCTAGCGCTTCTAGTGTCCGAGAAAATCGAGGTTAAAGTTTTTCATACAAAATCAGTCCAAAAATGGGATTTTGCTAAGTTATATGAGTTATACCAGATTTTCGTTATTTAAGCTCTAGCGCTTCTAGTGTCCGAGAAAATCGAGTTTAAAGTTTTTCATACAAAATCAGTCAAAAAATGGGATTTTGCTAAGTTATATGAGTGATACCAGATTTTCGTTATTTAAGCTCTAGCGCTTCTAGTGTCCGAGAAAATCGAGGTTAAAGTTTTTGATACAAAATCAGTCCAAAAATGGGATTTTGCTAAGTTATATGAGTGATACCAGATTTTCGTTATTTAAGCTCTAGCGCTTCTAGTGTCCGAGAAAATCGAGGTTAAAGTTTTTCATACAAAATCAGTCCAAAAATGGGATTTTGCTAAGTTATATGAGTGATACCAGATTTTCGTTATTTAAGCTCTAGCGCTTCTAGTGTCCGAGAAAATCGAGGTTAAAGTTTTTCATACAAAATCAGTCCAAAAATGGGATTTTGCTAAGTTATATGAGTGATACCAGATTTTCGTTATTTAAGCTCTAGCGCTTCTAGTGTCCGAGAAAATCGAGTTTAAAGTTTTTCACACAAAATCAGTCCAAAAATGGGATTTTGCTAAGTTATATGAGTGGTACCAGATTTTCGTTATTTAAGCTCTAGCGCTTCTAGTGTCCGAGAAAATCGAGGTTAAAGTTTTTCATTCAAAATCAGTCCAAAAATGGGATTTTGCTAAGTTATATGAGTGATACCAGATTTTCGTTATTTAAGCTCTAGCGCTTCTAGTGTCCGAGAAAATCGAGGTTAAAGTTTTTCATACAAAATCAGTCCAAAAATGGGATTTTGCTAATTTATATGAGTGATACCAGATTTTCGTTATTTAAGCTCTAGCGCTTCTAGTGTCCGAGAAAATCGAGGTTAAAGTTTTTCATACAAAATCAGTCCAAAAATGGGATTTTGCTAAGTTATATGAGTGATACCAGATTTTCGTTATTTAAGCTCTAGCGCTTCTAGTGTCCTAGAAAATCGAGGTTAAAGTTTTTCATACAAAATCAGTCCAAAAATGGGATTTTGCTAAGGTATATGAGTGATACCAGATTTTCGTTATTTAAGCTCTAGCGCTTCTAGTGTCCGAGAAAATCGAGGTTAAAGTTTTTCATACAAAATCAGTCCAAAAATGGGATTTTGCTAAGTTATATGAGTGATACCAGATTTTCGTTATTTAAGCTCTAGCGCTTCTAGTGTCCTAGAAAATCGAGGTTAAAGTTTTTCATACAAAATCAGTCCAAAAATGGGATTTTGCTAAGGTATATGAGTGATACCAGATTTTCGTTATTTAAGCTCTAGCGCTTCTAGTGTCCGAGAAAATCGAGGTTAAAGTTTTTCATACAAAATCAGTCCAAAAATGGGATTTTGCTAAGTTATATGAGTGATACCAGATTTTCGTTATTTAAGCTCTAGCGCTTCTAGTGTCCGAGAAAATCGAGTTTAAAGTTTTTCACACAAAATCAGTCCAAAAATGGGATTTTGCTAAGTTATATGAGTGATACCAGATTTTCGTTATTTAAGCTCTAGCGCTTCTAGTGTCCGAGAAAATCGAGGTTAAAGTTTTTCATACAAAATCAGTCCAAAAATGGGATTTTGCTAATTTATATGAGTGATACCAGATTTTCGTTATTTAAGCTCTAGCGCTTCTAGTGTCCGAGAAAATCGAGGTTAAAGTTTTTCATACAAAATCAGTCCAAAAATGGGATTTTGCTAAGTTATATGAGTGATACCAGATTTTCGTTATTTAAGCTCTAGCGCTTCTAGTGTCCGAGAAAATCGAGTTTAAAGTTTTTCACACAAAATCAGTCCAAAAATGGGATTTTGCTAAGTTATATGAGTGGTACCAGATTTTCGTTATTTAAGCTCTAGCGCTTCTAGTGTCCGAGAAAATCGAGGTTAAAGTGTTTCATACAAAATCAGTCCAAAAATGGGATTTTGCTAATTTATATGAGTGATACCAGATTTTCGTTATTTAAGCTCTAGCGCTTCTATTGTCCGAGAAAATCGAGGTTAAAGTTTTTCATACAAAATCAGTCCAAAAATGGGATTTTGCTAAGTTATATGAGTGGTACCAGACTTTCGTTATTTAAGCTCTAGCGCTTCAAGTGTCCGAGAAAATCGAGTTTAAAGTTTTTCACACAAAATCAGTCCAAAAATGGGATTTTGCTAAGTTATATGAGTGGTACCAGATTTTCGTTATTTAAGCTCTAGCGCTTTTAGTGTCCGAGAAAATCGAGGTTAAAGTTTTTCATACAAAATCAGTCCAAAAATGGGATTTTGCTAAGTTATATGAGTGATACCAGATTTTCGTTATTTAACCTCTAGCGCTTCTAGTTTCCGAGAAAATCGAGTTTAAAGTTTTTCATACAAAATCAGCCAAAAAATGGGATTTTGCTAAGTTATATGAGTGATACCAGATTTTCGTTATTTAACCTCTAGCGCTTCTAGTTTCCGAGAAAATCGAGTTTAAAGTTTTTCATACAAAATCAGTCCGATAATGGGATTTTGCTAAGTTATATGAGTGATACCAGATTTTCGTTATTTAACCTCTAGCGCTTCTAGTTTCCGAGAAAATCGAGTTTAAAGTTTTTCATACAAAATCAGTCCAAAAATGGGATTTTGCTTAGTTATATGAGTGATGCCAGATTTTCGTTATTTGAGCTCTAGCGCCTCTAGTTTCCGAGGAAATCGAGGTTAAGTTTTTCAGACAAAATCAGGCCAAAAATGGGATTTTGCTAAGTTATATGAGGGATACCAGATTTTCGTTATTTAAGCTCTAGCGCTTCTAGTTTCCGAGCAAATCGAGTTTAAAGTTTTTCATACAAAATCAGTCCAAAAATGGGATTTTTCTTAGTTATATGAGTGATGCCAGATTTTCGTTATTTGAGCTCTAGCGCTTCTAGTTTCCGAGAAAATCGAGTTTAAAGTTTTTCATACAAAATCAGTCCAAAAATGGGATTTTGCTTAGTTATATGAGTGGTACCAGATTTTCGTTATTTAAGCTCTAGCGCTTCTAGTGTCCGAGAAAATCGAGGTTAAAGTGTTTCATACAAAATCAGTCCAAAAATGGGATTTTGCTAATTTATATGAGTGATACCAGATTTTCGTTATTTAAGCTCTAGCGCTTCTATTGTCCGAGAAAATCGAGGTTAAAGTTTTTCATACAAAATCAGTCCAAAAATGGGATTTTGCTAAGTTATATGAGTGGTACCAGACTTTCGTTATTTAAGCTCTAGCGCTTCAAGTGTCCGAGAAAATCGAGTTTAAAGTTTTTCACACAAAATCAGTCCAAAAATGGGATTTTGCTAAGTTATATGAGTGGTACCAGATTTTCGTTATTTAAGCTCTAGCGCTTTTAGTGTCCGAGAAAATCGAGGTTAAAGTTTTTCATACAAAATCAGTCCAAAAATGGGATTTTGCTAAGTTATATGAGTGATACCAGATTTTCGTTATTTAACCTCTAGCGCTTCTAGTTTCCGAGAAAATCGAGTTTAAAGTTTTTCATACAAAATCAGTCAAAAAATGGGATTTTGCTAAGTTATATGAGTGATACCAGATTTTCGTTATTTAACCTCTAGCGCTTCTAGTTTCCGAGAAAATCGAGTTTAAAGTTTTTCATACAAAATCAGTCCGATAATGGGATTTTGCTAAGTTATATGAGTGATACCAGATTTTCGTTATTTAACCTCTAGCGCTTCTAGTTTCCGAGAAAATCGAGTTTAAAGTTTTTCATACAAAATCAGTCCAAAAATGGGATTTTGCTTAGTTATATGAGTGATGCCAGATTTTCGTTATTTGAGCTCTAGCGCCTCTAGTTTCCGAGGAAATCGAGGTTAAGTTTTTCAGACAAAATCAGGCCAAAAATGGGATTTTGCTAAGTTATATGAGGGATACCAGATTTTCGTTATTTAAGCTCTAGCGCTTCTAGTTTCCGAGCAAATCGAGTTTAAAGTTTTTCATACAAAATCAGTCCAAAAATGGGATTTTTCTTAGTTATATGAGTGATGCCAGATTTTCGTTATTTGAGCTCTAGCGCTTCTAGTTTCCGAGAAAATCGAGTTTAAAGTTTTTCATACAAAATCAGTCCAAAAATGGGATTTTGCTTAGTTATATGAGTGATGCCAGATTTTCGTTATTTGAGCTCTAGCGCTTCTAGTTTCCGAGAAAATCGAGCTTAAAGTTTTTCATACAAAATCAGTCCAAAAATGGGATTTTGCTTAGTTATATGAGTGATGCCAGATTTTCGTTATTTGAGCTCTAGCGCTTCTAGTGTCCGAGAAAATCGAGGTTAAAGTTTTTCATACAAAATCAGTCCAAAAATGGGATTTTGCTAAGTTATATGAGTGATACCAGATTTTCGTTATTTAAGCTCTAGCGCTTCTAGTGTCCGAGAAAATCGAGGTTAAAGTTTTTCATACAAAATCAGTCCAAAAATGGGATTTTGCTAAGTTATATGAGTGATACCAGATTTTCGTTATTTAAGCTCTAGCGCTTCTAGTGTCCGAGAAAATCGAGTTTAAAGTTTTTCACACAAAATCAGTCCAAAAATGGGATTTTGCTAAGTTATATGAGTGGTACCAGATTTTCGTTATTTAAGCTCTAGCGCTTCTAGTGTCCGAGAAAATCGAGGTTAAAGTTTTTCATACAAAATCAGTCCAAAAATGGGATTTTGCTAAGTTATATGAGTGATACCAGATTTTCGTTATTTAAGCTCTAGCGCTTCTAGAGTCCGAGAAAATCGAGGTTAAAGTTTTTCATACAAAATCAGTCCAAAAATGGGATTTTGCTAATTTATATGAGTGATACCAGATTTTCGTTATTTAAGCTCTAGCGCTTCTAGTGTCCGAGAAAATCGAGGTTAAAGTTTTTCATACAAAATCAGTCCAAAAATGGGATTTTGCTAAGTTATATGAGTGGTACCAGATTTTCGTTATTTAAGCTCTAGCGCTTCAAGTGTCCGAGAAAATCGAGTTTAAAGTTTTTCACACAAAATCGGTCCAAAAATGGGATTTTGCTAAGTTATATGAGTGATACCAGATTTTCGTTATTTAACCTCTAGCGCTTCTAGTTTCCGAGAAAATCGAGTTTAAAGTTTTTCATACAAAATCAGTCCAAAAATGGGATTTTGCTTAGTTATATGAGTGATGCCAGATTTTCGTTATTTGAGCTCTAGCGCCTCTAATTTCCGAGAAAATCGAGGTTAAGTTTTTCATACAAAATCAGGCCAAAAATGGGATTTTGCTAAGTTATATGAGGGATACCAGATTTTCGTTATTTAAGCTCTAGCGCTTCTAGTTTCCGAGAAAATCGAGTTTAAAGTTTTTCATACAAAATCAGTCCAAAAATGGGATTTTGCTTAGTTATATGAGTGATGCCAGATTTTCGTTATTTGAGCTCTAGCGCTTCTAGTTTCCGAGAAAATCGAGTTTAAAGTTTTTCATACAAAATCAGTCCAAAAATGGGATTTTGCTTAGTTATATGAGTGATGCCAGATTTTCGTTATTTGAGCTCTAGCGCTTCTAGTTTCCGAGAAAATCGAGCTTAAAGTTTTTCATACAAAATCAGTCCAAAATGGGATTTTGCTTAGTTATATGAGTGATGCCAGATTTTCGTTATTTGGGCTCTAGCGCTTCTAGTTTCCGAGAAAATCGAGTTTAAAGTTTTTCATACAAAATCAGTCCAAAAATGGGATTTTGCTTAGTTATATGAGTGATGCCAGATTTTCGTTATTTGAGCTCTAGCGCTTCTAGTTTCCGAAAAAATCGAGTTTAAAGTTTTTCATACAAAATCAGGCCAAAAATGGGATTTTGCTAAGTTATATGAGTGATACCAGATTTTCGTTATTTAACCTCTAGCGCTTCTAGTTTCCGAGAAAATCGAGTTTAAAGTTTTTCATACAAAATCAGTCCAATAATGGGATTTTGCTAAGTTATATGAGTGATACCAGATTTTCGTTATTTAACCTCTAGCGCTTCTAGTTTCCGAGAAAATCGAGTTTAAAGTTTTTCATACAAAATCAGTCCAAAAATGGGATTTTGCTTAGTTATATGAGTGATGCCAGATTTTCGTTATTTGAGCTCTAGCGCTTCTAGTTTCCGAAAAAATCGAGTTTAAAGTTTTTCATACAAAATCAGTCCAAAAATGGGATTTTGCTTAGTTATATGAGTGATGCCAGATTTTCGTTATTTGAGCTCTAGCGCCTCTAGTTTCCGAGAAAATCGAGGTTAAGTTTTTCATACAAAATCAGTCCAAAAATGGGATTTTGCTAAGTTATATGAGTGATACCAGATTTTCTTTATTTAAGCTCTAGCGGTTATAGTTTCCGAGAAAATCGAGTTTAAAGTTTTTCATACAAAATCAGTCCAAAAATTGGATTTTGCTAAGTTATATGAGTGATGCCAGATTTTCGTTATTTAAGCTCTAGCGCTTCTAGTTTCCGAGAAAATCGAGTTTAAAGTTTTTCATACAAAATCAGTCCAAAAATGGGATTTTGCTAAATTATATGAGTGATACCAGATTTTCGTTATTTAAGCTCTAACGCTTCTAGTTTCCGAGAAAATCGAGGTTAAAGTTTTTCATACAAAATCAGGCCAAAAATGGGATTTTGCTAAGTTATATGAGTGATACCAGATTCTCGTTATTTAAGCTCTAGCGGTTCTAGTTTCCGAGAAAATCGAGGTTAACGTTTTTCATACAAAATCAGGCCAAAAATGGGATTTTGCTAAGTTATATGAGTGATACCAGATTTTCGTTATTTAAGCTCTAGCGCTTCTTGTTTCCGAAAAAATCGAGTTTAAAGTTTTTCATACAAAATCAGTCCAAAAATGGGATTTTGCTAAGTTATATGGGTGATACCAGATTTTCGTTATTTAAGCTCTAGCGCTTCTAGTTTCCGAGAAAATCGAGTTTAAAGTTTTTCATACAAAATCAGTCCAAAAATGGGATTTTGCTAAATTATATGAGTGATACCAGATTTTCGTTATTTAAGCTCTAACGCTTCTAGTTTCCGAGAAAATCGAGGTTAAAGTTTTTCATACAAAATCAGGCCAAAAATGGGATTTTGCTAAGTTATATGAGTGATACCAGATTCTCGTTATTTAAGCTCTAGCGGTTCTAGTTTCCGAGAAAATCGAGGTTAACGTTTTTCATACAAAATCAGGCCAAAAATGGGATTTTGCTAAGTTATATGAGTGATACCAGATTCTCGTTATTTAAGCTCTAGCGCTTCTAGTTTCCGAGAAAATCGAGTTTAAAGTTTTTCATACAAAATCAGGCCAAAAATGGGATTTTGCTAAGTTATATGAGTGATACCAGATTTTCGTTATTTGAGCTCTAGCGCCTCTAGTTTCCGAGAAAATCGAAGTTAAGTTTTTCATACAAAATCAGTCCAAAAATGGGATTTTGCTAAGTTATATGAGTGATACCAGATTTTCGTTATTTGAGCTCTAGCGCCTCTAGTTTCCGAGAAAATCGAGTTTAAAGTTTTTCATACAAAATCAGTCCAAAAATGGGATTTTGCTTAGTTATATGAGTGATGCCAGATTTTCGTTATTTGAGCTCTAGCGCCTCTAGTTTCCGAGAAAATCGAGGTTAAGTTTTTCATACAAAATCAGTCCGATAATGGGATTTTGCTAAGTTATATGAGTGATACCAGATTTTCGTTATTTAAGCTCTAGCGCTTCTAGTTTCCGAGAAAATCGAGTTTAAAGTTTTTCATACAAAATCAGTCCAAAAATGGGATTTTGCTAAGTTATATGAGTGATACCAGATTTTCGTTATTTGAGCTCTAGCGCCTCTAGTTTCCGAGAAAATCGAGTTTAAAGTTTTTCATACAAAATCAGTCCAAAAATGGGATTTTGCTTAGTTATATGAGTGATGCCAGATTTTCGTTATTTGAGCTCTAGCGCCTCTAGTTTCCGAGAAAATCGAGGTTAAGTTTTTCATACAAAATCAGTCCGATAATGGGATTTTGCTAAGTTATATGAGTGATACCAGATTTTCGTTATTTAAGCTCTAGCGCTTCTAGTTTCCGAGAAAATCGAGTTTAAAGTTTTTCATACAAAATCAGTCCAAAAATGGGATTTTGCTTAGTTATATGAGTGATGCCAGATTTTCGTTATTTGAGCTCTAGCGCTTCTAGTTTCCGAGAAAATCGAGTTTAAAGTTTTTCATACAAAATCAGGCCAAAAATGGGATTTTGCTAAGTTATATGAGTGATACCAGATTCTCGTTATTTAAGCTCTAGCGGTTCTAGTTTCCGAGAAAATCGAGGTTAAAGTTTTTCATACAAAATCAGGCCAAAAATGGGATTTTGCTAAGTTATATGAGTGATACCAGATTCTCGTTATTTAAGCTCTAGCGGTTCTAGTTTCCGAGAAAATCGAGGTTAACGTTTTTCATACAAAATCAGGCCAAAAATGGGATTTTGCTAAGTTATATGAGTGATACCAGATTCTCGTTATTTAAGCTCTAGCGCTTCTAGTTTCCGAGAAAATCGAGTTTAAAGTTTTTCATACAAAATCAGGCCAAAAATGGGATTTTGCTAAGTTATATGAGTGATACCAGATTTTCGTTATTTAACCTCTAGCGCTTCTAGTTTCCGAGAAAATCGAGTTTAAAGTTTTTCATACAAAATCAGTCCGATAATGGGATTTTGCTAAGTTATATGAGTGATACCAGATTTTCGTTATTTAACCTCTAGCGCTTCTAGTTTCCGAGAAAATCGAGTTTAAAGTTTTTCATACAAAATCAGTCCAAAAATGGGATTTTGCTTAGTTATATGAGTGATGCCAGATTTTCGTTATTTGAGCTCTAGCGCCTCTAGTTTCCGAGAAAATCGAGGTTAAGTTTTTCATACAAAATCAGTCCAAAAATGGGATTTTGCTAAGTTATATGAGTGATACCAGATTTTCGTTATTTGAGCTCTAGCGCCTCTAGTTTCCGAGAAAATCGAGTTTAAAGTTTTTCATACAAAATCAGTCCAAAAATGGGATTTTGCTTAGTTATATGAGTGATGCCAGATTTTCGTTATTTGAGCTCTAGCGCCTCTAGTTTCCGAGAAAATCGAGGTTAAGTTTTTCATACAAAATCAGTCCGATAATGGGATTTTGCTAAGTTATATGAGTGATACCAGATTTTCGTTATTTAAGCTCTAGCGCTTCTAGTTTCCGAGAAAATCGAGTTTAAAGTTTTTCATTCAAAATCAGTCCAAAAATGGGATTTTGCTTAGTTATATGAGGGATACCAGATTTTCGTTATTTAAGCTCTAGCGCTTCTAGTTTCCGAGAAAATCGAGGTTAAGTTTTTCATACAAAATCAGTCCGATAATGGGATTTTGCTAAGTTATATGAGTGATACCAGATTTTCGTTATTTAACCTCTAGCGCTTCTAGTTTCCGAGAAAATCGAGTTTAAAGTTTTTCATACAAAATCAGTCCAAAAATGGGATTTTGCTTAGTTATATGAGTGATGCCAGATTTTCGTTATTTGAGCTCTAGCGCCTCTAGTTTCCGAGAAAATCGAGGTTAAGTTTTTCATACAAAATCAGTCCAAAAATGGGATTTTGCTAAGTTATATGAGTGATACCAGATTTTCGTTATTTAAGCTCTAGCGCTTCTAGTTTCCGAGAAAATCGAGTTTAAAGTTTTTCATACAAAATCAGTCCAAAAATGGGATTTTGCTTAGTTATATGAGGGATACCAGATTTTCGTTATTTAAGCTCTAGCGCTTCTAGTTTCCGAGAAAATCGAGGTTAAGTTTTTCATACAAAATCAGTCCGATAATGGGATTTTGCTAAGTTATATGAGTGATACCAGATTCTCGTTATTTAAGCTCTAGCGGTTCTAGTTTCCGAGAAAATCGAGGTTAACGTTTTTCATACAAAATCAGGCCAAAAATGGGATTTTGCTAAGTTATATGAGTGATACCAGATTCTCGTTATTTAAGCTCTAGCGCTTCTAGTTTCCGAGAAAATCGAGTTTAAAGTTTTTCATACAAAATCAGGCCAAAAATGGGATTTTGCTAAGTTATATGAGTGATACCAGATTTTCGTTATTTAACCTCTAGCGCTTCTAGTTTCCGAGAAAATCGAGTTTAAAGTTTTTCATACAAAATCAGTCCGATAATGGGATTTTGCTAAGTTATATGAGTGATACCAGATTTTCGTTATTTAACCTCTAGCGCTTCTAGTTTCCGAGAAAATCGAGTTTAAAGTTTTTCATACAAAATCAGTCCAAAAATGGGATTTTGCTTAGTTATATGAGTGATGCCAGATTTTCGTTATTTGAGCTCTAGCGCCTCTAGTTTCCGAGAAAATCGAGGTTAAGTTTTTCATACAAAATCAGTCCAAAAATGGGATTTTGCTAAGTTATATGAGTGATACCAGATTTTCGTTATTTGAGCTCTAGCGCCTCTAGTTTCCGAGAAAATCGAGTTTAAAGTTTTTCATACAAAATCAGTCCAAAAATGGGATTTTGCTTAGTTATATGAGTGATGCCAGATTTTCGTTATTTGAGCTCTAGCGCCTCTAGTTTCCGAGAAAATCGAGGTTAAGTTTTTCATACAAAATCAGTCCGATAATGGGATTTTGCTAAGTTATATGAGTGATACCAGATTTTCGTTATTTAAGCTCTAGCGCTTCTAGTTTCCGAGAAAATCGAGTTTAAAGTGTTTCATACAAAATCAGTCCAAAAATGGGATTTTGCTTAGTTATATGAGGGATACCAGATTTTCGTTATTTAAGCTCTAGCGCTTCTAGTTTCCGAGCAAATCGAGTTTAAAGTTTTTCATACAAAATCAGTCCAAAAATGGGATTTTGCTTAGTTATATGAGTGATGCCAGATTTTCGTTATTTGAGCTCTAGCGCTTCTAGTTTCCGAGAAAATCGAGTTTAAAGTTTTTCATACAAAATCAGGCCAAAAATGGGATTTTGCTAAGTTATATGAGTGATACCAGATTCTCGTTATTTAAGCTCTAGCGGTTCTAGTTTCCGAGAAAATCGAGGTTAAAGTTTTTCATACAAAATCAGGCCAAAAATGGGATTTTGCTAAGTTATATGAGTGATACCAGATTCTCGTTATTTAAGCTCTAGCGGTTCTAGTTTCCGAGAAAATCGAGGTTAACGTTTTTCATACAAAATCAGGCCAAAAATGGGATTTTGCTAAGTTATATGAGTGATACCAGATTCTCGTTATTTAAGCTCTAGCGCTTCTAGTTTCCGAGAAAATCGAGTTTAAAGTTTTTCATACAAAATCAGGCCAAAAATGGGATTTTGCTAAGTTATATGAGTGATACCAGATTTTCGTTATTTAACCTCTAGCGCTTCTAGTTTCCGAGAAAATCGAGTTTAAAGTTTTTCATACAAAATCAGTCCGATAATGGGATTTTGCTAAGTTATATGAGTGATACCAGATTTTCGTTATTTAACCTCTAGCGCTTCTAGTTTCCGAGAAAATCGAGTTTAAAGTTTTTCATACAAAATCAGTCCAAAAATGGGATTTTGCTTAGTTATATGAGTGATGCCAGATTTTCGTTATTTGAGCTCTAGCGCCTCTAGTTTCCGAGAAAATCGAGGTTAAGTTTTTCATACAAAATCAGTCCAAAAATGGGATTTTGCTAAGTTATATGAGTGATACCAGATTTTCGTTATTTGAGCTCTAGCGCCTCTAGTTTCCGAGAAAATCGAGTTTAAAGTTTTTCATACAAAATCAGTCCAAAAATGGGATTTTGCTTAGTTATATGAGTGATGCCAGATTTTCGTTATTTGAGCTCTAGCGCCTCTAGTTTCCGAGAAAATCGAGGTTAAGTTTTTCATACAAAATCAGTCCGATAATGGGATTTTGCTAAGTTATATGAGTGATACCAGATTTTCGTTATTTAAGCTCTAGCGCTTCTAGTTTCCGAGCAAATCGAGTTTAAAGTTTTTCATACAAAATCAGTCCAAAAATGGGATTTTGCTTAGTTATATGAGTGATGCCAGATTTTCGTTATTTGAGCTCTAGCGCTTCTAGTTTCCGAGAAAATCGAGTTTAAAGTTTTTCATACAAAATCAGTCCAAAAATGGGATTTTGCTTAGTTATATGAGTGATGCCAGATTTTCGTTATTTGAGCTCTAGCGCTTCTAGTTTCCGAGAAAATCGAGCTTAAAGTTTTTCATACAAAATCAGTCCAAAAATGGGATTTTGCTTAGTTATATGAGTGATGCCAGATTTTCGTTATTTGAGCTCTAGCGCTTCTAGTGTCCGAGAAAATCGAGGTTAAAGTTTTTCATACAAAATCAGTCCAAAAATGGGATTTTGCTAAGTTATATGAGTGATACCAGATTTTCGTTATTTAAGCTCTAGCGCTTCTAGTGTCCGAGAAAATCGAGGTTAAAGTTTTTCATACAAAATCAGTCCAAAAATGGGATTTTGCTAAGTTATATGAGTGATACCAGATTTTCGTTATTTAAGCTCTAGCGCTTCTAGTGTCCGAGAAAATCGAGTTTAAAGTTTTTCACACAAAATCAGTCCAAAAATGGGATTTTGCTAAGTTATATGAGTGGTACCAGATTTTCGTTATTTAAGCTCTAGCGCTTCTAGTGTCCGAGAAAATCGAGGTTAAAGTTTTTCATACAAAATCAGTCCAAAAATGGGATTTTGCTAAGTTATATGAGTGATACCAGATTTTCGTTATTTAAGCTCTAGCGCTTCTAGAGTCCGAGAAAATCGAGGTTAAAGTTTTTCATACAAAATCAGTCCAAAAATGGGATTTTGCTAATTTATATGAGTGATACCAGATTTTCGTTATTTAAGCTCTAGCGCTTCTAGTGTCCGAGAAAATCGAGGTTAAAGTTTTTCATACAAAATCAGTCCAAAAATGGGATTTTGCTAAGTTATATGAGTGATACCAGATTTTCGTTATTTAAGCTCTAGCGCTTCTAGTGTCCGAGAAAATCGAGTTTAAAGTTTTTCACACAAAATCAGTCCAAAAATGGGATTTTGCTAAGTTATATGAGTGGTACCAGATTTTCGTTATTTAAGCTCTAGCGCTTCTAGTGTCCGAGAAAATCGAGGTTAAAGTTTTTCATACAAAATCAGTCCAAAAATGGGATTTTGCTAATTTATATGAGTGATACCAGATTTTCGTTATTTAAGCTCTAGCGCTTCTAGTGTCCGAGAAAATCGAGGTTAAAGTTTTTCATACAAAATCAGTCCAAAAATGGGATTTTGCTAAGTTATATGAGTGGTACCAGATTTTCGTTATTTAAGCTCTAGCGCTTCAAGTGTCCGAGAAAATCGAGTTTAAAGTTTTTCACACAAAATCGGTCCAAAAATGGGATTTTGCTAAGTTATATGAGTGATACCAGATTTTCGTTATTTAACCTCTAGCGCTTCTAGTTTCCGAGAAAATCGAGTTTAAAGTTTTTCATACAAAATCAGTCAAAAAATGGGCTTTTGCTAAGTTATATGAGTGATACCAGATTTTCGTTACTTAACCTCTAGCGCTTCTAGTTTCCGAGAAAATCGAGTTTAAAGTTTTTCATACAAAATCAGTCCAATAATGGGATTTTGCTAAGTTATATGAGTGATACCAGATTTTCGTTATTTAACCTCTAGCGCTTCTAGTTTCCGAGAAAATCGAGTTTAAAGTTTTTCATACAAAATCAGTCCAAAAATGGGATTTTGCTTAGTTATATGAGTGATGCCAGATTTTCGTTATTTGAGCTCTAGCGCCTCTAGTTTCCGAGAAAATCGAGGTTAAGTTTTTCATACAAAATCAGGCCAAAAATGGGATTTTGCTAAGTTATATGAGGGATACCAGATTTTCGTTATTTAAGCTCTAGCGCTTCTAGTTTCCGAGAAAATCGAGTTTAAAGTTTTTCATACAAAATCAGGCCAAAAATGGGATTTTGCTAAGTTATATGAGTGATACCAGATTTTCGTTATTTAAGCTCTAGCGCTTCTAGTTTCCGAGAAAATCGAGTTTAAAGTTTTTCATACAAAATCAGTCCAATAATGGGATTTTGGTAAGTTATATGAGTGATACCAGATTTTCGTTATTTAACCTCTAGCGCTTCTAGTTTCCGAGAAAATCGAGTTTAAAGTTTTTCATACAAAATCAGTCCAAAAATGGGATTTTGCTTAGTTATATGAGTGATGCCAGATTTTCGTTATTTGAGCTCTAGCGCCTCTAGTTTCCGAGAAAATCGAGGTTAAGTTTTTCATACAAAATCAGGCCAAAAATGGGATTTTGCTAAGTTATATGAGGGATACCAGATTTTCGTTATTTAAGCTCTAGCGCTTCTAGTTTCCGAGAAAATCGAGTTTAAAGTTTTTCATACAAAATCAGTCCAAAAATGGGATTTTGCTTAGTTATATGAGTGATGCCAGATTTTCGTTATTTGAGCTCTAGCGCTTCTAGTTTCCGAGAAAATCGAGTTTAAAGTTTTTCATACAAAATCAGTCCAAAAATGGGATTTTGCTTAGTTATATGAGTGATGCCAGATTTTCGTTATTTGAGCTCTAGCGCTTCTAGTTTCCGAGAAAATCGAGCTTAAAGTTTTTCATACAAAATCAGTCCAAAAATGGGATTTTGCTTAGTTATATGAGTGATGCCAGATTTTCGTTATTTGAGCTCTAGCGCTTCTAGTTTCCGAGAAAATCGAGTTTAAAGTTTTTCATACAAAATCAGTCCAAAAATGGGATTTTGCTTAGTTATATGAGTGATGCCAGATTTTCGTTATTTGAGCTCTAGCGCCTCTAGTTTCCGAGAAAATCGAGGTTAAGTTTTTCATACAAAATCAGGCCAAAAATGGGATTTTGCTAAGTTATATGAGTGATACCAGATTTTCGTTATTTAACCTCTAGCGCTTCTAGTTTCCGAGAAAATCGAGTTTAAAGTTTTTCATACAAAATCAGTCCAATAATGGGATTTTGCTAAGTTATATGAGTGATACCAGATTTTCGTTATTTAACCTCTAGCGCTTCTAGTTTCCGAGAAAATCGAGTTTAAAGTTTTTCATACAAAATCAGTCCAAAAATGGGATTTTGCTTAGTTATATGAGTGATGCCAGATTTTCGTTATTTGAGCTCTAGCGCTTCTAGTTTCCGAAAAAATCGAGTTTAAAGTTTTTCATACAAAATCAGTCCAAAAATGGGATTTTGCTTAGTTATATGAGTGATGCCAGATTTTCGTTATTTGAGCTCTAGCGCCTCTAGTTTCCGAGAAAATCGAGTTTAAAGTTTTTCATACAAAATCAGTCCAAAAATGGGATTTTGCTAAGTTATATGAGTGATACCAGATTTTCGTTATTTAAGCTCTAGCGCTTCTAGTTTCCGAGAAAATCGAGTTTAAAGTTTTTCATACAAAATCAGTCCAAAAATGGGATTTTGCTAAGTTATATGAGTGATACCAGATTTTCGTTATTTAAGCTCTAGCGCTTCCTGTTTCCGAAAAAATCGAGTTTAAAGTTTTTCATACAAAATCAGGCCAAAAATGGGATTTTGCTAAGTTATATGAGTGATACCAGATTTTCGTTATTTAAGCTCTAGCGCTTCTAGTTTCCGAGAAAATCGAGTTTAAAGTTTTTCATTCAAAATCAGGCCAAAAATGGGATTTTGCTAAGTTATATGAGTGATACCAGATTTTCGTTATTTAAGCTCTAGCGCTTCTAGTTTCCGAGAAAATAGAGTTTAAAGTTTTTCATACAAAATCAGTCCAAAAATGGGATTATGCTAAGTTATATGAGTGAAACCAGATTTTCGTTAATTAGGCTCTAGCGCTTCTAGTTTCCGAGAAAATCGAGTTTAAAGTTTTTCATACAAAATCAGTCCAAAAATGGGATTTTGCTAAGTTATATGAGTGATACCAGATTTTCGTTATTTAAGCTCTAGCGCTTCTAGTTTCCGAGAAAATCGAGTTTAAAGTTTTTCATAAAAAATCAGTCCAAAAATGGGATTTTGCTAAGTTATATGAGTGATACCAGATTCTCGTTATTTAAGCTCTAGCGGTTCTAGTTTCCGAGAAAATCGAGGTTAAAGTTTTTCATACAAAATCAGGCCAAAAATGGGATTTTGCTAAGTTATATGAGTGATACCAGATTCTCGTTATTTAAGCTCTAGCGCTTCTAGTTTCCGAGAAAATCGAGTTTAAAGTTTTTCATACAAAATCAGGCCAAAAATGGGATTTTGCTAAGTTATATGAGTGATACCAGATTTTCGTTATTTAAGCTCTAGCGCTTCTAGTTTCCGAGAAAATCGAGTTTAAAGTTTTTCATACAAAATCAGTCCAAAAATTGGATTTTGCTAAGTTATATGGGTGATACCAGATTTTCGTTATTTAAGCTCTAGCGCTTCTAGTTTCCGAGAAAATCGAGTTTAAAGTTTTTCATACAAAATCAGGCCAAACATGGGATTTTGCTAAGTTACAAAGTGATGCCAGATTTTCGTTATTTAAGCTCTAGCGCTTCTAGTTTCCGAGAAAATCGAGTTTAAAGTTTTTCATACAAAATCAGGCCAAAAATGGGATTTTGCTAAGTTATATGAGTGATACCAGATTTTCGTTATTTAAGCTCTAGCGCTTCTAGTTTCCGAGAAAATCGAGTTTAAAGTTTTTCATACAAAATCAGTCCAAAAATGGGATTTTGCTAAGTTATATGAGTGATACCAGATTTTCGTTATTTAAGCTCTACCGCTTCTAGTTTCCGAGAAAATCGAGTTTAAAGTTTTTCATACAAAATCAGTCCAAAAATGGGATTTTGCTAAGTTATATGAGTGATACCAGATTTTCGTTATTTAAGCTCTAGCGGTTCTAGCTTCCGAGAAAATCGAGGTTAAAGTTTTTCATACAAAATCAGACCAAAAATGCGATTTTGCTAAGTTATATGAGTGATACCAGATTTTCGTTATTAAAGCTCTAGCGCTTCTAGTTTCCGAGAATATCGAGTTTAAAGTTTTTCATACAAAATCAGTCCAAAAATGGGATTTTGCTAAGTTATATGAGTGATACCAGATTTTCGTTATTTAAGCTCTAGCGCTTCTAGTTTCCGAGAAAATCGAGTTTAAAGTTTTTCATACAAAATCAGTCCAAAAATGGGATTTTGCTAAGTTATATGAGTGATACCAGATTTTCGTTATTTAAGCTCTACCGCTTCTAGTTTCCGAGAAAATCGAGGTTAAAGTTTTTCATACAAAATCAGTCCAAAAATGGGATTTTGCTAAGTTATATGAGTGATACCAGATTTTCGTTATTTAAGCTCTAGCGGTTCTAGCTTCCGAGAAAATCGAGGTTAAAGTTTTTCATACAAAATCAGACCAAAAATGCGATTTTGCTAAGTTATATGAGTGATACCAGATTTTCGTTATTAAAGCTCTAGCGCTTCTAGTTTCCGAGAAAATCGAGTTTAAAGTTTTTCATACAAAATCAGTCCAAAAATGGGATTTTGCTAAGTTATATGAGTGATACCAGATTTTCGTTATTTAAGCTCTTGCGCTTCTAGTTTCCGAGAAAATCGAGTTTAAAGTTTTTCATACAAAATCAGTCCAAAAATGGGATTTTGCTAAGTTATATGAGTGATACCATATTTTCGTTATTTAAGCTCTAGCGCTTCTAGTTTCCGAGAAAATCGAGTTTAAAGTTTTTCATACAAAATCAGTCCAAAAATGGGATTTTGCTAAGTTATATGAATGATACCAGATTTTCGTTATTTAAGCTCTAGCGCTTCTAGTTTCCGAGAAAATCGAGTTTAAAGTTTTTCATACAAAACCAGTCCAAAAATGGGATTTTGCTAAGTTATATGGGTGATACCAGATTTTCGTTATTTAAGCTCTAGCGCTTCTAGTTTCCGAGAAAATCGAGTTTAAAGTTTTTCATACAAAATCAGTCCAAAAATGGGATTTTGCTAAATTATATGAGTGATACCAGATTTTCGTTATTTAAGCTCTAACGCTTCTAGTTTCCGAGAAAATCGAGGTTAAAGTTTTTCATACAAAATCAGGCCAAAAATGGGATTTTGCTAAGTTATATGAGTGATACCAGATTTTCGTTATTTAAGCTCTAGCGGTTCTAGTTTCCGAGAAAATTGAGTTTAAAGTTTTTCATACAAAATCAGTCCAAAAATGGGATTTTGCTAAGTTATATGGGTGATACCAGATTTTCGTTATTTAAGCTCTAGCGCTTCTAGTTTCCGAGAAAATCGAGTTTAAAGTTTTTCATACAAAATCAGGCCAAAAATGGGATTTTGCTAAGTTATATGAGTTATACCAGATTTTCGTTATTTAAGCTCTAGCGCTTCTAGTTTCCGAGAAAATCGAGGTTAAAGTTTTTCATACAAAATCAGGCAAAAAATGGGATTTTGCTAAGTTATATGAGTGATACCAGATTTTCGTTATTTAAGCTCTAGCGGTTCTAGTTTCCGAGAAAATCGAGTTTAAAGTTTTTCATTCAAAATCAGGCCAAAAATGGGATTTTGCTAAGTTATATGAGTGATACCAGATTCTCGTTATTTAAGCTCTAGCGGTTCTAGTTTCCGAGAAAATCGAGGTTAAAGTTTTTCATACAAAATCAGGCCAAAAATGGGATTTTGCTAAGTTATATGAGTGATACCAGATTTTCGTTATTTAAGCTCTAGCGGTTCTAGTTTCCGAGAAAATCGAGTTTAAAGTTTTTCATTCAAAATCAGGCCAAAAATGGGATTTTGCTAAGTTATATGAGTGATACCAGATATTCGTTATTTAAGCTCTAGCGCTTCTAGTTTCCGAGAAAATCGAGTTTAAAGTTTTTCATTCAAAATCAGGCCAAAAATGGGATTTTGCTAAGTTATATGAGTGATACCAGATTCTCGTTATTTAAGCTCTAGCGGTTCTAGTTTCCGAGAAAATCGAGGTTAAAGTTTTTCATACAAAATCAGGCCAAAAATGGGATTTTGCTAAGTTATATGAATGATACCAGATTTTCGTTATTTAAGCTCTAGCGCTTCTAGTTTCCGAGAAAATCGAGTTTAAAGTTTTTCATACAAAACCAGTCCAAAAATGGGATTTTGCTAAGTTATATGGGTGATACCAGATTTTCGTTATTTAAGCTCTAGCGCTTCTTGTTTCCGAGAAAATCGAGTTTAAAGTTTTTCATACAAAATCAGGCCAAAAATGGGATTTTGCTAAGTTATATGAGTGATACCAGATTTTCGTTATTTAAGCTCTAGCGGTTCTAGTTTCCGAGAAAATCGAGTTTAAAGTTTTTCATACAAAATCAGTCCAAAAGTGGGATTTTGCTAAGTTATATGGGTGATACCAGATTTTCGTTATTTAAGCTCTAGCGCTTCTAGTTTCCGAGAAAATCGAGGTTAAAGTTTTTCATACAAAATCAGGCCAAAAATGGGATTTTGCTAAGTTATATGAGTGATACCAGATTTTCGTTATTTAAGCTCTAGCGCTTCTAGTTTCCGAGAAAATCGAGTTTAAAGTTTTTCATTCAAAATCAGGCCAAAAATGGGATTTTGCTAAGTTATATGAGTGATACCAGATTCTCGTTATTTAAGCTCTAGCGGTTCTAGTTTCCGAGAAAATCGAGGTTAAAGTTTTTCATACAAAATCAGTCCAAAAATGGGATTTTGCTAAGTTATATGAGTGATACCAGATTCTCGTTATTTAAGCTCTAGCGGTTCTAGTTTCCGAGAAAATCGAGTTTAAAGTTTTTCATACAAAATCAGTCCAAAAATGGGATTTTGCTAAGTTATATGGGTGATACCAGATTTTCGTTATTTAAGCTCTAGCGCTTCTAGTTTCCGAGAAAATCGAGTTTAAAGTTTTTCATACAAAATCAGTCCAAAAATGGGATTTTGCTAAGTTATATGAGTGATACCAGATTTTCGTTATTTAAGCTCTAGCGGTTCTAGTTTCCGAGAAAATCGAGTTTAAAGTTTTTCATTCAAAATCAGGCCAAAAATGGGATTTTGCTAAGTTATATGAGTGATACCAGATATTCGTTATTTAAGCTCTAGCGCTTCTAGTTTCCGAGAAAATCGAGTTTAAAGTTTTTCATTCAAAATCAGGCCAAAAATGGGATTTTGCTAAGTTATATGAGTGATACCAGATTCTCGTTATTTAAGCTCTAGCGGTTCTAGTTTCCGAGAAAATCGAGGTTAAAGTTTTTCATACAAAATCAGGCCAAAAATGGGATTTTGCTAAGTTATATGAATGATACCAGATTTTCGTTATTTAAGCTCTAGCGCTTCTAGTTTCCGAGAAAATCGAGTTTAAAGTTTTTCATACAAAACCAGTCCAAAAATGGGATTTTGCTAAGTTATATGGGTGATACCAGATTTTCGTTATTTAAGCTCTAGCGCTTCTAGTTTCCGAGAAAATCGAGTTTAAAGTTTTTCATACAAAATCAGTCCAAAAATGGGATTTTGCTAAGTTATATGAGTGATACCAGATTTTCGTTATTTAAGCTCTAGCGCTTCTAGTTTCCGAGAAAATCGAGTTTAAAGTTTTTCATTCAAAATCAGGCCAAAAATGGGATTTTGCTAAGTTATATGAGTGATACCAGATTCTCGTTATTTAAGCTCTAGCGGTTCTAGTTTCCGAGAAAATCGAGGTTAAAGTTTTTCATACAAAATCAGTCCAAAAATGGGATTTTGCTAAGTTATATGAGTGATACCAGATTCTCGTTATTTAAGCTCTAGCGGTTCTAGTTTCCGAGAAAATCGAGTTTAAAGTTTTTCATACAAAATCAGTCCAAAAATGGGATTTTGCTAAGTTATATGGGTGATACCAGATTTTCGTTATTTAAGCTCTAGCGCTTCTAGTTTCCGAGAAAATCGAGTTTAAAGTTTTTCATACAAAATCAGTCCAAAAATGGGATTTTGCTAAGTTATATGAGTGATACCAGATTCTCGTTATTTAAGCTCTAGCGGTTCTAGTTTCCGAGAAAATCGAGTTTAAAGTTTTTCATACAAAATCAGTCCAAAAATGGGATTTTGCTAAGTTATATGGGTGATACCAGATTTTCGTTATTTAAGCTCTAGCGCTTCTAGTTTCCGAGAAAATCGAGTTTAAAGTTTTTCATACAAAATCAGTCCAAAAATGGGATTTTGCTAAGTTATATGAGTGATACCAGATTTTCGTTATTTAAGCTCTACCGCTTCTAGTTTCCGAGAAAATCGAGGTTAAAGTTTTTCATACAAAATCAGTCCAAAAATGGGATTTTGCTAAGTTATATGAGTGATACCAGATTCTCGTTATTTAAGCTCTAGCGGTTCTAGTTTCCGAGAAAATCGAGGTTAAAGATTTTCATACAAAATCAGTCCAAAAATGGGATTTTGCTAAGTTATATGAGTGATACCAGATTCTCGTTATTTAAGCTCTAGCGGTTCTAGTTTCCGAGAAAATCGAGTTTAAAGTTTTTCATACAAAATCAGTCCAAAATGGGATTTTGCTAAGTTATATGGGTGATACCAGATTTTCGTTATTTAAGCTCTAGCGCTTCTAGTTTCCGAGAAAATCGAGTTTAAAGTTTTTCATACAAAATCAGTCCAAAAATGGGATTTTGCTAAGTTATATGGGTGATACCAGATTTTCGTTATTTAAGCTCTAGCGCTTCTAGTTTCCGAGAAAATCGAGTTTAAAGTTTTTCATTCAAAATCAGGCCAAAAATGGGATTTTGCTAAGTTATATGAGTGATACCAGATTCTCGTTATTTAAGCTCTAGCGGTTCTAGTTTCCGAGAAAATCGAGGTTAAAGTTTTTCATACAAAATCAGTCCAAAAATGGGATTTTGCTAAGTTATATGAGTGATACCAGATTCTCGTTATTTAAGCTCTAGCGGTTCTAGTTTCCGAGAAAATCGAGTTTAAAGTTTTTCATACAAAATCAGTCCAAAAATGGGATTTTGCTAAGTTATATGGGTGATACCAGATTTTCGTTATTTAAGCTCTAGCGCTTCTAGTTTCCGAGAAAATCGAGTTTAAAGTTTTTCATACAAAATCAGTCCAAAAATGGGATTTTGCTAAGTTATATGAGTGATACCAGATTTTCGTTATTTAAGCTCTAGCGCTTCTAGTTTCCGAGAAAATCGAGTTTAAAGTTTTTCATTCAAAATCAGGCCAAAAATGGGATTTTGCTAAGTTATATGAGTGATACCAGATTCTCGTTATTTAAGCTCTAGCGGTTCTAGTTTCCGAGAAAATCGAGGTTAAAGTTTTTCATACAAAATCAGTCCAAAAATGGGATTTTGCTAAGTTATATGAGTGATACCAGATTCTCGTTATTTAAGCTCTAGCGGTTCTAGTTTCCGAGAAAATCGAGTTTAAAGTTTTTCATACAAAATCAGTCCAAAAATGGGATTTTGCTAAGTTATATGGGTGATACCAGATTTTCGTTATTTAAGCTCTAGCGCTTCTAGTTTCCGAGAAAATCGAGGTTAAAGTTTTTCATACAAAATCAGTCCAAAAATGGGATTTTGCTAAGTTATATGAGTGATACCAGATTTTCGTTATTTAAGCTCTACCGCTTCTAGCTTCCGAGAAAATCGAGGTTAAAGTTTTTCATACAAAATCAGACAAAAAATGCGATTTTGCTAAGTTATATGAGTGATACCAGATTTTCGTTATTAAAGCTCTAGCGCTTCTAGTTTCCGAGAAAATCGAGTTTAAAGTTTTTCATACAAAATCAGACAAAAAATGCGATTTTGCTAAGTTATATGAGTGATACCAGATTCTCGTTATTTAAGCTCTAGCGGTTCTAGTTTCCGAGAAAATCGAGTTTAAAGTTTTTCATACAAAATCAGTCCAAAAATGGGATTTTGCTAAGTTATATGGGTGATACCAGATTTTCGTTATTTAAGCTCTAGCGCTTCTAGTTTCCGAGAAAATCGAGTTTAAAGTTTTTCATACAAAATCAGTCCAAAAATGGGATTTTGCTAAGTTATATGGGTGATACCAGATTTTCGTTATTTAAGCTCTAGCGCTTCTAGTTTCCGAGAAAATCGAGTTTAAAGTTTTTCATACAAAATCAGTCCAAAAATGGGATTTTGCTAAGTTATATGAGTGATACCAGATTTTCGTTATTTAAGCTCTACCGCTTCTAGCTTCCGAGAAAATCGAGGTTAAAGTTTTTCATACAAAATCAGACAAAAAATGCGATTTTGCTAAGTTATATGAGTGATACCAGATTTTCGTTATTAAAGCTCTAGCGCTTCTAGTTTCCGAGAAAATCGAGGTTAAAGTTTTTCATACAAAATCAGTCCAAAAATGGGATTTTGCTAAGTTATATGAGTGATACCAGATTTTCGTTATTTAAGCTCTAGCGCTTCTAGTTTCCGAGAAAATCGAGTTTAAAGTTTTTCATACAAAATCAGTCCAAAAATGGGATTTTGCTAAGTTATATGAGTGATACCAGATTTTCGTTATTTAAGCTCTAGCGCTTCTAGTTTCCGAGAAAATCGAGTTTAAAGTTTTTCATACAAATCCAGTCCAAAAATGGGATTTTGCTAAGTTATATGGGTGATACCAGATTTTCGTTATTTAAGCTCTAGCGCTTCTAGTTTCCGAGAAAATCGAGTTTAAAGTTTTTCATACAAAATCAGTCCAAAAATGGGATTTTGCTAAATTATATGAGTGATACCAGATTTTCGTTATTTAAGCTCTAACGCTTCTAGTTTCCGAGAAAATCGAGGTTAAACTTTTGCATACAAAATCAGGCCAAAAATGGGATTTTGCTAAGTTATATGAGTGATACCAGATTTTCGTTATTTAAGCTCTAGCGGTTCTAGTTTCCGAGAAAATCGAGTTTAAAGTTTTTCATACAAAATCAGTCCAAAAATGGGATTTTGCTAAGTTATATGAGTTATACCAGATTTTCGTTATTTAAGCTCTAGCGCTTCTTGTTTCCGAAAAAATCGAGTTTAATGTTTTTCATACAAAATCAGTCCAAAAATGGGATTTTGCTAAGTTATATGGGTGATACCAGATTTTCGTTACTTAAGCTCTAGCGCTTCTAGTTTCCGAGAAAATCGAGGTTAAAGTTTTTCATACAAAATCAGGCCAAAAATGGGATTTTGCTAAGTTATATGAGTTATACCAGATTCTCGTTATTTAAGCTCTAGCGGTTCTAGTTTCCGAGAAAATCGAGTTTAAAGTTTTTCATACAAAATCAGTCCAAAAATGGGATTTTGCTAAGTTATATGGGTGATACCAGATTTTCGTTATTTAAGCTCTAGCGCTTCTAGTTTCCGAGAAAATCGAGTTTAAAGTTTTTCATACAAAATCGGTCCAAAAATGGGATTTTGCTAAGTTATATGAGTGATACCAGATTTTCGTTATTTAAGCTCTAACGCTTCTAGTTTCCAAGAAAATCGAGGTTAAAGTTTTTCATACAAAATCAGGCCAAAAATGGGATTTTGCTAAGTTATATGAGTGATACCAGATTTTCGTTATTTAAGCTCTAACGATTATCGTGAAGATTATCTGCAAGCAACGAACATTTGTGTTGAAGAGCTAAATCGAAACTTAGTACTTTCATCATTATACTCTCCACCTAGATTTTCAATATCAGAAAGCCAATATTATAAATATTTTAAATCATTAGGACCCTGTTTCCTAGCCGCTGGCGATTACAACGCTAAACATACCTTCTGGGGGTCTCGGCTCATAACACCAAAGGGTCGTGTTTTGTACAATACAATGTCAAAAATGGATTTAAATGTGGTCGCGAGTGGTCAACCAACTTATTGGCCTACTGATCAGCAAAAAATTCCAGATGTCATCGATTTTGGCGTGGTTAAAAACATCCCCGCAGAAACGATTCATGTTGAAGCTTCTTTAGAATTATCTTCTGATCACACACCTACACTTCTAACTATAGCAAACCCTAATAGAATTGTATCTCCGTGTGGATACTTAGTGACGTCAGCAACACAAATAAATTGGTTAAAATATAAAAAATATCTCAGTACCCACTGCACTGAAAATATTCCGCTTAGAACACCGGAGAATGTGAATCTTTCTATTGTAAATTTTGACAATTATCTCAAACTAGCTGTTCAACATTCTAGCATAGCCCGCAAAAACATCAAAAAAAGTAAAATATATTCTACAGATGTCGAGCGTCTCTTGACTGAAAAAAGGAGAGCTCGAAGGGAGTGGCAATTACACAGATCCCCTCAACTTAAAAATTTACTAAAAGAGTGCACAAAAAGGCTAAGAATCTTACTGCAGTCTCAAAAAACGGCTTCTCTGGAAAAATATCTTAAGGAACTTGATGCAACTCCTCAATCTGACTACTCATTATGGCGTGCAGCTAGAAATCTAAAAAGACCAGTTATCACTAAACCGCCATTAAGAAACTTAAATGGAAGTTGGGCACGAAATGATATAGAAAAAGGAAATATTTTTGTTAATCATTTGAAAACCGTATTTACCCCTCATACATCTTTCGATACTGCGGTCGAGTTACCACCTGTTGTTGTTAGATCAGCTGTTCCACTAAGATTTGAGATAAGAGAAATCGAAAAGGCTATTCATGATTTAAACCCCAAGAAAGCCCCTGGTTTTGATAACATCAGTAACAAAATGCTTTTGGAACTACCCCGCATAGCAAAGAAAATTATTCTACTAATTTTTAATGCTATTTTACGCCTTGAATACTACCCTCAAGAGTGGAAAGTATCTTTAGTTACCATGATACCTAAACCAGGAAAGGATCCCACAAAAGTTGAGTCATATAGACCTATAAGCCTATTGTCTAATATATCAAAGCTATTTGAGAAACTACTAGTGTCAAAATTAACGCCGATTTTAAATGAAAACAGATGTATTCCCAATCATCAATTCGGTTTTAGAAGAAAACACAGCACAATTGAACAAACACATCGAATAGTAAATGTCATAAGAAAAGCCTTTGAAGAAAAAAAATATTGCTCAGCACTCTTCATCGATGTGTCTCAAGCTTTTGATAAAGTCTGGCATGAAGGTTTACTACTGAAATTGCAGCAAAACTTACCAGCAAATATACACAAGCTGTTAGAAAGCTACTTAGTCGGTCGTCAATTTATTATTAAAGAAGGCGAATTTTTAAGTTCTCCACAGCCAATTAACGCTGGAGTCCCACAAGGCAGCATCCTGGGCCCTCTATTATACTTAATTTATACTTCGGACTTGCCAACAAACAGCTACACCCATACCTCAACATTTGCGGACGACACAGCTTTTCTAAGCGTACACGCAAACTGTCAAGAAGCATCTCGTTATCTACAGGATCATATATTTGAACTAGAAAGGTGGTTAAAAAAATGGAGGATAAAGATCAATGAGCAAAAATGCGCACATATAACATTCACATTGCGTCGGGAAACATGCCCCCCTATTAAAATAAATAATCAAATAATATCCCAACTCTCGCATGTAAAATACCTCGGTATACATCTGGATCGGCGTTTAACGTGGAAATGGCATATAGAAGCGAAATTAACTCAAATGAAACTAAAAGCAATCCAAATTAATTGGCTTATTGGAAGAAATTCTGTTCTTAGTCTCGATTGCAAACTTCTACTCTACAACTCTATCTTAAAGCCAATTTGGTGCTACGGTATTCAGTTATGGGGCACTGCCTCGGCTTCTAACATCGAAAAAATTCAAAGGCGCCAAAATAAACTTCTTCGAATAATCACAGCCGCCCCCTGGTACGTCAAAAACTCAAATATCCACAAGGATCTCAATGTGCCATTAGTAAAAACTATGATAACGAAATATGCAGTAAAATATTTAAAAAGGCTGGAACTGCACCCAAATCCATTAGCTAGAAATATTTTAAATTATGGCGGCCACACTCGCTTAAGAAGAAGAGACACTGCAGCACTCACCCAATCAGATGAGCGATAAACACCTATATATGTAAACAGAAACCGTGATGACTAAATCTTTTGTGTTTGGCACTGGCAGGACATAAAGCAAATATTAGGATAAGATTTGATTAATTATTGTTAGTTCATATTTAATATATGAAGATTCAATAAATAAATAATGAAAAAAAAAAAAAAAAAAAAAAAAAAAAAAAAAAAGCTCTAACGCTTCTAGTTTCCGAGAAAATCGAGGTTAAAGTTTTTCATACAAAATCAGGCCAAAAATGGGATTTTGCTAAGTTATATGAGTGATACCAGATTTTCGTTATTTAAGCTCTAGCGGTTCTAGTTTCCGAGAAAATCGAGTTTAAAGTTTTTCATTCAAAATCAGGCCAAAAATGGGATTTTGCTAAGTTATATGAGTGATACCAGATTCTCGTTATTTAAGCTCTAACGCTTCTAGTTTCCGAGAAAATCGAGGTTAAAGTTTTTCATACAAAATCAGGCCAAAAATGGGATTTTGCTAGGTTATATGAGTGATACCAGATTTTCGTTATTTAAGCTCTAACGCTTCTAGTTTCCGAGAAAATCGAGGTTAAAGTTTTTCATACAAAATCAGTCCAAAAATGGGATTTGGCTAAGTTATATGGGTGATACCAGATTTTCGTTATTTAAGCTCTAGCGCTTCTAGTTTCCGAGAAAATCGAGGTTAAAGTTTTTCATACAAAATCAGGCCAAAAATGGGATTTTGCTAAGTTATATGAGTGATACCAGATTTTCGTTATTTAAGCTCTAGCGGTTCTAGTTTCCGAGAAAATCGAGTTTAAAGTTTTTCATTCAAAATCAGGCCAAAAATGGGATTTTGCTAAGTTATATGAGTGATACCAGATTTTCGTTATTTAAGCTCTAGCGGTTCTAGTTTCCGAGAAAATCGAGTTTAAAGTTTTTCATACAAAATCAGTCCAAAATTGGATTTTGCTAAGTTATATGGGTGATACCAGATTTTCGTTATTTAAGCTCTAGCGCTTCTAGTTTCCGAGAAAATCGAGTTTAAAGTTTTTCATACAAAATCAGTCCAAAAATGGGATTTTGCTAAGTTATATGAGTGATACCAGATTTTCTTTATTTAAGCTCTAACGCTTCTAGTTTCCGAGAAAATCGAGGTTAAAGTTTTTCATACAAAATCAGGCCAAAAATGGGATTTTGCTAGGTTATATGAGTGATACCAGATTTTCGTTATTTAAGCTCTAACGCTTCTAGTTTCCGAGAAAATCGAGGTTAAAGTTTTTCATACAAAATCAGTCCAAAAATGGGATTTTGCTAAGTTATAAAGTGATGCCAGATTTTCGCTATTTAAGCTCTAGCGCTTCTAGTTTCCGAGAAAATCGAGTTTAAAGTTTTTCATACAAAATCAGTTCAAAAATGGGATTTTGCTAAGTTATAAAGTGATGCCAGATTTTCGCTATTTAAGGTCTAGCGCTTCTAGTTTCCGAGAAAATCGAGTTTAAAGTTTTTCATACAAAATCAGTCCAAAAATGGGATTTTGCTAAGTTATATGAGTGATGCCAGATTTTCGTTATTTAAGCTCTAGCGCTTCTAGTTTCCGAGAAAATCGAGTTTAAAGTTTTTCATACAAAATCAGTCCAAAAATGGGATTTTGCTAAGTTATATGAGTGATGCCAGATTTTCGTTATTTAAGCTCTAGCGCTTCTAGTTTCCGAGAAAATCGAGTTTAAAGTTTTTCATACAAAATCAGTCCAAAAATGGGATTTTGCTAAGTTATATGAGTGATACCAGATTTTCGTTATTTAAGCTCTAGCGCTTCTAGTTTCCGAGAAAATCGAGTTTAAAGTTTTTCATACAAAATCAGTCCAAAAATTGGATTTTGCTAAGTTATATGGGTGATACCAGATTTTCGTTATTTAAGCTCTAGCGCTTCTAGTTTCCGAGAAAATCGAGTTTAAAGTTTTTCATACAAAATCAGTCCAAAAATGGGATTTTGCTAAGTTATATGAGTGATACCAGATTTTCGTTATTTAAGCTCTAACGCTTCTAGTTTCCGAGAAAATCGAGGTTAAAGTTTTTCATACAAAATCAGGCCAAAAATGGGATTTTGCTAGGTTATATGAGTGATACCAAATTTTCGTTATTTAAGCTCTAACGCTTCTAGTTTCCGAGAAAATCGAGGTTAAAGTTTTTCATACAAAATCAGTCCAAAAATGGGATTTTGCTAAGTTATAAAGTGATGCCAGATTTTCGCTATTTAAGCTCTAGCGCTTCTAGTTTCCGAGAAAATCGAGTTTAAAGTTTTTCATACAAAATCAGTCCAAAAATGGGATTTTGCTAAGTTATAAAGTGATGCCAGATTTTCGCTATTTAAGGTCTAGCGCTTCTAGTTTCCGAGAAAATCGAGTTTAAAGTTTTTCATACAAAATCAGTCCAAAAATGGGATTTTGCTAAGTTATATGAGTGATGCCAGATTTTCGTTATTTAAGCTCTAGCGCTTCTAGTTTCCGAGAAAATCGAGTTTAAAGTTTTTCATACAAAATCAGTCCAAAAATGGGATTTTGCTAAGTTATATGAGTGATGCCAGATTTTCGTTATTTAAGCTCTAGCGCTTCTAGTTTCCGAGAAAATCGAGTTTAAAGTTTTTCATACAAAATCAGTCCAAAAATGGGATTTTGCTAAGTTATATGAGTGATACCAGATTTTCGTTATTTAAGCTCTAGCGCTTCTAGTTTCCGAGAAAATCGAGTTTAAAGTTTTTCATACAAAATCAGTCCAAAAATTGGATTTTGCTAAGTTATATGGGTGATACCAGATTTTCGTTATTTAAGCTCTAGCGCTTCTAGTTTCCGAGAAAATCGAGTTTAAAGTTTTTCATACAAAATCAGTCCAAAAATGGGATTTTGCTAAGTTATATGAGTGATACCAGATTTTCGTTATTTAAGCTCTAGCGCTTCTTGTTTCCGAAAAAATCGAGTTTAATGTTTTTCATACAAAATCAGTCCAAAAATGGGATTTTGCTAAGTTATATGGGTGATACCAGATTTTCGTTACTTAAGCTCTAGCGCTTCTAGTTTCCGAGAAAATCGAGGTTAAAGTTTTTCATACAAAATCAGGCCAAAAATGGGATTTTGCTAAGTTATATGAGTTATACCAGATTCTCGTTATTTAAGCTCTAGCGGTTCTAGTTTCCGAGAAAATCGAGGTTAAAGTTTTTCATACAAAATCAGGCCAAAAATGGGATTTTGCTAGGTTATATGAGTGATACCAGATTTTCGTTATTTAAGCTCTAACGCTTCTAGTTTCCGAGAAAATCGAGGTTAAAGTTTTTCATACAAAATCAGTCCAAAAATGGGATTTGGCTAAGTTATATGGGTGATACCAGATTTTCGTTATTTAAGCTCTAGCGCTTCTAGTTTCCGAGAAAATCGAGGTTAAAGTTTTTCATACAAAATCAGGCCAAAAATGGGATTTTGCTAAGTTATATGAGTGATACCAGATTTTCGTTATTTAAGCTCTAGCGGTTCTAGTTTCCGAGAAAATCGAGTTTAAAGTTTTTCATTCAAAATCAGGCCAAAAATGGGATTTTGCTAAGTTATATGAGTGATACCAGATTTTCGTTATTTAAGCTCTAGCGGTTCTAGTTTCCGAGAAAATCGAGTTTAAAGTTTTTCATACAAAATCAGTCCAAAATTGGATTTTGCTAAGTTATATGGGTGATACCAGATTTTCGTTATTTAAGCTCTAGCGCTTCTAGTTTCCGAGAAAATCGAGTTTAAAGTTTTTCATACAAAATCAGTCCAAAATTGGGATTTTGCTAAGTTATATGAGTGATACCAGATTTTCGTTATTTAAGCTCTAACGCTTCTAGTTTCCGAGAAAATCGAGGTTAAAGTTTTTCATACAAAATCAGGCCAAAAATGGGATTTTGCTAGGTTATATGAGTGATACCAGATTTTCGTTATTTAAGCTCTAACGCTTCTAGTTTCCGAGAAAATCGAGGTTAAAGTTTTTCATACAAAATCAGGCCAAAAATGGGATTTTGCTAGGTTATATGAGTGATACCAGATTTTCGTTATTTAAGCTCTAACGCTTCTAGTTTCCGAGAAAATCGAGGTTAAAGTTTTTCATACAAAATCAGGCCAAAAATGGGATTTTGCTAAGTTATATGGGTGATACCAGATTTTCGTTATTTAAGCTCTAGCGCTTCTAGTTTCCGAGAAAATCGAGTTTAAAGTTTTTCATACAAAATCAGTCCAAAAATGGGATTTTGCTAGGTTATAAAGTGATGCCAGATTTTCGCTATTTAAGCTCTAGCGCTTCTAGTTTCCGAGAAAATCGAGTTTAAAGTTTTTCATACAAAATCAGTCCAAAAATGGGATTTTGCTAAGTTATAAAGTGATGCCAGATTTTCGCTATTTAAGCTCTAGCGCTTCTAGTTTCCGTGAAAATCGAGTTTAAAGTTTTTCATACAAAATCAGTCCAAAAATGGGATTTTTCTAAGTTATAAAGTGATGCCAGATTTTCGCTATTTAAGGTCTAGCGCTTCTAGTTTCCGAGAAAATCGAGTTTAAAGTTTTTCATACAAAATCAGTCCAAAAATGGGATTTTGCTAAGTTATATGAGTGATGCCAGATTTTCGTTATTTAAGCTCTAGCGCTTCTAGTTTCCGAGAAAATCGAGTTTAAAGTTTTTCATACAAAATCAGTCCAAAAATGGGATTTTGCTAAGTTATATGAGTGATGCCAGATTTTCGTTATTTAAGCTCTAGCGCTTCTAGTTTCCGAGAAAATCGAGTTTAAAGTTTTTCATACAAAATCAGTCCAAAAATTGGATTTTGCTAAGTTATATGGGTGATACCAGATTTTCGTTATTTAAGCTCTAGCGCTTCTAGTTTCCGAGAAAATCGAGTTTAAAGTTTTTCATACAAAATCAGTCCAAAAATGGGATTTTGCTAAGTTATATGAGTGATACCAGATTTTCGTTATTTAAGCTCTAGCGCTTCTTGTTTCCGAAAAAATCGAGTTTAATGTTTTTCATACAAAATCAGTCCAAAAATGGGATTTTGCTAAGTTATATGGGTGATACCAGATTTTCGTTACTTAAGCTCTAGCGCTTCTAGTTTCCGAGAAAATCGAGGTTAAAGTTTTTCATACAAAATCAGGCCAAAAATGGGATTTTGCTAAGTTATATGAGTTATACCAGATTCTCGTTATTTAAGCTCTAGCGGTTCTAGTTTCCGAGAAAATCGAGGTTAAAGTTTTTCATACAAAATCAGGCCAAAAATGGGATTTTGCTAGGTTATATGAGTGATACCAGATTTTCGTTATTTAAGCTCTAACGCTTCTAGTTTCCGAGAAAATCGAGGTTAAAGTTTTTCATACAAAATCAGTCCAAAAATGGGATTTGGCTAAGTTATATGGGTGATACCAGATTTTCGTTATTTAAGCTCTAGCGCTTCTAGTTTCCGAGAAAATCGAGGTTAAAGTTTTTCATACAAAATCAGGCCAAAAATGGGATTTTGCTAAGTTATATGAGTGATACCAGATTTTCGTTATTTAAGCTCTAGCGGTTCTAGTTTCCGAGAAAATCGAGTTTAAAGTTTTTCATTCAAAATCAGGCCAAAATGGGATTTTGCTAAGTTATATGAGTGATACCAGATTTTCGTTATTTAAGCTCTAGCGGTTCTAGTTTCCGAGAAAATCGAGTTTAAAGTTTTTCATACAAAATCAGTCCAAAATTGGATTTTGCTAAGTTATATGGGTGATACCAGATTTTCGTTATTTAAGCTCTAGCGCTTCTAGTTTCCGAGAAAATCGAGTTTAAAGTTTTTCATACAAAATCAGTCCAAAAATGGGATTTTGCTAAGTTATATGAGTGATACCAGATTTTCGTTATTTAAGCTCTAACGCTTCTAGTTTCCGAGAAAATCGAGGTTAAAGTTTTTCATACAAAATCAGGCCAAAAATGGGATTTTGCTAGGTTATATGAGTGATACCAGATTTTCGTTATTTAAGCTCTAACGCTTCTAGTTTCCGAGAAAATCGAGGTTAAAGTTTTTCATACAAAATCAGGCCAAAAATGGGATTTTGCTAGGTTATATGAGTGATACCAGATTTTCGTTATTTAAGCTCTAACGCTTCTAGTTTCCGAGAAAATCGAGGTTAAAGTTTTTCATACAAAATCAGGCCAAAAATGGGATTTTGCTAAGTTATATGGGTGATACCAGATTTTCGTTATTTAAGCTCTAGCGCTTCTAGCTTCCGAGAAAATCGAGTTTAAAGTTTTTCATACAAAATCAGTCCAAAAATGGGATTTTGCTAAGTTATAAAGTGATGCCAGATTTTCGCTATTTAAGCTCTAGCGCTTCTAGTTTCCGAGAAAATCGAGTTTAAAGTTTTTCATACAAAATCAGTCCAAAAATGGGATTTTGCTAAGTTATAAAGTGATGCCAGATTTTCGCTATTTAAGGTCTAGCGCTTCTAGTTTCCGAGAAAATCGAGTTTAAAGTTTTTCATACAAAATCAGTCCAAAAATGGGATTTTGCTAAGTTATATGAGTGATGCCAGATTTTCGTTATTTAAGCTCTAGCGCTTCTAGTTTCCGAGAAAATCGAGTTTAAAGTTTTTCATACAAAATCAGTCCAAAAATGGGATTTTGCTAAGTTATATGAGTGATGCCAGATTTTCGTTATTTAAGCTCTAGCGCTTCTCGTTTCCGAGAAAATCGAGTTTAAAGTTTTTCATACAAAATCAGTCCAAAAATGGGACTTTGCTAAGTTATATGAGTGATACCAGATTTTCGTTATTTAAGCTCTAGCGGTTATAGTTTCCGAGAAAATCGAGTTTAAAGTTTTTCATACAAAATCAGTCCAAAAATTGGATTTTGCTAAGTTATATGGGTGATACCAGATTTTCGTTATTTAAGCTCTAGCGCTTCTAGTTTCCGAGAAAATCGAGTTTAAAGTTTTTCATACAAAATCAGTCCAAAAATGGGATTTTGCTAAGTTATATGAGTGATACCAGATTTTCGTTATTTAAGCTCTAGCGCTTCTTGTTTCCGAAAAAATCGAGTTTAATGTTTTTCATACAAAATCAGTCCAAAAATGGGATTTTGCTAAGTTATATGGGTGATACCAGATTTTCGTTACTTAAGCTCTAGCGCTTCTAGTTTCCGAGAAAATCGAGGTTAAAGTTTTTCATACAAAATCAGGCCAAAAATGGGATTTTGCTAAGTTATATGAGTTATACCAGATTCTCGTTATTTAAGCTCTAGCGGTTCTAGTTTCCGAGAAAATCGAGTTTAAAGTTTTTCATACAAAATCAGTCCAAAAATGGGATTTTGCTAAGTTATATGGGTGATACCAGATTTTCGTTATTTAAGCTCTAGCGCTTCTAGTTTCCGAGAAAATCGAGTTTAAAGTTTTTCATACAAAATCAGTCCAAAAATGGGATTTTGCTAGGTTATAAAGTGATGCCAGATTTTCGCTATTTAAGCTCTAGCGCTTCTAGTTTCCGAGAAAATCGAGTTTAAAGTTTTTCATACAAAATCAGTCCAAAAATGGGATTTTGCTAAGTTATAAAGTGATGCCAGATTTTCGCTATTTAAGCTCTAGCGCTTCTAGTTTCCGTGAAAATCGAGTTTAAAGTTTTTCATACAAAATCAGTCCAAAAATGGGATTTTTCTAAGTTATAAAGTGATGCCAGATTTTCGCTATTTAAGGTCTAGCGCTTCTAGTTTCCGAGAAAATCGAGTTTAAAGTTTTTCATACAAAATCAGTCCAAAAATGGGATTTTGCTAAGTTATATGAGTGATGCCAGATTTTCGTTATTTAAGCTCTAGCGCTTCTAGTTTCCGAGAAAATCGAGTTTAAAGTTTTTCATACAAAATCAGTCCAAAAATGGGATTTTGCTAAGTTATATGAGTGATGCCAGATTTTCGTTATTTAAGCTCTAGCGCTTCTAGTTTCCGAGAAAATCGAGTTTAAAGTTTTTCATACAAAATCAGTCCAAAAATTGGATTTTGCTAAGTTATATGGGTGATACCAGATTTTCGTTATTTAAGCTCTAGCGCTTCTAGTTTCCGAGAAAATCGAGTTTAAAGTTTTTCATACAAAATCAGTCCAAAAATGGGATTTTGCTAAGTTATATGAGTGATACCAGATTTTCGTTATTTAAGCTCTAGCGCTTCTTGTTTCCGAAAAAATCGAGTTTAATGTTTTTCATACAAAATCAGTCCAAAAATGGGATTTTGCTAAGTTATATGGGTGATACCAGATTTTCGTTACTTAAGCTCTAGCGCTTCTAGTTTCCGAGAAAATCGAGGTTAAAGTTTTTCATACAAAATCAGGCCAAAAATGGGATTTTGCTAAGTTATATGAGTTATACCAGATTCTCGTTATTTAAGCTCTAGCGGTTCTAGTTTCCGAGAAAATCGAGGTTAAAGTTTTTCATACAAAATCAGGCCAAAAATGGGATTTTGCTAGGTTATATGAGTGATACCAGATTTTCGTTATTTAAGCTCTAACGCTTCTAGTTTCCGAGAAAATCGAGGTTAAAGTTTTTCATACAAAATCAGTCCAAAAATGGGATTTGGCTAAGTTATATGGGTGATACCAGATTTTCGTTATTTAAGCTCTAGCGCTTCTAGTTTCCGAGAAAATCGAGGTTAAAGTTTTTCATACAAAATCAGGCCAAAAATGGGATTTTGCTAAGTTATATGAGTGATACCAGATTTTCGTTATTTAAGCTCTAGCGGTTCTAGTTTCCGAGAAAATCGAGTTTAAAGTTTTTCATTCAAAATCAGGCCAAAATGGGATTTTGCTAAGTTATATGAGTGATAGAAAATCGAGTTTAAAGTTTTTCATACAAAATCAGTCCAAAATTGGATTTTGCTAAGTTATATGGGTGATACCAGATTTTCGTTATTTAAGCTCTAGCGCTTCTAGTTTCCGAGAAAATCGAGTTTAAAGTTTTTCATACAAAATCAGTCCAAAAATGGGATTTTGCTAAGTTATATGAGTGGTACCAGATTTTCGTTATTTAAGCTCTAACGCTTCTAGTTTCCGAGAAAATCGAGGTTAAAGTTTTTCATACAAAATCAGGCCAAAAATGGGATTTTGCTAGGTTATATGAGTGATACCAGATTTTCGTTATTTAAGCTCTAACGCTTCTAGTTTCCGAGAAAATCGAGGTTAAAGTTTTTCATACAAAATCAGGCCAAAAATGGGATTTTGCTAGGTTATATGAGTGATACCAGATTTTCGTTATTTAAGCTCTAACGCTTCTAGTTTCCGAGAAAATCGAGGTTAAAGTTTTTCATACAAAATCAGGCCAAAAATGGGATTTTGCTAAGTTATATGGGTGATACCAGATTTTCGTTATTTAAGCTCTAGCGCTTCTAGCTTCCGAGAAAATCGAGTTTAAAGTTTTTCATACAAAATCAGTCCAAAAATGGGATTTTGCTAAGTTATAAAGTGATGCCAGATTTTCGCTATTTAAGCTCTAGCGCTTCTAGTTTCCGAGAAAATCGAGTTTAAAGTTTTTCATACAAAATCAGTCCAAAAATGGGATTTTGCTAAGTTATAAAGTGATGCCAGATTTTCGCTATTTAAGGTCTAGCGCTTCTAGTTTCCGAGAAAATCGAGTTTAAAGTTTTTCATACAAAATCAGTCCAAAAATGGGATTTTGCTAAGTTATATGAGTGATGCCAGATTTTCGTTATTTAAGCTCTAGCGCTTCTAGTTTCCGAGAAAATCGAGTTTAAAGTTTTTCATACAAAATCAGTCCAAAAATGGGATTTTGCTAAGTTATATGAGTGATGCCAGATTTTCGTTATTTAAGCTCTAGCGCTTCTCGTTTCCGAGAAAATCGAGTTTAAAGTTTTTCATACAAAATCAGTCCAAAAATGGGATTTTGCTAAGTTATATGAGTGATACCAGATTTTCGTTATTTAAGCTCTAGCGGTTATAGTTTCCGAGAAAATCGAGTTTAAAGTTTTTCATACAAAATCAGTCCAAAAATTGGATTTTGCTAAGTTATATGGGTGATACCAGATTTTCGTTATTTAAGCTCTAGCGCTTCTAGTTTCCGAGAAAATCGAGTTTAAAGTTTTTCATACAAAATCAGTCCAAAAATGGGATTTTGCTAAGTTATATGAGTGATACCAGATTTTCGTTATTTAAGCTCTAGCGCTTCTTGTTTCCGAAAAAATCGAGTTTAATGTTTTTCATACAAAATCAGTCCAAAAATGGGATTTTGCTAAGTTATATGGGTGATACCAGATTTTCGTTACTTAAGCTCTAGCGCTTCTAGTTTCCGAGAAAATCGAGGTTAAAGTTTTTCATACAAAATCAGGCCAAAAATGGGATTTTGCTAAGTTATATGAGTTATACCAGATTCTCGTTATTTAAGCTCTAGCGCTTCTAGTTTCCGAGAAAATCGAGTTTAAAGTTTTTCATACAAAATCAGTCCAAAAATGGGATTTTGCTAAGTTATATGGGTGATACCAGATTTTCGTTATTTAAGCTCTAGCGCTTCTAGTTTCCGAGAAAATCGAGTTTAAAGTTTTTCATACAAAATCGGTCCAAAAATGGGATTTTGCTAAGTTATATGAGTGATACCAGATTTTCGTTATTTAAGCTCTAACGCTTCTAGTTTCCGAGAAAATCGAGGTTAAAGTTTTTCATACAAAATCAGGCCAAAAATGGGATTTTGCTAGGTTATATGAGTGATACCAGATTTTCGTTATTTAAGCTCTAACGCTTCTAGTTTCCGAGAAAATCGAGGTTAAAGTTTTTCATACAAAATCAGGCCAAAAATGGGATTTTGCTAAGTTATATGAGTGATACCAGATTTTCGTTATTTAAGCTCTAGCGGTTCTAGTTTCCGAGAAAATCGAGTTTAAAGTTTTTCATTCAAAATCAGGCCAAAAATGGGATTTTGCTAAGTTATATGATTGATACCAGATTCTCGTTATTTAAGCTCTAACGCTTCTAGTTTCCGAGAAAATCGAGGTTAAAGTTTTTCATACAAAATCAGGCCAAAAATGGGATTTTGCTAGGTTATATGAGTGATACCAGATTTTCGTTATTTAAGCTCTAACGCTTCTAGTTTCCGAGAAAATCGAGTTTAAAGTTTTTCATACAAAATCAGTCCAAAATTGGATTTTGCTAAGTTATATGGGTGATACCAGATTTTCGTTATTTAAGCTCTAGCGCTTCTAGTTTCCGAGAAAATCGAGTTTAAAGTTTTTCATACAAAATCGGTCCAAAAATGGGATTTTGCTAAGTTATATGAGTGATACCAGATTTTCGTTATTTAAGCTCTAACGCTTCTAGTTTCCGAGAAAATCGAGGTTAAAGTTTTTCATACAAAATCAGGCCAAAAATGGGATTTTGCTAGGTTATATGAGTGATACCAGATTTTCGTTATTTAAGCTCTAACGCTTCTAGTTTCCGAGAAAATCGAGGTTAAAGTTTTTCATACAAAATCAGGCCAAAAATGGGATTTTGCTAGGTTATATGAGTGATACCAGATTTTCGTTATTTAAGCTCTAACGCTTCTAGTTTCCGAGAAAATCGAGGTTAAAGTTTTTCATACAAAATCAGGCCATAAATGGGATTTTGCTAAGTTATATGGGTGATACCAGATTTTCGTTATTTAAGCTCTAGCGCTTCTAGTTTCCGAGAAAATCGAGTTTAAAGTTTTTCATACAAAATCAGTCCAAAAATGGGATTTTGCTAAGTTATAAAGTGATGCCAGATTTTCGCTATTTAAGCTCTAGCGCTTCTAGTTTCCGAGAAAATCGAGTTTAAAGTTTTTCATACAAAATCAGTCCAAAAATGGGATTTTGCTAAGTTATAAAGTGATGCCAGATTTTCGCTATTTAAGGTCTAGCGCTTCTAGTTTCCGACAAAATCGAGTTTAAAGTTTTTCATACAAAATCAGTCCAAAAATGGGATTTTGCTAAGTTATATGAGTGATGCCAGATTTTCGTTATTTAAGCTCTAGCGCTTCTAGTTTCCGAGAAAATCGAGTTTAAAGTTTTTCATACAAAATCAGTCCAAAAATGGGATTTTGCTAAGTTATATGAGTGATGCCAGATTTTCGTTATTTAAGCTCTAGCGCTTCTAGTTTCCGAGAAAATCGAGTTTAAAGTTTTTCATACAAAATCAGTCCAAAAATGGGATTTTGCTAAGTTATATGAGTGATACCAGATTTTCGTTATTTAAGCTCTAGCGGTTATAGTTTCCGAGAAAATTGAGTTTAAAGTTTTTCATACAAAATCAGTCCAAAAATTGGATTTTGCTAAGTTATATGGGTGATACCAGATTTTCGTTATTTAAGCTCTAGCGCTTCTAGTTTCCGAGAAAATCGAGTTTAAAGTTTTTCATACAAAATCAGTCCAAAAATGGGATTTTGCTAAGTTATATGAGTGATACCAGATTTTCGTTATTTAAGCTCTAGCGCTTCTAGTTTCCGAGAAAATCGAGTTTAAAGTTTTTCATACAAAATCAGTCCAAAAATGGGATTTTGCTAAGTTATATGAGTGATACCAGATTTTCGTTATTTAAGCTCTAGCGCTTCTTGTTTCCGAAAAAATCGAGTTTAAAGTTTTTCATACAAAATCAGTCCAAAAATGGGATTTTGCTAAGTTATATGGGTGATACCAGATTTTCGTTATTTAAGCTCTAGCGCTTCTAGTTTCCGAGAAAATCGAGTTTAAAGTTTTTCATACAAAATCAGTCCAAAAATGGGATTTTGCTAAATTATATGAGTGATACCAGATTTTCGTTATTTAAGCTCTAACGCTTCTAGTTTCCGAGAAAATCGAGGTTAAAGTTTTTCATACAAAATCAGGCCAAAAATGGGATTTTGCTAAGTTATATGAGTGATACCAGATTTTCGTTATTTAAGCTCTAGCGGTTCTAGTTTCCGAGAAAATCGAGTTTAAAGTTTTTCATACAAAATCAGTCCAAAAATGGGATTTTGCTAAGTTATAAAGTGATGCCAGATTTTCGCTATTTAAGGTCTAGCGCTTCTAGTTTCCGACAAAATCGAGTTTAAAGTTTTTCATACAAAATCAGTCCAAAAATGGGATTTTGCTAAGTTATATGAGTGATGCCAGATTTTCGTTATTTAAGCTCTAGCGCTTCTAGTTTCCGAGAAAATCGAGTTTAAAGTTTTTCATACAAAATCAGTCCAAAAATGGGATTTTGCTAAGTTATATGAGTGATGCCAGATTTTCGTTATTTAAGCTCTAGCGCTTCTAGTTTCCGAGAAAATCGAGTTTAAAGTTTTTCATACAAAATCAGTCCAAAAATGGGATTTTGCTAAGTTATATGAGTGATACCAGATTTTCGTTATTTAAGCTCTAGCGGTTATAGTTTCCGAGAAAATCGAGTTTAAAGTTTTTCATACAAAATCAGTCCAAAAATTGGATTTTGCTAAGTTATATGGGTGATACCAGATTTTCGTTATTTAAGCTCTAGCGCTTCTAGTTTCCGAGAAAATCGAGTTTAAAGTTTTTCATACAAAATCAGTCCAAAAATGGGATTTTGCTAAGTTATATGAGTGATACCAGATTTTCGTTATTTAAGCTCTAGCGCTTCTAGTTTCCGAGAAAATCGAGTTTAAAGTTTTTCATACAAAATCAGTCCAAAAATGGGATTTTGCTAAGTTATATGAGTGATACCAGATTTTCGTTATTTAAGCTCTAGCGCTTCTAGTTTCCGAGAAAATCGAGTTTAAAGTTTTTCATACAAAATCAGTCCAAAAATGGGATTTTGCTAAGTTATATGAGTGATACCAGATTTTCGTTATTTAAGCTCTAGCGCTTCTTGTTTCCGAAAAAATCGAGTTTAAAGTTTTTCATACAAAATCAGTCCAAAAATGGGATTTTGCTAAGTTATATGGGTGATACCAGATTTTCGTTATTTAAGCTCTAGCGCTTCTAGTTTCCGAGAAAATCGAGTTTAAAGTTTTTCATACAAAATCAGTCCAAAAATGGGATTTTGCTAAATTATATGAGTGATACCAGATTTTCGTTATTTAAGCTCTAACGCTTCTAGTTTCCGAGAAAATCGAGGTTAAAGTTTTTCATACAAAATCAGGCCAAAAATGGGATTTTGCTAAGTTATATGAGTGATACCAGATTTTCGTTATTTAAGCTCTAGCGGTTCTAGTTTCCGAGAAAATCGAGTTTAAAGTTTTTCATACAAAATCAGTCCAAAAATGGGATTTTGCTAAGTTATATGAGTGATACCAGATTTTCGTTATTTAAGCTCTAGCGGTTCTAGTTTCCGAGAAAATCGAGTTTAAAGTTTTTCATTCATTATTATTATTATTATTAATATTTATTTAATGCAAATTTAATTTACAGAAAATGTATAAAGAGAAAAGGACTGGCTGCCAAGGCCTTCGCCTTTAATAAATTGAGATTTTAAGTATTTACATAGATAATTGGTTACAAAAGAAATATATAATAAAAAGTATAAAATGGTTTATAATTTTTTTACTATGTCTTGAGGTAGATGTTTTTTTAGGTGATTATAATCAAAGTTCTGTATGGATTCCGTTAAAGATGTTATTTGGTTGTTTTTGTTGAAGCAGGATAAGAGGTGATCCATAGTTAAGATGTTGCAGTTTTTCATTCAAAATCAGGCCAAAAATTGGATTATGCTAAGTTATATGAGTGATACCAGATTCTCGTTATTTAAGCTCTAGCGGTTCTAGTTTCCGAGAAAATCGAGGTTAAAGTTTTTCATACAAAATCAGGCCAAAAATGGGATTTTGCTAAGTTATATGAGTGATGCCAGATTTTCGTTATTTAAGCTCTAGCGCTTCTAGTTTCCGAGAAAATCGAGGTTAAAGTTTTTCATACAAAATCAGTCCAAAAATGGGATTTTGCTAAGTTATATGGGTGATACCAGATTTTCGTTATTTAAGCTCTAACGCTTCTAGTTTCCGAGAAAATCGAGGTTTAAGTTTTTCATACAAAATCAGGCCAAAAATGGGATTTTGCTAAGTTATATGAGTGATACCAGATTTTCGTTATTTAAGCTCTAGCGGTTCTAGTTTCCGAGAAAATCGAGTTTAAAGTTTTTCATACAAAATCAGTCCAAAAATGGGATTTTGCTAAGTTATATGAGTGATACCAGATTTTCGTTATTTAAGCTCTAGCGCTTCTTGTTTCCGAAAAAATCGAGTTTAAAGTTTTTCATACAAAATCAGTCCAAAAATGGGATTTTGCTAAGTTATATGGGTGATACCAGATTTTCGTTATTTAAGCTCTAGCGCTTCTAGTTTCCGAGAAAATCGAGGTTAAAGTTTTTCATACAAAATCAGGCCAAAAATGGGATTTTGCTAAATTATATGAGTGATACCAGATTTTCGTTATTTAAGCTCTAACGCTTCTAGTTTCCGAGAAAATCGAGGTTAAAGTTTTTCATACAAAATCAGGCCAAAAATGGGATTTTGCTAAGTTATATGAGTGATACCAGATTTTCGTTATTTAAGCTCTAGCGGTTCTAGTTTCCGAGAAAATCGAGTTTAAAGTTTTTCATACAAAATCAGTCCAAAAATGGGATTTTGCTAAGTTATATGAGTGATACCAGATTTTCGTTATTTAAGCTCTAGCGGTTCTAGTTTCCGAGAAAATCGAGTTTAAAGTTTTTCATTCAAAATCAGGCCAAAAATGGGATTTTGCTAAGTTATATGAGTGATACCAGATTCTCGTTATTTAAGCTCTAGCGGTTCTAGTTTCCGAGAAAATCGAGGTTAAAGTTTTTCATACAAAATCAGGCCAAAAATGGGATTTTGCTAAGTTATATGAGTGATGCCAGATTTTCGTTATTTAAGCTCTAGCGCTTCTAGTTTCCGAGAAAATCGAGGTTAAAATTTTTCATACAAAATCAGTCCAAAAATGGGATTTTGCTAAGTTATATGGGTGATACCAGATTTTCGTTATTTAAGCTCTAACGCTTCTAGTTTCCGAGAAAATCGAGGTTAAAGTTTTTCATACAAAATCAGGCCAAAAATGGGATTTTGCTAAGTTATATGGGTGATACCAGATTTTCGTTACTTAAGCTCTAGCGCTTCTAGTTTCCGAGAAAATCGAGGTTAAAGTTTTTCATACAAAATCAGGCCAAAAATGGGATTTTGCTAAGTTATATGAGTTATACCAGATTCTCGTTATTTAAGCTCTAGCGGTTCTAGTTTCCGAGAAAATCGAGTTTAAAGTTTTTCATACAAAATCAGTCCAAAAATGGGATTTTGCTAAGTTATATGGGTGATACCAGATTTTCGTTATTTAAGCTCTAGCGCTTCTAGTTTCCGAGAAAATAGAGTTTAAAGTTTTTCATACAAAATCAGTCCAAAAATGGGATTTTGCTAAGTTATATGAGTGATGCCAGATTTTCGTTATTTAAGCTCTAGCGCTTCTAGTTTCCGAGAAAATCGAGCTTAAAGTTTTTCATACAAAATCAGTCCAAAAATGGGATTTTGCTAAGTTATATGAGTGATGCCAGATTTTCGTTATTTAAGCTCTAGCGCTTCTAGTTTCCGAGAAAATCGAGTTTAAAGTTTTTCATACAAAATCAGTCCAAAAATGGGATTATGCTAAGTTATATGAGTGATACCAGATTTTCGTTATTTAAGCTCTAGCGCCTCTAGTTTCCGAGAAAATCGAGTTTAAAGTTTTTCATACAAAATCAGTCCAAAAATGGGATTTTGCTAAGTTATAAAGTGATGCCAGATTTTCGCTATTTAAGCTCTAGCGCTTCTAGTTTCCGAGAAAATCGAGTTTAAAGTTTTTCATACAAAATCAGTCCAAAAATGGGATTTTGCTAAGTTATAAAGTGATGCCAGATTTTCGCTATTTAAGGTCTAGCGCTTCTAGTTTCCGAGAAAATCGAGGTTAAAGTTTTTCATACAAAATCAGTCCAAAAATGGGATTTTGCTAAGTTATATGAGTGATACCAGATTTTCGTTATTTAAGCTCTAGCGCTTCTAGTTTCCGAGAAAATCGAGTTTAAAGTTTTTCATACAAAATCAGTCCAAAAATGGGATTTTGCTAAGTTATATGAGTGATGCCAGATTTTCGTTATTTAAGCTCTAGCGCTTCTAGTTTCCGAGAAAATCGAGTTTAAAGTTTTTCATACAAAATCAGTCCAAAAATGGGATTTTGCTAAGTTATATGAGTGATACCAGATTTTCGTTATTTAAGCTCTAGCGCTTCTAGTTTCCGAGAAAATCGAGTTTAAAGTTTTTCATACAAAATCAGTCCAAAAATTGGATTTTGCTAAGTTATATGGGTGATACCAGATTTTCGTTATTTAAGCTCTAGCGCTTCTAGTTTCCGAGAAAATCGAGTTTAAAGTTTTTCATACAAAATCAGTCCAAAAATGGGATTTTGCTAAGTTATATGAGTGATACCAGATTTTCGTTATTTAAGCTCTAGCGCTTCTTGTTTCCGAAAAAATCGAGTTTAATGTTTTTCATACAAAATCAGTCCAAAAATGGGATTTTGCTAAGTTATATGGGTGATACCAGATTTTCGTTACTTAAGCTCTAGCGCTTCTAGTTTCCGAGAAAATCGAGGTTAAAGTTTTTCATACAAAATCAGGCCAAAAATGGGATTTTGCTAAGTTATATGAGTTATACCAGATTCTCGTTATTTAAGCTCTAGCGGTTCTAGTTTCCGAGAAAATCGAGGTTAAAGTTTTTCATACAAAATCAGGCCAAAAATGGGATTTTGCTAGGTTATATGAGTGATACCAGATTTTCGTTATTTAAGCTCTAACGCTTCTAGTTTCCGAGAAAATCGAGGTTAAAGTTTTTCATACAAAATCAGTCCAAAAATGGGATTTGGCTAAGTTATATGGGTGATACCAGATTTTCGTTATTTAAGCTCTAGCGCTTCTAGTTTCCGAGAAAATCGAGGTTAAAGTTTTTCATACAAAATCAGGCCAAAAATGGGATTTTGCTAAGTTATATGAGTGATACCAGATTTTCGTTATTTAAGCTCTAGCGGTTCTAGTTTCCGAGAAAATCGAGTTTAAAGTTTTTCATTCAAAATCAGGCCAAAAATGGGATTTTGCTAAGTTATATGAGTGATACCAGATTTTCGTTATTTAAGCTCTAGCGGTTCTAGTTTCCGAGAAAATCGACAGAAAATTATAAAACTTAAAGGGATATAGACGGCAAATTACGGCATTCGATATCGTTCGAAACTTCAAACTCATTTGTATTGCAATTGCGATTCGGTATATTAAAATATTAAAAAGTGAATAGTTTTTTGTGAACTTATTTGCAAATTTTAATATGGGTTGTTTTTAAAAATTAATTAACCTCTTTGACTATTTGTAATGCCATATTTTTTGAGGACTTTATTATACCAAAAGTATTATTCTAGGGCATGTATTTGTATTTATAAAATCATGAACTTAAATAACTGATTGAAATGCTGGCTGGGTAAAAGTGTAAACTAAAACAGCTGTTCAATGTTTTTGACACCTGTATTGTTTTTGTTTACAAATTTTGAATGAGAAGCTGATAGCTGTTTACAAGGCGAATTCCATTTGAATTCGCCTTGCCTGCTTAGTTTTGTAGTATAACAGAACCTTAACAGAATAAAATATGTTATAACCAGAGTTGCCAAATATGCAGATTTATCTGCATTTTGCAGTTTTTCTAAGCATTGAACACGTTTCAAGTTTTTTGTTTAAAATAAAATTGTTAAATTTTTTTTCCATTTTTAACATTATCTTTTTTTTAGTTTTAATTTTGCTATATTAATTTCGTCACAAGGTTACATTTTAAATACTTTTGACCCCCCCGTCCACAACAGACATGAGATGCTCTTAATAGCCCGAAATCTAGAAAATATTTCTCAAAATCTAGTGCGTTTACATTGCACTTTTTTGACATTAGCGAAATTTTATTTTCATAACAAAAACAACTCGCTGAAAGTTTTTTGTGTAAAGTATGCATACTTTAAAATAATTAGGCAATATAAAATTAGCATTACCTTTGATTTATAATTACCTTTATTTACTTTAACAAAATTGTTTATCTGGTACGTTTTTTTTACTATTTTATTAAATTTGTTGAATTTTTTAACATTTTTAAAAGCCGCCATATTTTTGATTTTTATTAACACAGTTTTCCTTACTACACACATGCAAGCGCCAAGTTTCATGTATGTGATTAAAACCATCACCATTTTTTTTATCATTTGTGCCAACTCAATACAATAAAATCGACTGGTCCATCTAGGCTTGCCAGATTCAAATTGGCAAAATTATTGACATTCACTAAAAATATTCTTGATTTTGACAAGATTTCTTGACAATTAAAAACTATCTTATGTAATCTTTTTTAAAAGTAGCAAATAAAACAACTTAATTATTGGAAATAAAGGAAATATTGATATTTCAGGAATTTGGTCATAACTCGGGCATTTTTCAACCGATTTAAGGAAGAAATTTACATTTACCTTGGTAATAAAACTTGGATTCAGAAAGATCTACGGTTACCGAAAATAGGTATTTTTCTTAAAAAAATTATATTTTGGTAATAAGTTTTTTATATCTGAACCGATTTTTCAGCAAATATGTTCTACTAAAGATTTCAGATATTTTGATATATTAGACGTAACCATAGGTCATATAACAGCTCTAAAATTTTTATCCCATTTTTGGAGTATTTTGCTAATAACTTAACCATTTCTTAACCGACTTGGCAGATTTATATACCCACGCCTTTAGGAAGAAATTTACCATTTATTTTGGGCATTACTCTTCCATTTCTGGGAAAAAACTTTAAGGGTTTTCGGGAAGTATATTCGGATAAAAATTTCTGATATTTTGATATACTAGAGCCCTAAAATTTAAAGTTTTGAGTATTTTTAATAATGTCTTTGTACGGGAGGTACCACGTTCACTTTTCCAATCCAATTATATGAGTGATACCAGATTTTCATTATTTAAGCTCTAGCGCTTCTAGTTTCCGAGAAAATAGAATTTAAAATTTTTCATACAAAATCAGTCCAAAAATGGAATTTTGCTAAGTTAAATGAGTGATACCAGATTTTCATTATTTAAGCTCTAGCGCTTCTAGTTTCCGAGAAAATAGAATTTAAAATTTTTCATACAAAATCAGTCCAAAAATGGAATTTTGCTAAGTTATATGAGTGATGCCAGATTTTTGTTATTTAAGCTCTAGCGCTTCTAGTGTCCGAGAAAATCGAGGTTAAAGTTTTTCATACAAAATCAGTCCAAAAATGGGAGTTTGCTTAGTTATATGAGTGATACCAGATTTTCATTATTTAAGCTCTAGCGCTTATAGTTTCCGAGAGAATAGAATTTAAAATTTTTTATACAAAATCAGTCCAAAAATGGAATTTTGCTAAGTTAAATGAGTGATACCAGATTTTCATTATTTAAGCCCTAGCGCTTCTAGTTTCCGAGAAAATAGAATTTAAAATTTTTCATACAAAATCAGTCCAAAAATGGAATTTTGCTAAGTTATATGAGTGATACCAGATTTTCGTTATTTAAGCTCTAGCGCTTCTAGTTTCCGAGAAAATCGAGTTTAAAGTTTTTCATACAAAATCAGTCCAAAAATGGGATTTTGCTAAGTTATATAAGTGATACCTGATTTTCGTTATTTAAGCTTTAGCGCTTCTAGTTTCCGAGAAAATCGAGTTTAAAGTTTTTCATACAAAATCAGTCCAAAAATGGGATTTTGCTAAGTTATATGGGTGATACCAGACTTTCGTTATTTAAGCTCTAGCGCTTCTAGTTTCCGAGAAAATCGAGGTTAAAGTTTTTCATACAAAATCAGTCCAAAAATGGAATTTTGCTAAGTTATATGAGTGATGCCAGATTTTTGTTATTTTAGCTCTAGCGCTTCTAGTGTCCGAGAAAATCGAGGTTAAAGTTTTTCATACAAAATCAGTCCAAAAATGGGAGTTTGCTTAGTTATATGAGTGATACCAGATTTTCATTATTTAAGCTCTAGCGCTTCTAGTTTCCGAGAGAATAGAATTTAAAATTTTTTATACAAAATCAGTCCAAAAATGGAATTTTGCTAAGTTAAATGAGAGATACCAGATTTTCATTATTTAAGCTCTAGCGCTTCTAGTTTCCGAGAAAATAGAATTTAAAATTTTTCATACAAAATCAGTCCAAAAATGGAATTTTGCTAAGTTAAATGAGTGATACCAGATTTTCGTTATTTAAGCTCTAGCGCTTCTAGTTTCCGAGAAAATCGAGCTTAAAGTTTTTCATACAAAATCAGTCCAAAAATGGGATTTTGCTTAGTTATATAAGTGATACCTGATTTTCGTTATTTAAGCTTTAGCGCTTCTAGTTTCCGAGAAAATCGAGTTTAAAGTTTTTCATACAAAATCAGTCCAAAAATGGGATTTTGCTAAGTTATATGGGTGATACCAGACTTTCGTTATTTAAGCTCTAGCGCTTCTAGTTTCCGAGAAAATCGAGTTTAAAGTTTTTCATACAAAATCAGTCCAATAATGGGATTTTGCTAAGTTATATGAGTGATACCAGATTTTCGTTATTTAAGCTCTAGCGCTTCTAGTTTCTTAGAAAATCGAGGTTAAAGTTTTTCATACAAAATCAGTCCAAAAATGGGAGTTTGCTTAGTTATATGAGTGATACCAGATTTTCATTATTTAAGCTCTAGCGCTTCTAGTTTCCGAGAGAATAGAATTTAAAATTTTTTATACAAAATCAGTCCAAAAATGGAATTTTGCTAAGTTAAATGAGAGATACCAGATTTTCATTATTTAAGCTCTAGCGCTTCTTGTTTCCGAGAAAATAGAATTTAAAATTTTTCATACAAAATCAGTCCAAAAATGGAATTTTGCTAAGTTAAATGAGTGATACCAGATTTTCGTTATTTAAGCTCTAGCGCTTCTAGTTTCCGAGAAAATCGAGTTTAAAGTTTTTCATACAAAATCAGTCCAAAAATGGGATTTTGCTTAGTTATATAAGTGATACCTGATTTTCGTTATTTAAGCTTTAGCGCTTCTAGTTTCCGAGAAAATCGAGTTTAAAGTTTTTCATACAAAATCAGTCCAAAAATGGGATTTTGCTAAGTTATATGAGTGATACCAGATTTTCGTTATTTAAGCTCTAGCGCTTCTAGTTTCCGAGAAAATCGAGTTTAAAGTTTTTCATACAAAATCAGTCCAATAATGGGATTTTGCTAAGTTATATGAGTGATACCAGATTTTCGTTATTTAAGCTCTAGCGCTTCTAGTTTCTTAGAAAATCGAGGTTAAAGTTTTTCATACAAAATCAGTCCAAAAATGGGATTTTGCTAAGTTATATGAGTGATACCAGATTTTCGTTATTTAAGCCCTAGCGCTTCTAGTTTCTTAGAAAATCGAGTTTAAAGTTTTTCATACAAAATCAGTCCAAAAATGGGATTTTGCTAAGTTATATGAGTGATACCAGATTTTCGTTATTTAAGCTCTAGCGCTTCTAGTTTCTTAGAAAATCGAGGTTAAAGTTTTTCATACAAAATCAGTCCAAAAATGGGATTTTGCTTAGTTATATAAGTGATACCTGATTTTCGTTATTTAAGCTTTAGCGCTTCTAGTTTCCGAGAAAATCGAGTTTAAAGTTTTTCATACAAAATCAGTCCAAAAATGGGATTTTGCTTAGTTATATAAGTGATACCTGATTTTCGTTATTTAAGCTTTAGCGCTTCTAGTTTCCGAGAGAATAGAATTTAAAATTTTTTATACAAAATCAGTCCAAAAATGGAATTTTGCTAAGTTAAATGAGAGATACCAGATTTTCATTATTTAAGCTCTAGCGCTTCTAGTTTCCGAGAAAATAGAATTTAAAATTTTTCATACAAAATCAGTCCAAAAATGGAATTTTGCTAAGTTAAATGAGTGATACCAGATTTTCGTTATTTAAGCTCTAGCGCTTCTAGTTTCTTAGAAAATCGAGGTTAAAGTTTTTCATACAAAATCAGTCCAAAAATGGGATTTTGCTAAGTTATATGAGTGGTACCAGATTTTCGTTATTTAAGCTCTAGCGCTTCTAGTGTCCGAGAAAATCGAGGTTAAAGTTTTTCATACAAAATCAGTCCAAAAATGGGATTTTGCTAAGTTATATGAGTGATACCAGATTTTCGTTATTTAAGCTCTAGCGCTTCTAGTGTCCGAGAAAATCGAGGTTAAAGTTTTTCATACAAAATCAGTCCAAAAATGGGATTTTGCTAAGTTATATGAGTGATACCAGATTTTCGTTATTTAAGCTCTAGCGCTTCTAGTGTCCGAGAAAATCGAGGTTAAAGTTTTTCATACAAAATCAGTCCAAAAATGGGATTTTGCTAAGTTATATGAGTGATACCAGATTTTCGTTATTTAAGCTCAAGCGCTTCTAGTGTCCGAGAAAATCGAGTTTAAAGTTTTTCACACAAAATCAGTCCAAAAATGGGATTTTGCTAAGTTATATGAGTGGTACCAGATTTTCGTTATTTAAGCTCTAGCGCTTCTAGTGTCCGAGAAAATCGAGGTTAAGTTTTTCATACAAAATCAGGCCAAAAATGGGATTTTGCTAAGTTATATGAGGGATACCAGATTTTCGTTATTTAAGCTCTAGCGCTTCTAGTTTCCGAGAAAATCGAGTTTAAAGTTTTTCATACAAAATCAGTCAAAAAATGGGATTTTGCTAAGTTATATGAGTGATACCAGATTTTCGTTATTTAACCTCTAGCGCTTCTAGTTTCCGAGAAAATCGAGTTTAAAGTTTTTCATACAAAATCAGTCCAATAATGGGATTTTGCTAAGTTATATGAGTGATACCAGATTTTCGTTATTTAACCTCTAGCGCTTCTAGTTTCCGAGAAAATCGAGTTTAAAGTTTTTCATACAAAATCAGTCCAAAAATGGGATTTTGCTTAGTTATATGAGTGATGCCAGATTTTCGTTATTTGAGCTCTAGCGCCTCTAGTTTCCGAGAAAATCGAGGTTAAGTTTTTCATACAAAATCAGGCCAAAAATGGGATTTTGCTAAGTTATATGAGGGATACCAGATTTTCGTTATTTAAGCTCTAGCGCTTCTAGTTTCCGAGAAAATCGAGTTTAAAGTTTTTCATACAAAATCAGTCTAAAAATGGGATTTTGCTTAGTTATATGAGTGATGCCAGATTTTCGTTATTTGAGCTCTAGCGCTTCTAGTTTCCGAGAAAATCGAGTTTAAAGTTTTTCATACAAAATCAGTCCAAAAATGGGATTTTGCTTAGTTATATGAGTGATGCCAGATTTTCGTTATTTGAGCTCTAGCGCTTCTAGTTTCCGAGAAAATCGAGCTTAAAGTTTTTCATACAAAATCAGTCCAAAAACGGGATTTTGCTTAGTTATATGAGTAATGCCAGATTTTCGTTATTTGAGCTCTAGCGCTTCTAGTTTCCGAGAAAATCGAGTTTAAAGTTTTTCATACAAAATCAGTCCAAAAATGGGATTTTGCTTAGTTATATGAGTGATGCCAGATTTTCGTTATTTGAGCTCTAGCGCCTCTAGTTTCCGAGAAAATCGAGGTTAAGTTTTTCATACAAAATCAGGCCAAAAATGGGATTTTGCTAAGTTATATGAGTGATACCAGATTTTCGTTATTTAACCTCTAGCGCTTCTAGTTTCCGAGAAAATCGAGTTTAAAGTTTTTCATACAAAATCAGTCCAATAATGGGATTTTGCTAAGTTATATGAGTGATACCAGATTTTCGTTATTTAACCTCTAGCGCTTCTAGTTTCCGAGAAAATCGAGTTTAAAGTTTTTCATACAAAATCAGTCCAAAAATGGGATTTTGCTTAGTTATATGAGTGATGCCAGATTTTCGTTATTTGAGCTCTAGCGCTTCTAGTTTCCGAGAAAATCGAGTTTAAAGTTTTTCATACAAAATCAGTCCAAAAATGGGATTTTGCTTAGTTATATGAGTGATGCCAGATTTTCGTTATTTGAGCTCTAGCGCCTCTAGTTTCCGAGAAAATCGAGGTTAAGTTTTTCATACAAAATCAGTCCAAAAATGGGATTTTGCTAAGTTATATGAGTGATACCAGATTTTCGTTATTTAACCTCTAGCGCTTCTAGTTTCCGAGAAAATCGAGTTTAAAGTTTTTCATACAAAATCAGTCCAAAAATGGGATTTTGCTAAGTTATATGAGTGATATCAGATTTTCGTTATTTAAGCTCTAGCGCTTCTAGTTTCCGAGAAAATAGAGTTTAAAGTTTTTCATACAAAATCAGTCCAAAAATGGGATTTTGCTAAATTATATGAGTGATACCAGATTTTCGTTAATTAGGCTCTAGCGCTTCTAGTTTCCGAGAAAATCGAGTTTAAAGTTTTTCATACAAAATCAGTCCAAAAATGGGATTTTGCTAAGTTATATGAGTGATACCAGATTTTCGTTATTTAACCTCTAGCGCTTCTAGTTTCCGAGAAAATCGAGTTTAAAGTTTTTCATACAAAATCAGTCCAATAATGGGATTTTGCTAAGTTATATGAGTGATACCAGATTTTCGTTATTTAACCTCTAGCGCTTCTAGTTTCCGAGAAAATCGAGTTTAAAGTTTTTCATACAAAATCAGTCCAATAATGCGATTTTGCTAAGTTATATGAGTGATACCAGATTTTCGTTATTTAAGCTCTAGCGCTTTTAGTTTCCGAGAAAATCGAGTTTAAAGTTTTTCATACAAAATCAGTCAAAAAATGGGATTTTGCTAAGTTATATGAGTGATACCAGATTTTCGTTATTTAAGCTCTGGCGCTTCTAGTTTCTTAGAAAATCGAGTTTAAAGTTTTTCATACGAAATCAGTCCAAAAATGGGATTTTGCTTAGTTATATAAGTGATACCTGATTTTCGTTATTTAAGCTTTAGCGCTTCTAGTTTCCGAGAAAATCGAGTTTAAAGTTTTTCATACAAAATCAGTCCAAAAATGGGATTTTGCTAAGTTATATGGGTGATACCAGACTTTCGTTATTTAAGCTCTAGCGCTTCTAGTTTCCGAGAAAATCGAGTTTAAAGTTTTTCATACAAAATCAGTCCAATAATGGGATTTTGCTAAGTTATATGAGTGATACCAGATTTTCGTTATTTAAGCTCTAGCGCTTCTAGTTTCTTAGAAAATCGAGGTTAAAGTTTTTCATACAAAATCAGTCCAAAAATGGGATTTTGCTAAGTTATATGAGTGATACCAGATTTTCGTTATTTAAGCTCTAGCGCTTCTACTTTCTTAGAAAATCGAGTTTAAAGTTTTTCATACAAAATCAGTCCAAAAATGGGATTTTGCTAAGTTATATGAGTGATGCCAGATTTTCGTTATTTAAGCTCTAGCGCTTCTAGTTTCCGAGAAAATCGAGTTTAAAGTTTTTCATACGAAATCGGTAAAACAAATGGGATTTTGCTAAGTTATATGAGTGATACCAGATTTTCGTTATTTAAGCTCTAGCGCTTCTAGTTTCTTAGAAAATCGAGGTTAAAGTTTTTCATACAAAATCAGTCCAAAAATGGGATTTTGCTAAGTTATATGAGTGATGCCAGATTTTTGTTATTTAAGCTCTAGCGCTTCTAGTTTCCGAGAAAATCGAGTTTAAAGTTTTTCATACGAAATCGGTAAAACAAATGGGATTTTGCTAAGTTATATGAGTGATACCAGATTTTCGTTATTTAAGCTCTAGCGCTTCTAGTTTCTTAGAAAATCGAGGTTAAAGTTTTTCATACAAAATCAGTCCAAAAATGGGATTTTGCTAAGTTATATGAGTGATGCCAGATTTTTGTTATTTAAGCTCTAGCGCTTCTAGTTTCCGAGAAAATCGAGTTTAAAGTTTTTCATACGAAATCGGTAAAAAAATGGGATTTTGCTAAGTTATATGAGTGATACCAGATTTTCGTTATTTAAGCTCTAGCGCTTTAAGTGTCCGAGAAAATCGAGTTTAAAGTTTTTCATACAAAATCAGTCCAAAAATGGGATTTTGCTAAGTTATATGGGTGATACCAGACTTTCGTTATTTAAGCTCTAGCGCTTCTAGTTTCCGAGAAAATCGAGTTTAAAGTTTTTCATACGAAATCGGTAAAACAAATGGGATTTTGCTAAATTATATGAGTGATACCAGATTTTCGTTATTTAAGCTCTAGCGCTTCTAGTTTCTTAGAAAATCGAGGTTAAAGTTTTTCATACAAAATCAGCCCAAAAATGGGATTTTGCTAAGTTATATGAGTGATGCCAGATTTTTGTTATTTAAGCTCTAGCGCTTCTAGTTTCCGAGAAAATCGAGTTTAAAGTTTTTCATACGAAATCGGTAAAAAAAATGGGATTTTGCTAAGTTATATGAGTGATACCAGATTTTCGTTATTTAAGCTCTAGCGCTTTAAGTGTCCGAGAAAATCGAGTTTAAAGTTTTTCATACAAAATCAGTCCAAAAATGGGATTTTGCTAAGTTATATGGGTGATACCAGACTTTCGTTATTTAAGCTCTAGCGCTTCTAGTTTCCGAGAAAATCGAGTTTAAAGTTTTTCATACAAAATCAGTCCAATAATGGGATTTTGCTAAGTTATATGAGTGATACCAGATTTTCGTTATTTAAGCTCTAGCGCTTCTAGTTTCTTAGAAAATCGAGGTTAAAGTTTTTCATACAAAATCAGTCCAAAAATGGGATTTTGCTAAGTTATATGAGTGATACCAGATTTTCGTTATTTAAGCTCTAGCGCTTCTAGTTTCTTAGAAAATCGAGTTTAAAGTTTTTCATACAAAATCAGTCCAAAAATGGGATTTTGCTAAGTTATATGAGTGATGCCAGATTTTCGTTATTTAAGCTCTAGCGCTTCTAGTTTCCGAGAAAATCGAGTTTAAAGTTTTTCATACGAAATCGGTAAAACAAATGGGATTTTGCTAAGTTATATGAGTGATACCAGATTTTCGTTATTTAAGCTCTAGCGCTTCTAGTTTCTTAGAAAATCGAGGTTAAAGTTTTTCATACAAAATCAGTCCAAAAATGGGATTTTGCTAAGTTATATGAGTGATGCCAGATTTTCGTTATTTAAGCTCTAGCGCTTCTAGTTTCCGAGAAAATCGAGTTTAAAGTTTTTCATACGAAATCGGTAAAACAAATGGGATTTTGCTAAGTTATATGAGTGATACCAGATTTTCGTTATTTAAGCTCTAGCGCTTCTAGTTTCTTTTGCTAAGTTATATGAGTGATGCCAGATTTTTGTTATTTAAGCTCTAGCGCTTCTAGTTTCCGAGAAAATCGAGTTTAAAGTTTTTCATACGAAATCGGTAAAAAAAATGGGATTTTGCTAAGTTATATGAGTGATACCAGATTTTCGTTATTTAAGCTCTAGCGCTTTAAGTGTCCGAGAAAATCGAGTTTAAAGTTTTTCATACAAAATCAGTCAAAAAATGGGATTTTGCTAAGCTATATGAGTGATACCAGATTTTCGTTATTTAAGCTCTAGCGCTTCTAGTGTCCGAGAAAATCGAGGTTAAAGTTTTTGATACAAAATCAGTCCAAAAATGGGATTTTGCTAAGTTATATGAGTGATACCAGATTTTCGTTATTTAAGCTCTAGCGCTTCTAGTGTCCGAGAAAATCGAGGTTAAAGTTTTTCATACAAAATCAGTCCAAAAATGGGATTTTGCTAAGTTATATGAGTGATACCAGATTCCAGTCCAAAAATGGGATTTTGCTAAGTTATATGAGTGGTACCAGATTTTCGTTATTTAAGCTCTAGCGCTTCTAGTGTCCGAGAAAATCGAGGTTAAAGTTTTTCATACAAAATCAGTCCAAAAATGGGATTTTGCTAAGTTATATGAGTGATACCAGATTTTCGTTATTTAAGCTCTAGCGCTTCTAGTGTCCGAGAAAATCGAGGTTAAAGTTTTTCATACAAAATCAGTCCAAAAATGGGATTTTGCTAATTTATATGAGTGATACCAGATTTTCGTTATTTAAGCTCTAGCGCTTCTAGTGTCCGAGAAAATCGAGGTTAAAGTTTTTCATACAAAATCAGTCCAAAAATGGGATTTTGCTAAGTTATATGAGTGATACCAGATTTTCGTTATTTAAGCTCTAGCGCTTCTAGTGTCCTAGAAAATCGAGGTTAAAGTTTTTCATACAAAATCAGTCCAAAAATGGGATTTTGCTAAGTTATATGAGTGATACCAGATTTTCGTTATTTAAGCTCTAGCGCTTCTAGTGTCCGAGAAAATCGAGGTTAAAGTTTTTCATACAAAATCAGTCCAAAAATGGGATTTTGCTAAGTTATATGAGTGATACCAGATTTTCGTTATTTAAGCTCTAGCGCTTCTAGTGTCCGAGAAAATCGAGTTTAAAGTTTTTCATACAAAATCAGTCAAAAAATGGGATTTTGCTAAGTTATATGAGTGATACCAGATTTTCGTTATTTAAGTGTCCGAGAAAATCGAGGTTAAAGTTTTTCATACAAAATCAGTCCAAAAATGGGATTTTGCTAAGTTATATGAGTGATACCAGATTTTCGTTATTTAAGCTCTAGCGCTTCTAGTGTCCGAGAAAATCGAGGTTAAAGTTTTTCATACAAAATCAGTCCAAAAATGGGATTTTGCTAAGTTATATGAGTGATACCAGATTTTCGTTATTTAAGCTCTAGCGCTTCTAGTGTCCGAGAAAATCGAGGTTAAAGTTTTTCATACAAAATCAGTCCAAAAATGGGATTTTGCTAAGTTATATGAGTGATACCAGATTTTCGTTATTTAAGCTCTAGCGCTTCTAGTGTCCGAGAAAATCGAGGTTAAAGTTTTTCATACAAAATCAGTCCAAAAATGGGATTTTGCTAAGTTATATGAGTGATACCAGATTTTCGTTATTTAAGCTCTAGCGCTTCTAGTGTCCGAGAAAATCGAGTTTAAAGTTTTTCATACAAAATCAGTCAAAAAATGGGATTTTGCTAAGTTATATGAGTGATACCAGATTTTCGTTATTTAAGCTCTAGCGCTTCTAGTGTCCGAGAAAATCGAGTTTAAAGTTTTTCATACAAAATCAGTCCAAAAATGGGATTTTGCTAAGTTATATGAGTGATACCAGATTTTCGTTATTTAAGCTCTAGCGCTTCTAGTGTCCGAGAAAATCGAGGTTAAAGTTTTTCATACAAAATCAGTCCAAAAATGGGATTTTGCTAAGTTATATGAGTTATACCAGATTTTCGTTATTTAAGCTCTAGCGCTTCTAGTGTCCGAGAAAATCGAGTTTAAAGTTTTTCATACAAAATCAGTCAAAAAATGGGATTTTGCTAAGTTATATGAGTGATACCAGATTTTCGTTATTTAAGCTCTAGCGCTTCTAGTGTCCGAGAAAATCGAGGTTAAAGTTTTTGATACAAAATCAGTCCAAAAATGGGATTTTGCTAAGTTATATGAGTGATACCAGATTTTCGTTATTTAAGCTCTAGCGCTTCTAGTGTCCGAGAAAATCGAGGTTAAAGTTTTTCATACAAAATCAGTCCAAAAATGGGATTTTGCTAAGTTATATGAGTGATACCAGATTTTCGTTATTTAAGCTCTAGCGCTTCTAGTGTCCGAGAAAATCGAGGTTAAAGTTTTTCATACAAAATCAGTCCAAAAATGGGATTTTGCTAAGTTATATGAGTGATACCAGATTTTCGTTATTTAAGCTCTAGCGCTTCTAGTGTCCGAGAAAATCGAGTTTAAAGTTTTTCACACAAAATCAGTCCAAAAATGGGATTTTGCTAAGTTATATGAGTGGTACCAGATTTTCGTTATTTAAGCTCTAGCGCTTCTAGTGTCCGAGAAAATCGAGGTTAAAGTTTTTCATTCAAAATCAGTCCAAAAATGGGATTTTGCTAAGTTATATGAGTGATACCAGATTTTCGTTATTTAAGCTCTAGCGCTTCTAGTGTCCGAGAAAATCGAGGTTAAAGTTTTTCATACAAAATCAGTCCAAAAATGGGATTTTGCTAATTTATATGAGTGATACCAGATTTTCGTTATTTAAGCTCTAGCGCTTCTAGTGTCCGAGAAAATCGAGGTTAAAGTTTTTCATACAAAATCAGTCCAAAAATGGGATTTTGCTAAGTTATATGAGTGATACCAGATTTTCGTTATTTAAGCTCTAGCGCTTCTAGTGTCCTAGAAAATCGAGGTTAAAGTTTTTCATACAAAATCAGTCCAAAAATGGGATTTTGCTAAGGTATATGAGTGATACCAGATTTTCGTTATTTAAGCTCTAGCGCTTCTAGTGTCCGAGAAAATCGAGGTTAAAGTTTTTCATACAAAATCAGTCCAAAAATGGGATTTTGCTAAGTTATATGAGTGATACCAGATTTTCGTTATTTAAGCTCTAGCGCTTCTAGTGTCCGAGAAAATCGAGTTTAAAGTTTTTCACACAAAATCAGTCCAAAAATGGGATTTTGCTAAGTTATATGAGTGATACCAGATTTTCGTTATTTAAGCTCTAGCGCTTCTAGTGTCCGAGAAAATCGAGGTTAAAGTTTTTCATACAAAATCAGTCCAAAAATGGGATTTTGCTAATTTATATGAGTGATACCAGATTTTCGTTATTTAAGCTCTAGCGCTTCTAGTGTCCGAGAAAATCGAGGTTAAAGTTTTTCATACAAAATCAGTCCAAAAATGGGATTTTGCTAAGTTATATGAGTGATACCAGATTTTCGTTATTTAAGCTCTAGCGCTTCTAGTGTCCGAGAAAATCGAGTTTAAAGTTTTTCACACAAAATCAGTCCAAAAATGGGATTTTGCTAAGTTATATGAGTGGTACCAGATTTTCGTTATTTAAGCTCTAGCGCTTCTAGTGTCCGAGAAAATCGAGGTTAAAGTGTTTCATACAAAATCAGTCCAAAAATGGGATTTTGCTAATTTATATGAGTGATACCAGATTTTCGTTATTTAAGCTCTAGCGCTTCTATTGTCCGAGAAAATCGAGGTTAAAGTTTTTCATACAAAATCAGTCCAAAAATGGGATTTTGCTAAGTTATATGAGTGGTACCAGACTTTCGTTATTTAAGCTCTAGCGCTTCAAGTGTCCGAGAAAATCGAGTTTAAAGTTTTTCACACAAAATCAGTCCAAAAATGGGATTTTGCTAAGTTATATGAGTGGTACCAGATTTTCGTTATTTAAGCTCTAGCGCTTTTAGTGTCCGAGAAAATCGAGGTTAAAGTTTTTCATACAAAATCAGTCCAAAAATGGGATTTTGCTAAGTTATATGAGTGATACCAGATTTTCGTTATTTAACCTCTAGCGCTTCTAGTTTCCGAGAAAATCGAGTTTAAAGTTTTTCATACAAAATCAGTCAAAAAATGGGATTTTGCTAAGTTATATGAGTGATACCAGATTTTCGTTATTTAACCTCTAGCGCTTCTAGTTTCCGAGAAAATCGAGTTTAAAGTTTTTCATACAAAATCAGTCCGATAATGGGATTTTGCTAAGTTATATGAGTGATACCAGATTTTCGTTATTTAACCTCTAGCGCTTCTAGTTTCCGAGAAAATCGAGTTTAAAGTTTTTCATACAAAATCAGTCCAAAAATGGGATTTTGCTTAGTTATATGAGTGATGCCAGATTTTCGTTATTTGAGCTCTAGCGCCTCTAGTTTCCGAGGAAATCGAGGTTAAGTTTTTCAGACAAAATCAGGCCAAAAATGGGATTTTGCTAAGTTATATGAGGGATACCAGATTTTCGTTATTTAAGCTCTAGCGCTTCTAGTTTCCGAGCAAATCGAGTTTAAAGTTTTTCATACAAAATCAGTCCAAAAATGGGATTTTGCTTAGTTATATGAGTGATGCCAGATTTTCGTTATTTGAGCTCTAGCGCTTCTAGTTTCCGAGAAAATCGAGTTTAAAGTTTTTCATACAAAATCAGTCCAAAAATGGGATTTTGCTTAGTTATATGAGTGATGCCAGATTTTCGTTATTTGAGCTCTAGCGCTTCTAGTTTCCGAGAAAATCGAGCTTAAAGTTTTTCATACAAAATCAGTCCAAAAATGGGATTTTGCTTAGTTATATGAGTGATGCCAGATTTTCGTTATTTGAGCTCTAGCGCTTCTAGTGTCCGAGAAAATCGAGGTTAAAGTTTTTCATACAAAATCAGTCCAAAAATGGGATTTTGCTAAGTTATATGAGTGATACCAGATTTTCGTTATTTAAGCTCTAGCGCTTCTAGTGTCCGAGAAAATCGAGGTTAAAGTTTTTCATACAAAATCAGTCCAAAAATGGGATTTTGCTAAGTTATATGAGTGATACCAGATTTTCGTTATTTAAGCTCTAGCGCTTCTAGTGTCCGAGAAAATCGAGTTTAAAGTTTTTCACACAAAATCAGTCCAAAAATGGGATTTTGCTAAGTTATATGAGTGGTACCAGATTTTCGTTATTTAAGCTCTAGCGCTTCTAGTGTCCGAGAAAATCGAGGTTAAAGTTTTTCATACAAAATCAGTCCAAAAATGGGATTTTGCTAAGTTATATGAGTGATACCAGATTTTCGTTATTTAAGCTCTAGCGCTTCTAGAGTCCGAGAAAATCGAGGTTAAAGTTTTTCATACAAAATCAGTCCAAAAATGGGATTTTGCTAATTTATATGAGTGATACCAGATTTTCGTTATTTAAGCTCTAGCGCTTCTAGTGTCCGAGAAAATCGAGGTTAAAGTTTTTCATACAAAATCAGTCCAAAAATGGGATTTTGCTAAGTTATATGAGTGGTACCAGATTTTCGTTATTTAAGCTCTAGCGCTTCAAGTGTCCGAGAAAATCGAGTTTAAAGTTTTTCACACAAAATCGGTCCAAAAATGGGATTTTGCTAAGTTATATGAGTGATACCAGATTTTCGTTATTTAACCTCTAGCGCTTCTAGTTTCCGAGAAAATCGAGTTTAAAGTTTTTCATACAAAATCAGTCCAAAAATGGGATTTTGCTTAGTTATATGAGTGATGCCAGATTTTCGTTATTTGAGCTCTAGCGCCTCTAGTTTCCGAGAAAATCGAGGTTAAGTTTTTCATACAAAATCAGGCCAAAAATGGGATTTTGCTAAGTTATATGAGGGATACCAGATTTTCGTTATTTAAGCTCTAGCGCTTCTAGTTTCCGAGAAAATCGAGTTTAAAGTTTTTCATACAAAATCAGTCCAAAAATGGGATTTTGCTTAGTTATATGAGTGATGCCAGATTTTCGTTATTTGAGCTCTAGCGCTTCTAGTTTCCGAGAAAATCGAGTTTAAAGTTTTTCATACAAAATCAGTCCAAAAATGGGATTTTGCTTAGTTATATGAGTGATGCCAGATTTTCGTTATTTGAGCTCTAGCGCTTCTAGTTTCCGAGAAAATCGAGCTTAAAGTTTTTCATACAAAATCAGTCCAAAAATGGGATTTTGCTTAGTTATATGAGTGATGCCAGATTTTCGTTATTTGAGCTCTAGCGCTTCTAGTTTCCGAGAAAATCGAGTTTAAAGTTTTTCATACAAAATCAGTCCAAAAATGGGATTTTGCTTAGTTATATGAGTGATGCCAGATTTTCGTTATTTGAGCTCTAGCGCCTCTAGTTTCCGAGAAAATCGAGGTTAAGTTTTTCATACAAAATCAGGCCAAAAATGGGATTTTGCTAAGTTATATGAGTGATACCAGATTTTCGTTATTTAACCTCTAGCGCTTCTAGTTTCCGAGAAAATCGAGTTTAAAGTTTTTCATACAAAATCAGTCCAATAATGGGATTTTGCTAAGTTATATGAGTGATACCAGATTTTCGTTATTTAACCTCTAGCGCTTCTAGTTTCCGAGAAAATCGAGTTTAAAGTTTTTCATACAAAATCAGTCCAAAAATGGGATTTTGCTTAGTTATATGAGTGATGCCAGATTTTCGTTATTTGAGCTCTAGCGCTTCTAGTTTCCGAAAAAATCGAGTTTAAAGTTTTTCATACAAAATCAGTCCAAAAATGGGATTTTGCTTAGTTATATGAGTGATGCCAGATTTTCGTTATTTGAGCTCTAGCGCCTCTAGTTTCCGAGAAAATCGAGGTTAAGTTTTTCATACAAAATCAGTCCAAAAATGGGATTTTGCTAAGTTATATGAGTGATACCAGATTTTCTTTATTTAAGCTCTAGCGGTTATAGTTTCCGAGAAAATCGAGTTTAAAGTTTTTCATACAAAATCAGTCCAAAAATTGGATTTTGCTAAGTTATATGAGTGATGCCAGATTTTCGTTATTTAAGCTCTAGCGCTTCTAGTTTCCGAGAAAATCGAGTTTAAAGTTTTTCATACAAAATCAGTCCAAAAATGGGATTTTGCTAAGTTATATGAGTGATACCAGATTTTCGTTATTTAAGCTCTAGCGGTTATAGTTTCCGAGAAAATCGAGTTTAAAGTTTTTCATACAAAATCAGTCCAAAAATTGGATTTTGCTAAGTTATATGGGTGATACCAGATTTTCGTTATTTAAGCTCTAGCGCTTCTAGTTTCCGAGAAAATCGAGTTTAAAGTTTTTCATACAAAATCAGTCCAAAAATGGGATTTTGCTAAGTTATATGAGTGATACCAGATTTTCGTTATTTAAGCTCTAGCGCTTCTAGTTTCCGAGAAAATCGAGTTTAAAGTTTTTCATACAAAATCAGTCCAAAAATGGGATTTTGCTAAGTTATATGAGTGATACCAGATTTTCGTTATTTAAGCTCTAGCGCTTCTTGTTTCCGAAAAAATCGAGTTTAAAGTTTTTCATACAAAATCAGTCCAAAAATGGGATTTTGCTAAGTTATATGGGTGATACCAGATTTTCGTTATTTAAGCTCTAGCGCTTCTAGTTTCCGAGAAAATCGAGTTTAAAGTTTTTCATACAAAATCAGTCCAAAAATGGGATTTTGCTAAATTATATGAGTGATACCAGATTTTCGTTATTTAAGCTCTAACGCTTCTAGTTTCCGAGAAAATCGAGGTTAAAGTTTTTCATACAAAATCAGGCCAAAAATGGGATTTTGCTAAGTTATATGAGTGATACCAGATTTTCGTTATTTAAGCTCTAGCGGTTCTAGTTTCCGAGAAAATCGAGTTTAAAGTTTTTCATACAAAATCAGTCCAAAAATGGGATTTTGCTAAGTTATATGGGTGATACCAGATTTTCGTTATTTAAGCTCTAGCGCTTCTAGTTTCCGAGAAAATCGAGTTTAAAGTTTTTCATACAAAATCAGTCCAAAAATGGGATTTTGCTAAGTTATATGAGTGATACCAGATTCTCGTTATTTAAGCTCTAGCGGTTCTAGTTTCCGAGAAAATCGAGTTTAAAGTTTTTCATACAAAATCAGTCTAAAAATGGGATTTTGCTAAGTTATATGGGTGATACCAGATTTTCGTTATTTAAGCTCTAGCGCTTCTAGTTTCCGAGAAAATCGAGTTTAAAGTTTTTCATACAAAATCAGTCCAAAAATGGGATTTTGCTAAGTTATATGAGTGATACCAGATTTTCGTTATTTAAGCTCTACCGCTTCTAGTTTCCGAGAAAATCGAGTTTAAAGTTTTTCATACAAAATCAGTCCAAAAATGGGATTTTGCTAAGTTATATGAGTGATACCAGATTCTCGTTATTTAAGCTCTAGCGGTTCTAGTTTCCGAGAAAATCGAGTTTAAAGTTTTTCATACAAAATCAGTCCAAAAATGGGATTTTGCTAAGTTATATGAGTGATACCAGATTTTCGTTATTTAAGCTCTAGCGCTTCTTGTTTCCGAAAAAATCGAGTTTAAAGTTTTTCATACAAAATCAGTCCAAAAATGGGATTTTGCTAAGTTATATGGGTGATACCAGATTTTCGTTATTTAAGCTCTAGCGCTTCTAGTTTCCGAGAAAATCGAGTTTAAAGTTTTTCATACAAAATCAGTCCAAAAATGGGATTTTGCTAAATTATATGAGTGATACCAGATTTTCGTTATTTAAGCTCTAACGCTTCTAGTTTCCGAGAAAATCGAGGTTAAAGTTTTTCATACAAAATCAGGCCAAAAATGGGATTTTGCTAAGTTATATGAGTGATACCAGATTCTCGTTATTTAAGCTCTAGCGGTTCTAGTTTCCGAGAAAATCGAGGTTAACGTTTTTCATACAAAATCAGGCCAAAAATGGGATTTTGCTAAGTTATATGAGTGATACCAGATTCTCGTTATTTAAGCTCTAGCGCTTCTAGTTTCCGAGAAAATCGAGTTTAAAGTTTTTCATACAAAATCAGGCCAAAAATGGGATTTTGCTAAGTTATATGAGTGATACCAGATTTTCGTTATTTGAGCTCTAGCGCCTCTAGTTTCCGAGAAAATCGAAGTTAAGTTTTTCATACAAAATCAGTCCAAAAATGGGATTTTGCTAAGTTATATGAGTGATACCAGATTTTCGTTATTTGAGCTCTAGCGCCTCTAGTTTCCGAGAAAATCGAGTTTAAAGTTTTTCATACAAAATCAGTCCAAAAATGGGATTTTGCTTAGTTATATGAGTGATGCCAGATTTTCGTTATTTGAGCTCTAGCGCCTCTAGTTTCCGAGAAAATCGAGGTTAAGTTTTTCATACAAAATCAGTCCGATAATGGGATTTTGCTAAGTTATATGAGTGATACCAGATTTTCGTTATTTAAGCTCTAGCGCTTCTAGTTTCCGAGAAAATCGAGTTTAAAGTTTTTCATACAAAATCAGTCCAAAAATGGGATTTTGCTTAGTTATATGAGGGATACCAGATTTTCGTTATTTAAGCTCTAGCGCTTCTAGTTTCCGAGCAAATCGAGTTTAAAGTTTTTCATACAAAATCAGTCCAAAAATGGGATTTTGCTTAGTTATATGAGTGATGCCAGATTTTCGTTATTTGAGCTCTAGCGCTTCTAGTTTCCGAGAAAATCGAGTTTAAAGTTTTTCATACAAAATCAGGCCAAAAATGGGATTTTGCTAAGTTATATGAGTGATACCAGATTCTCGTTATTTAAGCTCTAGCGGTTCTAGTTTCCGAGAAAATCGAGGTTAAAGTTTTTCATACAAAATCAGGCCAAAAATGGGATTTTGCTAAGTTATATGAGTGATACCAGATTCTCGTTATTTAAGCTCTAGCGGTTCTAGTTTCCGAGAAAATCGAGGTTAACGTTTTTCATACAAAATCAGGCCAAAAATGGGATTTTGCTAAGTTATATGAGTGATACCAGATTCTCGTTATTTAAGCTCTAGCGCTTCTAGTTTCCGAGAAAATCGAGTTTAAAGTTTTTCATACAAAATCAGGCCAAAAATGGGATTTTGCTAAGTTATATGAGTGATACCAGATTTTCGTTATTTAACCTCTAGCGCTTCTAGTTTCCGAGAAAATCGAGTTTAAAGTTGTTCATACAAAATCAGTCCGATAATGGGATTTTGCTAAGTTATATGAGTGATACCAGATTTTCGTTATTTAACCTCTAGCGCTTCTAGTTTCCGAGAAAATCGAGTTTAAAGTTTTTCATACAAAATCAGTCCAAAAATGGGATTTTGCTTAGTTATATGAGTGATGCCAGATTTTCGTTATTTGAGCTCTAGCGCCTCTAGTTTCCGAGAAAATCGAGGTTAAGTTTTTCATACAAAATCAGTCCAAAAATGGGATTTTGCTAAGTTATATGAGTGATACCAGATTTTCGTTATTTGAGCTCTAGCGCCTCTAGTTTCCGAGAAAATCGAGTTTAAAGTTTTTCATACAAAATCAGTCCAAAAATGGGATTTTGCTTAGTTATATGAGTGATGCCAGATTTTCGTTATTTGAGCTCTAGCGCCTCTAGTTTCCGAGAAAATCGAGGTTAAGTTTTTCATACAAAATCAGTCCGATAATGGGATTTTGCTAAGTTATATGAGTGATACCAGATTTTCGTTATTTAAGCTCTAGCGCTTCTAGTTTCCGAGAAAATCGAGTTTAAAGTTTTTCATACAAAATCAGTCCAAAAATGGGATTTTGCTTAGTTATATGAGGGATACCAGATTTTCGTTATTTAAGCTCTAGCGCTTCTAGTTTCCGAGAAAATCGAGGTTAAGTTTTTCATACAAAATCAGTCCGATAATTGGATTTTGCTAAGTTATATGAGTGATACCAGATTTTCGTTATTTAACCTCTAGCGCTTCTAGTTTCCGAGAAAATCGAGTTTAAAGTTTTTCATACAAAATCAGTCCAAAAATGGGATTTTGCTTAGTTATATGAGTGATGCCAGATTTTCGTTATTTGAGCTCTAGCGCCTCTAGTTTCCGAGAAAATCGAGGTTAAGTTTTTCATACAAAATCAGTCCAAAAATGGGATTTTGCTAAGTTATATGAGTGATACCAGATTTTCGTTATTTAAGCTCTAGCGCTTCTAGTTTCCGAGAAAATCGAGTTTAAAGTTTTTCATACAAAATCAGTCCAAAAATGGGATTTTGCTTAGTTATATGAGTGATACCAGATTTTCGTTATTTAAGCTCTAGCGCTTCTAGTTTCCGAGAAAATCGAGGTTAAGTTTTTCATACAAAATCAGTCCGATAATGGGATTTTGCTAAGTTATATGAGTGATACCAGATTTTCGTTATTTAACCTCTAGCGCTTCTAGTTTCCGAGAAAATCGAGTTTAAAGTTTTTCATACAAAATCAGTCCAAAAATGGGATTTTGCTTAGTTATATGAGTGATGCCAGATTTTCGTTATTTGAGCTCTAGCGCCTCTAGTTTCCGAGAAAATCGAGGTTAAGTTTTTCATACAAAATCAGTCCAAAAATGGGATTTTGCTAAGTTATATGAGTGATACCAGATTTTCGTTATTTGAGCTCTAGCGCCTCTAGTTTCCGAGAAAATCGAGTTTAAAGTTTTTCATACAAAATCAGTCCAAAAATGGGATTTTGCTTAGTTATATGAATGATGCCAGATTTTCGTTATTTGAGCTCTAGCGCCTCCAGTTTCCGAGAAAATCGAGGTTAAGTTTTTCATACAAAATCAGTCCGATAATGGGATTTTGCTAAGTTATATGAGTGATACCAGATTTTCGTTATTTAAGCTCTAGCGCTTCTAGTTTCCGAGAAAATCGAGTTTAAAGTTTTTCATACAAAATCAGTCCAAAAATGGGATTTTGCTTAGTTATATGAGGGATACCAGATTTTCGTTATTTAAGCTCTAGCGCTTCTAGTTTCCGAGCAAATCGAGTTTAAAGTTTTTCATACAAAATCAGTCCAAAAATGGGATTTTGCTTAGTTATATGAGTGATGCCAGATTTTCGTTATTTGAGCTCTAGCGCTTCTAGTTTCCGAGAAAATCGAGTTTAAAGTTTTTCATACAAAATCAGGCCAAAAATGGGATTTTGCTAAGTTATATGAGTGATACCAGATTCTCGTTATTTTAGCTCTAGCGGTTCTAGTTTCCGAGAAAATCGAGGTTAAAGTTTTTCATACAAAATCAGGCCAAAAATGGGATTTTGCTAAGTTATATGAGTGATACCAGATTCTCGTTATTTAAGCTCTAGCGGTTCTAGTTTCCGAGAAAATCGAGGTTAACGTTTTTCATACAAAATCAGGCCAAAAATGGGATTTTGCTAAGTTATATGAGTGATACCAGATTCTCGTTATTTAAGCTCTAGCGCTTCTAGTTTCCGAGAAAATCGAGTTTAAAGTTTTTCATACAAAATCAGGCCAAAAATGGGATTTTGCTAAGTTATATGAGTGATACCAGATTTTCGTTATTTAACCTCTAGCGCTTCTAGTTTCCGAGAAAATCGAGTTTAAAGTTTTTCATACAAAATCAGTCCGATAATGGGATTTTGCTAAGTTATATGAGTGATACCAGATTTTCGTTATTTAACCTCTAGCGCTTCTAGTTTCCGAGAAAATCGAGTTTAAAGTTTTTCATACAAAATCAGTCCAAAAATGGGATTTTGCTTAGTTATATGAGTGATGCCAGATTTTCGTTATTTGAGCTCTAGCGCCTCTAGTTTCCGAGAAAATCGAGGTTAAGTTTTTCATACAAAATCAGTCCAAAAATGGGATTTTGCTAAGTTATATGAGTGATACCAGATTTTCGTTATTTGAGCTCTAGCGCCTCTAGTTTCCGAGAAAATCGAGTTTAAAGTTTTTCATACAAAATCAGTCCAAAAATGGGATTTTGCTTAGTTATATGAGTGATGCCAGATTTTCGTTATTTGAGCTCTAGCGCCTCTAGTTTCCGAGAAAATCGAGGTTAAGTTTTTCATACAAAATCAGTCCGATAATGGGATTTTGCTAAGTTATATGAGTGATACCAGATTTTCGTTATTTAAGCTCTAGCGCTTCTAGTTTCCGAGAAAATCGAGTTTAAAGTGTTTCATACAAAATCAGTCCAAAAATGGGATTTTGCTTAGTTATATGAGGGATACCAGATTTTCGTTATTTAAGCTCTAGCGCTTCTAGTTTCCGAGCAAATCGAGTTTAAAGTTTTTCATACAAAATCAGTCCAAAAATGGGATTTTGCTTAGTTATATGAGTGATGCCAGATTTTCGTTATTTGAGCTCTAGCGCTTCTAGTTTCCGAGAAAATCGAGTTTAAAGTTTTTCATACAAAATCAGGCCAAAAATGGGATTTTGCTAAGTTATATGAGTGATACCAGATTCTCGTTATTTAAGCTCTAGCGGTTCTAGTTTCCGAGAAAATCGAGGTTAAAGTTTTTCATACAAAATCAGGCCAAAAATGGGATTTTGCTAAGTTATATGAGTGATACCAGATTCTCGTTATTTAAGCTCTAGCGGTTCTAGTTTCCGAGAAAATCGAGGTTAACGTTTTTCATACAAAATCAGGCCAAAAATGGGATTTTGCTAAGTTATATGAGTGATACCAGATTCTCGTTATTTAAGCTCTAGCGCTTCTAGTTTCCGAGAAAATCGAGTTTAAAGTTTTTCATACAAAATCAGTCCAAAAATGGGATTTTGCTAAGTTATATGAGTGATACCAGATTTTCGTTATTTAACCTCTAGCGCTTCTAGTTTCCGAGAAAATCGAGTTTAAAGTTTTTCATACAAAATCAGTCCGATAATGGGATTTTGCTAAGTTATATGAGTGATACCAGATTTTCGTTATTTAACCTCTAGCGCTTCTAGTTTCCGAGAAAATCGAGTTTAAAGTTTTTCATACAAAATCAGTCCAAAAATGGGATTTTGCTTAGTTATATGAGTGATGCCAGATTTTCGTTATTTGAGCTCTAGCGCCTCTAGTTTCCGAGAAAATCGAGGTTAAGTTTTTCATACAAAATCAGTCCAAAAATGGGATTTTGCTAAGTTATATGAGTGATACCAGATTTTCGTTATTTGAGCTCTAGCGCCTCTAGTTTCCGAGAAAATCGAGTTTAAAGTTTTTCATACAAAATCAGTCCAAAAATGGGATTTTGCTTAGTTATATGAGTGATGCCAGATTTTCGTTATTTGAGCTCTAGCGCCTCTAGTTTCCGAGAAAATCGAGGTTAAGTTTTTCATACAAAATCAGTCCGATAATGGGATTTTGCTAAGTTATATGAGTGATACCAGATTTTCGTTATTTAAGCTCTAGCGCTTCTAGTTTCCGAGCAAATCGAGTTTAAAGTTTTTCATACAAAATCAGTCCAAAAATGGGATTTTGCTTAGTTATATGAGTGATGCCAGATTTTCGTTATTTGAGCTCTAGCGCTTCTAGTTTCCGAGAAAATCGAGTTTAAAGTTTTTCATACAAAATCAGTCCAAAAATGGGATTTTGCTTAGTTATATGAGTGATGCCAGATTTTCGTTATTTGAGCTCTAGCGCTTCTAGTTTCCGAGAAAATCGAGCTTAAAGTTTTTCATACAAAATCAGTCCAAAAATGGGATTTTGCTTAGTTATATGAGTGATGCCAGATTTTCGTTATTTGAGCTCTAGCGCTTCTAGTGTCCGAGAAAATCGAGGTTAAAGTTTTTCATACAAAATCAGTCCAAAAATGGGATTTTGCTAAGTTATATGAGTGATACCAGATTTTCGTTATTTAAGCTCTAGCGCTTCTAGTGTCCGAGAAAATCGAGGTTAAAGTTTTTCATACAAAATCAGTCCAAAAATGGGATTTTGCTAAGTTATATGAGTGATACCAGATTTTCGTTATTTAAGCTCTAGCGCTTCTAGTGTCCGAGAAAATCGAGTTTAAAGTTTTTCACACAAAATCAGTCCAAAAATGGGATTTTGCTAAGTTATATGAGTGGTACCAGATTTTCGTTATTTAAGCTCTAGCGCTTCTAGTGTCCGAGAAAATCGAGGTTAAAGTTTTTCATACAAAATCAGTCCAAAAATGGGATTTTGCTAAGTTATATGAGTGATACCAGATTTTCGTTATTTAAGCTCTAGCGCTTCTAGAGTCCGAGAAAATCGAGGTTAAAGTTTTTCATACAAAATCAGTCCAAAAATGGGATTTTGCTAATTTATATGAGTGATACCAGATTTTCGTTATTTAAGCTCTAGCGCTTCTAGTGTCCGAGAAAATCGAGGTTAAAGTTTTTCATACAAAATCAGTCCAAAAATGGGATTTTGCTAAGTTATATGAGTGATACCAGATTTTCGTTATTTAAGCTCTAGCGCTTCTAGTGTCCGAGAAAATCGAGTTTAAAGTTTTTCACACAAAATCAGTCCAAAAATGGGATTTTGCTAAGTTATATGAGTGGTACCAGATTTTCGTTATTTAAGCTCTAGCGCTTCTAGTGTCCGAGAAAATCGAGGTTAAAGTTTTTCATACAAAATCAGTCCAAAAATGGGATTTTGCTAATTTATATGAGTGATACCAGATTTTCGTTATTTAAGCTCTAGCGCTTCTAGTGTCCGAGAAAATCGAGGTTAAAGTTTTTCATACAAAATCAGTCCAAAAATGGGATTTTGCTAAGTTATATGAGTGGTACCAGATTTTCGTTATTTAAGCTCTAGCGCTTCAAGTGTCCGAGAAAATCGAGTTTAAAGTTTTTCACACAAAATCGGTCCAAAAATGGGATTTTGCTAAGTTATATGAGTGATACCAGATTTTCGTTATTTAACCTCTAGCGCTTCTAGTTTCCGAGAAAATCGAGTTTAAAGTTTTTCATACAAAATCAGTCAAAAAATGGGATTTTGCTAAGTTATATGAGTGATACCAGATTTTCGTTACTTAACCTCTAGCGCTTCTAGTTTCCGAGAAAATCGAGTTTAAAGTTTTTCATACAAAATCAGTCCAATAATGGGATTTTGCTAAGTTATATGAGTGATACCAGATTTTCGTTATTTAACCTCTAGCGCTTCTAGTTTCCGAGAAAATCGAGTTTAAAGTTTTTCATACAAAATCAGTCCAAAAATGGGATTTTGCTTAGTTATATGAGTGATGCCAGATTTTCGTTATTTGAGCTCTAGCGCCTCTAGTTTCCGAGAAAATCGAGGTTAAGTTTTTCATACAAAATCAGGCCAAAAATGGGATTTTGCTAAGTTATATGAGGGATACCAGATTTTCGTTATTTAAGCTCTAGCGCTTCTAGTTTCCGAGAAAATCGAGTTTAAAGTTTTTCATACAAAATCAGGCCAAAAATGGGATTTTGCTAAGTTATATGAGTGATACCAGATTTTCGTTATTTAAGCTCTAGCGCTTCTAGTTTCCGAGAAAATCGAGTTTAAAGTTTTTCATACAAAATCAGTCCAATAATGGGATTTTGGTAAGTTATATGAGTGATACCAGATTTTCGTTATTTAACCTCTAGCGCTTCTAGTTTCCGAGAAAATCGAGTTTAAAGTTTTTCATACAAAATCAGTCCAAAAATGGGATTTTGCTTAGTTATATGAGTGATGCCAGATTTTCGTTATTTGAGCTCTAGCGCCTCTAATTTCCGAGAAAATCGAGGTTAAGTTTTTCATACAAAATCAGGCCAAAAATGGGATTTTGCTAAGTTATATGAGGGATACCAGATTTTCGTTATTTAAGCTCTAGCGCTTCTAGTTTCCGAGAAAATCGAGTTTAAAGTTTTTCATACAAAATCAGTCCAAAAATGGGATTTTGCTTAGTTATATGAGTGATGCCAGATTTTCGTTATTTGAGCTCTAGCGCTTCTAGTTTCCGAGAAAATCGAGTTTAAAGTTTTTCATACAAAATCAGTCCAAAAATGGGATTTTGCTTAGTTATATGAGTGATGCCAGATTTTCGTTATTTGAGCTCTAGCGCTTCTAGTTTCCGAGAAAATCGAGCTTAAAGTTTTTCATACAAAATCAGTCCAAAAATGGGATTTTGCTTAGTTATATGAGTGATGCCAGATTTTCGTTATTTGAGCTCTAGCGCTTCTAGTTTCCGAGAAAATCGAGTTTAAAGTTTTTCATACAAAATCAGTCCAAAAATGGGATTTTGCTTAGTTATATGAGTGATGCCAGATTTTCGTTATTTGAGCTCTAGCGCCTCTAGTTTCCGAGAAAATCGAGGTTAAGTTTTTCATACAAAATCAGGCCAAAAATGGGATTTTGCTAAGTTATATGAGTGATACCAGATTTTCGTTATTTAACCTCTAGCGCTTCTAGTTTCCGAGAAAATCGAGTTTAAAGTTTTTCATACAAAATCAGTCCAATAATGGGATTTTGCTAAGTTATATGAGTGATACCAGATTTTCGTTATTTAAGCTCTAGCGCTTCTAGTGTCCGAGAAAATCGAGGTTAAAGTTTTTCATACAAAATCAGTCCAAAAATGGGATTTTGCTTAGTTATATGAGTGATGCCAGATTTTCGTTATTTGAGCTCTAGCGCTTCTAGTTTCCGAAAAAATCGAGTTTAAAGTTTTTCATACAAAATCAGTCCAAAAATGGGATTTTGCTTAGTTATATGAGTGATGCCAGATTTTCGTTATTTGAGCTCTAGCGCCTCTAGTTTCCGAGAAAATCGAGGTTAAGTTTTTCATACAAAATCAGTCCAAAAATGGGATTTTGCTAAGTTATATGAGTGATACCAGATTTTCGTTATTTAAGCTCTAGCGGTTATAGTTTCCGAGAAAATCGAGTTTAAAGTTTTTCATACAAAATCAGTCCAAAAATTGGATTTTGCTAAGTTATATGAGTGATGCCAGATTTTCGTTATTTAAGCTCTAGCGCTTCTAGTTTCCGAGAAAATCGAGTTTAAGGTTTTTCATACAAAATCAGTCCAAAAATGGGATTTTGCTAAGTTATATGAGTGATACCAGATTTTCGTTATTTAAGCTCTAGCGGTTATAGTTTCCGAGAAAATCGAGTTTAAAGTTTTTCATACAAAATCAGTCCAAAAATTGGATTTTGCTAAGTTATATGGGTGATACCAGATTTTCGTTATTTAAGCTCTAGCGCTTCTAGTTTCCGAGAAAATCGAGTTTAAAGTTTTTCATACAAAATCAGTCCAAAAATGGGATTTTGCTAAGTTATATGAGTGATACCAGATTTTCGTTATTTAAGCTCTAGCGCTTCTAGTTTCCGAGAAAATCGAGTTTAAAGTTTTTCATACAAAATCAGTCCAAAAATGGGATTTTGCTAAGTTATATGAGTGATACCAGATTTTCGTTATTTAAGCTCTAGCGCTTCCTGTTTCCGAAAAAATCGAGTTTAAAGTTTTTCATACAAAATCAGGCCAAAAATGGGATTTTGCTAAGTTATATGAGTGATACCAGATTTTCGTTATTTAAGCTCTAGCGCTTCTAGTTTCCGAGAAAATCGAGTTTAAAGTTTTTCATTCAAAATCAGGCCAAAAATGGGATTTTGCTAAGTTATATGAGTGATACCAGATTTTCGTTATTTAAGCTCTAGCGCTTCTAGTTTCCGAGAAAATAGAGTTTAAAGTTTTTCATACAAAATCAGTCCAAAAATGGGATTATGCTAAGTTATATGAGTGAAACCAGATTTTCGTTAATTAGGCTCTAGCGCTTCTAGTTTCCGAGAAAATCGAGTTTAAAGTTTTTCATACAAAATCAGTCCAAAAATGGGATTTTGCTAAGTTATATGAGTGATACCAGATTTTCGTTATTTAAGCTCTAGCGCTTCTAGTTTCCGAGAAAATCGAGTTTAAAGTTTTTCATAAAAAATCAGTCCAAAAATGGGATTTTGCTAAGTTATATGAGTGATACCAGATTCTCGTTATTTAAGCTCTAGCGGTTCTAGTTTCCGAGAAAATCGAGGTTAAAGTTTTTCATACAAAATCAGGCCAAAAATGGGATTTTGCTAAGTTATATGAGTGATACCAGATTCTCGTTATTTAAGCTCTAGCGCTTCTAGTTTCCGAGAAAATCGAGTTTAAAGTTTTTCATACAAAATCAGGCCAAAAATGGGATTTTGCTAAGTTATATGAGTGATACCAGATTTTCGTTATTTAAGCTCTAGCGCTTCTAGTTTCCGAGAAAATCGAGTTTAAAGTTTTTCATACAAAATCAGTCCAAAAATTGGATTTTGCTAAGTTATATGAGTGATACCAGATTTTCGTTATTTAAGCTCTAGCGCTTCTAGTTTCCGAGAAAATCGAGTTTAAAGTTTTTCATAAAAAATCAGTCCAAAAATGGGATTTTGCTAAGTTATATGAGTGATACCAGATTCTCGTTATTTAAGCTCTAGCGCTTCTAGTTTCCGAGAAAATCGAGTTTAAAGTTTTTCATACAAAATCAGTCCAAAAATGGGATTTTGCTAAGTTATATGAGTGATACCAGATTTTCGTTATTTAAGCTCTAGCGCTTCTAGTTTCCGAGAAAATCGAGTTTAAAGTTTTTCATAAAAAATCAGTCCAAAAATGGGATTTTGCTAAGTTATATGAGTGATACCAGATTCTCGTTATTTAAGCTCTAGCGGTTCTAGTTTCCGAGAAAATCGAGGTTAAAGTTTTTCATACAAAATCAGGCCAAAAATGGGATTTTGCTAAGTTATATGAGTGATACCAGATTCTCGTTATTTAAGCTCTAGCGCTTCTAGTTTCCGAGAAAATCGAGTTTAAAGTTTTTCATACAAAATCAGGCCAAAAATGGGATTTTGCTAAGTTATATGAGTGATACCAGATTTTCGTTATTTAAGCTCTAGCGCTTCTAGTTTCCGAGAAAATCGAGTTTAAAGTTTTTCATACAAAATCAGGCCAAACATGGGATTTTGCTAAGTTACAAAGTGATGCCAGATTTTCGTTATTTAAGCTCTAGCGCTTCTAGTTTCCGAGAAAATCGAGTTTAAAGTTTTTCATACAAAATCAGGCCAAAAATGGGATTTTGCTAAGTTATATGAGTGATACCAGATTTTCGTTATTTAAGCTCTAGCGCTTCTAGTTTCCGAGAAAATCGAGTTTAAAGTTTTTCATACAAAATCAGTCCAAAAATGGGATTTTGCTAAGTTATATGAGTGATACCAGATTTTCGTTATTTAAGCTCTACCGCTTCTAGTTTCCGAGAAAATCGAGTTTAAAGTTTTTCATACAAAATCAGTCCAAAAATGGGATTTTGCTAAGTTATATGAGTGATACCAGATTTTCGTTATTTAAGCTCTAGCGGTTCTAGCTTCCGAGAAAATCGAGGTTAAAGTTTTTCATACAAAATCAGACCAAAAATGCGATTTTGCTAAGTTATATGAGTGATACCAGATTTTCGTTATTAAAGCTCTAGCGCTTCTAGTTTCCGAGAATATCGAGTTTAAAGTTTTTCATACAAAATCAGTCCAAAAATGGGATTTTGCTAAGTTATATGAGTGATACCAGATTTTCGTTATTTAAGCTCTAGCGCTTCTAGTTTCCGAGAAAATCGAGTTTAAAGTTTTTCATACAAAATCAGTCCAAAAATGGGATTTTGCTAAGTTATATGAGTGATACCAGATTTTCGTTATTTAAGCTCTACCGCTTCTAGTTTCCGAGAAAATCGAGTTTAAAGTTTTTCATACAAAATCAGTCCAAAAATGGGATTTTGCTAAGTTATATGAGTGATACCAGATTTTCGTTATTTAAGCTCTAGCGGTTCTAGCTTCCGAGAAAATCGAGGTTAAAGTTTTTCATACAAAATCAGACCAAAAATGCGATTTTGCTAAGTTATATGAGTGATACCAGATTTTCGTTATTAAAGCTCTAGCGCTTCTAGTTTCCGAGAAAATCGAGTTTAAAGTTTTTCATACAAAATCAGTCCAAAAATGGGATTTTGCTAAGTTATATGAGTGATACCAGATTTTCGTTATTTAAGCTCTTGCGCTTCTAGTTTCCGAGAAAATCGAGTTTAAAGTTTTTCATACAAAATCAGTCCAAAAATGGGATTTTGCTAAGTTATATGAGTGATACCACATTTTCGTTATTTAAGCTCTAGCGCTTCTAGTTTCCGAGAAAATCGAGTTTAAAGTTTTTCATACAAAACCAGTCCAAAAATGGGATTTTGCTAAGTTATATGGGTGATACCAGATTTTCGTTATTTAAGCTCTAGCGCTTCTAGTTTCCGAGAAAATCGAGTTTAAAGTTTTTCATACAAAATCAGTCCAAAAATGGGATTTTGCTAAATTATATGAGTGATACCAGATTTTCGTTATTTAAGCTCTAACGCTTCTAGTTTCCGAGAAAATCGAGGTTAAAGTTTTTCATACAAAATCAGGCCAAAAATGGGATTTTGCTAAGTTATATGAGTGATACCAGATTTTCGTTATTTAAGCTCTAGCGGTTCTAGTTTCCGAGAAAATTGAGTTTAAAGTTTTTCATACAAAATCAGTCCAAAAATGGGATTTTGCTAAGTTATATGGGTGATACCAGATTTTCGTTATTTAAGCTCTAGCGCTTCTAGTTTCCGAGAAAATCGAGGTTAAAGTTTTTCATACAAAATCAGGCCAAAAATGGGATTTTGCTAAGTTATATGAGTTATACCAGATTTTCGTTATTTAAGCTCTAGCGCTTCTAGTTTCCGAGAAAATCGAGGTTAAAGTTTTTCATACAAAATCAGGCCAAAAATGGGATTTTGCTAAGTTATATGAGTGATACCAGATTTTCGTTATTTAAGCTCTAGCGGTTCTAGTTTCCGAGAAAATCGAGTTTAAAGTTTTTCATTCAAAATCAGGCCAAAAATGGGATTTTGCTAAGTTATATGAGTGATACCAGATTCTCGTTATTTAAGCTCTAGCGGTTCTAGTTTCCGAGAAAATTGAGGTTAAAGTTTTTCATACAAAATCAGGCCAAAAATGGGATTTTGCTAAGTTATATGAGTGATACCAGATTTTCGTTATTTAAGCTCTAGCGGTTCTAGTTTCCGAGAAAATCGAGTTTAAAGTTTTTCATTCAAAATCAGGCCAAAAATGGGATTTTGCTAAGTTATATGAGTGATACCAGATTTTCGTTATTTAAGCTCTAGCGCTTCTAGTTTCCGAGAAAATCGAGTTTAAAGTTTTTCATTCAAAATCAGGCCAAAAATGGGATTTTGCTAAGTTATATGAGTGATACCAGATTCTCGTTATTTAAGCTCTAGCGGTTCTAGTTTCCGAGAAAATCGAGGTTAAAGTTTTTCATACAAAATCAGGCCAAAAATGGGATTTTGCTAAGTTATATGAATGATACCAGATTTTCGTTATTTAAGCTCTAGCGCTTCTAGTTTCCGAGAAAATCGAGTTTAAAGTTTTTCATACAAAACCAGTCCAAAAATGGGATTTTGCTAAGTTATATGGGTGATACCAGATTTTCGTTATTTAAGCTCTAGCGCTTCTTGTTTCCGAGAAAATCGAGTTTAAAGTTTTTCATACAAAATCAGGCCAAAAATGGGATTTTGCTAAGTTATATGAGTGATACCAGATTTTCGTTATTTAAGCTCTAGCGGTTCTAGTTTCCGAGAAAATCGAGTTTAAAGTTTTTCATACAAAATCAGTCCAAAAATGGGATTTTGCTAAGTTATATGGGTGATACCAGATTTTCGTTATTTAAGCTCTAGCGCTTCTAGTTTCCGAGAAAATCGAGGTTAAAGTTTTTCATACAAAATCAGGCCAAAAATGGGATTTTGCTAAGTTATATGAGTGATACCAGATTTTCGTTATTTAAGCTCTAGCGCTTCTAGTTTCCGAGAAAATCGAGTTTAAAGTTTTTCATTCAAAATCAGGCCAAAAATGGGATTTTGCTAAGTTATATGAGTGATACCAGATTCTCGTTATTTAAGCTCTAGCGGTTCTAGTTTCCGAGAAAATCGAGGTTAAAGTTTTTCATACAAAATCAGTCCAAAAATGGGATTTTGCTAAGTTATATGAGTGATACCAGATTCTCGTTATTTAAGCTCTAGCGGTTCTAGTTTCCGAGAAAATCGAGTTTAAAGTTTTTCATACAAAATCAGTCCAAAAATGGGATTTTGCTAAGTTATATGGGTGATACCAGATTTTCGTTATTTAAGCTCTAGCGCTTCTAGTTTCCGAGAAAATCGAGTTTAAAGTTTTTCATACAAAATCAGTCCAAAAATGGGATTTTGCTAAGTTATATGAGTGATACCAGATTTTCGTTATTTAAGCTCTAGCGCTTCTAGTTTCCGAGAAAATCGAGTTTAAAGTTTTTCATTCAAAATCAGGCCAAAAATGGGATTTTGCTAAGTTATATGAGTGATACCAGATTCTCGTTATTTAAGCTCTAGCGGTTCTAGTTTCCGAGAAAATCGAGTTTAAAGTTTTTCATTCAAAATCAGGCCAAAAATGGGATTTTGCTAAGTTATATGAGTGATACCAGATTCTCGTTATTTAAGCTCTAGCGGTTCTAGTTTCCGAGAAAATCGAGTTTAAAGTTTTTCATTCAAAATCAGGCCAAAAATGGGATTTTGCTAAGTTATATGAGTGATACCAGATTCTCGTTATTTAAGCTCTAGCGGTTCTAGTTTCCGAGAAAATTGAGTTTAAAGTTTTTCATACAAAATCAGTCCAAAAATGGGATTTTGCTAAGTTATATGGGTGATACCAGATTTTCGTTATTTAAGCTCTAGCGCTTCTAGTTTCCGAGAAAATCGAGTTTAAAGTTTTTCATACAAAATCAGTCCAAAAATGGGATTTTGCTAAGTTATATGAGTGATACCAGATTCTCGTTATTTAAGCTCTAGCGGTTCTAGTTTCCGAGAAAATCGAGGTTAAAGTTTTTCATACAAAATCAGTCCAAAAATGGGATTTTGCTAAGTTATATGAGTGATACCAGATTCTCGTTATTTAAGCTCTAGCGGTTCTAGTTTCCGAGAAAATCGAGTTTAAAGTTTTTCATACAAAATCAGTCCAAAAATGGGATTTTGCTAAGTTATATGGGTGATACCAGATTTTCGTTATTTAAGCTCTAGCGCTTCTAGTTTCCGAGAAAATCGAGTTTAAAGTTTTTCATACAAAATCAGTCCAAAAATGGGATTTTGCTAAGTTATATGGGTGATACCAGATTTTCGTTATTTAAGCTCTAGCGCTTCTAGTTTCCGAGAAAATCGAGTTTAAAGTTTTTCATTCAAAATCAGGCCAAAAATGGGATTTTGCTAAGTTATATGAGTGATACCAGATTCTCGTTATTTAAGCTCTAGCGGTTCTAGTTTCCGAGAAAATCGAGGTTAAAGTTTTTCATACAAAATCAGTCCAAAAATGGGATTTTGCTAAGTTATATGAGTGATACCAGATTCTCGTTATTTAAGCTCTAGCGGTTCTAGTTTCCGAGAAAATCGAGTTTAAAGTTTTTCATACAAAATCAGTCCAAAAATGGGATTTTGCTAAGTTATATGGGTGATACCAGATTTTCGTTATTTAAGCTCTAGCGCTTCTAGTTTCCGAGAAAATCGAGTTTAAAGTTTTTCATACAAAATCAGTCCAAAAATGGGATTTTGCTAAGTTATATGAGTGATACCAGATTTTCGTTATTTAAGCTCTAGCGCTTCTAGTTTCCGAGAAAATCGAGTTTAAAGTTTTTCATTCAAAATCAGGCCAAAAATGGGATTTTGCTAAGTTATATGAGTGATACCAGATTCTCGTTATTTAAGCTCTAGCGGTTCTAGTTTCCGAGAAAATCGAGGTTAAAGTTTTTCATACAAAATCAGTCCAAAAATGGGATTTTGCTAAGTTATATGAGTGATACCAGATTCTCGTTATTTAAGCTCTAGCGGTTCTAGTTTCCGAGAAAATCGAGTTTAAAGTTTTTCATACAAAATCAGTCCAAAAATGGGATTTTGCTAAGTTATATGGGTGATACCAGATTTTCGTTATTTAAGCTCTAGCGCTTCTAGTTTCCGAGAAAATCGAGTTTAAAGTTTTTCATACAAAATCAGTCCAAAAATGGGATTTTGCTAAGTTATATGAGTGATACCAGATTTTCGTTATTTAAGCTCTACCGCTTCTAGCTTCCGAGAAAATCGAGGTTAAAGTTTTTCATACAAAATCAGACAAAAAATGCGATTTTGCTAAGTTATATGAGTGATACCAGATTTTCGTTATTAAAGCTCTAGCGCTTCTAGTTTCCGAGAAAATCGAGTTTAAAGTTTTTCATACAAAATCAGACAAAAAATGCGATTTTGCTAAGTTATATGAGTGATACCAGATTCTCGTTATTTAAGCTCTAGCGGTTCTAGTTTCCGAGAAAATCGAGTTTAAAGTTTTTCATACAAAATCAGTCCAAAAATGGGATTTTGCTAAGTTATATGGGTGATACCAGATTTTCGTTATTTAAGCTCTAGCGCTTCTAGTTTCCGAGAAAATCGAGTTTAAAGTTTTTCATACAAAATCAGTCCAAAAATGGGATTTTGCTAAGTTATATGGGTGATACCAGATTTTCGTTATTTAAGCTCTAGCGCTTCTAGTTTCCGAGAAAATCGAGTTTAAAGTTTTTCATACAAAATCAGTCCAAAAATGGGATTTTGCTAAGTTATATGAGTGATACCAGATTTTCGTTATTTAAGCTCTACCGCTTCTAGCTTCCGAGAAAATCGAGGTTAAAGTTTTTCATACAAAATCAGACAAAAAATGCGATTTTGCTAAGTTATATGAGTGATACCAGATTTTCGTTATTAAAGCTCTAGCGCTTCTAGTTTCCGAGAAAATCGAGTTTAAAGTTTTTCATACAAAATCAGACAAAAAATGCGATTTTGCTAAGTTATATGAGTGATACCAGATTTTCGTTATTAAAGCTCTAGCGCTTCTAGTTTCCGAGAAAATCGAGTTTAAAGTTTTTCATACAAAATCAGACAAAAAATGCGATTTTGCTAAGTTATATGAGTGATACCAGATTCTCGTTATTTAAGCTCTAGCGGTTCTAGTTTCCGAGAAAATCGAGTTTAAAGTTTTTCATACAAAATCAGTCCAAAAATGGGATTTTGCTAAGTTATATGGGTGATACCAGATTTTCGTTATTTAAGCTCTAGCGCTTCTAGTTTCCGAGAAAATCGAGTTTAAAGTTTTTCATACAAAATCAGTCCAAAAATGGGATTTTGCTAAGTTATATGGGTGATACCAGATTTTCGTTATTTAAGCTCTAGCGCTTCTAGTTTCCGAGAAAATCGAGTTTAAAGTTTTTCATACAAAATCAGTCCAAAAATGGGATTTTGCTAAGTTATATGAGTGATACCAGATTTTCGTTATTTAAGCTCTACCGCTTCTAGCTTCCGAGAAAATCGAGGTTAAAGTTTTTCATACAAAATCAGACAAAAAATGCGATTTTGCTAAGTTATATGAGTGATACCAGATTTTCGTTATTAAAGCTCTAGCGCTTCTAGTTTCCGAGAAAATCGAGTTTAAAGTTTTTCATACAAAATCAGACAAAAAATGCGATTTTGCTAAGTTATATGAGTGATACCAGATTTTCGTTATTAAAGCTCTAGCGCTTCTAGTTTCCGAGAAAATCGAGTTTAAAGTTTTTCATACAAAATCAGTCCAAAAATGGGATTTTGCTAAGTTATATGAGTGATACCAGATTTTCGTTATTTAAGCTCTAGCGCTTCTAGTTTCCGAGAAAATCGAGTTTAAAGTTTTTCATTCAAAATCAGGCCAAAAATGGGATTTTGCTAAGTTATATGAGTGATACCAGATTCTCGTTATTTAAGCTCTAGCGGTTCTAGTTTCCGAGAAAATCGAGGTTAAAGTTTTTCATACAAAATCAGTCCAAAAATGGGATTTTGCTAAGTTATATGAGTGATACCAGATTCTCGTTATTTAAGCTCTACCGCTTCTAGCTTCCGAGAAAATCGAGGTTAAAGTTTTTCATACAAAATCAGACAAAAAATGCGATTTTGCTAAGTTATATGAGTGATACCAGATTTTCGTTATTAAAGCTCTAGCGCTTCTAGTTTCCGAGAAAATCGAGTTTAAAGTTTTTCATACAAAATCAGACAAAAAATGCGATTTTGCTAAGTTATATGAGTGATACCAGATTCTCGTTATTTAAGCTCTAGCGGTTCTAGTTTCCGAGAAAATCGAGTTTAAAGTTTTTCATACAAAATCAGTCCAAAAATGGGATTTTGCTAAGTTATATGGGTGATACCAGATTTTCGTTATTTAAGCTCTAGCGCTTCTAGTTTCCGAGAAAATCGAGTTTAAAGTTTTTCATACAAAATCAGTCCAAAAATGGGATTTTGCTAAGTTATATGGGTGATACCAGATTTTCGTTATTTAAGCTCTAGCGCTTCTAGTTTCCGAGAAAATCGAGTTTAAAGTTTTTCATACAAAATCAGTCCAAAAATGGGATTTTGCTAAGTTATATGAGTGATACCAGATTTTCGTTATTTAAGCTCTACCGCTTCTAGCTTCCGAGAAAATCGAGGTTAAAGTTTTTCATACAAAATCAGACAAAAAATGCGATTTTGCTAAGTTATATGAGTGATACCAGATTTTCGTTATTAAAGCTCTAGCGCTTCTAGTTTCCGAGAAAATCGAGTTTAAAGTTTTTCATTCAAAATCAGGCCAAAAATGGGATTTTGCTAAGTTATATGAGTGATACCAGATTCTCGTTATTTAAGCTCTAGCGGTTCTAGTTTCCGAGAAAATCGAGGTTAAAGTTTTTCATACAAAATCAGTCCAAAAATGGGATTTTGCTAAGTTATATGAGTGATACCAGATTCTCGTTATTTAAGCTCTAGCGGTTCTAGTTTCCGAGAAAATCGAGTTTAAAGTTTTTCATACAAAATCAGTCCAAAAATGGGATTTTGCTAAGTTATATGGGTGATACCAGATTTTCGTTATTTAAGCTCTAGCGCTTCTAGTTTCCGAGAAAATCGAGTTTAAAGTTTTTCATACAAAATCAGTCCAAAAATGGGATTTTGCTAAGTTATATGAGTGATACCAGATTTTCGTTATTTAAGCTCTAGCGCTTCTAGTTTCCGAGAAAATCGAGTTTAAAGTTTTTCATTCAAAATCAGGCCAAAAATGGGATTTTGCTAAGTTATATGAGTGATACCAGATTCTCGTTATTTAAGCTCTAGCGGTTCTAGTTTCCGAGAAAATCGAGGTTAAAGTTTTTCATACAAAATCAGTCCAAAAATGGGATTTTGCTAAGTTATATGAGTGATACCAGATTCTCGTTATTTAAGCTCTAGCGGTTCTAGTTTCCGAGAAAATTGAGTTTAAAGTTTTTCATACAAAATCAGTCCAAAAATGGGATTTTGCTAAGTTATATGGGTGATACCAGATTTTCGTTATTTAAGCTCTAGCGCTTCTAGTTTCCGAGAAAATCGAGTTTAAAGTTTTTCATACAAAATCAGTCCAAAAATGGGATTTTGCTAAGTTATATGAGTGATACCAGATTCTCGTTATTTAAGCTCTAGCGGTTCTAGTTTCCGAGAAAATCGAGTTTAAAGTTTTTCATACAAAATCAGTCCAAAAATGGGATTTTGCTAAGTTATATGGGTGATACCAGATTTTCGTTATTTAAGCTCTAGCGCTTCTAGTTTCCGAGAAAATCGAGTTTAAAGTTTTTCATACAAAATCAGTCCAAAAATGGGATTTTGCTAAGTTATATGAGTGATACCAGATTTTCGTTATTTAAGCTCTACCGCTTCTAGTTTCCGAGAAAATCGAGGTTAAAGTTTTTCATACAAAATCAGTCCAAAAATGGGATTTTGCTAAGTTAAGAAGCTTCTAGCTTCCGAGAAAATCGAGGTTAAAGTTTTTCATACAAAATCAGACAAAAAATGCGATTTTGCTAAGTTATATGAGTGATACCAGATTTTCGTTATTAAAGCTCTAGCGCTTCTAGTTTCCGAGAAAATCGAGTTTAAAGTTTTTCATACAAAATCAGACAAAAAATGCGATTTTGCTAAGTTATATGAGTGATACCAGATTTTCGTTATTAAAGCTCTAGCGCTTCTAGTTTCCGAGAAAATCGAGTTTAAAGTTTTTCATACAAAATCAGTCCAAAAATGGGATTTTGCTAAGTTATATGAGTGATACCAGATTTTCGTTATTTAAGCTCTAGCGCTTCTAGTTTCCGAGAAAATCGAGTTTAAAGTTTTTCATTCAAAATCAGGCCAAAAATGGGATTTTGCTAAGTTATATGAGTGATACCAGATTCTCGTTATTTAAGCTCTAGCGGTTCTAGTTTCCGAGAAAATCGAGGTTAAAGTTTTTCATACAAAATCAGTCCAAAAATGGGATTTTGCTAAGTTATATGAGTGATACCAGATTCTCGTTATTTAAGCTCTACCGCTTCTAGCTTCCGAGAAAATCGAGGTTAAAGTTTTTCATACAAAATCAGACAAAAAATGCGATTTTGCTAAGTTATATGAGTGATACCAGATTTTCGTTATTAAAGCTCTAGCGCTTCTAGTTTCCGAGAAAATCGAGTTTAAAGTTTTTCATACAAAATCAGACAAAAAATGCGATTTTGCTAAGTTATATGAGTGATACCAGATTCTCGTTATTTAAGCTCTAGCGGTTCTAGTTTCCGAGAAAATCGAGTTTAAAGTTTTTCATACAAAATCAGTCCAAAAATGGGATTTTGCTAAGTTATATGGGTGATACCAGATTTTCGTTATTTAAGCTCTAGCGCTTCTAGTTTCCGAGAAAATCGAGTTTAAAGTTTTTCATACAAAATCAGTCCAAAAATGGGATTTTGCTAAGTTATATGGGTGATACCAGATTTTCGTTATTTAAGCTCTAGCGCTTCTAGTTTCCGAGAAAATCGAGTTTAAAGTTTTTCATACAAAATCAGTCCAAAAATGGGATTTTGCTAAGTTATATGAGTGATACCAGATTTTCGTTATTTAAGCTCTACCGCTTCTAGCTTCCGAGAAAATCGAGGTTAAAGTTTTTCATACAAAATCAGACAAAAAATGCGATTTTGCTAAGTTATATGAGTGATACCAGATTTTCGTTATTAAAGCTCTAGCGCTTCTAGTTTCCGAGAAAATCGAGTTTAAAGTTTTTCATACAAAATCAGACAAAAAATGCGATTTTGCTAAGTTATATGAGTGATACCAGATTTTCGTTATTTAAGCTCTAGCGCTTCTAGTTTCCGAGAAAATCGAGTTTAAAGTTTTTCATTCAAAATCAGGCCAAAAATGGGATTTTGCTAAGTTATATGAGTGATACCAGATTCTCGTTATTTAAGCTCTAGCGGTTCTAGTTTCCGAGAAAATCGAGGTTAAAGTTTTTCATACAAAATCAGTCCAAAAATGGGATTTTGCTAAGTTATATGAGTGATACCAGATTCTCGTTATTTAAGCTCTAGCGGTTCTAGTTTCCGAGAAAATCGAGTTTAAAGTTTTTCATACAAAATCAGTCCAAAAATGGGATTTTGCTAAGTTATATGGGTGATACCAGATTTTCGTTATTTAAGCTCTAGCGCTTCTAGTTTCCGAGAAAATCGAGTTTAAAGTTTTTCATACAAAATCAGTCCAAAAATGGGATTTTGCTAAGTTATATGAGTGATACCAGATTTTCGTTATTTAAGCTCTAGCGCTTCTAGTTTCCGAGAAAATCGAGTTTAAAGTTTTTCATTCAAAATCAGGCCAAAAATGGGATTTTGCTAAGTTATATGAGTGATACCAGATTCTCGTTATTTAAGCTCTAGCGGTTCTAGTTTCCGAGAAAATCGAGGTTAAAGTTTTTCATACAAAATCAGTCCAAAAATGGGATTTTGCTAAGTTATATGAGTGATACCAGATTCTCGTTATTTAAGCTCTAGCGGTTCTAGTTTCCGAGAAAATTGAGTTTAAAGTTTTTCATACAAAATCAGTCCAAAAATGGGATTTTGCTAAGTTATATGGGTGATACCAGATTTTCGTTATTTAAGCTCTAGCGCTTCTAGTTTCCGAGAAAATCGAGTTTAAAGTTTTTCATACAAAATCAGTCCAAAAATGGGATTTTGCTAAGTTATATGAGTGATACCAGATTCTCGTTATTTAAGCTCTAGCGGTTCTAGTTTCCGAGAAAATCGAGTTTAAAGTTTTTCATACAAAATCAGTCCAAAAATGGGATTTTGCTAAGTTATATGGGTGATACCAGATTTTCGTTATTTAAGCTCTAGCGCTTCTAGTTTCCGAGAAAATCGAGTTTAAAGTTTTTCATACAAAATCAGTCCAAAAATGGGATTTTGCTAAGTTATATGAGTGATACCAGATTTTCGTTATTTAAGCTCTACCGCTTCTAGTTTCCGAGAAAATCGAGGTTAAAGTTTTTCATACAAAATCAGTCCAAAAATGGGATTTTGCTAAGTTATATGAGTGATACCAGATTCTCGTTATTTAAGCTCTAGCGGTTCTAGTTTCCGAGAAAATCGAGGTTAAAGTTTTTCATACAAAATCAGTCCAAAAATGGGATTTTGCTAAGTTATATGAGTGATACCAGATTCTCGTTATTTAAGCTCTAGCGGTTCTAGTTTCCGAGAAAATCGAGTTTAAAGTTTTTCATACAAAATCAGTCCAAAAATGGGATTTTGCTAAGTTATATGGGTGATACCAGATTTTCGTTATTTAAGCTCTAGCGCTTCTAGTTTCCGAGAAAATCGAGTTTAAAGTTTTTCATACAAAATCAGTCCAAAAATGGGATTTTGCTAAGTTATATGGGTGATACCAGATTTTCGTTATTTAAGCTCTAGCGCTTCTAGTTTCCGAGAAAATCGAGTTTAAAGTTTTTCATTCAAAATCAGGCCAAAAATGGGATTTTGCTAAGTTATATGAGTGATACCAGATTCTCGTTATTTAAGCTCTAGCGGTTCTAGTTTCCGAGAAAATCGAGGTTAAAGTTTTTCATACAAAATCAGTCCAAAAATGGGATTTTGCTAAGTTATATGAGTGATACCAGATTCTCGTTATTTAAGCTCTAGCGGTTCTAGTTTCCGAGAAAATCGAGTTTAAAGTTTTTCATACAAAATCAGTCCAAAAATGGGATTTTGCTAAGTTATATGGGTGATACCAGATTTTCGTTATTTAAGCTCTAGCGCTTCTAGTTTCCGAGAAAATCGAGTTTAAAGTTTTTCATACAAAATCAGTCCAAAAATGGGATTTTGCTAAGTTATATGAGTGATACCAGATTTTCGTTATTTAAGCTCTAGCGCTTCTAGTTTCCGAGAAAATCGAGTTTAAAGTTTTTCATTCAAAATCAGGCCAAAAATGGGATTTTGCTAAGTTATATGAGTGATACCAGATTCTCGTTATTTAAGCTCTAGCGGTTCTAGTTTCCGAGAAAATCGAGGTTAAAGTTTTTCATACAAAATCAGTCCAAAAATGGGATTTTGCTAAGTTATATGAGTGATACCAGATTCTCGTTATTTAAGCTCTAGCGGTTCTAGTTTCCGAGAAAATCGAGTTTAAAGTTTTTCATACAAAATCAGTCCAAAAATGGGATTTTGCTACGTTATATGGGTGATACCAGATTTTCGTTATTTAAGCTCTAGCGCTTCTAGTTTCCGAGAAAATCGAGTTTAAAGTTTTTCATACAAAATCAGTCCAAAAATGGGATTTTGCCAAGTTATATGAGTGATACCAGATTTTCGTTATTTAAGCTCTACCGCTTCTAGCTTCCGAGAAAATCGAGGTTAAAGTTTTTCATACAAAATCAGACAAAAAATGCGATTTTGCTAAGTTATATGAGTGATACCAGATTTTCGTTATTAAAGCTCTAGCGCTTCTAGTTTCCGAGAAAATCGAGTTTAAAGTTTTTCATACAAAATCAGACAAAAAATGCGATTTTGCTAAGTTATATGAGTGATACCAGATTCTCGTTATTTAAGCTCTAGCGGTTCTAGTTTCCGAGAAAATCGAGTTTAAAGTTTTTCATACAAAATCAGTCCAAAAATGGGATTTTGCTAAGTTATATGGGTGATACCAGATTTTCGTTATTTAAGCTCTAGCGCTTCTAGTTTCCGAGAAAATCGAGTTTAAAGTTTTTCATACAAAATCAGTCCAAAAATGGGATTTTGCTAAGTTATATGGGTGATACCAGATTTTCGTTATTTAAGCTCTAGCGCTTCTAGTTTCCGAGAAAATCGAGTTTAAAGTTTTTCATACAAAATCAGTCCAAAAATGGGATTTTGCTAAGTTATATGAGTGATACCAGATTTTCGTTATTTAAGCTCTACCGCTTCTAGCTTCCGAGAAAATCGAGGTTAAAGTTTTTCATACAAAATCAGACAAAAAATGCGATTTTGCTAAGTTATATGAGTGATACCAGATTTTCGTTATTAAAGCTCTAGCGCTTCTAGTTTCCGAGAAAATCGAGTTTAAAGTTTTTCATACAAAATCAGACAAAAAATGCGATTTTGCTAAGTTATATGAGTGATACCAGATTTTCGTTATTAAAGCTCTAGCGCTTCTAGTTTCCGAGAAAATCGAGTTTAAAGTTTTTCATACAAAATCAGTCCAAAAATGGGATTTTGCTAAGTTATATGAGTGATACCAGATTTTCGTTATTTAAGCTCTAGCGCTTCTAGTTTCCGAGAAAATCGAGTTTAAAGTTTTTCATTCAAAATCAGGCCAAAAATGGGATTTTGCTAAGTTATATGAGTGATACCAGATTCTCGTTATTTAAGCTCTAGCGGTTCTAGTTTCCGAGAAAATCGAGGTTAAAGTTTTTCATACAAAATCAGTCCAAAAATGGGATTTTGCTAAGTTATATGAGTGATACCAGATTCTCGTTATTTAAGCTCTAGCGGTTCTAGTTTCCGAGAAAATCGAGTTTAAAGTTTTTCATACAAAATCAGTCCAAAAATGGGATTTTGCTAAGTTATATGGGTGATACCAGATTTTCGTTATTTAAGCTCTAGCGCTTCTAGTTTCCGAGAAAATCGAGTTTAAAGTTTTTCATACAAAATCAGTCCAAAAATGGGATTTTGCTAAGTTATATGAGTGATACCAGATTTTCGTTATTTAAGCTCTAGCGCTTCTAGTTTCCGAGAAAATCGAGTTTAAAGTTTTTCATTCAAAATCAGGCCAAAAATGGGATTTTGCTAAGTTATATGAGTGATACCAGATTCTCGTTATTTAAGCTCTAGCGGTTCTAGTTTCCGAGAAAATCGAGGTTAAAGTTTTTCATACAAAATCAGTCCAAAAATGGGATTTTGCTAAGTTATATGAGTGATACCAGATTCTCGTTATTTAAGCTCTAGCGGTTCTAGTTTCCGAGAAAATTGAGTTTAAAGTTTTTCATACAAAATCAGTCCAAAAATGGGATTTTGCTAAGTTATATGGGTGATACCAGATTTTCGTTATTTAAGCTCTAGCGCTTCTAGTTTCCGAGAAAATCGAGTTTAAAGTTTTTCATACAAAATCAGTCCAAAAATGGGATTTTGCTAAGTTATATGAGTGATACCAGATTCTCGTTATTTAAGCTCTAGCGGTTCTAGTTTCCGAGAAAATCGAGTTTAAAGTTTTTCATACAAAATCAGTCCAAAAATGGGATTTTGCTAAGTTATATGGGTGATACCAGATTTTCGTTATTTAAGCTCTAGCGCTTCTAGTTTCCGAGAAAATCGAGTTTAAAGTTTTTCATACAAAATCAGTCCAAAAATGGGATTTTGCTAAGTTATATGAGTGATACCAGATTTTCGTTATTTAAGCTCTACCGCTTCTAGTTTCCGAGAAAATCGAGGTTAAAGTTTTTCATACAAAATCAGTCCAAAAATGGGATTTTGCTAAGTTATATGAGTGATACCAGATTCTCGTTATTTAAGCTCTAGCGGTTCTAGTTTCCGAGAAAATCGAGGTTAAAGTTTTTCATACAAAATCAGTCCAAAAATGGGATTTTGCTAAGTTATATGAGTGATACCAGATTCTCGTTATTTAAGCTCTAGCGGTTCTAGTTTCCGAGAAAATCGAGTTTAAAGTTTTTCATACAAAATCAGTCCAAAAATGGGATTTTGCTAAGTTATATGGGTGATACCAGATTTTCGTTATTTAAGCTCTAGCGCTTCTAGTTTCCGAGAAAATCGAGTTTAAAGTTTTTCATACAAAATCAGTCCAAAAATGGGATTTTGCTAAGTTATATGGGTGATACCAGATTCTCGTTATTTAAGCTCTAGCGGTTCTAGTTTCCGAGAAAATCGAGGTTAAAGTTTTTCATACAAAATCAGTCCAAAAATGGGATTTTGCTAAGTTATATGAGTGATACCAGATTCTCGTTATTTAAGCTCTAGCGGTTCTAGTTTCCGAGAAAATCGAGTTTAAAGTTTTTCATACAAAATCAGTCCAAAAATGGGATTTTGCTAAGTTATATGGGTGATACCAGATTTTCGTTATTTAAGCTCTAGCGCTTCTAGTTTCCGAGAAAATCGAGTTTAAAGTTTTTCATACAAAATCAGTCCAAAAATGGGATTTTGCTAAGTTATATGAGTGATACCAGATTTTCGTTATTTAAGCTCTAGCGCTTCTAGTTTCCGAGAAAATCGAGTTTAAAGTTTTTCATTCAAAATCAGGCCAAAAATGGGATTTTGCTAAGTTATATGAGTGATACCAGATTCTCGTTATTTAAGCTCTAGCGGTTCTAGTTTCCGAGAAAATCGAGGTTAAAGTTTTTCATACAAAATCAGTCCAAAAATGGGATTTTGCTAAGTTATATGAGTGATACCAGATTCTCGTTATTTAAGCTCTAGCGGTTCTAGTTTCCGAGAAAATCGAGTTTAAAGTTTTTCATACAAAATCAGTCCAAAAATGGGATTTTGCTAAGTTATATGGGTGATACCAGATTTTCGTTATTTAAGCTCTAGCGCTTCTAGTTTCCGAGAAAATCGAGTTTAAAGTTTTTCATACAAAATCAGTCCAAAAATGGGATTTTGCTAAGTTATATGAGTGATACCAGATTTTCGTTATTTAAGCTCTACCGCTTCTAGCTTCCGAGAAAATCGAGGTTAAAGTTTTTCATACAAAATCAGACAAAAAATGCGATTTTGCTAAGTTATATGAGTGATACCAGATTTTCGTTATTAAAGCTCTAGCGCTTCTAGTTTCCGAGAAAATCGAGTTTAAAGTTTTTCATACAAAATCAGACAAAAAATGCGATTTTGCTAAGTTATATGAGTGATACCAGATTCTCGTTATTTAAGCTCTAGCGGTTCTAGTTTCCGAGAAAATCGAGTTTAAAGTTTTTCATACAAAATCAGTCCAAAAATGGGATTTTGCTAAGTTATATGGGTGATACCAGATTTTCGTTATTTAAGCTCTAGCGCTTCTAGTTTCCGAGAAAATCGAGTTTAAAGTTTTTCATACAAAATCAGTCCAAAAATGGGATTTTGCTAAGTTATATGGGTGATACCAGATTTTCGTTATTTAAGCTCTAGCGCTTCTAGTTTCCGAGAAAATCGAGTTTAAAGTTTTTCATACAAAATCAGTCCAAAAATGGGATTTTGCTAAGTTATATGAGTGATACCAGATTTTCGTTATTTAAGCTCTACCGCTTCTAGCTTCCGAGAAAATCGAGGTTAAAGTTTTTCATACAAAATCAGACAAAAAATGCGATTTTGCTAAGTTATATGAGTGATACCAGATTTTCGTTATTAAAGCTCTAGCGCTTCTAGTTTCCGAGAAAATCGAGTTTAAAGTTTTTCATACAAAATCAGACAAAAAATGCGATTTTGCTAAGTTATATGAGTGATACCAGATTTTCGTTATTAAAGCTCTAGCGCTTCTAGTTTCCGAGAAAATCGAGTTTAAAGTTTTTCATACAAAATCAGTCCAAAAATGGGATTTTGCTAAGTTATATGAGTGATACCAGATTTTCGTTATTTAAGCTCTAGCGCTTCTAGTTTCCGAGAAAATCGAGTTTAAAGTTTTTCATTCAAAATCAGGCCAAAAATGGGATTTTGCTAAGTTATATGAGTGATACCAGATTCTCGTTATTTAAGCTCTAGCGGTTCTAGTTTCCGAGAAAATCGAGGTTAAAGTTTTTCATACAAAATCAGTCCAAAAATGGGATTTTGCTAAGTTATATGAGTGATACCAGATTCTCGTTATTTAAGCTCTAGCGGTTCTAGTTTCCGAGAAAATCGAGTTTAAAGTTTTTCATACAAAATCAGTCCAAAAATGGGATTTTGCTAAGTTATATGGGTGATACCAGATTTTCGTTATTTAAGCTCTAGCGCTTCTAGTTTCCGAGAAAATCGAGTTTAAAGTTTTTCATACAAAATCAGTCCAAAAATGGGATTTTGCTAAGTTATATGAGTGATACCAGATTTTCGTTATTTAAGCTCTAGCGCTTCTAGTTTCCGAGAAAATCGAGTTTAAAGTTTTTCATTCAAAATCAGGCCAAAAATGGGATTTTGCTAAGTTATATGAGTGATACCAGATTCTCGTTATTTAAGCTCTAGCGGTTCTAGTTTCCGAGAAAATCGAGGTTAAAGTTTTTCATACAAAATCAGTCCAAAAATGGGATTTTGCTAAGTTATATGAGTGATACCAGATTCTCGTTATTTAAGCTCTAGCGGTTCTAGTTTCCGAGAAAATTGAGTTTAAAGTTTTTCATACAAAATCAGTCCAAAAATGGGATTTTGCTAAGTTATATGGGTGATACCAGATTTTCGTTATTTAAGCTCTAGCGCTTCTAGTTTCCGAGAAAATCGAGTTTAAAGTTTTTCATACAAAATCAGTCCAAAAATGGGATTTTGCTAAGTTATATGAGTGATACCAGATTCTCGTTATTTAAGCTCTAGCGGTTCTAGTTTCCGAGAAAATCGAGTTTAAAGTTTTTCATACAAAATCAGTCCAAAAATGGGATTTTGCTAAGTTATATGGGTGATACCAGATTTTCGTTATTTAAGCTCTAGCGCTTCTAGTTTCCGAGAAAATCGAGTTTAAAGTTTTTCATACAAAATCAGTCCAAAAATGGGATTTTGCTAAGTTATATGAGTGATACCAGATTTTCGTTATTTAAGCTCTACCGCTTCTAGTTTCCGAGAAAATCGAGGTTAAAGTTTTTCATACAAAATCAGTCCAAAAATGGGATTTTGCTAAGTTATATGAGTGATACCAGATTCTCGTTATTTAAGCTCTAGCGGTTCTAGTTTCCGAGAAAATCGAGGTTAAAGTTTTTCATACAAAATCAGTCCAAAAATGGGATTTTGCTAAGTTATATGAGTGATACCAGATTCTCGTTATTTAAGCTCTAGCGGTTCTAGTTTCCGAGAAAATCGAGTTTAAAGTTTTTCATACAAAATCAGTCCAAAAATGGGATTTTGCTAAGTTATATGGGTGATACCAGATTTTCGTTATTTAAGCTCTAGCGCTTCTAGTTTCCGAGAAAATCGAGTTTAAAGTTTTTCATACAAAATCAGTCCAAAAATGGGATTTTGCTAAGTTATATGGGTGATACCAGATTTTCGTTATTTAAGCTCTAGCGCTTCTAGTTTCCGAGAAAATCGAGTTTAAAGTTTTTCATTCAAAATCAGGCCAAAAATGGGATTTTGCTAAGTTATATGAGTGATACCAGATTCTCGTTATTTAAGCTCTAGCGGTTCTAGTTTCCGAGAAAATCGAGGTTAAAGTTTTTCATACAAAATCAGTCCAAAAATGGGATTTTGCTAAGTTATATGAGTGATACCAGATTCTCGTTATTTAAGCTCTAGCGGTTCTAGTTTCCGAGAAAATCGAGTTTAAAGTTTTTCATACAAAATCAGTCCAAAAATGGGATTTTGCTAAGTTATATGGGTGATACCAGATTTTCGTTATTTAAGCTCTAGCGCTTCTAGTTTCCGAGAAAATCGAGTTTAAAGTTTTTCATACAAAATCAGTCCAAAAATGGGATTTTGCTAAGTTATATGAGTGATACCAGATTTTCGTTATTTAAGCTCTAGCGCTTCTAGTTTCCGAGAAAATCGAGTTTAAAGTTTTTCATTCAAAATCAGGCCAAAAATGGGATTTTGCTAAGTTATATGAGTGATACCAGATTCTCGTTATTTAAGCTCTAGCGGTTCTAGTTTCCGAGAAAATCGAGGTTAAAGTTTTTCATACAAAATCAGTCCAAAAATGGGATTTTGCTAAGTTATATGAGTGATACCAGATTCTCGTTATTTAAGCTCTAGCGGTTCTAGTTTCCGAGAAAATCGAGTTTAAAGTTTTTCATACAAAATCAGTCCAAAAATGGGATTTTGCTAAGTTATATGGGTGATACCAGATTTTCGTTATTTAAGCTCTAGCGCTTCTAGTTTCCGAGAAAATCGAGTTTAAAGTTTTTCATACAAAATCAGTCCAAAAATGGGATTTTGCTAAGTTATATGAGTGATACCAGATTTTCGTTATTTAAGCTCTAGCGCTTCTAGTTTCCGAGAAAATCGAGTTTAAAGTTTTTCATTCAAAATCAGGCCAAAAATGGGATTTTGCTAAGTTATATGAGTGATACCAGATTCTCGTTATTTAAGCTCTAGCGGTTCTAGTTTCCGAGAAAATCGAGGTTAAAGTTTTTCATACAAAATCAGTCCAAAAATGGGATTTTGCTAAGTTATATGAGTGATACCAGATTCTCGTTATTTAAGCTCTAGCGGTTCTAGTTTCCGAGAAAATCGAGTTTAAAGTTTTTCATACAAAATCAGTCCAAAAATGGGATTTTGCTAAGTTATATGGGTGATACCAGATTTTCGTTATTTAAGCTCTAGCGCTTCTAGTTTCCGAGAAAATCGAGTTTAAAGTTTTTCATACAAAATCAGTCCAAAAATGGGATTTTGCTAAGTTATATGAGTGATACCAGATTTTCGTTATTTAAGCTCTACCGCTTCTAGCTTCCGAGAAAATCGAGGTTAAAGTTTTTCATACAAAATCAGACAAAAAATGCGATTTTGCTAAGTTATATGAGTGATACCAGATTTTCGTTATTAAAGCTCTAGCGCTTCTAGTTTCCGAGAAAATCGAGTTTAAAGTTTTTCATACAAAATCAGACAAAAAATGCGATTTTGCTAAGTTATATGAGTGATACCAGATTCTCGTTATTTAAGCTCTAGCGGTTCTAGTTTCCGAGAAAATCGAGTTTAAAGTTTTTCATACAAAATCAGTCCAAAAATGGGATTTTGCTAAGTTATATGGGTGATACCAGATTTTCGTTATTTAAGCTCTAGCGCTTCTAGTTTCCGAGAAAATCGAGTTTAAAGTTTTTCATACAAAATCAGTCCAAAAATGGGATTTTGCTAAGTTATATGAGTGATACCAGATTTTCGTTATTTAAGCTCTAGCGCTTCTAGTTTCCGAGAAAATCGAGTTTAAAGTTTTTCATTCAAAATCAGGCCAAAAATGGGATTTTGCTAAGTTATATGAGTGATACCAGATTCTCGTTATTTAAGCTCTAGCGGTTCTAGTTTCCGAGAAAATCGAGTTTAAAGTTTTTCATACAAAATCAGTCCAAAAATGGGATTTTGCTAAGTTATATGAGTGATACCAGATTCTCGTTATTTAAGCTCTAGCGGTTCTAGTTTCCGAGAAAATCGAGTTTAAAGTTTTTCATACAAAATCAGTCCAAAAATGGGATTTTGCTAAGTTATATGGGTGATACCAGATTTTCGTTATTTAAGCTCTAGCGCTTCTAGTTTCCGAGAAAATCGAGTTTAAAGTTTTTCATACAAAATCAGTCCAAAAATGGGATTTTGCTAAGTTATATGAGTGATACCAGATTTTCGTTATTTAAGCTCTACCGCTTCTAGCTTCCGAGAAAATCGAGGTTAAAGTTTTTCATACAAAATCAGACAAAAAATGCGATTTTGCTAAGTTATATGAGTGATACCAGATTTTCGTTATTAAAGCTCTAGCGCTTCTAGTTTCCGAGAAAATCGAGTTTAAAGTTTTTCATACAAAATCAGACAAAAAATGCGATTTTGCTAAGTTATATGAGTGATACCAGATTCTCGTTATTTAAGCTCTAGCGGTTCTAGTTTCCGAGAAAATCGAGTTTAAAGTTTTTCATACAAAATCAGTCCAAAAATGGGATTTTGCTAAGTTATATGGGTGATACCAGATTTTCGTTATTTAAGCTCTAGCGCTTCTAGTTTCCGAGAAAATCGAGTTTAAAGTTTTTCATACAAAATCAGTCCAAAAATGGGATTTTGCTAAGTTATATGAGTGATACCAGATTTTCGTTATTTAAGCTCTAGCGCTTCTAGTTTCCGAGAAAATCGAGTTTAAAGTTTTTCATTCAAAATCAGGCCAAAAATGGGATTTTGCTAAGTTATATGAGTGATACCAGATTCTCGTTATTTAAGCTCTAGCGGTTCTAGTTTCCGAGAAAATCGAGGTTAAAGTTTTTCATACAAAATCAGTCCAAAAATGGGATTTTGCTAAGTTATATGAGTGATACCAGATTCTCGTTATTTAAGCTCTAGCGGTTCTAGTTTCCGAGAAAATCGAGTTTAAAGTTTTTCATACAAAATCAGTCCAAAAATGGGATTTTGCTAAGTTATATGGGTGATACCAGATTTTCGTTATTTAAGCTCTAGCGCTTCTAGTTTCCGAGAAAATCGAGTTTAAAGTTTTTCATACAAAATCAGTCCAAAAATGGGATTTTGCTAAGTTATATGAGTGATACCAGATTTTCGTTATTTAAGCTCTAGCGCTTCTAGTTTCCGAGAAAATCGAGTTTAAAGTTTTTCATTCAAAATCAGGCCAAAAATGGGATTTTGCTAAGTTATATGAGTGATACCAGATTCTCGTTATTTAAGCTCTAGCGGTTCTAGTTTCCGAGAAAATCGAGGTTAAAGTTTTTCATACAAAATCAGTCCAAAAATGGGATTTTGCTAAGTTATATGAGTGATACCAGATTCTCGTTATTTAAGCTCTAGCGGTTCTAGTTTCCGAGAAAATCGAGTTTAAAGTTTTTCATACAAAACCAGTCCAAAAATGGGATTTTGCTAAGTTATATGGGTGATACCAGATTTTCGTTATTTAAGCTCTAGCGCTTCTAGTTTCCGAGAAAATCGAGTTTAAAGTTTTTCATACAAAATCAGTCCAAAAATGGGATTTTGCTAAGTTATATGAGTGATACCAGATTTTCGTTATTTAAGCTCTACCGTTTCTAGCTTCCGAGAAAATCGAGGTTAAAGTTTTTCATACAAAATCAGACAAAAAATGCGATTTTGCTAAGTTATATGAGTGATACCAGATTTTCGTTATTAAAGCTCTAGCGCTTCTAGTTTCCGAGAAAATCGAGTTTAAAGTTTTTCATACAAAATCAGACAAAAAATGCGATTTTGCTAAGTTATATGAGTGATACCAGATTCTCGTTATTTAAGCTCTAGCGGTTCTAGTTTCCGAGAAAATCGAGTTTAAAGTTTTTCATACAAAATCAGTCCAAAAATGGGATTTTGCTAAGTTATATGGGTGATACCAGATTTTCGTTATTTAAGCTCTAGCGCTTCTAGTTTCCGAGAAAATCGAGTTTAAAGTTTTTCATACAAAATCAGTCCAAAAATGGGATTTTGCTAAGTTATATGGGTGATACCAGATTTTCGTTATTTAAGCTCTAGCGCTTCTAGTTTCCGAGAAAATCGAGTTTAAAGTTTTTCATACAAAATCAGTCCAAAAATGGGATTTTGCTAAGTTATATGAGTGATACCAGATTTTCGTTATTTAAGCTCTACCGCTTCTAGCTTCCGAGAAAATCGAGGTTAAAGTTTTTCATACAAAATCAGACAAAAAATGCGATTTTGCTAAGTTATATGAGTGATACCAGATTTTCGTTATTAAAGCTCTAGCGCTTCTAGTTTCCGAGAAAATCGAGTTTAAAGTTTTTCATACAAAATCAGACAAAAAATGCGATTTTGCTAAGTTATATGAGTGATACCAGATTTTCGTTATTAAAGCTCTAGCGCTTCTAGTTTCCGAGAAAATCGAGTTTAAAGTTTTTCATACAAAATCAGTCCAAAAATGGGATTTTGCTAAGTTATATGAGTGATACCAGATTTTCGTTATTTAAGCTCTAGCGCTTCTAGTTTCCGAGAAAATCGAGTTTAAAGTTTTTCATTCAAAATCAGGCCAAAAATGGGATTTTGCTAAGTTATATGAGTGATACCAGATTCTCGTTATTTAAGCTCTAGCGGTTCTAGTTTCCGAGAAAATCGAGGTTAAAGTTTTTCATACAAAATCAGTCCAAAAATGGGATTTTGCTAAGTTATATGAGTGATACCAGATTTTCGTTATTTAAGCTCTAGCGCTTCTAGTTTCCGAGAAAATCGAGTTTAAAGTTTTTCATACAAAATCAGTCCAAAAATGGGATTTTGCTAAGTTATATGAGTGATACCAGATTTTCGTTATTTAAGCTCTAGCGCTTCTAGTTTCCGAGAAAATCGAGTTTAAAGTTTTTCATACAAAATCAGTCCAAAAATGGGATTTTGCTAAGTTATATGGGTGATACCAGATTTTCGTTATTTAAGCTCTAGCGCTTCTAGTTTCCGAGAAAATCGAGTTTAAAGTTTTTCATACAAAATCAGTCCAAAAATGGGATTTTGCTAAATTATATGAGTGATACCAGCTTTTCGTTATTTAAGCTCTAACGCTTCTAGTTTCCGAGAAAATCGAGGTTAAACTTTTGCATACAAAATCAGGCCAAAAATGGGATTTTGCTAAGTTATATGAGTGATACCAGATTTTCGTTATTTAAGCTCTAGCGGTTCTAGTTTCCGAGAAAATCGAGTTTAAAGTTTTTCATACAAAATCAGTCCAAAAATGGGATTTTGCTAAGTTATATGAGTTATACCAGATTTTCGATATTTAAGCTCTAGCGCTTCTTGTTTCCGAAAAAATCGAGTTTAATGTTTTTCATACAAAATCAGTCCAAAAATGGGATTTTGCTAAGTTATATGGGTGATACCAGATTTTCGTTACTTAAGCTCTAGCGCTTCTAGTTTCCGAGAAAATCGAGGTTAAAGTTTTTCATACAAAATCAGGCCAAAAATGGGATTTTGCTAAGTTATATGAGTTATACCAGATTCTCGTTATTTAAGCTCTAGCGGTTCTAGTTTCCGAGAAAATCGAGTTTAAAGTTTTTCATACAAAATCAGTCCAAAAATGGGATTTTGCTAAGTTATATGGGTGATACCAGATTTTCGTTATTTAAGCTCTAGCGCTTCTAGTTTCCGAGAAAATCGAGTTTAAAGTTTTTCATACAAAATCGGTCCAAAAATGGGATTTTGCTAAGTTATATGAGTGATACCAGATTTTTGTTATTTAAGCTCTAACGCTTCTAGTTTCCAAGAAAATCGAGGTTAAAGTTTTTCATACAAAATCAGGCCAAAAATGGGATTTTGCTAAGTTATATGAGTGATACCAGATTTTCGTTATTTAAGCTCTAACGCTTCTAGTTTCCGAGAAAATCGAGGTTAAAGTTTTTCATACAAAATCAGGCCAAAAATGGGATTTTGCTAAGTTATATGAGTGATACCAGATTTTCGTTATTTAAGCTCTAGCGGTTCTAGTTTCCGAGAAAATCGAGTTTAAAGTTTTTCATTCAAAATCAGGCCAAAAATGGGATTTTGCTAAGTTATATGAGTGATACCAGATTCTCGTTATTTAAGCTCTAACGCTTCTAGTTTCCGAGAAAATCGAGGTTAAAGTTTTTCATACAAAATCAGGCCAAAAATGGGATTTTGCTAGGTTATATGAGTGATACCAGATTTTCGTTATTTAAGCTCTAACGCTTCTAGTTTCCGAGAAAATCGAGGTTAAAGTTTTTCATACAAAATCAGTCCAAAAATGGGATTTGGCTAAGTTATATGGGTGATACCAGATTTTCGTTATTTAAGCTCTAGCGCTTCTAGTTTCCGAGAAAATCGAGGTTAAAGTTTTTCATACAAAATCAGGCCAAAAATGGGATTTTGCTAAGTTATATGAGTGATACCAGATTTTCGTTATTTAAGCTCTAGCGGTTCTAGTTTCCGAGAAAATCGAGTTTAAAGTTTTTCATTCAAAATCAGGCCAAAAATGGGATTTTGCTAAGTTATATGAGTGATGCCAGATTTTCGTTATTTAAGCTCTAGCGCTTCTAGTTTCCGAGAAAATCGAGTTTAAAGTTTTTCATACAAAATCAGTCCAAAAATGGGATTTTGCTAAGTTATATGAGTGATGCCAGATTTTCGTTATTTAAGCTCTAGCGCTTCTAGTTTCCGAGAAAATCGAGTTTAAAGTTTTTCATACAAAATCAGTCCAAAAATGGGATTTTGCTAAGTTATATGAGTGATGCCAGATTTTCGTTATTTAAGCTCTAGCGCTTCTAGTTTCCGAGAAAATCGAGTTTAAAGTTTTTCATACAAAATCAGTCCAAAAATGGGATTTTGCTAAGTTATATGAGTGATACCAGATTTTCGTTATTTAAGCTCTAGCGCTTCTAGTTTCCGAGAAAATCGAGTTTAAAGTTTTTCATACAAAATCAGTCCAAAAATGGGATTTTGCTAAGTTATATGGGTGATACCAGATTTTCGTTATTTAAGCTCTAGCGCTTCTAGTTTCCGAGAAAATCGAGTTTAAAGTTTTTCATACAAAATCAGTCCAAAAATGGGATTTTGCTAAGTTATATGAGTGATACCAGATTTTCGTTATTTAAGCTCTAACGCTTCTAGTTTCCGAGAAAATCGAGGTTAAAGTTTTTCATACAAAATCAGTCCAAAAATGGGATTTTGCTAGGTTATATGAGTGATACCAGATTTTCGTTATTTAAGCTCTAACGCTTCTAGTTTCCGAGAAAATCGAGGTTAAAGTTTTTCATACAAAATCAGTCCAAAAATGGGATTTTGCTAAGTTATAAAGTGATGCCAGATTTTCGCTATTTAAGCTCTAGCGCTTCTAGTTTCCGAGAAAATCGAGTTTAAAGTTTTTCATACAAAATCAGTCCAAAAATGGGATTTTGCTAAGTTATAAAGTGATGCCAGATTTTCGCTATTTAAGGTCTAGCGCTTCTAGTTTCCGAGAAAATCGAGTTTAAAGTTTTTCATACAAAATCAGTCCAAAAATGGGATTTTGCTAAGTTATATGAGTGATGCCAGATTTTCGTTATTTAAGCTCTAGCGCTTCTAGTTTCCGAGAAAATCGAGTTTAAAGTTTTTCATACAAAATCAGTCCAAAAATGGGATTTTGCTAAGTTATATGAGTGATGCCAGATTTTCGTTATTTAAGCTCTAGCGCTTCTAGTTTCCGAGAAAATCGAGTTTAAAGTTTTTCATACAAAATCAGTCCAAAAATGGGATTTTGCTAAGTTATATGAGTGATACCAGATTTTCGTTATTTAAGCTCTAGCGCTTCTAGTTTCCGAGAAAATCGAGTTTAAAGTTTTTCATACAAAATCAGTCCAAAAATTGGATTTTGCTAAGTTATATGGGTGATACCAGATTTTCGTTATTTAAGCTCTAGCGCTTCTAGTTTCCGAGAAAATCGAGTTTAAAGTTTTTCATACAAAATCAGTCCAAAAATGGGATTTTGCTAAGTTATATGAGTGATACCAGATTTTCGTTATTTAAGCTCTAGCGCTTCTTGTTTCCGAAAAAATCGAGTTTAATGTTTTTCATACAAAATCAGTCCAAAAATGGGATTTTGCTAAGTTATATGGGTGATACCAGATTTTCGTTACTTAAGCTCTAGCGCTTCTAGTTTCCGAGAAAATCGAGGTTAAAGTTTTTCATACAAAATCAGGCCAAAAATGGGATTTTGCTAAGTTATATGAGTTATACCAGATTCTCGTTATTTAAGCTCTAGCGGTTCTAGTTTCCGAGAAAATCGAGGTTAAAGTTTTTCATACAAAATCAGGCCAAAAATGGGATTTTGCTAGGTTATATGAGTGATACCAGATTTTCGTTATTTAAGCTCTAACGCTTCTAGTTTCCGAGAAAATCGAGGTTAAAGTTTTTCATACAAAATCAGTCCAAAAATGGGATTTGGCTAAGTTATATGGGTGATACCAGATTTTCGTTATTTAAGCTCTAGCGCTTCTAGTTTCCGAGAAAATCGAGGTTAAAGTTTTTCATACAAAATCAGGCCAAAAATGGGATTTTGCTAAGTTATATGAGTGATACCAGATTTTCGTTATTTAAGCTCTAGCGGTTCTAGTTTCCGAGAAAATCGAGTTTAAAGTTTTTCATTCAAAATCAGGCCAAAAATGGGATTTTGCTAAGTTATATGAGTGATACCAGATTTTCGTTATTTAAGCTCTAGCGGTTCTAGTTTCCGAGAAAATCGAGTTTAAAGTTTTTCATACAAAATCAGTCCAAAATTGGATTTTGCTAAGTTATATGGGTGATACCAGATTTTCGTTATTTAAGCTCTAGCGCTTCTAGTTTCCGAGAAAATCGAGTTTAAAGTTTTTCATACAAAATCAGTCCAAAATTGGGATTTTGCTAAGTTATATGAGTGATACCAGATTTTCGTTATTTAAGCTCTAACGCTTCTAGTTTCCGAGAAAATCGAGGTTAAAGTTTTTCATACAAAATCAGGCCAAAAATGGGATTTTGCTAGGTTATATGAGTGATACCAGATTTTCGTTATTTAAGCTCTAACGCTTCTAGTTTCCGAGAAAATCGAGGTTAAAGTTTTTCATACAAAATCAGGCCAAAAATGGGATTTTGCTAAGTTATATGGGTGATACCAGATTTTCGTTATTTAAGCTCTAGCGCTTCTAGTTTCCGAGAAAATCGAGTTTAAAGTTTTTCATACAAAATCAGTCCAAAAATGGGATTTTGCTAGGTTATAAAGTGATGCCAGATTTTCGCTATTTAAGCTCTAGCGCTTCTAGTTTCCGAGAAAATCGAGTTTAAAGTTTTTCATACAAAATCAGTCCAAAAATGGGATTTTGCTAAGTTATAAAGTGATGCCAGATTTTCGCTATTTAAGCTCTAGCGCTTCTAGTTTCCGTGAAAATCGAGTTTAAAGTTTTTCATACAAAATCAGTCCAAAAATGGGATTTTGCTAAGTTATATGAGTGATGCCAGATTTTCGTTATTTAAGCTCTAGCGCTTCTAGTTTCCGAGAAAATCGAGTTTAAAGTTTTTCATACAAAATCAGTCCAAAAATTGGATTTTGCTAAGTTATATGGGTGATACCAGATTTTCGTTATTTAAGCTCTAGCGCTTCTAGTTTCCGAGAAAATCGAGTTTAAAGTTTTTCATACAAAATCAGTCCAAAAATGGGATTTTGCTAAGTTATATGAGTGATACCAGATTTTCGTTATTTAAGCTCTAGCGCTTCTTGTTTCCGAAAAAATCGAGTTTAATGTTTTTCATACAAAATCAGTCCAAAAATGGGATTTTGCTAAGTTATATGGGTGATACCAGATTTTCGTTACTTAAGCTCTAGCGCTTCTAGTTTCCGAGAAAATCGAGGTTAAAGTTTTTCATACAAAATCAGGCCAAAAATGGGATTTTGCTAAGTTATATGAGTTATACCAGATTCTCGTTATTTAAGCTCTAGCGGTTCTAGTTTCCGAGAAAATCGAGGTTAAAGTTTTTCATACAAAATCAGGCCAAAAATGGGATTTTGCTAGGTTATATGAGTGATACCAGATTTTCGTTATTTAAGCTCTAACGCTTCTAGTTTCCGAGAAAATCGAGGTTAAAGTTTTTCATACAAAATCAGTCCAAAAATGGGATTTGGCTAAGTTATATGGGTGATACCAGATTTTCGTTATTTAAGCTCTAGCGCTTCTAGTTTCCGAGAAAATCGAGGTTAAAGTTTTTCATACAAAATCAGGCCAAAAATGGGATTTTGCTAAGTTATATGAGTGATACCAGATTTTCGTTATTTAAGCTCTAGCGGTTCTAGTTTCCGAGAAAATCGAGTTTAAAGTTTTTCATTCAAAATCAGGCCAAAATGGGATTTTGCTAAGTTATATGAGTGATACCAGATTTTCGTTATTTAAGCTCTAGCGGTTCTAGTTTCCGAGAAAATCGAGTTTAAAGTTTTTCATACAAAATCAGTCCAAAATTGGATTTTGCTAAGTTATATGGGTGATACCAGATTTTCGTTATTTAAGCTCTAGCGCTTCTAGTTTCCGAGAAAATCGAGTTTAAAGTTTTTCATACAAAATCAGTCCAAAAATGGGATTTTGCTAAGTTATATGAGTGATACCAGATTTTCGTTATTTAAGCTCTAACGCTTCTAGTTTCCGAGAAAATCGAGGTTAAAGTTTTTCATACAAAATCAGGCCAAAAATGGGATTTTGCTAGGTTATATGAGTGATACCAGATTTTCGTTATTTAAGCTCTAACGCTTCTAGTTTCCGAGAAAATCGAGGTTAAAGTTTTTCATACAAAATCAGGCCAAAAATGGGATTTTGCTAGGTTATATGAGTGATACCAGATTTTCGTTATTTAAGCTCTAACGCTTCTAGTTTCCGAGAAAATCGAGGTTAAAGTTTTTCATACAAAATCAGGCCAAAAATGGGATTTTGCTAAGTTATATGGGTGATACCAGATTTTCGTTATTTAAGCTCTAGCGCTTCTAGCTTCCGAGAAAATCGAGTTTAAAGTTTTTCATACAAAATCAGTCCAAAAATGGGATTTTGCTAAGTTATAAAGTGATGCCAGATTTTCGCTATTTAAGCTCTAGCGCTTCTAGTTTCCGAGAAAATCGAGTTTAAAGTTTTTCATACAAAATCAGTCCAAAAATGGGATTTTGCTAAGTTATAAAGTGATGCCAGATTTTCGCTATTTAAGGTCTAGCGCTTCTAGTTTCCGAGAAAATCGAGTTTAAAGTTTTTCATACAAAATCAGTCCAAAAATGGGATTTTGCTAAGTTATATGAGTGATGCCAGATTTTCGTTATTTAAGCTCTAGCGCTTCTAGTTTCCGAGAAAATCGAGTTTAAAGTTTTTCATACAAAATCAGTCCAAAAATGGGATTTTGCTAAGTTATATGAGTGATGCCAGATTTTCGTTATTTAAGCTCTAGCGCTTCTCGTTTCCGAGAAAATCGAGTTTAAAGTTTTTCATACAAAATCAGTCCAAAAATGGGATTTTGCTAAGTTATATGAGTGATACCAGATTTTCGTTATTTAAGCTCTAGCGGTTATAGTTTCCGAGAAAATCGAGTTTAAAGTTTTTCATACAAAATCAGTCCAAAAATTGGATTTTGCTAAGTTATATGGGTGATACCAGATTTTCGTTATTTAAGCTCTAGCGCTTCTAGTTTCCGAGAAAATCGAGTTTAAAGTTTTTCATACAAAATCAGTCCAAAAATGGGATTTTGCTAAGTTATATGAGTGATACCAGATTTTCGTTATTTAAGCTCTAGCGCTTCTTGTTTCCGAAAAAATCGAGTTTAATGTTTTTCATACAAAAGCAGTCCAAAAATGGGATTTTGCTAAGTTATATGGGTGATACCAGATTTTCGTTACTTAAGCTCTAGCGCTTCTAGTTTCCGAGAAAATCGAGGTTAAAGTTTTTCATACAAAATCAGGCCAAAAATGGGATTTTGCTAAGTTATATGAGTTATACCAGATTCTCGTTATTTAAGCTCTAGCGGTTCTAGTTTCCGAGAAAATCGAGTTTAAAGTTTTTCATACAAAATCAGTCCAAAAATGGGATTTTGCTAAGTTATATGGGTGATACCAGATTTTCGTTATTTAAGCTCTAGCGCTTCTAGTTTCCGAGAAAATCGAGTTTAAAGTTTTTCATACAAAATCGGTCCAAAAATGGGATTTTGCTAAGTTATATGAGTGATACCAGATTTTCGTTATTTAAGCTCTAACGCTTCTAGTTTCCGAGAAAATCGAGGTTAAAGTTTTTCATACAAAATCAGGCCAAAAATGGGATTTTGCTAGGTTATATGAGTGATACCAGATTTTCGTTATTTAAGCTCTAACGCTTCTAGTTTCCGAGAAAATCGAGGTTAAAGTTTTTCATACAAAATCAGGCCAAAAATGGGATTTTGCTAAGTTATATGAGTGATACCAGATTTTCGTTATTTAAGCTCTAGCGGTTCTAGTTTCCGAGAAAATCGAGTTTAAAGTTTTTCATTCAAAATCAGGCCAAAAATGGGATTTTGCTAGGTTATATGAGTGATACCAGATTTTCGTTATTTAAGCTCTAACGCTTCTAGTTTCCGAGAAAATCGAGTTTAAAGTTTTTCATACAAAATCAGTCCAAAATTGGATTTTGCTAAGTTATATGGGTGATACCAGATTTTCGTTATTTAAGCTCTAGCGCTTCTAGTTTCCGAGAAAATCGAGTTTAAAGTTTTTCATACAAAATCAGTCCAAAAATGGGATTTTGCTAAGTTATATGAGTGATACCAGATTTTCGTTATTTAAGCTCTAACGCTTCTAGTTTCCGAGAAAATCGAGGTTAAAGTTTTTCATACAAAATCAGGCCAAAAATGGGATTTTGCTAAGTTATATGAGTGATACCAGATTTTCGTTATTTAAGCTCTAGCGGTTCTAGTTTCCGAGAAAATCGAGTTTAAAGTTTTTCATTCAAAATCAGGCCAAAAATGGGATTTTGCTAGGTTATATGAGTGATACCAGATTTTCGTTATTTAAGCTCTAACGCTTCTAGTTTCCGAGAAAATCGAGTTTAAAGTTTTTCATACAAAATCAGTCCAAAATTGGATTTTGCTAAGTTATATGGGTGATACCAGATTTTCGTTATTTAAGCTCTAGCGCTTCTAGTTTCCGAGAAAATCGAGTTTAAAGTTTTTCATACAAAATCAGTCCAAAAATGGGATTTTGCTAAGTTATATGAGTGATACCAGATTTTCGTTATTTAAGCTCTAACGCTTCTAGTTTCCGAGAAAATCGAGGTTAAAGTTTTTCATACAAAATCAGGCCAAAAATGGGATTTTGCTAGGTTATATGAGTGATACCAGATTTTCGTTATTTAAGCTCTAACGCTTCTAGTTTCCGAGAAAATCGAGGTTAAAGTTTTTCATACAAAATCAGGCCAAAAATGGGATTTTGCTAAGTTATATGAGTGATACCAGATTTTCGTTATTTAAGCTCTAGCGCTTCTTGTTTCCGAAAAAATCGAGTTTAATGTTTTTCATACAAAATCAGTCCAAAAATGGGATTTTGCTAAGTTATATGGGTGATACCAGATTTTCGTTACTTAAGCTCTAGCGCTTCTAGTTTCCGAGAAAATCGAGGTTAAAGTTTTTCATACAAAATCAGGCCAAAAATGGGATTTTGCTAAGTTATATGAGTTATACCAGATTCTCGTTATTTAAGCTCTAGCGGTTCTAGTTTCCGAGAAAATCGAGTTTAAAGTTTTTCATACAAAATCAGTCCAAAAATGGGATTTTGCTAAGTTATATGGGTGATACCAGATTTTCGTTATTTAAGCTCTAGCGCTTCTAGTTTCCGAGAAAATCGAGTTTAAAGTTTTTCATACAAAATCGGTCCAAAAATGGGATTTTGCTAAGTTATATGAGTGATACCAGATTTTCGTTATTTAAGCTCTAACGCTTCTAGTTTCCGAGAAAATCGAGGTTAAAGTTTTTCATACAAAATCAGGCCAAAAATGGGATTTTGCTAGGTTATATGAGTGATACCAGATTTTCGTTATTTAAGCTCTAACGCTTCTAGTTTCCGAGAAAATCGAGGTTAAAGTTTTTCATACAAAATCAGGCCAAAAATGGGATTTTGCTAAGTTATATGAGTGATACCAGATTTTCGTTATTTAAGCTCTAGCGGTTCTAGTTTCCGAGAAAATCGAGTTTAAAGTTTTTCATTCAAAATCAGGCCAAAAATGGGATTTTGCTAGGTTATATGAGTGATACCAGATTTTCGTTATTTAAGCTCTAACGCTTCTAGTTTCCGAGAAAATCGAGTTTAAAGTTTTTCATACAAAATCAGTCCAAAATTGGATTTTGCTAAGTTATATGGGTGATACCAGATTTTCGTTATTTAAGCTCTAGCGCTTCTAGTTTCCGAGAAAATCGAGTTTAAAGTTTTTCATACAAAATCAGTCCAAAAATGGGATTTTGCTAAGTTATATGAGTGATACCAGATTTTCGTTATTTAAGCTCTAACGCTTCTAGTTTCCGAGAAAATCGAGGTTAAAGTTTTTCATACAAAATCAGGCCAAAAATGGGATTTTGCTAAGTTATATGAGTGATACCAGATTTTCGTTATTTAAGCTCTAGCGGTTCTAGTTTCCGAGAAAATCGAGTTTAAAGTTTTTCATTCAAAATCAGGCCAAAAATGGGATTTTGCTAGGTTATATGAGTGATACCAGATTTTCGTTATTTAAGCTCTAACGCTTCTAGTTTCCGAGAAAATCGAGTTTAAAGTTTTTCATACAAAATCAGTCCAAAATTGGATTTTGCTAAGTTATATGGGTGATACCAGATTTTCGTTATTTAAGCTCTAGCGCTTCTAGTTTCCGAGAAAATCGAGTTTAAAGTTTTTCATACAAAATCAGTCCAAAAATGGGATTTTGCTAAGTTATATGAGTGATACCAGATTTTCGTTATTTAAGCTCTAACGCTTCTAGTTTCCGAGAAAATCGAGGTTAAAGTTTTTCATACAAAATCAGGCCAAAAATGGGATTTTGCTAGGTTATATGAGTGATACCAGATTTTCGTTATTTAAGCTCTAACGCTTCTAGTTTCCGAGAAAATCGAGGTTAAAGTTTTTCATACAAAATCAGGCCAAAAATGGGATTTTGCTAGGTTATATGAGTGATACCAGATTTTCGTTATTTAAGCTCTAACGCTTCTAGTTTCCGAGAAAATCGAGGTTAAAGTTTTTCATACAAAATCAGGCCAAAAATGGGATTTTGCTAAGTTATATGGGTGATACCAGATTTTCGTTATTTAAGCTCTAGCGCTTCTAGTTTCCGAGAAAATCGAGTTTAAAGTTTTTCATACAAAATCAGTCCAAAAATGGGATTTTGCTAAGTTATAAAGTGATGCCAGATTTTCGCTATTTAAGCTCTAGCGCTTCTAGTTTCCGAGAAAATCGAGTTTAAAGTTTTTCATACAAAATCAGTCCAAAAATGGGATTTTGCTAAGTTATAAAGTGATGCCAGATTTTCGCTATTTAAGGTCTAGCGCTTCTAGTTTCCGACAAAATCGAGTTTAAAGTTTTTCATACAAAATCAGTCCAAAAATGGGATTTTGCTAAGTTATATGAGTGATGCCAGATTTTCGTTATTTAAGCTCTAGCGCTTCTAGTTTCCGAGAAAATCGAGTTTAAAGTTTTTCATACAAAATCAGTCCAAAAATGGGATTTTGCTAAGTTATATGAGTGATGCCAGATTTTCGTTATTTAAGCTCTAGCGCTTCTAGTTTCCGAGAAAATCGAGTTTAAAGTTTTTCATACAAAATCAGTCCAAAAATGGGATTTTGCTAAGTTATATGAGTGATACCAGATTTTCGTTATTTAAGCTCTAGCGGTTATAGTTTCCGAGAAAATCGAGTTTAAAGTTTTTCATACAAAATCAGTCCAAAAATTGGATTTTGCTAAGTTATATGGGTGATACCAGATTTTCGTTATTTAAGCTCTAGCGCTTCTAGTTTCCGAGAAAATCGAGTTTAAAGTTTTTCATACAAAATCAGTCCAAAAATGGGATTTTGCTAAGTTATATGAGTGATACCAGATTTTCGTTATTTAAGCTCTAGCGCTTCTAGTTTCCGAGAAAATCGAGTTTAAAGTTTTTCATACAAAATCAGTCCAAAAATGGGATTTTGCTAAGTTATATGAGTGATACCAGATTTTCGTTATTTAAGCTCTAGCGCTTCTTGTTTCCGAAAAAATCGAGTTTAAAGTTTTTCATACAAAATCAGTCCAAAAATGGGATTTTGCTAAGTTATATGGGTGATACCAGATTTTCGTTATTTAAGCTCTAGCGCTTCTAGTTTCCGAGAAAATCGAATTTAAAGTTTTTCATACAAAATCAGTCCAAAAATGGGATTTTGCTAAATTATATGAGTGATACCAGATTTTCGTTATTTAAGCTCTAACGCTTCTAGTTTCCGAGAAAATCGAGGTTAAAGTTTTTCATACAAAATCAGGCCAAAAATGGGATTTTGCTAAGTTATATGAGTGATACCAGATTTTCGTTATTTAAGCTCTAGCGGTTCTAGTTTCCGAGAAAATCGAGTTTAAAGTTTTTCATACAAAATCAGTCCAAAAATGGGATTTTGCTAAGTTATATGAGTGATACCAGATTTTCGTTATTTAAGCTCTAGCGGTTCTAGTTTCCGAGAAAATCGAGTTTAAAGTTTTTCATTCATTATTATTATTATTATTAATATTTATTTAATGCAAATTTAATTTACAGAAAATGTATAAAGAGAAAAGGACTGGCTGCCAAGGCCTTCGCCTTTAATAAATTGAGATTTTAAGTATTTACATAGATAATTGGTTACAAAAGAAATATATAATAAAAAGTATAAAATGGTTTATAATTTTTTTACTATGTCTTGAGGTAGATGTTTTTTTAGGTGATTATAATCAAAGTTCTGTATGGATTCCGTTAAAGATGTTATTTGGTTGTTTTTGTTGAAGCAGGATAAGAGGTGATCCATAGTTAAGATGTTGCAGTTTTTCATTCAAAATCAGGCCAAAAATTGGATTTTGCTAAGTTATATGAGTGATACCAGATTCTCGTTATTTAAGCTCTAGCGGTTCTAGTTTCCGAGAAAATCGAGGTTAAAGTTTTTCATACAAAATCAGGCCAAAAATGGGATTTTGCTAAGTTATATGAGTGATGCCAGATTTTCGTTATTTAAGCTCTAGCGCTTCTAGTTTCCGAGAAAATCGAGGTTAAAGTTTTTCATACAAAATCAGTCCAAAAATGGGATTTTGCTAAGTTATATGGGTGATACCAGATTTTCGTTATTTAAGCTCTAACGCTTCTAGTTTCCGAGAAAATCGAGGTTAAAGTTTTTCATACAAAATCAGGCCAAAAATGGGATTTTGCTAAGTTATATGAGTGATACCAGATTTTCGTTATTTAAGCTCTAGCGGTTCTAGTTTCCGAGAAAATCGAGTTTAAAGTTTTTCATACAAAATCAGTCCAAAAATGGGATTTTGCTAAGTTATATGAGTGATACCAGATTTTCGTTATTTAAGCTCTAGCGCTTCTTGTTTCCGAAAAAATCGAGTTTAAAGTTTTTCATACAAAATCAGTCCAAAAATGGGATTTTGCTAAGTTATATGGGTGATACCAGATTTTCGTTATTTAAGCTCTAGCGCTTCTAGTTTCCGAGAAAATCGAGGTTAAAGTTTTTCATACAAAATCAGGCCAAAAATGGGATTTTGCTAAATTATATGAGTGATACCAGATTTTCGTTATTTAAGCTCTAACGCTTCTAGTTTCCGAGAAAATCGAGGTTAAAGTTTTTCATACAAAATCAGGCCAAAAATGGGATTTTGCTAGGTTATATGAGTGATACCAGATTTTCGTTATTTAAGCTCTAACGCTTCTAGTTTCCGAGAAAATCGAGGTTAAAGTTTTTCATACAAAATCAGTCCAAAAATGGGATTTGGCTAAGTTATATGGGTGATACCAGATTTTCGTTATTTAAGCTCTAGCGCTTCTAGTTTCCGAGAAAATCGAGGTTAAAGTTTTTCATACAAAATCAGGCCAAAAATGGGATTTTGCTAAGTTATATGAGTGATACCAGATTTTCGTTATTTAAGCTCTAGCGGTTCTAGTTTCCGAGAAAATCGAGTTTAAAGTTTTTCATTCAAAATCAGGCCAAAAATGGGATTTTGCTAAGTTATATGAGTGATACCAGATTTTCGTTATTTAAGCTCTAGCGGTTCTAGTTTCCGAGAAAATCGAGTTTAAAGTTTTTCATACAAAATCAGTCCAAAATTGGATTTTGCTAAGTTATATGGGTGATACCAGATTTTCGTTATTTAAGCTCTAGCGCTTCTAGTTTCCGAGAAAATCGAGTTTAAAGTTTTTCATACAAAATCAGTCCAAAAATGGGATTTTGCTAAGTTATATGAGTGATACCAGATTTTCGTTATTTAAGCTCTAACGCTTCTAGTTTCCGAGAAAATCGAGGTTAAAGTTTTTCATACAAAATCAGGCCAAAAATGGGATTTTGCTAGGTTATATGAGTGATACCAGATTTTCGTTATTTAAGCTCTAACGCTTCTAGTTTCCGAGAAAATCGAGGTTAAAGTTTTTCATACAAAATCAGGCCAAAAGTGGGATTTTGCTAGGTTATATGAGTGATACCAGATTTTCGTTATTTAAGCTCTAACGCTTCTAGTTTCCGAGAAAATCGAGGTTAAAGTTTTTCATACAAAATCAGGCCAAAAATGGGATTTTGCTAAGTTATATGGGTGATACCAGATTTTCGTTATTTAAGCTCTAGCGCTTCTAGTTTCCGAGAAAATCGAGTTTAAAGTTTTTCATACAAAATCAGTCCAAAAATGGGATTTTGCTAAGTTATAAAGTGATGCCAGATTTTCGCTATTTAAGCTCTAGCGCTTCTAGTTTCCGAGAAAATCGAGTTTAAAGTTTTTCATACAAAATCAGTCCAAAAATGGGATTTTGCTAAGTTATAAAGTGATGCCAGATTTTCGATATTTAAGGTCTAGCGCTTCTAGTTTCCGACAAAATCGAGTTTAAAGTTTTTCATACAAAATCAGTCCAAAAATGGGATTTTGCTAAGTTATATGAGTGATACCAGATTTTCGTTATTTAAGCTCTAGCGGTTCTAGTTTCCGAGAAAATCGAGTTTAAAGTTTTTCATTCAAAATCAGTCCAAAAATGGGATTTTGCTAAGTTATATGAGTGATACCAGATTTTCGTTATTTAAGCTCTAGCGCTTCTAGTTTCCGAGAAAATCGAGTTTAAAGTTTTTCATACAAAATCAGTCCAAAAATGGGATTTTGCTAAGTTATATGAGTGATACCAAATTTTCGTTATTTAAGCTCTAGCGGTTATAGTTTCCGAGAAAATCGAGTTTAAAGTTTTTCATACAAAATCAGTCCAAAAATTGGATTTTGCTAAGTTATATGGGTGATACCAGATTTTCGTTATTTAAGCTCTAGCGCTTCTAGTTTCCGAGAAAATCGAGGTTAAAGTTTTTCATACAAAATCAGGCCAAAAATGGGATTTTGCTAAGTTATATGGGTGATACCAGATTTTCGTTATTTAAGCTCTAGCGCTTCTAGTTTCCGAGAAAATCGAGTTTAAAGTTTTTCATACAAAATCAGTCCAAAAATGGGATTTTGCTAAGTTATATGGGTGATACCAGATTTTCGCTATTTAAGCTCTAGCGCTTCTAGTTTCCGAGAAAATCGAGTTTAAAGTTTTTCATACAAAATCAGTCCAAAAATGGGATTTTGCTAAGTTATATGAGTGATACCAGATTTTCGATATTTAAGGTCTAGCGCTTCTAGTTTCCGACAAAATCGAGTTTAAAGTTTTTCATACAAAATCAGTCCAAAAATGGGATTTTGCTAAGTTATATGAGTGATACCAGATTTTCGTTATTTAAGCTCTAGCGCTTCTAGTTTCCGAGAAAATCGAGTTTAAAGTTTTTCATACAAAATCAGTCCAAAAATGGGATTTTGCTAAGTTATATGAGTGATGCCAGATTTTCGTTATTTAAGCTCTAGCGCTTCTAGTTTCCGAGAAAATCGAGTTTAAAGTTTTTCATACAAAATCAGTCCAAAAATGGGATTTTGCTAAGTTATATGAGTGATACCAAATTTTCGTTATTTAAGCTCTAGCGGTTATAGTTTCCGAGAAAATCGAGTTTAAAGTTTTTCATACAAAATCAGTCCAAAAATGGGATTTTGCTAAGTTATATGAGTGATACCAGATTTTCGTTATTTAAGCTCTAGCGCTTCTAGTTTCCGAGAAAATCGAGTTTAAAGTTTTTCATTCAAAATCAGTCCAAAAATGGGATCTTGCTAAGTTATTTGAGTGATACCAGATTTTCGTTATTTAAGCTCTAGCGCTTCTAGTTTCCGAGAAAATCGAGTTTAAAGTTTTTCATACAAAATCAGTCCAAAAATGGGATTTTGCTAAGTTATATGAGTGATACCAGATTTTCGTTATTTAAGCTCTAGCGCTTCTTGTTTCCGAAAAAATCGAGTTTAAAGTTTTTCATACAAAATCAGTCCAAAAATGGGATTTTGCTAAGTTATATGGGTGATACCAGATTTTCGTTATTTAAGCTCTAGCGCTTCTAGTTTCCGAGAAAATCGAGTTTAAAGTTTTTCATACAAAATCAGTCCAAAAATGGGATTTTGCTAAATTATATGAGTGATACCAGATTTTCGTTATTTAAGCTCTAACGCTTCTAGTTTCCGAGAAAATCGAGGTTAAAGTTTTTCATACAAAATCAGGCCAAAAATGGGATTTTGCTAAGTTATATGAGTGATACCAGATTTTCGTTATTTAAGCTCTAGCGGTTCTAGTTTCCGAGAAAATCGAGTTTAAAGTTTTTCATACAAAATCAGTCCAAAAATGGGATTTTGCTAAGTTATATGGGTGATACCAGATTTTCGTTATTTAAGCTCTAGCGGTTCTAGTTTCCGAGAAAATCGAGTTTAAAGTTTTTCATACAAAATCAGTCCAAAAATGGGATTTTGCTAAGTTATAAAGTGATGCCAGATTTTCGCTATTTAAGCTCTAGCGCTTCTAGTTTCCGAGAAAATCGAGTTTAAAGTTTTTCATACAAAATCAGTCCAAAAATGGGATTTTGCTAAGTTATAAAGTGATGCCAGATTTTCGATATTTAAGGTCTAGCGCTTCTAGTTTCCGACAAAATCGAGTTTAAAGTTTTTCATACAAAATCAGTCCAAAAATGGGATTTTGCTAAGTTATATGAGTGATGCCAGATTTTCGTTATTTAAGCTCTAGCGCTTCTAGTTTCCGAGAAAATCGAGTTTAAAGTTTTTCATACAAAATCAGTCCAAAAATGGGATTTTGCTAAGTTATATGAGTGATGCCAGATTTTCGTTATTTAAGCTCTAGCGCTTCTAGTTTCCGAGAAAATCGAGTTTAAAGTTTTTCATACAAAATCAGTCCAAAAATGGGATTTTGCTAAGTTATATGAGTGATACCAAATTTTCGTTATTTAAGCTCTAGCGGTTATAGTTTCCGAGAAAATCGAGTTTAAAGTTTTTCATACAAAATCAGTCCAAAAATTGGATTTTGCTAAGTTATATGGGTGATACCAGATTTTCGTTATTTAAGCTCTAGCGCTTCTAGTTTCCGAGAAAATCGAGTTTAAAGTTTTTCATACAAAATCAGTCCAAAAATGGGATTTTGCTAAGTTATTTGAGTGATACCAGATTTTCGTTATTTAAGCTCTAGCGCTTCTAGTTTCCGAGAAAATCGAGTTTAAAGTTTTTCATACAAAATCAGTCCAAAAATGGGATTTTGCTAAGTTATAAAGTGATGCCAGATTTTCGCTATTTAAGCTCTAGCGCTTCTAGTTTCCGAGAAAATCGAGTTTAAAGTTTTTCATACAAAATCAGTCCAAAAATGGGATTTTGCTAAGTTATAAAGTGATGCCAGATTTTCGATATTTAAGGTCTAGCGCTTCTAGTTTCCGACAAAATCGAGTTTAAAGTTTTTCATACAAAATCAGTCCAAAAATGGGATTTTGCTAAGTTATATGAGTGATGCCAGATTTTCGTTATTTAAGCTCTAGCGCTTCTAGTTTCCGAGAAAATCGAGTTTAAAGTTTTTCATACAAAATCAGTCCAAAAATGGGATTTTGCTAAGTTATATGAGTGATGCCAGATTTTCGTTATTTAAGCTCTAGCGCTTCTAGTTTCCGAGAAAATCGAGTTTAAAGTTTTTCATACAAAATCAGTCCAAAAATGGGATTTTGCTAAGTTATATGAGTGATACCAAATTTTCGTTATTTAAGCTCTAGCGGTTATAGTTTCCGAGAAAATCGAGTTTAAAGTTTTTCATACAAAATCAGTCCAAAAATTGGATTTTGCTAAGTTATATGGGTGATACCAGATTTTCGTTATTTAAGCTCTAGCGCTTCTAGTTTCCGAGAAAATCGAGTTTAAAGTTTTTCATACAAAATCAGTCCAAAAATGGGATCTTGCTAAGTTATTTGAGTGATACCAGATTTTCGTTATTTAAGCTCTAGCGCTTCTAGTTTCCGAGAAAATCGAGTTTAAAGTTTTTCATACAAAATCAGTCCAAAAATGGGATTTTGCTAAGTTATATGAGTGATACCAGATTTTCGTTATTTAAGCTCTAGCGCTTCTTGTTTCCGAAAAAATCGAGTTTAAAGTTTTTCATACAAAATCAGTCCAAAAATGGGATTTTGCTAAGTTATATGGGTGATACCAGATTTTCGTTATTTAAGCTCTAGCGCTTCTAGTTTCCGAGAAAATCGAGTTTAAAGTTTTTCATACAAAATCAGTCCAAAAATGGGATTTTGCTAAATTATATGAGTGATACCAGATTTTCGTTATTTAAGCTCTAACGCTTCTAGTTTCCGAGAAAATCGAGGTTAAAGTTTTTCATACAAAATCAGGCCAAAAATGGGATTTTGCTAAGTTATATGAGTGATACCAGATTTTCGTTATTTAAGCTCTAGCGGTTCTAGTTTCCGAGAAAATCGAGTTTAAAGTTTTTCATACAAAATCAGTCCAAAAATGGGATTTTGCTAAGTTATATGAGTGATACCAGATTTTCGTTATTTAAGCTCTAGCGGTTCTAGTTTCCGAGAAAATCGAGTTTAAAGTTTTTCATTCATTATTATTATTATTATTAATATTTATTTAATGCAAATTTAATTTACAGAAAATGTATAAAGAGAAAAGGACTGGCTGCCAAGGCCTTCGCCTTTAATAAATTGAGATTTTAAGTATTTACATAGATAATTGGTTACAAAAGAAATATATAATAAAAAGTATAAAATGGTTTATAATTTTTTTACTATGTCTTGAGGTAGATGTTTTTTTAGGTGATTATAATCAAAGTTCTGTATGGATTCCGTTAAAGATGTTATTTGGTTGTTTTTGTTGAAGCAGGATAAGAGGTGATCCATAGTTAAGATGTTGCAGTTTTTCATTCAAAATCAGGCCAAAAATGGGATTTTGCTAAGTTATATGAGTGATACCAGATTCTCGTTATTTAAGCTCTAGCGGTTCTAGTTTCCGAGAAAATCGAGGTTAAAGTTTTTCATACAAAATCAGGCCAAAAATGGGATTTTGCTAAGTTATATGAGTGATGCCAGATTTTCGTTATTTAAGCTCTAGCGCTTCTAGTTTCCGAGAAAATCGAGGTTAAAGTTTTTCATACAAAATCAGTCCAAAAATGGGATTTTGCTAAGTTATATGGGTGATACCAGATTTTCGTTATTTAAGCTCTAACGCTTCTAGTTTCCGAGAAAATCGAGGTTAAAGTTTTTCATACAAAATCAGGCCAAAAATGGGATTTTGCTAAGTTATATGAGTGATACCAGATTTTCGTTATTTAAGCTCTAGCGGTTCTAGTTTCCGAGAAAATCGAGTTTAAAGTTTTTCATACAAAATCAGTCCAAAAATGGGATTTTGCTAAGTTATATGAGTGATACCAGATTTTCGTTATTTAAGCTCTAGCGCTTCTTGTTTCCGAAAAAATCGAGTTTAAAGTTTTTCATACAAAATCAGTCCAAAAATGGGATTTTGCTAAGTTATATGGGTGATACCAGATTTTCGTTATTTAAGCTCTAGCGCTTCTAGTTTCCGAGAAAATCGAGGTTAAAGTTTTTCATACAAAATCAGGCCAAAAATGGGATTTTGCTAAGTTATATGAGTGATACCAGATTTTCGTTATTTAAGCTCTAGCGGTTCTAGTTTCCGAGAAAATCGAGTTTAAAGTTTTTCATACAAAATCAGTCCAAAAATGGGATTTTGCTAAGTTATATGAGTGATACCAGATTTTCGTTATTTAAGCTCTAGCGGTTCTAGTTTCCGAGAAAATCGAGTTTAAAGTTTTTCATTCAAAATCAGGCCAAAAATGGGATTTTGCTAAGTTATATGAGTGATACCAGATTTTCGTTATTTAAGCTCTAGCGCTTCTTGTTTCCGAAAAAATCGAGTTTAAAGTTTTTCATACAAAATCAGTCCAAAAATGGGATTTTGCTAAGTTATATGGGTGATACCAGATTTTCGTTATTTAAGCTCTAGCGCTTCTAGTTTCCGAGAAAATCGAGGTTAAAGTTTTTCATACAAAATCAGGCCAAAAATGGGATTTTGCTAAATTATATGAGTGATACCAGATTTTCGTTATTTAAGCTCTAACGCTTCTAGTTTCCGAGAAAATCGAGGTTAAAGTTTTTCATACAAAATCAGGCCAAAAATGGGATTTTGCTAAGTTATATGAGTGATACCAGATTTTCGTTATTTAAGCTCTAGCGGTTCTAGTTTCCGAGAAAATCGAGTTTAAAGTTTTTCATACAAAATCAGTCCAAAAATGGGATTTTGCTAAGTTATATGAGTGATACCAGATTTTCGTTATTTAAGCTCTAGCGGTTCTAGTTTCCGAGAAAATCGAGTTTAAAGTTTTTCATTCAAAATCAGGCCAAAAATGGGATTTTGCTAAGTTATATGAGTGATACCAGATTCTCGTTATTTAAGCTCTAGCGGTTCTAGTTTCCGAGAAAATCGAGGTTAAAGTTTTTCATACAAAATCAGGCCAAAAATGGGATTTTGCTAAGTTATATGAGTGATGCCAGATTTTCGTTATTTAAGCTCTAGCGCTTCTAGTTTCCGAGAAAATCGAGGTTAAAATTTTTCATACAAAATCAGTCCAAAAATGGGATTTTGCTAAGTTATATGGGTGATACCAGATTTTCGTTATTTAAGCTCTAACGCTTCTAGTTTCCGAGAAAATCGAGGTTAAAGTTTTTCATACAAAATCAGGCCAAAAATGGGATTTTGCTAAGTTATATGAGTGATACCAGATTTTCGTTATTTAAGCTCTAGCGGTTCTAGTTTCCGAGAAAATCGAGTTTAAAGTTTTTCATACAAAATCAGTCCAAAAATGGGATTTTGCTAAGTTATATGAGTGATACCAGATTTTCGTTATTTAAGCTCTAGCGCTTCTTGTTTCCGAAAAAATCGAGTTTAAAGTTTTTCATACAAAATCAGGCCAAAAATGGGATTTTTCTAAGTTATATGAGAGATGCCAGATTTTCGTTATTTAAGCTCTAGCGCTTCTAGTTTCCGAGAAAATCGAGGTTAAAATTTTTCATACAAAATCAGTCCAAAAATGGGATTTTGCTAAGTTATATGGGTGATACCAGATTTTCGTTATTTAAGCTCTAACGCTTCTAGTTTCCGAGAAAATCGAGGTTAAAGTTTTTCATACAAAATCAGGCCATAAATGGGATTTTGCTAAGTTATATGAGTGATACCAGATTTTCGTTATTTAAGCTCTAGCGGTTCTAGTTTCCGAGAAAATCGAGTTTAAAGTTTTTCATACAAAATCAGTCCAAAAATGGGATTTTGCTAAGTTATATGAGTGATACCAGATTTTCGTTATTTAAGCTCTAGCGCTTCTTGTTTCCGAAAAAATCGAGTTTAAAGTTTTTCATACAAAATCAGTCCAAAAATGGGATTTTGCTAAGTTATATGGGTGATACCAGATTTTCGTTATTTAAGCTCTAGCGCTTCTAGTTTCCGAGAAAATCGAGGTTAAAGTTTTTCATACAAAATCAGGCCAAAAATGGGATTTTGCTAAGTTATATGAGTTATACCAGATTTTCGTTATTTAAGCTCTAGCGCTTCTAGTTTCCGAGAAAATCGAGGTTAAAGTTTTTCATACAAAATCAGGCCAAAAATGGGATTTTGCTAAGTTATATGAGTGATACCAGATTTTCGTTATTTAAGCTCTAGCGGTTCTAGTTTCCGAGAAAATCGAGTTTAAAGTTTTTCATTCAAAATCAGGCCAAAAATGGGATTTTGCTAAGTTATATGAGTGATACCAGATTCTCGTTATTTAAGCTCTAGCGGTTCTAGTTTCCGAGAAAATCGAGGTTAAAGTTTTTCATACAAAATCAGGCCAAAAATGAGATTTTGCTAAGTTACATGAGTGATACCAGATTCTCGTTATTTAAGCTCTAGCGGTTCTAGTTTCCGAGAAAATCGAGTTTAAAGTTTTTCATACAAAATCAGTCCAAAAATGGGATTTTGCTAAGTTATATGGGTGATACCAGATTTTCGTTATTTAAGCTCTAGCGCTTCTAGTTTCCGAGAAAATCGAGTTTAAAGTTTTTCATACAAAATCAGTCCAAAAATGGGATTTTGCTAAGTTACATGAGTGATACCAGATTTTCGTTATTTAAGCTCTAGCGGTTCTAGCTTCCGAGAAAATCGAGGTTAAAGTTTTTCATACAAAATCAGTCCAAAAATGGGATTTTGCTAAATTATATGAGTGATACCAGATTTTCGTTATTTAAGCTCTAACGCTTCTAGTTTCCGAGAAAATCGAGGTTAAACTTTTGCATACAAAATCAGGCCAAAAATGGGATTTTGCTAAGTTATATGAGTGATACCAGATTCTCGTTATTTAAGCTCTAGCGGTTCTAGTTTCCGAGAAAATCGAGTTTAAAGTTTTTCATACAAAATCAGTCCAAAAATGGGATTTTGCTAAGTTATATGGGTGATACCAGATTTTCGTTATTTAAGCTCTAGCGCTTCTAGTTTCCGAGAAAATCGAGTTTAAAGTTTTTCATACAAAATCAGTCCAAAAATGGGATTTTGCTAAGTTATATGAGTGATACCAGATTTTCGTTATTTAAGCTCTACCGCTTCTAGTTTCCGAGAAAATCGAGTTTAAAGTTTTTCATACAAAATCAGTCCAAAAATGGGATTTTGCTAAGTTACATGAGTGATACCAGATTTTCGTTATTTAAGCTCTAGCGGTTCTAGTTTCCGAGAAAATCGAGTTTAAAGTTTTTCATTCAAAATCAGGCCAAAAATGGGATTTTGCTAAGTTATATGAGTGATACCAGATTTTCGTTATTTAAGCTCTAGCGCTTCTTGTTTCCGAAAAAATCGAGTTTAAAGTTTTTCATACAAAATCAGTCCAAAAATGGGATTTTGCTAAGTTATATGGGTGATACCAGATTTTCGTTATTTAAGCTCTAGCGCTTCTAGTTTCCGAGAAAATCGAGGTTAAAGTTTTTCATACAAAATCAGGCCAAAAATGGGATTTTGCTAAATTATATGAGTGATACCAGATTTTCGTTATTTAAGCTCTAACGCTTCTAGTTTCCGAGAAAATCGAGGTTAAAGTTTTTCATACAAAATCAGGCCAAAAATGGGATTTTGCTAAGTTATATGAGTGATACCAGATTTTCGTTATTTAAGCTCTAGCGGTTCTAGTTTCCGAGAAAATCGAGTTTAAAGTTTTTCATACAAAATCAGTCCAAAAATGGGATTTTGCTAAGTTATATGAGTGATACCAGATTTTCGTTATTTAAGCTCTAGCGGTTCTAGTTTCCGAGAAAATCGAGTTTAAAGTTTTTCATTCAAAATCAGGCCAAAAATGGGATTTTGCTAAGTTATATGAGTGATACCAGATTCTCGTTATTTAAGCTCTAGCGGTTCTAGTTTCCGAGAAAATCGAGGTTAAAGTTTTTCATACAAAATCAGGCCAAAAATGGGATTTTGCTAAGTTATATGAGTGATGCCAGATTTTCGTTATTTAAGCTCTAGCGCTTCTAGTGATGCCAGATTTTCGTTATTTAAGCTCTAGCGCTTCTAGTTTCCGAGAAAATCGAGGTTAAAGTTTTTCATACAAAATCAGGCCAAAAATGGGATTTTGCTAAGTTATATGAGTGATGCCAGATTTTCGTTATTTAAGCTCTAGCGCTTCTAGTTTCCGAGAAAATCGAGGTTAAAATTTTTCATACAAAATCAGTCCAAAAATGGGATTTTGCTAAGTTATATGGGTGATACCAGATTTTCGTTATTTAAGCTCTAACGCTTCTAGTTTCCGAGAAAATCGAGGTTAAAGTTTTTCATACAAAATCAGGCCAAAAATGGGATTTTGCTAAGTTATATGAGTGATACCAGATTTTCGTTATTTAAGCTCTAGCGGTTCTAGTTTCCGAGAAAATCGAGTTTAAAGTTTTTCATACAAAATCAGTCCAAAAATGGGATTTTGCTAAGTTATATGAGTGATACCAGATTTTCGTTATTTAAGCTCTAGCGCTTCTTGTTTCCGAAAAAATCGAGTTTAAAGTTTTTCATACAAAATCAGGCCAAAAATGGGATTTTGCTAAGTTATATGAGTGATGCCAGATTTTCGTTATTTAAGCTCTAGCGCTTCTAGTTTCCGAGAAAATCGAGGTTAAAGTTTTTCATACAAAATCAGTCCAAAAATGGATTTTGCTAAGTTATATGGGTGATACCAGATTTTCGTTATTTAAGCTCTAACGCTTCTAGTTTCCGAGAAAATCGAGGTTAAAGTTTTTCATACAAAATCAGGCCATAAATGGGATTTTGCTAAGTTATATGAGTGATACCAGATTTTCGTTATTTAAGCTCTAGCGGTTCTAGTTTCCGAGAAAATCGAGTTTAAAGTTTTTCATACAAAATCAGTCCAAAAATGGGATTTTGCTAAGTTATATGAGTGATACCAGATTTTCGTTATTTAAGCTCTAGCGCTTCTTGTTTCCGAAAAAATCGAGTTTAAAGTTTTTCATACAAAATCAGTCCAAAAATGGGATTTTGCTAAGTTATATGAGTTATACCAGATTTTCGTTATTTAAGCTCTAGCGCTTCTAGTTTCCGAGAAAATCGAGGTTAAAGTTTTTCATACAAAATCAGGCCAAAAATGGGATTTTGCTAAGTTATATGAGTGATACCAGATTTTCGTTATTTAAGCTCTAGCGGTTCTAGTTTCCGAGAAAATCGAGTTTAAAGTTTTTCATTCAAAATCAGGCCAAAAATGGGATTTTGCTAAGTTATATGAGTGATACCAGATTCTCGTTATTTAAGCTCTAGCGGTTCTAGTTTCCGAGAAAATCGAGGTTAAAGTTTTTCATACAAAATCAGGCCAAAAATGAGATTTTGCTAAGTTACATGAGTGATACCAGATTCTCGTTATTTAAGCTCTAGCGGTTCTAGTTTCCGAGAAAATCGAGTTTAAAGTTTTTCATACAAAATCAGTCCAAAAATGGGATTTTGCTAAGTTATATGGGTGATACCAGATTTTCGTTATTTAAGCTCTAGCGCTTCTAGTTTCCGAGAAAATCGAGTTTAAAGTTTTTCATACAAAATCAGTCCAAAAATGGGATTTTGCTAAGTTACATGAGTGATACCAGATTTTCGTTATTTAAGCTCTAGCGGTTCTAGCTTCCGAGAAAATCGAGGTTAAAGTTTTTCATACAAAATCAGTCCAAAAATGGGATTTTGCTAAATTATATGAGTGATACCAGATTTTCGTTATTTAAGCTCTAACGCTTCTAGTTTCCGAGAAAATCGAGGTTAAACTTTTGCATACAAAATCAGGCCAAAAATGGGATTTTGCTAAGTTATATGAGTGATACCAGATTCTCGTTATTTAAGCTCTAGCGGTTCTAGTTTCCGAGAAAATCGAGTTTAAAGTTTTTCATACAAAATCAGTCCAAAAATGGGATTTTGCTAAGTTATATGGGTGATACCAGATTTTCGTTATTTAAGCTCTAGCGCTTCTAGTTTCCGAGAAAATCGAGTTTAAAGTTTTTCATACAAAATCAGTCCAAAAATGGGATTTTGCTAAGTTATATGAGTGATACCAGATTTTCGTTATTTAAGCTCTACCGCTTCTAGTTTCCGAGAAAATCGAGTTTAAAGTTTTTCATACAAAATCAGTCCAAAAATGGGATTTTGCTAAGTTACATGAGTGATACCAGATTTTCGTTATTTAAGCTCTAGCGGTTCTAGTTTCCGAGAAAATCGAGTTTAAAGTTTTTCATTCAAAATCAGGCCAAAAATGGGATTTTGCTAAGTTATATGAGTGATACCAGATTTTCGTTATTTAAGCTCTAGCGCTTCTTGTTTCCGAAAAAATCGAGTTTAAAGTTTTTCATACAAAATCAGTCCAAAAATGGGATTTTGCTAAGTTATATGGGTGATACCAGATTTTCGTTATTTAAGCTCTAGCGCTTCTAGTTTCCGAGAAAATCGAGGTTAAAGTTTTTCATACAAAATCAGGCCAAAAATGGGATTTTGCTAAATTATATGAGTGATACCAGATTTTCGTTATTTAAGCTCTAACGCTTCTAGTTTCCGAGAAAATCGAGGTTAAAGTTTTTCATACAAAATCAGGCCAAAAATGGGATTTTGCTAAGTTATATGAGTGATACCAGATTTTCGTTATTTAAGCTCTAGCGGTTCTAGTTTCCGAGAAAATCGAGTTTAAAGTTTTTCATACAAAATCAGTCCAAAAATGGGATTTTGCTAAGTTATATGAGTGATACCAGATTTTCGTTATTTAAGCTCTAGCGGTTCTAGTTTCCGAGAAAATCGAGTTTAAAGTTTTTCATTCAAAATCAGGCCAAAAATGGGATTTTGCTAAGTTATATGAGTGATACCAGATTCTCGTTATTTAAGCTCTAGCGGTTCTAGTTTCCGAGAAAATCGAGGTTAAAGTTTTTCATACAAAATCAGGCCAAAAATGGGATTTTGCTAAGTTATATGAGTGATGCCAGATTTTCGTTATTTAAGCTCTAGCGCTTCTAGTGATGCCAGATTTTCGTTATTTAAGCTCTAGCGCTTCTAGTTTCCGAGAAAATCGAGGTTAAAATTTTTCATACAAAATCAGTCCAAAAATGGGATTTTGCTAAGTTATATGGGTGATACCAGATTTTCGTTATTTAAGCTCTAACGCTTCTAGTTTCCGAGAAAATCGAGGTTAAAGTTTTTCATACAAAATCAGGCCATAAATGGGATTTTGCTAAGTTATATGAGTGATACCAGATTTTCGTTATTTAAGCTCTAGCGGTTCTAGTTTCCGAGAAAATCGAGTTTAAAGTTTTTCATACAAAATCAGTCCAAAAATGGGATTTTGCTAAGTTATATGAGTGATACCAGATTTTCGTTATTTAAGCTCTAGCGCTTCTTGTTTCCGAAAAAATCGAGTTTAAAGTTTTTCATACAAAATCAGTCCAAAAATGGGATTTTGCTAAGTTATATGGGTGATACCAGATTTTCGTTATTTAAGCTCTAGCGCTTCTAGTTTCCGAGAAAATCGAGGTTAAAGTTTTTCATACAAAATCAGGCCAAAAATGGGATTTTGCTAAGTTATATGAGTTATACCAGATTTTCGTTATTTAAGCTCTAGCGCTTCTAGTTTCCGAGAAAATCGAGGTTAAAGTTTTTCATACAAAATCAGGCCAAAAATGGGATTTTGCTAAGTTATATGAGTGATACCAGATTTTCGTTATTTAAGCTCTAGCGGTTCTAGTTTCCGAGAAAATCGAGTTTAAAGTTTTTCATTCAAAATCAGGCCAAAAATGGGATTTTGCTAAGTTATATGAGTGATACCAGATTCTCGTTATTTAAGCTCTAGCGGTTCTAGTTTCCGAGAAAATCGAGGTTAAAGTTTTTCATACAAAATCAGGCCAAAAATGAGATTTTGCTAAGTTACATGAGTGATACCAGATTCTCGTTATTTAAGCTCTAGCGGTTCTAGTTTCCGAGAAAATCGAGTTTAAAGTTTTTCATACAAAATCAGTCCAAAAATGGGATTTTGCTAAGTTATATGGGTGATACCAGATTTTCGTTATTTAAGCTCTAGCGCTTCTAGTTTCCGAGAAAATCGAGTTTAAAGTTTTTCATACAAAATCAGTCCAAAAATGGGATTTTGCTAAGTTACATGAGTGATACCAGATTTTCGTTATTTAAGCTCTAGCGGTTCTAGCTTCCGAGAAAATCGAGGTTAAAGTTTTTCATACAAAATCAGTCCAAAAATGGGATTTTGCTAAATTATATGAGTGATACCAGATTTTCGTTATTTAAGCTCTAACGCTTCTAGTTTCCGAGAAAATCGAGGTTAAACTTTTGCATACAAAATCAGGCCAAAAATGGGATTTTGCTAAGTTATATGAGTGATACCAGATTCTCGTTATTTAAGCTCTAGCGGTTCTAGTTTCCGAGAAAATCGAGTTTAAAGTTTTTCATATAAAATCAGTCCAAAAATGGGATTTTGCTAAGTTATATGGGTGATACCAGATTTTCGTTATTTAAGCTCTAGCGCTTCTAGTTTCCGAGAAAATCGAGTTTAAAGTTTTTCATACAAAATCAGTCCAAAAATGGGATTTTGCTAAGTTATATGAGTGATACCAGATTTTCGTTATTTAAGCTCTACCGCTTCTAGTTTCCGAGAAAATCGAGTTTAAAGTTTTTCATACAAAATCAGTCCAAAAATGGGATTTTGCTAAGTTACATGAGTGATACCAGATTTTCGTTATTTAAGCTCTAGCGGTTCTAGCTTCCGAGTAAATCGAGGTTAAAGTTTTTCATACAAAATCAGACAAAAAATGCGATTTTGCTAAGTTATATGAGTGATACCAGATTTTCGTTATTTAAGCTCTAGCGGTTCTAGTTTCCGAGAAAATCGAGTTTAAAGTTTTTCATTCAAAATCAGGCCAAAAATGGGATTTTGCTAAGTTATATGAGTGATGCCAGATTTTCGTTATTTAAGCTCTAGCGCTTCTAGTTTCCGAGAAAATCGAGGTTAAAGTTTTTCATACAAAATCAGGCCAAAAATGGGATTTTGCTAAGTTATATGAGTGATGCCAGATTTTCGTTATTTAAGCTCTAGCGCTTCTAGTTTCCGAGAAAATCGAGGTTAAAGTTTTTCATACAAAATCAGGCCAAAAATGGGATTTTGCTAAGTTATATGAGTGATGCCAGATTTTCGTTATTTAAGCTCTAGCGCTTCTAGTTTCCGAGAAAATCGAGGTTAAAGTTTTTCATACAAAATCAGGCCAAAAATGGGATTTTGCTAAGTTATATGAGTGATACCAGATTCTCGTTATTTAAGCTCTAGCGGTTCTAGTTTCCGAGAAAATCGAGGTTAAAGTTTTTCATACAAAATCAGGCCAAAAATGGGATTTTGCTAAGTTATATGAGTGATGCCAGATTTTCGTTATTTAAGCTCTAGCGCTTCTAGTTTCCGAGAAAATCGAGGTTAAAATTTTTCATACAAAATCAGTCCAAAAATGGGATTTTGCTAAGTTATATGGGTGATACCAGATTTTCGTTATTTAAGCTCTAACGCTTCTAGTTTCCGAGAAAATCGAGGTTAAAATTTTTCATACAAAATCAGGCCAAAAATGGGATTTTGCTAAGTTATATGAGTGATACCAGATTCTCGTTATTTAAGCTCTAGCGGTTCTAGTTTCCGAGAAAATCGAGGTTAAAGTTTTTCATACAAAATCAGGCCAAAAATGGGATTTTGCTAAGTTATATGAGTGATGCCAGATTTTCGTTATTTAAGCTCTAGCGCTTCTAGTTTCCGAGAAAATCGAGGTTAAAGTTTTTCATACAAAATCAGTCCAAAAATGGGATTTTGCTAAGTTATATGGGTGATACCAGATTTTCGTTATTTAAGCTCTAACGCTTCTAGTTTCCGAGAAAATCGAGGTTAAAATTTTTCATACAAAATCAGGCCAAAAATGGGATTTTGCTAAGTTATATGAGTGATACCAGATTCTCGTTATTTAAGCTCTAGCGGTTCTAGTTTCCGAGAAAATCGAGGTTAAAGTTTTTCATACAAAATCAGGCCAAAAATGGGATTTTGCTAAGTTATATGAGTGATGCCAGATTTTCGTTATTTAAGCTCTAGCGCTTCTAGTTTCCGAGAAAATCGAGGTTAAAGTTTTTCATACAAAATCAGGCCAAAAATGGGATTTTGCTAAGTTATATGAGTGATACCAGATTCTCGTTATTTAAGCTCTAGCGGTTCTAGTTTCCGAGAAAATCGAGGTTAAAGTTTTTCATACAAAATCAGGCCAAAAATGGGATTTTGCTAAGTTATATGAGTGATGCCAGATTTTCGTTATTTAAGCTCTAACGCTTCTAGTTTCCGAGAAAATCGAGGTTAAAATTTTTCATACAAAATCAGGCCAAAAATGGGATTTTGCTAAGTTATATGGGTGATACCAGATTTTCGTTATTTAAGCTCTAACGCTTCTAGTTTCCGAGAAAATCGAGGTTAAAATTTTTCATACAAAATCAGGCCAAAAATGGGATTTTGCTAAGTTATATGAGTGATACCAGATTCTCGTTATTTAAGCTCTAGCGGTTCTAGTTTCCGAGAAAATCGAGGTTAAAGTTTTTCATACAAAATCAGGCCAAAAATGGGATTTTGCTAAGTTATATGAGTGATGCCAGATTTTCGTTATTTAAGCTCTAGCGCTTCTAGTTTCCGAGAAAATCGAGGTTAAAGTTTTTCATACAAAATCAGGCCAAAAATGGGATTTTGCTAAGTTATATGAGTGATACCAGATTCTCGTTATTTAAGCTCTAGCGGTTCTAGTTTCCGAGAAAATCGAGGTTAAAGTTTTTCATACAAAATCAGGCCAAAAATGGGATTTTGCTAAGTTATATGAGTGATGCCAGATTTTCGTTATTTAAGCTCTAGCGCTTCTAGTTTCCGAGAAAATCGAGGTTAAAATTTTTCATACAAAATCAGTCCAAAAATGGGATTTTGCTAAGTTATATGGGTGATACCAGATTTTCGTTATTTAAGCTCTAACGCTTCTAGTTTCCGAGAAAATCGAGGTTAAAGTTTTTCATACAAAATCAGGCCAAAAATGGGATTTTGCTAAGTTATATGAGTGATGCCAGATTTTCGTTATTTAAGCTCTAACGCTTCTAGTTTCCGAGAAAATCGAGGTTAAAATTTTTCATACAAAATCAGGCCAAAAATGGGATTTTGCTAAGTTATATGGGTGATACCAGATTTTCGTTATTTAAGCTCTAACGCTTCTAGTTTCCGAGAAAATCGAGGTTAAAATTTTTCATACAAAATCAGGCCAAAAATGGGATTTTGCTAAGTTATATGAGTGATACCAGATTCTCGTTATTTAAGCTCTAGCGGTTCTAGTTTCCGAGAAAATCGAGGTTAAAGTTTTTCATACAAAATCAGGCCAAAAATGGGATTTTGCTAAGTTATATGAGTGATGCCAGATTTTCGTTATTTAAGCTCTAGCGCTTCTAGTTTCCGAGAAAATCGAGGTTAAAGTTTTTCATACAAAATCAGGCCAAAAATGGGATTTTGCTAAGTTATATGAGTGATACCAGATTCTCGTTATTTAAGCTCTAGCGGTTCTAGTTTCCGAGAAAATCGAGGTTAAAGTTTTTCATACAAAATCAGGCCAAAAATGGGATTTTGCTAAGTTATATGAGTGATGCCAGATTTTCGTTATTTAAGCTCTAGCGCTTCTAGTTTCCGAGAAAATCGAGGTTAAAATTTTTCATACAAAATCAGTCCAAAAATGGGATTTTGCTAAGTTATATGGGTGATACCAGATTTTCGTTATTTAAGCTCTAACGCTTCTAGTTTCCGAGAAAATCGAGGTTAAAGTTTTTCATACAAAATCAGGCCAAAAATGGGATTTTGCTAAGTTATATGAGTGATACCAGATTTTCGTTATTTAAGCTCTAGCGGTTCTAGTTTCCGAGAAAATCGAGTTTAAAGTTTTTCATACAAAATCAGTCCAAAAATGGGATTTTGCTAAGTTATATGAGTGATACCAGATTTTCGTTATTTAAGCTCTAGCGCTTCTTGTTTCCGAAAAAATCGAGTTTAAAGTTTTTCATACAAAATCAGGCCAAAAATGGGATTTTGCTAAGTTATATGAGTGATGCCAGATTTTCGTTATTTAAGCTCTAGCGCTTCTAGTTTCCGAGAAAATCGAGGTTAAAATTTTTCATACAAAATCAGGCCAAAAATGGGATTTTGCTAAGTTATATGAGTGATACCAGATTTTCGTTATTTAAGCTCTAGCGCTTCTTGTTTCCGAAAAAATCGAGTTTAAAGTTTTTCATACAAAATCAGTCCAAAAATGGGATTTTGCTAAGTTATATGGGTGATACCAGATTTTCGTTATTTAAGCTCTAGCGCTTCTAGTTTCCGAGAAAATCGAGGTTAAAGTTTTTCATACAAAATCAGGCCAAAAATGGGATTTTGCTAAGTTATATGAGTGATGCCAGATTTTCGTTATTTAAGCTCTAGCGCTTCTAGTTTCCGAGAAAATCGAGGTTAAAATTTTTCATACAAAATCAGTCCAAAAATGGGATTTTGCTAAGTTATATGGGTGATACCAGATTTTCGTTATTTAAGCTCTAACGCTTCTAGTTTCCGAGAAAATCGAGGTTAAAGTTTTTCATACAAAATCAGGCCAAAAATGGGATTTTGCTAAGTTATATGAGTGATACCAGATTTTCGTTATTTAAGCTCTAGCGGTTCTAGTTTCCGAGAAAATCGAGTTTAAAGTTTTTCATACAAAATCAGTCCAAAAATGGGATTTTGCTAAGTTATATGAGTGATACCAGATTTTCGTTATTTAAGCTCTAGCGCTTCTTGTTTCCGAAAAAATCGAGTTTAAAGTTTTTCATACAAAATCAGGCCAAAAATGGGATTTTGCTAAGTTATATGAGTGATACCAGATTTTCGTTATTTAAGCTCTAGCGGTTCTAGTTTCCGAGAAAATCGAGTTTAAAGTTTTTCATACAAAATCAGTCCAAAAATGGGATTTTGCTAAGTTATATGAGTGATACCAGATTTTCGTTATTTAAGCTCTAGCGGTTCTAGTTTCCGAGAAAATCGAGTTTAAAGTTTTTCATACAAAATCAGTCCAAAAATGGGATTTTGCTAAGTTATATGAGTGATACCAGATTTTCGTTATTTAAGCTCTAGCGCTTCTTGTTTCCGAAAAAATCGAGTTTAAAGTTTTTCATACAAAATCAGGCCAAAAATGGGATTTTGCTAAGTTATATGAGTGATACCAGATTTTCGTTATTTAAGCTCTAGCGGTTCTAGTTTCCGAGAAAATCGAGTTTAAAGTTTTTCATACAAAATCAGTCCAAAAATGGGATTTTGCTAAGTTATATGAGTGATACCAGATTTTCGTTATTTAAGCTCTAGCGGTTCTAGTTTCCGAGAAAATCGAGTTTAAAGTTTTTCATACAAAATCAGTCCAAAAATGGGATTTTGCTAAGTTATATGAGTGATACCAGATTTTCGTTATTTAAGCTCTAGCGCTTCTTGTTTCCGAAAAAATCGAGTTTAAAGTTTTTCATACAAAATCAGTCCAAAAATGGGATTTTGCTAAGTTATATGGGTGATACCAGATTTTCGTTATTTAAGCTCTAGCGCTTCTAGTTTCCGAGAAAATCGAGGTTAAAGTTTTTCATACAAAATCAGGCCAAAAATGGGATTTTGCTAAGTTATATGAGTTATACCAGATTTTCGTTATTTAAGCTCTAGCGCTTCTAGTTTCCGAGAAAATCGAGGTTAAAGTTTTTCATACAAAATCAGGCCAAAAATGGGATTTTGCTAAGTTATATGAGTGATACCAGATTTTCGTTATTTAAGCTCTAGCGGTTCTAGTTTCCGAGAAAATCGAGTTTAAAGTTTTTCATTCAAAATCAGGCCAAAAATGGGATTTTGCTAAGTTATATGAGTGATACCAGATTCTCGTTATTTAAGCTCTAGCGGTTCTAGTTTCCGAGAAAATCGAGGTTAAAGTTTTTCATACAAAATCAGGCCAAAAATGAGATTTTGCTAAGTTACATGAGTGATACCAGATTCTCGTTATTTAAGCTCTAGCGGTTCTAGTTTCCGAGAAAATCGAGTTTAAAGTTTTTCATACAAAATCAGTCCAAAAATGGGATTTTGCTAAGTTATATGAGTGATACCAGATTTTCGTTATTTAAGCTCTAGCGCTTCTTGTTTCCGAAAAAATCGAGTTTAAAGTTTTTCATACAAAATCAGGCCAAAAATGGGATTTTGCTAAGTTATATGAGTGATACCAGATTTTCGTTATTTAAGCTCTAGCGGTTCTAGTTTCCGAGAAAATCGAGTTTAAAGTTTTTCATTCAAAATCAGGCCAAAAATGGGATTTTGCTAAGTTATATGAGTGATACCAGATTCTCGTTATTTAAGCTCTAGCGGTTCTAGTTTCCGAGAAAATCGAGGTTAAAGTTTTTCATACAAAATCAGGCCAAAAATGAGATTTTGCTAAGTTACATGAGTGATACCAGATTCTCGTTATTTAAGCTCTAGCGGTTCTAGTTTTCGAGAAAATCGAGTTTAAAGTTTTTCATACAAAATCAGTCCAAAAATGGGATTTTGCTAAGTTATATGGGTGATACCAGATTTTCGTTATTTAAGCTCTAGCGCTTCTAGTTTCCGAGAAAATCGAGTTTAAAGTTTTTCATACAAAATCAGTCCAAAAATGGGATTTTGCTAAGTTACATGAGTGATACCAGATTTTCGTTATTTAAGCTCTAGCGGTTCTAGCTTCCGAGAAAATCGAGGTTAAAGTTTTTCATACAAAATCAGTCCAAAAATGGGATTTTGCTAAATTATATGAGTGATACCAGATTTTCGTTATTTAAGCTCTAACGCTTCTAGTTTCCGAGAAAATCGAGGTTAAACTTTTGCATACAAAATCAGGCCAAAAATGGGATTTTGCTAAGTTATATGAGTGATACCAGATTCTCGTTATTTAAGCTCTAGCGGTTCTAGTTTCCGAGAAAATCGAGTTTAAAGTTTTTCATACAAAATCAGTCCAAAAATGGGATTTTGCTAAGTTATATGGGTGATACCAGATTTTCGTTATTTAAGCTCTAGCGCTTCTAGTTTCCGAGAAAATCGAGTTTAAAGTTTTTCATACAAAATCAGTCCAAAAATGGGATTTTGCTAAGTTATATGAGTGATACCAGATTTTCGTTATTTAAGCTCTACCGCTTCTAGTTTCCGAGAAAATCGAGTTTAAAGTTTTTCATACAAAATCAGTCCAAAAATGGGATTTTGCTAAGTTACATGAGTGATACCAGATTTTCGTTATTTAAGCTCTAGCGGTTCTAGTTTCCGAGAAAATCGAGTTTAAAGTTTTTCATTCAAAATCAGTCCAAAAATGGGATTTTGCTAAGTTACATGAGTGATACCAGATTTTCGTTATTTAAGCTCTAGCGGTTCTAGTTTCCGAGAAAATCGAGTTTAAAGTTTTTCATTCAAAATCAGGCCAAAAATGGGATTTTGCTAAGTTATATGAGTGATGCCAGATTTTCGTTATTTAAGCTCTAGCGCTTCTAGTTTCCGAGAAAATCGAGGTTAAAATTTTTCATACAAAATCAGTCCAAAAATGGGATTTTGCTAAGTTATATGGGTGATACCAGATTTTCGTTATTTAAGCTCTAACGCTTCTAGTTTCCGAGAAAATCGAGGTTAAAGTTTTTCATACAAAATCAGGCCAAAAATGGGATTTTGCTAAGTTATATGAGTGATACCAGATTTTCGTTATTTAAGCTCTAGCGGTTCTAGTTTCCGAGAAAATCGAGTTTAAAGTTTTTCATACAAAATCAGTCCAAAAATGGGATTTTGCTAAGTTATATGAGTGATACCAGATTTTCGTTATTTAAGCTCTAGCGGTTCTTGTTTCCGAAAAAATCGAGTTTAAAGTTTTTCATACAAAATCAGGCCAAAAATGGGATTTTGCTAAGTTATATGAGTGATGCCAGATTTTCGTTATTTAAGCTCTAGCGCTTCTAGTTTCCGAGAAAATCGAGGTTAAAATTTTTCATACAAAATCAGGCCAAAAATGGGATTTTGCTAAGTTATATGAGTGATACCAGATTTTCGTTATTTAAGCTCTAGCGCTTCTTGTTTCCGAAAAAATCGAGTTTAAAGTTTTTCATACAAAATCAGTCCAAAAATGGGATTTTGCTAAGTTATATGGGTGATACCAGATTTTCGTTATTTAAGCTCTAGCGCTTCTAGTTTCCGAGAAAATCGAGGTTAAAGTTTTTCATACAAAATCAGGCCAAAAATGGGATTTTGCTAAGTTATATGAGTGATGCCAGATTTTCGTTATTTAAGCTCTAGCGCTTCTAGTTTCCGAGAAAATCGAGGTTAAAATTTTTCATACAAAATCAGTCCAAAAATGGGATTTTGCTAAGTTATATGAGTGATACCAGATTTTCGTTATTTAAGCTCTAACGCTTCTAGTTTCCGAGAAAATCGAGGTTAAAGTTTTTCATACAAAATCAGGCCAAAAATGGGATTTTGCTAAGTTATATGAGTGATACCAGATTTTCGTTATTTAAGCTCTAGCGGTTCTAGTTTCCGAGAAAATCGAGTTTAAAGTTTTTCATACAAAATCAGTCCAAAAATGGGATTTTGCTAAGTTATATGAGTGATACCAGATTTTCGTTATTTAAGCTCTAGCGCTTCTTGTTTCCGATAAAATCGAGTTTAAAGTTTTTCATACAAAATCAGGCCAAAAATGGGATTTTGCTAAGTTATATGAGTGATACCAGATTTTCGTTATTTAAGCTCTAGCGGTTCTAGTTTCCGAGAAAATCGAGTTTAAAGTTTTTCATACAAAATCAGTCCAAAAATGGGATTTTGCTAAGTTATATGAGTGATACCAGATTTTCGTTATTTAAGCTCTAGCGCTTCTTGTTTCCGAAAAAATCGAGTTTAAAGTTTTTCATACAAAATCAGTCCAAAAATGGGATTTTGCTAAGTTATATGGGTGATACCAGATTTTCGTTATTTAAGCTCTAGCGCTTCTAGTTTCCGAGAAAATCGAGGTTAAAGTTTTTCATACAAAATCAGGCCAAAAATGGGATTTTGCTAAGTTATATGAGTTATACCAGATTTTCGTTATTTAAGCTCTAGCGCTTCTAGTTTCCGAGAAAATCGAGGTTAAAGTTTTTCATACAAAATCAGGCCAAAAATGGGATTTTGCTAAGTTATATGAGTGATACCAGATTTTCGTTATTTAAGCTCTAGCGGTTCTAGTTTCCGAGAAAATCGAGTTTAAAGTTTTTCATTCAAAATCAGGCCAAAAATGGGATTTTGCTAAGTTATATGAGTGATACCAGATTCTCGTTATTTAAGCTCTAGCGGTTCTAGTTTCCGAGAAAATCGAGGTTAAAGTTTTTCATACATAATCAGGCCAAAAATGAGATTTTGCTAAGTTACATGAGTGATACCAGATTCTCGTTATTTAAGCTCTAGCGGTTCTAGTTTCCGAGAAAATCGAGTTTAAAGTTTTTCATACAAAATCAGTCCAAAAATGGGATTTTGCTAAGTTATATGGGTGATACCAGATTTTCGTTATTTAAGCTCTAGCGCTTCTAGTTTCCGAGAAAATCGAGTTTAAAGTTTTTCATACAAAATCAGTCCAAAAATGGGATTTTGCTAAGTTACATGAGTGATACCAGATTTTCGTTATTTAAGCTCTAGCGGTTCTAGCTTCCGAGAAAATCGAGGTTAAAGTTTTTCATACAAAATCAGTCCAAAAATGGGATTTTGCTAAATTATATGAGTGATACCAGATTTTCGTTATTTAAGCTCTAACGCTTCTAGTTTCCGAGAAAATCGAGGTTAAACTTTTGCATACAAAATCAGGCCAAAAATGGGATTTTGCTAAGTTATATGAGTGATACCAGATTCTCGTTATTTAAGCTCTAGCGGTTCTAGTTTCCGAGAAAATCGAGTTTAAAGTTTTTCATACAAAATCAGTCCAAAAATGGGATTTTGCTAAGTTATATGGGTGATACCAGATTTTCGTTATTTAAGCTCTAGCGCTTCTAGTTTCCGAGAAAATCGAGTTTAAAGTTTTTCATACAAAATCAGTCCAAAAATGGGATTTTGCTAAGTTATATGAGTGATACCAGATTTTCGTTATTTAAGCTCTACCGCTTCTAGTTTCCGAGAAAATCGAGTTTAAAGTTTTTCATACAAAATCAGTCCAAAAATGGGATTTTGCTAAGTTACATGAGTGATACCAGATTTTCGTTATTTAAGCTCTAGCGGTTCTAGTTTCCGAGAAAATCGAGTTTAAAGTTTTTCATTCAAAATCAGGCCAAAAATGGGATTTTGCTAAGTTATATGAGTGATACCAGATTTTCGTTATTTAAGCTCTAGCGCTTCTTGTTTCCGAAAAAATCGAGTTTAAAGTTTTTCATACAAAATCAGTCCAAAAATGGGATTTTGCTAAGTTATATGGGTGATACCAGATTTTCGTTATTTAAGCTCTAGCGCTTCTAGTTTCCGAGAAAATCGAGGTTAAAGTTTTTCATACAAAATCAGGCCAAAAATGGGATTTTGCTAAATTATATGAGTGATACCAGATTTTCGTTATTTAAGCTCTAACGCTTCTAGTTTCCGAGAAAATCGAGGTTAAAGTTTTTCATACAAAATCAGGCCAAAAATGGGATTTTGCTAAGTTATATGAGTGATACCAGATTTTCGTTATTTAAGCTCTAGCGCTTCTAGTTTCCGAGAAAATCGAGTTTAAAGTTTTTCATACAAAATCAGTCCAAAAATGGGATTTTGCTAAGTTATATGAGTGATACCAGATTTTCGTTATTTAAGCTCTAGCGGTTCTAGTTTCCGAGAAAATCGAGTTTAAAGTTTTTCATTCAAAATCAGGCCAAAAATGGGATTTTGCTAAGTTATATGAGTGATACCAGATTCTCGTTATTTAAGCTCTAGCGGTTCTAGTTTCCGAGAAAATCGAGGTTAAAGTTTTTCATACAAAATCAGGCCAAAAATGGGATTTTGCTAAGTTATATGAGTGATGCCAGATTTTCGTTATTTAAGCTCTAGCGCTTCTAGTGATGCCAGATTTTCGTTATTTAAGCTCTAGCGCTTCTAGTTTCCGAGAAAATCGAGGTTAAAATTTTTCATACAAAATCAGTCCAAAAATGGGATTTTGCTAAGTTATATGGGTGATACCAGATTTTCGTTATTTAAGCTCTAACGCTTCTAGTTTCCGAGAAAATCGAGGTTAAAGTTTTTCATACAAAATCAGGCCATAAATGGGATTTTGCTAAGTTATATGAGTGATACCAGATTTTCGTTATTTAAGCTCTAGCGGTTCTAGTTTCCGAGAAAATCGAGTTTAAAGTTTTTCATACAAAATCAGTCCAAAAATGGGATTTTGCTAAGTTATATGAGTGATACCAGATTTTCGTTATTTAAGCTCTAGCGCTTCTTGTTTCCGAAAAAATCGAGTTTAAAGTTTTTCATACAAAATCAGTCCAAAAATGGGATTTTGCTAAGTTATATGGGTGATACCAGATTTTCGTTATTTAAGCTCTAGCGCTTCTAGTTTCCGAGAAAATCGAGGTTAAAGTTTTTCATACAAAATCAGGCCAAAAATGGGATTTTGCTAAGTTATATGAGTTATACCAGATTTTCGTTATTTAAGCTCTAGCGCTTCTAGTTTCCGAGAAAATCGAGGTTAAAGTTTTTCATACAAAATCAGGCCAAAAATGGGATTTTGCTAAGTTATATGAGTGATACCAGATTTTCGTTATTTAAGCTCTAGCGGTTCTAGTTTCCGAGAAAATCGAGTTTAAAGTTTTTCATTCAAAATCAGGCCAAAAATGGGATTTTGCTAAGTTATATGAGTGATACCAGATTCTCGTTATTTAAGCTCTAGCGGTTCTAGTTTCCGAGAAAATCGAGGTTAAAGTTTTTCATACAAAATCAGGCCAAAAATGAGATTTTGCTAAGTTACATGAGTGATACCAGATTCTCGTTATTTAAGCTCTAGCGGTTCTAGTTTCCGAGAAAATCGAGTTTAAAGTTTTTCATACAAAATCAGTCCAAAAATGGGATTTTGCTAAGTTATATGGGTGATACCAGATTTTCGTTATTTAAGCTCTAGCGCTTCTAGTTTCCGAGAAAATCGAGTTTAAAGTTTTTCATACAAAATCAGTCCAAAAATGGGATTTTGCTAAGTTACATGAGTGATACCAGATTTTCGTTATTTAAGCTCTAGCGGTTCTAGCTTCCGAGAAAATCGAGGTTAAAGTTTTTCATACAAAATCAGTCCAAAAATGGGATTTTGCTAAATTATATGAGTGATACCAGATTTTCGTTATTTAAGCTCTAACGCTTCTAGTTTCCGAGAAAATCGAGGTTAAACTTTTGCATACAAAATCAGGCCAAAAATGGGATTTTGCTAAGTTATATGAGTGATACCAGATTCTCGTTATTTAAGCTCTAGCGGTTCTAGTTTCCGAGAAAATCGAGTTTAAAGTTTTTCATACAAAATCAGTCCAAAAATGGGATTTTGCTAAGTTATATGGGTGATACCAGATTTTCGTTATTTAAGCTCTAGCGCTTCTAGTTTCCGAGAAAATCGAGTTTAAAGTTTTTCATACAAAATCAGTCCAAAAATGGGATTTTGCTAAGTTATATGAGTGATACCAGATTTTCGTTATTTAAGCTCTACCGCTTCTAGTTTCCGAGAAAATCGAGTTTAAAGTTTTTCATACAAAATCAGTCCAAAAATGGGATTTTGCTAAGTTACATGAGTGATACCAGATTTTCGTTATTTAAGCTCTAGCGGTTCTAGCTTCCGAGTAAATCGAGGTTAAAGTTTTTCATACAAAATCAGTCCAAAAATAGGATTTTGCTAAGTTATATGAGTGATACCAGATTTTCGTTATTTAAGCTCTAGCGGTTCTAGCTTCCGAGTAAATCGAGGTTAAAGTTTTTCATACAAAATCAGTCCAAAAATGGGATTTTGCTAAGTTATATGAGTGATACCAGATTTTCGTTATTTAAGCTCTACCGCTTCTAGTTTCCGAGAAAATCGAGTTTAAAGTTTTTCATACAAAATCAGTCCAAAAATGGGATTTTGCTAAGTTACATGAGTGATACCAGATTTTCGTTATTTAAGCTCTAGCGCTTCTAGTTTCCGAGAAAATCGAGTTTAAAATTTTTCATACAAAATCAGTCCAAAAATAGGATTTTGCTAAGTTATATGAGTGATACCAGATTTTCGTTATTTAAGCTCTTGCGCTTCTAGTTTCCGAGAAAATCGAGTTTAAAGTTTTTCATACAAAATCAGTCCAAAAATGGGATTTTGCTAAGTTATATGAGTGATACCAGATTTTCGTTATTTAAGCTCTAGCGCTTCTAGTTTCCGAGAAAATCGAGTTTAAAGTTTTTCATACAAAATCAGTCCAAAAATGGGATTTTGCTAAGTTATATGAGTGATACCAGATTTTCGTTATTTAAGCTCTAGCGCTTCTAGTTTCCGAGAAAATCGAGTTTAAAGTTTTTCATACAAAACCAGTCCAAAAATGGGATTTTGCTAAGTTATATGGGTGATACCAGATTTTCGTTATTTAAGCTCTAGCGCTTCTAGTTTCCGAGAAAATCGAGTTTAAAGTTTTTCATACAAAATCAGTCCAAAAATGGGATTTTGCTAAGTTATATGGGTGATACCAGATTTTCGTTATTTAAGCTCTTGCGCTTCTAGTTTCCGAGAAAATCGAGTTTAAAGTTTTTCATACAAAATCAGTCCAAAAATAGGATTTTGCTAAGTTATATGAGTGATACCAGATTTTCGTTATTTAAGCTCTAGCGCTTCTAGTTTCCGAGAAAATCGAGTTTAAAATTTTTCATACAAAATCAGTCCAAAAATAGGATTTTGCTAAGTTATATGAGTGATACCAGATTTTCGTTATTTAAGCTCTTGCGCTTCTAGTTTCCGAGAAAATCGAGTTTAAAGTTTTTCATACAAAATCAGTCCAAAAATGGGATTTTGCTAAGTTATATGAGTGATACCAGATTTTCGTTATTTAAGCTCTAGCGCTTCTAGTTTCCGAGAAAATCGAGTTTAAAGTTTTTCATACAAAATCAGTCCAAAAATGGGATTTTGCTAAGTTATATGAGTGATACCAGATTTTCGTTATTTAAGCTCTAGCGCTTCTAGTTTCCGAGAAAATCGAGTTTAAAGTTTTTCATACAAAACCAGTCCAAAAATGGGATTTTGCTAAGTTATATGGGTGATACCAGATTTTCGTTATTTAAGCTCTAGCGCTTCTAGTTTCCGAGAAAATCGAGTTTAAAGTTTTTCATACAAAACCAGTCCAAAAATGGGATTTTGCTAAGTTATATGAGTGATACCAGATTTTCGTTATTTAAGCTCTAGCGCTTCTAGTTTCCGAGAAAATCGAGTTTAAAGTTTTTCATACAAAACCAGTCCAAAAATAGGATTTTGCTAAGTTATATGAGTGATACCAGATTTTCGTTATTTAAGCTCTTGCGCTTCTAGTTTCCGAGAAAATCGAGTTTAAAGTTTTTCATACAAAATCAGTCCAAAAATGGGATTTTGCTAAGTTATATGAGTGATACCAGATTTTCGTTATTTAAGCTCTAGCGCTTCTAGTTTCCGAGAAAATCGAGTTTAAAGTTTTTCATACAAAATCAGTCCAAAAATGGGATTTTGCTAAGTTATATGAGTGATACCAGATTTTCGTTATTTAAGCTCTAGCGCTTCTAGTTTCCGAGAAAATCGAGTTTAAAGTTTTTCATACAAAACCAGTCCAAAAATGGGATTTTGCTAAGTTATATGGGTGATACCAGATTTTCGTTATTTAAGCTCTAGCGCTTCTAGTTTCCGAGAAAATCGAGTTTAAAGTTTTTCATACAAAATCAGTCCAAAAATGGGATTTTGCTAAGTTATATGGGTGATACCAGATTTTCGTTATTTAAGCTCTAGCGCTTCTAGTTTCCGAGAAAATCGAGTTTAAAGTTTTTCATACAAAATCAGTCCAAAAATGGGATTTTGCTAAGTTATATGAGTGATACCAGATTTTCGTTATTTAAGCTCTACCGCTTCTAGTTTCCGAGAAAATCGAGTTTAAAGTTTTTCATACAAAATCAGTCCAAAAATGGGATTTTGCTAAGTTACATGAGTGATACCAGATTTTCGTTATTTAAGCTCTAGCGGTTCTAGCTTCCGAGTAAATCGAGGTTAAAGTTTTTCATACAAAATCAGTCCAAAAATAGGATTTTGCTAAGTTATATGAGTGATACCAGATTTTCGTTATTTAAGCTCTAGCGGTTCTAGCTTCCGAGTAAATCGAGGTTAAAGTTTTTCATACAAAATCAGTCCAAAAATGGGATTTTGCTAAGTTATATGAGTGATACCAGATTTTCGTTATTTAAGCTCTACCGCTTCTAGTTTCCGAGAAAATCGAGTTTAAAGTTTTTCATACAAAATCAGTCCAAAAATGGGATTTTGCTAAGTTACATGAGTGATACCAGATTTTCGTTATTTAAGCTCTAGCGCTTCTAGTTTCCGAGAAAATCGAGTTTAAAATTTTTCATACAAAATCAGTCCAAAAATAGGATTTTGCTAAGTTATATGAGTGATACCAGATTTTCGTTATTTAAGCTCTTGCGCTTCTAGTTTCCGAGAAAATCGAGTTTAAAGTTTTTCATACAAAATCAGTCCAAAAATGGGATTTTGCTAAGTTATATGAGTGATACCAGATTTTCGTTATTTAAGCTCTAGCGCTTCTAGTTTCCGAGAAAATCGAGTTTAAAGTTTTTCATACAAAATCAGTCCAAAAATGGGATTTTGCTAAGTTATATGAGTGATACCAGATTTTCGTTATTTAAGCTCTAGCGCTTCTAGTTTCCGAGAAAATCGAGTTTAAAGTTTTTCATACAAAACCAGTCCAAAAATGGGATTTTGCTAAGTTATATGGGTGATACCAGATTTTCGTTATTTAAGCTCTAGCGCTTCTAGTTTCCGAGAAAATCGAGTTTAAAGTTTTTCATACAAAATCAGTCCAAAAATGGGATTTTGCTAAATTATATGAGTGATACCAGATTTTCGTTATTTAAGCTCTAACGCTTCTAGTTTCCGAGAAAATCGAGGTTAAACTTTTGCATACAAAATCAGGCCAAAAATGGGATTTTGCTAAGTTATATGAGTGATACCAGATTTTCGTTATTTAAGCTCTAGCGGTTCTAGTTTCCGAGAAAATCGAGTTTAAAGTTTTTCATACAAAATCAGTCCAAAAATGGGATTTTGCTAAGTTATATGAGTGATACCAGATTTTCGTTATTTAAGCTCTAGCGCTTCTTGTTTCCGAAAAAATCGAGTTTAATGTTTTTCATACAAAATCAGTCCAAAAATGGGATTTTGCTAAGTTATATGAGTTATACCAGATTCTCGTTATTTAAGCTCTAGCGGTTCTAGTTTCCGAGAAAATCGAGTTTAAAGTTTTTCATACAAAATCAGTCCAAAAATGGGATTTTGCTAAGTTATATGGGTGATACCAGATTTTCGTTATTTAAGCTCTAGCGCTTCTAGTTTCCGAGAAAATCGAGTTTAAAGTTTTTCATACAAAATCGGTCCAAAAATGGGATTTTGCTAAGTTATATGGGTGATACCAGATTTTCGTTATTTAAGCTCTAGCGCTTCTAGTTTCCGAGAAAATCGAGTTTAAAGTTTTTCATACAAAATCGGTCCAAAAATGGGATTTTGCTAAGTTATATGAGTTATACCAGATTCTCGTTATTTAAGCTCTAGCGGTTCTAGTTTCCGAGAAAATCGAGTTTAAAGTTTTTCATACAAAATCAGTCCAAAAATGGGATTTTGCTAAGTTATATGGGTGATACCAGATTTTCGTTATTTAAGCTCTAGCGCTTCTAGTTTCCGAGAAAATCGAGTTTAAAGTTTTTCATACAAAATCGGTCCAAAAATGGGATTTTGCTAAGTTATATGAGTGATACCAGATTTTCGTTATTTAAGCTCTAACGCTTGTAGTTTCCGAGAAAATCGAGGTTAAAGTTTTTCATACAAAATCAGGCCAAAAATGGGATTTTGCTAGGTTATATGAGTGATACCAGATTTTCGTTATTTAAGCTCTAACGCTTCTAGTTTCCGAGAAAATCGAGGTTAAAGTTTTTCATACAAAATCAGGCCAAAAATGGGATTTTGCTAGGTTATATGAGTGATACCAGATTTTCGTTATTTAAGCTCTAACGCTTCTAGTTTCCGAGAAAATCGAGGTTAAAGTTTTTCATACAAAATCAGGCCAAAAATGGGATTTTGCTAAGTTATATGGGTGATACCAGATTTTCGTTATTTAAGCTCTAGCGCTTCTAGTTTCCGAGAAAATCGAGTTTAAAGTTTTTCATACAAAATCGGTCCAAAAATGGGATTTTGCTAAGTTATATGGGTGATACCAGATTTTCGTTATTTAAGCTCTAGCGCTTCTAGTTTCCGAGAAAATCGAGTTTAAAGTTTTTCATACAAAATCAGTCCAAAAATGGGATTTTGCTAAGTTATATGGGTGATACCAGATTTTCGTTATTTAAGCTCTAGCGCTTCTAGTTTCCGAGAAAATCGAGTTTAAAGTTTTTCATACAAAATCAGTCCAAAAATGGGATTTTGCTAAGTTATATGGGTGATACCAGATTTTCGTTATTTAAGCTCTAGCGCTTCTAGTTTCCGAGAAAATCGAGGTTAAAGTTTTTCATACAAAATCAGTCCAAAAATGGGATTTTGCTAAGTTATATGGGTGATACCAGATTTTCGTTATTTAAGCTCTAGCGCTTCTAGTTTCCGAGAAAATCCAGTTTAAAGTTTTTCATACAAAATCGGTCCAAAAATGGGATTTTGCTAAGTTATATGGGTGATACCAGATTTTCGTTATTTAAGCTCTAGCGCTTCTAGTTTCCGAGAAAATCGAGTTTAAAGTTTTTCATACAAAATCAGTCCAAAAATGGGATTTTGCTAAGTTATATGGGTGATACCAGATTTTCGTTATTTAAGCTCTAGCGCTTCTAGTTTCCGAGAAAATCGAGTTTAAAGTTTTTCATACAAAATCAGTCCAAAAATGGGATTTTGCTAAGTTATATGGGTGATACCAGATTTTCGTTATTTAAGCTCTAGCGCTTCTAGTTTCCGAGAAAATCGAGGTTAAAGTTTTTCATACAAAATCAGTCCAAAAATGGGATTTTGCTAAGTTATATGGGTGATACCAGATTTTCGTTATTTAAGCTCTAGCGCTTCTAGTTTCCGAGAAAATCGAGTTTAAAGTTTTTCATACAAAATCGGTCCAAAAATGGGATTTTGCTAAGTTATATGGGTGATACCAGATTTTCGTTATTTAAGCTCTAGCGCTTCTAGTTTCCGAGAAAATCGAGTTTAAAGTTTTTCATACAAAATCAGTCCAAAAATGGGATTTTGCTAAGTTATATGGGTGATACCAGATTTTCGTTATTTAAGCTCTAGCGCTTCTAGTTTCCGAGAAAATCGAGTTTAAAGTTTTTCATACAAAATCAGTCCAAAAATGGGATTTTGCTAAGTTATATGGGTGATACCAGATTTTCGTTATTTAAGCTCTAGCGCTTCTAGTTTCCGAGAAAATCGAGGTTAAAGTTTTTCATACAAAATCAGTCCAAAAATGGGATTTTGCTAAGTTATATGGGTGATACCAGATTTTCGTTATTTAAGCTCTAGCGCTTCTAGTTTCCGAGAAAATCGAGTTTAAAGTTTTTCATACAAAATCGGTCCAAAAATGGGATTTTGCTAAGTTATATGGGTGATACCAGATTTTCGTTATTTAAGCTCTAGCGCTTCTAGTTTCCGAGAAAATCGAGTTTAAAGTTTTTCATACAAAATCGGTCCAAAAATGGGATTTTGCTAAGTTATATGAGTTATACCAGATTCTCGTTATTTAAGCTCTAGCGGTTCTAGTTTCCGAGAAAATCGAGTTTAAAGTTTTTCATACAAAATCAGTCCAAAAATGGGATTTTGCTAAGTTATATGGGTGATACCAGATTTTCGTTATTTAAGCTCTAGCGCTTCTAGTTTCCGAGAAAATCGAGTTTAAAGTTTTTCATACAAAATCGGTCCAAAAATGGGATTTTGCTAAGTTATATGAGTGATACCAGATTTTCGTTATTTAAGCTCTAACGCTTGTAGTTTCCGAGAAAATCGAGGTTAAAGTTTTTCATACAAAATCAGGCCAAAAATGGGATTTTGCTAGGTTATATGAGTGATACCAGATTTTCGTTATTTAAGCTCTAACGCTTCTAGTTTCCGAGAAAATCGAGGTTAAAGTTATTCATACAAAATCAGGCCAAAAATGGGATTTTGCTAGGTTATATGAGTGATACCAGATTTTCGTTATTTAAGCTCTAACGCTTCTAGTTTCCGAGAAAATCGAGGTTAAAGTTTTTCATACAAAATCAGGCCAAAAATGGGATTTTGCTAAGTTATATGGGTGATACCAGATTTTCGTTATTTAAGCTCTAGCGCTTCTAGTTTCCGAGAAAATCGAGTTTAAAGTTTTTCATACAAAATCGGTCCAAAAATGGGATTTTGCTAAGTTATATGGGTGATACCAGATTTTCGTTATTTAAGCTCTAGCGCTTCTAGTTTCCGAGAAAATCGAGTTTAAAGTTTTTCATACAAAATCAGTCCAAAAATGGGATTTTGCTAAGTTATATGGGTGATACCAGATTTTCGTTATTTAAGCTCTAGCGCTTCTAGTTTCCGAGAAAATCGAGTTTAAAGTTTTTCATACAAAATCAGTCCAAAAATGGGATTTTGCTAAGTTATATGGGTGATCCCAGATTTTCGTTATTTAAGCTCTAGCGCTTCTAGTTTCCGAGAAAATCGAGGTTAAAGTTTTTCATACAAAATCAGTCCAAAAATGGGATTTTGCTAAGTTATATGGGTGATACCAGATTTTCGTTATTTAAGCTCTAGCGCTTCTAGTTTCCGAGAAAATCGAGTTTAAAGTTTTTCATACAAAATCGGTCCAAAAATGGGATTTTGCTAAGTTATATGGGTGATACCAGATTTTCGTTATTTAAGCTCTAGCGCTTCTAGTTTCCGAGAAAATCGAGTTTAAAGTTTTTCATACAAAATCAGTCCAAAAATGGGATTTTGCTAAGTTATATGGGTGATACCAGATTTTCGTTATTTAAGCTCTAGCGCTTCTAGTTTCCGAGAAAATCGAGTTTAAAGTTTTTCATACAAAATCAGTCCAAAAATGGGATTTTGCTAAGTTATATGGGTGATACCAGATTTTCGTTATTTAAGCTCTAGCGCTTCTAGTTTCCGAGAAAATCGAGGTTAAAGTTTTTCATACAAAATCAGTCCAAAAATGGGATTTTGCTAAGTTATATGGGTGATACCAGATTTTCGTTATTTAAGCTCTAGCGCTTCTAGTTTCCGAGAAAATCGAGTTTAAAGTTTTTCATACAAAATCGGTCCAAAAATGGGATTTTGCTAAGTTATATGGGTGATACCAGATTTTCGTTATTTAAGCTCTAGCGCTTCTAGTTTCCGAGAAAATCGAGTTTAAAGTTTTTCATACAAAATCAGTCCAAAAATGGGATTTTGCTAAGTTATATGGGTGATACCAGATTTTCGTTATTTAAGCTCTAGCGCTTCTAGTTTCCGAGAAAATCGAGTTTAAAGTTTTTCATACAAAATCAGTCCAAAAATGGGATTTTGCTAAGTTATATGGTTGATACCAGATTTTCGTTATTTAAGCTCTAGCGCTTCTAGTTTCCGAGAAAATCGAGGTTAAAGTTTTTCATACAAAATCAGTCCAAAAATGGGATTTTGCTAAGTTATATGGGTGATACCAGATTTTCGTTATTTAAGCTCTAGCGCTTCTAGTTTCCGAGAAAATCGAGTTTAAAGTTTTTCATACAAAATCGGTCCAAAAATGGGATTTTGCTAAGTTATATGGGTGATACCAGATTTTCGTTATTTAAGCTCTAGCGCTTCTAGTTTCCGAGAAAATCGAGTTTAAAGTTTTTCATACAAAATCGGTCCAAAAATGGGATTTTGCTAAGTTATATGAGTTATACCAGATTCTCGTTATTTAAGCTCTAGCGGTTCTAGTTTCCGAGAAAATCGAGTTTAAAGTTTTTCATACAAAATCAGTCCAAAAATGGGATTTTGCTAAGTTATATGGGTGATACCAGATTTTCGTTATTTAAGCTCTAGCGCTTCTAGTTTCCGAGAAAATCGAGTTTAAAGTTTTTCATACAAAATCGGTCCAAAAATGGGATTTTGCTAAGTTATATGAGTGATACCAGATTTTCGTTATTTAAGCTCTAACGCTTGTAGTTTCCGAGAAAATCGAGGTTAAAGTTTTTCATACAAAATCAGGCCAAAAATGGGATTTTGCTAGGTTATATGAGTGATACCAGATTTTCGTTATTTAAGCTCTAACGCTTCTAGTTTCCGAGAAAATCGAGGTTAAAGTTTTTCATACAAAATCAGGCCAAAAATGGGATTTTGCTAGGTTATATGAGTGATACCAGATTTTCGTTATTTAAGCTCTAACGCTTCTAGTTTCCGAGAAAATCGAGGTTAAAGTTTTTCATACAAAATCAGGCCAAAAATGGGATTTTGCTAAGTTATATGGGTGATACCAGATTTTCGTTATTTAAGCTCTAGCGCTTCTAGTTTCCGAGAAAATCGAGTTTAAAGTTTTTCATACAAAATCAGTCCAAAAATGGGATTTTGCTAAGTTATAAAGTGATGCCAGATTTTCGCTATTTAAGCTCTAGCGCTTCTAGTTTCCGAGAAAATCGAGTTTAAAGTTTTTCATACAAAATCAGTCCAAAAATGGGATTTTGCTAAGTTATAAAGTGATGCCAGATTTTCGCTATTTAAGCTCTAGCGCTTCTAGTTTCCGAGAAAATCGAGTTTAAAGTTTTTCATACAAAATCAGTCCAAAAATGGGATTTTGCTAAGTTATATGAGTGATGCCAGATTTTCGTTATTTAAGCTCTAGCGCTTCTAGTTTCCGAGAAAATCGAGTTTAAAGTTTTTCATACAAAATCAGTCCAAAAATGGGATTTTGCTAAGTTACATGAGTGATACCAGATTTTCGTTATTTAAGCTCTAGCGGTTCTAGCTTCCGAGAAAATCGAGGTTAAAGTTTTTCATACAAAATCAGACAAAAAATGCGATTTTGCTAAGTTATATGAGTGATACCAGATTTTCGTTATTAAAGCTCTAGCGCTTCTAGTTTCCGAGAAAATCGAGTTTAAAATTTTTCATACAAAATCAGTCCAAAAATGGGATTTTGCTAAGTTATATGAGTGATACCAGATTTTCGTTATTTAAGCTCTTGCGCTTCTAGTTTCCGAGAAAATCGAGTTTAAAGTTTTTCATACAAAATCAGTCCAAAAATGGGATTTTGCTAAGTTATATGAGTGATACCAGATTTTCGTTATTTAAGCTCTAGCGCTTCTAGTTTCCGAGAAAATCGAGTTTAAAGTTTTTCATACAAAATCAGTCCAAAAATGGGATTTTGCTAAGTTATATGAGTGATACCAGATTTTCGTTATTTAAGCTCTAGCGCTTCTAGTTTCCGAGAAAATCGAGTTTAAAGTTTTTCATACAAAACCAGTCCAAAAATGGGATTTTGCTAAGTTATATGGGTGATACCAGATTTTCGTTATTTAAGCTCTAGCGCTTCTAGTTTCCGAGAAAATCGAGTTTAAAGTTTTTCATACAAAATCAGTCCAAAAATGGGATTTTGCTAAATTATATGAGTGATACCTGATTTTCGTTATTTAAGCTCTAACGCTTCTAGTTTCCGAGAAAATCGAGGTTAAACTTTTGCATACAAAATCAGGCCAAAAATGGGATTTTGCTAAGTTATATGAGTGATACCAGATTTTCGTTATTTAAGCTCTAGCGGTTCTAGTTTCCGAGAAAATCGAGTTTAAAGTTTTTCATACAAAATCAGTCCAAAAATGGGATTTTGCTAAGTTATATGAGTGATACCAGATTTTCGTTATTTAAGCTCTAGCGCTTCTTGTTTCCGAAAAAATCGAGTTTAATGTTTTTCATACAAAATCAGTCCAAAAATGGGATTTTGCTAAGTTATATGGGTGATACCAGATTTTCGTTACTTAAGCTCTAGCGCTTCTAGTTTCCGAGAAAATCGAGGTTAAAGTTTTTCATACAAAATCAGGCCAAAAATGGGATTTTGCTAAGTTATATGAGTTATACCAGATTCTCGTTATTTAAGCTCTAGCGGTTCTAGTTTCCGAGAAAATCGAGTTTAAAGTTTTTCATACAAAATCAGTCCAAAAATGGGATTTTGCTAAGTTATATGAGTGATACCAGATTTTCGTTATTTAAGCTCTAACGCTTGTAGTTTCCGAGAAAATCGAGGTTAAAGTTTTTCATACAAAATCAGGCCAAAAATGGGATTTTGCTAGGTTATATGAGTGATACCAGATTTTCGTTATTTAAGCTCTAACGCTTCTAGTTTCCGAGAAAATCGAGGTTAAAGTTTTTCATACAAAATCAGGCCAAAAATGGGATTTTGCTAAGTTATTTAAGCTCTAGCGGTTCTAGTTTCCGAGAAAATCGAGTTTAAAGTTTTTCATTCAAAATCAGGCCAAAAATGGGATTTTGCTAAGTTATATGAGTGATACCAGATTTTCGTTATTTAAGCTCTAGCGGTTCTAGTTTCCGAGAAAATCGAGTTTAAAGTTTTTCATTCAAAATCAGGCCAAAAATGGGATTTTGCTAAGTTATATGAGTGATACCAGATTCTCGTTATTTAAGCTCTAACGCTTCTAGTTTCCGATAAAATCGAGGTTAAAGTTTTTCATACAAAATCAGGCCAAAAATGGGATTTTGCTAGGTTATATGAGTGATACCAGATTTTCGTTATTTAAGCTCTAACGCTTCTAGTTTCCGAGAAAATCGAGGTTAAAGTTTTTCATACAAAATCAGTCCAAAAATGGGATTTGGCTAAGTTATATGGGTGATACCAGATTTTCGTTATTTAAGCTCTAGCGCTTCTAGTTTCCGAGAAAATCGAGGTTAAAGTTTTTCATACAAAATCAGGCCAAAAATGGGATTTTGCTAAGTTATATGAGTGATACCAGATTTTCGTTATTTAAGCTCTAGCGGTTCTAGTTTCCGTGAAAATCGAGTTTAAAGTTTTTCATTCAAAATCAGGCCAAAAATGGGATTTTGCTAAGTTATATGAGTGATACCAGATTTTCGTTATTTAAGCTCTAGCGGTTCTAGTTTCCGAGAAAATCGAGTTTAAAGTTTTTCATACAAAATCAGTCCAAAATTGGATTTTGCTAAGTTATATGGGTGATACCAGATTTTCGTTATTTAAGCTCTAGCGCTTCTAGTTTCCGAGAAAATCGAGTTTAAAGTTTTTCATACAAAATCAGTCCAAAAATGGGATTATGCTAAGTTATATGAGTGATACCAGATTTTCGTTATTTAAGCTCTAACGCTTCTAGTTTCCGAGAAAATCGAGGTTAAAGTTTTTCATACAAAATCAGGCCAAAAATGGGATTTTGCTAGGTTATATGAGTGATACCAGATTTTCGTTATTTAAGCTCTAACGCTTCTAGTTTCCGAGAAAATCGAGGTTAAAGTTTTTCATACAAAATCAGGCCAAAAATGGGATTTTGCTAGGTTATATGAGTGATACCAGATTTTCGTTATTTAAGCTCTAACGCTTCTAGTTTCCGAGAAAATCGAGGTTAAAGTTTTTCATACAAAATCAGGCCAAAAATGGGATTTTGCTAAGTTATATGGGTGATACCAGATTTTCGTTATTTAAGCTCTAGCGCTTCTAGTTTCCGAGAAAATCGAGTTTAAAGTTTTTCATACAAAATCAGTCCAAAAATGGGATTTTGCTAAGTTATAAAGTGATGCCAGATTTTCGCTATTTAAGCTCTAGCGCTTCTAGTTTCCGAGAAAATCGAGTTTAAAGTTTTTCATACAAAATCAGTCCAAAAATGGGATTTTGCTAAGTTATAAAGTGATGCCAGATTTTCGCTATTTAAGCTCTAGCGCTTCTAGTTTCCGAGAAAATCGAGTTTAAAGTTTTTCATACAAAATCAGTCCAAAAATGGGATTTTGCTAAGTTATATGAGTGATGCCAGATTTTCGTTATTTAAGCTCTAGCGCTTCTAGTTTCCGAGAAAATCGAGTTTAAAGTTTTTCATACAAAATCAGTCCAAAAATGGGATTTTGCTAAGTTGTATGAGTGATGCCAGATTTTCGTTATTTAAGCTCTAGCGCTTCTAGTTTCCGAGAAAATCGAGTTTAAAGTTTTTCATACAAAATCAGTCCAAAAATGGGATTTTGCTAAGTTATATGAGTGATACCAGATTTTCGTTATTTAAGCTCTAGCGGTTATAGTTTCCGAGAAAATCGAGTTTAAAGTTTTTCATACAAAATCAGTCCAAAAATTGGATTTTGCTAAGTTATATGGGTGATACCAGATTTTCGTTATTTAAGCTCTAGCGCTTCTAGTTTCCGAGAAAATCGAGTTTAAAGTTTTTCATACAAAATCAGTCCAAAAATGGGATTTTGCTAAGTTATATGAGTGATACCAGATTTTCGTTATTTAAGCTCTAGCGCTTCTAGTTTCCGAGAAAATCGAGTTTAAAGTTTTTCATACAAAATCAGTCCAAAAATGGGATTTTGCTAAGTTATATGAGTGATACCAGATTTTCGTTATTTAAGCTCTAGCGCTTCTAGTTTCCGAGAAAATCGAGTTTAAAGTTTTTCATACAAAATCAGTCCAAAAATGGGATTTTGCTAAGTTATATGAGTGATACCAGATTTTCGTTATTTAAGCTCTAGCGCTTCTAGTTTCCGAGAAAATCGAGTTTAAAGGTTTTCATACAAAACCAGTCCAAAAATGGGATTTTGCTAAGTTATATGGGTGATACCAGATTTTCGTTATTTAAGCTCTAGCGCTTCTAGTTTCCGAGAAAATCGAGTTTAAAGTTTTTCATACAAAATCAGTCCAAAAATGGGATTTTGCTAAATTATATGAGTGATACCAGATTTTCGTTATTTAAGCTCTAACGCTTCTAGTTTCCGAGAAAATCGAGGTTAAAGTTTTGCATACAAAATCAGGCCAAAAATGGGATTTTGCTAAGTTATATGAGTGATACCAGATTTTCGTTATTTAAGCTCTAGCGGTTCTAGTTTCCGAGAAAATCGAGTTTAAAGTTTTTCATACAAAATCAGTCCAAAAATGGGATTTTGCTAAGTTATATGAGTGATACCAGATTTTCGTTATTTAAGCTCTAGCGCTTCTTGTTTCCGAAAAAATCGAGTTTAATGTTTTTCATACAAAATCAGTCCAAAAATGGGATTTTGCTAAGTTATATGGGTGATACCAGATTTTCGTTACTTAAGCTCTAGCGCTTCTAGTTTCCGAGAAAATCGAGGTTAAAGTTTTTCATACAAAATCAGGCCAAAAATGGGATTTTGCTAAGTTATATGAGTTATACCAGATTCTCGTTATTTAAGCTCTAGCGGTTCTAGTTTCCGAGAAAATCGAGTTTAAAGTTTTTCATACAAAATCAGTCCAAAAATGGGTTTTTGCTAAGTTATATGGGTGATACCAGATTTTCGTTATTTAAGCTCTAGCGCTTCTAGTTTCCGAGAAAATCGAGTTTAAAGTTTTTCATACAAAATCGGTCCAAAAATGGGATTTTGCTAAGTTATATGAGTGATACCAGATTTTCGTTATTTAAGCTCTAACGCTTCTAGTTTCCGAGAAAATCGAGGTTAAAGTTTTTCATACAAAATCAGGCCAAAAATGGGATTTTGCTAGGTTATATGAGTGATACCAGATTTTCGTTATTTAAGCTCTAACGCTTCTAGTTTCCGAGAAAATCGAGGTTAAAGTTTTTCATACAAAATCAGGCCAAAAATGGGATTTTGCTAAGTTATATGAGTGATACCAGATTTTCGTTATTTAAGCTCTAGCGGTTCTAGTTTCCGAGAAAATCGAGTTTAAAGTTTTTCATTCAAAATCAGGCCAAAAATGGGATTTTGCTAAGTTATATGAGTGATACCAGATTCTCGTTATTTAAGCTCTAACGCTTCTAGTTTCCGAGAAAATCGAGTTTAAAGTTTTTCATACAAAATCAGTCCAAAAATTGGATTTTGCTAAGTTATATGGGTGATACCAGATTTTCGTTATTTAAGCTCTAGCGCTTCTAGTTTCCGAGAAAATCGAGTTTAAAGTTTTTCATACAAAATCAGTCCAAAAATGGGATTTTGCTAAGTTATATGAGTGATACCAGATTTTCGTTATTTAAGCTCTAGCGCTTCTAGTTTCCGAGAAAATCGAGTTTAAAGTTTTTCATACAAAATCAGTCCAAAAATGGGATTTTGCTAAGTTATATGAGTGATACCAGATTTTCGTTATTTAAGCTCTAGCGCTTCTAGTTTCCGAGAAAATCGAGTTTAAAGTTTTTCATACAAAATCAGTCCAAAAATGGGATTTTGCTAAGTTATATGAGTGATACCAGATTTTCGTTATTTAAGCTCTAGCGCTTCTAGTTTCCGAGAAAATCGAGTTTAAAGTTTTTCATACAAAACCAGTCCAAAAATGGGATTTTGCTAAGTTATATGGGTGATACCAGATTTTCGTTATTTAAGCTCTAGCGCTTCTAGTTTCCGAGAAAATCGAGTTTAAAGTTTTTCATACAAAATCAGTCCAAAAATGGGATTTTGCTAAATTATATGAGTGATACCAGATTTTCGTTATTTAAGCTCTAACGCTTCTAGTTTCCGAGAAAATCGAGGTTAAAGTTTTGCATACAAAATCAGGCCAAAAATGGGATTTTGCTAAGTTATATGAGTGATACCAGATTTTCGTTATTTAAGCTCTAGCGGTTCTAGTTTCCGAGAAAATCGAGTTTAAAGTTTTTCATACAAAATCAGTCCAAAAATGGGATTTTGCTAAGTTATATGAGTGATACCAGATTTTCGTTATTTAAGCTCTAGCGCTTCTTGTTTCCGAAAAAATCGAGTTTAATGTTTTTCATACAAAATCAGTCCAAAAATGGGATTTTGCTAAGTTATATGGGTGATACCAGATTTTCGTTACTTAAGCTCTAGCGCTTCTAGTTTCCGAGAAAATCGAGGTTAAAGTTTTTCATACAAAATCAGGCCAAAAATGGGATTTTGCTAAGTTATATGAGTTATACCAGATTCTCGTTATTTAAGCTCTAGCGGTTCTAGTTTCCGAGAAAATCGAGTTTAAAGTTTTTCATACAAAATCAGTCCAAAAATGGGATTTTGCTAAGTTATATGGGTGATACCAGATTTTCGTTATTTAAGCTCTAGCGCTTCTAGTTTCCGAGAAAATCGAGTTTAAAGTTTTTCATACAAAATCAGGCCAAAAATGGGATTTTGCTAGGTTATATGAGTGATACCAGATTTTCGTTATTTAAGCTCTAACGCTTCTAGTTTCCGAGAAAATCGAGGTTAAAGTTTTTCATTCAAAATCAGGCCAAAAATGGGATTTTGCTAAGTTATATGAGTGATACCAGATTCTCGTTATTTAAGCTCTAACGCTTCTAGTTTCCGAGAAAATCGAGGTTAAAGTTTTTCATACAAAATCAGGCCAAAAATGGGATTTTGCTAAGTTATATGGGTGATACCAGATTTTCGTTATTTAAGCTCTAGCGCTTCTAGTTTCCGAGAAAATCGAGGTTAAAGTTTTTCATACAAAATCAGGCCAAAAATGGGATTTTGCTAAGTTATATGAGTGATACCAGATTTTCGTTATTTAAGCTCTAGCGGTTCTAGTTTCCGAGAAAATCGAGTTTAAAGTTTTCCATTCAAAATCAGGCCAAAAATGGAATTTTGCTAAGTTATATGAGTGATACCAGATTCTCGTTATTTAAGCTCTAGCGGTTCTAGTTTCCGAGAAAATCGAGGTTAAAGTTTTTCATACAAAATCAGGCCAAAAATGGGATTTTGCTAAGTTATATGAGTGATACCAGATTCTCGTTATTTAAGCTCTAGCGGTTCTAGTTTCCGAGAAAATCGAGGTTAAAGTTTTTCATACAAAATCAGGCCAAAAATGGGATTTTGCTAAGTTATATGAGTGATACCAGATTCTCGTTATTTAAGCTCTAGCGGTTCTAGTTTCCGAGAAAATCGAGGTTAAAGTTTTTCATACAAAATCAGGCCAAAAATGGGATTTTGCTAAGTTATATGAGTGATACCAGATTTTCGTTATTTAAGCTCTAGCGGTTCTAGTTTCCGAGAAAATCGAGTTTAAAGTTTTTCATTCAAAATCAGGCCAAAAATGGGATTTTGCTAAGTTATATGAGTGATACCAGATTCTCGTTATTTAAGCTCTAGCGGTTCTACTTTCCGAGAAAATCGAGGTTAAAGTTTTTCATACAAAATCAGGCCAAAAATGGGATTTTGCTAAGTTATATGAGTGATACCAGATTTTCGTTATTTAAGCTCTAGCGCTTCTAGTTTCCGAGAAAATCGAGTTTAAAGTTTTTCATACAAAATCAGTCCAAAAATGGGATTTTGCTAAGTTATATGAGTGATACCAGATTTTCGTTATTTAAGCTCTAACGCTTCTAGTTTCCGAGAAAATCGAGTTTAAAGTTTTTCATACAAAATCAGTCCAAAAATGGGATTTTGCTAAGTTATATGAGTGATGCCAGATTTTCGTTATTTAAGCTCTAGCGCTTCTAGTTTCCGAGAAAATCGAGTTTAAAGTTTTTCATACAAAATCAGTCCAAAAATGGGATTTTGCTAAGTTATATGAGTGATGCCAGATTTTCGTTATTTAAGCTCTAGCGCTTCTAGTTTCCGAGAAAATCGAGTTTAAAGTTTTTCATACAAAATCAGTCCAAAAATGGGATTTTGCTAAGTTATATGAGTGATACCAGATTTTCGTTATTTAAGCTCTAGCGGTTGTAGTTTCCGAGAAAATCGAGTTTAAAGTTTTTCATACAAAATCAGTCCAAAAATTGGATTTTGCTAAGTTATATGGGTGATACCAGATTTTCGTTATTTAAGCTCTAGCGCTTCTAGTTTCCGAGAAAATCGAGTTTAAAGTTTTTCATACAAAATCAGTCCAAAAATGGGATTTTGCTAAGTTATATGAGTGATACCAGATTTTCGTTATTTAAGCTCTAACGCTTCTAGTTTCCGAGAAAATCGAGGTTAAAGTTTTTCATGCAAAATCAGGCCAAAACTGGGATTTTGCTAAGTTATATGAGTGATACCAGATTTTCGTTATTTAAGCTCTAACGCTTCTAGTTTCCGAGAAAATCGAGGTTAAAGTTTTTCATACAAAATCAGGCCAAAAATGGGATTTTGCTAAGTTACATGAGTGATACCAGATTTTCGTTATTTAAGCTCTAACGCTTCTAGTTTCCAAGAAAATCGAGGTTAAAGTTTTTCATACAAAATCAGGCCAAAAATGGGATTTTGCTAAGTCATATGAGTGATACCAGATTTTCGTTATTTAAGCTCTAACGCTTCTAGTTTCCGAGAAAATTGAGGTTAAAGTTTTTCATGCAAAATCAGGCCAAAAATGGGATTTTGCTAAGTTATATGAGTGATACCAGATTTTCGTTATTTAAGCTCTAGCGCTTCTAGTTTCCGAGAAAATCGAGTTTAAAGTTTTTCATACAAAATCAGTCCAAAAATGGGATTTTGCTAAGTTATAAAGTGATGCCAGATTTTCGCTATTTAAGCTCTAGCGCTTCTAGTTTCCGAGAAAATCGAGTTTAAAGTTTTTCATACAAAATCAGTCCAAAAATGGGATTTTGCTAAGTTATATGAGTGATGCCAGATTTTCGTTATTTAAGCTCTAGCGCTTCTAGTTTCCGAGAAAATCGAGTTTAAAGTTTTTCATACAAAATCAGTCCAAAAATGGGATTTTGCTAAGTTATATGAGTGATGCCAGATTTTCGTTATTTAAGCTCTAGCGCTTCTAGTTTCCGAGAAAATCGAGTTTAAAGTTTTTCATACAAAATCAGTCCAAAAATGGCATTTTGCTAAGTTATATGAGTGATACCAGATTTTCGTTATTTAAGCTCTAACGCTTCTAGTTTCCAAGAAAATCGAGGTTAAAGTTTTTCATACAAAATCAGGCAAAAATGGGATTTTGCTAAGTCATATGAGTGATACCAGATTTTCGTTATTTAAGCTCTAACGCTTCTAGTTTCCGAGAAAATCGAGGTTAAAGTTTTTCATGCAAAATCAGGCCAAAAATGGGATTTTGCTAAGTTATATGAGTGATACCAGATTCTCGTTATTTAAGCTCTAGCGGTTCTAGTTTCCGAGAAAATCGAGGTTAAAGTTTTTCATACAAAATCAGGCCAAAAATGGGATTTTGCTAAGTTTAGATTTTCGTTATTTAAGCTCTAACGCTTCTAGTTTCCGAGAAAATCGAGGTTAAAGTTTTTCATGCAAAATCAGGCCAAAAATGGGATTTTGCTAAGTTATATGAGTGATACCAGATTTTCGTTATTTAAGCTCTAACGCTTCTAGTTTCCGAGAAAATCGAGGTTAAAGTTTTTCATGCAAAATCAGGCCAAAAATGGGATTTTGCTAAGTTATATGAGTGATACCAGATTTTCGTTATTTAAGCTCTAACGCTTCTAGTTTCCAAGAAAATCGAGGTTAAAGTTTTTCATACAAAATCAGGCAAAAATGGGATTTTGCTAAGTCATATGAGTGATACCAGATTTTCGTTATTTAAGCTCTAACGCTTCTAGTTTCCGAGAAAATCGAGGTTAAAGTTTTTCATGCAAAATCAGGCCAAAAATGGGATTTTGCTAAGTTATATGAGTGATACCAGATTTTCGTTATTTAAGCTCTAACGCTTCTAGTTTCCAAGAAAATCGAGGTTAAAGTTTTTCATACAAAATCAGGCAAAAATGGGATTTTGCTAAGTCATATGAGTGATACCAGATTTTCGTTATTTAAGCTCTAGCGCTTCTAGTTTCCGAGAAAATCGAGTTTAAAGTTTTTCATACAAAATCAGTCCAAAAATGGGATTTTGCTAAGATATATGAGTGATACCAGATTTTCGTTATTTAAGCTCTAACGCTTCTAGTTTCCGAGAAAATCGAGGTTAAAGTTTTTCATACAAAATCAGGCCAAAAATGGGATTTTGCTAGGTTATATGAGTGATACCAGATTTTCGTTATTTAAGCTCTAACGCTTCTAGTTTCCGAGAAAATCGAGGTTAAAGTTTTTCATACAAAATCAGGCCAAAAATGGGATTTTGCTAAGTTATATGGGTGATACCAGATTTTCGTTATTTAAGCTCTAGCGCTTCTAGTTTCCGAGAAAATCGAGTTTAAAGTTTTTCATACAAAATCAGTCCAAAAATGGGATTTTGCTAAGTTATAAAGTGATGCCAGATTTTCGCTATTTAAGCTCTAGCGCTTCTAGTTTCCGAGAAAATCGAGTTTAAAGTTTTTCATACAAAATCAGTCCAAAAATGGGATTTTGCTAAGTTATATGAGTGATACCAGATTTTCGTTATTTAAGCTCTAACGCTTCTAGTTTCCGAGAAAATCGAGGTTAAAGTTTTTCATACAAAATCAGGCCAAAAATGGGATTTTGCTAGGTTATATGAGTGATACCAGATTTTCGTTATTTAGGCTCTAACGCTTCTAGTTTCCGAGAAAATCGAGGTTAAAGTTTTTCATACAAAATCAGGCCAAAAATGGGATTTTGCTAGGTTATATGAGTGATACCAGATTTTCGTTATTTAAGCTCTAACGCTTCTAGTTTCCGAGAAAATCGAGGTTAAAGTTTTTCATACAAAATCAGGCCAAAAATGGGATTTTGCTAAGTTATATGGGTGATACCAGATTTTCGTTATTTAAGCTCTAGCGCTTCTAGTTTCCGAGAAAATCGAGTTTAAAGTTTTTCATACAAAATCAGTCCAAAAATGGGATTTTGCTAAGTTATAAAGTGATGCCAGATTTTCGCTATTTAAGCTCTAGCGCTTCTAGTTTCCGAGAAAATCGAGTTTAAAGTTTTTCATACAAAATCAGTCCAAAAATAAGATTTTGCTAAGTTATAAAGTGATGCCAGATTTTCGCTATTTAAGCTCTAGCGCTTCTAGTTTCCGAGAAAATCGAGTTTAAAGTTTTTCATACAAAATCAGTCCAAAAATGGGATTTTGCTAAGTTATATGAGTGATGCCAGATTTTCGTTATTTAAGCTCTAGCGCTTCTAGTTTCCGAGAAAATCGAGTTTAAAGTTTTTCATACAAAATCAGTCCAAAAATGGGATTTTGCTAAGTTATATGAGTGATGCCAGATTTTCGTTATTTAAGCTCTAGCGCTTCTAGTTTCCGAGAAAATCGAGTTTAAAGTTTTTCATACAAAATCAGTCCAAAAATGGGATTTTGCTAAGTTATATGAGTGATACCAGATTTTCGTTATTTAAGCTCTAGCGGTAATAGTTTCCGAGAAAATCGAGTTTAAAGTTTTTCATACAAAATCAGTCCAAAAATTGGATTTTGCTAAGTTATATGGGTGATACCAGATTTTCGTTATTTAAGCTCTAGCGCTTCTAGTTTCCGAGAAAATCGAGTTTAAAGTTTTTCATACAAAATCAGTCCAAAAATGGGATTTTGCTAAGTTATATGAGTGATACCAGATTTTCGTTATTTAAGCTCTAACGCTTCTAGTTTCCGAGAAAATCGAGGTTAAAGTTTTTCATGCAAAATCAGGCCAAAACTGGGATTTTGCTAAGGTATATGAGTGATACCAGATTTTCGTTATTTAAGCTCTAACGCTTCTAGTTTCCGAGAAAATCGAGGTTAAAGTTTTTCATACAAAATCAGGCCAAAAATGGGATTTTGCTAAGTTATATGAGTGATACCAGATTTTCGTTATTTAAGCTCTAACGCTTCTAGTTTCCAAGAAAATCGAGGTTAAAGTTTTTCATACAAAATCAGGCCAAAAATGGGATTTTGCTAAGTCATATGAGTGATACCAGATTTTCGTTATTTAAGCTCTAACGCTTCTAGTTTCCGAGAAAATTGAGGTTAAAGTTTTTCATGCAAAATCAGGCCAAAAATGGGATTTTGCTAAGTTATATGATTGATACCAGATTTTCGTTATTTAAGCTCTAGCGCTTCTAGTTTCCGAGAAAATCGAGTTTAAAGTTTTTCATACAAAATCACTCCAAAAATGGGATTTTGCTAAGTTATATGAGTGATACCAGATTTTCGTTATTTAAGCTCTAACGCTTCTAGTTTCCGAGAAAATCGAGGTTAAAGTTTTTCATACAAAATCAGGCCAAAAATGGGATTTTGCTAAGTTATAGGGGTGATACCAGATTTTCGTTATTTAAGATCTAGCGCTTCTAGTTTCCGAGAAAATCGAGTTTAAAGTTTTTCATACAAAATCAGTCCAAAAATGGGATTTTGCTAAGTTATAAAGTGATGCCAGATTTTCGCTATTTAAGCTCTAGCGCTTCTAGTTTCCGAGAAAATCGAGTTTAAAGTTTTTCATACAAAATCAGTCCAAAAATGGGATTTTGCTAAGTTATATGAGTGATACCAGATTTTCGTTATTTAAGCTCTAACGCTTCTAGTTTCCGAGAAAATCGAGGTTAAAGTTTTTCATACAAAATCAGTCCAAAAATGGGATTTTGCTAAGTTATATGAGTGATGCCAGATTTTCGTTATTTAAGCTCTAGCGCTTCTAGTTTCCGAGAAAATCGAGTTTAAAGTTTTTCATACAAAATCAGTCCAAAAATGGGATTTTGCTAAGTTATATGAGTGATACCAGATTTTCGTTATTTAAGCTCTAGCGGTTATAGTTTCCGAGAAAATCGAGTTTAAAGTTTTTCATACAAAATCAGTCCAAAAATTGGATTTTGCTAAGTTATATGAGTGATGCCAGATTTTCGTTATTTAAGCTCTAGCGCTTCTAGTTTCCGAGAAAATCGAGTTTAAAGTTTTTCATACAAAATCAGTCCAAAAATGGGATTTTGCTAAGTTATATGAGTGATACCAGATTTTCGTTATTTAAGCTCTAACGCTTCTAGTTTCCGAGAAAATCGAGGTTAAAGTTTTTCATGCAAAATCAGGCCAAAACTGGGATTTTGCTAAGTTATATGAGTGATACCAGATTTTCGTTATTTAAGCTCTAACGCTTCTAGTTTCCGAGAAAATCGAGGTTAAAGTTTTTCATACAAAATCAGGCCAAAAATGGGATTTTGCTAAGTTATATGAGTGATACCAGATTTTCGTTATTTAAGCTCTAACGCTTCTAGTTTCCAAGAAAATCGAGGTTAAAGTTTTTCATACAAAATCAGGCCAAAAATGGGATTTTGCTAAGTCATATGAGTGATACCAGATTTTCGTTATTTAAGCTCTAACGCTTCTAGTTTCCGAGAAAATTAAGGTTAAAGTTTTTCATGCAAAATCAGGCCAAAAATGGGATTTTGCTAAGTTATATGAGTGATACCAGATTTTCGTTATTTAAGCTCTAGCGCTTCTAGTTTCCGAGAAAATCGAGTTTAAAGTTTTTCATACAAAATCACTCCAAAAATGGGATTTTGCTAAGTTATATGAGTGATACCAGATTTTCGTTATTTAAGCTCTAACGCTTCTAGTTTCCGAGAAAATCGAGGTTAAAGTTTTTCATGCAAAATCAGGCCAAAAATGGGATTTTGCTAAGTTATATGAGTGATACCAGATTTTCGTTATTTAAGCTCTAACGCTTCTAGTTTCCGAAAAAATCGAGGTTAAAGTTTTTCATGCAAAATCAGGCCAAAAATGGGATTTTGCTAAGTTATATGAGTGATACCAGATTTTCGTTATTTAAGCTGTAACGCTTCTAGTTTCCAAGAAAATCGAGGTTAAAGTTTTTCATACAAAATCAGGCAAAAATGGGATTTTGCTAAGTCATATGAGTGATACCAGATTTTCGTTATTTAAGCTCTAACGCTTCTAGTTTCCGAGAAAATCGAGGTTAAAGTTTTTCATGCAAAATCAGGCCAAAAATGGGATTTTGCTAAGTTATATGAGTGATACCAGATTTTCGTTATTTAAGCTCTAACGCTTCTAGTTTCCAAGAAAATCGAGGTTAAAGTTTTTCATACAAAATCAGGCAAAAATGGGATTTTGCTAAGTCATATGAGTGATACCAGATTTTCGTTATTTAAGCTCTAGCGCTTCTAGTTTCCGACAAAATCGAGTTTAAAGTTTTTCATACAAAATCAGTCCAAAAATGGGATTTTGCTAAGTTATATGAGTGATACCAGATTTTCGTTATTTAAGCTCTAACGCTTCTAGTTTCCGAGAAAATCGAGGTTAAAGTTTTTCATACAAAATCAGGCCAAAAATGGGATTTTGCTAGGTTATATGAGTGATACCAGATTTTCGTTATTTAAGCTCTAACGCTTCTAGTTTCCGAGAAAATCGAGGTTAAAGTTTTTCATACAAAATCAGGCCAAAAATGGGATTTTGCTAGGTTATATGAGTGATACCAGATTTTCGTTATTTAAGCTCTAACGCTTCTAGTTTCCGAGAAAATCGAGGTTAAAGTTTTTCATACAAAATCAGGCCAAAAATGGGATTTTGCTAAGTTATATGGGTGATACCAGATTTTCGTTATTTAAGCTCTAGCGCTTCTAGTTTCCGAGAAAATCGAGGTTAAAGTTTTTCATACAAAATCAGGCCAAAAATGGGTGATACCAGATTTTCGTTATTTAAGCTCTAGCGCTTCTAGTTTCCGAGAAAATCGAGTTTAAAGTTTTTCATACAAAATCAGTCCAAAAATGGGATTTTGCTAAGTTATAAAGTGATGCCAGATTTTCGCTATTTAAGCTCTAGCGCTTCTAGTTTCCGAGAAAATCGAGTTTAAAGTTTTTCATACAAAATCAGTCCAAAAATGGGATTTTGCTAAGTTATAAAGTGATGCCAGATTTTCGCTATTTAAGCTCTAGCGCTTCTAGTTTCCGAGAAAATCGAGTTTAAAGTTTTTCATACAAAATCAGTCCAAAAATGGGATTTTGCTAAGTTATATGAGTGATGCCAGATTTTCGTTATTTAAGCTCTAGCGCTTCTAGTTTCCGAGAAAATCGAGTTTAAAGTTTTTCATACAAAATCAGTCCAAAAATGGGATTTTGCTAAGTTATATGAGTGATACCAGATTTTCGTTATTTAAGCTCTAACGCTTCTAGTTTCCGAGAAAATCGAGGTTAAAGTTTTTCATGCAAAATCAGGCCAAAAATGGGATTTTGCTAAGTTATATGAGTGATACCAGATTTTCGTTATTTAAGCTCTAACGCTTCTAGTTTCCGAGAAAATCGAGGTTAAAGTTTTTCATACAAAATCAGGCCAAAAATGGGATTTTGCTAAGTTATATGAGTGATACCAGATTTTCGTTATTTAAGCTCTAACGCTTCTAGTTTCCAAGAAAATCGAGGTTAAAGTTTTTCATACAAAATCAGGCCAAAAATGGGATTTTGCTAAGTCATATGAGTGATACCAGATTTTCGTTATTTAAGCTCTAACGCTTCTAGTTTCCGAGAAAATTGAGGTTAAAGTTTTTCATGCAAAATCAGGCCAAAAATGGGATTTTGCTAAGTTATATGAGTGATACCAGATTTTCGTTATTTAAGCTCTAGCGCTTCTAGTTTCCGAGAAAATCGAGTTTAAAGTTTTTCATACAAAATCACTCCAAAAATGGGATTTTGCTAAGTTATATGAGTGATACCAGATTTTCGTTATTTTAGCTCTAACGCTTCTAGTTTCCGAGAAAATCGAGGTTAAAGTTTTTCATGCAAAATCAGGCTAAAAATGGGATTTTGCTAAGTTATATGAGTGATACCAGATTTTCGTTATTTAAGCTCTAACGCTTCTAGTTTCCGAGAAAATCGAGGTTAAAGTTTTTCATGCAAAATCAGGCCAAAAATGGGATTTTGCTAAGTTATATGAGTGATACCAGATTTTCGTTATTTAAGCTCTAACGCTTCTAGTTTCCAAGAAAATCGAGGTTAAAGTTTTTCATACAAAATCAGGCAAAAATGGGATTTTGCTAAGTCATATGAGTGATACCAGATTTTCGTTATTTAAGCTCTAACGCTTCTAGTTTCCGAGAAAATCGAGGTTAAAGTTTTTCATGCAAAATCAGGCCAAAAATGGGATTTTGCTAAGTTATATGAGTGATACCAGATTTTCGTTATTTAAGCTCTAACGCTTCTAGTTTCCAAGAAAATCGAGGTTAAAGTTTTTCATACAAAATCAGGCAAAAATGGGATTTTGCTAAGTCATATGAGTGATACCAGATTTTCGTTATTTAAGCTCTAACGCTTCTAGTTTCCGAGAAAATCGAGGTTAAAGTTTTTCATGCAAAATCAGGCCAAAAATGGGATTTTGCTAAGTTATATGAGTGATACCAGATTTTCGTTATTTAAGCTCTAACGCTTCTAGTTTCCAAGAAAATCGAGGTTAAAGTTTTTCATACAAAATCAGGCAAAAATGGGATTTTGCTAAGTCATATGAGTGATACCAGATTTTCGTTATTTAAGCTCTAACGCTTCTAGTTTCCGAGAAAATCGAGGTTAAAGTTTTTCATGCAAAATCAGGCCAAAAATGGGATTTTGCTAAGTTATATGAGTGATACCAGATTTTCGTTATTTAAGCTCTAGCGCTTCTAGTTTCCAAGAAAATCGAGGTTAAAGTTTTTCATACAAAATCAGGCAAAAATGGGATTTTGCTAAGTCATATGAGTGATACCAGATTTTCGTTATTTAAGCTCTAACGCTTCTAGTTTCCGAGAAAATCGAGGTTAAAGTTTTTCATGCAAAATCAGGCCAAAAATGGGATTTTGCTAAGTTATATGAGTGATACCAGATTTTCGTTATTTAAGCTCTAACGCTTCTAGTTTCCAAGAAAATCGAGGTTAAAGTTTTTCATACAAAATCAGGCAAAAATGGGATTTTGCTAAGTCATATGAGTGATACCAGATTTTCGTTATTTAAGCTCTAACGCTTCTAGTTTCCGAGAAAATCGAGGTTAAAGTTTTTCATGCAAAATCAGGCCAAAAATGGGATTTTGCTAAGTTATATGAGTGATACCAGATTTTCGTTATTTAAGCTCTAACGCTTCTAGTTTCCAAGAAAATCGAGGTTAAAGTTTTTCATACAAAATCAGGCAAAAATGGGATTTTGCTAAGTCATATGAGTGATACCAGATTTTCGTTATTTAAGCTCTAACGCTTCTAGTTTCCGAGAAAATCGAGGTTAAAGTTTTTCATGCAAAATCAGGCCAAAAATGGGATTTTGCTAAGTTATATGAGTGATACCAGATTTTCGTTATTTAAGCTCTAACGCTTCTAGTTTCCAAGAAAATCGAGGTTAAAGTTTTTCATACAAAATCAGGCAAAAATGGGATTTTGCTAAGTCATATGAGTGATACCAGATTTTCGTTATTTAAGCTCTAACGCTTCTAGTTTCCGAGAAAATCGAGGTTAAAGTTTTTCATGCAAAATCAGGCCAAAAATGGGATTTTGCTAAGTTATATGAGTGATACCAGATTTTCGTTATTTAAGCTCTAGCGCTTCTAGTTTCCGAGAAAATCGAGTTTAAAGTTTTTCATACAAAATCACTCCAAAAATGGGATTTTGCTAAGTTATATGAGTGATACCAGATTTTCGTTATTTAAGCTCTAACGCTTCTAGTTTCCGAGAAAATCGAGGTTAAAGTTTTTCATACAAAATCAGGCCAAAAATGGGATTTTGCTAAGTTATATGAGTGATACCAGATTTTCGTTATTTAAGCTCTAACACTTCTAGTTTCCGAGAAAATCGAGGTTAAAGTTTTTCATACAAAATCAGGCCAAAAATGGGATTTTGCTAAGTTATATGAGTGATACCAGATTTTCGTTATTTAAGCTCTAGCGCTTCTAGTTTCCGAGAAAATCGAGTTTAAAGTTTTTCATACAAAATCACTCCAAAAGTTTTTCATACAAAATCAGTCAAAAAATGGGATTTTGCTAAGTTATATGAGTGATACCAGATTTTCGTTATTTAAGCTCTAGCGCTTCTAGTTTCCGAGAAAATCGAGGTTAAAGTTTTTCATACAAAATCAGGCCAAAAATGGGATATTGCTAAGTTATATGGGTGATACCAGATTTTCGTTATTTAAGCTCTAGCGCTTCTAGTTTCCGAGAAAATCGAGTTTAAAGTTTTTCATACAAAATCAGTCCAAAAATGGGATTTTGCTAAGTTATATGAGTGATGCCAGATTTTCGTTATTTAAGCTCTAGCGCTTCTAGTTTCCGAGAAAATCGAGTTTAAAGTTTTTCATACAAAATCAGTCCAAAAATGGGATTTTGCTAAGTTATATGAGTGATGCCAGATTTTCGTTATTTAAGCTCTAGCGGTTCTAGTTTCCGAGAAAATCGAGTTTAAAGTTTTTCATACAAAATCAGTCCAAAAATTGGATTTTGCTAAGTTATATGAGTGATGCCAGATTTTCGTTATTTAAGCTCTAGCGCTTCTAGTTTCCGAGAAAATCGAGTTTAAAGTTTTTCATACAAAATCAGTCCAAAAATGGGATTTTGCTAAGTTATATGAGTGATACCAGATTTTCGTTATTTAAGCTCTAGCGCTTCTAGTTTCCGAGAAAATCGAGGTTAAAGTTTTTCATACAAAATCAGGGCAAAAATGGGATTTTGCTAAGTTATATGAGTGATACCAGATTTTCGTTATTTAAGCTCTAGCGCTTCTAGTTTCCGAGAAAATCGAGTTTAAAGTTTTTCATACAAAATCAGTCCAAAAATGGGATTTTGCTAAGTTATATGAGTGATACCAGATTTTCGTTATTTAAGCTCTAGCGCTTCTAGTTTCCGAGAAAATCGAGTTTAAAGTTTTTCATACAAAATCAGTCCAAAAATGGGTTTTTGCTAAGTTATATGAGTGATACCAGATTTTCGTTATTTAAGCTCTAGCGCTTCTAGTTTCCGAGAAAATCGAGGTTAAAGTTTTTCATACAAAATCAGTCCAAAAATGGGATTTTGCTAAGTTATATGGGTGATACCAGATTTTCGTTATTTAAGCTCTAGCGCTTCTAGTTTCCGAGAAAATCTAGTTTAAAGTTTTTCATACAAAATCAGGCCAAAAATGGGATTTTGCTAAGTTATATGAGTGATACCAGATTTTCGTTATTTAGCTCTAGCGCTTCTAGTTTCCGAGAAAATCGAGTTTAAAGTTTTTCATACAAAATCAGTTCAAAAATGGGATTTTGCTAAGTTATATGAGTGATACCAGATTTTCGTTATTTAAGCTCTAGCGCTTCTAGTTTCCGAGAAAATCGAGTTTAAAGTTTTTCATACAAAATCAGGCCAAAAATGGGATTTTGCTAAGTTATATGAGTGATACCAGATTTTCGTTATTTAAGCTCTAGCGCTTCTAGTTTCCGAGAAAATCGAGTTTAAAGTTTTTCATACAAAATCAGGCCAAAAATGGGATTTTGCTAAGTTATATGAGTGATACCAGATTTTCGTTATTTAAGCTCTAGCGGTTCTAGTTTCCGAGAAAATCGAGTTTAAAGTTTTTCATACAAAATCAGTCCAAAAATGGGATTTTGCTAAGTTATATGAGTGATGCCAGATTTTCGTTATTTAAGCTCTAACGCTTCTAGTTTCCGAGAAAATCGAGGTTAAAGTTTTTCATACAAAATCAGGCCAAAAATGGGATTTTGCTAGGTTATATGAGTGATACCAGATTTTCGTTATTTAAGCTCTAACGCTTCTAGTTTCCGAGAAAATCGAGGTTAAAGTTTTTCATACAAAATCAGGCCAAAAATGGGATTTTGCTAAGTTATATGGGTGATACCAGATTTTCGTTACTTAAGCTCTAGCGCTTCTAGTTTCCGAGAAAATCGAGTTTAAAGTTTTTCATACAAAATCAGTCCAAAAATGGGATTTTGCTAAGTTATAAAGTGATGCCAGATTTTCGCTATTTAAGCTCTAGCGCTTCTAATTTCCGAGAAAATCGAGTTTAAAGTTTTTCATACAAAATCAGTCCAAAAATGGGATTTTGCTAAGTTATATGAGTGATGCCAGATTTTCGTTATTTAAGCTCTAGCGCTTCTAGTTTCCGAGAAAATCGAGTTTAAAGTTTTTCATACAAAATCAGTCCAAAAATGGGATTTTGCTAAGTTATATGAGTGATGCCAGATTTTCGTTATTTAAGCTCTAGCGCTTCTAGTTTCCGAGAAAATCGAGTTTAAAGTTTTTCATACAAAATCAGTCCAAAAATGGGATTTTGCTAAGTTATATGAGTGATACCAGATTTTCGTTATTTAAGCTCTAACGCTTCTAGTTTCCGAGAAAATCGAGGTTAAAGTTTTTCATGCAAAATCAGGCCAAAAATGGGATTTTGCTAAGTTATATGAGTGATACCAGATTTTCGTTATTTAAGCTCTAACGCTTCTAGTTTCCGAGAAAATCGAGGTTAAAGTTTTTCATACAAAATCAGGCCAAAAATGGGATTTTGCTAAGTTATATGAGTGATACCAGATTTTCGTTATTTAAGCTCTAACGCTTCTAGTTTCCAAGAAAATCGAGGTTAAAGTTTTTCATACAAAATCAGGCCAAAAATGGGATTTTGCTAAGTCATATGAGTGATACCAGATTTTCGTTATTTAAGCTCTAGCGCTTCTAGTTTCCGAGAAAATCGAGTTTAAAGTTTTTCATACAAAATCACTCCAAAAGTTTTTCATACAAAATCAGTCAAAAAATGGGATTTTGCTAAGTTATATGAGTGATACCAGATTTTCGTTATTTAAGCTCTAGCGCTTCTAGTTTCCGAGAAAATCGAGGTTAAAGTTTTTCATACAAAATCAGGCCAAAAATGGGATATTGCTAAGTTATATGGGTGATACCAGATTTTCGTTATTAAAGCTCTAGCGCTTCTAGTTTCCGAGAAAATCGAGTTTAAAGTTTTTCATACAAAATCAGTCCAAAAATGAGATTTTGCTAAGTTATATGAGTGATGCCAGATTTTCGTTATTTAAGCTCTAGCGCTTCTAGTTTCCGAGAAAATCGAGTTTAAAGTTTTTCATACAAAATCAGTCCAAAAATGGGATTTTGCTAAGTTATATGAGTGATGCCAGATTTTCGTTATTTAAGCTCTAGCGGTTCTAGTTTCCGAGAAAATCGAGTTTAAAGTTTTTCATACAAAATCAGTCCAAAAATTGGATTTTGCTAAGTTATATGAGTGATGCCAGATTTTCGTTATTTAAGCTCTAGCGCTTCTAGTTTCCGAGAAAATCGAGTTTAAAGTTTTTCATACAAAATCAGTCCAAAAATGGGATTTTGCTAAGTTATATGAGTGATACCAGATTTTCGTTATTTAAGCTCTAGCGCTTCTAGTTTCCGAGAAAATCGAGGTTAAAGTTTTTCATACAAAATCAGGGCAAAAATGGGATTTTGCTAAGTTATATGAGTGATACCAGATTTTCGTTATTTAAGCTCTAGCGCTTCTAGTTTCCGAGAAAATCGAGTTTAAAGTTTTTCATACAAAATCAGTCCAAAAATGGGATTTTGCTAAGTTATATGAGTGATACCAGATTTTCGTTATTTAAGCTCTAGCGCTTCTAGTTTCCGAGAAAATCGAGGTTAAAGTTTTTCATAGAAAATCAGTCCAAAAATGGGATTTTGCTAAGTTATATGCGTGATACCAGATTTTCGTTATTTAAGCTCTAGCGCTTCTAGTTTCCGAGAAAATCTAGTTTAAAGTTTTTCATACAAAATCAGGCCAAAAATGGGATTTTGCTAAGTTATATGAGTGATACCAGATTTTCGTTATTTAGCTCTAGCGCTTCTAGTTTCCGAGAAAATCGAGTTTAAAGTTTTTCATACAAAATCAGTTCAAAAATGGGATTTTGCTAAGTTATATGAGTGATACCAGATTTTCGTTATTTAAGCTCTAGCGCTTCTAGTTTCCGAGAAAATCGAGTTTAAAGTTTTTCATACAAAATCAGGCCAAAAATGGGATTTTGCTAAGTTATATGAGTGATACCAGATTTTCGTTATTTAAGCTCTAGCGCTTCTAGTTTCCGAGAAAATCGAGTTTAAAGTTTTTCATACAAAATCAGGCCAAAAATGGGATTTTGCTAAGTTATATGAGTGAGAAAATCGAGTTTAAAGTTTTTCATACAAAATCAGTCCAAAAATGGGATTTTGCTAAGTTATATGAGTGATGCCAGATTTTCGTTATTTAAGCTCTAGCGGTTCTAGTTTCCGAGAAAATCGAGTTTAAAGTTTTTCATACAAAATCAGGCCAAAAATGGGATTTTGCTAAGTTATATGAGTGATACCAGATTTTCGTTATTTAAGCTCTAGCGGTTCTAGTTTCCGAGAAAATCGAGTTTAAAGTTTTTCATACAAAATCAGTCCAAAAATGGGATTTTGCTAAGTTATATGAGTGATACCAGATTTTCGTTATTTAAGCTCTAGCGGTTCTAGTTTCCGAGAAAATCGAGTTTAAAGTTTTTCATACAAAATCAGTCCAAAAATGGGATTTTGCTAAGTTATATGAGTGATGCCAGATTTTCGTTATTTAAGCTCTAGCGCTTCTAGTTTCCGAGAAAATCGAGGTTAAAGTTTTTCATACAAAATCAGTCCAAAAATGGGATTTTGCTAAGTTATAAAGTGATGCTAGATTTTCGCTATTTAAGCTCTAGCGCTTCTAGTTTCCGAGAAAATCGAGTTTAAAGTTTTTCATACAAAATCAGTCCAAAAATGGGATTTTGCTAAGTTATATGAGTGATGCCAGATTTATTTCAGCGCTAGCGCTTCTAGTTTCCGAGAAAATCGAGTTTAAAGTTTTTCATACAAAATCAGTCCAAAAATGGGATTTTGCTAATTTATATGAGTGATACCAGATTTTCGTTATTTAAGCTCTAGCGCTTCTAGTTTCCGAGAAAATCGTGTTTAAAGTTTTTCATACAAAATCAGTCAAAAAATGGGATTTTGCTAAGTTATATGAGTGATTCCAGATTTTCGTTATTTAAGCTCTAGCGCTTCTAGTTTCCGAGAAAATCGAGTTTAAAAATTTTCATACAAAATCAGTCCAAAAATGGGATTTTGCTTAGTTATATGAGTGATTCCAGATTTGCGTTATTTAAGCTCTAGCGCTTCTAGTTTCCGAGAAAATCGAGTTTAAAGTTTTTCATACAAAATCAGTCCAAAAATGGGATTTTGCTAAGTTATATGAGTGATGCCAGATTTATTTAAGCGCTAGCGCTTCTAGTTTCCGAGAAAATCGAGTTTAAAGTTTTTCATACAAAATCAGTCCAAAAATGGGATTTTGCTAATTTATATGAGTGATACCAGATTCTCGTTATTTAAGCTCTAGCGCTTCTAGTTTCCGAGAAAATCGTGTTGAAAGTTTTTCATACAAAATCAGTAAAAAAATGGGATTTTGCTAAGTTATATGAGTGATTCCAGATTTTCGTTATTTGAGCTCTAGCGCTTCTAGTTTCCGAGAATATCGAGTTTAAAGTTTTTCATACAAAATCAGTCCAAAAATGGGATTTTGCTAAGTTATATGAGTGATACCAGATTTTCGTTATTTAAGCTCTAACGCTTCTAGTTTCCGAGAAATTCGAGGTTAAAGTTTTTCATGCAAAATCAGGCCAAAAATGGGATTTTGCTAAGTTATATGAGTGATACCAGATTTTCGTTATTTAAGCTCTAACGCTTCTAGTTTCCGAGAAAATCGAGGTTAAAGTTTTTCATACAAAATCAGGCCAAAAATGGGATTTTGCTAAGTTATATGAGTGATACCAGATTTTCGTTATTTAAGCTCTAACGCTTCTAGTTTCCAAGAAAATCGAGGTTAAAGTTTTTCATACAAAATCAGGCCAAAAATGGGATTTTGCTAAGTCATATGAGTGATACCAGATTTTCGTTATTTAAGCTCTAACGCTTCTAGTTTCCGAGAAAATCGAGGTTAAAGTTTTTCATGCAAAATCAGGCCAAAAATGGGATTTTGCTAAGTTATATGAGTGATACCAGATTTTCGTTATTTAAGCTCTAGCGCTTCTAGTTTCCGAGAAAATCGAGTTTAAAGTTTTTCATTCAAAATCACTCCAAAAATGGGATTTTGCTAAGTTATATGAGTGATACCAGATTTTCGTTATTTAAGCTCTAACGCTTCTAGTTTCCGAGAAAATCGAGGTGAAAGTTTTTCATGCAAAATCAGGCCAAAAATGGGATTTTGCTAAGTTATATGAGTGATACCAGATTTTCGTTATTTAAGCTCTAACGCTTCTAGTTTCCGAGAAAATCGAGGTTAAAGTTTTTCATGCAAAATCAGGCCAAAAATGGGATTTTGCTAAGTTATATGAGTGATACCAGATTTACGTTATTTAAGCTCTAACGCTTCTAGTTTCCGAGAAAATCGAGTTTAAAGTTTTTCATACAAAATCAGTCCAAAAATGGGTTTTTGCTAAGTTATATGAGTGATACCAGATTTTCGTTATTTAGCTCTAGCGCTTCTAGTTTCCGAGAAAATCGAGTTTAAAGTTTTTCATACAAAATCAGTTCAAAAATGGGATTTTGCTAAGTTATATGAGTGATACCAGATTTTCGTTATTTAAGCTCTAGCGCTTCTAGTTTCCGAGAAAATCGAGTTTAAAGTTTTTCATACAAAATCAGTCCAAAAATGGGTTTTTGCTAAGTTATATGAGTGATACCAGATTTTCGTTATTTAAGCTCTAGCGCTTCTAGTTTCCGAGAAAATCGAGGTTAAAGTTTTTCATACAAAATCAGTCCAAAAATGGGATTTTGCTAAGTTATATGCGTGATACCAGATTTTCGTTATTTAAGCTCTAGCGCTTCTAGTTTCCGAGAAAATCTAGTTTAAAGTTTTTCATACAAAATCAGGCCAAAAATGGGATTTTGCTAAGTTATATGAGTGATACCAGATTTTCGTTATTTAGCTCTAGCGCTTCTAGTTTCCGAGAAAATCGAGTTTAAAGTTTTTCATACAAAATCAGTTCAAAAATGGGATTTTGCTAAGTTATATGAGTGATACCAGATTTTCGTTATTTAAGCTCTAGCGCTTCTAGTTTCCGAGAAAATCGAGTTTAAAGTTTTTCATACAAAATCAGGCCAAAAATGGGATTTTGCTAAGTTATATGAGTGATACCAGATTTTCGTTATTTAAGCTCTAGCGCTTCTAGTTTCCGAGAAAATCGAGTTTAAAGTTTTTCATACAAAATCAGTCCAAAAATGGGATTTTGCTAAGTTATATGAGTGAGAAAATCGAGTTTAAAGTTTTTCATACAAAATCAGTCCAAAAATGGGATTTTGCTAAGTTATATGAGTGATGCCAGATTTTCGTTATTTAAGCTCTAGCGGTTCTAGTTTCCGAGAAAATCGAGTTTAAAGTTTTTCATACAAAATCAGGCCAAAAATGGGATTTTGCTAAGTTATATGAGTGATACCAGATTTTCGTTATTTAAGCTCTAGCGGTTCTAGTTTCCGAGAAAATCGAGTTTAAAGTTTTTCATACAAAATCAGTCCAAAAATGGGATTTTGCTAAGTTATATGAGTGATACCAGATTTTCGTTATTTAAGCTCTAGCGGTTCTAGTTTCCGAGAAAATCGAGTTTAAAGTTTTTCATACAAAATCAGTCCAAAAATGGGATTTTGCTAAGTTATATGAGTGATGCCAGATTTTCGTTATTTAAGCTCTAGCGCTTCTAGTTTCCGAGAAAATCGAGGTTAAAGTTTTTCATACAAAATCAGTCCAAAAATGGGATTTTGCTAAGTTATAAAATGATGCTAGATTTTCGCTATTTAAGCTCTAGCGCTTCTAGTTTCCGAGAAAATCGAGTTTAAAGTTTTTCATACAAAATCAGTCCAAAAATGGGATTTTGCTAAGTTATATGAGTGATGCCAGATTTATTTCAGCGCTAGCGCTTCTAGTTTCCGAGAAAATCGAGTTTAAAGTTTTTCATACAAAATCAGTCCAAAAATGGGATTTTGCTAATTTATATGAGTGATACCAGATTTTCGTTATTTAAGCTCTAGCGCTTCTAGTTTCCGAGAAAATCGTGTTTAAAGTTTTTCATACAAAATCAGTCAAAAAATGGGATTTTGCTAAGTTATATGAGTGATTCCAGATTTTCGTTATTTAAGCTCTAGCGCTTCTAGTTTCCGAGAAAATCGAGTTTAAAAATTTTCATACAAAATCAGTCCAAAAATGGGATTTTGCTTAGTTATATGAGTGATTCCAGATTTGCGTTATTTAAGCTCTAGCGCTTCTAGTTTCCGAGAAAATCGAGTTTAAAGTTTTTCATACAAAATCAGTCCAAAAATGGGATTTTGCTAAGTTATATGAGTGATGCCAGATTTATTTAAGCGCTAGCGCTTCTAGTTTCCGAGAAAATCGAGTTTAAAGTTTTTCATACAAAATCAGTCCAAAAATGGGATTTTGCTAATTTATATGAGTGATACCAGATTCTCGTTATTTAAGCTCTAGCGCTTCTAGTTTCCGAGAAAATCGTGTTGAAAGTTTTTCATACAAAATCAGTAAAAAAATGGGATTTTGCTAAGTTATATGAGTGATTCCAGATTTTCGTTATTTGAGCTCTAGCGCTTCTAGTTTCCGAGAATATCGAGTTTAAAGTTTTTCATACAAAATCAGTCCAAAAATGGGATTTTGCTAAGTTATATGAGTGATACCAGATTTTCGTTATTTAAGCTCTAACGCTTCTAGTTTCCGAGAAATTCGAGGTTAAAGTTTTTCATGCAAAATCAGGCCAAAAATGGGATTTTGCTAAGTTATATGAGTGATACCAGATTTTCGTTATTTAAGCTCTAACGCTTCTAGTTTCCGAGAAAATCGAGGTTAAAGTTTTTCATACAAAATCAGTCCAAAAATGGGATTTTGCTAAGTTATAAAGTGATGCTAGATTTTCGCTATTTAAGCTCTAGCGCTTCTAGTTTCCGAGAAAATCGAGGTTAAAGTTTTTCATACAAAATCAGTCCAAAAATGGGATTTTGCTAAGTTATAAAGTGATGCTAGATTTTCGCTATTTAAGCTCTAGCGCTTCTAGTTTCCGAGAAAATCGAGTTTAAAGTTTTTCATACAAAATCAGTCCAAAAATGGGATTTTGCTAAGTTATATGAGTGATGCCAGATTTATTTCAGCGCTAGCGCTTCTAGTTTCCGAGAAAATCGAGTTTAAAGTTTTTCATACAAAATCAGTCCAAAAATGGGATTTTGCTAATTTATATGAGTGATACCAGATTTTCGTTATTTAAGCTCTAGCGCTTCTAGTTTCCGAGAAAATCGTGTTTAAAGTTTTTCATACAAAATCAGTCAAAAAATGGGATTTTGCTAAGTTATATGAGTGATTCCAGATTTTCGTTATTTAAGCTCTAGCGCTTCTAGTTTCCGAGAAAATCGAGTTTAAAAATTTTCATACAAAATCAGTCCAAAAATGGGATTTTGCTTAGTTATATGAGTGATTCCAGATTTGCGTTATTTAAGCTCTAGCGCTTCTAGTTTCCGAGAAAATCGAGTTTAAAGTTTTTCATACAAAATCAGTCCAAAAATGGGATTTTGCTAAGTTATATGAGTGATGCCAGATTTATTTAAGCGCTAGCGCTTCTAGTTTCCGAGAAAATCGAGTTTAAAGTTTTTCATACAAAATCAGTCCAAAAATGGGATTTTGCTAATTTATATGAGTGATACCAGATTCTCGTTATTTAAGCTCTAGCGCTTCTAGTTTCCGAGAAAATCGTGTTGAAAGTTTTTCATACAAAATCAGTAAAAAAATGGGATTTTGCTAAGTTATATGAGTGATTCCAGATTTTCGTTATTTGAGCTCTAGCGCTTCTAGTTTCAGAGAATATCGAGTTTAAAGTTTTTCATACAAAATCAGTCCAAAAATGGGATTTTGCTAAGTTATATGAGTGATACCAGATTTTCGTTATTTAAGCTCTAACGCTTCTAGTTTCCGAGAAATTCGAGGTTAAAGTTTTTCATGCAAAATCAGGCCAAAAATGGGATTTTGCTAAGTTATATGAGTGATACCAGATTTTCGTTATTTAAGCTCTAACGCTTCTAGTTTCCGAGAAAATCGAGGTTAAAGTTTCTCATACAAAATCAGGCCAAAAATGGGATTTTGCTAAGTTATATGAGTGATACCAGATTTTCGTTATTTAAGCTCTAACGCTTCTAGTTTCCAAGAAAATCGAGGTTAAAGTTTTTCATACAAAATCAGGCCAAAAATGGGATTTTGCTAAGTCATATGAGTGATACCAGATTTTCGTTATTTAAGCTCTAACGCTTCTAGTTTCCGAGAAAATCGAGGTTAAAGTTTTTCATGCAAAATCAGGCCAAAAATGGGATTTTGCTAAGTTATATGAGTGATACCAGATTTTCGTTATTTAAGCTCTAGCGCTTCTAGTTTCCGAGAAAATCGAGTTTAAAGTTTTTCATTCAAAATCACTCCAAAAATGGGATTTTGCTAAGTTATATGAGTGATACCAGATTTTCGTTATTTAAGCTCTAACGCTTCTAGTTTCCGAGAAAATCGAGGTTAAAGTTTTTCATGCAAAATCAGGCCAAAAATGGGATTTTGCTAAGTTATATGAGTGATACCAGATTTTCGTTATTTAAGCTCTAACGCTTCTAGTTTCCGAGAAAATCGAGGTTAAAGTTTTTCATGCAAAATCAGGCCAAAAATGGGATTTTGCTAAGTTATATGAGTGATACCAGATTTTCGTTATTTAAGCTCTAACGCTTCTAGTTTCCGAGAAAATCGAGGTTAAAGTTTTTCATACAAAATCAGGCCAAAAATGGGATTTTGCTAAGTTATATGAGTGATACCAGATTTTCGTTATTTAAGCTCTAACGCTTCTAGTTTCCAAGAAAATCGAGGTTAAAGTTTTTCATACAAAATCACTCCAAAAATGGGATTTTGCTAAGTTATATGAGTGATACCAGATTTTCGTTATTTAAGCTCTAGCGCTTCTAGTTTCCGAGAAAATCGAGTTTAAAGTTTTTCATACAAAATCAGTCCAAAAATGGGTTTTTGCTAAGTTATATGAGTGATACCAGATTTTCGTTATTTAAGCTCTAGCGCTTCTAGTTTCCGAGAAAATCGAGGTTAAAGTTTTTCATAGAAAATCAGTCCAAAAATGGGATTTTGCTAAGTTATATGCGTGATACCAGATTTTCGTTATTTAAGCTCTAGCGCTTCTAGTTTCCGAGAAAATCTAGTTTAAAGTTTTTCATACAAAATCAGGCCAAAAATGGGATTTTGCTAAGTTATATGAGTGATACCAGATTTTCGTTATTTAGCTCTAGCGCTTCTAGTTTCCGAGAAAATCGAGTTTAAAGTTTTTCATACAAAATCAGTTCAAAAATGGGATTTTGCTAAGTTATATGAGTGATACCAGATTTTCGTTATTTAAGCTCTAGCGCTTCTAGTTTCCGAGAAAATCGAGTTTAAAGTTTTTCATACAAAATCAGGCCAAAAATGGGATTTTGCTAAGTTATATGAGTGATACCAGATTTTCGTTATTTAAGCTCTAGCGCTTCTAGCTTCCGAGAAAATCGAGTTTAAAGTTTTTCATACAAAATCAGGCCAAAAATGGGATTTTGCTAAGTTATATGAGTGAGAAAATCGAGTTTAAAGTTTTTCATACAAAATCAGTCCAAAAATGGGATTTTGCTAAGTTATATGAGTGATGCCAGATTTTCGTTATTTAAGCTCTAGCGGTTCTAGTTTCCGAGAAAATCGAGTTTAAAGTTTTTCATACAAAATCAGGCCAAAAATGGGATTTTGCTAAGTTATATGAGTGATACCAGATTTTCGTTATTTAAGCTCTAGCGGTTCTAGTTTCCGAGAAAATCGAGTTTAAAGTTTTTCATACAAAATCAGTCCAAAAATGGGATTTTGCTAAGTTATATGAGTGATACCAGATTTTCGTTATTTAAGCTCTAGCGGTTCTAGTTTCCGAGAAAATCGAGTTTAAAGTTTTTCATACAAAATCAGTCCAAAAATGGGATTTTGCTAAGTTATATGAGTGATGCCAGATTTTCGTTATTTAAGCTCTAGCGCTTCTAGTTTCCGAGAAAATCGAGGTTAAAGTTTTTCATACAAAATCAGTCCAAAAATGGGATTTTGCTAAGTTATAAAGTGATGCTAGATTTTCGCTATTTAAGCTCTAGCGCTTCTAGTTTCCGAGAAAATCGAGTTTAAAGTTTTTCATACAAAATCAGTCCAAAAATGGGATTTTGCTAAGTTATATGAGTGATGCCAGATTTATTTCAGCGCTAGCGCTTCTAGTTTCCGAGAAAATCGAGTTTAAAGTTTTTCATACAAAATCAGTCCAAAAATGGGATTTTGCTAATTTATATGAGTGATACCAGATTTTCGTTATTTAAGCTCTAGCGCTTCTAGTTTCCGAGAAAATCGTGTTTAAAGTTTTTCATACAAAATCAGTCAAAAAATGGGATTTTGCTAAGTTATATGAGTGATTCCAGATTTTCGTTATTTAAGCTCTAGCGCTTCTAGTTTCCGAGAAAATCGAGTTTAAAAATTTTCATACAAAATCAGTCCAAAAATGGGATTTTGCTTAGTTATATGAGTGATTCCAGATTTGCGTTATTTAAGCTCTAGCGCTTCTAGTTTCCGAGAAAATCGAGTTTAAAGTTTTTCATACAAAATCAGTCCAAAAATGGGATTTTGCTAAGTTATATGAGTGATGCCAGATTTATTTAAGCGCTAGCGCTTCTAGTTTCCGAGAAAATCGAGTTTAAAGTTTTTCATACAAAATCAGTCCAAAAATGGGATTTTGCTAATTTATATGAGTGATACCAGATTCTCGTTATTTAAGCTCTAGCGCTTCTAGTTTCCGAGAAAATCGTGTTGAAAGTTTTTCATACAAAATCAGTAAAAAAATGGGATTTTGCTAAGTTATATGAGTGATTCCAGATTTTCGTTATTTGAGCTCTAGCGCTTCTAGTTTCCGAGAATATCGAGTTTAAAGTTTTTCATACAAAATCAGTCCAAAAATGGGATTTTGCTAAGTTATATGAGTGATACCAGATTTTCGTTATTTAAGCTCTAACGCTTCTAGTTTCCGAGAAATTCGAGGTTAAAGTTTTTCATGCAAAATCAGGCCAAAAATGGGATTTTGCTAAGTTATATGAGTGATACCAGATTTTCGTTATTTAAGCTCTAACGCTTCTAGTTTCCGAGAAAATCGAGGTTAAAGTTTTTCATACAAAATCAGGCCAAAAATGGGATTTTGCTAAGTTATATGAGTGATACCAGATTTTCGTTATTTAAGCTCTAACGCTTCTAGTTTCCAAGAAAATCGAGGTTAAAGTTTTTCATACAAAATCAGGCCAAAAATGGGATTTTGCTAAGTCATATGAGTGATACCAGATTTTCGTTATTTAAGCTCTAACGCTTCTAGTTTCCGAGAAAATCGAGGTTAAAGTTTTTCATGCAAAATCAGGCCAAAAATGGGATTTTGCTAAGTTATATGAGTGATACCAGATTTTCGTTATTTAAGCTCTAGCGCTTCTAGTTTCCGAGAAAATCGAGTTTAAAGTTTTTCATTCAAAATCACTCCAAAAATGGGATTTTGCTAAGTTATATGAGTGATACCAGATTTTCGTTATTTAAGCTCTAACGCTTCTAGTTTCCGAGAAAATCGAGGTTAAAGTTTTTCATGCAAAATCAGGCCAAAAATGGGATTTTGCTAAGTTATATGAGTGATACCAGATTTTCGTTATTTAAGCTCTAACGCTTCTAGTTTCCGAGAAAATCGAGGTTAAAGTTTTTCATGCAAAATCAGGCCAAAAATGGGATTTTGCTAAGTTATATGAGTGATACCAGATTTTCGTTATTTAAGCTCTAACGCTTCTAGTTTCCGAGAAAATCGAGTTTAAAGTTTTTCATACAAAATCAGTCCAAAAATGGGTTTTTGCTAAGTTATATGAGTGATACCAGATTTTCGTTATTTAGCTCTAGCGCTTCTAGTTTCCGAGAAAATCGAGTTTAAAGTTTTTCATACAAAATCAGTTCAAAAATGGGATTTTGCTAAGTTATATGAGTGATACCAGATTTTCGTTATTTAAGCTCTAGCGCTTCTAGTTTCCGAGAAAATCGAGTTTAAAGTTTTTCATACAAAATCAGTCCAAAAATGGGTTTTTGCTAAGTTATATGAGTGATACCAGATTTTCGTTATTTAAGCTCTAGCGCTTCTAGTTTCCGAGAAAATCGAGGTTAAAGTTTTTCATACAAAATCAGTCCAAAAATGGGATTTTGCTAAGTTATATGCGTGATACCAGATTTTCGTTATTTAAGCTCTAGCGCTTCTAGTTTCCGAGAAAATCTAGTTTAAAGTTTTTCATACAAAATCAGGCCAAAAATGGGATTTTGCTAAGTTATATGAGTGATACCAGATTTTCGTTATTTAGCTCTAGCGCTTCTAGTTTCCGAGAAAATCGAGTTTAAAGTTTTTCATACAAAATCAGTTCAAAAATGGGATTTTGCTAAGTTATATGAGTGATACCAGATTTTCGTTATTTAAGCTCTAGCGCTTCTAGTTTCCGAGAAAATCGAGTTTAAAGTTTTTCATACAAAATCAGGCCAAAAATGGGATTTTGCTAAGTTATATGAGTGATACCAGATTTTCGTTATTTAAGCTCTAGCGCTTCTAGTTTCCGAGAAAATCGAGTTTAAAGTTTTTCATACAAAATCAGGCCAAAAATGGGATTTTGCTAAGTTATATGAGTGAGAAAATCGAGTTTAAAGTTTTTCATACAAAATCAGTCCAAAAATGGGATTTTGCTAAGTTATATGAGTGATGCCAGATTTTCGTTATTTAAGCTCTAGCGGTTCTAGTTTCCGAGAAAATCGAGTTTAAAGTTTTTCATACAAAATCAGTCCAAAAATGGGATTTTGCTAAGTTATATGAGTGATACCAGATTTTCGTTATTTAAGCTCTAGCGGTTCTAGTTTCCGAGAAAATCGAGTTTAAAGTTTTTCATACAAAATCAGTCCAAAAATGGGATTTTGCTAAGTTATATGAGTGATGCCAGATTTTCGTTATTTAAGCTCTAGCGCTTCTAGTTTCCGAGAAAATCGAGGTTAAAGTTTTTCATACAAAATCAGTCCAAAAATGGGATTTTGCTAAGTTATAAAATGATGCTAGATTTTCGCTATTTAAGCTCTAGCGCTTCTAGTTTCCGAGAAAATCGAGTTTAAAGTTTTTCATACAAAATCAGTCCAAAAATGGGATTTTGCTAAGTTATATGAGTGATGCCAGATTTATTTCAGCGCTAGCGCTTCTAGTTTCCGAGAAAATCGAGTTTAAAGTTTTTCATACAAAATCAGTCCAAAAATGGGATTTTGCTAATTTATATGAGTGATACCAGATTTTCGTTATTTAAGCTCTAGCGCTTCTAGTTTCCGAGAAAATCGTGTTTAAAGTTTTTCATACAAAATCAGTCAAAAAATGGGATTTTGCTAAGTTATATGAGTGATTCCAGATTTTCGTTATTTAAGCTCTAGCGCTTCTAGTTTCCGAGAAAATCGAGTTTAAAAATTTTCATACAAAATCAGTCCAAAAATGGGATTTTGCTTAGTTATATGAGTGATTCCAGATTTGCGTTATTTAAGCTCTAGCGCTTCTAGTTTCCGAGAAAATCGAGTTTAAAGTTTTTCATACAAAATCAGTCCAAAAATGGGATTTTGCTAAGTTATATGAGTGATGCCAGATTTATTTAAGCGCTAGCGCTTCTAGTTTCCGAGAAAATCGAGTTTAAAGTTTTTCATACAAAATCAGTCCAAAAATGGGATTTTGCTAATTTATATGAGTGATACCAGATTCTCGTTATTTAAGCTCTAGCGCTTCTAGTTTCCGAGAAAATCGTGTTGAAAGTTTTTCATACAAAATCAGTAAAAAAATGGGATTTTGCTAAGTTATATGAGTGATTCCAGATTTTCGTTATTTGAGCTCTAGCGCTTCTAGTTTCCGAGAATATCGAGTTTAAAGTTTTTCATACAAAATCAGTCCAAAAATGGGATTTTGCTAAGTTATATGAGTGATACCAGATTTTCGTTATTTAAGCTCTAACGCTTCTAGTTTCCGAGAAATTCGAGGTTAAAGTTTTTCATGCAAAATCAGGCCAAAAATGGGATTTTGCTAAGTTATATGAGTGATACCAGATTTTCGTTATTTAAGCTCTAACGCTTCTAGTTTCCGAGAAAATCGAGGTTAAAGTTTTTCATACAAAATCAGTCCAAAAATGGGATTTTGCTAAGTTATATGAGTGATGCCAGATTTATTTCAGCGCTAGCGCTTCTAGTTTCCGAGAAAATCGAGTTTAAAGTTTTTCATACAAAATCAGTCCAAAAATGGGATTTTGCTAATTTATATGAGTGATACCAGATTTTCGTTATTTAAGCTCTAGCGCTTCTAGTTTCCGAGAAAATCGTGTTTAAAGTTTTTCATACAAAATCAGTCAAAAAATGGGATTTTGCTAAGTTATATGAGTGATTCCAGATTTTCGTTATTTAAGCTCTAGCGCTTCTAGTTTCCGAGAAAATCGAGTTTAAAAATTTTCATACAAAATCAGTCCAAAAATGGGATTTTGCTTAGTTATATGAGTGATTCCAGATTTGCGTTATTTAAGCTCTAGCGCTTCTAGTTTCCGAGAAAATCGAGTTTAAAGTTTTTCATACAAAATCAGTCCAAAAATGGGATTTTGCTAAGTTATATGAGTGATGCCAGATTTATTTAAGCGCTAGCGCTTCTAGTTTCCGAGAAAATCGAGTTTAAAGTTTTTCATACAAAATCAGTCCAAAAATGGGATTTTGCTAATTTATATGAGTGATACCAGATTCTCGTTATTTAAGCTCTAGCGCTTCTAGTTTCCGAGAAAATCGTGTTGAAAGTTTTTCATACAAAATCAGTAAAAAAATGGGATTTTGCTAAGTTATATGAGTGATTCCAGATTTTCGTTATTTGAGCTCTAGCGCTTCTAGTTTCCGAGAATATCGAGTTTAAAGTTTTTCATACAAAATCAGTCCAAAAATGGGATTTTGCTAAGTTATATGAGTGATACCAGATTTTCGTTATTTAAGCTCTAACGCTTCTAGTTTCCGAGAAATTCGAGGTTAAAGTTTTTCATGCAAAATTAGGCCAAAAATGGGATTTTGCTAAGTTATATGAGTGATACCAGATTTTCGTTATTTAAGCTCTAACGCTTCTAGTTTCCGAGAAAATCGAGGTTAAAGTTTTTCATACAAAATCAGGCCAAAAATGGGATTTTGCTAAGTTATATGAGTGATACCAGATTTTCGTTATTTAAGCTCTAACGCTTCTAGTTTCCAAGAAAATCGAGGTTAAAGTTTTTCATACAAAATCAGGCCAAAAATGGGATTTTGCTAAGTCATATGAGTGATACCAGATTTTCGTTATTTAAGCTCTAACGCTTCTAGTTTCCGAGAAAATCGAGGTTAAAGTTTTTCATGCAAAATCAGGCCAAAAATGGGATTTTGCTAAGTTATATGAGTGATACCAGATTTTCGTTATTTAAGCTCTAGCGCTTCTAGTTTCCGAGAAAATCGAGTTTAAAGTTTTTCATTCAAAATCACTCCAAAAATGGGATTTTGCTAAGTTATATGAGTGATACCAGATTTTCGTTATTTAAGCTCTAACGCTTCTAGTTTCCGAGAAAATCGAGGTTAAAGTTTTTCATGCAAAATCAGGCCAAAAATGGGATTTTGCTAAGTTATATGAGTGATACCAGATTTTCGTTATTTAAGCTCTAACGCTTCTAGTTTCCGAGAAAATCGAGGTTAAAGTTTTTCATGCAAAATCAGGCCAAAAATGGGATTTTGCTAAGTTATATGAGTGATACCAGATTTTCGTTATTTAAGCTCTAACGCTTCTAGTTTCCGAGAAAATCGAGTTTAAAGTTTTTCATACAAAATCAGTCCAAAAATGGGTTTTTGCTAAGTTATATGAGTGATACCAGATTTTCGTTATTTAGCTCTAGCGCTTCTAGTTTCCGAGAAAATCGAGTTTAAAGTTTTTCATACAAAATCAGTTCAAAAATGGGATTTTGCTAAGTTATATGAGTGATACCAGATTTTCGTTATTTAAGCTCTAGCGCTTCTAGTTTCCGAGAAAATCGAGTTTAAAGTTTTTCATACAAAATCAGTCCAAAAATGGGTTTTTGCTAAGTTATATGAGTGATACCAGATTTTCGTTATTTAAGCTCAAGCGCTTCTAGTTTCCGAGAAAATCGAGGTTAAAGTTTTTCATACAAAATCAGTCCAAAAATGGGATTTTGCTAAGTTATATGCGTGATACCAGATTTTCGTTATTTAAGCTCTAGCGCTTCTAGTTTCCGAGAAAATCTAGTTTAAAGTTTTTCATACAAAATCAGGCCAAAAATGGGATTTTGCTAAGTTATATGAGTGATACCAGATTTTCGTTATTTAGCTCTAGCGCTTCTAGTTTCCGAGAAAATCGAGTTTAAAGTTTTTCATACAAAATCAGTTCAAAAATGGGATTTTGCTAAGTTATATGAGTGATACCAGATTTTCGTTATTTAAGCTCTAGCGCTTCTAGTTTCCGAGAAAATCGAGTTTAAAGTTTTTCATACAAAATCAGGCCAAAAATGGGATTTTGCTAAGTTATATGAGTGATACCAGATTTTCGTTATTTAAGCTCTAGCGCTTCTAGTTTCCGAGAAAATCGAGTTTAAAGTTTTTCATACAAAATCAGGCCAAAAATGGGATTTTGCTAAGTTATATGAGTGAGAAAATCGAGTTTAAAGTTTTTCATACAAAATCAGTCCAAAAATGGGATTTTGCTAAGTTATATGAGTGATGCCAGATTTTCGTTATTTAAGCTCTAGCGGTTCTAGTTTCCGAGAAAATCGAGTTTAAAGTTTTTCATACAAAATCAGGCCAAAAATGGGATTTTGCTAAGTTATATGAGTGATACCAGATTTTCGTTATTTAAGCTCTAGCGGTTCTAGTTTCCGAGAAAATCGAGTTTAAAGTTTTTCATACAAAATCAGTCCAAAAATGGGATTTTGCTAAGTTATATGAGTGATACCAGATTTTCGTTATTTAAGCTCTAGCGGTTCTAGTTTCCGAGAAAATCGAGTTTAAAGTTTTTCATACAAAATCAGTCCAAAAATGGGATTTTGCTAAGTTATATGAGTGATGCCAGATTTTCGTTATTTAAGCTCTAGCGCTTCTAGTTTCCGAGAAAATCGAGGTTAAAGTTTTTCATACAAAATCAGTCCAAAAATGGGATTTTGCTAAGTTATAAAATGATGCTAGATTTTCGCTATTTAAGCTCTAGCGCTTCTAGTTTCCGAGAAAATCGAGTTTAAAGTTTTTCATACAAAATCAGTCCAAAAATGGGATTTTGCTAAGTTATATGAGTGATGCCAGATTTATTTCAGCGCTAGCGCTTCTAGTTTCCGAGAAAATCGAGTTTAAAGTTTTTCATACAAAATCAGTCCAAAAATGGGATTTTGCTAATTTATATGAGTGATACCAGATTTTCGTTATTTAAGCTCTAGCGCTTCTAGTTTCCGAGAAAATCGTGTTTAAAGTTTTTCTTACAAAATCAGTCAAAAAATGGGATTTTGCTAAGTTATATGAGTGATTCCAGATTTTCGTTATTTAGCTCTAGCGCTTCTAGTTTCCGAGAAAATCGAGTTTAAAAATTTTCATACAAAATCAGTCCAAAAATGGGATTTTGCTTAGTTATATGAGTGATTCCAGATTTGCGTTATTTAAGCTCTAGCGCTTCTAGTTTCCGAGAAAATCGAGTTTAAAGTTTTTCATACAAAATCAGTCCAAAAATGGGATTTTGCTAAGTTATATGAGTGATGCCAGATTTATTTAAGCGCTAGCGCTTCTAGTTTCCGAGAAAATCGAGTTTAAAGTTTTTCATACAAAATCAGTCCAAAAATGGGATTTTGCTAATTTATATGAGTGATACCAGATTCTCGTTATTTAAGCTCTAGCGCTTCTAGTTTCCGAGAAAATCGTGTTGAAAGTTTTTCATACAAAATCAGTAAAAAAATGGGATTTTGCTAAGTTATATGAGTGATTCCAGATTTTCGTTATTTGAGCTCTAGCGCTTCTAGTTTCCGAGAATATCGAGTTTAAAGTTTTTCATACAAAATCAGTCCAAAAATGGGATTTCGCTAAGTTATATGAGTGATACCAGATTTTCGTTATTTAAGCTCTAACGCTTCTAGTTTCCGAGAAATTCGAGGTTAAAGTTTTTCATGCAAAATCAGGCCAAAAATGGGATTTTGCTAAGTTATATGAGTGATACCAGATTTTCGTTATTTAAGCTCTAACGCTTCTAGTTTCCGAGAAAATCGAGGTTAAAGTTTTTCATACAAAATCAGTCCAAAAATGGGATTTTGCTAAGTTATAAAGTGATGCTAGATTTTCGCTATTTAAGCTCTAGCGCTTCTAGTTTCCGAGAAAATCGAGGTTAAAGTTTTTCATACAAAATCAGTCCAAAAATGGGATTTTGCTAAGTTATAAAGTGATGCTAGATTTTCGCTATTTAAGCTCTAGCGCTTCTAGTTTCCGAGAAAATCGAGGTTAAAGTTTTTCATACAAAATCAGGCCAAAAATGGGATTTTGCTAAGTCATATGAGTGATACCAGATTTTCGTTATTTAAGCTCTAACGCTTCTAGTTTCCGAGAAAATCGAGGTTAAAGTTTTTCATGCAAAATCAGGCCAAAAATGGGATTTTGCTAAGTTATATGAGTGATACCAGATTTTCGTTATTTAAGCTCTAGCGCTTCTAGTTTCCGAGAAAATCGAGTTTAAAGTTTTTCATTCAAAATCACTCCAAAAATGGGATTTTGCTAAGTTATATGAGTGATACCAGATTTTCGTTATTTAAGCTCTAACGCTTCTAGTTTCCGAGAAAATCGAGGTTAAAGTTTTTCATGCAAAATCAGGCCAAAAATGGGATTTTGCTAAGTTATATGAGTGATACCAGATTTTCGTTATTTAAGCTCTAACGCTTCTAGTTTCCGAGAAAATCGAGGTTAAAGTTTTTCATGCAAAATCAGGCCAAAAATGGGATTTTGCTAAGTTATATGAGTGATACCAGATTTTCGTTATTTAAGCTCTAACGCTTCTAGTTTCCGAGAAAATCGAGGTTAAAGTTTTTCATACAAAATCAGGCCAAAAATGGGATTTTGCTAAGTTATATGAGTGATACCAGATTTTCGTTATTTAAGCTCTAACGCTTCTAGTTTCCAAGAAAATCGAGGTTAAAGTTTTTCATACAAAATCACTCCAAAAATGGGATTTTGCTAAGTTATATGAGTGATACCAGATTTTCGTTATTTAAGCTCTAACGCTTCTAGTTTCCGAGAAAATCGAGGTTAAAGTTTTTCATACAAAATCAGGCCAAAAATGGGATTTTGCTTAGTTATATGAGTGATACCAGATTTTCGTTATTTAAGCTCTAACGCTTCTAGTTTCCAAGAAAATCGAGGTTAAAGTTTTTCATACAAAATCAGGCCAAAAATGGGATTTTGCTAAGTCATATGAGTGATACCAGATTTTCGTTATTTAAGCTCTAGCGCTTCTAGTTTCCGAGAAAATCGAGTTTAAAGTTTTTCATACAAAATCACTTCAAAAATGGGATTTTGCTAAGTTATATGAGTGATACCAGATTTTCGTTATTTAAGCTCTAACGCTTCTAGTTTCCGAGAAAATCGAGGTTAAAGTTTTTCATACAAAATCAGGCCAAAAATGGGATTTTGCTAAGTTATATGAGTGATACCAGATTTTCGTTATTTAAGCTCTAACACTTCTAGTTTCCGAGAAAATCGAGGTTAAAGTTTTTCATACAAAATCAGGCCAAAAATGGGATTTTGCTAAGTCATATGAGTGATACCAGATTTTCGTTATTTAAGCTCTTACGCTTCTAGTTTCCGAGAAAATCGAGGTTAAAGTTTTTCATGCAAAATCAGGCCAAAAATGGGATTTTGCTAAGTTATATGAGTGATACCAGATTTTCGTTATTTAAGCTCTTACGCTTCTAGTTTCCGAGAAAATCGAGGTTAAAGTTTTTCATACAAAATCAGGCCAAAAATGGGATTTTGCTAAGTTATATGAGTGATACCAGATTTTCGTTATTTAAGCTCTAACGCTTCTAGTTTCCAAGAAAATCGAGGTTAAAGTTTTTCATACAAAATCAGGCCAAAAATGGGATTTTGCTAAGTTATATGAGTGATACCAGATTTTCGTTATTTAAGCTCTAACACTTCTAGTTTCCGAGAAAATCGAGGTTAAAGTTTTTCATACAAAATCAGGCCAAAAATGGGATTTTGCTAAGTTATATGAGTGATACCAGATTTTCGTTATTTAAGCTCTAGCGGTTCTAGTTTCCGAGAAAATCGAGTTTAAAGTTTTTCATACAAAATCAGGCCAAAAATGGGATTTTGCTAAGTTATATGAGTGATACCAGATTTTCGTTATTTAAGCTCTAGCGGTTCTAGTTTCCGAGAAAATCGAGTTTAAAGTTTTTCATACAAAATCAGTCCAAAAATGGGATTTTGCTAAGTTATATGAGTGATACCAGATTTTCGTTATTTAAGCTCTAGCGCTTCTAGTTTCCGAGAAAATCGAGGTTAAAGTTTTTCATACAAAATCAGTCCAAAAATGGGATTTTGCTAAGTTATAAAGTGATGCTAGATTTTCGCTATTTAAGCTCTAGCGCTTCTAGTTTCCGAGAAAATCGAGTTTAAAGTTTTTCATACAAAATCAGTCCAAAAATGGGATTTTGCTAAGTTATATGAGTGATGCCAGATTTATTTCAGCGCTAGCGCTTCTAGTTTCCGAGAAAATCGAGGTTAAAGTTTTTCATACAAAATCAGACCAAAAATGCGATTTTGCTAAGTTATATGAGTGATACCAGATTTTCGTTATTTAAGCTCTAGCGCTTCTAGTTTCCGAGAAAATCGAGTTTAAAGTTTTTCATACAAAATCAGTCCAAAAATGGGATTTTGCTAAGTTATATGAGTGATACCAGATTTTCGTTATTTAAGCTCTACCGCTTCTAGTTTCCGAGAAAATCGAGTTTAAAGTTTTTCATACAAAATCAGTCCAAAAATGGGATTTTGTTAAGTTATATGAGTGATACCAGATTTTCGTTATTTAAGCTCTAGCGGTTCTAGCTTCCGAGAAAATCGAGGTTAAAGTTTTTCATACAAAATCAGACCAAAAATGCGATTTTGCTAAGTTATATGAGTGATACCAGATTTTCGTTATTTAAGCTCTAGCGGTTCTAGCTTCCGAGAAAATCGAGGTTAAAGTTTTTCATACAAAATCAGACCAAAAATGCGATTTTGCTAAGTTATATGAGTGATACCAGATTTTCGTTATTTAAGCTCTAGCGGTTCTAGCTTCCGAGAAAATCGAGGTTAAAGTTTTTCATACAAAATCAGACCAAAAATGCGATTTTGCTAAGTTATATGAGTGATACCAGATTTTCGTTATTTAAGCTCTAGCGGTTCTAGCTTCCGAGAAAATCGAGGTTAAAGTTTTTCATACAAAATCAGTCCAAAAATGGGATTTTGCTAAATTATATGAGTGATACCAGATTTTCGTTATTTAAGCTCTAACGCTTCTAGTTTCCGAGAAAATCGAGGTTAAAGTTTTTCATACAAAGTCAGGCCAAAAATGGGATTTTGCTAAGTTATATGAGTGATACCAGATTTTCGTTATTTAAGCTCTAGCGGTTCTAGTTTCCGAGAAAATCGAGTTTAAAATTTTTCATACAAAATCAGTCCAAAAATGGGATTTTGCTAAGTTATATGAGTGATACCAGATTTTCGTTATTTAAGCTCTAGCGCTTCTTGTTTCCGAAAAAATCGAGTTTAAAGTTTTTCATACAAAATCAGTCCAAAAATGGGATTTTGCTAAATTACATGGGTGATACCAGATTTTCGTTATTTAAGCTCTAGCGCTTCTAGTTTCCGAGAAAATCGAGGTTAAAGTTTTTCATACAAAATCAGGCCAAAAATGGGATTTTGCTAAGTTATATGAGTTATACCAGATTTTCGTTATTTAAGCTCTAGCGCTTCTAGTTTCCGAGAAAATCGAGGTTAAAGTTTTTCATACAAAATCAGGCCAAAAATGGGATTTTGCTAAGTTATATGAGTGATACCAGATTTTCGTTATTTAAGCTCTAGCGGTTCTAGTTTCCGAGAAAATCGAGTTTAAAGTTTTTCATTCAAAATCAGGCCAAAAATGGGATTTTGCTAAGTTATAAAGTGATGCCAGATTTTCGCTATTTAAGCTCTAGCGCTTCTAGTTTCCGAGAAAATCGAGTTTAAAGTTTTTCATACAAAATCAGTCCAAAAATGGGATTTTGCTAAGTTATATGAGTGATGCCAGATTTTCGTTATTTAAGCTCTAGCGCTTCTAGTTTCCGAGAAAATCGAGTTTAAAGTTTTTCATACAAAATCAGTCAAAAAATGGGATTTTGCTAAGTTATATGAGTGATGCCAGATTTTCGTTATTTAAGCTCTAGCGCTTCTAGTTTCCGAGAAAATCGAGTTTAAAGTTTTTCATACAAAATCAGTCCAAAAATGGGATTTTGCTAAGTTATATGAGTGATACCAGATTTTCGTTATTTAAGCTCTAGCGGTTATAGTTTCCGAGAAAATCGAGTTTAAAGTTTTTCATACAAAATCAGTCCAAAAATTGGATTTTGCTAAGTTATATGGGTGATACCAGATTTTCGTTATTTAAGCTCTAGCGCTTCTAGTTTCCGAGAAAATCGAGTTTAAAGTTTTTCATACAAAATCAGTCCAAACATGGGATTTTGCTAAGTTATATGAGTGATACCAGATTTTCGTTATTTAAGCTCTAGCGCTTCTAGTTTCCGAGAAAATCGAGTTTAAAGTTTTTCATGCAAAATCAGGCCAAAAATGGGATTTTCCTAAGTTATATGAGTGATACCAGATTTTCGTTATTTAAGCTCTAACGCTTCTAGTTTCCGAGAAAATCGAGGTTAAAGTTTTTCATGCAAAATCAGGCCAAAAATGGGATTTTGCTAAGTTATATGAGTGATACCAGATTTTCGTTATTTAAGCTCTAGCGGTTATAGTTTCCGAGAAAATCGAGTTTAAAGTTTTTCATACAAAATCAGTCCAAAAATTGGATTTTGCTAAGTTATATGGGTGATACCAGATTTTCGTTATTTAAGCTCTAGCGCTTCTAGTTTCCGAGAAAATCGAGTTTAAAGTTTTTCATACAAAATCAGTCCAAACATGGGATTTTGCTAAGTTATATGAGTGATACCAGATTTTCGTTATTTAAGCTCTAACGCTTCTAGTTTCCGAGAAAATCGAGGTTAAAGTTTTTCATGCAAAATCAGGCCAAAAATGGGATTTTGCTAAGTTATATGAGTGATACCAGATTTTCGTTATTTAAGCTCTAACGCTTCTAGTTTCCAAGAAAATCGAGGTTAAAGTTTTTCATACAAAATCAGGCCAAAAATGGGATTTTGCTAAGTCATATGAGTGCTACCAGATTTTCGTTATTTAAGCTCTAACGCTTCTAGTTTCCGAGAAAATCGAGGTTAAAGTTTTTCATGCAAAATCAGGCCAAAAATGGGATTTTGCTAAGTTATATGAGTGATACCAGATTTTCGTTATTTAAGCTCTAGCGCTTCTAGTTTCCGAGAAAATCGAGTTTAAAGTTTTTCATGCAAAATCAGGCCAAAAATGGGATTTTGCTAAGTTATATGAGTGATACCAGATTTTCGTTATTTAAGCTCTAACGCTTCTAGTTTCCGAGAAAATCGAGGTTAAAGTTTTTCATACAAAATCAGGCCAAAAATGGGATTTTGCTAAGTTATATGAGTGATACCAGATTTTCGTTATTTAAGCTCTAACGCTTCTAGTTTCCAAGAAAATCGAGGTTAAAGTTTTTCATACAAAATCAGGCCAAAAATGGGATTTTGCTAAGTCATATGAGTGATACCAGATTTTCGTTATTTAAGCTCTAACGCTTCTAGTTTCCGAGAAAATCGAGGTTAAAGTTTTTCATGCAAAATCAGGCCAAAAATGGGATTTTGCTAAGTTATATGAGTGATACCAGATTTTCGTTATTTAAGCTCTAGCGCTTCTAGTTTCCGAGAAAATCGAGTTTTAAGTTTTTCATGCAAAATCAGGCCAAAAATGGGATTTTGCTAAGTTATATGAGTGATACCAGATTTTCGTTATTTAAGCTCTAACGCTTCTAGTTTCCGAGAAAATCGAGGTTAAAGTTTTTCATACAAAATCAGGCCAAAAATGGGATTTTGCTAAGTTATATGAGTGATACCAGATTTTCGTTATTTAAGCTCTAACGCTTCTAGTTTCCAAGAAAATCGAGGTTAAAGTTTTTCATACAAAATCAGGCCAAAAATGGGATTTTGCTAAGTCATATGAGTGATACCAGATTTTCGTTATTTAAGCTCTAACGCTTCTAGTTTCCAAGAAAATCGAGGTTAAAGTTTTTCATACAAAATCAGGCCAAAAATGGGATTTTGCTAAGTCATATGAGTGATACCAGATTTTCGTTATTTAAGCTCTAACGCTTCTAGTTTCCGAGAAAATCGAGGTTAAAGTTTTTCATGCAAAATCAGGCCAAAAATGGGATTTTGCTAAGTTATATGAGTGATACCAGATTTTCGTTATTTAAGCTCTAGCGCTTCTAGTTTCCGAGAAAATCGAGGTTAAAGTTTTTCATAAAAATCAGGCCAAAAATGGGATTTTGCTAAGTTATATGAGTGATACCAGATTTTCGTTATTTAAGCTCTAACGCTTCTAGTTTCCGAGAAAATCGAGGTTAAAGTTTTTCATACAAAATCAGGCCAAAAATGGGATTTTGCTAAGTTATATGAGTGATACCAGATTTTCGTTATTCAAGCTCTAGCGCTTCTAGTTTCCGAGAAAATCGAGTTTAAAGTTTTTCATACAAAATCAGTCCAAAAATGGGATTTTGCTAAGTTATATGAGTGATACCAGATTTTCGTTATTTAAGCTCTAGCGCTTCTAGTTTCCGAGAAAATCGAGTTTAAAGTTTTTCATACAAAATCACTCCAAAAATGGGATTTTGCTAAGTTATATGAGTGATACCAGATTTTCGTTATTTAAGCTATAACGCTTCTAGTTTCCGAGAAAATCGAGGTTAAAGTTTTTCATACAAAATCAGGCCAAAAATGGGATTTTGCTAAGTTATATAAGTGATACCAGATTTTCGTTATTTAAGCTCTAGCGCTTCTAGTTTCCGAGAAAATCGAGTTTAAAGTTTTTCATACAAAATCAGTCAAAAAATGGGATTTTGCTAAGTTGTATGAGTGATACCAGATTTTCGTTATTTAAGCTCTAGCGCTTCTAGTTTCCGAGAAAATCGAGGTTAAAGTTTTTCATACAAAATCAGGCCAAAAATGGGATTTTGCTAAGTTATATGGGTGATACCAGATTTTCGTTATTTAAGCTCTAGCGCTTCTAGTTTCCGAGAAAATCGAGTTTAAAGTTTTTCATACAAAATCAGTCCAAAAATGGGATTTTGCTAAGTTATATGAGTGATGCCAGATTTTCGTTATTTAAGCTCTAGCGCTTCTAGTTTCCGAGAAAATCGAGTTTAAAGTTTTTCATACAAAATCAGTCCAAAAATGGGATTTTGCTAAGTTATATGAGTGATACCAGATTTTCGTTATTTAAGCTCTAACGCTTCTAGTTTCCGAGAAAATCGAGGTTAAAGTTTTTCATACAAAATCAGGCCAAAAATGGGATTTTGCTAAGTTATATGAGTGATACCAGATTTTCGTTATTTAAGCTCTAGCGCTTCTAGTTTCCGAGAAAATCGAGGTTAAAGTTTTTCATACAAAATCAGGCCAAAAATGGGATTTTGCTAAGTTATATGAGTGATACCAGATTTTCGTTATTTAAGCTCTAACGCTTCTAGTTTCCGAGAAAATCGAGGTTAAAGTTTTTCATACAAAATCAGTCCAAAAATTGGATTTTGCTAAGTTATATGAGTGATGCCAGATTTTCGTTATTTAAGCTCTAGCGCTTCTAGTTTCCGAGAAAATCGAGGTTAAAGTTTTTCATACAAAATCAGGGCAAAAATGGGATTTTGCTAAGTTATATGAGTGATACCAGATTTTCGTTATTTAAGCTCTAACGCTTCTAGTTTCCGAGAAAATCGAGGTTAAAGTTTTTCATGCAAAATCAGGCCAAAAATGGGATTTTGCTAAGTTATATGAGTGATACCAGATTTTCGTTATTTAAGCTCTAGCGCTTCTAGTTTCCGAGAAAATCGAGGTTAAAGTTTTTCATACAAAATCAGGCCAAAAATGGGATTTTGCTAAGTTATATGAGTGATACCAGAATTTCGTTATTTAAGCTCTAACACTTCTAGTTTCCGAGAAAATCGAGGTTAAAGTTTTTCATACAAAATCAGGCCAAAAATGGGATTTTGCTAAGTTATATGAGTGATACCAGATTTTCGTTATTTAAGCTCTAGCGCTTCTAGTTTCCGAGAAAATCGAGTTTAAAGTTTTTCATACAAAATCACTCCAAAAATGGGATTTTGCTAAGTTATATGAGTGATACCAGATTTTCGTTATTTAAGCTCTAACGCTTCTAGTTTCCGAGAAAATCGAGGTTAAAGTTTTTCATACAAAATCAGGCCAAAAATGGGATTTTGCTAAGTTATATGAGTGATACCAGATTTTCGTTATTTAAGCTCTAACGCTTCTAGTTTCCGAGAAAATCGAGGTTAAAGTTTTTCATAAAAATCAGGCCAAAAATGGGATTTTGCTAAGTTATATGAGTGATACCAGATTTTCGTTATTTAAGCTCTAACGCTTCTAGTTTCCGAGAAAATCGAGGTTAAAGTTTTTCATACAAAATCAGGCCAAAAATGGGATTTTGCTAAGTTATATGAGTGATACCAGATTTTCGTTATTTAAGCTCTAGCGCTTCTAGTTTCCGAGAAAATCGAGGTTAAAGTTTTTCATACAAAATCAGGGCAAAAATGGGATTTTGCTAAGTTATATGAGTGATGCCAGATATTCGTTATTTAAGCTCTAGCGCTTCTAGTTTCCGAGAAAATCGAGGTTAAAGTTTTTCATACAAAATCAGTCAAAAAATGGGATTTTGCTAAGTTATATGAGTGATACCAGATTTTCGTTATTTAAGCTCTAGCGCTTCTAGTTTCCGAGAAAATCGAGGTTAAAGTTTTTCATACAAAATCAGTCCAAAAATGGGATTTTGCTAAGTTATATGAGTGATGCCAGATTTATTTCAGCGCTAGCGCTTCTAGTTTCCGAGAAAATCGAGTTTAAAGTTTTTCATACAAAATCAGTCCAAAAATGGGATTTTGCTAATTTATATGAGTGATACCAGATTTTCGTTATTTAAGCTCTAGCGCTTCTAGTTTCCGAGAAAATCGTGTTTAAAGTTTTTCATACAAAATCAGTCCAAAAATGGGATTTTGCTAAGTTATATGAGTGATGCCAGATTTATTTCAGCGCTAGCGCTTCTAGTTTCCGAGAAAATCGAGTTTAAAGTTTTTCATACAAAATCAGTCCAAAAATGGGATTTTGCTAATTTATATGAGTGATACCAGATTTTCGTTATTTAAGCTCTAGCGCTTCTAGTTTCCGAGAAAATCGTGTTTAAAGTTTTTCATACAAAATCAGTCAAAAAATGGGATTTTGCTAAGTTATATGAGTGATACCAGATTTTCGTTATTTAAGCTCTAGCGCTTCTAGTTTCCGAGAAAATCGAGTTTAAAAATTTTCATACAAAATCAGTCCAAAAATGGGATTTTGCTAAGTTATATGAGTGATACCAGATTTTCGTTATTTAAGCTCTAGCGGTTCTAGTTTCCGAGAAAATCGAGTTTAAAGTTTTTCATACAAAATCAGTCCAAAAATGGGATTTTGCTAAGTTATATGAGTGATACCAGATTTTCGTTATTTAAGCTCTAGCGGTTCTAGTTTCCGAGAAAATCGAGTTTAAAGTTTTTCATACAAAATCAGTCCAAAAATGGGATTTTGCTAAGTTATATGAGTGATACCAGATTTTCGTTATTTAAGCTCTAGCGGTTCTAGTTTCCGAGAAAATCGAGTTTAAAGTTTTTCATACAAAATCAGTCCAAAAATGGGATTTTGCTAAGTTATATGAGTGATGCCAGATTTTCGTTATTTAAGCTCTAGCGCTTCTAGTTTCCGAGAAAATCGAGGTTAAAGTTTTTCATACAAAATCAGTCCAAAAATGGGATTTTGCTAAGTTATAAAGTGATGCCAGATTTTCGTTATTTAAGCTCTAGCGCTTCTAGTTTCCGAGAAAATCGAGGTTAAAGTTTTTCATACAAAATCAGGGCAAAAATGGGATTTTGCTAAGTTATATGAGTGATGCCAGATATTCGTTATTTAAGCTCTAGCGCTTCTACTTTCCGAGAAAATCGAGGTTAAAGTTTTTCATACAAAATCAGTCAAAAAATGGGATTTTGCTAAGTTATATGAGTGATACCAGATTTTCGTTATTTAAGCTCTAGCGCTTCTAGTTTCCGAGAAAATCGAGGTTAAAGTCTTTCATACAAAATCAGTCAAAAAATGGGATTTTGCTAAGTTATATGAGTGATGCCAGATATTCGTTATTTAAGCTCTAGCGCTTCTAGTTTCCGAGAAAATCGAGGTTAAAGTTTTTCATACAAAATCAGTCAAAAAATGGGATTTTGCTAAGTTATATGAGTGATACCAGATTTTCGTTATTTAAGCTCTAGCGCTTCTAGTTTCCGAGAAAATCGAGTTTAAAGTTTTTCATACAAAATCAGTCCAAAAATGGGATTTTGCTAAGTTATATGAGTGATGCCAGATTTTCGTTATTTAAGCTCTAGCGCTTCTAGTTTCCGAGAAAATCGAGTTTAAAGTTTTTCATACAAAATCAGTCCAAAAATGGGATTTTGCTAAGTTATATGGGTGATACCAGATTTTCGTTATTTAAGCTCTAGCGCTTCTAGTTTCCGAGAAAATCGAGTTTAAAGTTTTTCATACAAAATCAGTCAAAAAATGGGATTTTGCTAAGTTATATGAGTGATGCCAGATTTTCGTTATTTAAGCTCTAGCGCTTCTAGTTTCCGAGAAAATCGAGTTTAAAGTTTTTCATACAAAATCAGGCCAAAAATGGGATTTTGCTAAGTTATATGAGTGATGCCAGATTTTCGTTATTTAAGCTCTAGCGCTTCTAGTTTCCGAGAAAATCGAGTTTAAAGTTTTGCATACAAAATCAGTCCAAAAATGGGATTTTGCTAAGTTATATGAGTGATGCCAGATTTTCGTTATTTAAGCTCTAGCGCTTCTAGTTTCCGAGAAAATCGAGTTTAAAGTTTTTCATACAAAATCAGTCCAAAAATGGGATTTTGCTAAGTTATATGGGTGATGCCAGATTTTCGTTATTTAAGCTCTAGCGCTTCTAGTTTCCGAGAAAATCGAGGTTAAAGTTTTTCATACAAAATCAGGGCAAAAATGGGATTTTGCTAAGTTATATGAGTGATGCCAGATATTCGTTATTTAAGCTCTAGCGCTTCTAGTTTCCGAGAAAATCGAGGTTAAAGTTTTTCATACAAAATCAGTCAAAAAATGGGATTTTGCTAAGTTATATGAGTGATACCAGATTTTCGTTATTTAAGCTCTAGCGCTTCTAGTTTCCGAGAAAATCGAGGTTAAAGTCTTTCATACAAAATCAGTCAAAAAATGGGATTTTGCTAAGTTATATGAGTGATGCCAGATATTCGTTATTTAAGCTCTAGCGCTTCTAGTTTCCGAGAAAATCGAGGTTAAAGTTTTTCATACAAAATCAGTCAAAAAATGGGATTTTGCTAAGTTATATGAGTGATACCAGATTTTCGTTATTTAAGCTCTAGCGCTTCTAGTTTCCGAGAAAATCGAGTTTAAAGTTTTTCATACAAAATCAGTCCAAAAATGGGATTTTGCTAAGTTATATGAGTGATGCCAGATTTTCGTTATTTAAGCTCTAGCGCTTCTAGTTTCCGAGAAAATCGAGTTTAAAGTTTTTCATACAAAATCAGTCCAAAAATGGGATTTTGCTAAGTTATATGGGTGATACCAGATTTTCGTTATTTAAGCTCTAGCGCTTCTAGTTTCCGAGAAAATCGAGTTTAAAGTTTTTCATACAAAATCAGTCAAAAAATGGGATTTTGCTAAGTTATATGAGTGATGCCAGATTTTCGTTATTTAAGCTCTAGCGCTTCTAGTTTCCGAGAAAATCGAGTTTAAAGTTTTTCATACAAAATCAGGCCAAAAATGGGATTTTGCTAAGTTATATGAGTGATGCCAGATTTTCGTTATTTAAGCTCTAGCGCTTCTAGTTTCCGAGAAAATCGAGTTTAAAGTTTTGCATACAAAATCAGTCCAAAAATGGGATTTTGCTAAGTTATATGAGTGATGCCAGATTTTCGTTATTTAAGCTCTAGCGCTTCTAGTTTCCGAGAAAATCGAGTTTAAAGTTTTTCATACAAAATCAGTCCAAAAATGGGATTTTGCTAAGTTATATGAGTGATACCAGATTTTCGTTATTTAAGCTCTAGCGCTTCTAGTTTCCGAGAAAATCGAGGTTAAAGTTTTTCATACAAAATCAGGGCAAAAATGGGATTTTGCTAAGTTATATGAGTGATACCAGATTTTCGTTATTTAAGCTCTAGCGCTTCTAGTTTCCGAGAAAATCGAGTTTAAAGTTTTTCATACAAAATCAGTCCAAAAATGGGATTTTGCTAAGTTATATGAGTGATACCAGATTTTCGTTATTTAAGCTCTAGTGCTTCTAGTTTCCGAGAAAATCGAGTTTAAAGTTTTTCATACAAAATCAGTCCAAAAATGGGTTTTTGCTAAGTTATATGAGTGATACCAGATTTTCGTTATTTAAGCTCTAGCGCTTCTAGTTTCCGAGAAAATCGAGGTTAAAGTTTTTCATACAAAATCAGGCCAAAAATGGGATTTTGCTAAGTTATATGGGTGATACCAGATTTTCGTTATTTAAGCTCTAGCGCTTCTAGTTTCCGAGAAAATCTAGTTTAAAGTTTTTCATACAAAATCAGGCCAAAAATGGGATTTTGCTAAGTTATATGAGTGATTCCAGATTTTCGTTATTTAGCTCTAGCGCTTCTAGTTTCCGAGAAAATCGAGTTTAAAGTTTTTCATACAAAATCAGTCCAAAAATTGGATTTTGCTAAGTTATATGAGTGATACCAGATTTTCGTTATTTAAGCTCTAGCGCTTCTAGTTTCCGAGAAAATCGAGTTTAAAGTTTTTCATACAAAATCAGTCCAAAAATTGGATTTTGCTAAGTTATATGAGTGATACCAGATTTTCGTTATTTAAGCTCTAGCGCTTCTAGTTTCCGAGAAAATCGAGTTTAAAGTTTTTCATACAAAATCAGGCCAAAAATGGGATTTTGCTAAGTTATATGAGTGATACCAGATTTTCGTTATTTAAGCTCTAGCGCTTCTAGTTTCCGAGAAAATCGAGTTTAAAGTTTTTCATACAAAATCAGTCCAAAAATGGGATTTTGCTAAGTTATATGAGTGATGCCAGATTTTCGTTATTTAAGCTCTAGCGCTTCTAGTTTCCGAGAAAATCGAGTTTAAATCAGGCCAAAAATGGGATTTTGCTAAGTTATATGAGTGATACCAGATTTTCGTTATTTAAGCTCTAGCGCTTCTAGTTTCCGAGAAAATCTAGTTTAAAGTTTTTCATACAAAATCAGTCCAAAGATGGGATTTTGCTAAGTTATATGAGTGATGCCAGATTTTCGTTATTTAAGCTCTAGCGCTTCTAGTTTCCGAGAAAATCGAGGTTAAAGTTTTTCATACAAAATCAGTCCAAAAATGGGATTTTGCTAAGTTATAAAGTGATGCCAGATTTTCGCTATTTAAGCTCTAGCGCTTCTAGTTTCCGAGAAAATCGAGTTTAAAGTTTTTCATACAAAATCAGTCCAAAAATGGGATTTTGCTAAGTTATAAAGTGATGCCAGATTTTCGTTATTTAAGCTCTAGCGCTTCTAGTTTCCGAGAAAATCGAGTTTAAAGTTTTTCATACAAAATCAGTCCAAAAATGGGATTTTGCTAATTTATATGAGTGATACCAGATTTTCGTTATTTAAGCTCTAGCGCTTCTAGTTTCCGAGAAAATCGTGTTTAAAGTTTTTCATACAAAATCAGTCAAAAAATGGGATTTTGCTAAGTTATATGAGTGATTCCAGATTTTCGTTATTTAGCTCTAGCGCTTCTAGTTTCCGAGAAAATCGAGTTTAAAGTTTTTCATACAAAATCAGTTCAAAAATGGGATTTTGCTAAGTTATATGAGTGATACCAGATTTTCGTTATTTAAGCTCTAGCGCTTCTAGTTTCCGAGAAAATCGAGTTTAAAGTTTTTCATACAAAATCAGGCCAAAAATGGGATTTTGCTAAGTTTTATGAGTGATACCAGATTTTCGTTATTTAAGCTCTAGCGCTTCTAGTTTCCGAGAAAATCGAGTTTAAAGTTTTCCATACAAAATCAGGCCAAAAATGGGATTTTGCTAAGTTATATGAGTGATACCAGATTTTCGTTATTTAAGCTCTAGCGGTTCTAGTTTCCGAGAAAATCGAGTTTAAAGTTTTTCATACAAAATCAGTCCAAAAATGGGATTTTGCTAAGTTATATGAGTGATGCCAGATTTTCGTTTTTTAAGCTCTAGCGGTTCTAGTTTCCGAGAAAATCGAGTTTAAAGTTTTTCATACAAAATCAGGCCAAAAATGGGATTTTGCTAAGTTATATGAGTGATACCAGATTTTCGTTATTTAAGCTCTAGCGGTTCTAGTTTCCGAGAAAATCGAGTTTAAAGTTTTTCATACAAAATCAGTCCAAAAATGGGATTTTGCTAAGTTATATGAGTGATACCAGATTTTCGTTATTTAAGCTCTAGCGGTTCTAGTTTCCGAGAAAATCGAGTTTAAAGTTTTTCATACAAAATCAGTCCAAAAATGGGATTTTGCTAAGTTATATGAGTGATACCAGATTTTCGTTATTTAAGCTCTAGCGGTTCTAGTTTCCGAGAAAATCGAGTTTAAAGTTTTTCATACAAAATCAGTCCAAAAATGGGATTTTGCTAAGTTATATGAGTGATGCCAGATTTTCGTTATTTAAGCTCTAGCGCTTCTAGTTTCCGAGAAAATCGAGGTTAAAGTTTTTCATACAAAATCAGTCCAAAAATGGGATTTTGCTAAGTTATAAAGTGATGCCAGATTTTCGCTATTTAAGCTCTAGCGCTTCTAGTTTCCGAGAAAATCGAGTTTAAAGTTTTTCATACAAAATCAGTCCAAAAATGGGATTTTGCTAAGTTATATGAGTGATGCCAGATTTATTTAAGCGCTAGCGCTTCTAGTTTCCGAGAAAATCGAGTTTAAAGTTTTTCATACAAAATCAGTCCAAAAATGGGATTTTGCTAATTTATATGAGTGATACCAGATTTTCGTTATTTAAGCTCTAGCGCTTCTAGTTTCCGAGAAAATCGTGTTTAAAGTTTTTCATACAAAATCAGTCAAAAAATGGGATTTTGCTAAGTTATATGAGTGATTCCAGATTTTCGTTATTTAAGCTCTAGCGCTTCTAGTTTCCGAGAAAATCGAGTTTAAAAATTTTCATACAAAATCAGTCCAAAAATGGGATTTTGCTAAGTTATATGAGTGATACCAGATTTTCGTTATTTAAGCTCTAGCGGTTCTAGTTTCCGAGAAAATCGAGTTTAAAGTTTTTCATACAAAATCAGTCCAAAAATGGGATTTTGCTAAGTTATATGAGTGATACCAGATTTTCGTTATTTAAGCTCTAGCGGTTCTAGTTTCCGAGAAAATCGAGTTTAAAGTTTTTCATACAAAATCAGTCCAAAAATGGGATTTTGCTAAGTTATATGAGTGATACCAGATTTTCGTTATTTAAGCTCTAGCGGTTCTAGTTTCCGAGAAAATCGAGTTTAAAGTTTTTCATACAAAATCAGTCCAAAAATGGGATTTTGCTAAGTTATATGAGTGATGCCAGATTTTCGTTATTTAAGCTCTAGCGCTTCTAGTTTCCGAGAAAATCGAGGTTAAAGTTTTTCATACAAAATCAGTCCAAAAATGGGATTTTGCTAAGTTATAAAGTGATGCCAGATTTTCGCTATTTAAGCTCTAGCGCTTCTAGTTTCCGAGAAAATCGAGTTTAAAGTTTTTCATACAAAATCAGTCCAAAAATGGGATTTTGCTAAGTTATATGAGTGATGCCAGATTTATTTCAGCGCTAGCGCTTCTAGTTTCCGAGAAATCAGTCCAAAAATGGGATTTTGCTAATTTATATGAGTGATACCAGATTTTCGTTATTTAAGCTCTAGCGCTTCTAGTTTCCGAGAAAATCGTGTTTAAAGTTTTTCATACAAAATCAGTCAAAAAATGGGATTTTGCTAAGTTATATGAGTGATTCCAGATTTTCGTTATTTAAGCTCTAACGCTTCTAGTTTCCGAGAAAATCGAGGTTAAAGTTTTTCATGCAAAATCAGGCCAAAAATGGGATTTTGCTAAGTTATATGAGTGATACCAGATTTTCGTTATTTAAGCTCTAGCGCTTCTAGTTTCCGAGAAAATCGTGTTTAAAGTTTTTCATACAAAATCAGGCCAAAAATGGGATTTTGCTAAGTTATATGAGTGATACCAGATTTTCGTTATTTAAGCTCTAGCGGTTCTAGTTTCCGAGAAAATCGAGTTTAAAGTTTTTCATACAAAATCAGTCCAAAAATGGGATTTTGCTAAGTTATATGAGTGATACCAGATTTTCGTTATTTAAGCTCTAGCGGTTCTAGTTTCCGAGAAAATCGAGTTTAAAGTTTTTCATACAAAATCAGTCCAAAAATGGGATTTTGCTAAGTTATATGAGTGATACCAGATTTTCGTTATTTAAGCTCTAGCGGTTCTAGTTTCCGAGAAAATCTAGTTTAAAGTTTTTCATACAAAATCAGTCCAAAAATGGGATTTTGCTAAGTTATATGAGTGATGCCAGATTTTCGTTATTTAAGCTCTAGCGCTTCTAGTTTCCGAGAAAATCGAGGTTAAAGTTTTTCATACAAAATCAGTCCAAAAATGGGATTTTGCTAAGTTATAAAGTGATGCCAGATTTTCGCTATTTAAGCTCTAGCGCTTCTAGTTTCCGAGAAAATCGAGTTTAAAGTTTTTCATACAAAATCAGTCCAAAAATGGGATTTTGCTAAGTTATATGAGTGATGCCAGATTTATTTCAGCGCTAGCGCTTCTAGTTTCCGAGAAAATCGAGTTTAAAGTTTTTCATACAAAATCAGTCCAAAAATGGGATTTTGCTAATTTATATGAGTGATACCAGATTTTCGTTATTTAAGCTCTAGCGCTTCTAGTTTCCGAGAAAATCGTGTTTAAAGTTTTTCATACAAAATCAGTCAAAAAATGGGATTTTGCTAAGTTATATGAGTGATTCCAGATTTTCGTTATTTAAGCTCTAGCGCTTCTAGTTTCCGAGAAAATCGAGTTTAAAAATTTTCATACAAAATCAGTCCAAAAATGGGATTTTGCTTAGTTATATGAGTGATTCCAGATTTGCGTTATTTAAGCTCTAGCGCTTCTAGTTTCCGAGAAAATCGAGTTTAAAGTTTTTCATACAAAATCAGTCCAAAAATGGGATTTTGCTAAGTTATATGAGTGATGCCAGATTTATTTAAGCGCTAGCGCTTCTAGTTTCCGAGAAAATCGAGTTTAAAGTTTTTCATACAAAATCAGTCCAAAAATGGGATTTTGCTAATTTATATGAGTGATACCAGATTTTCGTTATTTAAGCTCTAGCGCTTCTAGTTTCCGAGAAAATCGTGTTGAAAGTTTTTCATACAAAATCAGTCAAAAAATGGGATTTTGCTAAGTTATATGAGTGATTCCAGATTTTCGTTATTTGAGCTCTAGCGCTTCTAGTTTCCGAGAATATCGAGTTTAAAGTTTTTCATACAAAATCGTCTGTCTACCTACCACTTGCCACGTTGTAAAAAATCGAGTTTATCAAGAGCCAAAAAAGCACAAAAAACAAACAAAACGCACCAAAACACCATCACTGGTGGCTCACATCCCAGCAAACATTTTTTCAACTATCAGTATTTTGACTATAACATTTTTTAAGGTTGTATGTACTACAATTTTCACAATATTTTAAAATAAAAAAATGCCATCTATAAAAAATGGGTCAGGTTTTTTTTATAAAGCTTTGGTTTGGCTCATTTAATTGTCAAACGGTAAATGTACATAAGTTTATACACCGATATAATTAAAATACGAAAATGCCGCAATAAAAAAACAGTTTAAGACCAATGCCGAAATTGGCGTCGGGTGCCAACCTTAATTTTTAACAATTTAAAAAGATTGTATATGGGCATTTCCTGGGATCACGAACGTACGTTCGTATTCTTTTGATGTACAAATAATATAGAAAACGAAACTTTTCCTAGCTATATTTTTTGCGATTCGATAGCATTTTGGTAGCTCTGTTTAGTGCAAAAGATGGATTTAGTCGAGTTTAAGTTTTTATAATAATAGTTATAAACATGTGGTCACGAACGTACGCAAAATAGAAATCAACTTTGGCTGACAGTAGTGTTAATGTAAAAATCTGCGAAATGGAACGGAATATTCATTGGTTTTTGTTTAATTGGCTTGAGTTCCGAACGTACGATTTTTCCATAGGTTTTAACCGTTAATTAACTGTTAATAACTATTTTTGTTCTCCTTTCACTTTTCTCTTAATTGATTGTAATAGATAGATTTTAAAGAAAGAGTCGAAACATAACAAATTTTTTTTCATGTAAAATAATTAAATATAAAAATGTCTTTAGAAGTAGCATAAAAAGAAAATATTAAATTTTCCAGTTTTCGTCCCAATCTCATCAAGTTAAACAGCTGAGATATCATAGCATATATTTCATTCTATTATAAAAACAGACTTTTTTTATAATTAAAAACAATAAAACACGATGATTATCAACAATTTATTTTTCCATCCTGTTTGACCAATCCGAGGAAATGCCCATATTGTTTTAACGAATATGTTAGAAATTAAAGATTCGCGTTTTTAAGTTTAAATCATTAGAAGCTTAAATCGTAGCGCCATAAGAAAAATAAAAGAGTTATGCAAGTAAAAAAAATTTAAAATTATATCCTATTTAAAAATTGTAAAGAATTATAGACCAATTTCTAAGAAATTTCGATTTATTATGTCCCCTTTACTAAAATTTATTTCTTCGTTAAAATCAAGGCGAATTCGCCTTGGTTAAAATTAAGCATTTGAAAGTCTACGTGTTTCGGAAACGGAAATTTATTTGAAATATAGAAAGTATTGAACTCATTGTTACTGTTTTAAATAGATTTATTTTCAGCCCAATATCTGCGGAAGTTTTTCCCCTTATTCCATTTTTCCTATTTAAATTCAATTAAAGATGTGAAAAGGAAAAAAAAACTCCCGGGGAATTTTTATTCATAATTAGGCGGTTTAAATTTATGCTTATAGAATTTTATAAGCCAAGTTTAATAACATTCTCCTAAAATTATACTTAGGGCATACGATAAGCATGGCCAGACCACAAAGCCCAAAACGACCTGTACAGACATAAATAAGTTGATTTAAATAATTATTCAGAGCTATTGGGTACAAATTGGAGAATTATGATACAACATTATATACTAACCTTCCAATTGTCAATGAATTAATTTTTCGTCACAGTCTTGAAATTGTTCTTCGTGTTACAAAATTCACAATAATTATATTTAAACGGTTCCAGACCAAGAAAATTTATTTAATATTATCAATACTTGTATGATTTTTTATATGTACACTATTCTTAAACCTTTAATAAGCACAGGCTTAGATTTCATTAGATATTGCCTTTTTCAAAAATGCATCACAGGCCACCACACATTGTAGATAGGCCTTTTCAAAGCCAGCATCGCCACGTTGCTGAAAAACGATGACAAAAAAATTTAAATATTTTTTTTTTAAACACAGCAAAAACTTACGTAATAAGGATCCTCAATAATTTTCTCGTTTTCTGGCAGGCCAAAATTACCCAACATCAACAATTTTGCTTTAGAACCTTTAGGAGCTCTTTCTTTCAAATCACTCATATTTTCATAGTCCATGCCAAAAATATAATCAAATTCTTCAAAATCTTTCGATTTAATTTGTCTTGCCTTGTTTGCATAGGGAAGACCATGCTTCTTCATGGTACTTAAAGCACGATGATCTGGAGAATTACCCACATGCCAACCGCCAATTGCAGCACTGTCTACTTCCCATTCATCCGAAACACCAGCTTTTTTTATAGTTTCAATCATAACGGCCTCGGCAATGGGAGAACGGCATATGTTGCCTATAAAATACAGCTAATTTATTACTATACAAAATTAAATTAATTTTGTTGCAATATTTACCCAAGCAAATCATTAAAATCTTTTTAACCATCATGTAGGTATGTATATTGTTTAACAATCTTTTCCGAACAAACCAAATTAGGCCAAAATCCAAATCAAACTTATTTTTGTTGTTAATGCCAATCATCGAAGATTGATATCCCGTAGGGAAAAATTCACCGGAGACACGTAGTTCATATTGTGATTTTACACATGAGTAACAAGCACAGCTGATAATTGGTTCAATAACAACTTTTATATCTTTATTCTATATATCTTGAAATAAAAAAAAAAAAAAAAAATTGCATAGAGAATCTCAAAATGAAAATTATTAGTTAAACTGATTTAGCAAGGGATACGTAATTTTCATTATATATTAAAGGCGACCTGGCCATCCTTGTTTGTTTGCCTTTGTGTGATTTGCGTTTCATTTCGTTTTGACCAATTGCTTAGCGGCGTATAACTGTACTGGGTTACAATTTTTCGGTTTTCAATGCAATCGTTTTCAACCTTTTATCTAGTGTCAACCAACTCAAAATTATCTTGTTGAAGCACCATGTACTACAGATTAGTTATGTTATGAATGTTCGCATTCATATCGCGGAATATTCGTCTATTTCATGACGTGGTATGTATCCGCCAAATTTAACTGTATTTGTTCACCTGATAAATGAATACGCCTTGTTCACATTACTTACATTTAAAACAAAAACAAATGGCGGCCGCTTACATTGTTGAATCAACTAAATTATAAATAAAAATTCCCCGGGAGTTTGTTCCTTTCTCCCACTTTTTCCTATCTGAATTCTCTCCCCTTTTGCTCTAAACTGCTAAAAAAAATAATAATTTTAAATTCCAACTTTTCTTAAATTATAAGAAATAAACTTAAAAAAATCTTATTATATAATCTTTTAAATCGGAGCAAAGCATAGAAATAAAATCGTTTGAATAAGGGGTCTTGCAGGTTTCCGAATCTTAATTTTTTGAGCTATTTATCCAATTGGTAAATTAAACATTGCGAATTTGTTTTTATTGGTACTCACAGCATAAAGTTTTCTTAGTTGTACAATTATGGAGTCAACCCTCGTATTCGTAAACGGTTATCTAATGTTACAATCGATTATTAGGTAAAATGTTCATGGAAAATTTGTTTTGTATGTCCCTATTTACATTATACGATTTTTGTCGTTGCGATTATTGTCGTTTCTTCTTTGAAGTCGGTCTGATGTTTACATTGTACGATTTTTGTCGTTACAACTTCTTGTGTATACATACATATAATTTGACACTACGAATGAAAGAACAAAACGAATCGTAGAGTACACTCGCTTGTGTACCCCTTTTAAAGCCTCTCTCCCCTCTCGCCAAGAAGATAAGAATCGCAACGACAAAAATCGTATAATGTAATTTGGGACTAAACCTTTATTAAATTAAAATTTGTTCATGAACACGGCAGAACATGGGTGAACTAGATTTAAGTCCAATTTGATCATATTAAAAATTTTTTTAACAAAAATCTATACAAAAGTTAAGTATTCTTTAAATAATTTTTAAAATATTTTTTGGCCCTCTATGGCTGTAAAAATAGAGTAAAACTCGATATTTGCTATTAGTGTGAATACAATGTAAAACAACTGTTCAATGCAGCGTTACCGTTGGTGCTACTTAGGTAGCAATTTAACACTTTTTCGACTGCATGTATACTTTTTTGCTACTTTTACCAAATGCACCCAAATGTGATACTTTTTAAATTCTTGCCACTTTTTTGATACTTTTTAGTAAATGAAGTGATACTTTTTTGTACAAAGTAAAAAAGTTAAAGTTCACATTAGTTAACTAACACGTTAAGCCCAGCAAAAGTGAATGGGATTAATGTGTTGGTTAACTAATGTGAACTTGTACTTTTTTTCTTGCATAAGGCAAATAATGTTCTAATATATGTATATGTAAGCAAGCTAATGTGAAATTTTTCTTGTCATGCTGATTTGCTTATGTACATATATATCCGAAAAATGTATGTACACATGTGTACGTATTAAATATTCGCGAGCAAGCGCACTTGGTAAGTGTCACTTGCTTCTACGTGTATACCATGATGAAGTAAATACTTATACCATGGTGTATACTTATGTCTGCATAAATCGGGGTGGTCAGATTTTTTTCACCTTCGTCGTCAATTATGCACCGAAAATCGCCGAATTCGATATTTAATTTTCTTATGAATTTTGTTATGAAAAATTCACCAAAAGTCGCAAAATTTGATTTTTATATAAAACTGCATTACACATAAAAGTACTTTCATGCAATTTCTTATTATAAATAAAAATTTTAATGAATTCTGAATAAAATCAAAATTTTCAAGATTTATGGCGGCTTATTTTATTCGTTATTTACCGAGCTTTAATTTTAATGTTATAATTTAATTTTGAATGTTTGAAAACAAAAACTAGTATTCATTTCGCTTTAAAAAATGTATCGCCATTATTTTCTGAATTCTCCGAAACTGTTGAAAGTATAGAAAATATTGTTAGGATGGCTAAAAGGGAATTTAATTCCAAATCATTCGCTGGTAATTCTTTCCAAATCGGACAAATCGTTCTTAAGTCGTGATGAAATATGTTATCATAGTCGACTTATTTCGGACTAAATATTAGTCACGCCCGCAAGAGTAAATAATAGACAAAATAAGCATAGTACTAATTTTACAAAAAAAATGTAATAAAGAGTTCTTGTTCCCGACGTTTTTTTGTTTTTTGCTGACCAGTGTTTTTACATAATGCTTTTTTTACCATTTAGTCTACATTCACACGTTTCATCTTTTGATGCTCAACTCATGTGTTTTATGGAGAAGGAAGCAAAAAGAAAAGGGGTTGGTACGGAGATGCCTGTACTCGTTCAGTACGCTTTGTGTTCTCATCCGTAGGTATATGCACAACAATGGCTGCATGTACATTGTTTTCTTTTCTTTTTCTCTTTGGTTCGATTTGAATAAAAGTGTTGTTGTTTCGAAGCAAATAAAGTTGAAACCGGTTGCTGCGTGTGAACATAATGGCATCTTCAAAAGGGAATTGAAAAGAAGTTTAGCATCAAAAGATGAAACGTGTAAATTTAGACTTTTGAAATATTATTTCCAATTAAAAATAAGTTGAACAAAATACATTGAAGAAACATAAATTGCTGTACCTATTTTGATTTTAAAAACCCTCTTTGGGTTTTTAAGTTTAAATATCCCTTTTTTTTTGTTACTTTTTGACAAGATCCAACGGTAACGCTGGTTAAATGTGTTGACACCTGTATAATTTTTGTTTACAACTTTCTAATCAGAAACTGACATTTTTTGTTACGTAGTTTTACAGTATAACAGAAAGTAACAGAAGTACTTAATTTATAACAGAAAAAAAAGAATATGAAGAAGAGCGAGCCAAGACTTCAAATTTACGCGGCCGGGTTTTTTCCGTATTTAAATAGTGATAAAAATTCTTTTTATTAAATAGTGCCAAAAAAAATATGATAAATATTATTTTTGTGCCTACGTAGAAAAAATAAATATAAAATTGTTTGTAAAGAGGCTTCACAATCTACTTCACATTGATAGACAATTTCAAACGGTTTTTTGATAAACTGCGACATTAATTAAAACAAAAATAAATTGGTTAACAGTTTGTATATAAAAAAATTAACTTAAAAAAATAAATTAATAAGGACCATGTATGTATGTACATATAATTTTGTAATTTTCTTTCAAACCAAAATCTCCCGAAAATAATATTTGTGCTTTCGCCCCTACCAGTGTCTTTCTTAAACTGCATACGAAATCTTGTTTTTTTTTACTCGCGCTTGTTTATTATATGAAATCTCATGCCTTTCCGACAGTGAACCAAAGTAATAACCCATCAAAGCAGCACTATCAACAAGCCAGTCATCAGCAGCAGTACCATTTTGCTTTAGCTTCTGTGCCATAGCGGAATCTTCTATTGGAAACGACCTGCAAGTATGAAATTTATTTTGTTTTTTTATTGAATTTAAGTTCTAATGGCTCAAATCTAGTTTACCCAAGTTAGATTTAAAGACTCCAAAATTTTACCACTATGAACACTTTTGGCTGCGTGTTCAAAATAAAAAATACATAATTCCCGGTTTATTGGTTTTTTTAATTTTGGATATATTGTTCGTTATATCTTCAATATTAATTGTCCATTGGGGGCAATATTGTATCATAGCTTGAGAAATTACCTTTCAAACTTGACAAATTCCTTAACCCATTAACAGTTAAATAAAGAAAAAAATTAAAATATATTTAAAAAATCTAACTTAAAGAAAACTTTATTAAACGACGGTTTTCTAATACCATAGAGTTTAAAATCCTCCCGCCCGGCCAAAGGCAGGCAATGTAAAAAAACTAATTAAGATTAACCGGTGTTCGACATAACGCTCATTTGATGCAACGTCGTCATAATTAAAAAAATGAAATTTTCATTTAGTGATGATGAACTGTTTGCGATTTGTTTCTTTATTGTGTAAAATTCATCTTTATATCTGTTATAATTTCCCTGTTTTAAGACAATCTTTCGTTATTTTTTCAAAGTGGTGATAGGTAGCAAATTAAAAACTTTAAACACGTTTATTTCGAAATGTATTTTTTTTTTGAGTTATGAGGAGGTTGCATCAAACGAATGATATTTAAATCGCATCTTTTAGGATTTTTAATAAGCTTTATGATACCCGTATCCCACCAAAATACAATTAAATTGAGATATGAGCAAATATTTTTGCAAATTTCGAAGAAAATATGCGACGCCTACAATATTTTCTTTTTATAATTTTTTGCTCGAAATAACGTGTTCTTCCTCAAACTTGGCATAAAAAATTTTTTCTATGATTGCGTTAGTAATATTTTTTTAAAACATTGGCATTTAAAGCAATTTTTCACAGCACACATAGTTGAAAGTTGCATTGGAACCGTGACTAGGAGACTTTCGACAGGCATTGGCAGTACGCAAACTTAAGAATAAGATTAAGGTTTGATTAATTATTGTTACTTCAATTCCAAGTTTTTAGTGTAATTAGTGTTTGACAAGTGGTCGAAATTCGACCATAATTATGAAGAAAACCTTCATATAAGTAATAATAAATTAACATATTTCGAGCATTTGTTTTTCTCATCTTAGAGGATTGATTTGTTGAGGGACCAACTTTCGGTCCATATATTATCTTCCACTCTAGTCAGTGAATGCTTAATTTAGTTTTGTAAGTTCATTGATATAAAAAACATAATCAAAAAGTACAAATTAAAAATCAAATCAGTATTAGTAAACATTCCAGAACTATCAGTTAAAGAACTAAAACGTACCAAAAATTTTCCTTTTATAGACTGTCCTTCAATCAGGACATTGTATGTTTAATTTTATGTTTCTAGGTCCAATATTAAGGAAAATCCAAAAAAGTATCAGTTGGGTAACGAAAAAGTACCAACCTTACAGATTTTTATTTACTTAGAACCATGCATGTTTATTTTAATGTTTGCATAGGGACTGCGAAACGAAAATTCTAATAGTACGAGTTGAAGATCAAAAAAGTACTAACAGCTTTCACCTTATATTATAGGTTCTCGCACTCAGGACACTGCGCATATAATGTTATGTTTCTAAGTTCAATAATCTATGAAACTATCACATGCAGTTCCACAGAAGTAAGAGAAAGAAATTTAATTTCCCATATTTCCCCCTTTTTGATACTTTTTTGTAGTTACAGTCCATAGTTTAATACGTATTTACAGAAAAATGTTTTCAAAAAAAGTAGCAAACATATGTATAATTTTCACATCTTAAACGTTAAAATTCCAAAAAAAGTAACCAACTTATATTTGTTACAAATTTATATTTGTCAAGATTTTGGTATATTCTTTACTTCTATATTTATCGGTCTAAAAGATAGATGGGGTAACAAAGAGGTCCCAAAAAGGCCAAAGTTGAAAAAAGTACCATTTATTTTTCTGACGAACTATTGAACGAAGATATGGAGTTACCAAATTTACCCTTTTTTACCCGTCATATTTAAATAAAATATATATTGTGCACTTCCGTAAGTAAATAGCTTTCAAATGGCATAAATCCAACAAGAGATCCCTTTTTAGCAAAGTTATACAATTTTCGACGAAACTTTTCGATTTTATATGCTTCTTAGATGGTTGTTTTGTTTACCATAATTCATAAGGAGTTTTATTAATTGACTTCGATGGGAATCTGCTTTGTAAATAATTCGCAGTATTTACTGCCTCTGCCCAATACTTAAGTTCCAATCCGGATTGTATTATCAAACATCGAGTCATCTATTTTTTATTTTACAGCTGTTCTGGAGTATATGTTGACTATTTCTTCCATTCTGTTCTGGAGTATATGGTGCTGAAAATTCTTATGGGCTAATTCGCCCATAATTTCATTTTCACCCATTTTTCACCAATTTTCAATATGTACCTACTAAAATTTTAACATTTTCAATTTTAAAAACTATATAACTCTGATCTGCAATTAAATCTGGATATACCATTTACAGTTCTGAAATGCTTATGGCCTTGGCTTTTCAGCCTATTAGGGCTAATCCGCCCATAATTTCATTTTCCCCCAATTTTCACCAATTTTCAATATGTACCTACTAAAATTTTAACAATTGAGTGAGAGATATGTTGTTTAACATAGAAACATAGCTAATGTTAAAAACGAAGCTAACTTTCGAAGAAAATTTTCCATTTTCAAAATTATATAACTCTGATCTGAAATTAAATCTGGATATACCATTTACAGTTCTGAAATGCTTATGGCCTTGGCTTTTCAGCCTATTAGGGCTAATCCGCCCATCATTTTATTTTCACCCATTTTTCACCAATTTTCAATATGTACCTACTAAAATTTTAACATTTTCAATTTTTATAACTATATAACTCTGATCTGAAATTAAATCGGGATATACCATTTACAGTTCTGCAATGCTTAGGGCCTTGGCTTTTCAGCCTATTAGGGCTAATCCTCCCATAATTTAATTTTCACCCATTTTTCACCAATTTTCAATATGTACCTACTAAAATTTTAACATTTTCAATTTTTAAACCTATATAACTCTGATCTGAAATTAAATTGGGATATAGCATTTACAGTTCTGAAATGCTTATGGCCTTGGCTTTTCAGCCTATTAGGGCTAATTCGCCCATAATTTCATTTTCACCCATTTTTCACCAATTTTCAATATGTACCTACTAAAATTTTAACATTTTCAATTTTAAAAACTATATAACTCTGATCTGCAATTAAATCTGGATATACCATTTACAGTTCTGAAATGCTTATGGCCTTGGCTTTTCAGCCTATTAGGGCTAATCCGCCCATAATTTCATTTTCCCCCAATTTTCACCAATTTTCAATATGTACCTACTAAAATTTTAACAATTGAGTGAGAGATATGTTGTTTAACATAGAAACATAGCTAATGTTAAAAACGAAGCTAACTTTCGAAGAAAATTTTCCATTTTCAAAATTATATAACTCTGATCTGAAATTAAATCTGGATATACCATTTACAGTTCTGAAATGCTTATGGCCTTGGCTTTTCAGCCTATTAGAGCTAATCCGTCCATAATTTTATTTTCACCCATTTTTCACCAATTTTCAATATGTACCTACTAAAATTTTAACATTTTCAATTTTTATAACTATATAACTCTGATCTGAAATTAAATCGGGATATAGCATTTACAGTTCTGAAATGCTTATGGCCTTGGCTTTTCAGCCTATTAGGGCTAATCCGCCCATAATTTTATTTTCACCCATTTTTCACCAATTTTCAATATGTACCTACTAAAATTTTAACATTTTCAATTTTTAAAACTATATAACTCTGATCTGAAATTAAATCGGGATATAGCATTTACAGTTCTGAAATGCTTATGGCCTTGGCTTTTCAGCCTATTAGGGCTAATTCGCCCATAATTTCATTTTCACCCATTTTTCACCAATTTTCAATATGTACCTACTAAAATTTTAACAATTGAGTGAGAGATATGTTGTTTAACATAGAAACATAGCTAATGTTAAAAACGAAGCTAACTTTCGAAGAAAATTTTCCATTTTCAAAATTATATAACTCTGATCTGAAATTAAATCTGGATATACCATTTACAGTTCTGAAATGCTTATGGCCTTGGCTTTTCAGCCTATTAGGGCTAATTCGCCCATAATTTCATTTTCACCCATTTTCCATATGGATTTTAGTTGTAAAATGTTAATTTAGTTGAAAATAGTAAAATTCTGTTAAGATAGCAGTCATTGAGTGAGAGATATGTTGGTTAACATAGTAACATAGCTATGTTAAAAACGAAGCTAACTTTCGAAGCTAACTTCACACACATATCTTTTTACCATTGGCTAAATAAATACCACCGTTTCAAGATTTAATGTTGTACAAATTTCTCCATTGCTACTCATATGACAACTTGCAGCAGAATCTACATACCATTCATATTGACTTAATTTCTCACCAGAATTTAAACAGAATTCAGTATTGTTATCACTATTAACAGTTTTCTTGACTTTGTTTTTGAAGTTTTATTTACAGGTTTCTTGACACGACAATCACGTTTAACATGCCCAGCTTTACCACAGCCGTAAAATTTTTTTATTACTTTTGAGTTTTGCATTTTAGTGCTAGATTCGTGGAACTTGATTTTTGATCACTATTTTGTTTTCGCCTAAACTATTGGATTAACCTCTCCTTTACAAGATCTAATGATAATTCTTGCTCTGATCTTATTTCCAAAGCAGTAACAGTATTATTATACTAAGGGTTGCCAGTTTTAAAATCAGAGAAATCAGTACATAAGAGAAAAAAAATCAGTACAATTGCATAAAAAACAGTACATTTACTTTTTTAATATAAAATTGTATATTAATCTTTTTTAAACCAAAACTTGAATTCAGTCTATAATTTGAACAATGACAAATTTTAATTAATTAAACTGAACTTTTTCAAAACAATAATTCAATTCCGTATATAGTTTTAGTGGGAATACAAAGTGAATAACAAAAAAATCTAAAACCCAACAAGTTGTTAAAAAATTCGATTCTTTATTTCTTTCTAGCTACTTGGTTTAATATTTTTAAAAGAAACATTAGTTTTATTAAAAGCAAAAATTGAGTTTGTTATGTCTGAATCTTGGTACTTAAAGGGCCAAGGTTAATATTTTGCTGTTTGAGTTAATTGTTGCATTAGGTCTTTTCTTAACCTACAGTCACACCTAGCAAATATTTGACGAAAAAAAAAACGTGACCAACATGTGAACTAAAATTATATTTCCTTTATTCTATTATATTTTTTGAATATAGGTCAACATAGAATTAAATAAAAATTAAATAAAAGTAGTTTTTTGCTATATCTACCAGCATAATTAGTTTTATTTTACAATTAGAAGGTCATGCTGAATTTCTTTTCTTTTGCGGAAACAGCCAATGTCTAATTTAACCGAAAACAGCTTCAAAAAGGTTTGCTAGCCAATTTCACTTAGAACTCTGCTATAAAATACTAAAATTTAAATTTTCTCAAAAATGAATTATTTGACATTGGCCTTTTTAGCACCAAGCTACAGTTATGGACAACAATGATAAAAAAAACTAATTTAACATTTGAAATAACGAAGCTTGTTATGTATTTATCTCCAAGATAATTTGAAAAAATTATTTAAAAGTGATTTACAACTAATTACTATTAATAATTCTAATTATTGCAAAAGGCACAATCGTTTTTCAGACGATCCTATACTATTTATTTTTATAATTAATATATTAACATATGTATGGGCATAAATATTTACAATGTAACAAGTTAAAAATATTTATGGCCTTTTTGTACATTGCTCCCATTTTTTCCTGTCTTTAGTCTTCAAGAAATTGTAAAACTCATTACAACTATAACTTAAGCTTGTCTTTATCTTTAACTCACCTTCTAGGTTTTATATTAGGAGCCTGTTACTCTCTTTTCTCCACTTTGAAAACTAAAGACTCGTTCTGTAAAAGTGTTTGAATGTGGAATGGAAGAAATAAAATAACACATTTCCTCAAATTCGTTAATGCACCACCATTTAGAAACACTTTCCATTTTTCTTCTACTGTCTTCTTTTTACGTACTGACTCGGCAAAAATCTTTAATGTTAATAACTCATCGATAAGGACATCTATATTAATATTTGTATCGCAAACAATTTGACAATATGCCAAACTATATACTGGCCAAAATTAATATTTATTAATATTTAATAACAGTACCGGGTGCCCCGGTAGGCTAGCTGGTAGTGAGCTAGTCTATCAGTACCGGGGTTGCGGGTTCGATTCCCGCCAGAGACTCTGGTCTCCTGCAGACAAGCAAAAAGCTTCGCGGGATAGTGTAGGAATAATAAAAAAAAAAAAAAAAAAAAAAAAAAAAAAAAAAAAATTAATGAAAAAATCAGTACATTTGCGTACTGATTTGCTTGTAATGCATAAATCAGTACTTTGAACAAAAAACAGTACATGTACTGATAAAAACAGTACGAATGGCAACCCAAATTATACTCATCTGGCAAACTAGCTTAATTCTCTCCTAAGCCATTTAATCTATTTACAGTTTCCAGCATTTCAGAAATATGCGCTTCCATGTCTCGGCTGCTTTTTAATAGTATATGAAGTGTAAATCCATCACCACAAATCGTGGGGAAAGACTATTGCATATGCTTTCCAAACAAATACGAAGAGAACATTACTACACTTATTCAATAAACACAAATCTGGGGAGCACTCACTCTTAAAAACTCTTTTTTGGTAAAATATATTGTTTTATTGCGAATATACGTAGTTTTAAGACAATAATATAAAAATAGTAAGGTCCAATATTAACAAAAATTCAAAAAGTGACAGTTGAAAAAGAAAAAAAGTATCAACATTTCTCACCTTAAAGGTTCTCATTAACTTAGGACCCTGCACCTATAATTTCATGTGTCATAGTTCAGTATTATAGAAAATTCAAAAAATACCACATGCGGCACGGAAAAGACAGTGAGAAAAAATTCGTTTACTCCTTTTAGATACTTTTTTCTCCACATTGAAGTATCGAAAGTTTCAATATCGTAGTCCGAGCCTATAATTTAATAGCATTTGCCAACAAATGGAGAAAACAGTTTTGTAAAAAAGTACTAAAAATGGGACGATTTTCACCTTTAAACGTTCAAATTTATATTTTAATTTTTAGATAACTTACGAATTCGTTATAATATTTATTTCTATGTTGATTGGTGTAAAAGATAGCTGGGGTGACAAGGAAGTTCCAAAATACAGGTTATACCCTTCCCGCTTATTTTTCTATTTGTATCTCTTTTAGTTTTGGAGAATAAGGTTACCGAATTTGCACGTTTTTACCCTTTTTTCAACCCTCAGATTTGAATAAGAAATATATATTGTGCACTTCTGTAAGTAAATATCTTTCAAATCGTGTATATTCTTTTTGGCTCAAATCGGTTGACAAACAGAGGTGTTCTGAATTGTTTTGCCTAGTTATATAAACATAAGATATTTTTAAATTAATGACAAAAAAGAAACTTGTATATTCATATTTTCAATAAAAAATTTCACTATATCAATGAAAATGAATAAAGTTTTTTAACTACAAAATACTGTTACGTTACTGCCTTTTCAATAACGTTTATGGTTTATTTCCTTTATAATAAACCTCTTGAGTTCTTTTATTGCAACTTGATTAAAATAAATAAAACACTTTAAACACTTTACTTATAGCTGGTACTATAAATATTCACACAACTTTATTTAGAACTTAGTATAATATGATATCATAAGTGTGTAGATCGCAATTATAAGTTGTATAAGTGACTAAGTTCTAAATAAAGTTGTGTTTAAATGTTTGTACTAAGACTCATTATCGATCCCCACCCTCCCGAGTATTTATACTCGTTCAAGGGCTGACATCTAACATTTTCGAAATTTCTGGACCATTCCAGCTTTTATTATCTTAACAGTTAATATCATTATGGCTGAATTTAAATTGAGCTATTATACATAAATAAACTAAAGCATACTTTATGGATTAACAATAATTTTAACATTATTATGTTATACAATTATGTATAACAATTATAACATTACATTTGTACTAGAAAATTCTGTACAGTGATTTTTACATTAGAAATATGCATAATAAAACAATAATAATTTAAAGTAATTGTAATTGCTAACAAATACAAAATAACTAATAAATACAAGATAACTAATAAATTAAAATAATTCTTAACTAAAGTTACTTTCGTAACAATACTTATAACTAGAAAATATTTTCTTCCTAGAACTGTTGTAAAAATGCATTTTTCATTAAATTTTTGGCAATAGACATGAAAGTTTGTAAAAAAAATTTAATTTTGATATTACATAATATCAATGAAAAAAAAACAAAAATTATAACGATAATTATTAACTAATGTTAGTACATACGAGAAAGAAAAACAAGAGCAAACAATCCTCACATTCGTTTTCCTTTAATTGTCAATTTAAATACCCAAATTTTACGCAGATTACAAACCAGTAAAATGGAAAGAATGCTGATAAAGGTCATCGCTGGCTGGAAAATTAATTAAATTGCAACTTAAAGTTAAGCTAGCGTATGAAATTAGAATATATGTAGCAAACATGATGAAACAGGAATATAAAAACGAAATAAAGTGAATATAACTGAATGATTTGTAACCGGAATAAAAAAAAAAAATAAAAACGAAATAAGATTCACAACAAATCAAAACGCACAGTGAAAAAATGGCTCAAATAAATAACCATAATAATCATTAATCTAATAAATGACCGTCATAAAAATTACGATATTAGCAAGAATTTATGTCATTGAACAAATTAAAAGTTTAATTGAAATACAAAAACCTTTTCAGTAAAATAATGAAAAAAAAAAAAAATCTTTTAATGGTTGACTCTTCCTCATTATGTTTATAGATTGTATCATTAGTTTGATGACAAATAGTCACAGACTTAATAAAATTTCTTGCATTAAGCTAATGGTAAATTTTTATCGATTTTACGAAACATTTCGTTAACTTGGGGCTAATGAAACATTCTTCATTTATCCAAGGAAGGGTTACATAGGTTGAACTTTAGTATACATTTTCATTGGATCAATGTCAAAATCCATTGGAAAATTCTATCAGTGTTTATTTTCAGTAATAGCACTGTGCTAGAATTTGACACTTTTTCTTTGAGACAAGCGGGGCACCGTTTTTTTTAGATTAGCTCTTTTTTCAAGATATACCGTTGTTTCGAAATGGACGATGTTACACAACATATATATGCGTAAGTAAAAAACCGTTTAGTTCATTGAACAACTTGAAAAAATTCCGCAACAAAATGTTCTTTAAGTAAAATTAAATTTTATTCTAATATGCCCAGTCGTTTTGAAAGATAATTTGTTTTGGCTAAAAAAAATAATTTTTTAGCAAAATTTCGAAATTTTAAAATATTGGAAAATCAAGATATGCTTCTAATTTTTTCTAGACATATAAAAAACGAAGTTGCAAACAAGCCATAAATTATTAAAATCTAGTGACAACTTTTGATTTTATTGACAAAAGACGAAAAATTTTAATTAAATTTAAGAATTTCATAAAACGCAATATTTGTATGGGAGCCCCCTAAGAAATGGGGATCAAGGGCAAGTATGTTCTGAGAAAACCTTAAGGACAAAAACTAATGGAGGTCCGTAATACATTTTATCCCCCTAGGGGCGACTCTCCCAAGGAGTCAATATATTGTTACGAAAGTAACTTTAGTTAAGAAATAGTTTAATTTATTAGTTATCTTGTATTAGTATTTGTTAGTAATTTTTTAAGTATAAATTATTAGTTTATTGTATTAGTTATGCATATATCTAATGTAAATATCACTGTACATAATTTTCTAGTACAAATGTAATGTTAAGATTGTTATACATAATGTTAAAATTATTGTTAATCCTTAAAGTATGCTTTAGTTTATTGATGTATAATATCTCAATTTAAATTCAGCCATAGTGTTAATGAATAGTGGTATAAGCTATTAAGATAATCAAGCTCGAATAGTCCAGACAGTTCGAAAATGTTACAGACAGCTCGAAAACGTCGAGCCATCTAGACGTCCGCGCGCGAAGAGAGTATAAATACTCGTGAAGGTGGGCATCTTTAATTAGTATAAGTACAAACGTTTAAGTGTGTAGATCGCAATAGAGGTCGCAATTATAAATTGTTAAAGTGACTAAGTTTTAAATAAAGTTGTGTGAATAGTTTTTAGTATCAGCTATAAATAAAGTGTTTTATTTATTTTATTAAAGTTGCAATAAAAGATCTCTAGAGGTTTATTATAAAGGAAATAAACCAAAAACTTTATTGAAAAGGCAGTAACGTAACAATTTGTGTCAGAAGTGGGATTGCCAAAATAAAATAAATAAATAAAAATAGACAGCAATGAACTTTGAAGTACTTAAAGTGGAACAGCTCAAGAAAGAGTTGAGCAAGTTAGATCTACCAACTGCAGGAAATAAAAAAGAGCTATACAGAAGAGGTTAATAGATGAACTTCTTATGCATGCAGCGCTTTTCCTTGTTAGGATATAAAAAAATTATTTAGAATACAAAAAAATAAAAGTTTAGAAATATAATTATATAAGGATTTAAGTTATAGCGGATTTAAAAGCGGAAGGCTACGTCTTTCAAACTGATCAGTGGATATTTAAATGACTTGTTTATCCATATTTGAATTTATCTGATTTAGTTGTTGATGTTGTTGTAACAGCATCAAATCTAGTAGTTTTGGTTTCATTATTACTTTTCGGGTCCTCACCATTTATTTTCTTAAATTAAATAAATAAATTTTAAGCGCTAACTTAATTTAAAAGTAACTGGAACTCACTTTTGCTAAGTCCTTCATTAATTTTGCGAAATTTTTTAAACTTTCAGTTATAAAGATCTTGTTTTCACACGTATTTGATTTTTCAAGAAAATTTTGTATCTGTTTTTGTTTTTTACAAAATTCGTGAAGAGGTGGAACACCACTATCCTTATTGTCGATCCTCGCTGGTAAAAGCAAGCCAAAACTTAAAGTTTGCGTAAATAATACCAATAGTAAAGTAAAAATAACTAAATTTTAAATGTTATTACTTTACGATTTGACAGATTTGTTAGAACTAATTAATATTATTTTAAACTGAAAAAAGAAAACATGTTTGGCTTTATTTTAGTGCATAGAAACTTTTGTTTAAATAACAAATATTATTTTTAATGTAGTCGTTTTTAGAGATATTTACATATTTATTTATTTACTCATTTTACTAGAAATATAAACAGCCTTATAAGGTAAATTAACTTGTATAAAAGAACTACATATATACACACACATTTTTTATCCACAGACTTTTTCAACCATCTATTTTATTGGTTCTTATAAATTATTCAATTCTTTATTTTCTTGTGCAACCTCCTCCATTTTCAAAATAACGGTATATATCGATAGCAAGGGCTAACCTTAAAAAAAAAACTAGCACCACTGGACTCAGCGTATCCAAATTAGGTCAAAATGCTTGCTGCCCCACTTGTCTAAAAAATAGTGTCAAATTCTAGCAGTGTTATTGTTACTATTTCATAAATATTTTTATTTGGATTACTGAAAATGTAATAACCAAAAAACTTGGCCTTACTTGGTTGTAAAACTCATAGTACTCACCTGTGAATCTTTTTAATACTCTGTGATAAAGCTCTTCAAATTCTAAAAAGTCCTAAATAAATCCGCAGCTTAGCAAACATTGTACTTTTGTATTCTTGTTAAATTTTTAAGAAAATTTTATATGTACATATATCCTTTTATATGAATGAAGCGGTCAAAATATTCAAAAACAATGTGGTTGACTTAAAAAAGGGCGTTTTCAAAGACTAAAGAAAATATTTAATTTATATGACAAACATAAAAATCTAACCCACCTCCATTTTTTTGTAAAAATCCAGAGTTCAGAAAAATTCATATATGATCGCTCATATTTAACCATTTATGAATTTTTCCTTGAATGAGGAATTTAGAACGTGTAATTTTTTTCACAGCCATGAATGAATTGTGAATTTTTCACCAATCCATTTATAAGAGTGAAGAAAAATAAATTTTTGCCTTTCTTCAGTCATGAAGAATGAGGAAACAAAAATTTTTCGTAACTCTCCTCACTAGTAATGTTGTTGTTGCTCGACAGTCTGCATGGCCACAGCACGAAATGCCTGTGTGTGTATTTTGTTTTTGTCAAATATTTTTGGTAAAGGCAACCAGCCAACGTGTGTTTTGGATTTTTTGTAGGCAAATATTATTTAAAATTAAATGCAGAATAATATAACACCACAGTTTAAAATTTTTTGAAAAATGCTAGTTTTCGAAGCCACAAACCATATAAAGGACCTAATACTTAAATTGTTTAATTTTTGTCATTAGTTCTCCACTCTAAAGAAATAGTTTTTAGGGATAACATATTTTATTTTTTTTATACAGAACAATAAGCCTGCTGTCGTGTAATAAATAGGAACTTTTTATTTTCTTTATTTACATATAGTTTATTTAGATATAGTCCATGATTTGGTTGCAATGGTTGTGACGATATGCGAAAAGTACTGTATATTCTTTTTAATAAGATTAAATACCATCGAACTTCCCTATAATGAATCTTTATGGGATATGAAAATTACTTCAATATATAGAATATTTAAAATACAAAAGACATATTTTCCCCACATTCGTTTAAAATAATCCGGTATTTTTGTTAGGATCGCATCCTTCCAAGGGGGCCTTCATCAATATCCTCAAAAAGACAGTTATTCTAAATTTTTGAAATAACTGTCTGTTTTTAATTTTCTATAAAGTCCTGGAATATAAAATGTTTAGCTGTATTTTGTTTTTTTATCCCTCTCTTCTGCTTTATTAGATACTAATATTTTTTTTATGAGAAACACATTTTGCTTCTACATTTTTGTTTATTAAATATGGGGGCTGCTTTCAATACTACTCTTAATTGGACTATTCTTTCCTTCTTCTTATTTTAATTTTTCAGAAATCACCTAATGAAAATTAACTTGCACATAGCATTGTAAGTATGGGCTACAGAGCTTTTTTAAAATAATTCCTTATATGGAGATAAATATGCATGTATGTATGTTTATGAGTCAAATTTTTATTTGCAAAATTTGTTTATTGTAAAGAAAAATTCAATTAAGAAAATTCATTATAAGGAGATCAAAATACAATTTATTTATAATGGAAAAGTTAGATTTTTAAAATCAATTTATAGTTAAATTTATGGAAGTAAATTTTTTAGTTTAATCCACATATAATTAGAAATTTAAATCAATAAAAATTATACATAATATGACATAAGATCTATAATAGTATAATTTCCCTACGTTCTGAAATGCGCTGCTTCAAAAAGCAAACTTGTTTCACTATGTCAACACAAACCTTATGATGCTACATATTAATTGTGTGATTATCATTTTTATATTTGCATTTAACCACATTTAAAATTATTGTTTAAACAGACAGTATTGCATTTATAATCATGTACTTTATCTTTATATTCTATTCTACCTGTAATTTAACAAAAATTTTTAATTCAAAATTTTTTTTATGTTTCGAATTTATTCTATGAGCTAAATTTTAGTTACATATGTATTTTATAAAGCTTTTTGAAATAGTTCTTTTTCTTAAATTTTTAGGAATGACTTTATACACTACCAGACTATTATTTGTATCTTCTTGTTACATTTTACCTTAGCTATCCTTTGGATAGCAATTAAGTATATTGTATGTCGTGATACGTCGTTTTGTTTCAGAGAATTACAAATTAAAATAACGTTAACACACATAACCAAATAAATAACAATAAAAATAATATTTTTCCCTCAAAAATAAATCGGTTATCGCATTTTTATCCTAAATATTTTATATTGCTTTTATATCTCAATTAATTTCCATTTTACAACGTTTTTTGCTTCTCATGTAAACTGTGATGTTATATTATTCTGCATTTAAGATGACGATATGTGCAGTTCTTTTAGTTTTTTTTAAAATAATATTTGCCTTTAAAAAAAAAAAAAAAAAAAAAAAAAAAAAAAAAAAATACAATCTACATTTTGGATCACCAGCCTAGAAATAATTTTACAAAAACAAAACACACACAGGCTTATAATTCTTAAATCTTTTTAGAAGGCCTTCCAGAAACCTTTAAAATAGATGCAAGAGGGCGAGGTGTTGGTCTCCAATGACATTGTTAATTAGTAATAAAGTTGGAATGCGGCTGGGAGATCTTATGTCTGCAAAAAGGGCTTCTATAATGGCTCTTTACTACTTTATTTTCCCGCTGGAAATGGTTGGGAAAACCGCATTTTTCCTTGTGAAGAATTCTAACGTGAATTATTTAAAATTTTTCATATCACATGTGAATTTTTTTTTTCTCACTCCTCATGAGTGAGGAAATTTAAAATATTTTTTTCCTCACCCTCATGAGGATGATTCAGCAGAAAAATTTTGAAATGTTCACGCTCGCTCATGACTGAATGAGCGAACGCTTCGGTACTCTGAAAAAACTCAAAAAACTAACAACGAAATATGTTATCTTTCCGGCACTCCTACAGCCAAAGGATTCTGTTCATTTCCTAGAGGGAAGCCAACTGACACTAAAGTAGTCCCATGATAGGTTCTTTGGTGGCAGAGACCGGTCCTAGTTCTAGCACTCTATATGAATGGGACCTATCACTTTTACATGAAGTTGTCATTGGAGGGGGTTAATTGACATTTTACAGCCACCATTTGATCAGTCACACCTCTATTCTTAATAAACGTGTTTGCTGTTAGTTCCTACAATACTAGTCCTTGGTATTCTTTAAATAAAAAGTTCTAGAATTGTTGTAAGAAAAAAATTTTATTTAGCATCAAAAAAATGTATCACACCACCGGTGAATATTGAACCTGTTACAAAAACGGTCCTAATAAATAAATAAAAAATCATTTATATAAAAAAATTATTAAAACAAAATTAAAAAACATACCTTTTTGTTCTTACTTAATATACCAATTAAGTGATTAGTTCTCCTCTCACATACCATTTATTATTTCCTTTTGTTCTTATTCTATTTTCACAAATCCGAGGACCGGTTCTGTTGGAACAATTGACACAAATTTCCCGCAGCTCTGATGAATTTTTGAAGCCATCGAGTGCAAACTCCTTTTCATGTTGAATTTCTGGAAGTTCTTATCGAGACAAACTATATTTGGCCCTTGCTAGTTTTAGCTGCTGTCATATTTTTTTTGGCTTTATGTATATTTCGGCTAAAACCTGATTTTTTTTAAGAGAACATGCAATTTTTCTCACGGCTTTATCTAGAAAACCAATTCGGAAACTCCATTTTAACATACACACGGACTGCCAGAGGTTGTTAAATCAACTTCGCTACTCATAAGGACCCAGAATAAAATATTTCCTGCTATTTATATTATATACTTCAGGGGTCTAAGATTAAAATTATAGAAATTACAAACGGAGTGACAAACTTTAATATACCCTTTCTACCTGTGGTAAAGGGTGGTATAAAAATTAAGCAATCACACAGTGAAAAAACAACTTACACGGTTGTGACAGGTGGGTGGTGAGGCGATAAAAGAAAATGGTTTAGTTGTATAACTGGCAATATTTAGTAAAAGATACGACAAAATCTTAGAATGTAACGAACCGACACTACAACAGCCACACTATTATTACTTTAACCGCAACAATTAGTGCGCTGTCAGTTTATTTTGAGTTTGTCAATGATGCGAGAGCTTGTGGATGTAAGTGGAAGCGGAAATGCTGCAGCCCCTCCATGCTAAAGGACATGAACAAACAAATGATAATAAATGGCTTTATTCACGAATGACTTGAATAGAATAACATACATAAATAGGAATGTAGTTAGTTTAAATATAAATGTATTGTAAGATGTTGAAGACTCCAATATGATAAAGATGGTATTCTCGATTGGAAGCTTTTTGTTCTCTTGTTTTTATCTGTTAAAATTTTTGTCTGCATTTGACAAGAGTTTGTGGTTTTAGTGGATAGTGGGATGGAAGAAAGAAGTAAATTCATTTAAAATGTTCAAATAAAAAGAAAACGAAAAAGTTTTTTTTTTTTAATTTACATTTTATTGCTTGGTGTCACATGTTTTTCTTTTTGTAGCTTTTTTTACTCGTACATTGAATCTTTAGCATCATGTCTACTCAAACTCTGAAGTATTCTTATGTGGGACAAGTATTATTAGATTCTTATTAGAGTATTTGCAAAATTGGCAATTTTACAAAATCAATACATTCAACATAAAATGAATTTTTTTCGGAAAATATTTGTCTGTATTTAAAAATTGTCGTTCGAAAAAAAGCAGTACATGTAATAAAATAAATACATATTCGAAGAATGTCTATTGCATATTTTAGCGTGTTTGGAATAAATTTTGTTTTTGTTTTATTTTCTAAATGTTTTTTTTTTGTTTTGTTTTTAATATAATTTAATTCTTAATACATATTTACTCATGTTGGCGGCCTCTGATTGTACAAACTAAAAGGGCCAACTAAATTACTAAAATGTTTTAAAACGGTAGGATAACTTTATAACCCTTGTACTTCTGGCTGTAGTGGATTTTGGAAATCGATTTATCGAACACTTTTTCAGGAATTTGGGAGAAATTTTTTCTTTTGTTTTTGTATTCGTAGTATGAAAGTTTAGGGTAAGGAATAGAGTAGCCAATCAATTAATCGTTGTTCGATTAATCGAGGATTTTTTCCACCGTTATTTGATCAAACAATTAAAATGGCTAATTTCGAATAACGAATAATTCGAACAATTTATGTCAATTAATCGATTAAAACACCGTTAGATCCGTCTTAATAACCTAAGTGTCCTTGTTTGAGAGATAAGAGTCGGATTTTTGGCGAGAAATAGTAATACGTTAAAAAACAAATCAACCACCCCTATAGAGAAGAGCTTTAAAATAAAGAAAAGTAAAAAGAGATTATTTAAATGTATATGTATAAGTTATCAGCCATGTTCTGGAAACCGAACACATACAAGTGAAATTGGAATCAAACAAATTTTAAAAACGATCTGGTTTCAAAAGTTTATAAAAAATCCCATTTATATAGTACATACCAAGGCGAATTCATGTATACGGTGGTGTCGATACTGCAACAAGTAACAACACCAAAAACTCATCAATGTATTTTTTTGTTGCTTTCGTTGATCGATATGTCAAAAACACAAGCAACTTTTGACACTTATCTCTCTCAGCAAGAAAAAAACGTAGCACAGCTGTGCTTTTAACGCCACCTGAAAAATGAATTCGCCTTGGTACATACATACTTTGAGTTCATATCTTTACAGGAACAATTAATTCTTTACAAAGGGGTTTCAAACTGGCTGTTACCTCTCATAAAGTGCCGTGACTAAAATGTCAAAAATTTCATTAATTAATAAAAAAATAATTGCAAATTATAAACTGAAATAAAATTATTTGATCCCGCCTGGTACTAAGCCTAATGCATGTATTAAACGTTGGCTTTCAGATAATTTTATAGTATGTTAAATGAAAGAAGTGTTTATTTTTTTTTATACATATGTGTGTATATAGTTTATTTTAATTTTGTTTTCCTTAATTATGTTTTCGCCTTTTTAAAGCATTGAAAAATTTTTCTTCTTTTTTAAAAGTTGTATGGCCAGATTTACCAATTAATGTTTAAAATTCGGTTTTCATGCCAAATAAAAATATAACTATATTAAAAACTATATTTAAATATGAATTGATTTTTAAAAAAGAATCCTTTGAAAATAATATTAGAAAACTCTAAATTTATTGAAATTTTTGCTTGATTTTCCTTTTTTGTTTCGGTTTTATTGTTTAATGTTTTTTTGTTTAACTACATACACTTTTATTTTATTGTTTTTTTTTCTGCTTATTAATATAATAAAAGTATCAATTAAAATAGAGATGTATGTTTTCCCCATTGGATAAAATTATTTGAATTATTCCAGTAATTCAAACAATTTCAAAAACTTGTTCGATTAATCGAGCAATTTTAAAATTCAAAAATCAATTAATTCCTTACTCGAACGTAACCAAACGTCAAATAATTAGATACCCTAGTTAAGAACAAGAAAATTGGCGACACAAACTGATTGTGTATGAATGTACAAGCAGGTTCCAAAGAGATTTAAAAAAAACCTCTTCAGCTAAACCTGACCTGCCTGGACCAGCGCTTGGAATCATGTCCATACAATGTTGACTTTCAGGTTGTCCAAAGCTGCTAATGGGTTTGCATAAACTAATTGTTTTACCTTATCGTGGAGAAAACGTTTGTTAAAATCTCATATGTCTTAATATGTATTCATTTAAAATATTTTACTATAGATATACAATCGCATAGAAACAGCTTATCCTCCAACAACAAACTTTCAGTATTTTATCAAGAATAAAAATAGGAAATTAAGCACAACAAATAAAATCTTTTCATAAATAATTTTATATTTCCAAAAACAATTTTGATAATAAATTTGAAAGTGCGCGTGCATAAAAAATTTAACTGGCAAATTGTTTTTATTTTGATTTCTTGCGACAACAATAAAAGCAATTTGTTTTGGTTTTTAATTTGTTTTTTCTTAACCCACTTACAACTATAATTAATGTTGGAAGAATTCCAACGAATTGTAGTGGGGATTGTAAGAAAAGATAAACACACTGTTTTATTGTTGGAATTTTCTTTAAGCTTTGATATCGTTGCAAATACGACTTTTGGAGTGTTTGTAATTCTCATTTCCTCTGTAGTCAAATTTACTGATATTTTTGGCTTTTCTAAAATTTTTTGAGAAAACGTTTCCTGATGATTTGGCCTAAGCAACCAGTGAAATGCGCACAGAAACAGCTTATCCTCCAACAATAAATTTTCAGTGTTTTATCAAAAATAAAAATAGAGAATTAAGCACAACAAATCAAATCTCTTAATAAATAGAAATTGTAAATCTAAATATAAACCAATAAAAGTCATTATAACTTTTAACACACAACTTCAAGTATATATATTTTTTCTTTTGTTATTAGTTGTTGTCAACTTTTTAATTTGTATATGGCAAGTGAAGTGTCAAATTGTCAATAACTTCTTGTGTCCTACGTAGTTGTTAAATAGCCAACCAACTCAAAACTATTGTTTAAGGAAAAAGAAACAAAACATATAAAATGTAAACAATTTAAAGTTGTTTTATCTAGTGACTTTTATCCTGTTTCCTTATTGGTTTATTCATTGTTCTTAAAAGTTTTTCCTTAGAGTTTGTAACATTAAATATTCTGTTTTAAGCCATTTTAAAAGAGTTAAGAAAAGAAATCTCAGATATTTCATAAATATTTTGTTCTTATAACTGAAAGCCATATCCTTCCTATACTAGCGAAGCGAATTGAATTGAAGTAAAAGCAAATTAAAAAAATTTCTAAAAAAATTTAAAAATAAAATATTAATCGGTTAAAAAATAGACAGAGCTATTATAACCATTAATAAAGTAGTTTGTCGTTTGTGCAAATAAAAAATTAATATATATAATAAATATTGATTAATTAAAAATTAAAAAATGAAAGAAGCAACAACGATGGCAGACTGCCATCATTGTAAAACGCCCTTCGTGGAGAGTCTGGTTTAATGTGTGAAGGAATTTGCAAAAAAAATATACCACAGTACAAAAAATGTCCGGGAATAGATCAAAACTCTCGTGGAATACTAGATTCAAGTAACTATATCCGATTTTTGTGTGATGACTGCCTGCAATATATTCGTAATGTGGATTTGGCACTTGGAGAAATACAAGATGGTGTTAACAAAAACAAAGAAAATCTGGCTGAATACAAAGGTGAATTTAAAACAAAACGAAAATGAAATTAAACATCTTCTCGAAGCAATTGAAAAACGATATGAAGAAAGAAATAACAAATTAGATGAGGCTCAAAAATCGGCTGACACAAATGTTAAAGAAATTAAAAAAATTATGCGGGGTTATAAACGAACGCAAAAATAAAAATAAGGAAATATGTTATATCATTGAAGAGAAGAATAAAAACATGTGTAATGAAATAAAAAACAAAAGAAACAAATGCAAAACAAGGCAGATATCATATTCAGATGCAATTAAAATTATACTGTGTTGCCAGACAAAAATAAACAAAACCCGCTGATTGTGAAACCGAAAGATATCAAAAAAAAAAAAAAAAACTAAAGAGGACTTAAATGATAAGGTGAATCCAACAAATTTAAACATAATTAATGTAGAGCAAAGCACAAATGGATCTGTGGTTATTCAGAGTGAAAGCAACGAGGAAAGAGAAAAAATAAAAGAGGCAATACAGAATAAATTGAGTGAAGCGTATGAAATTAAAGTACCAAATCAAGCTGAAATGACAATTAAAGTAACAGGCATGACATTCAAAATAACCGAAACTGAACTTATTGAAAAATTAAGAAAGCAAAATTGTATATTATATAATAGCGAGTTAGAGGTAATAAAAGTATATGAACATAAAATGAATAACCGAATAATATATAGCGCGAAAATAAAAAATAGACAATGATTCCTACATAAAAGTTATGAATGCCCAAAAAGTAAATATTGGATGGGAAACATGTAGAATTTTTGATGGCACAGATATATTACAATGTTTCAAATGTTATGGATGCAATCATAAATCAACAGAATGCAAAAATCAAGAAACACACTTTAAATGTCATATCAACCACAAATCGTTTGAATGCAAGTTATAAATAAATGCATTAATTGCGAAGGGTGATCAACAGATTGAACCTAGGACTAGATGTAATTCATAGTACAATATATAGAGAGTGCCCGGTGTATCAAAATAAGCTGAATGCAAAAAAAGAGAAGAATTGGCTTATCAGACTAACAATCACGGCAAATACATGGCATATATTAAAATATACAAGGACTAATTAATAACTATAACCAATTAGAAATAATCACAGAAATAAAAAACCTGAATTTGTTATACTATCAGAAACGTATTTAACGGAGAATGTAGAAGAACAACAAATAAAATTAAAAGAATACAATCAGCATACAACATTATCAAATTCAACAAGAACAGGAGGCGTTATAGTTTATTTCAAGGAGAAATGTAAAGTGAAAAAATTGCTGAAAAAGTGGTGGATTCTAAAATTTGGATAACAGCAAATATGGCAAAACATGAAAAAAACTACTGCTTTTTATAGATCACCGAGTAGTGCCGAGATGGAATTTATCGAATCCGTTGAAGAAATAATGGAAGTGATAAATGAATTAACTGTGCTTTAATAATAGTGGGCGACTTTAATATTCATTGGAATAAAGACGCAGTTTACAAAAATAAATTAGAATGTTTAATGAACGATAATGACCTTAAGCAAATAATAAACGAATTCACGCTAATAAAAATAAACTCAAAGACAATAGTAGACAATGTAATAACGAACAATCATAATATATCGGCAAATATTAATGTTGCGAACAAAATAGCGGACCATGAAGCAATCGACATAATAATTAGCAATACCAATAATTGTTATGAAAACATAAATAAAGAAATAGAAACATTTAAATACAACAACGATCAATATAACAAAGAAATAAGGGGCATTCAACAAATAAATGTTAATAATGATTTAAACAACGGCGTATACGTTTTCGATGAATATTTGGAGGAGGCAGTTAAAAAAGAAACATATAAAACCGTAGTTAAATTAAATAATAAAAACAAATGGTTTAATAACGAAATAAGATGTATAAAATGAGAAAAAAAATTAATAAATATCAAATAGCAGTGACTGAAAACACGAGAGAAGCGTGGACAAACTTTAAATCAATTAGAAATTATTATAAAGCTAAAATTTAAAACAAGAAATTAATAACAAAATAAATGACGCCAAAGACCAAAAGGAAATGTCGACGAAAATAAAAACCATTTTTCTAAAAACAAGCCCTAATGTGATCAGTGATATTTAACCAAATAGAATGTAAGGAGAATTTTGAAATGGCCAATAATTTCAACATTATTTCGTAAATAGTATTAAGGAAATAAGGGATAAAATAAATAATGTGCAATCAGTGTGGCCATGCATCCCCGCAGAAACGATGTATGTTGAAGCTTCCTTAGAACTATCTTCCGATCACACACCTACAATTGTAACATTAATGAACCCAAATAGAATTGTATCTACGTCTGGTTACTTAGCGACGTCAGCCACACAAATAAATTGGTTAAAATATAAAAAATATCTTAGTGCCCGTTGCACAGAAAATATTCCGCTTAGTGCACCGGAGAACGTGGATCTCGCTATTGTTAATTTTGACAGCTAGGTGTTCAACATTCCAGAATAACCCTCAAAAAAACCAAAAGTAATAACATATATTTTACAGATGTCGAGCGTCTTTTGACTGAAAAAAGGAGACTTCGAAGAGAGTGGCAAATGCACAAATCCCCCCAACTTAAGATTTTATTAAAAGAGTGCACAAAAAGACTACGAAAGTTACTGCATTCTCATAAAACGGCTTCCCTGGAAAAATATCTTAAGGAACTTGATGCAACTCCACAATCAGACAACTCATTATGGCGTGCAGCTAGAAGTCTCAATAGACCAGTTATATCTAAGCCAACATTAAGAAACTTGAATGGAAGTTGGGCAAGAGATGACATTGAAAAAGGAAATCTGTTTGTTCATCATCTGAAAAACGTATTTACCCTTAATACATCTCACGATATAGCAGTCGAGTTACCGCCTGTAAATGTTAGAGCAGCTATTCCCCTAAGATTCGAGTTTAGAGAAATCGAAAAGGTTATTTGTGATTTAAACACCAAGAAGGCTCCCGGTATTGATAAGATCAGTAATAAAATGCTTTTGGAGCTACCAAGTATAGCAAAAAAAAATTGGCTGTAGGAAAAATCGGCCAAAGAAAAATGGCCCAAAAAAAATGAAAAATCGCCCAAATGAAGAATCGCCCAACAGAACATGAAAAATGACCCGAAAAGTTATATATGAAATTTTGCCCAAAAGAAACGAAAAAGGGCAAAAAAAAAAATTAAAAATGACCCAAAAAGCAAAAACTAATTTTTTCCCGGTGGCATGTCATAACGTCCAGTGTCATAGTGTCCATGGACGTTATGTCACTCCAAAAAGTGTCATAGTGTCCATGGACACTGCGACACTTTTGAAAGTGTCATAACGTCCATGGACACTATGACACTTTGCAAATGGACATTATGACACTTTCGAAAGTGTCATTAGGTCCATAATTACTAAAGAAGTTAAATACAAAAAAATGATCTGCATACACGCAGAGAAAAACATGTTTCATTATGGTCCCAACCAACAAAACTATTTTTAAAGAAACTAATTTAACCATAATATGGTTGTCGGTGACAATGGTTTGGTTAAATGAAACATAATATGGTAAAAAAAATTTTAAAAATGGTTTTGCTGCTTTTTCTCTAAGTGTATATATTAAATATATAACGAAAACACTGTTGGGCGCAAGGATTTTCTCCTTTATGGTAAAGCAAATACCGGCTTCGCTAACTAAAGCTTCTCTGCACAGCCGGCCTTCGGCCGGTCGCAAGGATTTTCTCCTCTATGGTATAACAAACACCGGCTTCGCTAACTAAAGCTTCTCTGCATAGTCGGCTTTCGTTTGGAAACAAGGCAGATTTTAGAAGCTTTACTTAGCGAAGCCGGTGTTTGTTATACCATAGAGGAGAAAATCCTTGCGCCCGGCCAAAGGCCGGCTGTGCAGAGAAGCTTTAGTTAGCGAAGCCGGTATTTGTTTTACCATAGAGAAGAAAAATCACCCAACAATAACGAAAAATAGCCCAAAAATTTTAGGTCACTTTTCATATGAATTTAGGCCCAATTTTACATGGAATTTTTTTGGGCGATTTTTCATTTTTTTTTTGGGCCATTTTTCTTTGGGCGATTTTTCCTACAGCCAAAAAAATTATTCTTATTATTTTTAATGCTATTTTACGCCTCCAATACTACCCTCAAGAATGGAAGGTCTCCTTAGTCTACATTCACACGTTTCATCTTTTAATGCTCAACTCTTGTGTTTTAAGGAGAGGGAAGCAAGAAGAAAAGGGGTTAGTATGGAGATGCCTGTACTTGGGCAGTACGCGATTAAAAGTGTTGTTGTTTTGAAGCAAAAAAAGTTGAAACCGGTTGCTGCGTGTGAACGTAATGGCATCTTCAAAAGGGAATTTAAAAAAAGTTGAGCATCAAAAGATGAAACGTATAAATTGAGACTTAGTAACCATGATACCAAAGCCAGGAAAGGATCACACAAAAGTTGAGTCATACAGGCCTATTAGCTTATTATCTAATATTTCAAAGCTATTTGAGAAACTACTAGTGTCAAAATTAACGCATATTTTAAATGAAAATAGATGTATTCCAAACCATCAATTCGGTTTTAGAAGAAAGCACAGCACAATTGAACAAACTCATCGAGTAGTAAATGTCATACGAAAATCCTTTGAAGAAAAAAAATATTGCTCAGCACTTTTCATCGATGTGTCTCAAGCTTTTGATAAAGTCTGGCATGAAGGTTTACTACTGAAATTGCAGCAAAACTTACCAGCAAACATACACAAGCTGTTAGAAAGCTACTTAGTCGGTCGTCAATTTATTATTAAATAAGGCGAATTTATAAGTTCTCCACAGCCAATTAACGCTGGAGTCCCACAAGGCAGCATCCTGGGCCCTCTATTATACTAAATTTATACTTCGGACTTGCCAACAAACAGCTACACCCATACCTCAACATTTGCGGACGATACAGCTTTTCTAAGCGTACACGCAAACTGGCAAGAAGCATCTCGTTACTTACAGGATCATATATTTGAACTGGAAAGGTGGTTAAAAAAATGGAGGATAAAGATCAATGAGCAAAAATGCGCACATATAACATTCACATTGCGTCGGGAAACATGCCCTCCTATTAAAATAAATAATCAAATAATACCCCAACACTCGCATGTAAAATACCTCGCTATACATCTACATCGGCGTTTAACGTGGAAATGACATTTAGAAGCTAAATTAACTCAAATGAAACTAAAAGCAATTCAAATTAATTGGCTTATTGGAAGAAATTCTGTTCTTAGTCTCGATTGCAAACTTCTACTTTACAACTCTATCTTAAAGCCAATTTGGTGCTACGGTATTCAGTTATGGGGCACTGCCTCGGCTTCTAACATCAAAAAAATTCAAAGGCGCCAAAATAAACTTCTTCGAATAATCACAGTCGCCCCCTGGTACGTCAAAAACTCAAATATCCACAAGGATCTCAATGTGCCATTAGTAAAAACTATGATAACGAAATATGCAGTAAAATATTTAAAAAGGCTGAAGTTGCACCCAAATCCATTTCCTCGAAATATTTTAAATTATGGCGGCCACACTCGCTTAAGAAGAAGAGACACTGCAGCACTCACCCAATCAGATGAGCGATAAACACCTACATATGTGAACAGAAACCGTGATGACAAAATCTTTTTTGTCTGGCACTGGCAGGACATAAAGCAAATATTAGGATAAGATTTGATTAATTATTGTTAGTTCATATTTAATATATGAAGATTCAATAAAAACAAAAATAAAAAAAAACAAAAAATATAAAAATGCGAAATAAATTTTCATGTCGACATTGTGGGCCTGGCAGTTAAAATACAGTTTACAAACCCCTGCCGGAGATCGAACTAGTACTTAACTAGTACTAAACTAGTACAAAGTTCACTAGTACTAGTTCTCGACTGTGTACTTTTCTATACTATCTTAATGCTCAAATTTGCATTGGGTGTGCTTGAAAAATCACTAGTTCTATTGGTTCTAGTCATGTACCAGTACACTTGCACCTAATTGGATATTCTCAATTATATTTTTTTTAAATTGAACGCATCTTTTCCTGATTTGAAGAGAGGTAGGTTAGTGGGCCTCAAAATATGAGGCATATTAAAAGATATATTTTTATAAACGATTTCAATTTCACGTGATTTCTATTTCCATAACATGGCCGTAAATAATTTATAAATGGGTTAATTCCAAAAGTAGTGTACATGAGCATTTTTTTTTTTTTTTTTTTAAGGTTGAGGAATTCATTCTCTGAAATTGTTTACTTGCATTAAGATTTGTGCAGATTGCGAAATTACTTTTAGTTTCTTTAAAAAAAATTTGTTTTGCTTTTTTATTGCATTTTGGTGAAATATTTTCCGGAATGTCACTTTTTACAAAAATTTACAAAACTAAGAAATTAATGCAAAAATGTTAGAACAAAGCCTACTATCGCATTCGTTCACTTATTATTTACCAGCTTTGGATGTTTTTCTTAAAAAAAACGGGTTAGTAATAGCAAAAAGTTATTTTTCGAAGAGATTCCAATTATTTTTTTTTCCTTTTATAATTCAAGAATTAAAAAAAAGTAATTTTTTTACAAAAATTTGTTTTTGTGCAGCTTACATTTAAAGTAACAAATTTGCTTCAAACAATTTGGAAGAAATTGTTGTATTTTGCTGGAAACTTGAAAAAATAAAAAGTGACAGTAAATTTTTTGTGACAGTAAAGAAATTCCAATTTAAATTTCAAGTGTAACGAAAACTTAAACATTTATTCATTATTTTGTTTTTGGTTACTGTTTGTTTTTTCTTTTTTATAAAAACGAAACAAAAAATAAAAGTAATCCAATTATATTAACAAAAAATTCATGAACAAATCTATTCATCGGAATCTGTGAATATTTCATAAAAAATTGATTCCCGATTGGTTTTTTTTCTATTTGTTTTTTTTAAGAACTACAGTATTGAAATCAATCAGAATTTTCGAGAAATAAGCTTTTAAAATAAAAAAAACCTTTTTACTTAAAAGTGACAGTAAAGAAATTTGTGATATTTTTTTTGTTTTTTTTTCTTCTAAAAAGTTATTTCACGGAAAATAAAAACAAGAAAAAGTGATCAAAACTTCGTAATATATTAATATACATTTTTATTTATTTTATTTTTTACGATTTTTTATTAAATAACTGTGTGACAGTACGGAAATTTTTAGCTGTACTTACCATCGTGCGATTATAAATTCACTTGAAAACACCAAATAATTGATTTTATTATTTTATTTTTTATCTTAATCAATTTATCACTTCTTGCACTTTTTAATAGCGATGCACATAAAGCAAACGAAACAGCTCAAGTAATGATTATGACTTAATTAAAAAAAATGTGACATTACGGAAAAAACGCAGAGACAAAGTAAAATTAGAACGTCAAAATGACATTGATAACATTTTTCAGGTAAAACCAGGAAAAAGCAATAAAAATAAATACAATCATTGAAAAACAGTTGAATTTTTTATTATTGTTCTATTGTTTTCAACTCTTTTTCCATGTTGCTTAATGAATAACATGTGTGGAGACAGGTATATTTGTATGTAATAGGCATGATATACAGTTAAAGCACCATTTGCACAATTTAGCAGAAAGTTTTACAATAATAACAACTACTTTTGTTTGTTGCTAATTATTTTAGAGCTTACTTGCCGTTTTTGTTTTTTTATTTTCTTTTACATGAAAAAAATAAAAAGCTTGAGACGAAAAAAAAGCATTGTGTTTGGAATTAACCCAAATAAATTATTTAAAATCAAATTTAAAAATAAGTATCAATATACGAATTTTTGTTTTTAAAAAAATGTTGCACAAAAATGCTATCAGTTTACAAGTGGTGCTCTTGTACTAATAAGCACTAGTATTTTTATATAAAAAACTCTAACACCGTTAGCACTAGTGCTTCTTGTTCTAGTAATTGTACAAGTCACTTTTTTACAATTAACGCCTATTTTCCTGAAGGGACAAGATAAACAAGTTATACTAATTTTTATAATATGTTTTATATATGTATATAAGAAAATATTCACAAAATGTGCATTTCGCCAAAACAATCGCTAAACATAAATTTCCATCGCGAAAAGTATTAAAAAATCTGCACATTTGAGAGTGCTGTCACTTACAGTTAAAAAGGGGAAAACAATTTAATTTCTTCTTTTTTGTTATTTATAAATGTGAAGTACAAATTTTTTTTTATTGTAAAGGACTTATTCAAAAAAATTCAATTTATTAACTTTCAATAACAGAATTTTGTATAGAAATTTGACGTGTTTAACTGAAATAAAAATATTTTTTATGAAAAAGGTCTCAAACAAATTAAAACTATTAATTTAAGTTTCTCGTAATTTTTTTTTTATATGTACAAGAATTACATTTCTTCTTTTTTCTTAATTTGTAATTAATATTGTCCTATTAAGTGCAACCTTTGTTTTACGATGCAACTTGAATAAATTTTAATGTTTTTCACAATTAACAAAAGGCATTAATTTCAAATTTTGTTATATTTTTTCACATTTGGTAACTTTTTCAAAAATTTTTGTTGTAAAAGTGCTATTAGATGTGGTAGCACTGCGCACTAGTTCAACAATGGTGTATTCACTCGAACTTTTTATATGTTCACTTTTTGGACCACTGTAAAAATATCGTGCTATTGTGTCCACTTTTTGTTAATAAAACTGTTGGTTTAAAAATTAATTTTTATATGCCTTTAATGTAAAATAAAAAATTGTTTTGCTTTGAACATTTTTAAATTTTGTGTTAATACAGTATTGTTGAACAAGTGCAATAATAAAATCATGGGTGAATCGAGTGTAGCCAAACATAATAAACGAAAGGTGGCTTTTAAGAGTGAAATCGAAATATTGAATATTACAACGCAACTTTATCAACAAGGTCTACCGTCTTTTTGACATCATTCTGAAAGTGAATTTGTCACTAATGTAATACACATAGTTCTTGTACTACTGCACATTTATCCCTCTGTCGTTCTCCCACAACCAGCAGCATCATTGTCATTATCATCTTCATCAACCTAATCATTGTCACCATCATGAAGGGTTTTACAAAAACAATTACAAGAAAGGTGATTAACTTTTTTCACATATGAATAGAAATAGGAGACCTGAGAACTCAGAATAGGAAATACAATTTTTTTTTTGTTTTTTTTAAGCCATTTCTTAATGTAAAGATTCTTAAAATTCAAAATAAATGTTGCAAAAAAAAAACTTTTATAAAGTGACTAAAGTGCCCTCAGCATTAGTGAGTGTTATATGGCAGTAGATATGAATATAATTTTATTCTTTGCACTTTTTTAATCTTTAATTTTTGTGCTTGTTTCACAGTTTAACTCATCTTATCCTACATTGAAATGAAAGACTCTTTTGTCCTTTGGTCATAGTTTGTTTTTTTAAATCATGTAAGTAGGTATGATGTAGTTACTGAACGATAGAATGTTGGGTTTGAACTTTAAGAACAGAAAAAGTTCAACATAGATAGAGGTTACACATATCCTGAAGTAATCTGCAGGAGAATAAACAAAAATGTAAAAACTTTGTCATCAAACAATTGTAAAAAGTCATACAAAAAGTACAAGAAATATCAGCATGCAACATCAATAATGCAGAAGTTTGCTAAAAAAATTTGTTCTGCAAGATCTAATTAATTTCAGGTGAAATACGTGTGTATAATATCTTAATTATATATTTATTTGAAATATATATTTTAGTATGTCCATTTTAGATAATTTGCATACGCTGTTTTAATGAGCCCAATAATTACACTGGTCGGCAACAAAAAAAAACAAAATAAAAATTATCGTAAACAAGAACTTTGTTTTCCGATTTAAATGGACTTATGCGTTCTGAATTCAAAAATCTGTTCACAGATTGATTCAATCGCCTCTAGTTTTTTTTTTATTGGCTTGACTCATATTTCTCTTGAAATAAGGCGGTTAACCTTATAAATATATAAAGAAAATATAAAAAAACTATTGTAAGATGACTTAAACGGAATTTTATTCTAAATCATTTGTTGGTAATTTTATGAAAACCGTTTTGAATTTATCGCCTTTGAATTTATATTACCTATTTTTTTTAACGTTTTTTACCGAACAGTGCAATTATTGAAGCAACATTGTCTAATTTCATTTTAGTTTATACACTCATAGGAAAAACATGTTTAAATATGGTCACCTCCAAAAAAAAAAAAACTATTTTTAAAGAAAATTTTGAACATATTATGTTTAATTTAACCATATTATTGTCACCGACAACCATGTTATTGTTAAATTAGACAACCATAATATGTTTGTGCCTTCTTGATGGAGGCGATGACTATAATTTGGTTAAATTAACAATAATATGTTAATAATTTTATTTAAAAATAGTTTTGTTGGAGGTGACCATATTTAAACATGTTTTTCTCTGGGTGTAGCATTATCAAAGTAACATACTTTGCAAGTTTTGTGTTCACCTGGAAATTAGTTTTAAAAAAATTTTCTATTTATAAGAACTACTTGCAGACTTTTTTATAAATTTATAAGAAGCTTAGGTAGAAGTTATTTTGTAAAAAGAAAATAATTTGTTTCCACAAAAGCTGTTTTATCTGTAACACTTATAGAGTCTAAAGTTCGCCCTTCAGTCCTCTCGGGGGATGGAACTTAAAGTTGGCGGACTTGTATATGAATCAGTAGGCCCTTAGGAGATAACTTGATGACGGTCATCTTAAAAGGTTAGGGCGTATCGTTTTGTGTGGAATTTGTGTAATTCATTTCCAAAGTTTTAGGAGGTTTTTTATTTACAAATAGTTCATATTACTCTGTCAGTTTATCAACGTTGAAAAAATTAAGTAATGAAATTTGATGTGCAGAAAAATGATAAATCATCTCCGAGTAATTTAAAGAACTGTACGAACTGTATTCGTTTGCCAAGGCAGGATATTGTTTTCCAAATTATTCAAAAATGTTAGACTTGTTGTCAATGATGCACACTGAAGAAGGACAAGTATATTTTTTTATATATTCCACCCCCGTTACGAGACACCTAAGAAACTCGTAGAGATTTCAACTACAGTTTTGCAATCTGTTTCCCTATAATGCCTTAAAATCCCTATTCAGGACTGTCCTGACTATCCATTGTTCACATTCTTTGATGTAGGGAAAACGAATGGCACAACATCCAAATAAAAATCAACAATAAGAACCAAGATGGCGTTTGTTTATATGGCAATAATGCATCGTTTTGCGAACAAATGATTAATATTGGGCATATGACCCAGATTTAAATATAAGGTACTTTATAAGAGGAAGATCGGCGAAAAAATTTTACTTTAGCACTTTGGTACTTTTTCTCTTTTTGATAAATTTGGTATTCATAATGCATATGGTCAGGATAAAAAAATAGGGTTCTTTGAAAAGGGTATAATTGGTAGTTTTCAAGGGATAAAAATGGGATTACATATGCCTACATTAGCATTAGGGAGATCGAACGGTTATTATTCGACCGGGTTTAACCGGTTATTTTAGCTTTGCCCAAGTCGGTTATTTTAAAATGTCCATTATTCGAATATCGAATAAACCGGTTATTTTGGTATAATAAACCGGTTATTTGAATAATATGTAATTTATATACATTTTCCTTACTCTTGTTGTAAATGTACCCATAATTTAAGTATTTTTCTAATTGAATATGGGGCAAACTTAAACTTTTTATGAAGAAAGTCAAAACAAAATGTAACAAAAGAAAAAACATGTAAATAATCGCTTATAAAAGCGTGTGTTCTTGTAAAAAAAAACAATTCAAAATACTACACAAAAGTGTTCAGTTAAAAAGTAAATAGTAATTTGTGCGAGAGTATTCTAAATATTAAAAATATTTTTATATCAAAAGATTATATATTATTATCTTTGGAGATATTTCGGGATTAAAAAGATAAAGTTAGGTGTCTGAAGTGATTAGTTGCAAAGGTTCTTTCCCGTCACGACTTATTATCACCTCTAATTAGTCCGCATGCTTGACATTTATGTACTTAACTCCGTTCGAAGTAGTTCTAAAAAGACGACAAATAATTCATTGCTAAAATACGCGGCCAAAAATGAATCATTTTGTGAAATATTAGCCAGCTGTGTTACCGAGAACGAAATGCCCGTTAAAGACTAACAACTCTTAAGTAGTTCTAGCATATCATCATGCTTAAAACTACAACATTCCGGCGGAATCAACGATATGGAAAAATTCATCAGTTTTATTTATTACAACACCAAGAACTAAAAAATAAGACTGAAGAAACGATGTCATGAAGGTTTTAAATTTTGGTCGACGGATTGACAAATATTTCATACAAAAAGAATGTTCATATTTCTATTAGTTTCTATAATGCTGAAACAAAATAATTTGAAATATTTAATCCCGGCTAGGATGTTTTATTGGCAACTTTTCAAAATGTGGTTGAAGTCTACTGATTCGTATTACTGGTTCTGATTCTAAATTAAATTATACAAATATCTTCTTAAAAATAAAGTTTAGTAAATAAATAGAATTTTTTAAAAATAAAGCTAAAGTTTGATCAATTTACTGGTTACACTTTTCTTGGATTATATCATCAAATATTTGTTAGGTCTGAACATACCTTAAGTCATATCCATGTATTTTTTTCCTACTTTAACTTTTTAATTGTTTTGTTTTTATTAAATTTAACGGCTTATTACAAAAACTTATTTCATTTTTGTGATTTTTTGTATTCAAATTAAAACCGGTTAACCGGTTATTTTAAAAATGACTAACCGAAAACCTGGACTTTCTTTTAAATAGCTACTATTCGGAATATACGAAAACCGGTTTTTAAAAAAAGTCGAATAATCGATCTCCCTAATTAGCATACAGTGTACTTTCTGGAAGCTTAAAATGAGGAAAAGCTGGTACTCTTGGTACTGTTTAACCTTTTCTTTTTTCGAAAAATTTGCTATAGAGGTAGCATATGGCTCACATTTAATTACAAGGTACTTTTCATGATGTTAAAACGGAAAAAGTTGTTAGTTGTGGTACTTTTTCTCTTTTTGATAAAAACACACGCAGAGAGAAAACGTGATTGAAGTATGGTTAAAAAACATATTATGGTCCTAGCAATGGCAACAAACAAACTTTTGTTGTTTTTAACAATACTCTTTTCACGATTAAAAATATTTTATTTCTTTTTAGCAATAAAGTATTTACGTCTCTTGAAACTTAAAATATGGCTGAACTTAACAATATAACGTTTTAATAAAATTAAGCTACAACCATCCAGTTAAACATATTATGCGTACGTTTACCATATAAGTATCACCGGCAACAATATTATGTGTTAACAAAAATTATTTTCGGGAATGAAATATTTTATTAATTAATTCATTTATTAATGATGTGCTAATAATCCCAATTTTTTAATGAAAACACTGAAATTTATTGTTGTGGGAAAGCTAGTTTCTATGCGTATTTCGCTGGTTGCTTAGGCCAGCTCGTCAGGAAACTTTTTCCAAATACTTTAGAAAAGCTAAAAATATTCTACAAGTAAGACCATAAAGTGAATAAGAATTTTAAAACACTCAAGTCTTACATGTAACAATATCAAAGCTTCAACAAAGATACAACAATAAATCGTCAATTTTTCTTTCTTACATTCCCCTACAATTGGCTGGTTTTTTTCCAACACGAATTGTAGTTGTAAGAGGATAGAAAGAAAATATAAAATAAATATAAATAAATTTATATATTCAAAAGCCAAAGGCATAATATAGTTCTGTAAGCATGTTATGGTTAATAATAATAATATGTTTGAAATATAAATGTAAACATTGTATGTCTTATTTAAAATTTAAAATAATAAGTTTCTAAGCAACAAAATTTTGGTTGTTTTGCTCTCTACAATAGTTACATACATACTTGCTTGGTTTGATTAAAATTCTTAATCATTTTATTTTAAGTATTGATTAAATACATGAATTTACGTAGTTGTAGTGTAAAAAAAACAAAACAAAAAAAAAAAAAAAAAGAATGCTAATGAAGGTCGTCACAGGCTGGAAAATTAATTAAAGGCTTAAAAAAGTGGAACTTATAACAGTGGAACATAACACGTAACAGGAATAAAAAAACGAAATAAAATTATAGCTGCACGCAGAGAAAAAATATGTTTAAAAATGGTCACCTCCAACAAAACTATTTTTAAAGAAAAATTTTCAACATATGTTTAATTTAACAATATTATTGTCACCGACAACCATATTATTGTTAAATTGGCCCTCCATCAAAAAGCCACAACCATGTTATGGTTGTCTCTAAACATGTTTTGGTTAAATATGTCAATAATTTGTTTTTAAATTAACAATAGTATTTTCTTCTTTTCCAAGAGCAACATGCTATTGTTGAAAACCAACCATGCTGTTATAAGTGTTAAACATATTTTAGTTATTATTAACCAAAATATGTTCAGAGGCAACCATAATATGGTTGGGCTTCTTGATGTAGGACAAATTTAACCATAATATTTTTGTCGGTGAAAAAAAAAAAAAAAGAATGCTAATGAAGGTCGTCACAGGCTGGAAAATTAATTAAAGGCTTAAAAAAGTGGAACTTATAACAGTGGAACATAACACGTAACAGGAATAAAAAAACGAAATAAAATTATAGCTGCACGCAGAGAAAAAATATGTTTAAAAATGGTCACCTCCAACAAAACTATTTTTAAAGAAAAATTTTCAACATATGTTTAATTTAACAATATTATTGTCACCGACAACCATATTATTGTTAAATTGGCCCTCCATCAAAAAGCCACAACCATGTTATGGTTGTCTCTAAACATGTTTTGGTTAAATATGACAATAATTTGTTTTTAAATTAACAATAGTATTTTCTTCTTTTCCAAGAGCAACATGCTATTGTTGAAAATCAACCATGCTGTTATAAGTGTTAAACATATTTTAGTTATTATTAACCAAAATATGTTCAGAGGCAACCATAATATGGTTGGGCTTCTTGATGTAGGACAAATTTAACCATAATATTTTTGTCGGTGAAATAAGTATGATTAAATTAAACATTATATGCTTAAAATTTTTCTTTTAAAATAGTTTTGTTGGAGGTGACCATTTTTAAACATATTTTTTCTGGGTGAGGAAACTAAATAAGCGAATTGAAAAAATGTCTGAAATAATTAACCATAATATAATATCGACCATATTTTTATTAATTCTGACCATAATAAGGTTCCTTTTCTCAAATTATGAACAATTTTGACCAAATCACGTTTAATTTTGCACATAATATGGTGAATTTTGACCATTATTATGGTAATATTGACCAAAATATGTTTAATTTTTAGCACATTCAGCCTTATTCCGGTTGTCGTTGTCGTATACGACTGTGTCGTTTTTTGTAAAGCCTATAGTACACGGCATGTAAAAATACACATGCGCATGTAGTTCTGACGTAATTTTGACGTCAATGCAAAGCCACAATAGACATTGCGTGTTGTGTGATGACGTCAAAATGACGTCAGAACCACATGCGCATGTGTCTTTTTACATGCCGTGTACTATAGACTTAATACATTAAAGTAAAACACAACCTGTGTTCTTTAATCTACTACAAAAAACGACACAGTCGTATACGATAACGACAACTGGAATAAGGCTGACTATGATTAGTTTTGACCATATTATGGTTGAATTCGGGCAAATTATTGTTAATTATAATCAAATTATGGTCATATGTAACCATAATATGGCTACCTGCAAACATAGACATTGTTAAAATCCACTTCCAGCCATACTTTTTTTCTACGTGCAGTTTGATTTACAAGAATTTTGAGCGCTCGTCAAGAATCAAGAAAAAAAATGTTTTGTCCAGATATTTTAAGCTAACCAAAAAACAAGTTTTTTTTTTTAAATTTGCTTACAGTTTTCTTTAGACAAAGCTGTGTAAAAAGCAAATAAATATTTCATCGGTTTGTATTATTGTATTTGTATAAAAATCTATCAACACTAATAAGATCGATCGACCGGTTTTAACCATTTATTTTAGTTTTTCCCAAGTCGGTTATTTTAAAATGTCCATTTTTCGAATATCGAATAAACCGATTATTTTGGAATAATAAACCGGTAATTTCAATAATGTGTAAATTATATACGTAGTTCTAGCATATCTTAATGCTTAAAACTACAACATTCCGGCGGAATCAACGATATATTAGTTTAATTTATTAAAACACCGAAAACAGAAAAACAAAATTAAAGAAATCAAACAATGTCATGGAAGGTTTCAAATTGTGGTCGACGAATTGACAAATATTTCATACAAAAAGCGTGTTCATATTACTATTTATTTCTATAATGCTAAAACAAAATAAATTGAAATATAAAGGGTGGTTAAATTTTAAGGGCCGATGTTGATTTTGAATAAAACACAAATTATTAAGGAAGTTATTGTCTTTTCTTTTTAGTATAATAATATTGGTATGGTTCAATTATGTATGGAACAAAATATCAGCCAAATTGCCGCAGCGACTTCGGCGGCACACCTCCATCCGATGGTCCAAATTTTCGATGACACTGAGGCATAATTGAGGTTCTATGCGGTTAATGTGCCGAATTATCTCATCCTTTAGCTCTCGAATTGTTGCTGGCTTATCGACGTACACCTTTTCTTTCAAATAACCCCAAAGAAAGAAGTCCAACGGTGTCAAATCACATGATCTTGGCGGCCAATTAACATCGCCACGACGTGAGACAACACGGTCATTGAATTTGTCGCGCAAAAGAGCGATTGTTTCGTTAGCTGTGTTGCAAGTCGCACCGTCCTGTTGAAACCACATATCGTCCACATCCATATCTTCCGATTTGGGCCATAAAAAGATCGTTATCATCTCACGATAGCGAACACCATTCATAGCAACTGCCTGACCGTCCTCATTTTTGAAAAAATACGGCCCGATGATGCCGCCAGCCCATAAACCGCACCAAACAGTCACTCTTTGTGGGTGCATTGGTTTTTCGACAATCACTCTTGGATTATCATTCGCCCAAATGCGGCAATTATGCTTATTGACAAACCCACTGAGGTAAAAATGTGCCTCATCACTGAAAATGATTTTCTTCGAAAATTTATCATTCACGGTTGCCATTTCTTGCCACCATTCTGACCATTGACGACGCTTGGAATGGTCAAGAGGCTTTAGTTCTTGAGTCAATTGTACCTTGTAAGCGTGTAAATACAAGTCTTTATGCATAAGTTCATCAACGACGAGCGTGAGAGGTGCAATTCTTGGGCACAGCGACGAGTTGAGATAGACGGCTCTTCAGCCACACTATCGCGAACATATTTTCTGCAGTACGAGCTGTACGGGCACGTACTGGTGTTTTCACATCTCCTAAAGACCCAGTTTGCTCCAATTTTTGCACGATTTTTTCGGTTGTACGCACATTTGGACAATTAAATTGACCGAAAAAATCACGAAGTCCACGAAATCCATTTTCATAATAAGCCTGAATAACTTTAACGCGTTGCTCGATTGTGTATCTTTCCATTGTTCAAATTGAGTTTGTCTGAAATTGAGAAATGTAAAATGAAATGCAGAAAAAAACTTGACGCTTAGGTGTGGTTAACACTCAACATCGGCCCTTAAAATGTAACCACCCTTTATAATACTGGCTAAGTGGTTTTGCCTGAAACTTTTTAAAATTATGGTTGAAGTCTACTGATTCATATAGACAATCTTTACCACTAACAAATTAAAACTCATTTCAAATAAATTTGGGAGAATATCTCAAATAATAAATTTATTAAATTCCTATAATTTTTTATTTGCTTTTGCAAAACGTTTGTTTAGACCAAACATCATTTAACAGTTTCTAAATTACATTAAACAGTTATCTACTTAACTAAGTTTTACTAAACTTTATTTGTAATTGTAAATAGAAATTTTAAAAAATATAGCTAATATTTGTTAGGTCTGAATGCTCCTTAAGTCATATCTATGAATTTTGTTGGTTCCTTTCTTTTGTTTTTTTTTTATTCAAATTAACGTTTTATTACAAAAACTTATATAATATTTGTGTTTTTATGTATTCGAACTCAAACCGGTAAACCGGTTATTTTAAAAATGTGTAACCGAAAACCGGTTTTCTAAAAATAACTATTCGTAATATTCGAAAACCGGTTTTAAGAAAAGTTGAATAATCGAACTCCTTAATTAACACTACGTTTCCTATATTTAACACTCAATAATGCTGCTTTGAAACAGAAACCCGTATCAACACTTATATATTTTCCTCTATACTCAACACCAATAACACTACGTGACAGTTTTTTGACCAAATGAATCCGACACCTAATCTTTATGTAAAATTGTCCGCTGAATCCGAATATGAAGTCAGAATTGTCAAAAGTAGAACCGTTTTCGGTATATATTCCGAAAAACCGTTATATATGTTTTTAAAAAGATGATTTTTTTTTTTTTTTTGTTGGGACCAGCACTCAGGGGATGACCCCTACTAATGCAATGCATTGTGTTGGAACTAGGAAAATAGGTTATGGGAAGGAGGAAAGAGGGAGTAGTGTTTGTGAACATTCGACTTGAACTTTTTCATGTTGTAAGTGAGAGGGAAGACTTCAGCAGGAAGGTTATTCCACATACGAACTGTCCGGCCAAAAAACGAATTTTCCCTGTAATGCGTTGTACGATTCACCGGCCAATCGACCACAAAAGGATGTGCTCTTGAGGAAAAACGTGTATTACGAACAAAGCTATGGGTCTCGGGAACCAAATCCCTAATTTCATCAGAACACATCCCGTTGTAGTACCGATAAAATAGGCAAGTACAACCCACATTGCGACGGTGCTCAAGGGAGTCAATAGAATTAGATACCCTACTGTCGCCAATGAGAACCTTCGCCCTCTCCTGCACGCGGTCGAGAAGCTCCAAAATAGACTTTGAAGCACCGGCCCACACATGAGAGTTGTATTCCATTCTCGGTCGGATATAGGTGGTATAAATAGTAAGGAGATCAGATGGAGTGAAGTATATCTTACACCGTTTCAAAAAACCGAGGCACTTGAATGCTTCTTTCGACACCTTGAATATATGTTCTGTCCATCGGACATCACATTGTATCCTCATGCCCAGAACATCAAGAGATTCTGTTTCCTTAATATTTATACCACCCATACATACAGATGAGGCACCTTGATCCGTCGCGCGTTTATGCGTTAGTACGCAACATTGGGTCTTTCGGGCATTAAATTCGACCCTATTCGCACGACCCCATTCTGAGATTATGTCTAGGTCACGGCCAAGCGTATCATTCATGTTCTGTCTCATAGCACAAACATCGGACACGCCTGGTCTGTAACCAAATGAATACGAATGGCAAAGGTTGCTGTCATCTGCAAAAGAATAGATAGGGTTGGAAGTTTGACATAAGAGGTCATTTAGAAAAATAAGAAATAGAGTAGGAGAAAGAACGGAGCCTTGCGGTACCCCTGAATGAATCTTGAACTCGTTTGATGAAACCCCATCTATAACAACCCGTATAGTGCGATCTCTGAGAAAGCTCGATATAAATCGAGAGAAATTATCACCGACACCAAATGCAACAAGTTTAGACAAGAGTGCACCATGCCAGACTCTGTCAAACGCCTTGGAAATATCTAAAGCAATTACCTTACTTTCGCCAAAATGGTGAATGGAACGACACCATTTTTCTGATAACAGGGCCAGTAGGTCTCCAGTAGAACGACCTCTACGAAAGCCATACTGGCGGTCGCTTAGTAGGTAATTTGACTCTAAAAATTTTACAAGATGGTGATTTACCATACTCTCCATAACTTTGGAAAGTGCCGAACAAATTGCAATTGGGCGGTAATTTTCAGGGTTATTAGCCACTCCTTTTTTAGGAATTGGCGTTACATTAGCAACTTTCCAGCAGAACAGAGGAAATTTACCAGCATGGTATAGAGTGCTGAAAAGATTTGCTAAGGGACGAGCTAGCGTCGAAGAGCACTGCTTCAAGACCAGTGCATGTATACCATCCGGGCCAGGAGACTTGTTTATGTCGAGATCCGCAAGAACCTTTTTAACAGCTCGAGCCCGAAAAAATATTTTAGGCATAGTTACGGATACTTTTTCGAGTTCGGGTAGTGGTTGATTGCTATCTGGTAAGTTAGAATTATTTGCAAATAATTCGGCAAAACAATTAGCCTTATCAACCAGGTTCGTGAATGTTTGGCCATCCTTTAAAAGAGTTGGTATTGAAGAACTAGCATTAACCCTTACTCTTTTAACGAATGACCAGAAGCTTTTACTGCCCCGGGGAGCAGTAAGAACTTCGGCACGAAGACGTTGCTCGTGAAGAGTTTTTTCCCGTCTTAGCACTTTGGCACACGACGACCTTGCCATTTTGCGTAGCAATTCAGTATCAGCGGTTTTATTGACACGCCAATTTCTGAATGCTTCCTCTCTGGATCTGACTGCTGATTTGCACGTCTGATTAAACCAGGATTTGGACCTAGGTTTATTCGAAGCATTTTTAGCTGGAATGAACATTTTCATTCCTAGCATAATAACATTTTCAACCATTTTCGCCATGGCATTGACGTCATTGTCAAGGAAACAGAGTTTCCAATTAAAATGCCGAAAAAAGTCGTTGAGTTCAACCCAACGTGCTTTCCCGTAAACAAATTTTGATCGTTTCATAGCCTGTCGTGAAACGTTCCGAAGTTCGGAGAACGGAAAAGAGGCAGAAATGGTGCAATGATCCGAGTTACCGAGAGGTGCTAGAACTTCAACTTCGTACTTTTGAGGGTGCGAAGAGAGGAAGAGGTCAAGGGTATTGTGTTGGTGCCCATCAACACATGGAATATGTGTTGGTTCATTCACCAGTTGCAGGAGGTGATTATTAGGGTTATAACTTTTTTTTGAGTGCAAAATACCACTCCATTACCATGTAGTGAATGTTGTTCTGATAATAAAAAACTGTTTTTTAGGTTGATTCGGTGGAAAAAGTTTCCGCACCGAAAGCGATTTCTAAAGTGCTTTAAAAAATTCTTTGACCAGATTTTTGAGTTTCTTATAACAGATATGTTACTTTTTTTATACTTCATTTTATAAACCAACAGAAATAATATGCAAAATTTCAGATTTGTAATTACAAAGACTGTAACTGTTTTAATGGAAAAAATAAATATGTAAATAAGAACAAAACTTTAACCCGTTCGGTGCGGAAACTTTTTTCACGATAGAGGAAAAGTGACAGCATATTTTTTAATATTTTTTTATGCCCCACACGGCTATGCGGTGGTATTTTTGATATTTGCAAAAATTGCAAAAAGTTATAACCCTAGTGATTATGTGCAGCAAATAGCTCAACATATTGGCCTTTATAGGTTGTACGGCCCGAGTGGTGAAGCCAAGCAGAATTGTGGACATTGAAATCACCAGCAACAACGATTTCACTGTCCGGACAATTCTCAAGAATCTTCGATATTGAGTCGGAAAGGGAGTCGAAGCGCGATAATGTGATATCCCTTCCCGCGTTTGGACTTCTGTAAAGAAACCCGAAATGCAAAAAGTGCGTATTGAATTTGAATTTAACCCAAAGGCAGTTAAATTCCGCATCAAACATGCCCACTGGTTGCTGGCATTGATACACAACTTCATTGCGTATATATATAGCAAGACCCCGATGAAGATCAAATAGGGATAGAAGGTGATACCCAGGAATCTGAAAATCCAGTGGATCAGAATTTTCAGATACCTGTGTTTCACATAAGGCGAAAACATCCGGCCGATGGAGACAAACGTGAGCGTATACAGAAAAAAAATTCGTTCTCAGCCCACGTATGTTACAGAAGTCGATTCGAAACCGACCTCTCATCACAACACAAAAAAAATTCAAATAAAACGCAAAGTACGGATATATCTATGCTAATTGCCGTTTAGAAACTGTTTGGTGATCAGTGTTATACCTTCATCAACAAAACAGATCAACAACGATTAACACAAATACATCCGTACTAACACGAATATGGTGGACGGTTATAGGGGGTACACAATGGACAATGCCATAAAAGGACCATAAAAGCCCTGATCTGGTCAACGCCGAAAAAGACCATCACTGGCAGATTGTTATTATTGTTGTTGTTGTTTGTTTATTTTGTTATTTCGTTTGTTGTTGTTGTTTTTTTTTTTATATTATTATTGTTTTTCTTTTCTGTATGTTGCAACGGTAGTTTGATTTTTGTTTTTTTTTTTAATAAATCTTGTTTGTTTAATAAATTATTTCTTCTTATTGTTATTTAGATTTTATTTATTTATATTTGGTTGCGGGTTTTTTTATTTTTTTAATTTATAAGTAAGTTCTTTTCTTTTATTTAAACACGGACACACACGGACACTTTCGTATTTTCACAAATTGACACAGACACAGCGGACTAAATATAAAAACGTGTGGACACGACAAAAGACAAATCACTTATATGCAAATATGTTCAAAAAAGTTAGACGGATTATGTATGTATTTGGTTTTTATGAAAGACAATAAAATTACTAAAATAATTACGGGTCGCTTGTAAACATTGGTCAAGAAATGACAGAGTTACAGTGGACAAAATTTTAAAATTTATGAAAAATTATATGATTTTTTGCAGTTTTGTTCTTTTGAAGTTATTTTTTTTAAACCAAACAAATAAAAAGTTTAATGTTTTATTACATGCGACATTAGTTTATTTTGATGCGTCCAACGAGACTAATTTCTGTGCAAAAATGACAAAGCTACAGCAGATTTAGTGAATTAACTAACCTACTTTTCGCTTTTTATCGAATCAAAAACGCAAAGGAAGTAAAAAACGAGAATTTTAAACCCAAACGCTGTAAATATTAGAAACATTGAATTTTGTAAAAAATATCACTAAAAAAAGGTTATGTTAATAAAAATAATGCGCGAGAAAATATTTCTAAGAATGGAAAAGGGTAAAATGCTCCATTCATTAAAGATTTTTGACGACACTGCCTTTTTTGCTGACATTGTTTTTATGGACAGCTTACAATTGCAAATTATATGGTAAACCTTTTGATTTTCTTGTAACGTAGAACCCGATTTTACAAGAACAAAATGCATAGTGCAAAACGTGTCTTAATCTGCAAGAACAATCCAAACAAATTTTGTTATGCTTGTGGAATTTATAGTTTTGCTCAGCCGTCACACTTTTCAAGGCAATTACAAAATGCATGCAAATTCATGCAAAACTCATTTAACTATGTGGATTAGAGATGAACGATATTTCTGTACCTGTGACTTAATCACTATTACTCAAAAATCACGAATCACAGTTGTGACCAAATTTGTCAAGTAACAGGTACTTTCTAAGTCGTTCTTTTTATATTTTGTAACATATACAAATTTATGATATTTCACTATTTGTGGGGGTAATAGCGTTTTTTGAATGAAATGGCAAACAATATTGCTGTTCCTTTTATTCTCTCTTCTATCTTATTAGTATTTTTTTAAGCCAAAGTTTATTTGTTCAAGTATGTATGAAGTTTATGTAAGTAAACAGCTTTGAAATCTCTTACAATTTGTTGTTGTTTCTTTGCAAAGTACTTACAAAAGCTCGCGCATTGTACATATAGCTTGGCCGCAATTGCCAATGTCGGGCGCAAAGTTAGTATGCATTTCTTAATTTTATGTTTAAAAAATTTGCCTTCAGAATCTTATGTTAATTTCCTATAACGCAGTCGGTATATGCCATTTGATTGTTCTGCAAAATGGCGTAAATCTACGAACGTTGACTGTTATTTTTGCTTAGCCAAGGTAAAGCAAAATGGACGTCATAAGTCTGTTCAATATGTAGATGTAAACTCATTCACAAACCCAACTCCTAATATGCCTGAATTAAATTAATATTCATTTTTATATCTTACTTAAAAAGGAACAAATATGTCTTTAAAAATACACCTTCTGCCTTCCCATTTAAATTTCTTCCCAAATAACCTTGGCGATGAAAGTGACGAGCATTCACCAATAAATACAATAAATGTAGCGTCGGTATCAAGGCGCGTATGATGAGGCGATGTTGTGCGAGAGACAGAAAATAATCACAATAGGCAAAACCATTTAACAGTTTTAAGCCATTTTTAATATTAATTGTTACTACCATTAGCTTTGTATATTTACTATTCTGTTTTTTTTTTATTTTATAAAAATGAAAAAATGGGATAATTCAATTAATTTACTGTAACTTTGCCATTTTTGCACCGATCTAGATCCTATGGGGCACAAAATGTTTGCATTGAAATAAACTAACGTAATAAGGGATAACACTTAAGAAAATTCATTGTTTGGTTTAAAAAAAAAGAAGTTGAAAAAAGCTAAATTCCAAAAAATCATTAACATTTTTGTAAAATTTGGTCCACTGTAAGTCAGTCATTTCTTGACCAATATTTACAAGCGACTTGTGGTTGTTTTGGTAATTTTGTTATCTTTCAACAAAAAAATAACAAATAGAACATCCATTGAATATTTTCGGAGATATTTTGCAATATCTTAAAAACTGTTATACTTTTGACCATTCTGACTTCATATTCGATTTCAGATTTATTTGGTCACGACTTTGTTGAAAATTTGTGACACAGTGTAATTGAATGCCTGAAAAGCAAAGGGAAACAAGAGCCAAAATAAAATTTCTGAGTAATTCAGTTTTAAAGATTTTGTTGCCAGCCAGGAAGAAAAAGAAAATTTGCTTGACAGAAAAAAGCAAAAAATTCATTTATACAATCGAGAATTACTTCTTTTCCAAATTTTGTAACCCAAAAAGCTTTCAACTTTTTTTTTGCGATTTTTAACTTTTTTTTTAGAATTTTTGTGGGAACTAAACGTGGGCAATATTATTTCTTTTGTTTGCATTCTTTGGTTTGTTTGCATATTGTATTTCTATTTGCAAGTATCTAAAGGAATTCGTAAGAATTTTTGGATTTAGGAGTTGTGCACTTATTGCAATGAAATAATAAAGTTTATTTCATTCGAAATCTGTTTAACTAAATGTTTTTAGACAAAAACTGTGATGTTGCTCGCATTTTTATTTTTTATGAATTCTTAAAGCACAAAAACTGTCCTTTTTTAAAAAAATTTTTAATATAAAAAAAAAAAAAATAAATTGTTATTTTTTTTTTCAAAACTTCAACGACATCTCTGAAACTACTGGGCAAATTTAAAAACAATGTAAGGCTTAAAGATAATATTGTTGCCGATCTCCTGATTTTTTTAACAGAATATGGTAAACCGTTTTCAAGTTATTCCAATATATTTAGTGAAATCTCGAAAAGTCGAGCTGATAGAGAAAAATGGAGATTAGATTTGAAATCAGCGACCCCAAATTAGTAAAAGTTTGCAATAAAGTTCCAGGCCGCAAAATGACTGTTCCGCCGTGTTATTAGGAATGCCTTTAAACTACATGTCTTGGCAAAATTTTACACTTTTGCGATCGAAGATGACTTTTTTATTAACAAAAAACAAAGGGACGTAACTACAAGTGTAGTTATTTGATAAATGCAAAACGACGTAATTACTAGGGTATTAATTTGGTTAACCGTTAATCGGTTAACCGATTAAGTACTACCCGATTAACTGATCGGTTAATTTTAAATTGGTTTTCGATTAACGATTAAACCTGTTAATTTCAGTCGATTAACCGACTAACCGATGTAACAAAATTTTTATTTTAGTATTTTAACATATTTTTTCATGTTTTTAATTATTTGCTTCGTCTCATATACAAAAGGAATGTGTTAAAAACAATTTTTTCATACAAACAAAGAAGGCGATCTTAACTTTAAATAAGTTTTTGCTGTCAACAGCTTTTTGTTTCACGTACTTTGTAAATATATTATTGGTTTCTTCTCATATCAATCTTTTAACAGAATTAACCGAAACAATTAGAAGTGTTAACATTTTTAAAAAATTAAAACACGACTCTGATGGCATAATGGAAGATTTTATATGTTCAGAGAAATCCAGGAAAAGGACGGAGAAATTGGATATGCTCTATTATGGCTTGCTTTTGATTGCTCCAACATCTACGATAAATGAAAGAATTTTCTACAAGTCCAGTTTTATAAAAACTAAAGAAAAGAATCGCTTAAATACTAAACATTTAAAACAAATTATTTGTTAAAAAGATAATTTTATAAGATCTCCTTATGCCCGTAATTTCTACAAATAGATATCTAGCTGTGTATAGATATCTATGGTGTAAAGAATTTTAAAACCACTTTCTTACCTACGGGTTAAAGTGTAGTGTATTTTACACCATCAGTTTACGGTAGTTAATTCAAGTGGGCCAATTTAACGTTGAAATTGACAAAATAGTGTTACGGGATAAGTAAAGATAAATGCTAGGTACGAACCCGGCCAGATATCTGTTAGTAGAAATTACGGACATTAAACTATTAAAATAACTAATAAAATTATCTGACAGTTTATTTTTAACTTAAAACATAATATGTATTAAATAAAAAATATGTATTGCATATTTATAAAATATTTTTTTGTTTGCTCGTTTTAGTTCAAGAATTGTTATGTTTGTTATGTTATTGCTTTTTTTACTAACCAACTCCAAATAATAAATCATTATGAATTTTTATTTATTCAAATTACTTACTTTAAACAAAATACTTTATTAATCGGTTAACCGATCAATAATAAAATTAACCGATTATTAACAGATTAATCCAAAACCTCGGTTAATTAATCGAGCGATTAACCGATTAAAGCAAAGGCCCGACTAAATGAATACCCTAGTAATTACACATTTTTTTCTAAAAAATATAATGAAATGGTTTTCTTTGAAAATTGTTTGAAGAATTCCATGGACGACTAATCAATGTATGTTTTTCTGGCGTGAGAAAAAACTTCGTTAAAAATGTTTATAGTTTTCATTTTACAAAGTTTTTGCTTCTCATCTAGAATTATATTTTTGTTAGTTACGCCTTTTTGCATTTTAGTTAACGAAATATTGCTCTAATTTCGACGAGAACGTAGTCACGAGTAAAAGCTAGTAACGCAATAAAAAACAATTTATTATGTTTGTTTTAATTATGAATAATTTCGCTTTATGGCCAATTTTCAGGATTGACATTAAAACACATTTATGTTTAAAATCGTTTTAAATACAAAATTCTCTTCTTCACTAAACACTTAAATGAAACTTAAGTCACCGATGTGGTACATTTAAAATCAACTTAAGTTTCCATTGGACTAACTTAGCAAGGTGGCCTCAATATCACAACAATACAAAAACAACAGACAAACTAATAAGAACCAGCTGTTTTCTGAGACCACCTTGTAAATAACTACACTTTTTTATGATATTTTTTTGTATTTAGTAGTGCTACCATACTTTTATCTTAATTAAATAAGACTTTTCATATAAAACTCAAAAAATCAATCTGTAATTAAATACGATTTAAGTTTTTATGAAAATTAACATAATATAGATTTAAATACTATCCTGAAAATTGGGCGTTAAACTTTTAAAAATTTATATTTTAAAAATTCACCATATTTAACGGAGTTTAAATGTTGTTTAGAGAGGTGTGAACAACATTCCTTTATTACATTTTTTTAATGTAAAATCATGTGTAGTGAATTAAATAACTTACTAAATTTTAATTTTTAAATTATGTTCTTACTAGAAAATATTCCTTTAATCTATAAACAATTTTTATTTATTTAAAAAATTAACATTTTGATCACACTACAACAAAACCACAATCACTTAATGCAAATCTATTCTGTCACGTCCGTCAAAATTCAAAATAAAATAAATGTTGGAAAAACTAAAAATAATATCTGCACTTTTTTTTAATACTACCATGCATATTTATTGTTGTGTCTGTTTCTCTGTCTGTCGCCAGTGTATTTGTAATATTTGCTTGTGGCAGTTCGTTCGCGTTTAAATACATAGAAGAGAACGTAAATAAAAACATTCATAACTGCCAATTGTCATACGGAATTTTAAAAATATTTATTAACAACCTGATGTGATAGTTTGTTTAAACAATCAGCGACATTTGCTACGCATGATATACGCGAAGAAGGGTACTAAACTAAATCGTACTAAATCTTTCATAACGTTTTAATACAAAATAAAAATATTTTGTCGAAATCAAGATCTATCACACCTAAGTCTCCTTTATGCAGTAGCCTCTTTAGTTTTCAAGATAATCACAATTTTGTAAAAAATAAATTTTAGTTAAATATGAGGAAACTCGTTAAGAATAATAAAGAAATTTTCTTTAAACTATAAAACATATGTATGGTACCAAATTTCATCAAATTATCTTCCAAATTTCGACCTGCTAAGAAAAAAACTAAAAATTGATTTCAATTAAAAAATTTGTAATATTAATTAAAAAATTTAAATTGAATTAAATTTGCACCAGTAAACAAATAAAAAGATAGATAGATTCTTTATTAGATAAGACAATACAACAAGAACGGTGTGTACTTTGCGCACAAGGTTACATGGATAGTAGGGTATTCATTTAATCGGGCTTGTGCTTTAATCGGTCAATCGCTCGATTAATTAACCCAGGTGTTGGTTTAATCGATTAATAATCGTTTAATTTTGTAGTTGATCGGTTAACCGATTTATGGAGTATTTTTTATATTAAGTAATTTCAATAAACTTAGAATGCATAATTTATTTATTATTTGCATTTTTTTAAAAAAAAAAAAAAAAAAAAAAAAAAAAAAAAAAAAACAATTATGACAATTCTTGAACTAAAACGAGCAAACAAAACAAAATAATTCAGAAATATGTAAACATATTTTTTAATTAATACATAAATATTATGTAGTAATTAAAAAATAAACTATAAGATAATTTTTTTAGTTATTTCAATAGTTGAAGGAGACCTTAAAAAATAATCTTTTAGAAAAAGGTTTAGGATTTAAGCGATTCTTTTCTTTACTTTTGATTAAACTTGAATTGGAAAAAATTCTTTCACTTATTGTATATGTTATAGAAATCGAAAGAAATACATAATACAGAATATCTAATTTCTCAATCCTCTTCCTGCATTTCTCTATACATACAAAATCTTCCATTATGTCATTAAAGTCCTGTCCTAATTTTTAAAATGTTTAACTCTTCTAATTGTTTCGGTTAATTCTGTTAAGAGATTGATATAAGAAAATATGAGAAGAAACAAATAACTAAAAGCATACATATAAAATGTACGTGAAACAAAAAACTGTTGACAGCAAACGCTTATTTAAAATGAAGATCACTGAACACATTCTTTGTTCTTATGAAAAAATATTTTCTAAACACATACCTAATTTTTAAAATGTTTAACTCTTCTAATTGTTTCGGTTAATTCTGTTAAGAGATTGATATAAGAAAATATGAGAAGAAACAAATAACTAAAAGCATACATATAAAATGTACGTGAAACAAAAAACTGTTGACAGCAAACGCTTATTTAAAATGAAGATCACTGAACACATTCTTTGTTCTTATGAAAAAATATTTTCTAAACACATACCTTTTGTATATGAGACGAAACAAATAATTTAATACTCAAAAAAATATGTTATAATAAAAAATTATAAATTTTGTTACGTCGGTCAATCGGTTAATCTACTGAAATTAACCGGTTTACTCATAAATCGAAAATAGCCAATTTGAAATTAACCGATCAGTTAATCGAGTTGTAATTAATCGATTAACCGGTTAACGGTTAACCGAATGAATACCCTAATGGACAGACAACCAGCCAGCCAACCGGACGGACATCGTGAGACCACCATAAAAACGGATTCTGAGCCGATCTGTATACTAAAAGCTGGTTCTAGGAGCGATGTTACACACATCAGCATAAACGCATATTACCCTCTCCACTATTGTAGTGTTGGAATAATAAATGTGAAACTTGGTACATACGTTTTAATTCCTATAAGGACGAATCCTACTGCAAATAGTAAGAATCGGTTTATAATTTCACATGGCCCCCATACAAACTACTTTCCGGAATAGTCTTTGTGCCCATAAGCTATCTTATTATATTGGTATCTGGAATATATTGGGCTCAAAAATATTCTATTGCAACATAAATCTTCTTACCAAATTTGTTTTAAATCGTTGCATAAAAATACCACTCCGGAAAATAGATTAAAATGCCACAACTTTCTTATACATACTGATATTTATATAAAACTTGGCCTCGATAATTTTTATAATAGCTTTTATGTCCAGAAATGACCATAGGTCCCATATAACATAAAGCATAATATTATGCACAAAAAATGTATGTGAAGATAAATACGAAAAGTTAACTGCATTTGGTAATAATATCGCATGTGACAAAAAATATTTTAAGAACATATCGCAAGCGATAAAAAAAAAATATTATAAAGAAAACACGAGTTTTTACACGAAATTTAAAAGTTTTTATGAAATATTAATTATTTTTATCGATTTTTTTTTAATAATCAGAATTGTGGTTAATTTATTGAACTGTTAATGGTTTTTAATCCAAATTTTGAGATTTTAAGCAGCCTTTAGTTCATTGAATTTAATTTTCATTAAATTATTTTTATGAAGAAAGGAATTTTACAACATGAAATTAATTATAATTTATTGATAATTTTTCATTCTTCGCTGAGCTGGGAATTGAACCCAGGTTTTCACGGACAGGTTGCCCAGACAAGTTTCGATCGTAACCTCACAATCTCTTCAGTGGGGTGGGTTTGCCGTTAAACAGTTCAATAAAATAACCACAATACTGATTGTTTAAACTAGCACAAAGGGTTGCTAAACCGTATCCTTATTAATTGTACTTTTATTGAATTTATTATATTATACTAATTATCGAATTAATTTGCTCTGAAATTTGAATTATAACCGTCCGGTAAATGAATTTCCTAATTATTAATGTTACAGTTTAAAAGCCACTGAACAAGCTTAAAATAATGTTAGTACGCGGATAAAAAATAACATATACAATTGTCATTTTTGCCGCCTCGTAAAAGAGCCATCTTTTTTCTATACCTAAGTTTCGTGGTTGGTCGTTATTATCTTCTAAACTTACTTACTGTTCAATCATCTTAGTAGAAACATCTTATAATTAAAACCGCTACCTTTTCTATTTAAACACTTTTTTTATATTTGTTGTAAAGTTTACACTTAAGTATAGTTTGTAAAATAAACTTGTCTTTGAATTTAAACCTCACCATCCTGCTTTACTTATTTCGGAAATTGCAGAGTTTGCAATCCCTGCATCTGCCGTAGTTCCACAGTGGTACCTCTTGGAGTTGATCAACCTGGTCAATCATCATCTGCATTCTTCCCGCTAAGATACACGCAAGTATAAAAATACAGTCCACACCCTTTGTTCTTGGTCACCCAACCAATCTCCAAAGTTCGCTTCTCATATTTGATTAATTATCTAATACCTTCCCTTTACCTCAAGCTTACCTTCAATAAGTCAAAAGGAAGTATTTCTCTTAATTACCTATATAAAACCCACCCCTATTCATCCATACTAATTCATCATACTAACTGCCTGGTTCTCTTAAAACCACGACAACATTTATTCATAAACAATTTATTCACTGATTATTAAAAAAATCGATAAAAATGATTACTATTTCATAAAAACTTTAAAATTTCGTGTAAAAACTCGTATTTTCTTTATAATATTTTTTATCGCTTGCAATATGTTTTTAAAATATTTTTTATCGCATGCGATGTTTTAAAAAAATTAATTTAACTTTTCGTATTTATCTTCACACACATGCACAAATAACTATTATATGAAGCTTACGGCGATTTCTTTTCTGAGAAATATGTTTGTAGAATGATCTTTTGTGAAGTTCTTATGTGAATATGTTGATAAAAAACATGTAACACATGTTGCATATTTAACCCTCACTTTTTATTTATTTATTCGAATAAAATTAGAACTGTAATGTTTTGTAATATGTCCATAATTTTCTGGTAAATAGTGACAGTATAGCCATTTTTGTAAAAAAAATCATTCAAAGATTGGGAATTTGGGTATTTCTTAATCAAATATGGGGATGCCTTTTAGTCCATTGTTTTAAGTTTTCACAATGAAATCTAAAAATTTCATTGTGATATCTCTATCCATGTCAGATTCATGGAATGTCAAACATTAAAATGATTAATTCTCTAGTGTAAATGAATGAAACGGCTCTCAGTATGATTAAGAAATGATAATTTTAAGGATTGACATCCTATAAATCTAAAATGATTAAAGATATCATAACGAAATTTGTCATGTAGAATAAAAAGTTTTTAAAACAGTGCCCTTAAAACATCCCCTTTTTTGAATAAAAACTTCCACATTCTCAACCTCAATCAAGAGCATTTTCATACAAAATGCTAAGAAACATCAAAAGTTCAAATTTTTCAACAACTACTATACCGATTTTAATCAAATTAAAACTATGGGAAACTCAAGAAGAGTTCTCTCTAGCAAAAGATAAAATGCAAAAGTATCTCCAGCCAAAAGTTCCAGATTTTTGGCCGATGAGAAACGATTTTTAGCCACTATGCGCCGTTGCTCCATCCTGTTGAAACTACATGTTCTCCAGTCCCAATTTGTCAAGTATAGATTGGAAAAAGGTGTTCACATTAGTCGTTTGGCCTGCGGTGTTTTCGAAAAAGGCCCGATGACGCATCCAGCGTAAACACGACACCGTATAGTAACTTTGAACGGATGTAATGAATCTTCGTGTGTTACCAGCGGATTTCCGGTGCTCCAGAAGTGATAATTTTGCGTTCTTGAAAAATAGAGCGCTTCATTTCTTATTGACGTATATTTTGAATCTGTTAACTTCACAAATGTCAAAGCAGAACTGACATTTAGCGCCAAAAACTATGGCATCTTCCGATAGGATGATGACTTTTGCGCCACCTTCTAGCTGTTTCAGACTATACAACACAACCCTGCGTTTTTGTTCGTATTTTCTTTTGGTGTCGCTTCGAAAACTCGTACAAGTTCAGAAGTTACGTTGTTTGTTGCAGGCCCCAAACTACAATTTGACGTTTAACTATTAAATTCAAATTTGAATATAAAATTTCAAAAATAGCAGGAACATCAAATTGTTGCTTGATTTTAAATTTTGTGCTATATTGTTTACACTGTTTCATTAAATATTTCTGTGCGACATATCGCATAATGTCAAACCGGTAAAATTCAAGTAATGCATCAGAATACTCCTTGTTTATACAATGGAAATCAATAAACAATTTCCATTAAGGCTGGGTTTTTGAGATCTCAGTTAAACTAGGTTTAGTTAATCTGAAAACAGATTTGTGCAAAATTTTGACGCAACAGCTTAGTTTTCTTTAAAATTTGGGTTCTAATGAAAACATAAAGAAAAATCACATTTCGCTGGAAAAATCTAGGTTTCAGAAATTCACATTGCGTCTTAAAATTTCAAACGCTCCATTGCTTGTGTCGTGGAAAATTTTAAATCGGTACATGCATTTCTGTTGAAAGCAACAACAAAATTACAAAATATTTATGACATTGTTTGTGCTTTCAATGTTATTGTTTGGCGTTGCGCTGCGTTGTACATGATTAGGGCCTAAGTTTAAACTTAATCCACATTTCAAAAAGCCGGCATAAATGAATTAAATTCAATATCATAGTCTTGCATTCCTCCAATATCTGGTATTCAAATTAACTCGTTCAAAGTCACTCAGATGAAACTCATTATAAAAGTTATTTGCAGTGTATGAACGTTTTATTTCATGCAATCATGTCAACCCAACCAACCCCCAACCAAATCAATTTGATTTTCATTTGATTACATTATACTTTTTGATACTTTACATTAAAACTCCATTAAGGTATTAAATATTTAAATTTTTTTTGTTAGCCCCCAACTCTACCCGTTGCTCTACGCCAACTGTATAGTCTCGGAAAAACTCAGGAAATCCAAATAACAATAGTGTTGGTAGCCAACATCCTCTTGATGTCTGCAAATATTATTTACTTCCGTCTGTGTAATGCATATTTTTGGCTTCAAAAAAATACCAACTCTGTACTGAAATATTTTTATAATACTTTTGTTGTCTGTATCTCAGGCTAAAGTCTCACAAACGGTTTAAATATAAAGTAAATTTATAATAAAAAAGAAACACTACCAAATAGTCAGTAACTTTAAATGACAACTGCATCCTTATAAAAAAAAAAACCGAAAAGCCATAATCAACCAAAGAAAAAAGAATGTACTTTATGTTCAGGGTCCAGCCAAAAATAAAAAAGGAAAATGTGTATTATAATTTTAACTATAACTGAGAGTAAGAAAAACTACTAAAACCAGGCAGAGATGGTGGGGAATTAAAACTTTAGATACTTCATTTAGTGCTAATTCATATGCTTCAGGTTTTGGTTGTCAAGTCTTAATTTTTTTGGAGAAATGGAAAAGAGAGTGTAATTTCTTTTCCTCTCTCTCTCGCTAAAACTAGAGACCAGTGGGGCCAGGTCAAATCTGGCATTAAACATGGCCAAAAAATGCTAAAAATAATTTTAAAAAATGCTAAAAATAATGCTAAAATTTTTTGTTAAAAATTTACTACCAGTATGACATTTTATTTGAAACTAAATACATTTAGTAACAAATTTTGGAAAATTTTGAAATTTAAGCAAATGGCTAGATTTTGGTAAAGCATATGTAGCACTGGGGGCCTTCTAACCTCTGATATATGAAAAATTTAAACGATTTATTTCTCTGATATACAACATTTTTAGATCATTTTATTATTTATAGCTTAAGAAAAATAAAATAAAATAATTATGGTGCCTATTATGAACTTAATTCGATTTTCGACAGCAGTCGAATTAGTTGATCGAACGAATTTTCATTTGGTATTATGGCAAACATTCGATAGAAAAGTACTATTGTGATTTAGTTTATTCACAGTAGTACATTTTCTATCAGCTGTCACTTTAAATTCAATATTTTTGTTAGCAAATTTAAAAATTAAAAAAATAAAACTAATATAAATCATGACTACGACGGACTTATAGTACGATGATTCATCTGATGAATCTGAACGCTTACTGGCACAGGCCTGTACCTGTAGCCGGAACTTTTGAAAATATTCCTTTTGCCTACAAAGCTTTTCCAACTGCTGCTTAATACTGTCGACTTTAGACTTGCATTAAATAACCAAAAATAATTAAGAATGTGGAATTTGCACACCAAAACTAATAAATTAACAAAAACTTACATTTTAAACAATTTTTTTTTTAATTATTTCCACCGTCGAAAGCAAATTTGTTTTCGTTGAAAAATTCGATGCACAACGAAATTTTCGACAGTGCTGCCAACTCATAATTCCAAATTAAGATTCGATAGTCGATGTTCGATAGCCAGCGAAAATCGTTTATCGAATGTAACTCATAATAGGGGCCTATTTCTTCAGCAGTTGAGAGCAAACAATTTTTTTAAACTATTGAATTTTTATCAAAAGCGAAAGCTCAAACAATGTCATAAATATTAATATAAGTATACTAATATTGTTAACAGCTAAGGCACGAGCTATGTTTACATTTGTCCCTCAAGTTGTGCTGAAAAAAGGTCAACAAGAAAAAAGAAAGACAAAAAAAAAAATGAAAAACAAAAAAATGCACTTTGGATTTCAAGAAGAATTCTTGAAAAAAGTACGAAAAAACAGAAGTAAGGAAGAACATGTAAATTAATTAATATATATAATCATTCATTCAAAAGCAAATTTCGATCTACCAAAGTGAAATACCATTTGGTTTAAGGATTGACGTTTGACTATTGACGTCATCCGGCTTCAATAGCCGAGTGAGTAAAACGGCAAAGCAAACCCCACCGACGAGATTGTGTGGTTACAATCAAAACTAGTCTGGGCAACCAGTCCGTGAAAGCCTGGGTTCAAATCTCAGCGCAGTCTAGAATGAAAAATTATCAATAAATTTTAATTAATTTCATGTTGTAAAATTCCTGTCTTCATAAATATAATTTAATGAAAATTAAATTCAATGAACTAAAGCCTAATTAAAATATCCAAATTTGAATTGAAAATGTCATAAATATTTTCGGGCATGTTCTGGAAATCGAAATGAAGTGGATTTAAAATCGAGCAAATTTTAAAAACTAGACTCTAATGAAAGTTCATTAAAATATAACTTTTTATCTACTTCATTGCCTGAGTAGCCATTACTTTTACCAGAACAACTCCTAAAACCAGGAAAAACAATTGTAGTTTTTTTAAAAATTAAACTCTAAATATCGTTCGATTTCAATTCCACTTCATTTCGATTTGAAGAATATACCCGTCTTTAATTTTGTTGTAACCGAACCCGAACGTTCGGTTGGACACTACTAATCTCATATGACATATAAATCAAGATATCTATATTATATTCGGCATAAAGAACTTTAACATGAATCTTAACCTCATAATTTAATTTTGTCCTGGCGGGATCATGATTGCCCATGGGTCCCAAATAGGGTACATTCTCGAAAATTTGTTTTTAAATCATATGACCAACTACACTTTTTTACTTGTTACAATTGCATTTAATAACTAAAAATAGGAGAAGAGAAAAAATTCCTGGGAATTATACACAGAAAAAATTATTTAATTTCTCCAATCACCAAATTTATTCCAAATTCATATTATCAAGCAAACAAGTTGTTGATTTTGCACCTATTACCAAAATGATTATATTGATTACTTACAATTTTTAAATTTTGAAAAAATATTTTCCATAAATGATATTTTTAATTTTAATTAAAAAAGTGTTAAAAAAACTTTGCCATTTCAAACAATGTGTTAATTTATTTAAATAAATATTGACAATTCCCAACAACAATTCTACATGTTTAAATTATATTATTTTAAACGAAAAAAGTGAATTAAGATTTTTTGTTATTTAATTAAAATTTAAATTGAATATTTATTTCAAAACAACTAAAATGTTAATTAAATCAAAATTAAATTTTTAATTTTTTTTTCAACTAAAAAATAATTGATTCAATTATCACATTAATTAAATTTAAATACTTTTTAAACCATTTTTTTAATTGATAAAACACTTTTTTCTGTGTAGTTAATTAATGCACTCCTAGCCGACGCACAGTGGCGCCCGTAGAGCAAGCGAGGTTGCAAAAATCAAAATTTTCATGAGTGCCGACGAAGTTTTAAATAAATCCATGTTATAGGAAACTTTTCAACGATTTCAAATATGCCACTCTTAATAATATCACATTTTCAGTTTAGAAGATATAACCGTTCAAAGTTGACCGACTTTTGGTTTTCAAAAAAACACACAATTTTTAGTCAATTTGTTGCGATTTCAGGTGTAATATCACGAAAAATAGGTAACGAATCGCCTTATTTTTTGTTTGTATTGATTGATGTATTTATTAAATGTATAATGATAAAAAAAAATTAACTGTTTGCTTTGTGTTTCTCCTGGTAAATCACTATTTAAAAACTATCCGTTTTTTCACTATTTTTCAACTTTGACGGAAAATAAAAATAAACTATATTTTTCTATATTTGCCATATTTGCAAAACCTGTTCTTTGATTATTTCTTTACATAATTCAAAAGGTTTTATCTGCCCGTACGTGCCCGTTTGGCTTCTAGAGGTAAAAAAGTTTAAAAAGACATGGTTGCAGAAATTGTATGGCGTCCCTTATATGTTTTGACTGACAGTAGTTTGATCTAATAATTTGAAAAAAAAAACTACTCATTGAAATTAGCAGGTACGTACCTCACATAAACAATACTTTGGCGTAAAAATGGTCAGGAACAATATTGACTTATGGTCCCTACAGGTAGGCACAAATCTTATTTGGACACGTGCATAATATCAAAATTGCATTATTCAGCCTAAATCCATATGTATGCAGGGAACAGGTAAATTTTTAGGCATGGTAGCATAAGCCTATATATTGCAAAATAAGCATAATGCCTGGATTAGTCTACGCCTGAAAGTTGGCGCAACAATTACTGAAACCATTAAACAATTTAAGTACTGAAAACATGGCGTTGAACAATTTAAAATTATTTGAACTGTTTAGAAAGTCAACCACACCAAAGTTTTTCACGGAAGTGAAAATTCTTCCTGAGAAGTTGACAGTGATCAGCAAATGGGGCTGCGATGGATCATCCGGACAAAGCGTTTATAAGCAAAGGATATCTTCCGATGACGCTACAATATCGGACGGAAATATGTTTATGGCATCTGTTGTTCCTTTGCGGCTAAAATCGGATGATTCCCTACACTGGAAAAATCCACGTCCGTCATCAGTACATTATTGCCGACCAATAATGTTTCAGTTTGAAAGGGAATCGGCAGAACTCATAAAAACTACGGTGAAGGACATTTAAGAACAAATAAGCAAGATTAAGCCTACAAAGCTGCAAATTGGAGAAGGAAAATATATTGAATGCAATTACGAGTTCCACCTGACCATGGTTGACGGAAAAGTCGTAAACGAACTGACAGGAACAACCTCAACAATGTCATGCCCGATTTGCAAAAAGAGTCAGAAGAACTTTTTTCAATTCAATTCAATTTATTTCATATATAATATGTTACATCTCAATTTTATATAATTAGTTGTAAAGAGATTAAGATTAGTATCTTTTTCTGCTTAATTATAACATATTTCAATTAGTTATCATATACATATATATAGACAGAATTATATTGGAGGTAAAAATTTAGCAAAAACCTATTTAAACCCCTTTTTTCGTTTTATTTTTATATTTTTTTTATCGATTTTATATTATTATTTGTCAGAAAAACTTTGGTAATTTAAACGATTCTACAAATGAGGAGAATTACGAATATGGAATGTCACCATTGCACGCAAGGATAAGGTGTATGGAATTCTTGCTAAAACTGGCATATACCCTACCACAAGAGGAGGAAAACTTCGATGAAAATACATCATTAAAGGATAAGGAAAAGATCAGAAAGAAGCAAATACAGGATGCTTTTTTTAAACAAGTTGGACTAAAAGTAGACTGTCCCAAGCACGGATACGGTAACTCAAACGATGGAAACACTTCTAGGAGATTTTTTGAAAATGATGAGGCAGTAACTAGAATCATTGGAATTGACAATCAAATCGTGAAAAGATTGGGAACGATCTTGGATGTTTTAAACTGCAAAGAAAATGTCAATTCTACAAAATATGGAGAATATGCGTCGAAAACTGCATCTCTTTTAGCAGAAATGTATCCACAGAAGAAGTTGACCCCGACCGTCCATAAAATATTGGCGCATGGCAAAGATATAATTGAGTACCAGTCTTTGCCAATTGGAGAGCTTTCTGAAGAAGCGCAGGAGTCTCTTAACAAATTTTATAAAAAATATAGATTGCAGAACACATTCAAAGCATCAAGGGTAAGGCAAAATGAGGACCTCTTCAACATGTTGGCAGAATCTTCCGATCCACTTATTTCTTCCCTGCGGCATGTGAAGTCACGAATAGAGTTACAAAATAATTATAGTTTAGAAATGGTTAGTCTTTTAGATATACCTTCTCTTACGAATTGTGATGAATATTTTACAGAAAATTTAAAAAATAAATTTCAAAAAAAAAATAATTTTTTTTTATTTTGTTGGGTAATAATTTAAAACATAAAACCCTAAAGAAAAAAAATAAAAACAATCTAAAAATGTAAAAAAAATTTTTTTTAGTTACCATAAAATTGATTTTTCTACTAATTTTAACTTTGATAACCCAGAAGTAGGCCCCTACAAAGCGTAGCACCCTTTCCAAACGCTCATTTCATAGGCTGAACAGTTATCTATCATATGCTGTTAAAACTGTTCAATTATCTTATTCGGTTCAAAAGATATGATTTTTGCAACGAAAAAACTCAAATGGCGCCACTGTGCGACGTTAAGAACTCAACATCTCAAATTTTTGAAAAATTGCTTTAAAGCTTTTAGAAGACAGTTCGCTACCTCTTTTTTATTTCTATACGTGTATTTTTGGTAGTAAAAATTTTAGGAATTCACTGGAAAGCCTCCGTCTTTCGTGTTTTAAGCTGTGCAAATGTAAAAAAAGATCTTAGCATAAAGCTCAGTTCGAATCCGCTTTTCGTTCCTCGAGGTTGGTTAATCATTTAGCAAACATCGAAAATTATAATAAGATTTTTGGCTCAGAATGCGATAAGTGACTATAATGCTATTTCTATAGCACCGGCTTAGAATAAATAACCGGAGAAATTATTAAAAAAAGTCGTAACAGAATGAAGGAAAACTTTCCTTAAAATGGTTTTGGGATTTACAATTCCTTAAAGTTCATATAAAGTTTGAGTATTGTCACTATATCAAGATCGAAGTGAAGATAAAAACAATTGAAACCCTAATTTATATTTTAAAGAAGATCCAATATTATTTTAAAGTTTTAATTTTGGCTTTTGAATTTGTTGTAAACTGTAAACTGGAATGTCAAAATAATATTTAGGTACTTTTAGTTTTTGTAAAGCTTAGTTGAAACTAAACGCAATTATGTATTAAATTTGTTCTTTTAAAGCTCTTTGTCGCTAGTTAAAGGATGCAACAAAAAGATGAGTGAGTAAGTGTATGATGTCTGGACCAGACAACAAATACTCCGTAACGTAAACCAACAACACAAAAACAAAAAAACAAAAATTTATACATGTACATACAAAATTGTTGAGGGAGGCCTTTTACTACAAAAACAAAAAAAGTAAACATCACGTAAAAAGGATAAAATTTATAAGTACCGGCTAAAAAGAAAAAATACACCAATACAAAAACGCATACACCGACACACAAGTTGTAGTACACTCACATTCACTCACTAAAGTTTCCAAAATAAAACAACAAAAAAAAAAAAGCAAACTGACTCCAAAGTGGTTGTTGCCTTCTACAAAATAGACACAGAAATAAACAAAATAATTGCCGGCACAAAATGTTGAAACAAAAAAATACCAGCAACATGAAACATTCAGTTGTTTTCATTTATTTTAAGTCGCTGTTTGTTACGTTTAGTTTTTTTTAAATGGCAAAATTGTTATTTTCAGGTGACAGAGACTTGCACCTAGAAACATGTTGCTAGATGACGTTTACATTGCCAGCAAAAGCAGTTACGTATTTCTACAGTGAAGAATATAAATGAATGAACGCACCTAGTTATCAATACAAATTTGAACTATTTTTCACAAATACATATCTATTCTCGTATGCATTTATTTTTTTTAAAAGGTTTTTTGGTTGTCTCTGTATAAAAAAAATACCAAAATACTGCATAAAAAAATTCATCTCAATTGAAGGAACATTGTTCGTGACGTACCGCCAGAAATACTTGAAAAAGTGACCCATAATTGGACGGCTAGTGTGTTTCGATGTCGTGGAATTGACTTTTGAAAAAAATTTATTTTTTTGTACTTATTTTTACAATTTTTTGGGCCTAAGTAATATCGTTTATGGTTTTAGACAATAATCTGTTTTTTAAATCAGTGTTACAACTGTTAAGGGCGCTAAATATTCTCCCAAATAAAGCATTTGGTAGTGGCAAAATAATATGAAATTTATTCCTTTTTAAAATATTGGAAACATACATATATTTTAGTTTGAATACCTTTTTCCAATAAGCTTCGGGTTCAGAGCCGATTGAAACATTTTCGTAATAAGAAACAATATTTTAAATGGTATACATTTCATTCTGATATTAAAGATTTACATTTTTTGTTTTAAAACGAAAGAATTTCAAATTACACCAGATCTACACCTGCAACCAATTACTCACGCTCTACCCACGAGAGTAAAAATTACACCGAATTCGGGTAATTACCCGCAAAGTGGCAACACTGGTATAAAGCCATAGTGAAATAGAGTCTATTTTATTTTGAGAGGTTTTTTTTTCGTATGCTCTCATCAGTGATACATTTTGAGGTTTTTTGTTTCGGGCCAAATTGAGGATTTAAAAGGGCCAAAATAACTTTTAAAGGGCCAAAAAAATGTTTAATATAATTGTATCCAGCCAGCAAAATACTCTCCCCGATATTTGGAAGACTATAGTAAAACCTAGTAGTCTAGTATATGAATTTTATTTTATTAATAACAAAAGCAAAACTTCACAATGTTTGAAAGTATTTTTTGTCCACTTTTGTTTCATTTTTACCCAGCCAGCATAACAGTCCGACGACTCTAACTGCCTGTTTTTAGAACGCGAGCGCAAAAGTGGTTCGTTTAACTAACATTAAAAAATATTTTGAAATTTTGTTTTAACGAGTCACTTTTGCACTCGCGTTCTAAAAAAAGGCAGTAAGATATCTGGAAGAAACGTCGATGTTATACAAACATGCTTTATATGCTTTTTTAATATCATAGATCAAACCGCTTGTGTGGTTTATCTGGCAATGAACAATTAAATTAATTTCGTAAATAAAAGTAGTGGTAAAAAAAGGACATTGAAAAATGTTTTGAACGATTGAAAGTAGTTAGTTAAATTTTGACCTATAAGGGCCAAAATAGATTTCCAAAGTGCCACAAATGGCACAATTGTGCCGCATTTTGCATCACTGGCTCTCATATACAGCCACTCATTCCCTCAACAATGCTTCAATAATTTCATTTAATATCATACATTTTCTAAACAGCAAATGAATCACAGCCGCGAATAACGCTGTACTTACAAAATAGTTATTATTTAGCAGAGCAAAAAATCGTTTCTAACAAGCAGGATTATTTATTTAATAGTTTCTTTTTATATTATCAAAAGTAATTTTAATAAAAACTTTTATGCAAAATATAAAGAAATTTGAATTTTAAGTTACATGCAAATTTACAGTTTATAATTTTAGTGGAAACACGTTTCATATCCACAATCATGATGTCAGCTTTAACGCTTTTCCACTGCGAAAGCGGCTTTTAAAACGTTATTCTGTTATGCGGCTTTTAAAACGTTGCAAACCATTTCATTTGTATCTTTTGTTAGTAACTTACAACGTTCTTCCAATGGCTGACTCTTTGTATGCCATTTTGGAGGTTTTCAGGTGTATAATATTGGGTGATTTGATCTTTAAAGAGTGTAAGAAAATATTGCTAACGGTTATCTGCAAAAAACAGTTTCTGCAAAAAGTGGCTTTTATAACGTTATTCGCGGCTTTGCTTCATATAACGATTAAATTATTGCTAGACGACTCAGTTTTGTTAGAACAACTAATTTATGTACAATGGGCTTAATAACTCAATTCTATTTTGGTTTGAACATTATCTGTTCACCTTTTTCCGAACAAAGACTGCGTTCACTTAACTTACATTTAAAACAAAAACAAATTATATAATATTGTTTTTGTTTTACATGTTAGTTAAGTGAACGAAGTCTTCGTTCGAAATTGATAAACAGGCCATTAATTTTCTTATATACGCGTATGTACAATATTTTTTGTAGGTTTTGTAGGAGTTCGCATCCATTTTTATAGAATTTTACAAAAATATTAAAACTTTCCACCATCAAGGATACCGTATGACATATCTATGATAAACATCCCTAACCCCAGATGTATTATTTATTTAGTTTTATTTATTGATTACATTTCTTGTAAATGGTCCGTCAAATAACTTTTTTTTTTTGAAAATGCTATAAAAAAAAGCTACTGAATATTTTCTCAAATTTCTTTTTTTATTTAAAAGAACAATCCTTCCGGTTAATAATGGAAAATAATTTCATTCAAATGGCTGCCTCGGTTGGCCATCCAGTAGCCTACACGATCGGTCCAATTTTTAAGAACATTATCGATTGTGTGCAGCTGTATTTCACCAATGGCTTCACGAATATTGTCCTTTAAAGCGTCAATTGTCTCTGGCTTGTCGGCGTAACACTTATCTTTGAAGGAACCCCACAAATAATAGTCCAACGGTGTCAAATCGCAGCTCCGAGGTGGCCAAACGACATCAGCTCTGCGGCTGATAATGCGATCTTCAAAAACAGGGCGCAAAACATCGAGTGTAGCTTCGGCTGTGTGGCACGTAGCGGCGTCCCGTTGAAACCAAATGTTGCCAATATCGTCCTCTTCAATTTTTGTGAACAAAAATTCGTTGAACATGGCCCGATAACGATCGGCATTGACTGTAACGGCCACTCCTTGCTCATTTTCGAAGAAAAATGGCCCAATTATGCCTCTGGACCAAAATCCGCACCAAACAGTGACTCGTTTTGGGTGTATCGGCTTTTCAATGTATGCGTGCGGGTAGTATAACAACTGTTGCACACTGTGTTCGGCGTAAAATTTGCACCACTTAAATCTGCTTCATCGAAATAATTACAATACGCGGTTTTGAATTGCTCAGTAAACAAATTTTTTCGATCTTTTTTCTGTATTTTTCGGACGATATGACCACAAACGTAACAATATTCATCCAAATATGGGCACTTGTTGTTTTCCATATTGATATATTTTATGTTTTGTTGTTATTCACTTTTAAAAAACTGGAGAAAAATCACTTTTACTGTTCGCGTTCGTCGGCACTGGCTGAATGCCAAAAATCGATCAATGCACACCTATAAATACTACGTATTTTTGAATATTTTACTGCCAGGTACTTATAAATGGGCGCATATTTTAAGGGCGGCTGGCTATATACCTGATTCAGCACTTGTACGTTTCAAACTGTGCAAAACTTTCCAAATAATGACCACCCTTAAATGTGGGTGCAATTTCTGTAAAAAAATCATATAGGTAGCCACCGGAAAAACCCAAATAATAAAAAGGTCCACTTTCCGTTTAATTGTCCACGTACATTTATTACCGCAATCATAAAAATCAAATAACCTTTTGTTTATTCCTTTTTTTTTAATTCTCAGAATCATGAAAAAGGTGTCAATGTTTTCTCCAAATAATGTTGTGCATATCTCGAGCAAATTTTTGAAATTCATACATTTACTCAATTGCGAATAAAAGCGAAACGCGTGCATCGATTTTTATGATCTTTGTCTCATTTTGCTCATAGGTTATGTGACTTTGCGAAAAAATAACTAGACTTGAAACTTTTTTCCATTTTGGATTTTTTATGTATTTTTAAAAAAAAAATTTAAATTTTTAGGCAAAAAATAATTTTTTCCCTTCATACATTCATTTTTAACTTCGAAAGTGTTACTTGTATAGGAAAACAATATATGAACAGATTAAGGGAATTGTAATTCTTAATTTTTTAAAATTTATTTCAACTAAATTGGGCTAGTGGTTGTCGAGCTATGTCAAACAACAGGGCCTAAAACGTGATAAATTCCCCTATACGATAGTACTAACTTCAAATCGATACTAACTTCAAATCGCAGGTAAGAAGACAAAACGAATGATGCAGAAATTCTTCTTTTTGGGTCTAATTTCACATACAGTTCACAGAATTGAGTTGGCAATCAATTAACTGAAAAATGTTGTACTGTGCTATGCAACAAATGGGAATTTTTTTTTTCCTTAAATAACCACTTTATTTTTTTGATCCGCTATAGTCACCTAACTGCAAAAATCATCATTATTTCAAATTGTAGAGGCTGCTCCATAAAACTTGTCGTAACTATGTAACGACGTACTCGATTTTCTTATGCAATCCGTTAGATTTAAGTCTTTCTAATATAATTTTTTGTGTAACTATAAAATTTTTTAAATTAAAAATATCATAAAAAATATTAATCAACGAATACTTCTCAGTTTAAGTACTTATTCGTAAGGTTGCATCTTTTAGAAATAAAAAAAAATTGATTTCATGAAAATGCATGGATAAATTCCTGTTTTATTCGCGATAAACTGATAGTACCTAGTTTTAAAATTTTTTATCGCAAATATGTGAAGAGCTGGGACAATCACAAAATTTTACCTTTTTATTACACAATATTTTTTTTAATCCTTAACTTTAATTATTTTTACATAAAGCTGCATATAAAAGAAATGTTTTTCATCGCAAATTTGTGAAGTGCAACAAGTCTACCTCATGTTTGCTACACAACATTGCGATAAAAAATGTCAAAACTAGGTAGTTTCACTTTATCGGGAATAAAGCCCTAATTTATCCATGGATTTTAATGTTGTTTTTGTTGTTTTGTTTTGATATTAAGGCTACTTTGTCAAGTAAATATGCCATGGAAACGTAAAAAAACTTTTAATATGTAAGAAACTAGGGTTGCCAGTTTTGAAATCAGAGAATTCACTATATAAGAGAAAAAAAATCAGTACAATTGCATAAAAAACAGTACATATACTTTTTAATATAAAACTGCATATTAATAACACAAAAAGCTTTAATCTTTTTAAACCAAAACTTGAATTCATACTATAATTTAAACAATGACAAGATTTTATTAATAAAACTGAATTTTTTCAAAACAATAATTCAATTCCGTATATATTTTTAGCGGGAATACAAAGTGAATAACTAAAAAATCCAAAACACAACAAATTGTTAAAAAATCGATTCTAAATTTCTTGTTAGCTACTTGGTTTAATATTTTTCAAAGAAACATTAGTTTTAATAAAGGGAACAAAATTTTATTTCCTTTATTCTATTATATTTTTGGAATATAGGTCAACATAAAATTAAATAAAAGTTGTTTTTTTCTATATCTACCAGCATAATTAATTTAATTTTGCAACTAAAAGGTCATGCTGAATCTCTTATTTTGCGGAAACAGAAAATGTCTAATTTAAACGAGAACAGCTTCAAAAAGGTTTTGCTAGCCAGTTTCACTTAGAACTCTGCTATAAAAAACTAAAATTTCAATTTTCTCAAAAATGAATTACTTGACATTGGCCTTTTTAACACCAAGCTACAGATATAAGGACAATAATGTTAAAAAACAAATTCAACACGAAGCTTGTTATGTAGTTATCTTCAAAATAATTTAAGAAAATTATTTATAAGTGATTTATAACTAATTACTATTAATAATTGTAATTATTGCAAAAGGCACAATCTTTTTGCAGAAGGTTTCAAGTTAAAAATATTTATGGCCTTTTTGTACATTGTCTACAATTTCTTTCCTGTCTTCAGTCTTCAAGAAATTGTAAAACTCATTACAACTATAACCAAAGTTTGTCTTTATCTGCAACTCACCTTCTAGGTTTTATATTAGGAACCTGTTTCTCTCTTTTATCCATTTCCTCAAATTCGTAAATGCACCACCATTTAGAAACACTTTCCATTTTTCTTCCACTGTCTCCTTTTTTTGTACTGAATGACTCGGCAAAAATCTTCAATGTTAATCACTCATCGATAAGAACATCTATATTAATATTTGTATCGCAAACAATTTTACAATATGACAAACTATATACTGGACAAAATTAATATATAATAACAGTACAAAAACAGTACATTAATGAAAAAATCAGTACATTTGCGTACTGAATTGCTTGTAATGCATAAATCCGTACTTTAACAAAAACAGTAAATGTACTGATAAAAACAGTACGAATGGCAACCCTACAAGAAACGTAGAATAGATTATTTAAGTATTATTAAAACTTAATAACACTTAGTTTCGTATTTAAATAGAACTTAAAGATAAATAATATTTAAATACGAAGCAAAAAACTGGCCATTAGCTTTTTATCAAGGAGGACTTACCTGCAAATAATACGAGTAGTTCATACACGCATGTAAAATATGGCCCAAAAGGCCCAAGGATTAGTACAAAGCCAACCAAGATGTATTGAAAAACATAGTACACTCATAGAAAAATGTGTCTTCATATTGTTGATGCTCTAACATCAGAATTGTGACACCAATGTTATTACACATGGCATTAATGAGGCATAAAGTGACATCAATCCAATGACGAACGTCATCCTACAATTTTGTCATATTTTATTCGTCATATATGCTATGACTACAGTGACATCAATTCAATGCCACATTTTGTGTCTTTTGACATCAGTACAGACAAACTGTCATCAGTGCAATGACAAACTGTCATCAGTGCGATGACAAACTGTCATCAGTGCAATGACATACTGTCATCAATACGATGACAAATTGTCATTACTGCGAAGACATATATTATTAACATTATTTTCATGTTTAAAAAGTAAAATTAAAAGCAAAAATTCCCATATTCTTTTTTTTGTAATTATTTATTTAAAAATATCAAATTTTTCAAGTAGAATTATTACGAAAACCATATCGGGCATGCTGCTGGTGTCTTAATATTGAGAGTTCTTCTGTTTACAAACGGCGGTATACAACAAAACTGAAACAAACATGTGTAACGGGTAAGTAAATAAAGATATTCTCTCAATTTGACTTAACGTCAATTACAATGACTCAATTTGATGGCAGTTTGCCATAGCACTGATGCCATGCTTTATAAAATCGACTCCGATTCGTCATTTCTGTGATGCCAATGTATCATCCCATTGATGACATAATTTAAATTTTAGACCCTGATGACAATTTGGTTAAAAACGAAGACACTTTTCATAGTACTGATGTCAAAATACATCAGCGTTACGACCCCTTTTCTATCAGTGTATATTTAACATTACGATATCCTAGAGCTGGAACATAAAACGCAGCTTTGCATTACAACGGAGTAGTCTTAAAACTATGCCATGTTCATACGTACTCCAAGTGGATTAGTTTTGAAACTACTAAATCGTTTAAAAACGAGAACATGTCGTTTAACTACAAACTCTTTTTTAACAATGAAATGGTCCATGATTGCATTAATTGCATTACAGTGTTGTAATTAGTCCATTTTATTTAAAATGGATCAAGTAGTCCAATATTCCTTGCAGGGCATATCTATAAATACCAAATTTGAAAAAATTAATTTAAGTGAGAGTAGCTACGAACGGTCTAAATTTCATTAATTATTTAATAATTATTTTTTAATTAAGCTTGCATTTACATGACTTTTTTCTTTGCTTGAGGGAATTGGCTTGATTATGAATTTTTGAAGCCGAAGGATGATAACAGTCCTGTGCAGTTGAAAAGGCCACCATGTGTATACATTATCAATATCATGCCTGCTGTCCCCCTACCCCCACCCATAAAAAAATGTCATAATTAAACTCCAGTCCTAAACAATAATTTTAAGTTTCCTCCGAAAAAATCAATAAATAAAATACGATCTTTTTTTGTTGAGTAGAAATATGATTTGGCATTCTAGTTCTTTTTCATATTTCAATCTGAGTGTCATTCTAATGTTGCCGCACATTTTACAACATTTATATACATCTGGACTTAAGAACAATGTATCTAAACAAGCTGCTAGTGATACAAAATCGTTTTCTTTTAATTTCTCTTCACGTATCTCAACATGTATTGCTACTTTTGAGTTCCAAACACAATATTGCCTATGTTACACATTTTGTAATGCACTTTGTATTAAATGCATTCTCGAAAAACCAACAACAAGCGCAAAGGCAGCACTACCAGATATAAATGCGAACAGTTAAAGTGCAAACGATTTCTATAGCGCGCTTTTTTTCAATTTTATATTTTCCTATATTCTTCGTTCATTGAATTGTTTACTAAACACGAAAGACAAACAAACCAGCCAGGCAACCAAAAGATCGAACAATCAACCAGACAGACAGATAGACGTGTTGTCAGCTAACATCAACAACAGCGAAAAGAAAAAGAAAACTGCAAACGCAACAGAGATAAACGTTAACGTTAGCGTATGCAAGGGCGTCGTTAACTCTCTACTAGCAACATAAATGACAGGCAAACAAGTTTTTTTTTCCAAAGTAGTTTTCTACGAAACAGCGTCGTTAGTGGTTGTGTTTTTCGGAATTAAAACGTCAATCGGACGGTTCATTTTAGTTTTTATTAAACAAAGTCTGTTTCTGGCTTTATTTGTTGTCTTTTTTTACTACAACAATTAATTAAAAAACTCACAGAGAAACGTGGTGGAATTTTGAATTATATATTAATCTAAAATTTTTGTTTGCAAATCGAACCGCCAATACTGGTTTTGAATACAAAATTCTTAAAAAAAACAATTGCATGAATTATTAAACTATCTTTAACAAAGTGCAATAAATTTTATAAAAAAAAATCAATAAGATTTAAAAGATTTCAAGTGCTTTAAAATTTTTAAACTCTAATTTTGAAAAAGAAAATTGAGTTAAGTTTATAAAAAATTTTATTAAAATTTTTTTGTTTCTAAACAAATTTGTTTTTCGTTATAAAAGTTGTTGGTTGTGGCCAAAAGTGCTTTAGTGTTAGTGTATCTAAACAAGTTTATAGAGGCATTTTAACCAAGTTTCAATAAACCAATGCATCTGTATTGTCTATGTTACAGAAAATATTAAAAAAAAAAAATAAAATTTTGAAGTTTATTTTTTACAAAGTAAAATACAAAATGAAGCGTGTCTAGTGTAAACGTACTATGACATGAAATTATACATTTAAAACCCCCATAATTATTAAAACCAACGCGACAACAAAAAAAAAAAAGGTTTTAAATTTCACCAAATCATCATTGTGTTAAAAAAAATATGTAATAATAAAAAAATATCTAGAAAAAATATTATGCTTAAAAATACAAAAATAGAAAATTAAGCCACGATTTAAAAAAGAAAAATAGTAAAAGCAATAATTATATTAAAAAAGTTATAAGCAATATTATATTAACAAAATTCAGGCTTTTCCATTTTTATTTGGATTACTCATTTTGCTTTCTGTTATTATTGGTTAAAAACTACGAAAGATAGAAATAAATCTTTTGGATACCATTATCATCTTGTTCTACGTATTTTTTTTCTTCTTTTTTCAACCGACTTGAAACCTGTCTCATCTTTAAAGATCAGAAACACAACAACAACTACAATATCAAACGTCATTTCTTTTTTTTTTCTTCTTTTAATGGATTATTTGATCTTAACAAATTTAATTGAATACTTATAGGATTTCTATTTTTTTCAAACACTGAGGTAAGTTTTTGTTTTTCATTTTGTTTGTTTTCGTTTATCAATTTTTACATCGATGTTTAGAAGATTTAACATTTCTTAACACGACTAGAAAGTTGTTCTTATTTTTCGAACAGGTACTTTTTGTTAGAATTTTCTATACATGAAATTTTAAAATTAAAGAATATTAAGCAGGTACTTTTCGTGTTTTGTTTAGTTAATTGCACCTTTTGCTAATAGTTTTAAAACTTTCGAAAATGAGATAATAACGTATGCGGAATAAAATATGGACGGATTTTCAAACTTCAGTGCAAAAATAAAAGAAAATATAATATCAAAACAAAATATGAAAGAGGAATCGCCATTATTATTATGCAGGAGATCAGTTGAATGATTCTGTGCCAACAAGCAATAACAACTTAACTCGATTTAGGCAAGTGATCAGCAGAGCATTTTTAAACTCAAAAATATGTTGCCCAAAATCAGGGAATTTTGGTTAAGCTTATATTTACAGGCTCTTTGTTAGTAATTTTATAACATTTTATTAATTTTTGATTTAATTTTTTTGTGATACAATAGTTAGATTAGGAGGATTAAAAAGCATAATGTCAAATTTGTCTTTATTCGACGTAAGCTGTTATTGCTTATGGGCACAGAATTTTATATTAAGTAGTAAAAATGTCATTAAAGGCTGTTTTACACTATTACACAAGTCTTACGCATTTTGACAAAAAAAAACAATCAGATCCAATTATTGTTTGAAAATTTTCAAAAAACAATAACATCTTATCATGACAGGGTTGTCTCAATGTCCTCAATATACGTAAGACTTGTGTGATAGTGGAATGTACCGTACCCATAAACGAATTAAAAAAAAATAGTTCACATTAAAGATCGTATGATATATTTCGTCACTTTCCTAAAATCCAATTCAAAAAATCTATTATTTATAAGACAATAAAAGCGAAAGTGAAAAACCGTTTAATAGAAAACAACAATTCGGTAAAAGGATTTCATACAATGCATCCAAACTCGAGCTGTGTTAAAGGTAGTAATTGCCGGATATACTGCAAAATCTTATTGTACGTAACAAAATACGTAATACATATGAGAGTAGTCAAATGTGTAAAGTAAACCGTTCCAGCTGACTCAGAAAACCAGTCAGTTCTCATCAAATATCGTAAAATTTTTTGGTGCAGGCTCGCTCTGAAATGTATCATGAATAATGAAAAGAAATATCTGTTTAAAGGGATAGGAACCAAGAAACGTTTAGAATTTTTTATCATTTAAATTAAATGGATGCTGTGGAAAGTAATAAATAACAAACGGGATATTAGAGGTTATTCGTAGGGTGCCTGAAAATATTTAAAAAGCCCATTGTTATGGCTGGATATCTGTTTGTATTTATAAATTTCGTACACTAAATCATGAACATGCTCAAAAACATGGCTGGAATTTTTTAATCAAAATTAGTTTCACAAATATTAAAGAAGACAAGTTAAAAAGTCAGTGACGGAAACTAAATTTTCGTGGTCGCTATAGATTTGAGTTGTGCCTGTTTATGATTTAGTTATACGATATATGTGTTACATATTATTTGGATTTTTTTAATACCTGATTAAGATTAATTAAAAAAATATTACCGCTAATGTGTCGGTTCATATTTATTTCAGCATAGATTTTAAATTTACTTATTAGAAGAAAATTTGGGGTTATTGTTGTGTGCACCGCAAAAAATATGGTTAAGGGATTATAATAACCATACTATGGTTAATTTAAATCATATAATGGTTAATTGCGATCATAATATAGAGAAATTTAGCCATTTTTGCGATCCTGCTCGTTTTTGCGAATACATGAATAGATAGTTCTGTCTAACACAGACTTAAAATATATTACACTCCAGATTCTATTTTTAAACTCTTGTGATATAGAATGCCACCGATAATATAAAATATTTTCCGCTCTTCTCTTTGTACATTTTAAAGATCAGAAAATAAGAATCCTTCGGCATCTGAAATACAATTTTATTCCTTTATTTTAGTTTTCTTTTGTTTTTTCGCGAAACTGAATTAAAAAAAATCTTGCAAAATTGTAACTTTTGACTTTTTGCAGTGTTATACATTTTTATTTTCAAGCATGACTTTAATGACTCCTACTCTTAGCTAGGAATAGTTTTTTAATTGCTGCTATTTTGACAGATAAAAGCATTTAAGTTTGGTTTTTTTTTTAATGTTGGTTAAGCTGGCCAAGAGGACCAATTTTCCTTAAGAGAGCTTACTCTTATATTTTGGATCTATAACATAAAAATGTGGGATACATAGAATTGTTTGCGTCTTAGAAAACGATAAGAACAGAAAGGGGGAGGGGGAGAAAACCCTATTTTAGCTGTCCAAAAAACCTAACCCAAATTTGGCTGTTGTACGAAATTTGTAGAGACAAATCTTTTTTATTTCTATGAGAGAAAGTTTCTTCTCGGGTCGCTCCCTATGGCTTGTGTCTTAAATAACTTATTTGTAGACATTTTGGGGAGTAAACATCTGCCATTGTTTTCTATATTTATTCTCACTTAGTCATTGAACGAAATAAAGTAAACAGCAAAGCTTATTTTTCTTCAAACAACGCGATTTTTTTTGCCAACAAGTATCATATGCGGGAAGTTCTGCTTTGTTCTGCTAAAGCTAGAGGTGATTGTATTCCGTTTTTTGTTCGCATTTCGATACGGCAGAGAACGACCGCCTAGTTCTGCCAAAAAAGTTTGGAAATGATAAATTGGGGACATAACTCCATGAAGATTGTTGGTAAGCTCAATAAGAACTTGCAAAATCATTGGGAGCCACTCAAGCAGCAATTTCAAATCGTCTGCAAGCTTTAAGATTTATTTAAGAGCATGAAAATTTATTCAGGCCAAGAAACTACCACTAGATTTGCGTATTCGAAATACTGCTCGAACGACTTAAACGCGATTCATTTTGGCATCAAATCATTACTGGCGATGAAAAATGGATTCATTACGACAAGCGCAAGAAATCGACTGCCCAACTAGCCGAATCACCACAAGCCGAATATCCAAAGCGTCAATAGAATAATCTGCGTTTTGTGCAACCAGAAGGGTTCCATCTGTTATAAGCTCCTAAAATCTGAGCAGAAGATTCCACGGGAACCGTAGCAAGTTATTCGTTTGAAGCAAACATTGGCTGAAAAATTACATTAACATGGCATGAATCCGTAATATCATGACACTCATGCTTTTTCAAGGTATCGCTCTCCCTGCAATCAATGTTGCTAACTCGACAGTTCAAAAAAGGCTAGAATTGGAACCAAAAATGGCTAGAAATAGCTAGATTTTGAAAATTATTAAAAAACTTAATTATTTAACCCAGAAACTAAATATTTACTGCCTGTTTCACTAACTGCGAAAGAACTCTTTCTTTCACACAGCTGCATGTAAAACATATTTCAAAAAAATTGTAATTGTTTCAAATGTATTTGTGCGAAAGAAAGCGTTCTTTCGACATTGTGGAATTGGCAGTAAATGATATTTTTCATATACCAATTTATTTATATATCAATGAAATTTTGAACAGAAATTTACCTAAGTCAAACAACCTATTTTAATAAAAACGTAACAGGAGGTATATACAATTTTTTTAGGCCTTGAATTTTTCTTAATAAAACTTATAATTATTTATTATAAACAAAACTTAACAAAAATGATTTATTACATAAAAGGCAACATAAACAATTTTGTTGCTTTGCATTATCAATTAAATGTATATTTATGACGAAATATCGTATCAAAACAATTTCTACGAATAGAATCCAAAACCATTGAATTGTAAAGATCGCTTTCATTTGGCAAATAATCCCTCTTTGAAGGAACTGAAGCATAATCTGTTACAATTGTGATACCCAGAAAAACTCCTATTTCATACATCGTTTTTTTCTCTTGTCCACTTTAAACTTCTTTACTGTTACTTTTTTTACATAGCATTTCTATCAAGTCATCTTCAAAAATTTCTCAAAATGCACGTATATATTGGCAAGTCAGTGCAATCAGAAAATTCGGGTTCAGTGAATATCAGTCGACACCATACATCATCATCTTTCACCCACTGAATCAATTCATTTTTTAATGTTTTTAAGACAACACAAAAGGATAAAAATCAAAGTATGCCTTTGATTGTAGTTGCATTATGCCGAAAGCTTAAGGTCCATGCCATGCATTCTATGCGTTGTGCCTTTTTATGCATAATTCAAAAAGTAGAATCAGTGTAATGGTATGCGACAAGTTACACAGCAAAATGCATATAATGCATATACGTATCAATGCATGAAAGAAGGTTTACTTTCTACTTTATGCGTCGCATGTGTGATGAAAAAATTTTAGCTGTTTTTAATGGACATGAATGACAAATCATATTTTATTTTCAATGTTATCGATAAATATGTGTGTGTGGGGGATTTTTAATATATTTTTTGTATTAAAAAATGTTTCTAATAAAAGAAAAAACTTTCGTTGTAAAGACTGCAATAACTTTCAAGAATAAAATACATTAAAATTAATTTTTAGCACAAATATCATGAAAACCATTTGTTATTCTAGTTATCGATTACTTTTATGTTTTGAGTGTCATCCTTGTTTTGTTTATTACGCAGAAACATATTGATACCTTGAAAAAGCATGAGTTTTTTTTATAAGAAAAGCTTTCTCCTATGAATTCTTTTAAATAAAATCTATTAAAATATCAATTCTTTTAAATAAAATCTATTAAAATATCAATTACACTCTCCAAAAATATTAACACATCCGATCCAAAAAAAAAAAAAAAAAAAAAAATCCACGTATTTGGCGCATAAAACGAATTACATGTAACTTGAATTTAGAAACGCATAAAATGCACTAAAAGTATCATACGCATCTGCGCATAAACGTATGGACCTTCAGCTTAAGGCAGTCAATATAAATTACTATCTGACGAGTTATTATAACGTGCTGCAATGTCTGTTCTAAAAATTTTCTGTCTTCCTGATTATCATCGACAATTGACGACGCACTGTGGCTTAAAATTGAATTTCATCGGCCAAAAGTCCAATTTTTTGTCATCACCGATTTTAAAAATTTTAATGCCATTCGATAGCAAACATATTAGAACTAAGGTATCAAAAAAACTAGATTAAAATATTCGTAATTGTGGCTGTGGCATGCTGCTGGAAACAAATATTTTATTTTGTTTTAGAAAAAAATTAATATTTGTAAATTTGATCAGAACTAAATTATGATTTCTCGCAAACCGTTATCAATAATTGGTCGAAATTTTTTTTGTTATATTAATGGGATAGTAGTCTTTAAGAAATGGATCATTAGATCAATGTATCATTTATACCTGATGTGTTATTAAATGTTTCCCCAGGTTCTATATTTTAGTTAAATCCGAATTTTAGAGGAGTAGAACTTAGAACTTGTTAGGGTCAAAAGGAGTCAAAGAGATTTTAGTACCATTAGAAAGCTGAAGGTGTCCTCTTTAGCCCCATATATACTTGTGCAACTGTTTGGAACTGTCTGTTGAACACTTTTTTCATTTTAATGAAATTACTCGCAACATTTTTTTTTGCTCTTTTTATTTAAGCTGCTCATATGACTGAAATATAACACAATTTTTTACGAGCGTTTTGTTTTGAAAAATAATTTTGCTTCTTATGAACGGCTGAACATATTTGAATGAAATTTTAAACTGTCACGGCCGGGTAGCTTTTGTGTTGAATTGGAAGAACTCGGGTCCATGGAGGATCGGGAGAGTGACTTGCGGACCTCTAAAATTGGTAACCTCGGAAATTCAAACTTTTAAAAAATTCACCAAAAATATATTTATGGATTGCAAAAAAATTTAACTTAAGCTGAGTTACAAAAAATATGCTTAAATGTTTAGGTTATCTCCTTTGCTTTTGGAGATATTCGGATAAAACGGATTTTTTGGCTTGATTTTTATTATGTTTTATGTCAAACTGTTATCAATAGTGGGTTCAACATTTTTTATATTGGTAGTAAAGCAGTCTTTAAACAATGTTATGTTGTATTACTGTACCGATTATACCTGCTGTGTTATTAAATATTTTTTCAGGTTCTATATTTTAGTCAAATTGAAGTTCAGAAGAATAGAATTTATGAGGTCAAAAGGGGTTAAAGAAATTTTACTAGCTGTAGGTAGGTGAAAGTATCCACTTTAAACCCAAATGCACTTTTGTACCTATAGAACACTTTTTTAGTTTGTGTAAAATTATTCGCAACATTTCTTTTGCTCTTTTAATTTTACCTATTCATATGACTGAAATATAAGTGTACCAAGCCAAGTATTTTATGTTATATAATTACCAATACCTGTGGGATTTTAAGCGTATCCTACTTAAGCCCATTTTAGTTCTTAATTCTACCTTATTTTGCTACCTATGAACACAGTATAACGCAAGCTATGTATAAAATCCAGTGGTATTCGAATAAAATCTCAGTTGTTAAAATATATCTAAGCAATAACAATCTAATTCTTTTAATATCTATAAAAATGGAGATCTTCAGCTATAAAGAATTCTCCGAAGAGTATTTTAAAAATAAAAAGGAGGAAGATGTTTTAAGTTACATTGAAGGAAAACTCAATATATATTCCTGCAGCACTGAAATACGATCGGAACTGCAAAATAAAATAACCGATTTCGTCAAAAACTTAAAAAAGCGCGTCAAACAAGTTGGATGGAGTAAACCTAGATTTTACAACAGTTTTGCAAACTGGTTAGATGGCGAACTCAGTGTCCAGATATCTTCAGAAGGTACAAATAAAAATTATGGAGCACATACTAAAAATCAGTTATGATTTGGGTTTTGGACCTACAGGATCAATAAGAAACAATGACTTATTAATTAATTCGTTTATTAATGATGTGCTAATAATCCCAATTTTTTTAAATGAAAACACTGAAATTTATTGTTGTGGGAAAGCTAGTTCCTATGCGCATTTCGCTGGTTGCTTAGGCCAGCTCGTCAGGAAACTTTTTCCAAATACTTTAGAAAAGCTAAAAATATTATACAAGTAAGACCATAAAGTGAATAAGAATTTTAAAACACTCTGGTCTTAAATGTAACAATATCAAAGCTTCAACAAAGTCACAACAATAAACCGTCAATTTTTTCTTGCTTACATTCCCCTACAATTGGCTGGGTTTTTTCCAACACAAATTGTAGTTGTAAGAGGATAGAAAGAAAAAACAAAATTAAAAAAAAACAAGTTACTTAAATAAAGCAGCTTGCCATTTCAGTTTTTTATTTGCCGGGCACCTGCAAATTTATTATCAAAAATTATTTTTGGGAATGAAATATTTTATTAATTTATTCATTTATTAATGATGTGCTAATAATCCCAATTTTTTTAAATGAAAACACTGAAATTTATTGTTGTGGGAAAGCTAGTTCCTATGCGCATTTCGCTGGTTGCTTAGGCCAGCTCGTCAGGAAACTTTTTCCAAATACTTTAGAAAAGCTAAAAATATTATACAAGTAAGACCATAAAGTGAATAAGAATTTTAAAACACTCTGGTCTTAAATGTAACAATATCAAAGCTTCAACAAAGTCACAACAATAAACCGTCAATTTTTTCTTTCTTACATTCCCCTACAATTGGCTGGGTTTTTTCCAACACAAATTGTAGTTGTAAGAGGATAGAAAGAAAAAACAAAATTAAAAACCAAAAAGGATTTAAGAAGTATAAAAAAGAAGCATGTTCAGGATGAATTTCGCAAATGTGGGTTGATTATAGACCAACCAAAACAAGGATCAGGAAATACGAATGATGGGAATACAGCAAGAAGGTTCTTTTCTGATCCCAAAAAAAGCATCTGAAATAACAGGTGTTGATATAAGTCTTATATCAAGATTTACAACAATCATTGATATACTTGCATGCAATGAACAAATTGATTATAGAAAATTTGGGGATTATGCCAAAGAAACACCACGAATATATACTACCAAATATCCATGGAGAAATATGTCTGCAACAGTTCATAAAATCCTTTATCATGCAGAGGACGTCATTAGGCATCATTTAGTACCACTAGGAGATCTGTCAGAGGAAGCCCAGGAAAAAAGGAATAAAGATTACAGATTTTATAGGGAGCACAATACCAGAAAAATGTCACGAGACTTTACAAACGAAGATCTGTTTAATATATTGTTGGCAACGTCAGATCCGCTCATCTCTAGCATTCGAAGTCAATGGAAAGTGGAACATCGGGACTTAGATAAAGAAGCAAAAGGGCTGCTACAGGACAGACGTAATACAAAACCAAATATGGAATATTTGGAGGCAATTTTCCAACCGAATGAATAGTATATATAATTGACTTTTATTGTTATTTAAGCAAAAAATATGTTTTTTGTCCTTATTGTTATTTAAATAAAAAAGAAAATAAACATTTAATAATTTACACTTATTTATTTTTTTAATCTAAAAAGTATTCCAGTGGAACTGGTTCCAGTTGAACCTGTTGTTGAGTTGATAATGTAGAAACCTATTCACAAAATGATCATAGGTATTATTACATGCCTATGCATTTTTTTTAAAGGTATAATCGTATATACGAGGCGAATGTATATGCATATAAAGGTAATACGAATACTCATTTGTTCTTTCGCTGATAAAAAAATATTTTCTCCAGAAATAAATAAAAATGTTTATATTTTTCGAAAGAAAACATTATTTTTAGTCAGTTTAACATCTTTACTCCCATATGCCCTATTCCAAATCAAATTTTTCAAACAAAAAAAAAAAATAATTTGAGTAAAAAATTCTAATAATTCAACACACCGATTTTTATACAATTAGAACAGTAATGTTTTCTAATATGTCCATTATTTTCTAGAAAATTCTGATCAATATCGAGTGGTAAATTGTATTGCCTTTTTTGAACAAAAAAAAGATTTAATGCCGTTTTCCGGGATTGGGAATTTGGGTTTTTCTTAATCAAAAATGGGGATGTTTTTCAGTCCACTGTTTTATGAACTTTTTAATCTACATAACTGCCAAAATTCATTATGATACCTTTATTCATGTTAGATTTATAGAATGTCAAACATTAAAATTATTATTTATATAGTGTAAATGAATAAAAGGGCTTTCAACATGAGTAAAAAATAATAATTTTAAGGTTTGACATTCTATAAATCTGACATGAACAAAGATATATTAATGAAATTTGGCAGTTATGAAGATTAAAAAGTTCTTAAAACAGTGGGCAGAAAAACATCCCACTTTTTGAATAAAAAATACCATAATTCTCAATCTCAATCATTAGCATTTTCATACTAAATGCTAAAAAACATCAAAAGTTCAACTTTGACCTTAAATTTCTCAACAACTACTGAACCGATTTTAATTAATTTGAATTAACACTGCAAAAAAGTTCAAGAAGTCTTCTCTCCTGCAAAAAAAAATTGCAAAATTATCTCTATCGGTTCAAAAGTTACAGATTTTTGGCCGATAAAAAACGATTTTCAGCCACTGTGCGACGGATGGACTTCCGAATTGAAATTTCGCATGGTTGTATAAGTAGTGCTTTGGTCAAGTTTTGCGGGTGCCAACTACCATCTTTATCTCCAGAGTCCTTATCAGATGCCAAATAGTAAGCTCTGGGCGGTTCTGTGATAAGTACCGTTAATATTTCAAGGTTGCTAAAATTGTCATTTGAGGTAAATGACATTGTTGCATTTAAAAGTACTAGAGGTAAATCAATATCAAAGTAAACACATTGAATATAAAAAATGCCAAAAAATTGCCATAAAAAAATGTAACAAAACTGACTATGAAGAAAAAAATGATCAGATTTTCCGTCTAGATAAGATCTACCCATTTTGTTATGGCACAATGAAAAAAATCACCGGAAAATGGCTAAATTGCCAACCTTGCCTGCAATACGCTTTACTTTAGAACACAACTGGCCTGAATCATTCTTGACCTCAACAAATTTAAAGTTTAATTCTCGCAGAAACAATAAGATGCCAGATACTTTTGACAAATTTAAATTGCATTAATGTTTCACTCACAATAAACGCTAGAAATTAGCCAAACATCCCACATTTTTAAGTTATATACCCAATATCAAACTATACAACATTAAAAATGAGCTAAAACGATAGTTATTTGTACGATTTCCCTCTTGAAAGATCAAAATATGTTTTTTATATATAAAAACATTGAAGAGATTTAATTAAAGTATAAACTGACTTAAATCTATTTTTTTAATTTCAATAAAGAAAATCTCTATGAACACACTTTAATACAAGTAGTATTTATATTGACATTTATCCGATATTATTTTCTAATGAAACTTTTTCTGGAGTATTTAAATCATAAATCAAACTTTCATTATATTTAACATTTCTTAAAAACAAGGGGAAAAAGGAATTAAAATTCAATTAAAAACTTTTTATTATTACAAATATAAAAAAATAACAACAATTGTCCTAACGAAGAAAAAAAATATTAAAAATAAATATTATTAAAATATAAATAAAAAAAGTATATAATTAATACATACTTTACAAATGTTATACAAATAAATTTACTAGAGAAAGACAAATACTCTTCTCACCTTATTAGAAAAATAAAATTAAGGTCTTCTTTTTCCTACATTTTCTTTAAACATGTTTTAGGATTCCCATCATTTTAGTACTAAGACGTAATATAAAAATGGTATATTTATCTTTTATACCTTTTTTAAATTAAACACTTGTTTTTCCTTTAATTTTGAACAGACTAATGAAAACTCTTAAGAGTACCCGATAGTATAGGGGTGGTTTTTTGTTTTGAGTCTTATTTCCCGTAGAGATCGTAGTAGTTGTTTTTTAATACAAACAGGTAATTTTATATTTAATATTTGTAGGTTGTAAAATGAGCACAGGTAGATAAAATTGATAAAAATATATCGCACTTGATCATATAGAGGATATTAACTCAAAATTTAAAAATTTTCAGTAGAAGCAAAATAATTTTTTATTCAACATTAAAGGCATATAAAAAAGAATTTTTAAACCAACAGTTGCATTACCAAAAATTAGTCAAAATAGCACGATATTTTTACAGCCCGTAGATATGAGTATTACGTGCCGATTTTTTTAATAAAGTGAAAAAATTGAATTTGTCTGATCAAGTACGATATAATTAAAGTAGATAGTAAACTAAAATAAAATCGAGGGAATTAGAGAGAGCACAGGATTCTTCTAAAACTATTGTCCTAATATTTTTTTTATTTTGCTTGGAAATATCAGTAAAAAATAAAAAAATCCTCAAACAACACTGTCAAATGTAACGTATTTATTTATACTTTCTTTTTTATCAAACAAATTTTGAATTATACTTATGGGTTGATTACGTATGGCAACCGAACTTGAGGTTTTACACGACAAAATACCAACAACCTAAATGACTAGCCTATAACTAAAGTGGTCTATGTTACAACATACAAGTTGAGCAAAATGTATTGAAAAAAATTATTTTTTTTGTGTTTGTGTCATAAAATTAAACAAAAAGTGTTATATTGTAAAAAATTTTAAATAGAAAAATTTTAAATTTTGTTTTGTTTTTATATGTGTTGAATTCACACAGAACGTACATACATACATGTGTGAGGGATGAACTAAAAAATTGAGAACGCTCTCTCCAGTGGGCATACTAGTTGTATACTATGCTAACAACCAGTGATGCATTTTGAGTTTTTTTTTTGTTTTGGGCCATAAAGGGCCAAAATTACTTTGGTAGGGCCAACAAATTTTTTTTTATCTATTTCATTATTAAGTTTGTAGGATTTTTTTGCTGGCTGTGTATTTAAATAAAACCAATAGTAAAACCTAGTAATATAGTATGTGTTTTATTTTATTAAGAAAAAACCAAACAGTCACATGGTTTGAAAGTTTTTTTTATCACTTTTTGTTTAATTTTAGCCCAGACAGCAAACCAGTCCGACGTCTGGAAGATATTTGCAAGAAGAGATTTTAAACAAACATGAATTATATGAATTATGAATTATATGCCATCAAACATTCAAAAGTGCCACAATTGGCACAACCGTGCCACATTTTTCATCACTGCTAACAGCTCTGAAACAAAACACTGAATAATTCATCCATGCGTCCCGAACAATATTTTTGTCCGGAGAATATTTTTTTTTACTCAGAGTGTTCTGCAGAACGATTCTCCCATTTCGGAAAATTTTTCCGGAAAACAAAGCTACAATGTTGTTTACAGATGTACACAATTGTAAAATATATCAGAACAACTAGCAAAATACTTATATTGAATTGTTTTCTAAAAGTGTGTTAAAGAAAATGGATAAAAAAGGAAAGTGATATTGTTATTTTTAATTATATGTATTTATTTTTTACTTCATTATTTCGCAAAAAAACAATTGTTATAATATAAATGTTCAATTCAACTTTTATGTACAAATTGAAACAAGTGGCAACTCAGCTCATTTTGTTCCGAACAAAAATTCAAACTAAACCAATTCAAGAAAAAACTTTCCGAACAAAATAATTTCTCTCTCTCTCTCAAAAAAAAAGACGTCAAACTCAATAAAAAAATAAATTTGTCCGGACAAAAATATTGTGCGGAACGCATGGGTCAATCGAGCTTAACGCCACAGAACTAAAGCAACGCCAAAGAATAACATTGAAAGCACAAACAGTGTCATAAATATTTTGTAATTTTGTTGTTGCTTTCTACAGAAATTCACATTGCGTTTTAAAATTTCAAACGCTCCATTGCTTGTGTCGTTGAAAATTTTAAAACGGTACATGCATTTCTGTTGAAAGCAATAACAAAATTACAAAATATTTATGACATTGTTTGTGCTTTCAATGTAATTGTTTGGCGTTGCGCTGCGTTGTACATGATTAGGGCCTTAATGTCGAATAAGTTCATGGAAAAACACATTGATTTAAGTCAATATTGCCTGTTGAAGGAAAAGAAAAACATTAGGAAAGATAAAAAAAAAACAAAAATAACCACGAAGAGTAAAAGCAACAAGATTATCAAAAAAAATTTATATTATTTTCAAAAACATTTTTCAGCAATATGTTTTTCTTGGAAGTACATAAAAAAGTAGTTAGCCAAAAATTCAATATGTTTTACAAGTTACATATATTATTGTAACTTATATAATAATTAATATGAATAACATGGCTGAGTTGAGTATTTATCAGTGTGGCCATTTTGGCATTTTTGCAGCTAAATTTAGCATTCAAATTTTTTATTTAGCTACAAACTTTTCATTTAACACTTGGCGTTTTATTTATCATTTTTAGAAAATGTTTTTAGGTTTTTTTTAGCATTATTTTTTTAAAAATTTAGATGAGTAGTTTTATTGATTTAACTTAATTTATTTTTATAAATTATGATAAATTTTGACTTAAAAAAGCTGTACTCGAAATAAAATTTCGTATGGAAATAAATACTTCTTATCTTTAGAAACATCTTGTAAAAAAATGGAATATTTATATAAAATTAGAAATGCCGTCATCATGTTGATTGTAAAAATTATTTGCCATTTGATATAACGACCTAAAAGTAAAAAAAATCATTTTGTATTAAGATAAAAATTCTAAAGTTTGAAAAAACTTGACTCTAAACTGCTGAAAATATAATGATTTTGAAACTTCAACTTTTCTTAAACTATAAGAAATAAAATGATCTAAAAATTTTTTTTACATCATAGAAAATAAAATTGTTTAAATTTTGTATCAAAGGTTCGCGGGCCCCCTAAATTTAAAATTTAATCGCAACTACTTGTTCTACATACATATTTATATGTTTTTGATGTTTTACCAAAATTTATACACATGTTTATATATGAATTAAATGTTTATTTCAATTTCGATATAAAATATGTCACTAAAATCTATCCATTTAGTTTTGAATAAAATTTCATACTTGTAATACATTTTTTACAAAAATCTTGAAAAACATTTTAGCATTATTTTTAGCATTTTTTAAAATCATTTTTAGCATTTTTTGACCCTGTCTAATTTAAAAATTTTTAAGATCTGGTCACACTGGTATTTATAAAAAAAAAAAAATGAGAGAGAGTGAAAACTTTCAAACAAAAACGGTTTCATTGAACAATGTCTTTGTGTAGCATGAATTAAACAACAGTTTGTTCAGTAATCTGAATATTATTTGAATACGAACTTCATTGTTCATGCAGCCCTTTATAATATATCACAGATCCCATATCAAGCCTACAAAAATTTCTTCTCGGTGCAGGGTATCTAAGATTCAGCACAGCCGAAAATAGCATTCCTATTTGTTAAAACGTAAAAATTCTTTCAAATATTCCTTGCAAAAAACTTTTTTTATAACAAAAAAATATTTTTATTTTTAGCTCTCTTTGAAAAAAAGTTTCCATAACATAAAATTCCGTTAAACTTTAAGCTGAAGGAAGGCAGATGAAAAAAGTTTAGTTCAGTTAAGTTTTTTAAAAGAAACTTAATTTTTTTGCGGTTTTAAAACCGGATTATTATCTGTTTTCTTCGTAAGAAGCTGTCTGAATGGTTGTTTAGCTCTTTTGAGGTCTTTTTGTTTCTTGACAAAAATTGTTATGATATTTTTATATAAATTTTTTTTTACAGTTTATTTAAAAGTGGTTTCTTAAGGTTTCTTTCAATTTTAATCATACCAAACGCACACTATTGAAGGGTATTTATGTTGGATTTTCTTTTTTAATGTTTTTAGGAACATTTTTACGCACATTCTGGATTCCTAATTATACACAGAACATGATATTTTACGTTGTAATGCATTAAACACATTCGAGACAGCAGGCAACATGAAGGCACGACTACAAATGCTGCAGGTTGCAATTGTAGTCGCGTAATCAGCTACTGAATTATTTTGAAAACGACAGCTACAATTGAAAAAATATAAACAGCTGTGTTTTTTATTATGTATTTACATTTCAGTGGTGCCACTATCATTTTGAATTTTTATAAATTTAACAACATGCGTAATGGCAGACTCGTACACAAACTTAATTTAAGCCTACAAAAATATAAATACTTATTTATGATAAATTTTTTAACGTAAAAACAAATGAATTTATTAAAAAATATTTTAATTTTATTGTTTTTGGAACTCATAAAGAATATCATCTTCATGTCAGGTTGAATAAAAAAATCCTAATATACAGTATAATCGCGAAAAAGTAAACTGAAATGTCCTAAGGGTTGTTAACTTTTTCGTCTTATTTATTAGCTTTTCTAAATTGTAAAAAAATGCAATAATAAACATATGTACCTATATTTTTTTCAATGACTTAGTTTTCATCAGTATAAAAAAGAAACTTATATCCAATTTGTACCGGCTAGTTTCAAGTTTACAATTCCTCTTGAACTACAATTTATAATTAATTATTATACAATCAGGCATGTATTATGTGTTAGGTGCTACATACGACGGTTGTCAGAAAATTAGTTCTTCAAAAATTTTCAGAAAGCGAATTCTGAGTATTTTCTAAACATTTGCCAGCCATCCAGTACTGACATTATTGTCTTTTTAGGTTGCAGTTACACGAACTCGAGCTTAGCTATTGATATTTAAATTAGAACATTGATTGCGCAATTACGTTTTCGATGCTTCAAGAAAACATTTGTACAAACTTGCTTTAAGATCGGCATATTTTGGTCTATGTAATGTTTTCCTGTATGTTTTTTCCTATGTATTCTTCAAAGCCTCGAAAATTTTGTGACGTTTCGTTTTTATTTTTGAGATGGCAACTTCAGATATACAATAATACAACGCCGATAGTTTTTCTTTAATGTATTTCTCAATTTTGTTTAAACTCTCAACTTTCAGCTTAAAATTTAATCTAATTTGTTATCGTTTGTACAAATCAGTACTTTTACTAATACGATCTGAAAAGTTAACTTAGAGTTAACGTTTAGAGCGGCACAGAAGCGCTAACATTTGGTTAACTTGACCGTAAGATTACTGTATCGCGATTCTATTGTAATTTTTTGGTTCAATGTACTAAGTTTATGAATTCTAGGTCGTAAAGGTTTCAGAGCAATTTATCAATAGTATAGGAAGAAAAATATAATCTGAATCTTAAAAGTATTGGTATCATAATAAAGTCTTTCGAAACACATTTCATATGATGTATTAAATATACCGATTTATTAACCCCTTAAGAGAATTTATCTTAAAATTTTGTCGATATGTATAATAATATTTCCTCAAATATAATATGTTATAGAGAACATCCCAAGTTTTTATATGCTATATTTTTAGAAACTCCATCATATAAAATTTTAAATTTATTAGGGTTAAAAAAATCTTATTTTGGAAAACTTCACAATTTATTTATAAGTTTGAGTTAAAATATATAGTGGTAATAGTTTATGCACTTGTTACATATTGAAATAAAGTAATATGTAAATATTTGAAAAGTGTTCCGGAAGGCTGAAAAAACGCAATACAGAAAAACTTTATTAATCGAAGTCCTAATAACTTTGGTAACATGTGTTTATTATTGTTAAATAATTATTATTATATCGACATAATTTAAAGATAAAGCAAATTTAGTAAAAAAAGACAGTCAAGAAGTATGAGCATTTGAAATGGGCTCTTAATGGCTTAATAAATCGGTGTGCTTTAAGCACCATGTGAAAAGCACTTTCAATTTTTCAATGATACCCATACTGCTAAAACTAAGAGCGTTGGCGTGACAAACATCTTCCTATATAACTTCTTTTAAGGATACTAAAAAGTAATAATAATATAGATTTGGTGGTGAGCCGCGCTTATATTCTTGTTTCAATCCGGTTCTTTGCTGTTTAATCAAAAAATTATTATTATATATTATAAGCACTAATTCTTCTAATTTTTGATTATATTAGCAGCACTTTTTCTGTTTTGTAGCGTACAAAAATAGAAATTAGTTTAATTTGACTACAACGACAAAATTAGCACAGACAACAACCTGCAGTCATTTAGCCGTGTCGTCGTAAAAATAATAATTTCCATATACACACATGTATTTTGTTGTTGACATATTGAAGTCGGTAGTCTGCTGCCTCGAATGTGTTTAAAGCAGGGATTTCCAAAAATTTTTTGGTTGTGTATTAGTGAGTACCAGAGAGTAAAAAAATTGAGAGAATGCGTTCATTTACAGCCGAAATAAAATGTTAGTAATATATTTTATAAGTTGTATAACACAAAGGTACAAAATTAAAAATTTTTTGTGTTGATAAAAAATTTGTAGCAATTCTTTACCAATTCAATGTCGCTGATTTTAAAACAGCACTTTTTTTTCATTCGGAAGCTTTTTGACTCTAAATCAGTTTTAAATATCTTATCAAACAATTGTAAAAAAATTAAAGATTTTTATGTTTTCAAAATTCATAAAAAATAAATATTGCACGCAAATCACACGTTTAATAACATATTCCGTTCCTTCCTTAAATGTTGCATACCATATAAGGCATTGGATGTTACCAAAAGCGTTTTTGACCGCACAATATTTTTTAAGTGCCATCATAAAGTTTTTTCTGTTAACCTGAAACAAAAATATGTATTGAGGTACGTTCAGACTAATGAAATATTTGACGAAAATATTTGTTCTGATATTTGCTTCAAACTGTGTGGAACAAAAAATATTTTGTTTAATGTTCAAACTAAGCTCAAACATTTGACAATTTTTGTTTGATGAAACAGTTGTCAAAAAATGTTAAATAAAATAAATTAATTCATGTTTGCTATGCGTTCAGACTAAAATAAATATTTGCATCACATAATTATTTAATGAAAGTGTTCAAAAATAATAATATATTTCACAAATAGTAAAAATGAGCGCAAAAGCTAATTTATTTTTTTTATTCTGCGGAGCAGCATCTTTCATAGTGTTAGAACAGGAGAATGTAAAATATAAAAAAAAACCGGAAGACAATGGGTAACGGGAACATGGCTAAAATTTGCGAAAAATTGCAAACTTGGATATAAACCCTTAAATATATTTGAAGTCTCTAAATCAGTTAAAAAACAAAATGTCGGGAAAAAAAATTTTTGCAAAAATAGCGAAAATTCGCGAAAAATTTAGATATTTCAAACAAGCCATAAAATTTATTAAAAGTGCCTAAAACTAAAAGGAATGGCAAAAATTCGATAAAAATTGCTAAATTAGCGGAAATTCGCAAAAATTTGATAATAGCGGTATGATAGCAAAGCCTTATAATTATTAAAAATCGTTAAAGCTCTAAAGACTTACAGTGAAAAATCGCTTCTTCGCGAGCATGGCTAAAATTCGCGAAAAATAGCTAACTTGGAAACAAACCCTTATATATATTTGAAATTGCTAAATCGGTTAAAAAACAAAATGTAGGGGTAAAACAAAAAAAAAATGTTGCAGAAATAGCGAAAATCGCGAACCACTTTAATATTTCAAACAAGCCATAAAATTTAGTAAAAGTGCCTTAAACTATAAGGAATGGCAAAAATTCTATAAAAATTGCTAAATTAGCGGTAATTCGTAAAAATTTGCTAATAGCGGCACGATACAAAGTCTAATAATTATAAAAGATCTTTAAAATTGTAAAGAATCCGAAAACTTACAGGAAAAATTGCTTCTATCCGGAACATGGCTAAAATTATTTGTCGTTGTTTGCTCTTACAATTTTTTTGTAATATCAAATAAATGTTTGCTCAAAAATTACTAAAATATTTGATTTTTTGTGTTCACACTATGTTCACGTTGGACAAATATTTGTTTGCCGGAAATACTTTTATTTGCTCAAAATCAGCTGTTATTTTATTTGATACTCAAAAATATTTTGTGTTCAGACTACGTCAATGAAATATTTGATGTTTGCTTTCAAATATTTCACCAGTCTGAACGTACCTTTAGTAGTGGTATACACAATTGTGCATAGAAATGGATTTCCCTGGTCTATTTTTTCAAAAATAAAATAAATTACATGAGAATTATAACGTGAAAAAGTTATTTTAGTAAAAAGTTAGGGGGTTCATAGTGGTAAGTAAAATAGAAAGGGTATTCACGTTGTTGGGTTACTCATACTTCAAACATCTGTGCATACATTTTAATTCTAGCTAATAGTATATCAAAAATTTTTTACAAAATACCAAATGCGCACCTGAGTTTGCCTGCAAAAATGTATAGTCATTGTAACAGGTCAAAGTTACGTGAAATAAATACCATAAATTAGTAAGGTTAACTCTTTGGACTCGGTCATATAATTGTAGCATAAAAAAGTAAGCAATAAAAATAGTGCTAAACAATAAAGTTTCATTAATACATCAATAAAACACATCTTCTTACCCAAAAATTTTACCTGCTGTCACATTTGCTTTTATATGTATAGGTTTACACATAAATTGTAGGAAAACAAGACTTTTTTTACTTGTTTTTTAAATATTTTTACTTACTTAAAAAAGTGTTTTCAAAGAAAAAAACCTACCGACGCGATTGGTACAGAAACAAAAATATTTTTACAAGCACAAAATACCAACAAATTCTTGTGGCTATTTTTTTCTTAATAATTTCTGCATTTAGGTACGTCTTTTTTACTAAAGAAAAATGGACCCTTTTACAGGCATCAAAGATTTTTTTTCACAACAAAACACATATCGTTAGCTTAAATGCAAAACAATGTAGATATTATTTGAAAATTTTAAAGTTTTGTTGATTTGGATTCACGTTACATATGTATTTTTATATAATTTTAAGTTATTTACAAAATTATAAATGACGTATCATCAAATAAATATATAATTTTTTTAACAGCATAATGTATAATCACACTCAATAAAAAAATTAGCAGAGGTTTTAATTCTTTTTATAAGAACACATTAATATTTTTAAACACCAAAACTGGGTAATCTGTTTTATAACGATTACCACGGTGTTAGTGGAATTAGTGATCAGATAATAATTTATAATAATAATTTTTAGTATTGCATAAGAAAAAATAAAAAAGTGTTGTAAAATTATAAGAACCGAATCCATAAACGTATGTAAAATAAAACCTATAATAAATGTGACTATCAGCTTCTTCCACATAGGACTGTTAGACATTTTGAAATTTTTTATCTGAAATATTAAAAATTGCTTTTAAATCTCAAATAATTACCATTTTACAAAGTTCTTTGCTTTGCATGTTAACTTATGAAATGTTACATTATTCTACATTTTAGTCTTAAAATTTAAACTCTAAATAAAAATTGCACGCAACGCATTGGATGTTACCAAAAGCATTTTTTACCGCACAATATTTTTTGAGTGTAAGCTGAAACAAAATAATAGAGCATCCGCTAGACATGCACACTTGTCGAAGTCACATCGACGACTAAATTGAAGAGTATAAAAATGTGTGTTAGTAGTGGTGCGCACAATTGTGCAAAGAAATGGAAACCCCTGGTTTAAAGCATTATGCTTTAAACACATTCGAGACAGCAGACTACCGACTTCAATATGTCAACAATAGAATACATGTGTGTATATGGAAATGATTATTTTAACGACGACACGGCTAAATGGCTGCAGGTTGTTGTCTATGCTAATCTTGTCGTTGTAGTCAAATTAAACTAATTTCTATTTTTGTACGCTACAAAACAGAAAAAGTGCTGCTAATATAATCAAAAATTAGAAGAATTAGTGCTTATAATATATAATAATAATTGTTTGGTTAAACAGCAAAGAACCGGATTGAAATAAGAATATAAGCGCGGCTCACAACCAAATCTATATTATTATTAATTTTTAGTATCCTTAAAAGAAGTTATATAGGAAGATGTTTGTCACGCCAACGCTCTTAGTTTTAGCAGTATGGGTATCATTAAAAAATTGAAAGTGCTTTTTACATGGTGTTTAAAGCACACCGATTTATTAACCCATTAAGAGCCCATTTCAAATGCTCATACTTCTTGACTGACTTTTAAATTATGTCGATTAATAATAATTATTTAACAATAATATACACATGTTACCAAAGCTATTAGGACTTTGATTAATAAAGTTTTTCTGTATTGCGGGTTTTTAGCTTTCCGAAACACTTTTCAAATATTTACATATTACTATATTTCAATATGTAACAAGTGCATAAACTATTACCACTATATATTTTAACTCAAACTTATAAATAAATTGTGAAGTTTTCCAAAATAAAATTTTTATAACCCTAATAACTTTAAAATTTTATATGATGGAGTTTCTAAAAATATAGCATACAAAAACTTGGGGTATTCTCTATAACATATTATATTTGAGGAAATATTATTATACATATCGACAAAATTTTAAGATAAATCCTCTTAAGGGGTTAATAAATCGGTTATTTAATACATTATATGAAATGTGTTTCGAAAGACTTTATTATGATACCAATACTTTAAAGATTCAGATTATATTTTTCTTCCTATACTATTGATAAAGTGCTCTGAAACCTTTACGACCTAAAATTCATAAACTTAGTGCGTTGAACCAAAAAATTACAGTAGAATCGCGATACAGTAATCTTGCGGTCAAGTTAACCAAATTTTAGCGCTTCTGTGCCGCTCTAAACGTTAACTCTAAGTTAACTTTTCAGATCGTATTAGTAAAAGTACTGATGTGTACAAACGATAACAAATTAGATTAAATTTTAAGCTGAAAGTTGAGAGTTTAAACAAAATTGAGAAATATCAGAAGTTGCCATCTCAAAAATAAAAACGAAACGTCACAAAATTTTCGAGGCTTTGAAGAATACATAGGAAAAAGCATACAGGAAAACATTACATAGACCAAAATATGCCGATCTTGAAGCAAATGATTTCTTGAAGCATCGAAAACGTAATTGCGCAATCACTGTTCTAATTTCAATATCAATAGCTAAGCGCGAGTTCGTGTAACTGCAACCTGAAAAGACAATAATGTCAGTAATGGATGGCTGGGAAATGTTTAGAAAATACCCAGAATTCGCTATCTGAAAATTTTTGAAGAACTAATTTTCTGACAAACGTCATATGTAGCACCTAACACATAATACATGACTGATTGTATAATTATTAATTATATATGTTGTTGTTTATTTGTTTGGCTTAAGGTCATAAAAAATTATAAAATAACAAATTTGTATATATTTTTAAATATTAATTATAAATTGTAGCCGGTACAAATTAGATCTGTTTCTTTTTTGTACAGATGAAAACTAAGTCATTGAAAAAAATATAGGTACATATGTTTATTATTGCATTTTTTTACAATTTAGAAAAGTTAATAAATAAGACGAAAAAGTTAACAACCCTTAGGACATTTCAGTTTACTTGTTCGCGATTATACTGTATATTAGGATTTTTTATTCAACCTGCCATGAAGATGATATTCTTTATGAGTTCCAAAAACAATAAAATTAAAATATTTTAAATGTTTTTTTAATAAATTCATTTGTTTTTACGCTAAAAAATTTATGATAAATAAGTATTTATATTTTTGTAGGCTTAAATTAAGTTTGTGTACGAGTCTGCAATTATGCATGTTGTTAAATTTATAAAAATTAAAAATGATAGTGGCACCACTGAAATGTAAATACATAATAAAAAACACAGCTGTTTATATTTTTTCAATTGTAGCTGTCGTCTTCAAAATAATTCAGTAGCTGATTACGCGACTACAATTGCAACCTGCAGCATTTGTAGTCGTGCCTTCGTGTTGCCTGCTGTCTCGAATGTGTTTAATGCATTAAGCTACAACATGGAGTATTTACTACTATTCCATGGAATTAGGGTTTCTAATTTCAAGGACTTCTTGATTCTCGGGAAGGCCAATTTTTTTTTGGCACTTTTTTTTAAAAAGAATATTATGAAAAAATATATTAGACGTTATTAATTTTTAAAATGTCTTATTTAAAAAAAAAAAACAGAATCTTTTGTATTGCTTGGTATATTTTAAAATCTAAGAGTCGAATAAAAATTATTCGGCTGGTCTTCTGTTCCAAAATGCTTTTCATCGTCATGAAATTTTCTCATAGGTTGCAAAATGTGTATTTTGCAACTTTTAAAGTATATTTTGCAACTTCTCGACCGCGTGTAGGTGAGGGCAAAGGTTCTCATTGGTTGCACCTTGAGCACTGTCGCAATGTGGGTTGAATTTCCCTGTTTTATCGTTACTTCAATGTGATGTGTTCTGATGAAAGTAGAATTCGTAATACGCGTTTTTTCTTAAGAGCCCGTCATATTGCGGTCGATCAACCAGTGCATCCTACAACGCATTACAGCGAAAATTCGTTCTTTGGCCAGACTGTTCTTATGTGGAATAATGACCTTCCTGCAGAAGTCTTCCCTCTCACTCTCAACATGAATGAATTTAAAGCGAATGTCCACAAGCACTGTACCCTCTATCCTCTTTCCTATAACCTATTTTCCTAGTTACAACACAACACAATGAAATGTATTAATAGGGGTCATATCCTGAGTGCCGGTCCTAAAAAAAATTCAAAAATTAAACTCTACACATTCAACTAATTCGGTGAAATAATCACATTTTGAGTATGACAAAATTTTTGAAAAAAAAAAAAAAATTCGTTGATATATGTTCCTTATAGGATGAAAGGAATCTTCTCACCAAATTTCATTCAAATCGAATGGGGTCGGGTCCCACTCTTAGACGATTTGAAATGCAATTACCCATTTATTTTGAAAAACATATAAGCATTTACATTCTTGATTCAGTTTTATAAAGATTCTCTCCCTCATCATGTCCTCGAATAAATTCTTTATTATAGTCTTCAGACTTTTGCAAAAATTTGACCTATAAATTTGATAGAGTTCAAATAAACGAGTGCAAAGATAAGGTCCTCAAATTACGATCAAGCCTGCCGTACATGACATTTTTTAAACAGCTGACTTGTCAAATTTCCCACTGCAAAATACATACCTGACGCGTGTTACCTTATGAAGCGTTGCCACTTCCTGAAGAATTATTTAAGAAATGTTCTACATATATTCAAATATATTTAAACTCTTAAATTTTTGTGTAATTGCTTACCAAAAAATCAATAGCAAACATTATCTTAAGTTAATGAAATCTTTTTTATTTTATGGTTATACTGTATAAATCTTTTCTAAGCTAATTAACAAATATGATGAACAACAATTTATTAATAAAAAAAAAAAAAAAAAATTATTTGAGTGTGAGGTTCTTATAAAAACTGCATGCATTCATGCACATACGATAAAACTAATCCACATCTTGGGTTCAAAATAATAAAGATATGCCATTCCTCATGTTGATGAATATCATTTGATCGGAATAAAAAATGATTTGTATTCTTTTGTGATCTTTATACGAATGTAGGAATTATTATTGCTGGATCTTACGCAGACCATAACAACGTAACTTTGCTCAGAAAAGTTTTAGGTGACACTTAATGACAGCTGCGTTAGTCGAATTTTTTCCAGCTGGTGAAAGAACTTTCTGCAGCAGTCGAATTGTTTCAATATTTAAAGCGCAATTTTATTTGGTTTTGAATAATTTTGTAAAAACAGCTGAGTAATTTTTTGTTTTACTGGTGGCAACACTGCCTTTATAGTATTGCTTTTCTACAAGTCAGAAGTAATGTCGTCCGGCAAAATTTCAATTACAGCCGTACCTTAAGCGGAAGCCGAAACGTTTTCTTATGCTACGCTTCTGCGCTCATATGTCATACCTAACCAAAGGCGTCAACATTCTGTTACGAATAGTAGTGTTAACTTTCTTGTTTAATAAACCCCAATATATTAATAAAAAATGGAGATAAAACCGCTAGATTGGCTAAAAAATAGCTAAATTGCGACTATTTATTAACAATAGCGGCCAACTTCAATATTTAACGCGCTGTCGAAATCGCATTTTCCAATTGCAAAACGGCGCTCTATTAAGGGATGCTTCATACAAATTGTATGGGCATGACAGCAATAAATAATGTTTAATTATTATGTCCTAAATCGGTGTCTTCGATTTTTAAGAAACATTCTTGAAGATAGCTGAACTCTTACGGCGCAAATAAAAACTTTTCTGGCGTAAGCACTCCATTTTGAAACCAAAAAGACGGTTTCTGTAAGATATCGCCTTATGATACGAAGGCTTAGATCGACCTATGACTTGTGGCTGAGGCCCCAAATTGTGTGCTACCCTGGCGATATAACTATGAATAGTTACCCAAAACTTTTTAGTTTAACTTAAAGCCAAGTACTCTGTTCGAACTTGCGAAAAATGTTTTGCAACATTGATTATTTCACACGAAAATTTTGACTTGCATCACAATTATCTATCTCGCGATTTTTCAAAACTCACCGTTTCTATTCGTTGCAAGTGTACAACATTGTTTTGCGAAGGTGAACAAAAATAATGTTTTTTTTTTAATTGTCATTAAAAAAAGTTAAATAATATTATTTTTATAATTTTCCAAATCAAAAAACCAAAAAATTTAATTTAATTATTAATTTTAGAACATTTCTACATTTTTCTTTGTGAAACGTTTGTTATAAAAACAACTTTACAAATAAAAAATTACAAAAAATGATAAGCTGTTGCTTAAAATTTCGTGCGAAATAATATGAGCTACAATTGTTTCGCACGGAAAATAAAAATGTTGCTAGAAACATTTCAAATGTTTTTCGTAATATAAATAGAGTACAACTCTATCAACATTTTTTCGTTTGTATATCAGAAAAAATATTTTATATTGAGTTTGACAACATTTCGCACGAAATACTAAACAGAGTACCAGGCTTAAGTTTAAGAAAAACCATCTGTAAAACAACAATTTTGGCAGACATTCAGAATTACATGTGAGTTGAAAAGTTGACAGATAAAAAAAAAACATGTCTTCTTTCGAAAATCCAGATTCTTTCATTAGCCATACAAAAACCGGCATGGAGTACACATACATAACTTTAGAAAAAAATCTCCAAAATTTGCCGACAAAAATTCCCTAATAGAAACCCTACGTGGATAATTATAAGTATAATTAATGTATTTAAATAATCATGTTAAGTTTTCTTGGGGCTTAAATTTTTTTTAACAAGTTTGTTTAAAAAAGTTAATTCTTTTACAGCCTGTTTAATAAAAACAAACATATAGTCATGTTTTTTTTGGAAGTTGTAGTTGTAAAATTTTTTTGCTGATGTTTATTTATTTATTATTTTTCTGTTTAATTTGAGGTGCATGGCCTTATTTACCCACATTTTTTTTTCGTATAAATTGGCATTTCATTTTTTTGTTATTAAAATTGGCGTTTTAGCGTTTTCATTTAATCGCTGGTGTTCAAAATCTGGATTACGTTCAAACATTATTCCAATAATAGCGATTAATCGCACTTTAAATAATTTCCGATTTAAATTTAAAATAACAACCGATCCGAGCGTTGCTGGACATGTAACATAGTGTACCGTACTGTTAGCTCGTTGATTCACTCATAGAACATTTTAAATCGTGTCATATCGCACTTGTTCAACAATAGTGTATTAACGCAAAATTTAATTTTTTGGAAAAAATCGACACGTAATATTCATATCTAACCGCGTCACATAGGTGGTTTTTGTCAATCTAGCCGGAAATAAGCCAGTATGCATCTCAACAGATAACAACATTCTGCATTGTATATTGAATTTTCAAGTCTTTTGCTTGAGATTTGTCGTTTTGGGACACTGTTAAAGTCAGGAAAGTTGACTAGATTGCATGCGTTGTTATGGAATTTTTGTTTTAGAGGTTTCTGCCTAAACGAACAAAGATTTTATACCGATTTTTTAGACTCAAAAAAAAAAAAAAAAAAAAAAAAATTGCTTGGTGATTTTTTGAAAATTTCACCTTTTTCTGTTATTGCTTATCTTGCATAGGTAAGATAGGTTAGGTTCAATGGGCAGCTGACACGAGGACGGCTCACTGGGGTCCTTATAGCGGTCCCTTCGTGATAACTTTAGCCAGTGACAGAAGTTATCCAGCATTTACCAGACTATTCTCAAGAAGTCACTACAGCGCCTCGAAACACCGCGACTCCCTGCCTAACAGAACGATCGATTTCAGTCCCATATTAGACATATCGTCCAGACATGGAAATTCCGATCTTTCAAAATGTCTAATTGCATAGGTCCATATGCGTAAGAAACCTTTTTGTCAGTAATAAAATGTTTTGGTTTGTAATAATTGGACTTAGACGTATTTTATTAAATTTATTAATGTATGTAAAATAGGAATGTGCGAAACAGTTATTTTCACCCACGGTTTTAACCACCTGTGCAGCTGCTTTCAAAATTACGTTCTTTTATGGAGCAAACTAAATGCACCTGTTTAAATATAAAATACTCGTAAAATAACCATAATACTAATTGTTTAAAATGACTTAAATTTATCAAAAACCAAAATAATATTTAAAAAAACCAATCTGGGTACTTAGGCCCTAATCATGTAAAACTCAACGCAACGCCAAAAAATTATATTGAAAGCAAAAACAATGTCATAAATATTTTATAATTTTGTTGTTGCTTTCTACAGAAATTCAGATTGCGTTTTAAAATTTCAAACGCTGCATAGTTTGTGGCGTTGAAAATTTTAAAACGGTACAGAAAGCAACAACAAAATTACAAAACATTAATGACATTGTATTTGCTTTCAATATAAATCTTTGGCGCTGCGTTGCGTTTTACATGATTAGGGCCTTAGTTTTTTTTACTATTTTTTTGAAAAAAAAAAAAAAAAAAAAAAATATAAAAAAATATTTTTAAATATATTCTCGTAGAAAAATGCATGTTCATATTGATTATGCCTTAACATCAGAATTATGACATCAATGTTATTACAAATGGCATCAATGAGGCAAAAAGTGACATCAATCCAATCACGAACGTCATCCTAAAATGTTGTCATATTTTATGCGTCATCTACGCTATGACTACAGTGACATGAATGCGATGACACATTTTATGTACACTGTTTCAAAAGGCGTCATAACGCTGATGTATTTTGCCATCAGTACAGACGAACTGTCATCAGTGCGATGATAAACTGTCATCAGTGCGATGACTTAATATATCATGTCATAATATATTATTAACATTATTTTCATGTTTAAGAAGTAAAATTAGAAGCAAAAATTCCCATATTCTATTTTTTTTAACTATTTATTAAAATATACAAACCATTTTTAAAGTAGAATTATTATGAAAACCATATCGGGTATGTGGTGTCTTATAATTGAGAGTTCTTATGTTAACAAAGGGCGGGATACAACAAATGTGGAGCAGACATGTGTAACGGGTAAGTAAATAATGATATTCTCTCAATTTGACTTAAGGTCAATTACAATGACTCACTTCGATGACAGCTTGTCATCGCTTTATAAAACCGAATCCAATTCGTCATTTCTGTGATGCCATTGCGTCATCCCAATGATGACAATTTGGCCAAGTAATGTTAAGGCTGACATCACAGTGATGTAAAGTTTCATGGGAGCAAAAACGAATGCACTTGTCATAGTACTGATGTCAAAATACATCAGCGTTATGACGCCTTTTCTATCAGTGTTCCTTAAAAAAGTGAAATCTTTCATTTTTGTTAACGATATCAAATTAATTTTGTAACACAATTTATGTTTTTGACATTCACCTGCTGCAAATTTCAAAAAAATCATTGCCTTCAGAAATGTCCTGCAAGTTGTATGTTATGAATGTTTTTAATCCAAAAGAATGTTTTTAATACTATTTTGTTTTGTAGTTCATTTGTTCAAATATTTTTCTATATTTTGTTATACATATTTAGTAGTTTATGTTAAAAACTTTAAATTAATTAATTTAAATTTTTTCTTATCTTAACTAAGAGTTTATCACAAAAGTAGTTTTATAAAAATATTATTATTTTTATTTTTTTAAGTAACTTTTTAAAAGGTATTTTATTTCCTGCTTTTAAACAAACATAGAATATGGTAAACACCCAGCAAACAATTTCAATAAAATAATACTTAATATAAAAAAAATCAATAGAACTGTCCGCGTGTAGGATTTTTGACTCACGATCATAGACGAGATTATAAAATGTAATCAAAATCGATCATGATATTGAAATTCTCATGATTACGCTGGTAAAACCCATAAAACTATTTAAATTTCATAATGTTTAATTAAAAAAAAAAATCTAGAACTGTGCGTGTGAGTGGTTATTTTTAAGCCAAAATTCTTGAAATAAAGACATTTATAAAAAAATATTTAAAGGTGTGTATGCGAAGATTCTTAAAACGGCTTTATGAGCGCGTAATAAAACGTGTGTAATGCAATCACGCCTACTCTTCTACGCGGTGAAAAATATTTACAATAATTACGCGTGACACGAAAAATTGCACGTTACGCACAAACTTCTAGAAAAATCTAATGAATTCCATAAGTAATTTTTTTTAATTTCGCTTTCCAGAATTTGGTTTGCAACTACTTTATTTGATTCTTGCTTTATTTATGTCTTTAATCGGTTCCAAATACTTTTATTTTTATTCAACTAATAACATGACTACACAGGAAAAATTATGGCCAATTTTTTTTTCAATTAAACAATTAATAAAAAATAAAATGAGTTTTACTTGAAAACTTAATCAAGTAAATTAAACGTTTACTTATATCAACGACATTACTGAAGAAAATTTTGTTAATGTCAAAAAATATTTTATTAATATTATTAAATTGTTTACTTGTGCAAATTGAATTATTTTTTAATTAATATCACACTTTTTTTGAATTGAAATCAATTTTTATTATTATCTGTGTACTGTCTTTCGTTACAAGGTAATGCATAGTAGTTCGAATAAGGCAAAAAGGTAATGCCAACTGCATGCAATTGCTACTTAAGTTGAAAAACAGGTAAAGCATACGATAAAACTTTACTGGGCTTTAACTCAGCTTTTAAAGTTTTTTTTTACTTGATGTTGACAAAAGTTGTATGTTGATTTTGTATTCTATTTGTAGGGGGGAAAAATTTAACAAATAAATTGAAACAACATGTGTAGTTAGAGAACCCTCCACAAGTTAGTTAAATACATGAATTTTTTTTTTGTATACTGACATACATAAATTGACAGCTTTAAGAATTTTTTTCATACTCAAATACACTAAATAAACAAATGAAGAGAAATTACACTCAAATATTTAAGTGAGTAAATTGATACTTAGGAGTGCCCCTCAAAACTTGTTTTAGCTTTAGTTTGTTTGGTCCAAAAGCCAAATTATTAATAAGAATTTTTAAATGCTTCGAATAAATTTCTTTACTGTGTTCTTAATAAACATCTGCATGAAACTTAATAATGATGTTCATGAAACTTTCATTATTATTTTGTATTTGCTTCGTTTGTATTCAGTATAATGAATAACTACGAAATGGAAGCAACAAACACACGAAATTTCAGAGACGAATAAGATGCAATGTTTTTGTTTACTTAAGCAAGATAATATGAATACAAACAACTCTGAAACAAAACAACCACTGAATAAATGTCGAATAAGTTCATGGAATAACACATTTATTTTAAAGTCAGTATTGCCAGTTGAAAGAAATAATAAACATTACGAAAAATAAAAAAAAAAAAAACAAAAAACCATGAAGAGTAAAAGCAACAAGATAAGGAAGTACATTAATATGTAAGGCCAGATGCAATATAATAGTTTCGGTTCTTCCAGTACTTCTTATTACTGTTTTATAAACTTGGTTCTACCAATGTTCTTTTCACACTCTCCATATTCATTTCAGATTTTGGTGGCAACTTTATCAACAAATTCAGGTTTTAATTAAAACTCAATTAATTTTCTGTAGGAGTTAGTTAAAAAGTGCAACAAATACATATGTATCAATATATGTATCCCATTAATTATTATCCCATGGGAGATTTTGTTTAATATATCCAACTGTGTTGCTAAACAATTGAATGTTGCCGGGGCTAACATACTGCTACTGGTGATGGCATAATAAGCATCGATACCTTTGCCCGTCACTCGTAACTAGACAATTGGTGATCTACCAATGCCACGATCGTGTTGTAGATGCTCTATGATGTTGCTAAGAAATTGTAAAACAATACAGAGAGACTAAAGCTTAATACTCTGTCCCAATTTGTGAAACATGTGGAGCAACATCCATTATTTCATACTGAATATTTGACATGTATCCATGTTGCCCCTCTCTTGAGTTTGCCTTATTTGCCAACCGTACTTTTATAAAAAAAAAAAAAAAAAAAAAAAAATAAAAAAATAAAACCCAATTTTTTTTGTTCCCAGTAGTGTTATTCAAGTTTCTATTTTTATTTAATATTAAGTGTATATTTTCTCCATTAAATTAAAAGTTCACGTAAAATTGTTTTGTTAGTTGTTGTGACATAATTCTTTCGTAAGAATGAATTGTTGTTGTCGAATGTTTTAAGTTGAAATGCGCATAAATCGGCAATTGTAAGAGAAAATAAAATTGAAATATTTAAAATTCTAATCTGTCATGAAATTGTTTATCACAATGTTGACATCAAGCTAGATTTTAAAGAAGAATCTGGTGATCGAAAGTTTTATTTTACAGTTTTAAGCTAACTGCTGAAATAACACTTTAATCAAAGGCTATGTTTAATAAACTCGAGTTCTTGTTGCCAACATTGAAAATGCAATATTCTACACCACGATGTACGTCGTGCAACCGAGGTGTTATGGGGAACCTTTTGTTAAAGAGAAATTCTTTTCCGGTTTACGGCGATTACTGTCACAACGTGAAAATAAAAGTGCTCTATAACAAGTCATATATTTATAACTTTGTACCATTATTACAATTGTTATAATTGCAAGAAACAATTATAATTTAGAGCTGTGGATATTCCGGGGTCCACCACATATTTACCTATGCAACGATCCAATCACATTCATAATCAGGGGCAAACATAATTTTGATTATTGGTGGGTTCATGGAGTGAGCCACCCCTGTTGATTTTTCTCATGAGTAATTAGTATATTACAAAAAGCAAGTACGACGCAATTACTGTCTCTCTATGTATAAATATATATGTAGCTACATCTAGAGTGGATGAGCTTTAAACAAATAAACGAAACAGAAAAGAAAATAATAACTAGTACAGGCCTGCAGTCACGTTTTGAGAAGATAGTTAAATTAATTCCATCCCACCAGCAGTACTCTGATAAGCTATTTTTTTTTGTGTTTACAACCTCCAGAAGGAAAAATCCGAGTAATCGAAACCGTAAGGGAGCTACTATCTATCATTAGATCCTTCCCCAGTCAGGGAGGGAAGTTGGCTACCATTAGGTTAAACAATTTGCTGCTCCAGGGCAAAGGAAAGAAGGGGAAATCAGTTCTTAATATCATCGTCCTCTATAGCATTACTTCCAGAATTAGTAATCTTGCGCCGGACCAGATCATCTTTTGTAACTATAGTGTTTATTGGACGATAATACCCACATCAAATATCGCAGAAGAAAAAAAAAAAAAAAACCCAAAATAAATTTCTGAGTGCTTTATTGAAATTGAAAAAAAAAGAAAAAAAAAAAAAAAAAAAAAAAAAAAACATTTGTAAAAGACAAAGGTAGAAAAAAAAACCGTAAATTAAAGCAAAGAAAAAAACAAAAAGAATCAGAATCAGTAAAGTTAATTATTCAATTGCATTTTTTTTATGTGGTTAATCCTCCGTCCATTAATTAACAATTCAATAGTGCATTCAGATTTTTCTTTTGGGTGTCTATCAGCCACAAAGTTTTAAAACAAAAATTATTCTTTATTTTTATACAGATTAAATTAAGTAATATACATTTGCATGGAAACACCTATATTGTATTTTACCTACAGACATACATTCATCTCTCATCCAGTACCAGCAATTGCAGAGGCCTCTTCAAAAGCTCGACGTACTTATTAACAACGATTAACATACATATATATATTGGTGAGTGAATGTTATTAAATTGTATCAACATTTATTTAAAAGTTTATGAGTGTTGTCCAAGCAACCGATCGATAATTGCAAAGTTCATGTTATCAGGCATTTATTACATATGTTTAGAAACATTTTTTTTTGTATCCAACAACGACTTAGACTCTTAGTTGTTGTGTTAACCCCTTTGTTGCTTAATAAATCGACAGATATACACATTCGATCATTTCCCATCTTCCATGCACATGTGCATGTCAATACCTACAGTTTTATATAATTAAACGTTTTTTCTTAATAATTACCTATAATTTCTTCCTAAATCAATCTTTATTTTTTTCTATGAAAACCCGAATTGTCATACTAGGTTAGATGTATATGCTCAGTAAGATAATAATTATAATTAACGCTAAGATTCAATTTTATGATAATGCTAATTTGTATTGATTATGAATTAAATTTTTTTTATTGTTTACTGAATAATTACTGTTGAGGGAACCTTATGTTCCAAAATATAATCATAATTGAATAAAGTGAATTCTACTATGAAGAACTAAGTTAATTGAAAAGTTTTCTTACTGTATGGTGTGACAAGGATACGGTTGGGATCTTAGTCACTGCTAGCGCCACTAAGATCATTGGTAGGGGGGGTAACGAGGCGCGTCTCTACCTGATGACAGCTAGGAGAGACATTCGGTTTATGTTGATTTGTTTTTTTTAGTTTCCGTACTGTACCTCGATTTGAACGGGGTTTATTTAACCTTTCAATTCCAATCTACTTCATTTGTTAAAGGAGTCTACAACAATATTTATGTAGCAGTTTTTTTTTCTTGGCAACAAGATAACCAGACCAAGATTCCCACCCCAACCGACTGACCGCTAGTGGTTTCAATGGCTCCTTTTGTTTGGTATGAGTTATCTTGAATCAGAGCACCTTTTGCCAAGGATCGTTAATACCTTCGTTTGCTGTCAGTAAGTTTTATCTCTTCGTAGTAGAAACGTACAGATTTACGACAATAAACAATTTTGTGCATTACATAAATTGGCGCCCAACGTGGGGCCTGTGAGTATGATATAATTACTGAGATAAATTAAATCATGCCTCAGTGCTCTGGATAAATCTACACTTTGCTTACTTTAAATTAGATTTCAGTTATGGAACATATGAGGATATAACTGGACAGAAGTTTGGGTAGCAAATAGTTATTAGTCTCTTTTGGAATTTACAATTATTTGACGGTTAGAGGTTCGAACATATTGTCCAAGAGTATACCTAGTAACACTTTTGAATCTGGCTAAAGTTTTTTTTATATTTCTCATGGTTTCCGTAGTAATTTGAAAAATGTATATCACATTATTTTGGTTCATAGTTTGGCTTTTATAACTTGATTTATTACAGGAAACGCAGTCTCGTTGCACAGCGACGTATTGCCCTTTTTAGTCAGTTAGAGATATCAGTAGCGAAGTGGAATATGATGATATTACATATTTTAAATTCCATAGACCGGTTTCGTTTTCATTTTTCTCTTATCAACATAAACAGTAAATAAAAACAGAATCGTTACCTTGTTCACATCTTATGCAGTAAGAAAACTTATAGTTAAAAGAAAAAAATAAAGGGAAAAATTACTATTTGTACCTCTTGGCGCGTAAAAATCATATTGAAAAATTTTATACTCGTTAAAATATTAGCCTGAGGGTTATAATATATACACCGTTATTGTTAGTTTGTTTTGGAAAAACAATCAAGGGGAAAAAAAAGAGAAAGAAAAATTGAAGAGAATAGAATAGAATAGAAGAAAAATTAAATTTTTTTTTGGTTGTTTTGGGTGCCATCTTTACTGATAATATTTTTATTTTATCTGACCATTAGGACAAGTTTGTCGAAGTAATATTTCCTTTCTTGTATCACGGATCTAAAATTGGTATGATTGGTATGATGAGTAAAATTTTTTGATGTTATAGCAGGTAAATAGCGACGAGAAAATTATAACGAAAAATTTACCTGGTTTTCCTACCCACCACAAGGTTTATGTTAGGTTTGATTTGTTTTTGTCAATAGACAACCTTATCTTGTAAATCATTCTTGGCAACATAGCTATAATGGAACGATCTCCGCCTAACGGTTTAGCTTCCGCAATGGCGGATTCCAATAATGACACACAGTGTATTGTTTGCAATGAAAGTATGTCCAATGGACAAGGATGCCTCCTGTTATCTGAGTGCAATCACGCCTTTCATAGCATCTGTATTGAGAAGTACCTCTCACATTCGGCGGAATGCCCTAGTTGTAAAAGACCTTGTGCTTTATCGGATCTGAAGACTATAAATATACTCGATAACTCCCAGACGGGAGCGAGACCTAAGGGGGTTACGCAGGCCAAGCCTCGCGGCATTATGGCAAAGCAATATAAGACCAGAAGTAATACGAAAACGTTTGTTAGCGATCCACAAACACCTAGTATAGACGGTCATTTTGATATCCAACCAGCGAAACAGCACACTACTCCCCAGAGGGGTCGTCCGCTTTCGTTAAACGAAAATTTACCGCAAGATAGTGGTTCGGGGACAAATTCAGATAATTACACACGAAATGTATCAGTAAACATAGATCCGACACAGTTAGAGGGTATAATCGAGAACACGGTGGCTCGGTTGTTGCACAATTTGAACTTAAGGGCACCCTCCCAAAGTGGTGCAGATACACGTAACTGCCCGACCAGCAATTCTCGACCCCCACCTGACTGTTCTTATGCTCCAAATCGTGGGCGAAATACTGGCTCGCGCCAGCCTGCATACCACAGCCCTTCATTCGATGAAAATTTTGCCATTCGTAATGATAAAATCACTTCAATTATTCAGAATTGGAACATCAAATTTGATGGTTCTAGCAATGGCATTAGTGTGGATGAGTTCTTGTATAGAGTTGGTTGCCTCACGAGGGAAAACTTTAACAATGATTTCTCCCTGATATGTAAAAATTTGCATATAGTATTGGCCGGTAGGGCCCGGGAATGGTTTTGGCGTTACCACAAACAGGTGGAGTGTATTGAGTGGAAACAATTTTGCCAGGCGTTTAAATACCAATACGGGGAATTCAAATCGTCATTTGATATTCACGAGGAATTAAGAAGTCGCAAAATGAAAACAAACGAGAACTTTGAAACCTATTTTGAATCGGTCTCCGCGATTTTGGATAGGCTACCAGCTCCCATTCCTGAGTCAGATTTAGTTGAAATTTTAGTTCGCAATTTGCGCCCAGAAATAAGACATGAACTCCTCTATGTTCAGATCTTCTCTATTGCCCATTTACGAAAATTAGTCCAGATGAGAGAAAATTTAATGGAAAATGAATATTTTAGAAAAAGTTCCCAGAACAGGCACGTCCCGAATTGTGCCATAAGAAGACAAGTGGCGGAAGTAGACTGTTCGGTGGAATTTCCGGGTTCCGCACAGAATAGTAGTCAGGAAATGTCAGTTGAGGCCATCCAGTCGCCGCCAAAACTATTCAAGTGCTGGAATTGTGATCAACCTGGTCACCATTGGGAAGATTGTCTCGAAACTCGAAATATTTTTTGCTATGGGTGTGGGATGAAAAATACTTATAAGCCTCAATGTACTCGATGTGCAGAAAAAAAATTAGGTGCATCAAAAAACTTGATAGTTCAGTCCAATATACGCCACCAACCATAACACCTAACCTCTTTGATGACAGTAATTCTTCGAAGTCCCCAAATCAGAATATTAAAAATAAAGTTTGCCTGAACAACCATTTAACTTTAGATACTTGCAAAACCTGTGATGATACGTTTTCTGGGGAACAGATGCAAATTTTAAGGGTGGATAGAGAAACCAGGCCCTGGTATGTCGAAAATAATGAAAAACTCCATAACCCAATATATCCAATAGTCCCGTACCACATCCGGTTACAGAAATATATGGCAAAACGGAAATCTATCTTTAATCTAGATACTATTACCCTTGGTTGTAGGAAAAAACCGAAACGGTCGACTCTTCGGATGCGGCAATATTATAAGAATCGAAAAACTAGTGCAAAATATATACTTTCAACCATAATCAATAATTCGAATGATCAGCGTTACTATGCGCCCGTAAAATTTTTGTCTTTTTCGGAATTAGGTCTCTTAGATACCGGTGCTAACGTTACCTGCATTGGATCCGACCTGGCACAGGGTAATTTTTTTCAATATAATGAATTTAGTCCCATGAAGTCCACGGTGAAAACTGCTGATGGAAAAATACAAAAAGTTTTAGGAGTTTTACATGTCGATGTTCATTTTAAAAATGACACTAGAAAATTAAAAATATTAGTTGTACCCACTATCACTCAAAGGCTTATATTGGGGCTGGATTTCTGGAAGAGTTTTAATTTAGCGCCTGATATTTTTGGTGGGGTTATATGCTCCTCTGAGGGGGAACGTCCCAAGAAAGTGTTAGCGGAATTTGAACAAAGTCATTCCGTTTTATCCGAGGTTAAATCCGATGAAAATATCCATCGGCAATATCCCTTAACCTCTGCGCAGCGTACCCAACTTGATGCTATTATAAGCCTTTTTCCAAATTTCGAAAAAGAGGGCTTAGGGCGAACAGGATTAATACAACATTCTATAGATGTCGGGGAGGCCAGGCCTGTAAAACAACGCTTTTATCCTATTTCACCGGCGGTTGAAAAGGTAATGTTTACGGAGATCGACAGAATGCTAGAACTAGGAATTATTGAGCCATCGTCCTCTGCCTGGAGTTCGCCCATGAGACTTGTTATGAAACCTAATAAGGTAAGGTTATGTTTGGACGCGCGGAAATTGAACGAAGTTACAAAAAAGGATGCTTATCCTCTACCAAGTATAGAGGGAATATTTTCTAGATTACCCAAGGCCAATATAATTACCAAGTTAGACCTGAAGGACGCATATTGGCAAATAGGCTTGTCGGAAGAGTCCAAAGCCTTGACTGCATTTACAGTCCCGGGAAGGCCATTATATCAGTTCGTGGTAATGCCTTTCGGGCTCTGTAATGCTCCGTCTACCATGTGCCGCCTAATGGATAGTTTAATACCCCCTGACCTTCGCTATTCCGTTTTTGGCTACCTTGATGATTTAATTATCGTTTCCGAAGATTTTAGCACCCATCTTGCAGCCCTTGTTCGAATAGCGGAACAGTTTAAAAGAGCAAATTTAACCCTCAATATTTCCAAGTCCCAGTTTTGTGTCACAGAGGTTAACTACCTGGGCTACATTATCGGAAGGGGGGGTATAAAAACGGACCCCGAAAAAGTAGAATCCATTCGAAACTGGCCACCTCCAAAGAACCTTAAGCAGGTACGGGGTTTTTTAGGCCTGGCGGGTTGGTATCGCAGGTTTGTGGCCAACTTTTCATCTATTGTTTTTCCGATAACCGAAGTACTGTCAACTAAAAGAAAATTTTGCTGGACTCCAGAAGCACAGAAATCCTTTCAGCTCATAAAAGATTTATTGACATCGGCACCCATTCTGTCTAATCCAGATTTCTCAAAAAAATTCTACGTACAGTGCGACGCTAGCGATTTTGGCATTGGGGCGGTGTTGGTGCAGCAGGATGATGAGGGCAATGAAAGACCTATTGCTTTCATGTCAAAAAAACTGAATACTGCCCAACGCAATTATTCTGTTACAGAACGCGAATGCTTGGCGGCACTGGAAGCAATAAAAAAGTTTAGATGTTATCTGGAACTACAGGAGTTCGAGATTATAACTGACCATTCGTCATTAACGTGGTTGATGAAGCAACAGGATGTGACAGGACGACTGGCAAGATGGGTCTGGAAGCTTCAGGGATTCAAATTTTCAATAAGTCATCGTAAAGGCAGGGATAACGTTGTTCCTGATGCCCTATCTAGAATTCCGTTCGAGGAAATTGCAGTCTTAGAGTATTCAGAACCGGAGGTGGACCTTTGCTCTTCGCATTTTAATGATTGTGAGTATACAGCGTTAAAAGACAAAATTCGCGAAAACCCTAACAAATACCCTGACATTAAGGTCATCGACAACTTCTTATATATCAGAACATCGCACTACACTGGTGACATAAAGCAAGAAAACGACACTTGGAAACTGTGGATACCACTAGGTTTAAGAAAAACAATGATATCTCGGTTTCATGATGACCCAATATCTGCCCATGGGGGAACGAAAAAAACCTTGGAACTAATTCGAAGGAAGTTCTTTTGGCCAGGTCTCGTGTCGGACGTAAGAAATTATATAGGGAGCTGTGACACCTGTAAGGAGTCCAAAGCCTCCAATATCATTTTAAGACCTCTTATGGGTAATCAGACAGTTAGTGTTCGACCTTTCCAGCGGCTTTACGTCGATATTTTAGGACCATATCCTAGAAGCAGACAGGGACATATTGGAATATTAATAGTGCTTGACCATCTGACCAAATTCCATTGGTTATGTCTATTGAAAAAGTTCACATCCGCAAAGATTCAGGAATTTCTTTTACATCAAATTTTCCATATTTATGGAGTCCCTGAAACCCTAGTTAGTGATAATGGGTCTCAGTTCAAGGCAAACGAGTTTAATGCTTTTTTAACGGCTTTAGGTATTCAACATCAATACACCGCAATTTACTCCCCGCAGTCAAATGCTTCGGAGCGGGTCAACCGGTCCATTATAACGGGAATTCGCTCATATCTTAAAAATGACCAAACGCTGTGGGACCAAAATCTAAGTGTTATTAGCTGTGCTCTGAGAAACTCTTTCCATCAAACAATTCAGTGTTCTCCCTTTTATGCACTTTTTGGTCAGGATATGATAACACATGGTAGCTCCTATAAACTTCTTAAAACCCTTAATGTCCTTAATGAACCTCATATTAAATTACATCGAGACGATGAACTGTATTTATTGCATAAAAAACTACAGCGACAAATAACAGAGGCTTACGAAACGAATCGAACGCAGTATAATTTGAGGGCAAGGCCAATCACTTATAAAGTAGGACAATACGTGTTTAGAAGGAATTTCGCGCAGTCGAATGCTGACAAAAAGTTTAACTCGAAACTTGCACCCTATTTTATTAAGGCAAAAATTAGGGAAAAGATTGGCAACCATTATTATGTCCTGGAGGATACTGAGGGTAAAGTCTTGGGTACCTACCATGCGAAGGACATTCGTATATAAGCTTGTTGATTTCCTTCCTCATAATACTTTGACTTAAAAAGTTAGTATTATGCGGTTTGTAAGGCCAGATGCAATATAATAGTTTCGGTTCTTCCAGTACTTCTTATTACTGTTTTATAAACTTGGTTCTACCAATGTTCTTTTCACACTCTCCATATTCATTTCAGATTTTGGTGGCAACTTTATCAACAAATTCAGGTTTTAATTAAAACTCAATTAATTTTCTGTAGGAGTTAGTTAAAAAGTGCAACAAATACATATGTATCAATATATGTATCCCATTAATTATTATCCCATGGGAGATTTTGTTTAATATATCCAACTGTGTTGCTAAACAATTGAATGTTGCCGGGGCTAACATACTGCTACTGGTGATGGCATAATAAGCATCGATACCTTTGCCCGTCACTCGTAACTAGACAATTGGTGATCTACCAATGCCACGATCGTGTTGTAGATGCTCTATGATGTTGCTAAGAAATTGTAAAACAATACAGAGAGACTAAAGCTTAATACTCTGTCCCAATTTGTGAAACATGTGGAGCAACATCCATTATTTCATACTGAATATTTGACATGTATCCATGTTGCCCCTCTCTTGAGTTTGCCTTATTTGCCAACCGTACTTTTATAAAAAAAAAAAAAAAAAAAAAAAATAAAAAAATAAAACCCAATTTTTTTTTGTTCCCAGTAGTGTTATTCAAGTTTCTATTTTTATTTAATATTAAGTGTATATTTTCTCCATTAAATTAAAAGTTCACGTAAAATTGTTTTGTTAGTTGTTGTGACATAATTCTTTCGTAAGAATGAATTGTTGTTGTCGAATGTTTTAAGTTGAAATGCGCATAAATCGGCAATTGTAAGAGAAAATAAAATTGAAATATTTAAAATTCTAATCTGTCATGAAATTGTTTATCACAATGTTGACATCAAGCTAGATTTTAAAGAAGAATCTGGTGATCGAAAGTTTTATTTTACAGTTTTAAGCTAACTGCTGAAATAACACTTTAATCAAAGGCTATGTTTAATAAACTCGAGTTCTTGTTGCCAACATTGAAAATGCAATATTCTACACCACGATGTACGTCGTGCAACCGAGGTGTTATGGGGAACCTTTTGTTAAAGAGAAATTCTTTTCCGGTTTACGGCGATTACTGTCACAACGTGAAAATAAAAGTGCTCTATAACAAGTCATATATTTATAACTTTGTACCATTATTACAATTGTTATAATTGCAAGAAACAATTATAATTTAGAGCTGTGGATATTCCGGGGTCCACCACATATTTACCTATGCAACGATCCAATCACATTCATAATCAGGGGCAAACATAATTTTGATTATTGGTGGGTTCATGGAGTGAGCCACCCCTGTTGATTTTTCTCATGAGTAATTAGTATATTACAAAAAGCAAGTACGACGCAATTACTGTCTCTCTATGTATAAATATATATGTAGCTACATCTAGAGTGGATGAGCTTTAAACAAATAAACGAAACAGAAAAGAAAATAATAACTAGTACAGGCCTGCAGTCACGTTTTGAGAAGATAGTTAAATTAATTCCATCCCACCAGCAGTACTCTGATAAGCTATTTTTTTTTGTGTTTACAACCTCCAGAAGGAAAAATCCGAGTAATCGAAACCGTAAGGGAGCTACTATCTATCATTAGATCCTTCCCCAGTCAGGGAGGGAAGTTGGCTACCATTAGGTTAAACAATTTGCTGCTCCAGGGCAAAGGAAAGAAGGGGAAATCAGTTCTTAATATCATCGTCCTCTATAGCATTACTTCCAGAATTAGTAATCTTGCGCCGGACCAGATCATCTTTTGTAACTATAGTGTTTATTGGACGATAATACCCACATCAAATATCGCAGAAGAAAAAAAAAAAAAAACCCAAAATAAATTTCTGAGTGCTTTATTGAAATTGAAAAAAAAAGAAAAAAAAAAAAAAAAAAAAAAAAAAACATTTGTAAAAGACAAAGGTAGAAAAAAAAACCGTAAATTAAAGCAAAGAAAAAAACAAAAAGAATCAGAATCAGTAAAGTTAATTATTCAATTGCATTTTTTTTATGTGGTTAATCCTCCGTCCATTAATTAACAATTCAATAGTGCATTCAGATTTTTCTTTTGGGTGTCTATCAGCCACAAAGTTTTAAAACAAAAATTATTCTTTATTTTTATACAGATTAAATTAAGTAATATACATTTGCATGGAAACACCTATATTGTATTTTACCTACAGACATACATTCATCTCTCATCCAGTACCAGCAATTGCAGAGGCCTCTTCAAAAGCTCGACGTACTTATTAACAACGATTAACATACATATATATATTGGTGAGTGAATGTTATTAAATTGTATCAACATTTATTTAAAAGTTTATGAGTGTTGTCCAAGCAACCGATCGATAATTGCAAAGTTCATGTTATCAGGCATTTATTACATATGTTTAGAAACATTTTTTTTTGTATCCAACAACGACTTAGACTCTTAGTTGTTGTGTTAACCCCTTTGTTGCTTAATAAATCGACAGATATACACATTCGATCATTTCCCATCTTCCATGCACATGTGCATGTCAATACCTACAGTTTTATATAATTAAACGTTTTTTCTTAATAATTACCTATAATTTCTTCCTAAATCAATCTTTATTTTTTTCTATGAAAACCCGAATTGTCATACTAGGTTAGATGTATATGCTCAGTAAGATAATAATTATAATTAACGCTAAGATTCAATTTTATGATAATGCTAATTTGTATTGATTATGAATTAAATTTTTTTTATTGTTTACTGAATAATTACTGTTGAGGGAACCTTATGTTCCAAAATATAATCATAATTGAATAAAGTGAATTCTAATATGAAGAACTAAGTTAATTGAAAAGTTTTCTTACTGTATGGTGTGACAAGGATACGGTTGGGATCTTAGTCACTGCTAGCGCCACTAAGATCATTGGTAGGGGGGGTAACGAGGCGCGTCTCTACCTGATGACAGCTAGGAGAGACATTCGGTTTATGTTGATTTGTTTTTTTTAGTTTCCGTACTGTACCTCGATTTGAACGGGGTTTATTTAACCTTTCAATTCCAATCTACTTCATTTGTTAAAGGAGTCTACAACAATATTTATGTAGCAGTTTTTTTTTCTTGGCAACAAGATAACCAGACCAAGATTCCCACCCCAACCGACTGACCGCTAGTGGTTTCAATGGCTCCTTTTGTTTGGTATGAGTTATCTTGAATCAGAGCACCTTTTGCCAAGGATCGTTAATACCTTCGTTTGCTGTCAGTAAGTTTTATCTCTTCGTAGTAGAAACGTACAGATTTACGACAATAAACAATTTTGTGCATTACAAATATTAAAATAATAAAAATTTGACTTTGTTTTCAATGTAAATTAATTGTTTTTAATGTAAATTTTAAAACTTCAAAAAATTTCATTTTATTTTCATAAACATTTTTAACAATGTGTTTTGCTTGGAAGTACATAAAAAAGTTGTTAGGAAAAAAATTTAAATTTATTTAAAAAATTGCTTTACAAATTACATATATTATTGTAAAGGTAACAAAAAAGAAAAAATTACATAAATTTACTAATGTGCTGTTTCCAGGTGACAGACAACTGATTGTGTAGTAAAAATTATATGAAAACCACTCAGTTTTTTGAGTGCTTTTCATATAAATTTTCCTACACAATCAGTTGTCTGTCACCTGGAAACAACACATAAGTGGCAACATTGCTATTGAGTATTTATATAAAAAAAATGAGAGAGAGTGAAAACTGTAAAACAAAAGTCCTTTCATTGAACAAGGTCTTTGTGTTTGCCGTATGAAACGAAATGTGTTTGCTAGTCGCATAAATAACACAGCAGTTTGTTCAGTGGTCTGAAGTTTGTTTGAATACGAACTTCATTGAATAAACATTTCAGTATGTTCATGAATGGAGTTATTCATGCAGTCCTTTAGTTCTTAAGACCAATATAAGATGGACGTTTAGCGGCGGTCGACTTAATTGTTTTGTTACAGACCAACCTAAATCAGCAGCTGAAGCAAATCCAAATAGCGTAACGTCAACCCTGTATAATTTGAATATCCGAATTTGACAGCGCGCGTTAAGAAGTGAAGTTGAAAGTGAGTTTTGAGTAATTGAAATTTACAGTTGAATATATAAACGTGCGCATATGTGATTCTTTCTTACACTTAGGGCTACTAAAATATAAACAAAATTTAACAAAAACGAACACATTTTAAGAGAACAACAAAAAGCATTTGTTTTCTTTTGCCCATCTTTTCGTTTATAGTCATTACAGTTTTGAGTCACATTAACCATATAGTCCATTATATATGTATTTTCTGTCGCTATAAGTAAATTTAATATAACGTATGTAGATATTTTCGTTATAGTCCATTGAGCGATACAAAAACATTTGCCATATTTGCCATTATTATTCTTATAGTCACATTTTTTCCCCTCGAAGCTCTAGGCTTGTCGGCAGGAAAACAGAGTCTCTGGCGGAAATGGAACCGGCAATCCAGGACTGATGCACTAACTCACTACCAGCTAGCCTACCGGGGCACCCTTAAAATGTACGTTCTTTTTAGTTTTCAAGGCTACAAACCATATAAAAGAACTAAAAATATAATATATTATTTTTTGTCTTCAATTCTCCACTAAATAAAATTTGTTTTTGTCATTTATATCAGGGGTGCAATATTTTATAATTATTTTTACTATTTTTTTATACCGAGCAATGAAGCAAATGTAACAGTTGCAAACCGTTACCTGTCTAGTTTGTTCGGGAATATAATGACCTCGTAATTAGGCATACACGGAAGAGGTCTTTTCATAACATTTTCACCTTTATTTTGCAATTCAGTCAAAGTTAATCTGCAAGTATGACAACTAGCCAGGGAATATTTTTCATTCGATGAGAGTCAATGTGGCTATTAGTATATTTTTTGATTAATAAAATCTGTTCTACACTCAATGTAAAGTATTTTGGTGGCTTATTTTGAAAGAAAATTTTTTTCCGCAAGTGGAGCACACTTTTCGACGATTCTCTTCGTGGTCACATTTGCGATTCAAATGAGTATGAAGAGACATTTTTTTCCAAGTGATAATTACTATAATAGGGGTTCATAAGGGTTTATAATATGAAAATTTCTTTACCAAATACGTCTGATTGCATTGATAGTTCACAAAATACTAACACATTTCAATTGCTCTGACAAGTAAATTTGCTTGTATGTATACACAAAAAAAACTAAAGAGAAAGAAGTAAGTTTACTTGTTGTCTGATTTACTGAAAAATAGAGATGCGAAAAATGATTAAGAAATTGTGGTTTTGGCCTTTTGAATATTTAGAAAATTCTTCCTGCGCAAAAATCGAAAATAGCGAATATCTCAAGAAAAGGAGCAAGTACGATTTCAATTCAAACAGCTTTTGAATACATTTTTCATCACAAACAAATCCCCGCTTTTGGTTTTTGTCACCATTTTTATGGAATAATAAGTTGGTTCCTGACCACCGTGCACAATTACCACGTGATCCCCAAAAGTATATTTTCTACGCAAAAGCAGAATTGTGCTGTACAATTATAACATAATTTATTAAAATATAACTCATATATTTGTATACATATAACAATTACTTTCAGCATATTTAACTGTATTCAATTGGTCTTAAGTGGCCTTAACCAATAGTCAGTCCGGTGCCGTGCCAGCGAGGGCTACTCACTCCAGTGGTTCCACATGTGGTGAAGACATCGTAAAGATCTCCGGTGATCTGCAAATTTTGGATTTCTACATATTCCAAGGTATTGACTGCACTCGATTATCCCGAGGGTGTAAAACCAGAGGGGGAAATATCCTTAAAATGAAATCCCTGATGATACTATAATGACAGTCACAATCTTTAAGATATCTGCTAATTTTAAGTCCCAGACATGCTTCACGCATTGGCTGCACATTTATTTCCCGCCAATACAACTTTGCCACCCTGCACGCAGAGAAAAATATGTTTTAAAATAGTCACCTCCAACAAAGCTATTTTTAAAGAAAATTTTAAACATATTATGTTTCATCTAACCCTATTATTTTCAACGACAACCTTATTATAGTCATATTAGACCTCCATCAAGAAGCTACAACCATATTATGGTTGTCTCTAAACATGTTATGGTTAAATATGACAATAATTTGTTTTTAAATTACCATTAGTATTTTTCTCTATTCCAAGAGCAACATGCTATGGTTGAAAAAGAACCATGCTTTTTATAAGTGCTAACCAAACTTTAGTTATTATTAATCATAACATGTTCGGAGGCTAACCATAATATGGTTGTAGCTTCTTGATGGTGGACTAACTATAATATGGTTGTCGTTGATAATAATATGGTTAAATTAAAAATAATATGTTTAAAAATGGTTTTGTTGGAGCTGACCATATTTAAACATGTTTTTTCTCCGGGTGTTGCAAGACACGGCAATTTGCGACCCGTATGACCAATTTTGTTATCAAGACAAATTTTTTGAATTAAAAAAACTAATACGTACTTTTTCTTAGCTGTATTCCTTTTTTTTAAGGATTTTCAAATTCTTTTTTACCTGAACTACAACTAACTGGTTCGTTTTATTTAGTTTTCTTTTCATTTTCCACTTTATAACAAAACTAATTTTACTTTTGGTTTTTACTGAAGTTTAATGCATTTTTCTTGCTGCTTCTCTTACACACCTCCTCCGATATCCCAGTTCTACATAAAGTTGTTTACAATGTATACTGGAGAAAAAAGTTGAAAAAATAAATCGAAAGAAAACTTGGCAACCTAAACGAAGTTGCTGCTGAGGCTGCTTGCCATAGACGACTATACAAGTCACACTCAGAAGACATAGTGATGTGGTGTGGCAGAGTTGTGGTTGAGGTTTACTTTTTTTTTTTTCAAAAAAATGTTTTTATGGCATTTAGTTTTGAACAAGTCGATACAAAAAATTAAAATAAAAACTTGTCTAAAATAAAGTAGATGTTGGTTGCCGTTGTAACAAGAATCTCCTTCTACAGTTGGCAGCGCAGCATCAGCATCTTCAAAAGGTTTACTATGATCTTGGCTTACAAGCAGATGCAGCTGTTTTGTGCAAACTTATTTTTTATCGTTTGTTGCAAAGTCCACATGAGAAATCCGGTTACGGTTACCTTTGTGTAGATTTTTCCCTCCTTTTCATAAATGGCTTCTGACTGGTTGGTCTATCCGTCCGTCTGTCGGTTATTTGTTTTTGCGCTATTTTTAACAATATTTATGTTTTACTTTTTCTTGCATCTTGTCCAATAAAAGCAACACGCCACCAGAAAGATCGTCGCTCCATAACAAGCAGAATCCTAATAAGCCTGGTATTTCTGTTTTAATTTTAACAAATTATCGAAACGTTGTTTAAGCCCTTTAAGTGCGTAATAAATTTAAACTTGATTAAAGTGTTTTAAAAAAATTTTAAATTTTTTCTAAAAGCTAAAGTTTTTTATTTTAAAGAAGCTTAAAATATTTAAACTTAAAAAACCCTTTAAATACCTTTTTTGGAATTCGATTAAAAAAGCCTTAACTGGAGTAATAAATCAGTAAACTGAATAGATTTTCACAAAATAATGTTTTACAAGTAATTATTTCAAAAATTTACGTTTTAAGAAAATATTATAGAATAATAATGGCTATAATTTAAGAGCCTATTTCACCAATTCTATTCAAATATCAATTCTATTTAAATAAAGTTTTTCATTTAATTTCATTTTTATTGGACATGAAAACCAAATTTTAAACATAAATTGATATTTAAATAGAATTGGTGAAATAGGCTCGAACTCAATTTATATTTCTAAAAGCTTTAGCTTTTGAATTACTACAAATTACTGATTTAAACTTAAGAAAAAAGTATCAATTTCAAAAATATTTCAAAAAGATTATAAATATACACACAGAAAAAAATTAATGTAAAATCGTCGATGACAACGTTGGTTTTACATTTATGATCGATTGATTGATTTGCTTCATAGTTACTTCATGTTAATTTAACATGCTTTAACAATAACTTGAGAACAAATTTTTTTTAATATAACTAATTCATGTTCATTTAACCGTAAAGTTAGAGAAAAATGGCATTTATATTGAAATAACATTACGATTCCCATTGAGTAAAAGTTATTTCAAGTTGAAATAACATGAATTTGAATTTTATTCTACATGAAATCAAATTGGTTTAAGTGTGAAATAACAGTGAGAAGAAGCTACAGAAACAACATATGCATTTATTTAAGAATAATTATAAACACTTGCCCGCGGAACCAGATATAGAAAAAATTTTATTATTTATTTTCTTGTAACACATGATTCACGTTTTTGTATTCCCCTTTGCTTACAGAAGCACTCACAACTAAAAGATACCAGCAGAATGGCCGAATATGGGTTTCGTCATTATTCTACTTTAAATTTTATGGATTTAACTAAATAATTTTAACAAAAAGAATACGGGAATTTTTCTTCTGCATATAAATTATTTTTAACACGAAAATAAAAAAATGTATGTGTTTCTTCTTGAGTTGTTGTTGTTGTTTCTATACAAAACAAGTAAAACAGGCTATTATGGATTCAATATTAATCAATGTTATTTTAACATCTATTATTTAAAATTAATATGAAACAATGATAATTTTAAATAAAGACTATGCTTTTGCAAAAATTTACTATGTTATTCAATTAACATTGCGCCATGTTAATTTAACTTTGATATTTTTTTCTGTGTGAATAAAAGCTCTAAAAATTGTTTAAAGCTTTCTAGTTATTTGAAATGCATTTGATCATTGAAACAGCTTTGAAATATTTAAACATTTGTAAAGTTTTATATAGCTTTTAATGCTGCTTTTTAAACTTTAAGTTTACAGGTTTTTTCTAAACCTTGAATCTATCGAGGTTTCGTAAAAGCTCTAAGTTTTTACAAAAGCTTTTATGTTTTGCCAAACATTTAAACTCTTGTGAAACTAATAAGCTTCTTTTTATAGTAGCAAATACATTTGAAAAAACGCAAAGCTTAACTGAAGTATAACTCCCTTTTGCAAAAAAAAGTTAAAGTTAACATTAGTTAGCCATAAAGGGTTGGTTAAGGGCCCCATTAACTTAGTCTAGGCTTAATGTGTTGGTGAACCAATGTGAACTTATTTTTTTTTTGCATAATACGGTTAAAGTTTAACTAAAATTTAAAACTGAAGTTTTTGATATTTTTATTAGGCTTAAGTTCATTAAATTTAATTTTCATTAAATAATATTTTTATTGAATGAAAGAACTTACAACATGAAAAAAATTAAATTTTTTCTTAATAATTCTTGATTAACATTGGTATTGAACTCGGTCGAATTTACATGTTTCGAGAATAACCATTTTTATCACTAGAATTCTATGCCTCCTACCGGTAGCGCTACTGCGGCAGCTGGCAGTCTATAGGCAAACATCAATCTTTAACCAGATATTATTGGTAGATCGAAATTTGCTGTGATTAATTATCAATTTTAAATTTTTATTTACATGTTTTTTTACTTCTTGTTTTTCCGAACCTTTTGACAATACTTTGTCTTGAAAACTTAAGTACATTTGTTTTTCATGTTTTTTCTCTTGTTGTCTTTTTCTTTTTGACCTTTCTTTGTACAACGTGAAGCTATTTTTATAACGTAAGAAACTGGAAAAATATTAAAAATTTCAAACATCACTTGAGTATTTTTAAGATCGAATGCATATTAAACACTTTTAAAATCATAAAAAGCTAAATACAATTGAAGACTCATAAACAGCCTAAACATAAACGTTTGACAAAATTGTGATTTACTTTACACTGCAGCCACACGATCAAGTTATTCGCGCAATTTTAAAGCCATTTACTTTCAAGATGTCATCAAGAAAACAACTAATAAAGACAAATGATTAGCTGTTTTCTTGAACGTAAATTGATACACTCACTTGAAAGAGAATTTTAAAGGCAAGTTCGGTTAAATTCTTAAAAGTATGAATGTGTTGGTAAAAAAGTGTGAGTGTATTAAAACTTGATAGATAAAACTCGATCGTGTAACCCTCAAGTTAGTTTTAAGCTTTTAAAACGATTTATTTATATTAGAGAAAAGTGGTCCTGAAAGTATGAGGTATATAAATGGAAATATTTTTATGAACTTTGAACACGGGAGAGTTTTCAAAATTTGTTCGATTTTAATTTCATGTGATTTCGATTTGCAGCTTTTAATTGCTTAAAATATTTTAAACAAAAGTTTTGTAAATACTTAAAAACTTTTTAAAAGCTTTTCATACTGATAAAATAAAAGCTTTACAAAAAGTGCTGTTCTTTAAAAATATAGCTGAATATTCTAAAATTTTCTGGCTATTTTAAATCTAAAGTTTTGTAAAACCGTTAAAACTAATGAGTCGATTACAGATGGCTACTGAACTTCAGTTGTGTCGCCAGCTGCGAAATCAGGCAACGCCGCTGATGTTAAAATTTAAAATAAGAAAACAAGTTTTTATATTTAGCATCGGCGCCGTTACCTGATTTCGCTGCTTGCAAGACAACTTCAGTTTTGTGCACATCCGTTATCGACCCATTAATCTATATATAAATCGGCAAAGGCAAAACGGTTAAGAACACTTTCCGTCTCTGTTTGTCAACCGATTTAAACAAAAAATACACCATTTAAAAGGCATTTACCTACAGAATGTTTATTTTATTAAGAGTGTAAAAAGGGTAAAAATTCGGTGACTTCATATCTCCAAAACTAATAGAAACCCAAAAAAAAAAAATTATACTTATCGTTGTTCATTTTAAACCAATAAGTATAGGAATAAAGGCTATACCAAATTCGTATCTTATCTAAAAAATACAAATATAAATTTGGTACTTTTTCGAAATTCGAACGTTTTATGGGATAAAATCGTACCCATTGGTACGTTTTTTTTAAAACATTTTTCTCTGTATATTGACATATAACGCAATGAATTATGGTCTCCCACTACAACACTGAAATTTTTGATACTTCAACAGAGCGAAATAATTTTTAGAAAGGGGAAATACGGGAAATTTAATTACTTTCTTTTACTTTTCCGTGCTGCGTGTGGTAATTTTTAATTTTTTTGTAACATTGAACTTAGAAATAAAAAATTATTTCTGCAAGGTCTTGAGTGAATGAGAACCTATAAGATGAAAAATGTTGGCACTTTTTTGTTCTTCAACTCGTACTTTTTGAATTTTAGTTAATATTGGACCTAGAAACATAAAATTAAGCATGCATTGTTCTGAGAGAATAAGAATCTGTAAGGGAGAGGTTCTACAACTGGTACTTTTTTTTAATTTCCTTTAGTATTGTACCTAGAAACATAAAACTAAACCTGCAATGTCCCGAATGGGTGAGAATATATAAGAGGGAACTTTTTTTTGCCTTCAAATGGTCCTTTTTGCATTTCCGTTAGTATTGGACCTAGAAACATAAAATTAAACATGCATGGCTCTGAGTGAATAAGAATCTGTAAGGAAAGCTTTTTGGTACTTTTCGTTCTTTAACTGGTACTTTTTGAATTTTTAATAATTCTGAACATAGAAACATAAAATTCAGCATGCAGAGTCCGGAGTGATTGAGAAACTATATTTAAGAGGGGACATTTTTGTACGTTTTCTTTTTCAATTGGTACTTTCTGACTTTTTTAATATAATTCAACTTAAAAAACTAAATTAAACATTCACGGACTTGTGTAGAAGAGAACATTTGGTTCGGAGGTTGTTACCTAGCCAAATCGATCCACTAAGACGAAAAAAACGAAATCTCTATACATTTAAATTCATATATACTTATATTTATGTTTACTTCATCTTTGCATAAAAAATTATGGTCGACCACTTGGCAAACTCTTGTTATAATAAAAGCCTTACAAAGTGCGATGTGTTTTTCAAGCAGAAAACTGAGATTTTTAACAAATTCTTGGCTTAAACAACTCATCGATATAGCGATAGCAAAAAGTTCTTAATATTTGCTGTGCAAACCGAAATTGAGTCAAAATATTGTAAATTGTTCGGCGCTTTTATTTTTTTTTTTTTTTTATCGAAATAGAATCAATTATTCGATACATATCATAGGATGTGTTTTCTATATATTTTTATTTGTCAAAATTTTAATAAAAAGCGATTTACTTTTGATGATCATTTAAAAATTTATAATTGTGTTAACTCTAAACTGTGAAGCTTTTTGAAAGAAATAAATTTTTTTCAAGCTTAACTGTATGATAACTAATAGCCTAAAAAAAAAAAAAAAAAAAAAAAAAAAAAAAAAAAAAAAAAAAAAAAAAAAAACTGTTTCTAAACTTTTACCAAAGCTCTTTTAAAACGTAATTAAGTTCATTAAAAGCTTTGGAATTTTGAAACAGTATTTAAGGCTATGTTCACATGTATATTTGACGTCCTATACGGGACCACTAGTTTTATTAAAAAATTGTTGGCTTTTGCAAAACGTTTGCTGGATCAAACATCATTTGAAGCAAAGCCGCGAATAACGTTGTAAAAGCCACTTTTTGCAAAAACAGTTTTTTTGCAGATAAGAATTAACATTACTCTTTTACACTGTTTAAAAGTCAATTCACCCAAAATTATGCACCTTAACGCCATCAAAATGCGATACAAAGAGTCAGCTAGTGGAAGAACGTTGTAAGTTACTAACAAAATGATACAAACGAACTGATTTTTCAAGGTGGAATAACGTTCTAAAAGCCGCTTGCGTAGTGGAAAAACGTTTTAAATGACATCGCGATTGTGGATATGAAACGTTTTTCTACTAAAAAAAAAGAATATAAACTGTAATTAAGCATGTTATTTAAAATTCGATTTACTTGATATTCTGCATAAAAGTTTTTATTGTCATTATTTTTGATAATCTTTTGCTCTCCTGAAAAATATTTATTTTGTAACTTACAACGTTATTCGCGGCTGTGCTTCATTTAACAGCTTCAAAATTTAATTATACTATTATCTTCTTACAAATACAGATTAAGAAGTCAAGAAAAATTTTTAAAAATAAAATTAAAGCTTGATCAATTAGCTGGTTATGCTTCTTTTTTGGATTTTTTCGTACAACATACCTTAAGCCTAGTTATTTTTTTTTTTTTTTTTTTTTTTTTTTGCTAAAACTGTGCTTGTTTCCATCTTGACAGCTAAATATTACAGAAAAAAATCAAAAAATTTAGCCTCTATTTTCAGAAAAACAACCTTGGTCTTTTATTTTTTATACCTGCAAAATCAATCAGTTAAACATCTAAACCACTCACTGCTGCTTTTTGACACAAATACTTAATATTAAAAATATTTTTTCTCTTTGGCACAGTCCCCAATATACTTTTAACCAAATCCTTAAAAAAAATTAAATCTTAAAGAATTCGTGGTATTTTATTTGTGTTTGTTGTTAGCAACAGCAGAAAGCACGAAAATATATTCCGCACCCAAAATAAATAAATGAATCGTGTTTTGTTTTTATAGCCAAATGAAAACGGCCATAATGATCGTAAACTACACAAAACAACCATTGAGTTTAACGTAAATTCTATTGAAAACGAGTTTTAAAATCGCACCATGAGATACAAAAGAATTAAATTCACAAAATATTCATACATAAACAGTCAACTGATTGATATACGAGTACAACAAATTCACATCAGACGTAACAAAAACGTTTTAAAATTGTTTGTTTGAGTCACACATAAAATTCTAAGTTAACAAAAAAATTAAATTAAAAAAAAAAATTTGCGTTTAATTTTGCGGTTAGTGGCAACATATTCGCAAACCAAAAATAACAATAAAAAAATGTAAGATTATTTAGTTTCAACTATTTCTTAAAACAAAACACGTTAAGAAACCAACATTAAATAATAAGCCATAAACGTAAGCGGTAGTAGAGAGGGAGAGATCGAGAGGTTGCTAAATTGACAACAAATATTTTTAAATTTATTTATAAACAACATAAAAATTTAGTAATATAAAATTTTACCACAAATTGAACATGAACAAGTAAGAAAGTATACTCGGTTAGGCCGCGGGATGCCAATTGGGAATAGTTTTCGCAAATGCAAACCAGGGATTCCGACATTTTTGGAAATCCCGGGATTTTTTGGGATTCTGGGTTTTGGAAAGTTAAAAGATAAATGCTTTTAATATATTAGGGTATTCATTTAATCGGACTTTGGCTTTAATCGGTTAATCGCACGATTAATTACCCGAGGTCTTGGTTTAATCTGTTAATAATCGGTTAATCTTGTAATTGATCGGTTAACCGATTAATAAAGTTTTTTTTATAAATTTAGTAATTTCAATAACTAAAAATGCATAAATTATTTATTATTTGGGACTTATTAGTAAAAAAAAAAAACAATAAAATAACAAACATAACAATTCTTGAACTAAATCGAGCAAACAAAAAAATAATGCATAAATATGTAATACATATTTTTTAATCAATACATAAATATTATGTATTAATTAAAAAATAAACTATAAGATATTTTTATAAGTTATTTCAATAGTTTAAAGAGGCTTTAAACAATTATCTTTTATAAAAATAATTTGGTTTAAATGTTAAGGATTTAAGCGATTCTTTTTTTATATTGATAAAACTTGGCTTGCAAAAAATTCTTTCACTTATCGTTGATGTTGGAGAAATCGAAAGCAACCCATAATACAGAATAATGAATTTTTCAGTACTTTTCCTGGATTTCTCTAAACGTATAAAATCTTCCATTATGCCATTTGAGTTCTGTTTTAATTTTTTAAATTTTTAACTCTTCTAGTTGTTTCGGTTAGTTCTGTTAAAAGATTGATATGAGAAAATATGAGAAGAAAAAAATAACTAAACGCATAGATAAATATATAAAGTAGTCGAAACAAGAAGCTGCTGCCAGCAAACACTTATTTTATGCTTTGTGTGTATGAAAAAATATTTTCTTAACACATACCCAATGCGAATTTATACAAGGTGACGTAAGCAACAGCTGATAACTAACCATCTGTCAAAATTGTATACCATTCTGGTGGTTCTGGGAAATCTTTCATAAATTCTATAATTTTCACTTAGGATTATGAAATTTAAAACGTTTTTTATTTATAATATTTCAAACCACAATTTAAAACTAAAAACAACTTGAAATGTTTTCTTTAATTGTTTACTTCAGTTGTATTATTTTGACAAAACGTTAAAGTATTTTAAAGTGTTGTACCCTTTTTAAAAATAAGATCACCTTGAATGAATTCGCCTTGCACATACCTTTTGTATATCAGACGAAACAAATAATTAAAAACTCAAAAATATGTTATAATTCTACAAAAAATTAAAAATTATTTTACGTCGGTTAATCAACTTAAATTAACCGGCTTAATTGTTCATCGAAAATAGTCAGTTTTATATTAACCGATCAGTTAATCAGGTACTAATTAATAGGTTTACCGATTAACAGTAACCGAATGAAGACCCTATTATATACATATTTTAATTAATAAAAAAAAGTTTTTAAAAAAGGTTTACAAACAAAAGTTTTATAATTCACTGAATATTACAAAGTTAAATATAATGATGATATTGATTACTAAAATTTTTAAAAATATGATAAAAAAAAAACAACGACGATTTCCAACAATGTGTTAATTGATTCAATAAAAGAAATAATTAACATAAAATCTTTATTTTATTCAATTACCTCAGTTGATTCAAACTAAACAAAAAAAAAAAAAAATATTTAAAACATAAATGCTACTCGCAGCAGTACATTCAACCAAAAATGTAACCTCTCTTAATTTTCCCTTTTTTTAATACAAAAGTCGTAAAAGGCAAATAAGCCTTTTAAGTAGATAATCATTTTAATACTCTTCGTCTACGAAAACAAAAATTCATGTCTGTTTCCCCAAGAAAAAAATCTGAAAATTTAGCCATCAAAAGACATTTCTTAGCATTTTCTATGTTTTCAAATAAAATTGTTGGTCGAGAATATTTTTCGTCGGATTTTAAGTACTTAATGGTCAAACATATTAATTAACATCCAGGAATCAAAAAAAACTTCTAGAAAATATGAAAAATTTAATTATTTTCTGATTAACTCCGGCTAAAACTTTCTTTTGCCAACTAATAAAGAACGTATTAGATCATAAAAAATTCTTTTAAAATATTAGAGTTCAGGCTTGGCAATTATAGAAAATATAGTTTAAAGTTGAAATTTAGTTAAAAATAAGTTTTTTTTTTCAAAAAGCTGGGGAATAAATTTGAAATTTGTAAGCCGGCGGACAAGCCTATCCAAAGGGGTAAGGTCATTTCAAATACCACTCTTGTGGGCTTTAGCTCCTGAAATCAGCCCTTAACTTTCGAATATATTTAAAGCAGAGGACTGACCAACGCACAGAGGTGTTTTTTTTTGCCAATATAGCCGGACATTACTTTTTTTTTACTTTATATTGTTTCTTTAAAGGTACTGAGTGTCCCTAGATGGTTGAAACTTGGCAGAAATATGTCTTACGGTTTAGTTCAATAAAAAAACAAAATGTTTCTTAATCTGATATTTGTACAATTAATTTTAAAATCAAAAAAAAAATACATTTTAACAGTTTGATGTATGAAAGTTTAAAAATAACTGCAATTTCGTTTAGTTTATTAAATTTTAATATATTTTAAAACTAATATCTTTTATTATATTTATACTAGGAGGAGTAGAGCTTAGACTATCTGAGAGCGCTAAGTATCTAGCAGTTTTTCTGGACAGCAAGCTGTCGTGGGGAAGGAATACTCAGGAGAGACTTATGAGAGGTCTCCATGCCTACTATGCTTGCAGATCATTGATAGGTAGGAGCTGGGGACTTCGGTCGTCAGTAGGGGGATGGCTGACTTCGGTGGTTAGACCCATTCTTACACATGGATGCTGCGTTTGGTGGGAGTCATTGAGAGTGGCTAGTCGAAGGAACCTTGTGTCTAAGGCTCAGAGGTGTGCTTCAATCGGCAGGTGCCATGAGAAGTAACCCTCAAGCGGCCCGGGATGTCATTCTACATCTTCTGCCTATTGAGCAGTATGTGATGGGAATGACAGCCAGGAGCGTTCTTACTCTGAGGGAGTTAGGATTGACGGAGATTTCACGCAGGGTCACGCGCGGATCCTGGGTGAGATTGAAGCGGATGGTTATTGCCTAGGATCACCCGGCCCCACGGATTATGTGGGCACTAGGGTAGATTTTGGGCGGTTGCCGGAGGTAATAATGCCTCCTAGGGAGAGTTGGTCAGGTAGAAGCAGATTATTAAGTGGATTTGCTATTTTCACTGTCACTGTGTTCAATGTCATAAAGACACACATACTGCAGTGTTTTTCAGGCGGAGGTTCTGGGGGTCTTGAGGGCCGTGGAACTGATGAGGGACAACATTGATAGGGGCTCGGAGGTCACTATATACGTGGACAGCCTGGCGGTTCTTAAGGTCATAAGGGGCTGTTATATGAACTTCAAGCTAGTTGATGGTTGTAGGAGGGCTCTGCAGGGAGCCTTAGGAGGGTATACGTTGAGATTGTGCTGGGTGCCGGGTCACTGCAACATAAACGGCAATAAGGTGGCTGATGAGTTAGCGAGACAGGGCTCAGAGATGGAGGCGGTAAGGCCTCCAATAGGCTTCTATTTTTAAAGGATCAGGGAATGGATTATGGGAGCGACCAATCGGGCCTGGGGAAACCGAACGGACTGCAGAGTATCACGGACGCTGTGGCCGGTGCTTAGGAAGTCCGATTCGGAGTCGCTGTTGGGCAGGAGTAGGGTCTGCGTAAGGACCATGATAGGAATTATCACGGGCCACTGAAAGAAAGGCAGGATGGGATCCGACTTGTCGGATATGTGCGGTCGTGTGAGGACCCGGAGGAGTTAGAGACAGTTGAGCACATTCTGTGCCACTGTCGCAGGCTACAGGGCAGCAGGTTGAGGTGGCTGGGCAGCAGATTCCTAGGCGAATTAGGGGATGTCTCGGGCTGTGGAGTCGAGAATCTGATAGGATTCGTAATGGGGATGGCCTCGCTACACGGCAGGAGACTAGGAGCTTGCCGCACATAGGGCGGATTTGTGTTGAGTGGGGTTTCTCTCGGGTGTGGTCCGATATCTTCTATTCTTATCTATCATTTTTATCTTTTCTTATGCTGTCGCTATTTATTTCACCTACTTTCCATCTATCTATATCTAAACAAGGCATCACAATGGACCATATTGGTCTCTGTGTGAAGGTGTGAATGATACTTCACACCAGCCTTTCTACCTACCTACCTACTTACAAACCTATTATATATATACTTAAAAAGTCATATACAGTAATTATATTTTATTTTATTCAAATTGACATTTCGAATTTAAAAAACTTGGGGTTATTTTTGAGGGATAATCTCCATTTTTGCACTGTTTTGTCTTCGTATGATTTAAGATCATATTTTTCTCCAGGGGCAAATGATGGCAGTTGTGATTGAATACTTTTTCGATTTTAAAGCAATTATATTTCTAATTCTTTCAGTTAATACTGAACGAATCGAAATTATTTTTTCGTGTTGTAAAGCATTAACTTGAATTTTCACAACAATGAAAAAATTATTTCGATTCGACTGAAAATTGCTTTCGAATCGCAAAAGTATTCGATCACGACTACCATAATGTGCCCCATTTTCATAAAAATGGGCACAAAATTGTACAATATTTTGCACTCTTTCCTTTAGAAATACCAAATATGTCAAAATTTAAACATTTAAACATTTCCGATTTTAGTAATACCTTTAGTGTATATTTAAAATTATCTGGACTATAATATTCTGAGTAGGTTTTATTTAAAATTCATTACAGTACGGAAATTGGGCTCATTCACCAAAATATCAAATTGAAGTCGTAGGTACGGAAAAAGTATGCGAGGTATCGACATGGTTTTTTCGCTTTTTAATTCCTTATTATATCCTCAATAATTCCCAATGAGATTATCAAAAAATTCGACAATTTTTTAAACAACATTTTCAAAACTTTTAAAATGTAGTTTTGAAACTGCCGTTACAAAATAATTTTTTTTGGTCATAACTGCTAATAGGTTAACGATATCCCACGAAGACAAAAACTCCTATACAAGTAAATACGGCTATGTTTTAAGTAACAATTATTTATAAACCACCTCCCTTAAACCCTTTAAGACGAGAAAATCTCAAATAGATGTAGTTACCTAGATAAAATTCGGCGTTAAGAATTCTAATATTATTAACCTAATAACATAATTTTGTTTTAATAGGTCCATAATTGCATAATGGGACCTAACAAGGGAACACTCTTAAAAAGTTGTCTGTACAAATTCGAAAAATTTGTTCGTTTTTGTAATTTTTTTTTTAAATAATTAAACGTTAATTTGATATCAGGTGTAATTTGATTTAAATTTGGTAATTTTGCGTCATCTCAAGTATAGTTTTGAATTTTGCACTGGTACAATGTTAAAAACAGAAACAAAATGTTCAAAACAACAATTGTAAATCTAAATAAATTATTAGCAAGACTGTATGTTGAATCCAGTGGTGCAAACTGTTTTTTAAGGTAAGCTCTTATTTAAAAACTAATTAAGATTGATTGATTCAATTAGCACAGTGTAATTAAAAACAACGAACAGCTGACTAAAAACTAAAGCGTAAAGAAATTTTTGGTAAAAATATTGAGTCAATTTGAATATATGTTTTGCTTTTAACTGGTTTTATTTTTATAGCAGATTATTTTAGGAAGTTTTAATTGTCAAGAATTTTGGTCAAAATCGAGATTATTTTTAGTGAATGTCAAGAATTTTGCAAATTTTAATTTGGCAAGCCTGTGTTTATAAAACACTTCCAAAATATAACAAAAACTATGAGATGATTGTTTTTGAGATTTTATATTGAAGTGGTTGTCATGTAGACACTTTTCTGCACACAACGACCTGTGCGCTCTCTTCGATTTCGTTCGTTACACTTAAGTAACATGAAAAAGTAGTGAAAAGTTCACACTCTTTAAGTCTTGGCCGTTAAGTCTTAAGTTTTTAGATGAGAGAGTAAAAGAGATGGCATTCACTTTTCCCTGCTCTCCTTAAAGCTCAAGACTTTACAGCTAAAACTGGAACAGTGTGAACCAGCACTTATGTATTCTCATCACACCACAGTCGCATTTTAACAGTATATATTGAAGGTGGTAAAATTTTATAAAATTACAAAAACAACCAAAATCAACTCAGGAAATTTTCATGTTGTTTCTTAATTATTGTAAAGCTGTTACCATCTGTATTTTTGTTATTAACTCAGCTGTTTAATATATTTGTTTTTATTTTACTTATACCATCCGTGTAAACATGAAAAAATACCTGCAACTGATTTGTATATTTTTATTTTAAGCACGGAGATAATTTTATAATATTTTGCTTCTACAGAGTCGTAATACATTGTATTACCGTGTAATTTAGCGTTTAGACTACCACGTCAGTCGCAGAGGGTTAGTTAAGCAAAAGTTATAAAAAATCAAATAAATCTTTAATAAAAATAGTGGTTACGTGTGTAGCATCAAATATTTGTTAAGTGTGACCACAGCTATAGTCGTTCAGTAAATCTACAAAAAATTTCAGAATTCCTCGCTCCTTTTGCAGTTAACGAAAAATAATAAATTTATTAATTAATAAGAAAACTTAAGCGGTTAGGAACAAATAAAAAAAATTTCTGCAAAGTTCATCGATGACAATGTCTTCCACCTCGATTTGATCAACTGTGTAACCAGGGCTGCTGGTTATCAAAAACATTGAACATATTTGTTAATAGATTTCTATGTATTTTAGTTTTATCAGCTTTCAACTCTTTTGGTTTTTCTGGTTTAGTTAAGAAATTGTAAATATATTTACGAATAGCACATACAACGGGTGTCTCGTAGCAGATTAATATTTTCAAATTTAAATAAAGAACGTAATAATTGACACAAAGTTTTACTAAGAACATTGAACGATAGAATGGAAATGCGGATTTTATTTTTTTAAGAGTATGTCATCCAGATGTCCGTCGATTTGAACACACTGTTCAAAACGGAGCCTTGTGTTCTGCGCCAAACGCTGCAGTAAACTTGGTTCAGTTGTACTAATTTCTCGACGAATATCTTCCTTTAAAGCCACAAGAGATTGGGGATTGACATTATAAAACCTCTCTTTGAGGCAGCCCATAAAAAATCCATGGGAGTTAGATCGGACGACCTCGGTGGCCATGGGATGTGCCCAAAGCGACTGATCAGTTTTTGGGGGAAAATTTCCCAAATTCATCGAAGTTCTGGCTGTGTGTGCAGTCGCCCCATCCTGTTGAAACCACATGTGTGCAGAGTACGATGGATGAGCTCGCAGGTTTGGCAAAAATAATTCCGTAATCATGCGTCGATAATTTTCACCGTTGACATTTATCGCCTGGCCTCGAGAATTTTCGACAAAAAAAAAATCGTCCAATTATATCATGCATGGATAAGGCACACTAAACAGTTACCCTGGGGCAATGCAATGGTTTTTGATGTATCAATCGAGGGTTGCGGGTTTTTGGAGACCAGTAACGGCAGTTTTGCTTGTTGACGTGGCCGTTTAAGTGACAATGAGCCTCGTCGCTCCAAAAAATGGGATTTACATTGCGAAAACTCTGCAACATCGTTTCACAAAAATGTTTGTGTAATACAAAGTTACTTTCTTGCAGTTCTTGAACGACTTGAATTTTAAAACGATGAAACTTCAGATCCTTTTTTAAAATTTCATGAATAATCGCTCTTGGAAGTCCCAGTGAGGCTGCTCTTTTCCGCATTGAAAGTCGCGGATTTTCACATAAACTGCTTTCAACCAGTTCAATGGTTTCGGGAGTCCTTGAAGATCGACTGGGCCCTGTCCGTGGCACATTCATAGCCGAAGCAGTTGCGCGGAATCTCTGCTGCCACAAACGAATTCAATTTACACTCGGTCCATCACGTATTCGCCGAATACCGAACTTTTAACAAAATTGTCGACGAGCAATTACGTAAGAATCATTACTCTTAAAAAATGTCTCCACAGCGAACGCGCGATGGTCACTCGACCACTGCGACATCAACACTGAGAAATCCTCACAATCGATAATTCCAACAGTGCCACCCTCCCTCCGCACCGTTTATTACTTTTTGAAATAATCCTATTTAAAAATATAAATTTGCCACCAGACACCCTGTACATACATATGCACCTATTAACATACTATGAATGTTGGATATTTAAATTTTCAACTTGCTTTAGAGGTTTTCATAACCTAAAAAAAACCCAGCATTTGTCAGGTGCCAGCAGGTGCAATTTTTTTGTTATTGCCTTCGCTAAGTATAAACCCTATTTTTTTTACAATTAGTTAGGTTTTTTTGTAGTTAAGTCTCATTTATTAATATTTTGTTTAGCAAACAAAATTCTTTTGCGCAAAAATAACAGCGAACAAACAGTTTTATAATAAAGTCGCAAAGCAAAAGTTTTGGCGTGTTTTATTTTTTTCTAGCAATTAAAACAGGTGATGCCAGCGTTTACAATTTTTGCGATGACAAAAAGCAAACTAAATAAAAAGAAGAAAAAAAAAAACCTGAGACTTGCAACGAAAAAAGTTAAATTATATAAAGCTTTTCAAATCATAGAGCGATGATGAGGCGGAATTTTTTTTCTCTGCAAAATTTTTTGTTTTCCAGACAATGTCAACACAATTTAAGTAAATGTTTGACAGTATGAAAATGGTTTTAGTAGATGGATGATGAAGCAAAAATTATATTAAATAAAATTTTCTATGACTTTTTACATAGTTATACACACACTGTTACTCAATAACATTCACATGCTCATTTGACAACCTGCTGCTGTGGATGATGATGCTGGCTGGCTGGCTGGCTGGCGGAGTTGCACCAACGAACCAACTATTCAACCAGCCTGCATAAGTAAATGCATATAAATTTAGTTGTACTTGTATTAGTAGCAACGACCGACCAGTAGACGGACGGACGGACAGACAGACAGATAGCATCTGCAATTATACCAAGTACTGTCAATGTTTGCTATTTTGGTTGCATGCAGCTGCTGGTGGTGGTGGCATCAGTATGAATACGAGTAATTATGATGATTTTAAGAGGAAGCGCATTTTTGTTTGTTTGAGAATAAAATGCACTGACGTGCAAATGAAAGTGTGGATAAAATGGATGGTGGATAGAAAAAGATGAGAGAGAATGGATGGTTGGTTAGAAAAAGATGAGATGGGAGATATGTGTATTGTTTTTTTTTATATAGATGATAGATGTATGTTAGCTGTAACTGAAGGAGACACCTTCGTCATGTCATGTCATAGTAAAAGAAACTGACTGAAAATTAGAAATATTTACGAAAAATTTTTTAAGTCAAAAAAGCTTAAAAAGAGGGGAAAAAGTATAATATTTGTTTGCTCATTAACGATGCCAGCGACACGTTTTTTTGGAATTTCAAAGAATTTAATCTCTAGCAGGAAAATTAAATGCGATAAATAGAAAAAAATTTAAGACTAAAATTTAAAATTTGCTCATGTTTTTCCTGTTCCTATATGAACTACAATTTTGGTCAAATGTCCTGGTTCGCAATGTCATTTAAATTAGGGTGGTAACGAGTACCGATATATCGGCGATACTTCGGGTTTGAGGCTATATCTGTATCGGCGATATTTTACTGGCGATACGACGATACTTTTCTATATTTTTGAAAAAAATTTAAGATTAAAATGCTTATGTTTTTACTGTTCTATATGAATTACGATTTTGGCCAAATGCCCCACTTTGTGATGTCATTTAAATGAGGTAGAAACTCAAGAAATACTTGGAATACTTGGGAGCTATATGATAGAAAAGACTGATATGGCTTATTTTTATATTAATTAGGGATGAAAAATTCTGATTTTGAAATGGTACCGAATTTCTATTAAGAAAGTACTTTCTTAAGGTGGATTCATCAATGCGTTCCGAACAATATTTTTGTCCGGAGAATAATTTTTTTACTGAGAGTGTTCTGCAGAACGATTCACCAATTTCGGAAAATTTGACCGGAAAAACAAAGCTACCATGCTGTTTACAGATGTAAACAATTGTAAAATATGGCAGAACAACTAGCAAAATACTTATATTGAATTGTTTTCTAAAAGTGTGTTAAAGAAATTGGATAAAAAAAGGAAAGTGATATTGTTATTTTTAATTATATGTATTTATTTTTTACTTAATTATTTCGCAATACAAAACAATTGTTATAATATAAATACAAAAACACTATTCAACTTTTATGTACAAATTGGAAAAAGTGGCATCTCAGTTCATTTCATTCAAGAAAAAACTTTCCGAACAAAATAATTTCTCTCTCTCTCTCTCAAAAGAAAGACGTCAAACACAATATAAAAAAATTTTGTCCGGACAAAAATATTGTTTGGAACGCATGGGTGAATCGAGTTTTAATTTCAATAAACTTTTGTTGTGCGTTTTTATATTAGAATTGTAAATTCTAATAGAAATTTAATGTAAGTTATATAAATAAATATTCTTTGATGAAATTTTAAGTATTCCAGATATCGTAAATTGGTTGTTTAGCCAGACGAACGTCCTAATGTGTGCTCCAAGTAAAGAGTTATCTGTTTGGACAAGAGATTCCCTAAACTAGTTCCCTAAACAAGTGTTCCAATAAATCAGTACTGTCCCTTCTATAACAATAAATCCTAACAAAAATCCATTTAGTCCTGATTCACAGTGTAGCTTCAGACGTCCCCATACATTACGTCATCTATTTTGGGGTCATTTAGATATAAAATAATATTATTTGTTATTGGTTTCAAAATACATATTTTTCTTTTTTAAAGACATATTGTTTTTTTGTGATTAAAAAATGTACTTTTTATGTCATGGGGTACTACGGTATTATCTAGGCTTAAAAGTACTTAAAAACGTACAAAAGTACTGCATTTGGTATGCCTGTACCCATGATCTCGAAATGTGAGAAAAAAGTGTGTCTGTAACTTATGTCGAAAACTATCAAAAGAGATTACGTCGTTACGTTATAACTGTCATAATATTCCACTCGAAGCCGATGTGAACTTGCAGACGTTGAGAACACCAGGAACATACATCGTTGACGGCGGCCAAAATTATTAAAATATAAAAATTTTCAATGATGGCGGCGAAAATACAACCGTCGGCTATAGCTAATGCTATAGAGTGCGACTTTCATTTTTGTTGTTTAAAAAATAAATTTGAAAACATTCGTATATTTTTCAAAAATTTTAAAAGCAAAATAATTAAACAATGAAAAAATCAATCAAAAACAAAATACTTATCTCTTCCATGTTCATATTCATTGAGTTTTGCATGTTTAATATATTTTTTAGTGGTTATAATTTTTCTCACCACGTTTTTATGCGTGAGTTTATTTGACAGTTCAAAGCGGGAACTTTCTCACAAAAATTTTACAGACACGTGACAGCTATTACTTGCTAAAAATTTTACAGACCCAGTTACATGAGAAAAGCAGTTGTTTGTTTAAATTGATGGCATTTTTGTTTCATTTCTCGCATTTCAATCGAAAAGTTTATCAAGGCGAGAGTTACAGAACATGGGCACTGATGTTAGTTGTGATATTTCTAGGTCTTATCTTGCGAGTCTATTCATTCATTAACAATATACAAATGATGAGATAAAGCTGGATTGAGAATATGATCATATTTTTGTGGTGGTTAAAAAATTGGTTTTAGTTCTTTAAGAGACAAATAATGGTAGTTTTTCCCTTCTCCCATTTTTCCTATTTAAATTCAGTTGCAAAAATGGGAAAAGGGTAAAAACTCTCGGGGAATTTTTATTCATAATTGGGCTGTATATAATTGACCGTTGTGAATTATTTCAGGTTATGTCAAATAAAACCAAAAACGAACGCGCGAAGCAAAAATTATAAGCCATTTGCATTTTTCAATGTCGTCTAAAAGTACCATAAGTACTTTTTTCTCCTTTTACTTATACTATATTTCATACCAAAAATAAAAAAGCTTAGATCTCGACCATAACTTATTTATATAACTTCTGTCTGATATTCTTAAGGTTTATTACTTCCTAAACAATTTTCTTAAATTGTTTCTTTTAAATTTTTTTACTAATTTAGTTTTTCTTATTTTTCGTTCCAGAATCCATTCAAGGTAAGCAATCGACAGTTAAATACATATTTATTTGGAAATTTTGGACTGAAATGGGTTACGAAGTTATATTATAAGTTATAAGCAAAATTAATTTTTTGTTTTAAATTTTGAATGAGAATTATTACACGAGTACATAGTAAACAAAAACTGAAATCTGAAGAAATTTTGGTTGCAACTCAACCTTTTAAAAACTTCAACCAAATTGGTTGTGTCGTTTGACGTGGCCGTCCAAAATTTGTAACTTACTTGTCATCGTTTTGAATAAATATAATCGTAAGAAATCGATTTATTTCAGCAACGATTTCTAGAACAAATTATCTGAATAAATTGTAATGTAAACCGGCCCACCACGATCATGCAATTTAACGCCGTGCGATTTTTTTCTCTGGGGTTTTTTGAATCTCAGGTCTATCTAAATAAACCAAAAACTATTCCTGAGCTCAAATCCGCGATCACATATCTGTGAAAAAGTCATGGAAAATTTCATGAAAAGAGTAATGGCCTGTCATCAGAGCGGTGGGGGGGGGTTCTATTTGATGGATATTTTATTCCATACACGTCTTTTTTTACAATCCAATAAAAAAAAAATCACAACTACATATCGTTACCTAAAACGCAAAAGGCCCTATCTAACATTTTGAAAATTTTACAGGAGAAGCAAAAAACTATTTAAAATGGTAAATTGATAAATTGTCTTAAACTGTTCATAATTAATTTTTCTTCTATTTTTCTACTAAAACCTACCAGTGGTTTTGACAAGTAACAATGTTGCATATAATGCAAACTGTTAGTTATGTCTATTAGAGTTTATCATATACTATTTTGTAGGTAGGGCTTTTTGTTTTTTGCTAATAAAATCTCTAATTTTAAACGAAAGATTGCAAAATTTGTTGTGGACATTTGTGTTGATGCAATACATCAGAATCAATGAAAAAGTCTATTTTTAATTTTTGGTTAGTTAGGGCCTTTTGCGTTTTAGGTAACGATATATTCAAAAATACGTGTTTTTATTTTAAAATGAAAAAGTCCATTCTTACTGAAACACACTCAATTCCGGGTAAAATTACATTCAAAAATTTACAATCTTTCGACATATTTTCACTTTGCACACAACATTGGAAAACACGCTTAATATTTATAAAACTCGAAATCGATGAAATTTAACAAAGAAGAAGATTAATTTTTTTTTACTATTTCTAATTTTTTTGAATAATGGGTTGCGAAGTTCTACATCCCAATATAAAATGAAGATTCCAATGAGGCAGGTTTGTAAGGCAGAAACGTAAATGTTTCGCTTACCGTACTGTTTTCGGAAGACATGAATTTTATATGGCGAGTTCCCACTTTGAAGAAATAAATTTTTGACACAGAAAGCGCTTTATTCAGCGCATATAAAAATTAGTGAATGTAACGATCAGCTTTGCACACTGAATTTTTTGTTACCGTTATTCTCTTATATGCTCCCTTACAAACCTGCTTCGTAGTAAGAGAATGTCGTGGCTCTTGAAATATTATATATATATATTTTAAATTTTTAACATTTTTTCATTTTTCGAATTAGTTCTATGAGTTAAATTTCAGTTATGTATTTTATAAAGCTTTTTGTAATAGCTCTATTCCTTAAATTTTTTTTTTTTTTTTTTTTTTTTTTTTTTTTTTTAGAAATGACTATACACTACCAGACTATTATATTGTATTTTCTTGTTACATTTTACCTTAGCTTTCCGTTGGATAGCAATGAAGTATATTTATGTACAGAAAAATTTACAATTATTAGACACCAGCAGAATGTAATGCATTTTCTGGCCCGCTACGGCCTTCGTCAGCATTCTTTGTGTCACACTGGATAGTGATACTTTATAAATTGAATGTATTTAACTCAACTATTTTAACAAATAGATATTGGGAATTATTTCTTTTTCATAAGCAACTTTATTATATTCAACATTTTTTCATTTTTCGAATTAATTCTATGAGTTAAATTTCAGTTATGTATTTTATAAAGCTTTTTGTAATAGCTCTATTCCTTAAATTTTTTTTTTTTTTTTTTAGAAATGACTTTATACACTACCAGACTATTATATTGTATTTTCTTGTTACATTTTACCTTAGCTTTCCGTTGGATAGCAATGAAAATTTTTTTATTGGGATATAGAAGATGTTTAATAACGTATTTAAAATAACTTCTTTTGAGTATCCCTGCTGCTTGCATAAGGAATACGATAAAATCATGGCCGAATATTTCTACGCTTCCAAAAACTAAAAGATTATATATTTCGTGATAAATCATGTAAGTTACTGTAGCTCGGGAAAAGTAAACTAAGGGCCGATACGATAACGATGCCAATACCCAAACAAAAATATCGTTTTTTTATTATTTTATTATTTTCTAAAGCCTCAAATATATGTCATTTCGACAGCATAATACCGCCGATACCAATATATCGGAAAATCTGAAGTATCGTTGATATATCATTATTCGTTACTTCCCTAATTGAAACCTTATGATAGTTACCGTGAAAAAAAGCTATAGTGAACGCTAAAGTGACCATTAATTTTTCGCCATTACTACAACTGTGCGAAAAAATGTAAAATGTAATTTATGTACTGTGGCAACATTGCAGTAGATACCGACTACTTTTGGTAGTTTAAAATACGTGGTGGCAACGACTTGCTTTTGTTTTTTTTTTAATTGAAATCAGAGGTAAATTTTTGGTCAATTTTTTTGTTAAATTTGTTTTTTTTTTGAAAAAGTTTGAATAATTTAACTTGACATAGAACTGTCATTGAAGTTGCCATATCTATAGTAGATAATATGGCAGATTCAAACTCTTAAAGTTCACTTGTAAAGTTACCATTAAGAAAAACCTGCTGTTAGCTTATCAAGCACTTTTTTGATTAATATTAACCGATAATAACCAAAAACCATTTATCTGTCAGATAGCATCCTAAAAATAACGGTTTGTTAGTTGCAAAAATGGCCCCTATTATACTAACTCACCTATTAACTGGACACAGAAACAGAAGATCCAATGGGTCGGAGTGCTTATTACCTTTTATAAATATCTATCTACAAAAAAAACAATAATTTGGTATTATTTGATTAATTACTTAAGGATATTAGTGCTTGGTAATGGTTATGTATGGGGATGTCGACGCCGCGAATGGTTCCATTGTAGCGCACTTTGGAAGTCTAATTTTCGATGCATTTGAAACCGAATTTCGACCATGATCATATAATTGGATTCATCAAAAGTTATAAGTTTGTTTAGATTAATCTCAAAGAATAATCCGAAGGCGTTGGATCACACGATTTGTTTGGCCAATCGTCTGGACCCATTTTTTAGAGTTATGCGCTAACTAAGAAAATTGTTTAACGCACATAATTTCTTTAACAATTTGCTACATTGAGTCAAAAATAAGCCCAACTATTGAAAAAAATATTACGATAGAGATATGAGTTGTCTTTTGGTTGATTTTCAGACCATTAACCGACCGAAGGCTTGGACTAATCGATATTGATACTTTAACATGAAGATCGGAAACCCAGCTTTTTGCATAAAACCTTTCCTTAAGTGGCTTCACTCGACCAATTAAATTCCTCCCTTCTCTTCAGCATCAATAAATAATCTTTGCCGATACGCACTATAGAGTCCATTCTTCGATAATCGAACCAGTCTTTCGAAAGGAATTTTCTCGAACTAAAGCGCGATTTTCAAAATTGTTATGTCTGTTGCGGCATGATAAAACGGAAAACCGAAATATTAATTGTAGAGTTGCCAGATCTGTTAAGCGTATAACAGCTTAAATGCATTCAGAGAATGATGTTAAAATAAATTTTATAAATTCTCGTTAAGTGATATCGGATGAATCTTAATTATTTTAAAGAATAAAAAAAATAAATAAAACATTTTCATTTATTTAAACCTCTGCCTAAGACATACACATCATGTGCCTCTACTTAAACGTAAGACGTTCGTTTTTACCACAAACTCGTTAACATGAGCAGAATTTTAAATACTTTCCAAGTGTTAATTAGAAAATTTTAAACCGATAATTTTTCCAAGTAAATAAGAGGCTTAACATTAAAAGAAACTAAATAATAAATAAGAAAAAAATAAGTAAACTAACAGATAAAATGTAAGAAAATGTGTAATAGATTAAAGTGCAGTAAGTAGATGATGGTTGGGTATGATTATGGCGGTGTGGTTGTCGTCTCTTTATTGTGTGTTTCGTTGGCACATTAACATAATTTTTCAGCTTTTCTTTCCGTTGTTGTTTTTCCAATATTTTCCATAAATGATTAACAACTTTCTATTGAACGTCTTTAGTTTTTCTTTTTCTTTAATTTTTTTTAAATTTTTCTGTTTTCCAAGCCAAGTAGGAAAAGTGTTTTTAATTTGTGCTGGCATTTTAAATATAATATTTAGGAATATGTTTTATGATTTCTTTTAAATTGCGGGTTTTTGTTAACTTTTAACGAAATTTATGACATTGAATTAATTTTAATTTTAAGAATTTGTTATTTATTCTTTCATTTCTGGTAATTTGAGCTTTAAATCGTGCTTTAAAATTTTTTGATGAATTAAATTTTTTTTATTGTTTGGATTTTTTATATAATTTTCTATTAAAAATTTAACACGTTTTCAAATAAAATGTTGAATTATTTATCAAAAAATGTGAATGAATTAGTTTAATTCAACTTTTGAATCATTTTATTTTTTAAAAAAGAGGAGTTTTTCCGAAAGCGATTAAAATCCCACAGGGTTATCAGATCTGAAAACTTTATTATTGTTTTTTTTTTTAATTTTGTCAGCTATTTTATCACGACAAACGCCAAAACAACGCTAACGAGTCTTGCATATTTAATTTGAAGGCGTGATCCTGTGTGAAATCACGCAACTTCAACCGCATTCACAATATTATTTTTTTTTTTGATTTTCCTAAAACAAAAGTTTTTGGCTGACTATTTAAGTCATATTGCCAGGGTATCCCACGAAATTTTGGAGCCTCCACCGCAAGTCCTCGTTCGACCTAAACCTTCGTATAGGAAGGCGAGAGCTTTCAGACTCCACTCCAGAGTATTTTTTGGTCTCCACGAGTAAACGTCTGAGTTTTATATGGTTATTAATGGTTCTCCACCAGACAAACACGTTAAAAAAAAGTAAGGTTAAAAACGATTGCATCAAGTCAATGCTGACAACCGCAAAAACTGTAACTCGGTACAGTTAAACGACGCCACGCCATTAACCAATGCGAGGTGACACCGCAAAACGCACGAAAAGTAGACAAACAAGAACGACCTGATTGTCATTAAAAAATAATGACAACGAGCCCGAGTTGATTCCCCACTCAGAGCAGTTTTACGAGTGTTGTTCAGTAATAAGAAGGGAGATCGAACGGTTATTATTCGGCAGGTTATTTTAAAATGTCCATTTATCGAATATCAAATAAACCGGTTATTTTGGCATAATAAACAGGTTATTTTAATAATGTGTAATTAATATACGTTTTCTTTACTCTTGTTCAGAGCTGCCGCTTTTAGTTATTTCTAACCAAAATTGGTAATTTATGTTCCCAATGTGGAGATGTGAATATTTTTTTGTTTTGGTTACTATTTTTCAAAAATAATAATACCTCTGAATATGTATTGCTTGATGCACTTGCAATATACGTTATTTAAATTTTTAACGTCTTTATTTACATGGTTGTTTATTGCGTATTTCGATATGAAGGAAATTATTTACCACTTCAAAAAATATGTACTTTGCACTACGATGGTCTCATTATTTATTTCAAATTACCGGATTTTTTTTTTATACTTTACCGAAAACCAAAAATCGTTTTTTAAACCAGCTACCAGATATTTTTCAAGATTTTTGTTAAGAAAAAATTTGCCAAATGTGATTTTTATATTAGAAACGGCCATGTTCTAAAGTTGAAATCAAACGAAGTTATAATCGATGGAGATTTTTCATAATTTTTTTTAAATGAGCGTAATTTTTTCTGATTTTGAGAATAGTAAAGATAAGTGGTACTTAAAGTAGGAAATTCATAGTATCACGGAGAATCGATTTCAGAACAACACTGAAAAAAATACACAAAAGGCAATATTTTTAATTTATAAACAAGACCTTTGACTGTCAGTCAAATACTTTTCCCCATTGAATGTACGTTCTGAAATACGTTTTTGGTTATATTCGCCATAATATTATGTAATGATTTACAAAATATTTCAAATAGAAAAATTTTGAAACAGTAATAATAACAATTATCAATTTAAAATACAATTTACAAACAAGAGAATCAAGTTAAAAGCATTTTTATAATATTTTAGATATATGTAAATTAGAAAATATTTACAAAAAAAAAAAGCATTTCGCATATCGCCCGCCAACAGTTTCCAATTTCGCCAAAACCATCGCCATATCGCCAAACGTAAATTTCTATCAATTAATTCATTTATTAATGATGTGCTAATAATCCCAATTTATGATAAAAAACACTGAAATTTATTGTTGTGGGAAAGCTAGTTTCTATGCGCATTTCGCTGGTTGCTTAGGCCAGCTCGTCAGGAAACTTTTTCCAAATACTTTAGAAAAGCTAAAAATATTATACAAGTAAGACCATAAAGTGAATAAGAATTTTAAACACTCAGCTCTTACTTGTAACAATATCAAAGCTTCAACAAAGACACAACAATAAATAGTGAATTTTTTTCTTTCTTACATTCTTATTTTGCGAAGCACTTATGGTACATTTTAAAAAGTAAGCACACATTTATGCAGTAAGGTAAGTGAACGAATTCTTAATAAAATTTAAAAAATATATATAAAATTTGAAGAGCCACGACATTCCCTTACTACGAAGCAGGTTTGTAAGGGAGCATATAAAAGAATAACGGTAACAAAAAATTCAGCGTGCAAAGCTGATCGTTACATTCACTAATTTTTATATGCGCTGAATAAAGGATTAAAAACATCGGCACATATAACAGCCCTGCCACTGATAGTTAAAAAGCGGAAAACAATTTCATTTTTAATTTTTGTTATTTATAAATGTAAAGTAAAAATTTCGTTTATTGTAAACGACATATTCAAAAAAATACAACTTATTAACACAGAATTTTGTATGGAAATTTGGCGAGTTTAACTTTTATAAAATAAAAATTTATAAAATAACTTTTATAAATAAAGGTCTTAAATAAATAAAATTTGACTTAGTTCTGCAAAAAACTGCTTAAACTCAACATGGAGTAATTTTTTGGGTAAAAAGGATATATCGTTTCAAGCTAAAACTCACCTGTATAATGCGGTTTGCCGTTCCATACAATCGTATGGAGCTCAAATATGGGGTCATTCTCATTTTGACGAGGTTGATCGCTTACAAAGATACTTTGTCAAACGTGTTATTAATTTACCGAAATTCACACCGAATTATACACTTTTTTTAGAATCAGGTATGGAAGATGGCCACTTATTTACCCTTGAGTTGCATATGCGTTACATTGCTCGAACCCTCTTTCAGTATACTAACGAACGGCTCCCAAATTTTTTAAGTTTAGTAGCTCTAACACATAACATATCGTGGGCGAACAGTTTAAATACATTGGGCCTAGAGTACTATGTCCGATTATCACCAAATATAACACAACAGGAGTGGAACCAAAACCAAACACTTATTTTAAATTCATTAAGATTAAAAAACCATTTAAATCATCTACGTGGGTGGGAGCTAACGGAATCTTTTTATAATAAAACAAATCCAACGGTAGGACACTTATATTTCAATGGTAATCATACCCAAACTACAACTACAATTTGTGTTGGAAAAAACCCAGCCAATTGTAGGGGAATGTAAGAAAGAAAAAATTGACGGTTTATTGTTGTGACTTTGTTGAAGCTTTGATATTGTTACATTTAAGACCAGAGTGTTTTAAAATTCTTATTCACTTTATGGTCTTACTTGTATAATATTTTTAGCTTTTCTAAAGTATTTGGAAAAAGTTTCCTGACGAGCTGGCCTAAGCATCCAGCGAAATGCGCATAGGAACTAGCTTTCCCACAACAATAAATTTCAGTGTTTTCATTTAAAAAATTGGGATTGTTAGCACATCATTAATAAATGAATTAATTAATTAAATTTATTTATGTTTTACGTCTTTTTTTAATATGTACAAGAATTACATTTATTGTCTTGTTTTCTTATTTGTCAATATTTTCCTTTTAAGTTCAAATAACTATTGTTTTACAATGCAACTTAAAATAAATTTTAATAGCTGTCTCAATTAACAAAAGGTCTTTCTAATTTGGTTTTATTTGGTAACTTTTTCAAAAATTTTTGGTTGATAATAACCAAACTTAAAAATTGTAAAACATTTATTTTTGTTGTTAATTAGTTAAAGTTAAAGTTTTTATTTAGAAATTTATACTTCTTCCTCCTGCAGATTCCAACAAAAATCCCCTAATAGCGAATCAAGTTGTTTGCCGCTATACCAGTGTTCGAGCCTGGCTGTTACTTGGTGAAATCTCTCGCCATGTTCATCAGACTCGGCTGGTGATTGTTCATTAAATTTTTCGGCCTGGTAATGCGAAAAATGTATTTTTAATGACATTCTAACGTTTAAGTTTATAAATGCGGTTAGCATATTTTTGATTAAAATTCGCCAGTTTTCGGACCGATGATTTCCTAATACATTTTCTATTACTGATTTCACACAATTCCAGGCCAATAGCTCGATATCATTTAATGCAACCTCAAATTGATGGTCCTTCATAAGATGACGAATGTCCGGTCCATTAAGAATTCCTGTAAAATAAAAACATTATGATATGAAATATAAATCTAATTTTATAAAGTAGTTAGAGTTCATAACTTCTTTTACTTTCATGCCGCTTAATCGTGGAAAAATTCGGCGCAATTCAGTAAAAGCATCACCATCTGGGCTCAATGCTTTTATAAAATTTTTTACAATACCCAGTTTGATGTGGAGCATTTATGACTTTATTTCCAAATTCTAAGAATTTTTTAATCGGTAACTGTGGATTTTCCAAAATTCCTACCGCAAAGTGAAAGTGTGGTAATAATGCATGCCATATTTCTTTGGAATAGCATAAATTTGAATATTTGTTCTTTTGTTTGGTATTGTAAATGGCACAAAAACCACATTTAAAAAATTTTACGTCAAAATGTCATTGAAAATAAATTTTCTGCATTGGCACATTCTCCATATCGGCCCTTTGCTTCAATAGAGTCATAACTCAAATTTGAATTTCTAGCATATAAATATTTAATTCTTCTCTCTAGAGTTTAATATAGAAGATATTTGTATGAAATTTTTACACAATATGAAGAAGCGATATGGTGATTAACTCCACATTATTAGCTAGTAGGCGGCCCTATGTTCCACTGTGAGCTAAATCATTAAATACATTAGCTCAAAAATCAGCGTTTTTGAGTAATGACTCTATTGCAGCAAAGGCTCGATATATACATTATGTTGAATAAAGAATTCAATAATTAAAAAAAATCCTATGAAATGCTCCATATAAATTATATTCTTCATATATATTGAAGAAAAAGTCCCACAAATTCCCAGAAGTCGCCCCTAGTGGTATATAATGTATGACCGACCTCAATTAATTTTTTGTCCTTAACATTTTCTCAAGACATACTTGGCCCTTATCGCCACTTCTTAAATTAATTAAAATTTGTCGACTTTTGCGAATAAAATCAAAAGTTGTTAACAGATTTTAATTATTTATGGCTTGTTTTGTTTGCAGCTTCGTTTTTGATATTTGATATGTAGAAGCCTAACTGCATTTTTTAATTTTGTATGAATTTTTAAAAAACAAAAATTTCGAAATTTTGATAAAAAAATTATATTTTTTTCAAAAAAAAAAAAAAAAATTATGTTTTACTAACGACTACTCATATTAGAAAAAAAGTTTTATTTTTCTTAAATGAAATTTTATTGCGGAATTTTGGTTTTTTTCAGTAATTTCAATAAACTAAAACGGTTTTTGAGTTACGCGAATATATGTTGTGCAACCTCCTCCATTTTCGATATAACGGTATATCTCGAAAACCAGAGCCAATCTTAAAAAACCGAGATAAGAACTTTTTTTTCCAAATATAGTCTTTGTGCCCATAAACCATCTTATTCTGTTGGTATTTGGACAAAATTTGTTCCAAATATATTTTATTTCAACCTAAATTATCTTACGAAATAATTTTAAAATCAGTCCATATTTGACCATGGCTCCCATATAAAATACCACTTAAGGTGCATGTACACGACATGTTTTTTACATCTGACTTGTCAACTTTTCAAGTCACATATAATTGTTCATGTCAGTCAAAATTGCTGTTTTACATAAGGTTTATAATATTTTGTCACAAATGTACATGTAATTTGCTTCTGCAGCATTGTCTCTGTTTTTTCGCATAGTTATTTCGTGCTGCCGCAACAAAAATTTTTATTTGTTAAGCCATCTTAACATTTTTTTCTTTAAATTCGAAGAAACCAATTTAGAATATTATAATAAAAAGTTTTTTTTAATATACATAAACATAATTTATATTCAATTGTGAAATTATCGTACATATTATGTATATTGGTATGGTAAAATATTAACTTCAGCCGGCTAATGAATTCGGCAATAGTTCAACGCCGCTGCCGGTTTTTTCCCGGCACAGATTTCTAACACAGCTGATGTCAGATGGTTTGTCAGAAGAAAATAGAGCACGCTCTAATTGAAATTTTGTCAGATGATTATCAGATGAGATGAAATATCGTCTGACTTTTAAAGACTTTTACGACATGTATGTATTTTACAGTGGGAAATTTGACAAGTCACACACAAAAAATTTTTCCCAAAAATTTTTTAATTAAATAATTAATTGGTGAACATTTATTTCTTCAATTATTTTTTTTGTTTGCTGCAATTAATTTTTTTAATCAAAACACAAAAATGTAAATATTTTTGTATAAGTTGTGTATTTTTTTAATTGATAATTAATTTTTTAATTGATTAAATTTGTGTGGCATGACTCGAAAATACAAATCCGTTAATTGATATGATCAATTCTTTTGCAGGGGCAAAATTAGTAAAAAATTTAATTGTCTGAACGAATTGTTTAATTAAAGTCGATATTCTATTTTTTCTGTGCAGATGTAAAAAACATATCGTCTACGGGCACCTTTAGGAAAATATCTTATAATTCCATAACTGTCTAATAAACAATTTGGTATGTATTGATAAAAAAACATAGTTCAATCTCATAGCAAAATTTTGTCCTGTTAAGATTAAATCACTTTAAGATAAAAAAATCGCAAATAGATGTAGCTACCTCGATAACATTCGGCGTTAAGAATTCTGATATTATTAGTCTTAACCTTATAACATAATTTTGATTTAATAGGGCCATAATTGCATATGGGATCTAACAAGGGAAACACTCTTAAAAATTTGTCTGTAAATATTTTCTAATTTGTTCTTATATGTAAGTTTTTTTTTAGAATTAAACGTTAATTTTATATCAGCTGTAATTTCATTTAAATTTGGTAATTTTGCGTCACCTCAAGTGTAGTTTGATATTTTGCTCGTGGTTGTAACACTTGTTTCCAGGGGCGCATATAAGGGTTACTACTAAATGTCTCGCCATCTCATCCAGAGCCATCCAGCATTCTTGGACAATTTTCAATAAGGTTAACACATCCTCCAGGGATCTATTACTATCGCTGATAATGGGAATTATCCTGCCAGAAATTTCACAATAACGAATGTGTCTTTTGACTGTGTAGTTGGTCATTCTCATGGCCTAAGTGACATTGCAATATTCGGGCAGTCTAATAGGAATGCTTCAGTTCAACTGCTCGGAATAAATGCCAGACCTGGCACCATACAGTGTTTTATGCCCGTCATTGAATATGTGTATCATATTCGTGAAGTAAATTATGTTATCGAAAATTCTTATGGCGAAGATTGGCTTAGGTGTGATATAATGAACGTCCAAATGCCAATTTGTCTCAAACAGGATTTTAGCATGTCCGATGTTGTAATCCCTCTATGCTTTGGTGGCCCTTCGTCTTACCGCTGTGTTCGCACATAGCCAGTTCAAGATAGCAAAATATGGCTTAGAAGGGGTGGTTCTAATGACATCTGTTACCGTTATTGCCATAATTCTCATTAAACGTCCAAACTTATTTTAATGATTTGTCCCCCTGAGTGCCAACCAGCAAACAGCTGCACCGTAAGTGGCTGTAGTTGTCTCTGATGAACTGCTCTTGGATTCTCTGTAGTCCAAATCCTGCTGTTTTGCTTGTTGACGTAGCCATTAAATAGGAAATGGGTTTCATTATTCATTATCAAATTGTGTATAAAGTTTGAAACTTCCTCTGTTGGTTTGAAAAATAAAATCCATTTGTTTTGGTATTTATATGGCTTTTTGTTATTGAGATTATTCGTCGCATTTTGCAGTAAAATTTATTGCCAAAATTTTTCTTTTTTAATTGAAATTTAATGTGTTAAAAAAAATTTAATTATTCGAATAATCAATCTCATATTCAAATAAAGCTTATCGAATGCAAAGTTTTAATATTTTTTTTTTCTTTTTTTGTATAAAATACTTGAAAGAGTTTATTTCAATTTTGAAATGCTGGACTCTAGTTCAGACAAAGGAATTGAAAAGGGGTAAGGAATTGGGAAAAAAAACTACATTCGTTAAAAATTTAAGTATTGAAATTGCTAACAAAATAAAAATGTTAACCATAAATCACATTACAAATTGCTCATGCATACCAACTACTATCGTGTTTAGTAGTTATAAGAGTTGACCAAATACCTTTTTTTCTCATTTTCGCAACAACTTAGACTGGCAGCAACAAACAGTTTTAATAAAAATATCAGTTATTGTGACCAACAAGTATTTTTTTTTTCAAATTGGTTTTAAATTTCGTAACGTACTAAATTATTGGATTTTTCAATAAGTCACAACTTGTTTGCAAGCAACTGCAACAAAATGAAAAAAAAACCTTTTAAATAAACTGTATGTATTCAAAAGACACACTTGTTCGTTCAACAGCAGAAACACATTCCTTAAGTTAAGTTGGTTGATTGTTGTTAAGAGCATTTTTAAATATTTCACATGAATTTAGTTTTAAGTATTTTTTCCCCACTTGTACTCGCATATCTCCTTCCCTAAGCAATAAAATCTTAAACAGAAAACACACATTATTTATAAATGATCATAGAAGTGATTGGTGTTGAATAAAATAAATGTTTTGTTAGCAAATTTGCAAAACACTGAAAGAAAATTTTTTATTTTTTTTTTTTGCAAATTACATACAATTTTTAAAATGCCTCTCATAAAACAATATTGAAAATATATTTTCAGTTTTATTATTAATTGAATTATAATTAACATCAACTTTTCTCTCAGTGTAAGTCCCTACTTACGTTAAATAAGATACAAATATTTTTAACGTTTTCATTATTTACACAAAAAAACCTGAATTATAATTAACATCAACTTTTCTCTCAGTGTAAGTCCCTACTTACGTAAAATAAGATACAAATATTTTTATAGTTTACATTCTGTACACAAAAAAACCTGTTTGTGTTTGAGCTCTCAAATATTTTCTTTATTATCTTAGATGGATTACGAACATTTGCAAATAAAAAATAAAATACCTGCAACTAAAAAAAAAGGAATCTTAAAAACACAGTCTGAAAAAAAAACACTTATCTTAGATTGTGTGGAAAATAAACCTCTTATGAGTTCACTTATTTGTGTAAATTTATGAAATTAATAGCATTTATTAGAGGCAGTTTTTTTTATAAGTTTTACTTTAATTTTTAAAGGTGGAAACGAAAAAATATGTTTGAATTTTTAAATTTTTCAAAAAATATTTCGACCCTTAGGAGGTCACGTGGAAGTTGTGATGTGGACCCAAAGTCGCGGAATATCCCTAAGTGCTGTAGCTATTCATCAGATGCTGATGGCTATTTCTAAAAAAGCAGGGTTATATATTCCAGCTCCTAAACAAGGGGAAAATATATATTTCTGCCTAGTTTACTTAAATTGCTTTCTGTGTATGGAGGTGGTGCTCAGGGGTGGAATTGTTGGTCACCCAGAGGTTAAGACCATCATGGGGTTAGGCCTACCCATAATCAATACCTATTTATCTTTTTTGCTCTGTGTTGCTGTTAAGTTTATATGGCGAATAACATCTAAAATAATGGGCTCATCTCTATCACTCGTACATTCTGAAAGTGCTATTGTTTCAAACGAATTGAATATTACCGTACAAACAATTTCAAAAATAACACAGGGCAACACACCAAAAGTTGTCTGACTTCTATTCATTGTTGTTATTAGTTAAAATTATAGTGCTAATTACGATGATATCAATAGCTTCTCTACACTCTAAAGAAAATAAATCCATCCGTACTTAAATCAATCCGAAGCGGTTTCAATATTACGGTAAGTACGGAATTTCTTGAATGAAATATAGAAACCCAGCAAAAACTTACATTGCCAAGAAATGAGTTAAAAAGCTAATATAACTACTCTTCACCACTTATACATTGGCATTTTAACTCATTATTTTAACACTGTGATGTCATTGGAGGCAAGTACTTACCACCCTCGCTTACAAATAGGGAGTTAAAAAAGTCATTACCACATTCGCTTACAAATAGGGAGTTAAATAAGTCATTACCACGTTTGCTTACAAATATACACTGCACATTGTTAACAACAAAACTGAATTTGTCAATGTGTGTCAAAGTAAGACTTTAATTTAGTTTGCTTTCTAATAGAAAATTTTACTACTCTGCATTAAGGACATATTCATACCCAATAAACCAGAGAACGATATATATGATTGTAAAAACGATATGATATTTTCATGGAAAAATATTATTATAAGAAAAGGAACAATTTAAATACTATCGTTAATGATACAAGATCGATATCATATATTATAATTTATATCATCTAGACGATATCGTTATAATATCGTCTGGTTGATTGATAAGTGTAGTTTTAATTCAAAATTTTAATTGTAAAATACATATCAAAATCAATTAAGTATTTAAATTTTTCAGTTCTTTTATTTATAACAAATTCTTATTCATTTATAACAAATAAAAAAAAAACAAATTGTAAGAACAAATATGTATTTAAAATCAATTTGTATTAGATTTGAATAAATAAAACCTTAAATATATTTTATTATGAATTGATTATAAATTTTGTTAATCAACTCATAAACAACTACTTATGTATCAGATTATATGTCAACCATTACTTAACTACTTCTATCTAATGCAGATGGCAAGAAGTAGTCATTGAAAAGTAAGTTGTTCAGTAATTTCAAGTCATTACCTAGTTTTTGCTGGGAATACTTAACTTATTTATATTTAACCCCGAATTCGTACTTGAAATAATCCGAAAATAAGCTTTTTTTATGTAAAACTAAGATTGAATCAATCTCAAAATGCGCTTGATTCAATCCCGAATTCGTACTTGAAATAATCCGAAAGTTACACAAAAAAAAACAACTATTTTTTAACTTATTGTGTAGTTTCTACGACAAGACTGACAATCACACGCGAATGCACACATATAAAATGCAATGCTGAGACTAATAAGCAGTGTGGCCATTTTGTCAATTTTGCAGCTAAATTTAGCATTAAAATTTTTTATTTAGCTGCAAAATTTTCATTTAGCACTTGGCATTTTATTTAGCATTTTTAGAAAATGTTTTTAGCTTTTTTTTTTAAGCATTATTTTAAAAATTTGGACGAATAGTTTTATTGATTTTGCTTAAATTTTTTTTATAAATTATAATAAATTTTTACTTAAAATAGTTGTACATAAAATAATTTCGTATGAAAAGGGATTATTCTTATGTTAAGAAACATCTTACCTGTCTTGATAAAAAAAATAGAATATTCAGGAAATATCAGAAATGCCCTTATCATATTGATTGTAAATATTTTTTGCCCTTTGATTTACGATATAAAAATATAAGAATATATTACTTTGTATTAAGATAAAAATTCTTAAAGGTAAATGTTTGAACACATTTTTTTCTCTAAACTGCTAAAAAATAATAATTTTAATACTTCAACTTTTCTTAAACTATAAAAAATAAAATGATCTAAAAATTTGTATATCATTGAAATAAATCGTTTAAATTTAGCATGTATCAGGGGTTTGCGGGCCCCTAAATTTTAAATTTAATCTTTAATCTCATATTTATGTGTATCAGATGGTTTACCAAAATCTATCCACTTGCTTAAATATAACCATTTATTTCAATTTCGTTAAAAAATAAGTCACTAAAATGTATTAAGTTTCGAATTAAATTTCATATTGGTAATACATTTATGCAAAAATCTTTAAAAAAAATTAGCATTATTTGTAGCATTTTTTAAAATCATTTTTAGTATTTTTTGGCCATGTTTAATGCCAGATTTAGCTGTAAATTTTTTTTTGATCTGGTCACACTGCTTATAAGTTTAAAACGCGTACTTTGTAATTTTACTCTCAGAGTGGTACTACCAATCAAATGTTGATTTCACAGAAAAAATTATTAAATTTCTCCAATCACCAAATTTATAGCAAATTCATAATATCAAGCAAACAATTTGTTGATTTTGCACCTATTACCAAAATGATTATATTGATTACAAAAAATTTTAAAATTTTGAATATTTTTTTTCAATAAATTATATTTTTAATTTTAACATTTTTCATTTTTTCGAATTTATTCTATGAGTTAAATTTCAGTTATGTATTTTATAAAGCTTTTTGTAATAGCTCTATTCCTTAAATTTTCTTAGAAATGACTTTATACACTACCAGACTATTATATTGTATTTTATAAAATACATAACTGTAATTTAACTCATAGAATAAATTCGAAAAAATGAAAAATGTTGAATATAGTAAAGTTGCTTATGAAAAAGAAATAATTTCCAATATCTATTTTTAATTTTAATTAAAAAAATGATCAAAAAACTTTGCCATTTCACACAATGTGTTAATTTATTTAATTAAATATTTACAATTCCCTACAACAATTCTACATGTTTAAATTATTTTATTTTAAACGAAAAAAGTCAATTAAGATTTTTTGTTATTTAATTAAAATTTTAATTGAAAATTTATTTCGAAACAACTAAAATGTTAATTAAATCAAAATTAAATTTTTAATTTTCTTTCAACTGAAAAAATAATTGATTCAATTATCACATTAATTAAATTTAAATACTTTTTAAACCATTTTTTAATTGATAAAACACTTTTTTTCTGTGTATTAATTTTTTTTTGGTTTAAAAATTTTTACTGGGCGAAAATTCGCGAAATTTCAAATAAGCCATAAAATTTATTAAAAGCCTAAAACTATAACGGCCTAATAGTGCGTTTACACTTGTAATTTTCAAACTAGTTTATGATCGTAAACTACTTTCATAAACTATATCGTTTACATCAGCAGTTTTGACAGTTAACAGTTTAACAGCCGTGTCACAAAACAGCTGACTTCAGTAAAAAAAAACTTAAAAAAGTTGGTGCACATACATTTATACATACGATAAACATACCTTTTATTTTCGTTATCCATATTATATAAAACAATTTTCAATTCATTTTTTTAAACTTTTTCTTGATGTGTTCCTTTTTTTAACGCAAACTTTTTTAACTTAATTTTTTTTTTTATGAAATGTCAAATATCACTAGCGTTGCCAGAGCAAAATTTGAAAAGAACAGAATTGCATTAACAAAAACTGGTTGTTTGCAACTAGTTTATCTTAAAAGCTAGTTACAAACGTGTTTATAATTTGTATGGATAAACAAGTTTCTTAAACTAGTTTATCATCATAAACAACTTATAACGTGTTTATGGTGTAGGTGTAAATGCACTATAAGTTATAAAAAATAAAGCATGTCAATAAAGGGCTTATGAAACGGATTTTGTATGAAAATCCATTTCATAAAACCTATAAAACTGGCAAAAGTTCGGTAAAAATTGCAAAATTAGCGGAAATTCGCCAAAATTTGCTAACAGCGGCATGATAGCAAAGTCTAATATTTCTCAACAATCGTTAAAGCTGTAAAGGATCAGAAAACTAAGAGGAAAAAATCGCGTCCACTAACATGTCTTAAATTCGCAAAAAAATTTTAAATTGGAAACAAACCATAAATAAAATTTATTTGGAATCGGTTAAAACAACAAAATGTCGAGAAATTAACATAAAAAGCGTTAACAAATGAGCTATAATGATGAAGAACTATATTTTGTTAGGTGTTAAAAAAAGGGGATTCCACTTTTTTATAACTTAAGTTTTGTTCTCGTCAAATAACAAAAAACATTATTACAGGGTTGGCAAGACATTTTATAAATGCACCTTTTCAGATGTTGATATTTTTTGTGTAGAAAATAAAACACCTTTAAATTTTCAAGTACGACTCGTACCTAAAGTAAGTTTAAAAAACTTTATTTATCCCGAGTGTTTTTCTTTCTGTTCAGGTTAGCGTTAAAGATATAGTGACATATAATATTTGCATAATTTACACCTTTTTTTTTGTATTATTTGCTTAATATTTCACGAATGACCCTACAAACATTAAAATATTTTCTGTGCTATTTGTCGACACAAAAATCTTTTTCATTTGAGTAGAGATTAGGGAGATCGAACGGTTATTATTCGACCGGTTTTAACCGGTTATTTAAGTTTTGCCAAAGTCGGTTATTTTAAAATGTCCATTTTTCGAATATCAAATAAACCGGTTATTTTGGTATAATAAACCGGTTATTTTAATAATGTGTCATTTATATACGTTTTCCATACTCTTGTTGTAAATGCACCAAGTATTTTTTTAATTGAATTTTTGCAAACTTAAACTTTTTATGAAGAATGTCAAAACAAAATGTAACAAAATTAAAACACCATTATGAACAATGTAAATACAAATCACTTATAGAAGCGTGTGTTCCTGTAAAAACCAAAAACAATTCAAAATTCTACAAAAACCTGTTCAGTTAAAAAGTAAATAGTAATTTGTGCGAGAGTATTCTAAATATTATTATAGATGTTATCTCTAGATATATTTCGATCGGGATTAAAAAAACAAACTACTGATTCATATAGACATGCTTAACCACTAACAAATTAAGACTCATTTAAAATAAATTTGGGAGAATATCTCAAATAATAAATTTTTTAAATTCCTATAATTTTTTATTTTCTTTTGCAAAACGCTTGTCTAGATCAAACTTCATTAAACAGTTTCTAAATTACATTATACAATTATCTTCTTACAAATAAAGCTTAAGGTATGTTCAGATCTAACAAATATTTGACGAACAAATACAAAGAACATGACCAGCAAATTTATCAAACTTTTGCTTTATTTTTACCAATTTTAATGCACTTTATTATCTTTATTTGTAAGAAGATAATTGTATAATGCAATTAAGAAACTGTTAAATGATGTTTGATCCAGGAAACGTTTTGCAAAAGCAAAAAAAATTTTAACAAAACTAGTGGCTACGTGTAGGACGTCAAATATTTAATAGGTTATTTTCACACCTTTAGTAAATAAATAGAAACTGTTAAAAATTAAGCTAAAGTTTGATCAATTTATGGGTCACACTTTTCTTGGATTTTATCGTATTTTGTTGGTGAATTACCTTTGTGAATTGTTTTGTTTTTATTTAAATTAACTTTTTATTGCGAAAACTTATTTGATTTTTGTGTATTTATGTATTCGAACTAAAACCGGTTAACCGGTTATTTAAAAAATGCTTAACCGAAAACCGGTTTTTTTAAAATAGCAACTATTCGGAATATTCGAAAGCCGGTTATTGAAAAAAGTCGAATAATCGATCTCCCTAGTAGAGATACATTTGTGTGTACTAGTACTTGTATTGAAAGCCTGTTCAAAATTTTTTTTTTCATTTCCACAAAAATGTTAATTTGCGCCGTAAAAGATTTCAACCATCTTAACATGTTTTTCTTTAAATTCGAAGAAACCAATTTATGATATTGAAACGGTTTTTTATATATGTATATATGAACAGAATTTCTATTCAATGGTGAAATGATCATACATATATCGGTAATATAAAATATTAACTTCAGCCGACTAATGATTGCGTCAATAGTGCACCGCCGCTGCCGGTTTCTTCCCGTCATAGATTTCTAACAAAGCTGATGTCAGAGGGCTTGTCAGAAGAAAATAGAGCACGCTCTAATTGAAATTTTGTCAGATGACGTTGCGTCTGACTTTTACAGATGCGAAGTTTTAAAGGTAACACACGACATGTATGTATTTTGCAGTGGGAAATTTGACAAGTCAGATGTACAAAACATGTCGTGTACGGGCACCTTCAACAAGAGGTGGTAGAAAAACAAATAATATATGTGACCTTCTCCGAGAAAAAGGACCAAGTGTGTCAAAAAACGGGTTTGTACTTATGAGTGGAGTCTGCTACCTAAAAGGGTATATAATAAGATGAAATGAGTTAGATTTCTGATATAAATTTATTTACCCCATAAAAACGTATAAAACGAACTTGGGAAAATCGATAAAAATGAGAAAAACATTAACATTTTACTTGTTTTGATTTTTTGGTTTTAAATTGTTTTTTTTCGTCAGTCTTCGAATTTTTTTAGAGTTTGGACTTTTTCTTTGGTGTTTCGTAATGTGGTACTTCGATTTTCTTCCGTTTGACAATTTCATTTCTTCTTTTTTCGGCGCTTTCACTTCAGCTTTCTTTATATCGTGATCCGGTGCTTCGATTTTTCTTCTTGCTGGCAGGTTCAGATTTATTTTTCGATTTTTTTTCGCTTTGGGTTCACTCGGCTTAGGAGCTACAAAATACCGTTTCTGTGAATCAGTACATAAGACCCTGACATTCTCATACAAATACCATTTGCGATCTAACGATAAGCCGCTTGGTGCAATGAGAGGAGGTAATTCGTTTGTTAGCTCAGCTGTTAATCGCAGATTAAATCTTTCTTCTTCCGAGTCCACAAGTTCTTTACATACTTGTTAATGGTGATACTTGTTAATACCTAAAATGCAACCCTTTGCTGAGAGCGAACAGATAGCCTGCTAAGAGAGACTGGAGAGCGGCGTTGTTTCGTCGGTCACTGGTTGCGGCTTAAGAATCAAGTATTGACATTGTAACAAACAGAGCAGCAATAATAGCAAGGGTATTGTCACACTAAAAGCCAAAAAAAAAATACGTCACCACATAGGCATAACGTTACCAAGGTCGGCACCCAATCATAACTAACCATACCAAATCGCATCTCCCAACCGAAGGTGTGTTCACAGTGATAATGCGTTATGAAACTTGAAATGCATTTTTCTCAAAACTTCATTTTCACACACTAGGTCCCTTTTCTCGGAGAAGGTCACATATTCGTAGTCAGATGACCAAAATACATAAGGATCAGTTATTTTGATTTCAGAAAATTTACATAAAAAAAGTTTTAAGGCTAAACTAAAATACAAAAATTTTAACATCCTTGCAATAACAGTCAGATATCCTGATATATTCAATAATGTGATTAATAATTCAGAAAGTATTTTATGGTTTGAAGGACCATTTGCAAATACTGACCGAATAATACAGAAATTGGGTAAATTATGGAATTAATAAATATCACAATGTCTTTAAAACTAACGCTGTTAGAGAAAACTAATGACATCCTAATCAGCAGATGAAAAAAACTTAAGGATCAGCAGTTTTTATTTGCACAACTTTTAAAAAGCTTCATTTTGTTGTGCTGTGTAATTGATTGCAATAAAATATACATATTTGCAGGAACGTACAAAATTTATGAAAAATAACAGAAACAAATAACAACAACAATACAACACTTTAGACTCTTTTATGGAAAATTATGTATGAGAAAACTAAAATTTGGAATTTCCAAATTGGCTCAAATAGCATGTAATACATGCAGAACTAGAAAATTTTTTACAAAAAATAATGGTCTGATAAACTGAGTCACTTAATATTTCAATTTGAACCAACACTTGGAATTCAGTGAAGTGTGCTTGCTGTATGTAGATTTTTTTACCAGAATAAATTGTGTAATAATTTATGATTTAATTTGCCTTGTTCCAAATAAATTATGCTTTATTTTCCTAACTTACTTTGTTTTGAATTTTAAGAAAAGAAAAATCTCTGTAAATCATAAAAAATACAAAAGATATTTTTATTATGGCTGCCAAGCCCTAAAAATGGTTAGAAAATTTGTTTAACTTAAATGACAATGACTTCATTTATTCATGTATTTTTTGCAGCATTTTATGCCCCCTTCGAATGATTGTTTAGAAAAATTTGTGTCTGTGGCCTTAAAAATTCATTGAAAATTTTTTTTTTGAAGGGAAAAAATAATGAAATAAATTTAAAATCTGTAATTAGTATAAAGAAAACGCTCAAATTAACTAAACGGACGTGCAGTGATCGGCAAAATAATAAAGTTCGAAAAAACAAACAAACGTTAAAAAAAAGTTGGAGAGGTTGGAAAAAGTGAATTTGGTCGGTATAATAATTAGGGGAGCGTCGAATGTTCTTATAACTTTTTTTTTGAGATTTTTTGACAAAAAAAAAAAAAATAGTATGATAATGTTCTAAAAACGTTACTACACCCTTCGCCACACCTGGAAAGGGTATATATAAGTTTGTCATTCCGTTAGAAATGTTTACAACATTGATCTAAGACCCTATGAAATATATACATTCTAGATCAATTTGATAAGCAAATTAAAAAATTTTCTACTCAAAACTATACCGTTACAATGTACACAAGTTTTGACGCTTTAAACACTCAGTCTCATTTAAAGTAAAATTTAAGTGATTTAATAAATAAAAATTTTGAAAAAAATCATAGCGAATTTGTAAGGATTTGTTCCGAAATATAGTACCTGTTTTGTTATGTCTGCGGCAAACACATTATACCTGTACATAGAGTAAATTTATTCTATAGCAAAGTGGTAGACATCTATAAAATGTATTTTGAATTGGAAGTTGTTCCCGATGAACTGCACTCATAGAAAAATGCATCTTCATATTTATGATGCCCTAAGATCAGAATTGTAACATTAATGATATTACAAATGGCATCAAGGAGGCAAAAAGTGACATCAATCCAATGACGAACGTCACCCTAAAAATTTGTCATATTTTATGCGTCATCTACGCTATGACGACAGTGACATCAATTCGATGCCACATTTTGTGCACACTGATAGCAAAGTCGTCATAACGCTGATGTTATTTGACATTAGCACAGACAAACGGTCGAGCGATAAAAACTGTCATCGGTGTGATGACATAATATATCATGTTATCAGTGTGATGACAAACTGTCATCAGTGCAATGACAAACTGTCGTCAGTGCGATGAAAAATTGTCATCAGTGCAATGACAAACTGTCATCAGTGCGATGACAAACTGTCATCAGTGCGATGACATAATATATCATGTCATAATATATTATTAACATTATTTTTCTGTGTTAAAAGTAAAATTAGAAGCAAAAATTCCCATATTCTATGTTTGTTTAATTATTTATTTAAATACATAACATTTTTTAAGTATACTTATTACGAAAAACCTCTCGGGCATGCTGCTGGTGTCTTATTGTTGAGAGTTCTTCTGTTAACAAAGAGCGGAATACAACAAAAGTGAAACAAACATGAGTAACGGTTAAGTAAATAATGATATTCTCTCAATATGACTTAATATCAATTACAATGACCCAATTTGATGACAGTTTGCCACCGCACTGATGACATGCTTTATAAAACCGACTCCGATTTGTCATTTCTGTTATGCCAATGTGTTATCCTATTGATGACATTATTTAATTTTTTGACACTAATGACAATTTGGCCAAGTGATGCTAACGCTGATATCACAATGATGAAAAGTGTCATGGGGTCAAAAACGAAGACGCTTGTCAAAGTACTGATGTCAAAATACATCAGAGTTATGACGCTTTTTCTATCAGTGTGTGGTTAACGTCGAAGTGATGTAGTCGTCGACTTGATGTGACAGCAAATAAAAATTGATGCCGACGTCGACAACGACTTACATAATAGGGGTGATTAAAAACCCTATATAATCGGTAAAACTCATTCGAATGACCGATTAAAATTATTCAAACAATCGATTAAATTATTCGAGTATGGTTTTTAATTTTTTACATATTTAATTTATAAATATTTTCTTTCCAGTATCTAAAACCTTATTTGCTTATTATTAAACGAAAAAATATAATTATTTTAATATCTAAAAAAAAAATGTTTGTGATTTTAATTGATTTTATATAAAGATGTTTCAACTATAAATTAATTTTAACAACGATGTTTTGTTTTTTTTACAAGTTCAAAAGTAATAAAAAAAAATTTACACCCACAACTTTTCTAGTAGAAATTTTTTCCACGAACTTTTAAACAAAATATTGAATCATAAACTAAAACATACGAAAGCAAAACAAATACTCGTGTAAATAATGTTTAAATAATAATAAAAATAAATGGTTTTTAAACCCATTTTAATTAACACCTTTTATGGAATTTATACCAAATCAAAATGCAATCCACAAAAAAAAAAAAAACAGAAACAATTTAAAATACAACTCATTGTACACACCTTCAACTCTTAAAATGGACAAATAACAAACTGTAATATTGTCCAAAAAAAAAAAAAAAAAAAAATGCGCCAAATTTAAAGCCTAATATAAAAGGCAGGGCTGAAAAATTCAGCACCATTAACAATTTATAATATTTTCCTACTGTATATATAATAAACATCTGCATGGGCACAGAAAAAACTGTCTTGATAATTTTTTTTATGTATGCAGATACATAACAAAGTCAATGTGTGTGCGCGTGTCAAAAGTTTTTTTGTATGCCCACACTGACTTACATAAAAAACCCAGTTAATTTTCATTTATCTTGAGCCAGTGAGTAAATTATCCAGTTTTCTGATCATCAGAATGCTCAAAATCCTACTTGTGGTAAAACGAGCATATCGATGAGTTCCCAAAATTATCACTTCTTAAAAATTAAAGATAATAAATAAATATTTTGCTTTAGCAAGAAAACAAAAGATGACATTATTTGTGTTTTGAGTGGGCAAGAACTTTTGTTGTCTGTTAAGAACAAAGTCATATTTTTGTATGGCTATCTTGTTACAACTCTTTAATGTCCAACATAAAAATGCGGGATTTACAACAAATGGCGTACCTTTTATACGGAGCTTTTGTCTTTAATTACTTGGCATTTTAGAGGTTACACATCGTTAATTTATACGGAATAGTGTATAGAACAATATACTTATTTTTCTTCGAAAATGTCAAATTTTGTGCCAACAAAGCACTATATGTGGGAAGTTAAGCTTTACTACAGTTTAAAAAAGTGCAGCTAAGAAGTGCTCAAATCTGATCCTGTCCAATCTAACAGGCGGCAGATGGCTGGCGCGGTTTAGAATGAGTGGGTTTCACACGAAAGACAAAGACAGTCATAGGTCAGCTAAAATAAGTTGTAAAGTCATTAGGACCTACTCAAGCTACAAAAGTTTACAAGTTCCACAATTTAATTAAAAGCAAGAAAATTGGGTACAACAAAGCTTAAAGACCAGAGACGATGAACGACTATTTTGCATGTCTAAAATGCCTCAAGTAATTACTGGATATAAAAAATGGATCTGTTTAACCGGACAACAAACCTCGTCGCAGGAAATCGATTGCGAAGCCCGGCAGGAGGGTTCCAATTTATCGTGAGCTGCTGAAATCGGGCCAGATGCTCGTTTGAAGCGAGCATTCGCCGAAAAGCTCCTGCAATGTCTAGTAGCAAATTTAGCTATAATATTTATTTATGACAACGCTCGACCACATGTTGCAACAACAGAATTAAAATTATTTAGAGCAATAGGGGTTGAGCAGTATTTCCTCATCCGGCTCATAATCCAGACCTTGGCTCGTCATTCCAGAACAAGGTATCCAAAGTTGGCTTGCTTCGTTCTTGGCCTTAAAAATAATAAGTCTCTTTAAAATCCATACCTTGGCAGATACTTTGAACAAATTTAAATTGCAACAATAACCGTACAAAACTTTTGAGATTTTAAGATTTGAAAATATTTTGATGGTAATTTTGAATAAAATCGTTCTTGCATTAAAAAAAACATTTTGTAATAGTCCGGTATGTGATCGAAATCGGTCGATTAAAAAACCATAATTTTTAAAAGGTGTAATGAATTTTGATCGATTTTAAAATCCATTTATAAATTACATTCTTAATTTTTTGTTCGGAATACAGTTCAGCTAACATATAAAATATTAAATTTAAAAGAAAACAAGAAAATAAATGTATAAGAAATACTTTTTTGAAGATAGCGAAAACGATATAACCGATTTTGATTCGTGTCGTTTTCTAAAACGATTTCCATAACACACCTGATAACGGAGTGTTATTGCGAACTTAAAAATGTTGAAGTTTCCATCTCTGTTTACCATACAATTTGCATAATTTTGTAAATATTCAGTTTTCAACAAACACAACTTTAAATGGTGTACAAAAACATAAAATATGCAAATCATGAAAAGAGAACAAAAACTTGCCCCCAAAAAATATTTACAAAATTTAAAATTAACGAAGAACGAACTGCGTGGGAATTCAAATTGTTTTCATTTTGATGTTATTTTGTTGTTAATTTGTTGTTGTTTTTTTTTTTTTTTGCCAAATAACAATAAACGTTATTTGGCACAAGAAAAAAAAAACATGTGGATTTTTATTTAAGAACAGAATTGACACACATTTTTGTGTATTTGAGTGTGTATAAAAAAAAAATTAACCTAATTGTTTAAGAGGTTTGGATTAGGTGATAAACCTTTGAGCAAATCTAAATTTCGATCTAAATTTAAGTCAATTTGAAAGAATTCTTTCTACTCTTATTTTGAAGCAGGCGTACAGGTTACAGAGTTGAATATAAATTTAAACTAGAATATAACTGTAATGACAATTTTTATCAATATCGATTGCAATAATTGGTCCCCTAATATTTTAATTTCCCTCGAGTTTAAATCAGAAAGAGACACCTAAAGCTCGCATTACTTCTATTTATAACTTCATGCCAGCCTCATTTTTAAAGACTCTGATTGCCAGATCTTATTGTCTAGATGTTTATCTTTATGTTGTGGTAGATTAGTAGTTTATAAACCCTTTTACGTCCTCTATCTTGATAACCATCCAGAATTTTCCGAAACCTTCACTATGTGCAACACCCGCTTAAAGGCTTATTGAAACGAGCAGAGGAACCCATCAGATTCCAGAATTCTTTGCGAATAACAAACGGACAATCAGTGTTATATTTATTAGTTTTTGTAAGAGTCCTGTAGCCCAGCCCGTATTTCTCGCATCCTGAAATCTTCCGCATGAAACAAGTGAACTACGACAAAAGCAGTGCAATATGAAACATAAAATGGTTTTTCTCACACAAATGTTTCTGCATCTTTGCTTTGCGAGAATTATCTGTCATTTAAATAATTTTCCAGCAATTGTTGGAAGGATATGGCAAAATATGTTTCTGTAACAATATTTTGCGAAAAGTTTCTTACAAGAACCGTCAATAAGTCACATTGATGCGAAAAACATAAAATTTCAAAAAGTGGAGCCCAAATTATCCGAAAAGATATTTATGTATATACGAGTATTTATATTATACATATACACATGTATGTACTCAAGAATGTGTATTATTTTTTTTTAATTTGAAAAGAAAGAATTTAAATGATATTCCAGTTAAAACAGAATCTGTGTTAACTGTTCTCGCATTTAAATACAGAAACACTTTTTTCTCACAAATCGAGAAACGATGGAATTTTTTGTTTCACACTTCATGTGAGAAATTTTACGGTGTGAGAAATACAGAAACGAGGTACAGAGTTTTAATGAAATTTTTGCTTTAAAGCCTTTAGTCTTGCCAGATTAAATTTTGCAAAATTCTTGAAATTCACTAAAAAAATCTTGATTTTCAAAAGAATTCTTGAAATTAAAAACTTCTTTAAATAATCTTTTATAGCCATAACACAATTTTTAATACCAGTTCATAGCAAAAAATACAAACTAATGAACTGACTATTTGCACTAAAAATGTCTGTACGCTTTTGTTTTGAGTCAGGTGTTAAACGTTTTTAATCTTTAGTTACCGACCCTATTTTTCTGTACATAATTGACGACGCACAGTGGGAAATTTTACGAGAAGGCGGTCAAAATTCCATAACTTTTGACTGGATCGGTATTTTTTTATGCGATTTTTTGCGATTTTTTGCTCGATAGGTGTGATATTAGGCTTTAATTTGCGCTATAAAACGTAAAATTCGACTGATAGGAGCAAAAGTTATGGGGAGTTCAAAATGCATTTTCATTTTTTTGTTGAGTTTCAGTGTAAAGGTTGAATATTTCAAATATGAGTTTTTTTATAATTTATCATTATTTCTCTTGTATTTTACAACTGATACTTATTTTTTATTGTCGAACTTAGATCCTGTCAGAAAATGCCAATATTTGGCCCCTGTAAATTTTTTAGTCCCAATATTCACAGGGGCCAAAGGTTGGCTTTTTTTGGGACGAGACGAGTTGTTATAAGGATAAAACTGAAAAGGAATATTTTGAAAAATGCCCAAATAGCATTCTTGGCTATCGATAACATTTTAGGTAATTCAACTTTTATTTTTGGTTTGAGATGTATGTGTATTTTATTTTTATATATTAATACAAATATATACTTAAATCAAAAACAAATTATAATCTATAAACAATTTTAAATTAAACAATATTAGTAAACATTTCTTCTAAATAGCTTTCCAGAAGTTGTTTAGCTTCTTCCTCTAATTCGATTGAGGTTGATTTCCATTTTTGTCGAATACTGGACATATATGGATCTGATGTGCACAACAAAATAGTAATAAGATCTTCATTAGTACAACATCTGGACATTTTTCTTGTATTATGCTCGCGGAAGAATCTGTAGTCTTTGTTCCTTTTTTCTTGCGCTTCTTCAGATAGATCTCCAATTGGTAGGATATTGTGTTGAACTATTTGTTCCCCATGGTATAAAATTTTATGAACTGTGGTTGGCATATGTCTCCAAGAGTATTTTTTGTTATAAAGAATTGCTGTTTCATTTGCATACTGGCCAAATTTTTTTGCATTTATCTTTCTGCTACATGATATAACTTGTAAAATGATCTGGAATCGTCTTATTAATTCAAAATGTAATCCTGTGATAGATGCTGCAGTTTCTGGATCGGAAAAGAATCTCCTTGCAGTGTTTCCATCATTTGAATTTCCTTCTCCTTGTTTTGGCTGATCAATTATAAGGCCTAGGTGAAGGTATTTTTCTTGAATTTGTTTTTTTCTTTGCTTCCTTTTTTTCACATTTTCTTTGTTTTTTCTCACTGTTTCGCCTAACGGGCCAAATTCCAAATCATAACCCAATTTAAGAATATGCTCCATGAAACGAATTCTAGTGTGAAGAGGGGACATTCCAAATTCGTATGCTTCATTGAAACTATTGTGTTGTGATGGGGGTTGGCTTAATTGACTTGATGTCTTTTGACATATGATACAGCTTGACGAAGACTTTGTTTCGGTTAATGCTTGTGCAACTTTTACATCGATCATTGTAAGGAACATTTGAAAATTAATTTCAAGGCATTGGTCATCAAATTTAAATATTGCCGGTTGAAGTTCTTTAATTTGATCTTTTATTTTTCGAACTTCTTCAGTTATGACATCTTTAGTTTCCTTTTTGTAAACAAACTTTATTGGTCTGCAATACTTTGTTGAAGAGGGAATTTCATTTTTCCATACATCCATTGCTGTAACTCTACTGGTTGACGGCTCTAAGCCAATATAAGTTTTTCTTAAACGTAATGGAACGAAAGATACCATGAATAAGTTAGCATCAGATGAGTTTTCTGAATTACATTGCTTGTATTTAGGGAGACCGATCGGTTATTATTCGACCGGTTTTAACCGATTATTTTAGCTTTGCCCAAGTCGGTTATTTTAAAATGTCCATATTTCGAATATCGAATAAACCGGTTATTTTGGTATAATAAACCGGTTATTTTAATAATGTGTAATTTATATACATTTTCCTTACTCTTGTAGATGTACCCGTATTTTTCTAATTCAATATTGGGCAAAATTAAACTTTTTATGAAGAATGTCAAAACAAAATGTAACTAGCGTCAAAAAACATTATGAACACTGTAAATAAAAATCGCTTATAAATGCGTGTGTTCTTGTAAAAAAACCCCAAAACCAAAAAGTAAATACTTATTTTGTGCGAGAGTTTTCTAAATTTAAAAAAAATATTTGTATATAGATGTTATCTCTAGTAGAGATATTTCGAATGGTATTAAAAAGACAAAGTAAGGTTCTTGAAGTGTCCTTAAGTGTCATGATTTTTTAATCACCTTTAATTAGTCCATATGCTTGACATTAAGGTGCTCCAAATAAATCTTTACCCCGTTCGATGTAGTTCTTAAGAGTCCACAAATAATACTTTACTAAAATACGCTGCCGAGGACGGAATGCCCCTTTAGGTACTAAAAACTCTTCGACAGTTCCAGCATTTCTTTATGCTTAAAACCACACCATTCCGGCGGAATCAACGATATGGAAATAGTTCATCAGATTTATTTATTCAAACACCAAGAACAAAAACAACAAAACTGAAGAAATCAAACAATGTCATGGAAGGTTTCATATTGTGGTCGACGAATTGACAAATATTTCATACAAGAAGCATGTTCATATTACTAGTCGTTCATATAATGCTAAAACAAAATCGTTTGATATATATAATCCAGGCTAAGAGGTTTTGTTTGCAGCTTTTAAAAAATGTGGTTGAAGTCTACTGATTCATATAGAAATGGCTTAACCACCATCAAATTAAAACTCATTTCAGATAAATTTAGGAGAATATATCGAATAATAAATTTATTAAATTCCTATAATATTTTATTTGCTTTTGCAAAACGTTTGGCTAGATCAAACATCATTTAATAGTTTTTAAATTACATTATACAATTATCTTCTTACAAAAACAGATTAGTAAATAAAAAGAAATTGTTAAAAATAAGGTTTAAGTTTGATCAATTTACTGGTCTCGTTTTTTTTGGATTTTATCGTCAAATATTTGTTAGGTCTGAACATACCTTAAGTCATATCTATGTATTTTATTGGTTCCTTACCTTTGGGAATGGTTTTGTTTTTATTCAAATTAACGTATTTGTCTTTTTATGTATTCGAATTAAAGCCGGTTAACCGGTTATTTTAAAAATGTTTAACCGAAAAACGGTTTTTTTAAAATAGCAACTATTCGTAATATTCGAAAACCGGTTATTGAAAAAAGTCGAATAATCGATCTCCCTACTTGTATTGTTTCTGACCAGAGCTTCCATCACATCCCCATTTAGAAAATAAAGTGATGCTGCAATTTTTAAGTTTTTTTAAACAGTCAGCATCAAGTGTATTTAATAATCGTTCTGCAGTGTGTTCGAGAAGAGCCTGCAATTTTACTTCTGCTGAACTTGAAGTTACACTAATAGCCGTTTGTGAAAGTAAGCACTCTTTTTTGACAGAAACTAAATCTCGATATGCTGGAAAGATTCCACAATTTTTTTCATTGGTTCGCTTTCGCAGTTCTGTATACTGATTTTTTGTCAGTTTTAAATCCAAAAATAGTGCAAATGCTTCTTCTGGAGTAAATTTCATTTCTTCAGTTGGTGTAGGCATACTTTTTAAAATCCTCTTTGTGCGTTTAGGGCTCGCTTCCACTATTTTTTCAATTATTGCAATTTTTGTTTTCTTATTTTGCGTTGGTTGAATTTGATGCAGAAATGAATCCTTTATCATACTATGAGAAATTTCTTCATTGATATTTGCAAGCTTGCGTCTTCGTGATCTTTCACTGCAATTGTCAATTTGTTTTGCGGGCCGACCCACTTTTTCAGTTTCCTTAGCGGTAATTGACAGCTTCTTAAAAATCAGATCATTTGTTAGCCATTTTTCGTTGCGTAAGTAAAAAATTTTCTTGTTTCTAGAACATTTAAGGTACCGTTTTCTTAATGTAAATGAAAAATTTTTAATTTTTATCTTATGAATTTTGATTTCTTGTTCGTTGCATAATTTAAAGAATGGATTATTCATTATGTGTAACACAAAATCTTTTTCATCTTTCTGTTGTAAATATATATCTGCGAGAAGTTTATAACTGAACTTAGCCATTGTTTAAACAATAATGAAGGTAAAATTATGAATGCATGCATTTTTATACTCTTGATAGAAGTTTTTTTAAATGATCTTTTGTTACCACTTCTTGGAAACATATAAAACCCTTTTTTAAATACAAATTTAATCTTTTATTACCATTTCTTTGAAACATAAAAGAACCCCTGTTTTTACACTTTTTAAAAGGATAACATACCGGCAATAAATTAACAGGTAACATGTAGGAAATTTTCACGTAAAATATAACTGTTCTTCCATTTTTTTAAATTAAGTTGCAATTTTCAGGTAATTAAACTATGTAGTTTATGTTGCGGCTATTTACTAATGTTTAACCTTTTAACTTACTCAAAAATCTAACGTGTTAGTCTATTTATGTCGCCTATTCGTTTTACAGCATCCGTTCACCCACAATAAGTTTATAACAATGGCAATACCTTTACCTTTTCAAAATTAATTGATAACCTGACGTGCTAGATAATTTATGTGGCCTGAACTGCTTTATTTGTCGAAAATTCTTTAAGATTCACCTTCTTTAATTTCATTAATGTTTCCTTGCAGGACTTATTTTTTGAACCGAATATCTTACCTTGGGTCACAGAAATTGCTGTAGTTCGCAAGATCGTATCCAGATGTGTGTACAATGGGGTATAGAAATGTAGGTTAGATTCTGGACTGCAATAGAGTATGGATTTTTTTTTGACGCGTTTTGACGGGCAGGACTTATGTTCTATAAAATAGGAAATTTCCTGGAAATTTTGACATAAAAAAAAAGAAAATTAAATAGTTCTGCAGGTCGCAGAATTTAATTTTTTAATTTAAACCACGTATAGCTAATAAGATAAACTAATACACAAAACTTATTCTGTCAAAAAATCTTGAAAAACAAAAAAGTTATGAGCATTTCAACTTCAAAAGTTTACTCAGAAATTCAAAACTATAACCAAATACTGAGAAAGTCCATTTGGGACCACCCTGTTCTCAATGAAATAGTTGAAATAGGGTTGAAATTTTTTGGCTCCCGAGGTTCACTAGTATTTACTTTCACATGAATAAAAAATTTCAAAATCGGAGAACATAAAAAAAAAATAGTTTTGGCCGCCTTCTCAAAATATGAACCAGTGTGCGACGTTAGGTCACGGTGACACCACTTTTAGCGAAGTACTTTTAAGAGAATCTGTGTCAAAATTTTTTTTAAATTATACATAATCTGAATAATTACTTACATTAAATTTAATTAAGCTTCAAGTTCACATACATTTTTTGAATAAGGGGTTTTAGCTAAAAGAAATATTCACCCTTATCGTGGTTGGCGAATTTAAAATTCTCCTCCGACTGTTTGGTAATAGATTAAAGAAAATAAGTTCACATTCTTTTTAATCTATTACCAAACAGTCGCAAGCGTATTTTAAATTTTGCACCACGATAAGGGCGATTATTAACTTGTATTTATTTTAATTTTGTTAAGTCCCTTTATTCACTGCCTTAATAAATTCCCTTAAAATTTTTTCAGAAACTACTATCAAAAAATGTAGTTTCTTAAAATTATTAGCTTGTGACACGGGCCATCAACGTGTTGACAGAGGCACATAAATAAGCCCCTAACTGAAATACCAAATTTTAAAATATTTCTTTTAGTCGTAAATAAGCTTTAACAGATTTAAAAAAAATCGCAATTATTCCACTAAAATAAATCTTATAGAAAAAAATATTTTAGGGAGTCTTTCATCCATTTTTTTCCTACTTTTTAATCAAATTTTAAAAATTTTAATTCACTTTATAATTCATAGCCAAAAAATAAAAACTTTATTTCAATTTGAATTTTTGCTTATGTTTCGCATTTCTCTGCTAATTTTAAACTGCCTTTAGACACATCTTTAATATCAGATTTCTGGAAATATAAAACTATTGTATTACTCTCTTTATGGGCTAAATAACAGTGTGCAGTATCAAGAACTTTTCTTCAGTGTGCTGTAATTTGAAATTGTAGAAATATACGCAGTCACACTATACAATTATTATTTTCTTTTTATTTTAGTCCTGTAGTTCTGATGGCATTATTATCATAAATGTTAAGTTGGGATATTTAACAAGAATTTTTTTAATATAAACCCAGTTCATTTAAAGTTTTATAGCCCGATGAAGTGTTATCTGATACTTGACTGTCACCAAGTAATCTTGGATGTGAAGTTAATTTGGACTTGTATCAATTGTTTCTTGTGTAAATACGTAATTTGGAATAACTGCTTTCGCAAATTAGAATAACAAAAAATGCTAAACACGTTCTAATTTTTTTAAAAATTAAAAAAGTAAACATCTTAATCAAAATTTGTTTATTTTTTTTTTGTTTGCCGCAATGCTTTTTGTAATTACGAGGGCGGATCAATAAGTCCGTGACTTTTCGAACTTCCCTCGTAGTTATATGAAATGCAACACTGCTCCCATCAAGTACCACCTGTTAATAGACTACTGCACTTAATCCAAAGTTTCCCAATTTGTGTATCCCTTCCAAAAAATACGATTTTTCGAGGTCCATAAAATAGGCATTTGTTTGACCAATAATTTCATCGTTGGAGCTAAATCTCTTTCCACCGAGCCATTTCTTTAGTCACTGGGGGCTAAATCCGGATAATATGGCGGATGAGGTACCAATTCGTAGCCCAATTTTATAGATTATAAAAACTCGCCCCTTGTTTAGGAGCTGGAGCTATCTAACCTCTGCTGCTTTTGAAACAGCATTAGCAGCATCTGTTGAGTAGGAATAGCACCTAGGGATAATCCTTTCTCAGGCCGAGCGCTCTCAAAAGTGGTAACAAATCAGCCCTTTAGTGGGATTATCATGGTATCCTTTCACGCGACTTTGGGTAGTAAACCAAAACCATAACGTGATCCCCGAAAGTATATTTTCAACGGAAAAGCACAAAATGCATTTTCTACCAGAAGCAAACTAACGGAGGCCTCAAACCTTAGTCAGTCCGGTGGCGTGACACCGGGGGCTACTGCCATCCATGGTACCAGATAGAATCTTTGGTCAGCCGCTATCGCAAGATATCGTAAAGATTTACTGAGATCTGTCATTTTTAGATTTTTGCCAGAGGATGTAACACCAAAATATGAAATATCCTCAAGATGATTCCTATAAACCTCACGGGGAGGCTGCCGTTGCAGGAGATTATACAAAAGTGATACAATTGCCTCAATGCTACAAGTACACATGTGAATACTCATCAGTCATATAAATAGCTGCCGTTTTTGGTTATTTATAACCAAAATTGGTTAATTTTGTTTCTCAATGTGGAGATGTGAATACTATTTTAATTTTGTTACTTTTTTTTCGAAAATATAAAATGTGTATGAATATGTTTTTCTTGATACACTTGCAATTTAGGTTTTTTAAATTTTTAACCTTTTTATTTACAAGGGGGGCTATTGCGTATATAGATTCGAAGGAGATTATTTACAACTTCGAACAATGTGTACTTTGCACTACGATTTTCTCATTATTTAATTAAAATGAACGGAAGCTCTTTATGCTTTATCGCAACCAAAAAATTCATTTAAAACAGCTTCCATATTTTTTTTTAAGATTTTTGCTAAGAAAAAAATTCCCAAATGTGTTTTTTATATTAGAAACTGCCACTTTCTGAAATTGAAATCTAATAAAGTTTTATCGATGGAGATTTTCAATTAATTTTTTTTAAATGAGCGTAGATTTTCTGATTTTAAGAGTATTAAAGATAAGTGGTACTTAAAGTACTGAAAGAGTACACAAAAGTAGGGTTGTCTAAAACCTTGAATATAAGGAAAAGGTTCTAAATTTTCTCTATTTCCAGTAGTATATTTTAATATATTTAAATACACATAGGCATTTTAAAAATTTTTCAAAAATAAATTGATATAAAATCTATAATTTAAGAACGTACGAAATTTAATGAAGGAAAAAATATAATAATTTGGGAATATTTTTAATTTATAAAAAAAAACTTTGACTGCCAGTCATATACATTTTCCCCCATTGAATTAACGTTCTGAAATCGAATTTGTTTATATTCGTTATAAAATTATACAATGAATGATTCACAAAATATTTCAAATAGAAAAATTTTGAAACAGTAATAATTACAATTATAATTTTAAAATTCAATTTACAAACAAATGAAATAAGTTATACCGATTTTAATAATATTTTAGATTAAATTCACAAAAAATGCATTTCGCATATCGGCAACAGTTTCAAATTTTGCCAAGACAATCGCCAAACGTAAATGTTCATCGCCAAAAGAATTAAAAAATCGCCACGTTTCACAACCCAGCCACTGACAGTTAAAAAGCGGAAAATAATTTAATATTTTAATTTTTTGTTATGTTTAACTGTGAAGTACAAATTTCGTTTATTGTAAAGGACATATTCAATAAAAATTCAATTTATTAACTTCCAATATACTGAATTTTGTATGCAAATTTGACGGGTTTAATGTGCTGTTTTCATAACACAAGTAGTAAAAGTGTAGTAAAATTTATATGAAAAATATTAAAAAAACTGAGTTATTTTCATATAAATTTTACTATACGTTCAATCACTTGTGTTGTGAAAACAGAACAAATATTTTTCATGAAAAAGGTCTCAAATAAAGAAAACCTTTTAATTTAAGTTTCCCCTTATTTTTTAATATGTACAAGAATTACATTTCTTGTTTTGTTTTCTTAATTTGTAATTAATATTTTCATATTAAGTGCAAATAACCTTTGTCTTACAATGCAACTTAAAATAAATTCTAATGTTTTTCTCAATTAATAAAAGGCATTTCTAATTTGGTTATATTTTATCACATTTGTTAAATTTTTTAACAATTTTGGTTCTAAAAATTGCATTAGTCGTGGCAGCACTGGTCATATATCAACCGATTTCCTTCTGCTACAGATATCGAGTGTCACTTAACTCTCCCTTAGTAATCTGACGAAATAGAAATTTTTTTAATTTATGGTTTTTGCTTTGGAAAGAAATGGAAGAAGCTCTTTGTTAAATTGCTAGTGGTCTTGAACATCCATCCACAACTGCAGGGATTTTGCACGCACTTGAACAAAAATATAACTTGGAAAAATGTTATATAGTGTGTACCATTTCGTGGTCTATTTCTCTTCCTGTCCCTACCCATTTAGTCCATTTCATATTCAAGCAGTTTTTTTTCTACGCTCATATTCATTGAATGCACATGAGCACCTTAGAATGTTGTTTATGTTGGGTTCGTATGTCTGACTGTTCGTTTTGGCATATATTTTTTTATTTTTTCACTTAAAAACAATACAATTTTATAGATTCTTTCTATCTTTCTTATATAGTGAGTATTTTATTACAATGCCACCATCCATACCAAGCCACACAATGGCATCATGCAATATGATGCACCACAAAATTTTAACAAACAATATACTTTATGCACAACACACATACACACGCACACACCGACCGTTCTTATTCTTCCTGTTTTAGCTCCTGTTTCATAAAATTAACACATATTTAAAAAACAACAACAAAAACAGCACATGATTTTAAATTGCTCTTGTGTGTAAAAAATGCATAAAGATATGGCAGGTAGTAGAATGAGTTTGTGTCAATTCATTTGTTATATGAGTGATTGTTTTTGAAACCATAAAACGCTACATTTTAATTATCTTTTATGCATAAGAGAGAAATGCACAGTGCGATAAGATAGCGATCTAAGTAAAGAGCCCATTGATATGAAAAGGGATCACTGCTTTAAAACTGGCAAGTATATGCCTGTACTATTCCATTTGAACTGCCCTGTACTGTCGCTGTCACAAACAAATACTGAAGAGAAGTGTAGAAGCAAAAAATAAATTCTTTACTATAGTGAAAGTGCGGGTATAAAAAATAGTGATCTAAGTAAAGAGCCCATTGATATGAAAAGGTATCACTGCTTTAAAACAGTAAGGTAGGGACCTGTACAATGCCATTTGAACTGCCCTGTACTGTCGCTGTCACAAACAAATACTGAAGAAAAGTGTAGAAGCAAAAAATATATTCTTTACTATAGGGAAAGTGCGGGTATAATAAATAGTGATCTAAGTAAAAAGCCCATTGATATGAAAAGGGATCACTGCTTTAAAACAGTAAAGTAGGGACCTGTACAATGCCATTTGAACTGCCCTGTAATACCACTGTCACAAACAAATACTGAAGAGAAGTGTAGACGACCAATTTACGCAAGTGGGTGCACGTGTAGAAGCAAAATATAAATTCCTTACTATAATGAAAGTGCGGGTATAAAAACTACACTAAAAAATTAACAAGGTAATGAAAAGTACACGCTGCAATGAGAGTGAGAACACATAATACACACATTCCTTAATTTTTTTAATGTCAGTTTGGGATATCTATGTACGAAAAATGTTGTATTTTTATTTCTTGAATAATATTGCAGCAATAATTCTGTGCAAAAACAATTGTATAAATGCGTACGCTACATGCGACAGACAAGTAAACATCACAAATTCTCCCAGACTGCAGGAGGTTAATTTTTAAATACTAGGAGTATTGGCAACATTTTTTAACTGTATTGAAAGGTTTTAAAAGAAACAAGTACGGTCTGGAGTGAATTTCTTTGAATTCTACACTCACAAAACTATTCGGATTGTGCGACGAACAGTACCTACCGTATATTATTTGTCATTGAGGTAAAATACAAACGTTTTGCACACAAATTTGATTTTTGTTGTGTGATTGATTTTCAAATACATTTACTGACAATTTACTGATTGAAATCTGTGATTGTGTAGTGATTTTTTTTTGTGGTTAGTCGATTAATTTCGTGTGCGTCTTAATACAATAGCAAAGAAGAAAACGGCTTTAAAGTTTATCCAACCTTTCAAATGCTCTCAAAACGCGTTTTTCCGATAACTTTCAACTACAATTCTCTTAGCAAATCGCATGTTTTGGCTTGATTCTAAACTTAATATAAGTATTATTGCATAAATATTTTATTTGCTTTTTTTTGTTTTACATTTTCTTGTATATCAGTCAGAAAAGTAGAAAAGCTCTCAAGTGCAGTGAAATGTGCAAATATAATTGTTTTTTTTTTCTATAGATTTTTGTTCAAAATACGAGGTATATTTCTACTAAAGCTAGTATCCATTATGCATATGCAACATATTCTTAGCTACTAGTAGGGCTTCTAAATTCTAAAACATTATTTCATTGCCGGCATTTCCCAGGAATTGCTTGTGAAAAATAATAGCAAAGAGTACAAAAGACTTCAGTTTCAAAACGTGCTTAATAAAAATATAACTGAATCGTTTGGAATATGTTTTAGATATTGGAGTCCTAAGAAAAGTTGTTCAGCTTGGCTTTTGTTCCAAAATGCTTTGCATTGTCGTTAAATCTCTTTAGCAAAAGGTATTAAAAAACATATGGTGATAGAAATGATGGAAATTGGTTATGAGAAATATTTCTGTTAATATCTTTCATCATTTGCACTTACATTTTGCTAAGATACTTTCACATCCTTCCTCGAAACTGCTTAAATATAATTTTTAGATGTTTTCCAAAATTAGACGTTTCTTTTCTTCAATCCTACAATGTTGATTAAGTGCCTATACTTTGCTGGTTTTTAAAATTATGTTTGAAACGAAATTCTGTTTTGATAAAGGAACACAAAGATCAACTCCTTAAATGGGGCTTTGATTCGTTAGCATGTAAAATTTTACGTTAGTACCACCGAATATCACACAAATTTGAATCGAAAATTTTAAAAGGACACTTCCAAAATTTTGCCTTGAAAAATTCCCGGGAATAAAAAAAAATATTTTTTTCTGGGGAAACCCTAACTATTGGATTTAAAATATACGACTAGATTCTAAGGTTTTGGTTTTTAATGGCATCCTGACACTTCCGCTTTGGTGGGTGCATTAAAAAAATATGACATGCATGGTAGATTTATGCATATATTTTGCACTTACACATTTATTTTTCCACTACCACGACATGCAGAAAACCACCATTCGTCAACAATGTGGAAAAAATAAAATGCAAAGACCTTAAAATGAGCAAAAACAGCACGAATAAAAGGAATAGAATGAAAAAAGTCAGCAAGTAAAACTTAATAAATAGACAGTGTAGTTTAGCTAAAACCAACTGGAGGATTATTCAGGTTGTTTTTTCTAACCATAGAACAGGTAATTGGAAAAGAAAGTTCAAGTTGAAAATCTAAATTCAAAAAACACACGTTTGAAATAATCGGTCATGTCATGGAAATCGAGATCACGTGAAAATTAAATAGACGAATATTTTCAATTGAATTTTTGTAAAAATGAACGCAGCTTTGCCTAATTTCAAAAGTAGTTTGGGTAGAGGAAAATATTCCTCAAAGTATGAGGTATATAAAAGGAAACATTTTTATGAACTTTGAATACAGGAGAGTTTTCCAAATTTGTTCGATTTCAATTTTAAGTGATTTCGATTTCCATGACATGGCCGAATAAGGTTTCCTAATATGCAAATAAATTTTAAATCTTAAAGAAATATTTTAATTTACGTTTAAATTTAATGTTGGCTTATATTCTTAAAATTGAAGGACAAAAAGCTTTTTAAAATACATAACTGAAATTTAGCTCATAGAATAAATTCGAAAAATAAAAAATGTTGAATATATTCTCTTTACATTTTAGTATTATTTTCAAATATAAAAAAGTTGAAAAGGCAAAAAAAGCAAAAAAAAATCCAACTACGTACGGTGGGTTATTAAGTCCGTGAATGTTTGAATTTCCCGCCTTTCAAGTGAAGAACAACAGTGCTTCTGTCAACAGACAGCTGTCAGTTGACCAATGTCTGAATTTTAATAAGCTGCTTCATAAAGTTTGTCCTTGACAGCCATTAATAGCAGATTTGAGGAGAAAATATATTTCAGGTGCCCATTTATCATTCCATGGCTGAAATCCATAAATTATGCTACGAATTTCTCCCCCCATCCGCTCTATTCACCGGATTTAGCCCCTAGTGACTATTTTGTGTTTCAAAACCTGAAATAATGGCTTAGCGAAAAGGAATTTGACTCCAACATTTTCAACTTCAACGATGAAATCATCTCACAAACAAATATTAATTTTGATGACCGGACAAATATTATTTTTGAAAAGGAATAAAAAACAAATTAGAGAAACTTTGTACAAAATGTATTGAGCTCAAAGGAGTACGTTGAAAAATAAAGTGATTTTTCTTTAAAAAACCTGAGTTTGATTTAAAAAGTCACATGCTTATTGGCCCGTCCTCGGACGTAGAACAAAAAGCTTGGAGCTATTTAACCTTTACTGCTAAAATAAAGCAGCTTCTGTTGATTAGCAACAGCACATTGGGAAATCAGCCAGAAGGCAGGCGGGGATACCAAAGGAGGTCATGACCCCTATGACGTGCTAGTCGAGCTAGTCGGATATTCTAAAATCATAATTTAGGTTTCCGACTGAGTTTCTTACTATGTAACTGCCCCTAAACTTAAGGCTGACTCCGCCCCTGCCAGTATACCGAAATTTCCCCACACGGGTGGAAAATCTGCCACCGCTTGGAATCCGAATAAGTCCAACCAATAACCAGTCTATGTCCGACGTCCTAGGGGCTACAGGCTCCTATGGTTCCAGATAGAATCTATGGTCAGCCGCGATCACAGAAAAAGCGATCTGCCCACACAGAAAAAATAGAAAATCGACATTAATTAAACAATTCGTTCAGACAATTAAATTTTTTACTAATTTTGCCCCTGCAAAAGAATTGATCATATCAATTAACGGATTTGTATTTTCGAGTCATGCCACACAAATTTAATCAATTAAAAAATTAATTGCATCAATTAAAAAAATACACAACTTATACAAAAATATTTACATTTTTGTGTTTTGATTAAAAAAATTAATTGCAGCAAACAAAAAAAATAATTGAAGAAATTAATGTTCACCAATTAATTATATAATTAAAAAATTTTTGTCAAAAATTTTTTCTGTGCACTTAACCCTGCAATATAAAGGAATTGACTGCAATGTAAAGAAATTGACGGTGTTACCCCTGACGATGTAACACCGAGAGCTGAAATATCTCCATGATGTATGACAGCTGCAAAAATTGCAGTATTTGAAGTAAAGAATAAGCCAAAGAGGTTCAAGCGCTGCCACTTTACCAATTTTTACACATTTCCGTCAACCTATAAATACAATTTTTTTTAAGAACTTTTATTTAAAAAATTTATTTTCTAGTAGGCCTTCTATCCTACCAAATGCTTTTTATACTGGCCAACATTTATTTAGAATAAATTTTTTTAAGCCTTATTATAAATTTAATTCTATATTTCCATTTAAATTTTGAAGTGCTAAATAACAATGGCTTAATTCTCATAGGTAGTCTCAATGCAATTACTTTAGTTATAAGGATATGTTTTAAATATCTACATATCGTCACCTTAAATGCCAACGGACATAACTACACTTTTATTTTTCGTACAAGAAAAACAAAAAAAAAAAAAAAAAAAACGCCAAACATCATTAGTAATAAAGGAGTCTTAGTAATTGAATTTCTTTAATATAGTCACCACTTTGATCGCAGGGCTTTTAAAATCAGCGTGAAGATGTAGTTTGATAGAGCGAAATATAATCAATCAAAAACTCGATGCATTTAAGTGTAGTTAAGTGCGCTTGCATTTAAGGTGACGCTATGTAGATTACATTTTTTTTTTACTAGAAATGAGATTCATTGCAGTAATATGTTATCTGTACTGAGGTTATTGCGCTGATTGCCTGTTTTTTAGCTAATTTAATTAAAAGTTTGGAATTGTTAAAGAGAAAACAAGTAAAAAAAGTTCTTTCTAGTAAACGCAGTGTTGCTCATGTGCAACGAAGTGTAGGTAAACTTACAGATGTCTAAACAAAAATATTAATAAATTATCTTGAGTGTAGGACAATACAATTTTTATAGATTTTACAAATGTTCAAAAAACTTTTTAAAAGTAATGCATGTACAATTGGCTTCAGAAATATATTTTTATACCCTCCACCACCACTAGTGGTGAATGAGGGTATACTAAGTTTGTCATTCCGCTTGAAACTTTTTTATAATACATCTAAGACCCCATAAAGTATATATATTCTTGCTCCTTAAGTAATTTTAAGTCGGTGTGGCTATTTCCGTCTGTCTGTCCGTCTGTCCATATGTTGAAAACACGCTCACTTTCGAAAAACGCAAAAAAGAACAAACTTGGTCTCAAATGGCTTGTAGTTATCCTAAGCAGTTTGGGACTGAACCAGCAACATCGGTTCAGTAGGATCAGAACTATCAATCAAAATGTGGATCCACCATCCTAAAAAAATGATAATTTTGGTACAAAAACTAACATAAAACATGGAAAAATTCACGGAATGATATTACATTTTGCACGAATTTGCTTTATACGACTGCAAATCATACTGTTAAATTTCGTGAAGATCGGTCGATAATTGACCATAGGCCCCATATAAACTCTACTCACGGCAAATAGGTTAGTACGCTTAAAACCGTAATAAATAACGCTCTCATACTAAAATTTGGTACATCACAGTTTTATAGGACCTGAAATCACACTGTTAAAAATTTTTAAGATCGGTCCATAATTTACACTAAGCCCCATATAAACCCTACTCCCGGAAAACAGTTTAGTACGCCTAAAACCGTAATAAATAATGCTATTATAATTAAATTCGGTACGGTACAGTTTTGTAGAAGTAAAAATCAGACTGCTAAATTTCGTTAAGAGCGGTCCATAACTAACCCTAGACCCCATATAACCCCTACTCCCTGACAATAGTTTAGTACGCCTAAAACCGTAATAAATAATGCTATAATAATGAAATTTGGTACGTCACAGTTTTATAGGACGTGAAATCACACTGCCAACTTATGAGATAATTTACTCTAGGCCCCATATAAACCCTACTCCCGGAAAACAGTTTAGTACGCCTAAAATCAAATAAAGCTCAATTTGGGAAAATAATTAAATTCGCCTAAAACCATCACTGATATAGATATTGCGCTAAAAGTTCTTACTTAAATTCATATGGCCAGAAAAAATATCATGCAATTTTGTGAAATTCACTGTTAACGCTAAACTAATTACACTGCTGTATTGACATTTATCCTAATTTATTTTTTGTAATACCAGAAATAAGTCTTCAGAATTTTGGGATGATTGGTCCATAATTTAATTAAATAATAATTTAATACAATGCAAATTACACTCCTAAAAATCGTTTTAGTTCGGCTAAAACTGTTACGAATCATGATATTTTAATCAAGCCAGTTGAAAGTTCTAACAAGAAACGCATAAATCTTTCTTATTGTCGGTCAATAATTTAATTCATGTCTAAACCGCAACTAATTTTAATGCTGACGTTCGTTTTTGTGAAGCTTAGTTAATAATATATATGTATTTATCATAAAGAGCCCACTCCTGTCGGTGGAGGGTATCAAAGATTCGGCACAGCCGAAAATAGCACTCTAACTTGTTTTAATTCCGTTCCGAACATGTTAATCTTTTATCCTCTTAGTATTTGTCTTTGCGTTGTTTTAATGAATTTATTCATAATTTCGTTTTTAAGTTCATATAGTATATTTTAAATAATGCAACTATTTTTCGATTACAAGTTAATTGAATGTAATAATATATTTCCTTTTTGTATTTAGACCAAAAATTTGTACCACTTGCTTTTTGGATTCAGAAGAGTCGCCTTAAATTTTCCAAAACCGGGATTTTTTAAAACCAGTCTCGATTGGCATCCTTAAAAGCTACACGTAGAGAAAACACATTTTTGTATATGGTTACCTTCAACAAAATATTTTTTTTTTTTTAATATTCAGGCATGTCACATATTCTGATCGGAATAACGTTGATTCCGTATTTGCAATTTGGATCGATTTTTTTTTCTCTGCTTTTCAGAAGAGTATGCCAGTGTAGTGCATGACAAACCACAAAAACGTGGTTTTGCTCATCGTTTGCGTAGCCACCGCCCTAATTTGTTCCACTTTATAGTATTTTTGTTTATAAAAAAAAAAAAAAAAAAAAAACAAGTGGAAATACTTCGATGGAAAAATACGGGTTTAAAGTTAGATGTTAACACAATATCAAGGACGTGGACGAAAATGCTTCCCTGATCTACGAGTAATTATGGTTTAAAAATGTTGAAAAAAACAATCACAACAAATTATTATGTCAGGGTTGTATATTCCTTAAAATGCCTACGACTTGTATTATAGTGTGAAACCGACTTTAAGGTTCCCGTAGACGACATATTTTTAACATCTGACTTATTAACTTTTCAAGTCATATGTAACTGTGAATGTCTATCAAAATTGCTGTTTTACAGAAGGTTAATAACATTTGATCACAAACGTACATGTACTTTGCTTCTGACATTGTCTATGTTTATTCTCTGTAGTTGTGGAATAAACCAAAGTAGTTCTTGGTTCCAAAATAACGTGCTGCCGCCTCACAAATTTTTATTTGCCTCGTAAAAAAGTTCAGCCATCTAAACATTTTTTTTCTTTAAGTTCGAATATACCAATTTAGGATATTATGGTGAAATGATTATACATATATCTTTTCCAGATGCAATGTTTTAAACGTAACACACGACATGTATGTATTTTTCAGTGGGAAATTTAACAATTCAGATGTAAAAAAAATGTCGTGTACATGCAACTTTAGGAGTAGTAGGATATATTTCAATACTACTTGTATTTTAGTTTGAAAAATACGTCTGTTCATTTATTTGATAAAACTTTGGACTATGATTTGACCATATAATCTGAATTTTTAAGCATAAGTTGCCCAAGGACAGCCATATATATTCTTATCTAATATCAAAGTTAAATATGTAATATTAATTTTTTTTCTTTTTCTTTACAGGTATATCGGTATAAAAATTTTAATCTTAAATTGTATTTGTGATCGGTAAGTTCAAGCCATGTTAAAATTATTACAAGGGGGCAGCATTAGGTGCTGCTGTCAGGAGTGCCAGTTTATTTACATCGGCACTTCAATTAAAAAAATCGGCAAATTAATAATATCCATTTTAAGAACAATAAAACACTTTTTTACTAACACAAAAAATAACAAAACTGAATAATTCAGCATTAACTTACATATAAACCATATAAAAACATAAACGTTAATGAAAAAGGATATTTTTATAAATAAATTGTAGTTAATTTAAAAAAGTTTGTTAGGTTAAAATTGTTTTTATAGTTGAAAATTTTTTTTCAACATTTTATTTTAACAAACATTTCATAGATACATATCTAAGTTTAATAGTTTAATTAAATCCATTTAAATATCAACATTAAAACAGTTTGCATTATTAAATTTTAAGTAATCTTTAGAAAAAAAATTCCTTGCAAGTATTCATTTTCCAAGGATTATCGAAAATTGGTTTTATTAAGGTTCACTTGGCTACAATTTTTTTCCATATTTGCAGAAGAATGTGGAAGGACCATAATTTGTTTTACAAACTTTGACGGCACCCCACGTTTTAAGTCTGAAATTTTTTGCTAAAAAGTTTGCTTCTAAATCTTCATAAAAATTTAAAAATGTTAACTCTCTTAATTCAGAGTCTAAAATTTGTTTTTCTTTTTCAGAAATAATGCTGGGGAACTCTTTCAGATTTTTCATAAGAGAAATATTCTCTTCTTTCATAATTTTGTAAGGGTTATCATATTTAAAGATTTATAAGATTTTTGTTCAAAATCAAAACGTTTTAATATTTGACTTGCAAGTTCTATATAAACATTATTACACTTTTAACAATTTTGTTAATTTCGCTTTTGTTGAGTTTTGATTTTGATAGTAACTCATTAGCCAATAAGACCAAATACTAATTATAAAAGTTAAAAAAATTCTTTGTGTTCATAAATTCCGTAAGTAAATTTAATGTTTTAATCGTTTTTTGTAAAATTAGTTAATACAGTTTAAAAAAGATTTTCCATTTGGTTGTATAGGTAGGTTATGACAAGTGTTCCAAAGTTTTTCAAATTAATAAATTACACGTTAACAAGCAAAGTTACCGTGATTTAAGTGTTTATCAAAAAATCGGCATTTTTGGAGCAAAAATCAGCAAATCGGCACTTTGCTAATGTTAGCGCAAAAAGTCTGCAAATATGGCAGGCCTGGTTGTTGTACAAAAAACCAACAAAAACAGGGAAATTTGTTTGTGTAAAAAACTCCGTGTTGTCAAGAATTGTGTACAACAACGTTGCCAAGGTTTGTCTTTTCTGACCAAATTTGGTCGGATATATTTTGGTGGCCGGATGGTGGGCTAAATAGGGCACTGTTACACGTTTAATATGTGTTGACTGCGAACCAGTATCGCGATATTTATTGAACGTATTGCAGTATTGATGGATCGCGATCCATATCGCAGAATTGCCTTATTTGATATGATCCATGATCTGGATATTGAACGTTAAGCATATTTCGTGATATTAATTTGTGATATGTTAGTAAGAAGGGAAAAAAACGAAAGTAATAAGAAATTAAAACATTTATGTACACTCACAATATTCTGTACGTAAAATTAACTGAAATTGTAATATAAAATATATGAATATTCAGTTATAAACCGGTCAACTTATTTTTCATTTACTTTTAACAAAAAGTTCATTTAATTTTTCTTGTCAAAAATTCAACTGCTTATTCCGTGAAAACAAATGAATTTTCAGTTATTTTATGTAATTCAGTAATTTTATTTAATACAGGTTTTACTGGAATTTTTAAAAAATACCAGCCTCCTGTCCGCTTGTTTTTCTAATGAGTGAGAGAGAATATTTATTTTTATTCACTTACCCCGCTATACATGTTTGTTTTATTTTTGTTGTAGTGAGCAGTGATGCATTTTGAGTTTTTTTTTTGTTTTGGGCCAAATTGACCAAAATACCTTTGATAGGGACAAATAATTTTTGTAATAGTAAAGAAGTAATACGTAGTAATATAAAACATGTGTTTTATTTTATTAAGAACAAAAACAAAAATTCACAATGCTTAAAAGTATTTTTGTCTATTTTTGTTTCATTTTAATATTAATCACTTTATGATTCATGCTCAAACACGAACATTTATATTTGAATACAAAATTTTATTTATGTATGAAGCACTTTTTTCGTTTAAAACTAGACTGAATTGCAAATAACAGTAAGGAGTGCTAACTTGAAAGATCCAAACATCCTGTTGTCGTTGTCGAACGTTTATTAAATGACAAAAGTTTTTGTGAATATTTAAAATTTTTATATTTCCGTACAAACATAAAACGTACTAAATATCATAGATCAACCCGTTTCTGCGGTTTATGTGGCCCTGAACAAACAATACAATTTCTTAAATAAAATTAATGTTCTAAAAAGTAAGAAAATAACATTGAAAATATTAAAGCAGCTAGTTGAATTTGGACCAAAAGAGATTTCCACATGGCCATCAAACATTCAAAAGTGGCAAAACTGGCACAATTGTGCCACTGTTGCATCACTGGTAGTGAGCCCTTTGTTCACAGAAGAACTTTCAATTATAAGACACCAGCAGCATGCCCGATATGGTATTCGCAATTATTTTACTTTAAACAATTTGATGTAATTAACTAAATCATTTTAACAAATAGAATATGGGAATTTTTTACTTTTACTTTTTGCCACAGATCTAAAAAAAGATAGCAGAAAATTTATTTTTTGGTAGCTAAATTATATAAAATAACTGAAAATTCATTTGTTTTTACGGAATTTGTGGTTAATTTTTTATTAAATATTATTTTTTAATATATTTTTATAAAGCTTCAGGTCACTTTTTTATAAAAATCAATTAAAATATTATTTATTTTTCGATATTTCGATTTCCCTTGGAAATCTTCTTCAGGAAATCTTTTTAAATAATATAAAATTACAAAATTATTTTTGACAATAAATGGAAAAATGACAAATGGAAAAATAAATTTAAATTTCAATTACAAACTTAAAATAAAAAGAGGAAACCAAACAACATTTTTTTTAAAAATATTCAAAACATTAAACCTATTTTAATTTCCTTTCCGTCAATGTATTTATTTTTATCTAATATATATTTTCAGTCTGTGCTGTGCCATCTGAACTAAATTTTATTAATAATCAAAGACAAATACCTATTTATTATTTTCCCTGCCATCCACGTATTTATTTTTATTCAATAAATGTCTATAAATCTGAGCTAATCCCTCAGTATCTTTTTTAAAATTAATCCTTTTCTGAAATCGATCATTATTACTCCGTAACATTTCTAGCATATATCTATTTATGCCCTGCTAATCTTCTTTTAAATTTTGACCCAGTTGTTCCTACATATATTTTCCTACATTGTTCATTATCATTGCCACCACAATGAATTTTATAAACTAAATTAGTTATAAGTGCCCTAAAACTTAATAAAAATATATTAAAATATAATATTTAATTGAAAAAAGGTCGAATTAATAGGAATATAGTTAAATTTTTTATGGAATTGTGGCGGTAGAATTGTTGCCAGTAAAAATTAAATTAACGTTTCGTTAAAATTAAATGCAAAATAAGTAGATCGGTTTTTAAGTAAATTTGCAGTTGTTTTTAATTTCATTTTCATTTAATTTAACATACAGAATACTTTTACTTAATCAACTGACAATATGAAATGTAACTGAAACTCCGCTTTAATGTGCACTTATTTTTTTTTGAATAAATGTTAGAATTAGTTAAAAATAAATTTCCTTGAAATTTTAAATGTTTATTTATTTTAAAATGACTAAACTGAATACTTCTTGAATAACCTACAGTCCGTTACTGTAACAATATTGTGAGTGTATAGTTTGGACTTTAACGAGAAAGCCAAGAAGCTTGTGAAACAGGCTGTTGGTTTTCTTGTTTGTTTTTTTTTTTACTTCGACCGAATCGCACAGCACAAAAATAATGTTATTACTGACGCGTTAAATAATTAACAAGCTGCTACGCCCGCGATCAATACATTAAAATGGTTATCACCAGGGCAACCAAAAATAAGCTTTAAAAAAAAGGTTTTATGCGCATAATAAATGCTCTAAAAAACAAAAGATATGCCTTAAAACCATGAAAAATATGCTCTAACAAAAGTCGTTTTTTTTAATAGAATATTTTATTAAAACAAAAAAAAAAATACACAAAATTCAATATAAAATAAACAGTATCACGAATTCATAAATTTAACTTGTTAATTGTGTTATTTTGTGTTTTGTGTGTGCCCAGATAAAACTTGTATGAATTAAAATGATGTTTTTATTTCTGTATAAAAGTTCATACAGTTCATACTCTGTAAATTATGTATTTAAGGTGAATTAATGTTGCAATAAATTACAATGTGTTGACATAAATTCTCAAAAAGAAAATTTTGTCTATTGCTTCTAAAAACATTTTTATAAAAAGAAAAACTTCTTTCTACTTCCGCTGAATTCATTGGTGCATATTTAAAAGCCAAAACTTCGCTTACATTATACTCCGTAGTTGAAGTTACTTTAGAGCCATTTAGCTGACCACAAATATTTTGCAGTGTTTCTAAGCCTCTGTTTTTATCTACAATTTGCTTTATTTTATTTTGAACAGTATATTTAGCGTTACAATCGGGTACATTGTCGATATTTTTAATTGTATCATTTAGTATTTTTATTTGTTCATTAAGGGAAATGGCAGAAGTTTGTAATTTTTTTATGTGGTTGGCAATAAATCCGTAATTAGATGCAATAAAAACTAAATCAGTTTTTGTCGTAGATTTGCGTTATGCTTCTTTGGCATTTTTAATCGATTGAGCATCATCTTTTAAATTATCTAAAACGTTTAAAATGTTTTCACTATTAATGGCATAGTAGTTGACAGTCTCAAGCCATGTACCCCGACGGGTTGTTATGGGTTCAGGAGGGCGAGAAAGTTCCGGATAAATTTCCTTAAATATTTCTACTCTGCATGGCGCTTTTAAAAACACTTTTTTAACATTTGAAATTATTTTGTCCACATTTTCATAATGATCCCTTATAGCTTCACAAACTCTATGAAGACCGTGGGCTAAATATCTCACATGATTTTTTTTGGGTAAAAAGTTTAATGGCTTTTGAAGCTTTAACCATATATGGAGCCGCGTCTGTTACAAAAAAAGTAAACTCATATCTTTATTAAAATTAACATCCAAAATTTTAATTGAATCACCAACAAGTGTTGCGATTAACAAATGATTAGTTTTATTTAGGATTGCAGTGTTTAATAATATTTTTTTTTGCGGTTTCTTCATTAGAGCTTAATATTCCAACTATTACGTTTGGTATATTTCTTCCTTTTGCATCCAATGTTTCGTCAATCAATATCCATATATATTGATTTTTTAACGCCTTTTTTATATTTTCTATGCAATTTACGTGAAGCCTGTTGATGTACTTCGAACGAAGGGTTGATTCCCATGGAACTTTATAGTTCGTAAACGTTTCAAACAAATTTTTTATGTTTTCATTTCTAAGCTTGTACAAAGGAATGTCAGCAGACACAAATGCTTCGCGTAACTTTTGTTGAAACAAAATATCTTTAGAATATTGGGCCTCAGATTCAAGCAAGAACACTTGAGTCTTGTCTTTATTTGCATGCCTTTCCTTTAACTGAATATGTTTGACACTTGCTATGTGTTGTTTCGCAAAAAAAAATCCTATCTGAGGACACAGACTTATTGCAGACGGTACAAAGAAGAACTGTTCCATCCGTTTTAGATTCAGAGTACTCTTTTACAATGTTTTTTCGTTTTGCTGATTGAGACAACTTTTGCTTTGGCATTTTCTAAGAAATAAAGAAAAATGCATAATAGCAACATTTTGGTTTTATGTATTGAACTTTACTCACATTATTTTTTTAAGTAAATTAAAATATACAATGTAAATTAATCTTTAACAACTAAGAAATACAAATCTTATTTAAGACACTTCGTTACATACAAATTCCGTTCAGATTCAAAAGAATTGCTGTGCTTTTTTCTTTTAGAAATATTTAATAGTAAAAGGAAGTATATTTCTTTAAACAGAGCTGCCGGATTTAATTGTTTATTATCACTTGATGATTTTATTCTTAAAAAGAAATTTTTTTTTGAAAAATGCCCTTAAAATATGCACTTAAAAAGAAAATATGCCCTTAAAAATAAAATATGCGAAAATATGCTCTTAAGGTCAAAACATGCAAAAATATGCCCTAACAAACCGATGCCAAAATCCTTAAAAAGTTATGAATCGGATAAATAATTACCTTAAATGTTTCTACGACGCCCACAAAAAAATATGATATATCATATTTTTGGTTGCCCTGGTTATCACAATATATCGCACTTGTTCAACAATACTGTATTAACTCAAAATTCCAAAAATGTTCAGTAGAAGCAGAAAAATAATTTTTAAACCAACCGTTTCATTACCAAAAAGTGACAAAATAGCACTATATTTTTACAGCGGGTAGATATGAATATAACGTGCCGATTACTTCGAAAAAGTGAAAAATGCAATTTTTAGTTAATACACTATTTTTGTACAAGTTCAATATATGGAACGTGTAGCAGCGCCCTGCCCTTATAATGAAGAATCACAGCCATATTTGTATTAAAATTTAAAGTCTAATTTTGAGTAATTTTATTATAAGATGTACATAATAAATTCTAATTCACACCACGTTTTAGAAGCTTTGAAAAATACAAATAAATATTAAAATTTTATATTGAGCTTCTTAAACAAACAAAATCAAGTCTTTACTTAAAACGTGAAGACATTAAAATATTACAGATTATTATCAAAGTTGTTTTTGGGAATACAAATATTTATTAAAAGATTTTGTTTGTTGTGCTTAATTCCCTTTTTTAATAATTGATAAAAATACTGAAATTTATTGTTGGAGGATAAGCTGTTCCTATGCGCATTTCACTGGTTGCTAAGGCCAGATCGTCAGGAAACGTTCTCCTAAATAATTTTAGAAAAGCCAAAGCTATCAGCAAACAAAACTACAGAAGGAATGAGAATTACCTACAATACCCTCAAAAAGTTTTATTTGCAACGATATCAAAGCTTAAACAAAATACCAAACAATAAAACAGTGATGATTTTTTATCTTTTCTTACATTTCCCACTACAATTAGTTAGAATTCTCCCAAAATTAATTGTAGCTGTAAGTGGGCAAAGAAAAAACATATTAAAAACAAAAACAAAGTACTTTTATTGTTTTCGTAAGAAAACAAAATAAAAACAATTTGTCCGTTCAGTTTTTTATGCACGTGCACTTGCAAAAATTTATTATCAAAGTTGTTTTTGGGAATACAAATATTTATTAAAAGATTTTGTTTGATAAAAAATAATCACTGTTTTATTGTTTGGTATTTTGTTTAAGCTTTGATATCGTTGCAAATAAAACTTTTTGAGGGTATTGTAGGTAATTCTCATTCCTTCTGTAGTTTTGTTTGCTGATAGCTTTGGCTTTTCTAAAATTATTTAGGAGAACGTTTCCTGACGATCTGGCCTTAGCAACCAGTGAAATGCGCATAGGAACAGCTTATCCTCCAACAATAAATTTCAGTATTTTTATCAATTATTAAAAATGGGAATTAAGCACAACAAACAAAATCTTTTAATAAATATTACAGATTTCACAACACAAGTGATTGAACGTGCAGTAAAATTTATATGAAAAGTACTCAGTTTTTTGAGTTTATACTTTTATTTATATGTGACCCGGTCAATGAAAAGGTGGCTTATGACTCAAAAACACTATTTTGTAAAACCAGCTGTTAAAGATAAACAATGCATTTCGTCAGTTTCTCGGTAGTTGTTCTCCTTCGTTCTGTTTCTGTTGGTCTTTGCCGTTATAAACTACACTCAAAAAAAAAAAAAAGTTTTGCTAAAATTATTCTCGATTCTCGATTCTCATTCTCGATTTTCAATTAGTACACTTCTAAGCAAGTTAGGACTTTCTGTTTTTCACCATGTTAAAGAGCGTCTCAAAAACTATCCGAACCAAAAAAAAAGTGAAAAATAATTTTTTGAGTCATAAGCCTTTTCATAGACCGGGTCACATATACTTTTTTTTGCCTCCATTAGTCGTACAAGGAAAAACTTATATGCAATTGATTATTTGCGGTTTCCTTGATTATTGTTTACTTGATTAAATATATAATTTACCGTTAACTAGGAAATGTCCAACATTTCTTACAGTTCTAAAACTAAGCTCAAACAAATATTAACTAAAACTTGAGAAAATTTTACTAAAGTTTAGTAAAAAATAGCTGTCGTATATGTATTCATCTTTATCAAGTTTTATGTCTCAAACTTAAAAAAGTGTATATGTCAGATACGCCCTTTCTTATTTAATGTAACGATAAGTTATAATAATTTACAATTAGCTATATGCAAATATGTAGTTGATTTAATGAAATGTGATTACTTTTTGCTTAAAGTTAAAAATAAATGCAACATCAAAACCAAAGCCTGATCATATTCTGATTTTTCTTGTTAAAAACATTTTTCAAAGTTTAATATCCATAATAAAGGAATTTGGCACTTTTTCAGTCAATTTGGCCCGTTTTCGTTAGAATTTGGGCACAAAATTAAAATTTTAAAATTCCATCACTGGCTGCAAGTACTAAAAATATGATGGTGTTAGTAAAAAAGTGTAAGTGTATTGAGTTATTTCCCTTGCACTTGCCTGTGGCAACGGGGGGTAAGAAGGAAATCAAAAGAGCGATAAACATCTACATATCGTCGGCTGATAATTTAATTGTCGTATGTGGATTTCGATAGTTTCGGGTAAATTGAGTTTGAACACATTAAAATTGCTTCAGCAAATACCACATACGACAACTCAACACTCCATATCTCGAAAACCGTATGAGGTATCGAAAAACTGATTACGCCAAATGAAAGATCAGGTCGGAAAACCTAAGAATCGATCTTAACTCAAAACCGCAGAAAATCCACATACGACATTTAAATAATCAATCGACGATATATAAACAGAAGCCGTGATGATGAAATTTTTTTGTCTGGCACTGACAGGACATAAAATAAAGTGTTAGGATAAGATTTTATTTTTAAGTATTGTTAGTTCATATTTAATAAATGAAGATTCAATAAATTAATACTGTGAAAAAACACGTACCTATTGGATACAGTGCTGAGTTCATCAGGTCAGCAGCGGATTTTTTATTCAACGTTACAATTGTTTGTACAACTTGATCAAATTGTTCAATAAGTCGCAATGGGTAGGGGCTGCATTAGTGTGCTGTGGGTGAGGTTGTTTGCTTTCAAAGTGTATCTGCTTACAATTTATAGATTCTATAATATAGAAACTTAATCATTGTCAAATTATTTTAATAAAACAATTTAAAAAAATATATATATCGTTACCTTAGTCGAAAAAAGTGCTAAGTCCACTTTTCGTCGAAATTGAGATTTTGATGTAGGTTTCTAGTATAATTCAAAATACATCATTTACAAGCAAAAATAATACCATTATTTTGTTTTTTCTTGCTGGAATGTAGTGGTAGGCAATTATGCTAAGTCCAAAATCTTTTTTTTAAAAAGTAAGGAAATATGCCAAGTCCAGTCGAAAGGAACAAATTTTTTTTTTTAATAAAGTCTTTTCTTTTCAAGTTGGATTATTAAGAATTACAGCAATTTGGCAATATCTACAATATTAAATATCTACTAAAGAGCTGCACAAGCATAACAAATATTGCTTACAAGCAATTTCATTAAATTCAGATAGTAGGTGTATATTACTCTCTCATTACAAAACACATACTTCCAAAAACAATTGTTTTGCTTTACGATCAAAATATAGAAGAATAGAACAAAACTGCACAAGAACAATGCCGAACTAAAATAAAGCTGAATTAGAACAAAGATGAAGTAGAACATTAAAACAGAAATAGAACATTCCAAGTATGTTTGAATGTTTTGATTGTAAACATAAACCAAAGAGAAAATTGCAAAGGGAGAAACTTTTGATTTAATTTCGTTTGAGTGGTTTTCAATGGGTTCGGTTGTAGGTTCCTTTAAAATATTATTAAAAATTTAGGAAATAATATAGGTAACTAAATTATTAAGCTTAAAGTCTTTTTTTATTTTTATATAAAACTTTAAACGTTTATTTAACCAATATTTCGGCACTCCTTTGAGTGCCTTCTTCAGGGTTTTTTCTTCCTTATTTTATAAATTTTCAACAATTTTTAACAAATTTAACAATAACTGACAAATTAAAAAATTTTTTAATTAGAAATATTGTTTAAATAAACGTTTTAAGTTTTATATAAAACTAAGAAGTTTTATATAAAACTAATATAATAATAAAGGTCGACTAAAATAAAATATACATTTAGGAAATAATTCAAAAAAATCAATTTTGCTTACATTTAATGCATCCATTTCTGTTATAAGCTAAGATCACTTTTAAATTCCTAATTACGTGCACTCGATGCTTTTACTATAATTTACCGGTTCTTTATTTCATTGTCTGTTTTTGTGTTGATATTCTGTTTGTTTTGATAATACAAGCACTAACAAAGCAGAAGAGAAAAACTTTTCAAGTTATGCTTGTTTTGTTTTGGTGAGAGTAATGTGTTGTTATGTTTGTTTTGCTATATATGTTTACAGTGAAATAATATGATTGATAGTTGTGTGAAGTAGAACACAGAACATTATGAATATTTTGCGCAGCCCTTTAATATCTACTTTGCATTTCAAATAATTCGTTATATGAAAGTGATTACAGTTTTAAATGCTTTTGCATGCATTGATAATTTTGGTTATTTTCAATATCTTTTTCGTCCTTGTTATAACCACACATCTAAATACAATATTAAATATTTACTGTCTTCAGTCAAATTTTGTGAATTTAAAACAATATAAAATATTGCAAAATACCATAATTATACAGTTTTTTGACACTGAAGGTAACTATTTATTGAATTGTATTATTTATTCGCCTGGACGAGGTAAAAATTGTGAAACAAAGTATAAACTTCGTTTCAGCGAAGAGTGGAAAAATTTACAACAGAAAATAAATAAAAATATAAACCCTATTTATTTTTCGAGTTTGGAACCACTCTATAACGAAAGAAGGAAAGTAGCGGCAAGAAAATATGAAGACCTGCAATTTTTAAAACTGACTTTACCCAAGGACCATCACCGTTTTTATGATGATCTACCTTACGTTGCCTTTACACATGCAAGTAGTGGCATGCCACTGTTCTATACATATTATAAACGAAAAAGTGTTCGAAATAGTCGAATCTCATGCCATTTGCGTTTCTGTTTACACATGCCACTGCCAGTTCATTTTCAAAATGTCGTCGAAGCGTCAACTTGAGATAATTTGCTTACATCTCAAATTAAAAAAAAAGTACCAGAAAACAAAAAAGAGTTGCCGAATTCATCACATAGTTTTAGTTTTGGGGAAATAGTTTACATTTATTTATATTAGCATTATTTTAGCAAAATTAATGCTCTATAATTAGGAAACTTACTTATTTTAACGCCCGTTACTACAAATTAATCATAAAAGTGCATTTAACAGTTAAACTTTAATTACAGTTCGACAACAATCCAGTCGATTTGCATTAAATATTGAACAGGGTAACATTGCTAATCGTTTTGACATTTAGTGGCATGCAAGTGCCAAATTTCCACTCGCATGCAATTTTTGCTGCCACTGGAGCTGCCATTGCGAAAAATGTGAGTGTATTAGTAAAAAATCGTGAGTGTATTGAGTTTTTCGAACTGGCATTGGCATGTGTAAATGCTAAGTTATCTATGATTTGTTTTTCTAAAATTCTGTACCTAATTTTTTTTAACATAAGAAGCTTCCGCTTAAAATAAATACACTATTGAATTCAACATAATCGTATAATTTTAAGCAATTGGAGGTTCCCTATATCGCAAAAATATACCTTTTTATTATTATTTATTTCTTTTTCTTTAAACTAATAATTCTTATATTATTTAGTTTTATTTTCTTCGACCTTTTAATAAGTTTGATATAATAAATATTCAAGCGCAAGGTCAATTATATAAAAAATTATTTATTTTTTATCCAATATTTCGCTTTCTCAATGGATAGCTTCTTCAGGGATTCAAATATTTGGTTTTTTTTTTTTTTTTTTTTTTTTTTTCCTTTTTCCTTTTATAAAATTTTTAAACAAATTCTTAAAACAACAAAATTGTCATAATTGACAATTTTGTTGTTTTAAGAATTTGTTTAAAAATTTTATAAAAGGAAAAAGGAAAAAAAAAAAAAAAAAAAAAAAAAAAAAAAAAAAAAAAAAACCAAATATTTGAATCCCTGAAGAAGCTATCCATTGAGAAAGCGAAATATTGGATAAAAAATAAATAATTTTTTATATAATTGACCTTGCGCTTGAATATTTATTATAATAATTCTTATTCTTGTTTATTGTTAACCAATAAATATTTTGTTTATCAACATTAATAAAATAACTACATTCTTGTAAATACCAAATACATTTACTTTTTTAATAGTTTTATTGAGCTTTTTTAGTTACAGCGAACACCGCTGTAACGAATTATGCTTCATAAGGAGCAATTCCTTATATTAAATTCTAGAAATAAAAGAAAACATATTTAAGGATAATATGCTAAGTCCCTACTAAAATAATGAAATTTCAAAGAGCAATTGTGCTAAGTCCAAAAAAGCCTATAAGTTCGCAAATGATTTATTTTAAAATCCCAAGACTACTGGTAATTTAAGAGGATGGACTAAAGAAAAGAACTGCATTTACAGATTTTTAAAAAGTCTACTAAATAAAAAATTAAACAGTTTTTGTCTCTCCTGAATAATTTGAAAAAAATGGACTTAGCACTTTTTCCGACTAAGGTAACGATATATATATATTACCAGGCATGTCATGAATTCCGTTCGGAATGGAAATGATTCCGTAGTTACCATTCCGATCGGAATGGTTTTAGCTTCTATAGATTCCGTTCGGATTCATTAAACCTCAAAAAAATATGAAACCACTTTTTGTGTATTAAATATGGCAACACTGCAACGAATGTAGAAAACAAAACAAACAAGAAAACAGCTGATCCTGAAAACCAGCCAAATTTAAGTTTTTCTATCAAAGTAAAAAATTTGTGATTTGTGACAAATTCCGTTTATTTTTCTTTTTTTTGGAAAGCATTTAGAAAAATAAAATTTTTTTTATTTAATTCACATAAAATTATATTTATTTTAGATAAGGAAGCAAAAAGACAGCGTGCTCTACTGATAACAATGTATTTTGAATAGTTTTTACACCTGAAAAATGCTTAAAATATGAATTCCTCTTTGAAAAATTAAAGTGGTATCATTCCGAAAAAAATTTTCGTTTTACATTTTTCCATAGAAGCAAAATACGGAATCAATTCCACTTCCGAACGGAATTAAGCTCTGTGACATGGCTGTATATTTGGGCTTAAGTTCCAAACAAAAAATTAGCTTGTGCACATAAGCATTTTGCAATAAACCTTTAGCAATGTGCTTTCCTGTGCTTTCAAGCTTTTTTTCATTGTTTCAAAAAATAATTTTATCCGGTTCAAGCAAAAATAAAAAAATAAAACATATTATTATAAAACATCAAGCACACCTGCTGATTTTAGCACATTAAAAGAACTGGTGCTGCCGCTTATTCAGCTGAGTAAAATTTACTTCAACTCAATAAACTAAAATATTTACCCAAGTAGTAAATTGAAAAAAAAAGTTTTGATATTTGCCCACCTGTGCCAAAAAACGTCGTCTATTTTATTTCCTTTAAAAACTCTAAAACATAAAAATATTTCGCCAAATCATTATCTAGACAATCGAAAATATAATGAACTTTAATTGTTTTTTATAACCACTTTTAGAAATTTTTTTTTAAATAAATTTTCAAATTGTTTAGACAATGTAATGAAAGACATAAAAACTTTCTACATGAGTAATTTCAACGTAAAAAATGTGGCAAATGGACTTATTTGCTTGTTGTTTTGTAGATAATGACTGACTATGTTCTCAAATTAATTTCATATTGTAAATTGTAATTTCAACAAACAGAAAAATTTAGAAAAACTGACCTTTAAATGGGTGCAAATACGTGCCAAATACACTGAGAGAAAAGTGTAAACATTTTTTATAGAAGTTTTAATATTATTTATTTCATATTTATTATAATTAAAATTACAATAAATCTTAAAACTAAAAGCACTAGCAGTAACATTATTTATTTATTTGTTTATTAAAGATTTGCATACATTATAAGCAAAAACTTGGTCAAAAGCGTTTCAGAAAATAAAAATTTTAATTTTTAATGTCAAATACGGCAAAAACAAAACGGCAAAAATTTCCTTCTCTTTGGTATAACAAAATTCGGCTTCGCTAACTGAAGCTTCTTCATTCTCTCGTCTATGTCATAAAAAGCCGAGGCTTCGCTTTGGTTGAACCCACACCATCAAAAAGAAAAACGTGTTTGTCTTTAAGGTCAAACCAACTTGTTTGATGCTTACACACACCAAAAAAGCGTCTTATCAAGTTTTTGTCTTAAAATACAACCGGTTATCTCACGGTAATGCGACATTTTTTTTTTGACTTTTTGTCCTGTTTTAAATATTCCTTAAGGTCGCTCCAATAATCATATGTTTTATTTATAAGTTTAGTAAAATTTTTAACATAATTTTAGAAACTGCAACTGTATTTCCCGTTTTTTTTTAATTGCCTACTGTCCAAGGCGATGGACTTTGTTGTTATACCTGCTTACAATCAATATATTTTTTTACCATAAATGCTGCAAACAGTCAAAGATAAAAAAATTGTGTTCCCAAGTGCATAAAGACTGGCTGGACAATAGAAACTGTATACACTGATAGATAAGGAGTCATAACGCTGATGTATTTTGGCATCAGTACTATGACAAGTGTCTTCGTTTTTGACCCCATGACACTTAACATCATTGTGATGTCAGCCAAGTGATGGGCCAAATTGTCATCAGAGTTAAAAATTTAAATTATGTCATCAATTGGATGACACATTGGCATCACAGAAATGATGAACCGGAGTCGGTTTTATAAAGCATGTCATCAGTGCGATGGCAATCTGTCATCAAATTGGGTCATTGTAATTGACCTTGAGTCAAATTGAGAGAATATCATAATTTACTTCCCGTTAAACATGTTTTTCACTTTTGTTTTATTCCGCCCTTTGTTAACAGAAGAACTCTCAATTATGAGACACCAGCAGCATGCCCGATTTGGTTCTACTTGAAAAGTTTAATACATATGTATATTTAAATAAATAATTAAAAAAATAGAATATGGGAAAATTTGCTTCTTATATTACTTATTAAACATGAAAATAATGTTAATACCATGTTATGACATGATATTTTATGGCATCGCACTGATGACAGTTTGTCATTGCACTGATAACAGTTTGTCATCACACTGATGACATGATAAATTATGTCATTGCACTTATGACAGCTTATCATTGCCCTGATGACATTTTGTCATCACACTGATGACGTGGTATATTATGTCATCGCAATGATGACAGTTTGTCATTGCACTGATAACAGTTTGTCTGTACTGATGTCATAATACATCAGTGTTATATCGCCTTTTCTATCAGTGTACACAAAATGTGGCTCGAATTGATGTTACTGTAGTCATAGCATAGATGACGCATACAATATGACAAAATTTTAGGATGACTTCTACTTAAGAAGTTTGATATATTTAAATAAATAATTTAAAAAAAATAGAATATGGGAATGTTTGCTTCTAATTTAACTTTTTAAACTTTTAAACATGAAAATAATGTTAATAATATATTATGACATGATATATAATGTCATCAAAATGATGACAGTTTGTCATTGCTCTGATGACAGTTTTTCATCCCACTGACGACATGATATATTATGTCATCGCACTGATGACAGTTTGTCATTGCACTGATGCCAGTTTTTCATTGCACTGTTGAGAGTTTTTCATTGCACTGATGACAGTTTGTCATTGCCCTGATGACAGTTTATCAACACACTGTTGACATGGTATATTATGTCATCGCAATGATGACAGTTTGTCATTGCACTGATAACAGTTTGTCTGTACTGATGTCAAAATACATCAGTGTTATATCGCCTTTTCTATCAGTGTACACAAAATGTGGATTCGAATTGATGTTACTGTAGTCATAGCATAGATGACGCATACAATATGACAAAATTTTAGGATGACGTTCGTCATTGAATTGATGTCACTTTTTGCCTCATTGATGTTATTTGTAATAACATTGATGATATCACAATTCTGATGTTAAACCATCATCAGTATGCCGACGCATTTTGCTATGAGTGTAGTTATTGCGGGAAACCTGTTTAAACGCTGGGAACACAGGGGGGACAGCACAATATATGTGACCCTAATAGTCACGAAGCTGACTTCTCCATGCCGATCTTAGACTGATTAACTTTTCTTTATCTTATGTATGCGTCTTGCTAAGTGGTAATTGTAAGAGAAAAATTTCGGCTCGGAGAACAAATCGCGAATTTTGTGCCGATGACCATGTTACACAAATGGTCTTAATTGAACGGATAACCAAACACAATTCCTGATAAATTAGTGCATATCGCCTGCTTAACTTTTCTTATTTTCGATCTTAGTTGTGGCAAAATAATTTTTGTATTCCGCGAAAAATTCTCTGTGCTGTGTATGAGACTTCAAAGTACTGCATTATTGGGGCTTTACGATTGTCGTCTTAAGCTACCACATACGAGGAACGCCCTAATTCATCTCGTAGATATTTCTTTATGCTCCCCTTGTATAGACGAAGCTCCACCATGACATGCCTCGAAGTGGACTCCAATCTAATGTTGAAGTTAGGATTACTCTAATGATGACGTCCTAGACGAAACTGTTTGTTTTCTCGTTTAGGTGGTTAGCATAAGGTGCTAAGAGCGGCTTTAATTACTTCTTAACTGGGGTTTTACACTAGGGCAGAGGAATAATCGTTCAAACGTCTTCTGTATAGCTGGCATTGCTTTTTGATTACAAATTTTAATACTTAATAACCATAAAACGATATTTTTTATACTTTTGGAATTATTGTTCAAATTAAATCAATCCAACTCTGTAAGATATCATTTTTTTGTTATTTTTTTGCGGAAAAATTATTTTTCCAAAGAAATTTTGTTTTCTTAACTCTATTGAATACATTGAAAATACAAAGAAAATTTAATTCATTGACTTAACGTATTTTGTATGTCTATCGGTTAAATTCATTTGATGCTTTTAGGCATCCCAACTTGTGTTATTATAGTTTGGTGTGTGTATAAGATTAATCTTTAAATGTATAACTTGCACTTTTGATGCAAGTAAAATAGTTTTTTATTTATTAAGCTCATGAATTTAAGCGATTTCTTATTTTAGAACTATGTGTGCATATAAGGGAATATTTATAGGTGTATGGTTCGTTTAAAAGAACGAAAAGACATTCATACTATGGAATGCAAGTGCAGTAGTTATCACTTATAAGCATTTCTTACGGGTATGTGATGACAATCGATCGATTTCAAAACGAACATTTTTAAAAGGTGTGATGAATTTCGAGCGATTTTAAAATCAATTTCTGAACTTTAATTTAAATATTTTGTTCAAAATACAGTACAATTAACTCATGTAATACACAATTTAAAAGAATATGGACAGAAAATAAGAGGAATATGTATAAAAAAACAATTTTAAACGATTCTAAAAACGATATTATCGGTTTCAAATCGTTTCGGCGTGGGTAAGTCATTTTTTGACTTCTTTCCTGTTTTTTTCATATAATTATTAAATATATAAGAATGAAACTTTATGTATTCCTCAATCAAAGTGTTCTTTACAAGAAAACAAGAAAAAAGTATAAAGTTCAACAACGTGGGCGTGGCAATTGGCATAATAAAAACTTTGTGCATATTGTAGTCACCTATGCCTTGCCAGTATCTGTACTGTAGTGAATAAGATCAAAACGAAACTTATCAAAAAGCACGCGCAACATATAAGAATTCTTTTTGTGCTCTTATTTCGATGAATAATTCTAGTTGACAACAAAATGTTCTTACTATAGCCATAAAACTCCATTTAAATAAAAGCAGTCCCAGCCAGGCCCTGGAGTTCATTTGTGTGAGTTTTTGCGATAGCCACAAAAAACTTCACACAAAATACAAGTGGTCCCAGCAAGGCATAGATCAGCTTATGCCAAAAATTAGACGTCTACTTAGGGGTTAAACGATAAATGCATTTATTAAAACTGGCTTATAAAAAAATCGATTAATTTCATCAGCTCCCTGAAAAAAAGGGCATTTTACTTCCATCGAAAGTACGTGGATACATTCAAAGTTTGAATAAAATTTGTAAAATTTAGAATTGACAAAATAATTTTTGTCCGTTCTTTTTTTTATGGTGTTTGACTCAATGCAATTTATTGAAATTTTATTATATGTGATGCATAAATGCCGTATATGTATATAAGCAAATGCATATACCTGAAACAAATTCGGCTATTTTATATAGCAAGCTCTCATAGCACAAGCTTGTATGCATGAAAGCGTAAAATGCTTATAACCGGTGTGCAAATAAGCGATAAATACTGTAATCGATAAATTATGACTTCCTAAAATGACGAAACTTTTTATTGCCATAACATTGCGAGCAACTTTATTTTGCTCTTCTTTTAAATTATGGTTTTTTTTTTCTTCAAGTGTATTTTAAACACATGTTTAGTGTTCTACATCACTGATGATAGATTTTTTTAATGTCAACAAAAATTCAAAATTGACCGGAAATGTTTTGTTCTTCTCACTCCTAAAAAATGTTTGGTTTGTTTATGTCGTTACATTTAAAATTTAAATTAATTTTGAATTTGTTTTTTCTGTCCCTTAAAAAAAATGGAAAAAACGAATAGACATTTTGTTATTGACATTTTTAATATAATTTGTTGTAAACAAAACTAAACTAAAAGTATAAAAAAAAAATGTTCAAGTTGACGTTTGTTTTATTTTGAGGAGTGGTCGTTTTAAATGCATATTTTACAAATATCCCTTTTGTTATGCACTTAAGTATATCGTCTATAAATATAACAAAAATTTACTGAAGAATTTTAACACATGACACGTGCGTGTTTAGGTTCAATAGAGTCAGTCAAACAGTCGGCTCCTTTTTGGTTTATTTTTGGAAGGTTTAACTCTGTTGTAGTACTTGAATTTTAAAACAGATGTCGTTAAGGACAAAAACGTGTTTGGTGTATTTGAGTTTCGTTAAAAAAAAAAAAAAAAAAAAAAAAAAAAAAGTTTTCCTTATTTCCATTTATTCTTTAGTTTTCTCGCAACCTAATTTTTTTTTGTTTATTGTATTCTAAAAATGTGTATAAATATGGGTTTGGTAAATTGTATTTATTTTTACAACGAAACTCTTCTGCCTTGTAAATGTTATGTTTATGTTTTTCAAAAACGTCTTGAATTGCTTTTAATTCGCTTGTAATTTTAAAATGTCGTTGTAAATATTCGTACTCATATCAGGGCCACGCATGCTCTTTGTTGTAAATGTTCGTCGTTTGTTTAACTAAAATTATAATTTATGTGAATTTTATGTAAATGTTTCTGAGATGATTTGTTACATTTACTTGTGTGGGCGTTAATAGCAGACATTTATTTATAATTCATAATTTTATTAATGAATTTATAAAATTTTGAGTTAAAGATTTGCCTTTCCTATGAAATTGAAATGAATGTAAAAATTCTGAAAAATGGGTTGAGCTTTAAAATTATTAAAAATTACAATTGTTTTGCTTTTATAGTCAAGGTAGACTGTATATTTATGTAAATATACTGAAAGCAAAGGAGTCATAACGCTGATGTATTTTGACATCAGTACTATGACAAGTATCTACGTTTTTGACCCCATGACACTTTTCATCATTTAGATGTCAGCGTTAAAATCACTTGGCCAAATTGTCATCAGAGTTAAAAATTTTAATTATGTCATCAATTGGATGACACATTACCATCACAGAAATGACGAATCGGAGTAGGTTTTTTAAAGCAAGTCATCAGTGCGATGACAAGCTGTCATCAAATTGAGTGATTTTGATTGACCTTAAGTCAAATTAATATCATAATTAACTTACCCGTTACACATGTTTGTTTCGCTTTTGCTGTATTCCGCCCTTTGTTAACAGAAGAACAATCAACTTTAAGACAGCAGCAGCATGCCCAATAAGTTTTTCGTAATAAATCTACTTTAAAAATTTGATGTATTTTAATAAATAATTTAAAAAAAAATAGAATATGGGAATTTTTGCTTCACATTTTACTTTTAAATATGAAAATAATGTTAATAATATATTTTGACATGCTATATTATGTCGTCGCAATGATGACTGTTTGTCATCACACTGATGTCATGATATATTATGTCATCGCACTGACGACAGTTTATCATCGCACTGATGACACTTTGTCAGTACTGATGTCAAGATAGATCAGCGTTATGACGCCTTTTCTATCAGTGTACATAAAATGTGGCACCGAATTGATGTCACTGTAGTCATAGCGTAGATGACGCATAAAATATGACAAATTTTTACGATGACGTTCGTCATTGGATTGATGTCACTTTTTGGTTCATTGATGCCATTTGCTATAACATTGATGTTACAATTCTGATGTTAGGGCAGCATTAATATGAAGATGCATTTTTCTTTGACTGTATGCATATAAAGGGTCCGCCAAATAAAAATTTTTTTTTTGAAAATGCTATAAAAAAACTACTGAATATTTTCTCAAATTTCTTTTTTTATTTGAAAGTACAATCCTTCCGGTTAATAATGGAAAATAATTTCATTCAAATGGCGTCATACCAAGGTCTTTATGCAAAATTCGGCTCAATGATGTCTCCGAAATGTTCAATTGTTGAGAACGACGGTGAATTGATGTTGATTGCGCTTCACGCACACTTTCTGCACAGCAGCAATATTCTCGGGTGTATGCACTGTTTTTGGCTTTTCATGCTTTGGTTTATCGATGAAAATGCCAGTTTCTTTCACTTTTTTATAAGATACCGAACATACGGAGCTGACGGTGCTTCTCTTCTTCCAAAATCCGTACGCAATTTTCGCACACATTCTGCAACATTACCATGATTTTCAAAGTAATGTCGCAATATTTCCCTGCGTTGTTCAAGCGTATACACAACCATATTCGATCAGCGGAAGGAAAAAACTAATTATCTGTCAAATCAGACATGAGCTAAGTGTTTCCATTCACGAAATAAGCACTAGTTGAAAAAAACGTTAGATGGCGGACCCAAAAAAAAAAAAAACGTTAGATGGCGGACCCTTTATATGCATACAGTCATTGTTAAAAATTTTAGTTTTAAACTTCAAGTTTTTGGGTAATTATAGCATTTTTTAGACTTTTTTAGGTGCATATAATAGTTCCTTTAGTTCCAATAAAGAGCAAAGGGCTTCATTAGGTTTCTGTGATCGGTTGGTTTAAGATGTGTAGCTGATTTTGCTAATGCATTCGATCCTGGAGCTGGTGCTACGAGCGTGACCTTCGGCCAGGCTGGTTGAGGTGGTCAGTAGTTCCCTTTCTGCACTTAGTTATTCAATTTTGTAACAAACCACTATTCCTATCCCTTTTTAGCTTAGAATTATGTTTAGTCTTTTTTAAGCCAGCATTTAGAAATTTTTTTCTTCAAATTTAACCAGTTGTGGTCATGAAGTGATGGCAACACTGTTCACAAAATTCAAATAGTTCTTTCCACATAAAAGTTTCAAAACCACACTTAATTTCTAATTAATTTTCTTTAGTAATCTTATTGTACAAACTAAAAGATACTCACAATACCAAGAAGTTACCTTTCAAGAATTAACCACACAACTCAAGCGTTAAAGTTAATATTTTACAATTTTTAAGCCCAAACCAAAACACACTTTCTAATTGAATGAAACCCTTTTACACAAGACGTGTCGACAAAAGAGATACACACACAAACAAGTATATTTAACTACTTTAAAATTTTTTCCACGATTAAGTCTGAACAATTTAATTATGGCTTTTTTGGTTGCTTCTTTTCTCCCCAATTTAAAAAAAAAAAGAAAACTTAATTTCTTTTATTTTATCTACATGAAATGACTTTATACCGAAAGTGTAAAAACTAATAAAAACACCATTTTTTTCATTTACACACAAGTTAATTTTAGTTTTAAATTTAACATTTTTAAAAAAAGAATCATAAAAAAAAACTACACTGACAGGCAAAATAAGTTAAATAATTGTGATTAAATTTAATGATGACACGTTTTTTTTTTTTTTTTTTTTTTTTTTTTTTGAAATTATGTTTATGGAAAAAAAAGAAAAAGTAAAAAATGTTATAATTATTACACTATGCTAGTTGAAAAAACAGACAAGCTGGGCACCTGGCGTTTTAACATAATTCTGGTTTTCGAGATATACCGTTATTTTGAAAATGGAGGAGGTTGCACAACATATATTCGCGTAACTCAAAAACGCTTTAGCTTATTCAAAAAACTTAAAAAACCGAAATTTCGCAATAAAAAAAAATAATGTTTTTAACAAAATTTCGAAATTTTTGTTTTTTAAAAATTCATAAAAAATTGGAAAATGCAGCTATGCTTCTAATTTGCAGAGTTATAAAAACCGAAATTCCAAACAAAACAAGCCATAAATGATTAAAATCTGTTTGCAACTTTTGATTTTATTCACAAAAGTCGACAAATTTTAATTAATTTAAGAATTTCATAAAACGCAATATTTGTATGGGAGCACCCCCAAGGGATGGTGATAAAGGGAAAGTATAATTTGAGAAAATGTTAAGAACAAAAAACTAATGAAGGTCAGTCATACATTTTATCCCCCTAGGGGTGACTCCTGGGCATTTATGGGACTTTTTCTTCAATATATTTCTAGTCTGCATTGAACATTTTGTATGGAAGCTCCTTTAAGGAATGGAGATAGCGGGTGGGTATGTTAGAAATAAATGATTGAGATGAAAAATAAAGTGGGGTTGGTCATACATTTGACCCATCTAGGGGCATCCTAGGCGCTGCAGGGGCCAAATTTAAGAATTTCATTAAACGGCCATATTTGTATGGGAGCCCCCTAAGGGGTGGATATATATGGCAACTATGTTTTAAGAAAATGTTAAGAACAAAAAACATTGGAGGTCGGTCATACATTTTATCCCCCTAGGAGTGAATCCTAGGCCTTAGAACCAACTGATGGGAATTATGTTAAAACGCCAGGTGCCCAGCTTGTCACGAAAAAAAAGTGTCAGTTTTTTGCACAGTGTTATTAATAATAATAATGTTTCAAGTTTAAATTTAAATTTTATAGTTTATAAAGAGATTTTTTTTAGCTGTTAAAATTAAGTTGTACAGTAGAATCTCACAAATTCGAACCGTCTAGAAATTAGAACCGGTCATTTCAATGTATTGGACGCTCTGAAGTTGGAACCTGTGATCCTATTTCTGGAAGTGTTTTTTTTTTTTTGTTTTTATTTCCACTAGAAAATATTATGTTTCTATGATTTTGAACTAGATAGTCGAAAAACCAAACTAAAGCTCTAAATTCTGGAAGCTTTTATTATAAATTTTTTTTTTGTATTTTCACTACAAATAATATTTTTCGCTCATTAAAGTAAAAATAAAACGGGGAATCACCGAGTTATTCGTGGTGTGTAAAATTTTGCGTGTAAATTTGGGTTAGTTGATGACTGAAGCTCAAAGAAAAGTGTTCATACGTGTGAAAGTTAAAAAAAAAAATGCGAAACAAATGTAAAAAAATATCTTATCTTTGGATACGTAGATTAAAATATTACAAAGACTTTATGGAGGCGTGAATTAAAATCGTTTAGCTCAAGATTTTAAAGTGACAAAATCTTCCATCAGTTACATAAAAAAAGATAAGAAATAATGGGTGCAGTTGCCAGCACCTATCAGGAAGCAAAAAAAAAAAAAAATTACATAAGGCAGTTTTTAAATATAAGTAGTTTTTAAATCAACGTGAAAACAAGAACACAAGGACAGGACCCGTATTAAAAGCAAAAGCTTAGTCAATGTTTTTGTTAATTTAATATGTTCAATTAATTAAATGTTAATAAATAAAAACGGTTATTTGTTAAAATAGAGCTTACATAACTAATTTTATTATAATTTTATCAATTTCTGTAAAAACAATTTCCAGAAATTCGAACTCTTCAGAAGTTCGAACTACCCGGTGCCCAAAGTGAGTCTAATTTGTGAGATTCTACTGTACTTCTCTTAAGGGTCACAGTAGGTTTGCTTTCGTATTTATGAAATTCTAGTTTTCGATTCCTAATGTGTTCTTTATAGAACCTGTTTTAGTATAAAACAATCCCACAACATAAAAAAGGTAAGAAAGAATAGTCGATCAAGCCCGAATATACCCTACACCAAGAGAATTAGTGACAACATTTCGAAAGCGTACCCTATTTAGGACCCATGAGCATAACAACATTTTGCCATACCATAGTACCTATCGTCAATATTATTGCCGCCAAATTGTATGTCAATACCAAAATTTATAAGGAAGTCATATTAAAAACTTTTTGCGGACGGACGGACAGACATCGTTAGATCGACTCTGAAAGTGATACTGAATCCATCGGTATACCTAAAGTGGGTCAAGGACCAAAATTTTAAGATGTTACAAACATCAGTCCAAACGCATAATAATTTACTAGTGTGGTGCGGGTATAGAAAGGGACTCTTTGGTATTTTTTTCGTTCGTAAGTAATTAAATGGTATCTTTTCTTCACTGAAACTGATAATTTTAACGCCGTTGAATACTTTCGAAAGTATTTTTTCTTTTAAAAACAAGAGTTATTATATTGGTTTATTTTTTTATAATAATCTGGCATGCATCACACTAATCGAATGGAGGGAGAGTAAAAGTACTTTTTTTTCTTATAGTTCATGTAAATTTAAAACCCTTAGTACTTTCGATCCTTTTTTTTAGCTTAAACAAATAAGAATATTTTTTCGGTTCTTGTCTTAATTAGAAAATAACAAGTAGTGATATATTCGGCTAAGTCTTACCCTATACACATTTCACCATGGGGCGATAAGAACAGAAAGTAAAATAAATCCCGTTCTTTAGATATAAATAAATCTGTTTTGTGCCACGCCCACATTTTGTCGGATGCTTAGTAATGATAACCAATATGGTTAATTTGGAAACTTGGCAAGAGACAAAGTTTAGAACTTTGGATTTCACAAAAAAAAAATAAAAAAACAAAAACAATTAAAGAACTACAACAAGGGATTATTAGGTAAATTTAGAGGCAGTCGTGGTTTTTTGCTCATATCTCCACCATTTATCAATTTCGCTACTCAAAAGGTCCCAGAATATATATATACTTCATAGGGTATTTAATTAATATTGTAGAAATTACAAACGGAATGACAAACATACAAACATATATATCGTCAGCTAAAGTGCAAAAAGGCGTTACTAACACAAATATATATTTTACAGGGGAAGCGAAAAACTTTGTAAAATGAAAACTTGAAACATTTTTAACTTAGTTTTTTCTCACGTCAGATAAACATTCATTGATAAGACATCTATGGACATCTTCAAACAATTTCCAAATAAAACCATTCCATTATTTACTGTTAGAAAATACATGTGTAATTACGTCGTTTTGCCTTTATCAAATGAACACATTTGTTGGTACGTCCCTTTGTTTTCTTTTTAATAAAAGCGTTATTTTTGATCACAGAAGTGAAAACTTTTATGAAGCAAGACATGTATTTTAATGGCATTCATAATAATCGATCAATTTTTTTCGTTAGTTATGCCTTCTTTCTAAATTCAAAAAAATCCCCTGGATATGAGAATATTAACGCAAGGGGTGGTTAGAAATTTGCCCAAAAATGCCGTTATATATTTGACATTAATTTTTAACTCTATTCTGCGCTTAAGTCACTTTCCTTCTCAGTGGAAAAGTGCCGAGATTATAATGATTAAAAAGCAAATAAACCTGAAAATGAAATAACATCTTTTAGACCGATTAGCCTTTTAAGTATTTTTTCAAAAATGTTTGAAAAAATTTTCTTAAGCCGTTTGTCTCCAATACTTGAACAACTGCATATAATTCCCAACCATCAATTGGGATTTATGCAAAAACATGGTACTTCTTAACAGTGTCATAGAGTAGTTAACGTAATTCGGAATTTTTTTTGAAGAAATGAAGTACTGCTCTGGGGTCTTCTTGGATAATCAACAGGCGTTTGACAGAGTCTGGCATATTGGTCTAATGTTTAAGTTAAAAAATCTTCTTCCAGCTACATTTTATTCAATTATAAAGTCTTCTATACAAAACAGAAAATTTTATGTAGAAATCAAAGATGAGAGATCAAACATTTTTGTTATTAGAGTAGGTGTGCCACAAGCCAGCGTTACTATGTCCGGTGTTATACACTATTTTCACAGCTGACTTGCCAATTTCAGAATATGTCACTATTTCAACACTGAACCAAAAAGGTACGTGAAGTCAACGAAAATTTACGTTGAGCAAACGAAAAATTCCTGTGAATCCTTAATTGTAAATTTTGAAGTTGTTTTCTTCCATTTAAATCATTGCGCACAAATTTCAATGTAGGCATTAGGCTACCATGCAAAGCTTAAACCATTATCGCATCTCGACTATCAGCAAACAAAAATATAAGAGTCTTACATTAATTGAATGCTTATATTTTTTGTTTATTTTTTACAGTATTAAAAATAAAAGTTTGAAATTTTGAAACACTTGAACACAAGAATCTTTAATAAATCTTAAAGTACTGTACGTAATTTAACTATATTTTACTAATATATTATAAAATTCACGCGCTTTTGTGTTAATATGACTTAATATATATTTCATTAGCTCAACGAACATTTTATTAGCTTTTACGTACATTTCAATTGAGGCGACATATGAAATAGTTAATTTCAATGATTTATTATTTTGCCAAATGAAAGTTTTATTAATTTTAAGAACATTCATTATTATTGTACATTATTTATTATAGATCAATGTTAACGAAATATTTAATAAATGCATGTTCATTGAGTCAATGAATCGTACGTAAATTGAAATATCTAAATGATTTTATTTTTCATTATATTAACGAATAACTCATTGAGCCAACGAAAATTATTTTAATAAAAAAATTTTTTGCCAACTTAAAGTTCTAAATCTCTATAAAAACACCCTTTTCATTACATTTTGGCAATAAGTCTGTTAAGTAGTTTATGATTCTGACAACGAAAATTTGCTAGTGTATGACCACTACAGTGGGCCAATTTGTTCAGTATTCAGAATTCTTTACCGATGTTCCGAAGAATTCATTGATCTAAAACCAAACTGGACACTACGATTTTTCGAAAAAAAAAACCTTTGTATTAATTTTAATAAACATTGTATGTTTGGTATGAAAAAAAACTATTATGCAAACTTTCTTGTAAAAAATGTAGACTTCATTATGATTTAGAATAATGGTTTCTTTGGAAATTTTGTTTAGAATTTTTCGCATATTGCCTTTTCTGTACCCTCGGTTGATAAAAAAAATTGACCCACCCTTATGAGTATACTTTAATTAGAAAAATATTTTGAACAACGCAACGTTTTTATACCGAAAATAGTAACAACAATGATGCAACATTTTTCTTACACAATAATTGTAACACTTGCCTGAAATCAAATGGAATCAAATTGACCAACTAGAAGTCTGCCTTAACGAATTATATAAAAAAAATCGTGTGAAGTAAAAAAAACAATAGGAATATCTACAAAATTTACCCAGTTAACCAGAAACATACATACTGTTTATCGAATAAACCTAGAAATCCCCACCATTTGGGCAGCCAACCGAAAACATTAGCAAACCAACCAAACCTTCCGTCCTTCCCAATTAACATTTTACACTAGACAACAGTTCAAATGTTCATTTGTTTTTCTCATATAGTTGGAAATAAATAAAAAAAAATTTACATACAAAAATTATAAAAGCCCTTAAGTCATGGTGGAGTTAAAGGAAAATAAAATGCAAATTGTAACATCTCAACAACGTCATTAACACCCGCAAAATGTTGTAAGTAGTCAACGTTATTGCATTGATGTCGGCGGTTGGTTAACTGCAAATTAATTTCAATTCAATTTAAAATACACACAATAAAAGAAAAGTTAAATTTTCCTGTACATTTTATTTTGTTTGGTTTTTTTGGTTCAGGGAAAACATCAATTTCACATTAAATTTGAATTTTGTAAACATGACGTAGAAGATGAACGACAGAGTAACAGAAACAGTGTTGTCAATGTATAATTTTTTTCGGCTAGGTTTAGCTATTTTTCAAAACGTTTGTATTAGCAAAGTTTCCCTTAAAGGCTCAGTTAGGCGAACGTTGCTGTACTGTATATGTACTGTATCACTCGCTCAGCTGTTCGCTTTTTGGTATATGAAAAGCAAAACAAAAGCTTACCGAAATGTAATGTACCGTAGTTGTAGCGTGTCATTCTGTATAAAAAAGAATTTCATACCGTTGTTACGGACATTTGTAAAACAGTAATGGTTTGCTTCTATGTTAAATTGAAAGCGGGTATTTTCGTTCTTTTTTGTTGGTACTTTTTTCAGTATAGCTATGGACTTTCGACAAAACTACTTGCAATACAACATATTTCCATATATTCAAATATACATATGCTAATATGTACAAAATAAACAAATGCATATGCACATACAATAGAAATATATAAAAGGCTTTAAATGGCTACAAAACACTGTTTTGTCTATGCACATTTAATATATCGAGGGTTATTATTTAAATAGTGCTATCTGCAAAATTACAATTTTACAGGAGAGCGAAAAAACTGATTTTTTCTATTATTCTAACCCTCGTTTTCACAACTAGCAGATAGCTAAAGGTAGGCATTTTTCGGCTAAAAAAAAAGTGTTGCGTTATTACAACTGTACTTTAACCTAACAGGTAGGATAAACCTTCCATTAGCTTATATCTGACTTTAGGCTAAAGTTAAGTTTTAATAATGGGACACTTTTTATACGCCCAATAAAATCCTACCTTTAGCTATCGTTAAGTTGTAAAAACGGTCCTTAGAGTATTAACTAAACTTTGTTTTACAGTACTATTAAAAAAAACGTCTTAATCCTACATATATTAATTTTTTTTAATGCCAGATATTCGCGCTCATATGTATGATAGCACTATTTACAAATTAATATTTTATCGATTTGAACATTGAAAGTAACACTATTTGAACAAAAATAAAATGAGCTATAATGAATACTATTTGAGACTTTAATTTAAGTCACACGAACTTTTATTAAAACTAGTGATTACCTAGTGGTCGAAATTCGACCAAAACTTTTTACGCAAAAATGAAGAAAGCATATAAATAAGTACATACATATATATGTACATATGTATGTATAAATTTACATGTTTCGAGCATCTTAGTGGATTGATTTGTCGAGGGACCAACCTCCGTTCTATATATTCTCTTCCACTCAAGTCCATAAATGTTTAATTAAGTTTTGTAACTTCAATAATATAACAAAAATCAAAATAATTACCAAAAAGTTTCCTCTTATAGTTACTTAATCTCACTGGACGGTGCATGTACAACTTCTAATACTAACAAAAATGCAAAAAAGTTTTATTTTATAGATTCTCACCCACTCAGGACATTGCATGCTTAATCTTATGTTTCTAGGTCCAATGTTAACGAAAATCAAAAAAGTACCAGTTGTAGAATGAAAAAGTACCAAAATTTCCCCCTTACAGTTTGTTATTCACTCAGCACCATGCATATTTGTTTATATGTTTTAGTCCCAATAATAACGAGCATTCAAAAAGTACCAGTTGAAGAACAAAAAAGTACCAAAAGTTTTTATCTCATATGTTCTCATTCACTCAGGACCCTTCACATATAATTTTATGCTTTAAAGTTCAATATTATAGAAAATTCTAAAACTACCACATGATGTACCACAGAAGTAAGAGAAAGAAATGTAATCTCCCGTATTTCCCCTTTTTGATACATTTTAAATGTGTGTAAATGTGCATGTATAAGCTAAAATACATGTTTGTTTATTGTAAATCTATATATATATATAAAATTGTAACGTTACTGACTGACTGACTGATTCATCATCGCACAGCCTAAACGCCTGAAACTTAAAACTTGAAATTTGGACCAGGGGTTGGTCTCTCCCCAAATCGATCCACTAAGACGGGATTTTTGGAAATTCGAATGTTTAGGGGGTGAAAAAAGGTAACTTTTTTACAAAACATTTTTTTTATTCATTGACATATACGTATTAAATAATGGGCTCCCACTAAAATATTGAAATTTTTTATGCTTCAGTGGGAAGAAAAAAAGTACGAAATAGGGGAATTACGGGAAATTTAATTTCTTGCTTTAGCTTTTTGGTTCTACAACTGGCAATTTTTTTTAATTATCGTTAATATTGGACCTAGAAACATAAACTTCAACATGCAATATCCTGAGTGGATAAGAATCTATGCGGGAACTTTTTGGTACTTTGTGTTCTTCAACTGGTACTTTTTGAATTTCCGTTAGCATTGGACCCAGAAACATAAAATTAAACATGCAAGGTCCTGAGTGAATGAGAGTTTGTTAGAGGGGTTTTTTTTTGGTACTTTTTAGTTCTTTAACTGGTACTTTTTTAATTTTCGTTAATATTGGACCTATGAGCATAAGATTAAACATGCATGGTCCTGAGTGAATGCAACATAAACTTCGGCTTAAAAATATGACCACGAAAGAAAGGGAGACGCTAACGAAGTAGCGGGTTAAATGCTAGTCTATAATATAAATATCAGATATTAAATTATTAATGTTTTTTTACATAAACTAAATACTTTTTCAATACCATATAAATCACTTTTACTTTTTCGTCACAGCGGTCACTATTTAAATCTTCTGATTTCCCATCACTGTGTGTGCTGTTTTATGTATACAATTGCTTTTTTGTTTATGTATGTGAAAAACATATGACACGTTTTAAGATGTTCTATAAGTGCACCAACGTGCTAGCAGTCCGGACCAGTACGTAACGAGTACAGCAACGCTCGCCTAACTCAGCCTTAAGCGTTTACAACTCTAAACAAAAAAATGGAGTAAAATGCTGCAAACGAATGTTCGACCGACAAATTTTCTTTGTAATACGAGTATGACTTGAGTTTTTCGTAGTTAAAAAATTTTACTTATGGGCATTTTATTGTTACAAAATATTAATGCAAAAAATTTATTTTGTCACTGTTTTGAATAAACTTATTGAGTTTTTCGTATAACATCTTGTTTAGCATTTTTTGTTCAAAATTTCGAAAACGAAAACATTTAGCTCCCAGTAGGTTGGCAACACTAATCTCAAATAAAATTCATTTCTTTCACACGGTCATTTTTTGATAAATAACTAAATCTTGAGTTATAATTTTGTCTTTTTAGCTTCATTAATTCGTTTCGTTTTCTATTTGTTGTTTGTTAGTTGGTTGTGTGCTGGATTCCATTATTGAGCAAAAATTATGTTTCGTTTAATCAAAAGTAACAAAACTGGTACCGGGGGCTATTTTGTATTACAAAAAAAGTAAAGGCTAAAAAAATTCTATAATTCTAACTTTTTGGGTTAGTGTGTCAGCATAACATAGAATAAAAATTTTTGTTAAATCATGAAATAATTTTTACTTAATTGTATCCGGCGATTCATCGTGAGGCTTATTTATAATGTAAAATAAAACACAAAAATTTAAAAGTGAACTTAAAATTTTTATTATTAGTAAAAAGAACAATTTATGGCTTTTAGTGTTTGAAAATGATGTCATGTAAATGTTGGACATGACTACGTCTGAGGTGGTCCATTCGGAATGTCCAATTTTGGGCGAGTCGTTCGAGCGTAGCGACTCGCATATTGCGAATAACACAAGTAATGTTGTCCTCTAAAGCGTCAATCGTAGCTGGCTTATTCCTGAAAATCTTAGACCAAAGGTGTGATATCACACGATATAGATGGCCAATTTACCGTAGCTAAACGTGAATTTAAGTGCTCACCAAAACGATTTCTCAACTAGGTCAGTGTTTAACGCGCTGTTTGGCTCGTAGCGTCGTCTTGCTGAAACCAGAGCTTACCGAGACCATGCGATTGCATATCAGGAAGCACATACGCCGCTAACATGGTGCGATAACGGTATTCGTGTTTTATTGATATTCGCATAGTGTATGTGAGCCGTTCCACGTTGATAAATTAACGATAATGGGTGATTAATATTGACGAAACATTTTGTTGAAGTTACGTTGTCTTTTATTGAAATTTTTATTTACACCCGCCTAAAGGAAACATAGAAAGTAATATTTTTCTAAACATTTTTAAAAAGAGTTTGTAGTAAATTTCATAAAGTTTGCAATGTTAGTTTTGTTTTTTGCTAATCAACAGTAGGAATTTAAGGCGATTTTTTATACCAATTTAAACATTTTATCTGGATAATTTTAGTTTAAAACTTAAAGATATGATTTTCGTTTTCATTACAGTAATATGCCCTAATAGTCTAAAACGCGACGCCAAAAATTAAATTAAAAATGTTTTATAATTTTGTTGTTGCTTCCTACAGAAATTCATATTTTTAAATTTCAAACCCTGCATATCTTGTGGCGTTAAAAAGTTTAAAACGCAATAAGAATTATTGCGGAAAGTAACAACATTTTTTATTTTTTCAAATTAATTCTATGAGTTAAATTTCAGTTATGTATTTTATAACTGGAATTTAACTCATAGAATAAATTCGAAAAAATAAAAAATGTTGAATATAATAAAAGTTGCTTATGAAAAGAAATAATTCCCAATATCTATTTGGGAAAGTAACAACAAAATTATGAAATATATTTGACTTTGTTATTGCTTTCAATGTAATTTTTGGCGTTGCGTTGCGTTTTACACATTAGGGCCATAATGTTATGATTGTGGTATTTTTTTATATACATATATTGTTTTTTTTTCAATCGCATTTTTTGGGAGTTGACAATTTTTGCCTTGATAATTTTTTTTAAATTTTAAACACTTTTTGCGTTTATTTTTAGTTTTAACAGATTTTGTTATTTTAATTTATGAGTTTCTTGCTTGGGATTGCAGGCATGTCTTCAAATTTTGAAGGCTAATGGTGTTGAAACAGTTATCTATCGTTTGTGGCTTCTACTCAGTCCGCTTAAAACAAATTTTTTTAAGTCATGACTGTTCCCCAAAAGCACAAAAGGAGGGCTGTAACGGTCTTTTTGCCGTTACGATACCGATACTCAAAAAGAAATATCGGCAATACCGATACCGATACGAATATTAAATTTGAATTCAAGTTAAAATTGACAGAACTCAAGTAGAATAATTTTTTTAATATACAAAATTATAGTGTAAGAGGTCGTTAATATTAAAATTGAAATCAATTTTATTTAAAAAACAATGAATTTGATTTTAGGGTAATATTCATGGCCCAATTAGTAGGTGTGCTCGAAACGCCCGCTGATTTTTTTGTAGAGTTGTATTTTTTATCGCGTAATTGTTTTTGTAGCAATTGCTTTTGACATCTTGGCCATTTATTACACAAACAAATGCATTGGGTTTTGACATATTTAACATAATTTACACAAACAAAATGCGTGTTGTTTTTTCTATTGTTGCATTGTTGTAGTTTCGCGCAGACCTACTAATTGGGCCAGGGTAATATTTACAAAAAATAAATAATGTTTTTATAGATAAGAACACTGTAATAGATTATAAATATTTAATATTGAAATTAATAAGATGTTTGTTAAAAGTACAAGATATTTCCAACTTTTGCGGAGATCGCAAATCCCTTCGACCCAGATTTGCAGTGAAAAATAGTTTCTCAGATGCGACAGAACTCATTTTAAAACATAAGTATTTCTGCACCAAGCGGATCTGCGTCTCTAGTACTATTTGGAAATCTAAGGTATATTTCGACTTCTTCTTTAGGAGGACAACAGCTGAGGATGGACAGAGGCGCATCCTTCTTGGATTTTCTTATAATTTGTTCACAAACGCTCCAAATGCCATTTTAAGACTTATCAGAACTTTTACTAAGTGTAGGGATGACCGTTTCTTCCACAATCTTAGAGTGCACAGTCATAGTAGCGCAGTAAGTTATTTTTTCGATACGATTGAAGTCGATTGTCTTTAAAATATTCGAAGAATTTGAGATAAGCAATAGATTTCCAATCTTTTATTCAGAACTTTTGCTTAGTGAGTCGACAATTTTTATTATATATTTTTATAATGTTCGAAGGCTGTTAACTAGCGAAATAACGCCAGACAATGTATCAGTGGACTTGCTTATGGATTTTGTGGACTCGTTGAAGTAACCCAACATTTTCTGCCAAATTATATTTATTCTTACACATATCATTAATAATAAACATAAAGATCTAAAAACGTACAAAATTTCAACGTTTTTGTACTAAAAATACATAAAAGATTTAGCAGTAAGAGAACATTACGCTGCTATGGTGCAAAGCAAAACGGCTAAAGCGGGAGGTCCACACTACGTGATTAAAAAGGTCAAGAAAATATCAAACGCATAGAACGCGTGGTGTGTACCTCTAGCTAAAGAATAAAAAGAAAAAACTTATTATTCGGTTTTGATTTTGTGTGCTTCTTTTAAATGTGTTATTGCTGCTCTTAGTTGTTATGCAAAAAATAAGCATAAAATATCAGCGTAAAATATCTCCGATATCGGCAAACCTGAAGTACCGCCGATATATCGGTATCGGAATTCGTTACATCCCTACAAACAAGCCATATAAAAGGCGAGTGTTATAAAGTCTTTATAAGAGCTCTAATTTATTTGAACTTTAACTAAAAACATGTTTTACAAACTAATGGCGATTTCTTTTCTGAGAAAAATGTTGCATAAATGGTACATGCTCTACACAAAAGAGATAGAGCATGTACCATTTATGCAACATATTTCTCAGAAAAGAAATCGCCATAAAAATATGAATATTTAAAAATTGTATTCGTTTAAAAAAATATCACACTTGCAAAAGTTAAATCTTTTATGATTTTGACCGAACAGTGTAACGGCAATGATATAAAATAAAAAACTATGCCCTATATAAATTAAAAAAATCTACTTTTGAAGTTAATAATAGTTAAAAAAAAACTGTAACAAAATTATAATAAATATAAATATCTTTTATATTTAAAGTTGAATAAACTTTTTAATTTTGACATTTTCTCACGTTTTTGTTTTGTTTTGCCGGTAACTAATTTTTATTTTATTATAAATATATTTTTTTTTAACAGAAATTTATTAATATTCAGTTTGGTCATCACTGGGAAAAAACCAAATAAACCAACAACAAGTGACTTATTGAATGAGTTAGTGGCCATTAACAGAAAAACACAGTCGAAAATAAAAAAGAAGCGAAAATTATTTTAAATAAATGAAAACACCAACTACAATAAGAAATTTTTATTTAATTTTTTTTTTGTAAAAAAAAAGAAATTAATAAATAAAATTATTGGACACGAACATTCATCAGAATTAATTAACATAATTTTAACAAGACTTTTGAAGCAACTGCAACTTTTACGGGGGAGAAACAGAATTGTAAAACTCAAAAAGTCATGAAAACAATATAAAACTAGAAAAAAAGAAAGGTTTTACAAGACAAAGAATTACAAAAATAAGTTCAAGAAAATATTCTAAAAAACAAAAACCAAGAAATTATAATGATAACTATTTAATTTACCCTCATTTGAAAGAATTTAGATTCAGCTTTTATGATCTTTTAAGAATTAGCTGTTAGAACAAATGTAACAAAAGAAAATTTTTTTAATTATGACAAAGATCTTTTAGAATATTTACAAATTGTCGAAAAACTGACATGTCTTGGAGTTGAAGAACGTGTTATTAATTTTATATTTCAATAAAATTAATAGGGTCACCCAAATATTTACATACACTTTGTTATTTATGCTTTTTTTTCGTTCATCTACGCCAGAGGTGGAAAGTCTTTGATCTTAAACCCTATAAAGTGTACGTATTCTGGATGTTTATACACAGAAAAAATCTCCAAAATTGTTCACCAATTAAAGCAACAATTAAAAATTAAATCACTTTACATTAAAAATTTAATCAAGTGAATTAAATGTTTAATCCAGTGAATTGAACGTATAATGAAGTGAATCAAACGTTTAATTGATACTATTAATTTGTTGACTGGTGTAAATTTAAGCAATTTTTTAATTAATTTTATAATTTTTTTAATTGAAATAATTTTTTAATTTTTTCTGTGTGACTATTCGAGGGGATTAAACGATGTTTGTCTGTCCATTGTTCGGTTTGTCTGCTTGTGTGCTGGTTGAAATAAATTTTCCGAAGACCGTAGATATGATGGGGAATGCGTTTGCTTGTTTCCTATAATCTCCTAAAGTAAAGTGGGCGTGGAAAAATAAATCAGCAAAAGAAATTACACCAACAAATAGTCCCAAAACCCAGCAGACCTTGACAGCACCTAAAACAGCACGCGAAAATCAATACGCCAATATAGCAATTTCAATACCACCATGTAGATGGCGGCACATAAAAAAATCACATTGTACGATCAGCTTTCCCCAGGAACTTGGATATTTTAACTTTTGGTGTTACCTCCTCGGGGGAAATCCGGTACAGTCAATACCTGGAAAAAATCCAAAATGTACATCTCAGGAGATCTTCACGATCTCTAGTGATCACAGAGATCCCATCTGGTACCACTGGAGTAAGTAGACCCCGTTGGTACGGCACCGGACGGACTATTGGTTAAGGCCTTCGTTAAAATGCTTTTGTAGGATAGGCTTTCTGTCTTTTATCAAGATGGTCTGCTGCAATTTCGCTTCTTCGTTGAGAAGATACTTTCTTGGATCACGTCATGGTTGTGGTTTACTACCCAATGTCGCGACAAGCGATAGCCTGAAAATCGCACTAACGCCGGATTTTTACCACTTGTAGAAGTTTTCGTCCCGAGGGAGAATCATCCCTATATGCTGTTGCTTCTCAAAAGATGGTCCTAGTCAGGGTTACCTCTACTAGTTCTTGAAAAGACGCACAAAAGGTCGTTTCACAAAAATAAAGCCGCACAAAAAAGTTGTTTGAGAAAATAACAGTCGCAAATCCTTTTTTAACATTATTCATTAATAAAAAGCATAACAAAGCAAAACAAAAATTTAAACAAAACAGTCAGTTGCATTTTTTCGTTTTCAGAAGCCTCTTTTATATTAAGGGTTTTCATGATAACGCTTAAAAATCTTGCAATCTGTGCAAACTATGTTTTTTGTACCCTCGCAAATGAAGTGTCAAAATGTGTATGAGAATTCATAAACACAAACTTCGTAAATTTGACCAACAATTGCGGTGTTCAATTGCGCACTTATACAAAAAGGCTTTTTCTTGCAAAAAAAATTCAACAATAAAAACAACAAATGCTTCGAATAATCTGACCAAATTAGTCTTTGGGCTTTCTTTAGATATTTATAAGCACAAATTTCACTTTTTAGACACAATTTTAACATTTTTTTATATATGTATATTTTTTTTTCTTTTTTAATTTTATGTTGCATTGTCCACGCAGAGAAAAAAACATGTTTAAATATGGTCACCTCCAAGAAAACTATTTTTAGACAAAATGTTAAACATATTGTGCTGTCACCGACAACAATATTATTGTTTAATTAGTCCTCCATCAAGAAGCCACAACCATATTATGGTTGCCTCTAAACATGTTATGGTTAAAAATGACAATAATTTGTTTTTAAATTAACAATAGTATTTTCCTCTTCTCCAAGAGCAACATGCTTTGGTTGAAAACAAACCATGCTATTATAAGTGTTAAGCATATTTTAGTTATTATTGTTCAAAACATGTTCGGAGGCAAACATAATATGGTTGTGCCTTCTTGATGGAGGACACATTTAACCATAATATGGTTGTCGGTGATAATAATATGGTTAAATTAACCAGAATATGTTTACAATTTTCTTTGGAGGTGACCATATTTAAACATAGTTTTCTCTGAGTGTCGTTTCTTAAAAATTTAAAATATACACAAAAGTTAAAAAGGCGCTTCATGAAACGAGCCTCGCAAGTTTGCCCATTTGCACAAATAGCAATTTTAAACGATTTCAAGAAAATCCTTATTATTAAAGTGTTTTTTTTTTTTTTTTTTTTTTTTTTTTTTTGTGGTTGCATGGAGCTGAAGAAGATTGTTTTGGTTCACTAAAAGCTGTTTACAAATACTGCAAAAAGGCGGCATTGACTCCATGTCTTGCCTAAAGCATTCATACTTAAGTTCCCAGTCTCTGGAATAGTATCGTTAAATATTACGTTTCTTGGAAGGACCTGCAGCGATTTTTCTTGTGAGAAACTTTGCAAAAAAAGGGTAAAAAATCGCAACAAAATTAAAAAAGTTGCAAAAGTCGGTGATAAAAAAAGTCTCACAAAAAGTCGCAGATCGCTAATAAGGGTCAAATTGCGACTTTATTTGGGCAACCGGTAACCCTGGTGCTAGCATTTTTCCAAGAAAAAAAAGCGGAGGTAACATACCTCCAACTCCTATACAACGGGCGATTGTTTAATCTTGCCGAACTATGTACTCGAAATTGCCACTAGGGTGTGTTGGTTGCGCTTGCACTTGGGGGCTGTTGGTAAACGCATTGTTTGTCACCTAGTGGTTAAGATCCTCCATGAAAAGGCCCTGTGGCATTTATTCAGCTAATTACAGAGCAGTTGCAGTTAAAGTTTCCAAACTTGAAACAAATAGTTTGGTTATCAATACGAAACATCCGTCTGAAAGCGAGCTGAACTGGAAATGTGAGCGTGGAACCTTCCATACAAAGGCAATATAAAAATGTATAAATATACAGTGAGCCACATCCAAAATTGAACACTTTAATCATTATCATAAACTTTTTGTTAATAATAACTGTTGGGAGAAGAGCCCAAGCCCCGGGTATCCAGTTGTAGATTATGAACGAAAAGCACAAGATTGTTTAGAAAAAATTGCAATCATTTATTTCCTATACTTTACGTTAAAATTCCTGTAATTTACATATGGAATTAACTTAAATTTATGCACTAAAACAATATTTAAACAAATTTACTAACTTTTTCGTATGGAAACCAAGAGCTAAACTTCTTTATGGTAATACAAAAAACAATATATCGCATATTTCTTCCAAAATGGCTTTTTATACGACTAAAATGAACTTCTTTAAATACCGCGTGGAAATATATATAAAAAATACAAATACATATTTGCGAATGAGATTTAAGCGATAAGTAATAACTAAAATACAATAACGATTACCGATAATTAGTAATACAATGTAGCGATTAGACTGTGGCGCTAACACCCCCCCACAGTAAGGCGAGATGTATTGAAGACTTACTCCTCTCTTCCAGTCACGTCTAGGATCGCCAATTTAACAGCTGGTCTTTCCAGTATACCGCACTTCGTCATGACTTTCGCTTTTCGCACTTGACCATCCTCTGACATGGTGACTTCAATTACTCTTCCTTTTGGCCAAACATTCCTGGGATTCACTGGGTCAACTACCACCACCAAATCTCCAACCGCTAAAGGTCTAGACTTTTCGCACCACTTAGTTCTACAAGTCAATGTAGGCAGATACTCAGATACCCATCTCTTCCAAAATTGTTGGGCATACTGCTGTGAACATAACCAACTTTCTCTCAACAAAACACCGTGATCATCATAGGAAGTAAGAGGCTTTAAGCCATTTGAATTGCCTAACAGGAAATGGTTAGGTGTGATGGCTTCATCATTTTCACTTTCCACTGGAACATATGTAAGAGGACGTGAGTTGATGATATTTTCAACCTCGGCCATAATGCTCTGCAATGTCTCATCGTTTGGAAATCTTTCTATTTTAATTTTATAAAAAACGTTTTTTACTGAACGAACTAGTCGTTCCCACGCTCCTCCCATATGGGGTGCCGAAGGCGGGTTAAAGTTCCACCTCGTGTTACTATTCGTAAAGCTTCGAACTAATTCGTCCTTATCGACTTCACTGAGTGCTTCACGCAACTCCCTGTCAGCGCCCACAAAATTTGTACCATTGTCGCTATAAAACTCTCTAGGCTGCCCTCGGCGCGATATGAATTTTCGAATAGCCATAATACACGAGCTAGTGTTAAGCGAGTGGACAATTTCGACATGAACAGCCCTTATTGTCAAACAAGTAAACAGCGCTCCATATCTCTTTTCTTTGTGACGATTTACGGTGACCAACATAGGGCCAAAGTAATCTATACCTGTGAATGTAAAGGGTGCGTGGTATGCACCAAGGCGGGCTTGAGGCAGCTTGGCCATTTGAGGACACACTGGCGATGCATTTTTAATTTTACAGGTTTGACACTGTTTTATAACCGATTTGCATACGACTCTTAACCTTGGAATATAGTAGCGTTGTCGTATTTCATTTACGACGGTTTCATGGCAACTATGACTATACATGTTGTGATAGTGCCATATTACGAGGGTTGTTAGGCGGCTGTATTTGGGCAAAATAGCTGGATGCTTTAGTTCATCGGGAACATTGGCAAAATCAATCCGTCCACCTACCCGTAGAACACCTTCTTTGTCTAAATACGGAGACAGTTTGTACATAAAATTCGATTTTGATAATTTCTTTTTTTGCATTACACTTTCAATTTCGCTATAAAATGCTAGTTTCTGTGTGTCTTTTATCAAAATTATTTCAGCCTTACGCAATTCTTCTTGAGATAGCTCCGTGCTACCCAGTATTTGACCCCTGGTTCTTAGCTGATAGATAAATCGAATGACAAATGCTACAGCTCTTAACGCTCTACGCCAACGAGAAAATCGTTCAATATTTATAAATGGTTCCACATTTTGTATAGTTAAATTACATTCCTTCAGCTCAATATCAGTTGTAGTTAAATCTTCAATAGTATTTGGCCATTTGTGTTTTGGCAGTTTCAAAAAATCTGGGCCATTAAACCAACGACTTGTGAATGATAAATTGGGAGCTCGTGAACATTTTGTTGCTTCGTCAGCCACATTTGTTTTAGTTGATATCCAAAACCACTCATTCATCTCCGTGGTATCCAAAATTTCACTAACTCTGACAGCAACAAACTGGTGGTACTTCCGATGATCTGATCGTATCCAACTCAAAACTGTGCGCGAGTCTGACCAGAAGACTTTTCTACTAATATTAATGGTGTGACTTTGGACGATAAAATTTGCAAAACGAGCGCCAATAACGGCCGCCATCAATTCTAGCCGAGGGATGGAAACTACTTTCAGCGGAGCTACCCTAGTTTTCGATCCTATTAGAGAAACGACAACGTTGTCACCATCTGTAACCCTAAAGTACGCTACAGCGGCGTAACCACTTTCACTTGCATCTACAAATATGTGCAGTTGCACATCTTGACCATTGTAGCTTTTCTGCGTTTGTAGGTAACATCGGGGTATGTTTACATCATTTAAAGATGGCAAAAGGGTCAGCCAGTTTTTCCACTTTGCCGATTGTTCTACTAAAATTGGCTCATCCCACTCAACACCACTCCTCCAAATCTCTTGCAAATTAATTTTCAAATGCATAAGAAAATTTCCCACAAGTCCTAGAGGATCATAAATGCTCATCAATATTTTCAAGACTTCACGTTTGGTCGGTTCTTTATTTCCGAGAAAAAGTTCGCTGTTTAAAATATTTGGTGAAAGCTTAAACGTAATGACATCATCGGCAGGAATCCAAAACACACCAAGAATTTTTTCTGTTCCTGTGGCTCCCATATTAATACAGATATTACTTGACGATACATCAGAATTTAGAGCTTTCGAAACCGTCTGATTATTTGAGAACCAATTACGTATGTTAAAGCCACCTTGACTATGAACAAACCGCACCTCTCGTGCTAATTTGAAAGCTTCTTCGGGAGTATCTGTTGAGGCAAGAAAATCGTCCACATAGTGGTTATTTTTTATACCATCCGCTGCTGAAGGATATTCGGTTTCAAATTTTGAGGCATTTAAATTCTTCACGTATTGCGAAATACACGGTGCACATGAGGCACCAAATATCATAACTTTCATCACATACACCTCCGGTTCTTTCGATTCGTCGCAGCCGCGCCATAAAAAGCGTTGTGCATGGCAATCTTCATCTCGTATATGAATTTGGTGGAACATTTGTTCTATATCACCGCACACTGCGACATGTTTTTGCCGAAATCGGAAAAGGATGGATGGAAGAGAAGAGAGCAAATCAGGCCCTTTGAGTAACATAGAATTTAGTGAGACCCCACTAACCTTCGCGGCTGCATCCCACACTATTCTGGTTTTGTTGGGTTTATTTTTGTTGAATACTGCAAATATTGGTAAATACCATACGTTTTGTTTATTCACATGACTGGCATCTACTTTGCTAATATATTTTTTCTCTAAATATTCGTTAATTGTTTTTTCAAAAATATCAAACAAATCTTTATTTTTTCTTAAAGTTTTCTCGAGACAAAGTAATCTTTTCTTTGCCATATCGTAACTTTGTGGCAGTGTAATATTGTCGTATCGCCACAATAATGCTACCTCGTAGTGACCATCACTTCTCTGCCTAGTATATTTCTCCAATATGTCCATTGCCCTTTGATCATCTATACCAAGCACCTGAGTAGCGTTACCTATACCAGTCATTTCTATAGAGTAAAACTGTTTAAGTAAACTGCTAAGCTTTTTATCATCTTCACGTTCGCATTCACAAGAATGAAAATTATATTGGTTTGGAAAATTTTGACCGACATATGAGTTGCCGCACAAAAGCCAACCCAAACGTGTGCATATAGCAACAGGCTCATTTTTATTTCCCTCCCTTACTCTTGTGGGTACACATAATTTTAAATTATTTAGGCCTATAAGTAGATCTGGGACCGCATTTTTTAAATTTTCTATAGGCAAACCCCTAAGGTGAGGAAATCTTTCACTCAACATATCGTAGTTCAAACTCTGACTAGGCAGTGATAGCTGTTTTACCGTACGAGCACGGATAGAAAATTTTGTTTTATTTCTTCCAGAAATTTGCATTGAAACCACTTGTGAGTCTTCTTCATTTCGAGCCATATTTCCCGTCCATTTTAGACATAAAGGTTGTGGGTCACCCGTTAAATTTAATTTATTTATAATTTGTTCATTAACCAAACTTATTGATGAACCCTCGTCTATGAAAGCAAAGGTTTTAACGGTTTGGTTATTTTTTCCATAAATAATAATTGGTACAATTTTAAACAAAACTTCACTGCATACATTACCACTGTGCGCTGAGTGTAAATTGGTTGTATTATTTGCATTTTCATCTACTTTGTTTTTATTCTCATCTGTTTTGTTTTCATTTTCCTCTGTTTTGTTTGTTGCCTTTTCATCATCGGTTGACCTGTGCAGTAAAGTGTTGTGTTTTATATTGCAACCTTCTTTTGCACACACAATTCTACTATTACACATTCCATTATGACGTTTTAAGCACTGTTTACACAAATTATATTTTCTTATCAGATTCCACTTTTCATTTCTATCAGCAGCCAAAAACTTTTCACACTTTCCAACACTGCTGCAGCTGTCAGAACATATAACGCAGTCTCTTTTGCCTTTTAGTTCGTGCGCATTAACAAATGCATTTCTTGTTCTTCGATAATTCTGCTCTGCTGTTGATGGTGTGTGACTGTTACTGTCTATATTTATGCTGCTTGCTGAGACGCCGACTTCGAAAATCCAATTGGAGAAATCTGTCAAACTTATTTTTTGGTTGCTTTTTAAAAGTTTTATTTTTTGTTCGCCCCAGTTAAGCTGAAAATAAGAAGGCATTTTCATTACCAATTCATGTAATAAAGAGGAATTTTTTAGCTCGTCCAGTAACCCACAGGCTCTTATTGTTGTCTCAAGACCTTTTACTTCAACGGCAAATGAGGTAATTGTATTCAATTTATTTATATTGAGGGCTGGCATTGATTTTATTTTGTTTTTTAGGGAGTTCAATATTTTTTCTGGTTGGCCGTAAAGTAACTTTAGAGTTGCAATGGCACATGATACGCCGTAGGGATGGATTAATATATGTTGTACTGACCGTAATGCTTCTCCACGTAGTGACTTTTGGAGTCGCAAAAGGTTTTCTGCGTCGGTTAAACCACAAACTGATGTAGACCAATCGTATGTGGAACTAAATAAAGGCCACTCTTCAGGCGTCCCGCTAAATATTGGCAATTCTTTAGGTACTGATTGTCGAGCATTTATTTGTTGCTGGGTAAGCCTTCGATCGTTGTTGCTGCTTGGCTGGAAATCAAACGATGGGTGCATGGAAAATGTTGGATCTGCATTAACAACATTAGTTGGAGGTGCTCTTTGGGTTGCAGACGATGGATGCATGGAATCAGGTGGAGCTGCTGCTTGTGTTGTGGATGCCGCCTGTAAAGAAAACGTCGGATCCATATTTGCAAAATTATGCCGGGTTGCTTGCTGTGCAGTAGACATTGGACAGACGGAAAACGTTGGATCGGTGTTACCAAAGAGAGGTGGAGGCTCTGTAATTGAGTGGTTTTCGACAATTGTATTGTTTTTTGAAATATTATGTACATTGGCAGTAGTAGAATGTAGATAATTACTCGTTGTGTTATTAATAAAAGATGACAAATCTTTGTTGAAAGTTGTGGTTGTAAATAAAGGCTGATTTGCTGGTGTGTAAACGAGATTTGTACTTACGTTTGGGTATGTGATTATTGGATTAGATGAGTTTGGTAAGTTGGTAGATACAGTTGGGTGAGGAATTGTAGGACAGGGTCCCTTATTAGCTGCAGATTCATTCATCGTACTTACGTTTATTGTTTGCTGTATGGAAGGAGGCTGTTGGACTGGGTAAGGTTGACTGTTCAACCACTCGTGCACGGAGGTGTTAATTGTTCTCGAGTCATCACAGTCATCCTCTGCCCTCTCGAGAATTTGATATTTCTTTCTGATGTACTCTCTTTCAAGTTGTGTTTCTTCTTGCAGGCGTTGGAGTTCTAAAGTATGCCTGCGGGAATGTGATGACACTGATGAACCGCTACGAATTGAGGCAGCTGAACCGACTGTTCTTTGCGTTTGCTTAGAACAATTTTTACAAAGCCATGTGGTATTTTGTTGGTTATTATCGATGTTTGCACAAACCAAATGAAATACAAAACTGCATTTGAGGCACTTGATGGCATTAACGTTGTCGGATGGTTCGTTACATATACGACAATTTGATGAAGAATTTGATGTTGATTCACTTACTTGGTGGTGGTTCGGTGGTTGACCCTGTAGGGAAGAAGAAGTAGGATCCATTTTATTAGGACTTACGGTGATTTCGGCCAAATGGTGTTCTCCTTTCTGATCCAATTAGAGTATTTACGTCAGAAAAAGAATGTTAAAGCTGTTGGGAGAAGAGCCCAAGCCCCGGGTATCCAGTTGTAGATTATGAACGAAAAGCACAAGATTGTTTAGAAAAAATTGCAATCATTTATTTCCTATACTTTACGTTAAAATTCCTGTAATTTACATATGGAATTAACTTAAATTTATGCACTAAAACAATATTTAAACAAATTTACTAACTTTTTCGTATGGAAACCAAGAGCTAAACTTCTTTATGGTAATACAAAAAACAATATATCGCATATTTCTTCCAAAATGGCTTTTTATACGACTAAAATGAACTTCTTTAAATACCGCGTGGAAATATATATAAAAAATACAAATACATATTTGCGAATGAGATTTAAGCGATAAGTAATAACTAAAATACAATAACGATTACCGATAATTAGTAATACAATGTAGCGATTAGACTGTGGCGCTAACAATAACACTGTGCTAGTTGGCAAGCGGGCACCTGGCGCTTTAATCTAATTCGGGTACGCTGAATCCAATGGTGCTTACCGATTTTTAAGGTTAGCTTTTGTTTTCGAGATATACCGCTATTTCGAAAATGGAGTACGTTGCGCAACATATATTAGCGTAACACAAAACCAGTTAAGATTCTTGAATAAACTTTGCAACTTCGTTTTTTTATACGTCTAGAAAAATTAAAAGAGTAGCTTCATTTTCCAATTTTTTATTATTTTTAAAGAAACAAAAATTTCGAAATTTTGATAAAAAAAAAATTATGTTTCTAAGACTACAGCGGAGATTAGAAAAAAGTTTAGCCTTTCTTAAAGGTAATTTTATTGCGGAATTTCGTATATATTTTTAGTATATTCAATAAACTAAATCATTTTTGAGTTACGCGTTGTGCCACCTCCTCCATTTTCGAAATAACGTTCAATTTTGAGTGTGGCTCACTGTATATCTTATGAAGTGGGGTACCCCAGTAGGCTAAATGGTAGTGAGCTAGTCTATCAGTACCGGGGTTGCGGGTTCGATTCCCCCCCGAGACTCTGGTCTTCTGCAGACAGGCGAAGAGCTTCGCGGAATTAGCGTAGGAATAAAAATAAAAAATAGTAGAAGTTTTAAATTTGGAACAAATTTCACCGTTATCGTTTTCGGCCATAGAATTACTTGCGAAAATGGTTGTTATAGTCCGAATCACTCTGGGTAGAAGTCAACTTCAGAGAGGAATTTAGCGCTGCTTGCAGTTGCTTGAATCAGTGGGCCGGCTCTTTGATGTATCTAACGCATTTTCCACATTATTATTCTGTCTTCTGTTAATTGCAGCAAGTGTTTTGCTTCAACTGGGTGTGACAATATGTCTTACGAGCGAATTAAAGGGCAAACACTATGTTTGTACTAAACAATTTTTGCGAACAAAATCTTTTGATTAAGAAAGAAATTGAAATTAAATTATTTGCTGTGGACTAGTTTGCATTAGATACTCTAAAAAAATTTTCCCTACAAATGAAATCGAAACCAGATTGTGAATAATACATTTTTGCTTCCATGTCATACCAGCATAATAGAATTTTACTTTTCTCCAACATTTCCTTCATCTTTTTTTATTATTTCCGTTTAAGAATTTCTAACTTCATGAACATTTTCATTAAATGTTTATGCTTTAAAGACATTTCATTATGTCGGTTAAGGAAAAAAAAAAAAAAAAAAAAAAAAAAAAAAAAAAAAAAAAAAACTAAAGTAGGTGAAAGGGGGAAGCGCTTAAAGCAAAAACCTGACGATGGTTTATTTTTCACTCGTTGAGTTGTTTTTTTTTGTGCAACTGCTGGCTGCATGCGTGATAAAGTGGCAAACTTGAATCATTATAAAATAAATAAATAAATACTTATACATTATAGTCAACATACAACAACAACAAAATACTAACTAATACCCGTAAGAACTTTAAGTACGAGTACTTACAAACATTCACTTTGCTAACTTGCAACAAAACTACGCGTTGCATTATGTCCGTTTAGAAAAGAATGTCTGCATAAAAGAGGAATGTTTTTTTCTTGGGATTTCATGCTATTTGTTTTAAAACCTTCTTCTTAGATGGGGTTTTTCTCCTCCCGCCCCCCCTCTCTTTTTCTCTTCAATATTATTGTTTATGTTGCATGCAACTTGCTAAATTCTATGCTTAATTCTTCTTCCTTGTCTTATTGAAAGTGACAATGGGAAAAATGAATTTTTTCTTCTTTGTTCTTTGGTTTTCCATTGCCAGTAATAAAGAAGAGTAAAAAAAGAACATGCTGATGGATAACGGACGTGGCAAAAGTAAAATTTTTTGTGCAACAATGATGATATGAAATGATGTATTAACACACATTAGTAAAAGCATAAAAGGAAAAACAAAGAAAAACCTCTCATTACTCATACATTTATTTAGACACAAGTATGCACATACATACTTACTTTTGTATACACTTGTATGCATTTATGTAATGCCATACAATGTAATGTTATGTAGACTATGAGGTAAATAGGTCAATAACTGAAACTACGGTTCTACTGCTGCTGCTGCTACTGCATGATGACAATAAAGTGTTTAAAGAAAATTTTAGAAAAAAAAAACAAAAGATTTATAAATTGTTTTTATATCTTTTTAATTCATTTGCTGTTGAGCAAAAAGACACATTAAAGTGCATTAATTTAAAATGCATTAAAACGGAAATTCCGTAAATGAGTTGTGTCATTTGTACAAAGTGTTGACAACATGCTTCCTCATTTGTTAATAAATAATTCTATTGGTGCAGTTGTTGCAATGAGAGGCTTTAAATAACTTAAAGTTTAAAATTTCTAATTAGTATTGTGGTTATTTTATGGAACTATGGAACTACTCATATAAGAAAAAAGTCTTACTTTTCTTAAATGAAAAAAAATTTCATCTTTTCTGAAAAAATCAATAATTGTAGACAGACTTTAATCACTTATAGCTTATTTTGTTAGAAACTTTGTTTTTTATGTTTGAAATTATGTTTCTAAAACGACGGCGGATATTAGAATGAGGTTTTACTTTTCTTAAAGGAAATTTTATTGCGGAATTTCGTTTTTTCAATAAGCTAAAGCGTTTTTGAGTTACGCGAACATGTGTTGTGCAACCTCCTCCATTTTCTAAATAACGGTATATCTCGAAAACCAGAGCCAATCTTAAAAAACCGCGGGCACCACTGGATTCAGCGTACCCGAATTATGTGAAAACGCTATGTGCCCGGCTTGTCTGTTTTTTCAACTAGCATAGTGTTATCTATTTTAATTAATTTTGCTTGTTCATCCTTACTCCCGTTTTTATACTTTTTGTAAAGAAAGTGCTTTTCGTTTTCCGTATATCTCGATAGCTTTAGGTCTCTTTGGGGCTGTTCGCATTAGGAAGCACATGCTTCTGGGTGTTGTAGTTTTATTTGCAGCCATAACCTCAAGCTGGTCTTAATCTTATAACCCAGACTAATATAGTATGCAATAACAGTATGCAAGATTTCATTCAGAAAGTCTGAGTTTATTGCTGAGAGGGAAGAGAAAAGTAGCATGTTCTAATCCTCTCTCACCAATAAACTTAGACTTTCTGAAAGAAAACTTTCAAAGTGTGAATACACCCAGTTATTTTTACCATATAATTGTCATCGACAACCATATTATGGTTAAATTAGTCCTCCATCAAGAAGACAAAACCATATTATGGTTGCCTCCGAACATGTTTTGGTTAATAATAACTAAAATATGTTTAACATTTATAATAGCATGGTTGATTTTCAACCATAGAATGTTGCTCTTGGAAAAGGGGAAAATACTATTGTTAATTGAAAAACAAATTATTGTCATATTTAACCATAACATGTTTAGAGGCAATCATAATATGGTTCTGGCTTCTTGATGGAGGACTAATTTAACAATAATATGGTTGTCGGTGACAATAATATGGTTAAATTAAACATAATATGTTTACAATTTTCTTATAAAATAGTTTTGTTGGAGGTGACCATATTTAAACATATTTTTTCTCTGCGTGTAGACAGATCTCCAATCCTTTTCTGAAGCCACTTGAATTAGAAGCCCCCGGCACCTTAATTGACCCTGATCTAGTTATTGTGAAGGCCCCTTCGGGTATTACTTGGCTGTGGGTTAAACCAAAATTTCGGGGAAAAAGATCTAGTCCTAGAAACCTAGTTTTGCCCTTTTACCTAAAATGGCTAACTGATGTTTTTTAATCTTACAAAAAAAAAAAAAAAATTTCTTCAAAAATTTTTTTAATGAAAATTAAATTTGTTGAACTTTAGCCTAATTAAAATGTAAAATAAGGAAGAACATGTTATTCAAATAAACTAGATAATAATTCACAACAACAAAAAAAATACGATCCACCGAGGGAAAATACTATTTGGTTAAAAGATTGATGTTTGACTATTGACTGCGTCAATGTCATCAATGCCGGTGAGTATTAAACGGCAAAGATTTTCTGAAGAGATAGTGTGGTTACTATCGAAACAAAATCGACCTGTCCGTGAACGTAAGTTCAATCCCAGCTGCAGTCAAGAATGAAAAAGTATCAATAAATTTTAATTCATTTCATGTTGTAAAATTTCTTTCCTCATAAAAATAATTTAAAGAAACTTAAAATTTATCAACTTAAGCCTCATTTAAATTGAAAAATTTCTATTAAAAATTAAAATCTAATTTAAAAAAAAAATCAGTTGATTTGAATTATTTTTATCATTTCTTTGAAACAAATTTTGAACTAATTTTTTTCTTGTTTCTTTTACTTTCAGAATTTTCAATTCGTACAATCAACCAACGGTAAGTTTATATATTCTCTTTTTCAATACTTTTAATCAGCTTAAAGGAGTTTTATAAATTAGACAGTTTAAAAAAAGTTTTTTTTTTTCATTTTATTTCTGTGTCAAAATATTTTGTATCACTTGCAAGTCTGCACCTACAATTTGTCAAACTAAGTATTTTTTTCTTTTCCAAATTAAAATATACCAGTTGTTAATTGCCAGAAAATTAAGCTAAACAATCCTTACAAAAAGTATGATTAGTAGTTGCTAATTTGTTTTTTTTTTTTTTTTTGATAAAATTGTTAACTGTTAAAAACTGCCAACTGTTACAAGAAATAAAAAATACTGTTAAATTCCTTTTTCACCTCACAAAGTGTAGGCTGAATCAAAGCAAATGAATGCAAAAATAAAGTTTGCAACAAAACGAAAGAGAGAAAGATGGTGTGAAAAGCACCCACTTTAACCCACGAACTACAATTAGAAAAAAATCTCATTTATACTCTTTCTTTTCTTTAAGAAAAAAAAGTGACACCAGAAGGTGACTTGAATGACTCGACTTAAGTTGAGTTGAATTTACTTGACTTGACTATTTGAATGAATGAATTATTGCATTTAATGTCAAAATATTAACCTCCTCACCAGACATTTATTTAAGTTGCTTGTCATTTACCAAAAAAAAAAGACAAAAATGTAGAAAAAATTTAAGAAAATGTTAAAAAGAAAACGCTAGATGATTTTTTAAGAGTAGGAGGAGAATTGCATAGCAGTTTTTTTATAATTTATTTCATTTTACTTAAAGCTCAAGTGGCAAATCAAGTCAAGTGTAATTAAAGTCATTTAATGAAGTATGCTTAAGTACGTTTCTTTTTTGATGTTTTAAAATAATTGTTAGGGCAGTTGGTGCTGTGATTTATTAAGTAATCATTAGCAGATTTTTTTAAACGATAAACGTTTAGAAGTGAAAAGTGATAAGTCATATACAATTTTAAATTCAAAACTTTCATTAAACAAAATTGTCTAAAATAATTTAAAATTGTCCCGATGATCTATAACTTGATTAGAGCATAGAGCTAAAAACAGTGAATTGTTTGCTTAACTTCAATATTTATTTCGGGCTTCCAATCAATCAGTGAGGTAAGTGGTTCTCTAAGAAGCTTAAAAATATTCCCTCATATTCTGCATTTCGATTACGTTCCCGCCAAACGTTCAACCAAAAATCGAATGGAACGAAAAAGACAAGTAAATGTTCAATCTTGCTGTTTTGCTATGAAACGCATGAAATAGAAACAGAAAAAATTAGAAAATTTATACGCATTTTTTAAAAAAAAAAAATTATTTGCAAAAAACAGTGATAATTTAAAAAGAGTGATAAATAAAATAAATTTAAATTAAAAACATAAAATAAAAAGAAACTATTCCAGTTTGAAAAATCCTGTACTGCTTTAGGTAGAGATTAATTTGTAACACATATTTGTAAAAGAAAAACACAGTTTCTTGTGGTTAATCGAAGTGTTCGATTCAGGATCGGGATTCAATTTTGATTTTTATTTTAAATCAGGCATAAGTTCATAAAATTTAACTTTCATTAAATTATTTTAATAAAGGAACGAATTTTTCAACATGAAATGAATTAAAATTTATTGATAATTTTTTTTGACTAACCAGGGCTTGAACTCGGGTCGGATTTAAATGTTTTGAGAACAAACACATTCTCATCATCAGAATTTTTTGCAGTTTTACACTTCCTGCCGCCACTGCGATGACTGGAAGTCTATAGTCAAGCAACAATCTTTAAACCAATGGTATTTTTGGTGGATCGAAATTTGCTGTAATAAGCCTAGAGGGATGCGAACTGACACCAAAGAAGTCCCGTGATAGGTCTTTGACCGGTTCTAGTTCTAATGGGACCTGTCACCTTTACATGGGTTGTCATTGGAGTGGACAATTGACACCTTACAGCCTCACACCTATAATCAATGAAAGTGTTTAGTTTAAGTTACTACAATGGAGTATTAGTTTAATACAGTGTAGTATTATTTCAATAAAACAAATCCTAGAAATTTAAGAACCAAATTTTAGAAAGTCCAAAAAAAAAAAATGAAAAAAAAAATGTGTCACACCACCGGTTCTTCATGACCAATTACTGGTCATGAGGTCTTTCTTTTTTTACTTGTTCTATTTTCACAAATCCCAGGACCACTCTGTTGGAACAATTGACACAAATTTCCCGCAGGATAATTATCTATTTTTATTTTTATTTTAATTAAATATAAAAATAAAGTTATTGTCAATATGTTGTAGGAAGAAGCGAGTAATAAATTTGCGACAAATTATTAAAATGTCATACATTTTTCCATGCATTGGAATTTTTTGTTGGTGGCACTGGTGCATACAGTGTGTTAGAAACTTCTTCTCAGAATGCCTGTACTTCTTCTTTGGAATGCCAATTGTATCCACAAGCAAAGTCATCTTTCGTAGTCATTAAATTTGCCAATTTTTCATATTGCTCTAGTGTTTTTGACCTGCAAAAAATGGAATAACCTTTCAAAATTATTTAAAACAAAAAAAAATTCTAATTTACAAAATATTAATTACATTTAGTTGATTTTTTAAATATACACTTTTTGTAAACATCAAGAATAATGAAGAAGCTTCTTAACCTACAAGTCATACAATAATCAACTTTGCACAAACGTTACTACGATCGAAATGCAGAATACGTAAAATCGAAAAGAATTATTTTAAATAAAACGGAGTGGAAAGCAGAATACCAAAGTAACCAAACAGAATAAGGGGAATATATTAATTAACTTACTTAGGGCCATTATTACAACCTAATGATTAAGTTCCTGATAGTAAACGTGAACAATAATGAACGATAAAGTTTTTTTTTTCATTATTTATTTATTGAATCTTTATATATTAAATATGAACTAACAATAATAATAATCTGCCAATGCAAGACGAAAATTTTTCTCATCACGGTATCTGTTTAGCGCTCTTCTCATCGAAGTATCTGCAGTATCTCTTCTCCTTAATCTAGAGTGGCCGCTGTCATTTAAAATATTTCGAGCCAGTGGATTTGGGTGCGACTCAAGCTTTTTTAAATATTTTACTGCATACTTCGTAATAATAGTTTTTACTAATGGCACATAACATACCAGGGAGCGACTGTGATTATTCGAAGAAGTTAATTTTGGCGCCTTTGAATTTTTTCGATATTTGAGACCGAGGCAGTGCCCTATAGCTGAATACCGTAGCACCTGACTGGCTTTAATATAGAGTTGTAAAGAAGAAGTTTGCAATCGATGCTAAGAACAGAATTTCTTCCAATAAGCCAATAAATTTGAATTTCTTTTAGTTTCATTTGTGTTAGTTTTGCTTCTGTATGGCATTTCCATGTTAAACGCCGATCTAGATGAATACCGAGATATTTTACATGCGATTGTTGGGGCACTAATTGATTATTGATTTTAATAGGGGGGACATGACTACCGACGCAAGGTGAATGTTATATATACGCATTTTGGCTCATTGACCTTTATCTTCCATTGTTTTAACCACTTCCAGTTCAAATATATGATCCTGCAAGTAACGAGATGTTTCATTCATATAAAAGTGGGCCCATGATGCTTCCCTGAGGGTTTCTCCATTATTACAACTGTCCTATAAAATAAAAAAAATTATTTATTACTGTGGCAACATTGCAGAAGATACCCACTATATTTGTTTGTTTAAAAGACTTAGTGGCAACGACTTAATTTTGCTTATTTCTTTAATTGAAAGTAGAAGTAAATTTTTTTGTCCTTTATTTGTGTTTTTTATGGTAAATTGTTTTGTTTTTGTGTCAAAATGTGTCTTTGTAAAAAAACTGTCAAATGAAAATTATTGAATACTGTAATTTTAAATAAGACGGTCATTGAAGTTACCATATGTTCAGTAAAAAATATGGCAGCTTCAAATTATGAGGCCCTATGCTCCTTATAGGATCGATAGGAACATATATATAAATATAAATTATTAAAGTGCACTTGCTAAGTTAAAATGAGGATGAACCTCACTAATATAAGTTGTCTTTACAACCTGTTGCTGTTCTTGGGATGCTTAGTGAATGATTTCGTAGCACTTCGATCTTAAACATGCTTTCTCCAGTTCGTTATGCCAAGGATTGGCTTGTCTTTCTCCACTTTGTCCTTCCACCGAAGTCACGCTCTTCGCTTTCCGTGCTTTCCATGGTAGATGTTATCCAAAGCCTTTTAGCTGGAGTCTTTGCATTCATTTGCCCGATATGGACCAGTCAGCGCAATCGCTTTATTTTGATGCGCTTAACTAAGTTCATGTCGGGATATTAGAAGGCGATTTTGAAGGCCTCCTCAGCCAATTGACGCTGGAGTCCCACAAGGAAACTTCTTGGGTCCTCTATTGTACTAAATATATACTTTCGTCATGCCAATAAAGAAATACACCTAAACACCAACTTTTGCTGATTATACATCTTTTCCAAGCGTACACGAAAGCCGTCATTAAGCATCTTGTTAATTACAGAATCATGTATTTCAAATAGAAATTTGGTTAAAACAATGGAAGATAATAGTCAATGAGCTAAATGCATATATATAACATTCACTTTGCGTCGGGAATCATTCCTTTCTATAACAATCATTAATAAAATAATGCTCAACAACCGCATGTTAAATATCTCGGTATACATCTAGATCGACGTTTAACTGGCAATGCCTTAAGCTGAAGGTCCATGCCATGCATCCTATGCGTTGTTCCTTTTTATGCATATTTCAAAAAGTAGAATCAGTGTAATGGTATGTGGCAATTTACAAAGCAAAGCGCATAGAATTCATATAGGTATCAACGCATGAAAGTATATTTACTTTCTACTTTTGTATGCGTCGCATGTGTGGTGAAAAAATGTCAGCTGTTGTCTATGAACATGGATGACAAATCATATTTTATTTTCAATGTTATCGATAAATTTATTTGTGTGGTAGATTCCTTTTTACAATTTTTTGTGTTAAAAAGGATTTTAATAAAAGAAAAAGCTTTCGTAATAATCATAGTAATATTTTTCAAGAATAAATTACATTGAAATTAATTTTTAAAACAATTTTTTCATGAACAAAATTGCCATTCTTGTTATCGATTACTTTTATGTTCTGAGTGCCATCTTCGTTGTACTTATTGTTTTAGCAAATGCCTTGCAAGAGAAACTTATTGATACCGTGACAAATTACGAATTTTTTGATAATAAAAGCTTACTCCTCTATGAATTCTTATAAATAAATTATACTAAAATTTCAGTTACACTTTCCATTTTTGCAAAATTATTTTTATTTGATAAACATATTAGCACAACAGATGATAAAAAAAAAACAATTTGGCGCATAACACGCATTGCATGTAACTTGTATTTAGAAACGTATGAAATGCACAAATAGTATCGTACGCATCTACGCATAAACGCATGGTGTGGACCTTCAGCTTTATAGTGGCAAAACTAACTCAAGTGAAACTAAAAGCAATTGTAATTAATTGGCTTATTAGAAGAAATTCTGTAATGAGTCTCGATGCAAACTTATGTTTTACAATTCTATCTTAAAGCCAATCTGGTGATACGGTATTCCGTTATGTGGGCCTGCCTCGGCCTTTAATATAAAGAAAATCCCAAGGCGCCAAAACAAAATTATGCAAACTATCACATCCGCACCCTGTTTTGTAAAACACTCGAATGTCCACAAAGACCTCAATGTGTTAGCACTAAAAACTATGATCACAAAATTTTCAAAAAACATATTTTTATTGTTGGCGGCCACCCTCGCTTAAGGCGAAGAGATTGTGCCGGACTCATCCGATTAGATTGTTTAAAAACTCTAGAATTACACCCAAAAAAATGTAATAAAAGGCATGATCTCGTCAAAAGTAGATTATTCCACTTCAAAATCACATTATCCATTTCAAATATACAGTTTTGAAACAAAATATGATAAAAATGCAACGAAAGTTCGGGTTAAATACATAGTCGCAATTCTAAAAAACTATTTTCTCAAATTGTGCAAAAACACAAAAAGTGGAATAGTGATGTTTTGAAAAAGACCGCCTCATTTGTGAACAGAAACCGTGGCGGGGTAAATTAGGGATGGGCAGCACATATCGATAGCACAATATCGATATTTAAAAAAATTATAATCGATATATACTCGTATCGCCGATATTAAAAATACCCATAATCGATACATCGATATTTATCCTCGACTACTGAATTCGATATTTTTAAGACTCTTTTTACTAAAATTCAACATGTTCACCGTTGCTCAACCGCTTACAATATTGTTGTTTTTTAAGAATTGCATCATATGTTTTTTAATTAATATTAAGAAAATAACGGTGCTTTTCCATTGTACATTTTCATAGATTACATAGTGCAGTTTTGTCTCGGTTTTTTAAGAGATGGCAACAAAAAAATAAGCGCGGAAAAAATATTCTGAAAAGGGTTCCTAGAATTATGCAAAGAATCGCCTTAATTATGGCGTATTAGCAGCAATAGACTCATGAAAGTTGGAATGTTAATAATAAAAAAATATTTTGCTTTTTTTAATTTGAGCATGTTCTTTATATATTAAAAATAAAATATTGCACTTGTATAGTATGTGTCACAAGTTTCGTTTACCGGCAGTATATAATCCGGCATTATAAAATACCAATAAATTTTTTTTTAGATTTCATATGACGAATAAATAAATTTTTTTTTGTATTCTTTACTTTTTTTTTAAAATTTTTTTTTATTGTAGAATTAACTGCCGGTCCCTCGATTTCAAACGAAAACTTCGTTCGCATAACTTACCTTAAAAACTAAATTTTAAAATTGGTTTCTGTTTTAAATAAAAGTTAAGCCAGTGAAAGTTTCGTTAGAAATCGAGGGACAGGCAGTAATTTTGAAATTAAAAGAAATAATAAAAAGTAAGAATGGAATTACATGTAATATGTGTGTACATATGTAAATATGTATTAACATACATAAGTATATTAAGTTTTTAAATTTGGTAATAATTTCAGCGTAATACGTTCGATACATCGATATATCTATGTTTTTTAATTAATAAATATCGATTATCTTAAAAAATATCGATACGATATATATCAATTTGCCCATCCCTAGGATAAATGATCTTCCAACACAGGCAGGACATATACGGGCATGTTCTGGAAATCAAATCGAAATAATTTTAAAAACGACCCTGCAATGAAAGTTCAAAAAATATTTCTTTTTATATACTTCATTATTTTAGAACTAGTTGTTTCTACACGAAGAACTCTTAAAACCAGGAAAAACTACGGTCATTTCGTAAAAAAATAAGCTAAAAATTTCATTTGGTTTTTATTTCACTTCGTTTCGATTTCTAGAAGAATAATAAAGTATTATAAAGTCACGATTTGATTAATTATACTAGTCCTAGTTGAAAAATGTGACAAGCGGGTCACCTGCAGTTTAAATCTAATTTGGGTACCAGTGGTGCCAACCGTTTTTTTTTTTTTTTTTTTTGACCAGAGATAATAAAATGAAATATTCTGATTATCGGTCCATATTTAAATTAGATCCCATATTAAGCAGCATTTTGCAAGGCACTTTAAACGCTTAAATTGATAAAATATTTAAATAAAACTGATTTTATTTTTGATTAATGTTTTTATGGGGCAACATTTTTGGAGAATTTTTTCTGTGTAGTTAAACCCATTTAAAAACTATAGTCCTTTGCAATACAATCACTGGCACTTTTTTCATTTCGGTTACAAAATTTGTGAAACCACTTAAAAAAAATTTTTTTTTCTTTTCTCCACAAAAGTAAATTTTAACTTGATTAAGAATATGTTGTTATTTGGGGCGTGTGTTTTGACACAAAACTTAATTGTAGAAGTTTTTTTTTTTTGTAAATATCCACATTAAACAGAAGAAGAAAAGGAAACAAATCATACGCATTCAAAACCTCCATAAATTATAAAGTTGCACATAAACAAAAAAACAACATGCAACCGCAACTGTAAATAAAACTCCGCTTAACATCGTACACAACGCCATAAGTACCAGAAACTAATATGAAAAAAAAGAGAAAAGAATGTTACCAAAAGCAAAAGAAAGATAAAAAAAAATCATAAAAACTTAATAATAAAAACGGGATTGGGTTGTAGAAAATGCCTTTAAGCCGAATATGGGTCACAAATGTGCGTTTAATACAATTTCACAGATAAGGAGAAATTTTTTTAAGTTCACGGTTTAAATGATCAACAACATGGACCACCAATCAAGATCATCATTATCATGATGATGAAATTGTTGTGGGGGAAAAGTTAAACAAGAAACATCGGTTGTAAAATGCTTGACTGTGACACTTAAGGAGTGGGATCGCAAGAATATTAACGAACATAAATTCAAATTGAAATGATTTTTACAAAATAATATTGATTTTATCGATTAGCTAAAAATTATTCACGCCTATCGTGAATAAAAAGTGAACAGTTTTTCCCATCATAATTTTGCTTTTCTTTATAAATATTTTTAGTGAAAAGGGAACACATTTCATAGAGATTTTCTGAAATATGTGACATTTTTGTCATTAAAGGCCTAAGGCTGAGTTAGGCGAACGTTGCTGTACCCATAACGTACTGTACCGGACTGCTAGCACGTTGGTGCACTTATAAGAACATCTTAAAGCGTGTCATATGTTTTTCACATACATAAACAAAAAAAGCAAATGATGGGAAATCAAAAGGTTTAAGTGGTGACCGCTGTGCAGGAAAAGTACCAAATGATTTAAATGGCATTAAAACAGTATTTAGTGTATGTAAAAAACTTTAATAATTTAATATCTGATATTTATATTATAGATTTGCAATAAACAAATATGTATTTTAGCATATACACATTTACATGTATTATTTTGTAAATGTGCATAGACAAAATAATAATTTGTAACCATTTAAAGCCTTTGATATATTTCTCATTTCTATTGTATGTGCATATGCATTTGTTTATTTTGTACATCTAAGCATATGTATTTTTGAATATATGGAAATATGTTTAATTGTAAGTAGTTTTGTTGAAAGTCCATAGATATACTGAAAAAAGTACCAAAAAAAGAGTGAAATTACCTGTTTTCAATTTAACATAGAAGCAGCCCATCACTGTTTTACGTAACAACGGTATGAAATTCTATTTTATACAGATTGAAACGTTACAACTACGGTACATTACATTTCGGTTAGTTTTTGTATTGCTTTTAATATACCAAAAAGCGAACAGTTGATTCATACAGTACAGATACGGTAAATTAACGTTCGCGTAACTGAGCCCTTAAGGGAGAGATGCTTTCCCATCACCTTGTACTATGTCAACTCTACTAACGCCCACAAATGTAAACACCTTATACCGGTAGCTATTCTAGCACATGATTGTGTGGATTGTGTGCACTTTTATCTAAAGGTGGAGCTTCACTGCAAATCAACTTTTGTTAGATAGAAATACGTGCAAAAAGCAACCTCTCATTGGGTGTTTTTGAAATCTTCCTTGTCGCGATAGGACTGGTCAGTCGTAATATATTATATATCAGCTAATTTCTTAGGCACCAGATAATCTTTTGGAATTGGCTGTACAAATGTTCCTTGAAAATGCAATGCAGAAACTTAGACGCTTGCATACAAACCCCTGTGGAAGTTTATTGCGACAGATGAGTATTTGCAAGGGTCTGCTTAAAGTCATGGTCTAGGCAATGGGTAAAAGAGTGTGTACACAGAAAAAGTGTTTTATCAATTAAAAAAAAATGGTTTAAAAAGTATTTAAATTTAATAAATGTGATAATTGAATGAATTATTTTTTTAGTTAATTAACATTTCAGTTGTTTTGAAATAAATTTTCAATTAAAATTTTAATTAAATAACAAAAAATTTTAATTGAGTTTTTTCGTTTAAAATAAAATAATTTAAATATGTAGAATTGTTGTTGGGAATTGTCAATATTTAATTATAGGGCATTTACATTACATTGAAATCTAGTAGATTTCATTTGAAATCTTCCTCCAAATCTAGTTCGTTTACATTATACTTGTATGACATTAGCGAGATTTGGTCTTCACAACAAAAACCGCCGACTGAAAGTTTTTTGTGTAACACATACTTACATATAAAAAAATAGGCATTTAAAAATTTGCATTACATTTTCTTTACAGTCAACTTCATTTATTTTATCAATATTATTTGTCATTTGCATTTTTTTTTACTATGTTACGAAATTTTTTGATTTTTTTTTAACAATTTTAACAAGCAGCTATTATTGTTTTTGTTTTGTTTTTTGTTAAAATGTCATTTTTTCTTGTGCAGGGAAGTAGTTTTTAGTGCTATATGGGGAAAAACATAGTTGCATCACTAAGTACTACTAGACTTCGAATAGATTTCTGCAAAATCTAGTCACGGAGTAGATTTTCTTTTGTACGGGAAATCTAGACAAAAACAACTAGATTTGGCGCGAAATCTCGAAAGTACTAGATTTCGTTGTAGTGTAAATTGGCTATTAAATAAATTAACACATTGTTTTAAATGGCAAAGATTTTTGATCACTTTTTTAATTAAAATTAAAAATATCATTTATTGAAAATATTTTTTCAAAATTTTAAAATTTTTAGTAATCAATATAATCATTTTGGTAATAGGTGCAAAATCAACAACTTGTTTGCTTGATATTATGAATTTGGAATAAATTTGGTGATTGGAGAAATTTAAAATTTTTTCTGTGTACACAAACGTTTCCATATAAGGAAAACTATTACACTGATTGTATTTCCAGCACATTGTCACATTGTAGTCCAATTTTAAATTGTTGTTTGCTTTTGTATTCATTTTCAAAAAAAAAAAAAAAACATTTTTTATAAATGTAAGAAGCAGAGTTGTTGAATTAGGAATATGCCGTGTGAACAACTTAATTCGCATTTGTAATTCAAAGAGCGAACAAAGCATTAAGACAGCGACAGCTAAGTCATTCTAAAACTTGTCCAAATATCGCTTTTGATTTTGCTTATTTAAATTTTTATTAATTCATACATAAAAATATTAACACAAACAGTTCAATATTTTTTTTTTATATTTTTTGAGATATGCTCAAAGTTTTCAATTTTTTTTTTTTTATTTTTATGTGCTTTCGTTTCAAATTTGTAATAATGAGGATCACTAAAAACGTAATAAATAAAACAGTTGGCCGAAGTAGGTTGATAAACCCTTGTGAGCCTTTGTACTACCCTGTTGTAAGGCCCTTTAAGCTCTAAAAACTCAAAACAAAAATCTGCGGCCCAACAAACCTTTTTTTTATTTTTATGGTTGTTATATTATTTTTAGAAAATTTTATATACCAGAAATTTAATATGAACGGTGCGGTCACAATTATCAAAAATAATGTTGTTGACTTAAAAAGTGTCAGTTTTCAACAGAGTTCAGAAAAATTCATATATCGCACGAGGAACAAGTCAATCCAAAATTTTTAAATGTTCACTTTTTGCAAGAAAACAAATAACAGTGGCCATATCTACGTACTGCAAAAATCTTAGATCTATTTCTCTAGTATTTTGCCTAAAAAAATGCAGTTTTGTCCCCATTTGTAATATAAGAATCCATATAAAAAAAAGTTTTTTGTCTACCGAAAATTTATAAATTTTGAATTGAGTCTGTTTCAAGGAACAAGTGCGATATGTATGATCGCTAATATTTAACCATTCATGAATGAGAAATTTAACTGCCAGGGTCACAATGTCGAGAAGAACATAAAAAATGCGTTATAATACTACAAAAAGTTAAAAATGTTGTTACTTCGGTTAATCGACTGAAATTAAATATGCAATTTTAAATTAACCGATCAGTTAATCGGGAAGTAATTAATCGGTTAACCGAATGAATACCCTAATATTTATATTGAAAACAATAAAAAACAAAATCTTATTTTTGTTTTCAATATAAGTATTAGGGTATTCATTAATTACTACCCGATTAACTGATCGGTTCATTAAAAATTGCCTTTTTTTCGATTAACGATTAAACCGATTAATTTCAGTCGATTAACCGCTAACCGATGTAAGAACATTTTTAACTTTTTGTAGTATTATTACATATTTTTTTGTGTTTAAAATTAATTGGTTTGCTTCATATACAAAGAGTATGTGTTCAGAAAATATTTTTTCATACAAACAAAAAAGGTGTTCAGTGATCTTCATTTAAAATAAGGCTGACTTCCAAAACGTACTAATACAAAGTTTGTATACAGTTTTACTACTGTATTTTGACCATGAACATGTACAGAGTACCGAAACAATGCAACTATATGTTTTGCTTATTTAAACGTTCTGAAATGTAAGTGATGCAAAGTACAAAATTAAAAATAAACATGTATTGTTTGCGAATTAAATGTTAAATGTCACAAAGCATCAATTTTAAAACCGATGCCCTGATTGCTTGTTTGCTACGTTACTAATACTAAACAGTGATGCTTTAAAAGGGTTTGCATTGTATATATTTTATACTGCGGCGTTAGGAAACATTATACACTGTTCTAGCACAAAGCAATTGACGTTTTGGAAGTCAGCCTAAGTGTGTGCTGTCAACACCTTTTGGTTTCACGTCTTATTATAATATAACATATTATGTATGCGTTTAGCTATTTGTTTCTTTTCATATCTTCGCATGTCAATCTTTTAACAGAATTAACCGAACAAATTAGAAGTGTTAAATTTTAAAAAAATTTTAACAGGACTCTAATGGCATAATATAATTTTTATATGCTTAGAGAAATCCAGAAAAAGGACTAAGGAATTAGATATTCTGTTGTATGGGTTGCTTTTGATTTCTCAAACATCTACGATAAATACAAGAATTTTTTCAAAGTAAAATTGTTTCAAAACTAAAGAAAATGTATTAATTAAAAAATATGTACTACATGTTTATTAATTATTCTTTTGTTTTATGTGTACCATTTGGACAATTTTTCTCTTTCCATTTTTTAGATATAAATAAAGACACTTTGTGCCACGCCCACTTATCCAAACCCGCCCAAATTTTGTCAGATGATGTACCAAATTAGGAAACTTTAGCCCATCGCTATCTCTAGATATTTATAGAAATTTATATTGTCTTACAAACAAACAAACAAACAAATAAACATACATACATTCATTTTTATTTATGTACATACATAAATGGAAAATTAGCCTACCTCGATGTAGTTATTCAAAAAGCCAAATAATTTTATTAAAAACTCTTTGACGTTAGGCAAAAAGATCTTAAGACAAAAAAAAAAAAAAAAAAAAAATTAAAAATGCATATTAAGATATTCAGCCATGTCACAGAACTTAATTCCGTTCGGAAGTGGAATTGATTCCGTATTTTGCTTCTATGGAAAATGTAAAACGAAAATTTTTTTCGGAATGATACCACTTTAATTTTTCAAAGAGGAATTCATATTTTAAGCATTTTTCAGGTGTACAAACTATTCAAAATACATTGTTATCAGTAAAGCACGCTGTCTTTTTGCTTCCTTATCTAAAATAAATATAATTTTATGTGAATTAAATAAAAAAATTTTAATTTTTCTAAATGCTTTCCAAAAAAAAGAAAAATAAACGGAATTTGTCTATTTAATGTTGCCATACTTTAATTCTTTCTTGCCATATTTAATACACAAAAAGTGGTTTCATATTTTTTTGAGGTTTAATGAATCCGAACGGAATCTATAGAAGCTAAAACCATTCCGATCGGAATGGTAACTACGGAATCATTTCCATTCCGAACGGAATTCATGACATGCCCGATTGATTGTTTTTAGTTTTTTCTCCCTTTCGTTTGCAATTTGCTCTTAAGGCAAAAGGTCAATTAAATAAGGCAATTGAATTATTTTCAATTTAAGATAACGAAAAACTACAGTATCTGACAAGAACTTTTTGCTTAACTCTAAAGAACTAATAACGAAATATCCCTACTTTCTGGCATTCCTGCAGTCAAAATAGGCTGTACATTGTGATCGAAATTTGTAATTACATGTTTTGAAGTGCTCTAATATTGCATCATAATTTAAAAAAAAAATTATTCGGTCTTGGCCGAAATGTACCTCTGTGCAATGGCAATAATCTTTACGTTTATTGGCGCAATAGTGTATTCTGAGCGGGGCTATGGTATTATATGGGTCCTATGTTAAATTAAAATCGCACCTCACGCTTCACGAGTGTAGTTTTCAGTTTTATGGAACTTTGACAGGCTAAATTTTACTGCAATAGCGTTATTAATTGCAATTTTAGGAGCATCTTAGTATTTTCCGAGAGTGGGATTAACATAGGTGCCTCGGTAGGCTAGCAAGTAGTGAGCTAGTCTATCAGTACCGGGGTTGCGGCTTCGATTTCCGCCAGAGACTCTGGTCTCCTGCAGACAAGCGAAGACCTTCGCGGTATTAGCATAGGAATAAAAAAAAAAAAAAAAAACATGGGGCCAAGAGTGAATTACAGTCCGACCTCCACGCAATATAGAAGTGTAATTTTTAGTCTTAAAAAACTATGAAAGACTAAATTTGACTACAATAGCGCAATTCGTTACTTTTTACGCGTACAGAAGAGTTTTCCGGAATACGCTTTATATAAAAGACTATGGTAAATTTAGTAGCAATCGGTGTATTTTGCCACAAACTTATTTTACTTTTTTTTTACAGAAATATCAGTTTTTTATAGTCGTTGTTCCACATTTTGGTTCATTTTCCTTTGCCTTCTGAACCTATTAGGCTGGATATCCACCCCAAACTTCTTAGGTAAGAAGTAGAAACAATTTGAACTTACAATTGTTTGAGATATTCGAAAGTAACCGTGATTTTAGCAGACGGACATGGCTATATGGCCTAGGAACAGCTCAGGGTAACAGAATTTATGATTTCTTAGGTGGATATTAAAAAAGTTTCACACGGAAGGACAAATTTAGTATACCTGCACTTATAGCTAGTTGGGGAGGGTAGGGTATTAAACTAAAAGTGAGTTTAGATAAGTTATTTTGTAAACATTTACTTTCACTTTATGTAATTTTTTATGATTTTCAACAAATTTATTTAAAAAAAAAAAAAATGCTGTAAATACTCATAATACTAAAGAGTTGAGCACTTTCATGTATTTAAATTGTTTATAATAAATATAGACATGTTAAAGATTTTAACCATTTATGTATGTTTTTTCTCTTCTGTAGCGTTTTTGTGATTTTTATAATAAATATTAAACGCACGTAATTGTGACTTTTTCTTAAATTAAATTTTTCTTGGAAGAAATTTTAAATTGTTATTCATGTTTTTTCTCGCTGCGTTTTTGGTTATTTATTAATTTTTTTTTTTTTTAGTTTTAAGTTTATTTTCCAAACAGAAATATGAAGACATGAAATGAAAACCAAGTAGGAAATTTTCAGCCCTTGGCTCAGTTGATTATTGTTTCAGCTTTTGTATTAAACCATGAATACGTTCTCCGATATTTTTCTCGCATGGTTAACATATCAGGTCACGTTTTGTTTAATAGTCACTTAGATGTCAATTTACTCTTAATATTTGTATTATCATCAACACAGTGTTGCCAATTAAGCCATTGATTGTCTGGACTAAGACATTTTTAATCCTGTTGTGACTTTAAAAAATAAATTTGGCAATTAACCAGTCTTAAGGCTAGATTACACTATTATACTTTGTATTAATACATGTCAAAAACTCAAGTAATATGACAAAGTGTGATAGTGTGAATGCAATGTGTCACAAGTATTACGAAAAAAATTTGACATCCCATACGACTTCATCGTTTTTTGAAATTTTTCTAAACGCTAATACTTTTCATTGGATCAGGGTTGCATTTTAACAAAAGCATGTTCATGTGTGATAGTGTGACTACAAACTGTAATGTTACATTAGATTTTTTGACAGTCACAACAAAACTCATTAGATTTCTATCTCACCAAGTATTATGGAATACGTAAGAAATGTGTGATAGTGTAAACTAGCCTTTATTAGGTAACATTTTCTTAAAGCAATTAAAAATAATTAGTATTGTGGTTATTTTAACAGCTATGACACGAGCTATGTTTACATTTGTCCTTCAAGTTGTGCTCAAAAAGGTCAACAAGAAAAATGAAAGACAAAACATGAAAAACAAAAATGTACTTTGGGTTTCAAAAAGAATTCTTGATAAAAAGTACGAAAAACATAAGTTATGAAGAACATATAAATCAATTAAATAAATAATCATTCATTCAAAGCAAATTTCGATCTACCAAGGTAAAATACCATTTGGTTTAAAGATTGATGTTTGACTATTGACGTCTTCCGTCTTCAATGGCGGTGTGAGTAAAACGGCGAACACCTCCGAAGAGATTGTGCGGTTACAATCGAAACTAGTCAGGGCAACCTGTCCGTGAAAGCCTGGGTTTAATTCTCAGCTCAGTCAAGAACAAAAAATTATCAATAAATTTTAATTAATTTCATGTTGCAAAATTCCTGTCTTCATAAAAAAAATTTAATGAAACTTAAATTCAATGAACTTAAGCCTAATTAAAATATCGAAATTGGGATTAAAAAGTAATTAAAATTTTTAAATTCAAATATGAAGTTTGATTGAAATTTAACACAGATTTTTTCTAAGTTCATTTGCGCATTTTTAAGATTTTCAAAAATGTATTATTTTAAATGGGTTGTGCTGAAAATCGAAAACTTAAAACGCAAGAATTTGGAAGATCTTTTTAATACACTTAATCTATTTTTTCTAATTTTTGTTATAAAATTCTGCTTAATAGAGAAATAGTTGTATAAAATTTGTCATAAAATTCTTTTATTACAGAAATCTTATAAAATAGCGACTTTTAAAATTCCAGCACACCCCTGATTATCTCTTTTTCACAATTTTTTTTGTAAAAAAATGCTTTTATCACTTCTAAAGCCATTATTTTACAAATTTTTACAAAAATTTTTAAATTTTTGAATTTGTGAAGAGCTGGCAACACTGTAATAGCGCGACAATTCAGAAAGTTTTTTGTGGTAATGGTACCTGATTTTTGCAATTTATCTATTAACACAATTTTTTATTTTCAATTTTAAAACAAAATTTTCTTTTGGTATTTTAATATTTTTTTAAACTTAAAACTGACTATAAATTTTTCTCTAGTCAGTTTAAATAGTTTTGGCTTTATGTGAGTAAAATCGTTTATCATTTGAATTATTTTTTTTTGCAACATTTACGGTCAATTGTTAAATGATTATGAGAAAAAAAAAAAACAAATGAGAAAAAAGGAATTATGATTTGCCAACCATTTTTTAATTTCAATTCGTTTTGTGTGCTCTTTTTTAAGATGGTTGGTTGAAACAATTTAATATGCACGTTTTATGTCAAGTGCTTTGGATGCAGTACATTAAAACGTCCACAGGGCATCTTTATTATTGCAACAATGATGGAAGGAAACACTTTTAATATGTTCAATTTCTAGTTCCAGTTGTGTGCCTGATAACAGGAAAAAGTTTCTATATATTTTTTTCCCATACAAACTTCTTCACACTACTACCCAGCGGGAAAAAGAACTAGTACGGATGCCTTCTAGAAGGCCTCTATACTCCTTCTTTTGGAAGTACAAGGCCAGCTTGCTACATTACATACTCATATCATTTTTACACACGTTGTTATTGCGGGGAAGGCCTTTAGGTCTCGCTTCTTTGGCAGTTAAAAAAAATAATTATTTTGCTTTTGCTTTGGCAAAAAAAAAAAACAAAACAAAAAATATTACTCCTTCTCTTTTCCGTTCTCATAGAAGGGAATGTGTATCTTATCTTTGATACCAATGAGTTAGGCCTTTTGTGAGACATTCTTTAGCAGGCCTTTAATAAGGCCTGAAGTAAGAAGGTCTTCTGAGTTTTCCCGCTGGTTACTGCAACTGCTACAAACACTGTAAATGATTGTGTTAATGTTAGTTAGTGTGTATGTGTTAGTGCTTGGAAAATCAGTTGCTTTCAATCACATTCACGGCAAGAAAAATGGGCTGAAAAACACAGCCGCCATATAAGAAAAAAAAAAAAAAAAAACTGTGCCGTAGTGAAAATAGCATCTACACTTATGAAAAATGTTTTAACTGTGTTATTTTTTTATAACTGCTACTTTAATTTTGATCCTTAAAATATGCAACTAAATTATAAACGAGTACCTAAAATTGTTGCATAAATAACTTCAGTATGCTACAAATTAAAATTATTTGATGCTTCTGTTTGTATGCTATGCTTAACTCAATTGAAAGATGTAGACAGGAAAATACAAGTAGCAGTCAAGTAGAAGTCATCGTCTTCTGAGAATTCTGTATTATTTTTTAGCGTGTGAAAAATTCAATTTAAATAAAGTTGACTTAAGCTGTAGATGTATAGCTATTCCCTACGAAATTCAAATCGAGTTTGATATCGACTTAATATAGACCTCGATTTAAATGAAATTTTATAAAAAAAAGTGATTTGCTTTCCATACAAATTTAATTCAGCTTACATACTGACATAATAACTCTGCGAATAATTTTGAAATATCAGGGTTATTTTGTCGAAATCATTGTCTTAATTCTTATACATTGGATCTTAACTTAGTTATGGCATCCAAAGGATACTGGTACATCATTAAATTCAGAATATTCTGCCGATCTTTATTCCAAGAATTATAAGAATCTAGTTTGGAATTTAAAAGAATTTTTTTTTCCAACTTGTCATTGATGCAAAGGGACAAAGTCTGGATCTTAATTTTCTCTTTTCAATCGGAGTTCTTTGCAGTTGTTTAAGAGATGAGGTACTACAACGAGGTTGTCGTTAATAGGAAGATGAATTAGAATTCCGACTTATTACACTGGGTTGCACAGAAAAACTTCTCCAATATTTTTCACCAATTAAAGTATTAGTCAAAAATAAATTCAGTTTAAATTACATATGTAATCAAGTGTATTAAACGTTTATTCAACTGAATTAAACGTTTAATAAAGCGAATTAAGCGTTTAATTAATACTATTGTTTTATTAATTAATTGGTTTTATTAATATCACAAACTTTTTAATTGAAGTAAATTTTTTTTCTATGTAGTCGCAAATTTTAACAAGTCGGGCTTTAACCTACTGGTAAAGCCAATTAGTGTACGCAGGATTTAATGGCGATAATCGTTAGCTCTGGTATTCACGATAGTCACTATTAAAAGTTTCAATATTGACGAACCATTAACCGATATTTGTTTTACTTTTGGGTTCGTTGTTCAATTTAAATCAAGCCAACTCTATTAAATACACAAGCGCTAACTTCGAAATATGACCAGCACCATTGAATTAGCTTTACCGGTAGAGTGTCCAGCTTGTTAAAAAAATTGTTAAAATCGAGCACAGTATTATAATTGCGAAAAGTTTACTTTGGTTTGGAAAATAAACCAATGGCGGTGATTGGTAACCGGCAAAGATTTTGAGGAGATTTTGTGGTTACAATTGAAATATGTCAACTCATCCTGTCAGTGAACGTGGGTTCAATTCCCCGGTCAGTCAAGAATCAATAAATTTGAATTCATTTTATGTTGTAAAGTTGCTTTCTTCATAAAAATAATTTAATGGAAATAAAATTTAATGAACTTTTGCCAAATTATAGTTATAAAATATTGTTTTTGCTTTACATGTTAGTTAAGCGAACTAAGTTTTTGTTCGAAATCGATGAACAGTCCATACATATAAAAAATTAGGCAAAAATGCAGTTTACGGGCCACCAAAAAAATATGTGCCCACCGGTTCAGAATTGCAAAAACCAAAATTAAAATTTAAGGGCTGCTAAGAACCGGGCCCCCCCCCCTGGATCCAAAAAAAACTGCCCGCCCACTTAATGGTATGTGTGGGTACTAAAATTAAAGGTAATTGTGCAAAAAAACGAAAATAATAAAATTTAGGACGCCCTCTGCGCAAATTTCCTTTATGTTCGGTACCCAGGGTACGTTCGTAAATGCATCACTGCGCTGCATCAGTGATTTCAAATGTTTATATATATTTCAATGAAGTATATATGGACCAAAAAATTGTCTAATACTCCACAAAAATAATAGTCACACTATAAAAAAAATTATAATTTCTTTTTTATCTGCAATAAAAAAAGTTTGCTTTTCTGATGCAGCGCAGTGATGCATTTACGAACGCACCCCCACTCATACCACTAAGTAAGCGGGGCAATTTTTTGGAACCAGAGGGACCCACGGGCCTCAGCCCCCTTCAATTATAATTTTGGTTTTTTGTTTAATTCTGAATTGGGTGGCATATTTTTTTTTTTTTTTTTTTTTTTTTGGGCCACGTAAACTGCATTTCAGTCAAAACTTACTATAACCATAATATTGTCATCTGCAATTATATTATGCTTATGTAAGTACTTAATAAGCAAGACTCAACCATTCTACGGATGCCACCGATCATGTTATGGTTATTTATAACATTATTATGTTAAACACAAACAATTGTACGGTTTTTAATCAACTATAACTCTGCTCTTTAACCACATTTTAAGAACCGTTTTTTAAATCTCGGGAAGGTGGTATCGGAAGGGGTTGGTAAAGTTGAATTTTTGGCATACATAAGATTTTTTTCTTCTTCTGTCTTCAAGTTAATATGATTTTAATATTTCTTTTAAACTTCATTTTCACGTTAAAATTTCTTTACGTGTAATTGCACAAAAACTGTATAAAAAGCCATAACAAAATTATTGCCTGCAAGTTGCGTCGCCCTGCTACTTATGTTGCAACACTTTTTGAGCAAATACGTGTTTGTGCGTATGTTTTACGTTTCATCACCAAAGTTTGCCAACATTATTTTACACACTTTTGCCAACGTACTGACTGACTGACAAGAAAGAAAACATAACGAAAGCTACAAAAAAAGAAAAAAACAAGCGCTTTTTTATGTTGGCCTTTTATGCGTAATATTTTGCTTTTATTATCAACGAAATGATGTTTTTTTATTTATGTTACAGCTCCTCAGTTTTATGGTTTCACTCACTTACTCATCTCTGACAAATAAATCGTCATATAAAAACTGCCAGAAGCAAGAGAAGCAACATATTGCAAACAATTTGTTGCATATCAAATGCATGCAACTGATGGTTGTTGTTGTGATGTTGTATTTGATGGCATTTTATACAAGTCTATTTTATGACGTACAGTGGGCCTGAGGGGATATCATGAAAACTTTTTAAAAAATTTTTTGAATTTCTCTAATACTTAGATTTGAAGCTGACATTTTTTGTTGAAAAGAAAAAAATTCAAAATTCAACAGGCATATGGTCCAAAAATTAATAATTTTAATTAATTTTGTGTTTGATTTGTACAATTTTAACTTTTGTCCACCACTGTATAACCGTTATGAACCAATGAGCTTGTATGTAGATTTTGTTGCACTTATTTGTTTTCATTTTCCTTCAATAATATTTTTGTGTGTTTGTTAGTGCAATGCCTGCTTGTGTTATTGTGTGTAGTGCTAGATCAGGGATGGAAATTCGTATTTTGAAATTTTACTGAAGCCCTACCAAAATCTCAACTGAATTCAATGTATTACAAAGGCAAACCTTCTTTTTAAGTTTGGTTTCTCATAAAGTATTTCTAATGTCGTTGGCATTTTCCATTTTGAAAGTTATTAAAAAAAAAATGGGCACAACAGTACTTAGTTTTCCGTCCCTGTGCTGATTGCTTATGCAGAGAGTACAGAGTATTTTGTTTATTTTTGCAATATTGATCATGTTTGACTGACAGTTCATTGCTGTTCATTTTATTATTTTTTTTTTTTCGTTTTGTTGCTGGAGCTGCTGCTGTTTTTTCTCACAATAATTTTTTTTATGTGCAACAAAAAGAAAAACATTTACATAGTTTGATTTGACGTTTATCACATTTTCACTGTGATTTATGTTAAATACTGTGAAATTTTAAATATTTTTTAATGTGTATTTCAAAATGCACATTAAAGTTGAGTGTGGAAAATTTAAAGAGTTTTTCGACGTGCTCCGTGTACAAACTGTGTTACTGCGTAAATCAATTTTGGATTTTTTTGTTTTGGCAAATAAAATTTTTATTGTACTAATTTTTATCATTTAAAAGTGATAAAGTGTGGTAATAATAAATGATGAGTATTTATGTTAAATACATGAGTTTTTATCGGAAAATTTAAAAAAGTGCTACACGTTATGACAATAAATACATCATACATAAGTCATCATAAATACAGCATTTATTTAGTTAAAAATCTTGTGTAAAATTTTTTTATGCTAGACCTGTAAAGCTTTTAAGCTTGTCTGTAATCAAGATTTGGGGAAAATTTCTCAAAACTACAAGTTACAAATCTACAAGAGGAAAAATTTTAAACAAGAACGAAAATTGTAAAATCGTTGCTTTGTATTTTTCTTGAAGATTTGTAACTTGTAATTTTGTGATGTGGCTTCTGATAGTCATTTGCTGGTTACCCGGTCACAGGGCTGGACATGTATTTCAAATACATGTTCTTGAAATACGTATTGAAAATACAAATATGTATTTTGTATTTGTATTTAAAATACATTGCCAAAATGTATTTTCTATTTTAAATATCTGTAGCTGAAGCAGTAAGTTGAATAACAATATCTTGGCTATAGAGCTGGATTAGTTTGAGGAACTAATAGTAGCTGTGAAACCAATGGCTAAGTTTTTTGCTTACATTTAGGACAACAATTGTTATTATGAAAACAGCGTTTATGCCAAATCGTAGGCCCATAGTGCCATTACAAAATATTTCCAATGATTTGTATTTGAACTTAAGAGTTGTATATTCTATTCCATGATAAATTTCCTGGATATGAGTTCATCTCTTCTTTAAGACTACGTTTCCAGCTACCTCGCGGTCTGCCTCTTCTTCGCGTTCCTTGAGAATTCTAATCAAAGGGTTCTCTGCATATATAATTGGCTAGTTTACATAGAATATGACCTATCCATCTCCATTTTCTTTCACGTATTTTAATAGCTTAACCCAGCAAAAACTTTACTTACCTGGTTAGTTAGCAAGTAATGTTGGAGAAATATAAACACTACTTATTTTTCGGCTGAATAACTACTTATTTTTGTTCGAGGTGTCCACAGAATTCAGTACTTACAATGCACTTACTAGAAGTCACAAAATATCTAGTTATTATTTAACTACCAGTAAGTTGAATTGTAAGTACTTACAATATACTTACTAGAAGCCAAAAAATAACTAGTTTTTATTTAATTGGCGCTAGTTAATAGACCTAATAAGTAGTTATGGAACTAGTTACCAGTAAGTAAATATTCAGTACTGAAAACAAGACAACAAATAAGTAATTATTTAGCTGATTATTAGTAAGCAAATATTCATAACTGAAAATAATAGTAGTGAAAAGTACTTACTGAGGTCATTACTAGCAAGTACTTATTGAGGTTTTCAGAATAATGACAATTATAATGACAACTACTTACCAGGTAACGTATGAAATAACTATGACCTATTACCAAAATTCAAAAAGTTTTTCCTGGGTCATTTATATTTAGCGATTTTGTTTTGTCGGTATTGATCTTAAGGCCAAATTTGCTTGATATTGCATGGATGTTGTTTATTTTACTGTGATTATCAGATTGACGTTTAGATATTAAGACAACGTCATCAGTGTATACAAGCAGAGAAAAAATATGGTTGGGCATGGTTACGGCAACGACACTATGTTTATTGTAACAATATACTGTTGTCGTACACAAAATGTTGTTATTTTTATTAAATATCAACAATATTATAGTTACTGTTAACAAGTCAATGTTTATCGCAATTATAAATTTAGGTATAGTTCACTTAAAAATAATCATTTTTATAACAACTAAATAATGATAACTTTGAAAACATATTATATTCCTCACAACCATTTAATGATATTTTATAGGCATAACATGATAACTTTCTATACGTGTACTCATAATATGTTTAAGATGCAAACCAAATATCTTTACTCTAATAATATTTTGTTATCGCCATTTGTAAAATTATTTTGCATCAGCTGTGTCGTTTTTTTTATATATTCCTATCGAATTATTTGTTATTCAGTGGTTAAACAATTTAAAAAAATCCCCATTAAAAAAACCAAGTTTTAAGAAATTGTAGGTACATTAAAAAAAATTGTAAAGTGTCACAAAATAAAATATCGATGCGAAAAAAAATTTTAATATTATTTGAAAATGGTGCAAAAATATTGACCATTATTTTGTGTTATTTTAGAGAAAAAGAATAAAAAATTCTATAAAATAGTTTATAAATAATTGCGACATACAACAAGAATAGGTTGAAAATATTATGTTTAAAGTTGCATGTGAAATATCTGTAACAGTTTTACGTTAAGGTTGCCAGTAAGTAAATAAGCATAAATATACATATATTAAAAATATTTTTCGGTCTTAGGTTTAATCTACATATTATTATGATTAACATGATTATAATATGATTACTTCTTAACTTATTATGATTAACATGATAATAATATGATAACATAAACAACTTAATATGATGTAATAAAAACAAATTAGGAATAAGGAAAAAATATTATGATGTGTTATTAGGAATATATTTGGTCATAATATGATTCAAAATTAATCGTAATATGTTGACTACAATCATGAATCTTATCAAAATATTTTGCTCTTAGAATATGTTTACCACAACCATGTTTTTACTTTGCGTGTACAAGGTCTTTTATATGTTCCATGCGTAGTTGATGCCACAACAATATTCTACGATGAGGGTTTTTGTCAATTTCCCCAGTTAGAATTTCATCAATGAATATGTTGTTGCTGTTGCTGGTTTTTTTTTATTTTTTTTTTTTTTTTATTATTCATACGCTAATCCCGCGAAACTCTTCGGTTGTCTCTCCAGAGTCTTTGGCGTTGAACAGCAATAAGGACAACACACACCCTTGTCTCCCACTAGACTTTGCAGAGATATAGGGGAAGATAATTAGTTGCCAAGTTGAACTCTGCATTCAAAACGATTATAACATGCCTTGATAAGATTACAAATCTTGTCAGGAATGGCTTTTCTGCCCATAGGTTCCCATATACTTAAGCGGTTAATTAGATCAAATGCCTTTTGGGAATCAATGTAAACAAGGTATAGCGATTCTTGAATAGCAATATGATCAACACAGGATTTGCGGTTGCGAAATCCGGATTGCTGGCGTCGAAGTTGTCATAAATTTTGATGATTTTGCTTAATTTTTAAGGCAGCTGCATAGAATCATGATTCCTCTCCAATTATTGCAGTCGTTTAGTGCTCCTTTCTTAGGTATTTTAGCTATGATCCCTTGCAGGAAATCGGTGGGAAATGTTTGAGTTTCCCAGATTTCCTTTGTACAATAGTGTCCGTATAAACTAGATAATATCGGCATTATGGTAACATATAGGACATCCAATCGCCCCAGTTACCAAGTGCGCTGGTTATCGGAGAGCATTACGACAGATGTGAGGCAAATGATTCAAAATTTAGCAATTAAGCCCCAGAGGAATTTTATCAAAAAAGTGCTTTTATAATTTAATACCAGTTTGTGCTCATAAGGACCCGTATAAATAATGTTTTATTTAGCCTGTTTCATTGATTCGCTAAGAAGAGGCTGCTTTTTAGTGCTAAAAGTGTCATAAAAAACTTTGTACTGTAAAATATAACATAATAAATAAAATATTTATTTTACAAAAAGAGCTTTTTCGACGTCCAATTTTCTGCATGTTCAAAAAATCTAAACATGAGCCGTGTAACATTAAAATCACGACAGATTATCAAAGTTAATTTCGAAAACGTGGTAGCGTTTTTCAAGCGTGAATCCGTTCATGAGTATTACTATTCAGAGTATACTGATCATAGGGACTTTCCACAGGCCGAACTTTCATACAGGGATGACAAATCAACCATCTATATAGAATAGACCCCTTCCGCGTTTCGGGCTTAAACCACAGCCACAACGTGTTCCCCGAAAGTATCCCTTCAAAGAAGGGCAAGGCTTCCGCTTGCTAATCTTCCTGAAACAGGAAGTATTTCATGTGAAACCATACTAACGGAGGCCTGAACCAATAGTCACACCAGTATCGAAGTGCCGAAGGCAACTGACTCACGTAGTGCCAGATTATAATAGGGTACTCTTGTGAGTACCCCGGACTCAATAAATCCCAAAACTTCAAGAGCCCTATCGTTTCGGATTTTTGTTACATCATTACACATTAATAGATTTTTTCCAAGGAGAAAATATCGACAAAACAGAAAACTGTCATGCCTAAAGAGATCGATTATTCGACATTTTTCAAGAACCGGGCTACAAATATTACGAATAGTTAATATTTTTAAAAACCCGGTTTTCGGTTAAACATTTTTTAAATAACCGGTTTTAATTCGAATACATTACAACACAAAAATCAAATAAGTTTTTGTAATAGAACGTTAATTTGAATAAAATCAAAACAATTCAAAAGGGTTAGGAACCAACACAATTCATATATCGTTAGTATAATTCGCAAAGACGCTAAGTCCACTTCTTTTCAAAATTGAGATTTTAATGTTAAACGGTAATACTATACAAAATACATATTTTACGACAACAAAAAGTGTCATTATGTAGTTTAAAGTTGTTGTAATTTTGTGGTTTGCAAAAACGCTAAGTCCACAACACTACGAAAAATACTTAAAGCACGTGCTAACTCCACGAATATTAATTCGTTCAATTGAATTTGGTGTTTTCTGTTCTATTTTTTCTAAAGCCGTGAAAAGTGGAGATCTAAAAAAAAAAAAAAAATACTTAAAAAAATATACTTTGCAATGCCCTGCTCAATGTGGCTATCAAACATGGCATTGATATTGAGCAAAAAATTCTTAAAATTGGCCATACGCAAATGGCGGCAACACAAAAGAAAGAACTATGAAAAAAGAGTAATTAACGAACCTTCAGAATTCATAGATGTTTGTAAAGATGCTCGAAAAAACCATAGACCCTATGATGTTATGTATTTAGATCATAAATTTTTCAAAACATTTGATAACGTTCAATTTCTTAGGAGTATCAGACCTGGGCGTAATAGAGGTGATAGTAAATTTAAAGATATTAGAGCTATAAAGTACACCCCAAGCAAAGAAATATATTTTAAAATTCGTTTTTGTGATGTATGGAAAATATTACCGCATAAAATTGATGATCAAATTGATCCTATAGACTTTGAAAATTTGCAGCAACTTTATCAAGAAAGAAGAAAAATTAGTGCCAGAAGGTATGAAGACTGACAATTTCTCAAATCAACCTTACCCAATGAACACCACAAATTTTACGATGATTTGGCCTCACCTTTAAATTTTTTCTATTTTAAGGCCTCTAGTACACGGCATGTAAAAAGCCACATGCGCATGTGGTTCTGACGTAATTTTGACGTCATCACACAACACGCAGTGCTTATTGTGGCTTTGCATTGACGTCAAAATTACGTCAGAACCACATGCGCATGTGGCTTTTTACATTCCGTGTACTAGAGGCTTACGTTTTTCAATAAGAATTAAAATGAGCTTAAAAATGTATATAGATATATTTTTGTATCTTTTTAATAGAAATGAACTGAGCTAGTCTTAAGTTTCTGCTTTTTTTTTAAAGAAAATTAATATAGAAAATTAAATTAAAATTATTTTTAAAATTAAAACTGATTGTAGGAAAATGTGCAAAGTCCACAATAAAACGAGTAAGTTTACAAAGCAAAAATGCTAAGTCCAAAAAGTGCGAATTTTCCTCCCAAGATTTTGTGAAATGGATTTTTGATCTAGGTCATTTAAAGAGAGCTATTTTGTAAAAATAATTGCGTTGAAAAAGTTTACAAATTTTAAAAACTGAAAAATATACAATGTTTTTTGTGTCTCCTGTAAAATTTGAAAAAAGGGACTTAACACATTTGCGAATTAGACTAACGATATATGACTTAAGGTATGTTTAGACCTAACAAATATTTGACGATAAAATCAAAGTAAATGTGACCATTAAATTGATCAAAGTTTAGTTTTATTTTTAACAATTTTTATTTATTTACTAAACTTTATTTGTAAGAAGATAATTGTATAATGTAATTAAGAAACTGTTAAATTATGTTTGATCTAGATAAACGTTTTGTAAAAGCAAATAAAAAATTATAGGAATTTAATAAATTTATTATTTGAGATATTCTCCCAAATATATTTTAAAAGAGTTTTAATTTGTTGGTTAATCATTTCTATATGAATCAGTAGACTTCAACCATATTTTTGAAAAGTTGCAAACAACACCTCTTAGCCAGGATTATATATTTCAAATTATTTTGTTTCAGCATTTTAGAAACGAATAGTAAAATGAACATGCTTTTTGTGTGAAATATTTGTCAATTCGTCGACCACAATATAAAACCTTCCATGACATTGTTTGATTTCTTCAGTATTGTTTTTTAGTTATTGGTGTTTTAATAAATAAAACTGATAAATTGTGTCCATATCGTTGGTTCCCCCGAATTATTGTTGTTTAAGAATGAAGAAATGTAAGAACTACTTAAGAGTTTTTAGTGCCTTAGCGGGCATTCCGTCCTCGGCAACACAACGGGTTAATATTTCACCCAATGATTCATTTTTGTCGGCGTGTTTTAGTTAAGTATTATTTGTTGGCTCCTTAGAACTATTTAGAACGGAGTTAAGTTTTATTAAGACCACATTAATGTCAAACATGTGGACTAATTAAACATTATTAATAAATCGTGCAGTGGAAAACACTTTGTAACTTATCATTTTAGGGCACTTCAAGCACCGTACTTTGTCTTTTTAATCCCGTTCGAAATATCTCTAGAAATAACATCTATATAAAAATAACTTTAATATTTAGAATACTCTCGCACAAATTACTATTTACTTTTTAACTGCACACGTTTTTAGTATTTTGAATAGGTGTTGGTTTTTTACAAGGACACGTTGTTCATTATGTTTTGACAGTTTTCATAAAAAGTTTAAGTTTGCCCAATATTCAATTAAAAAAATACTTAAATTACGGGTACATCTACAACAAGAGTAAGGAAAGTGTATATAAATTACACATTAAAATAACCGGCTTATTAAACCAAAATAACCGGTTTATTCGATATTCGATAAATGAACATTTTAAAATAACCGACTTGGGCAAGGATAAAATAACCGGTTAAAACCGGTCGAATAATAACCGTTCGATCTCCCTAGTCACGCCCCTCTTGCCAGCTATCATATCTTTATACTAGAAGGACTCCATGGAAAAACGACAATAAAGCGCAAAAGATAAATCTTCCGATACCACTCGACGGCTTCTTCTGTTGCCAGCCATGATCCATTTCTCACCTTTCGGATTCCAGGTATTGATCTTTAACAAGATTTTCCCGGGAGACTGTAACACTAAAATGTGTAATATCCTAAAGATGATCCAAAAACCACGGGGGGTTAACAAACAACCTGTGTTCTATAATCTATTACAAAAAACGACTTAGGCGTTTACGACAACGTCTTACGCAATAAGGCCGAATATCTTTAGGAAAAATATTATACCAAAACTCGACAGCCTAGGATCATCCTACATTCAATTTGGATTTAAATCTAAGCTACCCAAAGCTTTCCCATCAATAACCATTCCAGAACCCTAAGATTTTGGGATCTACAAGGGTTTGTAGTTCTTGGTTGGCCAAGATTTTTAATGATTTACAAATTTTAAGCCCGTGGCCGCATCACTATCCCCTCAAAACCTAACGCGAAAAGGAACTGTATTTCGCAAGTCGCATACTTATCACCTGCGGGTGCAATTAGCAATCACACAATGTAGAATAGTAGACTTAAAGGCGAATTTTCGAAGGGATCGATCACACTAGTTGATACAATTTTACTGGTGTCTGCTGAAATGTATTATGGAGGAACCTGCAGAGATTTATAGGACATGTATGACCCAGAAGAACTGGAAACAAGCTCAGGTATAAATACTAGAGAAAAAAAAAGTAAAAGATAATCGATCGATCTGATGATCGATTTATCAAGTTCGTTTCGTAAACATCAAGAAATTACTATGTTAATAATGTTTTTAAATAAGTTAATCATTAAAACTGGCGCGAAAATAAAAGTTATCGATCGATACCTGCAGGTGTATTTTGATCCTTTAAAACTCAATATTTAAAGAACCCCTCATTAACTTTTCCTACAACCCTCGCATACAAGAAATCCCCAACCATAAAATCTTGTCATGCTCTTGTCGTTGAAGTGCCTGTCTGTTGTCTTTGCGGTAGTTTCAATCACAACAAGTCTAATCGATGAAATCGAAACATGAGAATCGTGATGTTAGTGTGAATGTTTATGGAACAATCACAAACTTGACGACAATCTTTCAAGTATTTAATTTCAATTTCTATCAATCGATTTTGCTTTTTATTTGTATTATCTTCTACTTCTCTATTTTTGTAAAAACTTTCAATTTATAGACACACACAAATATAGATACAGATTAAAACAGAAATAGAAAAAAATTAAAAATACTCGTAAAACAATAGTGATTGTTATATTTAAGTCGGAACTACAAGTATTTTCTTATTTCTTCAACTTCTGCTTTCAATTTTCAGCTTTGGTTTTTCTCTTATTATTATATTTATTTTCCTCATAGACTTCTTATTGGTATTGAATGGCAAAAAATGGCAACGAAAATGAGAAAAAATAACAGAAAAAGTTTTCATCAAAATGAAGCCAATTTAGCAAGAGACGACGAAATGAATCAAAAGCATTTGTCATTTGTATTTAATTAGAAACTTTTTATGTTTTATTTTTTCATTAAATTTTTTTTTTTGTGGTCTTAATAAATTAATTTACTATTTTACCTTTTTTTTTTACTTTTACGGATTTGCTGTAGTTGGAGTTGTTGTTGATTGGCAACATGAAGTCAATGAAGCAATTCTTTTAACAGCCAATCAGGTAAATTAGGGGCATTCACTTGAACAAGTAATGTTGTAAATAAGTTGACTTAAGGAGGTATAAAATATATAAAAAAAATTTTGTGATTCAATTGAAAAAGCAAATTGTTTCTTTTTATTTAAAATTTTCTTTTTAACCCGAATGCTCTTATTGTTTTAAACCTAAATGACCATTTTCTCATTTAGTGTGTGAGTGTGCATTGTGTTTTTTGCAATTGTTTCGTGTTTAATTTAAAACGATAAAAATAAACTAATTCTATTTTAGAAATATAAAGCAACAAATAATATGTATGTATATGAATGATATTTGTAATCAATATCTGACATTATTTGAAATTAAAAACTATTTTCCTGAAAAAAAAGAATAAATCAAAAAAGTATCTACAACATTTTCAAAGTGCTGGTATTTAATGACGGATACTGGAATTTGAAATAAATATTTTACAAGTGTATAGAGTAATAAAGTAAAACTAAATTTAAAAATGAATACCTACAATTTGATATCAAATGTAGGTATTGTAAATCAGCAGGCTTGCTGTAAAATGGCAACAGCACTGAAATGTTTGCTTTGCTTAAATTATTGCCGTTAATTCAAAAAACTAACGCTTTGCTAGACAACAAGGCGAATTCATTTTTCAGGTGGCGTTTAAATTTTAGCTGTGCTACTTTTTTTCGTACGTAGAGAGAGAAATGTCAAAAGTTGCTTGTGTTTTTGACATATCGATTAACGAAAGCAACAAAAAATACATTTAGTCAATTCACAAGGTATCCTAACATGTCATATTGTCAAAATGTCCTAATATTTCACAATGGTTTAAAAATATTGTTGTACGGCTCAGCCGCTCAGCGCCTGACTTTTCTGATTAATTACGACAGCACAATAAACACAGCAAGCAACGTTCTATTTATTTAAGACAGTTTTTGTTAACAAACCAACAACAATATTTTTAAACCATTGTGAAATATTAGGACATTTTGACAATATGACATGTTAGGATACCTTGTGAATTGACTAATTGTTTTGTTTTTGGTGTTGTTACTTGTTGTAGTATCGACACCACCATATACATGAATTCGCCTTGATAGACAATAAGCAAAAGCAGAAAAAAGGGAGGTAATAATGTGCTTAATATCACTATGAGTAGAGAACATACTCATAGTGAGTGCTTAAGCAGTCGGCAAAGACTAATGACCCTGATTGAATAGGAATATGTAAGGGTAGCTGCTACTTTGGTAAATTTTCGTCAATATTAGGTAGACATAAAGGGTGATTCAAGTAGATATACTTTTTTCAATAGTTTTTTTTTGACAGATCACGTGTGAGTCGTGTCATACTGTCATGTTTTGTTTAGTATTGTTTGGCATTTCATAATGGAAAGACTTACGCCTGAACAACGTTTACAAATCGTTCAACTTTATTACGACAATTCACGTTCAGTGAGGAATGTGTTTCGTGCACTTCGCTCAACTTATGGTCAACATAATCGGCCTACTGTGCGTACTATTCGCAACACCATCACCCATTTTAAGACCCAGCATTCGTTATTGGATAATATTCGACCGAATAGACCACGTCCAGCACGCTGTGAAGAAAATATAGCGGCCGTAGCTGAGAGTGTACACGAAGACCGTGGAGAGTCGATTCGACGTCGTTCACAGCAACTCGGACTGACGTATGGAATGACTTGGCGCATTTTAGGTCGAGATCTTAAACTGAAAGCGTACAAAACACAGCTTGTGCAACAACTGAAGCCGCTCGACCTTTCCAAGCGACATCGCTTCGCTCTATGGGCTCTTGAAAAGTTCCAAGAAGATCCGACGTTTTCGAGTGAAATTTTGTTCAGCGATGAGGCCCATTTCTGGCTCAATGGGTATGTAAACAAACAAAATTGCCGCATTTGGGACGACGAGTAACCAGACGAGATTCAAGAACTGCCATTTCATCCAGAAAAAACAACGGTTTGGTGTGGTTTGTGGGCCGGTGGAATCATCGGTCCATATTTCTTTAAAAATGGCGACTGTCATCGTGCCATGATAACCGACTATTTGATACCTGAAATTGAAGCTCGTGATCTCGACGACATGTAGTTTCAGCAAGACGGCGCCACTTCCCACACATCGCATCAATCAATGGATTTATTGAGAGAACACTTCGTTGAACACGTAATTTCACGTTTTGGGCCGGTCGATTGCCCACCAAGATCGTGTGATATCACACCGTTAGACTTTTTCCTGTGGGGATATGTAAAGTCTTAAGCTTATGCGGACAAACCCGCTTCGATTCAGGCCTTGGAGGAAAACTTCACGCGTACTTTTTCTTTAAAAAAGTAGGGAACCTCGAAATGGATCACGCTATAGAAACAAAAAAATAAACATGCGATGTTCTGAGTGTATGAGAATCTATAGGAGGAGACTTTTTGATACTAGATATTTTGTTTTTCAATTGGTGTAGGTACTTTCTGATAATTTTTATATTGAACTTACAAAATTAAATTAAACATTCACGGACTCACGAGGAAAATAACTAATGGAATGGAGGTTGGTCATTCGCCCAATCGATACACTAAGACGGAAAAATAAATGCTAGAAACATGTAAATTCGCTTAGATGTACTATGTTTTCTTTATATTTACATAAATCTTTATGGTCGAATTTCGACCACTAGGCAAATAGATACTATAGTATCTTTAAAATAGCAAGGGTATTAACTAGACAAAAGCCAACAATTATTTGAAATTTCTTTAGTTCAATACTAAAAAATTTTATATGCATAGTAAAGATCTGTTTTATATTTTCTCTTTTTTAATAAATTAAAGCCTCAATAATAAGTTTATTTTAATTTTCAGTTGTAGGAGATTTTTTTTTAAATTAGAATAAAGGGTGCCCCAGTAGGCTTGTTGGACGTAAGTTGGTCAATTAGTGTGAGGGTTGCGCCCCGATAGGTTAGTTGGAACTGAGCTAGTCTGCGGCCAACTAGCTGATGGCCTACAATGGCTAGCTATATTAACTAGGAACATAATTTTTGTATAACATTTAACAAATAATTTTTTTTTGCAATTTATTTACAATGAAAAATCGAATTAATTTCTTAGCTTCGCTACACCTCCTCCTTAAATTCAATTATTATTTTATAAAAATTTGTAATCACTTAAAAAGTTTATTGCCAAAAATAAAAAAAAAAAACGATAAAAAACATTAAAATCACAGGTTAAACATTTTCAATATAATTGAACCATGATAATGTCAGAGACGGAAAAAAGTGTTCAGTCAAAATATCAAAAGTACAAACAAAATAGAAGATGTTAAAGTTAAAAAATAAATTATCTAAACTAAAAAAAAAAACGTTGAAATACACGCTCCACTACAATAGTGGTGATGGTATTATGTGATTAATGTTTGTAACACCTTAAAATATTGGTCCTAGACCAATCATTAAGTATACCAAGTGTGATTCATCGTGAGATTTGATTTTCAATAAGCTTTTTTACAGATCACGCTTGTTTCATATCAAACTGTTTTGTAGTTTTTCTTCATAATCGTTTGGCAAGTCATCATGGAAAGACTCACACTACAACAACGTCTTCAATTTGTTCAGCTATATTACGAATATCAGCGTTCTGTAAGAAATGTTTTTCGTGCGATTCGAGTAACTTTCGGTGCGCATAATCGTCCTACTCAAACCACGATTGCCATTCGCAAGTTTGTGTCCCAGTTACTCAGATACTCGACCGGTAAGGCAACATCTAACAACGGTATGTTGTGGTTTATGGGCTGGTAGAATCATTGGTCCATATTTCTTAAAAAATTAGGAAAATCAGAATGTTACCGTCAATGGTAACCGTTATCGCACCACGTTAACGGACTATATGCTTTCCGAAATTCAAGAGCATGGTCTTGGTGAGCTGTACAGCGCGTGAAACAATGACCTTATTGAGAAATCATTTTAGTGAGCAATTATTTTCACGATTTTCTACGGTAAATTGGCCACCTAGATCGTGCGATATCACACCTTTTAACTATTTTTTTTGGAGATATGTAAAGCCTGAGGTCTTTAGAAACAAGCCAGCTCCGATTGACGTTTCGAAAGCCAACAATACTCGTGTTATTCGCGAGAAACCAGTCGCCATAGCCACCTTCTACAACATTTCATTTTCAAACTGCAAATGTAATAAATTGTTCTTTAAGGCGATGATAAACATTTTAAGTTCACTTGCAAAGTTATGTGTTTAATTTTACATTATACATCAAACCTCACAATGAATCACCCAATACTTTCGAAAATTGCTTATAATGCCATACATTTCTTATAAATATTGGTATTGGCATACAAATGACAATAGCTTACGACAGCAACTCATTACAAAATATTGTGCTGAGAGGTCCAAAATCAACCATTGATCCACCACGATCCCATATAAAACAGAATTTGAAAGTTTTCATTATATACTGTACTTAAGTGATCTTTACGGTAATAATTTGAAAAACATAAACGCTAAGAGTATTTGTGTAGTAAATACCTTAAAAAAACCTTTTATTGCTTGCCACAAACTTCGTTGCTCGGCTCAGCACATTAATAGTCGTTCTTTTCAGTGGTGCTCAGTGCCCGTTTGTCTGGTAAAGAAAACCATTAATTTCTAAGGAACACAGAATGTATATGTGTTTTAAAACGAAATAAAAAGCCAACAAAAAATGTTTACAAAAACAAAACATGAACACAATACACACACAGACTATTCGTGCTGTGTTCGTGCAAATGAGCAAAAAACAACAACAATACTAGTGAGAAGCGTTGCTTAAAAAGAACACTACATAACATTAAAATCAGGGCTTACAAAACTGCAGTCCAAACGAAAAACTGTCGAACAAAAAACGAAAATTTGTGTACACCATTTCGCTTTTTGAGTTGGTTTGACAGCGACTGTTTACATTTAATGAAGTGGAAGAAATACCATTTTTCAACTTTGACTGCAGTTTTTTAACCGCTGATTAAAATATAATGTATGTCTACATAACCACTACAAGTGTACTGTCTGATAACGAAAAACAGAACACTATATAATGTTTGTTACTTTCGTGAAAATAATTATGAACGGTATTAAGGGTTGTGCACTAATACACAAACACTAAAGAATATAAATCGTTTTTGGGTGTGTCTGTCTGTAGTGTATGCTAAACAATATTCCGTTTATTTTCGAACACTGATATAAACCCCCCCCCTTTCCTAAAACTGCTCAAGGGGTCTGTACACGGTCAAGCATTTATCATCAAGCGCTTTGGTAGTATTAGTGAAAATGTCGTTGTATGTGTGACATCGACGATGGTGGATGGAAAATCAAAAAATTTAGATATGACGGCGAATATTACGTCCAGCACCCGTACACGAGTGAATTCGCCGGCATGACAAGCATTTTGACCGTGTATAGATTCCCTTTAAAGACAAACAAATCACATACAGATAAAGAAATCTGAACAATATTCAGCACAAAGAACTTTAACATGATTCTTAACCTCATAACATAATTTCGTTCTGGCGGGTCAATGATTGCCCATGGGTCACAAATATAGTACATTCTCGAAAATTTGTTTTTAAATATTGTGCTGGAAGTTATCATATGGTCGGGCTTGACCGACTATTCCTTCTTACTTTTTTTTTTTTTTTTTTTCTCTTGATAAGCCAAAAATTTTGGCCAAACCAATATAAATAAGCACGTTTCCAAAAACAGCCAACCACTTACTTTTTTTTTTGGTCTAGACATAAAATAACCAAAAATAAAATCCAACAAATGATTACAAAATACTCAAAATAAAATAAAAAAAAAAAAAATTTGCAAAAATCCAGCAGAGAAACGAGTAAAACAGCTTCCGGCGTTTAGGAAAATTAATGAATTGGCTTAATTGTATGGACGGCTTAAAGGTCAAACTGAAATAGAATTAAAAACAAAACCAAATGATACGAACAAAATTTCCAATCAATACAGTTTTGCATAAACGGAGTGAGGCAAATTTTTCTATAGATAGATTATGGTTTTTAGAAAACAAAAACCATCAATTAATTAACGGAAAAATACTGCAATTAAATAAAACTGATTCATCAAAAACTATTATAAACTGTAGTTGTTATGGGTCCTTTTTGTTTTCAAATTCTTGTATTTCAAAATTAAATTTATTAATAAATGAAACAGAACTGTATTTTACCCAAAATGCAATATTTGGTGTCAATACAATTTCATTTAGTCATTTCTGAACTTTCTTTACATTATTATTTTATTTTTTATTCATAGTATAATAAGTACCTGGTATGCTCATTAGGAAGAGTTGTCATTATTTGCCCATGTAATGTCAAACAACGAAATATTAGTCATTTGCAAATGTTTAAATTTCAACATATTTTGCACCTTTTAGATATTGCAAACTTACTTTTTTATATAAAACTATATTCTTTTCAAAATTTTGTTTATTTGAAATTGATTTTTGGTTAAAATTTGTTACTACAAAGTTCTATGGTGAAATAAAATTTGTCTGTGGTAGAAAAATTTCATGTTTGTGCTGTGTGAAATTGTAACATTTTTGACAACGTAAAATTTGACATAAATGTCTTTCTGACATTTCTTAACAGAAGTCTAAGTCGGCAAATTTTTTGGCTGCGGCGGCTTAGCAAAAAGTAGCCGGTAGTGGATCACCTGACAAAAAAATTAGTTATTCAAAATGAAAAAATTATCTATTACAATTTGTTATTATTTTAATATATCTATTTGTTATTAATATAAATATATTTTAACCCGACTTCAAAAAAGATGGAGGTTTTCAATTCGGTTGTATGTTATTTTTTAATGTTTGTAACCGCATAACTCCGTCCTTTAATTCATTTTAATAGGAAATTTTATTTTTGAGCTGCTCCATAATTTATAAACCAATTTTCAGAATTTCGCGCTAACTTTTAATATGATTTGCTAGCAGGTTGCAAAAGCGAACAAAGTTTGTGAAATTTTTGGAAGTTGCACACTTGGACTTTTCAAAATTTTTGCATTTTTTTTTTTTAATTTTTGCCGTTTTTCAGCGATTTTTTATTCTCTACTGGTTGGAACCCATAAACAGATATTTTATGCTTTTATAAACTTTTAGGAAATTTCTCATTTTATTAAATTTTTTAAACCTTAGCGAATTGCGCGTTTTAGGTGACCCAAATCCTAATAAGCTGATAATGGGATTAATGATCTAACAAACATTATTTATCCAGTTTTTTTTACTTAGATTATCTCTCAATCGAATATTGTTCCATGTTATTGGGATTGGTTTCTTTCAATTACAGTTACATAAGATTGTGCCTTGGAAATATAACAAAATGCTTGCAATGTAAATGTAATCTATTATTGAATTTTAAATTTATTTAAAAAAAATAATTTACTTTTATTAGATACTAATGTCAAAGTTTGACTAAAAAAATTAGTGTAAATATGCCTTTCGAAATTAAATTCGGCGGCGGCTAAGAGGTGACTTTTAGCTGCACGACCTGGGAGTTTGTCTGATAATTGTGCGGTTGTCAAAAATTTCTACGCTAATGTCAAAATTTATACTAGCCCCCTGGGCTAGTGAAATTTTATTCACCACAACAGTGTCAAATTTTTACATTCATGAGTACTTTGCTACCGTTTCACACACGCCCTAAGAAATTTTTAAAAAAATAAAATTAATTTAATAATTAGTACTGTGGTTATTTTATTGAACTGTTAATGGTTTTTAATGCAAATTTCGATATTTTAATTAGGCTTAAATTCATTGAATTTTGACATGTTTCGATTGTAACCAAATAATCTTCTCAGAGGGGCTTGCCGTTGAAAACTCACCGCCATCGACGACGGTTGGCAGTCAATAGTCAAACATCAATCTTTAAACCAAATGGTATTTTTACTTTGGCAGATCGAAATCTGTTTTGAAAGATTATCCACATATTTTAATTGATTTACATGTTCTTTCATATTCTGTTCTTCGTACTTTTTGTTTAAAGTACATTTTCTGTTTTTCATGTTTTTTCGACGAGGTTGGCAGTCAATAATCAAACACCAATCTTTAAACATAAATAAAAATAATTTGTAGGCCCTAATCATGTAAAACGCAACGTAACGCCAAAGATTATTATTAAAAGCAAAGGAAAAGCCAAAAATATGTGGTAATTTTGTTGTTGCTTTCTACAGAAATTCACATTGCGTTTTAAAATTTCAAGCGCTGGATAGTTTGTGGCGTTGAAAATTTTAAAACGGTACATTAATTTCTGTAGAAAGCAACAACAAAATGTTTATGACATTGTTTTTTCTTTCAATGTAATTCTTTGGCGTTGCGTTGTGTTTTACATGATTAGGGCCTTAATCTAAATCTAGATAAATATAAACCCATTGGCAAAAAATCGCATAGTTTTTGTTCTATTCCTTAAATTGAATTCTTGTGGTTTTCTTCTACATGTTTTATGTTGTTCACTTCCCAAGTTTTTTAGCCCCATTATCGGCTGATTATTTATTAGTTTAATGTATTTTTAGGTTCACTTTATGATTTTTTTCAAATAATTAGGTTAAACTTTAACTTTATGGTGTTGTACACAGATTACAAGCAATCTAATAATATTTTATGGGGAATTTTCTAAAACTGCATTGGTGCATTTGATCATTAATAGTTTTGTTTAAATGACAAACGACCTCTGTTATCATTGAATAAATAAAGATTTATTAATATAAATATTTTTTAAGGGAGTATATTAAAAAAAGATTGTATAATGCTATTTTAGGTGCAACTTAAAAAGTCCAAAAACAGATAAAAAATTTCGTTGTCAAGTAATTAAAAAAGTCATTAAATTGCCAAAAATTTATATTTTAAAAGAGAAATTTTAAAGTTACAATAGGTTTGTGACTTTGATCATAAAATTTTAGTGGAATTTTTTGAGACCCATCTGCTGGGTACTTGAAAGTAATAAAATCATTGTTCTAAAATAAACATTAAATATCGTTCCTTAGTGTTCGATTCGGTAGGTATGTGGAACATTCAAAAGCTAAAAGTCTTTGTGTAATAGTTCGTTAAAAAATATAACGTGTCCCTTTTTTTGATCTTAGAACAAAAAAATAATACTGTACTTATCCAACTCAACAAAAAGATAAGAACATTTAATTGCGTTCTGTTTTTTTCAGGGCTGGCAAAAACCTTGGTTTTTGTAAGAAAAATTCCCACCGGGTTTTATCATGGGGTTTTCATTAACGACGTATTAACGACCACCACTGTGGTGAATGAGGGTATACTAAGTTTGTCATTCCGTGTGAAACTTTTTTATAATACATCTAAGACCCCATAAAGTATATATATTCTGGCTCCTTGAGTAATTCTAAGTCGATTTAGCCATGTCCGTCTGTCTGTCCGTCTGTTGAAAACACGCTCACTTTCTAAAAACGCAAAAGAAAAGAACAAACTTGGTCTCAAATGGCTTGTACTGATCCTAAGCAGTTTGGGGCAACATCGGTTTAATAGGATCAGAACTATGAATCAAAATGTGGAACCACTACCCAAAAAAAATAGATAATTTTGATACAAAAACTAACATAAATGGTGGAATTATGCACGGAATGACATGAAATTTTGCACGAATTCGCTTTACACGACTGCAAATCAACTGTTAAATTTCGTGAAGATCGGTCCATAATTGACCATAGACCCCATATAAACCCTACTCCCGGAAAACCGTTTAGTATGCCTAAAACCGTAATAAATAACGCTATCATATTGAAATTTGGTACGTCACAGCCACCAGAAATCACACTGTAAAATTTTTTAAAGATCGGTCCATAATTTACACTAGGCCCCATATAAACCCTACTCCCGGAAAACAGTTTATTGCGCCTAAAACCAAATAAATCCCACTTTGGGAAAATAATAAAATTCACCTAAAACCATCACAGATATAGATATTGCGGTGAAATGTTTACTTAAATTCATATGGCCAGAAAAAATATCATGCAAATTTGTGAAGTTATTGAAATTTATTCTAATTTATTTTTTGTAATACCAGAATTCAGTCTTCAGAATTTTGGGATGATTGGTCCATAATTTACCATAGGTCCAATACAAATAACGCTCCTAAAAATTATTTTAGTTCGGCTAAAACTTTTACGAATCATGATATTTTACTCAAGCCAGTTCAAAGTTCTAACAAGAAACGCATAAAATTTTCTTATTGTAGGTCAATAATTTAATTCAGGTCTAAACAGCAACCAATTTTAATGCTGACGTTTGTTTTTGTGAAGCTTAGTTAATAATATATATGTATTTATCATATAGAGCCCACTCCTGTCGGTGGAGGGTATCAAAGATTCGGCACAGCCGAATATATCACTCTAACTTGTTTTTTACTACTAGTTAAGCGCCTTAAAATACATAAATATTTTACATTTGATTGACAGTTTGTTTTACTTTTTTTTGACACGTCAAATATGTACAACTTTACGCTTTCCATTTTTCCTTTTAATTTTTTCCTTTTAGGCAATAAGAAATAACTGAACTTAAAGAAAGAATTGCTTATCAAATTAAATGAACAACAATGGCGGAAAATAATCAAATAATTAAAAAATTTTAAAATTTTTAGCAATAAACTTTACGATTTGTTCACTTCAGTCATCTTATGGTTTAATATGGAATTACCTTAGAAATCGTCTTGGATTGGAAAAAGGATTTAAAACCTGAGCCGCCATAGTGGTAACTGATTTAAAATAACTTCTTATGTACGTGTGCTTCCATTTGGTTTAATTTGTTTCTTGTAATTTTCTATGTGTATGATTTGTACTTAAAATTCGGCCTTTCCAAAATCAAATTCAGGTTTTAAAAAAACAAATTCACAATTTTCGAAATCAAATTGAGTATTTTACAAATCATATTCCGCATTTTTCAAATAAAATTCGACTTTATATATCAAAATCAGCCTTTTGTGAATCAAATTCAATTAAAAAAAATTGATTTTACTTTTTTTAAATGTCTAATTTGATTTTGATTTGTTTTTTAACAACCTGAATTTGATTTGGATTAGACTGAATTTGTAGTTAAAAATATAAATATATTTGTTTTAATTAATAAATAGAGAAAAACCCACTAACGTTACATCTATATTTTTCTGTAAATGATACCATCTTTGTTTAAATGAATATTAAGAAAAAACCCACTTGGAATTTTTTAAACAAAATAGCCGTTAAAACCCAGGCTCGTTTTTCTGGGTTCCCAGTGGGTAGCCAACCCTGGTTTTTTATGAGCCAAAATTAAAAAAAAAGAAATAAATTACAACCTGACTATAAGCAAATTTAAAAAATAACTGAAATAAAAACCCATATTATGGTTAATGTTTACCAAATAATTGTTCATTTTGACCATAATATAGGTATTTTTAACCTAATTCTGAAAAATGTTGACCATATTATGGTTAATTTTGACCAAATTATAGTTCATTTTACCACATTATACTTAATTTCGACCAAATTATTGTTGATTTCGAGCAAATTATGGTTAATTTTAACATTATAATGGTCATTATAAACATTAACATTGTTAATATCAAACCATATGTATGTTGGTCTTAAAATGTACTTACCCCCTCAAACCTTATTTTTCTTCTGCGTGTACAAAGCAGCTTTCCTTGTATAGCAACAGCACAGAGGGGCAGGGATGCAAATAGACCACTGATGTCAAAAATAAAATTGTAGTTGTATTTGTGAGTAAAAGTTAAAATACCCAACTAACCGTTCCTTAAGCGAGATATAACTGAACTGGAGAATGAGCTTGAAAAAAAAAATTATTTTTGTGTTTACTTACTTGCACGTGTGATCATGGACTTAAATTGTCGAATTCAAGGTCGTGGGTGGTAGCGACCACCCGTTTTCTTGAAAATATGAGTGCGAGTAGTTTTTATTATCTCGTAAACTATAAGAAATGCGAAAATTTTGTTAAAAGCTTTTTTATAGAAATTAAAAAATATTATATCAAACTCCCTAAACCAAAATTTTGTTCTTAATTGTATAATTAAAAAGTTATGGAAAAAATATTAAAAATGTAGTGATTTTTTCATTATGAGCAGAATTAAAAAGCCCTTATAATAATACATAATCTCCTTTCTTTAAATGTCTTGTAACATAAAACACATTGAATGCTTCCGAAAGCATTGCGCATCATAACATATTTTTCGCATACTTTTTTTAGTGGATATGGCTTGTTGGGTGGTAAAATAAAAAACAAGCAATCAGTGTGGCCAGGTCTAAACAAATTTGATGTCTAAATCTGGCATTTAGCAAGGCCAAAAAATACTAAAAATTCTTTTTTAAAAATGCTAAAATTTTTAAAGATTTTTGTTAAAAATTTATTACCAGTATAAAATTTTATTCGAAACTAAATATATTTTAGTGACTAATTTTGTAACGAAATTGAAATAAATTTTTATATTTAAACAAGTGGCCAGATTTTTGGTAAAGCATACATATAGGGAGTTGAGATTAAATTTTAAACTTAGGTGGACTGAAAACCTCTGATATATGCAAAATTTAAACAGTTTATTTCTGTTATATACAAACATTTTTAGGATTATTTTTTTTTTATAGCTTAAGAAAAGTTGAATCTTTAAAATAATTATTTTTTCAGCAGTTTAGAGCAAACAATTTTTTCAAACATTTACACCATTGAATTTTTAGCTAATGCCCGTAAGTTCTACAAATAGATATCTAGCTGTGAATAGATATCTATGGTGTAACGAATTTTTCATAATTTAAACACGTATGTCTTACCTACTGGTTAAACTGTAGTGTATTTTACACCATCGATTTTTGAAAGAAAACTTAAAGGAAAAAACGTAGGCAAAATGAACGTTGAAATTACCAAAATAGTTTTACCGGATAGGTTAAGATAACTGTTAGGTACGAACACGACCAGATATCTCTTTGTTGAAATTACGGGCATAAGTACAAAGTGAAATTTCCTTGAACTTTTTTTATAAAAATTAAAGGGCAAGTAATATTTACAATCAACATGATAAGGGCATTTCTAATATTCCCTGAATATTAAATTTTTTTAACAATACACGGTTCTTAATATAAGAATTATCCATTTTCATACGAAATTTCATTTTGGGTATAGTTTATAAATTTTTTTTAGTAAAATCAATAAAACTATTCGTCCAAATTTTTAAAATAAATAATGCTAAAAAAGCTAAAAACATTTTCCAAAAATGCCAAGTGCTAAATGAAAATTTTGCAGCTAAATAGACATTTTTTATGCTAAATTTAGCTGCAAAAATGGCCACACTGCAAGCAATACATCCGCTATGCATGTGTTATCGTCGCTGACAAATCGACTACTGAATGAAAGAGAGTAAAGGCCCAACCATAATATGCATGAGGCCGCTTAAGTCAACTTAAGCAACTGTGCGAAGACATATAAAACATATGTGGCCAACTATAATGTACTTAATGAAACTTTTCGTAAAGTTTTGTCACGGAATCATCTGTTTGTAAGTTGTTACAAAAAATAAAATAAATTTAAATGGATAAAGAAAAACAAGAATATAGAAAAAGAAAAATTTTACATATCGCACTTAATCAACAAGAGGGTATTAACTCAAAATTTTTATTTTTGTACTTTTTCGAAAAAATCGGCACGTTATATTCATATCCACCCGATATAAAAATATAGTGCTATTTTGTCTACTTTTTCGTAATGAAACGGTTGGTTTTAAAATTGTTTTTCATTTGCCTTCAATATTAAATTGAAAATGGTTTTGCTTTTACTGAACATTTTTAAATTTTGAATTAATACCCTCTTGTTGATTAAGTGCGATATATTAATTTTGTATAAATTTTTTATTAAAAACTATGTAAAATAATCGTCAATTTTTTTCGTTTTAAAACGTTGCTGGCAAATTAAATAAAACATAAAATAAACTAATACAGGGCTGTAATTTTGAAGTACTCGCAAGAAAACCAAATGTTGCACAAATATGCAACATGGATCTTAAGTTTATGTAAGTACAATATGGCCACCCTAAAGTCTCTTTTAATTTTCTCATGCATTTGACAGAGTTTTCGTTAATTTTTGACAGTACTTTAAGCTAACTTATGCATATTATGGTTGGCCTTAAGAATGTGTGTGATTTTTTAGAAAGCATAATTGTGCTATGAAATTGAATGAATTTGCCATCACTGAAGTACAGCGAGTAGTTGGTGTTGAAAACCAACTACTAACCTTCAAGCGATTTCGGTATAAATTATAACCACAAAAAATAAAAATAAAAAATATTGGAAAAAATTATTACCTTTTTTTAATTACTAAATCACCCCAATCGTGAAAAAAATCTCCCTCGAAATTTTTTCCCTTTTCCCTAAAAAATGTATAGGACAAATTTCGATAGAAAGAACTGTTCACTTTCTATTCACGATATGCGTGATTAACTGCTTTTATTTTTATTAGTGTTAATGTTATTGTCATTATTATACATGATTCGTACTTCATTTGCATATAATAACACACATTTCCCAAGCATTTCTTTTTTTTTTAAAAATACCAAATAATAACAATTTTATCGTAATTTAAAATTTAATGTAGTAATTTATAATAATATTCATGCAATAAATTGAAAGGAAATTTAAGAAATATAAAAAAAACTTAAAAAAAAAATATTATTTCGGTTTAAATTCATCAAGTTTTATTTCCTTGAGAATTCACTTATAGACAGATCAAATATTGTGTTTTATGGTTCATACAAAAAAAAAAAAAAAATTCCAAATGCATAAAAAACGAAAGCAGCTACATTTCCTTGTGAATTTTCTTTTTCAAAAGAAAAAAAATATCGAAATATAAAATTTTAATAAAGAAAAACCAATTGAATGTGGGTTTATTTTCAATCATCTCAATCCCTTGATAATGGCTGTGTTGCCGCTAAAGTGCTGCACGACGCTGTCTGTTGTCAATACTGTTCTTTCTCTAGCAGATTGATTTGTTATGAATTTTTACTTAGTATTATTTTTTTTTTTTTTTTTGTTATTTTTTTAACGTTTGCATTCCCATTTTTACTAGAATGCATTATGGAATCGAGCTGTTTATTTATGCATAAAAAAATTTGTGTACATATGAAATTTATAGATATTTTCGAATATTATTATTTCTTTTGTAAAGACAAGTTAACATTTGAAAATGATATTTAATTATTTACATATTGTACTGCTGTCAATTTTAAGCTGTCAAGCAATAATTGTCTTCTTAAAATTAAAGTGAAGGGGGAACAATTTAGAAAAAAATTAAAAAAAATTTTTGCTTTTTTGGATAAACATAAAATTGTTTTTTATTGGGGAAAAATAAAGTACAGTGCCCATGTTTTGTAACTCCCGCATCGAGATTGAAAAGTGAGAAATGAAACAAATATGTCATAAATTGAAACAAACAGCTGTTTTTCTCACTTCACTGCGTCTGTAAAATTTTTGGCGAGTAATAGCTGTCACGTAAGGAAATTACTCGCCAATATACTGCAATAGTGTGTCTGTAAGATTTTTGTGAGAAAGTTCCCGCATTGAACTATCAAATACACTCACGCATGAAAACGGGGTGAGAAAAAATTTTAACGCTAAAAAATAAATTAAAAATGCAAATTGCAATGAATATGAACACGGAATAAGTATTTTGTTCTTGGCAGATTTGTTCATTGTTTAATTATTTTGCTTTTAAAATTTTTGAAAAATATACGAATATTTCCAAAGCAATTTTGTAATCAACAAACATTAAAGTGGCACTTTACATTTTTTTGGTATAGCCGTCAGTTGTATTTTCGCCGCCGTCGTTGAAAATTTTTAAATTTAACTTAAATTTGGTCGCTGTCAATGATAACTTTACTGGCGTTCTCAACATGTGCAATTTAATATCGGCTTCGAGTGGAATATTGTGACATTTATAACGTAAGTCCCCTTTTAGACAGGCAAAGTTTACTTTGACATAATCTGTTGAATTCTCTTTTAAACTTTGTTTGGTGCTCAGACACACAAAGTTTAATTTGACAAACTTTTGTTTTCTCTTGTTTGAATATAATATATAAAGAGCGTTGCCAGAATGATGATTTTATCATATTTTGGATTATTTTTTTAAACAAAAATATGATTAAAGATTTTTTTCTCATATGATGATTTTTTATTTTTATAAATTCTGATTTTTTCTTTAATTTTGCTTATACAAAATACACGATTATTTAAACAGTCAATTTTTAAAACAATGAAGTTTTGCATCAGCTTGATGTGTTTTGGTGCTGCACACTTTTGTACCCCGTATCTAGAATACACAAAATTGCATTATTTTTTCTGGACATGAAAAATATAAAAAAGGCATATTAAAACCTATTTCCAATGTGTTAAGAATTCCTTCTTTCGAACACCTACATTTAAAACAAAAATAAATTCTAAAAACTTTGTTTTGGTTTTAAATGTATTTGTACGAAATAAATAATTCTTTCGCATTATTTATATTTGTGAAAAAAGGTATTTTTAACGAATTACGTTTTTATGAATTTCAATTTAAATAATAAGAAGTATGTTTTTATAAAAAAATTAATAATTCTTACTATTTTTTTTTTAAATTTAAATTAAGAAAAAAAATTTAAGATTTTCCTCTTCAAAATATGATTTCTAACGCTTTTTTATAGTTTTCGACATGAGTTAGAGACACAAATTTTTTTTCGAGAAACAATGGCAAGCTGCTATATTTAACCAACTTGTTTTTTTTCTATCCTCTTACAACTACAATTCGTGTTGGAAAAAAAACTAGCCAATTGTAGGGGAATGTAAGAAAGAAAAATTGACGGTTTATTGTTATGTCTTTGTTGAAGCTTTGATATTGTTACAAGTAAGACCTGAGTGTTTTAAAATTCTTATTCACTTTATGGTCTTACTTGTATAATATTTTTAGCTTTTCTAAAGTATTTGGAAAAAGTTTCCTGACGAGCTGGCCCAAGCAACCAGCGAAATGCGCATAGAAACTAGCTTTCCCACAACAATAAATTTCAGTGTTTTCATTCAAAAATTGGGATTATTAGCACATCATTAATAAATGAACTAATTAATAATAAATATTTCATTCCCGAAAATAATTTTTGATAATAAATTTGCATGTGCCCGGCAAATAAAAAATTTAAATGGCTAGCTGCTTTATTTAAGCAACTTGTTTTTTTTTAATTTTGTTTTTTTTCTATCCTCTTTCAACTACAATTCGTGTTGGAAAAAACCCAGCCAATTGTAGGGGAATGTAAGAAAGAAAAATGGACGGTTTATTGTTGTGTCTTTGTTGAAGCTTTGATATTGTTACATGCAAGACCTGAGTGTTTTAAAATTCTTATTCACTTTATGGTCTTACTTGTATAATATTTTTAGCTTTTCTAAAGTATTTGGAAAAAGTTTCCTGACGAGCTGGCCTAAGCAACCAGCGAAATGCGCATAGAAACTAGCTTTCCCACAACAATAAATTTCAGTGTTTTCATTCAAAATTCCCGAAAATAATTTTTGATAATGGAATATTTTGTTTCATATGTTTTCGATGCGAGAAGTTCTCACCAAAGTTACAGAACACGGGTACATGCCAGTGTTTGAATTAGACCACAGTGGGAATGAAGCGGTTGTTTTCAAACATCCGAATTTAATGGTTGCATGTCATAATGTCTATGGACCTTATGACACTTTGATATTAACATTTTTAAAACAGGTGGAGCAAAGATGGCCTTAAGCCGGTCGTAGGTCGTGTGTCACTAAGACCGGCTTTGCAGACAAGCTTTTCGTAGGGAAGCCGATGTATGTTCTACCATAGAGGGAAAAGGCTTGCCCCGGCCGAAGACCGGCCGTGCAGGGAAAAATGGGTGACATTGCAAAATGAAAACTAACCCTAAATTTGGGGTCAATTTGGTTTTTGGGGCCATATTTCCTAGTACCACTTTTCGAAGCTCCTAAAAATAAATTAAACAAAAATTTTTAATATGAGCAATAAGACCATACACAGAAAAAAATGTCTTATCAATTAAAAAATTTTTTAAAAAGTATTTAAATTTAATTAATGTAATAATTGAATCAATTATTTTTTTAGTTGAAAGAAAATTAAAAATTTAATTTTGATTTAATTGACATTTTCGTTGTTTTGAAATAAATTTTCAATTAAAATTTTAATTAAATAACAAAAAATCTTAATTGACTTTTTTCATTGAAAATAAAATTATTTAAATATTATGTAGAATTGTTGTTGGGAATTGTTAATATTTAATTAAATAAATTAGCACATTGTTTCAAATGGCAAAGTTTTTTGATCCCTTTTTTAATCAAAATTAAAAATATCATTTATCAACAATGTTTGCTTGATATTATGAATTTGGAATAAGTTTGGTGATTGGAGAAATTTAATAATTTTTTCTGTGTAATGGCTTTATTCACTTCGTATATGGTAATAAAGCCATGTGGCCTTATTTATCAATGTGATGGGAAACAAGGCCATATGGCTTTTTTTCCTATGGCGTTATTACACTTTGTTTGAATATTGTAAATTATGCATACAAAGACTTGCCCTGTTAATTAACGTAACTGTTGTTATAACATAACTTGATGATTGATCTTAATTGCCTTATTTAAAACATAATTTTTTATTGAAAAAAAAAAAAAAAAAACAAATTTAACTTAATAAGGTAATAATCTATTTACATGTATTAAATGTGTATTTTCCAAACAGTAATTCACATAATTATGCAACAGTGTTATTTTACATACATATTTAATTTTTTTAATATTAATTTATTTTAAATATATTCCACTTTTTCTGTATTTAATTTAAAATAAAAGGCAAATAATAAAACAAATGTACAACTTTTATTTTCGTTAACATATTGTTTATTTTTCACACAACATACACACACTATCGCTGCGAGGTTAAAAATATGATGTTCAAAATACAAATGTTGTTTACTTAAGAGCAAATACATACATACATACATATGTATGTATACAATGTAAAATAGCTGCGCGTGTAAAGTTTACACAAACAAATGTGTATCACATTAAATCAGCATGTTGGTGATGATGTTCACCATCATCCACACCAACATCAAAAAACTACTACAGCAACAAACAAACCAACAAACAAAGTGGCATCAACAATTTCCATATCCATGAGGTTTTTGTTTTGGTTGAACAATAATAAAATATAAAGTGAGTTTTAAATGTTGGTCTGGTTTGGTCTGGGTAGCGATTTTTATATATAACTTTTTTTTAAATATGGGGGATTTCATGTCAAGTGACCCAACTTTTGAAATCGATGTCTTCCGATTTGGATGAAATTTGCACCAAGGTTAGTCTTATTAAATAGTAGTTTAGGTCAAAAAGTTTCTGAGTTAGAGGGGGTCAAAATTTGACATTTTGGTCAAACCGGTGTACTTTCTCATCCATGTAACTTATTATCTATTGGTGTTAGCATAATTTGTCCTAAACAAATTAGATAGCTATTTCTTCAAGCTATCGAAAAAATTTTTTTTTGTATTTTTTTAAATTTTATAATAAAATAAATATAATAAAAAAAATAATTTATAATGAAAATTTGTGCCTAAACTACTATCCAATAAGACTAACCTTGGTGCAAATTTCATCCAAATCGGAAGACATCGATTTCAAAAGTTGGGTCACTTGACATGAAATCCCCCATATATTTAGTCTTGTCTGAGTTAAAACTGTGATGCCGAGCTTCCGTTTTAAAACACGTATGAATTTGAAAATTAGACAAAACTACAAACATGTTTTGCATATTTAATTTAATTATATTTTAAAATTTAAAAGAAAAACAGGGAATGTTTTCTTTTCTTTTTTAATAAACATAAAATTATGCATTTATTTCAGCAAACAGTCTTTCTTTGTATTAATGAAACATTGAAATTAATATTTTAAATATCTATTGAACTTATACACACACCTTTGCAATCTAAATACATAACATTGGTCTGATTATAAGACAATAGTCCGAGTATAAGACAAGTTATAATAGCCCAACAAACACGAAGTCAAACCTTTGATATGAAATAACTTTATGATTTGACGTCAAACACAATTCTCAAACCTATTTCAACTGTTTGATTTAACATTTGAATTCAAATTGATACAAATTTGAATATTTACATTTGATATAAAATGTTTTATCAATTTGATATCCAATTGTCATCAAATGTTATTCTCAAATCAAAAATAAGCTTGCCAACACTTAAACGAAAAGTAAATGTAAACATTAAAAAATGGCGATTAAAGTTAAATGTGTTTTACAATCAAAAAAAAAAAAATAAATGTTACGTGAAGTGAATTCGCCTTTAGAAAAGCTTTATTTCTTGTAAAAAAATATAAATTAATTGTGAATTAAAAATTAATTATAAAGTTTAAGAATGGGACTAAAAATTAAACGGGACAGTGAAAAAAATATTAGTTTGGTGTACAATTGCGGTGCTACACCAAGACAATCCTTAAAAAAAGAAGTCAGGTATTTCGTCTTTCCAAGAATTTAAGGACAGAAAGAACATTATATTATCTTTAAGCCATGGTGCCGAATGTTAAGCGGACAGTTTATTTAAATCAACAATAAGTTAACATTGTTTTAAAATCAACATTTGAGAATAACGTGGAAAATAAATGCATTTCTCACTTTGAAAATAATTTCCCCTTTTTTGTTGAGAATACTATTATTTTCAAATGTATAACTTCGAACGGTGTTAAGTTTCATTTGGATCACATTAATGTCAAGCATGTAGACTAATTAAAGGTTATTAATAAGTCGTGACATGGAAGAACCGTTGTAACTTATCATTTTAGGGCACTCGCGTTCGAAAAATATCTAGAGATAACCTTTATATAAAAATATATTAAATTTTTACAATACTCTTGCACAAATTACTATTTACTTTTTAACTGCACACGTTTTTGTAGTATTTTGAATAGTTGTTGGTTTTTTTTTTTACAAGAACACACGCTTTTATAAGCGATTTGTATTTACAGTGTTCATAATGATTTTTGACCATTGTTACATTTTGTTTTTACATTCTATATAAAAAGTTTAAGTTAAGCCAATATTCAATTAGAAAATACTTAAATTACGGGTACATCTACAACAAGAGTAAGGAAAGTGTATATAAATTACACATTACTAAAATAACCGGCTTATTATACCAAAATAGCCGGTTTATTCGATATTCGAAAAATGGGCATTTTAAAGTAACCGACTTGGGCAAAGCTAAAATAACCGGTTAAAACCGGTCGAATAATAACCGTCCGATCGCCCTACTAAGTATAATATAATATTCTGTAAAGCCTCTAGTACACGGAATGTAAAAAGCCACATGCGCATGTGGTTCTGACGTAATTTTTACGTCAATGCAAAGCCACAATAAGCATTGCGTGTTGTGTGATGACGTCAAAATTACGTCAGAACCACATGCGCATGTGGCTTTTTACATGCCGTGTACTAGAGGCTTAACTGTTTTCAAAGTATAAGTACACGCAGAGAAATTATTTTTTTTTAATATGGTCACATTTAACTAAACATATTATGAATAATATTTCTCTATGCCGTGGTAAATTCCCAATTTTTATTTTTGATAAATGCACTGAAATTTATTGTTGAGGGAAAGCTGGTTTCTATGCGCATTTCACTGGTTGCTTAGGCCAGATCGTCAGGAAACCTTTTTCCAAAGACAGTAGAAAAGCTAAAAATATTATACAAATACGACTATAAGGTGAATGAGAATTTTAAACACTCAGGTTTTACTTGTAACAATATCAAAGCTTAAACAAAACAACAGCAATAAACAGTGAGTTTATCTTTTCTTACATTCCCCTACAATTGGCTGGTTTTATTTCCGAATCGAATTGTAGTTTTAGGTGGGTAAAAAGCAAAAACAAGATTTAAAAACAAATTGCTTAATTTTCTTGTTTTCATAAGACAACCAAAATAAAGCAACTTGCCAGTTCAAAAATATACTATGGTTAATTAAACCATTTTTTTTTTGTTAAATTGGTCGTCCATTAAGAAGCTACAACGATATTATGGTTGCCTCTCAACGTGTTATGGTTGGGTATGACTTAACCACGAATAATGGGTTGGCTTTAAACCGAGTTTAAATAACTACATTCGAAACCAAAAACTGTGTACAAATTTTCGCTTTTTGAGTTGGTTTGACTGGGACTGTTTACATTGAATAAATCAGAAGTAAAAGCAAAATTTTTTTTTTGCCAATGACAAATGAAGAACTGGAAGAAATGGCAGTTTTTAACTTTGACCGCAGATTTTTAAACGCTGGTTTTAAATGAATAATATTATTTTCCTCTTTTCCAACATGAAAAACAACCAGGCTATTGTTTTTTTTTATTTTAAACCAAAATATGATTATGGCTTCTTCATAGATGACTTTTTTTAACCATAATATGGTTGCCGGTGAAAATAATATAGTTAAATTAACATAGTATATTTAAAATTTCTTGTTAACAATAGTTTTGCTGCAAGTGACCGTATTCAAAAACCTTATTTTCTCTGGGTGTATATAAATTGTTTTGTAAGTATAAACGTTTATTTAAAGCTTGGCGGTTATTCCCAGTATAAGACTGTAGTATTGACAAAAGAAAGTGATCTAAGTACAAAATGGTAATTTAATACTTGAATGCTGTGCACTGCAAATAATAAATATTTTGTCTATAAATAGGCAGTTAAATTAAAACACTTCACCTCACTTCAAAAATATTTTCATACAAATTTTTTAAAATTGAAAAAATTTTATATGAAAAATTTTTTAACGCAAGGCGAAGGGACTTATAAAATTAGCCCCTTAGTTTTCAGAGTATAAGACAGTTGTCTGTGTATTAAACAGAATTTTAGGTAAAGAGCGATAGTCTAAATATATGACGTGTCTGATAGTCTTATTAAAAAGACGGTAGACGGCATTTTAAGATAAGACGGAATATAAGACATTTATTTTAAACATATAAGATTTTTGTCTATATGTTACCCAGAAGTGTGTGCAAAAGGGCTTAATTTAGGTTAATAGCTAATAGTCTTAGTTTAAGTTAATAGTCTATTAGATGTAGGCTTGCCAGATTTCACTTTTCAAAATTCTTGACAGTAACTAAAAAAATCTTGATATAATTCTTGGCGATTAAAAACTTCCTGTAATTATGGTTTTTTAAAACAGCACAACTGCAAAAACCAGTAAAATGCAAAAATACAAGCAAATTACTACTTTTTCAAAATAAATAGCTTCTTTCACTCATTATTTAGTAGCTTTATTCTATAACCACTTCTATAACTACTTTTTTTTCAAATGTACATATGGGCATTTCCATGAGAATGTCAACCACGACTCGAAAAATAAATAGCCCTGAAACTATTTTTCGAATATGGTAGAAAGTAAAATAAACACTCAAACTTTACTATGCAAAGGGGCTTATTACAATTTTTAAAGAGCAAAAAATGAAAGTTAAAACTGACTATCTCTTTGATGGATTTTTAGTGACTGCAATCAACCATTTTCACTTTTCTGCCGATTAAATACAGATACTGGTAACATTGGAATTATACCTTAAAATTAATGTTACAACAACAATGAACATAATTCACGAGGAGAGACCAAATGATGTTTTTGGTTTGTTTTGGATGCTATTCCAATATCACGTACATGGTGCAAAAACATCATTTGTTTATGTCATTTGTATTTAATCAGTCGTAAATGTTTCAAAATAAAAGTTCAAAGCAATATATTTGTTGCAAAAACATATTGATCGGAATTTTTTTTAAATAGGTATAATAAAAATTTTATAAGCTATTAAACGTCGTCACGTACGATATTGTATGTACTATAAATTCAACTAAATGTATCATTTTATTATGTTGGCATTAAGTTGAAATTTGATCAAAAATTATTTTTTTGCAATCTTAATCATCTAAACAAAAATAATTGGTATCACTCCATAAAATAGCTTTTAATGTTATAACTTCCTTATAAATGTTGGTATTGACATAAAAATTGGCGACAATAACTTTTACGATAGATACTATGTCGTGATAAGTCCCATATAAACCCCCTTCCTAAAATAGCTGAAAGGCAAGCAAATCTCATATAGATGAAGATATCTGAATAATATTCGGCACAAGTAACTTTTATATAACTCTTAACGTCATAATATAATTCTGTTCCGGCGACCATGATTGGCGATGGGTCAAAAATAGATACACTCCCAAAAATTTGTTTTTAAAATATTATGGTGTAGGGCATAGTCGGGCTTGGCCGACTATACTTTCTGACTTGTTTGTTTTAAGTTTTTGTATGTATATTCTTACCAAAAATATATTTCATATCTTGTAAATACTATATGTCACGAACGGTATGTCACGAACGATATTACATTTGGTTCATTATAAAACCATCCAGAAAAATGTTTTTCTTTCCAATTACGGATTATAACGGAGAAATATATGGTTAAATGTAAAAAATTTAAAAAGGAAAAATACCTCCCACAATTCGCAGATTTTCGGATTTTTTTACATTCAGCCCAAAATCACTTCCGTGTTATGTCACGTACGATATACACCTATTTTGCTAGGTAGTTTGGACAACAAGGTTTCAAATGTAATAATTTTTTTTTCATATATAGTATCCTCTAAAAGAAGCATAATGATAAATAAGTTTTCCAGTTACTACTATTTGCGCAAAAACTCTACCGCTCCGAAGGCGTACAAATGTCACGTACGATGACATGGAAATGCCCATTTGTAGATAAAGAATAATGACTTTCTTTTTAAATGCGTTCATTTTGTGGCATTCCTTGTAAAATTCATTCGGTCTTTCAGTAGAATTTTAAGAAGTAATTTTTACATTTTTCTGATTACTCAACACATTATTTTGTAGGCGAAGTTTGAAAATTGCTGCACACTTTTGTTTTGAGTCAGCTTTTTAACGTTTTTAATTGAGCGGCTGAAAAGCTAAGGCATACAAATACCAAAATAACATCTCTAAGTTAAGCTTTAAAGCAGTGTCCGCCAAACACATACATTCACATTTCATGCTTCTCTCAGTTGTTTATTTTTGAGAGTAATTGTGTTTCTCTTATTCCACTGAAAAAAATTTTGATAACGTTTTTTACCATAAGTCTTACAAGTGTATTTGAATGAGTTGTCGCAGTTCAGTACTTCAAAATAAAAATTGACTTATTATTATCGCAATTAAAAAATTATAAATTGACGAACTATTTCACTACATAACTCGTTTTTAATATACATATGTATACATATTTTACATAGATATGTATGTAGAATATGTAGTTTTTAATATTAGAAGATAATATAAACTTTTTTGTATATTCATAATTTCTTGTTTTCTGCTATTGAAAATTAATACAAGTTACGTTATAGATGATACAAAAATGCTTAATTTTTAGCCTTACTACTTTCGTTACGAGTAACAAAATAAAGTAATTTCGGCATAGAATTGCCTGTTTTTGTAATAAAAATAAAAATTTTCGTTAGGGAATTTATCCTGAAAACAAAAAAAATTTTTTATTTGTTTATGTTTTTTGGTTGAGCTATAAAAAATCTTGACAAAACATAGTTTTTCTTGATTCTTGACGACCACTGAAAATTCTTGTTAATCAAGAAAACTCAATATAGTCTGGCATGCCTGATTAGATGGAATGTTAAATTACCTCTGTATAAGAAATAATAGACGGGTATTCAAAAATTTTTTCCTATAGACGATCGAATTATATCGAAGTGTGTAAGTGTATTGGAAGTTTGTGTTGTAGATTATAAGTGTATTTATTCTATTAAATATTTATAAATTGTTCTTTTAAAAAAAGAAATAAATAACAAAATTGTACACAAATGTTATTAAACTAAATTTAAAAATTTTTCTAATTTGTTTGACGTTAAACAACCATATCATTTTAATTTGTTTAATTATCAAATACACACACTTTAGCACATTTTTGTAAAATATTAAACTAACTGTAACAAATGACAGCTAGTTAATTATTGAAACAAATTATTTGTACAATAGAAACTGTTAAATGTTTCAAGCAAAACGAATATAAAATTCAAATTTTGTATTCAACATACAAATTTAACAATGCATTTGGAAAAATGTGTGTATGTTAATGTCTAAAAACTGTTGCCACAAAATTTGTCATTATAATATTCATTTGTTAAACATTTCATAATATTTAAGCACCCACATTTTAACTACAATAAATAAAACCCCAAACATACAGAAAAACTGAAAAACTTAAATATCCAGGCACGCAAACATGCATGCATGAATTCATAAATGACATGGCCAGGCATTATAGTTTAGAGCTATGAAAAAGCCTAAAACTGCATATTTCTGTGTGAATATAACAAACACTCATTCTAGCAAATCAGTGGTATGCATATGAGTTTGCTACGTAGTAAAGACCCATGAAAAAATATTTTTGTATCTAGTAAGTGCTGCAAGAGTTGGTTGGGGAGATACCACTCATAAATATAAAATATTTAATTTATTACAAATAAAAAAGACTTTATGATAATGCATGCAAATTTTTCATCAAATATTTGCTGAAGTAAACTGCCCAAAAATATGTTTAAAATTATTTGTTTATCTATTTTACCATAAATTAAACGCATGATTAATTACTTTGAAATGTAATAGTGCAAAATTATACCAGTTGAATACGAAAACTGATATTTAATAAATATTTACTTGGTATTTAATTTCTGTTGGCCTTTTGATTAAAAACGAAAACAGTATGCTTAAATTCTTTTGTTAGAGGTCCTTCGAGCCATCACATTATTGTAACTAATTAAAAAGAATAAATTAAATAGGCTTCTAGAAAAATCTTTATCTAAAATATAATTCATTTATGCAAAAATTGTGTAAATCTTCTTATTAAATAAAATTGTTGTTTTACTGACTGACTGCTTCGTCGTCGTACAGCCTAAACGTCTGAAGCTAAAAAGTTTAAATTGGGTCCGGAGGTTGGTCTCTCGCAAAATTGATTCACTAAAACGGGATTTTTTGCAAATTCCAATTTTTAGGGAGGAAAAAGGGTAAAAACGTATAAATTCACTTGCCTCATATCTCCTAAACTAAAAGAGATTTAACAAAATATAATAATTTAAAAAAAAAAAAAAAAAAAAAATAAGCGGGAAGGTGTCTGGTACATTTTTGGAATTCGAGCCCTTTGGGAGTAAACAGTTAAAAAATGTATTTTGAAACTTTTTTGTCACCCCATCTATCTTTTAAACCAATTTTAATAGATCTTGAAATTATATCACATTCGTAACTTATCTAAAAAGTACAAATAAAACTTTGATACTTTTCAAAATTCGAACGTTTTAGGGGTGAAAATCGTACGTATTTTTGGTACTTTTGTTTACATTGATTGACATATACGTATGAAATTATGGGCCTCCACTACAATATTGAAGTTTTTGATAGAAAAATAGTATCAAAAAGGTGAAATACTTTTCTGTTCTACATGTGTTTATTTTTGAATTTTCTATAATATTGAACTTAGAAACATAAATTTATAGGTGCGGGGTTCTACGTAATAAAGAACCTATAAGATGAAAAATTTTGGTACTTTTCTGTTTAAACATGGAAACACAAACTTTGGCATATAAATTAAGATGTTAACGCAGTAGTGGGTTAAATGCTAGTCTAAATATAAAATAGTAAGACAGCAGTTTGACACACAAAAAAAACTTATTGCGGTCCCCGCAGTAGCCATTAATAAACATATTTGGTTTAAAGCATTGCTATTGTCACGAATAATAAAATTTAACTTTAACTATGTTTGGATTTAACAATATTTTGCTTAAATAAGTAAGAGTGCTAAATTCGGCTTAGCCGAATCTTATGTACCCTTTACAATGGTGCATTAAGAACAGAAAGTTAAATAAGTACTGTTCCTTAGATATAGATATACATTTTGTGCCACGCCCATTTCTCCAATCCCGCCCACATTTTGTTTGATGTGTATTTTTAGCCACGGTTCTTGTTCCTAGTTTGGAAACTTTGGCTCTTGGTATTCTATACAGAAATCTATAACTTCTTTGCACGGGATGTGCCGCGTCCACTTCTCCAATCCCACCCTTATTTTCAATGAGGTTGTGTATTGTTAACCCAGCTATGTGTACCAAATGTGGACAATTTTTCTCTTGCGGTTCTTTAGATATAAATAAATTTATTTTGCGCCACGCCCACTTCTCAACTTCTATTTTAAAGTTACAAAATTATGTTTGTTTTGCTCTCTATGGTACGGCTCTCTCTGAAACAAATAACCATAATCACATGGTTAATATTTACAATATTATTGTTAACTTTTAACATCAGATGGTTAAGTTTGAACAAATAATGGTTAATTTTGAATATGATATGTTTATTTTTTACCATATTCAATTTATTTTAATAATGTTTGATTTCCTTTGTCCATATTACGGTTAGTTTTGCCCACATTATAAATAACTTTTACCGTATTATGGTTAATGTTGGCCATATTATGTTAAGCTTCGACTAAATTATGTCTAACCATATTATGGAGATATTCAACCATAATATGGTTACCTACAAACAACAGCATTCCAAACTTCAACCAAATTATGTTGCCAAAACACGAAGTCAAACCTTTGATATGAAATGACTATCATCATCAAACACAATTTTTAAACCTTTTTCAACTGTTTGATTTTAAAATTTGAATTCAAATTGTTAATGATTTGAATGTTAACATTTGACATACAATCTTTTATCAATTTGATATCAAATTTTTATCAAATGTTATTCTCAAAAAAAAAAAAAAAAAAAAAAAAAAAAAAAAAAACTTGACAGCACTGAAGCGAAAAATAAATGTAAACATAAAAAAATGGCGATTAAAGTTAAATGTATTACACAATTAGAGAATGGTTACATATTACGTGAAGTGAATTCGCCTTTAAACATCCTTAATTTGTTGCTAAAAAATAGAAAATTTATTAGTGAGTTAAAAATTTCCATGAAAAACTTTTTGAATTTGGGTAATAGGTCGTTGTTATTTCATACATTACCTTGTAAGTAGTTGTCATTACAATTGTCCTTATTCTGAAAACTTCAATAAGTACTTGCTAGTAATGACCTCATTAAGTACTTTTCACTACTATTATTTGCAGTTATGAATATTTGCTTACTAATAATCACCTAAATAACTACTTATTAGTTCTCTTGTTTTCAGTACTGAATATTTACTTACTGGGAACTAGCTCCATAACTACTTATTAGGTCTATTAACTAGGGCCAATTAAATAAAAACAAATTATTTTTTGCCTTCTAGTAAGTATATTGCAAGTACTAGGGAGATCGAACGGTTATTATTCGACCGGTTTTAGCCGGTTATTTTGGCATTGCCCAAGTCGGTTATTTTAAAATGCCCATTTTTCGAATATCGAATAAACCTGCTATTTTGGTATAATAAACCGGTTATTTGAGTAAGGTGTAATTTATATACATTTTCCTTACTCTTGTTGTAGATGTACCCGTAATTTAAGTATTTTCTAATTGAATATTGGCCAAACTTAAACTTTTTATGAAAAATGTCAAAACAAAATGTAACAAAGGTCAAAAAACATTATGAACACTGTAAATACAAATCGCGTATAAAAGCGTGTGTTCTTGTAGAAAAAAAACCAAAAACTATTCAAAATACTACAAAAACGCGTGCAGTTAAAAAGTAAATAGTAATTTGTGCAAGAGTATTGTAAAAATTTAATATATTTTTATATAAAGGTTATCTCTAGATCTTTTTCGAAGGCGATTAAAAATACAAAGTTTGGTTCTTGAAGTGCCCTAAAATGATAAGTTACAAAGGTTCTTCCATGTCACGACTAATTAATCACCTTTAATTAGTATACATGCTTGACATTAATGTTCTCCAAATGAAACTTAACTTGAAGTAGTTCTAAGGAGACGACAAATAATACTTTACTAAAATACGCTGCAAAAAATTAAAGCTTTTGGCCCCAATTTATAACAAAACTTCGATGTCACCAAAAAAAAAAAAGAAAAAGAAAAACTGTTTTCAAGAGCGACGTAAAATCTTTAATGTTTGCTTGTCAGAGCTAAAAAAAAAATTTTAAGTTTTTTTGAGTAAACCCCTAACCATCCTCAATTTTATATTTTTTTTTTGAGTCTTTTTTGGAACTGAAAACCTTGTCTGATCGAAATGAAATTTTTTGTCGTTAATAAGCTAATACAAATTTAGCTAATAAGCCAAATCAAAATTTCTTTAATACTTCCCCGAAATATGGGGAATTTAGTTCGTCTAATATTTTCAGGTGGCGTTATGTTAACAATTAGATTGAACTGATATTAAAAGGTATAAGGGTATAAAAAACTCATAAAATACTTGACTGCAAAATCTAATAAAATTTTCAATATTCGTCAACTAGTGAATTTAATTAGAAATGTATCAAAGAAAACAGGTCATATAGACTTTAACTGCCTGGCCCACAATGTCGACAAGAACATTTCTTTCGTATATTTATATGGAAAACAAAAACAAATTTTAATTTTTTATTATTGTTTTAAATATAAATATGCGAAAGAAATGTTCTTGTCGACATAGTGGGCCTGGCAGTAAGTTAACAGAAGGATTAATGTTTTCACTGTTTTTTTAAGTTTTAGTTTTACAATTTTTTTTTACCAATATAGATTTTAAGAAAATTAGTCATTTTAACCCCCTAGAGCACAAATGGGTTAATTTATCTAAAATATTTTCAGAATATAATTCAAAAAAAAAAATTATTTCGATCGGACAAGATTTTCTGTTACAAAAGTGGTCTTGAAAAAAAAAATTGAGACTGTCTTGAGACAGACGTATTCTCAAAAAAATATTTTTTTTTTAGTTTTTAAAAGTTTACAAAATAGCTTTTGTTTGTTTCTCTTGATAATACATATTCCAAATCTATCATTTTTTTTCATTCTGGGACATTGTAATCATGCTCTTAAATAGGGCCAAAAACTGCATTTTTCCAGTTTTTTAAAATTTTAAAAAAAAAATTTAAAAAACCTGATATTAAGAGCAACAAAAAATCTTTAATGTGTGCTTATCAAAACTCAAAAAAAATTTTTTTTGAAAATTTTTTAGAGTAAGCCCCTAACAAGCCTCAAATTTTTTTTTCGGAGTCACTTTAGATACTGAAAATCTCGTCGGATCGAAATGAGATTTTTTGTCGTTAATAAGCTAATAAAGCAAACTAATATTAAAAAAAGAAAAAAAAAACCAAATTTTTTTTTTATCATTTGAACTTTGACCTCAAAGGGCTGAAATTTTTTCCACATCAGTTTTAGACCATGTGGCACAATATTCCGCCCGGAAGATGTTGAAAATCCAAAGTTGAAAGCTGCAACCCTAATATTTATATATAAATATATATGTATATAATGCTGAAACAAAATAATTTAAAATAGATAATCCTGGCTAAGAGGTTTTGTTTGCCACTTTTGCAAAATATGGTTGATTTATATAGACATGCTTAACCACCAACAAATTAAAACTCATTCAAAATAAATTTAAGAGAATAATTCAAACAATAACTTTATAAAATTCCTATAATTCATTTGCTTTTGCAAAACGTTTGTCTAGATCAAATATCATTCAACAGTTTCTAAATAACATTATACAAATATCTTCTTACAAATAAAGTTTAGTAAATCAATAAAAAATTTTTGAAAACTTAGTTAAAGTTTGATCAAAATACTGGTCCCACTTCTCTTGGATTGTATCGTAAAATATTTGTTAGATCTGATCTAAGTCATATCTATGTATTTTGTTGGTTCCTTACCTTTGCAAATTGTTTTGTTTTTATTCAAATTAACGTTTTCTTTTAAAAACTTATTTGAATATTGTGTTTTTAAGTATTCGAATTAAAACCGGTTAACCGGTTATTTAAAAATTGCTTAACCGAAAACCGGGTTTTTTAAAATAGCAAGTATTCGTAATATTCGAAAACCGGTTATTGAAAACAGTCGAATAATCGATCTCCCTAGTAAGTACTTACAATTCAACTTACTGGTATTAAAATAATAACTAGATATTTTGTGACTACTAGTAAGTGTATTGTAACTACTGAATTCTGTGGACAACTCGAACAAAAATAAGTAGTTATTCAGTCGAAAAATAAGTAATGTTTATATTTCTCCAATATAACTTGCTAACTTACCAGGTAAGTAAAGTTTTTGCTGGGTTAATTACAAATAATGTAAATAAAAATAAAACGGGAAAGTGAAGAAATTATATATTTGTTGTACGCTTGCGGTGCTACGCCCAGACAATCCTCAAAACAAAAAGGAGCCAAGTATTTTATCTTTGCAAGAATTAGAGGAAGGAAAGAACACTATTTCATCTTTTAAATAAATAATGAACTTAAATAAAAAAAAATATTTTTCATTTAATTTCCACATTGTATTAGAATCCACATTTAAAAAACATTTGAGAATAACGTTTGAAAGCAAGTTGAAAATAAATTGCATTTCCCAATTTGAAAATAATTTCCCCTTTTTGTTGAGAATGCTATGATTTTCAAATGATTTTCCAATCATTATCCAACGTTTGTCTTTTGAAAAAAAGGCTTAATATCAATTTTCAATTTGATATCAAACCATCGTGTTCATGTGCTCACCTCCAACCATATTTTTTTTCTGCGTGTGGGTATAAGGATTTCCAATTTTTTTGGAATCTGTCCATATATGTCTATAGCTTTAACTGCCATAACTTCCTAATTTATATTGGCGTTGTCATACAAATAACTACGATAACTATAGTGCCATGACAAAATATTGTGCTGGTTGCAGGGCTGTGGAGTCGGAGTTGAGGAGTTTGCTCCAAAATTGTTTTTATTTACATATGTAAATATGAAACTATATTAAAGCTCACTGCGGCACGTTTTAGAATTAACATATCGATTTGAAATTTTTACAGAATCATTTTCTTGCTCTACTAAGCGCTTATAGGTACTGCTTAAAAAAAGATTTTAAAGTAAAAAAAGGATCAGGGGGGAATAGAAGTCAAACTTTGAGTCGGACTTAAAAAATTTTAGCGCTTGGAGCCGGAGTTAGAACCATTTTTTTAAGACTCCAAAGCCCTGGCTGGTAGTTCCAAAATATAACAATAGGTCTTATGTAAATTTCTTTCCTAAAATAACATAAGCAAAAAAATCTCATATAAGATGAAGAAATCTAAATAATATTCTTCACAAATAACTACTACATTAATCTTAACCTCAAAACATAATTTTGTTCTGCCGGGTCCATAACTGCCCATGGGTCCCAAATAGGGTAAACTTTTGAAAATTAGTTTTTACATACTGTGGTGTAGGGTATTCATTCGGTTAACCGTCAATCGGTAAAACGGTTAATTACTACCCGATTAACTGATCGGTTAATTTAAAATTGTCTTTTTTCGATTAACCGTTTAACCGGTGAAATTAAATTGTTAATATTTTGTAGTATCATTACATATTTTTTTGTGTTTTTAGTTATTAGTTTCGGCTCATATTCAAAAGGAATATGTTTAGAAAATATATTTTCATACAGGGTGGCCCAAATAAGACCTAAAATTTTACGCAGCATGTCCATAGTTTGCCTAGCAGTATGCACAGTGGCTCCATCTTGTTGAAACCACAAATTAGGATGTTGCTCCACCATTGGCCGCAAAAAGTTGTCGATCATTGTTCTGTAAGAAGCCCCGGAGCCCGTTTCTGGCGTTTCATCCTCATTCTCAAAGAAATATGGGCCGATGATTTTTGTGGCCATAACACCGCACCAAACAGTGCATCTGATTGGGTGTGACTGATGCTGATGTATTGCCCTTGGATTTTCGGTGCCCCACAACCTACAGTTTATTTATTCACATAACCTGATCTTACGTTAAAAAAACGGCGATAATTTCGCTGCGTCAGAACAATTGATCGTTGAGAAGAATAATAAAAATAGATAATCTTAATGCGTTGTTGTTGACTGTACGTATTCATTTTAAATTTCCAAGAGTTCAGTTATAATCTGCAAAAAGAAAAAATAAATTATGTTAAAAAATAAAAAAGTTATTTGTGTTTCACATCAGCTGGTCTTATTTGGGCCACCCTGTACAAACAAAGAAGGTGTTCAGTGATCTTCATTAAAAATTACAACAACAACATTTTGTTCACGTACTCTTTATATGTATGTATGTGTTAATTTATTTGTTTCTTCCAGGGACCGTAACAGTTATTCCTTTTTTCATAAACGTCAGATGATAAGTTATTTTTTGATTTTTATTTTTTTGAACCAAAATAGCAGTTATTTTTTTGATTTTTATTTTTTTGAACAGAAATAACAGTTATTTTTTGATTTTTATTTTTTTCGATCAAAAATAACAGTTATTTTATGATTTTTATTTATTTGAACAATTATAATAGTTATTTTTTGATTTTTATTTTTTCCATCAAAAATAACAGTTATCTTATGATTTTTATTTTTTCGAGCAAAAATAAAAGTTATTCTTTAAAGAAATGTACGTTTTATAATTACTTAGTTGACTTTAAATATTTATTTTAATGCGCATAAGATATCCCAACGATGATCACACATTTAAATAAATATTTAAGGACAACTCAATAATTATAACATGTACATTTCTTTAAAGAATAACAAATAGATATTGGGAATTATTTCTTTTTATAATCAACTTTATTCATAGAATTAATTCGAAAAATAAAAAATGTTTAATATATTTAAAGAATAACTTTTATTTTTGCTCGAAAAAATAAAAATGAAAAAATAATTATTATTTTTGTTCAACAAAATAAAAATCATAAAATAACTGTTATTTTTGATCGAAAAAATAAAAATCAAAAAATAACTGTTATTTTTGTTCAAAAAAATAAAAATCAAACAATAACTGTTATTTTTGTCAAAAAAATATCAGGGACATAACCGTTATAACCAATATTTGAAAAAATCCTGAAATAATAATTTATCACGAATTTTTAAAACCTGCTCTCTGAATAATAGTTACAAATAACCAATATTTTTTTGGTCTTTGGTAACCGTTATAGTTTGTTTCTGTTTTTTTTTGAGCTTCCATAACCATTACAAAAGATTATAATTTTTTTTGGTCTTCCGTAACCATTACAAAAGACTTTTATTTTTTTTGGTCTTCTATAACCATTATAAAAGATTTAAATTTTTTTTGGTCTTCCGTAACCATTACAAAAGATTTTTATTTTTTTCGGTCTTCCATATCCATTCAAAAAAATTTTCTTTCCTTTTTTTCGTTTCTGTTATAAGGGAATTATCTTCATTTCATTACTGAATTTCTTCACAAATTTTATGAAAATATTCATTGGAGTTCAGCCAATGACACTCCTAATAAAATCTATGAAACAGGTTTCGTTACAGTCAATGTTTATGAAAAGCTTCATAGAATTAATGAACCTCTTTAAAGAAACAATAAATCGTCAGGTAATGAAGCATTTTATAGAATCTATGAAACAGTTTCGTAAAAATCATTCCTAAAAAGAGCTTCTTTAAAATACCCTTTTTATTACCATTTGTAATACTAGCAATATTTGCATTTGTTGCGGTTTTTGTTTAAGATTTCTTCACCCTCACTTTAGAATCGATGAGATTTTCATCAATTTTAAGCGCTTGTTTACACTTGTTTCAAGATTTTAAAGAATTGTGTTTAAAGCATTTCAAAAACACAATTTCGGAGGCCGAATGGCAAAAAATCGACATTCTTGTTTCAAGCTTTAAACCAAATGGTATTTCACCTTGGTAGATCGAAATTTGATTTTGAATGAATTATTATCTATTTTAATTGATTTGCATGTTCTTCCTAACTTCTGTTTTTTTCGTACTTTTTGTCAAGAATTTTTCTTGAAATCCAAAGTACATTTTTGTTTTTAAATATCAAAAAATTTGCGGATCCTTACCAAAATCAATAAAAAAAGTTCGTCCTTGTTATTTGCACAAGTCAGTGTGCGAAATTTTATAAAAATATCTTAAAATTTGCGAACTGTAGCGTGGTTATAGAAGACAGAAAAAATAAAAATCTTTTATAATGGTTATAGAAGACCAATAAGAATAAAAATCTTTCATAATGGTTACCAAAGACCAAAAAAATTAATAATCTTTCATAACGGTTATCAAAGACCAAAAAAATAATAATCTTTCATAATGTTAATGGCAGAACTACAATTTTCTGGGTAATTTATAATTATTATTACAGGACCAATTTTTTTCAGTTATTTTTTCCATAACCTATTGGATATTTAAAAAATAAAATAACTGTAATTTCCGGTCCCTGGTTTCTTCTCATATCTTCTCATATCAATCTTTTAACAGAATAAACCGAAACAATAAGAAATGTTAAAACTTTAAAAAAATTAATACAGGACTCTATTGGTATAATGGAAGATTTTATATCCAGGAAAAGGTTCGAAAAATTAGATATTCTGTATTATGGGTTGCTATCGATTTCTCCAACGATTATCTAAACTAAAGAAAAGAATCACTTAAATCCTAAACATTTAAATCAAATTATTTGTCTAAAAGATTTTTTTATAAGATCTCCTTAAACTATTGAAAGAACTAATAAAATGATCTCACAGTTTATTTTTTAAATAATACATAATATTTATGTATTAATTAAAAAATATGTCCTACATATAAGTATATGAACAATTTTTTTGTTATGTCCTCGTTTTAGTTTAAGAATTGTTATGTTTGTTGTTTTTTTCTTACTAATAAACTCCAAATAATAAAAATGTATGCATTTTTGTTTATTGAAATTACTTGATTTATAAAAAAAATGATCAATCGGTTAACCGACTATTAACCGATTAAACCAAAACCTCGGTTAATAAGTCGAGCGATTAACCGATTAAAGCAAAAGTCCGATTAAATGAATACCCTAGTAGGGTATCATATGGTCGGGCTTGGCTGACTATACATTCTTTCTTGTTTTATTTGTAGTAAATAAAAGCAAGCTAATTTTTTTTCTTAAATTTGTGCTGTTTTAGTCATAACAAGGGGGCGAATTTATATGCAAATGCATGCATGTTTTTGTAGAACGTTTTAATACTTACTGCCGTATTCATAAAAATGTTGTTTATTTAATAAAGATGTACGAAACAAATTTTGTATGAAAATTTTACGTAATACACGTTATAATCCAAATTTTTAATATTTTATTCAGGCTATAAAGTTCATTAAATTTAATTTTCATTTAATTATTTTTATAAAGAAAGGAATTTTTACAACATGAAATAAATTAAAATTTATTGATAATTTCTCATTCGTGACTGAGCTGGGAATTGAACTCAGGTTTTCACGGCCAGGTTGCCCTGACATGTTTCAATTGTAACCACACAATCTTCTTAAAGGGGTTTGCCGTCTTTACACTCACAACCATCGAAGGCAGCTGCCAGTCAATAGCCAAACATCAATCTTTAAACCAAATTGATAGATCGAAATTTGTTTTTTAATGATTATCTATTTTAATTAATTTACATGTTCATCATTTACTTCCGTTTTTCATACTTTTTGTCAAAAATTCTTCTTTTGTTAAATTTAATAGTTGTTTATGAATACGGAGGCGGTTAGTATTTTGCATGTGCGCATTTGATCATATTTTTTATTTACTATTTCATTTTAGATATTTTAAGATTGTTCTTTCCTCGATATTGTTTTTGCCAACAACTTTCCTCACAGCCAGTCCAGGGCCTTTGTTGTGTGGTATTTATTGTCGTGAAAAAGGGAAACCTTTTTTTTTATAAATTTTGCAGGAATTCGTTTACGCATATTTTTCAATATAAAGTGCATAAAAATCGGGCCCTAAAAATACAAATTTTATTTATGATTTTTTTTCGTTAAATTATATATAATTGCTAACAAGTTGTTTTAAACAAAAGTTAGCAACAATAATAACATTAAGTTTAAACAAAAAACACATTAAATTTAACATTGTCTTACATATAATTATTGTTGCATGCAACGTTAACATGCCTACATACTCTGTAGTACTAAAACTTACAACTCACTCATTCGTACTGCGTCTATTATTTCTGATTCTTCTGTTGTTTTGTTTCTGAGTAAATGATGATAAAAACAAAAACATGAACTTGATCTTGAAATGTAAAAAATAAAAGAAAATATTCGTAATAATAAAAAAAAAAAAACAGAAAAAGACTACAACTACAGCCCACCATAAAGTGAATTTTTGCAATAAAAACAATAAGAAGAAAAACATAAAAAATTGTTTTAAAAATTATAAATATTTCCAGGCGTACTTTAAAGTATGTACTTGGTTCGCTACATGTGGTGAATTGTCAGTCAGAATGCCCTGGCAAGTAAAGTGCTGGTCAGAGCAGAAAAAGAAGAAATTCGAGGGTGCAGTTCCATCTGTCTATATAAGAACAAGTAAGAGTGCTTACTCGGCTATGCCGAATCTTATATACCCTTCAAATTGGTTCGATACACTGAACCAAAAAGGTACGTGGACACAACGAAAATGTCCGTTGAGCAAACGAAAAATTGATTAATTTTCGTCCAATGAATTTGTTCGTTGTGACAATGAATAACTGTTCTTTAAAATATTTTTTTAAATAATTTAATGTACTGTTCGTTATTATAATGAACAGTACATTGAATTATTCAAAAATATAACGAATGAACTTATTCGTTAATTCAGTAAACCTTTTCGTTAAATTAACGAATAATTTTGTTTTACAAATTTGTTGGCTCAACGAACACAGTGCATTGTCTCAATGAATTATTTTTTTTAAATTTCCCCTCACAACATTATACCACCGCCCCCTAACAATTCACTTCTGTAAGCCCCTATAAAATAAAAAAAAAAAAAAAAAAAAAAAAAAAAAAAAATAATAATTGAAATGTACATACAGTGTTGGAAAAAATAATAGGGACGATCCTTACTTTCGCAAACAGATGCAAACAGTTTCTTTATATTAAGTTTTTTTTGGGGGGTCCCGCTATTTAACTGTTCCTAAAATAACGGATTTTCATTATTTGTTTACTTTTTCTCTTTTGAGCTTTTATTTTATATTTATTTGCAAAAAAAATCAGTGAAGTTGTAATTTCAATTGGAAAAAATAATAGGGATGCATTACAAAAAATTACCATTAGTCCAAAAAAATTATTATTTTTAACATAAACATATTAAAAATCCGTAAAGCAAAGTTTATGTGATTAATTTAATCTTATTGGTTTCGTGTTTATGATTTATGTCTTCGGTAAATAAATTTCAAAATGGGTCGTGGTGTTCATTGTACTGAATCTGAAAAAAATGTTATTCTTAAATTAAATTCGGACGGGTTATCAATTAGAAAAATTGCACAGATAAGTGTTCCAAAACTAAAGTATTCAATGCCATTCATTCGAAAAAAAGTCATGAAACTAGAGGTAGAAAGCGTAAAACGTCAGCGCGTTTTGACCAACGTTTAGTTCGACTTTCCAAAAATAACCCCTTTATGTCATCAAGTAGCCTTAAAAATGAATTGTGTGCTTCAGTGACAAGTCGAACAATAAGAAATAGGCTGCAGGAAGTCGGATTAATGGGACGCAGTCCAAGAAGAGTACCACTGTTGAGCAAGAAAAACATACAAAAAAGGTTGGAATTTGCCAGGCGACACCTGTGCCGTAAAAACTGGAACAACGTACAATGGTCAGACGAAACAAAAGTCAATTTATTTGGATCTGACGGAAAATCATTTGTACGTCTTCCTGCAAATGCTGCATTTGATCCAAAATATACCAAAAAAACCGTCAAACACACGGTGGTGGTTCTATAATGCTATGGGGATGTTTTTCGGCCTCTGGAGTTGGTCCAATAGTTTGGATTCAGGGAAAAATGAATGCTGCTGACTATACAGACGTTCTCCAGAATAAAATGCTTCCATTTGCTGAGGATGAAATGCCACTAAAATGGGAATTCATGCAGGATAATGATCCCAAGCATTCCGCTAGAAGCGTCCAAAAGTGGTTTTAGCAGAATGAGGTGCTTGTAATGGAGTGGCCGTCTCAATCACCGGACTTAAACCCCATTGAGCATCTCTGGGGAGTCCTCAAAAATATAATTGGTAGCTTTAAATCGAAAAACAAACAAGAGTTGTGGGAAAAAATTCAAGAATTGGTACTCAATTCCGCCTGAGGTATGAGCGAATCTTGTGGGATCTATGAATCGCCGTTGTCAGGAGGTTATAAAAATGAAAGGATCTTCAACCAAGTATTGAAAAAGTATTTGGAAATAATGGTAATGTTAAAAAAAATAAATATTTTTTCCAAAACATTAAGTGTCCCTATTATTTTTCCAGGCCTTTTTTAAAAAAAACATATTTTTTGGCAGAACTAGTTCCTTATTTTTGCTTTATAAGTTAAAATATTTAAATGATTTAATTTTATGTATATACTTTTTAATATTTATGAAATAGTAAATAAAAAAGTAAGAATATATTGAAAAATTAGAGTGTCCCTATTATTTTTTTCAACACTGTATATATTTTTGCAAAAGTTTTGCAAATTTATTATGGTATATATATGATGATATTTATATTATTGTATAAAGCTTATTTATAATTTTTAAAAAGTTTTTATTATTAATTTTAATTTTTAACTTTTTCCACTTAAATCTTTGCGCACGAATTTCATTGTAGGAATCAGGTAACCATGCAAAGCCCAAAGCATTGCCGCATCTCGACTATCTGCAAAAATAATATAAGAATCTGACATTAATTGAATGCTTATATTTTATGTCCAATTTTTTTTTTTTTTTTTTTGTATTAAAAATAAAAGTTTTTGTTGCAATGTTTAACTCTTAATACAATTTAGTAATAAGCGATAATAGTTTGAATATTTAAGTTAAGTTTTTTGACTTACTTTCACTTAAATCGGTTGATTTTATATTATTTACCACTCGTTTAATGGGTTTTCCTTGATATGCTGGTTATCTAACAAAAAGTTCAGCAATTTTTCATGTACTGAATCCCAGTTGTCCAATATAGATGTAGTACTATACAAAAATCTGAAGTCCAGGTTAACCTATATACATATATATTATATACATATAATTAAAAATATATGTAATACTATCTGTGCCAATATTGAAAATGTGCTTATGTCGAATATTGAAGTTTGCAGATATCCTAAGTTTTTTTGAAGTTTTATTCAAGCAGTTTTTTGCTTTAGGTCTGTATATTATCGTATAAGTAGCAACTTTACCGACTGCTCAACTTTCGCATAGAAAATTTCTATGAGAAACACTCAGTTTTAAAAATAGTTTTCATATAAAATCCTATTGTTGTACAGGCAGTTAATAGAGGCTCAAAAAAATTTTACATATTTTATAGTTGTAATAACCTTAAGGTACTCTTGAATATTGGCACAGATATATTTTAAAGCAGATATTAAAAAAAAAAATTTAATATTTTAACAATTACCAATCTTTGACCAGATGGAGATTTGTATTGTGGCCATTTTCTAAAAAATTTCAGCCGTAAATTTTCAAAAACTTGAACACAAGAATATTCAATACATCTAAAGGGTCCGCCATCTTACGTTTTTTTTTTCAACTAGTGCTTATTTCGTGAATGGTAACACTAAGCTCATGTCTGATTTGACAGATAATTAGTTTTATCCTTCCGCTGAACGAATATGGTTGTGTATACGCTTGAACAACGCTGGGAAATATTGCGACATTACTTTGAAAATCATGGTAATGTTGTAGAATGTGTGCGAAAATTGCGTACGGATTTTGGAAGAAGAGAAGCACCGTCAGCTCCCTATGTTCGTTATCTTGTGAAAAAAGTGAAAGAAAGTGGCATCCTCATCGATAAACCAAAGCATGAAAAGCCAAAAACAGTGCGTACACCCGAGAATATTGCTGCTGTGGCAGAAAGTCAATTCACCGCCGTTCTCTACAATTGAAAATTTCGGAGACATCATTGAGACGAATTTTGCATAAAGACCTTGGTATGACGCCATACAAAGTTTATTTGGTTCAGGAGTTGAAGCCAACTGACCATCCAATCCGTTTTCGCTTTGCTAAGCGGGTCTGCGATCGACTTACAGAAGATGCCGATTTTGCCAAAAAAAAATCAACTTTTCAGATGAATCTCATTTTGATCTTGTCGGGTATGTAAACAAGCAAAATTGTCGCATTTGGGGCACAGAAAACCCGCACGCATACATTGAAAAGCCAATACACCCAAAACGAGTCACTGTTTGGTGCGGATTTTGGTCCAGAGGCATAATTGGGCCATTTTTCTTCGAAAATGAGCAAGGAGTGGCCGTTACAGTCAATGACGATCGTTATCGGGCCATGTTGAACGTATTTTTGTTCACAAAAATTGAAGAGGAGGATATTGGCAAAATTTGGTTTCAACAGGACGGCGCTACGTGCCACACAGCCGAAGCTACACTCGATGTTTTGCGCCCTGTTTTTGAAGATCGCATTATCAATTTAATTTAACTAACTTTTTCCCTGTTATTTGAGAAAATTTTAATTGTAATTAATTTATTATAAAATTTAATTTTACACTGCACTTTTTTTTCAAATAATATCTTAAAAAGAACCAGTTCGACGAGAAGTAAAACACGAAATGCCAAAAAATTCTAAACTAAAACTGTTTTAAAAATCAACTTAACAAACGTTACGTTACCCTCATGAGACTTTTTTGACTTCAACGTACTAATTCGTTAAGCCAACAAATCAATTGTAACTTTTATGCGTGGGGATAATTTTTAATGAAGAGTGCGTTAAATGAACACTTTATTAATTTTAATGTACAAGTTTGTCACGATAGCGAACAGTTCGTAGAATTGGCGTGCGTTCATGTTACAAGCACTTGTTAAATCACTTCTTACCTCAATGAACACTTTTTTTAAGTAAACGTACGAGTTCCACGGGACAACGAATAAGTTCTAAAATTCACGCGTTTTTGTGTTAATATGACACAGTAAATGTTTTATTAGCTCCACGATCATTTTATTAACATTTATGTACTTTTGAATTCAGGCGACATATGAACTAGTAAATTTTAATGAACTATTCGTTTGCCAAATGAAAGACTTATTAATTTTTAAGAACATTCATTATTATACCAAATTGTACATTTCCATTAACGAAATATTTAACAAATGCATGTTCATTGAGTCAATGAATGGTACGTCAATTAAAATATTTGGGTTATTTTATTTTCCATTATATTAACGAATAACTCATTGATCCAACGAAAATTACTTTTATAAACGTAGTTCGTTAATATTATGAACACTTTTTGGTTCAGTGTATGACCGTCCCTTCTGTATTATACCGATCAGAACTGTATTCCAATTATTGGTTCCGGGTGAACTGTTTTACAGTAAAAACTTAAAATTGTTCTATATTTTATTTAATATTCTCTATTTGAACTGGAATAGCATTTCCAATGTATTTGACGTATCTCATTACTGGAAACTTGTAAATTTGTTCTTTCTAGTTCGAAAACTCGCTTATTATATAATAAACTTAAAAATTTTTATTCGATTTCAAAATCATTTAAGAATTGTTTTTCAATTATCTGTTACATTTGACTTAATATAAAATTGTAATATTAATTGTTATAAAATGTCTTGTCTACTTTCAGGTGTTGAGGCTTATAACTTCGAAGTGAAGAAAAGTCAGCGGTTCGAAGGATCAATTAAAGGTAAATGGTTTTTATTATGATAATTATATCATTATTTTATCTGTTTGAAAGCAAAGAAGATTCAAAAAGTTATACTTTCTCATTAACAATACATCTAAGCAGTTATTGCGAACATAAAAATACGTATAACTTAAAAATTCTAAGAACAATTACTATAAGATAATAATAATAATAAAAATAACAACAATTAGCATTTGCATTCAAGAGAGACTTAAACAACAATTCTATTTAAATTTACATTAAATTTAATTGTAAAAATATCCGCATTTCTTACTGCAAGTATAAAAGCTTAAAAAGATGAAGAACAATAAATAAATTTATGCATTTTTAAACCTTTTCAAACAAATAAAATAAAAATACACAAATTATCATTAACGAAATTGTGAAGTGTTAACAACAATTGCACCAGCAATATAAACTTCCTTGAAAATTTCTTTTACACTTTAGATGTTGTTTTTCTGTTGATTTGAGCGCGAATTCGCCTCAAGCACCCATGAAAATTGTGTACAGAATATCAACAACAACATAATATTTGGTTTTTTTTTTAAAGCAATGACTACAAAGATGAAAATGATAATGATGATAAAATTAACAATTGTTATTTGACTGGAAGGCATTCAGTTACATTTTACACTCACAAATACACACACACACACATAGATACATGCATTCAAATAAGTGTATGATTATTTGTTCGTTTATTTGTTCATATCAAGCACATTACACAATCACGGTTAGCTAAGTGGAAAATTTATTGGATTCATAAATAATACTATTCTCGTCATTATAAGAATGGTGAAAAACTGTGAAGCTCTAAAGCTTAACTTTACTAGACACTAGGGTATTCATTTAATCGGGCTTTTGCTTTAATCGGCTAATCGTTCGATTAATTAACTGAGGTTTTGGTTTAATCGGTTAATTTTGTTATTGATCGGTTAACCGATAAATACTGTTTTTTTTATAAATTAAGTAATTTCAGTAAATAAAAATGCATAAATTATTTATTATATGTAGTTTATTAGTAAAAAAAAACATAACAAATAACCCAATTCTTGAACTAAAACAAGCAAACAAAAAATAATTCATAAATATGTAATACATATTTTTTAATTAAAACATAAATGTTATGTATTAATTAAAAAATAAACTGTGAGTTCATGTTATTAGTTATTTCAATAGTTTCAGGACCCCTAAAAAAATAATCTTTAGAAAAATAATTCAGTTTAAATGTTTAGAATTTAAGCGATACTTTTCTTTAGTTTTGATAAAACTTGACATGGAAAAAATTCTTTAACTTATCGTTGATGTTGGAGAAATCGAAAGCAACACATAATACAGAATATCTAATTTCTCAGTCCTTTTCCTAGATTTCTATAAACGTATAAAATCGTACACTATGCCATTAGAGTCATGTTTAAATTTTCGTAAATTTTTAAGTCTTGCAATTGTTTGGGTAAATTCTGTTAAAAGATTGATTGAGAAAATATCAGAAGAAACAAATAACTAAACACATACTTAAAAAAGTACGTGAAAGAAAAATCTGTTGACAGCAAACACTTTTTTGAAATGAAGATCCCTCCTTCTTTGTTTGTATGAAAAAATATTTTCTAAACACATACGTTTTGTATATGAGACGAAACAAATAATTAAAAACTTAAAAAAATATGTTATATACAAAAATTAAAAATTTTGTTACGTCGGCTTATCGGTTAATCGACTGAAATTAACCGGCTTAATTGTTAATCGAAAAAAAGCCAATTTTAAATTAACCGATCAGTTAATCGGGTAGTAACCAAAACCGTACTAGACACTACTTTTGTATACCATTTACTACTCGTTAAATGGGTACATGCAGTATTGATTAAAGGGCTGCATGAATAACTTAATTCATGAACATACTGAAATGTTTATTCAATGAAGTTCGTATTCAAATAAAATTCAGACCACTGAACAAACTGTTGTTTTATTCGTGCTACTAGCAAACACATTTCGTTTCATATGGCAAACACAAAGACCTTGTTCAATGAAAGGACTTTTGTTTTAGAGTTTTCACTCTCTCTCATTTTTTTTTATATATAAATACTCAATAGCAATGTTGCCACTTAGTAAATTTATGTAATTTTTTCTTTTTTTGTTACCTTTACAATAATATATCGTTACCTAAAACACAAAAGGCCCTATCTGACATTTTGAAAATTTTACAGGAGAAGCAAAAAACTATTTAAAATGGTAAATTGATAAATTGACTTAAACTGTTTATAATTAATTTTTCTTGTAAAACATACCAGTGGCTTTGACAAGTAACAATGTTGTATATAATGCAAACTGTCTATTAGCGTTTATCATATAATATTTTGTAGATAGGGCTTTTTGTTTTTTGCTAATAAAATCTGTAATTTTGGACGAAAGATTTCAAAATTTGTTGTGGACATTTGTGTTGATGCAATACATCAGAATCAATAAAAAAAGACAATTTTTAATTTTTGGTTAGTTAGGCCCTTTTGCGTTTTAGGTAACGATATGTAATTTGTAAAGTATTTTTTAAATTAAATATAAATTTTTTTCCTAACAACTTTTTTATGTACTTCAAAGCAAAACACATTGCTAAAAATGTTTTTGAAAATAAAATGAAATTTTTTTGAAGCTTAAAAATTTACATTAAAAACAATTAATTTGCATTGAAAACAAAGTCAAATTTGTATTAGTTTTATTATTTTAATATTAATGTACTGCCTTATCTTGTTGCTTTTACTCTTCATGGTTATTTTTGTTTTTTTTTTATCTTTCCTAACATTTTTCATTTCATTCAACTGGCAATACTGCCCCGGTAGGCTAGCTGGTAGTGAGCTAGTCTATCAGTACCGGGGTTGCGGGTTCGATTCCCGCCAGAGGCTCTGTTCTCCTCCAGACAAGCGAAAAGCTTCGCGGGATTTAGTGTAGGAATAATAAAAAAAAAATAAAAAAAAAAAATGTGTTTTTCCATGAACTTATTCGACATTTATTCAGTGGTTGTTTTGTTTCAGAGTTGTTAGTATTCATATTCTCTTGTTGAAGTAAACAGAAAATAATTATGGTTAAATTGCTCCTCAATCAAGAAGGCACAATCATATTATGGTTGCCTCCGAACATGTTCAATACTTATAATAGCATGGTTGGTTTTCAACCATAGCATGTTGCTCTTGGAAAAGAGGAAAATAGTATTGTTAATTTAAAAACAAATTATTGTCATATTTAACCATAACATGTATGGAGGCAACCATAATATTGTTGTGGCTTCTTGATGGAGTACTAGTTTAACAATAATATAAAAAATGTTCTTTAAAAATAGTTTTTTTTGAGGTGACCATATTGAAACATGTTTTTTCTCTGCGTGCAGCAGCTGCCGTGTCGGCCTGATCTCATGGTGGATCTTATCCACTGGGCGAATAAAAAATGCATTTACCAACCGCACACAGGTAGCAATTTGAGTATATAATCCGGCAAGATGATACACTCGCCCCCTGTTCAAGTAGCTGGAGCTACATAACCTCCAATGCTTTTGGAAAAATGCCAGCAACTTGTGTTAAGTAGCAACTGTCGATAGGGATAGTTCTCCCACAGCCCGAACTCTCCCAAAAGTGGTGAAAAATCCGCACTTATGTTTGATTTTCAAGGTATCCCTTCCCGCGACATTTGGTTTAAACCCAAACCACCAAGAGATCCCTAAAGGTAATCCTTGGTCTGAGAAGCGTCTATACGTTGAACCCATAACCACCATGATACGTAAGCTTAGCCTTCGAAAGTACCAATTATCAGAAAGGTAAAGCTTCCTCAAAGACAATCATCCTCAAATACAGGAAGCATTTCGTGCGATCTCAATAGATCGTAAATATCTCCCGTGCTCTGTCAATTTTAGATTTTTGCCCAAACCCATATAAAGTTTTCGCTAAAAAAAAAATAAGAAATATAAAATCAAAAAGAAATTTTTCACCATCAACTATTGAATTTATTTGTAATGAATGTAGATGTAAAACTTCCTGTCGTTAGCTATTGTTCTAGTTTTCTCGCAAATATATTCATTTGCAAAAGGAAAATGTAAGGAGCTCTTAATCATGAAATATAAATATATAAGTAATTTATATTTCTAACAAATTGAAAATAATTTACTGGGGTTTGCCTTCTCTAATTTAGTCTTTTTTTATAATTTTTTTGACGAATTTCTAAAGAACATTTAGTAATTTGCTACATCAATGACACTCAGTTTTTGTACTTTCAGCCGTTCTAAACCATAAAAACAGTTAAATATTAACGTTTCCTAAACAACAGGCAATACTACAACAGTCTCGTTAATGAGCTGTGAGAAAAAAGTACCGACTATTGTCATATTAAACTTTTAAATTGTTAAGATTTTACATTTGAACATTTTGTTGCATCTGCACATAATAAAATCATTAATAATTTAAAGATAATTTTTCATGTGTATAACTTTTTTTTTATGCCATCATAAATGGGTCATAAGTTTAAAGTTAAGTTTTTTTATTTAAATTGTAATTTGTTTTTTTTCTATCTTTTATTTTGAGTATGCCCTTAATTAGAATTTCTTCATTAATATTTATACAATTGCAAACAACGAAGATTTTAAATGTACCTGCGATTGTATTTGAGTTGAAATGTGGGAATATGATAACCCAGCGTTGTAACTAGTTTCGTGTTGAACTACAAGGCTCTTTTACACTATAATACTAAGAAACTATGTAATACGACTTGTCAAAAACCCAAATGAATTCAAAATTTATAATAGTGTGAAAACAATTTGTTATGAAATGTCAAAAAAATACGCAAAGAAATTTAACAGTCGTATGGCTTTTTTAATTTTTTTTTAAATTATAGGATTTTGTTTAATATATAAACAGAGTTGTATTTTTATAGAGGCACAAGAAGAAAACCAGGGATGGGGAAAAAAATTTCGTTCACAAATTTTCACCATTATTTTTTTCTAAAAAAAAAAAAAATCCAGTTCTTTTTCTTAAATTTTACTTAAATCACACAAAGTTGTTGTTAAATATAATTAAACACGGTATACAGAAGAAACAAATGCAAAAGCAGTACGATCGTATAAAGTTTTCCAACCTTGAAGAAAATAACAAACAAAAACAGATGTTAAATAACTTGCCGCCAGCATCAGAGAAAAAAACTTATTAAATTTTACTTTTATAAGACGTATCAGTTGCGCAACCCCGTTGAGTGTTTGTCTTATACCCCGCTTATACCCATTTCTTATTGGCAAATAAAACGACATATTTGCAAAAACTTAAATCGTTGTTTTTACATAGATAACATTCAGAAATATTATTATATTTTCGTGATACCAAGCAGCAAAAATATAGTCATCTGGTAACTCTAATGGTTAACAAATTATACAGTGTGGCATCGTTGTCCCAACTTACTATCGTGGAACACATGAGTATTTTAAAAAAAGAAAAATGAAAAATAATGGCTGGCAAACAATAAAATAAATATTTTTAGTTTGCTGTAGATATACCTTCTTTTTTTATGCAGAAGTGCTCGTCACGATAACAAAGTACCAGATTATCAAAAACACCAAAAATAAGGTAAATAAAAAACCTGACAGCATCACACATTTTATTTGCAAAGTCATCGTCCAGACTTGCAATTTCTGTTGCTGCAATTTTTTAAAATTACATTAGTGTCCAGGTTATGAAATTCTAGTTTTGCGTTTTTTGTATTTTCCTTGTCTTTCCTCTTCTCCTTTTTATATTTTATATATAAATACAAGTACACCTACAGCTAACGTCGAATGCCCCTCCCCAATCTTCTTACCTCTCTCACAAATAAACTCAAGAATTGCTAAAAATTGTTTTAGTGACTTATTAAGTTACAATACAAAAGTTATGCCGCCATCATTAAATTGTTCAGCTAACTAAAATCAAATTGTTGTGCTCAACCTCTGAAGCTGATCGAATAGAGTTATTTATTAGTTTAGCGTAAGTGTTGGGCTTAACAGTTGTCAATAGTTTTGAAGCAGTTAGGCCTTATGAATGTGCCCATTTTTAAAGAAAAATTACATTTTATGTTGTTAGCCTCTAACTTCATTCCCTTAAAATCTATTAAACACACACAAAAAATTAAAACGCACTTTACACAGAAAAAAACAATGTAAAATCTTCGAAAATAACGTTGATTTTTTCTTTTTAGGCAGTGATTTTGCTTCATAGTTACTTCATGTTAATTTAACATTCCAGTAAAATTAGAGCAAAATGACATTGATATTGAAATAGCAATACGATTGACGTTGAAAAAATGTTATTTCAAGTTAAATGTATTCCTTTTTTTACAGAAGCATTTACAATTAAAGGACAACAGTAGAATGGCCCAATATGGGTTTCGCCATTATTCTACTTTGAAAATTTTATTGTATTTTACTAAACAATTTTAACAAAAAGAATACGGGAATTTTTCTTCTTTTTATAAATTTTTTTAAACACGAAAATAAAAAAAGGTATGTTTTTCTTCTTGAAGTGTTGTTGTTGTTTCTAAACAAAACAACTAAGACAAGCTTTTATGGATTCGATATTGATCAATGTTATTTTAACATCTTTCAATTAAAATTAAGATGAGACAATGATGACTTTAAATAAAGTCCATACTTTTGCAGAAATTTACTTTGATTTTCAATTAACATTGCGCTATGTTAATTAAACATTGATAACACTACGTGACAGTTTTTTGACCAAATTAATCTGATACCTAATTTTTATGTAAAATTGTCCGCTGAATATGAAGTCAGAATTGTCAAAAGTAGAACAGTTTTCGAGTAATTCCGAAAAACCGTTATTTGTGTTTTTAAAAAAGATGATGTCACTTAATTGCAAATATTTTCAAAAAAGTTAGACGGATTATGTATGAATTTGATTTTGAAAGACAATAAAATTACTTAAATAACCACGGGTCGCTTGTAAACATTGGTCATGAAATGACAGAGTTACAGTGGACAACATTTTAAAATTTATGAAAAATTTTATGATTTTTTGCAATTTTGTTTTTTTGAAGTTATTTTTTTTTTTTAACCAAACAAACGAAAAGTTTAATGTTTTATTACATGGGACATTAGTTTATTTTGATACGAATATTTTGGACCCAACGAGACTAATTTCTGTGCAAAAATTACAACGCTACAGAAGATTTGTGAATTAACCCACTTTTCGCTTTTTATCGAATCAAAAACGCAAGGGAACTAAAAACGCAGAATTTGAAAAACGAACGCTGTAAATATTAGAAACATTGAATTTTGTAAAAAATATCAATAAAAAAAAGGTTATGTTAATAAAAATAAAGCGCGAGAAAATATTTCTAAGAATGGAAAAGGGCAAAAAGCTCCATTCATTATAGATTTTTGACGACACTGCCTTTTTTGCTGACATTGTTTTTATGGACAGCTTACAATTGCAAATAATTTGGTAAACGTTTTGATTTTCTTGTAACGTAGAATTCGATCTATAAAGAACAAAATGCATAGTGCAAAACGTGTCTTTATCTGCAAGAACAATCCAACAAGTTTTGTTATGCTTGTGGAGTTTATAGTTTTGCGCAGCCATCACATTTTTCAAGGCAACTACAAAATGCATTTTGGTTGTATTTTTAAAACAATCCAGAAAATATTTCGAAATCCTGCATTCCAAATACTTTATGCAATTCATGCAAAACTCATTTAACTATGTCGATTAGAGATGAACGATATTTCTTAAAAAAGCTCTTGCGAAAGCTCGCGCATTGTACATATAGCTTGGCCGCAATTGCCAATGTCGGGCGCAAAGTTAGTATGCATTTCTTAATTTTATGTTTAAAAAATTATCCTTCAGAATCTTATGTTAATTTCCTATACCGCAGTCGATATATGCCATTTGATTATTCTGCAATTTGGCGTTAACCTACGAACTACGGCGTTGACTGTTATTTTTGCTTAGCCAAGGTAAAGCAAAATGAAATGGACGTCATAAGTCTGTTCAATATGCAGATGTAAACTCATTCACAAACCCAACTCCTCAAATGCCTGAATAAAATGAATATTCATTTTGATATCTTACTTAAAAAGGAGCAAATATGTCTTTAAAAAAAATCTTCTGCATTCCCACTTAAATTTCTTCCCAAATAAACTTGGCGATGAAAGTGACGAGCATTCACCAATAAATACAGGAAATGGAGCGTCGGTATCAAGGGGCTTATGATGAGGCGATGTTGGGCAACTATTATTGGTTCCTTGTGCGAGAGACAGAAAATAATCACAATAGGCAAAACCATTCAACAGTTTTAAGCCATTTTTAATATTAATTGTTACTACCATTAGCTCTGTATATTTACTGTACTGTTTTTTTTTTTTATTTGATAAAAAGGGAAAAGTGGGATAATTCAATTAATTTACTGTAACTTTGCCATTTTTGCACCGATCTAGATCCTATGGGGCACAAAATGTTTGTATTGAAATAAACTAACGTAATAAGTGATAACACTTAAGAAAATTCATTGTTTGGTTTTAAAAAAAAAGAAGTTGAAAAAAGCTAAATTCCAAAAAATCATTAAAATTTTTGTGAAATTTTAAATTTGGTCCACTGTAAGTCAGTCATTTCTTGACCAATATTTACAAGCGACTTGTGGTTGTTTTGGTATTTTTGTTATCTTTCAACAAAAAAAAAAAAAAAAAAAATAAATGATACATCCATTGAATATTTTCGAAGATATTTTTATAAAAGTGACTTCATCTTTTTTAAAAATGCAAAAAGAGGTAATTTTGCAATATCTCGAAAACTGTTCTACTTTTGACCATTCTGACTTCATATTCAGATTCAGCGTACAATTTTTTTAGCTGTCAGATTCATTTGGTCACGACTTTGTTGAAAATTTGTGACACAGTGTAATTTTTTCAGTGTGTTGAAACAAAAAGGTTTTTTATGCAAAACAGCTGTTTTGTTCTACAAAGATTTTTTATTTAAAATGTGACAATGTTGAGGCAAAATGTAATGAAACTCATTTTATAGTTGAAGATTAGAGCAAAACTCTTTGTATATTGTGAAAGAAGTAATCTTAAGACTTGTACAATAGTGTGAAAGGGCCTTTACCAGTACTTAGCAGTATGCATACATTTAATTAGCGAGTTTGTTTAAGGAAATGCTACTTTACTTATGATTTCTGGTTATAACAACGATAAGAGAGATAAAACAACTGACTCCCTTTTGGTTTACTTTTCGTTAACCACCGGGGAAATTTTTCCCTTATCGGAAAATCCACTTTATTTAATACTAATGCTCCTAAATAATATCGGAAGGGAAACATCGTCTTTTGCCTTCATAAGATCTACTGGGCATGGATGTGCCTTTTCCCTATTGTTTATTCATTTGTTTTTGTTGTGTTTGTCACTGATGTCTACTCTGTTGTTATTGTTTCATTGTAAATTATAGTCGTCGTATTCCCTACGGTAATTCTAGTTTTTCTAACACTTCTAAACAGAGCAGAGTGTTTTAAGTCCTTTTAATGTGTGTGTGTGTGTTTTGTTGTTTATATTACATTGTATTTATACCCATACATGCATAAAAAGTCATACAAATGAATCTGTATCCTTGTAGTCAGTCTAGCTTTTGTTTGTTATTTCCTATTTAAATAGACAACACAGTTTCTGTTATTGCCGTTGTTAAACGGAAATGTTTATAGAGGAGTGGTTTAAAACAGGCCGGAAGAACTTGCAGCGCTAATTTAAAGTTTTGACTTTAATTTAAATTTAAATCTGTTATTATGTGCGTGTATATGAAATAAATTAATCACAAATGATTAACTGGGCTTTAAGTTTAAAACGATATAATACAAATTTTACTTCTATCAATATAAGAAAAATATGCAGTCTTCTTGGGTAGCGAGGAAGTTCTTTTTTCCTGTTTTGGTATACCAATAGGTCACCTAGTTTAGTATTATCCGGGTTTTTTACGATAATATTTATTTCGTGATATTCCGTATTAATCTGTTAAACTTCCCAAAACTTTTTTCTTGATTTATGCACAACATTAAGAAATAGGTTCAGAACTCCCAACTGTCTCGTGCGACACATTGATAATTTTAATATGGATATTAATATAACGTAAATTAAATAAAAATCCGTAATTAGTGGTTTTAAAAACCTGATTGAAATAAAGTGTTATCGACGGTTCGTCGATTCATTGACGTTTAATGTCCAAATTTATAACAACCGGGTTGGATAACAATCAGCCAACAACCGGGCCTTAAAAAACGCGATATCGCCTGAAAACATCTTCGCTGTTCGTAAATTGTAAACGTTGCACAGTTCGTTGTCCCATACCCAAATATCAAAAAATCACTCATTTGAGCCTATAAAGGATCCTAATGAGTAGCGGAATTGATTAAACGTTTCCACATACCACACTGCCTTTAATTTGTACCCATAAATCTCAAAATTTTTACTATTTACCTTTTTTTTGTATGATCTTCTTATCATCTATGAACCATATTTTCCCACTTTTAACTTAAATAAACTTTGTAGATAGACAAATAACTACTTTATTCTTCTCGAAATAGTGGGTTTAGTACAATAGCGCCCATACCATATAAACTACGAAATATTTGGCTCAGATATTTATTAAATATAAGAAGTATTAAATATTGAAAATATCCGGAGTCGGTCTATTATTTCACCTGGCCCTTTAACAAGTGTACTCCCGAATTTAGGGGTTTGGCACGATTTTTAATACTATGGTGAAAGTGCCATAAGATTCGACACAGACGAATATAGCACTTTTACTTCAAGATTACAAAGATATAGATTTTTGAGATATCTCCAAGTATATGCAAATAGAAAGTGTCGTTAAGGATGATGAGAGCGTTTCCCAATTCGACCCACTTTTGCCGATTAAAGGCCGACTTTCAAAATGTACTTTTATGGCAACATATCACTGTAGTTATAGAAATTCATACAAACATTAATAATAACAATCGTTATCAAAAAAGGACAAATTTTCTGTGGTATTATATCTAGATATACATGCATTTATTTTAATATTTTAAGTTTTTTGTTGTACTGTGATATATTTTATAAATGATGTAAACGGACACAAAGGATTGTTATATTAATAAAAACTCAATCCCTGAAGAAGCTGGAAAAAATACCAACGAAATGTCAGATTTAATTGAGAATAAAATAAAGAAACTTTTATTTATATTAAATTGATGACCTTGAAAGCCTGTATATAGAAAACCATATAAACTATTTAGAGTAATCGAAAAAGGTTGATCAACACTTATAATTATACAATTTTTTTATTTAGGACTAAATTTTTTTTTAGAAAAAACCTATACAAAAAGTACCAAAGTACGACTTTTTAACCTGTTTTGCCCTTTTAAGTTAAAATTTTTCAAACCTTTACCGCTAGTGGTAGTTTAAGCCAAAAAATAAATAAACCTTTAACATTTGGCATTTTAACTGCAGCTGATAAAGGGACGTTGCAAGCATGGTCCGAACGTGAGTTCATTCACACATCTATTTCTGGATTAAGACGGTCCAAGAGATTTGGACGGGACTCTGTCCCTTAGCAGGACAGGTAGGCTACTTCTTCTTGAGAAGGGGGAACTAAGGCTACTTGTGGTTCTATTTACGGAGCACTGCGATCTCAGATACCATCAATATATATATATAATAGGTTATTTTGGTACCAATATATGCAGATTTTGTGAGGTTGGTGACGAAACTTGGGAACATCTCTGCTGCTGCTCCGCTTTGGGGACTTCCAGTCGGAACATCTCCTCTGCTGCTGCTCCGCTTTTGGGACTTCCAGGCGGACATTTTTTGATGGGCCCAACTGAAATGTACGATCTTTCACCGGGCAGGGTGATAGGCTTTATACGCAGCCTGAACCTGACAGTGAGATATTCATAGGCTGCATAAAATATCCTCCGGGTCGCGTATGACATTCTTCATATCTATCTGAGTGGAGTTGATTCAAATGTAGCTAAAATTTCCCTTTTTACCCACTAAGAGGCCTATTTTCGAAATGTACTTTTTTATGACATGCCGATGCAGAAAAATTAATTAGTATTAGTAGAATTTTGGATTTCAGATGAAGGGTTGCTTTTACAAAATTTGTTCCAGTTTTGTCAATTTTTTCACACATGCGATTTCTAATTTCAACCAAACCTCACATAAACCATAATGGTCCCGATACCAATCTTTTGTATAAGTGATGCATTACGCGACATACAAAATCGCCTCCTTTTTATCTATTGAGATTTGGTAGGAAATTCATTACGCACTTTAGGTCGCGATGAGTTGGCGAGACTGGGCTCGGAATAGATGATCCTGACCGTTTGGAGGCGTTCAGGCCTTCTACTTTGGGTTCTGAGCGGGAATAATCGAGGGTATCGCGCGCGCTGTGGCCGGTCCTAAGGAAGTCCGGTTCGGATTCGCTGCTTAGCAGGAGTAGGGTCTGCGTAAGGTCCATGATAGATCACTGTGTGGTGGTGAGAAAGGGAGCTGTCTTGTCGAAAATATGTAAGTGGTGTGAGTACCCAGATGAGTTGGAGACGGTTGAGCACTTTCTGTGTCACTGTCCCAGGCTACAGAACATCAGACTGAGATGGCTAGGTAGTAGATTCCTGCGCGAGCTGTCTCGGGTTGCGGACTCGAGGACCTGACGGTGTTCGTAATGCGAATGGCCTGGCTGCGCAGCGAAGACTGGTTACATGTAGGGAAGTTTTCTGTTTAGTAGTGTGGTTCTTGCTTATGTTGTCTGATTTTTATCTTCCACTACTGTCTCTCTTCCTACACGTTCACTATATATTTCTCCTATTATTTTCTTACGAGAATTCTAGCACTAAATAAGGCGTCACAATGGACCATGTTGGTCTCTGGGTGTAGTTAACTTCGCACCAGCCTTTCTACCTATCCTAACCTTAGGTCGCAATATTGTTGTATTACAACTTAAACTTATTTGTGTGATTTAAGGCCCTTTCAACTGAACAACTACCATCTGATAAAGCAGACAAAAAGAACATTTAGCAAATCACCTAATGTGGCTTTTCAATAAACTGGTATTCACTTCTCATTCGTTTCACTATTTCCTTTCATTTTTTTATCCGTTTTGCATCCAGTGTCTAAGTACGTTGAACTTGTTTGCTGGATGAAACCAAAGACTTGTGCTACATTGATGCGATGTTGATGAGCATAAGTATGAGTTTGAATATGTTGAGCATGATGCAACATTGACAATAATCAGATAGATGTACGTACTACTTTACACATATTAATGGTGGTCGTCTGGTATAAAATCCTAGTACAAGGTACAATGTAGAATGTCTAATATAGAACTTGTTATGTTGTGTTTTTTTTTTGTCTTAATACTTGTAATATTATAAGGAAAATGTTCTGGTGTATTAGTTTGTTGTACTATATAAAACAAAATTGTCTGTACTGATATTTAGATTTCGAGTAACATTTTTAAAATTCTTCTTAAACAATTTTGACTAAACATTTCTGCAAAAACATTTCAATTGGCAAGAGAGTATTTAAAGACTAGAAGTTTATGCTTAAAAAAGGGTGTACCAGGCAAAAGAGTTACTTAAAATATTCTTTAAAATTTTTGTAAAGATCTACTTAAACAAGGTTAAGTTGGTATTTTAAAACTAACTTCGTGCATTTGTATATATCTAACCTTTAAAGGAAATAAAGATTTGATCACACCCTTAAAAAATTTTTTCTATTTCTAGTAACTTCTGTCGTAAGCTAAATTTTAGTTAACATTGACAAAGTTTCAATTATTTTGTTCGATTTTTTGAGAAGTTTTGGCAAAATTACTTTTTGCTTATCCTATTTCAATGTGCAATAACATGCGAAGGGCTTAAAGCACAATGGGTTTAAGTTTTTTTTTTTAATATAGATTACATATCTAAATAGTAGGCTAAGTGCAGAGAAGTTCAGAACACAAGAGGTGAATGTGGAATTCTTACCCGGTACTGTGATATGGCGACAAATTCTAGCAGCTGTCATGAAAATATCTCTTTCGCTTGGAGCACACGGGGTATATTAGCACTTAATCTCAATGTTTAAAAAAAAGACACTTAAACCCATTGTGCTTTAAGCCCCTTATATGGAATAACTACTTAAGTCTACTTTTGATCCGTGACATTAGGATTATTTAGGAATAAAAACTTGAAAAAAAACTATAACCGAAGAGAAGTGATGAGTATATAAGAGTAGGAGCTAATTTATAAAAATCACCTTTTAAAATTTAAATTGATATCCTAAAAAAATTAAAAAAAGAGACTTAAGTACTTGTTCTTTATTGCCACAGACTTATTAAAACATTTCGTGAAAGAGAATTTATAGATGTTTGCATAAATGTGTTTTGAAAGTTTGTTTCTGTTGTTGGCTGATATTTGCCAGCATTTATCTTAATTTAAATTCCTGCTGTTAAAATGAAGTGCATTGTCAATGCTACGTACAAGAAATTAAAACTGTCAGTGTGTCATATTGCTCAACAACATTATTACATTTTAGACTGAAATGCAAATTCAGCTTATACGAATTAAAAATATCCTACGTTTTCAAAAAATTTTAAAATATTGGCTCAAAGTTTGTCCCTTTAAGCAAATGTAGAATGTTGTTACATAAAAGACAAAAATATTTATTCAGCTATGTGAAATAAAATGTTACCTTCGCTAAAAAGCGAACAAATTTAACCAATGAGAATCTAGTATGCTACTTCTGCTAGCGAAATATTAACTAAGAATAATTAGTAATCTATTCACTAAGCACTGTGGTCTCAGATACACTCACAATATTCTGTACGTAAAATTAACTGAAATTGTAATATAAAATAAATGAATATTCAGTTAAAACCCGGTCTACTTATTTTTCATTTATTTTTAACGAAAAGTTCATTTAATTTTTACTGCCAAAAATTCAACTACGAATTACGTAAAAACAAATGAATTCTCAGTTTTTTTATTAATATTTACTAGCAAAAAATAACTGACAAATTTCGTAAAAACAATGGAATTCTCAGTTATTTTATGTAATTCAGTAATTTTATATAATACAGGTTTTACTCAAATTTCTAAAAAAAAAAATACCAGACACCTGTTCGCTTGTTATTCTAATGAGAGAGAGAGAGCGAGAATATTTACTTACCCCGTTATACATCTTTGTTTAACTTTTGATGTACTGACCACTTTGCTTACAGAAGAACTTTCAATTATAAGATACAAGCAGCATGCCCGATATGGTATTCGCAATTATTTGACCTTAAAAATTTTATGTATTTAACCAAATAGAATGTGGGAATTTTCTACACAAAACAAGCAAATCGTTTTTTACTGTTACTTTTTGCCACAGATCTATAAATAGTTAACTGAACATATTTTTTTTGTAGTTAAATTATATAAAATAACTGATTATTCATTTGTTTTTACGGAATTTGAAGTTTTTTTTTTATAGTTAAATAATATAAAATAATTGAAAATTCATTTGTTATTACGGAATTCGCGGATGAATTTTTGATAGTAAAAATTAAATGAACTTTTCGCTAAATTTATTAAATGCAAAATAAGTAGATCGGGTTTTAAGTAAATTTACACTTTGTTTTAAATTTCATTTTCATTTAATTTTACATACAGAATACTTTTACCTAATCAACTGACAATATAAAATGCAACCGAAAATCCGTATTAATGCGCACTTAGTTTTTTTTAATAAATGTTAGAATCAGGTAAAAATAAATTGGCTTGGAATTTTAAATGTTTATTTTTTTAAAAATGACTGAACGGAATACTTCTTGAATAACCTACAGTCCGTTACTGTAATAATATTGTGAGTGTACCATATTTTTGTTATATCGTTTGGCAAGTCATCATGGAATGACTCAAACCAAAACAGCATCTCCAAATTGTTCAGCTGTATTCTCAATGAAAATCCGGTGTTTTATCGCGAAATTTTGTTCAGTGATGAAGCACATTTCTGACTCAATGGATACGTTAATAAACAAAATTGCTGTACTTGGGCTGATGAGCAACCCGAAAAGTACCTGCAGCTACCACCACATCCATTAAAAGCCACGGTATGGTGTGGCTTATGGGCTGGTGGAATCATTGGTCCATATTCAAAAAAAAAAAAATAATTTTTTTTAGCAACATTTTGAATTTTTTTTTTTAATTTATAAAAAATGGGAAAGTGTAGCTACGCTTCTAATTTCCATGCACATTAAAAACGAAATTGCAAACAAAACAAGCCATAAACGATTTAAATCTGTTAACAACTTTTAATTTTATTCACAAAAGTCCAAAATGTTTAATTAATTTAAGCATTTCATAATACGCAATATTTGTATGGGAGCCCCCTAAGAAGTGGTGATAAAGGGCAAGTATGTCTCGAGAAAATATTAAGGACAAAAAACTAATTGAGGTCGGTCATACATTATATCCCTGTCATGGTGCATGTCATGGATGCACAATATGTCGCAGAATATATATTTAATTGGAAAACTACCCAAACTTCATCGTTGTCCACAGTGTGTTGGCAATACCTAATACGAATGCTGGAGGTGCCAGACGAATTTGGATCTAGGACTGCCACAATGGTCTTGGCGCACTTGATTCTAAAATAGCAAAACCTTTTATTTTCTTTAAAAAAAATTTTTACGCCAAAAGAATTTTTTTCGCTTTTCATTTACGCCAAAATGATTTTTTTGCGATATGGAAAAATAGTCATATTTCGAACTCCTCATGGACTATTGGGTATTTAAATACCCATTTCCAGCGGAAAGTCTACTTTTCTTTTTTTAATTGCATTTGCTTCTTACAAAATTTTATATGAATAATTTACTTTATTATATTTTAGTGTAAAGCGCAACTAGCTCTACATTAAGTAACAGAAAGAACTAATTTGAACAACATGAACCTAAAATACAAGTTTTTTTAATTGATGGCGTTACGTTAAAAAAGTAGACTTTTTGCTGGAAATGCCCATATCCATTTTCATAACACAACGTGTGTCGGTCAGGTGGGTTAACAAATCGTTTTCCATTTTTTTTTTGAATTCTAAGGGGACGCCTTACACTATCTAGAACGGGTGGCCAATTTTTGTTTTTCGCATTGTGTTTTATTTGGGAACACTTTTTTCAAGCATTTTCTGACATAGAAAAAAAAACTTAATATTTCCTAAATGATAACTTAAAGCAGAATCCAAGTCATTTTACCGCTTTAATTTTTTCTGTTGAGAGAATGTCTAATTAGATATAAATAAAAATTTATGCTGGATAATCTATCTCTTATCTGTCCTTTGCTTGGAATTGCTTGCTGCTTTAATTCTTTGGGTATTTAAATACCCATTAGGCAGGAATGGGTTAAAACAAATTGTGGTTTATTAAACCATATTATTGCCACTGATAACCATATTATGGTAAAATTAGGCCTCCACAGGAAGCATAATCATATTATGTGTACTACAGTTCATGTTATTGTTAGTAATAACAATAATATGTTTATGTTAGTGTTGTTGTATATCAACCATAATATGTTGCACTAAAAATATATGGGTTATTCACGGGAGGCTGGTTATTAGGTTATATGGTTATTTAATTATATTCACAGCAACAAAATACATTAATTAAATTTTTTTTTAAATATATTTTGTTGCTTTCAATATAGCTACATAACCATATAACCTGATGATCCGTCTTTCGCGAACAACCCAATAATTATTTTTGGTTAACATACACAGAAGACATTTTCAGTAGATTTTTATTAAATAAAAAAATTGTTTGATAAGTAATTTAATTTAATTAATGTGATAATTGAATTAATTATTTTCTTTGTTGAAAAAAAAATTTTTTAAATTTAATTTTGATTTAATTAACATATTAGTTGTTTTGAAATAAAATAAATATATTTATTAAATAACAAAAAATCGTAATTGATTTTTTTCCCTAAAATAAAATAATTTTGCACTTGTAGAATTATTGTTGGGAATTGTCAAAACCTGAGCTATATTTAATTAAATCAATTAACACATTGTTTGAAACGGCAAAGTTTAATTAAAATTAAAAATATCATTTATTGAAAAAAAAATTACAATTTTCAATTCTTACATACAACTTTAAGTACTCAATATAATCATTATGGTAACAGGTGCAAAATTAACAAATTGTTTGCTTGATTCTATGAATATGGTGATTAGAGACAATTTTGAATTTTTTCTGTGTATAAATGTTATTATTAACTATAACATGATCGGAGGCAATAAATATTAAATTATTTTTCTTTTATTGTAAAGAAACTTTTTGTTCTGTTTTGGCAGTTGGTAGTGACTAAGTTTATCAGTGCAGGGGTTACGGGTTCAATTCCTGCCAGAGACACTTGTCTGTTTTACTACAACGGGCTTAAGGCCTAAGTTACTACCGCTCGCATAATTAGGTTAAGTAAGAATATAATTTCCCAATAAAAAATTTTCCTATTTTGTGAAGCACTAATGGTACATTTTAAAAAGTAAGCACACATTTTTGCGCTACGTAATAAGACATACAGAGATGCAGTATGGTAAGTGAACGACATCTTAATAAATATATAAAATTTGAAGAGCCACGATATTCCCTTCTTACGAAGCAGGTTTGTAAGGGAGCATATAAAAGAATAACGGTAACAAAAAATTCAGTGTGCGAAGCTGATCGTTACATTCACCAATTTTTATATGCGCTGAATAAAGCGCTTTCTTTGTCAAATTTGTATTGCTTCAAAGTGGGAACTCGCCATATAAAATTCATGTCTTCCGTAAGCGATACGGCAAGCGAAACTTTTACGTTTCTCCCTTACAAACCTGCTTCGTATAAAGCTCAATTTTTTATTGGGTTGTAATTGAACTTGTAACTCTTATTAATAATTAAATACTTGTGCTTTCTTTCCTTATTGGCTTGGCGCATAAGGAATTAGTTTTATCTTTAAATTATTTTTCACAAAAATTGGTTAATAAAGAAAGTTTCATATGCTTTTAATTTTAAATGTAGCGCAATTGAATGTAACAAATGCCAACATGACTTAATGGAAATTGAATTGTTTCGTATGTAAACCTAAAAAAATGTAGAAGTTTAATTTAGATCATACTCATGCAACAAACATTCATAGAATTTGATGTCTATTTTAGCTTAGAAGATTAAAAAGTGCATCTCTAAAAAATGTAACAAATAAATATTTAAATAAAAATTGACTTGGGTGAATTTGAAAAATATTTAAAACCAATAAGTTAAAATAAGTCACCGAGTAATGTACATTTTTTATCTCTTTAAAGAATGTCAAATTGTATGTAAAGTTTAATTTAATCCAAATGCAACTTTACCTTCGGTCGATCAAAAGATCAAAATTGTCAACTCCAACGTAAAGTCAATTATGCTTTACCGGTTGTGAGACCTGGAATGCAGCACCACCCGACGTAAAATCAATGCAGCCCTTTGTAAACAGGCGGTTGTGAGACCTGGAATGCAGCTCCTCCCGACATAAAACAATGCAGCCCTTTTAAACAGGTGTTTGCGTAAAATTCTCAAAATTTGGTTTATTGTTACTAACACAAGAAACACCAATTTGCCTGGAAATCCGAAGCCGAAAATGGAATTAGATTAGTCACACCGGAGGACATAGCCCGAAGAGGACGTCCTGCGCATACCTTGAAGATGCAGGTCAACAAGGAGATAACGACTTAGAGAAAAAATCAAGAGCCTGACACCAAATAAACGCGAAAATTGGTTTAGGGCCTATGCTCCTAAACAAACTTAAATGCAAACAAACATAACTACACAAAATTCGAAATAGTGTTTTATTTCTTTTTGTTTGATTTTTTTGTGGAAGAGATATTCTTACCCCTATATTCATACAAAATATTTAAGGTTTATGAAAAGAATTTTCTATGAAAGTTTGTTTAATAAACCTTTTATTAATCAAAAATATTTTTTATTAATATGGGGGTTAGTATATATGTATATGATGATATTTATATCAAAGTATATTTTGCCACAAATGTGGAGCGTGGCCAACCATTTCAGCTGAGAGTAGCCGGACCGCCCTGATTGATTGACTGATTTGGTTCGTTTTAGTAAACTACATGTTCACAAAAGATCCCTGCGATTAAAAATGGTGACTCTGTTAAAGAAATTCAAACGCCAAGTACACCTTGTATATATTGATTTTGTAAAGTTGTTTGCTTCTCCTTTAAAATAAATAAGGTAAGGTATTTAAGGTAACGATATACAACTATTGCTTGCATTCAAAACAAATTATAATGTCTTGCTATGGAATCGGCAAAAATGTTTAAAAAAAATGGTAACAGGTTAACGCTGTTAAACTGACTCACTGGAAACTTGGTCAGGCAGACTAACAGGATATTTTCAAAAATTGTTCTCCTCACAATCGCTGTTTGCGTCTGAATTAAAGGCAGAGGTGTTTCCATCCATGGGATGGATCTTGGGTCAACGGAACTGACAACTTGAGGCGCCACTGTTATTATGCTTTACCTTTAAAGCTGTTTTTTGAATTTGTATGTATTTTCGAAAGTTTATTTGTTACTTTAGCATGAGAAACTTGGTGAGTCGAATCGTTGTGTTACTTCCATAGAGAACAGACGTATTTTTTCCCGAGCTCCTTAAAGAAATTAATGCAATTATATTAAATTTCAATTATCTTTGTAAATTAAAGAAAAAATAAAAATTAATAAAGGAAAACCTGTAACGAAAAAAAATCGAAAGAGGGAACTACAGTTTTATTTCCGTAAATCAGAGTGGTCCACTTGGTTAAGTATCCGTATCTTCCTTAGCTCTTCATGTTCTTTGGAATCGTGCCAAGTGGTAAAGACTATTCCACAAATGAATTAAAAATTGTCGTACTTATTGAACGGTGCTTCAAATTGTATGAACTTGTGCATGTAACAAAGTTTCTCTCCAACAGTGTTGTTGGAGAGAAACAGCACACATGGAGTCCTGACGGCTGGACAGCTTATCCCAATAACTCTAAGATATCTTTTGACGCAGTTAACTCTGAAATTTTTCCATCAACAACCAGCTCAGAATTTCTGAATTATGTTCTTTAACTGTGCTTGGAAAGCGGACCTTTATAAACTTTTATTTTAAAGCAGCGCGGTTAGACAACAAAAACAAAACAAGTTAGCCTTTAGCTTTGATTTTCATTAACTGTCTGGCCCCCGATTTCGACCGCTATCGTTCGCTTGCATTTTCAACGACAAACAGCTGATTTGCGGCCCAACACAAGTCGATCGACAATGCAAGCGACCGATAAAGTAACAGGTTTCATAAAAATTTGTGGTTCACTAAGAAATATTATGCGACCACAAATGTCATAATCAGCCACTTGTGTTGTAGTTGTCGACATAGGCATTTTGTTAAAATACACAGTACAACACATGATTTGCCAACTCAATTCTGAGAACTGTATGTGAAATTAGACCCAAAAAGAAGAATTTCTGCATCATTCGTTTTGTCTTCTTACCTGCGATTTGAAGTTAGTATCGATTTGAAGTTAGTACTATCGTATAGGGGAATTTATCACGTTTTAGGCCCTGTTGTTTGACATAGCTCGACAACCCCTAGCCCAATTTAGTTGAAATAAATTTTAAAAAATTAAGAATTACAATTCCCTTAATCTGTTCATAAAAATAAAAAAAAACTTTATTTATAAAAACTTAATGAAAATAAAATAATATGCAATTAATACGCAATTATAATATGCATAAAAACAAAATTTAGAACATTTTTTCAATTATTGGCAATATCCATCCTTGTAGAAGTTGACGCTTGTGGTTCTGATGATCTTGTTTTCTTCGTAGGTTGTTCATATTCATGGTCTGAGTCAGCTTGGCGTTGTCGGTATGATGTTGCGCTGACATTTTGCTGTGTGAGTTTTCTTCTCTTCAAAAATGATGTCAGCCATTCGGAGTCGTGTTGTGATAGTCCCAGCTTGGCCACAATGTAATCCATTTCGATTTGTGGTAGCGGTTGTGGTGCACTATTTTCAATATCGGGTATCCAATCAGCATCATCCAAATCGGTCGGATTGGTGAAAACGGTTTCGCCTAGCAGGGACACAGTATCCGCACTCGGAGGTTTAGGTGCATCGGTATCAGCAGGGCGTTGCACTGGAAGTGTGGCAGTAAATGCAGCAGTGTATACTTTTGTTTTCAATTGTTGTCTGTTTAATCCAGGACGAAAATTTATGCATGCATAGCACCTGGATTCATCATGTCCAGTTGTGTCTTCCACCCAAATTACTGGCTTCATAAAAGATAACTTTCTACTTTTTCCGTGAATCCATTTTAGAAGGGTAGTATAACAACTGTTGCACACTGTGTTCGGCGTAAAATTTGCACCACTTAAATCTGCTTCATCGAAATAATTACAATACGCGGTTTTGAATTGCTCAGTAAACAAATTTTTTCGATCTTTTTTCTGTATTTTTCGGACGATATGACCACAAACGTAACAATATTCATCCAAATATGGGCACTTGTTGTTTTCCATATTGATATATTTTATGTTTTGTTGTTATTCACTTTTAAAAAACTGGAGAAAAATCACTTTTACTGTTCGCGTTCGTCGGCACTGGCTGAATGCCAAAAATCGATCAATGCACACCTATAAATACTACGTATTTTTGAATATTTTACTGCCAGGTACTTATAAATGGGCGCATATTTTAAGGGCGGCTGGCTATATACCTGATTCAGCACTTGTACGTTTCAAACTGTGCAAAACTTTCCAAATAATGACCACCCTTAAATGTGGGTGCAATTTCTGTAAAAAATCATATAGGTAGCCACCGGAAAAACCCAAATAATAAAAAGGTCCACTTTCCGTTTAATTGTCCACGTACATTTATTACCGCAATCATAAAAATCAAATAACCTTTTGTTTATTCCTTTTTTTTTAATTCTCAGAATCATGAAAAAGGTGTCAATGTTTTCTCCAAATAATGTTGTGCATATCTCGAGCAAATTTTTGAAATTCATACATTTACTCAATTGCGAATAAAAGCGAAACGCGTGCATCGATTTTTATGATCTTTGTCTCATTTTGCTCATAGGTTATGTGACTTTGCGAAAAAATAACTAGACTTGAAACTTTTTTCCATTTTGCATTTGTTATGTATTTTAAAAAAAAAAAATTTAAATTTTTAGTCAAAAAATAATTTTTTTCCTTCATACATTCATTTTTAACTTCGAAAGTGTTACTTGTATAGGAAAACAATATATGAACAGATTAAGGGAATTGTAATTCTTAAAATTTATTTCAACTAAATTGGGCTAGGGGTTGTCGAGCTATGTCAAACAACAGGGCCTAAAACGTGATAAATTCCCCTATACGATAGTACTAACTTCAAATCGATACTAACTTCAAATCGCAGGTAAGAAGACAAAACGAATGATGCAGAAATTCTTCTTTTTGGGTCTAATTTCACATACAGTTCACAGAATTGAGTTGGCAATCAATTAACTGAAAAATGTTGTACTGTGATATTTAACTAAATTTTCTTTACACACAAACACTTCATATTTTTTTTATTATTATATTTTTTTAAAACCCCACCACTTTTAAAATTATAAAGGTTTTTTTTACTCCTTCGTTTTCTATTCTGATTTGGTTGTATCCAGAGTTCTATTTTTTGGCTTAATTTATATGTTTTGTCGATTTTTATTTCCAAACTAGAGTTTTATTTATGGAATTGTTGATGTGGCAATACAGTCATTTGACAATAAATAAATGAATTACGTTAGACACGTAAAACCTGTCCGCCGACAAGTCGATAGTCTGTGGGCCGCTAAAGAGAACAATACTAATGCCCGTAATTTCTACAAAGAGATATCTGGTCGTGTTCGTACCTAACAGTTATCTCTATCTATCCGGTAAAACTATTTTGGCAATTTAAACGTAAATTTGTATTTTTATTAATTTTTTGAATTAACTGTCAAAAATCGATAATGTAAAATACACTACAGTTTAGGCAGTAGGTAAGACATACGTGTTAGAATTATGAAAAATTCGTTACACCATAGATATCTATACACAGCTAGATATCTTTTTGTAGAAATTACGGGCATAAGTGACTTGTTGTCGATCGACATTGGGGGCCTGTCTGTAACTGTAACTGTCGATGTAGTTCGTTTTCCATTCTAACACGAGTTCTTATATACAACCTTCTTGCGCGAATGCTGTCTTTTCAGAGCTCGACTACTTTCTTATTACAACCCGCGAATGTTTGTATTTATATATGTATTCTAATAGTTCAACAAGCAGGAGGATAAAGGACACTCAAAACTTCAATTGTAGCAAAATTTTGAAAAATTTTGCTAAGGAAACTATTAAGAACGAACTGTGAGTTTTATTTTTTAATTGTGCGCTTTATTGTTCTCCTCTTTTTTACTTTGCCTTAGTATGCATAAATGTGGCTGCATATTTAAGTACTGCTTAGCAAAAAAACGATTTGTTTTTATGTGACATAATAATTTTCAATTTAATTAACAAAAAATAAAAATCCTAGAAACATCATTTCACTTAAGTTTTTCTTTTTTTATTATAAAGTTTTTGTTTGAAGTATATAACTAATTAAAAATATTAATTTTACTTTTTTGTTTTAAAAACTCCTTTTTAAAGCCAGAATCACAATGAGAGCAACATTTTGCACATTGTGTTAACGATTTTTTTTTTCAAACACATACATTTTCAGTAGAAAAATATTGGCAAATTTTGCCCCGAATAATATTAAGTATATTAGGTATATATTAAGTATATGGGGGAATAAGTGTAAAGTGACCAAATTTTTGAAATCGATGTCTTCCGATTTGGATGAAATTTGGACCAAGGGTAGCCCTATAGGATAGTAGTTTAGACAAAACAAGTTTTTTTTTGGATTATTTTTTAAATTTAAAATTTATTTTTTATTTTTTTTAAAAAGCTATTTTTGTTTATTGTTTTGCTCAAAAGAAAACTTTTGTCTTTTACTCTAAGGTAGTTTTGGTCGCTTAGTGGGCTGCTAGTGGAATACATATAAAAAGAAATATTTTCTAACTTAAGCCGAGGATTTCTTCAATTTTTGGCACGTGCACTATTTTGAATTTTTTCCTATTTGTGTGTTGGTGTTTCTAAAATCTTAAAAATAAAACGTATGCTGAGAAACTAGACAAATTAACCTTTCCGACGGTATGTTACATACCTAACTAACATTTTATACCGTCGATACTGTAATACCCACAATATGTCCCAGGAATAAAATCCGCTTTTTTTCTATAGAAATGTTGACTAATTAATTTTTTTTTGTTTATTTGCAATAATAATAAAAGTAATATATAATTATAATAATAATATCTAATAATAATAATAAAAAGATAAATAATTAAATAAAATGTTATCTTAATCACATTAAAGCCTTTTACATCATAACTATTTGTACGATAAAGACCGAAAAGAAAAGGAATATATTGTATATTAAAAATCCATTTTAAAAGATATTTAATACGACATTTTCGGTTTCAAATCGTTTCGTTTTTAAAATCGATTTTCATCACATACTTGTATGTATTATTTTATGACACTTGGCCTTAAATCCGGGTGGAGAGATAGAATTTATGGGGTAGTTTTTTTAATATTATGTTTAAAAGGTAAAAATTAACCGGTGGCTTATTTTTATTATTATTAGTAATATATGTTTAAAAAAGGTAATTTATTATTTTTATTATGTAACATGCGGTTAACCCACTAAGCCCTTCTTGACCCTAAGAAAAGACTTAAGAAACATTCATTAAATTGCACTCCCTATATGATCTTTAACAACTATTTATTGTCATTCTGACAATATTGACATTCGAAAATCAGTTTTTTAGAAACATAACTAATCCTTACAATGTCTACAGCTCCTAAAAAGGCAAAGCTTCCAAGTGATATATTTGCATAGATCATTAGATATGCAAAATATTTCTTACGGCTTATAAAAAAAATTCCCTACGCTGTCTAAACGGTTGCAAATTTGTGGATCATGCAGGAAAGAGCTCGTTAAGTTGAATGAATTAAATGATTTGAATAGTAATGAGCCTTGCGTTAAAGTTATTCCAGATGAAGACGAAAGTAATTCTGAGAATGATGATGAAAGTTATTCTATTTTTTTAGTAGAAGATATACGTTTAAAGAATGAGTGTCAAAATAAATATCATAAGGATGCAGTAGAAGTTCTTGAAGAAAAAAAAAGAGAAAAACAAAACGTCACAGAGTAGAGCTAAAAGAGTTCAACTTCCTACGCTTGCTCCATCGGCATGGAGTTGTGCAAAACTAATCAAAAGCATGTGATGGTATTAGAGCAAACCTCAAAAGAAAAACAGCGAAGTATAGCCTCCAGTGCTCTCATCAAGAACGCATTTTAGATACGACTCAACAGCTGAACCTAGTTACGCCAAAAAATTGTCAAAAATAGCAGAAAATAAAAGCGATAAATAGGGAGGATGATCAGCTACAATAAAATTTTTGACCGATCTAGGTGAATTTTTGTCTAAACTACCATACAATAAGACTAACCTTGGTCCAAATTTCATCCAAATCGGAAGACATCGATTTCAAAAGTTGGGTCATTTGACATTAAATATATTAGAAGGTGTGATGAATTTCGAGCGACTTTAAAATCCATTTCTGAATTGAAGTCTTAAATTTTTGTTCAGAATACACTTCAGTTAACATATATATTATAACATTTTAAACGATAAAGACCGAAAAGAAAGGAATATATATGAAAAATCAATTTTAAAAGATATTTAATACGACATTTTCGGTTTCAAATCGTTTCGTTTTTAAACTCGATTTTCATCACATACCTGATTGTTTAAATTCAAAACTATTAGCAAAAAAGTTTTTTTTGGAATACATAATTTTTCATTAAAAGATTTTGTTTATTTTGCTTAATTCCCTATTTGTATAATTAATAAAAATACTGAAATTTATTGTTGGAGGATATGCTGCTGTTCCTATGCATCTTTCACTGGTTGCTCAGGAACCGATCTCCTAACTAATTTTAAAAAAAGCCAAAGCTATCTGCAAACCAGAGGGAATGAGAATTACATGCACTCAAATTCAAAACTTTGAAATATTATCATACACGTCATTAACAGTTTCATAGAAATTGTTATTGAGATAGAAGTAGACTAAATTAAAAAAAAAATTAAGCTACTTTTTTGCTAAATGCTTGCAATTATTGCTTAATTCCTTTGAAAGAACTTTTTGTTTTTTAAAACTGTCTCATTGGTCTACCCTTTTTTTTCTTAGTAAATTATACAAAGCTTGTCATTTCATTACTAAAAATATTTTTAAATTACATCCTTAAAGCCCTAACAATGTTTTCAAGCGCCAATATTCTCAATCGAGTATTAATTTTGTGTGTTTGTGGTTGCTTTACTCGTTTGGGCTGTCATTTTACAATACACAGGGCTGTATATATTCAAACTGTTTATTTTCAGAGTAAAAGAGACATGCATGCCAGGACTCCTGAAATTCATAACAATTTGAATTGAACGAGATTGCCACCACCACCAACATCTACAGCACTAAACTAAAATGGGTATTGGCACTGTGTGTCATTGTTAATAATACCAAAATGTGATTATGTTTTTGAATAAGGTATTAGTGCTAAAACCCATAACAATATGTCATAGTATAAGCAAATATTTTTTTTTTTGTTCAATTGGTTTATAATTATACATAATTATGTATGTATGTATGTGTAAGCGTTCAGACACAGTTTAATTTGAATATTTATTTGCAATTAGTCAGAAGTTTGTTTATGCCTTTAACGACTTTGAGATAATTTACTGCTAATCCTATTGCTAAGCGAGGCAATCAAAGTACCATCAAAACCCCCAACCCCCTGTTTTTTTATGCCAATTGAAATTAAAACCACCCATTAACAGTTATCTTAAGGCTAGACAATCATAATTTATTATTTGCATAAATTATAAGGGAAAATGTATTTATAAAGTTGCATAGATATTTTTAGTTGTTGCATATTTTAAGGCCAAAAAGGATTTTCATTTTAGCCTTGAGCTTTCTGTGATTTTGTAAACAAGCCAATAAGCTTTTTTCACATGCTCTCACAAACAACACATCCTTCCATACTGATAGCAAATACTTTGTACTTGTTCTAATCTATTTGCATTTGCCATAAATGCTCATTATTTTCTACTTTAGAGTGTATGTACGAGTCAGAATGTGTGTGTTTGTGACTTTGGGCTTGATTTGTGTGCTGTGTAGTTGTTAAGCTCCTTAAAGTATGCAATACAAAGTCATATGCAATGCATATTTACCATAACATACTACTTGATATTATTTATGGCCTTTTTTGCTGCTGCTGCTGCTTGTTCTATTGCTCTTTTGGGTTTATTCATTTTGTTTGCTGCTTTTGCAGTTGCTTTGCACTCTTTCGAGAAATCAATACTTGATGTCATACTTGATCATCGGCAAAGGGAGGAGAGTACGATTTACATTAGTGTCACAGATTACTTGCTTACTGCGAGACAGACAAACTCAAATGCATTTAAACAAAGTGTAGTGAGACGAGTACTCTACATATATAATTTAATCTTTTAAAACTTTGATATCTATTTTTTTTGATATTGTATTTTTTTTTCGTCTTAGGGTAATATATTTTTGCTATAGTAATCTTGGTTGTCTTTTTCATAGACTCGAAAAAAAAATCGCATAATTTAAACGTGTTCAATGAAAACTCGTAAAGTTTTTATTATATTTTGCAATGTGAATTCATATTCAAAAGTGGATTGTTTTCAAAAACAACCCGCTTTTAAAGTTTTTTTCTCATATAAAACTCACTACGTGCTAGTATTAAAATTATCACCTTAAGAACTTCTGCATCTTTAGTGGCTTTGTTTTAAAGTACTTCTATTTAAAAGGGCTATTTAAAAGTAAAGTTTTTTAACAATATAACTTTAAGATTGAAAGATCGATAACTCTTAAACCATTGCCTTTTTCAAGATCCCGGTTCGCGTTAAACCTTCTTCCGGAAATGAGTTGCAATAGATAGCAACTCCTTTTCCTTCGAGTGTAAAATATTTTCATCATTTTAAATGCAATTTTTTTTCTTAAAAAAAAAGTATTTTGCTTTGTTTGTTCTATTCGTTGGCTTTATTTTCTTCTTTTCATGTTTTCCTTCTGGTTATGGAGTTTTTTTTCATATTATTTTTCGTATTATTGTGCCACACTGGGTTTATCCCGCCAAAACTTTATACTGCAGGATATGCCATTATAATGTTGTGTCTCCGCATATGAGTATCAGCATAACAAACTGTCTGTGATTTCATCCCATATGAGTTTGTAAATGCATAATAGTGTGAGTGTGTGTGTACTTTATATTTGGTGATTACCAAGCACCGAGTCAATTGTGTTGTTTGCCAATTCATTGCATTTCATTATTTTTTTTTGTTTCCCGGTTTTTTTTTTTTTTTTTTTTGGCGAAACGGCTTTTCATACAGTCTGCTCTTTCTGTTTCTTTGTATTATAGCTCAAATATATTCTTGCCTGCCTGTGTGTCTGCTTAAGTGGATTTTTAGCAATTTTTGTGTTAGCGAGAATGTCGTTACATAAATCTTTCGCGTTTTTTTTTTTTTTTTTTTTTTTAGATTACATTATTTTTCTGTCTCTCTGTTTGCTTATTATATAATGATAAGCAAACAATAAGGAATAAAAAAATTATGGGTGAAAAATACAAGTCGTTGCACTGCCTTGTTCCTTGCGCTTAAATGACTTAAAATAGTAGAATGTGCGCTTAAGGAGCAATTAATGTGGCTTTTATGAATTTGAAAATCAAAAGGATTTTGTTTTTGGTTTGTTAGTTTGTTTAAACATGAGTGAATATAAATTTCGGTTAGTGTCGATGTCTATGTCGATGATGGTTGCGGTAATTGAGCAATTGCATAAATAGAAAACGGGTGTGTACTTTTTTTAGTACAAGTATGTGTAGTTAGAAGTTGTGGCGTAACGCATTCAAGGCGGTGTGCTAATAGAGGTCATGCGGTTGGTAAATATCAATAAAATTTAAATAAAAAATTTGTATTTCGTAGAATTTTAAATATCAGATTCTTTTACATTTTACTTTTTGGGATAGCGGGTAATAATGTTAAATTTTAATGGATTGCCGCTCCAAAAAAATATTAAAAAAATGTTTAAAATTTAAAAAGAATTAAGGTTTTAAGTTTTTGGCAATTTTAAAACTAATGATTAAAACTTTTCGTTGATTTAGAACGAACACTTATGCAGAAATTTCGGATAATTTAATGTAATAACAAGTACGAGTGTATAGCCAGTCAAGCCCGAGTGCTTGATACCATACACCACAGTATACACCGACATAATTGTGAACCCTATCCGGTACCCGTGGTCAATCAGGTACCCATCAAAACAAAATTATGTTATGAGGTTAAGATTCATATAAGAGTTCTTTGGTCCGAAAATTATCTAGATATCAATTTTTGTATGCAGATTGTTCACCTTAAAGAGATTTTAGAGAGCGGGCTTTAATGGCACCAGTACAAAATTTGCCAAGACGTAGTAGCTAATTAAGAAATTGTCGTTGTATAACATTAATCGGTTAACCGATTATTTACTACTCGATTAACTGACCGGTTAATTTAAAATTTTCTATTTTCGATTAACGATTAAGCCGGTTAAATTCGGTCGATAACATATTTTTTGTGTTTTTTTTTATTAATTGTTTCGTCTCATATACAAAATATATGTGTTTAGAAAATATTATTTCCTACAAACAAAGAAGGTGTTCAGTGATCTTCATTTAAAATACATAAGTGTTTGCTGACAACAGCTTTCCCAACAGACCAAAAAAGATCAAAATGTAAATGAGTTGTAGAATAAGCTTATCATAAGAGGTTTCCTACAACATGACAACATATTGCAAATGACTTATTTTAGTTATAGTTTTGTAAGGGTTTTTGAGAATGAAGTCCTTTTATTTGACGCGTGCCTAAATTTTGTATTATTTTTTAAAGTTTTCAGTCTTTGTGTTTAATTCGAAGAGTGAAGTGTTTTAAGCAGTGCACAATTTAAAAAAAGTAATTAAATATTATATAAGTAAAAAACTTTTTGTAAATATGCCATAAAAATTTAAACAGAGTATTCGTAAAGAATGTAATCTTATTATAGATTAGAAAAGTATTTTTCTGTAAGCTTATTCTATAATTAGACTTCTTAGCTTGCATTATATTATAGACAAGTATTATTATCGCAAAGGATCAGTTTTCATTATTAAACAATTTTTAATAAGCCTTTTATAATAGTAATCACAACAGTTTTCTAAGCTTAAGGGTTATGCTAGTTACTTTACTAAGTTCTTTCGAATTCGATTTGGTTAGTTGGGGTTTGTTTCACGTACTTTTTATATGTATGTATTTGTTTTGTTATTTTTTTCACATATCTTCTCATTTCAATCTATAAACAGAATTAAACGAAACAATTAGAAGTAAAAATGTTTTAAAAATTTTAAAGGGACTCTAATGGCACAAAAGAAGATTTTATACATTTAGAAATTTCCAGGAAACGGACTGGGTTGCTTTCAATTTCTTCAACATCTACGATAAGTGAAAGAATTTTTTCCATGTAAATTTTATCAAAACTAATGAAAAGAATCGCTTAATTCCTAAACATTTAAACCAAATTATGTTTCTAAGATTATTTTATAAGATTTTAAACTATTGAAATAACTTATAAAATTGTGTTACATTTTATTGCATTTTTATTTATTGAAATTACTTAGTTTATAAAACAAACTTCATTAATCGGTTAACCGATCAATTACATACTTAACCGATTATTAACCGATTAAACCAAACCCCCGGTTAATAAATCGAGTGGTTAACCGATTAAAGCAAAAGCCCGATTAAAAGAATACCCTATCAAATATAGACCGATTTGAAAAAATGATGAAAGACGATTTAAGTAGCAATAAGATATTTTTATACCATATTTCATCTTTATGGACTTCATACAATTTCATTAAATTATCTGCAAAATTGCGAACTGTTCTTTGCGCACAAGGCGGCATGGAAAGACAACCAGCCAGTCAGCCGGAGGTACGTGGCTATTAATTCTACAGTATTTTATATGGCTATTTTGGACTTTCTGGCTAACGTGCCTGATCCTAATTTCATATTGGTTTTTTTTTGAAAATTTTTTTGTCCTTATTATCTCATTTGTCTATTAAATACAGAAGCACAATTTTTATGCTACATGTACTGTATATAAAAATCTAAAAAAAGCAAAAGCGGAATATTTGATCAGTTGTTCGATAGTCAATAAGAAATATTGTTCGGATCTCTTGTCAACGTTATTAATATTGATGTAACGATACGCCTTTTTCCGATACGATACCGATACTCAAAAAGAAATATCGTCGCTACCGATACCGATACGAATATTAAATTTGAACTCAAGGTAAAATTGACAAAACTCAAATAGAATATTTTTTCTTATACAAAATTATAGTGTAAGAGATTATGATTATTAACTTAAATTGATATTACTAGGATTTAAAAAACATCGAATTTGATTTCATGGCTTATTTGACCCTACCCCCAGAGAAAAAATATGTTTAAATATGGTCACCACCAACAAAACTATTTTTAAATAAAATTGTAAACATACTATGGCTATTTCAACCATATTATTGTCATCGACAACCATATTATGGTTAAATTAGTCCTCCATCAAGAAGGTACAACCATATTATGGTTGCCTCTTAACATGTTATGGTTAAATATGACAATAATTTTTTTTAAATTAGCAATAGTAATTTCCTCTTTTCCAAGAGCAACATGCTTTGGTTGAAAATGGTGCAAAGCAATACGACTAAAGCTGCAGGTCCACACTACGCGTTCAATTCGTTGATGCGTTTAAGCATCTGTCAAAAAAGACAAATCAGTGTTAAATTGTATTGACAAGTTACACAACAAACGCGTATAATGCATATACGTATAGAACGCATTTAGTGGGATTACTTTCCACATTTGCAGGCGTCTTGAAAAATGGTCAAGAAAGAAACAATCGCATAGAACGCGTTGTGTGGACCTCCAGCTAAAGAATTAAAAGAAACAATTTATTATTCTGTTTTGATTTTACGTGCTTCTTTTTAAATGTGATATTCTTCTTAGTTGTTATGCAAAAACTAAGCAATGAAAGTTGAATTCTTTTTTTCAAAAAAACTTTAAAAAAAAGTATGGTCAGTAAAATATCACCGATACCGATATATCGGAAAATCTAAAGGATCGCCGATATATCGGTATCAGTATTCGTTACATCCCTAGTTATAACCAATAAATTTTGTAAAAATTATTCATAATTAGGGGTTAAAAAATCTTGAATTTTATGGTAGCGGGCAATAATGAGTTCATAACTCTTTAGATTTATCGTCCATAGTTGTTTCCTGCCGCAATACCATATGCACAGTGAGACAAGCTGTAGTATTTGCCAACACAGAAAACATTACAAATTGTCTCTTATCAACAAATTTATACCAAAATCAATATATCAAGCAAACAAGTTGTTGATTTTCCACCTGTTACCTAAATTATTATATTGATTACTAAAAATTGTAAAATTGTGAATATATTTTTTGTTTCAATAAATGATATTTTTAATTCTAATTAAAAAAATTATCAAAAAACTTTGCCATTTCAAACAATGTGTTAATTTATTTTATTAAATATTGACAATTACCAACAACAATTCTACAAGTTTAAATTATTTTATTTTAAACGAAAAAAGTCAATTAAGATTTTTTGTTATTTAATTAAAATTTTAATGAAAAATTTATTTCAAAATAGTTTAAATACTAGTTAAATCAAAATTATATTTTTAATTTTCTGTCAACTAAAAAAATAAATGATTCAATTATCACATTAATTAAATTTTAATATGTTTTTAACCATTTTTTAATTGATAAATAACTTTTTTGTTGTGAATACATATGCTAAGCATCTAATGAAGGCATGATAACTTTTAAACAACTCTCCAATGACTATAAACTGCTAATTGGCAACAAAATGTATTCGTTTTATGTTTTTATGTATTCATGCTACACTAGCAGTTTAAATACACATTGCAGAAAGATCTTTTGAATTTCGTTCGGACTGAATTGAAAAAAAAATCAACTCGTTATCGTCTTCAACTTAAAAATTATTATCTTTGAAAAACTGACATCAATCTCAATAAGAAACTCAATGGCATCTCATGTTATTGAAAAAAAAATAAGTGAATCTCATTTCTTTTCCGAACTTTCAGGGAAGAGTTCCAACACAAGAGCAAAAGGTGAAACCACAAACAATTAAGTCTCGGTAGAAGCAGGCTGATGATAATAATGATAAAAAATCCTAGCGAAAACTTAAAAAAATAACGGCCTAAGTTATAAAAAATAAAACAGGTTAATAAAGGGTTAATGAAACGGATTTTGTATGAAAAAAAAAGTAAAACATAAAAAAGTAAAACATTTTGAATGAAAACCCGTTTTAAAAACCCTTTATTAACATGTTTTATTTTTTATAACTTAGGCCGTAAATAATTAACATAAGATTAAAAAAGCGCCCTCTTAAAGTCATTTTACAACGTTGTGTGATAGACAACAGGGGATGGAAGTATCAGTGGTATTATTGATTAAACATGAACAGAATATATAAAATTTTTATGTCGAAAATATCTGAGTTTCACAGATTTCTAGTACCAAGTGATTTGAGGTCTTCATTGTAATTTCGTTCATTTCTATAATTTTTTTTTTAAATATCCCAGCAAAAACTTAACTTGCAATGCTACTTTTAATGACTTCCTGAATTCATTACTTTGTAGCCTTGTTTGCCACTTTTTGCATTATTAGTTATATATAAAATAATAACTTTAGTATTATATCTTAAATAAGTGAAAATTATACATTACAAAAAAATACTTTGGTATAATGACTGAAATAAGTTATTATTATATGATTTGAAATAATTTTTTAAATCAATTTGCAATATATTATATTAATATTTGTTAGATATCCGGTAATATTATAAAATTTTAAGAATAATTTCGATGTGAAATACACGGAAAATTCAAAAATCAATCAAATGCATGTAAGTATATACATTAGAGTGACCGGATCTAATATGGGGGGATAAAAATGTCAGAATTTTTTCGGTCTTAACCCCACAAAACGATTTCCCTTTCCAGATATTAAGATAGCCAAAATTTGAACTCGATTGAACAACGCTAACCCATGCCGCTCGACGTTCAAAATTTAGAAAAATCGATATTTTTGGGCAAAAATCTGACATATGGAGCCATAAGTCCAGAACTGTATATAATAAAAACACGCTTTATATCTCAAAAGAAAGCTAATATTGTTCTTTAAAATTTATATTATATAAAGGGTCCGCCAAATAACTTTTTTTTTTTTGAAAATGCTATAAAAAAAAACTACTGAATATTTTCTCAAATTTCTTTTTTTATTTGAAAGTACAATCCTTCCGGTTAATAATGGAAAATAATTTCATTCAAATGGCGTCATACCAACAAGGTCTTTATGCAAAATTCGTCTCAATGATGTCACCGAAATGTTCAATTGTTGAGAATGACGGTGAATTGACTTTCTGCCACAGCAGCAATATTCTCGTGTGTACGCACTGTTTTTGGCTTTTCACGCTTTGGTTTATCGATGAGGATGTCAGTTTCTTTTACTTTTTTCACAAGATAACGAACATACGGAGCTGACGGTGCTTCTCTTCTTCCAAAATCCGTACGCAATTTTCGCACACATTCTGCAACATTACCATGATTTTCAAAGTAATGTCGCAATATTTCCCAGCGTTGTTCAAGCGTATACACAACCATATTCGTTCAGCGGAAGGATAAAACTAATTATCTGTCAAATCAGACATGAGCTAAGTGTTACCATTCACGAAATAAGCACTAGTTGAAAAAAAACGTTAGATGGCGGACCCTTTACATAATTGTTGTTATTTTAAGTCAAACTGAGTTACAACAGCTTTTATCCCCAAAAACGTAACCTGGTACCACTAGGAGCATACTTCGTATGTTTTGTTATTAAGTGATAAATTTTTGGTTTTTTTTCGCATATTTTTGAGTTTAAACTAGAAACATAATAAAAAAAACAAGTAATACTGATAAGTCTAATAAAATATTTTATTTTAAAATATAAAAACCAGGTATATAATACATACAAAACAGACACAGAAAAGGTACAGACGTAGGTCCTTCATGAGTTGATAATTTTACAAATGCCGAGCATTATATCCTGACGTTGCAAAAACTAGTTTAACAAAAGATCTAGAATAGATTACATAGCTAATGTAAAAAAAATTCCAACATCGATTTTTTGTGGTCACTCTGATATACATATGTAAATATGTTTCAAAATTACCAACACAATATATTTTTGTTATAAGAATACTAGTAGTGCTATCAATCTAATGTTAACGATGTTTTTTTGAAGAACATAATCAGCCCTGTCACAGAAATTGTTCGGAATGGTTTTGAATCCGTATTTTAATTTCGATCGATTTTCGTAATTCCGATAAATTTAAATTTTATTATTTTTAAGTTAAATGTGGCAATATTGTGCATACCAAAAGAAGAACTTTTTTCGATCGAAAAATAAAAAATGATTTTATTTCGAGAAAATTTATCGGCTTTCGTTTTCTGAAGAAGCTTTCTCGGAATTAAAAAAAAAACTTTCGAACGAAATTGATTTCTGAGACAGGCCCGTATATTTACATATATTAATACGCATATTGGTTTTACAGTGGTAGAGCTATAAATGATTTTGTGCAGTAAAAGCACTCTTTATTAAATATTTTCTTACATTTTGAAAAATTTATTATTGTGTACACTTTTTCAATAAAAATTTCATAAGATTTCAGAGCAATTTTAATTAGTGTGTTTTAACCTTTTTGAAAGTTAATTTGAAAGTACTATGTATTTCTTGTCTCTTTTGGTTACTACATGTTTTTATAAAACTTTTAAGTATAAAAGAAAGGTATTATTTTTAGGTTGTAATTGGCCAAATTATAAAGGATTACTTTTGGGACATCGCGAACAAAAATAATTACTTTTTATAGTAGAAAAATAAGTACTCCTTTCCTCAAGTTCTCATTATTTTTCTGCTTTTTTTGTAAGCAAAGTTTTTACTGCGATGTAATTTAAACAAAAATTATTTGCACATTCCAATTCCAACATTCCATTTGCAAAAACCTTTTGGTTTATTGTATTTTTACTTAACCTAAATTGCTTGATTTTTTGATATTTGTTTGTATATTTGGTATCACTTCTAAGCACGTTAATGCATTAATCATGTAAAATACTTTAGTAAACTCAATAAACTTTAAAAACGCACAGGAGTTTTAAACCGCGTACCTTTTACAAGTGTTGCGAACTCTTAACGATTGCCTTAACAATAAAAAAAAACGCATCACAGCTAATAAGAAAACTAAGAAAATTCTAGATTGTATTAAAATCGTAGCAGCGTTTTTACATTTTTTGATGCAAAATTTTTAAAAACTTGAACAAGTTGAAAAATATCTAAATCTAGTCCCTGATTGGCAACATTTGCCTGTATATTTTGCAACTTTGTTGCAATTTGTTATTTTCGACGTTGTTGTATTTGTTATTGTTATGGGATTTCCTTTACTCTCTTCTAACAGCCAGCCAGTCTGTATGTATAAAATACTAATACGTAGTAAAAATTCACTTTAGAATTCATGGCAATTGAAATGTGCAACAACAATAACCAAAAGTGTTTAGAATGTAGTGAAATGTGGGTAAGTTAAGCAGAAATTTAAAGGAATTATTTCAATTTTAAAACCAAATACGTTAAAAAAGTTTTTAAAATATTTTTATACTTTATGTTATAAGCATATTTGCCATTACGGCAAATTTCGTCAAAGATTTTGTTGGATTTTAATGTTGTTCGAAATAGTCGAGCTCATTACCAAGTCAGTTACTGTGGTAGCATATTTTCTTCAGAATGCTTGATTTAAATATAATTAAACCATTTTTCATAATGGCCTGTTCAACGATCTCGAAAGCAAATCGAAGCCATCGCCATCCATTCGCTCGATTTCGAATCAGATTGGGTTCAACCATTTCGACAGCTTTCGATCGCTTGCTCTTACGAGTGTCAATATTTGTTTCGTACGTATTAGAAAAATATAGTATTGCCATATAAAATATTTCTATAATTTTTTGCGTTCTTGTTCAAAAGTATCAAAAATAATACTAATTTGCTTGACAACAAATACAACTGTGTTTGAAATTTTATCAGCTGTATAGAAATGTCAAAAAGTAAAAAAAAAAACATTTTTTATTGATACCAAAACTTAAAAAAGTGTAAACAAATGTTAAATTGAATTAAAAACAAAATATATAAACAAAAAAAATTAATAAACCATGTAAAAAAATAAATAAACCAACTAAACAATTACAAAAACAGCGTCCGAATAATTTTCTGTACTAGGAAAGTTAAATAGTTTCGTTTGTAAATACCGCGACCAATTTGTTCAGGCTTTCGTTGTTTTCCTCAATTTTTGTACTACATTTTAAATCTACCCATGTCTGTAAATATAAATATTATTTCAAAATCAATTCAAGCCTACGGTTTTTTCTGCCTTAAAATATAATGTGGTTTAACATCCTCACTCTGCAAGAGAACGCGTAGGTGGCCCAATGGCGTTTAGTTTTTTACTTCTACTTTTCCATTGCTCGACCATCGAGCACTGGTGCCCCTCTCACCAACTCAAGATTTTCGTCAATGTATTCGACCAATGTTAACAGTTGCTGAATTGTCGACTTTTTATATCCACACCACAATAGTAGAGAGGGTATTATGCGTTTGTGATGATGTGTGTAGCACCCTAAAATATATAAAATATAAAATCTAATATATTTCGATGAAGATATCTAAATAACATTCGGCGCAAAGAACTTTTAAATGAATCTTAAACTCATAACATAATTTTGTTTAGGATTGTCCATGATTGCCCATTGGTACACTCTCAAAAATGGTCGGGCTTGTCCGACTATACTTTCTGACTTGCTTAAAATATTATTTTACTTTTAAGCAATCAATAAAATATTTTAGAAAAGCTAAAAATATTATACAAGGAAGACCATAAAGTGAATAAGAATTTTAAACACTCAGGTCTTACATGTAACAATATCAAAGCTTCAACAAAGCCACAACAATAAACAGTCAATTTTTCTTTCTTACATTCCCCTACAATTCGCCGGTTTTTTTCAACACGGATTGTAGTTGTAAGAGGATAGAAAGAGAATTTTTTTTTTATTAATGATGTGCTAATAATCCCAATTTTTTAATGAAAACACTGAAATTTATTGTTGTGGGAAAGCTAGTTTCTAGCACATCATTAATAAATGAATTAATTAATAATAATTATTATTTTATTCCCGAAAATAATTTTTGATAAAATATTTTTATGTTACATATGCCCTTACCATTTTTTCTCCATTTTTATTTGTTGTTTATTTAATGGTCTGTTCAACGATCTAAAATTACTCTTAAATATACCTTGTTTTTTAAAATTCAACGATTCGACAACAAAACAACAAGTGAGTGGTTTTGACATTTGTGTTTGTAATCTTGACGATACCTTCGATATTGATAAACCGCTTTTTGTATGAAAGTACTTACGTTTTCTTTCGAGTTGTCGTTCGTTCGAATAATCGTACAGAATAGAGTTAGTTGAACCCAAATCAGTTTTCGATCGCTTAGAATGCGATCGAAGTTGTTCTTTCGAAATCGTTGAACAGGCCATAAATTACTCTTAAATATTTCTTGTTTTTTTTAAAATTCTACAATTTGACAACAAACCAACAAGTGAATGGTTTTGACATTTGTGTTCTTAATCTTGACAATACCTTCAATATTGATAAACCGCTTTTTGTATAAAAGTACTTACATTTTCTTTCGAGTTGCCGTTCGTACGAATGTTCGTATAGAATAGAGTTAGTTGAACCCAAATCAGTTTTCGATCGGTTAGAATGCGATCGAAGTCGTTCTTTCGAAATCGTTGAACAGGCCATAAGTTTCTTTTTGGATAATTATAAAATGAATTACTTTATAGTCTTGCCTTTATTGTTTTATAAAACAGCGTATAAAATAGAAAAATATTCAACGACGTTAAAAAAAAAATGTTTGTGGCACGCACGTTTGTATTCCAAAGGATATCTATGTATGAATGTATGGTGTTGCATGTACTGCTTAAATGTGGCAATATAAATGCCAAACATACATTTGAATACAATATTGTGCAATTGTACAAAATTCTAAAAGGTGGATTGTTTTCAATTGCTACTCCTGTTGGTGTTGTTCATGTTGCTGTTATTTGCAAACAACCACACAATGCAATACTATTTAAAGTGTTTGTTGACTTTCACAATGTGTTATTGAGGAGAATTAAAGCTGTTTGCAAATGTATTGATATTTTACGTGTGCGAGCATTTTTGCAAAAAGAATTTCAGGAAATCTATATGCAAAAGAAAAGAAACAAAGAAGTAAGAGTGATATATTTGGCTATGCCGAATCTTGGATACCCTCCACCCAGTTAAAATATTTTCGGAGTGGGCTTTATTTGGGACCTAGGGTAAATTATATAGGCCGATCTTCACGAAATTTGAGAAAATGATTTATAGTCGTATAAAATTATGACTGACCAAATTTTATTATAACATCATTATTCGTTACGGTTTTAGGCGTACTAAGGTTTCTTTCGAGAGTAGGTTTTAAAAGATAACTATTGTAAATTATTCACGATATTTGACAGTGTGAATTCTAGTCATAAAAAACAATGACAGAAAAAAAATTTATTACAATAGCGTAATTCGTTACGGTCTTAGGCGTAGTAAAGTTTTTAGATAGTAGGCTTTATATGAGGCTTATGGTAAATTATGGACCGATCTTAACGAAAGTTGACAGTGTGAATTCCAGTCATATAAAACTGTAACAGGCCAAATTTTATTATCACATCATTATTCGTGACGGTTTAAGGCTTTTTAGGTTTTCCGAGAGAAGGGCTTATTTGGGGCCTATAGTAAATTATCGATTAGGCGCACTAAAGTGTTTTTCAAAAGTGGGCTTTATATGGGGCCTATGGTAAAGTATGGATCGATCTTCACGAAATTTTGTGGCATGATTTTTAGTCATACAGAACGAGTTTCTGCAAAGCCTCATACCAATATGTGCATTCCGCCAATTTTATTTTTTAAAAATTATAAATGTTTTAGGGTGGTTGTTCCTTATTTTTCTTCATATCTCTTACCCTACTGAACCAATTTTGCTTGTAAAAATGCTTAGGAAAACTAGAAACAATTTGACATCAGTTCGAGTCGTTCGAAATTGAGCGTGATTTCGAGAGTTGACAACTTGCATTTCTTTAATGGAATAATGAAAAAGCATGTTTATTTAACAATTTCAAAGACCCATTTGAAAGAAAGTATTAAAAATCTCGGCATGGAATCCAGCTTCAAATTCTAACAGAATAACGACCCGAAGCATTCCGCTCCTGATGTGAAAACTGGGTGGTGTATAATTGTCCCAAGGTGATCAAAACACCTGCACAAAGTCCCGATCTCAATTTCATTGAACATTCATGGGTCGAATTTGGACGCTGGATGCAGGACGGGCTGTGTACGTCAAAACAACTCTTGACAAGTGCTTTGCAGGAAGAGTGCAATAAGTCCCGATGTTTGGATAAAACTAATTAAGTCGATGCCAAGCCGTCTACATGCTGTTGGGAATCAAAAATGTTGCGCAACAAAATACTTACTTTGTCTTTTATTTTTAGTTATAATTGAAATTTTATTTAATGCCCGACTTTCAATGTGAGACAAAAAAGTGACTTTTTCTAGGTTTTACCTTCATGTAAATTTTTTTGGTTGTTTTTAAATAAAAGGGGTTTTGTGATAATATAGACAAAATTGAGATGTATTTTCTTTTATCAAAACAGAGATATAGCGTGTAAAAATATTTTCATGCGTCTGCAGACTTTAAATTTGAGCCACTGTATGAATATTCCATCTTAGATGTTAAAGCGCATCTGTAACGCAACGCGATGCAAAAGTTATATTTAGCATGGCCTTAACAAACCAAACTTGTCTATAAAACATACCAAAATACTTTAAAGCTGACCATTTTTTTTTTAACATGTAAAAACCAATATAACGTTACCTAAAACCAGGGCTGTGGAGTTGTCCAAAAAAAGTACTAACTCCGACTCCGACTCCAAACGCTGAAATTTTTTAAGTGCGACTCCGACTCCTACTCTAACCGTGATGCGAAATGAATGAGACGTAAAATTATTTCTCTTTTGTGTAGAAACATCTTTATTAAACGAATTATGGGAATCCCCGCGTAATGTGCATAAGAAAAACATGAGTGTTATGGTAGGAATTAAAGGCAGGCCGATAAAGATGTTTCTACACAAAAGAGAAATAATTTTACGTCACAATTTTTCTAATACATACTAGTATTTATGCGCTATAGCAACACTTATTCTGTACAATGTGGAAAATATTTCAGCGTTGATGGTTAAAAAATAGTGATATTAAAATTATTAGCTGTTCCTGTCATTAACATTTTTTAGCATGAGTAAATTATTTAAAAAATCACACATCTTTTTCAACTAGATTAATAACTGAGTATAAGTTTTGCTAATGTAATTTAGACTTTTTCCCGCACGTATAAAAAATATACCTAAATATACTTAAATAGTAAAGTAATTGAATCAACTATTTCTCATAAAATAAATTAAAATCTACTTATTCATATTGATCTGCAAAATATTGCATCGCCAATTTCGAACAATTTTTATATTGGAAAATATTAGAATTTTTTTTAAATTATTTATGCCGAAAATTTTTGGAGTCGGAGTCGCGCGTTTTTTAGGGTACTGCGACTCCGACTCCGGTACAAAAACCTCAACTCCGACTCTTCAATTCCGACTCCGACTCCACAGCCCTGCCTAAAACGCAAAAGCCCCCATCTAACATTTTAAAATTTTTACAGGAGAAGCAAAACACTTTTTAAAATGATAAATTGCCTTAAACGGCTTATAATTAATTTTTCTTCTAATTTTCTTGTAAAACCTACCAGTTGTGTTTACAATTCACAATGTTGCATGCTATGCAAACTGTTACTGTTATTTTTTTTTTCTTTTTGTAGAAAAGAAAGCACCAATTGCGTTTATCATATAATCTTTTGTTAAAAGGGGGGAGTGTTTGTTGTTAATAACATCGCTAATTTTATTCGAAAGCTTTTAAAAATTTTGTGTTGATGCAATACATCAGAATCAATGGAAACCCCAATTTATAATTTTTTGTTATTTAGGGCTTTTTGCGTTTTAATTAGAGTTTTTCTTTTCCCGGACTTTTTCATTTCCCGGGAAAGCGGGATTTATTCCCGCTTAATATAAAACGGTGCAAAATATATTTGAATTAAATTTTTTTAAACAAAAAATAAAAACCAATTCATGAGATATATTAAATAAGTTTATAATTAAATAAGTCATTAAATGTTTGTAAAATATTAGAAAAAATTCAGTTCTTTATATATTAATATATTTATTTGTAACTGTTTATTTATTTAAGCTTGAGATCTTATATTAAAAAAATAATTAATTTCAAATAATTCATAAAAAGGTCTAATCAAACTAAAAAGCATTTATTAATATATTTTATTGCCTGTTTTCATAAAAATATTTTAAATTTAATAAAGGTTTACAAAACAAAGTTTCTATGAAAATGTTCCTAATTATGTTCCTGTTAAATTTAATAATTGTTTATGAATACGGCTTATATTTTGTCAATGAACAATATCAAAGCAACGTGATTTAAGGTAATATTAATAGTTTTTCATTTTCAATTAATACGAAACAGTGATAATTTTAAGTAAAGTCCATACCTTTAGATATTTGCTATGATTTTCAAAAAACATTGCGCCAAGTTAATTTTACATTGGTATTTTCTCCTGTGTGTATGATTTTATTTCTTGTGCTTTATTCCCTATTTTATTTTTGATAAAATACAGAAAATTAATTGTTTTAGAACAAGCGGTTTCTATGCGCATTTCACTGGTTGCAAAAATATCAGTTATTAAGACTACAGAGGGAATGAGAATTACAAACATTTAAAAAGTCTTATTTGCAACGATATCAAAGCTTTAATAAAATTCCAACAATAAAACACCGTGTGTATCTTTTCTTACATTCCCTACTACAATTAGTTGGAATTCTTCCAACATTAAGTGTAAGTGGGTTAAGAAAAAACAAATTGGTTTTATTGTTTTCGCAAGAAATCAAAATAAAAACAATTTGCCAGTTCAGTTAGTGCAGTAACGATAGTGTGATTCTGTAATTTATTTTTAACGATTGTAAACAGCTGTAGATTTTGTAACATCTCTGTCTACAAAATGTTAAAATAAACGAAAAGCACAAAAGAGAGCACAAAAGAAAAAACAAATAAAATTGTGCTTAATTTACTGTTTTAATATTTTATTTTGTGAATTTTACATTTAGAATTTGGTTTTTGTTCATAATTTGCTTTTTGTTGTACATTTTGAATTTAGAAGTTTGTTTTTGTTCATATGTATGTATGTTTGTCTCAATTGCTCTTAAAGCCCTTATCCCGTGACCAGTGAACACAATTTTCTAATTAAAAGGAACGAATTGTGATAGGTGAAAACCAGACATATCAGTGTAGTTGGTCCAGAGGAAAGGTAGTTGGCACAAAACTATTCATGTGACTGGATTTTGTGCGGGTAGTGGCTGATTCTCTCTAGTTCTATTACTTTATATGAAGGGGATCTATCATATTGACATGGTTCATTTGTGACAATATCTGCGAGAGGCATTTTTTTAATCGAAATTGGATGTGTCAATAAAGGTTATTTCAGTGACCTGTTACAAAGTGTCAAAAAGGTGCCAATTAACCCCTCGTAGGACATCGCCATGTTAAAGTGACTTGTCACGTGATAAGTTTAGTGTTAGTTCTCTTTCCCCTAGGGACATTTTGTCGATTAAATAAACAAAACGTTGATTATTGTCGTTAAAATAACGATTAAAAACTGCTTAAACAAACAGCTGACTTTAATCGACAGCGAATATTGTTAAAAATGTTACTGAATAGCAAATTCGATAAATTTTCGTTTTAATTACTTTAACGATACGACTATCGTAAAAAAAGTTAATGAATCGCACTACTGGACTTCCTATCATAATACTCCCGAATTTGAGGTTTTAGTGTGATTTCTAATACGAAGGGTATATAAGATTCGGCTTACCCGAATATTGCACTTTTACTGGCTTATTTTTTGTGTCGGTATATAATTTTAATAATATCTTTTTTGTGAATGAAATCAGTAGACTTATAGGTCGTCATAGGGATGGGGAAATTGAACAAGTATATCGATATATATCGTATCGATATTTTTTAAGAGTATCGATATTTATTAATTAAAAATATCGATATATCGATGTATCGAAAGTATTTAGTGGAAATCATTACCAAATTTCAAAACTTAATATACCTATGTAAATACATATTTACATATGAACAAACATTTTACATGTAATTCCATTCTAACTACCTCTTTGCAGAACGCGAGCGCAAAAGTGACTCGCTTAATTTTCATTTAAAAGAAAAACCAAATTTTTAAATTTAGGTCTTAATGCAAGTTATGTGAACGAAGTTTTCGTTCGAAATCGAGGGACAGGCAGTTAATTCTACAATAAAATAAAATATAAAAAAGTGAATTTATTCTCAAGACCACATTTTTTATTCGTCATATGAATTATATAAAAAAATATATTACGAAAAATTTAAATGGGATTATATAATGCCGGTAAACGAAACTTGTGACACATACTATACAGTTAAACTGAGCGATATTTTATTTTCAATGTATAAGCGAAGAACATGTTCAAATAAAAAAAAAAACAAAATATTCCTTTCTTTTATATTAACATTCAAATTTTCATTAGTCTTTTGCTGCTTTTAATAAGGCGATTCTTTGCATAATTCTAAGAAGCCTGTCCAGAATATTTTTCCCCGCTTATTATTTTGTTGTCATCTCTTAAATAACTATACAATGGCCATTTTCGCTCTTAATACTAGGCAAAAAAATTCTTAAAAAACAACACCGTTTACCTGCTTACAATAGCAGGTGAACGGTTAAAATGTTGAATTTTATTATAAAGAGTTCTTAAAAATATCGAATTCGATAGTAGTAAATAAATATCGATGTATCGATATATGGATATTTTAAATATCGGCGATATATATCGATTATTATTTTTTTAAATATCGATATTTTGATACATCGATATATATTGCCCATCCCTAGGTCGTCACTTGCCATCAGCGAAATCAGGCAACGCCGCTCATGTTAAAATATACAAAAAATTTTATTTTCTTAAAAGATTTTGTTTATTGTGCTTAATTCCCTTTTTTTAATAATTGATAAAAAAAATACTGAAATTTATTGTTGGAGGATAAGCTGTTCCTATTCGCATTTCACTGGTTGTTTAGGCCAGATCATCAGGAAATGTTCTCCTTAATAATTTTAGAAAAGCCAACGCTATCAGCAAACAAGACTACAAAGGAAATAGGAATTACCTACAAACACTCAAAAAGTCTTTTTTGCTACGATATCAAAGCTTAAACAAAATACTTTTTGAGTGTTTGTAGGTAATTCTCATTCCCTCTGTAGTCTTGTTTGCTGATAGCTTTGGCTTTTCTAAAATTATTTAGGAGAACGTTTCCTGATGATCTGGCCTAAGCAACCAGTGAAATGCGCATAGGAACAGCTTATCCTCCAACAATAAATTTCAGTATTTGTTATCAATTATTAAAAAAAGGGAGTTAAGCACAACAAACAAAATCTTTTAATAAATAATAGTATTCCCAAAAACAACTTTGATAATAAATTTTTATTTTCTTTTATTTTTTATGTATATTTACTTAGACTGAATATTCAGTATGACTTGTTTGTTTGGGTGAACAGGCATAACTTTGAATTCTAGTAGGCGAAGGGTGTAGAAATAAAGGTTCCATTATTAGCATGTTTGGTCCTCCAAGGTAAAATAGTCCTAATGAAAATCCAGTGTTAACATTTACATATATTAGTTTCAAATTTATCGTTTATGTTACTTATTTTTTTATGGAAAAATTGTTGTTGAAATGTTTTCATTTATAAATATTTGCAATTATTATGATTAAATTTGCCAAATTAGTAAACTTTGAAAAGTTTTATTGCAATAAAACAGGATAAATAGCAATAAAAATCATTGAGAATTGTAAAATAAAATAAAACAAATCTATTTCTAAGATCACAAATACACTCACGTCCCAGACAAAAACTAAAAGGTCACGAAAGAATTTTAAACTCATCCTTCATTAAATTTAAAAAAGAAAACAACAATTTTTCTTTTATGCAAAGTTTAAGGTTATAAATACATTTGAAACATAATAGATTACAATAAAAGTAACAACAAAAAGTTTGTCACACACATTTCTAATAAAAAATTGAAAAAATTCAAACAAAACAAATGTGTATTTTATTTGTTTGTAGCAGTTTGTCTATTGATTTTCCACTCAATTTGCATATTTCCTTCATTGTACAAAAATTTTGCTATTTTTTACAACAATTTTTGCTGCTTCTGTCTGCCACATCTACGTACAAAATGACAATTGTATTGTATACAATAGAATGCACACATACATACATACAGTCAGACATTTACAATCGAAATCACTATTGAAAGACTTTTAAAAGCGATGATTTTTACAATAGAAAATTGTATAAATATTGTGCAATAAAAATTTTAGGTGAAGGATGATTGTCCTGATTGTCCAAAATATATTATCGACTGTCAATGACCGGGCAATTGAATTCTTGCTTTAAACTTTGTGAACTGACTTATTTTATAGAAGATTTCAATATACAGTAGAATCCCTTTTGAGCGAATATCGAAGTGGCCATTGAAATGTTTCCGTACAGGAAAAATGTCCCCTCAAAATAATTCAATGTTTTCCTAGAGACTAATGAGGGGACCAGGCAACAATGTCCATGGAAAGGTGTTGTCCGCTTAGTGAAGGCCTCCGTAAAGGGAGATTATACTGTATTATAAAATATTAAATCTTAAAAAAATTATTGACTTTTTAAATTTATGTATGTATTTATTGTGTTTCACAAATTTGCCAAAACCATAAATAACTTTTTATTTTACACATGTTTTAACCACAAAATCCATAATTATTTAAATTGTTGAACATAAATTTTAGACGCAAAAGAAAATATTTTTAAAATTCCAACAGCCTTTGGAACTCTTAAGGTAGATTCACTCATTCACTATTTCACAAAATTGTTTTTACTGCCATATGTACAAAAAATCTATTAGTTTTTGCAGGTGGTAGTACTTCAGCGACGGACTTGGCTTTTTTTTTTTTTTTTTTTTTGTGTCAAACTACTTATTTAAAATTATTTTGAAAGACTGTGTGTAATTTATGGATGGAAAAAAAAGCCCACCATTTATTTCCACAAACACAAAATTTGTGTTTAAAAATTTAATTTATTGGCAACTCAGTTCTATTTTGTCCCGATAAAATATAAAAATAAATTAATTCAAGCTGAGGGTTGTTCGTAAAAAGTATTTTCTCTCTTTCTCAAAAAGAAAGACGCCCAAATACATATAAAAAAACATGGGTGAATCGACCTTAAGTAATAAAACTGGATTTTAACTATGATTCTCTTGCTAGCAGGAACAGGCATGTCTAGCTTTGTATATTTTTTTGTGAAGGGTGTAGAAATGCATGCAGGATAGATAAGTCTTTCTGTAGTATTCGCCCACAAAACCTTAAAATCATGCCTGTTTCCCAAAGCAAAAAGGACAGATAATTCAATCTTTAAATGAAAACTATTGTAAATTATTTTATTCAAAGATACTCCAACGGACTAAAGGCGAATTCATGCATTTGTTCAGAATTTTTTTTCTAAAGGCTAGTTTACACTGTTATACTTTGTATTAATACATGTAAAAAACTCAAGTAATATGTAAAAGTGTGATAGTGTGAATACAATGTGTTATGAAAATGACAAGTATTGCGAAAAAAAATTTTACATCCCATACGACTATCGTTTTTTGAAATTTTTCTAAACGCTTATACTTTTCATTGGATTAGGGTTGCATTTTAACAAAAGCATGTTCATGTGGGATAGTGTGACTACCGACTGTAATGTTAAATTAGATTTTTTGACAGTCACAACAAAACTCATTAGATTTCTATCTCACAAAGTATTATGGAATACGTAAGAAATGTGTGATAGTGTAGATAGTAATGGGTGATTTTTTAAGAGCTATAGGAAAGTTTAAAAAAAACACATAAAATTCAGAAAAATTCATGAAAGAGATTGTGTGGTTACAATCGAAACTAGTCTGGGAAACCTGTCCGTGAACGCCTGGGTTCGAATCTCAGCGCAGTCAAGAATGAAAAATTATCAATAAAAATTTTAATTAATTTCATGTTGTAAAATTCCTGTCTTCATAAAATAATTTAATGAAAATTAAATTCAATGAACTTAAGCCTAATTAAAAATATCTAAATTTGGATTAAAAACCATAAACAGTTCAATAAAATAACCACAATACTAATTATAATTCATGAAATCTTTATTTGAATCGATATTACGGTCCATATAATTTAATGTTTGAAGATTATTTCATGCAAATGTTGACCGTGACTGCGCCTCAAATGGTCCATCCGCTTAGTCCAATTTTGGCATACTCTTTCCAACATTTTGGCCGGTATCTCATGAATAAATCCTTCAATGTTGTCTTCCAATGCGTCAATTGAAGCGGGCATGTATGTATAGACAAGAGCTTTAACATAGCCCCACAAAAAATAGTCTAAAGGCGTTAAATCGCACGATCTAGGCGGACAATTGACGGGTCCCGAACGTGAAATAAAATGTTCAACGAACTCACCTCTCAATAAGTCCATTGTTAAGCGTGCTGTGTGGCATGTGACACCGTCTTGCTGAAACCACATGTCATTCAAGTCAAGCTCTTGCATTTTGGGCAAAAAAAAGTTGGATATCATCTCACGGTAGCGCTCACCATTCACAGTTACGTTACGATTCGCATCATCTTTGAAGAAGTACGGTCCAATGATGCCACCAGCCCATAAACCGCACCAAACTGTGACTTTTTCTGGATGCATTGGTAGCTCTTGCAATGCTTCTGGCTGATCTTCACTCCAAAATCGAAAAATGTGGGTCGATTAAACTGACCATAAAATGTTCGTTTGTAAGACGATTCATGGTTAAATTATAGACCAAACTGAAGACGTTTGACAGTGAAACAAAACACGAAACGTGCGTCAGATGTTTAAACCAGTGTTGCCAAAAAGATAATAGCTAAAAAATCACACGTTAGTTGACGACTTTTACTCAAAAAGAGACATGGAGAGATACATACAACAAAAGTTTTGTGTTGGGCTGAATTCGCCGTTTGTGATTTGTTGTTTTATTGGTAAAAAAAAATCTAAGAAGATAAAAATTCAAATCCGTTGTCACTTATTAATCTTTAACCCAAAAAAGGCATCCCAAAAAGGGACTTTTAAGTAAATTTTAAATCTAAAAATTTTAAAGGAATAGAATCCTTTGTAGTGTATACGTCGCCTTTTTCAACTGACATCTAAGTTGATAAACAGGTTTTCTAATTAGCCTCATCCTATATCGTACGTCTATGTTAATGCCAATTACTAAAGTTGTGTCATTCGGTGTAACGTTAGTGTCCGCTGAAAAAGCGACGTATAAAGTACAACGGATTCTTTGTAACTCGGCCTTTAAAATTATATATAAGAATTGTAAAATTGTACAGCGTATTTTGATTCGAAAGGAATAATTTACGATTTTGAACAATTATTACTTTGTATAACAAGTTTCGTCATATTTGCTTCGAATAAACGGAATTGTTTTATACTTTGGGTGTGTGTTAAACGGTAGCAAAATGCTCATGGAAGTAAAAAGTTGATACTGTTGCGGTGAATAACATTTCACTATCCCTGGGGGCTGGTACAAATTTTGACATTAGCGTAGACATTTTTGACATTTCTAATTCCCCATAGAACTTTGCTACCATTTTACACACACCAAATTCAGGTTAACAAAAGTTAGGTCGATTTTGAGAGTGAGGGATGAAAATAGAGGCTAAATTAGAAGACCCGTATCGCGGCGTTTATTTATGTTAGTTCTAATTTGTTTTTTAATCGACGTTCAACCTTTGCAGTCAAATGCCGATTTTCAGCATATTGTTTATATGGTTTTTTGCCTATAACTCGTCGACTAATTGATATTTTTAAATCTGTAAAGGCCAAATTATTGCTAGAGACCTGTGCAACAATCTATAATATGCTTCTCAGTTTCTTTAAGAAATTTCATTTGAAAAGAAAACAATCATATTAATTTTCTTCTAATTTTTAATGTACCAATTTTGTTTTGTTGCTTCGATCTCTGTAGAACTCTTTTAATGGTGTAAATTAAAATTCCATAGAGGCCGGCAAAACGCAATTGGATCCGTTTTTCATTCAGAAACCCAAAAAAAACGGCAAAATGCACATAGCAAAGTTTTTAATTTTTTGCCACATTTGCAGAAGAACTTTTTGGAACACCTATTATTGAAAATTTTTTATTTTTCAAATTTATTCTATGAGCTAAATTTCAGTAATGTATTTTATAAAGCTTTTTGTAACAGTTCTATTCCTTAAATTTTTAGGAATGACTTTATACACTACCAGACTATTATCTTGTATCTTCCTGTTACATTTTAGCTTATGAAACGAAATAATTCCCAGATTCTATTTATTATTGAAAATTTATGTTTTTAAATTACTTTTTTTTAATTTTTAAAAATTTCTGATTTGAAATTTCCTCTTTTAAAAAACTGCTTAAAAATGTTTAATATACATAATGAATTGAAATTTTTTCTTTTTCTCTAGTTTTGAAAAATCTTTAATTTCGGACTTGATATTTTCAATGTTATATTTCTTTTTTCAAACTTTCAATCGGAAATTCTAAAATTTGAATTTCATGTTTAAAAATTTCAGATTTTAATTTCAATATCAATAAATCCTAGAGTTAAAATTTCTTTTTGAATGTTTCAAATTGTAGTACAGAAATTACAAATTCCAAAATAAAAATTTTTAAACTCAAATTTTATATTTTGAGTGTAAAAGTTCACATTGAAAATTTCCAATTAAACCATTAAGGCCGGGTTTTTGAGATCTGGACTAAGTTTAAACTTAGTTTAACTTACTCCAAAGCTCGTATTTTTCCGTCGAAATGTGTTTTTTTTTTATTATTTCAAGACCAACATTATAAATAGAGATGTAACGATACGCCTTTTTGCCGAGATACCGAGACTCAAGAAGAAATATCGCAGATACCGATACGAATATAAAACTAATTAAGGTTATATTAACTAAACTCAAGTTAAGTAATTTCTTTAATTGTTAAACAATATTACAGCGTAAGAGATTATTAATATTTACAATAAGATTTTAAAAACAACGAAATAAATTTAAATCCATGGTAAGGTTAATTAATTTTTTAAACAAAAAAAAAAAAAAAAACAGTGTAAGAGATCATTAATATTCAAAATGAATATCAAGATTTTAGTTTAAAAAACAAAGTATTCTCAACTTTTGCGGAGATAATTTTGCAACTCCGTTTAAAGCAGACCTGTAGTAAAAAATCGTCTTTCAGATGTCACTGAACTCATTTGACAACTTAAGTATTTCTGCGCCTGGTATTAAATTTTGAGTATAATAGCGCCAGTAAACAAAAGAATCTGCGTCTCTAGAAAAACTAGAAGAAATAAGGTATATCTAGACTTCTTATTTAGCTGAACCACAGCGTATGATGGACAGAGGAAAATTTTTCTCCAAATTTTCTTTTACAATTTTCACAAACGCTCCAAAGGTCAGTTCTTGTAGACTTATCGGAACTTTAACTTTTAGTAGGGGTGACCGCGTCTTCAACACTTTCTGAATCTAGAATCATGTGGAGTAGCGCAGTGAAACGTTTTTTCGATCTATTGCCTTTGAAATTTTCTAGTTTTGTATCGAAGGTAGAGAATTGTAGATAAACAATAGATTTAATTATTCTCTATACACTCAAATCTTTCATTCAGAGCTAATGCTACGTAAATCGCCAATTATTGGGAGTCTGAACTATTCTGCATCTCAGTTAAATCTTTTATCGTATTTTTTTTTAAATAATTTTCGAAGACTGTTAACTCGAAATAGTGTCAGAAAATGTAGCAGTGGCTTTGCATATGGATTTTGTGGTCTCTTTGAAGTCACCCAAAATTTGTAGCGAAATGGTTTTTATTTTCACAAAAGTTAGCAGAAAATTCTTTAAAATTATATATAATGTTTTACCATTATGGTAAAAACAAAACGGCTGATGCTGCAGGTCCCCACCAAGCATTCAATGCGTTTATGTATCAGTCCAAAAAGTCGTAGTGTAGAATTATATTCACAAATGACACAGCAAACGCGTAAAATGCACGTTCGAAAGCATGTTCGAAAAAAGGAAAAATGCGTGGTGTGGACCTACCTCCAGGTTAAGAATTAAAAGAAACAATTTATAATTATTTTTGATTTGTTGCTATTAGCTGTTATGCGAAACAATAGGCATTAAATTAAATTGTTTGTTAAAAAAAACTATAAAAAAAGTATCGGCGTATCGACGATATATCGGTATTCGTTGCATACCTATTTAAAACCCTTTAATATATACAACGATTTAAAACATCTAAGTTTGGGCGGCCATCTCTTCTGTATTGCACAGAATTCGAAATATTTCTAATATTTTCTGTCTTTTTGATAATTTCCATTTTTAATTTAAGAAATGTTTACACCAAGGCGAGGTTTATACCAAGGCGAAGCTGAATTAGCCATGGCTTATAACTACTTTATTTGTTAAATGCAAAATGCTTTATGGCACCAAATATTCCAGCGTTTCACGTTTGTAATGCATTTACATCATCTACTACAGTTTTTAGTTTTGTAGATGGTGTAAATATAGTAAATTTAAGATGTATGCTTGTTGTTGTTGTCGTGTATTAGACATATCAAGATTTACCAAAGCTAGAAGATTTACAATAGCAAACCGCAAGAATGATAGAAATATCTATTACGCCATTCCAAAATTTAAATCTTCTGCGCATGTTTACAAATGACGTCACGCTAACTGCATTCCTATTGGCTTATAATTGAAGCTTGCAAGCTCAAGATGGTTGTTGTTAAATTACGGCGTTGCTAGCTTTTATAAAGTGCATATATATCTGATCAGACATTAGAAAATTTAAGGGACCTTTAAACTTGACCCTTGCCGTCCACATACTACGTCATCTAACGGGAAATCATGCGCATATCGTAATTTTTATTTCTATCAATCTTGAGCAAACAACCCTGAGTTAGTTCGGTTAACAAAATCACCAAACATTTTCAACTCATCGCTAGCAGTTGTAAAGTTATGTTGGTAAAGTTCATCGTAAAACTGCTTTGGGCGGGAAAGCAGTTTGCGCGTCTTTGTCGTTATTTTTTTCCAAGAAAAACAGGACGATTTTATTTGTCTGCTTTTCGTCTTAAACATTAATTCAAATCACATAATTTAAAAGCACATGTGCCTTTTAAAATTATACGTATGATATTTTTGTGTGTTTTGGTTTGATTTTCAATTGCCGAAAGCACACCGATAAACACGAAAACGGAATAATTTTCAGAATACCACAAAATCACGCGTGTGATTTTAAAAGCACGTGATTTTCAGAACAGGCCCTATAGACAATAACTTGTTACAATAAAATTATTTTTTACAGTTTTAGACGTGCTAATCTGTTTTTGGGAGCAGGCTTTAAGTGGGGCAAATCGTAAATTATGAACCGAACTTCAAGATATTTAACAGTATGATTTCTATTCGTATAAACTGTTGCAGACCAAAATTTATTAAAATTGCATTATTTTAATATAGTTTTAGTCGTGCTAAACTGTTTTTCGAGAGTGGGTTTTATATAGAGTCTATGGTAAATTATAGACCGATCTTCACGAAATTTCTATTCATATAGAATATCAATATGTGCATTTCGGCACCATTTATGTTATTTTTTGTAAGAAAATGATTAATTTTTTATGATGGTTGTTCCACATTTTGACTCATAACTTTTATTCTACTGAACCGCTGTTGCTGGAAAACTATTTTTAAAATAATTTGACACCAATATTGTTCTTTTTATTGTTCATTTGAGCCGTTCGAAGTGACCGTGATTTCAACAGACGGACAGACAGAAGACCCTGGCTGAATCGACTTAGAATAACTCAATAACCCAGAATATATATACTTTATGGTGTTTTGTTTAAGAACGCCTCAAATCTTTTCGGGGCAAAATTCTCGGCAAATGTTTTCTTTCGAGATTATGGGACAGGCAGTAAATTATTTAAAATTTGTTTAGTTAATGCTGATTGTTAACATAAAAATTAATTTCTTAAGATTAAAACACTATCATATAAATACCGAATAAATAAAACATTTCGAAAATTTTAACAAATAAAAAACGAAAATATATAAATTTAAGAAATATAAATGAAAAAAAGCAATCGGTATTGTAAAAACCAAAATAAAAAAAGGTAATCTTCTAAAAAATTATTTGGGTTGTTCACGGATGGCTGCTTATCAGGTTATATGGTTAGTTATATTCACAACAATAAAATATATTTATTTAAATTTTGTTGCTGTTAATATAACTACATAACCATATAACCTGATAATCCGCCTCTCGTGATCAACCCAATTGTATTATTATTTGTTTTAGTAAAGTTATTAATGATATCAGTTTGTTTTAAAATATAAATTTTTTAAAAAAATATTCAAATCGGATTTCAAAATAAAACATACATAAGCAAATAAAATGAAATTGTACCTAATAAGGGCATTTACAATAAGTATCTTAAAATTTTAGTGTGGCAGTATTGACATCCTAATATTTCCATTGTGAGCAGGCAACAATATAAAACACAGTATTTTTAAGCATTTAAATAACAAAATTTTTCAAATCAGAAATAAGTTAATCCAAACCCGAGGTGTGTCAATTGGATCTGTATTACGGTGTTGCTGTTTGGTGGTCTGGTCGATTTGATGATAACTGGATCAATGCGCTCCACTCTCACCAGAGCGCTGTTTACAATGCTAAACTGGATCCCGGTGGATATCACGGCCAGACAGATGGCACTATGCTCGGCGACACGGTTGAACGCGGTACACGGCTGGTCAAACCGTGGCTATGGCCACTCCAAGATAATTGAATGCTCGATTGGCCCTGAGGTAGTGGACTACTGTACCCCGGAGCCTTTCTTTGATGCGAGGTACGCAACACATAAAACGCAACAAAGTGCGCTGTCGGTCATGGATGCCTTCCATGGACCAGCCCTGTATATACACTGATGGTTCAAGGAAGGGGGAAAGAGTTGGCGGAGGTTTCTAAATAGAGGAACTGGGCGTAAAAGTCTCCTTTCGCCTGCCGGCTGGATGTAGTGTCCTGCAGGCGGAAATCGCGGCTATAAAGCGGGCAGCCAACTGGCTAAAGTCTTATCGCGTATCGGGAGATATACGTATATTTACTGATAGCAAGGCTGCCATTGCTTCTCTTGCGGGTGTCACACGACATTTAGGTTAACTGTGGAATGCCAGATGTCTTTGAATGAGATTGCTGAACATTCAGAGTTAACGCTCATATGGATACCAGGGCACTCAGACAGCCCGGGAAACCAGATAGCAGATGAGCATGGATGAAACATTCATTGATCAATTCATTGGCCTTCCAATGGCTAACTGTAAGTCACTCATTCTGCGCGAGAAATATAGAATTGCGCAAGAGAGATGGACATGTGAGTCCACCTGCTCCATATCAAGGGCACTTTGGCCTGGCTATGATGAACGGAGAACCAATTCTCTACTTAGGTTCAATAGGGACCAAATCAGGACTGTGGTGTCGGTCATGACTGGACACTGGCCTGTTGGGACTCATGCTAGAAGAATGGGTCTGAAATTCAATGACTACTGTATAAGTTGTCATGATGAGGAGGAAGAGGAGACTGTGCTTCACTTTCTCTGTCAATGCCCTGGGCTACGGGGCATCAGGGAAAAATACCTGGGAGAACCGGTGTTTTCCTGTTTGGTGGATCTATCTAAAATAGAACTAAGATTGCTTCTTCTCTTCATTAGGAAGACGAATTGGCTCAACTTTGCAGTGACGCCATCTGAGTAACTGCTCTTTGGGATGGGCATTGGCAATGGGTATCACAAAGGGACCGCTGAAGGAGCCAAGTGAGCTGTCTCTCGATGGCTGCCCATGGAACCTAACCTAACCTAATCGAAACAAATGAATAATATTTTTGACATTTGTGAAATATAGACCCACAACTTCAGATGCGATAGTTTTTAATTTTTTTATTATAAAATTAACATATTGCCATATTGAAAATAACATGCCTTTTAGACTTTAAAATTTGGTACTTGGTATATATATAAACAAACAAACTTGCGAATCCATATTAATTATCAAAATTTAAACGTCATATTAAGACATATTTTAATACGCTATACCCACGTTCCGCGACAACCGGTTCTGCGCACCGGAACAACTCACAGTTCAACAAGCACTGACCAAGGATTGAAAACTTAAGGCTAGTTAACACTGTCACACATTTCTTTCGTATTCCATAATACTTTGTGTGAGAGAAATCTAATGAGTTTTGTTGTGACTGTCAAAAAATCTAATGTAATATTACAGTTTGTAGTCACACTATCACACATGAACATGCTTTTGTTAAAATGCAACCCTGATCCAATGAAAAGTATAAGCGTTTAGAAAAATTTCAAAAAATGATGATGTCGTATGGGATGTCAAATTTTTTTTCGTTATACTAGTCATTTTCATGACACATTGCATTCACACTATCACACTTTTACATATTACTTGAGTTTTTGACATGTATTAATACAAAGTATAATAGTGTAAACTAGCCTTTAGCAACGCCTGTTATTCAGGTCTCGCTGCTACAACAACAGCATTTTGTGCACGACATATTGTGAATGCCCTTATTACTTATTAAAATACATTTTTGAAAATTTTCTATTGGTAGGCAAATTATAGGACTTTACTTTGTACAATGAAATTCAAAATGAAATTGAAAATGGTTTTCTGGACAAAACAAGCTAATAAAATAGAATCCTTATTTTCTTACAACAAGAAAGAACAAATTTAAAGGTAAAATGTTAGCCGTTTTAATACGCTTTATGTAAATTAAATATGCATAAACAAAATAAAAATAGACACACATATAAATAAAATTCTTTTAATAGCAAAAATATGCACTAAAAATAAAACAAATTTAATAACTTGTTTTTTTTTAATATAAAAAATATAGTTTATATTTGTATCGAAAGTAAAGAATTGTAGACAAACCATAAATTTCATTATTCTATTAACATTCAAACACTTTCACTCAGAGCTAATGCTACGTAAGTCGCCAATTTTTGGGACTCTGAACTATTCTGCTGTTTGTTCAAAAAATCTTTAAAAATAGTATCGGAGTATCGACAGTAAAATATCGCAGATACCGATATACCGGCAAACGAGAAGTATCATCGATATATCGGTATCGGTATCAATTTCGACAGTATTTGTACAAAACTTTTATTTAAAATCTGTATTTTACTGCACTCAATGTTACTTTAAATTTTAACTCGGTTACAAATTTCCCGTTTGTATCTATAGTAAATCCATATTATAGAAAAAAAATACACTCAGATGCCTATTTTGTATGTTTTAAGTGTATTAAATTAAAAAAAATATCAAAATTAAAGAAAAAATAATGATTTAAATCAACATTTTTACTATCACTAAATAAAACAGCAAAAAGTTAGTTTGCACCATTTTGAACTATTTTTTGCTTGGTATTTTTGCACTAAAAAAATTGAGTGGTGTTGCAAATTTTTGCACTCAATTCAAATAATGCAAAATTTGTAATTGCAATCAAAAAAGCTGCATATAAATAGACTCTCACTAAAATTTAACAAATGTTATTTTGTATGTGCATGGTTTTTTAATCTTGTGATGATATGCTTAAGCAAACGAAATTAAACAACATAACATTTTGTCAATAACGGAATATCTCCTGGCTTTAATCAAGAAAAAACAAGTTTTTTGTTTGTAAATTAAGTGCAAAATTTTAAGTTGCTTATGATTGCTTTATCTTAAATCAAACTATTTTTTTGAGTGCAAAATTTTTTAGCATCACTATCACTCATGTTTACTGAGGCTGTTAAGTTTCAATTCATCACTCAACATCAATAAAATGATTGCAATAATTTTGCACTATCACTAACTGTGAGTTGAAACTGCAAACTTAGTGCACTACCCCCATCAATGAACGCTTAAAAATTTCTTTACTTTATACCGAAAATCATGGCATTATTAATTTGTTTTTGGTTTGTGATCAGAACACATTTTGACTAAATGGGTATATCAAATCCAAGAAATGTTATCCATGCACTGTTAAAAAAAAATGTCATGACACTGATGTATTTTGACATCGTTACTATGACAAGTGTCTTCCTTTTTGACATTATGACACTTTTCATCATTGTGATTTCAGCCTCAGCAATACCGTTGTGCGAATTTAGTTTCAATTTGCAACCTTTTTGACTCGTATAATTTTGCAACTTTCCCTTTAAAATAAAAATTTTTTTTTTTAAACATTCTCGATTGATCAGGTGATTATTTTTTATCAAGGCGAATTTTACTACGGAGCTGTATTGAATTTCTTGTTTTGTATCGTGTTCAATGAATTTTCATGCCAATCTCGGTTGATTGCCATTTACATTTTAAGCTTTTTAAAACCAACTTTTTTACCTCTAACGAAGACATTAAATATATAGATTTTATATCTGATTTTTAAAATGTTATAAATGACCCTGAGCCTTTTATTACGAATTTCAAGTTGTAAATCCAGAGATATAGCATACAAATTCATTTTTGAAATTACAAATGCTGATCATTACATACATTCCTAATTTTAAGCAAAACTAAACTGTTTCGTCAAATTTAAATTATTAACTGCCACTTTTTCAAATAAAAATAACAATTCTCATTTGGAATTAAATTAAAACAACAATTAAAAAACACGAATTTGTTTTTGTTTCAATATAAATTTCTAAAGGAAAGTTTAAATTTCAAAAACAGGCAGTAAATTTTGATTTTCATTTGATAGATTTTAAAATATCATATTCAGTTTTTAAAACTTAGTTATTGATTAATGATTTTAAAATTCTATTATACTATGATTCAATTTGAAAAATAGTAAGTGCCAGTTTTCAGAATAAATGCCGTAAGCCCGCTATTAATAAACAATTATTAAATGTTTTTAAAGCATATTGTTCTTTTAATCGTTTTTTAAACTAAAAATATTTGTATAAATACGGCAGTATTTCTTTAAGAATTTATTTTGCCTGCAATGCCACTAAAATATAAAATTGCCTAAAAATATTAAAACATCATGATATTTTTGTCATGGCAACATGTTTCCAATCTTAACGTCTTTATTAGAAGAAAAAAAAAACAAACACATACGTTTGTACATATTTTGGAAAGCCTTAGACTAAAACAAAACTAAAAAGTTTTTATTAGCCATTTTTCCAATTTCTTTTCAAACAAATGCTGTTTTGTGTTGCCATGTTTGTTCAAGTTGTAACTAAGCATGTCCTGCTTTGAACTGCCATGTTTTCGGTAACTTTATTAACAAATCTAAACAATGTTGCCAACAATTTTAACAATTCTATTTACAACAGCAAACGCAATTTATTAAATTTTTTTTTTTCGTTGCACAGCGCCAATGTCTGCCATTTGTTTCACTGTTCATTGACTTGTGATGAAACAATAGTATTGGTTAAAATGCGTTAAAGAATAGAGAAAACTAAAAAAAAAAAAATACAACTACAAATACAAAAGTGTTAAAGCACCTAAACTTTTTTTTTTGCTTGCACTGCCACCAAAAACAAAAGTAAACTTTAAATCCAATTACACCTCCTCAACATCCCACCTGTGTGGAAAACAAATAAAAGCAACATCAGCAATTACTAGTAACATGGAAAACAACAACAAAATTTTCCACTCAAACCCCATAAAACAAACCACAGACCGACCAATCTACCTCGACATTAACAATAAACTTTAAACCCTGCAATGTTTTTGTCATATCTAAGGGAGAGTGTACGCGTATGTTTGTGTATGAGACCAACATGCAGGCAACAATATGCCGGCAACAAAGATGGAGACAAAGAAAGGCTAAAGAAAATAAGACAATATTGCAACCACAATAACCAACACATAAACTTGCATTCTTGTTCTGCATACCCAGCGGGAAAAAGAAGGAGTACGGTGGCCTTCTAGAAAGCCTCTGTACCCCTTCTTTTGGATGTACATGGCCTGCTCGCTCCATTCCATACTCATATCTTTTTTACACATGTTGTCATTGCAGGGAAGGCCCTTCGCTTTCCTTTCTTTCGCCAGAGCTTTTGAAAGGCATTCAAATAAATGGCTCTTAGAAGGCTTACCATAGAATGACTGTCAAAAGGCCTTAGAATAAAGGTTTTTAAGAAAGATATGTTAAAAGGCCTTTCAATTAATGGCTCTTAAAAGGCCTTTCCGACCATACTTGTAAATATGCCTTTGATTACAGGTCATATTGAAGGGTTTTTAATAAATATAAAATATATGAATAAATTTCAAAAAAGTATAAAAGTTTAATTTAGTATACATATGTATGTACATACATATATATTGATTAACAGAATTACACATACTATAATTACTATATAAGCAAAAAATATAAAATTAAAAAAAAAATAATAAATATATACATAATTAATAAATACTACATAACATTTTCATTATTTAGCATAAGTACCTACATATATTCTTTAATGAACAAAACTCAGCCAAAATAATTTTCATTATTGTTTTCATTAGGTATTTTAATATCGTTATCTTAATATAAAAAGGCCCCAACTCATTATTTTTGGAAATCCGTTTTTTTATTGATTATTGTAGAATGGTTGCTAATACACATTCTATTAAAATTTCAAGCAAATTAGATTAAAAATAAAGAAGTTATAAGCAGAATACAAAAAGCCCTAACTCATACACACAATTTTTCTAAAGAAAAAAAGGCCTAACTCATACACACAATTTTTCGAAAGAAATACATATTATGTATTTCAATCTGAATTCCTCGTTTAATTTTAATAAAGATGTTTTTTGACAATGGTTGTGTAGCTATATTATTTCAGCTTTTATTAAGTTTTTTCCTTCTCCTGTAAAAAGTGTTTTTGATGAGTTGGGGCCTTTTTATATTAAGGTAACGATATGCAAGTTTGTTACTTTGTTTTTATAACGGGATCTGAATTCTTTCGCTTTTGCTTTGGCGAAAAAACAAAACCAAAAATGTTACTCTTTCTCTTTTCAACTTCAACTAAAATGATTTACATTTAGTCAATTCACAAGGTATCCTAACATGTCATATTGTCAAAATGTCCTAATATTTCACAACGGTTTAAAAATATTGTTGTACGGCTCAGCCGCTTAGCGCTGGACTTTTCTGATTTATTACGACAGCACAATAAACACAGCAAGCAACGTTCTATTTATTTAAGACACTTTTTGTTAACAAACCAACAACAATATTTTTAAACCGTTGTGAAATATTAGGACATTTTGACAATATGACATGTTAGGATACCTTGTGAATTGACTAATTATTGTTTTAATTTGGTATTTTAATTAGTCAATTCACAAGGTATCCTAACATGTCATATTGTCAAAATGTCCTAATACTTCACAATGGTTTAAAAATATTGTTTTACGGCTCAGCCGCTCAGCGCTGGACTTTTCTGATTAATTACGACAGCACAATAAACACAGCAAGCAACGTTCTATTTATTTAAGACACTTTTTTTTAACAAACCAACAACAATATTTTTAAACCATTGTGAAATATTAGGACATTTTGACAATATGATATGTTAGGATACCTTGTGAATTGACTAAATATGTACACAGAAAAAAAAAATTTTAAATAAAAAAAAAACAATCTTATATAAAAAAAAGCTAGGAAATACAGCCAAGCTAGTTTTTTTTTTTGTTTTAAAAATTTTAGTGTTTAGTTTAAAAACTGCAATTCTTATGAAGAACATTTTTATGAATGAAATTGATAACCGATTTTAATAGCAAATGGACCATTTTGTATTTGAAATTATAGTTTTTAAAATAAGAATATAGCACTTTTAAATCAAGATTGTAATATTTTTAAACAAAAATGTGTAATTTTAAATTAAAAGTACCTAATTTTGAATGTACGTTGCTTCATACTTACCATTATACTAGGCAAAAAGTAGATATATCAACTAAAAAGGAACTGGAAAACTCATTAAATTTTTAAGGTTTATTTCAGTATAAAAATTTTAAATGCTTAAGTTTATATTTGTTTAATCGCAGTTATGAGTTTTTCCATATCCTTTTTTGTTTCAATATTTACTTCTTCATATAAATAAAAAATAATCAATTATTTCCAAAAATGCATTAGATGTATTTAAGTGAAAAATTAAATAACAAATTTTTTAAGTTTTATAAGTTTACAACATTAAATAAAATAAAAGGCTTATTATAGTAATTTTGGTCTAACATATATCTTGCCCTTATTACTTATTTGCATATAAATTGATTGGAGGACTAGAAAATATTTCTAAATCTTTGATATATAGACATTCACTTCTTTCTCCAACTTCATACTTACTTTTACTTCAGCTGCACCCGAGTTTTTCGATGATTGTGTTTGCGAATCACACAACCAATCATGCACTTTTGACGGAGCTGAAAAAGTCTCATCATCAATACCAAACTAAAAATATTAAAAATGACGCAAAGAGTAATAAATAAATTTTTTAATAAACACCTCTTTCTTCCTCCACGTAAATAACTTTTCTCTAAATTCCACTCGAAGACCTATCAAGGGAATTATTTCTTTTAAATCTTCATTTCTTATATATTGAAGACTTCTGTAAGTTATACTAGACTCTAAAAAGAGAATAATAATAGAAAGATTTTGAAATTGGCGACGTTTTGTCTAACAAATAACATAAAAAAATTACTTTATAATAAAAAGATGCAACTTACCTTTTAGAAATAGCATTACAACCAAAAAGTTCCACCAAAGGATCACTTTCGGTGTCGGACTCATGCACAATGTCATTGATGTTGTATACCTCCAGAAAATCTTCCGGGTGTTCTTCCATTTTTTAATATTTTTTCTTGTTTAATATATATTTTTTGAATTACAATTTATATTTTTGTAAATATTTATTATTTCGTCTTATTTTTAACGTTTTTAAACTTATTTTTCATTTATTTTAACACTAACACTTTTAACAATTTTTAAACTTTTTATAACACACTGACTTCACTGATGGAATTTTTTAATGACGCTTGAAAAAAAATGGCGCACTGTTGTGACAAAAAAATTACATATATAAAAAAGGGCGTTGTCAATTTTTAAAATTAAAATACTTTATTTTATTTTCAATACCAAAACTGTTTTGATTTTAATACGTTTTTCAAAATTGTTAAAATTTCTAAAACAAAAACGAAACATTTTTAATTTTAGTATATTTTTTCTGATTCTTATATTAAAAACAAAAGTGCTACCTTGTAAAATAAAAGAAAATCTTTTCGTTCTAAAAATTTTTAGTTGAAAAATAATATTTTTTGATACAAAAACGTACATTTTTGTTTTAAATATGATTTTTATTGCCTAATTATGTAAACCACAACGATTTTTTTTTTAAATAAAATTGAATATTTTTGTTTATAATATTTTTTCAAAAAAATTGCTGCAACTTTAAAATAAAAACGCAAAATTTTGTTTTAAATATCGTTTTTTGGTTCAGTGTATGTACATATGTAGCACTATTTTTGTAAAGGGATCTGAATTCTTTTGCTTTTGCTTGTGCAAAAAAAAACAAAACAAGAAATGTTACTCCTTCTCTTCTCGCCTTAAGAAGACCTTAAAAAAGGCCTGAAGTAAGAAGGTCTTTTGAGTTTTCCCGCTAGGTACTTTCACACACACACACACACACATACACATTTAACCTCAAACCAAGACAACAATTGCCATTGTCTTTTGGTCAACAAAATGGGTGGTTTTGAAATTTCTCATAAACATTCTCTTTTGACAACGTTTAAGCAAAGGAGAAGTAGGATTTAACAATAATATTTGTTCCTATTTAAAATTAAAATACTAAGACATGTTTCCTAATTTTCTTAGTTCTGATTTCTTCTTATATTTTGACGTTAGAAACTAATTACGCTGATTTTAAATACCATCGACTGAAGAGGAATGTAATCCTGGCAGGTTGCATTGATCGGCCGAAACAAAAAGAACTTGGGCAGGATCTAGTGTATGCTATTTGTTAATTTTGACTTGGTCAACAATATGGGGAGTGCTATTGCCTAAGTGGAAATTACTTCTTTGACTTTTGTGGCACATTTTTAATACTCCTCTTTTTCCCTCTGCTTTCCTCAAACCAATCAATGATTTTCTGTTTAGCTCCCAACTAATAGGACAAAAAAAGGCGATTCTAATCTTCTCAAATAAAAAGCATTACCTTAGCGCAATGTACTCGTATGTTTTGCTTCAGTGTGCATACACAGAAAAAAATCAATGTAAAATCAATGTAAAAAACGTTGAATTTACATTTTTCGGTAGTGATTTTGCTTCATAGTTACCTCATTTTAATTTAACATGATTTATCAATAACTTGCGAACAAAATTTGTTTCCTTACAAAAATCCATATATAAATCGGCAAAGGTAAAACAGCTAAGAGCATTTTCCTTCTCAGTTTGTCAGCCGATTTGAAGAAAAAATATGCCATTTGAAAGGTATTTACTTACGGAAGTGCACAATATATATTTTATTCAAATCTGATGGGGGTAAAAATGGTAATTTTCTCCAATCACCAAATTCATACCAAATTCATAATATCAAGCAAACAATTTGCTGATTTTGCACCTATTACCAAAATGATTATATTGATTACTAACTGCCGTATTCATAAAAAATAAAATAAATTTCAAACGTATTTTAAAACGAAATTTCCATACAAATTTTTCTTAAAACAGATTTTATATCCATTTTAGTTTTTTATGAATACGGCAGTAAAAATTTAAACATTTTGAAAACAAAAATTCAATAAATGATATTTTTAATTTTAATTAAAAAAGTGAACAAAAAACTGTAATTTCAAACAATGTGTTAATTTATTTAATTAAATATAGACAATTCCCAACAACAATTCTACATGTTTAAATTATTTTATTTTTTAAAAATTTATTTGAAAACAACTAAAACGTTAATTAAATCAAAATTAAATTTTAAATTTTCTTTCAACTAAAAAAATAATTGATTCAATTATCATCACATTAATTAAATTTAAATACTTTTTAAGCCATTTTTTAATTGATAAAACACTTTTTCCTGTGTAAAAAATTTAATATTTATCGTTGTTCAGTAGCAAAATAAGTGGACACGTTTCTGTCAGCCCTTTTTTCACTTCTAAGTCACCTCATCTATCTTTTAAACAAATAAACACAAAAATATAGATTTTACAAAATTCGTGATAAATATGTAACAAATATAAATTTGCTACTCTTACGAACTTCGAACGTTTAAAGGGTGAAAATCGTACATATTTTTGGTACTTTTTCTGCATGTACTGACATATACGTATTTAATTATGGGCTCCAACCACAATATTGAAAATTTTGATACTTAAATAGGGAGAAAAAAGTATCAAAATTTGAAAATATGGGAAATTAGCTTTCTTTTACTTCACGACGCATTCGGTAGTTTTATTGAACTGAAATACATAACATTATAGATACAGCTACCTGAGCGAATGACAACTTTTAAAAAGAAAAGAGTTCGTCCTTTTTTGTTCTTCAACAGTACTTTTAGAATTTTCGTTAATATAGGGACTACACCCATAAAACTAAACAGGCATGGTTCTGAGTAAATAAGAATCTGTAAAGGGGAGCTTTTGGTACTTTTACGTTCAACAACTGGTATTATTTTTGATTTTCGGTAATATTGCACATAGAAACATAAAATTAGACATGCAATGTGTTGAGTAAGGACGAATCTATAAAAGGGAACTTTATGGTACTTTTTTTGTTCTTTACTGGAAATTTTATTTATACTGAAGCTAGAAACATAAAAATCAACATGCAGCGTCCAGAGAGACTGAGCAACTTTAAGAGGAAACTTTTTGGTACCTTTTGATTTTCAATTGGTACTTTTTGATTTTGTTTTATATTAATGAACTTACAAAACTAAATGCTCGAAACATAAAAATCAACATGCAGCGTCCAGAGAGACTGAGAAACTTTAAGATGAGACTTTTTGGTACCTGTTGATTTTTAACTGGTACTTTTTGATTTTGTTTTAAATTAATGAACTTACAAAACAAAATGCTCGAAACATAAAATTCAACATGCAGCTTCCAAAGGAATTGAGAAACTTTAAGAGGAGACTTCTTGGTACCTTTTGATTTGCAATTGGTACTTTATGATTTTTTATATTAATGAACTTACAAAACTAAATGCTCGAAAAATAAAATTCAACATGCAGCGTCCAGAGGAATTGAGAAACTTTAAGAGGAGAGTTCTTGGTACTTTTTGCTTTTCATTTGGTTCTTTTTGATTTTTTTATATTATTGAACTTACAAAACTAAATTAAACATTTACGGTCTTGAGTGGAAGAAATAATAAAAATAAAATTGATATTGAAATAACTTTACGATTCACATTGAAGGCAAGATATTTCAAGTTGAAACGACATGAATTTGAATTTGATTCTACATTAAATCAAATTGGTTTAAATATGAAATAACAGTGAAAAGAAGCTACAATTTTGGGCCAACCGCTCAAGCATAGCGACTGGTATCTCACGATTAACACGAGTAATGTTGGCTAAAAAAGCTTCAATTATAGCTGGATTTTTCCTAAAGACCTCAGACTTTACATATCCCCAGAGAAAATATACCAAAGGTGGGATATCGCACGATCTTGGTGGACAATTTGACGTAACAAAATGTGAAATTAAGTGCGCACCAAAATGATATCTCAACAAGGTCATTGTTTCACGCGCTGTATGGCTCGTACCGCCCTCTTGTTGAAACCAGAGCTCACCGATAACATGCGCTTGAATTTCAGGAAGCACAGAGTCCGTTAACATGGGGCGATAGCGGTTACCATTGACAGTTAACATTCTGATTTTTCGTAATTTATGAAGAAATATGGAACAAAGATTCCACCAGACAATAAACCACAACAGGCCGTTGTTTTTAATGAATGTAATGGAAAGTCTTGGTAGTCTTCGGGTTGCTCATCAAGCCAAATACGGCCATTTTTTTATTCACGTATCCTTTGAGCCAGAAATGTGTTTTTTCACCGAACAAAATTTCACGATAAAACACCGGATTTTCATTGAGTTTTTCCTGAGCCCATTCACTTAAAATAACACGCAAATTTAAGTCGCCTGACTTCAATTCTCGCCTTGCCAAACTACACTGAACAAAAATGACAAAGCAGTTTGATATGAGTCACGTGTGATCTGTAAAAAAAAACAATTTCGAAATCAAACCTCACGATGAATCACCCTTTACTTTGAATTGTGCCTTGAATTGAAATAGAATGTTTTTTGATATAAAGCGAGATCGCATAGAAAAATTTTACTTTAATATACACAGAAAAAAATTATTAGTAGTTTTTTATTAATTAAAAAAATTGTTTAAAAAGTAAATCAATTTAATTAATGTGATAATTGAATCAGTTATTCTTTTAGTTGAAAGAAAATTAAAAATTTTTGAAATAATTGTATAATAAAAATATTAATTAAATAACAAAAAATCTTATTTGATTTTTTCGTTTAAAATAAAATAATTTAAACTTGTGGAATTGTTGTTGGGAATTTCAAAACCTTTGCTAATTTAATTAAATCAATTAACACATTGCAACGGCAATGTTTTTTTAATCTTTTTTTTAATTAAAATTTTCAGTAATCAATATAATTATTTTGGTAATAGGTGCACAATCAACAAATTGTTTGCTTGATTCTATGAATTTGGTGATAAGAGACAATTTTTAATTTTTTCTGTGTAAGTTAATGCTTAGAAAATAAATAGTTTTAAGACTTTTGATACAAAAGAAGGACTTCTTCTAATAATATCATATACCACAGACAAAAAAATTATTTTGCTATAAACGACTTTAAAGTTAAAAAAAATTTATTAAAAACCTTGAAGTGTAAAAAGAAAATTATCGTCCATATCAGAAATCAATTGGAAAATAGCTTAAATCTTTTGAGGGGATGTTGGTTTATGATGTTATTACAATACGCCCTTCAGTTAAAAAAATAATTTTTTGATATCAAAAATGTATTGCTAAACAAAATGTTTGCTTGGTATTCGTATTATTTAGCTTTCGTATTAGAAGAAGTGACATATAAAACTGCTGTTTTTGCCGACCACGTGACTAGTGTGCAGAACAAAAAAAAGTTTTAAATGGATTTGTATGTCTGGTTGTATCTTTAGCTTAAGTAAAGGGTCCTCCAATAGGGACTTTCGAAGTTTGAAAGCTGATAGCGGCCATATTGTTTTTTCTAAATCTGTCGACTTGGCTGTCATTTTATCAATCTGTTTTGCCAAATCACCATAGACGGATAGATGTAGTTTTGAACAACAGGGGAAAATCTTCAGCGGTGAGGTCCATTTCTGAGAGAATGGCTAAGCCAACATACAACATTTTCGAATTTAGGATGATACCAATGAAGATGAGAACCATGAGTGTCCAATGCAAACTAGAAAAGTTACAGTTTGGTGTAAATTTTGGGCTTGAGGCGTTATCGGTCCATATTTTCTTGAGAACGCATCGGCCAAGCCATCACCGTCAATGGCTTGTGCAATTAGTCTATTTGGATGATATGGAAACCAACGACATGATATTTTAACAGAAAGGCACTACGTGCCACTCAACTCATACTACATGGGACATTCTGCATGATCGATTTTAGGACATGGTCATCTGACGTGGAGGTTATGTAAACTGGCAACCAAGATCATACGATTTGACCCCGTTAGACTTTTTCTTGTGGGTTTTTCTTAAATCGCAGGTCAATGCGAATAAGCCACAAACCACAGACGCCCTCAAAGTCCATATAACCCATGCCATCGGTCAAATTCAGCCTGATTTATGGGCTAGTGTCCTGAAAAATTGGAGATATAATTGGAATAAACTATTCCGATAAATTTAATGATTGGAAGCGCTTAATGAAAGACCCTTTATGTGTATATCCTTCATTTCGTATTCTTTAAATTCTTTTGCTATAAAATCACAACTTGTTTTTTATGCCGCATTGCTTATGGGCCTTTTTATACATTTCTTTTATTTATTATTTTGGTACTTTTATAAAATTGTACACAATTCAATTATTCCCTTTTCTATATTCATTTACATTCCCATACAGTTTTAAAAGTATTTTTTTTTTTCTTTTTTCTACAACAGAATACAAAATTTATTTTAATTCTTCTTTTTTCGACTTTTTCTTACAGATATCTTTATTCGTCTTCATTAGAAATGCTTTAATTATAAATGCAGCCCTAAAGCAACAAAAAACTCTCTCTCTTCGTTAACATTTCAAATTCCACTTTCTTTGCAATTTTCATCTAAACTGTGCCTTTTCTTAAAATTGCTTTTTAAGGTAAGTTTTCTATCTTCTTTATAACTTTAATATTATGAACGTAAGTGTTAATTAGCTGATGGGATTTTAGTTGCAACAAAACGTTAAACTTTTTTTTTTATTTTACTACGGAGCACATAAAAAAGTTTTTTGTGAGCAGTCAGTAGACAAAAGAGTTTCGTAAGGGGAATATAAAAGGAATATTGTAATTTTCAATGTTGTTGGTAATTTTGGGCGGATTTCCTATTGTTATACTATAATTACAATTATAATAATTACTAATTACCACACCGGTCGTGAAGGGATAATTTTAAGAAGAAAAAAAAACTTTAATTTTTGTAGCAGGATGTTTTAAGTGGCCTTTTTTTAAATTTTGAGTTGGTGTTTTTGCAAATTATGTGTAAATTTTAGTTGCTGGTTTTTTTAAATTGCCTATTCTTGCTTTATTATAGATGGCATGTTAAAAATCAGAATACTAATATTTCCAAAAGTAAAAGGTTTTTGGTAGGGACCGATTTTTATGCAAATGTCGTTACCCTCAGTCGCAAAAAAATGACGTCGAATTAAATAAATTTTACAGGAGACTTTCCAAAATGTTTTAAATATGTAAGCGCAGTTTCGTTTTATTTTGATAAATATTATTTAACCTTTTTAAAAGTTTACAATACCAAGTGTTTATATTTTGTCAATAATTTGTTATAAAATTTCAAGGGGACTTACCACTTTTTCTTTAACATTATTGGAATTTTACGTACCATTGCAAAACAACTAATAAAGGCCCCAATCATGTAAAACGCAGCGCAACGAAAAAGAATAACATTGAAAGCACAAACAATGTCATAAATATTTTGTAGTTTTGTTGTTGCTTTCTACAGAAATGCATGTACCGTTTTTAAATTTCCAACGCCACAAACTATGCAGCGTTTGAAATTTTAAAATGCAATGTGAATTTCTGTATAAAGCAACAACAGAATTATAAAATATTTATGACATTGTTTGTGCTTTCTATGTTATTCTTTGGCGTTTCGTTTTACATGATTAGTGCCTAAACCTCAAAAATAGTATTTTATCTGCAAACTTTGTATTTTTGTTCACTACACCAAAAACTGAATTTTCGAAAAATTAGCTCTTAGTTTCGGGTTGCCAGATTCAAAATTTTGATATTGAAAAAAATTCTTTAAATTTTTTAAAAACTTTGTTAAATTGTTAAAACCAGTTAAAGGTAAAAAATACAAGCAAATGAACTATCTGCACGCTTTTGTTTTGAGTCAGCGGTTTAAGGCTTATTTTTTTTTTCTTTGAGGGGCTAAAAAGCAAACGGGTTCAAGTACCAAAACTAACAAAATTGAGTTAGATGCAGCTATCAATACTAAATACTTATTACTATTACGGTAAAAAAATTAAGAACTATTTAATGACGCCAAACTGCGCTATATAGAAAAAAAAACTTTAACGCTAATAAGGCAGAATTTTTTTTTTTTGCTTTTGTACCCCTTTGCTTTTAGCCCCTTAATTATTAGTGTTCAGTGTAGAGGGAAATACATACAAGTGTTCATATAGGCTGCTGTTTCAAAACAGAATAAGAATAACATAAAAGAATAATATTGAAAGCACAAACAATGTCATAAATATTTTGTAATTTTGTTGTTGCTTTCTACAGAAATTCACATTGCGTGTTAAAATGTCAAACGCTGCATAGTTTGTGGCGTTGAAAATTTTAAAACGATACATGAATTTCTGTAGAAAGCAACAACAAAATTACAAAATATTTATGACATTGTTTGTGCTTTCAATGTAATTCTTTGGCGTTGCGTTGCGTTTTACATGATTATGGCCTTTGATAAAACTAAGTGTTGAATGCATTCATATATGAAACGTAGTTTTAAAAGGTTTTTAAACGAATACACAACAACAAAACGATGAAATAGTAATTTCTTTTTAACATTGTTTTTTCCGGAAAATTTATAAATAATAACGTGCGTTTTGGTTGGGCTTTAAAAAATCTTGACAAAACATATTTGTTCTTTATTCTTGACGAGCTCTGAAAATTCTTGTAAATCAAGACCGCCTGGCAAGCCTGCCTAAGTTTCTTAACTAAGATTTCATTTTAATGTATGCTAAATTTCCAAATCATAATCTTGAAAATACACTAAAATTTATAATTGGAGGATAAGCTGGTTCCTATGCGTATTTCACTGGTTGGTCCAAAGACTTTAGAAAAGCTAAATATATTATACAAATAAAACTGTTAAGCGAATGAGAATTACAAACACTCAAGTTTTACTTGTAACGATATAAGGGCTTAAACAAAACAACAAAAATAAACAGTTATTTTATATTTTCTTACATTTCCGGCTACAATTTATTGGTTTTTTTCCAACTCTAAATGTACTTGTAAGTGGGTGAAGAAAAAACAAAATGAAAAACAAATTACTTTATTAAAGTGATTTGTCAGTTCAGTTTTATTACACTTATTTAAAGCAGCGTTTCCGATCAACAAATTTAACAAAGTTCGACGTCTACCAGCTTTGCAAGATACTCTTCTATTTGACAAAGAGTTTTTCAAAAAAAGCTTATAATTCTAGATTTCTTCTTTGCGAAGTATTAGCAACTTGATAGTGTCGAAAGCAATATCTAGAAGAGTTCTGAGAAATTGTGTAAGCTCGGTGTAAACATTATCGAGAACAGATTACATTTATTTAACCAAATTATTTAGGAAATCATTACTCCAGGGGAAAGGGAACTAGCACTAAACTTGTCACGTGACATTTATTCAGTGGTAGGGACCGGCTCTAGTTCTAACACTTTATATGAAGGGGACTTGTCACTTTAGTATGGTGAAGTCCTAGGAGTGTGTTAATTGGCACCCTTTTAACACTTTGTAACAGGTCATTAAAAAAACCTAAATGAGTACATTTAATTTCGGTTAAAATAATGGCTGTCGCAGATATTGTCCCGTGTGAACCATGTTAAAACGAAAGATATCACGCATATAAAGTAATAGAACCAGATTAAACTAGCCACTTCTTGCATAAAATTCAATTACATGTCTAGTTTTGTGTTCATTACCTTTCCTCTGGCGTAACTACACTTTAAACACATTATCACCAGTAAAGTGATATGTTTTGTTTTCGCCTATTACAATTCGTTCCTTTTTATTACAAATTGTGTTCTCTGGTCACGGGATAAGTACTTTTAGAACAATTCACCCAAATTACATGCAGGGAATACATACAATCAAAATACAATCGAAAGAAAAAAATGGAAAAGGAACTTAATATACCAACGTTGACAAACGTAGAAAATTTCGATCCGAATTGAAACGCAGAATAAGGCTGAATATTTTTATTTGAAGACAAAATTTTAAACCAGATTTCTTATAAATAAACTTAAAGCTTTTAAAACGAAAACAATGAATGTTTCTTGTACAATTTTAATATACATTCTTCTTATTTAACTTTTGTTTTTTTTCATATTTTGACCCTGAATATAATTTGTATTATTCATTAAAGGACTTACTGACATATACACACACACACACACACACACATACACAATTCACTTCTTTACAAATCATTTGTTTTTTTTTTTTTTCAGTACTATTTTTGTTTTATTAACATCAAATGCCATTTGGACTGCCACAAAATTTAATTGAGTTAAAGTAAAATGGCTAAAGAGTAGATTTACGAGGTAATTGGTAATAACAATTTTACTTTTTTTTAAAGTACGAAAATGGTAGAAAGAACTTAATAACTGAGAATAAAGTTTTAAAAAGGAAAATGGAATAAATTGAAGTTGAACTAATTTAAATTTATAAAATTTAATCTCCGTATTCATAAACGATTTTTAAATTTAACAAACGCTTATTAAGGAAAATTTTCATACAAATTTTTTTTGTGAACCATTAATAAATATTTAGAAAACGTTTGTAAATTAAAACCGATTTTGTAGAATATTGACTGTTTGTAAAGTAAATATTTTCAAAGGTATTATTAAAAGGGATCCAACAATCTTGTCGAGAAATCTCATTTGTACCCCTTTTTTATCCTTTTTAAGCACTGAGTATTACAAAGGGAAACTGCAATATTTAGGAGATGAAAGGTCGTCCAACCAAAACGCACGATGTTAATTGTAAATAAAAGAAAAAGTTTTTAGCAAATTTATTCAATATTGTTCATTATGATAGAAGGATCTCTGACAATTATGTGTGAAACCAAATGACCCCTCAAGAACCCTATAAGTATCCTAAAACCACTCCTATCCAATCCTAATAAAACCCTGGTTGCCCTGCGTCAAATCCGGGCCATAATGCTCTACAAACCCTGCAATCCGTTCTATCCCTCCAGGACCGGTAAACGGCATCACGGAAACTTTCTCGTATCACCTCATATATGGCCCCTTTACTATCGGTAATAATGTGGATATCCCTGCCAAATATCCCACCATACCGAATGAGCATCGCGGCTGAGTAGATGGCCGTCAAAGTTATGACTTTAAGAAACTCCTGTATTCTTTTAAACCTTATATGTTAATTTAAATGCCTTTGATAAAACTAAACTCGGGTCCTCTGGTATTTATTTCAAATTTTTAATTTCAAAATATCATTATATAAATATACATCTCTAATATTCATCTACTATACTAAGGGCCATTGTAACAACTTGCCAATAGTTAAAGGTAGGATTTTTTCTCACGTACAAAAAAATGCTTTAAGCTAAAGTGAGCAATACGTTAAAGGCATGTTCATTGGAGCGTACCACCTTGCAAGGAAAAAAAAGTGCGCTGTACCACCTCTAACAAAAAGTATTTTTGCAAGGAGGTTTCGAAAAATATTTTTTTTTGCCGAACGTAGGGGTCGCCTTTTCACATTTTTCGTTATATCTTACCCGGCGTTAAAATCGAGGTTAAAGTTTTTCATACAAAATCAGTCCAAAAATGGGATTTTGCTAAGTTATATGAGTGATACCAGATTTTCGTTATTTAAGCTCGGCGTTACTGATTAAAATTTCCAACATTTTATTTTATCCTAATTTTTTGAATTATATTTGAATAATAAAATTAAAAAATGTTTTTGCTGGTATTACCGAATTACTTTCTTAGCAAAAGCTTAATAGTTTCTTGCGTGCTTTAATTTTCTGACATTAGGGTGTTACATTAGGGTGGTACGAACAGAGATTCGGTGGACAAATACTAGAACGAGATACTTGAGGTCAATGGCCCCATTGGTCTTCTCGAGTCAAAATCATTGATATATCATACTTTAAGATCGAACTGTAAATGCCTAAGATATAACGACAAATGAAAAAAATATTTCTCGAAACCTCTTTGCAAAAATACTTTATATTAGAGGTGGTAAACTTTTTTTTTTTTTTTTTTGATGTACGGTATAATGTGCATCCTACCGGTTAGGTTACAGGTAAGTTGAAATAACAAATTACTTGTTATACGTTCGACAAAATCCTACCTTTAACTAACGGCAAGGTGTAATAATGGCCCTAAACCTTTTAATTCGTAACACTCATTTCATTCTTTATTTCACCTGACATGACAAAAACCGATTTTTATACAGTCGAACTTCCCTATAATGAATCTCCACAGGGACAGACAATTATTTCACTATATAGAAACTTCATTATAAAGAATTTTTTTTTGTTTTTTATTTATTTAAAATAATCAGGTATTTATTTTTTTAAATTTTTCTTTATCAATAAAAACTCTTTAAAAACTCTTTAGCTATATCTTTTTTCTTTGATGTCCCTTCTTCAACTTTATTAATTACTAATAACTTTTTTTCAAGAGAAATGCTACTCTGGTGCGTCATTTTCGTTCACTGAACTCGGTCAACTGATGTTAAAAGTCAAATCATTAACTTTTTTGTTTTTATTTACGGTACATTTCTTATTTTCTTAATAAATAGTGTTGCTAACAAGTGTAAAATAAAGCTGCAAAAAATGGTTCACTATATGGAGACAAAAACACACGTATAATGTATTTTTGGTTCCAAAATTATGTTCATTGTAAAGAAAAATTCACTGTATGGAAATTCATTATACGGAGATCAAAATACATTGAAAGTGAAAAGAAAAAGTTGTGTTCTTGATTTAAGTTCATAATAAGGAGAACTTCATTGTATAGAAGTTCACTATAAGGAAGTTCGACTGTATTTTGTTTTTTATTTAATTTGCTTTTATTATTATTATTATTATTTCTTTGCTGTCACAAATTTAAGGCTACTTTGAAAATTTGATCCTTTTTTACATCACGGCACAACACGAGTACTTTGATGGTGATACTCCATGTCATCAACAAAATTTTATTTTTGTTCAAAATATAAATGAAGGAGTATTGTCTTTTTTTTCATCAAATTAATTTTGTTTTGTCTTCTTCAGTGCTGTTTGTTATTTACATTTTATGTACTACGTTCTTACCTTTAGCCGGTTGTATTAAAATACATTATTTAATTTTTTTGTGCTCTTCATTTTTCATCATCCTCCTTATTGTTATCCTTGAATCCTTGGCTTTTATTAGCTATTACCATGCTGCTTAAAGTGGATTGAGCCTCTTTTTTTCTTTATTATATTTTATTATATTCTCTACTCTCTAATATTTGATTTTTGTTTTTTTTTTTTTCGTTTCTTTTTTGTCCTATTATTTTATGATATTTGTATGTGTGCGTTTTATGATAAACTTAAATACACAACATTTAAAGTGTTGTGGGTTCTTAGGCGTAGAAAGCGAAGTGTGGGTGTTCAAACAAAACTTGTAATTCTGCTTTAAAAGTGTTGATTACCTGTGTATGTTTGTAACAATCAGCAGCCTTTAAACAACAAAAAAAAAAAAAATTGTCATAATGATTTGTACGTGTAGCTTGTGACGAATTTATATTCTGTTAGAATAAATAAAATAAACTTTTTGAAGAGAACAAAAGTTTATGATTTTCATTGTTTTTGTAACTTTCTAAAATTGAGTTATTTTATATGAGAGCCAGTGTAGTTGTTTTGTGTTTATAAAAGCTTTTGAGTGTTAGTTAGATACACGCTTTTGTTGAAGTATTTGTTGTTTTGTTTTGTTTTTGGTGTAAAGCTTTTTTACAGTGAATTAAAAAAAAGTTTGTAATAAAAAATTTGTAACTTAATATTCTACTTTGCCATTTTAAAATAAAGAGTTCTTGTGTATAGATTTTAGTTTTTATTTAGAGTATCGGTCCTTTTTATACCCGTCACCGCAGGCGGGTGTGGTATATATGCTTAAGTTCTTCATTCCTTTTGCAATATATACTGGGTCCTTATGAGTAGCGATATTGTTTGGGCGACATTCGTCTCCCGTGAGTATGTCGACATTGATTTTTCGAAGATTCCAGATACAATTTTGACTAGGTTCTTATATAACATGAAGTGCGGAATAGTTTGTTTTATGGCTGAGATATGAGCAAAAATTTTTACCCATAAAATCCCTTGTTTTTTATTTTGAACTTGTTCTGCATTTTTTACACAGAACAAACATTTACATGATTTGCTGCTTATATGGAGAAATGTATTTTAAACGAAAAAAATGTACTTATCATATGTTTTATTATTATTTTTTTAATTATGTTTGATAATATTTTGGGGAGTGGTCTTAGATGCTGCATTACATTAGGTGAGTGTTAAAGAAGATCCGGCATGGCCGAATATAGCAAGCACTCTTACTTGTTACCTGTACATTTAAATAAAATATAGGACTTTCTGGTAATCAATTAATTTTACGCTTAAAGAACAATTCATGTTTTATAAAAACCAATTTTTATAATTTTTAACTAAAAGAAACTATTTGTATGCAGCTTGTTCTCAGTCAAAATAACTATTATTCCAATAGGTAAAGCTATATGGAGGTGAGTTGCATTTTTTACCTGTTCTAAATAGATTTTTGCTCGTTGAAGCATCTTTAAACGTTGCATTGTGGGCTCTAAATTTTTGTTTTGCATCGGTCACCGGTATCACCAGTCGCAATCAAAGTCAGAAAACGTTTTTGTCGTTAAAACTTTATTTTCTATCCTTAAAATCGGCGCTTGATATATTCAATTTTTTTATGTGACCCTTTATATATTGCTGCCGGCAAGGCTAATTCACTTTTCAGAATTCGCCTTGATAAGGGGGTTTCGTTGATGAATTAATTAAAATTGCAAAAAAATAAAAAATTTATTAACAATAAATCATAAAACTGATTTTTTTATTTATTTTTATTTATATATTAATTATCATAAACCTAATGGCATTTATTAGCCGAAATATATTTTTTTCTTTAATAAACTAACTATAAACATTTTGTGCAGCAGAAAAGTTTAGTTATTTTCTTCCTCTTTAACCACTTTAAGAGAAGCTTTTCACCACTTTTTGTGTATTAAGCACACAAACTCACCATTGCAACATAAGAATATACATAAAAGCTTTTACTCAATTAAAAACCTAAACAACAACAAACAAACTTTTACTCTCTTTTATATGCACACACATACTACATAAAACACAAAAAAGAACTCCTTAACACTTACACACATATCCTTAAATTAAACAAAAACAAACTTTTCACAAATACATACACGCAGAATTTGAAAAACATGACTGAATAATTGTAAAAAAAACTCTTTAAAAGAAAAACTGAAAATAAAGCAGCGCATGAATAGGAATTTAGTTGACACGCAACATTCAATAAAAACGGTTCCTAAAAGCGCATTAATGCGCGTTTTAACGCGCTTCGTGTGATGAGATACAATTTCTTAATTTCCTTTTATCTGTGTGTGTCTGTGTGTATAAATTTTTAATGTGATTTATATTGTTTTCTGTAAAACTCACACACATACCAATAAAAAAAATAATTTTAAAAATTATATTAAAAGCAAATATGATGTAAAAGTTATTAATGGAAAAAGTTTTTAAAAAAATTCGTGTGTCTTTATCAGAAATCTTTAAAATATATCACTTAAATTAAAAAAAAAGTGAAAATACAAAAAAATTTGTATTTAAAAAAAAAATAAAAAAATAAGCATTTATTAAAAGTGGGTTATATTAAAATAAATTACAAAAAATTAAATAAAGTATTTTAAATTATAAAGTAAAATATTTGTGTATATTTTCTAACTTAAAAAAAGTCATAAAAAAGATAAACAAATTTTTAATAGTCATTTGCAAAAAAAAAAAACAAATTTATGTTTCGTTATACAAATTTTTTTAAATTTATGAGTTTTTTTTAAGTTTTTTTTTTATTACACACATAGACACCACTTGCGCACATATATATGCATACATAAATACATATAAATTACTTTAATGTCTACCAAACAAAAGCTTAAATTACATCCATGTAACACACACTTTTTACACACTTATACATACATACGTACATTCCATTCATAATCCCTGCCATATTTAACCAGCAGAGAAGGCGGTTGTTATTATAACACACAATTTTTCCAAAAAAAAAAAATAATAAAAAAATTAAAACAAAAAAAAACAGCACAAGACCAAAAAACACAGGACCTTTTCGTCCTTTTGTTGTTGTTTTTAGTGCTTTAGGTTGTTATATGATTTTTCGTTTATTTTGTAACAATGCATTGTGTTTTGGAATACTAAAAAATTTGAAAATCTTAAAAATTCATGTAAAAATACTAAAGGCTAAAAAACATTTACTTAAACTCGATATCTCTTTTACAAAGTAAAACAGAAATATTTTGTACAACTTGATTTAATAATAAACTTTTTCCTTTTGATTTTGTGAAATTTTATTAAATTTAGAATTTAAATATTTTCTGTAAGCTCGTTTTAACCAATTATTTGAGGATCCTTATGAAATTTTATGCTATATTAATTTTTTTTAAACTAATTTTTTATTTCCTGACTTAAATTTAAATTTGAGAAGAGTTTGAAATACACTGGTGTTCATTACATATTTATTTGTATTTTTTTTTTATCGGGAGTAGGCTTTTATGGGACCCAACTTTTAATTGTATAGGTCCAGCAAAAGTGAACTTTAACTATTTTTTGCATAAGGGGCTGAGTCCTTTAGAAATTTATCAGCATAGTTTTTTAAATAAATAGCGGCCAATTTCTCCAAGTTCAGTTTTAATTAACTATCACTATAAGGGCTAATAAATCAGGGCAAGTTAAACTCTCTTTTTAGATGAAGATGTGTAAAGCAGCAAATCTATAAATCAGTTAACATATATACCATTTTCAAACGCAAAAAATTGGGCGTTTAAACTACCAATACAAATATGAATTTAACAACATATATTGTAGTGCTGCCAAATTCTTATTTCTTAAACTACATATTATATATGGAGCGGGTACTGATTTGCAGCTGTTGAGCTTAAACTACACATAAATGTTTGTTTAGTTCAACTAAACCCGCGTTAATACATTCACTGACTCATTAGTCATAACTGTCAAAAAACATATTGTTAAAGCTGTTTTACACTATCACACAAGTCTTACGTATTTTGAAAAAAATATAACCTTATCATTATAAGTTGTTATTATTTTTTTGAAAATTCTCAAACAATAAGTAGATCAGAGTTGGTTTTTCGTGAAAACAGGTAAGACTTGTGTGATAGTGTAAAACGGCCTTAACTGGCAATTAAAGTAATATTTAATTATAACTGAACCTGGTGCACAGAAAAAATTAAAAATTGTCTCTTATCACCAAATTCATACCAAATTCATAGAATCATGCAAACAAACAAATTGTTGATTTTGCACCTATTACCGAAATGATTATATTGATTACTAAAAAATGAAAAATTTGTAAAATTGTGAATATTTTTTTTTTTTTTCAGTAAATGACATTTTTAATTTTAATAAATAAAATGATCAAAAAACTTTGTCGTTTCAAACAATGTGTAAACTGATTTAATGAAATATAGCTCAGGTTTTGACAATTCGCAACAACAATTCTAAAAGTTTATATTATTTTATTTCAAACGAAAAAATCAATTCACCGAAAAATTATCAGTAGTTTTTTTTATCAGTTAAAAAAATAGTTTTAGAAAGTATTTCAATTTAGTTAGTGTGATAATTTAATCAATTATTTTTTTAGTTGAAAGAAAATTAAAATTAGATATTGGGAATTATTTCTTTTTCATAAGCAACTTTATTATATTCAACATTTTTGATTTTTCGAATTTATTCTATGAGTTAAATTTCAGTTATGTATTTTATATAAATACAATATAATAGTCTGGTAGTGTATAAAGTCATTCCTATGAAAATTTAAGGAATAGAGCAATTACAAAAAGCTTTATAAAATACATAACTGAAATTTAACTCATGAATAAATTCGAAAAATAAATAATGTTGAAAATTAAAAATTTAATTTTGATTAATTTAACAGTTTAGTTGTTTTGGAATAAATTATTAATTTAAATTTTAATTAAATATCAAAAAATCTTAATTGACTTGTTTCGTTCAAAATAAAAAAATTTAAACTTGTAGAATTTTTGTTGGGAATTGTCAAAACCGAAGCCATTTTTAATTAAATCAATTAATACATTGTTTGAAACGGCAAAGCTTTTTGATAATTTTTTAAATTAAAATTAAAAATATCATTTATTGAAAAAAAAATATTCAAAATTTTAAATTTTTACAATTTTTAGTAATCATTTTGGTAATAGGTGCAAAATAAACAAAACAATTTGTTTGTGTGCTTGATTCTATGATTCTGTGTTAAGATGTTTTGTAATTTAATTAATGTTTTAATTAAAAATTTATTGCAAAGCAACTAAAATGTTAATTAAATCAAAATTATATTTTTAATATTCTTTCCACTAAAAAAATAGTAGATACAATTATCACATTAATTCAATTGAAATACTTTTTAAACAATTTTTTTCATTGATAAAAAACTACTGAAAATTTTTTCTGTGTGTAGTTGGCCGTAAATTGTTCAACAATACCGTCATTTGTTACGACATAAGGGGCTTAAAAGTGTTTTTCGAGAGGAGAGACTTATGTCCGACCAAATTGTGAACCCAACTTAATAAAACTCTAGATTGCAATTAAAAGTCATAAACAGGTATGAAAGTATAATCGGCCAAGCCCGGCCGTATGATACCACTGTAGAACCAAAGGGAAATCAATAGCCCGCTAATACAAAATTATGCTACGATCTTAAGGTTCATGTAAAAATTCTTTGTGCCGAATTTTATTCAAATATCTTTATCTATATGAAATTTGTTTGCCTTTAAGTGATTTTAGGAACAAAAGTTTATATAAGACCTATGTTTGATTTTGGACCCACCAGCACAACATTTTATCATTAAATATATAGTAGCTATCGTAAAAGTCATTGTCGCCAATTTTTATGTAAATACTAACGTTTATAAGGAAGTTATCGCAAAGCTATTTTGGACCAAATTTAATCTAAATACCAACATAATAAAATGGTTAATGGGCACAACAACCATATTTCGAAAATAATCTTGAATTGGGGCTATGTGAAATTAAGGACCGATTCCCCCATTTTTAATGGGCTTGGTTCTTGTGCCAAATTTCCTGTGTGGTTGTGTGAAACAGCTATTAACAATATGTTATTGACAGTTATGACTAATGAGTCAGTGAATGTTTTAACGCTGGTTTAGTTTAACTAAACATAAATTTAAGCTCAACAGATGCAAATCAGTGCCCGCTCCATATATAATATGTAGTTTAAGAAATAAGAATTTGGCAGCACTACGATATATGTTGTCAAATTCATATTTGTATTGGTAGTTTAAACGCCCAGTTTTTTACGTTAAAAGATTGTTTATATGTTAACTGATTTATAGATTTGCCGTTTTACACATCTTCACCCAAAAAGAGAGTTTAACTTGCAATGATTTATTAGCCCTTATAGTGATAGTTAATTAAAACTAATCGTGGGGATGAACAAACTATGCTGATAAATTTTTTAATGGACTCAGCCCCTTATGCAAAAAATAGTTAAAGTTCACTTTTGCTGGACCTTTAAAATTAAAAGTTGGGTCCCATAAAAGCCTACTCCAAAATTGCGACCTGTAGTTTGCGCAGAACGTTTACATGGACAGCCAACCAGCCGTACATCGTTAGATCGACTAAGATAGTGATTATGAGTCGATCGCTATACTTAAAGGTTGGTCCTGGTACAATATTTTAAGGTGTTACAAACATTAGCACGTATTCATTATACCCTCTCCACTATAGTGGTGTGGGTATAAAAAGCTGATTTGTTCAAAAATGACAATGACAATGTTAATATTCGTTACGATTTTAGACGTATGTATCAAATTGCTTTTCGAAATTGGACTTTGTAAGAGACCTGTGCGTTAAGGACTGATCATAATACAGTTGGGTAGTGTGATTTTTGTAATACAAAACAAAGTTGTATTTAATTTGGCAACGAGTTTTAATTTCGTTACGATTCAAGGCGGTTAAACCGGTTTTGTGAGTAAAGTTTGTATATATTACAGCTACGGTTAGTTATAGTCCGATCTTTACAGTACTTGGTAACATAATTTCTAATTTGTGTTAAATTGTTGAATATATCGTTACCTAAATAGAGCTTTTGCTTGATTTTTGTTAGTTTTATTAAACTACATGTTCACAAAAAATGGCGACTTTATTAAAGAAATTCTAACGCCAAGTACGCCTTGTTGTTATTGATTCTATAAAGTTTTTTTGCTTCTCCAGTACAGATATAAAAAGTGTTTTACGCCCTTTTGCATTTTAGGTGACGATATGTATGTATGTATGTACATGTTTTTTTTAAATGTAAACAAATGAAAAACAAACCAGCAGATTAATCTGGGATTATGCGCAAAAAATTTGTTTGTTTTAAATAAAGTTAAACCCCCCGTATTCAAACCCGATTATTAAATTTAACAAACATTTATTAAGTAAAATTTGTTTTGTAAACCTTTATCAAATTTAAAATATGTTTATGAATACAGGCACAAGTGTATTAAAAATAAATCCTTCATAAATATGGTTTTTACCCTCATCAGGCGAGGAAGAAAGTTGTGTAATACGTATTTGAAAGGATTTTAAAGACAAAAGTGACCCTTTGGCGTCAACCGCGTAAGATAAATAGTTTTTTATTAATTATCTGCCTTATGCGAAAAAAATTAAATCTCACGTTAGTTGACCAATACGTATGTTCAGACCTAACAAATAATTGACGAAAAAAATCCAAAAAAAAAAAACGCGACCAGTAAATTGCTTAAACTTTAGCTTTATTTTTACACCATTTCTATTGATTAACTAAACTTTATTTGCAAGAATATACAATCAAAATATTATGTAGGTAAATTCCACAGAAAGTTCATTTTAAACAACTAAGAATTTAATTAAAAATCGGATTATTTACATTTCATTGAAAATAAATGAATTTTACATAAATTTGTTATTTATTTTTTTATTTAACAGCATATTCCGTAAAATTTAACAGTTGTAGCTTTAAAAAAATATAATTTAACTGACAAAATTTAAACTAGATAACAATATAAGTACGCAAAACATTCAGCCTTATTGTGGTTGTCGTATACGATTCTGTCGTTTTTTGTAATAGATTTAAGTAAAACACAACATGTGTTCTTGAATCTACTACAAAAAACGACACAGTCGTATACGACAACGACAACCACAATAAGGCTGACTATTTTTTGGTAGTTTTGTTTTTTGAATAACAAAGATAAATTTTAAAAAACAAAGTAATTCGTAAAATAGCAATATTTTTATTAAATTTTTACAGTACGAAAAACGAATTTGATAACCTACAACCAGTTACTGTAATAATTATATGAGTGTAGATGTATAATGTAAATAATAAACTTTTAAAAGATGTTTGATCTAGCCAAAGGCAAAGACGGAAAAAATTATTAAATTTCTCCAATCACCAAATTTATACCAAATTCATAATATCAAGCAAACAATTTGTTGATTTTGCACCTATTACCAAAATGATTATATTAATTAATAAAAATTGTAAAATTGTAAATATTTTTTTCAATAAATGATATTTTTAATTTTATTTAAAAAAATTATCAAAAAAATTTAAATAAATATTGACAATTCCCAACAACAATTCTACATGTTTAAGTTATTTTATTTTAAACGAAAAAAGTCAATTAAGATTTTTTGTTATTTAATTAAAATTTTAATTGAAAATGTATTTCAAAACAACTAAAATGTTTATTAAATCAAAATTAAATTTTTAATATTCTTTCAACTAAAAAAATAATTGATTCAATTATCACATTAATTAAATATGAATACTTTGTAAACCATTTTTTAAATTGATAAAACACTTTTTTCTGTGAAGGGAAATACTTTTATAATAAAACTAGGGGTTACGTGTAGGACGTCAAATATTTATTAGGTGTGAAAAAAGCTTAAGCCTATACACTTCACACGGGTTTAGTGTATTTGTTAACTGAAGTGAACTTTAACTTTTTTTTTGAATAAGGCAGTATAACTTTTATCGTTCGTTCAGCTCAATTTAATTTGCTCATACCATGGCTCTGTTGCTACTGTTAGTCAATTGTCGATGCGCAGCAATAAATAAGTGGTGATGAAAACTCGTACAATGATATTTACACTTGTATGGGTGAAGCAGAAAGATTTGCTTAATTTGTTACATGTCTGAAAGTAGACTTGAAAAAAAATCGTGTTAATTATAATTCTAGAACCCACTGTGCAAATGTTTTGCAATATTTCGATATTATATTTTTCTTCTTGTGTTTGTGTTTAAAAGAAAAAAGTATAACAGTATCCCAGTTAGCCACGAAAAAAATTATTCCATGGTTATTTATTTCAAACAGTTTTTCCCATTTGCTATAGGTGCAATTTTATTTCGCTTATGTTATTTCTGTTAAGCCTGGTACTCTGTTCAACATGACGTGAAATGCTGTCAAAACTCATACACAGAAAAAAGTGTTTTATCAATTAAAAAAATGGTTTAAAAAGTATTCTAATTTAATTAATGTGATAATTGAATCAATAATTTTTTTAGCTGAAAACATTTAAAAATTTAATTTTGATTTAAATAACATTTTAGTTGTTTTGAAATAAATTTTCAATTAAAATTTTAATTAAATAACAAAAAATCTTAATTGACTTTTTTCGTTTAAAATAAAATAATTTAAACATGTAGAATTGTTGTTGGGAATTGTCAATATTTGTTTAAATAAATTAACACATTGTTTAAAATTTCAGAGTTTTTTGATCACTTTTTTAATTAAAATTAAAAATATTATTTATTGAAAATATTTTTTCAAAATTTTAAAAATTTTAGTAATCAATATAATCATTTTGGTAATAAGTGCAAAATCAACAACTTGTTTGCTTGATATTATGAATTTAGAACAAATTTGGTGATAGGAGAAATTTAATAATTTTTTCTGTGTATGAAAAAACTAGTGCGGAATTTCTATGAAATTGTGTTGATGGAGTTGTACTCTGTTCAATTTATGAAAAAGTTACGAAATGTTTCTTGCAACATTTTGTACAACTTTGAAATAATATAAGCTGCACTTATATCACGCTAAAAATGCAAATGAAAAAAGTTTTAACTTAATATTAAAATGAGAACGGAAAAACATAAATAACACAACCGGTAACAGTTTTTTCATCCACATTTACTTTCATTTTTACTTAATTTTTTTTAAATACTTTTTAGTAAAATACATGCGGGGTTTGTTTACATACGCAAAACAATGTCGCATACTTTGAAAAATTAAAAACTTCAAATTGTGCAAACTCGCGAGATAGGTAACAGTGATACATGTCAAATTTTTCGCATGAAACAATATATGTTGCTGAAAACTTTTCACAAATGTATCTAGAGTACTAGGCTTTATTTGATATATTTTCGACTGTTATAAGCAATTCTTTAATTGACAGTGAAGTATAAACTGCATGTTACCCATTTTCCAGCCCGCGTCTACCTTCATCAGCAAGTTTTCGCTTTTAATGGTTTGTGCTAATTCTTAAACTGTGTGTAGATATTTAAATTGTCAATTAAAATAAAGGATACGAGAATTTTAAGCAAACCGAAAGAATTGATTGAAAATCATTTACCTACGGCAGAAGAAAACTTTATCGTCAATAGCTTTTTATACAAGGCAACTTATAAGACAATGTCACTTGCACTGTCCCACAAAGACTTTGATAGAAGACGAAATTTAAGACAATGTTGCTCATACTGACGTAAACAACGATTAATTGTTACCTAAACGATATGCGACAAGTTGTGCATACACAGAAAAATTAAAAATTGATTTTGGGGATTATTTTGTAAAACACTTCAACTCACTTGAAAAATATTTTCATACAAATTTTCGAAAATAATTAGTATTGTGGTTATTTTATTGAACTGTTTATGAAGACAGGAATTTTACAACATGAAATTAATTAAAATTTTATTGATAATTTTTCATTCTTGACTGTGCTGAGATTTGAACCCAGGCTTTCACGGACAGGTTGCCCAGACTAGTTTCGATTGTAACCACACAATCTCTTCAGTGGGGTTTGCCGTCTTTACTCACTCGGCTATTGAAGCCGGATGACGTAAATAGTCAAACATCAATCTTTAAACCAAATAGTATTTCACCTTGGTAGATCGAAATTTGCTTTTGAATGATATAGATAATCATATTTTTAATTGATTTACATGTTCTTCCTAACTTCTGTTTTTTTCCTGTCTTCATAAAAATAATTTAATGAAAATTTAATTCAATGAACTTAAGCCTAATTAAAATAGCTAAATTTGGATTAAAATTTTTGAAAATAGATATTGGGAATTATTTCTTTTCATAAGCAACTATATTATATTCAACATTTTTTATATTTCGAATTTATTCTATGAGTTGAATTTCAGTTATGTATTTTATAAAGCTTTTTGGAATAGAACTATTACATGTAATTTAAATTTTCAAAAATTCAACATTTTTTATTTTTTGAATTTATTCTATGAGTTGAATTTCAGTTATGTATTTTATAAAGCTTTTTGGAATAGAACTATTACATGTAAATTTTTATATGAAAAATTTTTCAACGCATAGTGAAGGGATTTACAAAATAGCCCCCTTCAATTAAAATTTTTTAAATATTAATAAAAAAATTAATTCAATATTCATCAGTAAACAAATTAAAAGTAGTCATTTAACGTTTAATTCACTTTATTAAACGTTAAATTCACTTCATTAAATGTTTAATTAAAACTGATTTTATGTTTGATTAATTCTTAAATTGGAAAAAAATTAGCGAGAATTTATTCTGTATACTTAATGAACGACGATGTCGTCAACGGCAATCTGGCCAACTGGGATCTATATATCAACACAAAAGTTAGTAAGTAAGTGTATGTGTGTTGATTAAAAAAAAAAAAAGAAATAAATTTCATATACTTAATTTTTTTTCTTTCTTGCTTCGATTTTTTCTGCACTCAGCTGTTTAAAACTTTGCCTACGGAAATCAAACAAAGGAAAAGAGAAATTTACCGTAAACAACTGAAAAAGAAAAACGTAGAAAATACGCACACCTCCACACATACACAAACAAATACGCAGGATTTTTTTTCTTCGTTTGCACCAAAAGAAGTGATAAAAATAAAATCAGTTGGTTGAGTACGTTTTTCCTTTACGTTGCTCTCCTTTTAAATGTCGATCCTTATAGTTGTAAAGCTTAAAGGGATGAATGGAATGGAAATTCATGGGGATAAGGTGTGTCGATTTTATATGTAAGTGTTGTCGGGTCGGTTTGTTAAGAGTTTGTATGAAATGTTGGCTCTAATAGTTCATGTAGTTGGCGAATTTGTATTTTTTCGCTGTTGGTGCTTTCAAGTGTTCTTATGTATGTTAACACGTGTGTTTATTATTTTCCAAGCATTTAAACATAATTGCCGTATTCTGCTACTGCCAGCATGTTTGAGTTTGTTATTTTAACATAAATACACGGGTTTTTTTATCATATAAACTTTCGTGCTTTCGTGTAATTTCTTGTTTATCATCCGTAAATTAAGAACATTTTCATAAATTTTTACTTAAAGAACAACAACATTTTTAAGTAAGATTGTTTGTGTTTGAGTGTGGATCGAAGTTATTAAAATTAAAATTGGAAAAAAAAGTTTTTCTTTATTAACTCAATTATTTAATATTGTTTCCTTTTTCCTTCTTCTTTACTCGATTGGTCTTAAGTATTAACGATAGTTGCAAAGAGACAGTCATTATATGATTTTTATACCCTTCACAACTAGTGGTGAATGAGGTATAATGAGGTATGCTAAGTTTGTTATTCCGTCATTCCGAATAAAGTAAATTTCATTTCAATTTAAAAAATTCATCTTTGTTTTATTCCATGTCAAAGTTCTATACCTCTATAAAAAAATACCCATTTATATATATTCTGGGTTCTTGAGTAATTTTAAGTCGATTCAGCCATGTCCGTCTGTTGAAACTATGATCGCTTTCGAAAGACTCAAAAGACAAGTATTGACTTCAAGTTCTTCTAGTTCTCCTAAGCAGTTTGGGATTAAAATCCTGAACAAAAAAAAAACTAATGTAAATCGGTCCAGCAGGGTTAATTCAAATTTGAATCAAAAAAAAAAAAAAAAAAAAAAAAAAAAAACTAACATAAATCGTGGCAAAATGCACGGATATTTCATGCACGCTTAGGAAAGCTGTACCGTCCGCAAATGTTGAATTTTGGGTGTAGTTGGCATGTCCGAAGTACATATTAGGTATAATCGTGGACCCAGGATGCTGACTTGTGGGACTCCAGCGGCAATTGGCTGAGGAGAACTTAAAAAGTTGCCTTCTTTAATAATGAATTTACGACCGACTAAGTAGCTTTCTAACAGCTTGTGTGTGTTTACTGGTAAGCTTAGCTTCAATATATGTAATAAGCCTTCAATGGCTGTTCTTATGGCGTTAACTATCCGATGGCTTTGTTCAATTGTGCTGTTCTTTTTTCTAGGAATACATATATTTTCATTTAAAATTGGGATTAATTTTGACACTAAGAGTTTCTCAAACAGCTTTGATATAGAGAGCGGAACAATATTTTTTTTCTTCCAAGGCTTTTCTTATGGCGTTAATTATCCGATGGGTTTGCTCAATTGTGCTGTGCTCTTTTCTAGAAATACATATATTTTCATTAAAAATTTGGATTAATTTTGACATTTAGAGTTTCTCAAACAGCTTTGATATATTAGATAATAAGCTTATAGGCCTATACGACTCAACTTTTGTGTGATCTTTTCCTGGTTTAGGTATTATGGTAACTAAGGAGACTTTCCATTCTTGAGGGTAGTATTCAAGGCGTAAAATAGCATTAAAAATAAAAAGAATAATTTTCTTTGCTATGCAAGGTAGTTCCAAAAGCATTTTGTTACTGATCTTGTCAAAGCCAGGAGCTTTCTTGGAGTTTAAATCACAAATAGCCTTTTCGATTTCACTTACATCAAATCTTAGGAGAACAGCTGCTCTAACATCAACAGGTGGTAACTCCACAGCAATATTGTGTGATCTTAAGGGGTAAATACGTTTTTCAACTTATTAACAAATAGATTTCCTTTTCCTGTTATTATTATTCTTGGTACCTATACACAGAAAAAATTGTTAATTTTCTCCAATCACCAAAATTTATACCAAATTCATAATATCAAGCAAACAATTTGTTGATTTTGGACCTATTACCAAACTGATTATATTGATTACTAAAAATTGTGAATATTTTTTTCAATAAATGATATTTATAATTTTAATTAAAAAAATGATTAAAAAAATTTGCCATTTCAAACAAAGTTTTAATTTATTTAATAAAATATTGACAATTCCCAACAACAATTCTACATGTTTAAATTATTTTATTTTAAACGAAAAAGTCAATTAAGATTTTTTGTTATTTAGTTAAAATTTTAATTGAAAATTTATTTCAAAACAACTAAAATGTTAATTAAATCAAAATTAAATATTTAATTTTCTTTCAACTAAGAAAATAATTGATTCTATTATCACATTAATTAAATTTAAATACATTTTAAACCATTTATTTAATTAATAAAACACTTTTTTCTGTGTACATTTAAGATACATTATATAAATTTATATAAATTTTTAATATTTTTAATAAAAGTTTTAATTATATTGGTCCTTAACAGATCTTTGTGTCCACTTCAAACACACACACTTTGTTGCACAACAACACTATATTAATTATATTTTTATCGCTGTTGCTGATTGCGGACTGAGTTTCGTCTTTCATTTTTATTAACTCACACATAAATAAGGAAATTTTCCTTTTTTCATGAATGTTTGTATGGAAAAATTAACAAAAAAAAAAAAAAAAAAAAAAAAAAAAAAAAAAAAAAAAAAAAAAAAAAAAACTATTTTTGCACGTTACACAAGGCAACATTCAATTTTTGCTTTTATTAAATTAAAGCTATAGGTTAAAAGGATAAAAACGGAGTAAATAAAGTTCTCTTACATACATCCTGCCTGTTATGCTACAATAAGTTTGTTTGGATATCGATATTGTGCCATAGATTGTTCGATAGCTTTCGCCATCGTTTTAAGCGTACAATTTTACCTTGGATAGGAAATATATAAACAATTTGAATCGAATATTTTTTTTAACATACCTACTAAACAAAAACCTTAAAAACTGACCCGTAAAAATTTTTTTTTACAAAAACTCGTCCAAAACCTCAAGAAAAACATTTTTTGGATAAACTGATATCGCCATAGTTTTAAGCGTACAATTTGACCTTGGAAAGGTAATATTAAACAAAATAAAATCAGCCGATTTTTTTATTACCTACAAAAAAAGTTTTAAAAATAAAATTTGTGAAGAAAAGTAAAAAAATTGCGTGGAACTTTATTTTCTGATGCCAAAAGATATCGAAAAATTGATGGCACAATACCGATAAATTTTTGTCCTTACAAATCGGTCCCCCCTAATGTATATCTCGGTAAAATAAAGAGAGAAAGTAAAAGTGAAGCACAGACTTAGGCTCTGAAAAATAAAGAATTATGGATTTCTTGTATAAAATCAACAAAATTAGAGTTATTGTTAAAAATTTGGATATTATAAGAAAAACTTATAAAAAAAAAAATCAAAAATAGTTCTTTAGTTGCAGTTAGCCCTTTTTGGTCAAGACTTAGCTCTCTTTAAAGTACCTGAAATGCGAAAAACACAAATTCGGCCCTTTTTGTAATAACTTCTTAGTCCTTTAAACCCGTATTTACTCTTGTTTCGGTATGGCTACTTTTTATTGCCAATATCGAATTGTGAAAACTGTCGTTTAAATTCAAAGACGTGCGAGTGAAAAAACATTGAAAGAACCAAATTACGGAATCGATATCGATCGAAATTACAATACAATTTAAATGGAAATGTCGATTGATATCGAATGCCGTAATTTGTCCCCAGTTAAGTTTTAGATAAAAATGTAATTGGTAACAATCCATTCATTAAACGATTAAGTTTTGCTATAAATATATTAATATATCCGTACTCAAACTCTGAAGTTGAGAGGACTTGTTTTATCATGAATTTCGATCAAAACAAAATGTCGTGGAAGACATTTAATTTATATCAAAAATATTCTTAAAATAGATACTCGTTTTTGTTTAATTCTAAAGAAATTTAAAAAAATTATAGAACTGCAATTTTTTTTTACAATGATCAGCTTTAAAAGGAAGCTGCACAGAATTCAATTAATGTGATATTGAATAAATTATTTTATTTTTAGTTAAAAAAATTATAAATATGATTTCGTTTAATTTAAATTTTAGTGTTTTTAAAATAAATTTTTAGTCAACATTTTTTATTTTTCGAATTTATTCTATGAGTTAAATTTCAGTTATGTATTTTATAAAGCTTTTTGTAATAGCTCTATTCCTTAAATTTTTTTAACTCATAGAATAAATTCGAAAAATAAAAAATTTTGAATATAATAAAGTTGCTTATGAAAAAGAAATAATTCCCAATATCTATAAATTTTTAATATTAATTAAATAACAACAAATCTGGCTAGATTTTTTCGCTTAAAATAAAATGATTTAAACTTGTAGATTTTTTGTTTAGAATTGTCAAAACCTGCGCTATATTTAATTAAAGCAATTAACACATACGCCTAATTCCCAATCTTGGGCAAATGGTCTTTTATCGTAGCATTTGATAAATGGTTTAGTATATAATATACTATAGTTTTGGGATTATAGTTAATACCATATCATTTTTCAAATGTTACGATGCAAGACCATTTGCACAAGATTGTGAATAGTGCTATTGTTTGAAATGGCAAAGTTTGTTGATCACTTTTTTAAATCAAAATTAAAAATATCATTTATTGAAAAAAAAAATTTAAAATTTTTTAAATTCTTAGTAATTAATAAAATCCATTTTGGTAATAGGTGCAAACTCAACAAATTGTTTGCTTGATTCTCTGAATTTGGTGATTAGAGACAATTTTTAATTTTCTTCTGAATTGAATGTGAAATGATCTCACTCTCGAGAATATATTTTTAATAAACTTTTACTTTAAAAAATATATTTTAGACCTTTTTTGACTTTAAAAAGGAAAATGAAACGACAATGTACCAAAGCCGTAGTTTGTTCAATTAAGTCCTTTTAAGTTCGTTTTTCAAATGTATTCTAGCGTTGGCATTACTGTTTCGTTCGTAGTCTAGTGTACTGATATTTCACGGTATGTTATTTTTTCCAAACTCACTCTTATATCCTTGTAATAACAACATAATTTATTATGTCATAAGCTTTTTTCATTTCGTTTTTTGTTTGTTTTTCCCCATTTTCATTATAATTACAATCATTTTATGTGTTTAATCTTTTGAAAAGTGTTGTATATTAATCGTACAATTTCATTTAATTTTTTTATTTTTTTTAATATTATATTTCACATATTTATAAGTTAAATTTTTCATTATCCTCGACATGCATAATTCTGAAATCAGTAGTAGTTGGAGTATAGAACTTTTTACAAGTTTAAAAAAAACAAGTGATTACTAGTGAGGGAACATAAATTGTGTTTGCAAAATGTGAATGAACCGTCAGCAACGACAAAAAGGAAGACAGAATAAATTAGTTAAAGGAAAAAATTAAATTTAATAATTAATAAATTAATTGAATTGAATTGAAAAAGATAAAAACGAAATTTTTTTTAAGAGAATCATGCAAATCTTAAAAATTTAATGAATTTAAAGAGAGAGTTCATAAGCATAGATTTAAAATTTAGAAGAAAAAAAATCGTTCTCGAAAAGAATAATATGTATATGAAATTGAAGCAATAATGCGAATAACGTTTTAAGTGACAAAATAATTATTTGTCTTGAGAGCAAATGAAAACCCCCCATTTTTAAAAGGCAAGACTATATATATTTTCATTTCCTTTTCGAGATTATCTCAAATAATCACTCCTATTATGAAAGTCAACGCCGACAAAATTTCAGTGTATTAACAAGGATTAAAATTGGGAATCTAGCACACTCATTAATGAATAAAAATATTAATAAATGAAACGTTTTGTATTCCCCTAAATATCTTTTGATAATTAATTTGCAGTTGCCCGTGCAAAAAAAACTGAACTGGCAAATTGCTTTATTTTAATTTTTCTTGCGAAATTTTGTTTTTTCTTTACCCACGAACAACTACATTTCGAGTCGGGAAAAACCAAATCAATTGTACGGTAACACAGAAAAATGTGTTTTATCAATTAAAAAAAATTTTTAAAAAGTATTTTAATTTCATTAATGTGATAATTGAATCAATAATTTTTTTAGCTGAAAAATATTAAAAATTTAATTTTGATTTAATTAACCTTTTAGTTGTTTTGAAATAAATTTTCAATTAAAATTTTAATTAAATAACAAAAAATCTTAATAGACTTTTTTCGTTTAAAATAAAATAATTTAAACATGTAGAATTATTGTTGGGAATTGTCAATATTTATTAAAATAAATTAACACATTGTTTAAAATTTCAAAGTTTTTTGATCACTCTTTTAATTAAAATTAAAAATATTATTTATTGAAAATATTTTTTTAAAATTTTAAAATTTTTAGTAATCAATATAATCATTTTGGTAATAGGTGCAAAATCAACAACTTGTTTGCTTGATATTATGAATTTAGAACAAATTTGGTGATAGGAGAAATTTAATAATTTTTTCTGTGAATGTAAGAAAATATAAACACACTGTTTATTGTTGGTGATTTTGTCAAAGCTTGCATATTGTTGCAAATAAGACTTGAGTGTTTGTAATTCTCATTCGCTTCACAGTTTTATTTGTATAATAAATTTAGCTTGTCAAATTCTTTGGCTTAAGCGATCACTAGCTTATCTTCCATTAATAAGTTTCAGTGTATTTATCGAGAATGAAAATTGTGAAAATAGCAGACTTATCATTAATGAGTAAAAAAAAAAAAAAAAAAGTGAAAAATGTTATATTCCTTTAAATAACTTTTGACAAAAGTCGAATTTTAAAGCATATAAAAATCTATGAACAACCGCATGCAACATTTTAATAACCAAATTGTTTGCAAAATATTCCGTTTTACTACGCTAAGAAAACAAAGTAACATACGGTCCCATTATTACTTTGACGTGAAGTTTACGTGTTATTTGAGTTTTTTTGGTATTATTTTCTTTATGTAATAATTGTTGAATGTTTTATTACTCTTATTGGCGAAGTATTAAAATAGTAAACATATTATAGTAAAAGTTTTGTTTTAAGTCATATAGATTTGACAAAATATTCAACAAACTATAGTAAGTGTCCCAGTATAACTTTGAGGCACTGTATAGCCATGAGAAGAGTTGAATTTTCTTCGGAAAAATCTAGTTTAAGCCCAACTATCCTGAGGTCACAAAACCCGAACAGCAGATAAAACTCGTAAAACCCAAACGGGGTTTTGTAAGTTTCGAAAAGTACCAGTGTTGCCAGGTAATTATTTTTCTTCCTCCCAAAAAAATTTAAACCCCCCAAATTTAACGTATTTTAAAAAACCCCCTCCAAATTCTAAAGTTAAGATAAAAAATTCTTATCAATTAATTTAACTTGACTCAGTTTTAAGTTACATTCTAACATCAACACTTAAATGAAGCAGAAATCGCAAATTGTTTTAACATTTTACTGAAATTTCCCCAAAAATATTGCTTTTTAAAGTGTCTTGAACATTTTCGTTTAATAAAATATCTTTAGAAACAATTTATAAACAGTTTAAAAAAGACTGTAACATATGTACAATCATATATAAACTATATATGAATCTGATCAAAATAGAGTTAGTAGAAATTTGCTATTTTAAAATATTGGAATTAAGTTTCTTCAAAAATATCGAATGTTGCCAAATCATTTTCGTTAATTTTGTTCATCTTACCGCAATTAAAAAGTTTGAGCATTAATTAAAATTATGACACTTATTTTTCACTGAATACTTCACCCTTATAACGCTTTCTTTTTTTTCAATCTTTTCAAAAACTATTTTTGCTCAACTAAAAACAAGCTGAAAGATATATCTAGTATTACTTAGTTTTTGTTATGTACAGACGTGAAACCCCAAAAACCCCCCTCAATATAAATGTATGCTCCCTAATGTTCACCCTAAGAGTTTGTACCCCCAAAATTTGCCCCTAAATGAAATAAAACCCTCTAAATCTAGGGGGGAAACCTCCTAATATAGACACTCGGATAAGTACATATTCCAGAAATTCCACACGAGAAGGAATTTGCACGCGATTTTTGAAAAATTTGGCTCTGTGTAATTAATTATTTTAAACTTCTCTAAATTTCATTAAAAATAGAGCATTTTTGAAAACGTTAAAAAAAATTTTCCAGCTTTTGTGAAAAAAAAGATTAAAATTTTTCTTCATATTTATTCATCCATTTTACCTTAAATTTTTTTTTTTTTTGATGCTTTTCTTTTTTGTTTTTTGACAAATATCCAACAATCTATTTTTCTAGCCTTTAATTTTTTTCCGCATTCTATCGTAAAATTTTTTTATCTTTCTTTTTAAAACTTTTGTTGGCCTTTTTGTGAGCTAACGCCATCAATTCGTTTAAACATTTTATTTAGGTTCCTTTCTAAGTCTTCTTTTCATCCAAAACTTTTTGTATTGTTTCATACGCCATTTAAGTTGTTTCATACTCCATTAAGTTTTTCACATGCCCCAAATTACTTGTTATTTTTGTTGTTGTGGCTGTTCGTCTATTGCCAGCAACTTCAACGGGTTGATAAATTTTCAAAACACGTGCAAATTCTTCACAAAATTTGTGGGTTACCTTTTTATGAAAAGCAAATAAACACATCCTTTGTCCAAGAAATTGCTTTAGTTTCATTATAAAATTTAATTGTCAATATTGTAAAAAAAAAAAAAAACAAGAGAAAAACTTTAAATTAATTTAACTAACCATACTGAACTCAAATTCCATAAAATTAAATGATAAATTTTTAATTCTATTAGAACATACATAGATACATAATAGAAGCAACAAATTTCAAATATTGTGATTTATATTTTCAAAGATTAAAGGCTAAAGAAGGCCAACAGAACGTATGTATGTGTTTTTGAGAGTGTTGGTTTTATACATTTGCAAAGTGATTTATGGTTTTAAATGCGCGTATGTTTGTCATAATTTGGTCACATAATTTTGGTATTTTAATAACTTAAAAATATGTGTTGAGTAATAAAAAAACTTGTAAACTTCCACTTAAAAACCATAAATATTAATTTTGCTTAAAAAAAAAATGTACAAATAGACTATTAATGTGCAAAAACATTTTAAGAATTTTTTTTTATGTCTTCAGACAAATTTGAAAATTAACAATTCAAATTATTTAAAAGAAAACAAAAATAAAACTTTTTGCATATTTTATGAAAAACGTAAACTTTAAGAAATCCTTGTTATTTAAAGTCCCATTGTGATTTCTTCATTTCGTTAAGTTCATACATAACTCATGTTTTATTATTTACCCAACAGGGCGTATAAGTGTTTGTTATTTCTGTAATTAACCCTAGTCACTCATTCGCTCGCTCACACACTTTCCCACTCACTCATGCAATCTTGCAGTCAGAGTTAGCAAGAAAATATATGCAAATGTTTTACAATTTTCCTTTAACATAATTAATAATGAATATTATATTGTCTTGTATATATTTAGGGGACATAAATATACTCTGTCACATATACAGACTAAAGCAAAAACGTTTATTAGGTGGGTCCACTTTGAAAGGAATGAAGAAAAATGGGTGACTTCGACAAAAAAAAAAGAGAGCATTTTTATTTTTTCTTAAGTCTATCTGTTCTATTTCTATATCCTACACCATCAAAGTTGGGAGTGTATTATGCGTTTGTGCTGAAAATTGTAAACATTGTTAAAAAAAAAAAATTTATCTTAGTGTTAGTATACCGATTGACTCTGGCTGACAATGTAAAACTTATGTAAACCAAAACGCAGAGAATTATCTTAATATTAATATTTATTATGACAGAACGATCTATGACAATTATGTGTAAAATAATATATCGGCCAAATGCTCGCCACGTCTTCGGTGGCATACCGCAATCCAATGGTCCATATTTTCATTGACTGAGACATAATTGGGGTTCAATGTCGTTAATGTGCCGAATTATCTCATCCTTTGGTTCTTGAATTCTTCTTGGCTTATTGACGTACACTTTTTCTTTTTATCCCCAACGATAGAAGTCCAACGGTGTAAAATCACATGATTGTCTCAGCCAATTAACATTCGCCACGGCGCACAGTGGCGCCATTTGAGTTTTTTCGTTGCAAAAATCATATCTTTTGAACCGAATAAGATAATTGAACAGTTTAAACAGCATATGATAGATAACTGTTCAGCCTATGAAATGAGCGTTTGGAAAGGGTACTACGCTTTGTAGGGGCCTACTTATGGGTTATCAAAGTTAAAATTAGTAGAAAAATCAATTTTGTGGTAACTAAAAAAAATTATTTTTACATTTTTAGATTGTTTTTATTTTTTTTCTTTAGGGTTTTATGTTTTAAATTATTACCCAACAAATTAAAAAAAAAATAATTTTTTTTTTAAATTTATTTTTTCAATTTTCTGTAAAATATTCATCACAATTCGTAGGGGAAGGTATATCTAAAAGACTAACCATTTCTAAACTATAATTATTTTGTTACTCTATTCGTGACTTCACATGCCGCAGGGAAGAAATAAGTGGATCGGAAGATGCTGCCAACATGTTGAAGAGGTCCTCATTTTGCCTTACCCTTGATGCTTTGAATGTGTTCTGCAATCTATATTTTTTATAAAATTTGTTAAGAGACTCCTGTGCTTCTTCAGAAAGCTCTCCAATTGGCAAAGACTGGTACTCAATTATATCTTTGCCATGCGCCAATATTTTATGGACGGTCGGGGTCAACTTCTTCTGTGGATACATTTCTGCTAAAAAAGATGCAGTTTTCGATGCATACTCTCCATATTTTGTAGAATTTACATTTTCTTTGCAGTTTAAAACATCCAAGATCGTTCCCAATCTTTTCACGATTTGATTGTCAATTCCAATGATTCTAGTTACTGCCTCATCATTTTCAAAAAATCTCCTAGAAGTGTTTCCATCGTTTGAGTTACCGTATCCGTGCTTGGGACAGTCTACTTTTAGTCCAACTTGTTTAAAAAAAGCATCCTGTATTTGCTTCTTTTTGATCTTTTCCTTATCCTTTATTGATGTATTTTCATCGAAGTTTTCCTCCTCTTGTGGTAGGGTATATGCCAGTTTTAGCAAGAATTCCATACACCTTATCCTTGCGTGCAATGGTGACATTCCATATTCGTAATTCTCCTAATTTGTAGAATCGTTTAAATTACCAAAGTTCTTCTGACAAATAATAATAAAAAATCGATAATAAAAAATATAAAAATAAAACGAAAAAAGGGGTTTAAATAGGTTTTTGCTAAATTTTTCCTCCAATATAATTCTGTCTATATATATGTATATGATAACTAATTGAAATATGTTATAATTAAGCAGAAAAAGATACTAATCTTAAACTCTTTACAACTAATTATATAAAATTGAGATGTAACATATTATATATGAAATAAATTTAATTGAATTGAAAAAAGTTCTTCTGACTCTTTTTGCAAATCGGGCATGACATTGTTGAGGTTGTTCCTGTCAGTTCGTTTACGACTTTTCCGTCAACCATGGTCAGGTGGAACTCGTAATTGCATTCAATATATTTTCCTTCTCCAATTTGCAGCTTTGTAGGCTTAATCTTGCTTATTTGTTCTTCAATGTCCTTCACCGTAGTCCTTATGAGTTCTGCCGATTCCCTTGCAAACTGAAACATTAGTGGTCGGCAATAATGCACTGATGACGGACGTGAATTTTTCCAGTGTAGGGAATCATCCGATTTTAGCCGCAAATGAACAACAGATGCCATAAACATATTTCCGTCCGATATTGTAGCGTCATCGGAAGATATCCTTTGCTTATAAACGCTTTGTCCGGATGATCCATCGCAGCCCCATTTGCTGATCAATGTCAACTTCTCAGGAAGAATTTTCACTTCCGTGAAAAACTTTGGTGTGGTTGACTTTATAAACAGTTCAACGCCATGTTTTCAATACTTAAATTGTTTAATGGTTTCAGTAATTGTTGCGCCAACTTTCAAGCGTAGACTATCCAGGCATTATGCTTATTTTGCAATATATAGGCTTATGCTACCATGCCTAAAAATTTACCTGTTCCCTGCATACATATGGATTTAGGCTGAATAATGCAATTTTGATATTATGCACGTGTCCAAATAAGATTTGTGCCTACCTGTAGGGACCATAAGTCAATATTGTTCCTGACCATTTGTACGCCAAAGTATTGTTTATGTGAGGTACGTACCTGCTAATTTCAATGAGTAGTTTTTTTCAAACTATTAGATCAAACTACTGTCAGTCAAAACATATAAGGGATGGACGCCATACAATTTCTGCAACCATGTCTTTTTAAACTTTTTTACCTCTAGAAGCCAAACGGGCACGTACGGGCAGATAAAACCTTTTGAATTATGTAAAGAAATAATCAAAGAACAGGTTTTGCAAATATGGCAAATATAGAAAAATATAGTTTTTTTTTATTTTCCGTCAAAGTTGAAAAATAGTGAAAAAACGGATAGTTTTTAAATAGTGATTTACTAGGAGAAACACAAAGCAAACAGTTAATTTTTTTTTATCATTATACATTTAATAAATACATCAATCAATACAAACAAAAAATAAGGCGATTCGTTACCTATTTTTCGTGATATTACACCTGAAATCGCAACAAATTGACTAAAAATTATGTGTTTTTTTGAAAACCGAAAGTCGGTCAACTTTGAACGGTTATATCTTCTAAACTAAAAATGTGATATTATTAAGAGTGGCATATTTGAAATCGTTGAAAAGTTTCCTATAATATGGGTTTATTCAAAACTTCGTCGGCACTCATGAAAATTTTGATTTTTGCAACCTCGCTTGCTCTACGGGCGCCACTGTGCGGCGTGAAATAGCACGGTCATTGAATTTCTTGCGCAAAAGAGCCATTGTTTCGTTGGCTCTGTGGCAAGTGGCACCATCCTGTTGGAATCATATATCGTCCAGGACCATATTCTCAATTTCTAGCCACAAGATGTCCGTTATCATTTCGCGATAGCGAACACCATTCACGGTAACTGCTAGGCCGCCCTCATTCTCGAAGATGCACGCCCCGCTGATGCTGCCAGCCCATAAACCGCACCAAACAGTCACTCTTTGTGGATGCATCGGCTTTTTAACAATCACTCGTGGATTCTCATTTGCCCAAATGCGGCAATTCTGCTTGTTAACGAATTCTCTGAGGTGAAAGCGATGTCGCTGAACATGATATTATTTGTAAAGCCACCAGTCACTTCTGCCTGTTCAACCAACCATTCGGCGTATTGACGACGCTTGAAATGGTCAGTAGTCTTCAGCTTTGAGTCAATTGAATCTTGTAAGCCTTTATTCAAACTTTGCGTCAGTGATGTTTATAAGATATTCAAGTATTGGGCACGACGACGAGTCGAGGTTGACGGCTCTCCTGCCACACTATCGCGAATAACAGCAATGTTTTCCGCGGAACGAACTGGGCAAGTATGCACAGGTGTTTTCACATATTCTACAGACCCGGTTCGCTTAAATTTACGCACGATTCTACCGATTGTAGAAACACTTGGGCGATTATGCTGACCAAAAAAATCACAAAGTAAACAAAATGTATTTTAATAATGGCCATTTTCGTAAAAGGATTCAATAATCTTAACGGGCTGCTCAATTGTGTACCTCTCCATGGTAGAATTTGTTAAACACTGAAACAAAGAAAGTTCAAATTAATGAGCTGTTTTCATAACACAAGTGGTTGAACGTGTAGTAAAATTTATATGAAAAACTCTCAAAAAAAAAGGAGTACTCTTCATTTTACATAAGTTGGGCAAAAAACTTGATGTTAAGGAGTGAGGCTGGACCACCCTTTATAAAAAACAGGTCGCAAATTTAAAAATAACTGAATTGGTCACAAAACCCTTTTTTGAAGACAATACTAGTAAAATGATAAAATTTATTATGCTTGATAAAAAAAGTAGCCATTACCCTCTACTTTCTTCACTTGAAAATAAGACCTTGAATTAAAGAAAAACACTTTAAAAAAATTTTTTAGTTTTCTATATCTATACTTACACAGAAAAAATTATTAAATTTCTCCAATCACCAAATTTATTTCAAATTCATAATATCAAGCAAACAATTTGTTGATTTTACACCTATTACCAAACTGATTATATTGATTACTAAAAATTCTACATGTTTAAATTATTTTTTTTTAAACGAAAAAAGTCAATTAAGATTTTTTGTTATTTAATTAAAATTTTAATTGAAAATTTATTTCAAAGCAACTAAAATGTTAATTAAATCAAAATTAAATTTTTAATTTTCTTTCAACTAAAAAAATATTTGATTCAATTATCACATTTATTAAATTTAAATACTTCTTGAACCATTTTTTTAATTGATAAAACACTTTTTTTTGTGTATTTAATGTTGAAATATTTTTATAAATAACATTATAAGATTTAATATTTTCGCCCAACAAATATAAGTTTAGAGCTCTCGATAGTCATGAGCAATCGACAGACGGCTGTTTAAAGCAGGTGGTGTCTAAATATGTTCCGTATGCAATCTGTATACCAAATTCATCAAAAAGAGAAAAAGTACAAACGGTAAAAGAGTACCATTAGAAACAGCTTTTCCTCATTGTAGGCCCCCAGAAAGTACACTGTATATTAATGTAGGCTTAAATCTTTATGTATAACAAATCTATCGCAAATAGAAAAAATACAAATAGTTTCCTGTTTTTACCCCTTAAAAGGTACCATATATTTTTAAATGAAACATATACAATCTGTATACCAAATTTAACAAAAAGAGAAAAAATACCAATTTGTTCTCCGTTTTCACCTCTTTAAAAGTTCCCTCTATTTTAATATTGACCATATGATATCTCTATTCCAAATTCGAAAAGGAAAAAAGTACCAATTTTATACCGTTTAACCCTTTAACCGCTACCCTATATTTGAATGTGGAACACATCCCATCCGTCCCCGAAATTACATCCAAATGAATTAAGCGGTTTTCGCGTGATTCCACCTCAAACATACAAACTCACAAATTTACAAACGTTCAAACTTTCATATTTTTTAATATTAATAGGAAAGGATAACAATGCAAAATTTAATGTTGATTAGAGCCCAGAAAAATTTTCCAAAGTTTTTCGCCAATTTATTAACAAAAACAAAATCAGTTTTAAATATAAATTTTTTTAATTATAAATTAATTCACCAGATTAATGGAAATTATTTATTTGGTTACTGTTTCAAATTTAATAATTTTTTTTCATTTAATAGCACAGATTTTTTAGTTGAAATCAATTTTTATTTTTCCGTGTGCAAGTTCGGTTAGATGTTGTCAGTTCGGTTAGATCATTTAGCTAAGCAGATTTAATAAGTTAAGAAGTGTATAAGTTCCATAGCGACACTTAATATCACAAAAGGCCCTAAGCGCCAAAAAGTTTATTGATTATAATGTATTTTAGGTTATTTTAGCATAAGTAATTAAAGAGTCGATTTTAAATTTATTTTCCATTTACAAGTGTTGCTAAATTAGCCATTAAGTGGCTAGATTTAGCCATTTTTCACCTTGTTTAGCCATTAAATAAATTAGCTCAGCCATTAGCCATTTTTTGTAGCCATTTTCCATAAAAATATTTTTTCCGATTTTCTTTGAAAATAAAATTTTCTTATAAAAACTGATATAATTGCTAAAAGTAAAATAAACAGTTTTAACAATTAAAGAGCGTTTAATTTATATCACATCTTTTACAAATTTTGAAAATCGCTATAAACTTTCTAAGCGTCAAAAAATGCAACTGTGTTTTGTGTGCAGCTGGCAACAAGAAATTTTTAGAAATTTCGGATTTTACTTTTAAGTTGATCTCACTTCCATGGTCTAATGCTGAAGTAGACAGGGTATTTAGCCAAGTAAACATCGTTAAAAGTAATTTCAGAAATATGTTACATTTAGCAACCATCAATTCGATTTTATCAATTAGATAAATATTTTTACTATAACAATAAAAATTTATTTATTTTTTTTTTTTTGGGTTGGGTAAATGTTGTTATGATTATGATTACGTTCAAAATATTCAAAATTAATAGGTAAAAGTGATTCCTATTAGATGAACAATAATGACATCGAATTTATCGACGATTTAATATGTTTAATTCCAAAAAAATGTTTAACTTTCGTTTATTTATAAGTTCCAAATTGATCACAATTTTATTGTAAAAAACCTTTAATGAATTATTTTTAATTTGTTATTGAATTTTTTAGTGTATTTTTATTTAAAAAAAATTTAGCCATTTTTTAGCCATTGTTTTCCGTAAATTTAGCCATTTTTGGTCATCAAGTTTAGGCAACAGAATTTTAGGGGACGATTTAAATAACCTGTTCCTCAATTTATAGCAGATGAATACATATTTGTGCAGTTAATATTTTCTTTCCTCTTCTTAACTTCACTAAATATTTCCGCCCAATTATTAGAATTCTTAATGTTTACTGTTCTCACTACACCCAGGGAAAAAATATGGTTCGGCATGGTAACAGCAACTACACTATGTTAATTGTAACAATATATTGGTGTCGTAAACAAAAAATGGTTATTTTTATTGAATATCAGCAACATTTTACTTACTGTAAACATTTCAATGATTATCGCAATTATAAAAAAGAATTATTTTTCTAACAACTAAATATTGATATTTTTGAAAACATATTATGTTAGTTACAACTATTTAATGATATATTATAACCATTCCACCATATTATGATAACAAACGATAATATTATGATTACTGTAATAATATATTGAATCATAATTTGATTCGTTCAGATTCACTACAAGTAAGACTTGAGTGGTTGTAATTCTCATTCGCTTTACAGTTTTATTTGTATAATATTGTTATCTCTTCAAAATTCTTTGGAAAAATATTTCCTGATGATCTGTGTATATGATTTCTTTTAACTATAACACAACCACTTTGTATCTTAGTTTGATAACTTCTTAACATCTTACGCTTAATATGATAAGAGTATATTATAATAATAATAATTATATTATGATGTAATAAAAACAAATTTTGATTAAGGGAAAAATATGGTATAATTTTACGAATATATTTGGTCATAATATGATATTTTATGATTCTAATAATAATCAAAACATGTTTTGACAACAATCATGAATCTTATAATAATATGTTGTTCTTAGAATATGTTTACCACAACCATGTTTTTTTCTCTGCGTGTAAGCGATCTATATCCTAGCCCCCCACACTGATGTCAAAGTGGACGCTACAAGCGATGAGATAATATACGCGCAGTTATAACATCATGTTAAAATTTAAAGGCAATGATATCTCGAAACCTGAGGTTTTCCCAAGTTTTCGACTTTTTCTAAATTTCGCAGGCCTGTGTAATTATTTCATATTATTGGCGTCCTCTTGTTAAATTTGATGTCACAAATTTTTTCCTTCAAGAAATATTTTGTCTTCCCAAAATTAATTTTATTGGAAATTTTTTTTTTTTTGTTTTACTCCATCCTAATGTTCATGCTAAGTTTATATCGTCACCTTAAATTCAAACAGACGTAACTACATTTTTAATTTTTTTTTCAGGAGAAGCAAACAACTTTACAAAATTAATAATAACGAGGTGTTCTTGGTGTTTGAATTTCATTAATAAAATTTCAGTTTTATTAAACGAAATCAATTTCGAATTTTTGTTTAGTTACGTCCGTTTGCATTTAAGGTGACGATATGTATGTACATTAATATAATTTTATTTACAAATATGAAGCATGTGTATGAATATATAATATTGAAAATAATGAGAAACACCCTACTTCTTCTTCCATGCACGCACAAAGGACTTTTTCAAATATTTAAGCATACATACATACGTATATTATTCTCTTTGAATGACAGTTAAATTAGCAGGCATTTGTGTACGTGTGTGTTTTTAAAAACAAAAACAATAACAGAATACTAAAAAAAAGAAAACAAAAAAATATATTGCATACTTTTAGGTAACACAATGAATAGGAGGCATTCATTCATTATTCGTGAAGCGGACATTCCAAAAAAAATGTTTTCTTCATATTTGGCATAACTATAGCTCTAGCAGATGTGAATGTGTGTGCCCAATATTTTTCTTTTTTTTTTATGTATGATGTTTACTTGTCCAGCGATGGGGTGCTAAATTGTTGCCGTCTTTAAAATTTTTTTTTTTTTAATTTATGGTTTAGAACTAGATACAAATGAAACAAAAAAAAATTAAGATAAGTGATTCTTATAGGAAATCGTTTGATCTTTTTAAAACAAAAATTAGTTTTGAAAAATAAGTTCTTCTGCAAAACCGGAAATGACCAATTTAAAATTTTTCGAACTTGGATAAAATTTCTATATCCTGGATACCTTTTTTTACTTTTATTTTTTTATCAAATGTAGCCTTCGGTGTCGTAATTATATTGTAAAAGTTTAAAAATGGGATCTCCATCAGTTTCAAAATAATGCAAATTTATGTACAAATTTAAGGATTTCCATAACACCCCTATTTATATGGAAATAAGGGGCAAGTATGTTCATAGGCGCCCTATGCTCTAGTGGGAGTTAAAGGAACATATATATATATATGTTCTTTTTTTCCCACATTAGCATTCGTTATATTTCAAACATTAATGTTTTTATGCGCCCTGCTTTCAGTTTTATTAAGACAACATTAACAACTAACAACAATAACAAATGTTTAATAATTTTCAGGGCAAGCTTTTCAAGCTTTTAACTCATTTTGCAAAATTTTTTGACAAATACTTTAATTAGTGCAAATATGATTGGTTGATAAATTTTGATTCACTGCTTAATTTCAGTGATTATTTCTATATATCCCATTGATCGAAGCGATAAGGAAATTGAACAAATAACTGTAAAACCATCCGGCTTACACATGTTTTGATCTATACAAAACGCATTAAAATTGCTCTGGCCAGGCTCATGTGTACCACGAACCCTTCGTTTGACTCATCAATTTAAATTAGGCATGTAAGGCATGAAAGTGTTGAAGACGCGGTCATCCCTACACGTAGTAAAAGTTCTGATAAATCTACACTGGCCTTTGAAACATTTGTGAAAATTTTTAATTTGTGAGGAGGATGAGCTTCTGTCCTTCAGCTAAAGAAGAAGTATAGCAATACCTTAGATCTCCTTATATTTCTGGAGACGCAGCTCTGCTTGTTAACTGGTACAATGACATGTGTTACCCAAACTTGAAGAAAATGATGCAGAAGTACTTCAGTTTTCAAATAAGTTCTGTCGCATTTTATACACTATTTTCTACTGCAGGGGGTCGATTCTGGTTCTGTGAAACGGTGAAATGAAAAGTTTTTTATATTTGCATAGAGTTGAACGAATGCCTAAAGTTCGGCGTGAATAATTGGCTCCACAACTCTTAAGCTTGAAATAAGCAAAACAATAAAAGAAGAAGAAGAGCAATTTTTGATAGAAGTTTGCCCTTTGACGACATTTTGAAAATGAAATTTCACTTTCATGTAAATTTTCATGAAATTGTATTGTTTTTTTTTTGTGAAATCTGTGGTGAAAATACGTATACAGAATTTTCATGAAAGTACTTTCATGTGTAAATCCAGCGTTACAAATGTGCACAAACAGTAATACAAATAAGCAAAATTTAATACAATGCGGCTCAAGTAGTTAAAAAAAATCGTCTGCGGCTTAGCGCCAGTTCAAAACTGCTAAACTTCGATATTTACATTTGACTTTTACATTTTATTAACATAGAAACAAAAAGTTTCACGGCTACAATGGAATGAAACACTTTTTCATTAAAAGAACGGGAATCGCAATTTTTGTAATTGTAATTTCATTTCACAGTTTCACAGATTCAGAATCGACCCCAGGTCTGGTTTAATCGGATTAACGCAATTCTCTTTCTCCACAAAAGTTTAGAAGTTTAAATATCATTAACACCAACTTAAAATTTTTACAATAATTTTGTATAATAAAAAAATTACTCTACTTGAGTTTTGTATATTTAAATTTTACGACAAATTGAATATGCATATCGGTATTGCCGATATTTGAGTATCGTTATCGTATCAGTACTTCACTAATAAAAACTTGCCCTAGAGATTTCTATTAATTTTAGTAATTTCAATATTCGTATTATTGTTTCTGCTAAATAAAGCAACATTAACATCACAAAAAATAGGCATTAACAGCAGCGAGAATAACAAAACAAAATTATTAAGCCAACATCGTTAATTTGTTTTTGTTCTTTTACCAGCTTTTTACATTAAAACTTTTTTCTTATTTGAACTTGGAATATTTTTTTATATTTATTTTTTCTTAGCTCCCCTACAACAACCCTGTTTGTATATGTGTATGTACATATAAATGTATACATGTATTTTATATGTATGTATTTTACAAAATGAAATTTCCTTTTTGTTTCTATTCCTTCTTCTTCCTCTTCTACTTCTGAGTTTTATATGTTAGAACAGAAAGCAAAAGGCAGAAAATATGAGTAAGTATATCCTTTTTTTTGTGTAACAAAAGCAGCAAAACTAACAAAAAAAAAATGTCTTGGAAATAGTAAAAGTTTTGCTGTTGTAAAAAGAAAAAAGTAAAAGCACCACCTGGCAGCAACTTTTTATATGCCACAGCCTGATATATACGGTTTAATAAGAAAAGTATTTTGCTTCCCTTAGTTTTCTCCGCGTTTTATTTTATAATAATATTAACATTTTTTTCCTTCTTGTTTTAGATTAAAATGTGCTAATAAAATTCTTGCTTTTATTTTATTTATATTATAAGAGATTTTAAAGTTTAAGATTTTTGACGGGTATGAGTGGTTTCAGATAAATTTCTTTTGGAAAGGAATTTTTCCATATACTTTTTTTATAACAACTAAGAATTTTAATGTATTAAACTTTTCCTGTTCGTGCTATAACATCTTGTTCCCTCATTGAAAACAGATTTTGTAAAGAAAATCCATAGTTGGTAAAGAGAAACTATGGTCACAATTTACGTATTCTTTTCGCTCTAAGGAGTGTTCAAAAAACTAGGCTACAAGTAGCAGTAGCAATGAAATTATGTTGACTAGTCAAGCTTAAAAATGTGTATAATTTGGAGCCATAGTTTTACTACTTCTCTGCTGCTACCTTCTTGTTACTACTAGTGGGAGTCGCAAAAAAAAAAATACATTTTGGAGAGAAGCAGAATTCTTAATTTTCATTTTCTACTGCTATGTTTCTACTTACAAAGTATAGAAAAGTACCCTATAATTGAACCCAACTTTAAAAAAGATACAGCAATAAAGTAGCATGTGAGGTAGTTAAGAAGTAGCAATTAATTAACATTTAATGTAGAAACGAAGTAGCATTCAATGCAGCAATCAAGTAGCATATGAGCAAAGAAAAACAAAACGAAAAAGGTATTTTTATTGCAATTATATTAGAAAACCCAAATATTTTTAATAACCTTGGAGTCGGACAACACTTTTTTACATTTAAACGGCGCTTTCAACGAGAACAACATCAACTATTTCTGCCTATTTTGTTGCTACTTCAAAAACGTCTTTTATTGCTACATAAACAAATAATTCTGTTCACTTAAAGGTAAAATTGTCGAAGTATAAATCAAAAATTAATTACAAATGGGAATGGTGTTTAAACTCCTACTCTTGTGGCAGTTTAATTTTTTTTTTTAATTTATTATTGCTCCATTTAAGTTTTTCAACATTAAGCAAAAGTAGTAATAATTTGATAACTGCAACCCAGTGATGCCAATATTAGGAAATTTTACATTTTAGAAGGAATTTTTAAGAAGAAATTTTCAAGCGTAAGGAAAAAACGATAGATTTTTTATTTTAATGCAAATGTAGGGAATTTTCAAAATGTCATCTTATTTTCAATGTTTTGTGTAAAAATTCGCAAATATTCCTACTATTTCATTTAAAAATTAATGTTTTCAATATATCGCACTTGTTTCTCGCAACAGAGTCAACTCAAAATTTATAAATTTTCAGTAGAGACAAAAAACTTTTTTTTTTATATGGATTCTTATATTACAAATGGGGATAAAACTGCATTTTTTTAGGCAAAATAGTAGAGAAATAGATCTAAGATTTTTATAGTGGGTAGATATGGCCACTGTTTATCGTTCTCTTGTAAAAATTTAAAATTTAAACATTTTGAGTTGACGTTGTTTAGAGAAACAAGTGAGATATGTACAATAGAGTTTAAGTTCAGTGCAGCTTTGATAATCCGGCCACATATAGTTTTAGGCTTCGTCGTTTTATCGAGTTGTCCGGACTAAAGTAGTGAATTTTATTAAAACAATCGAAGAGAATTAAAACACTAATTTACTATTTTGTAAACTTTGTCATCACTAATTTTTGTATAGCTAATACAATGCCTTAACTTATATTTATTTTACCCGCACGAGCCCGCTGAAAGACCGCCCTTCCCCATCATCTTTACATAAAAAATTTGGTCTTTGCACTTAAATTTCTGATGAAATCGGGATATGATTATTGTTCTGGTACAAAACCATGTGTAAAGCTTTTCCTTTAGCTTTTTTATAACTTTTCTATTCCTAAAAAAAAAAAAATTAATTTAAGAAAATGTTTAAATACATTATTTTGATTCAAATGCCTTATCACGACTTTGTAAAATGTCACACTTTTTCTTTAAAGTTAGTTAGCCATGTTCTGGAAATTGAAATCACATGATATTGAAATCACGTGAAACTAAAAACAATGGAGATTTTAAATTAAATTTTTTTTTTAAAAATGAACGTGACGAATTCAAATGTAGTTCTGGTAAAGATAAGTGGTCCTCAAAGTATGAGATATATACAAGGGAATATTTTTATGAACCTGAAACACAGGATAGTTATCAAAATTTGTTCGATTTCCAATAATGTGGACTAACGTGCGAATGACAAAACATCAGAGGTAAAAACGGTAAAACAACGGCATCTAATTTTTGTTCTTGCATAAAAAAAATTTGTCCGTAAAATCGTTTGTTTGTAAAATCGGTTTGACAGTTTCTGAGAGGCAGAAATTGCCCCCTTTCTCCCCATGTGCTCCTATTTAAAAAAAATGTATAGCTTATGTGTCCATATAAATATGGATCTATTTCTGTTTAAAAATGTCATTAAAATTGGTTTGATAGTGGGCATAAATACCGTTTTCCGGATAGCAGCTTGATTCGGCCCATTTTGAATAGGCTTGGTCTTTGTCCAGCTAGAATGTACCAAAATCTTCAAAATTGCGACATGTACTTTGCGCTCAAGATTAAATGGATAGCCAGCCAGCCAACCTGCCAGGCGGCCGGACGGACATTGTTACATCGACTCAGAAAATGATTCTGTGTCGATCGGTTTACTCTAAGGCAGGACGAATATTTTAAGGTGTTGCACACATCAGCAGAAATGCACAAAACCCTCTATTATGGTGTGGGTATAAAAATTTGTAATGAAAACTTTTAAGAATGTGGAAGGGTTTATTTTTAAAATGAAATTGTTTATATATTTTTGTTCATGGGAACTGTAGTAAACATTTTCTCAAATTCTACGGAGCCTTTCCTTCCTTTTATTTGGTACCGAGTTTGCTTAAAAATATAAGATACCTTTACATATTAAAAAAAAAATTAATTGTTGTATAATTAATTGAGCTTGAGGTTTTTTCTTTTTGTATACAAATTTTTATTAGATTTATTTTATAGCTCCAATATTTCGATACAGCAATCTGTATCATCATCAGGGAAGCAAATTAAACAATTAAACTAACGTTTTTTTTTATATAATGAAAAAACAATAACAATTGTCACATAGAAAAAATTAATTACAATTAAAAAAAAATTTTGTAAAAATAATCTGTTACATTCTAAAAAATTTTTAATTTCCTGTTTTGTTTTTATAAACTAAATGTCTATAAATTTGTGCTACATTTTCTGTGTCCAATATAAAATTAATCCTTAACAATTCTGGTACCTTAATGATTGTAACATTTCTAGCATATAACGGCGCTTATAATTTTTTTGTGTTTAAAATTGATACTTTCTTAAAGTCCGGAGAGTGATTTAATCTAGCACAGTGGGTTGTTAATGCTGTTTTTTGTGATGAAATATCCATACATTTTTGATTTGATTTGTGACCTGCAATTCTAGTTTTCAGTTTATTCTTTGTCGTACCTACAACTACCTATTTGCATTGCTCATCAATATTTCCCTTACAAGGAAGAATTGGAAATAGAAAATGTTTTGGATACTTTTAACTCATTTCACCCGTACATTAAATTTACTTTTGACACATTGCTGTATCGAAATATTGGAGTAATAAAATAAATCTAATAAAAATTTGTATACAAAAAGAAAAAACCTCAAGCTCAATAAATTATACTACAATTTAAAAAGTTAAGGTTGAATAAAATAAAATTTATTTTAAAAAAAGTATTTAAAATAAGTATTCTTGAAAAATATTAAGTACTTTAAAAAGGAAAAAAGATGAGGAAATGAAAAATCAAGCACGCAGTTTGACTATGTTTTGTCTCTAGATTAAAGGATATATAATGGCGTTTCTGTCAAAAAGAAAAAATTAAAATTTGTTGCACAATGATGTTTTTAAAATTAAATGTTTATATGTGTGTGTATAGCATAAACATATTTATTTTGGCTTCTTTTTCTTGTTGTTAGTAAATACTTTAACTTTAAATGTTAATAAGTGCTTTAATTATGTTTACAAAATGTTAACAAAATATGTATTTATGATTTATTTTAGACACGTAGACATTTTTTTTAAATTTCTACTGGCATCACTGCTACAAACCCAAACCATTTTAATGCTATTGCTACTGCCTCAGATTATATCGGGAAGCAGAAAGAAGTTGTAGTTGTAGCAATAAAATTGTTAGTAATTAAAGTATTTTAAGCAGTGGTTATAAAACATCTAATTTAAGAAATGTGATTTAAAGATTTTATCCAAAAAAAAATTTTTTTTTTCAACTAAAATATTAAATGAAAAGTGTTTCCTTTTCGCTCTAGACTTTAAATCTACGAAATAATAAATCGAAATAAGAAAATCGGGCTTGTGTTTCACAAAAGAAAAAAAAGGAAAAAATTTTTACGAATTGCTTTTTTTGTCATAAAGCTTTCAAAAAATAATAACAAAATTGACTTGAGAAATTTTATTCGATGGAAGACGGCGTAAAATTAAAATATTAGATTCGACTGTCAAAAATGCCTTAGAACTCAATCAGCATTTCCTGAAGTCTAAATATTTACGTAGAGATTAAGTTGGGCTTTTGAGGCTTAAGACATTTTATTTTGTATTACGTTGACGAAGAAATCTATAGATTTCTTCCCCATTGTAGCTGCAAATATCTGTTGTCGCGGGCGTATGATTAATTTTGTATAAATTATGTAATAAATATTAATCATACGCCACACTTTACAATACTAAAATAAATAAAACAATATTTTTTTAACTTTAGAAAGGATATAAACCATATTTTGTCTTAGATATAGCAACATTTTGCTTAAAGTTAAATAGTATGCCACAATTTTTTTCTTTCTTACAATAAAACTTCTAACACAAAGAAAACGTTTATTATTTTTACTAAATTGATTAATATTCGAAAAAAAAATATTAAAGAAACTACGAGTACTTCAAAGAAACAGTTACCGAAAAACCCTACAATTGTGCTATTGACAGAGCATTAAGTGTCCATAAAAAGATACATTTTATCAAGTTTGTGTCTTTTTTTCTGGCATCATTTTTAAATAAATTTCTTGTTAGCAGAGAATAAATAAAATCAACAACACACATTTCAATTGAGTTCAAAGATTTTTTGGTATTTTTTTTTGTGCAAAAAAAAGACACAAATAAATGTTAAACTATTTTGCTAAAAAGCATTGACCTTTTTTATAGTTTTATGTGAACAAAAATGCCTTAAAGAGGAGAAAAGAGAACTAAATTGCTGTATTCACCCTTTTTTTTGTATACATAAATTTTTCTTTAGATTTAAAATTTGATACCTGTCTTCAACTACATTTTAAAAGAATATATCCCAATAAGCAATTTTACTGAATATAAAGTGCAAAACAGTTGGTATGCAAGGTCGAATTTCAAGTTTCAAGGGTTTATATATACTTTTGTTACACTGTATTTCAATAGCATTCTCCAGTAGAATGGGAACTTGAAATCAAATGGAATATTATAGTTTTAATAAAGTTTAATTTAACCCTTGGAATACAGTTTAATTCAATCCTTGAATTGTAGTTCAACTCAAGCCTTGACCTTCTGCTAAATTTAAGTCTTGAGTAACAGTTGTACTAAACCTTGAATTACAATGTAGTTAAACTTTGGTTGCATTCAAACAACGATTTTCAAGTAGAAATAAAACCGCAATTCAAGCTTTATTTTTCTAGTAAATTATTTATATTTATTTCCCAAAAAAAAATAATATATAACAAATTTTTTTAAGAATAAATAAATTTGAGTGGCGAAAAAACAAGCCACGGTCATTAATTAATGCTAAAAATAAAAAATTTTATTATGGCTAACTTTACTTTTTTTAACGAAACAATTTTTTACCTGCTGAAAATATAATATATTGGTTTTTTCAAATTCTATTTCACTGTGATCATCAAACTTTTGAGTATATGCAACTGAAACATTTTTAGATATACCATATATTTACATTAAATACAGATGTATTTAAGTAAAATTTCAATTAAGAATAATGTAAAACTATTTCGTATCTTACATTTAATGGCTAACATGATTAAAAAAATTTTTATTTCAGTTTTTTCCTTAGAACCTTGCAAATAAATTTCTTTGGCGAATTCATCCTTGATTAACAAGCGGCAACAATTTTTAATAGACGGAGTGTTACCTAAAAAAAACAAGAATAACAAATTTGTCATACGCTGCACCGAACATTGAAAACTTTTAATACCAAGTGCATAAAATTATCTTCAGACTCTTGAATTTTGTTTCCAAATTTAAAATAGCACCCTTCGTTTGAAGTGGGATTTTGAGTAGAATTATTTTGCAATAGTTTGCAATACTTTGCTCTAATATTCTCAGTATAAATCTATTGCTGGTTTCCATTTTTTCTTTGAGCTCCATAATATCTAAAATAAAATATTTATGTAAAATGAAATAATTAATTTTAGCAGTAACACTGTCCGTTTAAATTAAATCGTAGATTGTGAAAAGGCCGTATACTATTTGTTAATACTTACTTTTCTTTGTCGCAAGTTCTACCATTTAATGTCATCAGTTCGTGTTAATTGAGTATTTAAATAAATCTATGGTCAACATTAACATTTTCCTTCAAAATTTTCAAAATATTATTGGTAGCATCACTGGCTGGGGTTAAATGAAACAGCTTATCTTTTAAATCTAAATTTTTCCGAAAATTCTTATGACAGGTGTTCGATTTTTGTCATGATTGAGGATTGCTGTCTATTCTTACATTTGAAATTGCGGGAAGTTGAATGGGCGGCTGTATTTTCATTGATTGCGGAAACAATGCAACAATTTTCTGCGCAACCGACTGCGCTTTTGTTTTTACCATTCTACCCACGTTTTAATTATTAAATCACTTTTTTTAAATGTTTATATCTTAATAAAAGTTATAAAGTAATTATAAATAATAAAAGTTATAAAGTTTAACAGCTTATCCTCCAACAATAAACTTTAGTATTTTTATCAATTAAAAAAAAAGGGAATTAAGCACAATAATAATTTGATAATAATTTTTTGCAAGTGCACGTGCATAAAAAACTGAACTGGCAAATTGTTTTTATATTGATTTCTTGCGAAAACAATAAAAGCAATTTGTTTTTGTTTTTAATCTGTTTTTTCTTTACCCACTTACAACTACAATTCATGTTGGGAGAATTCCAACCAATTGTAGTGGGGAATGTAGGAAAAGATAATTACACTGTTTTATTGTTGGTATTTTGTTTAATAGTACGTTTCCACTTACATGTTTTGGGCCACAAAACCAGTTTTGCTGTAAAACAAGTGTTTTGCTACTTGTTTTCTTATACATTTTTCATGTTCGAAAAAGCCAAACAAAAACTAGTTTTGCTCCAAAACATATCGAAAATTTTTGAAAATCATGAAAACAACTCTGAGTTATCCATTATTGATGATTGACAAATTCGAAAAAGTGACATATTTACCAAAATAACCAGACTTTTTAAAAAGGTTAATGCAACTTTCCAGCTGATTTTTTATATTGCAGCGTAAAATAATGAAATAATATAATAAAAAAAGTTAGTAAATTATGTGCTTCTATACGTACAATGTCGTACATATGTATATGTATATCTGTGTATTAAAAACAAACAAAGAAATTCTATGCTGAAAAAAAATATTTTTTTCAACACATATTTTGTTTGGCTTTCATACCTGTTTACAACATAAATCTCACCTTAATTTCGAAAATTCGAAAACCAAAACGACTTTAACATAAGGGAAACACTTTGACAAGTTTTGCTCAAAACAAGTTGTTTTGCTCATAGTGGAAACATAGTATAAGCTTTGATACCGTTGCAAACAAGACGTTTTGAGTGTAGGTAATTCTCATTTCCTCTGTAGTCTTGTTTGCTGATAGATTTAGCTTTTCTAAAATTATTTAGGAGGACGTTTCCTGATGATCTGGCCTAAGCAACCAGTGAAATGCGCATAGGAAGAGCTTATCCTCCAGCAATAAATTTTAGTATTTTTATCAATTAAAAAAAGGGGAATTAAGCACAATAAATAAAATCTTTTAATGAAAAAAATTATGTATTCCTAACAACAACTTTTTTGATAATAAAAGTTTAAGGAACATTTTATTTATTTTAGATATTACAAAAAATTTAAATAATTATTTGACAACAGAAATGATTTTATGACGTATTTATGGATGTGTTTTTTTTAATTCTAAAATATTTTGTAAAATATAAAATCTTTTAATGAAAAAAATTATGTATTCCTAACAACAACTTTTTTGATAATAAAAGTTTAAGGAACATTTTATTTATTTTAGATATTACAAAAAATTTAAATAATTATTTGACAACAGAAATGATTTTATGACGTATTTATGGATGTGTTTTTTTTAATTCTAAAATATTTTGTAAAATATAAATTTGAACTTAAGTTTATTTCCAGTTAAATTTTAAGCACTTGAAATTTAATTTTTAAGTGCTTGTTGGGATATTTAAAAAAATTCGATGAATCAATATCAATCATACGCTACATTAAGCAAAATATTATTTAGGTATTTAATATTCTTGCGAATATTCGTCGAAAAGTGCATTTAATATTTTTTATTTAAAAATTAGAATATTATTATTAACAGGCTTAAAATGTTTAACAGCTTTGTGAAATAATTGTTTCTTCAAATTTCATCTCAGTCCTACGTTTTCTCAAATCTTACCCATTTCCACTCTAAACTTTGAGACCCTGTAATAATATCGTGGTGGGTTTTGTCGGGGTGTTTTAAATTAAATACCAAAAATATGTCTTCCTTTCCTTTTTAATTTCCCATCAACTTTCCATCACTCAATTATGTCCTGTACTCATTATAACATTTTCTTACTCCTGTTTTTTCCACTCATAAAAACTATGAAAAGACAAACATATTCCTGCCGTCCAAACTTTAACTGCAATATGGCTGAAATATTTTTCATCTTTAGCCTGGTATTCTTTATGACTTTGTCAGCATTTAAAGTTGTCGCACTATTTCAAATGTTGTTCAGCCAAACAGCTGCCTTCATTTTCAACTGTCAGTCCCCTTTTAATATTTCAAATTAAGTTTGTGCCAGAAAATAGAAATTTAGTTGGGTATAGGTAAAAAGTTACTAGTTTGCGGTTTCTTGGCTTTACACATTATGTTGAATAAAAATCGTCCTTTTTTTTCTAAAAACAACAAAAAAAAAACTTTGTTATTCTCTGGTTGCTTGTCTTCTTAGTCTCTTGGCAACATTTTGGTTACTTTTATTTAAATGTTTGTTCTTGTTTTTGTACAAAAATAAGTTGACGCCTTTATGTATACAATGTTATTAAACTTTGCAGTTGAAAATTCGGAATAGAGGTATGCATAAGCATGTCTACAATTGCACTTTTTTAGGTACCATTCAATGTTTCAAAGCATACTTGCCAATAAGTACAATTCTGCCTTAATTAATATGCCATAAGTTTGAATAGAGCTACAATTCTGAATACCAGTAACCCTATCATTCTTATGCCGACTACACACTACACAACTTTAATGCTCAAGTCTGGCACTATGCAATGCGATTGTGTAGTCTATGGCGGTGTTTCTGCTATTTACGTATTGAACTGTGTAAAATTCGAAATGAGCTTGATATTTGCTCAAATTTTTAAACTTATGCACAGAAAATATTAAAAATTGTATCTAATCACCAAACTCCTACTAAATTCGTAAAATCAAGCAAACAAGCTGTTGATTTTGTAGCTATTACCAAAATGATTATTTTGATTACTAAAAATTGTAAAATTGTGAATATTTTTTTTTTTTTTTTTCAACAAAATATATTTTTAATTTTAATTAAAAAATTGATCAACAAACTTTGCCGTTTCAAACAATGTGTTAATTGATTTAGTTAAATATAGCTCTGGTTTTGAAAATTACTAACAAGAATTCTACAAGAATAAATTATTTTATTTTTTAACGAAAAAGTCAATTAAGATATTTACTGCCAGGCCCACAATCTCGACAAGAATATTTCTTTCGCATTTTTATATTCAAAACAATAATAACAAATTTAAATTTGTTCTTGTTTTCAATATAAATATAAGAAAGAAATGTTCTTGTCGACATAGTGGGCCAGGCTGTTAATTAATATTTTTATTAAAAATTTATTTTAAATTACCTAAAATGTAAATTAAATCAAAATTATATTTTTAATTTTCTTTCAACTAAAAAAATAATTAATTCAATTATCATATTAATTAAATTTAAATATTTTTGTAACAATTCGTTGAATTGATAAAGAACTACAGATAATTTTTTTTGTGTACAGTGATTTTGAGAAGTGTAATTTTTTTCTTTCGTTCAGTCTCTTTTTTTTTAAAAGTTGACAACATTTTGCCGTTAATAACGACTTACATCAACCATTGTTAAAACACACATAACAATACACGCAATTCGTATAGAGCTGCAAAACTATCGATAGTCGGCTCATTTAATAATGAGCTGAAAAACTATCGATAGTATCGAATTTTGAATTACGTTTCTTGAGTTTTGCAATGTCATCCAACTATAGTTTATATGGAAATCAAGACGAATTTTCAGATTTTTTTCACTTTCGTTGTAAAAATATTCACCTTAAATAGCCGAAATCGCCATATTTGGCGAGAAAATGCCGCTTTTGATAACTGCCAGCCAACAGTCTTCGCTAAGCCGGAAGCGCGGGAAACGCCGGGAATTTTTTTTTTTTTTTTTTTATTAGTTTTCCACTAAATAATTTTATTTAAGGCTACAAAATCATTTAGCTTGGGCAGAAGAGATAGATTTTTTATATCTAAAAACTTTACTGCAACAAACGTTAAAGCGTTTCCCACCAAATTTTAATTTTTTGCTCCAAATATATGCTATAACATATTGGTATAACACATTTTCAGCTTTTTTCTGAACATACTGGACCAGGCTATATACATCACTTGTTCAAGAGAAATTTTTATATCACAATAGAAAAAACTACCGTTTGAAAAATTACAACACTTATATGATTGGCAAAAATTTAAAAAAATTTTGCGCAAACATTTAAAGACTACATCATTTAAAGACTAAGCAAAATTAGCTCCGTGTTCCAACTTGCAATGCTTGCGTTGAACGGGGCGGGTCGTTTTTTTCAAAAATGAACACAATAAAAAATTTAAAAAAGGATTGAAAAATAAATTCCATTTGTTGCAGCACCACTAGAAATCATCAAACTGGTAAAATCTAAAAATACATACCAGCAAGTTAGAGAGGATGACAAATTAATACAAAATTACAATTAAGGAATAAAATTTTAAAAACATCTGCAACCAGAGAAAAAACATGTTTATAAATGGTCACCTCGAACAAAACTATTTGAAAAGAAAAATTTTAAACATATTTTGCTTAATTTAATCATACTTTTTTCAGCGACAAACATTTTATGGTTAAATTTGTCCTCCATCAAAAAGCCACAACCATATTATGGTTGCCTCTAAACATGTTTTGGTTAATAATTACTTAAATATGCTTAACGCTTATAATAGCATGACTGGTTTTCAGTTATAGCATGTTGCTCTTGGAAAAGAGGAAAATACTATTGTTAATTTAAAAACAAATTATTGTCATATTTAACCATAACATGTTTAAACACAACCATAATATGGTTGTGGCTTCTTGATGGAGGACCAATTTAATAATAATATGGTTGTCGGTGACAATAATATGGTTAAATTAAACATAATATGTTTAACAATTTTCTTTAAACATAGTTTTGTTGGAGGTGGCCATTTTTAAACATGTTTTTTCTCTGCGTGTGGGCACGTGACAACATCTAATCACCTCTCTATTTACTTTTAAAAATCTGCCTATAGTATCGATATCGAAAGAATAGTATCGATGGTCCACCAAAAGTTTAACTATACTATGCAGCTTCATTGTCGTATGGCATGAAAGAGAAAATTTATAGCAATAACTTGATGAAAGTTCGACGTACAAAATGATATGCGAATTATTACTGTTAGCAACCCTTAATGTTTGAATAAAATGCATAAAGGACTCCCAGGATTCTAAAAATTTTGTTTTTATTTGCTTTTTTATTTAAAATATTTTGTTTAAATTAAGTCAACAGACTTGATGAATTTCAAGTATCAAGATTCAAGAATATTACAAAATTTTTTTATTATTATTTTGTGTTTAAATAAATATTAATAATTTTCTGGTTTTTAATACCCACGGCTATAATTTAAAAAAAAAAACTTTCCATAAATACCAAATAAAATCTCTTTAAAATTTCTTTTAAAAAAAAGTTTATGTAACAGACCTTTTTCAATAATTTTATATAAACAAGCAAATATTTTTTTTTTACTGCCCACCAAATAAATAAAGCAATAAAATCAGCATGTCCTTATTTCCTTCCGTTAGTAGTCCAGCCATCTGCCTGTCTAACAACCTGTCGATTTGCGTATGTTAATTTTTGTGTATTAAAAACATATTTGGAATGAAATTTATACAATTTATCGTGTAATTTTTGTATCTTATTTATTTATGGGTTTAACTGTTCGTTTAACTTCACACACATTATATTTTAATGTTTAAATTTCATAAATTAAAAACAAAAATACGCAAAAAAAAACACCCGCAGCATGGGAAATATTAAATAAAAAAATCATTTATATTTAATATAAAATATTTAGCCGAGGTTGAAAAAGAATGATATCTTGTGAATCCTGATGAATTTTTAAACTATAAAATAATTACTAACGGGTGATTTTTTTTTAACGATTTGGCATTTGAAAAAATTTGCAAAAATGAATGAAATATTTATTTGGGGCGATAAATTAATGCCTGCCCTTTACTTTTTAAAAATTATTCCATGTTAATGTTGCCCGCGGCTATGCCGTATGGGTTCCATCCGTGAGCTCCAATTTTGACATACTGTAAGCAGCTGTAAGGTCGCTCTCAGGGAATTGTGGCTGGCTTTCCCCCCAAGAAAAATAGTCTAGTGGGGACAAATCAACATGATCTTGCTAATAACATCAATGATTTATAAGGACATCTTTTTTTACACTTAAAAAAAATTGCAAAAAATCTCCCTTTATTTATTATATGTGTTCTCCCTGTGAAAATATTTGCCATAGATTTAATTTAATTTTGGCTTATATCACTTAATTGTTGTATAAATTTGTGTGTATTTGTATAAGTAACTAGTTAAAATATTTTCAACAGTTTTAATATGAATTCACACACTCATAGTAGATTTATTTATATTATCAAGTGACAGTTGACAAATGTATGGTGTACCATGTGGTGACAAAAATATTGCAAAACAAATGATCCACAATATAACTGAACAAGAAGCAATCTAGAAAAAAACCACCAACAGATCACAACAAGACAAAAATTAAAACTGAAAAATAACTGAGCTTAATCAGAAATATAACAGAATTAATACCACAAAGCAACCAGAGGTGCACACTTTGAAGTATAAAATTTGCTAAAATCATATTTTTACAATGATCCATTGTAATACCATGGAGTTCCACTAAACAGAACCCCCACCGTAGAACCAACACGAACTTCTAACGAAGTTTAAAATGCGCTCCAGTTCAACGCCAGAGACATCATACAACCCGCCAAAGATGGCGAATCCCATTTCGGCTAGTCGACTTCTAGCTAGTGCAGGATAGTGAAAGAGAAGGAGTACTACGTCCTCCTCCTCGTTTTCCTCATCACTGCTTCGGCAATAATCATTGTGACCGGCTATCCGGTGCTATTCATGCTTACATAAAAGACAGTGTCGCGTGACAACAGATACTAAAAGTGATACTTCCCCCTTGGTCATCGGTAGTAAAAACATGGTCCGCCCATCTTCTATGCGGGACCAGAATTGCCTGGCAACTCTGTATCCAGTGTTTTCGGCACAGAGTTCGAAGTAGCAGGAGAGCAGAGGCACTCCACCGCCTTCCAGTGGAACCCGCAAGGTAGTGCCAAGTCTAGCGTGCTCATCCGCCCTAATGTTCTCCAGTATATCCATGAGACCATAGGTCCCAGGTCCTGATATAAAATTGCTCAGCCATCTCGATTACAGCTAAGCCACAGTCAAGTGCAGCTCTCGTTCTCTGAAAGAGGGCATCCAAGACCATAATGGCAGCTCGGCTATAAGAGTAAATATCCACAGCAGTCGTCGAAACAGCAGATAGTCAGAGCCAGTGTTCAGCTTCCTTGAGCGCCAGTATCTCCGTTTGGATAACACTGCAGTACTCCAGAAGTCTTCGCGATAAATTGAGGTTAAGCTCCTTTGAGTGTACTGCGAAGACCACGTCTTCTCGTGACTTAGAGCCAGCGGTGTAAAAATTCACGCTGGAACACCGTCTGTATTAGCGTTCTGTAACGATGATCGTGAACCAAAACTGGGGAGGTGTGATTAACACTCCAGTTCGAGACTGCTGTGTTCTAAGCCCTGCAGTTTCAGCAGCTAATACTATTTTTTATCTACTCAGAAGAAATCAGTTTTACTAATTAATTCATTTATTAATGATATGCTAATAATCCCAATCTTTATTTATGATTAAAACACTGAAATTTATTGTTGTGGGAAAAATGGTTTCTATGCGCATTTCGCTGGTTGCTTAGGCCAGCTCGTCAGGAAAAGCTAAAAATATTATAAAAGTAAGACCATAAAGTGAATAAGAATTTTAAAACACTCCGGTCTTACATAATCAGTTTTAATTAAAAACTTAATCAAGTGAATTAAGCATTTTCTTATATAAACAAAATTACTGCAGACCATTTTGTTGATATCAAAAAATATTTTACTGTTGATTTGTTTACTGGTGCAAATTTAATTAAGTTTTTAATAAATATCACAATTTTTTTAATTGAAATAAATTTTTATTTTTATCTGTGTACTTATTTATTTTATATTACAAAAATATTTCCAAATTATATTCTAAACTTAATTAAATTAACAACTATCAAAGCGTAGACCTCCAACTTGTTGTAGTGAAACAGCTCAGGGGCCAAATTACGGTATTCGATATCGATCCATTTAAATTGTATTGTAATTTCTATCGATAGTGGGTACCGTAATTATGCCCCAGAGTATCTGGCGATAATCGAACCCGCAACACAGATGGACTAGCCCACTGCCAACTAGCCAAGAGGGGCAGCGGTTTAATAACACTGTGCCAGAAATTGACACTTTTTTATGAGACAAGCCGGGCCCCTGGCGTTAGGTTAGCTCCGGTTTTCGAGATATACCGTTATTTCGAAAACTGAGGAGGTTGCACAACATATGTTCGCGTAAGTCAAAAAGGCATTTATGATAGATAGATAGATAGATAAAGAAATGGTTTATTTCTCGTGAAGGCTCTGTTGGTTTTGTGCAAAAAGTGAACTTAAACGGAACCAAACCTGAACTTTAAAGAAACTAGAACTAAACTAGAACACAACTAAAACTTAACTAGAACTTAAGTAAAACTAAAACAGAACTGAACTTGAACTATACTTAGCAAGACCAGAAGTGAACAAAATCTGAACTAGATCTGCACTAGAAATATTCATGAACTTATCTAAACAACACAAAAATTGAACTAGAATTTAGTTTCACATCAAACATTACCCTACACTTTTAAAATTCTACCAATTAGTGACTTAAAAAAGCCTTAAATATTTTTATTCTATACAGAATAAATTAAGGGCTTTAGTGCTACAAAAAAATTCGTTTTATATGCGTGTCGTATTAATAAATTCTTAACAAATAATATAAATATTGCTATTTATATTCATTTTGTATACAAAAGAATTTCATTTAGCTCAAGGACATTATTCACACGAAGTAACAGTATGAAAAATATAAATTTACATCTATAGAAAATATAAATAGTTTATAATACGCATAAATTAAAATAAAAGCAAACATGAATTTCAATGATAATTCACATAAAAAAGGAAAAAACATACAGTTTTTGTTCGCCTAGAGAAAGAAAATCAACGGGCACAGGAACGGAAAAACTAAAATAAAAGAGTATTGTTGAAAAAAAAAACCTCGAGCTAGATAAAAAATTTCAGTGAATTTATAAACTTCTAGAAAATTACAGTAGACAGTTGAAGACTTTATTTACTTCTGCAGTCCTGAATTTTCTTTTTGTTAGTTTTATTATTTCTCTAAATTGATTGTTGTCAAACTTTAAAATCATGTACACAATTCTTTAGAATAGCAAAACTTTTAACTAACAACATGAATTCGAAAGACCTTAAACATTAATATTCTCAACATACCATAATGCGCCATGATATCAAAGAGAACAAAAAACACACACACACTCACAAAAGAATAACAGATTTTCTCTTAATTCCAATCTTTTTATTTAAAAAAAATTTAAATGGGAAAAGTAAAACTACATAAAACTACTACAAATGCTTTCACAATTTTCTCTCCCTCGGAACAAGCCCACACACACACACACACACACTCACATTTCGAAATATTGTTTTTATTTTAAATGGAATTTTAAACAAAAATGTAATGGAAAATTCTAAAGCAATATGATTTAGTTTTGTACAAGCATACGAGAAAGAAAGAAAAAAATAAAATAATATTTGCACAAATATTCCCTGTTTATTTCTATAAAATTAAATTGAAATTCAAGTATGCGTAACGAAGAGAAATGAGAATGCAAAAAAAGAAATATTAAAGCAATGAAAAAATAAATTCCTTAACAAAACTGTTCATCTATGTCAGAATTTTTTTGGTTAAGACTAATGTCGCTGCCACTGAGTCATTTCATCATTTTAATAAACACGATTATGATGGCATTTGTATAGTTACTTAAGTATAAAAACGAAACACATGCATATATGAGCTGTTATTTTTGAAAGTGGTATAAGTCCACTTTTTAAACAAAATGAGTAAACGTTAACTTGAGTTAGGTTTCGATAACTTATATCCATATTTATTATCATCTATTCAATGGGGTGCGTTTTGGCCATAAAATAAACAGATTTATTTAAACAGTAAAATGGTATCGTAAAAATATTTTTTTTTTAAGTTGAATAAGTCTACTACAAATGGTTAAATTTAAAACAACTTTCTTATTGCAATTATTATTTGATTGTTATGAATTTGGTGTACAAGGCGCTTTAGCATTCCTACTTGTATAATAATTGTTTTCGTTGATTTTTGAACTGAAATTTCAAATGACTACAATATTTCCTTAGCATTCAAATTGTCAAAAGAACGTAAACATCGCATAGGCTACTATTCTTGTCAATTGTTGATAAAAGTTTCGAATTTGTATTGAAAATAAAACAGCTTATGTGGGATATAGAAATGGTCGGAATAAAACTATTTCTCAAACAATAGTGTATATTATTATAAGCTATTTTATGAGTTAAAGTTTTCATAAATTGTATTTTTTTCTACAGGCTAAAATGGAAAATAATGCGTATACACTTTTATTCTTTCAACAACTTTGGAGTGGCAATTTCAAGTAAAATAGCGCATATGAGCTTACACATTTATTGAAGGAAAATTTTGAACAATAAATTATACACTATTTTTTCCAACGACATTTTGACCCACTTTTTGGAAGTAGAATTTGACGAAATTTTGACCAGACATAAAATCAATGATGGAGATTCTAAATAAAAATAATAGCACATATACTATTGTTATATTGAGGGGACGATAACATAAGTTCCCTAATCTTAATTTACATTTTTCATTTATATTTATTTCGTTGATGAATTATGTTGTTGTAACCTCTCTATATATATATTTTTTGCAAATACTCGTACATGATTATCATATAATAAATGACCCTGATCGGTAGTGTCTGCTATATAAAATCACAGTCCATTAAAAGATCGCACTTAATTTAAAAAAAAATGCAATAAACACATTTTTTTCAATGTAACCATATTAATAATGTTATAATAACATTAAAATTATTTACAAGCGCGAAAATTTATGAAATCAACGGTAACAATTAAAAACAACAACTCTTCCAAAAAGAAAACAAAATATTTAAAATTGTCTTTCTCGTTTTTATTTCTTATGGTGTTTTCTTTTCTACAAAACAAATACCACCTTGTTAAAAGGTACAGGTATAAAATGTCTTGCCGACCTTGTAATAATGAAATTTTTTATTTGACGAGAACAAAACACAAAATTGGACCTCCCTGTTTTTAACAGCTGACAAAAAGTTTGTTCTTCAAAATATACAAAATATCTACATAAATTAAAAAGTTTGTTCTTCATAATATAAAAAAATATATATATAAACCAAAATTTGTTAATAGATAGATTGATATTAAAAAAATAAATAAATAAATGAGCAAAATGAATGACGAAATTTCTATTTTTTTAGTTTGTTTTTTATAAAATATTTAAACAAGAAAATACCTTTGCCAGATTGCTGATTTATTAACACCAAGTTTTTCAGATATCTTGATTTGCCGTTTTTTTTTTTCAAAAATAATTTTATAACATTTTATAAATTTTATATCACTGACAACCCATCATTAACAATGTAATGCTTTCTTACGTTTTTACTATTAAATAATAGAAAAAATAACTATTAAAATCTAAAATTTTTACTGTCCCGATTAGAGGTGATTTTTTCCCAAATTCGTCTGGTAACCCTATATATAAACAGAAGCCATCTTTTTACAGGGCATTATCAACACTGTCGATTTATACGGGTCGTAAAGTGCAATCAATGCCTTATGCAATTTGTAAGGGTGCATTTTTTAGAATAAAACCCTTTTAGAGAGCGAAGCATTTTTAAGAAACGAACACCAAATTGCATTTTTTTAAATAAAATGTCACATGTTTTGTAGAAAGGAAAACACCATTATTCTCTACTGTTCTCCAATTTAATGCATAGCAGAGAGTTGTTCTTTTTACTATGTAAACACAAAAACAAAGGATACTGCTTCTGTTATGTGTTTACATTGTTTTTGCTCACACGTATGTGAATTGTTTCAATGTATTAGTACCACTTTCTAACGCGTATAACTCGGAAAAAACTGATTTTAACAAAATTTACACGAACATAATCTCCCAAAAAATATCTTTCGAATGATATATCATTTGTTAAAATACAATATATGGTTAAGGCGTAAAAGGAAATCCACTTGTCTATTAATATATATGATGATGCTTTAATGTTATTTAATTCTACCTTCATTTCTAGTTTAGTTTACTAGATTGTCAAAAAGCAACGCAACTGACATTTAAATTGGTATTGGGTATGGCAACATTGTTTAGTTGCCAAAAAGTTAGTAATTATGATACTGTGACAGTTTGGCTAATAACAAAAATATGATTAAAAGTCAATAAAAAATTTGGCTGTGGGAAAAATCGCCCAAAGAAATATGGCCCAAAAAAAGAAATGAAAAATCGCCCAAATGAAGAATCGCCCAACAGAACATGAAAAATGACCCAAAAAGTTATATATGAAATTTTGCCTAAAAGAAACGAAAAAGGGCCCAAAAAAAAAAATAAAAAATGATCCAAAAAGCAAAAACGAATTTTTTCCCGGTGGCATGTTATAACGTCCAGTGTCATAGTGTCCATGGACGTTATGACACTCCAAAAAGTGTCATAGTGTCCATGGACACTGCGCTAACTAAAGCTTCTCTGCACAGCCGGCCTTCGGCCGGGCGCAAGGATTTTCTCCTCTATGGTATAACAAACACCGGCTTCGCTAACTAAAGTCGGCTTTTATTTGGAAACAAGGCAGATTTTAGAAGCTTTACTTAGCGAAGCCGGTGTTTGTTATACCATAGAGGAGAAAATCCTTGCGCCCGGCCAAAGGCCGGCTGTGCAGAGAAGCTTTAGTTAGCGAAGCCGGTATTTGTTATACCATAGAGGAGAAAATCAAAAAATGGGCCATTTTTCATACAACATTTTTGGGTGATTTTTCATTATGAAATTTAAAAAACGAAAAATCACCCAACAATAACGAAAAATAGCCCAAAAATTTTAGGTCACTTTTCATATGAATTTAGGCCCAATTTTACATGGAATTTTTTTGGGCGATTTTTCATTTCTTTTTTTGGGCCATTTTTCTTTGGGCGATTTTTCCCACAGCCAAAAAATTTAATTAAATAAAATTAAAAAATATGATTAGTTCTGTGGACCTATCTTTCGCAGACCATGAGGAGGCGCTACACGTGGTATCTATTAATCGCTATTTAAGAGATATGTATATCAAAGCCTCTACCGTTTGTTGTTGCCGCTTGTTCGTATTTTGGAGCTCAGTCTCTTGTTCCAACACTACAGCTAAGTTTGCCCCCAAAGACTCGTCCGTAAGAATGCACTGCCAGCTCCATCCGTAAAAGCTTGGTTGCAGCCTGTTCAATCTGGGCCAAACTTTTTTCTCTGACGGTCCTCCTCCGGTTTTTAGCATGCGTCAGTTTTTGCAAGTTACGGCATTAAATGAAAATTTCGATTGATAATTTGCCCCTTGGCTTTTGTTTCTCCAAAAGACCTAACAGCATTAGCAATTTGACTATAATTATCCATGGATAGTCATGGATTAAAAGTTCGAACTGTTTTCGGGTTTTGATTTTTATTATTTTAAGTTTTTAAAATAATAAAAATTAAAACCCGAAAACAGTTCGAACTTTTAATCCATGACATGGATAATTATAGTCAAATTGCTAATGGTGTTAGGTCTTTTGGAGAAACAATTAAAGAATTAAATACATAAACTTAAAAACCACAAACATTTTATAAAAAATATACTTTCTTATAAGCATGGCCCGGATTTTTATAAAGTTAAAATCGCGTTTTATGCGCATAAAACATGCGATAAAAATACAGAAATATGCTCCAAAAAATTGAAAAAATATGCAGTTAACATTTTTTTAACACATTTATTAAGGATAAAAAAAAAACATTAATATAACAAGAAGACAAACAAAAATTCGTTTTCATAAACGAAAATAAGGGACAATAAACACAAAAGTAAAATTTTAAATAAAATGAAGCACAAAAATATAAAGAAAGCCCCAAAAAACAAAATAATCATGTAAATTAAGTCACTTCTTAGAAAGATGTTTAAACTCACATAGAAAATGAATTAAGAATAATAAGAATAAAAATTGGTTTATATAAATACATACATAAATTTTTTTTAATATTTTTAAATGTAAAGCTTTTAAACATTGAAAATGATCGTTCAACACGACGGAAGTGATCGGTACATGATAAAAAGCTGTGGTATATTAATTTATTTTGTGGTATATTTATTTTCCACTACGCTGTTTTCGTAAAAATTAAAATTAAATATGCCATTAGTTTGTTTTATTGTTTTGAATCCTTAATTTTTCTTAAAGCTTTATCAAGCTTGATGCGAATTTGTTTACTAAAGTTACCCTCCCTCCACTGCAAACATTTAATTTATGGCATTATCAATTAATTTAATTTGTTTTCTCAATGGATTAGATTTCTCTAATTTTACAATAATCTCATAGATAAATCCATAATATGCAGATACAAACATTATCTGATCTTTTATATTTGATAAATTTAACTTTTTAATGAAACTGCATCACCATCGTTGAGTCCTTTCACAACATCCTTGAATTGGTCAAAATTTTCAGCATAATACATAACTGCTTTCAACCACGTTCTTATAGGCTGTTATTATAGGCTGTGGAGGAAGAATTAAATCTGGATTTTTCTTTTAATATGCGGCGAATCGCAAGGTGCTTTACACAATATTTTTTCCCCTAAGAAATCAATATCATCGCAGTTGCCTATTATGTCTTCTGCGACGCGGTGCATCGCAAAATAAAACAAATAAAACAAGTTTGATTTTTCAAAATATGCAACAAAAATATGCAAAAAAAGCAAATCGATGCCATATCAATTCAAATTTCATGATTCGCAAAGATATTTACCCCTACTATGAAAGTCGACGTCGACATGAGTCGACGGCATCGGGACAGTAATTATATTTTCTTAGTCGTTATTGACAATAATCGATTACTATTGACAATCACTTGATATTATCTAGGGCGCTGTTAAGTCGACGCACAGTGTGACTTTTGTTACTTTTAGGATGCCAAAAGAAAAAAAAATTTTCTCCGATTTAAATAATTTTTTGCTATGTAATAGTAAAATGTACAACTATTACGAATATGTACTCAAAACAAATCAAAAAAACAACAATGAACATGATAACAGTTATCAAACTTGTGTCACTGTGACAAGTGTAGTAAATCTATTTATAGTTTTCATTTTTTGTTGAACTTTGCGGTGGCATTACTTTAATTAAGTTGGAACCTTTTCTATAAAGACTGGTAAGATTCTGAAGCTTTAACGTTAGTATTTTAATTTTTAATCAATGAAAATATGCAATCACTAAAAATTTAGTGATTTCCAAAAATGTTTGTTTTTCGATAGAGAAAAACTAGCATGATTCCGTAGAATTCTGTTAAGTGATTATATGGAGATTGAAGGTTTATATATCTAGTTTCAGATTCAACAATAAGTTTTTGCTCCTTTCTGCGATATTTTGAAAAACATCTAGAATTGAAAGTAATTTGGATTTGTTGCATAGATTACTGATATCGTCAGACCCCTTTATATGCAGCTTGCGGAAAGCGACTAAGACACCAGAGAAGTTATTGGCTTATTATCCGTACCGGAATATAGAAATGATATTGGCTCGGAGTAATTATTTTTATTTCCAGATTGATTTTTTTTAATATGAAATTTAAATTTGTTTTCAAAAATATATATTAATCATCTTAAAACAAATACTAATTGAAGGCATTTGTGTGTATCTAAAAATTTAGTGAAATTAAAATTATTTTTATTTCTTTCCGCCATAATAAGTACAATTAAATTTTAAATTATGGTATTTTGCAAATACACCTTATATGGGGGGTGGCCAAAAAAGTGGGCGGACCACGCCCATTTTTTGTATCCAATGCTATATCGATCTCATCATTATTATTGCTAAATTTCATTGCCATATCTACTTTTATTTGACTGTTACGACTTTTGGCATCCTAAAAGTAACAAAAGTCACACTGTGCGACGTCGCACAGTGGCGCCCGTAGAGCAAGCGAGGTTGCAAAAATCAAAATTTTCATGAATGCCGACGAAGTTTTGAATAAACCCATGTTATAGGAAACTTTTCAACGATTTCAAATATGCCACTCTTAATAATATCACATTTTTAGTTTAGAAGATATAACCGTTCAAAGTTGACCGACTTTCGGTTTTCAAAAAAACACACAATTTTTAGTCAATTTGTTGCGATTTCAGGTGTAATATCACGAAAAATAGGTAACGAATCGCCTTATTTTTTGTTTGTATTGATTGATGTATTTATTAAATGTATAATGATAAAAAAAAATTAACTGTTTGCTTTGTGTTTCTCCTGGTAAATCACTATTTAAAAACTATCCGTTTTTTCACTATTTTTCAACTTTGACGGAAAATAAAAAAAAACTATATTTTTCTATATTTGCCATATTTGCAAAACCTGTTCTTTGATTATTTCTTTACATAATTCAAAAGGTTTTATCTGCCCGTACGTGCCCGTTTGGCTTCTAGAGGTAAAAAAGTTTAAAAAGACATGGTTGCAGAAATTGTATGGCGTCCATCCCTTATATGTTTTGACTGACAGTAGTTTGATCTAATAGTTATTATATTAGCAGGTACGTACCTCACATAAACAATACTTTGGCGTACAAATGGTCAGGAACAATATTGACTTATGGTCCCTACAGGTAGGCACAAATCTTATTTGGACACGTGCATAATATCAAAATTGCATTATTCAGCATAAATCCATATGTATGCAGGGAACAGGTAAATTTTTAGGCATGGTAGCATAAGCCTATATATTGCAAAATAAGCATAATGCCTGGATTAGTCTACGCCTGAAAGTTGGCGCAACAATTACTGAAACCATTTAACAATTTAAGTACTGAAAACATGGCGTTGTACAATTTAAAATTATTTGAACTGTTTAGAAAGTCAACCACACCAAAGTTTTTCACGGAAGTGAAAATTCTTCCTGAGAAGTTGACATTGATCAGCAAATGAGGCTGCGATGGATCATCCGGACAAAGCGTTTATAAGCAAAGGATATCTCCCGATGACGCTACAATATCGGACGGAAATATGTTTATGGCATCTGTTGTTCCTTTGCGGCTAAAATCGGATGATTCCCTACACTGGAAAAATCCACGTCCGTCATCAGTGCATTATTGCCGACCAATAATGTTTCAGTTTGCAAGGGAATCGGCAGAACTCATAAGGACTACGGTGAAGGACATTAAAGAACAAATAAGCAAGATTAAGCCTTCAAAGCTGCAAATTGGAGAAGGAAAATATATTGAATGCAATTACGAGTTCCACCTGACCATGGTTGACGGAAAAGTCGTAAACGAACTGACAGGAACAACCTCAACAATGTCATGCCCGATTTGCAAAAAGAGTCAGAAGAACTTTTTTCAATTCAATTCAATTTATTTCATATATAATATGTTACATCTCAATTTTATATAATTAGTTGTAAAGAGTTTAAGATTAGTATCTTTTTCTGCTTAATTATAACATATTTCAATTAGTTATCATATACATATATATAGACAGAATTATATTGGAGGTAAAAATTTAGCAAAAACCTATTTAAACCCCTTTTTTCGTTTTATATTTATATTTTTTTTATCGATTTTATATTATTATTTGTCAGAAGAACTTTGGTAATTTAAACGATTCTACAAATGAGGAGAATTACGAATATGGAATGTCACCATTGCACGCAAGGATAAGGTGTATGGAATTCTTGCTAAAACTGGCATATACCCTACCACAAGAGGAAGAAAACTTCGATGAAAATACATCAATAAAGGATAAGGAAAAGATCAGAAAGAAGCAAATACAGGATGCTTTTTTTAAACAAGTTGGACTAAAAGTAGACTGTCCCAAGCACGGATACGGTAACTCAAACGATGGAAACACTTCTAGGAGATTTTTTGAAAATGATGAGGCAGTAACTAGAATCATTGGAATTGACAATCAAATCGTGAAAAGATTGGGAACGATCTTGGATGTTTTAAACTGCAAAGAAAATGTCAATTCTACAAAATATGGAGAATATGCGTCGAAAACTGCATCTCTTTTAGCAGAAATGTATCCACAGAAGAAGTTGACCCCGACCGTCCATAAAATATTGGCGCATGGTAAAGATATAATTGAGTACCAGTCTTTGCCAATTGGAGAGCTTTCTGAAGAAGCACAGGAGTCTCTTAACAAATTTTATAAAAAATATAGATTGCAGAACACATTCAAAGCATCAAGGGTGAGGCAAAATGAGGACCTCTTCAACATGTTGGCAGCATCTTCCGATCCACTTATTTCTTCCCTGCGGCATGTGAAGTCACGAATAGAGTTACAAAATAATTATGGTTTAGAAATGGTTAGTCTTTTAGATATACCTTCTCTTACGAATTGTGATGAATATTTTACAGAAAATTGAAAAAATAAATTTAAAAAAAAAAATAATTTTTTTTTTAATTTGTTGGGTAATAATTTAAAACATAAAACCCTTAAGAAAAAAAATAAAAACAATCTAAAAATGTAAAAAAAATTTTTTTTAGTTACCATAAAATTGATTTTTCTACTAATTTTAACTTTGATAACCCATAAGTAGGCCCCTACAAAGCGTAGCACCCTTTCCAAACGCTCATTTCATAGGCTGAACAGTTATCTATCATATGCTGTTTAAACTGTTCAATTATCTTATTCGGTTCAAAAGATATGATTTTTGCAACGAAAAAACTCAAATGGCGCCACTGTGCGTCGAGTAAAATTGTCTCTGTTTTAGTCGACAGGAAATTTTGCGACGACTCAAATGAAAGTTAAAAAAATATTAAGTAGAATGTAAACAAATTTATTAAATCCGTTATAATAAAAAAAAATGCAAATTTAAAAAACGTTATGGGCACAAATTTTAATAGTAAATTAAACGCGAAAATTCGGAAAAGTTTGCTAAAATAATACGATTGCCTCAAAGGTCAACAAAACTTCGTAAAATTACAAAAATTTTAAAAAATTTGCTAAAATAGCTAAAATTCACGAAAATTTTTAATATTGCAAACAAGCCATAAAATTAATTAAAAGTCCCTAAAACTATATGGAATGTCAAAAACTCGGTTTAAATTGCAAAATTAGCGGGAACTCGCAAAAATTTGCTAACAGCGGCATGATAGCAAAGTCTTATATTTATTAATAATCGTTAAAGCTATAAATAATCAGAAATATTAAAGTAAAAAAATAGCTCTTATCACGAACCTGGAAACAATTCGCGAAAAATTCATAAGCGGAAACAAACTCTAAAACTAATTGCCGAAGGGATGTAGTCGTCGACTTGATGTGACAACAAATAAAAATTAATGTCTACGTCGACAACGACTTACATAATATGGGTGATAAAGTTTATGTTCATCTCAAACTGACGACAACAAATAAGCATTTGCATAAAAATCCGGGCCGTGCTTATAAGTTTTGCCGCCTTCTTAACTTTAAAAAATATTAGCAGCAACTAAAAATTTGTGGCTGCCAATATGTTTCCAATATGGCAACAGAAATAACAAGCTGTTACTTGACAGTTGCAATACGTCATATACGTAATTTCGCAACTGGCAACACAACTTCAGTTCTTCAAGCTTCTAAAGTATGCAACACTATTGTGAACAAATGCAACTTTCGGGAATTTTTCTTAATTGCATATGGTATCTATTTTAATAAATTAAATGAAACATTTTTAAAAAATTCCAATAATCATGCTAGAGATTTTATTAAAAGACGTTATTCTTGTTATCACTTAAAGCGATTATAATCTTTTTGATTTCACATTTGTATAACAAAGCAACCAACTGTTGAAAACTGATAAAAGTAATTGCTGTAAAATATTTGCACAACAGTTGCCCAAAAAAGGCTACTGCAAGTACTCTTGTGGTGAACAAGAGTCAAAAAACGAAATATAGGAAAAAACAATACCTTTTCAAATTAAGATAGGATACAATAAGGATTTTTACACAAATAACCCTTAAGATCTCGTACGAGTATGCAATTTCGATAGGTTTTAAGTTACCTTAAGGAATATTTTGTTTAACTATCATAACAAAACAAAAAAAGAAATTTGTTTTACCATTTTTGCTAAGTTGTTGTTCTTCCAACTACTGCTCCTGTAGAGAGTAAAAGACTTTCAAGAAACACATTTTCATCTTTTTTTTCATTTCAGTTTTATGCAGTTTTAAGTGATGCTTTCCTCTCTTACTCAATACTTTACTGTACCCTGTACTTAACTACTGCCACTTTATGGTTTTTTTTATATTTTCTCTGCCATAAAAGAATAAAGTTGCCATAAATATGTATGTGCGTTTATGTGTTCGGTGGAGCATGTAGTGTTGTTCTCTACTTTTTTTCAATAAAAACAAATATTATCAAACAAACCCATCAGGCAAACTGCTATAGACAACCTCCACAACTACAAACAATAAGGACTTTATTGAGGAATACAGAAGAGTAAACGAAAGTTCTTTAATAATTTATTTACAAAACAATCAACAACTCCTGGGGTCTGATGAGGTCTTTGCAGTTGTAAAATTCAACTTGTAAAGAAAGATCTTCTCAGGTGGGCAACCTCAAAAAGTGATCGAAATTGAAAAAATACTTTATTGGTTGAAGTTTTATAAAACTATTAAAAACTTTTCTTAATTCACTTTTTACAAAGAAATAAGAAATGTGCAATCATTTCTATTAAAGATAAACGCAGAGCGTTGAAAAAATATTTTTTAAATTTTATTCTCAGATTTTTGTTCTATTCTAAAAAAATATGCAAAAATGTAATAAGTTGTCGTTTTCCGTTGTAAAGATTATGAAAAATTATATGACAAATTTGTGCCATATCTTATCCCCAGTTATAACTGAGAGTGCGATAATACACTTAGTATTTGTATTTGTATATTTATTGTTTAGTTAATATGAATATTTTACAATAATTATAATATAGTGTAGTAAAGAGTTTAGCCCATTCAAATGGCTTTTCATCTTAAGTTTAATTATATGTAGGTAGATGTTAAAGATCAATGTTTTAATTGACATATTTTTAAATAGAGGAAAAAGTTGTAAAAAAAACCTCAGATAGAAAAAAAAATTTTTTTTATAAAAGTTTATGCTAAAAGGAAAAACGTTAAAATCTTAAAAAAAAATTGTAACTAAGGATACAAATGACTTATATGCCCATAAGAAGACTGGGCACATTTTTCAAAAAATCTATTGGTATAAGTATATATGTTAACTAGTGGGATATTAGATAGTGAGTGGAGGCGAATGGTAAATTTAAGATCAGTTTTAGTAATTTATTTTGACAAATTTGAAGTCGTTTAATATGACAGTCGGAGGTATCGTACCAGGCGGGTGCTGCGTAGAATAAAATTGCATGGAATATTACTTTCAAAATTAAAATTTTATTTTCCGTACACAGGCTTGATTTTCGATTGATAAAAGGATATAATATTTTAGTCGTGATATTAACTCTGTTAATAATATATCCAATATGTTCAATCAATAGCATTTTTTTATCTAAAATTACTCCTTAGTACTTCACGCTAGTCTTCCATGTATTGAGGTAAATATCTTTGATTTATTTTCCTTGTAAAGAATATAGCTTGGGTTTTATTTGAGTTTAATAGTATTTTCCATTTTTTAAAGTAATTGTTGACTATATCAGCAGATCTTTGAAGGTTACTTTGAATGTCATTTGCTTGTATATTTGAACTTGAAATTACCGTGTCGTCGGCAAAAATAGAAGATTCACAACATGGGAGAATGGGAAAGTCTGAGGTAAAAATATTATAGAGGATCGGGGAGAGACAAGAGCCTTGTGGGCAACCTGCGGCGATATTATATTCCTCGGAAGTAAGTTTTCCAATATGTACTCTAAATTTTCGAACATACACTTTTTTGCATCTGCGTTAAGCACTTTTTTTTGCAAGGAAGAATTTTTCTTATTTACTTTTTTCTTGTGTTTACGTACAATTGGTGTTAGATTGTTATTTTTGGTTATCTTGTAATGGATATAAACATTTTTTGTTTAAAAGAGAGAGATACAATTTTTAACAGCAGATGACCTTAACTATTGAAAATCAGTGTTGGAATTGAAAATTTAATGTTGAAAATCGTTACAACCGTAGTGAATATCGCTTATTAGTATAAACTTTGAATGCAATATTTGACACGCTAAATACACATTAGTGTTATGCATTAAACATAGATAATATTTTGTTCCTATGTTGTTTTGAAAAACGTGTCATTTTGTAAGGGTGCGTGTAACCTGATAAATATAAAGGGTGGTTAAATTTTAAGAGCCGATGTTGATTTTAAATAAAACACAAATTTTTTAGGAAATTATTGTCATTTCTTTTTATTATGATTATATCGTCCCCTCAATAAAACAATAGCGTATAATTTTTTTGGGGATTTGAGAAAATCGTGTTTAAAGTTTTTGTCAAATCGGATGTCTAATAAAACCTCAATATCGCGGTAAATAAAAATTCTTCATATTGGATTCTTCGACGAATACATAATACCGTTTCTTGTCTTTAAATTGACCAATTTTTTTATTCTACGCATCCTTTAAGACCATAATTATATAATTCAAAGCGCAAGTCCTCCATATAGGCTATTTTATTTTTTAAGGAATTCATATGATGTTACTGATAGACTATTTTATTTTGTATGGTATACGCTGTTTTATTCAATAATTTTACGGTATTTTTATTAAAATTTTAATCTCAAAAACATCAATTTGTAACGTTATAAAACAGTGATTAATTCATAGTTTTGTTAATTCAGTGGCACATATTCATTACTTTCCAATTTGGGTTATTATAAACGAAAAATTTTGACAAATTAAGGTATACATTGCGTAAATCAAAAATAACTAGAAATTCATTCGTCTTCTTTCTCTTCCTCTGCTACATCTGGCTCATCTAAACAATTTCGCTTCTTTCCACCTTGTAAGTTAAAAAAAAAAAAATGACTGCGAGCCACGAGGAATTACATTCTTCTTGAACAAATTTTGGAGATCACTCAGCTTTCGATTACAAATTGGCAGCTCTTTATTATATTTTCCAGTCAACGAAACGTTGATCATCTCTCTTGTTTTTCGCGTTCCTCCAATAACAATTACTTTCAAGTCTCCATCCCATTTCTACTTGTATAATAATTGTTTTCGTTGATTTTCGAACTGAATTTGCAAACTGAAATTTCAAATGACTACAATATTTCCTTAGCATTCAAATTGTCAAAAGAACGTAAACATCGCATAGGCTACTATTCTTGTCAATTGTTGATAAAATTTTCGAATTTGTATTGAAAATAAAACAGCTTATGTGGGATATAGAAATGGTCGGAATAAAACTATTTCTCAAACAATAGTGTATATTATTATAAGCTATTTTATGAGTTAAAGTTTTCATAAATTGTATTTTTTTCTACAGGCTAAAATGGAAAATAATGCGTATACACTTTAATTCTTTCAACAACTTTGGAGTGGCAATTTCAAGTAAAATAGCGCATATGAGCTTACACATTTATTGAAGGAAAATTTTGAACAAGAAATTATACACTATTTTTTCCAACGACATTTTTGACCCACTTTTTGGAAGTAGAATTTGACGAAATTTTGACCAGACATAAAATCAATGTTGGAGATTCTAAATATGCAATAAAAAAATAATAGCGTATGAGCACATACGCTATTTTTATATTGAGGGGACGATATATGTAGGTATGGTTCAACTATGTATGGAACAAAACATTGGCCAAACATATCGTCCACATCCATATCTTTCGATTTGGGCCATAAAAAGTTCGTTATCATCTCGCGATAGCAAACACCATTCACAGTAACTGCCTGACCGGCCTCATTTTGGAAAAAATACGGCCCGATGATGCCGCCAGCCCATAAACCGCACCAAACAGTCACTCTTAGTGGGTGCATTAGTTTTTCGACAATCACTCTTGGATTATCATTCGCCGAAATGCTGCAATTCTGCTTTTCGACGAATCCCCTGAGGTGAAAATGTACCTCATCACTGAAGATGATTTTCACGATATGCATTTTGATTTGAACGCCCATTTTCATAATAAGCCTGAATGACTTTAACGCGTTGCTCGATTGTGTATCTTTCAATAGTTAAAATTGAGTTACTCTGAAATTGAGAAATGTCAAATAAAATGCAGAAAAAAACTTGACGTTAGGTGTGTTTCACATTCAACAACTACACTCACAAAAAACTTCTGTTAAAGTCATCTAGTTCTACAACTGAAATAGAACTGCGATTAAACTACAGTTTTTGAACTACAATCGCTCTAATCAACAATTCTTTATCAGAAACTGAAGCATTGATTGTTCCTTAAGCTCTAGTTCTGCTTAAGTCAACAGTTCAAGTTCGTTATGACTTTTGTTCTATTTGAGATCTATATTTTTACAAAATATTAATTTTACTTAATATTAACATTTAACTTCAAGTGTAAAAGTTTTTTTTTCATATAAAAAGGGTTTTGTTATACGCTCCTATAATCTTATCTACATTTGCACAGGTTGACAACGCATGTTTCATAATAGTGTTCAGGTATGCATATGAACGCAAATATTTATATGTAAAAGCGTGTGTACCAATCTGCATATGTCGTCCTTATTTTACATAAATTCATTCCAATGTGTATGTTTATATAAACATAACCTAAAAGTTGCAATAATATACAAGTGCTTTTGTATATGAACTTTTTTTTTTGTAAAAAATTAAAATACAAAAGAATAAAAATAAAACTTTTATAAACTTTCTACACAAGTAGTAGTACCTTTAAACGTACACCTATAATTGTAGTCGTATGTAGTTGTTTGTTTGGAGTATGTGTAATTGGAATCGGTAGTAGTGGTAATAATTGTAGATAACTCATGCATACAAATACAAATATTGTAAGAAAAATATCGCTATGAAGAGTAAGTGTAACAAGTAACAACAGAATGACAACATCATCATCGCAAGCGGCATCCTCCTCAACATCATAATAAAAGCTGACTGTTCTATTCAGTTGTGTTGTCTTGTTGATGTTGTTTCTGTTTGCCGTATCTTTTGCACTTGGTTTTTTTTCTCCAGCTTTGAATTTCCACGTCATCTAGTACTATAGCACTTTGTTTGGCTCTGTTTATTTGCAAGGGTTTTTTCTTATTTCCCATGTATGAATGTGTAACGTGTCTGTAGTTGTGTGGGTGTATGACTGTATGTGTGAGATGGTTTGATGTGTTTGTTGTTATTTGAGCTTGTTTATTTCGTAGTCAACCAACCTCCTGGTGTCATTTGTGTCATTGTTTTCTTTTGTTGTCAAATGTATACTCTGTTATTTTAGATAAACCTAAACACACAAACACATGCATCTCTCTTGAATTCATATTCCCTGAAAACATTTGCGAGGAAAATTAGTTTGGAAAAGTAGTCGCCGTTTTATGGGACGAGCATACCGTCAAAATTTTATTATAATTTTAATCTTGTATCGGGAAGGAGAGCTTACCGTGGAAGCGTCTTCTTTGGGTTACAATTAGAACTTTTCTAAAAGACTTTAAGAGGAAACTCTTAAAGTTCACTCCTTAGAGTCTCTGAGAAGTGCCGAATAGTTAATAGTGTTAAAAATGTGTCTTCTTGAAGAATAATTTTTCTTCTTACTATTCTTAATCAATAACAAATAAAAATCAGGCTGTATTTTATATTTATGAATTTTTTTTTGTCTTTTAAATTTTAACTTTATTTAACTTTAAGGGAATGCCACTTTCATTATACTTAAACTATCATTACGTCCCCTCAATATAACAATAGCGTATGTGCTTTTTATTGCATATTTAGAATCACCATCATTGATTTTATGTCTGGTCAAAATTTCGTCAAATTCTACTTCCAAAAAGTGGGTCAAAAATGTCGTTGGAAAAAATAGTGTATAATTTCATGTTCAAAATTTTCCTTCAATAAATGTGTAAGCTCATATGCGCTATTTTACTTGAAATTGCCACTCCAAAGTTGTTGAAAGAATAAAAGTGTATACGCATTATTTTCCATTTTAGCCTGTAGAAAAAAATACAATTTATGAAAACTTTAACTCATAAAATAGCTTATAATAATATACACTATTGTTTGAGAAATAGTTTTATTCCGACCATTTCTATATCCCACATAAGCTGTTTTATTTTCAATACAAATTCGAAAATTTTATCAACAATTGACAAGAATAGTAGCCTATGCGATGTTTACGTTCTTTTGACAATTTGAATGCTAAGGAAATATTGTAGTCATTTGAAATTTCAGTTTGCAAATTCAGTTCGAAAATCAACGAAAACAATTATTATACAAGTAGGAATGGGATGGAGACTTGAAAGTAATTGATATTGGAGGAACGCGAAAAACAAGAGGGATGATCAACGTTTCGTTTACTGGAAAATATAATAAAGAGCTGCCAATTTGTAATCGAAAGCTGAGTGATCTCCAAAATTTGTTCAAGAAGAATGTAATTCCTCGTGGCTCGCAGTCATTTTTTTTTTTTTAACTTACAAGGTGGAAAGAAGCGAAATTGTTTAGATGAGCCAGATGTAGCAGAGGAAGAGAAAGAAGACGAATGAATTTCTAGTTATTTTTGATTTACGCAATGTATACCTTAATTTGTCAAAATTTTTGGTTTATAATAACCCAAATTGGAAAGTAATGAATATGTGCCACTGAATTAACAAAACTATGAATTAATCACTGTTTTATAACGTTACAAATTGATGTTTTTGAGATTAAAATTTTAATAAAAATACCGTAAAATTATTGAATAAAACAGCATATACCATACAAAATAAAATAGTCTATCAGTAACATCATATGGTTTCCTTAAAAAATAAAATAACCTATATGGAGGACTTGAGCTTTGAATTATATAATTATGGTCTTAAAGGATGCGTAGAATAAAAAAATTGGTCAATTTAAAGACAAGAAACGGTATTATGTATTCGTCGAAGAATCCAATATGAAGAATTTTTATTTACCGCGATATTGAGGTTTTAATAGACATCCGATTTGACAAAAACTTTAAACACGATTTTCTCAAACCGCCAAAAAAATTAAACGCTATTGTTATATTGAGGGGACGATTTAAAGTTTTCGTCAGAGTTGGAAAATCAAAATTACAATAAAATTTAATGAAACATTTAGTGAATGCATTGTTTATAATAATAACCGATATTCATCACGGTTAAAGCTGTATTCAAAGTTCAATTATTGTGTTGTTGCCAAAAAGCGTTAACAACACTGATTTTCAATAATAAAAGTCAACTATTGTAAATAAAATTTGTGCCATATTTGTATAAAAAGAAAGAAAATTTGTTAATAAAAGTGGAACAAAACCCTCGCGAATGGAACTTCTTTATCATGGTCCATACTGCAATTTTTGTTGTAGCAATTTTTTAGTTTATTCGTGAGAGAGTTAAGTGAGTTGAGAACATTGGCTCAGTTTCAGGTACTGTGCAATTTTGTTTTGTAATTCTCACACTTTTTAACTTGAAGTTGGCTGTAGGTGTCTATTAGCCTGTCTATTAGTGCAAGAGTTATGGGTTCGTTTCCCTCCAGAAACTCTGGTCTGTTTCGATACAACATGCTGAAGGTAGATGTGCCTATTGCTCGGTTAATAAAGTTAGAATATAGTTTGTAATTGTTTTTGTAACTCTTTATAAATAAATAAATATAAAAAATCAAGAAATGAGAAGATATAAGAAATACATACTAAAATTTTAAGACTTGGATTTCATAATCTGGACGCTAGTGCAATTTCAAAGCAGAATTTAAAAAGAACTGCAGCAGCAAAAATTGCAAGTCTGGGCGACTACTTTGTCAGAAAAGAAAAACCCGCCTGCTATAATGTTTTTAAGAAAATATGCTCCTTTTTATCGTCCAGAAGGGACGAAAAAGACTGATGTCTAGAAGTCAATTCCTTCTGCACAAAATCTTCTAAATGGTTGCAGGGTTACCATTTGTCTTGTTTTACAGATGTGTAAGTGGGTATATATGTGTGTCTTTCAACTAGAGTGTGTTTTTTATATAAAAGTTTCTTTTTGTTGTTCTTAGTGTGTTTTTATATTTTAGTTTTCTAGTTGCTTCCTTATGCCCGTATTATTTGCATATTATGTATCTTTGTTAATATCTACAGTCACAGTGAAGCAGACGTGAGAAAATAACAGAAAAAAACTATGCTATAACAAAAACAATCGCTCCCTTAATTAAAAAAAAGCATTTTTTAAAGTTGACTGGACCGAAACACTGTCTTATTTTTTGTACACCATCCTTGTTCCCAATCATATTTCCAAGTTTGTTGCTATTGTTTTCGTTGTTGTAGGCATCGTTGTTGTTGTTGCTGCTTTTCCTTTTAACGTAAGTGACATGCTGTCACTTTTAGCACATTTTGTTTTTCGTTATCTTCATATCTTTTTGTAAGTCGTAATTTTTTTTCGTTTTGTTTTTAATTTATTCATGGTTTTCTATTTCTCCTCGTTTCCTTGATTTGCATTTAAAAAAGTGAAATCTTGTATTTCTTCTATTTAATTTGTGGAAACTTTTCTATTGCGTTAAACAAAGTTGTCGGTTTTTGATTGTTTTGGGTTGTAATGATTTTTTAACAACACAATTTTGTTAGTTGTTTATTCTAAAATTAGGCTGAATTCGATAGATATTATTAATTTAGTTTCGTAATATCTATTTGTGTCTAATTCATTGGTGTTCAAAAATGTTTTGCATATGTATTCTGAGAGAATTGTTTAAGTACAGTGGCACGCAAAACTAAGCGCACAATTTTTATTAATATTAAATCACAGGAACTTTTTTTGGTTATATAAAATTTATAATAATGCAGTTCACACTGAATTAGGTGTATGTGATAAACTTCCGTTGATTAGGGGTTTCTGTAGTGTTGGTGATTAGGGATTAATTAAGAAAATTATGTTTCTTTTCATAGCTATATGACTAGGTATACCGATGAGGAAAAAAACCTTTTTATTAGAAATAAAAATTTTTTTTTTTTAATTTAAGGAATGGCTATCAGGGGAAGAAAATATTGAAAATAAATCAGATTTTATTTTAAAAAAAGCCATTTCATGTCAGTACTTTCATCTAGCAAAAGGAAAAAAATACACAATTTCTTAATTTTTCCTTAATTGCCAACTTTACCGATGTTCCTAACTGCGCATCCCGTCGCGCAATAGTACTACGGGACGAGGGCACAGATTCTATTGAATTAAAATTATAATTTAGCATATGAGAATTTTACTTAGCTACTGTTTAATAAAAACTCCATCGATAAACGGTCTGCCCTGCCTGACAATATTTAAGGCGACTACGTCTGAAATGGTTTTTTTTTTAAATAAAATCTGATTTATTTTCAATATTTTCTTCCCCTGATAGCCATTCCTTCAATTTTTCCAAAAAAAATCTTTTTATGTCTAATAAAAAGGTTTTTTTTTCCTCATCGGTATATCCAGTCATATCGCTATGAAAAGAATCATAATGCCTCTTAATAACATTTTCCCAATGTCCTTTAAATGTTTGATAACATAAAAGACATTGGGCATTACCAGAGGCAATTTTTATCATAAAATAGTTTTGCAAATCCATATTATTTAGCAACAAACTAACGTAGCTTCCGCACACGTGCATTCGTCGCTGTCTGACGAGCAACTAAATTAATTTCATTATTATTTATTTTACACACTGTATTTGAACAAATATCAATGCAGCTATCGTACATGTGCACTTGTTGCTCTCACACGTACGACAAAAATAATGAGCGTAAAAAACAAAGGGGTGGGGCTTCTAAACAATTGTTTGCCTGAATGAGCATCACTGGTCTAATTCCAAGAACAAATTTAATAAAAAGAAGTTAGAGTTATATATTCGGCTATGTCGACTTGTTCATACCCTTCACCATGGTGCGGTAGGAACAGAAAGTAATTTAATACCCTGTTCTTTAGATATAAATAAATCTATTTTGCTCCCAGGTCTGTAATCCCGCCCACATTTTGTCGGATAGTTTAATCTGCTCTAGATACAGAAATCTATTATTTTTTTTTACTGTAGGTGCCGCGCCCACTTCTCAAATCCCTCCTGTATTTCGAGAGGTTTTCTAGTGATAACCCAGCTATGTGTACCTGACTCTGAAATTTGTTCTCTTATCGTTCCTTCCACGCCCACTTCTTTAGTCCAGCACACATTTTGTCGTATGTTGTCTATTGATGCTTAAGTTTTGGAATCTAATTTGGCATCTTTGGCTCTTGCCGTTTTCCAGATAAACATAAATCTATAATGTCTTTGTATAAGGAGTGCTACGCCCACTTCTCCAGTCCAGCCCATTTTCTTAGAGAGGTTGTTTGTGTATTGATAACCAAGATGCTTGTACCTACTTTGAAAACTTTGGGTCTTGCCGTTCTCCAGATATACAGAAAAAAAGAACAGCAAGGGATTTATGGGTAAAATTGGAGGCCGCCACGAGTATTTTGCTCACACCTCAGACATTTATGGTCCAATCTGACCTCATTTCTTCAATAGCAAACTTTTCGGGACTATATGTGTTGTAAATATATAACAACCTAGTCCCCATCATATTCGGGTTATTCGCTACTCATAAAGACCCAGAACATATATATAGGGTGATCTATCGAGAGGTTTGATTTTCAATAAGCTTTTTTACAGATCACGCATGACTCATATCAAACTGCCTTGTCATTTTTGTTCAGTATCGTTTGGCAAGTTATCATTGAAAGACTCACACAACAACAGCGTCTCTAAATTGTTTAGCTGTGAGAAATGTTTTTCGGTCGATTCGAGGAACTAACGGTGCGCATAATCGACCTACTGAAGTTACTGTTGCCAACACCAATCGCTAATTTGAGTCCCAGTTTACATTAGTGGATGATACTCGACCGGTTAGACGACATCCAGCACGTAGTGAAGTGAATATAGCGACTGTAGCTGAGAGTGTACGCGAAGACCGTGACGAACCGATTCGTCGCCATTCTCAGCAGCTTGGCTTGTCGTAGTCGCAACTTGGCGTATTTTGCGAAAATATCATGATCTCGGTGAGCTCTGGTTTCACCAAGCTACGAGTCATACAGCGCGTAGATCAATGACCTTGTTGAGAAATAATTTCGGTGAGCACTTTATTTTACGTTTTGCTATGGTAAATTGGCCACCTAGATTGAGGGATTTCACACCTTTGAACTATTTTCTCTGGGGATATGTAAAATCTGAGGTCTTTATGAATAAGCCAGCTACGATTGACGCTTTGGAAGCCAACATTTCTCGTATTATTCGCGAGATACCAGTCACTATGATCGAACGAGTCGAGCTTCAACGTTGACCTTCCGAATGGACCACCTCAGACGTAGTCATGGCCAACATTTACATGATATCATTTTCAAACAGTAAATTGTATAAATTGTTCTTTTAAACGATAGTCACAATTTGAAGTTCACTTTGAAATTTATAGTTTTACATTGTAAATCAAGCCTTAATTGTAGTTAGGATCTAATACAGTTCTAGGTCAGTTGTAGTCTACCTATTCTACTTACCTTATAGTTCTCATACGGTTCTAGCTCTTCTTAAGTCGGTTCTAGTTTAGTTATAATTAAGTTCCAGTTCAGTTCTTAATAAGTTTAGGTCTAGTTCGGTTTAAGTTAGAGCTCAGTTGTAGTTTAAGTTCAGTTCTAGTTTAGCACTAGTTAAGTTTTTTTTAGTAATAGTTTTGTTTGATTCTAGCACAGCTTAGATTCTGTCAATTTCTACTTTCGCTGTAACTGAGTTCTAATACGGGTTTTTATTCTGTAAAAATTTAAAGAAAATATTGTTTTTCATTTTTGTTTAATATTTGTTCCCAACTTGCTTATTAAATAATTTACAAAAAAAACGTTTTTATTTCCTTTCATTTATTCATCTTTCAATTACAGTTCTCTGCTACTGTTTAAAATAAAAAAGAAAAAGAAGCAAACAAAACTCCTAAAATTAGTCTTTAACATTTTAAGAAGCCTCAAAGTATGCCGTATTCATGAATTTTCATTGATGTTTTCATATCCTCCTGCTACCTATTTTCCTAACATACACAATTACAAACTATAACTCATTTGCTCAACAGATAATAATCTTTTAATGGCAAATACCATAAAGTTAAGCAAAACTAATTTTAGTTTTGGCATTTAAGTGCATACACGTATTTGCAGTAAAATTAGTTTTAATTAAATATCTAAGTGGGAAATTTCAAAAATTTACATTTTCTAGCAAATAAATAAAGTTTTCTCTGTAATAAACAATTATGTATACACTAAAATCGCTCAGAAATACTTAAGTAGTTGAAAGTACAAAATTTTACTTGATGCATAAGTTATTGGATGAATGCGTCATGCCACAAGGAGTACTTTAACGTTATACTTTACAGAAATTATTAAATTTATCTATAATCATTACAAAAAGACAAAACTTCAAACTCTGAAAATTTAATTATAAATCTATTTATATTGTGTGAAAAGCTATTAAACCCTTAATGATCTCATAAATATTTTAAATAGTTTAAAATACTCGTTCACAGTAATTTCCGTTTTTTCCTTAATTTTAGTTTACATTTGCAATTATCGTTTGGTCTCAGTTTGCATTAATACATGTTATTAAAACAAAAATTGACATTTTAAATTTATATTGTACTTACAAATTAAAATGCAATTTTAATTTTATCTACATTATTTTCTTTTGCTTTATTTCACATGCATTGTAATTGTACTGTATTGTAACCAAACCTTTCATCTGTAGTACAGACGTATACGTCTGTTAATAATATTAAATTAAATATTCTTCATACGTCATGGATGCCCATAATATTATCATCAATATTATTGTTCTTGTTGGTTGCTGATGTTATATGTACGTTTGTAAGACTATAGTATCAAGGGTGGGAAAGCAAACAAAAAGAATTCAAAAATACAATGACACCATCCAGAGAAATCTCATTATATGATAAGAAAATATGCACAAGCACTTTAATGTTAATAAATATTTACAATTCTTACAGATCAAACAGAAATACTTAATACAAGTTTTTTTGTTCTGAACGAGGTTGTCGAGAAATAAAGGTACAGTGGTTTAACGGTATTAAATAGAAAACTAAAATCTTCAGTTCTTGTTTAAATGTTGTTCAGGTTTCCTTTGGTTTTATTTTAGCATAAAGGAGGTACTAGTCAGTTTATTTGTCTTGTTTAGTTCTTGTTCGATTCTAGTTCAGTTATAGAGCAGCTCAAGTTTAGTTCTAGTTCAGCTCAAATTCATTTATCGTTCAGTTAGGGTTCTCATTTAATTCTCGTTCTATTTTAGTTCTGGTCTGCTTCTGTTTAAGTTCAGTTCTGGATCAGTTTTATGTGTATACTAGGGATGCCAATCGGGACTGGTTTTTTAAAATCCTGGGATTTTCGGGATCCCGGGATTTTCCGAGATTTCGGAATTTTTCGGGCTTCGGAATCAACGTGTTTCTTTAAGATGTTACTTTTTTTTAATAAACAACACTTTTTGAATATTCAAAAGGTTTTATATATGTACGTAACATAAATTTTTAAAAATGAAAACAACAAAACAATTTATTTTATACATATGTTTATAGCACTGGCCTCACCCATGATCAAACTGATCAGATTCTGAAAAAAGCTTAAAAAAATATACGTATCTCTTAGTTTTTCTAGATCAATTCATTTCGTTTTTTTGACAGCAATTTAATTTTTAACGTGAATTAAGTTGTGGCGACATTAATACACTGCCAAGTGTAGTCCCTCATCGATATCGATAGCTGAGTTTAAAACTGTAAAACTATGTCGACTACAGTGCAGTACACCTCCAGGGTGAGGGCGAGATTCATAATCAATAATTTAAGTACGTTTGAAATTTATTTTAAAACAAAATGTTTATACAAATGCTTAATAAACAGATTTCAAGTTTAAATAATTTATGTATAAATACGCCAAATAGTGTTTATTTTTATTATTATTGGACCGGAAGGATTATGAGCTATTTCATCAATATTACGACTTAATTTTTATAATTATATCAACTTTTATTCTTTAGTTTCTGAATAAAACTTTAATTGCATCGTGAATAATTTTTATTTTTTGCTTGATATATAACAATTATTTCTTGATTTCTATATTTTGCATAAAAATAATAATTTTTCTTTTGGTATTATGTCGTCTTAAGCCAAAGCTGAACTTGCTAAACGTAATTGTAAAAAAGGCTTTAGATGTTAATCTTAAAATAATGGTTTTTATTAAGCAAAATACAAAAATCCAGAAATAGTCGTCATATATCAAGCAAAAAATAAAAATTTTAAATACTCCTTGTGTGCCAAAAACAAAAATTAAACTCAAAAATAAGAATTATTTGCAATAAAAAATATAACTCAAATATAATTTTTAATAATTTTTTTGTATATATGTAGTATCAAAATTCAATATGTACATAAATGTTGATATGTTAAAACTCCCGGGACTCATAAAAATAAATCCCGGGATTCGGGATTTATCAATCCCGAAAAATCCCGATATTTCGGTATTCGGGATTCCCCGTTTGGCATCCCTAGTGTATACCCTTCACCACAGGTAGAAATGGTGTATATAAGTATGTCAGTCCTTTTGTAATTTCTACAATATTGTTGGATCCTATCAAATATATATGTTCGAGATCCTTATGAGTAGTGAAGTTGATTTAACAATGTGTGTTGAAATGGGGGTTCCGAAGGCCCCAGATATGATTCCGACTTGGTTGTTATAAATTTCTGTCACATCTGCTTCTTATAATTTTGCTATTGAAATTCAGCCTGATCGGTCCATAAATAGCTGAGATATGAGCAAACAACCACTTTTTTCTGTTTATCTGGATAACTGCAAGAGCCAAAGTTTCAAAATAAGGTACAAGCATCCCGGTTATCAATACACAACCACTCAAAACAATGGCTGGGATTGGATGGACGTGGCACTTCCCATACAAAAACATTGTAAACTTCTGGAGCACGAAAAGATTAATAGTTTCCAAATTAGGTAAAAACATATTGGTTATCAATATACAGCATCCCGCAAAATGTGGGCGAGATTGGAAAAGTGGACGTGACACAAAAAAAAACTATTTTTCCATATCTCAAAAACGGTTAGAGAAAAATTGTCCATATTAGATACATATGTATATCAGGCTTATTAATACACAATTTCTCTTAAGCTATGGGTGGCATTGGGTAAATAGGCAAACCCATTATTGATTTCTGTATATCTGGAGAACGACAAGAGCCAAAGTTTCAAAAGTAGGTACAAGCATCTATACAAATTATGCGGCAAAATATGGGTGGGATCGCAGAAGTGGTCGTGGCATAAAATATATTTATTTATATCTAAACAACGTTATAAGAAAAATTATCCAATTTGGTACACGTAGCTGGTTTAAAGTTGTGTTTGATAATATGTGTTAGTGGCTGAGTGGTCTAAGATACTGTTGTACCTTAGGTCAAGGGTATTAAAGATTCGGCACAGCCGATTTTAGCACTTTTACTTGTTTTTGATTCTTTTTGGGAAATTAACAAGGGTACGCAATTTAAATACAGGGTGCCGCATCAGTAATATTATGAATTATTCAATGAATTACTTTCTTCTTTCTGAATTTATTTAACGTTGTCATTTATTAAAATTTAGGTTAGGAAAACGTTTACATCATATGATCTTTCCAGAGCATTTCTCATATTTTTTTTGGAATTTTAGGTCCCAGCGCCGTTTTTAATTCTCGGTTATTCGCCTTTAGCTGTTGTTTGGTTGTTGGCTTATTTATATCCACCTTACTTTTAAGGTAACCCCCAAAGAATGTAATCGGGAGCCGTTAGGTCGGACAAACGCAGTGGCCAGTTTAAATCAGGAAAACGCGATATTATTCGATCGCCAAAAATTTTGCGCAGGATAGCCAAAGTTGGACAAGCTGTGGCTTCAGCTTTCTGGAACCACAACTCTGGATTGTTCTCTACCTCGGGCCTTAAAAAAATAATATTATGTATTAATCTATCTATCTATATATATAAAATAGGATGTGTGTATGTATGTATGTAACGTATGGACTCCAAAACGGCTGGGCCGATTTTGATGAAATTTTCAGGGAATCTTCAGAATATTCAGGCGGGTGACACTGTGAAGTCTGATTTCTGATTTTCGGTCTGGGGGCGGAGGGGCGTGGCAAAATCCATAACTTGAGAACGGCTTGACCGATTTAGACGACTTTTTCTTTAAAATTATCGCCATGGTCCAACTTAGGTTTTTACGGAAAGAAAATTTTGCACCGCCCACTTTTACGCCCACTTTTTTCGATTTACCTAAAATCAGAAAATGGCTCCATCGAGTTGACTAATTTTTCTTTCAAATGTTCGTATTAATCAACTTTAAGTTTTCATCGAAAGAAAAATTTACCACGCCTACTTTTACGCCCACTTTTTCTATTAAGCGCATAACTGGAGAACGACTTGACCGATTTGGACGATTTTTTCTTTAAAATGATCGCCATGGTCCAACTTAGGTTTTTACGGAAAGAAAATGTTGCCCCGCCCACTTTTACGCCCACTTTTTTCGATTTACCTAAAATCAGAAAACGGCTCCATCGAGTTGACTAATTTTTCTTTCAAATGTTCGTATTAGTCAACTTTAAGTTTTCATCGAAAGAAAAATTTACCACGCCTACTTTTACGCCCACTTTTTCTTTTAAACGCATAACTGGAGAACGGCTTCACCGATTTGGACGATTTTTTCTTTAAAATGATCGCCATGGTCTAATTTAGGTTTTGCGGAAAGAAAATGTTGCCCCGCCCACTTTGACGCCCACTTTTTTCCATTTACCTAAAATCAAAAAACGGCTCCATCGAGTTGACTAATTTTTCTTTCAAATGTTCGTATTAATCAACTTTAAGTTTTCATCGAAAGAAAAATTTACCACGCCTACTTTTACGCCCACTTTTTCTATTAAGCGCATAACTGGAGAACGGCTTGACCGATTTGGACGATTTTTTCTTTAAAATGATCGCCATGGTCTAACTTAGGTTTTGCGAAAAGAAAATGTTGCCCCGCCCACTTTTACGCTCACTTTTTCGTAAGATTCACAGCATATACATATATACATACATACAACCATATGTATTTTATCTACACCAAATGTAAGTTATTCTGTAAAAAAACTTTATGATAGGTATTTCATGGATTTTTATTTAAAGGCCGTAAATTTCGTTTAAAGATCAATTTAAATCGTCTGGTAATACAACACTAATGTTTGCTTAGGGCCAGCAACGCGGACCGGGTCAGCTAGTACATAATATTTATGTATTAATTAGAAAATACATATGTATTAAGCGTTCAGACGAAAAAAAAAAAAAAAAAAAAAAAAAAAAAAAAACAACACATGATTAGCAAAGTTGAAAATACAATAATAAAGAAAATAAAGATGAAAATACAAACATTTTATTATTTTTAAAAAATTATAATAAATTCTCTTTTTAAAGAGTTTTAAACATAATTTATAAATGGATTTACAAAAATGTATCATCTTGTACAAATGAATGCAAACAAACATACTAAAGGTATGTTCAGATCTAACAAATATTTGACGAAAAAGAAAAATCCAAAAGAAGCATGACAAGCAAATTGATCAAACTTTTCCTTTATTTTTAAAAATTGTTATTGACTTCCTAATCTTTTATTTGTAAGAAGATAATTGTTTAATTCAATTAAGAAACTATTAATTGATGTTTGATCCAGCAAACGTTTTGCAAAATCAAACAATTTTTTAATAAAACTAGTGGTTACGTGTAGGACGTGAAATATTTAATAGGTGTGAACAAAGCTTTACATATTTATGAACTATTTTTTTGTTTGCTCGTTTTAGTTGAAGAATTGTTGTTTGTTATGTTATTGTTTTTTTTTTACTAATAAACTCCAATTAACAAGTAATTTATGCATTTTTTTTTATTGAATTTACTTAATTTATAAAAAAACGTTATTAATCGGTTAACCGATCAATTACAACATTAACCGATTAAACCTAAACCTCGGTTAATTAATCGAGCGATTAACCGATTAAAGCAAAATCCCGATTAAATGAATACCCTAGTACATACATACATACATAAATACATACATACATACATATGTATACACATATTTTGATCAAATATGGTTCATATGTTCGCTTCTATTGCGTAGAATAAAGCTCCTTTATCTGAAAACCAATACTTTGTTTATGATTCTTAAATTTATAAAAAAATATTTCGAATTGAAAATAAATTTTTTGTTTTTCATTACATGATTTTTCGTAAATGTACCGAAAGATGGTGAAACAGAAACCCTTAACCGCTGGTTGAAAAGTGTTGGTTAACCTAACCGACAGTTTGTTAATTTTTTTGTTAAATTAAAAGAATTATATATTGTGAAAAGGGCCGTAAGAAAGTCTTTTAAAGTTTTTCAAAGTTAATTTTAAAAAAAAACATAAAAAAAAATTTATTCACTTATTAAATCACAACGTTACTAAAGCGCCACCCTGTGTATATTGTATACAAAATGGCATTCGAGAAAATAAAGTAGGACATTGTAGTACTTGTGGCTATTACAGTAGTAAATGAAATGTAAACTTTGCATAAAACATTTTTATTTCTTGTTCACACACACACACACAGAGTAATTAAAACATTAATAATTGCTTAACTAAAGAATTGGTTACTAAAAGTGAAGGGATACACGTTGAAGATAAAACGTCAAAGCCAGCACAAAATTAATTTAATATTCTTTTTATACAAAAATGCTCTTACTTTTTAAGTAAAAACTTGTTATATCAATTATTAAATAAATAAGTTCTAACTATTTTTATAAATATGTATATAAACTACAAAAGCCCTCTCAATCTTCGTAATTTTAGTTTGCTTTGAAATTTAAATAGATTTATTTTTAAAAATTGTCAGTTTTTTTCCTCAATCTCCACTTATTGTTTAAGGGCCACACGATAAACAATTTTTTTTTTTTTTTTTTTTTGAAGGGAAATTTAATTTTTTGCTCACTGCTATTAAAGGAAAATGAGTGTAGTATTTAAGTAATTAAACGTTTGTGTGTGTTTGCTAGCAGCAACAGCAGCAGTAGTTGATGAGCAAAACTTCATGCATTTGCAGCAAAAACTGCAACTCCATCTACAGAAGGAAGTAATTACTTTAAAACCATTTGCATACAACTATTATAGCCTACATTTAGGCTTCTGTTGTTCGGTTGCATTGCATAAAATATGAAAGCAGCAAACAAGAAATAAAGAAATATTTATTTTCAAGCATACTTTTGGGAATTCAAACACAATGAAAATTTTTTGTTCTTTTCAAATTGAGCACACAAAAATCAATAGTGTAAAACGAAAATTTCCGAATAAAAAAATGCAACAAAATATGCAATAGATTTGAAATTTAAATTAAAAGTAGTTGAAGTGAAAATGAATTAAATTTAAGTCTGAAAAAAGGATTAACTGCCTGTTCAACGATTTCGAACGTTAACGTTCGCATAGAAAATTACATTTAAAACAAAAATAAAATTTCAAAATTTGTTTTTGTTTTGAATGTAATTTTCTATGCGAACGTTAACGTTCGAAATCGTTGAACAGGCAGTATATAAAGCAAATTCATTTTGCTAAGAACTGGGTAATAAAGATAAAATAAATGATAAACAACTATTTATTGTAATTAGTGGGCTAAAAGTTTGCTTTATTGAAGATTAAATTTTAATCTTCATTTAATATTATTTACATTCCGTTGACAAGTCAATATTTTACTTTTATTCTATAGATAGACTGTTGTTATGGTTTAAGGAATAAATACTTAATTAAAATTGTGTCTCGTATTTTAAAAACTCGTTCTATATTTACGTAACACTTAATCCCAAACACTAAATTATTAACGATAAACGAAAAACAAATATAAATTACTACTCTTTGTTTTTTAAATTTTAATAAATTTAATTAAAACTCATAATATTTTTTTAAACTTAACAATAACGAAAATGAAAAGGAGAAACAGTTGATAATAGGGAGATCGATTATTTGACGTCTTTTTAACCCGGTTTTCGGTTATTCTGTTATTCTTAATAGTTGATATTAATAAAAGACCGGGTTTCGGTTAAGCATTAAAAAACTAACCGGTAACATGTTTTATTAAAATAAATAATGACACAAAAATCAAATTAGATATTGAAATAAAAATATTATTTTAATAAAAACGAAACAATTCGTAAGGAATCAACAAAAAACTTTTTCTGTGTTTATTTTTTGACATTCCTCTTTGAACTTATTTGTGTTTTTTAATTTATGTTTTATTCTTATTGTGATAAGTGACAAGGGCTTTTTAAAATATAGAAAATTAAAAAAATTGTATTTAAAAAAAAAATTCAAAACATATCAAAATTATGTGGAATAACGAAATTTTAAATATTTTTATACGAATAAGGAACTATGGAAATCAGAAAAAATCCATTCTGATTGAAAAAAGAAATATGGTTAAAATTTAACAAGTTTTTGAAAATTTTTTTAAAAAAGAAATACAAAAAAGACATGTCTTTTAAAATCATCGTGAAAATTGGGTGATAGTCATGAATTAAAATTTTTAATTTAAGTGTTAGAAAATTATATTATATTCAATAAATTTATTATTTGAGGTATTCTCCAAAAAAAATTCAATTTTTTCGCGGTTAAGCCTCCCTTATACGTTTGCCAATTCCTTTACCTTTTGATATAGTTCGCACTCTAAAGAGTTACTCGTTAACATCTTAAATGTCTACCACATTTTTCCATCAAAGTGCATTATGCATTTTACGCATAAAACTGTATAAAAAATTAACATTTGGTATGGGAGCCTCCTTAAGGAATGGAGATCGCGGAAACGTATGTTTAAAACAAATGTTTGGGATAAAAAATAAAGTGGGGTCGGTCATACAATTGAACCGTCTAAAAGCATCTCAGGCGCTGTGGGGGCCGATTTTTTTACAATTTCATAAAATGTTAAAACTTATGTGGAAGCCCTCTTAAGGAATGGAGTTAAGAGGTAAATAAAATGTTGGGAGTATTTCATCTCTCTAGGGGTAACTTCGCGGTAGTAATAGGAAATTTTGGGGATTTTTCACATTTTCCTTCAAACTTTGACCTTAATAAGCGGCCAGTAAGAAAAAAAAATACAAAGTATACACTTTTTAAATAGCCGTGTTTTTTATCAAAATCACTGTTTTATTCGATATTCAAAAAATGGACATTTGTAATTCATAAAAATATATCTTTAAACATAGAAACATATTTGAGAAGTACCACGCCAATTACAAGAAGCTTAAAATTTTATTAATTATAAAAAGTACAAGATTTTGGTTTGTTTCTACCTTTAGATTGTTAAATAAATGAAGTAATCTTCGCTTTAGTTTGTTTTTAAACCTTTATTAAATATAAAATATTTTTTGAATGCAGACATTAGACTTAAACATTTATTGTATAATAAAACAATAGCTGTAATTCAAAGTCTTTCTAAACAGTTTTCGTAAACAAGACGGCGGTTTTTCTTCAGCACAAAAGTTGACAGCACTTTGAAAATCAAAACATTTAATAGCGAAAATAAAACAAAACAAAAACTAATAAAATGTCTATCCATGCGTCGTCGTGCAACTTTATCAACCCTGTTTTCTTCCCTACTTCTCTTACTGACAAACAAAATGTTGCATGCAAACGTTGCGGCGTTAATCGCATAATGTAAATATTGTCTTAGTGTTCAAACTGAATTGAGAATTCCAGGCAAAAATTCACAAGACCATAATTAAATTGTCGTGCCATATAAAATAAAATGGACAACAAGTTTTTAAGAAAGATTTTAATATTATTTCCAGAAATAAAAACGAAAGTTTATCAGTTCAAATTCTATCAAAATTATTTTTTGTAAAGATGGAAAATATATTTATTTTTTAATTACTCTATTATACCACTCCTTTCCTTAATATGTTAACAAAATGCACCCAACAATTACACTGTACAACACACAAAAAATAACAATGTGCTGACAATTGATTATTGAATAGGGGACCAAAAAAGATATAGGTGTATCGGCCTTTTAAATGTTTACGTCTGAAACTCATCTTACGGCCTATTTAAAGTTGCACCCTTGGCTAGTAAATAAACGTAGAAAGTCGTGTGATACTTAGGTTTTTGGTATAAAGTGTCTTCAGGAGATTTATTCAGAACACTACCAGCAACATTATGTTGGTATGCATTAACCCCCTAACTCTTCTGGAAATGATTCTTTTGTGCAATACACCTTTAAAACAGGGGTGTATGTAGTTGAAATATTTTGTGAAAATATTTGTCATGAAATTCTACTATACATATGTCTCCAAACAAACTTAAGTCGAAAATTCAACTTTAATAAAAATGTCATTTTGTTATACAGTATTAAAACCGAAGTAAGAGCTAAAAAAAAACGCTGAGAACAGCAACTAAAATAAATCCTAAAAAAAAAATTAATTATTATGACAGCCATTAAAAGTTGACTGTATAGATGCCAAACTTAAGGCCTTAAAAATATCGCACGTGAAAAAAACTTAAAGTATAGAATTACTAATGATGTTCGAGGAAAACTCTAAGTAGAAGGAAAAACAAAGGGTTAAATAAATGTGTAAATAAAAACGAAAAAAAAGAGTAATAACAAAAACCCTAAAAGTTTATGAAAAAAATATTTAGGCATAAATTGGGTCATTTAGAAATAGAAAGGAAGAAAAACCTAAAGATTGTTTAAATAAGAATAATTAAATTGGAAAAATTACAAAATACGGAATAAAATTATGTTATTAAAAAGGAAGGTTCTAAAAAAGTTAATAAGCCTTGATTACGTCTAAACTGAGGGAGGGGTTTTCCCTTCCCTGATATAAATCGTGTGTAAGGGGAGTTGACAACTTGAGGCGCCATCATCATCATGAAGTACATTTTAAGTTTATTTCAATTTTTATGTTTTTTCGATAAGTTTGTTTGTGTTTTAAAGTTAAAAACTTTTAATCTCAAATCGTTGATTAAAGGCCATATTGGAAGGCTGCTTTTTGTCTGTTCTTAGAAATATAAAACTAAATTTCACTTATAAGAGATATTTGTTTTTAAAAGGATAATTTATATGTATTCGAGAAAAAAAACTACATTCCATTAATAAAATAAATAAAAAATAATTTTAAAAAACATTTTCAAAAGGATTGAGAAGCCTTAATTTTAATCTAATTACTTTTTTCTAACACTCCTTCTCATGTTTTTTATTGCATTGCTTTGCAAATAAAGAAAACATCATTCAAATTTTTTTAAACGATATTTTTTCGGGACGTTATTATTTTTGTGTTAAAAGGTGTCAACGCACTCATCATCATTTGCATCATCTCCAACGTCATCATAGTCATCACTTTAAGCCTCGTTATCGTCATTGCTCCAGTTTATGAATTTGTAGTGCACTCTTGTAAAGCATTGACCTTGTAAGGTTAGTGGCAGTGTGTCAGAATTTTGATTTTTTGCCTTTTTTTTCTCAAATAAAAATATGTATGTATACAACCTATAAACATGCATATAAAAAAGTTATACAAAGATTTTTTTGTTCTTCTATGCAGGATTTCCTATTGTTTAAAGGACCTTTTTTATATTGTTAACGTTATTGTGGGCTTTAGATGTGTGAATGTAGTGTGTTGAATGACAACAAACATATTTAGGTTATACACTTAATACCATTGTTGTAGTATACATTAGTTTAAAGTTTTTTAATTTATCTTTTGTTATTTATGGTTAGATGATAAAGTTACTCTTGAGTACTGTGTCAGTTAGATAACTATTTGCGTAACCTGCTTGTTGAAGTCAGATTTATAAAAAGGGTTTTTTATCATCAACTTCCGTTGTAAATTTAATTAATATATATCAGATGTTAGTGTCAACAAAAAAGAAGGGCTTAAAACATTTATTTATGTGGTTCCAAAATGTTTCCTAGTTTTCATTCTCAAATTTATTTTAAACTTTTAAGAAAATATGGCTTAGAAATTATATATAAAAATATTCTTATAAGAGAAATAAGTGCAAAAATAATTGCACTCAACGATGCAGGAAAAATTTTGTTAACTTTGAAAGAATAATTATCAAAATACATTAGATGCCCATTAATACTTTAAAGCAGTGGTCACCATATAAAGGTCATCTCTAACCTACAGGTTTTTTTAATTTTAAATTTCTCAAACTTAGACCGACCGAAAAATCTAGCACGCACCAGTATTGGCAGAAATGTTTTGGCTTATGTCAACAATTAACAGCTTGATGCCCCTGAAAATCCCCCTCTTAAAATATAAATCCCCAATTTTGTCCCCAAATTTAAAATTATTTAATAACACATTCGTTTAGAGCTTGAAACTAAATTTACCAACTTTTCTTAAAAAAGAAAAAAAAATTTCTATATTCGGCTGTGCCATATCTTTTTTATGTTGTCCACCGTGAGTTAAAATGTTTATGAGTGGTCTTCATATTGGATCTATGATACATTTTGCACCTTTTATCAGAAAATTTGTAACAGTGATTGCTAATATTTAAAGAAACTAAATTGGACCAAATCTTTATGTAGTAATATAATTTGATTCGGGGGCCTTATATTTATGTGCTGTTTTCAGAACACAAGTGATTGCACGTGTAGTAAAATGTATATGAAAATCACTCAGTTTTTTAGTGCACATTATATTTGTCAGAGATCCCTTCGATACATTACTTGTTTCTCTGATAGAGATTTGGGTAGAATTCATTCCTTCATTTTATCGACCGTTTGGATGAGGGATAACTTTAGCAGTCACGTGATAAACGAAGTACGGGAGACAGTGACAGTTTGTAACTCTAGCTAACTTATTGCTAATGGAGCTAAACCTGATACAATTTATTATCGTTTTAGACGTTTTAAGGTCAAAATCAGTTTTATGAAAAATTCTGAATCGATCATCATTAAATTCTTTTGTGTGAATTTTAGTCTAATAAAACAATATTAACAAAAACATTTTAGTCGTATAAAGCTGTTTCTGCAAGTCGGCTTTATGAAAAATATTAAACCATATTCACGAAATTTGGAGATTTCTAGTCTTATGACACGAATTTCTGCAAAATTTACGCCAATTTTCTGAAAAACGCATATTGCATAAAACTCCTAGAAAGTTTTCTTTATATACAATTTCTGTGATTTTTCCTGAAAACAAGACATAAAATAAGTTTTTTTTACTAAAAAAAAACAACATTTATGTTTATCCAAATTTCGAAAAAATCAGTAAATCCCCTTTCATGAACATCTGTCTTAAATAATTGTTCAAATCCCCAATTTAGTATCAAATTCCCTCATCTGGCAACACGGCATGGCACACTTAATCAGCTATTTTACAGTTCTCGTTGTCGAAAACGACTTTGTAGTAGATAAAAGTAAGTGTTGGTTCACACTCTTCAAGTCTTAGCCGTCAAGTCTTGAGTTTTTACGAGAGAGGGGAAAATAAATGGAATTCTCGTTTCCATTCTCTTCTAAAAGCTCAGGACTTGACGGCTTAAACTTGAACAGTGTGAGTGAATTATCACTAACACACAAAACGTGTTCTTTAATCTACTACAAAATTCTTTCTTTACATTGTTACCGACATCGAGAACCGTAATAAGCAGCATTGTCAACTCGGTGCGTTTCGCACCATTCTTAGGGCTTTTTTAAATTTTTTGTGCGAAAAATTTCTTTGCTGGCGCGTTTTTTTTTAAATATCGGTGCGTTTTTTAAGACTTGTTGGCAAGCAAATTCAACACAACACAATACAATACAAACAAATTTGTTTAATTTTTTTAATTTTTTTTTTTTCTAAAAAGCCTGAACTGTAAAATACTGTTTTATTGTTACATTTTTTATACAAAAATCATGTACTTTTTATGCAAAATTAATTCAATAAGCATTTTAAATAAAAAAAGAAATTAAAAACTTGGTGCGTTTTTCTCCATTTCGTTGAGTTTTGAAATTTTAAAGTTGACAACGCTGGTAATAAGGCTGAATATAATTCTGTTTCTTTCTCTTTCTCTCTCCTCAATTTAAATCAAATCTACTGCACATTTACAAAATATATCAAAGTGATGCCAAATTTGTGATCTCCGTTTTTTTATAACTAAAAATTAATAAAAAAAAAGATGTATAACAAAAAAGCTCTGCTTAAAATCTCATCTATATATTTTTTACAATTAAAACTGTTGAATCTTCTCTGAGGCTGAGGGTCATCGGAATTTAATATTATTACACAGGATTTTTCATGTGCATTTTAGTATTTTTAATTAAATAAGTCATTAGTAGAATACCAGAAATAATGTTAATTTTATAAATACTACCCCTTACCCTTTTTGGCCCATTGTATTGTGCCCCAACCCTTTTGTTACAGAGATTAAAATTGTAGAATAACAATCGGTTGTTCTCTTAAATAATCTTTTGTTATTAAACCTGCTAACAAATTGTCTAGTCTAAATGCTACGATAAGAAATACTTCCCAAAATAATATTAATTGTCAATATTGCATACTTTGAAAAATAAAAGCTCAAGTGAGTAAAAACTGGATTTTTTAAACTTATCCCACTATTAATCTACCTTACAGACGTTATATAAATATATTTTTTACTAAAGCTATCTCGTTTTAATATTTTTGCGACAGCAAATTTATATAAGGAAAATTGCTGTTTAAACTTAATAATTCTAAAACATTATCGAACCCTTTATTTTCTAAAACACTTAATCTTATAAAAAAATACTTTTACATAAAATTGTATATGATTTTTTTTAATGCAAGGTTCACCTCGCCTTTTTATGCCTTTCTTCGAAAATTGAAGAATTTGTATATGAATACTCACTTTGAGTTTGAATTTGACCTTTAAGAATATTACTTGAAAAAAAGTAAGAGTACTTTATTCAGCTGTGCTGGATCCTATAAACCCTTACCCATTGTGCGGTAAGAGCAGAAAGTTATATAAATACCGTTCTTTAGATGTATGTGTGTGCCACGCCCCCATTACCGCCCACATTTTGTCGGATGTTGTATACCTAAATTGGAAGCTTTGGCTCTTGCCGTTCTCCAGATATACAGAAAAGAGAAATAAAAAACAACAACAACGAGGGATTTATAGGTAAAATTAGATGTGGTCGTTGTTTTTTGCTTATGTCTCAGTTATTTATGGACAGATCTGGCTGAATTTTGCTATTGAAAATTTATATGAGCAAATGTGACATAAATACTGTATACACGTAGAGTAAAAATATGTTTAGATATGGTCACCTCCAACAAAACTATTTTTAGACAAAATTTTAAACATATTATGTTTAAATTTAACCATATTATTGTCACCGACAAACATATAATTGTTAAATTAGTCCTCCATCAAGAAGCCACAACCATATTATGGTTGCCTCTAAACATGTTATGGTTAAATATGACAATAATTTGTTTTTAAATTAACAATAGTATTTTCCTCTTTTCTAAGAGCAACATTCTATGGTTGAAAATCAACCATGCTATTATAAATGTTTAACATATTTTAGTTATTACTAACCAAAAGATGTTCGGAGGCAACCATAATATGGTTGTGCCTTCTTGATAGAGGACTAATTTAACAATAATATGTTTGTCGGTGACAATAGTATGGTTAAATTGGAACATAATATGTTTGCAATTCTCTTTAAAAATAGTTTTGTTGGAGGTGACCAAATTTAAACATATTTCCCTCTGGGTGTACCATCAAGTCCCCATCATACCGGATTTTAACTTATCTTCTAAGGATCAATATTGTGGAAGGTACAACCGGAATGACAAACTTATAATACCATTTTACCTTGGGTGAAAGGTTAAAAACAAGTTAATCTTTACCAAAAACTATCATAATTGCAGTATTTCTTTTTAATTATGTTTGAATAATAAAATTCAATGCATATTTTAAAGCCGATCGGAAAAATATACATGGACTTTTATCATAAAAACTTTATTACCTTTTTTGGTATAACATCTATAAACTACTGTTTTCAGTCTCTTTGCATCAGGATATCTTTAATTTACCTTTGAAATGCATTTTTGCATTTTAAAAGTTTTAATGAAGAAAATTAAAGCATATTTTTGGGTATATAGCAAAATAATTTAAATACTGCAACTTTTACAGACCTTTTGCTTAAGAAAATTTCTAAAATTTGAATCTAAAATTATGATTATAAATAGTCCAACTTTATTGTTCTAAACAATGTTCAATATGTATTGATAGTGGCTAATTGATAAAACTTAAAGCATTCTTTTTGGCCGAATCAAATATTTTTCGTTAAATAAACTGGAACTTTTTTGTAATCGTTAAGTAACTTCAAATGATATAAAAATTTACAAAATTTCCTTAACCACTCATATTTGCTTAAATGCCATAAACTGCTTTAAAATTTCTGCTTTCAGTTGCCTACTTTAAGGCTTTTTCCTAATGACAAAAAAAGTATTTCTTTTCATTGGGAAATAAACAACTGTCCATAAAAAATTAAACATTTTTTTTTAAATTTTATCCTTGAAAAACTGATATTTTATCAAGTTTTCCCCCCTCTTTTTTTTATTATTCTTCATATATTTGATAAAAATCCCTTTTGGCGTTTAATGTTTTTTTCAAGTTTTATATTTCTTTTCCTTCGTCTCGTATACCGCTTAAATATCATATCAATACTAACAACTATAATACTTTCATTTCACTAAGAAATTTTATACAGTCCTCTTCTTGCTCCTTCGTACCCTGCTTAAATTTTCGCAAGAGGAATAGAAATATACTAACAATGCCTAGTGGCATTGAAAAAATGTATAAATAAGAGGACAAGTAAGAAAAGAAAAACTGAAAAAAAAATCAGAAATAAATGGGAAAACTCAAATCTTGTTGAGTCAAAATGAAAATTAAATGTCTGAAAAGCTTTCATGGTTATTCACAATGTTAAAATATTTTATATTTATTAAAAAAAAATAAAATAAATAAAAAGGACTCGTTAAACAGTATGAATTGAAAAAACACATGCTGGGTAAAAAAATGGAATGTATTATTGACAACTGAGTAACATCCGTATTGTGCAGTGGCAAAATTTTCATTATAATGCTGCTCGTTCATGTTTTCATATTAGTTTTATTGTTTTCCTATATTTGTTTTTAAAACAAATGCAAAGGATAACAAATATACTATTTTCGTTGCTAAACAAAAGAAAAGCAATATTGATGTGCATATGGGCACTTCCACTCTTTTTTTTTGCCACGTTACCCCACCAAGCAATTAACCTTATATTTTAGACTCATGTGGTGTAAATGTTGCCTCTCTTTCACGAAATGTAAAGCGGGTTGCGCTTTACACCAAAATGCAAAAGTAAATAATATAACAATTATTCTGTGGAAATTACACTGTGGAAATTCGGCATTTTTATATCGCAGCTAGCATTTTTTTTTTAAATTTTTTAATAATACTCTAGTCGATTTTGGCTCTTCAGAGCAAAAAAAAAACCGGAATATATATACGCTTATTTTCTGAACATAAAGTAATTTTTTTACTCTTTTATAATGGTATTGGGAATTTCTTTATATTTATGAGTCGTATTTAATTCTATTTGTAAGTCTTTTTTGAGTTATTTATTAGTCATATTGCTAATCGCTTACGAGTAATTTACGAACGATTAGGTAGGCCTTTTCTTATTATTTGGGAGTCTTTTAACCAGTGTTCGAAAATAAACATTGTATATAGTTCTTTAGTGTTTGGTACGGTAGAAATATGGAAAACACAAACGTAAATAGTGTTTGTATAGTAAATACCTTGACAAAAACGTTTCTCTGTTTGTGATCTTAGTACGCAATATAAAATACTGTACCAAGCCAACTTAACATAAAGATGAGAACATTTCATTGCGTTCGGTTTTTCATTGTGTTCGGTTCAGTATATTTATGTCCGTTCGTTTTAGTTGAGTTCATCGCTTTTTTTGGCTGGTTAACACAAAGAAAAAATTTTTACAAAAACAAAACATGTTTAAAATGTACATACAAGCTATTCGTGCAAATTTCCAGGCAACAACAACTATATTAGTGAGAAGCTTAGCAAAAAAATTTTTGTTGCTCATTCCTTAATCAATCTAAAAAAAAACACTAAAGAACATTTAAATTTAATGTATGTCTACTGAACCACTACAGTTGTACTATCTTATAATGAAAAACAGAACACTACATTATGTCTGTTACTTTCGTGAAAATAGTTATGAACGTTATTAAGGGTTGTGTACTAAAACACATACACTAAAAAATTTATTTTGTTTGCACCATACGCTTAATAATGTTCGGTATATTTTCGAACACTGCTTTTAGTTGCCATTTATCCGTCTTATTTATATTCATTTAAGTGTATTTTCTACTTCGTGCGATCGTTTTTCGAATCATTTCTCAGTCGTATTGCTTATTGTTTCAAAATTATATTCCAGTATTTTTTCAATCACATTCCAAAAGCCTGCATAATCTGTTTGCGATCAAGCATTTTTCACTATTCTAGATGAGCGCAATATGATCATAAATAATGGATAAAATACTTTAATTTTAAGCGCCTTGATGATCAATTTTCGATTGCTATACGATTTGTTTCTATATTTGAAATCAAACACTTTTAAATCTTAAGCTCGAGTTATTTTTGTGTGGATTTTTAAGCGTGTAAGTGACTAGTCCGTTTTTGATCACCAAAAGTACTCAAAAAATCTCATCAGGATGATTTTCGAAATGACGATCTTCCAAATGAATGCTGGAATGTATTATATAGTATGGAGTTAAGTATATAAAGAGTGTTTTTTATAGAGGTATAGCACCTTGAAATGGAATAAAACAAAGATGAATTTTTTAAATTGACATGAAATTTACTTTATTCAAAGGATAATCTTGTCGCATTATGATTTAAATATGACTTTTGGCATATGACCGCCACGGCTGGATCGGAAGTAGGCTAATATTGAGGTCCAATTTTCGATGACTATTTCCAACATTTGTGACCGTATACCCGTAATAATTCGTCGAATGTTTTCCTCCAAGTGGTCAATCGTTTCGGTGTTACCGGCGTAGACTAGCGACTTCACATATTCTCACAGAAAATATTCTAGCGGCGTTAAATCGCACGGTCTTGGAGACCAATTCAAGGGTCCGAAACGTGAGACTATGCGTTTATCAAACGTTTCCTTCAATAAATCAATTGTGGCACGAGCTGTGTTACGTGTTGCACCGTCTTGTTGAAACCACCGCTCCTGCACATCATGGTTGTTCAAAAAAGAGGTTCATTCTAAACAAAATTCGCAAAATTCGTATTTCGAACAGAAACATGATTTTCAAAATTATGTTGCACAATTTGAAGGTGTTGTTGAGGCCTTAGTCGATTCATGTTGAAAGGCCAAGGCAAACTAAACATAAATCACTTGACTGCCGAAAAATGGCCGCCAGTTAAGAAAGTGTTGCCAACTTAAAATTTTATACCTCTATAAAAAACACCCTTTATATATATATATATTGTTTAAACTAGCATAATTAAGCCATCTTTTTTATCTGCCAAACCTTCATGGTTGGTAACTAACCTAAACTTATTAAGTTTCTGTTGAGTCATCGAACTGTGAACTACTAAATACCTGCTTTTTTCCATTTTAATACATTTAAGAAAACCAATATAGAATTAAAGATAACTTTAAATACTTAAGTTTTATTCTACATATCAATATAGAATTAGCGATAACTTTAAATACTTAAGTTTTCTTCTACATATTAAAACTGAAAGTCAGTTGTTCAATAAAATAAATACTTGTGGATTAAAATCATAAACCCCAGCGTATCTTTTATTCCAACCCACTCTTGGCTAATACGGGATTCCCCCAACGGTTTCCCACAGTCGAGTCAACTCCCACTCAAGGGCATTGTAGGTCTATCTTCTTCATCTCTCGCCGGTTCATCCTACCCACCGTACCCGCATCTACACACGCAAGTATACAAATTTAAATACCCACCTTACCCTCGTTCAGTTTCCCAGTGCAGTCCATCTCATTGGCATATATTAATTAACATTTACTCTTTTATTCTTTTGTAAACGCTCCCCATCCTACAAACCACATGCACACCCACACACTCATTTACTCATGGTAAAAATATATGTACATTTGCATGCTATGGTGATTATTATTTATATATATGTATATATATATATATATATTAGGTCTGGTCGAGATAAAAATCGCCCAAGTGACAAGGAAAATCATATTAAAGGGATCAACACAAGTAACTTTGCCCAAGGAACCATACCTCTAAAATCAATTCTGATGTTCCTTATTTTGACTTAAAGGTCAAATTTTGAAAAATTCCACTCTGACCCATTTGAAGTGCCCCAATCGAGTCTAAATGTATGACCGACCCCCACTAACTTTGGGGGCCGAACCACCCTTGTCACTTGGGCGAGTGTACATAATTGTTATCTATTTTTTTTTTTTTTTTTTTTTAAGAAAAATCTGCAAGGAAAACATCTGTCAAGTTACTTGGTTACGTATTAGTATTATTTAATTCTAATTTATTAACATTCATACGCCACGGGGTCCAACTAATAAATCAAACTTTTAAAAAAGCAATATGCGAAAAATACGACTTTTTGTAAAAGTAGGGCTTTCCTGAAGAAAGTCATGTAAAATTAGGCTTTTTTCTAAAATTCTTGGCTTGTTATAGAATATAGTGACGTTTTGTAAAAAAAAAAATTGATTTTTATAATTACTCTAACTTTCTTGAAAAAATGTGGTGAAAGTTTAAAGTCACTTTTAGTGAAAAAAAATTTAAATCTTTGTGAAAAAAAGAAACTTTTAGTGAACAAAATGTGAAGGCGGTAGATATCACAGTACAACACATGATTTGCCAACTCAGTTCTGTGAACTGTATGTGAAATTAGACCCAAAAAGAAGAATTTCTGCATCATTCGTTTTGTCTTCTTACCTGCGATTTGAAGTTAGTATCGATTTGAAGTTAGTACTATCGTATAGGGGAATTTATCACGTTTTAGGCCCTGTTGTTTGACATAGCTCGACAACCACTAGCCCAATTTAGTTGAAATAAATTTTAAAAAATTAAGAATTACAATTCCCTTAATCTGTTCATATATTGTTTTCCTATACAAGTAACACTTTCGAAGTTAAAAATGAATGTATGAAGGGAAAAAATTATTTTTTGCCTAAAAATTTAAATTTTTTTTTTTAAAAATACATAAAAAAAATGCAAAATGGAAAAAAGTTTCAAGTCTAGTTATTTTTTCGCAAAGTCACATAACCTATGAGCAAAATGAGACAAAGATCATAAAAATCGATGCACGCGTTTCGCTTTTATTCGCAATTGAGTAAAGGTATGAATTTCAAAAATTTGCTCGAGATATGCACAACATTATTTGGAGAAAACATTGACACCTTTTTCATGATTCTGAGAATTAAAAAAAAAAGGAATAAACAAAAGGTTATTTGATTTTTATGATTGCGGTAATAAATGTACGTGGACAATTAAACGGAAAGTGGACCTTTTTATTATTTGGGTTTTTCCGGTGGCTACCTATATGATTTTTTTACAGAAATTGCACCCACATTTAAGGGTGGTCATTATTTGTAATTCTTAATTTTTTAAAATTTATTTCAACTAAATTGGGCTAGTGGTTGTCGAGCTATGTCAAACAACAGGGCCTAAAACGTGATAAATTCCCCTATACGATAGTACTAACTTCAAATCGATACTAACTTCAAATCGCAGGTAAGAAGACAAAACGAATGATGCAAAAGTTCTTCTTTTTGGGTCTAATTTCACATACAGTTCACAGAATTGAGTTGGCAATAAATTAACTGAAAAATGTTGTACTGTGTATGTTGAATCATAGGGATGCATTGTTGGCATTTATGACATAACCGTTGCTCCTTGCTCTTAATTTTCCATCACAAATGCATCGACTAACAGCTTCTCTGAATATGTTGATCGTGTATAAACTCTTTGAGGCGTGGCTTTTTTTTCACAATAAGTCACATTTTGCTTATTATATATGTATATATATATATATTTATTTATATGAACATGCCCAGCGGTAAAAAGAATGAATAAACAGGCCTAATAGAAGGCCTTATTTAGCAGACACAAGCCCTCCTCGAAGCATTCCATACTTACTTATTTTTTACACAGGTTGTAATTGGGAGCAAGCCCTTCTACACTCCCTATAATAACAAATTCGTTCCCTTCCCAAAGAAGGGAGTAAGGCAGGTCGCTAAAAAACCTGAACAAAGGGAGTTCTTAAAGAAGGGAGTAGCGAATGGGTACTGAATATTTTGGAAGGTCTTTCAAAAAGAAATTTATACCTTCTTGAAGGGATACTTCTGAAGGCACGATATCATGTGAAGCGAATCTTTTAGAAAGGAGTATAGAGGCCTTCATATGTATATATGAGTATGTATGAATGAACGTATGAATGTATTTTCCTTTTTATTTCAATAAAATATTCCAAACCAATTTGTCAGTTGTTTTCCTCTCTTATTTTCATATTTCGTTATTTGAATTGTTCTTGAGCTTTCCAAGAAATTCATATATTTATCCTCGTAAAATTATAGAGACAACAATTCGACAGTATAATTCTTAAATAAACTTTAGACAACAAAAGATAAATATTTGCTAAGTTAAGCAATTTTTTTTTTTTTTTTTGGTTTTTTACGGAATTTAAAAGAAAGATTTTAGTCAAATAGTATATAGTATAATGTTTAATATTTTTCTTTTTGTATGTGTAAAAAAATTGACATTTTGACACTTACATATGAGATGCCATGAAATTTAGATAAATATTTATTTTAAGAAGATTATTAAGATATTTTTTTTTTGTTTTTAAAGAAAAAAATTTCTTTTTATTTCAAAAGTAATTTAAAAAAACTGCAACAGATTTACAAAGCATAATTCAATAGTGGGTAACACGAAAAATATGATAAATATATATAAGATTTCTCTGAGGCGTTTTAAACCCCAATTTTTATTTTTGATAAATAGACTGAAATTTATTGTTGATGATATATATATCTGTATGTATTGTATGTGTTAAAGTCTATTTAACACTATCACACAACTCTTACGTATTCCATAATACTTAGTGAGATAGAAATCTATTGAGTTTTGTTGTGAATGTCAAAAAATCTAATTTAACATTACAGTTTTTATTCACACTATCACACCTAAAAATGCTCTTGTTTAAATGCAATCCTGATCAAATGAAAGGTATTATTGTTTAGAAAATTTTCAAAAACAAAATGATAAAGTAGTTTGGGATGTATTTTTTTTTTTTTTTTTTTTTTTTTTGTGGTACTTGTAATTTTTATAACACATAGTGTGTGTTATAATACTGGAGTTTTTGACATGTATTAATACAAAGTATAATAGTGTAAACTACCCTTAAGAGGCAGAAGATTTACTTTAAAGAAATAACAGCAAAACGCCAGCAGATCGAAAACAAATTGAAGTATTTATAATTGTAATTTATAACATAGGAAGCAAAAGAAGAACAACATTATAGTGTATGTGTGTTGACGGTACGAAAGCATCCCACTTATATAATTATTTTTCACCCTTAACTTGCTTAAAAAAAAAGCAAAAGTAATTTCAAGTCTTAACATAATTCGGAACTAATTGCATCGCGGTTGCGCGTGTGCCACGTGGAACTTAAAATTGGCTGATCTGCAATATACGAGGCAGACAAGAGTCCTATCTGGTGCTGAGATACCCTGAATTGGATATTAGTGTTTATACCCAAAATGCTGTATAAGAGCTTTATTTTTCCCGTAACCTGCGTTTAATATCCCTGTTAATTTTTGATGTTTATCGTTAGTTTCTTCGGTTGTGAAAGTTAAGTGGTGCATTCAATAATGAGCTAACATTTTTACCAGTGTATTGTTTTTTTCTGACTTTCTTCTAGTATAAAGCAATTATCCATCGAACTAATGAAATCTTTTGTTCTTGGTCGTATGCGAAATCCATATTATTTCGATGTAATTTTTTTAGGCCTCCGCCTACCAGTCTGTTTGCGCGGATTGTTCAAGTTGCACAAAATCATTTTTCTTTTAGAAGTCAAAGCATTTCGTGTCCGGTGAAAAAGTTATCGAAATGAACAGTATGATGCTTAGGATACTCAAATGCCGAAATAAGACTCATAAACACGCTGGGCCCTAGGCCGAGTTACTTATCATATGTATTCAATGCTCCAGCCTGTAGTTGGAATTGAAACATATACCTTTTCGGTGAACACAAACACCAATATTTGTAATATAAGCGAATTGATTTCTCCTTGGTACAATACAAAGGAGATATTAAAAACCCAAACAATAATCGTATGCAAGAAATATAATGAAGATGCAAAAAAAAATGTAATAAAAAATATCACATGCGATAAGAAAAATATAAAGAAAATACGAAAATATTTACACAAAATTTTAAAGTTTTTATGAAATAACAATCATTTTTATTGATTTTTTTATATTAAAATCAGGCTAAAATTCATTAAATTTAATCTTTTTTTTTTTTAAATTATATTTATTAAAAACTTATTTGATATTTAATTTTCTCCTTATTTATAAAAAATAAAACAGACTTATAAAGGGTTTACTAATCTAGTTTTCATAGAAAACCCGTTTCATAAACCTGTTTTATTTTTTATAAATAAAACCGTTATTCTTCTAATATTAAAATGTATGACTTTTTAAAAAATATGACTAAGACTGAAATTCTTATGAATGAGTTCCGTGAGGGAAATGGCCATTGTGTCCAAAACCTTCCTTTTCAATTTATCAAACCTATTAGAAAATAAAGACAATGAACACAAAAAAAAGTTTTATATCAATTAAAAAAATGGTTTAAAAATTATTTAAATTTAATTAATGTGATAATTGAATCAATTATTTTTTTAATTGAAAGAAAATTAAAAATATAATTTTGATTTAATTAACATTTTTGTGGTTTAAATTTTTAATTTTGTTTAAAATAAAATAATTTGAACCTGTACAATTGTTGTTGGGAATTGTCAATATTTAATTAAATAAATTATTACATTGTTTGAAATGGCAAAGTTTTTTCATAATTTTTTTAATTAAAATTAAAAATAGCATTTGTTGAAAAAAAAAATCACAATATTACAACTTTTAGTAATCAATATAATCATTTTGGTAATAGGTGCAAAATCAACAAATTTTTTGCTTGATATTATGAATTTGGTATAAATTTGGTGATTGGAGAAAGTTTTTAATTTTTTCTGTGAACAAGGCTACCATAATCTATATTTAAATTGTATTTGTGAAAATATTTATACATTTTTGAAAATATTACTTAGAGTGAAATTATCATGCTCTGTGAGGAATATATGGCCACTGGGGCCAAATCCTTCTATCTCAGGGTATCAAACCTATTAAAAAATTAAGGCTATGGACAGGGCTAAAATTTCGTGTAGTTAATGGTATTTTCTGTATAATATTTTTTTTATCGCATGCGATTAAAATAAAAATAATAATTAAGTACTAAAAATAAATTTATTGCGTTAATTATCTCAGTGGTCGAGATTTCGACCAGCCATGTGCAAGGCTGTGTGGCGATCACATGGAGGTGCTGTAATAACTAGTTTACATAGATTAAAATTTATTAAAACGGTTGGCTATTAAATAAATAACCTTTTATTTTTTTGTTTTTTTTTTTTTTTTTTTTTTTAATCAAGTAGTCAAAATTTTACAAAAAAGTAAGAACATTTTTCATCTTATAGGTTCTTATTTACTCAGGATGCTGCATCTATAATTTTATGTTTTTAAGTTCAATACTATAGAAAATTCAAAAAATATCACATGTAGAATGGAAAAGTAAAGTAATGAAATTTAGTTTTCCGGATTTCTCCTTTTTGATACTATTTTCTTCTCATTGAACGATCAAAAATGTCAGTATTTTATTGGGTGTCCATTAGTGATGAGCAATCCGGTGATTTTTAAAGAACATCGTGATAAGTGAACGTGATTTAATATTCACTGTTCCTTAAAACTGTCATTGTGATAACGGTTTGTCAGTTTTAAGTTCTTTTAAATTTCAAAAATAAATTAATAAAAAATATTCAAAAAAGTCATATATGGACATAAGTCAGTAATTTACAAAGTTCGGAAATAGTCAAAACTGCAAGCCATCTTTAAGATCGGTAAGAAAATATTTTTTCATTCAATAGATTACTTTTGAGCCTCCAATTATGAAGGAAGCTATTTGCATAAATTAAAATGTTATTTAACTTACTAGAAAACATTTCCTAAGCTTGTCCCCAAAAAAAATTCCAATCCAAATTTAACTAAAATTTTAAGGGAATCAAAAAGTGTTTTACCTCATAGTTGTCAGAATTATATTATATTTGTCTTTTGTTTGACATTACTGTCTTCATTGTTTTTCTACGGTATCAACAAATACAAAGCCATTATTAATATTATTATTACCATTATGCTTATTGGTTCTTTATGTTTATAGCTTTTATGTGTTTATTATTCTCAATGTAATTGTAGTTTTGGTTATGAACATGAAATTAAAATGGTTTTATTGTAGTACTTAAATTTTGTTTACATTATTTAAATGACTGTGCAGCCGCTATTAACATACCAGTATATAAATAAAGATAAAATTGTATTAAAAAGAGACATTAATGAGAAACCTCAAAGTAGGCAATATATATATTTTTTTTAATTAAAGTGCTTAATAGCAAAAGTATATCAATTTCAAAACTAAAAAAATGGGTCAGTTGCCGCAATCAACACTTGCTTGCTACATAATTATATCTATTTATCATTGTACAAAAATCTAAAGACCTGCAAATGACCCCAAATGGTATATCGACCTAAACTTTATGTTAAATAAAATACATTTAAAATATATCAAAAAAATGTTAAAGCTAAACTACCTAGAAAATTTATTGAGGCACTTGTACCCCTTTGCTTTTTGGCCCTGAATTAAAATCGGCAAACAAAAACTAGGTTAAAAATCGAATCAGAAAAGACTATAAAGGGTAAAAATTGTTGCTATTTTTGAGAGCTTAAAATTATTGTTTAAATTAGGGAGGTAGCGAATACCGATAGCGATATATCGGCGATACTTCAGATTTAATAATATATCGGTATCGGTGTTATTTTTCTGTCGATACGATGATACTTTTTATATTTTTTTTTTGGAGTATTTTTTCCATGCCTATATTTTGCATAGCAACTAAAAGAAATAACACCTTAAAAATCAGAGCATAAAATTAAAAAAGAATAATGAAATTGGAAAATAGGTCGGGGTCTCAAAATTTAGCGGCTAAATAACTAAAAGATTTCAGGCTTTATAAAATAATAAAACCTATTGTTCTGCATTCCCAAAGTGTTGAAAACACGGTCACACCTAGGGGGGGGGGGGGGGTGTCGAGACCTGCGCCGTCTACTTTTGTCGGCGACGGCGGCTTGCAAAATTGTTACTGGCGGCGGCTTAAGCCGACTTATACTAAGGCCAATCTACAAAATATTTTTTTAACCAAATTTTATATTTTAGTTTTAATAATAAAATTAATTATAAACTATAACCTATTCCTAAATGTGATTTTAAAGTTTTACCGCAAAACCTTTATAAATATACAAAGGTTATAGCTTACACATTAACATTTAATTTATTAAAAAAAAAACAGTTTTTATTAAAAATAATAAATAATGCCAATAAATAGTGTCTAATTATGAACATTAATCTATTAAATTTAACTTGCTGAAAAAATTTTACCAGATATTAATTAAAATTTTTGATTTATAAAATGTTCAGAACTAAAGTCAGGAAAAATTAAAAGTCGTACAATTTTATAATTAAAAAATATTTTTAAGGAATTGTGAAAAAAAAGTACACATCGCACTGGCTGCTATAAAGAGAGTTAACTCAAAATTTATAAATTTTTAATAGTGGGAAAAAATTATCTCTTCGATCAGCTTAACGTAGTAGCAGCAGGCATTGATATATTTGGCTTTTATAATGTCTAAAGAGAGAGTTTTGCGCAGATGGTTTATAAGGTTTTATGTCGATGTCGCCAATCCAAATCTAAAAGCATTTTGTAAAAAAAGTGGTCCGAGTAAATAGTCTGCAATTTTATCATAGCCTGCTGTAAGTTCTTTCCTGAAAAATTATTTATTTATTTATTCTATTTATTTAATTATTTCATCGTAATACAATAAGCCTATACGGCCAAAAATTTAATATTACATAAGTACATACATCCTGAATAACAGATTATATCCTAAATATTAACTTATATCTACGAGAATATACTATGCATAATTACAATTTTTCAACAATTGGCCCCCCAGCCTAAGAAATAGAAAAATCAACAAAACAACAATAATTATTGTCCCAATGTTGTAACAGCAACAAGGAGATTTAGATACGTCGCTTTACAAACATATGCATACATACATATGCGGGCATAATATAAGAAATACATACATAAGTATTTAAAGTATTAGAAATCATTAGGAAACTAAGATAACAACAGGAAGAAAGAGAAAAGAAAAAAAAAATAAATTTATTGTAACAAATAACCCGGTAACAGGCTCCCCCTTTAATCGCATCGGAGTTCCTTCAAAACAGAGAAGGCACATATGCTGGTTCTTTAAAACTGTTTTTAGAAATCACAAGTTGCCCGAAATAGTTCCAAACGTTTGAACCTCCTGCGCTCATCTTTGTAAGTATTATTTTAGTTTTTTTCTTTTAGATGTTTATTTAGCAATCAACAATTTTTCATGCCTTAACACATCACTTTTACACTCACCAAAATTAGCAATATTAATATCTTTATCATATTCTGAATCTGATTTACAAGTTTTATTTATAATTTAAAAAAAAAAATTTGTTATTTTTGGAATTTTCCATCTGGTTATATTTAAATACTTTTTCCAAAAATTTCCACATTAATAAAGAAAAGAAAGTTTGTGTTGTCGCCTCACAAAGTATAAAAGGCAGGAAACATTCGATACTTTAAATTGTGGGTGTGACCAGCGGCTGATTTTAAGCCGGCGCGGCTCAACCGGCATCAGCCGTCAAGCCGCAGGTGTCTGGTGGGGGGCAAGTTCTAATAAGTCTACAAGAACTGGCCTACTTTGTTTATTAAACAAATATCTTATTAGTATTTTTGTAAAAAAGTGTTTTGTTTTTTGTTAATTTAATCATGCATTCAAATGAAATCTTCGTTTTTTAAATCTTATTATGTAATATTAATTTTAAATATTAATACTCTCTTACATTATAATTTTGTAAAATCAAAAAATTATTTGTCAATTTTACCTTAAATTCAAATTTAATTTTCGTATCGGTATCGATATCGGCGACATTTTTATTTGAGTATCGGCAAAAAACCGTATCGTTACAATCCTACACAGAAAAAATTATTAAATTTCTCCAATCACCAAATTTATACCAAATTCATAATATCAAGCAAACAATTTGTTGATTTTACACCTATTACTAAAATGATTATATTGATTACTAAAAATTGTAAAATTGTGAATATTTTTTTCAATAAATGATATTTTTAATTTTAATTAAAAAAATGATCAAAAAACTTTGCCATTTCAAACAATGTGTTAATTTATTTAAATAAATATTGACAATTCCCAAATTAAATTAAATTATTTTATTTTAAACGAAAAAAGTCAATTAAGATTTTTTGTTATTTAATTAAAATTTAAATTGAAAATTTATTTCAAAACAACAAAAATGTTAATTAAATCAAAATTAAATTTTTAATTTTCTTTCAACTAAAAAAATAATTGATTCAATTATCACATTAATTAAATTTAAATACTTTTTTTTTTACCATTTTTTTAATTGATAAATTTAAATACACTATCCGACAATTGAAGACAAGTTTTTGGACTTTGTTTGAATACTAGGTAGTTTTTCCTGTGGTCGAAACCCTGTAACAAATATCATTTTTGTTCTTTATAACTCGTTATTTTTACGGAAAAAGTATTTAAGGGGTTTAAGTCTTAATGATATTTTAAATGTTCGGAGTAAATGTTACAGCACAATAGAGAAGTGTGCAGCATATCATACCATTTTAACAAAAACAACTTTGTGTTAGCGTCAAAAACGACCATTTTTAAGGTATTAAGTCATATGTATGTACTACTAGCTTAACCCAGTCCGCTTCGCTACCCTCATTAAAATAAAATATGTAATTTTTCAGTAGAGATCTCGTGCATTGTTTATGGAGTTATTTGTACGAAGTTTAAATACTCTTATTGTTACCATTCTTTAGTTTTACAGAAATCATTTTGGTATTCGTATTGAACTAGTCCCGCCTATGTCTAAAATAAGCCAGTGGACCTTTTACGGCTATGGTTCATTTATAACCAAGCTATTTGTTCCAAATTTGGAAATTGTTGCTGTGGCCGTTCTCTAGATATTCAGAAATCTAGTTTGATTCATACCGATCCTGTCTGTGTATTGATAACCATTCACATTGTACCAAATTTGGAAAATGTTACACTTACCGTTATTTAAATATACGGGATTCTGTTGCGTATTGATCACCAAGCTATTTGTACCAGCTTTGGAAACTTTAGATATTACCATTCTCCAGATATACAGAAATCTCTTTTGCCTTTGTATGTGAGGTACTACGCCCACATATCCACTCCCACCTTCTTGTGCTTGTACATTATTTGGTTTCCAGATACAATGATATCTTCAATCTCTTTGTAAGGGAGTTACCACTCCCACTCTCCAATCCCGCTTACACTCTTTGTCGGATGTTGTGTACTGCTAACTAAGATGATTTTACCTAATCTGGAATCCGTGGCTCTTACGGTTCTCCAGATATACAGAAATCTATGTCTTTATATGGTAGGTACCACTTCCACTTCTCAAATACCGCCTAGTTTTTTGGAGAGATTTTGTATTGATAACCAAGGAATGTGTACCAAATTTGGACAGTTTTTCTCCGACTTTTGTCCAGATATAAATAAATTTATTTTGTGCCACTCCCAGATCTCCAACCCCTCCCACATTTTGTCGGATGTTGTGCACTGATAACCAAAATGAGTGTACCTATTTCAGAAACTGTGGCACTTGCCGTTTTCCAGATATAAACAAATCCATAATGCCTTTGTATGGGCGGTGCCTTGCCCACATCTCCAATCCCGTCTGTTTTGTATTAATAGCCCAGCTGTGTGTACCAAATTTGGACAAATTTTCTCTTACCTTTCTTAAGATATAAAAAATCTATTTTCTCCATATATATAGAAATTTATATTGTCTTTGTATGGAAGGTGATACACCTACATAAAATTTCAAAAAAAAAAAATATATAGCCTATAGAACCTTCTAGACCATCAAAGTCTCATAAAGATCGGTTCAACTGCTTAGGCGGCTATAAGGTACAAACAAACAAACAAATCCACTTACATACCTTCATTTATATATATATATATATATCTGTGGCATTTTGACAAAACATCTAAGTCGAGATAAGATAGCAAAAAAGTTTTTAATAAAAACTCGGTGAAAAAATCATTTTTATCAAATAATAAAATAAACCAAAATTAAAGAAAAAAAAACGTGTATAATACAGAATTCTAAAAACGTAAGCAAAAATGTTTTTTAATAAAAAATCGTATGATTACCAAATTTTTTTAAATTATTTAAATTAGACTTAAGATGTTATGCCAAAATGCCACAGATATATAGACTTAGCTATTTAGTGTTGCCTAGGCACTTTCAGATTGCATTTATATTTTTACAAAAGTTTTTCAGCTTTACCGTAGCTACAATTTTTCTAAGGAGGAGTTATTCGAAAAAATTTGAGAAAAATATTTTGTTCATTTTGTTTTTTTTTTTTTTTTTTTTTTTTTTTTTTTTTCAATAAAATTGCACGAAAACGGAATTTTTTGGCAAAAAAAATGGTGACAAAATTTTTTCGGTGGCTGTTGACCGGCCAAAAACTAATGTCACCTTTTTTTGAGGACCCACCGATTTTCAGAATTTTTGGAGGTTCATATAAAAAATTGGTCACCAAAATCGCCAAATTGAGTATAGAGTTTTCCTACCCGTTGGTAATACAATCGAATCTATACTGCCCGATCCGTGTGTTTTTGCACTGTGATATAGATGCTTGAAATATTCTGTAAAATGTAAAAATTTTATTATTCTCTCTTAAAATAGATATTAGAAATATATACATAATATGTATATAATTTGACGTAAGAATGCAATTAGTACAATGTTATAAGTACATATAATGTAATTGTATTATGTAATAAGAAAAAAAATTTAATTGTTTAAAAATGTGCTCGTCTGCCTAAAAGTAGACATTATACACATAATACCCAACCTGCCTTAATATTGCTTTCTTCATTTTCATTTCGTTTTTTTTTTTACTTTTTTTCTTATTTTTGAAACAATTTATTTTCATATTTTATATTTCCAATAGAATGTTTGTGTTTAAGCAAAACTTCTCTAAAGCACAAACATTGTATGTGGTTTGGAACATGACAATTTTAAAGGTTTTAAACAATAGAAACCACAGATGTACATTCTCTTTATGCCACCACAAATACTCATTGACTGCTCGAAAAAGAAGAAGACTTAGAGTTCCTGTCAGTGTTGCCAGTGAAATTTCGAGAAAAATACATTTTAGTTTCCAAAAAGATACACTTTTTCCCAAAAAGATACATTTTAAAAAAAATTGGAAACTTGTTTTTTAACGTTTAACATTTATTTCATATTTAATGAAAATTGTTAAGAAAATGATATCATATAAATTCATTTTTATATATATTTGTCATAAATATTAGTTATGTAATTTTTAAAAATACAGTAAAAAAACTTAAAAATGAATTATATGTTATAAAAAAAAATTCACTTTTGTAAAAATTCATATAAGTACAAGTTAAGGCGATTATATGAAAAAGTTCATCAAATTTTTTCTTCTAAAATTTCATCTTAACACACATACACAAGAATCAGCAGACGACAGAAGAACTTAGAAAACCTAACAACAACATACATGTTATTTTCGTATTTAGTTATTGTGTTTGTTAGTATTCATAACGCAATAATAGCATTAAAAAACTTTGTCAAAGACGGAAAGCTTAATATTTTATTTCTGTACATTTTGCGTACAGATTCAAAGGATACGACAAATGTCAGGATTATACATGGTACCTGGTGTCATCAAAAGATAAATGTATAAATGTATCTTTCGTATCGTAATGGCATCACTGGTTCCTGTTGTTGATATTTAAAACACTTCATCTCACACAACACACACTCAAAGAAATTAGAGTTGGAGCCATTTTGTATCTTTTTGTAAAATATTGTGGTCATGCCTGCCAGATTTGATGATTTATCGTAATTTTGACGATTTTATAGTGCAAAATTGCCCATTGACGTTTTGACGACGTATACCCTACATTTGACGATTTTTCAACTGACAAATTTTGTACTAATTTACACAGGTTTTAAGCTTTATTTCGTTTTTTTTTTTTTTTTTTTTTTTTTTTTTTTTTTTTTTTTTTTTTTGAATAACTTCATGGGTGCTTTCGTTTATTTGTAATTGTTATTGTCCTTCCACAGAAAATATTATCGTAATTTTTTTTTTTTTAATTAAGCCATTAATTAAAAATAAAAACAGCTTTTATTAAAAAAATTATCCAGTTCAGCGGCTACTCAACAACAACAACATCACTTCAGAAAATTTTGTTAAAATCAAAAAACATTTAATTGATACTATTAATTTGTTAACTTTTGCGAATTTATGCCGCTATTCTCATTCTCAACTCAACGCAGTTTCGTTGACTACGAGTCGACCCAACTTTCACACAACCAAACTTTTTTTTAGTATTGTGAAACACAACTGTTTTTAGTTGAAATTGTTATGGCGTTGCCAACTTAAAATATCGAGTTTGACAGAAAAGCAGACAAATTAAAGTAAAAAATTTAAAAAATATATTAATCAAGAAAAAAATGTAAAAAATTTGTATTAAAGTATGCCCCAAAAATTTTTTGAGGTAATTGAAAATAAAAAAAGTCAACACATTATTAAAAATTTATTTGTGTATGTCTTTTTTTTTTTTCAAAATAAGTTAGTTTACCAAGCCCCTCAAATTGTGCTTCAGTTGTAATTTTCAAAGATCTGCGAATGTATTAAATGCTGTGAAATTCTAATATTCAGCATAACAAATTTTTCAACTTACGGTTTCTCCATTTTTTTATTTATTTTTTGCTTTTAAAAATTCAAGTCAACTGAAACTGTAAGCAACTCAACTACTAATAAGTATTTGTCTATTTAGAACTTTTATGTTGACCAAACTTACACAGAGTTGTAAGCCACAATACCGGGAAAAAGTAGTAAACACAACCAAAAAATAATTGAGTTGAGATAGACAATACGAATTTATAAACGACGACCAAACTGTTTAAAAAGTTGTCAACCGCAATAGGGGGTTAATTTAACATGCCACAATGTTGATTGGAAATTAAAGTAAATTTCTGCAAAAGTGTGGACTTTATTTAAAATTACATATCATTGTTTCAAATTAATTTTATATGAAAAATATTAAAATAACATTGTTCAATATTCACCACATAAAATCCTGTATCACTTGTTTTGCATAAAAACAACAACTTTACAAGAAGAAAAGCATAATTTTTTTTATTTCATGTTTTAATTAATTAATAAAAGTAAGAAAAATTCCCGTATTCTTTTGTTAAAATTATTTAGTCAAATATATCATATTTTCAAAGTAGAGTATATAAAATCAAATTTCCATGATGACGATAACCATACCGATCCATTATGTTGGTGTCTTTTAATTGTAAGTGCTTCTGTAAAAAAAATGGGGAATATACAAAACGTGAAACATGTGTAAGAGGAAATAAATTAATAATAATATTCTCTTTCTCTCCCTGTCACTGATTCCGGGGGTAAGTGTTTAGAAATATTTGAAAATAAATACATATGTTGACTCCGGGGTGCCCCGGTAGGCTAGCTGGTAGTGATCTAGTCTATCAGTACCGGGGTTGCGGGTTCGATTCCCGCCAGAGACTCTGGTCTCCTGCAGACAAGCAAAAAGCTTCGCGGGATTTAGTGTAGGAATAATAATAAAAAAAAAAAAATAAGAAAAAGCAGCGATAGGCAATACAATACTATTAAATTTTGCTATTGCATGCCTTGTATTAAATCTACATATGTTGTTATTAATGTTGTTAACTCTCTTCAATGTGTGGGCACACCTATGTAAAAAAGAGAAAAGCGGTCCACTGAATTTGCCTATCGCAGCTTCAAAGCTTCTTCACTCTTATTTTAAGCTCAGATCAAATTGATTATACATTAAATTCACGTTGTTTCAACTTGAAATAGTTTTCGTTCAACGTGATTCGTAGTGGCATTTCAATATCAAAGTAATTTTGCCCTACCCTTAATGGAATGTTAAATAAATATGTATTATAGTTATTTAAAAGTAGAACATGTTCGGAAGTTATTATAAAATCATGTTAAATTAACAGGAAGTAGCTGTGGAGCAAAATCACTACCGAAAAATGTTTGCTTTTGACGATTTTACATTGATTTTTTTTTTGTGTGTAGATTCTTAAGCTTTTGTAGCATATTCGGATATATGACATCCTGAACAATATAGAACAAGCAAAGTCATCCGTTGACAAGCTTCGAGAATAAAGTTATATGTACAAAACTGTTTTTCAGATATTTTCCTCTATTTGATTTTTAAAAAACTGAATTTTTCATATTTAAAAAACGCTTGCCGCTATAGTCAAAAGGAGGGAGAGTAGATTTTTGGAGACAAGAAACACATACATAATTATGATTTTTTTCAGTATTTAAATTCAAAGAAAATGAAAATAGCTAAAATTTATACCGATTTGCCGATTTTCGACACATTTTATCTGGCAGCTATTATTGTGGTGTGCTGGTGTTAGGTCTCACACACACCCAGAGAAAAAATATGTTTAAATTTGGTCACCTCCAACAAAACTATTTTTAAAGAGAATTTCAAACATATTATGCTTAAATTTAACCATATTATTGTCACCGACAAACATATTATTGTTAAATTAGTCCTAGATCAAGAAGGCACAACCATATTATGGTTGCCTCCGAACATCTTTTGGTTAGTAATAACTAAAATATGTTTAACATTTATAATAGCATGGTTGATTTTCAACCAAAGCATGTTGCTCTTAGAAAAGAGGAAAATACTATTGTTAATTTAAAAACAAATTATTGTCATATTTAACGATAACTAGTTTAGAGGCAACCATAATATGGTCATGGCTTCTTGATGGAGGACTAATTTAACATTTATATGTTTGTCGGTGACAATAATATGGTTAAATTTAAACATAATATGTTTAACATTTTGTCCAAAAATAGTTTTGTTGGAGGTGACCATATCTAAGCATATTTTTTCTCTGCGTGCAGATGCTTCATGTTTATCGACGCGTATTTATGTTCTTGTTGCTGTTGTTTTGTAGCAATGCTTATAAGTTTGTTGATAAACGAGTCAATGCTTGTTTTTATATACATATACATGTGTGTATTTTGTAGTATGTGTGTAAATGTATGCGTTTGTGTTGTTAAAACATTTGTGACAATTTCATTTTGTGCCAGGCAGAATGTCAATGTAAATACTGCTGTGAAATTTATGTTTGTTTATCACAGCCTCACAATATTTCAACTTGATCACATACAATCACAGTTACATTCATGCATTTGTACAAGTTGATATCACATTGTATATTGTAAACCGGTTGTTGCAATTTCAGAAGAAGAAAAACCTGGCATGCAAATTAATTAAGGGGTGAAGTGATTTTAGAAATAGTTAAGATCAGAAAAATCATAATAAATGTAAACTTTGTCTTTTTAAGGAACTTTTATAGAATTATATTCTTATTTCGGTTTTGTAATAACCCAATGTATCCCATTCAGATATTCGTATGAAAATATAATCAATGTTTGGGATGTACCATTTTTATATCCTTCAAGGATTTTTAGGACATGCACAATTGATGCATCTCGTTGAAATTTTTAGCCAAAACGCATTTTTATTGCGTCAAATGACTTCAGTTGGCTTGCAACAGTAAAACTTACCATTTTGTTCAGTTTAAATATGCCCACTTTACTAATTGTTTACGATTAGTACTTTTGTAATTGAAAACACAAGTTACTTCTGCGGCTCACTTTGACAAAACTGGAAAGTGACACGAGAATTTTGCAATAATTCAAGTAACGGTAAAGCGAAAAGCGGAATAATGTGAGACACAAACATAAAGAACAATCAGTGCAATAGTCTTTTGGACATTGGTCAAATAGAAGCAAAAATATTGAGACCGAAATCCACCCGCACAATAGATGCATCATGGTCTGAAAGGGGTATACCAATAAGGCCATCCAATCCAGAGAGCAACCGATTATATTTTTCGTTTTGGTTTATTATCGTTATAAGAGAATTCCAAAAAACGCTATATTTGTATGGGAGCCCCCCTAATGGATGGTGATAAGTGTTAAGCTTAAGAGTCGATGCCCGGTCCTGTGTCCATCCCAATGAACTACGACAGGATTAAGTGGGCTGTCGACAGCTTTGACCCGTACAAATCTCCGGGTATGGATGGTATAATTCCGGCGGACTTGCAGAGGAATTCGACTGTGATTATACCCTGGCTGATGGCTATATATAGGGGATGCGTTAGACTTTCGTGTGTACCTATGAGCTGGACCTTCATCCCCAAGGGAGGGAAGACTTCTCACACCGAAGCGAAGGATTACAGACCGATTAGTCTTGCATCCTTTCTTCTCAAGACTCTTGAAAGAGTTATCGACATTCACTTGAGGATGACCATCCCTCAAGGGGAAACATTTGAACATAATGTCTCAGTGTATGGAGGCTGCATTAAGGGTACTTAGCACCTGGAGTGTATCATGCGGATTGGGTGTTAATCCGTCTGAGACGGAACTGGTACTCTTCACGAGGAAGTATAGGACTGAGGTCATGAGACTTCCGAGGCTAAATCGGACTGAACTTAAGTTCTCTTACAGCGCCAAGTATCTGGGCGTAATCCTGGACAGCAAACTGTCGTGGGGGCTGAACATCGAGGATGGAAAAGGCAATTGTTGCTATATATGCGTGCAGAGGTGCAATCGGCAGGAACTGGGGCATGGGCCCGAGGTGTGTCAATTGGATCTTTGAGGCTGTAGTAAAGCCGACTCTGTATTACGTTGTTGTCGTATGGTGGACTGCGCTGGACAAGGGCAGGTACCGTGCGATGCTTGAGAAGGTTCACAGACTGGTCGCATTGATGATCACAGGATCAATGCGCTCCACTCCCACCAGGGCGCTGTTAACTATGCTAAACTGGCTGCCGGTGGACATCACTGCCAGACATATGGCTCTTTGTTCGGCGATACGGTTGAACGCGGCACACAGCTGGTCGAACCGTGACTATGGACACTCCAGTATAATGGGATACTCGATTGTCCCTGAAGGAGTGGACTACTGCACCCCGGAGCCTTTCTTTGGCGCGAGGTATGTGATACATATAGCGCACGAAAGTGCGCTGTCGGGTATGGGCACCTTCCATGAACCAGCCCTGGGGGTATACACTGATGGTTCAAGGAAGGGGGAAAGAGTTGGCGGAGTTTTCTACATAAAGGAACAGGGCGTTAAAGTTTCCTTTCGTCTGCCGGATGGATGTAGTGTCCTGCAGGCGGAAATCTCGGCTATAAAGCGGGCAGCCAACTGGCTAAAGTATTATCGCGTATCGGGAGATATACGTATATTTACTGATAGCAATGCTACCATTGCCTCTCTTACGGGTGTCTATACGACATCTAGGTTGACTGTGGAATGTCGGATGTCTTTGAATGAGATTGCTGAACATTCAGAGTTAACGCTTATATGGATACCAGGGCACTCAAATTGCCCGGGAAATCAGGTAGCAGATGAGCTGGCCAAGGAAGGTGGTCGTATGGATGAAACATTCATTGATCAATTCATTGGCCTTCCAATGGCTCACTGTAAGTCACTCATGCGGCGCGAGAACTATAGAATTGCGCAAGAGGGATGGACCCGTGAGTCCACCTGCTCCACATCCAGGGCACTTTGGCCTGGATATGATGAACGGAGAACCAAATCTCTACTTAGGTTCAATAGGAACCAAATCAGGACCATTGTGTCGGTCATAACTGGACACTGGCCTGTTGCGACTCATGCCAGAAGAATGGGTCTGGTATTCAATGACTACTGTAGAAGTTGTCATGATGAGGAGGAAGAGGAAACTGTGCTTCACTTTCTCTGTCAATGCCCTGGGCTACGGTGCATTAGGGAAAAATACCTGGGTGAACCGGTGTTTTCCTGTTTGGAGGATCTATCAAAAATAGAACTAAGATTGCTTCTTCTCTTCATTAGGAAGACGAATTGGCTCAACCTTGCAGTGACGCCATCTGAATAACTGCTCTTCGGGATGGGCATTGGCGCTGGGTATCACAAAGGGACCGCTAAAGGACCTTAGTGAGCTGTCTCTCGATGGCTGCCCATGGAACCTAACCTAACCTAAGTGTTAAGTATGTTTTGAGAAAATGTTAACACAAAAAACTAATGAAGGGTCGGTCATACATCTTATCCCTATACGACTCCTTTCAGTTATGGGGGATTTTCTTCAATATATTTCTAGTCTGTATTGAAAATTTCGTTTAAAGGGGACCTAAGAAATGGAGATAGCTGAGGTATGTTGAAACAAATGATGGGGATAATGGGTGGTGATAAGAGGCTAGTATGTTTTGAGAAAATCTTAAGGAGACTAATGGAGGTCGATCATACATTTGATCCCCCTAGGGGTGACTCCTTGGCAGATATGGGACTTTTTCTTCAATATGTATGAAGAATAAAATTCATAGATACTTTATTATGTTTCTAAAAGGACTAAGCAGATTAGAAAAAGTTTTGCCTTTCTTAAAGATAATTTTATGCAGAATTTCGGTTATGCGGAATTTGCTTATTCAATAAACAAACCCGTTTTTGAGTTACGCGAATATATGTTGTAAAATCTCTTCTATTTTCGAAATAACGGTATATCTCGAAAACAAAAGCTTACCTAAAAAAACGACCACTGCATTGAGCGTACCCGAATAAGGTAAACCCGCCAGGTGCCCCGCTTGTCGGAAATAAAGTGTCAAATTATAGCGCAGTGTTTTTACACTAAAACTTTTATGAATATAAATAAACATAATAAATTGTCATTACTGCATAACAAGTTTACAGTTTTAAACGCATTAGATAACTTTTTGCTAAACCTAACAATAACTATTAAGCCTCATTTGATATGCCACACGCAAAATGCGCAACAACAAAATGCTCGTACGCATGAGTGTGTAATAGACAATTATAAATGATCACTCTTACACATGTGCATGCGTTCGTATTTATGTGAGTGTATTTTTGGCTCATACGCATGAGTGCGCGATGCGTGCGCAAATGAAAACCGCTGCACATTGATTAGATTTTAGAAAGGGGATTAATTTTTATATATAATTTTAAAAGTTGTATTCATTTAACATTATCGCATCAACCCGGATATGGTTTTTTATTAGAAATATTTTTTTAAAATATGTCTAATGTGCTGTTTCCAGGTGACAAGCAATTGATTGTGTAGTAAAATTTATATGAAAATCACTCAGTTTTTTGAGTGCTTTTCATATAAATTTTACTACAAAATCAATTGCCTGTCACCTGGAAACAGCACATAATACTGGTGTTCATTTGTGCTTTTAATCGTTATCGAATATAGCCTAAAGGTTTTCCATCCGTCCGAACTTTGCTCGTCAGTTTCAGGTTTTTTTTTTAACAAACTTTTCTGCTTTTTCTTTTTGTGCCTAATGCACTTTTTGAAGCTTCTTGTGTACACAGAAAAAATTATTAAATTTTTCCTTTCACCAAATTTGTTCTAAATTCATAATATCAAGCAAACAAGTTGTTGATTTTGCACCTATTACCAAAATGATTATATTGATTACTAAAATTTTTAAAATTTTGAAAAAATATTTTCAATAAATGATATTTTTAATTTTAATTAAAAATGTGATAAAAAAACTTTGAAATTTTAAACAATGTGTTAGTTTATTTAAATAAATATTGACAATTCCCAACAACAATTCTACATGTTTAAATTATTATATTTTAAGCGAAAAAAGCCAATTAAAATTTTTTGTTATTTAATTAAAATTTTAATTGAAAATTTATTTCAAAACAACTAAAATGCTAATTAAATCAAAATTAAATTTTTAATTTTTTTCAGCTAAAAAAATTATTGATTCAATTATCACATTAATTAAATTAAAATACTTTTTAAACCATTTTTTTAATTGATAAAACACTTTTTCTGTGTAGATAAAGCCTTTATTCAATATATAGAGGATTTTTCAATAAATATCATCTTTCTTGGGCCATAAATTTATTTATACATAACAATGACATTACAGATATTTTTATTGGTATTGATTTAAGCTTCCAAACCATTTCAGAGTCAAAGTTATTCATAATACTGCGCCAATCTGTCTGCTTAGTTCGCCAGTGATATTAGGAACTTTTTGTCGAGTTTTAGTTATTCAACTTTTCGAAAACTACTACTTGATTTTCCATCCGCAAAAAAACCATTATTTTGCTTAAAATTTGCCTGCACATGAAACTTTTTATTAAACATTAACATTAATTGCTGTACCACAGCTGCCAAAGGGAATTATCTAATTGAACAATACTTGCCTCCAAAATAGTAATTGTTCAGCTAAGATTACCTTAAATTATTTTTTAACTCAGCAGAGTTTTTGGAAAACATTATATTAAAGTGGAATTCACTGTTTAATGCATATGGTGTTGTGAAAAAGCAAATGCAACATATCGTTTTTCTTTTGTTAAATCAAACAATAAAATAAAATTAAATTCACGAGTTTTCCTTAGATTTCATAAAAAAGATACGATATCTTGCATTTGCTTTTTTGCATGGCCATTTGCATTAAACACTGAACTTCGCTTTTGTACTTTTAAGATCAAATTGTACAAATAAATTAAAACGTACCAAATTTTCGTAACTCCTGTTGTGTACGTGTAAATAGTTGATTAACTTTGTGGATCCAATATTATAAACATTTAGACCTATTTCGAAGCTGGAAGATTTTTTTAAGTGTGTGTTCAATTTCATACACCGTTTCCTTTCATAGTCCTAAGAGTACATATTTTGCCCTTCACCAATACTTTAGTGACATACCTTAATTCTTCTTTTTTCCCACTGTATTTGTTGTTTTTTTACAGTAAGCCAGTACAATCTTGTTATGTCACCATCAATGTTCTCATCTGCTGATTTTTTTTACTTCTTTTTCACGGATCTAAAAATGTTAAGAGTTTTTTCTTTATCCTCAAAATGTTTCTATTTTTTACAACGAATATAACGCCTAATGCTTTTTCAGTCCACTTTATTATACCCTTTACCGGTAAAGGGGTGTATATAAGTTTGTCATTCCGTTTGTAATTTCTACAATATTGATGTAAGACCCTTTAAAGTAGATATATTCTGGGTCCTTATGAGTACCGAAGCTGATTTAACGATATATGTCTGTCCGTGTGTTTGATGGAAAGGGTGTTCCGAAGACCCCAGGACTAACTTTTTATATACTTATGTCATATATGCTCCGTTAAACTTTACTGTTGCAATTCAGCCAGATCGATCTGTAACTGACTGAGATATGAGCACAAAAACCACGACTGCCTCTAATTTTCCCCATAAATCCCTTGTTGTTGTTTTTTTTAAATATTTTTTTCTGTATATCTGGAGAACGGCAGATGCCAAACTTTCAAGCATCTTGGTTATAAATACACAACCTCTGTAAAAAATCGGATGGATTGGAGAAATGGGCGTGACACTTCCCATACAAATACCTTATACATTTCTGTATATCTGGAGATTGGAAAGAGTCAAACATCTTGGTTGTCAATACACAAAATTCCACAAAATGTGGGCGGGGTAGGAGCAGAGGGTGTGGCATAAAATAGTTATTTTTTATCTAAATAACAGTGAGAGAAAAGTTTACCAAATATTGTACACATAGCTGGATTATTAATAAACAACCTCTCTTAAAATATAGACAAAGACATTATAGATTTCTGTATATCTGCAGATGGGGAATAGCCAAAATTTCCAAACTAGGTATAAGCAGCTTGGTTACCAATACTCAACATTCCATAAAAAGTTAACAGGACTGGAGAAGTGGGCGTGGTACTTCTCAAACAAAGAATTATAGTTTATGTGTATCTGGAGAAAGGCAAGAGCCATGTAAGAGGGAGGTACAAGCATCTTCTTATCAATACACAACATCCTATAAAATGTGTGTGAGATTCAAGAAATGAGCGGGATTGGATAAGTGGGCGTGGCAAAAAAAAAGATTAATTTATATCTTATGAACGCTATTTGCATAACTTTCTGTTCTTATCGAACCATGGTAAAGGGTATATAAGATTCGGGATAGCCGAATATGGCACTCTTACTTGTTTTACGTTTGTTAGTCTTCCGTATTTTTCCCCTCTTCTGGTTTAGCATGTGTTATTTTTTGTTATTTTTCCTGTTTTTGTTAACAAGTTTTTATTTTTCTACTACAATATCAGGAAACATGGTTGGAAAGTAATCGAAAAAGGTTTGATGTGAAATTTTATTGTTACAATTTTTTTTTTTACGAAATAGGTATGTTGTTGTTTTTGTAAACCATAAGAATGCAATGATAACAGATTTTTAAATTTTTTTTTTTTATTTGAGTATTTTTCTCTTTTGCTATAAATTGTTGCTACTTTAGGAATGCAATTGTTGTAGTAGTTATTGTTTTTTTGGCTTAGTTTTTTTTAACTGTAACTAGAACAACATAAATATACATCCTGTTTCCATTCAATATCGATACTTTATTGCACTGAAAAAAAAATTAAAATTAAAGCACATGGTAACATACTCATACAGATTGTATTTTATATTGAGACAGTTGCATGTTGCATTGCTTGTGTATGTGTTAGTATTTAGAGTTGTTAGAAATCTACAAAGCCTCTTTAGTATACTGTTCATTTATTAACGGAGCTATTAGCATGGTTCATAGATGAAGCTTTTCGCATCCAAATACCTAAAAAGCAAAAAGCTTTTAATCTTAAAATTCGTTTTCTTCTACGGTGACTGCGTCAGCTCATCTGACCGTAATTAAATTGTTCACCCTAGAGATACAACTTTCATATCCAATTTAGTCTAAATTTGAACCCCACTAATACTTCAACAACTTGCCACATACATTCATACACCCATATCCACCGGCATATATATATGTACATACATATATCGTATAGCTTTTAAATTTATATGTACAGCGACCTTTATATCCTGTTTTAAAAGGATTTTGTTTTGTTAAGCTCTATTGTTGTAACTGCTTTATTGTGTACTTTATGCAGTTTTTTTCCAAAAATTGTTTTACATTAATTCTATTACGATTACAACTAGTAACAGCAGCCAAAGCGACAGTAAAATAGCAACAAATGTTTTAGTTTTACTATAATACAAAAATGCTAAAGAACATACCCAGCAAGCAATTTGTGAAAATAATATTCATATATAATTTTTATTTTATTACATCTCTTCACGATTAAAATAAATGAGCTTATTTTTACACATAAAAGACTATTTTGTTTGGTTTGATTGGTACCCTACGGTACGGTACTCTTCTAAGGCTACGTTTTTGAGACCTCAGTTAAACTAGGAATAGTTAATCTGAACAGATTTGTGCCGCCATTACCAAGTTTGTGTATAAAATTTAGATGGAACCGTTCAGTTTTGCTTAAAATGCTGGCCTTCAATGAAATAATAAAAAAAAATCACATTTCATCGGAAAAATCCGAGTTTCCAGAGTACGTTAAACTAAGTTAAAACGTAGTCCACATTTCGAAAACCCGGCCTAAATTGGTTATATATTGTCCATTTTTTCCATGCGGGATGTTTGTAATCGTTTGCAAGTCTTTTTCTAGTAATATTTTAGTTGTATTTAGATTTTTTTGCACATAGTTGTTAGTTTTTTACACCGTTTTTCGGCTAACTTTTAATTTAATTTTTTGTACATTTTTGCAGTCTTTAAAATTTTATATTTTTAATTCAAACATCGAAAACATTGGTCGTTTCTATGAAAACTTAACAAAATAGTGTCCAGGTAAACAACTTTTTTGACCGTCTAGCTGTGAGAAAAATAAATCTAAAAAAATATTAAAAAATGTATTTAAAACATATTTTTGCAACTAGTGATCATATATTTAAAACAACATCACTACAATCAGCCTTTTATCATCTAATTAGGCGAAATATCACATATTAAAATTCTTCACGATCAATTTGGGACTTTTGTACCTTTTTTTCTTGAATTTTCAGTTAATCAGAGTGTTTGCGATTCCATTTCTAGACTTTTTTAACGCGCAAGTAATGAATCAGTTTGAAGTCATCATAAAAACAGCAAGAAGTTTTTACAAAAATTATCTACCAAATGCTTACTGGGTACAATTAAATGCAGCTAATATTATATCTGTGTGAATGTATGAAGAACTCAAACGATGCATACCCTGCAGGTCCAAATATTGTGCTAGAACAAGTGATTCAATGATTACTATAAATCTTATTAATACATGTTATAAATAATAAGTTTTTCTTCATAGATTATACAAAAAACTCATATGATAGCTTGTCCATAGTAATCAGTGATAACTCTACAGATTGCCAGGTAATGCAAAGTAGTAACAACACAGCCAGCACAGTCATTACTTGATAGAATAAAATAAAGATGACAATTAATAAAACATTACCGTAATTCAATATTTCATCGATTCCTTGTTAATACAAAAAGGGGTCAGACGTCTCATCTGGACTTACACGCAAAGAAGAATTTTTCAATATGATCACCTACAACAAACTATTTTTAACAAACATGTTTAAACATATTATGGGGGTAATATACCCATATTATTGTCACCGGCGACCAAATAATGGTTAAATTAGTCTTCTATCCCGAAGCACCAACGATAGTATGGTTGCCTCAGAACATGTTATGGTTAAATATAATAATAATTTGTTTTTAAATTAACAATAGTATTTTCCTCTTTTCCATGGTTGAAAAACCACCATGCTTTTTTAAGTGTAAACATATTTTTCTTATTATTAACTATAACAGGTTCGGGGGCAACCATAATAAGATTGTGGCCTCTTGGCGGAGGACTAATTTAGCCATAATATGTTTAAAATTTTTGTTAAAAATAGTCTTGTTGGAGGTGATACTCGTAGTATAGAAAAATGTTTTTTCTGGGTATTCTCGAAGTATTCGTAAACAGGTCCGCTATATAACTATTCGAAAAAGGGTGCTAAAAATATAATTTTTGGACAGAAAATCAATGGTAAATTGTTACTTGTATTTTTTGCGCTAATCCTTAAAAAGAGTTTATTTTTCCTCCCCTGCACTACAGAGTAGTTTTAAATAAATATTTTATTATAAAACTACCGGGAACTATATTTTTATTTAATAAACTATAGCGGTGTTTTATTTATGGCACTATTTCAACTACAACTCTACCATGACCATTTTATTTTAAGCGCTATAGATATTTACACCACACACATCCATATTTATGTATGTGCATCCCAACAAACACGAGGGTTCTACTTTAAATTGAAAATAATTTGAAATTAATCTCTCTTTCTGAAACGACACAGGTTTGAAAATAATTTAAAAAAAAAACATAGAATTCTTAACAAAAAGGGAAGATTATTTTTAAATCCCAAAAAGCACGAATTCAAATCTTCGATATAAAATGAATTTTAATCGTTTGATATCGCGCACAATTTTTAAACCATTTTCAGTTGTTTGATTTTAACATTTGAATTAAAATTGAAAATGATTTAAAAATACAAATATTTGACATAAAATGTTTTATCAATTTGATTTCAAATTGTTATCAAATGTTATTCTCAATTCAAAAATAAACAAGCCAACGCTAAAATGAAATATAAATGTAAACAAGAAAAAATGGCGATTAAAGATAACTGTGTTTTACTTTAAAGCTAAATTGAATATAAAGTGAAGTGAAATTGATTTTGTAAAATATTAATTTCTTTCGAAAAAATATAAATTAATAATTGAAGCACAGCCGCGAATAAGGTTGTAAGTTACAAAATAAATTTTTTTCAGGAGAGCAAAAAAAAACTTTTTTAACAGGCAGGACTACAATTTTTAATTTTTCTTTTTAGATTATCAAAAATAATGACAATAAAAACTTTTGTGCAAAATACCAAGAAAATCGAATATTAAATTACATGCTAAATAACAGTTTATAATTTTTTTTTAGTGGAAAAACGTTTCATATCCACAATTGCGATGTCATTTAAAACGTTTTTTCACTACGCAAGTGGCTTTTAAAGCGTTATTCCACGTTGCAAAACCATTTCGTTTGTATCATTTTGTTAGTAACTTACAACGTTCTTCCACCGGATGACGCTTTGTACCGCATTTTGAAGGCGTTAGAGTGCATAATTTTGGGTGATTTGATGTTCAAACATTGTAAGAGTAAACAGTTTTTGCAAAAAGTGGCTTTTACAACGTTATTCGCGGCTTTGCTTCAATTACAATGCGTAAGACGCCGTTTAAACAAAAAAGATCGCTGTGCTTCGCAGAGCCATGACAATCTTCAAAATAAAAAAAAACCAAGTATGTATTTCGATTTTACAAGACGAAAAGAACGCTATTTCATCTTTCAGCAGCAGCGATGATGCCGAATGTTGAGCTGACAGTTTATTTAAGTTATAGGGTTTTCCAATAAGGTTTGACAACTTTTTTTTTTTTTTTGATAAAACGCAAACCATTTGAGATATTTCCAAAACATTATGATCGACTTGCAATACAATCAAAACATTTATGAATGGAACTCGACTTCGTGCATATGGCCACCGCGGTCATGTCGGCAGCGGTCGATTCGTTGGACCAAATTTTCGATGACCCGGTCACATATTTCGGCCGTAACGGCCGCAATTTCCCGTTCTACGTTGGCTCTGAGTTCTTCGGCTTGTTGGCATAGAAAAATTATTTGACGTAGCCCCAAAGAAAAAAGTCTAGTGAAATTAAATCGCACGAACGAGGCGGCCAATCGACTGGTCCATTTCTTGAGTTTTATCTCAGCAATAAATCGATTGTAACGTGTGCTGTGTGGCTGTTGAAACCACATGTCGTCCAAGTCCATGTTTTCCAATTCGGGCCAAAAATAATCGGTAATAATGGCGCGATAACGATCGCCATTCACAGTAACGTGATGATCGTTATTGTCGCCGAAAAAATATGGCCCGATGACGCCTCCGGCAGACAAACCGCACCTAATAGTCATTTTTGTGAATGAGTGGCGATTCATGAAGCAAATATGGATTTTCACCAACCCAATAACGCTTTTTTTGCTTATTGACGAACCCACTGAGCCAAAAATGGGCTTCGTCAATGAAGATTTTGCGATGAAATTCATCATCTTGGCGCATTTATAATTTTGCTACGTTGTTCGTTCGTGTACTTTACCATGATGAACAAGTTGAGTTCACTGAAAAAAAAAAGGAAAGTAACAGTTAGATGATCAGTGTAATAGTGCGTTCACAAATTAAATTCAAAGTTGGCAAGTACCTATTGCAAAACCCGATACATAATAAATTAAAATTTAAAAAAAAATATTTCATTTTTGTTTTAGAATAACATTTGAAAGCAAGTTCAAAACAATTGCATTTCTCAATTTGAAAGTTGATTTTCAAATCATTCGGCCATGTTCTGACAATCAAATTTGCAAAACGCCAGATTTATTTTATGGTGTTCTGAAACTCGCGCGTTTAGGCTGCGATCTGCCAAAAGTTCTGCGAAGTCGCCAAACTTCTTGCGATTGCGATTCAAAGAACACCTTTTATGAGGTTTTAAGTCAGACGCAAATATTAAGCTTTTGGCGATTGTAAGAACATGCCCGATTATCAAACGTTTGCCGTTTAAGAAAAGGTTCTACTTCAAATAATTTTAAATTTATAATCAAATCTCCGTGTTTGTTGTAATTGAGAAATTCATTGATTTTCTTACTCTCAAACGTAATTCTCAAATGTTTTTCAAATGTGAATTGTAATATAATGAGAAACGTAATGGAAAAATAAGTTTTATTTTGTAAATTCAACTTTCATATATTTTTATATTTATTTAAATTCTTTATTTACCAAATAAACTTTCAGCTAAACGTTAGGCACCATCGCTGCTACTGAAAGAAGACATAGCGTTCTCTCTCTTTCTCTCACCCTTTACAAATTTTTAGCTGCTACTTGTTTTCAACATTGTCTTGTATCTGCGTATCGCCTCTATCAAACATCAAACTTTTTATTTCTTCACTTTCCTGTTTAATCTTGTTTTTATTCGCATTCTTTCTTATAGTAATTAATTTCTTACTTACAAATTATTTAACACTTCTGCATTCCTTGGATCAATATGACCCAATTTTACTTTCCAACTCACTTTGTTTTCATGTTGATGATGGAGTATCGACCTTAGATTTTATTTTATACTAAACAGTATCCATTTCGGTAACTATTAACTAGCAAAATTGATAAAGAAACTTTTTTGTTTACATAAAAAAAAGTTAAAAAAGTACATTTTGTAGCCTTGTTGGGTCAATGTGACCCAGCTGATTTTTGACTTTAATTCTTGGCCTGCAATAAAAAGTTTGTCGTTTATTTCTTATTTTGCTATTAATTTCATATAATTACTCTAAAAAAAAATAATACTAATGTGGCAATATAAATTTTATTAGAATTTTCAGTAAAATAAAATATGAATCCCTTCTTGTAAGGCAAATGAAATTTAAGCAACATTGGCCCATACTCATAGTCAAAATAATATATACTTTTAACTGCAACCGGCTTTAAATGCATGTGAATACCATTGTTCTAAAGTATACTTTAGAAAAAGTCGACTTTATATTTGACTATGATTATGGGTAATTGTATTTATTAATAAATTTGTTACTTTAATCGCCATGCTAAAATGTTAAAGTCTATTTTTCGGTTTAGTGCTAGAAATGTTATATTTAACTTAAGAATAACACTTGATAACAATTTAATAACAAATTGATAAATTATTCACTAAATGAATTATATTTCATAAATCTAATGAAACAGTTTCATTACATTCTTTTCTTTTATCCAATGAAAAATTTCATTGCGTGAAAAATATATATATTTATGAATTAAAATATTGAAATATTTTTAAATTAATGGAAAAATGGAAGCTTTTGTAACTTCATATTTTCAATGAAAAATATCACTTAAAAATTAAAAAAATTTAAGTTCTCTTACTACAAAAAAATTATAACTAGAAAAAATTTTCTTCGTAGAACTATTGTAAAAACTTATTTTTTATTCAATTTTTGGCAATAGTCGTAAACATTTGTGAAAAAAATAGTAAATTTTAATGTTTCATAATATCAATGAAAAAAATTCATCACGATAAAGAAATAGTGATTTTAAGTTTATGTAAGTTAAAGGTTTAAAAACAAACAAGGAGCAAGAAAAAGCAAGAGCAAAAAATTCTCACATTCTTTTTCTTTTAATTGTTTATTTAAATACACAAAACTTTACGTAGTGCATAGTACAAACCAGTTAAATGGAAAGAATTCTGATGAAGGTCGCCGCAGTCTGGAATATGAATTTAACACTACAGCCACACGATCAAGTCCAAAAATTGAAAGCTGTGACTTAGGCTGCACGCAATTTTGAAGTAATTTACTTTTAAGATGTCATCAAGAAAACAATTGGTAAAGACAAACGAAAATTGTTCCCACTAAACTTGTAATCGGCTGTTTTTAAGGCAAGTTTGTTTCAGTTTTTACATGTGTGAGCGTATTAAAACTTGAAAGACAAATCTTAATCGTGTAACCCTCAAGTAATGCAATTTACTTAAATGTAAGCTTATGAAAGTAGAACATAACATAATGTAACAGGTATATAAAAACGAAAAAAAATGATATTAATTAACTAATTAAAATTAATTAAGTAATTCATTTAATGAACTAATGTCATTAAACATTTTATTGAAATACAAAAAGCTTTCCATTAAAATAATGAAAAAAAATTATTTAACTTAGCATTAACACATGAAAGTAATTTCTTCAAAGGCACAATACACACTTTTTCACTAAAACACACACATGAATTTTGTACTTGTAGCCAATCGGCTCTTTCTTCGATTTTTAATATTACGTATACTCTTTTTGCAGGAAAGTACTTTCATGTGTAAACCCCAGGTAAACGTTTGACTCTTGATCATTATGTCAATAAAATGTTTCATTAATGTGATAACATGTAGTCACAGTCCTGATAAAGTTTCTTTTATTAAGTTAATGCAAAATTTTCATCGATTTTATAAAACATTTCATTAACTGGGGGCTACTAAAACATGCTTCATTAGTCCAATGAAACGATACATTGGTGGAATTTCAATGTAATTTGTCATTGGATTAATGTCAAAATCCATTGGATCTGTGAAGAAATTTCTTTCAGTGTTGTTTGTCAAATCTTTATATCAAAAGCTTAACTTTGTGTATGCTGGGACACGTCAGTCCACACATATATATGAGCTTATTTTAAATGTTAAGAGCTTAAATTTAAGTGTTTGCAATTATTTTTTGTGTGTAAAAAATGTTTTTTTTTTTTTTTTTTGTATAAAGTGGTCGAAATGAATTTAATATTTAATTTGACTTCATTTATTGAAAGCTAATGCGCGCATTATTATGTTCATTTGTTAAGATAATTTACATAATAGTTTTTCCCAGCAACTAAAAAAAGTCATAAATATTAAGAAAAGTTTAACAAACAATCTCTTCGTTAACATTATTAGAAAATTTTACTGCCTTTTTAATTGCGATGAAATAAAAATTATGATTTAATTGCTATAATTGTTGGTCTTACAAAAATTATGTGAAAGAATTGATTTATTCCAGTTATGGGCATTTTCTAATTAACTCCTGCTTGAGTAAAAAATTCTGCTTTTGCGAAGCCGACACACGACACTCTCTCTGTTTTCAACTAAACTTTATGAAATTTGGCATGAATTAGTGTCCTGTAACTAGAAGTTGTAATATGTATGGCATTTTCCAAGGTCCATTTACACAAGGTAGACTCATTAGGAACAAACATAAACCTGAATTGTAATATTTCGTACACAGAAAAAAATTAAAAACTGTGTCTAATCACCAAATTCGTAGAATCAAGCAAACAATTTGTTGATTTTGCACCTATTACCAAAATGATTATATTGATTACAAAAAATTGAAAGTTTAAATTTTTTGTTTCAAAAATTATGAATTAAAATATTTTTATGAGTCCGGCAGTTAGATTTGGGCCACGTAATGCCCCTATTACGGCTAACAACTCAACTCTAGTTCAGTTGAAATTTTGCAGTTCTTGTATTATGATTAACAACTCAGTTTAATTGCGGTTAACAAAAAAAATTTTAAAAATTGCACCTCATCGCGTACAACTGAGTTGAGTTGTTAATCGTAATAGAGCTATAAAATTGCGAAAAGTCACACAAAAAAAAAGTGGTCTGTTAATTTGTAAAGACCGAATCTGAGGTCCATTAAACTCTTATACCCACAAAATTTGTAGTGAATTGTGAAAAACTGCAGTTTTTCTTGATTTGTAACTGTTTTTCGCGATTTACTCCAAATTTTGTGTGTGCACTAGCCAAGCGGACTGAAGATCCAAATTAAGCGCGTCGAAATTCAATATAGATTGGTTGGTCTGGTCAAATTTACAAACCACTTTTTTCACAATGCATGAGGGCTACCAATAAAAGCTTCACTTATGTTTAGATATTATCCACTCCATATCCATTCATTAATTTCGATATCTTCTCCGGAGCGGCGGCTATTAATCTAAAATTGCAAAAAGTCAAACTATGGATCGGTCCATAATTTATCATAGACTCTATCAAATTCCGAAAAAAAAAACATTTTAGTACACCTTAAAACATTAAATTTTAAAATATTGTTTTAGCTTTACGTCACTTTTTTTATTAAATTAATTAAAATATTTTTTTATTATCAATATTTAAATTTCCATTGGAAATCTTCTTCAGAATTTTTTATTTTTTTTTTAATAAAAATATAATTAAAACACCTAAAAACGTAATATCATATAATTGAAAAGAAAGTTGATTCGCTTTCATTTTAAGTGAATCCTCCAGGTTTGATTAATTTTTGACTTTTTTTGAGAATTTTAAAAAAGTCGCACAAAAATTTGTTTTTTCAAATTGAAGTCGTGACACTTTGTTTTAAGATTTTTATTAAACAAAAAAACACAACTAACAAAACGAAAGGAATTACTAGTTCAAACGATATTAAAAGCTAGGAAATAATTAATTAAAAATGTGTTAAAACACTTTTGTGTAAAAATTTTACATTTGATTTTTAATAATCACCCTTATAAGAAATAATGGCGATTTCTTTTCTGAGAAAAATGTTGCATAAATGGTACATGTTCTCTTTAATCTATTACCAAACAGTCGCAGGCGTAGTTTAAATTCGCCAACCACGATAAGGGGGAATGTGTTTGTATATCGTCACCTTAGATGCAAACGGACGTAACTACATTTTTTTTTTGCAAGAGAAGCAAACAACTTTGCAAATTCAATATTATCAAGGTGTTTTTGGCATTTGAATTTCTTTAATAGATTTGCCATTATTGATCGCAGGGGTTCATAAATGAACATGTAGTTTTATAAAACGAACAAAAATCAACCAAAAACTCAATTTTTGTGTTGCGTCCGTTTGCATTTAAGAACGCGATATACTTTAATTGTATAGTAATTTAAGTTCGATTTTTTTGTAACTTCATCCTTGTATTTTCGCACAAGTTCATTGCTTGGCCTCCAACCTTCTATTTCGGTATCTAGCAAATTAAGAGCTGATAGCATGGACTTACACGTTTTTACTTTTAACCTGTTGGTTAATTTATTTTTCATTAATCCTAATTTTAAAAAAGAATGTCAGCACATGCATTGCCGTGCGATAGAGTTAATACATGCGCTGCCAATTTACACAAAGTTGGAAAAGTTGCAAATGCAACACTGTCAATGTATATATAAAACTCACTTTACTGAATATTAAGTTTAAATAATATTGAGAAGGTTTAATTATATTTTAGTAAATTTGGTTTCATTTTTATCTTAATATATCTATGTACCTTTTACATGTATTATTTAACAAAACATGTACATACAATTTCACTTAATTTAAATTGACAATAAAAACATTTTATTTGCTAATTTTTTTCGGTGGCCGAATTTCGACCACTTGACAATTACTGTAAAATTGAATCTTTACATATGTACATACGTATGTATTAATGTAAGTATTGGCGATTCTATTTTTTTTTTTTTTATAATATTACATGAGCGGCGTTGCCTGATTTCGCTGCTGGCAACTCAACTTCAGTTCAGCTGCCAACCGAAATCGACCCATAAAATACAAAAATTAAGAAAAAAATTACAAATGGCTTTCCATTTACCTATCCTGTTATTCATTACTTTAATTTCGCTATAAAATCATAAAAAAAATTTAAAAAATAAATCACTGCAACCAAGGACCACTGTGCAGCAACATAATATCCCAGCGGGAAAAGAAAGGAGTACAGATGCCTTCTGGAAGGCAAATAATTCTTCTGCTTTTGATTAGGCAAAAAAACAAAACAGAAACTTTTACTCCTTCTCTTCTCCCTTCTCATAGAAGGGAATGTGGAATGTGTAAATTATCTTTTATACGAAAGAGCCGAGGCCTTTTATGAGGCATTCTTTAACAGTTAGATAAGAATGGAAATTGAAATAAAACAAATTTTAAGCAGGTGCGCTTATGTGTGCACATGTGTGTTTGCCAAGGTTGCCAATTTAGCCATTTTCCGGCTAGATCTGGCGATTTTTTTTTTCATCTAGCCAAAAAAAACAGCTAGATTTTATTAAGCCGAAAGATCTAGCCATTTTTTTCCGCATAGCCATTTTTTATTTTCCTTTTTGTAATATTTTTTATGACAATTTGTTGTCATTATTTTATATTAGGGGTCTTACCTTACTTTCTTTTGGCCAACTAAAGGGGGTGGGTACAATAGACCTGGCTTGGTCGCGGTACCGTCTCCGTTGGGAGAAATCTCCCCGCTCTCTCTCAAAAAAAAAAACAAGATAATAAAATCTGAAACTACTTTTTTGTTGAAAAATGCAAGGCCCAAAAATTATATATACTTCCTTCCCACTGTTACCTTTTTATTAAAATTTATGTAAATTGCTTATACTTATATGAATGAATTGGTGTATGAAAAATATTATTAAATAGTTAGTTCCTGGGGGGTTAAATATTAAATTTTTTAATAATTATACAAATCTAGCCATTTTTGGTTTCAATTCTAGCCTTTTTTTGAACTGTCGAGTTGGCAACATTGGTATTTGCAAGTAAAAACAAATACATACACATTTTGCGAGAACAATAAAATGCACTCTTTTCACCCATGTGTGTGCGTGTATTTTTGCAAGTACAAAAAAAACGAAAACAATATAAAATAACAACCTAAAGCATTGGTAAATATTTTAACAACCACCGTTAATACATGTATGTACGTGTATTTGCAAAATAATTTAAAACACTTTTTGAACACTTTAAGCCTTAAATCTTAGAAAAATACCTTTAAAACGATATATGTTTCATTGAAATTGGTGGACTATAAGATACTTTTAATTCAACCACAAAAACATTGTGCCCGTATTTCTGTATGTGTAAGCTTTTTTTTTGTTTTTTTATATTTTTTTTAGTGCATAAAAATTATGCAATATTGAAAACATACAAATGAAAAGAATTTCTTATTTTTAAAATAAACCTTTAAGGCTTAACTACATGTAATTGTACAAAAATATATTCTTTAATTTTTTATAATAGAAAACATATTTACACAAACATGTATGTGTATTTATCTCGTTATGCTTTCCCAGCGAATAATATTATTACAATTGCCAGTACATATTCATCGCTGTAAAAAATGGAGCTTACTGGTGACAAGTTTTGTATGGGAGAGAAGCACAATACCCCCGTACAAACCTGCTTACAAGAGGCATGATTTTTAAAAATCATATTTTATGGCGATGTGTTATGGGCAAAAAAACAACTATTGATTCAAAGATCCTTGAACGTTAATTAGAGGGCTATGAAGCACAAACAATGTAATGTCCCCTTTGACTACATTGCCAAATGTGAATCCTAATCTTTCCCGAAATAAAAGCTTATTGGAGGTCTGACTGTCTCCTCACACAGTCAGTATCTCCCATTTCCGAGCCCAGTTGCACCAACTCATCGGGCATTTCATTTGCGGTGATGTTGCAGTGGCCAGATACCCAGCATAGCCTCAAACAAAAAAAAAAAATTCACAAAACAGCATATAAAGGCCTTAAGGGTATTAAGACTAAAGATTTAAGCAAGTTTTTCCCTCCTGTAAAGTGTATTAAATTGTGCTTAGCTCCTTTACGACTGAAGGTAACGATGTATGTATTTGTTATGCAAAAAGAGTCTTCGGCCCTAATCATGTACAACGCAGCGCAACGCCACAGAACTAACGCAACGCCAAAGAATAACATTGAAAGCACAAACAATGTCATAAATATTTTGTAATTTTGTTGTTGCTTTATACAGAAATTCACATTGCGTCTTAAAATTTCAAACGCTCCATTGCTTGTGTCGTTGAAAATTTTAAAACGGTACATGAATTTCTGTTGAAAGCAACAACAAAATTACAAAATATTTATGACATTGTTTGTGCTTTCAATGTTATTCTTTGGCGTTGCGCTGCGTTGTACATGATTAGTGCCTTCATATTAAAATAAAAAACAATAATAACAGGGAATTTTTTGACAAAAATTAGAGGCAATCGTGGTTTTCTTCTTATAGCTAAGTCATTAAGGTTTCCGGGCTGATTTGCAGTATAAAACTTTAACGGAGCATATGTAACATAAATATTTAGGTAACAATCTAGTCCCGATTGTTTCTGGGGTCATCGGAAACACCATTTCTGCAGACACACGGACAGATGGGCAAACTTATATATACACTTTCCACATGTGGTGAAGGGTACAAACACGGTTGCTTTTACCGTGTTTTGTGTACCCTGGCTCTTTTTTAAACTTTCTTTGGCATTTAGACAGGCTTTGTTGTTTTTAACAAATGAACGTTTTTTATGTACACTCTTATTAAGTTTGTGGTCTCTTAATAAATTTTCGATCGGAGGGCTAAAATTCGACTTTGTGTGTCCAGTTTACGAACATAAAATATATTTGATTTGAGCGGGGTACACAGTCTCGATTTTTGCTAGCTTGTTGAGGTGCCCGCTTATTTTCGTCAGTTAAATTATTTTGTGGTTGACTGATGCAATTTTTGACTGTCACTCAAGTTCGGTAGACAATTTCTATCCGCTGAAAATGTTCGTTGGGTGCTTTAATTCATGTGTGTTGTATATCGTGCATAAATATGAATAAAAGAAAAAAGAATTATATAGAAATTTTTTGGCAATAGTTATGAAAGACGAAACGAACAAAAACACTCTTTCTCTCTCCCAATTCAATGCTGGTATTTATGTAATTGTTAAATATGTTTTATTGTTAATTTTTTATTTTTATAAAATCCGTACTGCTGCCTGTGTGCGTGAGTGTGTTTGTGTATGCATGATAGTATGTGCAAATATTTTTACTTATTTAAAAAGCCTAAAAATTTATTTCTTGGACTTAAGCCAAAATGGCATGTTCCAAATATTTTGGTTGCGAAAAAAATCACTATAACAGACAAAATTCACCAAAAAAAAAAAAAAAAAAAACAATCACTAAACCAAAAAAAAGCAAAGAAAAAGAAAAATGTTCTTTTACACAGATTTTTATTTAAATTTATGAATCCCAGAAAACTATACGAAACATACACGAAATATTTGCAATGAAAGTAATAAAAAATTTACCATAAAAATATATATCTTTTTTTAATTAATGCGATTACATTTTGATGTGCGTATTTTACCTTTTTAATTTTTAGTGTAAATCATATCAAATTAATAACAATCATAAAAAAATATAAAAACATTTTATTCAATAAAATTAAAAAAAAAATAAATAAAACAAATAAATTCATTGTAAGAAAAATGCAAAAATTTTATAAAGATTATAAAATATTTTAAAATTAAATAAATTTTAAATTATTTGTAAAAGCAAAACACATCAAGCTAATTTAAATGTTATCAGATGAGTGGCATTTTTAAAAATCAAATAAAAATTGTTGCGTCACAAGGAGGAAACGTGAAATTAAACCTTTAACATGTTGGGTTGCATCTATCAGTTATGGGATTGGTAAGTTTGTTTAACAGTGTGTGAAAAAATAAAAAAAAAAATTAAATATAAAATTCTTTAAAAAAAAGTTACTTAATTAAACAAAGGGTGTTCCAAAACTAACGCAAGATTTTCCCCCTTAAGCAAAAAAAAAAAAAAAAAAAAAAAAAATTAAGTTTACATTAGCTTACGAACACATTAAGCCCATACACTTTTGCAGGATTTAATGTTTTTGATGTGTACTTTAATGGCGATTTCTTTTCTGAGAAATATGTTGCATAAATGGTACATGCTCTATCTCTTTTGTGTTGAGCATGTACCATTTATGCAACATTTTTCTCAGAAAAAAAATCGCCATAAGTCTTTAGCTTTAGAAAGGGATTAGTCAACGAATAAAATATTGGAAAATGGCCTCCATGCGCAAAATTTTTAATAACAAATTTGCACAAATATTACTTAAGTGTCGATAATGCACTATTTAATTTTTCCCACACCGCAATAGTAGATTGTATTATACGTTTGTGCTACTGTGTATAACTCTTAAAGTATTTTAGTGTTATAATACCGATTGACTTAGAATCACTTTCTGAGTCGATCTAACGATGTCCGTCCGTCCGGCTGGCAGGATATCTGGCTGTCTGTCTGTTCATGTTAACCTTGTGCTTAAAGAACAGGTCGAAATTTTGAAGATAATTAGATGAAACTTGGCACATACGTACAATTTAATTATCATAATTATCAAACGCAATAATTTTACATGGCCCCCATACAAACTTGTTGCCGGTGTATAGTTTTTGTGTCCCTAAACTAACTTATTCTGTTGGTATTTAGATTTAATTTGGTCCGAAAATATCTTATTGCAAAACAAATTACTTTAACAAATTGTTATTAAATTATTTGATTTCTATCCATAGCTCCCATTAAAAAATATCACTCCCGAAAATAGCTTTAACTGCCATAGCTTCCATATAACTGCTGGTATTGAGGTAAAGTTTAGCGATGATCTTTTTTATTAAAGCTACTATTTCACGGCAAAATTTTGTACTGGTAGGTCCAGAACTGAGCAAAGGACCTATATACATCCCCTCTCTCAAATCGCTTAAGGTGTTTATATACCAGATAATATTCGGCACAAAGATTTCGTATGTGAATTTCGACTTCATAACATAATTTTGTTTCGTTGGCCCTTGGTTCCAAGAAAAATTGTCTGCATATATTGTGGTGTAGTTTTAAATAGTTAAGCTTCACGGACTTAACTTTCTTGTTTCTCTTGCAATACACATATGCTTTTTGACATAAACCCCATAAAAAGAAATCTATTCCTGTAAAATCATGAGATTTAAAGGGCCTGTATTAAAAGAGTACTTGACTAAAAAATGTCTAATGCAGTAATTGAGTTTTTCAACGGGCTGCATGGCATGTATCAGCGTCTTGCTAAAGCCGTATCTAATTTCAGCAGGCAGAACTTTGTCATCATGTCGCCATATCGAGCACCATTAACAGTCATAGCTTCACCAGATTTATTTTTAAAACGTCTTTCAACCACAAATAGCAGCAATTTGGGAGATTAACAAAGCTGACAAGGTGAAAATGTTTTGAATTGCTATATCAAAATTTACATCCTCTCGTTCATGTTAAAGAATCCATTTCATAAACGTACATATTCCTAACCTAACCTTAAATTGTCTATTCGTAGCGATATGGTTGATGTCGGGTATTGCAACTGAAATCTTCAAATAGTTTTATGGCGTATAGCAGTTATTGCACAGTAATAAAAATATGTTTTTTTGCTCTTATATGTAATTGTATTAAATTAAGCATTTGTTTAACGTTTTTTTAACATAAAAGAATTCAATAACAAAACAATAACTTACAATAACAATAACGATCTAATTGTTTTTATATTGCTCGTCTTCGGAATCTGGTCAAAACAATTTTTACCCTGCATTAATTATTGTTCAAACATTTTTAAATAAAACAAACGAACCTGTTATTGGATGGTCTCTAGTATCTTGATCATCCGGCGATGGATAATAAATAGCAATAAGTTGTAAGGAGTTATAAGACATATTAACCTGTTATTAGAACGTTTTTATTGCATAAAGTTTTAAATTGCTTGGTACAAAGAAAAAATAACTAAGGCCTGTAACCATAATATGATTTCCTTGTAACATGATATGATTCCATGTAACCATAATTTATTGGCATCAAATGATTTTTTCTCTGCGTGTATATATATATTACTTACCGAGAAGAAAATGTTATGGTAGCCAAAACGATATTCACCAAAATAAATAATTCAATTCTTTCATAAATTCTTTTATTAATTTATAGATTTTTAAACTTTTCACTTCTTATTTATCTGCAAATTCATTTAATTTAACTATTAATTTAACTGTTCTGCAACCAACATTCTTTAACACGAAAGCAAAAGAAAATCAAACGCACAACTAAAAGTAAAAGCAACAGAAAAACAGTCGCAAGCTTATTGCTATTGCGTATGGCGCATGACGGGTATTGCATTAAAAAAAATCGTGCGGTTGATAGCGATATCACAAATATTTAAAAAAAGAACTTATATAAATTTTTTTTTTCTGAAATTTTTGTCAGAGATAAAGCTGGCATCAGTGAACAATTTGCCATCAAAAAGTTATTTTCCAAAAATTGGTGTATGGCGGGTATTGAATATAAGCCCTCGATATGTCGCTTATTGACAGCTTTAAATCGTCGTAAGCTTAAATTTTCGCTCTCACAGAAAATTGTTTTCCTTTAACCATATTGATAATATTAGACTACTTTATCAGCAAAAAACAAAGTGGTGTCGATACGCTTTCTTATCTTTTAGAAAAACTAAAAATAAATTGCAGGCGCTAAGCAGATGACGCAAACACTATGTTAACTTTTTCATCAAAAACTAATTAAAATAGCAAAAACAATGTAACGGTTAATTTCCGGCACATGATTTCTTAACCAGATTCAGTGCACACAGTGACGAGTAGAATGGAAAGCTCTTCACTTTCGGCACGGACTAAGCCATACAGCTGACATATTTTCCCCTTACAGCTGAAAAGTCATGCAAATAAAAAAACTCAATAGAAAAAAGTACCATAAGTGACTGTATCCAAAAGCCATATTACACTAGGACTATACATTTTCAGATTTATTTGTCTTTAAGAAGCTTAGATGTTTTTTAACTCGAAGACGTTTTATTTTGTGTGAAAGCAATAAAATCAAAATTTAATTTCTTAAAAACAAAAATTGTTTCGTTAAAATAATTAACAATTTTAAAAGTTGTGTGTTTTATAAAAACGAAACTTTTGTTTTTTTCATTAAGTTTTTTCCATTTTATAAAACAAAAGAACACAAAAAGCATATTGTTGCATTTTACATTTTTTTCTTTTTCTATGTGTGCAACAAAACATATTGCAACATGTGCATATTTTATATTCTTTCTATTCACATGTATCTGGACTGACGCTGACCATGCGACTTTTGTAACATACCAAAAATTATAAAAATGGGGTCGACCTTGTTTCCCTGCCTCTTAATCCTTTCATTGGCGCAAACGGGGCTTTTGTTCGTATTTAATCAATTAAAAGCAATTATGTGTGGTGATTGTTTCAACTACATGTGCAGGTAGACATGTTTTTATTAGCCTTTAGATGTTGTTTTCAGTGGAATATTGATGGCAGCTTTCAGCAGGTCTAAGTTTTGTTGCAAGTTGAAAATGCGGTTGAGATAGATATGATCAGTAGCAATATGTTTGTAAAAAAGGGGAATATTAAACCAATTTGACAAATTGTGCGTGTAATTAGTTTTTAAATTGTGGACAAAATAAAACAAAAAATAGCAGTTGGTTTTCGTTTAGTTTTAAACATGAGAAAAATAACGAATCTAAAAATTAAAAAATAAATCTGTCATCCGACTGTGTCAGCTAAAAACATAATTTATCACATTATCATACCATTTAATTGAAATTACTAATTATGATGCTTTTTCTCTATTTTTTTAATTGTAATTATAGGTTGGAAGCGCCACCGCTATTTAATGCGGGCACCATGGACGCAAAAAAGCTACAGCAATTACAACAGGCACAACATTTACAAAAAAAAATACCATTAGCTTATCAGACAAACATTGCTGACTATCGTACGACAACACATTCACCAGTCTTCCAACAGCAGCAGCATGGCAATTATCATTTGGGACATGTAGCTGCCGCCCACCAACAGCAATATCAACAAAGTCCGACTACAACCTCGTCATCAGGACCACTAACACCAATCGATATACAACCACATGCCAGTAAATTACTATTGAAGCATCAATTACAAAGTTCTGGGAGTGGGGGTAGTTCAGCCCATAGTTCTCCTTATCACCAAGCCTCCACATCTTCGGGATACCCTACTAGTAGTACGGGTGGTACCGGTGGCACTGACCAATTGTATCAATCGCCCACAGAACGTACCTATTTAGCGGCAGCTGGACGTATTAATTCTGGCCATAATCAGGCTTCAAATTTACAATTACAATATCAACAGTTGCAACAGGCAAAACTTCAAGCACAATTAGCAACACAAAATGAGGCAGCACAAAACCAGCAAAGACAATTTGCTTTACGACAAATGATAAATCCTCCAGTGCCACAGGGTCATTATCATATGAGTCAGTCGTCAAGTATGATGTCCACATTGACACAACAACAGCAGCAACAACAGCAACAACAACAACAACCAAGCCAATCGCACCAACAGCAGCAGCAACAACAAAGAGCACCACCCTCATCATTGAATTTAACAAATCAATTTCAACCAGCTGCTGGACCATTGAAAGTTACCCAACAAAATTCCCACAAATCAGCTCAACACTATCATCAGCAACAACAACAGCAGCAGCAGCCACAACAAGAGCAAATTTATGGCCAACATCAGCATCAACAATTACAAATGCAATTGCACCATCAACAGCAATTGCAACAGCATCATCATGCTTTGCAACAGAGGTCTAAATCTGATTTACAAACACCACAAAGCAGTGATCAAAGTCCCATTTATATACAACAAAATCATCCTGGTCATGTTGTTAATCAGGCAGTACAAACTCAAATTTCTACAGTAGCAAAAACTTCAAGTAATCCTCCTCAAATGACTAAAACTCCCAGTTCAGAGGAATCTTCATCGGCCTCAGCCAAAAGTCCTTCACACGCTCCTTTGGATCGCAAGAAATCTGGTGGAGGCTCAATATCAAATTCTCAAGCCCTTAAGTCACCCATTACCAAAAGACCACCAAACTCTCCAGTTACTATTTCGGGTTGGCTGTATAAACAAGGGTCGGATGGTCTTAAGGTGTGGCGCAAAAGATGGTTTGTATTAGCAGAATACTGTCTTTATTACTATAAGGGACCAGAAGAGGAGAAAGTTCTCGGTTCAATTTTATTGCCCTCCTATAAGGTATCTGCATGCTTACCCGAAGATAAAATCTATCGCAAATATGCCTTTAAGTGTGAACATCAAAATATGAGAACTTATTGGCTGGCGGCTGAAAACGCTGAGTCCATGGTTCAATGGGTGAGGGCTTTGAGTGCGGCTACCATGATGCAAGCACCAAGCAGTGCTGGAGAATCTTCAGGGCATCCTAGCGGTACTTCTTCTCTCAATCATAGTGGCGAAAATTCCGATTCCGGTATTCACACACTGCAATCACAACAAAGTAAAATGTCTGGACAAGGACAAGTAACACCTGCTTCAGATAATGGTGGTGTTACAACATCTAGTAGTAGTGGTGCAGGAGGCAGTGTACAACCACTTTATGCTAATGCTCCTCCTAAGCCACGGCGTATAACGGATGGTGGGTATTCCTCACCTAGTCCCGAACATTCTATAGACAATGAGAGAATAAGACAGCATCAATTACACCATCACCAACAACAGCAACAAACTAGTCGTAGATCAGGTATAATGTCTCCCACTTTGCAGCAAATGCAACAATACCAACAACAGCAACAGCACTCTAGATCCCAACATCATGCCATATATGATTCACGTACGGGTAACGTTTCCTCAGCCATGAGAATACCACAACAACAGCAATCAAATTATCCCATTGACAGCTTAGAAGCACAATATCAACAGCAATTAACACTTAGTCCTGACGATTATCCTCAATCACCATCTGCCCAATACATGGACGCCCAAATGGAACAACAAATAATGCAATTGCAGCAACAACGTGTAGCTGTGGATGATATTTATGGGGAACGTGAATTGTATATGCAACGTCTTATACAACAGCGCTATCCACCCCACATGTCGGCCTACGTATCGGCGACGGAACGTCGTACACCCGATGCTTATGGTCGTTCGAAAAATCGTGTATTTTCGGATTATGAAGATATATACAATTTAACTGCTGGCGCTGGAAATACATCAGCTCAGGAAGCTTTAATGCAAGAGGCGGCCAGTTATCGTCGTCCCTTATCGCCACCCAGTTATGAGAGCAATAAACATGTACCTTCTTCGATGACATCTCGTTATACGCCAAATAACTTGGAGGTAAGTGAAATTTAAATTCTTCCTTCTTCTAGTGCTGGTTCACACACATCAAGTTTGTTTCGCCAGGCTTTCAAATTTTAGAAAGTACAGTACTCGTTAATTTGTATACCCTTCACCACAGGGGGAAAGGTTACACAGAAAAAAAATAAAAATTTATTTTAACTAAAAAAATTTGTGATATTAATTAAAAAATTAATTAAATGTTCATCAGTAATAGTATAAATTGAACGTTTAATTGACTTGATTCACTTCAATAAACTTTTGATTCACTTGAATAAATTTTTAATTGAAACTGATTTTATTTTTATAATTGGTGAAAAACTTTGAAGAATTTTTTCTGTGTATATTGGCACTTTCACAGAGAACCTCTCTTTTTGTCATGTTACTCCACCAAGCAATTAAGTTTGTATTTTTGACCAATATTGTTAAAATTTTTGCTCTCTTTCACTAAATGCAAAGCTAATTGCGCTTTACACTAAAATGCAAAAAGTAAATGCTAAATAAAGTTTTTTTAGATACAATTTAAAATGCTTGATGGCATTACGGGACAAAAAGTAGACTTCTCTGTGGAAATGACCATGTATAAGTTTTTCATTCCGTTTGTAATTTCTACAATATCTACAATCTTAGACCCTATAAAGTATATATATTCTGAGTCCTTGAAAGAAGCGAAGTTAATTTAACGATATCCGTATGTCCGCCTGTTCGTGGGTCTCTTGAAATGAGGATTTCCGAATATCCTAGATATGATGGAGATAAGATTCTTATATATTTATGTCAAATATACCGCGTTTAATTTTGCTTTTGGTATTCAGCCAGATCGGTTCGTAAGTGACTGCGATATGAACAAAATAAAACGACTGCCTCTAATTATTACCCATAAATCTCAAATTTGTACCCATAAGCCTTAACTTTCCGAAGTCTACTTACAATTTTTTCACTTTCCCCTGAACAAACTTGGTACAATAATGGTAGTAAAACTTAACAGAATCGCTTCTACCCAGGCAGAAAAAGACAATAGCACGACGCTGTGCAGACGTTGATGGGGGTAGTATCAACATCAATACAACGTACTGTTTACCAAATTCACAATATTAAAATGATAACGCCAAATGTACGTCTTCCGACTCTTGTGTTTAGTGTTGCCACAATACTCTTAATTTAAATTTACAATATTGGATTCACGAATTAACAACGTAGTCACAACATTTAAAAGATAACGCCTAATAACCGTCTTCCGACTATTGCTTTCAATATTGTCACAAAACCTTAAATTTAAATTTACAATATTGAATCAATAACCATAAAAGGAAAATATTTAAAATCAATTTAATGATGAAATAATAGCTTTACTCTTTTACATAAATAATTAAATGTAATGTGCATATGGATGTAACTACATAAATTCGTTAAATCAACAAACAAAATTTTGCAGTAAATTTGTATATTTTTTCTTATCTAAAATAGTTTTTTGTTTCAATTTTAATAAATTAAGCCTATAGGGCATGTTCTGCAAATCGAAATCAGGTGAAACTGAAAACACTCCCGTATTCAAAGTTCATAAAAATATTTCCTTTTCTATATCTCATACCTATCTCATAGGTCCACTTTACTCTACCCAAACAACTTTTGAAAAAGGAATAGCTACGTCCAATTTTACAAAGTTTCAATTGAAAATCTTCATTGATTTCAATTTGACCTGATTTCGATTTCCAGAACATGGCCGTATACAGCGGTGTGGCGGTATAGAATTATTGTAAACTCGTTATTAAGAAATAAGGGTTAAGTTCTTGTAAATACAGTATTATAGCGATATAGTTTTATTGTTAATACGATATTACGAAACTAAAGTCGTATATTTGTATTAAATGTATTGTACCGGTGTAGAATATTTGTAAAAACAGTATTAAAAAGCTAAGGTTGTAATTTTATATCTACAGTGTTGTGATGATACAATATTTTTGGAAGAGTCAACATTTTGTATTTACAGGGTCATGGCGGTACATAATACGTAGAAGAGTCGTAACTATATTTTTATAATATAAGGAGCATTAAATATTGAAAATCCGTCAGATCGGCCTTTTATTTCACCTGACCCCCTACAAATATCCTAACAAGTTAAGGGCTTTACTGTAATAGGGATCATACAAAGAATTCTAGCTTGACCGAATTGAGCTAAGGTATCCTCAGTGTATAAAATTTGATGGTTTTTTAAAATATGCGGTATCGACCGTTTTATTATTTTATAAAGAAATATCAATTTCGTCTGGAATCGTGACCATAGCTGTCAGATAAACTTGGTTGAAAATCGACAAATTTTGGGGAACAAATCGTCAAATTGGCTTAGCTTAATCGTCACAAAAATCGTCATTGTAAAAAGCACTCATAATGTGCTTAAGTTGGATTAAGCAACTGTGCGAAATCATGCTAGTCATATAAGTTAACTTTTATGAAACTGGCAGAAAAAAATTAAAATTGATTTCAATTGAAAAAATTGTTATATTGGTTTCCGAAAGTTATTCCATTTTTGATTGTTTTAAGTATTTTTTAGTGTTGTTTGTACTTACATTTTTAAGAACGACTCGTACTAAAATAACAAGAAAAAACTTAAATTTAGTACGAGTTTTTTCTTTCTGTGTAAGAAAACGTTATAATATAACATATTATGTACATTGTTTTTTTTTTAACTAATGGTCTTTTCTACACAAAACTTTGACATTTTATTTAAAAATGCAATTTGGTGTTTTTTCTTAAAAAGGTTTTGCTCTCTAAAAGGGTGGCCTGTTTTATTCTGAAAAAATCACACTTACTAATGGCATATGGCATAGCACTTTTCGCCCTGTATAAATCGACAATATTGATAGTGCCTTGTAAAATAGGAGGGGCTATTTTTATACATGGGGCTATTTTTATACAGCGACGATTGCCTCACGGAGCAACAAAGCTAGGCGAAAATTGCAAAGATTCGGAAAAGTTTGCAAAAAAGCGAACATTTTTAATATTTCAAACCAGCCGTTAATTGTTTAAAAGTAGCTAAATCTATAAGGAATGGCAAAAATGCGGTAAAAATGGCTAAATTAGCGGCAATTCGCAAATATTTGCTATCAGCAGCATGATAAAACATTTAATGTTTTTTAAAAATCGATAAAGCTGTAAAGAATCAGCAAACTTACTATATCCCTATAAACCCTTATATTTATTTGACATCGCTAAATCGCTTAATGGAGAATTTGTTGTAGAAATAACCACAACACTACAAAAGAAATTAAAAAACTATTTGCTTTTTTTTTTGTTAAGAAACAACAACAACAACACTACAAGAAGAAAAATACAGATTATTTTCATGTTTAAAAAGCAAAATAAGAAGCAAGAATTCTCATACTCTATTTGTTAAAATTATTTGATTAAATACAAAAAATTTTCAAAGTAGAATTATTACGAACACCATATCGGGCATGCTGCAGGTGTCATGTAGTTGAGAATTTTTCTGTAAACAAAGGGCGGAAAACAAAAGTGGAACAAACATGTGTAACGGGTTAGTAAATAATACTATTCTCTCTATATCTAGTTCTCCGTGGTAAGTGTTTGGGTAGGTTAGAAACTAATATCATTTTCAGATTATTACAAGTAGGAGTCGGGATTAAACCAACTTAGAAATTCTTGAATCAAGCACAGCTTGAGATTAATTTTTATATCACTTTTAATTAGGTCAATGCCATTTTCGGATTATTTTAAGTACGGTTCAGGGAATAAATATGACCAAGTTAAGTATTTTGCACTTGAATAATCCGTACTTGAATCAAGCATTATGTACTTGATTAAAGGAAATCCTTACTTACCGTTCTATTGACACCGCATGGGCTTGATTTAAGTACGGATTGCATGTTTTGTCTTTTCAGTGTAGAAATAGTAATGAATTCAAAATATAAAAATATTTGAAATATTAGTAGTGCAAGCAGGGCTGCCAGATTTGACGATTTATCGTCATTTTACGATTTTTGGTTCCGAAATTAGCAAAGTGCCGATTTGCTGATTTTTTTCTAAAAATTTACGATTTTATTCAGTCTTCAAAATAAGACAATTTTAAATCTTTTGATTTAAACAAAAAAACATTTTTTAAACAAAGCTTAAATTTGTATATTCATCCCTATTGTAAATAAAATGATACTAGATAATTTGCTCTTATCCATTAAAAATTTGATGGGCAAAAGCAAAATGTAGAGTCAAGTCAATTTAAGTAAAAATTCGTACCAAAACCTTGATTTTGAGATTGTGAGTTCACTCGTGTGTGGAGCAGGTGAAGTTATAGACTGAGTTGGCTCATTTTCAACATTTAATACTCCATATATATATATGAAAAATTTTTAAGCCAAATTGTATCATCCTACCTTATATGGGTGCCATGGGGCCAAAACTATAATTTCATGAAGAAAGATTACTTCAGGTAAAAAAGAAAAAATTATAATAAATTATAAGAAGATTTAAAGAAGTTGAGGTTTATAGGTCAAAATTAAATATTTATGGGTATAAATTGCAGGCAGTCGTGTTTTTTTCATATCTTAGTCATTTGTATACCGATCTGGCTAAAGTATAATAGCACACTATTCCGTACTATATCTAATATAAATGTATAGCAATGTTTATATACGAATCTTCGGAAATCCCATTTCAACAAACACGTGGTTAGATTGTCATCGTGAAACCAACTTTGCTATTCATAAAGACTAAGAATATACATATATACTTTATAGGGCCTAACATTTATATTGTAGCAATTACCAAAGGAATGACAAACTTACTCGTATATAAAAACGAAATTGTATATATACCCTCTGTGGTGAACGGTATACAAATTTGAAATTTTTTAGAAAATGTCCCGATTGAAAGTATCTTTTATTCTTAAAACTTGGAAAAAGACCTAAGATTATTATAATATTGTAATTAAAGGTTTACAAGAGAAATTTTATATGAACATTTTCCTTAACAAACGTTTGTTAAATTTAACTAACAATTTGATAAACATAAGGGGGTATATGTATGTATATATAATGTTTTTGTTTGCTTGTTTTTAAATAAAAATCGAACAAAGTTTGTTTAAAATCTGAATTTAAATTGTCTGATTTTTCTTGACGATTTTTTAAACAGAAAAAGACGATTTTTTTATTTTTTCTCAGGAAATTTACGATTTTTTAACAATTTTATCTGGCAGCCCTGAGTGCAAGTTATTTCTTGCTGTCAGAAAATGACTATGCTACATACGGGAAGGCTACAAGACTTTGATAAATTCGAAATTGACACGTTACTTGATGATGATCCTGAATTTTTTGAGTTGCGCAACAAAATTTTTTTTTTTAAGTACTGGGTTTCATAAAAAGGTAAGAAAATTAGGTAAAACATTAGCTGAAGCCGAGTGATATCGAACACCTATTTGACACGCCAAAAATCCTGTAAAGTGCTCAAAAAAATTGTCGTAAAAGGAGCTAATAGAACGGTACATACGAATACCAATCAAATAAATAAAAGCATCTAAGAAGCTAAAATAAAATGTAAAATTATATTAAAAACTTTTATTAGTTTGTACAAAAAATCTCATTTGAAAATCATCCAACTTAGGGTATAAATCGTTCAATCGACAGAAGTTCACTCGCCTAAATGGCAATAAATCGTCAGCAGTGATCGTGTAATAACCAATTTATACCTCAACACTGCTTGTAAAAACAATTAGTCAATTCACAAGGTATCCTAACATGTCATATTGTCAAAATGTCCTAATATTTCACAATGGTTTAAAAATATTGTTGTTGGTTTGTTAACAAAAAGTGTCTTAAATAAATAGAACGTTGCTTGCTGTGTTTATTGTGCTGTCGTAATTAATCAGAAAAGTCCAGCGCTGAGCGGCTGAGCCGTACAACAATATTTTTAAACCATTGTGAAATATTAGGACATTTTGACAATATGACATGTTAGGATACCTTGTGAATTGACTAAATATGTAACTCGTTATACACAGAAAAATTATTAAACTTCTCCAATCAAGAAATTTATTCCAAATTCATAATATCAAGCAAACTTGTTGTTGACTTTGCACCTATCACCAAAATGATTATATTGATTACTAAAAATTTTAAAATTTTGAAAAAATATTTTCAATAAATGATATTTTTAATTTTAATTAAAAAAGTGATCAAAAAACTGCCATTTCAAACAATGTGTTAATTTATTTAAATAAATATTGACAATTCCCAACAACAATTCTACATGTTTAAATTGTTTTATTTTAAACGAAAAAAGTCAATTAAGATTTGTTGTTATTTAATTCAAATTTTAATTGAAAATTTATTTCAGAACAACTAAAATGTTAATTAAATCAAAATAAAACTTTTAATTTTATTTCAACTAAACAAATAATTGATTCAATTATCACATTAATTAAAATTAAATACTTTTTAAACCATTTTTTTTAATTGATAAAACACTGTTTTCTGTGTATATCTACTATAAACTGCCGTGCTTAGAAAAGGGCAGTTAAATTCACCTTTTTTTTAAATGTACTAAAATAATTCCCACCTTAATATGTTCAATTAAATATTTCGGGCAAATTCTTTTTTATTCTTTATATATTTTCCTTGCAAATGTTTCAAAAAAAATTTGCGACTTACCATTTCATCTTCATTTTCATGATACCTTTTTTAATTGTTATAAGACCAACAATAAAAAAATAAGTATACATTTAAAACTAAAAAGTAGAGGGTATAAAAATAAAAGCAAAGAAATACAATACAAAATCGCCGTGTAGGTTATATAAATATTGCATTAAGAACATAGAAAACAGTCATCGTCATGTGTACTATACCTGGAGGAAATAGGTCGTGTGATATGCGTGCTACCAAAAGATTTAAATTAAAAAAAAAAAAACCTAAAAGAGAAAAGACTTGAGCCAAGCAGCAAACCCCGCAAAAAGGGTGATGGCGATATTGTTCTACAGTTTAACACAAAAGTAAAGATTGGAATGCACCAGCCAAAACTTTCTTAAGTTCACTTAAGTAAAATGGAAAACATTATAAATGGTTTTCTAATACCCCCAAAAAATTTCCTATAAAATAAAGTACATTAAATAGTAAAATTTTAAAGAATATTTACACTGCATTTCATAAAGAGATTCCCTTTGCGTCATTTATTGAAGTCATTAAATTTACCTTGGGAAAAAAAGGATTTTGTTGCATTTTTTATACGTCATAGTTCTTGTATTCAATTGCTTCAGGTGCTTCTTTTTCATTTTCTACATTTTTATATTATTTTCTTTATTTTTTATACAGCTGTGCCTTAAAGTGTCACCATGTTAGGAACAACTTTTTTTCTTCTATTTTCTACAAGAACATTTTATTTAGTTTCTTTTTTTAACTTTTATTAAAGAAAAAAATAAGTGGACAGTGCTAGAAAATAGATACAAAGTTTGCAGTCCCATACTTTGTAAACTAAGTGACATACTTTTTTATTAAAGCGATAGTGCAAAAGTTAAATTTATATATTTCACGATTTTAAATGAATTTTATTTTACTACGAATATGTATAGAAGGTAAATAAATGTATATATTTTGAAAGGATATATGTATTAGAATAATATGAAGCATAAAGTGTTTGATAAAAGTGTTATATAAATTAAGGAATATATTTAGCAACATTGTTTTTTAGAAAATACACGAAATCGATTCAAAATTGTTGTTGAAAGTGTGTAAGTGTGAGCGCGTTGTAACTACCCAACTAGCATTTTCGATCGCGAAGGATCTTCCGCATTCGGTGCAGACGATTAAATTAAGCGTCCCCGATATTGTACTCCGATTGCGCAAGCTTAGTGCAACGGGAGAAATTGTGTCCTGGCGGCGATTCTTCCATATGAGTCGTCTACGTTGCGTGTAAGGCTCTATTCCCTAGGGGAAAGGAAACTAACACCAAAATTTTTACGTTCTAAATTGGTAAGGACCGGTTCCTGTTATAACTCTTTACATTAAGGGGAGCTGTCATTTTAACATGGGGATGTCCTAGGAGGGAGCTAATTGGCACCTTTTTGACAGTTTGTAACAGGTCACTGAAATAATCTAAATGGTCACATTCAATTTCGTCCAAATTTCGCAGAAAATATGTCAAAATTTTCATAATTATTTAATGAATTTAAAACGAATTTACTAAAAAATCTTTTTAATTTTTGAAAACCAGTTTTTATTACAATATGTTTATGTTTATCAGTTTACTTCCTCCTAGGCCAACACAATGTTAATATGATATATCCCATTCATATAAAGAAATAGAACCAGATAGAATCAGCCACTACCAGCACAAAATCCAGTCATATGACTAGTTTTGGGCCAATTACCTTTCCTCTAAAATAACTACACTTTAAAAACATTATCACCAGTTAAGTTATGTCTTGTTTTCACCTATTACAATTTAGTTCCTTTTTATTTCACGGACATGTTCCGACAATCGCAAAACGCTTAAAATTTGCGATGCCGACTTAAGATCGCATAATAGGTGTTCTGTAAATCGCAATCGCAAGAAGAAGTTTGGCGACTTCAAATTGCAAAAGTATGTTCAAGAAAACTAGAATATTTTTAAGACACAACGGCAGATTGCAAGCAAAACGCACGAGCTTTTTAACACCATAAAATTAATCTGGCGTTTTACGATTTCAAATCGTGCGATTGTCAGCATATGGGCCATAATATTGTGTTCACTGGTCACAGGATAAGTGCTTTAAGACCAGTTGACACAAACTTTCCGCAGGGTTGTTATTCAAATAATAGTGTTTGAATCGCTCACATAGGTAAGCGCTGCTTCACAAAAAATCCTTGATTAACTGTGTTATCATTCAGGTTATTTTTAAAATAATGCCTTAAGCCCGAAATGCGTACCGAGCAGTAGCATGTTGTTTGTTTTTTAGCAATCACATTTGTAGTTGACAAACCCCAAATACAGAAATTTTGGCAGACATCAAGTGCAATCTGCTAAACGCTCGAGCATCGATCAGCATTCACTTTGTTGTGTAGGGTTGTTAAAATACCCACGATTGCATAGGAAATACACCTGGGGGGATACTCTCCGCTGGGCATCTGTAAACACAAAAAAATAGAGATATCACATGTACTGTTTCATTTAAATACAGTAATGGTCAAAACATTTGCGACCGAAAACATACTTCTTATAATTATTTCTTCTTTTATTGAAGCTGACGTTTTTTATATGTTATTTTTTATATGTAAATTATATACACAGAAAAAAGTGTTTTATCAATTAAATAAATGGTTTAAAAAGTATTTAAATTTAATTAATGTGATAATTGAATCAATTATTTTTTTAGTTGAAAGAAAATTAAAAATTTAATTTTGATTTAATTAACATTTTAGTTGTTTTGAAATAATTTTTCAATTAAAATTTTAATTAAATAAAAAAAATCTTAATTGACTTTTTTCGTTTAAAATAAAATAAGAATTGTTGTTGGGAATTGTCAATGTTTATTTAAATAAATTAACACATTGTTTGAAATGGCAAAGTTTTTTTACTTAACTTTACTTAACTTTTTTTATTAAAATTAAAAATATAATTTATTGAAAATATTTTTTTCAAAATTTTAAAATTTTTAGTAATCAATATAATCATTTTGGTAATAGGTGCAAAATGTTGTATACGAAATGCGGAATATCAGGTTATATGGTTATGTAGTTATAGTTATATACAGACCTCGAGCCTGATTATTTATATAATTTATTTGAAAGTTAAAAGGTCGAAAGAAAAACATATTTAGGTATGTAGTTATGTTAACAGCAACAAAATATATTTAAAAAAAAAAGTTGAAGAAATATATTTTATTGTTGTGAATATAACTAAATAACCTTGTTACCAGATAACCAGCCTTCCGTGAAAAACCCAATTGTTTAATGAAAACATGAAACTTTTTATCCTTACAAACTTTTTCAAATGAAATTTTTTTTATTGAGATAATTTGCCACGTTTTAAAATATTTTTTTTGTGTGTCATAATAACTGCTAACTCTTTTTAATAGTTGAGAGACTATCGTCTATTCTGATTTTATTTTTATTTTCTCTTGCCACGGATTTGGGATATTTTGTTTAAAAAAAAGCTAATATTACGATCATCCCGTATGTTTGTTGTATGAGTTATTTCTACTTTGTGAATGTTAAGAGGGTTTTTTTATATTAACTATGCTAATCATTCGAGTATTATTTAGGCCGTTTAACACAATCACACAAGTCTTTGATTTTTTGACGAAAATGCTTGTCTGCCAAAATATTTGTTTGAAATTTAAAAAAAAAATAACAACTTTTCATGACTGGGTTGTATTTTTCTAAAACTACGTAAGACTTGTGTGATAGTGTAAAGTACCCTTTGACGTTACAGAAGTTAATATGTAACGGTAACTGTTAAAGATTTATATAATTTTTTATTTTTTTTTAATCAAGCAGAAGATATTGCATAATAATAATACGCATTTCTTAAAATCTAAAGTTTGAGTGTAGGTAATTCTCATTCCCTCTGTAGTCTTGTTTGCTGATAGCTTCGGCTTTTCTAAAATTATTTAGGAGAACGTTTCCTGATGATCTGGCCTAAGCAACCAGTGAAATACGCATAGGAACAGCTTATCCTCCAGCAATAAATTTTAGTATTTTTATTAATTAAAAAAAGGGGGAATTAAGCACAATAAATAAAATCTTTTAATGAAAAAAATTATGTATTCCCAACAACTTTTTTGATAATAAAAGTTTCTGAAATGATAAAAGAGTCGTATGTAAAACTTTGGATGTGGTATTGAAATTTTCGAACTTATGAGTTACATAAATATAAATTATTTACTATATGTTAAAAAGAAAATCCCGTAAAAGTTCGGTATGAAAAAAAAATTTAATTTTATTTGTGGATTCTTGCTTTACTAAACTTAAGCCTATCCGCAAAATTTCATTAGAAAACCGGCGGTGTGGCAATAATGCCTACAAAAAATGGCTTAAACGTGGCCACTTCCCGAGAATAACGGGTTGAGTATGGTCGTCATAATCGACCTACTATACAAGGAATTGGCAAGATTATAAAGAAATTTTAAGATAATGGAAGCGTTACAGACGCGGTCTGGCCTGTGCATTATCGCAATGTGCGCACTACCGGAAATATCGCCGAAAATATCTTAAGAATCGTTACCGTCAATTCATAGTGCTATGGCCGTATGATAACCGACTTTTGTGCCTGCAATTGAAGATTATGAACTGGACGATATGAGGTTTCAACAAGACGGTGCCACGAGCCACACAATACTACTGATTTTGGCTTTATTGCATGGAAAATTTCCAGAAGACGTTATCTCAGTTTGTGCGACGTCAATTGACCACCAAGATCATGCGACTTGACGCCGATAGTCTTTTATGTGGGACCACGTTAAAGGCCGTGCCTACGCGGATTATGCCCTACATTGGAGCATTTGAAAACGAACATTCGTCAAGGTATCGCCGAGATACCGCCCGAAATGTGCGAAAAAATGGTCGAAAAATACCTCAAAAGGATTAAGTGCTGCAATCAATATAGAGGCGGCCATTTAAATGACATTGTATTTCGTACGCAATGGCAAGGGTCAAGGATTATAATGTAATAAAAATAACATCAAAATCATGGCTCTATTTGTGTTAATTTTATTTTACTTTTGGAACCGAAAAATGGATAACTCGTTCTACTTTTGCGTCATATTTTCCTAAAATTAAGATAAATTATCGGAAAACAAATTAATAATGTGGCAGAAATTTCAATATTTTTATTCCACCCGAATATATAAAGGGTGTCTCAATAAGAGTGCACGTTTTAAATTAAGTATTATTTTTTTTTTTGTGCAATTGGCATTTTGGAAATTTGGCAGCTGTCACATATATTTATTCCTGAATGTAAAAAAATGGAGCGCTTTACGAAAGAACAACGAGTTATAATTGTAAAAAAATATTTATTTTTATTTTAAAAATAAAAAGTGTATTCTTACTTGGACACCCTTTAGTTAATATAAAAAAATTCAAATGAAAATCCCTATTAAAACTTTGTTCTTTTAAAAGTAAATTTGCAATAGCTTTTCTTGTTTTAATCTTTTCAACTTAATAAGAACTGGGCAAACGAAACTATAAAAAAGTGACATCAATTTGTAATTTAAAGGGTTTTCATTTTATTTTTTTTTTTTTTCTAAATAACTCTTTCTACCAAGTTTTATTTTTCTACTTTCTAGCTATATTAGAATCAAAAACCTACAAAGACCCCGTTTAGCCCATGATGTGTTTGTATTTGTTGTTGGTTATTTGTTTAAAAGACTTTCAGACATGATTTGAACTTTTAATTAGACTTTTTAGTGTGTCAGTAGTAGCAACGGCTTAAAGGGAAAAAATTTGCATTCATACTCAGGTCAACAGCATAGAACAAACAAACAAATAATAACAAAAAACAACAACAAACAGCCTGTAGTTGCAAACAACTTTCATTTGATAAATGAAAGTAGCAGGTATGACATTATTACGAATTCAAATATAGTAGCACACAAATACATACAACCTGCCTTTAATAGAAATTTAACACTACCAGCCACTCACAATGTAACTGGAATAAAAAAATGCAACCTACATTTTCAAGAATTTACAGCACCAGCAGATAAAAAAGCATCTGCATACAGCACAACTAAACATCGCATTGCAAGAATAGTGTTGCTGCTATCCACTGCCATCACCAACTTAAATCGTTAGATTTGAATTTTCTATATGTATGGATATTACTGTATTATGTATGTATGGGTGTATATTGCATGAGTGTTAGTGTAAAAAAGTGTAGGTGTTTTATAAACTCCCACAGTCTTACGTGTAAACGTCTATTACGTGAACATTGTTTTTTGCTGTTGCAACAGTACGTGCTTACATTGAAGCCTTTTAGTACCCTCTAAAGAATTTTCGTGTTAGTATTTGTGGAGAGTTGTTAGCACATGAAATAAAGATTTAATTTATTTTAATGGACTTATTGTTAAAGATTTTGAAAAAAGGAGGATTTTTCTTTTATTATTTTTAATTTAAAAGAATCAAATTTAGATTTGGCTAAGAATAATATATTAAATTTTATTGTTTTCCTTTTTTTAATTTTCTTGCTTGTTTTTTTTTATTAATTTTTACTTTTTGGTCTGCATAAAGCGGGAAAATAATTTCAAGCTGTTCATTTCAGGGATACTGTAAATATGCAATTGCGTGTTTTTCCCTGTGGGACCAATGAACGCAGGAACGATATAAATATTTATCCGATTTTGAGATTTTTATGAATTTTGGCAACGATTTAATAGTTCATATTTTTGCACATTCTGCCCCTTGCATCATATTTTATTCAAAACAGTATTTTTGCAGTATTTTTTAAGTTTTTAGCGCATGTTTCACCTTATTAAAGCATATTTTGGTACTTGTTGATTTTTTTTAATGGTGATTTCAAAGCGCATCAAAAAGTGTTTTAAAATGTGGTTAAATGGTTTTTTTTTACTCTTTCAGGGTCAAAAAAATTTGTTGCGAGATAAAAATCTGAAAATTTGTATGCAAGGTAATGTAATGGCGCTGAAGTCAGGAAAAATAATAGTTTTCGTCTCATGTAGCTCCCCTGGTATTTAGGAAATGTCATCAAAAGAACCTACAATTTATTTTTGCAATATTTTTTTCAAGCAAATACTTATTTACGCAATTACCAATGCTTACATTTTTTTTTAATCGCCCGATCACCGAAATTATTATTTTTTTCTTCTTTCTAAATATAACCTTTTACAAATTTGACTAGTATACGACAATGTGCTGAATAATAAGACGGAAAGTCAATGGCTTCTAATAACAATTTTTAATAGCAAAAGTGTCTCTCTTTCAGATAAAACAAAAAAAATATAATTAACGGTAAATTTTTATACAGTTAAAGGGTGTAGAATCAGAGTACAATGTAATGTCAAATTTATTCGACAAACACACTGAAAGGGTTAATGTTTATTAAACGTCCGGCTTTCAAAGCATATTTCCGGTTACCCTGGTGAATTTTTTTTTTTACATGAAAAACTATAAAACATTTCTGTAGTTTTCAAGGGAAACAGCGTATGTCTTAAAATCAAATTTTTGAGAAGAGCCGAAACCCCATTCTAGATCAAACTATGGGCTAGGTGTTAAGGGAAAATTTTGAATTGGCTCATCTTTTTTCACAAATGTAAAGAGCGCTTAAAATTAATATGGCATCAACATCGGAAAATCGAAAAAAATTAACATACAGTTGCCCATGAAAACCATAGATTTAAATGGTTTTGCCTTGTTTTAGGGGGTATTTTTCATTTGTGTAAAATTAAGGGGGGGGGGGGAATTTTTGGATGTCATTTGGGAGTATGAGAACTCATATTTAGGGGATTTTCAACTCGATTGCTTAGTAAACAAATTTACCACTAAGCAATATGAAGATTTGAAAAGCTCAAACTTTTCAATTTCAGCGATATGTACGAATATTCTGAAGAAGACTTAGCCATTATTGATACTTTTAAAAGAAACCTAAATCCAATACATGCATTTTTATATACATGTACATTAGAGATATATCTTTTTTAGGACATTACTCACCCAGGTGTGTCTATCTTATGGTCAAAATTGTATTGATAACACAAGGGAACCAATTTGATTTTTTTTTTTTTTTTTTTTTTTTTTTGTTGATTGCAAGTTTGATGCATTTTTTTTTTACTAATTTGAGGAAGCAGATGTCAAATCTAATCTCCGTTTTTCTCCATCAGCTCGCATTTTTAAGTTGCAGGTACTAATCGTATTTTTGACTTTTCCAAAAATTAAAAGTTCCACAAATCATAACTTTACTCCTTGTTAAGCGATTTTCAAATTAGAAAAAAAAGTAAACATTTTTAAAATCATCAAAAAAATGTCTGGTAATGCTTGCAAACGTGAAAAAGGGAAAAAGTTAAAGTATTATTACTTTCACGTTAAGTCACCTAACCTATGAACGCGTTTCGCTTTTATGCACAATTAATCGAAGGTGCCTCATTTTTTAGTGAAGGAAATAAATGTCCATAAATCAGGGATGTTAAATGGGGTTTTAAATTTTGTACCAACTTTCAAAAAAAATGTACTTTTTTTCAGGGTACCATTTTTTTTTTTTTTTTAATTTATTAAAACAACAAAAAAGTACATAAAAATTCAATTGTAATCAAAAAAACAAAACTTAACATTAACAGACATTATATGAATGAATAAAGTAAGGTACATAAAACTTTTATAAATATAGGAGATCAAAATCAGGCACTTATTTGTTTAGTTAATAAACTATTTGGAATTTTTACATCGAAGCATGAATTTGTCGATCTTAACCAATCCTTTGTTTGTATGAGACTTGATAATGTTGGTACATGTAGTCTGTGTCTTTCCTTAGTTGTTATTATAACTTGAAAAGAAAAAACTCTTTCCACATTTACAGACGAATGTGGAATGGATAAAATTCCAGCAACGACTCTGGAAAAGTCAGGAAATATATGGACATTCACCTCTGTTTGTAAATTGGCTACTGCCGACCAAAAACTACAACTGTTTTAGGTTTTTAACGACTGCAGTTGCTCGACATCAGCTAAAGCTTTAAATTGATTATTGATTGAATTAAAATTTACAATTTCATTCGGGAGCATTTTTACTGGGTACAATACAACTTGTTTTACCTGAAATGACATTTTCAGGAGTAAATTTATGGAACCACATCAAAACTTCGTTATTTAAATTGACTTTGGTTCTCAAAACTTCGCAAATTTTGATATAAAATTGTTTTGCATTTTCTTTCATATCTTTAACAATATCAATATTGATATTATTTGTAGAAATATATACATACATACTCTTCTGTTCCGCAATAAATTACTTCAAACGGCACGTGATTTTTGTAGAGGTCTACGATAGATATATCATATTCATCCTTTTTATTCATATTTCATATTTGGCGGAACAAAAAAGTTAGCCCTTGTAAAAATACATGCATTCGAGCATCTTCTGATTGCATTTCTAAATTAACCATGTTAATACTTTTAAGTGCATATTGCATAAATAAAAAATGCAATTTCAAAGAAGGCTTTTTAGATCCTGATGGAAGGAATAATAATTAAAAAAATAAATGCAATGAAAAGGAGTCAATATTTGTTTGCTATACTAAAATTAAAAAAGGGGGAACTATGCCAAATTTTTAAATTGTACCAAATAAGTCACGGTAGTACCACGGTACTTTAGAAGGTCAAAATGTACCAAAAAAAAGTAAAATTGTACCAACTTTAACATCCCTGCCATAAATAGAACTACAGCCAGGGCTGCCAGATAAAATTTGAAAAAATCGTCAATTTCCTGAGAAAAAAATAAAAAAATCGTCTTTTTCTTTTTAAAAAATCGTCAAAAAAATCGGACAATTTAAATTTAGATTTTAAACGACGTTTGTTCGATTTTTATTTAAAATTTGTTTTGTAAAACTTTTATTACTATATTATAATAATCTAAGGTTTTTTTCAAAGTCTTAAGAATAAAAGATACTTTCAATCGAGCCATTTTTTAAAAAATTTCAAATTTGTATACCGTTCACCACAGAGGGTATATATACTAGGTTGTCCCAAAAAAAATAAAAATTTGGATTTTCTCGGAAGATCTTTCCTAATTTGGATACTCATAAGGTAAAGTATTTTTGAGAATTTTATCAGATTTTTCGGAAGTGCTTTAGAGGTCGCGCAAACTGATTTTGTACCAAAAATCTAGCGTTTTTGACTTTTATTGAATTATTATTGAAAATTGCTAAAAAATCGGTATTTTTTCGGCTTCTGAGTAAATATTCTTAAAGAAAATTTTCCGATCTTTAATTTTATGTGCATAAATAATAGTTTTCGTCAGGGATTTTCCACATTTTGATACATTATATATCAGTTTTTCGTAAATTTTCAGCAAATATGAAAAAAAATGCTTTATAACTTTTAAAATTTGTATTAAGACTAAAAAAACTAATGATGCATATTAAAAGATTATGAAGTTTTAAATAAATTAGCAAAAAAAAAATGAATTTTCTCTCACCGTTCTCGAGTTATACCCTTTTAAAGCTTTGTACACATTGTATGAAATGTATAATACTATAAGGTGTGAACGGTTTGCATTGCTTTAAACTTTAAATAATTGGATTTAGAAAATGTTTTACAAATAAAATAATAGTTACTTACCAGTCATACATAACAATAACATATGTAATTATTACAAGAAGTCCAGTCTTTTTAATTAAAATATTTTGTTAATCTGAAGGGTTTTTTTTTTAATTTCGAGTTTGGTTTTTCTAGACTTACCCTTACATAATTTTGCCCACTTCGAGTGCAATATTATTATTTTGCGAGAAATATTGCATAGTTCCTGATTTGGATTCCACAAATCTCTCAAACTCTTTGCTATTATTCTGGCGCTTTTGGAAATAGTGCACTTTTCCACTAAATGCAATTTAAAAAATCTTTGCAGTATTTGGTTTTTTGTCGGCGGTTTGGCAGTATCAAGGTCATCAATCATTTTGCCCACACACCACACATTCCTTGTATTCGACAAAGGCATATCTATTTTAAAAAAATATTACCCAATATTTCTTGGACTACTTTATGATAATTTCAACTTACCGGAGCAATAAAACTTCAGATTAACAAAATATTTTAATTAAAAAGACGGGACTTCTTGTAATTATTACATATGTTATTGTTATGTATGACTGGTAAGTAACTATTATTTTATTTGTAAAACATTTTCTAAATCTAATTATTTAAAGTTTAAAGCAATGCAAACCTAGTTCACACCTTATAGTATTATACATTTCATACAATGTGTGCAAAGCTTTAAAAGGGTATAACTCGAGAACGGTGAGAGAAAATTCATTTTTTTTTTTGCTAATTTATTTAAAACTTCATAATCTTTTAAACTGCATCATTAGTTTTTTTAGTCTTAATACAAATTTTAAAAGTTATAAAGCATTTTTTTTCATATTTGCTGAAAATTTACGAAAAACTGTTATATAATGTATCAAAATGTGGAAATTCCCTGACGAAACTTATTATTTATGCACATAAAATTAAAGATCGGAAAATTTTCTTTAAGAATATTGACTCAGAAGCTGAAGAAATATCTATTTTTTTACCAATTTTCAACCGAAATTAAAAAAAACCCAAAAAGGTCGATTTTTGGTACAAAATCAATTTGCGCGACCTCTAAACCACCTCCGAAAAATCGGAAAAAAATCTCAAAAATTCTTAGCCTTATGAGTATTCAAATTAAGAATGATCCCCAAAATTTTTTTTTAATGGGACACACTAATATATACAAGTTTGTTTTTTATAAGTTTGTCATTCCTTTTGTAATTGCTACAATATTAATATTAGGCCCTATAAAGTATATCCCCCATATTCATAAAAAAATATTTGAGGCTTATAGCAGAATTTTGTATGAAAATTTGTTTAATAAACCTTTTATTAACCCGGCGTCGGGCACGTGATAAAAGAAACACCGACACTCAGGTGGGTAAATATGACCCTAGTTATTTTGACATTGTATTTTGCATAATTTTCAAAATTTGATAAACGTATCTGTAAGCAATACATACATGACTCGTTTAGCTATTTGTTATATGCAAAAAAAAAACATATTTAAACTGTTTTCAATTTTTTAATTTATTAATTTAAAAAAAAAACAATAAACGAACTTAAAAATATAAGGAACTTCAATCAGTCTAATGCCATAAACTTAAAATTTAAAAAAACAAAAAATTCATCACATGGGTGTTAATTATATATTAAAAAGTGTAACTTTCTTTATCTTTCTGCAAGGAGTTTGAGCATTCGTTGCAATAAGGAGAAATAAATAACTATTGGAAATCATAATTTTAAAAATAATTAACGGAATGTTACTGCCAGAATAGATAAAAAAAAAATAACTACACCATTTCCAATTCAATTTCAGAAGTAAAAAAAGTTATTTTTTTTACATACATTTCCGTTTCTCTCACTTCTAGAAACTTCGTTATTCAACGAAAGAATTACAAACTTTTTAAATTTCTCATTACCAACTTAGATTTTTGTTTTAAAAATAATGTTTTTTAAAAGTAAATATTCTTACTTAACCATTTCCAATAGTATTGCAGAATTTTCCTACTGTATTTCAGAAATTTCCAATTCAACTTAAAAAATTTCTAATTGTATTTTAGAAATTTACTGTAGAAAGCAACAACAAAATTATAAAATATTTTTGAATTTGTTTTTGCTCTTAATGCAATTTTTGGCGTTGCGTTGCGTTTTACACAATAAGGCCGCTAAGTATTTAAAAAAATAAAGTTTTATTACACAACAACATTTGGTGGTATTTTGGTTAAAATCAAAGAATTTCGGGCGTTCTCGCTTTCACTAGGAAAGGTATTATGACCTAAATTTAAATCTAAAAATGCTAATTTAATATTAAAATGAAATGTTATATTTCTTTTTTAGTTATTTTTTTAGCTTAAGGTCAACTTGGTTTTTTATAATTTAAGATGAAATATAATACGAGTAGGTTAAAAAAAGGTCGAAGTAACTAGATAAAATTAGTAAAATAAAATGAATGCAAAAATGTTTCATTTACACAGTTTTTTAAATTTTTTTGGGGGTGAAAAAAATTCACTGGCAACACTGTAGTTATTTCTTTGTAAATACATATGTGAAATAAAAAAAAATTGGATCGCTCATGTTACAAAAAAAAAAAAAAAAAAAATGGCTAAAACTCAAAAAAAAATTATTGAAAAAAGTGTTTTAATTTTTTTTTTTCAAATTTTTATCTAATGTAACAACTTTTAACATTTGTTTAAATATTTTTTTTGTGAATTATAGTTCATCGTTAAATGACTTTTCAGGTCAATGGAAAAAAGTTGTGTGCGTTTTTTATCCTAATGTGCGTTGTAATAAAATGCATAGGTAACCAACATTTCTCAGCAAAATATTAACCTAAATATCATAAGAGGATTTTTTTATTAACCCTGTATGTTGTGCCACCAACATCCATAAATGCAAATTTTTCTTTTAATTTGTTGTTTTGAATTTTAAAGAACAGTACAACTCGTACTACATACATACTTACATTTTCTTAAAGTTTTGTTCTCATGCATACACATGCATACACATTCTCAAACAGCAAGTTTTTAACATGTTTTTACAAGACAAAGTTTTCTTTTAAGGATTCAAAAGCTTTTTTAAACTAAAAAATAAAATGTGTTATGCGTGTGATAAAGAAGGAAGGAAGGATTGTAATAAAATGAAATAAGAAGAATATTTTTTCGAACTCACTGGGAGTTAGATTTTGACTGAATATTTAATACTTTTTTTCTTTAAGTGTAACCAAATTAAAAATAAAAGGAAATAATAAAAAACTTTAAACTTAATTAGTGTTTGTAGTTTAAAAACATTTTTATAATCTTTTGTTATTTTAACTAAATTTTACAGCCATCACCTGTACACAATGCTGCTGGCAGCAATACGAATTTAAGAGCCAGGCCGGCAGCTGCCATAGTACGTCCTCATTCGGCTGACTTTTTAGAGTACGAAGCTAGAGCCGAAGCGGTTGCAGATGCTGCCGCCATTGCAGCCACTGCCTCAATGATTAAGCCAGATCCTGTCAGGGCACCACGTCCCAAGTCCAGTCTAGACATTAATCGCACACCAGATAGCTTTTATTATTCCGAGGAAAATTATGCTGAAAAAATGCGAAAAAGCGCCTTGTATTTACAAAATCCCCAGGCGCAACCTCAACAGGCGGGTTCATATCGCACTACCAGCGGCTCAACGGATTTCCTTAGTCCCGTAGCGAGTGGTATGAATACAATCGGTTATGAGAATCCTTATGAAAGGACATATAAACGTAATGAATTATTACAAGATGCTTTAGGTAATCAAGCAGGACATACTAGCATACCACGTATGAGTCGTTCACAAACAATGGGTAATGGTTCACAAATTCGCTCATCTTCCACTCATCCTCATCATTCACTATCACCACCATCTCAGCAACAACAAAACCAACAAGAGCAATTACAATTAAGTCAATCGCCGGCATATCAGCAAAAACAAACGTCACAATCGTCATTACTTTCATCAGGTCTCACAACTCAACAAATTATTCAACAAAATGAACAGTTCCTACGTTCAGCTAGTGCTCGCTTACCTAAACGTTCATCGGCATTTGACGATGAGCCCTTATCGGCAGCTACTACTTCTACTACTATCACTACTACTACTACTACTGTTACTTCTCCACCCACAGGCAAAAACTCCCCTTCAGCCTCAGCTGGCGGAGCTGGTGGTTTAACACAAACAACACCGACCTCTCACTTAGATGGCGAGCGTAAACGTGAAGAGTCCATGAAACGTTTATTAGAATGGAAACAACGTATGCTGCAATCACCTCTCACGCGTAAAGGTGCTCAACATTCCACATCGTCGGTTACGCAAAGCGGTCAAACTATTTCGGGCACCAGTAATATGTCAGCCATGTCTAAGCTGGGCAGTAATCCCAACATCCTATTAGCCTCAACAGCTGTTGCCAGTGGGGCCCATTATCCCAATACTGTAACCACCACTAAAGGTGGCATCTCTTCTACAACTAATACTGCTGGTGGTATACAACGTAGTCGTTCAGAGACACATGCCAATACAGGGCCTACCGCTGGTTATAATTCCTACTCATCGGATGATGAAGGTAAGTTAGAGATTATATATATGAATTATTGCACCCCACTAAATAATAAAAATAAGTATTTTGTAAGCTCTTGTACGAAATTACAAATAAAACGACGTATAAATTACAATTTTAAAATGAAAATATTAAAACTAGTTTTTTTTATTTTCCACTAAATACTCTGACTAGTCGTTATATTTGTAATTTTTATGTTTTAAAAAATAATAATTTTTGTTACAAAAAATCCCTACCTATTTTACTTATTCCTGCTCTCATGCTTCATCTCTCCCTCTGTCTCTCTTTTCTCTTATCTTTTTTTTTTTGTATATCTCTTCATTTTGAAATGTTAAAAGTCTCTATGTACACTCTTTCAGGATATTTAACTTGTAAATAATTTGTATACTCTATGGCTTAAATTGAAAATTCAAACCCTTGAAAAAAGATTAGTTTTGCGTTTGCATTAATTTGTTTGTATTTTTGCGCTTTTAAAATTAATGTTTGTTATTCGTTTTATGTATGTTTGTATTTATGTATAACTGGCATGCTTTTTTACAGTTTAGTAAAATTTTCTATCCTTTTTGCTTTTCTCTATCTCTGTGGCACCTTCTTTGTCGTCTACACTTTCTATGTTAACTTTATTTGATGTATGCGTGTGTTTAGTTTTTAATTTTTAAATTTGTTTGCCATTTAACTTGCTTGCTAATTTTTTTAATTTATATGCATATATTGCAATTTTCCTCACATATACACAAAAATTTGTAAAACTTTTAAACCTAAACATAATTATATATATATTATGCTTATGAATGTTATAAAAGGACTATAAAGATAGATTAGATGTTCATTAATGTAAAAAATTTTACAAAAGTTTTGTTAAAACGAAATATTTTAAAGATTCTAAAAGTATGATTTTACATGGATATCTTTTGGTTAAAGTTAAAATTAAAACAGTTAGAGCCCTTGCTCACACACAAAACTTACTTTGCAAAGGCTTTTGGGCCTAGGAGAGTAGAAAAAGGAGAATGGAGATGAGTACATACAGTGACTCCATCTCATTATCGGACAAGTGTTTGCAATACCAAAATGTGCTCTACACATTTAAAAAAAAAAATGTTATCAATTAATTGTTTTTCACTTTTTCTGCAAGAAATAAGCCATTTATAAGCCTTACAACTATAAACAATAGAATTGACTTTGCGAAGGACTTTCTCATTTCGTTTACGCAGTACAAACGACTTGCCGTCAACGAAAAAACCCCTTTATATAACGAAATCTTTCAATAAAAATATTTTTTAATAAGATTTATCCAAAAATCGTCGCTTGTAAATAAATATTCCTTCGCAAAGTTGATTCTATTGTTTTTATTTGTAAAGGTACGGTCACATATGACAATCATTTGACAATAAATGTCAAATATTTGTTTGCCTTAATCTGACCACAAAAATTTTTGAGGGACACACATAAAAACAGCTGATTTTGAGCAAATACGCTTATTCGTAAAGGGCATAATAAACCAAACAAATTGCTTGGCAAACATGTACTTTGTTTTTGCTTCTGTTTGCCAATAAACAACACAATCATATTTCGTACAAACATCAATTTTTCATTTTTGTTTTATTTTCAATGAATGCAGACGACGATTGTGTTGCGGCAATTTGGCTCGCTGTTTGTTTAAAACGGAGAAAAAATATAAATGCCAAAAAAAAATTTTTTTGGAGTAAAGAGTACTCTAACAACGAGCTGTTTTGGGGCAAACAATGCTATTAAAAAATTACAATTTACGCTGAAAATGATTTCATGCTTGTTCTTCTACGTCTTTACTCTGCAAAGTTTTCGCTGAAATGATTACTTTTAGCACTATACTCAACAAAAAGTTTGACAAATATCCAACATGTCTGCCAAATATTAAAAATTTTTAATATTTCTACAAACATTGCTTCAAATGTTTGTCCAAACAGCAAACACCCCAATTAACAACACAAAATATTTGTACAAACGTAAAATTGTGACATGTTTGCCAAGCTATTTGTGTGGTTTATTACGCCCTTAAGCAAACAAAAATATTTCTAATGTGACCAGTAATCGTCAAATATTTTCCTTCTTTTTGGCTATATAAATTTTGTTCTTACAAAAATTTTGTAAGATCAAACAGCGTCAAATATGTAACTACAATTAATGTTGGGAGAATTCCAAATAATTGTAGCGGAAAATGTAAGAATAAAAAAAAAAAAAAAAAAAAAACTCATCACTGATTATTTGTTTGGTATTTTGTTTAAGCTTTGATATCGTTGCAAACACGACTTTTTGAGTGTTTGTAGGTAATTCTCATTCCCTCTGTAGTCTTGTTTGCTGATAGCTTTGGCTTTTCTAAAATTATTTAGGAGAACTCTAATATTAGAGTCAACTGATTAATTTTGTTTACTGTTTTTGATGAAAAAAAAAAGAATTTCTGTGGTGCTTCTGCATTAAAATTTAGAAAAATATTTGTTTGTGATAAAAGTAAAGTTTGAATAAAAATGGTTTTTATTTCTGATTAATTGTGGAAAGAAGACTGCTCAGACAGAAATCTTGTATTTTTAATTTGCCCGATGAAAATAAGTGACATATTTAAAATAATAATTTTCCATGCAATGGGTTTTTTCCTGTTTAAGATTTAAAAGTTATTTTCGGTTTTCCTTTTAACATGTGTTGCAAATAATAGATACTCATTTAAGGAAAGGGACGAGATCAACGTGTGTTCCAAACACAGTAAAACAGCTTTCTGCAAGGGGCTCAGCATTACCGGTTTAAATGCACCACCTCCATCCAGTAGCTTTACTTTCTGCTTTATTTGTGACCATTTTTCTTTTGACTTTGAATTTCCTTTGAAGTCCCTCTAAATCTGTAAAAAAGATTTCCATCAGACAGCATAGTTTTAAAACAAACTATTTGCCTCACCTTTTGCCATCCATCACCATTTCTAATTGGTGCAGAGGCAATCGTCTCTCACTGTTCCTTAAAATTAATAGTAACAGAGTCCCTGCGAAATCCTCTGGCTAGTGATGGATTCTTTTCAAGCTCTTCCACTAGCATCTCCAACTGGCACTTGTTATTTAAAATTTTTCCATTATTTCCACAAAAATATATTAAAAACACAACACAAATGTAGAAGGATATCAAAACCGCCGTAGAAATCAAAATTAAAACCAACAATCACGTTTCATTTTTTTTAATTTTTAAAACACAACACAAAGCAACACAAGCCAACACTAAAAACGCCGACGACAAAATTAAAGGTAATTAAAGACAATATCAACGCCGATTTTTCTTACAAAATAACAAACATATGTTAACAGTCATCAAAATATGGCAATATTGCCAACGGGAATACGAAATTGTAACAAAACATAAAAAACGGCGTCGTTTTCTGTTGGCGTCGCCAAATAGAATAAGGGAATGTCGCGGACTGTAGACTTACATTTGCAACCAATTCTCACAGTTCTACCTTCTCAATTTAATATTATACTATTAACAGCCTAATTTTAACAAATATTGATATCCATTTGGTGCCATTTTCAATATTTTTCTTTTCTAATAATGTAAAGTGACATTAAATGAGTTATATAAATTAATAAGACTAAATGAATGGCATTTATATCATTAATAAAAATTGGTTTATTTTTGTTCTGTTCTTCATTCGGATTATACAGTTAAAATAAGAAAAGTTCGTTGTTTTTTATTGTTTAGGAAGATGAAGATGAATATAAAGTGTAGTGTGACGTAGACTCATGACTAATGGCTAATAAATCAGTAAGTGTTTAAACGCTGGTTTAGTTGAACTAAACTAAAATTTATATGTAGTTTAAACTCAAAAGTTGTAAATCAGTGTCCCCTGTAATATATGTAGTTTAAAAAGTAACATGTGGCAGCACTACGATAAATGTTGTCAAATTCATATGGTCTGTATTGGTAGTTTAAACGCCCAATTTTATGCGTTTAAAGATGGTTTATATGTTTTCTGATTTACAGATTTGTTGGCTTAAACACATTTTAAACCAAAAACACAGTTTAACTTGATCTGATTTATTAGCCCTAAGTGTCATAGTTGCAACAGCTAGTCAGTAGCGCGTATTATAGACATCATATTTGTGTGTTTGTGAAAAACAATTATTTGATAACATTATTTTAAAAAAGTTTCGAGCACACATTTTGGTCTTGCAAAGTCTTGTCCGATTATGTGATGGAGTACTGTACAAGTGTGATGTTACGAATATTCGTATTTGTATTGCCGGATATTTGTCTATTTCACTACATTCGTATTCGCCAAATTCAAGCGAATATTTTGCAAATATGTAAAAAAAAACAAAAGTGTAAAAAATACATATCAAACAAAGTTAAGCAAAATAAAGTTTAGAAGAATGAAGAAAAACTCCTTAATTAAGCATCTAATTAAACACTGACATACTTATTTAGGTAAATGCAGCATCTGCGAAAATATTTTCTCCCAAACAATACTTAATTACTAAGTAAAAGCGAAGTCTAAAAGTATATAAGTGAAAGTATCAGTGTGAGCATTTTAGCAGCCAAAGTTTGCATTAAAAAATTTGGTTTAGCTGCCCCGGTAAGCTAGTTGGTAGTGAGCTAGTCTATCAGTGCTGGGGTTGGTAGTCTATCAGTGGGGTTCGATTCCCGCTAGAGACTCTGGGCTCCTGCCGACAAGCGTAGAGCTTTGCGGGATTAGCATAGCAAAAAAATTTTAAAACAAATTTTTATTCAGCATTTGGCATTTTATTTATGTACCATTTAAGCTTCGTGTTCGGGTGGTCATTTTAATGACAAAATTGTCAATAGAATGTGCTAAAAATGTCTTACGACCGTGTGATCTTGCAATTTTTGTTTGACAACGTTGTCTAAAAAGCATTGTCAGTCCATTATAAGACAACAATATTGTTAGATATCTGGCAGTCGTGTGAACACTCTTCGTTGCCATTGGCAGATCACTGTCAGACGTTGGAAGCTGTTTTCGTTGTCAGATGTGTGAAGTTTATGCAGCTAACAATGGCGTCATTGTCAGAAACCTTTTTCTGCTGGCAATGCTACATATACATACGTATCAGGGATTGAAAATGGGCCTTCGTATTTTATTAATTTATTCCAGTCTATGGAAAACAAAACTCGTTACATGCTATGCAACTAAACTTACATAGAAAAATATATTACAAAGTTAAAAAAGTTAATAATTGGAATATAACCTTTTTCTATTGGCAACGCTGCATATACATACGTATCAGGGATTGAAAATGGGACTTCGGATTTTATTTATTTATTCCAGTCTATGGAAAACAAAACTCGTTACAGACTATGCAACTAAACTTACATAGAAAAATATATTACAAAGTTAAGAAAGTTAGTAATTTGAATATATACATTAGGGGTATAACCAAAAAAAATACCTATCGCCTAATACCTGATGTATATATCAAGAAAACAGTTTTTTGATATCAATTTGGATAAAAAACCTCCCCCCCAAACCGTTTTTTCCAAAAGCTTCCAAAAATTAATAATATTTGAATTTTTATTTTTTAAATACCATACATACAGTCATGTACTATATATTAACTTCAGAAACTAAAAATTATCTTTGTTGAAGGAAATAAACTTTAAGTTAAAGTGCGTGTTGTTCTGCAATATTGTATTTTTAATAAACAAAAAAAATCCAAATACTAAACTTCAAAGTGATTTGGGGGGGAACTTTTTTAACGCCCGCGAAAAAGTGACCCCACTTTTCATCATAGATTTTCATGGTCTATATGGCATGGATAGGTATTTTTTATAATTTAAAAAATTGTTCAAAAGTTATACCCCTAATATACATATATTACATTTATAAAATACTCAAAAGAAATAACTTAAAATTATCTTTTGATGTGCAAAATTCAATATGCGATTTATATTTTTTTGAAGGCATATATTTAATTTATTAATATTATGAAATGCTCTCATTAAAGTGCTATTAAGAGCATAATTTGTACGATGAACTGAAACTTTAAAGGTGTAAATTTTCCTCAAGTTTCTAGCTGGTATATTGAATGGCATTAAATATAACAATTCAGGACAATCAATCCTTGAATTAATTTTAGCATAAATGAGTAGGATAGACTGTAATTTTCTACGGTTTTCTAAAGTTCTCAAACCAATAAGGAGACATTTAGAGTCATAAGGAGCAACATGGAATTTTGTATGTGAGCGTAAGGCATATTTAATAAACACACGTTGTACTCTCTCAACACGAGAAATGTAAACGGCAATATATGGACTCCAGATAACTGAAGCATATTCTAACTTTGATCTAAGAAAAGATGTATAAATATGTTTTAATGTATATGGGTCATGGAATTCAGAACAATTGCTTTTTAAAAAAGCTAACGTTTATTAAACTTTAGGGATAATATACTCAATATGAGGAACGAAAAACATGGATGAATCAAAGACAACACCCAAATCAACTTTGGAGTCAACATTTTTTAAATTAACACCATTTAGCTTAAAATCATTCTTAATAGGACTAAATCTTCTATATATATAAAATAGGATGTGTGTATGTATGTATGTATGTATGTAACGTATGGACTCCAAAACGGGTGGGCCGATTTTGATGAAATTTTCAGGAAATCTTCAGAATATTCAGGCGGGTGACACTGTGTGTCTGATTTCTGATTTTCGGTCTGGGGGCGGAGGGGCGTGTCAAAATCCATAACTTGAGAACGGCTTGACCGATTTGAACGATTTTTTCTTTAAAATGATCGCCATGGTCCAACTTAGGTTTTTACGGAAAGAAAATTTTGCTCCGCCCACTTTATTCGATTTACCTAAAATCAGAAAACGGCTCCATCGATTTGACTAATTTTTCTTTCAAATGTTCGTATTAATCAACTTTAAGTTTTCATCGAAAGAAAAATTTACCACGCCTACTTGTACGCCCACTTTTTCTATTAAGCGCATAACTGGAGAACGGCTTGACCGATTTGGACGATTTTTTCTTTAAAATGATCGCCATGGCCTAATCGAGGCAACAATCATCGGTGACAGATTCAAAGGCGAAGACGTACTTATTCCACGAATTCCGATGATTTCCAACGATCAAGCGGCTCCAATTCCCTTTGCGTCTTGCCTTTGCTATTACCATCAACAAAGCACAAGGCCAATCATTGACTATTGCTGGCTTAATTTTGGAAAATTCATGTTTTTCACACGGCCAGTTGTATGTGGCTTGCTCCCGAGTTGGCACCCCAAAAAATTTATACGTTTTTACACCAAATAAAAAAACAAAAAACATTGTCTATCCACTAGCCTTAAGTTGATGTAATCAATAAATATAATTTCCAATTTGCCTTAAATACGTGTGTTTCTTTTTTCATTGAACCCATATCTACACCATATGTAAGTTATTCTGTAAAAAAACTTTATGATAGGTATTTCATGGATTTTTATTTAAAGGCCGTAAATTTCGTTTAAAGATCAATCGTCTGGTAATACAACACTAATGTTTGCTTAGGGCCAGCAACGCGGACCGGGTCACCTAGTTTCCTATAAAACTTAACATGAAAGCATTTTTCAAAGTTTAAACTAAGTTTATTAAGTTGACACCATCTAATTGGCTTATTAAAATTCTGTAAATAAGCCGCCGAATTAACCTTTAGGAAAATTTTCAGATCATCAGCATATAAAAGAAATTAAAATTTTTGGAAACAAGAAATTATATCATTGATAAAGCATTCAATAACAAAATGTCCACTTTTCCAATTTATCAAAATACACGCAATTTTAATTTTCATACAATGTCTAAAAAGAGATCTGGCAATTCTTGCCACGCAAATATCAGGCAAACAGTTGACAGTAGCTGCCAATGAAATTGTATGGGTTTCTTATATTCGTCTGAACTGAAAATTTACTTCTGTTAGCAATTTTTCTTTGGCAGTCCATTGTCAGCACATTGCCAGACCTAACATTATTGTAAGATCTCACCACCGTCTGTAGGAAGCATTAGTAGTTAAATACATATACTTATTTAGAAAAATTTGCTAAATAGTTTTTCTTCCTTTGCTATCCGTCTAAAGTCATAATTTGTTCCGTTAAAAAAGTTGCAAGAGGCTATTCCTTACTACCTCAAGGGATTTAAATAAAATTAAATAATGATAATAATTTCAGCTATATTTTCGTTTTAAATATTCTTAGTTATAAATAAAAAACATTTATTTTGTTTGTAAATAAGAAGCAATCAAGTAAATCAGATTTCCGTTTTAAATCTAATTCTAAGTGAGATTCCCAAACTTCCTATTTATTTTAGTTTTATTATCCTCTATTGTTACTTATTTCATATATGGTTAAGGATTTAAAAATAAAATTTTGGTTTTTTTTTATTGGCTGCACTATTATCTTAATTGCTTAAACCAAACTCTTATACTATCGCTACATTTGATTGTTATTTTTTCTAATTTTTTTTTTTTTTTTTGTTTGATTTTTGTTTTAATTTGAATTTTAACATTTATCAAGAATTACTCTCAAGCACTTTTACTCGTACTACTTTTACATAAACGAAAAAATAAAACAAAATTCAACAACAAAATAGAGCCTTCCTGCCGAGCGATTTAACAACAAAAATTAAAACAAAATAATAATTAAAATAATGGTATTTGTAACCAAACTATTATTTAGTTTACATTAATAAAAAGGTATAAAAAGAAAAAAAAATAAAAATAAATTAACAATTTATTATTTAATAAATATTTAATAACAACAATTTAAGCCAAAAAGACATTAACAATGAAATATTTATTAAGTATTTAACTTTAAGTAGATAAAGTACCAAAGTTTGATTTTAGTATTTATTTAAAAATGAAATTAGTTAAAAAATTAGTAAATATTAAATGAATATTGTTTATTAAAGAATATAGAATAGATCTTATGAATTAGTTGTAATTAAACATACAAATATCATAAATATGTCTATAATATAGAGATCTAGTATGTTGTTACGTCATTCGATTAGTTAAAAAAAACATTTTAGAACAATGATTCGAATTTCAAAAAAACCTTTTTATTGTCGTTCTTTTTGTAAAAGTTTTATCAAGTTTCGAAAGTATAATTTTGGTTACAGTACCTTTCGTATATAATCACTACCGTTTTTAGTCACAATAGCGTTATAGTCCATTTAATTTGTATTTTCTGCCGCTATAAGTAAATTTAATAGAAAGTATTTACGTAATTGTCCATTTAGCGATATAAGCACATTTGCCATATCCATCTATCAGCAGCTGGCAAATGCAAAAGTAAGGCAAATTATGAGCGTTGTAGTCACAGTAGCTAAATGTACTAAGTTCCTTTTAGTTTTGGAAGCCACAAACCATATAAAAGAACTAAAAATTAAATCGTTTAATATTTGTCATCAAACATGCAAGGGATGAAATATCTTATTATAATTTGAAGAATTTTTTAATACAGTATATTTTATTTTTTTGCATGATATTTTCATTTTCTACATTCGCAAACATTTATTATGTTCGAATTCACATATTTGCCTCATAGTAGCAGATTGTGAATTAGACTTATATTCACATTAGCGATATAAACCACGATTTGTTTGAAACTAAAGGATTTGACTATAAGCGAAAAGTACTGTATTCTGTTTTGTTATTTGACATGTTGTTATGGAAACCGAAATTGAAATCGATGGAGATTTTTAATACATTACGGTGGAAAGGGTATATCATTTCTACAATATGGATCTTAGATCCGAGGTTGATTTAATGATGTCCGTCTGTCCGTGTGTATGTTAAAATGAGTTTTTCGAAACCCCCAGGACTGGTGGGGACTAAGTTGTTATATATTTATGCCATATATGCTCTGTTAAAGTTTTCTATTGATCGGTCTATAAATGGATAAGATATAAGCAGAAAACCACAATTGCCTCTAATTTTAGTCATAAATTTCCCTGCTGTTTTTTTTTCTTTCTTTTTTTATTATTTTAATGTTAAGATTTTTTTTTTCTTGCTCTTTTACACGTAAGAAATACATATGTACATGATATTTCGCTTACATAAAGAAATGTGTTTTAAACTAAAAAAAATAACTCAACATATATTATTTTTTTGTAACTCTGTGTGATAATGTGTGTAATGTGGCTGAGTGGTCCAAGACGCTGCATTACGTTAGGTGAAGGCCGAATATAGCACACATACATGTTTTTTTAAAGGAACGTAGCATTTCCTGATTTTAAGGAAGGTTGTTGTAAAGATAAGTAATGCCGGAATTATGAGATACATATATAAAAGGTTTTCAAATTTGTTCGATTTCCAATCAACTCAACATCCGATTTCCAGAACATGGCTGATACATAGAGTATTTTAAGGCTTTTACGTCATTTGATTTAAAGGAAAACATTTTGCGATAAAGCCTTAATAAAATTACCAATTCCAAGTTTGTAATTGTAAAATCTAATTTCGATATTCGAATCGTCGTACTTTTCCGTAGAAAATTTTATCAAGATTCAAAAGTTAGAACATCAATATTTTTATTTAATTTTTTAAAAAGCTGAAGGTTTTTGTTTTATTTAAAATTTAAAAGTCGGTTATTATTATGACATTTAGTTTAAACTCTTTTATAAGATTTTCTTCGTCTTTTATATTCTTGTATTTAGCGTAAATTTGTAGATTTTTTTATTTAGTTTGTGGAATTGGATTTTTTTTTAAATATAAAAAAAAAATCAAAACTCAATACTTTTTAAATTTTAATTTTCTTTGGGGTGAACGGTTTAAAAATAAAATTCATGCCATTTACACTCTGTTTCCTGTAGTTAATTTTTTTTTTTTTTTAATGAAATTCTTGGGTTATACGGTTTAATTTTTCTTTTATTTTTATGTTATAATTTTTTTCGTTTTCGCACTAAATTCCATCATTGTTAATTAATTTTCAAAACAATTTTTTTTATAATTAAAAAAAAAACAAAATTACAAGTGTTATTTAGTTTTATTAAAATTATGATTTTTTTCTTTTTCTTGTTTTTTTACTGTTTATAAAAATCTTAAAAAATTACATTAAATAACACTATAATGTTAAAATAATAAAATATGTATCACATAAAATAAACCAAAACACAGCTGGAACGATTATAAATGCGCCGGCAGGAAGGTCTTCTCTACGTGCCAAAAGTTCTAAATATGGTCACAACACTAGTACTAGCCCTACTACCATCACAACCTCTTCTAGCATAACCACCTCCACCATCACTAAAACCAGCACCAATACCACCCAAGAATCACCAATTTTGACCACTGCAAGCCTTAAGTCTAGCGGTGGTCATACTTTAGAAAATTACAATATTGCAGCAAGCAATTTACACAATGACAGTACAACAATAGCAAAAACAAATAGAATAATTGCTACTAATGACATACAGCAACAACAACAACAACAAGCCCAAGATACAGCCGATTATCCAATGACACACTCAGCTGACTCGACTTTTAAACCAACTGTACCACAAACTCCTAAAATTTTGAAACCGATACTTAAAACTAAAATAATTAATGTTAAGCCTGTACCAACCACATCTTTTCTTTCAGCCTCCTTTGTCCAATTAGATTTAGAGGATAGTTTAGATAGTTCTTTAAACAAATTAACTTTACCTAAGATTCCCAATGCTATAGCTATACCTTTAGACGAAGAGACCACTAAAGAACCTTCGTCACCACAAATATCCTCCTACGTACCAGTTTATAATACTAAAACAGTAGTGCCGACAAAATCTCGAACACTTTCCAATAATTACGAAAATTTTGAAATTCCACAAACCAAAAATGAAACTTGTACAAAAGAGCTAGAGCACGAATCTGTTAGAGATACCAAGTTTTGCAGAAGTGAAACCGTATGTCCGAATATAGAAAATGAAAATATTGAAAAATCGGAAACTGAAAAAGATTTAGCAGCTTCTAAAAATGAAACAGAAGCTATACAAGATGATGAGGCTACACCGATGCTTATGAGTCTAAAACGTTTTAAAGAAACGGAAGAGAAGCGCAAAAAGTTACAACTAAACTTAGAAGAAGCCCAAACCAATGAAGAGGATTTAATTACACCCACTCAAGAAACTATAGATAACCAAGGGGACGCAGAAGTTGCTGAGCAGGGGCTAAATGTTCAACTAGAAGAAGATGATGAGGATACCACATGTGAATACACCGATGATGACTTAGATGAGGCTCTAGCCGAGGAAGCTGACGTAGAAGAAGATACTACCGTGGATACCACACAAGTAGAACAAGATTTAGCTGATGACAAAGAACTTTCGAAGATATACGAAAATGAACCCATGACGCTATTAGAAAATCAGCCAAATTTAGATGAATCTCACTATTTGCCCATGACTTCGAAGAAAATTGAATCAGATCAGTCAGCAAATGCAAGAGGAACTTTAACTTTGGTTTCAATGATGGATTCCAATAATGAAGAAGAAGAAAATCATTATGTCGAAATGACAAAACTATTACAAGATGAAGATTCGAAAAATAATTATGAAATCATGTGCCTTAACCACTCCTCCAACTCACCGTCTAATGAGTCTGGCTGTAAACCCAAACAACTAAAAGTAATGAATGAACCATTATACATGGAATTACAAAGCGGTAAACCGGCCCCAAAATCTGCAATGACTAAAGAGGAGACCTTAATGCCATTGGGAAAAACTTCAACATTAAAGAAATCCAAAAAACCCTCAGATACTCTGAAAAAGAAATTAAAGAAATCCCAACAAGATCGGAATCAACACAAACGTAAAGATTTACCGGATATTTTAAAGCCACCACAGAACTCAATGGTTTTAAACTCAGATAGTTCTGATGCTGATGATGAATCTTCCAAACATATGGATTCAAAAAAAATGAGATCTCGCTCTAGATTCAGTTTGTCAGACACTTTTAGACCTGCTTCCTACTATCTGGGGGCTTCTACACCTTTGAATAATTGTATAGAAAGTTCGGATAGTGAAATAGTTTCGCCACCACCCATACCCAACTCACCACCGCCCATGGAAGAACTTAAAACAGAAGAAATATTCTCGGCAGAAAATTATGATACAGTTAAGCGTAGAGATAGCTCTTCATGCAGTAAATTTAATATATCCTACGAACAATTGCCAAAAATACACGCTAGTAATACATCCCTTAACTTTCCCAAAAACGAGGCAACTCTGAAGTCAAGTCGGCTCTCATTGCCTGATCAATTTAGTAAAGCTAAGAATCTTAAAACTCGCCCACATTTACTTTTATTAAAACAACATGAGAGAACTTTATCCGATTCTAACTATAGTTTCCAAACCGATAACAGCTCAAATAATTCATCAGATTTTGATCTTTACAATAAATTGAAACAAAATTCTCCCTCCTATGTAGCCACGCCCATACGTTACCAATCAAACTCTTCATTGAGTTTGAGTCAACAAAAGACGTCCTTACCGGGCACTGGTAATAATAGTGAAACAGATACTGTAGAGCTTAGACATAGGCAAGGTTCCGACTCTGAATTAGAACGACAAAGATCGCGAAGACCACTTTCTGAGGAATCTATAAGTGAAATAGAATCTTTAAGTGAAAAATTTGAAGATGCATTAGAAGCTGCCGATTTGGATACTTATCTTAATGATTTACAGAATAGTAATTTGTATTTATATCAGAATACTAAATTTGAACCATCGGCGACTTCTTTGCTAACAGATGCAGCAGCTGCTCAAGGGGCTGGTATTCTGACAAATCTTATTAAGCCTCCAAAAATTTTTAGAAATCAGGATGATGAACACTTTTATGGAAATATACACTTTGTATCGTCCACAGACTCCTTGCAAAAACTAGAGGGGCCCAACGACCAATTTGAAATACTAGGAGCCACCAGCTTAACGCCTACTAGATACATAACACCTTTACATAGTCGTAACAATAGTAATATATCAGAACAATCTGCTCCGTATTACTACTCGGAGTTAAGCAATAGCAGAGAATTATTGTCTACCCCTACTACTTTAAACAATCAAAGAGACATACATGCCCAAGGCTTGAATATAGATCATATTCATAATCCCATTGAAAGAGCACATCACATTAACATGGAAATTTTAGCCGATAAAGATCAAGCTATAGACAGTAAAAATTTATATAAAATGAAAACCAACATTGAAAAATTAAGTTATAGCTCGGGTAAAAACCTAAAAACTGGAGAACCATTTCATCCCAACTCTTCTAACCCAACATCTACATCTTGCGCAGCACAATCATTTCACATACAACAAATACAAAATCCAGCCTTAAAAATGAATAATTTCAAGATTAATTTAAGACATCAGCAAACATTAAATACAATTTATGGGACTTATCCTAATTCACAGTCCATAACACAACCAACCATATCGAATTCACAAACAACGACCACTACAACCGTATCATCAACTGCATGCTCATCTTTAACTACTACTACTACTACACAAAATATTAATGAGGGTTGTGGCAAGGTTGATGTTAATGCTAAAAATGTCAATTTACAAGTGGGTAACAATGCTTTGGTGGGTCAGAATACTGCTGCAAGCACTTCCAAATCAAATGAAACACAAAAACCTGTAAATAATTCGGATAAATCTACAATTTTAGGTGGACCTGTTAGTGGTGAATTACTTTGGGAGGAGGACACTCTGTGGCGAGAAAGTTTAAGAAGAGTATCACAGAGACATGCGCGCTCATTAGATGATCTAGATCGTATTACTTTTAGTCCGGCGAGACTAACTACTATTAATCGAACACTTATCCCTGCTCAGGAGCTAAATAGAAAACCTCGTTTAACACGTGATGTAACTTATGTAAACGATAATGTTTCCCAACACTTGAGATCAAGTTTCAAACTTCGTCATTCGCAACCAAATTCCCAGAACGCCTATGATGAGGTCTGTGATGATCAATCGTTAAATGAAGAGTCTCAAGCTATAACTAACGATCATGATGTTTATGTACAATTAACCGAAAATATACTCTCACCTGATGTTTTTAATTCCGATCTGTATGAAGTTTTGCGCGAGGAAACTTCTTCCAATATATCTTCAAATAAATCTACCGAAATTGATAGAGAAACAATACGCCAATGGGATTCAATGTCAAGCGGACTGATGAAAAACTCTATTATGCCCACCAGCTTGGAACAAAGTCCAACAACAAGCAGTAATGTGAAATGTATTATAGATCAATTGAATTCAAATTGTGATAATAATGATAATCCCAATATTGTGAGTGGCAATAAATAAGGCAAAGCTGTTTACAGCATAAAAGCTCTGTGATAGAAGGCTTTTAGTACAAACAACGAAAACTTCCATATAAAAGCTTTAAACGATTTCTTTGAAAAAAAAAACAAAATATTAGATGTACTTTAAAAATTTTAGGTAAAATTTAAAAAAAAATAAAGGACTAACTTATGGGACAGTTCTTTTAATTTTTTACCACAATTAATTTCTTTTTTTAATTTTTTAGAAAAGATTACATGTGATATGCAAAAACTATCCAATAAGCCATTTTTAAGATATAATATTTTGGTTGAGTAATCGTTTTATTAGAGATCTTTAGAAACTTGACGTTAGATTTAATTTAAGGAATTAAAACGAAGAAACGCTTAGAGACTTCACAGCTTTAATCATTTGCAATTATTGTAGTCATTAAGCAATTCCTACCAGGTCTTATAGAGCTCTTCAGATCCAATTTTTTTTAAGTAACCAATAGATTTTAAATTAATAAGAAGATATAAAAAAGAAAACAATAGAATTTTTCCTAATGGGTACGTTCAATATCTTAATGGAAGAGTTTTTCTGTAATGAATTCAAAAAAAGGATTAGATTTACATGTCAAAAAATTTAAAGACTAAATTCTATAAAATTTTTTTTTTTTTAACTATTCATTTTCGCTGAATAGATGCAATATTAGTGAAATATTTCAAGAAAAATTATTCTTTAAAAATAAATATAATGAGTACATAGAGTTTTGCGTTTCTCTTCGGTTTTTTTTCTATCAACTACAATTCCTTGCCAGTTTTACCATTTTAAAACAAATGGTTTTTTCACAAAATTTTCTGATACTCGAAAATGAGTTTCTAACTTGGTTAAAAAAAACCCGCCTAAAGCAATGTTCACACCTGTCAAATATTTGACGTTCCACACGTAACCACTAGTTTAAAAAAAAATGTCTTGCTTTTGCAAAACGTTCGCTAGATCTCAAACTTCTAACAGTTTCTTAATTACGTTATACAATTATCTTCTTACAAATAAAGTTAATTAAATCAATAAAAATTATTAAAAATAAAGCTAAAGTTTGATCTATTTTTTGGATTTTTTTTCGTCAAATATTTATTAGTTCTGAATATACCTTAAGATTTATATATATATTTTCTTCATTCTAAGTTAAGCCCCTTTTACACTATTTCACAAGTCTTGAGATTTTTGCTTTCACTAAATCAAATAGAAAATTTTCCTGATAACATTTTGCGGCTACACTATCGCACTTTGAGTAAAAGGAAAAATCTTTGTAGACTTAAAAGAGCTGTTCATCATAAAAATACATTTTTATCTCAAGTACGTTTTAAATTTTGACGTGATTTTTACAGATATTAAAAATCAATAAAAGTGAGAAGCTAACAACATAAAATGAAATATTTCTATAATAATAATTTTTATTCTGACGCTGATGGCAAATTCAACAACTGTTTTTGCTTTTTTCATCAAAAATTGGAAAGTTGATACGAATCTACTTTTTTTCGTCTGTGTACCCTATTTAATTAATTGTTACAACAAATATGGGTGATTTATGTGGAATTTAAAAGAAAGCACTTATAATTTTTTATTAATATTAATTATTTTAAATTTTTTATTAGAAAAAAATAATAGTGAAAATTTTAATTTTCCATCCCTGACTTTCTTCGGGAGTTTTTATAAAAAGACAACTCTAATAAAATGAAAAATCCTGCCGTTCAGAAAAATTTCAAAAAATGGTGAGCGACATACGAGTGTCAAGTATCTTAACGTATTTTTTATGTTTCATAACAAATTGTTTTCACTCTATTTCATGCTCATTTTGAATTTATTTGAGTTTTGATATGGCGTAATACTCAGTATTATAGTGTTAAAGGGCCTTTAACACTGTATTTTTTATCTACTTAATAGTTTTGAAGTTATTGATAAAATAGTAGCGGAGTGAATTTTTTTTTTTTCATGTTCTAGAGTTTTAGTAAAATTTTATGAAAATCCTCTTGTGTTAAGAGAGTAAAACTGGAAATGTCCTAAAAAAAAATCTTTTTATTGAAAGCTAGTCAAAAATCTTGTATTTTGCAAACCAGTATTATTATATAAAAATTATATTATGGCGATTTCTTTTCTGAGAAATATGTTGCATAAATGTTACATGTTCTAAATTTTTGTGGTCGTTTGGGCAAAAAATACAACGGTGAAAAAATGTTCAATTCCTTTTGTCAATATGTTGATGAAAACCATGCACAACATGTTGCATATTTTACCCTCACTTTTACTTAAGGTGTTCATACTGCCAAAGTTTTATTTTGTTTGTCATAATTCATACCGCTCATAATTTTGTGAAAAGATTGTTTATAACAAAATATAAACATTTTTACATATTTAAATTAAAAAATTCTATGTACATATGTATATTATTATTGTTTTAATATTTTCAACGCCATTTGTGATGTCAATATTTGTTTACAAACCGTAATAGCACGCAGAAACCGCTCAAATAGCTTTAAAAATCGCCAATGAAGAACATTAATTATAAAAGTGAAATAGTTGTAAATAAAAGCAGCTTATTTTGTTCCTTTGAAGTTGCACAACATGTTACACTTCGAGTGATTACAGGTAACATTAGAAAGTTTTACATGTATATATTGTAACATATTTTTCTCAATAAAGAAATCGCCATTAGTGACTATCTTTGAAAAATCATTTTAAAGAGTATTATTTATACACTCTACAAAACTTTGCACATTTAAAAAAGAAATCCTTATTTTCCTTCATTCATTTTTTTTTTATCACATCATATGTTTGTATGTTAACTACTTGAGCTACTACTACCACTGCAACACAAGTAAGTATTGTTGCAACAATCGTTATTTCCATACATTTATCCTCGTTAGAGTTTTACCACTCATTCATTCACTCACTTATACATAAAAATATTCATTCATTTAGTCAGTCAGTCAGTCGGTCAGTCATATTCACTTACTGCATTATTTTTGTTGCTGTTGTTGGTGTTATTGTTGAAGTTGCTGTCATTTTGTGGCAACAATTTGCAATTGTAAATGATTTTAATGTTTTATTTTATTTTGTAAACATATTGTTGTTGTTATTGTCTTTTTGTTTTGTTTGTAATATTGTTGTTGTTGTTGAATTTTTGTTGGTTTTTTCAATTGTTCTACAAACAAATGGTAAGACATATTTTTTTTTTAATTTAATTTGTATGTTTTGTATATTTATCTGTATAAATTATTTATGTATCAATTAAAAACACATTTCTTTATTTGCATTATTTGTTTAAGTAATTATTATAATTTTGTATAATTGCAAGAAATAATACAAAATTTATTTGAAATTTTTAAGTTTTTTATGTTTAGAATTTATTTTGTAAACTCATTTGTATTAATTATTTTTACAAATTATGACCTTTTTTTAATTACAAACATAGTATATAATTTAAATAAACTATTACACAAATAAAATTAATTTGCGATTAACTAAATTACTTTTTATATGTAAATTTTCTTTCAGGAATTTCTTATTTTTATGTGATGCCGGATGAAAAATTTAATAATCTGGTAGCACTGTATGTATATAACCTTTTTTTTAAATGACAAATTTAAAAATCAAAAATTGTTGTTTGTTTTTATATTTTATTTGCACAATTTTGAGGTAATTTTGTTTTTGTTGTCATTATGGATGTGCCACATCGAAATTAAATATTAAAACGAGTAAAAGTGTGGCAATGTTCAAAATCGTATTTGCAAATAGTGTCGTTAATCAGAAATTGTTTTAGTGAGTTAGCTATTCGCAAATAAAAATTTAATTCACTGTTTATGCGGCAATTTTCTTTACGTGTCCTAGTAAAAAAATGGTGTTTTTTGAAGCACTTAGGGGAAAAAGCGCATAATCGAGGCTTCAATAAGAGAGCTCTTATACAGCAGTAAATGATAACGAATATAATATACAAAAAAGCTGCTATTTTATTGCTGACAACGAAGAAGAGTTTAAAGCAAAATAAAATAAAAAAATATTAGGTTTACGAAAATGATTGAAAAAAGGCATTTGAACAAGTCAAAGCAAAACATTAATGAATGTGTTAATATAGTTAGCCCTTTAAAAATCACTTTAGTAGTGCTTTGTTTGCATGTTTTTTTATGATAAAAGAAGCGCTTATTGTCAGCAGAAAATAGTTCTCCAAACCGGGAACACCCCATACTAAAATCAGGCGTCCCATCTGCTGGTTTGAAGCGATTTGAGGTATGAATTCGTGCATAAAACCTGCTCCTTTTGGAGCACATGGAGAAAGTAGAGAAAATTGCCGCAAAAACAGTGAATTAAATTTTTATTTCCGAAAAGCTAACTCACGAAAACAATTCCTGATTAACGACACTATTTGCAAATAAGTTATTAAACATTGCCATAGTCGTTTTAAGTTTTTATTTCGATGTGGCACATCCATATGACAACAAAAACAAAATTAACTCAAAATTGTGCAAATAAAATATAAAAATAAACAATAATTTTTGATTTTTTAATTTGTCATTTAAAAAATTAAAAGGTTATATACATGCAGTCCTACCAAATGGTTAAATTTTCCATCTGGCATAACATAAAAATAAGAATTTTCTGTAGGAATAATTTTATTTAATAATTTAATAATTTTTATTTGCGAAAAGGCTACGTACGTATAAACGTAGTATATGTTACTAAATAAAAAAATGTTTCAATGATAAGTCAAAGGTCAAAGAAGTTGTTTAGTATGGTCATTTTTTGGTTTTAATATATGCAATAGATAAAAAAAAATTAATTATCGTTAAGAAACGATTTTTAAGACATCTATGGATGAAAAAATAAAACTTTGTAATTTTCCATCGAGCTCTAATTTTTTGACGGGTTTGGGAAGGCGAACTTTGTAGGTTCCAATATAATGGGTGATTCAAGTAGAGATACTTTTTTTAATAGCCGTTTTTTGACAGATCACGTGTGAGTCGTGTCATGCTGTCATGTTATTTTTGTTTTGTATTGTTTGGCATTTCATAATGGAAAGACTTACGCCTGAACAACGTTTACAAATCGTTCAGCTTTACTACGAAAATTCACGTTCTGTGAGGAATGTGTTTCGTGCACTTCGCTCAACTTATGGTCAACATAATCGGCCTACTGAGCGTACTATTCGCAACACCATCACCCATTTGGAGACCTAGCATGCATTATTGGTTAATATTCGACCGAATAGACCACGTCTAGTACGCTGTGAAGAAAATATAGCGGACGTAGCTGAGAGTGTACACGAAGACCGTGGAGAGTCGATTCGGCGCCGTTCGCAGCAACTCGGACTGACGTATGGAACGACTTGACGCATTTTACGATGAGATCTTAAGCTGAAAATACAGCTTGTGCAACAACTGAAGCCGCGCGACCTTCCCAAGCGACATCGCTTCGCTCTATGGGCTCTTGAAAAGTTCCAAGAAGATCTGACGTTTTCGAGGCAAATTTTGTTCAGCGATGAGGCTCATTTCTGGCTCAATGGGTATGTAAACAAACAACGAAGAGCAAGCTGAAGAGATTCAAGAACTGCCACTTCATTCAGAAAAAGCAACGGTCTGGTGTGGTTTGTGTGCAGGTAGAATCATCGGTCCATATTTCTTTAAAATTGATGCTGGTGTGAACGTAACCGTCAATGGCGACCGTCATCGTGCCATGATAACCGACTATTTGATGCCTGAAATTGAAGCTCGTGATCTCGGCGACATCTGGTTTCACCAAGACGGCGCCACTTCCCACACATCGCATCAATCAATGGATTTATTGAGAGAACACTTCGGTGAGCACATAATTTCACGTTTTGGGCCGGTAGATTGGCCACCAAGATCGTGTGATATCACACCGTTAGACTCTTTCCTGTGGGGATATGTTAAGTCTTAAGTTTATGCAGACAAAGCCGCTTCGATTCAGGCCTTGGAGGAAAACATCACGCGTGTCATTCGCCAGAGACCAGTCGAAATGCTCGAACGAGTCATCGAAAATTGGACTCAACGGATGGACCATCTGCGACGTAGCAACGGCCAACATTTGATAGACATAATCTTCCAAAAATAAATGCCAAAGAATTTTCTTTCAAATGATAATAAATATTCCCCATGAAATTTTCTGTGTTTTTTTTTTTTTTTTTTTTTTTTTTTTTTTTTTTTTTCTTTAAAAAAGTAGGGAACCTCGAAATGGATCACGCTTTATATACGTATAAAAATTTCAAACTCTTATTTCTGTGGTTTTCACGAATAATCGCGTAAGTCGATTTTTACCGAAATTGCGATAATGATGTCAAAGTGTTACATTTTGCATTAGGTTTTTATAAGTATTAAGCTTTTTAGAATATAATGTAGTATTATTAAATTTTTTCTGCTAAAAACAACTTAAGTTAACTGTTTAATAAAATATTTTGCTATTATAACGATTTATGTCGACATACATCGCCAAAAATTGTAAAATTGCTGAATATGTTTCCAAATAAAAAGCATATGTGATGTTATGTTGTTATTCGTGCAAAATATATGAAAGTATTTTTTGAAAATTTTTCTATTAATAACAACTAAAGTCGTAAAAATAACAATGTAAGTCGTCATGTGTGATTAAAATGATAACATTTATTTTCACAAAAAAGAACTTATGTGGAGATATGATGTTATATTGCACACACTTAATGAGTCAATCAAACATATGCATTTTTAATCCTTTTACAGATTGTGATCCTGTGAGGATTTTTTCATGAAAACTATGTATAATACGTAGAAAGTTACTGTTAAGAGGATAGTAAAGAAAAAAGTTTAAAAAAGCATCTACAGAAGCCGCAATTGAAAAAAATAATTGTTTTGCTCTCCTGAAAAGTTTGGTTTTATAACTTACGCGATTATTCGTGAAAACCACAGATTTCTGGTGCAGAGGTATATATATAGAGTCATATGGCGCGATGTAACTTTTGTTAACGATTATATTTCTTAATAGTTAAAATCTTGTTTAATACTACATCATTCGAATTTAACTTCTCAAAACACCTACGATGAGGTATGTGATAATCAATAGTTAATTGAAGTCTAAAATCGCAAGTTTACCGAAATTTTACTTTCACCAGACGATTAAAAATTCGTATTGCTAGCCAGGCAGACAACTGGGGCGAAATGCCATAAATTTAAAATCATTACACCATTACACTGCCCAGCAAATTAAGACTTTTAAATTGGAACAGAACATCGACCCTATAATTCTGAAAGGGCATGTTGAGTAATTAATTTTTGTAGAATAAACTTAAATTCCAGATGGTCTGGGTTTTTTTTTTTAACAGTAGGTCAAAGTTTTGATTTTTTTGATTGTACTAAATTAAAAAATTGTTGTCAGTTAAAGAATTATTATTGTTGGACTTATATTGCGGAATTTTATGAGGATATTTTTTGTGGCAGATCTTAACCTTATTGCTCCTTGCTTTATACCCTTCATCAGAGGTGGGAAGGAGGGTACATATAAGCAGCGTTTAAAAAGCTGCAGTCAAAATTGAAAAACTGCCATTTCTTCCAATTCTTCATTTGTCATTTTCCAAAGAAACTGCTACTTTTACTTCTGATTTATTAAATGTAAACAGTCGCTGTCAAACCAACTCAAAAAGCAAATATTATCGTTTATTGTTCGACAGTTTTAAGAACACCTCATATATGATCGTCGTTCGGTTTGTCACTTCTACAATATTTATATTAGACCCTGTTTAGTATTTATGTATATTCTGGGTACTTATGAGTAGCTAGTTGTGTTGCTAGCTAGTCTTAAACTTAAAATTTTTTTTTTTTTTTTTACTTTGAGACTATGTTTTAGGGTATTCATTTTAGGGTATTTATTAGAGGTGTTATTGAACCAAATAAATTCCCATGTGGGAAACAAAAATCTTTGACCCATAGGTTTGGTTAGGTTCCATTGGCAGCCGTACTCAAGCACAGCATTGATTAGTTCCCGTTGTGTTACCACGTCACACCGTCTCCTAAAGGTCCTATGTTATCTGGCTGTTAATATTCTCACTAAGCCATCCAGTCGATTAAATAAAGGAGTGGACCCTGTTTAAATCAATATTGGAGAGACACGTTTTGTCTCCAAGGGTTCTTCGACCAAACAGTTTAAGTCTCAGATCTCTGAAAGCCGGACAATGACACAGAGAATTTTCCGTTGACTCTTCCTCATCCTCGTCACCTCAGCTTCTATATAGGTCACTGTAAGGGAGGCTTTGCCTTTGGGTTTGCCTCCCAATGGACCAGTGGCCAGCTATAACCGCAATAAGGTTCCTGAGGTGATGTCTGGACAGCTGTGGTGCCCGCCTAGGGCTTTTTTCATCTATGATGGGCCAAAATTTTCTGGTTTCCCCACAGGTGGTTTCATCAAGCCATCTCTGACTGGCAATAAGATGAAACTTGTTTTAAATAAGTTTTGCTTACTCATATGTTGAATCGTTTTGCTTCAAAAAAATCTTTGATGCATGATCTTATAAAAACTTTTACACTCGTTCTTTGAGTAACCGTAGGGAGACAATTAATTGTACCGTATGAGCGTATGACGTAGATACGTTGGCAAATTAAAACTTATAATATGTTATACAAATGCACATTTTAAATAAATTTCATGATATTTGAACTATATTTTATATCGTCACATAAAATGAAAAACAACGTATCACCAAAAAATTCAAAATTGATTTTATTTATAGATAACGATTCACTAATTCACGTTACAAATGTTTAAAAATTTTAAACTTCTACTTTAAAAAATAACCAAGTTATTATCACACGTGATTAAGCAAAATTTAGCAGGAGTTTTTTTTTTAAGAACACAGCTTTCGTTGATTTTTTAAACGCCAAAAATTTGGTATTCTGTTTTATATTGTACAACGTTTTTTGCTTCTCCTGTAAACCTATGAAAAGTTATGTAACGTAATTTTGGATTTTAGATGACAATATGTAGTGTTTTTTTTTTATAAAATTAAAAAATTTTACTTTGTTATGACGTCAAACTGATGATGTAAATAAATGTTTGTTAGTCAAACAATTTAATTGAATCGAAAAATAATTAACTCAGATACAACATCTTAAGTTTAAAAGTGTATCAACAAATTTTATCCATAATTGACTCCGATTTATGTCCTTTTTTTATAAGACATTTAAATATCGTTTTCCGTTAAATTTTTTTGTTTTTATATTATTTAATTGCCTTAATTCATAATTTCGTTCATATACATAAATGACCCCCATTATGGTTTACAACAAAATGTACAACATTTTTGATGTTGTTGTTAACTGCACTAACACAAACTTGAAACTGAACTACAGCTCAGTTGTAAGCCGTTATGGGGGCATTAGTTTAAATATAATATATCGTACTTGAAAATATATTTATTATTTACCTCTTAAAATATTTTTATACATACATACATATTATTTTAAAACAAACTAAACGTTTCCAAATTTACAATATTTGAAATTTTTTTTTTAAAACTTTTTCCCAACAAAACTTTAATTGTTGTTTTCTTTTTTATCCCCTCAAACAAAACACAACTTTACAGCATCCATATCAGTACGTAATGTTCGTAACTTACCTAAGGGAAATTTAACAGTTAAACCAGACCCCTCAGATCCCCAACTGCAAGAAGAACTTTATCAGCAGCAGCAACAATACAATTATGATCAAATGCAAAAATTAGAAAATTCATATTATGGTATAACGCATGATATGAAATATGCAAAAACCACACTGTTGACAGATCGTAATACAAACGCCAGTAGCAATGCAGCAATCAATGAGGCATTACTGGCTGGTGGTGGTGGTGGTGGCGGTACATATGCCGCATCAACACCTTTACGTCGTTCTAGTAATAGTGGTGGGACAGGTATAATGGGACAGGATTTTTATGGAACTAGTGGAAATATATATGATATGCATAATAGCTATCAGCAACAACAGCATTTACAACATTTGCACCATCAGCAACAGCAGCTATTGTCACATCCTATGAGACGTGTTGGCAGTCGTGCAGAAATCGACATGTTGGAACGCGAAACTAGCACACAAATACGTGTAAGTTAATCAAAAATCAAGTGATAATGATTTTTAATATAAATATTTATTTTTTATTAATAAAATATGTGTTAACATATTTTTACTTGCTTTTTTATTTTCTTTTTAATATTTTCTTATAAATTTTCATTTTATATACATACATATGTAGAATTTAGATGTTTCTGCCGGAGATTTATTAAGTCGAACCCATGAAGAATTGGTTTTATTATTAATACAATTGAGAAGACAAAATAGCAATACAGCACGAGCCATTGAGCAATGTTGTACTGATATACATGATGCCCAGGTTGTTTTTTTTTTATAAAAAAATTTTTATGGGGTTTTATACAGATGTGTATTCTAATATTTTTATGGTGTTGGTGTTAATTCTAAAAAGTGGTTAATGTTTTAAATAAAATGTTAATATTCTTGTAAATATACAAATCAGTTCTTAAAACCAATAGACTTTGTTTGCACCTAACAAACTTGGTATCAGACAATTTTTTCAAACCTAAAAGTTTTTATGATTTAAATTTGGGAATTTAACAAATTATTTTAAATCGTTTTCGAAGTAAAAATATGTCTGAATTTAAACAATAATTTTATATTTAAAAGGTAGAAAGTAATTTATTTTGAGTTACTATACTTTATATATTTCCCAATACTTTCTCCAAACTCGACATATATTTCGTCTTATTTTGAAACATTTTTTCATATTTTTAAACGGATTAAAGAATTAACTCTTGTATTTTAAATTGTAAAAACATAGAAAAAAAGAACCACTATATAATAAAATGTAAAACTTCATCTAAAAAATATTGTCATTAATCTCAATTTTGTTTCAATATGGTTTCGGTTTTTAAAACTTTTGTTACAAAATTTGCATCATTTACCTCAAAACTTATTTTTGCAACTTTACCCAATCCACAGAATCGCTTACGTACTGCGGAAGGTCTAACACGTGCCGAAAGTATACAACGTTTGGATTACTTAAAACAACATTTGCTAGATTTAGAGCGTCAATATGAAAAGAGCAAACCTTTAGTTAATTTAGTGGATAATATGGTTAAATTAGGTTCCCTCTACCGCAACGATGCTAATGGCAGAACACAAAGGCCAGAAGCAGTAACATTAGATCGTTTAGAATTTAATCAGAGAATACAGGAGAAACGTCTATTGCAGGAAGAGCAAAAACAATGGGATCGTTTAAATCCAGATCATAGTGAATTGCAGGTATTTTTTCGTATAATAATACAAATCAAAATATTAAATATTTCCCTAACCGATTTATTTTACAGTCGAAGGTCTGTCAGTTATATCACTTAGATCAATTATTACAAGAAGAATCGGGTACTTTACAAAATTTGCAACGCGATAAAGAGGACCTGGAAAGAGCTTTAGGTGGCCTTAAGGCTCGCATACAAGATACTAGTGGCCCTCCTTTGGCCTTGGAAGCCGCTAAGAAACAACAAATTATGTTGGAGCGTGAATTATCTAGAGTACATCAATTGCTGGCTGAAAATTCTAAGGTAGACGAGGTGCCTAGTAGAAGTTTGTCGTCTATTTTCTGTCTAAGTAGTTTTTGTAATGCCCTTTATATAATATGTGCTTTATATTGTACATCATTGTTTAAAATTGTGAATTTAAATCGATATATAATTTCTCTTTTACATTTCAGAAAGCATGTATTCGTCAAAAATAGTTTTTAAAGCTTTTGTCACTAAAACACATACAGCCGTATTCATAACGAAAATTTGGCATGAAGTTAGCACAAAGTTCATTCATAATATACTAACCAAACTCTGGCTAACGATTTGCTAAACTCTTGTTAACGAGCTGCCAAACGTTTGGCAATTTGTGATAAACAGCTGTTTTGTGTTGAATAATTTTGTTTGTTTTTTTTAATACACAGTTTTTTTTTAGTTTAGAGTCCTTTTTTAAATATATTTTAATTTAAAAACATTTCAAATTTTTATATTAAGAGGGAAAATAAAAAAAAAATGAAATGAAATGACAAAACCAGCGATGATTTATGCAAAACGTGTTGCATTTTTGTGCACTATAATGTGGCATCATAATTATTCAGAGTTGATTTATTAAAAGTTAGCAGACGGATAAAATTCGTTATGAATAAACTCTGTGCTAACAAGCTTCTAAGCTTAATCGGCATTCTAGTTAGCAGCTCGTTGTACGTAGTGTACAAACTGTGGCTAACTTTTTGTTATGAATACGGCTGATAGTGAATAAGTGTATACTAATTACTAACCTATTTGAAATTACTTTTAACAAATATTCAGGCATGTGGTTGATATCGATTTTGTAAAATGAAACGATTTAAAACTGAATATCGTTTTCAGTGTCTTTAAAAAATGATTTGCTTATTTAGTTTCCTCTTATTTTCTGTGTATTGATATTAGAGTATCCACGCATTTAATAGTTGTTCAATTAATCGTGGAATCGTTTGCCATTATTTTATCGAATAATTGAAATAGTCAATTTCCAATAACGAATAACTCGAACAATTTATTTCCATTAACCGATTTAAATTAATTTTTTCGAAAATACTACTTGTTTAATATAATAATATTTTTTGTTAGATTTCTAACTGATGAAATACCTTAAAACTAAATTATCTTCATGATTTTTATGAAAAATGGGGATAACGAAATATATACATACATATAACCTATCAGCCATACTATGGAAATAGACTACATACGAGTGAAATTTAAATGAAATAAATTTGAAAAACGATCCTATCTTAAAAGTTTATAAAAACTTGTTATAATCTTAACACTTTGAGTTCTTATCTTTACCAGTAAAATAAATTGATTTAAAAAGTTTTTCATAGAAAGTGCTATAAAAATTGCGTGGACTAAAAACTTCTAAAGCAAAATAAATTATAAAAAATATGGGCTGAAAGCCTATGTTAAATACCCTCATTAAGACACAATTGAAAGTTATGAACCGAAATAAAATTAATGGGTACCGCCTGCTACTAAACTTTGGATTTCAAATAATTTTATAGAATGTTAAACCGATGTAGATTTAAAAAAGATTTACATACATTAGCACCTGGCATATAGCCTCATCTCATGTTGGATCTCAACAGCTGGAAAAATATACGTTTACTGACGGCCCCTGAATGTGAGAGAAACCACCACATCCAGGTAGCAACTTGAGTGCATCATTCGGCAAAATTTTACACTTGCCCCTTGCTTAGGAGCTGGAGCTATCTAACCTCCGCTTCTTTTGGAAATATGCTGGAAGCTTCTGTTAGGTAGCAACAGCCCAACTTTTCCGCAAGTGGGGAAAAATCCTCCCTTTGCTGGTTTTTTTAAGATCATCCTTCCCGCGACTTTGGGTAGTAACTCACAACCACCACGTGATCCACGAAAGAATCTTCTCAAAAAAAAAACAAAACCTAGGCAAAGACAATCTTCCTGAATGACAAAAAGCTTTTCCTGCAAGAAGCATACTAACGAAGGCCTCAACCAATAGTGATTCCGGTGGCGGCTCACTGTGGGCTACTGACTCCCGTAGTACTTGATGGGATTTCTGGTCAGTCGCGATCACAGGAGATCGTAAAGATCTTCTCAGACCTGTCAATTTTGGAATTTTGGTAAATCCCAGGTATTGGCCGCTCTATATTGCCCCAGTTTTTTAATATAATAAAAGTATTAAATCAAACTGACATGCATCTTTTCCCTATCGCATAAAATTATTTAAATTCTTCGATTTATTGGAATAAATTAAAACTCTTATTCGATAAATCGACCAACATCATAACTTAAAAATCGAAAAAAGAAAAAGTCAAATAATTAAATACTCTTAATGAATACAGAGAATTAAATATATTTTATATATTATCCCCCAGGGATAATAAAAGGTTTATTAAGAAAATTTTCATATAAACTCGGTTCATAAACCTTTTATAAACGTGTTTAATTTTTTATGAATAAAGCCGTATATGTTTATTAAACTGTACTTTATTTTGAACAAAAAATTAAGAAACGGATTTTCAAATCGCTCGAAATGAATCACATCTTTAAAAAACGTTCGTTCAAAATCGATCGATTTTCAGCACATACCTGATTATAAAAAAAATTAATGTTATAAGAATCAAAGGTTTTCATGTCAAAAATTGCATCCTTGCGAAAAAGCAAAATTGTAAAATCACAAACAATTATTTGTGCGAAATAATGTCTATGTGGTTGTTGTTACGTTTTTGTAATTTTGTTTTTTCACAAAAGTCCAACTTTATCGTAAATTTACATAAAGTTAAAAAATTCATGTTTTCAATTTATAAAAAAAAATGCTTACGAAATTTTATAGAATTCCCAATTCATATCACCAGTTTAAATTTTTATATCGCGTATTCAAAATAAACTCATTAGAGAAAAAATCTCTTTCAACAAAATTATCATATTTAAAAGAGTAACGCAAAAATCAAAACAAAATAGACGGCACTCTGGCTACTCATTAATAAATATCATTAAATATTTGCTTTTCATTATTTCTACAGCATGTTTGTCTAATTTCTATTAATTTAATGAAATTTTATTAACATTTAAACTAAATTCTTTGAAAACATTTAGAAACTAGAGCAAACAGTGGCCGGAAATGCCCGTTTAGAACAAGAACTTCTAGTGTTACGTCAAAAACTTCAAGCTTCAAGAGGAAGTCAAAGTGCTTTACAAATTTCCGATACCTACACCAGCAACACTACAGCAATGTTAGAATCCGAACTAAAAAGAGTACAAACTCTGGTAGGTGATATGCAAAGACAACGGCAGGAACTTAGTTCGGCTGTCAAACAATTAACAGAAAATTCAAATAGACTGTATCAAGAAATCGGTAACAAAGAACATGGCAGTTTAAGAAATGGCGAAACCGGCAGCAATAATGGCAGTATTAAGAAAAGAACTAATTCTGGCTGTTGGATAGAAACCGACTTAGATACTATGATGTGTGTTAATCGTACACTTAGTGATTCAACCATGAATTTATCTACACCTCTTTACGTAGACACTAGTTCCAATAACACCAGCGGCAATTTATTAAACTGTTCTTCGACATCAAGTAAATTAAGTGATTATAACACAGGAGATAGTATGACTAATGAATCGCAAAGAAGAGTAAGTTCCTCCTCTTACCGTTATAATGATTCGAGCGATAATTTGGAAACAAGTGGTGTCGATAGTGATGGCTTCTTGGAAACTAATCCATTTGCAAATTTAACTCAACAGGAAAAACAAGAAATAAAAACAGTGCGTATAGTTAAAAGAGAGTCGGAAAGAAGGCATCGGGATCGCAGCGAACGTTCTGGGCTAAGTAATTCAACACAAAATCTAGATCAGGTTGCGGAGGAAGAACAGTATAATATTATTAATGGTAGCAGTAATTTGGGAATGGGTGGTAATTATCATGCTAAAGAATATCAAACGAATGAAAGATCAAAATCATTACCCAGAACATATACTGAACCACCAAAATCATCATCGAGACATCATCACAGGCACAAGCATGGTAGTAGTCATCATAATAGCACAAGTACATCTTTATCTTCTACTACCCCTAATTACAATGATTATTATGGTCATAACGGTGCTTCTAATGCTTATGATAAAAATAGTAATTATTACTCACAACATCATCAACAACAACAGCAACAACAACAAGCGCAACATAATCATCAACATCAACTAACAAATGGTCATGGTAATTCTCAGCATCGTGAACATTTAAATCCATTAGCGAATGCTTATTTTGCCAAACAAATGCAACAGCAAAAGCAACAAAACTCCCATAATCATCATAATCATCAAAATAGTAGTTCATCTCATTCACGCCATTCCTTTCAAAGTGCTTTGCGTCAAAAGACCGAATCGGTGCAAAGTTTAAATAAAAGTCTAAGTGATCTAACACCCTCATTTCAAAGTGAAGCTGCTAGACAAATAATGAATGAAATGTCTGCAGGATCAGCCTCGGAAGATACTGAAAAAGTTCAGGAAAAGGTACCCTCACAACATAAACACAGAAGAGCAGTACCCAAGGAAAAAAGACGACACTATACAGCTCCAAATAATGTGGTGCCAGTTAAGACCATAGAAAATGGTCAAACCGAAAATGATATGAATAGAAATGTAAGTTAATAATATTTTATTAACATAAATTATAATAATAATTTCTTCCAGAATACTAATTGGCGTGCACGCGATGACTTAGATATGGAAGTCGCTTTACGCCCTCGTATGAATGCTCCCGATGTTGTACGCTCGGCTTTAAGACATGGCGAAAAAATATCTGAAAATACAATTGATAACTTGTTATTGGCTCCTAACAAAATTGTTATACCCGAACGTTACATACCCGAAACGGTAATTTGATACAAAAATTTTTAGATGTAACAAAATTTTTACTAAAAATGTTCAATCAAAATTTTTTTCAAAATCACTTCATCAAATAATTAGACCCCTGAATTATCACCCGAGGAGAAAAAGAGACGTCAAGAAAAAGTTGAATCAATTAAAAAAATGTTGGCCGAAGCTCCCATAAGTGCAGCAAATGTAAGTAAAAAAATTAGAATATATAGTAATGTTTAGTTGGGGTATTAGTGAAGATGATATATGTTTAGATTAAAATTAATTGTTTAAACTATTTTAGTCGCTCATGTTATAGAAATCGAACTTTAGTAAAATTTATTAATGTTGTTTTGAAGATCACTCTTCTTTTTATGAATAAACCCAAAATTATGAACACATGCGGTCTTTTTAAAGCAATTGTGCAAAGTTTTTTTTACTTATTGTCCTACATTTTTCTTCTTCGAATTTTCCAAGTATGTAGGAAATTTGGTTTACAAATATTTGACGAAAAATTGCAAAAATAAAGCATGACCAGCAAATTGATCAAACTTTAGCTTTATTTTTGACAATTTTTATTGACTTCCTTATCTTTATTTGTAAGAAGATAATTGTATAATTCAATTAAGAAACTTTTAAATGATATTTGATCCAGCAAACGTTTTGCAAAAGCAAAAATTTTTTTAATAAAACTAGTGGTTACGTGTAGGACGTCAAATAATTAATAGGTGGGAACATAGCTTTAGATTCAGGATGTAAAATACATTTTAAATTAAATATTTATGATTATTTTTTAAGAACGCTTCATCATTGCTATTTTTCAAAGCCTTTGGTACTGTTTTTTTAGTTTACGCAACTTTTCTTGCTCTTCGGTTAATTGTTTAAAACTTCAGGATGTACTTTGTTCTTCAGGAAAATTTGCAAAGAATATTTAAAATATTTGAATTTGATAAGTTGTTTTTAAAGAGGCTGCGAAATGGATACAATTTATTAGTAAAATTAAAATTTTCTTAAAACATTATGACAAGAAATGGGTGAAAATACATATGTTAATACTTCAATTACTAACCTTAACTTGATTTTTATCTCAGAAATAATATTTCTGGACTTGTTTTGAAAATTTGTGATCTTTTTTTCCAAAAATTCTCTTCTGTAAAGAAAAAAGATTCTTCAAAAAATGATATGAATACCTATTTAATTTAAAAAATTTTAATTAGCTTGATTGATGTGTAAGTGTATACAGCATTGACAAAATAGAGGATGTGACTTTTAAAATAGGATTTTGTTCGGAACTTTAAACATTATATTAGGAAAACGAGCCAAAAATGTTTTAGCAACAGTGTAACACAATTAAAAGATTTTGTTTGTTGTGCTTAATTTCCTTTTTAAATAACTGATAAAAAAATACTGAAATTTATTGTTGGAGGATAAGCTGTTCCCATGCGCATTTCACTGGTTGCTTAGGCCAGATCATCAGGAAACGTTCTCCTAAATAATTTTAGAAAAGCCAAAGCTATCAGCAAACAAAACTACAGAGGGAATGAGAATTACCTACAAACACTCAGAAAGTCTTGTTTGCAACGATATCAATGATTAAACAAAATACCAAACAATAAATCAGTGATGAGTTTTATCTTTTCTTACATTTCCCGCTACAATTATTTGGAATTCTCCCAACATTAATTGTAGTTGTAAGTGGGTAAAGAAAAAACATATTAAAAACAAAAACAAAGTGCTTTTATTGTTTTCGCAAGAAATCAAAATAAAAACAATTTGCCAGTTCAGTTTTTTATGCACGTGCACTTGCTAAAATTTATTATCAAAGTTGTTTGTGGGAATACTATTATTTATTAAAAGATTTTGTTTGTTGTGCTTAATTCCCTTTTTAAATAATTGATAAAAAATATTGAAATTTATTGTTGGAGGATAAGCTGTTCCTATGCGCATTTCACTGGTTGCTTAGGTCAGATCATCAGTAACACAATGTTGAAAGTAATAAGTGATAACTAAAGTATAGTTTTGTTAAGCCATTACTTCATTGCACGGTTAAGTATATGTTCGTAATTAAGTTAACAAAAATATACTTTTTCTTATAAAGCGTTTTTATTCAAAATTACTAAATTTGTCAAATATTTATATTTACATAAGGATTCACAAAATTGTAATAAAGACTCTTAAGGTGTTAAGTAGAAACATTGAGTAAACTTTAAAATTGCATCCATTAAGTACTTTCAAAAAATCCAAATTTGTTTCAATTAAACAAAAAAAAATATATAAGTATATAAAAATATTTTCTCTTGTACAAATTTAGGAGACAACTGCCACTTTACCACCCAGCAAAATTAATGAAGAAAAGAAACAGAGAGAACATCTTTTACAATTGAATCAAATTTTGGCACAACAAGTTATGCAAATGAGCAAAATTGTAGCTGGTAAGTGAATTTTAAACAAAACTATTAAAAAGCATGTTATGCTAAATTAAGCCAATTACCATTAAAACCAAAACACTAAAGCACTTTTAATATTTTTGTTAAATTTGTGTTCAAAAAAATATTCCATATCTATTTCAATTTATTTTTAATTTTAAAATATTTGTTGTTTTCGTTCAAATTAAATTAATTTTGTGTTATAAATGTTTTCCTATAACGTTTTTTTTTTAATATTATGAATGTTCTTATACAATTGCGAAATTACTAAAAAAAAATATTTATATTTTACAATTTTAATAATTTTCAAATCGGTTTTTCCTTATAAAATATTTACGTTTATTGTTTTTAATTAAATTTATTAATAAAACTTTTCATTTATTATTTCTTTGAGTAACTTGTAAAACTATTTGCTGTTTCAAAACTAAAACAAATACTATTTTCTTTTCGTATCTAATTTTCTAGATGATTAAATTAATAAAAACTGTTTACACTTAAGAATATTAATAAAAGTAATAATAAAAAAAACAATAATGTGTCTTACGTCTTAACAAACAATATCAATAAATTATAATTATTACGTATAACAACAACAAAAAAAAGTAAATCACGTACCAATTCTCACTAATCATCACTTTGGCATCATTTGTAAAAGTCATCATCAGTTTATAACATCCACTATCTCCACAAACCACCAGAGATCATAGCGAACATTTCCCATTGCACCGTAATTTAAAATGAAAAAAATCCGCTCATTATTTCAATTACTTAGTACATTGAAAAATTTCATAGTTGCACAACATCATCATTTGGAGATATTTATTTACGTTTTTCATTTACATAGTAAATCGATCATGCATTTTTTTAAGTTGTAAAGTAAAAAACAAAAAAGTTTTATAATATAAACTATATTTTTTATATTAAAAAAAAACAAGTTATTAAATTTGTTTTATTTTTAGTGCATATTTTTGCTATTAAAAGAATTTTATTTATATGTTTGTCTATTTTTATTTTGTTTATGCATATTTAATTTACGTAAAGCGTATTAAAACGGCTAACATTTTACCTTTAAATTTGTTCTTTCTTGTTGTAAGAAAATAAGGATTCTATTTTATTAGCTTGTTTTGTCCAGAAAACCATTTTCAATTTCATTTTGAATTTCATTGTACAAAGTAAAGTCCTATAATTTGCCTACCAATAGAAAATTTTCAAAAATGTATTTTAATAAATAATAAGGGCATACACAATATGTCGTGCACAAAATGCTGTTGTTGTAGCAGCGAGACCTGAATAACAGGCGTTGCTAAAGGCTAGTTTACACTATTATACTTTGTATTAATACATGTCAAAAACTCAAGTAATATGTAAAAGTGTGATAGTGTGAATGCAATGTGTCATGAAAATGACTAGTATAACGAAAAAAAATTTGACATCCCATACGACATCATCATTATATGAAATTTTTCTAAACGCTTATACTTTTCATTGGATCAGGGTTGCATTTTAACAAAAGCATGTTCATGTGTGATAGTGTGACTACAAACTGTAATATTACATTAGATTTTTTGACAGTCACAACAAAACTCATTAGATTTCTCTCACACAAAGTATTATGGAATACGTAAGAAATGTGTGACAGTGTTAACTAGCCTTAATTTTTCAATCCTTGGTCAGTGCTTGTTGAACTGTGAGTTGTTCCGGTGCGCAGAACCGGTTGTCGCGGAACGTGGGTATAGCGTATTAAAATATGTCTTAATATGACGTTTAAATTTGGATAATTAATATGGATTCGCAAGTTTGTTTGTTTATATATATATATATATATATATATATATACCAAGTACCAAATTTTAAAGTCTGAAAGGCATGTTATTTTCAATATGGCAATATGTTAATTTTATAATAAAAAAAATTAAAAACTATCGCATCTGAAGTTGTGGGTCTATATTTCACAAATGTCAAAAAAATTATTCATTTTTTTCGATTAGGTTAGGTTAGGTTCCATGGGCAGCCATCGAGAGACAGCTCACTTGGGTCCTTCAGCGGTCCCTTTGTGATACCCATTGCCAATGCCCATCCCAAAGAGCAGTTACTCAGATGGCGTCACTGCAAAGTTGAGCCAATTCGTCTTCCTAATGAAGAGAAGAAGCAATCTTAGTTCTATTTTAGATAGATCCTCCAAACAGGAAAACACCGGTTCTCCCAGGTATTTTTCCCTGATGCCCCGTAGCCCAGGGCATTGACAGAGAAAGTGAAGCACAGTCTCCTCTTCCTCCTCTTCCTCCTCATCATGACAACTTATACAGTAGTCATTAAATTTCAGACCCATTCTTCTAGCATGAGTCTCAACAGGCCAGTGTCCAGTCATGACCGACACCACAGTCCTGATTTGGTCCCTATTGAACCTAAGTAGAGAATTGGTTCTCCGTTCATCTTAGCCAGGCCAAAGTGCCCTGGATATGGAGCAGGTGGACTCACATGTCCATCTCTCTTGCGCAATTCTATAATTCTCGCGCAGAATGAGTGACTTACAGCCATTGGAAGGCCAATGAATTGATCAATGAATGTTTCATCCATGCTCATCTGCTATCTGGTTTCCCGGGCTGTCTGAGTGCCCTGGTATCCATATGAGCGTTAACTCTGAATGTTCAGCAATCTCATTCAAAGACATCTGGCATTCCACAGTTAACCTAAATGTCGTGAGACACCCGCAAGAGAAGCAATGGCAGCCTTGCTATCAGTAAATATACGTATATCTCCCGATACGCGATAAGACTTTAGCCAGTTGGCTGCCCGCTTTATAGCCGCGATTTCCGCCTGCAGGACACTACATCCAGCCGGCAGGCGAAAGGAGACTTTTACGCCCAGTTCCTCTATTTAGAAACCTCCGCCAACTCTTTCCCCCTTCCTTGAACCATCAGTGTATACCCGCAGGGCTGGTCCATGGAAGGCATCCATGACCGACAGCGCACTTTGTTGCGTTTTATGTGTTGCGTACCTCGCATCAAAGAAAGGCTCCGGGGTACAGTAGTCCACTCCCTCAGGGCCAATCGAGCATTCAATTATCTTGGAGTGGCCATAGCCACGGTTTGACCAGCCGTGTACCGCGTTCAACCGTGTCGCCGAGCATAGTGCCATCTGTCTGGCCGTGATATCCACCGGGATCCAGTTTAGCATTGTAAACAGCGCTCTGGTGAGAGTGGAGCGCATTGATCCAGTTATCATCAAATCGACCAGACCACCAAACAGCAACACCGTAATACAGATCCAATTGACACACCTCGGGTTTGGATTAACTTATTTCTGATTTGAAAAATTTTGTTATTTAAATGCTTAAAAATACTGTGTTTTATATTGTTGCCTGTTCACAATGGAAATATTAGGATGTCAATACTGCCACACTAAAATTTTAAGATACTTATTGTAAATGCCCTTATTAGGTACAATTTCATTTTATTTGCTTATGTATGTTTTATTTTGAAATCCGATTTGAATATTTTTTAAAAAATTTATATTTTAAAACAAACTGATATCATTAATAACTTTACTAAAACAAATAATAATACAATTGGGTTGATCACGAGAGGCGGATTATCAGGTTATATGGTTATGTAGTTATATTAACAGCAACAAAATTTAAATAAATATATTTTATTGTTGTGAATATAACTAACCATATAACCTGATAAGCAGCCATCCGTGAACAACCCAAATAATTTTTTAGAAGATTACCTTTTTTTATTTTGGTTTTTACAATACCGATTGCTTTTTTTCATTTATATTTCTTAAATTTATATATTTTCGTTTTTTATTTGTTAAAATTTTCGAAATGTTTTATTTATTCGGTATTTATATGATAGTGTTTTAATCTTAAGAAATTTATTTTTATGTTAACAATCAGCATTAACTAAACAAATTTTAAATAATTTACTGCCTGTCCCATAATCTCGAAAGAAAACATTTGCCGAGAATTTTGCCCCGAAAAGATTTGAGGCGTTCTTAAACAAAACACCATAAAGTATATATATTCTGGGTTATTGAGTTATTCTAAGTCGATTCAGCCAGGGTCTTCTGTCTGTCCGTCTGTTGAAATCACGGTCACTTCGAACGGCTCAAATGAACAATAAAAAGAACAATATTGGTGTCAAATTATTTTAAAAATAGTTTTCCAGCAACAGCGGTTCAGTAGAATAAAAGTTATGAGTCAAAATGTGGAACAACCATCATAAAAAATTAATCATTTTCTTACAAAAAATAACATAAATGGTGCCGAAATGCACATATTAATATTCTATATGAATAGAAAGATCGGTCTATAATTTACCATAGACTCTATATAAAACCCACTCTCGAAAAACAGTTTAGCACGACTAAAACTATATTAAAATAATGCAATTTTAATAAATTTTGGTCTGCAACAGTTTATACGAATAGAAATCATACTGTTAAATATCTTGAAGTTCGGTTCATAATTTACGATTTGCCCCACTTAAAGCCTGCTCCCAAAAACAGATTAGCACGTCTAAAACTGTAAAAAATAATTTTATTGTAACAAGTTATTGTCTATAGGGCCTGTTCTGAAAATCACGTGCTTTTAAAATCACACGCGTGATTTTGTGGTATTCTGAAAATTATTCCGTTTTCGTGTTTATCGGTGTGCTTTCGGCAATTGAAAATCAAACCAAAACACACAAAAATATCATACGTATAATTTTAAAAGGCACATGTGCTTTTAAATTATGTGATTTGAATTAATGTTTAAGACGAAAAGCAGACAAATAAAATCGTCCTGTTTTTCTTGGGAAAAAATAACGACAAAGACGCGCAAACTGCTTTCCCGCCCAAAGCAGTTTTACGATGAACTTTACCAACATAACTTTACAACTGTTAGCGATGAGTTGAAAATGTTTGGTGATTTTGTTAACCGAACTAACACAGGGTTGTTTGCTCAAGATTGATAGAAATAAAAATTACGATATGCGCATGATTTCCCGTTAGATGACGTAGTATGTGGACGGCAAGGGTCAAGTTTAAAGGTCCCTTAAATTTTCTAATGTCTGATCAGATATATATGCACTTTATAAAAGCTAGCAACGCCGCAATTTAACAACAACCATCTTGAGCTTACAAGCTTCAATTATAAGCCAATAGGAATGCAGTTAGCGTGACGTCATTTGTAAACATGCGCAGAAGATTTAAATTTTGGAATGGCGTAATAGATATTTCTATCATTCTTGCGGTTTGCTATTGTAAATCTTCTAGCTTTGGTAAATCTTGATATGTCTAATACACGACAACAACAACAAGCATACATTTTAAATTTACTATATTTACACCATCTACAAAACTAAAAACTGTAATAGATGATGTAAATGCATTATAAACGTGAAACGCTGGAATATTTGGTGCCATAAAACATTTTGCATTTAACAAATAAAGTAGTTATAAGCCATGGCTAATTTAGCTTCGCCTTGGTATAAACCTCGCCTTGGTGTAAACATTTCTTAAATTAAAAATGGAAATTATCAAAAAGACAGAAAATATTAGAAATATTTCGAATTCTGTGCAATACAGAAGAGATGGCCGCCCAAACTTAGATGTTTTAAATCGTTGTATATATTAAAGGGTTTTAAATAGGTATGCAACGAATACCGATATATCGTCGATACGCCGATACTTTTTTTATAGTTTTTTTTAACAAACAATTTAATTTAATGCCTATTGTTTCGCATAACAGCTAATAGCAACAAATCAAAATAATTATAATTCTTAACCTGGAGGTCGGTCCACACCACGCATTTTTCCTTTTTTCGAACATGCTTTCGAACGTGCATTTTACGCGTTTGCTGTGTAATTTGTCAATACAATTCGACACTACGACTTTTTGGACTGATACATAAACGCATTGAATGCTTGGTGTGGACCTGCAACATCAGCCGTTTTGTTTTTACCATAATGGTAAAACATTATATATAATTTTAAAGAATTTTCTGCTAACTTTTGTGAAAATAAAAATCATTTCGCTACAAATTTTGGGTTACTTCAAAGGACAACAAAATCCATATGCCAAGCCACCGCTACATTTTCTGACACTATTTCGAGTTAACAGTCTTCGAAAATTATTAAAAAAAAATACGATAAAAGAATAAACTGAGATGCAGAATAGTTCAGATTCCCAATAATTGGCGATTTGCGTTGCATTAGCTCTGAATGAAAGATTTGAGTGTATAGAGAATAATTAAATCTATTGTTTATCTACAATTCTCTACCTTCGATACAAAACTAGAAAATATCAAAGACAATAAATCGAAATAACGTTTCACTGAGCTACTCAACATGATTCTAGATTCAGAAAGTGTTGAAGACGCGGTCACCCCTACTAAAAGTTAAAGTTCCGATAAGTCTACAAGAACTGACCTTTGGAGCGTTTGTGAAAATTTTAAAAGAAAATTTGGAGAAAAATTTTTCTCTGAAGAAGTCTAGATATATCTTATTTCTTTTAGTTTTTCTAGAGACGCAGATTCTTTTGTTTACTGGCGCTATTAAATATTATACTAAAAATTTAAGACCATGACGCAGAAATACTTAAGTTGTCAAATGAGTTCAGTCACATTTGAGAGACGATTTTTTACTGCAGGTCTGCTTCAAACGAAGTTGCGAAATTATCTCCGCAAAGTTTAGAATACTTCGTTTTTTAAACAAAAATCTTATTAATATTATTTTTGAATATTAATAATCTCTTCGGGTTGCCAGTTTTTAAATCAGAGAAATCAGTACATAAGAGAAAAAAAATCAGTACAATTGCATAAAAAACAGTACTTATACTTTTTTAATATAAAATTGTATATTATTAACATAAAAACTTTAATATTTTTGAAAACAAAACTTGAATTAATTCTGTAATTTGAACCGTGACAAAATTTAATTAATAAACCTGAATTTTTTTAAAACAATAATTCAATTCCGTATATATTTTTAGCGGTAATACAAAGGCAATAACAATAAAATCTAAAAAACAACAAGTTGTTAAAAATGCGATTCTTAATTTCTTGTTAGCGACTTGGTTTAATATTTTTCAAAGAAACATTTATTTTATTAAAAGCAAAATTTGTGTTCATTATGTCTGAAGTTTGGTACTAAAAGGGCCAATGACAATATTTTGCTGTTTTGAGTTAATTGTTGCATTAGGTATTTTCTTGGCCTAGCAAATATTTGGCGAAAAAACGTGGCCAACAAGTGAACTAAAATTTTATTTCCTTTATTCTATTATATTTTTTGAATATAGGTCAACATAAAATTAAATAAAAGTAGTTTTTTGCTATATCTACCAGCATAATTAATTTCATTTTGCAATTAAAAGGTTATGCTTATTCTCTTTTATTTTGCGGAAACAGCCAATGTCTAATTTAACCAAGAACAGCTTCAAAATGGTCTCGCTAGCCAATTTCACTTAGAGCTCTTCTATAAAAAACTAAAATTTAAATTTCTCAAAAATGAATTATTTGACATTGGCCTTTTTAGCACTAAGCTACAAATATAAGGACAACAATGTTAAAAAACAAATTAAACACTTGAAATAACAAAGCTTTTTATGTATTTATCTTCAAAATAATTTTAAAAAAATATTTAAAAGTGATTTACAACTAATTACTATTAATAATTGTAATTATTGCAAAAAACACAATCGTTTTTTAGACGATCTTATAACATAGATTTTTATACATAATATATTTACATTTGTAGAGAGATAAATATTTACAATGCTATAAGTTAAAAATATTTATGGCCTTTTTGTACATTGTCCACAATTTATTTCCTGTCTTCTGTCTTCAATAAATTGTAAAACTCATTACGACTACATATCACCAAACTTTGTATATATCTGCAACTCACTTTCTAGGTTTTATAATAGGAGCATGCTTCTCTCTTTTCTCTACTTTGAAAACTTAAGACTCGTTCTGAAAAAGCGTTTGAATGTGGAATGGAGGAAATAAAATTAAACATTTCCTCAAATTCGTAAACGCGCCATAATTTAGAAACACTTTCCATTTTTCTTATACTGTCTTCTTTTTTCGTACTGACTCGGCAAAAATCTTAAATGATAATAACTCATCGATAAGAACATCTGTATCGCAAACAATTTGACAATATACAAACTATATACTGAACAAAATTAATATATAATAACAGTACAAAAACAGTACATTAAAGTTCATTTGCGTACTGATTTGCTTGTAATACATAAATCAGTACTTTAAACAAAAAACAGTACAAAATTAATATATAATAACAGTACAAAAACAGTACATTAATGAAAAAATCAGAACATATGCGTACTGATTTGCTTGTAATGCAAAAATAAGTACATTAAACAAAAAACAGTACATGATAAAACAGTACGAATGGCAACCGTATAATCTCTTACACTGTTTTTTTTTTTTTTTTTTTTTTTTTATTTAAAAACTAAATTAATTTTACAATGAATTTAAATTCATTTCGTTGTTTTTAAATCTTATTAATATCAATTTTAAATATTAATAATCCCTTACACTGTAATTTTGTATAATAAAGAAATTACTCTACTTGAGTTTTGTTAATTTTACCTTGAATTTCAATGCCAGGGCCACAATGTCGACAAGAACATTTCTTTCGCATATTTATATTGAAAATATTTATAAAAAAACTAAAATTTGTTTTTGTTTTTGTTGTATTATACTTGACCATGGCCCAATTAGTAGGTCTGCGCGAAACTACAATAATGCAACAATAAAAACAACAACACGCATTTTGTTTGTGTAAATAATGTTAAAGATGTCAAACCCCAATGCATTTGTTTGTGTAATAAATGGACAAGATGTCAAAAACAATTGCTACAAAAACAATTGTACGGTAAAAATACAACTCTACAAAAAATCAGCAGGTGTTTCGAGCAGACCTACTAATTGGGCCATGTACTTGACAGACTCCAAGGCGAATTCATGTATACAGTGGTGTCGATACTACAACAAGTAACAACACCAAAAACACAGCAATGTATTTTTTTGTTGCTTTCGTTGATCGATATGTCAAAAACACAAGCAACTTTTGACATTTCTCTCCCTAATTAAGAAAAAAAAGTAGCACAGCTGTGCTTTCAACGCCACCTGATAAATGAATTCGCCTTGACAGACTCTTTATAAATAATCACAATCATGTTATTAAAGTAACATGTTCAACAATGTTGTATATTAAAGTATAATTAAGTAGTAACAATAGTAATAAATAATATAATACTACGTATGCAACCAATAGTAATATAAATAAATACAACTATTAACGCAACAGTTTTATTAAATATAAATAGGTATACGCAAGAAATGTTCCTATCGACATTGTGGGCCAGGCAGTAAATTTAATATTCGTATTGGTATCGCGATATTACTCTTTGAGTATCGGAATCGTTTCGGCAAAAAAACGTATCGTTACATCTCTAGTTTTAAATTTAATATGAACCGTAAATGTCGCTACTGTAAAAATTCAACTGAACTAGAGTTGGGTTGTAAACGGTAATAGGGGTATAATAAAATTAATTGTATGCAGACCAAGGCGAATTTACATACAGGTGGTGGTACTACTACAACAATTCAAGAACAACAGAGGTTTTTTGCATGGCAAAGTTATTGCTTACGGTTCGATATGTCAACCATTTCTAGCAAAACACTACAAAACCGATAGAATATCGGTCAAAGTGTGCCGCCACCTTGAACTGAATTCGCCTTGATACCTACAGCCTATTTAAATTTCGAAAAATTCTACGTTTTTTATGTTTCGTATAAATGTATAAATACCGTTAGAGTTAATTTACAGTGCTTGTGTTTTTTGATTGTTGTTATTATTTCCTATTTTATTTATTTTTTTTTTTATTATTTAGCATTTTATTATTTTATTATTTTTTTTTCTTTGTTTTTTTAGGTAATCCCCATAGTCAAACTAACCCCAAATAATTGCTGCTTGTTTGTGAATTAATCCTTATTAAAAAAACACAAATTCCATTTATACAATTTCGTATAAAAGGGTTTAAAAGAAAAAAGTAGTTTTTATTTTTATTTTTTGTTGGTTTTAAAGTTGAGTTTAATAATCATTTAATTGTTTTATTTGTTCGTTATATGAACATTATCAAAAGCCCTTACTGTCATAAATATCACAAAGAAAAGGCTTGGCTTGGATGGCTGGCTGGCCAATTTTTGATTATTGTTCATGTGTTCGTTCCTGTTACATATTTTTATATAACATTTACATTAACTAAACCTTTTTGCTTAATTGCCAAAAAAAAAACTATCAGAACAAAAAAAACTTTTTTATAACTAACTTGTCTTGAAAAAAACAAACTAAACAAATTTGAAACAAAAACAGCTAAAAGCAACAATTGCCATAATTCTGCTCCTACAACATGATGTACAATTGACACGCAAAAGCATGTTCACCAATAAATAATAGAAAAGAAAGAAAATTAAGTCATATTGCCATATACATAAAAATACATACAGATTTAAAAAAAAACTATTACTACTCTACTACTATTACCAACTACTACTTCTACTACTACTACTACTCTACCCAACTTTCAACCTACAAAATCAATTTTAAAAAATTACCACTACCAACTCATAATGTATAACAACATACAAAGCAGAAAGTTTGGTTAGAAAAACAAAAACAGAACTTTGAATGGTTTTTTAACAGCTCGCTAAATAGTCCCAGGTTTGTATAATTAAATTTATAATTTTATTTGTAATTATTTACTTATAGGTGTATTAATTGATTTTATTGTTACCATAAATGTCTTATTTGTTTGCTTCCTTTTAATCTGTATTAGAGTGTAATTCGCTTAATTGTTAACAAATTTGGTTAAAAAAAATTTATTTAAGAGTTGATTCAAAAATTGATCATTACAAAATTTCATTCAAACAAAAACACTTAGAATCAACTTCTAACACACTGCTACTTACACAAAACAAGTTTTATGTTTCCCACTCATTTTCACATACAAATCATGCAACAATAGCACTTATATAGCTGCAACTGCTGCTTTTTGCAATGCAGGTATTATGCACTTAGTAGTATAACCCTTTTTTTATTCAGGTATGTGATGGAAATCGAGTTTGAAATCGAAAATATTTAAAACTGAATTCAGAAGTTTGTTAATTTTTTCACAGTCATGAACGAATCGTTAATTTTTCGCTCATTCATTCATGAGTATGAAGAATAAAAAAGCAATCATATTATTTTCATATGTGAATTTTTAGATGGGTGCAATTACAATATTTTTATTTTTGAATTCTTCGTATGAGAGTATTTTTTTTTTTAATTTATTAATATTTGAATTCTTCAAAAGGGTAAAAACGGGAGCAACGCTCCTCATTCACTTTGTTGAAGTTAATCGGCAATTTACTTTAATTTATGTTATTTACACATAAATTGTATCCAAACGAACAAACAAACTCTTACTGCCCGTTCGCCGATATCGAACGTTAACGTTCGCATAGAAAATAACATTTAAAACAAGATAAATTTTTGAAATTTTGTTTTTGTTTTACATGTTATTTACTATGCAAACGTTAACGTTCGATATCGGCGAACGGGCAGTTATTAATGAAAAATTCTGTATTCCCGAAAATAACTTTAATAATAAATTTGCAAGTGGCCGTGCATAAAAAACTGAACTGGCAAATTGCTTTGTTTTGATTTTCTTGCAAAAACAATAATGCATTTAGTTTTTTCTTAACGCACTTACAACTACAATTAGTGTTGGGAATATCCAACCAATTGTAATGAGGAACGTAAGAAAATATAAACAACTCACTGTTTATTGTTGGTATTTTGTTAAGCTTTGAAATCGTCTCAAATAAAGGCTGAGTTAGGCGAACGTTGCTGTACCCGTAACTTACTGTAACGGACTGCTTGCACGTTGGTCCACTTATAGAACATCTAAAAACGTGTCATATGTTTTTCACATACATAAACAAAAAAGCAATAGTATACATAAAGCAACACACACAGTGATGGGAAATCAAAAGGTTTAAATGATGACCTCTGTGCTGAAAAAGTACCAAGCGATTAAAATGGTATTTAAACAGTATTTAGTTTATGTAAAAAAAACATTAATGATTTAATATCTGATATTTATATTATAGATTTACAATAAAAAAATATGTATTTTAGCATACACATACACATTTACATGTATGATTTTGTAAATGTGCATAGACAAAACAATATTTTGTAACCATTTAAAACCTTTTATATATTTCTATTTCCACTGTATGTGCATATGCATTTGTTTGTTTTGTACATCTAAGCATATGTATATTTATATATATGGAAATATGTTGTATTGTAAGTCGTTTTGTCGTAAGTCCATAAATATACTGAAAAAAAGAGCGAAAATACCCGCATTAAATTTAACATAGAAGCAACCCATCACTATTTTACAAATGTCACGTAACAACAATATGAAATTCTATTTTATACAGAATGAAACCTTACATCTACGGTACATTACATTTCGGTAAGCTTTTGCATTGCTTTTTATATACCAAAAAGCGAACAGCTGATGATACAGTACAGATACGGTACAGCAACGTTCGCCTAACTGAGCCTTAAGACTTGAGTGTTATAAGTTATCATTCACTCTGCAGTCTTATTTGAATAAAATCTTTAGCTTTTCTAAAGTATTTGAGAAAAGTTTTTGTTTGCTTATGATAATATAAATATTATGATTCATCATACTAATACGTAAGTGGAAATAACTCGCTTATGAATGAACAAATAATGAGCGAACGTTTCGTTACTCTGTATTTCCTATATTTCCTGTATGTATTATTCCAAATTGGAAAATATGTACGTTTGTATATGCCATGGATTTGAAAATCGCTTGCAATTCATCACTCCTTTTAGAACGGTCCTTATGAAATCGATCGATTTTCATCAAATACCTGGTTATCTGGAATATATTGTGTAAATTGAATTGTTTAATTACGTAAAACATGGAGATGGGCTTTCAATAACATATCTTTTTAAGTTAATTTTAAAAAATTAAATTCACTAAGTATTTGTTTAACAGTAGGCACTCATTAACGTAACTTTATATCTGCACCAATTTGATCTTCTTTAACTTACACTTTAACAATTTAAACAAAAACTATGTGTTAAAGCTTGTGGTAGAAATTTTTAAATTGTACATTTTTCCGTGTTTATATATGACATAAATTGAATATAATTTGAATCTTAGAGTCCATAAATAATTCCACTTCTCCAAAAATCAGTTGCCCAAATTTTAATTTTTTTTTTTAATTCAATTAAGACATTAAAATTTTAAATTGGTCTAACGATAAAGAGCCTTTATCCATGACTGAATTATAAAATCATTGCCATATTTTCATTAAAAAATCTTAAATATTTAACATTTTCATAATGTCAACTTTATAAAGAGATTAATATATGTTTCAGAGTGGCAACCGCGGTAGGCTAGTTGGTAGTGAGCTAGTATATCAGTTCAAGTGTTTGCGGATTCGATTCCCACCAGAGACTCTGGTCTGTTTCTCTACATCGGACTACAGATCTTTGTTATTATTGCTCAGTAAATTAAGTTAGAATATAATATGTAATTGTATTTGTAAATCTTCATAAATAGATTAAGAAAAAAAGATTTGAAAGTATTAAATTCACAAGCTTATAGGAGACACGGTGTTTAATTAGTTAAATACAATTGGGTCTTCAACCCGGAAAATAAGTTTTTTTATGATTTTTTTTTTGGCATACATATTTTAATATTTAAAAATGTGCCATTTAAGCTAATGTTAAATTGTTAGAAATTCCTCCAAAAATAAAAACATTCCCTAATTAAAGACTTGTATAAAGACGTAATTGCACCATAGGTCTAGCAAGAAAAAAAACACATATATCTTTCACACCTTAACAGTCACTAAGAACAACATAGAACAATTATAAGGTGTAAGTACACAACCCATATTTAAAAAAAAAAACAAACACACCGGTTACGGAAACAAAATAATTGTCATTCAAAACCCCACTAAAAAAATTTGTTTATGAACAATTTTACTAATAACTTGTTTTTAAATTTCGTTGAAACAGAAAAGGCGATGTCTAAAGTAGGTAATGAAACTGATAGCAATGATGACTACAATGATGATGATGAAAACACACCAAATGGCGATGATGATAATGAGCGTAAATCAGAATCACCAAGCCAACCACTGCCGATATATCAGCAACGCAATAATTATTATTCATAAATACCAATAACATTTTCCTCAACAAACAACATAAATGGTTAAATTTTAAAATAAAACAACAAAACGCAACAATATACATACATACATATTTTATGTCTACAACAAAAAAGAAAAAGATACCAAAATTACAATAATGCATTTATCTTAAGTAAATATGTAGCCCAACAAATTAAGATACAAATTACTGAAAACTAAAGTTTTATTTGAAAACAAAAACAAATTTTCTTTTGAAAAAATGAACAAATGTAGACTTAATTAACTTCCTGAATTTGTTAAAAAATCATTTAAAAACAAATAAATATAATAAAAAAAAAACCTACAATTACATTTAAAATGTATTAAAAAAATGTTAATGTAAAACAATAAAAGCTTAATTGACTGATAAATTGTTTCTGCAAAAAAGACTTTTAAGTAGCAAAATTCATTATCTAATTTCACTTTTTAAAACTGGAGAAAAATATTAACAAAAAAATCGTTAGAATTGTTAATTATATTGAAACTAAATTATAAAGACTTTAAAAAATTAAAAGTACATACATATGTATGGATGTTTATAAAGAAATATAATTGAAAAGTAAAACAAACAAAACACCATTTAAAATGAAAAGTAATCCAACTTCAACATATCACTACATTCATATAAACAAACACAGTATAGAAATATATAATTATTATTAAAGTACGTACATACATACATATCAAAGCGAATTCATAGAGGTTACCGGAGAGTTATACAGGCTATCAATTTTTCTTTTATGGAGTTTGATATTCAGAATATATACATATACCTATAGGTATGTATGTTTATGTATAAATACAAAGAAACGGTACAGCTAGCATCACTCTCTATCCCTGCTGATGCGGGTACCTGTATGAATTCGCCTTGATACATATCTAAACAAGATTTGATGTAAAAAGTAGATTTTAAATTATTTAAATTTTCAAAAATTATTATTAAATATTTTCTCCCCGTTAATAAGCAACCATACCGAAATTAAACTAATATTTTTAAATAATAATTTTATATAGAATGAAATTTAAAGTATAACTAAAAAAAATTAAATTTAATTTATGTATGTTTTCAAAAGTACTGCCAAAATCTGGTCTTAGGTCGTATACATTTTAATACAGCAATTTTTTAATCGATTTGCGAACGCAGTCACATTTACTTTTTTAATATCAATACTTAAGAAAGAAAACTTTCTCTGTTTTCCTTGTTTTTTATACGCCCATGTCCTGAAAACGATTACATTTCGCGTTTTCGATTTGAAAACCACAAACATGTGTGAAATTTGCGGTTTTCAAACCGCTAGTATGTGTCTACTAAACGATTTGGTATATTTTATTAAAACTGCAGTTTAGAAAAACGACTAGAATAAGAATTTAAAAAACCATTTTTTTCATAAAATATTTTTCTGTGATGTTTTATTCAACGATTTTATACACATACTACATAAGTTAAAAAAAATAAAACGTGTTAATAAAGGTTTATGAAATGGATTTTCATACAAAATCCATTTCATAAACCCTTTATTAACCTGTTATAATTTTTATAACTTAAGCCGATAATTTTTAAGTACTAAAAGTACTTGGAATAAATTTCTAATACTTCACAGTACAACACATGATTTGCCAACTCAATTCTGTGAACTGTATGTGAAATTAGACCCAAAAAGAAGAATTTCTGCATCATTCGTTTTGTCTTCTTACCTGCGATTTGAAGTTAGTATCGATTTGAAGTTAGTACTATCGTATAGGGGAATTTATCACGTTTTAGGCCCTGTTGTTTGACATAGCTCGACAACCCCTAGCCCAATTTAGTTGAAATAAATTTTAAAGAATTAAGAATTACAATTCCCTTAATCTGTTCATATATTGTTTTCCTATACAAGTAACACTTTCGAAGTAAAAAATGAATGTATGAAGGGAAAAAATTATTTTTTGCCTAAAAATTTAAATTTTTTTTTTTAAAAATACATAAAAAATCCAAAATGGAAAAAGTTTCAAGTCTAGTTATTTTTTCGCAAAGTCACATAACCTATGAGCAAAATGAGACAAAGATCATAAAAATCGATGCACGTGTTTCGCTTTTATTCGCAATTGAGTAAAGGTATGAATTTCAAAAATCAGTTATAGCCACCACCCTTAAAATAAAAATATAAATTAAAAAATTATCATGCAAAAAAAAACTTTATTTATAAAAACTTAATGAAAATAAAATAATATGCAATTAATACGCAATTATAATTAGTCAATTCACAAGATATCCTAACATGTCATATTGTCAAAATGTCCTAATATTTCACAATGGTTTAAAAATATTGTTGTACGGCTCAGCCGCTCAGCGCTGGACTTTTCTGATTAATAACGACAGCACAATAAACACAGCAAGCAACGTTCTATTTATTTAAGACACTTTTTGTTAACAAACCAACAACAATATTTTTAAACCATTGTGAAATATTAGGACATTTTGACAATATGACATGTTAGGATACCTTGTGAATTGACTAAATATGCATAAAAACAAAATTTAGAACATTTTTTCAATTATTGGCAATATCCATCCTTGTAGAAGTTGACGCTTGTGGTTCTGATGAAAATTTCTGAAAATCAGCTTGGCGTTGTCGGTATGATGTTGCGCTGACATTTTGCTATGTTAGTTTTCTTCTCTTCAAAAATGATGTCAGCCATTCGGAGTCGTGTTGTGATAGTCCCAGCTTGGCCACAATGTAATCCATTTCGATTTGTGGTAGCGGTTGTGGTGCACTATTTTCAATATCGGGTATCCAATCAGCATCATCCAAATCGGTCGGATTGGTGAAAACGGTTTCGGCTAGCAGGGACACAGTATCCGCACTCGGAGGTTTAGGTGCATCGGTATCAGCAGGGCGTTGCACTGGAAGTGTGGCAGTAAATGCAGCAGTGTATACTTTTGTTTTCAATTGTTGTCTGTTTAATCCAGGACGAAAATTTATGCATGCATAGCACCTGGATTCATCATGTCCAGTTGTGTCTTCCACCCAAATTACTGGCTTCATAAAAGATAACTTTCTACTTTTTCCGTGAATCCATTTTAGAAGGGTAGTATAACAACTGTTGCACACTGTGTTCGGCGTAAAATTTGCACCACTTAAATCTGCTTCATCGAAATAATTACAATACGCGGTTTTGAATTGCTCAGTAAACAAATTTTTTCGATCTTTTTTCTGTATTTTTCGGACGATATGACCACAAACGTAACAATATTCATCCAAATATGGGCACTTGTTGTTTTCCATATTGATATATTTTATGTTTTGTTGTTATTCACTTTTAAAAAACTGGAGAAAAATCACTTTTACTGTTCGCGTTCGCCGGCACTGGCTGAATGCCAAAAATCGATCAATGCACACCTATAAATACTACGTATTTTTGAATATTTTACTGCCAGGTACTTATAAATGGGCGCATATTTTAAGGGCGGCTGGCTATATACCTGATTCAGCACTTGTACGTTTCAAACTGTGCAAAACTTTCCAAATAATGACCACCCTTAAATGTGGGTGCAATTTCTGTAAAAAAATCATATAGGTAGCCACCGGAAAAACCCAAATAATAAAAAGGTTCACTTTCCGTTTAATTGTCCACGTACATTTATTACCGCAATCATAAAAATCAAATAACCTTTTGTTTATTCCTTTTTTTTTAATTCTCAGAATCATGAAAAAGGTGTCAATGTTTTTTCCAAATAATGTTGTGCATATCTCGAGCAAATTTTTGAAATTCATACATTTACTCAATTGCGAATAAAAGCGAAACGCGTGCATCGATTTTCATGATCTTTGTCTCATTTTGCTCATAGGTTATGTGACTTTGCGAAAAAATAACTAGACTTGAAACTTTTTTCCATTTTGCATTTTTTATGTATTTTTAAAAAAAAAAATTTTAATTTTTAGGCAAAAAATAATTTTTTCCCTTCATACATTCATTTTTAACTTCGAAAGTGTTACTTGTATAGGAAAACAATATATGAACAGATTAAGGGAATTGTAATTCTTAATTTTTTAAAATTTATTTCAACTAAATTGGGCTAGTGGTTGTCGAGCTATGTCAAACAACAGGGCCTAAAACGTGATAAATTCCCCTATACGATAGTACTAACTTCAAATCGATACTAACTTCAAATCGCAGGTAAGAAGACAATACGAATGATGCAGAAATTCTTCTTTTTGGGTCTAATTTCACATACAGTTAACAGAATTGAGTTGGCAATCAATTAACTGAAAAATGTTGTACTGTGCTTGTAATTATTAGTAACATCCAAGTATTAATTTTGCATATAAAAAATAAAATTTCATATACGAATGTTTTGGTTACTTTAAAGTATATAGTAACTATCGGGCATATTCTGACACGCATTTCGGATTTCATTTGCCATTGTGACTTGATCTCGCAATATTGTTGTCCTCTAAAACGAAAACGCTAGATTTTTAGCGAGTTCAAATCGTAACATTATGCTGGACTGATCTGACGTCTTAAGGCTTAACCAAACTTTTAAATTTAATACGTTATCTTTTTATTTGAATTGACATAAGTTATACAATTTTTATTAATAAAAAGAAAATTTTTAATATCAATAAGTTCCATTCTGATAACGTCTGGATTCTCATTATGAAAGTTTCTTCCAGAAATACTGTGTTTAGAGGGGAGAGAAGTACAGCATGTCATCTTCTTCTCTCACCCACATACTCAGACTTTCTGTAAGAAATATTTTATAGTGTGAACCCAACCAAACTTATGTTTAGAACATCATGCTAACTGAATTCATCTACATCCATTATAAGTTTTAAATAAACCATAACTTTGTTTCTTAGGGTCGCACGTTGTTATAAAAACTATTAACATTTTATGTATGTACATATATAAAAATGCTTTAGAAAACGAAAGTTCATAGAACTAATGGAATAATTAACTACAGTCGTTTAACAATAAAAAGAAAAAAGATTTACATTACAGCAATTTTCATGTACCTATCACGTATTTAAAACAAATAAGCAAAATATATGTATAACAAGGACGTTAAATCTTAAGTTGTAAGTTAAATGGGAGACATACATACAAAATGAATTTATTAACTAAAAAAAAACTTTGAGTAAAATAAGTAAAGAAAAAATTATGTATTAAAAAATGTTAAATATTACAAAATAATAAATATCCTTACAGAACTCAATAATAAATAATATGAATTAAGTCAATTAGGCCTGCAATTAAAATTTAACCTTACGAGTTTAGAAAACAAAACCATATAAGCTTAATTTAACTTTAATTTACAAAGTCAATGAAAAAACGCATTAAATAGTAAACAACGATATTCTACAAAATTTTATTTAAAAAAAATAATTTTTGTTTTTAAAAAATGGATTGCATAATTAAGTTTAAGATTACAGAATTTAAGAAAAATAAATACATTTTTATGTTTAAAATACATGTACAAATTTATAATTTTTTTTTTTTTTTTAATATTTAAATTTTTAATATTAAGAAAACGTTTTATATAGCAGTACAAAATTTTTTTAATTATATCGAAACAAGCATTCATTTGTTTCCATTAATCTCTTTTTAAATTTTATTTTGTGTCAGGGTGCTATATAAACAATATTATAATATGTTTACTTATTTACTTAAATAAGAATTGGAAAAATAAAATGAAATTTTATAATATAAATCAAAGTCATTAAATTTACGACCCCGACCATCATGATTTTTTTATTCTTTCATCCAGTTTTATTACCGTTCATAATTTCATTTCCCTTCGTTTTTTAATCTTTATTGTTAAATATTATTTATATATTTAGACACGCACTTTATTATACTAGAGTATATTTTTATGGGTGATTTGCATATATGTAGGTATACATATAATATATTAATCATTTAAGCATATTAAATATTCTATAAACTTATTTACGACACAAATTAAAAGAAAAAAATTATACTGCCTGTTCAACAATTTCGAACGTAAACGATCGTATAGGATTTTATATGGAAAATGTTATTAGAACTAATTATTTTTCATAGAAATTTTCTATGCGAACGTTAACGTTCGAAATGGTTGAACAAGCAGATAATCATATTGTTAATTGTAAACCTGCAAATCAATATTAATTAATTAAAATTGAAATTGAAAAATATTTATTACTTATATTGTACATTGGAAATATCGTCATAACTGTATGTTAATATACATATATAAACATATACATACATATATTTTAAAAATTCAAACCGTTATTGTTCAAAAGGACATAAACACAAAACAAAAAAATTTAATCAATATAAGTTATCATTACAAACCGTAAGTAACAACAAATGTTATTCAATAAAATATAGTTAAATTTTAAAGATTAAAATTTTAGTTTTTCTCATTGTTTTTTAATATTTGATTGTGAAAGCAGGTCATGTTATAACAAGGGAAACCGTAAATATGCAATCAGTTTAAGAGCTTTATATGAATTTTGGCATCGAGCTGTAAGTGGATATTTTATCCTTTGCAGATCTTACAGGTAAGATAATTTCATGAAATTTCCTACAGACATCTAAATTATCATAAGGACGAAGTCAATTGAAAATGGTGAGAATCGGTTCATACTTTCACATGACTCCTATATAAACTTATTTCCGGAAGTTTGTGCACAAATACCATTAACCATATAATTATGTTAATATTTAAAATCAATTCGGTGCAATAATATTCTATTTTAACCTCACCATTTTTTTTAACTGTTCTATTTTAACCTCACCAAATATTATAACTGGTTAGAACTGCAGCTTGGCTTTGACAGGATGTTAAAACTTAATTCTTCCCTGTTTTCTTAATGAGATTTTCAGACTTCAAACAAAGATATGTCATTTTCTATTTGTGGGCGTGAGTGTGGGCGGTTCAAACCCCATCCATGTTAAAGAGAGTTTCCCACACTATACAACGGACAAAGTTTCATACAAAAACATGCAATGGTTCCGAAGTTATAATAGAAAAACTAAAATTAATAACAGAAATCCACTTTCTGGAATATTATGTTCTCCTATTACTTGATAAAAAAATGTGCATCTTTATTTTGTCGCTTTTTCGTATCACGTAATACGGTTTCTCAACTAATTTCATTATAACTCTCGGACCCAACATCCGATTAAAATAAGATTTGGCACTTAGATAGAACTGAAGCTTGGTTTTAACAGGATGGTAAAACTTAAATCTTCCCTGTTTTCTTAATGAGATTTTCAGACTTCAAACTAAGATATGTTCTTTCCTGTTTGTGGGCGTGATAGTGGGCGGTTCCTACCCCACCCATGTTAAAGGGAGTTTCCCATACTATACAACGGACAAAGTTTCATACAAAAACATGCAATGGTTCCGAAGTTATAATAGAAAAACTAAAATTAATAACAGAAATCCACTTTCTGGAATATTATGTTCTCCTATTACTTGATAAAAAAAATGTGCATCTTTATTTTGTCGCTTTTTCGTATCACGTAATACGGTTTCTCAACTAATTTCATTATAAGTCTCGGACCCTACATCCGATTAAAATAAGATTTGGCACTTAGATAGAACTGAAGCTTGGCTTTAACAGGATGGTAAAACTTAAATCTTCCCTGTTTTCTTAATGAGATTTTCAGGCTTAAAACTAAGATATGTTCTTTCCTGTTTGTGGGCGGTTCCTACCCCACCCATGTTAAAGGGAGTTTCCCATACTATACAACGGACAAAGTTTCATACAAAAACAGGCAATGGTTCCGAAGTTATAATAGAAAAACTAAAATTAATAACAGAAATCCACTTTCTGGAATATTATGTTCTCCTATTGCTTGATAAAAAAAATGTGCATCTTTATTTTGTCGCTTTTTCGTATCACGTAATACGGTTTCTCAACTGATTTCACTATAACTCCCGGACCCTACATCCGATTAAAATAAGATTTGGCACTTAGATAGAACTGAAGCTTGGCTTTAACAGGATGGTAAAACTTAAATCTTCCCTGTTTTCTTAATGAGATTTTCAGGCTTAAAACTAAGATATGTTCTTTCCTGTTTGTGGGCGTGATAGTGGGCGGTTCCTACCCCACCCATGTTAAAGGGAGTTTCCCATACTATACAACGGACAAAGTTTCATACAAAAACATGCAATGGTTCCGAAGTTATAATAGAAAAACTAAAATTAATAACAGAAATCCACTTTCTGGAATATTATGTTCTCCTATTACTTGATAAAAAAATGTGCATCTTTATTTTGTCGCTTTTTCGTATCACGTAATACGGTTTCTCAACTCATTTCATTATAACTCTCGGACCCTACATCCGATTAAAATAAGATTTGGCACTTAGATAGAACTGAAGCTTGGCTTTAACAGGATGGTAAGACTTAAATCTTCCCTGTTTTCTTAATGAGATTTTCAGGCTTAAAACTAAGATATGTTCTTTCCTGTTTGTGGGCGTGGTAGTGGGCGGTTCCTACCCCGCCAATATTAAAGGGAGTTTCCCATACTATACAACGGACAAAGTTTCATACAAAAACATGCAATGGTTCCGAAGTTATAATAGAAAAACTAAAATTAATAACAGAAATCCACTTTCTGGAATATTATGTTCTCCTATTACTTGATAAAAAAATGTGCATCTTTATTTTGTCGCTTTTTCCTATCACGTAATACGGTTTCTCAACAAATTTCACTATAACTCCCGGACCCTACATCCGATTAAAATAAGATTTGGCACTTAGATAGAACTGAAGCTTGGCTTTAACAGGATGGTAAAACTTAAATCTTCCCTGTTTTCTTAATGAGATTTTCAGACTTCAAACAAAAATATGTTCTTTCCTGTTTGTGGGCGTGATGGTGGGCGGTTCCTACCCCACCCATGTTAAAGGGAGTTTCCCATACTATACAACGGACAAAGCTTCATACAAAAACATGCAATGGTTCCGAAGTTATAATAGAAAAACTAAAATTAATAACAGAAATCCACTTTCTGGAATATTATGTTCTCCTATTACTTGATAAAAAAATGTGCATCTTTATTTTGTCGCTTTTTCGTATCACGTAATACGGTTTCTCAACTCATTTCATTATAACTCTCGGACCCTACATCCGATTAAAATAAGATTTGGCACTTAGATAGAACTGAAGCTTGGCTTTAACAGGATGGTAAGACTTAAATCTTCCCTGTTTTCTTAATGAGATTTTCAGGCTTAAAACTAAGATATGTTCTTTCCTGTTTGTGGGCGTGGTAGTGGGCTGTTCCTACCCCGCCAATGTTAAAGGGAGTTTCCCATACTATACAACGGACAAAGTTTCATACAAAAACATGCAATGGTTCCGAAGTTATAATAGAAAAACTAAAATTAATAACAGAAATCCACTTTCTGGAATATTATGTTCTCCTATTACTTGATAAAAAAAGTGCATCTTTATTTTGTCGCTTTTTCCTATCACGTAATACGGTTTCTCAACAAATTTCACTATAACTCCCGGACCCTACATCCGATTAAAATAAGATTTGGCACTTAGATAGAACTGAAGCTTGGCTTTAACAGGATGGTAAAACTTAAATCTTCCCTGTTTTCTTAATGAGATTTTCAGACTTCAAACAAAGATATGTTCTTTCCTGTTTGTGGGCGTGATAGTGGGCGGTTCCTACCCCACCCATGTTAAAGGGAGTTTCCCATACTATACAACGGACAAAGTTTCATACAAAAACATGCAATGGTTCCGAAGTTATAATAGAAAAACTAAAATTAATAACAGAAATCCACTTTCTGGAATATTATGTTCTCCTATTACTTGATAAAAAAATGTGCATCTTTATTTTGTCGCTTTTTCCTATCACGTAATACGGTTTCTCAACAAATTTCACTATAACTCCCGGACCCTACATCCGATTAAAATAAGATTTGGCACTTAGATAGAACTGAAGCTTGGCTTTAACAGGATGGTAAAACTTAAATCTTCCCTGTTTTCTTAATGAGATTTTCAGGCTTAAAACTAAGATATGTTCTTTCCTGTTTGTGGGCGTGGTAGTGGGCGGTTCCTACCCCGCCAATATTAAAGGGAGTTTCCCATACTATACAACGGACAAAGTTTCATACAAAAACATGCAATGGTTCCGAAGTTATAATAGAAAAACTAAAATTAATAACAGAAATCCACTTTCTGGAATATTATGTTCTCCTATTACTTGATAAAAAAATGTGCATCTTTATTTTGTCGCTTTTTCCTATCACGTAATACGGTTTCTCAACAAATTTCACTATAACTCCCGGACCCTACATCCGATTAAAATAAGATTTGGCACTTAGATAGAACTGAAGCTTGGCTTTAACAGGATGGTAAAACTTAAATCTTCCCTGTTTTCTTAATGAGATTTTCAGACTTCAAACAAAAATATGTTCTTTCCTGTTTGTGGGCGTGATGGTGGGCGGTTCCTACCCCACCCATGTTAAAGGGAGTTTCCCATACTATACAACGGACAAAGCTTCATACAAAAACATGCAATGGTTCCGAAGTTATAATAGAAAAACTAAAATTAATAACAGAAATCCACTTTCTGGAATATTATGTTCTCCTATTACTTGATAAAAAAATGTGCATCTTTATTTTGTCGCTTTTTCGTATCACGTAATACGGTTTCTCAACTCATTTCATTATAACTCTCGGACCCTACATCCGATTAAAATAAGATTTGGCACTTAGATAGAACTGAAGCTTGGCTTTAACAGGATGGTAAGACTTAAATCTTCCCTGTTTTCTTAATGAGATTTTCAGGCTTAAAACTAAGATATGTTCTTTCCTGTTTGTGGGCGTGGTAGTGGGCTGTTCCTACCCCGCCAATGTTAAAGGGAGTTTCCCATACTATACAACGGACAAAGTTTCATACAAAAACATGCAATGGTTCCGAAGTTATAATAGAAAAACTAAAATTAATAACAGAAATCCACTTTCTGGAATATTATGTTCTCCTATTACTTGATAAAAAAAGTGCATCTTTATTTTGTCGCTTTTTCCTATCACGTAATACGGTTTCTCAACAAATTTCACTATAACTCCCGGACCCTACATCCGATTAAAATAAGATTTGGCACTTAGATAGAACTGAAGCTTGGCGCATGGTTTGATTTTACGACGTTAGCATAAGAGGTTCTGTTATAACTAGGCTGCGGGGCCTGAATGTCACCAGTGCTTACTTGATTTGTTACCTGCATTTGAGGGGGATTAGTTTTCGGTCCAACTGACTGCTTGACGATGGTATATACAGGGCATCCTCTATAATTGGCAGTGTGATTACCGCCACAGTTGCTACATTTTTTTACGTTGGGGTCGGTTTTAGACTTATCGCAAAGATCTGTACCATGTAATTCACCACATACTACGCAAACAGGGGGTAAATAGCAATATGCCTTAGTATGACCATATTCTTGACAGTTTAAACACTGAACGGGACCATTTCTTTTGTGTGGCTCTTCTATAGTTACTCTTCTATAGAGAATATATTTCAAATTGTAAATAGGGTGCGTTTCATTTTTTTTAAGCTTTACGTCGCCGGGTTCAAACTCCACTCGAAAAAGTGGTTGGGGGTTTTTTTCTCTATTTTTTATATTTACTACATGTTTTATTTTGAAGCCTTTTTCTTCGAGGAATGTTTTTACCTCTTCTGGGTCCACACATGAGTCAATTCCCTTAATCACTACCTGGAGACCTTTACTGCTTTTCAGTTGGTATGTATAAAAGTTTTTTTTAAGTACTTCAAATTTGTTTATAATTTTGCGAAAATCATTCTCATTATTGACTTGTATTTTTGTCTCGTTTATACTACCACGCTTGATAGCAGCTACGTAAAACGAATTTTCACCTATCACCGATATCAAACTCTTTATGAGCTCATTTGAGTTTTGCTCCCTAAGATATATCGGGGGAGGCTTGGACGATTTTATGACGTTTGGTGCTTCAGAGGATTCATCCTCCAGAATTGCAAATCGATTTTGAGAATTTATTTTATCAAAAGATGGTACTTTTGAGGCCGAAGCAACTGCTGCAGAGGTAGGGCTGCGACCCCGTTTAAGCACTGTTATGTACCTGTCCATACCAACTTGTACTTGAGGCTTTTGACCACTTTTTACTTGTGGAGCTGAGTTTTCCATCATGCCTGATTTGAGGGTAATATTTTCATCACTTATTAAAATCGTTTTTGCCGCTGAGGCACCGCTTGCAGGTTTTATATTTTTTATTGTATTAATATCAACCGTATTATTAGACACCGAAGGTGATACTGAGTTTTCTATTATGCCTGATTGGGGGTTAATATTTACATCACTTATTAAAATTGTTTTTGCTGTTGAGGCAACGCTAGCAGGTTTTGTATTTGTTATTGTATCAACCGTGTTATTAAATACAGACGGCGAGAGGGATCGCGTACGAGTAATAGGTTTAGCCGTTAGGTATTTGCTATCATCGATTCTTTTTTTTATTTCTGTATTTTTTTCGCTAACACTCACTGTGATATATGCATTTCTACTGTTTGCACTCATAAGAGTTTTTTTTTTCTTTTACTGTTTACAGTTGTGCTCTTCTTATTTGTTATTGTTTATCAACACCGATAATGAAAAAAATGTGTGTTTATGTATGTATGTACATACATGTAATTTTTTTTTTTTTTTTTTTTCTTTTTCTTGTATTTACTTTTTTTATACTTTATTTGTTCAAAAAAAATAAACCGTATGCCGAGTTTAGAAAACACGTCTATCTTCAACGACCGCGACAGACAGAATGATAAAAAAATGTGCATCTTTATTTTGTCGCTTTTTCCTATCACGTAATACGGTTTCTCAACAAATTTCACTATAACTCCCGGACCCTACATCCGATTAAAATAAGATTTGGCACTTAGATAGAACTGAAGCTTGGCTTTAACAGGATGGTAAAACTTAAATCTTCCCTGTTTTCTTAATGAAATTTTCAGACTTCAAACAAAGATATGTTCTTTCCTGTTTGTGGGCGTGATAGTGGGCGGTTCCTACCCCACCCATGTTAAAGGGAGTTTTCCATACTATACAACGGACAAATTTTCATACAAAAACATGCAATGGTTCCGAAGTTATAATAGAAAAACTAAAATTAATAACAGAAATCCACTTTCTGGAATATTATGTTCTCCTATTACTTGATAAAAAAATGTGCATCTTTATTTTGTCGCTTTTTCATATCACGTAATACGGTTTCTCAACTAATTTCATTATAAGTCTCGGACCCTACATCCGATTAAAATAAGATTTGGCACTTAGATAGAACTGAAGCTTGGCTTTAACAGGATGGTAAAACTTAAATCTTCCCTGTTTTCTTAATGAGATTTTCAGACTTCAAACAAAGATATGTTCTTTCCTGTTTGTGGGCGTGATAGTGGGCGGTTCCTACCCCACCCATGTTAAAGGGAGTTTCCCATACTATACAACGGACAAAGTTTCATACAAAAACATGCAATGGTTCCGAAGTTATAATAGAAAAACTAAAATTAATAACAGAAATCCACTTTCTGGAATATTATGTTCTCCTATTACTTGATACAAAAAATGTGCATCTTTATTTTGTAGCTTTTTCCTATCACGTAATACGTTTTCTCAACTAATTTCATTATAAGTCTCGGACCCTACATCCGATTAAAATAAGATTTGGCACTTAGATAGAACTGAAGCTTGGCTTTAACAGGATGGTAAAACTTAAATCTTCCCTGTTTTCTTAATGAGATTTTCAGACTTCAAACAAAAATATGTTCTTTCCTGTTTGTGGGCGTGATAGTGGGCGGTTCCTACCCCACCCATGTTAAAGGGAGTTTCCCATACTATACAACGGACAAAGTTTCATACAAAAACATGCAATGGTTCCGAAGTTATAATAGAAAAACTAAAATTAATAACAGAAATCCACTTTCTGGAATATTATGTTCTCCTATTACTTGATACAAAAAATGTGCATCTTTATTTTGTAGCTTTTTCCTATCACGTAATACGTTTTCTCAACTAATTTCATTATAAGTCTCGGACCCTACATCCGATTAAAATAAGATTTGGCACTTAGATAGAACTGAAGCTTGGCTTTAACAGGATGGTAAAACTTAAATCTTCCCTGTTTTCTTAATGAGATTTTCAGACTTCAAACAAAAATATGTTCTTTCCTGTTTGTGGGCGTGATAGTGGGCGGTTCCTACCCCACCCATGTTAAAGGGAGTTTCCCATACTATACAACGGACAAAGTTTCATACAAAAACATGCAATGGTTCCGAAGTTATAATAGAAAAACTAAAATTAATAACAGAAATCCACTTTCTGGAATATTATGTTCTCCTATTACTTGATACAAAAAATGTGCATCTTTATTTTGTAGCTTTTTCCTATCACGTAATACGTTTTCTCAACTAATTTCATTATAAGTCTCGGACCCTACATCCGATTAAAATAAGATTTGGCACTTAGATAGAACTGAAGCTTGGCTTTAACAGGATGGTAAAACTTAAATCTTCCCTGTTTTCTTAATGAGATTTTCAGACTTCAAACAAAAATATGTTCTTTCCTGTTTGTGGGCGTGATAGTGGGCGGTTCCTACCCCACCCATGTTAAAGGGAGTTTCCCATACTATACAACGGACAAAGTTTCATACAAAAACATGCAATGGTTCCGAAGTTATAATAGAAAAACTAAAATTAATAACAGAAATCCACTTTCTGGAATATTATGTTCTCCTATTACTTGATAAAAAAATGTGCATCTTTATTTTGTCGCTTTTTCGTATCACGTAATACGGTTTCTCAACTAATTTCATTATAACTCTCGGACCCTACATCCGATTAAAATAAGATTTGGCACTTAGATAGAACTGAAGCTTGGCTTTAACAGGATGGTAAGACTTAAATCTTCCCTGTTTTCTTAATGAGATTTTCAGGCTTAAAACTAAGATATGTTCTTTCCTGTTTGTGGGCGTGGTAGTGGGCGGTTCCTACCCCACCCATGTTAAAGGGAGTTTCCCATACTATACAACGGACAAAGTTTCATACAAAAACATGCAATGGTTCCGAAGTTATAATAGAAAAACTAAAATTAATAACAGAAATCCACTTTCTGGAATATTATGTTCTCCTATTACTTGATAAAAAAATGTGCATCTTTATTTTGTCGCTTTTTCGTATCACGTAATACGGTTTCTCAACTAATTTCATTATAACTCTCGGACCCTACATCCGATTAAAATAAGATTTGGCACTTAGATAGAACTGAAGCTTGGCTTTAACAGGATGGTAAGACTTAAATCTTCCCTGTTTTCTTAATGAGATTTTCAGGCTTAAAACTAAGATATGTTCTTTCCTGTTTGTGGGCGTGGTAGTGGGCGGTTCCTACCCCACCCATGTTAAAGGGAGTTTCCCATACTATACAACGGACAAAGTTTCATACAAAAACATGCAATGGTTCCGAAGTTATAATAGAAAAACTAAAATTAATAACAGAAATCCACTTTCTGGAATATTATGTTCTCCTATTACTTGATAAAAAAATGTGCATCTTTATTTTGTCGCTTTTTCCTATCACGTAATACGGTTTTTCAACTAATTTCACTATAACTCCCGGACCCTACATCCGATTAAAATAAGATTTGGCACTTAGATAGAACTGAAGCTTGGCTTTAACAGGATGGTAAGACTTAAATCTTCCCTGTTTTCTTAATGAGATTTTCAGGCTTAAAACTAAGATATGTTCTTTCCTGTTTGTGGGCGTGGTAGTCGGCGGTTCCTACCCCACCCATGTTAAAGGGAGTTTCCCATACTATACAACGGACAAAGTTTCATACAAAAACATGCAATGGTTCCGAAGTTATAATAGAAAAACTAAAATTAATAACAGAAATCCACTTTCTGGAATATTATGTTCTCCTATTACTTGATAAAAAAATGTGCATCTTTATTTTGTCGCTTTTTCCTATCACGTAATACGGTTTTTCAACTAATTTCACTATAACTCCCGGACCCTACATCCGATTAAAATAAGATTTGGCACTTAGATAGAACTGAAGCTTGGCTTTAACAGGATGGTAAAACTCAAATCTTCCCTGTTTTCTTAATGAGATTTTCAGGCTTAAAACTAAGATATGTTCTTTCCTGTTGGTGGGCGTGATAGTGGGCGGTTCCTACCCCACCCATGTTAAAGGGAGTTTCCCATACTATACAACGGACAAAGTTTCATACAAAAACATGCAATGGTTCCGAAGCTATAATAGAAAAACTAAAATTAATAACAGAAATCCACTTTCTGGAATATTATGTTCTCCTATTACTTGCTAAAAAAATGTTCATCTTTATTTTGTCGCTTTTTCGTATCACGTAATACGGTTTCTCAACTAATTTCATTATAACTCTCGGACCCTACATCCGATTAAAATAAGATTTGGCACTTAGATAGAACTGAAGCTTGGCTTTAACAGGATGGTAAGACTTAAATCTTCCCTGTTTTCTTAATGAGATTTTCAGGCTTAAAACTAAGATATGTTCTTTCCTGTTTGTGGACGTGGTAGTGGGCGGTTCCTACCCCACCCATGTTAAAGGGAGTTTCCCATACTATACAACGGACAAAGTTTCATACAAAAACATGCAATGGTTCCGAAGTTATAATAGAAAAACTAAAATTAATAACAGAAATCCACTTTCTGGAATATTATGTTCTCCTATTACTTGATAAAAAAAATGTGCATCTTTATTTTGTCGCGTAATACGGTTTTTCAACTAATTTCACTATAACTCCCGGACCCTACATCCGATTAAAATAAGATTTGGCACTTAGATAGAACTGAAGCTTGGCTTTAACAGGATGGTAAAACTTAAATCTTCCCTGTTTTCTTAATGAGATTTTCAGGCTTAAAACTAAGATATGTTCTTTCCTGTTTGTGGGCGTGATAGTGGGCGGTTCCTACCCCACCCATGTTAAAGGGAGTTTCCCATACTATACAACGGACAAAGTTTCATACAAAAACATGCAATGGTTCCGAAGCTATAATAGAAAAACTAAAATTAATAACAGAAATCCACTTTCTGGAATATTATGTTCTCCTATTACTTGATAAAAAAATGTTCATCTTTATTTTGTCGCTTTTTCCTATCACGTAATACGGTTTCTCAACTAATTTCACTATAACTCCCGGACCCTACATCCGATTAAAATAAGATTTGGCACTTAGACAGAACTGAAGCTTGGCTTTAACAGGATGTTAAAACTTAAATCTTTCCTGTTTTCTTAATGAGATTTTCAGACTTCAAACAAAGATATGTTCTTTCCTGTTTGTGGGCGTGATAGTGGGCGGTTCCTACCCCACCCATGTTAAAGGGAGTTTCCCATACTATACAACGGACAAAGTTTCATACAAAAACATGCAATGGTTCCGAAGTTATAATAGAAAAACTAAAATTAATAACAGAAATCCACTTTCTGGAATATTATGTTCTCCTATTACTTGATAAAAAAAATGTGCATCTTTATTTTGTCGCTTTTTCCTATCACGTAATACGGTTTCTCAACAAATTTCACTATAACTCCCGGACCCTACATCCGATTAAAATAAGATTTGGCACTTAGATAGAACTGAAGCTTGGCTTTAACAGGATGGTAAAACTTAAATCTTCCCTGTTTTCTTAATGAGATTTTCAGGCTTAAAACTAAGATATGTTCTTTCCTGTCTGTGGGCGTGGTAGTGGACGGTTCCTACCCCACCCATGTTAAAGGGAGTTTCCCATACTATACAACGGACAAAGTTTCATACAAAAACATGCAATGGTTCCGAAGTTATAATAGAAAAACTAAAATTAATAACAGAAATCCACTTTCTGGAATATTATGTTCTCTTATTACTTGATAAAAACATGTGCATCTTTATTTTGTCGCTTTTTCCTATCACGTAATACGGTTTCTCAACTAATTTCATTATAACTCCCGGACCCTACATCCGATTAAAATAAGATTTGGCACTTAGATAGAACTGAAGCTTGGCTTTAACAGGATGGTAAAACTTAAATCTTCCCTGTTTTCTTAATGAGATTTTCAGGCTTAAAACTAAGATATGTTCTTTTCTGTTTGTGGGCGGTTCCTACCCCACCCATGTTAAAGGGAGTTTCCCATACTATACAACGGACAAAGTTTCATACAAAAACATGCAATGGTTCCGAAGTTATAATAGAAAAACTAAAATTAATAACAGAAATCCACTTTCTGGAATATTATGTTCTCCTATTACTTGATAAAAACATGTGCATCTTTATTTTGTCGCTTTTTCCTATCACGTAATACGGTTTCTCAACTAATTTCATTATAACTCCCGGACCCTACATCCGATTAAAATAAGATTTGGCACTTAGATAGAACTGAAGCTTGGCTTTAACAGGATGGTAAAACTTAAATCTTCCCTGTTTTCTTAATGAGATTTTCAGGCTTAAAACTAAGATATGTTCTTTCCTGTTTGTGGGCGTGATAGTGGGCGGTTCCTACCCCACCCATGTTAAAGGGAGTTTCCCATACTATACAACGGACAAAGTTTCATACAAAAACATGCAATGGTTCCGAAGTTATAATAGAAAAACTAAAATTAATAACAGAAATCCACTTTCTGGAATATTATGTTCTCCTATTACTTGATAAAAACATGTGCATCTTTATTTTGTCGCTATTTCCTATCACGTAATACGGTTTCTCAACTAATTTCATTATAACTCCTGGACCCTACATCCGATTAAAATAAGATTTGGCACTTAGATAGAACTGAAGCTTGGCTTTAACAGGATGGTAAAACTTAAATCTTCCCTGTTTTCTTAATGAGATTTTCAGGCTTAAAACTAAGATATGTTCTTTCCTGTTTGTGGGCGTGATAGTGGGCGGTTCCTACCCCACCCATGTTAAAGGGAGTTTCCCATACTATACAACGGACAAAGTTTCATACAAAAACATGCAATGGTTCTGAAGTAATAATAGAAAAACTAAAATTAATAACAGAAATCCACTTTCTGGAATATTATGTTCTCCTATTACTTGATAAAAAAATGTGCATCTTTATTTTGTCGCTTTTTCGAATCACGTAATACGATTTCTCAACTAATTTCATTATAACTCTCGAACCCTACATCCGATTAAAATAAGATTTGGCACTTAGATAGAACTGAAGCTTGGCTTTAATAGGATGGTAAGACTTAAATCTTCCCTGTTTTCTTAATGAGATTTTCAGACTTCAAACTAAGATATGTTCTTTCCTGTTTGTGGGCGTGATAGTGGGCGGTTCCTACCCCACCCATGTTAAAGGGAGTTTCCCATACTATACAACGGACAAAGTTTCATACAAAAACATGCAATGGTTCCGAAGTTATAATAGAAAAACTAAAATTAATAACAGAAATCCACTTTCTGGAATATTATGTTCTCCTATTACTTGATAAAAAAATGTGCATCTAATTTCATTATAACTCTCGGACCCTACATCCGATTAAAATAAGATTTGGCACTTAGATAGAACTGAAGCTTGGCTTTAACAGGATGGTAAAACTTAAATCTTCCCTGTTTTCTTAATGAGATTTTCAGACTTTAAACAAAGATACGTTCTTTCCTGTTTGTGGGCGTGACAGTGGGCGGTTCCTACCCCACCAATGTTAAATGGAGTTTCCCATACTATACAACGGACAAAGTTTCATACAAAAACATGCAATGGTTCCGAAGTTATAATAGAAAAACTAAAATTAATAACAGAAATCCACTTCCTGGAATATTATGTTCTCCTATTACTTGATAAAAAAATGTGCATCTTTATTTTGTCGCTTTTTCGAATCACGTAATACGGTTTCTCAACTAATTTCATTATAACTCTCGAACCCTACATCCGATTAAAATAAGATTTGGCACTTAGATAGAACTGAAGCTTGGCTTTAATAGGATGGTAAGACTTAAATCTTCCCTGTTTTCTTAATGAGATTTTCAGACTTCAAACTAAGATATGTTCTTTCCTGTTTGTGGGCGTGATAGTGGGCGGTTCCTACCCCACCCATGTTAAAGGGAGTTTCCCATACTATACAACGGACAAAGTTTCATACAAAAACATGCAATGGTTCCGAAGTTATAATAGAAAAACTAAAATTAATAACAAAAATCCACTTTCTGGAATATTATGTTCTCCTATTACTTGATAAAAAAATGTGCATCTAATTTCATTATAACTCTCGGACCCTACATCCGATTAAAATAAGATTTGGCACTTAGATAGAACTGAAGCTTGGCTTTAACAGGATGGTAAAACTTAAATCTTCCCTGTTTTCTTAATGAGATTTTCAGACTTTAAACAAAGATACGTTCTTTCCTGTTTGTGGGCGTGACAGTGGGCGGTTCCTACCCCACCCATGTTAAATGGAGTTTCCCATACTATACAACGGACAAAGTTTCATACAAAAACATGCAATGGTTCCGAAGTTATAATAGAAAAACTAAAATTAATAACAGAAATCCACTTCCTGGAATATTATGTTCTCCTATTACTTGATAAAAAAATGTGCATCTTTATTTTGTCGCTTTTTCATATCACGTAATACGGTTTCTCAACTAATTTCATTATAACTCTCGGACCCTACATCCGATTAAAATAAGATTTGGCACTTAGATAGAACTGAAGCTTGGCTTTAACAGGATGGTAAGACTTAAATCTTCCCTGTTTTCTTAATGAAATTTTCAGGCTTAAAACTAAGATATGTTCTTTCCTGTTTGTGGGCGGTTCCTACCCCACCCATGTTAAAGGGAGTTTCCCATACTATACAACGGACAAAGTTTCATACAAAAACATGCAATGGTTCCGAAGTTATAATAGAAAAACTAAAATTAATAACAGAAATTCACTTTCTGGAATATTATGTTCTCCTATTACTTGATAAAAAAATGTGCATCTTTATTTTGTCGCTTTTTCGTATCACGTAATACGGTTTCTCAACTAATTTCATTATAACTCTCGGACCCAACATCCGATTAAAATAAGATTTGGCACTTAGATAGAACTGAAGCTTGGCTTTAACAGGATGGTAAAACTTAAATCTTCCCTGTTTTCTTAATGAGATTTTCAGACTTCAAACAAAAATATGTTCTTTCCTGTTTGTGGGCGTGATAGTGGGCGGTTCCTACCCCACCCATGTTAAAGGGAGTTTCCCATACTATACAACGGACAAAGTTTCATACAAAAACATGCAATGGTTCCGAAGTTATAATAGAAAAACTAAAATTAATAACAGAAATCCACTTTCTGGAATATTATGTTCTCCTATTACTTGATAAAAAAATGTGCATCTTTATTTTGTCGCTTTTTCCTATCACGTAATACGGTTTCTCAACAAATTTCACTATAAGTCACGGACCCTACATCCGATTAAAATAAGATTTGGCACTTAGATAGAACTGAAGCTTGGCTTTAACAGGATGGTAAAACTTAAATCTTCCCTGTTTTCTTAATGAGATTTTCAGACTTCAAACAAAGATATGTTCTTTCCTGTTTGTGGGCGTGATAGTGGGCGGTTCCTACCCCTCCCATGTTAAAGGGAGTTTCCCATACTATACAACGGACAAAGTTTCATACAAAAACATGCAATGGTTCCGAAGTTATAATAGAAAAACTAAAATTAATAACAGAAATCCACTTTCTGGAATATTATGTTCTCCTATTACTTGATAAAAAAATGTGCATCTTTATTTTGTCGCTTTTTCCTATCACGTAATACGGTTTCTCAACAAATTTCACTATAAGTCACGGACCCTACATCCGATTAAAATAAGATTTGGCACTTAGATAGAACTGAAGCTTGGCTTTAACAGGATGGTAAAACTTAAATCTTCCCTGTTTTCTTAATGAGATTTTCAGACTTCAAACAAAGATATGTTCTTTCCTGTTTGTGGGCGTGATAGTGGGCGGTTCCTACCCCTCCCATGTTAAAGGGAGTTTCCCATACTATACAACGGACAAAGTTTCATACAAAAACATGCAATGGTTCCGAAGTTATAATAGAAAAACTAAAATTAATAACAGAAATCCACTTTCTGGAATATTATGTTCTCCTATTACTTGATAAAAAAATGTGCATCTTTATTTTGTCGCTTTTTCCTATCACGTAATACGGTTTCTCAACAAATTTCACTATAAGTCACGGACCCTACATCCGATTAAAATAAGATTTGGCACTTAGATAGAACTGAAGCTTGGCTTTAACAGGATGGTAAAACTTAAATCTTCCCTGTTTTCTTAATGAGATTTTCAGACTTCAAACAAAGATATGTTCTTTCCTGTTTGTGGGCGTGATAGTGTGCGGTTCCTACCCCACCCATGTTAAAGGGAGTTTCCCATACTATACAACAGACAAAGTTTCATACAAAAACATGCAATGGTTCCGAAGTTATAATAGAAAAACTAAAATTAATAACAGAAATCCACTTTCTGGAATATTATGTTCTCCTATTACTTGATAAAAAAATGTGCATCTTTATTTTGTCGCTTTTTCGTATCACGTAATACGGTTTCTCAACTAATTTCATTATAAGTCACGGACCCTACATCCGATTAAAATAAGATTTGGCACTTAGATAGAACTGAAGCTTGGCTTTAACAGGATGGTAAAACTTAAATCTTCCCTGTTTTCTTAATGAGATTTTCAGACTTCAAACAAAGATATGTTCTGTCCTGTTTGTGGGCGTGATAGTTGGCTGTTCCTACCCCACCCATGTTAAAGGGAGTTTCCCATACTATACAACGGACAAAGTTTCATACAAAAACATGCAATGGTTCCGAAGTTATAATAGAAAAACTAAAATTAATAACAGAAATCCACTTTCTGGAATATTATGTTCTCCTATTACTTGATAAAAAAAATGTGCATCTTTATTTTGTCGCTTTTTCGTATCACGTAATACGGTTTCTCAACTAATTTCATTATAAGTCACGGACCCTACATCCGATTAAAATAAGATTTGGCACTTAGATAGAACTGAAGCTTGGCTTTAACAGGATGGTAAAACTTAAATCTTCCCTGTTTTCTTAATGAGATTTTCAGACTTCAAACAAAGATATGTTCTTTCCTGTTTGTGGGCGTGATAGTGGGCGGTTCCTACCCCACCCATGTTAAAGGGAGTTTCCCATACTATACAACGGACAAAGTTTCATACAAAAACAGGCAATGGTTCCGAAGTTATAATAGAAAAACTAAAATTAATAACAGAAATCCACTTTCTGGAATATTATGTTCTCCTATTACTTGATAAAAAAAATGTGCATCTTTATTTTGTCGCTTTTTCGTATCACGTAATACGGTTTCTCAACTAATTTCATTATAACTCTCGGACCCAACATCCGATTAAAATAAGATTTGGCACTTAGATAGAACTGAAGCTTGGCTTTAACAGGATGGTAAAACTTAAATCTTCCCTGTTTTCTTAATGAGATTTTCAGACTTCAAACAAAGATATGTTCTTTCCTGTTTGTGGGCGTGATAGTGGGCGGTTCCTACCCCACCCATGTTAAAGGGAGTTTCCCATACTATACAACAGACAAAGTTTCATACAAAAACATGCAATGGTTCCGAAGTTATAATAGAAAAACTAAAATTAATAACAGAAATCCACTTTCTGGAATATTATGTTCTCCTATTACTTGATAAAAAAATGTGCATCTTTATTTTGTCGCTTTTTCCTATCACGTAATACGGTTTCTCAACAAATTTCACTATAAGTCACGGACCCTACATCCGATTAAAATAAGATTTGGCACTTAGATAGAACTGAAGCTTGGCTTTAACAGGATGGTAAAACTTAAATCTTCCCTGTTTTCTTAATGAGATTTTCAGACTTCAAACAAAGATATGTTCTTTCCTGTTTGTGGGCGTGATAGTGGGCGGTTCCTACCCCTCCCATGTTAAAGGGAGTTTCCCATACTATACAACGGACAAAGTTTCATACAAAAACATGCAATGGTTCCGAAGTTATAATAGAAAAACTAAAATTAATAACAGAAATCCACTTTCTGGAATATTATGTTCTCCTATTACTTGATAAAAAAATGTGCATCTTTATTTTGTCGCTTTTTCCTATCACGTAATACGGTTTCTCAACAAATTTCACTATAAGTCACGGACCCTACATCCGATTAAAATAAGATTTGGCACTTAGATTGAACTGAAGCTTGGCTTTAACAGGATGGTAAAACTTAAATCTTCCCTGTTTTCTTAATGAGATTTTCAGACTTCAAACAAAGATATGTTCTTTCCTGTTTGTGGGCGTGATAGTGGGCGGTTCCTACCCCACCCATGTTAAAGGGAGTTTCCCATACTATACAACGGACAAAGTTTCATACAAAAACATGCAATGGTTCCGAAGTTATAATAGAAAAACTAAAATTAATAACAGAAATCCACTTTCTGGAATATTATGTTCTCCTATTACTTGATAAAAAAATGTGCATCTTTATTTTGTCGCTTTTTCGTATCACGTAATACGGTTTCTCAACTAATTTCATTATAACTCTCGGACCCTACATCCGATTAAAATAAGATTTGGCACTAAGATAGAACTAAAGCTTGGCTTTAACAGGATGGTAAGACTTAAATCTTCCATGTTTTCTTAATGGGATTTCCAGACTTCAAACTAAGATATGTTCTTTCCTGTTTGTGGGCGTGATGGTGGGCGGTTCCTACCCCACCCATGTTAAAGGGAGTTTCCCATACTATACAACGGACAAAGTTTCATACAAAAACATGCAATGGTTCCGAAGTTATAATAGAAAAACTAAAATTAATAACAGAAATCCACTTTCTGGAATATTATGTTCTCCTATTACTTGATAAAAAAATGTGCATCTTTATTTTGTCGCTTTTTCGTATCACGTAATATGGTTTCTCAACTAATTTCATTATAAGTCTCGGACCCTACATCCGATTAAAATACGATTTGGCACTTAGATAGAACTGAAGCTTGGCTTTAACAGGATGGTAAAACTTAAATCTTCCCTGTTTTCTTAATGAGATTTTCAGACTTTAAACAAAGATATGTTCTTTCCAGTTTGTGGGCGTGATGGTGGGCGGTTCCTACCCCACCCATGTTAAAGGGAGTTTCCCATACTATACAACGGACAAAGTTTCATACAAAAACATGCAATGGTTCCGAAGTTATAATAGAAAAACTAAAATTAATAACAGAATTCCACTTTCTGGAATATTATGTTCTCCTATTACTTGATAAAAAAAATGTGCATCTTTATTTTGTCGCTTTTTCGTATCACGTAATACGGTTTCTCAACTAATTTCATTATAACTCTCGGACCCTACATCCGATTAAAATAAGATTTGTCACTTAGATAGAACTGAAGCTTGGCTTTAACAGGATGGTAAAACTTAAATCTTCCCTGTTTTCTTAATGAGATTTTCAGACTTCAAACAAAGATATGTTCTTTCCTGTTTGTGGGCGTGATAGTGTGCGGTTCCTACCCCACCCATGTTTAAGGGAGTTTCCCATACTATACAACAGACAAAGTTTCATACAAAAACATGCAATGGTTCCGAAGTTATAATAGAAAAACTAAAATTAATAACAGAAATCCACTTTCTGGAATATTATGTTCTCCTATTACTTGATAAAAAAATGTGCATCTTTATTTTGTCGCTTTTTCCTATCACGTAATACGGTTTCTCAACAAATTTCACTATAAGTCACGGACCCTACATCCGATTAAAATAAGATTTGGCACTTAGATAGAACTGAAGCTTGGCTTTAACAGGATGGTAAAACTTAAATCTTCCCTGTTTTCTTAATGAGATTTTCAGACTTCAAACAAAGATATGTTCTTTCCTGTTTGTGGGCGTGATAGTGGGCGGTTCCTACCCCTCCCATGTTAAAGGGAGTTTCCCATACTATACAACGGACAAAGTTTCATACAAAAACATGCAATGGTTCCGAAGTTATAATAGAAAAACTAAAATTAATAACAGAAATCCACTTTCTGGAATATTATGTTCTCCTATTACTTGATAAAAAAATGTGCATCTTTATTTTGTCGCTTTTTCCTATCACGTAATACGGTTTCTCAACAAATTTCACTATAAGTCACGGACCCTACATCCGATTAAAATAAGATTTGGCACTTAGATAGAACTGAAGCTTGGCTTTAACAGGATGGTAAAACTTAAATCTTCCCTGTTTTCTTAATGAGATTTTCAGACTTCAAACAAAGATATGTTCTTTCCTGTTTGTGGGCGTGATAGTGGGCGGTTCCTACCCCTCCCATGTTAAAGGGAGTTTCCCATACTATACAACGGACAAAGTTTCATACAAAAACATGCAATGGTTCCGAAGTTATAATAGAAAAACTAAAATTAATAACAGAAATCCACTTTCTGGAATATTATGTTCTCCTATTACTTGATAAAAAAATGTGCATCTTTATTTTGTCGCTTTTTCCTATCACGTAATACGGTTTCTCAACAAATTTCACTATAAGTCACGGACCCTACATCCGATTAAAATAAGATTTGGCACTTAGATAGAACTGAAGCTTGGCTTTAACAGGATGGTAAAACTTAAATCTTCCCTGTTTTCTTAATGAGATTTTCAGACTTCAAACAAAGATATGTTCTTTCCTGTTTGTGGGCGTGATAGTGTGCGGTTCCTACCCCACCCATGTTAAAGGGAGTTTCCCATACTATACAACAGACAAAGTTTCATACAAAAACATGCAATGGTTCCGAAGTTATAATAGAAAAACTAAAATTAATAACAGAAATCCACTTTCTGGAATATTATGTTCTCCTATTACTTGATAAAAAAATGTGCATCTTTATTTTGTCGCTTTTTCGTATCACGTAATACGGTTTCTCAACTAATTTCATTATAAGTCACGGACCCTACATCCGATTAAAATAAGATTTGGCACTTAGATAGAACTGAAGCTTGGCTTTAACAGGATGGTAAAACTTAAATCTTCCCTGTTTTCTTAATGAGATTTTCAGACTTCAAACAAAGATATGTTCTGTCCTGTTTGTGGGCGTGATAGTTGGCTGTTCCTACCCCACCCATGTTAAAGGGAGTTTCCCATACTATACAACGGACAAAGTTTCATACAAAAACATGCAATGGTTCCGAAGTTATAATAGAAAAACTAAAATTAATAACAGAAATCCACTTTCTGGAATATTATGTTCTCCTATTACTTGATAAAAAAAATGTGCATCTTTATTTTGTCGCTTTTTCGTATCACGTAATACGGTTTCTCAACTAATTTCATTATAAGTCACGGACCCTACATCCGATTAAAATAAGATTTGGCACTTAGATAGAACTGAAGCTTGGCTTTAACAGGATGGTAAAACTTAAATCTTCCCTGTTTTCTTAATGAGATTTTCAGACTTCAAACAAAGATATGTTCTTTCCTGTTTGTGGGCGTGATAGTGGGCGGTTCCTACCCCACCCATGTTAAAGGGAGTTTCCCATACTATACAACGGACAAAGTTTCATACAAAAACAGGCAATGGTTCCGAAGTTATAATAGAAAAACTAAAATTAATAACAGAAATCCACTTTCTGGAATATTATGTTCTCCTATTACTTGATAAAAAAAATGTGCATCTTTATTTTGTCGCTTTTTCGTATCACGTAATACGGTTTCTCAACTAATTTCATTATAACTCTCGGACCCAACATCCGATTAAAATAAGATTTGGCACTTAGATAGAACTGAAGCTTGGCTTTAACAGGATGGTAAAACTTAAATCTTCCCTGTTTTCTTAATGAGATTTTCAGACTTCAAACAAAGATATGTTCTTTCCTGTTTGTGGGCGTGATAGTGGGCGGTTCCTACCCCACCCATGTTAAAGGGAGTTTCCCATACTATACAACGGACAAAGTTTCATACAAAAACATGCAATGGTTCCGAAGTTATAATAGAAAAACTAAAATTAATAACAGATATCCACTTTCTGGAATATTATGTTCTCCTATTACTTGATAAAAAAAATGTGCATCTTTATTTTGTCGCTTTGTCGTATCACGTAATACGGTTTCTCAACTAATTTCATTATAACTCTCGGACCCTACATCCGATTAAAATAAGATTTGGCACTTAGATAGAACTGAAGCTTGGCTTTAACAGGATGGTAAAACTTAAATCTTCCCTGTTTTCTTAATGAGATTTTCAGGCTTAAAACTAAGATATGTTCTTTCCTGTTTGTGGGCGTGATAGTGGGCGGTTCCTACCCCACCCATGTTAAAGGGAGTTTCCCATACTATACAACGGACAAAGTTTCATACAAAAACAGGCAATGGTTCCGAAGTTATAATAGAAAAACTAAAATTAATAACAGAAATCCACTTTCTGGAATATTATGTTCTCCTATTACTTGATAAAAAAAAATGTGCATCTTTATTTTGTCGCTTTTTCGTATCACGTAATACGGTTTCTCAACTAATTTCATTATAACTCTCGGACCCAACATCCGATTAAAATAAGATTTGGCACTTAGATAGAACTGAAGCTTGGCTTTAACAGGATGGTAAAACTTAAATCTTCCCTGTTTTCTTAATGAGATTTTCAGACTTCAAACAAAGATATGTTCTTTCCTGTTTGTGGGCGTGATAGTGGGCGGTTCCTACCCCACCCATGTTAAAGGGAGTTTCCCATACTATACAACGGACAAAGTTTCATACAAAAACATGCAATGGTTCCGAAGTTATAATAGAAAAACTAAAATTAATAACAGAAATCCACTTTCTGGAATATTATGTTCTCCTATTACTTGATAAAAAAAATGTGCATCTTTATTTTGTCGCTTTTTCGTATCACGTAATACGGTTTCTCAACTAATTTCATTATAAGTCACGGACCCTACATCCGATTAAAATAAGATTTGGCACTTAGATAGAACTGAAGCTTGGCTTTAACAGGATGGTAAAACTTAAATCTTCCCTGTTTTCTTAATGAGATTTTCAGACTTCAAACAAAGATATGTTCTTTCCTGTTTGTGGGCGTGATAGTGGGCGGTTCCTACCCCACCCATGTTAAAGGGAGTTTCCCATACTATACAACGGACAAAGTTTCATACAAAAACAGGCAATGGTTCCGAAGTTATAATAGAAAAACTAAAATTAATAACAGAAATCCACTTTCTGGAATATTATGTTCTCCTATTACTTGATAAAAAAAAATGTGCATCTTTATTTTGTCGCTTTTTCGTATCACGTAATACGGTTTCTCAACTAATTTCATTATTACTCTCGGACCCAACTTCCGATTAAAATAAGATTTGGCACTTAGATAGAACTGAAGCTTGGCTTTAACAGGATGGTAAAACTTAAATCTTCCCTGTTTTCTTAATGAGATTTTCAGACTTCAAACAAAGATATGTTCTTTCCTGTTTGTGGGCGTGATAGTGGGCGGTTCCTACCCCACCCATGTTAAAGGGAGTTTCCCATACTATACAACGGACAAAGTTTCATACAAAAACATGCAATGGTTCCGAAGTTATAATAGAAAAACTAAAATTAATAACAGAAATCCACTTTCTGGAATATTATGTTCTCCTATTACTTGCTAAAAAAAATGTGCATCTTTATTTTGTCGCTTTTTCGTATCACGTAATACGGTTTCTCAACTAATTTCATTATAAGTCACGGACCCAACATCCGATTAAAATAAGATTTGGCACTTAGATAGAACTGAAGCTTGGCTTTAACAGGATGGTAAAACTTAAATCTTCCCTGTTTTCTTAATGAGATTTTCAGACTTCAAACAAAGATATGTTCTTTCCTGTTTGTGGGCGTGATAGTGGGCGGTTCCTACCCCACCCATGTTAAAGGGAGTTTCCCATACTATACAACGGACAAAGTTTCATACAAAAACAGGCAATGGTTCCGAAGTTATAATAGAAAAACTAAAATTAATAACAGAAATCCACTTTCTGGAATATTATGTTCTCCTATTACTTGATAAAAAAAAATGTGCATCTTTATTTTGTCGCTTTTTCGTATCACGTAATACGGTTTCTCAACTAATTTCATTATAACTCTCGGACCCAACTTCCGATTAAAATAAGATTTGGCACTTAGATAGAACTGAAGCTTGGCTTTAACAGGATGGTAAAACTTAAATCTTCCCTGTTTTCTTAATGAGATTTTCAGACTTCAAACAATGATATGTTCTTTCCTGTTTGTGGGCGTGATAGTGGGCGGTTCCTACCCCACCCATGTTAAAGGGAGTTTCCCATACTATACAACGGACAAAGTTTCATACAAAAACATGCAATGGTTCCGAAGTTATAATAGAAAAACTAAAATTAATAACAGAAATCCACTTTCTGGAATATTATGTTCTCCTATTACTTGATAAAAAAAATGTGCATCTTTATTTTGTCGCTTTTTCGTATCACGTAATACGGTTTCTCAACTAATTTCATTATAAGTCACGGACCCTACATCCGATTAAAATAAGATTTGGCACTTAGATAGAACTGAAGCTTGGCTTTAACAGGATGGTAAAACTTAAATCTTCCCTGTTTTCTTAATGAGATTTTCAGACTTCAAACAAAGATATGTTCTTTCCTGTTTGTGGGCGTGATAGTGGGCGGTTCCTACCCCACCCATGTTAAAGGGAGTTTCCCATACTATACAACGGACAAAGTTTCATACAAAAACAGGCAATGGTTCCGAAGTTATAATAGAAAAACTAAAATTAATAACAGAAATCCACTTTCTGGAATATTATGTTCTCCTATTACTTGATAAAAAAAAATGTGCATCTTTATTTTGTCGCTTTTTCGTATCACGTAATACGGTTTCTCAACTAATTTCATTATAACTCTCGGACCCAACTTCCGATTAAAATAAGATTTGGCACTTAGATAGAACTGAAGCTTGGCTTTAACAGGATGGTAAAACTTAAATCTTCCCTGTTTTCTTAATGAGATTTTCAGACTTCAAACAAAGATATGTTCTTTCCTGTTTGTGGGCGTGATAGTGGGCGGTTCCTACCCCACCCATGTTAAAGGGAGTTTCCCATACTATACAACGGACAAAGTTTCATACAAAAACATGCAATGGTTCCGAAGTTATAATAGAAAAACTAAAATTAATAACAGAAATCCACTTTCTGGAATATTATGTTCTCCTATTACTTGATAAAAAAAATGTGCATCTTTATTTTGTCGCTTTTTCGTATCACGTAATACGGTTTCTCAACTAATTTCATTATAACTCTCGGACCCTACATCCGATTAAAATAAGATTTGGCACTTAGATAGAACTGAAGCTTGGCTTTAACAGGATGGTAAAACTTAAATCTTCCCTGTTTTCTTAATGAGATTTTCAGGCTTAAAACTAAGATATGTTCTTTCCTGTTTGTGGGCGTGATAGTGGGCGGTTCCTACCCCACCCATGTTAAAGGGAGTTTCCCATACTATACAACGGACAAAGTTTCATACAAAAACAGGCAATGGTTCCGAAGTTATAATAGAAAAACTAAAATTAATAACAGAAATCCACTTTCTGGAATATAATGTTCTCCTATTACTTGATAAAAAAAAATGTGCATCTTTATTTTGTCGCTTTTTCGTATCACGTAATACGGTTTCTCAACTAATTTCATTATAACTCTCGGACCCAACATCCGATTAAAATAAGATTTGGCACTTAGATAGAACTGAAGCTTGGCTTTAACAGGATGGTAAAACTTAAATCTTCCCTGTTTTCTTAATGAGATTTTCAGACTTCAAACAAAGATATGTTCTTTCCTGTTTGTGGACGTGATAGTGGGCGGTTCCTACCCCACCCATGTTAAAGGGAGTTTCCCATACTATACAACGGACAAAGTTTCATACAAAAACATGCAATGGTTCCGAAGTTATAATAGAAAAACTAAAATTAATAACAGAAATCCACTTTCTGGAATATTATGTTCTCCTATTACTTGATAAAAAAAATGTGCATCTTTATTTTGTCGCTTTTTCGTATCACGTAATACGGTTTCTCAACTAATTTCATTATAAGTCTCGGACCCTACATCCGATTAAAATAAGATTTGGCACTTAGATAGAACTGAAGCTTGGCTTTAACAGGATGGTAAAACTTAAATCTTCCCTGTTTTCTTAATGAGATTTTCAGGCTTAAAACTAAGATATGTTCTTTCCTGTTTGTGGGCGTGATAGTGGGCGGTTCCTACCCCACCCATGTTAAAGGGAGTTTCCCATACTATACAACGGACAAAGTTTCATACAAAAACATGCAATGGTTCCGAAGTTATAATAGAAAAACTAAAATTAATAACAGAAATCCACTTTCTGGAATATTATGTTCTCCTATTACTTGATAAAAAAAATGTGCATCTTTATTTTGTCGCTTTTTCGTATCACGTAATACGGTTTCTCAACTAATTTCATTATAAGTCTCGGACCCTACATCCGATTAAAATAAGATTTGGCACTTAGATAGAACTGAAGCTTGGCTTTAACAGGATGGTAAAACTTAAATCTTCCCTGTTTTCTTAATGAGATTTTCAGGCTTAAAACTAAGATATGTTCTTTCCTGTTTGTGGGCGTGATAGTGGGCGGTTCCTACCCCACCCATGTTAAAGGGAGTTTCCCATACTATACAACGGACAAAGTTTCATACAAAAACAGGCAATGGTTCCGAAGTTATAATAGAAAAACTAAAATTAATAACAGAAATCCACTTTCTGGAATATTATGTTCTCCTATTACTTGATAAAAAAAAATGTGCATCTTTATTTTGTCGCTTTTTCGTATCACGTAATACGGTTTCTCAACTAATTTCATTATAACTCTCGGACCCAACATCCGATTAAAATAAGATTTGGCACTTAGATAGAACTGAAGCTTGGCTTTAACAGGATGGTAAAACTTAAATCTTCCCTGTTTTCTTAATGAGATTTTCAGACTTCAAACAAAGATATGTTCTTTCCTGTTTGTGGGCGTGATAGTGGGCGGTTCCTACCCCACCCATGTTAAAGGGAGTTTCCCATACTATACAACGGACAAAGTTTCATACAAAAACATGCAATGGTTCCGAAGTTATAATAGAAAAACTAAAATTAATAACAGAAATCCACTTTCTGGAATATTATGTTCTCCTATTACTTGATAAAAAAAATGTGCATCTTTATTTTGTCGCTTTTTCGTATCACGTAATACGGTTTCTCAACTAATTTCATTATAACTCTCGGACCCTACATCCGATTAAAATAAGATTTGGCACTTAGATAGAACTGAAGCTTGGCTTTAACAGGATGGTAAAACTTAAATCTTCCCTGTTTTCTTAATGAGATTTTCAGGCTTAAAACTAAGATATGTTCTTTCCTGTTTGTGGGCGTGATAGTGGGCGGTTCCTACCCCACCCATGTTAAAGGGAGTTTCCCATACTATACAACGGACAAAGTTTCATACAAAAACATGCAATGGTTCCGAAGTTATAATAGAAAAACTAAAATTAATAACAGAAATCCACTTTCTGGAATATTATGTTCTCCTATTACTTGATAAAAAAAATGTGCATCTTTATTTAGTAGCTTTTTCCTATCACGTAATACGGTTTCTCAACTAATTTCACTATAACTCCCGGACCCTACATCCGATTAAAATAAGATTTGGCACTTAGATAGAACTGAAGCTTGGCTTCAACAGGATGGTAAAACTTAAATCTTCCCTGTTTTCTTAATGAGATTTTCAGACTTCAAACAAAGATATGTTCTTTCCTGTTTGTGGGCGTGATAGTGGGCGGTTCCTACCCCACCCATGTTAAAGGGAGTTTCCCATACTATACAACGGACAAAGTTTCATACAAAAACATGCAATGGTTCCGAAGTTATAATAGAAAAACTAAAATTAATAACAGAAATCCACTTTCTGGAATATTATGTTCTCCTATTACTTGATAAAAAAAATGTGCATCTTTATTTTGTCGCTTTTTCGTATCACGTAATACGGTTTCTCAACTAATTTCATTATAACTCTCGGACCCTACATCCGATTAAAATAAGATTTGGCACTTAGATAGAACTGAAGCTTGGCTTTAACAGGATGGTAAAACTTAAATCTTCCCTGTTTTCTTAATGAGATTTTCAGGCTTAAAACTAAGATATGTTCTTTCCTGTTTGTGGGCGTGATAGTGGGCGGTTCCTACCCCACCCATGTTAAAGGGAGTTTCCCATACTATACAACGGACAAAGTTTCATACAAAAACATGCAATGGTTCCGAAGTTATAATAGAAAAACTAAAATTAATAACAGAAATCCACTTTCTGGAATATTATGTTCTCCTATTACTTGATAAAAAAATGTGCATCTTTATTTTGTCGCTTTTTCCTATCACGTAATACGGTTTCTCAACCAATTTCACTATAACTCCCGGACCCTACATCCGATTAAAATAAGATTTGGCACTTAAATAGAACTGAAGCTTGGGTTTAACAGGATGATAAAACTTAAATCTTCCCTGTTTTCTTAATGAGATTTTCAGACTTCAAACAAAGATATGTTCTTTCCTGTTTGTGGGCGTGATAGTGGGCGGTTCCTACCCCACCCATGTTAAAGGGAGTTTCCCATACTATACAACGGACAAAGTTTCATACAAAAACATGCAATGGTTCCGAAGTTATAATAGAAAAACTAAAATTAATAACAGAAGTCCACTTTCTGGAATATTATGTTCTCCTATTACTTGATAAAAAAAATGTGCATTTTTATTTTGTCGCTTTTTCGTATCACGTAATACGGTTTCTCAACTAATTTCATTATAAGTCACGGACCCTACATCCGATTAAAATAAGATTTGGCACTTAGATAGAACTGAAGCTTGGCTTTAACAGGATGGTAAAACTTAAATCTTCCCTGTTTTCTTAATGAGATTTTCAGACTTCAAACAAAGATATGTTCTTTCCTGTTTGTGGGCGTGATAGTGGGCGGTTCCTACCCCACCCATGTTAAAGGGAGTTTCCCATACTATACAACGGACAAAGTTTCATACAAAAACATGCAATGGTTCCGAAGTTATAATAGAAAAACTAAAATTAATAACAGAAATCCACTTTCTGGAATATTATGTTCTCCTATTACTTGATAAAAAAATGTGCATCTTTATTTTGTCGCTTTTTCGTATCTGTAATATTATGTTCTCCTATTACTTGATAAAAAAATGTGCATCTTTATTTTGTCGCTTTTTCGTATCACGTAATACGGTTTCTCAACTAATTTCATTATAACTCTCGGACCCTACATCCGATTAAAATAAGATTTGGCACTTAGATAGAACTGAAGCTTGGCTTCAACAGGATGGTAAAACTTAAATCTTCCCTGTTTTCTTAATGAGATTTTCAGACTTCAAACAAAGATATGTTCTTTCCTGTTTGTGGGCGTGATAGTGGGCGGTTCCTACCCCACCCATGTTAAAGGGAGTTTCCCATACTATACAACGGACAAAGTTTCATACAAAAACATGCAATGGTTCCGAAGTTATAATAGAAAAACTAAAATTAATAACAGAAGTCCACTTTCTGGAATATTATGTTCTCCTATTACTTGATAAAAAAAATGTGCATTTTTATTTTGTCGCTTTTTCGTATCACGTAATACGGTTTCTCAACTAATTTCATTATAAGTCACGGACCCTACATCCGATTAAAATAAGATTTGGCACTTAGATAGAACTGAAGCTTGGCTTTAACAGGATGGTAAAACTTAAATCTTCCCTGTTTTCTTAATGAGATTTTCAGACTTCAAACAAAGATATGTTCTTTCCTGTTTGTGGGCGTGATAGTGGGCGGTTCCTACCCCACCCATGTTAAAGGGAGTTTCCCATACTATACAACGGACAAAGTTTCATACAAAAACATGCAATGGTTCCGAAGTTATAATAGAAAAACTAAAATTAATAACAGAAATCCACTTTCTGGAATATTATGTTCTCCTATTACTTGATAAAAAAATGTGCATCTTTATTTTGTCGCTTTTTCGTATCTGTAATATTATGTTCTCCTATTACTTGATAAAAAAATGTGCATCTTTATTTTGTCGCTTTTTCGTATCACGTAATACGGTTTCTCAACTAATTTCATTATAACTCTCGGACCCTACATCCGATTAAAATAAGATTTGGCACTTAGATAGAACTGAAGCTTGGCTTCAACAGGATGGTAAAACTTAAATCTTCCCTGTTTTCTTAATGAGATTTTCAGACTTCAAACAAAGATATGTTCTTTCCTGTTTGTGGGCGTGATAGTGGGCGGTTCCTACCCCACCCATGTTAAAGGGAGTTTCCCATACTATACAACGGACAAAGTTTCATACAAAAACATGCAATGGTTCCGAAGTTATAATAGAAAAACTAAAATTAATAACAGAAATCCACTTTCTGGAATATTATGTTCTCCTATTACTTGATAAAAAAATGTGCATCTTTATTTAGTAGCTTTTTCCTATCACGTTATACGGTTTCTCAACTAATTTCACTATAACTCCCGGACCCTACATCCGATTAAAATAAGATTTGGCACTTAGATAGAACTGAAGCTTGGCTTCAACAGGATGGTAAAACTTAAATCTTCCCTGTTTTCTTAATGAGATTTTCAGACTTCAAACAAAGATATGTTCTTTCCTGTTTGTGGGCGTGATAGTGGGCGGTTCCTACCCCACCCATGTTAAAGGGAGTTTCCCATACTATACAACGGACAAAGTTTCATACAAAAACATGCAATGGTTCCGAAGTTATAATAGAAAAACTAAAATTAATAACAGAAATCCACTTTCTGGAATATTATGTTCTCCTATTACTTGATAAAAAAAATGTGCATCTTTATTTTGTCGCTTTTTCGTATCACGTAATACGGTTTCTCAACTAATTTCATTATAACTCTCGGACCCTACATCCGATTAAAATAAGATTTGGCACTTAGATAGAACTGAAGCTTGGCTTTAACAGGATGGTAAAACTTAAATCTTCCCTGTTTTCTTAATGAGATTTTCAGGCTTAAAACTAAGATATGTTCTTTCCTGTTTGTGGGCGTGATAGTGGGCGGTTCCTACCCCACCCATGTTAAAGGGAGTTTCCCATACTATACAACGGACAAAGTTTCATACAAAAACATGCAATGGTTCCGAAGTTATAATAGAAAAACTAAAATTAATAACAGAAATCCACTTTCTGGAATATTATGTTCTCCTATTACTTGATAAAAAAAATGTGCATCTTTATTTAGTAGCTTTTTCCTATCACGTAATACGGTTTCTCAACTAATTTCACTATAACTCCCGGACCCTACATCCGATTAAAATAAGATTTGGCACTTAGATAGAACTGAAGCTTGGCTTCAACAGGATGGTAAAACTTAAATCTTCCCTGTTTTCTTAATGAGATTTTCAGACTTCAAACAAAGATATGTTCTTTCCTGTTTGTGGGCGTGATAGTGGGCGGTTCCTACCCCACCCATGTTAAAGGGAGTTTCCCATACTATACAACGGACATAGTTTCATTCAAAAACATGCAATGGTTCCGAAGTTATAGTAGAAAAACTAAAATTAATAACAGAAATCCACTTTCTGGAATATTATGTTCTCCTATTACTTGATAAAAAAATGTGCATCTTTATTTTGTCGCTTTTTCCTATCACGTAATACGGTTTCTCAACCAATTTCACTATAACTCCCGGACCCTACATCCGATTAAAATAAGATTTGGCACTTAAATAGAACTGAAGCTTGGGTTTAACAGGATGATAAAACTTAAATCTTCCCTGTTTTCTTAATGAGATTTTCAGACTTCAAACAAAGATATGTTCTTTCCTGTTTGTGGGCGTGATAGTGGGCGGTTCCTACCCCACCCATGTTAAAGGGAGTTTCCCATACTATACAACGGACAAAGTTTCATACAAAAACATGCAATGGTTCCGAAGTTATAATAGAAAAACTAAAATTAATAACAGAAATCCACTTTCTGGAATATTATGTTCTCCTATTACTTGATAAAAAAAATGTGCATCTTTATTTTGTCGCTTTTTCGTATCACGTAATACGGTTTCTCAACTAATTTCATTATAAGTCACGGACCCTACATCCGACTAAAATAAGATTTGGCACTTAGATAGAACTGAAGCTTGGCTTTAACAGGATGGTAAAACTTAAATCTTCCCTGTTTTCTTAATGAGATTTTCAGACTTCAAACAAAGATATGTTCTTTCCTGTTTGTGGGCGTGATAGTGGGCGGTTCCTACCCCACCCATGTTAAAGGGAGTTTCCCATACTATACAACGGACAAAGTTTCATACAAAAACATGCAATGGTTCCGAAGTTATAATAGAAAAACTAAAATTAATAACAGAAGTCCACTTTCTGGAATATTATGTTCTCCTATTACTTGATAAAAAAAATGTGCATTTTTATTTTGTCGCTTTTTCGTATCACGTAATACGGTTTCTCAACTAATTTCATTATAAGTCACGGACCCTACATCCGATTAAAATAAGATTTGGCACTTAGATAGAACTGAAGCTTGGCTTTAACAGGATGGTAAAACTTAAATCTTCCCTGTTTTCTTAATGAGATTTTCAGACTTCAAACAAAGATATGTTCTTTCCTGTTTGTGGGCGTGATAGTGGGCGGTTCCTACCCCACCCATGTTAAAGGGAGTTTCCCATACTATACAACGGACAAAGTTTCATACAAAAACATGCAATGGTTCCGAAGTTATAATAGAAAAACTAAAATTAATAACAGAAATCCACTTTCTGGAATATTATGTTCTCCTATTACTTGATAAAAAAATGTGCATCTTTATTTTGTCGCTTTTTCGTATCTGTAATATTATGTTCTCCTATTACTTGATAAAAAAATGTGCATCTTTATTTTGTCGCTTTTTCGTATCACGTAATACGGTTTCTCAACTAATTTCATTATAACTCTCGGACCCTACATCCGATTAAAATAAGATTTGGCACTTAGATAGAACTGAAGCTTGGCATTAACAGGATGGTAAAACTTAAATCTTCCCTGTTTTCTTAATGAGATTTTCAGGCTTCAAACTAAGATATGTTCTTTCCTGTTTGTGGGCGTGATAGTGGGCGGTTCCTACCCCACCCATGTTAAAGGGAGTTTCTCATACTATACAACGGACAAAGTTTCATACAAAAACATGCAATGGTTCCGAAGTTATAATAGAAAAACTAAAATTAATAACAGAAATCCACTTTCTGGAATATTATGTTCTCCTATTACTTGATAAAAAGATATGTTCTTTCCTGTTTGTGGGCGTGATAGTGGGCGGTTCCTACCCCACCCATGTTAAAGGGAGTTTCCCATACTATACAACGGACAAAGTTTCATACAAAAACATGCAATGGTTCCGAAGTTATAATAGAAAAACTAAAATTAATAACAGAAATCCACTTTCTGGAATATTATGTTCTCCTATTACTTGATAAAAAAATGTGCATCTTTATTTTGTCGCTTTTTCGTATCTGTAATATTATGTTCTCCTATTACTTGATAAAAAAATGTGCATCTTTATTTTGTCGCTTTTTCGTATCACGTAATACGGTTTCTCAACTAATTTCATTATAACTCTCGGACCCTACATCCGATTAAAATAAGATTTGGCACTTAGATAGAACTGAAGCTTGGCTTCAACAGGATGGTAAAACTTAAATCTTCCCTGTTTTCTTAATGAGATTTTCAGACTTCAAACAAAGATATGTTCTTTCCTGTTTGTGGGCGTGATAGTGGGCGGTTCCTACCCCACCCATGTTAAAGGGAGTTTCCCATACTATACAACGGACAAAGTTTCATACAAAAACATGCAATGGTTCCGAAGTTATAATAGAAAAACTAAAATTAATAACAGAAATCCACTTTCTGGAATATTATGTTCTCCTATTACTTGATAAAAAAATGTGCATCTTTATTTAGTAGCTTTTTCCTATCACGTTATACGGTTTCTCAACTAATTTCACTATAACTCCCGGACCCTACATCCGATTAAAATAAGATTTGGCACTTAGATAGAACTGAAGCTTGGCTTCAACAGGATGGTAAAACTTAAATCTTCCCTGTTTTCTTAATGAGATTTTCAGACTTCAAACAAAGATATGTTCTTTCCTGTTTGTGGGCGTGATAGTGGGCGGTTCCTACCCCACCCATGTTAAAGGGAGTTTCCCATACTATACAACGGACAAAGTTTCATACAAAAACATGCAATGGTTCCGAAGTTATAATAGAAAAACTAAAATTAATAACAGAAATCCACTTTCTGGAATATTATGTTCTCCTATTACTTGATAAAAAAAATGTGCATCTTTATTTTGTCGCTTTTTCGTATCACGTAATACGGTTTCTCAACTAATTTCATTATAACTCTCGGACCCTACATCCGATTAAAATAAGATTTGGCACTTAGATAGAACTGAAGCTTGGCTTTAACAGGATGGTAAAACTTAAATCTTCCCTGTTTTCTTAATGAGATTTTCAGGCTTAAAACTAAGATATGTTCTTTCCTGTTTGTGGGCGTGATAGTGGGCGGTTCCTACCCCACCCATGTTAAAGGGAGTTTCCCATACTATACAACGGACAAAGTTTCATACAAAAACATGCAATGGTTCCGAAGTTATAATAGAAAAACTAAAATTAATAACAGAAATCCACTTTCTGGAATATTATGTTCTCCTATTACTTGATAAAAAAAATGTGCATCTTTATTTAGTAGCTTTTTCCTATCACGTAATACGGTTTCTCAACTAATTTCACTATAACTCCCGGACCCTACATCCGATTAAAATAAGATTTGGCACTTAGATAGAACTGAAGCTTGGCTTCAACAGGATGGTAAAACTTAAATCTTCCCTGTTTTCTTAATGAGATTTTCAGACTTCAAACAAAGATATGTTCTTTCCTGTTTGTGGGCGTGATAGTGGGCGGTTCCTACCCCACCCATGTTAAAGGGAGTTTCCCATACTATACAACGGACATAGTTTCATTCAAAAACATGCAATGGTTCCGAAGTTATAGTAGAAAAACTAAAATTAATAACAGAAATCCACTTTCTGGAATATTATGTTCTCCTATTACTTGATAAAAAAATGTGCATCTTTATTTTGTCGCTTTTTCCTATCACGTAATACGGTTTCTCAACCAATTTCACTATAACTCCCGGACCCTACATCCGATTAAAATAAGATTTGGCACTTAAATAGAACTGAAGCTTGGGTTTAACAGGATGATAAAACTTAAATCTTCCCTGTTTTCTTAATGAGATTTTCAGACTTCAAACAAAGATATGTTCTTTCCTGTTTGTGGGCGTGATAGTGGGCGGTTCCTACCCCACCCATGTTAAAGGGAGTTTCCCATACTATACAACGGACAAAGTTTCATACAAAAACATGCAATGGTTCCGAAGTTATAATAGAAAAACTAAAATTAATAACAGAAATCCACTTTCTGGAATATTATGTTCTCCTATTACTTGATAAAAAAAATGTGCATCTTTATTTTGTCGCTTTTTCGTATCACGTAATACGGTTTCTCAACTAATTTCATTATAAGTCACGGACCCTACATCCGACTAAAATAAGATTTGGCACTTAGATAGAACTGAAGCTTGGCTTTAACAGGATGGTAAAACTTAAATCTTCCCTGTTTTCTTAATGAGATTTTCAGACTTCAAACAAAGATATGTTCTTTCCTGTTTGTGGGCGTGATAGTGGGCGGTTCCTACCCCACCCATGTTAAAGGGAGTTTCCCATACTATACAACGGACAAAGTTTCATACAAAAACATGCAATGGTTCCGAAGTTATAATAGAAAAACTAAAATTAATAACAGAAGTCCACTTTCTGGAATATTATGTTCTCCTATTACTTGATAAAAAAAATGTGCATTTTTATTTTGTCGCTTTTTCGTATCACGTAATACGGTTTCTCAACTAATTTCATTATAAGTCACGGACCCTACATCCGATTAAAATAAGATTTGGCACTTAGATAGAACTGAAGCTTGGCTTTAACAGGATGGTAAAACTTAAATCTTCCCTGTTTTCTTAATGAGATTTTCAGACTTCAAACAAAGATATGTTCTTTCCTGTTTGTGGGCGTGATAGTGGGCGGTTCCTACCCCACCCATGTTAAAGGGAGTTTCCCATACTATACAACGGACAAAGTTTCATACAAAAACATGCAATGGTTCCGAAGTTATAATAGAAAAACTAAAATTAATAACAGAAATCCACTTTCTGGAATATTATGTTCTCCTATTACTTGATAAAAAAATGTGCATCTTTATTTTGTCGCTTTTTCGTATCTGTAATATTATGTTCTCCTATTACTTGATAAAAAAATGTGCATCTTTATTTTGTCGCTTTTTCGTATCACGTAATACGGTTTCTCAACTAATTTCATTATAACTCTCGGACCCTACATCCGATTAAAATAAGATTTGGCACTTAGATAGAACTGAAGCTTGGCATTAACAGGATGGTAAAACTTAAATCTTCCCTGTTTTCTTAATGAGATTTTCAGGCTTCAAACTAAGATATGTTCTTTCCTGTTTGTGGGCGTGATAGTGGGCGGTTCCTACCCCACCCATGTTAAAGGGAGTTTCCCATACTATACAACGGACAAAGTTTCATACAAAAACATGCAATGGTTCCGAAGTTATAATAGAAAAACTAAAATTAATAACAGAAATCCACTTTCTGGAATATTATGTTCTCCTATTACTTGATAAAAAAATGTGCATCTTTATTTTGTCGCTTTTTCGTATCTGTAATATTATGTTCTCCTATTACTTGATAAAAAAATGTGCATCTTTATTTTGTCGCTTTTTCGTATCACGTAATACGGTTTCTCAACTAATTTCATTATAACTCTCGGACCCTACATCCGATTAAAATAAGATTTGGCACTTAGATAGAACTGAAGCTTGGCTTTAACAGGATGGTAAAACTTAAATCTTCCCTGTTTTCTTAATGAGATTTTCAGACTTCAAACAAAGATATGTTCTTTCCTGTTTGTGGGCGTGATAGCGGGCGGTTCCTACCCCACCCATGTTAAAGGGAGTTTCCCATACTATACAACGGACAAAGTTTCATACAAAAACAGGCAATGGTTCCGAAGTTATAATAGAAAAACTAAAATTAATAACAGAAATCCACTTTCTGGAATATTATGTTCTCCTATTACTTGATAAAAAAAAATGTGCATCTTTATTTAGTAGCTTTTTCGTATCACGTAATACGGTTTCTCAACTAATTTCACTATAACTCCCGGACCCTACATCCGATTAAAATAAGATTTGGCACTTAGATAGAACTGAAGCTTGGCTTCAACAGGATGGTAAAACTTAAATCTTCCCTGTTTTCTTAATGAGATTTTCAGGCTTCACACTTAGATATGTTCTTTCCTGTTTGTGGGCGTGATAGTGGACGGTTCCTACCCCACCCATGTTAAAGGGAGTTTCCCATACTATACAACGGACAAAGTTTCATACAAAAACATGCAATGGTTCTGAAGTTATAATAGAAAAACTAAAATTAATAACAGAAATCTACTTTCTGGAATATTATGTTCTCCTATTACTTGATAAAAAAAATGTGCATCTTTATTTAGTAGCTTTTTCCTATCACGTAATACGGTTTCTCAACTAATTTCACTATAACTCCCGGACCCTACATCCGATTAAAATAAGATTTGGCACTTAGATAGAACTGAAGCTTGGCTTCAACAGGATGGTAAAACTTAAATCTTCCCTGTTTTCTTAATGAGATTTTCAGGCTTCAAACTTAGATATGTTCTTTCCTGTTTGTGGACGTGATAGTGGGCGGTTCCTACCCCACCCATGTTAAAGGGAGTTTCCCATACTATACAACGGACAAAGTTTCATACAAAAACATGCAATGGTTCCGAAGTTATAATAGAAAAACTAAAATTAATAACAGAAATCCACTTTCTGGAATATTATGTTCTCCTATTACTTGATAAAAAAATGTGCATCTTTATTTTGTCGCTTTTTCGTATCACGTAATACGGTTTCTCAACTAATTTCATTATAACTCTCGGACCCTACATCCGATTAAAATAAGATTTGGCACTTAGATAGAACTGAAGCTTGGCTTTAACAGGATGGTAAAACTTAAATCTTCCCTGTTTTCTTAATGAGATTTTCAGGCTTAAAACTAAGATATGTTCTTTCCTGTTTGTGGGCGTGATAGTGGGCGGTTCCTACCCCACCCATGTTAAAGGGAGTTTCCCATACTATACAACGGACAAAGTTTCATACAAAAACATGCAATGGTTCCGAAGTTATAATAGAAAAACTAAAATTAATAACAGAAATCCACTTTCTGGAATATTATGTTCTCCTATTACTTGATAAAAAAAATGTGCATCTTTATTTAGTAGCTTTTTCCTATCACGTAATACGGTTTCTCAACTAATTTCACTATAACTCCCGGACCCTACATCCGATTAAAATAAGATTTGGCACTTAGATAGAACTGAAGCTTGGCTTCAACAGGATGGTAAAACTTAAATCTTCCCTGTTTTCTTAATGAGATTTTCAGACTTCAAACAAAGATATGTTCTTTCCTGTTTGTGGGCGTGATAGTGGGCGGTTCCTACCCCACCCATGTTAAAGGGAGTTTCCCATACTATACAACGGACAAAGTTTCATACAAAAACATGCAATGGTTCCGAAGTTATAATAGAAAAACTAAAATTAATAACAGAAATCCACTTTCTGGAATATTATGTTCTCCTATTACTTGATAAAAAAAATGTGCATCTTTATTTTGTCGCTTTTTCGTATCACGTAATACGGTTTCTCAACTAATTTCATTATAACTCTCGGACCCTACATCCGATTAAAATAAGATTTGGCACTTAGATAGAACTGAAGCTTGGCTTTAACAGGATGGTAAAACTTAAATCTTCCCTGTTTTCTTAATGAGATTTTCAGGCTTAAAACTAAGATATGTTCTTTCCTGTTTGTGGGCGTGATAGTGGGCGGTTCCTACCCCACCCATGTTAAAGGGAGTTTCCCATACTATACAACGGACAAAGTTTCATACAAAAACATGCAATGGTTCCGAAGTTATAATAGAAAAACTAAAATTAATAACAGAAATCCACTTTCTGGAATATTATGTTCTCCTATTACTTGATAAAAAAAATGTGCATCTTTATTTAGTAGCTTTTTCCTATCACGTAATACGGTTTCTCAACTAATTTCACTATAACTCCCGGACCCTACATCCGATTAAAATAAGATTTGGCACTTAGATAGAACTGAAGCTTGGCTTCAACAGGATGGTAAAACTTAAATCTTCCCTGTTTTCTTAATGAGATTTTCAGACTTCAAACAAAGATATGTTCTTTCCTGTTTGTGGGCGTGATAGTGGGCGGTTCCTACCCCACCCATGTTAAAGGGAGTTTCCCATACTATACAACGGACATAGTTTCATTCAAAAACATGCAATGGTTCCGAAGTTATAGTAGAAAAACTAAAATTAATAACAGAAATCCACTTTCTGGAATATTATGTTCTCCTATTACTTGATAAAAAAATGTGCATCTTTATTTTGTCGCTTTTTCCTATCACGTAATACGGTTTCTCAACCAATTTCACTATAACTCCCGGACCCTACATCCGATTAAAATAAGATTTGGCACTTAAATAGAACTGAAGCTTGGGTTTAACAGGATGATAAAACTTAAATCTTCCCTGTTTTCTTAATGAGATTTTCAGACTTCAAACAAAGATATGTTCTTTCCTGTTTGTGGGCGTGATAGTGGGCGGTTCCTACCCCACCCATGTTAAAGGGAGTTTCCCATACTATACAACGGACAAAGTTTCATACAAAAACATGCAATGGTTCCGAAGTTATAATAGAAAAACTAAAATTAATAACAGAAATCCACTTTCTGGAATATTATGTTCTCCTATTACTTGATAAAAAAAATGTGCATCTTTATTTTGTCGCTTTTTCGTATCACGTAATACGGTTTCTCAACTAATTTCATTATAAGTCACGGACCCTACATCCGACTAAAATAAGATTTGGCACTTAGATAGAACTGAAGCTTGGCTTTAACAGGATGGTAAAACTTAAATCTTCCCTGTTTTCTTAATGAGATTTTCAGACTTCAAACAAAGATATGTTCTTTCCTGTTTGTGGGCGTGATAGTGGGCGGTTCCTACCCCACCCATGTTAAAGGGAGTTTCCCATACTATACAACGGACAAAGTTTCATACAAAAACATGCAATGGTTCCGAAGTTATAATAGAAAAACTAAAATTAATAACAGAAGTCCACTTTCTGGAATATTATGTTCTCCTATTACTTGATAAAAAAAATGTGCATTTTTATTTTGTCGCTTTTTCGTATCACGTAATACGGTTTCTCAACTAATTTCATTATAAGTCACGGACCCTACATCCGATTAAAATAAGATTTGGCACTTAGATAGAACTGAAGCTTGGCTTTAACAGGATGGTAAAACTTAAATCTTCCCTGTTTTCTTAATGAGATTTTCAGACTTCAAACAAAGATATGTTCTTTCCTGTTTGTGGGCGTGATAGTGGGCGGTTCCTACCCCACCCATGTTAAAGGGAGTTTCCCATACTATACAACGGACAAAGTTTCATACAAAAACATGCAATGGTTCCGAAGTTATAATAGAAAAACTAAAATTAATAACAGAAATCCACTTTCTGGAATATTATGTTCTCCTATTACTTGATAAAAAAATGTGCATCTTTATTTTGTCGCTTTTTCGTATCTGTAATATTATGTTCTCCTATTACTTGATAAAAAAATGTGCATCTTTATTTTGTCGCTTTTTCGTATCACGTAATACGGTTTCTCAACTAATTTCATTATAACTCTCGGACCCTACATCCGATTAAAATAAGATTTGGCACTTAGATAGAACTGAAGCTTGGCATTAACAGGATGGTAAAACTTAAATCTTCCCTGTTTTCTTAATGAGATTTTCAGGCTTCAAACTAAGATATGTTCTTTCCTGTTTGTGGGCGTGATAGTGGGCGGTTCCTACCCCACCCATGTTAAAGGGAGTTTCCCATACTATACAACGGACAAAGTTTCATACAAAAACATGCAATGGTTCCGAAGTTATAATAGAAAAACTAAAATTAATAACAGAAATCCACTTTCTGGAATATTATGTTCTCCTATTACTTGATAAAAAAATGTGCATCTTTATTTTGTCGCTTTTAAGTATCTGTAATATTATGTTCTCCTATTACTTGATAAAAAAATGTGCATCTTTATTTTGTCGCTTTTTCGTATCACGTAATACGGTTTCTCAACTAATTTCATTATAACTCTCGGACCCTACATCCGATTAAAATAAGATTTGGCACTTAGATAGAACTGAAGCTTGGCTTTAACAGGATGGTAAAACTTAAATCTTCCCTGTTTTCTTAATGAGATTTTCAGACTTCAAACAAAGATATGTTCTTTCCTGTTTGTGGGCGTGATAGCGGGCGGTTCCTACCCCACCCATGTTAAAGGGAGTTTCCCATACTATACAACGGACAAAGTTTCATACAAAAACAGGCAATGGTTCCGAAGTTATAATAGAAAAACTAAAATTAATAACAGAAATCCACTTTCTGGAATATTATGTTCTCCTATTACTTGATAAAAAAAAAATGTGCATCTTTATTTAGTAGCTTTTTCGTATCACGTAATACGGTTTCTCAACTAATTTCACTATAACTCCCGGACCCTACATCCGATTAAAATAAGATTTGGCACTTAGATAGAACTGAAGCTTGGCTTCAACAGGATGGTAAAACTTAAATCTTCCCTGTTTTCTTAATGAGATTTTCAGGCTTCACACTTAGATATGTTCTTTCCTGTTTGTGGGCGTGATAGTGGACGGTTTCTACCCCACCCATGTTAAAGGGAGTTTCCCATACTATACAACGGACAAAGTTTCATACAAAAACATGCAATGGTTCTGAAGTTATAATAGAAAAACTAAAATTAATAACAGAAATCTACTTTCTGGAATATTATGTTCTCCTATTACTTGATAAAAAAAATGTGCATCTTTATTTAGTAGCTTTTTCCTATCACGTAATACGGTTTCTCAACTAATTTCACTATAACTCCCGGACCCTACATCCGATTAAAATAAGATTTGGCACTTAGATAGAACTGAAGCTTGGCTTCAACAGGATGGTAAAACTTAAATCTTCCCTGTTTTCTTAATGAGATTTTCAGGCTTCAAACTTAGATATGTTCTTTCCTGTTTGTGGACGTGATAGTGGGCGGTTCCTACCCCACCCATGTTAAAGGGAGTTTCCCATACTATACAACGGACAAAGTTTCATACAAAAACATGCAATGGTTCCGAAGTTATAGTAGAAAAACTAAAATTAATAACAGAAATCCACTTTCTGGAATATTATGTTCTCCTATTACTTGATAAAAAAATGTGCATCCTTATTTTGTCGCTTTTTCGTATCACGTAATACGGTTTCTCAACTAATTTCATTATAACTCTCGGACCCTACATCCGATTAGAATAAGATTTGGCACTTAGATAGAACTGAAGCTTGGCTTTAACAGGATGGTAAAACTTAAATCTTCCCTGTTTTCTTAATGAGATTTTCAGACTTCAAACAAAGATTTGTTCTTTCCTGTTTGTGGGCGGTTCCTACCCCACCCATGTTAAAGGGAGTTTCCCATACTATACAACGGACAAAGTTTCATACAAAAACATGCAATGGTTCCGAAGTTATAATAGAAAAACTAAAATTAATAGCAGAAATCCACTTTCTGGAATATTATGTTCTCCTATTACTTGATAAAAAAAAGTGCATCTTTATTTTGTCGCTTTTTCGTATCACGTAATACGGTTTCTCAACTAATTTCATTATAAGTCTCGGACCCTACATCCGATTAAAATAAGATTTGGCACTTAGATAGAACTGAAGCTTGGCTTCAACAGGATGGTAAAACTTAAATCTTCCCTGTTTTCTTAATGAGATTTTCAGGCTTCAAACTTAGATATGTTCTTTCCTGTTTGTGGACGTGATAGTGGGCGGTTCCTACCCCACCCATGTTAAAGGGAGTTTCCCATACTATACAACGGACAAAGTTTCATACAAAAACATGCAATGGTTCCGAAGTTATAGTAGAAAAACTAAAATTAATAACAGAAATCCACTTTCTGGAATATTATGTTCTCCTATTACTTGATAAAAAAATGTGCATCCTTATTTTGTCGCTTTTTCGTATCACGTAATACGGTTTCTCAACTAATTTCATTATAACTCTCGGACCCTACATCCGATTAGAATAAGATTTGGCACTTAGATAGAACTGAAGCTTGGCTTTAACAGGATGGTAAAACTTAAATCTTCCCTGTTTTCTTAATGAGATTTTCAGACTTCAAACAAAGATTTGTTCTTTCCTGTTTGTGGGCGGTTCCTACCCCACCCATGTTAAAGGGAGTTTCCCATACTATACAACGGACAAAGTTTCATACAAAAACATGCAATGGTTCCGAAGTTATAATAGAAAAACTAAAATTAATAGCAGAAATCCACTTTCTGGAATATTATGTTCTCCTATTACTTGATAAAAAAAAGTGCATCTTTATTTTGTCGCTTTTTCGTATCACGTAATACGGTTTCTCAACTAATTTCATTATAAGTCTCGGACCCTACATCCGATTAAAATAAGATTTGGCACTTAGATAGAACTGAAGCTTGGCTTTAACAGGATGGTAAAACTTAAATCTTCCCTGTTTTCTTAATGAGATTTTCAGGCTTCAAACTAAGATATGTTCTTTCCTGTTTGTGGGCGTGATAGTGGGCGGTTACTACCCCACCCATGTTAAAGGGAGTTTCCCATACTATACAACGGACAAAGTTTCATACAAAAACATGCAATGGTTCTGAAGTTATAATAGAAAAACTAAAATTAATAACAGAAATCCACTTTCTGGAATATTATGTAATACGGTTTCTCAACTAATTTCCCTATAACTCCCGGACCCTACATCCGATTAAAATAAGATTTGGCACTTAGATAGAACTGAAGCTTGTCTTTAACAGGATGGTAAAACTTAAATCTTCCCTGTTTTCTTAATGAGATTTTCAGGCTTAAAACTAAGATATGTTCTTTCCTGTTTGTGGGCGTGATAGTGGGCGGTTCTACCCCACCCATGTTAAAGGGAGTTTCCCATACTATACAACGGACAAAGTTTCATACAAAAACATGCAATGGTTCCGAAGTTATAATAGAAAAACTAAAATTAATAACAGAAATCCACTTTCTGGAATATTATGTTCTCCTATTACTTGATAAAAAAAATGTGCATCTTTATTTTGTCGCTTTTTCGTATCACGTAATACGGTTTCTCAACTAATTTCATTATAACTCTCGGACCCTACATCCGATTAAAATAAGATTTGGCACTTAGATAGGACTGAAGCTTGGCTTTAACAGGATGGTAAAACTTAAATCTTCCCTGTTTTCTTAATGAGATTTTCAGGCTTAAAACTAAGATATGTTCTTTCCTGTTTGTGGGCGTGATAGTGGGCGGTTCTACCCCACCCATGTTAAAGGGAGTTTCCCATACTATACAACGGACAAAGTTTCATACAAAAACATGCAATGGTTCCGAAGTTATAATAGAAAAACTAAAATTAATAACAGAAATCCACTTTCTGGAATATTATGTTCTCCTATTACTTGATAAAAAAAATGTGCATCTTTATTTTGTCGCTTTTTCGTATCACGTAATACGGTTTCTCAACTAATTTCATTATAACTCTCGGACCCTACATCCGATTAAAATAAGATTTGGCACTTAGATAGGACTGAAGCTTGTCTTTAACAGGATGGTAAAACTTAAATCTTCCCTGTTTTCTTAATGAGATTTTCAGGCTTAAAACTAAGATATGTTCTTTCCTGTTTGTGGGCGTGATAGTGGGCGGTTCTACCCCACCCATGTTAAAGGGAGTTTCCCATACTATACAACGGACAAAGTTTCATACAAAAACATGCAATGGTTCCGAAGTTATAATAGAAAAACTAAAATTAATAACAGAAATCCACTTTCTGGAATATTATGTTCTCCTATTACTTGATAAAAAAAATGTGCATCTTTATTTTGTCGCTTTTTCGTATCACGTAATACGGTTTCTCAACTAATTTCATTATAACTCCCGGACCCTACATCCGATTAAAATAAGATTTGGCACTTAGATAGAACTGAAGCTTGGCTTCAACAGGATGGTAAAACTTAAATCTTCCCTGTTTTCTTAATGAGATTTTCAGGCTTCAAACTTAGATATGTTCTTTCCTGTTTGTGGACGTGATAGTGGGCGGTTCCTACCCCACCCATGTTAAAGGGAGTTTCCCATACTATACAACGGACAAAGTTTCATACAAAAACATGCAATGGTTCCGAAGTTATAGTAGAAAAACTAAAATTAATAACAGAAATCCACTTTCTGGAATATTATGTTCTCCTATTACTTGATAAAAAAATGTGCATCCTTATTTTGTCGCTTTTTCGTATCACGTAATACGGTTTCTCAACTAATTTCATTATAACTCTCGGACCCTACATCCGATTAGAATAAGATTTGGCACTTAGATAGAACTGAAGCTTGGCTTTAACAGGATGGTAAAACTTAAATCTTCCCTGTTTTCTTAATGAGATTTTCAGACTTCAAACAAAGATTTGTTCTTTCCTGTTTGTGGGCGGTTCCTACCCCACCCATGTTAAAGGGAGTTTCCCATACTATACAACGGACAAAGTTTCATACAAAAACATGCAATGGTTCCGAAGATATAATAGAAAAACTAAAATTAATAGCAGAAATCCACTTTCTGGAATATTATGTTCTCCTATTACTTGATAAAAAAAAGTGCATCTTTATTTTGTCGCTTTTTCGTATCACGTAATACGGTTTCTCAACTAATTTCATTATAAGTCTCGGACCCTACATCCGATTAAAATAAGATTTGGCACTTAGATAGAACTGAAGCTTGGCTTTAACAGGATGGTAAAACTTAAATCTTCCCTGTTTTCTTAATGAGATTTTCAGGCTTCAAACTAAGATATGTTCTTTCCTGTTTGTGGGCGTGATAGTGGGCGGTTACTACCCCACCCATGTTAAAGGGAGTTTCCCATACTATACAACGGACAAAGTTTCATACAAAAACATGCAATGGTTCTGAAGTTATAATAGAAAAACTAAAATTAATAACAGAAATCCACTTTCTGGAATATTATGTAATACGGTTTCTCAACTAATTTCCCTATAACTCCCGGACCCTACATCCGATTAAAATAAGATTTGGCACTTAGATAGAACTGAAGCTTGTCTTTAACAGGATGGTAAAACTTAAATCTTCCCTGTTTTCTTAATGAGATTTTCAGGCTTAAAACTAAGATATGTTCTTTCCTGTTTGTGGGCGTGATAGTGGGCGGTTCTACCCCACCCATGTTAAAGGGAGTTTCCCATACTATACAACGGACAAAGTTTCATACAAAAACATGCAATGGTTCCGAAGTTATAATAGAAAAACTAAAATTAATAACAGAAATCCACTTTCTGGAATATTATGTTCTCCTATTACTTGATAAAAAAAATGTGCATCTTTATTTTGTCGCTTTTTCGTATCACGTAATACGGTTTCTCAACTAATTTCATTATAAGTCTCGGACCCTACATCCGATTAAAATAAGATTTGGCACTTAGATAGAACTGAAGCTTGGCTTTAACAGGATGGTAAAACTTAAATCTTCCCTGTTTTCTTAATGAGATTTTCAGGCTTAAAACTAAGATATGTTCTTTCCTGTTTGTGGGCGTGATAGTGGGCGGTTCCTACCCCACCCATGTTAAAGGAAGTTTCCCATACTATACAACGGACAAAGTTTCATACAAAAACATGCAATGGTTCCGAAGTTATAATAGAAAAACTAAAATTAATAACAGAAATCCACTTTCTGGAATATTATGTTCTCCTATTACTTGATAAAAAAAATGTGCATCTTTATTTTGTAGCTTTTTCCTATCACGTAATACGGTTTCTCAACTAATTTCACTATAACTCCTGGACCCTACATCCGATTAAAATAAGATTTGGCACTTAGATAGAACTGAAGCTTGGCTTTAACAGGATGGTAAAACTTAAATCTTCCCTGTTTTCTTAATGAGATTTTCAGACTTCAAACAAAGATATGTTCTTTCCTGTTTGTGGGCGTGATAGTGGGCGGTTCCTACCCCACCCATGTTAAAGGGAGTTTCCCATACTATACAACGGACAAAGTTTCATACAAAAACATGCAATGGTTCCGAAGTTATAATAGAAAAACTAAAATTAATAACAGAAATCCACTTTCTGGAATATTATGTTCTCCTATTACTTGATAAAAAAATGTGCATCTTTATTTTGTCGCTTTTTCGTATCACGTAATACGGTTTCTCAACTAATTTCATTATAACTCTCGGACCCTACATCCGATTAAAATAAGATTTGGCACTTAGATAGGACTGAAGCTTGGCTTTAACAGGATGGTAAAACTTAAATCTTCCCTGTTTTCTTAATGAGATTTTCAGGCTTCAAACTAAGATATGTTCATTCCTGTTTGTGGGCGTGATAGTGGGCGGTTCCTACCCCACCCATGTTAAAGGGAGTTTCCCATACTATACAACGGACAAAGTTTCATACAAAAACATGCAATGGTTCCGAAGTTATAATAGAAAAACTAAAATTAATAACAGAAATCCACTTTCTGGAATATTATGTTCTCCTATTACTTGATAAAAAAAATGTGCATCTTTATATTGTCGCTTTTTCGTATCACGTAATACGGTTTCTCAACTAATTTCATTATAAGTCTCGGACCCTACATCCGATTAAAATAAGATTTGGCACTTAGATAGAACTGAAGCTTGGCTTTAACAGGATGGTAAAACTTAAATCTTCCCTGTTTTCTTAATGAGATTTTCAGACTTCAAACAAAAATATGTTCTTTCCTGTTTGTGGGCGTGATAGTGGGTGGTTCCTACCCCACCCATGTTAAAGGCAGTTTCCCATACTATACAATGGACAAAGTTTCATACAAAAACATGCAATGGTTCCGAAGTTATAATAGAAAAACTAAAATTAATAACAGAAATCCACTTTCTGGAATATTATGTTCTCCTATTACTTGATAAAAAAAATGTGCATCTTTATTTTGTCCCTTTTTCGTATCACGTAATACGGTTTCTCAACTAATTTCATTATAACTCACGGACCCTACATCTGATTAAAATAAGATTTGGCACTAAGATAGAACTGAAGCTTGGCTTTAACAGGATGGTAAAACTTAAATCTTCCCTGTTTTCTTAATGAGATTTTCAGGATTCAAACTAATATATGTTCTTTCCAGTTTGTGGGCGGTTCCTACCCCACCCATGTTAAAGGGAGTTTCCCATACTATACAACGGACAAAGTTTCATACAAAAACATGCAGTGGTTCCGAAGTTATAATAGAAAAACTAAAATTAATAACAGAAATCCACTTTCTGGAATATTATGTTATCCTATTACTTGATAAAAAAAATGTGCATCTTTATTTTGTAGCTTTTTCGTATCACGTTATACGGTTTCTCAACTAATTTCACTATAACTCCCGGACCCTACATCCGATTAAAATAAGATTTGGCACTTAGATAGAACTGAAGCTTGGCTTTAACAGGATATTAAGACTTAAATCTTCCCTGTTTTCTTAATGGGATTTTCAGACTTCAAACTAAGATATGTTCTTTCCTGTTTGTGGGAGTGATGGTGGGCGGTTCCTACCCCACCCATGTTAAAGGGAGTTTCCCATACTATACAACGGACAAAGTTTCATACAAAAACATGCAATGGTTCCGAAGTTATAATAGAAAAACTAAAATTAATAACAGAAATCCACTTTCTGGAATATTATGTTCTCCTATAACTTGATAAAAAAAATGTGCATCTTTATTTTGTCCCTTTTTCGTATCACGTAATACGGTTTCTCAACTAATTTCATTATAACTCTCGGACCCTACATCCGATTAAAATAAGATTTGGCACTAAGATAGAACTGAAGCTTGGCTTTAACAGGATGGTAAAACTTAAATCTTCCCTGTTTTCTTAATGAGATTTTCAGGCTTAAAACTAAGATATGTTATTTCCTGTTTGTGGGCGTGATAGTGGGCGGTTCCTACCCCACCCATGTTAAAGGGAGTTTCCCATACTATACAACGGACAAAGTTTCATACAAAAACATGCAATGGTTCCGAAGTTATAATAGAAAAACTAAAATTAATAACAGAAATCCACTTTCTGGAATATTATGTTCTCCTATTACTTGATAAAAAAAATGTGCATCTTTATTTTGTCGCTTTTTCGTATCACGTAATACGGTTTCTCAACTAATTTCATTATAAGTCTCGGACCCTACATCCGATTAAAATAAGATTTGGCACTTAGATAGAACTGAAGCTTGGCTTTAACAGGATGGTAAAACTTAAATCTTCCCTGTTTTCTTAATGAGATTTTCAGACTTCAAACAAAAATATGTTCTTTCCTGTTTGTGGGCGTGATAGTGGGCGGTTCCTACCCCACCCATGTTAAAGGCAGTTTCCCATACTATACAATGGACAAAGTTTCATACAAAAACATGCAATGGTTCCGAAGTTATAATAGAAAAACTAAAATTAATAACAGAAATCCACTTTCTGGAATATTATGTTCTCCTATTACTTGATAAAAAAAATGTGCATCTTTATTTTGTCCCTTTTTCGTATCACGTAATACGGTTTCTCAACTAATTTCACTATAACTCCCGGACCCTACATGCGATTAAAATAAGATTTGGCACTTAGATAGAACTGAAGCTTGGCTTTAACAGGATGGTAAGACTTAAATCTTCCCTGTTTTCTTAATGGGATTTTCAGACTTCAAACTAAGATATGTTCTTTCCTGTTTGTGGGCGTGATGGTGGGCGGTTCCTACCCCACCCATGTTAAAGGGAGTTTCCCATACTATACAACGGACAAAGTTTCATACAAAAACATGCAATGGTTCCGAAGTTATAATAGAAAAACTAAAATTAATAACAGAAATTCACTTTCTGGAATATTATGTAATACGGTTTCTCAACTAATTTCACTATAACTCCCGGACCCTACATCCGATTAAAATAAGATTTGGCACTTAGATAGAACTGAAGCTTGGCTTTAACAGGATATTAAGACTTAAATCTTCCCTGTTTTCTTAATGGGATTTTCAGACTTCAAACTAAGATATGTTCTTTCCTGTTTGTGGGAGTGATGGTGGGCGGTTCCTACCCCACCCATGTTAAAGGGAGTTTCCCATACTATACAACGGACAAAGTTTCATACAAAAACATGCAATGGTTCCGAAGTTATAATAGAAAAACTAAAATTAATAACAGAAATCCACTTTCTGGAATATTATGTTCTCCTATTACTTGATAAAAAAAATGTGCATCTTTATTTTGTCGCTTTTTCGTATCACGTAATACGGTTTCTCAACTAATTTCATTATAAGTCACGGACCCTACATCCGATTAAAATAAGATTTGGCACTTAGATAGAACTGAAGCTTGGCTTTAACAGGATGGTAAAACTTAAATCTTCCCTGTTTTCTTAATGAGATTTTCAGACTTCAAACAAAGATATGTTCTTTCCTGTTTGTGGGCGTGATAGTGGGCGGTTCCTACCCCACCCATGTTAAAGGCAGTTTCCCATACTATACAACGGACAAAGTTTCATACAAAAACATGCAATGGTTCCGAAGTTATAATAGAAAAACTAAAATTAATAACAGAAATCCACTTTCTGGAATATTATGTTCTCCTATTACTTGATAAAAAAATGTGCATCTTTATTTAGTAGCTTTTTCCTATCACGTAATACGGTTTCTCAACTAACTTCACTATAACTCCCGGACCCTACATCCGATTAAAATAAGATTTGGCACTTAGATAGAACTGAAGCTTGGCTTCAACAGGATGGTAAAACTTAAATCTTCCCTGTTTTCTTAATGAGATTTTCAGACTTCAAACAAAGATATGTTCTTTCCTGTTTGTGGGCGTGATAGTGGGCGGTTTCTACCCCACCCATGTTAAAGGGAGTTTCCCATACTATACAACGGACAAAGTTTCATACAAAAACATGCAATGGTTCCGAAGTTATAATAGAAAAACTAAAATTAATAACAGAAATCCACTTTCTGGAATATTATGTTCTCCTATTACTTGATAAAAAAATGTGCATCTTTATTTTGTCGCTTTTTCGTATCACGTAATACGGTTTCTCAACTAATTTCATTATAACTCTCGGACCCTACATCCGATTAAAATAAGATTTGGCACTTAGATAGAACTGAAGCTTGGCTTTAACAGGATGGTAAAACTTAAATCTTCCCTGTTTTCTTAATGAGATTTTCAGGCTTCAAACTAAGATATGTTCTTTCCTGTTTGTGGGCGTGATAGTGGGCGGTTACTACCCCACCCATGTTAAAGGGAGTTTCCCATACTATACAACGGACAAAGTTTCATACAAAAACATGCAATGGTTCTGAAGTTATAATAGAAAAACTAAAATTAATAACAGAAATCCACTTTCTGGAATATTATGTTCTCCTATTACTTGGTAAAAAAAATGTGCATCTTTATTTTGTCGCTTTTTCGTATCACGTAATACGGTTTCTCAACTAATTTCATTATAAGTCTCGGACCCTACATCCGATTAAAATAAGATTTGGCACTTAGATAGAACTAAAGCTTGGCTTTAACAGGATGGTAAAACTTAAATCTTCCCTGTTTTCTTAATGAGATTTTCAGGCTTCAAACTAAGATATGTTCTTTCCTGTTTGTGGGCGTGATAGTGGGCGGTTCCTACCCCACCCATGTTAAAGGAAGTTTCCCATACTATACAACGGACAAAGTTTCATACAAAAACATGCAATGGTTCCGAAGTTATAATAGAAAAACTAAAATTAATAACAGAAATCCACTTTCTGGAATATTATGTTCTCCTATTACTTGATAAAAAAAAATGTGCATCTTTATTTTGTAGCTTTTTCCTATCACGTAATACGGTTTCTCAACTAATTTCACTATAACTCCTGGACCCTACATCCGATTAAAATAAGATTTGGCACTTAGATAGAACTGAAGCTTGGCTTTAACAGGATGGTAAAACTTAAATCTTCCCTGTTTTCTTAATGAGATTTTCAGACTTCAAACAAAGATATATTCTTTCCTGTTTGTGGGCGTGATAGTGGGCGGTTCCTACCCCACCCATGTTAAAGGGAGTTTCCCATACTATACAACGGACAAAGTTTCATACAAAAACATGCAATGGTTCCGAAGTTATAATAGAAAAACTAAAATTAATAACAGAAATCCACTTTCTGGAATATTATGTAATACGGTTTCTCAACTAATTTCCCTATAACTCCCGGACCCTACATCCGATTAAAATAAGATTTGGCACTTAGATAGAACTGAAGCTTGTCTTTAACAGGATGGTAAAACTTAAATCTTCCCTGTTTTCTTAATGAGATTTTCAGGCTTAAAACTAAGATATGTTCTTTCCTGTTTGTGGGCGTGATAGTGGGCGGTTCTACCCCACCCATGTTAAAGGGAGTTTCCCATACTATACAACGGACAAAGTTTCATACAAAAACATGCAATAGTTCCGAAGTTATAATAGAAAAACTAAAATTAATAACAGAAATCCACTTTCTGGAATATTATGTTCTCCTATTACTTGATAAAAAAAATGTGCATCTTTATTTTGTCGCTTTTTCGTATCACGTAATACGGTTTCTCAACTAATTTCATTATAAGTCTCGGACCCTACATCCGATTAAAATAAGATTTGGCACTTAGATAGAACTAAAGCTTGTCTTTAACAGGATGGTAAAACTTAAATCTTCCCTGTTTTCTTAATGAGATTTTCAGGCTTAAAACTAAGATATGTTCTTTCCTGTTTGTGGGCGTGATAGTGGGCGGTTCCTACCCCACCCATGTTAAAGGAAGTTTCCCATACTATACAACGGACAAAGTTTCATACAAAAACATGCAATGGTTCCGAAGTTATAATAGAAAAACTAAAATTAATAACAGAAATCCACTTTCTGGAATATTATGTTCTCCTATTACTTGATAAAAAAAAATGTGCATCTTTATTTTGTAGCTTTTTCCTATCACGTAATACGGTTTCTCAACTAATTTCACTATAACTCCTGGACCCTACATCCGATTAAAATAAGATTTGGCACTTAGATAGAACTGAAGCTTGGCTTTAACAGGATGGTAAAACTTAAATCTTCCCTGTTTTCTTAATGAGATTTTCAGACTTCAAACAAAGATATATTCTTTCCTGTTTGTGGGCGTGATAGTGGGCGGTTCCTACCCCACCCATGTTAAAGGGAGTTTCCCATACTATACAACGGACAAAGTTTCATACAAAAACATGCAATGGTTCCGAAGTTATAATAGAAAAACTTAAATTAATGACAGAAATCCACTTTCTAGAATATTATGTTCTCCTATTACTTGATAAAAAAATGTGCATCTTTATTTTGTCGCTTTTTCGTATCACGTAATACGGTTTCTCAACTAATTTCATTATAACTCTCGGACCCTACATCCGATTAAAATAAGATTTGGCACTTAGATAGGACTGAAGCTTGGCTTTAACAGGATGGTAAAACTTAAATCTTCCCTGTTTTCTTAATGAGATTTTCAGGCTTCAAACTAAGATATGTTCATTCCTGTTTGTGGGCGTGATAGTGGGCGGTTCCTACCCCACCCATGTTAAAGGGAGTTTCCCATACTATACAACGGACAAAGTTTCATACAAAAACATGCAATGGTTCCGAAGTTATAATAGAAAAACTAAAATTAATAACAGAAATCCACTTTCTGGAATATTATGTTCTCCTATTACTTGATAAAAAAAATGTGCATCTTTATATTGTCGCTTTTTCGTATCACGTAATACGGTTTCTCAACTAATTTCATTATAAGTCTCGGACCCTACATCCGATTAAAATAAGATTTGGCACTTAGATAGAACTGAAGCTTGGCTTTAACAGGATGGTAAAACTTAAATCTTCCCTGTTTTCTTAATGAGATTTTCAGACTTCAAACAAAAATATGTTCTTTCCTGTTTGTGGGCGTGATAGTGGGCGGTTCCTACCCCACCCATGTTAAAGGCAGTTTCCCATACTATACAATGCACAAAGTTTCATACAAAAACATGCAATGGTTCCGAAGTTATAATAGAAAAACTAAAATTAATAACAGAAATCCACTTTCTGGAATATTATGTTCTCCTATTACTTGATAAAAAAATGTGCATCTTTATTTTGTCGCTTTTTCGTATCACGTAATACGGTTTCTCAACTAATTTCATTATAACTCTCGGACCCTACATCCGATTAAAATAAGATTTGGCACTTAGATAGAACTGAAGCTTGGCTTTAACAGGATGGTAAAACTTAAATCTTCCCTGTTTTCTTAATGAGATTTTCAGGCTTCAAACTAAGATATGTTCTTTCCTGTTTGTGGGCGTGATAGTGGGCGGTTACTACCCCACCCATGTTAAAGGGAGTTTCCCATACTATACAACGGACAAAGTTTCATACAAAAACATGCAATGGTTCCGAAGTTATAATAGAAAAACTAAAATTAATAACAGAAATCAACTTTCTGGAATATTATGTTCTCCTATTACTTGATAAAAAAAATGTGCATCTTTATTTTGTCGCTTTTTCGTATCACGTAATACGGTTTCTCAACTAATTTCATTATAACTCTCGGACCCTACATCTGATTAAAATAAGATTTGGCACTTAGATAGAACTGAAGCTTGGCTTTAACAGGATGGTAAAACTTAAATCTTCCCTGTTTTCTTAATGAGATTTTCAGGATTCAAACTAAGATATGTTCTTTCCAGTTTGTGGGCGTGATGGTGGGCGGTTCCTACCCCACCCATGTTAAAGGGAGTTTCCCATACTATACAACGGACAAAGTTTCATACAAAAACATGCAATGGTTCCGAAGTTATAATAGAAAAACTAAAATTAATAACAGAAATCCACTTTCTGGAATATTATGTAATACGGTTTCTCAAATAATTTCCCTATAACTCCCGGACCCTACATCCGATTAAAATAAGATTTGGCACTTAGATAGAACTGAAGCTTGTCTTTAACAGGATGGTAAAACTTAAATCTTCCCTGTTTTCTTAATGAGATTTTCAGGCTTAAAACTAAGATATGTTCTTTCCTGTTTGTGGGCGTGATAGTGGGCGGTTCTACCCCACCCATGTTAAAGGGAGTTTCCCATACTATACAACGGACAAAGTTTCATACAAAAACATGCAATAGTTCCGAAGTTATAATAGAAAAACTAAAATTAATAACAGAAATCCACTTTCTGGAATATTATGTTCTCCTATTACTTGATAAAAAAAATGTGCATCTTTATTTTGTCGCTTTTTCGTATCACGTAATACGGTTTCTCAACTAATTTCATTATAACTCTCGGACCCTACATCTGATTAAAATAAGATTTGGCACTTAGATAGAACTGAAGCTTGGCTTTAACAGGATGGTAAAACTTAAATCTTCCCTGTTTTCTTAATGAGATTTTCAGACTTCAAACAAAGATATGTTCTTTCCTGTTTGTGGGCGTGATAGTGGGCGGTTCCTACCCCACCCATGTTAAAGGGAGTTTCCCATACTATACAACGGACAAAGTTTCATACAAAAACATGCAATGGTTCCGAAGTTATAATAGAAAAACTAAAATTAATAACAGAAGTCCACTTTCTGGAATATTATGTCCTCCTATTACTTGATAAAAAAAATGTGCATTTTTATTTTGTCGCTTTTTCGTATCACGTAATACGGTTTCTCAACTAATTTCATTATAAGTCACGGACCCTACATCCGATTAAAATAAGATTTGGCACTTAGATAGAACTGAAGCTTGGCTTTAACAGGATGGTAAAACTTAAATCTTCCCTGTTTTCTTAATGAGATTTTCAGACTTCAAACAAAGATATGTTCTTTCCTGTTTGTGGGCGTGATAGTGGGCGGTTCCTACCCCACCCATGTTAAAGGGAGTTTCCCATACTATACAACGGACAAAGTTTCATACAAAAACATGCAATGGTTCCGAAGTTATAATAGAAAAACTAAAATTAATAACAGAAATCCACTTTCTGGAATATTATGTTCTCCTATTACTTAATAAAAAAATGTGCATCTTTATTTTGTCGCTTTTTCGTATCTGTAATATTATGTTCTCCTATTACTTGATAAAAAAAAATGTGCATCTTTATTTAGTAGCTTTTTCGTATCACGTAATACGGTTTCTCAACTAATTTCACTATAACTCCCGGACCCTACATCCGATTAAAATAAGATTTGGCACTTAGATAGAACTGAAGCTTGGCTTCAACAGGATGGTAAAACTTAAATCTTCCCTGTTTTCTTAATGAGATTTTCAGGCTTCACACTTAGATATGTTCTTTCCTGTTTGTGGGCGTGATAGTGGACGGTTCCTACCCCACCCATGTTAAAGGGAGTTTCCCATACTATACAACGGACAAAGTTTCATACAAAAACATGCAATGGTTCTGAAGTTATAATAGAAAAACTAAAATTAATAACAGAAATCTACTTTCTGGAATATTATGTTCTCCTATTACTTGATAAAAAAAATGTGCATCTTTATTTAGTAGCTTTTTCCTATCACGTAATACGGTTTCTCAACTAATTTCACTATAACTCCCGGACCCTACATCCGATTAAAATAAGATTTGGCACTTAGATAGAACTGAAGCTTGGCTTCAACAGGATGGTAAAACTTAAATCTTCCCTGTTTTCTTAATGAGATTTTCAGGCTTCAAACTTAGATATGTTCTTTCCTGTTTGTGGGCGTGATAGTGGGCGGTTCCTACCCCACCCATGTTAAAGGGAGTTTCCCATACTATACAACGGACAAAGTTTCATACAAAAACATGCAATGGTTCCGAAGTTATAATAGAAAAACTAAAATTAATAGCAGAAATCCACTTTCTGGAATATTATGTTCTCCTATTACTTGATAAAAAAAAGTGCATCTTTATTTTGTCGCTTTTTCGTATCACGTAATACGGTTTCTCAACTAATTTCATTATAAGTCTCGGACCCTACATCCGATTAAAATAAGATTTGGCACTTAGATAGAACTGAAGCTTGGCTTTAACAGGATGGTAAAACTTAAATCTTCCCTGTTTTCTTAATGAGATTTTCAGACTTCAAACAAAGATATGTTCTTTCCTGTTTGTGGGCGGTTCCTACCCCACCCATGTTCAAGGGAGTTTCCCATACTATACAACGGACAAAGTTTCATACAAAAACATGCAATGGTTCCGAACTTATAATAGAAAAACTAAAATTAATAACAGAAATCCACTTTCTGTAATATTATGTTCTCCTATTACATGATAAAAAAAATGTGCATCTTTATTTTGTCGCTTTTTCGTATCACGTAATACGGTTTCTCAACTAATTTCATTATAACTCTCGGACCCTACATCCGATTAAAATAAGATTTGGCACTTAGATAGAACTGAAGCTTGGCTTTAACAGGATGGTAAAACTTAAATCTTCCCTGTTTTCTTAATGAGATTTTCAGGCTTCAAACTAAGATATGTTCTTTCCTGTTTGTGGGCGTGATAGTGGGCGGTTACTACCCCACCCATGTTAAAGGGAGTTTCCCATACTATACAACGGACAAAGTTTCATACAAAAACATGCAATGGTTCTGAAGTTATAATAGAAAAACTAAAATTAATAACAGAAATCCACTTTCTGGAATATTATGTTCTCCTATTACTTGATAAAAAAAATGTGCATCTTTATTTTGTCGCTTTTTCGTATCACGTAATACGGTTTCTCAACTAATTTCATTATAACTCTCGGACCCTACATCTGATTAAAATAAGATTTGGCACTTAGATAGAACTGAAGCTTGGCTTTAACAGGATGGTAAAACTTAAATCTTCCCTGTTTTCTTAATGAGATTTTCAGACTTCAAACAAAAATATGTTCTTTCCGGTTTGTGGGCGTGATAGTGGGCGGTTCCTACCCCACCCATGTTAAAGGAAGTTTCCCATACTATACAACGGACAAAGTTTCATACAAAAACATGCAATAGTTCCGAAGTTATAATAGAAAAACTAAAATTAATAACAGAAATCCACTTTCTGGAATATTATGTTCTCCTATTACTTGATAAAAAAAATGTGCATCTTTATTTTGTCGCTTTTTCGTATCACGTAATACGGTTTCTCAACTAATTTCATTATAACTCTCGGACCCTACATCCGATTAAAATAAGATTTGGCACTTAGATAGAACTGAAGCTTGGCTTTAACAGGATGGTAAAACTTAAATATTCCCTGTTTTCTTAATGAGATTTTCAGACTTCAAACAAAAATATGTTCTTTCCTGTTTGTGGGCGTGATAGTGGGCGGTTCCTACCCCACCCATGTTAAAGGGAGTTTCCCATACTATACAACGGACAAAGTTTCATACAAAAACATGCAATGGTTCTGAAGTTATAATAGAAAAACTAAAATTAATAACAGAAATCCACTTTCTGGAATATTATGTTCTCCTATTACTTGATAAAAAAAATGTGCATCTTTATTTTGTCGCTTTTTCGTATCACGTAATACGGTTTCTCAACTAATTTCATTATAACTCTCGGACCCTACATCTGATTAAAATAAGATTTGGCACTTAGATAGAACTGAAGCTTGGCTTTAACAGGATGGTAAAACTTAAATCTTCCCTGTTTTCTTAATGAGATTTTCAGACTTCAAACAAAAATATGTTCTTTCCTGTTTGTGGGCGTGATAGTGGGCGGTTACTACCCCACCCATGTTAAAGGGAGTTTCCCATACTATACAACGGACAAAGTTTCATACAAAAACATGCAATGGTTCTGAAGTTATAATAGAAAAACTAAAATTAATAACAGAAATCCACTTTCTGGAATATTATGTTCTCCTATTACTTGGTAAAAAAAATGTGCATCTTTATTTAGTAGCTTTTTCGTATCACGTAATACGGTTTCTCAACTAATTTCATTATAACTCTCGGACCCTACATCCGATTAAAATAAGATTTGGCACTTAGATAGAACTGAAGCTTGGCTTTAACAGGATGGTAAAACTTAAATCTTCCCTGTTTTCTTAATGAGATTTTCAGGCTTAAAACTAAGATATGTTCTTTCCTGTTTGTGGGCGTGATAGTGGGCGGTTCCTACCCCACCCATGTTAAAGGAAGTTTCCCATACTATACAACGGACAAAGTTTCATACAAAAACATGCAATAGTTCCGAAGTTATAATAGAAAAACTAAAATTAATAACAGAAATCCACTTTCTGGAATATTATGTTCTCCTATTACTTGATAAAAAAAATGTGCATCTTTATTTTGTCGCTTTTTCGTATCACGTAATACGGTTTCTCAACTAATTTCATTATAAGTCTCGGACCCTACATCCGATTAAAATAAGATTTGGCACTTAGATAGAACTGAAGCTTGTCTTTAACAGGATGGTAAAACTTAAATCTTCCCTGTTTTCTTAATGAGATTTTCAGGCTTAAAACTAAGATATGTTCTTTCCTGTTTGTGGGCGTGATAGTGGGCGGTTCCTACCCCACCCATGTTAAAGGAAGTTTCCCATACTATACAACGGACAAAGTTTCATACAAAAACATGCAATGGTTCCGAAGTTATAATAGAAAAACTAAAATTAATAACAGAAATCCACTTTCTGGAATATTATGTTCTCCTATTACTTGATAAAAAAAATGTGCATCTTTATTTTGTAGCTTTTTCCTATCACGTAATACGGTTTCTCAACTAATTTCACTATAACTCCTGAACCCTACATCCGATTAAAATAAGATTTGGCACTTAGATAGAACTGAAGCTTGGCTTTAACAGGATGGTAAAACTTAAATCTTCCCTGTTTTCTTAATGAGATTTTCAGACTTCAAACAAAGATATGTTCTTTCCTGTTTGTGGGCGTGATAGTGGGCGGTTCCTACCCCACCCATGTTAAAGGGAGTTTCCCATACTATACAACGGACAAAGTTTCATACAAAAACATGCAATGGTTCCGAAGTTATAATAGAAAAACTAAAATTAATAACAGAAATCCACTTTCTGGAATATTATGTTCTCCTATTACTTGATAAAAAAAATGTGCATCTTTATTTTGTCCCTTTTTCGTATCACGTAATACGGTTTCTCAACTAATTTCATTATAACTCTCGGACCCTACATCTGATTAAAATAAGATTTGGCACTAAGATAGAACTGAAGCTTGGCTTTAACAGGATGGTAAAACTTAAATCTTCCCTGTTTTCTTAATGAGATTTTCAGGATTCAAACTAATATATGTTCTTTCCAGTTTGTGGGCGTGATGGTGGGCGGTTCCTACCCCACCCATGTTAAAGGGAGTTTCCCATACTATACAACGGACAAAGTTTCATACAAAAACATGCAGTGGTTCCGAAGTTATAATAGAAAAACTAAAATTAATAACAGAAATCCACTTTCTGGAATATTATGTTATCCTATTACTTGATAAAAAAAATGTGCATCTGTATTTTGTAGCTTTTTCGTATCACGTAATACGGTTTCTCAACTAATTTCACTATAACTCCCGGACCCTACATCCGATTAAAATAAGATTTGGCACTTAGATAGAACTGAAGCTTGGCTTTAACAGGATGGTAAAACTTAAATCTTCCCTGTTTTCTTAATGAGATTTTCAGGCTTCAAACAAAGATATGTTCTTTCCTGTTTGTGGGCGTGATAGTGGGCGGTTCCTACCCCACCCATGTTAAAGGAAGTTTCCCATACTATACAACGGACAAAGTTTCATACAAAAACATGCAATGGTTCCGAAGTTATAATAGAAAAACTAAAATTAATAACAGAAATCCACTTTCTGGAATATTATGTTCTCCTATTACTTGATAAAAAAAATGTGCATCTTTATTTTGTCGCTTTTTCGTATCACGTAATACGGTTTCTCAACTAATTTCATTATAAGTCACGGACCCTACATCCGATTAAAATAAGATTTGGCACTTAGATAGAACTGAAGCTTGGCTTTAACAGGATGGTAAAACTTAAATCTTCCCTGTTTTCTTAATGAGATTTTCAGACTTCAAACAAAACTATGTTCTTTCCTGTTTGTGGGCGTGATAGTGGGCGGTTCCTACCCCACCCATGTTAAAGGCAGTTTCCCATACTATACAATGGACAAAGTTTCATACAAAAACATGCAATAGTTCCGAAGTTATAATAGAAAAACTAAAATTAATAACAGAAATCCACTTTCTGGAATATTATGTTCTCCTATTACTTGATAAAAAAATGTGCATCTTTATTTTGTCCCTTTTTCGTATCACGTAATACGGTTTCTCAACTAATTTCATTATAACTCTCGGACCCTACATCTGATTAAAATAAGATTTGGCACTAAGATAGAACTGAAGCTTGGCTTTAACAGGATGGTAAAACTTAAATCTTCCCTGTTTTCTTAATGAGATTTTCAGGATTCAAACTAAGATATGTTCTTTCCAGTTTGTGGGCGTGATGGTGGGCGGTTCCTACCCCACCCATGTTAAAGGGAGTTTCCCATACTATACAACGGACAAAGTTTCATACAAAAACATGCAGTGGTTCCGAAGTTATAATAGAAAAACTAAAATTAATAACAGAAATCCACTTTCTGGAATATTATGTTCTCCTATTACTTGATAAAAAAAATGTGCATCTTAATTTTGTAGCTTTTTCGTATCACGTAATACGGTTTCTCAACTAATTTCACTATAACTCCCGGACCCTACATCCGATTAAAATAAGATTTGGCACTTAGATAGAACTGAAGCTTGGCTTTAACAGGATGGTAAGACTTAAATCTTCCCTGTTTTCTTAATGGGATTTTCAGACTTCAAACTAAGATATGTTCTTTCCTGTTTGTGGGCGTGATGGTGGGCGGTTCTTACCCCACCCATGTTAAAGGGAGTTTCCCATACTATACAACGGACAAAGTTTCATACAAAAACATGCAATGGTTCCGAAGTTATAATAGAAAAACTAAAATTAATAACAGAAATTCACTTTCTGGAATATTATGTAATACGGTTTCTCAACTAATTTCACTATAACTCCCGGACCCTACATCCAATTAAAATAAGATTTGGCACTTAGATAGAACTGAAGCTTGGCTTTAACAGGATATTAAGACTTAAATCTTCCCTGTTTTCTTAATGGGATTTTCAGACTTCAAACTAAGATATGTTCTTTCCTGTTTGTGGGAGTGATGGTGGGCGGTTCCTACCCCACCCATGTTAAAGGGAGTTTCCCATACTATACAACGGACAAAGTTTCATACAAAAACATGCAATGGTTCCGAAGTTATAATAGAAAAACTAAAATTAATAACAGAAATCCACTTTCTGGAATATTATGTTCTCCTATTACTTGATAAAAAAAATGTGCATCTTTATTTTGTCGCTTTTTCGTATCACGTAATACGGTTTCTCAACTAATTTCATTATAAGTCACGGACCCTACATCCGATTAAAATAAGATTTGGCACTTAGATAGAACTGAAGCTTGGCTTTAACAGGATGGTAAAACTTAAATCTTCCCTGTTTTCTTAATGAGATTTTCAGACTTCAAACAAAGATATGTTCTTTCCTGTTTGTGGGCGTGATAGTGGGCGGTTCCTACCCCACCCATGTTAAAGGGAGTTTCCCATACTATACAACGGACAAAGTTTCATACAAAAACATGCAATGGTTCCGAAGTTATAATAGAAAAACTAAAATTAATAACAGAAATCCACTTTCTGGAATATTATGTTCTCCTATTACTTGATAAAAAAATGTGCATCTTTATTTAGTAGCTTTTTCCTATCACGTAATACGGTTTCTCAACTAACTTCACTATAACTCCCGGAACCTACATCCGATTAAAATAAGATTTGGCACTTAGATAGAACTGAAGCTTGGCTTCAACAGGATGGTAAAACTTAAATCTTCCCTGTTTTCTTAATGAGATTTTCAGACTTCAAACAAAGATATGTTCTTTCCTGTTTGTGGGCGTGATAGTGGGCGGTTTCTACCCCACCCATGTTAAAGGGAGTTTCCCATACTATACAACGGACAAAGTTTCATACAAAAACATGCAATGGTTCCGAAGTTATAATAGAAAAACTAAAATTAATAACAGAAATCCACTTTCTGGAATATTATGTTCTCCTATTACTTGATAAAAAAATGTGCATCTTTATTTTGTCGCTTTTTCGTATCACGTAATACGGTTTCTCAACTAATTTCATTATAACTCTCGGACCCTACATCCGATTAAAATAAGATTTGGTACTTAGATAGAAGCTTGGCTTTAACAGGATGGTAAAACTTAAATCTTCCCTGTTTTCTTAATGAGATTTTTAGACTTCAAACAAAGATATGTTCTTTCCTGTTTGTGGGCGTGATAGTGGGCGGTTCCTACCCCACCCATGTTAAAGGGAGTTTCCCATACTATACAACGGACAAAGTTTCATACAAAAACATGCAATGGTTCCGAAGTTATAATAGAAAAACTAAAATTAATAACAGAAATCCACTTTCTGGAATATTATGTTCTCCTATTACTTGATAAAAAAAATGTGCATCTTTATTTTGTCCCTTTTTCGTATCACGTAATACGGTTTCTCAACTAATTTCATTATAACTCTCGGACCCTACATCTGATTAAAATAAGATTTGGCACTAAGATAGAACTGAAGCTTGGCTTTAACAGGATGGTAAAACTTAAATCTTCCCTGTTTTCTTAATGAGATTTTCAGGATTCAAACTAATATATGTTCTTTCCAGTTTGTGGGCGTGATGGTGGGCGGTTCCTACCCCACCCATGTTAAAGGGAGTTTCCCATACTATACAACGGACAAAGTTTCATACAAAAACATGCAGTGGTTCCGAAGTTATAATAGAAAAACTAAAATTAATAACAGAAATCCACTTTCTGGAATATTATGTTATCCTATTACTTGATAAAAAATATGTGCATCTGTATTTTGTAGCTTTTTCGTATCACGTAATACGGTTTCTCAACTAATTTCACTATAACTCCCGGACCCTACATCCGATTAAAATAAGATTTGGCACTTAGATAGAACTGAAGCTTGGCTTTAACAGGATATTAAGACTTAAATCTTCCCTGTTTTCTTAATGGGATTTTCAGACTTCAAACTAAGATATGTTCTTTCCTGTTTGTGGGAGTGATGGTGGGCGGTTCCTACCCCACCCATGTTAAAGGGAGTTTCCCATACTATACAACGGACAAAGTTTCATACAAAAACATGCAATGGTTCCGAAGTTATAATAGAAAAACTAAAATTAATAACAGAAATCCACTTTCTGGAATATTATGTTCTCCTATTACTTGATACAAAAAATGTGCATCTTTATTTTGTAGCTTTTTCCTATCACGTAATACGGTTTCTCAACTAATTTCATTATAAGTCTCGGACCCTACATCCGATTAAAATAAGATTTGGCACTTAGATAGAACTGAAGCTTGGCTTTAACAGGATGGTAAAACTTAAATCTTCCCTGTTTTCTTAATGAGATTTTCAGGCTTCATACAAAGATATGTTCTTTCCTGTTTGTGGGCGTGATAGTGGGCGGTTCCTACCCCACCCATGTTAAAGGAAGTTTCCCATACTATACAACGGACAAAGTTTCATACAAAAACATGCAATGGTTCCGAAGTTATAATAGAAAAACTAAAATTAATAACAGAAATCCACTTTCTGGAATATTATGTTCTCCTATTACTTGATAAAAAAAATGTGCATCTTTATTTTGTCGCTTTTTCGTATCACGTAATACGGTTTCTCAACTAATTTCATTATAAGTCTCGGACCCTACATCCGATTAAAATAAGATTTGGCACTTAGATAGAACTGAAGCTTGTCTTTAACAGGATGGTAAAACTTAAATCTTCCCTGTTTTCTTAATGAGATTTTCAGGCTTAAAACTAAGATATGTTCTTTCCTGTTTGTGGGCGTGATAGTGGGCGGTTCCTACCCCACCCATGTTAAAGGAAGTTTCCCATACTATACAACGGACAAAGTTTCATACAAAAACATGCAATGGTTCCGAAGTTATAATAGAAAAACTAAAATTAATAACAGAAATCCACTTTCTGGAATATTATGTTCTCCTATTACTTGATAAAAAAATGTGCATCTTTATTTTGTCCCTTTTTCGTATCACGTAATACGGTTTCTCAACTAATTTCATTATAACTCTCGGACCCTACATCTGATTAAAATAAGATTTGGCACTAAGATAGAACTGAAGCTTGGCTTTAACAGGATGGTAAAACTTAAATCTTCCCTGTTTTCTTAATGAGATTTTCAGGATTCAAACTAAGATATGTTCTTTCCAGTTTGTGGGCGTGATGGTGGGCGGTTCCTACCCCACCCATGTTAAAGGGAGTTTCCCATACTATACAACGGACAAAGTTTCATACAAAAACATGCAGTGGTTCCGAAGTTATAATAGAAAAACTAAAATTAATAACAGAAATCCACTTTCTGGAATATTATGTTCTCCTATTACTTGATAAAAAAAATGTGCATCTTAATTTTGTAGCTTTTTCGTATCACGTAATACGGTTTCTCAACTAATTTCACTATAACTCCCGGACCCTACATCCGATTAAAATAAGATTTGGCACTTAGATAGAACTGAAGCTTGGCTTTAACAGGATGGTAAGACTTAAATCTTCCCTGTTTTCTTAATGGGATTTTCAGACTTCAAACTAAGATATGTTCTTTCCTGTTTGTGGGCGTGATGGTGGGCGGTTCCTACCCCACCCATGTTAAAGGGAGTTTCCCATACTATACAACGGACAAAGTTTCATACAAAAACATGCAATGGTTCCGAAGTTATAATAGAAAAACTAAAATTAATAACAGAAATTCACTTTCTGGAATATTATGTAATACGGTTTCTCAACTAATTTCACTATAACTCCCGGACCCTACATCCGATTAAAATAAGATTTGGCACTTAGATAGAACTGAAGCTTGGCTTTAACAGGATATTAAGACTTAAATCTTCCCTGTTTTCTTAATGGGATTTTCAGACTTCAAACTAAGATATGTTCTTTCCTGTTTGTGGGAGTGATGGTGGGCGGTTCCTACCCCACCCATGTTAAAGGGAGTTTCCCATACTATACAACGGACAAAGTTTCATACAAAAGCATGCAATGGTTCCGAAGTTATAATAGAAAAACTAAAATTAATAACAGAAATCCACTTTCTGGAATATTATGTTCTCCTATTACTTGATAAAAAAAATGTGCATCTTTATTTTGTCGCTTTTTCGTATCACGTAATACGGTTTCTCAACTAATTTCATTATAAGTCACGGACCCTACATCCGATTAAAATAAGATTTGGCACTTAGATAGAACTGAAACTTGGCTTTAACAGGATGGTAAAACTTAAATCTTCCCTGTTTTCTTAATGAGATTTTCAGACTTCAAACAAAGATATGTTCTTTCCTGTTTGTGGGCGTGATAGTGGGCGGTTCCTACCCCACCCATGTTAAAGGGAGTTTCCCATACTATACAACGGACAAAGTTTCATACAAAAACATGCAATGGTTCCGAAGTTATAATAGAAAAACTAAAATTAATAACAGAAATCCACTTTCTGGAATATTATGTTCTCCTATTACTTGATAAAAAAATGTGCATCTTTATTTAGTAGCTTTTTCCTATCACGTAATACGGTTTCTCAACTAACTTCACTATAACTCCCGGAACCTACATCCGATTAAAATAAGATTTGGCACTTAGATAGAACTGAAGCTTGGCTTCAACAGGATGGTAAAACTTAAATCTTCCCTGTTTTCTTAATGAGATTTTCAGACTTCAAACAAAGATATGTTCTTTCCTGTTTGTGGGCGTGATAGTGGGCGGTTCCTACCCCACCCATGTTAAAGGGAGTTTCCCATACTATACAACGGACAAAGTTTCATACAAAAACATGCAATGGTTCCGAAGTTATAATAGAAAAACTAAAATTAATAACAGAAATCCACTTTCTGGAATATTATGTTCTCCTATTACTTGATAAAAAAATGTGCATCTTTATTTTGTCGCTTTTTCGTATCACGTAATACGGTTTCTCAACTAATTTCATTATAACTCTCGGACCCTACATCCGATTAAAATAAGATTTGGCACTTAGATAGAACTGAAGCTTGGCTTTAACAGGATGGTAAAACTTAAATCTTCCCTGTTTTCTTAATGAGATTTTCAGGCTTCAAACTAAGATATGTTCTTTCCTGTTTGTGGGCGTGATAGTGGGCGGTTCCTACCCCACCCATGTTAAAGGAAGTTTCCCATACTATACAACGGACAAAATTTCATACAAAAACATGCAATGGTTCCGAAGTTATAATAGAAAAACTAAAATTAATAACAGAAATCCACTTTCTGGAATATTATGTTCTCCTATTACTTGATAAAAAAAATGTGCATCTTTATTTTGTCGCTTTTTCGTATCACGTAATACGGTTTCTCAACTAATTTCATTATAAGTCACGGACCCTACATCCGATTAAAATAAGATTTGGCACTTAGATAGAACTGAAGCTTGGCTTTAACAGGATGGTAAAACTTAAATCTTCCCTGTTTTCTTAATGAGATTTTCAGACTTCAAACAAAGATATGTTCTTTCCTGTTTGTGGGCGTGATAGTGGGCGGTTCCTACCCCACCCATGTTAAAGGGAGTTTCCCATACTATACAACGGACAAAGTTTCATACAAAAACATGCAATGGTTCCGAAGTTATAATAGAAAAACTAAAATTAATAACAGAAATCCACTTTCTGGAATATTATGTTCTCCTATTACTTGATAAAAAAATGTGCATCTTTATTTAGTAGCTTTTTCCTATCACGTAATACGGTTTCTCAACTAACTTCACTATAACTCCCGGACCCTACATCCGATTAAAATAAGATTTGGCACTTAGATAGAACTGAAGCTTGGCTTCAACAGGATGGTAAAACTTAAATCTTCCCTGTTTTCTTAATGAGATTTTCAGACTTCAAACAAAGATATGTTCTTTCCTGTTTGTGGGCGTGATAGTGGGCGGTTCCTACCCCACCCATGTTAAAGGAAGTTTCCCATACTATACAACGGACAAAGTTTCATACAAAAACATGCAATGGTTCCGAAGTTATAATAGAAAAACTAAAATTAATAACAGAAATCCACTTTCTGGAATATTATGTTCTCCTATTACTTGATAAAAAAAATGTGCATCTTTATTTTGTCGCTTTTTCGTATCACGTAATACGGTTTCTCAACTAATTTCATTATAACTCTCGGACCCTACATCCGATTAAAATAAGATTTGGCACTTAGATAGAACTGAAGCTTGGCTTTAACAGGATGGTAAAACTTAAATCTTCCCTGTTTTCTTAATGAGATTTTCAGGCTTCAAACGAAGATATGTTCTTTCCTGTTTGTGGGCGTGATAGTGGGCGGTTCCTACCCCACCCATGTTAAAGGGAGTTTCCCATACTATACAACGGACAAAGTTTCATACAAGAACATGCAATGGTTCCGAAGTTATAATAGAAAAACTAAAATTAATAACAGAAATCCACTTTCTGGAATATTATGTTCTCCTATTACTTGATAAAAAAAAATGTGCATCTTTATTTTGTCGCTTTTTCGTATCACGTAATACGGTTTCTCAACTATTTTCATTATAAGTCACGGACCCTACATCCGATTAAAATAAGATTTGGCACTTAGATAGAACTGAAGCTTGGCTTTAACAGGATGGTAAAACTTAAATCTTCCCTGTTTTCTTAATGAGATTTTCAGACTTCAAACAAAGATATGTTCTTTCCTGTTTGTGGGCGTGATAGTGGGCGGTTCCTACCCCACCCATGTTAAAGGGAGTTTCCCATACTATACAACGGACAAAGTTTCATACAAAAACATGCAATGGTTCCGAAGTTATAATAGAAAAACTAAAATTAATAACAGAAATCCACTTTCTGGAATATTATGTTCTCCTATTACTTGATAAAAAAATGTGCATCTTTTTTAGTAGCTTTTTCCTATCACGTAATACGGTTTCTCAACTAATTTCACTATAACTCCCGGACCCTACATCCGATTAAAATAAGATTTGGCACTAAGATAGAACTGAAGCTTGGCTTTAACAGGATGGTAAAACTTAAATCTTCCCTGTTTTCTTAATGAGATTTTCAGACTTCAAACAAAGATATGTTCTTTCCTGTTTGTGGGCGTGATAGTGGGCGGTTCCTACCCCACCCATGTTAAAGGGAGTTTCCCATACTATACAACGGACAAAGTTTCATACAAGAACATGCAATGGTTCCGAAGTTATAATAGAAAAACTAAAATTAATAACAGAAATCCACTTTCTGGAATATTATGTTCTCCTATTACTTGATAAAAAAAATGTGCATCTTTATTTTGTCGCTTTTTCGTATCACGTAATACGGTTTCTCAACTAATTTCATTATAACTCTCGGACCCTACATCCGATTAAAATAAGATTTGGCACTTAGATAGAACTGAAGCTTGGCTTTAACAGGATGGTAAAACTTAAATCTTCCCTGTTTTCTTAATGAGATTTTCAGGCTTCAAACTAAGATATGTTCTTTCCTGTTTGTGGGCGTGATAGTGGGCGGTTCCTACCCCTCCCATGTTAAAGGGAGTTTCCCATACTATACAACGGACAAAGTTTCATACAAAAACATGCAATGGTTCCGAAGTTATAATAGAAAAACTAAAATTAATAACAGAAATCCACTTTCTGGAATATTATGTTCTCCTATTACTTGATAAAAAAAATGTGCATCTTTATTTTGTCGCTTTTTCGTATCACGTAATACGGTTTCTCAACTAATTTCATTATAAGTAACGGACCCTACATCCGATTAAAATAAGATTTGGCACTTAGATAGAACTGAAGCTTGGCTTCAACAGGATTGTAAAACTTAAATCTTCCCTGTTTTCTTAATGAGATTTTCAGACTTCAAACAAAGATATGTTCTTTCCTGTTTGTGGGCGTGATAGTGGGCGGTTCCTACCCCACCCATGTTAAAGGGAGTTTCCCATACTATACAACGGACAAAGTTTCATACAAAAACATGCAATGGTTCCGAAGTTATAATAGAAAAACTAAAATTAATAACAGAAATCCACTTTCTGGAATATTATGTTCTCCTATTACTTGATAAAAAAATGTGCATCTTTATTTTGTCGCTTTTTCGTATCACGTAATACGGTTTCTCAACTAATTTCATTATAACTCTCGGACCCTACATCCGATTAAAATAAGATTTGGCACTTAGATAGAACTGAAGCTTGGCTTTAACAGGATGGTAAAACTTAAATCTTCCCTGTTTTCTTAATGAGATTTTCAGGCTTCAAACTAAGATATGTTCTTTCCTGTTTGTGGGCGTGATAGTGGGCGGTTCCTACCCCACCCATGTTAAAGGAAGTTTCCCATACTATACAACGGACAAAGTTTCATACAAAAACATGCAATGGTTCCGAAGTTATAATAGAAAAACTAAAATTAATAACAGAAATCCACTTTCTGGAATATTATGTTCTCCTATTACTTGATAAAAAAAAATGTGAATCTTTATTTTGTCGCTTTTTCGTATCACGTAATACGGTTTCTCAACTAATTTCACTATAACTCCCGGGCCCTACATCCGATTATAATAAGATTTGGCACTTAGATAGAACTAAAGCTTGGCTTTAACAAGATGGTAAGACTTAAATCTTCCATGTTTTCTTAATGGGATTTCCAGACTTCAAACTAAACTATGTTCTTTCCTGTTTGTGGGCGTGATGGTGGGCGGTTCCTACCCCACCCATGTTAAAGGGAGTTTCCCATACTATACAACGGGCAAAGTTTCATACAAAAAACATGCAATGGTTTCGAAGTTATAATAGAAAATCTAAAATTAATAACAGAAATCCACTTTCTGGAATATTATGTTCTCCTATTACTTGATAAAAAAATGTGCATCTTTATTTTGTCGCTTTTTCGTATCACGTAATACGGTTTCTCAACTAATTTCATTATAAGTCTCGGACCCGACCCTACATCCGATTAAAATAAGATTTGGCACTTATATAGAACTGAAGCTTGGCTTTAACAGGATGGTAAAACTTAAATCTTCCCTGTTTTCTTAATGAGATTTTCAGACTTCAAACAAAGATATGTTCTTTCCTGTTTGTGGGCGTGATAGTGGGCGGTTCCTACCCACCCATGTTAAAGGGAGTTTCCCATACTATACAACGGACAAAGTTTCATACAAAAACATGCAATGGTTCCGAAGTTATAATAGAAAAACTAAAATTAATAACAGAAATTTACTTTCTGGAATATTATGTTCTCCTATTGCTTGATAAAAAAAATGTGCATCTTTATTTTGTAGCTTTTTCCTATCACGTAATACGGTTTCTCAACTAATTTCACTATAACTCCCGGACCCTACATCCGATTAAAATAAGATTTGGCACTTAGATAGAACTAAAGCTTGGCTTTAACAGGATGGTAAGACTTAAATCTTCCATGTTTTCTTAATGGGATTTCCAGACTTCAAACTAAGATATGTTCTTTCCTGTTTGTGGGCGTGATGGTGGGCGGTTCCTACCCCACCCATGTTAAAGGGAGTTTCCCATACTATACAACGGACAAAGTTTCATACAAAAACATGCAATGGTTCCGAAGTTATAATAGAAAAACTAAAATTAATAACAGAAATCCACTTTCTGGAATATTATGTTCTCCTATTACTTGATAAAAAAATGTGCATCTTTATTTTGTCGCTTTTTCGTATCACGTAATATGGTTTCTCAACTAATTTCATTATAAGTCTCGGACCCTACATCCGATTAAAATACGATTTGGCACTTAGATAGAATTGAAGCTTGGCTTTAACAGGATGGTAAAACTTAAATCTTCCCTGTTTTCTTAATGAGATTTTCAGACTTCAAACAAAGACATGTTCTTTCCTGTTTGAGGGCGTGATAGTGGGCGGTTCCTACCCCACCCATGTTAAAGGGAGTTTCCCATACTATACAACGGACAAAGTTTCATACAAAAACATGCAATGGTTCCGAAGTTATAATAGAAAAACTAAAATTAATAACAGAAATCCACTTTCTGGAATATTATGTTCTCCTATTACTTGATAAAAAAAATGTGCATCTTTATTTTGTAGCTTTTTCTTATCACGTAATACGGTTTCTCAACTAATTTCATTATAACTCTCGGACCCTACATCTGATTAAAATACGATTTGGCACTTAGATAGAACTGAAGCTTGGCTTTAACAGGATGGTAAAACTTAAATCTTCCCTGTTTTCTTAATGAGATTTTCAGGCTTAAAACTAAGATATGTTCTTTCCTGTTTGTGGGCGTGATAGTGGGCGGTTCCTACCCCACCCATGTTAAAGGGAGTTTCCCATACTATACAACGGACAAAGTTTCATACAAAAACAGGCAATGGTTCCGAAGTTATAATAGAAAAACTAAAATTAATAACAGAAATCCACTTTCTGGAATATTATGTTCTCCTATTGCTTGATAAAAAAAATGTGCATCTTTATTTTGTAGCTTTTTCCTATCACGTAATACGGTTTCTCAACTAATTTCACTATAACTCCCGGACCCTACATCCGATTAAAATAAGATTTGGCACTTAGATAGAACTAAAGCTTGGCTTTAACAGGATGGTAAGACTTAAATCTTCCATGTTTTCTTAATGGGATTTCCAGACTTCAAACTAAGATATGTTCTTTCCTGTTTGTGGGCGTGATGGTGGGCGGTTCCTACCCCACCCATGTTAAAGGGAGTTTCCCATACTATACAACGGACAAAGTTTCATACAAAAACATGCAATGGTTCCGAAGTTATAATAGAAAAACTAAAATTAATAACAGAAATCCACTTTCTGGAATATTATGTTCTCCTATTACTTGATAAAAAAATGTGCATCTTTATTTTGTCGCTTTTTCGTATCACGTAATATGGTTGCTCAACTAATTTCATTATAAGTCTCGGACCCTACATCCGATTAAAATACGATTTGGCACTTAGATAGAACTGAAGCTTGGCTTTAACAGGATGGTAAAACTTAAATCTTTCCTGTTTTCTTAATGAGATTTTCAGACTTCAAACAAAGACATGTTCTTTCCTGTTTGTGGGCGTGATAGTGGGCGGTTCCTACCCCACCCATGTTAAAGGGAGTTTCCCATACTATACAACGGACAAAGTTTCATACAAAAACATGCAATGGTTCCGAAGTTATAATAGAAAAACTAAAATTAATAACAGAAATCCACTTTCTGGAATATTATGTTCTCCTATTACTTGATAAAAAAAATGTGCATCTTTATTTTGTCGCTTTTTCGTATCACGTAATACGGTTTCTCAACTAATTTCATTATAACTCTCGGACCCAACATCTGATTAAAATAAGATTTGGCACTTAGATAGAACTGAAGCTTGGCTTTAACAGGATGGTAAAACTTAAATCTTCCCTGTTTTCTTAATAAGATTTTCAGGCTTCAAACTAAGATATGTTCTTTCCTGTTTGTGGGCGTGATAGTGGGCGGTTCCTACCCCACCCATGTTAAAGGGAGTTTCCCATACTATACAACGGACAAAGTTTCATACAAAAACATGCAATGGTTCCGAAGTTATAATAGAAAAACTAAAATTAATAACAGAAATCCACTTTCTGGAATATTATGTTCTCCTATTACTTGATAAAAAAAATGTGCATCTTTATTTTGTCGCTTTTTCGTATCACGTAATACGGTTTCTCAACTAATTTCATTATAACTCTCGGACCCAACATCCGATTAAAATAAGATTTGGCACTTAGATAGAACTGAAGCTTGGCTTTAACAGGATGGTAAAACTTAAATCTTCCCTGTTTTCTTAATGAGATTTTCAGGCTTAAAACTATGATATGTTCTTTCCTGTTTGTGGGCGTGATAGTGGGCGGTTCCTACCCCTCCCATGTTAAAGGGAGTTTCCCATACTATACAACGGACAAAGTTTCATACAAAAACATGCAATGGTTCCGAAGTTATAATAGAAAAACTAAAATTAATAACAGAAATCCACTTTCTGGAATATTATGTACTCCTATTACTTGATAAAAAAAAATGTGCATCTTTATTTTGTAGCTTTCCTGTTTGTGGGCGTGATAGTGGGCGGTTCCTACCCCACCCATGTTAAAGGGAGTTTCCCATACTATACAACGGACAAAGTTTCATACAAAAACATGCAATGGTTCCGAAGTTATAATAGAAAAACTAAAATTAATAAATGAAATCCACTTTCTGGAATATTATGTTCTCCTATTACTTGATAAAAAAAATGTGCATCTTTATTTTGTCGCTTTTTCGTATCACGTAATACGGTTTCTCAACTAATTTCATTATAACTCTCGGACCCAACATCCGATTAAAATAAGATTTGGCACTTAGATAGAACTGAAGCTTGGCTTTAACAGGATGGTTAAACTTAAATCTTCCCTGTTTTCTTAATGAGATTTTCAGGCTTCAAACTAAGATATGTTCTTTCCTTTTGTGGGCGTGATAGTGGGCGGTTCTTACCCCACCCATGTTAAAGGGAGTTTCCCATACTATACAACGGACAAAGTTTCATACAAAAACATGCAATGGTTCCGAAGTTATAATAGAAAAACTAAAATTAATAACAGAAATCCACTTTCTGGAATATTATGTACTCCTATTACTTGATAAAAAAAATGTGCATCTTTATTTTGTAGCTTTCCTGTTTGTGGGCGGTTCCTACCCCACCCATGTTAAAGGGAGTTTCCCATACTATACAACGGACAAAGTTTCATACAAAAACATGCAATGGTTCCGAAGTTATAATAGAAAAACTAAAATTAATAACAGAAATCCACTTTCTGGAATATTATGTTCTCCTATTACTTGATAAAAAAAATGTGCATCTTTATTTTGTCGCTTTTTCGTATCACGTAAAAAGGTTTCTCAACTAATTTCATTATAACTCTCGGACCCAACATCCGATTAAAATAAGATTTAGCACTTAGATAGAACTGAAGCTTGGCTTTAACAGGATGGTAAAACTTAAATCTTCCCTGTTTTCTTAATGAGATTTTCAGGCTTCAAACTAAGATATGTTCTTTCCTGTTTGTGGGCGTGGTAGTGGGCGGTTCCTACCCCACCCATGTTAAAAGAACTGAAGCTTGGCTTTAACAGGATGGTAAAACTTAAATCTTCCCTGTTTTCTTAATGAGATTTTCAGGCTTAAAACTAAGATATGTTCTTTCCTGTTTGTGGGCGTGATAGTGGGCGGTTCCTACCCCACCCATGTTAAAGGGAGTTTCCCATACTATACAACGGACAAAGTTTCATACAAAAACATGCAATGGTTCCGAAGTTATAATAGAAAAACTAAAATTAATAACAGAAATCCACTTTCTGGAATATTATGTTCTCCTATTACTTGATAAAAAAAATGTGCATCTTTATTTTGTCGCTTTTTCGTATCACGTAATACGGTTTCTCAACTAATTTCATTATAACTCTCGGACCCTACATCCGATTAAAATAAGATTTGGCACTTAGATAGAACTGAAGCTTGGCTTTAACAGGATGGTAAAACTTAAATCTTCCCTGTTTTCTTAATGAGATTTTCAGACTTCAAACAAAGATATGTTCATTCCTGTTTGTGGGCGTGATAGTGGGCGATTCCTACCCCACCCATGTTAAAGGGAGTTTCCCATACTATACAACGGACAAAGTTCATACAAAAACATGCAATGGTTCCGAAGTTATAGTAGAAAAACTAAAATTAATAACAGAAATCCACTTTCTGAAATATTATGTTCTCCTATTACTTGATAAAAAAAATGTGCATCTTTATTTTGTCGCTTTTTCGTATCACGTAATACGGTTTCTCAACTAATTTCATTATAAGTCTCGGACCCTACATCCGATTAAAATAAGATTTGGCACTTAGATAGAACTGAAGCTTGGCTTTAACAGGATGGTAAAACTTAAATCTTCCCTGTTTTCTTAATGAGATTTTCAGACTTCAAACAAAGATATGTTCATTCCTGTTTGTGGGCGTGATAGTGGGCGATTCCTACCCCACCCATGTTAAAGGGAGTTTCCCATTCTATACAACGGACAAAGTTTCATACAAAAACATGCAATGGTTCCGAAGTTATAATAGAAAAACTAAAATTAATAACAGAAATCCACTTTCTGGAATATTATGTTCTCCTATTACTTGATAAAAAAAAATGTGCATCTTTATTTTGTCGCTTTTTCGTATCACGTAATACGGTTTTTCAACTAATTTCATTATAAGTCTCGGACCCTACATCCGATTAAAATAAGATTTGGCACTTAGATAGAACTGAAGCTTGGCTTTAACAGGATGGTAAAACTTAAATCTTCCCTGTTTTCTTAATGAGATTTTCAGGCTTAAAACTAAGATATGTTCTTTCCTGTTTGTGGGCGTGGTAGTGGGCGGTTCCTACCCCACCCATGTTAAAGGGAGTTTCCCATACTATACAACGGACAAAGTTTATACAAAAACATGCAATGGTTCCGAAGTTATAATAGAAAAACTAAAATTAATAACAGAAATCCACTTTCTGGAATATTATGTTCTCCTATTACTTGATAAAAAATGTACATCTTTATTTTGTCGCTTTTTCGTATCACGTAATACGGTTTCTCAACTAATTTCATTATAACTCTCGGACCCAACATCCGATTAAAATAAGATTTGGCACTTAGATAGAACTGAAGCTTGGCTTTAACAGGATGGTAAAACTTAAATCTTCCCTGTTTTCTTAATGAGATTTTCAGGCTTAAAACTAAGATATGTTCTTTCCTGTTTGTGGGCGTGATAGTGGGCGGTTCCTACCCCACCCATGTTAAAGGGAGTTTCCCATACTATACAACGGACAAAGTTTCATACAAAAACATGCAATGGTTCCGAAGTTATAATAGAAAAACTAAAATTAATAACAGAAATCCACTTTCTGGAATATTATGTACTCCTATTACTTGATAAAAAAATGTGCATCTTTATTTTGTAGCTTTCCTGTTTGTGGGCGTGATAGTGGGCGGTTCCTACCCCACCCATGTTAAAGGGAGTTTCCCATACTATACAACGGACAAAGTTTCATACAAAAACATGCAATGGTTCCGAAGTTATAATAGAAAAACTAAAATTAATAAATGAAATCCACTTTCTGGAATATTATGTTCTCCTATTACTTGATAAAAAAAATGTGTATCTTTATTTTGTCGCTTTTTCGTATCACGTAATACGGTTTCTCAACTAATTTCATTATAACTCTCGGACCCAACATCCGATTAAAATAAGATTTGGCACTTAGATAGAACTGAAGCTTGGCTTTAACAGGATGGTAAAACTTAAATCTTCCCTGTTTTCTTAATGAGATTTTCAGACTTCAAACAAAGATATGTTCTTTCCTGTTTGTGGGCGTGATAGTGGGCGATTCCTACCCCACCCATGTTAAAGGGAGTTTCCCATACTATACAACGGACAAAGTTTCATACAAAAACATGCAATGGTTCCGAAGTTATAATATAAAAACTAAAATTAATAACAGAAATCCACTTTCTGGAATATTATGTTCTCCTATTACTTGATAAAAAAAATGTGCATCTTTATTTTGTCGCTTTTTCGTATCACGTAATACGGTTTCTCAACTAATTTCATTATAACTCTCGGACCCAACATCCGATTAAAATAAGATTTGGCACTTAGATAGAACTGAAGCTTGGCTTTAACAGGATGGTAAAACTTAAATCTTCCCTGTTTTCTTAATGAGATTTTCAGGCTTAAAACTAAGATATGTTCTTTCCTGTTTGTGGGCGTGATAGTGGGCGGTTCCTAACCCACCCATGTTAAAGGGAGTTTCCCATACTATACAACGGACAAAGTTTCATACAAAAACATGCAATGGTTCCGAAGTTATAATAGAAAAACTAAAATTAATAACAGAAATCCACTTTCTGGAATATTATGTACTCCTATTACTTGATAAAAAAAATGTGCATCTTTATTTTGTAGCTTTTTCCTATCACGTAATACGGTTTCTCAACTAATTTCACTATAACTCCCGGACCCTACATCCGATTTAAATAAGATTTGGCACTTAGATAGAACTGAAGCTTGGCTTTAACAGGATGGTAAAACTTAAATCTTCCCTGTTTTCTTAATGAGATTTTCAGGCTTCAAACTAAGATATATTCTTTCCTGTTTGTGGGCGTGATAGTGGGCGGTTCCTACCCCACCCATGTTAAAGGGAGTTTCCCATACTATACAACGGACAAAGTTTCATACAAAAACATTCAATGGTTCCGAAGTTATAATAGAAAAACTAATATTAATAAATGAAATCCACTTTCTGGAATATTATGTTCTCCTATTACTTGATAAAAAAAATGTGCATCTTTATTTTGTCGCTTTTTCGTATCACGTAATACGGTTTCTCAACTAATTTCATTATAAGTCTCGGACCCTACATCCGATTAAAATAAGATTTGGCACTTAGATAGAACTGAAGCTTGGCTTTAACAGGATGGTAAAACTTAAATCTTTCCTGTTTTCTTAATGAGATTTTCAGGCTTCAAACTAAGATATGTTCTTTCCTTTTTGTGGGCGTGATAGTGGGCGGTTCCTACCCCACCCATGTTAAAGGGAGTTTCCCATACTATACAACGGACAAAGTTTCATACAAAAACATGCAATGGTTCCGAAGTTATAATAGAAAAACTAAAATTAATAACAGAAATCCACTTTCTGGAATATTATGTACTCCTATTACTTGATAAAAAAAATGTGCATCTTTATTTTGTAGCTTTTTCCTATCACGTAATACGGTTTCTCAACTAATTTCACTATAACTCCCGGACCCTACATCCGATTAAAATAAGATTTGGCACTTAGATAGAACTGAAGCTTGGCTTTAACAGGATGGTAAAACTCAAATCTTCCCTGTTTTCTTAATGAGATTTTCAGACTTCAAACAAAGATATGTTCTTTCCTGTTTGTGGGCGTGATAGTGGGCGATTCCTACCCCACCCATGTTAAAGGGAGTTTCCCATACTATACAACGGACAAAGTTTCATACAAAAACATGCAATGGTTCCGAAGTTATAATATAAAAACTAAAATTAATAACAGAAATCCACTTTCTGGAATATTATGTTCTCCTATTACTTGATAAAAAAAATGTGCATCTTTATTTTGTCGCTTTTTCGTATCACGTAATACGGTTTCTCAACTAATTTCATTATAACTCTCGGACCCAACATCCGATTAAAATAAGATTTGGCACTTAGATAGAACTGAAGCTTGGCTTTAACAGGATGGTAAAACTTAAATCTTCCCTGTTTTCTTAATGAGATTTTCAGGCTTAAAACTAAGATATGTTCTTTCCTGTTTGTGGGCGTGATAGTGGGCGGTTCCTACCCCACCCATGTTAAAGGGAGTTTCCCATACTATACAACGGACAAAGTTTCATACAAAAACATGCAATGGTTCCGAAGTTATAATAGAAAAACTAAAATTAATAACAGAAATCCACTTTCTGGAATATTATGTACTCCTATTACTTGATAAAAAAAATGTGCATCTTTATTTTGTAGCTTTTTCCTATCACGTAATACGGTTTCTCAACTAATTTCACTATAACTCCCGGACCCTACATCCGATTTAAATAAGATTTGGCACTTAGATAGAACTGAAGCTTGGCTTTAACAGGATGGTAAAACTTAAATCTTCCCTGTTTTCTTAATGAGATTTTCAGGCTTAAAACTAAGATATGTTCTTTCCTGTTTGTGGGCGTGATAGTGGGCGGTTCCTACCCCACCCATGTTAAAGGGAGTTTCCCATACTATACAACGGACAAAGTTTCATACAAAAACATGCAATGGTTCCGAAGTTATAATAGAAAAACTAAAATTAATAACAGAAATCCACTTTCTGGAATATTATGTTCTCCTATTACTTGATAAAAAAAATGTGCATCTTTATTTTGTCGCTTTTTCGTATCACGTAATACGGTTTCTCAACTAATTTCATTATAACTCTCGGACCCAACATCCGATTAAAATAAGATTTGGCACTTAGATAGAACTGAAGCTTGGCTTTAACAGGATGGTTAAACTTAAATCTTCCCTGTTTTCTTAATGAGATTTTCAGGCTTCAAACTAAGATATGTTCTTTCCTTTTTGTGGGCGTGATAGTGGGCGGTTCCTACCCCACCCATGTTAAAGGGAGTTTCCCATACTATACAACGGACAAAGTTTCATACAAAAACATGCAATGGTTCCGAAGTTATAATAGAAAAACTAAAATTAATAACAGAAATCCACTTTCTGGAATATTATGTTCTCCTATTACTTGATAAAAAAAATGTGCATCTTTATTTTGTCGCTTTTTCGTATCACGTAATACGGTTTCTCAACTAATTTCATTATAACTCTCGGACCCAACATCCGATTAAAATAAGATTTGGCACTTAGATAGAACTGAAGCTTGGCTTTAACAGGATGGTAAAACTTAAATCTTCCCTGTTTTCTTAATGAGATTTTCAGGCTTAAAACTAAGATATGTTCTTTCCTCTTTGTGGGCGTGATAGTGGGCGGTTCCTACCCCACCCATGTTAAAGGGAGTTTCCCATACTATACAACGGACAAAGTTTCATATAAAAACATGCAATGGTTCCGAAGTTATAATAGAAAAACTAAAATTAATAACAGAAATCCACTTTCTGGAATATTATGTACTCCTATTACTTGTTAAAAAAAATGTGCATCTTTATTTTGTAGCTTTTTCCTATCACGTAATACGGTTTCTCAACTAATTTCACTATAACTCCCAGACCCTACATCCGATTAAAATAAGATTTGGCACTTAGATAGAACTGAAGCTTGGCTTTAACAGGATGGTAAAACTTAAATCTTCCCTGTTTTCTTAATGAGATTTTCAGGCTTCAAACTAAGATATATTCTTTCCTGTTTGTGGGCGTGATAGTGGGCGGTTCCTACCCCACCCATGTTAAAGGGAGTTTCCCATACTATACAACGGACAAAGTTTCATACAAAAACATGCAATGGTTCCGAAGTTATAATAGAAAAACTAAAATTAATAACAGAAATCCACTTTCTGGAATATTATGTTCTCCTATTACTTGATAAAAAAATGTGCATCTTTATTTTGTCGCTTTTTCGTATCACGTAATACGGTTTCTCAACTAATTTCATTATAACTCTCGGACCCAACATCCGATTAAAATAAGATTTGGCACTTAGATAGAACTGAAGCTTGGCTTTAACAGGATGGTAAAACTTAAATCTTCCCTGTTTTCTTAATGAGATTTTCAGGCTTCAAACTAAGATATGTTCTTTCCTGTTTGTGGGCGTGGTAGTGGGCGGTTCCTACCCCACCCATGTTAAAGGGAGTTTCCCATACTATACAACGGACAAAGTTTCATACAAAAACATGCAATGGTTCCGAAGTTATAATAGAAAAACTAAAATTAATAACAGAAATCCACTTTCTGGAATATTATGTTCTCCTATTACTTGTTAAAAAAAATGTGCATCTTTATTTTGTAGCTTTTTCCTATTACGTAATACGGTTTCTCAACTAATTTCACTATAACTCCCGGACCCTACATCCGATTAAAATAAGATTTGGCACTTAGATAGAACTGAAGCTTGGCTTTAACAGGATGGTAAAACTTAAATCTTCCCTGTTTTCTTAATAAGATTTTCAGGCTTCAAACTAAGATATATTCTTTCCTGTTTGTGGGCGTGATAGTGGGCGGTTCCTACCCCACCCATGTTAAAGGGAGTTTCCCATACTATACAACGGACAAAGTTTCATACAAAAACATGCAATGGTTCCGAAGTTATAATAGAAAAACTAAAATTAATAACAGAAATCCACTTTCTGGAATATTATGTTCTCCTATTACTTGATAAAAAAAATGTGCATCTTTATTTTGTCGCTTTTTCGTATCACTTAAAAAGGTTTCTCAACTAATTTCATTATAACTCTCGGACCCAACATCCGATTAAAATAAGATTTAGCACTTAGATAGAACTGAAGTTCGCTTTAACAGGATGGTAAAACTTAAATCTTCCCTGTTTTCTTAATGAGATTTTCAGGCTTCAAACTAAGGTATGTTCTTTCCTGTTTGTGGGCGTGATAGTGGGCGGTTCCTACCCCACCCATGTTAAAGGGAGTTTCCCATACTATACAACGGACAAAGTTTCATACAAAAACATGCAATGGTTCCGAAGTTATAATAGAAAAACTAAAATTAATAACAGAAATCCACTTTCTGGAATATTATGTTCTCCTATTACTTGATAAAAAAAATGTGCATCTTTATTTTGTCGCTTTTTCGTATCACGTAATACGGTTTCTCAACTAATTTCATTATAACTCTCGGACCCTACATCCGATTAAGATAAGATTTGGCACTTAGATAGAACTGAAGCTTGGCTTTAACAGGATGGTAAAACTTAAATCTTCCCTGTTTTCTTAATGAGATTTTCAGACTTCAAACAAAGATATGTTCTTTCCTGTTTGTGGGCGTGATAGTGGGCGATTCCTTCCCCACCCATGTTAAAGGGAGTTTCCCATACTATACAACGGACAAAGTTTCATACAAAAACATGCAATGGTTCCGAAGTTATAATAGAAAAACTAAAATTAATAACAGAAATCCACTTTCTGGAATATTATGTTCTCCTATTACTTGATAAAAAAAATGTGCATCTTTATTTTGTCGCTTTTTCGTATCACGTAATACGGTTTCTCAACTAATTTCATTATAACTCTCGGACCCAACATCCGATTAAAATAAGATTTGGCACTTAGATAGAACTGAAGCTTGGCTTTAACAGGAATGTAAAACTTAAATCTTCCCTGTTTTCTTAATGAGATTTTCAAGCTTCAAACTAAGATATGTTCTTTCCTGTTTGTGGGCGTGATAGTGGGCGGTTCCTACCCCACCCATGTTAAAGGGAGTTTCCCATACTATACAACGGACAAAGTTTCATACAAAAACATGCAATGGTTCCGAAGTTATAATAGAAAAACTAAAATTAATAACAGAAATCCACTTTCTGGAATATTATGTTCTCCTATTACTTGATAAAAAAAATGTGCATCTTTATTTTGTCGCTTTTTCGTATCACGTAATACGGTTTCTCAACTAATTTCATTATAAGTCTCGGACCCTACATCCGATTAAAATAAGATTTGGCACTTAGATAGAACTGAAGCTTGGCTTTAACAGGATGGTAAAACTTAAATCTTCCCTGTTTTCTTAATGAGATTTTCAGACTTCAAACAAAGATATGTTCATTCCTGTTTGTGGGCGTGATAGTGGGCGATTCCTACCCCGCCCATGTTAAAGGGAGTTTCCCATTCTATACAACGGACAAAGTTTCATACAAAAACATGCAATGGTTCCGAAGTTATAATAGAAAAACTAAAATTAATAACAGAAATCCACTTTCTGGAATATTATGTTCTCCTATTACTTGATAAAAAAAATGTGCATCTTTATTTTGTCGCTTTTCCGTATCACGTAATACGGTTTTTCAACTAATTTCATTATAAGTCTCGGACCCTACATCCGATTAAAATAAGATTTGGCACTTAGATAGAACTGAAGCTTGGCTTTAACAGGATGGTAAAACTTAAATCTTCCCTGTTTTCTTAATGAGATTTTCAGGCTTAAAACTAAGATATGTTCTTTCCTGTTTGTGGGCGTGATAGTGGGCGGTTCCTACCCCACCCATGTTAAAGGGAGTTTCCCATTCTATACAACGGACAAAGTTTCATACAAAAACATGCAATGGTTCCGAAGTTATAATAGAAAAACTAAAATTAATAACAGAAATCCACTTTCTGGAATATTATTTTCTCCTATTACTTGATAAAAACATGTGCATCTTTATTTTGTCGCTTTTGCCTATCACGTAATACGGTTTCTCAACTAATTTCACTATAACTCCCTGACCCTACATCCGATTAAAATAAGATTTGGCACTTAGATAGAACTGAAGCTTGGCTTTAACAGGATGGTAAAACTTAAATCTTCCCTGTTTTCTTAATGAGATTTTCAGACTTCAAACTAAGATATGCTCTTTCCTGTTTGTGGGCGTGATAGTGGGCGGTTCCTACCCCACCCATGTTAAAGGGAGTTTCCCATACTATACAACGGACAAAGTTCATACAAAAACATGCAATGGTTCCGAAGTTATAATAGAAAAACTAAAATTAATAACAGAAATCCACTTTCTGGAATATTATGTTCTCCTATTACTTGATAAAAACATGTGCATCTTTATTTTGTCGCTTTTGCCTATCACGTAATACGGTTTCTCAACTAATTTCACTATAACTCCCGGACCCTACATCCGATTAAAATAAGATTTGGCACTTACTTAGAACTGAAGCTTGGCTTTAACAGGATGGTAAAACCTTAATCTTCCCTGTTTTCTTAATGAGATTTTCCGGCTTCAAACAAAGATATGTTCTTTCCTGTTTGTGGGCGTGATAGTGGGCGGTTTCAACCCCACCCATGTTAAAGGGAGTTTCCCATACTATACAACGGACAAAGTTTCATACAAAAACATGCAATGGTTCCGAAGTTATAATAGAAAAACTAAAATTAATAACAGAAATCCACTTTCTGGAATATTATGTTCTCCTATTACTTGATAAAAAAAACGTTCATCTTTATTTTGTCGCTTTTTCGTATCACGTAATACGGTTTCTCAACTAATTTCATTATAACTCTCGGACCCTACATCCGATTAAAATAAGATTTGGCACTTAGATAGAACTGAAGCTTGGCTTTAACAGGATTGTAAAACTTAAATCTTCCCTTTTTTCTTAATGAGATTTTCAGACTTCAAACAAAAATATGTTCTTTCCTGTTTGTGGGCGTGATGGTGGGCGGTTCCTACCCCACCCATGTTAAAGGGAGTTTCCCATACTATACAACGGACAAAGTTTCATACAAAAACATGCAATGGTTCCGAAGTTATAATAGAAAAACTAAAATTAATAACAGAAATCCACTTTCTGGAATATTATGTTCTCCTATTACTTGATAAAAAAAATGTGCATCTTTATTTTGTAGCTTTTTCCTATCACGTAATACGGTTTCTCAACTAATTCCACTATAACTCCCGGACCCTACATCCGAATAAAATAAAATTTGGCACTTAGATAGAACTGAAGCTTGGCTTTAACAGGATGGTAAAACTTAAATCTTCCCTGTTTTCTTAATGAGATTTTCAGACTTCAAACAAAGATATGTTCTTTCCTGTTTGTGGGCGTTATAGTGGGCGGTTCCTACCCCACCCATGTTAAAGGGAGTTTCCCATACTATACAACGGACAAAGTTTCATACAAAAACATGCAATGGTTCCGAAGTTATAATAGAAAAACTAAAATTAATAACAGAAATCCACTTTCTGGAATATTATGTTCTCCTATTACTTGATAAAAAAATGTGCATCTTTATTTTGTAGCTTTTTCCTATCACGTAATACGGTTTCTCAACTAATTTCACTATAACTCCCGGACCCTACTTCCGATTAAAATAAGATTTGGCACTTAGATAGAACTGAAGCTTGGCTTTAACAGGATGGTAAAACTTAAATCTTCCCTGTTTTCTTAATGAGATTTTCAGACTTCAAACAAAGATATGTTCTTTCCTGTTTGTGGGCGTGAAAGTGGGCGATTCCTACCCCACCCATGTTAAAGGGAGTTTCCCATACTATACAACGGACAAAGTTTCATACAAAAACATGCAATGGTTCCGAAGTTATAATAGAAAAACTAAAATTAATAACAGAAATCCACTTTCTGGAATATTATGTTCTCCTATTACTTGATAAAAAAATGTGCATCTTTATTTTGTAGCTTTTTCCTATCACGTAATACGGTTTCTCAACTAATTTCACTATAACTCCCGGACCCTACTTCCGATTAAAATAAGATTTGGCACTTAGATAGAACTGAAGCTTGGCTTTAACAGGATGGTAAAACTTAAATCTTCCCTGTTTTCTTAATGGGATTTTCAGACTTCAAACAAAGATATGTTCTTTCCTGTTTGTGGGCGTTATAGTGGGCGGTTCCTACCCCACCCATGTTAAAGGGAGTTTCCCATACTATACAACGGACAAAGTTTCATACAAAAACATGCAATGGTTCCGAAGTTATAATAGAAAAACTAAAATTAATAACAGAAATCCACTTTCTGGAATATTATGTTCTCCTATTACTTGATAAAAAAATGTGCATCTTTATTTTGTAGCTTTTTCCTATCACATAATACGGTTTCTCAACTAATTTCACTATAACTCCCGGACCCTACTTCCGATTAAAATAAGATTTGGCACTTAGATAGAACTGAAGCTTGGCTTTAACAGGATGGTAAAACTTAAATCTTCCCTGTTTTCTTAATGGGATTTTCAGATTTCAAACAAAGATATGTTCTTTCCTGTTTGTGGGCGTTATAGTGGGCGGCTACTACCCCACCCATGTTAAAGGGAGTTTCCCATACTATACAACGGACAAAGTTTCATACAAAAACATGCAATGGTTCCGAAGTTATAATAGAAAAACTAAAATTAATAACAGAAATCCACTTTCTGGAATATTATGTTCTCCTATTACTTGATAAAAAAATGTGCATCTTTATTTTGTAGCTTTTTCCTATCACGTAATACGGTTTCTCAACTAATTTCACTATAACTCCCGGACCTTACTTCCGATTAAAATAAGATTTGGCACTTAGATAGAACTGAAGCTTCGCTTTAACAGGATGGTAAAACTTAAATCTTCCCTGTTTTCTTAATGGGATTTTCAGACTTCAAACAAAGATATGTTCTTTCCTGTTTGTGGGCGTTATAGTGGGCGGTTCCTACCCCACCCATGTTAAAGGGAGTTTCCCATACTATACAACGGACAAAGTTTCATACAAAAACATGCAATGGTTCCGAAGTTATAATAGAAAAACTAAAATTAATAACAGAAATCCACTTTCTGGAATGTTATGTTCTCCTATTACTTGATAAAAAAATGTGCATCTTTATTTTGTAGCTTTTTCCTATCACGTAATACGGTTTCTCAACTAATTTCACTATAACTCCCGGACCCTACTTCCGATTAAAATAAGATTTGGCACTTAGATAGAACTGAAGATTGGCTTTAACAGGATGGTAAAACTTAAATCTTCCCTGTTTTCTTAATGAGATTTTCAGACTTCAAACAAAGATATGTTCTTTCCTGTTTGTGGGCGTGAAAGTGGGCGATTCCTACCCCACCCATGTTAAAGGGAGTTTCCCATACTATACAACGGACAAAGTTTCATACAAAAACATGCAATGGTTCCGAAGTTATAATAGAAAAACTAAAATTAATAACAGAAATCCACTTTCTGGAATATTATGTACTCCTATTACTTGATAAAAAAAATGTGCATCTTTATTTTGTAGCTTTTTCCTATCACGTAATACGGTTTCTCAACTAATTTCACTATAACTCCCGGACCCTACATTCGATTAAAATAAGATATGGCACTTAGATAGAACTGAAGCTTGGCTTTAACAGGATGGTAAAACTTAAATCTTCCCTGTTTTCTTAATGAGATTTTCAGACTTCAAATAAAGATATGTTCTTTCCTGTTTGTGGGCGTGATAGTGGGCGATTCCTACCCCACCCATGTTAAAGGGAGTTTCCCATACTATACAACGGACAAAGTTTCATACAAAAACATGCAATGGTTCCGAAGTTATAATAGAAAAACTAAAATTAATAACAGAAATCCACTTTCTGGAATATTATGTTCTCCTATTACTTGATAAAAAAATGTGCATCTTTATTTTGTTGCTTTTTCGTATCACGTAATACGGTTTCTCAACTAATTTCATTATAACTCCCGGACCCTACATCCGATTAAAATAAGAGTTGGCACTTAGATAGAACTGAAGCTTGGCTTTAACAGGATGGTAAAACTTAAATCTTCCCTGTTTTCTTAATGAGATTTTCAGGCTTAAAACTAAGATATGTTCTTTCTTGTTTGTGGGCGTGATAGTGGGCGGTTCCTTCCCCACCCATGTTAAAGGAAGTTTCCCATACTATACAACGGACAAAGTTTCATACAAAAACATGCAATGGTTCCGAAGTTATAATAGAAAAACTAAAATTAATAACAGAAATCCACTTTCTGGACTATTATGTTCTCCTATTACTTGATACAAAAAATGTGCATCTTTATTTTGTAGCTTTTTCCTATCACGTAATACGGTTTCTCAACTAATTTCAATATAACTCCCGGACCCTACATCCGATTAAAATAAGATTTGGCACTTAGATAGAACTGAAGCTTGGCTTTAACAGGATGGTAAAACTTAAATCTTCCCTGTTTTCTTAATGAGATTTTCAGACTTCAAACAAAGATATGTTCTTTCCTGTTTGTGGGCGTGATAGTGGGCGGTTCCTACCTCACCCATGTTAAAGGGAGTTTCCCATACTATACAACGAACGAAGTTTCATACAAAAACATGCAATGGTTCCGAAGTTATAATAGAAAAACTAAAATTAATAACAGAAATCCACTTTCTGGAATATTATGTTCTCCTATTACTTGATAAAAAAATGTGCATCTTTATTTTGTCGCTTTTTCCTATCACGTAATACGGTTTCTCAACTAATTTCACTATAACTCCCGGACCCTACATCCGAATAAAATAAGATTTGGCACTTAGATAGAACTGAAGCTTGGCTTTAACAGGATGGTAAAACTTAAATCTTCCCTGTTTTCTTAATGGGATTTTCAGACTTCAAACAAAGATATGTTCTTTCCTGTTTGTGGGCGTTATAGTGGGCGGTTCCTACCCCACCCATGTTAAAGGGAGTTTCCCATACTATACAACGGACAAAGTTTCATACAAAAACATGCAATGGTTCCGAAGTTATAATAGAAAAACTAAAATTAATAACAGAAATCCACTTTCTGGAATATTATGTTCTCCTATTACTTGATAAAAAAATGTGCATCTTTATTTTGTTGCTTTTTCGTATCACGTAATACGATTTCTCAACTAATTTCATTATAACTCCCGGACCCTACATCCGATTAAAATAAGAGTTGGCACTTAGATAGAACTGAAGCTTGGCTTTAACAGGATGGTAAAACTTAAATCTTCCCTGTTTTCTTAATGAGATTTTCAGGCTTAAAACTAAGATATGTTCTTTCTTGTTTGTGGGCGTGATAGTGGGCGGTTCCTTCCCCACCCATGTTAAAGGAAGTTTCCCATACTATACAACGGACAAAGTTTCATACAAAAACATGCAATGGTTCCGAAGTTATAATAGAAAAACTAAAATTAATAACAGAAATCCACTTTCTGGACTATTATGTTCTCCTATTACTTGATACAAAAAATGTGCATCTTTATTTTGTAGCTTTTTCCTATCACGTAATACGGTTTCTCAACTAATTTCAATATAACTCCCGGACCCTACATCCGATTAAAATAAGATTTGGCACTTAGATAGAACTGAAGCTTGGCTTTAACAGGATGGTAAAACTTAAATCTTCCCTGTTTTCTTAATGAGATTTTCAGACTTCAAACAAAGATATGTTCTTTCCTGTTTGTGGGCGTGATAGTGGGCGGTTCCTACCTCACCCATGTTAAAGGGAGTTTCCCATACTATACAACGAACGAAGTTTCATACAAAAACATGCAATGGTTCCGAAGTTATAATAGAAAAACTAAAATTAATAACAGAAATCCACTTTCTGGAATATTATGTTCTCCTATTACTTGATAAAAAAATGTGCATCTTTATTTTGTCGCTTTTTCCTATCACGTAATACGGTTTCTCAACTAATTTCACTATAACTCCCGGACCCTACATCCGAATAAAATAAGATTTGGCACTTAGATAGAACTGAAGCTTGGCTTTAACAGGATGGTAAAACTTAAATCTTCCCTGTTTTCTTAATGGGATTTTCAGACTTCAAACAAAGATATGTTCTTTCCTGTTTGTGGGCGTTATAGTGGGCGGTTCCTACCCCACCCATGTTAAAGGGAGTTTCCCATACTATACAACGGACAAAGTTTCATACAAAAACATGCAATGGTTCCGAAGTTATAATAGAAAAACTAAAATTAATAACAGAAATCCACTTTCTGGAATATTATGTTCTCCTATTACTTGATAAAAAAAATGTGCATCTTTATTTTGTAGCTTTTTCCTATCACGTAATACGGTTTCTCAACTAATTTCAATATAACTCCCGGACCCTACATCCGATTAAAATAAGATTTGGCACTTAGATAGAACTGAAGCTTGGCTTTAACAGGATGGTAAAACTTAAATCTTCCCTGTTTTCTTAATGAGATTTTCAGACTTCAAACAAAGATATGTTCTTTCCTGTTTGTGGGCGTGATAGTGGGCGGTTCCTACCCCACCCATGTTAAAGGGAGTTTCCCATACTATACAACGGACAAAGTTTCATACAAAAACATGCAATGGTTCCGAAGTTATAATAGAAAAATTAAAATTAATAACAGAAATCCACTTTCTGGAATATTATGTTCTCCTATTACTTGATAAAAAAAATGTGCATCTTTATTTTGTAGCTTTTTCCTATCACGTAATACGGTTTCTCAACTAATTTCAATATAACTCCCGGACCCTACATCCGATTAAAATAAGATTTGGCACTTAGATAGAACTGAAGCTTGGCTTTAACAGGATGGTAAAACTTAAATCTTCCCTGTTTTCTTAATGAGATTTTCAGACTTCAAACAAAGATATGTTCTTTCCTGTTTGTGGGCGTGATAGTGGGCGGTTCCTACCTCACCCATGTTAAAGGGAGTTTCCCATACTATACAACGAACAAAGTTTCATACAAAAACATGCAATGGTTCCGAAGTTATAATAGAAAAACTAAAATTAATAACAGAAATCCACTTTCTGGAATATTATGTTCTCCTATTACTTGATAAAAAAATGTGCATCTTTATTTTGTCGCTTTTTCCTATCACGTAATACGGTTTCTCAACTAATTTCACTATAACTCCCGGACCCTACATCCGAATAAAATAAGATTTGGCACTTAGATAGAACTGAAGCTTGGCTTTAACAGGATGGTAAAACTTAAATCTTCCCTGTTTTCTTAATGGGATTTTCAGACTTCAAACAAAGATATGTTCTTTCCTGTTTGTGGGCGTTATAGTGGGCGGGTTCTACCCCACCCATGTTAAAGGGAGTTTCCCATACTATAAAACGGACAAAGTTTCATACAAAAACATGCAATGGTTCCGAAGTTATAATAGAAAAATTAAAATTAATAACAGAAATCCACTTTCTGGAATATTATGTTCTCCTATTACTTGATAAAAAAAATGTGCATCTTTATTTTGTATCTTTTTCCTATCACGTAATACGGTTTCTCAACTTATTTCACTATAACTCCCGGACCCTACGTCCAATTAAAATAAGATTTGGCACTTATATAGAACTGAAGCTTGGCTTTAACAGGATGGTAAAACTTAAATCTTCCCTGTTTTCTTAATGAGATTTTCAGACTTCAAACTAAGATATGCTCTTTCCTGTTTGTGGGCGTTATAGTGGGCGGTTCCTACCCCACCCATGTTAAAGGGGGTTTCCCATACTATACAACGGACAAAGTTTCATACAAAAACATGCAATGGTTCCAAAGTTATAATAGAAAAACTAAAATTAATAACAGAAATCCACTTTCTGGAATATTATGTACTCCTATTGCTTGATAAAAAAAATGTGCATCTTTATTTTGTAGCTTTTTCCTATCATGTAATACGGTTTCTCAACTAATTTCATTATAACTCTCGATCCCTACATCCGATTAAAATAAGATTTGGCACTTAGATAGAACTGAAGCTTGGCTTTAACAGGATGGAAAAACTTAAATCTTCCCTGTTTTCTTAATGAGATTTTCAGACTTCAAACTAAGATATGCTCTTTCCTGTTTGTGGGCGTGATAGTGGGCGGTGCCTACCCCACCCATGTTAAAGGGAGTTTCCCATACTATACAACGGACAAAGTTTCATACAAAAACATGCAATGGTTCCGAAGTTATAATAGAAAAACTAAAATTAATAACAGAAATCTACTTTCTGGAATATTATGTTCTCCTTTTACTTGATACAAAAAATGTGCATCTTTATTTTGTAGCCTTTTCCTATCATGTAATACGGTTTCTCAACTTATTTCAATATAACTCCCGGACCCTACATCCGATTAAAATAAGATTTGGCACTTAGATAGAACTGAAGCTTGGCTTTAACAGGATGGTAGAACTTAAATCTTCCCTGTTTTCTTAATGAGATTTTCAGACTTCAAACAAAGATATGTTCTTTCCTGTTTGTGGGCGTGAAAGTGGGCGGTTCCTACCCCACCCATGTTAAAGGGAGTTTCCCATACTATACAACGGACAAAGTTTCATACAAAAACATGCAATGGTTCCGGAGTTATAATAGAAAAACTAAAATTAATAACAGAAATCCACTTTCTGGAATATTATGTTCTCCTATTACTTGATAAAAAAAATGTGCATCTTTATTTTGTAGCTTTTTCCTATCACGTAATACGGTTTCTCAACTAATTTCACTATAACTCCCGGACCCTACATCCGATTAAAATAAGATTTGGCACTTAGATAGAACTGAAGCTTGGCTTTAACAGGATGGTAAAACTTAAATCTTCCCTGTTTTCTTAATGAGATTTTCAGACTTCAAATAAAGATATGTTCTTTCCTGTTTGTGGGCGTGATAGTGGGCGATTCCTACCCCACCCATGTTAAAGGGAGTTTCCCATACTATACAACGGACAAAGTTTCATACAAAAACATGCAATGGTTCCGAAGTTATAATAGAAAAACTAAAATTAATAACAGAAATCCACTTTCTGGAATATTATGTTCTCCTATTACTTGATAAAAAAATGTGCATCTTTATTTTGTCGCTTTTTCGTATCACGTAATACGGTTTCTCAACTAATTTCATTATAACTCCCGGACCCTACATCCGATTAAAATAAGATTTGGCACTTAGATAGAACTGAAGCTTGGCTTTAACAGGATGGTAAAACTTAAATCTTCCCTGTTTTCTTAATGAGATTTTCAGGCTTAAAACTAAGATATGTTCTTTCCTGTTTGTGGGCGTGATAGTGGGCGGTTCCTTCCCCACCCATGTTAAAGGGAGTTTCCCATACTATACAACGGACAAAGTTTCATACAAAAACATGCAATGGTTCCGAAGTTATAATAGAAAAATTAAAATTAATAACAGAAATCCACTTTCTGGAATATTATGTTCTCCTATTACTTGATTAAAAAAATGTGCATCTTTATTTTGTAGCTTTTTCCTATCACGTAATACGGTTTCTCAACTAATTTCACTATAACTCCCGGACCCTACATCCGATTAAAATAAGATTTGGCACTTAGATAGAACTGAAGCTTGGCTTTAACAGGATGGTAAAACTTAAATCTTCCCTGTTTTCTTAATGAGATTTTCAGGCTTAAAACTAAGATATGTTCTTTCCTGTTTGTGGGCGTGATAGTGGGCGGTTCCTTCCCCACCCATGTTAAAGGGAGTTTCCCATACTATACAACGGACAAAGTTTCATACAAAAACATGCAATGGTTCCGAAGTTATAATAGAAAAATTAAAATTAATAACAGAAATCCACTTTCTGGACTATTATGTTCTCCTATTACTTGATACAAAAAATGTGCATCTTTATTTTGTAGCTTTTTCCTATCACGTAATACGGTTTCTCAACTAATTTCACTATAACTCCCGGACCCTACATCCGATTAAAATAAGATTTGGCACTTAGATAGAACTGAAGCTTGGCTTTAACAGGATGGTAAAACTTAAATCTTCCCTGTTTTCTTAATGAGATTTTCAGACTTCAAATAAAGATATGTTCCTTCCTGTTTGTGGGCGTGATAGTGGGCGATTCCTACCCCACCCATGTTAAAGGGAGTTTCCCATACTATACAACGGACAAAGTTTCATACAAAAACATGCAATGGTTCCGAAGTTATAATAGAAAAACTAAAATTAATAACAGAAATCCACTTTCTGGAATATTATGTTCTCCTATTACTTGATAAAAAAATGTGCATCTTTATTTTGTCGCTTTTTCGTATCACGTAATACGGTTTCTCAACTAATTTCATTATAACTCCCGGACCCTACATCCGATTAAAATAAGATTTGGCACTTAGATAGAACTGAAGCTTGGCTTTAACAGGATGGTAAAACTTAAATCTTCCCTGTTTTCTTAATGAGATTTTCAGGCTTCAAACAAAGATATGTTCTTTCCTGTTTGTGGGCGGTTTCAACCCCACCCATGTTAAAGGGAGTTTCCCATACCATACAACGGACAAAGTTTCATACAAAAACATGCAATGGTTCCGAAGTTATAATAGAAAAACTAAAATGGTTCCGAAGTTATAATAGAAAATCTAAAATTAATAACAGAAATCCACTTTCTGGAATATTATGTTCTCCTATTACTTGATAAAAAAAATGTGCATCTTTATTTTGTAGCTTTTTCCTATCACGTAATACGGTTTCTCAACTAATTTCACTATAACTCCCGGACCCTACGTCCAATTAAAATAAGATTTTGCACTTAGATAGAACTGAAGCTTGGCTTTAACAGGATGGTAAAACTTAAATCTTCCCTGTTTTCTTAATGAGATTTTCAGACTTCAAATAAAGATATGTTCCTTCCTGTTTGTGGGCGTGATAGTGGGCGATTCCTACCCCACCCATGTTAAAGGGAGTTTCCCATACTATACAACGGACAAAGTTTCATACAAAAACATGCAATGGTTCCGAAGTTATAATAGAAAAACTAAAATTAATAACAGAAATCCACTTTCTGGAATATTATGTTCTCCTATTACTTGATTAAAAAAATGTGCATCTTTATTTTGTAGCTTTTTCCTATCACGTAATACGGTTTCTCAACTAATTTCACTATAACTCCCGGACCCTACGTCCAATTAAAATAAGATTTTGCACTTAGATAGAACTGAAGCTTGGCTTTAACAGGATGGTAAAACTTAAATCTTCCCTGTTTTCTTAATGAGATTTTCAGACTTCAAATAAAGATATGTTCCTTCCTGTTTGTGGGCGTGATAGTGGGCGATTCCTACCCCACCCATGTTAAAGGGAGTTTCCCATACTATACAACGGACAAAGTTTCATACAAAAACATGCAATGGTTCCGAAGTTATAATAGAAAAACTAAAATTAATAACAGAAATCCACTTTCTGGAATATTATGTTCTCCTATTACTTGATAAAAAAATGTGCATCTTTATTTTGTCGCTTTTTCGTATCACGTAATACGGTTTCTCAACTAATTTCATTATAACTCCCGGACCCTACATCCGATTAAAATAAGATTTGGCACTTAGATAGAACTGAAGCTTGGCTTTAACAGGATGGTAAAACTTAAATCTTCCCTGTTTTCTTAATGAGATTTTCAGGCTTCAAACAAAGATATGTTCTTTCCTGTTTGTGGGCGGTTTCAACCCCACCCATGTTAAAGGGAGTTTCCCATACCATACAACGGACAAAGTTTCATACAAAAACATGCAATGGTTCCGAAGTTATAATAGAAAAACTAAAATGGTTCCGAAGTTATAATAGAAAATCTAAAATTAATAACAGAAATCCACTTTCTGGAATATTATGTTCTCCTATTACTTGATAAAAAAAATGTGCATCTTTATTTTGTCGCTTTTTCGTATCACGTAATACGGTTTCTCAACTAATTTCATTATAACTCTCGGACCCAACATCCGATTAAAATAAGATTTGGCACTTAGATAGAACTGAAGCTTGGTTTCACCAGGATGGTAAAACTTAAATCTTCCCTGTTTTCTTAATGAGATTTTCAGGCTTCAAACAAAGATATGTTCTCTCCTGTTTGTGGGCGTGATAGTGGGCGGTTCCAACCCCACCCATGTTAAAGGGAGTTTCCCATACTATACAACGGACAAAGTTTCATACAAAAACATGCAATGGTTCCGAAGTTATAATATAAAAACTAAAATTAATAACAGAAATCCACTTTCTGGAATATTATGTTCTCCTATTACTTGATAAAAAAATGTGCATCTTTATTTTGTCGCTTTTTCCTATCACGTAATACGGTTTCTCCACTAATTTCACTATAACTCCCGGACCCTACATCCGATTAAAATAAGATTTGGCACTTAGATAGAACTGAAGCTTGGCTTTAACAGGATGGTAAAACTTAAATCTTCCCTGTTTTCTTATTGAGATTTTCAGGCTTCAAACAAAGATATGTTCTCTCCTGTTTGTGGGCGTGATAGTGGGCGGTTCCAACCCCACCCATGTTAAAGGGAGTTTCCCATACTATACAACGGACAAAGTTTCATACAAAAACATGCAATGGTTCCGAAGTTATAATAGAAAAACTAAAATTAATAACAGAAATCCACTTTCTGGAATATTAAGTTCTCCTATTACTTGATAAAAAAAATGTGCATCTTTATTTTGTAGCTTTTTCCTATCACGTAATACGGTTTATCAACTAATTTCACTATAAGTCCCGGACCCTACATCCGATTAAAATAAGATTTGGCACTTAGATAGAACTGAAGCTTGGCTTTAACAGGATGGTAAAACTTAAATCTTCCCTGTTTTCTTAATGAGATTTTCAGACTTCAAACTAAGATATGTTCTTCCCTGTTTGTGGGCGTGACAGTGGGCGGTTCCAACCCCACCCATGTTAAAGGGAGTTTCCCATACTATACAACGGACAAAGTTTCATACAAAAACATGCAATGGTTCCGAAGTTATAATATAAAAACTAAAATTAATAACAGAAATCCACTTTCTGGAATATTATGTTCTCCTATTACTTGATAAAAAAATGTGCATCTTTATTTTGTCGCTTTTTCCTATCACGTAATACGGTTTCTCAACTAATTTCACTATAACTCCCGGACCCTACATCCGATTAAAATAAGATTTGGCACTTAGATAGAACTAAAGCTTGGCTTTAACAGGATGGTAAAACTTAAATCTTCCCTGTTTTCTTAATGAGATTTTCAGGCTTCAAACAAAGATATGTTCTTTCCTGTTTGTGGGCGTGATAATGGGCGGTTCCAACCCCACCCATGTTAAAGGGAGTTTCCCATACTATACAACGGACAAAGTTTCATACAAAAACATGCAATGGTTCCGAAGTTATAATAGAAAAACTAAAATGAATAACAGAAATCCACTTTCTGGAATATTATGTTCTCCTATTACTTGATAAAAAAAAAATGTGCATCTTTATTTTGTCGCTTTTTCGTATCACGTAATACGGTTTCTCAACTAATTTCACTATAACTCCCGGACCCTACATCCGATTAAAATAAGATTTGGCACTTAGATAGAACTGAAGCTTGGCTTTAACAGCATTGTAAAACTTAAATCTTCCCTTTTTTCTTAATGAGATTTTCAGGCTTTAAACAAAGATATGTTCTTAACCGTTTGTGGGCGTGAGAGTGGGCGGTTCAAACCCCACCCATGTTAAAGAGAATTTCCCACACTATACAAAGGACAAAGTTTCATACAAAAACATGCAATGGTTCCGAAGTTATAATAGAAAAACTAAAATTAATAACAGAAATCCACTTTCTGGAATATTATGTTCTCCTATTACTTGATAAAAAAAAAATGTGCATCTTTATTTTGTCGATTTTTCGTATCACGTAATACGGTTTCTCAACTAATTTCACTATAACTCCCGGACCCTACATCCGATTAAAATAAGATTTGGCACTTAGATAGAACTGAAGCTTGGCTTTGACAGGATGTTAAAACTTAACTCTTCTCTGTTTTCTTAATGAGATTTTCAGGCTTCAAAAAAAGATATGTAATTTTCTATTTGTGGGCGTGAGAGTGGGCGGTTCAAACCCCACCCATGTTAAAGAGAATTTCCCACACTATACAACGGACAAAGTTTCATACAAAAACATGCAATGGTTCCGAAGTTATAATAGAAAAACTAAAATTAATAACAGAAATCCACTTTCTGGAATATTATGTTCTCCTATTACTTGATAAAAAAAATGTGCATCTTTATTTTGTCGCTTTTTCCTATCACGTAATACGGTTTCTCATCCAATTTCACTATAACTCCCGGACCCTACATCCGATTAAAATAAGATTTGGCACTTAGATAGAACTGAAGCTTGGCTTTGACAGGATGTTAAAACTTAACTCTTCTCTGTTTTCTTAATGAGATTTTCAGGCTTCAAAAAAAGATATTTTCTATTTGTGGGCGTGAGAGTGGGCGGTTCAAACCCCACCCATGTTAAAGAGAATTTCCCACACTATACAACGGGCAAAGTTTCATACAAAAACATGCAATGGTTCCGAAGTTATAATAGAAAAACTAAAATTAATAACAGATATCCACTTTCTGGAAGATTATGTTCTCCTATTACTTGATAAAAAAATGTGCATCTTTATTTTGTCGCTTTTTCCAACCAATTTCACTATAACTCCCGGACCCTACATCCGATTAAAATAAGATTTGGCACTTAGATAAAACTGAAGCTTGGCTTTAAAAGGATGGTAAAACTTAAATCTTCCCTGTTTTCTTAATGAGATTTTCAGGCTTCAAACAAAGATATGTTCTTTCCTGTTTGTGGGCGTGATAGTGGGCGGTTCCAACCCCACCCATGTTAAAGGGAGTTTCCCATACTATACAACGGACAAAGCTTCATACAAAAACATGCAATGGTTCCGAAGTTATAATAGAAAAACTAAAATTAATAACAGAAATCCACTTTCTGGAATATTATGTTCTCCTATTACTTGATAAAAAAATGTGCATCTTTATTTTGTCGCTTTTTCGTATCACGTAATACGGTTTCTCAACTAATTTCATTATAACTCTCGGACCTTACATCCGATTAAAATAAGATTTGGCACTTAGATAGAACTGAAGCTTGGCTTTAACAGCATTGTAAAACTTAAATCTTCCCTTTTTTCTTAATGAGATTTTCAGACTTCAAACAAAAATATGTTCTTTCCTGTTTGTGGGCGTGATAGTGGGCGGTTCCAACCCCACCCATGTTAAAGGGAGTTTCCCATACTATACAACGGACAAAGTTTCATTCAAAAACATGCAATGGTTCCGAAGTTATAGTAGAAAAACTAAAATTAATAACAAAAATCCACTTTCTGGAAGATTATGTTCTCCTATTACTTGATAAAAAATGTACATCTTTATTTTGTCGCTTTTTCGTATCATGTAATACGGTTTCTCAACTAATTTGACTATAACTCCCGGAACCTACATCCGATTAAAATAAGATTTGGCACTTAGATAGAACTGAAGCTTGGCTTTGACAGGATGTTAAAACTTAATTCTTCTCTGTTTTCTTAATGAGATTTTCAGGCTTCAAACAAAGATATGTCATTTTCTATTTGCGGGCGTGAGAGTGGGTGGTTCAAACCCCACCCATGTTAAAGGGAGTTTCCCATACTATACAACGGACAAAGTTTCATACAAAAACATGCAATGGTTCCGAAGTTATAATAGAAAAACTAAAATTAATAACAGAAATCCACTTTCTGGAATATTATGTTCTCCTATTACTTGATAAAAAAATGTGCATCTTTATTTTGTCGCTTTTTCCTATCACGTAATACGGTTTCTCAACCAATTTCACTATAACTCCCGGACCCTACATCCGATTAAAATAAGATTTGGCACTTAGATAGAACTGTAGCTTGGCTTTAACAGGATGGTAAAACTTAAATCTTCCCTGTTTTCTTAATGAGATTTTCAGGCTTCAAACAAAGATAGGTTCTTTCCTGTTTGTGGGCGTGATAGTGGGAGGTTCCAACCCACCCATGTTAAAGGGAGTTTACCATACTATACAACGGACAAAGTTTCATACAAAAACATGCAATGGTTCCGAAGTTATAATAGAAAAACTAAAATTAATAACAGAAATCCACTTTCTGGAATATTATGTTCTCCTATTACTTGATAAAAAAAATGTGCATCTTTATTTTGTCGCTTTTTCCTATCACGTAATACGGTTTCTCAACCAATTTCACTATAACTCCCGGACCCTACATCCGATTAAAATAAGATTTGGCACTTAGATAGAACTGAAGCTTGGCTTTGACAGGATGTTAAAACTTAATTCTTCTCTGTTTTCTTAATGAGATTTTCAGGCTTCAAACAAAGATATGTAATTTTCTATTTGTGGGCGTGAGAGTGGGTGGTTCAAACCCCACCCATGTTAAAGGGAGTTTCCCATACTATACAACGGACAAAGTTTCATACAAAAACATGCAATGGTTCCGAAGTTATAATAGAAAAACTAAAATTAATAACAGAAATCCACTTTCTGGAATATAATGTTCTCCTATTACTTGATAAAAAAAATGTGCATCTTTATTTTGTCGCTTTTTCGTATCACGTAATACGGTTTATCAACTTCTTTCACTATAACTCCCGAACCGTATATCCGATTAAAATTAAATTTGGCACTTAGATAGAACTGAAGCTTGGCTTTAACAGGATGTTAAAACTTAAATCTTCCCTGTTTTCTTAATAAGATTTTCAGGCTTTAAACAAAGATATGTTCTTAACCGTTTGTGGGCGTGAGAGTGGGCGGTTCAAACCCCACCCATGTTAAAGGGAGTTTCCCATACTATACAACGGACAAAGTTTCATACAAAAACATGCAATGGTTCCGAAGTTATAATAGAAAAACTAAAATTAATAACGGAAATCTACTTTCTGGAATATTATGTTCTCCTATTACTTGATAAAAAAAAAATGTGCATCTTTATTTTGTCGCTTTTTCGTATCACGTAATACGGGTTTTCAACTAATTTGACTGTAACTCCAGCACCCTACATCCGATTAAAATAAGATTTGGCACTTAGATAGAACTGAAGCTTGGCTTTAACAGGATGGTAAAACTTAAATCTTCCCTGTTTTCTTAATGAGATTTTCAGGTTTCAAAAAAAGATATGTCATTTTCTATTTGTGGGCGTGAGTGTGGGCGGTTCAAACCCAATCCATGTTAAAGAGAGTTTCCCACACTATACAACGGACAAAGTTTCATACAAAAACATGCAATGGTTCCGAAGTTATAATAGAAAAACTAAATTAATAACAGAAATCCACTTTCTGGAATATTACGTTCTCCTATTACTTGATAAAAAAAAATGTGCATCTTTATTTTGTCGCTTTTTCGTATCACGTAATACGGTTTATCAACTTCTTTCACTATAACTCCCGAACCGTATATCCGATTAAAATTAAATTTGGCACTTAGATAGAACTGAAGCTTGGCTTTAACAGGATGTTAAAACTTAAATCTTCCCTGTTTTCTTAATAAGATTTTCAGGCTTTAAACAAAGATATGTTCTTAACCGTTTGTGGGCGTGAGAGTGGGCGGTTCAAACCCCACCCATGTTAAAGGGAGTTTCCCATACTATACAACGGACAAAGTTTCATACAAAAACATGCAATGGTTCCGAAGTTATAATAGAAAAACTAAAATTAATAACGGAAATCTACTTTCTGGAATATTATGTTCTCCTATTACTTGATAAAAAAAAAATGTGCATCTCTATTTTGTCGCTTTTTCGTATCACGTAATACGGTTTTTCAACTAATTTGTCTGTAACTCCAGCACCCTACATCCGATTAAAATAAGATTTGGCACTTAGATAGAACTGAAGCTTGGCTTTAACAGGATGGTAAAACTTAAATCTTCCCTGTTTTCTTAATGAGATTTTCAGGTTTCAAAAAAAGATATGTCATTTTCTATTTGTGGGCGTGAGTGTGGGCGGTTCAAACCCAATCCATGTTAAAGAGAGTTTCCCACACTATACAACGGACAAAGTTTCATACAAAAACATGCAATGGTTCCGAAGTTATAATAGAAAAACTAAATTAATAACAGAAATCCACTTTCTGGAATATTACGTTCTCCTATTACTTGATAAAAAAAAATGTGCATCTTTATTTTGTCGCTTTTTCGTATCACGTAATACGGTTTATCAACTTCTTTCACTATAACTCCCGAACCGTATATCCGATTAAAATTAAATTTGGCACTTAGATAGAACTGAAGCTTGGCTTTAACAGGATGTTAAAACTTAAATCTTCCCTGTTTTCTTAATAAGATTTTCAGGCTTTAAACAAAGATATGTTCTTAACCGTTTGTGGGCGTGAGAGTGGGCGGTTCAAACCCCACCCATGTTAAAGGGAGTTTCCCATACTATACAACGGACAAAGTTTCATACAAAAACATGCAATGGTTCCGAAGTTATAATAGAAAAACTAAAATTAATAACGGAAATCTACTTTCTGGAATATTATGTTCTCCTATTACTTGATAAAAAAAAAAATGTGCATCTTTATTTTGTCGCTTTTTCGTATCACGTAATACGGGTTTTCAACTAATTTGACTGTAACTCCAGCACCCTACATCCGATTAAAATAAGATTTGGCACTTAGATAGAACTGAAGCTTGGCTTTGACAGGATGGTAAAACTTAAATCTTCCCTGTTTTCTTAATGAGATTTTCAGGCTTTAAACCAAGATATGTTCTTTACCGTTTGTGGGCGTGAGAGTGGGCGTGAGAGTGGGCGGTTCAAACTCCATCCATGTTAAAGAGAGTTTCCCACACTATACAACGGACAAAGTTTCATACAAAAACATGCAATGGTTCCGAAGTTATAATAGAAAAACTAAATTAATAACAGAAATCCACTTTCTGGAATATTACGTTCTCCTATTACTTGATAAAAAAAAATGTGCATCTTTATTTTGTCGCTTTTTCGTATCACGTAATACGGTTTATCAACTTCTTTCACTATAACTCCCGAACCGTATATCCGATTAAAATTAAATTTGGCACTTAGATAGAACTGAAGCTTGGCTTTAACAGGATGTTAAAACTTAAATCTTCCCTGTTTTCTTAATAAGATTTTCAGGCTTTAAACAAAGATATGTTCTTAACCGTTTGTGGGCGTGAGAGTGGGCGGTTCAAACCCCACCCATGTTAAAGGGAGTTTCCCATACTATACAACGGACAAAGTTTCATACAAAAACATGCAATGGTTCCGAAGTTATAATAGAAAAACTAAAATTAATAACGGAAATCTACTTTCTGGAATATTATGTTCTCCTATTACTTGATAAAAAAAAAATGTGCATCTTTATTTTGTCGCTTTTTCGTATCACGTAATACGGTTTTTCAACTAATTTGACTGTAACTCCAGCACCCTACATCCGATTAAAATAAGATTTGGCACTTAGATAGAACTGAAGCTTGGCTTTAACAGGATGGTAAAACTTAAATCTTCCCTGTTTTCTTAATGAGATTTTCAGGTTTCAAAAAAAGATATGTCATTTTCTATTTGTGGGCGTGAGTGTGGGCGGTTCAAACCCAATCCATGTTAAAGAGAGTTTCCCACACTATACAACGGACAAAGTTTCATACAAAAACATGCAATGGTTCCGAAGTTATAATAGAAAAACTAAATTAATAACAGAAATCCACTTTCTGGAATATTACGTTCTCCTATTACTTGATAAAAAAAAATGTGCATCTTTATTTTGTCGCTTTTTCGTATCACGTAATACGGTTTATCAACTTCTTTCACTATAACTCCCGAACCGTATATCCGATTAAAATTAAATTTGGCACTTAGATAGAACTGAAGCTTGGCTTTAACAGGATGTTAAAACTTAAATCTTCCCTGTTTTCTTAATAAGATTTTCAGGCTTTAAACAAAGATATGTTCTTAACCGTTTGTGGGCGTGAGAGTGGGCGGTTCAAACCCCACCCATGTTAAAGGGAGTTTCCCATACTATACAACGGACAAAGTTTCATACAAAAACATGCAATGGTTCCGAAGTTATAATAGAAAAACTAAAATTAATAACGGAAATCTACTTTCTGGAATATTATGTTCTCCTATTACTTGATAAAAAAAAAATGTGCATCTTTATTTTGTCGCTTTTTCGTATCACGTAATACGGTTTTTCAACTAATTTGACTGTAACTCCAGCACCCTACATCCGATTAAAATAAGATTTGGCACTTAGATAGAACTGAAGCTTGGCTTTGACAGGATGGTAAAACTTAAATCTTCCCTGTTTTCTTAATGAGATTTTCAGGCTTTAAACCAAGATATGTTCTTTACCGTTTGTGGGCGTGAGAGTGGGCGGTTCAAACTCCATCCATGTTAAAGAGAGTTTCCCACACTATACAACGGACAAAGTTTCATACAAAAACATGCAATGGTTCCAAAGTTATAATAGAAAACCTAAAATTAATAACAGAAATCCACTTTCTGTCTGTATTTTGTCGCTTTTTCGTATCACGTAATACGGTTTCTCAACTTATTTCACTATAACTCCCGGACCCTACATCCGATTAAAATAAGATTTGGCACTTATATAGAACTGAAGCTTGGCTTTAACAGGATGGTAAAACTTAAATCTTCCCTGTTCTTTTAATGAGATTTTCAGGCTTCAAACAAAGATATGTCATTTTCTATTTGTGGGCGTGAGTGTGGGCGGTTCAAACGCCATCCATGTTAAAGGGAGTTTCCCATACTATACAACGGACAAAGTTTCATACAAAAACATGCAATGGTTCCAAAGTTATAATAGAAAAACTAAAATTAATAACAGAAACCCACTTTCTGGAATATTATGTTCTCCTATTACTTGATAAAAAAAATGTGCATCTTTATGTTGTCGCATTTTCGTATCACGTAATACGGTTTCTCAACTTATTTCACTATAACTCCCGGACCCTACATCCGATTAAAATAAGATTTGGCACTTAGATAGAACTGAAGCTTGGCTTTAACTGGATGGTGAAACTTAAATCTTCCCTGGTTTCTTAATGAGAGTTTCAGGCTTCAAACAAAGATATGTTCTTTCCTGTTTGTGGGCGTAATAGTGGGCGGTTCAAACCCCACCCATGTTAAAGGGAGTTTCCCATACTATACAACGGGCATAGTTTCATTCAAAAACATGCAATGGTTCCGAAGTTATAATAGAAAACTAAAATTAATAACAGAAATCCACTTTCTGTAATATTATGTTCTCCTATTACTTGATAAAAAATGTACATCTTTATTTTGTCGCTTTTTCGTATCACGTAATACGGTTTCTCAACTAATTTGACTATAACTCCCGGACCCTACATCCGATTAAAATAAGATTTGGGACTTAAAAACATGCAATGGTTCCGAAGTTATAATAGAAAAACTAAAATTAATAACAGAAATCCACTTTCTTGAATTTTATTTTCTCCTATTACTTGATAAAAAATGTGCATGTTTATTTTGTCGCTTTTTCGTATCACGCAATACGGTTTCTCAACTAATTTGACTGTAACTCCCGGACCCTACATCCGATTAATATAAGATTTGGCACTTAGATAGAACTGAAGCTTGCCTTTAACAGGATGGTAAAACTTTCATCTCTTCTGTTTTCTTAATGAGATTTTCAGGCTTTATACAAAGATATGTTCTTTCCTGTTTGTGGGCGTGAGAGTGGGCGGTTCAAACCCCATCCATGTTAAAGGGAGTTTCCCATACTATACAACGGACAAAGTTTCATGCAAAAACATGCAATGGTTACGAAGTTATAATAGAAAAACTAAAATTAATAACAAAAATCCACTTTCTGGAAGATTATGTTCTCCTATTACTTGATAAAAAAAAATGTGCATTTTTATTTGGTTGATTTTTTATATCTAATTAATGTAGGCAAGATTTCTTTGAATTAATTTGCACAAGGACGTATTACTCATAGGGTTAAATCACATAAATTTTGCCTTAAATCAAATATTTTCCTTGGCATCTGCTAACGGATTGAGAATCAACAGCAGTAAATCAAAATGTTTAATTATTTCCAGGAAAAGTTTAGGAGTTGAGACAGATTTGAATGTTGTTGTTGGTGGCTCAAGAATTGAGATTGTGAATTCAGCTAGGAATCTTGGAGTGAGTTTAATAACTTGGACCGATCATATTAATCAGGGTTGGGGTAGAATAAATGCTATGCTGCGCGCTTTATGGCCAACACAGCACTTAAGACCACTTAATGTAAGGGTTCGTCTGGCTAAGGCATATCTTCTACCAATGTATGTAATATATGCATGTAATTCCCTTGATGTAAGAAAACTTAACACAACTTACGAGTACAATAACATTGTCCCTTATACTTATTGCCTAAGGAGGTTTGATAGAATATCTTCATATTTTCGCCGGTTTACTAGCATTTCTTTTATCAACATTTTAAAGTTGAGAAGTTTAGTTTTCTTCACAAAATAATTGTAACTTAGGAACCAGTGGAAATGTATGAGCCTTTAAGATTTGCAAGATCGAGAAGAGGGAGATATATCATACAATTGCGATACCACACTCATTTTTCCGAATGTCAATTCTTTATTTCGAGCATACGTCTCTGGAATCAACTCCCTAATTATATGCAGTGCACCGAAAAAGCCATGAGATTTAGAAGATTACTTATAGAGTACCTTAAATAAAACTTTTTACTTAATAAACAAAGATTTTATTTGGATTTTTTTTATTTTTTTTATATATATATTACTTTTTTTTCTCTGTACAAGTGTTTTTATTTTCATTCTTTTTTTTACTTCTCTTTTTATATATAAAGAATCAATCAACTTGTATAATTTTAAAACTGTAATTTATAAAAAGTTTTCATATAATAAAGAAAGTAAGAGTGCTACATTTATCGAAGCTGAATTTTATATACCCTTTATCATGGTGCGATAAGAATTTATAAATACCGTTTTTTAGATATAAATAAATCTATTTTGTGCCACAACTACTTCTTCAATTCCGCCCACATTTTGTCAAATGTTGTCCATTGATAACCAAGATGTTTGTACCTAATTAACCTAATTGTACATAACGGCTCTTGCCGTTCTCCAGATAATTTAATTTTGGTAATTTTGTATACAAATTACCACGCCCACTACTCCAATCCCACCCACTTTTTGTGGAAGGATTTTTATTGATAACCAAGATGCTTTTACCTAATTTGGAGACTTTCGCTCCTGCCCTTCTCCAGACATACAGAAAACCACAAGGGATTTAAGGGTTGGCACTTGTACCCCATCATATTGGGGGTGTTAGGAAAACTAAAAAATTAATTCAACAGACCCACGAACAGTAGGTCAGTCGCTCATCGTTACATCAACTCATAATGATTCAAAATATACATATATACTTAATGGCATCTTAGAACCATATTGTAGAAATTACAAATGGAAGAACAAACTTAAATACATATCTCCTTTTCACCTGTGATGAAGATTATAAATATATACTAAACATATCTTTACTTACTTACCTGCTTTTTTATATCATTAGCGCTCAATTTTACCAAGCTCTGTTAAAACTAACTACGTATTACTTTAACTTCCAGTTAACAATATGTTTTTAACAGCAAAAACTGATAGTTAATTGTAACTGAACTTGGTGAAATTGGCCGTTAATCTATCTATATAATACTAAAAAAATTTAGTTAGAGATTTTAATTTATTTATTTATTGTAATTTGCTTTAACTACAAATCGTTATAAATTTTTTACTTTGGTTTATCTAGAAAATGATTTACTCTTACATTTTCTACACGAGAAAAAAAACTATCTAAAAAATTTAATACACTAAATTAAAATTTTAAAATAGATTTTCTTATTATATTTCTGAACGTCTTCACTGTTTTTGAATTTATTATACAATTACAGCTTATTTACTATGAAGGGAAACACAGCGACAAAGAAACGGAAGTAGATAAGCGGACATTAATTGAAATTTGAACATAAAAACAAACATGAAAAGAATTAGTGTAAACATCGGAAAGGAACAACGAAGAAATTAGGCAGGTTGTGTAAGTGTGCACAGACAACAAAAATTTACAAATAAATTAAATGCTTCAAAATAAATATAATATTGTAGTTGCAGTGAATTTCTTGAAATCCAATGTTATCGAAATATGATGTCGTGTTAGATGATGTTTGTTTTTTTTTTTTTAATTTTTCAAATAAATAATTTTAGTTTAATCGTCAAATTAATGATGTTTGAATTGGTTAGGAGAAGAAGATTTTAAAATCGGATCTATGTATTTGTTAATTTTTTAGAACTCTCTTTAGAGCTCTCTCGATTTTTAAATGAATTTGGGTTAGTGCTAATTCGTGTATGTGTGTGTATATTTAAAATTTTTCATTGGTCTTCATTACTTTTTGAAAGATATTACATGTTAAAAATTTTTCTTGAGACATTTTCAATAGTTATGTCCTAGAAGTGTTGGTAAAATTATCTTTCTCTCTTTTGTTGCATTAAACATGATATTCAAAGTTTTTCAAAAAAATATTATATTGTCGTTTGTGTCTAATATACTCTCTCACTCTCTTAGGATAATAAAAAGTTTTTTTGAAGGCGCTCTTATGTCTTGTTATTATTTTGCTTTAACCGTTTAATTTTTATATCCACACAGCTTTCATTAAAGAGCGCTTTAGTTTTTGGATTGTGGATGGTTTTAAAGTATTTATTGGTCTATGTTAAAAGTTTTGACTCAACTTTTGGTCTTTTGGTTTTTATCATCGTGACCAGGCGTAGCGGTGGCGGAAGATGATTCCTTATTTTCAACTTTTACTAAAGCAGATTCAACCATTTTCTTGTATTTGCCAGACAGATCGGGTAAATCATAAGAAATGGCCACATCTAACTTTGTAATGGGGCAGCCGCGGAAGTAAGAACAGGTCTCAGCTAACTTCTTGAATTCATACACGGGATTCAAGCGGAAGAAGTCACGATATACCTCAGGATCAGGCAAATCGTAGCGTGAGATATTTGTAAGAGTTGATAGACCTTCATAAATGTGATAGTTTTGTGGATTATCGATAATGTTGTCGGCAATGCGTTTTTTGTTACCGAACAAAGTCTTATGATTGTAGAAGGTATTGAGGTAGCAATCAACCATTTTAGCGTGATTACGGACGCGAACCTAAGAAGAAAATAAAACAAGTATTAAAAATTCATTTTTTTATAAAAAAAACTGTACTGAAATACTTACAGCAAAACGACGCGCACTGGCTATTTTGTTTTCAATCCTCTTATCGACTGCAGTACGCAAGTCTCTTAGAAAAGCTCTTTCTTGAGCCAATAATAGACGAGCTGGAGAACCCTCTTGGTATGGATGAGACCACAAAGAGGTGGTATATACCAATGGTGGTTGAGCGGAAGACATTAGGGGAGAAATATTCCATATTAAGGCACTTTGTACGCGCAGTAGTTCCTCAGGTTTAACAGTATCGGCCTTGTTCAAAATAATTCGTGTTTGATATTCACGACCTTTCAATTGATCTAAAATAGCTTCAGTTTCTGGGCCAACATCCAGTTTTGCAGGATCATAGACCAAAAAAATTATATCAGCACGATCAATAAACCATTGACAGGCATCATTGAAGGGAAACAACCGAGAAACCTGTTTTCGTACTTCCAAAATACCGGGAATCTCAACAATGTTGACCTTTAATAAAGCAAACCGATTTTAAATGTATTTTCTCAGCATATGTCTAAATATAATTACTTTTTCCAAAAGTTTATTGGGCATTTTCAAGCCTCGCAAGCGATCTTCTAAACCTTGTCCGAATTTCTGCAATCCAGAGAAAGTATAGTCGGATGCCAGTTGAGTACCATCCAAAACTTCGGTCTCATTGCCCCACATTAAAATGTTGAAGTAGGCAGGGGAGGGTTCAGCACCTTTAGTGTATTTAAAAAAAATTTTATTTTTAACCTTTGCTTTAAATTTCAACACTTACCGGTTCTTAAAGAACTAGCTGTGTATTCATTGTCAGTTAAGTAATTAATAATAGACGATTTGCCACCAGAGTATGGACCCATGAACAATACCAATGGTTTGGAAAAAATTTCTGGGTCTCCAAAATGACGATTGCTCAAGTCACGGTATTTATACAAAGTTTCCAAAGGCTTAATAGCATTTTCATAGGTACGTTTAATATCACGCAAAATAATTTCAGCCACATTATCTACAGCTTTTTCACGAGCATTTGATTCATCATCAAGCTGCAACAGTTCGTAGATGTGATTACGACTTCTGCGGTTTTCGGGGATTTCACCTTCCTAAAACGTTGAAAGATTCTTATATTTAATTTTTAATGTGTAATACAATAAAAAAAATGTAGAAACAGAGTGAACAAACAATTGAATAACAAAACGGAAGTTGGATTTTAAGGAAATGAAGGAGGGAACTGAAAAATTACCAATAGTATTCGGTTAAATCAGGTAATAAGTGCCGTAGAAATGTTGCCTGTGTTAGTACAGATTCGAATCTATAACTTTTGATTCTGCATGAAAGATTTCGAGATATGAATTATTAAGAGAAAAATAAAATTAAAGACCTCTACTGAAATTGATATTTGCTATAAAAAATAACTTATGAGATCCTGATTGAAATAAAGAAAAATCAACGGATTAAGTGAGAATTATATGATGAAAAGTTTTTAACATTTTCAAACTGATTAATAGATGAGGGGCTTTTCCAGAAGAAAATACCTCAAATTCGTAGATATTGATGAGGTCATCTTCAGCATTTGGTATACCATCGCCATCGATATCATCATCTTCTGAATTTCTAGTGCCGTCACCATCGATATCCTCATCTTGATCATTGGGAATGCCATCTCCATCTAAATCATTGTCATTTAAGTTATGAACACCATCACCATCGATGTCCGTGTCGGCTACATTTAAAAGGCCATCGCCATCTAAGTCAACATCGGCAACGTTTAATACCCCGTCACCATCAAGATCTGTATCGACAACATTTGGTACACCATCGCCATCTAAATCGGCATCATCAATATTTAATACGCCATCACCATCTAAATCACTATCGTTAATATTATGCACACCATCACCATCGATATCATGATCAATGACATTGGGAACACCATCTCCATCTAAATCATCATCTATAACATTTGCAACACCATCCCCATCTAAATCGGTATCGTGTATATTTAGTACACCATCACCATCCATATCGGGATCATTCTCGTTAAGTATAATATCGCCATCTATGTCATCATCATGAATATTTAAAATACCATCTCCATCCATATCTTCATCATCTTCATTAGGAATGACATCACCATCGATGTCACTGTCCTGCTCATTAGGAATGCCATCACCATCTAAATCGATAAGTTGAGGCCAGCCCTGATAAAGTAATATTATGAAATATGAACTATTTTTACCGACAACATTTCGAATCGAAAGCATTTTTTAAACAGAAAAGGCCCCAGATTCTTTGGTGATCTTGTAAACAAAAAAAAACTTCTTATACCGACAGAAACGCAGACCAAAGTTACTGAGGGCTTTTCCTGATTAAAATACCTCCGAATGCTTATCATCATCCTGGTGATTTGGAATTCCATCGCCATCAATATCATTGTCAGCATGATTAGATATACCATCACCATCAATATCTTGGTCTTTATCATTAGGAATGCCGTCACCATCGATGTCTCCATCTTTCGAATTCGGAATACCATCACCATCAATATCATCATCTTTATCGTTTGGAATTCCATCTCCATCTAAATCATTATCATGTATATTATGTACTCCATCACCGTCAATATCATGATCTTCGGTATTTGGCACTCCATCACCATCAATATCGTGATCATCAACATTTGGTACACCATCACCATCCAAATCGGTATCATGAATATTTAATATACCATCTCCATCCATATCCGGATCTTTTTCGTTTGGTATAACATCACCATCCATATCTTTATCTTGAATATTTAAAATACCATCACCATCCATGTCTTCATCTTTCTCATTTGGTATTACATCGCCATCAATATCATCATCTTCCTCATTCGGAATTCCATCACCATCAACATCAACACGTTTAAGCACTGCCTAATAAAGTAACATTATATAAATGTGAGTTACTCTTATCATAACAAATATGTAACGAATTCTGAGATTTTTTAACGAAATTCCTCAAACTCTTTTTATATAGGGTTAAACAAAATCAATAACAAGAGATATGAGGAAATTCGGATTGTAAACTACCTCAGATTCGTGTTTATCAGCGTCTTCGTGATTAAGAATACCATCACCATCAATATCATCATCTTCATGATTGGCAGTGCCATCACCATCAATGTCATTATCTTTGTGATTAGGAACACCATCACCATCCATGTCGTCATCCTGTTCATTTGGAATACCATCGCCATCTAAATCGTTATCATGGACATTGTGAACACCATCTCCATCAACGTCATTATCATGAACATTTTTAATGCCATCACCATCAATGTCGTCGTCAATAACATTAGCTATTCCATCACCGTCTAAGTCAGTGTCATGAATATTCAAAACACCGTCACCATCCATATCCAAATCTTTTTCATTAGGTATTACATCCCCATCAATGTCATCATCGTGAATATTTAATATGCCATCACCGTCCATATCTTCATCTTGTTCATTTGGTATTACATCTCCGTCTATATCTTCGTCCTGTTCATTGGGAATGCCATCACCATCTAGATCAATATGCTTAGGCGGAGCCTGATACGAAACATGAAATCATGAATTCTTGAGATCTATACCATAGAATCACGAGAAAACATTTTTAAAGCGAAAAGACCCTAGATTCTTTGTTTTTCTACAAGAAAGTCTATTTGCTATAAAAAAAGAGCTTCTATTTTGATATCTTTTTTTATAGAGAAGACTAAATACAAACTACGTAAATAATTGTTTTAAGAAAATCCAAAGATTTTAAGGACCTTTCAAGGATAAAGTACCTCATATTTATGACTAATATTATCTCGATGATTTGGAATACCATCACCATCGATATCATCATCTTCATTATTTGAAATATTATCACTATCAATATCGCTATCTTTTGAATTAGGAATACCATCGCCATCAATATCAGCATCTTGATCATTATGTATACCATCACCATCTAAATCATTATCTTGTATGTTTTGTACTCCATCACCGTCAATATCAGTATCGTGAATGTTTTTTATACCATCACCGTCCAAATCGTCATCATGTACATTGGCCACACCATCACCGTCTAAATCGGAATCATGAATATTTAACACGCCATCACCATCCATATCAAGATCTTTTTCGTTTGGTAAGGTATCACCATCAATATCATCGTCATGAATGTTAAGAACTCCATCACCATCAATATCTTCATCCATGTCGTTGGGTTTTGTATCACCGTCAATATCTTCGTCCTGTTCGTTTGGGATTCCGTCACCATCCAAATCAATTACCTTAGGCAAAGCCTAATAAATTAATATTATGGAAATGTGAACTATTTTTACCCAAAAAATTTACACTTGTCACAATGGTTTTTTTATGGAAAAGACCCCTGAGTCTTTGCGATTTTATCAAGAAAACCCCAAGTATCATCAAAAGGCAGTACCTTTTTCTGTATGTTTTACAAAAGTAGTTACGTGTTTTGGAACGTGGTCTTGGAATGAAATATCAAAGATTCTGGGGACTTTTCCTAAATAAAATACCTCCCGTTTAGACCTAACCGTCTCTTTGTGATTAGGAATACCGTCACCATCTATATCGATATCATCAACATTAGATATTCCATCACCATCTATATCGTCATCTTTATTGTTTGGTGTACCATCACCATCGATATCATCGTCCTGATCATTGTAAATCCCATCCCCATCAAAGTCATTATCATGAACATTATGTACACCATCGCCATCTATATCAGAATCATCAATATTTTTAACTCCATCTCCATCTATGTCATCGTCGATAATATTTGCAACGCCATCTCCATCTAAGTCAGCGTCGTTGATATTTAAGACACCATCACCATCCATATCTGCATCATGTTCATTAGGAATTATATCACCATCAATATCATCATCATGAATATTAAGAATCCCATCACCATCAATATCGTCATCACTTTCATTAGGAATAACATCGCCATCAATATCAGGATCTTGTTCATTCGGGATACCATCGCCATCCAAATCGATATCCTTAGGCAACGCCTGATAAAGCAACGTAAGGGAAATATAAACTGCTTTTATCGAATAATAAAGAGTTTTTAAACAGAAAATTCCCCAGATTCCAAGGATTTTCTACAGATAAGTCAATACACAATAATACGAACTTAGAATTTTCATACCTTTTGTTTATAGAAAATCCGAAGATTCTGAGGAATTTTTCTGAATAAAATACCTCCACCTTATGGCTATCATCATCAATATCGTTAGGAATACCATCACCATCTACGTCGTGATCTTTTATATTAGAAATTCCATCACTATCTATATCGTTATCTTCTTTATTAGGTACACCATCTCCGTCGATATCATCATCATGTTCATTAGAGATGCCATCACCGTCCAAATCTGTGTCATTCACGTTATGTACACCATCACCATCAATATCTGAATCATGAACATTTTTAATTCCATCCCCGTCTATATCTTCATCTATTATATTTGCTACTCCATCTCCATCTAAGTCGTTATCATAAATATTTAAAACACCATCGCCATCCATATCTGAATCTTTTTCATTTGGTATTACATCTCCGTCAATATCATCATCATGGACATTTAAAATACCATCACCATCCATGTCTTCATCTTGGTCGTTAGGAATAATGTCACCATCGATATCATCGTCGTCTTCGTTAGGAATTCCGTCACCATCCAAATCAATTTTTTTAGGCTTTGCCTAATAAAGGAATATTATGGAAACATAAATATTTTTAAGCAGAAAGTACCCCAGATTCTTTAGATTCTTCTCTTAAATACTAAAATGGAAACTTTATGTACTTTAGATAATTTAATAAAAAAAATCCCAAGACTCTGAGGAAGTTTTCTGATTAAAATACCTTAGACTTCGACTCATTATGGTCTTGATCATTAGGAATTCCATCGCCATCAACATCATGATCTACATGGTTTGATATTCCATCACCGTCTATATCTGTGTCCTTATGGTTTGGAATGCCATCACCATCAATATCTTCATCATGCTCATTTGGAATACCATCACCATCTAAATCGCCATCACTGATATTATGGACACCGTCGCCATCCATATCTTCATCGTTTATGTTTTTGATACCATCGCCATCCATATCATCATCTTTATCATTTGATATTCCATCGCCATCCATATCGCAATCGTGTATATTTAAAACACCATCACCGTCCATATCTGAATCTTCTTCGTTTGGTATTATATCACCATCAATATCGTTGTCATCAATGTTTAGAATACCATCACCATCTATATCTTCATCTTGATTGTTGGGTTTAGTATCACCGTCAATATCTTCGTCCTCTTCATTTGGGATACCATCGCCATCTAAATCGATAATCTTAGACCCAGCCTGATAAAGTTTTATTATATAAATATTAAACACATTTGTTTTAAATGTCTCGTTTCGGGAGCTTTTTTAAACAAAAAAGACCTCAGATATTTCAGATCCTCTTTAGAATAATAAATTATATTTATATAAGGTTAAACATTTTTTATATAGGTATACAAATGTTTAATGCTTATTGAAATGTTGGTTTTAAATATCCAAAATATCTGAACACTTTTATTGGATAAAATACCTCAGATTTATGATAACGATGATGATGATGATCACGGTCATCTTCATTGAGAATACCATCACCGTCAATATCATTGTCTTCATGATTCGATATGCCATCACTATCTATATCTGTGTCCTTGTGATTTGGTGTTCCGTCGCCATCGATATCATCATCTTTCTCATTATGAATTCCATCTCCGTCTAAGTCTTCATCGAAAATATTTTGCACACCATCACCATCGATATCAGTATCTTGAATATTTTTTACGCCATCTCCATCTATATCATCATCCACGATATTTTCAACACCATCGCCATCCAAATCGGAATCATGTATGTTTAATACACCATCGCCATCAATATCCGGATCTTTTTCGTTTGGTATAACATCGCCATCAATATCGTCATCATGAATATTGAGTATTCCATCCCCATCAATATCGTCATCTTGCGAATTCAGTTTAGCATCGCCATCAATGTCATCGTCTTGTTCATTTGGAATGCCATCGCCATCTAGATCGATATGCTTTGGTAAAGCCTAATAAACCAATATTATCGAAAGTGCACTTTTTGTTTTCGTTAAATTGTAAAAACTTTTCAGGAAACTATATCACATACTTAATTAAAATTGAAAAAATTATTCTCAAAAAAAAAAAGATACTTATATATCCGAATTACTTGCTTTGGATTTTCTATGAATTCCTTTTCTAATATTTTAAAAAAGAAAAATTATGCTAAAACAATTCTGTTTTTTGATTTTTGTGATAAAGATTAATGTATTTTTTCTCGTATTAATATATATATGTATATATGTATATATGTCTTTTTCAAATTATGTAATAAAATGTTGTTAAATGTATCGCAGAAAGTTATGGTACTCCTTTTAACGTAAACAAACCCTCACGCTTAACATACAACTGACAACGATCAGTTTAAAACTTTCTAAAATTTGAAAATCATTAAAAAAGAAGAGTTTTAAGCTGCTGAGAGCATTTCGTAGCAAAAAACTTAGTCTTTCATTTTTATAAAAAATAGTATTAAAAAAACAAATATTTCTTACCCATAACAATTCGTCTTCAGGCTTAATGTCATCTTCGTCGGCTTGAAGTTTCTTATCATCCGACTCGCCATCACTGTCGTCGTGTTCATTTAACAAGCCATCTCCATCACGATCAGCATCTTTTTCGTTAGGAATACCATCACCATCAATATCATTATCTTCATGATTTGGTATGCCATCACCATCGATGTCATCATCCTTTTCATTAGGAATACCATCACCATCCTTATCTGTATCAATATCATCGGGAATGCCATCATTGTCCATATCACCAACTGCTTCTATAGAGCGCTTTGTACGTTTAACTACATCTTCTTTAATCGGCACTGAACCAGGTTGATAATCTGTTGCTTCATGTTCGTCGTCGTCATGGACATTTGGAATACCATCACCATCGATATCCTTATCATGAGTATTGGGTATTCCATCACCATCCATATCTGAGTCCAATTCATTTTGCAAGACATCACCGTCAATGTCACTGTCATCATCATTGGAAATGCCATCTTTATCTATATCTAAGCTTTTAGGTTCATCTTCATTAGGCATGCCATCGCCATCAATATCATCATCCTTGTCATTTGGAATACCATCTCCATCGATATCATTATCTTCATTATTGGGAATACCATCACCATCGATGTCATTGTCTTGATCATTAGGAATGCCATCACCGTCAATATCATTGTCTTCATTGTTGGGAATACCATCACCATCGATGTCATTGTCTTGATCATTCGGAATGCCATCACCATCAATATCATTATCTTCAGTGTTAGGAATACCATCACCATCCATGTCGTCATCTTCGGTATTAGGAATTCCATCACCATCCATATCACTGTCATCAATATTGAGAATACCATCTCCATCTATATCATCATCTTCATTATTTGGAATACCATCACCATCCATATCACTGTCATCAATATTGAGAATACCATCTCCATCTATATCATCATCTTCATTATTTGGAATACCATCACCATCAATATCGTCATCTTCGCTATTAGGTATACCATCACCATCAATATCATCGTCTTGATCATTGGGGATGCCATCACCGTCCATATCATCATCTTGCTCGTTGGGAATACCGTCACCGTCTATATCGTCATCTTCGTCATTTGGAATGCCATCGCCATCCAAATCATTGTCACTGACATTATGAAGACCATCGCCATCGATGTCACCGTCAACAATATTGGGAACACCATCTAAAACAGCATCGATGGCATTTGGAACACCATCTCCATCCAAATCAGAATCATGAATATTCAACACTCCATCACCGTCAATATCAAGATCATTTTCATTTGGAATTACATCCCCATCTATATCATCGTCTTCTTCATTAGGTATGACATCGCCATCAATGTCACTGTCTTTTTCATTGGGGATACCGTCACCATCCAAATCAATTTCCTTGTGGCCAGCAGTCGGCTCTTCAGTAGAATCTACATCAGTTATTTCAACAGTTTCTTTATCATCATGAACAGGTTGATCTCCTAGCATTTCATCAGATGCTTCACCGTCGTCATGTTTGTCGATATCTTTTGTCGTTTTTTCTTCACCGGAAGTCGTTTTGGGACTAGGAACTAATTCTTCTACGAATTTAAAAAAATAATTAAATGAAAATAATTTAAAAGTATCAAGTCGAATTCATTACAGAACATCGCGGAACCACAACAACTACAACTCCTACAAAAACCACAAGCAATTTGTTTTTGTAAAATTATTGTACAACATAAAAACAGATTATAAAGCTAAAAAAAAGTTATCAGCAGGGCTGTTTAGTTCACCTGTATTGAATTGGCCTTAAATAGTAGAAAGTATTCATTAATTGACTGTCTGCAAGTTTTTTTTTCGCCAAATAGGTCTGTTCATTTACGTTACTAGCAGAAACTTGCAATATGGAGAAATATTAAAAAAAAGCATATAAACTCTTTACACGCTAAAGTTTGCAAGTTACATATGCATATTGACAGTATCCGATTTTGAACTATTGTTTTAAGTTTACGAAAAATAGATATTTTATGTATATTGTTGTCATTTTATTTATCTTTGAAATAGAATTTAAAATTATAAGACAATTTTTTTTATTTAAATTATAAATGAGGGATCATTTTCGACTTAAAAGAAATTTTTTTAACAAAATCTGTACAGAAGTAAATTATGTTATACCTAAAAATAAAAACTGACAACAAGTACATTTTTTTATAAATTAAGTCATTTGCGTTTGCTGCATTTGTTAAATTTTTTTCTTGTTAAAAACTTAAAAAAGTTTTAAGAAAATTGTGCTTAATAAAAAATAGCTAAAATCTTAATTAATTTTTTTATGGCTTAACAATGTGAAACAAATATAGAAAATCTAAATGGATAAATGTTGCTAATGTTTTTTTTTTTTTCTTTTAAGGAAAATTTAAACCTTTAAAATATATCGACTACAGACAGGATGGCGCATAAATATCGTTATGATTAAATAAGGGATTACATTTTACGTTCCTTTGGTTTTTTAGAATTAAGTTTATTTAAAAAAAATTGGGAAATATACTCAGCAAAGACCAAAAGTTGTTTAATTTTATTTTGAAAGTCAACATTCGATTATTCAGACACAAGGATCATATCGAAAAATGAGCGATGAGGCCCATTTTCTCCTTAATGTTCACGTGAATAAACAAAATTGCAAAATCCAAGAATAGTTGTCGAGTATTAAATGCACGCACTAAGATACCCAATATGGTGTGGAGACATTATCAGAAAAGATCATTGGACTATATTTTTTCGAAAATGAGCAAGTCGCGGTTAATGTAAATAGCAGTCAATACCGGGCAATAATTGTAAGCTATTTAAAGCCCGATGTAGAGAACAATCCTGAGCTCGCACAGCTCTTCCAACTATGGCTCTTTTTTAACCGTTCATAACGTTACTTATGCTTCACCCTATACGATGTAAAAAGGTAAATGTCTTTTTATATGAGGCAACTAAGATTTATTAAACGCAGTGATAGACTTTTTTGAGAAGTCTATATGCAGCCCGAAAAACCCCCTTTTTCCCTACTCGCTCAAAAAATTGTCCCTACAAAAATCCCTTCAACTTTTTAATAAAGCCATAGGTGTTAAAGTATATATATTTTAATTAAAGTTGTTATACATGCATACATACCATTAAATCCTTTCTTTTTATAAACAAAAAATCAAAAAACCCAAAAAACAAATCACATTTACAGCCAGGCCCACAATGTCGACAAGAATATTTCTTTCGCATTTTTATATTGAAAACAATAATAAAAAACTAAAAATTGTTTTTGTTTTCAATATAAATATAAGAAAGAAATGTTCTTGTCGACATTGTGGGCCAGGCAGTTAATTTATTGGTTAAAAAAGCGAAACCAAGAAAAATATGTATCTATTTTGTACCTTTGGCTTTTATTTGGATACCACAAAAATTAATTGGTTGCCCGTATTAGTTTTGACTTGTGATTTCCTAACAATCGTACAGGTGTAAGGACACCATTTTTTTAAATGATTTTCGGTGCAAGGGAACGTACATTCGTTTTGTAAAAAAGAGCGGGCAATGCAAATTGAAGTTACAATTTTATGACTAAAGGTATGTTAAGACCAAACAAATATTTGGGAAAAAAAAATCAAAAAAAAGCGTGACAAGTAAATTAATCAATCTAAAATAACTTACTTCGACTAAAGTGGGAAAATTAAATTTTCATTCCAATTTTTCATTTTGGTGACTTTACTCCAAAAGTTTTTAATGCCTATCTTAAAGAAGTTATCTATTTATTACTCTAAAAATTTAAATTCTTGTAAAAGAGAGTTTCACAAATTTACCTTGAAATCAAAGTTAAAATGAGACAAGCGGTCACTCAAAGAAATTTTACAATTTGTAATGTTGCCGTATCAACAATATTTTTAGTATTGTGTCACACATCGAAAAAGATTGCCAAATATATACAATTTTCTTTTTTTTTTTTTTGAAATGTGCCTACATTTAAATGATTTTAAAATATCTGTTTTTCTTTTCCCTACGGCCATTTTTAGAAGAAAATCTCTACGAATAGGGATTTTTCCCTAAGTATAACATCACTGATAAAACTACAAATATGCTTTTATTTGAACATTTACCTTTTTCTTCGCCTGTTTTCAGTTCGTTAATGGCCTTTTCAATATAAGGACGACATTCTGATTCAGTAGGTCTAACATCAGAGCTAGCATACACATCTAAAGGAAAAAAAACACAATATATTAAATTGTAATTAAATTTATATATTTTATAATAAAATGTATGACTATAAAGGTACATTCAGATTGATGAAATATTTGGCGGCAAACATAAAATATTTTATTAACGTAGTCTGAACACAAAATATATTTGAGTGTCAAATAAAATAACAGCTGATTTTGAGCAAATAAAAGTATTTGCCGGCAAACAAATATTTGTCCAATGTGAACATAGTGTGAACACAAAAAAACAAATATTTTAAGGTACGTTCAGATTAATCAAATATTTTAAGAAAATATTTGTTCTGATATTTGCTTCAAACTGTGTTAAACAAAAAATATTTTTTTTAATGTTCAAACTAAGCTTAAATATTTGACAATTTTTGTTTGTTTAAACAGTTGGCAAACAGTGTTAAATAAAATAAATTATTTAATGTTTGCCATGCATTCAGACTAAAACAAATCGCACTTAATCAACAAGAGGGTATTAATTCAAAATTTAAAAATGTTCAGTAAAAGCAAAACCATTTTCAATTTAATATTGAAGGCAAATGAAAAACAATTTTAAAACCAACCGTTTTATTACGAAAAAGTAGACAAAATAGCACTATATTTTTATATCGGGTAGATATGAATATAACGTGCCGATTTTTTCGAAAAAGTACAAAAATAAAAATTTTGAGTTAATACCCTCTTGTTGATTAAGTGCGAAATATTTGCATCAAATAATTTTTTATTAATGAAAGTGTTCAAAAATAATATTATATTTTACAAATAGTAAAACTAAGCGCAGAAGATAATTTATTTGTTTTATGCTGTGGTGTTCGAAGAGGAGAATTTAAAAGAAAAAAAAAACTGGAAGACAATAGGTACGGAATTGGAATTGAATTCTCTACCGATCACTTCAATATATTTTTCGTATTCCTTTTAATTCTATTTCAGTAATTGTTCCTTCCTGAAGTTTGCTGTAAAGAATCACAGGAAAAAAATTTCTTCTATCGCGAACATGGCTAAAATTTGCGAAAAATTGAAAACTTGGAAACAAGACCTAAAATTTGTTTAAAATCGGTTAAAAACGTTGGAAAATAACATAAAAAAATGGCAAAAATTGCGAAAACTCGCGAAAATTTTAAATATTTCAAACAAGCCATAAAATTGATTTTAAGTCCCTAAAAGTATAAGGAATGGCAAAAATTCGATAATTAGCGGCAATTCGTTAAAATTTGATAATAGCGGCATGATACCAAAGTCTACTAATTGTTAAAAATCGTTAAAGCTGTAAAGATTCAAAGGAAAAAATCACTTCTATCGCGAACATGGCTAATATTCCTGAAAAATTGCAAACTTGGAAACAAACCCTAAAATTTATTTGAAATCGCTATATCGGTTAAAAAACAAAATGTCGGGAAAACGCAAAAAAAAAAACAAGTTAGAGTGTTATATTCGGCTGTGCCGAATCTTTGATACCCTCCACCGTCAGGAGTGGGCGCTATATGATAAATACACATATATTATTAACTAAGCTTCACAAAAACGAACCTCAGCATTAAAATTAGTTGCGGTTTAGACCTGAATTAAATTATTGACCGACAATAAGAAAATGTTATACGTTTCTTGTGAGAACTTTGAACTGGCTTGAGTAAAATATCATGATTCGTAAAAGTTTTAGCCGAACTAAAATAATTTTTAGGAGGGTAATTTGTATTGGACCTATGGTAAATTATGGACCAATCATCCCAAAATTCTAACTACTGATTTCTGGTATTACAAAAAATAAATTAGAATAAATTTCAATACAGCAGTGTTATTAGTTTTAGCCATAAAATTTATTAAAAGTTCCTAAAACAATATGGAATGTCAAACATTCAATAAAAATAGCAGCATGAAAGCAAAGTCTAATAATTATTAAAGCTGAAAAGAATCAGAAAAAATTGTTTTCTATCGAGAACATGGCAAAAATTATTTGTTAAAATTTTTTTGTAATCTATATACATACTTACTGAATGACTGACTGACTCAGTGAGTCATCATCGCACAGCCTAAGCGCCTGAATAAAACAAATTGAAGTTTGGACAAGGGGTTGGTCTCTCTCCCAATCGACCCACTAAGACGTGATTTTTGGAAATTCGAATGTTTAGGGGGTAAACACGGGTAAATTCGGTAACCGTATATGTCAGAAACTAACTAAAAGAGATACAAAAAAACTACTAGACTACTATATGTCCGAAATTAACTAAAAGAGATACAAAAAAAATGTAATACCTATCGTTGTTCTTTAGAAAAATAAGCGGAAATTCAGCCCTTTCACAGAGTAAACGGGTAAAACATATATTTTGGTACTTTTTTGTCACCCCATTTATCTTTTAAGCCCATAAGCATAGAAATAAGGGTTACATCACACTTGAAACTTATTTAAGAAACACAAATACGAAATTGGTATTTTTTCGAATTTCGGTTTTTAAAGGGTAAAACCCGTAACTATTATTGGTACTTTTTTACAAAACCTATTTCTTTATTCATTGACATGTACGTATTAAATTACGGACTTCCACTACAATATTGAATGTTTTATGCTTCAATGGAGAGAAAAAAGTACCAAAAAGGGGAAATACGGGAAATTTAATTTTTTATTTTAGCTTTTTGGTTCAACACCGGGCAACATTTTAATTATCGTTAATATTGGACCTAGAAATATAAACTTCAACATGCAATGTCCTGAGTGAATAAGAACCTATGTGGGTACTTTTTGCTGGTACTATTTGAATTTCAGTTAGTATTGGACCTAGAAACAAAAAAATCAACATTCAATGTCCTGAGTGGACACGAATCTATAAGAGGGAAATTTGTGGTACTTTTTGTGTTTTTAGCTGGTACTTTTTGAATTTCCGTTAGTATTGGCCCTGAAACATAAAATTGAACATCCAAGGTCTTGAGTAAATGAGAATCTGTTAATCTGTTAAAGTGATTTGGTTCTTTAACTGGTACCTTTTTTTAATTTTCGTTAATATTGGATCTACAAACATAAAATTAAACATGCAAGTTCACAAGTGCTTGAGAATCTTTAAGATTGGTTTTTTGGTACTTTTTCGTACTTTATTGTTTTTCAACAGGTACTTTTTGAATTATCGTTAGTATTGCACCTACAAACATTTAATTAAACAAGCAATGCGTTGAGTGAATGAGCATCTGTAAGATGCTTTTTTGTGCATCACCTGGCACTTTTTGATTTGCCGTTAATATTGGATCTGTGCAAGTTCTTGAGTGAATGAGAATCTGTAAGAGGGATTTTTGGTACTTTTTCTTCTTCTAACTGGTACTTGTTTAGTTAAAGTGTTACTTTTTTTTCAATTAAATACTTATTGTTGCTCATTAAATAAAAAAAAGCGAACTTTTTTGAAATTCAGCCCTTGTAGGGAGTAAAAGGTTAAAACCTGTATTTTGGAACTTTTTGTTCCCATTTACATATCTCTTAAATCAATGCACATAGAAATAAAAGTCATATAACATTCGTAACTTATCTAAAAAATGCATATTCAAATTTGGTACTTTTACGAAATTCGAACGCTTAAGGGGTGAAAATCGTACCTAATTTTGTTACTTTTGCCAAGAGATTTTTTCTCCATCTATTTACCTTTCTTCGCACAGCGTAAACGCCTGAAGCTAAAAAGTTGATATTTGGACCGGAGGCTAGCCTCTCGCCAAGCTACCTCATATCTCCCAAGCTTAAAGAGATACAAAAAAAATTAATACTTATTATTGTTCAATAGAAAAAAAAGCGGTCCAGACGGGAAATTCGCTTATTTCATAATTGCTAAACTAAAAGAGATACAAAAAAAAAGGAAAACCTAATATTGTTCATTAAGAAATAAGCGGACAGGTGTCTAGCACTTTTTTGAAGGAAGGAGTAAACGGGTAAAACCTGTATTTTTAAAACTTTTTTGCCACGCCATCTATCTTTAAACCAATTAACATTGAAATAAAATATATCCCATTCGTAACGTTTCTAAAAGATACAAACAAAAATTTGGTACATTTTCAAAATTCGAACGCTTAAGAGCGGAAAATCGTACATATTACAAAGTGGAAGGTTAAATGCTAGCATTAAGACAAGTTAAAACTTATCAACATAAACTTTGGCGTAAAAATATTTCCACGAAAGAAAAGGAGACGCTAACGAAGAATCTGGTTAAATGCTAGTATCAAATAAATGTTTGCTCAAAAATTACTAAAATATTTGATTTTTTGTGTTCACACTATATTCACATTGAACAAATATTTGTTTGCCGGCAAATACTTTTATTTGCTCAAAATCAGCTGTTATTTTATTTGACACTCAAAAATATTTTGTGTTCAAACTACGTTGATGAAACATTTGATGTTTGCTGCCAAATATTTTATCAATCTGAACGTACATTTACTAAATATTTTTGAAAATAAAATAAAATGTTTCTCAAATTTTTAATCTTTTTGCTTTTACTTTTCATGGCTGCGTTGCCAGAATTATGATTTTATCATATTTTGAATGATTTTTTTGACAAAAATATGGTTTAATAATTTTTTTTCTCAAATGATGATTTTATCTTTTTAAAAAGATATAATTTTCTACTTTTAGTTTGTTTGTAGAATATACACAATTTATCCAAAGTTTGTACAAGCAGTCCATTTTTAAAACACAGAATACTAAACAGAACTGTAAAAAGTGACGTGTGAAAAAGGAGCATATCAGTTGCAAGGACAGCTTTCGAAGAAAGAGATAAAGAGTTTATTTGGTACTGAAGTGGCAATGTGTAGAACAAAAATAACAAAACACAAACCACGTTAAACAAAAGTTTTGTTTTGTGCAAAAAAAAAATTATTTAGTAACCTTGTTTTTTTTATAATGTTATTTGCTTACTTAAATACATATTATTTACCCGTGGTGTGGTAAACTTTTAAGTTAATTTTTATAATAGTTTTGCAAATAAAGCTCAACTAAATAAATTTGTGTTCATTGTATTTCGGCATAAATGATGGTGCAAAGAGAAATGCAAAGACAAATGAAAAAATGCAGCTTTCTAAGAAAGAGACAATTGGGGTATTCACAAGGTGTGCTATCATGGTTTATTATCATAATGTTCTAACATTTTACAATGGTTTAAAAATATTGCTGTTGGTTTGTAAACAAAAAGTGTCTTAAATAAATAGAACGTTGCTTGCTATGTTTATTGTGCTGTCGTAATTAATAACACATTAAATTATGACGGGTTGCTCACAACAGTCGTATTTTTTCATGTTATTATGTTAAGACATATGACTTTATGACACCTTGTGAATCCCCCATATATCTGTTAAGTAATGTCTAACATATGCATACAACAATTCTTCATTGTTTCTGGGAATACACAATTGGGGGATTCACTGTATAATTTCATATACGGATAAAACAAAAAAGTTTACTGTGCGGAAAAATAACTGATACTTCCAATGAAAATTTAAACACAAAAAATAGTATGTTAATGGATTACAACGCTATTTTTTCTTGTTTTGTAGTCAAGTATAAAATTCTTCTTGATTTTTTAGTTCAACAGAATAGAATCACTCGCATTTTTAATGTTAATCAGTAGGCGGTTGTGATATGAAAGTTTTTTGAATTCGTTGGATATGGTGAAAATTGATGCTTACGATTCTGAAAGGTATTCCTATCCCGAAATCGCTAGAAAAATCGGACGAAGGCATAATGTGGTAATGAATTATATAAAAATTGCGAAGGCACTTGCGCAGCTCGAACACCACATGACAAACTTCTTCGAATTGCCTCAAATTCAGCAAATTCCTGAGTTAGTGAAATGAAATCTACAGTTTGTCGCGGTTTTTTTAAGCTGTGAACATTTACAGCTGCGAAAGCTAAAAAAAATCTCCATTAAATGCACTCAAGAGCAGCGGCTTAAATTAGCCAAAGTTCATATCACATGGAATGTACAAAAGCAACTAAGTGATAGAGATTGGCAGAAAGTAATTTTTTCGGATGAAAAAAGTTTAATTTGGATTAATTTCGTCCAAAAAATATTTTCCGCCAATCCTTATCGCTAAGTTGTTGCTGCTGTTGACGGATTGCATTTAATGGAGGTTTTTTCTTTAGCTTTCGGACCACCTACTGATTTAAGTTAAAATTGCAAGTGGTTGTATTCTGTTGAACCAAAAAATAAATGAAGGATTTTACCCAGCATTTACATATGCAAGTTCGAAAAACACAATACAGTCGCACTTTCACTAGCACCATCACAATTTTCATACTTGCAGCCAACTTGTAGCTAACTTGCAAGACATTTCTGACGACAGTGATTTTTTGGCACTTGCATGCAAGCTAATGTCAAAAATATAAGCAAAGTTGCCAAATTTACTTGACTGCGGAAACAATAATAATAGTTTTAACTTTTTTTAAGTATATTTAAAAATATTTCGTTTATTTTTTTGCAAATATACCTATAGAAGACAATTGCTTTAATTTTAAAACATCAATCTCAATAGAAAACGCAAAAATAATTATTAATACCAAATGTTTGCATAAAAGTGTATCCCTGTTTTGCTGTTGGTAACTCTGATATATAAACAAAACAAATGAACTTGCACTTGACTGTGTAAACACTCAAGCTACTTGCAAGACTTTCTTCGAAATTTTCGTTGATAATACGTATACACCACTTGCAAGTAATTACTTGCATGTGTAAAGGCAGGGTTATACTTGACTACAAAAAAGAAAAAAATATCGTTGTCATATTGCCACATTTTTTGTTTAATTTTTGTCATTGGAAGTATCAATTATTTGTCTGCACAGCAAACATTTTTTTATTCTATCCGTATTTGCAATTTATACAGTTTTTTATTTTAAAATGTGTTGGTTATATCCTGATGAACCACAGTGTATTAAAAGTGTATATAATTTGAAAGGGCTTAAAATGGCATACAAAAATTATTTTAATAATAAACCCATTAGGGTTTTAAAATATCGTGGATATAACGGTATTTAAAACACTATAATATTAAACAAAGATCCCTTAAGTTTACATATGATGTACGAGCTTCATAGCTCCCGAACCAAAAATCTCCTTGCCCAGTCTATAAATTCTATAAGGTTGATAAGTTACACATATTGCAAATTCAAGCTCTATTACTTTCAATGAAGCTTTTTTATTGAGATTTACTTTTTACGGCCTTATTTACAAATTTTAATTTTATTTGAAACAAGGCGAATTCATTTCAGGTAATCGCGGGACTTCCACAAGTTTTTATAAAATTATGGTTCAATGTCAAAAACAGCAACAGAGATAATAAATAAAATTTTTACATCTAACAGTTAAAGAGCTAAAAAATAAGTTAGCGGCAGGTCTTTTAAGATCAACTGTAAGGAATTCGACTTGTATTTGAAATGTATTTTAAGAAAAATTTTATTGAAAACTTAACTATAACCACAAATTAAATAAATATATTTAGTTTGGTATAGGTAGGTAGGTAGGTAGAAAGGCTGGTGTGAAGTCTTCTTCACACCCTCACCCAGAGACCAATACGGTCCATTGTGATGCCTTGTTTATAGTTAAGAAGCTGAAAAAAGAAGGTGAAGAGAAACAGCAAAAGAATCAGAAAAGATAAGAACAGATAAGAATAGATGAGAAAAGGAAGTTCTGACCAAACCCGAGAGAAAAGCCTCACTCAACACAACACCAATCCGCCCTATTTGCGGCTAGCTCCCAGTCTCCTGCTGCGCAGCCAGGCCATCCCCATTACGAATCCTATCAGACTCTCGAGCCCACAGCCCGGGACGTCCCCTAATTCGCCTAGGAATCTGCTGCCCAGCCACCTCAGCCTGCTGCCTTGTAGCCTGGGACAGCGGCACAAAATGTGCTCAACCGTCTCCAGCTCCTCCGGGTCCTCACACAACCCGCACATATCCGACACGTCGGATCCTAACCTCATCGCCATCCTGCCTATCATGCAATGACCCGTGATGATTCCTATTATGGTCCTCACGCAGACCCTGCTTCTGCCCAGCAACAACTCCGAGTCGGACTTCCTGAGCACCGGCCACATCGTCCGCGATACCCGGCAGTCCGTTCGGTTCCCCCAGGCCCTATTGGTCGCGCCCAGAATCCATTCCCTAATCTTCCCAAAGTAGAATCCTATTGGAGGCCTAATTGCCTCTATGTGATTAGGATCCTCCATCTCTGAGCCCTGTCTCGCCAACTCATCAGCAATCTCGTTGCCGCTTATGTTGCAGTGACCAGGCACCCAGCACAATCTCAACCTATACTCTCCTAAGGCTCCCTCCAGAGCCCTCCTGCAACCGTCAACTAGCTTGGATTTCACGTAACAGCCCCTTACGGCCATAAGGGCCGCCTGGCTGTCGACATATATAGTGACCTCCGAGCCCCTATCAATGTTGTCCCTCATCAGTTCCACGGCCCTCAAGACCCCCAGAACTTCCGCCTGAAAAACACTGCAGTCGTCCGGAAGCCTATATGACATTCTGATATCCAGATCCTCAATGTAGACCCCCGCACCCGTGCCTCTCATCTTCGAGCCGTCAGTGAAAATAGCAAATCCATTAAATAATCTGCTCCTACCTGACCATCTCTCCCTAGAAGGCGTTACCACCTCCGGCAACCGTCCGAAATCCACCCTGGTGCCCACGAAATCCGTGGAGCCGGGTGATCCCAGGCAGTAACCTCCAGCTTTGATCTCACTCAAGATCCGTGAGTGACCCTGCGTGAAATCCCTAATCAATCCTAGTTCCCTCAGTCTAAGAATGCTTCTGGCTGCCATTCCCATAACATACTGCTCAATGGGCAGAAGATGTAGAATGACATCCAGTGCCGCTTGAGGTGTACTTCTCATGGCACCTGTCATGCCGATTGAAGCACACCTCTGAGCCTTAGACAGAAGGTTCCTTCGACAAGCCACTCTCAATGACTCCCACCAAACACAGCATCCATATGTAAGAATGGGTCTAACCACCGAAGTGTACAGCCATCCCACTACTGACGGCCGGAGTCCCCAACTCTTACCTATCGATGATCTGCAAGCATAGTAGGCATTGAGGCCTCTCTTAAGTCTCTCCTGAGTATTCCTTCCTTAGTTTGGTATAAATACGGTAGTTATACCTACATATATTTACGCATGTATTTCGCCTTTGTACCAAAATGTTTAAATTAAAAGCAATTTGAAAATGTTTTCTTCAAAATATGACTTTTTTCGCCAAATAATTTTCTTCCCACGGCTTCTGGCAACGCTACTTCGTGTTTATTTTTGTTTTTTTATCTTTCAAAATGCATAAATATTTGTTATTTTGAGCTTATTAGTAACAAAACCAAAAACATAACAAAACATAACAATTCTTGAACAAAAACGAGCAAACAAAAGAATAATTAACAAATATGTAATTCATATTTTTTAATTAATACTATTATGTATTAATTAAACAATAAATTGTACCATCATTTTATTAGTTATTTCAATAGTTTAAGAAAATCTTATAAAATAAAGGATTTTAGCGTTTATTTTCTTTAGTTTTGATTAAAGTTGACTTTGAAAAAATTCTTGCATTAATCGTAGATGTTCCAGAAATCAAAAGCAAACTATAATACAGAATATCTAATTTCTCAGTCATCTTCCTGGATTTCCTGTTTTCATTTTTTTTTAAATTTTTCAGACTACGCATTATTTCGGTTAATGCTGTTAAAAGATTGATATGAGAAGAAACAAATAACTAAACGCAGACATATAAAAAGTGCGTGAAACAAAAAGCTGTTGACATCAAACACATATTTAAAATGAAAATCACTGAACACCTTCTTTGTTTGTATGAAAAAATATTTGCTAAACACATACCTTTTGTATATGAAGCCAAACAATTAATTAAAAACAAAAACCGATTAACGGTTAACCGAATGAATACTCTATTACTTATACAAGAAATTATGAACACTAACAACTCTGAAACAAAACAACCACTGAAAAAATGTCGAATAAGTTCATGCTTTCTATTTTTTAGTGAACTTTACTGCATTTTACTGCATTTGAGAGCGTAAAGTGACAGTTGTTGACTGAATATTTACAAATGTTTACTTCAGAAATTTTTGAAGTAAAAATTAGTAAAACAAAAGGTAAACAAGCAAAAGTAAACAAACAAAAAGCATACAAATTGTTTAAAAAAAGGAAAGTTTAAATAAAAATGAAATAAAAACAAAAAGTGAATAAATATTAATTAGTTTAATTTGTTTGTGAAGCATTTATATGGCTAAATAACAACTTTTAAACTTTTTTAGATGTTGTTTTAATGTTTTGGAGTTGTTAAAGTGTAAAGTATAAGGGTACTTAGTACTGCACTTGTTTTTAAAGTAATCAATAGCAAAAAAAGTATTCATGTAATAAATTAGCAAAATCAAATAAAATAAAAACAAATATGAGAGATTACATAAAATAATTTGTTTGTATTTTACTAAAATGTTCGTGCTATAAAAAGTATTAAATCGAGTATTGATAAGAAAACGAGTTAAGTTGTCAAAAGTGTAAAAAGATTTCAACACTACATTTATTTGCCATCAGCTGTTCCCTAAATTTTACGAATTTTTACAAATTTTCCGCTCGAGTAGTTTTTTGGACAACAGCTTTTTTTGAGAGTAATTTGTGAGTTTTCTCAAAAATTTCTTATTTTCTGCATTTTATATACTGTAGAAGTATTCGAGTACTTCTAAAGTATATTAATATAAAAATACCAAAAAAAAAAAAAAAACAAATTTTACTTTGTTTTCAATGTAAATTAATTGTTTTCAATGTCAACTTTCAAAAACATTCACTAACTTCAAAAACATTTTTCAGCAATATTTATATAGCCAAAAATTCAAAATGCTTTACAAATAACATATAAAAGGTAACAAAGGAGAAACAAATAACATGAATTTACTAAATAGTCAACATTGCTGTTAAGCATTTATAAAAAAAAAAGAGAGAGAGAGAGTCAAAAGTGTCAAACAGAAGGCGTTTCATTGAATAACGTCTTTGTATTTACGATCTGAAACACAATGTGTTTGCTAGTAGCATGAATAAAACAACAGTTTGTTCAGTTATCTGAATTTTATTTGAACACGAACTTCATTGGATGAACATGAATGAAGTTGTTCATGCAGCCCTTATTTATGTTTGTTGGGGTTAAATCTAGCAACTCAATTTTGAAGCAGATATCTTTTCAATTCATAGTAAAATGTGACGTCATTCTAAATCCAACATGGCGGCAAACCCAAGATGGCGGACTAGCTATTTTTACACTCCTACAATGTGGGTAGCTAAGAATAACACAAAAAATAAAGTGACGTCACTCGATATCTAATATGACGGGATTATAAAGTTTGAAACTCAATTTTGAACCAGATATCTTTAACCGATTGAGCTGAATTTTATTCAGTTTGGATGACAATACAAAGTTACGTCATTCTTAATCTATTGTGATGGACTAAGTTTTTAACACTTGCCTACAATATTGGTATTATGTGAAAGGACTTACTAAGAATACGAATGCGAGTTTTAAATAAATAAAAAGTAAAAACCTTTTTAAAAAACAAGTGTTAAGTAAATGCACTAAAAAGAAAAACTTAATTTTTATTTTAAAACTTTAACTATCAACTTATAACGTCAATACACAATTTATATGATATAAAGGCTTTTCGCGAGATTTAAACTTTTACATTTTTCAAACTAAGTAAATACGAGCTTTTATATCATATAAATTGTGTTATGACGTTATAAGTTGAAGTTTTTTAGTAAAAATGTATTAAGATCAAGTGCGTTATGTATTTATTTATATTTTATGAACGCTTAAAAAAAATAATATTTTGTTGCATTCACTTAATTAGGTATATACATACATTAAAAAAAGTAGAAATAAAGGGTGATTTATCGTGAGGTTTGATTATTAATATGTTTTTTACATATCACTCGTGACTCATATCAAACTGCTTTCTAATTTTTGTTCAGTATCACAACAGCGTCTTCAAATTCTTCATCTGTATTACGAAAACCTGCGTTCTGTGAGAAATGTTTTTCGTGCTTTTTGAACTTGTGCAAGGTTTGAAGGCTTGCGTCTTAAATTAGCGTCTTATTTTCAGCTAATTGGCTCTGGGAAAACTCAATGAAAATTCTGTGTTTTATCGTAAAATTTCTATCAGTGATGAAACATAATTCTGGCCCAATGGATAGATACGTTAATAAACAAAATTGCCGTATTTGGGCTCATGAGCTACCCAGAGAGAACCAAGAGCTACCATTACATCCATTAAAAACAAGGTATGGTGTTGCTTATGGACTGTTGGAATCATTGGTCCACATTTCTTCAAAAATGTGGAAAATTAGAATATTACCCTCCATGGGAACTGTTATCGCACCATGTTAACGGACTATGTGCTTCCTGAAATTCAAGCGCATGGTCTCTGTGAGCTCTGGTTTCAACAAGGCGGCGCTACGAGCCATAAAGCGCGAAACAATCACCTTATTGAGAAATCATTTTAGTGAAAACTTAATTTTACGTCATTGTTCTATTTTGTCTGGGGATATGTAAGGTCTGAGGCCTTCAGGAAAAAGCCAGCTGTGATTGACACTTTGGACGCCGACATTTCTCGTGTTATTCGCGAATTACCAGTGGTTATGCTCGAACGAGTCGCCCAAAATTTGAGCTTCCGAATGGACCACCTCAGACGTGAGTATGGCCATAATTTACATGACAACATTTTTAAACTGTAAATGCCATAAATTGTTCTTTTAACCGATAATAAAAGTTCACTTATTAAGTTCACTTATAAATGTATGTGTTTTATTTTACTACAAATCAAATCTCACGATGAATTTAACGTGGCTCCCATACAAATATGACGGTTTAATTAAATTCTTAAATTTTCCCCCTGCAGCGTCTAGGATGTCGCTAGTTGGGTCAAATGTATGACCCACCCCACTTTATTTTTAAACCACATCATTTGTTCCTAACATACATACCCGCTTTCGCCTTTTGTGAATAAAATCAAATGTTGTTAAAGGATTTTAATCATTAATGGCATGTTACATATACAAATGGCAGCCTTCTTTTTGATATGTTAGAAGCAGCATAGCTGCATATTCCAATTTTTTATGAATTTTTAAAACACAAAAATTTTGAAATTTTGCCAAAAAATAGTTTAGTTTTTAAATCGACTGCGCATATGAGAAAGAAGTTTAACCTTACATAAAGGAAGGTAAGCAAATAACTATTTCAGTAAACAAATAACTATTCAATAAACTAAACCGTTTTTGAATAACGCGAATATTGGTTGTGCAACCTCCTCCATTTTCGAAATAACGGTATATCTCGAAAACAAAAGCTAAGCTAAAAAAAACGGTTAGCACCACTAGATTCAGCGTACCCGAATAAGGCTGTTTGTCTGTTTTTTCAACGAGCACAGTGTTATAGATTTAAATACATATATTTACGTAGTAGAAGGTCGTCACAGGTTAGAAGATTTATTACGAGTATTAAGGAAATTTAAATAATAACCATAATATGATAACAGCGACCATATTATTGTTAATTCTGACCAAAGAATGTTTCTTTTGTCCAAATTCTGTTAACCATATTATGGCTAATTTTGAACATAATATGGTTTCCTTTGACTATATGTTATGTTGAATTTTACAGCTTTTCAAATATCACCAACTGTTTCATAAATCGGCAAAAAAATATCGCCATGTCGCCAAATCGAAAACTAGGTCGCCAAGCAAGTTTTAAAATCGCCACATCTACCAACCCTAACCATTATTATTGTTAATATTGGTCAAACATAATATGGTTAGTTTTGAAAAAATTATGATTTAATTCGATCATATTATGGTTGATTTCGGGCAAATGCTTGAAAATTGTAACCATATCATATGGTCATATTTAACCAAACATAAATATCGTTAATATCCAACCATGGTATGTTGCTCTTAGAATATGGTAACCTCCAATCATACGAACATGGTAAAGGGCATTTATAAGATTCCCTAAATATTTTATTTTTTACTATAAAGCTAAGACAACAATTTTTTGTCAAAATTTACATTAATTGATTAAAAAAATTAACTTTAATCCATAAAATTAATCCTCCAAACATTTAAAACAAATGGCAAATGCTAAATGAAAATTTTGGAGCTTAATTAAAAATGTTTAATACTAAGGTTAGACACAAAAATGCCATAATGGTCACACTGAAAATGAGTTAGGACTTTTTTCAACTGCTAATATTTTTGTTATTTTCAGTCGGAGCGCATCAATTTTTTTACCACTTGTGTATTGGATCTATCTAATAAATATTTAATTTTTGCCCTTATAATATACTTATGAAGTTTTGTAAACGAAAAATAGTATTTATTTTGCATGAAAGAAAAAATATTGCCAATAGCTTGAAAATATGAAAAAATGTTATTTGGATGAATGATAGAAAATTAAATTCCTAATATTGGTATTTTGATCAGAACTGGAAAGAAAAATCATTCTTAAGTTATGAGGCATAACCGCATATGAAGAAAAAAACCGAGAAAATTTTTTATGTTCGCTCATATCGCACTTGTTCAACAATACTGTATTAACTCAAAATTGCAATATTTTCAGTACATCTAAGCAAAACACCTTTTATAGTATTCACACCTTTAGTATTAACATCATATAAAAAATAATTTTTAAACCAACCGTTTCATTACTAAAAAGTAGACAAAATAGCAAGATATTTTAACAGCGGTAGATGTGAATATTACGTGACGCATATATAAAAATTTCGAGTTAATACTAGAGTATCCAATTATTTGACTTTTGATTTTGTTCGAGTAAGGAATTAATCGACTTTTAAGCTTTAATATTGCTCGATTAATCGAATAGGAGTTTAAATATGTTCGATTAACTCGAATAATTCAAATAATTTTATCCAAGGCGAATTCATTTCAGGTAATCTCGGTAGTACAACAAGTACAACTCGTGCAAAAACCACAAGCAATTTGTTTTTGTAAAATTATTGTACAATGTCAAAAAGCGAAACAAGATAATAAACAAAATTTTTACATCGAACAATTATAAAGCTAAAGAAAAAAAGTTATCAGCAGGGCTTTTAGGATCACCTGTAATGAATTCGTCATGATTTTATCCAATGGGAAAAACATACATGACTATTTGATTTTATACTTTTATTATATTAATAAACAGAAAAAACAATAAAATAAAAATTCATTGATGCAATAAAAAACAATTCTTTTATACCACGTAGGTATACAGTTTTAAAACTTTTAAATAAAATAAATAACTAAAAAATCAAGAACCTTGCTGCAAAACATACAGTTTTTAATGCGCTAAAGAGACCGCAGATTAAGGAAATAAAATAAAAATAAACAATAAATAAAGTTAACACTTCTTCGGTTGAACAGACTATTAAATGATCTGAAGGCCAATGCTTAATACATGCAGTAGGTTTAACAGCAGTCGAATTATGTCCCGACTGCTATCAAATAATGGCGAAAAATTTCTTCGATTAATCGAACAACGATTAATTGAGTGGGTACTCTAGTTAATACGCTATTGTTGAACAAGTGCGATATTTAATCATTCGGGAATTTCCTAGTGAATGAGAAATTAAAAATGTTTAACTTTTTAAACAGTCATGATCAAATTGTTAATTTTTCGCCTATTCACTCGTAAAAATTTTACATTTCCTCCCTCATGAGGAATGAGCAAACTAAAATTACTTTGCCCGGCAATTTGCACGATCACAGAACGAATAGCCTGAGTTTTTACTGTGAACATGTTTTGTAAAAGTTTTTTGTTGACTTTACAATTTTTTACTAAAACAAAATATATAGTTCAATAAATTTCAGTGTTTTTATCAAAAATACAAATTGGGAAATAAGCACGTCTTAGAGAATCTTATTAATAAAAAGTTTTGTGTTCCCACAAATAATTTTTGATAATATAAGTTCAGTTCGTTAAGCTATTTTTTGTTTTCAATAATTTTTGCCTAAATGTGTTTTAACGGACAAAAAAATAACACACACACCTTAAAATGAAGTTGGGTGGTACATACATTTGACCCGTCTAGGACCTCCCTAGGCATTGCAGGGGCCAAACTAAGAATTTCATTAAACAAATGAAAACAAATGTTTGATATTAATTTCGGTTTTTAAAAAATCTTAGTTAGAAAAATTGGAATTCAAAATTATCCCTTCCGGCTTAGAAGCGTTTTTTGCTTGTAAAGAAATTTGCATAACTCTATAACTTATAGATATCCCATTCTCAAAATTTTTAATTATAATAAGGACACCTTAGGCAAATTTTAGTAAAATGAAGATATAAAAAGAAGGTAACCGGTCAAAAAATTTTAATTTATTTAAATTGGTCATTCCCGGTTTTGCAGATAAAAAGATTTTTTCTTTAAAGGTTAAACGATTTCCTATAAGAACCACGTATCTTAATTATTTTTTAAAATTTATTTGTAGTAATCTGAACGCGCAACTTTTGTCCCGAGTCAGACGCGCTACGGTTGCGACACCGTTTAAAATCCGCATTTCTTATAAATGACGATTAAAACAATGATAAACCATATCCAATAGTACCTGCCGCTTTTTTTGGAGCACCTCGCAACCACAAATTTTACCTGATAGTTACAGCACTCACGTAACAAATTACAGCGCTCCTTCCAATTCTTAAACCGAATCGGTAATATCCAAAAACACTAAAAGCGGTCGAAGAGTTACGATTCCTCTGAGGTTAAGACGAACACGCCCCGCCCCGTTGGGGGGAATATTGTGGCATCACTGCTTACCACGAACTATCATTCTACAGGATCGAGTACTACTTGATAACTTATTGGATGACAAAAACGATAAACAAAAAACTTTCATTTTCTGATGGCTGGAAACGAGTTTCAATCTCTAACTCGCTCATAAAAGTATTACTCATTAAAATATTATCCTTTCATTTAATTTTAAATTAAATATTGTTGGTTCTTAACAAAAATTTTATAACAATGATTTCTTTTATTCATCAAATAACCAAAAATATTTCACGTGCTACCCGTAACCACTAGTTTTATTATAAAATTTTTTTGCTTTTGCAAAATGTTTAGCTCAGGGATGGCATTGAGAATTTTAGAATTGTACCAATAGCTTTTACAAATTGTACTTTTTTGACCTTAATTGTACTAACTAAACAAAATTTTTGTGTTTCAATTATTTTTGTGTATGCATATTTATTAAAAACACGACAAAGAGTTATCAAAAAACTTATGTGTATGTATATATGTATTCGAATATAACAAAAAACAATTCAGGTTGGTATAAAAACTATTTATTATAATAAAAAAGAAATTTTAATAATAAGTTATTTCAAGTCTTAAGCGGGGAACAGAATAGATGCTGTAGTACAACGTTACGAATAGCGCTGCAAGCTAGTGCCAACAGAATACGAAGTTGTAGTAGTCATTGCGGTTGAAGTTGAAGCGCATAGATCGAAATTTTGAACTTTGTTGCGCTACAGAACATTCGGCAGCTTCAGCTACTACTACAACAACTTTATTCTGTTCCACGAATTACTCGTCAAGTCATGAGTTTTTAGGAGAGAGAGGAAAAGAAATGGCATTCTCTTTTTTCTTCTCGCCTAAAAGCTCAGGACTTGATGGCTAAAACTTAAAGAGTGTGAACCAGCACTAATTAGTCTAAAATGGTGAGTTGCCATATGAAATTGCTAAAACTGGGAAGATTCCTTAATTGCCATCCCTGGCTTGGCTAGATCAAACATCATTAAACAGTTTCTAAATTACATTATACAATTGTATTTTTACATGTAAAGTTAAGGTAATCAAAAAAAATTTTTACAAATAAAGCTAAATTTTGAATGATTTACCGATCACGCTTTTTTGAATTTGTTCGTTAAGTTGGCTTAAGCAACCGTGCGAGTACATGTAAATCATATGTGTCAAACCATATTTAACATAAGTAAGCTTTTTGTTAAGTTTTATGAATCTGCCATTTGCTTAAGCAAAGTGCGAAACTGATCGCACTTTCCGTACGGAATCAAAAGTTTTTTGAATTTTATTTTTTTAAATGCATTTGAGAGGCTTTTTGTTAATTTTGGACAGAAACTTCAGCAAGCTTATGCATATTATAGATTGGTATTTAGGTCCGAACATACCTTAAAGATCTCTCGCGAAAGTTAGTCCCAATTTTACAAATCTCTTTAAATTTTGGCTATAGAGATTAAATTTGAGAGCAAAAATGTTTATTGATTTTACCAGCCTTTAATTATTTTACTTGGTTCTACTCAAAAATTTGATAAGTCGCTTAAAATCTTAAACTATGGAATAAATAATAGAACAATTGTTTAATATCTTATTCCCTAGTCCCATTAGTTGTTTGTGTCTGTTGCCAACTTGACTTAATGTTTTTTAATTACTAATTCATAATAAAATTTTCATATTATTATACGTATGTATGTGTTTATGTGCAAAATAATTTTTTTTTTTTAATTTTGTTTTTAAATTTTTACTTATCAAAAACTGTTGGCTAAATGCCACCTTTACTTCCTACACATTTTTTGTTTTTTTTTTCTTCTTCAATATTCTTTCTTATTCATAAACTTTTACTTCTTATTGTTCTAAATTTATTTAATGAATTAATATACTTTTAAATATTTCATCTTGAGGTCACTTATTATTATTTTTTTCTTTTTCATGGTTATATCTAAACTATTTTTTATTTAATTTTAATTACGTCACTATTATCATAGTGTAACTAATTAAATATGAATCTAATAATTAAAAATAAATATCAAATATTTTTAGTAATTACTTACACCATTTGTTTACAATTAATAAAATGTTTGTGTTGATTTGAAACATTTGGATACCTACATGCATTTCTCTCTCTCTCTCCCTTTCTCTCTCTTAAGATTAGCATGTGATAGATGCAAAAGTGACTCTTTGAGCTTTTTCCCCAAAAAAAATTGAGTGTTTTTATTCCATTCTATCAGTACTGAGAATTACATTAAAGATTTATAATTGTTAAAAGTATGCCAATATTATTGTAATTGTTCGGGATATAGAGAAATATGTTTGCAATTAAAGCTCTTGTTAACCATATTTATTCACTCAATATGAGGGGAAAAGAAGCTTTAGTGTCTAGAATCTATTAGACTTAGTAAAATGAATTATATTTTATCAGAGCGAAATAAATTGTTCTTAGAAGTTTAAATTACCTTGTAAAAAGAAATTGCGATAAATCTCACAAAAAACTGGACAAACCTGCCTGTTTTTCAAACTAAAATAAAAATTTTCGTTTAAAAATTTATATTGGAAACAAATATGTACATATAGGTTTTTTTATTGTTGTTAATATAAATTACCAAGCCAAAATTTTTATTTTATTTTGAAAAAAAAACAGGCAGTAAGTTCAAAATTTGTTCTGATAGGAATTAGTTTAAAAAAAATGGGGTCTTCGAAAAACACATTTCAACAGAGAGGCAGACAGAAGGATGTCATTAAATCAACTTCGCTACTTATAAGGATCCCTTATATTGTAAAAATTACAAACGGAATTAAAAACTTATATAATGACTTTTAACCTGCGGTGAAGGGGTATTAAGTAGTAAATGTTTATGACAATCAATCTAATATAAAGCAGTCGATCTAATATTGAAGCTTGTAGAAGTAAAACTAATAATGGCGAGTTTTTGACTTCGTATTTAAATACGTATTTAGTTAATTTTAATTTAAGTTGTATTAAAATAAAGTTTCAGGTTTTAAGCAAGGTTGACAACCGATACCCTTTTTAATACCGATACCGCTTAAACACCGTTTAAAATTGAATACCGGTATTTATACTGATTCCGAAATAACATAAAGTTCGTTTCGGGGGCCAACAAACATATTTTCCATTAGCCCAAGTGTTGAAAATTTTTATATTTTCCACTCTGCAAAATAAATAGTTTTAAAAAAATATATAGCAATTCCATATGAAAGCGATCACCTTTTGGACGACCCCTCTCCGATTTTAAAATAAATAGTCTCAATCGATTGCCCAGCAAAAAATAATGTACCTACATATTTTTTTTTTTTTTTTTATAGTGACTGGTTTAGTGGTGGTGTACACCACTGTCATGTGACAAAATTGAAGAATTCTTCATAAGGGACCTCATTGAAAGTTGTTTTAAAAAAAAACTACTAAAGCGATCGCAACGAGTGAAAGCTCGTTGGAAAGGTATTGAATCAGGCTTTAATTGAAAAATAAAATTTTCCTAATTTTTCTTAGAAATTTACCTTTAAATTTTCCCAAGAAAATTAAATTTTCCGATTTTCCACAGAAGCTCCTAAATTTTCCGGCTAATTTTTTTTTTTTTTTGGATTCCTCATAATTTTTGCTTTAAGAATCAGCAATAAAAAAATGGGCCCCGACTCCTTGTTTGGACAGGAGAAGAGCATTTAAGAGACCACCTTGTTAAAAATACATTTTAAAAATTATTTTACAGTTAAAAATACATTTATGAAGAAAAAATCAATTTTTTTTTAAGAGTCCCAAGTTGAGTGTGTAGTGAATATGGTCTGCCTGCCTTCACAAGATCGGCCATAAATCCATGGATAATAGCAGCAGTGGCATGTAATGGCACACCAAACCCGACTGAGGCTACAGTATTTATTACCTGGTAATTTAAAAAATTTGCAAAACATTTTATGACCTGTGGTCGGCTTATTGGCAGTAACCAATTAAGTCCCTTTTAAAAAACATTTTATGACCAGTAGTTCACACAAATTTTCCTATTAAAGAAAAGCAAATATCGCTTATTTTTTTTTACCTATTTTTTACCAAAAAATAAATATAAATACTTCACACACTCTGAGTCAAATTTCAGTTGAATACTAAACGTGAAAGTGTTAAAGTGTTTTTTTTTTTTTGTAAAGTAAAGAGTGATGCTGTAAAGACAATTTAAAGTAAAATGAATAAATTTTGCTGCAATCCGTTTAACAAGAGTGGACATCGTTCGAGTATTAAAATTATGAATAAAATATACAATACGGTGAAGAAGCAGAATTCATTTGCCCCAAGTGTAAAATCGATTTGTCTCAACAAGCAAATGCATTGAAACAAATGCAGCCACAATCCGAGAGTGAAATGACAAGTGAACAAAATGTTTCATCTGATAGTGAGGCAGACATTCCGATGGTCAATATGTCTTTGAGTCCTTTGAATGAGGCTATTACCACTTTAGGTGAAACGCCTATTAGAAAAAGAAAGTTGCGAAGTGAAACATACAGGAAAGAGAAAAAAGGCAAGGTTATGAGTGCAATCGCGACAATATTTGATGAAGGCTCTGATAACGAATGCAGGCAAGCAGATGACGTTGATGACGGCAAACAAATGATTGAGCAGTTGAAAAGAAAATTCAATTTAGCGACCACTTTTCCGGAGAAATATCTCATTTTATCTGTGCTGCCTCAATCATGGTCTATACGCAAGATTTCTGAACAGTTTCAAACATCTTTTTACATCGCGAGAAGAAGCAAAGAATTAGTTCGACAGAAGGGCATATTGGCGACTCCCACCAAGAAATTTGGCTCAAGGACCCACAGCGAAGCAACGGTGAAATTGATTCAAGATTTTTACTGCAATGATGACAACAGCCGCGCCTGCCCAGGTACACGTGACTATGTTATCACACGTGAAGATGGAGAAAAAGTACACAAACAGCGCAGATTATTATTATGTAATCTATCCGAAGCATACCATCAGTTCAATGAGAAATACCCAGCAGAAAAAGTGGGATTTTCTAAGTTTGCCATCCTACGACCAAAAGAATGCGTGCTGGAATTAGACAGGCACGGAACGCATTCAGTCTGCGTTTGCATGTTTCATCAAAACATCAAATTAATTTTCTTTCCATGCAAGAAATTGAAAGTATTTCACGGTGAAATTGAAACATATAGGGACCTCCTGTCGAAGTCGTTGTGCCCATACCCCACGGAAAATTGTCATCTGTCCAAATGCGACAATTGTCCGAAGATTGACGAGCTAGAGCAATATTTGGCGGAAAAGTTTGAACAGCTGTTAATTCAGGAGGTGTATTTCAAACAGTGGATAATTAGCAGCGGCAGATGTTCCCTTGAGACCGTGGTAAAGCAGATTCCGGAATTCATCGAGGAATTCGGATTCAAGTTGAATGAACTGAAGGCGCACCATTTCATATCCGAGATGCAATCGAAATTTCTAAAGGAAAGTAAGGAGAAATTAGCCCAAAATGAATTCATTGTGATAAGCGACTTTGCCGAGAATTACACTTTTCTCGTTCAGGATGAAATTCAGGCTTATCACTGGGCAAACGACCAGTGCACGGTGCATCCTTTTTGCATTTATTTCAAAAACGAAGATAACGAACTACAGACCGTAAGCCTTGTTGTTGTCGCGGAGAGTTTAGCTCATAATTATGTGTCCGTTTATTTATTTCAAAGGAAACTGTTTGAATTCTTAAGATCAAAATTCGATGCAATCGACAAAGTAACGTTTTTCTCAGACGGCGCGGCTTCTCAGTACAAGAATAAAAAAAATTTTTACAATCTTTGCATAATTGAAGAAGAACAAAACTGCAAGGTCGAGTGACACTTTTTCGCGACGTCCCACGGTAAGGGCCCATGCGATGCGTTAGGGGGAACCCTAAAACGCATGGCGACTAAGGCAAGTTTGCAAAGGCCATATACTGACCAGATCTTAAATGTACAACATTTGTTTTCGTGGATTCAAAGCAAGGAAATTGCCATTAACACAGTTTTATGCACTCAAAAAGAACACGATGCCATGGAGCGACGAATTTAAAACGGGTATAATAATGTCAAAACTATAACTGGAACGCAAAAGTTTCATTGCTTCATACCAAATATTTCTGATATGTCAATTAATGTAAAGCGGTACTCTTCGTCTGCCGACGTGCTAAATTTAAAGTTACTTTAATTTTATAATGATGCCAAGACAATTGAAATTTTTAATAAATATTGTAATTAAGTATAAGCAGCAAAATAAGAAAGATTTTTTCTTCATAAATGTATTTTTAACTGTAAAATAATTTTTAAAATGTATTTTTAACAAGGTGGTCTCTTAAATGCTCTTCTCCTGTCCAAACAAGGAGTCGGGGCCCATTTTTTTATTGCTGATTCTTAAAGCAAAAATTATGAGGAACCCAAAAAAAAAAAAAAATTAGCCGGAAAATTTAGGAGCTTCTGTGGAAAATCGGAAAATTTAATTTTCTTGGGAAAATTTAAAGGTAAATTTCTAAGAAAAATTAGGAAAATTTTATTTTTCAATTAAAGCCTGATTCAATACCTTTCCAACGAGCTATCACTCGTTGCGATCGCTTTAGTAGAATTCTTCAATTTTGTCACATGACAGTGGTGTACACCACCACTAAACCAGTCACTATAAAAAAAAAAAAAAAATATGTAGGTACATTATTTTTTGCTGGGCAATCGATTGAGACTATTTATTTTAAAATCGGAGAGGGGTCGTCCAAAAATTTGCCAATTTTGATCGTTTTCATATGGAATTGCTATATATATATTTATATAAATTTTTATTTTTAAATTTTTCAAATTTTAATTTTTATATTTTTAAAAGAAAGAATTAAAGATAATACAATTTTTACCATATTTTAAAGAAAAATCCCTTTGATAATTGACACTAAAAAAATGTGTCATCTTAGTCGTTTAGACCCCTTTTATATTTGTTATAACATTCTTGTTTGGCTTGGTTAATAAAATTGAGAATCTATATACCGTTAGAAAAGTTTATGTACCGGTATACCCTTATCGAAATAACAAATACATTAATACCGATACTAAAATTAATTTCGGTTGCCATCCTTGGTTTTAGTGGTACTTAGTTAATATTATTAAGTTAAGATAAAATTATAACATCATTTCTAAATGTTAAATATAAATATAACAGGTGGTTAACCAAAATAAAGCATCTTTAAACGAAAGAGCTGATTATTTTCTATCATGTCAAATAAAACCACTTTGGAAATTTAAAATGACTAAATAAGCAACGTACATATGTACTTAAATAGAACTTGAAAAAAGATTAATAAAATTTAAATAAGAAGTCAAAAACTGGATATGTGTTACGAAGTTATTTGCCCCAATGACATTTTTTTGCTAAACAAAATGGTATCGGCTTGTTTGTTAGTGCATATTTCAATTTTTTTTTTGTCCTTCATGCATTTGCCAAAAAAATGAGTGTGAAGTTGTATATTATGGTAATTTTGAGTAAAAGTATATTTTTTTAACTAAACATTTTGTTATTGTAATAAAACAAAATTCCTCACAGAAACATTTTTTCCACAACTTTTTCCATTTTTAATGTACACAGAAAAAATTAAAAATTGTCTCTAATCACAAAATGTATACCAAATTCATAATATCAAGCAAACAAGTTGTTGATTTTGCATCTTTTACCAAAATAATTATAATGATTACTAAAACTAGTACAATTGTGAATATTTTTTTTCAATAAATGATATTTTTTATTTTAATTAAAAAAACTTTGCTATTTCAAACAATGTGTTAATATATTTAATTAAATATTGATAATTTTCAACACCAATTTTACAAGTTTAAATTATTTTATTTTAAACGAAAAAAGTCAATTAAGATTTTCTGTTATTTAATTAATATTTTAATTAAAAATTTATTTCAAAACAACTAAAATGTTAATTAAATCAAAATTAAATTTTTAACGTTCTTTCAACAAAAAAAAATAATTGAGTCAATTTTCCCATTAATTAAATTTAGATACTTTTTAAGACATTTTTTTAATTGATAAAAAAAACTTTTTTCTGTGTAATAATAATATTGATAAAATTATAATACACTATGTTTTATATATTGTTTGCAAGTATGCAACCATAAGTTGTCAGATAGTGATTTTTATATGCACACTACAATTGTGGAGAGGGTATTACGCGTTTATGCTGATGTGCGTAATACATACAAACATTGATTTTAGACCCAACTTTGAGCATATCGATCGATTTAGAACCACTTCCTTATTCGATCTAACAATGTCCGTCCGTTCGTCCGGCTGGCTGTTCATGAAAACCTTGAGCGCAAAGTACAGGTCGCAATTTTGAAGATAATTTAATGCCATCTTGTACATATTTATATATAAAATATAAAAAAAAGAAGGTGAAAGCCAAGATAAAAATACAAAAATTTCAAGACTAGAATTTCGTAGTTTGGACACTAATGCAATGTTAAAGTAGATTTTTAAGAAATGGCAGCATCAAAAATTGCTAGTCTGGACGATGAATAATTAACTTACTATTTTTTTTTAATCGGTTCATATTTGACCTTAACTCGTATACAACAAATACCACTCATGTGTTATAACTTTTACACAAATATTGGTATTGATATAAAATTTGACGTATATAACTTTCATGGCAAAATTGTATACCTTCTGAAGGTCCCATCTCTAAAATAACTGGAAGAAAAAAATATCACATATTGATGTTGATATCTGGATAATATTCGACCTAAAGGACTCTTAAATAAATCTTAACCTCATAATATAATTCGTCTTGCGTTGCGAAATTTTTTACATAAATTTATAAAATCTTTATGAAAAAAGACAGGCGAAGTTTTTTAGAAAATAAGGAGATAAGTTTTTTATGTTATCATCTGTTGGAAAATGTGTGTTGTCATAATCTATGTTACATTTCGATGTATTTGTTAACTTTTTTCAGATTTGCGGCCAAAAAAGTTATAACTGTCAAAAACATATTATTAACTGGAAGTTAAAATAATAGTTAGTTGTTGGTGCCCCGGTAGGCGAGCCCGGTATTAGTACCGGGGTTGCGGGTTCGATTTCCGCCAGAGACTGTGGTGTCCTGTTTACAAGCGAAGATCTTCGCGGGATTAGCGTAGGAATAATAAAAAAAAACTAAACTTAGTGAAATTTGCCGTAGGATATCAAAATGGCAGAAAGTTTATTACTATAAAAATTTTGCATTAAATTTCGCGAAAGTTATGAAATATATTTTAAAAGCTAAGGTCTAGTTATTGACTTTGCATATGCAACTTTTGTTGAAACTGAAAAGCCAAAGCCATATTTCCAAAAATAAATAAGATCTGTGCATAAGCCCAGATTGCACTATCTGAAATATACAAATTATTTTATATAAAAAAAAAAAATATCAGACTTATTTCCTGCACATGTCAAAAATGTTTTTATGTCTTAATAAATGTATGCCAAATTAAACATTATTCAATAAAATATTTATATCTAAATGAAAATTAAAATGAAACCTGATATTGCGTACCCCAGAAATATGTACATACGTACATAATTTCAACAAAAAAAATTTTAATTGAAAAACAGAATAATTGCAATTTGTAGATATAAATAAATATAAACAAACAAAAGAAAATTATAATTACATATGTATGTACATATGTACATGTGTATGTATGTACATATATAACCAAAAATAAATATTCCTTTAAACATAGAAAAAATACAGAAATGCAAACAATTTGTTATAAAACTAAGCACTGTATGTATGTACTTGCACGTAAATAAAATAATATAAATAAAAATTAAATGTTTATTTAATAGACATTAACATTAAAAATGATAAATTGACATCTTATAAAATTCAAACGGATTCTAAATACATACAGCCATTTCCCAAGGCAGACACTGAAAAAAAAATAAACAATTAACATACGACTACATACTCGTATTGGCCAATCGACATTAATAAACGTAAAGTGTTGAAATAAAAGATATTATTTTAATAGAGATTATGCATTAAAATATTTGATTTTAAAATATTGTGAAAAATATTTTTATTCTCAAAAAAAAAGAGATTTTGAAAAATGTAGTTAAGGTACAAATGAATTTTTAAAAAGATTTTGTATTTTTAGATATTTTTTCTTAATGTCGCCGACTACAACTGACAGAAAAAAAAACAAATTTTATTTCTGTCATTTTTCATAAACCAATTTTATAAAACTAACAGCAATGAGAAAAAATATAGAAATGTTTAAAAATTACATTGCGTTTAAATTTAAAGCTGCGTGGAGAATTTTTTCATTAAAGCCCTTATGGCACTACATTTTTAATGCATTGTTCAAGTGTTGGTGAACAGTGCAAATATAATGTACAAGAAAAGTTTTCCAAGTGCAAAGAGTTCATATGTATTAGGATAAATAGAAAACTGTCAAAATTTTTACTAAAGTTATCAATAAAAAATTAAGTTATGTCAAAAAAAATTTAAAATGTTTAACTTAAAATTGATATTTCAAGCTTGAAACATTAAAAGTGTTGCAAAATCAGCGGTTAACGGGGAAATTCAACGATTTACTGCTATTTGTTTGTTTTGTTTTTATGTTTTTCATAAACAAGAAGTTGACAACATCTAATAAAATAAACAAAATCATAGCAAAAGAAAAATAACCAAAAAAAACTTTGTTTACATTTTTTTTGCTCTTTCTAACATTTACTGTTTCTTTCTATAAATTCTATATCAATTCAATGAATAAACAATGTAGCGTCACAATGGCTTAAGCGTTACAAGTGAACCCTATAGAAAACAAGTAAAAGTGTATTATTCAGCTATGCCAAATCTTAGCTACCCTTCACCATGGTTGGAAAACTACATTAAGTTATATTTGAGTGCAGTTTTATGCACCTAGCTTGCTTATCGTAGAAAAACAATAAATTCGGAAGGGCACTTGCATGAGGGTCTGGTGAAATAAAGGACCGATTTGGCTGATTTTCATAGAAAATCCACTTCATAAACCTTTTATAAACATGTTTTATTTTTTATAACTTATGCTGCTAATATTAATTTTAACAAGAATTTAATTTCACGTAAATTTATATAATAAAAAAGGATTTTAAACTTTTTGTTAAACTTTAAATCGCGTGCGTAATAGAACATACCACTTGCGACAGAGCAGAGTTAAGCAGCGAAATATAAAGTAAAAAGACCAACCTCAAAAATTCGGAAAGTAAACTACCTTTCAGTTCAACTAGCTGATAACAAAACGAAAAAAATTTATCGTTAAAACTGCCACTTTGCAAATTCAATAATACATACCGTTGGTCTCATGTAGAAAGGCCCTAACTTACGTAATTGCATAATTGACAGAAGAAGGTGAAAGCATAATAGAAACTGTATGTACCAAAATGTAAAATTGCTTGTTAACACGTTATTTTTTATACAATTGCCAGTGTGACAATTTTGGCAGCAAAATTTAGCATTAAAAATTTCAATTGGGCTCTAAAATGTTCATTGGTGTTTTATTTCGCATTTTTATAAAATGTTTTAAGCGCGTTTTATATATATATTAAAAATTTGGAGAATTAGTTTTATTGATTTAACTTAAATTTTTTTTAATTTATAATGGAATTGCTAAGTGCAGAAAGGGAACTACTGACAATTTGGTTGAAATGAATTAATAATGTATTCATATGGATTCGAATACGCTGTATCTAATAAGTGAACTAAGAAAATGATGCGAAAATAATTTGCTTAAATATTGATAATTTTAAATATTTACAAATATCTATTAAGTGCAAAAAGGGCACATCTTCAGCAGTAGATCCCTTTCTGCACTTAATAGATCATTTTCTTGGTTTCATAAGCTACTCAGATTCGTTATATCGTTGAACAGATTTTATAATACTTCCTAATCTTATTATTTAAAGTAATGTGCATAAACTATTATATCAATAACCGGATTTTACACCTTCTACTCGACAACCATCATAGCTAGTTATCCACACAGTTTTTGTTATTATTAAACAAAATTTGAATTGCAACGGCTACTTATACAGAGAAAATAGCTATTAACGAAAATAAAATCAAAGATGTGAATAAAGTTAAACAATATATTCCCGATGAAGACGATTACTTTTATAAGGAACTGCTTGAATGGCCTATGACAGTATTCATAAGTAACATCCCCTTACCTATGAATACTTAAATATTCTTATCAATAACACAATATTTTAGGATTATTATAATTATAAAAATGCTTATGAATAAAAAAAAATTCCATTTTGCTAATGTAGTAAACGAATCTTGTATTTATATAACGTGTTCTTTGAATTTTATTGCTATCAAGGGCAGAAAAGGGTTTACTTCATGTACTTTATTTGAGTATTGCTAAAAAACTGGTGTAAAAAGTGTCATACTAGACAACTTTAAATAAAAGTCTGTTGACCCTCTACGAGATCAGAACATAAAACTTTCATTTGTTATTATCCATAATTAAATACACCGTTTTAATTGATTATCTCAAAATTAATTAATGATTTGAACTTAGCTATTCAATTAATTTTAACTAAAAAAAGTTAAAATTAAAAAATAAATTTCGTATGGAAATGGATACTTCTTCTCTTTATAAGCGCATTACATATTTTGTATAAAAAAAGTATTTAGAGAACATTAAAATACCCTAATCATGTTAATTGTAAAAATTATTTACCATTTCAATTATTAAGAGATAAAAGACATACACGAAATTTTACATTGTGGATAAAAATTCTTTACAATAACAGCTTGGACATTTATAAAAAAAAATATTATTTTAAAACTCCAGCTTTGCTTAAACCATAAAAAAATAAAATGGTGTAAAAATTATTTAAAAACTGCTTAAAATCGGGACAAAGCATAAAAATAAGATCGTTTTTATTTTGTTTGTATCAGAGTTTAGCGGGCCGCCTTAATTAAAACAACTTCTTGTGCTACATATTTATATCTGATATTTTTCCAAAATCCACCCACTTGTTTAAATAGTACCGCTTATTTCCATTTTGTTCACAATAAGTCACTTAAATAAAATTTCATGGTAATACATTTTTAACAAAAAATTTAATAAATTTTGAGCATTATTTCTAACATTTTTTTAAATTTAAGAATTGTTTGGTCTTGTCTAGTGCCAGATTTAGACGTAACAATTTTGAAGATCTGGTCACACTGACTATTGCATTAAATTTTTATGACGAGGTGTATTTTTGTGACATATCTGTGGTTTTCGTGGGCAGAGAGAGGAAACCCCATTCTAGATCAATAGGTATTGCACTTTTTGAACTTTGTTATTACGTTAACAAATCGGAATTGGTCTATCTTTATCTATAAATTTGTATAACCATGTAAAGATCGTTTAAAATAAGCATCAACTTTTCAAAATCGGAAAAAATTAACATACGGGGCTGCACATGGTATATTAAAATCACTCAGAAACTCAAATTCGAACAAATTTAAGTAAAAGACTTTCTACACAAGACCAACGACATACATACAAATCTTATTTGCTGCATTTCATTGCTATATACTCAGACTTTTTTCATACGCTCTATAGCCGCTAATATTTTGTACACATCTGTATGTTATTTTTGAGTATATTTTTCTAGTTAAGCATTCTTCTGTTGTATTGGTGAATATTTTCTTGGGTTAAATTGTCGTTTAGATTCCCTTTTGCTACACAATTTATTATTCTTTCACATCTCTCAATATTTTCGCAAGTGTTGTTATTTTGGTATATTTTGTTGATTTGATTTTTTGGCGCATCGAAGAGATAGTGCTGTTTATTTCATATATTTTTTCAGACACACGTTTGAAATTTTCAAGATTTTAACACAGACACTCTTTTGACAGCGATCGTGCATGAGTGGAAATTTGAATTTGAATAAATAGACAAAAAAAAAAAAAACACATTCAAAGAATATTTTCAAATTATAATTTTCGAATATAAATCTTAAAATTTCACTACGGTTTTTGTTTTTGTTCTGTGTTATTAGAATAATGAAGAGACGAAAATATAACGAAAATTGCATAATATTTTTTGGCTTTCATAAGCAGAATATTGTCTAAATTTTTTTAAATATCAACACGAACACACAAGGGTTTTGACAACACTTGTGTCATATACATATTTCGTTCATTATAAGAATGAGGTCTTCTTGCTGATATTCATCATAATTTTTTTTTTTTTTTTTTTTTTTGGGAGAGCCAAATATTATATAATACCTAATTAGTAATATTATTTTTTCACAAGATCATTTAGCAAAATATATTACAAATTATTTAAATATTATTTTATTATTTGTGGATTAAATTTGTTTTTATTTGCACACATACCAGTAGAGGAGACGGCGAATAATGTTAGTCCCAGCAGGAACCAAAACGTAATCCGCCCCATATCAATTTACAGTATAAATTCCAGTATCCTAGCAATCAGTTGTAGTTGAATAAAATATTAATACTTTAAGTCACCTCATAAATTATTTAATTATATTTTATTTAAAAATATTTATTTAAAATTATTTCTTTTATTGCACTCTCGTATTCTGCATTTGGAAAATAAATTTTAAAAGTAATAATTTTTAAACGTTAAAAATGCACTAAAAAATAAAAAAGGATTAAAAATAAAGTTTCCAAAAAAAGATTCGTTTTTTAAACACTATAACTTTAGTTTATTTTCTAAATTTTAAACTCAAAATCACTATAAATAAATATTTTTTATTCAAAAAAACAAATTTTTAACACTTCGTTATTGTTTCGGTAAAATTAATTGTTTCGTTAAAGAATTTCGTTTATAAAAATATTTTGAAAGTTTTAGCTCAACAATCGTTTTCTTGGGTAATCCTTTGGTGTCCCTTTTCAACGACTGCTGTTGCCAAAACTATATTTTTTAATGATTGAACATTTTTTATATTATGTATATCAAAATATCTTTTTAAAAATTTTTTTCTTAGTTTTTTTTGTATTGTATATAAGTATGTATGTATATATTTTTTCAAATTTAATTTTTTCAATATGTAAAATATTTTTTATTAAAAAAAATATGAATAATATTCTTTTTGAAAATAACACTAATAATTTATTATTTTCACACAAATTAAATATATACGAGTACAAGTATACGAGTCGATCTCTCCCGGTCCAAATCCAATTCGTAACACAACAAGGAGATCCCACAAATTTACCTTGTGACCGCGAAAATTATTTGATTATTTTTAATACCAAAATGTCGAAATAATTTTCACACAAAAATTATTTTTGCTTTAAGTTAAAGGCAATTTTGCTTTGCTTTTGAGTGAGTTTTTATTCGGCTAGAGAGTATTTTCACTCAAAAAGAAAAATATCATAACATCCATTCAAATGTAGACAGAGTGTTGAAGAAGTGGAGTATAACATTTGTCATTTTACATTTTGGTATATGAGGGAAACAGTTTCCTCTAATTAAAAGCAAATACTTGAAATTATTTTGATTTTTAGTAAATATTTCTCCAAATTTCATCCAGATCATATAATTGTTACATATATGAAATTTTTACATATAGCCAATTCACAACGTTTTCTAAAATGCTAAGTACTAAAGTAATTTTTTAAGCTAAATAAAACTTAAATGACAAAAAATACACAAATAAATTTTATTTATATTACGTGAACAAACAAATAATTAAAGAAAAACAAGTAAAAGTGCTGTACTCGGTTCTGCCGAATGTTATATACCCTTCACCATAGTATTTAAAAGCCGATTTTAATTTTCACCACCAGCATTCTACTAAGATTATTTCAGCTAAAGTGAAAAATAAGGATTATCAACTATAATATGACTTCAAAAAGGTTCTATCTCGATTTTTTCGAAATTAGTTTTTTAGTGATGCCAATACCAATTTCACCCTCATACACTTTGTCGCAAAAATTTAATGCATTTGTATCAAAAATAACGGGTTTCAAGCAATTTTAAATACAATTTTATTATGTTTTTACCTTCTCCTTTAAAGTTGTAATTATGTGAGTTAGTCTCAATTTACACGTTTCATCTTTTAATGCTCAACTTCTTTTCAATTCCCTTTTGAAGATGCCATTATGTTCACACGCAGCAACCGGTTTCAACTTTTTTTGCTTCAAAACAACAACACTTTTATTCACAGTGAACCAAAGAGAAAAAGAAAGGGAAATAATTTACAGAAAGTGAATCTGAGTCGATCGGTTTTACAGGCGGGTCTAGGACTGTGTTGGCTGCCCACTGAGTAACCCAGAAAACACCTCCCGGGTTTTAATGGGTATTTAGTTTTAAAAAACCCAAGTGGATTTTTTCTTAATATTCATTTAAATAAAGATGGTATCATTTTTACGTTTTGTTTACATTAACATTATTTATATGCCCATTTGTGCATATCGTTAGCTAAAATGCAAAAAGTCGTAACTACCAAAAAATCCAAAATCGAGTTTTTGATTGATTATTATGAATGTAATTAAACTACATGACTTGACGAAATATTACACTTTTGCTATCGAAAATTACTCTTTTATTAACAAAAACCAAAGGGACATAACTACAAGTGTGGTTATTTAATAAATGCACAACGAAGTTAATAAAAATTTTTTTCCAGCAAAATATAAGGAAATGGTTTTCTTTGAAAATTGTTTGAAGAGTTTCATTGACGACTTATCAATGCATGTTTTTCTGATGTGAGAAAAACTTCGTTAAAAAAGTTCATAGTTTTCACTTTACAAAGTTTTTTGCTTCTCCTGTAAAATTATATTTTTGTTAGTTACGCCTTTTTGAATTTTAGCTAACGATATGTAGATTTAACGTTAGTGGACTTTTCGCTATTTATTAATTTAAACATAGATAGTATACTTCATACATAAATATTTTTACATTTAAATTCGGTGTTTTCCATATCATATTCAGGTTGTTAAAAAAAATTTACCTTTTTAAAAAACAAATTCGACATTTACAAAAATTAATTCAAGTTTTTTTTAAATTGAATTTGATTCACAAAAGGCTGATGAAAATGCGGAATATGATTTGTAAAATACTCAATTTGATTTCGAAAATTCTTAATTTGTTTTTTTTAAACGTGAATATATAAAACCCTTATATATAGAAAATTACAAGAAAATAATTAAAAAAAAATTTATAAAAATAGTAGCACAAACACGTACATAAGAACGTTTTTTATTTAAATCAGTTACCACTCTGGTAGCTCAGATTTTAAATGCTTTTTCCAATCTAAGACGATTTCTAAGGTTATTCCATATTAAACCACAAGATGACTGAAGTGAACAAGTCGTAAAAATTTGTGGCTAAATTTTGTTTACATCTTCCAATTATTAAATTATTTTCCACCATTGTTGTTAATTGAAATTGATAAGCACTTTTTGCTTTAATAAATATTAAGGGTATTCAGTTCAGATTTGTTTATTGCAAAGAAGGAAAAATGGAAAGGAAAATGGAAATTAAAACAAACTATCAATCATATGTAAAATATTTATGTCTTTCAAGATGCCTAACGAAAGTTTAAAATAAATGATTAGATTAAATCTTACGACGTAGTACGTTAATGAAAATAGATTTTATTTATGAAATTAATGTTAAATGGAAAAACACTTTGACAGCTGAGGCATATATATATAAAGACTTATATAAGACCTAGCTTTTCTTTTAACCATCCATGCGTTTTATGATAATGCCGTAAAAAAATATTGAAGATTTTCTGGCTAAATTAATGAAAAGGGATGAGTTGAAAACATTGCTTAAACGAATTATAAGATCACCAACAAACCAATAAAACCCAAACCAAACCCATGAAAAAACCCGGTGCTTTGGGGTTTTCTTAAAAAACTCGGGTTTTGCCAGCCCTGGTCTAGGATAAATATTATGAGGTGTTACAAACATCAGCACAAATGAATAATAAATATCCGAGTGTTATTCGCATATAAAAACATTTATTTTTCTGTCAATTGTTTCAAACGCTCTTTTAAAATCAAAAAATATTGTCATAATGCTTCTATTTTTTCCATCCTTGCATCTAGCGTTTTGAAACTCAACCCTCATTTTCTGTGGCATATAGTGAATTGTGTAAGGAACTTATAAGTTGTTATTTGTTAAAAAAAATATGTAACTTGTACTTCATGCCTGATACTGAGTGTTGCAACTTTACGGGTAATTACCCAAATTTGGTGTAATTTTTAGTGTCGTGGGTAATTTCTTTTAGGTGTAGATCAGCTGTAATTTTAAATTCTTTCGTTTTAAAACAAATAATAGTATAATGATTTGATTTCATTGATAAAATTTATACCATTTAATTAATTGTTGATCCAAAAAATTCAGTCATATCAAGGTTTCCAAAGCTTAATCGTTTTTCAAGCGAAAGCTTGATGAGTGGCGCCAGATAGATATTGATAAATATTAACTTCATTGTGATTTAGAAAAAGGCATTCATACTAAAAAAAAAATAAAATGGAGGATGATATGTTGCCAATATTACAAAAGGTTATGAATCTTATTTGGTATTTTGACATTTTCAAATGCTTTAGTTGCAGAATCTATTTCTGAGTCGATCTAACAATGTCCGTCCGTTCAGCTGCCTGATTGTTTGCCCATGTAAACCTTGTGCGAAAAGTACAGGAACGCAATTTTTAATATAATTTGATGAACTTTCATGGAAAATTGTGAGAATCGGTCCATAATTTCACATAGACCCATTACAAACTTCTTTCCATAATATAGTATTTGTGCCCATAATTTTTCTAATTATGTTGGTATTTAGATAAAATTTGATTCAAAAATATTTTATTCGAACCTAAATCATATATCTTAATTTTTTTGAAATCTGTCCAAATCTGTACAAATATCACTCGCAAAAATAAACTTAAATTTCATAACTTACTTATTTAAATAAAATATGGTGACGAGAACTTCTATAATCGCTACTATGTCATGTCAAAATTTTGTGCTGGTAGTTACAGCATTCATCATACGACCCATATAAATCACCTCCATAAAATCACGTTAAGCTGAAAAAGTCTGATATAGAAATATGATATTTAGATAATATTTGGCGTTAAAATTTTTTAATTTTGTTTTTTTCTTTCTATCCTCTTACAACTACAATTCGTGTTGGAAAAAAACCAGCCAATTGTAGGGGAATGTAAGAAAGAAAAAATTTACGGTTTATTGTTGTGTCTTTGTTGAAGCTTTGTTATTGTTACATGTAAGACCAGAGTGTTTTAAAATTCTTATTCACTTTATGGTCTTACTTGTATAATATTTTTAGCTTTTCTAAAGTATTTGGAAAAAATTTCCTGACGAGCTGGCCTAAGCAACCAGCGAAATGCGCATAGAAACTAGCTTTCCCACAACAATAAATTTCAGTGTTTTCATTAAAAAATTGGGATTATTAGCACATCATTAATAAATTATTTAAGTTTTAACATCATAACATAGTTTTGTGTTAATAGGTCCTTTATTGCTTATGGGTCCAAACTTGGACCCACTCTTGAACATTTGTCTGTAAATACTGTGGTAAACGGCATCAAATGAACGGACTTGACTCGCGATGCTTCTTGTTTCTTTTTGTAAAGATTACAGGAAATACGAGTATATATGGATCATTTTCCAGAAAGTGAAATAGAATTATTACAAATGCTGATGTTTTGCATCCATTGATGCATTATCCGTACACATAAAAAATTCTTCAAAGTTTTTTACTATGGATGTAACGAATACCGATATATCGGCGATATTACACGTTTGCCGATATATCGATAACGGCGATATTTTACTGTCGAGACGCCGATACGTTTTAGAGTTTTTTTGAAAAAACAATTTATTTTCCAATGCTTATTTCCTGCATAACATCTAATAGCAAAAAATCAAACAGAATAATAAATGGTTTCTTTTAATTCTTCAGCTTCCAAGAGACCACAAAATCCATAAGCAAAGCCATAGCGCTACGATAAATTAATAAACTGAGATGCAGAAAAGTTCAGATTCCCAAAATCTATTATTTATCCACAATTCTCTACCTTCGATACTAAGCTAGAAAATTTCCAAGATAATAGATAGAAAAAACGTCTTCTTGAGCTACTCCACATGCCTTTACATTCCGAAAGTGTTGAATACACGGTCACCCCTACACCTAGTAAAAGTTCTGTTACGTCTACAAGAACTGACCTTTGGAGCGTTTGTGAAAATCTTAAAAGAAAATTTGGAGAAGAATGATCCTCTATCCATCCTACGCTGTGATTCAGCTAAATAAGAAGTCTTAAATTGTCAAATGAGATCAGTCACATCTGAGAGACGATTTTTTACGCAGGTATGCTTCAAACGGAGTACCGAAATTATTTCCGCGAAAGTTGAGAATACTTTGTTTTTTAAACAAAAATCTTTTTAATATTAATTTTGAATATTAATTATCTCTTACACTGTTTTTTTTTTTTTTTTTTTTTGTTTAAAAAATAAATTAATTTTACCTTAAGTTATATTTTAATTCGATCTTTAAAACTCAATATTAAATGAAAATACTCAAGCTCGAGGTCTGTTTCAAAGAATATCGAAATAGTGGAAACAATTACAGAAATTTTACATACAGCAGACCTCGAGCTTGAGCATTTTCATTTACTATGAAAATAAATTAATTTTGCCATGAATTTAAATTAATTTCGTTGTTTTTAAAGTTTTTTTAAAATCAATTTTTAATATTAATAATCTCTTACACTGTAATATTGTATAATAACACTATGCTAGTTGAAAAACCAGACAAGCCGGGCACATGACGTTTTAACATAATTCGGGTACGCTGAATCCAGTGGTGCCCGCGGCTTTTTAAGATTGGAACATAATTTATTTTTTGGAAAAAAAATAATTTTTTTATCATAATTAAAAAATGCAGCTAAGCTTCTAATATTTTGCAGACATATAAAAACGAAGCAGCAAACAAAACAAGCCATAAATAATTAAAATCTGTTAGCAACTTTTGATTTTATTCACAAAAGTCGACAAATTTTAATTAATTTAAGAATTTCATAAAACGCAATATTTGTATGGGAGCCCCCCTAAGAAGTGGTGATAAGGGGCAAGTATGTCTTGAGAAAATGTTAAGGACAAAAAATTAATTGCGGTCGGTCATACATTATATACCACTAGGGGCGACTTCTGGGAATTTGTGGGACTTTTTCTTCAATATATATGAAGAATATAATTTATATAGAGCATTTCATAGGATTTTTTTTAATTATTAAATTCTTTATTCAACATAATGTATATATCGAGCCTTTGCTGCAATAGAGTCATAACTCAAAAACGCTGATTTTTGAGCTAATGTATTTAATGCTTTAGCTCACAGTGGAACATAGGGCCGCCTTCTATCTAATAATGTGGAGTTAATCACCATATCGCTTCTTCATATTGTGTAAAATTTCATACAAATATCTTCTATTATTCAACTCTAGAGAGAAGAATTAAATATTTAGATGCTAGAAATTCAAATTTGAGTTATGACAACTATTGCAGCAAAGGGCCGATATGGAGAATGTGCCAATGCAGAAAATTTATTTTCAATGACATTTTGACGTAAAATTTTTTAAATGCGGTTTTTGTGCCATTTACAATACAAAACAAAAGAACAAATATTCAACTTTATGCTATTCCAAAGAAATATGCATGCATTATTACCTCACTTTCACTTTGCGGTAGGAATTTTGGAAAATCCGCAGTTACCGATTAACAAATTCTTTGAATTAAGAAATAGTCATAAATGCTTACATCTTTGTATTTTATTGTGCTTACAAAACCGCACTAATCGGTCTTGTAAAAAACTTAAATAACATATTCTATTGTTATACCTGGAACAGGCATAAATATTAATCGTCCTGGCTTTGTTTTTTTTTACAAAACATGGTCATGAAGGTCTCAACAGGTACTTTGATAAAAACAATTACAGTATAAATAAGAGTTCCTTAACCCCTTCACTGTCATAAGGAAAGTGCTTGCGAAAGTGATTAGTGAAGTTTAAAGCCTTTGACAGTCTTGTATCTAATCAGCTATATTGAAATATCTAAAATGGAGGCGTTTAAAAAGTTTAATTACTTTTGTTATGTGTGTGGGAAATATAAATATAAAAATATGCAAAGTCGCTGTAAAATCACTATTGAAACAAGTACCTTGTATGAATCATATTTTTCTTTATTTGTTATATATGGTAAGAGTTGGACACCATCAATAGTGTGTACACACTGCATTTACCATTTAAATAAGTGAGGAAACAATGGAGACGCCATGCCATTTGGTGTTCCAATGATTTGGAGAGATCCCATAGTTCATGTTGAAGATGAGTGTTATGCGTGCATAAATTATACAGCGGGTATGAACAGAAGAAAAATGACTTATATATCTTATACTGAAACAGCATATGCTCGATTTCCGCTGCCACATTCTGATGAAATTCCTGTTCCGGATAGCCAAATACCAACAGAACATATTCCCTCAATAATTCATTCTGTTGAAGCGGGTGGACCAGCTACTTCAATGTATCAACCGTCATGCATCACGGTCCCGTGCAGTCACAATGAAATCACGCAAGATCGTCTGGATATAATGGTACGACGGCTTGGTTTTAACAATGCAAAATGAATATAATCCTGGAGATTGGCGCTTATTCATTGATTCTTCCAAAAGTAGCTTATAAGCAGTTTTTCTACATGTCACTTACTTAAAAAGTCCTATTCCGATAGCACTAAGCACAAATACTAAAGAGACATACGCATCAATGAAAAAAATAATACAGTTAATTAAATATGAAGACCACAAGTGGAAAATATGCGCAGATTTAAAAGTGGTACCTCTTTTAAGAGGCATGCAATTGGGCTATACTAAAAATATGTATATGCTTCATGTGCTTATGGAATACGCGTTTCGATGGCGACCAGTACAATACACGGGATGGGGCTTTACATGAGGAAAGCAGATTGCATAGAAATAATGTTATTGAATTACCACTTGTGCCGATGGAAAAGATTTTGGTTCCTCCACTCCACATCAAACTGGGTATTGTAAAAAATTTTATAAAAGCATTGAGCCCAGATGGTGTTGCTTTTACCGAATTGCGCCGAATTTTTCCACGATTAAGCGGCATGAAAGTAAAAGAAGTTATGAACTCTAACTACTTTATTAAATTAGATTTATATTTCATATCATAATGTTTTTATTTTACAGGAATTCTTAATGGACCGGACATTCGTCGTCTTATGAAGGACCATCAATTTGAGGTTGCATTGAATGATATTGAATGAGCTATTGGCCTGGAATTATGTGAAATCAGTAATAGAAAATGTATTAGAAAATAATCGGTCTGAAAACTGGCGAATTTTAATCAAAAATATGCTAACCGCATTTAAAAACGTTAGAATGTCATTGAAAATACATTTTTTGCATTACCAGGCCGAAAAATTTAATGAACAATCACCAGCCGAGTCTGATGAACATGGCGAGAGATTTCACCAAGTAACAGCCAGGCTCGAACACTGGTATAGCGGCAAACAACTTGATTCGCTATTAGGGGATATTTGTTGGAATCTGCAGGAGGAAGAAGAATAATTTTCTAAATAAAAACTTTAACTTTAACTAATTAACAACAAAAATAAATGTTTTAAAATTTTTAAGTTCGGTTATTATAAAAAATAAAAAAAATTTCATCTTTTCTGAAAAAATGAAAAGTTGCAGACAGACGTTAATCACTTATTGCTTATTTTGTTTGGAACTTTGTTTTTTATACACGTAGAACCCTAGCCTTAAATTTTGCACCTGCAGCGCCTGAGATACCCCTAGACGGGCCAAATGTATGACCAGCGCAACTTTATTTTTCATTCCCATCATTTGTTTCTAAGGCCTAGGATTCACTCCTAGGGGGATAAACTGTATGATCGACCTCCAATGTTTTTTGTTCTTAACATTTTCTTAAAACATTGTTGCCATATATCTCCACCCCTTAGGGGGGCTCCCATACAAATATGGCCGTTGAATGAAATTCTTTAAATTTTCAGCGCCTAGGATGCCCCTAGATGGGTTAAATGTATGAGCAACCCCACTTTATTTTTCATCTCAATCATTTATTTTCTAACATACCCACCCGCTATCTCCATTCCTTAAGGGGGCTCTTCCATACAAAATGTTCAATGCAGACTAGAAATATATTGAAGAAAAAGTCCCATAAATGCCCAGGAGTCGCCCCTAGGGGGATAATATATATGACAGACCTCCATTAGTTTTTTGTTCTTAACATTTTCTTAAATTATACTTTCCCTTTATCACCATCCCTTAGGGGGGCTCCCATACAAATATTGCGTTTTATGAAATTCTTAAATTAATTAAAATTTGTCGACTTTTGTGAATAAAATCAAAAATTGCAAACAGATTTTAATCATTTATGGCTTGTTATGTTTGGAATTTCGTTTTTTATACGTCTTCCAAAAAAAAAAATTATGTTTCTAAAACGACTGCGGATATTAGAAAGAAGTTTAACTTTTCTTAAAGGAAATTATATTTCAGTTTTTTAAGTTTTTTCAATAAGCTAAAGCGTTTTTGAGTTACGCGATCATATGTTTGCAACCTCCTCCATTTTCGAAATAACGGTATATCTCGAAAACCAGAGCCAATCGTAAAAAGCCGCGGGCACCACTGGATTCAGCGTACCCGAATTATATGAAAACGCCAGCTTGTCGTGAAAAAAAGTATCAATTTCTTGCACAGTGTAATTAAAGAAATTACTCTACTTGAGTTTTGTTAATATTACCTTGAATTTAAATTTAATATTCGTATCGGTATCGGTATCGGCGATATTTCTTTTTGAGTATCGTATCGTATCGGCAAAAAGGCGTGTCGTTACATTCTTTTTTTTACTAATTAAAGCATTAATCAAAAATAAAATCAAAAAAGTTAATTAAACGCTTATTGAAGTGAATTAATTAAACGTTTTTCTTTGCGTTTAATTGATGAAATTTTTTTGTTTACTGGTGCAAATTAAGTTAATTTTGTAATTAATATCACAAATTTTTTAATTGAAATCAATTTTTATTTTTTCTGTGTATATAAGTAGTATAAGACGTCATTAGGGCTTCCAATCGGGACTGGTTTTTCTGAATCCCGGGATTCGGGGTTGAAGATATTTTGAATATTTTTTTATACCCAATATATAAAACTTTTTAAACTTTTTGAAAAACAACTTAATATTCCAGTAAAAATACATATTTCATGAACTTTGCTATTATTTATTGGAAATTTAAAAAAATTTTAAGTTCGATTGGGCAAATCTTAAAATACATTTGTATAATTTTAAAATACATGTGAACGATTTTAAAATACATTTGACAATTTTTAAAATACATTTAAAAATTTTTAAAAACATTTGGAAACTTATAAAACACAGTTGGAAATGATGTATTTAAAACTTTTTAAAAGCGTGTACTCAATACTAAGTTCAAGTAGTTTCTTAAGAATATTAAAGCATCCAATATTGTATCTGCTAAACACGAACGATTTTTGTTGTTCAGTTGAAAAACATCTTTCGCACTCAATACTCGTTAATAGAATTGTTTGTAAATATATAAAATTTAGATTTAAATACGCGTACAAAAAGTATTAATACAAGTTATAAAAAAAATTTTAAATTAAAAAAAATATAAAAAAAAATCGGAATCCCGAAAATCCCGGGATTTCCCGATTGGAAGCCCTAGACGTCATCCTTATAAACATCTTTTAAAACTATGTGTCTAATTGTGTAAAACGCAACGCCAAAAAATACATACATTGAAAGCAAAAACAAAGTCAAAAATATTTTATTATTTTGTTGTTGCTGTCTACAGAACTTCATATTGCGCTTTAAAATTTTCAACGCCACAAGACATGCAGCGTTTGAAATTTTAAAATTCAATATGAATTTCTGTAGAGAGCAAAAACAAAATTATAAAATATTTTTGATGTTTTTGCTTTCAATGTAATTTTTGGCGTTGCTTTGAGTTTTACAAAATCAGGGTCTAGATGATGTATGTAGTTAATAAAATGATAGTTGATGAATAAAATGTTTCATTGTGTATATACTTATAATTATGTATATGGGCGGTTGGCGTGGCTGCTGTGGAAGAAACTTGGCACGTGTCTTTTTTTACTTTTTTTAGACAGTATATGTACCAAATCTGTAGACTTTTAATTGAACAGGAAAAGATTTATGTTGGTATCGGAGGGAAACAGTGGGCACGCCTGATGTTGATGAAACTTGGCACGTATCTTTTGTTTATTCCAGAAAGATTATGTTGCAAATTTGAAGACTTAGGATGGTATGGTGGCGAGGTAAATTTTGATTAAGCTCCATTTTTTCTTAATTTACTCAATATAATTCTCAGTGTCAACTTTCAATTATATAGGATCATTCCTTATATTTATGATGTCATACCAATGTGCTTTCAGGCGGATCGACCCCGTTAAATCAATTCCAAGTGTTCTGAGTAGATCAGTATACTAGAGAATGGGCATAGAACCAATATTTTAATGCATTACACACATCAGCACAATCGCATGATACACCCGCGTGTAGGGTATAAATATGGAATCTTAAATTTGTTTTAAAACAATCTCTCGTATAACAATTTTATTTAATTCTAACTAAATGCGTTCGATCGTTGCCTACACAATTTCTGCAAATATTGTCGTCGCTGTACACTTGTTGCTCAAATTTTAAATTTAGAAAATTAAATATAAAATGTTCATGGTTTTTTTCATCTTGCTGTGCTGTCTTAGTGTAACATATTTCCCACTTAGAAATAAAAGAAGAAATACACAACGAGTTGTATTAGAAAGGAAAAGAGGCACTTGATTTTGTGTACTAAAGCGATTATGATGACCATTGCCAATCGTTTGACGTCTACTTTTTTCGACGGTTAAATATTAGGCAAAACAAAAGATTGCTCATGTATAAGTAAAATGTTCTTTTTTTAATATTTTTCATTAAACAAAAACAAACACAAATTTTTATTAATCTTAAAGATTTAATAAGAAGAAAAACATAATAAAATTTAAGAAAAATAAATTATTAAATCAGTAGGACCAAATGATTTGTTTTATGCCAGAATTAGTTTAATTTCTTTGCACATGAAACGTCACATTAAATTAAAAAAAAAAATATTTAAAAAAATATTTTAATTTTTGGCAATGATACGAGCATATGTATGTATGTATGTAAGTACGTTGGTTATTTTTTATAATATAAAATTAATTTCAAAAAGAAAAAAAGAAGAATGAGTAGAGAATGTATATTGAGACCAAAAACTAAAGGAAAAAATAGCAGCTGCTTTAGGGGCTGTGGTGTTGTGAGTCGTTCGACATGATGAGTGCGAAATTCAGAGGGTACAGAAACTGAGAGAAAATTTCATCAGCATACGCAAATTTTTTAATCTTGCATTTAAATAGTGTTAAAAGAACTTTTATTGTTTCAATGTATAATTAAATACATTATTAATGACATAAAACAAAAAATTTATATAATTTATCTAAAAAAATCCAAGGTATATAAGTATATGTAAGTAGCTATATCTGTGGCAAAAAGGAAAAAGGGCTTAAGTTGACTTAATCTAAAAACGAGTAGATTTCACGTTCAAAAGTACACATGGGAAAACATTTTAATTATTTTCTGCGATTTTTCAGGAAGTTATAGCAAAATTAATTTTTGCTCACCTTTTTTAAATGTGTAATAACATTTGGGTTAAAAACCTAACTTTTTTAAACTTTTGTTCTGTGACATTAGGAATATTTAGGAATTAAAAATTAAAAAAAAAACTATGACCGCAGAGAAGTGATGATAATATTTGAGTTGGAGTCATTTTTAAAAAATCCCCTTCAAATTGTTAAATTTCTCTGTTATAAAACTACCAAAATATACTTAAGCATTTTTTCTTGTTGCTACAGATATAATGGTATATTCACACTTAACAAATATTTCACGAAATAATTCGAAAAAAGCGTGACTACTAATTTGATTTGATATTATTGTTTCCAAAATTCATTTACATGTTCGGTCTTAACTAGGGTGTTCCGTCGATTAATTCTTGTTCGGTTCGAAAAATTTTAGACGATTAATTGTTCGATTATTTTAAAATTGCTGATTTCGATTAAAGGATTAATCGTAGAATTTATGCCGATTAATCGAATAACAATACACATATGGTTTTTTTTATCAAATGTATAATTGTTTAAAGTTTTAAGTCAAATAAACAAACCAAATGTGGGTCCGTTGGAATTAAAAAAAAACTATCATGTTTAATGAGTAATTCACATAAATACATGGGCGGTACTGCTTATTGAAAAAATGATCAGTAACCAGTATATTTTTACTGATTACTGAAAATATGCAGTAATCCGTTAATTTTTACTTATTATTGAAGCAACTGCCAAAAAATATGTCTAACTCTGTAACCACACGTTCAATAAATCACTTTCAAGTTGTTCGCAAAAACTGCTTGTCAAAACTTGTTTGAATTGACAGCTGTGTCACAGGCTGCACTCAATTTCATAATCAATTTAATTTTTAAAATGCCCCCGACGAAGAAACAACTCAAAATAGTAGCATGAATAAATTTATTTTGTAAAAAGCACAAGAATTTTTTTAATAAAGTACATTTATTTTTTAAGAAATATATCTTTTATAAAGAAAGCGTCAAAGTAAATTTGTTGGCAGTTGTTAAACTGAACGTAAAATTGAGTGAGTGCGTTAGTAAAAAAAGTGAGATAGTATGGAAAATTAAAAGGAAAGACAAAACTTGATCGTGCTTCCAAGTAAAGCAAAACATTTAAACAACTTTTTATTTTTAAAGGATTATATTATAAAGATCTGTTTAATTGTTTGTACATATAAAATTATATGATCTTAACACATGTTTTATTTTGTTATCGTTGTAAAGGTTTTATCAATTAGTATGAATCGATACGCTTATTTTGTTTTTTTTTTGTTAATAAAATATTAAAATACTTGTAATTAAAAATATCTTAATTTATAAAATTTGAATTATTCGATTAATCGATTAATTTTAAAATTTTATTCGTTTAATCGAATAAGTAAAAAATGCCAAATATCGATTAATCGTTTAATCGAACAAAAAATCCGATTAATTGAACACCCTAATCTTAACTTAAAACTTAAAATTAAAATTTTTCCATACATACAAAGTATTTTTCTTGGACTTTTCAATTTTAGCCTCTATTAATAATTAATTAAAAATATACTATTTTATTTAAAAAAAAAATTGTAGTAGAAAGTTAAAAAATAATTAAAGGAAAAGCAAATAAACAATTAGTAAAAATAGTGGTTACGTGTCAGCGTCAAATATTTGTTAAGTGTGACCAGCTTTTAAGTATGTAAAAACATATTTTCTTTAATTTTATTTATGTAGATCAAAAACCTTGAAGTCTGACATTTTCTTTTTGCTCGAATGAATTTAAAGAATGTTTTCTAGCTTATTTTTATCGAAATCTTTTTCAATGTGTGATACTTTTTGTGATCATTTTGTGACTGATCTGATGTTCATAAGCTTTGAAAGGGATTATACCGTATATGACATTGGAAATTATCTTAAAAATATACAGAATAAATATATTACACCTGTTGCTCGGGGCGACCAGTCAAATATCAGCTGACTCTTTTTGGCGTATATTGATTTTTTTTAAGAAATTTAATTATTACATAAATAGTTAAAGTAGGATATTTATGTGTCGTTTAATGCTGACTGTAATTTATTCTCCCAACAAAATGTACCATTGCATGAATTAGCCCGATGCGCTTCGCTACCTCCGTTGAAATAAAATCAGTTAAGGTAAATTTACTGTTACCGTTCTCCAGATATACAGAAATCTATATTGTATTTATATTGACGCTGCCTTGGATACTTCTCCAGTCCAGAGCACTATTTAATAGATTTTTTTGTATACAAAACCAAACTATTTGTTCCAAATTTAAAAATAATTATTCTGATGGAAAATTTTATACGAAAACGATTTTAAGATGTCCGATCGTAGTTCGAGAAATACGTCAATATAATGTAAAAAGCCAAAAGATGTAAATGTCGATTTCATATGAGTTACATTTGTTTATTATACATGTGTACAGCTTAACATTCGTATACAAATAGCGAAAATAGACATTATATAAGAAGTCAAAATAATGTTAAAAAAAAAAATAAGAACAAAAATTACTCAACAATGTGAAGACGCACTTAATTTTTATAGTCCCGTATGGTGAATGAAAGATGCTTGAATTTTCCGTATACCTAACTTTTGCGCGTCTTACCTTTTACGATTCTATACTGTACTATAATAGCAAAATATGTCGTTGGCCCTTTTTATGTAATAATGCTACTTTCTAACTGTAATGCTAGTTTTCTAACCGCAATCTCTTTTTTTATTTCATTTTGTTTTTTTTATCAAATTTTGAATAGAAAAAATTCTTTCTACACTTGCTGACAAGTGTGGTCTCGAGAGAATATTTCAAGCGATTCGGTATACAATGGGTGTCCCAATATTAATGATAGATTTTAAATATGTCGCCATTACTGCAGCGAAGTGTTGGAAACCTTTTACAAATTCGACAGCTGACAGTTTAGGGTTAGTAAAAATGGAGCGTTACACGATAGAACAACGTGTCTTAATTTTTGAATTATATTTAAAAAATAATGACTCCAAAAAATTATTTCAAAAATTAACTTCGTCAACTGTGAAGAGAATAATTGAAAAATTCAGGAAGAATGGATCTGCTTCAATATTGGCACTTGAACGGCTTGTTTTTGGACGACCAGTGTGTTTGACGTCTCCAAAGGATCAGTCTCCCTGAATTTTTCAATTAATCTCTTCACAGTTGGCGAAGTTAAAACACTATTCGAACCATATTTTGTAATTTTCGAACTACAGCTGCCAAGCTTTCATTATTTTTTGAAAAATTGTTTAATAATGAAGACACGTTATCCTATCGTGTAACGCTCCATTTTTACTAACCCTAAACTGTCAGCTGTCGATTAGTGATGTAAAACTTGGCACAATTGTGCCATTTTTAGCACTTTTAATATTTAATGGAAATATATTTTGGCCCTTTCCAAATTCAACTAACTACTTTAAATTGTTAAATACATTTTTCAATGTTATTTTCTCACTTTTTCGAACACTGATTTTATTTAAGAAATTGTTTTGTTTGCTCAGGACCAAGTAAACCACACCTAAGCATAGTGGGAGAAATGTCCAATCTAGCGGAGATTTATTAATAACTTCTGAAATGAAGCTGATATTTTAATTCGGAATTTTTTTAATATAGATAAAAATACAATTAACAAAAATTAACACAAAGTGAAATTTTCGTATAAGCTAAAAATGTTTAGTCATCTTTTAATCTATATACGAGTATGTAAAACAACGTTTGTGCCGTGTATGTCCTCCTAAGACTCAAGAACCGCTAGACCGATTGACACGAAACTTGGACAATAAATTATCTTAGTCAGGAGCTAGATTTCTCTCAAGTTTAATCGCAATAGGTGGCGCTGTTGTCGTGATTATTAAAATTGTTTTATTAATAGTACGATTTGGTTGAAATATATTTATTAAACAAAAATAAGTAGATAGCGCTGGGGTCAAGTTATTAACAAAGTTCTCCAGGATTTAATTTTTTATTTTTATTTAGAAAATCCCGAGCAGTGCCGGGACCAAACAGCTAGTTTTCATATAAAAGTTCTTTACTCAGTATCTGATGAGGTATCATCTTGCACATTGCTTTCGTCATCTGATTTGAAAAGAAGACTGATACAATCATTATCGAATAGCTCGGCCTTTTTTGAAGAGGCACTGGACCTTTTGATAACATGGTAATAAAAGGATCTGAAGAAACAAATAGTATATGTGCCAAGTCTTCCATTGTTTTTTTCCGTTAATTTATCCGACTTACATCATATGTAGCCGAAATTTTCTCAGGTCTTTATTTCTAGCCTCGAGAGCTTCTTCTGACATCAAAAAATTAAAGTTTTATGGACATGCGAAGGCATATAAAACCATAGATAAAAATCAACAAAAAAGTTGCTGCTCAGTATGCATACAGCTGAAAGGCATCCGTATTGATTTCATATCGAGAAGCCATTGTGCGTTAAATATATAGCCATTTGCTTTCTCAGATTGGTTTGTATCTCAGTTTTTTTTTATCAAAAATTGCTTTATCACAACTGGGCACCTGCCATTTTTGAATTGGAGTTCTGTAGGCGATAGCACAGTTTTTTCGCAGACTGTAGAACATCATAGGTGGCAAATATATTTGCATTTCTCCTTTAAGTGCCAATCTGCAAGTCCATGTCAACCTTTTTTGTTTAACCACCATTAATATATAAGGCTAAAGCTTCCTCTGCTGTGTAGTTAATAAGTTCTTTGTTATCGGATTCAACGGCAGATTTCAATATTGTTGGCAAATTTTCATCTGAGTTCTTGCCAGTCTTGTATAAACTAGTGCTCGCCGCAGACATGAGAACTTCGCACAGGATTTCTTTGGCGATATCATAGACTTTTTTCTTTTCTGTTTTTCCTGACAGTCGGTAAAGCTTATTTCGGGTCGCCCAGTACTTGGAGTTGGGTCTACCAATAAAAGTTCACCATTTAACCAGACCTAATTATTTTTCTCAAAAACCCTCCGAACTCGGTGTCTTTCCCTCCATTTCATGCCAATTTTTGAGGTGATATTTTTAACCCTTTTAGAAATATCAATGCGTTGACCATTATTATATTTGGTTCTATGTATAATGTCATAAACATAGGATTCCACAGCAGAAAATTTTTAGAAGCGTCATCTTCCTCACACCAAACCAAAAATAACTCTCGCTTGGACACTGACATTCTACCTAAAACAATCAATTTATCAGAAAGTTGCGAAAAGTTACATCCCAGCTTGGATATTTCACATCACTAGACTTTATATTAATTTTAAAAATAAATATGTATTAGACCGAATCCAGTCGAATCACAGAAGTTTAAATCTACAATAGGAGAAATCTATTGGTCAACATTATATTTCTTACTAGCACTATAAACATCAACAAATCTAAAACTCGAAACATAATCACAGGTCAAAAAATATTTATTTTTATGTAATACATACTTTGAACTTTAATAATAAGGACTAAATAGAATTTTACTGTCACTCCATTGAATTTTATTAAAACTTGCAGATGGTTATTAAAACCGACGGGAAAAATTTAGCTGTAGCTGGTGCAACATGTGTTGGGTTTGAAGCTTTACAGCTGCACGAATATTGAGAGCAAAGCAAAATTGAAAAAGTCGATGATGTATCTAATGTATTATTAATCGATAGCAAAAGTATTTTGGCGCCAAAATAAATTTTAATTAATCGGAGCTAAATTGGATATTTCTTCCACTGTGCTAAGGGTTGATCTATGATATGATGTAAAAAACATATGAAGCTTGTTTATACGAAAATCAAAAGTTTTAAATATTCGCAAAAACTGTTGACATTTGAAAAACGTTTGACAACGACAACAGGATGTCTGACCCTTTTAAGTAAAAATTCCTTACTTGCAAATAAGTCTGGTTTTAAATGAAAATTATTTTAATTAAATATAAAAAAGTAGACTGCTAAGTGATGAAAGTGCTGCATACATTAATTACATTTTGTATTGAAAAATAAATTTTCGTGTTGCTTTTGAGCACGAAACATGAAGTGAGTAATATTAAAGTGAAACAAAAATTTACAAGGCTTAAAAGTGCATTGTGAATTTTTGTTTATGTTCTAAATAAAATAAAACACATGTGTATTACTTCGTATTGTTTTTTACTATTACATAAACAGTTTGACCCTATCAAAGGTATTTTGGCCCTTTTAAATCGGCAATTTTGCCCAAAACAAAAAAACTGAAAATGCGTCACGGCTGGCTATGTTTTTTAGGGTTGCCAACACTTTACTGCAAAGATAGCGACAAATTCAAATCTATCGCTAATTTTGGGACACCCTTTATTAATAAAAAGAGGTTTATTGATACTGTTTTTTACGTTTCTGACTTCTTTCCAAAACTCAAAAAGGGCAAAAATAAGTGAGTGAGTTACAGTGAAAGGCGGTATCCAATAGTGCAAAAAATGGCTGACAAAATTTCTATCATTGATGGCAATATGAATAACATCTGGAGACTTTTCTAAGAAAATATTTTGAACAAAAGTCAAAAGCACGAAAATACATATCAGCAAACATCAAAAAGCTATTTTAATTTACGATTCTCAACGCACTACTCTGAGGAATGATAAAACATTAAAACTTTTGTCTATAATATATAAAATAGCTCAATTAAGCTTTGAGTATTATAATATTTCTGTGACAAAAATGGAAAAGTCTTAATTTCTTGTTTTTCAAAATAAAATAAAAATTTTCGGTTTGGAATTTATATTGAAACTACAATAAAAAAAACTCTTAATTAATAAGATTTCTCTATGACGTGCTAAATTCACAATTTTTTAGTTTTGATAAAAACAATGAAATTTTTTGTTGAGAAAAAACTAGTTTCTATGCGCATTTCACTGGTTGCTTAGGCCAGCTCGTCAGGAAACTTTTTTCAAAGACTTTAGAAAAACTCAAATTTGTTTTTATTTTCAACATAAATTCCAAAATTATAAGAATGATAATTTTTATTAAAAAACAGTCTTTTTTTAGTTTTGTAGGAAAGCTATTCTGAACTTTGAAGGTTATTTTTTAAAATATATTTTTATTCTAATAAATTCATCACTTTTTCCGCTTGTAGTTTTCCCCTGCATATTCCTAGTGCCACAGATTGGATGTAAACTTAAGTTTTTATTCCAAATGTTATTGCAATTGAAAAAAGATATGCAAAGCTATTTTGCTTTAACTTCCTAAAAAATCGCACAAAATAATTGAAACTTTGTCCATGTATACTTTTGAACGTAAAAATCTCAAAGTTGCCATTAACTCAAATTTAGCTTAACTCAACTCTGCCACAGATATATCTGGAACCGAATTTCTATGTCAATTTTATCTACGTTAACTTTAAGAACATAATTTTTGTAATTTATTTATTATAAATGCAATTTTCTTTTTATTATTTTGCCTTGTTTCTCTTAAATTTAAATGGATTAAGTGACATTTTTACAACTTGCCGTTAGTTAAAGGTAGGATTTTGTTGGATGTATAATTTTATAATTTTAGTTATTTAACCTACCCGGTAGGATTAACTTGCCTTAAACATATTGCTTACTTTATTTTAAAGTAAAGTTATAATAGTTTTCCACTATTATAACTTTAAAGTAAAGTTATAACAGTGGAAAACTTTTTATACGTGGGACAAAAGCCTACCTTTATAAATACATCGGCAAGTTGTAATAAAGGCCCTAGTATATTTTTTAAGCTATTTCTGTAAATAAAAATTTATTTGCATATGAATTTTGAGTATATTGCATGTATTTGCATTCGCTTTCGCAAAAATTTAATTTAATTCTACGCTTTCGCATTTGTCGCGCCCCCAATATTTATAAACAGTTTTCAGCACAAATGGAGCGAACACAACTACATATCGCTCATTTACTTCAATATCGTCATAACTCAAAAAAGTCCATTTCGAGAAAAATGCCTTCAAAGTTTTTAATTTGCTCTAACCGCTTAGAAATAAACCCGACACATTATCTTCAAACAGAGAAAGTATAAAAGATATAAAGATTCATTTTTTTACCCAATAAAAAGAAAAACATAACGAACAATTCTGCATCACTAACGTCAAAATGTCATATTTTGAGTAATGACGTTGAGTAAAACTTACTTTGACATGTTTTATGAAGTTTCCCAAAATATGTTGGCTCGAGCGATAATCCCCCATGAGCTAAACCGCGTAAAGGGTAACAAAATGGAATTCGGTAATTTTTTTTTTTTTTTTTACCAATGAATTACCAATTATAATAGATATTTAGGAATTTTTTGATTCTGCATTTCAATTCGATTGTGGTTATAAAATGGGTTTTTAATAATGTCGATGTGAATTTAATAAAAAAAAAAAAAGTAAGACAGTGCAGTTTGGGGTTAATTTTTGAATAAAATTCCAAGCGGTGGTCAACACCTTTCTAACGACGTATTGGAAATAAAAATCGGACAAAAAATGTTTTTGTTATTTAAATTTTCATTAAAATCGAATTGATAAGCATCAAAAAACTGACATAAACATCTCGCTATCTTATTGGACAAAAAATAATTTTAATGAATTTTTTAATCATGAAATGTCAAATAAACTAACGAATAAAAACATGGTAAGAAAAAATTTCAAGACTAAAAAATATATTAAAAATGCAAAATGCAATGAATAAAAGCACGGAAGAGGTAAGTATTTTCTTCTTTTCAGATTTTTTTTATTGTTTAATTATTTTGCTTTTAGCATTTTTTTTTTAAATATACGAATGTTTTCAAAGCTATTTTGTAAACAACAAACATTAAAGTCACACTTAACATTATTTGGTATAGCCGACGGTTATTTTTTCGCCGACGTCATTGAAAGTTTTTCAATTTTAATAAATTTAATTTTGGTCAACGATATGTGTGACTGGCGTTCTCAAAGTCCGCAATTTCACATAGGCTTTGAGTGGAATATTATGACATTTGTCTGGGTTTACCCTATGAAAGATTCTATTGGAAAGTCTGGGTTTATTGGTGAGAAGAGAACAATGCTATAATTTTAACTCATAATATAAACTCAGACTTTCTGAAAGAAAACGTTCATAGAATGAGCCCAGACTTTATAATGCCAGGGGAAGAATCAAGAAAGTCACACTTTTTTAAAAAAAAGTTACGTTTTTCGTCAAAAGTTAAATTTTGAAATATTCCTTGAGTAAATAAATTGAATAATGTAATATACATATATTTCATATATATTACATTTATAACAGGAAAATCAATTAATTTATTAAACAAAAACATAATTTAGAAAAAATATACAGTGGTGTTCTGGAAATCGGAAACGCAAAACGCAAGAATTTCGAAGTTCTTTTTAATGCACTCTTAATCCAATTTTTTATAATTTTCTTATAGAATTCTGTTTAATAGAGAAATATTTGTATTGTATTGTATTTGTTACTCTTGCTACAAAAATCTTATTAAAAAACGACTTTTAAATTCGTTTTCGATTTCCAGAACACCCCTTATAGATAAACGTGTGAAAACGGTGCTCAGTCTATATAATTTTCAGTTGGAAAATGGAAGTACAAAAATTAAACATTTATATTGCATATTAAACTTTTTAAACAATGGTTTATTCGCAAATTTTCTAAGATTGAAATCTTTTCCCCAATAGTCATGAGCATTTAAATCGGGACTCAGCCCCAATGTTTCATCGTTGGCAGGTCATGCAATTCTTTGTGTACAAAGACAACAAAATTAATTAAATTAGAAAATCTGTTTGATATATCAGTTATATCTTGTTTATTGAAATATAAGGTTTCAATAGGATTTACTATTTTAATCATTTTAAAAAATCTGAACCGAATTTGTTTGAAAACTTCAATATAAAATTATTGACAATTATTTTCTTAATACATTAATTTCATCCGGAACTTCTTTTAAATCTAAAAGCGACGTTTAAGCTTAGATTCCTAGAAAGGTAAAGTGTAATAGAGTTTGAAAATTTAAAACTACTTTCAGATGTGGGCAATCCTTATTTATATTAATGAATCAAGTACTTTTTAAAATATTACTTCGTTTTGTACCATGTACCAAAAGTTACGAAAATGTGGCCAAATATAACAAAATTACGAAAATGTTACGAAAAATGTAAAAAATTTTACCAAACGCCATCACTGGTAACGACATAATCTCTTTTGATAGTTTTTTTACATGAGTTACAGACACACTTTTTTCTCACTTTTCAAGAAACGATGGAATATTTTGTTTTACATCTTTTTGATGCGAGAATCTCTCACCAAAGTTACAGGACATGGGTACTGATGTCTGATTATTGTAAAATTTTCAATTACAAATAACTTCACTACAAAGCAAAGGAGAGCTAAAGATAAACATATAACAGGAAGATACAAGATCTTCTGGTAATGTAAAGAATAATTTCTCATTATTATATATGTATTTGCATATCTTTAGCTTCAATGTTATCCAAAGGTTGGCTTAAGCAAAAAGTATGTGAAATATTGAGGGAATAGGACTGTTGTAAAAAAAACTTTATAAATGAACTTTTGATTCATTGAACACATTCGAAAAATAAAAATGGTAAATATATTGTTACGAAATTAGATTTGTCTAAGAATTGTTTATGGTTTTAGTTATAAGTTATCTTGTTAATTATAGTTTTATGTTATATAAGTTACTAGTTTTATGAACGCCACTGTAACTAAATTTTCTAGCAATTGTAATTGTAGACTTTAAAATAATTCGAACACAATTTTCTAGAAACTACTAGACGGTTCTTGAATCAACTAGGAATAGTTTTGAACTATAAATACAGTCTAACTCATAAAAGTTTAGTTTAGTTTGATTGGAGACATTAAACGGTTCAAATCGATACTTACAATAGCGGTTAAAATTTCTGAACATTATATTTAATTTCAATAAAGTATGTTAAGTTGAATTCGTGTTTGTATTTATTTTGATTTGCAATTAAAAGAACTCAAAGGTTTATTAGAAAGAGAATAAACCTTAACGCGTTTTATTAAATAAAAACGTAACAATATGTATGTATGTAGTTTTAAAACTTTAAATTTATTTCTAGTTTTTAAAAACTTTAATTAGTAATGTTATTTTTTTAAATCTAGAAAAGATGTTAAAATAACATTTTTGTTCCACAAAAATTCCCAATGGTGACATGTGTTTTTTTTTAGAATTTAAAGAAGTTGTATTTCTGAAATTTTTGCTTGATATTTTTACATTTGCTTGGCTGCTAAAAAAATTTAAATACCTTTATCTGTTTGTTACAAAAAGTTTTCATTTTATTTGTCAGAAATACTCATAAATATTACTCGTTCAAAAAAATTAGTTAAATAAAAAATTAAATGCAAACTAAATAACGTATTATGCATTATTGCCCATCTCCTTTTTCTTTAAACGGGTGCAATAGTAACGATCACTATTCTCAACCCAATCGCATACATTTGAAACTGTATGGAAAGCTAAACCTTCTTTGCATTCAAACTCTATAGGCTTGCCATGGACACAGCGGTAGTACTAAAAATACAAAATATAACTTAATATGTTCTTAATCGAACAAAAGGGGAAATCAATTCACTTACCTTTCTGCAATCCTGATGTGGTACAAAATCTCTGTGTGAACAATCAATATCAGGATGTTCCATAGGTTGTACAATTTCCGGTTCTGACGTTGTTGGTTCTTTTGCAGGAGCATCCTCTGTAATCGGTTTTGAGGTTGTTGCTGTAGTGGGCGGCTGTTTGGTGGGTTTCTATATTTATTATAAATTAATGAAATTAATTACTATTAATATTTCAATCGATAGTTTGTTTTGTATTTCGGTGTCATAAAGTTGTTCAAATAAGAAAAAAATATTAATTAGAACAACAAATATCAAATGGCATTTTTATTTTTATGTATAAGAATTGATGTCATTTTACTTATGTATGTATGTGCTTCATATAAAAAATAATTTACAAATTGTTAATTTGTTTTAAAATTATAGTTTTTTCGTTCTCACGCTTAAATAGCTCTAATTGTGCACTATTGTTATCCTCATTAAAAAAAAATACCTTTTTATTTTATCAATTAACTTAAAACAAATGACTCAAGTCTAGCCACATAAAATTAATAACAATTTTGTGCGTGGTAAATTAAAAATTGATACATATTATTAATTGTGTGGTTAAAAAAAAAATGCTTCGAATATGCATCGGAAATTACGTTGTCGAAAATCAAAACATTCATTCGATTCAAAAAAATTTAAAAATTATTGACATCTTAAAAAAAATTACATAAGAAACTAATATAAGACATTTCCTAACGATTTTTAGAAGATATTTTCTTTTTTTGGTTACATTATATAAGACAAATTAGGTAAAAATACATGGAACACAAAATAATTAGCTGATCTCTCGAGTTCACCTGTTATGAATTCGCCTTGATATACATGTAAAACTTTTTTTTTTTTTTTTTTTGTTACCTATAATCACTCGAAGTGTAACATATTGAACAACTGTAATCGAACAAAATGATCTAATTAAAGTACTTTTGTTTTATATCCATTTTTTTCTCCAAATTATGAGCGGTATGGCAAACAAAATTAAATCTTGGTAAAAATCAAAGTAAAAACTACCTCAGTTGTATAAAAGGAAGGTATGAACACTTTAAATAACAGTGAGAGTACGTCTAAATATTTTTTTTTAAATTTTTTTATTTAAAATACCCTTAAGCCCTTCTAAAAATTCTTTATCTTTCAACATTTTATATTGTAGGGTACAATTTGGCAATAAAATTAAATTCGAAATAATTTATTGTGATATTTAAAAACTCTTGACTAATGATTAATTTTTTGTTTGTGCGCAAATAGAATCAAATATTTGAAAAGAGTTTATAAGGGCAACCTACATTATGTGCATAAAAGTGGACATACTTGTTGTTTAATAGAAAATTATGCCCTTGAATATTTAATATGCCCTTAGAAGCCAGTAAAAAACAATTTGAAATACATCGGATCCATTTTAAGCTATGCTCACATTATGTGTATTTGTTATGTGGATTGTCACTTTTTCACATGTTAAATTTGTACATATCGTCTGAACAACTCCAAACAATATCATGTGTTATTTCTATGTGTACAGTGCACATGACAATTTTGTTTTAGAACGAGTTCTATTTTCAAGTGACAAAGCATCTGACATCAGCTGGTTCGTATTAACAACATTTTTTGTGGCGGCAAAATTAATTGAAATTTTATCAAATATAAATATTAATAGTAAATAAATAATAAAAAAAAATAAAAAATACAAAACTTATTACTAATTTTTGTACATAAAAACACTCAGCTGTTTTAAGATTGTTTTTCTTGATAGGTTATGTCAAATATACTCTACATACCAACATTTGAACATGAAATTATAAACCTTATGTATTACTCAAAGTGACATTGCACATGACAAATACACATAATGTGAACATAGCTTTAATTCCATGCAGTTCAAATTAGCTTGATTGCTTCTGCCCTCTAAAGACGTTTATTTTTTTATAGCATGTATTACCATGTATTACCAGTAAATATGGAGAAAATGACCAATATTCTCAATGACGCGGTAATCTTAAGATTTGTTGATAAAAAACTCAATATTCTTTAATAACCTTCACCTCACGAAATGCAGCGTTTCAGACCACATACCCACTAACACACATTATCAAACAAATAAACAAAAACATTTCTGTATTTAAGCTACAGAGAGACACATTCAAAATTGAACGTTATTTCGAAAATGGAGGAGGTGGCACAACATTTATTCGCGTAGCTCAAAAACGATTTAGTTTAGAATTTCAATAGAAAACTTAAACGAAGTATATGTGACGTGCATATATGTATAACAACCTAGTCCCCATGATTTTTGGGGTCTTCGGAAACTCCATTTCAGCAGAAAGACGCACATGGTTAAATCAACTTCGCTACTCATATTTCCTTTAAAGAGTCTAAGATCAATATTGTAGAAATTAAAACGGAGTGAAAAACTTATTCAAAAAAACTTTTCACCTGCGTTGAAGGGTATACGAATTTTTCAGATTATAGAAATTTCTGACTATAGTCCATTAGTTTTAAACAAATACCAGTTCTATTTCAAAAATTTCGAAATCCATTTTAAAAATGTTCAAAGGTTATTTAGAATTGTATATTTATAAATTATAAATTTATAAAACTGCATACATATTTCAGAAACTTGCAAATGCAAAAAATTTTAAAATCAAGTTTAGAAGTGTTTTGAATATATACAAATTTCAGAAATTTAATTTGTGTAATTTAAAAGTTAGTGTGTATGTGCAGTTCTAAATAACAATTTTGGTTTTGGTTCGAAATTATTTTAAACACCTGTTTACCTTTGTTGTTGCAGCAGTTGTAGCTGATGATGGTTTTTTCGTTGTCATGGGTTTAGGCTTTTTAGTTGTTGTTTCTAAAATAACCAGACTGCCCTCATCAGGGTTTGGCGAGGTTGCAGGGGGTTTGGCCCATTCTGGCTGTAAAATAACACATAAATTAAATTTAAAAAAAAAAACAATAAAAAACAATTATATTTATATAGATTTAAGGACATTAGAGAGGTTTCACAACAAAAAAAAATTGTAAAAACTAATTTATATCATCGTTAAAAGAACTTTGCAAAAAGCATTATGTTATGTATGTTTAAAGAAAGAACAAAAACATAAGATCTTAGAATTCTTTTGCAATAGAATTTTAAGTTGGAAGCCACCTTAATATGCCTACATATACATAAATATATACTGAAAATAGTATAATTATTTTATTTATTGGCATCTGCTAATGTTTTTGTTCTTAGATGTAGACGTTTTCAAAATATCTTTAGCCACAAGTGACAACTTACCCTAGGTGTTGTCTCTCGTGTTGGTTCAGGCACATGATAGTTTCTCATGCTATCGTGAATAATGTGCATAAGGGCATTTTCACGGCCGCACAAACCATGAAAATCATCCATATCAATTGCCCATACCATTGCTCCAGCATAGCCCTTCTTCTTAATATAGTCCATTTTTATTTGTACCGATTGTTCATTTTCATAGCCCACCCATTGGGTATCACGGTAGGTATATGGCACCTTGCCTTCTTCATCCCACTCAACAGTCCAACCGTTTGCTTTATCCATAACCTCAGTACAAATTTCATAGTATGCTAAAAATCCACTGGCATTCGTAAATGGACCGGGAGCACCACCACCAGCCTCTTTGTTGATGTAAGTACCCATATTGTAATTGTTGTTGGAACTGCTCAAAGTGTATGTTCTGCCATAGAGCGGTACTCCAACAACAAGTTTGTTAGCCGGGCAACCCATTTCTTCCCACAAATCCAAGCCATCATTCACATTCAGTTTTTCGTAAGCGTATTGATCATGTTTACGTTTATAGAGAGGACTATGGGTATCTGCGAAACCAGCCCAGTTACCACGTAAATCATAAGTCATAGCATGAATGGCATCTAGTGATCTATGAAAAACTTACTAATTACTTAAATCATATTGCAGGGGAAAAAGTGTTCTACTTACTCGCATAATTCGGGTACATGATAACCTTCTTGCAACCGAAATTTCGCCACCGGCACAGCCATTGTTATTTCCCAACCTTTACCCTCTCTTTCAAATGCACGTCTTAACTCTTGTACATAATATAAGAATTTATCCTTATCACCATAAGAACCACCACGATCTGTGGCTCCGGGATATTCCCAGTCCAAATCAAAACCATCAAATTCATATTTTTTCATAAAGTTCACAATACTACGTATGAACTTAAGTCGACGTTCCCTTACCGCTACCATTTGGGAATATTTTGAACCACCTTCAGCCCAACCTCCTACAGCAATTTGAAGTTTCAAATTTGGATGGGCCTGTCGCAATTGTGTGAAATTCCGGAAACCATTATCCTCTATATCTAAGGCCGGATCAATAACAAGTACTTCCCAAGACTTGTCATCAACTCCGATAAATGAATACACAAGATGTGTACACAAATTAGTGGGTATATCTTCGATGCCATAACGCCCGAGGCCAGGGCGATAAACCGCCCAGTTACTAAAGTAACAGACAATACGAGCTGGCTGATCTGCAGCTATTGTTGGTACAACTGTTACGGCTATGCACAACAGTAGTAGAGATATAGGAGCCATAAGGTTTTTATCTAGTAAAAAGGGTTTTAAATGTGGGGTAAAAAAACTAAAGGTAAGTTCACAAAATATTTGAAAAAAAAATCTAAATTAAACAATTTAAATTTTTATTAAATTATCTTTAAATGAAAAAATACATAGAAGAATGTAAATTATAAAATGAGTGTCAACTTGCAAACACCGCTAAGTAAAAAAAAATTCTGTAAAGGCCGCCATTTTATTTGTTTTTGAAATGTCTCCTTAGCGCATTATCAATCTCGTTCAAAACTCGGAAAGTTACGCGCAATTTGTGTCTAAATAATCAATACTCCGGTAATACTCTATATATGGATGGCTTGGCATTTTAATTTAAAAAAAAAAAACTATTTTAATCGATTTTCTAAGAATTAGTTTTGTTAACTTAGCGGTGTTTGCACGTGGACAACTCAAATGTCGAATGATGTTTAATCTAGCAAACGTTATGCAAAATCAAGCAAATATTTAATAAAAAAAGTGGTTACGTGTGGCACTTCAAATATTTGTTAAATGTGGCCATAACTTATTATTATGATTTAAATTATTATTTTATTAAAAAATGCATCACAAAGTGAGTTTAATAAAAATTATTAATTAATAATTACATATGAATGCGTAAAGTTGTGTATACACTGCGGTACAAATCATAAGCGCATGTCGTTTTTAGAGATATTTTATACTTGTATATAAATGGTAAAATATAATATCTTATATTAAAAAGACATTAAAAAATTATTGATAGAACCAAAAAAAAACTCTTTTCCGATCTATTCGTTTGCATTTACGCTGATGCATAATTGGAGGGCTCAGAGCAAAACCGAACCGAGTCATAAATATAATACAGATATTAATTTCAAAACTGGTGCGAAATTCACCACAAAGTTTAGCTCTATCCACTTATGTAAAGGTAATAAGCCCAAGTCAATGGCTCCATAAATAAATAGCAGTTCACTTACTCAAACTCAAAACATTTTCGTATTTGCTTTTTTGACTTGATTCGCTTCAGTTCTGTGCCGTCCATTTATAAACGCAGTATTTAAAAACATATTTCCAAGCTAACTCTTTATTAAAATTTTCTCTATATGTTATGAAAAGGGCAACCGGAAAAATGCTCTTCAAAGTTTTTTTATGCGCATTAAATATGCTGTAAAAACAAATGGCTTATTTGAAAACAAAAGACTTAACAATTTAATAAAATTTTCATAAACAAGTAAAAAAGTATTGGCGGTCAATTCTGACCATATGATACCCTTTACTACAATATTTACACACACATGTGCAATTCTGGACACTACATAAGAAAATTATATTAGGATGTTAAGCTTCATACAAGAGTAATCTTTGCCGAATATTATCTAGATATAAACATCTATTATATGAAATTCTTTCGTCTTAAAGTGCTTTAAGGAAGACTGGGTATGTATCACTTTTTGACCTACAATAGCAAAAGTTTGCCACGACATAGAAGTTATTATAAAAGTTATTGCAGCCAAATATATCAATCGACCGTATCCTGGTAATCGAAATCGAGTAAAATTAAAATAGAAGGAAATCTTCAGCTCAATATTTTTAAAAATAACCGAAGCTTTTCATGAGTTTTGGAGTAATTCTAATAAATAGAAGTGATACTAAATGTATCACGTGTATAAAACGGAATATTTTTATGAACTTTTAAAACAGAATCGTTTTGAACATTTTTTCGATTTTAATTTAACTCAAATTCGATTTCTAGAGCATGGCTAAATATTCAAACTTAAAAGGAAGTTATAAATTTAAATTTTTGGGGAGTGATATTTGTACGTGAGCTAAATAAATTTGGTACACAGAAAAAATTATTAAATTTCTCCAGTCACCAAATTTGTTCTAAATTCATAATATCAAGCAAACAAGTTGTTGATTTTGCACCTATTACCAAAATTATTATATTGATTACTAAAAATTTTAAAATTTTGAAAAAATATTTTCAATAAATGATATTTTTAATTTTAATTAAAAAAGTGATCAAAAAACTTTGCCATTTCAAACAATGTGGTAATTTATTAAAATAAATATTGACAATTCCCAACAACAATTCTACATGTTTAAATTATTTTATTTTAAACGAAAAAAGTCAATTAAGATTTTTTGTTATTTAATTAAAATTTTAATTGAAAATTTATTTCAAAACAACTAAAATGTTAATTAAATCAAAATTAAATTTTTAATTTTCTTTCAACTAAAAAAATAATTGATTCAATTATCACATTAATTAAATTTAAATACTTTTCAAACCATTTTTTTAATTGATAAAACACTTTTTTAGGGTGATTTCGAAATAAAATATTTTTGGGCCGAATTTAATTTAAATGCTTACATAATAAGGGGATTGAACTATTCCGGAAAGAAGTTTGTATCGGGACTATGTAAAATTATAGACCTACTTCACCATTTTCAATAGGCGTTGTTTGTCCTTATGGCAATAAAAACGATTGTGCAAATATACAGCCATGTTACAGAGTACAATTCCGTTCGGAATGATTTCGTTCGGAACAGAAGAAAACCTATTTGTTTATTGATAGAAAGTATATTTTGGTAGTTTTTTTGCCTTCAAAATACAGAAAACTCCCATTCCGTTTATGAAACAAAAATGGTTTCATTCCGGAAAGGTTTTTCGTAATTTTCTGAAGCACCAATAAACGGAATAAATTCCGTTTCCGAACGGAATTGTACTCTGTGACATGGCTTTTTATTTAAAATAATTTCCGAAATTGCTGCCAGTACTTTGCGCACAAAATTTGCATGGACAGACACTAGATTTGCGGACTGATTCAGAATGTGATTTTTGACAACCAAAATTTAAATCGAAAGTTCAATTACAAAACATGCTAAGTCGGCTTAACATATTTTTGAATTGAATATTGTTCAACTTTAATTCTGTCAAATTTTGGTGTTTGTCGGCTTATCCAATCCAAAGTTATGCACAAAAAAGTAACTAAACATACAACTGAATGTTGCATCGTCCGTAAACTTTAAGAGCTTCTCCTGCAAAACGTACTTTTTCGACATTATCTTTGGTTTTGTTGGTATAAATAGAAAAACGGCCCGGTAACCAAAAATTAGTCCATTTTTTCGTTCCGCACTTGTAGGAATTAAAAAAAAAATAAAGAATTAGCAATTTGAAATATGCACTATAACTTGAAAATATACTGCAAAGATATTATTTTGACCAAAATATGCACAAAATACTGTAAAATGAAAAATATGCACTAACAAATCGATGCCAAGATTTACAAAATGCGCTAAAACGTTTAAGTATATTGTTTCTGCATTCGTTAGTCGCACAAGGAAAAACATGCAATTTATAAGGTTTCCCTGGTTATGACTTATCATAACCTACCAAGGGCTAATAAATCAGAGCAAGTTCAACTTTCTTTTTGGTTTAAAATGTGTTTAAACCAACAAATCTTTAAATCAGTAAACATATAAACCATCTTTAAACGTATAGAATGGGGCTTTTACACTACCAATACAGACCATATGAATTTGACAACATTTATCGTAGCGCTGCCACATGATACTTTTTAAACTACATATAATACATGGGACACTGATTTACAACTGTTGAGTTTAAGCTACGTATAAATTTAAGTTTAGTTCAACTAAACCAGCGCTTAAACACACTGATTTATTAGCCATAAATTATCAGTCATAATTTCAAAATGTTATAGGATTGTTTTGCCTGATTTCGAATAAGGTACAATAACTGAATTTCCAGGAAAAATTAAAACAGAAAACAGAAAAGTCGATGAAGTACAACGTTAAAAGTAGCGCTGCAAGCTGTCAAAATTTAAAGCGGCCGTTTCAAGGTATTGTCAACAGAGTACGTAGTTGCAATAGTCGTTGCAGTAGAAGTTGAAGCACAAAATTCAATACTTTGTTGTGCGACAGTGCCTTCGTCAGCCTAAGCTACTACTACAACAACTTTCCGTGCCATATTTGGCTTCTCATGCATTTACGGATAAACATTACGGTACCTGCTTCTACCCGAACTACTCTAGCAAATAGAAAAAGAGGTTTAGATTTCTGTGGTTCAACCACGAGTTCCTGTAACGTGCCAAAGAAATATTCAAAAAACAAAGCTCGCCGCCCAGACTTTCCACTAAGTGCTGTCAGACTGGATTCTACAGATCATCTTCCATGAAAAAAAGTACGCCAGCTTTGTGACAATGATTGCAAATTTCGATCATATATAACTTGTACTAGATGCGGGGTCCATCGTTGTTTGAACAAAAACAATTGCTTTGCTTTTTTCCACGCATAAGAAGATCGATCGGTTTTCGATTTTGCAAGACTTATTTTCTTTACTGTGCTTTTAATTACTTTTAGTCTTATAAATATACAACCATGGAAGCGTTACTTTTTAATTTGTTACTTATGTTCGCTTCTCGGCCTTATGGCTAAGATCAAAGTGTAATAATAATACTTATGTTCCTTATATTTTAATTACTTTTGATTACTTAAATAAAAAATTAATATAAAAATTAATAAAAAAATTATATTATCTTTGTTGCATGAAGCGCCATATATGGCAATACATTTTTAGGGTGAAACAGATTGGAGTGCATATGAAGCCATATATGGCAATTTTTTTGTTTCAGAAAACTGACCTGCTTTTCTGAAAAAATTTTGTTTGCATATCTTAATTATGCCATTTAAAAAAATAATTTAAAAATAAAAAAATTAATTTGTAGCTGGATCATAATGCATGCAGTAGAGGGTTAACAAAATGGCAAAAAATTTTATAACGTCAAATATATAATGGGTTCGATTTAACCGTAGCTCATGCTGACATTTTTTGTTGCAGCAATTAATGGTAAGCGACAAGTGTCTCTCTAAATAAAAAAATTTGGGTAGTGTAAGCGGTTATACCGATTGAAATATAGTCCCAGCTTAGGATTTATGATCTATTGACATATTACGAGGTGGTCCATAGGTTCCCACAGTAGGCCACCTGAAGTACTAAAAAATTCTTCCACATCTGCTGCCGACGACGTCAGAGAGAATCTACTAAATGTTGTTTAAAGATATGAAAATGTATTTTCCCTACTGTTAACGATTAACTTACTGCCATACTCTGTTAAACTTGTTGCAAGAAAGGGATGCTTTCGTATTAAAAATCATAATGAGCGACGAAGCCAATTTCCAATTAAGTGGTTATGTTAACAAACAAAATTTGCGTTTCTAGGACACAAAAAATCCCCATGAAAAGCATGAAGAGCTATTGAATTCCCTCAAGGGACCTGTTTGAACATTATACCAATTTCACATGTTTTCAATCTACTTAAAACTATTTTTATATTTGCATTTATAGATATAAGTTCTTGTCTTTAAAAATTTACAAGTTTGATGTTAACAAATCTTGTTTATTTATTAATTTAATTCTATTAACACTTATATATTTTTTTTTTTTGTTAAACTAAAGTTCATAAACCCCATAGTGCGAATGGACGACATGCATACTATATTCAATACTAACTTAAAAACTTATAAGTATAAATATGTCTTTGACGTTGCCAAAAGTGGGAAGAAATTAATTTAAGTTTAAAAAACAACACAAACAACCAAATTTAAAAAAAAAACAAAATACGTTACTAGAATATTAAATGCACTTAATAACACTGACTTCTCTCAAAATATTAACACTAACAATTCAATGCTTTTTCCCTTGGCGATCCGAAAATTTATTTAAAAATTTTAAAAACGTAAATTTAATGTTTTTTTCTTTGCGGCTTTTGGTTTTTCACTTAATTTCTTGTCACAATGTCAATTTTTTATTGCATTTTCTGTATGATGGTTGTACAAAAGAAATATTTTTGTGTATTATTTAATATTTTTTGTATGTATTATCAAAATCGTTGCACTCATATGTATAATTTCGTGATGCACTTTTTTCTTTGAATTAAAACATAAAGTTCAATAACCACTGGTTTTACTGAAACAAATGTGATTTTTTTTATATTTAAAATTTCTTAATTAGTTTTGTTATTTTTTCGTTTTGGTTTTCTTACCCATGTCAACTATGAGCGATCTTCTTTCACTGAATGTTTGGTTTCAAATAACTTTTGTGTTTGATGAAAGCCTGGCTTTTATATGACTGTTTATGAAAAAGTAACATAAAAAAATAAAAGCAAAGAGGGTGCGTGCTACGTTACAAATATTATACGCTCATTTAATGATTCTTTATTTAAGTCACCTTGTTTATTATCGGTTAGAGTGTTCGTCAGAGTTTGAAAGAATTTACTATTTAGGGATCGTTTAAGACAACATTTCGAAGTGTGACTTATCCAGTAGATAACGGATATAAGAACGTCTCATATAAGAAAAAAACTCTTTTAAGAAAGTATATCAAAAGCAAAGTATATCTTTTTCCATAAGTGTAAATATAAAAAGTATTTTGCATAAGAAAACTTTTTATAAGAAAAAAAAAACAGATACAAGAAATATTTTCCCATGCACCAATAATAAAAATGCGTACAAAAATATTTTTTATAAAAAAATTTTTTACGTCAATACTATATTTGCTTACGTAAAATATCAAACTTATAGTATAGTATAAACTTTTATAAGAAATAAATTTCTTATAAGCTTAAAAGCTTTTATAAAAAATAAATTTCTTATAAGCTTAAAAGCTTTTATAAAAAATAAATTTCTTATAAAAAATAACACTGTGCTAGTTGAAAAATACTGTCAAGCGGAGCACCCGGCGAGTGAACCTAATTGAAGTACGCTGAATCCAGTGGAGAAGGTTGCACAATATACATATATTCGCGTAACTCAAAAACAGTTTAGTTAACTGAATAATATTGAACATTTTTAGCAAAATTACGAATTTTTTTTAACGGCAGAAGAAAACGGTTAGGAGTCGTCCCTACGAGGGTAAAATTTATGGCCGACGCCATTACTTTTTTGTTCTTAACATTTGTTCAAAAGATACTTGCCCTTAGCTGCCTCCAATAATATATTGAAAAAAATTAAGTTTTAAAGTGCCAGCTGATGTAAATAAACCAAATTATTAAAACCCTCAATGTTGATTGTTTTTTTTTTTAACGAGTGTGCGCTATAATTGCAAAAGAAAAATCTTTTGATCAGCTATTTCCACTGCAATCGAAAATCAAATTTAATTTATCTAAACCTGATATTGATTTTAATTGAAAATAATCTGCAGTTTTAAGACCAAATTTCTAGATAAATGGGTATGTCGACAAACCAAATTTTTGAATGTGGAACGATACCAATATCCATAATATCCAATGACATCCAATGCATCCTGAAAAGGACACTCTTAGGTGTGTCAACGGCTATCGCTATATGTGCATGATTATCAATTTTTTTGGCCTGATTTGTATTAGATGAACATTAACTTCATGTTGATTCTACAGAGCGGCGCTACATGCCACACAGCTGATGCCACATTGAACATTCTGCACAAGCGATTTGAGGGCATTGCCTCAAATATAGGTATTTTGCAATTTTACCCTGGTGTTCTTCTTTTTCTTATGCTAATCTCGCGAAGCTCTACGCGTGTCTGCAGGAAAGAAACCAGAGTCTCTGGCGGGAATCGAACCAGCAACCCCGATGCCGATAGTCTAGCTCACTACCAACTAGCCTAACGCGGCACCCTTTTTCTTCTGGGACCCTTAAAGCCACCATAGCCCATGCCAATTCAGTCTGACTTATGCGGCAGTCATGGAAAATTTAACATTTCGGATGCGCGTCACCTTATCCGCAGAGGTCTATTGCATGATGTTGCGTTTCATACATAATGTCATTAATTGGAATTACAAATAAATAAAATATTTCGATTATGTTTCACACATACTTTGTTTTTATTTAAATTTATAAAGTAAAAATTTTGTTAACAGAATTTGATAACATATTTTTTTTTATTAGTCGACAGTTATAATGTTTAGATGAATTACAAAGAATTCTACACCAAAAAATATTTTTAAGTGTTTTGAGTTAAAGTTGTTTTTTTAAAACACGAAACAATAGTGTACGAATTAATTATTTTAAATATCTGTCATTATAATTGTATGTGTAGTATGTAAAGTAATACGTACGTGCGTATTTATTCGAGTATTTTCCAGAAAAATAAAATATTTCTTTGTTCAGTTTTCAGTTGCTGGCAATCATTTCCGATTCCTTTAGAATTAACATATACATTCATTTCCCTCTTTTTGCATTACAATTGCTATTAGGGCCACATTCAATGTACTGGAGTTAAAAAAACATGGTTTTGAGTTAAAAGTGGTATTATGTTTAAGATATAGCATACATTTCTTTATATTTTAATACGTTTTTTTATTCAATTCGGTGTAGCACTTCAATTTACAGATTAAATATATGTAAAGGGTGGTCCAACCATAATGCACGATGTTAATTGTGCATCATACCTTAACGTCAAGTAGACTTAATTTGGCATTTCTTCATTTCAGAGTTTGACAAATTCGACCATGAAGAGTTACACAGCGCGTTAAGATTGTTGAAGCCTTTTACGAAAAAGAGCGTTCAAGTCAAAATGCATTCCGAGCACTTTGTAATTTGTATTTCAACATAATCGACCAAATGTGTCTACAATCGCGAGAATTGTGCGCAAATTTCAGCATACCGTTTTGGAGGTAATGTGAAAACACTGTTTGGTGCGGTTTATGGGCTGCCGGCGTCATCGGGTCATACTTCTTCGAAAATTAGGTCGGCCAAACAATAAGCGTAAATGGTGTTCGCTATGACGAGATGAAAACGGACTTATTGTGGCCAGAAATTGTGGATATGGATCTGGATAATATTTGGTTCTAATAGGGTGATACCATACATCCAACGAAACAATGGACTTCATACCTCTTGGCGATGTTATTTGGCCGCCACGATCGTGTGATTTGACACCGTTGGACTTCTTTCTTTGGGAATATTTAAAAGAAAAAGTATACGTGAATAAGCCAAGAACAATTCAAGAGCTTAAGGATGACATTGAACCTCAATTATGTCTCAGAGTCATTGAAAATATGGACCATCGGATGGAGGCATTTGGCCGATATTTTATTCTACACATATCTGTCATAGATCCTTCTATCATAATAAAAAATATTAAGATAATTCTCTGAAAACTTTTTGTTTTATTTACAAATAACATAGTGCGTTTTAATTGGACCGCCATTTATATTTCCAGCAGAATCCCTGTATAATACATTCCAGTATAACTAACATCGTTATTATAGTGCTATATTTTTTTAAACTGATAACTGAGAACATTCATACTTTTTGCAAATAGATTGGAAAATATTTAAATTTAAAAAAAATTTGTCATAAATCTTAAATATTTTAGAGCATTTAACATCTCCTATAACTCTTACACAAAAAATGTGGATCAATATTAAAACTTTTTTAAACACCCTGTAAGATATTTACTTTGTTTTGATATTGTTTTTTACGAGTTTTTTAATCTAGATCTTGATGCGTATTATTTGAACGGAATTAAAGTTCTTTTCTTTAATTAAATCTTTATTGCTCTTATTTCTTTTATATTTGTATTTTAACGGTTCTATTTTTAAAAAAAGTGGGCTGGAACGAAAAATGTCTTTGCTCAGTTTGATAACCCAATTTCCTAAGTGGCTTTGTCTTTTTTTAATTCTTTAATGTTTTTTAAATTTGAATAAGGCGAACCAACAAAAAATTATATAATATTTTTAACAATATCTACACACAGAGTCGTGTCGTTCTTAACAATTTAAAAAAAAGGGGAAAAGAAAAATTTTGTGTGTATAGAAATAAAAAATAACAAATATGCAAGCACAGTTGCCAGATTTGATGATTTAGCATCATTTTGACGATTTTGAGGTCCAAAAATGGCCTTTTAACGATTTATGCCCTAAATTTGAGGATTTTTCATATGACAATTTTTGTATATATTTACAAAAGCTTTTAGTAAAATTTTATATTTTGGATAAATCGAAAACGCAAAACCCAAGAATTTATAAAATTTTGTCTAAAAGAGAAATATTGGTATTGTATTGTATTGGTATTTCCTTTACTACAAAATCTTATTAAAAAAACGACTTTTAAATTCTTCCGTTTTGCGTTTTCGATTTCCAAAACACCTCTAATACTTTCGTATAGTTTTAACCTTTCACAAAGAATGGCATGAGCACGCATTTCTCTACCACGAAACATTGCGGCTGAGTCTCCATTTAAATGCTCATCAGTACTGGACACAAGTTTTCAATCTGAAAAAAACTGCGATTGAACCATTGCTAAACAATTAAAAAAAGCCAAATCTTCAAAATTTGTACTTCTATTTTCCAATGCGTGTGTGGAGAGAATATTTACCCAACTGAAACATATATTGACTGAACACCATTTTCACACGTTTTTCTTTATTTATTCTAAAGTAGGTTTTTGTTCAATACCATTATTTCAACTTGCGGATAGTTAAAAGTAGGATTTTTTTAACGTATAAAAAGTTTTTCAATATTACAACTTTGATTTACACTAAAGTAAGCAATACGTGAAAGGCAATTTCATCCTACCAGGTTAACCTACCTGGTTAAGTTGAAATAATAGATAACTTGTTATACGGCCGACAATATCCTACCTTTAACTAACGGCAAGTTGTAATAATGTCCCTAAATTAATTCATTGTCTTGTTATTATCACTGAAATATGGAATAAAAATATTTATTATGCATTTGTGCTGATGTGTGTAACAAATATTGGTCCTAGATCCACCTTAAAGTATTCCCAGCGACTCAGAATCACTTTCACAAGAACCAAGCCTATTGGCGAATCGGTCTATAATTTCATATATCCCCATACAAGCTGCTTTCCGCAATAGGGTCTTTGTGCCCACTCTCAAACCAATTTTAGTTAAATTTGTTTTTTTTTTTCTTTTTACCCTCTTACAACTACAATTCGTATTGGAAAAAAAAACAGCCAATTGTAGATAAATTCACTGTTTATTGTTGTGGCTTTGTTGAAGCTTTGATATTGTTACAAGTAAGACCTGAGTGTTTAAAATTCTTATTCACTTTATAGTCTTATTTCTATAATATTCTTAGCTTTTCTAAAGTCTTTGGAAAATGTTTCCTGACGAGCTGGCCTAAAAAACCAGCAAAATGCGCATAGAAACTAGCTTTCCCACAACAATAAATTTCAGTGTTTTTATCAAAAATAAAAATTGGGAGTTTATCACGTCATTAATAAATGAATTAACCAATAATAAATTTTGTGTTTCCGAAAGTAACTTTTGAAAATAAATTTAAGCCATAGATATTTCCATATTCATATCGACCAGTGTGGCAATTTTGGCATTTTTGCAGCTAAATTTAGCATTAAAAATTTTTAGTTAGCTGCAATATTTTCATTAAGCACTTGGCATTTTATTTACCATTTCTGTAAAATGTTTTAAGCTTTTTTGCCATTTTTTATTTTTAAAATTTGGGCGAATAGTTCTATTGATTTTACTTGAATTTTTTTATAAATTATAATAAATTTTGACTAAAAATAGTTGTACCAAAAATTAAATTTTGTATGAAAATGGATAATTCTTATAATAAGAAAGGGAATATTAGAAATGCCCTCATCATGTTGATTGTAAAAGTTATTTGCACTTTGATATTACGATATTAAAGTAAAAGGACATTTCACTCTGTTTTTCATTAAAAATTCTATAGTGCAAAATGGTTAAAAAAAATTGTTGCTGTAAACTGCTGAAAAAAAAATTAATAATTTAAAACTTTAACTTTTCTTAAACTATAAGAAAAAAATTTTCTAAAAAAAATTGTACGGGATAGAAATAAAATTGTTAACATTTTGCATGTATCAGAGATTTCCGTATTCCCTTTATTTAAACTTTAGTCTCAACTGCCTGTGCAACATATTTATATATAATTATATAGACATATATGTATCTGATGTTTTAGAAAAATCTACCCAATTGTTTAAAGATAACCATTTTTTTTTTAATTTCGTTAAAAAATATGTCACTTAAATGTATTTAGTTCCGAAAAAAATTTCATACTGATAATGAGTTTTTAACAAAAATCTTTAAAAAGTTTTAAAATTATTTTTACCATTTTTCAAAATAATATTTAGCATTTATTGGCCACGTATGATGCCGCATTTAGCTGTAAAATTTTTTAAGATCTGCTATCTTAAAAGCTATCCATTTTTCAAAATATAGGTCCACGAGGGAGATAGGGGCAATTTCTGCCTCTGCGAATCTATCTAATAGATTTTAATGATATGTAAAACATAGATAGATCCCTATTCATATATCCACATTAGCTATGCATTTTTTTAAATCTAAGTCCCAAATATGTACACTGGCAAACATTTGTTCTTTTATACTGTGGTGTAGGGTATCATATGCTCGGGCTATACCAAATATACTTCCTTATTTGTTTTATATAAAAATGTATATAAAATTACTACTAATTCAAGGAATATTTCAAAATGTAAGAGCGTAATTTTTTTATTCTCCCCCTAGCACTGCTGTAAACAGTTCTTAATAAAAAAAAAACGCTTGACTGCATTTGGCGTTCATATTGCTCGTTGGGCCTGTTACTTATAGTTTACGCTTTGAATTCTGGTAATAAATCCATTTTTATACATTTTGCCCTGAAACAGGATTTCTGTTGTGTAAAATCAGTGTTGGATACGCCTGGCACTAAATTTTCGTACATGGAACATTTTTGATTGTGTTACTTTAATAATAATAAATGTCTCTTATCCTAGATTCTCAAATTTTTTTTAACTATTTCGAATGCGTGGCATCCTGAATTATACGCAACAAGCAGTCATCTGTTGACTAGCCTCGAGAATAAACTTATACTACCAATGTTTGAAATATTTTTCATTGATTGCAAATGAAAAGAGCTAAAAAATTTTAAAAAATTTACAAAAATTATAGCGTATATCACTAAATGCAAAACAACTCTTTATTCCGCACAACTACATTTAAAATAAAAAAAATTCTTCAAACTTTGTGTTTGTTTCAAATGTAATTGAGCGAAAGAAATTGTTCTTTTAACATCGTGAAATTGGCAGTTAGTGTTATTATATAATGAAAATTAAATTTATTCAATTTAACGATCTTGGGGATTTTTTCCGCAAAATTTAACTATTTTCAACATATTTTACATGGCAACTATGTATGTTATGCTTTGAGCCAGTAAACCCAGAGAAAAAACAGTTTTCAATATGGTCACCTCCTACAAAACTATTTTTAACAAATATGTTGAAACATATTATGGTTAAGTTAACCACATTATTGTCACCGGCAACCAAATTATGGTTTAATTAGTGTTTCACCAAGAAGCCACAACCATATTATGGTTGCCCCCGAACATGGTATGGTTAAAAATAACAAAAATATGTTGACACTTTTAAAACATACCATGGTTTTTTTGAACCATAGCACGCTGCTCTTGGAAAAGAAGAAAACACTATTGTTAAGTTAAAGCCAAGCAATTATTAATGGTAAACAAATTATTGTCATATTTAACCATAACATGGTTAGAGACAACCTTAATATGGCTGTGGCTTCTTAATGGAGGAATAATTTAACCATAGTATAATTGCCTATGACAATAATATGGTTAAATTATTCATAACGTGTTTCAATTTTTTCTTTAAAAATAGTTTGGTGGACGCGACAATTCATTGTTGCCAATTTAGCCATTGAGTGGCTAGATTTAGCAATTTGATAAAATTAGATAAAAAAATCAATTTAGCCATTTTTATTTAGCCAAATTTCCTTCAAGCTTGTAAAAGGCTTAGACCAACAAATTTTATAAATGATGCATTAGTGTTGTAACGTTGAACATTTCTTATTTAGTTAACGAAAATTATTTTCCAATAAGAAAATTTATTCTATCGATAATTTGAGCTTTTCGCTATTCACAGATTTTTTTATGTTCTTATACATACAAAATAATAAGCATTTTCATGAAATCGCTTTAAATTACCATTTGTACATATGGCACTTTCCATACAAAGGCATTAAAGATTTCTGTATATCTGAAAAACGGCGAGAGTCAAAGTTTCCGAATTATTAACATCTTGGTTGTAAATAGACAACATCCGGCAAAATGTGGGCGAGATTGCAGAAGTGGGCGTTGCACGAAATAGATTTATTTCGATCTTGAGAGCGGTGTACCCGTTTAGGAACACCTCCTAATTTAGTGCAAGCGTCTTGGTTATCAATAAACAGCATCCGACAAAATGTGGGTGGGATTGGAGAAGTGGGCGTAGCACAAAATAGATTTATTTATATATAAAGAATGGTATTTATATTACTTTCTATTCTTATCGCACCATGGTGAAGGGTATATAAGATTCGGCTTAGCCGAATAAAGCACTCTTACTTGTTTTTTTAATATTACTATACAATTTAACAACTCTCTAAATTCTAGAAATATTATAATCGCTCACGTATATAACGATTTTAAGATCTTGTATTCGCAATCAAATAAATTACTTTAAAACTATTTTCTTTATAAAAAGTTTTCAAAAGATAATGAATTCAATTATAAAAATAATTCCATTTATTTATTTATTTTCTTCTTTATAATAAAAGTATTTTCCCTGATTACGATTATACTTAAATAGTAGTTATATTTTGTTCCGTCGTTTTATTGTTATAGTGTATTATTAAGATTTTATTATTTAAACAAATCAATGTTGTTTTGCAATTATTTTTTTTATTATTTAAAATTAATAAGTAGGTAAATATTTAAATTTTTCTATCACAATTGCATAAAGTGGGAATGAATTTATTATATTATTTATATTATATTATTTAATAAATGTATTATATACTTATTTATGCACTGTTATAAAACTATACAATTTTAATAAAATGCAATTAATCACGACCAAAACGCACATCAATATCATAAAGTAATTTATCATCATCTGCAGTTGGAGAAGGTGAAGCAGGGGTGGTTCTAGTTGTGGTCGCCGTAGTTGAAGATGGCTGTTGTACAATAATTGGTTTAGGTGTGGTCAAAGGGGGTTGTTGTACAAATAATTGTTTAGGTGTAGATGCCTCTGGTATAGCCCAAGGATTTATAAAATCTTTGTCATAGACAGGTGGTGGAGGAAAACGTCGGGGGGGTTCTAAAAAGTATTTCGTTTTAAAGACAAAAACATACAAAATCATATTATATTATATTTACCATGAGGATGGCCATGAGGATGACCATGAGGAAAACCATGTTTTTTGAGTTGACCCGGTGGTATGCCGTGTGGGTGTCGATGGTGACGATGATGATAATGAGGAGGATGGGGATGATCATGAGGTGAATGATAAACTTCACCACTATACTCTTCAGATGAATCAGGGTAAAAATAACCATCGGACAGATCAAAGGCATGTGGTGGTAAATCATGATTTCTTCTTCCGTTACCCTTCCCGTGTCCCCTACCACCAGCATGATGTTTATAACGTATCAGAGGTGCTGCATAAAGCTCAGAATTGGGCCAAACATTTAAGTTACCAGTCGATTCTGCAGCATCCAAATCATATTCGGGATTTATACTGTAATAATTATTTTTTTTTTTTTTTTTTTTGGATGTGTAATAAGATAATTTACATTAGAATATATTATTTCAAACCTTTTGTCTTGCATACCATTTAATTTAAGAGTCAAAACTTAAACTTCAATAAATCTTTAAAAATTTCATCTTAAGCTTCATTCAAATAGGAGCGCATTCGTTTAAAAATTTCAGATTTATATTTACAATTTTTAACGCGGATTCACAGTTGATTTTTAATAAGTCGGGAAATATAATTAACTTTTAGTATATTTCTCAGCTCTTTATTATACAGAGGATAAAAAACTAATTAATACAATTAACGGACTTGGGATTTTCTACAGAGGTTCACATAGTGCGGAAAGTTTCAAATGTCATTCACATGGGAGTAACCAGAAATGGTTCCTATGTTTGACTGACTATGCAGCCCATTACTTTCGGTCCTAGACCAAGTATTTCCCGGGCGGCAATAGCCTTTTAGATTCTCTGAAAGCTAACTGGAGTGAGAAGGCGCTCAGTAATGTAGCCTGGTGGTAAGTACTTCTTAACGTGTTAGGCAAGTAGGAAAATTTTCATGAATATTAACTGAAGCATGACTATCGTAATAAAGAACGGTTTGGTGCTCCGATAGCAACCCTATCATCAAAAATGGAAGGGAAGGTTAGCAACCTATACGGGAGTTAAAGGAATACATATACATATATTTATATATATAAATATTAAATTTAGATTTGTTCGATACGTTTTGTAAGATCGTGTTATTATACCTACACGACAATAGTGAAGGGGGTATTATGCGTTTGTGCTGATGTGTGTAATACCGATCGACTTAGAGTCACTTTTTGAGTCGATCTAGCGATGTCCGTCCCGCTGGCTGGTTGTATGTCCATGTACGGAAAGTACAGTTTGCAATTTTGAAGATATTTAAACGGAATTTTATTTCAATTGTAATATAAATTATTATTGTTCATAGAGGGTCCGCCAAATAACTTTTTTTTTTTGAAAATGCTATAAAAAAACTTCTGAATATTTTCTCAAATTTCTTTTTTTTTTTTATGTGAAAGTACAATCCTTCCGGTTAATAATGGAAAATAATTTCATTCAAATGGCTGCCTCGGCTGGCCATGCAGTAGCCTACACGATCGGTCCAATTTTTAAGCACATTATCGATTGTGTGCAGCTGTATTTCACCAATGGCTTCACGAATATTGTCCTTTAAAGCGTCAATTGTCTTTGGCTTGTCGGCGTAACACTTATCTTTGACGGCACCCTACAAATAATAGTCCAACGGTGTCAAATCGCAGCTTCCAGGTGACCAAACGACATCAGCTCTGCGGCTGATAATGCGATCTTCAGAAACAGGGAGCAAAACATCGAGTGTAGCTTCGGCTGTGTGGCACGTAGCGCCGTCCTGTTGAAACCAAATGTTGCCAATATCCTCCTCTTCAATTTTTGTGAACAAAAATTAGTTCAACATGGCCCGATAACGATCGCCATTGACTGTAACGGCCACTCCTTGCTCATTTTCGAAGAAAATTGGCTCAATTATGCCTCTTTACCAAAATCCGCACCAAACAGTGACTCGTTTTCGGTGTATCGGCTTTTCAATGTATGCGTTCGGGTTTTCTGTGCCCCAAATGCGACAATTTTGCTTGTTTACATACCCGCCAAGATCAAAATGAGCTTCATCTGAAAAGATGATTTTTTTTTTTGGCAAAATCGGCATCTTCTGTAAGTCGATCGCAGGCCCACTTAGCGAAGCGAAAACGCATTGGATGGTCAGTTGGCTTCAACTCCTGAACCAATTGGACTTTGTATGGCGTCATACCAAGGTCTTTATGCAAAATGCGTCTCAATGATGTCTCCGAAATGCTCAATTGTTGAGAACGACGGTGAATTGATGTTGATGGCGCTTCACGCACACTTTCTGCCACAGCAGCAATATTCTCGGGTGTATGCACTGTTTTTGGCTTTTCATGCTTTGGTTTATCGATGAGAATGCCAGTTTCTTTCACTTTTTTCATAAGATACCGAACATACGGAGCTGACGGTGCTTCTCTTCTTCCAAAATCCGTGAGCAATTTTCGCACACATTCTGCAACATTTCCATGATTTTCAAAGTAAAGTCGCAATATTTCCCAGCGTTGTTCAAGCGTATATACAACCATATTCGTTCAGCGGAAGGATAAAACTAATTATCTGTCAAATCAGACATGAGCTAAGTGTTACCATTCACGAAATATGCACTAGTTGAAAAAAAACATTCGATGGCGGACCCTTTATAAATTATTGTTGTTATTAATATAAATTAAAACAGAATTTTTTTGCAGACCATGTTTGATTGTCGTTGGATAAAGTCTAATTGTTGGAAAACCACAGTGTAAAAATATAAAATTTTGCGACGATAGTTTTTATAATAACTACAATGTCATCGCAAAACTTTGTACTGGTAGGTTCAGAACTGACTATCGGTCCTATACTTAAGATAATTAAGAAAACCCATAGAACAATCAAATCCAGAACAACAGGAAGAATATAAACAATACACGAAACAACATTAGTAATACAGCAACAACACCAGAAACAACGACGAAAACGTCAGCAGCAATACTAATAACAACACAAAGCAACTATAGCAATAACACCAATTACAACTTCAGCGCTGAAAACGTCAGAAACAGTACCAATAACAACATAAACAACAACATTAACAACAATACCAGTTACCACATTACCAGCAACACCAGAACACCGACCAAGGATTGCCAACTCAGAAGCACCTACTCTTCAGGTCTCGCTGCTACAACAACAACAACATTAACACTGCTAACAACAACACCAAAGCAACGCCAAAAATGCCATCAATAGCGCTAATAACATCATAAACAACAACATCAGTAATAATCAGGGAAACCAGAAATATGCTTTAAAACGCGTTTTATGCGCATTAAAAATGCAATAGAAACTCAAAAATATGCCCTAAAAATGGTTAAAAATAGTATTTACTAGGGTATTCATTTAATCGAGCTTTTGCTTTAATCGGTTAATCGCTCGATTAATTAATCGAGCTTTTGCTTTAATCGGTTAATAATCGGTTAATTTTGATATTTATCGGTTAACCGATTAATAAATTTTTATTTTACATTAAGTAATTTCAATACATAGAAATGCATAAATTGCCTATTATTTGGAGTTTATAAGTAAAAACAATACCCAATGACATAAAAAACATAACAATTCTTGAAATAAAACGAGCAAACAAAAGTTCAATAGTTTAAGAACTTATAAGATAATCTTTTATACAAATAATTTGATTAATATGTTTAAGATTTAAGCGTTTATTTTCTTTAGTTTTGATAAAACTTGACTATGAAGCCTTTCATTTATCGTAGATGTTGGATAATTCAAAAGCAGCCCATAAAACAGAATATGTCATTTCTTAGTCCTCTTCCTGGATTTTTCTAAACATATGAAATCTTTCATTATGTCATTAGAGTCCTGTTTTCATTTTTTCAAAATTTTAACACTTCTAACTGTTTGAGTTAATGCTGTTAAAAGATTTATATGAACGGATATGAGAAGAAACGAATAACTAATCACATACATGCATATAAAAAGTACGTGAAACAAAAAGCTCTTGACAGCAAACACTTATTTAAAATGAAGATCACTGAAAAACTTCTTTGTTTGTATGAAAATATATTTTCTAAACACATACCTTTTGTAAATGAGACGAAACAAATAATTAAAAACACAAAAAAATATGTTATAATAGTACAAAAAATTAAAAATTTTGTAACAACGGTTAATCGGTTAATCGACTGAAATTAACCGGTTTAATCGTCGAAAAAATCCAATTTTAAATTAACCGGTCAGTTAATCGGGTAGTAATTAATCGGTTTACCGATTAACGGTTAACCGAATGAATACCCTAGTATTTACAGATAAACTTTCGATATTTTACCCAATTTGGAAACGATGGGCAGGCAGTCATGGGCGCACAAAAACAAAGTTGTGTTATAAAGTGTTATAAAAATTCTCATAAGAGTTCTTTGTGGCAAATATTATCTAGATACTAATATCCATATGAGATTTTTTATCTTAAAGGGATTTCAGGGAAATTGTTTATTAATGTTAACAATTAAAAGGATGTTAAAGATATTTATATATGAGAACAAAAATGTACCAATATTTTTTGGGTTCTGTGCGGCAACAACACAATACGCGCCTTTTTTAATAAATGTACTTTTGTATGTTTCTTTTTGTAGGAATAAATATATACATATTCATTTATTTTTCATTATAATTATATAGTTTTTTTAAATAAGTGCAATAGCTGTTCAGAAAGAATATTTTTATTCAAGATATTTAATAATATTAAAATAAAACGGAGCATTATTTCTTTTTAAGGAATATTTAGGTATGTGATGAAAATCACTCGATTTAAAAACGATATAAATTTATCACTTTCGAGCGATTTTAAAATCAATTTCTCAATAATATTATAAAGTCTTAATTTATTGTTCAAAACCTCGTTTTTATAATATATATATAATAAACAATTTAAAAGAATATATACTGGAAAACGGAAAAAATTATATTGAAATTCTTTAAAGCGAATTTATTTTATATTTTTTAACCAATAAAATGTGGAAATTGTTTCTTTTTAATTTTTTATTATATTAACCATTTTTAAAAATATTTAAACTTTGACGTTTTTACATTTTTGCCGATATTTGTCGTTAATAATTCTTAAAGAAAATATTTGTTGACTTTAAAACGAGAAAAACAAATATTGGTAGTAAAATACACAAAGTTGCAGATTTGAGGTACTGGTGTTTAAATAATATTATTTAAAACCGAAATTTCAATCAAATTAGGCGATACAAGTATTTTTAATTTGCATTCTTAAAATTTTATTAGAAATATTCTATATTTTTTTATATATTTTAAAATAGAATTTTATTTTGTTTAAATTTTGGAATTTCATATATTTTCCTTAAAAAATTTCAAATAAAACTATTCAACAAAAATTTGTTTCAATATATGATACAATTTTCTTTCTTTTTAATGACCAAGCCAACTAGAACTTCCAAACAAATAAAAAAGCTACCACAACAGCTGTTTTCGCAGTTGACACAGGTGAGAACAATCGTATGACTATGCTACGGCAATTATTGTACCCGTTTCGCTTTGTACCAACTAGCGGCAATTAATTTTGTATAAAACATCGTGTGATTTCAGAATATTTGATTAGGGAAATTTCATTATTGTGCGTCAATAAAGCACAATCAAAATTGTGTAATATTGGTGCATTTGCGGCTATCGTGTGATCCCAGCTTTGGAAAAATGTTTTTATTGTTAATATGTGAAATTATAGACCGATTCTGACCATTTACATAGACTTTGCTCTTAGAACAATTAAAGTGTATTTACTAGTGTATTCAATTAATCGATGCTTTGTATTAATCGATTAATCGCGCGAATAATTATTCGAGGTAAAAATGTAATCGAATAATAATCGAACAATTTGAAATTATTCGGTTAATCGAATAATTTTAATTTTTTCTAGCTTAGAAGCTTAAAAATAAGACCAAAAATGCTATTTTTTAACAACAATATAACAAAAGGTAATTCATGTTATATAAGAGTAAACCTTGTTTAATAAAAAATAGCATCAAAAGCTAATCTTTTAAAATAATATTTAAAAAAAGAGCATACAGTTACAATACAGAATTACATATATTTCAAAGGATATATTTCTTATGTTTTGACGAATCTTGATTCAGAAAAGATTCTTTTACTTATTGTTGACTTTGGAGAGATTGAAAGTAAAGCGTTATAAAGCATATCCAATTTCTCTGTTTTTCTTTTTCTTGTCTTTTCTAAAAATTATATTATTCCATTATACCACTATAATCCCTTTTTGATTTCTTTACAATTTTAATACTTTTGATAGTCTTGTTCAGGTCTGGTAGAAATTTGTATTCAAATTTCACAAAAAAATAATCATCTTCATCTAAATCGTTACTTGAAGGAAATGTTTCCTGAGTTAAGAAACAATAAAAGGGAATTTAAAACGTACCGGCGTATGTTTTTATATAAAAGAAAAAAAAAACTAATACATATGTACTGTGAAAAAACAAATTTTCGATTAATCGATTTTTTTTTTTTATTAAAGTTTATTTATTTAAAAATTAAATTCTTACAAAGGTATTGTCTCAGCGTCCAGAGGACATTATTGAGGCCAGTTGGCAAAGAATTACAAATTTAACAATGTATAGAGTTATACAAAAAATACACATAAAAATACATATAAACATACAAAAAAATAATATTTACATAATATTTAATGATAAGTAAAGGAAAAAAAAGAAAATGAGAATCAATTTTAAATTCTATTATTATTGTACTCATTTTACTACAGTAAAAGCAATTCTAAATATTCTTTAATATTTTTCTTAAAAACGGAAATTATTTGGATATTTTTATAGCTTCCAGTAACTTGTTATATTCTAAACTACCCATATGTTCCACGCTTTGTTTTTTCTAAGCGGCAAATAGCTACTCTTAGATTACTCGCATTTCTTGTATTAAAGACATACTGTATCCTTTTATAAATCGAAATTCAAGATTAAATATAGCAAACAAAAAAATAACTCTTAAGGCAATATTTCATGCAGTTATGTTCTACGCAGCTCTTGTTTGGGCAATAGTTCCAAATTTCACATTAAAAAGCTTCAGATTTCTCAAAACAAATTACTGAAGATGATTTATAAACTTCCTTGGCACCTTTCTACCAATAGACTCCATGAACTCGCAAATATAGAACTAGTAGAGGAAACATTAAATAGACTCTCAGATAACTTTTATCTGCGTTATAGTAACTCTGAATATACGCATATTAATGTTTTATTACCACCTTAGTAGATGTAAGCTCGTTAAATAAGTTTTATCTAAAATCATGATTATATTGATTACTAAAAATTGTAAAATTGTGAATATTTTTTGTCAATAAATGATATTTTTAATTTTAATTAAAAAAGTGATTAAGAAACTTTGCCATTTCAAACAATGTGTTAATTTATTTAAATAAATATTGACAATTCCCAACAACAATTCTACATGTTTAAATTATTTTATTTTAAACGAAAAAAGTCAATTAAGATTTCTTGTTATTTAATTAAAATTTTAATTGAAAATTTATTTCAAAACAACTAAAATGTTAATTAAGTCAAAATTAAATTTTTAATTTTCTTTCAACAAAAAAAATAATTGATTCAATTATCACATTAATTAAATTTAAATACTTTTTAAACCATTTGTTTAATTGATAAAACACTTTTTTCTGTGTAAGGTCGAAAAAGACAATGGAAGATTGAATTTAGTTTTCAACGCTTTATTCTGAGATCTCTCAAGTGATTTAAGCTCATTGCATTTTTTCCACGCGTACACAACCGCCAAATAATTAAGGCGACTTTCAATTAGGGCTTGGTAAATTATATGCGTTGTTTTAAGATTAACTGCCATCCCACAATATCGACAAGAACATTTCTTTTGCATTTTTATATTGAAAACAATAATAAAAAACTAAAAGTTTTTTTTGTTTTCAATATATTTATACGAAAGAAATGTTCTTGTCAACATTGTAAATTTGTTTTTAAATTTATAAATCAACTCGGTAGCAGATGCATTTATTTTACTTCAAATGTTTTATATGCATATCCCACGATATGTTTCTTTGTAGGTGTATACCAAGATATTTTGTTGAGAAGACCTCATGTAAAAGTTTACCATCCACAAATATCCTGAAGTTTTGATCATAAACCATATACGGCCTAAATCTTAAAACTTTTGTTTTTCCCGCATTCAAACATATCTTATTTATCCTCGCATACTCCGTTACCATTGCTGCATCATAATCCATATGAGCTTTTAAAGAAGTTTCATGTTTATATTGGTAAAACAAACTTATGTCATCTGCAAACATAACAAGTTTCCCAAAAAGTTGTAGGTTTTTTAAATCATTTAGATAAATACTAAACAGTAATGGACCCAATACACTTCCTTGTGTGACTTCATATTCAGCAAGTTCAATCGTACTTTTGTGATTATTTACTTCAACATATTGTTTTCCGTTTGACAGGTAACTTTTTAACAAAGCTAAAGCTCGTCGATCAACTCCATAATACAAAAGTTTTTTAATAATAATTTTATGATCAACGAGATCAAACGCCTTCGAAAAATCATAAAAGATACCAGCAACACCACTGAATCCTGCATCTAGCTCTTTACATATGAAATTTACTACATAACACATCCTTCTTTTGAAATCATATTGTAATTCGAATAATAGTTTGTTTTCATTAAAATATGACGGTAATTGTTGATAAAGTAATTTTTCAAACATTTTGTCAATACTTGGTAGTAAAGCAATTGGCCTAAATTCTTCTACTCTCAAAGCGTTAGTTGTCTAAGGTATCGACACAACCTTAGAAATGTTTAAGTCTTCAGGATATGTAGGAATAGTAATCATATTGTTAAATATTCTTGTAAGATGAGGAAATATAATATCTTTGCATTCAAATAACATTTTCTGTGAAGTATCATAATATCCACAGCTTTTTTTCAAATAAATTTCTGAAATCGTATTCGTAATTTCAGCCTCTGTTATATCAACAAAGTAAAATACGCTTGTACAAGGTTCTAGTGTTCTTAAACTATTACATGAATATCCAGGAAGACATACAATTTGTTGTTTTAATATTTTTGGGATTTGAAGAAAAGAATTATTGAAAATATCACTTCTTAATAAAAGCACCGCCAGTGTCAGTAATATTTACTTCACCTTTTAATTATTGTCCTAGATTTTCACTTAAAAACTTCCAACATTTTTTTTTGGTTTAAACTATCATAATAATAGTTGTTCATGCATACTCCACAAGCTTTCATTTTTGTTTACCTCGTCTTGTCATTTAAAGTAAACTTTTCTTTTACTTTATTAGGTCCAATAAGTTTTGATGCAGCCAAGGATTCAATTAATTTCTAATAAACATTCGTCTCGCTTCTTACTATTAAGAAGCGAGACGAAGATGAAATAATCTGTATTATTTTAGAGATGTCATCAGAGGATTTTCAGTCTCATGACACAATGACAGAAGGTTGCTTAGATTGTTTTTCGCTTACCCATAGTCACAAACTCTTCTTATGGATTCACTAAATTCACATGTGTTAACGAGTTTATTCAATCTTATAGATAGTATATTGTGGTCAGTTAATCATCATCACGTGTTAACAAATTTTCAATAAATTTTAACAAAATGTTTTAACTGCATTTTTGACATCTTTAAAATGATGTTAACTTTAAAGGTTTTCCATTGAGTTTTAGGCTCTCTAACGAAATTGTTCTTTATTCAATAAAGTCTTTGCTTTCACAATTATCACTTTTATATTCTATACTTTTGTGTATGTAAATCGATGTTCCACCATATCCATCTACTTCACAGAAGTGAACCGCATTATATCCAAAAATATTGTAAATTTGAGTTACATTTGAAGAGAACTAAGTCTCTTGTACTGCAATGATGCTGGGTAGTTTTGGAAATTTAGAAATTATTAGCTTAAATTTGTTAAACTTTTCAATTGAAGATATACTTCTCATTTTTACAGAAATAATATTAAACAAGGGAATACTTATTGAATGGGTACACAGCGGAAGTTTGATGCATTTTTTTTACTTATTTTAGGTCGCAGCTCGCAATTTTAAATAACAGGTACTAATCGAACTTTTACTTTTTTCAAAAATTAAAAGTTCAAAAAATCATAACATCACTTTTCATGAAGCTATTTTGAGAATTATTCTTTTTTTAAAGATGTAATTGTTAGCTTTGAAAAACAATCAATTTTTTGCAAATCACAAAAAATGGCTGAGCTGAGTATTGGTTGTTTACGTACAACAAATAAAAAAAATCCAAAAAATTTAAATTTTTATTTTTAAAAATAATGCGAAATCCAAAAGACAAAAAGTCAAAGTCTTATTATTTTTACGTAAAGTCACATAACCTATGAACAAAATGAGACATAGATCATAAAAATCGACTAACGCGTTTCGCTTTTATTGACAATTAGGTGAAGGTATTTTTAAGTGAAGGATAAATAGAAAAGCAGCAAATACACACATATAAAAAATGTGATTTTTGTATGGAAATCGCGATTTTTATCAATTTAATTGTCTCACAAAATTGTGAATAAAATCAAAAGTTGTAAACTGATTACAATGAAATAAAGCTCATTTTATTCGAAATATGTTAAGCTAACTGTTTTATACAAAAACTGTGATTTTTGCCAAAATTTTATTTCGTTTTTTTTTTAATTGTTCTTTTTTTATACTTCAACGATATCTCTGAAACTACTGGGCAAATTTTAAAACAATGTAAGCACGGCTTAAAGATAATATTGTTATCGAATTTTGGTTTTTTTTTTTAAGTGAATATGGTGCACCGTTTTCAAGTTATTGCAATATATATAGTGGAAGTGTCTTAGGTCCTAATCATGTAAAACACAACGCAACGCCAAAGAATAACATTGAAAGCACAAACAATGTCATAAATATTTTGCAATTTTGTTGTTGCTTCCTACAGAAATTCACATTGCGTTTCAAAACTTCAAGCGCTCCATTGCTTGTGGCGTTGAAAATTTTAAAACGCTACATGAATTTCTGTAGAAGGCAACAACAAAATATTTATGACATTGTTTGTGCTTTCAATGTTATTCTTTGGCGTTGCGTTGGGTTTTACATGATTAGGGCCTTAATTTTAAAAAAAAAACGTTATATCTCGAAAAGTCGCGCTGATAGACAAAAAACTGAGTGCAGATTTGAATTCAGCGTCCCAAATAACCTTGAATCCAACATTCAGTTCTTAATCAACAAAAACCTTGTGCCTTTGTGTAATAATTATTAAAAGAAATAAAATTTTCAAAATGTTCATTATTCCTATATGTACAAATAAAAAGAAAAATATTAAAACTTAATTTAGCACAGAGAAAAAAAAATAAATTAATTTGAGTCTATTGAACAGGCGACATAAATGGAGAACGGTTGCCATCATCATCATCAGTACCTTCTCTTACTCCTGGTGCTCGAAACGATCTACGCTTTGTTTGATTTGTTGTGGCTTCTGATAACAATTTATCAACATCTATTTAAATTTTTATCAGTTTTGGGGTAGATATTGCGTTTTTCTTAACGTAAACTTTATTACTGTAGGTATAAATAGAGCAATATCCAACATTATTTAACGTCTTGGCATATTTAAAAATTTTAAGTGTCTTTCTACTTAGATAATCATTTACATATGTATATATCTTTGGTATCACCATTTTCTTTAAGTTTTGATTTTGCGGCCATCAGAGTTTCTTTTGATTTTTTCGAGTAAAACTTAACAATTAAAGTATGTTTATTTTTTGATGCATTCTTATTTTTTATAATAGAAGCATTATCAACATTATCTTCTTTTAAATCAACTCCAACATCTTTTGAAATTTTTAATAACGTAGCTATGGCAGTTGCATTTTCTTGAACTTCTACACCTCTAATTATACAATTTTTGCTGGCTTGTTCATCACTTAAAAGTTTTAGGGACTCCTTTAATTCCTTCAGCTCAGATTTTAACAAATTGTTTTCCTTCTGAACAGCATCTATTTTCTTAACATGGACAGATACCCATCCAGACGGACGGATAGACATCGTTAGATCATTTTTAAAAGTCGATCGGTATACTAAAGGATTGGTCCAGATTTCTGTGTACTACATCGCCAAAACGTATATAATTGATTTTTCGTTAATTTTTGCCTGTATAGATATACAATTTGAAAGTTTAAAATCACATTTATCTTTAATGATAACCTGCTGCTTTGTCTTACAATTTTAGAGTAAAAACTAAACGTATATGGCAAAATTGAAGCAACACGTTGGGTATACAGATATAGAAAAGAAAAGTCAGAATTTTGAAATTTGAATTATTTGCTGCGAAAGCTGTTGTACCTATCTAAAATATTGAACATGGATCAAAATATGCCTCAAAAAGGCAAAATATGCGCTTTAAATTAAAAAATGCTGCAAAAATACTCTTTTTATTAAATTATGCAAAATTGCTGTAAAGGCTAAAATATGCACTAACAAATCGATTCCAAAATTCGTAAAAAGCTCCAAAACGGATAAATATATTGTTTCTGCCTTTATTCTTCGCACATTTATGGTTTCCCTGGCAATAAAACTAGAAACAACACCAGTAAAACCACAAGTTACAACACCAGTATCAGCACCAGAAACAACAGTGCAAATGTCATTTGTAATAAATGCTTAGTAAAATATTTACACGCATTAAATGCTGAAGCAATATATTATAAGACATTAGCAGTTGAATGTACAATGGCCCAAGGTTAATAAAAACAATTCGTCGCCTGAAGCTACAGTCACACCTTTTAAATAGTTTACCAAAAAAGCATAACCACTACATTTGTTCACAGTCAGTGAGACTTAACAGGGTCTAAATATCACAAAATAAAACTAATTATTCTGCTAGACATAGCAAAAAGCTGCTTTTTAAGATGTGGTATTACAATCAAAACAAATAATGGAATTAAAGGAAATTATATTTTAGCTTGCTTGTTCGACACGTTTCTTTCGTCAAATATTTGTCAAATGTGACCTTAGCTTTAGAGTGTAAACCTGCTAGCTAACTTCTAGCAAATTTTACAGAGCAGACAAAGCTTAAAAGTTAAAGTCGATGAGGCGTCACTTTATGTTTCGAAAGGTATCAAAATGTCGTAATTTAAAAAAAATGGATTTAGCATTTCACTATAAGATTTGGATTTCACTATAAGCCGACGAATTGATAATTGTTACAACAGAATGCGACGAAAAGATGGGTATGTAAGGTGGAATGTTACCAAAAGTACTACGAAGAAAGTACCCTGAACGTGATGTCACCAAAGCTATTTAATATATTATTAGCGAACATATTGCATATGCAGAACAAACAGGAAAAATAAAAATTTTATAAGTTCACAATAAACCTTTAATACATACATACATACATATAATAAAAAAAAAAAATTATATTTAAATGTAATTGTAATATAAATTTATTGTTTATTTATTACTCCTGCAAACAAGCGTTTTTGCTTTGCGGGACTAGCCTAATAACTAAACATATTTGTAAATTAATTAATAAACAAATTAAAAAATAAATAAATAAACTCCCTCACTAGAATCGCTTTAAGGCGAACAAATCTCATATAGATGTTGATTTCAAGATAATATTGAATTCGAGATAATATTCGGCCCAAAGAACTTTTATATAAATCTTAACCTCATTAAATAATTTTATTTTGCAGGGACCTGTAAACAGTGTTAAAAATTCAACCAATTGGCATCATTAAAGTATACTTGACATATACGGACATAATCGGTTACTCAACAAAAACCAACATTTTGTTGAAAAGTTAATTCTAACCAGAAATTATATTTTTACTAAAAACCTGAATGTACATATTTGGAGAATGTGTCACGCGTAAAAACGATTTAATTTCATTTCTTTTGATTAATTTATCTTAATGTATCAAAATTAGGTACCCAAAATTTCTCTATAAAAAAAAAATTATGCAAAATATTCTTTGTAAGTATAAAATATAGTTAATCAGGTAAACATACAATTTTTAATCGATGAACACACACTACAGATATTTTTTAACAAAAAACCCAAATTCATCTTATATAGTTTTATTTCATAAGTCTCAACTCAAGTAAATAACCTTTATTCCTTTGTTTTCAAAGACAATAATATTCACTTTGTGTTTTGTGTTCTTATTTTAAATTTGCACACTAAGACAAAAGGCTTAATTTCATTCAAAAATCTTACTTATAATCGAATAAAGACTTGCTGTAAATTTTTTGGATCACTACACAAAATATTAACTAAAAAGAAATTAAAAAATATATATATTAAAAAAATAAAAAATTTAGACATATAAAGCGAATTCACATCATTTACTTCTTAAATTTTTTTTAAACAAATTTTATTTTAAACAAATTTTTTTATCACATATTTCAACGATTAAACGAGTTTTGTTAAAAAAGAAGCACAAGATGAGTAATTTATCAGCCGAATTGTTTACATGGCCAAGTTTGTAGCTTAAGTCTTTTGTTTTTAAAAGGGGTTTTCAATTTGTTAAAAATTTTTGCATGGTTTTAATACAAAATTTACTTTCTTAAGGATTTTCCTTTTCGAAATATTACCATTATTAAATATTTATCCATTGCAAACTTAAGTTATTTTATTTATTAATTTTTTTTTTTTTATTTTTTTTTTTCAAATAATTACTTAATATATTTCTTAAATTTTATTAACTTTTTAAATGGTGTGTTCGTTTCCGTTTATTGCGTTTTATTGACTAAACTTATTTAATATTTTTGTCTGTTTTGACTAAAAAAATAAAAATCTCAATGTTTTTATCTCTCATCAAACTGTAAGTGACGGTTTGAGTATTTTGTATTTAACCCATTTTTACCTTTTTTCAAAATTCAAATTCAATGATATTATTTTTGGTGAAAAATAGCAAATTGCTAAATCATCTGAACTTGGCTGTTATGGATTGGAGTAATTAAAATAGGTTTGATTTCGAATTGAGCATAATCTTTAAATACAAATAATGCAAAATACAATATTGTACAATTTGCAGGTAATTATAAAAATGTTTGAACACTTGGTACGTGTTGTACATTTATCTCAGTGTATAAAGGGTTGAACCACAATCGAATTTTTTGGCAAAACGTTATACTTAAAATAGTGTCTGTTTTTACAAACCCAAAGACATTAACAATTTTTTTTTTTTTGTTTCAAATTGAATTCCAAAAAAAAACATTCCTTATGTCCAAATCTCTTCGTTTAATGGGTTAAATTTTGTTTAATATTAATTTTTTACTGTTTTAATTTGTATTTTTATTAACATAAAACTTGAATTAACATGAAGATGCTGCTCAGTAGTGGGTATAAATATTAGTTTATTCAACTGTTTTTGTTATTTATTTTTAATAAGAAGAATTTATTCACTTTTGTAGAAATATGTATTTTGAAACAGGTACTAACTCAGCGCAATAATGAATTAAAGTTAATAAGAATGAGATGTTTAACAATAATTAAAAAACAAGCTATATATATTAAACTTTCAATTTATATGTAATTATTTCTTAGAAACAAATAACTTGATATTTTAAAAGTCATGAAAAAAAAATCAAAAATAAAAGTACCTAATTAAAAAAAATTTGTTTAACGAATAGTTTATAGGTATTGTGCAAGGTTGGTAACCGATAACGTTATAAATACCGAACCACTAAAATAATGTTTTAAATTGAATACCGGTATTTATACCGATACCGAAGTAACAAATAGTTAAATAACCGTACCAGTTCCGATACAAAAATTTGTTACGGTTGCCAGCGAACATATTTGCCATTAGCACAAGTGGCACTTTATTAACAAGAAGGTATTAGCTCGAAATTAAAAAATGTTCAGTAGAAGCAAACCAATTATTAATATATTTATTATTTTTTAAAGGCACATGAAAAATAATTTTTAAACCCTACCAAAAAGCAAAGAACATAGCACGATATTCTTACAGTTGTCAGATAAGAATAAATGTTGATTTAATAAGATCTTGTTGATCAAGTGCGAAGTGTCGAAAATTTTAATTGGTTTCTACTCTGTAAAATGTATAATTTTTAAAAAAATGGATAGAAAAATGTGTCGATATTTCATTAAGGTTCGCATTTAATATACTATTTACCACTGCAGGTCTGGTTCAAACGGTCTTGCGAAATCGTTTATCTCCGAAAAAGTTGCGAATACATTGTTTATTAAGCAAACATTTTATTAATATTTTTTGTAAAAAAAAATTTTTTTTTGTTAGTTATTTCATGAATTCAAATTTAATTCTGATTTTTAAATCTTATACACAGTAGTTTTGTAAAATAATCGCAGCATAGGGTGGAAAGAGGCTCAGCCTCCTCGAATCCTCTTATAATTTTTTCACAAACGCGACATATGCCAGTTCTTGTAGACTTATCAGAACTTTTACCACCTGTAGGTGTGATCGTATTTTTAACACCTTCGGGATACAGAGACATGTAAAGTAGCTCAATAAGAAGTTTTTTCGGTACAAGTCAATTGTCTTTGAAATATTCAAGTATTGTATCGTTTCATTACTTCCTAAAGCCTCAAATCTTCTAGTTAGAGCTAATGCTAAGTCAATCGCTAAATTTTTAGACTATGTTCCATCTTCGTTGATATATTTATTAAATGAAAGGATTTCATTATTCTGTTTTAATTCTATGCTCTGCTTTTTAATGTGTTCTTTCAGTTGCTATGCCAAAGATAATGCTAGAAAATTAAAATATTCCAAAATAATATAAAGTAGCCAGCAAAATAACGCCGATACCGATATATCGGAAAATCTGAAGAATCGCCAATCTATCGGTATCGGTATTCGTTACTTCCCTAATACCTATATCGTTATGAAAGATTCTGTATACCGATACCGAAATAACAAATAGTTTAATACCTATACCGGTTGCCATCCTTGGTATTTAATTTTAATTAAACAGATCTGCGAAATGATTTTCTCTTTTTGCAAGTTTTTTTCTCAAACTATAATTATTATTTGTGGTTATTGTCGTAAAAGTAACTGGAAATGATATTGATAGAATTCATAGCTCGTCACATCGATCTATACTTCTCTTTCAAGCGCCATCCAGAGTGAACGGCTTTAATTGGGTCGAAAAATGCACGAGTTATAGTCGATCAAATCTAAGATTTAATGAAAATGTTCACGTTATTCATTAATTATAATTAAGTAGTCTTTCAAATATAATAAATATTAATTGAATCCGCCTTCCACTCTGGATGACGCTGAAGGAAAAGTATACATCGAAAAACACATATGTACCGCAATCTAAAAAATTTGACGTGGTACATTTAAACGAAGCTTATATTTGCAATATATAGACCAACATCAACATGTATATGAAATTATATTAAAAAAACTTATATTTCGCAGATCTGTGCTATTGACATTGAAGAAAAGCTGGAGCTAGCTGTCGATTAATTTCGAATTTGGCAATAAAATATAAATATAAAAAACAAGTTTGGCATTGAACTTCAGTTTGATTAATTATTTTTTGTTTTTGAAAGTTAAGTTAAAAAAAGAATTCGTTTTTTTTTTATTAATTTTTATTGCCAAAAATAAGGCGTATTTTACTGAAAACCATAATTTCAAATCAATTTTTTCATAGTTAAACATTTAACGCTTAAACCGGAGAAATAACGAGTATTTTTTAAATTTAAACTGCATAAGGAATACAACAAGATAATCCTTGTTAATGGACTACCTTTAGATGCAATGATTTTTATTTTTTTCAAATATTATTAAAAAGCTCAACATTTCAAAATTTGTTGTTGTTCTAAATATAAGTTAAGTGAGTGAGTTTTGCGCTCGTCATCAAAAAGAGAGCAGTAAATCTTATTTCTTGAATTTTATTTATTCCTCAGAAATAAAAATGGTTTTTTTCGTCTTATTTTTAGCTTAGAAAATAAATATTTTTTTTGAGTTTTATTTATTCCTCAGAAATTTTACGTTATTTGTTTATTTTTATTGATTCCTCAGAAATAAAAGTTATATTGTGAATTCTATTTTTTTAGAAAAAAGACATTTTCAAATTGAATAAAGTTTAAAAAAAAAATTTAATTTAATAAGAGATGAATAACCAAAACTAAAAAAAAATTTTTTCTACTGACACACTTGCAACAATTTTATTAATAAGTTAGAGCAGTGATGCCAATAGTAGGGAATTTTCCCTTTTTGTAGGGATTTTTTCGGAAAATTTACGGCGTAGGGAAAAAAAGACAGATATTTTATTTTAAGGCAAATGTAGGGAATTTTCAAAATATTGTCTCATTTTCAATATATTGTGTTAAAATACGTAAATATTTGTATTATTTTCATTTAAAAATTTAAATTTTTCATATACCATAGCATTTAGGTACAAATGTAGTATTTTTCTAAGAGCCCTAATAGCCTGGCAATCTTCAACAAGTGCCACAATCATGTACGTATATATTAGGGAGCCGAATATTTGGGTTCACATTTGCGAACTAATCGCTTATATTTGTTATTTGCATTTGCTCTCACATTCGCTAAAAATATATGCGAATATTAAAGGAGAATGTTTAATGAATGAAACAAAGATAAATAAAGTCATACAATTTGGAATTTTTAAAAAATTTTAATGAAAACTTTGTTTTAAAATTTTGAAATAAAGATTTTTTTATATTCAACAAAGCCTTCCCTTTTATTTGGTACCGAGTTTGGTAAAAAATATTAGATACTTATATTAATAAAAAAAAGTATTCTTGAAAAAGGTTAAGTCCTTTAAAAAGGACAAAAGATGAGGAGATGAAAATCAAACACGCAGTTTGACTTAGTTTTGACTCTAGATTGAAGGATATACAGTGACGCCACTGTCAAATTAAATTATTAAATTAAATTAAATTTGTCACACAGTATTTTTTTTTTAATTGAATTTTTACATGTGTGAGAATGTTTATTTTGGTTTTTTCTTGATGTTAATAAATTCTGTTTTTTAATAAATCCCTTAATTATAATATTTACGAAATGTTAACAGAGTATGTATTTGTTGCCTGAAGCTAAAACCAATACATTTTTAACGTAGGGAATAGTGTAGGGATAATTTTTTTGTTTGTAGGGAAAAAGAGGGAATTTTATTTAGACACGTAGTGATTTTTTTGAAATTTCTCTTGGCATCACTGAGTTAGAGAGAGAGAGAGAGAGAGAGAGACATAATGAGTTAGAGAGAGAGAGGCAAAATCACATGTACACAAGGTTTCGGTCAGTTTTTTCATTTTTCTCTTAATAAACTAATAGAAACTATAACCAATATATCGGTGAGCACTACTGGTCATCTAACTAGTAAAATGACCGGTAGTCTTGTAGGGAAGTTTTTTTGCACCGAATCTGAGGATTAATTCGCCCTTAAGTTGGTTAAAATTAAATTAGCGCAGCAAAAAAATAAAATTCAAAAATTAACTGTTATTTTCTAAGCCAAAATAAAACTCAACAAATAATTTTTATTTTCTAAACAAAAACTAAAACTCAAAATTTTTATTTTGTGAGGAATAAATAAAATTCAAGAAATAACTTTTATTTCTGAGGATTAGAAAATAATTAAGAAAATAACTTTTATTTTCCAAAATTGGTATAAATTCATCATAACAAATAAAAATAAAACAAAATACTTATAAAATATTACTATCTTTATTCGACTTTTTAATTTTCAATACTTTATCAATTGATAAGCTTTTTTAAAAAGCAACAGTGGCCTCGAGCTTATCAATTTATAAAGTATTCAAAATACTTATATATATTTACTTCACCAAGTAAGTATATATAACTATTTTGTTTTCTACTATCCAATAGGACTAACCAAGCTTAGTTTAAACACAACTTTTCAACAAGATCGGTCAAAAAGTTTCTGAGTTAGAGGGGGTCAAAATTTGACATTTTGGCCAAACAGGTGTTCTTTCTCATCCATGTAACTTATTATCTATTGGCGTAAGCAAAATTTGTCCCAATCAAATTAGATAGCTATTTCTTCAAGCTTTCGAAAAAAAATTTTTTGTTTTTTCTTAAATTTTTTAAAATTTTTTTTTTTTAATTTAAAATTTTTGTTTTTATTTTTAAGCGGGTACTTTTTTTTGCTCAAAAGAAAGCTTTGGTCTTATCCTTTAAGGTAGTTCTGGTCGCTTTTTGGGCCGCGAGTGTGTTATGTAAAAAAAAAATAATTTCAAAGTCAAGACGAGGATTTTTCAATTTTTAGCATATGCACTGTTTTGAATTTTTTCCTATTTGTGTGGAAGTGTTTCTAAAATCTTAAAAATAAAACTTATGCTGAGAAACTAGACAAATTAATCTTTCCGACGGTATATAACATACCTAACTAGCATTTCATACCCTCGATACTGTAATACCCAAAATATGTTAATCCCAGGAATAAAATCACTTTTTTTCTATAGAGATGTTGACAAATAAAATTTTTTTTATTTATTTGTAATAATAATTAAATTAATATAAAATAATATTAATAAAAACAAAAAGATAAATAATCTAAAAAATTTTATCTTAATCACATAAGATCCTTTTATAAAATTTTGTTTATCACCAGGTTATTATAATTGAAAAATTAAAAAATATATATGAAAAAGATAAAATCTATCGCGATTTTCGCGTTTTATGTGAAATATTCCAAAAAAAAAATAAATAAATTAACATTATTTTAAAACACATTCAATTTTAAAAGCAGAACATTATTTCCCCATACGTAGAATTTGTATGAAAACCCGAACAGAAAATATGTATCACTTTTTTTTTGAGTCGCTCTAATATATACATACATATATATATTTTTATTTATATTGTAAAGAACACATAAGTTCTTCTTAGGGAATTATATCGATGTGCATTAGAAGCAATATTTTTTTGATTTAAGCCAGAAATAATTTTTTTTTAGTGTCTGTGTCGACATTATCGTCAAATAGGGAGAGAATAAATATTTCATCATTTAAATACCACAAGTGTCGGCTTAACTTATTCAAAGCAGGTTTTGATATAATTTCGTCCATGTTTTCATATTTTTTCATCGACTTAAGGAGATTTTATAATTGCAGTGCATTGCGTCCATGGTTAAACGTAGGATGTTTACATGAAACAAAGAAAACAAGATAGTGCATGTCGCAGGTCCGTTAACTTTTTACTCTAATTTTGACGTCATTTTTACGCAACTGTAGTAAAGAGAATTAAATGTAAGCAAACATTCAGCATAGCACATACACGTGTTTGTGTGATCATGTTTGTGCTCATTTGCTACTATGACGTACATGCGCAAAAGAGAATGGTTTTTTAAATTTTATTGCACTATCTTGTTTTCTTTGTTTCATGGGATGTTTATATAAATAAGCACACAACTTGAAATACTGCTCTATCATCCGTCGGTAACTCAAATTGAGAGTTTAATAGTGATATTTTCAGAGAATATAATGCTCTAGCCATGCACCGAGCTCGGTGTATTCCACCTTAATATAGAATAAAATTCAAATACAAAAAAATACAATTAAAACCGTATCAAATAGGCGATTTAGAAGTGCTTAGTGCATTTCTTTACCAGTTTTTCGCCAGATTGAATTTGATTTGGATTGACAATTTTCCAATTATCCTTGAAAAGCGTTATATCGGGACTAGTCGAATATTAGCTTAAAAACACTTTTGAGTACCAACACGTATATATAATGTCTGTCCGCAGGCAAAAAATAATAATTCTCTGAGAAGAAAAAATAATAATTTTCTGAAAAGCTTTTGCTCCATTAGTTCGTCTAGTGTATGATGTTCTTTGCCGGATGAGCTTGTGAACTTCGGTACAGAGATAACTTATAGTTACTTGTCGGCATATGAAATTACAATGGGAAGACGTTCGTCTCTAGATCCCTGTGTGTTAATAGCTAGTGAGAACTTTCCATTCCAACTTTTGGTACGTTATTTTTTAAATCTATATTTTTACTTTTTGTGTACGAAAATGTTAAACTGTTGATTTATTGATGGAAAATGTATAATTCATGTACCCAAGATCATCGATAGTAGCTTCAGTAATCAGTCTTACCTTATTCTTAATTGGCATATATTTAAGGATATCTTTTTAATACAATCAAATGCTATATAGATCGACCTTTTATTTCCATGGTATAATAACTCTGTTAAGGGTTAAGGGTCTTTTTGTACCATGTAGCATGCATTTTGGCCATTAAAAAAATTAATGTGAATTAATTATTTAGAAACTAAAAATTAAACCCAAAAAGCATGGTTCGATACTGATAAAAAAAAATTATGTGTGAATAATTTTTTTGAGAACGTATTATAAATTCACAAAGTTTCATTCAAATCGGTGTGTCAATGTTGGGAATGCGTTCTTCTTATTATTATTACATATGACTTGACAACTTTTCAAGTCAAAAGTAAAGCCTAGTACTCTGTTCAACATTTCACGTGAAATGCTGTCAAAACCCATATGAAAAAAACTTGTGCGGAATTTCTATGAAAAAAGGTTGATAGAGTTGTACTCTGTTTAATTTGCGAAAAAGTTGCGAAATGTTTCTAGCAACATTTTTTTTACAACTGCGAAATAATATAAGCTGCACTTATTTCACGTGGAATTTTAAGCAATTAAGATGAAGAAAATTTTCACAAGTTTTATGCTCTTCTTTTTAGAAGTTTTAATTAGCTTGAGTAAAATATCACGATTCGTAACAGTTTTAGCTGAACTAAAATGATAATCAGGGGGTAATTTGTATTGAGCGCATGGTAAATTATGAACCAATCATCCCAAAATTCTGTAGACTGATTTCTAGTATAAGAAAAAATATATTAGAATAAATTTCAATGCAGCAGTGAAATTAGTTTTAGCGTTTACAGTAAATTTTAGAAGGCTGCTTAATATGGGATCTAACGTAAATTATGGACCGTATATCACTAAATTACATAATATTTTAGTGGCCATAGGAATCTAAGTGGGAAGAAATTTACAGCAATATCTAAATATGCTACGGTTTTAGGCGAATTTAATTATTTTCCCAAAGTGGGCTTTATATGGGGCTTATGGTAAATTATGAACCGACCATCACTAAAATTTTTAGTGTAATTTCTAGTATTAATTATTACAGATTTAGGCGTAAGAAACTGTTTTCTGAGAGTAGGGTTTATATGGGGCCTATGGTAAATTATGACAGCGTTATTTATAACGGATTTAGGCGTACTAAGCTGTTTTCCTAGAGTAGGGTCGAGACGGGTCCTAGAGTAAATTATGGACCAATCTTTACGAAATTTTACAGTGTGATTTATAGTCCTATAAAACTGTGACGTACCAAATGTTACTATGATAGCGTTGTTTATTACGGTTTTGATTTGCAGTCGTATAAAACGGATTTGTGCAAAATCTTATATTATTCCGAGCATTACTCCTCTATTTATGTGAGTTGTTATAACAAAATGATCAACTCTTTAGAGTGGTGGTTTCACATTTTGATTCAAAGCTCTAATCCTACTAAACCGATGTTGCTGGATTTCAATCCTAAGTTGCTTAGGATAACTACAAGCAATTTGACACCAAGTTTGTTCTTTTCTTTCAGGCTTTTCGAAAGGGAGGGTGTTTTCAACAGACGGACTGACAGACGGGTATGGTCGACTTAGAATTGCTCAAGGAGCCAGAATATGTATACTTCATGGGGTCTTAGATGTATAATAAAAAACTTTCACATGGAATGACATACTTAGTATACCTTCATTCACCACTATTATTTATTACTGGGCTAGTTCTTAACCGAGTTGGAGTTTTTATACCTTTTTAAAAACATAATTATATCTTCATTTTGATTAATTTATTATCTAGAATAAAACATTTATGACATTTAAAAAATTTGGCAAAAAAAAAATATTCACTGTTCAAATTTTCAAACGATTTCCGCCTGGACTTTTCTTTATCCATTCGGCAGAAAACTTCATATTAAAGGTTTTTATATACATACATATAAAGGAACCAAATTAGGCCTATCACTTTAGAATGCACTTTAATTTTTTTGAATGTGCAATATTGAAATATAAATAGGCAACATTTTAAATTAATTAAAAATCTTTGTAACTTTGTATTTAAAAAAAAGAAAAAGCAAATTTTGTTACAAAATCACGTAATTGAATTTAAAAAATATTTTTAAAACATAAATGTACTTTGTCAATTTCAAAATAACAGAACTTTTCAAATCGTGCTTTTTTAGGCATACATACAAACATACATACATACATATTATCAAAGGAACCCCTATAAAGCATTTATGTATACATACATACATACATGTTAACAAATTACAATGCCAATAAAAAGTAAAAACTATTTATACATAATTTCATTAAATTCAAGATCAATGTTACTCAAATTTCTGTTCCCATCTATTTTAATTACCTATAATAAATTAAACAGAAAATGTCTATTACAATAAAAATTGTAAATAAACAAGTTTTCTAAAAAGCAGTCAGTCAAACAAAGACAAAACAAATAAAAGCACAATTAAACGTGTTTCTGTTTAGCTGAAACGATATTGCCAATCTTCTGCCAGCTCATCTGATACATTCATTTTACTATAAGCCGATTAAATAAAATTTGCACGTAGGAATTATGCGTTGAAAAAATATATGTATGTATGTATGTACATAGTATGTACATATGTACAATGTACATGCTTATTATTCATTAATGGTTATATGTACATACATATGTACATAAGTGTTGTTATAGATTTATGGAGAAAATATTAGGGATTTTATTAAAAACTTGATATGTATGTAGATTGACAAGTAACAATTATTAGAGAATTCTTACGCGAAAAATGTTGAATTAATAAATAAACAATTTATATATTTATTATAATTCATAGTATCATTAAAAATTAGGTTTATAGGGAAATTAATCAATATGGAACATTAACATGCCTACTCACGTTTTACGTTAAGTAGGGGCCTATTTTTTAATGGGTACACCCAAATTTTTTTTTTTTTTTTAATATATGTATGCATGTATTTAAGATGTACCTACATACATTCATACATATGTTAATGTTATTATCAGATTATTCCACATTTTATTTTCGGAACTTTCTAATACTTTTATGTTTTATTATGAAGTTTTGTCTTATTTAAAAAAACACAATCTTTTTAGTCTCATAAATTGTATTTAGGCTAGAAAAATATAATTTGGCAATTCACAAGGTGTTATATTGTTTTTGCTATAATTTTATGAATGTCAGTCATCGTCCAGACTTAGGATTTTTAGTTTTGAAATCAGTACGTAAGAGAAAAAAATCAGTACAATTTCACAAAAAACAGTACATATACTTTTTATACCCTCCACCACCACTGTGGTGAATGAGGGTATACTAAGTTTGTCATTCCGTGTGAAACTTTTTTATTATACATCTAAGACCCCAAAAAGTATATATATTCTGGCTCCTTGAGTAATTCTAAGTCGATTTACCCATGTCCGTCTGTTGAAAACACGCTCACTCTTGAAAAACGCAAAAGAAAAGAACAAACTTGGTCTCAAATTGCTTGTAGTTATCCTAAGCAGTTTGGGATTGAAATCCAGCAACATCGGTTCAGTAGGATCAGAACTATGAATCAAAATGTGGAACCACCACCCTGAAAAAATTGATAATTTTGATACAAAAACTAACATAAATGGTTTATTAATGTACCGAATGACATAAAATTTTGCTCGAATTTGGTTTGTATGACTAAAAATTATACTGGTAAATTTCGTGACGATCGGTCCATAATTTACACTAGGTCCCATATAAACCCTTCTTCCGAAAAACAGTTTAGTACGCCTAAAACCGCAATAAATAACGCTAGCATACTTAAATTTGGTACGTCACAGTTTTATAGGACCAGAAATCACACTGCAAAATTTTTTGAAGATTGGTCCATAATTTACACTAGGCCCCATATAAACCCTTCTTCCGGAAAACAGTTTAGTACGCCTAAAACCGCAATAAATAACGCTAGCATACATAAATTTGGTACGTCACAGTTTTATAGGACCAGAAATCACACTGTAAAATTTTTTGAAGATCGGTCCATAATTTACCTAGGCCTCATATAAACCCTACTCCCGAAAAACAGTTTAGTACGCCTAAAACCGCAATAAATAACGCTAGCATACTTAAATTTGGTACGTCACAGTTTTATAGGACCAGAAATCACACTGCAAAATTTTTTGAAGATCGGTCCATAATTTGCACTAGGCCCCATATAAACCCTACTCCCGGAAAACAGTTTAGTACGTTTAAAACAGTAATAAATGACGCTATCATACTTAAATTTGGTACGCCACAGTTTTATAGGACCAGAAATCACAGTGTAAAATTTTTTGAAGATCGGTCCATAATTTACACTAGGCCCCATATAAACCCTTCTTCCGGAAAACAGTTTAGTACGCCTAAAACCGCAATAAATAACGCTAGCATACATCAATTTGGTACGTCACAGTTTTATAGGACCAGAAATCACACTGTAAAATTTTTTGAAGATCGGTCCATAATTTACACTAGGCCCCATATAAACCCTACTCCCGGAAAACAGTTTAGTACGCCTAAAACCGCAATAAATAACGCTAGCATACTTAAATTTGGTACGTCACAGTGTTATAGGACTAGAAATCACACTGTAAAATTTTTTGAAGATCGGTCCATAAATTACACTAGGCCCCATATAAACCCTACTTCCGGAAAACAGTTTAGTACGCCTAAAACCGCAATAAATAACTCTAGTATACATAAATTTGGTACGTCACAGTTTTATAGGACCAGAAATCACACTGTAAAATTTTTTGAAGATCGGTCCATGATTTACACTAGGCCCCATATAAACCCTACTCCCGGAAAACAGTTTAGTACGCCTAAAACCGCAATAAATAACGCTAGCATACTTAAATTTGGTACGTCACAGTGTTATAGGACCAGAAATCACACTGTAAAATTTTTTGAAGATCGGTCCATAAATTACACTAGGCCCCATACAAACCCTACTTCCGGAAAACGGTTTAGTACGCCTAAAACCGCAATAAATAACTCTAGCATACATAAATTTGGTACGTCACAGTTTTATAGGACCAGAAATCACACTGTAAAATTTTTTGAAGATCGGTCCATAATTTACACTAGGCCTCATATAAACCCTACTCCCGGAAAACAGCTTAGTACGCCTAAAACCGCAATAAATAACGCTAGCATACTTAAATTTGGTACGTCACAGTTTTATAGGACCAGAAATCACACTGCAAAATTTTTTGAAGATCGGTCCATAATTTGCACTAGGCCCCATATAAACCCTACTCCCGGAAAACAGTTTAGTACGCTTAAAACCGTAATAAATGACGCTATCATACTAAAATTTGGTACGTCACAGTTTTATAGGACCAGAAATCACAGTGTAAAATTTTATGAAGATCGGTCCATAATTTACACTAGGCCCCATATAAACCCTTCTTCCGGAATACAGTTTATTGCGCCTAAAATCAAATAAAGCTCACTTTGGGAATAAAATAAAATTCGCCTGAAACCATCACAGTAAAATGTCTTACTTAAATTCATATGGCCAGAAAAAATATCATGCAAATTTGTGAAATTTTCTGTTAACGCTAAAACTAATTACACTGCTGTATTGAAATTTTTTCTAATTTATATTTTGTAATACTGTGACGACCAAAAGTCTGCAAGCCATCGTTTTTGGCCCACATGAAATTGTATCATTTTGATTATTCATTTTATACATGAAGTGTACTTATCATTATTATTATTATTATTATTATTATTATTATTATTATTATTATTATTATTATTATTATTATTATTATTATTATTATTATTATTAATTTTGAACTACGAAACTTTTTTTTTTTTGTTAATTATATTTATACACATAGTGCATAGTTCCACCTTGTTAACGTTATTAATTCAAATTTTAAAATAAGCTAACGCCATCTGTGGCCGAGTAGGAAACTACGGGGAAATGTATACGTAAGCTGGGAAATATGAAATAATTGAAACAGCTGTGATCGAGTCACTGATATACGTACGCATGTGTGTGTATGAGTGGCGTGTACGAAAACTGCTATAAAAGCAGAGTGGTTGAGCACGAGCAGTCAGGCAGCTTACCGCCGCCGACTAGGTAAGAACTTATTTAATTGCTTGAGAGTAATACTCCATCAATTAAAAAAGTTAGCAAAGAGACTCTGGGTCATACTCGTTCTCCTAGCATTACCTTAAAAGTGGTTTAAGAGTCCTCCGCATCTGATTGCCTGGGTAATACCCCGTCAGAGCGTTGGTCACTGGGTACGTGGAAGATTCTAGGGTTATACTCGGTCTCCAAGCGCCACCCAGTTCTCTTGTACACTCCGGTCGCACTGCTGTTGTATTATATTGTTTAGTAAAGTGCGGTTAATCTTACTTGAGTTGTTAAATAAAGTACAGTTTTGTAACGTTTCACGAAGACCTGCGTTTTACTTCTTTTTGGGAAAAAGTGAACCCTGGGACCGAGAGCATACCCCAGCAGACCAGTGAAGAATCACGTCGTTACAATGGCGCCCGAGCAGGGACAATAGAAGATTGTCAAAGGAAAAAATTTTAAAGAAAGGAAAAGTAATAAAATAAATAAATACCAATGGAACCTGTTAAAAGTGGAAAAGTGGTGTTGAAGAGCTCATGGGTATATACCCTCAAGCGTGACGAATTGGTGTCTTATCTTAACGAATTCCAACTGGATACGTCCGGCACCGTAGAGGACCTGCGCAAGCGTTGTGTCAAATTTATTGGCATGGAGCACAACGACGAGGAGTTCGGCCGGTTGGTAGAGATTCAAGCGAGGTATGAAACGTCGGGTCCTGTCCCTTCTCCAAGTCTACTGGTACCAGCGGAACACCATAAGACCAGATCACCGGCAAAGGAGGAACGTTGCTCAGAAAATAACCATACCATGGCTCGCCGGTGCGAAACAGCGGGAGTGGAGACACGTACTGAGGTAATCGACAACGTTAGGAAGTGGGGACTAAGATATGATGGACTGCACGACCCCCTAGAGTTCATAGAACGTGTTGAGGAATTATCCCAAATGTACTATGTCTCCCTAGATGAATTACCCCACATAATGCCGGAATTCTTGTGCAAACGCGCGCTTGTCTGGTATCGTAACAACAACAAAGCGTGGCCCAGATGGGACGAGTTCAAAGTTGATTTCTGCACCTTCTTCCTACCCCCAAGGTACTACGAGAAGCTAGAAGACGAAGTCCAGAATCGCACCCAGGGGTCCAACGAAAATTTCAAAGACTACGTCCTGGCGTTACAAAATCTGATGAGGCATACAAGATTGAGTGAGGTGCAGAAAATAGAACGAATCTTCCGGAATTGCCACCCGGACTACAAATGGTATATCCGTCGGAAAGATTTTTCCTCACTAGCCGAACTCCTAACCTTGGCCGAGGACCTCGAAAGTATAAGAACCCCCCCCCACCAGAACCACAGTAGCCACACTAGGCCTTCGCCATCCAGTGGACAACAAGACCTCAGGTGTCACTCATGCGGAGACCAAGGCCACCAAGCTAACCGATGTACACGCAACCACCGAAATTCGGGAAACCCCTTTGGAGGGCGACAACACTGAGGCTTGCCGACCTCCCGACTAACCAGTCCTCAGAAAATAAAACCTCGTTACAGTGCGGAGAAACTCGAATGACGGCGACAATAATTATCAAGGGCAAATTAATAACTTCAACAATAGACACGGGTGCAACCCGGAATTTCATGAGAGCTGACTTTGCGGAGCAATTTAAAGGTAAAGTAAAGAAGGTCAGAGAGGACCTTGAAGTAATCCTAGCGGATGGAACACGGAAACAGGTCACAGAGGCGGTTCAAGTAGATGTCACTTTCGGCAACAAAACTAAACGATGTACGTTTTATCTCATGGCTGAATTCTTTGAAGAAGCGTTGTTGGGTCTGGAATTTTTGCGAGCCTTTGATACTACTTTACAATGTGCCGGCTTATCCCTTAACTGTGGGGCAGAGTACGGGGCCGAAGGCGTATGTAGTGTGGTTCAAGAAACTAGCATTAACGGATCATTGGGGGATACGGACAAACATGAGACCCGACCCCGCACCATCCCTGATCACAGTCCCGAAGAACAGCGTCTGATCAAGACCTTCTTGGAAACCGAACTCCCAAAATTCGCAAATATTACGGGATTGTCCAATATCGCCACCCATAAAATAATCATGAAGGATGATCGCCCCATCAAGATAAGATATGCTCAGCGCAACCCCGCCATGCAAGCTATCATTGACGCAGAGGTAAACAAACTGATTGCTCAAGGTTGCATAGAGCCATCTACCAGCCCATACAGCTTCCCGATTACGCTGGCTAAGAAGAAGAATGGCACATGGAGGTTGTGTCTGGATTACCGCCAACTAAACTCAAGGTCAGTACCCGATGCTTACCCTTTACCTAGAATAGATACGATTTTGAATCGTTTACGAGAGGCAAATTACGTCAGCAGCCTTGACCTGAAAGACGGTTACTGGCAGATACCCATGGACAGCGCCAGTAAAAAGTACACCGCCTTCGCCGTCACAGGCCGGGGTTTATACCAATGGCGCGTCATGCCATTTGGCCTCCATTCAGCACCAGCCACCTTCCAGAGGGTACTTGACCACGTTATCGGACCGGATATGGAACCATACGCCTTTGCATACCTCGATGACATCATCGTGATAGGCAGAACATTAAAAGAGCACCTGGCAAACCTAAAAGAGGTGTTCCGACGATTGGTGAGAGCCAACCTCCGGATTAACCCAGAAAAGTGCGAGTTTTTCAAACGTGAGACCAAGTACCTGGGCCATGTTGTTAGTGGGGATGGCATAAAAACCGATCCCGAGAAGGTAGCAGCTTTACGGGAGATGAAGCCACCCTGTAATATAAGGGAGTTGAGACGGTTCCTAGGTGTAGCCTCATGGTACAGGAGGTTCGTCCCAGACTTCGCGAAGATCTCTCACCCGTTGACACAAATGCTAAAGAAAGGTAAGCATTGGAAATGGGGGACAGAGCAACAGTCGGCGTTCGAAGCTCTGAAGGAAAGGTTAACCACAGCCCCAGTCTTAGCCTGCCCCGATTTCAGTAAAACATTCACCCTACAGACGGATGCGAGCGACTATGGGATTGGAGCGGTCCTTACCCAGGAACTAGAGGGAACCGAAAGAGTAATCGCATATGCGAGCCGACACCTTAACCAAGCGGAAAAGAACTATTCTGTTACCGAGAAGGAATGCCTGGCTATAATATGGGGAATCAGGAAGATGAGGCCCTATCTTGAGGGGTATCCATTCCAAATCATCACTGACCACCTGTCGCTGAAGTGGCTGAATTCGATTGAAAGCCCCACGGGACGGTTGGCCAGATGGGCATTGGAACTCCAACAGTTCGATTTCACAGTGACCTACCGAAAGGGAAAAACCAATGTCGTGGCCGATGCCCTCTCGAGACAACCTTTCGAAACGCTCAACGTCGCCAGTGTGGAATCTACCTCCGAGACGTACCCATGGTTGGCCAAAAGAATGAAGGAGGTATGCGAGCACCCGGAGAAGTATCCGGAATACAGCATAATAAACAACCAACTATATCGACACTTCCCCAGTAACGTCAATGCTGATGACCCAAACCCATGGAAACTATGTGTCGCAAGTCCCTTGAGGAGTCGGGTGATGAGAGAAAACCATGACATACCAGCAGCAGGTCATCTCGGCATAAGGAAAACGGGCAACAGAATTGCCACGCGTTACTACTGGCCGGGAATGTTCCGCGATGTGGGTCGTTACGTACGTAGGTGTGAGTCCTGTCAACGTTATAAGGTAAGCCAACAACGTCCGGCGGGGGAGATGTTAACCCGTATTCCCGAAGAGCCGTGGGCCACAGTTTGTGCCGATTTTGTGGGACCCCTACCCAGATCAAAGCACGGCTGCACGATGCTACTCGTATTCGTTGACCGATTTTCCAAGTGGACCGAGTTGGTACCCCTCCGTAAGGCAACATCAGAGAGTCTTGTTAGAGCATTTAGGGAGCGGGTGATTTCCAGATACGGGGTACCTAAGATGCTAATAACCGACAACGGGGCTCAGTTCACATCACGTGTCTTCAAAAGATGTCTGGCGGACCTTGGAGTTACCCAACAATTTACCGCCCCTTACACACCACAAGAGAATCCTACCGAACGAACGAATCGGACCATAAAGACGATAATCGCTCAGTTCACCAACCAACAACACAACAAATGGGATGAATTCGTGCCTGAAGTTATGTTGGCAATCAATAGCAGCGTATCCGAAGCCACGGGGTATTCTCCGGCGTTCCTTACCCAAGGACGAGAACCCCGACTACCAAACGCTTACTATGATGAGGTTACTATTGGTACAGGGGCCAACAACCTTCCACCTAATGAGCGTGCCCAGGAGTTGAAAGAGGTTTTTTCTATCGTCAGAAGGAATTTAATGAACGCGTCACTAGGACAACAACGCTATTACAACTTACGACGACGCGTATGGAAACCAAAATCAGGGGACCTAGTATTGGTCCGGCAACACCCCTTATCGAATGCACAGGGGAATTTCGCAGCGAAACTCGCACCAAAGTTCGGGGGTCCCTACCGAGTACGGGATTTCATATCACCGGTGATAGTTCAGCTAGAAGGCTGGAAGAACAGAGAGCGTAGACGGGCCCATATTAGTGAACTAAAGCCCTATATGGATTAACCACCTATTACGAAATCATCAGTGATGCACTACGCAGACGAAGACCAGGAGAACGGATGAGGTTCATTAAAGATATAGCCGGTACGAGGTATAGAGTATCCATAAGCCGTGGTGGTAGTTACCAGGTAGACGTACTTAAATAAATTGCCAACTATCAGCAGCCAGAAGGTCGCCCTTGGTCACAACAACACAGCTCAGCAGAGGAGGGAGGCAATGTGACGACCAAAAGTCTGCAAGCCATCGTTTTTGGCCCACATGAAATTGTATCATTTTGATTATTCATTTTATACATGAAGTGTACTTATCATTATTATTATTATTATTATTATTATTATTATTATTATTATTATTATTATTATTATTATTATTATTATTATTATTATTATTATTATTATTAATTTTGAACTACGAAACTTTTTTTTTTTTGTTAATTATATTTATACACATAGTGCATAGTTCCACCTTGTTAACGTTATTAATTCAAATTTTAAAATAAGCTAACGCCATCTGTGGCCGAGTAGGAAACTACGGGGAAATGTATACGTAAGCTGGGAAATATGAAATAATTGAAACAGCTGTGATCGAGTCACTGATATACGTACGCATGTGTGTGTATGAGTGGCGTGTACGAAAACTGCTATAAAAGCAGAGTGGTTGAGCACGAGCAGTCAGGCAGCTTACCGCCGCCGACTAGGTAAGAACTTATTTAATTGCTTGAGAGTAATACTCCATCAATTAAAAAAGTTAGCAAAGAGACTCTGGGTCATACTCGTTCTCCTAGCATTACCTTAAAAGTGGTTTAAGAGTCCTCCGCATCTGATTGCCTGGGTAATACCCCGTCAGAGCGTTGGTCACTGGGTACGTGGAAGATTCTAGGGTTATACTCGGTCTCCAAGCGCCACCCAGTTCTCTTGTACACTCCGGTCGCACTGCTGTTGTATTATATTGTTTAGTAAAGTGCGGTTAATCTTACTTGAGTTGTTAAATAAAGTACAGTTTTGTAACGTTTCACGAAGACCTGCGTTTTACTTCTTTTTGGGAAAAAGTGAACCCTGGGACCGAGAGCATACCCCAGCAGACCAGTGAAGAATCACGTCGTTACAATACTAGAAATCAATTTTCAGAATTTTGGGATGATTGGGCCATAATTTACCATAGGTCCAATACAAATTACCCTCCTAAAAATTATTTTACTCAAGCATGTTCAAAGTCCTAAATAGAAACGCATATAATTTTCTTATTGTCGGTCTAAACCGCAACTAATTTTAATGCTGACGCTCGTTTTTGTGAAGCTTAGTTAATAATATATATGTATTTATCATATAGAGCTCACTCCTGTCGGTGGAGGGTATCAAAGATTCGGCACAGCCGAATATAGCACTCTAACTTGTTTAATATAAAATTGCATATTAATAACATAAAGGGCTTTAATGTTTTTTTAAACAAAACTTGAATTCATTCTATAATTTGAACAATGACAAATTTTAATTAATAAAACTGAATTTTTCCAAAACAATAATTCAATTCCGTATATATTTTTAGCGGGAATACAAAGTGAATAACAAAAAATCTAAAACACAAGTTGTTAAAAATTCGATTCTTAACTTCTTATTAGCTACTTGGTTTAATATTTTTCAAAGAAACATTAATTTTATTAAAAGCAAAATTTGAGTTCATTATATCTGAAGCTTGGTACTAAAAGGGCCAATGACAATATTTTGCTGTTTTGAGATAATTGTTGCATTAGGTCTTTTCTTAAGCTACGGTCACACCTAGCAAATATTTTACTAAAAAACGTGACCAGCATGTGAACTAAAATTGTATTTCTTTATTCTATTATATTTTTTGAATATAGGTCAACATAATATTAAATAAAAGAAGTTTTTTGCTTTATCAACCAGCATAATTAATTTAATTTTGCAATTAAAAGGACATGCTGATTCTCTTTTATTTTGCGGAAACAGCCAATGTCTTATTTAACCGAGAACAGCTGCAACAGGGGTTTGCTAGCCCATTTCACTTAGAACTGTTCTACAAAAAAAAAAATTAAATTTTCTAAAAAATGAATTATTTGACATTAGTGTGTTTAGCACCAAGCTACAAATATAAGGACAAAATGTTAAAAAACAAATTAAACACTTTAAATAATAAAGCTTGCTATGTGTTTATCCTCAAAATAATTTAAATAAATTATGTAAAAGTGATTTACAACTAATTACTATTAATAATTGTAATTATTGCAAAAGGCCCAACCGTTTTTCAGACGATCTTATACTATAGATTTTTATAAATAATATATTAACGTATAGATGGACATATGTACATATTTACAATGTTACAAGTTAAAAATAGTTATGACCGTTTTGTACATTGTCCACAAATTATTTCCTGTCTTCATTCTTCAAGAAATTGTAAAATTCATTATAACTATAACCAAAGTTTGTCTTTATCTGCAACTCACTTTCAATGTTTTATATTAGGAGCCTGTTTCTCTCTTTTCTCCACTTTGAAAACTAAAGACCCGTTCTGTAAAAGTGTTTGAATGTGGAATGGAAGAAATAAAATTGCACATTTCCTCAAATTCGTAAAGGCACCACCATTTAGAAACACTTTCCATTTTTCTTCTACTGTTTTCTTTTTTCGTGCTTACTCGGCAAAAATCTTTAATGTTAATAACTCATCCATAAGAAAATCTCTATTTATATTTGTATTGTAAACAGTTTTACAATATGACAAATTATATACTGAACAAAATTAATTTATAATAACAGTACAAAAACAGTACATTAATGAAAAAATCAGTACATTTGGGTACTGATTTGCTTGTAATGCATAAATCAGTACTTTAAACAAAAAACAGTACATGTACTGATAAAAACAGTACGAATGGCAACCCTAACCAGACTTGCAATTTTTGTTGCTTAAATTTTTAAAATTCTGCTTTGAAATTGCATTAGTGTCCAGACTATGAAATTCCAATTTTTGTATTTTTATCTTGTCATTCCTCTTCTCTTTTTTAATATTTTGTATTTAAAAACAAATACACCTACAGCCACTTTGAAGTTTAAAACTGTGAGAATAGCGAAAAAAAATTGCAGAGTACATGAAACTAAGAACCCCTCCCCAATCTTTTCATCGCTCTCACCGATAAACTCAAGAATTGCTGCAACAAAAATTGCAAGTCTGGATGACTAACATGCATAAAATTATAGCAGGTACAGCCAATATGACACAATAGGGCACTTTGTGAATTGCGATGTGTATGCAAGTGTTATGGTTTTTAAAAACGAAATTTAATGAAAACATTTATTGTCGGCCATTAATTTCCAAGCCATTAGTATTATTTTTCGTACTTTAAAATACAAATTAAAAAAAAAAACAATTAAAGCCGATGATACACTTGCAATATAATCCTTAAATTTTCCGTATTGTACATTTTGTATTTCCAATGTGTATGTGATATTCGAAGGTGGCACATGTTTTGGCTTATGGGTTATGTTTTTTTAGCTAAAGTTACGCCATATTTCAATCTATTGTAAATACGGTTCTTTAGATATGTGTAAATAAATCTATTTTGTACCACGCCCACTTCTCCAATTTCTCGGATGTTGTGTATTGAAAACCACGCTGCTTGCACCTAATTTGGAAACTTTGGCTCATGCTGTTCTCCAGATTTACAGAAAAAAAAAACAACAAGGGATTTATAGGTAAAATTAGATGTAATTGTGTTTTTTTTTCTATTATCTCAGCCATTTGCAAACCGATCAGGCTGAATTTCAATGGCAAAATTTAACGGAGCATAAGTGACATACTGTAGTTTTCCGGTTTAATGAACATTGGATTCTGCGAACATCGCTTTTAACGAGCCGAGTAGAGTACTCTTAGTTCTTTTATATTTTATTTCCCAATTTAGTTGTAAAAGCCAATAAAGTACTAACGGCCAATTTCACCAAGTTCAGTTATAATTAACTATCAGTTATAACTGTCGAAAACATATCGGTAACTGGAAACATATCGTTTACGAATTTGATGAAATGTGAAATTTGATTTCTTCGATTCCACATTCAAACGCTTTTACAGAACGCGTCTTAAGTTTTAGTGGAGAATATATATAAAAATCTGTAGTATAAGATCGTCTGAAAAACATTTGTGCCTTTTGCAACAATTACAATTATAAGAATATGGGAATTATTTCTTTTCATAAGCTACTTTATTATATTCAACATTTTTTTTGTTTTCGAATTTATTCAATGAGCTAGATTTCAGTTACATACATAAGTATGTATATTATAAAGCTTTTTGTAATAGTTATATTCCTTAAATTTTTAAGAATAGAACTATGTATTACAAAAAGCTTTATAAAATACATAACTTAAATTTAGCACATAGAATAAATTCGAAAAATTAAAAAAAAATGTTGAATTACAACTATGAATCGAAATTAGTTGTAAATCACTTTAAAATAATTTTTTTTTTAAACTGTTTAAAGATAAATGCATAACAAGCTTCGTTATTTCAAGTGTTTAATTTGTTTTTTAACATTGTTGTCCTTATAGCTGTAGCTTGGTGCTAAAAAGGCCAATGTCAAATAATTCATTTTTGCGTAAATTTAAATTTTAGTTTTTCATGGAAGAGTTCTAAGTGAAATTGGCTAGCAAAACCCTTTTGAAGCTGTTCTCGGGTAAATTAGACATTGGCTGTTTTCGCAAAATAAAAGAGATTCAGCATGATCTTTTAATTGCAAAATTAAATTAAGGCTCTTATCATGTAAAACGCAAAGCAACGCCAACAAATAACATTAAATGCAAAAACAAAGTCATAAATATTATGTAATTTTGGTGTTGCTTTCTACAGAAATTGACATTGCGTTTAAAATTACAAACGCTGCATAGCTTGTGGCGTAGAAAATTTTAAAACGGTACATGAATTTCTGTAGAAATCAACAACAAAATTACAAAATATTTATGACGTTGCGTTGCGTTTCGTTTAGGGCCTAATTATGATGGTAGTTATAAGAAAACTACTTTTATTTAATTTTATGTTGACCTATATTCAAAAAATATAATAATATAAAGGAAATAAAGTTGGTTACGTTTTTTTCGTCAAATATTTGCTAGGCTAAGAAAAGACCTAATGCAATAATTAACTCAAAACAGCAAAATATTGTCATTGGCCCTTTTAGTACCGTACCAAGCTTCAGACATAATGAACTCAAATTTTGCTCTTAATTAAATTAATGTTTCTTTGAAAAATATTAAACCAAGTAGCTAATAAGAAGTTAAAAATCGAATTTTTAACAACTTGGGTTTTAGATATTTTGTTATTTACTTTGTATTCCCGCTAAAAAATATATACTGAATTGAACTGTTTTCGAAAAATTCAGTTTTATTAATTAAATTTTGTCACTGTTCAAATTATAGAATGAAATCAAGATTTTTTTTAAAAAAAGATTAAAGCTCTTTATGTTATTAATATGCAATTTTATATTAAAAAAGTATATGTACTTTTTTTTATGCAATTGCACTGATTTTTTTTTTTTCTTATGTACTGATTTCTCTGATTTCAAAACTGGTAACCCTAGGAGAATGGGTCTTGACTATAATGACTACTGTAGGAGTTGCCATGATGAGGAGAAGGAGGAGACGATGTGTCACTTTCTCTGCCAATGCCCCGGTCTCGGGGATATTAGGTTTAGGCATTTTGAGAGACCGGAAATGCCGTGTCTGAACAAAATGTCTAATATGGGACTGATCTCGATCTCTCTGTTCTGTAGGATGTAGGGGTGGTTCGAGGCTGCAGTGATTTCTGGAGAATAGTCTGGTGAATACTGGCTGACTCTTATCACTGACTACAGGTATCACAAAGGGACCGCTATAAAGACCCAAGTGAGTCGTCCTGGTGTCGGCTGCCCATTGAACCTAACCTAACATAACGATATTACCCAGAAGAATTAATTGTTATAATCACAATAGTTCCCTTTGTATTAAGTTTTTATCGCTCATAAATTTTTTTTAAGTGATGATAGGCTCTTTTGCATTTTATATGACGATATGTATGTATTTATTACCTATGTGATGGAAGTCGACTTGGAAAATGAAACGATTTGAAACCGATAATATCGTATTCCTCTTATTTTCTGTCTACCTATATTCTTTTAAATTGTGTATTACATGAGTTAATTGTACTGTATTTTAAACAAGAAATTAATAATATAATTCAGAAATTGATATTAAAATCTCTCGAAATTCATCACACCTTTAAAAAACGTTCGTTTTGTATTTTTTATAAAAAATTATATAAATCGAGTAAAATTTAAATCGAAGGAAATTTTCAGTTAAATTTTTTTTGAAATTATCTCAGTTTTTCATGATGTTAAGAGTAATTCTAATAAATATAAGTGGCATTCAAAGTATAACGCATATAAAACGGAATAGTTTTATTAACTTTTTAAGACACAATCGTTTTAAAAATTTGTTCGATATCAATTTCACTGGAATTCGATTTCAGAGCATGACTGATTACAAAAAACCATAACCAAAAATTAATCAAAATTTGTTAACTTGTGCAATTTTTCAAAAAAAAATATTTAACTTTATAAGGCTGAGGCTGAGCTCCAAAAGATCCTAATAATTTGCAGACAACGTGAAAAATGTATCGAAGAGTTTAACAATGCATACATAGTTTGATTATTGTTTCCACGCGGTTGCATTGTAGAATACTTAAAAAAAAAGCTAGTTGCTCTACAACTGACGTTTTGGAACTCTCCCACACTTTCTGCGGCTCTTATACTTTTGACTTTATAAAAACACGATACAAAATACAATATCAAAACATCCCACTGATCTATAATTCTAACAATATCTCTCTCCAAAGAAGTCTATCTGTATAAGAAACACATAATATCTTATGGAGTGGTACAAAACATTATTCCTGGAATTGTTTTATTTATGTTATTCTTGTAGGACTATGCAAAAAAACATTAAAAATTACCAGAAAGAATATCAATATTTTTGTGGTTACTGAGTAAGATTTAAGCTTACCAACATTATCAGTCATTAGGTTTGTTGCCAATCCGATCAAATTTTTTGAAGGAATATTATTTTTTGATACATAGTTTTTTATAAGAAAAATTGAAACGGCATCTGACTTGGTAAGCTCAAATAAGATGACAAAACTATACTTTATAAAACTAACATCTTCAAAGTAACTTGCTACTAACGTAATACATTTTATTTCATTGCCACATTCATTGTTTCATTAACAATCAAAACAAATTTTGTGTTTTTAAAAAATATATTAGATTTGCACTTGTCTGCTTTACGACCATTAATCTAAATTTGTTAAAATGAATAAAGTAATAGAACATTTTCTCAAGCCGACCAAAAATAGGTTTGGCCTACCATCCGACCAAATTTGGTCGCAAAAGACCAAGTTCGGCAACGCTGATCAGCATATAAAATATGTATGTAGTCCCTTTTCAACATGCATATGTATGCCATTTTACGTTTTATTGAAATTAAAAATCGTTTAAAGATTTACGTAAGTACATAACTATAATTTTCCAATATCTAGATTTTAGACGTAAGCTGAAAGCCATAACGCAGTAGCCAAATTACGGCATTCGATTGCAATTTCACTTGTGTTTCCCGATTGTCGAAGAAATTGGATAAATAATTTACATTCATGACGAAATTTATCCCTACCTTTTTTATCGTATTGCTTATTATTTAAACTATTCTATCATCGTATGCTTCTTCAAGCAATCGTACTCCAGAAATTGAAGATTATTAAACTAAATATAACTGATATTTTAGCACTCCAAACGATAAAATACGATGTCTTATAGGTATTTGTCCAACAACGGAGACAGTGATATTTGTACTTTAATTTTTATGATTTTTCTTTTAATTTAAACTTTATTAAAATTTAAATGGCTTGTACTTGTTTTCATTCAATTTTTAAACTTCTATTGTTAAGAAGTTTTATGTTTTATCATTGAATTTTTAATATATTGCAGTCTTTACAAAAATTATTTTATAAACATACATAATATGTTAATGTACTAAAAGTTGAATACATATAGTCATAGCTCAAAGAGTATACATTCTACACATTTGGAATTGTCATTCTGATGATTTATTTATCTTTAATACCTGTTGGTATTCGTCATATTGTTGTTGTGTCAATAAACTGGCTTTAATTTCTTCACAATGTTCAGGTTTGGGTAAAACAATAGCAAGATAACCTTCACCTTCTGGTAAATTTGCCAATAATTCGGGATGTTCTGCTACTCCTGTATTTACTTCCACCAATTTACTGCGCACACAGCTAGGTATCTTATAAACTTCGCCAGTTTTTGACTGTAATAAAGCCAACGTGGAATCTGCTTGTAAAATCATGCCGCCCTTTTTACCCTTTCCTTTAACGGTATTCTTGCTGCGATCCATTTGTCCAATATCAAAATTAATACTCATAATACCGCTTTGCAATGCAGGGTGTTCTGCAGCCAAGCATATTAAACAAATGCGATTAGAATGAAATAAAACCTTGTAGGGGGCCTGATCAGCACCTTTCTTAATAAAATAGTAACGTGTAAAAAAACGGTCTACAACCGAAGGGAGATTTTCTACGAATTCATCAGTTATGGGTTTAACTTCTTGCCCACATATGATCTGAGGTTCGGGTTGGAAGTAAAATTCAGCCAAAGGATCAATTTGCATTTTGCTGTCGTTTATTGGTTTTGATTTATTCGACTCTTAATTTCAGCTTGTCTTTCGCGGGCCTTTGCTCTGTTGGCTGCTGATCTTGCAATACGTTCTTGTTTTAAGCACTTGACCACAGCAGAATCAAATGTGTTGCAAATACCTATAAATTTGGCAAATTTATTCTGTCAAATAAATACATTTCAATTAATAAAGTATTATATAAACAAGTGTGCGGATTTTCTATTGCTAAACGTACCTCTTCGTGACACTTTTTTAATTCATCTATTAATTTATTGCAATGAGAAGTATGCAAATGTGGTGATAAATCAGTGTGCATTTTCTTCCCAGGCACTAATATGGTTTTTATTTCATTAACTAAAATCCGGTATAAAACACAATGTTACTCTGTGACAATATTTTTCCTGTTTATTTTTTTTTTTTAATTTTAATAATTTCTGATGGCAAATGTCAAATCAAACAGATGGAAACAAGGCGAATTCACTTAAAAATACGCCTTGGATGCAGGGCTTCCAGTTTTATTTTATACCTTATTCTCAATTTACGATTTTTCATCCCCAAAAAGCTATTTTCTTATCCCAAAAAATCCCCACATATCCTAAAAAATAGTATATGACAAAGGAAATATATACAAACGTATTATTCTTCAATAAAATTCATTTGTGTTATGCCATGGTCAAAAAAGTAAGTCTACTCGAAACGCCTGCTGAGGAAAAGATATATGTAGTTTGTCATTGCGTTTGTACTTTCTGCAGTATTGATCTTAAAGTATATACACTCTGTATATATATATTCTAAATCTTTATGAGTAGCGAAGTTGATTTAACGATGTCCGTCTGTCCGTGTATCCGTTGAAATGGGTTTTGCAAGGACACCAGATATGATGGGGGCTAGGTTGTTATATATTCACATCACAGTTGATTAAACGATGTCCGCCTGTTCGTGTGTATATTCTAATGGGTTTTGCGAAGACCCTAGAAATGATGGGGAGTACGTTTTTATATATTAATGTCACATCTACTATATACTACACAGATTTTTAGAATATTTTTTTTTTTTTTTTGGTAAACATTTAGCAGTTTTAGCAAATTTCAAGTAATAAAAATTTTAGGTTTTAATCTTAGCTAATCTGGCAATACCCCATTTAAAATTCATAGAAAAAACATGTGCAAGGCGAAATTATATGAGTGGCGAAATTAGTTATTCGCCTTGCTATTTACAAACAAAACGTGTTCATAAGGAAACCTCTATCGGTTGGAAAATATTTTTTAACCATATTTTTTGTAAATAATTAATAAAAATGTCAGCAAATAAGCGCAAAAATTTTAATTCCATGCAAGAGGGCCCCAGTGATTCTGAATCAGAAACTTCAAGTGATGATGGTCCCCACCCAGATGCTTACACTGGCAGTGAAGTATGTTTTTTTTTCTTATTTTTTTGAAAGAAAGTATTAAATTTTTTGATTTTCAAAATTTAGGAAGTTGTAGTGGATTTTGAAGGACGCTCGCCTATTGATCCAGATTGTCATGGTATTTCCCAATTGCTACAACGAGTGTTTCTTAAAGCTCACATTAATTGTATGCAAATAGCCGATTTGATAATTGGTAAGATTTTTTTTGCAAAAGTACAATTATACGGGCACACAGAAAAACAATTAGACTTTCTGTGGAATTAAAAGAAACCAAAGTTAAAATTTTAGGTGGCTGAGTCTCGCGGCCCCTCCGGATTCAAAATACGCCACGCCCAGTGGTATTTGTGGGTAATTAAATGTAATTGTGCAAGAAAAACGAAAATAAGATTTTGGGCGGGCGATACTTCTGGGGCTCTATAGGGCAAATTAAAGACAATTTGCTCACGATTGTAAATATTTTGTTATTATTTATTTTTTTTTAATATTTTATCCGCCATTTTTTTCTAAGAAGTTTTTTTGTAACCAAAGCTCTGCATAGCCAGCCTTGGGCCAGGCGCAAGGATTTTCTATACTACGGTATAGCAAATACCGACTTCGCTTACTAAAGCTTCTCTGTATAGCCGGCCTTTGGTCGGGCGCAAGGATTTTCTCTATGGTATAACAAACACCGGCTTCGCTAATTAAAGCTTATCTGCATCTAAAAGATACTTAAATTAACCTAGACGGGAAAATAATAAACGAATACAGCCCACTAGGTGGGCTGGTTGGTTTTTTGAATTCAAAAGCAAACGGGCCTAGGACCCCTTTAGTTTTAATATTGTTTTTTTTTTTAATTCTGAATGGGGTGGCATATTTCTTTTTCGTGTGCCCCGTAATCTGCATTTCAGCCGATTTGTTTAATAGTAAGTCATGCAACTAACTAATATATTTTTCATTAGCCCAAAATTTCGTCGGCAGTGTTATATGCCAATGTGAACCAGAAGGCGTTGAAAGTGATGCCGATGATGATATGTGCGAAGATGGTACCATTTTCGGAATCACCACAGTTTTAAATATAACAGCTAAAAAAGATGTGCCTTGCGTTGAACAATTTCGTTCTTTTGTTTTACAAAAGGCGGAAAAACACGCTACAGACGCTGTGCTAAAACATTTTCGAGATGTTTTAGGAAACGAAGCTAGACCAATTGGTTATTTGATTAATGAGCGTTTTATTAATATACCGACACAGATATCTGTACCGTTAATGGAAAATCTTTATAAGGAAATCACCACTGCTAAACAAAAAGGCATGCCGTTTAATTTTGTGTATTTCCTTATGATCGTTAAGTTCTATCGCAGGGAAGCCAAGAAGGGTAAACCCAAAGAAGATACCTATACAAATAGCGAGGAAGAGCTCTTGGTTGAAAAAGCTGTTAGTTCATTCGAGTATTCCGTTGCTGATGAATGTGATATGGGCATGTCAGGTGATTGGTTAGAAGGTGACGCTACTTTGACACCATATAGAAAGGTGTTACTATTTGATGCTAAGAATTTGCCACAATTAATTTCAGATATACAAATGTATATTAATGGACAATAAATGATTTTGGAGCTGACTAACAAAGTAAAATAAATTAAGACTAGGTAGATAGAAGTTGTGTATAATATAAAAAATATTTTTAACTAAATGAATTTGATATTTTTTTTTAACTTTTAGAAATTTTGAATATCCAGAAAGATCTTCATATTCGAAAGCTTTCAAATGATACCAATATTGGTCATTTACGGGTGTTAACTCGAAATTTTTTATTATTTCACTTTTTCGAAAAAAATCAACCCGCTGTAAAAATATCGTTAAATTTTGTCCACTTTTTTTTGTAATGAAACGGTGGTTGGTTTTAAAATAGTTTTTTATATGCCTTCAATATTAAATTTACTATTGTTTTGCTTTTACAGAAAATATTTAAATTTATTAAATTTTGAGTTAAGTGCGATATGTATGAACACTTTAGTGGGGCTACTCTCTATTGCGATGGGAAAGAAAATTGTGCCAAATCTAGTGATTGGTACTCTTTCATGCGTTTGCGTATTTGTTTTTCGCATCTATTTATTTTTTTTTTCTTTTCGCAAATCATTATTTTTTTTATTTAAACTTTTCAATTTCTTTTACATATTTTGCCATTTCATTACTGGAAATCTGCGCTATCTTTAATTTTGCGAAAGTGATAGAGAGTTGAACGTGAGAGTAATAGAGAGTTGAATGTAAACATTTGACATACAATGTTTTATCAATTTGATATCAAATGTTTTTCTCAAACCAAAAAAACAAAACTTGACAGCACTGAAGCGAAAAATAAATGTTAACATTAAAAAAGGCTATTAAAGTTAAATGTGTTACACAATTAAATAATAGTTACATATTACGTGAAGTAAATTCGCCTTTAAAAAAATTTATTTGTTAATTTCAAAGTATAAGAATTTAAATAAAAAGGGAAAGTAAAGAAATTATAAATTTGTTGTACGCTCGCGGTGCTACGCCATGACAATCCTCAAAACAAAAAGGAGGCTATTGTTTCGTCTTTGCAAGAATTAGAGGAAAGAACACTATTTCATCTTTTAGCTATGGTGCCGAATGTTCAGCTCACTGTTTATGTTAATAAATAATGAATTTAAATAAAAAAAAAAATTAATTTATGTTCCACGTTGTATTAAAATCCATATTTGAAAAACATTTAAGAATAACGTTTGAAAACAAGTTGAAAAGAAATGAATTTCTTAATTTGAAAATAATTTCCCCTTTTTGTTGAGAGTGCCATGATTTTCAAATAATTATCAAACGTTTGTCGTTTGAGAAAAGGGTTGATTTGAAATCATTTCAATTTGATATAAAACATTTGTGTATGTTGGGAAGTTGGCATTTAGCTTTCGCATCGCAATAGAGAGTAGCCCCCAGAGATCCATAACTCAAAAACTATGCGTTTTCGCTATGATATGCTATGATATTTTACATTTGCTCTTTCGCAAGACCATTTATTTTATCGTTTTCGGACAGGGCAACCTGTCGGTGAACGCCTGGGTTCAAATCTCAGCGCAGTCAAGAATGAAAAATTATAAATTACAATTTTAATTAATTTCATGTTGTAAAAATTCCTGTCTTCATAAAAATAATTTAATGAAAATTAAATTCAATGAACTTAAGCCTAATTAAAAATATCTAAATTTGGATTAAAAACCATTAACAGTTCAATAAAATAACCACAATACTAAGTATTTGAAAATTATATAAATTATAATAAATTTTGACTAAAAATAGTTGTACTCAAAATGAAATTTCGTATGAAAATGAATAATTCTTATATTAAGAAACATCTTACCTGTCTTGTTTAAAAAAATAGAATATTCAGGAAATACTTATTAGAAATGCCCTTATAATGTTGGCTGTAAACAGTATTAGCCCTTTGATATTATTATATAAAAGTACAAGGAAATTTCACTTTGAATTTAATAGTGTAAATGTTTGAAAAAATTGTTTGCTCAAAACTGCTGAAAAATAATTATTTTAAAGCCTCGTGCACAATAGGCAGCACCATTTCCCCTGGTATTCAGAATAGGGCAACAATTTTTTTTCGAAACCACACATATTTTCAGTTAAGAAATCGTTTGCAAATTAAGCCCACAACAATCTTAAAAATTTATTATTATTCTCTATTAAGTTTTTTAGTTCTTCGGCCTTTTTGATTATAATTTATAAGTTAAATAATTTTTTCAAGCTCGAGGTGTTTTATTCTTTAAATTCAAGTCGAAATATTGAAAAATAAAGAATTTAAAGAATAAAACAGACCTCGAGCTTGAAAAAATTATTAAATTTATTATTATTTTTTAAAACATCTTGTTGAAATTTTCATTCAAAACTAAATAAAATTATTATAAACGTCATACATTTTCATTAGAGTTTGTTCCCGGGATTTCCCGTCCCGGGAATAGTTTTCAATTCCCGCTTTCCCGGGAATTAGTTGCGGGAAGCCCGGGAAATTTTGAAGTAAATCTTTTTTTAAAATTTTAGAAAATCTATGTCGGACTAGTGTCTTTAGTAGTTTAATCCAACTTAATTTCAACACAATAGCGGAATTCACCCTTGACAGTAAAGTCCCTTGTAGACCTTGTTAATCTTATAATTTTAGTAAAAATACTAACATCTACAACACTGCAACAACAAAATGTATTAGACTAAAATATACTACGCTGTGGTTGAAAAATCCCACAAAAAGCAGTAGTAAACATGTGTGTGAATTTACCAGAATAAAACAGTTGAAGAAACTTTATCTATCTCTTTCTCTCCCTCAGCAAATTCATTAATTTACAATGCATACGAAAAAGACACTCACGTTTTGAAGTATAAAATCGTATTAAATATAACAGAGTTGTACTATTAATACAAAGGGTGAAAACCGCTAATATTTAACTTTACTACAGTTTAAGGCGTATTAAGCTAATTTTTAAGATTGGGCTTTATATAGGGCCTATGATAATTATAGGCCTATCTTCACGAAATTTTATTTCTTGTCTTAGCACAATGAAGTGTAAATTTTACAATAAACGTATTCACGTCAATATTTGTTACCCTTGCAACTGTGCAAAATAGAATAGTTGCACTTATTTGACGTGAACAACCCATTTTGGTTGCACTTTAAATTTTCAGCTCACACAAAATCATTGATTTTATTAATTTACAAGTCAAATTTATAACTTGTCTACCTCAACATTTTTTCAGATAAGTATTTCATTTTTTTTTTTTTATTTCTGCTTCTTCAATTTTTTACGCTTTTTATTTTTTAATTGTCATATTTTTTACAAAGTTCATCTTTAAACACTACAATTAATATTTTTCAATTCAAAGAAAAAAACGTACGTCAAAATGGAATTCCTGCGTTGTTGTTTGGTGTAGAATTGATTTTATGAGTACTTTTTAACATTTTTTCAACTTGGCAATACCAAAAAAAGTTGCAGCATTTTTATGCTTTTGCTCTTATAATTTTGCACTTACTTAAACCCTGAAAATTTTTCATCTTTTGGGCTAAATAATGTGGTTGTTGTTATGCTTTTGCACTTATGCTTTTTTCGCAAGAGTACACTTTTTGACGTGAATACCTTTATTATTATAAGGTTTTGCGGCTAAGCGCGTAGTAAAAGGTTTTCCTAGATTGTGCTTTATATGCGACATTTCAAGTGCTTTTGAGCCTTATGAAAGTAGAATATGCTAAATTGCACCACAAAAGCAGTATTCGTTACGCTTTTATCTATACTTACATGATTTACAAAACTGGTCTAATCATGGAGCCGTAGGTAAATTATAAACCGATATTCACGAAATTTGGTGCCTTATAAAACGAATTTGTGGAAATTTAATGACAACAGGTATGCACCTCCACATATTTATGTTAGTTTTTGGGGAGGTAATTCCACATTTGGGTGCATAACTCTTTCCCTACTCAAGCGATTCTACTGGAATCACCCCCCAAACAGCATAGAAGATCTAAAAACGATTTGACACCCATATGACTAAATCGGCTTAGAATTAATGAAGGATTTACAATAATATTAAAAATAGGATTCACATGGAATGACAAACTTAGTATACCTACATACACCACTGCTGATTAAGGGTTATAACATTGTAAAAAGTATGTAAGTAAATAACATTTCTCCTTCCTGCTAAATTTGTTAAACGGTAAAATTGTTTCAGAATTCCTATTTCGTAATTTGTGCCTTCAGTTTCTAATCGCCCTTTTAGAAATGTTATTCCATTAAGACATCAATACTTTCATTCTAATTATGCAAATGAGCTCTGAATTTGACAATGTATGTATATACGTATATTGATTTCTATGATCCTATTGGCATCAAAATAACCTCTTAAGTGTCTTAAAATTACTTTAATCTTAAATTTTTTACATTTGTATTATATAATAGATACTAGATTTAATTATTTTAAGCGTAATAGCCAGTAAGAAATATTACTTGCATTGGAGAAATAAGTAAATAAATAAATAAAAAAATTTGGGCGGGAATCCCGGGAACCCGGGAATTTGATATTTATTTCCCGCTTTCCCGGGAATCCAAAAAGTGCGGGAATAAAAAAACTCTAATTTTCATACACATTGTTGCTGAAGTAGAAGTAGACTCAACTTAAAAAAAAATTTTGTTAGTAAAAGTAGACTCAACTTTAAAAAAAAATTAGTTACATTTTTGTTCGAAAAATGACAGGAAAATATATAAAATACTTTGGGAAGAAATAAGATAGAAGAAAAAACAAAATTGTTGCTAGCATTGTGTACGAGGCTTAAAGCTTCAACTTTTCTCACACTATAAAAAATAAAACGATCTAAGAATGTTGTACATCATAGAAATATATCGTTTAAATTTTGCATATATCAGCGGTTTTCAGGCCCCTAAATTAACCATTTAATCTTATCAACCTGTGCTACATATTTATATAATGAGATGCTTTATCAAAATCAACCCACTTGTTTAAATATAACCGTTTATTTAAATTTCGTTCAAAAATAAGTCACTAAAATGTATTTAGTTTCGAATAAAATTTCATACTGGTAATGCATTTTTAACTAAAATCTTTAAAAAAATTTAGCATTATTTTTAGCATTTTTTAAAATCATTTTTAGCATTTTTTGGCCATATTTAATGCCAGATTTAGCTGTAAAATTTTTTCAGACCTGGCCACACTGTTCACCAGCCAAGAAATAATTTTCCGAAAGCAAAAAACACACAGGCTAATCGTACTGCCCAGCGGGAAAATTGCAAGTGATTTCACTTTTTAGGCCTTTAAGAAGGTTTACAATGGAATTTTTAGTAAACTTTTACTTATTACACTGCATTCTTTGAAAAGGTCTTTTAGAAAGGTTTTTATTAAATATTTTACAAATTCAAATTTTTTATTCTAAGATAACCCTGTCGAAATCGTTTTATTAGTAGTTATGTTGGAACGTGTAGCAAGTTTAGTTATTAATTTATTTACTTCGCATTATTAGCAACAACAATTGCACTAGGATAAAGCTTTTTTCTTAAATCTTTAAAGAAGGCCTTCCAGAAGCCTTTAAAGTAGATGCAAGAGGGCAAGGCGTAGGTCCCCAATGACACACCTTGTTAATGAGTAATAAAGTTGGAATGCGGCTGGGAGATCTTATGTCTGTAAAAAGACCTTCTATAAGGCCTATTTACTACTTCATTTTCCCGCTGGAAATGGGCGGCCAATCGCTTTTTTCCTTACAAAGAATTTTAATGTGAATTATTTCAAATTTTTCATATCTGAAAAATTCACATATGAATTTTTTTATTTTCCTCACCCTCATGAGGATGAATCAGCAGAAAAATTTTTAAATTTTCAAGCTCGCTCAAGACCGAAAAATGAGCGAACGTTTCGGTAATCTGGTACACTCGCTTGTTCACCCCTTTTATTTCTTCTCTCCCCTCTCGCCAATAAGTTAAGAACCGCAACAACAAAAATCGTATAATGTAAATTGGGACTTAACCTTTCACAATCGTTTCCTTCTTCGTTCTTTTTCGCTGTTGACGGAGAAGAACATTTAATAGGCATTGATACTAAAATTACATTGGTATGAGAAAAATTACAAGAAAATTGCAAACAGTGAAAAAGAAACACGAAAAATGTCTAGAATAAATAGTCGTTCACTACGCAATCTACATTTTCGACTCCTCGCCAATAAAATTCGTGTCCTGCAAGAAATGTCCATAGTGTAAATTGGGACTAATACATCAGCAAACACAATAAAACAAAATCTACAGGCAATTTGTTTTTGTATCATAAAACAAAGTCGAGGCCGTGGGTGATTTTCTGTGACAAAAATAAAAAATTATACAAAGAAAAAATGCTGGTACACACTCTTCAAGTTCTAGCCGTCAAGTATTGAGCTTTTAGGGGAGAAGAGAATACCAATTTTTTTTTCTCTCTGTCTCCTTAACCAACTGAGAATACATAAGTTTCTAAAATGGCTTAAAAAAATAAACATTTACCGGCCGCCTATCAAATTTTGTATCCATATTCTCTCTTAGTGAATCCTACACAATCGTACGATTCTGACGAAATTCTATCTGACATAAAAATTGTAATTTTTCCATGTTTGTTAATTTTGACAGCGATGTGCAATTCATATAGATTTTTTACATCTGACAAAAACACTGTAATATACATTTCGTCTAAGAGTAGCTTCTCTTACATGTCATGTATTTATCATTGTACTTGTCAAAATTTCCACTGCAAAAGGCATACATGTCGTGTAAAAGCAAAAGAATTTTGCTCTGTATATATGAGCTTGAATTTACAGTGTAATATATTTCAATTAAAGCGTGTCCTATTTTAAACTGACAAACCATCTGTCATCAGCTGTTTGCAAGTCATTTGTTTGTGGCGGCAAATATACATTAAAATCTGTTTATTTACACATATTCTTAAAAAAAACATATTAGATTAATTGGAGAATAGAATTAAAAGTGAATAGCAATATAAATCAGTATATAATTTGCTATAGTTAACGATTTTACGGTATATTAGATTAAACTAAGCCTAAATTAAAACCCTCTATTTGCCAATTTTACAAATCCACTACAAAATACATATCGTGTTAAAGTACCTTAAGTAAGCATAACCCCAAACATATAAAGGTACCCACATACGAGGCAACATTTGTCGAAACATGTTTACTACTTATGTTTCAGTTTTTTTCTTCATATTTTTTCTCCGAGAGTTGCAAAAGCATCACTCAACAACTGCTCTCCACAAAATGAAAAAGAAAAAAAAGTCAACATTGCTACACACCAGAGTGGCAAGGTTAGGGGGTTTTATTTCATTTAGCGGTTAATTTAGGGGGTACAAATTCTTAGGGGGGAAATTTTGGGGAAATAAATTCATGTTTATGGGGTTCGCTATTTGCTTGTCTGTACATAATAATAACTAAGTAATACTATATTGCTTTAGTTGAGCAATAATCGCTAGACTTCCGCTATATGTATCTTCAAACCGATGGATTTCACCAATGCGAATTGACTAGAAGGTGGGGTCATGTCAGCATATGGTTATTTTTTTGGGTGGTCGATTTGTCAAAGTTTGTAAACGAACTAGTTTTTTTTATGTAAACAAACATTTTTTTTACTAGCAATATTTTTGACAGCTGGACTACAGAAACAGTGTTGTTGTAGAGTTGACCTCACCTTCTAGTGAATTCGCCTTGGATTTCACGGGAAAATAGCTAAATTACCGTCATTGAATATAATAACTAAGTAAAGCTTTTTGAAAAGATAATAAAAAAAACGTTTAAAGTGTGAAGTATTCATTATTATTCGATTTTACTATCTGCAAAAGTTGCAAAACAGTTGGAAAAGTGTACATGTATTAGTGAAAAAGTTTGCATGTATTGCAACTGTCTTGCCAGTACTGGCAAATGTAAACACCGTGTAAAAAAATTGTTTTGCTTTACGATTAAAATATAGAAGAATAGAACACTGCACTAGCACAATGCTGCTCTAGAATAAAGCTGAATTAAAGCATAGCTGAAGTAGAAAACTGTGGTAGAAAATTAAAACTTGCGTTTTGTTATATGAGAAATCTTGAAAAAGTTTATATGTAGTTCCTTTTAATTTTATTTTGCAAAAATGTGTTGTTTATAATTAACATATGTCGTTACTTAGGTCCAAGATTTTTTTTATTTAATAAAATAAATAAGAATTCACTTTTTACATAGAAATAAAAAAATTTAAAACAAACATGTATGTTTGTGCATATTAGGTGTGTTTTATTGCCAGTATATGCAAGAGTTGTTTGCAATAGGTTTTAAATTTAGAAAATGTTTAAAAAAAACATTATTTCGCTTATATATCATTAAATGTAAGCGAAATTGTATTTCTGTTCTAAGGCTAATGATAACTATGAATTTTGTTAATTCCTATTTACGTTTTTGTAAATATTCTAGTGCACTCGATGCTTTTACTATGATTTACCGTTTCTCTATTTTATTGTCGGTTTTTGTGTTGATATTTTGTGTGTTTTGAGAACACAAGTACTAGCAAAGCAGTAGAGAAAAACTTTTCAAGTTTTTTAAGTATGCTTGTTTAAGTTTGGTGAGAGTCATGTGTTGTTATGTTCGTTTTGCTAATTATGTGTACATCGATATACTGTGATTGGAAGTAGTTTTAAGTCGAACATTTAAAATATTTTGCGCAGTTCTTTAGTAGCAACATTTAGTGAAACATGCCTATGTTTCGACAAATGTTGCCTCGTCTGTGGGTACCTTAAAAGCTAAAACCAAACATAGCAACTCTGTGTTAGATTTATTCAATTTTGTTGTTATAAAAATAAAATGAGCTAAAGCCAGCTGGTTTTTGTTTTTATTGCGATTTGCCGGTATCTTTTACAACTTCTGAGAAAAAAAAAACAACATAATACAGCCAACCATAAAGCACTAGAAGAAAACGTGTTTCCCTAGCTAATTCATGAAAATCACAAATTATAAAAAGAAAGTACCTACTTAGCGTGCGAAGTTCTTGATTACAAAGTTTAACTTAAATTGTTTGTAAGTATGTGGTAACAAAGAAATTATTCATGCATTGCATTTTCAAAAATTTATCGGTGGAGTTGCATATCATTGCCAGCGAAAACCCCATAAAGAAAAACATGTACAAATTGTGTTTGTATGTACATATGTAGGTGTGCTAACGAGGCTTTGGCTGAGCATTCGTTTTAAATTGATAAGCAATAGAAACTGTCGAGTGGGAATGAGTGACCGACTGATTATTTTTGACTGTGTGATTGTATGCAGTTTATTAATTTCTGGTTGTGGAACTTGAGTTTAAAATTAAATTTTTATAAATATTTTATTTTAGTTGCTTGTTAGACTTCAAATCGATTGGATTTTGCTCTTACAATAATTTCTGTTTTTAACTGAATTTAGTTTCAAGTCGACATCACCCGTTTGATAAAATAAATCGAAAAATTTCCACATTAAAACTTGAGGAAAGAAAATTTTCTACATAAATTTTATCATCATCCGCTGAAGCTGCAAACATGGGACTCGATAAGTAAGTTGAAATAATTTTGTTAATTGTGTTTGTTGTTAAAATAATGACTCTGTACTTTCTTTGTTTTAAACAAAGTATATACATATGTATGTAAATAATGTTTTAAATTGGTAAAGTAGTAAAAGATTTTTAATAAGAAATCTTGTATTCAGAGCAGGGTTGGCAAAATTTGTACAATTGTACTTTTTTGGTACTATTTAAACTTGAAAAGTACAATTCTACACCAATGTCTAATTTAGTCCCTAATCATATAAAACGCAAAGTTCCAATTTACATTTCTGTCGTTCAGATTATTGTCGTTTCTTCTTTGAAGTCGGTCAAATGTTTACATTGTACGATTTTTTTCAATAGGAAAGGAAATGTTGGGTTATACGTATAAGAACATAGACATTAAATGTAATAAAGGGTACGTTCGTAAATGCAACACTGCGCTGCATCAGAAGAGAAGCCTTTTTTTAAAGCCGACAAAAAGGCAATTGTATAATTGTGCGACTATTATTTTTGTGAAATGTATGACAATTTTTTGGTCCACATCCACTTCATCGATATACCTATATGTATATACATAGTTATAAACATTTGAAATCACTGATGCAGCGCAGTGGTGCATTTAAGAACGTACCCAAAGTCTAAGGGAGAATTTACACGGTGTCTTTACAGACATGTCTGTTTTATTAATTCTCTTTTGAACATGCTTCCAAAAACCTATTGTCTTTTCACGATGTTTTTCCAAACATACATATCTGTTTTCATGTCTAATTGTCTTATATCCATATACATAAAAAATAAGAAACATGAAAATTCATAAAAACAAACAAACATTAAAACTCCTTTCGTGTCTGTTGGACAACCACTCTTTCTTCTCTAACCCGATCGCCAACAAACAAAACAAACGTGGTTGTTAGACATGTCTGAAAAGACACCGTATAAACTCCCTCTTATTGCTAAATTATGTTACCTAGTTCTAAATTATTAATTAAATAAAAAAAAATTAAAAAAACAAATTAAAAAAACATGATTCTCAATTTCTTCATCTTCGCTCTAATTGTTCGTCTTCCTGTTGGCAGTTTTCGAAGAAGATATTTTATTGCCATAGAGAAATTTTTTTTAAAGGCCAAGTGAAATTCCAATTCATAGTTCTATTTATTAATTTTCCTTAATTCCTTAATATTTCAATACATACATACCTATGCATGTATAAAAATACTCACTTTCGAAATTAGTATTAATTTTTATTTTTCTGTAATTACCTATAAGTTATTTGTATCAAAACTTTTACTTAAAAATCACTTGTACTACACTCAATCATTTAATTTAACTCGGTAACAAATCACACATGTTTGTATCTAGGTATAAAGTAACGGTAAATCTACATTGTAGAAAAAAATTACATTTACAGATACTTATTTTGGTATGTGTTAAGTGTAGGTACTAAATTAAAAAATATCCAAAATTAAAAAAAAAATTTTTCACTTTTGGCCAAAAAAAAGGCAAAAACTTCCTATAGTGCGGCGGCCGTTTAACACACATACACTAAAAATATTAATTATCGTTAAAGAAGAAATCTATTAGAGCAATAGTTTCCGCACTGAAAAGAAAAACAGCCATTTTAACGTGAGTACGCTGTTTACCCTCCATTTCGCCTCCAGTCGTATCAATGCGCTAGACCGTCCCGTGACCGAATGCGAACGTGACTTTTGCGTTTTCTACGCTTTATCAGCTAAATAGATGAACCAATTTTGATGAAATTGGGAAATAGCTTTTTATTTTCTTAAGACTAGTTGGACCAAGAGGTGGACATAGGGAGAATTAATGCCTCTCCGAAAATATCTAACCAATTTTGATTAAATTTGAATCATAGATAGATCAGCGTAAATAAAACACAAAGCGTTTATATTTTTTTCAAAACGAGAAAAAGGAAGGGGCAGATGGACAATTTGTGCCTATCCGAAACTACGTTAGTTAAAAATTAACTCAGCGGGCAACGCAGCGGGAACGGCTAGCATTATATTATATTATTATAGTATTGTCGTGTTTTTAATAAATATGTAAAATTGAAATAATTTGAACTAAGAAATCTTTTAGTAAAAGTAAAAAGTATAATTATTTAAGGTTGTTGTATTATTGAATATTATTATATTATAAAGATGTATTTTAAAGAGCAATTATTGTACGTACATACATTTGTACATATTTCAGCAGCGTTGTCATACCATTTAGATAAATTATTTATAGATTATGGTAGCCTTGTCCATAGTCTTCATTTTCTAATAGGATTGATTCCGTGAAATGGAAGGATTAGGCCATATCCCTCACAGAATTCATTCATAAGAATTTCCGTTTGTCACATTTTTTCAAAAAACATAAATTTTAATATTGAAAGACTAACGACCTTATTTATAAAAAATAAAACAGGTTAATCAAGGGTTTATGAACAGATTTTGTATAAAAATTTGTTTAATAAACCTTTTATTAACCTGTTTTATTATTTAGTCTACTTTTACACGTTTCAACTTTTGATGCTCAAATCTTGTGTTTTAAGGAGAGAGAAGAAAGAAGAAAGGGGGTTGTTACAGATATGCCTGTACTCGGTCAATACGCTTTGTGTTTTCATTCGTAGAAGTATGCACAACGATGGCTGCATGTAAATTTAAAATTGTTATTATATTGAAGCAAGTTTAAGCCGGTTGCTACGTGTGAACATATTGGCATCTTCAAAAGGGAATTGAAAAGAAGTTCAGCATCAAAATAAGAAACGTGTGGAAGTAAAATTATAAAAAAGACCGTAATAAAATATCAAATAAGTTTTTAATGTTAATAAAAATTGATAAAAATGATTGATATATCATAAAAACTTAAAAAATTGAGTGTAAATAATTGTATTTTCTTTAAAAAAAAATTTTCGCATGCGATAATTTTTAATATATTTTAAATCACATGCAATATTTTAAAATATTTATTTAACTTTTCGTTTTTATGTTCACATACATAGAAAATGTTGATTTAAATCGTTCTAATTTACTTTACTAAAAATGCATCCATTTAGCGAGCTTTTTTATAAATATTTCAAATCCATTGCTGTTTGTGGGCTAGATCGGTTTTAAAAAGATAAATTTTAGTTTTTTTTTTTAACATATTTGTGTATTTTCTCTAACAAAAAAAGAAAGAATATTGTTGCAGGATTATACCACAATAAAATCTAAAAAGCCGCGAAACGTGTTTTTAACTTCACGAAAATTCTATTTGTTTAGAAATTTAAAGGAAATAAAATAAATTATAATCGAATAATAACTTAATAACTATAATTCAAGATCAACAAGAAGGTGTTTTAAAAAGGGATTTAACTATGTATAACAATTAAAACACCAAGAAAAACAATATGTATGATATAAATTTTTAAGTGAATGTTGTTATTCCAATATAATGATGGTAAAACTTTTTTATATTAAATTTCCATTATCAGTTATTGAATTAAATAATAAAAATCTTTAAGCTATTAAAAGATTTTGTTTGTTGTGCTCTTCATAAAGTTTTAAATAAATTTTCTTTGACATCGAGGAATATATTATTAATATTTTTTCTAACTTTGTTGCTACAATAACAATAGTATGTGAAAAATTTTTAAATAGTGTTTACAATCTATTTGACTAAAGCCTACAGTACACGGAATGTAAAAAGCTACATGTACATGTAGATCTGACGTAATTTTGACGTCATCGCGAAGCCACAACAGGCTCAAAACTATTACTAATCTTATCTTATGTATTTACATATATGAAAAATTAAAATTAAAATGTTTTTGTTTAACACAATTTTGCATCGTGAGTTTAAAAGTTTAATGACTCTTTAAATAAATAGCTGTACACTAAGATAATCAATAAGCATTTGACAATAATTATATAAAAAACCATTTCAAAACAATTACTTTTCCAAACTGAAAAAATAAGATTAATTTGTATATTATGTATGTCATATGTGTGTACAAAATATTAAATAATGATTAAACAAAAATTAAAAATTTAGTTTAATAAAATTTATGTGCATTAATTTATTTTATTTATGACTATTTAACTTTTTATTGTAAACAAAGTAAACAAAAACGGCCTTGACATTGTACACGGAAATATGAGACATATTTTTTTTATTTACATTTTGTGTGCTGACATATTAATTTCAATAAAATTCAATTAAAATAATTTTTGCTTAAATTTATTGGAGCAACTTAAAGTCAAGTTATGAATTGCCGAGTTTGAAGTAAACATTTTTGTAATTGAAAAGAAATATAAAAACGTGACTTAATTAAATCTAAACTTTTTAAAAGAAAAGATCATTGAACTGAAACCTTTTAGGTTATGGGACTATTACAATAGGTAGAGTTTAATTAAATTTTTACTTTAATTTGAATTGACAGTAGTACAAGTATTAGAATTTAAAAGATTTAATTCCAATAGCACCAAGTTCAGTTAAAACTGACAATTACTTTAACTTCCAGTTAACAATATGTTTTTGAAAGTTATAACTAAAAGTTAACGTTTAGTTATAACGTGGTGAAATTGGCCGTAAGAGGTGCAAAAGATATTTTTTTTTTTGATTATTAAATTTTTAATAGATACATATGTCATGCGTTTTATACAATTTTAGTTAGGCTTCGCAATAATTTCTCTATTTATTTTTTTAGTAAATAAGAATAGTATTTGCATTAGAATGAATAAGATCCGTTTAAAATCTTAACGCTATCATCATGTGCAGAGCTTTTATTGTGCAATTTTAACACAAAAGATAAAAAATATTTCAACAAATAAAATAATCTTAAAAACAAAATGCTTAAAAAAAAAACGTGACCAACAGTAAACATATATAATTCTAATTTTTATTTTGATCATGATACCATATGACCATAATTTTTAAGCAATTATCTTTCAAGATGTCAGCAAGAAAACAATTTATAAAGACAAACGAAAAATTTGCTCACTTACCTTGTAATCAACTGTTTTCTTGCACTTGAATTGAAACACTCAACTTCAATCCCATAAAATTTATTTTCATTCTTGGTAAATTCCGCAAAATTTTTTGCAAAGCACAATGAAGACAAGTACACAAGATATAATCAATTATATCAATAAGAAGCCATTTTATACAAAAATCAGAAAAACAATTTGAATTTTGGTTATTTAATAGAACTTTTTAAGGTTTTTAATCCAAATTTTTAACATTTTATTCAGGCTAAAGTTCATTTAATTTAATGTTCATTAAATTATTTTTATGAAAAAAGGAATTTTCCAACATCAAATTAATTAAAATTTGTTGATAATTTTTCATTCTTGACTGGGCTGGGAAGTTAAGAATGAAAAATTATGAATAAAATATTAAAAATTTGGATTAAAAATCAGAAAATTCTAATTCGCTTGTTGTCGTTTGCCTTTTGCTCCAACAAATTATATATAAAAAATAATTATTTTTATGCAAATAAGTGTAATTTATTTAGGGAAACATCACTCTGATAACATCCAGTCATCATTTCATTGAAATAAAAAGATTTGGCATTCCTGTTTCACCATGTTAAACATTTCATAAAGATTCTGTCGGACAAGATGTCAAACATAAGTCCCATAATTCGAAAACATTTTTTCTAGATTATTGCCAAAATTAAACGTTGTCCTATTTTACTCTTACATAGTGTATATGCAACTGTTGAATTGCTTAAATTCTAAGAGAATTAAATTTTGCAATCTATGTCCTGTCCTGACTAACATTTAGCGCTATTTAAGGACACAAAATCGTAAATTTAAATCGAAAGCATTAGGAAGAAATTCTCGATATTTCCCGCCTAAAAATATGTGGCAATTTTAAAAATTATTTTTCCGGTTCCATTAAAATTTTTTCGATATTTTTAAAATAATTCATTTTACAAAAGTCATGATTTAAATAACAGGTTTTACTTTTTAAAACACATACAATACAGTACGATTGAATACGCCTCCTTTTTAATCTATTAAATAAATTTTCATGAAATCTCAAAGAAATTGGTAAAATATTGTATCAATTGTGTCAAATCACTTAATAATTCCATATTATATACGACTACTATTACGTATAGTATACATATGTATGTACGAAAATTATTAATAAATAACGATAATACTTTATCAAGCATGAATTTATTAAACTAAACGTTAACTTATCTTGAACACAAATATAAAACAAATACATAATTTATTGATATAATCCAAATAACTTAAAACACATGTTGTTTACAGTTTCGTAACTGAAGAAAAAAAGTAAATGTGGTATTGATAAAATGTTAAAATTTGTAATTATTTACGGAGTCTAATTGACAGTTTAATAAATATGTATTTATTTAGTTCATACATGTAACACTTTGTTTGTCTAATTGGGGTTTTTTTTTTGTTTTTTGTTTAGATTTATACCATGTTCCGTTCAACTGGCGAAAACGATTCAGAAATCTGGTTGTGATGTTCTATGTATTATTGATCGTCAAATTCCCACCGAATTGACTGAGCAATTTAATGAATTTCGTTCATTCGATAAGGCTTTCGATTCAGTAGTTTCCTGTTTTAAATCTAAGAAGTTGGATTTACCTGTTGTATATTCACCGGTACCCGAATTAAGTGATTATCATGATGTAAGATGTTATCAGCAAGCTGCTGCTAAATCTTTACAAAGGGCTATTAAGGCCGGTTTCAAGGCACCTCTTTTATTTATACCTGAAAATAAAAAATTTCTGAATGCTGAATTATGCACTGTATTGGGTGCTTTAGAGGAACTTTATGTGGTAGGTTTTATATATATTAGAAGTTTGTGTGCATTGTGTACCTTATTGAATTTTTTTGTAGCCCATTCAATTACGTGAAGATTTGCCAGAAAAACAACAACGTATTGCTAATTTATCTGTAATGATGTCAAATCCGAAAGCTGAAGAAATTTTAAACGAGGCTTTAATATTGGAATCCGGAAGATTTCTTGCACGTGATATTGGTAAGTTTTTAAAATGTAAATTTTAACATATTTAGGGGATACAAACTTTGGTCATAAAGCCATTTGTATTAAAATCATAACACGAAACTATATGACTGCTATGAGCAACCCCTCTTCATTTAGATTCCTACTGTGTACAAGTTATGACAAAGCAATAAACAGCATAAAATATATATTATTTTAGGATCTTTTATGTTTGTAACAAAACAACAGATTTTTTTTAAATATTAGGATATCATGACAATATGATTTGATGAGATACCGTTTGAATCCCCCAATTTTGTATTAATATAATAACTTTCACTTTAAAGTTTATTAATTCAAATTTTGTTTCAGTAATATTTTTTTGAAGTTTTTAAATTTTTGATCAAAAAATGTAACAAATGCTGCAATGATAATAATGTAACGTAGAATTTTTCTTAATTGATATTCTATAGTTGATTTGAAACTCATTGATTTTTTTGAGCTTAACGATGCACCACATAAATTAAACTGTTTTTGAAACAACTCAATATTAGGCCGTGTCAAATCTGTAATACCCACCACCATTTATTAGTTTAAATATGTAAATCATAATTTATAAAATGCTTAGAAAATATTTAACTATTAGAAATTAAAATAGAATATTACGCACCTTTTTTATCTTCTGATCCACATGATAACTTATAAACCAAAGAAAAAAGTTTTTTCATAAAATAAGCCTAACCTGAGCAAAGAAACTTTCCAGGCCATTCTTAATGGCAGTTTTGCCAATAGTATTTAATCTTTAATGACAAATTAGGTAGTTTAAACATTTGCGATTTCTCTTGAAATCTTTCTAGAGCGCATGAGCTATAATCAGGCCAGTTTTAGAGTGGAATGTCCCGTGTCCCGTCGATACTCCGAACGAGACGCCGTTGCCACATTTGAGAAAAAAAATTATTTAAATTATAATTAAATTTTTTTTAAAAAAAATTTTAACGTTTATTTTAACCAATATTTCTTCAGGTTTTTTTTTCTTTCTTATTTAGCAAAATTTCACATTTTTTTTTTGACAAATTTAACGAATAATCATATGCATGTATGACAAATTTAAAAATTTTAAATTAAATACAAAAATAGAATCTGGGAATTATTTCTTTTCATAAGCTACTTTATTATATTCAAAATTTTTTCGAATTTATTCTATGAGCTAAATTTCAGTTATGTATTTTATAAACTTTTTGTAATAGTTCTATTCCTAAAATTTTTAGGAATGACTATACACTACAAAAAGCGTTATAAAATACATTACTGAAATTTAGCTCATAGAATAAATTCGAAAAAATAAAAAATGTTGAATAGAAATACAAAAATATTTTTCAATTCGAACTTGATCTATTACAATATAAATACATTTTTACCTTCCGTGTACAACTAATTTTATCTGTGGTTGTTATGTACTTGTGACGTGAATTACCTTTTTATAAAATCGGACATCAGTATTAAAATTGGTTTTGCTTTAGACATACATATGTAGCATAATTGCCCGACTATCAGAAAGTTTATTGCTTTTATTTCAAGTCATATAAAACTTAATTTGATCAAATTTGAGTAAAATGATTCGTGACAGTTTTAACCAACCTAAATTTTTTTTCGAGATGGAATTAAATTGTTTCAATGGGTAATTATGGACTAATCACCATGAAACTCTGTAGAGTGATTTTTGGTATTAAACAAACTAAATGAGAACAAATATCGATATAGTATTGAAATTTGTTATAGCGTTTTATAGTTTTAAAGTGATCAGAAGGCTGATTGCTATCCGACCTAAGGTAAATTATGGACCGATTATCAAAAAATTATGGTATGGTATTATTTATTGCCATATGAAGCTCTATTGAACCAATATCTGCTACGGTTTTATGTGTGTCTCAATAATTTCAACGAGTGGGCATTATATGGGGCCTATAGTGAATTATGGACCAATCTGTACAAAATTTGACAGTGTGATTTCTGGTCCTATAAAACTTTGACGTATCAAATGTTATTACAGCAGCATTATTTGTTACGGTTTTAGTCGAACATAACTGTTTTCCGAGATTAGGCTTTATATGGGGCTTATAGCAAATTATGGACCGATCTTCACCAAATTTGACAGTATGATTTCTAGTCATATATAATGAATTTGTGCAAAATCTTATATCAATCCATCATAAAACCACCATTTATGTTATTTTTTGTATCAAAATTATCAATTTTTTGGGTGGTGGATTCATAACGCTTTTCCTACTGAACCGATTTTGCTTTATTTCAATCCCAAACTGATTAGGCTAATAATTTGACACCAATATTGTTCTTTCTTTCGAGTTGTTCGAAAGCGAGCGTGTTTTCAACAGCAGCAGGAATACAGACATGGCTAAATCGACTTAGAATTATATATATATTTATATATATGGGGTCTCAGATTAATAATAAAAATGTTTCACACGGAATGACAACCTTGCTATACCTTTATTCACCACTAGTGGTGGTGGAGGGTATAACAGGGGATTATTAAAAAAACCAAATTACATTTAATATTTTGAAATTGCGAAAATGCATTTTATTAAAAAATAACACAATTAGGATTAATATTCTTTATTGAAATTTCGGAATGGCGATTCCAATGAAAACAAATTGTTTGAAAACATAATATTAAGTGATACTATAACAATTAATCACAATGATTGATTGATTAATCACAATGATTGATTGAGATAAAACATAAATAGTAAATTTTTAGATTACATTTAACAACGATTTCTATCAGAAATAAAGTTGAATAAATCCAAAAAATATTATGGTAAATGGTTGATAAGTTCACCGGTTTTTCTTCAAACATTTGTTAAGTGCGAACATACCTTTAGTAACAAAAAAAGTTGGTCGTTTTTTATGTGTGCCTTATTTAACGGTGTTATTGAATTACAACAATTGCGAAAATAATCATTGGCATTTGTTCATTAGGTATTGCAGTTAATGAAAATATGCTGTATTGCAGCCGTAGAGGTTATATAGTTCCAGCTCCTTACACTTAAACATAGGGCCACCGGTGTACTTTTTGTGTCCATCCAGTTTTTTGTTCATCGTGAGGCATGCAGGGTATTAAAATGCTATAAAAAATCTTGCAGCTAAATTAAAATTTAAAATGCCAAAACGGTCAGTATGCATTCTCTTATTTTATGATGAGAGGTGGATTTATCGTAACCCCTTATTTATTTTTGTTCCGTCAACACATTATATGGCAGTGCAGCATTCTTTAAATTTATAGTCTAGGGTTGTTCTCAAAAAGTCTTATCACCCAAACCCATTAAAAAAACCCCCCGAAAAGTATACATACTAAACATTCTATTAAAAAATTCATTAATTATAGGTGTTGGTGATCCCGAACGTATGGCACCACCTCGTGTTGAAGAATACATTTTGAAAATATTCCATAATCTTAAAGTAAGCGTTATTAGTCAAACAAGTGTCATAGCTGAGGAATATCCTTTATTTGCGGCCGTTAATCGTGCTGCCAATCAAGTAAAACGACACCAAGGACGCATTATATTCTTGGAATATATACCTCCACTAAAAGCCAAGAAAACTTTGATGTTGGTAGGCAAGGGTGTTACTTATGATACCGGTGGTGCTGACATTAAAGCTGGTGGCATTATGGCTGGTATGTCCAGAGACAAGTGTGGTGCTGCAGCTGTAGCTGGTTTTATGCAGGTATTACAATCAAATTATAATTATTGTCTTAATTTTCCTAAATCGAAATATTGTTTTTTACTTTTGAAGATTGTCGATAAGCAAAAACCAGCAGATGTTCATGTAATTGCTGCCTTGTGTTTGGTGCGAAACTCTGTTGGTGAGGAGTCTTATGTAGCTGATGAAATTATCACATCACGTGCTGGTGTGCGTGTACGTGTTGGCAACACTGATGCTGAAGGTCGTATGTGTATGGCTGATGCTTTGTGTCGCATGAAGGAAATCGCTGTGTCTAAACAATTGCCCGATCCCCATCTCTTTACGGTTGCCACTTTAACCGGCCACGCCTGTTTGGCTGCTGGTGAGGGTTATTCCATTATAATTGATAATAGTGTTGCCCGCGCAGCTGATCATGCACGTAAATTGCAGGAAATTGGCACATCATTAGGTGAACCTTTTGAAGTTTCTGTTCTACGTCAAGATGATTTTGATTTCAACGCTGCCAAAGTTATTGGAGAAGATATAGTTCAATGTAATAATGCCGCTTCTTCTCGCACACCTAGAGGGCATCAAGTTCCAGCTGCTTTCCTTATTCAAACCACCGGTTTGGAAAAGCATGGCTTAGACTCGGATAAACCTTTAAAATATACCCATTTGGATATTGCTGCTAGCGCTGGAGAATATCCTAAAATTCCAACTGCTGCTCCAATTGTTGCTTTGGCTAAGGCTCATTTGTCTTAAAAATTTATTTGCATTACATAACATAAACATATGTGATTTTTTTTTGCTTAACTATTTGTTTTGTTTTATTACCTTTATCTACACTAAAAATAATCCTTGCCTTATATATACGAAATGTTTGAATTACAATTTTTTTATAATTGTATATTTTACGACATAGGAATCTTGAGCTGGCTAAATGTAGCGTGGATTATTTTCAGTGTATAACAAGTTTTCTATTTTGTTTACTTTATATATTTTCTAGTATTATACTTTTTATTAATAAATTGAATTCATCACACTATTATTTTATTTATTTATTTAAAGATGCCCTTAATCGAAAGTTATTAACCAATAAAAGTAATCAATAATTTAAAAAAATGTGTACATATTAGGTTTGTACAGACGGACATGCTTAACTATTAATATCTAATATTATTTTTGGTTTCATCGTAGGTTAGGTTAGGTTAGGTTCCATTGGCAGCCGTGATCAAGCACAGCTCACGTGGGTCCATTAATAAGTTCCCGTTGTGTTACCATATCACGCCGTCTCCCATGGGTTTTATGAAATCTGGCTGCTAGTATTCCCATGCAGCCATCCGGTCGATTCAATAAAGAAGTGGATCCTGTTAACATCAACATCAGAGAGACAAGTTTTGTCACCAAGGGCTCTTCGACCAAACATTTCGAGTCTTAAGTCTCAGAATGCCGGGCAATTACAGAGAAGATGTTCCGTTGACTCTTCCTCCTCCTCATCGCCGCAACTTCTACACAAGTCATTATAAGGGAGCCCCGTCCTCTGGGCGTGCCTCCCAATGGGTCAGTGGCCAGTTATAACCGCAATTAGGTTTCTTAGATGATGTATGGACAGCTGTAATAACCGCCGTGTTCTTTTTCCATCTATGATGGGCCAGATTTTCCTGGTTTCCCCACAGGTGGTTTCATCGTGCCACCTCTAACTGGCGATAAGATGAAACCTGTGTGGTTTCATAGTAACAGATAAGATAATATTAGTAAAAGCAAAAGCAAAATAAAATGTCAACAATTCAATATACAGCAGTAAGTATACGTATGCAGAAAAAAATCTACTTTTTTAAAATCAATTTAGAATAGTGGCGTATGCGGCACAAAACAACAATTTTTACTTTCAATAAAATGCTATTAATTGCTTAGTTCGTTGATGAACGTTTACAAAAAATTATATTCCTTTTCAAAACATAAAACATAGCAGTGGTGAAAATATAAAAAAATTCTATCGGGTATATATTCGGAAAACTTCTTGTAAACCTTCATTGTCGTTTTTTTCTAATACGACTTTTTGGCATATGTGCCAAACTAATAATGAGCTGACGATATGTATTGAACTGTATATTAAACACAAAATTAAGATCTTAATTCAGAAATGGATTTTAATATCGCTTGAAATTCATCACACCTTTTAAGCGTTGTGAAAACGATTGATTTTCATCACATACCTTGGGGGCTACTTCCTATTGCGATGCGAATACAATTTCGATGCGAAAGCTAAATGCCAACTTGGTACTCTATCACTTTCGCAAAATTTTTGGAAAATGAAGCATTACTGGCAATAAAAATTAAAGATGGCGCATATTGCCAGTAATGAAATGTCAAAATATATAAGAAATTTTAAATTGGAAAATTTAAATAAAATAAATAGTGATAATGATTTGCGAAAAGAAAAAATAAAAAATGCAAAATACAAATACACCAACGCATTAAAAAGTAGCAATTTGCAACAATTTTTGTCGCAGCGCAATAGAGAGTAGCCCCTGTATTGTACTATTTTTAGTCTTGCAAAACTGCGAAATTGCGAAGTTGTTTTTGAAACATAACAACTATTTACAAAATAATTTCGCACATATAAATGTTGCGCATGACTACGTTTAAGGCGGTCTGTTCGGAAAGTACAATTTCGGGCGACGTTCGTGCCTATCGACTGGTATCTCGCGAATAATACGAGTAATGTTGGCCTGAAGACCTCAGACTTTACATATCCCCAGACTAGTCTAACTACTAGTTCAAAGGTGTGATATCGCACGATCTAGGTGGCCAATTTACCGTTGCAAAACGTGAAATTAAGTAGTCAACAAAATGACTTCTCAACAAGGTCGTTGTTTCACGCGCTGTATGGCTCGTAGCGCCGTCTTGTTGAAGCCAGAGCTCACCGAGACCATGCGCCCGAATTTTAGGAAGCACATGGTCCGTTAACATGGTGCGATAACGGTTACCATTGACGCTAACATTCTGATTTTCCTCAATTTTGAAGAAACATGGACCAATGATTCCACCAGCCCATAAGCCACACCATACCGTGTTTTTTAATGGTAGCTCTTGGTACTCTAGGATGCTCATCAGCTCTAATACGGCAAGTTTATTTATTAACGTATCCATTGAGCCAAAAATGTGCTTCATCACTAAACAAAGATTTACGATAAAACACCGGATTTTCATTGAGTTCTCCAGAGCCAATTTGAAACAATTTGGAGACGATGTTGTTGTATCAGTCTTTCCATGATGACTTGCCAAACTATACTGAGAAAAATGATAAAGCAGTTTGATATGAGTCACGCGTGATCTGTAAACCGGCTTATTAAAACTCAAACCTCATGATGAATCACCCTTTATAACGATGTATGTGCAATGTTGAATAAATGTTTCGTTATTCGAAAATTAATATTGATGCTCATTTTAGTTAAAGTGATAAATCAGAAAGAAAGGAAGTCGTTTGTATTAATTGTAAATGTTAAAAAGCTTCAAAAGCTTGTTTTGGCAAACATCCTGTAAAAATTATGCGTTCGAAAAATTTGGACGTGCAAAAAACTTGAGATCTAAGAATCAGATTCAAATTCAGCACATAACGGTCAAGAAGCGTTTTTATTTGTTTGGGTCAAAAGTTTATAGAAATATAAGTAAATACATAATTTTGTTGTTGCAAATACAAATCTAAAAAGCTTATTAACCAAAATAAAAATATAATTTTCCTGTTCATTTTATTTACCACAACATGAGCTTCAAAATCTAATTGAAATACAGATTACTTTAATTAAGCGAAAAAGGATGAAAAGTTTGCATAGAAAAAAGTCAATTAAGACCTGTTACCTATTAATTAACCAATTTATTACTATCCATATATTCTGTTGCATGCACAATATTTTTATTAAATGCACCACAAATACTTGATTCAAGTCATTGACACTTGAGCAAATTTATGCAACAAGTAAATAAACCAAACAAATTTGAATCGTTACATTTTTCAGTAATAACGGTAAGTTGTTGTTATGTATGTACCTGAATTGAGCAATTGAATGTTTTAAACCAGTGACCGCAATGTAGCTGGGGACTTTAAAGTATTTTGCATTTTATTCGTTCGGTGGATTATGGTCAGTTTGAAGTTGTTGTTGCCTGATGACATCGATGTCAAATAAATGTACATCGTAAATAATGTAGAATTACAAATAAATTACATAACTCAAAAAAGAAAACATTGACAAAATAAATGAAATGCAAACAAAACAAAAACTCTTCTAATGCCATGAAAAACTACAAAAATAAAACCAGTAAGAAAGTATAGTTGGTTAATTCCGACTAAATGCTACCCTACATCACATTATATACAAAAAAACTCGAGAGTATGTCATATTTGGGGCGGCATTAAATAGCCCCCTAAGAATTAACTCCAAAAAAAAAAAAATTTAATAACCCCCCAAAAATATGTACAGAAAGCAACAACAACGATTTTTGGGGGGCTATTTAATTTTCTAATTGGGGGATTGTTTCATATGAATTTACCCCCCAAAAATCATTATGTAACTAAAGCCCCAATATATTTTTTGTGGGACTACTTCATTTTTAAACTTATAACGAAAACCTTTTTGGAAGCAAGGATTTTCTCCTCTGGCTTCGCTAACTAAAGCATCTCTGCATAGCCGGCATTCGGCCGGGCACAACGGTTTTCTTCTCTATGGTTTAACAACCGGCTTCGCTAACTAAAGCTATTCTGCATAGAGAGCCTTCGGCCGGGCGCAAGGATCTTATTTCATTTCAGAAATTGGGGTCTCATTTCATATGAAGCAAGACCCCAAAAATTAGGGTATTAATTAATTTTTGTTTGGAGGTGTTATTTCATTTAATTGGGGGCTTATTTCATTTCCAAAACGGGTTTTATTTCATATGAAATAAGGCCCTACGCTTTGGGGGCTTACTTCATTTTGTTTTTGGGAGTTAATTCTTGGGGGGTTATTTCACGCCGCCCATATTTGGGACCCATGAGCAATAATTGACCCGGCAAAAAAAAGTGTTGCGATGTTAAAATTAACATGAGAGTTCAGTTTGATGAATATTATCTAGATATCAACATCTACATAAATAAGATTTATTCGTCCTAAAGCGGTTTAGAGGGGGACCTATGATCAATTCTGAACAATGAAGGTTACACAGATTAAACTTCATCACTCCAAAGCGGCGTTAACTGCCCTTTTCCTTCGATTAGCTACAGGTGCGGAGGGGCTTATATGTTTCCAAGAACCATTGTTGTAAAAAGGCAGGGTTCGCGGACTCTACTTAGACGGCTATAGCATAGCTGCCAGATTTGACGATTTATCGTCATTTTGACGATTTTTAGGTACAAAAATGGTCTATTGACGATAGGACGATTTATATCCCAAATTTGACGATTTTTTAAATGACAAATTTTGTTCAAATTTACAAATAATTTTAATATAATTTCACATTTTATTTAAGCTTCTAATACATATAATTTTATTTCAATTATTTGATTGGCAGTAATTTTTATGTCTTAGCTGTTCATCATATAAAATACGATTGTTTTTTAGCATGATGTATATTTTAAAGAATTCTATTTGATCAGTTAGTACTTCTTTATTACAGGCATTTTGCAACCACTTTCTTTAGTCTGGGTTCACTTATGAACCCTTCAGGAGATTAGGCGTTAATTGTATAAAACCACCAGTACTAGAACAAGAGGCACTAGTGGTAACGGTGTAAGAGATTTTATAAAAACAGTACTAGTGCTTATTAGTACTAGAACTTGATGTAGCACAAGAGCATCACTTGTAAGCTGAGAGAATTTTGTGAAAACATTTTTAAAAACAAAAATTCGTATTTTGATACTTATTTTTAAATTTGATTTCAAATAATTTATTTATAAATTATTTACGGCCATGTTCTGGAAATGGAAATCACGAGAAATTTAGATCGAACAAAATTTTAAATTTATCCTGTTTTTAAAGTTTATAAAAAATGTTTTTTTATATGCCTCATATGTTGAGGTCCACTAACCTTTACCACTACCTCTTTTCAAATCAGGAAAATATGCGTTCAATTAAAAAAAAAATAATAATTAAAAATATCCAATTGGGCCCAAGTGTACTGGTACGCGACTAGAACCAATAGTACTAGTGATTTTCTAAGCACACACAATGGTAATTTGAGCATTAAGATAGTATAGAAAAGTACACAGTCGAGAACTAGTACTGGTGATATTTGTACTAGTTTAGTACTACCTAGGTACTGTTTCGATCTCCGGCAGGGAATCTTTTCTTTCAGAAAGTCTGAGATTTTTGGTGTTTACCAGACTTAAGTTCTTAAGCAGGATTTTCGACGTGAAAAATAGGTGTTTGATATACCTTGATTTTAGTTTCTTAGTTTTCTTATGAATGCCAATACTTTAGAAAAATGTTTGGTTGTGTTACTTCAATAATAAGCTTCTTTACGAACATTTTTATTTAATTTCAAAAACAGGCGGAATATATTAAAATTTAATTAGCAACGAAAACTAAAAATAACAATTAATTTTCAAAACTTATAAAAAATTATTGTTTTTTTACAATGACGATTTTTGTGACGATTTAGCTTAGTCAATTTGACGATTTTGACGATTTTTTCCTCAAAATTTGACGATTTTCGACCAATTTTATCTGGTAGCTAAGGGCTATAGTACTCTGTACGCAGCCGGCACAGTTAAGACCAGAGCTTGCATTATGGTAAAAAACACACCTTAAGCTTTTATTCTACCGATTTAAGCGATAAGGACTCTTGCACTATCTCATTTGAAAGTATTAGTAGAAAGATAATCATATCAACACATACGTTAAAGATAATCATACGTTAAACTGACGCATTATTTTAACTTGCTATATTTTGTATTTTTCGATTAATAACGAACAAACTAACGTGGATAATACTTTTACATATATGTATATTACTAAAGAGACCAAAATTTAAAATATGTTTAAATATGAAATGTCTGAAGGGCACGGCAACGTATTCCTGCTAATTAAAAAGAAATAGCCATATTTCGAAAGTGCATACGTAAAATTTACGCAGATTTTCTTTCTAGGGTTAAATCTTTTTTCGGGAGTGGTATTTGTGTGGGAGCTATGGACAAATATGAACCGATATAAAAAAAATATGTTCTCTTACATAATTTTTAATGTTGCTATAAGATATTTTTGTACCAAATTTAGTCTTAATGCCCCGGTAGGCTAGCTGGTAGTGAGCTAGTCTACCAGTACCGGGGTTGCGGGTTCGATTCCCGCCAGAGACTCTGGTCTCCTGCAGACAAGCAAAAAGCTTCGCGGGAATAATAAAAAAAAAAAAAAAATGCCAACAGCGACAATAAGATTGCGCCGGCATGTGAATTTTAGATCGATCATCACAATTTCCAATAGGCTTTGTCTTATGACAATTGAAACTTACGTACCAAATTTCATTCAATTATCGAAAATTGCGACCTGTACTTTGCCCATAAAGTTCCATGAACAGCCAGCTAGCCGCGCGGACGCACATCGTTAGATCGACATAGAATGTGAGTCGCAGGCGGTCGGTAAACTAAAACGAGGGTTTGTTACCATTTTTTGAATGTGTTATATACATCAGCACAAACGCATAATACCCTCTTCACTATTGTGGTGTGGGTATAAAAATTTACACAAACAATATATGTACATAATACACACATCGGCAATTCTTGCTGTGGTCGTGCAAAGTGCCAAACAACAACAATACTGGTAAGAAGCATTGCTAAATTTTTTGTTTGCTCATTCCTTCATCAATATGAAAAGAAGAAACACTACAATTGTACTGTTTTATAACGAAAAAACAGAACACTATATAATGTTTGTTACTTTCGTGAAAATCGTTAAAAATATCTTCAATTTCCTGAGAAATAATAAAAAAATCGTCATTTTCGGTTTAAAAAATCGTCCAAAAAATCGGACAATTTAAATTTAGATTTTAAACAAAGTTTGTTCGGTTTTTATTTAAAAACAAGCAAACAAAAACATATGATATACATACATATATCACCGTATGTTTATGAAATTGTTTGTTAAATTTATCAAACGTTTGTTAAGGAAAATTTTCATAAAAAATTTGTTTTGTAAACCTTACATTACTATATTATAATAATCTAAGATTTTTTTCCAAGTCTTAAGAATAAAAGATACTTTCAATCGGGCCATTTTCTAAAAAATTTCAAATACCGTTCACGTTCGTTTTTATATAAGTTTGTAATTCCTTTTGTAATTGCTACAATACTAATGTTATGCCCTATAAAGTATATATGTATATTCTGAGTCCTTATGAATAGCAAAGTTTGTTTAAAGATGTCAATCGAACCATGTGTTTGTTGAAATGGGATTTCTGAAGACTCGTATATAAACATTGCTATACATTTATATTGGATATAGTAAGGACTAGTGTGCTATTATATTGCAGCCAGATCGGTCTACAAATGCCTAAGATATGAACAAAAAACCACGACTGCCTGTAATTAATCACAATAAATCTCTCATTTTCACCTGTAAACCTTAACTTTTTTAAATCTTCTTTAAATTTATTATTATTTTTTCTTTTTTACCTGAAATATTCTTTCTTCACGAAATTATAGTTTTGGCACCATGGCACCCAAATAAGCTATGATGATAAAATTTGGCTTTAAAATGTTTCATATATATAGAGTATTAAATGTTGAAAATGAGCCAAATCAGTCCTTAACTTCTACTGCTCCCCACACGAGTGAACTCTCAATCTCAAAATCAAGATCTTGGTACGAGTTTTTACTTAAATTGAATTGACTCATAATTTAGCTTTTGCCAATAAAATTTTTTATGGAGAAGAACAAAAATTATTTTTCTGTGCTGTCTAATAACAAACATCAAAATATTAAAAATTGTCTTATTTTGAAGACTGAATAAAATCGTCACTTTTTAGAAAAAAATCAGCAAATCGGCACTTTGCTAATTTCGGAACCAAAAATCGTCAAAATGACGATAAATCGACAATTCCGGCAGCCCTGCGAAAGGTTATGGAAAATATGTTAAAAAGAGCAAGTAGGTACCCAAGCAGAAACTAGTCACCACTTGCGCGACATAATTTTTTATAATTAAATTAAAAATATTCTCCATTAATATATTGTATTTAAAAAAATTATATAATTACGTCCTAAATAAAAAGTAAAAATGAACTCAAACCCATTTTGGGCCAATCTGTATTTGACATTATTAACAATTTTGACATATTGTAAATTAACATGGATAGGTCCATAACATTTTTATTTCAATAATATTTTTTTTTAAGATAATTTTGCGAAAAGGAATCGATATGTACCTACAAAACGTCTTCAGATTTCTAAGAGTTATAACTCTACTAAAAATTTGATGTCAAATTGTTTCCTTCATTTATAATTTTAAACAGCTGATCGATTCAAACTAAAAAAAATTATGAAACATTTTATAATAAGTTTGTGAAAGAAGAGAGGAAAAAAAATTGCACAATAATTGCGTGCGGAAACCCTTCTGGGTAAGTCTTTGTAAATTTAAGTAACGTTAGTGTAGGACTTAAATAAATATTTATTTTAAAAAAGTAAAAAAAAAACATTTTATGTATCGGGTGGTTAAATTTTAAGGGCCGATATTGAATGTGAACCACACACACCTAAACGTCAAGTTTTTTTCTGCATTTCATTTGACATATCTCAATTTCAGACTAACTCAATTTGAACTATGGAAAGATACACAATCGAGCAACGCGTTAAAGTTATTCAGGGGCCAAATTACGGCATTCGATATCGATGGAGATGCCCATTTAAATTGTATTGTGATTTCGATCGATATCGAATGCCGTAATTTGCCCCCAGGCTTATTATGAAAATGGGCGTTCAAATCAAAATGCATATCGTGAAAATCATCTTCTGCGTCAATAGCAGAATTGCCGCATCTGGGCGAATGATAATCCAAGAGAGATTATCGAAGAACCAATTCACCTACAAAGAGTGACTGTTTGGTGCGGTTTATGGGCTGGCGGCATCATCGGGCCGTATTTTTTCCAAAATGAGGCCGGTCAGGCAGTTATTGTGTATGGTGTTCGCTATCGTGAGATGATAACTTTTTATGGCCTGAATTGGAAGATATGGATGTGGACGATTTGTGGCTTCCACAGGACGGTGCCACTTGCCACACAGCTAACGAAACAATTTCTCTTTTGCGCGACAAATTCAATGGCCGTGTTATCTCACGTGGTGGTGATGTCAATTGGCCGATCATGTGATTTGCCAACGTTGGACTTCTTTCTTTGGGGTTATTTGAAAGAAAAGGTGTACGTCGATAAGCCAGCAACAATTCAAGAGCTAAAGAATGAGTTGATTCGGAACATTAACGGCATAGAACCGCAATTATCCCTCAGCGTCATCGAAAAATTGGACCATTGGATGGAGGTGTGCAGCCGAAGTCGCGGCAGCCAAATGGGCTATATTTTGTTCCATAAATAACTGATAATAAAAAGAAATGACAATAATTTCCTAAATAATTTGTGTTGTATTCAAAATCAACATCGGCCTTTAAAATTTAACCACCCTTTATAATCACCTTGAAAACAATTTTTAGCCACCTTACACTTTTGGGATGTCGGATTGGGACTATAATTCTAAATTTGTTCATGTAGAATTCTTTCCCATCTAAGATGGTACTAGGAGAACATCAACTAATAGAGAACAATTTTTATATATGTATGTATGTATATGCATTATTTCATCAGTATTCTTAGGTACATATTTATACATAAAGAAATCTACATGCCAACCGTTTGCAACAATACCGTAATAACACAGTAACTACAATAAAAATTTGAATTCGTGGCGATAAAGTTTGGTGGTATAATCCATTATAAAACTGCTTGGCTTTAAAGTTTAAGCAACCTGCCTCTTACATCAGAATTTAAAGTAGGAGTAATGCAAAGACAGAAATGATGGGGAAAAATTTATCTTATCAAAGTAAGTAGAAGTTTCTAACAGCTTTTTCGAATAAATTATTTTCGATGTATTCCAGCCAGCGCAATCGTTGTATCTTTATGCGTCTTACTATGTTTACAGTGGTGTTAATATCATATGGCTAATGATTCATTCGTCGCATATACTCTCCATGAGCGCACATAAATTTTACGAATTATTTTCTCTCTCAAAAATGGCTTACACATGTACCGGCACGCGTATAAAGCCTCTAGTACACGGCATGTAAAAAGCCACATGCGCATGTGGTTCTGACGTAATTTTGACGTCAATGCAAAGCCACAATAACCATTGCGTGTTGTGTGATGACGTCAAAATTACGTCAGAACCACATGCGCATGTGGCTTTTTACATGCCGTGTACTAGAGGCTTAACAAGCGTTTTCTTTTAAAATGCTTGCTTATGGCTAATAAATCAGTAAATGCTTAAACGTTGGTTAAGTTGATCTAAACTTAAATTTATATGTATGTAGTTTAAGCTCAACAGCTGTTAGTTAGTTCTTCCTTTTTTCGCAACCATCGCCGTGAAAAGACGAAAAAAAACAAAAAAAGAATCATTGAAATCGGTCAAGCAATTATCGAGTTTAAGCAGACTAATCCACAACAATTAATGGTGCAATGTAAAATTTGCATAAAAAACAAAATTTTCGCTGTTTTCGATTTTCAGCATTTTTTTGTGCTTTTCTAAACTTTCTTTTTTTCTAAACCTTCCTCGTGATTAGACGAACAAAACAAACAAAAAATCATACAAATCGGTCAAGTAGTTCTCGAGTTTTAGCGAGACTAAGACACAGCGTTTGATTTATATATATATATAGATGTAGACCATGGCAGAATATGTACAAGGTATAGTCACTAGCAGCCGTATTCATAACGAAAATTTGGCATTAAGTAAGCACAAAGTTTAATCATAATACACTTACCAAACTCTGGCTAACGATTTGCTAAACTCTTGTCAACAAGCTGCCAAACGTTTGCCAATTTGTGATAAACAGCCGTTTTGTGTTGAATAATTATGTTTGTTTTTTTTTAATACACTGTTTTATTTTTTATTTTAGAGTCCTTTTTAAATATATTTTAATTTAAAAACATTTCAAATTTATATAAAGAGGGAAAATAAAAAATAAATGAAATTAAATGACAAAACCAGCGACGATTAATGCAAAACGTGTTACATTTTTGAGTATTATAATGGGGCATCATTAATATTCAGAGTTGATTTATTAAAAGTTAGCAGACGGATAAAATTTGTTATTAATAAACTCTGTGCTAACAAGCTGCTAAGCTTAATCGGCATTCTAGTTAGCAGCTCGTTGTACGTAGTGTACAAACTGTGGCTAACTTTTTGTTATGAATACGGCTGTAAAAATTTTGTTTTCAATTAGAAAACCTATATAACGTCTAACAAAAGAAAATAAGAAAAAAAATTGAAACAAGCGCCCAAAATCAAATAAATGAATTTGACATTGCATGGGTAAATAATGACAATTATCCCTAATGAATATACCTGGTACTTATTTACTATGATGTAAACTATCATTAGTTTATGGAGAGCTACTAATAACTTTAAAAAATATGCTTGCAATTGCCACATATCCATATAAACCACGTACCACGTAGTGCGCTTTTAAGGGTGTTAAGAATAAATTATTGTCTAAAGCTAATTTCTTAAATTATTTTATTTGTACGGCTGCAAAAATACCAAGTTTTTTAAGAGTTAGTAGTTCTCAAGGAGGTAAGAAATTCGATGAAGATCTATGTGGAATTATTAACCGAATCTCAACATTTTATATATAAAATATTTGGCTTTGTCCCTATGACAAATACGGAATATGTACCAAAATTTATCAAATTACCTCTAAAATTGCGACCTGTACTTTGTGTCCTAGATTTATATGAACAGCCAGCCGGACAGGCGGACAGCCGGACAGACGGACATCTTTAGATCGACCGGTAGGTTTTTGACCAATATTTTTTTGTTTTACACACATCAGCACTAATGCATATGATCTTCAGAAAGTGGTTTTGACCATCAGAATAACTTTTAGGTTACATAATTGATCAATGATCATAACTAATATACATATAACATTTATTCCAGACAATCAACTCCTAAATCCTTGAAAAATTTTAGTATTGGGTACAAGTTTAGCGCGAAATTTCGAGCAGTTTCAATACAGAATCTATTTCTGAAAATAGCTTAGAAATGTTCTTTCTTTCATGCAAACCTTTTATTTCTGATCACTTGCTTCGATTAAATTAGATCTCTACAAATGCTGTCTTCCTCAAGAATCAGCACCATTTTCCAAAAAATCTGAATTTATCAAAATTCATTGAATGAGTTTTCCATCCGGCACCACATAAAAATAAGAATTTTTCGTAAGAAAATTGACATATAAACAGTAAATTAGTTAATCGCAAAATAATTTTTATTTGTGAATAGGTTACGTATGTATAAACGTAGTATGTATATGTTTATCTTTGAAACAGTTAACATTTTGATAAATTCAGATTTTTCGGAACAAACAGGTGTACTTGTCGTTTTAATTTCTTTTATAAAGTCGCCCTTTTTAATCAGTAAACATGTAGTTTAATAAAACGAACCAAATTCAATCAAAAACTCTATTTCGAATTTTTTTTGTTGTTACGCCCTTTGCATTTTAGGTGACGACATATAATTTGAAAAGTTACCTGTCGCTTTTGTACCTGTATTAAATTAAAATTATCATTAAAAAATATAGTTCGAAACAACTATAAATATGTATTTTTTTAAAAAACCTTTTCTTTTTCATTGAATTTAATCAAAAGTACATACAAATTTCTTTTTACTATTATTAATTATTTTTGTTATTAGAGCCTTACTATACATATGCGCATAAAATTAGTGTTTTTATAACTAATATATTTTCTTAGGCTTTAATGACCTAACTGCGTAGGGATTTTTGTAGGGATAATTTTTTCAACGTGTAGGGAAAAATCAGATTGCTTTTTAATATGCGTAGATACTTTTCAAAAAATTTCCTGGCAACACAGGTTAAGAAGATACCTCGCACATATGGGTATTTCCACAGGAAAGCCTACATTTTGTCACGCTACACCACCAAGCATTTTTAATTATTTTTTAAATAATAATTTATATGTTATTTAACTTTTTTGTATTTTGGTGTAAAGCGAAATTCAGTGAAAGAGAGGAAAAATTTGAACAAGATTAATTGCTTAGTGGCGCAACGTGATACTTCTGCGTAAGGGACCATATCCAAAATTTACGATGAAAATTTCACAAGTGAAGCTTTCTTTAGTCAGACAGCTCACATTTTTTAAGAGAACTTAGGCTGGCCTTTTGAGATCTCAGTTAAACTAGGTTTAGTTAAGCTCATTTGTGCCGCCATTATCAAGTTTGTATAGGTACAAGCTCTTGACGGAACAGCTTAGTTTTGCTTAAAATATTGGTCTTTAATGAAATAAAAAAAAAATCACAATTAAGGCACAACTTAAAATTCAAACATTTTTAGGAGAGGCAGGAATCGGGCTTCAAAAACATGGTTGAAAGTTTTTAATCAAATTGAGTTTCACAAATGTCGAAGAAGAAAGTGACGCAAAGCAAACGAAATTTTCGTGGTCGCTGTAGATTTGATTTGTGAACTTGTTTATTTGTTGTGCTTGTTTATTTCGAAAAAATTAATTATATTTGAAAGGGGTGTCGTCTATTTATGGTGAAACTACTAAAAGGTGGCCTCGGTAATACAACAGACACAAAAATCCAAAATCAACAGGTAATATGTTTTTTTTTTCATTTGTATCATACACGTCAAAAAAGTAATTTCACCATACATACCTAGTAGGTCTTTTTATATTTTAGTACTTATTTAAAAATCTTGAATTTCGAGATATGACTATCTTCTTAATAATGGGCAATATATTGGTTCTGATGCACTGATTCTTATCTGTTATACATGCATACATACATACATATGTATGTAAGTATATTATTGTATACGTTCATATAGAATGCATGTTCGTATTACAGTTCTGTTTTATAGAACTGTAAAAGGCTTAAAACAATAAATAGTTATAACTGGAAACAAAAACAACAAAATGCGAATAACAGAACAGAAACAGCTACCAGTACAGCAAAATCAACAGCAACATCATAATGATGATGACGACAACACCAATCATTTAACAAAATAGCAACCAACAATGAGCAATAACAGCAACAACAGAAGAAGAAATAGGAAAAACGAGCAAACCAACAACGACCAACGGGATATTATGCAATCACAGCAGGAATGAGACACTCTTGACCGAGTTTCTTAAACTTAAACCTAACGGTAAGCAGGGCCATTTGTATTGCCATCGTCATCATGATCATTGGTTAGTTGGCTGACTCGTAGGTTTATTTGTATGTTTCAGTTAGTTTATTCGTTCGGTTATTTCGTTTGGTATTAATACAGTTTTATTATCATTGCAGTTGTTGTTATTGTTCTTCACGATGTTCTTGTTATTTTCTATTTCTATTTGTATGTAGGTACATACCTACATACTTCAAATTGTAAGAACATTTTTTGCATTAAAAAAAACAAAACAAAAATAAATCGTTTAAAGAAATGCTTATAAAGGCTATAGGTACATAAATTACACACATTTTTATTATCGGTATACTACATACTTATGTATGTATGTATGTACATTAGAGCGGCTCAAAAAAAAGTGTTTTTTTTACCCCTCTGAAAATAAAGGTTGATATGTTTTATGATGATTCCCAAAATATTTTGGTTCTAGCGTTGACCATCCGTGAGCTGGACTATTTTTAAAAAAGGTCTTTTTTCAGTTTTTCGAATTTTTTTGGACTTTGCTCCAAGACGACATAAATAAAATTTGGTATCATCGAAAAGAGTTTTTGAAGCAGCATCCAATGGTATATAAAACTTTGCCACTTGCGACCTACTAATTGAGATATTTAACTAAATACATACATATTTTAGTTTCGGGTTTTCATACAAATTCTACGTATGTGGAAATAATGTTCTGCTTTTCAAATTGAATATGTTTTAAAATAATGTTAATAGGTATATTCTTTTTTTGTAATCTTTCACATAAAACGTGAAAATCGCGATATAGGTATTTTATCTTTTTTTTTTATATATGTATAGGCAATATGGGTATAAAATTTTTTTATTTTTCAATTTAACAAAATGTGAAAAATACAATAAAAAATATAAAATTAATAAAAAAATACGAAGAATTTGTATGAAAAACCGAAACGAAAATATGTTTTAGTTAAATATCTCAATAAGTAGATCGCAAGTGGCAAAGTTTTATATACCATTGGATGCTGCTTCAAAAACTCTTTTCGATGATACCAAATTTTATTTATGTCGTCTTGGAGCAAAGTCCAAAAAAAATTCGAAAAACTGAAAAAATACCTTTTTTAAAATGGTTCAGCTCACGGATGGTCAACGCTAGAACCAAAATATTTTAGGAATCATCATAAAACATATCAAGCTTTATTTTCAGAGGGGTAACTAAAACACTTTTTTCGGCTCCATACAACTTGAGTCGGTCTAATGTACATATGTACATATGTATGCAAATGTGAAATGAATATTTTGTTCACTTTTTTTTTGTTATTAAGAACAAAAATAGAGGTGTAATTGTTATGTTTTCGACATGTACATACAACGTACGTGGTCTAGTGTGGTGCCCCTTAAAAAAAAACTAAAAATCGTGTGCTTCTTCCATTCAATGTTTTAGTTAAGGTATAATCAGTTAAGAACTAGGTGCTGTTCGTTGCTTTTATTAGGGAGAGTCACTGTTATTATGCAATTTGCATTAAAATTAATAATAAATTTTAGTTTCTAAACTCATTCACGTACATGTTTTTGCATATTTTTTTTCTGTTATTGCACATTAAGTTAAGTTGTGATAGTTTTTGCTGTTTCATTTTGACCTAATAACGGGTTTTGACCTATTAATCAACTGTCTGGGTGGGAACGCATTCGTATTTCAGTTGTCGATTTAATTAAATGGGTCACAAACGGTGTACTTGTCATTATTGCAAACGAATTTTATATAAAAATTTCTTTACGAGTTTAGGTATATTGAATTTATACCTACATACAGTTAGTCAAGCACTTCTTTTCAAAATATAGAAAGCAGTCAAATATAAGGAACGACTTTTTCATTCTTGTATTTTTTTAAAATTAAGTTCTTTATTTAATTTAACGAAATAATAGTACCTATAAAAGAAAAATGGAAAATTCATACCTATTAACATTTTAAAATATTTTTATTTTGAAAATAATTGTTTGAATAACTGTATGTTTTTATAATTCGATAATTTGCAATTTATGCAAAATTTTGCAAAAATATTTGTAGGAAATCTACCTACCATGTTTACACTCTTCACCGAAGGTAGGGGCTTAATAATTTTGTCATTCTGTTTGCAGTTTCTACAATATTGATCCTAGATCCAATAAATTATATATCGTCGCCTAAAATGCAAAAGGGCGTAACAACAAAAAATTCGAGATATTTATATTTTTTGATTTATGTTCTTTTACACTGCATGTTCACAAAAAATTATAAAAAATGGGATAAAAAATGGCGACTTTATTTAAGAAATTCAAATGCCAACTACACCTTGTTTTTATTGATTTTGTAAACTTTTTTGCTTCTCCTGTAAAAAATACCCTTTTACATTTTAGGTGACGATATGTATATTCTGGGTTTTTGTGAGGAGCGAAGTTGATTTAACGATGTCCGTCTAGGGTAGCCAGATTTTAAATTTGGCAAAACACTACATTAAATACAAAACAACAGTACAATCAAGAAAAAAATAGTACGTATGTTCTACGAAAACAAAACTATTTATTTAAATTATAATATGCAACAAGAACAGCATAAGGAAATACATTTAAAAAGAATAACGTCAAAGGAAAGATTTACATTTAATGGTATTTCACATACGAAACGACGCCATTTGCGTTTATAAAACAAACATCAAAAATGAAACATTTGGCCATTATTTTGGCATATATTTTGATTTATATGTTACTTTGAACTTGTTATAAAATTTTTACAAAAATAAACGTTCCGTTTTTTTCAAAAAAAGATGACAAGAAAACAATAACAATGCTGTAAGCCATCTGTATAAGAATGACTAACTTCGAAGGAGACAAAGAGATAAAAACCTAACCTAACTTTGTTTAAAAAATTTATACATTGATGGTGGTTAAAGCAATTTTCACCACATACATAGTTGCACAAATCGTATAAAATTTGAGAAAATTTTTGCTTTCTAAATTAATATTCTAATTTCAAACAATTTTTAATTAATTAACTGCAAATTTTACCAAGTTCAGCTATAATTAACTATGTATTACTAAAGCTGCCAGCTAACAAAAGTTTTTTTGACAGTTGCGGTAATAGTTAATTACAAAAAAAAAAAAAATTTTAAACTATGTAATGTAAAATATTAGGAATTTTGGCAATATGACTTGATAGCAAACCATTTGAAAACCCCAAATGTGTATTACTTTAGGGTTTGCTTTGCAGGGGTTTTTAATATCTTTGTTGTTTGAAGGCTGAAATTGTAAAACACAGTACATTTGCTTACTGTTTTGGGTGTTGTGCATAAAACAGTACAATTGAAAAAAATCAGTACATGTACTGTTAAAAACAGTACGTCTGGCACGCCTATGTCCGTGTGTCTGTTGAAATTGGTTTTCTGAAGACCCCAGATATGATGGGGACTTGATTGGTATACAAATGGCCCATATATAAGCAGAAGAATACGACTGTCTCTAATTGTACCCATAAATCCTATATTGTTGTTTTTTTGTATATCTGGAGAATGGCACGAGCCAAATTTTCCAAATTAGGTTCAAGCATCTTGGTGATCAATACACAAAATTCGACAAGATGTGGGCGGGATTGGTGAAGTTAACGTGCCACTTCACATACAAAAACGTTATAGATATCTGTATATCAGACCCGAACAAGATCCAAAATTTCCGAATGTAGTACGTACATAATCTTGGCTCTCAATACGCAATATCCGAAAAATGTGGGCGGTAGTGGAGAAGTGGGCGTGTAACAAAATAGATTTATTTATATCTTAAGAATGACAAAATTTGGGCGAAATTAAAGAAGTGTTCTTATCGCACCATGGTGAAGGGTATATTAAATTCGGCATAAAGCGCTCTTACTGGTTATTTGCTACTTTTAAAATCATTTTTCATAAATATGCCTTTTTGTTTATAGTTTTCTCAAAACTTGCTATTTATTACGAAATTTTCAATATACATACATACATATTATGTACGTTTACGATGCCTTTACACATGCAAGTAGTGGCATCCCAGTGTGCCAAACGGATCCGCATCTTCGTATTTTCTATCCGTAACGGAATCCGTTACTGATCCGTTACGGATCCGCAAGCGGGAGAAATTCCTCTCGAAAAAACGGATTCAAAAACGGATTTTATGTCCGTTTTTTGGATACGTTACGGACTCGTTACGGAAATCATATTGGGATCCGTTACGGACCCGTTTGTTTTCATAAAACGGATCCGTAGCGGAATCCGTTACGGATGAGTTTCGGATCCGCAAGCGGGAGAAATTCTTTAAAAAAAACGGATCCAAAAACGGATTTTAGGATCCGTTACGGACTCGTTACGGACATCATATTAGGATCCGTTGCGGACCCGTGTATTTTAATAAAACGGAATCCACTGCGTGTTTTTAATAAAAAAGATTTCTTGTTCTTGTTCCCCATCCAGGTCAGTTTTTGTGCTAACTCGTCCTGGAATATGGAATGGAGAGCTTTTCTTAAAAACCCTTGGGAGCTTTTAGCAGTCGTACTCATTATAAACGATACCTACATAAAAAATAGGTAAAGTTAAGCGTATGTGCAAATTTATGAGTACTAGGGCGACAGTTAAAAATCGATTTTGAATTTTTGGAACGCTAACTGCACAAAATGATAAGTTTGCAGATTTTACGGTAGTCACAGTTTGAGCATGATTCGAGTATGTAGGGCTTTGAACCCCTCAGCAGCACGGGGTAACATACACGAATCGTGCTCAAACTGTGACTACCGTAAAATCTGCAAACTTATCATTTTGTGCAGTTAGCGTTCCAAAAATTCAAAATCGATTTTTAACGGTCACCCTAATAGATTCAAACCATTGACTGGAAACTCTCATCATCCGTTAGTCTTTGCTCCAACTCCATTAAACCATCCTCCGTCGAAAGGGGATGCTCAAAAAATTTTTGTGGGGCCACCGCCACATCTTCGAATCGTATTTTCCTCTTCACTTCATTACGAAGGGAAAACACTTCCTCCGTTAACGCCCCGACGCATGCTATTTAACCCCTCCTCGGTCATTTTTCGCATGCTGGCAAGCTCCTTCCTTATTTGCTGGAGCTCATCATTGATACTATGTGCTTCGGCAACTGAAAGTTTTTTGAATTTATTTAAATAGTTATTTAAAAGTTTCGAAAAGGGGTAAAATGGTGTTGTTTGCCTAGCGGCCCGTAACAAAAAAACCAAATTAAAGTTGTTTTGTCGGGCGTTTTGTTTAAAATAATTTTGTATTTTTTTCGGGAAAAAAGTATTTGAACAAAAACGCTCGATTTTACAAATGTTTTACTCTGGATTATAATATCTGTTGAGTGATGCTAATTTGAACGCGATTCGAGAGTGGCCCATAAACTTGACTTAAGCCAAACAAATTGTCTGTCTTGGCGTTCTTTCTTTTTACTCTAATTTTGGGTTTTTTTTTGTCACGGGCCGCTAGGCAAACATTTTTGCCTCATAAACTTACCTTGGTTTTGGCTTGATTCCGGACTGGAGGAGTCTCTCAATATCACTCTCTTTTTAATTTTCGTTGTCTTCACTTTTATTTATTTATTTATTGTTAATTTATTTCTTGTTTTATTTTCAACATTTGACATTTGGCTTTTAATGCTTTTCTCCTATTAAAAAAAAAAAAAATTAATTTCAATGGAGTTGTGTTAGATATAAAACGAATTTTATATAAAAATTTCTTTACGAGTTTAGGTATATTGAATTTATACCTACATACAGTTAGTCAAGCACTTCTTTTCAAAATATAGAAAGCAGTCAAATATAAGGAACGACTTTTTCATTCTTGTATTTTTTTAAAATTAAGTTCTTTATTTAATTTAACGAAATAATAGTACCTATAAAAGAAAAATGGAAAATTCATACCTATTAACATTTTAAAATATTTTTATTTTGAAAATAATTGTTTGAATAACTGTATGTTTTTATAATTCGATAATTTGCAATTTATGCAAAATTTTGCAAAAATATTTGTAGGAAATCTACCTACCATGTTTACACTCTTCACCGAAGGTAGGGGCTTAATAATTTTGTCATTCTGTTTGCAGTTTCTACAATATTGATCCTAGATCCAATAAATTATATATCGTCGCCTAAAATGCAAAAGGGCGTAACAACAAAAAATTCGAGATATTTATATTTTTTGATTTATGTTCTTTTACACTGCATGTTCACAAAAAATTATAAAAAATGGGATAAAAAATGGCGACTTTATTTAAGAAATTCAAATGCCAACTACACCTTGTTTTTATTGATTTTGTAAACTTTTTTGCTTCTCCTGTAAAAAATACCCTTTTACATTTTAGGTGACGATATGTATATTCTGGGTTTTTGTGAGGAGCGAAGTTGATTTAACGATGTCCGTCTAGGGTAGCCAGATTTTAAATTTGGCAAAACACTACATTAAATACAAAACAACAGTACAATCAAGAAAAAAATAGTACGTATGTTCTACGAAAACAAAACTATTTATTTAAATTATAATATGCAACAAGAACAGCATAAGGAAATACATTTAAAAAGAATAACGTCAAAGGAAAGATTTACATTTAATGGTATTTCACATACGAAACGACGCCATTTGCGTTTATAAAACAAACATCAAAAATGAAACATTTGGCCATTATTTTGGCATATATTTTGATTTATATGTTACTTTGAACTTGTTATAAAATTTTTACAAAAATAAACGTTCCGTTTTTTTCAAAAAAAGATGACAAGAAAACAATAACAATGCTGTAAGCCATCTGTATAAGAATGACTAACTTCGAAGGAGACAAAGAGATAAAAACCTAACCTAACTTTGTTTAAAAAATTTATACATTGATGGTGGTTAAAGCAATTTTCACCACATACATAGTTGCACAAATCGTATAAAATTTGAGAAAATTTTTGCTTTCTAAATTAATATTCTAATTTCAAACAATTTTTAATTAATTAACTGCAAATTTTACCAAGTTCAGCTATAATTAACTATGTATTACTAAAGCTGCCAGCTAACAAAAGTTTTTTTGACAGTTGCGGTAATAGTTAATTACAAAAAAAAAAAAATTTTAAACTATGTAATGTAAAATATTAGGAATTTTGGCAATATGACTTGATAGCAAACCATTTGAAAACCCCAAATGTGTATTACTTTAGGGTTTGCTTTGCAGGGGTTTTTAATATCTTTGTTGTTTGAAGGCTGAAATTGTAAAACACAGTACATTTGCTTACTGTTTTGGGTGTTGTGCATAAAACAGTACAATTGAAAAAAATCAGTACATGTACTGTTAAAAACAGTACGTCTGGCACGCCTATGTCCGTGTGTCTGTTGAAATTGGTTTTCTGAAGACCCCAGATATGATGGGGACTTGATTGGTATACAAATGGCCCATATATAAGCAGAAGAATACGACTGTCTCTAATTGTACCCATAAATCCTATATTGTTGTTTTTTTGTATATCTGGAGAATGGCACGAGCCAAATTTTCCAAATTAGGTTCAAGCATCTTGGTGATCAATACACAAAATTCGACAAGATGTGGGCGGGATTGGTGAAGTTAACGTGCCACTTCACATACAAAAACGTTATAGATATCTGTATATCAGACCCGAACAAGATCCAAAATTTCCGAATGTAGTACGTACATAATCTTGGCTCTCAATACGCAATATCCGAAAAATGTGGGCGGTAGTGGAGAAGTGGGCGTGGAACAAAATAGATTTATTTATATCTTAAGAATGACAAAATTTGGGCGAAATTAAAGAAGTGTTCTTATCGCACCATGGTGAAGGGTATATTAAATTCGGCATAAAGCGCTCTTACTGGTTATTTGCTACTTTTAAAATCATTTTTCATAAATATGCCTTTTTGTTTATAGTTTTCTCAAAACTTGCTATTTATTACGAAATTTTCAATATACATACATACATATTATGTACGTTTACGATGCCTTTACACATGCAAGTAGTGGCATCCCAGTGTGCCAAACGGATCCGCATCTTCGTATTTTCTATCCGTAACGGAATCCGTTACTGATCCGTTACGGATCCGCAAGCGGGAGAAATTCCTCTCGAAAAAACGGATTCAAAAACGGATTTTATGTCCGTTTTTTGGATACGTTACGGACTCGTTACGGAAATCATATTGGGATCCGTTACGGACCCGTTTGTTTTCATAAAACGGATCCGTAGCGGAATCCGTTACGGATGAGTTTCGGATCCGCAAGCGGGAGAAATTCTTTAAAAAAAACGGATCCAAAAACGGATTTTAGGATCCGTTACGGACTCGTTACGGACATCATATTAGGATCCGTTGCGGACCCGTGTATTTTAATAAAACGGAATCCACTGCGTGTTTTTAATAAAAAAGATTTCTTGTTCTTGTTCCCCATCCAGGTCAGTTTTTGTGCTAACTCGTCCTGGAATATGGAATGGAGAGCTTTTCTTAAAAACCCTTGGGAGCTTTTAGCAGTCGTACTCATTATAAACGATACCTACATAAAAAATAGGTAAAGTTAAGCGTATGTGCAAATTTATGAGTACTAGGGCGACAGTTAAAAATCGATTTTGAATTTTTGGAACGCTAACTGCACAAAATGATAAGTTTGCAGATTTTACGGTAGTCACAGTTTGAGCATGATTCGAGTATGTAGGGCTTTGAACCCCTCAGCAGCACGGGGTAACATACACGAATCGTGCTCAAACTGTGACTACCGTAAAATCTGCAAACTTATCATTTTGTGCAGTTAGCGTTCCAAAAATTCAAAATCGATTTTTAACGGTCACCCTAATAGATTCAAACCATTGACTGGAAACTCTCATCATCCGTTAGTCTTTGCTCCAACTCCATTAAACCATCCTCCGTCGAAAGGGGATGCTCAAAAAATTTTTGTGGGGCCACCGCCACATCTTCGAATCGTATTTTCCTCTTCACTTCATTACGAAGGGAAAACACTTCCTCCGTTAACGCCCCGACGCATGCTATTTAACCCCTCCTCGGTCATTTTTCGCATGCTGGCAAGCTCCTTCCTTATTTGCTGGAGCTCATCATTGATACTATGTGCTTCGGCAACTGAAAGTTTTTTGAATTTATTTAAATAGTTATTTAAAAGTTTCGAAAAGGGGTAAAATGGTGTTGTTTGCCTAGCGGCCCGTAACAAAAAAACCAAATTAAAGTTGTTTTGTCGGGCGTTTTGTTTAAAATAATTTTGTATTTTTTTCGGGAAAAAAGTATTTGAACAAAAACGCTCGATTTTACAAATGTTTTACTCTGGATTATAATATCTGTTGAGTGATGCTAATTTGAACGCGATTCGAGAGTGGCCCATAAACTTGACTTAAGCCAAACAAATTGTCTGTCTTGGCGTTCTTTCTTTTTACTCTAATTTTGGGTTTTTTTTTTGTCACGGGCCGCTAGGCAAACATTTTTGCCTCATAAACTTACCTTGGTTTTGGCTTGATTCCGGACTGGAGGAGTCTCTCAATATCACTCTCTTTTTAATTTTCGTTGTCTTCACTTTTATTTATTTATTTATTGTTAATTTATTTCTTGTTTTATTTTCAACATTTGACATTTGGCTTTTAATGCTTTTCTCCTATTAAAAAAAAAAAAAATTAATTTCAATGGAGTTGTGTTAGATAGCTTAGAAAAAAAAAGTTATTACAAATTCTTTTGATGGGTCCACACAAGGACCTTTTCATAAAAAAAAACTCAATTATTAAAAACTGATTTTGCTGGGTCCACACAATGACCTTTTCTTAAAAAAAACTCAATTAGCGATTACACTGTCAAATCGCGATTACACTGATTCCGTTTCTAACTTTTTTACGGATCCGTAACGGGTCATTGCACTCATTCCGTTTTTAACTTTTTTACGGATCCGAAACGGGTCAGAAACGGATCAGTCAAATCGCGATTACACTGATTCCGTTTCTAACTTTTTTACGGATCCGCATCCGTTTTTGTGCACATTGGGATGCCACTGTTGTATACATATTATCAACGAAAATTTGTTCGAAAAGTCGAATCTCATGCCATTTGCTTTTCTGTTTACACATGCCACTGCGAGTTCATTTTCATAATGTTGAAGCGTCAACATGAGAAAATTTGTTTACTTTTCAAATTAAAAAAAGTACCAGAAAACCGAAAAGAGTTACTGAGTTCATCATATAGGTAAATTTTTGGGGAAATGGTCTTAATTTATTTATATTAGTATTTATTTTAACAAAATTATTGCTCTTTAACTAACAAACTTGCTTTTTTTAATGCGCGTTTCAAAAAACTAATCATAATAATACATTTAACAGTTAAGAAATTAATTATAAGTTGACAATAATCCAGTAAAATTGCATTACATTTGTAACATGGTAACATTGTCTGTCGTTATGACATATAAGGTAGAAGAACATACCACGCGTTAATTCACGCGCGCTCTGTAGGAGCCTGTAAAAAAAAAAGTTAAACTACTATTTTTTCATAGAACAGGTTACACAAAAAACTTTTTTACGCGTACGCGTCAGAAAGTTGGTTACCTTTGAACTTTTTAACGCATTGTGTATTTTTGACAAGTCAGCTGATTAGCTGACAACAAAAAAGATTAATTTAAAAAATTTGTGAATCGTGGAGGAAAAACTTGTTGAAGAGTAAATAAAACATACAGCATCGTAAGAGAAAGAGCTGAAGTTTGGAATTCTATAAAAAAAGTGCTTAACAAATAAAAATCAGCTGAAAGAAAATGCTTTTATAACGCGCGTTGTGTAACTTGCCATTTTTCACGCGCTAAAGTTTTTAAACGCACGATAATCGTCGACGGACTAACCTGTGCTATGTACTTCTTCTACCTTTAGTGGCATGCAAGTGCCAAATTTCCACTCGCATGCAAATTTTGCTTCCACTCGAGCTGCCATTGCGAAAAATGCGAGTGTATAAGTAAAACATCATGAGTGTATTCAGTTTTTCAAACTGACAGTGACATGTGTAAATGCTAGGTTATTTCTTATACAAATTTTTTCTAAAAATTGGGTTTTTATAAAAAAACTTTTAAGAAAAATTTGCTACTTTAAAAAGTTTTTATAAAAGTTTGTTATTATAGAAAAATTGCTACTTCTATTCATTGAAAATTTGTATAAACTCGCGAATCCGACTCTAACATTTTTCTACTTCTCATATCGCAATGCTTCCTCTAAATAGGGGCAACTCAAAATTTTTCAACTTTCACTTTTTTTCACTGTAAAAATCTTACATCATTTTCTCTAGTATTTCGTCAAAAAAATGCAATTGTATCCCCCTTTGTGATATAAGAGTACATATAAAAAGAAAACCGTTTTTTGTCTCTACTGAAAATTTGTAAATTTTGAGTCGACGCTCTTTAGAGAAAGCAGTGCGATATGTAAATAACTAAAAATTAAATAAAATTAAAATATCGATTTGAAATTTTTACAGAATCATTTCTTGCTACATTTAACCATTTAAAAGGTACAACATTAAAAAAATAATGTTGAAAGTCAGAGTAGGAGTTGGAGTTGGAGAATAAGTTGGACCTTAACAATTTCAGCGCTTGGAGTCGGAGTTAGAACTATTTTTTGACGACTCACTTCACGTATGTTTACATTTATTTTCGCTTTAGCGTTGGCAAGTTAATTTTTGAGTTGAAAATAACATTTGATAAATCATTGTATGTCAAATGTTTATATTCAAATCATTATCAATTTTAATTCAAATGTTAAAATCAAACAGTGGAAAAAGGTTTGCGAATTGTGTTTGATGCCAAAAGTTATCGTAATTTCATATCAAAAGTTTGACTTCGTGTTTGTTGGGTGGGATGGGTACAAAATGTCCAGATTATGAAATTCTAGGCCTACAATTTTTTTATCTTTATCTTGTCCTTTTTTTATATATATGTAAATAGAAATACACCTACAGCCAACTTCAAGTAGAACAGTGCGAGAACTATAAAACGAAACAGAATTGCAGAGTGCATGAACCCCTTCCCAATCTTCTCACCTCTTTCGCCCGTAAACTCCAAAATTGCTGCAACAAAAATTGCAGGTCCGGTCGACAACTAATGAAAGAAATATCTAAATGCCTGAAAAAAAATAAATAATTGCTTCCATGTTTATTATTTTATTAAAAAATTCCCATATTAAAGCTACAAAATTTCACTGTCAAATTTTTGATTGAAATGTTTAAATATGAGTACAAGTTCGATTTTTCTACTCCAATGTACTCGTATTTATTATCTATGTTTATCTCTGCAGTTTCTTCTCTATGCACTTATTAGTACTTGTTTTTTTTTTTTTTTGACAAATCATATGACAAAGTTGTTTAATTTAAAATAGCGATATTTGTCTAGTATTCAGGCGACATAATATGATTTTTAACATTATAAAGCTAAAAATTGAAGTTGAAAATATATGTGGCAGTCAGTTTGTCAGACAGATAAACAAACAGAAAGACTAGCAGGCACTACTTTAAATACTGTAAAGCGAAAAAAACAACAACAACAAAAGCAACTGCAGCTATTGCTGTTGCAGTTGCTGCAAGAGCGCAACAGAAATTGCAACAAGCGACAGAAATGATCTTAAATGAATGCGGAAGTTTTTTTCTTCAGGGTTTCGTAACCAGGTTTATTTTTTAGCTTGTTATTTTGTTGCTTTACTCTCTTTGTATATTGTTTTTTGTTTTTATGTACATATGTATGTACAACTTTTGTTGTTTTTGCGCAAAAACTTCGGCTATGAGGGCAGCGTTGGTAGCAGCCAGCAAAAATTGCAGCTCAACGGGAAAATGTAATTGATGCAGATGCTGCATTAAGTGGCAACAAATTCTATGGTAGTTGTTGCTGCAAGTTGGGCCACGACAACAATAACAACCATTACCAACTATCATTGGCAACTACAACAAGAAATTAGACAACCAGTCAAGATTTATAAAAAAATGCAATTTTAAGTTAAATATTTATATGCAACAACAACAAAATCACATTATTGGTATTATTTATTTCGCTATTTATTCCACAAATACTTAAAATACACTTCAATATTTTGCTTACATGTTATTCAAATACTTCAATATTTTTGAAAATATTATTTTCTATACCACAGATTTAATAAAAAGTTTGAATGCTTGATCTCTCGAATAATTTTTATATTTTTTATTTTGTCCGAGTTCCTAGGAGAAACATAGGGCCACTACAAAATTTTTCCAATCATTTCTTACCAATACTAAAAGTTCTATTTCATTCCACGATGTATGCGCCTTCTCGAATAATCACTGGAACCATACAATAGTTCAGTAGTTTGCTATAAAATCAATTCAACTTTGCGGCTCAGAATTGTTCCAATAAGACCAAACCGGTAAAATCAATTTAATTTTTATGAATTATATTTAGGTTTAATTAAGGTTTCTACAAATATAAAATTGAGCAGACAAATTTTATATACCCAAATCTAAGCATTATATGGAAAGTTGGGAATGTGAAACAGTACTTTCTTGCTACACAGAAAAAAATTTTGCCGCAATTAAAGCACTAATCAAAAATAAAATCTGCGTTAATTAAAAGTAAAAGTTTTATCAAGGGAATTAAAAGTTTAATTGATACTATTAATTTGCACCAGCAAACAAATGAATAGTTACAATTAAACATTTAATTCCCTTGATTAAAAATTTAATTCTCCTTATTAAAAGTTTAATTCACTTGATTGAATTTAAAATTAAAACTGATTTTATTTTTGATTAATGCTTTAATTGGGGCAAAATTTTTTTCTGTGTTCTTTTGTTATAAGGACGATTTTTATTTCTTAATTATAATTAGGGAAGTAACGATACGCTTTTTGACGATACCATACGGAAACTCAAAAATAATTATCGGCGATACCGATACGCATATTGTATTTATATTTAGCAGTAAATTAATTATTTTTTTTAAGCAAAAATAGTGAAAGAGATTATAATAGGGGGGTTTCATGTCAAGTGACCCAACTTTTGAAATCGATGTCTTCCGATTTGGATGAAATTTGCACCAAGGTTAGTCTGGTTGGATAGTAGTTTAAACACAAATTTTCAACAAGGTCGGTCAAAAAGTTTCTGAGTTAGAGGGGGTCAAAATTTGACATTTTGGCCAAACCGGTGTTCTTTCTCATCCATGTAACTTATTATCTATTGGTGTTAGCAAAATTTGTCCAACAAATTAGATAGCTATTTCTTCAAGATTTTGAAAAAAAATTTTTTTGTGTTTTTTTAAATTTAAAACTTATTTTTTATTTTTTTTGAAAACGGTATTTTTTTTTTATTTTTTTTTTGCTCAAAAGAAAGCTTAGGTCTTTTCCTTTAAGGTAGTTTTGGTCGCTTAGTGGGATGCGAGTGGGATATGTATAAAAAAAATAATTTCTATCTCAAGACGAGGATTTTTAAATTTTTTAGCATATGACGTCTTGACTGACAAACACGTTTTTTTTATACATATCCCACTCGCATCCCACTAAGCGACCAGAATTACCTAAAAGGAAAAGACCTAAGCTTTCTTTTGAGCAAAAAAAAAAAAAAAAAATAAAAATAAATACCCTTTTCAAAAAAAAAAAATACAAAAATAGTTTTAAATTTAAAAAAAAAAAATTTTAAAAAATTAAAAAAAAAAAACAAAAAAAATTTATTAAAGGACTTATGTGATTAAGATTAAATTTTTTAGATTATTAATCTTTTTGTTTTTATTATTATTATTTTATATTAATTTAATTATTATTACAAATAAATAAAAAAATTCAATTTGTCAACATCTCTATAGAAAAAGTGATTTTATTTCTGGGATTACCATATTATGGGTATTACAGTATTGAGGGAATGAAATGCTAGTTAGGTATGTTATATACCGTCGGAAAGGATAATTTGTCTAGTTTCTCAGCATAAGTTTTATTTTTAAGGTTTAGAAACACTTACACACAAAAAGGAAAAAATTCAAAATAGTGCATATGCTAAAAATTGAAAAACCCTCGTCTTGAGTTAGAAATTATTTTATTTTATACATATCCCACTCTCATCCCACTAAGCGACCAAAACTACCTTAAAGGAAAATACATAAGCTTTCTTTTGAGCAAAAAAAAAAAAAAAAAAAAAATACCGTTTTCAAAAAAAATAAAAAATAAGTTTTAAATTTAAAAAAAAAAAAATTTTAAAAAATTTAAAAAAATACAAAAAAAAATTTTTCAAAAGCTTGAAGAAATAGCTATCTAATTTGTTTGGGACAAATTTTGCTTACACCAATAGATAATAAGTTACATGGATGAGAAAGAACACCGGTTTGGCCAAAATGTCAAATTTTGACTCCCTCTAACTCAGAAACTTTTTGTCCGATCTTGTTGAAAATTTGTGTCTAAACTACTATCCAACCAGACTAACCTTGGTGCAATTTCATCCAAATCGGAAGACATCGATTTCAAAAGTTGGGTCACTTGACATGAAATCCCCAAATAATAAAAAATTGATGTTATTAAGATTTTTGTTTAAACAAGTACACTATAAAGACAAATCAATCCATCAATACTTGAAAAAGGTGTTAATTGCAGACCCCCATGTGTCTCAGGTATTGAATGAAGCTTAAACTGTTGAAAAGGTGTGACAAGTAGTCTCATCAATCAGGCCGAAGCGGTGTCCATAGTACCGTAAGTACGGATTTAGTTAATTAAAGACCAAAATGATTGATCAAGTACGGTTTATTTAAGTGCCCGGCACTTAAAATAATCCGAAAACGGGATTGACTTAATTAAAAGTTAATTGACATCTCAAGCTGTGCTTGATGCAAAAATGTCTATGTTGGTTTACTCCCGGATTTGTAATTGAAATAATCCGAATTTTAGATTAGATTAATTAAAACCTTAACAACCCTTAGTTGATCATTTTATTATTTAGTTACCCGTTACACATGCTTATTTCACTTTTGTTGTATTCCGCTCTTTAGCTAAATAATATTAACAAATAGAATATGGGAATTATTGCTTCTCATATTACTTTTTAAGCATGAAAATAACTTATATGTTTCTTCTTGTAGTGTTGTTTATGTTTCTATATGCACACATATTGGTTTTCAAAACTTTCCTATTTTGGATTGTGTAAGGTACTTTTTAGTGTTATCCATACTTAAATATTTATGTAGGACTAGTACTCAAAGAAAATAGGAAAAACTTTAATTTAGTACGAGTTCTTTCTTTTTGTGTAACAATGCGCTATTGGCTGTGCCGAATCTTTGGAAGAGTGATTTTTAGTCTTATGGAACTGTCAAGGACCAAGTTTTTTTACAATAGCTTTATTCCTTACGGCTTTTGGCGTACTAAAATTAGTACAATGATTTCTAGTCATATATTTAGAATGTATTGGTGCAACATTTTATGAGAATCGATGCATTTCGTTACCAATTCATTTTAGTTTTTTGTTCTACAAATATAAATTTTTTAGAGAGATTATTCCACGTTTGGGTTATAACTATTTTCCTACTCAACCGGTTTTGTTGGATTTCAGTCCCAAACTGCTTAGGAGAAGTTGAAGCAATTTGACACCAAAGTTGTTCTTTTCTTTTGAATCATTTGACGCACAGTGGGCAAAGAGAAGGCGGTCAACATTCTATAATTTTGACTAAATCGGTATTTTTTATGAGCGATATTTTAATTTGCGCGATAAAACGTAAAATTCGACTGAAAGGACCAAACGTTATGGGGATTTAAAAATTCATTTTCATTTTTTTTGTTGAGTTTCAGGGTAAAAGTTAAATACAACAAATATGTATTTTTTTTTAATCTCTCATTTTTTCTGTTATATTTTACAACTGATACTTATTTTTAATTCTCGAACTTAAATCTAATCAGAACATGCCACCATTTGGCTCTTTAAATTGTTTAGTCCCCATATTCACAGGGGCCAAAGGTTAGCTTTTTTTTTTGGGACCAGACGAGTTGTTATAAGGATAAAACTTAAAAGAACATATTGATAAATGCCTAATAAAATGCCTCGATAAAATTTTAAGTATTTCAACTTTTATTTTTGGTTTAATATGTATATGCATACATGATTAGGGCCTACATGATTTTTGTGTGGAATTCCTAGCGTAGAAGCTCTGCTTTTGAGATCTGAAAAATGCTTATTTCATGCCTTGAAAACGGATATGATTTACGTGAATAAAGAAATTGAAAAAAATTAAGCATTGAAAAAAATTGTATTTCAGCGTTTAAAAAACTTTTTATATTTTTGAGGAATAAGAGAGGGTTATAGTTTTAAATACAATTTCATTGAACTGTTGTAGAATTTAAGTAAAATTATTAATTTGTTATCACAAGAATAAAGGATTTTACTGTTTCAATGAAGCAGTAAAAAAATTTAATCTTAAAAAAAACGAATAAACAGAAATTCACTTCTAGTATTTAGCACCGCATTTAAAGATTGCTTAGGGCCTTATCTTACAGCACTAGAGTAAGACAGTAATTTAAAGAAGCAAAAAAGGAAGCGGTATGGATGCAGTATACGTATTTACTGCTTTATAATAGGGGGATTTATTTTTATGAGTCCCGGGAGTTTTAACATATCAACTTTCATGTACAAAAATTTTCGTTTTTTTTTTGGATTTTTATACTCTATGCAAAAGAATTATTAAAAATTATATTTGAGTTATATTTTTTATTGCAAATAATTCTTACTTTTGAGTTTAATTTTTGTTTTTGGCACACAGCGAGTATTTAAAATTTTTAATTTTGCTTGATATATGAAGGCTATTTCTGGATTATTGTATTTTGCTTAATAAAAACCATTATTTTAAGTAGAAACGATATTTGAAGATTCACATCTCAAGCCTTTTTTACAATTACGTTTAGCAAGTTCAGCTTTGGCTTAATACATAATACCAAAATAAAAATAATTATTTTTATGCAAAATGTAGAAATCAAGAAATAATTTTTATATATCAAGCAAAAATTAAAAATTATTCACGATCCAATTAAAGTTTTATTCAGAAAACAAAGAATAAAAGTGGATATAATTATAACAATTAAGTCGTAATATTGATGAAATAGCTCATATTCCTTCCGGTCCAATAATAATAAAAAATTTGCTCAAAAAACATACGGTAAATAAAATAATTTTTTTTATATATAAACACTATTTGACGTATTCATAAATAAATTATTAAAACTTAAAATCTGTTTTAAGAAACATTTGTATAAACATTTTGTTTTAAAAAAAAATTTCAAACGTACTTAAATTGTTGATTATGAATCTCGACAACACCCTGGAGATGTACTGCACTACAGTCGACATAGTGTTACAGTTTTTAACTCAGCTATCGATATCGATGAGGCACTACACGTTGCAGTGTATTAGTGTCGCCACAACTTAATTCACATTAAAAATTGAATTGCGGTCAAAAAAACCGAAATGAATTGATATAGAAAAACTAAGAGATACGTATATTTTTTTAAGCTTTTTTCAGAATCTGATCAGTTGGATCATGGGTGAGGCCAGTGTTATAAACATATGTATAAAATTAATTGTTTTGTTGTTTTCATATTTTAAAATTTATGTTACGTATATAAAACCTTTTGAATATTCAAAAAGTGTTGTTTATTAAAAAAAAGAAAGAAACACAATGATCCCGAAAAATCCCGAAATCCCGGAGAATCCCGGGATCCCGAAAATCCCGGAATCCCAAAAATCCCGGGATTTCCAAAATCCCGAATACCGGGATTTTCAAAAATAAGTCCCGATTGGCATCCCTACTGAGTACGTAAATATGAAAAAGTCAAATTTTAATTTTGTTTTAGGGCAATCTTGGGGCATCGTCAATTGATAAGCAAAGGAATTTAATTGAACATTTGCCATCTTTTATTTTGCAATAGTTGATCACAGCCGATAGATAATAAGCAAACAGTATTTTAAATTAATCAAATATATAATTAATAAAATATAATAAATAAAAAAAATATTTGGCAGCGGTGGGATTCGAACCCACGCCTCCGAAGAGACTGGTGCCTTAAACCAGCGCCTTAGACCGCTCGGCCACGCTACCCATATATATATCGCACTATTTCTACCTAAGACGAAATTTATAGATAAATTATAGTTCTATTAATAAAATTTCAAAAATGCAAATAGAAAAATTTTAAACAATTATGTATCTATGAATTAAAGTATCTTTGTATAAATATAGAAAAAAGTCGAGAAATTTTTAACGCTGTTGTCAGATGAACGATTTTGTTAGTGAGCGTTTGTTTAGTTGTGTTTCCAACAGTATTGAGAAGCGTGTGAATATTTAAATTTTTGTCTGATTGTTTTCACAAAAATTTTGCTTGTGTTTAAATTGGAAAATGTTTGAACGAGTGTGTATTTTTGGTTTTATGTTTTTATGATCCTCCTTTGGTTTATGAATGAGTCCAGGCAAAAGCTTTTTTTTTTTGTTAAACCACCTGCCTTCAAGTCTGTGTGCATTTTAACTTTACGTTATTCGATATTCTGCTGTTAACAGGAAATTTTTTGGCAATTTTCTCATCATTTAACCAGTGATGCTGCATATGAATTTGAATTTGTCTTTGTGTGTAAGTGTATATTGGCCACAAAGTTTTAAATGTGCAGTCAGTTGTTGAAATTTAGGCAATTTTTTTTGGGAGGTTAGTATAATTTGCGCACCTTATTAATTTCGTGTGGTATTGAAATTTTGTTTTCTTAGTTTTTGGAAGCTGTGCCATATGTTTCAATGACGAATTTTTGGGTTGAAAGGATTTTATGAACTGGAAAGTGAAGTGTTAAAGTCAAGGATTTTATAACACTTGTGGGTGACTTTTAAGTGCATATAAGTAGATTTGGAAGTATGCTATATGCGAAAAAAAGTACAGATAATTTTTCTAATCTGTAGAACACATTTTTTGCTATATATATATATACATTTCCGTAGGAGCACAATTGCACCCTATGAACGTAGTAGCGTACGAAGAAGATACGTTGTAAAATTAAGGTGCATAATATATTATAAATGTTATCCATTTAGTGGTTTTCAAGCTGGCGGTTTGGCAAGGCTGTCACTGTTTAATATTTGTCAGCTGAAGTGTCATTTATTTAGTGAAAGGTTTGCAATTTACGAATATGGATTGTTAAACAGCCGAAGATCGCGTAAAAATAGTTAAAACTTACTATAAAAGTGGCGGTTTGAACATGACACTCTTTTCGAGCATTACCGGGTAAATATCGTCGTCATATTCGACCTACTGTGCAAGAAATTGTCAAGATTATAAAGAGATTCGAAGCGTTATAGATGTCGTCAGGCCTCGGCATCATCGCAGTGTGCGAACTGCCGATAATATCGCTTATCTTAATTTAATTTAATTTATTTATTTCACAATGTAGTTGGCTTTCTAATACAACAAGATATGATATCTTATGAATTATAGTATTAGAATCAGGTAGGTTATACTAGACAGATAGGATATTAAGCAATAGTATAATAATACACAATTTTAACTAAATAAAATAATAAAGATTAATAATATAATAAATATGTATACAATCAAACAATAATAAAGATTAATAAAATACTTAATAATAATAATAGGATACTAAATAATAATTAGGAAAAATAATCAGTAAGTAATTTTCTGAATTTTATTGCGCTGCAAGTTGTTTGCAAATGATTTGGAAGTTGATTCCAGAGACGTATACTAAATATAAAAAATTGGCGTTCTGATGCATGATTTCGATGACGAAATTGTATAATGAATTTTCCTCTAAGCGATCTTGCAAACCGCAATCGATCAAACAGGTACTCCGGTTCCCTAGTTATAATAATTTTGTGTAGGAAGATAATGCTCCTAAATTTAAGAAAGTTATTAAATGGTAAATGAAGTAAACGGCAGGAATACGAACTTATTCTATCAAATTTTTTCAGACAAAAAACGTAACGCACAATGTTGTTATACGTGGCGGTAAGTTTCCTCATATCTCGGGAGTTACAGCCAGCATATATTTCAGAAGCATACAGTAGCGTCGGTAGTAGACAAGTCTTCGCAATTAAAGTTCTTATTCTAAGTGGTGTAAAATATTGTGTGATCCACAATCCCCTTAACATACCATATATCCTGCCACAAGCCTGATTGATTAGTGAAAGTGTGGCGGATTATCCAAATTTCTCGATTATCGCTAAGGCCGTATGGCAACCAATTTTTTTTTTTGCCTCCAGTTGAAAATTATAAACTGGATTTCAACGTTACGTACGAAATAGATTGGTTGCAGCAGTCAATATTTTGAGGTAATTTTCGACAACTTTTTCACACATTTCGGGCAGTATCTTGGTGATAACTTGACGAATGTGGATTTTCAAATGTTCCAACGTTAGGGGATTATCCGCTTAGACATGGTCTTGAAGTAGTCCCACAAAAAAGTCTAACGGCCTCAAATCGCATGATCTTGGTAGTCAAATGACGTCACAAAAATGTGAAACTATTAGTTCTGGATCTCGATCAACTGGTGTGGGTGTAATCGAAACTTCCCCAAGTGATAGACAGGTGGATTCACATTAAAAATTTAATTGCGTGAAAAGCGCGAAAATAATTGATCTAGAAAAACTGAGAGATAAGAATATTTTATTATAAGCTATATTTTCAGAATCTGGTCAGTTTGATCATGGGTGAGACCAAACGTTCAAATTTTCCGTACACTGTTATAATGAAATAAGTTTAATTTAAATCATAGCTTTATATGTGTTTTAGGAGCTGGGCTCAAGGAACAGAGTGACACTCTGTTGGGTGCCGGGATACTCAGGGGTCCCGGAAAACAATAGGGATAGGGGTCCCGGGAAACGATGATGAGCTGGCTAGGGCTGGACCAAACGCTTCAATGGAGGGCCCGAGCTCTTTTGTGGGCTTAGTTGGACCGCTACCCAGTCCCTACTGGAGGAATGGGCTCTCAGGGAGCACAGGAGATACTGGGTATCGCTCCCGGGAATGTGTCAGGCGAAGGAACTGATATTTCCCGGGAGTACAATAGACGGAAACTACGACTGTTAGTGGCTTATCTGACAGGTTACCATACGGTCAAGCACCACCTGTCTCGGATGGGCCTGGCAGAGGACCAGGAATGCAGACTATGTCGTGAGGAGGACGAGCCCACAGGGCATTTACTGTGTGACTGCCTAGCGCTGGTACACGCAAAGAAAAAACATGATTGATACAATCACAATCGCAAACTATCATTAATGTTTGTGGTTATGATTGTGTCAAACACGTCTTAAGCAACAAATTATGTTCAGAAGAAAAATGCGCACGATCTTTCAAACCATTTTTCTATATTTCCCAATACCATGCAAAATTTCTACTTCAACATTTTATATGGTTCTTACAATAAAAACAAAAAAAAAATGTAATTTAAAAAATTTATGTTTTATTACAAATATAATAAATAAAATATAGCTTACATATATTAAAAATAAAATTAAATACACATATTTATATACCTGTGTATGTGTTTTAATTTATAAATTTACGTTGTGTGGTACAAATATATCCAAACAAATAAGAATTCCGTTTTTGAAAAAATTCGGAGCTGATGACAAAATTATGTGTCAAAATTTGTTATAGGTTTTTTTTGCTGCAAGAAAGACAAAATAATTGCATATTTATATATTTTTATAATTATATTTAAATAACTTACCTGTTTCAATAAACGTATAACAATTTATTTCGTTAGTTTTGCAAGGCAGCATGGCATTTTTCTCCCCGAAAAATGTTTTAATTATTCTGTCACCATTCATGTTTCCTGATTAACTGACGCTCGCGGACGGAGAAAATGTAATTTTAAAGCACACACTGTTTGTTTTGACAATAAATGTTTGCATCTTAAGAGAATGTGTTTTCAAGCAAACAAAAATGATGGTATTAAACATTCCTTTTGTGTTCAACTAATGTTATGTTTTTATTTGTATAATTGAAAATATCTGCATTATAATAGCAAACATATCAAATAAAATAATATGTTTAGCTAGACCAGAGTACCTTTTTAGGTGTAAGCCACCATATAATATTATTATAGTGAATTTAAAAATGTTAAGGACAAAAAACAATTGTTTAAGTTATATTAAGAATATATGTAATTAATTTATGAGGGTAAACATATAAGGCAAGTATAAACAAAAATTGGTCGTAGTGACCATTCATTAATCATGTTTTTTCTCTGCGTGTATGGGCCAGAAGGAGACACTTGGTGCACGGCGCGATAGGCGCGTCCCGAGTCGGTGCAGCACCGGCAAAAAACCTTCTTGAATTCCTCTGAGAGGCAGAGAGTCTTTTGGCCAACTAAAGGAGGGTGGGTACAATAGACCTGGCTTGGTCGCGGTCTCCGTTGGGAGGAATCTTCCCTCTCTCTCTCTATCTGCCTCATACGTCGACTTATGTAGGTCTTATTGTATTTCGTACGCCGGTTGTGACCGTAGTGTTATAGAAAAAAAGAACAATAAAATAAAAAAAATTAAATAATTTTAGTGTTTTCAAATTGAATATTTGACAACAATAGCAGAAAAAAATTAAATTACAATTTAAAGAAATTTTCGAATTTTCTAATATTATTTTAAAATGAAAGCCAAATACGTTTACGGTGGAATTGTGGGTAAATGGAGCGTGTGTTTAGATATTTAAGATGGTTCTTCGTTTTGATTCTAAAGATAGCTTTTGGTTTTATAAAAAGATTATTGGCAAGTTTTTGGGTCTATGGAAAAGTTATCGATAACTTCTTAATTTTTAAAAAATTTTCCATAACTTTTCGATTCTATAGAAAACAAGGCGAATTCATTATAGGTGATCCTAAAAGCCCTGCTGATAACTTTTTATCTTTAACTTTATAATTGCTGGATGTCAAAATTTTATTTATTATCTTCGTTTCTGTTTTGATGTGTTTCGATTTTTGACATTGTACAATGAATTTACAAAGACGAATTGCTTGTAGTTTTTGTACGAGTTGTACTTGTTGTACTACCGAGATTACCTGTAATGAATTCGCCTTGATAGAAAAGTTTTCAGTACTTTTTGATACTACATTAAAGTTACCGATTACTCTTCTCTGCTGTAGAAAAGTTAATAATCAGAATTTTAAATCTTAAAAGTAATCAACATATTGTGATTGTTTAACATAACCCAACTATTTTGTGTAGGACAAAGTCATACTAAAGTGTAGCGTTTCACAAAAAAATTAATATTCTTTCATTCATAAACGACAAAAAAAAAATAAAAAAAATCACAAACAGAAAAATGCCCACACAACAACATGAGAAAGTTCCACATAAACTAAATGAAAATTAAGATGTTGTAGAACACAATAAAATAAAAAAAGATACAATATTGTTCGAAAAATTCTGCATAAACTCATAAATATTTAATATGAAACAAAAGGAAAGGTGTAGATCTTTGTTCAATTAGGCGCCAATTCAACAACAAATATTGACCAGAAACTACTTTTCGATAACTACAAAAACTAAATCAACAATTGCACTTCTAACAAACAGTTAATAGGGAGAGGTAACAAAAGGAACAAACGTACACATAATCCTGGTTACGGTCACTTTAACCTTTTAATTTTTCATATACTTTACGGAATTTTCCATTTTATATTGTTAAATTGAGAAGTATCTTCAAAAAATAATGAAATTGTGTCACAAACCATTCAGCTCACGTTATTTTAGCAAATGCATTTATGATTTAACAAGTCATAAATTAAAAATATATGAAGTTTTATTATTTCTTTGGACCAGGATAAGTAGGTACATATGTATGTGTGAATGCATTTAGGAATGTTAAGAAAGGAAAAAGATAATTTATGGTCTTTTCATTTGAAATGTATAAAATAAAAATCTAATACAATTTGTATTACAAATGACTCTGTTGTGGGCTTGAGCATTTATTATTTGTATAAGATCATGCAACAAATACAATGGTTTCTTATTTCTTTAATATTTAATAGGTGGTATTTTTTTTTTCTTTTTTTACTACTTTGTTTACTCATACACTTAGAAAATGAAAGAAGTGAATTTTTTTTTAATTTTTTATTAAATGATTATATATGAGTTTTAATCCAATTTCGGTCCATTATGGCTCAAAATTTTTTTTATCAAATGGATTATATATTGAAGTTATTAAAGTATTAATTGTGTTACAAAACATCTTCCGAAATGACAATAACACTGTGCAAGTTAAAAAAAACAGACAAGACGGGCACATGGCGTTTTAACCTAATTTGGAAGCGCCGTGTCCAGTGGTGCTAACCGTTTTTTAGGTTAACTCTTGTTTTCGAGATATTCCGTTATTTCGAAAATGGAGGAGGTTGCACAACATATAGTCGCGTAACTCGAAAACTGTTTAGTTTATTGCACAAACTAAAAAAAATTCCGCAAAAGAATTTCCTTTAAGCAAGATTAAACTTATTTGTAATTTGTGCTGTCGTTAAAGAAACATCATTTTTTTGCCAAAAAATAAAAATATTATTTAAGCAAAATTTCGAAATTTTTCAGTTATAGAAAATCATAAAAAATGCATATAAAAACGAAGTTGCAAGAAAAAAACCCATAAATGATTAAAATCTGTTTACAACTTTTGATTTTATTCACAAAAGGCGAAAAATTTTAATTAAATTTAAGAATTTAATAAAGCGCAACATTTGTATCGGAGCCCCCTAAGAAGTGGGGATAAAGTGCAAGTATTTTTTGGGAAAATGTTAAGATAAAAAACTAATGGAGATCAGTCATACATTAAATACCCCTAGGGGCGACTCCTTGACAGTTATGGGGCTTTTTCTTTAATATATTTCTAGTCTGTATTGCCAATTGTGTATGGGAGCCCCCTTAAGGAATGGAGATAGCGGGTATGTATGTTAGAAATAAATGATGGAGATGAAAAATCAAATGGGGTTAGTCATACATTTGACCCATCTAGGAACATTCTATGGGCTGTAGGGGCCAAGTTTAAGAATTTCATTAAACCGCCATATATGTATTGTTGAAATTTTTAAACTCGCAAATCTTTGACTCTGAAAGGCGGTGGAAAGAAAAGTATAATGCGAAAAACATAAATGTACCAAAAAAAAGTGAATATAAAATATAAAGTCAAGGAATAAAAAGTGCGTAAGGAATAAGTGGAGCCACAATAAATTTGCAATACAGGTAAAAGATTTACCTTCTAAGGCAATTGTGTATATTTTATAAACAAAAAAAAACCCTTGTTTATGTTTTTAATAAATAATTTTGACATTCACTCTAACTTTTTATAAAAACGAAATACAAACTATTTTTTTTAAAAAGGGATAGCTAGCATAACTCTATCTAATGATGCGGTCACCTGTATCAATTCGCCTTGGTCTGTTTACTGTATTCTTAAAAATTACATACACCTAATATCTATGACTTAAATAAATATAAAAATGAATTCATATGATATCAGTTTCTTAACAATATTCATTATATATGAAAAAAACTGTTATGTTAATAAATGCTAAACGTTAAAATGGACTTTCAAATTTTTTTCTAAATGTATATTTTTGGGAAAAAATTTATATTTTTGGAAACTTAAATGTATCTTTCTCGAAGTTTCACTGGCAACACTGGTGTGCGTGTCTGTTTGCAAGAGAAAAAAAAACGAAAACATTTTAAAACAACAAAAAGCATTGGATTTTTCAACCACCGTTAATACATGTGTTTACGTGTGTTTGCAAAATAAATTAAAACGATTTTAAACAGTTTAATGCTAAAAATTTAGAAACGAAATTTATATTGTGCATATCTACACGCAAATACCTTCAAAACGATATATGTTTCATTAAAATCGGTGGAGGAAAAGATACTTAAAAATCAACTACAAAAAAATTTTTCCCGTATTTATATATAAGATTATTACCCAATAAGCAATTTTGCTGGAATCCAAGTATAAATCAAGTGTAACTCCAGTCCTGTTTTCCATTTTCAAGCCTTGAATTACACTGTAATTCAATAGCATACTCCAGCAAAAGGGGTACTGGAAATCCAGTCGAACATAACAATGTAAATACAGTGTAATTCAAGCGTTGAATTACAGTTAAATTCCAGCCTCAAACACATAATAATTAAACTTGAATTCAAATATTTAAATCAAGTATAAATCAGACCTATACAATCAATATAAATCAAGCCTACAATTCCAATGGAAATCAAATTAAAAAAATTGAATATTGAAGAAAGAAAAAAAATAATGGTGTATGAAATTATTGATATTTCTTAATAGTTTGTGGTTTATTCACATTATACTATAAAACATCTGCATACAAATGTGATATCATTGGAAAACAATTTAAAAGTGCTATACGATGGTACATTTTTTTGGTGCTAGAGTAATATAATACGGTATCGAAGACAATAACGCAAACGGTACCATTAAATTTACCTTAAAAATTTTTCCGTAATACCACATAAATATTACATACATTGTTTATACATATGTATGCATGCATATTTGTATTTGTTTTGTTGAAGACCTCGTTACGTTTGATTAAAGTCCAAGAAAATTAATAATTTAATTTTTTTCGCAATTATTAAAATCCTTTTCCTCCCTCAGCGCACAGAAATAAAATTTTAAAAATATTTTTCCCCAAATATTTTTTTTGATAGCTTAAGCAATACAAAAGTTTAAAAAAAAGAGTTTCAAACATTTTTGTATGAACTGGAATTTGACTTGAAAATTGGGCATAAATTAAATCTGAATTCCAGCAATATTTAAAGCACTTGAATTTCAAAAATTTTAGTGCTTATTGGGTAAATATTAATTATTTTTAAAACAAACACTAACCTAAAAACGGTTGGATCCACTGGATTCAGGGTTCTCGAATTAGGTATACCCATCGGTTTCTCCTCTTGTTAAAAAAAAGTTTCCGATTCGAGCAAAGTGTAACTTTTCTTTAAAATAAGAAAGTTATTGATAACTTTTATAAAGAATCTAAAGAGTAGTTCTAATTTTTTTATAGAATCGAAAATCCATCGATAACTTTTTATTAAATAATAAGCGTATCGATTACCATAGAAACAAAAAGTTATTAACAGGGCACGTTTTAAAATGCAGAAAGCATTTTTAAATATGCGAGAAGCGAAAAAGGAAAATAACAAAGATATATGCAAAAAAGCCAAAATATGATTTTGTATACACTCTACAACTAGTTGTGAAGAGGGTATACTAAATATGTCATTCCTTGCGAAACTTTTATAATTTTCATCTAAGACGCCATAAAGTATAACTATTTTGGGTCCTAGAGTAATTCAGTAGATTTAGCCATGTCCTTCTGTCTGTCCGTCTGTTGAAATCAATAACAGGTGTGTCAAATTGTTTAAGTTCTCCTAAAAAGTTTGGGATTGAAATCCAGCACAATCGGTTTGGTAGGAAAAAAATTTATGAATCCAAATGTGGACCAACCACCGTAAAAACTGATATCAACTGGTGGCGGATGCACCAATTGTTATTAAATTTTGTACAAACTCGTTTTATATGGCAAGAAATTATTGAACTTAATTTCAAAGTATGTACTTAAATTCGTTAAGATCGGCCCACAATTTACCACAGACCACTCTCGGAAAATACTTTAGTACGCTTTAAACTGTAACGTATTGCAGTTAAATTTTGTCTGTCGTAGTTGCATAAGAGAAGAAATACCGCTGCCAAATTTCTTGAAGATTGGTCCATAATTTACCACATCCTTATCTGAGAAATCATTTAAATACGCTTTAAACTGTAACAAATACAGATATTGTATGGCTAGAAACGTGAAATCGGTCCGAAATTCGCCATGGTTCGCATATAATGCTGCGTTCCCAAAAGCTCTTTAAACGCATAAAACGCTAAACAAAATTGCATCACTGTATTGAAATTTGGTCCAATTTATGTTTTTTAATACCAGAATTCCTCTACACAATGTTGCAATGATCGATTAATAATTTACGATAGGTTCGATGTAAGATCCCCTCCTTAAAACCACTTTATTATGTCAAAAACTGATACAAATCATGATATTTTTTTTTTTAAATAAGATCAAAATAAAGTTTTATTTGACAAGAAATAAAAGACATAAAATTTCTCTGATGGTCGGCCCATAATTAACCATGCGTCATATAAAGCATACTTCTGGAATAGATTTTAATACCACTGAAACAGCAACGAATTAAAAAATTGGTTGATTATTTATAGTTCCCAAAATAATCCCACTCTGTAAATATTCTAACTCTCGGTGGAGAGTTGGCACAGCCGAATACAACACTCCTACTTTTGTGTGTATATTTTAGTCATAAAATATAGAAATTTAAATAATGAATTCAAATTTGGCAATATAATTTCGATTATTAGAGATTTATCTTAACATACCAATAGATATCAATAATAAAAAGAAAAACAAATAATTAGGGGATTCAAACGGTATACTATGAGGTCATATTGTCATAATGCCCCATTATTTTACAATAGTTTAACAAAAATTGTGTTGTGATTTTTTATGCTGTGTTAATTGTTTTGTCATAACTGCTGTAACTACGGAGTATAAATCTGAATTAAGGGGGGTCGCTCAAAGAAGTCATATTATTCCGTGTTATTATTTTAAGACACATGATGTTATGACTAGTGTTTAAATCCCTCAAATATTTTTGAAGAGAAATTGATTGCTTAATTGCAAATTATGTACAAAATTATATGAAAATAAAGCATATTTTCATAAATAATACAATATATGCATTAAGTTATTTATGAAAATCTTGCCCTCGATTTAAACTTTTTTCCAGAGTTTCTTTATTAAATCTTCATATATTAAATATGAACTAACAATAAGTAATCAAATCTTATCCTAATACTTTAATTCATGTCGTGCCAGTGCCCGACAAAAAATTTTCTTATCACGGTTTCTGTTCACATATTTAGATGTTTATCGCTCTTCTGATTGGGTGAGCGCTGCAGTTTCTTTTCTCCTTAAGTGAGTGTGGCCGCCATCATTTAAAATATTTCGAGCTAGCAAATTTGGGTGTAGTTCAAACCTTTTTAAATACGAAATATTCGATTTAAACGTAGAATTTTTTTTAGAATAAAAATATAATCGATAGTTTTTAAATAGAATCAAAAGTTATCAATAGATTTTCTATAAAATCAAGAAGGTATTAGGGGACATTTACACGGTGTCTTTTCAGACATATCAGTTTTATTCATTCTCTTTTAAACATGCTTCCAAGAACCTATTGTCTTATCACGATGTCTTTCCAAACATGTTTGTTTTCATTTATAATTGTCTAATATCCATATTCATACAAATTAAAAAACATGAAAATTCATAAAAACAACATGAAAACTCGTTTCGTGTCTGTTTGACAACCCCTCTTTCTTCTCTTTGGGTGCCCAGGTAGGCTAGCTGGTAGTGAGCTTGTCTATCAGTACCGGGGTTGCGGGTTCGATTCCCGCCAGAGACTCTGGTCTCCTGCAGACAAGCGAAAGCTTCGCGGGATTTAGTGTAGGAATAATAAAAAAAAACCCGATCGCCGGCAAACAAAACAAACGTGTTTATTAGACATATCTAAAAAAACACCGTGTAAACTCCCTCTTAGTTACTTTTATATAGAATTATAAAGCTATCAAAAGCTTTTAACCAGAGAGTGATAATCTGCCTAAATTTTATGCATGCAATTTCTAAATATTGCTATTTTTTTATTTAGCAGGAATACCTTGCTGTGCACTTGAGACATTTCACATTTAAACATATTTTAAATTTCGGTCTTTTTATTAATATATATGAAAGATATAATCCACATTAGTTTATTCTTAATTAATAGAAAAGTTCACAAGAGCTCTGTTCCACATGCATAACGAAATTAAGAGAGTAATTAAGAGAGCAATTTTTTTTCATTTCCTGTACAAATTTGTTCGAACTTTCAGCTGTTTTTGTTTACATATGAAACTGATAATTTAATCAGAAAACTAACAAGCAAAAAAAAGTTTAGGTTTTATGAAAAAATATATTAAAAAGCAAAATATTGGGATTTAATGCAAAAATTAAAGTGTTGAATACATTATTGCAAATTAAAACAAAATACAAAAGATTACAATGCTATAAATGTTTTGGTTTTATAATGTTATGACTTTTAAGCGTATTTGAGGAAGTGCAAAAATGGTTTTTTGCGTTCCAGCAATTTTGGTTAGTTTTGGCAAATTTAGAGAGTAATTTTCATTTTACACTCCTTAGTCCGATCTTGTGGAACACACCTAATATAGCAGGTTTAAATAATGCGTCAGTTTTACGTATGATTATCTTTGGCGTATGTCTTTTTATGATTTTCTTTCTAGGGTTAAAATCCATTTCTAAATAATAGTCTTAATCAAAATATAGTTATACTGATATTTAAGGGCTAAATATATTGATCAAATTTCCCATTAAGCATTATGGTTGCATTCGTAAAAATGTTTATGTATGTGTGACACTGACGATGCTGGATGAAAAATCTAAGTCAAGCATACGTACTCAAGCTTGGTGTTAAGCAATTTGATAATGTATTGTGCCCTTTATAATAAAAAATGTAAATGAAAATATGTAGAAAATACGATTTAAATAAAAGAACTCGAGCTCAAAATATGAAAATCGAAAATAATACAATATAAAATTTAGAAAATACGATTTTTAATCGTTTTGTATTTTAATACGATTTCCATCACATTCTATCGAATTACAAATTTATTTTTGATACAAAGTTAAAAATAATTGTTCTATAGAATAAAAAAGTTTAACACTAATAAAAATTATTTCCACTGTAAAATTAATCTTGTAAAACTTGTTTGGCATTTCTCTCTCCAAGTTTAAAACACTAGGAAACTTTTTGAGGTTATTTTTAGTTTAGTTATAAAAAAACATCCAAAAACAAAGAAATAAATTTTACTAACTAACTTTTTTTTGTGGATGGAGAAATTTTTCTATTTGATTTTCACGAAAACTACAACTCCAAAAAAAAGACCAAAAACCCACTCGCGCTGCCACTGTCGCAGCACGATCGTTTTTGACATTAACCTCGCTTTTTAACACAAATGCACCCATATTTACACACACAACCACTCATTTACCCACCCTGACACTCTTTAACGAAAATTCAATGCTTAAGTCAAGGTACCCAATGAAAATTATTGCAGCAACTGCAGTTGCTCGCAGTTGAACATTTTGTTTGCCATTTTTATGGTTTATGGCTGTTTTATGAAATGTGAAAATTATGGATTTTTACTTTCACCACATGATACTCGTACCTTTTGTAAATAATCCATAGTGCAAGTTTATTTTTGTTTTGTTTGCTTGGGGTTCATATTTAAATAGCATAAAGTAAAATATTTTCTATTTTTATATTTATTTTTATAAATATGTACTTATATTTTTGTTTTAGTAGTGTTATGTATGTGTTAAGTATGAACTTGCTAGAGTTTGTTTAATGACAGAGATTGAAAATAGTTTATTTAATTTACAACTTATTAATATTGCAGTGGCATTGCCTGCTATCAATATTAAGCCAACATACGCAAAAGTTTTAAATATAACGGACTTGATCAACAAGAGGGTAAAAACTCAAAATTTTTATTTTTTCACTTTTTGGAAAAAGTCGACTGTAAAAATATCGTGTTATTTTCTTTACTTTTTGATAATGAAACGGTTTCTTTAACAATTCTTTTTCATATGTTTTTAATACTAAATTAAAGAATGGTTTGCTTATACAGAAAATTTTATAATTTTGAATTAATAAGCTCCTGTTAATTAAGAGCGTTATGTATTTCTTAAAATGAAAAAAAAAAAACATAAAAACATTCCACCTAGAATTGTCAAAAGGATTCGAATTATTCGAAAATCCAGGTTTATCTTTTTTCTGGGTTTCTTAAACCGGGTTTTCAGTGCTCGGCATATTCGAATAACATGATAAAAGGAACACATTTTAATTAATGATGGAACAAAACATTAAACTTTTAATTCTAACCGGATATTAAATAAAAAAACATAAACTAAAAGCAAAACAACATTATACAATGTTGCCAATACATTTCAAAGTATATTGCATCATTTTTCGTTGTGCACTGAAAATCAAAAATCGTGTGATTGCTGCCAATACATTATTTGGGGGGTTCACAAGGTGTCCTATCAAGTCATATCGTCATATTGTCCTAAATAATATTATAAAATTGTTTAAAAAAATAATGCTGTGTTCATTGATTCGTCATAACTGTACAGTGAAAATCTAAATCTATAGCGATTGCCCACAGTCATATATATTTCTTGTACTTTTTAAGACATATGACTTTACAGCTTTATGACTCCTTATGAATCACCCAATTGTGTCACACTCGAATATCACATATACAAATTTGAGATATAATTGTACAATACAAAAAATTTAACAATTATTTTGCAAGTGTTTGGGCCGCTATAGAATCATCATACATTCTAATCGATACATACTGAATTAACTCTTATGCATTCCTGTTAACTTCCCCTATCTATTATAATCTTGGGTCGATTTGATCCGTATTACGCATTTTGGCAGTCGTTTCTTAACAAAATAATTGACTGATGTTAAACGTATATTTTCAATATACAGGTAAGCCTCGATTTACACGCTACTTCATTTACCCCCCCCCCCCCCCCCCGTCCCTTAGCATTAAGTCCAGACTCGAACCCTTTCTCGCGAGTTCGTCCGCCACCTCATTGCAATGCACCATGCTAACACAGCCTTAATGTGAATACCTACATGAGTTCCCTAAGAGCATCTCTTCACCAAGCGACCAGGCACGATCGCACCATATAATTTGTTAATGCCCTAAGCGCTTAACTTGACTATCGACGTAGATTGTCACCTCAGATCCACACACGATGTTATCCAGATCGATAGGATCTCAGCTTGGAAACACTGCATTCATCCGGGAGTCTGAATGACCTTTTTACGTCAGTGTCCGCAATATAAACACCGGCACCAGTGCCGGTTTCCATCTTAGATCCATCCGAAAATACTGCCCACCCCTCAAACAATCCAATGAACCCACGCCAGACTTCCCTATCCGGAAACTCCACTGGTGGTGTTATACCGAAGTCTAGGGTCATAGTCCTATGATCCGAAATTCCCTCTAGAATACTACCCTGATCAAGTAGACCCACTTCGTACGAATTTCTTGTGTGTTCATCCCGCCTAAGTCTACATAAAGACTCTAAATAAGTTCCAAGCAGCCACACACTTCACATTATACTCAATAGGGAACGGATATAGTAGGATATCCAACGCTGCCTGTAGAGTGCTTCTCATTCCACCTGTGATGCCAAGAGATGCGCTCCTTTGTGCCTTGCTGAGCATCTTCCTATAGCTATCCACATTCAACGCATCCCACCAAACAGTACATTCACAAGTAAGAATTGGCCTAACCACCGATGTGTAAATCCAGTTTACCAAATCCGGTCTCAGTTCCCAGTTCTTACCGATGGAGTTCCTGCATGTGTAGTAGGCGTTGAGTCCCTTTCTAATCCTCTACTCCACTCTATCTTGTACCTTCTGGTAAAAAGCACCACTACCGTCTTTGCAGGGTATACACCCAGGCCCCTATCTTTGCACATATGTATATTATTATGATACATCTATAATTATACACTTCGCCTTTTAAATCCACAATTAAAAAGTTGTGAACAACCTTTTCACCTGAGAGATCAAGACCGCCGTACATTATATTATATACTATAATAAATTTTTGTGGTGTTTTTTATAAACATAAATAAAATTAATTTAAACTGAAAAACCCCAAGTACAATTAAGATCAAAAAGTACAATTTCCAAGGGTTGTTGTACAATTATAAAATTCTCATTGCCATCCCTGGTCCCAAAGAGCACCCGATGTTTCCAGATATTCGGCAAAAATGTCAAAAGATCCTTACGATCGCTTGTGAATGCGGCTGTCCAGTGATACCACCGGCCTGAATTTTTCTTTTACAGACTCAATACTTGCCAAAAACAAATTTTTTTTGTATGTTAAACATTTACCTTTTCAAGCAAAAAAGCTTGAAAATGTGCTCTGTTAATAAAATTAGAAGATACAGCATAATGAGCATTAACATTTCATTGTTTAAATTTTAAATCTATTAAATTTTGTTTTTTTGTTCAATACACAAAACATGCATTTTGCCAAAGATTCTTTTCCATAAATTTAAAACAAACATGTTTTTAAACCGGAATTATATCAATTTAACTATTTCTACATTTAAAAACTCAATTTACCAGTATTTCTAGTCATTTCAATTAAAAGAAATAAAAAAGAAATCTAGAGAAATACCGATGTTTGATATCATCAAAAATATTTTTGAATTAGTTAACATAAAGACCTCAAAACAGAATGTTTCATCAAAATAAGGTAACAAATTTAAAACAAAAATAAATTTTTACATTTTTAAGAAATCAAAATTTTTTTTTATTTTAGTTTAATCTTTTGACCTTAACATTTTTTCTGTGTTTTAATTGGTCAATATCTGATACTAAAATTTTAAGGAAAATCAGGCAAGTACAATAAATAATATTAAAAAATATGTACATAATTACGCAAGTCCTTTTAAAATAACTTTCATTATTCCAGTGTCGTTCTCAAAAATAATTACCAAGATGGAACCATTTCGTTAGATGACGCTGAAAATTTGATGGCTCAGGGCCTGATTGTGCAAAAGTTCTCAATACCTTATGATTCTAAGCATATGCAGAGACTTAACATTGATTATATTGCTGATAAAGATGGGTATAAAGCAAAGTATACTCTGGTAAAGGAGGATGTTTTAGACAAAGATCGTTTATCGCCTTTGACTTTAAAGTCAGTAGCGGGATGAAATGGCAATATGGCAACTTGACAGCTTAAACTCTGGAAACTAGACTCTAAGTGAGACTGCTAAATCTTCTTTTTAAATTGTATTTTTTTATTTAAAAGAATTTTACAAATGTTGGTTTTTTAATAGTAACTTTAAATACAATAGCGGTGTTAAATTTTTAGTGCAAATGGTCTTGTGAAAGATAAAATGCAAAATATTGGAGGTCTTTAATGAAACCTAAAGGAAGAAAAACGGTGTATTTTGTTGTTGGATTTAATGAAAAAGCTCTGATATTTTGCATTTGAACTTTCGCAAGACCATTTGCACCAACCACTGAACTACGTTAAATTATTTAAAAAAATCTTCTTTACTATAACCGCATTTCATTTTAAATATTCATATGTACATACACTAAATCCCCGATTTGTGTCGATCCGCTTTGCGCTCCTTTGATTTCAATTTTAGTTGTTTTTAAAATTTAGTTCAATCAGAAATCTCAGCTCAGACGTAGCAGCATATGTTAATAACGCCATAAAATGTTACAAACAAATCTATGCTCAAAAACAAATATGTTTTTAACAATTTCAATTTAGTAAAGCTTAGAGAATTTCGTTAACAAATCATTAAGACGATTTAATCAAATGGATACAAGTATCGTTATTTCAGATTATTCTGAATTTCTGTTCTTTAATATTATATGAATATGTTAATGAATTAAATTAATTTTTGTTATGTTTTTATGTAAATTTATTATTTCTTATTTCCTTATAACAATTAAAAACGCTTGTTGAATTATATGTATATGAAAAAAGTATTCATATGACTTTTTTTTTTTTATCAAAAATAGAATTCTTTTTACTAAATAAACGGGCATGTTCTAGAAATCGAAATGAAGTGGAATTGAAATCGAACGTAATTTTTGCCTGTTTTAACAGTCATTATTGTAAAGATAATTATTACCTAAAGTATGAAGTATAAAAAATTAAAACTTTCTGAACAGGCTCGTTTTCAAAATTTGTGCGATTTTAGGTCCACTTCATTTTGTAAACTACAGAATTTCCGATGGGGATAACTGAAAAAGTAGATTTTACACTAAGGAAGTGTGTTTGACTCTTCTCAGTATAAATTTATATAAACTTAACGGGTATTTAAACAAGCAGTTAACGGGTATTTAAAAAAAGGAATGAGACTCATGAGACCAGTGTTACCGTTATGCGACTAAAGTCGCAAATTGCCCCTTTTTTGACTGCCTTGCCATTTTCTTTGCCCCTTTTATTTAAATCCCCTTTTGTATCATTTTGTATATTTTTGTGTCCCTTTTGCCCCTTTTTGAACAAAATTTTTTATATTGGCAATCAATGAACTTTGAATCCAAGTGATGATTTTATTAATAAATAAAGATGAAAATTTTCAGAAAAAAATAGATATATAATAACTAAAAAGACAACAAAACAATACAATGCATTAAAAAAATGGATCTGTTGAGTTCGATAAAAACTTGTGTTTTTTCTTAAAGTTTGTTTTATATTCAACATTTTTTATTTTTCGAATTTGTTCTATGAGCTAAATTTCAGTTATGTATTTTATAAACCTTTTTTTTTTTTGTAATATGTAGTTCTATTCCTTAAATTATAAAGTCATTCCTAAAAATTTAAGGAATAGAACTATTACAAAAAAAGCTTTATAAAATATATAACTGAAATTTAGCTCATAGAATAAATTTGAAAAATAAAAAATGTTGAATATAATAAAGTAGCTTTTAAAAAGAAATAATTCCCAGATTCTATTTGTTAAAGTTTGTTTGTATTTTTATTTATTTATTTTTGGTAAAGTGGCGAAGTATTTACGTACATATACATATCGTTATCTAAAATCCCAAACAACGTATCATCCTTCTTCAAAAGTTGACAAGTTAAAAAAAAATCATTTTAAAATAGAAAGTATTTGCAATTTTGAAACAAAACTTTTAAATCTGAATTAAAATAAACAAAAAATAATATCGTATCGTATGAATCGTTTTAACCATGTACGTCCGGCTGTTTGTTTGTTGTGATAATTTGTTGAATTTGGACATGAACTTAAATTTTCAAAAGGACGAATCTAATTGAAACTGACAAGAGTCGGTCCATAATTTCACACAACTCCCATTCAAACTTCTCTCCAAAATAGAGTATATAAATTAAATTCGGCTTACAAATATTTTATTGCTACCTAAATTATCCCACCAACTATCTGGTCAAATATGGACTTATTGTAATATCATTTTATTGTATATTTGACCGTGGCGCCTATAAACATACCACATCGAGAAAATTTTGTAAATGTAAATGTATATATATCAAATTTGGTTACCATAACTTTAATAATAGCTTCTATATCATGGTATTGACCATATATAAACAAGGTCCACAAGGTCATTAAAAGACAAACAAATTTCATATACATAAATAACTTTTGAAGTTTTTTTATTGAAATCCTATTATTAATTATTTTTCTTTTTGTAAGTAATAGTATACTATTAGGCAATTCACAAAGTGTTCTATTGTGTCTTATTGGTTGTCTTTACTATATTAATTAAATAATAGCATATTCAACCAATATGGAACAATAGAGCACTTTGTGAATTGTCTTTGTAACTCTTATGCATGCTTATTTACAGGTAATCAGTAACTGTGTTTGTATAAATGATTAAAAAAAAAATTATATGCAACTATTAATAAACTTTAGCTTGCAAACTAGAAGTGTATTTTCAGTGTGTTTATACACTGAAAAAATTCTCCAAAAATATTCACCAATTAAAGCATGACTTTTTTTTGAAAATCCCCTTTTTGTGCCGCTTTTTGAAAAATTTGAACGGTAACGCTGCATGAGACTCCATTACATCCCGAAAAAAATTACTGTTTGATGCTGTTTACATGCCGAATGCATTATCGGCTAAATTGTTTTTAAGGCAAACGCTGCAGAAAATGATTCCTGTTTTTTTTATTCCTCATGTCATTGCAAATCCATTGGATGGTGCATAATGCCAACAAGACGGCGCACCATATTATATAGCGCGCAGTGCTGCCACGACTAATAAAATTTTTACAACCAAATTTTTGAGAAAGCTACCAAATTAGAAATGCCTTTTGGTTATTAAAACAAACATTAAAAATTATTTTAAGTTGCATTGCTTTGTTTATTTAAACTTAATAAGAAAATATTAATGACGAATTAAGAAAACAAAACAGGAAATGTAATTCTTGTACATATTAAGAAAATAGCGAGAAACTTAAATTAAAAGTATATTTTTATTTTATAAGAGTTAAGCCCGTACAATTTCCATACCAAATTATGTATATTAAAAATGTCCTTTACAATAAACGAAATTTGTACTTCACATTTATAAATAACAAAAGAAAATATGAATTTGTTTTCCGCTTTTCAACTTTGGCGATATGGCGATTATTTTGTCGAAATTAGAAATTGTTGGCGATATGGCGATATTTTCAATTTACATATGTGTAAGAAACGAACATTTGTGTTGAAGAACTAAATCGAAACGTAGAAATTTCATCTTTATACTCTCCACCTAGATATTTAATATCAGAAAGCCAATATTATAAATATTATATATCATTAGGACCCTGTTTCCTGGCCGCCGGCGATTATAACGCTAAACATACCTTCTGGGCGTCACGACTTATAACACTAAAGCTGCGATCGGAAACCTATACTATTACATTTTGCGATTGTATGCGTTGTATACATTTTACATATGTTGTTGTTAATGTTATTTAATTCTCTGCAATGTGTGTACACACGTACGTAACAAAAGAGAATAAAAGAGAAAAGAGAAAACGCGGCGCCCTGATTTTGTAGATCGCAGCACTTACCCACAATGTCAAAAATGGATTTAAATGATCAGTAAAAAATTCCAGATGTCATCGATTTTGGCGTGGCTAAAAACATCCCCACAAAAACGATTAATGTTGAAGTTTCTTTAGAATTATCTTCAGATCACACACCCACGATTGTTACTAAAATGAACCCCAATAGAATTGTATCTCCGTCTGGTTGCTTACAGCCGTACCTAAACAAGAGCGGAAGGCGGAACGTTTTCTTCAGCGTAGCTATTACGCTGATATGCCATACCTAAATAAGAGCGTCAGCGTTGTGCCATAAACAGTAGTGTTAACTTTCGTGCCGACTAAAACCCTTATAAAAGACATAAGAAATTGAATTAAAACCGCTAGTTTGACCTAAAAATAGCTAATTTGCCATTATTTATTATCAAACAATAAAAACAGGGTTGTCAAAACAACAAATATAGCAGCCCTGTTTATTTTAACGCGCTGTCAAAATCGGATTTTCCAAATTCAAAGCGCTACCGTTGCGTTGCCGTCGCGTTGTTTCGGTATGCTACATACAAATTGTATGGGCATGAGGATTTTTGACAGCTAGAAAACGCGTTCCGCTCTTGTTTAGGTATGGCTGTTAGTGACGACAACCACACAAATAAATTGGTTAAAATATAAAAAATATCTTACACCGGAGAATGTGGAAATCTCTATTGTGAATTTTGACAGTTATCTTAAACGAGCTGTTAAACATTCCAGTAAAACCATCAAAATAATAAAAAATAATAAGATATATTCTACAGATCGTCGGTTGACAATTGAAATGTCGTATGTGTATTTTTAGCGGTTTTGAGTTAAGATCGATTCCTTAGGTTTTCCGACCTGATCTTTTATTTGGCGTAATCAGATTTTCGATAGCTCATACTGTTTTCGAGATATGGAGTGTTGAGTTTGTCTAATGTGGTATTTGCTGAAGCAATTTTCAAATAAAATGTGTTCAAACTCAATTTACTTGAAACTATAGGAATCCACATACGACAATTAAATTATCAACCGACGAGATGTCGAGCGGCTCTTGGCCAAAAAAGGAGAATTCGAAGAGAGTGGAAATTGCACAAATCTCCTCAACTTAAGAAATTTTTAAAATAGTGCACAAAAAGATTAAGAAAGTTACTGCAGTCTCAGAAAACGGCATCCTTGAAAATATATCTTAAGGAACTTAAGGAAGACTACGTGCAGCTAGAAATCTCAAAAGGCCAATTATCTCTAAGCCACATTTAAGAAACTATAATGGAAGTTGGGCAAGAAATGATACAGAAAAAGGAAATCTATTTGTTAATCATTTGAAAAACGTATTTACCCCTCATACATCACTCAATACTGCTGTGGAGTTACCACCTGTTGATGTTAGAGCAGCTGTTCCCCTAAGATTCGAGATAAGAGATATCGAAAAGGCTATTTGTGATTAAAACCCCAAGAAAGCTCCTGGTTTTGATAAGATCAGTAACAAAATGCTTTTGGAGCTAAATCGCATAGAAAAGAAAATTATTTTTTTTTATTTTTAATGCTATTTTACGCCTTGAATACTACCCTCAAGAATGGAAAGTTTCCTTAGTTACCATAATACCTAAAGCAGGAAAAGATCACACAAAAGTTGAGTCATATATGTAGGCCTATAAGATTATTATCTAATATATCAAAGCTGTTTGAGAAACTCTTAGTGTCAAAATTAATCCCAATTTTAAATGAAAATGTATTCCTAACCATCCGTTCGGCTTTAGAAAAGAACAAACCCATCGGATAGTAAACGCCATGAGAAAAGCCTTTGCAGAAAAAAAATATTGTTCCGCTCTCTTCATCGATGTGTCTCAAGCATTTGATAAAGTCTGGCACGAAGGCTTATTTCATAAATTGAAGCTAAACTTACTAGTAAACACACACAAGCTGTTAGAAACCTAATTAGTCGGTCATAAATTCATTATTAGAGAAGGCCACTCTTTTAAGTTCTCCTCAGCCAATTGCTGCTGGAGTCCCACAAGGCAGCATCCTGGGTCCACTATTATACCTAATATATATACTTCGGACATGCCAACTAACAACTTCACCCAAACTTCAACATTTGCGGACGGTACAGCTTCCCTAAGCGTGCATTAATACCATCATGAAGCATCTCGTTACTTGCAGGAGCATATATCGCAACTAGAAATATGGTTAAAACAATGGAGGATAATGGTCAACGAGCAAAAATGCGTACATATAACATTGACCATGTGTCTGAATTCATCAATTAGTGCCCCAACAATCGCATGTAAAATATCTCGGTATACATCTAGATCGCCGTTTAATGTGGAAATTCCATATAGATGCAAAATTAACTCAAATGAAACTAAAAACCATTCAAATTCATTGGCTTATTGGCAGAAATTCTGTCCTTAGTCTCGATTGCAAGCTTCTACTTTACAACTCTATCTTAAAACCAATCTGGTGCTACGGTATTCAATTATGGGGCACTAGGGATGCCAAACGGGAAATCCCGAATCCCGAAATCCCGGGATTTATTTTTATGAGTCCCGGGATTTTTAACATATCAACTTTAATGTACAAAACTGTTCGTTTTTATTGAATTTCTATACTATTAACAAAAAAATTATTAAAAATTATATTTGAGTTATATTTTTTATTGCAAATAATTCTTATTTTTGAGTTTAATTTTTGTTTTTGGCACACAGCGAGTATTTAAAATTTATAATTTTTGCTTGATATATGACAACTATTTCTGGATTTTTGTATTTTGCTTAATAAGAACCATTATTTTAAGTAGAAACGATATTTGAAGATTCACATCTCAAGCCTTTTTTACAATTAAGTTTAGCAAGTTCAGCTTTGGCTTAATACATAATACCAAAATAAAAATGATTATTTTTATGCAAAATATAGAAATCAAGAAATAATTGTTATATATCAAGCAAAAAATAAAAGTTATTCACGATCCAATTAAAGTTTTATTCAGAAGCTAAAAAATAAAAGTGGATATAATTATAACAATTAAGTCGTAATATTGGTGAAATATCTCATATTCCTTCCGGTCCAATAATAATAAAAAATTTGCTCAAAAAACATACGGTAAATAAAACAATTTTTTTTATAAATAAACACTATTTAACGTATTCATAAATAAATTATTTAAACTTGAAATCTGTTTTAAGAAGCATTTGTATAAACATTTTGTTTTAAAATAAATTTCAAACGTACTTAAATTATTGATTATGAATATCGCCCTTACCCTGGAGGTGTACTGCACTGCAGTCGACATAGTTTTACAGTTTTTAACTCAGCTATCGATATCGATGAGGCACTACACGTTGCAGTGTATTAGTGTCGCCACAACTTAATTCACATTAAAAATTGAATTGCTGTCAAAAAACCGAAATGAATTGATCTAGAAAAACTAAGAGATACGTAAATTTTTTTAAGCTTTTTTCAGAATCTAATCAGTTTGATCATGGGTGAGGCCAGTGTTATAAACATATGTATAAAATAAATTGTTTTGTTGTTTTCATTTTTAAAAATTTATGTTTCGTATATAAAACCTTTTGAGTATTCAAAAAGTGTTGTTTATTAAAAAAAGTAGCATCTTAACCCTTTGACACGGGAATTAATTTTGGCCATTGCAAAATTTTAAATATAGTTTTTATAGCATAAAAATGTTTCAAAAAACCTGTGTAAGAAATTGTGGATACAAATTTTTATTCTAAAGTGGGGTTTGAAGATGTACATTTTAATGTACAATCCGCTTCAATGCATAAACTTTTTTACTTTTTTTTATTGGTTTTAATTTTTTGTAGTATAAATACATTTTTATATAAAAGGAACACATTTTAAAATTTATTAAAAAAAACAGAACAAATTAATTTTAAGCAAGGTGAAATATACATAAAAATATAATAAATATACATACATATGTTCGTATATGTATGTAAATGCGAACATAAATATTTGAAAAAACATTATTATTTGGTATGAATTTTACACTTTGGCAAAAGAAATGAGTTCTTCCAGCTACTCCTTGGCTGGTTTTGCAATTATTTTTGCATCTTGTTGCTTCTTTTTTTCCGTCATGACATGGCATGTGATCAATGCCATCGAATTGTACGTCTCGAATTGGTCTTACCTCAATTTTTCTTTTAGATGAAACAGGTGATGACGTTGAAGGCACGGAATTTGTATTTGAGGGGCGCCCCCACTTTTGTGCTGACTGCTGACCTTTGTATATAAGAGTATTCCCAATTTCTAATCGGAAATGCATAAGATCCAAAATCTCTCGTTTTGACCTTCGCTGTTTTACTGCATAGCTTTGATAATCGAGAAAACTAGCAACTAAAGCGAAATCAAGAAAATGTGTTATTATCCGAAGAGTCCACTTCCTAGATTTCACGAAAACCCTATAGTAGGAGATATATTGATCGAGGAGATCAACTCAACCCATTCCTGAATTATATAGCTTTACGATGTTAGGACGATTGAATTCTTCAAAAGCTTTTGTCGACTTATTGTACCTGTATATAAGACATAAAATAAAAAATAAATAATAACTGAAGGTATCGTTCGTCATAAACACCTACCTATTAACCATTTCATCCTCTTCAGATCTCATGAAATTTGATGCCAAATGTATCGGTTTATTGTCATACCATTTCACCAAAAAAATATTTTCGTCCCTACTTACCACCAGATCCGAATTCCTCGCCCTTTTTTTAATTCTTTGTCATCTATCAGAGGAGGTGCTGCAAGCCGATTAACTCTTACAGTTCCTTATGCATTTATATATTTTTGACGAAGTATTTCCAAAAGCTGGTACGTTGTAAAAAAATTATCACAATATAATGTGTGACCTTTATTTGAAATTCTTTCTGATAATTTGAGAACAACTGAAGTTCCAAACCCAAATTGGGATAAATTGTTGGCATTTATATTAGTAGAACTTCCTTGGTAAAGAAAGAAGCCGTATGGCATTCCAGATTTACCAGCTAATACTTTTACACCCCAAGGATTAGGTTTTCCTTTTATATACTGTTTCGTTGACAATTTTCCGGTATAAGGAATGATTTGCTCGTCTACGGATAGTACTTCTTCTTCTTCTAACTCTAAACATCTCCTTCTGACGGCTTCAATAACAGGTCTGACTTTCCAAAATTTGTCAATAGTATCTCTATTCTTATCCAAATTATCAACAATATGTAAATTATACCGCAGCTGGCAAAACCTGTCACAAGTTAATGTGTTTCGGAAGCTTTCAATGCCAAGCAATGGATCCCAGTAAAGTCTGAGCCTAGAGAACTTCATACTACCAATCAAAATGTGCAATCCAAATAATTTTTTTATTTCGTTGCAATCAGTATTTTTGAAGTTTCTTACATTATTTTGAGTTGTATATAAATTTTTGTAGAAGGCAAAATTTTGAAATAGTTCATCAGTAAAATAATATCATCATCATAGCCTACAATATTTTCACATTCAAATGGAATTGGATCATATTTAGAGTTCCTTCGGCGCCAGTTTATATCTTGCTTCCTTGTATATGTATAATTTGTAGATTGATTAACATCGGATTCATTAAAAGGGACAGAAATTTTACAGTTGATATCAGCATTAGGAATATTCTCTTCATCCTCATCTTGTTCATCATCCGATGAACTACGTGTTACGCGATTTACGATAACAATATCCTCGTTTTGATTTTCAATTTTAATATCATTTTCACATAATGCTATATCTTCTTCGATGTCCGATTCATTCAATATATCAAAAATTTCTTTATTTCTTAAATTCCACATCATTTCTATTTAAAAAAATCAAAACTTTTGGCTTATTAGTATATTTAAATGTAATGTACATTTAAATGCACATTGAAGATTTCACTTAATGTACATTTTAATGTACATTCTTTTTTTAGTTATCATTAATGCCTCAAACACCGTATTTATGTAAACCGTATGTTTACATAGAAAACTATCGAAAAAATAAGCAAAAAAAACTTACCTTTGTTATGAAAAACACTAAATTAAATATATATTTGATGATGACAAGACAAAAACATGCAAAACTGATCTCACGTTGTTTTGAAATTTTACAGCCTTTTAAGAATTTGAACAACAACAAAGCAACGAACCGATAACTGTAAATTAATTGCATGTACGCTAAAATTTAAATCAGTGACGGGTTTATCAAATCGACGTACATTTTAATGTACACCACGCGTCAAAGGGTTAAAGAAACACATTGATCCCGAATCCCGGGATTTTTAAAAATCAGTCCCAATTGGCATCCCTATGGGGCACTGCCTCACTGTATAATAATAGGTCTGTCTGCGTACACATATTTTGCATAATTTTGTACAAAATGTCGCAAAATCTTGCAAAATGTTGTCTGCGTACTCCAAATCTCTTACAGCGAGAGAGCCAAAAAGAGAATTTTTTGACAGTTGAAAGTTAGAGAACTTGCAAAATGTTACTGGAGAAATTTCCTCTGGTAAGATTTTGCAACTAGTTTGAACAGCTGTTTTTATATACTGTTTGAATGAAAGAGTTTACGTGTGCCAAGATAGCGTCGACGAAATAGCGTCGAATTTGGGAATTTAAGAACCGGGAAACCAAAATACCCAAATAATGGCGATTTACAGTATATGAACAAAAAGATTGCGTCGAATTTAGGAATTTAAAAAGGGGAAGTAAAAATATATTTATATTTTTAATAAAAATACTAAAAATATTTACCACAGGCTTTTGCACGGTATAAACTGTATATTTTCTGAAAGTAAATAGTTTTCTGGACAAAATGAGCGATGCGTGCAAAAAATATATAGTTTATACCGTGCAAAAGCCTTTGGTTCATTGCATAAATCAGTAAAGATTTTTACTGACCATTTTGGATGAACCCAGATTTCTCGGCAACTGTCCGAACGATTTTTTGCATGCATCGCTCATTTTGTCCAGAAAACTATTTACTTTCAGAAAATATATAGTTTATACCCTGCAAAAGCCTGTGGTAAATATTTTTTGTATTTTTATTAAAAATATAAATATATTTGGGCTTAAATCTGGTTTACCGACGCAGCTCCAAATAAAAAAAAAGTACCTAGGGTGATAGAAAATGGAAAAATAAGAAGAAAAAATTATAATAAGAAAGTTGGCGCAAACGCTTAGTTTTCGAGTTATGGGCGTTTTAAGTTTTTATATAAATATGTGATTTTGCAGAACATTTCCAAATGTATATGGCTAATATTGGTATCATTGCAAAGCGTTTCACTAGATCTTTCTGGACATACAGAATTTATTTTAATATTTTTAGTTTATTAAGAAGTGGGACGAGTTTGCAAAATACAAAAGTTTTTTAGTAAGCATAAAAACAAATTTATTAATTTTTTCTAATTCTTTAATGTATGTATATACTACATACTAATTTATTTAAGAATTTTAATTAAAATACAAGTAAAACCTTCTTTATGTTTATGTTGTACTAATGAGGAGAGAATCCTTGCCCATTCGCAAAGGCCGTCTATGCAGAGAATCTTTAGTTAGCGAAGCCGGTATTAGTTATACCATAGGGGAGAAAATATTTGCGCCCGGCCAAAGGCCGGCTATGTAAGGAAGCTTTAGTAAGCGAAACCGGTGTTTATTATACCATAGAGAAGAACATCCTTGCGTCCGGCCAAAGGCTGGCTATGCAAAGAATTTTTTTTGCGATGCTAGTGTTTGTTATTTTATAAAATTTGTATTACACTTTTATTTAAATAAACTACATTCTTTCCTTGTGCACTTCCGTAACATTTCGACGTAAAATGAAAAAAACTGTAATGTGATCTAAAGAGTTTAATATTTTGAAATAAATTATGTATATCCAGAAAAATCTGTTCAAGAGCTTTAAAATGATACCAATATTGGCCATATACGTTTAGAATTGTAGTGGAAAATCACATATTTATGTATATGAAAACTTTAAACGTCCATAACTCGAAAACTAAGCGTTTGCGCCAACTTTGTTATTTTATTTTTTCTTCTTATTTTTCCATTTTCCATCACCCTGGGTACTTTTTTTTTATTTGGAGCTGCGTCGGTACACTAGATTTGTTCCTATATTTGTACTTCCCTATTTTAAATTCCTAAATTCGACGCTATCTTTTTGTTTATACTGCAAATACCCATTATTTGGGTATTTTGGTTTAACGGTTTTTAAATTCCCAAATTGGACGCTATTTCTTCAACGCTATCTTGGCTCACGTTTGTTATTTCAATTGTTTACACACCGATCAGCTGTTTTCTTGCAAGATTTCACTGGATACTGTCTGCGTACTTTTTGAGATATTCTCAGCCGAAAGAGTAAAATTTGTCTTACTCTCCCAAAAAAAATTACTGAGTGTTTGCTACTGGAAAAGTACGCAGACAGACCTAATATCGAACAAATTCATAGGCGCCAAAATAAACTTCTTCGAATAATCACAGCTGCTCCCTGGTATGTTAAAAACTCAAATATTCACAAGGTTTTAAATGTGCCATTAGTAAAAACTATTATTACGAAGTATGCAGTAAAATATTTAAAAAGGATTGAGTCGCACCCAAATCCACTAGCTCGAAATATTTTAAATGACGGCGGCCACACTCGCTTAAGGAGAAGAGACACTGCAGCACTCACCCAATCAGAAGAGCGATAAACACCTAAATATGTGAACAGAAACTGTGATAAGAAAATTTTTTGTCGGGCATTGGCACGACACGAATTAAAGTATTAGGATTAGATTTGATTACTTATTGTTAGTTCATGTTTAATATATGAAGATTCAATAAAGAGACTCTGGAAAAAAAACATATGTTTATCTCAAATATTATAAAAATGGGTATAACGTGTTTCTTTTTTTTTATGTAAATTTTATTTTAAATTTATAATTGTTATTATAACTGTTTCATAATTGTTCTATTTGAAATATTTTGTGAATTATTGTATAATATTATGGCGAATAAAAACGAATTCGTATTTCAGAACGTACATTCAATGGGGAAAAAGTATATGACTGACAGTCATATATTTTTTTTATACATTAAAAATATGGCCAAATCATTATCTAAAAAATATCAAATAAATATACAAACATATACATATACCGACAGACTATAAAAAGTTAAATATCAAATTTCTTAAATTCACGCCATTTTCTTTCTGTAAATTCTAAAATAATGGATTATATATCAATTCATTTTTGAAAAAGCTTAAAAATTCCTATGTGTATTTCAATATATTAAAATATAATACTGGAAATAATGTAAATTTAAAATATTTTACTTCTATTCAAGTTTTGAGAAACATTAAAACTACTTGTGTGTACTTTTTCACTCATGTTCTGCAATCGATTCTGAGTGATATCATGCACTTTCTATTTTAAGTACCACTTTTCTTTACTACTCTTAAAATCAGGAAAAACTACACTCATTTAAAAAAAAATTAATTGAAAATCTCCATCGATTAAAACTTAATTTGATTTCAATTTTAGAACATGGCCGTTTCCAATATAAAAATCACATTTGGCCATTTTTTTCTTAACAAAAATCTTGAAAAAAAATATCTGGTAGCTGTTTTGAAAGGAACTTTTTGTTTTCGATTAAGTATAAAAAACTTCCGTTCATTTGAAACAAATAATGAGAAAATGGTAATGCAAAGTTCACAGTATTTGAAGTGGTAAATAATTTCCTTGGAATCGAAATACGCCATAACCTCCCATGTAAATAAAAGTGTTAAAATTTTAAAAAACGTAAATTGCAGGTGTATCAAGAAAAACATATTCATACGTATTATTATTTTTCAAAAAAAGTAACCAAAATGAAAAAATCATTCACATCTCCACATTGAGAAAAAAATTACCCATTTTGGTTAGAAATAATCCAAAACGGCAGCCCTGATAGCGCGTGAAACCATAACGTTGTTAGGCCAAAAGTTTGTTGACCGAGCTATCTGAAGAAATGGACCTGTGAATTGACCACCTCGTTCGTGTGATTTGACACCATCGAACTACTTCTTGTGCTCGCAGAGAAAACACAAATTTCAAACATACTATTTTAAATTTGATCATGTTATTGTCACTGACAACCATTTTTTGGATAAATTAATCCTCCATCAAAAAGCAACAACCATGTTATTACGTTACTCCACCAAGCTTTTTACATGGTTTCTCAAAGAATAATTTCTTAGTTTATTGGTGTAAGGCGCAATTTAGTGAAAGAAAGGTTGATTCATCGTGAGGTTTGATCTATAATGTAAAATAAAACACATACATTTGAAAGTGAACTTAACGTTTTTATTATCGGTTAAATTATTGGAATTTACCGCTTGAAAATGATATCATATAAATGTTGGCCATGACAACGTCTTAGGTGGTCCATTCGGATGGTCCAATTTTGGGCACTCTTTCGAGCATAGCGACTGGTATCTCGCAAATAACACAAGTAATGCTGGCTTCCAGAACGTCAATCGTATCTGGATTATTTCTGAAGATCTCAAACTTTGCATATCCCCAGAAAAAATAGTCCAAAAGTGGGATATCGCAAGATTTAGGTGGCCAAATTAAGGCGAAGCAAAACGTGAAATTAAGTACTCACAACAATGAATTCTCAGCAAGGTCATTGTTTCAAGCGCTGTAGAGCCGTCTTGTTGAAACTAGAGCACACCGAGACCGAGATCATTACGTAAAATACGCCAAGTTATCGAATACGACAAGCCAGGCTGCTGAGAACGACGAAGAATCGATTGGTCACGGTATTCGCGTACACTATCAGCTACAGCCGCTATATTCACTTTACTACGTGCTGGATGTGGTCTAACCGGTCGAGTATCATGCACAAATGTAAGCTGGGACTCGAATTTGAGAATGATGTTGGCAATAGTGGTTTCAGTATGTCGATTATGCGTACCGTATGTTCCTCGAATCGCACGAAAAACATTTCTCACAGAAAGCTGATTTTGTAATACAGCTGAACAATTTGGGGACGCTGTTGTGGTGTGTGTTTCCATGATGAATTGGCAGTTTGATATGAGTCACGCGTGATCTGTAAAAAGGCATATCAAAAATTAAACCTCACGATGAATCACCCTTTATATATATAGATAATAATTGAACTGTAATTTAAACAAAAAATTAGCCCCCACATTCATAAAAAATATTTTTGATTAATAAAAGGCTTATTAAACAAATTTTCATAGAAAATTCGTTTTATAAACCTGCTATAAGCCTTAAATATTTTTTATGAATATGGGGGTAAGACTTTAACTCAGAATGGATATTTAATTCGCTCGAAATTTATCACACCTTTTGAAACGATCGATTTTCATCACATACCTGATTCTTATTAAATAAAATTTCTATATCTTTTGTAGAATTCGAATTAATGTGCATGGTGACTGTTTATGATTTAGTGTGCGATATCTGGTTCGGTCTTTAAATAGAATTGTACATTTACCTAGAAATATTCATTGATTTTTCAGTTGGCAGACAATTCGTTAACAATTTAAAAACTGTTTAATTAATACCTGAAAAATGGTACTTGAGTAAATAACCTTCAAAATGATTACATTCTTTAAGAACCAGCGGTATACTCTTATAACGTACACAAGCAATGATGTTGTATAAAAACAGAGTAGAATCTCGTTGTTTTAAAGGTTATTGATATGGTTTATTTAGTTGATGCTGTTCCTGCAACAACAATTTTATGCTCATAGAGATACGAAAATATGCCCACACGCTAAGAAGATTTGACTTTCTATGCCATTTGTTGGCGGCTTATGTGTTTTATTTTAAGATGTTCTTTTTTTTCTTAAAAGGTGGTCCAAATTTTCATTATAATCTTTGTTGCATTCTTAGTGTTTTTCTTAAGTGTCAACACAGTTGTAAGCGTGAGTGTCGGTCCCTAATGGGCAACCAATACGGGTCACCAAAAAAAGTTTTGTATTACTTAACAGTTGTTTGTAACAAATTTCTTAAAACTGTCAAAAATATTATGACACCTTTGGTTATAAGCAACCTCAATATTTAAGATAAAAAGAGAGAGAATATTTTGGCCACACATTTGTAGTACAATTGCCAAGTGTTGTCACTTTCAAGTCATACTGCGTTTTTGGTTGGTGTTTTTGTTTTATTGCTTTTCATATTTTCTCTTTACTAAAAGATGGTCCTTTGAGATAAAATAAGGACAAGGCGTGATTAAAAATTTTGCCAAAAAAGATTTAATGTTGCATAAAATTATGATTTTCTTTATCCTTGTTTGTTTTTATGATAACAAAATTTTTATAGATTTTATGACTTCAAGGAAAAATATGTATATTTTATGATTTAACATCGAAGAAGGTAATAAAATGTATAAAATATAACATTGGAATTATTTAGGTGAAAGTGTCAAAACGGGGGGTTTCACAGTTCTAAGGAAATTAAAAAAAAAAAATTGGGGGGTTTCAAGCAGCTAAAAGCGATTTTATTCGAAACGGGGTTTCTTCATACATGGAAATATTTTTATGGTCGTATCTTTTGACATGATTCGAATTTTGAATAAACTAGTGATTATATAAAAGAAAACATTTTATTAAAATTTCAAAACATAACAAAATTACCTTGAATAAAAAATCTAGACAGAAAAAAATTTCAGTTGTTTTTTTTATCAATTAAAAAAATTGTTTGAAAAGTATTTCAATTAAATTAATGTAATCAATTATATTTTTAGTTAAAAAAAAATTATAAATTTAATTTTAATTAATTTAACATTTTAGTTGTTTTGAAATAAATTTTTAAATTAATAACCAAAAACTTAAATTGATTTTTTCGCTTAAAAAAATTAATTTAAGCTGTAGAATTGTTGTTGGGAACTGTCAAAACCTTAGCTATATTTAAATAAACCAATTAACATAATTGTTTGAAATGGCAAAGTACTTTGATAACTTTTTTAATTAAAATTATAAATATCATTTATTAAACAAAAGAACTAAAAATTTTAAATTTTTACCATTTTTAGTGATCAATAATCATTTTGGCAATAGGTGCAAGATCAACAAATTGTTTGCTTGATTCTATGAATTTTTAATTGTTCCTGCGTATGTGGGCGCACACACTGGTTTGAATATTAAACAAAATTTTATTAAATAATATTGGTTTGAACTAAATATTTCTTTTTGTGAGAGAATTTCTTAAAACGACAAAAATTAAGGTTTAAGGTTAGGATGATAATGCTTTTCCGAAATAAAAATTTATCTTTTAAAAGTTAAGTTTCATTATATTGAAATTAATCTTAATTTTTTTGGCAAACATTCTTCGGTTTCCGTTCGGTGATTCATTTATTAAAAATTTCCACTCATAATATTCCTTTAATATGCAAAATATTATATAACTCAAGTATTTTAATTTCTTGTTCCTGGATTTTGAATGCGCAAGAAAACCTCTCAAATAAATGTAACAAACACCGAAAAATATAAAACAGATAATCAGTTTTAAAGTGCATGTTGCACTTTTGTTTTATGTTTTATATAATTTTTTCATTAAAAAAAGGAAAATACTAAAAAATCCAAACACTACATATGGATTTTATGTTCATTTGTTTTAAACAAATATGTAGTAGCATTGACGCTGTTCGAATAAAGCAAAGTCATATCGGGAGAAGCTGCATCAAAAGCATGGATCTCAATTGTGTTTTTGTTAATTTTTTTTCCTTATTTTATTGTAATAAGTTGAAATCAACAAACATATAAAGCAAAATCCCAAATAAAACAACAACAAAACAGTAACAATAATATAAACACTAGGGAGATCGATTATTCGACATTTTTCAATAACCGGTTTTCGAATATTACGAATAGTTTCTATTTTAAAAAACCCGGTTTTCGGTTAAGCAACTTTTAAATAACCGGTTAACCGGTTTTAATTCGAATACTTAAAAACACAAAATTCAAATAAGTTTTTAAAATAAAACGTTAATTTGAATAAAATCAAAACAATTTGCAAAGGTAAGGAACCAACAAAATACATAGATATGACTTCGATCAGACTTAACAAATATTTTACGATAAAATCCAAGAAAAGTGGGACCAGTAAATTGATCAAACTTTAGCTAAATTTTAAAAATGTTTTTATTGATTTACTAAACTTTATTTGTAAGAAGATATTTGTATAATGTAATTTAGAAATTGTAGAATGATATTTGATCTAGACAACCGTTTTGCAAAAGCAAATAAATTATAGGAATTTTATAAAGTTATTATTTAAAATATTCTCTAAAATTTATTTTGGATGAGCTTTAATTTGTTGGTGTTTAAGCTATCTATATAAATCAACCATATTTTTCAAAAGTTGCAAACAAAACCTCTTAGCCAGGATGATCTATTTCAGCAATATAGAAACGAACATTCTTTTGTGTAAAATATTTGTCAATTCGTCGACTACAATTTAAAACATTCCATGACATTGTTTGATTTCTCCAATTTTGTTTTTTAGTCCTTGGTGGTTTAATAAATAAAACTGGTAGACATTTTTCCCATATCGTTGATTCCGCCGTAATGTTGTAGTTTTCAGCATGAAGAGATGCTAGAACTACTTAAGAGTTTTTAGTGCCTTAACGGGCATTTCGTCCTCGGCAACACAAATGATTCATTTTTTGCATCGTATTTTAGTAAAGTATTAATTGTCGTCTCCTTAGAACTACTTCGAACGGAGTTAAGTTTCATTTGGATCACATTAATGTCAAGGATGTGGACTAATTAAATGTGATTAATAAATCGTGACATGGATGAACCTTTGTAACTTATCATTTTAGGGCACTTCAAGCACCTAACTTTGTCTTTTTAATCGCGTTCGACAAATATCTACAGAGAACCTTTATATAAAAATATATTTAATATTTAGAATACTCTTGCACAAATTAATATTTAATTTTTAACTGCACACGTTTTTGTAGTATTTTGAATAGTTTTTGGTTTTTTTCTAAAAGAACACACTTTTATAAGCGATTTTGATTTACAGTGTTCATAATGTATTTTGACTCTTGTTACATTTTGTTTTGACATTCTTCATAAAAAGTTTAAGTTTGGTCAAAATTTATTTAGAAAATACTTAAATTACGGGTACATCTACAAGAGTAAGGAAAATGTATATAAATTACACATTACTAAAATAACCGGTTTATTATACCAAAATAACCGGTTTATTCGATATTCGAAAAATGGGCATTTTAAAATAACCGACTTGGGCAAAGCTAAAATAACCGGTTAAGACCGGTCGAATAATAACCGTTCGATCTCCCTAATAAACACTCATTGTAAATGTTGTTGTTTTTTTATTCAAAAGTGTTGTATGTATTTTATTTCAAACGCGGAAATGTTGCATTTGTTTTCCAATACTTTTTTTTTGCCTCATATGAATTGTATACTATATTTTGTATTGTAGTAAGTGTTGCAAACAAATGTTATGATATTTAAGCGATTATATTTGATTGCGAACAGAAAGACTAGACGACAAGAGCGACAATGTCACCCAAATTGTAAACAGAAAACACAATTTTTGTTTATATTACACTAAAACATCTCCTAAAGAATTTAATGGACGAAAATATTGTTCATTATGGGGTGACATACTAAAGCGTGATCCATTTCGAGGTTCCCTACTTTTTTAAAGAAAAAAACACAGAAAATTCAAATTTAATGGGGAATGTTTATTATCATTTGAACGAACATTCTTTGGCATTTATTTTTTGAAGATTATGTCTATAAAATATTGGCCGTTGCTACGTCGCAGATGGTCCATCCGTTGAGTCCAATTTTCGAGGCAAAATTTTTTCAGCGATGAGGCCCATTTCTGGCTCAATGGGTATGTTAACAAACAAAATTGCCGCATTTGGATCGAAGAGCAACCTGAAGATATTCCAGAACTGACACTTCATCCGGAAAAAAACAACGGTTTGGTGTGGTTTGTGGGCCGGTGGAATCATCGGTCCATATTTCTTTAAAAATGATGCCGGTGCGAACGTAACCGTCAATGTGGCTTGTTATTGTGGCTTGATAACCGACTATTTGATTCCTGAAATTGAAGCTTGTGAGCACGGCGACATTTGGTTTCAGCAAGACGGCACCACTTCCCACACATCGCATCAATCAATGGATTTATTGAGAGAACACTTCGGTGAGCACACAATTTCACGTTTTGTGCCGGTGGATTGGCCACCAAGATCGTGTGATATCACACCGTTAGACTTTTTCCTGTGGGGATATGTAAAGTCTTAAGTTTATGAGGACAAACCCGCTTCGATTCAGTCCTTGGAGGAAAACATCACGCGTGTCATTCGCCAGATACCAGTCGATATGCTCGAACGAGTCATCGAAAATTGGACTCAACGGATGGACCATCTGCGACGTAGCAACGGCCAACATTTGATAGACATAATCTTCAAAAAATAAATGCCAAAGAATATTCTTTCAAATGATAATAAACATTCCCCATTAAATTTGAATTTTCTGTGTATTTTTCTTTAAAAAAGTAGGGAACCTCGAAATGGATCACGCTTTACTTAAAAATTATCCCTTATAGAGTGAGCAGTCTAGAAAATTACCAAATTGACGAATTTACCCGCTTTTGTCCCATAAAAGGCAACATTTTTTCAAAAAATAAAAACATAACTCGTTTTTTAATGTACTAAAAAGTTATAATATAATATTCTTATATTTATTTTATGGGCATTTCCTGGGCTCACGAACGTACGTTCGTACGTTTTTGATGTAGAAATAATATAGAAAACAAAACTTTTCCTAGCATTTTTTTGCGATTCGATAGCATTTTGGTAGCTCTTTATTTTGTGCAAAAGATGGATTTCATCGAGTTTAAGTTTTCATAATGAGAGTTATAAACATGTGGTCATGAACGTACGTAAAATAGAAGTCAACTTTGGCTGACAGTAGGGAGATCGAACGGTTATTATTCGACCGGTTTTAACCGGTTATTTTAGCTTTGCCCAAGTCGGTTATTTTAAAATGCCTATTATTCGAATATCGAATAAACCGGTTATTTTTGTATAATAAACCGGGTATTTTAGTAATGTGTAATTTGTACACATTTTCCTTACTCTTGCTGTTGATGTACCCGCAATTTAAGTATTTTCTAATTGAATATTGGCCAAACTTTTTATAAAACTTTTTATGAAGAATATCAAAACAAAATGTAACAAATGTCAAAAAACATTATGAACACTGTAAATACAAATCGCTTATTAAAGCGTGTGTTCTTGTAGAAAAAAAACCAAAAACTATTCAAAATACTACAAAAATGTGTTCAGTTAAAAAGTAAATAGTAATTTGTGCAAGAGTATTCTAAATATTAAATATATTTTTATATAAAGGTTATCTCTAGATATTTTTTTTGAACGCGATTAAAAAGACAAAGTTAGGTGCTTGAAGTGCCCTTAAATAATATGCTGCAAATATTTTTCCGCGTCACGACTTATTAATTACCTTTAATTAGTCCACATGCTTGACATTAATGTGATCCAAATGAAACTTAACTCCGTTCGAATTAGTTCTAAGGAGACTACAAATAATACTTTACTAAGATACGCTGCAAAAAATGAATCATTGGGTGAAACATTAGCCCGTTGTGTTGCCGGGGACGAAAGGCCCGTTAAGGCACTAAAAATTCTTAAGTAGTTCTAGCATCTCTTCATGCTGAAAACTACAACATTACGGCGGAATCAGTTTTATTTATTAAAACCCCAAGAACTAAAAAACAAAATTGAAGAAATCAAACAATGTCATGGAATGTTTTAACTTGTAGTCGACGAATTGACAAATATTTTACACAAAAAGAATGTTCAGTTCACTATTCGTTTCTATAATGCTGAAACGAAATAATTTCAAATAGATAATCCTGGCTAAGAGGTTTAGTTTGCAACTGTTGAAAAATATGGTTTGTTTATGTAGACATGCTTAACCACCAACAAATTAAAACTCATTCAAAATAAATTTGAGAGAATATTTCAAATAATAACGTTATAAAATTCCTATAATTTATTTGCTTTTGCAAAACGTATGTCTAGATCAATTATCATTCAACAGTTTATAAATAACATTATACAAATATCTTCTTACAAATAAAGTTTAGTAAATCAATAAAAAATTGTCTAAAATTAAGCTAAAGTTTGATCAATGGTCCCACTTTTCTTGGATTTTATCGTAAAATATTTGTCAGGTCTGAACTAAGTCATATCTACGTATTTTTTTGGTTTGCAAATTGTTTTGTTTTTATTCAAATTAAGGTTTTATTTTAAAAACTTATTTGATTTTTGTATTTTTAAGTATTCGAATTAAAACCGGTTAACCGGTTATTTAAAAATTGCTTAACCGAAAACCGGGGTTCTTAAAATAGCAACTACTCGTAATATTCGAAACCCGGTTATTGAAAAAAGTCGAATAATCGATCTCCCTAGCTGACAGTAGTGAAATGTAAAAATCTGCGAAATGGAACGGAATATTCAAAAGTGATTAATTTATTTTAAAAGTATTTACACAATAAAATATCTCTATTGTTCTTTTTAATTGGTTTAAGTACTGGTCGCGAACGAACGGGTCGCGAACGTACGATTTTTCCATATGTTTTAACCGTTAATTAACCGTTAATCGAACTTTTTTTGTTCTCCTTACACTTTTCTCTTCTTAATTGGTTGTAATAGAGAGAAATTAAAGAAAAAGTGCAAACTTAACGAATTTTTTTGCATGTAAAATAATTTTATATAAAAATGTCTTCAGACGTACATAGCTTAAAAAGAAAATATTAAATTTTCCAGTTTCCAGCCCAATTTTCTCAAGTAAAACAGCTGAGATATCATAGCATATCGTATATAGCATTCTATTATAAAAACATAGACTTTTTTTATAATTATAAACAATAAAACACGATGATTATCAACATTTTATTTTTCCATCCTGGTTGACCATTCGAAGAAAATGCCTATATATTTTAGATTCTGCCACTTCTCTTATGGTGTTTTCTTTTCTACAAAAAATGTGACATTTCTTAAAAATGCTTCACTCTCTAAAAGGGTGGCTTGTTTTATTCTAAAAAATGCACCCTTGTCAGTGATATAAAATTTAAGTGGATTCGGTGTTATAAAATTGTTAAAAAAAACGTCAAATCAAGATATATGAAAAACTTGGTGTTAATAAAGCAGCAATCTGGCAAATGTATTTTCTTGTTTACATATTTTATAAAAACGTACTAAAGAAATTGGAATTTCGTCATTCATTTTGTTTATTTATTTAATATCAATCTATTTACAATATTTGGTTTATGTATATTTTTTTTATATTTTGAAGAACAAGCTTTTTAATTAATGTACATATCGCTCATTTCGTGCAAGACCGTCACAACTCAAAATTTGAAACTTTACAGGAGAGCCTTTTTAAAATTCTAACCTATTACTTCTCACCTTCTTTTTCACTAAAATACAGTTATAAAATCAAATGTTTCTTTTTTTGCTACAAAGAAAACCACATGTACAAGAGGAATGCCAAACACAAACTGAAATGTGACCTTGTTGATGTTAATTGCTCAAGTTTGTTACGAGAGGTCATAGCGTCACAAGCATCTGTATTACCGTTATTTTTTCGATAATTCTCTCCGTTCTTAGATCAATTTGTAGAGATTTAAGAGAAGAACATTTCTGCATTACTAACTCGAAAATGCCAAATTTTGAGTTGTGACGGTCTTGCACGAAATGAGCGATATTGTTTTACTTTTTGAAGAACAAACTTTTTGTCAGCTGTTTAAAACAGGGTGGTCCAATTTTGTGTTTTATTCTCATCGAATAAAAAATTGCATTTTTAGAGGATCGGCAAGACATTTTATACATGTATCTTTTAACAAGGTGGTATTTTTTTTGTAGAAAAGAAAACACCATTAGTCTGTTATTAATTACACTGTACAACACACAAAAAAACAATGTTCTGCCAACTGATTTCGAAGAGGGGGGAAAAAAAAGATTTACGTGTATCGGCGTTTTAAAAGTTTACATCTGAAACTCATTTTACGGCCTATTTAAAGTTGCACCCTTGTGTAGTAAAGAACGTAGAAAGTAGTGTGATACTTAGGTTTTTGGTATATAGTGTCTTCAGAAGATTTATTCAGAACACTACAAGCAACATTTTGTTGGTATGCCTTCTGAAAATGGGTCTTTTTTGCAATTTTTTCTTGTTAAAGAAGTAAAAATCACTCTTAAAACAGGGACGTATGTAGGTAAAATATTCTGCGAATATATTTATCATGAACTTCTACTATATGTAGGTCTCCGAACACACTTAAGTCGAAAATTCAACTTCCTATAATTTCTCGGTTCCAGTCAGCGGGTAACGTTTCGGATTCCCATATTTTGCACATTAACTTGTGAACTTGCACGCGCAACTCCTTCCAAGCATTCTTAAAAAGCTCTACCACAAAGCCATCATCTCTCGGCGACGTATTGATCTTAATTTGGGTTGCTGCGGTATGGATTTCGATTATTGTAGGTGGGTTTTCAAAAGAAAACTATGATTGTTTCGGCACATTTAACAAATTATCGAAGCTTTCCTTCCCCCTTTCCAGGATTGCACTTTCTGAACAGTTAATTTATTTTGGTTGGAGTCCGTCTTTCTTATTTTTAATACCGTGGTTGAAGGCTTTTGAATTAAATCACAGAAAAAATTAAAAATTATCTCTTATCACCAAATTTATAGAATCAAGCAAACAATTTGTTGATTTTGCACCTTTTACCAAAATGATTGTACAGAAAAAATATGGTTCAACATACTATGGTTGGATTTTAACAATGTTTATGTTTGTAGATAATCATATTATGGTTTACTATGGCCATAATATGGGTAACATTAGCAATAATTTGCATGAAATCAACAATAATATGGTCCATATTAACCATAATTTATTCAAAATTTAATATATTTTGGTCAGTATCAACCATAATAATGGTAAAAATGCACCATAATATGGTCAACGTTTTCTAGAACTAGGACAAAAGAAACCATAATATGGTCAGAATTTACAATAATATGGTCAATGTTAACGATATTATGGTTATTTATTTCAGCCATTTTTTCAAAACCAAGCAAGTATGTAATTGAAAAGCATTGAACTATTGTAGATAGAAAAACAATCATACTTTTGTTGCTTTTAAACATACCCGCAGAGAAAAAAATATAGTTGGGCATGGTTACGGCAATTAAACTTTGTTTATTGTAACAATATATTGTTGTCGTACACAAAATATTGTCTAAACTATTATCCAATAGGAACCTTTGTGCAAATTTCATTCAAATCGGAAGACATCGATTTCAAAAGTTGGGTCACTTGACATGAAATCCCCCATATATTAAAAATATTTTTCGGTTTTAGATTTAATCTACGTATTATGTTATATTATCTGCGTATTATTATGATTAACATGTTAATAATATGATTACTTCTTAACTTATTATAATTAACATGAAAATAATATGATAACATTAAATTATAATAGGAAGCAATACAAACAAATTAGGATTAGGAAGAAGCAAAATATTATTAATCGAGAAGAAAGTAATGTTAAAACCAACCATAGTTTGTTTGTTGCCATTGCCAACTAATAGCTGCACGCAGCGAAAAAACATGGTTGAAAAAACATATCGCTCATTTACTTCAACAACGTCATAACTCAAAAAAAACCCCATTTCGAAAAAAACGCGTTTTAAGTTTTTAATTTGCTTTAACCACATAGAAAAATAAAGATACATTCTCTTCAAACTGGAAAAGTATAAAATATATAAAGATGAATTTTATACAAAATAAAAAGAAAAACATAGCGATCAATTCTGCATCACTAACTCCAAAATTTCACTTTTGAGTTATGACGTTGTTGAAGTTAATGAGCGAAATTTTTTTTAACCATACTTCAACCATGTTTTTTTGCTGCGTGCAGCTATTAGGTCAGTCAATTAAGTAGTAACTAATTCATATCATAAATTTTATTTTTATTTTTTTTCTTTGTAAATTTTCCCTCATTTTAGTGTAAAATATAGCGGAAGTTTAGAAAAAGAAATAACGCCACAGTTGCCTTACTGATGTAAGTGGAGAAGTGAAGTTTTATATTAACTAAAAATACAAAACTCTTTTAATATGTATATGGATGCTTTTATTTATAAGTGTTAGCATATGCACTATATCGTTGGTATCATGAAGAAAGGCATAATTAAAACTTACAGGAGAATAGAATAGAATAATGGATCAAAATGTAAAATTGTTTGTACAATTGCTTGTAAAACCGTTTGATACTTTTGCACAACATTTTCGTGACAAGGTGTAGTTCTGCGAAATGTGTTGGAATCACTAAAATACTCAATTTCGAAAAAAAACGACTTAAGGCCTTGCTGCATGAGACCAACGATATGTTAGTATTTGTATCTTTACAATTCATATTAAATTTATTTTCATGTGTGATAATCTTATCTCGTTAGACATCTTCATCAGCGCCAGATTATCAACAAATTGTATGTTCATTTTCTTTAGCTTTAACTCGTTTTACTCACTCTATGCCGTGTATATTTAAAATCGTATAAGGAATAACATTTGTATCGAAACTTACTTGGTAAAGACAACAAATACAAACATTTGTATAAGTAAATTTTTTTAAAGTCAGTGTTTTAAAAGAAGGACATATTTGAATAAAAATATACTAGACTGCAACATTAAAACCTATGCCGTTTAATATTTAGGTATGTGATGAAAATCTATCGATTTCAAAACGATAGTTTTCAAATGGTGTGATGGAATTGTAGGCTGACATCACCATGAAGCAAAGTGTCATGAGGTCAATAACGAAAACACTTGTCATTGTACTGATGTCAAAACACATCAGCGTTATCACGCCTTTCTTTCAGTGTATGAAAAATAAAAATTAAAACATCAGTGCAAACACCGTAATTGACAACGCAAAATGTTTGTTCAAAATGTAAAATTTTTACTTGTTTGTCAAGCAGTTTGTGTAGTTTATTTAGTCCTTAAAACTATATAACTAACTGTTCGTTATGGTATTTTAATTCGTTTAATAGATTATTGAATAAAATGAATTGTGTATTCCGAAATTTAAATAATACAGGGTGCCGAAAAATGAACGCAGGGTTTGGATGGTCTCAGAACATTAATAATGGTAACACTATTATTTTCATATATTTTTGTTATTTTGTCAGATGGTTTTCAACAAGATTTGTGGCATTCAAAATAGAATTATTGTCACTAATAAGCAGCAAAGTAGTAAACCAGCAATGACCTAAATTTTTCGGCATCTTGTACACTGAAGTTACACGTTCAAGTTTTTCTTGATCATGTAACCCCCAAGGAAGATAAGTATACAAAAGAAATTAGAATTTCTACACAATCCGATAACAAAATAAATTAACCGCTAACGAATTTTTCTTTTGGGGTGTTTAAAAAAGCTAATAACAGGCTTCCCTTAAGCAACTCAACTTTTCACGTCTAAATTTAGCTTGATCTCTATTCATTAATGAATGACAATATAAATATAATAACATTTATTTTAAAATGAAGAAATCATGGATCCCTTTTCTTTTAAGGATGAATATATGCATGCACAATAGGTGCGTTCGTGTACGTAAAAGTTTGTAACATTTTCTACTGAACTTTACTGAATTTTACTAAGGCTGGTTTAAGACGATATATATATTGCAGTGCTTGTTAAATATCCCACTGCTCTTATTGAAACGTGTTATATTTTGAACTGACAAACCATCTGAAATCATCTGTGTAGCAATTTATTTGCTTGTGGCTGCAAATAAAGATCTATTAAAAAGCTCTAAAATTATACCAATATTGGCCATATTTGACCTTCTCCGAGAAAAGGGGACTAGTGTGTCAAAAAACGGGTTTGGACTTAAGAGTGGATTCTGGTACCTAAAAGGATGTAAAACGTACAACATAAAAATTTGACTTTTTTAGATTTTTTGGTTTTAAATTGTTTTTTTTCGTCAGTCTTCGATTTTTTTTGGAGTTTGGACTTTTTTTTTGGTGTTTCGTGATCTGGTACTTTGATTTTCTTCCGTTTGACAATTTCAGTTTTTTCTTTTTTCAGCTTCGATTTTTTTTTCTTGCTTCGCTTTGGGTTCACTTGGTTTATGAGCTACAAAATCCCGTTTCTGTGAATCAGTACATAAGACCCTGACATTTTCATACAAATACCATTTGCGATCTAACTATAAACCGCTTGGTGCAATGAGTTGAGGTAATTCGTTTGGTAGCTCAGACATTAATCGCAGATTAAATCTTTCTTCTTCCGAGTCCACAAGTTCTTTAAATACAATTTCGTTTTTGTTGAAATCAAAGTGGTGGTACTTGGTAATACCTAAAATGCAAACGTTTACAAAATTAATTTACCAGGAAGAGGTATTGCGAATTTTTCAGCAAAATTTTGAATAAATTGAACGATACGAGTAAGTGATTTCGTTGATAACACACGCGATTGCCGTTTGGAAGACTTGCCACTTTATTCATGTTTTCGTTCAGAAAAGCCAACATTATCACTATGTCGAATCAAATTTTTATAACGTTTTAAACCAACATCGTTAATAAAACAAAACATCTTTCTACAAATATGAATGCCACGAAATAAGTACATTGTATCAACTCTGGTTTTATTTTTTACCCTTTGGCCCTACTTCTTCCGGCTTTCAGTATTATACAGTTTTTCGAGCGATAAATGTTATCGATGAAAAATCTCATATATACATGGAAACTTCAGAGCTCCATAACTTAATAACTATGCGTCTGGGCCACTTTTTTTACAATTTTCATTCACCATAGGTATAAATCTAGTTCCGTAAACAAGATTTAAGCCATATTTTGCGCCACGCCCACTTCTCCGATTCCGCCCACATTGTGTGGGATGTTGTCTAATTATAACTGAGATGTTTGAACATGATTTAGAAACCTTGGCTCGTTCCGTTCTCCAGAAATACAGAAATTTATAATGTCTATGTATGGGAAGTGCCACACCCATTTCTCCAATCGTAAGATGTTGTGTATTGATAACCGAAGTGTTCGTACCTAATTTGGAAACTATGGCTGCTGACGTTCTCCAGATATATAGAAGAAAAAAAAACAACAAGGGATTTATGGATAAAATTAGGAGCAGCCGTGGTTTTTTGCTCATATCTGAGCCATCTATGGACCGGTCTGGCTGAATTTCAAAAGCAAACTTTAACGGAGTGTATTTGAAATAAATATATAACAACCATAATTTCTGGGGTCTTCGGGAAATCCATTTCAACATACACACGGACAGACGGACATCGTGAAATCAACTTCGCTACTTATAAGTACGCAGGATTTGTATACTTTATAGGGTCTAAGGTCAATATTGTAGAAATTACAAACGAAATGCCAAACTTATATATACCTTTTACCTTCGGTGAAGGGCTTAATTATTTAAAAATACACGGAAACAAAAACTAAAAGAAAATAAATATTAATTCACTTTACTTGCTTGTGAAGCAAGTTTATGCCTTTTAAAAGGATTTGCCATCAGCTGTTACCCTAATTTTACGAATTTTTACAACTTTTACGTTCGAGTAGTTTTTTGGGTAACAGCTTTTTTGAGAGTAAATTTCACAGCTTAAGCAGTAATTACTCGTTTACTGCATTTTACTTTAGAAGTATTTTAACGGTGCTATTATCATGCAGTGCAGATGATTTATGCATCTTTGACTTAAATCTTGGAAAATCAATTAAAAATATTAATTGTTTCGAAATATAAGAATCTTTTATTTAATTTTTTTTTAAATATTAGCCCATAATCATAACCAAAATAAAGTCGACTTTTACTAGAGTCTACTTTAACACAGTGGTATTTACATGCACTTGAAGCCGGTTTTAGTTTAAAGTAAACATAAGTTTGACTATGAGTATGAGCCATTGTTTCTTACTAATTAGCTTAAAAGTTGCTTTGAGTTGACTCCGGTTTGAGGGTGGTCCAACCAAAACGCACGATATTTACACATGATCGTGGCGTGGCGGCCAATTAATATCGCCACGACGTGAGATAACACAGCCATTGAATTTCTCGCGTAAAAGAGCCATTGTTTCGTTGGCGGTGTGGCAAGTAGCACCATCCTGTTGGAACCACATATCGTCCAGGTCCATATCTTCGATTTCTGGCCACATCATTCACGGTAACTGCTTGGCCGACCTCATTTTCGTAGAAATACGGCCCGATGACGCCGCCAGCCCATAAACCACACCAAACAGTCACTCTTTGTGTATGCATCGGCATTTCAACAATCATTCGCGGATTCTCATTTGCCCAAATGCAGAAATTCTGCTTGTTAAAGAATCCACTGCAGTCGATTATGCTGATCAAACAAATCCAGAAGTGCACGAAATGCATTTTGATTTCAACGCCCATTTTCGTAAAAGGTTTCCACAATCTTAACGAGATGCTCATTTATGTACCTCTCCAGGTTTGAATTTGTCAAGCACTGAAACAAAGTTGGGAAAAAGACCTGACGTTAAGCTGTGACCCACAATTAATATCGTGCTCTATGGTTGGACCACCCCTTAGAAAATTTAAATAAGATTGTTGTGTGTTTTGAAATTTATGCAAGACTTAATACTATTCCAACTCTGCACAAATATACGATGCATCTTTGTTTGAAGAACTTAGCAGTGAAGTTCTACAGATCTCTCCTTCATTTTGTGTCGATGCATTAAGTCACCCGACTGAATGTTACTTCTTGGGAAAATAAAAGTTGAAAATGAAACAGAAAATTGGCTTCTTATTTTTATAACAATTTTATATTTGTTTTATTTATGTATGTATGTTTGTTGTTGTTTGTATGTACGTATTTTTACGATTATTTTATTGTAGTGACACATGAGTGTTTATTTTCGTGTAGATATTGTTGTTGCAGTTATTTTATTTGTTCGCTCTTGTTTCTACATGTTTGTTGTTTGGTTTGTTTGTATGATGATAATGATAATATGTTGCCGGCAAAAGGCAATAGCTTTTTTATTGTTTGTTTGTTGCTCCTGCTGCTGTTGTCATCGCCACTTGTGTGAAATATAGAATTTGTACTTAAGGATTTTCATTTCAATTAATAAGAAGAAGGAGTATGAAATTTTTAATAAAGCTTTTTTATATCGATTTCTACTGCTCTTTGGGAAAAGTAGACCAATGCAAGTTATTGAAGTTGTTGATTGGTCCCCTCCAACAAAACTATTTTATAAATTTTAGGGCATTCATTTAATCGAATTTCTGCTTTAGTCGGTTAATCGCTCGATTGATTAGCCGATGTTTTGATTTAATCGGTTAATTTTATTATTGTTTGGTTAACTGATTAATAGAGTCTTTTTTTTATAAATTAAGTAATTTCAGTAAATAAAAATGCATATATTATTTATTATTTGAAGTTTATTATTCTTGCACTCAAACGAGCAAACAAAAAAATTATTCATATATATGTAATACAAATTTTTTAATTAATAGGCCGAGGTCCACGCTATTGATGTGTGCTGTATCAACATTCTTAGCAGGGGAATGATAGGAAATATCATTGTAATATTCACTGATAGCCAAGCGGCCTTTAAGGCACTCTCTTCCTGGAAACTGTTCTCGAAGTTGGTGGCGGAGTGCCGGGGAAGGCTACAGGAGCTGGGCTAAAGGAACAGAGTGACACTATGTTGGGTGCCGGGACACTCAGGGGTCCCGGGAAACGATAGGGCTGATGAGCTGGCCAGGGCTGGAGTAAACGCCCAAATGGTGGACCACGAGCCATTTTATGGGTTAAGTTGGGCCGCTACCCAATCCCTACTAGAGGAATGGGCGCTCATTGAGCACATGAGATACTGGGTACCACTCCCGGAAATGCCTCAAGCGAAGGAACTGATATTTCCCGGGAGTACGTTGTAGACGAGGGGTCTCAACAGACAGGAACTACGACTGTTGGTGGCTTATCTGACAGGTCACCATACGGTCAAACACCACCCGTTTCGGATGGGCCTGGCAGAGGACCAGGAATGCAGACTATGTCGTGAGGAGGGCAAGACTACAGGGCAAGACTACAGGGCAAGACTACATGGGCCAGAAGGAGACACTTGGAGCACGGCGCGATAGGCGCGTCCCGAGTCGGTGCAATACCGGCAAAATACCTTTTTGGATTCCTCTGGGAGGCGGAGGGTATTTTGGCCAACTAAAGAGGGATGGGTACAATAGACCTGGCTTGGTCGCGGTACGGTCTACGTTGGGAGCAATCTCCCCGCTCTCTCTCTACAAAAAAAATTAATACATATTATATGTTAAGTAAAAAACTGTGAGATCACGTTATTTGTTATTTCAATAGTTTTAGGAGATCTTATAAAATAATCTTTTAGAAAAATAATTTGATTTGAATGTTTAAGATTTAAGCGATTCTTTTCTTTAAACTCCTACGAGGAGCATTGAGCCGCAACAAGATTATTCCAATATACTCGGTCGGATGCACGATGTTTTATTTCATACCAACGCAGACGGAGGTGGGATGTTTCTATTTCGACTTGTCGCTTCCAGGTATGTGACGGTCTTCCTATTCATCGACATTATTTTCTTTAGTTTTGATAAAACTTGACTTGGAAATAATTCTTTCATTAACGTAAATTTTGGAGAAATCGAACACAACCTATAATACAGAAGATCTTATTTCTCAGTCCTTTTCCTGGATTTCTCTAAAAATATAAAATGAACCTTCTTTGTTTGTATAAAAAAATTTTCTAAACACATACATACCTTTTATATATTACTGTTTCGTTATAATAAATAATTAAAAACACAAAAAATATGTTATAGTACTACAAAAATTCAAAATTTTGTTACATCATTTAATCGACTGAAATTAACCGGTTTAAACGTTAATCGAAAATAGCCAATTTTAAATTAACCGATCAGTTAATTGGTCAGTTATTAACCGTTATTCAGTTAACCGAATAAATACCCTAATAAGTTTATTATGATTACATTATTATTATCAACATATTATTGTCACTAGCAACCATAATATGGTTGAGTTAGGCCTCCATCAAGAAGGCACAATCGTTTTAGGATTGCCACCGAAGATGTTATAGTTAATTTTACCGGACGTGTTTTCCGAAAGAGGTATTTATGATCGGCTTATTATGGGCACTTAAGAGTAAAGGGCCTTTTAATAGGGACTTTGACAGTTGATATCTGTATATGCCGAATTGGCAGTCATTTATTTCAATCTTTCTTGCCAAATTACCATAGACGGATAGCTTATAGGTAACAAGACGTGCAAATGATATAAATTAAAAATTTAAACAAATTTTAAACTGACCCTAATTTTCATCGAAAAACTATTTTTTAGCGATCCGGTCCATTTATGTATGAATTGGTATTCACAAAAAAAATCGGCGAATTTGGGACAATAACAATCCAAATGAGATACCTGTGTGCCTAATAGGGAGATCGAACGGTTATTATTCGATCGGTTTTAACCGGTTATTTTAGTTTTTCCCAAGTCGGTTATTTTAAAATGTCCATTTTTCGAATATCAAATAAACCGGTTTTTTTTGGTATAATAAACAGGTTATTTTAATAATGTGTAATTTATGTACTTTTTCCTTACTCTTGTTGTAAATGTACCCGTATATTCAAGTATTTTTTAATTGAATTTTGGCAAACTTAAACTTTTTATGAAGAATGTCAAAACAAAATGCAACAAAAGTCAAGCTTATAGAGGCGTGTATACCTGTAAACACTAAAAACAATTCAGTTAAAAAGTAAATAGTAATTTGTGCGAGAGTATTCTAAATATTATTATAGATGTTATCTCTAGACATATTTCGATCGGGATTAAAGAGACAAACTACTGATTCATATAGACATGCTTAACCACTAACAAATTAAAACTCATTTAAAATAAATTTGGGTGAATATCACAAATAATAAATTTATTAAATTCCTATAACTTTTTATGTGCTTTTGCAAAACGATTGTCTAGATCAAACTTCATTTAACAGTCTCTAAATAACATTATACAATTATTTTCTTACAAATAAAGCTTCAGACCTAACAAATATTTGACGAACAAATACAAAAAATATCACCAGCAAATTTATCAAACTTTAGCTTTATTTTTACCAATTTTAATGGACTTTCTTATCTTTATTTGTAAGAAGATAATTGTATAATGCAATTAAGAAACTGTTAAATGATGTTTGATCCAGGAAACGTTTTGCAAAAGCAAACAATTTTTTAATATAACTAGTGGCTACGTGTAGAACGTCAAATATTTAATAGGTGCGAACATAGCTTTAGTAAATAAATAGAAATTGTTAAAAATTAAGCTAAAGTTTGATCAATTTACTGGTCGCACTTTTCTTGGATTTTATCGTATTTTGTTGGTGCCTTACCTTTGTGAATTGTTTTTTTTTTATCTAAATTAACTTTTTATTACAAAAACTTATATCATTTTTGTGTATTTATGTATTCGAACTAAAACCGGTTAACCGGTTATTTAAAAAATGCTTAGCCGCAAACCGGTTTGTTTTAAAATAGCAACTATTCGGAATATTCGAAAACCGGTTATTGAAAAAAGTTGAATAATCAATCTCCCTAGTGCCTAATGATTACTAACTTCTTTTGGTCTGAATATGATGATATTGGACATTCTGCACGAGCAATGTTAGAGCCTGATCATCTGACGTGGAGCCAAAATAAATTGGCCACCGAGGCGAGTGACTTGACCACGATAGACTTTTTCTTATTGAATTTTTTTTTAACCCGCAGAGGCTCTCAATGCCAATATAACCTATGCCATAGGTCAAATTCAGCCTAATTTATGCGCCAGATTTACGGAAAACTGGACTTTTGTACGTAATATTTTAAGTCAACAAACATTTTATTTGATTCAATAAAAAAATTTATCAAAATTGCACCTTGCAAAATAGCACTCAACAAAACATATTTAATAATGAAATAAATAAATATTTCTTCATATTCAATACAAAAATATTTGATTCAAAGTAAATACAGTATTTTTACAACTCTTGTCCATTTTTCAATAGCAAATAAGACTTGAGTGCTTGTAATTCTCATTCGCTTTACAGTTTTTTTGTATAATATCTTTAGTTTTTCCAAAGTCTTTGTAAAAAGGTTTCCTGGTGATCTGGCCTAAGCAACCAGCGAAATGCGCATAGAAACTGGATTATCTCCCAACAATAAATTTTAATGTATACATGACAAGGTTGCACTAAAGTGATAAAAGTGTTGCCAAATGAACAAAACTCTGTCAATTGCTTTAAAATGTTAACGACGTCATTTTGTCGGTTTACTGCAAATTAAATACTTCTTGTGAGAAACTTTACAAAAAAGGGTAAAAAGTCGCAACAAAATTAAAAAAGTCGCAAAAGTCGGTGAAAAAAAAGTCTCACAAAAAGTCGCAAGCCGCTTAAAATGGGTCAAATTGAGAATTTAGTCGGGCAAACGGTAACCCGTGCTGCCAACCATTTATTTTAACAAATCACGTAAACCTTTTGTTAAAAAAAATCATGTTTGGCAAGAATTTTTTTTATTGACTCAATAAACTTGGTTGACTAAAAATTCAATACACCCAAACCTACAAACTTTTTTATCAATACCGCAAAAATCGTCATCGCAAAATACTCAAAAATTTTTTTAATCAAATATGCGATTTTTGTATTAAAATCTGAAATTTATTTTTTTCTGTGCAGATAGTAATGTCGCATCTGTCAATAAGCGTCTGTCATCTGTCCGATAACAGCTAATTTATGCGCCAAAGTTACGGAAAACTGGACTTTTCGGATTGTTTATTGTCATAATGTTCTAACATTTTACAATGGTTTAAAAATATTGTTGTTAGTTTGTAAACAAAAAGTGTCTTAAATAAATAGAACGTTGCTTGCTATGTTTATTGTGATGTCGTCATTAATAGCACATTGAATTATGTGGGGTTGCTCACAACAGTCGTATTTTTTCATGTTATTATTTTAAGACATATGACTTTATGACACCTTTTGAATCCCCCAAATATGTATTAAAGTGAGTTGTTTTGGAAAAACATTTGGGGGATTCACAAGGTGTCATAAAAACATATGTCTTAAAATAATAACATGAAAAAATACGACTGTTTTGAGCAACCCCTCATAATTTAATGTGCTATTAATAACAACAGCACAATAAACATAGCAAGCAACGTTCTATTTATTTAAGACACTTTTTGTTTACAAACCAACAACAATATTTTTAAACCATTGTAAAATGTTAGAACATTATGACAATAAACCATGATAGCACACCTTGTGAATACCCCAATTGTATAAATACTTTTTGATTCAGTTGTTTTTACACCCTTCACCGCAGGTGGAACATATAAGTTTTTCATTCCGTTTGAAACTTCTACAAAATCGATCTAAGACACTATTATTATTTTTCTGGGTTCTTTTTTAGCAGCGAAGTCGATTTACATGTCCGTGTGTATGTTGAAATGGGTTTTCCACAGAGCCAACATATGATGGGGACTAGGTTCTTCTATATATATAACACATATATTCCGGAATAGTTTGCTATTTTAATTCATCCAGATCGATCTACAAATTACTGGGATAAGATCAAAAACGCACTACTGCCTCAAACTTTTACCCATAAATCTCATTTTTTTCCCATAAACCTTTACTTTTTGAAGTTATCTATGAACTCTATTTTATCCTTTCACCTTAAGTAAACTAAGTAGAATAGTTGTAGAGAAAACAAGTTAGAGTGCTATATTCGGCTTTGCCGAATCTTTGATACCCTCCACCGACAGGAGTGAGCTCTATATAATAAATACATATATATTATTAACTAAGCTTCACAAAAACGAGCGTCAGCATTAAAATTAGTTGCGGCTTAGACATGAATTAAATTATTGACCGACAATAAGAAAATTTTATGCGTTTCTTGTTAGGACTTTGAACATGCTTGAGTAAAATATCTTGATTCGTAAAAGTTTTAGCCGAACGAAAATAATTTTTAGGAGGGTAATTTGTATTGGACCTATGGTAAATTATGGCCCAATCATCCGAAAATTCTGAAGACTGATTTCTAGTATTACAAAAAATAAATAAGAATAAATTTCAACACAGCAGTGTAATTAGTTTTAGCGTTAACAGAAAATTTCACAAATTTGCATGATATTTTTTCTGGCCATATGAATTTAAGTAAGACATTTTACCGCAATATCTATATCTGTGATGGTTTAAAGCGAATTTTATTATTTTCCCAAAGTGAGCTTTATTTGGTTTTAGGCGCAATAAACTGTTTTCCGAGAGTAGGGTTTATATGTGGCCTAGGGTAAATTATGGACCAACCTTCACGAAATTCGGCACTGTGATTTCTCGTCCTATAAAACTGTGACGTACCGAATTTAAGTATGATACCGTTATTTATTACGGTTTTAGGCGTACTAAACTGTTTTCCGCAAGTAGGGTTTATATGGGGCCTAGTGTAAATTATGGACCGACCTTCAAAAAATTTTACAGTGTGATTTCTGGTCCTATAAAACTGTGACGTACCAAATTTTAGGATGATAGCGTTATTTATTTCTGTTTTAGGAGTACTAAACTGTTTTCCGGGAGTAGGGTTTATATGGGGCCTATGGTAAATTATGGACCGAACGTACATACCAAATTCGAGCAAAATTTTTTGTCATTCCCTGCATTAATAAACCAGTTATGTTAGTTTTTTTGTATCAAAATTATCAATTTTTTCAGGGTGGTGGTTCCACATTTTGATTCATAGTTCTGATTCTACTGAACCGATGTTGCTGGATTTCAATTCCAAACTGCTTAGGATAACTACAAGCAATTTGAGACCAAGTTTGTTCTTTTCTTTTGCGTTTTTCAAAAGTGAGCGTGTTTTCAACAGACGGACAGACAGACGGACATGGCTAAATCGACTTAGAATTACTCAAGGAGCCAGAATATATGTATATACTTTATGGGGTCTTAGATGTATAATAAAAAAGTTTCACACGGAATGACAAACTTAGTATACCCTCATTCACCACAGTGGTGGTGGAGAGTATAATAAACAAAATCGGTTTATAAATGATATAAATGATAAAACAAATATATACTTTTTTTCTTCCCAAAATAAAAGTTTTGGCACAATAGCGGCTATACCATATGAGCGAGGTGGACAAAATTTAACTCTGATATTTTTTAAATATATAAAGAGGGTATTGAAAACAAGCCGAATAGGGCCATTATTTTATCCGACGCCTATACAAGTGTCCCCTTTAAATTAGGGTTTTTTGGTGCGTTAGCATCCATTAAAAACAAACTGTGCTGATAAAATTGAGCTCAAATGTTCTGTATATTTAAGATTTATTCGGTTTTTAAAATTTACCTATTTTTCCGTATAGCTCTCTCACAATAAGGATTGTGTCAGGATAGCAGCAATACCGTAAGAGCTTTGGAAGAATTGGCTTTTCAACACTACCATGAAGGGTATATAAGATTCGGTACAGCCGAATGTAGCACTTTTGCTTGTTTTATTTTATTTTCGTATGTTCAAATTAAATGGCGCCATCGAATTTTTTGGGGAAAAGATTTTTTTGAAGTATTTAGTGTATTAATAATTATGTGTAATTCTTAATTTAAACGTATTTTCTAAAACCCTTCAATTTTAAGATATATTGAATACATACATATAAAGCTTTTTAGATTTGGTATTTATAAACTTTTTTACCAACCCGTATAATGAGTTTAAAATTTTTATTGTTTCATTAATAAATAGATACAATTTTAATAATTATCGTAAGCAATTTCCAGTTTTTTACTTTAAAAGACTTTTAAATTATTATATATTGATCCCTAATAAACCAGAATTGATCATCCATTAAAATAAAATTAATTAAAAATCTGTCTTAAAAAAAAAATCCGGTTAGAAACTTGTAATAACCTCATTACAACAAACCACAGAATAAATGTGCTATCAAACCTTCATCAAACATTACCAAACCTCTAACAAAAAATAAAAAAAAAAAAAAAATTATATCTTAAGCTTTCAAACAAAAAGTAACTGCTCTTAAATACTCTTTTAAAGTCAGTTAAAGCTTTAAGAATGACGAAAACAAAAAAGAAATAAAACCAAGCCTCCCCGGAAGACCTTCTTAACAAAATTAAGAGAGGCAGAGAAAACGGTCGAGAGTATGTGTTATAGCGTACCAAAGAGATCATATGTTTTGGTGCTTAAAGTTGGTGGTTTTCTTAACTGGTTGGTTGGTTGGCTAAATAGTTGACTTCGTTCGTACGTTTACGATCATACCAACAGACATCCACATCCATCCAATCGATTCATACGTTTGTACGTACATAAATACTTTTATTTATACGTCACATGAGGTTTTTTTTAAGGTGAACGCACTCGCGGATGTTAGTGGGTCACTATTCGTACGGTCATTGACCGCTTGTTCGTTAAGTTTGGCATGGTTGGATTGGTTATTTCTAAATATATACAATACCATCGCAAGCATACGACCGGGGCTACGTCGACGACAACGATACCGATACCGACCAGAAAAAATGTAGTGAAAGAGGTAAAAGATGAGAAAATACAATAACAAGAAATACCATGGTAATGACGACGACGACGATGATCATGATTATGATGATCCATAATATCGTATACATATTGTGTATATCTGCTTCTTACCTTCGGGAATGGGTACATCTGTATAAATTGATGATGTTGTGGTGTGTGTGTGTGTGTGTATGCTGCAAGTTTGATTTTTTTTCCTGGATTTTCGTTGTAATGCTGAGAGTAAAAAAATGGCATGGTTTTACGTTGATGGGATGAAATGGATAGATGATGTTCTTTCTTTTCTTTTTTCTTTTTACGAATATATGGTTGTATGACTAGTTGTGTTAAAAAAAACAGCCACCACCCGGCAAACGACCCACCCAACACACAACCAAACCAAACCAAACCTAATCAAACCAGCCATTGAGGCAGTCAGCCAACAAAGGCAAACTTGCAGCCAGTTAGACAATTCGTCCGTCAGTCATCTTGAGAATGGTTAGGCATGTAAGTCGTTTTGGCTATAGGTTGATCCCATACGAGTATATGCATTGTATCATGGAATACACTGTAATTTTATGCCGCCTTAGGTTGGGATGCCTTCTTGTTTGTTTGCCCGGCTGACTGCCTCAATGGCTTTTGCCTGCCATTCTAGTTGTGTTGTCGTCTTTATAAGTTCTTTTCAGTATCAAGAAGAGGATCATCTTTATTGCATGTGATACATTGCTGGGAAAACTCTTGGTATTCTTTTCTTCATACATTAAATATACATACATATAAAAAAAAGACTGCATTGCTGCAGCAATGATTTTACATCTGTATGTGTTTTCACAATTTTTTTCGTAGTATTTTCTTTTGAACTTTATTTGTTTTTTTATTTATTTTTGTTACTAGTGATTCAGTGAGCATGCATCATAATGCATTTCCGTGTTTATGGGATTTGTGTTTATTTTGGTTTTGATTTAATGTGTATTATTTTTTTTTGTAGGTTTTTAAGGAAAAAGAGTTTTAATTTCTATTAATAGACTCTTTTGTTAGAGGGATAAAGAAAATAGCTTAAGAGCATTCAATATTGATGACTTTGATCCAATTATATCTTAATGTGTCTTTTTTATATTTACTCAATAAGTTAATAACTTTAAAACGTAAAACTTTAAGGTTTTAAGGGAAAATGTTGATATAACTTTTTATAAGGGCTATCAAAGCCGTTCGGTTATAGTTTCTGAGTGGCTGTATCGATCCAACTTTAAATCTACAGATTAAGTTGTTACGATCATTTGCCAAAACAATAAAAATAATACTTTATAGGGGTATAAATTTTAGTGCTTTCAAGGTTCATGTTGTTAATTAATAATTTGCTTAAACTTAATATTGGAATCTCATATCCATTTAATTAAAATCTGATTTAACCACTATAGCATGCAATTTTGCAGCGACAAAACAATGGAAAAATTTTAAAACGCTTTCATTTGAGCATGATAACAATATCTAAAGGAACTTTTAGACGGTATGTATTTTGCAGTGGCTTTGTCAGATGTAAAATCCATACGTAATTGCAAATTTCTACCAAAATTGACAAATACAGAAGGTTTATAATTTTTGCTTTCACAAGTTCATTATTTTCATCTGACAGCACCTTAAATCGTTCACAACAGCAAAATATACAAATTTCTATTTCTATTTGCTTTTAATTGTATTTCCGCTTATTAGAAATGTTATTTCTTTAAAGTGTGTAAATAAATAGATGCCATACTAGGGGCTTAAAGCACAATGGGCTTAAGTGCCTATTTTCTAAAATTGGGTTTACATATGGAATTAGTAGGTGAAGTTCAGAGAATTTCAGAGCGCAAGAGGTGCATGTGGCGAGATATGGCGACCAATTATAGGACTTGTTAATAAAATACCTGTTTCGCTTGGAGCACAAGAGGTATATGAGCAGGGTTGTCAGATGGATTTTGAACTTTTTCGTCAAATTCAATGTCAAAAATCGCCCAAATCACCAAAGCATTTATTTTTTAGTTTTTGACAATAATATATATATTTTAAGAATAATTAAAAATATTTTTTTATTAATCCCAAAAAAAAAAAAAATAAAATTTGTTCGTATCGCTAAAATCCGCCAAAAATTCAAAAAAGTCGCCATGATATATTTTCTTTAATTTTTATTTAGAACAAAGAAAAATTATTAGTGAACACAAAAAAGGTGTAATGTTTGAAATATTTTATAGTAGTCTTCTTAAAGCAACAAAAAAAAAAATTTTGCGGTAAGTATAAAACAAATATTAAATATACAATACATTTGTATGTAGTTGCAGTTCTATTATATATCTTAAACGCTATATACTTCACCGAGAAGATTCCCTTTTTGTCTTCTTTTTTGGAATACATTGTGAAGGTACAAAAGAAATGCAACATGTACTATTTACATTCATATAAATTTTAACTCGTAAAACATGTCGAAAACTTTATATCGCATTCTACTTCGAAGGCCAATTTTAATGGAGTTCATTATTTCAACACAGGCATTACTAGTCGTAATAACCAGCATATAAAGAGCAGGCAATGCAAGTTCCTTAAATTGGTACGTACCTGCCGTATCCTTATAGCCAGGGTTACCGTTGGAAATGAAAAAGGGTATTTTCTAGAAAAAGGGGTCATAAAAAGGGTATTTCAACTAAAAAAGGGTCTAGTTTTTTATAAGCAGTATTTCCCATTTCAAAGACAATAATAAGACCAAGTTCATAATAGCTAATTTTTTTTAATGCTTTTTATGTTATTTTCCCACATTTTGTTTTTAACCCATTTCAAATAAATCTTAGGGTTTGTTGCCAATTTTGCAACTGTTCGCGAATTTTAGCCATGTTCGCTATAGAAGCGATTTTTTCCTGTGAGTTTTCTGATGCTTTAAAACTTTTTAGATTTTTAATAAATGTTAGGCTTTATACCTCTGTTACAAATTTTTGGAAGTTTCGGATAATTTAGCAATTTTAGCCGAATTTTCGCCATTCCTTTTAGTTTTAGGCACGTTAAATCAATTTAATGGCTTGTTTGATATATAAAAAATTTTCGCTAAGTTTTGCAAAGTTTTCCAAATTTTTCAATTATTGCGTAGCCCCATATATAAATCGAAGTCCCCTATTTTACAGGGCATTATCAAATCTGTCGATGCCATTAGTAAGGATGAATTTTTTAAAATAAAACAGGCGATCCTTTTGAAGAGCAAAGCATTTTTAAGAAAGGAACACCAAATTACATTTTTTTAAATAAAATTTAAAATTTTTTTGTAGAAAAGGTAATAAACAATAAATATAAAAAAATAACAAATATGTATGTAAGTATATGAGTTATGTTTATGATTTTTTTTATATAATTCCTCAAACTGTTCTTTAAAAATCCTGAAACTTTAAAGGAGGTGTTTTTTTCTTTTTTAAGATATGAGTTTTTTTTCTTTTGCAACCTTTAAAAAATAATCCTAAAATAAAATTTTAATATTGTAATTTTGAGCAAGAAATCAGTCAAAAAAAAAAAAATTAGGTTTGACTTAGTCTATTTTAAAAATGTTATATTTTGTAGATATTAGATTTAAGAAAAAAATTTTTTTTTTAATATATTGTTTGTAGCCCCAAGTATTCTCTTTAAAATGACATACAAATAATCTTTGTATGTGCAGTAGTTTTTTGAGATATTGAAAAAAATAAACTCAACACATTCGGCTAATTCGGCGAAATTACAACATTTTGAATATGACGTTACTTAAAAAAAAAAAAGTTTAAATTTTTTTTTCTTTAATATACATACATATGTTCTTTATAGGATGAGAGGAACCTTCACACCAAATTTCATTCAAATCGATAGGGGTCGGGTCCCACTCTTGGTCGATTTGACATGGAATTACCCGTTTGCTATTAGGAAAATTGTAATTTAATTTGTACTCCTTTTAAGGCGTTCTAAATTTTGTTATAAAATCTTCACTTGAAGTCCATTCCTCCATCTCCGCTTCAAAAAAATTAAGAGGGGAAAGCATGGAGTTGTAAGTTTCTACTTAGAGACTATTTAAGCCATGCTAATTTCGAAACACTTGTTAAGCACTACTGTTCCGCAGTGTTGACAAAAAATCAAATGTGATTGCAATTTCCAAAAAGGGTCAAAAAGTGTCACAAAATAGTTACAAATGACACAAACGGGTAATTTAAAAAAAGGTTTATATGTACATGGTATCAATACCGTCAAAAAAGGGTCGAACTGATACTTTAGTATCGCAGCGGTAACGCTGCTTGTAGCTATAAATTTTTGGCCTAAACTGATTTAAACTTGATTGAATATCATCATTAAAATTCTCTTTTAACAAACTGTATTTTCCATTGTGTTTCATTAACATCCAAAGGTACGTTAGGATTCATAAAAATCTCTAAAATATCTTTAATAACAACGAATTTTATTTGAGATAATTTGTCTCATTTTAAACCTTAATTATATTAGTTTTTTAAAGAATTCTACTTATTACTTCTGTCAAGAGCACATTTAAAGGTGAAAAAAAATTTTCTCAAAGATTTTGATTATCTTTTTCAACCATTTCAACATAATTTTGTTTTAAATACTGGTCATACATATGAATGCATCAAATTTCATACATTGGAATACTAGAATAAAAAAAATATTATTTCTTCGTATTGAATTTAACAAATATCAAAACAAATTCATGGCTCATCAAAACTAGCCAACAAAATCGCCAACTATTTTATAAATCGCCATGTCGACAAATTGAAAATTAGGTCGCAAAACAATTTTGAAAATCGCCACGTTTTGAGAGAAATCGCCACATCTGACAGCCCTGTATATGAGCACTTAAACCACTTGTGCTCTAAGCAACTATTAAAATAAATTTTTGACATGGACTGAGTGAGTGAATTCAGATCAGTGATGACCTAAAATCTAGCGAGTTATTGTATCACTTGTTATCAAAACACCTGTTTCAAAATACCTAAGCGCACTTTGTCGTTTATTTGCCAAAACAGAAAAAGTAAAATAAAATAATTCAATCGAGTATATTAATACTTGGTGATTGTCTGTTATTTGGGGTACGTAAAATCATTAAAAATATAATTTTTAAATATTTTACCTTTTATTACTTATTTTTGAAACTGGACTTATCACTTGTAAATACTATTGTAGATGACAGGGATGTATATCCCACATGGGAAATTTCTGAGACAACTTAAGTGAATGGTCAACGTGAATAAGCCGAAAAAGCTCTAACGGATCATGAAAGTAGTTTGGATGAGGTGCATTCCTCTAGGCAACCAGCAAGAAAGAAAGTGAGAAAATAAAATTCCTGTAAAAATAAGCATGGTGAAACAGACGCTGTTAAAAATGCGGCCAAAGAAGCAAAAGAATTGCTTTTGAACAAAGCTGAAGCGGCAAAACTGGACAAAGGGTTAAAGAGTTTGTACAAAATGTGTTAGTACACCGATTTGGCAATTTGTTGCGACTTCCAAAAAATTTTGCCAATTCCTGTACTGTCGTGCACTCAAGTATATTATGCCCGTCAACTTTGGACATACAACATACATGATATATTATGTCATCGCACTGATGAGAGTTTGTCATCGCACTGAAGACAGTTTGTCTGTACTGATGTCAAAATACACCAGCGTTATTATGCCTTTTCTATCGAATTGATGCCACTATAGCATAGCATAGATGACGCATAAAATGATGTCACTTTATGCCTCATTAATGTCATTTGTAATAACATCGATGGCACAATTCTGGTGTTAGGGCATCATCTATATGAATATGCATTTTTCTGTGAGTGTAAGAAATTGAGGATTGAATTCAAAATTATATGAAAGGTATTTAATTACAAACACGGATTTTGTAACTAATATATACAGTGGATTTTTAAAAGATATTGGTTTTTTATTGACATGTCTAATGTGTTAACATAATTATTCTCTTAATCGTTTATTTTATATTCCAACTTCTCATCATTACAAATGATCATTTAGTTTCCAATCGTTTATTTATTGCGTTGTTTTTTGTAGTGATATCTTCTTTAGCTCCTCATCATTTCGTTACAGTTAAAATTTTAATCCCCTGTCTCCATTACAATTCTAAAAGATTTTAATGTTGTTGTCAAGTGATCCCATAGATTGATCGACCAAGTGACTGAGTGTGTGAATGAATGTCTTTATTATGGTTTTGTGAGTTGAAGAAGTTTTTTGTATTTTAATAAAATCGCACTGTCATTGTTCGTGTCAGAACGTGATTTTCACACCTTCTGCGGTTTATTGTTGGTGGTTTATTTAAAATGTTATTGTTGATTTTTTGGGGCCTTAAAATAGTGAAATATTTATTTTTGTGCTAATTGTTTTTTTAGTTGTTTCTGTTGCTGATAAAATGTCATTGAACTATTTTCAATTGTTCGTATTTTCGTATACTATTTAATGTGCGGTTTTAAGAAAAGCACTCAGTTTTTTGAGTGTTTTTCATAAACATACATAAGTTTTACTACACATTCAATCACTTGTGTTGTGAAAACAGCACATAAGTGTTTGTTGCTACTGTTTAAATATTTCTCAATTAAGGCCTTGTAGGCATATAACTTCCAAATATGTTGGTATTTAAATAAAATTCAGCCCAAATATTTTTTATTGCAACCTTAAATGTTCTACTCAATATTATAGAAATCGGTATACCCATGCGAAAATCACAGTTTTGCCAATTGTCCAATTCACAAGCTCTGTCGTATCTTATATTTTAACAAAATGAAATTTTTGTTTATGCACTTGTGGACAGACAATTTTTTTGTATCATAACTTTGCCGTATTTATTTCTTCTTTTTTAATAAAAGTTGTCTTTAAAATTTTCCGATACCCTGAAATCAAACCAGGGTGCTAGTTCTGCCAGTAGTATGCGATCGAATTCTGGAATTCTGTCAGTCGTTATTGAATAATATGCAACGAAATTTCTAATGGCAGCAGTCGGTGTAGCGGTGCTGACAATACTCAAGGCCAAAACTGATGGGTAGCAAAATTGAAATGTCGAAAAATTTGGGTACGTAGATGGGAAAGTCATAAATATTCCACAGTTTGATAAATATTATATGTTGTGATAATTTTAGGAGTTATATAAACACAAAAAAGAAATTAATTTAACACAGTCATTGAAACTTTCTGCTAACTATTAAGAAAAGTTATTTTTTTTGGGCCTGAACTGTTTCAAAATGGTGGTACCAGCTGCCCTGGTAGTTTTTGCAAACACGCAGAGGAAACACATTTTTCCATTTAGTCACAGCTAACAAAAATTGTTTTGACAGAAAATCTTTAAACATATTATGGTTAATTAAACCATATTGTTGTCTTGGCCAACCATAGAATTATTTGTGATATATATACTTATGTCATTATTAAGCATAATATGATTAGAGGCAACCATAACATCGACAGCTCAATTCCAAAACATGCGAAGTCAAAAAAGTCAGTTTGGCAGAAGAGGCTATATAAGTTTACGGTATGTATTAATAATGCAAAATTGAAATTTTGAAATTCAACTAAAAGATAAAACAATAATTTATAAAAATTAAAATAAAAGAAAATGTTTTATTGGAATTATTTATCTATGTATTTAAAAACATAAATTATTTATATTAAAGGTACATGTGTAAATAATATTTTGCATAAGGGTAAAGTACATTTTTCCGTATTTTCTAAAGAAAATGATTTAAAATAGTTCATATAAGAATATATAAGAATAAGTAAATAAATTAAAAATTAGATTTTTTAAGAGATCATTAGAAATACTATAACTATATCATTTGATCTATAGTTGTTATCTTTAGATCTTACGTTTTTATCAAACTTGAAACAGCTTTTTGCATTGAAAACGTGCGTTCAACTGATGCTGAGGAATGTGGTATCGATAAAATTCCAAAGGCAATACGTGTAATGTCAACTTTAGTTCATTCATTCCATTCATTTTTTTGGCTATATTTTTCCAAAAAAAAAAAATTAAATACTTTTAGTTGTTATATGCTTTATTTCTGGTAGATCCATTGGTGCACGAATTTGGAAATATTTTCTTAGTTTTCTTTCTCGTTTGGAAATAACATTAATAATAATGGTATTATGCTATTGTAAATTTTTTTTTTCTGGAGTAAAGCTGCTTATAATTTTGAAGGTTTCATTGTCAAAACAAAATTAAGTTCTTAATGTTTCGCAGCATTTCAAATAAATTGATTTTGCATTTTCTTTTAATTTATAAACAATTTCCTTGTTAACTTTGCGTGGTTCTAACAATATGTCAGATCGAGTTCTACAAAAATTAAATTTAAATTTAAATTGTTTTCACTTAAATTAAAATTTTTATAAAATTTCTTGCCACTTGAAAGAACAAATCTTCCTTTCTGTGCCCATGTTCTGCAACTCTCGCTTCGAGAACCTTTTCGATTAAAATGCGAGAAATAAAACAAAAATGCCATAAAATGAAACAAAAAACGGTTTTTCTCACTTAACTGCGTCTGTAGCATTTGTAGCGAGTAATTGCTGTCACGTAAGGAATTACTCGCCAATTTACAGAAAAAGTGAATCTGTAAAATATTTGTGAGAAAGTTCCCGCTTTGAACTGTCAAATAAACTCACGCATAAAAAGGGGGTGAGAAAAAAAATAACCACTTAAAAATGTATTAAATATGTAAAATGCAGTGAATAATAACATGGAAAAGATAAGTATTTTGTTTCTGACTGATTGTTTCATTGTTTAATTATTTTGCTTTTAACATTTTTGAATGTTTTCCAAGCTATTTTTTAAACAACAATAATTAAAGTCGCACTCTACATTGTTTGCTATAGCCGACGGTTGTGTTTTCGCCGCCGTCATTGAACATTTTTCAATTTTAGTAAATTTTTACCGTCGCACAGTGGCGCCCGTAGAGCAAGCGAGGTTGCAAAAATCAAAATTTTCATGAATGCCGACGAAGTTTTGAATAAACCCATGTTATAGGAAACTTTTCAACGATTTCAAATATGCCACTCTTAATAATATCACATTTTTAGTTTAGAAGATATAACCGTTCAAAGTTGACCGACTTTCGGTTTTCAAAAAAACACACAATTTTTAGTCAATTTGTTGCGATTTCAGGTGTAATATCACGAAAAATAGGTAACGAATCGCCTTATTTTTTGTTTGTATTGATTGATGTATTTATTAAATGTATAATGATAAAAAAAAATTAACTGTTTGCTTTGTGTTTCTCCTGGTAAATCACTATTTAAAAACTATCCGTTTTTTCACTATTTTTCAATTTTGACGGAAAATAAAAAAAAACTATATTTTTCTATATTTGCCATATTTGCAAAACCTGTTCTTTGATTATTTCTTTACATAATTCAAAAGGTTTTATCTGCCCGTACGTGCCCGTTTGGCTTCTAGAGGTAAAAAAGTTTAAAAAGACATGGTTGCAGAAATTGTATGGCGTCCATCCCTTATATGTTTTGACGGACAGTAGTTTGATCTAATAGTTTGAAAAAAACTACTCATTGAAATTAGCAGGTACGTACCTCACATAAACAATACTTTGGCGTACAAATGGTCAGGAACAATATTGACTTATGGTCCCTACAGGTAGGCACAAATCTTATTTGGACACGTGCATAATATCAAAATTGCATTATTCAGCATAAATCCATATGTATGCAGGGAACAGGTAAATTTTTAGGCATGGTAGCATAAGCCTATATATTGCAAAATAAGCATAATGCCTGGATTAGTCTACGCCTGAAAGTTGGCGCAACAATTACTGAAACCATTTAACAATTTAAGTACTGAAAACATGGCGTTGTACAATTTAAAATTATTTGAACTGTTTAGAAAGTCAACCACACCAAAGTTTTTCACGGAAGTGAAAATTCTTCCTGAGAAGTTGACATTGATCAGCAAATGGGGCTGCGATGGATCATCCGGACAAAGCGTTTATAAGCAAAGGATATCTTTCGATGACGCTACAATATCGGACGGAAATATGTTTATGGCATCTGTTGTTCCTTTGCGGCTAAAATCGGATGATTCCCTACACTGGAAAAATCCACGTCCGTCATCAGTGCATTATTGCCGACCAATAATGTTTCAGTTTGCAAGGGAATCGGCAGAACTCATAAGGACTACGGTGAAGGACATTGAAGAACAAATAAGCAAGATTAAGCCTACAAAGCTGCAAATTGGAGAAGGAAAATATATTGAATGCAATTACGAGTTCCACCTGACCATGGTTGACGGAAAAGTCGTAAACGAACTGACAGGAACAACCTCAACAATGTCATGCCCGATTTGCAAAAAGAGCCAGAAGAACTTTTTTCAATTCAATTCAATTTATTTCATATATAATATGTTACATCTCAATTTTATATAATTAGTTGTAAAGAGTTTAAGATTAGTATCTTTTTCTGCTTAAATTTAATATATTTCAATTAGTTATCATATACATATATATAGACAGAATTATATTGGAGGTAAAAATTTAGCAAAAACCTATTTAAACCCCTTTTTTCGTTTTATTTTTATATTTTTTTTTATCGATTTTATATTATTATTTGTCAGAAGAACTTTGGTAATTTAAACGATTCTACAAATGAGGAGAATTACGAATATGGAATGTCACCATTGCACGCAAGGATAAGGTGTATGGAATTCTTGCTAAAACTGGCATATACCCTACCACAAGAGGAAGAAAACTTCGATGAAAATACATCAATAAAGGATAAGGAAAAGATCAGAAAGAAGCAAATACAGGATGCTTTTTTTAAACAAGTTGGACTAAAAGTAGACTGTCCCAAGCACGGATACGGTAACTCAAACGATGGAAACACTTCTAGGAGATTTTTTGAAAATGATGAGGCAGTAACTAGAATCATTGGAATTGACAATCAAATCGTGAAAAGATTGGGAACGATCTTGGATGTTTTAAACTGCAAAGAAAATGTCAATTCTACAAAATATGGAGAATATGCGTCGAAAACTGCATCTCTTTTAGCAGAAATGTATCCAAAGAAGAAGTTGACCCCGACCGTCCATAAAATATTGGCGCATGGTAAAGATATAATTGAGTACCAGTCTTTGCCAATTGGAGAGCTTTCTGAAGAAGCACAGGAGTCTCTTAACAAATTTTATAAAAAATATAGATTGCAGAACACATTCAAAGCATCAAGGGTGAGGCAAAATGAGGACCTCTTCAACATGTTGGCAGCATCTTCCAATCCACTTATTTCTTCCCTGCGGCATGTGAAGTCACGAATAGAGTTACAAAATAATTATAGTTTAGAAATGGTTAGTCTTTTAGATATACCTTCTCTTACGAATTGTGATGAATATTTTACAGAAAATTGAAAAAATAAATTTAAAAAAAAAATAATTTTTTTTTTAATTTGTTGGGTAATAATTTAAAACATAAAACCCTTAAGAAAAAAAATAAAAACAATCTAAAAATGTAAAAAAAATTTTTTTTAGTTACCATAAAATTGATTTTTCTACTAATTTTAACTTTGATAACCCATAAGTAGGCCCCTACAAAGCGTAGCACCCTTTCCAAACGCTCATTTCATAGGCTGAACAGTTATCTATCATATGCTGTTTAAACTGTTCAATTATCTTATTCGGTTCAAAAGATATGATTTTTGCAACGAAAAAACTCAAATGGCGCCACTGTGCGTCGTCAACGATATGAGTGACTAGCGTTCTCAACGTCTGCAAGCTCACATCGGCTTATAGTGGAATATTATGACATTTATAACGTAACGACGTAATGTCTTTTGATAGTTTTCGGCATGAGTTACAGATACACTTTTTTCACTTTTCGAGAAACGATGAAATATTTTGTTTCACATCTTTTCGATGCGAGAAGTTCTCACCAAAGTTACAGAACATGGGTACTGGATAGCAAAATATGTATCCTTGCGTCCTCGATTGCATTTCAGTATTAACGTCGTTAATTTTTTAAATATATATGACAAAAATACGAAATACATTTTTGTTTCAGGTTTTAAAATTTCTGTTCCAATGAATTTGATTCGTTCACTTTTATGGCCGCTTTCAAAATTATTTAAATTTAAATAATATGTCAGCGGCTCCCATTGTTCTAAAAATCTTTGAATAACTGCCTGTCTAGAAAGCCATCTGATTTGTGACTGCCTTAATGAAACAAGGTAGTGGTGTTTCTATTACCAACAACATACATTTTGCAACAAACATATTATTCAAAAGTCTGCTATCGAAATGATCACATCACACAGTTTTAGTTAACATCTGAGGCAAGAATGTTGCTGACTTATCAAAAGTTAAAAAGCGCAGAGGATAAAAAAAGTACTTAAACCAAGGCGGGGGTACTGCAGTATTTTTGATATGAAAAAGTACTTAAAAAAGTACCAAAGTACTGGATTTTTCAACACTAGTCTGTATGACATTAATTTTTATGCTCAGTTACTGTTTTGTGCATAACTTTGGGGTGAATTAGCCGATCAACACCAAAATATGACAAAATTTAAGGTAAACAATACTCAATTCAAAAACGTAAAATAAATTAAATGCATGCTAAGTCGACTTAGCATGTTTTGGATTTGAGCTCTCGATATGTTTGTGGCTCTCTATGGAGGACCAATTTAACTGTAATATGGTTGCCCGAACAATAATAGGGTTGAAGTAACCATAGTATGTTTGAAAATGTTCGGTTAAAAATAGTTTTGTTAGCCGTGGCCATATGGACAATTATATTTGTCTGCGTGAAAAGTTTCGGCTAATTCAGTCAACAAACCCCTAAGAAGGATGAGGCAATACAATTAAACTTTTGTTAGAGTTGGATTTTAAAATGTGTTCGTTGTATACAAACTATTGAAAAATAAAGTTGTTATATTGCGGAGATAGTCTGAATAAGTTATTGTCTCAACTTTTCAGTAAAAACCAATTTTACTTGTTTCGAGCTTTAAAAGGGTTTTATACCTAATGAGTTGTAGGGTATCATAAAACCCAGTAATTTCTTAATTTACAAAATTTAATTAGCTTCTGTTTCTCCTCCTTAAATAGTCATCAAACAGCATTAAAGTTTTTTTTTTATTTTGTTTGAAGTTTGAGTTGAATGTACCACTTGCGTGAAAGCTTGCCAACAAAACTAAGTGAACTTCAAATTTTTGTTGCTCAAAAAAAAAAAAAAAAAAATTAAAGCATCCATTAAAAAGTGGGAATTAAAAGAAAGCCAAACTCCATGACATGCTGACCATATTAATTTACATATCTTTTTTTTTTAAATTTTTATTTGCAGTTTTGAATATGATTTTGTTGGTTTGCTGAGATCTGTGTACTACATCTACATAAGAGCCAACAAAATGGAATTATAAAATTTAAACTGGTGGATGATATCGGTAGAATTAACCCTTAATGAGAGGAAGGTTTAATATTAGACATTCATTACGTTCCAATATGGAAGTGAATTCAGTGTGCATTTTTTTCTACATTGAGTTTTATACAGAATCCAAAAAAAAAAAAAAAAAATGAAAAAACATTTCAGAAAAAACACGTTAAAATTGTGAGCTTATTAACAATTGCATATGGTTAATGCTGAAACCGCAATAACTGTAACTCGGTACCAGAGTTGCAAAATTAGATCTTTAGGCGCTGGATGTAGCGCTTTTTAACTGTCAAAAAGGTGCATATTCTTGCTTTAGTGCTTTTTTTTAAAAGAGCGCGAAATTACCGCTTTTCTGTTAACATTTTTCGAAATTATAGACACCCGACATTTTTGAACTCTTATTTGCATACATTAAAATTAAGGAACATTAACACAAAATTTGTTGCCGTTTTTCAAAAACTTTTGTTATACAGTATACTGAAATATATGCTTATCGTCTGGTAGCTATTTGTTTGCCGCTTGGCATAAATCACTGAACTTTGTATTTCATATTAATTATATATCTTTACTTTGCCTGTAATATCAAAAAAGGCTTTGTAAAAAGTTAATGTTTTAATAGCACGAGTCGGCAAACAAAAGTCGGAGGAGAGAGAACTTTATTATGTGATATTTTAGCCTTTACCGTGCTGAATCGAAATCTTTTTACAGTTTGATTCAATCACGTTTAGTTATCATTTTGCTTATAGCCAATTTACAATACAACGAAATCTAGTACTTTCGAGATTTCGAGCCAAATCTAGTTGTTTTTGGCTAGATTTCCCGTACAAAACAAAATCTACTCCGTAACTAGATTTTGACGAAATCTATTCGAAATCTAGTAGTACTTATTGATGCAACTATGTTTTTCCCCATATAGCACTAAAAACTACTTCCCTGCACAAGAAAAAAATGACATTTTAACAAAAAACAAAACAAAAACAATAATATCTGCTTGTTAAAATTGTTAAAAAATTTAAAAATTTTGTAAAATAGTAAAAAAAAATGCAAATGACAAATAATATTGATAAAATAAATGAAGTTGATCATAAAGAAAATGTAATGCAAATTTTTAAATGACTATTTCTTTATTTGTAAGTATGTGTTACACAAAAAAAATTCAGTCGGCGGTTTTTGTTGTGAAAGCCAAATCTCGCTAATGTCAAACAAGTATAATGTAAACGAACTAGATTTGGAGGAAGATTTCAAATGAAATCTACTAGATTTCGATGTAATGTAAATGCCCTATTAGTGATTTTCATGATTTCATCGCGTATTTTATTCCTAATATACCTGGATTTCTAAAAAATTATACAAATGTAAAATTTTTGTCCTTATAATGTTTTTAATAAGTTTTTGAAAACAAATTTCTTAATTAGTGGCGCTAATTTTGAAAATAAGAAAAATATTATTTTGTAAATGATCACAGTGGTACAAATCGTTCTCAATTTATGCTAAAATTAGCAAAACCGCTTTATTTGGGACGAAATATTAGTCTAGCCCATAAAAAAAACCAGACATTATAGGAAAGACTAAAAACGGATTTAAATTTAGCGCTATAACTTTATTATTTTCTTATCTTTATATTTCATATATTTTTATTTAAAACGATTTTTTGGCAACCATTTAATTAAGTTTTTTCTTTAAATTTTATTTAGCGGTTTTTGATCAGAAATAGATCACAGCCCTGCCAATTAGAGGTGAAACGTAAAAAGCACGAAAAACAGACAAAGAAAGTCGACAAAGACACGCGAGCTGCTTCCCTACCCAGAGCAGTTTTACGAATGTTTTTTAATCTTAAATTTTATTATGGCAGAAAGGCAAAGTTAGAGGGATGATTTTTCTCATACGATGAGTGATTTTTTCCGGGATTCCCGCCCTGATATTTACCGGGAAATAATTAGTGTTTTTAATTCAAGATGTTTTGGAAATTTAATACGGGATTTAAGGGAATTTTTTTTAACAAAGAAAGTCAAGAAAATGAGGTAGAAATCACTTCACATTATTAACATACTCCGACAATTATTATTATATATTTTTACCCACAAATTCTTAAACACAAATATAAATTTCGAGATCACAGAGGTTTGATTCAGTACAAATATGTTTAGGATCAAAATTTTCGAAAAAAGTTATATGTATATGGATGGGTGTATAACTTCAAAACTCGAGTTTTTTGTTTGGCAAAATTTAAACACTGGTACAATATAAATTTTTTTTAAAGCATTAATCATCGTTCTGGCAATATATAGCTCATTTACTTCAATAGTGACATAACTCAAAAAACTAAATTTTGGAGTTAGTGATGCAGAATTGTTCGCTATGGTTTTCTTTATATTTAGTCAATTCACAAGGTATCCTAACATGCAGAATTGTTCGCTATGTTTTTCTTTATATTTAGTCAATTCACAAGGTATCCTAACATGTCATATTGTCAAAATGTCCTAATATTTCACAATGGTTTAAAAATATTGTTGTACGGCTCAGCCGCTCAGCGCTGGACTTTTCTGATTAATTACGACAGCACAATAAACACAGCAAGCAACGTTCTCTTTATTTAAGACACTTTTTGTTAACAAACCAACAACAATATTTTTAAACCATTGTGTAATATTAGGACATTTTGACAATATGACATGTTAGGATACCTTGTGAATTGACTAATTGTGTACACAATTAATCTTCATATATTTTATACTTTTCCCGTTTGAACAGGAGGTGTCGTTATTTTTTCAGAATGGTTAAAGCAAATCAAAAACTTTAAACGCGCTTATCTTTAAATGGATTTTTTTTGAGTTGTGTCACTCCTGAAGTAAATGAGTGATACATATGTAGAGTATCAAATTATTTGACTTTTGATTTTGTTCGTGTAAGGAATTAATCGATTTTAAAATTTTAATTTTGCTCGATTAATCGTATAAGAGTTTAAATATGTTCGTATAACTCGAATAATTCAAATAATTTTATCCAATAGCAAAATCATACATGTCTATTTGATTTGATACTTTTATTATATTAATAAATAGAGAAAAGCAATAAAATAAAAATAGAGTTTAACAATAAACAATAAAATAACATTTCATGTATACCACGTATACAGTTCTAAAGCTTGTAAATAAAATAAATAATTAAAAAATCAAAAACTCTGCTGCAAAACATACAGAGGCCGAAACAAGACTAATGTGCTGTTTTCATAACACAACTGATTGAACGTGAAGTAAAATTTATATGAAAAGCACTCAGTATTTTGAGTATTTTTCATATAAATTTTTCTACACGTTCAATCACTTGTGTTGTGAAAACAGCACATAAGGAAATAAAATAAAAATAAACTACATATAAGCAAAGTAAACACTACTTCAGTTGAAAATGATCTGAAAGCCAAAGTTTAATACATGAATTTGGTAAAGCAATTATTTGCAATTATGTCCCGCCTGCTAAACTTAATACGGGAATTCAACTTCGGCTTTCACCTGATATTTTTATAAATTATTTTTTAATTATTTATTTTATTTTAAACTTATTTGTCGCGGAATTTTTATGAGAGGTCCAGTCTATTTAAACAAATTTATTATTCGCAAGATTCTCTGTTAATTTTTTTTAAATCACCATATTTTTCGTGATTTTAAGAGAAGTTCTGGTTAAGATAAGAACTCAAAGTATGAAGTATATAAAAGGAACTATTAGAGTAAGAGCGGGTAATGTGGTACAGTGCCTTTTTTCTTAAACTAAGAAATCAAGCGTAATGAAACCAATCTAAATGGTTTGCCGCTCTCAAAAAATTAAGAAAACTTTGATCTGTTTTATTTTTGAAAGTCATTCTTAGTGTGAGTGTCGCAAAATTCGATTGGCTGCGAAGTCGACTTTTTTTTTGGGTGCTGTTAACAAATAAAGTTTTCTTGTAAAGGTGCATTTAAAAGTTTTTAAGTGTATAACTAAAGTAATTGGGAAGTACCAAATTAGTGAACAATATATGCAATTACTCAATAGCTGTAGTAAATAATTTAAAATTAATAAATATCTGCATTAACCTCAAGTGCGCCTAATGTGGTATACCTTAATTTGTTACACAGAAAAAAGTGTTTTATCAGTTAAAAAAATGGTTTAAAAAGTATTTTAATTTAATTAATGTGAAAATTGAATCAATAATTTTTTTAGCTGAAAAAATTTAAGAATTTAATTTTGATTTAATTAACATTTTAGTTGTTTTGAAATAAATTTTCAATTAAAATTTTAATTATATAATAAAAAATCTTAATTGGCTTTTTTCGTTCAAAATAAAATAATTTAAACATGTAGAATTGTTGTTGGGAATTGTCAATATTTATTTAAATAAATTAACACATTGTTTAAAATTTCAAAGTTTTTTGATCACTTTTATAATTAAAATTAAAAATATCATTTATTGAAAATATTTTTTCAAAATTTTAAAATTTTTAGTAATCAATATAATCATTTTGGTAATAGGTGCAAAATCAACAACTAGTTTGCTTGATATTATGAGTTTAGAACAAATTTGGTGATAGGAGAAATTTAATAATTTTTTCTGTGTATAGTATACCACATTACCTGTCAAATAAAATATTAATGAAATTGTTGTTTGTTTACATAAATTGTTGTTGTTTTCTTGTTTTTTTTTTTTTGCAATAAAGTAAAAATTTATACATATATAACACGACAAATTTTAAAGAAAATACTATGATTTGGTAATGTAGTTCACTATACCACATTACCAGCAGTTGGTGTACCACATTACCCTCACATTTTTTGAAGTCGTATCTAATGAGATTTGCAATATTTTCTTATATTCCTCTGAAAGTATGGGTTTAATATTTTTCGCAAATGGCTTCGTGGGGGCCTAACATATGAATTGCGTTAATAGGTTAATCATATTTTAATCAGACAAAAATTAAAATTTTGTCAATCTAAAAACAAATAGGTATACCACATTACCCGCACTTCCTTCATATAAACTTTTTAAACTGGATCGTTTTCAAAGTTTGTTCAATTTTAATTTCACTAATATGTATTCGATTTACGGAACATGGCTGTAAACTTTATTTTTCTTCATTTTAAAGCCCCGGAAGGCTAGCTGGTAGTGAGCTGGTCTATCAGTACCGGGGTTGCGGGTTCGATTCCCGCTAGAGACTCTGGTATCCTGCATACAAGCAGAAAGCTTCGCGGCATTTAGTGTAGGAATAATAAAAAAACTACCTATCTAAGGACACTTCGGTTTTAGGACAAATCTAACAATAACTAAAATGTCAAAATTGATCCAGCCGTTTGGATGGTTACAGGTAATAAAGAAATTGAAGTCGGGTAAAAACTGGTAACCCATAATCTGACAGTGGATAGTTTACACAATTATAAATGCTGATGAATTTTTAAAATCAACGTCAAATTCAATTTCAAAAAGCGCCATTTTAGTACGAAAATCTTATGTTTGGAATTAGTAGTTAATCGTTTATTACATGATTTGTCTCACACACACACCCACATCTAAAAAGGGACTAAAATACGTTCAGAAGTGCGTGTAACACAATAGATACAAATTATAACAACATTTTATATAGTAGTTAGGTATTTCATAAGTTAGAAATCCAATATCAAAATAATTTTCTATTTTAAAACTACAATTTTCTAAGAACCGCATTTTAATCGATAAATTGTTCGAGTTATTCGTTATTTGAAATGGCTTTTTTAATTATTCGATCAAATAATGGCAAAAAATTTCTTCGATTAATCGAACAACGAATAATTGTGTGGATACTCTAGTGATATGGTTAAAAAAAACTGCCCATTTTTAAGTTTAAGAACGAATCATGCCAATTTATGAAATCCCGTTCGAAAGTGGAGCATTTTTTAATGACTTTTTTCTGTTTTTCTGAACTACGAAATCTGTTTTTGAAGTCGCTTTGCCTCGTTTCGTGTGGCACCCAGCTTTTCTTCTTTTATATTATTATCAATGTTACAGCGTTAACAGTTTTATAGTTATGTAAATGTACAAACAGCAGATTCTGTAGATAAATTATCTTCATATTTTCCTCTATAGAGGGAATTCCCCCCGTGACCACGACAATTCTCTTTTTTCGAAAATTAATAAGTGCGGAAATAAAAAACCTTAATGACAACTTTGTGCAGAAATACTTCTTACAGTTCTCTAAGGGTTAAGGATACATTTAGCTACAAGAGATCGGCATTTACGATTAATAACACTATGACCATCCGAATAGCAGCAAGACTATCTATTTTTCCAGCATTTAATGATGAATTATTGTAGGAAAAAAAACGAAAAAAGGTTTACTGAACTTTTGATCATGTATGAAACTCTGAGTGAAATTTTGTATTTTTTTTACTTCATTTTTATATATTGCATATATATTTTTGGTATAAATGTTCAAATGTGATCTATGTTTATGGTTTTGATTTTAAGTTTTTTCGTCGTTGTTGTGACAGTATTATTATATCTCTTATGCTATATTTATTGCTGTTGTTGGTTTTCGGTGGCGCTCGAGATCATTGACACTTTGTCTAAGAATGCACAAAAATGTTTTGGTGTCTTTTTTTACCCATTCGTTAAGTTTTAGCCTTTTTTGTACTTTTTTTTTTTTTTTTGTTGAAAAAAAGAGACAAGTCAATTTCTTTAGAACACGTGAGAAGAATTTTAGCTTCAAAAATTGTGTTATTCGTATGTATTAAAACATTTTTAAATAATTTATAATAATCAAAGTATGCAGGTTTTGGAGGTTATTTAAACCAGATAAAATATCATGATAATAAATTAAAGTTTGTTTTTAGTTTTGGAAACAATTTTCCTTAAAATGTGTGTTAATTGCGAACAGGAAAAAAAAAATTTTTTTAAAAAAGCTTTTTAAAGTCGATATTATTTTTTAGCTACTTGGAATTTTGGCTTAAACATAATGGCAAAAAGTAACTATGTTGAATTGAAATTTATGTATTTGAATAATGGCCTGGTCAATGGACGATTATAAAATACCCTTCAATACTGCCATTTAAGTTTTATTACCAGTGATGCCTACTAAGCCCTTCTCGGGCTAGATTAATCCCTTTTTAAGTACCTAAACGTAATAAAAAATGTTTAGGCCTAAACTAAGAAACGGGCATTTGAAACCCTTTTTGTTACTTTAATTTAGCCCGTTTAGCCCTTTTTTGATTTTGCTATATATACTTTTTTTTGTTTTTCTAGTTATAGGAAGTTGTATATACTGCCTTTAAACTGTCTAATACATCGATAGCGAATAATTTTAATGTATCAATTGGTAACAATCCAATTCATAAACTTTATAGTTTTGCTATAAATATATTAACACATCGCTAATCAAACACTGAAGTTGAGAAGACCATAAGTGTGAACAACGAGGTTATCGTTATTGTTCAAATAACGAAGTACGTGCAGGGTATGCTTACAAATTAGTTCTAATGAAATATACAAAAAGTCAAAATATACATATACGTAGTGATTTATGAAATGAAGAAGGGGTTAGCCAAGAACTGCAAATTTTATTTGACAACGACCAACTTTAATAGATTGTGAGTGCTACTTAAAGTTTCAATTGTACGGGTACCTTATTTTTTAATAAATTGTTTTAGCATTTACTTCAAGTGTGAATTTTAGACCTATTTTTCGCTCTTTTGAAAAACGAATTGCATGATGATGATTCACTTAAACTGTGCTTTTTTTAATTTAGCCCTTTTAGTATCCCAAGAGTTGGCATCACTGTTTAGTACACTCACACTTTTTTACTAACGCTCTCATACTTTTGTCAATTGGTGCTGACTCAAATTTTTTTTCAGTCGTGTGTTTAAATTTTTATTCAAGAAAACAGCTGATTATAACTCGTTTTCCTTGTTGTTCTTGGTGACAATAAAATCTTAAAAAAGAAAAGATCACAGCTTTCAATTGAAATGAGTTTTTACCAACAGAATGTGTTAAAAAAATAAAAGAAAAACTTGAACGTTTAAAAGCAGCAAAATACTGTAAAAATATGTCAAACCTACATAAAAAATGAGGTGAAGCCAACACTGAAAATATGTCTAGCCAGAGATTAATCTGGTAAATCGCAAATCTAAAGGCCCCCATTTTCGTAGTCTGTTACACATGTTATTGGTGAAGCTCTTTCACGGGCCATGTACCCTAGAATAAATAAATTAATATTTACAAATCGTTTGATTTAAACCAAAGAATCAAACTATTCTTAGCACTGACGGTGATGACATTATCAAAGCCGTTTTAGGTTCTTCTGCATAAAATTGCGAAAAGCTGCGATTTTCTCAGCCGATTAGGCGGTTATCCGAAAATTGGTAACCGAACTTGGCCGAATTTTGGACTTAAACTGATACTTTTGAAAATTTAAGTTTATCATTATATATTATAAAGATTTGACATGTGTAACTTAATTACATCCAACGCACAGTGGCGCCCGTAGAGCAAACGAGGTTGCAAAAATCAAAATTTTCATGAGCGCCGACGAAGTTTTGAATAAACCCATGTTATAGGACACTTTTCAACGATTTCAAATATGCCACTCTTAATAATATCACATTGTTAGTTTAGAAGATATAACCGTTCAAAGTTGACCGACTTTCTGTTTTAAAAAAAACACACAATTTTTAGTCAATTTGTTGCGATTTCAGGTTTAATATCACGAAAAATAGGTAACGAATCGCCTTATTTTTTGTTTGTATTGATTGATGTATTTATTAAATGTATAATGATAAAAAAAAATTAACTGTTTGCTTTGTGTTTCTCCTGGTAAATCACTATTTAAAAACTATCCGTTTTTTCACTATTTTTCAACTTTGACGGAAAATAAAAAAAATCTATATTTTTCTATATTTGCCATATTTGCAAAACCTGTTCTTTGATTATTTCTTTACATAATTCAAAAGGTTTTATCTGCCCGTACGTGCCCGTTTGGCTTCTAGAGGTAAAAAAGGTTAAAAAGACATGGTTGCAGAAATTGTATGGCGTCCATCCCTTATATGTTTTGACTGACAGTAGTTCGATCTAATAGTTTGAAAAAAACTACTCATTGAAATTAGCAGGTACGTACCTCACTTAAACAATACTTTGGCGTACAAATGGTCAAGAACTATATTGACTTATGGTCCCTACAGGTAGGCACAAATCTTATTTGGACACGTGCATAATATCAAAATCGCATTATTCAGCCTAAATCCATATGTTACAGGGAACAGGTAAATTTGTAGGCATGGTAGCATAAGCCTATATATTGCAAAATAAGCATAATGCCTGGATTAGTCTACGACTGAAAGTTGGCGCAACAATTACTGAAACCACTAAACAATTTAAGTACTGAAAACATGGCGTTGAACAATTTAAAATTATTTGAACTGTTTAGAAAGTCAACCACACCAAAGTTTTTCACGGAAGCTGCTTTAGAAGAACTTGATAGCATATACGGAAATATTGAGAGAAGCGAAATTATAAAAAATAATTTTTATCTGATATATGCAAATATTAAGGCAAAATGGGTGAAATCTAATCGAACCATTCAGAACTTCAACTCCAAATACGAGGACTGGCTTAATGAAGACACCATCCTGGATATATTGGCAGTAGATAAACCCACCACATCAACCAGAGGAAGGCCAAAAAAAAGTATCGAGGAGTGTTCAATTTTCACAAGAAAGAGGAAACTTGCCGATGCCACCAATGACTTGACCACGAAGCATTTATCGGACGCGCTGTCTATTAAATATACAAAGGATAGTGAAAGAGTTACGTCGCAGATAACAAATTTTATAAAAAATATAGATTGCAGAACACATTCAAAGCATCAAGGGTAAGGCAAAATGAGGACCTCTTCAACATGTTGGCAGCATCTTCCGATCCACTTATTTCTTCCCTGCGGCATGTGAAGTCACGAATAGAGTTACAAACTAATTATAGTTTAGAAATGGTTAGTCTTTTAGATATACCTTCTCTTACGAATTGTGATGAATATTTTACACAAAATTGAAAAAATCAATTTAAAAAAAAAAATTATTTTTTTTTTTAATTTGTTGGGTAATAATTTAAAACATAAAACCCTAAAGAAAAAAAATAAAAACAATCTAAAAATGTAAAAATAATTTTTTTTAGTTACCATAAAATTGATTTTTCTACTAATTTTAACTTTGATAACCCATAAGTAGGCCCCTACAAAGCGTAGTACCCTTCACAAACGCTCATTTCATAGGCTGAACAGTTATCTATCATATGCTGTTTAAACTGTTCAATTATCTTATTCGGTTCAAAAGATATGATTTTTGCAACGAAAAAACTCAAATGGCGCCACTGTGCAACGCTGCCGAAATGCTGAAATTTGGTTTAAGCGTTTCGTTTCGGTTATAGAGCTTTAATTTGATTTTATTAGATACATGTATAGGCCAATTGTCTCTTAAACCAATATGTAGATGATTTGATTTGTATTGTTTCAGAATGTGATATAGAATATATCACATTTTACTATTTTCATCAGAATCACAGAAAAAAGTGTTTTATCAATAAAAAAAATGGCTTAAGTAGTTAAATCTAATTAATGTGATAATTGAGTCAATTATTTTTTTTGTTGAAATAAAATTTAAAATAAAATTTTGATTTAATTAACATTTTAGTTGTTTTGAAATAAATTTTCAATTAAAATTTTAATTGACTTTTTTCGTTTAAAATAAAATAATTTACACATGTAGAATTGATGTTGAGAATTGTCAATATTTAATTAAATAAATTAACACATTTTTTGAAATGTCAAAGTTTTTTGATCATTTTTTTTAATTAAAATAAAAAATATCATTTATTGAAAAAATATAATCATTTTGGTAAAAGGTGCAAAATCAACAAATTGTTTGCTTGATATTACGAATTTGGTATAAATTTGGTGATTGGAGAAAACTATTAATTTTTTCTGTGATATAAAGTTTATAATTGAGAATGAATTAAATTTTAAACTTTCTTAATTAGATACATTAATAATAAAGAAAAAGAATAAATTATTAATGAACTGGTATGAAAAACCTACATTTTCAGGAAGAATAATTAATTATTTTTCAAAACACCTAAAAAGTATGATCATAAATACAGCTAAAAATCTAATAGAAAGGGTGATAAGAATAAGTTATATAGAGTTCCATAGGAAGAATAGAAAAAAGTTTATAAATATATTAACGGATAATAGTTTGGAAATATTAAACGCAGTTCGAATGAACCGAAAATTTATAAATCATTGACTTTTATACCGAGAATTTCGGAACGGTTGAAAAATTCTAACATCTATAATACAAATATTTATAAGGTGGGTTAAAGGACATATAATATATTAGTCAGATTATTTACAAAAACTAAGGATAACACACAAAAGTTGGAAAGGTGAAATTAAGTTCATAGAATACCTTGTAAAGGAAATGATAATGGATAATTTAATAAGTAATATGTAAGAACAAAGAAAAATAAACTAAAACCAAGAGTTGCTGGAGGTAAATCAGACCAGAAATATAAACAAAATATACCAATCAAAAAAAAAAAAAAAACATAAGCAACTTACTGTACAAATTTAAACCATTATCCAGAGAGAATAATACAATTTTAAACACGGAGAGTAATTACAAACGACGGCATATGTTAGAAATGCTTCAAATAATAAACACAGAAAAATTAAAAATTTTCTCTAATCACCAAATTTATACCAAATTCATAATATCAAGCAAACAAGTTGTGGATTTTGCACCTATTACCAAAATGATTATGTTGATTAAAAAAAATTTTAAAATTTTGAAAATTTTTTTTCAATAATAATTTTAATTAAAAAAATGATCAAAAAATTTTAAACCATTTATTTAATTATTGCCAAGTCCCAACAACAATTTTAGAAGTTTTAATATTTTTTGATATTTAAGTTATATTTTAATTAAAAATTTATTTCAAAACAACTAAAATGTTAATTAAATCAAAATTATATTTTTAATTTTTCTTTTAACTAAAAAAATAATTTATTCAATTATCACATCAATTAAATCTGAATACTTTTTAAACCATTTTTTTTTAATTGATAAAACACTTTTTTCTGTGAAGGTTTCAAATTTATTAAGAATAAATGATAAGACAGATGCAGATAGTGTAGCCCATAGTTATAGGCATTTAGTTAATAAAAATAGAAGCGGAAACTAAATAAAAGTTTTTTTTAACTGTAATAGATTATAGAATTTGGGAATTATGTCTTTTTCATAAGTTACTTTATTAAATTCAACATGTTTTATTTGTTATAACTGAAATTTAGCTCATAGAATAAATTAGAGAAAATAAAAATGTTGAATATAATAAATTCTATTTGTTAAAACAGTTGAGTTAAATACATTTAATTTATAAAGTATCACTATCCAGTGTGACACAAAGAATGCTGACGAATGCCGTAGCGGGCCAGAAAATGCATTACATTCTGCTGGTGTCTAATAATTGTAAATTTTTCTGTACATAAATATACTTTATTGCTATCCAACGGATAGCTAAGGTAAAATGTAACAGTAAGATACAAGATAAGAGTCTGGTACTGTATAAAAACATTCCTTAAAATTTAAGGACTAGAACTATCACAAAAAGCTTAATAAAATACAAAACTGAAACTTAGCTCATAGAATGAATTCGAAAAATAAATAATGTTGTAATAGATTTGGTTTTTTTCAAATGTTGTAAATTTTTGTATTTTAAAACATTTTTTTAATTTGAATAATTAGTATTGTGGTTATTTTATTGAACTGTTAATGGTTTTTAATCCAAATTTAGATATTTTTTAATTAGGCTTATGTTCATTGAATTTAATTTTCATTAAATTATTTTTATGAAGACGGGAATTTTTCCAGCATGAAATTATTTAAAGTTTTATTGAAAATTTTTCTTTCTTGACTGCGCTGAGATTTGAACCCAGGCTTTCACGGACAGGTTGCCCAGACTAGTTTCGATTGTAACCACACAATCTCTTCAGTGGGGTTTGCCGTTTTTACTCACACGGCAATTGAAGCCGGATGACGTCAATAGTCAAACATCAATCTTTAAACCAAATGGTATTTTACCTTGGTAAATCGAAATTTGCTTTTAAATGAATGATTATATATTTTAATTGATTTACATGTTCTTCCTAGCTTCTGTTTTTTTCGTACTTTTTGTCAAGAATACTTCTTGAAATCCAAAGTACATTTTTGTTTTTCATGTTTTTGTCTTTTTTAATTTGTTTTTAATGTGATTGTTGTAAATGTTTGTTGTTCAATATCCTGAAGACATGACGCAAAGGAGTTACGAAAATTTGATCAATAATAAAAAATTAATATTCTTATTTAACAAATCGGCCATTAACCCGAATAAATTAAATTTAATAGAGCTTTAATTTTTTTGTTACATTAAATAGATCAAAATTTTATGGGAATTACTAAGTACTCAAATTAACATAGTCCTTTATAAGAATCGTACCTGATATTCAGAAAATTTAGCACATATTGTTATTATAAAGGTTTATAATATTGTGTATTAAAGTTAAATAAAAATCATCACTTTACCTTAAGTAAACAAACATCAAATAATATCAATCTATTTAATATTCTTTTCTAACAATTTCATCATTTTTACTTAAAGTTATTTATTCTCAATAAATATTGAGACATTCATTAAAGAAACAATCAGGGAAGATCAAACGAATAATAAAAACGTTTGCCGAAAGTGCGTAAAACAAGTACTCATCGTATGAGTACTCTTACCTCCACTTGTGCTTAAAAAAATATAAATTTATGAATGAATGCACGAATAAATATGACGATTGATCACAAATTCCCAATGGTTGGCAGATTGAATAACTGACAGTGTGACTCTAACAGCAACAACAATAGCAGTTAAAAAAATTATATGTGTGTATATTGATGTCGTATGTAAAAAAGTATTTATAACATTTATTTAAGTATAATATTCTTAACTTCTTTTTAAAATTTATACAGGCCAATAACCTCCCGAAAAAATAAATAAAATTCCCATTAATACAAACGTATAAATAAACATACATGTGTAACTTTGTAGAGTGTAAATATGTATATTTAGAACCTCCTTACATGTAACCTGAAAGAACCCAGAAACCACAATCGAGAAGAAAGACTCAAATGAAGAAAAATAACGAATCAAGTTTACATAAAAATAAAATTGTGCGTACTGGTAAAAGACGGCGTTGAACTAACCAAAAAAAAAAAAAAAAAAAAAAAAAAAAAAAAAAAAAAAAAAAAAAAAACCAAGAAGAATACAAAATGAGCTTTGACTGTATTACAGCATAAGCAACGATCGTCGTAATCATTAAATTGGTAACATTTGTGGCAACTTGAAAGAGAATTTGTTGAGCTTTTTTTTATAATTTCCCAAAAGAAAGAACATTTCTTATCTGAACACCGAAAAAACGGACTCAGAAACTAAAATGTATAAGAATCGTTAGTTTCAATCAAGTTTTGTGTATGTTTTTCGGATCATTACTAGGGTTTCTAATTTCCCGGATTATTTTTATTATTTGCATTCCACGGAATTGTCGGGAAATTTTTGTGAATAATAATATAAACAAATTTACAAGAAGTAATCAATTATTGACAATCATTGGTAAATTTAAGCAACAAAATGAGGCTATTAATTCAAAGAAGAAACGCTTATATTGTTTGAAATATGTTTAAGACATAAGCGTTCAGAAGAATTTGCTCTTCTTATTATATCGCAAAGGTTAGGTTCCATTGGCTGCCCCCAATAAAGCACAGCTCAAGTAGGTTACAATGTTTCACCATCTCCTAAGAGGTGTCATTGTCCGGCATTTGGAGATCTAAGACCCCTTGGGTACAAAACTTTTCTCTGTGATATTGATTTGAACAGCATCCACCCCTTCATTGAATCAACCGGGTGGCTGAGTGAGAATATTAGCAGCTAGGTAACATAGCTGCTAATATTCTTACTCAGTCTGCTAATATTCCCACTTAGCCACCCGGTTGATTCAATAAAGGTGCTATGCAAATCAATATCACAGAGACAAGTTTTGTCCCCAAGGGGTCTTAGATCTCCAAATGCCGGACAATGACAGAGGAGATGTTCCGTTGGCTCTCCCTCCCCGTCGTCACCGCAACTTCTACATAGGTCATTGTAAGGAAGCCTTAGACGTTGGGCGTGATTACAGTTGTCAGTTTTAACCGCAATTAGGTTCCCGTCGAGTCCTTTTTTCATCTGTGTCGGGCCATATTTTCCTGGTTTCCCCATAGGAAGTCTCATCAAACCATTTCTGACTGGCAACAAGATGAAACTTGTGTGCAATAAGTTGCTAAATGCTTGGGTGTGAAACACTTATATCATATGTTGAACCGTTTCGATTCAAAGTGGTGCCTGCATGCGCTAACGCGTCAGCCATACAGTTTCCATTTTTGCCCCTGAGTCCGGGGATCCATTTAAGGATAACCATTGAATGTCTCGCTATCTCCTCCAGAAACATCCGGCATTCTTGGATAATTGTTGATATGATGAACCTATTCTCCAAGGATCTTATGTCCGCCTTTAGGGATGGGCAATAAATATCGATATATCCAAATATCGATATTTAAAAAATTTATAATCGATATATATCGCCGATATTAAAAATACCGATATATCGATACATCGATTTTTATCTACGACTATCGAATTCGATATTTTTAAGATCACTTTATAATAAAATTCAACATTTTAACCGTTGCTCAACTGCTTACAATACTGTTGTTTTTTAAGAATTGCATCATAGGTTTTTTTTAACCAATATTAAGAAAATAAAGGCGTTTTTCCATTGTACATTTTCATAGATTACACAGGTCATGAAAGTTGGAATGTTAATAATAAAAAAAATATTTTGTTTTTTTTTTTTATTTGAGCATGTTCTTATATATTAATAATAAAATATTGCACAGTTTACTTGTATAGTATGTGTTACAAGTTTTGTTTACCGGCAGTATATAATGCGGCATAATATAATCCTAATTATTTTTTTTAAATTTCATATGGCGAATAAGTAAAAACTTTTTTGTATTCTTTACTTTTTTTAAAATTTTTTTGTAATATGTAATACGTTTGTGCCTATGTAAAAATGTATTGTCATAGGTATATTAAGTTTTTAAATTTAGTAATAATTTCAGCTTAATACGTTCGATACATCGATATATCGATATTTTTAATTTATATATATCGATACTCTTAAAAAATATTGATACGATATATATCGATATATTTTTTCAATTTGCCCATCCCTATCCGCCTTAATATTGACAATAATGTAAATATCCCGGCCAGATATTTCACCATACCGGATGGGTCTCTATGCTGTGTATATGCCCATTATCTCAGCCTGAATGAAACTGCAGTGGTCCGGCAGCCTTATAGGAATGCTCCAGTTCAGCTGCTCGGAGTATATGCCGGAACCGACACCATACAGTGTTTAACACCCGTCAGTGAATATCTGAATTGCTTTCGCGGGAATTTGCTGAATTTGTCATCATAGTGAACCACCTTATCCAAAATGCTTTTAGTGAAGCCAGCATCAATGACTGGCTCAGATGTGATATAATAAACTTTCATATGCCAATTTATTTCATACAGGATTTTAGCATGTCCGGTTGCTCTAGACCCACAATTTCCAGTCTAAAAAATTTCATGAATTTCAACAATATTTTTCCGCGGAATTTCTTCCCAAGTCCGTACATGATGATATGTTGTTCCATTATACCCGCACCACAATAGTAAAGAGGGTATTATGCACTTGTGCTGATGTGTATTCCACATAAAACTATTGATTCTATACCTTTTAGTATATCGCATTTTTTTTACATAATTTTATGAAATTTGCAATAAAAAGGTTCTCATTTCACAAGCTTCTTTCCGGAATGGAGTCATTGTGACCAATAACCATCTTATTATATTAATAATTATAAAATTTGGTCAAAAAATATTTTATTGCAAACTAAATGCCATAACATTCTTAGAAATGCTAGTATTAAAATAGCATTTAAGATATATCAAAGCAAAATCTTGTGCTGGTAGGTCCAGAATTGACCATTTGTCCCTTATATGTATTCGCGCAGCTATAACGTCTCGAATATGACGAAAAACAAGATTTGTTTTAACTTTAAGCCATGATATGTCGAAAACATGATGTGGTAGAGAAATTCTTAGTTCAGATTTGGATTCAGCTCAAGTCAAATCTATTTTTCCAAATTCAGCAGGCCTGTGTAATCATTAACATCAGTTGTGGCAAAATAGTAGCACAACAGAAATTGTTTTTTAGTCTTAAATCGGTCAACATTATAATATTTTTTACAGATTGTTTTTCGACATTAGCGAGATTTTGTTTTCATAACAAAAACAGCTGACTGAAAGTTTTTTTGTACAACACGTATATAAATATAAAGAAATAGGCATTTAAGAATTTGCATTACCTTTAATGTGTAATCCACATCATTTATTTTATCAATATAATTTTTCAGTTAAATTTTTTTTTACTATTTTCTAAAAATGTTTGAATATTTTAAAAAGTTTTAACAAGTCCATGGCCCAATTAGTAGGTCTGCGCAAAACTACAACAATAGAAAACACTAGACGCATTTTGTTTTAATGAATCATGTTAAAGATGTTGTCAAAACCCACTTTATTTTCTTGTGTAAAAAGTGGACAAGATGTCAACAACAATGGCTACAAAAACAATTGTACGATAAAAATACAACTCTACAAAAAATCAGCAGGAGTTTCGAGCAGACATACTAATTGGGCCATGAACAAGTCGCCATTATTGTTTTTGTTTTGTTTTTTATTTGAAATTTTTTCCTCTACAGGGAAGTGTTTTTTGGTACTAAATTAAAAAAAGTTGTATTACTAATGGGACGATTACGGAAGGCAACAATACTGAAGTTGTGCTACCAATTATAACGTATGGTAACTGTCAACTAACAGCTTGTTAACAACAAGGTGACAAAGCTAATAAGGAAATATTTTTTTATAAATCGTTGGTGTTTTTAAGTTTATGTATTTATTTCTTTAATTGCAGATATCAAAATGGTAAAAATTACAACTCGAAAATAGTTTAAACTTTTCGGTATTTTGGAAAAGCCATCACTGAAGCTATATGGTTTGGCCACGAGCGTCGGTACATTTAAAGGAAGAATAAAAGAAGAAACAAATTGCGTACGATAAAAAAATGTATACACTACCGGCGGAGAACCATCAGAGGAAATAAGTATGGCCCCGATTGAACATGATGTAGCCGTGCTTTAATAGATGGGGCAGGCATTAAATGCTGAAGGACATGTCATTTGGGCAAGATTAGCTGGGGGCCTACTCTCTATTGCGATACGAATACAATTTCGATGTGAAAGCTAAATGCCAACTTGGTACGCCCTATCACTTTGCCAAAATTGTTTGAAAATAAGGCAATATTTGCAATACAATGAAAGATTGACAGTAATCAAATGTCAAAATATGCAAAAAATTTGAAACAGGAAAATTAAAATAAGATAAATAAATAGTGATTATTTGAGAAAAGAAAAAAATAAGAAGAAGATGAATTTAAGAGTACCAATCACTAGATTTGCTTCCATTTTCTTTCGCATCGCAATAGAGAGTAGCCCCCCTGAAGTTTTGGAACAAGAAACTGAGCTCCAAACTACTAACGAGCGGCAAGATCAAACGGTATATGCTTTGATATATCTCTTATATAGCGTTTAATAGAAGCCACGTTTACCGCCTCCTCTTGGTCAGCAAAAAAGGGTCCACAGAACTAATCATATTTTTGAATTTCATTTTATTTATCTTTTTATCCACTTTGAATAACACTGTGGAACAAATTCAGGTTAGCAAAAGTTAGGTCGATTGTGAAATTGAATTTACAAATTTTGTTAAGTGTTGGTTTTGAAGAACCATTGAAAAAGAAATTATAAAATTATGGAAAAAATATAATTTTGAAATGTTAGTTAGGAAAAGTTTTAAGTAAAAAAATTAAATAAACTAAATTCTCTCCATTAAGAAATAAATAAGCGCCGCGATACGGGTCTTCTAATTTAGCTTCTATTTTCACCCCTCACTCTCAGAATCGACCTAACTTTTGCTAACCTGAATTTGTTCCACAGTGTAACTTTACATTGGCTTCGGAATAGTCATAAAGTGAAGACACTTCGATTTAATTTGTCAGAAATCTGTTCACTTGCCTTCAACCAGTTGCTGTATATCAAAAATACAAAATTTTAAATTTTTACATAAGGGAAATTAATAGACCGACGAACATTTTAAGAAAAAAAAATTTAAAAAATTCGTACTGTAATCGTTAATCGTTTTTAACCCATTTTACAATTTTTACATTTTAAGAAAAAAAATTAAAAAAATTCGTACTGTAATCGTTAATCGTTTTTAACCCATTTTACAATATTTACAATAAATTATGTTTTTGTATTTTTCACATTAATAATCCGATTCTACCTAAATTTGGCATAAATATACATCTTACATATATCAATTTTCATCACACATACATACATTACATTTTATTACGATCGCTTAATTTTTTTAGGTGTAATAGCGTTTTTAAGAAAAAGGATATATGGCAGGACCTTGAGTCCTTAGACCGATTTATATGAAAATTTACACACACGTTGCTAGTTGTATGTATACTAAATATGATTATGATCGGACAATTTTTGTAGGTGTTATAACGTTTTTAAGAAAAAGGATATGTAGCAGGACCTGGAGTCCTTATTCAGACTTAAAAGCAAATTCACATACACGTTGCTAGTTGTATGTATATCAGCATGAACACTTTTTGTAACTTAATTGAAGCTTAAATTTCATTTTTTATTTTCAGGACACATTGGAGGTTCGTATTTTTTTAACTAAAATATTTTATGCTAGTGTACCAAATTTCAAAAATATCTGACAACTCTTTCTATTTTTGTCCCTTCGTTATATGGTGACAAAGCAGTAATTTTACTTTCGGGCCTTTTCGGGGTTTATACTTTATGTGAATATGTCCGTAAATGTTATAGGTATTACATATGGAAAAATCTAGGTGGATATATGTGAATAAAAAAAGTCGCTACTCTTTAAAGTTTACAACTAATGTAAAATTTGCTGGATTTAACTAAACATTTAAAAATCGGCGTAACCCCAAAAGTATACATATTTTTTTTATAAAAAATATAAGTCATAATAAGGTATATACCTTCAACAGAATATTCCATAGCAAAAAACTCGTTTCACTTTGTTACCAATTTTAAAAAAGGTTATCACAAGTTGCAAATGAAAATGACCTCCCTTATAAGGGTTACTTTGACCCCCTGATAATATACCTTTATGAGGTGATAAACAAATTAATTCTTGGAATTCGGTACCTATGGAGAGGGGGGGGGGGGCTTCTTACAAATCGCTATCAGTGGCTCCTGGAAATTACGTCATGAGTTTTGTTCCGCTAGCAAGTTCTAGCCGAATCACCGTGCGACGGTTCTTATTAGGTGTAGAGAACAGCACTGCTTGGCAGGGACCCATACAAAATCTATAACAAGCAAATAATATTTTGAATAATATTTTTCTTCTCACACTTTGCCTTATAAAAAATTTCCTGGATAAAGGATAAAGACCGGGAAATTAGAAATACTTGTTTACACTGCTGTTAGTAAAATGTTACTGGACATAATTCTAACCTCAACTGTAAATGAATAAGGGTTTCTCCTTTTTCCTCTCAAAATTTAAAAATTCAAATGATTTTCCGAAGAGAAAGATATTACAAAACTGTTCCTCAATATATGTTGAAGTCCCCAATTCAGGGGCAAGTCCCATCACTTGGCAATACTGTTTATTAACCTCATTTCTTTTATTTTTTTTGGCTCTTTTATTGTGTGCATATGTAATGAGCAATGAAATGATGATGATCATTCATCCAATCAACCAAAGTACCTTCTTAAATCACTAAAGTCCAAAATAAACTTATGTACGTTTTTTTCGGATTTTTATGCTGTTTTTTTTTTTGATTTTAAAACGATGGACTTCATTTTTGTGATTTTTTTTTTGTTATTTTTCCCTTGTAATAATGTTGATATGTAGGTTTAAAAAGTATGAATGTCTTTCTTACTTTTGAAAATTTTGTTTTTGGATTTGGTAGTTTTTGGACAGCTATAACCGCGGGGTATTTACGTACAAGTACTTTAATGTCTTTTTGTTTAATTTGAAGTATTTTTGGCGTTTCTTGATGTTGTAAAAGTCTTTTATTTTGGCTGATCCCTGGCTTTTACGAAGAATATAAATACATAATTATATACATATGTGTATTCGGTAAATTTTGTAAGTTAAAAAAATAATTTGCTTTTAGGTGCAAAGAACTTTAAAGAATAAATTGACTAAATACATACATACACACATTTGTGTTTTTTTTTATTTGTATTTGTTGGTCATTTTTAAAACAATTGTGATGTGTTTTTATTGAACTGTTGGTTTTTAATTGAAGTTTTTGATATTTTAATTAGGCTTAAGCTCATCAAATTTAATTTTCATTAAATAATTGTTAGTGGAAGAAGGAATCTGCAACATGAAATTAATTAAAATTGTTTTAAAAATTTTATTCTTGGCTGAACTCGGGATTGAATTCGGGTCGAATTTATATGTTTCCAGAATAACTACATTCCCATCATCAGAACTCTTTGCCGATCTACCGTTTGCCCGACGCGGCGCCTGCCGGTCTTTAGTCAAACATCAATCTTTAACCAATGATAGCGGTGGATGACTATTTGTTGCAATCGATACTGAGTCTTAAATTTATTTACATAATTCTACCTTACTTCTGTTTTTCGTACTTTTTGTCAAAACTTTGTCTCGAAACCCTAAGTGCTTTTTTTCGTTATCTATTTTATAACAATAGCGATTAAGTTTCTTCTGATTCTAATGATGGGATTGTGGTTATTCTCTGAACGTGTTCAGTTCAGTGTTCATTCAAGAATCAAGTTTTCAAAAATTTTTTTTTTAATTTTAAGTTAACAAAAAGAATCTGGGAATTTTAGTTCTCATGTTGAGTTACATTTTTATTATTAATTTTCATATTAATTCGCATGCGTATTCTAATCAAATTACAATTTATAAAGCTTTCATACTTTAATAGCCTTATTCCTTCAATATTTTCCAGGAATAAGACTATTCAAGTATGAAAGCTTTATAAATTGTAATTTGACTTAGAATACACATTCGAATTAATATGAAAATGCATTCCATGTTGTAAATTCATTACTTAACTAAAAATAATTGAATGAAAATTAAACTTGATGTACTTAAGCCTAATTTAAATATCAAAAACTTCAATTAATTTTTAATTGTACATTTTTTAAATTGTTTTATTGCAATCATAAAACTGGGTAGTTTTATGCCTGCCAAATGCAAGTTACATTAGACTTTTTGAAAATACTGAACGAAATCCACTAACCTTAACGTCAAGTGGAAAACAAATCACAATAATTATAGAGCTATAGTTATAGATATTCTAAAAAACATGGCCTAATCTATACACATAACTTTGGAAATGGGTTGAGAATAAATGCCTGAAGACATCGAATTTAAATCATAAAACGCTACAGAGAAGCAAATTGACCTATAATTGATGTAATTTTTTTTTTGCGGAATCTAACTGCTATAAATATGTTTTTACCTCAGAGAAAGTATCGTTGCTTGGGGAGCTTTGAAACAAATTTCAAATTGCTTACAAGAAAATTATATTATAATTTAAAAATAGATATTTTGCTTTCCTTTTACACAAAATTGCCACAAACACATTTAGTGGAATTTAAAATTTATGGAAATAGGCCAACCACTACTTACCTCATAATGAATATGAAGATATTTCCATAAGGACTTACCTGAAAAGATATAAAAATTCAATATATATATTAAAATAAATTTTTTGTTAATATAACTTTTATGTAAAAGTGATTTTAATGCAATTGTTTGTAGAGAAATATAATTTCAGGAAGTGAATCAAAGAAATATTCGACACTGTAGCCGAAAAACCTTTAGAGTATATACATATATATAATAGATAAAATGAAATATAAAATGTATTTATTTTCTTCAATTACATAACCGATCCCTTACGGTCCTTTATGGCTAGGACGATCTATCTGTTGCCGTGCTTTTGCCTGTTAATGACACGACAGAAAATCTTTAGGAATGAAAAACGACCAAACAAATCTTGGGATGTTAAAACTTAAGTACAGTATTAAATCTTTCTCAATTCTCTATTTCTCACTTATTCCTCAAAAAAATTTCCACAAAGAAGCAAGTTTTAGCATTCAACCAACCCTGCAAACGAAATGGGAATGTAATTTTGCTTAAATATTTTCTATATAAAAATATTTTATTCGTATTAAAATAAAAGGAAATTGGCCCATTATTTTACCTAGGTTAGGCTAGGTTCCATTGGAAGCCGCGATCGAGCACAGCTCACGTGGGTCCAGCATTAATTCCCGTTATCTTACCATGTTTTACCGTCTTCCTAGGGTCATATTTTACTCGGCTGCTGACATTCTCACTCAGCCATCCACTTGATTCAATGAAGGAGAAGATCCCATTCCAATCAATATCAGAGAGACAACCTAACAAATATTTGACGAAAAAATCCAAAATAAGCGCGAACAGAAAATTGAACAAACTTTAGCTTTATGTTTTAACAATTTCTACTGATTCACTAAACTCTATTTGTAAGAAGATAATTGTATAATGTTATTAAGAAACTGTTAAATGATGCCTGCTCCAGGAAATGTTTTGCTTAAGCAAACTATTTTTTAGTTATTGGGAATTATTTCTTTTCATAAGCAACTTTATTATAATCAACATTTTCATTTTTCGAATTTATTCTATGAGTTAAATTTCAGTTATGTATTTTATATAGCTTTTTGTAATAGTTCTATTCCTTAAATTTTTTTTTCATTCCTGAAAAATTTAAGGAATAGAACTATTACAAAAAGCTTTATAAAATACATAACTGAAATTTACCTCATAGAATAAATTCAAAAAATGAAAATGTTGATTACAAACTATTTTTTAATAAAACTAGGGGTTACGTGTAGGACGTCAAATATTTAAAAGGTGTGAAATAGCTTAGGTTTCCGAATGCCGTCTACTTTTCCTGCTCTTCGTTTTACATAGCTCCTGAAAAATTTTATATTGCTGAATTAGTCTTTCTTAAATTTTACCCCCACCACATAAGTGTATAGGGTCTTATGAAATTTTTATGAAATTTGGTACAAGGAATCTGTCATAATTTTATATAATTTTACAAGTCCCTATCTTTTCGCAATAGAGTCTTGGTGCCCTTAAACCATCTTACTATGTTGGTAAATATGAATAATAAATTTTGTCCATATTTAACTTATTACAATCCATATATTTAAAATATATTTTAAAGCCATAACTTCCTTAATCTATGTATTGATATGAAATTTGGCGATAGTAACTGACGATAGCTTCTATGTCATATCAAAATGATGTGCTGGCCATATACACCCCTCCGTTAAATCACTTAGGCTGAACCCACACCAACAAAAGACAAATAGGTTTTTTGACCAAAACGACAACAGAAGTTTAGTTCTAATGAGACAACCCACACCAGACAAAATAACCGCAAAGCTGCCTTTTTGACTTAGGACAATACATTGCTTGCCGAAATTACATGTGGTTTGATACAGCAAGACAAAACAGAATGAAACGAACCTCGTTGCACATACCCAACAAACACGAAGTCAAACCTTTGATATGACATGACTTTTTCGTTTGACATCAAACAGAAGTTTCAAACCTTTTTCAATTGTTTGATTTTAAAATTTTAATTCAAATTGACAATGATTTGAATATAAACATTTGACCTACAACGTCTTATCAATTTGATATCAAATTGTTATCAAATGTTATTCTTAAATCAAAAATAAGCTTGGCAACACTGAAGAGAAAAATAATTGTAAACAATAAAAATGGCGATTAAAGTTAAATGTGTTACACAATTAAAGAAAAAAACCACATATTACGTGAAGTGAATTCGCCTCTAAAAAACCTAAATTTCTTGTTAAAAATATGAATTCTGTGTGAGAAAAAAATTAATTACAAAGCCTGAGAATGTAAATAAAAATAAAGCGGAAAAGTGAAGAAAATATAATTTTCAATTATGTTCCACATTGTATTAAAATACACATTTGAAAAAATTTGAGAATAACGTTTGAAAGCAAGTTGAAAATAAATGAATTTCTCATTTTAAAATAATTTCCCCTTTTTGTTTAAAATTCTATGATTTCCAAATCATTATCAAACGTTTGAGAAGAGGTGTGATTTCAAATAATTTTCGATTTGAAATCAAGCCTCTGTGTTTGTTGGGTAATTGCGTGCTATCTTATGGCATAACCACACCAGTCAAAAAAGCGAAAAAGACAAAAATTACTGTATGATTACCAGTTGCTTTAAAGATAAAAACTTAATAAGACGTTTCTTCTTGGTGTGGGTTAGTAACAAACAAGTGTCTTTCACTTTAAAGACAAAAACGTTTTTAATTTTGTTGGTGTGGGTCAGCCTCAAAGACGAACAAATCTTTTATTCAGCACAAACAATTCTTATATGTACCTCATAACATAATTTTGTTCTGTCAGGTTCATAATTGCCCATGGGTCCCAAATAGGATCAACTCTCGAAAATATTTCTCTTAATACTGTGGTGTAGGGCATAATTTGGTCGGACCGCCTATACATTCTTACTTTTTTTTTTTTTTTTTTTTATACAAAATATCTGCTTTTGCAAAAGAAAATAAAATTTGTATCCACAATTTACCTTAAATTAGATCTAATAAAAATTAAAAAAAAAAATTTCGATCTTGGCAAAAATTCATTAACCAAAAATCAATTGTTTCGAGCTAAAATCACTTATTTCGAATATATAAACGGGTCTATGTGAGGTAATACCTTTTATGTATTCCGCAATTACGGATTATAAAAATAATTGTTTCACTTTTTATACTAAAGCATTATTTTTTTTTATAGAATATGCTCTCAGAACGATTGGATGATCTTTTTCGGCAAAAAAGTCTGATTCATCAGTCAAAAAAAATCACTTAATGATTTTTTAAACGTAATCTTTATAAAAAAACTTGGATATATATATGTTAAAAAAAGCCAAATAAAGAAGAAGTTTAGATCCATTCAATTTCAAATACAGGGTATTGAAGATTATATTGGATAGTAACTATCAAATATAATATTCTGTATTGATAAGCCTTAAGGTTCTTAGAATACCTTAGATTAAAAAAGAAATGTAGAGTATTTATTATTCGACTTAATTGAACTAAACAAATATTTATTACATAGTTTATAATAAGATTTATTACATTAAATTTACTTTAAACTTGCAATAATACAAACAAACATTAATATCGTTTTCTTTAACGAATTGCATTAAATATATACACACACACACACACACGAAGAAATATTCCTTCAAACGAATATTAATTAATCGAGGGTGGTTTATTAAAAGACATAAAAGAGAATTACTCAAACTTTTGGTTTGCAAAAGCATCGCTATCAGGGCTGTCAGATAAAATTGTGAAAAAATCGTCAATCTTCTGAGAACAAATAAAAAAAAACGTCTTTTTCTGTTTAAAAAATCTTTAAAAAAATCGGACAATTTAAATTTAGATTTAAAAGAAAGTTTGTCCGATTTTTATTTAAAAACAAGCAAACAAAAACATATTATATACATACATATACCCCCGTATGTTTATGAAATTGTTTGTTAAATTTAACAAACGTTTATAAAGGCCTCATTAGATGTTACCCAGGAAAAACTTTTTTTATTTTGGTAATAGGTCGTAGTTATTTCATACGTTACCTGGTAAGTAGTTTTCATTACAATTATCATTATTCTGATAATGACCTCAGTAAGTACTTTTCACTACTATTATTTTCAGTTATGAATATTTGCTTACTAATAATCAGCTAATTAACTACTTATAAGTTGTCTTGTTTTCAATACTTAATATTTACTTACTGGTAACTAGCTCCATAACTACTTATTAGGTCTACTAACTAGCGCCAATTAAATAAAAACTAGTTATTTTTTTTTGGCTTCTAGTAAGTATATTGTAAGTACTTACAATTCAACTCACTGGTAGTTAAATAATAACTAGATATTTTGTAACTTCTAGTAAGTGTATTGTAACTACTGAATTCTGTGGACAACTCGAACAAAAATAAGTAGTTATTCAGCCGAAAAATAAGTAGTGTTCATATGTCTCCAATATTACTTGCTAACTTACCAGGTAAGTAAAGTTTTTGCTGGGTACTTTCCGTTGTCGTTCTGTTCCGTTCCTTTCTGTAGCAAATATTTTGTAATTACTTTTTCTGTGAAAGGAATCATCTGCTTTTAAAAAGAAAAGCATTGACATTGTGAAAAAAAACTTTTCGTAAAAAATAAAAATGTAATATTTTGTGTAAAAAATACGTAAATTTTTAAAAAATCATTAATTAAAACCAATTTTTCTAGCTTTAAGCAAAAAATTACAGATTTTTCATATCACAACCAACTAATGCATACACACTTTGGCCGTAACTTAACGTTGAATTCTATTTTCAACAGATTTGTCCGCAACAGAACAGAACGAAAAAGGAAAAACTAACCACACATACAGACTTTCACTTGAACAGAAAGAAAACAGCTGATTCGAACAGAATGTACAAACAAATTCTGCCTTTAACCCATTAAAGCCCGAAACATGATCCAATTAAGCTATAATGATTAAACATTTAAAATTTGTTTGTTAATACCTAAATAAAAAAAAAAAATTTTTTTAAGGAACATCGGATCTGTGGGAGCCCAGATAAGCCCCGTTGCGAAAACGCTACGATGGGCCTTAACGATATAAAAATTAAACTCATTTGTATAAATTTTAAATTAATACATACTTTATTCACGTCTTCAGAAAAAAAGTTAAAAAGATACACATACATATACATTTTATATTTAATTCAATTATGATATGTTCCAAAGCACTTCGGGTGAACTGCTACGCCAAATTTCTACATTGCCGACATCGCAAAAGTTTTTCTTGGCGAATAATTTTATGATCGACTCGATCAGTTCGGATCACTGAATTAGTACCACTACTTGTTGAAGCTATTATTCTCTCACACTTTTCAGTCCGCAAAATAGATTTAATTATAATCATTCTGAATTGGAGCTTGTTTTTCACGTTTTTTCAATTGGCAATGTAATTTCCAGGAATTTACTAAAGCTGCATCTAGGGCATTAGTAAAAAGTCGCCAGTACCATTTATTTCCTCGGATTTGAATACTGTAATTATTCATAGCGTTGTCGAATAAATCAGCGCCACCCATAGTTTTATTGTATTCATTTGGCATTAGGCATGGAAATCGTAATCATTTTTATTTTTGCAGTCGTATCGCTTAACTTGTTTCAATGGATCTAAAGAAACAAAATTTAACAAAGTGGAGACTACAGATCTGTCATTACAATACTTATGTCATTCTTCGATTCATATCAGTAAACATAACTTCCACGTTATTTTTTCTTTAATATCTTGGGAGAGGATAATTTCGCATTACTGTTGCGGTTTTCTTTAGTTTACCTATTGATGTAAATAACACACTGTGCATAAGAAAAATAAAGAAATTTACATAGAGAATTGGCCATTAGTTTGTAAGATGTGAAAAAATTATCGAAAAATTTTAATTAATTAATTTTAATTAACATACATACATGTTTTTATTGTGCTGTTTTAGATATCAAGTGATTGTATAAATATGTTTCCATTTGATCATTTTATGTAATTTGTATATCGTTTAGGCCCAGTGTTGCGTTTTCGCGTCAGGGATATATCCAATCATAAAAATAGTGGCAAATGTCTAAGAGGATTGGGTTTTTCAGTAGAACTAATAATGTTCGTATGTTAGCTACCTCCATTAAAAGTTTGAGACAATTTCCAAAAGTACCCAAAAACAGGAAAAACTAAATATTTAAATAAAAATTTTTTATAAAAAAAACTTATGTATGTATGATAGAAATCCAAAAACAGACCAGTTAGACATTAAGTTAAATTTTATTTCACTGCTCTTTATTACAATATCATGTTATCACAAAATGGCTGAAGGGAGGTTTAAATGAACGTTGCGAAAACGCAACGCAGGGCCTTAATGGGTTAAGGAAAATTTTCATAAGAAATTTGTTTTGTAAACCTTTAATTACTCGTACTATATTACAAAATTTGAGTTCATTACTTCTAAAGCTTGGTACTAAAAGGGTCAATGTCAATATTTTGCTGTTTTGACTTAATTGTTGCATTAGGTATTTTCTTAACATACAACACACCTAGCAAATATTTGACGAAACAAAACGTGACCAACATGTTGTGAACTAAAATATTGTTTCCTTTATTCTATTATATTTATATTACATTATATTGAATATAGGTCAGCATAAAATTAAATAAAAATTAAATATAAGTAGTTTTTTGCTATATCTACCAGCATAATAAATTTCATTTTGCAATTAAAATTTCATGGTGAATCTCTTTTATTTTGCGGATACAGCCAATGTCCAATTTAACCGAGAACAGCTTCAAAAGGGTTTTGCTAGCCAATTTCGCTTAGAACTCTTCTATAAAAAACTAACATTTAAATTTTCTCAAAAATGAATTATTTAACATTAGCCTTTTAAGCACCAATCTACAGATATAAGGACAACAATGTTAAAAACAAATTAAACACTTGAAATAACGAAGCTTGTTATGTATTTATCTTCAAAATAATTTAAAAAAAATTATTAAAGAGTGATTTACAACTAATTACTGTTAATAATTAGTATTGTGGTTATTTTGTTGAACTATTCATGGTTTTTAATCCAAATTTTTTACTATTTAATTAGGCTTAAGTTCATTAAATTTAATTTTCATTAAATTATTTTTTTTTATGAAGAAAGGAATTTTTACAACATGGAAGATTAATTAAAATTGTTATTGATAATTTTCATTCTTGACTGACCTGGGATTCGAAGCCAGGCTGGCTGGCGTGTGATTCGAACCCAGGCGGCTGGTTACCCTGACATGTTTCGACCTCAACCACTAGGTCTTCTCAAAGGGATTTGCCGTCTTACACTCGCAGCCATCGAAGACTGCTGACGTCAGTAGTCAAACATCAATCCTTAAACCAAATTGTATTTTAACCTTTGGTAGATCGAAATTTGCTTATTGAATGATTATCCATTTTTAATTGATCTCACATGTTTTCCTTACTTCTGTTTTTTCCGTACTTATGTCAAGAATTCTTCTTGAAGTCCAAAGTACATTTTTTGTTTATCATGTTTTTTGTCTTTCTTTTTTCTTGTTGACATTTTTCAGCACAACTTGAAGGACAAATGAACACATAGAGCTTGTGCCTTAGCTTTAACAATAATTAGTATTGTGGTTATTTTGTTGAACTATTCATGGTTTTTAATCCAAATTTTTTACTATTTAATTAGGCTTAAGTTCATTAAATTTAATTTTCATTAAATTATTTTTTTTTTTTATGAAGAAAGGAATTTTTACAACATGGAAGATTAATTAAAATTGTTATTGATAATTTTCATTCTTGACTGACCTGGGATTCGAAGCCAGGCTGGCTGGCGTGTGATTCGAACCCAGGCGGCTGGTTACCCTGACATGTTTCGACCTCAACCACTAGGTCTTCTCAAAGGGATTTGCCGTCTTACACTCGCAGCCATCGAAGACTGCTGACGTCAGTAGTCAAACATCAATCCTTAAACCAAATTGTATTTTAACCTTTGGTAGATCGAAATTTGCTTATTGAATGATTATCCATTTTTAATTGATCTCACATGTTTTCCTTACTTCTGTTTTTTCCGTACTTATGTCAAGAATTCTTCTTGAAGTCCAAAGTACATTTTTTGTTTATCATGTTTTTTGTCTTTCTTTTTTCTTGTTGACATTTTTCAGCACAACTTGAAGGACAAATGAACACATAGAGCTTGTGCCTTAGCTTTAACAATAATTAGTATTGTGGTTATTTTGTTGAACTATTCATGGTTTTTAATCCAAATTTTTTACTACTTAATTAGGCTTAAGTTCATTAAATTTAATTTTCATTAAATTATTTTTTTTTTTATGAAGAAAGGGTATTGTAGGTAATTCTCATTCCTTCTGTAGTTTTGTTTGCTGATAGCTTTGGCTTTTCTAAAATTATTTAGGAGAACGTTTCCTGACGATCTGGCCTAAGCAACCAGTGAAATGCGCATAGGAACAGCTTATCCTCCAACAATAAATTTAAGTATTTTTATCAATTATTAAAAAAGGGAATTAAGCACAACAAACAAAATCTTTTAATAAATATTTGTATTCCCAAAAACAACTTTGATAAAAGTCATATATATTAAATTTCAAGAGCTTACAAAATTTTTTTACCATGCCCTAAAATGCAGCCATTTCTGTTTTATACACATATATTGCATCGCCAATTGAAGTCCAATCTCATCGTATCGTATATCATTATTAATAGCTAGAATATGGCTTCATTTTTGTATTTAGTGCTTTTCTATGATAATTATTATAACTGAGATCATTCCGTTCTTATGTTAAATTTTTATAAATAGAAGAGAAACTCTTCTGATTATTTGTAAGTCAAGTTTTTTAACTACTCACTTTTTACACACGCCCTTTAATTATGTTCCTTTTATTATTTCCTCACATAGCAATTACATCGCCCCTTGTAATATGATCAAAAAATATCGCGTATATTTGCATGACTTGTATCGTAGATACAATTTTTTTAATTTCGGTATTTGTACTGTCAAAGTTTTCTGAAACTGCTTCTTAGTTATTTATTTTTTAATACTCAATACAACAAATAATAATATTTATTTCAAAATCTAAATAAAAACATTTCTAAAAGAAAACATAATGCCAATTATGTCACCTTGGCGCATAGTTAAAACAAGAACTTAAAAAAATAAAGAAATTGCATTATTCTGGAAACAAAAAAGTACAAAACTAATTACATACATACAAATGAATGCTTAACAAAATACATATATGAAAAATTATAAATTAGATAGCTGGTGTACGTAAATCTTTACGAGACTCAAGGTGGCTGTACTTCTCTCGACTTCTTATCTTAGCAAAAATATAACCCATTCGCTTTTCATCAGTTATATTGCTTGCGGATTCACTTACTACACGCACAAAACGTTCCGTATTTTGAGAATGGCATGGAAATTCTAAAGATGTAAATTTTAAAGTTAATATTTAAATTTTACATTGTATATTTAATATTTATATCATATGGATGTAATTTTCTGTTTTGATAAACGTACCTGGTAATTCAATTGTCTCATGAGAGGAATATTGGATTCTACCTGCTTTAATGTAATATGTTTGTGAAAAACAAAAAAGGGGCTCAATTTTGAGGCGTGGCATAAAAGTGAGTATAATAAAAGCTACCCATACTTAGTTTTACAAGGACTTTCTTGGCACGTTTAAAAAATTTATATTTGGGGGAAGTATCCGAGATGGCATAAGTGGCGCCCAGATTTTGATGTCGGATTGAAAAGTCACCAAAGGCAAATTTGAAGCCACTGTCAACCCATGAACAACGATATGTGATATAACAAGATCGGACTTTAAATGGCAGAGCTACATATAAAAAACCAAAAGTGCTGTATTTTGGGGCGTGGCAAAAAAAAATTTTTTCTGTTTTAGAAACTTCATTGGCATATCTTTCATTCTAGGGGGTGACTGGCACAACTTTTTTTTTTGTATGGAGGTCGACCCGGTCTAATGGACATATTTATAATGTAACAAGTTAAAAATTTGTATGGCCTTTTTGTACATTGTCCACAATTTCTTTCCTGTCTTCAGTCTTCAAGAAATTGTAAAACTTTTAAGGTTTTATATTAGAAGCCTGTTTCTCTCTTTTCTCCACTTTGAAAACTACAGACTCGTTTTGTAAAAGCGTTTGAATGTGGAGTGGAAGAAATAAACACTTTCCATTTTTCTTCTACTGTCTTCTTTTTTCGTACTGACTCGGCAAAAATCTTGTTAATAACTCATCGATAAGAACATCTATATTAATATTTGTATAGCAAACAATTTGATAATATGACAAACTATATACTGAACAAAATTAATATATAATAACAGTACAAAAACAGTACATTAATGAAAAAATAAGTACATTTGCGTACTGATTTGCTTGTAATGCATAAATCAGTAATTTAAACAAAAAACAGTACATGTACTGATAAAAACATTACGAATGGCAACCCTATTTATGATAGAAGGACTCAGAACAAAGAAACAAAGTTGTTTAATTTTATTTTCGATCATTTCGATGAAACCCTCAATAATAACGTGAATAAGCAAAATTGCAGAATATGGGGCCCCCAAATTGTTGAACGTCAAATGCCACCAGTGATGTTATAGACTTTTTTGAAAAGTCCCCTAAAAAATCTATATTTTCCCTACGCGCTCAAAAAATTGTACCTACAAAAATCGCTACAACTTTTAAATGATAATATAGCAATGCAAATAAAACCGTTGGTTTTATTGTATATACAAAAGGGCGACCAGTAAATTGATCAAATTTTGGCTTTATTTTTAATTAACAATTGATATTCATTTACTAAACTTTATTTGTAAGAAGATAATCCTATAATCTAATTTAGAAACGGTTTAACGATGTTTGATCTAGCCAAATATTTTGCAGAAGCAAATATTTTTTTAAAAAAACTAGTTGTCACGTGTAGGACGTCAAAATATTTAATAGGTGGGTAAAAACCTTTGGCTATCTGCATTATCATGTGGCAGTGATAAATCAAAGATAGCTTATTTCGACTAAAGGGGGAAAATTAAATTCAATTCTTGTAAAAGAGAGCTTCACTTATCCAAAAAGAATGCCAAATATATATAGTTTTGCCACATTTTTAAAACTCCCTACATTTTAATGATTTCAAAATATCTGTCCTTCTTTTCCCTACGGTCATTTTTTACAAGAAAATCCCTACGAATAGGGATTTTACCATACGTATAACATCACTAAATGCCACCCACTTAGATGCACATTATGTCGTGGAATCGCTTCAGTAAAGATCATTGAACCATATATTTCAAAAAATGATGAACAAGTGGTTAATGTGAATAGCATTCAATAACGGACAATAATTAAACTTTTTTTTTAATACCAGAGGCATAGAACACTCCAGAATTGTGGTTCCAACAAGATGGAGCCATAGCACATCCAATATATAACTATATCCCTTCTAAATAAATGATAACATTACTTATGCTCCACCCTATATTATTTAGGGTTTTTATTTATTTTTTTTTTGATAAAAAGTGATCGTCAGAAAAGGACACGGTTAAGCGGATTGTAAAAAATGTTGTTACCCTTCGCTGGTTACAGAAGTTGCAGCCTACGGTTATATTATACTAGAGCAGTAATTGAATGACTGTGGACATTAAGTCTTTAATTTCAACTTCATCTGATACTCTGTCTAAATCACAACCTATTAATTGACATTTATGATAAGTTTATTCATCAGACATTACGATAGAATGTTTTATATATGAAGGATGCATTTCCTCAATTGTAATAAATCGTTGTTGTACAATTGTCCTTACGAAGATCGAAAAGTACAAGAACAACTGTACCAACTTTATCAACCTGAAATAGACAAAACGAAGACCTAAATTTGTAGATTCCACAACACGTTAATAAGGATCTTAATTCTTAATTACATTAGGGGTAAGTTGGTTGGTTAACGGGGTCGAAATTGACTGCGTTTTGACAACATAAAACTCGTCAAAAGTAGGAAGCCCGAATCAAGAGTCACCCAGGGCAATAGGAGGCTAGAGGCAGCCCGTTGCAAAATTGCCAAGCTTCAACCGCTATGCCTCAGGGAGTCCTTGTATAATGTAATTTTCAAGAAATCCATGTCGTGTTGAATTAAACGCTGGGCGATAACATAGGAGATGAAAAACTGTCTCCTCAATTCCAGGTTCTCTGCAGCTGCGGCAGTATTTATTATAAGGGAGACCAAGTGTCATAGCGTGCTTACCGATCGTCCAGTGACCCGTAAGTACGTATACCAGTTTCGAAATATCCCTGCGACTGAAGTTGAGAAGTCGCTCAGAGCGACCTACATATGTTGTACGTGACCCACATTACTTTGGTAGCCCTTCAGCCATCCAGTTTCCTCCATTATCATTAGTCATATCCAGATAGTGTCGGAAGATTTCGCCTCATTGGGGGTTAGCATACAAAATCTTTTCTTTATCATCTCATATGTAGTCATTCTTATCAGAGATTCCACAATTAAAAGTAACATATCTAAAACTTTTCGTTCATTTGTTACCTACAACATTTCCGAATTCCCCTCGTAATTTCATATGATCCACACATACTATATATGTTTATATATCAAATGGATGCGATCGTACCCAACAAACTACGTACATATTCATAACCAACAATATTTATTTTGAACCAGTTTAGTCACTTTTAATCTGAACGTGTGAGAACTTTGTTAAGCTCGCACGCTCACAATTGAAATAATAAAATAAAAACAAGCACACAAAAGAAGAAGAAGAAAAAATTAACACACAAACCAACGGCAGCAGCAACAATAACACAAAGTCGACAACGACAACGTAAATGAAAAACAACAACAGAGAGCAACAAAAACAAAGTCACATGTTTGGTTACATGATTACGGATGCAATATCACTTCCGCATTATTCTTGTAGACTCCAATGCATTTTAGCATGGTGCATGATGTTATTGTTGTTGTTGTTGTTGAAGTTCTTGTTTTTGCTGCTGCTGCATTAGTGTGCCTCTTATTGTTTGTTGTTGCGGCTCCAAGCTGTATCTTCGACTTTGGTCAGATTTCCAACACCACAATAATATATACCAACCAACCATGCCACTACTACCAAACCGATCCATGCTCTTTGGCTCAAAGTCTCTTCTGACTTTTTTGTTCTTGTTGCTGCTTGGCATCAATTGCATTTTGTTGCTGATATGACTATTGTAGGCTTGTGAGCAGTGTCTGAGTCTGAGTATTAATGCGACGAGTGAAACAAACGTTTGCAGAGTAAACGAATGTTTTTGTTGCTGGGATATTTTGTTATGGGGAGTTTTTTTTTTGTTTATTTGTGAGTAATAAATACTTGTATTCACCGCACAAACTTGTTTTAATCATATTTATTTAATTTATTGTATTGTTTTTAATTTTCGATTTAAAGAGAACGCGTTATATAGGTAAATAAACAGCTGACTTAATGGAAAAAGAGAATGAAGTTAAGTTAATATGTACACTTGGAGTAGAGCAGTATTTGCCTAAGGGAATGCTCTTTAGGTGAAGTGCCTAATAAAAACTCGATGGCCCCTCAAAAATTTGTTTTTTTTAATCTTGTGTAAATATAGAGTTTAAGATCTTCAAAAGATAATTATGTTTTGTAAATACATAATGTGTATTTTTAAGAAGATCATAATCTGTTTAAGCTCTTTTTTAGATAAGTTTTTCTTAATGAATATATCTTATTTTGCCCCACAAGTTTAGTAAATGCCTCCAAATTCTTTATACATTTCAAAACATGATTAAAGATTTTTAAACTGAAGTAGAACTGGAGCATCCATTTCTGTGTCACTATTAAGCCTACAAAAGTCTTCGGCAAAAGTTTATTTTTCTTGCCAGTTCAAGGATGATTTTTTTTATTTAGGCATTCGTTTAATTGTCTAAAATTTATACTGACATTAGAAAATAATTTCAAATTATATTTGAAAGCAATCAAGGGAGACCAAATAGAATTAGGCCAATACAAAGCTCATCTTACATCTAGTGTAAGATAAAGTTTTTATCAATGGAATTATTTTACGTATGAAAAATTTAAAACTCCGAAATTTACTACTTAGTATATTTGTCTTCATTATAATCCAAATTGAGATTTTTTTAATCGAGTTATTTTTAATGAGAGTAAAAGGAACAAACAATAATTAAAAGTACAGAAGTTTAAGATTAATAAAGTGTACCTAACATTACAAATTAAAGCTCCAAAAGTATATCATATTCCATATTTACACAACCCCATTAAAAACAACAATACATAGAGACCTTTAAAAGGCTGAACTTCGCTACTAGGTCAAAAATCCGTCCCTAACAAAACATGCCCTTCAACACCTTTTGGGCGTTGATCGCAATCTTTAAGCAATCGGATAATTCTAAGCCATTGACCAAGAGCGCCACTTCAGAAGAATGATGACCCGTTTAGACGAATATGCTAGGCCCAATTCTTGGCAAAAGATCCAAGCACATCAATGTTAGACTAAGAAACAATAGCACGTAGTTAAATGACAAATTAAAAAACCGTAAGACAGTACAATTAGGCGATGTTTATTCATAAAACTAATTTAAGAATAAGACACACAACTCCGATGCCAAACAATTTTTTATATACACTCAGCAGCAAAAGTCTGCGTACAAGTCACTGATATATTTTTCAGAACTAAAAAAGTAAAAACATTTTGTGTAATTCTATAAAAAAATTTATTTTATTTATATATTAGGATTAGTTCTAAAAATATTTGTACTTATTTTCAACAAAAATAAGAACGGTAGTTCATAACTACAAAGGAAACTTACAGCCTGTTCAAAAAGGCATATGCAAAAGTCTGCGTACAAACATGTATTTTAATGTTTTTTGTTTCAAATTTTTAATTAAAAAAAAGATTAATATCAAGTTGAAATTCCTTTTCGTTCGAGAACCTCCGGTAAACGTTTTGGCATATAATCGACTACCTTCGACGTCTCTTGAACGGAAATTTTGTTCCATTCTTCAATTATCGAATTTTAAATGTTTGTTTGGAATAAATTTTGTCTTGTCGAATACGAGGATCCAATGAATCCTTTAAATGTTCTACGGGACTTATGAATGGAGACTGCGGTGGGGTTTTAAGCTGTTGTGGGACATTGTAGAGTAGCCAAAGCTTCGTATTATGAGCCGTATACTTTGGGTCGTTATGTTGTTAAAACATATAATCGTTACCCAGGTTCAATTTGTCTACGCTGGGCAGCAAATTTTCTATTAATATATCAACATGTACTTTAGAGTATCCATTTTAGAGAAAGCCTCTGGTATCACTTGTAAATCGTCAGGATCGAATTGCTTTTGCCAAGGATGTTTTACAGAGTCGCTTAAATCCTTAGGATCAAGCGTTTTCCTTGTTTCTCTGGTTACCCCTTATACGAAATATGCAAAACTTGCTCTCGGCTGTAAATAAAACTTTTTGCCAGAATTCGTCTGGCTTATTTATAAATTACTTAGCAAAAGCAATTCGAGTCTGACGATTTACAATTGACACCAGAGGCTTTCTACGTGCCAAGGAGTCGGAAATTTGGATCTGTTAACTTCTAGAATGGATACTAAAGTATATCTTGATATATTAATAGAAAATTTGTTTGTTATGAACTACCGTTCTTATTTTTGTTAAAAATAAGTACAAATATTTTTAGAACTAATCCTAATCAATAAATAAAATAAAGTTTTTTATAGATTTACACAAAATGTTTTTATTTTTTTAGTTCTGAAAAACATATCAATGGCTTGTACGCAGACTTTTGCTGCTGAGTGTATCTTTAAGTTTCAAGAACTAAAAGGCTTAGTCAAAAATATTTTAATTTCTTTATCAACAACACTTTTTAATTATCTGCTGGATCTTCTAAATATGTTGCTGAGTCATAATCTTTCCATAAATATGAACCTTTAATATATGTTCTTGTTTTTATTTATTTATACGATTTTCTATTTCTGGGTGTTTCCAAAACAATGAAGTTAATATTAAAAAAATGTTCTATTTCCAATTTAGACAAAACTGTGCCATGCGGCAAGCCAGTAACTACACGCAGAGAAAAAATGTGGTTGAAGTTTGTCTAAAATGGTAACAAACAACCTATTGTTGTTTTGAACATTACTTTTTCCCGATTGGTAATATTTTGTTTTTATATAACAATAAAGTGTTCCCTTGAAACTTTAAATATGGTTAAATTTAACAATATTATGTTTTAATATAATAAAGCTACAACTATACACTTAAACATATTATGGTTATTTTAGCCATATATCTTGTCACCGTTAAATTGTCATGGTTAAGTTTATCCATCAAAAAGGAATTGCGATATTATGGTTGCGTCGAAACAGGTTATGGTTAATAATAACAATAATATGTTTGAAATTATAATATTTTAAAAAAATTTATGTTTAATTTTAAATTTAAAATAACATGTTTAAAAACAACATAATTATGGTCTGTACAATAGTTGAATGCTTTTTCATTACATACTTGCTTGGTTTGTTTAAAAATCTCATTAATTTTATTTCAATTATTGATTAAAATATATAATTTTACGTATACGTATGAACCAGTTAAACAGAAAGAGTGCTAATGAAGGCCGTCAAAGGTTGAAATATGATGTAAATAGGACTGCTTATAAAAGTGGAATGGAACACGTATCAGGAATAACATTATAAATTGACACTTCAATTGAAATTAAAAAAATGGCTGAAATAAATAACCATAATATGATTAACAATGACCATATTATTGTTAATACTGACCATAATATTGTTACTTTTGTCCAAATTCTGAAAAATGTTTACCATTGAACACATTCGAAAAATAAAAATGGTTAATATAATAAAAATAACTTATAAAAAGAAATCATTTTCACATTCTATTTGTTAAAATTGTTGAGTTAAATATGTGCATACAATTTATAAAGTATCACTATCCAATAGGGTATTCATTCGGTTTAATTACTACCCGATTAACTGATCGGTTAATTTAAAATTGAATTTTTTGCGATTTAATATTAAGCCGGTTAATTTCAGTCGATTAAGCGATTAACCGATGTAACAAAATTTTAAAGTTTTTGTATTATTACATATTTTTTGTGTTTTTAATTATTTGTTTCGTCTGATATACAAAAGGTAAGTGTTTAGAAAATATTTTTCCATTCAAACAAAGAAGGTGCTTAGTGATCTTCATTTTAAATAAGTGTTTGCTGTCAGCAGCTTTTTGTTTCATGTACTTTTAATATGTATGCGCTTAGTTATTTGTTTCTTCACATATCTTCTTATATAATCTTATAACCGAATTAACCGAAACAATTAGAAGTCTTAAACATTTTTTAAAAATAAAACAGGACTCAAATGCAAGATTTTGTATTTTTAGAGAAATCCAGGAAAAGGACTAAGAACTTATATATGGGCATTTCCAGCGAAAAGTCTACTTTTTCTGGATTTCTCTAAAAATTCTGTATAACGAGTTCCTTTTGATGATTCTTAAACATCTATGATAACTGAAAGAATTTTTTCCAAGTCAAGTTTTATCAAAATCAAAAAAAGAATCGCTTAAATCTTAAGCATTTAAACCAAATTATTTGTTTAAAAGATTATTTCGTAAAATCTCCTTAAACTATTGGAATAACTAATAAAATGATCTTAATGCTTATTTTTTAATTAATACATAATATGTATTAATACATAATATGTATTAATTAAAAAATATGTACTACATATTAATAAATTATTTTTTCATTAGTTCGTTTTAGTTCATGAATTGCTATGTTATTGCATTTGTTTTACTAATAAGCTCCAAATAATACATAATTTATGCATTTCTATTTATTGAAATTACTTAATTTATAAAAAAAACTTTATTAATCGGTTAACCTTTCAATAACAAAATTAACCGATTATTTAGCGATTAAGCCAAAACCTCGGTTAATTGATCGAGCGATTAACCGATTAAAGCAAAAGTCCGATAAAACAAATACCCTACTATGTGACACAAAATATGCTGACGAAGGCCGTAGCAGGCCAGAAAATGCATTACATTCTGCTGGTGTCTTTTAATTGTAAAATTTTTTGTACATAAACAATTTACTTCCTTGCTAACCAAAGGCTAGCTAAAGTTAAACATGAAACACATGAAGATACAAGATATTCGGGTAGTAATTCCTAATTATATGTAAATATCTATAGTTCCAATGTTAACAAAAAGTATGCGAAATATTGAAGGAATAGGACTATAGATAGAAAGCTTTTTATAAATTTTTATAAATGTTTGGGAAAATTTTATTATCAAAGTTGTTTTTGGGAATAATATTATTTATTAAAAGATTTTGTTTGTTGTGCTCAGTGTGGCCATTTTGGCATTTTTGCAGTTAAATTTAGCATTAAAAATTTTTATTTAGCTGCAAAATTTTCACTTAGCACTTGGCATTTTATTTAGCATTTTTGGAAAATGTTTTTAGCTTTTTTAGCATTATTTATTTTAAAAATTTAGACGAATAGATTAATTGATTTTGTTAAAAAAAAACAATTTATAAATTATAATAAATTTTGACTAAAAATAGTTGTACTCAAAATTTTGGATGAAAATAGATAACTCTTATGTTAAGAAACATCTTACCTGTCTTGTTAAAAAATAGTATATTCAGGTATAACATATAAGAAATGCCCTTATCATGTTGATTGTAAATATTGTTTGCCCTTTGATATTACGATACAAAAGTACAAGAAAATTTCACTTTGTATTTAGATAAAAATTCAATAGTGTAAATGTTTGAAAAAATGGTTTGCTCTAAACTGCTGAAAAAAAGTATTTTAAAGCTTCAACTTTTCATAAACTATATAAAATAAAATGATCGAAAAATTATGTATATTGTATAAATAAGCCGTTTAAATTTATCACATATCAGAGGTTTGCAGGCCCGCTAAATTTAACATTTAATCTTAACTCCCTGTTCTACATTTTTATATGTATCACATGCTTTACCAAAATCTAGCCATTTGCTTAAATTATTTCAAATTCGTTCAAAAATTAGTCACTAAAATGTAATTAGTTTCGAATAAAATTTCATACTGGTAATAAATTTTTAACAAAAATCTTTAAAAAATGTTAGCATTATTTTTGGCATTTTTTGGCCCTGTCTAATGGCATATTTAGCTGTAAACATTTTTTAGACCTGGCCACACTGGTTGTGCTTAGTTCCCTTTTTTTAATAATTGATAAAAAATACTGAAATTTATTGTTGGAAGATAAGCTGTTCCTATGCGCATTTCACTGGTTGCTTACGCCAGATCATGAGGAAACGTTCTCCTAAATAATTTTAGAAAAGCCAAAGCTATCAGCTAACAAGACTACAGAGGGAATGAGAATTACCTGCATACACTCAATAAGTCTTTTTTGCAACGATATCATAGCTTAAAGAAAACAACAAACAATGAATCAGTGATGAGTTTATCTTTTCTTACATTCCCTACTATAATTATTTGGAATTCTCCCGACATTAATTGTATTAGTTTGGGAAAATTTTAGCCATATTATGGTCATAATAAACATTGTTAAAATCCAACCATAGTATGTTGCTCTTAGAATATGGTTACCTCTAACCATATTTTTTCTGCGTGTTCCAACGACATGAACAAGATCTTATTACGATGTTTAGTAAAAGTTCATTGTTCGACAAACATTTGACCGAACCCAAACAACTAATGAATATAGCTTTTTGCCGAACTCCAACACTAAAGATTTGGCCTCACTCTACTGATCGGCATTGAATTAACCACCTTCCAATGGAAAATTTCGCAAGCTAAATATCGGTCATTAAGTTAAAAATTCTCAAACAATGCTAAGTTAGCATTCAGAGAAAATACAGATTATCCACGACGATAACCATTTAAAGATCTTTTCTTGTGTGTTAATGCAGATTTAGATCTCTTTTAGTGAGAATTTTCTTTTACTTCTAAAATTTATATACGCAATTAGGGAGCTCACAATAGCGTTTAAAAAATGTCTTAATTTAGTGTCGTTTGCTGTTTTGTGTAAATACAATTTAATACCAAGTGCCAAATTTAAAAGTCTGAAAATCATCTGATTTTCAATATAGCAATATGATGATGGCATAATAAAAATATTAAAAAGTGCCAGCGCACTTTCATAATTGTCACATTCGCTTCAGCCAAGAAAAATGCTGAGTTTTTCTGATAAATTTAAAAATCTTAAAGGGGCAACATTGTGGCATCTTAATATTTTCATTGTGAGAAGGCAACGATATAAAACACAGTAGTTGTAGTACATAAAATAACAACATTTTTCAAATGAGAAATTATTTATTTAATTTATTTATTTATTTAAATTTAATTACATAATACAATTAAAGTAATTAAATAAGAAAAAAAGGAGTAATAGCTGCCTAGGCTTTCAACTCCGAATTTTCAATTAAAAATTTACAAATTAGATTAATATTGTTGTTGCATGTATCTTTCAACAATTCAGTAGGAATATTTGATCCAAAGATTTTGATTCTGGAATTATAGTAAGCAGGGCATTCGTTTAAAAGGTGTGCAATGTTAAGCTGCGTATTACAGGTTGGACACTATGGAGCGGGTTTGTTGTCTAAGAGATGTTGGTGTGAGAGTTTACTGTGGCCTATTCTAAGTCTTGTTATGATGTTGGTTTTGAATCTGGAGCAGTAGTTCGGGAATAATGGTTTGATTCCAAGGGAATTAGTATTTTTTTAGCTATGTTGGTATTCGTCTCATTTTCTTTTTAGAGATTCATTCAAATTGGAATAGACTGCATTGATAATATCCTCTCTTTCCCATGTGGAGAAATTTTTAAGGGGTCTTTTTTGGCATCATTGCCAGTTTCATCAGCATATTCATTTCCAAGAATTCCAACGTGGGAAGGAACCCAAATAAATTTAATCTTGTTTTGATTAGCAATGAGGGTATTTCGAATATTGCTTATTAAAGGGGAGTCATGTTTAGTGTTCTGCGTTGCGAAAATAGTGGAAAGGCTGTCGGTACAAATTACATTTTTAGAATTTTCTTTGGTTGCAACTTGGGCTGCAATAAATATTGCCATAGCTTCTGCTGGGAAATTAGAACAGTGGTTATCGATGTATCCACATTTGATAATTTTGTTGTTTTGCTGGGTGACTGCAAATATTGTGAAGTTTAGGGATTTGGATCCATCAGTATACAGAAAATTCCAGTTTTGATTTGTAAAGAATTAAAAAAATTTTTTTTGTAGTTTATTGCTTTTGAAGTAATTTCAAACATAGTCTTGTTGTGACTGGTGAAAAATTTTGGAATTAGCTTATAGGTGAGCTTGTATAAAAATCACTTTTGTTCTACAAAATGCCTTACTTGATATTTGTGAAATATAAACACAAATATATAAAATTACCATATTGAAATTGTGACGCGTTTTAGACTTTAAAATATGGCAATTGTTATTAAATTTCATTTACACAATTTAAATTTAAATTGAAACGTCCCTATATTAAGACATATTTTAAAATGCTGTTGTGAACTCGATAATTAATTTCTATTTGAAAAATTCGTTATTTTAATACTTTAATATGCTGTTTATATCGTTGGATCGTTAACTTGTAACAACGAAAATTTAAGGGTGTCACGATGTTGCCACATTAAAACTTTAATATACTCATTGTGAATTTCCTTAATATGTTTTCTTTATTTGGGCGAAAGAAATAATTACTTTATACTAAAGATTTTATTATAAATATTTATGCTTTTCTGTGCAAATATTCAGCATATCGTTACCTTAAGAGCAAACGGCCGTAACTAAACAAAAATTAAAAATTGATTTTTTCATTTACTAAACATCAACATAAATGCCCATAATTGGAATCTTTCGACCAAAACTAGCAATTTTATTAACAAAAAACAAACGGCCTTATATATTACAGCAATTATATAAAAAACGCTTACAAGCCTGACTAACCGTTTGCAAAAACAACATCTGGAGGTTTTACAAGAAAAATAAGAGGAAAATAAATTTAAAAAAGTTTAAATCATTTTATTAAATAGTTTAAATAGTTTTTTGCTTCCCCTGTAAATTTTTCAAAGTGTTGGAAAGGGCCGATGGCGTTTTAGGTAACGATATTTCTCTGTTTTTTTTTTATTTGCTTATTTTAATCTTTTGTTTTCATATAAACCCCTGCCCTGATATAAGGAATTAATTTTTTAGCCTAAGCTAAGATATAATTTTGATTAAATACATTTTATTAATAACTTTCAACGAGTAATTAACATTCCACTTATTGTGATTAAGTTGTGTTCACTTAGTAAAGATTATAGCAAATTTATTTTTCTCTATTTCAAAGTTAATCTTCTGTTAACAAAATTCACAGCACCTTTATGTTATTAAATATTTTATCCATTATAATGTCGTTAAAACTGATTAAATTTAAGACTTAAGCCAACCAAACATGATAATAATCTAATGGCAAAGTAGAGCTACTACTTAACACAAAATGGACACAAATTTATTCAAAAATAAAATAAAAGGGAAACACAGAAACTCAGCTTTGAAAATATAAAAGAAATTATATGCAAACATGATTATCTGTTAGCATGGACAGCAGAGAGAAGTAGCAGGCAGCAAACTGGCTGGATTCTCAATTCAACTAACTGGCTGTATAAAATTGCAAAAACTTGACTAAGAACTTAATAAAGTGCCAAGATATAAAACCAATACAGGAGTTACTAAAAGAAAAAAAAAAGCATAATTCGCAAAAGAAGTAATCAACAATAATCAATTGAGGGGTGTAGACTTTCATTCGAACAATTCATAACAATTTAAATTTTATTGACATGACTCCTTTTTCCGTCTCCGCTCTATCCTGGTCTGCTCCACTACACGTCACTCCATGACAATTTGCTTTGCGTAAACATTGTAACAAAACATGGCACTTTGGATCACAGATACACCATGAAAAGAATGAAAAAAAAAATACGAAAAATAAACAATTCAAAAATTCATGAGCCGATGAAATTTTGGTCTTTAACAAGAATTTTTATTTCAAAAAAATTTGTCATGATTTTATTTTCATTTCATTTTGTAAGATTTTGCTGTATGTAAGTTTGTATACAAAGGAATATTTTTTTTTTAGTTTAATTTTTCGGTTTTTGCTGCATTTTTTTTTCTTCTTTAGAACTTTTGCAGCATGAGAAGAAGTCATGCACCATATAATAAAATACAGATAATGTCTTTTGTGCCTCGCATGCATTTCGTATAATAACAATAAAATAAAATAACAAATTACATGCAACACTGGTTACACGATCTGTATTTAGGTATTTTTTTGTTTCTTTGTTTGCTCATATGAGTGTTACTGGATAAAAGATTAACTTTTTTTTGTAGGCATTTTTTTTTTGTAACATGGTTTCATGATATTTGTTGGAGTACTCATATTACTTCCTGCTTTATATTTTAGAACTTTAAGTGGACAGATTTTTGGTAATAAATTGACCAGGGAAATAGTGAGATGATTTTCTTGTTTGTAATAGCGAAAATCGTAGAAGTGCAAATAATTTTTTTTTTCAGATTAAAATGATTTTGTCAAAATCAGGGCTGTGGAGTCGGAGTCGGAGTTGAAGAGTCGGAGTTGAGGTTTTTGTACCGGAGTCGGAGTCGCAGTACCCAAAAAAACGCGCGACTCCGACTCCAAATTTTTTTCGGCATAAAAAATTTAAAAAAATTTCTAATATTTTCCAATATAAAAATTCTTCGAAATTGGCGATGCAATATTTTGCAGATCAATATGAATAAGTAAATTTTAATTTATTTTATGAGAAATAGTTGATTCAAGTACTTTACTATTTAAGTATATTTAGGTATATTTTTTATACGTGCGGGAAAAAGTCTAAATTACATTAGTAAAACTTATACTCAGTTATTGATCTAGTTGAAAAAAGATGTGTGATTTTTTAAATAATTTACTCATGCTAAAAAATGTTAATGACAGGAATTGCCAATAATTTTAATATTAGAATTTTTTAACCATCAACGCTGAAATATTTTCAACATTGTACAGAATAAGTGTTGCTATAGCGCATAAATACTAGTATGTAAAATTATTTCTCTTTTGTGTAGAAACATCTTTATCGGCCTGCCTTTAATTCCTACCATAACACTAATGTTTTTCTTGTGCACATTACGCGGGGATTCCCATAATTCGTTTAATAAAGATGTTTCTACACAAAAGAGAAATAATTTTACGTCTCATTCATTTCGCATCACGGTTAGAGTAGGAGTCGGAGTCGCACTTAAAAAATTTCAGCGTTTGGAGTCGGAGTCGTAGTTAGTACTTTTTTCGGACGACTCCACAGCCCTGGTCAAAATGCTATACAAAATCATGTTTAACTTTTTTTTACTTTTCAATACACCCATATGAGATATTGTAGCCATACACTCAATAGAAAAATCAATCCATCCGTACTCAACATTGCTTTCAAATCAACATTGCGACATGCTCATTTTACATTGGTGTATTTTTCTTAATATGGAATTCAGTAAAATTACAAAATTGACAGATCTCAAGGGATCTTCATGACGGCGGGAGTTGGTAGCCCCAGTTGGTACGGCACCAGACTGACTACTGTTTGAGGCCTTAGTAAGTATGCTTTTTGCGGGAAGTGCTTTCTGTCTTCCAGGACGGTCGTATTTGTGAAGTTCGCTTTCCCGATGAAAAGATACCTTCGAGAATCACGTTGGTATCGTGTGGTTTTCTACCTAAAGTTTCGGAGTGGGATACCCTGAAAATCCCACTAAAGGATTTTCACCACTTGTGCGAGAGTTATGCCTATCTCTAGGTCGTCATTTAAAATCAAAAAAGCCGTAAGTTACATTTTATAAATTTTACAGGAGAAGCAAAAAACTTCCTAAAATGAAAAATAAATATATTTTTGAAAAAAAAAATTTCACGTTAAGGTTCTTTTTTATTATAAAATTAAAATTTGAAGAACATTTTCCAATTGTTGTATTATTTATAGAGATATAAAACTTACGCCTTTGAGAATTAGTTTTTTCTGAAACCAAAAAGGGAGTAAGTCATATTAAAAAAATGGTTATAGACATTTTGAGGAAATGTTTGTTTATTTTCTTCATTGAATATATTAACTATAGCATTTATTATTAGATTTTATTTGTTGTGCTTAATTCCCTATTTTTATTCTTGATAAAACAACTGAAAATTTGTTTTTCCTTAACTCACTTACAACTACAATTAATGTTGGGAGAATTTCAACTTATTGTAGTGGGGAATGTAGGAAAAGATAAATTCACTGTTTTATAGTTGGAATTTTGTTTAAGCTTTGATATCGTTGCAAGTAAGACTTTTTGAGTGTTTGTAATTCTCATTCCCTCTGTAGTCTTATTTGCTGATATTTTTGGCTTTTCTAAAAAAAAAAAAAAAAATTTTGGGAAAAACGTGTTTTTTTTAGTAAAATCAATAAACCTATTCGTCCAAATTTTTAAAATAAATAATGCTAAAAATGCTAAGAACATTTTCCATAAATGCTTTATAAAATGTTACTTGCTTAATGAAAATTTTGCAGCTAAATATAAATTTTTAACGCTAAATTTAGTTGCAAAAATGCCAAAATGGCCACACTGCCTCTAACCAGTATGGCCAGATTTAAAAAAATTTTACAGCTAAATCTGGAATTAGAAATGGCCAAAAATGCTAAAATGATTTTAAAAGATTCTAAAATAATGCTACATTTTTTTTAAAGATTTTTGTTAAAAATGTATATACTGGTAATACAAATATTATTCGAAACTTAATACATTTCAGTGACTAATTTTGTAACGAAATGGAAATGTATGGTTATATTTAAGCAAGTCGCTAGATTTTAGTAAAGCATCTGATACATATAAATATGTAGCACAGGTAGTTGAGAATACATTTTAAATTTAGGGGGCTGCAAACCTCTGATATATGCAAAATTTAAACGATTTATTTCCATGATATACAAAATTTTTTAGATCATTTTATTTTTTATAGTTTAAGAAAAGTTGAATCTTTAAAATAATTATTTTTTCAGCAGTGTAGAGCAAAAATTTTTTTCAAACATTTACACCATTGAATTTTTATCTAAAAACAAAGTGAAAGTTCCTTGTGACATGATAAGGGCTTTTCTAAGATTCCCTGAATATTGTATTTTTTTAACAACACAGGAAAGATGTTTATTCAAATAAGAATTATCCATTTTTATACGAAATTTCATTTCGGGTACAACTAGTTTTAGTTAAAATTTATTATAATATATAAAATTTTTTTAGTAAAATCAAATCCAAATTTTTAAAATAAATAATGCTAAAAACGCTAACTGCTTAATGAACATTTTGCAGCTAAATTGATTTGTTTGATTTAAGGTGATTTAAAAAAGTAAAGACATTGATCAAGTTTCTTTTGCTTATTTGTTGCATTTTTTCTTGGAGCTCAATGTGGGCACTTTCAAAGAAAAGTACACTTTTTGTCACGTTGCGTCTCCAAGATTAAATGAGTTTTATACATTATTTTAGCGAAATCGTTTTTCATTGCCTCTTTTTCTAACCGTATAGGGTGCGAAAGAAAAAAAATCATATCTTAAAAAAGAAAAAAAAACACCTTATTTTTTTAATATATTGTTTGTAGCCCCAAGTATTCTCTTTAAAATGACATACAAATATTCTTCGTATGTGCAGTAGTTTTTGAGATATCGAAAAAATAAACTCAACACATTCGGCTAATTCGGCGAAATTGTGACATTTTGAAGATGCCATAACTTTTGCAAAAAAAATTTCAAGATTTTTTTTCGTTGATATATGTTCCTTAGAGGATGAAAGGAACCTTATCACCAAATTTCATTCAAATCGAAAGAAGTCGGGTCCCACTCTTGGTCGATTTGACATGGAATTACCCATATTAAATGAAATTTGTAATTGATCTTATATTGTTACTTAATTCATTATTTTAAATTTATTTGTGCCAACTCGCCTCAACAATGTCATATGGCGCTGGGGCAATACGAATATTGTAATGAAAATGTATTAATAAATTAATCAAAATAATAATAATAAGAAAAAGATATCTTAATAATATTCGGCACAATGAACTACTTTTATATGAATCTTAAACTCAATTACATAATTTTGTTCTAGCGGGTCCATGATTGCCCATGGGTCCCAAATAGGGTACATTTACAAAAATTTGTCCCTCTAAACTGTGTGTATCATATGGTCTTGACCGACTTTATTTATTTATTTATTTATTAAACAAATTATACTTATAACTAAATTATTAGTATAATAAAAAAGGAAGAGCTCTGGCATCGATGGCCTTAAGCTCAAAGGGCAGTAGAATATTATTTCAAATAGAGTTATAAAGGTTACATTGTTTCAAAAATTTAATTAAGAGATTGATGTTGTTGTCTGTCATTGTAGTGTCGATCAATTGGAAAAAGTGCAGATTGCATATCTGCCTCTAGAGTTCCGTATGAGTTTAAGAGCCTCATAGATAGCTATGATTTCGGCAGAAAAATTGGTACTATATTCAGGTAGAATTGAGTTAATTAAAGTTTTTCCATTATTTACAACACCATAGCTTGTTCCATTATTGATTCTAGAGCCGTCTGTGTACAAAAACATATGGTCGTTATATTTGTGCTGTATTTCATTGAAACGTTGCTTATATATTTCGGTGTTCGTTATAGATTTTTCGTTTACGTTGATGGATGTGTCGATTGTTTCCAGATCGAGAGTCCAACTGGGATATTTTATAGGAGAGGGTTGATTAATATTGATGGGTATGTTTAGATTTTTAGTAATTAGCACTGTACGTGTTAATATTGATGGAATTTCGGAGAATTTTTTTTGTTTAATAGACTTATTTAAAAGTTTTGAAAGTGGACACTGGTCGCTTATCATTATAGACTTGAAAAGTTTTGAAGTGGCAAACTCTCTCATTTGTTCAATTGATAATACATCAGCCTCAAAAATTAAGTTTCTTATTGGGGTGGTTCTGAAAGCTCCTAGCGAGAGACGCAAGGCTGAGTTAAAGTTTGTTTTTAATTTGTTTAGCGTACTTTTAGGTGAATGCCTAAATAAGAATATACCATAGTTGATTTTCGCTACTATAATCGATTTAAGTACATGAATAAGAGAGGAGGTATTACAGCCAAATTTTCTTGATGACAGACATTTGATAATGTTGAGTCTCTTGGATAGAGATAAGTTTAAGTGGTCGATATGGGAATTCCACCTATATCCGTTATTAAAAACAATTCCAAGAATTTTGAGGCTACTAACTGACCCAATAGCCGTATTATTACTGTAGACTATAGGAGAACAATTCTGTTTCCTACATATGTGCAATTATTTACATTTTTCCAAAGATAACTTAGCACCTGAGAAGTTACACCAATTTTTTATGTCTGAAATAACAGAGTTAAAGTCAATATTCTGATTCTTAGACCTATTTAGTTTTTTTATAATAATGTAATCATCAGCGTAAGCAATAAAGTCAAGCTCTTTGTGAAATGATATTATTTGTGAAAGTTTGTTGTATGCAATCAAGAATAATACAACTGAGAGTGGTGAGCCCTGTGGTATTCCATTATAAAGTGGTTGAGATTTTGAGTAGCAGTAGTTATTTCCCACAATAATTTTTCTATTAGTTAAATAACTTTTTATATAGTTGTACAGTTTTGGGCCTATTTTCAATTCTACCAGTTGGCTTAGTATAGAGTGTATACCGATTTTGTCAAATGCTTTGTCAAAATCTAGGGAGATAATAGATAAATGATTTTTGTTCTGCAGTGTTTGAATGTTTTTATGGTAATATCGAACTCACCTTAGCAAGAGAATTCACCATGTGCACGTTCGTTGTCGTTTTGAATTGTTGTTTTTTGAAATGTTGAGAAAACGAAACTTTTATTTCAAATAAAATATTTTGATATTAATTAAAAAATTAATTAAATTTGGACCAGTAATCAAATAAGAGTATCAATTAAATATTTTTTGAACTTTTCTGCAGTAATGTTGTTGATATAAGTAAAAGTTTAATTCACTTGATGACATTTTTAATTAAAACTGATATTATCTTTGAATAATGGTTTAAATAAATAAAAATTTTGAATATCACTCAACATGAAAACTAAATATTGAGGTTTTATTTCTGCAGCACTTGCTGGATTTGTTTTGTTAGTCTAAACTGAAATAATTTGCAGATCATATTTATATTTTTTGGAATCGCATTTAAAAAATAAAAATAATAATGCCAAAAAAGTTTTAGAACTCAACTCTAGTTCAGTTCAAATTTTGCAGTTTTATATTATTGTTGACAACCCTGAATCAGTGTATTTAACAAAAACATCAAGCATTTAGAACTCGTCACTAGCAGTTGTAAAGTTAAGTTTTGAGCTGTAAACCGTATTGGGGGCATAAATAAAACCCCGCTTGCTAGTTACAGTGCAACCTCGATTAACACAACTAATAGAAATTTAAGCTGTTGCGTTAACCGAGTTAAACATTTCTATGCCTTTTTTTTTGACAAAAGAGCTTATGTCAAACCAAGCAAAAGGTAGATATAAAAAACACACATTTTAGCTTTTAAAACAAATGCATTTATTTTCGTTTAAATAAAGAAAAACCAATAAAATACAAAAAAAAGTAATACAATTAAACAAAAAATATGTAAACTTTTAAAGACATTTTTAATCAAGTTAAATTTTCATGTTTGTAACGGAAAAGTATGAAATTTTTGATCGAATTTTTTACGTGAAATATTTTTTTTTGGTCTGCAGGATTTCGAAGCTTGCACCAGTAAACAAATTAGAGTATCAATTAAATATTTTTTGAAATTTTTTGCAGTAATGTTGTTGATATAAGTAAAAGTTTAATTCACTTGATGAAATTTTTAATTAAAACTTATATCATCTTTGAATAATGGTTTAATTAAAAAAAATTTGCGAGAATTTTTCCTCTGTGGATAAGTATTAGCTTTTCCTTTTAAATATCACAAAGGTGTCGATTTAAAGGGACCTAATTCAATAATCAAAATTCAATAATCAGTCGATTGACTAAGATCGTATTGTATTTATTATAAGGGCGCATTTACAACAATTATAATTGGTCCTAAACCTATTTAAACTAACTAGCCATAACAAGTATTAAATCATCTAAATGAGTTACAAGCAATACATGAAATTTTTACCATGGCCAAATAATTGGTAATTAAAAATGTTTGTTCAAAAATTATGTTTATTTACAAAACACTATCAAAACAAAAAAGAAAATAAAAATAATAACAAAAAATAAAGAAACGTCAAACTAACAATAAAACTTAATTTGGTCAACATGCCAAATTGAAATGCATACAAGCCCATTGGCAGTTCATTAGCCAGTTTATAAGCAATTTATAATCAGCCACCAACTAAAGCAACAATTTAGCAATACATAATTAAATAAAGTCGAAAGGACAAGCTTTGCCAGACCACATCAGGCTGGGAAATGCCAACAAGAATTATAGAGTATTAGAAGAAGAAAAAGCCGCATCATCATTATCACTGTTGGAGAACAAAAAAATTCTATAAAATATAATTACAACATACTGACACTTTAGCTAAGAGTGGAACTCGATAGAAAAATTTTGTAAAATTTAAAAAGAACAAAAAACTTGTTACCGACCGAACCCCTTTTTCCAAAAGGGCGTAGGTATTACACAAGGGAAATTTATAAACAAGACATCAAATCTTAAGATCTGAAGTGCATATAATTATTTAAGAGCATTTAATGCCGGTTTAGGCCAAGTTTGTCTTCTTACTCTTAAGCTTAAAGTCTCTTAAGCATAAAATAAAAATCTCTTTTTTTTTTGTTTAGAGATCTCTCGTGTTAATGTATTCGATTTTGCTTTTGTTAACAAAATAAAAAAAAAACGAAATAAACAAAAATAAAAACAACAATCACTGAATCGTGCAGCTCAGACAATCTGGGTCACAATTTGCCATTGAACCGGTGACGTCACAAGAGGGCAATGGCCGGATAGCACCATCATCATCATTAATAACAACAACATCAACTTTAACAGCAGCAACTGAAACAGAAACAGCAGCTGAGACAGCGGTAGTTAAGTATAGTAGAGTCTATCTAAGCAGCAGCAGCAGCTTTCAAACAGCCACAAAACCGTGATCACGGTAGTACGAGTCTTACCAAACAAACATTCGGTTTTTTAAACTTTATCTGTGTGTTTTGTATTTATTCTTGTTGTTAATGTTTTTGGTGTAAGTATTTGTTCCTCTACTACCACAACTCAGATTCATTGCTCGTTTAGTTACAACTGACTGCTAAACAAACGAAAAGATCATTTTACACAGCTCCACTAGTCATACAGCTCGATTTAGCTCTATTCCAGTACACAGCAGGGATGCATAATGAATGATGCATTTTACAAATTGTACCAACAATCACCGAGAGTAAGTACCTTAAGCTTAATTGTACTTCAGAGAATTTAGTTTTTGCAATTTTTATGAGTTTAATGATTTCACGGGGTTTTCTGCAAGTTTGCTTTTTTATTATTTTCAATTGGGCAGTTATTTTCTAATTTTACCTATATTTTCCTTAAGTTAACAATTAAATTGAATTTAAAGTTCGTTTCTTATTTTGGAAATTCTAGAAAATTTTCACTTTTAGCATTTTTGGTCCAAGCCCCATTCAAGTTCAAATTCTCTCCCTAAACTTAGCGGAAATTTTTTGTAATCCGCCTTGGGTGCAAATAAGGAAGTCGCCCGAAAAACTTTTTATAGTTTCCTAGCAAAACTCATAAGGATTACCTCAAATTATTTCCTCATTATTATTTCAATTATAATTTAGTCATAGCTTTCATACAAAGTCAACTTCCGATAAATTTTACTACGTATGTATACAGTGTTGTCACCTGTGAAACAAAACTTTACTCAGCTCTTGGTCTTAGATTATTCAAAACACAATGAAATCGCACAACCAATATTGAAAAATGTTATTGCAACAATTCGACTATCCAAAGTGTTATCACCGGCAAAATTCAAAACTACACTTGAGATGACGCAAAATTACCCAATTTAAATGAAACTACACCTGTACAAAATTAACGTTTAATTATAAAAAAACTTGCAAAACAGAACAAATTTGAAACTATTTACAGACAAATTTTTAAGATTGTTCCTTGTCAGGTCCCATATACAATTATGGGCCTGGCCTATTAAAACAAAATTGTGTTATGAGGTTAAGACTAATAATATAAGAGTTTTTAACGCCGAATATTATTTTGGTAACTTTATCTATTTGAGATTTTTTCGTCTTAAAGTGATTTATATGAATTACCATCCAACAGCTAGGACGACTAAGAAACTGATTCTAAGTCGATCGGTATAATATAAAATATATTTGTATCAGCAAAAGCTTATAAACCCCTTTTCACTTAAATAAGATCAATATTAGACATACTATTAAGATTCCTTTAGTAATTCAAAATATTTTAACAAAAATAGTATTAAAAAACTCAAACAAATTAATAAAAATTAAATAAAAACTTAAAATATGAGTTCTACTTCATGTACACGTATCTAGGGAAGGTGCAAAACGTTCATGTTCATCCTCTGTATACTTTATTCAGTAAAAAATTCCTGTAATGGTTCCAAATGATAGTCTGTTTCTCAAATCTGTTTAACAAATTTTAAGGGCGCTGAACATTTCTTGACTAAAGCATTTTAAATGTTAAAGCAACCACAAGACTTATTACTTTTTGTAATATTGGAAACATGTTTCTCTCCAGGGGTTTTTTTTTATTATAAATACCTTCTTTTTTCAATAAACTTCGTGTTTTAAATCACTTTGAAGTTCATATTTAGCGAAATCTAATTGTCCATCAGGCGTCAATCAATATCAATTTTTTGCTTGATAAACTATGAAAATTTTTTTGTTTGAAATAAACAGTGACTTTGGTTGAATATACTGTAAACAATATCTCAAATGATATCTCAAATGATATCTCAAATGTTATATTATTATAAAAATGTATCACTAAAATCTAATCCTTTTATTATTTGTTTTAAAATGAAAGAATTTCAAATTACATATAATCTACACCTCAAAGAAATTACACCAAATTCGGGTAAGTCCCCTTTTAGACAGGCAAAGTTTACTTTGACAAATTTGTCTTTTTTTAACTTTGTTTCGTGCTAAGACACACAAAGTTTAATTTGACAAATTTCTTTTTTCTTTTGTTTGAATATAATATATAAACAGCGTTGCCAGAATTATGATTTTATCATATTTTGGATTATTTTTTTAAACAAAAATATTATTTAAAGATTTTTTTCTCAAATCATGATATTTTTATTTTTAGAAATTCTGATTTTTACTTTAAGTTTGCTTATACAAAATACACGATTATTTAAACAGTCAATTTTTAAAACAATGAAGTTTTGCATCAGCTTGTTGTGTATTGGTGCTGCATACTTTTGTACCCAGTATCTAGAATGCACAAAATTGCATCATTATTTCTGGGCATAAAAAATATTAAAAAAGCATCTTACAGCCTATTTCCAATGTGTGAAAGAATTCCTTCTTTCTAACAACTACATTTAAAGCAAAAACAAATTCTAAAAACTTTGTTTTTGTTTTAAATGTATTTGTACGAAGTAAAGAATTTTTTCGCACATCGGAAATAGGCAGTTAGAATATTGATAAAAAAAATTATTTGTGAAAAGAAAAAATTTATTTTTATAAAGTTTCATATACTGACGAATTTTGTTTTTATGTATTTCAATTTAAATAGTTTAAATAATAAGAAGTATGTTTTTATAAAGAATTAATAATTCTTACTATTTTGCCCTTGTTATAAAAAATTTAACTTAAGAAAAAAAATTGAAGATTTTCCTCTTCAAAATATGATTTTTTTTCGCCAAAGATAATTTTCTTTCCAAAGATTCTGGTAACGCAGTATATAAATATAAAGTTACAGCCAACTTCAGCTAAAAACTTCGAACGAGAAACAAAACGAATTTGCGAGTACAGAAAAGTATGTACTCCCCTGCTATTCTCTTTTCCCTTCCCTTCTATTAACTCAAGACTTTGCAAAGTAAACTTTGCTTGTCTAAAAGGGGTCAAAGAAAGCTTTTCCATTATGAGAAACAATCCGACTAATACAGCTTTCACTAAAGCAGACCATACACGATTCAATTCAATTGTCAACTGAGTCGGTTGTTGTCCAAACCAAAGCGTATATGGCCTTGTCAGTTGATTAGTTTGACGGTTGTCGAGTTGGTTGAAGAAAAATCAAAAGATTTTGATTTTTTCAAGTTGACTACTAAGTCTTTCAATTCGATTGTACTGTGTGTGCTTAAGTCTCTTGATCAGCTGTCAAAATGTATGTAAAAAAAAAATCTATATTTGACAGTTGAATTAAAATCTTTCAATTCAGTTGAAGAAGTGTGTGGCCAAGTATCAATTCAGTTGAAAGACTCAGTTGACAACTGAATTGAACCGTCTATGGGGCGCATAAAACGCCAAAGAAGCAACATGACAACAACAACAATAAGATGTTTATGTGAACAATAAAAATTTTATTATTCACACAAATATGAATATGTTTGTGTTCACAGGAAAAACTTTTAGTAGTTATTATTTCAATTAGAAAAATTGCTTGAAAAGTATTTCAATTTAATTAATGTGTTAATTGAATCAATTATATTTTTAGTTGAAAAATAAAATTACAAATATAATATTCATTTACTTAACATTTTAGTTATTTTGATAAATTTGATAAATTTATTAATTAAATAACAGAAAAAAAATGTTGATTAATTTTTTCGCTTTAAATACAAAAATTTAAGCTTGTAGAACTATTGTTGGAAATTGTCAAAACCTGAGCTATATATAATTTAATCAATTAACAAAGTGTTTGAATTGACGACGTTTTTTTGTTCATTTTTTAAATTAAAAATACCAGTAATTGAAAAAAAAAATCACAATTTTAAATTTTTACAATTTTTAGTAATCAATATAATCATTTTGGTAATCGGTGCAAAATAAACTAATTATTTAGTTGATTTTATGAATTTGGTGATTAGAGACAACTTTTAATTTTTTCGGTGTAACCGTTTGTGTGACTTATTTGGCCATAAAGTAAACAATCTTGAAATATGTGTCATTAAATACGTTTCTAAGATTTAGAGTAAAGATTCCTGCATTAGAATAGAATTTTTAAGGGAATACATATCATTAATCTAGGTATTAATTATGTAAAAGTTACAAATATGTTAAACAATGGCACATCGTTATTATACTGATCGGAAGCCATCTGTGCATGATTATATAAAGTCTTCAAAAGAAATCATCACTAAAATCTTTTTTGGAATATAATCAGCCAAAATCGAGGTAAATTCTAATATTGAATTTATTCAAAGAGCACTAACTACATTGGCCATCAACTCTTTTTTTGTTTTTTTTTTAATTGCACAAAAATATTCGGGTTCAAAAATTATCCAAATATGTACTTGAAAATAGTAACTTTATTGAATAATAATACAGAAAGTGGCAACGCTGTTCATATAGAATAGCTATTTTCCTATTCGAAAGAAGCTTGGACACAATTTATCAGCAAGATCGGTGAATAATCCTATGCGTTATAAGGGGTAAACATTTGACATTTTGGCCTATTTAATTTATAATAACTACTAATTATAACTTATTATAACCCCTATAACTCAGAGAGTTTTCTTGTTGAAAAAATGTGTACAAGCTACTATCCAATAGGACGAACCTTGGTGAAAATTTCATCCCAATCGAAATACATCGGTTTCAAAATCGGTTGACATGATACGGACAGACAGACATACAGACATCGTTAAGGACTCATAAGGACTCAGAATAACAATACTTTATAGGGTTTCTTTTCTATTTATGAATAATTGGGCATAAGAAGGGAAGGATCCGGGATATCATATTTGCCTTAGAGAATTTGAAGTTAGATTAAAAAAAGCATTAAATACCAAAGTGAAACCATATTCTAGCCATTAACAATAATATACGATACGATAAGATGGACTTAAAAAAAATAAAAAAATGGCGATGCTATATTTTAGGCGTGGCAAAAAAAATTTCTTAAAGTTCTTGAAACTTAATAAATATACCTTTCATTCTGGAGCGCGGCTGATGGATTTTTTTTTTGTTTTGGGTTCAACCTGTTTTAATATAGGGATTTCTGTTCGGTTTTAACCGAAAACCAACAAAAATCGTCGGCAATAGGAATGGGCAAAAAATATCGATATATCAAAACATCGATATATAAAGAAATCGATATATATCGCCGATATTTAAAATACCCATATATCGATATTTATCAACGACTATGAAATTCGATATTTTTAAGATCTCTTTATAATAAAATTCAACATTTTAACGGCGCTTTTCCATTGTACATTTTCATAGATTACACAGTTCAGTTTTGTCTCGGTTTTTTAAGAGATGACAACAAAAAAATAAGCGCGGAAAAATATTTTGGAAAGCGATCCTAGAATTATGCAAAGAATAGCCTTAATTATGGCGTATTAGCAGCAACAGACTTATGAAAGTTGGAATGTTAATAATAAAAAAAATATTTTGTTTTTTTTATTATTTGAGCATATTCTTATATATTTAAAATAAAATATTGTACAGTTTACTTGTATAGTATGTGTCACAAGTTTTGCTTATCGGCAGTATATAATCCGGCATAATATAATCCCAATTAATTTTTTTTTTTAGATTTCATATGGCGAGAAAATAAATTTTTTTTTTGGTATTCTTTACTTTTGTTTTTGAATTTTTTTATTGTATAATTATCCCTAGCCGGCAACAATGGCAAGGTGTTTCAAAAATTCTTGCAATTAAAAAAAAGTCTTGAGAAGGTGCTGCATCGGTTAAAAATAGAAGGATCTATTGTCGAAACCTTGAAAAATCTTGTTTCAAAATTTTCCAAAAATTTATTTAGTTATAGATTTAAAATTTGTTTTTTTTTTTTGGAAGATTTTTTTTGTGTATTTATAAATTTATTAAAGAACTTTTTTTTATAATATGAAAATTAAAAAAATATCACTCAAAAATGTCAAAATATTAAAAAAAAAAAAATATGCATTGAAAACCAAAATATACAACAATATGCAAAAACAAGTCGATGCCATATTAACGCAAACTGAATGATTCGGAAAGATAATTTGTCGACATCTTTCTTAGACCATCGACAAAAAACATGCATTACCAATCAAATTTGGCGGCATATTAAACCTTTTTTTACTTATTTTATTATAATAATTTTATGTTAGAAATGTCTGAACTAAAATTTAGATTTCGGACACATTTCAAATTAGCACCAGTCAAACACAACAATATGCAAGAAAACCGAAAACCGAACCGAAACCGACCGGCTTTTTTCATTTTAAAACCGATACCGCGGTTTCACATTTCTAACGCACAGAAAAAAGCGTTTTATCAATTAAAAAAATGGTTTAAAAAGTATTTAAATTTAATTAATTTGATTAATAAATCAATTATTTTTTTAGTTGAAAGAAAATTAAAAATTTAATTTTGATTTAATTAACATTTTAGTTGTTTTGAAATAAATTTTCAATTAAAATTTTAATTAAATAACAAAAAATCTTAATTGACTTTTTTCGTTTAAAATAAAATAATTTAAACATGTAGAATTGTTGTTGGGAATTGCCAATATTTATTTTAATAAATTAACACATTGTTTTAAATGGCCAAGTTTTTTGATAATTTTTTTAATTAAAATTAAAAATATAATTTATTGAAAAAAAATATTAAAAATTATAAAATTTTTAGTAATCAATATAATCATTTTGGTAATAAGTGCAAAATCAACAAATTGTTTGCTTGATATTACGAATTTGGTATAAAGTTGGTGATTGCAGAAATTTAATAATTTTTTCTGTGCGGTTTTCAGCAAACTCTATTTTAATGTAATATGTTTGTGAAAAGGGGCTCAATTTTGAGGCGTGTCATAAAAGTGAATATATATTAATAGCTAGACATGCTTTGCTTTAGAAGGAGTTTCTTGGCACGTGCAAAAAATTGTACATTTGGAGAAAGGATCCAAAATGGCATTAGTGGCATCCAGAAGTTGAAGTCGGCTTAAGAATTAACCAAAATTAAGCCATTGTCAGGCTATGAACAACGATATGCGATATGAAGAGATCGGACTTTAAATGACAGTGCTATATATAAAAGACAGAAAGTGCTACACTCACAATATTATTACAGTAACGGACCGTAGGTTATTCAGGAAATATTCCGTTTAGTCATTTTTAAATAAATAAATATTTAAAATTCCAAGCAAATTTATTTTTAACTGATTCAAGCATTTATTTAAAAAACTAAGTGCACATTAATACGGATTTTCGGTTGCATTTAATATTGTCAGTCGGTTAAATAAAGGTATTCTGTATGTAAAATTAAATGAAAATAAAATTTAAAATAACTGTAAATTTACTTAAAAACCGATCTACTTATTTTGCATTTAGTTTTAACGAAAAGTAAATTTAATTTTTACTGTCAGAATTCAACCGCAAATTCCATAAATAATTAACCACAAAATCCATAAAAACAAATGAATTTTCAGTTATTTTATATAATTTAACTACCAAAAAATAAATTTTCAGTTATCTATTTATAGATCTGTGGCAAAAAGCAAAAGTAAAAAATGATTTGCTTATTTTGTGTTGAAAATTCCCAAATTCTATTTGTTTAAATTATTTAGTTAAATACATAAAACTTGTAAAGTAAAATGGTTGCGAATACCATATCGGTCATGCTGCTGGTGTCTTATAATTGAAAGTTCTTCTGTAAATAAATAGACTCTCTCTCTCTCTTATTAGTCCCAATTTACACTAGGGACATTTCTTGCCGGACATTTTTTGAATTCTCTTTTAATCTTACCTGTAGCGTTTACATATGAAACATTAGAAGTCAGACAGAAATTTTATACTTGTTTCTTTCTTTTCTTCATTCGAAAAGTTGGGCGGCTTTTTCTTGTAGTGTTTATTATAATAGTCTGTGGTGTTATTTTGCAAATTTAAATTGCCAAACATTTTTGTAAAATTAAAACCCGAGTATTATATTCATTTACCACAAAAATTTATTTTTATTAATTAATTTTTTGTTTTTACTTTAATTTATTAGTTTATTTATTTAGAAAGCACAAGGTAAGTTAACAACACCACAAACATAACCCAATACAAGCCAAACTGACGACAAATTGAGAAAAATTATATAAAGCAACAAGATGTAAACTACGAAAAGTAAGAAAGAGAAATGAAAAAATGTCCAGTACAGATAGTCATGTACTACACACTCTACCTTTTCGACCCCTCGCCGTCAAACTTCGTCTGTCCGGCAAGAAATGTCCCTAGTGTAAATTGGGACTTAGAAAAACAAGCGGACAGGTGTCCGGTACTTAGTATTTAAAAAGTATTCAATAAATAACCGCTATTATGAGAGTCGACGTCGACACAAGTCGATGGCAATGTTACAATAATTCTATTTTCTTAGTCGTTATGAACAACAATCGATTACTATTGACATTTACTTGGTATTTTCTACGTCGCTTTTAAGTCGAAGACGAGTAGAATTGACCTTATTTCAGTCGACAGCCCACCAAAAGTTTGCCAAACACACCTGATTTTTGAATACATTTTAACGTTAGCCAAGATAGCAACTGATAAAAGTCTTCTATGGAGTAACGCTTGCATTAGTAAGACTGTAAAGATGCATACTTTATTAGTAATTCTAGTTTTTTTTTACTTTTAGTTTAACTAAAAACACACTTTTCAATTAAATTGAAGTTGACATCGACTCAACATTCTTAGAAAGTACCGTGCCAATTTTGGCTTCGAAGTGATAAAGTCGTCGCCTTGATGTGACAACAACTTAAAATTGACGTCGACATCGACATCGACAACGACAAATAGGGGTAATTGATTCTATATTTAAAAAATATAACCTTAATGCGCTGGTCCGCATTTTGGTTCATAAAGTATTTTTCTACTAAGCCGATATTGCTGGACTTTCATTCTACACTATTAAGAAAAACAAAAAACTATCAACCTTTCACTTGCTTTTTAGTATTTCGGATGTTAGCGTGTTTTCCAAAGACACACCACAGATAAATGTAGTTTATGGTTCCAAAATATACATATTATCTAAAAACACAATTACTAAAATAGTTTTTCTGTTATACAATATTGAACATTTACAACTTTACAATTTGTACCAATTTCCATTCCCTGTCAAAGCTCTGCTGGTTCATCTCTTAGCGCAGATCTACTACTACAAGAAGAATTGAAGTTCCATTTCTGATTTTTTTTTTTTGGTTTGAGTTGAAGTTAGATTTTTTTTTAATTTAATTTAATTTATTATTTACGTAGTTTTTTTTATTGTGATTATACAAGTATTTTCTATTGAAGAGATTTGTTTGCTAGATGGTTGGTTTATAGACGGTTCGATTTGTCTTTTTTGTCCGTCTGATTGGCAACATTGAGATTTTGACCACATTCATAAGTACGATTATGGTACTGAATATTATTTCCTTCATTTCGTCTTCTTCACTGCCAATACTGACTGACGACTGCATTCATGCAGTAAATACGATTACAAGTTGGCCACAAACAGAATGTTGGTTGGCATTTTCCCAGTCCCATTTTGAATGGATTTTTTAATTTGTTTATTTATTTTTCCACTTTTAGATTTAAATAAACAAGTTGAAATTCTTATAACAGAGCAGATATTTATTGAAGTATTATTGATTTTGACAAGTCTCTTATAGCTATTGGTCCTTTAAATTGTTCACTTCCTTGATTGGAACGTTCTTTACTATCTCCCCATATTAGTTGAGTTGTAAAAATTACAAAATGTAAATATTAATTAATAATTTTACCAGTATTGTTAAATATTTATTACAATAAACAGAATTCTGTTAAATTTAATAGGCACATATTTATAAAATACATTCGGGCTAATTCCAAAAAATTTAATTTGCCGAACTTTTTTAAAAATTTTTTTTACTGCCGTGTTCATATAAAAAACATAGTTTGAAATCTATTTTAAAGAAAATTTGTTTGGAAATTTATTTTAATATATGTACGTTTGAAATCTAAATATTTTTATGAATACGTCAGTTAATCTTAAGATAACTTTAAATACTTGACCAGCTAATAGTAATAATAAAACTGAGTTTTTACATTACTTTTTAAAAATGATTCATTCGGAAAGTATTTTATCTTTTCACATAAAAAATATATTTTTAGAATACTTTAAGGATTTTTAATATGATAGTAATCATTAAACAAACTCCATTTACATAAGCGCCGAAATAGCTCAGTTGGGAGAGCGTTAGACTGAAGATCTAAAGGTCCCCGGTTCAATCCCGGGTTTCGGCATAGCATAAACTTTTTTGGTCAAAAATAAAAGTTTTTTTTTTAAAACTTTGTGAACCAAATAGGTGAATATGCCTAATTCCGAATTTCTTTCCAATAATAAGGCTCCCATAGAATAATGAATATAAAAATAACCTTTTTCTAAAAGCTTGTGAAATCGTTCTTAATTACAATTAATATATTTATTTCCAATGAATTTAATAGGCGATTAATTCTGAAGCCATTTCATCTTCGCCGAAATAGCTCAGTTGGGAGAGCGTTAGACTGAAGATCTAAAGGTCCCCGGTTCAATCCCGGGTTTCGGCAAGGTAATATTTTATTTTTTATAACAAACCACCTTGTTGTTGTTTTTTTTTTGTATATCTAGAGAACGGCAAAAGCCAAAGTTTCCAAAAAGCTCAATAAACAACATCCGACAAAATGTGGGCGTGATTGGAGAAGTGGGCGTTGAACAAAATAGATCTACATATTTATATCTAAGAAACGGTATTTATTTAGCTTTATGTCTTAATCGCACCATTTTGAATGGTATATAATATTCTGTGTACGAATATGACACTCTTAAGCTGGGATCACACGATTGCGGCAATGCACCGATTTTCACACTTTTTAATACCCCAATCGTGCGACTGCATAATTAAATGGCTCATGTACCAATCGAGGACAATATTGTGCTTACTTTAACCAATAAAATGCAACCCTGTTCCCATGTTCTGTAACTTTGGTGAGAACTTCTCGCTTCGAAAAGATGTGAAACAAAATATTCCATCGTTTCTCGAAAAGTGAGAAAAAAGTGTGTCTATAACTCTTGTCGAAAACTATCAAAAGAGATTACGTCGTTACCAAGGCGAATTCAACTACAGGTGTTGTCGGAACTACAACAATAAAAAAACAAAAGAAACAACATAGGGGTTTTTGCATTGCATTGTTAGTGTTTACGGTCCAAAATGTCAACCATTCCTAAGAAAACACTAACAAATCAAGACAAATTGGCTCGAACTGTCAAAATCAGATGGCGTTTCGACACCGCCTGTAGTTGAATTTGCCTTGGTCGTTACGTTATAAATGTCATAATATTCCACTCGAAGCCGATGTGAACTTGCAGACGTAAATAACGCCAGTAACACATATCGTTGACGGCGGCCAAAATTATTAAAATTGAAAAATTTTCAATGAAATCGGCGAAAATACAACCGTCGCACAGTGGCGCCCGTAGAGCAAGCGAGGTTGCAAAAATCAAAATTTTCATGAGTGCCGACGAAGTTTTGAATAAGCCCATGTTATAGGAAACTTTTCAACGATTTCAAATATGCCACTCTTAATAATATCACATTTTTAGTTTAGAAGATATAACCGTTCAAAGTTGACCGACTTTCGGTTTTCAAAAAAACACACAATTTTTAGTCAATTTGTTGCGATTTCAGGTGTAAAGCATAGGAGTCTCTTAACAAATTTTATAAAAAATATAGATTGCAGAACACATTCAAAGCATCAAGGGTAAGGCAAAATAAGGACCTCTTCAACATGTTGGCAGCATCTTCCGATCCACTTATTTCTTCCCTGCGGCATGTGAAGTCACGAATAGAGTTACAAAATAATTATAGTTTAGAAATGGTTAGTCTTTTAGATATACCTTCTCTTACGAATTGTGATGAATATTTTACAGAAAATTGAAAAAATAAATTTAAAAAAAAAAATAATTTTTTTTTTAATTTGTTGGGTAATAATTTAAAACATAAAACCCTTAAGAAAAAAAATAAAAACAATCTAAAAATGTAAAAATAATTTTTTTTAGTTACCATAAAATTGATTTTTCTACTAATTTTAACTTTGATAACCCATAAGTAGGCCCCTACAAAGCGTAGCACCCTCATTTCATAGGCTGAACAGTTATCTATCATATGCTGTTTAAACTGTTCAATTATCTTATTCGGTTCAAAAGATATGATTTTTGCAACGAAAAAACTCAAATGGCGCCACTGTGCGTCGGTAACAGGTTGACAACTCTTAACTCGCAAAAGAATCGAATCGGGGTTTTTGAAGCCAAAAGACTGTGTTTGTTCTTCTGCTTGTTAGCATGTAGTTTTCTTTACACCATCTTACAATAAATATCTCCTACTAATTTTGGTTTTTTTTATTTACTTCCAACACGGTTTAGTAACGGAGTAATATCTTTTTTTTTGTCTCCTGAAAAGTACAAAAAAACATGTTAAGAGTTGTCAACCTGTGACCGACGATATATAAGAAAAGCCCGTTTTTAGGAAAGTATGTCAAAAGCACTGTATCTTTTTCGATATATATGAATATAAAAAGTATTCTACATAAGAAAACTTTTTATCAATTAAAAATTTATACGGGAAATATTTTCTTCTCGAGACAATCATATACTGTGGTGCGATTCACTAACTTTTAACGATCCAATTTTAATTTAAATTTTTGTCGACACATATATTCGCTTGCAGTAATGATAGTGTGATTCTGTAATTTATTTTTAAAGATTGTAAGCCGCTGTAGTTTTTGTAACATCTCTGTCTACAAAATGTTAAAATAAACGAAAAGCTTAAAAGAGAATAAAATAAATGAAACTGTGCTTAATTTACTGTTTTTATGTATTACTAGAGTAACCTTGCCCGCGTCTTTGTATTCAAATTTAAATTTTCTAGAAGAATAAACATTTTCCTGAAAAATAAGTGCAAAATAATATAAATTTTTTAAAGTGCCTTATACCGACAAAATGCAATTCTCATAAGGAAAAATATACATTTTATATAACGCATATTCGTAGAAATTTTTCGATGGTTTTACAAACCATCAGTGAAAGTAGTCCTTTCCAACGCATGTACTCGTTTGAAAATCGGTTACGTGGTTCCCGAATAATAAAATGACGAACACAGGACAACTTATTTTTATATATATAGATTTTGTGAATTTAACATTTAGAATTTAGTTTGTTTTTGTTCATAATTTACTTTTTTTTGTACGTTTTGAACTAAGAATTTCGTTTTTGTTTATACATATAAATATGTATGTATGTATGTTGTATGTATGTAAAAAGTCGGGCCTCAGCCACTTTAAACATAAAATACACTTTATCGATTAAATAAACACAACGAAAATTGTTGTAGTTAAAATAACGAAAAAAAAACTGCTTAAAGTAACAGCTGACTTTAATCGACAGCGAATATCGTTAAAAATGTTATGAATAGCAAATTCGATAAATTTTCGTTATTTTTATTTTAACGATACGATTATCGTAAAATAAGTTAGTGAATCGCACTACTGAATCATACTTTAAGATCCGACTCCAAATGCCAGAGATATAAAGAAAAAAATAAAAAGGGTCAAATATTCACTCATGTCTGGAAAATTATAAGCCGAAATAGCTCAGTTGGGAGAGCGTTAGACTGAAGATCTAAAGGTCCCCGGTTCAATCCCGGGTTTCGGCATAGTTTCTCTTTTGTACTGCGCGGGTCCAATTACAGAATTTAGGGAAGAATTCATATTCCCTCCCCAGCTATTCTTTGTTTTAGAACAGGGGTTTCCATTTCTTTGCACAATTGTGCACACTACTACTAACACATATTTTTATACTCTTCAATTCAGTCGTCAATGTGACTTCGACAAGTGTGCATGTCTAGCGGATGCTATATTATTTTGTATCAGCTTACACTCAAAATATATTGTGCGGTCAAAAATGCTTTTGGTAACATCCAATGCCTTGCGTGCAATTTTTATTTAGAGTTTAAATTTTAAGACTTAAATGTAGAATAATGTAACATTTCATAAGTTTACATGCAAAGCAAAGAACTTTGTAAAACTAACACCGTGGTAATAGTTATAAAACAGATTACCCAGTTTTTTTGTTTAAAAATATTAATGTGTTCTTATAAAAAGAATTAAAAATTCTGCTAATTTTTTTATTGAGTGTGATTATACATTATGCTGTTAAAAAAATTATATATTTATTTGATGATACGTCATTTTTAATTTTGTAAATAACTTAAAATTATATAAAAATACATATGTAACGTGAATCCTAATCAACAAAAATTTCAAATTTTCAAATAATATCTACATTGTTTTGCATTTAAGCTAACGATATGTGTTTTGTTTGTGAAAAAAATTATTTGATGCCTGTAAAAGGGTCCCTTTTTCTTTCGTAAAAAAAGACGTACCTAAATGCAGGAATTATTAAGAAAAAAAATAGCCACAAGAATTTGTTGGTATTTTGTGCTTGTAAAAATATTTTTGTTTCTGTACCAATCGCGTCGGTAGGTTTTTTTTTTTTGAAAACACTTTTCTTAGGTAAGTAAAAATATTTAAAAAAACAAGTTAAAAAAGTCTTGTTTTCCTACAATTTATGTGTAAACCTATACACATAAAAGCAAATGTGGCAGCAGGTAAAATTTCTGGGTAAGAAGATGTGTTTTATTGATATATTAATGAAACTTTATTGTTTGGCACTATTTTTATTGCTTCCTTTTTTATGCTACAATTATATGACCGAGTCCAAAGAGTTAACCTTACGTATTTATGGTATTTATTTAACGTAACTTTGACCTGTTATAATGACCTTTATACATTTTTGCAGGCAAACTCAGGTGCGCATTTGGTATTTTGTAAAAAGTTATGATATACCATTAGCTAGAATTAAAATGTATGCACAGATGTTTGAAGTATGAGTCAGCACAGATGGAGCCAATGTAATGTTGGGCCAATATAATGGGCTTATAGGCCGATTAAAAAAACACGAATTTGCAATTCATAATTTCCACTGCATAATTCATCACACCGCTCTTGCATCGAAATTCATAAATTATACCCCAGCTATGAAGACAGCAGAGGATATAATAAATAAAATTCGAGGCGGACATCAAGCGCTTACCTACCGAAAATTTGTAACCTTTTTAAAAAACAAAAATGCTGTGAATTGTGATCTGAAAATGTTTACAGAAGTTCAGTGGCTAAGTCGCGGTGATTGCCTGAATAGACTTTATGATTTAAGAGAAGAAGTTCTTCAGTTCCTAGAAACTGAGAAAATAGAAAAAGTTTTAGTACAGTGTTTAAAAGACAATAATTTTATTTTAGACTTAGCTTTTTTGGAAGATACGGCAAGTATGTTAAACGAACTTAATTTGGAATTGCAAGGAAAGGAACGCAATATATGCGACTTGTCAAAAATCATTCACAATTTTAAAACAAAACTTTTTCTAATTTTTTCCCAAATTAAAACTGGTGATTTTTCCAATTTTCCAAAAACTTCACTTGCTTATAGAAATCTTGAAATCGACAAAAGATATGTATATGCCGAAATATTTGAAACACTTTTCAATAATTTTCAAGACAGGTTTCAAGATTTTGTAATTTTACAACCGCTATTAGATCTTTTCGAAAACCTTTTTCGTTGCGATGTAAGCAACTACGAATTTGATATTCAATCAGAACTAATCATACTACGAGGCGAAGTAAATGCTCCAGACGAAAATAATATTGTAGAGTTCTGGAAAGATTCTGAACTAAAAAAAATTAATTTAAGTGCTTCTCTTTATTCGGCACTACTTACCTATGCGAACAAATCTTTTCGGATTTAAAATTTATTTGTTCCAAGCAACGTAATAAATTAAGTTCATCCCATTTGAAAAGCATTCTACTATTACGAAACTGCCATAAAAGTATAAATTTAGAAGATTTTATTTTATAAGTTGTATAACACAAGGGAACGAAATTAACAATTTTTTGTGTTGATAGAAAATTTGTAGCAGTTCTTTACCAATTCAATGTCGCTGCTTTTAAAACTGCACTTTATTTCTATCAGCTGTGATTTGCGTGCAATATTTATTTTTTATGAATTCTTAAAACATAAATATCTTTAATTTTTTTACAATTGTTTGATAAGATATTTGAAACTGATTTAGAGTCAAAAAGCTTCCGAATAAAAAAAGGGCAGTTTTAAAATCAGCGACATTGAATTGGTAAAGAACTGCTACAAATTTTTTATCAACACAAAAAATTTTTAATTTTGTACCTTTGTATTATACAACTTTTAAAATATATTACTAACATTTTATTTCGGCTGTAAATGAATGCATTCTCTCAATTTTTTTACTCTCTGGTACTCACTACTACACAACCAAAAAATTTTTGGAAATCCCTGTTTTAGAAGGTTAAAGGCCATGTCAGATAAAACTTTTGCTTCGAGTTGCGTTACCGATTCGCTTTGACATCTAAGATAAAATATACGTACTTATACGAAACATGTCACATAAAGTACTTTCAAAGCGGAGCGAAGCAAAAAGTTAGCCAACTCTCATCTTTTTGCGCGCTTTGACAATTGGCTAGTATAATTTTCTTTTTTTTTAATTTTTTTTTGCCAAATTAAATTCCAAAAATCCGTCCAATTAAATTTTTAACTTTTATTTTTGTAACAAATAATTAAATGTACAAATTACCAACCGCTTTTATAAGTAAACAAACAATGCGTGAGTGTTGTCAAAGTTTTCATTGTGGCATACACCTTTTGCTTTGCGTTTTTCTGCCGAAGGTAGAAACGTCACGCAAAGCGACAAAGTTGTATCTGACACGGCCTTAACTCTTTAATTATCCGAAACGGTCGAGAATTATAAGGGACATTTTAGTTTCGATGCTTTAATGAACAATAGGCACATTTTAATCAGTGTGGCCATTATGGCATTTTTGCAGTTAAATTTAGTATTAAATTTTTTTATTTATTTTTGAAACGGTTTTCAGCTTTTATTAAATAATTCTATGGATTTTTATTAATTTGTTTATAAATTATAATAATTTTGACCTAAAATAGTTGTACCTAAAATAATTTCGTATGCCAAGGGATAATTCTTATGTATGTTAAGAAACATCTTACCTGTCTTGTTAAAAAAAATAGAATATTCAGGGAATATTAGAAATATCCTTATCATATTGATTGTAAATATTTTTTGCCCTTTGATTTACGATATAAAAGTTCAAGAACATTTTACTCTGTATTAAGATAATAATTCAATAGTGTAAAAAAATTTTTTTGCTCTAAACTGCTGAAAAAATAATAATTATAAAGCTTTAACTTTTCTTAAACTATAAAGAAAAGAAATAAATTGTTTAAATTAAGCATGTATTAGGGGTCTGCGAGCCCCTAAATTTAAATTTTATTCTCAACTACCTGTGCTTCATATTTATGTGAATCAGATGCTTTACCAAAATCTACCCATTTGTTTAGATATAACCATTTAATTCAATTTCGTTACAAAATAAGTCACTAAAATGTATTTAATTTCGAATAAAATTTCATTCTGATAATAAATTTTAGAAAAATCTATAAAAAAATTTAGCATTATTTTTAGCATTTTTTAAAATCATTTTTAGCATTTTTTTGGCCATGCTTAATGCCAGATTAAGCTTTAAAATTTTTTACATAAAAAAGTCAATAATATTAACAATATGTAGATTAACTTCGGGTAATGTATTTTCCAAATCTTTTAAATGAAAGTATTGTAAGGAACCCAAAAACCAGATTAAGAAAAAATACAAACTAAAAGGAAGCGTCCTTGACATAAAAAAGTAGCATAAGATACCTATTTAGAAAATTTATTTTATACACAGAAAAAATTATTGCTAAAATATTTTCAAGCAAACGTTTGTTTAAACATTTTTTTCATTTCAACAAATTTTGTTTACTGTTTCTATTAATATTTTTGTTTGATTTTTATTTTAGCAACAAAAATGTTGACAACTATACAAAATTATGATATACTCGTAATGAAATATTTATCGCTCTTTTAAGTGGTCGTTTTTTTAAAAATAATTTTTTTTGATTGTAAGCAGCACTTGTTTAAGAAAAAAAAATTAACAACAACAAAAAGCACATACAGTCTATTTTTGGACGCATTAAAAAAGTACAACAATAACAATAAGAAAGCGTGGCGAAGTTTGTTATTAAAGCAATAACAAAAAGAGGTAAAGACGATTCAATGTTTGTGCCGCCACAAAAACACCACTAAAAACAGTTTTTTGGTTGGTTTCAAACTTGATAAAAAAGAATGAAAAAAAAATCCCGTATTGTATTTTTTTAATTTTTTAGTTAAATACATCAAATTTTGAAAGTAAAATGATGATGAAAACCATATCTGGTCGTAATGCTGCTGTTTTAAATTGAGATTACTGCTTCTGTAGCCAATGAAAGGATACAGCGACAGTGAGGGGGAGAAAAACATTGTGTACAACAAGACGAATGGTGTTAGGAAATTATTAAAAAAAAAAAAAAAAAATTGCCCAAGGCCAGCCGCCTCTTGTCTCCTCGCCACCTCCCTCCTCTTCATCATCTCTTCACTGATTCAAAATTATTTGTTTTTACGGAATTTGTCGGTTAGTTTTTTGATAGTTAAATTTCGCCGAAAAATTTTTGACAGTAAAAATTAATTGAATTTTTCGTTAAAAATAAATGAAAAATAAGTAGACCGGTTTTTAACTGAATATTAATTTGTTTTATATAACAATTTTATGTAATTTTTAGTACGGAATATTGTGAGTGTATTTCATGTTTCAAATCCATATAGAAGAGCGATCTTTACATTAAAAATGAATGTTCGAATTTTGGTGCTTCGTTGGATCTTTGATGATTTCCATACAACGTTTAGAGCTTAGTCGCTAAGCAATGTCTACTTTCGATCCACCAGACGCAGCTAGTGTGCTACCCAGAGAGTTGAAGTCACTCACTTTTTCGAGTGGTTAGTTTTTTTAGGGTTATTGGAATAGTATTTCCATAATTCAAGCGCATAGATTTAGTTTTGGAACTTTTTATTGAAAGTCCAGCTCATTAGTTTTTTGTTAATTAAATAAATTTTTGGAAAATTATTATCATTTAATTAATGTGTTATTTGAATCAATTATTTTTTAATTGAACAAAAACTAAAAAACATATATTTGATTCAATTGACATTTTATTTATTTAAAAATAAATATGTTGGCAAAATTTTAATTAAATAAATCAATGTCTTAATTGAGTTCTTCGTTTAAAATAGAATAATTCAAACTTATAAAATTTGATATTGGGCACATTCATAAGACGAAACTGTTGCACAGCCATTGTATTCTTATGTAATTAACCGAGCAATAGTAACTAAGACATTCAGCCCGTTGTAGTAAAACATACCACAGTCTCTGGCGGGAATCGAACCCGCACCCCTCGCATTAATATACTAGCTTACTACCAACAAGCATAAATAACCCTCAACAATATAAGTAATAAATATATATGTATAAGAAAAAAAAATATACAAATATTTATAACAATTGGTTTTGATAAATAAAAATCACTTTTCAGTCGTATGACATGAATTTAGTTCAGGTTTACTGCCACACATCTTCGTATGACCTGCACAACCCGGAATTTTTCATCTTCCTTGCCAAGGTCCAATGTTGAGTTCCGTCTAGTCTTTGGGAGACGGAATATGCAAATTCGGTTTACGTTTTTTTGGATTTAAGATTAGAGGCATGGTCGTTCGAAATTTACATCTATAAATCTTAGCTTTTATTTCTGGTTGGTCTTGGATATTTCTGTTATAAAGAATGAAGGCATTGATGCATGCAATGTCTAATATATGCTAAAGTAATCTATTTGTCCACTTCCCGCAATTTAGGGCTGTTTTGCGGTGGCTCATGGAACCGTGCAATAGATCTAAGCCCTCTCCTCATATTTCCATTGTAGTCCTCCACAATCTTCGGACAAGCGACCATTATAATTTTGTTATGCTTTTTGTTAAATCTACGAACAGAAACATTTTTATTTGGCACAATTGAGGAAAACGCTGGCTTAGTTCCTATATATGTCGAAAACAGATTGACAGATTTTGTATCTTTTCATAAAATAGAAGTTACATATATATCATTAACACTATACCTATGAATTTTGGTAAAGGGCTCTGGAGACTTTCAAATAAACCCGTCAATCAGTGCATATGTTTTAGTGTCGTTTATTTGAGGCTTTTTCGGAGACGTACAAATAAACACGGCAATCAACAATTGTATTTTGTGAAAAACCAAAATATTTATATTTTTCATGACAACAAACACAAAGAAAATAATTTTCTTTTTTGTCAATCACAACAGGAGACTATCAAATAATCAGCCATCAAATAAAAAAATCAAAACTTTTTGATTTTCATCAAGCATTGACGACAACTATGTGATTGATGTATTTATTTGATAGTCTCCCGGGCGTTTAATAAATCTATATATCAGGCGCGGATTCAGGGGGGGGGGGTGAAAAAAGGAAATTCCCCCCCCCTAAATTATAAAAATATGTTCTGCTTATTTCGATAATAAACGAATTTCCGAATGTACAACATTTTTGGAAATTCACTCAAGTTTTTTTTTGTTTTTTATTGAATCTCTAATCAAATTTTCAATAAGTATCCAAGTATTTATCCTAATAGTTATTTATTATATATTTCCAATGAAACATCCAGTTTACTGTATTTAAATACATATTATTCTACATTCAATCCCAGCAAGTGCCATCTATATCCGAAAAATAAACGTTTGGCTTGAAAATGCGAGCGGTTGAATTATTAATAAGCCTTAGTAGTATATGCAATATTTTTATTTGTGTTCTGATAAATTTTTATTATATACATTTGAATATAACCGTTTTTCGTACATAGTTTCATCATAGTAGGCTTTGAATTTGAATTTTATATGCATTGTCATTCTACCTTTCCATATATACATATGAATATATGTATTGGTCTAGTAAAAGTTCACCAAAGAAGAATTATATAACTGTCAAATTTCAAGTGCATTAATAAGAAAAGTTCTTTGATATACAAAAATATATAAAAATGAGTGAAACAATGGTGAGTCCGTAATTTTTTTTTAATATAATGTACCTATAGGAGAAAGAAAAAACTTTCTAAGGTCTTTAGTTCTGAATATATTTTAAGTCTGTAAATCCAGTTTTGCTTCAATGCCGACTCTTTATTAGCTTGCAACCCAACTAAAAATAATACATTTATGTTTCACATAACTTTTTATGATTTATCACCTTTTCTATTCTATATTTTATACTTTTAATGTACATTTTAGTATGTCAATTTGCAAAAATAAAATATACTATAAAATTATTTAATTTATTTCAATGTTGACTATTAACAAATATTAACAAATTCTTTTTTTTTTGAAATTTTCACATTTTAATGGGCCCTAACGCTTTTTCTTTAGCATTTTTGGACTTAGAACTTTTACATATCGGTGTAAAATAAGAACTAGAAAAAAATATTTGCATTTTTTCTGCAAACGATGTATTTTTGTTTACTCTATTGAACTGCATCAAAAACTTAAATCAAAAATTTTTGCATTAGCGCATTTACGACTAAAGGTACATATGTACGTATGTATGTGCAGCCAAAATTATTTTTGTCTTTCCATTGTTATAAGCTTTAAAATTCCTTTCTAAATAAGAAGATACAAGATAATAGTCTGGTAGTGTATGAAGTCATTCCTTAAAAAAAAAAATTTAAGGAATAGAACTATTACTAAAAGCTTTATAAAATACATAATTGAAATTTAACTCATAGAATAAATTCGAAAAATAAAAATGTTGAATAAAAATAATTTAAATAAAAAAATTAGCTGTTATCAACTTAAACCAGAATAATTATATATGGATCTTTAGATTAAAACCCAAACAGTTCGACTAAAATTCATAACTTAATTTTAAAATTAGTGAAGCATATATTCCTTCTTCCAAAAGTTGGTTAACAATTGCATATGTTTTTTTTTTGGTCGAAAAATTGTTCAAACAATTTAGTATGATGTAGTCAAATAAATTGTTTCAAATAAAAAAAAACATTAAAAATAAATAAAATTATTTTTATAGCCAAAACGTTATTTAAAAAGACTAATTTATTTTAATTTATATTGAACTGATCTTATTTTTTGTTTTACCTTTTTGTTGAGTTTTTTTTTTTTAATATAATATAAACATATCGTTTTTAATAAACTTTTAAAAACAAATTTTTTACTTGTTTTGTATCAAAAGATTTTGTTTGTTGTGCTTAATTCCCTTTTTAAATAATTGATAAAAAATACTGAAATTTATTGTTGGAGGATAAGCTGTTCCTATGCGCATTTCACTGGTTGCTTAGGCCAGATCATCAGGAAACGTTCTCCTAAATAATTTTAGAAAAGCCAAAGCTATCAGCAAACAAAACTACAGAGGGAATGAGAATTACCTACAAACACTCAAAAAGTCTTGTTTGCAACGATAACAAAGCTTAAACAAAATACCAAACAATAAATCAGTGATGAGTTTTTGTATCATAAAAAATACCCCCCCCCCACTAAGGCTCAAGCTGGATCCGCGTCTGCTATATATGTATACAATTTAGGGAATCAATAACAGGCCTAATAAGGAATAATCTTTATATAAATTTACGAAGTTTTGTAATGCTAAAGGAAAACTGTTCATCTAATTTTGCATACCGTACGATTTCTTCACAAAAAAGTTTTCTAAGCTCCCAGGGAATAAATAACTCCAAACTTGATAAGGATTTACTAATATCTTTAGGGAGACAGTTATCTCCTCCAAATTCAACTTCTTGACACTTTATTTTCTCAAATTCTAAAGACCTGGTTTCTACATTTATATTTTGAAGTTTTGAAGGAAATAAATTGAATTTCAAAGAACTTGGAAAAATGTCCTGTGTAAAAATATATTTTTTTATACGACATTTTTCTTTTCAAAAACAAACATAGTAGCGGAGTTCGGTGTTTTATGTAAGTGGTCTTGTGAAAGAGCAAATGCAAGATATCGTAGCTCTTTTTTTAAATCTAACAACAAAATGCACAGAGTTTCCGTTAGATTTCATAAAAGAGTTACGATCATTTTCATTTGGTCTTTCGCAAGACTATTTGCACCAAACACTGAATTCCGCCATTTGCAGTTAGTGCGAAGTGCATAGTGTATCTTGAAAGATACAACCACTAAATTTGATTTTAGAACTAAAGTTGTGGTGATATTTGTTTAAAAATTTATAATTCATCAAACTACACCATAGTCGACAATATATACAGTGAGCCACACTCAAAATTTAACGTTATTTCCAAACCGGAGGAGATGGCACAACATATATTCGCGAAACTCAAAAATTAATTAGTTTGTTGAATTTACTAAAAAAAAAATACCGAAACTGAGCAATAAAATTACATTTAGAACAGGATAAACTTTTTATCGTTTTAGAAACATAATTTTTTTTTTGCAAAAAAAAATTTTTTTTATTAAAATTTCGAAATTTTTGTTTCTTAAAAAATCATAAAAAATTGGAAAATAAAGCTATGCCTTTAATTTTCCTAGACTTATAAAAAACGAAGTTGCAAAGTTTATTTAATAAACTTAACTGTTTTTGTGTTACGGTAATATATGTTGTGCAACCTACTCCATTTTCGAAATAGCGGTATATGTCGAAAACAAAAGCTAACTTAAAATATCGGTAAACACCATTGGATTCAGCGTACCCGAATTATGTTAAAGCGCCAGGTGCCCGCACATTATAATTATTAATAACACAAAGTTTATTATAATGATTAAAGTGTTCAATTTTGGATGTGGCTCACTGTATATATTTTACGCCAAACCGAAACTGTTGATGACTTACTACTAGGTATTAGAAGAAAAATATTAGATGCTACAGTTAAAACTAAACCTAAGTTTAATTTGGAGCCACAGCAAAAATGGTTTAACTGGAAATGCACCCGTCTTAGAAAAAATATGTTTAATAGCCTTAAAATTTATCGTAAAACTCATACTAATACAAATAAACTGAAGTATATGTCTGCCAAAGCAAAATACCTTATAGCATGTCGGAACAGCAAACTACAATACTATAATTCAAATCTAGAACAACTAAATCAAATAAGTTCCAGTAAACAATGGTGGAAATTAACGAATAGTTTAAAAACTCGATCATATACAGTACGTGGCAATTTAAATGCAGACGACTTTTTTCAGCACTTTTGCAGTATCTCTGAGAACAGTGGCCCCATAAGCCCGTTTTACTGGTGTTTACCATACAACATAGACCCATTTCTTCATTCACCGTTTGAACTCCATGAACTCGTTTTTGTTTTAAATGGTCTGAAGGAAAATAAAGCACCTGGGCAAGATGGTATCAGCTACGAATTTTATAAATACGCTCCGGTTAACTTTATAAATGAACTTCTGTCAGTCCTGAATGTAATATTTCTTACAGAACAGATCCCAGCTAGCTTCAAATCTTCGATTCTCATACCACTTTTGAAAAAAGGTGATCCTTACTGCCCCGCTAATTATCGTGGTTTGTCACTTATCAATACAGTCTGCAAAATCTTTAATAGTATACTCTTGAATCGTATCACTGACTGGATCGATAAAAACAATGTTCATAATGAATACCAAGCTGGATTTAGGAAAAATTATTCTACTATCGACAATATATTTAATATTATTAATATAGTTCATCTGAATAAATTACTTGGCAAAAATACCTATACCTTCTTTGTTGATTTTTCTGCGCCTTTGATTTGATCCCAAGAAATTATTTGTTTTATAAACTGTCAACTATGGGATTGTCTGCGAAAATATTAAGGATACTAATGAACTCGTATGAAGACATTACTAGTCAAGTTCTGTTTAATAACACTTTTTCAAAACATCTTAAAGTAAAACTTGGTGTCAAACAAGGATGTATACTGAGTCCAATTTTGTTCGCTTTATACTTAAATGACTTAGCCGATATTCTCCCTGGTGGTGTGAGTATTGAGGACTTTAATGTAAAAATACTCTTGTATGCTGATGATATTGTATTAATTTCGGATTCTCAGGATGGTCTTCAAAATATGATTAACTCTATGTATACGTATTGCAACTTGTGGCATTTAAAAGTTAATCTAGCTAAATCAAAAGTCCTAGTTTTTCGAAGTGGCACAAGGTTATCAAAAAGTTTAAAATGGAATTACGGTGATAGCGTCACCGTATTTGGGTATTGACCTCTGCTTCAACTTGTCGTTTCAAAATCACTTGGAAAGAAAACTAATAACATCAAAAATGGCGATTGCCTCATCGTGGTCTAAATATATCATGCATCCAAAAATCAGTAATAAAAATAAACTCAAAATATTTAATGCTGCTTCTCGCTCAATATTGTTCTACGGAGCCCAAATATGGGGTTTTAAAAAATATCATTCAGTAGAAAAATTATTCCGTTTTTTTTATAAAGAAGATGCTCCTCCTGCCTAGAAACAGGGCTTAATTCGTTGTTCTTGGACACCTTAAAACTTCATTTCAATTACATCAACAAAATACTCAATTTACCATATAATAGGTTGCCGCGGCGGCTGGCCGAAATTATAATTGACAAACATTCGTTTTGAGCTGAGGAATGGACGAACTTGTGTTCCAAAATAAATTATACTACACCAAATAACACTGTTCCTCTCTGCAAATACAGCAAGTCTATTTCACAGCTAGTTAAAACATATGAAAATACAAACCTCGTCTCCGATGCAAAAAACTCTCAGTTTCACGACTTATACTCCCAGCTGAACTACTCCTTGCTAGAAATTAATTCCTTAGAGCTCTCGACTCGTGCTGCAAGTCTACTAATAAAAGGAAGAGGTGGTCTTCTAGATATAAATGCTAGAGCTTTCCAAAGCACGTCAATTGGTCTCTGCACAATTTGTAACCTAGATGCAACAGAAAACACTCTACACATTATTCGTATCTGTCCTGTTTACAGTGGATATCGACTTAAATATTTTATTTTATTAATTCCAGAAGTACGTATAACTTCAATAAGCTGTAAATATATACATATATTTTATCTATCTATTAAATAAATAAATAAATAAAAAAAATTTGGTTAAATTTCAAATCAAATTTAAAATCAACCATTACTAATAAAATGCTGCTTTAAGTTTGACTATTTCTAAAAATTTAAGAATTTTGAAATTTTGAGTTTCCCGTTATCTAATTGTTCTAAATTGAAAGTTGTTGAATAAATGTTGATACAGTATGATAGAAAAAAGTGTTTTTATTAGTTGTTTATAATTTTTCTTTGTTTGGCAAAAAAATAAAGAAATTGCATTGTTTTTAACGGTTGTATCTTTAATGATACAGTATGCATTTAAGGGTTAAGCGTCCCAAAGTAGCTTATGAAAAACAGCTTGACCTTGTATTTAAATGATACATATGAATTATAAATATTCACTATTGACCATATTTTAATGATGGACTACCGTATAATCCTTTAGCACCTTGAGGAGATTATTCTCTAATACTTTAACAGATTCTATAACAACGTATTTAATTAAAAAAAAAAAAAAAACTATAAAAAGGGCGTATGGCCAGCACACACCTTGAATTTGTAGGCAGCAAATTAAGTACATTCGCCGTGTTAATCGTAAATATTGAAATGCTTTTATTTTACCTGCTGGCTAAAGGAACGTTAAGAAATAGAAGAAGCATACAGGGAAAATAGTTCAATGGGACAAACAATAATTTACAACTAACAAACGTTGTTGTAAAGATGACAACAATAAAGGTATTAAAGTGGACAATTGTCAGTGTCTGAATAATTGTAATTTGTATGAATGGTTGATTAAACGTTTTGGTCGCCTGGTCTTCAAATGCATTTTACGAATTGCCGTATTTTTAGTTTTTTTTTTGCCACTGCCTTTATGTCTAGTAAACAAGCAAAGAAGACAGAATGTAGGCAAGTCTGTCTGTCTGTCTGTCAACCATTCATCTATCTATCTAGGCATTGATGTTTCCATTTGAATTGGCTATTCTTCTTGTGTTTTCGATACGAATAGTTTCTTATGCATAATTTATTTTTAAATTGTATTGTTTGTAAATTATTTAGAAAATGTGCAACATACCCATGCATTATGAACATATTTCAGCAACACAATATTGGCATTAATGGCCACATACTCATACACGATTAATGAACACTTTGTATATACATATGTACTATTGGTATATCTCTTGGATTTACCTTTTATTTGCTTATTACCTGCCTGCTGGAGTTAATTCTTACTTGTCTGTATTGTATTAGAAATATTTGTAGGAGTAATACAATTGTTGTGTTTTTTTTCTTCTTGGCCATTTGTTTGAACGCTTAAATGGTCATTTTGCATTAAGACCCATTAATATTGGCCATGTGCAACGTGTCATCTATTTAAAATTGTTTGGGATTAAAGTTGACGGTTGACCAGATTTCTTATTGACACGTGGGTAAGTTGTAGAAACGATTCGATGCATGTCTCAATTAGATTCTTCAATAGATTAAATAGCATATGTTTTGCTCTGAATTTTCTAAAAGAATTTTTGGTTCAACAGGATCAATTATTAAAAAAAAACTTCTGTTTTAGTACACAATGACTTTAGACAGGGGAGCCTGTAAAGGAAAAAAAATTCCACGCATATTTTTTTTAAGAATTCTCGAAACCTGTATTACAGAAAAGTTCGGCAATGCGAGTATAAGTTAGGTATTTAATTAACGGCTTACAGTGGAAGACACATATTTTTAACTGTGCAAATCAAATTATTTTGCGTAATTTGACAATATATGTTAATGCGAAAATTTAAAATCTTTAAAAAATTTTATGGGGTAAGAACTTGATTAGCGGCAACAACATTTATAAATATTTTCACTTAATTCATTTCCCAATTGCACGAACATTTTTACAACAACGTTTATTAAATAAAATTTTCAAAGACAATTTGTTTTTTAAACATTTATCAAATTCAAAATATTTTTATGAATACGGCAGGATTGGCTTAGAAAACAGTTCTAAGTCAAGGCCTATACCGGCCAATTATTAGGTTTGATTTAAAATCACATTTATATTTAAGCTGCCGTATCTATTCATAAAAAATATTTTAAATTTAAATATTTTTTATGAATATTGAAAATTTTACCTAATAAAAGTTTGTTAAATTTAAAAATCGTTTATGAATACGGGGGAAAACCATTTTCATAAAAAAGTTTTGTTTTAAACTTAACGTTTAAATGAAACTTAATTCACCAATCTGGTACATTTTAATTCAAATTAAGTATCCATTTTATATTAATTGGCAAGGTGGCCTCAATATCACAACAATACACAAAACAATAACAGTTAGCTGTTTTTGAGACCACCCCTGCAGGAATTTTGTGTCAATTGGTCCAGCAGACTTGTCCTGGGATGTGAAAATAGAACAAGTACAAAAAGAAAGAACTCATGACCAGTGAAAGATGAGCCAATCATTTAACTGGTATATGAAGAACCAAAAGGTAGAAAAAGTAATGAATTACAGTACAGTATTCACAGGTGGTGTGACACATTTTATTGGGACTTTCTAAAATTTGATTCTTAAATTTAGCTCAATTGTTGTAACTAATACTGAACACGTTTATTAAGAATAGATGTGTAAGTTGTCAAATGGTGGCTGTTAAGTGTCAATTGATACCCTCCAATGACAACCCCATGTAAAAGTGATAGGTTCCATTCATATAAATTGTTAGAACTAGAACCGGTCTCTTCCACCAAAGACCAATCACGGACTAGTTTTGTGTCAGTTGGCTTCCTTCTGTAAAACGTCCCTTGGCAATATGTAAAAACTGGCCTCTACAATCAACACAAATTGCTTGATCAAAACAAAAATAACATAACACAAAAAACGTTAAACAAAAGCATTAGTTCAACAAACGTTTTATTTTTTGCAAAAAATATATTTAGTAATATTATTTTGCTTTATAATATTATTTACTTAATAATTAGTATTGTGGTTATTTTATTGAACTGTTAATGGGGTTTTAATCAAAATTTCGATATTTTAATCAGGCTTTTAAGTTCATTGAATTAAATTTTCATTAAATTATTTTTATGAAAAAAGGAATTTCACAACATGAAATGAATTAAAATTTATTGATAATTTTTCATTGTTGACTGAGCTAGGAATTGAACCCAGGTTTCCACGGACAGGTTGCCCTGACTAGTTTCGATTGTAACCACTCAATCTCTTCAAAGGGGTAACTTAATTATATTTATATTATTTACTAGTGCTAATTTTTACAACAGTTTTGCAAATAAATCTAAACTAAGGCCCTAATCATATAAAACGCAGCGCAACGCCAAAGAATAACATTGAAAGCACAAGCAATGTCATAAATATTTTGTAATTTTGTTATTGCTTTCTACAGAAATTCACATTGCGTTTTAAAATTTAAAACGCTCCGTTGCTTGTGTCGTTGAAAATTTTAAAACGGGACATGAATTTCTGTTGAAAGCAACAACAAAATTACAAAAAATATATATGACATTTTTTGTGCTTCCAATGTTATTCTTTGGCGTTGCGCGGCGTTTTACATGCTAAGGGCCTAAATAAATTTGACATATCTGTGTAGTAATCTGTGATAAAGATTAAGATAAGATTAAGTAAATAAAAATGAAAATAAAAAATAAATAAAATAAATACAATTTGATATTTTTTCTTATTTGAGTGTTGTCAGATTGCTTCTGACCTTTGTCGACAAATGCAATGCAAAAAATCGCCAAAGCCTTTACACAAAAAAGGTACAATGTGTACTATAAAATAGTTTACAGTAGTCTAGTAAAAACCAACAAAAAAAAAAGGATTTTTTGCGGTTGGTATTAAACAAATATTGGATTGCAGTTGCAGTTCTATTAATTATTTAAAACGCTATACACTTCACAATCAAGACTCCCTTTTTATCTTCTGTTTTGGAATACATAGTTAGGAAACTAAATTTATTTATAATTTATATTCAACGAAGGCTCTAAAAAGGCTCAACGTGTACTATTCACAGGCTGAGTTTCAAAACATCATAATATTTTGCAGCACAAATCAAAATGTATCATCTAGCTAAACGATGCACAGTTTTCTTATGAGGTATGCATTGAATACTTATTTGGTGCACTTTGGGACAAATAACATTGTAATATTCCACACGGTTTCATTGTAGCATGCAGTAAGAAAAGAGAGTTGTTTTGTAACCGAAGTTTTGGAATTCATCCACATTCATATAATTTATAACTCCTAATAACGCGTCAAGAAGTTCGTATTGCATTCTACTTCGGAGGCGTGTTTTTTTAGTGAAGTTCATTATTGAAAATACTCTTTCAATACAGGTGTTACTAGTTGAAATAACAAGCCTATTAATAACAGCCAAATCAAGCTCTTTTAAATGGTACGTACCTGCCGTATCCTTATAGATATAAAATGTTTGTCAAAACTTATTTAAATTAGATGGAAGGGATATCATCGTTAAAATACTCTTTTTAATTAAAAAAGGTAATTTTTTTCTATGTGTTTCATAAACACCAAAGGATACGTTAGGATTCATAAAAATATTTCAAATATCTTTAAAAACAACGAATTTTGTTTGTGGTAATAAATTGCCACTTTTTATAATAGAAAAATGTTCGTAAACTTTAAATATATTCATGTTTTAAGGAATACTATTTGTTAAATCTTTCAGGAACATACCTAATATGCAAAATAATTTTCTCGAAGATTTTCAATAAATTCTTCTGCCATTTTTACAAAACATAATTCAGTTTCAAATACTGATGATACATATGTATATACTACGGTGGGGAGATTTGTAAGGACAAAAGTTTGTCCTTAAAATTTGTGAATTCAACTTTACCTTGGATGGATATTTTTATCAAATTTGAAATCGTGGAATTTTTTTTTAACATACCTACTAAAAAAAACCTTAAAAATTAACGCGTCCAAATAACAATTTCGACAAAAACTAGTTATAAACCTAAAGAAATTGTTCTTTTTGGAAAAACTGCTATCGCCATCGTTTTTACTTTGGAAATGTAACATTAAAAAAAAATTAAATCAGCCGAGTTTGTTTATTACCAACTAGAAAAACATTAAAAAATTAAAGCTGAGAAAAAGTCAGAAAATTGAAATTTGGACGCCTCGAAAATGTTTTTTTGAAATGTCGTAGTGGAACTTTTTTTTCCTCATGCCAAAAGCTATCAAAAATCGATGGCACAATATAGATTGCTAAGTCGATCCACCCTAATATATACAAACATATATATGAATGCCTTAAATTTTATACCTAAAAATATCAGAATAAAAATAATATTATTTTTTCGTATTGAATTTATCGAGAGAAAGACAACCCTGGTGCTACCATACTTTTATCTGAATAAAATAAGACTTTTTAAGGAACACTGAAAAACTCAAACCGCATTTATAAATTGTACATACATTTTGACACAATCAGCCATGTCACAGAGTACAATTCCGTTCGGAAACGGAATTCATCCCGTATTTTAATGCTTCAGAAAATTACGAAAACACTTTGCGGAATGAAACCATTTTTGTTTTCATGAAAGGAATGGGAGTTTTCTGTATCTTAAAGGCCAAAAAACTATCGAAATAAACTTTCTATCAATAAACAAATATGTTTTCGTCGGTTCCGAACGGAATCATTCTGAACGGAATTGTACTCTATGACATGGCTGAATATAACAAATGTTATGATAAAATGTGAATATGAATATAAGTAACAGGTATGGTAATTTTTTTTTAAGCTTGTACGCCGAAATAGCTCAGTTGGGAGAGCGTTAGACTGAAGATCTAAAGGTCCCCGGTTCAATCCCGGGTTTCGGCAGGAATATTTTCTTTTACATATTTTGAAATACAAAAAAAATAATTATTTATATTATTTTAAACCACACCACAACAGTGGATAGGTATTATGCGTTTGTGCTGATGTTCATAACGCCTTAAAACAGTGATGCAAAATGTGGCCCTTTCAGCTCAAAATTCAACTAACTACTATTAACCGTTCGGTACATTTTTTAATGTAATTTTCAAACTGTTTCAAACATGAATTTTATTTACAACATTGTTTTGTTTGTTAAAGAAAAACTTCATAAATTTATTGCCAAACATTGTCTTGTCTTAAATAAAAATTCTTTTTTGTAAGTTGTATATCAAGTTAATATCAAAAATCACTGCAGTTTTGATTTGCTACAAGACTACATAACTACAAGACTACATTACTGATTCTATTTAGCCACAATATACACAGGATAATTCTGGGGGAAAATTTTGGCCCTATAAAAGGTATATTGGCCCTTTTAAATCGTCCATTTGGCCCAAAAATTAAAACCTTAAAATGCATCACTGCCTTAAAATATTGGCTCTATATCCAATGCATAGCTTGGGAATAATGATTAGAAATCCTAATGATTAGCAATTGGATTAGAAATTTTAATTGTGCTGAAAAATTGATTAATTATGATTAGTTAGCCATTTTATACGATTACTAATTGATTAGATTAGAAATAATCAAAAATCTAATCACAATTAGTGACGATTAGCATGTCTAATCAAATCTAATCAAAACTAATCCAAAAAATAATTGATTAGATTTCTTGATTATTTTTGATTAGATTTGATTAGATTTAATTAGATCAACTATTTTTGTGAAAAGAAAATATTTATTTATCACATTTATTGCTATATTTACATAATGTAACAGTTTTTGAATATTGCATAAAATTGCATACGGTGCACCCTGTTCTTAAACTAAACACTTGACTCAGCTGGTTCACTTTGTTGTTGTGTTATTATTAATGTTAATTTTCAATATTCAATATTCAAAAACTGTTACATTATGTAAATATAGCAATAAATGTGATAAATAAATATTTTCTTTTCACAAAAATAGTTAAAAATAGTTGATCTAATCAAATCTAATCAATTATTTTTTGGATTAGTTTTGATTAGATTTGATTAGAAATGCTAATCGTCACTAATTGTGATTAGATTTTTGATTATTTCTAATCAAATCAATTAGTAATCTGAAATTTTTATCAAAATTCAATTCTAATGATTAGATTATTTTATTTCTCTAATCGTAATGATTTCTAATTCTAATCGAAATTCCCCAGCTATGATCCAATGAGAATCTAATTATGTCCGCCCGTTCGTCTGGCTGGCTGTCTGTCCATGTAAACCTAGTACGCAAAGTTCAGGTCGCAATTTTTAGATGATTTGTTCAAATTAAGTACATATGTATGCCGATATTCTATCAAAATGATCTGGCAACCCTGGCTATGACTAGAAATATGTAAATAAATATTCTTGAAAAAAACTTTAAGAAAATTTTAATTTTTCTTCTTAACTTCTGAAAAAAATGAAAAAAACAATAATAAAATATTGAAATTATATGTTTTATAAGGAGTAACAATTCCCCTGCGCCTATCGAAAAAAGAAGTAGCCTATTTTATTTTCGGGACTCATGATGTTACTGTAAAAATTTTAGAAAAAACGGTTCAGTCGTTCAGGTATAGACTCCTGAACAAACTGAATAGCAGAGAAATATATTTCATTTTTTATTTATATAGATTAACATTAGTTAATGATGAATAATTCTGAGTTGTTATTTTTTTGTTAATAAGAATAGATGTTATTGTATTTAAATTCAGTATTTTTAATTTGCCGATTTTTTTGAAAATATGCCGATATTTTATCAAAATTATCTGGCACCCCTGTCTATGACTAGAAATAAGTAAATAAATATTCTTGAAAAAAACTTTAAGGAAAAAAATTTTTAATTACTTTCAACTTTTACGTAGCGATGTCAAAAAACAACAAACAGGTCAGCGTATACATAAAATTAAGAAAAACAAACGCTATAACATAAACCAATAAGTGAACTCAATTGGGGGATTTCCCAATTAAAAAAAAAAAACATTTTAAACAGCATACAAAAATAAACAAAAATGTGTTCACGTTTTAGAGCTTCCAGATTTTGTTCACGTTTTAGAATAGTCTGTGTAAAAATAAATTTGTTCACGTTTCTGAGACGTTCACACTTTCGAGTGTTCACATTTTCGCGAGTTGACTGTATGTGGGTTCAAATTGTTACAAGGGCGAATCCTGTTGCAAATGGTGAGAATCGGTCCATAGTTTCACATAGCCCCCAACAAGATTTTTCCTGGAATAGAGTCTTTGTCCCCACAAACCATCTTATTAGGTTGGTATTTAGTTTAAATTTGGTCTTAACTTATTTTCATGATAAAATATTGAGCTGGAAGGCCCAAGATCAACCAAAGATCCCATATGAAACGCCTTCCCAAAATCACTTAAGGACAAACAAATCTTATGTAGATGAAGATATCGAAATAATATTCGGCACAAAGAAATCTTATATGAATCTTAATGATTGCCCATGGGTCGCAAATAGGGAACATACACACTCGAAAAATTATTTTCAAATATTGTAGTGTAGGGCAGCACACGGTCGGGCTTGACTTGCTTAATAACATATCTCTTTTCGTTTATACGAATATATCGCCCTTGTTCAACAATCTATAATATATAGTTTCGTTCACTTTTTAATTCTTAAAATTTGTTTTTGTTTTCAATGTAGTTATACGAAAGAAAGAATTCTTTCGCACATCGGAAATAGGCTATTAGTATTAAAAGCATATGAAAAAGAAATTTTTAACCAACTCTTTTATTACCAAAAAGGAGACAAGACAGCACGAGACTTTTACAGCTGTTAGATATGAATATAACGTGTCGATTTTTTCAAAAAGTGAAAAAAAAATTTTGAGTTATTACACTATTGAGGAACAAGTGCGATACGTAAATTGATAGGATTATTATTGATATCGCACTTAATCAACAAGAGGGTATTAACTCAAAATTTAAACATTTTCAGTAGAAGCAAAACAATTTTTAATTTCACATTGAAGGCATATGGAAATGAATTTTAAAACCAACTGTTTCATTACCAAAAAGTAGACAAAATAGCAAGATATTTTTACAGCGGGCAGATAGGAATATAGCGTGTAGATTTTTTTCAAAAATTGGAAAAATAAAAATTTTGAGATAATACCCTCTTGTTGATTAAGTGCGATATATATTTTTAATAATGTCTTAAAGAGTTTCATAAGTAGCCGAAACAGCCTGCCGAAATAGCTCAGTTGGGAGAGCGTTAGACTGAAGATCTAAAGGTCCCCGGTTCAATCCCGGGTTTCGGCAAATTTATTTTCGTATTTTTTTTATTTCTACATTGAAAAGAAGAATCAATCCATCTGTACATAAATCAAGCCAAAGTCGGTGTTAATAGAACTGTAAGTACGGATCTCTCTTAAATCGAGGTACAGAGTACTTAATTTAAATACGGATTGTTCAAAACGGATTATTTAAAGTGAGATTTTGAAACATTTACTCCAGAGAACCAGATAAGAAAAAAAATATTATTTTATTTGCTTACCCGTTTACACATATGTTTGGATTCACATTTTGTTTACGGAAGAACTAACAATTATAAGACATCATCAGCATGCCCGGTGCAGTTCTCGTAATTATTGTACATACTTTGAAAATTTTATCTATTTCATTCGATTATTTTAGCAAGTAGAAACCGGGAATTTTCGCTCCTTATTTTACTTTGTGAACATGAAAATAATGTATGTTTTTCTTCTTGTGTGTGGTTGTTGTTTCTACACAAAGCAAGCAAATATGGTTTAACATTTCTCCATCATATACGGAGACAATTCGTTGTATAGTGACTATGTAAAATACATATCAAATCAAAATTTGTACACTACTGCAAAAATAGATGCTCGTAAAATATATAATTTTATTATTCAAAAAGCGGGGAATCACAGTTCTTAGTTGAAATGTTCTTTTGGGGTTTCCATGCGTGTGTAGCTATTCCTATCTATACATGGATACATTTTTGTTTTTCGTGTCAAACACAACGGACAGAAAAATGATGTCAAAAAATACAATCACCCCTGTTATGAATAAAAATTCCCCGGAATTTTTTCCCAATGAATGGAAACATTTTACGCAAATTACAGTTCGTAATTTTGGAGATAGTTTCATTATATTTGGCATACATGTCAATTGAAAACGGTGAGTATCGGTTCATATTTTCACATAGCCCCCACACAAGGTTTTTTCGGAGTTGAGTATTTGTACACATGAACCCACTTATTACGTTGGTATTTAGCTTAAGTTTGGTCCAAACTTATCCCATTGCAATTTAAATCGTCTTAAAAAATTATATTGGAATTGGTCCATATTTGACCAAAGTTCCCATACAAATACTATCCCGAAAATATATATTTTTATACATGTTGGTATTGACACAAAATTAGGCGAAAAAAACACTTTAACGATAGATTATATGTCATGGCTAAACGTGGTAATTGTAGATCATAAATTATTTATAGGTCCCATATAAACCCGCTTATCTTAAATCATTTCAACTAATATCATATAGATGAAAATATCTAAATAATATTCGGCATGAAGAGCTTTTACATGAATCTTAACCCCATGGGTCCCAAATAAGGTAAACTTTTAAAAATTTGTTTTTAAATATACTTTCTTACTTGTTTAATTCTGTAAGTGTTTTGTAATTTAATAAGTGAGCCTTTCTTTATGTTTTTAACAAAGGTACATTTTATATAACACATATGAACATGTTTAATTTCGATTTACGTTGTTTCGATGTACGTCGTCATTTTCCGGAACCAATTACGGATTAAATCGAGGGACTACTGTAATTAAAAATCACATTGCAAAAAGCTATGAATGCTATGAAAATAGTTTAATTATGACACCATATAACAGTGATCAACAATATATATATAAAACTCTTCGAAATTGATATGTACCACCTGAGGCTTTGATTTACCTCGACAGTAAAGGATTTATCCAAAATGAAATAGGCATACCTATATTTTGCCATATATATAAAAGAGCTATTCATTGCAATCAAATCACACTTGATAATACTAGGTTTGATACAAGTATTTATTCAGGTGATAAAAACATTTTGCCAAACATAAATAAAAGAAAATTTTGGTGGCCTTACAAAAATCTCCCCTTCTAACTTTTACCCCTTGTCAGAACCTTTTATTACACAGTACAACATTTTTCAGTTAATTGATTGCCAACTCAATTCTGTGAACTGTATGTGAAATTAGACCCAAAAAGAAGAATTTCTGCATCATTCGTTTTGTCTTCTTACCTGCGATTTGAAGTTAGTATCGATTTGAAGTTAGTACTATCGTATAGGGGAATTTATCACGTTTTAGGCCCTGTTGTTTGACATAGCTCGACAACCACTAGCCCAATTTAGTTGAAATAAATTTTAAAAAATTAAGAATTACAATTCCCTTAATCTGTTCATATATTGTTTTCCTATACAAGTAACCCTTTCGAAGTTAAAAATGAATGTATGAAGGGAAAAAATAATTTTTTGCCTAAAAATTTAAATTTTTTTTTTAAAAATACATAAAAAATGCAAAATGGAAAAAAGTTTCAAGTCTAGTTATTTTTTCGCAAAGTCACATAACCTATGAGCAAAATGAGACAAAGATCATAAAAATCGATGCACGCGTTTCGCTTTTATTCGCAATTGAGTAAATGTATGAATTTCAAAAATTTGCTCGAGATATGCACAACATTATTTGGAGAAAACATTGACACCTTTTTCATGATTCTGAGAATTAAAAAAAAAGGAATAAACAAAAGGTTATTTGATTTTTATGATTGCGGTAATAAATGTACGTGGACAATTAAACGGAAAGTGGACCTTTTTATTATTTGGGGTTTTCCGGTGGCTACCTATATGATTTTTTTACAGAAATTGCACCCACATTTAAGGGTGGTCTTTATTTGGAAAGTTTTGCACAGTTTGAAACGTACAAGTGCTGATTCAGGTATATAGCCAGCCGCCCTTAAAATATGCTCCCATTTATAAGTACCTGGCAGTAAAATATTCAAAAATACGTAGTATTTATAGGTGTGCATTGATCGATTTTTGGCATTCAGCCAGTGCCGACGAACGCGAACAATAAAAGTGATTTTTCTCCAATTTTTTAAAAGTGAATAACAACAAAACATAAAATATATCAATATGGAAAACAACAAGTGCCCATATTTGGATGAATATTGTTACGTTTGTGGTCATATCGTCCGAAAAATACAGAAAAAAGATCGAAAAAATTTGTTTACTGAGCAATTCAAAACCGCGTATTGTAATTATTTCGATGAAGCAGATTTAAGTGGTGCAAATTTTACGCCGAACACAGTGTGCAACAGTTGTTATACTACCCTTCTAAAATGGATTCACGGAAAAAGTAGAAAGTTATCTTTTATGAAGCCAGTAATTTGGGTGGAAGACACAACTGGACATGATGAATCCAGGTGCTATGCATGCATAAATTTTCGTCCTGGATTAAACAGACAACAATTGAAAACAAAAGTATACACTGCTGCATTTACTGCCACACTTCCAGTGCAACGCCCTGCTGATACCGATGCACCTAAACCTCCGAGTGCGGATACTGTGTCCCTGCTAGCCGAAACCGTTTTCACCAATCCGACCGATTTGGATGATGCTGATTGGATACCCGATATTGAAAATAGTGCACCACAACCGCTACCACAAATCGAAATGGATTACATTGTGGCCAAGCTGGGACTATCACAACACGACTCCGAATGGCTGACATCATTTTTGAAGAGAAGAAAACTCACACAGCAAAATGTCAGCGCAACATCATACCGACAACGCCAAGCTGATTTTCAGAAATTTTATTCCGTTGACGAAGCAAATACGTTCACGTACTGCCATGATATCCCAGGTTTAGTGAAAAAATTGGGAATGGATTATATCGCTGGCGACTGGCGTTTATTCATCGATGGTTCAGTTACTAGTTTGAAGGCTGTGCTGCTGCACAAAAAAAATAAAAAACCATGCATTCCATTGGGATTCAGCACAACTATGAAGGAAACGTATGAAGCATTGGGCAAAATTTTGAAGAAAATCAAATACGATGAACACAAATGGAACATTTGTTGCGATCTGAAGGTGGTCAACATACTACAAGGGATTATAGAAAAGGGCGGATATCCAAAATACTTCTGCTTCCTTTGTAATTGGGATTCACGATACAAAGGAAATCAATATCAATGTAAAGATTGGAAAGGAAGAACTCCCGAGCTCAACAAACAATTAAAATTACGCAATGAACCTATGATAAAGGACCTGGATGATATTTTGTTGCCACCGCTCCACATGAAACTGGGAATAGCTGGGAAATTCGTTGAAGTGGTGGTCAAAAAAGTTAACGGCGCCTTTGACTGTTTGAAATCCATCTTTCCGAAACTCAGTGATGAGAAAATTAAAAACGGTACGTATCGTACTCTGTATTTCAATATTGTCATATCTAAATTTGTTAATTTCTATACATTCGCATTACCAATAATTTTTTCGTTTTTCTTATGTATTTAAAACAGGTATTCTCAATGGACCTGATATTCGGAAATTGATCAAAAGTGATTCTTTCACACATTTGCTTTCAGAGCATCACGACCACCAACATGCATGGAACGCATTGAAAGAAGTAATAGAAGGCGTTCTAGGAAAGAACCGTGTCCAGCGAGAAGAGATACAGCAACGAGTGGACAGGTTGCTGTTTTATTTCGAAAAAATCGGTGCATCCATGACGCTGAAATTGCATTTCTTGCACCACCACCTCGATACTTTTTTTGGCACAATCACCTCAGGAATCAGACGAACAAGGAGAGAGGTTCCACCAGGTGACCATGCCATTTGAAAAGCGGTTCAAAAGCAAAAAATTGGATGCATTGCTTGCGGAGGTTTGTTGGTGGAGTTCCACAATTATGCAGTTTGAAGAAAGCACCGAAGATGAAGACATTGAAATTGGTGGACACAGCGAAAGAAACACGCCCTTGAATAGTATGTGTATCTCGGATGACGATACAGACTCAGACCATGAATATGAACAACCTACGAAGAAAACAAGATCATCAGAACCACAAGCGTCAACTTCTACAAGGATGGATATTGCCAATAATTGAAAAATGTTCTAAATTTTGTTTTTATGCATATTATAATTGCGTATTAATTGCATATTATTTTATTTTCATTAAGTTTTTATAAATAAAGTTTTTTTTTGCATGATAATTTTTTAATTTATATTTTTATTTTTATTTTAAGGGTGGTGGCTATAACTGATTTTTGAAATTCATACCTTTACTCAATTTCAAATAAAAGCGAAACGCGTGCATCGATTTTTATGATCTTTGTCTCATTTTGCTCATAGGTTATGTGACTTTGCGAAAAAATAACTAGACTTGAAACTTTTTTCCATTTTGCATTTTTTATGTATTTTTAAAAAAAAAATTTAAATTTTTAGGCAAAAAATTATTTTTTCCCTTCATACATTAATTTTTAACTTCGAAAGGGTTACTTGTATAGGAAAACAATATATGAACAGATTAAGGGAATTGTAATTCTTAATTTTTTAAAATTTATTTCAACTAAATTGGGCTAGTGGTTGTCGAGCTATGTCAAACAACATGGCCTAAAACGTGATAAATTCCCCTATACGATAGTACTAACTTCAAATCGATACTAACTTCAAATCGCAGGTAAGAAGACAAAACGAATGATGCAGAAATTCTTCTTTTTGGGTCTAATTTCACATACAGTTCACAGAATTGAGTTGGCAAATCATGTGTTGTACTGTGTTATATAAATATAGAAGTAACGTTTTTTTTGAAAATTTTTTTTTTACAATGTAAAAATATTAATTATGTATATAAAATAAACAATATGAATATGTATTTTTAAAAAATATTAAAAGTGTCATATATAATTAGTATAATTAGGAAAAACCAATATTTGAAACTTCTTTTTAGGGCCTCTACATCTCAATAAGCTGTAGCACGAATATTTTGGCCAATCGTAGAATTGGCAAACGAGTAGTGCTGACATTAACCGCAAACGGTGAATATTACGGCAACTTTGTGAAACTACGTTGCGATCTTATATGAATCAAATCACTATTTTCTATTGTATTTCTAGACCTTAAAAATTACTCGACGGTCGTAATTCAAGCATTGCTGGCCGTATTTCACGAAAAACACCTCCAAGGAGTCAATTTATGCGGATTTTTCAGCTTAAACCAGTTAATCCACGAAGTGTCTTACATGCGATAATCGAGAGGTTTTAATTCGCACGACCTTTTTTTTTAAACATATTATGGTTTCTTAAACTAAATAAACGCCGCCGGCAACCATATTATGATTAACTTAGTCCTCCATCTGAATGCCATATGTACATATATTTACAACGTTTTCGTTTAACATACACAGAAAAAAGTGTTTTATCAATTAAAAAAATGGTTTAAAAAGTATTTAAATTTAATTAATGTGATAATTGCATCAATTATTTTTTTTGTTGAAAGAAAATTAAAAATTTAATTTTGATTTAATTAAAATTTTAGTTGTTTTGAAATAAATTTTCAATTAAAATTTTAATTAAATAACAAAAAATCTTAATTGACTTTTTTCGTTTAAAATAAAATAATTTAAACATGTAGAATTGTTGTTGGAAGTTGTCAATATTTATTTAAATAAATTAACACATTGTTTGAAATGGCAAAGTTTTTTGATCACTTTTTTCATTAAAATTAAAAATTTCATTTATTGAAAATATTTCTTCATAATTTTAATATTTTTAGTAATCAATATAATCATTTTGGTAATAGGTGCAAAACCAACAACTTGTTTGCTTGATATTATGAATTTAGAACAAATTTGGTGATTGGAGAAATTTAATAATTTTTTCTGTGCACGAGTAGTTTTGTATGAGGTGACCATATCGAAAAATATATTTTCTTTACGTGTAGTTAAAGATAACTACAAGTATATATTGTTTTCTTATTTATACATTACGCATATGTACATAAATATACATATATTTATTGTTTACTTCTAATTAACCCTTTAAATTAAAAACCACATTTACACGTACAAATTGCAATGTTTGTATAGCTGTATTATCAATTATATTTTTCAAAATCATAAAAAGTGTTAATGGTATCGTTAGAAATAGACAGCGATTCAATCTGAAGAATTGATTATAATTATGGTTAAAAACTGTTTTAAAAACTAAATTTTTATATACGCCGAAATAGCTCAGTTGGGAGAGCGTTAGACTGAAGATCTAAAGGTCCCCGGTTCAATCCCGGGTTTCGGCAAATAATATTTTCATATATACATAAATATATTTTTTAAAAAAAATTTTTTAATTCATATGTACGAGTATCATTGCAAACGAATGTGTTAAAATTGTTCATTACTTATTTACATTATCATGGGTTAAAAAATGTATATGATTAGGGTATTAGAGATACATCTTAGGAATATTTTACCGTATGCTGTTAAATCCTCCGGGCAAATCAGGTACAGCCAAAACCCGAAACTTGGCAGAGTTCATCGAGACTGAACAGATACCCTGTCTGAATCAGACCCCATGGGAATCATTAGCCCCTTGAACCGCAGTTCCAGACTAACAATTGGCTAAAACCCGAAGACGCGGAAAGCGAGATCTTTAAAAGTCGTCCTTAAGACCTGATTTTACCTCCTTTGTAAGGAAGTCCGGTCTGATAGTGAACATCCCTAGGTGCTGCTGCTAAGTATTCAAATGTTGCTGTTTGCCTTTAAGAAATAGAGTTATACAGCTCCAGCTTCTGCATAAGGAGCGAGTGTATGTATATTTTTGCTAACGCTCAAACATATGAGCGTTGGTAGGAGCTCTCTTTTTACCCACTGTGAAGAGCACCCTAGGGTTAGGTCCTCAGGACAGAAACTTCCGTAATTACATTCCCACCTATGTAAGTGATGCCACTTTTCGTCATACCCTGCCGTTCGTAATTGGCCATAGCTCCAATGAAAAGCCAACTCTTTATATTCTTAATAAATTTTATTCTAATTCTTTGTGGAGGATATCAATAATTCAGCATAGCAAAATAAAGGATTCTAACAAAATTTTTAGAAACCCATTAGAACAATATACAACATATATTTTCTTTAAAAAATTTCTATAAAATTTAAAGCTTCGTTCACAACGCACAGTGGGAGAAATGTTCAATCTAGCGGAGATTTATTAATAACTTCAGAACTGAAGCTGATATTTTAATTCGGAAATTTTTTTATATATGTAGATAAGAATACAATAAACACAAATTAACACAAAGTGAATTTTTCGTATAAGCTTAAAATGTTTAGTCATCTTTTAATCTATATACGAGTATGTATATAACAACGTTTGTGCCGTGTATGTCCTCCTAAGACTCAAGAACCGCTAGACCGATTGACATGAAACTTGGACAATAAATTATCTTAGTCAGGAGCTAGATTTCTCTCAAGTTTAATCGCAATAGGTGGCGCTGTTGTCGTGATTATTAAAATTGTTTTATTAATAGAACGATTTGGTTGAAATTCAGCAAATATATTTATTAAACAAAAATAAGTAGATAGCGCTGGGGTCAAGTTATTAACAAAATTCTCCAGGATTTAATTTTTTATTTTTATTTAGAAAATCCCGAACAGTGCCGGGACCAAACAGCTAGTTTTCATATAAAAGTGCTTTACTCAGTATCTTGCATATTGCGCTCTTCATCTGATTTGAAAAGAAGACTGATACAATCATTATCTAATAGCTCAGCCTTTTTTGAAGAGGGCACTAGCCCTTTCGATAGCATGGTAATGAAAGGATCTGAAGAAACAAATAGTGTATATGCCAAGCCAATGGCGAAAAATAACGGTAAAAAAATGACTAAGTGAACTAGTATAGCCATTTGCTTTCTCAGTTTGGTTTGTAACTCAGTATTTTTTTTATCAAAAATTGTTTTATCACATGGGAACCTGTCATATTTGAATTGGAATTCTGTAGGCGATAGCACAGTTTTTTTTCGTAGACTGTAGAACATCATAGGTGAGCAATATATTTGCATATTTCCTTTAAATGCCAATCTGCAAGTCCATGTCAACCTTTTTTGTTTAACTTCCATTAATATATACGGCTAAAGCTTCCTCTGCTGTGTAGTTAATAAGTTCTTTGTTATCGGATTCAACGGCATATTTCAATATTGTTGGCAAATTTTCATCTGAGTTCAACATAGATACGACCATCGAAGCATTCCTCTTGCCAGTCTTGTATAAACTAGTGCTCGCCACAGACATGAGTACATCGCACAGGATTTCTTTGGCAATATCATATACTTTTCCTTTTTTTTCCTGACAGTCGGTAAAGCTTATTTCGGGTCTCGCCCAGTACTTGGAGTTGGGTCTACCAATAAAAGTTTACCATCTAACCAGACCTAATTATTTTTCTCAAATACCCTCCGAACTCGGTGTCTTTCTCTCCATTTCATGCCAGTTTTTGAGGTGATATTTTTAATCCTTTTAGAAATATCAATGCGTTGACCATTATTATATTTGATTCTATGTATAATGTCATAAACATAGGATTCCAAAGCAGAAAATTTTTTGAAGCGTCATCTTCCTCACACTTAACCAAAAATAGCGCTCGCTTGGATACTGACATTCTACCTAAAACAATTAATTTATCAAAAAGTTGCGTAAAGTTGGACATTTCACATCACAAGACTTTATATTAATTTTAAAAACAAATATAAGACCGCATTCAGTCGTATCACAGAAGTTTAACTCTACAATAGGAGAAATCTATTGGTCAACATTATAATTCTTACTAGCACTATAAACATAACAAATCTAAAACTCGAAACATAATCACAGGTCAAAAAATATTTATTTTTATGTAATACATACTTTGAACTTTAATAATAAGGACTAAATAGAATTTTACTGTCACTCCATTGAATTTTATTAAAACTTGCAAATGGTGATTAAAACCAACGGGAAAACTTTTAGCGGTAGCTGGTGCAACATATGTTGCGTTTGAAGCTTTACAGCTGCACGAATATTTAGAGCAAAGCAAAATTGAAAAAATCGATGATCTGTCTAATGTATTATTAATCGATGGCGAAACTATTTTGGCGCCAAAATAAATTTTGGAGCTAGATTGGCCATTTCTTCCACTGTGCAACGTCAGCAAAATTTTCTCTGGTGTTCTTTATTGTGAACAATTTTGTTCACAACCACACACAGCAATTTTTTTTTTAAATTTTCATTCAAAACTAAATAAATTTATTATAAACGTCATTTGTAATTTCATGCAAATTGTTGCTGAAGTAGAAGTGGACTCAACTTTTAAAAAACTTTAGTTAAATTTTTTCTCGAAAAATTAAAGGAAAATTTATGAAATACTTTGGGAAGGAATAAGATAGAAGAAAAACGAAATTTTTGCTCCCATTGTGAAAGAAGCTTAACTTAAAAAAACAACTAAACATAACATTAATTTACAAAACATCCGGCTTTTAAAAAGGACCTTCTTTAAAAAGCAAAAAAATTGAGCAAGCTGATTTTTTAGAATATAAGAAACTACCAAACTAGAAAATACAAAATCAATCCATTAAAATTTCCGTAATTCATTTGTGGTAACCACAAAATTATGGGGGGGGACAAAATACCAAGAAAGAAAAAAAAACTATTCAAATATAAAAAACCACATGCCACAACAAGGAAGTCCTTAAAAAATTCATGCATATGCGCAAAAAATGAGGCACCCTCACTTTCAGTTGGAAAGGACGATCATTTTTTTTTTAGGAAAAAAAACCATTTACGCGATAATATCACCATATGTATGCACAAAAAAGTTAAGCCTCAATAAAAAAATCTAAAAAAAAAAAAAATAAAAATTTGAACAAAAGAATTAGAAAACAGTAAAAGATCGAGATCCTTTCACTTTCAACATCTTGTGGCATGCGTTTTATTTCATTCATTAAATTTTTTATGATTTTTTTTTCTTTGTATTTATATTGTTTTGTCTCTCTAACTGATGTTACACAAGATGTTTATTTAAGGGTGCCTCAATGCGTTCTGAATAGGAGTCTGCCACTCATTTTCACTTTCTTTTACTGATAAAAAAAAGTGAAAAAAATACCTTAAAGATCTAAAGGTATTCCCTTAAATTGTTCTATCTAAAAAAGATGAGAAGCTGCATAAAAATTCATTTTATCAATCAAAGTAACAGCGGACGAAAGGCGCGTCAGCTCGTTTCCAAAAATCTTTTGTTTTTTATTCTTTTTGAAAGAAAAAACTCTTGATTTTATTTTTCGAGTATGTAAAAACTTGTTAAAACTGTAGTGATTTATAATATTCATTCATTAAATTTTTATTATTTTTTATTGCTGTAATATTATTTCATTTAGGAATATGGTAAATAAATGCTGTCATATGGCATGTGGATCGTGTCAGGAGTTATATGTTGTTTTTGATAATTTTTTTTAGTTTTAATAACAAAAAAAAAAAAAAAAGAAAATGTAGCACGAGCTATTAAGGGCAAAGAAACGACCGTTTTTCCGATTATAAATAAATTTCGAAAAAATTATCACCGAAGTGATAACCACTGAATCAACAGTCCCACATATCCAAACATATATCGGTCCATCACAACCGTTTGATACCCTACACCACTTTGGTGTTTAAAGATTACACACTCCAAAAAATTAAAAAAAAAAAAATTTTTGGTGTCGAGATTCCGATACGCCAAATTGTTTGCAAAATTTGCTATGAACACTTGAGACAGTATTGACTGGGCAAAGAACTTGTATTTAGTTCGGAGTGCCTTTGCAATAGAAAATAAACATTACTAGGATGACAGTTACTCTTGCTGAATAAGCTTGCGTTCCTTTCTTCATTTAAAATAACTTAATGAAAACTAAATTTGATGAACTTATTAATATATAAAAATTTGGATTAAAAACCATAAACAGTTTAATAAAATAACCACAATACTAATTACACTGTACAACAAAATGAAATTTTTTTTCAAAATAACAATGTTCTCCCAACTGCTTCTTGTAGAGGGATCGTAAAAAATATATGCGTGTATCGGCGCTTTAAAAGTTTACGTCTGAAACTCATTTTACGGCCTTTTTAAAGTGGCACCCTTGTAAAAAGTGGTGTGACACTTAGGTTTTTGGTTCATACCCAGGAAAAACTTTTTAATTTTGGTAATAGGTCGTAGTTATTTCATACGTTACCTGGTAAGTAGTTATCATTACAATTGTCATTATTCTGATAAGTACAATCTGTCATTATTCAATAAGTACTGGCTAGTAATGACCTCAGTAAGTACTTTTCACTACTATTATTTTCCGTTATGAATATTTGCTTACTAATATTTAGCTAAATAAAAACTGGTTATTTTTTGGCTTCTAGTAAGTATTTTGTAAGTACTTATAATTCGACTTACTGGTAGTTAAATAATAACTAGATATTTTGTGACTTCTAGTAAGTGTATTGTAACTACTGAATTCTGTGGACAACTCGCACAAAAATAAGTAGTTATTCAGCCGAAAAATAAGTAGTGTTCATATGTCTCCAATATTACTTGCTAACTTACCAGGTAAGTAAAGTTTTTGCTGGGTAGTGTCTGCAGATGATTTATTCAGAACATTACAAGCAACATTTTGTTGGTACGCATTAACCCTCTAACTCTTCTAAAAAACAGGTCTTTTTGTAATTTTTTGAAAAATAGCAAAAATCAAATTTAAAACAGGGATGTTTGAAGTTGAAATATTCTGCGAAAATATTTCCATTAAATTCTAATTGTAGGTCTCCCAGCACACTCAAATCGAATATTAAACTTTAATGCCAGAAATAAGCAAAAACTTAAAAGGTGGCTTAGGGTTAATTATATATTAATGCCAACATGGCGAAAAAATTTCTCTATCTCCAAGTTTATAACTCTTAACTTCAAAAAAAATTATATCTTATGCATCGCACCATGAAATGTCCGTTTTCGAAAATTTTTTAAAAAATAACGCATATTCGAAAAATGTCATGTTTTTTCCATACGTTTTACGGTTGGTATGGGAGCTTTTATTTGGAGCAGAGATAGAGCTTTAAATGCTTTGAAAGAAATGTTAGTTATTTTAAAATAGTTGGGATCGGTCTAAGAAATTACCCCACTATGGACACGCGTGAGCCGCTTAGGGCCCGAAAACGAATTTAGGGCCAGAACGGTTTTTTGTATACAGAAAAAATTCTCGCCATTTTTTTTTCCAATTAAGGCATTATTCAAAAATTAAATTAAAAATTTAATCAAGTGAATTAAACGTTTACTTATATCAAAAACATCAATGCAGAAGAAGTTGTTATTATCAAAAAATATTTAACTGACACTATTAATTTGTTTACTGGTGCAAATTAAATTAATTTTTTAATTAATATCACAAATTTTTTAATTTAAATCAATTTGTATTTTTTTCTGGGTTCAGATACAGTGCACTCGCGATAATATAAACTAACTAAAACCAAGCTAGTTCAGTTTTGCAAGATTGTTCATATATGCGAATGGCATCTAATTTCTTTTTTAAAACGTTTTTACCATAAAAATGAAAGTTTCTAATGCTAAATTTTTGATTTATTGGATTTTAAAAACAATTTATTTTTGAAAAAAAAAAAAATAAAAAATCTTAAATCTGTGATTTTCATCCGTTCAATCGCCTTTTAAACAGCCCGCGCTCTTTACTGTCTCCAGATATTTGATACAAGCGAGCGCCCTATCCCTAAAAGTTATATTTTTATCTCTAATATTCAAAAACCATCGGTATATGTTATACATTTTCAATTTGTGGGTACCAAGTGTTTCGTTTTCCGGGTCAAATAAACGTATTGTTAGCACATTTAATATAATTTTTTTTCTTCCACATATTGCAAATTTTTTTTCATCCCAAATTTATTCGCTAAATAAATAATACTTGCACCTTTTCCCGTTAATATTATATTTAAAGATGAATATATAAATCCAGCTGAATGTGATTCTAGTAACTAAAACGTTTATATAAGACATATTGATCGACCACTGTGTAGGTAGATAAAATCCGTTAAAATAAACTTAAATAAATTCAGTTTCATTTCACTGAATTTTCACGACACGGTCGTATAATTTGCTTGTTGGAGAAATACCACAATGAAGAAATCCGTTAAAAATACAAAAATAAGTTGTTTATGTTTTAAAGGTTTTGCACAAGTTCATATTTTAGAGTAGTCAATGGAAGAAAATAAGTGTTCATATTTTGGAGTGTTCATATATTAGGGTATTCATATTATCGCGAGTGCACTGTATTGAGATAGAGTATTGGCATAGAGGAAAAAAGTTGCATATTATTAAAACATTTAGGAGGAATATTTAAGCTGTATAGAATATATAGTATTTTTTCGCTAATCGACGAAAAGTGACGCTTTTATCGAAGTTACTGAAGCTGAGAGCCTGGTGCCGCATCAAAAATGGTCATCTTGGCCTGAAACTTTCCACATTTTTTTCTCAAATCTCAAAAACAAATAAATTGGTGCGTGAGACTTTAAGATTTCCAACTTTAAATATAAATTTTGAATGCAAATGTCAGCGGTTACGAGGTTTTCGAAATGGCTTCAATTTTTTTTTATTTCATACAAAGATGTCAAGTTGAGAATGAAATCGGGTGGAAAATGTTATTTCCTAGCATAAAAACCAAAAAAAGCCAATTTCCAAAAATGGCGAATACGCGGCTTAGGAAAAAACGCGACGATGTATTCCATCCTGGACTTTTGATGAATATAGAGTGAAACTTAACCAGGCTTTAGAGGGTATAAATATCAGTTCATTTTTTACCATTAGAAATAAATCAATGTTTATGAAAAAATTGATCTTTAAAACAAACTCAAAACGTTTTAAATAAAATTTCAAAACATGTTTTTAGTCAATAAAAAAAATAAGGCAGCTTTAAAAAATTCATATTGAATCAAATTTAAAAGTTAAAATTTTTTGTGTTAGCAATAGAGTATCCAATTATTTGACTTTTGGTTTTGTTCTAGTAAGGAATTAGTCGATTTTAAACTTAAAGTTTGCTCGATTTATCGAATAAAAGTTTTAATTTGTTCGAATAACTTGAATAATTCAAACAATTTTATCCAATGAAAAAAAACGCACATGTTTATTTGTTTTGATACTTTTATTATTTGAATTAACCAAAAAAAAATTTAGTTACAAAAAACTGGTTAAACCAATTTATTATTCGTAATTAAATAAAACCAATTTATTATTCCTGAACATCGACTAAAATTTTAATCGATGGAGATTCTCAGTTAATTTTTTTTTAAATAACTCTAGGTTTTCCTGATTTTAACAGAAGTTCTGATAAAGATAAGAACTCAAAGTATGAAGCATATAATAGGGAATTTTTTAAAAATTTTTTAAATATTAACGTTTTTTAAATATATTCAATTTCAGTTTCACTCGTATGTATTCGATTTACAGAATATGGCTGATAACTTATATAATCTATATAAATCTTTAAGTCCCCTTTTATTTTTCTTTATTTTAAAGATCTATAGGTTTGGTTAATTTGTTTTTTAACTTGTTATTTTATCGCGCCAAAACTCCGTGATTTTGTTTTCAAATGCCTCTCTAAGGACACTTCGGTTTTTAGGATGAATCAAACGATACCTCAAATGTCAAAATCCATCCAGCCGTTTGATGGTACGAGATATTAAAGAAATTTACAGTCGTGTTAAAACAGGTTACCCATAATCTGACAGTGTATGGTTTACAGATTTTTAAATGCTGAAGATTTTTTTTACAATAAGCGTCAAACTATATATGAAAATAGGTCGAAGATTCTTACGAATGAAATTAGAAGTTTACAGTTAGTTTATTTCATAATTTGTCTCTCACACACCCACATCTAAAAAGGGACTAAAACATGTTTAAAAGAACGTGTACCACAATAGATATAGAATATATCAACCAACAAAATCAGTTGTTAGGTATTTAATCAGCTTGAATTCTAAAAAAATATTTTTGTATTAATTTTTTAACAAATAATTTTAATCAATTAATTGACAGAAATTGTTCGAGTTATTCGTTGTTTGAAATTTGCTATTTTAATTATTCGATCAAATAATGGCGAAACATTTCTTCGATTAGTCGAATAAGGATTAATCGAGTGGATACTCTAGTAAAAAATCAAATCAAATTACGTTGTAAATTTATTAGTAAAATATGAGAAATAACAATAAAATTTTGTATTGAAACAAGTTATAGCGCTATATTCGGCTGTGCCGAATCTTTGATTCCCTCCACCGACAGGAGTGATAAATACATATATATTATTAACTAAGCTTCACAAAAACGAACCTCAGCATTCAAACTGGTTGCGGTTTAGACCTATATAAAATTATTGACCGACAATAAGAAAGTTTTATGCGTTTCTTGTTAGAACTTTAAATTGGCTTGAGTAAAATATCATGATTCGTAACAGTTTTAGCCGAACTTAAATGATTTTTAGGAGGGTAACTTGTATAGGAGCTATGGTAAATTATGGAGCAATCATCCCAAAATTCTGAACACTGATTTCTGGTATTACAGAAAATAAATTAGAATAAATTTCAATACAGCAGTGTTATTAGTTTTAGCGTTAACAGTGGATATCACAATAATGCATGATATTTTTTCTGCCCATATGAATCTGAGTTGGAAGAAATTTTACCGCAATATCTATATCTGTTATGGTTTAATTATTTTCCCAAAGTGGTCTTTATTTGGTTTTAGGCGCAATGAACTGTTTTCCGGGAGTAGGGTTTATATCCAAAAATGTTACAGTGTGATTTCAGGTCCTATAAAACTGTAACGTAATCGGACTACTACCCGATTAACTGATCGGTTAATTTAAAATTGGCTATTTTCGATTAACGATTAAATCGGTTAATTTCAGTCGATTAACCGATTAACCGATGTAACAAAATTTTAAATTTTTTTTAGTACTATAAAACACTTTTTGTGTTTTTAATTATTTCGAGCCCTTAGCGCCAAATTATCGTAAGCGACAAAACACAAATTTTACAGGAGAAGGTTTTTTAGTTCTTTTTTGATATGTATACATAAACTTAAAAATTTTTTGATGCGACATATTATAATTTCGTCTAAGCAAGCTACCAACTACATCAAAATAAAGTTTGCTTACATTGTGCATTGGTCCTTAAATTTTTAATTTTAGCAATAAAAAAAATATTGAGAAAATGTCGCTTACGATAATTTGGCGCTAAGGGCTCGATTTGTTGGTCTCATATACAAAAAGTATGTGTTTAGAAAATATTTTTCATACAAACAAAGAACGTGTTTAGCAAACACTTTAAATAAGTGTTTGCTGTCAACATCTTTTTGTTTCACGTACTTTTTATATGTATGTGTTTAGGTATTTGTTTGTTCTCATATAAACAGAATTAGCCAAAACAATTAGAAGAGTTAAAAATTATAAAAAATTAAAACAGGACTCTAATGGCATAATGGAAGATTTTATATGTTTAGGGAAATACAGGAAAATGACTGAGAAATATGATATTCTGTATTATGTAGGGAGATCGAACGGTTATTATTCGACCGGTTTTAACCGGTTATTTTAGCTTTGCCCAAGTCGGTTATTTTAAAATGCCCATTTTTCGAATATCGAATAAACCGGTTATTTTGGTATAATAAACCGGTTATTTTAGTAATGTGTAATTTACATACATTTTCCTTACTCTTGTTGTAGATGTACCCGTAATTTAAGTATTTTCTAATTGAATATTGCCCAAACTTATTGTCAAAACAAAATGTAACTAAGGTTTAAAAACATTATGAACACTGTAAATACAGATCGCTTATGAAAGCATGTGTTCTTGTAAAAAAAACCAAAAACTATTCAAAATACTACAAAAACATGTGCAGTTAAAAAGTAAATAGTAATTTGTGCGAGAGTATTCTAAATATTAAATATATTTTTATATAAAGGTTATCTCTAGATATTTTTCGAACGCGATTTAAAAGACAAAGTTAGGTGCTTGATGTGCCCTAAAATTATAAGTTACAAAGGTTCTTCCATGTCACGACTTATTAATCACCTTTAATTAGTATACATGCTTGACATTAATGTGATCCAAATAAAACTTAACTCCGTTCGAAGTAGTTCTAAGGAGACGACAAATAATACATTACTAAAATACGCTGCAAAAAATGAAACATTGGGTGAAATATTAGCCCGTTGTGTTGCCGAGAACGAAATGCCCTTTAAGGCACTAAAAACTCTTTAGTAGTTCTAGCAGCTCTTCATGCTGAAAACTACAACATTCCGGCGGAGTCATTGATATGGAAAATAGTCACCAGTTTTATTTATTAAAACACCAAGAACTATAAAACAAAATTGAAGAAATCAAACAATGTCATGCAATGTTTTAAATTGTAGTCGACCGATTGACAAATATTTTACACATAAAGAATGTTCAGTTCACTATTCGTTTATATAATGCTGAAACAAAATAATTTGAAATAGATAATCCTTGCTAAGAGGTTCTGTTTGCAACTTTTGAAAAATATGGTTGATTTATATAGACATGCTCAACCACCAATAAATTAAAACTGATTCAAAAGAAATTTAAGAGAATATTTAATATAATAACGTTTGTCTAGATCAAATATCATTCAACAGTTTCTAAATTACATTATACAAATATCTTCTTACAAATAAAGTTTAGAAAATCAATAACATTTTTTTGAAAATTAAGCTAAAGTTTGATCAATTTACTGGTCCCACTTTTCTTCGATTTTATCGTAAAATATTCGTTAGGTCTGATCTAAGTCATATCTGTATATTTTGTTGGTTCCTTACCTTTGCAAATTGTTTTGTTTTTATTTAAATTAACGTTTTATTTTAAAAACTTATTTGATTTTTGTGTTTTTAAGTATTCGAATTAAAACCGGTTAACCGGTTATTTAAAAATTGCTTATCCGAAAACCGTTTTTTTTAAAATAGCAACTATTCGTAATATTCGAAAAACGGTTATTGAAAAAAGTCGAATAATCGATCTCCCTAGTATTATGGGTAACTTTCGATTTCTCCAACATCTACGATATATGAAAGAATTTTTTCCAAGTCAAGTCTTATCAAAACTAAAGAAGAGAACCGCTAACATTTGAAACATTTAAACCAAATTATTTGTCTAAGAGATTATTTTATAAGATCTCCTTAAATTATTGAACTAACTGTAAAACGATCCCAGTTTATTTTTTAATTAATACATAATACGAGTATGTATTAATTAAAAAAATATGTTTTACTATTTTTTTCCTTGCTTTTTTGCTGTTTTAGTTCTTGAAATATTCCAAATAATTAACTAATTCATTTTTATTTATTGACATTGCTTAATTTATAAAATAAACCCTTATTAATCGGTTAACCGGTCAATTACTGAATTAACCGATTATTAACCGCATAAACCAAAACCTCGGTTAATTAGTCGAACGATTAAAGCAAAAGCCCGATTAAATGAATATCCTATTCTTGACTGAAGGGAATTGATCTAGGGTCGAATTTACACGTTTCGAGAATAATCACATTCTCATCATCACAATTCTTTGCCGTTCTACCGTTTGCGCTACTGCTGCGCCTGCCAGTCTATAGTCGAACATCAATCTTTAACCAATGGTATTGGTAGATCGAAATTTGCTGTTATTGATTATCAATTTTTAATTTTATTTACATGTTTTTTCCAGATCAATGAAAATACATTGTAAACTGGTCAAAGTTAATTTCATGAAACTGTTTGTAAGGGGGCTAGGCGAATTTTTTTTTACCAAATTCAACCAATTTTAATAGGCTCAGTCCTTGAAGAAATATGTTGCACTATGTATCAAACGACTAAAAAAAGTATTGCCGATTTGTATTTTAAAAAAGATATTGCTTGGCGTTACAAATCCAAGGTCAAACGCAGAATATCCCATTCCTTTTACCATGACAACGATCCAAAAGAAAAGGCGCATTTTGTAAATTTTGTACGTACGTGACAATTGTATAGCAGTCGACATGCTCTCAAAACGCAACCGCAGTCGCCGAACATCAATGTTATTGAGCATGCGAGTTCTTACAGAAATGATCATGTGAAATTGATAAAGGACGAATGGGCGAACATTGCATTGAACCCTATATATGGAGGAATCTTGTAGAGTGGAAGCCAAGAAGATCAGGAGCTGTTATCGAGGGCATTAGTAATTTGTAGAAAGTCCTTTACAAAATACCTTATCCAAAAAAATTTAAGGTTTACATTAATTAACCAACACATTAAACTCAGCAAAAGTGAATGGGTTGTGGCTGTGTTGGTTAACTAATGTGAGCTTTAAATTTTTTTGCATAAGGGCCTAAACGTTTTTATCTAAAGTCTTAGTGAGTTTGTGTGAAAGAAAAAGGAACATTTTGACAGACATTCGCAATTAGGGATGGATCGTACAATTGACAAAGGCACTGTAAATTATACATATCGTGTAAAAGTATCTTTATGGGGATGTAGGGTATCCTGTTATATGAGTAAGTAGGTTCTTGACCAAAGTAAGTTCTCAGACAAGGATATCTGTTGCACACATGTGTTCATATGTGTGTGACCAGCTCCCCAGAGTGTCCCATGTGAGTTCATGTATGTACATGGAGAAAAATATGTATAACCCCCTAAGACTACTGTGTAGACGCGCGCACAATACTTTCACTTTTGAATGGAAACTTTCATAAGTGTAAGAATTATTTTTTTCATTATATATATTTACGAATGTATGTGGGAGGGTATACAATGTAGAAAAATAGTTGTTGTATGCCTAAACGGTATGTAAATGTGTTTATGTATATACATATGAATGTATACGAGTATACCAGCATGTGTTTAGTGACAACCATTATTTTTGTTGCGGCTTTAGGGTATTGGTTGTGTTAGAAAATATTTGATAGTTTAGTAATAGTTACAAGAACTGAACTAAAACTTCTGTTAACCTAATACTTAGTTATGGTAATATATTAGTTTTGAAACACTATTTTAACTAGTTTATAGTTTTAGTTTATGATAAGTTTTTTTTAATCGGAAAAAAAGTTATACTTTTTTTTTATTTTATGATAAAACACAGTTTTTTTTTAATCGGAAAGAAAAAGTTAAAGAGATATGCAAAAATATGCTGTAATAAAGAATGTGTTTACAAAGTAGGGGTAGTAGATTTGTTAGTGTGTGTCAGTGCATTTGGGGCCTAGTGCTATAAAAGTTGTGCTCTTTAGTGTTATATTACAAGAATTTTTTTGTACATTAAATACACATGTAACTATTTATACATACGTAATCTAAAAAAAAAAAAAATACATTGATTTAAATGTACCATATATGTATTTTATATAAGTTTAAATAGATTTGTGATAGGGATACCAGAAACAGAAATATGTTGATATTTAAGAAAAAAGAAAATATTTTTATTTGTCGTTTGAGTAAAAAGCATTTACACAAAGAGCATAAAAGTTACTAGATTGTATTTTATGAAACTTTAACAAAAAAAATAAATAGCAAACCTTAGAAAGTTATCCTTAAATTACCATATTCTCAAAATCGATTATCTCGAACGTGAAAAATATGTTTAAAATTAAAAGAAATTTACAAATTTTTAGTGTTGTTTTATACGCTTCACCACGGATGGAAGGGCATATTCGAGTATAAGTTAGTCGTTGGGTTTGAACTTTCAATAAAATAAATAAACTGTATCCTTATGACTGAGGCGGTGGTTTAGCGTTTTCCTTCTGTCCTTGTAATTGTTGAAATGGATTTTCCAAACACCCTAGATTAGATAAAGATAAGGATGTTTTATATTTCGGTCATAAATATTTTCAAGAATTTGTCTATTTTCTAAAAAATTAACAAAAAACTAAGATTGCCTAAAATATTTTTCACACACAATTTAATTTTTTATATTGACTTTAAATTTAATAAAATATATATTAATAGCTTTAATAGCAAAATTAACCCATAACGGTTCATAAATGGGCTAATTATTAGGGAGATCGGACGGTTATTATTCGACCGGTTTTAACCGGTTATTTTAGCTTTGCCCAAGTCGGATATTTTAAAATGCCCATTTTTCGAATATCAAATAAACCGGTTATTTTAATATAATAAACCGGTTATTTTAGTAATGTGTAATTTATATACATTTTCCTTGTTGTAGATGTTCCTCTTGTTGTAGATGTACCGGGAATTTAAGTATTTTCCTAATTGAATATTGCCCAAACTTAAACTTTTTATGAATAATGTCAAAACAAAATGTAACAAAGGTCAAAAAACATTATGAACACTGTAAATACAAATCGCTTATAAAAGCGTGTGTTCTTGTAGAAAAAAAAAATCAAAAACTATTCAAAATACTACAAAAACGTGTGCAGGTAAAAAGAAAATAGTAATTTGTGCAAGAGTATTCTAAATATTAAATATATTTTTATATAAAGGTTATCTCTAGATATTTTTCGAACGCGTTTAAAAAGACAAAGTTAGGTGCTTGAAGTGCCCTAAAATTATTAGTTACAAAGATTCTTCCATGTCACGACTTATTAATCACCTTTAATTAGTCTACATGCTTGACATTTATGGGCTCTAAATAAAATTTAGCTCCGTTCGAAGAAATTCTAAAGTGACGACATATAAGAATTTACTAAAATACGCTGCAAAAAATTAATCATTGGGTGAAATATTAGCCCGTTGTGTTGCCGAGGACGAAATTCCCGTTAAGGCACTAAAAACTCTTAAGTAGTTCTAGCATCTCTTCATGCTCAAAACTACAACATTTCGGCGGAATCAACGATATGGGAAAAATTTCTACCAGTTTTATTTATTAAAACACCAAGAACTAGAAAACAAAATTGAAGAAATCAAACAATGTCATGCAATGTTTTAAATTGTAGTCGACCAATTGATAAATATTTTACACAAAAAGAATGTTCAGTTCACTATTCGTTTCTATAATGCTGAAACAAAATTATTTGAAATAAATAATCCTGGCTAAGAGGTTTTGTTTGCAACTTTTGAAAAATATGGTGGATTTATATAGACATGCTTAACCACGAACAAATTAAAATTGATTCATAATAAATTTGAGAGAATATTTCAAATAATAATTTTCTTTTGCAAAACGTTTGCCTAAATCAAATATCATTGAACAGTTTATAAATTACATAATACAAATATCTTCTTACAAATAAAGTTTAGTACATCGATAAAAAAATTGTTGAAAATTTAGCTCAAGTTTGATCAATTTATTGGTCCCACTTTTCTTGGATTTTATCGTCAAATATTTGTAAGGTCTGATCTAAGTGATATCTATTTATTTTGTTAGTTTCTTACCTTTGCATATTGTTTTGTTTTTATTCAAATTAACTTTTTATTACAAAAACTTATTTGATTTTTGTGTATTTAAGTATTCGAATTAAAACCGGTTAACCGGTTATTTAAAAAATGCTTAACCGAAAACCGGGTTTTTTAAAATAGCAACTATTCGTAATATTCGAAAACCGGTTATTGAAAAATGTCGAATAATCGATCTCCCTACTAATTATAGACAAAAAGGACAAATTTGTCTTTCCCAAAGTAAAGGAATTGACGTCTACACCACACGCAAAGAACAGGGTGAAGTGAAAATCAGTGTTGCCAATGAAGAATTCGGAAATTACACATGACTGTGTTCCAAATTACAGATTTGTAGCAAAATTATATACACAAATCGAAAAAGCAGCTTTGCTAGAATGAATTCGCCTTAAACCTTATTGACATTCTTATTTGCATTTGTATCGTTAGGCTTACAAAAGGCAAAGCTTGCCAATTGCTGTAGTAAGAAAGAACTGGATGAACACATATAACGTCACGTATCCGTATTTATTTTCGATCGTCAGCATAGGGATGGGCAAATTGAAAAAATATATCGATATATATCGTATCGATATTTTTTAAGAGTATCGATATATATTATTTAAAAATATCGATATATCGATGTATCGAACGTATTAAGCTGAAATTATCACCATATTTAAACTTATATACCTATATCAATACATATTTACATAAGTACAATCATATTACATGAAATTCCATTCTTACTTTTTCTGGTTTTTTTTTAATGTTAAATTTACTTCATGTCCCTCGATTTCGAACGAAGCTTTCATTCGCTTAACTTTTATTGAAAACAAAAAACCATTTTAAAAATTTTAAGGTAAGTTATGCGAACGAAGTTTTCGTTTGAAATCGAGGGACCGGCAGTTAATTCTACAATAAAAAAAAATATAAAAAAAAGTAAAGAATACACAAAAGTTTTTATTTATTCGCCATATGAAATCTAAAAAAAATAATGCTGGATTATATACTGCCGGTAAACGAAACTTGTGACCCATACTACACAAGTAAGCTGTGCAAAATTATTTTTTAATATATAGGAACATGCTCAAATAAAAAAAAAACAAAATATTTTTTTTTATTATTAACATTCCAACTTTCATGAGTTTGTTGCTGCTAATACGCCATAATTAAGGCGGTTCTTAGCATAATTCTGGGAACCCTTTCCAGAATATTTGATCCGCGCTTATTTTTTTGTTGTCATCTCTATCTATGAAAAAGTACAATGGAAAAGCGCCTTTATTTTCTTATTATTAGTTAAAAAACAAATGATGCAATTTTTAAAAAACAACAGTATTGTAAGCAGTTCAGCAACGGTTAAAATGTTGAATTTTACTAGAAAGAGATCTTTAAAATATCGAATTCGATAGTCGTAAATAAATATCGATGTATCGATATATCGGTATTTTTAATATCGGCGATATATATCGATTATAATTTTTTTAAATATCGATATTTTGATATATCGATATTTATTGCCCATCCCTACGTCAGCAGTAATGTCGGCGGAAGAACAGCACAAAAATATTTTTGTACAAGCCTAAGCAACACAAATTTTAAAAATTGGCTGTAAGTGGTTCGTTATGATTCAAAGAAACTTATTGATTTAAGGTACTTATCGACTACACAATATTATTGAATACTTTATAGTTATAATTATTGTCGTTTTGCTTCTAATCAGTAAATTGTGCAATATAAAAAAGAATTATATGGCGCCATTTTTAGTTAAAGTTTATTTAATAAAACATTAGAAACTTACTTCTTAAATTCTTAAATCTGAAGAATGTTTATATTTTTTTGTATAAAATAGCACAAAAATAAATGTCAAGGAAATTGAAATCAAACTCGACAGCTTATGCTTAACACGATATTCTTCCCTCTCCTCTCATGAATAAACTCAGACTTTCTGAAAGAAAACTTTCGTAGTGTAAACCCAGACTATGACATTAGAATATGGCTCGTGGAGAATGAAAGTCAGGGTATAAAAAAAAAATTAGAAAAACTCAATGTTCAAAAATTAATGAAAAAATGGAGCTTAAAGTAAAATTACACGTAGATTACACATGGGACTAATTACACATGGGCTACCCATGCAAGTACAAATTACACATGGATTGGCAAAACTGGTGAAAATCCATATTCTGGTCCCCGCAATGGCAGCAAACAAACTATTGTCGTTTTTATACCCCTCACCACAGGTGGAAATCTTTATATATAAGTTTTTCATTCTGTTTGTAATACAGTATTGATCTTAGACCCTATAAAGTGTATATATATATTCTGGATCCTAATGAGTAGCTAAGTTGGTTTAACGATGTCCGAGTGTAAGTTGAAATTGGGTTTCCGAAGACTCCAGAAATAGTGAGGACAAGATTTTTATATACTTTTGTTACATATACTGCGTTAAAGTTTGCTATTGAAATTTAGGCCAGATAGGTCCAGAAATGACTGAGATGTGAGTAAAAAGTCATGACTGCATTTAATTTTACCTATAAATCCCTTGGCAAAGACCAAATTCTTCAAATTAGACACAAGCATCTTGGTTATCAGTGCACAACATCCGAAAAAGTGAGAACTGGATTGGAGAAGTGAGCGTGTCACTTCCCGTACAAAGGCATTTTATATTTCTGTATATCTGGAGAACGGCAAGAGCTAAAGTTTCACTTTTGGTGCAAGCATTTTTTCGTTATGAATACACAACTCCCGACAAAATGGAAGAACGGTATTTATAAAATTGTATGTTGCACCATGGTGAAGGGTATATAAAATTCGGCATAGCCGAATATAGCTCCCTTATATCTTAACACAGCTATCAGGGACTCCATACAAATATATTCCCTAACAAAACTTTCCTTGCAAAACTTTATCAAGAACTACAGCTGCCTGAGTATCCAATTGCATTGGAGAATCTTCATTGACTCATCCAAACTGAGTCGGAAAGCAGTGTTGTTACATAATGAACATCAATATCTGACCGTACTATTAGATAATACAGTAAATACGAAAAAAGATCTAAGAAAATATGAAGTTGTTGCTCGATAGAATTTAGTACGATTGCTGTTTGTAATTGCAAGGAAATATTTTTGCTTTTTACATGTGTGGAGCAGCAGAGCAAAAGCGTGTCTTTTCATACAACAAAATTGGCGCCTCAGATCGCATGCGATTCCAGAAAGCAAAAAGATCGCAAACTAGCCTTTAGTTGACAGGCAAAAAATATTTTTGCCAACATTACATGTCATATTAGGCTTGATTAATAAATTTGGTAAAAGCTATGAACAGAGATGGAGAGCCATTTAAACACCTGAAAAGCATTTTCACGTGTAAGTGACGCCAAATTGAAGTAAGGCATATTTATTGGTCCCTAATGGCTAATAAATCAGTGAGTGTTTAAACGCTGGTTTAGTTGAACTAAACTTAAATTTATATGTAGTTTAAACTCAACAGTTGTAAATCAGTGTCCCATGTATTATATGTAGTGTAAAAAGGAACATGTGGCAGCACTACGATAAATGTTGACAAATTCATATGGTTTGTATTGGTAGTTTAAACGCCCAATTTTATGCGTTTAAATATGGTTTATATGTTTTCTGATTTATAGATTTGTTGGCTTAAACACATTTTAAACCAAAAATAGAGTTTAACTTGCTCTGATTTATTAGCCCTAAGTCGTTTAAGACCAATTGTTCAAATATAAGTTGATTAAAATATAAATTAACTGTCTGGCCCTCAATATCGACAAGAACATTTCTTTCGTATATTTATATTGAAAACAAAAACAAATTTTAGTTTTTTATTATTGTTTTCAATATAAAAATTCGAAAGAAATGTTCTTGTCGACATTGCGGGCCTGGCAGTAAAATATAAATAAAAATTAGATTAAATTTAACTGCCTGGCCCACAATGTCGACAAGAACATTTCTTTCTTATATTTATATTGAAAACAAAAACAAATTTAAAATTTTTATTATTGTTTTCAATATAAAAATGCGAAAGAAATGTTCTTGTCGACATTGTGGGCCTGGCAGTAAAATTAAAATACATAGAAGAGCCTGGGTATAGATTACATAGATATGAAACTCGCATGTCCAAAACCTTAAGTCTGGTGTCAAAAAAAATTTAAGTGATGAGAATGTATAAGTAAAAATTTTATCATTGTGTTAGTGTGAAATAAATATGGGGAATATATTCCCCTCGTTCCCAGCAAGCACAAAAATTAAAGGTCTGAAAAATAATAAAAATAATAAAAAGTTCTCTTTTTTTGATAATGCTATTAGTTTTGAATAACATTAAAACATTTTGTAGCAATATATATTTCAGAATGGGTTTAATTAAATATAATTATTAATTTACATCCAGCTGTACTGTTTGCTGGGTATATTTCACCCTCTTAATGATATTAACCTAATTATAAAAAACAAGTGAAAAGTCCGACTACATAATACCCTACACCAAACACAAATCTTCGAGAGTGTACCATATTTGGAACTAATGTGCAATCATGGACGAGCCAAAACAAAATTATGTTATTAGTGTAACTTTCATGTACTTAAATGAATCCGTATATTATCTAGATACCTACATTTGAAAAGAATTTTTTGAAAGCGTTTGTATGGGACCTGTGGCCAATTCTGGACCTTCATATCATAACATTGAAGTTATCGCATATCAATACCAATATTAATAGGGTTGTTATGACGTTAAAAGCTATATTGGGGATGGTATTTTTATGGTAGCTGTGGTCACATATAGTCCGGTTCAAATAAAATTTGGTTGAATGAATAAGGTTGGAATAAAATATTTCTGGGCCAAGTTCAATCGAAATACCAGCAAAACAATATTTTAATAAAAATTTTTTTTCAAAACATCTAAAATGTTAATTAAATCAAAACTATATTTCTAATTTTCTTTCAGCTAAAAAAATAATTGTATCAATAATCACAGTAATTAAATTGAAATACTTTTTAAACAATTTTTTTAATATATAAAAAACTACTGATAATTTTTTCTGTGTACATACATACAATACATACACTAGATTGATATTTTTTCCACCTTGTCCATACATAACGTACGGACGTATATACATATTTAAATACATACATATGTCTATACATGTGTACGTACCTATAATAACTAAATTTTTATGTTTAAATTAAATTTTTATATTTTTTAATTGTGTTTAAATTAACTGTTAACTCATTTTTTTAATAAAGAAATTATCGTAACCGAGTCTTTTTTTAAAAATTTCAAAAAGGCGTAATCGATCACCCTAATATAAACCCTTTAACCTTCGGTGAAGGGTATAATAATACGTAGGGCAGCGATTTCCATGCAAGTGAATGTTTTTTTTATCGATAGTCTAAGAACGATGTTGACCAATCATCTTTCCAAATCATTAAATTTGCGTTAAAATGGCATCTATTTGTATTTTCATATTGTTCAAGTATGGTCCTGTAAATTTGCTTGACGTTAAGAGATAATATTCCATGTACAAAAGTTTTTTGCGTCTGCTCAGACAAAGTTTTACTTTTGATAAAACAGTTTTTATTTGTTTAAAAAATTTTTATTAGTTATTATTTTTTATATTTTTGTTTTTAATAAAATAAAAAAAAAAACAGAATCTGTGAGTTATTTCTTTTCATAAGCTACTTTATTATATTCAATAAATTCGAAAAATTAAAAAATGTTGAATAAAAAAAAACTAATTTTAATGGAAATTTTTTAAGTTTTTAGTGCATATTTAAATTTTCGATTTTTTACAACTTGAGAATCTTAGTCCTTATAATGTGTAACAAATGTAATACAACTTTTAACTCTTTAACTAACATTTTTTACGCATAAACAGTGGCATCTCTCACTACCAGATACCGTACAAGGTGGATGGCCTCACAAAAGAACTCAATCCTTTGCTCAGGAAGTGCTGTCGGGACCAGGCAAGATTATCCTGTCGAAAAGGGGTGTACGCTTAAGAAAGATGCTCGTTAAGGGTGCTTACTAGGGTATTCATTTGGTTAACCTTTAATCGGTTAACCGATTAATTACTACCCGATTAACTGATCGGTTAAGTAAAAATTGGCTATTTTCGATTAACGACTAAACCGGTTAATTGCAGACGATGAACCGATGTAGCGAAATTTTTTATTTTTTTTTTAGTATTATAACACATTTATTGTGTTTTTAATTATATGTTTCGTCTCATATACAAAAGGTATGTGTTTAGAAAATATTTTTTCAATAATTATTATTGTGGTTATTTTATTGAACTGTTAATGGTTTTTTATCCAAATTTAAATATTTTTAATTGAATTTAATTTTCATTAAATTATTTTATGAAGACCGGAATTTTACAACGTGAAATCAATTAAAATTTTATTGTTAATTTTTCATTCTTGACTGCGCTGAAATTGGAACCCAGGCTTTTACGGAAAGGTTGCCTTGACTAGTTTCGATTGTAACCACACAATCTCTTCGGAGGGGTTTGCTGTTTTATTCACACCGTAAAATATAAATAGTCAAACATCAATCTTTAAACCCAATAGTATTTTACCTTGGTAGATCGAAATTTTCTTTTGAATGAAGATTATCTATTCTAATTGACTTACAAACCACGATACTAATTATTGTTAACAGCTAAGGCACGAGCTATGTTTACATTTGTCCTTCAAGTTGTGCTGAAAAAGGTTAAAGACAAAAATATGAAAAACAAAAATGTACTTTCGATTTCAAGAAGAATTCTTGACAAAAAGTACAAAAAAAAACAGAAGTTTAGGAAGAACACGTAAATCAATTAAAAAAGATAATCGTTCATTCAAAAAGCAAATTTCGATCTACCAAGGTGAAATACCATTTGGATTAAAGATTGATGTTTGACTATTGACATCATCCGGCTTCAATAGCCGAGTGAGTAAAGATGGCAAACTCCACTGAAGAGATTGTGTGGTTACAATCGAAACTAGTCTGGGCAACCTGTCCGTGAAAGCCTGGGTTCAAGTCTCAGCGCAGTCAAGAATGAAACATTAGCAATAAAATTTTAATTGATTTCATTTTGTAAAATTTAATGAAAATTAAGTTCAATGAACTTAAGCCTAATTAAAAATATCTAAATTTGGAATAAAAAATATTTTTGCATAGAAAAGAAGGTGCTTAGTGGTCTTCATTTTAAATAGATGTTTGCTGTCAACAGCTTTTTCTTTCACATACTTTTTATATGTATCGGGAACGTTCTGGAAATCGAAATCACGTGGAATTGAAATTGAAGCTATTTTGGAAACTCTACCGTGTTCAAAGTTCATAAAAATATGTCCTGTTCTATATCTCATTCTTTGAGGACCAACTTCCGCTACCTAAACTACTTTTAAAATCGGGAATCGCTACGATCATTTTAACAAAACTTCAATGGAAAATCTATATCGATTTAAACTTCACGTGATTTCAATTTTCAGAACATGGCCGTATATGTTTAGTTATTTGTTTTTTTCTTTCATATTTTGTCATATCAATCTTTTAACAAAATTAACCGAAACAATTAGAAGAGTTAAAAATTAAAACAGGACTCTAATGGCATAATGGAAGATTTTATACGTTTAGAGAAATCCAGGAAAAGGACCGTGTAATTAGATATTCTGTATTATGGGTTGCTCTCGATTTCTCCAACATCAACGAGAAGTGAAAGAATTTGTTCAAGTCAAGTTTTCAATAAAACTAAAGAAAAGAATCGCTTAAATTCTAAACATTTGTCGCAACGATTATTTTTTAAGGTCTCCTTAAACTATTGAAATAACTGATAAAATTATTTTACTGCTTATTTTTTAATTACTACATAATATTTTTGTACTAATTAAAAAATACGTATAACAAATTTATGAATTATTTTTTTGTTTGGTTATTTTAGTTTTAGAATTATTATGTTTGTTATATAATTATTTTTATTTTACTAATAAACTCCAAATAATAAATAATTGTATGCATTTTTCTTATTGAAATTACTTAATTTATAAAAAAAACTTTATTAATCGGTTAACCGATCAATTACAAAATTAACCGATTATTAACCGATTAAACCAAAACCTCGGTTAATTAATCGAGCGATTAACCGATTAAAGCAAAAGCTTGATTAAATGAATGCCCTAGTGCTTAGACTGTAAATGCTTTTTTATAGCATATTTTCAGCCCATTTCTCTTTTGTTTAAGCTTTTTTCATTGGATTTCTTAATTTTTTTTTGCTTTCCCTGATTATAACATACAACAATATTTATGTGATGAGATCAATGACACCTACACCAAATTTACCCTGCAAAATTTATACAGTCTGGGAAAAATTTTGAAAAATTAATAAAAATTGCCAATTAAAACTTAAACATTATGAACATGCACAAGCACTCATGTAAATCATTTATACATTAAAATATAATAGACAAAATAAATGCATTGGAAAATGTTTAAAATCATCCGCCTTTCATTAAGTTCTGTTGACCATGTCATAATGTGTGAACAAATGTCGATATGCTGAACTCCTGGTTTGAATAAAATTGGTTTTTTTTTAATAAAATTAAAATTGTAATCAAATTTCAAATACACAAACAGAAATTCTACATTTCACATTTAATGACATGTATTTATATGAAAAAGGTATTTGAAACGTGAAACAGTCTTCAAGCTTAAAGGTGGCTAATGGGGTGGCAAGGGAAAGAACATTTATTTACCTTAAACCTATAAGGTCTTATTTAAGGTAAAAGGAAGAAAAACTATCTGAATTACACCTGAGAATTCTACACACAAATGACTTAAGGTGCTTATTCAATCAATATAAGATAAAGGTTTTTTGATAAAGATTGCATAATTTACCTGTATCGAATAGGCCAACAGGATTTTAAGTAACCATACACAAATATAACAATTTTAAAATAAAGTCCTACAGGACGTGAAAATGTGTTCCCTACTACCCCAAAACCAATAAAAAAATATGTTTTAAAAAATGACAAATATTTCCGCTTTGGTAACAACAGCCACCCTTCTTTTATCTGTATGCCTTCTTCATTCCCCCCTTTTGACCATATAAAAATTCATTCCCATTTTCCACGTTCCATTACATTACGTTTTCCCTATTAGTTTAATTTACATCTGTTTTTTGTTTTTCTATTTTTATTTTTCTCTCTAATCGCAAATAATAAACTAACGTTAGAAATTTCTAATCACAATTCGTGCTAGGAATTTTGTTATTAGAAGGTATCAGGAGCCCAAAATTTTACGCAAGAATTCAATGGCATTAGAAATTTAAAAAAAAAAAAAAAAAAAAAAAAAAATAAATTCAAGAAACCAAAACGATGAGCATAACATGCGCGTTTGTCACCCACATAAAAAATAATTGTGTGCCAGAATGTATTGAAAGTGAAAAATAGGGGTGATTTTTGTTTTGTTTCATATTTTGGGTCGTCTGGCTGTCTGTGCAACCACGAATATGTGGAATGTTGTAACTGGCCTGTTTTGTAAAAACTTTTGAACGTGAATTCCTGTTAAAATATCAGAGAGTTTTACATGACATTACAATTCTTTTACATTTACATGAGAATAATTTACACAAGTATAAATGCTAAATGAAAATAACAAGTTTATCTAGTTTTGCTTAGTTTCTTTAGAGAATGCTATTATATTTATAATTGAAAGAGATTAAGGAGGTTATTATGTAAATCTCTTCGCCTTGCGTTGACATTTTTTTAAATAAAATTTTGTGAATTTTCTAAAATTTGTTTTTCAAAAAGCTGAAGTGTTTTGCAAAATAACCCCATAAGAAAAATAATATAAATATTTTAAGGCGACATAAAAATACCAAAAAAAATGTTTTAAGTACATATTTATTAAGAAAGAAAAAAAATGCAAAAACAAAAACAAAGCAAAAGCATAAAATATTTAAAATAGGTTAGAGATCTTAGTGGTGAATTGGTTAAGATACCAAAGATAATTTGGACAGAATAGGTATTGTCAGGAAAGCTGAAATATTTAGACCATAAGTAATGAGACATTCTTACAGGAAGCTTTTGTGGGTTAACGGAGCACTAAAATATTAAAAATTATTGTTTAAACAAAACCTATATTTTCTTTTTGGTATTACGAGTAAAAAACCAAACCATGACATGTTTATAGAAAGCCATATTATGACTTAGGTTTCTTGATGGGGGGACTAATTTAAACATAATTTAGTTGTCCGTGACAAAAATATGGATAAATTAGCCATGTGCTTAAACATTTTCCGTTCAAAAAGGTTTTGCTGTTATAACATTGAATCAAAAGTTTTAGTTTTAAACATAAATGTTTTAAACTTTATTTTAGAACTAAGTTCTAAGTGTACACTATATGTAAAAGTCTGAATAATGCAACTTTGCAAAAGTTAAAGCATAAATAGCCTACCAGCGTAAATTTATGTGCACAAAGATCAAATAAGCAACCAGCGAATTGCGCATAGAAACTAGCTTTCCCACAATAATAAATTTCAGCGTTTTTAATCATAAATAAAGATTGGGATTATTAGCACATCATTAATAAATTAATTAATTAATAACAAATATTCCATTCCCGAAAATAATTTTTGATCGAATTTTTAATTTATTTACTTGTTCTTATTCATCATTTTCTTTAGAAAAAACTGAAAAAAATTTACCATACGCAAAATATTATTAGAGATATTAATAGATAATATTTCAAGATGCTGACTGTCATGCAGGAATTAAAGAAATTCCAACAAAACTGTAATGATTTTTAGCAAACTTTAATTTTCTAATTAGATTTAAAAATGTTTTTGCTAGTATTATCGAATTACTTCCTTAGCAAAAGCTTAATAGTTTCTTGCATGCTTTAATTTTCTGACATTAGGGTCATACATAAGGGTGGTACGAACAGAGATCTGGTGGATAAATACTAGAACGAGATACTTGGTGTCAATCCCCTAAAGGCAAAATTAATCTTCTCGAGACAAAAACATTGATATATCATACTTTAAGATCGAACTGTAAATGCCTAAGATATAACGAAAAATATAAAAAGGACACCCCTACGTTCGGCAAAAATTTTTTTTCGAAACCTCCTTGCAAATATACTTTATATTAGAGGTGGTACGGCACACTTTTTTACCTTGTAAAGTGGTATGCTCTAATGTACATATACAATGCAATGTACATTGCAAGTTAAATAAAAGCTTTTAAAAATAATTGGTTCAGTTATCACATTAAATAAATTGAAATACTTTTCAAATATTATTTTAATCGATAAAAAACTACTGAACATTTTTTCTGTTTATTATAAATTTTGAGTACAAAAAGCTGCACTCAAAAAGAAATTCCGTATGAAAATGGATTAGTTTTATCTTAAGAAAGGTCTTACCTGTTTTGTAAAAAAATCTTAGAAATCATGTTGATTATACAAATTTTTTCCATTTTTTTTATCACGTATAAAAGTATAAGGACATTTTAAATTGTAATGTAAAAATCAGGGACCGTAACAGTTATTCCTTTTTTCATAAAACTCTGATGATAAAAGTTATTTTTTGATTTTTATTATTTTGAACAAAAATAACAGTTATTTTTTGATTTTTATTTTTTTGAACATAAATAACAGTTATTATTTGATTTTTATTTTTTCGATCAAAAATAACAGTTATTTTATGATTTTTATTTTTTTGGACAATAATAACAGTTATTTTTTGATTTTTATTTTTTAGATCAAAACTAACAGTTATTTTCTGATTTTTATTTTTTCGAGCAAAAATAAAAATTATTCTTTAAAGAAATATACGTGTTATAATTATTTATTTGACTTTAAATATTTTTTTTAATGGGCATAAGATATCCCAATGATGATCACACATTTAAATAACAACTCAAGAATTAAACACGTACATTTCTTTAAAGAATAATTTTAATTTTTGCTCGAAAAAATAAAAATCAAAAAAAATTGTTATTTTTGTTCAAAAAAATAAAAATCATAAAATAACTGTTATTTTTGATCGAAAAAATAAAAATCAAAAAATAACTGTTATTTTTGTTCAAAAAAATAAAAATCAAACAATAACTGTTATTTTTGTTCAAAAAAATAAAAATCAAAAAATAACTGTTATTTTTGTTCAAAATAATAAAAATCAAAACTTTTAAAATCATAATATTTTATCAAAGAAAAGTTCATAAGGATCAATATGTTATACTTGAATCAGTTTGCCAGCATTTACTTCTATATGCTTTTTTTGTTTTAAAATTACAAAATAACTGTTATTTTCGGTCCCTGGTAAAAATTGAGCTAAATGATCCCAAAAATATAAGTTCTATAATGTAAATGTTTGGGCATTCCTTGTTAATCCAACGAAATATCTAAAACAAATTTTTCCTGTAAACTGATGAAAAAGTAATAAATTTGAAATTCCATTTTTTCGTAAACTTCAAGAAATAATCTGGTCTTAAATTTCTTTTTATAGAATCTTTTAAATCAGAGCAAAGCATATAAATAAAATCGCTCGTATTTGGTTTACATCAGGGGTATTGCGGGCGGCCTAAATTTGATAAAATATTACCAATTGTTTAAATTTTGTTTAAAATGATTTACTAAAATTTATTTAGTTTTTAATAAAATTTCATACTGTTACTAAAGTTTTAGCAAAAATCTTGAAAATCTTTAGCTGTAAGCAATTTTAAGATCTGGTCACACTGATAAGTATGCAAACAGTTAATCGGAGTTATTTTAATGACTTCAGGTGAAGTAGTATACAATTTCTCACCGTGTAGAATAATTGGCCTTATTTGTAGCCTTAATATACATCAATGAAAACTTGGGCTGCACATTAGACCCTTTGGGTCGCGGTGCTCATGGCTTTTATATAATAATAATATTATTAGTATACAAATTTAAAAATTTTCACTAGTGGCATTCAGGTGCAAATTTGATGATTTAAAATTCCGCCATCAGAATGTTATAATAATGTTAAATACACAGAAAAAAATAACAATAGTTATTAAGTAATTAAACAAAACTTATTAAAATTTTTCGAATATATTTAACAATTTTCTTAATGAACATGTTTGTAAATTGTCATATTAAAAAATTAATACATACAGTAAAAATAATTTTCTGTCAAAAAAAAAAAAAATTCAAATACAATATAAAAAAAAAAATGTATTTTGGTATAAATCACTAAAAGACTAAACTATAGGCAGATTATTGAAAAACTGAATCAATCTTTGAGGTAAGTAAAGTTATTGTTTGAATAGTTAAGAGAATTTAACGGGTCTTTTGTTTATTGTATTCTTCAAATTCTAGTCGATAAAGGTGTCAATATTCCCCTTTAAGCAGATGTTAAACCAGTAGTGTGCTTCCCGATCTTAATCTGAATAAGTATATTGAAATAAATATTTATGGAGCTTGTTATGTTGTTTTTAATTTATTTGTATTTAAATTAATTAAACAAATATTTTAAATGCGTTTCATTCTTTCAAAAGACAAAATATTAATTATTAACAAAATATTTTGTTAATATGAGAAACTCGTATTAAAAATTTGTATATAATTGTTAACAAATATTTAATTCAATATTACAACTTCGTTGTTAAAAATATTTGTTGAATATCAATTTCAATAAACAAAAGAATTTTTTATATCAACAAAATCGGTTGTTGGTGCCTTTTCAATTAAAAAATTAATTGTATTAACGAAAATGATATTCGATATGACAATTGATTTGTCGTAATTTTTTTCTGTGTAGATTTAGTAGTGTGCCAGTATTTTTTTCTAATTTATTGTGATGAACGAGAAAGAGCGATTTTTTTTAATCCAATTTTAAATATCGTTTGGCGCTAAATTTCAAATTGGATATTCGTATTTTTATTCGACGAACATTGGCGCAGATATTCTTATTCGCGAATATTAAAAATTTATATTCGTAACATCACTAGTTTGCTATATATTCTAATTTTTTTTCCGATATTAGTGATAATGGTTCAAGATTCTTATTTGTGATAGTGTCAGAACCTCCTGGTTCAACAAGGTCGAAAGCTATGTTCACACCTATCAAATATTTGACGTCATAAACGTAACCACTAGTTTTATTAAATTTTTTTTAACTTTTGCATAGATCAAACATCATTTAACAGTTTCTAAATAACATTACATTATTATTCTTTAAAAGATTTTGTTTGTTGTGCTTAATTCCCTATTTTTATAATTGATACAAATACTGAAATTTATTGTTGGAGGATAAGCTGTTTCTATCCGCATGTTCTTTTCTTTTATTCCCCACTACAATTATTTGGACTTCTCCCAACATTAATTGTAGTTGTAAGTCGGTTAAGGTTGCGAACAGAGTAGCCGCCTGTTGACCAGCCGAGCCGACTGACGCTTATTGTAAGAACTTGTTCATACGAGAAACAAGTTTGAGCGTGCATACCCTGCATACGCATGTATGGACTAGATACATGCGTGTAAAGAGTAGACCATAAAGGAGTAGGAGTACTCCAAAACTATTCCAATTATATGGTAAAAAGGTGGTCTATTTAACATTACGATGTCCTAGGAGTGGACCATATAACCCACAGAAGTAGTCCCTAAACTACTCCATGGAATACTCAAGTGGGTTAGTTTTAAAAGTACTCCATGTTACTACTTTTTCACTAATCGCCTTTTATGGCGTGGACTGTAATCCATTATTGCTATTATTAAATATATTTACTTGGTATTTTTAATTTTTTAAATTTTTTTTTTCACAAATCTTGAAAAACTTTCCTGTTTCACTTTTAAATAAACAATTAATAATGGACAACATCAGGGCTACCAATGTGTAATACTGTAAACTATAGTGTAGTATACCTATACATCATGCAGTTGTTGGCAGCACTGCATGTTAATTTGTTTAATATGGTCCATACTACAGTACATTGGACCATGTTGTAAGTAGTCCATTTAAGCCACAATGGACCACGTAGTCCAATATTATCTGCAGGGTAGTGGATGCGACAATCAGCGCTGATATTTTATCTTTTATTTGTGTTTTATGTATGTTTGTATGCATTTGGGATTGTTGTTCATTCTTGTTTGTGAAATTGAAGTGAAAAGATATAAACTCGTCAGATGATGAGTATTTAGCCTCGGCTACTGTTTTAAAGTATTTTATCAATAAAAAATCATTTGGAAAACATCCAATAAATGATAAACGAAGTGAATTTGGAGAAGAAAGATGCACTTTTATGATACTTTTTATTAAAAAAAACCTTTGGAAATTAGAATTTTTCGAAAATTAAAACTACCCTACGAACAAAGTGGTGCTAATTTACGAGCGTCTACTGTAATTATGCTTTGAGTTTTGTTTTGTGAAGAAAAAAAAACTGACATTGAGTCTTAAAATTTTACTTATTAACGCATTATTCTTGAAATTGTTATTACATTTAAATTTTGTTTATAAGTATTTTTTTAATTTTTTTATAATTAATTTAATTTTTATTATTTATTTGAATTTTTTTTTTTTGTTTAATTTTTATTATTTATTTGAATTTTTTTTTTTTTTTGTTTACTTTTTATTTTTTATTTTCTTTTTAATTTTTATTATTTTTAAAATTTTTTGATTGCATGTTTTATTTACTTTTTCTTAAATTTTTGTTTTTAATTTTTTTAAATATTTTCCAAACAAGTTGAAATCATAACAACATAACATAAACAATGTTTTCGGCGCTGAAATACGCCTTGGAACTGTTTTCTCGCATTCAATCAGCTTTGCGCTCTGACCAGCTCGGCGCCCACTATGACCTGTTCGCGCTTATTTGTACTAATTTGTATAGTACCAGTTTTCTCGCAATAACCGTCAGTCGGCTCGGCTCGGCATCAAGCGGCTCTGTTCGCACCCTAATGCTTTAAACACATTCGAGACAGCAGACTACCGACTTCAATATGTCAACAATAGAATACATGTGTGTATATGGAAATGATTATTTTAACGACGACACGACTTAATGGCTGCAGGTTGTTGTCTATGCTAATTTTGTCGTTGTAGTCAAATTAAACTAATTTCTATTTTTGTACGCTACAAAACAGAAAAAGTGCTGCTAATATAATCAAAAATTAGAAGAATTAGTGCTTATAAAATATAATAATAATTTTTTGGTTAAACAGCAAAGAACCGGATTGAAACAAGAATATAAGCGCGGCTCACCACCAAACATATATTATTATTACTTTTTAGTATCCTTAAAAGAAGTCAATATGTAACAAGTGCATAAACTATTACCACTATATATTTTAGCTCAAACTTATATATAAATTGTGAAGTTTTCCAAAATAAAATTTATTTAACCCTAATAACTTTAAAATTTTATATGATGGAGTTTCTAAAAATATAGCTTATAAAAACTTGGGGTGTTCTCTATAACATATTATATTTGAGGAAATATTATTATACATATCGACAAAATTTTAAGATAAATCCTCTTAAGGGGTTAATAAATCGGTATATTTTATACATCATATGAAATGTGTTTCGAAAGACTTTATTATGATACCAATACTTAAAAGATTCAGATTATATTTTTCTTCCTATACTATTGATAAAGTGCTCTGAAACCTTTACGACCTATAATTCATAAACTTAGTGCGTTAAACCAAAAAATTACAGTAGAATCGCGATACAGTAATCTTGCGGTCAAGTTAACCAAATTTTAGCGCTTCTGTACCGCTCAAAACGTTAGCTCTAAGTTAACTTTTCAGATCGTATTAGTAAAAGTACTGATTTGTACAAACGATAACAAACTAGATTAAATTTTAAGCTGAAAGTTGAGAGTTTAAACAAAATTGAGAAATACATTAAAGAAAAACTATCGGCGTTGTATTATTGTATATCTGAAGTTGCCATCTCAAAAATAAAAACGAAACGTCACAAAATTTTCGAGGCTTTGAAGAATACATAGGAAAAAGCACACAGGAAAACATTACATAGACCAAAATATGCCGATCTTAAAGCAAGTTTTTACAAATGTTTTCTTGAAGCTGTTCTAATTTCAATATCAATAGCTAAGCGCGAGTTCGTGTAACTGCAACCTGATAAGACAATAATGTCAGTAATGGATGGCTGGCAAATGTTTAGAAAATACCCAGAATTCGCTATCTGAAAATTTTTGAAGAACTAATTTTCTGACAAACGTCATATGTAGCACCTAACACATAATACATGATTGATTGTATAATTATTAATTATTACAAATTAGATCTAAGTTTCTTTTTTGTACAGATGAAAACTAAGTCATTGAAAAAAATATAGGTACATATGTTTATTATTGCATTTTTTTACAATTTAGAAAAGTTAATAAAAAAGAAGAAAAAGTTAACAACCCTTAGGACATTTCAGTTTACTTTTTCGCGATTATACTGTATATTAGGATTGTTTTATTCAACCTGCCATGAAGATGATATTCTTTATGAGTTCCAAAAACAATAAAATTAAAACATTTTAAGTGTTTTTTAATAAATTCATTTGTTTTTACGTTAAAAAATTTATCATAAATAAGTATTTATATTTTTGTAGGCTTAAATTAAGTTTGTGTACGAGTCTGCAATTATGCATGTTGGTTAATTAATTAAAATTAAAAATGATAGTGGCACCACTGAAATGTAAATACATAATAAAAAAACACAACTGTTTATATTTTTTTCAATTGTAGCTGTCGTCTTCAAAATAATTCAGTAGCTGATTACGCGACTACAATTGCAACCTGCAGCATTTGTAGTCGTGCCTTCGTGTTGCCTGCTGTCTCGAATGTATTTAATGCATAAGAAAAAACAAAATTAAAAACAAAAACAAATTGCTTTATTGTTTCAAAATAAAGCAATTTGCAAGTTCAGTTTTTTATGCACGTGCACTTTTTGATAATAAATTTGCAAGTGCAATTGCATAAAAAACTGAACTGGCAAACACAACAAACAAAATGAAAAAAAATGTATTCCCAAAAACAACTTTAATGAAAAATAATGTAAAATTTTTTTTTTGATAATAACATTATTATCTTCTTACAAATAAACTTTAGTAAGTCAATACAAATTGTGGAAATAAAGCAAGGGTTTGATTACTGTTTTTTTTTTTTTTGATATTTTCCTTAAATATTTGTTGGGTCTGAACAAACTTTAAGTCTGTTGCTGAAATATATTATAATGTTGTTTGTGGTGTAATTTTTAATGTGTTTTACTAAAAAATTAATAAAAATAACTTTTAAGTGCATTTCCGTAATTAAATTAAATAGTAAGAATATATTTTGTTTCTATTGCACATTCGTAATAAATTTTTTTTGAAATGCTAACAAATATGTAATTTAATATAACAAACTCATTGTTAAAAATATTTGTTGAGTAACAATTGTGATTTTTAATTGATCTGTTGATTTTCAATTGAAGTTTTTGATATTGTAATTAGGCTTAAGTTCATAAAATTTAATTGTCATTAAATTATTTTTATTGAAGGAAGAAGTTTACAACATGTTTTAAAAAAAATTGTTATTTTGATAATTCTTGACTGAACACGGGATTGAACTCGGGTCGAATTTACATGTTTTGAGAAAAACCACATTCTCATCATCAGAATTCTTTGCGTTCTACCTTTTGCGCCACTGCGGTGCCTGCCAGTATATAGTCAAACATCAATCTTTAACCAATTGTATTGGTAGATAGAAATTTGAGTTTAAACAATTGTCATTAACAATATAATTTTTTATATATAAAAATTTGGTTGTTGGCGCCTTTTCAATTAAAAAGTTAATTGTATTGACGAATACGGTATTCAATATGACAATTGATTTGTCGTAATATTTTTCTATGAATGCCAAACAAACGGATATTGCCACATCTTTATAAGGATCCTTAATATACTTCTACATTATAGGCTTATAAGCCAATAGTGCTACAAAGGAGTTTACCGTTGACAACGGTCCAAAAGGGCGGACCAAATCGTTCAAAGAATTAAGAAATATTTTGTAAGATATGTTGGAAATTATTTATTAGGCAATATCATCAAAAAACTTTTATAGCGTTTTCCTTTTGGAATTTTTTTTTAAATATAAAAAAACTGATATCTGACAGAAATTTTAAGAGGTCAAAATTTCTATTTATGTATGTATTTATAAAAAATTCGTGTATGTTTGAAAATTTATTTGACTTATTTTACCTTTTTTTTTATTGTAGGCGCTATATAGTATGCTTTTTTTCGTAAGTTTCATCCCTCCAACAATCTGAAAATAGCTCTTGAAAAAACCACCACCAAAAGTGGTAACTGGTCGGGAAATTGCAATAAAGTATGACATTTTTACAAAAGTTACCCCTACGTATTCTAACAGTTGGGAGCATAGAATTCTTAGAACGTTTCAAAAGTTACACAAATCCTTTTAACGGCAAAAACTGCATGCAACCCTTAACGTAGGTGGTTAAAAACTTTTTAAGCTTATTTGGGGCACCCAACACAAAAAAATCCCTTAATAAGAAAGTATATTGCAAAATGTATACAACATCCTTTAAATATTTTGGTGTCAAAAAAAGCGGTTAGAAATTTTTAGAGAATACCGACATTAGGCCAACAGCAAAGGAGACACAGTAAAAAATTTTTAACATTCCAATAGAAAAAATTCTAAATATTTTTAGAAGTTAAAAAAATAGTTAATAAATGTTAGAAATTCCACAGGAAATTAAAAAAATATATACAACCCAATTATGAATAAAAATTACCCAGGAGCTTTTTTCCTTCTGCCATTTTTCCTTTTTAAGCTCCATTGTAAAAACGGGAAAAAGGGAGAAAACTCCCGGGTAGTTTTTATTCACAATGGGGTTGATAGAATTTTATTAGAAATCCTTAAACAGGCAATAATAGAATGTTAAATAATTGTTGTAAAATGTAAATTTTTGTTCAGATAAATTTTGAATTATATCAAAATAAATGACTAGACATCAACATACAAAACAGTTTTTCATTAGGTTCACAGAATTTTTAGATAATGGAAATGTGCTTAACGTAATAAAATTCGGAAATATTTAAAATAAAAGCCATATGTGAAGAACAGTTAGGTATGTATGTTCTTTGAAATGTGTATGTATATATTTCTTCCGTGCAAGTGTATTTGTAGCTGGTGTGGCCACCCCTACCATCCCAAAAATCGATTGCCCCACAGTATTTTTTTACTATGTGTTCATTTATTCCTTTCTAATAGTTCGCTGTTGTTTGTGTTTTGACTTTTTTCCTGTAAAAGTTTTTTTATATTTTTACCCTGAACGGAAATATTTTGTTATTGTTTTTATTTTTTTTGAAAAATAAACGAAATTCACTTCCGGTTTTACTAGCCAATTTTGATGATGACCTGTTAAACGGAAATTCGTTAGTTCCGTAAAAGGAATCAATTTATTCAAGATATTTCCAATTTAATTATGTTTTAAATTGCTTTGTTGTTGCTGTTGTTGGTAGATTTTTTTCTTCAAATATTGAAATAATTTGTAGTTTTGTTACTTCAGAGAGATACTGTTAAATCCTTATTAGTTTTTCTCCAGTCCTATTACAAAGATTCACTTCAAAGCGCCACAAATGCTTTTTCATTTGCTTTTGAGGTTAAAACAAATTAACTTTATAATTAAAATCGCTTGGAAAAGTTTTTTCTAAAATTTTATTTTAAAACAACCTTAAATTGCAATGCCACAACTTGTTTTAATTTTTTTTTTAAATCGAATATCGCATATAAAAATTTTGAAAAGTTTTGTGGCTTGAAATAATTGAAGGACATTGGTTAAGTGATGTAGCATCTGCCTCTGGGCATTGAATTCCTGTCAATACCTCAAAATTGGGTGCAGCTTGAACTTGACTCCTGGTACTAAGAAAAGTAGTGCCTTAAGCCCCAAATCGCTGATAAGAAATTAAAGAAATAATTAATCCATATGTGCAAATTTGATGCATTTTGTTGTGTTTGTGGTCAAATAGTTTTACCTGTTGTTGAGCTTTGTGGGACTAGGACTCGTGAGGTTTGGTTTATAATGTAAAATAAAACCCTAAATTTTAAAGTGAACTAAAATTTTTATTATCGGTTAAAAGAGCAATTTATGTCATTTACTGTTTGAAAATTATATAACGTAAATGTTGTAACGTAACGGTGGTCCATTCGGAAGGTTCAAATTTGTGCGACTCGTTTGAGCCTAGTGACTGGTATCTCGCGAATAACACTGTCACCACAACCGTCAACCGGTTCTTATTTCTGAAGACATCAGACTTTACATATCCCCAGAGAAAACAGTCCTAAGGTGTTATATCGCACGATCTAGGTGGCCAATTTACCGTAGCAAAACGGGAATATAAGTGCTCACAAAAATGATGTCTCAACAAGGGGCTGTTCAATTCTGGCCTGGCTTCAATTCTTGCAGAAGTTAAATTTTTTACGCTTTAAGGCCGAGATCCTTACGTAAAGTACGCCAAGTTATCGAGTACGACAAGTCAAGCTGCTGAGAACGACGACGAATCGATTCGTCACGGTCTTCGCGTACACTCCCTGCTACAGCTTTTATATTTACTTCACTTCGTGATGGATGTGGTCTCACCGGCCGAGTATTATCCACTAAAGTAAATTGGGACTCCAATTTGCGAATGATGTTGGCAATAGTGTTTTCAGTAGATTGATTATACGTACCGCAAGTTCCTCGAATCGCACGAAAAACATTTCTCACTTAACGCTGATATTCGTAATACAGCTGAACAAATTGGAGACGTTGTTGCAGTGTGAGTCTTTCCATGATGAAAAAAATTACAAATCAGTTTGATACGAGTCACGCGCGATCTGTAAAAAAACATATTGAAAATCAAACCTCACGATGAATCACCCCTTTGTTTCCGTGCAAAATTAGTTTGAGCAAATTTTGCACCATATTTTCATTGGGTCATCCTAGAGCCCATTTGGAGATGCTGTTGTGGTGTGAGTCTTTCCATGATGACTTTCTAAACGATACTGAACAAAAATTACAAATCAGTTTGATACGAGTCACGCGTAATCTGTAAAAAAGCATATTGAAAATCAAACTTCACGATGAATCATCCATTATTAGAAATGAGGTATACACACCCAGAGAAAAAACATTTTTCAATGTGGTCAGCTCCAAAAAAACTATTTTTAACGAAACCTTTTAAATATAATATGGTTAAATTAACCATATTAGGGCCATCCGCCAACGATATTCATCTGAAATGTGTCTTCCATCAAGCAGACACAGTCATATTATGGTTGCCTCCGAACATTTATAATAATACAAATATGTTGAGCACTTATAATATAATTGTTCTTCAACCATAGCAAGTTGCTCTTGGAAAGAGGAAAATACTATTATTAACTTAAAGCGAAAAAAATCATTAGTTGGAAACAAGTTATTGATATATATATATATAACCATAACATGCTTAGAGGTATCCAAAATATGTTTGCAGGCTTGAAAGACCCTAATACAGTTTCTGGTGATAACTATATGATTAAAATAGCCGTAACATGCTCAAACATTTTCGTTAAAAATAGTTTTGTAAGAGGTGACCATATTGAAACTTTTTTTTTATCTTGGTTTGGTTGCAGTCCTCAATGTGAAACTTAGTTGTCCTATGACCTTAGAGTTCTTACTGAAAATCGGTAAAGTGTATTTGGGTTACTTATACAACAGCCTCCCACTGTTGTATGAATCTTAATCGCGGGGAGGGAGATCTAAAACATATTTGGTTATGGGCGCATTTTTGTCCCAGAATCTATCGACAGAAAGTGGGGCAATATATAAAAAAGAAAAATAGATCCACAGTTTCTAAACGGATAAAATCTGAAGATAGTTAAATATTTTTAGATTTTTAAGACTAGGTTCTGCTGATATCTTATAGTTGTATAAATTTTCTGAGCAATTTACTTCATTTCTAGCCAAAGTATAGCTTAAGTAAACCTCGTAAAGAAATATACAAACATAAAGTTCTTATATTGCATAGAGAAATATTCCTGGAAAATATTGAAGGAATAAGACTATCAAAGTATGAAAGCTTTATAAATTGTAATTTGACTTACAATATACACTCGAATTATTTATAAAAATTTATAATAAAAATGATTCTCAACATGAGAATTAAAATTTCCAGATTCGATTTGTTAAGCAAAATTAAGTAAAGTCAATAAATTGATTCATCCAAATTTTTAAAATCATGGTTAAAAAAAACTAAAAACATTTTATAACAATGCTAAAGAAAATGCCAAGTGTTAAATGAAAATTTTGCAGCTAAAAAAATGTTAATGCTAAAATTAGCTGCAAAAATACCAAAATGGATACACTGGTAGAAAGAATTGAAACTCTTGGTATTTGTAACATAACTGCTGTAACATTAGCTCATTTTTCCAAAAGTTACAGAGTTTCATATATTTCATTGATGGTTAAAAAATTTCGGTGTTCTGAGGCATCTTTGTTAATATACAGGTATGTAGAAACAAATATTAGGTTCAAGTGATTTTTCTGTTTAACAAAAGACAACTTTACCGCCATTAACAAAACTCATGTATGCATGCATTGTTTTAATTTTTTATTCAATTGAGGGATTTTCAAAATTACAAAATAAACGAAAATTGGCAACATTTTTGTTAATTTTTTAGAGCCATTAAGCTTTGTTCACTGTTTACGTTAATATAAAAAAGTAGGTGTTCACATTACTGGATATTTCACTATATTGGAAGTTCACATTACCAGAGTTCACTGTAGGCGCAGTCATGTTAGAAACATAATTATTTTTTTGGCAAAAAATTTTTTAACAAAATTTCGAAATTTTTGTTTGTTTAGAATTCATAAGAGAAATGGAAAATACAGGTGTGCTTCTAATTTTTTCTAGACAAATAAAAAACAAAGTTGCAAACAAAACAAGCCGTAAAGGATTACAATCTGTTTACAACTTTTGATTTTATTCACAAAAGACGAAACATTTTAATTAAATTTAAGAATTTCATAAAACGCAGATTTGTATGGGAGCCCCCTAAGAAGTGGTGATAAAGGGCAAGTCTGTTTTGGGAAAATGTTAAGGACAAAAAACTAATTGAGGTCGGTCATACATTTTATACCTATAGGGGTGACGCCTGGGCACTTTATGGGAATTTTTCTTTAATATATTTATGCACTCACAATATTCTGTACGTAAAATTAACTGAAATTGTAATAGAAAATAAATAAATTTTAAGTTAAAAACCGGTAACGAAAAGTGCATTTAATTTTTCTGTCAAAAATTCAACCGCGAATTCCGTAAAAACAAACGAATTTTCAGTTAGTTTATATAAATTAAATATCAAAAAATAACTGACAAATTCCGTAAAAACAAACAAATTTTTAGTTATTTTATCTAATCGAGTAATTTTATATAATACAGGTTTTTCTCGAATTTCTAAAAAATACCAGACAACTGCGCGCAGTGTGGCCAGGTCTAAAAAAAATTTACAGCTAAATCTGGCATTATACAAGGCTATAAAATGCTAAAAATGATTTTAAAAAATGCTTAAATAATGCTAACATTTTTAAAGATATTTGTTAAAAATGTATTACCAGTACGAAATTTTATTCGAAACTTAATACATTTCAGTGACTTATTTTGTAACGAAATGGAAATAAATTGTTATATTTAAGCAAGTGGCTAGATTTGGGTAAATCGGCTGATACATATAAATATGTAGTACAGGAAGTTGATACAACATTTTGTTATCATTTTATTTTTTATGGTTTAAGAAAAGTTGAAGCTTTAAAATACTTATTTTTTCAGCAGTTTAGAGCAACCAATTTTTTCAAACATTTACACGATTGAATTTTTATCTAAAAACAAAGTGAAATTTCCTTGTACTTTTATATGGTAATATCAAAGGGCAAATAATATTTACAATCGATATGATAAGGGCATTTCTAATTTTTCCTGAATATTGCATTTTTTAACAAGACAGGTAAGATGTTTCTTAACATAAGAATTATCCATTTTTATGCGTAATTTAATTTGGGGTACAACTATTTTCAGTCAAAATTTATTATAATATATAAATTTTTTTTTAGTAAAATCAATTAAACTATTCGTCCAAATTTTTAAAATAAATAATGCTAAAAAAGCTAAAAACATTTTCCAAAAATGCTAAATAAAATGCCAAGTGCTAAGTGAAAATTTTGCAGCTAAATAAAAATTTTTAATGCTAAATTTAATTGCAAAAATGCCAAAATGGCCACACTGAGCACAACAAACAAAATCTTTTAATAAATAATATTATTCCCAAAAACAACTTTGATAATAAAATTTTCCCAAACATTTATAAAAATTTATAAAAAGCTTTCTATCTATAGTCCTATTCCTTCAATATTTCGCATACTTTTTGTTCAGCCAACCTTTGGTTAACATTGGAGCTATAGATATTTACATATAATTAGGAATTACTACTCGAATATCTTGTATCTTCATGTGTTTCATGTTTAACTTTAGCTGTGCTTTTGTTAGCAATGAAGTAAATTGTATATGTACAAAAAATTTTACAATCATAAGACACCAGCAGAATTTAATGCATTTTCTGGCCTGCTACGGCCTTCGTCAGCATATTTTGTGTCACATAGTAGGGTATTCGTTTAATCGGACTTTTGCTTTAATCGGTTAATCGCTCGATCAATTAACCGAGGTTTTGGCTTAATCGCTAAATAATCGGTTAATTTTGTTATTGAAAGGTTAACCGATTAATAAAGTTTTTTTTATAAATTAAGTAATTTCAATAAATAGAAATGCATAAATTATGTATTATTTGGAGCTTATTAGTAAAACAAATACAATAACTGCTAAATGAAAATTTTGCAGCTTAATAGAAATTTTTAATGCTAAATTTAGCTGCAAAAATATCGAAATGGCTACACTGCCTGCCCGCTTGTTTTTCTAATGAGAGAGAGAGAGAGAGATTATTTATTTTTATTTACCAGCAGCATGACCGATATAGTATTCGGAATCATTTTACTTTTACAAATTTTATGTATTTAACTAAATAATTTTAACAAATAGAATTTGGGAATCAATAATTATTTTCGGGAATGAAATATTTATTAATTAATTCATTTATTAATGATGTGCTAATAATCCCAATTTATGATAAAAAACACTGAAATTTATTGTTGTGGGAAAGCTAGTTTCTATGCGCATTTCGCTGGTTGCTTAGGCCAGCTCGTCAAGAAACTTTTTCCAAATACTTTAGAAAAGCTAAAAATATTATACAAGTAAGACCATAAAGTGAATAAGAATTTTAAACACTCAGCTCTTACTTGTAACAATATCAAAGCTTCAACAAAGACACAACAATAAATAGTGAATTTGGGAATTTTCTACACAAAACAAGCAAATCGTATTTTACTTTTAGTTGTTGCCACAGATCTTTAAATAGATAACTAAAAATTAATTTTTTTGTAGTAACATTATATAAAATAACTGAAAACTCAGTTGTTTTTACGGAAATTGTGGTAAATTTTTTACGGGATTCGCGGTTAAATTTTTGAAAGAAAAAATTAAATGAACTTTTGGTTAAAATTAAATGCAAAATAATTAGATCGATTTTTAAGTAAATTTACAGTTGTTTTAAATTTAATTTTTATTTAATTTTACATTGTCAATAACTTTTGGTCGGGACCGGTGGATGATTAGGATGGCAACGCTTAGATCTTAAAATTTCGCCAGGCTAGGCCGGTAGAGTGGCGTGAATTCGCCATCTTAACCATCCACAAGCTATTGTCCAAAAAAATTTAAAAAATATGTATCGTATTTACACAAAAAAAAAATAACTATGTAAATGAAAATGAAATTAAAGTCAAAACCAATAAATGTTCTTAAATAAAAAACGAAAAACAAGTAACTTAAAAGAAATTTAGTTATTATTTACAAACAAAAGAAGAAAACACTTACCTCCTACAATGTCCCCAATTCCCTGCGATAACTCGATTCCTGACCATCGCGACCTATCACTTCCTTGGCTGGCAGCTGGTGACTTGCTGCCTGGCCTGCCCACCCCCTTCCTTGGCAAATCCTTGGCCCATATATGGATTTGCCCCTTAAAGTACCTTCTACCTCTACAAATTTAAATTTAGTTCACTTACCTGTGAATTTTCTAACTCCATGTCCGACTTTTCTTCCCTCAGGACATTTCCTCACCAAGCGCGTTCACCCCAATCGTAAGTTTAAAAAAAAAACCTGTCCTATCGGTCCGGTCAAACAAACCTCCGCAAAAAAAATCGGTCTTCGTGATTCCCTCAAGGCCCAACTTAGAGCCCAAAAAACCTAGTCCGAGCTCGGTCTGGAGTACTTAAATTACGGGTAGGATTACCAATAATTTCCCCGGTCGGTTCGGACAAGTCCCGTCTATCAATCGGTCGCTGGTGTGCTAATATCAAGTGTGTGTATGTGAGTGGGGGTGAGTGTGCTCGCACGGATGCATGTGATTGATGGTGGCTGGAGGATGTGGAGTGTAGGGATGACAGATGATGCTGGAGTCTTGATGATGAAAGGGTGTATGATGTATGTGTGTATGATGTATGTGTGTATGATTTAGGCGTGTATGATGTATGTGTGTATGATTGATGCGTATATGATGTACATATGTATGTGTCTTTTTCTTTTCTTTCCACAAATATTGTTAAACTGTTTTTTTTTTTGTTATTTTTATTTTTAATAATTAACTTAATTGTTGGTTATTATTGGCACCAAAAAACACCCAAAATAAAAACACAAAGAAAAATTTTTTTTACACAAAACTCAAGAAAACTAATTCTGTCTCTCAAAAAATGACCTTTTCGCTTCGGCACTTCAAACATCAAAAAAAAAAAAAACTCTTCCTCTTCTTTCTATGCCTCTTCTTCCCTATTTAATTTTCCCGCATTTTTCATCTTCTCGCGCCATCTTTATTTCACTTCCCCGCAGGTTCCTTACACCCCCCTGAACAGCTGTGCCAACTGTCAAAAATAATTCTAGCAGTTGCACGGTTGTATTTTAATGTAAGAAACCTCTTCACTCCCATTTACATTAAAATACAACCTTTAGCCGTTACAGAGACATGACAACATACAGAATAAATGTTAGAATCAGTTAAAAATAAATTTTCTTGGATTTTTAACAGCCGTATTCATAAAAACTTATTTATGATTAATTAACTGTTTTTAAGCAAAAAGTGCTAAAGCTGTATTCATAAACGAAGAAGAGTCTATTAAACCTTTAATAAACCATTTATAAAGTATGAAAATTTATTGTTGGATTTACTCTTCTTTAAACCAAAAGTAAAATGACATTTTGGTCAATGTTTGCATTTAATGATATAATTTTTGGGCAATGTGTTTTAAAATAATGGAAAAATGTCTTATTTATTAATATGAACATGTTAAATACATTTTACTTAATTTATTTTAATGAAGACAACCAATTTAAAGTTATATTGTTAAATATTTGAAAAAAAAAAATTTATGTGATTTAATTGAATATGTTCAGGGGCAAATGAAGATTTTCTTTTTTATTATTTATTAAATTATTGCAATTATTTTTTTTTAGGTTTTAAACAACGAATTGTTGTTCAAAAAAATAAGAAAAAATAAAACAAAGAAATCATAATAAAAATGATGTTAAAAAAATTAACAAACCTTTTATTCGAATACCTTCTAATCGTATATATAAAGTTTCGAATAAGCATTTTTAATACCTTTCGGCAAAATCTTGTTCAGAAAATAAAATAATATGTATTTTTAATTTATAAGAATAATTTTTAAGGTCTTTAATTATAAAAAAATATATTAATTATAGAATATCATGTGAACCGAATAGAAGTTTCATGCGTCACTAGCAATAAAAAGCCAACAAAACATAAATAAACTTGCCATACTTAAACACAGAATCGCTACAAACAGATAATAGCAAAGAAGCTGTTAATGTACGTTTATGAATACCAATTTTTATAAAAGGCTTAAAGGACAAAAATCGTTTGATAGTTATAACATACTTTAAGCTTAAAATAAGATCTTTTTATGAATATGGCCGTATATGTTAATTTATTTAAAAATTACTGAACGGAATATTACTTAAATAACCTACAGTCCGTTACTGTACTAATATTATGAGTGTAGTCTGTATTCAAAATTTTGTATGGGAGCCCCTTAAGGAATGGAGATAGCGGGTAGGTATGTTAGAAATATATGATGAAGATAAAAAAGAAGGTGGGATTGGTCATACATTTGACCCATCTAGGAGCATTATACGTGCTGCAGAGGCCAAAGAATTTTATTAGATCGCTATATTTGTATGGTTGAAATATAATATAAATCGGTTGATATTTTTCTATACCACACAAATGTCCAGTCGAAAATGTTTCCGTTTTTATAAAACGATTTTCAAAATTACCGTTAAAACTAAAAAATGATTTGCGAAAGGATCTCCAAATATTTTACTTGAGCCTGTTACAGAAATGTCCTTTGATTAGGTTGGTTTCATATTTATTGGATCCAATCAAGAAAGTCAACTTGTATCTAATCAATATTAAACTATTTTTATTATAAGAGGAACATCAAATTGTTGCTTTATTTAACATTTCGTAAAAAAATATTTACCTCGCAAGCATCACTACACCCTTTGTCCGCAATCTTCTGTTTCATGAAATCTTTCAGTGCGACATGTCGCATAGCCTGAATAAGACATATTTCATTCAAAAATATTTTACACATTTTTCTGTAACGTATTAAAAAATAATTTCGTGTAACTAATTTCAAAAATTTACAAGCTTAAAAAAAAAGAAATTATTCTGTAAAAACAAGTCCAAAATATTGTATTGAAACTTTTTAAAAAAATAACAGGAATTTATAATATAAATCGGTCTTTAACCTTAAAGAACCTTAAATCGATATCTTTAAATCCTCTTAAGCGAAACATTTTAAAAGTTTATTTAAAACACTTTAAGCTTTATTCAATTTCTTTAATGTACACATGTATGTGTGCATGTAGCATTTCTCTAAAATTTGTATTCCAGTACATGAAAAAAGTTCATGAACATATGAGAGTTAAATTTAAGAAAAATGGCGTCTTAAAGTGTCACAAGAAGACTTTTTTTTACAAGGCGTTCAGCTTAATCAGCAAGTAGACTTTTTCTAACTTATTATTTTCATCTTTCAGGGTTTATTTTTACCATAATAATATTGTATAACTTTTTATTCTTTACAAAAGGAATTTTCAAAGAAAAATTTGTTAATGAATAAAAAAGGGAGAAACAATTTTTTTTAACAGGTTTTCATAAAAAAAATCTGTTGTTCGAAAACTTAATTTGTTTTATCTACGAAATGTTTTTATCTGTTCATAAAAAAAGTTTATTATGGTTTATAAAAATAAATTTGTATTCTACTAAAAATAAAAGTTGTTTTAAAAGCAGTTCCACCCTCCCAAAAGTAGATTCAAAACACGTGTGGATTCAATGATGGAATTTTATTTATCACATTTGCGGAAAAACTTGAATTTAAAATACAGAGTGGCGAAACTAAATTTTACGGCTTAAAATAGTTTAAAACTTTTTTATTTTAAGGTCAGTTAAATTTTTTTTTTATAATATGTCCATACTTCAATAATATTTAAATGGGAAGGACGTGTTGATTAAAAAAGTGATTTTTTTTTTTTATCAAATTTGCGGGAAAACTTGAATTTAAAATACACAGTGTCCAAAATAAAACTTACGGGCTTAAGACGTCTATAACTTCTTTTATTTTTTTAGGTCAATTAAATTTATTTTATAATATGTACCTCAATAATATTTTAATGAGAAATTTATTTAATTTAGTTATACGTGAAAAAATAACGTCGCATAAGTGCTATTTTTGGTTTAACTTTGGATAGACGCGCTTCTTCTAGACATTTCAAAATTTTTCCAGAATAGGCATCAAGTCAATGTTGCCCATACTCCGCAGTCGAAGAGAAAAAAAAATAACCATTTTTCCCACGAGTCAAAAAAGTTATTTTTTTTTTTTTACAAAACACATAATTAAAAATACAACTCTTATTAAATAGAACTACTCATTTTCAAACGATTTTTTAAAATAAAAATAATGATATTTTCCAAAGTTTTTAAAAGAATTTAAAACAAAATTTGTAGTTTTTATGCTCTAAAATGAAAATTTTATAGAATTTTCTAGTATAAAACTGTTAAAAAGTCCCTAAAAATTTAAAAAAGCGCTACTATTTTAGAAAAACAAGTTAGAGTGCTATATTAGGCTGTGCCGAATCTTTGATACCCTCGAGCGACAGGAGTGGGCTTCCTATGATATCTACATATTTTTAATTAGTCATAGAAACTCTTACACGCAAATGGGAAAAATTTCAAAATAGTGCATATTCTGAAAATTAAAAAACCTTTTTCTTGAGTTGGAAAACATTTATTTTAATAGATATCCCACTTGAATGCCATTAGGCGACCATAAAGCTCTTAAAGGAAAAAACCAAAATTTTGATATTTTAATCAGGCTTAAGTTCATTGAATTCAATTTTCATTAAATTATTTTTATGAGGAAAGGAATTTTACAACATGAAATGAATTAAAATTTATTGATAATTTTTCATTCTTGACTGAGCTGGGAATTGAACCCAGGTTTTCACGGACAGGTTGCCCAGACTAATTTTGATTGTAACTACAAAGTCTCTTCCGTGGAGTTTGCCGTTAGCTGTCACCGCCATTGCCGACGGATGACGTCATTAGTCAAACATCAATCTTTAAACCAAATGGTATTTTACCTTGGTAGATCGAAATTTGCTCCGTCTTCAATCGCGGTGACAGCTAACGGCAAACTTCACTGACACCCCCCCCTTCCACTTAATCATAAAGATGGTATTAATATTAAAATTTTATATTTATGCTCTTTTTTGAAAAAATCTACGCATAGTATTCATATATATCTCCTGTAATAATATTTTGCTATTTCGTCTCCTTTTTGGAAACGGTTGTCTTAACATTTCTTTATCATATGCCTTTAATGTTAAATTAAAAATAGTTTTGCTTCAACTGAAAATTTTAAAATTTTACACCCTTAACACACTCTTTTTGAGCAAGTCCGAAACATATCTCTAGAGGGAAGCGAACTGACACCAAAGTAGTCCCTGGAGAGGTCTTTGGTGGTAGGGACCGGTTCACTTTATATGAATGTGACCTATCACTTTTACATGGGGTTGTCATTGGAGGGTGTCATTTCACCCCTAACAGCCACCATATGACAAGTCACACATGTATTCTCAATGAGCGTGTTTAGTGTTAGTTACTACAATGTAGCATTATTTCAATAAAACAAGCCCTAGAACTAAGTTTAAGACCCAAATTTTAGAAAGTCCCAATAAATTTGTTACACCACCGGTGAATACTCTTCTATAATTCATTACTTTTTATACCTTTTGGTTCTTCATAAGCCGTTTAAAGGATTGGTTATCCTTTTACTGGTCATGAGTGCTTTCCTTTTGTACTTGTTCTATTTTCACAAATCCGAGGTCCAGTCTACTGGAACAATTAACACAAATTTCCCACAGGGATAGTACACATATACAATAACTTTTTTTATACTTTGTCTTATACATGTACAAATAAGATTCGGTAATGCCGAATTCAGCACTCTTATTTGTTTTTTAACAGACTTTTTGCTATGGAGAAATATTTAAAACTCTTAATAATACCACTAGTGGTGAATGATGGTATACTAAGTTTATCAGTTTTGTAATATCTAGATAATGGGTCCTTGAGTAATATGAATTGTATTTCCGTCCTTCCGTCTGTTAAAAATGCGCTCACTATCAAAAGACTCAACAGAAAGGAATGATATTGGTGTAAATTATTCTAGTTCTCCTACGTAGTTTGAGATGGAATCCAGCACAATCATTAAAGTAGGAAAAGAGTTATGAACCCAAATATGGAACAACCTCCCTTAAAAATTAGAGTTTTGCTACAAAAACCAACAAAAATTGGCGACAGAATGCGACGATTCTTAATAAAATTTGCACAATTTCCTTATTTGTATATGTAAATATAAATTTCCTTCTCGGAAAATACTTTAGTACACAAGTAATGTAATCAATAATGCTATTGCAGTAAAATTCAACCTGTCATAATTTCATAAGATTAGAAAGAACTCTGCCAAATTCAATGAAGATCGGTCTATAATTAACCACATGCCCCATATAAATCCCTTTCTGTGAAACCATTTAAATATGACTTGAACCGTAACAAATATATATATTTAAGTTAAATTTGGTCCAATTTAGCATTATATGCCTCGAAATAAGACCATCTAATATTTTCATAATCGGTCCATAATTTACCATAGGTCCTATATAAAGCGGCCTTCCGAAAAGCAATTTAAGAAGCCTTTAATTCTGGCTAAATTTACAGAAAACAATTGGTTAAAAAGTGGCAAAAAAAAATTATTATCAAAGTTGTTTTTGGGAATACTATTATTTATGAAAAGATTTTGTTTGTTGTGCTTAATTCCCTTTTTTTAATAATTGATAAAAAAAATACTGAAATTTATTGTTGGATGATAAGCTGTTTCTATATCAATTATTAAAAAAAGGGAATTAAGGCACTGGTGTTCAAAAATGTTTTGCATATGTATTCTGAGAGAATTTTTTAAGTACAGTGACACGCAAAACTAAACGCACAATTTTTATTATTATTTTAATTATTAAGCACAACAAACAAAATCTTTTCATAAATAATAGTATTCCCAAAAACAACTTTGATAATAAATTTTTGCAAGTGCGCGTGCATAAAAGACTGAACTGGCAAATTGTTTTTATTTTGATTTCTTGCGAAAACCATAGAAGCACTTTGTTTTTGTTTTTAATATGTTTTTTTTTTACCCACTTACAGCTTCAATTAATGTTGGGAGAATTCCAAATAATTGTAGCGGGAAATGTAAGAAAAGATAAAACTCATCACTGATTTATTGTTTGGTATTTTGTTTAAGCTTTGATATCGTTGCAAGATATCGTTGTAGGTAATTCTCATTTCCTCTGTACTTTTGTTTGCTGATAGCTTTGGCTTTTCTAAAATTATTTAGGAGAACGTTTCCTGATGATCTGGCCTAAGCAACCAGTGAAATGCGCATAGGAACAGCTTATCCTCCAACAATAAATTTTAGTATTTTTTTATCAATTAGGTATTAAAAAAAGGGAATTAAGCACAACAAACAAAATCTTTTGGCAAAAAAAATTTTTAAATAAAAACACATTAAAATTCGATAACAAAACAAAAATAATTCATTAAAAGTTTTTTAAAATCGATAAATTTGATGTCGTTGTTGTTACTCACATAGGAATCACTTGTGCCTATTAGCTTTAAAGGTAAATTCTTATCATGACAACATTTACCCAGCCTTTTAAGTCCAAATCTTCAAAAAAAATATATAAATAAAATAAAAATGATAAAAAATATTTTATTGCTATGGTTAAAATATTTACCTGAATGATAAAATCGAATTAACGGTTGCTAAATGTAACCTATTCCTCAAATTACTTTTAACGATGTTTACGTGGCTAAATACCAGTGTTGCCACTTTGTGGGTAATTACCCGAATTTGGTACAACTTTTACTCTCGCGGGTAGAGCGCTGAAATTCTTTCACATTAAAGCAAATAATAAAAGGATTTGATTTCATATATATCATATATACCATTTATAAGATATTGTTGATCTAAAAAGTTTACAGTATATTCAACCAAAGTCACATTTAATTAAAAGAAAAAAAGATTTCCGTAGTTTTTGAACCAAAAGATTGATAGTGATTGTCGCCTGATGAACAATTAGATTTCGATAAATATGAGCTTCAAAGTGATTCAAAACGCGAAGTTTATTGAAATAATAATGTATTTATACTAAAAAAACCCCCTAAAGAAATTTATTTTTTGTGTTTGCAAAGTATACAAAGGATGAACAGGAACGTTGTGCACCTTCCATAGATAAATGGAAGTAGAATTTATTATTTTACGTTTTTATATAAATTTTATTTATTTATTTGAGGTTTTTAATGGTATTTTTGTTAAATGATTTTGAACTACTATTTAAATCTTATTAGTATGATTAATATAGATCTTATTTAAGTGAATTGGGTATGATGAGTTTGTGCTGATATGTATATGAAACACATACAAATATTTGTTGTAGTATATCGATCGACCTAAAATCAGTATCTGAGTCGTCCGTCCTGCTGGCTGGTTGTCTGTCCATATAGACATTCTGCGCAAAGTACAGGTCGCTATTTTTAAGATAATTTAATGAAATTTGGTTCATACGTTTTTTGAAAATTTTGAGAATCGGTCCGTTTCATAAGTTCTCATATATTCCTAATAGAGTCTTTGTGCCTATAAACCATCTTATTATGTTGGTATTTGGACAAAATTTGGCCCAAATATATTTTATTCCCACCTAAATTATCTTATGAAATTAATTTTTGGAATCAGTCCATATTTGACCATGGTTCCCATACAAATACCAATTACGGAAATAGCTTGTAATGCCATAACTGACTTCTAAATATTGGTATGTATTGATAAAAATTAATGCTACTATGTCATGGCAAAATGTTGTGCTGTTAAGTTTAGGAACGTACGTCATATAAATCACTTTAAGACGAAAAATAATCTCAAATAGATGTAGGTACTTAGATAATATTCGGCGTTACGAATACTAATATTATTTTGCTTAACCTCATAACATTATTTAGTTTCAATAGGTCCATAGTTGAATATGGGACCTAACAAGGGGAAACCCTTATAATTTTGTCTGTAAATACCTTCTTATTTGTTCTTTTTTGTAAGTTTTTTTTATAATTAAACGTCAATTTGATATCAGGTGTAATTTCATTTAAATTGGGTAATTTTGCGTCATCTTAAGTGTAGTTTTGAATTTTATTGGTGGAAGCACTGCTAAATACCCTCTCTACTTCAGCATTAGACCATGGACGTGAGAGCAACTTTAAAGTAAATTCCGAAATTTCTAAAAATTTCTTGTTGCCACCTGCACACAATAAACTTTTGCATTTTTTGAAGATTGGTGAAAACTGATCGTTTATAGCGATTTTCAACATTTATTTATGGCTAAACAAGTTGGAAAATGGCTAAATCGATCCACTAAATGGCTAAATTGGGAACACCGCTTATAATATTTCTGAAACAAATAGAGATATTTTATTTAAATTAGACAACGCATTATGCTGTGGGGTTAGATTTTATAATGATCGGCTTATCATTTATCAAACCCATATAAATATTCAAACTCTCGGTTGAGGGTATTAAAGATTCGACCCAGCCGAATACAGACCTCCTACTTGTTTAAATCTGAATTGAAATTTAATTTTTTTGGGACCAAGATTACAAACTATTACATAAAAAGTCCCAAATTTTCATGTATGGTATGTTTTCAAACATTTACTTCGGTGCATTTAAATTTCCATAACTAAAAAAAAATTTGCCAATTTTGTACCACATTTAACTGCTCAAGCCAACATAGGATTAACTATATAAAGGAAAACATGTGTTTATGTACATTCAGCTTGTGTTAAAGCTCCTATTATTTTATCTGACAGTTTAATGGTCTATTAAAACGTCATTTAAATGTCAAGTCATCAATCTTTTCATGTTTTTTACTGGGGCAACAGCAGCTAAATGGAAGTAAAGCCCACCAAAAGAAAGAAAAAATTTTTAACAAAAATCCACAACTCCAAACTAAACAACAACAACAACAACAATATTTAGATACAAAAACAACATAGTTATAAGCCAAAAAAAAACTTCTTCAAATGGTTGGTAGGGGGTGGAATGCTTTACTTCTGAAATTACAACAACAATAAGCCCAAACAGTAGAAAATTATGATTATTTGGCCTTGACAACACATTTTGGACACATGATATTAGAAAATTTCCATTTTCGTAAAAAACGAATAGGAGAGCAACATAAACGAAAGGACTTTTTAACCGTTTAATATGATTTTGCCTAGAACTACGAGAGCAAGAAATACATAACAATTGAGTGGGTTTGGAGGAGCATAAAAGAGCTTTAAAGTGGAAATTGAAAAAAGACTTTTTTCCATATAAAATAGTTTCCTTCAATTGCTGCTCACCCAGTCAAAAGATATTCGCTGAGAAATTTTTTAAACTTAACTCACTCAGGATTAGAAAATAAATAAGGCAACTCAAACTGTTTATAAAAAAATTTTATAATGATTAGAAATTTAGGAAAACACAAAATTTATAAGTCAGAGTAAAAATGTTTGTATACGAAGCGTTTAAAGAAAACTGGGTGGGAGGGTGTTTTTTTGAAGGTAATAAAATTGTTATTTTAAATTATGAAGCCTTTTAACACAAGCAGTACTAAAAGATAAAAGATATAATAAAATAAGAACATAAAAAAGTCTAACACCACAAAAGTCATAAATTTTGTTTTTTAATGGGAAAACAGTCAACTCACGACGTCGACTTTAAACAGGAGCACAGCATGTTTAGTAGGGAGACAACAGATTTTATAGGGTGCTGGTATAAGTAAAATTTTTAGTCAAACGCCTTAGATCAAAAGCTTATGATCAAGCCCGACCATATAAATCCCTACACCACAGTCTGTACAAGGATATTTTTGAGAGTCAACAAAATTGTGTTTTGGCGGGTCCATTCATATAATAGTTCTTTGTGCCGAATATTATCTAGATATATACCTAAATTTATATGATATTTGTTAAGTCTTCAAGTGATTTTAGGGTGGGGTTTTATATAGGATATATGGTCAATTCTGGGCATGACACAGTAGCTTTAATAGAAACAATTGTCAATTTATACCACTCTGCGACTAACGTGTTGTCTAACAGACACCATTGAAAGAAAAAATAGATTTTCTCCGTTCTTTTTCAAACATCGGCTCTCACGCATTCAGTACCTTCTTAATGCGTTTTCATGTGTACGTTGGCGTGACGAATCTGATAAAATAGAGCGCACGCGTCGCACTGAGCAGAAAAGCGTCTACCAGACAACCACGTCAATATTTTTGTTATATATTTGTTATATTTTTGTAGCGTCTCCTATTTTATATCTCTTATTTTTATTTTTATGGGTCGCTCTAGTACAAAACAAATTCTTCTCCATGAAGAGCAGATTCTGAGCTTTGGATCAAACAATTTGACATATCCACGTAAGAATGTCTGGTCCAATTCACTAGATAAAATGTAAAACATCTAAAAAACCCATAGAAAATTTTTAATTTCGTTTTGGTTTTTGTATAGATGTAAGTTCTTTAGGTCCATTTTGTGCCTTGTCATTAAATATTGTTTAAAATCAATTGTCGTTTTGTTCGCAAATATAAATTAAAGCAAATAACAAGCTATAACATTAATCTTAAATAAAAAATAATTTCAGAAGGTTTACAAAACAGAACTTGGAAAATATAAGCCATCAAAATGGTGTCTAGCGGACTACCACGTTATTGGAATTGTTATTGCAAAGTCACGTCAGTCGCAGAGGGTTAAAAGCTATTTTCGGGAGTACTATTTGCTTGGAAGCCTTGGCAAATAAGGACCAATTCCAAAAAAATTTATTAATTTGATTAAGATTGCAAATTTAATATAAATTTCAACATAATAAAATGATCTATAAGCACAAAGACTCTATTCCAGAAATAACTCCTTGGAATTTTCGGCATCTAGTTATCTCTTCTTTAACTCTAATAATACTCTAATAAAACTTGTTCAACAATAGTATATTAACTCAAAATTTTTAGTTTTCACTTTTTAGAAAAAATCGACACGTGTAAATATATCGTGCTATTTTATTTACTTTTTGGTAATGAAACGGTTGGTTTAAAAATTCTTTTTCATATGCTTTCAATGTAAAACTAAAGATTATTTTACTTCTACTAAAAATTTTTAAATTTTGAGTTACTACAGTATTGTTGAATAAGTGCGATATGTATTGCTGGATATTTTAGTTTAAGAGTGCCTAAATATGCACTCCATACTAAGATCTATTTAAATGAGTTGCAAATCAAAGTGTAATGAGTTTGGGCCATACAGTTGATCTCTTTCGAACGTTACCAACAGAATGTTAAATTTAATATACACCCCAATTTTCTGTACCAGTTTTCCATAAAATTTTCGATTCTGCGCATTTTAAGCACCACTTTAAAATACCTCTTTATGTGGGTTGTTTGTTATTCAGCACAAGTAACATAAACATTACGTACCCTTATGGGTAAAGCTCTACCCAGCGGCACAGAATAATTTTTAGTACCCAAAATTATGAAATGTGTATTTTATTTATTCGCTTTTATTTTTATCCACATTTATATTTAACTTTTATCTGGTATCTATTAAATGTTGTTAGTGTATTTCCCATACCATCCCTACTTAATAAATTTGTGCTCCCAGCATAGATACGATTTTGATAAGATTTAAGCGATGGAAATTAATCTTATTTTCTCTTTTCTAACTCAGGGCCATACAGATTATTGCATATTTTATTAGAAGGTATCTAAACAAATATATAAAAAAAGTATGTATATAAATAATTTAGTATAAACAAGGTCCTTAAACTTCGGAAATTTATCCAAGTACAAGCTAAATTGTTATAACAATTTGAAAATTTGCGTGGGCGTTTAAAATAACACAGAGAAAAATTATATTTGTAGATTCATTTCATAGGAGATCAGAAATGTTAGCAAACTGTATTTGTATTTTTAAAGGGGCTTAAAATTGTTTGCTTTCTCTGAGAATCACCCTCCTCCAATTTGTTTTAATTATGTGTGAGAATTCCGTTCGTAGTCAGAATAACTTAAATCACTATCACAGTTTAATTTGTTGTGGGTTATATGCCAGTGCTCATCAAAAAGGGAGAATAACATATTAGTAAGTGTATTAGAGCAGGGGCGGGTAAAGTTTTTGAAAATACGTCTTTTTGACACTTTCCAATATTTTCTTCTTACTAACTTCTTTGCTAGAGTTGCCCTAGAAATTATAATTATTTGTCATAAGGGTTGGCTTTCTCCTGATGTTGACTCTCTGGGAATATGAATTGCAGATCGTTAAAAAATTTCGCCCGATCAATGTCTAAATTGGGACAACAGGAACTTATAGACCTTGCTTCATCACAAAATGCTTACAGCCATACCTAAATAAGAGCGGATCGCGTTTTCTAGCTGTCAAAAATCCTTATGCCGATACAATTTGTATGAAGCATTCCTAAAGGCTAGTTTACACGGTAATACAATGTGTTACGACATGTCAAAAAATGATGTAGAATAAGAAAAATCGTATCATGTAAAAGCAAAATGCATTGAGTAAGAGAGAATACGGATAAAAATATGACAATCAGTCGGTAAATGCTCATTTTCTAAACTATTTTAGAAACTTATGTATTCTCATCACACCTGAGTCGCATTTTAACAGAGTATATTGAAGGTGGTAACATTTTTATAAAATTACAAAAACAAGCAGAATCAACTCAGGATGCGTTCATGTTGTTTTTGTAAATATTGTAAAACTGCAACCATCTGCTTTTTTGTTATTAACTCACTGTGCTTTTATTTTACTTAAACCATCCGTGTTTAATATAAAAAATACTTACCAACAGATTTTCATTTTTTTTGTTTTAAACACGGAGAGAATTTCATAATATTTTGATTCCACAAAGTCGTAATACATTGTATTACCATGTAAACTAGCCTTAAATAGAGCGGCGTCAACGCTTTGCAATTGGAAAATCAGATTTTGACAGCGCGTTAAAATAAGCAGGGTTGCTATATTAGTGGTTTTGACAGCCCTGTTTTTTATCGTTTGATAATAAATAATGGCAAATTAGCTATATTTAGGTGAAACTAGCGGTTTTAATTACATTTCTTATTTCTTTTTAATCCAAATTTAGATATTTTTTAATTAGGCTTAAGTTCATTGAATTAAATTTTAATTTTTATGAAGAGAGGAACTTTACAACATGAAATTAATTAAAATTTTATTGATAATTTTTCATTCTTGACTGCGCTGAGATTTGAACCCAGGCTTACACAGACAGGTTGCCCAGACTAGTTTCGATTGTAACCACACAATCTCTTCAGTGGGGTTTGCCGTTTTTACTCACACGGACATTGAAGCCGGATGACGTCAATAGTCAAATATCAATCTTTAAACCAAATGGTATTTCACCTTGGTAGATCGAAATTTGCTTTTGAATGAATGATTATCTATTTTAATTGATTTACATGTTCTTCCTAACTTCTGTTTTTTCGTACTTTTTGTCAAGAATTCTTCTTGAATCCAAAGTAAATTTTTTTTTGTTTTTCATGTTTTTGTCTTTTTTTTCTTGAGGGTTTTAGTAAGCACGAAAGTTAACCCTACTGTTTGTGACACAACGCTGACGCTCTCGTTTAGGTATAGCATATCAGCGTAAAAGCTACGCTGAAGAAAACGTTCCGCCTTTCGCTCATGTTTAGGTACGGCTGTTAGTCTTTTCGGCCTCTTAAGGCATCAAGTTGTGGTTGCGGTCAATCCCCAATATAGATTTTAAAGTTATCGTAGGGACAGATTTGTATCCTTCGCCAACAAAAGTTTTAAATCACGACTTTTGCCCAAGCAAACTATCAAAAAAATTTAGACTTGACGTCAACAACTTTCTTATCAGTGACGTATCTACAAACTGCACTATAACATTTTCTCTGCCCTATCCGTTTTAAACTAAAATTGCAAAACCATCAACTTGCGATCTATAGAAGATTTACAAGAGCAGAAAAGGAAAGGAAAACATTACTCAGCTGTAAAAAAAAACCCTAACTCTATTATGCTTGTGTTAGTAAGAAATATGTTTACTTTGTTGTTGTAACATAACTCCTAAGGATACTTTTACACGACATGTATTTAGCAGTACATGTCGTGTAGAAGCAAAATAAATTTTCTTCTGTAAATGTCAGCTCGAATTTGCAGTGTAAAATTTAGAGTGTGTTCTATTTTGAACTGACAAACTATCTAACATCAGCTGATTAGCAAGTCATTTGTTTGTGGCGGCAAATATACATTAAAATCTTTCTATAGAAAAAAATAACAAGAATTAGTATGTAGTTAATGAATTCTTTTTAAGTTTTTATAATATTTTTAACAATTTACTTAACTAAATTGAAAAATAAAATAATTTTCAATACAAAATTAAAAAATTCAATAATTTTTTGGTTTTAATCTCGTAAAGAATAAACGACAGGACTGTTATTGAAAAATGAATCCATTCTTGGGGTAACTAAATATATTATTTAAAACTTCTTATGAACATTTTAACGTGGTTTTCTTTATTCTAGTTTTTAAATTATAGTTGATGAAATTGTCAAGAATCCGTTTTGTGCACCACTTCTTACACCTTCTGGTGTATCCACTTTTAACTTTCTTATAGATATTTGTGATGAGATTTTTATTGCATTTAAATAACAAAAATTAATTATATCAACATTTTTAATGCATTTTCTGCTTTTAAAATTGCAATTAATTTTTTAAAATTAATTAGCAATAAAATATTAAGTTAATACGACAAATTTTTAATAAAATGTTTATTTGATGTCTAAAAAATATTTTATTTAATGTTAGAGATCATTGTTAAAAATATTTGTTGAATGTATACAATTTGAATTAACAAAAATATTTTTTTAATTTACAAATTCGGTTGCCCTTTCAATTAAAAAATTAATTATATCAACATTTTTAATGCATTTTCTGCTTTTAAAATTGCAATTAATTTTTTAAAATTAATTAGCAATAAAATATTAAGTTAATACGACAAATTTTTAATAAAATGTTTATTTGATGTCTAAAAAATATTTTATTTAATGTTAGAGATCATTGTTAAAAATATTTGTTGAATGTATACAATTTGAATTAACAAAAATATTTTTTTAATTTACAAATTCGGTTGCCCTTTCAATTAAAAAATTAATTGAATTGACGAATATGGTATTCAATATGACAATTGATTTGGGTTAACTTTTTCTGTACATTTAAAAATGTTCTAAAAAGAGCTGAATTTTTAATAAGCTAAACTACAATTAAAAGTGAATAGAAATAGAAATCAGTATATAGTTTGCTATTGTGAATGTTTTTCGGTTATGTCAATTTAGTATTTGGCCATTTTGACAGACATGTGCAATTAAATATGAATTTTACATCTGGTAAAGCCACTGCAAAATACATGTCGCATAAAAGTACAAAAAGAAATTTTCTATTTTGTTTTAAAAAGTTTTCGTTCTAGTCAGTCTTCTACATATCGCACTAATTCCTCTAAAGGGAGTTCACTCAAAATTTATAAATTTTCAGTAGAGACAAAAAACTTTTCTCTTTATATGTACTCTTGTATCAAAAAGGGAGATCAATTTCATTTTTTTAAAATACTAGAGAAAATTATGTAAGATTTTAGCAGTGGGTAGATATGACTTACCACTGTACATCGATTTCTTGCATAAAGTGAAAATTTAAAATTTTTTAGTTGACTCTCTTCAGAGGAACCAGTGCGATATGTTCAGTGTAAAACATCAAATCTTCTGCTTCTGCTCATACAATCGTTAATATTGTCATGTGTGTTTTGCCCAGCACTGTTTAATATATACGTTTTGCATTTCTTTAATAATATACATAAGTTATAATTACTTGCAATTAAGTTTAAATAATATTGCATGCCAGTATAAAATGAAGTCTAATTTTGTTACTATTTTAATTAGTAATATTTAATGAAAAAAAAAATAGTGACAGTCATGAAAAATTTGTCAAACAAAGAGTATTAGAAAGTACAGTTGTATAGAACGCACACTTTTTTGTTAGACCACGTTTTTTTAAGCCTTAACAGATTTACAAATTGCAATTATTAAAATTTCAAAAAAAAGTTGATTGCATAATTTTGTATGGCCGTTTAATATTTTGATTTAGGGGTGGTAACACTGTAGAAAATCTACTATTTATTATGTTAAACTTCATTTTCTAAAGAAATCTTGTCAATTACTCTGTTCTCGAAATATTTTTGTAACTGTATTTTCTAAGCCTACTTGATTCGCAAGATCTATCCAAATCAGGGACCGTAACAGTTGTAAGTAATATAAAAAAAGTTCTTTATACCAGTAGCCCGTTTCTGTATTTCTCGCATCGTAAAATTTTCCGCATGAAACAAGTGAATTATGACAAAAACAGTGCAATATGAAACAAAATATGTTTCTGTATCTTTACTTTGCGAGAATTACCTAGCATTTACACATGCCACTGCCAAATCGAAAAACTCAATACACTCACGATTTTTTACTAATACACTCACATTTTTCGCAATGGTAGCTCCAGTGGCAGCAAACATTGCATGCGAGTGGAAATTTGGCACTTGCATGCCACTAAATGTCAAAACGATTAGCAATGTTACCCTGTTCAATATTTAATGCAAATCGACTGGATTGTTGTCGAACCGTAATTTAAGTTTTAACTGTTAAATGCATTTTTATGATTAATTTGTAGTAACGGGCGTTAAAATAAGTAAGTTTCCTAATTATAGAGCATTAATTTTGCTAAAATAATGCTAATATAAACAAATGTACAATATTTCCCCAAAACTAAAACTATGTGATGAAGTCGGCAACTCTTTTTTGTTTTCTGGTACTTTTTTTTTAATTTGAGATGTAAACAAATTATCTCAAGTTGACGCTTCGACGACATTTTGAAAATGAACTGGCAGTGGCATGTGTAAACAGAAACGCAAATGGCATGAGATTCGACTATTTCGAACACTTTTTCGTTTATAATATGTATAGAACAGTGGCATGCCACTACTTGCATGTGTAAAGGCAACGTTATATGTCATTTATATAATTTTCCAGCAATTATTGGAAGGATGTGAGAAAAAGTGTTTCTGTAACAATATTTTGCGAAAAGTTTCTCACAAGAACTGTCAAAATAAGTCACATTTTTAATTGATGCGAGAAAAATAAAATTTCAAGAAATGGAGACCAAATTATCCGAATAAACAATTATGTATATAGTACATATACGCATGTACATATGTACACAAGAACGTGTATATTTTATTTTTTTTTTAATTTGAAAATAGAGAATTTAAATGATGAAATTAACACAATTGTTAAATTTTTTTTATTTTACTTTTTTTTAGGCCTTTCATTGTTTTCGTTTTATGCAGGGCTGCCAGATAACTTATTAAAGAAATCGTTAATTTCCTAAGAAAAAATAAAAAAAATCGTAGTTTTTGTTTAAAAAATGGCAGAATTTAACATTAATTTTGTTCGATTTTTTATTAAAACATAATAAAAAAAAGCATAGTTAAAGTTCATGGGTATTTTATACATACTTACATACCTAAGCTTGAGGTCTATTTTTATAAAGTTATTTATTTTATTTTTTCTTTAATCCGATAACAATTTAAAATTTCAGATTGTTATTTTTTCCTGAAGAAGTCACACAAAGGCGTGACAAAATATCATAATGAACAAAAAATAACACTTTTGGTCAAAAAAGGCAAACATTTCCTATAGTTCATTGACTGAAAAATGGGGTAAAAGTTTAATGTTTTGACCACATAAACAAATGTATAAAATAATCCAAGGAAATGAAAATTAAGCAGTTTTCCCTCGAAATTTTGCTTTAGCCGATACATTTTTAAGGAAACAGACAAATAGTTTCGAGGACAATTTTCACAATAGGGATAAATATAAAAATTTAAGCGGCCTTGTTTCTAATGATATCTTTTTTCTGTAAAAATATTCAAAATCGTTTTTTTTTCGAAGACTGAATAATATCGTCAAAAATCAGTCAATCGGCACCTTGCCAACTTCGGAATAAAAAAATCCTCAAAATTACCACAAATCGCCAAATCTGGCAGCCCTATTTTTATTATATCTATTTCTTTAGTTAACCTTTCGCTTGCATTTGACACTAAGGCCCTAATCATGTAAAACACAACGCAACGCCAAATAATTTTATTAAAGACAAAAACAAAGTCATACATATGTATATTGTAATTTTGTTGTTGCTTTCTACAACAAATTCACATTGCGTTTTAAAACGGTACATGAATTTATGTAAAAAGCAACAACAAAATTACAAAACATTTATGACTTTGTTTTTGCTTTCAATGTAATTATTTGCCGTTGCGTTGCGTTTTACATGATAAGGGCCTAAATTACTGGAAGTATTCCAGTTAAAACAGAATCTGTGTTGTCTGTTCTCGCATTCAAATACAGAAAAACTTTTTTCTCACAAATCGAGAAACGATGGAATTTTTTGTTTCACACTTCATGTGAGAAGTTTTACGATGCGAGAAATACAGAAACGAGCTACAGTTACATATTTTTTGAATTAAAAACAAAAAAAAATCCATCTAAAACAGTTATTTTTCAAAGCAAATATAAAAGGTCGATTAAAATCAGTGTTGCCACTTTAAGGGTAATTACCCGAATTTGGTGTAATTTTTACACTCGTGGGTGGATCTTGCGTAATTTCTTAAATTTGAGAAACAGACTGTCATATGGAACCATTACAGGATTTTTTTTTACTGAATAAAGTATACAGAGGATGAACATGAGCATTTTGCACCTTCCCTAGATAAATGAAGTAGAACTTATATTTTAAGTTTTTATTTAATTTTTATTAATTTATTTGAGTTTTTTTATACTATTTTTTTATAAATTATTTTGAATTACTATACGAATCTTGATAGTATGTCTAATATTGATCTTATTTAAGTGAAAAGGGTATTATAAGTTTATGCTGATACAAATATATTTTGTAGTATACCGATCGACTTAGGATCAGTATCTGAGTCATCCTAGCTGCTGGATGGTTGCGCAAAGTGCAGGACATTTGGTTCATAAGTGTTTTTTAAATTTTGAGAATCGAAGTTCATATAAATCACTTTATCATCACGAAAAAATCTCAAATAAATATAGTTACCTAAATAATATTCGGCGTTAAGAACTCTTATATTATTAGTCTTAACCTCATAACATAAATTTGTTTTAATAGGTCCATATTGTACATAGGACCTGACAAGGCAACACCCTTACAAATTTGTCTGTAAATAGTTTCAAATTTGTTCTGTTTTATTAGTTTTTCTCAGGTTTAGTATCATTAGAATTGGGTAATTTTGCGCCATCTAAAGTGTAGTTTTGAATTTTGCCGGTGGTAACACTGATTTAAATCCTTATAGTGTGTTTTTAGCCGACAAAAAATAAACCTCATGGGAGGAGTTCGATATTTCCCTTTATTTTATGTAAATTGATGCCCAAAGCTTGCCGCTCGTCAGATCATTACTATTTGTAAAGCAGAGTAATATAATCAGCTTGCATTACAGCTAAATAAATCATCATTAAAAAAAGACGAAATAAGTAAAATGAGTTTTATTCAAGACGAAAATATAAAACTCCTTCAAAGAGTTTTATTTGTTGTCAGCGAAATGAAACTCGCTTTTCAAGAATTTCATCCGAACATTTATTTTTCCGTGGGGAAATAAGTTTTAGATGTGGAGATGATATTAAGATTGCAAGAGATTCTGAAAAAGCACTTCAATATAAATCTGTTGGTATAGGACAGTATAGGTCTCCTTTGACTCTAATATGGAGAGTTTTTGACTTTAAATTTTCTAAATAACTGTTATTTACGGTCCCTGATCCATTTTCACCTCTTTTTTTTTAATCGAAAATTTAAAATATTTCTAAATTTCTACAGTAGGGTTTATAACTCTTGTAATAATAAAAACATGGCATTAACCATTTCCCTGCACAAGATAATAAGTATATAATAATTCTCTTATCATAGAATATCTCTTATGTTAAAAATAACATTCTGTATAGTAAATCGAAAATTTTGCATTGAACTTTTATTGGTGAAACTTTCTGGCTGTTTTAAGATGACGATTCTTTCATAGACCACCTATGGGATATTATAAAAACTTAAATTGAGACGTATAAATTGACAAATAAGCAATTAATATAACAAAAGGTACAAGAAGCTTGGTACTCAATTTGTCCGGATACATGCTCCATTCTCGTTAATTCAATTAAGCGGAGATGCCAGTAATTGGAATGAAAAGAAGCCTCTACCTAATATTAAAATTATATTTGGGTTTGTTAGCAAAAAGTAACAAAATTTAAATATCCCTGTTATTTTTTCCCGATATATTTTCTTAATTACATACATTTTTCGAATACAAACATATACAAATAAAGACAAATTGAATAGCTTAAGCTTAATATATCGCTCATTTCGTGCAAGACCGTCACAACTCAAAATTTGGCATTTTTGAGTTAGTAATGCAGAAATGTTCTTCTCTTAAATCTCTACAAATTGATCTAAGAACGGAGAGAATTATCGAAAAAATAACGGTAATACAGATGTTTGTGACGCTATGACCTCTCGTAACAAACTTGAGCAATTAACATCAACAAAGTCACATTTCAGGTTGTATTTGGCATTCCTCTTGTACATGTGGTTTTCTTTGTAGCAAAAAAGAAACATTTGATTTTATAACTGTATTTTAGTGAAAGAGAAGGTGAGAAATAATAGGTTGGAATCTTAAAAAGGCTCTCCTGTAAAGTTTCAAATTTTGAGTTGTGACGGTCTTGCACGAAATGAGCGATATATATTTCATCTAAGCCTATATCCAGTGCTACTAGTGCTTTTATTAGCCTTAAGATTTATTGTAATTTTAATTATAATAAATTGATACATCAATAAAATAAAATATATTTCATCTTATTTATGAAAAACTAATTTAAAATTTAAGAAACTAATAAAATTTTTATCAGCCCACATTATTTTGCCCGACACTGTTCGTACAAAGCTTACTAAAATTTTTTAGAAAAGGCTTAACAGTTAACATAGCGCATATAAAAATTTCGTACTGCCATAGAGCCTTAGTGACTATAGCCCTTTATTGATGTTGCCAACCGGTTTAAAAACACAAATTTGTTATTGGAAACTTTATCTCTAATGCAAATTTTGTTAAATCGGTCCATATTTAGCAATATATCCTACACGCAGAGAAAACACATTTTTCTATATAGTCACCTCAAAAAACAATTTTTAACGAAGTCTTAAAAATATTATGGTTACTTAAGCCAGTTTATTATCACCGAGAACCATATTAGGGTAAAATTAGTCCTCCATTAAAATGCCACATCATATTTTGGTTGCCACCGAAAATTTTTTTGTAATAATAATAATAATTTGTTAACCCATAATATAGTTGCAGTTGACCATAATATGATTGAAGTTCAGATAACATCAGTGTTACCACCAGCAAAATTCAAAACTACACTTGAGATGAGGCAAAATTACACAATTTATATGAAATTACACCTGATATCAAATAACTTTTAATTATAGAATACAAATTTAACAAGAAAAGAACAAATTAAAAAGTACATAGTCGGTCAATTCTGAACATTTGATACCCCACACCACAGTATTTACAGACAAATTTTTAAGATTAATCCCTTGTTAGGTACCATTTGCAATGGACCTTTTTAGACAAAATTATGTTATGAGGTTAACGCCCTTACTTACCGATAGTTAAAGGCAGAATTTTATCGGCTTTATAAAAAGAGTTCCATTATTACAACTTTCCTTTAACCTACTAGGTAGAACGAACCTTCCTTAAACTTATGGCTCAACTTGGGTTAAAGTAAAGTTGTACAAATGCAACACTTTTTATAAGGCTGATAAAATCCTACCTTTAGCTATCGGTAAGTTGTGAAAATGGGCCTAAGACTGATAAAATAAGAATTCATAACGCCGAATATTATATAAGTAACTACATCTATTTAAGATTTTTTCGTCTTAAAGTGATTTAAGGGGGGGGATTTATACATGACCTACGTTCAATGCCTAACCTACCAGCAAATATCATCATAATAAGATGGTTAGTGCGCACAAAGGCTCTATCAGGAAAACATTTCGCATGGAGACTTTGTGAAATTACAGACCGATTTTCGAAATTTTCAGAAAACGTAAGAACCAAATTTCATTTATCTTAAAAATTGCGACCTGTACTTTGCAAAGAAGGTCTAAGTCGATCGGTATACTACAACAAATATTTATATGTGTTCACACGTCAGCACAAATTCATAATACTCCCTAGCGGGGAAAAAATATGGAGTACGGATGTCATCTAGAAGTCCTATGTGCTCCTTCTTTTGGATGAACAAGGCCTGCTCGCTCTGTTCTATACTCATTACTTTTTAGACATGCGGGATAGACCTTCCGCTCTCGCTTCTTACGCCAGAGATTCAGAAAGGCATTGAAATTAATATCTCTTAAACTTAAAATAATAATTTCTTCTCCCATACATCTAGGGGGTTTCAAAAAATTCATTGCCGTTCTTTGTATACATTATTTAGTAAATAAAATTCCTGCACACAAAATTCATTACTTTTGGTAATATTGGCAACATATCTTCCTCCAGTTGTTTTTTTTAATAAATACCTTCTGTTTTCAATAAACTTCGAGTCCAACTCACTATGAGGCTCATATTTATCAGTTTCTAACTGTCTCTATGGCGCCAATCAATCCATCTTTTCCTTGATAAGCTATGGACATGGTTGAATATACTGTACATTTTTTAGATCAACAATATCTGAAATGATATTAATTTTATCACTAAAGGCGATTTCTTTTCTGAGAAAAATGTTGCATAAATGGTACATGCTCTACACAAAAGAGATAGAGCATGTACCATTTATGCAACATATTTCTCAGAAAAGAAATCGCCATAAATTAAGTCCTTATATTTTTGATTTGAAATTAAAGAATTTCAAATTATACCTGATCTACAACTTAAAGAAATTACACAAGCTCTAACCACGAGATTAAAAATTACACCAGATTGGGTAATTACCCACAAAGTGGCAACACTGGATAACATGTTTAAGATTTGCCGTTAAAAATAGCTTTTTTGGAAGGGACCACATCGAAAAAGGTGCTTTTTCACGTGTATTAAAGCACAGCAGTTGCGTTCCTTCAACTTATCTTTTTACTATCGCTGTTGACGTCTGTGAAAGTTCTTAGAAGAAGCGAATGCACAGAAAAAATTAAAAATTGTTTCTAATCAGCAATTTCATAGAATGAAGCAAAATATTTGTTGATTTTGCACCTATTACGAAAATGATTATATTGGTTACTAAAAATTGTAAAAATTTGTAATTGTGAATTCTTTTCAATTCATGATATTTTTAATTTTAATTCCTTACCATTTCAAACAATGTGTTATTTTATTTAATTAAATACACGGGCCTATTCTGAAAATCATGTGATTTCAAATCACGTGTGATTTTAAAAGGCACATGTGATTTGAATTAAAGTGATTTTCAGAACAGGCTTGACAACTTCAGGTTTTGACAACTCCCAACAAAAATTCTATTAGTTTTGAAATCTATAAACATAGAAATAAGGGTTATATCACATTTGAAACTTATCAAAAAAATCCAAATACGAATTTGATGCTTTTTCGAAAGTCGGATATTTAAGGGGTAAAAACCGTAACTACTTTTGGTACTTTTTTACAAAACATTTTTTATTATTTATTGACATATACGTATTAAATTATGGGCTCCCACACAATATTGAAATTTTTTATGCTGCAATGGGCAGAAAAAAGTACCAAAAAGGGGGAAAAGGTAGTAAACGGGTATAATCTGTATTTTGGTACTTTTTTGTCACCCCAACTATCTTTTAAACCTATAAACATAGAAATAAGGGTTATATCACATTTGAAACTTATCTAAAAAATCCAAATACGAATTTGGGTAAAAACCGTAACTATTTTTGGTACTTTTTTACAAAACATTTTTTTTTATTCAAAAATTTAGTACTTATTGTTGTTCAATAAAAAAATTAAGCGGACAGGTGCCTGGTACTTTTTTGAAATTCGGCCTTTTTGGGGAGTAAACCGGTATTTTAAAACTTTTTTGCTATGCCATCTATCTTTTAAACCAATAAACATTAAAATAAAAAATATATCAAATTCATAACGTATCTAAAAAAAAACAAATACAAATTTGGTACATTTTCGAAATTCGAACGTTTAAGAGGTGAAAATCGTACCTAGTACAAAGTAGCGGGTTAAAACCTAGAAACATAAACTTTGGCGTAAAAATATGTCTACGAAAGAAAAGGAGATGCTAACCAAGTAGCGGATTAAATGCTAGTTAATAATATTTTATTTAAAAATTTATTTCAAAACAACTAAAATGTTAATAAAATCAGAAAAATATATAGTAAATTTTTTTTCAACTAAAAAAAATAATTGATTCAATTATCACATTAATTAAATTGTAATACTTTTCAAACAATATTTTTAATTGATAAAAAACTACTGAAAATTTTTTCTGTGCGGAAGAGTTCCCATTTTGAAAAAAAGAACTGTTACTTCACAGCAGCAGCATACTAATTTTAACTTGTGCTTTTCGCTGTCAGTTTTTTAAAGACTGTGGTTTGATTTCGCTCTGCAATAGTTCAAATTTAAATCGAAAAAGTAAAAAATTAAAAGACTTTTAAACACTGCCTGAAACTGCTTTCACAGAAACACATTTCTTATAAATATTGGTTTAAACAAAATAAAGCCACCTGAAAATCCCGATTTAAAATTTTAAATTTTGGCGCGGTGTTTTTCAAGTACATTCCCATTTCCGAACCGAATATATTGCACAACTTAGTCAATTTTATGTTTGAAAATTCATGATTACTCTCGCATATCAAAGATACGTACAAGTCCTGCGCAAACAATATTTTTTTTTATTCCTCTTTATAACGTTAGACAAATATTGTGATTATATCGTTGTTTTTTTCTTCTTCTTTTTGTTGCTCTAGTTAATTTTACCTAAATACCTTGTCCTAGCGCCCATTGGAAACATGACATTACTCGAAATCTCTACACAGATACATTTTGTACAAATGTGTGTACGTTTTTATATATTTGTTGACTACAACATTTTTATTAGTACACGCTGATACATTTGTGGTACTTTGTCAGCGTTGGGCATTAAAAGCCCTACTAAGAGTTTCTGCAGCCCTAATGAGATTTACAGACATTTTTTACTACAAATTTTCGTAATTTTACAACATTGTTGTGTAAAAGCACCACGCATTACAACAATGTTATTCCGTGTGGGAAAATAAATAGAGAGAGTGTGTTGATTTGGTATATCATCGAAAATTCTGGCAGAAGGATACAAAATTGTTTTTTTTGTTTGGTGTATTTGTCTGGGGTTGTCTGTGCTAAATAATTTAGGTTAAATGTAACTTAACTACAAAAGTATTTCAAGGGCTTGCAATAAGGATTATATAAAAGACAAAAGTAGATGAGTGTTGTGAAAAAGGCTTTTGTTAGTAATTTTGAGTTTTGTAGTTAATAAATTTTTTGGTAGGATTAGACTAACACATTTTTTATAAACAAATGTGTAAGAAACTAGCAGAGCCCGGCAAACGTTGTCTTACCCTCAAATGAATTTTTTTATACCCACACCACAATAGTAGAGAGGGTATTGTGCTTTTAGTAAACCGATATACTCAGAATCACTTTCTAACCAATATTTCTACCTCTAGATCGGGTTAACATCATTATAAACGTATTTTATTTTCCGGAATTTAAAATTGATTTCTTTTCATAAAACTTAAATTCTTTCTCAATCTGTTGTAAGAAAATTTATAATATTTTGACAATTTATTTTTTTCGAACGTCCCTAAAACGAATTTTCTAAGAAAAAATTAATATACGAGGGCAGATCCGTGACTTTTCGAACTTCCCTCGTAGTTATATGAAATGCAACACTGCTCCCATCAAGTACAACCTGTTAATATACTAATGTCAAGCTTTGAGCAAGTTCCGTCATTTCCTTTGCGTTTAACAGCTGTTCAAAACATACAACCTCGTGGATTTTTTTAAAAATGGAAAAAAGTGAATTTCGAGTGCTCATTAAACATTATTTTTTGCGAAAAAAAACCCGTCAATCAAACCAAGGAAAAGCTTGATAAATACTATGGGGACTCTGCACTATCGATTTCAATGGTAAAAAAGTAGTTTACTGGCTTTCATTGTGGTCGCACAAGAACAAAGGACGCTGAACGTTCTGGACGGCCAATTGAAGTCAATACACCCGAAACAATAGGTTTCTGAGGGTGAACCGGCTCCGAAGAAGGCCAAGGTAAATTTTCGGCCAATAAGGTGATGGCAACAGTTTTTTGGGATGCACGCGGGATAATCCACATCGATTACCTTCAGAAGGGAAAAGTAATAAACGGCGAATATTATGCCAACTTATTGAACCAATTTAACAAGGATTAAACGACCCCATATGGCCAAGAAAAAAGTTTTTTTTCATCAAAATAATGCACGGGTGCACACGTGTGCGGTCTCAGTGGCAAAATTACATGAATTGGGCTACGAATTGGTATCTCATCCGCCATATTCCCCGGACTTAGCCCCCAGTGACTATTTCCTATTTCCGAACCTAAAGAAATGACTCGGTGGAAAGAGATTTAGCTTCAACGATGAAATTATTGGTCAAACAAATGCCTATTTTATGGACCTCGAAAAATCCTATTTTTTGGAAGGGATACACAAATTGGAGAAACGTTGGACTAAATGTATTAGTCTATTTACTTGATGGGAGCAGTGTTGCATTTCATATAACTACAAGGGAAGTTCGAAAAGTCTCGGACTTATTGATCCGCCCTCTTATGTATTCTAAATTTAATTAAAATGTCTATGCAAATATGAATATCTAAATAGAGTTACCATAGCGCCACATATCGTGACCATTCATACATAAACAAAAAAAATACATACCTTCTGAAGTGCCGGCAAATTAGACTAAAATAAAGAATTTGTTAGTATCTTGACCCCAGCGCTATTTATCGTCATAATTTTACCAGGAAACTTTTTTTTTGGTTTAATAAATATATTTTGTGAAATTAAGCCAAATCGTATATGATAAATTAAAAAAAAATTTAAATATCAACAGCTCCCAAAAAATAACCGAAAACTCCCATTTTTTGAGAAAATATTGCCTATAAAGACAAATCTGGGAAAATACTTAAACTTTATAAGGTTCTCGAACAAAAGAATTTATTAAAAGTTCGGAAGGCTATGAAAAACGGAATAAAATATTGTAAAACTTAAAGCAACACGATTTTTACTCAATCTAAGTATAATACACAAGGATACCAATAGGGTTTTAAGCCCTGACATAGATAAAGCTAAATTGATTTAAAAAACAAGTATGAATGCTATGACGAAGCTTATATACCCTGCAGCATGGTGCGATAAGAACAGAAACTTATATAAATACCGTTCTTTAGATAATAATAAATCTGTATGGGGCCACGCCCTATTCTTTAATCCAGCCCACATTTTGTCGGACGTTGTGTAATGATAACCAAGATGCTTCTACCAAATTTGGAAACGTTGGTTCGTGTTGTTCTCTAGATATACAGATATCTATAATATCTTTTTACGCGAAATGGTACGCCCACTTCTTCAACCTAGCTGATATTAGAGGGCTTATGTATTGATAATACAGCTATCTGTAACAAATTTGGACCATTTTTCTCTTACCGTTCTTTCGATATAAATAAAACAATTTTGTGCCACGCACACTTATCCACTCTCGCCTAAATTCTGTCAGATGTTATCTGTTGATAACCAAGATGCTTGTATCTAATTTGGAAGCTTTGGCTCTTGCCGTTCTCCAGAAATACAGAAAAAAATAAATAAAAAACCAACAACAACTAGGGATTAATGGGCAAAACTAGAGGCAGTCGTTGTTTTTTTTTGCTCATATCTCATCCATTTGTAAACTGATCTGGCTGAATTTTAATAACAAATAATTTCGAACTATATGAGACATAAATAAATAAACACCTGGTCCCCATCATATCTGGGGTCTTCGGAAACCCAATTTCAACGGACACCGTGATTTATACTTCTCTTCTCAAAAGGATCCGGAATTTATAGGGTCTATAAACAATATTGTAGATATTACAAACACGACAAACTTATATATACCCTTTTACATGCGGTGATGGTTATAATTAAAGGGCTTTCCAATAAGTTCCGGACGATATTGGTAGAAAAAAAGAAATAATATTAACCTTTAAAACGTATATCGTTACAAACGTATTAGACAATTTGATGTCTTTATGACTTCAAAAATATAAATTATTTCACAACTTTGTACTGTGGAACTCATTTGAGAGGACACATTTTCAGAGGTCTTTGCCGCTTAATTAAAGTTGCGGTTAGGCAGTCATCAATAATTTAACTAGTACGTGTTTCTAATGAAAGAAAGAAGTTAAAGTTGGGTAAGGACACAAATAAATGTTACTTGAATGTAACTGAAAGAATTATAAATAAAATTGCTTTCGAATCGAAAAAGTATTCGATCACGACTGCTTGTGAAATTTAAATGCCATGTCTTTTTTGATAAAAACATTCATTCCAATTGAAATACATAATTGTATTTGCCTTAAGTTGCCCGCAACACCTAATTTTGTTTTTTTTTTTTTTGCCCCACTTAGGAAATTTTCAATAACAGTAAAAAATACCAAAAATTCCAATACATTAAGATTCCTTTTTTTTACGTTTCGAAATCATCTTTTAGGCCAAGCTGAAATCCTGTTAAGAGAAATTTTCTAAAACCTTGATGTCTACAGGTTGCTATGGAGAATGTAATAAAAAATGTACTTTAAACATTGTACAAACACATACAAACATACACGCGGCACTTTTGCATAAACACTTTTACTTACAAACATATCGCTGGCTCAATATTACAAGGTGGTGGGTAAAAGCGAAAAATTATGCAGCAAATCATAATTTCTTATTTGTTTCTAACTAGCTCGAAATAAAGTTGCCACATACAACGCTGAAACATTAATAACTTAAAAAAAATTGTCACATACGACCTTGCAATATTAAGCTAACGATATGCTGCCCTCATAGATAATTGAATAATAAAATTTCAAGTATTTTTTTTTTCAAAAAAATCTTTTAAAATACAACAAATAGAGAAGTTTAAGAAAATTCAATTTTGTTGTTGTTTAAAGAAAAATTTACAAAAGATTTTTGTTGTTTTTCTGCTTAAAAATTTTGAAAGTTAAATTTAAAGGATAAAATAACAGGCAAACAGTTTAAAAAACTCCGTGATATTTTTTTTTTTGGATTGAGCAAAAAGTTAAAAATAAACATTGAATGAAAGTATATAAAACAGGATTTAATAAAACTAATTTAAATAATATTATAAAAACAAACAATGGCAATAAAAACAACCGCGACAACAACAACAAAATTGAATATAATTTATTTCAAATAAATTTACATAGAAAATGAACCAGAAAAGTAACTTTATTATTATAAACTGATATTCTTACATAAAATATGTAAGTGGACAAATTGTCTGTGGGAATTATGGACTCCACTTATTTGATTTCAAATGTTTTGAATTTGTAACAAAGAGGGATTTTGTGTGCTGCACCAATGTTTTACTCGAGGGCAGAGGCTATTTGAATTGTGTAAATGTAATGAATAAAATAACATGTATTTACATGATATTTTACATAACTTATTATGTATTTCAAAAAGCATATATAAATATGTATGAACATATTTATTCATATATGCATGTATGTAATTGTTGTAAATGTGCCTTTTTGTAGGAGTAGTTTACATGTATACAATATGAATACGTATCAAATGCACATACAAACATATGGATAAAGTTGTTATGTATATAAATGTAAATATATGTATGTAAGAAAGCATATATGTAATACTTCTTACAATACTATTAACAGGGAACGGATTTTATGCATTTATTGTTGAAAAATAAAACACGACCTTCGGGGCCATGCCCTAAAAATTTGTAATATATGCAATCATTATAAAAAAAACCAAACAAATCCAGATAAATTTCACAATGTTCGTGTGTCTCTTAAGATTTAATCTATTCTCGGCAGATTTTCTTATCTATAGATTATTTCATGCACTTTGCAGATGGTGATTATCAGGGAAACCAGAAATATGCTATAAAACCCCGTTTTATGCGCATTAAATATGCAGTAAAAACACGAAAATATGCCCTGAAAATTATTTAAAATATGTCCCAAAAAATCAAAAATTTGCTCAATTGAAATTAAAATATTCAACAGTTTAAAAACATTTGCATTTAAAAAAAAAAAATCCTAAAATTATAATCGGTAAAGCTTAAACGCCAGACGAATTTTCGAGATTTTACCCTATTTGGAATCGAAGGGCAGTCATGGGCTCACAAAAACAAAGTTATGTTATGAGTTTAAAATTCATATGAGAGTTATTTGTGGCGAATATTATCTAGATATTAAAATCCATAAGGGATTTTTTGTCTTAATGAGATTTCAGGGACGGTCGCTAAATTGTTTATTAATGTTAACATGTAAATGCAATTTATAAATGGGAGCTTTGGGCTAATGTTAACCGATTCGAAAAGAATTTAAATTGCAGTAAAATAATTTTGCCGCGAATTTAATCTAAACACCAACATAATTAGATGCTTTACGGACACAAAAGTCTAATTTGGAAAGAAGTTTTTATGGTTAAAATGTGAAATTATAGACCGATTCTCACCATTTACATAGACTTCGTCCTTAGTACAACTAAAATGTATTTACCAAATTTGATCTACAAAATTGCAGCGTGTACTTTCCGTAGAAAGTAAACACAGACAGCCAACCAGCCAGACGGATGGATGGACATTGTTAGATCACTTTAAGAAGCAGCACGAAAGACATTTCTCGATGGAGGGGGGTTTTTTTTATAAAATACAAGAATATCTTAAATAAATACGGAAAATTTTGTGAACGCATTGAAATTCATAAGCGCTAGATTTATCGGTTATATTGACGTTGAACCCCGATTTTATCCATCAGAAATTATGCTTTAATGTAGATTTACCAGTGTTGCCAGAATCAAAATTAACTGCCAGGCCCACAATGTCGACAAGAACATTTCTTTCGCATTTTTATATTGAAAACAATAATTAACAAATTTGTTTTTGTTTTCAATATAAATATAAGAAAGAAATGTTCTTGTCGACATAGTGGGCCAGGCCCTAAATTTTACGCCATTTTTTTCATTCTCGGCGCCGAAAATGTAATTCCATACCATTGGAAAAGAAAAAAATTCGTTCCAAAAATCAGCGACGAAAATTACGAACGTAAGGGCGCCAATCAGCAACGAAAAACTGTCATTGGGAACGGAACGAAAACAACAGAGGCTGCGTATTGATAGCCAAGCTTTTTGTACCAAATATGGAAAACTTTTCCTTGCCACGCCCACTTCTCTAGTCTAGCACACATTTTGTCGAATGTAGTCTATTGATAACTAAGATGCTTATGCAGTAGGTAACGGATATAAGAAATTAAAAGAAAACCACGAAAAATTTTCTTATAAGCGTTTTTTTCTATTAAGGAATCATGTTTTATTAGAAATATATTTCTTATGAAAGTTTTTACTCTTACAAGAAATGTATTTTTTATACGTAACCGTATACGTTGCGTATCAGCTGTTCTGTTTTTCTTATCAAGCTTATGTAAAAATAGGTACTATTACGTAAACGTCAGGTCGCTTTGCGGATGAACCTGATAGATAGTAAAATTTTTCTCTGTTTTTACGAAGAAGCTGGTAAAGAACTTTATGTTTATTGACAGATCGAACATTCCATCGACGCACACAAAGTTTCCTTTTTATATTTTTGTACAAAACGCACAAATAGCAAATCTTTTTTTTATAATCATCGTTACAAATTTTCTATTTCTTTTTAACACATTTCAACAGCTCATGACACATTTTCGCATTTTTAGTAATTACCGATGGTAGAAGGTGACCGCAATATTAACGTGTCCGCAACATTTACGTAAAAGCAACAAGGCCCTTAGTCTTAATTATCCATCAATCAAATGATCTTTAGAAATTATGTTAGGGAAGAACTTTCAATACAGATTGCTAATAAACGCTGTTATTATATCTGATAATCGCAAAACGCTTAACATTTGTAATTCTGACTTGAAATCGCATGAGAGGGGTTCTGTAAATCGCAATCACAAGGAGTTTAGCAATTTCAAAGTGCAAAAGTATGCTTAAGGGAACTAGAATATTATAAAGAAAATATGGACGATCGTAAGCAAAACGCGGGAATTTCAGAAAACCATAAATTAAATCTGAATTTTTGCGATTTTAAATCGTGCGATTGTCAGAACATGGCCGATAGTAACAAAACACGGAATCAGCAATCTACACCTGACACTAATACGATTTTAGTGTTAAATGTTAGGATCGTGAACACGGTTACCAGATTTGACAATTTATCGTCATTTTTACGAGTTTTGAGTTATTAAATAGACTATTGATGATTTGACGATTTATACCCTAAATTTCACTATTTTTTAAATAATTTTTTTTTTACAAATTTACAAAAGTTTTAAATAAAATTTTAACAATTAAATAAGCTTTACTATATTTTTGGCGTTCAATCTGCTCGTTGTTACCGTTTTATTTGATCCAACTTTTAACCATATTTTTCTAAAGCTCTTAAACAGGATTTCCGACGTACAAAATAAGTGCTCGATATCTCTCGGATTCGGCTCATGTGGTACATCATTTTATTACTTTTGAAACATTTTCCATTTGTTTTGAGAAATTTTATTTCAAATTTTAAAATTTTTAAAAAAGCTTATTAAAATTAAGTGCTATTTAACAATAACGATTTAAGTGACGTTTAAGTTAAGTCCATTTGAAGACTTTTACAATTTTCTTCTTAAAGTTTGACGATTTTCTACCAGTTTTTTTCTGGCCGTGCAGACTACACTCTATTCATAAAGAGAAGAACTTTTATAAAACTTACCTTTAAAAAAACTCTTCTCTGCCATTTTCCAAATTGTATTTTATTGGGTTTTACATACCACAAAAATAACATAAAATATGGTGGTAGTGTCGTTAATAGTAAACTATGAAAATATTATGAGCAAACGCTTTGTGAACCAAAGGTAAGGTTAGGTTCCATGGGCAGCCATCGAGAGACAGCTCACTTGGGTCCTCTAGCGGTCCCTTTGTAATACCCAGCGCCAATGCCCATCCCAAAGAGCAGTTACTCAGATGGCGTCACTGCAAGGTTAAGCCAATTCGTCTTCCTAATGAAGAGAAGAAGCAATCTTAGTTCTATTTTTGATAGATATTCCAAACAGGAAAACACCGGTTCTCCCAGGTATTTTTCCCTGATGCCCCGTAGCCCAGGGCACTGACAGAGAAAGTGAAGCACAGTTTCCTCTTCCTCCTCATCATGACAACTTCTACAGTAGTCATTAAATACCAGACCCATTCTTCTAGCATGAGTCCCAACAGGCCAGTGTCCAGTTATGACCGACACCACGGTCCTGATTTGGTTCCTATTGAACCTAAGTAGAGATTTGGTTCTCCGTTCATCATATCCAGGCCAAAGTGCCCTGGATGGGGAGCAGGTGGACTTGTGAACCAAAAGTATAATTTAAATAAATAACTACAATACTAACCCCCATAAGCCAAAAAAAAGTTAAAGTTCGCATTAATTAACCAACACATTAATACCATACACTTTGGCTGGGTTTCAAGTGTTGGTTAAGAATGGTGTACATTAACTTTTTTTGCATAAGGGGGTTAGTGTTTAAGGCCTTGAGTAAATATGCATTTGCATATAATTCCGTCCTCTTATTGTTAATATTCTAAAGATTAGCACAATGGGGTAAAAATGTCATATTTATTTTCAAATACACAATTGAATATCTTCTTGAATATTTTTAAAATTGAATATTTTTAAGATTAAAAAATCTTTGGAATATGGAAAAGTATTGCACAGTTTGTTTAAATGGGTCAAACAGTTTTATTATTTCAAGCCGATTTTTACATTTTATTTTAAATAATAATTAGTATTTTGGTTATTTAATTGAACTGTTAATGGGATTTAATCCAAACTTCGATATTTTAATCAGGCTTAAGTTCATTGAACTTAATTTTCATTAAATTATTTTTATGAAGAAAGAAATTTTACAACCCGAAATTAATTAAAATTTATTGATAATTTTTCATTTTAATTATTATTTTATATCTTAGAAGGCCCAAGCCTGAAGTCTATTTTTTAAATGGAAAGGGTGAAATGTTATAGATTTATTTTTTATCTTCTATCCAAAAATGTTTTAAAAATAAAAAATATGCATATGAAAAATCTCTTGTAAAGCGATTTTATCATATAATTTAATTATTGTCTTTAAATAAAACTTTATATTAATTTAGCGAATGAACAAGTGGAATTTTATTTCTTCTTCACTTTATGTAAGAAATCATTGAAATTATAAAAAAAAAAAAAATAGAAAAAGAGAGGGTTTCCTTATTTTGCTTTTACTTCCAGAAAGCAGGTATGAAAAATTAAGATGCAAGTCGAACCTTTGTTGAAGAAGCCTTAGCATGCGTGCCAAGAAAGTCAGAATGTGCCTCTCAATGATTGTAGCCAATACACAAAAGTTCAGGGCTCCATAGAGCCCACTGTAACCAAAAGTCCCCTTATTTTGATGATACTTGATTGGTTGTTCGTGAGATGCCTGTGGAGCACAGATTACACACAGATATGTCACGAGACGGAAGATTTTTTGTCTCTTTCTTAGAAAGCTGCCCTTTTTCATTTCTCTTTGAATCATCTTTTTACCCGCAATACAATGAACACAAATTTATTTAGTTGACATTTATTTGCAAAACTGTTGTAAAAATTAACTGTTAACTTTACCGCAGCTCTAGTTAATAATATTTAAGTAAGTAAATAACATTATAAAACAAAACAATATTGCTAAATACATTTTTTTGCACAAAATAAAACGTTTGTTAAACTAATGCTTTTGTTAAACGTGGTGTGTGTTTTGTTATTTTTGTTTTGATCACGCAATTTGTATTGATTGTAGCGGCCTGTTTTTACACATTGCCACTCCACTACAAAAAAAAAACGCTTCTTGTCTCTATCTTAGAAAGCTGCCCTCGCAACTGATTTGGGTCTTTTTCACACGTCACTTTTTACATATCTGTGCTGTGGAGATAACGAGATGGCTACGGCTAGAACTCAAATTAAGGTTTAGTAGATTTTAAGAATGTCAAGGGTTGATTTTGCACGAAATCTAAGGTGAAGTTTAGCGTGCTTTCGGATGTGCCGTTATACTGTTGCTAGACAATACAAGATTTAAAAAGTTATACAAGCCAGGAGCCTCACAATTATGTAAATCAATACCGGATGATAAGAATAAACCCGAAATTTACTTCTATAAATTTCCTTTAAATTATGTATGTCCAGGATAAAATTCAATTACTTTTTTTCTTCTTCTTAATCTAACTAAAATTTTATATTTTCAAACTTAATTGAAAACAAGTAACAGTGCTATATTCGGCTATGACGAATCTTTTATACTGTAGGAAGAGAAAGTTACATAAATACCTTTCTTTTGATAAAATAATTTGCCACGCCCACTCCTCCCATCCCGCAACGGCCACCAGTCCGGAACTTTTTGGAGTTCAACTGGTAGTAGTCTTTGACTACGAAGCTGACCGGAGACTTATCAGGTACCACGGGAACCAGGATGCCCCTGGGACTACGGTCCCAACCTAGTTAACGGTGAGGCCCCTTCGGGGGAGCAACGTGGTGGCTGTGGTTTAATGCCCATATCGCGGGTATGAGCAATTTATTGCTCGATGTGGAATTGCATTGGAACCAATTTGCTGTTATTCAAAGAACAGTGGGAGTTTTAGATTGGCTCCGCACCTCACCAAGATGGAAGCACAATGTCCAAATACATTGCCTTCAAACTGGTACCTTTACTCCAGTGGCCATGGCTTTGTGGCGGGAGGTTTAAAGGAACGTTGGTAAACGTTTTTACCCAGTGGCAAAGAACCACCATGAGATTATGTCTTAGTACAGGTACTCATTTAAAACTAGGACTTTTCTCCCATCCCGCCTAATCGGCTGTTGTAGATTAATAACCAAGATGCCTTTACCTAATTTATAATAAAATTAACAAAAACAACATTGGTTTTTATGACAAAAATTAGAAGCAGTCAGGTCCTTTTACTCATATCTTAGCCATTAATGTATCGAATTGGCTAAATTTCAATAGAAAAAAATTGTCGGACTATATATTGTAGAAATCACAAACGGAATGACAAACTTATTTATACACTTTTCCACCTGTGGTGAAGGGTATAAATTAGGGATGCCAGTCGGGACTGATTTTTGAAAATCCCCGGATTCGGGATTTTGGAAATCCCGATCCCGAAATCCCGGGATTTTCGGGATTCCGGGATTTTCGGAATCACGGGATTTCCCGGGATTTCGGGATCAATGTGTTTCTTTAAGATGCTACTTTTTGTTTAATAAACAACACTTTTTGAATATTCAAAAGGTTTTATATATGTAACATAAATTTTTAAAAATGAAAACAACAAAATAATTTTTTTTATACATATGTTTATAACACTGGCCTCACCCATGATCCAACTGATCAGATTCTGAAAAAAGCTTAAAAAAAATATACGTATCTCTTAGTTTTTCTAAATCAATTCATTTCGGTTTTTTTGACCGCAATTCAATTTTTAATGTGAATTAAGTTGTGACGACACTTATACACTGCAAAGTGTTGTCCCTCCTCGATCTCGATAGCTGAGATAAAAACTGTAAAACTATGGCGACTGCAGTGCAGTACACCTCCAGGGTGAGGGCGAGATTCATAATCAATAATTTAATTACGTTTAAAATTTATTTTAAAACAAAATGTTTATACAAATGCTTCTTTAAACAGATTTCAAGTTTAAATAATTTATTTATGAATACGTTAAATAGTGTTTATTTATAAAAAAATTATTTTACTTACCGTATGTTTTTTAAGCAAATTTTTTATTATTATTGGACCGGAACGAATATGAGCTATTTCATCCATATTACGAATTAATTGTTATAATTATATCAACTTTTATTCTTTGGTTTCTGAATAAAACTTTAATTGTATCGTGAATAACTTTTATTTTTTGCTTGATATATAACAATTATTTCTTGATTTCTATATTTTGCATAAAAATAATCATTTTTATTTTGGTATTATGTCTTAAGCCAAAGCTGAACTTGCTAAACGTTATTGTAAAAAAGGCTTGAGATGTGAATCTTCAAATATCGTTTGTACTTAAAATAATGGTTTTTATTAAGCAAAATACAATAATCCAGAAATAGTCGTCATATATCAAGCAAAAATTAAAAATTTTAAATACTCGCTGTGTGCCAAAAACAAAAATTAAACTCAAAAATAAGAATTATTTGCAATAAAAAATATAACTCAAATATAATTTTTAATAATTTTTTTGCATAGAGTATACAAATTCAATAAAAACGAACAGTTTTGTACATAAAAGTTGATATGTTAAAAATCCCGGGACTCATAAAAATAAATCCCGGGATTCGGGATTTATCAATCCCGAAAAATCCCGGGATTTCGGGATTCGAGATTTCCAGTTTGGCATCCCTAGTATAAATATAAATATTTTGAAACTCGATTCCATAGTTCTATTTTTACAAAAATAAGACAACGTCACATTTAAATGCCTATTAAAACGATGGCCTGTTTTTTTTTTGTAAATCGCTTTATTGAACCCAAGTGCACAAATTTTATTACATGAAAATCCTTGTAATACATATTACAAGTTCTTATCATATTACAATGTATGGGAATATATTAGAGTATTTCCTTTTGGTGTATGAACTGGAAAATTATTTGCTTAGTATTGTATGTGTGTGTGTATATATATAATACAATCATATGTATACATATTGTATCATTATAACAAATAACATAGTGTAAGTATCATTTACTGAATATACTACAAAATAAACTTATAACATTTAAAAAATCACACAAACATTTGCATTCGCAAAAGCATATGTGTGTGTATACCTACACTAGCTTACACATGTATACACATAAGTATATGAAATACGAATAGGTTCACAGGATATTTAACAGGATGTCAAAAAGTACGCTCTACACAAAATTTACTACATACATAAATCTATACACATTTGTATTCAAATACATGTACACGCATACACACACACACACACACACACATACTCATTTACGTACCAACAGTCACATTTAAACAAGGTTAGTACAATGTTTTAAACGAAAACATAAGCTTTTTTTCTGTGTTGTATTTTTTCATATTGTTGTTGTTGGCGTTGTTGTTATTGTTTGTTGTTTACAAGGGAGATTTTTTCGCTTGTTTGAGATTTTCCAACTTTTTTTTTCGTTGAATCAACACAATTCACATGTACAATATTTTTTTTTACTTCACACAGGAACCATTTGTTTGGGGGAGTATGAGTGTGTTTAGATTTTATCTATGTCCTCCTCTTTTTGTGTAAATACATGGTATGTATGATTGGGGTTTTGAATTTAGTATATTAAAATGTTTTAAATATATAACTAAAATACATGTCTATTTGCTGTAGGTAGTAAATAAACGGCTTTCCCCTCCTTTGAGGGTGTAAGGCGTAAATACTTTTTTAAAATCTGCAATAAATTTCAGGATGTTTACGAAAAAATGCTTTAAATAGCAGCAGGTAATTATTTTACAATATGTTCTATACATTGCAAATTTTGAAAAGCCGACTTTAGTAAGCACATATTTGCAAAATGAACCCAAATAGCAAAATTTTGAATGATTACAAGTTGTTGTGACATTTTCCTAAAAAAATTGCACATCTATGTCTTAACCGAAATTTTGTCAAATTCTCTATAAAAATCCAATTATTAAAAATTTTCGTATAATTTCCTAAAAATACCAAATATTTTAATACATATGGTTTACTGTAATTCCTATAAGGAAAATATGACCATAAAATATAATTAATAGGGATGAGATTTTCATGCACTAAAAATTCAAAAAATATGCGCTTAAAATATGCATTAAAAAAATCCAAAATTTGCATTAACAAAATAAAAAATATGCACTAAAAACTAAGAAAATTTCCATAAAAAATCGTTTTTTAATTTTACTAAAAACAAAAATATAAAAAACTCCGTATATTCAACCTTTTTTATTTTTCAAATTTATTCTATGAGTTAAATTTCAGTTATGTATTTTATAAAGCTTTTTGTAATAGTTCTATTCCTTAAATTTTTAGGAATGACTTTATACATAACTGAAATTGAACTCATAGAATAAATAGAAAAAATGTTGAATATAATAAAGTTCTTATAAAAAGAAATAATTCCCAATATCTAACTCGTATATTGTTATTCAAATATCTTTAAAAACGTAAAATAACAAATTTTTGTTTGTTTACATAAATAAGTACTGTTTTATAAAAGGACAACTTTGTCTTGTACTTGAAGAATGCCAATGCGTTTTGAAGAAATTTTTTTTCAGATCCCACTTTGATTCCAGATCAGATAAAAAGTATTTGAAATTCATTTTATTTTTTTTAATCCTTATTTTTTTTTTGCAAAACGTTTTGATTTTTTTTAATTTGACGGGCTATTCGTCCTTCCACATTGTTAATTTTACTTGCTGCAATTTCAATTAATTTTACTTAAGTATTAAGTGAACTAAATCCCTCCTAATTACTTAATTATTGTTTTCCCAATATATCCGTTATTGGATAATATAAATGCTAATTGAATTCTGCTGTTATCTAAATTTAATATTTCTTTTACTTTTTTAATTGCACAAGCTCTTCTAACATTTTTAAATTACTTGAAGCTTTTTGAATAGAATTCTGAAGCATCTAGTCAGGCTCCCATTTTCCTACAACTGGCTGCGGTGGAAGGGGAATCAAGGGATACATTTCATTAAAAATTGCAATATTATCGAATTGGCTTCTAAATTTTCTGCAACGCGGTATAACCCATGTGCTGAGCAAGTAGCTTGTAACAGTTTTGGATAAAATATTTTAAGCCCATTTGAAGCCTTAACCATGTAAGTTACTGCATCGGTTTAAAATAAAAAATATTGTATTTCAAGCAAAGCTAAAAAAGAATTTATTTATTACTAGCTTAACCCGGTGCGCTTCGCTACACTGGCATCCTATGGGAGGTATTTCCCCCCCTGCGCCTACCCGCTTTATTTATATTTTTAAAAGTGTAGTATACCATAAGAGTGACTTTTAGAAAGTTTGAACATTCTCACTATTACAGTTCTTAAGATATGCGATGTTAAACATTGGCGTCCTATGGGGTATTCCTATACCCCCGCTGCTATTTTATTTCAATTCCGGGGCTCAGAAGATCCTACTACAAAAAGTTCAGCAAAATGCGTGCAGCGGCTCTTAAGATATGCGATAATTAATATTGGCATCCTATGGGGGGTACCAATTCCCCTGCCCCTATCGAAAAAATAAGTAGCCTATTTTATTTTTAGGGCTCACGTGATGTTACTGTAAACATTTCAGGAAAATCGGTTCAGTATAATATTGGCATCCTATGGGGGGTACCAATTCCCCTGCTCCTATCGAAAAAATAAGTAGCCTATTTTATTTTAAGGGCTCACGTGATGTTACTGTAAAAATTTCAGGAAAATCGGTTCAGTATAATATTGGCATCCTATGGGGGGTACCAATTCCCCTGCTCACGTGATGTTACTGTAAAAATTTCAGGAAAATCGGTTCAGTATAATATTGGCATCCTATGGGGGGTACCAATTCCCCTGCCCCTATCGAAAAAATAAGTAGCCTATTTTATTTTTAGGGCTCACGTGATGTTACTGTAAAAATTTCAGGAAAATCGGTTCAGTATAATATTGGCATCCTATGGGGGGTACCAATTCCCCTGCCCCTATCGAAAAAATAAGTAGCCTATTTTATTTTTAGGGCTCACGTGATGTTACTGTAAAAATTTCAGGAAAATCGGTTCAGTAGTTTCGGAGTCTATAAAGCGACAAACATACAAACATACAAACATACAAACACACATAATTTCATTTTTATATATATAGATTTAAAAATTTTTTTGGAAAGTTTTTTTTGTATACTTATTTTTTTAAGAAATTTTTTATAATATGGAAATTAAAAAAAATCCCTCAAAACTGTAAAAATATGTAAAAATATGCGCTTAAAACATAAATATGCAAAAATATGCATTTTAACTAATATATGCAACAATATGCAAAAACAAATCGATGCCACTTTAATGCAAACTTAATGATTTGGAAAGATAATTGGTCGACATCGTTCTTAGACTATCGACAAATAACATGCATTTGCATGGAAATCGCATCCCTAATAATTAATATCATTACATTGGTCGGCAACGGTTAATCGTTGCGATTGTTGTTGTTTTTTGTGGTTTCAGTAATCGTAATTGTTTAAGATGGCTTACTGGTTGGGCTAGCGCATCCGATCCTGGTGCTAGGGCTGCCAGAAAACCTCCATGCCGGCGTAGTGCATCGGAATTTCGTCTATGGTCAGCCGTCAGAGCGTCGTTTGCAATAACCGGGGATACCAGATGGACAATGGGAGAGGTTGACATTTGAAAAGGATTGGCTGAATAATTGAATCACTTTTCCTTGGCCGCCCGTGTAATATATGCTATAAATAGCAATTTTCGTATAGTTTCGTTTTAATATAAAGTTTTTGTTAAATCATTATCAAAGTTGTTTTTGGGAAAACATAATTTGTCACTAAAAGATTTTGTTTGTTGTGCTTAATTCCCTATTTTTATTCTTGATAAAAATACTGAAATTTATTGGTGGAGGATAAGCTGTTTCTATCCGCATTTCACTGGTTGCTTAGGCCAGATCGTCAGGAAACGTTTTCCCAAAAAAAATTTTAGAAAAGCCAAAGATATCAATAAAGAGGGAATAAGAATTACAAACACTCAAAAAGTATTATTTGCAACGATATCGAAGCTTAAGCAAAATACCAACAATAAAACATTGAAATTATCTTTTCTTACATTACGCACTACAAAAATCTATATAAAGGGTGGTTAAATTTTAAGGGCCGATGCTGATTTTGAATAAATTGTTGTCATTTCTTTTTGTTATGATAATATTGGAATGGTTCAATTATGCATGGAACAAAATATCGGCCAAATGACCACCGCTACCTCGCCGAATTATCTCATCATTTAGCTCTTGAATTGTTGCTGGCTTATCGACGTACACCTTTTCTTTCAAATAACCCCAAAGAAAGAAGTCAAACGGTGTCAAATCACATGATCTTGGCGGCCAATTGACATCGCCACCACGTGAGATAACACGGCCATTGAATTTATCGCGCAAAAGAGCCATTGTTTCGTTAGCTGTGTGGCAAGTGGCACCGACCTGTTGAAACCACATATCGTCCACATCCATATCTTCCAATTCGGGCCATAAAAAGTTCGCTATCATTTAACGATAGCGAACACCATTCGCAGTAACTGCCTGACCGGTCTCATTTTGGAAAAAATATGGCTTGATGATGCCGCCAGCCCATAAACCACACCTAACAGTCACTCTTTGTGCGTGCATTGGGTTTTCGACCATCACTCTTGGATTATCAATCGCCCAAATGCGGCAATTCTCCTTATTGACGAATCCACTGAGGTGAAAATGTGCCTCATCACTGAAGATGATTTTCACGATATGCATTTTGATTTGAACGCCCATTTTCATAATAAGACTGAATAACTTTAACGCGTTGCTCGATTGCGTATCTTTCCATGGTACAAATTGAATTATTCTGAAATTGAGAAATGTCAAAGAAAATGCAGAAAAAAACTTGACGTTTAGGTGTGGTTAACATTCAACATCGGCCCTTATAATTTAACCACCCGATATAAAAAAATACAAGCCCTGACTCACTCATTTACTCATCAGCTCCCAGTCCAAACCGCTAAAGCTAGAAACTTGAAATACGGTACCCCTCTACATCTTTTTATGGTCAGCTCCACTAAAAAGGTATTTTTTTTTTGTAAATTAACCGCTAAATGAGTAAAAACGGGTAAAAGCGACGAAAGTATGTAACTTTATATCTCCGAAATTAAGAGAGATGGTATCAAAATTCAAAAAGCATATTAGTACCGTCAAAAAATAAGCTGACGCGTGTTTAATACTTATTCCAGAATTTTACTTTTAAGGTGTAAAACAGGTAAATATCAAATTTTAGTACTTTTTAAACCTAATTTTTCTTTTGAAGTATTAAATATTGGAATAGAACTTTAATCGAATTGTTCTCTTTTAAAAACTATCTCGAATATGATTTGGTATTTTTAAATTTTAACTAATAAGGCATAAACTTTTAACTGATTTTAGGTACTTTTTGTGGACAAATATTTTTTTAATTCACGATTTATCTTCTAAAGTATTTCAAATAGGAATACAATTGGAAACGAATTACTTTCTTAAAAGCATCTTTTATGTGGTTTGGTACTCTTTTAAAATTCGAACTGAGAAGGAAACAAAACTTAACTTATTTGTGGTACTTTTTCTAGCCAAATATTATTTATTCACAACTTAACTTCTATGATTCGAATCAAATTAGCTAAGTCCAATTCCAGGTAAAATTTATTTTCCTGGTTTTGGATGAATTTGATAGTTTTGATAGAAATTAATAGCTAGCTCTAATTTCTCTTAAAATCAGCTTACAGCGATTATTTACGCATTTTGTTTGGAGAGAAAAAAGAACACGTTGTAGGAAAAGTCTATACCATTCATCATAACACAGACTGTTACCATTTGCGACTGCTGTTCCATGAGGTAAGACGACCGACATCTTTTAAAGGCTTGAAGACTGTGAACGGTGTACTCCGTCCAACATTTCAATCTACGTGTAAGTCTCTTGGATTGCTCGTTGAAGACACACATTGGTACACTACTTTAGAGGAACGTGCGTTGAGCGATTATCCTTTGAAGATGCGAAAGCTATTTACAGTAATGTTTATTTTCTGTCAACTCTATAATTCTTTAATCCTTTGAAACATATTCATACATATAATGCCTCTCGGAAGTCATTAAACGGCAATTGGATAGAGAGAATTGTTTGATAGTGCGCAACGGCTCATTGATTGGCTATGCAGTGCTAGCGCGTTAGTAGGACAAAACTTAGGACAAACTTCGTTAATCGAGAATTTCTGAGGGAGTACAATTCTGGCATAAGTGATTTGAGAGAATTGACAACTAATGAAGAGTCACTGACGAATGAACAACAAATCATATATCAGCATATTCTTGCCAATGTAGCGAAAGAAAGGGAAGTTATACTTTTTTGTACGCTCCTGATGGCACTTCATTATCAACTTTCATTATCAATTTAATATAAGTAATAGTTAGGAGTACACGTGGAATTGCCTTAACCGTCGCATGGTCAGGAATCGCGGCAACACTGTGGGAGCTCCCGGAAATCCTTACTAATGTCGAAACTGCGATCTGCAATATTGCAAAACAAAGAAATCCGGCCACAGTAATGTGCGATTTTGAACTTATAGTTTGGGAAGAGTGGCGTTTGTGCTGGACGATTTGCCAATGTCCTCTTTAAAATTGGCAAAGGAATATATCCTTAAAGCGAAGACAAGGTGAAAATTCTACTAGTTCTTGTTAGACGTGCTAACCGTTGATATCGAAATATCTCGATTATATCCAGGTGTACCCAGAAAATCGAATCGTATGTACAATCCGTGCACCTACGAACAGGAAACAACCATTTATGATATTTTGTTTAATATGTTTGAACGAGCAGAATACACATACAAATCTGTAGATACTAAAGTGCATACGGATAATGCCGTACACTATCCTGTGGAGTTTTTAACCACACTAAGCCCAATTGGTCCACCGTTTCACAAACTTATCCTTAGAGTAAGAGCGTATGGCGACTACTCAGGAAACTCATTCCGTCTAAGTGGCGCCATGGGACCCGATTCCGTGTGAAAGCCATACATAGAAACGTAATATAGGCCAATATATTTACCGGCTTAGCTAGAGATGAAACGGTTTATATACCGCGGATACCAATTATAAGTGATGGTATGCAGAACTTATTCGAGTTTAGATAATTGCAATTCCCTCCTAAGGTCTCTTTCAAAATGACTATTAATAAATTTCAGGTTCAGTCTTTTAAGCGAGGGGATTGCTTCTCACGTAGGCTTCTCACAAGAGAGTGATCTCACTTAGCACCCTGGTCATGTTAGCACCTGAAGGCAGAGCATCTAACGTGTTGTATAAAGAAGTGCTTTAAGTAAAAAATTAATACATATATATAAATATCTATATATATAAAAGCGAATGTATGTTTGTATATATATATATATATTTGTGCCTCATAGGAGGCCAAACCACTTGACCGATTATCCGATTTTCACAGAATATAACTGTGACCCTGGAAGAGACTTGGCTATATAAAGTTGAGATTGGACAAAGGGGCGATGCCACGCTCATACAACCCAAAATTTAAAATCATTATATCTTAGGCAGTTTTTGGCATATGATGATGATATGTAGAACATTTGGTGTTAGTATGAATAGAAATAAGCTCCATGAAAAAAGAGGGCGGAGCCACGCCCCTTTATAGAAAAAGTAAAAACCACCATATGTAATAAACTACTGAACCGATCGTCATCAAATTTCAACAGTAGGCGACTGCCTTGAGTTACTGAAATTTAAGCTATTTAAAGATGTGGTTGCAAAAAGGGGCGATGCCACGCCCATACAACCCAAAACATAAAATCTTCTTAAATTAGCCACAATTTGGCGTAGGATGATGATATTTGGTATATATTAGAGGTCTGCAAGAATGAATAAAAAGCAAGTTCAACGCATTCATTTGTTTTTTAACTACAGTGAGTTTTCCACCAATCATGTTTTAAATTCGCTCTGTTGAGCACCCAATGATAACAAAACAAATGAGAGAATAAACAAATTCAAAACTAACACAAACAAATTCAACTAAAGAAAAGCAATTTACTTACTCATTCAATTCAGTCAACTCAAGTAATATAAGTTGAATATTCAAATATATTGTGAATGTAAAATTATTTGAATTTTTACTTATTTGAATTTTTTTCTGTACAAACACTATTATGTGTTAGGCGGATAATGGTAGTTAAGCTAAACTCTTATAAATAAAAGAAGCCGAAATAAAATAAAGTTAGATTTTTTTCATGAATTATTACTTAAATACATTTTTGTTAACTTAAAAAAAAAATTTTTTTACACACTAAATAAATTTTTGGTTTATATTTTAAATTCATTTTCTTACACATTAAATACATATACATATGTTTTGAACTCTAATTTTCACAGAAATTTTTGTACTTGTTACTAGGAATTAAAATACCTATAATAAGTACATAATAATAAATTCATAAATTCATTTTGCTTTAAAAGCAAGAAAATATAGATTAAATTCTTAACTTACCTTTAGCTCACACAAATATGTCAATGTATTCAAATATATATTCACACATTCATTAATTCAAAAATTATTTGAATGTTTTCTGTAAATTTGTTCTCTATAACGGGTCATTGCAATATTTTCTTATTTATGAATAATTCTCAAATTCATTTACAGTAAACAAGTTTTTTATTCAATTCATTCTCTCTTATTTTTGTATATGGTTTACTCTCTCCTTATCTCTTTGATTGTTTTTTATTTGAATAAATGTTGTGCACTTTGAGCAAAGGCAAACAAGCGAATTATTCAAAGCAGACCTCTAGTATATACCTATAGTATTGTTATGAATAGAAATACGTCGCATAAAAAAAGTGTCGATTATATCTAATTAACTACTGAACCGATCGTCATTAAATTCTCACAGTAGGCTGTTTTTATGAATTAATGAGTCCTAGGCTATGTAAAGTTGTGGTTGGACAAAGGGGCGTTGGCACGCCTAAACAACTCAAAATTTAAAATCCTTTTATTTTCGATACTGTTTCACTGTTAAGATGAATTAAAAAGGAAATTTTTTAACATATTTACCCATTCTTCATACACATGTTAATTAAATTTAAAAAATTTTGTTTATATATATGTAAATACTTTTTGTTTCATTTTATAACGATTGGGGTAGCAAAGCACACCGGGTTTTTATACAAAATTACTCTCATTTATGACCTATTTCACTAATTCTATCACAATATCTATAAATTTATGTTTAAAATTAATTTTTCATGTCAAATAAAAATAAAATTATATGAAACACTTTATTTAAATATGAATTGATATTTAAATAGAATTCGTGAAATTGGCAAATAAAATTATTAAATATGAAAGTAGACATTTTCAATAACAAACTAATAAATTGTTTCCATCATAAGGTTTTTTCCTTAGGAGGGTCTTCTGCGCGGACGAAGTCGCGGGATAAGGCCTGGAACAGAATACAGTAGTTGTAGTAGTAGCTGAAGCTGAAGAATGCTCTGTAGCGCAACAAAGTTCAAAATATCGAACTTTGCGCGTCAACTTCAACTGCAACGACAGCTACGTATTCTGTAGACACAACTTTGAAACTGCCGTTTTTGCAGCGCTATTGGTAACGTAGTACTACAGCGACTTTTCTGTTCCCCACTTAAAGCTATTTCTCTATAAAAAGTTAATTTTCTAAAAAAAAATTATAAATTGCAAATATTCGTAAAATTTCCTATAAATATATACTTTTCGTTAATTTTTGTATAAATAGGAAATTTTCAATAAATGGGCAATTATACTTGGTACTCAATTTTAGTAAAAGAAGATATTGAGCGAGGATTTTTTGAAAGATGTTGTTGGTTTGAAGGAAATCTTGTTAGTTCTCTTACACTTAAAAAAATAAGTTTAAAAATAAATTTGTTTAGGATGAGTTCAAAAGAAAATTTCAAAAGTACTTTTTGAACTAACTAAATAATCATTTACACATGTTAATAATCCAATTTCAACATAAATAAAAACATTTCATTAAGTTCCTTCAAATTCAATTTTTATGAATGAATATGAAATGTTACCATCTAGATAACTGCTACTTCTACTCGTAGTACAAATCAAAAACATTCTCAGTTTTATGCGAAAAATTTTGCATCAATAATAGCAGACAGTAGATTCTAATTAATTTATCACACATTTCCGGATAATGAAGATTCACAACGAACTGCCCACTTGTTTCATTTTGTTTGTCACATTGAAACAAACAAAAAAAAAAACGCCAAATCGCATGTCAACGCTCATCTCATCGGTAAATGAGGAAATACAGTATGACAACAACTTAAACTGCAGCAGCAACAAAAACAACAACAAAATATAATTGCTAGTGCATGTAATTTTGTACGGGTACAACAAACATGTTTAATTTTTTATTGCCAAATGAGACAGACAGACGACATTTTATTTGACAACCAATTCATTCATTTGGACTTTTTTTCTCTTTTCATTTTATTCAATGGCTGCCTTCCTAATTTATGAAAAAGATCTTAACGACAAATTGTTTTTTTTTTTTTTGCTACAGATAAAATAAAAATAACGAAAAAAAGTTATTAAATAACGACAGAATGTAAGACACATGACATCAAATTGATAAACATGTTTAATGAAGCATTTGCTGCAGCATTAAGCAAAGGAAACTGTGGTATGAACTTGTTATAAATTAACGAATCTAAGCAAAGTTTCCTATAAATATAAAACTCTAGCAAAATTTCCTATAACAAGCAAAATCTTACAAAATTTTCCTAAATTTTTTTTTTCAAAATTCTTAGGCCCTAATCATGTAAAACGCAGCGCAACACCAAAAAATAACATTGAAAGCAAAAACAATATCATAAATATTTTGTATTTTTTTTTTGCTTTCTATAGAAATTCTTGTACCGTTTTAAAATTTTCAACGCCCCAAGTTATGCTGCGTTTAAAATTTTAAAACGCAATGCCAATTTCTGTACAAAGCAACAACAAAATTACAAAATATTTATGACATTGTTTGTGCTTCCAATGTTATGCTTTGGCGTTGCGCTGCGTTTTACATGATTAGGACCATAAATTCTTATAAAATTCACTATAAAAAGTAAATTTTATAGAAAATAATAAGGAAATTTTTATAAAATTTTATACAAACAGCTAATTCTCTTTAACATTTCTTTAAAACACCAATTTTCACAAAATTCTTTGTAATAGGATAATTTTAATATATCTGTGGAAAAAAGGAAAAAGTGCTCAAGTCGACTTAAGCAAGATTGGAATTAATGACAAATCTGTAATCTACACGTTTAAACGTAACCATCGACAGAAAATGTTTCAACTATTTTGTACGTTTTTTTTATGAAATTTTGGCAAAATTATAGTTTGCTTATTTTTTCAATGTGCAACAACATTTGGAATAACAACTTAAGTTAACCTCCGATCGGTCAAGTTATAAGTATTTAGTAGGGAGATCGAACGGTTATTATTCGACAGGTTTTAACCGGTTATTTTAGCTTTGCCCAAGTCGGTTATTTTAAAATGCCCATTTTTCGCATACCGAATAAACCGGTTACTTTGGTATAATAAACCGGTTATTTTAATAATGTGTAATTAATATACATTTTCCTTACTCTTTTGCAGATGTACCCCTAATTTAAGTATTTTCTAATTGAATATTGGTCAAACTTAAACTTTTAATGAACAAAATGTAACAAAGATCAAAAAACATTATGAACACTGTAAATACAGATCGCTTATGAAAGCATGTGTTCTTGTAAAAAAACCAAAAACTATTCAAAATACTACAAACACGTGTGCAGTTAAAAAGTAAATAGTAACTTGTGCGAGAGTATTCTAAATATTAAATATAATTTTATATAGAGGTTATCTCTAGATATTTTTCGAACGCGATTAAAAAGATAAAGTTTCCTAAAATTATAAGTTACAAGCGCTCTTCCATGTCACGACTCATTCATCACCTTTAATTAGTCTCATTTGTGAAATATTAGCCCATTGTGTGGCCGAGGACGAAATTCCCTTTAAGGCACTAAAAACTCTTAAGTAGTTGTATCATCTCTTCATGCTGAAAACTACAACATTCCGGTGGAATTAACGATATGGGAAAAATTTCTACCAGTTTTATTTATTTAAACACCAAGAACTTAAAAACAAAATTGAAGAAATCAAACAATGTCATGGAAGGTCTTAAATTGTAGTCGACGAATTGATAAATATTTCACACAAAAAAAATGTTCAGTTCACTATTCGTTTCTATAATGCTGAAACAAAATAATTTGAAATAGATAATCCTGTCTAAGAGGTTCTGTTTGCAACTTTTCAAAAATATGGTTGATTTATATAGACATGCTTAACCATTAACAAATTAAAACTCATTCAAAATAAATTTGGAAGAATATTTCAAATAATAACTTTATTAAATTCCTATAATTTATTTGCTTTTGCAAAACGTTTGTCTAGATCAAATATCGTTCAACAGTTTCTAAATTACATTATACAAATATCTTCTTACAAATAAAATTTAGTAAATCAATAAAAAATTTTTGAAAATTAAGCTAAAGTTTAATCAATTTACTGCCCCCACTTTTCTTGGATTTTATCGCCAAATATTTGTTAGGTCTGATCTAAGTCATATCTATGTATTTTGCTGGTTCCTTACCTTTGCAAATTGTTTTGTTTTTATTCAAATTAACGTTTTATTACAAAAACTTATTTGATTTTTGTGTTTTTATGTATTCGAATTAAAACCGGTTATTTAAAAAATGCTTAACCGTAAACCGGGTTTTTCAAAATAGCAACTATTCGTAATATTCGAAAACCGGTTATTGAAAAAAGTCGAATAATCGATCTCCCTAGTATTTAGGAATAAAAATATATTTAAAAAAATTTCCTTCAAAGGCTTAAATGGCTTTTTTGCAAAACTAAAAAAAATGGACTAAAGCACTTTTCCCTTATTGCCATAGAAATTTAGGTGATTCTCATTTCAAATGCTTTTTTCGTGTCCGTTGAAAGAATGGTAAAATATTCCATTAAATGAACACATAAATTTGAAAATGAAATCTGCTTTAGCGTGAATCAAAATGTTATAAATAAATATATACAAATTTTTTTTTTATAATACGACTGTCCTTTATGTGTTAGAATCAAAGAATGAAAGGACTGGTCTTACTCTGCATGCAACATGACTTTTGCTTTCTGTCGCTGTCTTTATTAAGAACCCAGGAAAAACTTTTCGAATTTTGGTAATAGATAGTAGTTATTTCATACGTTACCTGGTAAGTAGTAGTCTTTACAATTGACATTATTCTGAAAACCTCAATAAGTACTTACTCAGTAAGTACTTTTCACTTCTATTATTTTCACTACTGAATATTTGCTAACGATAATCAGCTCAATAACTACTTATTAGTTGTGTTGCTTTCAGTACTGAATATTTACTTACTGGTAACTAGCTCCATAACTACTCATTAGGTCTATTAACTGACGCCAATTAAATAAAAACTGGTTATTTTTTGGCTTCTAGTAAGTATATTTTAAGTACTTACAATTCAACTTACTGATAGTTAAATAATAACTAGATATTTTGTGACTTCTAGAAGGTGTACTGTAACTACTGAATTCTGTGGACAACTCGAACAAAAATAAGTAGTTATTCAGCCGAAAAATAAGTAGTGTTTATTTTTCCCCAACATTACTTGCTAACTTACCGGGTAAGTAAAGTTTTTGCTGAGAAACTATTTATTTGACTAAGTACGACAGTAAATTTATAAAGGGCTTAAAATATTTTCATTGGTTTAATTATTTTACACATCAGATAAATGGAAAATAGCACTTACTAAATATTTTTTTCATCTTTTGTTGTTGTCTGCATTTTGTGTATTGAGCGTTATTCTTTCTTGGTATGCTTTATTACTCAGTTTAATTGTTAAAATCGAATTAACAACATTCTTAATGTTAAAAAGTCTAGTGAAATATTTTTATATTGAAAAATGTTTCGTCGATCGCCCATGGTTTGTATTCAAAAGAAATATATTGAGTGCAAACAACTATTTTTAAATAAATGGAAAATTTTATGTGTATAAGTCATGTTCTGACAATCGCACTATTTTAAGCCGCAAAACGCCAGATTTATTTTATTGCGTTCTGATACTCCTGCGTTTTGCTTGCGATCTGTTATAGTTTTTTTTTTTTAATATTCTAATTCCCTTGAGCATACTTTTGCAATTTTAAGTCGCCAAACTTCTTGCGATTGCGTACTACAAAACACCTATTTTGCGATTTTAAGTCAGAATCGCAAACTTTAAGCGTTTTGCTATTGTCAGAACATGCCCGAGAGTTTGTATTGAGGAAAAATATGAAATACGTACCAAAATGTATTGAACGTTACATTGACAGAGGTTTTACATACATATATAAATTATCTATAAATTTTTTGACGGCAAAAAAGACATAAAAGCAGAAACGATATATTTTTTATAATTTAAGTGGGCTGCTTAAACGTTTTTTAATAAAAATAATTTCTATGCTCGAACGATTACATGTTGTTTAGTTTTGTGTAAGGGATATATGTAAGGACAAAAAGAAAATCGAATGAGAAATAATAAAATGACGTGCATTGGACTTCATATCACCGCTCCTGACCACTATGGGAGGCTCATCCTCTACTATATTCATGTAAAATTTTATTCTGATAAGCTTATTTGTTAAGACATTCTATGTTAATTTCTAAAATGTTCATTTCAGTTTATATATACGAAAAAAATATAAGAAAGATCGCATTTTACTACGAACAATTATTGGAATTTGAAATAACTTCTACCATTGTCGGTCAAGTTATGTTTTATTTGAAAGAAGATTTGGCCTACTATTTCATCGTGTAGAAATTTTTGGAAATAATTATTTAAAAATTTTAAAATAAAAATTTTCCTTGGGATCCCAGGTCAAAATTATAAAAGTGGTCATAACTGTAAATTTTCTCCTACGATTACTTGATTTTTTTTTTAGAGAGTAGATACATATATAGTGTTTTCAAACCCTATACTCACTGTTTGTGGACTATTCTTTTCGTAGACATCATTCCCATTACAATCGTAACGCTCAATACACAAAAATGAAAAAGTATAATTTTATTTTAGAACTCATTGAATAAGGCAAATACCATAATATGAATCATAAGTTCTCCTACTTTAAATAAATAAATTGGTTAAGTTAAGAAAAAAAAAACAGAATTTACACTTGAGATGCGTTTCACCCATAACCTTAAAATAATAATGCTTTGCCAAATTTTCTAGAAAAAAAAAATTCTTTAAATCTTCATTAAATATTGGTAATTTTCGTTTAATTTGCTACAAAAAAAATCATAATTTTTAATTTTCATTGAATATTTATATATATGTATACTCAAAATATTATGCAGGTAAAATCAACGTAAAATTATATATAAAACAAATGCAAATTCAGTTAAAACCCGGTAAATCATTTTTCTTTTAAATCAGACTTAAGATCAGTTAATTTTTAGATGTTAAAAAATAACTCACTAATGACAGTAAAAATTACTGATTTTAAGTTTTGCTTTAAAATTTTAACTATCAAAAACACAAACTACAATAATAAATATAACATTTTTACAATACAAATACATATTTTTTATTTAAGGAAAAAGGAAAACAACTTTATATTTTAAATGAACGGAAATTCATTCGTCTTTTATAATTGGATTTTTTAAACAACGTGTCTAAAAACATAAAAATAAATTTTCGTACTAAAATGACTATATTTTGGTTTAATTTAAACTTAGCGGAAACCTTTTAAAATAAACTACACACAGTACATGTTAAAGTACATGAAATTTGCACCAAGGTTAGTCCTATTGGATAGTAGTTTAGACAAAAATTTTCAACAAGATTGGTCAAAAAGTTTCTGAGTTAGAGGGGTCAAAATTTGACATTTTGGCCAAACAGATGTTCTTTCTCATCCATGTAACTTACCCCCTTAAAAAAATAAAAAATTGTTTTAAATTTATTGTATCTTCTTGTAACAAGAAGATACAATATAATAGTCTGGTAGTGTAAAATGCATAACTGAAATTTAACTCATATAATAAATTCTAAAAATAAAAAAATGTTGAATATAATAAAGTTGATTATAAAAAGAAATAATTCCCAATATCTATTTTAAAAATTTTTTAAAAAACAAGAAAAATTTTTTGAAAGGATCTTATGTGATTAAGATAAAAAATTTTTTAGATTATTTATCTTTTTGTTTTTATTATTATTACAAATAAATAAAAAAAATTGAATTTGTCAATTAATTATTATTGATTTATTATTACAAATAAATAAAAAAAATTTTAATTTGTCAACATCTCTATAGAAAAAGTGATTTTATTCCTGGGATTGACATATTGTGGGTATTACAGTATCGAGGGTATGAAATGCTAGTTAGGTATGTTATATACCTTCGGAAAGGTTAATTTGTCAAGTTTCTCAGCATAAGTTTTATTTTTAAGCTTTTAGAAAGACTTACACACAAATAGGAAAAAATTCAAAATAGTGCATATGCTAAAAATTGAAAAAATCCTCGTCTTGACTTAGAAATTAATTTTTTTTATACATAACCCACTCACGGCCCAACAAGCGACCAGAACTACCTTAAAGGAAAAAAGGAAAAGACCTTAACTTTCTTTTGAGCAAAAAAAAAAAAAAAAAAAAAAAACAAATAAAAAAAAGTTTTAAATTTAAAAAAAAAAACCAAAAAAATCGAAAGATTGAAGAAATAGCTATATAATTTGTTTGGGACAAATTTTGCTAACACCAATAGATAATAAGTTACATCGATGAGAAAAAAAACACCTGTTTAGCCAAAATGTCAAATTTTGACCTCCGCTAACTCAGAAACTTTTTGAAACTTTGTGTCTAAACTACTATTTTTAAGATTTTAGAAACACTTACACACAAATAGGAACAAATTCAAAATAGCGCATATGCTAAAAATTGAAAAATGCTTGTCTTGACTTAACCCACTCGCGGCCCAAATAGCTACCAGAACTAACTTAAAGGAAAAGACCTAAGCTTTCTTTTGAGCAACAAAAAAAAAAAAAAAAAAAACCCATCTCTCAAAAAAAAATAAGTTTTAAATTTAAAAAAAAAAAAAATTTAAAAAAAAAACAAAAAAAATTTTTCCCGAAAGTTGGAAGAAATAGCTATCTAATTTGGTTGGGACAAATTTTGCTAACACCAATAGATAATAAGTTACATGGATGAGAAAGAACACCGGTTTGGTCAAAATGTCAAATTTTGACCCCCTCTAACTCAGAAACTTTTTGACCGATCTTGTTGAAAATTTGTGTCTAAATTACTATCCAATAAGACTAACCTTGGTGCAAATTTCATCCAAATCGGAAGACACCGATTTCAAAAGTTGGGTCACTTGACATGAAATCCCCCATATATATATCGGTTCATTTGGCACCAATAAGGATCATATGGCCTCTTTTCATTTGAGGTTTCGGTAATATTTACTAGCTAAACTTGCCGTAGTGCACCGGCGTTAGAGTGCATTTTTTTTAATTAGCATAGTGTTATTATATGATGGGGTTGTTGGTGGCTTCAATGACATATAACGTTGCTGCAAGGATCACTAGCAACTTTAATTTAGTGGAATTCGAAAAAACCCTCCAAGACTCCGCTGACTAAGCTCGACTGCTTAAAAGAAACTTCCCCGCATATCTACGGAACGTACCATTATCCGCAACCTATGACTAGTCCGTTAGCATTCAGTTCTTCTTCCCACAAGCGGATAATACAACAAACAATTGAGTGATTTTGTCCTAAAGTTGTAAGGTCATATGTCTTAAAATAATTACAAGAAATATATGTATGTGACTGCTGTGGGCAGTATAACTTAGATTTATGCACATTTATGACGAATCAATGAACACAGCATTAACATTTTTATTTTGTTTGAAACACAACAATATTTTTTTAAGCAATTGTAAAATATTATTTAGGACATTATAATGATATGACTTGATAGCACACCTTGTGAATCACCCAAAAATCATTACAATGATGTTGTATATTTTACTATCCGCAGTTGGGCGGAGAATAAAATAATAAATATTTAAGGCCATATTCATAAAAAGTTCTTATTTTAAGCTTAAAGTATGTTATAACTATCAAACGATTTTTGTCCTTTAAGCCTTTTATAAAAATTGGTATTCGTAAACGTACATGAACAGTTTCTTTGCTATTATCTGTTTGTAGCGATTCTGTGTTTAAGTATGGCAACTTTATTTACGTTTTGTTGGCTTTTTATTGCTAGTGATGCATGAAACTTCTATTCGGTTCACATGAAATTCTATAAGTAATATATTTTTTTATAATTAAAGACCTTAAAAATTTTTCTTATAAAATAAAAATACATATTATTTTATTTTCTGAACCGAAAGGTATTAACAAAATGTTTGTTTGAAACTTTTTTTATGTATAGGATAAGAAAGTATTCGAATAAAAGGTTTGTTGACTTTTTTTAACATCATTTTTATTATGATTTGCTTATTTTATTTTTTCTTATTTTTTTGAACAACAATTCGTTGTTTAAATTTTTTTTTTTAAATATTTAACAAAATAACTTTAAATTGGTTATCTAAATTAAGATAAATTTAGTAAAATGTATTTAACATGTCCATATTAATAAATAAGACATGTTTCCATTATTTTAAAACATATTGCCCAAAAATAATATCATTAAATGCAAACATTTATCAAAATGTCATTTTATTTTTGGTTTTACTTTATGAATGGTTTATTAAAGGTTTAATAGACTATTCTTCGTTTATGAATACAACTTTAGCACTTTTTGCTTATAAACGGTTAATTAATCATAAATAAGTTTTTATGTATACGGCTGTTAATATTTTAGAAATTGCCAAATTTTTAATATATTATCTATTAATAGTGAGTTTTCATTAATGCACAGAAAGAATTATCAGTGGTTTTTTTTATCAATTAAAAAAATTGTTTAAAAAGTATCTCAATTTAATAAATGTTATTATTGAGTTCAATTATTTTTTTAAGTTTAAAGAAAATTAAAAACCATAATTAAGATTTAATTAACATTTAAGTTGTTTTGAAATAAATTTTTAATTAACATATTAATTAAATAACAAAACTCTTAATTGATTTTTTGGGCTTAAGATAATTAAAACTTAAAGAATTAATACATTGTTTGAAACGGCAAATTTTTTGATAATTTTTTTAAATAAAATTAAAAATATCATTTATTGACCAAAAAAAAAATAATCACAATATCCAATTTTTAAAATTTTTAGTAATCTGTATAATAAAATAAATAAAATGCAAAATCAACAAATTCTTTGCTTGATTTTATGAATTTGGTAATCAGAGACAATTTTTAATTTTTTCTGTGTGTAAAGAAAATGTTTATTAAATCCTTTATAGATATTAAAGTTTCTTCAAATTTCATAAAGAAAAAACCAAATTTTGATATGATCAAATTTTCTTAAAATTTACTAAAAAAAAGTACATTTGAAAAAAAAACTCAAATTTCTTAAAAATAACAAATTTTTCTCAAATTTCTTATATTTGTATATACATTTTCTTAAAATTTCCTATAATTATCAATTTTTATAAAACTGCATTTATACGAGTATAGCACAGTATCGTTAAGTTTTCATTAAAGAGCATATGGAAGTCAATACACCCGAAAATGTCGAAAAAATTCACGATATGGTGTTGGGCGATCGAATAGTAAAAGTTCGTGAGATTGTTGATGCCATAGGCATTTTATATGGCAGTGTGGTTTCGATTTTAAATGATCAGCTGGGTTTTAGAAAGCTGTTTGCAAGATGCTCTCAATTGACCATAAACGTAAACGTGTGACAACTTCAAAGGATTGTTTGGAGTGGTATAACCGCAATTCGAATGAGTTTTTGCGGCGCTTTGTAACTGTGCATGAAACATGGATCCATTACAACACTCCGCAGACCAAGCAGCAGTCTAAACAATAGATTTCTCCGGGTGAACCGGCTCCGAAGAAGGCCAAGGTAAGTTTGTCGGTCAATAAGGTGATGGCAACAGTTTTTTGCAATGCACGCGGGATAATCCACATCGATTACCTTCAAAAGGGAAAAACAATAAACGGCGAATATTATGCCAACTTATTGGACCGATTTAACAAGGATTTAAAAAAAACGACCCCATATGGCCAAGAAAAAAGTTCTTTTTCATTAAGATAATGCACGGGTGCACACGTGTGCAGTCTGAATGGCAAAATTACATGAATTGAGCTACGAATTGGTACCTCATCCGCCATATTCCCCGGATTTAGCCCCCAGTGACTATCTCCTATTTCCGAACCTTAAGAAATGGCTCAGTGGAAAGAGATTTAGCTGCAATGATGAAATTATTGGTCAAACAAATGCCTATTTTATGGACCTCGAAAAATCATATTTTTTGGAAGGGATACACAAATTGGAGAAACGTTGGAGTAAGTGTATTGAGCTAAAAGGAGATTATGTTGAAAATAATTTTTTTTGTTTTGTATAAAAAAGCTGTGTTTCATTCAAAAAGTCACGGACTTATTGATCCACCATCGTATAGCAAAGTTTTGTTAAGTTTTCATTTAATAGCATATTTTTTCAACAAATCTTAATAATTTTCCCCCAAATTTCCTACAAATAAAAAATTTCTTAATATTATCATGGAAAGCTAAATTTCATAAAATTTCATATAAATAGCAAATAAATCAAACATTACATTAATAACAATTTTTGCATAAGCTTCCTATATAACTGAAAATTTTATTTGAATAAATCTTCTTCAAAAACCACTGTTTTGCGTAAATAACTTAAGATGCCCCACAACTACACAACACTTCACTTCTTATAATTGCCCTCAAGATTATGATTATTTTCTTGATTTTCTTTTGCAAATCATGGCATTAATTAATTATAGACAACCTTAGTAAACGAACAATATAAATTTAATGTTTGTCCATCATAATGATTACAATCATTCTACACACATGATTTTTTTTTTTAATATATTAAAGAAAATTATTGCTTCCAACTTCAATTTAATTAATCACATACTTTTACTGGCTTAATTGACTGGTTGTGTTCAGTGTGGTAAAAAAAAATTTCAATGTAATAGCAACAAATTAACAGTGTACTAATTCTTAAACTTTATTATTAAAGAGTGAAATAGTAAAAGATGTTCTACGGAGAGTAAGTAGCGATTTTTTGGGCCCTTGGGGTGTAGGACATTATTTTTATACGTGTATTAATGATAGTTTTATGGTAAATAAAATAACCAATGCAAGTCATAATATTCGTTTAACTTTTTTGCACTGAGAGAAAAAAACGGAACATGTTATTGAAAACTGGTAAAATTGCTATATTCGACTTGGTCGAATTTTTGACAGCGTCTACCGAGAGTAAGAACATTTCAGGAGTGAGCTTTACTTTGGTTCTAAGGTTATGTAAACATTTTATAAAAACTGACCTCACAGTATATTAATCGTTGCGCTTTCATAACTGTTAAAGAATATTTCATGGTACGATTTATATGGGGCCTATGGCAAATTATAGACTGCTCTTAAGGGAACTAAGTAGCGACAATCGAAACATTCTGCCAGCAATTTATGTTATTTTTTGTAACAGAAGTATCAAATTATAGGGTGGTTGTTCCACATTTGGGTTCATTACTCCTTTTCTGCTAAGCTGATAGTGCTTTAATTCAATCCCCAACTTCTTAGGATTAACAGAAACAATTGGACAATAAAATTGTTATTTTTTTTTTGAGTCGTTGGAGAGTGAGCGTGATTTCAATAGGCAGACAATCAGACGGACGTGGCTAAATCGACAGCGAATATCTCAAGAGCCCAGATTATATATGTATACTGTATTGGAAATTTTGATATTCCTCATACGTTCACAGAAAAAAGTGTTTTATCAATTAAAAAAATGGTTTAAAAATTGTTTAAATTTAATTAATGTGATAATTGAATCAATTATTTTTTTAGTTGAAAGAAAATTAAAAATGTAATTTTAATTTAATTAACATTGCTAAACACGGTCGATTACCAAGTATCAACAGATTTGATGCATATTTTATCAAGTTGGAATTATAAAAACTGTCATTCGTAAATAACACGTCCTAAATCAGGAACATGTATTGATATTGTGTTTAGTAACATTTCTAAAGAACTTTTCATATATACCATTGAGTGTAGTTTAACAGATCATAACTTAATATCTTGTAAACTCAAAAGTAATGCTACATGCTCAGAATATATGGAAACTTTTTATCGAGTTTGTAATTATGATCGTGCGAAGGAAAGACTTACATATTATTTACAAGAATTTCAAGAAACTGGAGATCCTTCTTTGGATACTTCGCAGATAATAACATATATTTCAAATGCTACTCGTGATGCAACAGTTGAAAAACGTGATAAGATATTTATTAAAGCTGAGTTAACTCCCTGGATAAATAAAAACTTACAGGCCCTTATAATTTATAAAAAAAAAATTATTAAAATTTAGAAAAAAAAAACGTAATTCTAATATTGAACGTAGATTAAAAAGAATCAGTAATATAATTAGAAAAGCGTGCAGGGAATATAGGAACAACTACTATTATGATAACCTAAGCCAAATTCAACAGGAACCAAAGAAATGTTGGAAATTTTTAAATGAAAATCTTGGTAGAAAATAGAAAAGTCAAATTAATATAAAAGATGTTAATGGAATATTTATTTTAGATGACCAACATAAAAGTGATATTTTTAACAAGTACTTTATTGAAATTCCGAAAACGTAGAAAGAAAGAATTGATTGCTTGCCAGGCGACTCTTTTGATAATTTAAGAACTTTACAACAATGTCATAGCTTGTTTAATTTTTCATACATAACAGAATTGGAAATAGGTGATGTAATTACAGAGCTTGATGCAACGAAAAGTTGTGGACATGATGGAATTTCACCTTAAATGATGATCGTATGTAAGGATGTCATTTCTTCATATTTGGCCAGACTTTATAACCAAATGATTGATACTTCAACATATCTTGATATTCTGAAAATAGCAAAAATTGTTCTAGTACCAAAAGAATCCAATACTACGCTTATAGAAAATTTTATTCCAATTGCTTTATTACCGATAGTTGACAAGATATTCGAAAAACTACTACATAAGCAGTTGTCGGCATATTTGGATGTACACAATTTGCTATATGATTGTCAATATGGATTTAAAAATGGATGTGGCACAGATGAAGCTGTAATAAATGTAGTAAATAGTATATGCAAATGTTTGGATGATGGTTTTGGTGGTGTAGCTGGCATATTTAATGACTTTTCCAAAGCGTTTGATCTTGTTGAGCAAGCTTAGTTTTATTAAGGAGCTAATTGACCAATAGGAAACAGTATGTTGAGCTGAACGGCAAACGAAGTTTTATAGGTCATATTGAATATGGAGTTCCACAAGGAAGTGTGTTGGGACCGTTATTTTTTTAAATTTATCTAAACGATTTAATAAATCTCAATTTATTTGGAAAAATATTCATGTATGCGGATGACATAGGCTTTTTTTGTCCTTACAAGCACGAAGTTGCCTTAGGAGCTGACATGCAGTACGATGCTGCAATCATTGTCGAGTATGCGAGGTTAAATAAATTGGTATTAAATGCAGAAAAAACAAAGTTATTGCGATTCAGGCCTTACTTAATCGACAATCAGGAATTTAGCATTTTTGTAGATGGAAAACAAGTACGTGAAAGTCATTCGATAAAATATCTTGGTATACACTTACAAAGTAATCTTTCATATGATGTTCATATTGGAAAACTAAGATCCAAAGTATTGTCGGTTGTTCGCATTTTATACAAATTTAAAAATAAATTTGACACGAAAACTAAGCGAATTAGCATAGTCACCTTTGCTATTTGCCAATTATATATGGTCACAGAAAAACAAATGAATTTAAATCACTGCAAAGTGCTCAAAATAGAGCATTGAAAACGGTTTTTAATCTGCCTTTGACTTATCCAACGATATCTCTGTATAGGCATGCATCTTTAACAATTCTTTCAATATATGGCTTATGTCAAATGCAACTTATACTCTACGTTTTTAAATCGCTAAATAATATTGGCCATCATACAATTTGCTTTTCAAGAAATCAAACAGCATTTAACACGAGAAATAATATAAACTTGAGAAATGCTAGATGTAGATTTGAGAAAACAAAGCAAAGAGTTGAATACGCTGGTAGTTTGGAATATAGTAATCTTCCCCAATACCTTAAAAATATTGAGCGAATTTCTCTGTTTAAGAAAAACTTAAAATAATATATATTACAAGGTTTGGAAATGCTTCTTCGGTAATAAATCTCAGACTTATTTTACAATATTCATGTACATATTTTTTTCTCTCGAAATAAAAATAAACTTTTTAATTTACGGTTAGTTTTTAAATTATTTATTGCCAACTCGCTTCAATAATGTCTAAAGACACTGTGTCACTACATATTGTTAAACTTAATATTGTTATGAATAAAAAAAATAAAAAAAAAACATTTTAGTTGCTTTGAAATAAATTTTCAATTAATATTTTAATTAAATAACAAAAAATCTTCATTGACTTTTTCGTTTAAAATAAAAGAATTTAAACATGTAGAATTGTTGTTGGGAATTGTCAATATTTATTTAAATAAATTAACACATTGTTTGAAATGGCAAAATTTTTTGATCACTTTTTTAATTAAAATTAAAAATATCATTTATTAAAATATTTTTTTTTTAATTTTTAAAATTTTTAGTAATCAATATAATCATTTTGGTAATAGGTGCAAAATCAACAATTTGTTGGCTTGCTATTATGAATTTCGAATAAATTTGGTGATTGGAGAAATTTAATAATTTTTTCTGTGTTTTATAGGGAAAAAGAACTATTTTCGAGGAAAATTTGATATACAACTGGTTGCGTTGGGTAAAAAATCTAATATGTTTGTATTTAAAATTTTTGTAAAACCCCACTTTATTTTTCATCTCCATAATTTATTTCGAACATACTTACCAGCTATTTCCATTCCTTTAGGGGGCTTCCATTCCTTAAAAAGGCTCCCATACACTAGAAATATATTGAAGAAAAAGTCCCATAACTGCCCAGGAGTCGCTCTTAGGGTTATAAACTGTATGACCGATCTCAATTAGATTTTTGTCCTTAACGTTTTTCCAAAACATACTTGCCCTTTATCTCCACTTCTTAGGGAGGCTCATATACATATATGCGTTTTATGAAATTCTAAAATTTAATTAAAATTGTTCGTCTTTTGTGAATAAAATCAAAAGTTGTAAACAGACTTTAATCGTTTCGAAATTTTGCTAAAAAATTTCGGTTTCTTAGTTTGTTCAATAATCTAAATCATTTTTGCGTTTTTTGTTTTTTTGTGTTCTATTACTGCAACAACTTATTATTTCAATACTTTGTCTCAATTCTGTAAATATTAATAAATTATTGAAATAATTAGTTTTTGCAGTAATAGAACACAAAAATAGCAATCGTTTGACATGAACATGTCAAACCGTATTTTTTTAAGATACGAGGTAGAGAAAGTAAGGCATCGATATGTCTCTAAGCCAGGGACCGCAGTAATTATTTCTTTTTTTTTTCATAAAAGACAGATGATAGCAGTTATATTTTTATTTTTTTTATTTTATTTTTTGCTGTTTATTTTTTCAAGCAAAATGAAAAATTATTTTTTTAACTAATTAAATTTTACTTCCATCGGCCGTTTTTTTTTATTAATAATAAAAAGTTTGTTCGAGCTCGAGGCCAATTATTTGTTAAAAAAGTTATATTATTTATTCATTAATCGAAATATTGGACAAAATTAATGAATAAATAATATATGTACATATATTGTTTTAGAAATAATTCTCCTCGAGCCCGAACAAACGTTTTATTGTTATATTTTTCGGGCAAAAATAAAAGTTATTTTCTAAATATATGTACTTGTTATAATAACATAGTTGACTTAAACTGCGCGCTTTAAGAAACTGGAAGCAAAATTTCGTGAAAACAAAAAAAATTTCGTATTTTATTGTTGTTTTCTATACAATTTCCTGCACGAAATTTTATTTTCAATATAAAAAAATGGGCAGTAAATATTGATTAAATGTGCGATCATATGGGTATTTCTTACTGAGCTACCTAAATAAGAGCGGCAAGCGTTTTTGGTATGTCAAAACTTTTCATTTGCATAAAGTCTATACGAAAAAAAAACCTTTAGAACGCGAATTCGACACCACCCGGCTGGAATATCTTATTTGACAAATCGCTATGTCGATTTGTCTCATTGAAAATGTATTTGAAATAGAATTTTCATGTTTTAAAAAAACTCTTGCCGCCCTTGTTTAGGTAGCTCAGTTATGCACATTAAAATAAATATTATTCTTGCTCGAAAAAATAAAAATCAAAATTTTAAAAAGCAATATATTTTACCATAGACAAGTTCATAAGGATCGGTATGGTATACTTGAATCAGTTTTCCGACACTTACTTCTTTAAGCGGTTTTTGTTTTAACATTTTCAAATTACTGTTATCTTCGGTCCCTGTTCTAAAAATGAATCTGTGATTTTTCACCTTGACTGATGATTGCCCTCATATTTCTGTAAAAGTAAAAAAAAAAAACAATTTAAAAATGTATCTCTACTAGCTTTATAGCCCACCCTTGTCTTGACTAACTTTTATTTATTTCAATCGATGGATCTACTTCAGTAAAAAAAACTAGATATGCTACGTTTCTCTCTTGGTCACAAAAGATAAGCAGTTCTTGCCACAGCAAAAACTATCTAGTTTTTGCCAATCTAACAATTGTCAATGGATCTGATATATATGTAGTTCCTTAATTCGAAGTAAATAATAATTCAAAACTAACAAACGTTCTTTTTGTCTTTCTTCTGTACAACAAATATTACACTGTACGACAAATTTCAACTTTTGAGCTCACCTATGACCAAACTGACCAGATTCTGAAAATAGAGCTTAAACAACTCTACAAGAAATGAATAACCGAAACTAAAAAAAATTTTTTTTACTAACACACTTGCAACAATGTTACATTGAATTAATAAGTTAGAGAGAGAGGCATAATGAGTTAGAGAGAGAGAGGCAAAATCACATTTACACAAAGTTTCGGTCAGTTTTTTCATTTTGCTCTTAATAAACAATAGAAACTATAGCCAATATATTGGTGAGCAGTACTGGTCATCTAACTAGTAAAGTGACCGGTAGTCTTCTTGTAGGGAAAGATATATGTATGTAACTCTCAGTTTTTCTATTATTATTAAATTAAATTTTTAATGTGAATCATGCAGTATATCACTTAGGGAAGTAACCCCACCAGTTGACCGAGATGCCAGATTTTTTGCAAAAATATTGGTATAAGTGCTGCCACAACTAATAAAAGCAGGTTTATGAAACGAATTGTCTATGAAAATTTGTTAAATAAACCTTTTATTTATCAAATATATTTTTTATGAATATAAGGGGGTAAGTTTTTATTTATTTGAAACCATCTTCATAAAAATAAATTTTATTTTTAAGACTTATAGCCAATCCCACGATGTCGCACATTAAAGTTCGCATAGAAAATTACATTTAAAACAGAAACAAATTCTAAAAATTGTTTTTGTTTCAAATGTAATTTTTTTTGCGAACGTTAACGTGGGATTGGCTATTACACCCGTCAAATTTCCATACAAAATTTAGTATATTGAAAGTTAATAAATTTAATTTTTTTTGAATATGTCCTTTACAATAAACGAAATTTGTATAAATAAAAAAAAGGAAAAATTTAACTTTTAATCCTTTTGGCGATATGGCGATTGTTTTGGCGAAATTGGAAACTGTTGGCGATATGCGAAAAGCGTTTTTTGTGAATATTTTCTAATATACATAAATCTAAAATATTATAAAAATGGGTATAACTTAATTCTCTTGTTTGTAAATTGTATTTTAAATTTATAATTGTTATTGTAAATCTTTGTATAATATTTACGTTCTGAAATTCGTATTTCAGAACGTAAATTCAATGACAAAAAAGGATACAGACAAAGTTTTTTTTGCTACTGGAAATAATGAAAATTTATAACATTTTACTTTAATTCAAGTTTTTAGAAACATTAAAACTAATTTTGTGTAATTTTTTAGTCATGTTTTGCAATCGATTGCTCGTAATATTATGGAATTCCTAAGTACCACTTATCTTTACTACTATTAAAATCAGGAAGAACTACGCTCATTTAAAAAATTAATTGAAAATCTGCATCGATTAGACTTCATTTGATTTCAATTTAAGAACATGGCCGTTTCTAATATTAAAATCATATTTGGTAATTTGTTTCTTAACAAAAATCTTAAAGAACAATCTTGTAGCTGTTTTGAAAGGGATTTTTTGTTTTCGATAAAGTAAAAACAATTTTCGTTCATTTGGAACAAATATTGAGAAAATCATACTGCAAAGTACAAGTTAATCGAATCTTAAATACGCGATAACCCCAATGTAAATAAAAACGTAAAAAATTTTAAAAAAACGTAAATTCCAAGAAAAACATATTCATCGGTATTTTATATTTTAGAAAAAGTAACCAAAATGAAAAAAATATTCACATCTCCACATTGAGAAAAAATTAACCAATTTTGGTTAGAAATAACAAAATATTTCTTAAATTTTAATAAAATTTTTAATCCAAATTTTAGATATTGTGGGGTTTGCAGTCTTTACTCACACGGCCATTGAAGCCGGATGACGTCAATAGTCAGACATGAATATTTAAACCAAATACTATTTCACCTTGGTAGATCGAAATTTGCTTTTGAAGGAATGATTATCTATTTTAATTGATTTACGTGTTTTTCCCAAACTTCTGTTTTTTCGTACTTTTTGTCAAGAATTCTTCTTGAAATCCAAAGTACATTTTCGTTTTTCATTTTTTTGTCTTTCTTTTTCTTGTTGACCTTTTTAATACAATTTCATATCTTTTTGCTGTATTTTGACACATGATCAAAAACATATAAAATGGTATCAAAATTTAAGATATGTCATCATTATATTTGCACATTACAACTGATCAAAATACCAACTAATTCAGCAAAAAATCTGGCGTCACAGTCAACTGGTGTGGGTAACAGCCGTAAGTGATAGACTGCAGGATTCACATTAAAAATTGAATTTCTCGTAAAAAATCGAAATGAATTGATCTAGAAAAACCGAAAGATACGCACATCTTTTTTAAACTATATTTTCAAAATCTGGCCAGTTTGGTCATGGGTAAATAATCGTGTCGTACAGTGTTATCATTTAACTTTTAAATATTTTATTTGTACATAAAAAACAAATAAAAATTAAGTTGTAAACACCAGATAAATATTTTATTGGTTCATAAATTTCAAGTGCATTAACCCGTAAAATATAAAACAATTGCGATAATATTATAATTAATATCTTTATTACAGCATTTAGTAAAAAATAAATAAACTAAATAACAATCCGGCATATTCATGAAGTACAAATTCTCAAATTTTAAAAAAATATATTAAAGCGACAAGATCTTACAACTTTCATATTCAAGAGCTTTAGTTTTGACTTTAGTTTTTAAAGGTAAAGCTATAATACTTTTTTCTCAGAGCCATTAAAAAGTACCTCAAGCGCCTTTTCTATTATAAAATAGCAACTAATAAAAAGTGGAGCCGAAACAGAACAGAACTACGCCCAAAAAAATTTCCTCTTGCTGTTAAAGACAAGTTTGCTTAATATTAAACGAAAAATGTTGGATCATAAAAGGCTTTTAATATTTACTACACTATTTATAATAACGAATTCCATATTTAAGAGACTTTATAACATTTACACTTTAATTGAGTCCCCTGAATACATTTTGGAATCAACTACCCAAAAATTAAATAAAAGTTATCTAGTGTTAATAACTGGCTGGTTAGCTGCATCATGATTTCTCAGGAATAACTTTTTTTATTTATATGATTATAAACAGAAACAACAAATAAGAGGAATATCATAAAAGCGAAGTACGATGGGGTAAATATGAGTGAATGTTCTTAAAAAATAACAATGAACTTAAACAATAAGTGATAATAGAAACAATGACTTGGATAAAAAAAATAAGCTAAATAACAAAGAAGAAAGCATTTAAAGTTTATAACATAAAGAGATAATACTAGAGTTTGAAAGGTTTTAAAAGAGTGCATTCGAGGCAAGTCCGCCTGCCAGATGATGTGTGTAACTGCACACTGTATACAGACCAACTGACACAGAAATCATTAAGCGAAAATGTTTTAAGCCGAGTCCACTAGTTGCTAATAGGGGACCACCGAATACATATATTCGATAGCTGCGAATTAAATAAGCAATAGCGGAAATTTCAGCGTTTGTATTAGTAAGGTCTCGAAGACGTTCCTTCGTGGACACAATTATTGTCTGAGTGCCATTGATCCCTAGAGCGTCGTAGCGAGAAGATGGCCCCAATAAATACTCAACCCCGACAAGCATAGTCTGGATGCCACAGCCCAGTGCCAAGCTGTGATGCAATTGGCCAATCACCAGTTTATCTTGTAATTCTTCGATTATAGAAACCATAATCAATGAAAATCATAGTGAAAATCATTGTTCTAACCTAAAATCATAGGAATTAATATATCGAGGCATAACCGCAAAAAAGGTCTAAGCGACAACATTTTTTTCAATAAATGGATATATTGGCATCACTTGCATCATCTCCTAAAATCTCAGGGGCACAGAAGGTATGATTTTATAGAAAAAACAATTTTAGCTTAAGCGCCAATTTTCATACAAAATTTTTATAAAATATCATAAAAAAACCTCCTGTAAAATATTGTTTTTGTTGCTTGAGTTTTTACTGCGGTTATGGCTCGATATATTGAATATATTCAAGGCCAAGAATCAGAAAAGAAGCCTAAAAAGTTTTAAGAACTATTTTCAACTATTTGGTAATAGCCATTATATATATCAAACATGCGATTGTTCTTTATGCAAGAATGGTGAGTTGTATAATAGTCTCTTATTTATTAATCAAAGCGATACTTTTACAGACCTTTTAAATGAGTTGAAAGACATCACTCAAGTTAATTCGACCACAAAGTCCATAAGGCATGATATACACCCCATATCTTGATGAAATGTCAACCAGTTATTGCTTAACTAAGATGGCTATGCCCCGAAAAGTTGAAAGTGGCTAAATCCGAAATATAAACCTTTATGGATCTGGGTATATGTTGACCGTAAGGAAGTCCTTGGGCCTTACCTTAAAACAAGGTTAAAAAAAGATGTTGCGATTGTATAACCGGAGACGCGTACATCCCAAGGACGTTCCAAAACCGGATATACGAGCCCATTGGGTTATTTGAATTTACCAATATGTTTCGGCCTACGTAACACCGGACAAACATTTCAACGGTTCGTAGAACATATCATACGTGAATTCGATTTATACGACATTTTGGTTGCTTCCAAGAACAGAGGAGCATCGTCAATACCTACGTTAAGTTTTTGCAAAGCTTCGTGAATACGGCGTGATAATAAATCCATCAAAATGTTTTTCGGACAACAAGGGGTGCAATTTTTAGGATTTTTGGTAAACGGAGTTCGGCTTCCCTTGATCGTACTAAGGCCTTGATCGAGTAACATTTACCTGTAGGTCTACGAAGATTTTTTGTCAAAAGCAGCCGAATACCTAGCGCCTTGTGTAAATTTATTAAGCAAAAAAGTGATCCGTCTGTAATTGATTATACTTATGAGACAAGACAGGCATTTGGAAATTGTAAACCTTCTCGTTGTGAGTACACGTTACTAGTGTTACCTAAGCCCTATGCACCATTCTTGCCCAGTTGATGCATCAGGTACCGGCGTGGGCGGTATTTTACAGCAACTCGCCAACAACACATGGCAGCCCGTAGATCCTGAACGGTTAAACCCATCACAACAAAAATATAATACCTACGATAGCGAACTGCTCGGGCCTACAAAGCTGTATTAAGTATTTCCGTCACATGGTGGAAGGTAGAAATGTTTGTATTTACACCAGGGACCGAAAATAACAGTTATTTTGAAATTATATTAAAACAAAAAAAGCATATAGAAGTAAATGCTGGCAAACTGATTCAAGTATAACATATTGATCCTTATGAACTTTTCTATGATAAAATATTATGATTTTTAAAGTTTTGGTTTTTATTTTTTCGATCAAAAATTAACGTTATTTTTTGATTTTTTTTTTTTTGGACCAAAGTAACAGTTATTTAAATGCGTGATGATCATTGGGATATCTTATGCGCATTAACATAAATATTTTATTTTTGCTCGAAAAAAAAAAATCATAAGATAACTGTAATTTTTGATCGAAAAAATAAAATCAAAAAATAGCTGTTATTTTTGTTCAAAAAAATAAAAATCATAAAATAACTGTTATTTTTGATCGAAAAAATAAAAATCAAAAAATAACTGTTATCATCAGACTTTTATGAAAAAGGAATAACTGTTACGGTCCCTGATTTACACTGATCATAAGCCCATTACAATAAGCTTTCCTACAGAAATTAGAAATAGCAACACCACGACAAGCCCGCTACCTGAGTTCTTGGGTCAGTTCACTACAGACATTCGTTATATACCTTGCAAGGAAAATATTACAGCCGATGACCTATTACCAATCAACGCTTTGCACACAACATCGAATATTAACTCGATACTCAGGGCCATAGGGATTAGGCCATGTGACTACTGTTGAATGAAATGAATGAATTCGTACAGCGGCATCGCGACATAAAAGAAGAAACGAAAAGGACAAACATCACCTTTTAATTGAAATGAATTTTTATTTTTTTCTGTGAAATTGTCTTCAAGATATGAGTTACAAATTAAAAAAAAAAAATTCCCCTTGATGGAGGGGACTTAAAATGTTGAATTTTTAAAAAGCGTTGAAAAATCGATTTTTTCAAATCTAAAGACGTGTAACTCAATGAATTTTTATCAGAAAAACACAGTTTAGATATGAGCTAAAAGCGGATAAATATATCTTTTTAACAGTGTAAAATTTACATTGTTTCGCGAACAACTCTAAAACGCTTCTTAAGAAAAATAAATCAATGCCATATTCGTGTTCAGCAGCCCCAATTAAGTTAAAGGTATGTTCAGACCTAACAAATATTTGACGAAAAAATCCAAAAAAAGCGTACCAGTAAATTCATCAAGCTAAAGCATTATTTTTTACAATTTCTTTTGATTTACTTAACTTTATTTATAAGAAGATAATTGTATAATGTAAATTAGAAACTGTAGAATGATGCTTGATCTAGCCAAACGTTTTGTAGAAGCAAATAATTTTTTAATAAATCTAGTGGACGTCAAATATTTAATAGATGTGAACATAGCTTTAGAAAAAATTTTTGAGGTTATGGCAACAAATTAAAAATTTGTGAACCAGTGTAATGGGTTCGTTATGTAGTAGCGTCTTATTTATTTATTAAATGTTACAAATACAATTACAAATTATATTCTAACTTTAGTTAACGAGCAATAGTAACGAAGACCCTCAGTCCGTTTTAGTCCCCCAGGGGGATTGTAGAAATCATCTAAAGGATATTAACATTTTGGTGTTACATCTTCCGGGGAAATCAGGGGCAGGGAATACCTGGAATTCGACAAAAATTCAAAATGTACAGATCTCAGTAGATCTTCAGGAGCTATTGCGATCGCGGCTGAGCATAGATCCCTTTTAATTTCTCGGGAGTGCGCTGCTCCCGGTTTAATGACAGAGGACTAACTATTGGTCGAGGTTTCGTTAGTATGTTTCTTGCGCGAAATGCTTTCTGTCTTTCAGCAAGGTTATCTTTGCAGAAATTTCACTTTCCCATTAAGGGCATTTAGGCTGACTGTTGTTTACTACCCAAAGTCGTGGGAAGGGATACCATAAAGTCCTACTAAAATGTTCCTCCTAAAAAAATGGCGAGTGTATTATTTAATTAATACTCCTGCCCTGTAATTATAAGACTCTGCTTGTTGAGCAGGATTGCAATAAATAAATAAATTAAATATTAAATTGCTAAGTAGATGTTTTGGTTGGTCTCACACTCGGGAGCGATTGGTAAACTTATTTTTTGTCACCCAGTGGTTAAGATACACCATGAACTACGCCCTTAGCCAGGTATCATGTAAATCCACGGCAGTCCTCTTTAGTGAAGCAGACTATAACCTCCGACTGGAATCGATCCCACAACCCTCCTACTGATAGACTAGCTCACTACCAACAAGCATACCGTGGCCACCAGCAGCGGTTATAATGATACATTAGATTATGAAGAATTAAAAGAAGCTGAAAGAGGAGCTGATATATCCAGATAACAGATATGGGCTTTTTATCCAGATAACAGTTATGTGTTTTTTACAACACAAGCTGTTAGCAAAACTTGCCTAACATTAAAGGGTTAACAACTGTGCAGCTAATAATCTTGCAAATCTGAGAACTTCTATTTATGTTTTATAACTACTTAAGTTAAAAGGAAAACCCACATGTAATATGATCGTAGAACCCGATTACTTTATGATTACGAAGTATCGCTATTACCAATGAATCGATATAAATATGTTTTTGACAGTTTACTACAGTAATGATAGGAAATGAGTTTGAGAATTATTTGGATGATCGAATAGATATAGACATCATTAAACTAAATGAGAATCGGTAAGATATGGATATTCGAATATGAACATAAGTGGCTAACAACATACTTAATTACGCTTAAGGTTTCTCACGATTATATTTTTCTGAAATGCTTCTCAGTTTAATGATTTTTTTTTTGGCTTGATTATGCTGGAATTTCAGGCTTCCTAAAGAGACGACTGACAATATAATTTAGTGATTAAATGACAAAATTAAGAAATCCAAAAAATAGGACAACAAAAGGTTTATATAGATCATTTTAGGATTTGAATACCTCCAAGAGTACTTAGGTTATAAATTTATATCAATGGAATTGTCTGATTACTTATTGCTCAAATACATATATGAAGATACAGTTTCGGGAATATTTTCTGTACTTTTCAGTACATAGAAAAAAATAAAAATTGATTTCAATTAAAAAATTTGTGATATAAATAAAAAAAAAATTAATTAAATTTTCACCAGTAAACGAAAATAATAGTATCAATTACCTGATTTAAAAAAATTATTTTATTTTTTCTTAATGCTTTTTTCGGTGTACATCTAAGAACATTAAGCACCAGTACTAAATTTCAAGCAGAAATTTAGCTAAGTCAAATATTTTAAGTATGAGAGCAAAATGTCGAATTATAATGGGTTTGATTGAAGTTATTGTGATGAATAATTTGTCTATAATAGCAAAATTATCATCCAGATTATATTGTTATCCGACTAAAATTTTATGTTTTACAATTGTAACAACCTTGGGTTTTAGAGAAATTTTATTGAAAATACTACACAGAAAAAAATAAAAATTCATTTCAATTAGAAAATTTGTGATATTAGTAAAAAAATTAGTTAAATATGCACCAGTATTAATTAAAACGTTTTTGATATATAAATATCTTTCTTCAGCAATGTTGCTGATATATGTGAACGTTTAATTCACTTGATTACATTTTTAATTAAAACTGATTGTATATTTGATTAACGGTTTAATGGAGAATTTTTTCTGTGTAGAATTTGAACAGATTCCAAAGTTGTCTATACTTACAAGAATAAATATCGATCTTTTTTAAATAAACAGGATTTAGACACTTTTTAAATATATACCGCTTACGGGTCTACCATCTTTTATCAGAGAAGCTGGTCTTTTCAGATGGATCACATAATTTCACATATTTCGAAACTAATTTCTATATAAACCAAAACGCATAAAGTCAATTGTAAATAAAACAAAAAGTTTTCAGAAAATTATCTTAATATTTTTCTTTTATGAACGATCTATGACAATTATGTATAAAACAAAATATCGGTCAAATGCTCGCCACAGCTTCGGTGGCATATCTCTATTCGATGTTCCATATTTTCCAAGACTCTGAGAAATAATTAAGGTTCAATATCGTGAATGTGCCGAATTATCTCATCCCTTAGCTCTTGAATTGTTCTTATTATTCTCACGATAGCGAACACCATTCACAGTAACTGTTTGGCACGATGACGCCGCCAGTCCAAAAACCGCCAACCCATAAATGCACAGGTGTTTTCACATTTCCTACAGACCCGGTTTGCTTAATTTACGCACAATTCTCCCGATTGCAGAGACATTTATTCGATTATGCTGACCCAAAAATCACAAAGTGCACGAAAGGCATTTTGATTTCAACGCCTATTTTCGTTAAAGGCTTCAACAATATTAACGCTATGTTCAATTGAGTACCTCTCTATGGCTGAATTTCAAAGACTGAAATAAAGAAATGTCAAATTAAGTTGGGCAAACAATTTGACGTTAAGGTGCGACTCACAATTAGTATCGTGCCTTATGAGTGGACCACTCTTTTGTATTTGATAAGTCAGGAACCCTATGAAATAATTTTATACTTCTAATAGATTTTTATAAGTCCTTGAAATGGATTTCTTACAGTTTACTATAAAATAAAAACTGAAATGTGTTAAGAATATTAAACATATCGCACTGGTTCCTCTAAAGGGTGGTTTTCAATTAGAGGCACACAACAAATTTTTGTTTTGGCGAAAGTATATAGAAAATGATGTAAGTTGTTTACAGTGGGTTGATATGACCACTGTATATTGTTTTCTAGCAAAATATTAAAATTTGTAAATTTGGAGTTGACCAAGCACGTAACGAGCACTATTCATAAGCTACTTTATTATATTCAACATTTTTTATTTTTCGAAATATAAAAAATTTCAAAATATTAGTGAAATATTTAAATCGGTAGTTTTGAGAATAGTTTGAACAATTAGACAAAAAATCTTTTTATTTTTAAATTTTATAAATGTTAATATGTCATATATTTTCCTTTGTAAGCTTTGTGTTAAGATCATGAAAACTTTTTTATATTTCTCCAAACAACGATATTTATACTAAATGAAATCGTTCCTTTAAAGCCGCTTTTACGATGATGGAAGTGCATGTCGAATGATTTATTATATCAGCACTAAAGGAAGAATGCTGATGATGATCGCGTGCTAAGCGCCAAGATTATAATTTAAGAATAACAATAACAAAAACACTATTCTATTCTAACAAAAATAAAAACCAACAACTTAAAGTGCATGATAGTAGTTAGAAAAATCTTAGAATGTATTTTTTTTTTCTCTTCAAAATAAATCTAATTGTGCAATTTTTAGCTTAAGCTGCTGTGTTTTCTTAACAATTTCACAGGAAAAAATGCTCAATCAAGTTCTTTTTTCCTAACAGATGTTCTCGTTCTCGTTTTAGTGGTTTTAAAAGTAATAATTTTAAATGTTGTCTTTAGTTTTTATGAGGCATTCTACACTTACAAAACTTAAAAAAAAATGTGAACGAAATGAAAAAAATGATTAAAAATAAAAACTATATCTCATCTTAACATGGCAGTAAATAGAATTTTAGAGGTATGAACATGATTATAAAGTAGTCAACATACATTTATTTTCCATTTCCTAACTATGTATCATGTCGTACAGAAGAGAAGAAAATAGTTGACATGCCAACATCAAAACATTGTATTCACGAAATACTTAAAAAAATAATAAAGTAGTCAGTGACTACAAGCCAAAAGTCTTTAGTTAGTTTTTTTTTTTTTTGGTTAGATGTGGTAGTGGTGGTTTGAATGTTTTGAATTTAATTTAAAAACTTTCACTTTCGTTTTAAGCTTTTCACAGCAACAACGACACCATATGACTACGACTACCAGTAACGTTCATATTACGAGTATATGAATGTTACTGGTAGTCGTAGTCAGACACAATATACTTACCTTTATACGGAATCAGCCACACACATAGTCAGAGATTCAGTCAGTCAGTCATTCATTTATTTCCTCCATAAGGTGAGGAAGTTGTGCTGTAGGGTTCAAAAACCTTTTGATTAAAGTTTGTTTACACTTGGAATGTAGAGAGCTGGTAGTTGGGTTGAGCTGTCTTGACTAGAGCTGAGCTGTAAGACGTCCAATTATATCAACAAAGTAGAAAGAATTTGTAAGATGAATGTAAACTAATTTTGCTTTTTGTTTTAAGACGCGGTAATTCTAAATCATTTAAATAGATAAATTATTAGGTGAAGCAAGTTTCGAAAATGTTCAAAGAAAAATTACGTCAATATTAGAATAGATACAATATTTGAAAATTAAAAAATCGGATGTGATTGATATAATGAAATAATTGCTTCATTATTCAGTGTGCAGTATAAATTGTTGGGTATTTATTAAAAAAGGAGAACAATTTAACTATTTCAAAAAGTTATTTTAATTCTAGTTTTCGGTATATCAATTAAATATTCCAACACTCTTTAGGGACGCGGACTAATGATTTTTGTGGTAGCTCTGTCCTTTCATCTTTCACAATACCTCAGGCTTAACTGGGCTGTGGCTTAAGAGCAATCTACGGTAACGGTTTTTGACCTTTCGTTTTCAATGAAATTGCACAATCTTTATGATCTATCTTTTGTCGTCAGATTCTAATAAGCCCATTACAGCTAATGGTGGATCTTTTAAGCTTGGCTTTGTTAAATTATGTAGAAATTATAAACATGTAATTTCTAGCAATGGTTATCCATTAAGTGTTATTAAAACCGTCGGCCTGGCAAGGCTGTTAGCTGTTAAATATCTCTCATCCGAAGTGTCAATTATTTAGTGAAAGGTTTGCTATTTACTTATATGGATCGTTTAACAACCGAAAAACGCGTGGCTCAAACGTGGCAACTTTTCGAGCATTACGGCGTGATGATGGAAGTCATAATCGACCTAATGTGCAAGGAATTGGCAAGATTATAAATAAATTTAAAGAGACTGGAAGCATAATAAATGTGGTCAGGCCGGTGTATCATCGTAATGCGCGCACTGACGAAAATATTGGAAGACCCATTACCGTCCATACAGATCGCTATGGCCAATGATAACCAACATTTTTTGGCCTGCAATTGAAGATTATGAAATACGACCGATTTTGGCTTTATTGCTTGGGAAGTTTTCAGAACGCGTAATTTCCCCTTTTGGCAACGTAAATTGGCCACCAAGATTATTGATTTGACGCCGTTAGGCTTTTTTGTAGGGCTACATCAAAGACTGTATCTACGCGAATAATCCTCTAACGTTGAATCATTTGAAAACAAACACGCGTCAGTTTATTGCCGAGATACCGCCCGAAATGTGCGAAAGAGTGGTCGAAAACTACCTCAAAAATATCGACTGGTGCAATCAATCAAGAGGCGACCAAATAAATGACGTTGAATTTTTTACGTAATAGCATTAATCCAAATTTTTACTATTTTTAATTAGGCTTAAGTTCATTAAATTTAATTTTTCATTAAATTATTTTTATGAAGAAAGGAATTTACAACATGGGAAATAAAAAAAAAAAAAAAAAAAAAAAAAAAAAAAAAAACAGAAGTAAGGAAAACATGTGAGATCAATTAAAAATGGATAATCATTCAAAAAGCAAATTTCGATCTACCAAAGGTTAAAATACAATTTGGTTTAAGGATTGATGTTTGACTACTGACGTCAGCAGTCATCGATGGCTGCGAGTGTAAGACGGCAAATCCCTCTGAGGAGACCTAGTGGTTGAGGTCGAAACATGTCAGGGTAACCAGCCGCCTGGGTTCGAATCACACGCCAGCCAGCCTGGCTTCGAATCCCAGGTCAGTCAAGAATGAAAATTATCAATAACAATTTTAATTAATTTCCAATGTTGTAAATTCCTTTCTTCATAAAAATAATTTAATGAAAAATTAAATTTAATGAACTTAAGCCTAATTAAAAATAGTAAAAATTTGGATTAAAAACCATGAATAGTTCAACAAAATAACCACAATACTAATTATTGTTAAAGCTAAGGGACAAGCTCTATGTGTTCATTTGTCCTTCAAGTTGTGCTGAAAAATGTCAACAAGAAAAAAGAAAGACAAAAACATGATAAACAAAAAATGTACTTTGGACTTCAAGAAGAATTCTTGACAAAAGTACGAAAAAACAGAAGTAAGGAAAACATTTGAGATCAATTAAAAATGGATAATCATTCAAAAAGCAAATTTCGATCTACCAAAGGTTAAAATACAATTTGGTTTAAGGATTGATGTTTGACTACTGACGTCAGCAGTCATCGATGGCTGCGAGTGTAAGACGGCAAATCCCTCTGAGGAGACCTAGTGGTTGAGGTCGAAACATGTCAGGGTAACCAGCCGCCTGGGTTCGAATCACACGCCAGCCAGCCTGGCTTCGAATCCCAGGTCAGTCAAGAATGAAAATTATCAATAACAATTTTAATTAATTTCCCATGTTGTAAATTCCTTTCTTCATAAAAATAATTTAATGAAAAATTTAATTTAATGAACTTAAGCCTAATTAAAAATAGTAAAAATTTGGATTAAAAACCATGAATAGTTCAACAAAATAACCACAATACTAATAGCATTATAATGAAATAAAAGTTAAGTTTCATGAAATTTCATAGAAATCATAATTTTATGTGTGTTTTATTTAACTTTACTTTTGAAACCGAAAAATGGATAACCCTTTCCAAGAGAACTATATGAGTTAACGAGCTTTTCAAAAATAATTTGAGAAATAATTAGCATTTCCCACAGAAAATCGGCTTGCTGTACTCTTATGAGGTATAGGTGCAGCCAATATATCCAGCTTGCCTGAAGCTCAAAGTTTACAAATTCGCAAAGGATTTAGCTGATCAGCATCCAATCTTGTTCTAAGGACTTTAGTAAGGGAACTAAGAAATCAGATTAGAAAAATAATTTTCCCTTAATTCATCGCTTCCGTTTGAACCTCTTTTTAAAAATTAATTTGCTGGAATCAATTCTCTTCTGATGTCCGCATTGGGACAAAAGTTATTACAAATTTAAATTCTAGTGCGTAATTGTGTGACAATGGGCGTATATTCCAGTACAAAAAGGACTTTAATAATAAGTACTATACAAGTAATTCCTAAAAATGTATTTTTTTTTTTGAATTTAGTAGACCTACGACGCATTATGACGCGTTTGACTTCTCCTAGACTCAACCAGAGGTTAATGAACAAAAAATTAATTGAATTGCTTCAAGAAAATAACTCTCAAAAATTAATTTTTTTTAAAAAGAGTTTCAAGTTTTGTTTTTTGAGTTCCAATATTCAAAATTTGCAAAATGGTTTTGAAGCCAAAAAAAAAAAAAAAAAAAAAATACACATACATATATATTTGTCCAAAAAACAAATCCAATAATTACAAAAGTTTGTTTGAATTTAAAAAAAATTTGTATAAAATCAGATATTTTTTATTTTGTATTATAGAGTTATAATGTTAAAGTAAAGTAAAAAGCTATATAAAAAAACATTAAGATCTTAAATTCGATTAAAGAAATACTGAGAAAGTATTATATGGAAGTCAAAAAGGGCACCAAACCTTAACCAGAGTGCGCTTAAATTATGTAATTTTTAGCAGGATGAGGTAATACGTTATATGCACACTAAGGTGGCTCGAAAAAAAGTTGAGCCAGCCACCCCTAGGAGCAAAGATTAGTTAAAAAGGATTCCGGAAAACTTTTTTTTTAATTTTTTGCCACGCTTATGAATACCGCCCTATTAGATATTTGTTTACGGCGCCACCATTAAAAGTCCAATTATAACATATTGCATACTAAGTATAAGAAGGGCTTCCTTGCAAAAATTGGTCATTAGGGGGGAAGGATCCGAGATGACATTAGTGGCGCCAAGAATTCGATGTCGGAATAAAAATCACCGAATACAAAAATGAAGCCATAGTGCGGCCATTAATAATTATATCCGAAACGATGAAATCTGACTTGAAACGGTTCACTATATCAAAAAAAACAAAAAGTGAAATGTAATATATATGTAAAGAAAAAATGGGCCTAATTGTGTGGCGTCGCATAAAAGTGAGTACAATAAAAGCTTGCAGTACACAATTTAAGAAGGACTTTTTTGCCCCGTGCAAAAAATTGGACACCCAGAATTTGATGACGGATTAAAAAGTCCTCAAGGCAAAAATTATGCCATAGACAAGCCATGAATAACGATATGTAATATGTTATGATCGGACTTTAAATGGCGGCTCAGTATAAAAAAAACTAAAAGGGCGGTATCGAGAGGCGCGCAAACAATTAAAAAAAAATTTCTGGAATCCTTTTCTACTTTTCTTTAATCCTGGGGGGTGACTGTTTTTTTTTTATGGGGACCGAACCACTCTTTTTCTGATAAATCTGTCTTAATAATATTTTTAGCTTATACACAAAATTTTTAAAAATTACAAATATTTCTTTTTGATTACAATTAAATCTTAGTAAATATATATAAATAAATTAGGAAATTATTAAGAAAAAAATATTTTTTTTTTTTGCATTAATGTGCTTTATGAGCACATTTATTAAATTAAAAATTAAATTAGCCACTTTTAATACATTATGGGTGGTATTATATTCCAAGCACTGTCCATAAAATTTTAGTTCATGGATCTGATGTTATTAAGTTCAAAAATGTAATTTGGTGTTCGTTTCTTAAAAATGCTTCGCTCCCTAAAAAAGTGGCTTGTTCTATTCTAAAAAACTGCACCCTTACATAAGGCATTGCACTTTACACCCCGTATAAATTGGCAGTATTGATAATGCCCTGTAAACAGATGGCTTCTGTTTATATAAAGGGTTACCAGACGAAGTTGGGAAAAACGAAAGCATTACATTGTTAATGATAGGTCAGGTTCAAATCAAGAAATCTGAAAAACTTGCTGTTAATAAATCAGCAATCTGGCAAAGGTATTTTCTTATTTTATAAAAAACAAACTAAAGAAATTGGAATTTCGGCATTAATTTTGTTCGTTTGTTTAATATCAATCCATTAACACATTTTGGTTTATGTACATATATTTTTTTTTTATATTTTGAACAACAAACTTTTAAATTTATGTACATATTTTTTTATATTTTGAAGAACAAACTTTTTGTCAGCTGTAAAAAATAGGGCGGTCCAATTTTGTGTTTTGTTCTCGTCAAATAAAAAATTGCAATATTACAGGGTCGGCAAGACATTTTATACATATACCTTTTAACAAGGTGGTATTTTTTTATAGCAAAAAAAAAGCACCATAAGTGTTTGCTGTCAACAGCTTTTTGTTTCACGTACTTTTTATATGTATATGTTTAGTTATTTATTTCTTCTCATATCTTCTCATATCAATATGTTAACAGAATTAACCGAAACAATTAGAAGGGTTAAAAATTAAAAAAAATTAAAACGGGACTCTAATGGCATAATGGAAGATTTTATACGTTTTGACAAATCCAGGAAAATAACTGAGAAATTAGATATCCTGTATTATGGGTTGCCTTTGATTTCTCTAACATCTACGATAAGTGAAAGAGTTTTTAAATCAGGTTTTTTCAAGACTAAAGAAATTTCTTAAATCCTAAACATTTAAGCCAATTTTTTTTTTCTAAAATATTATACTATAACATGTCCTTAAACTATTGAAATAACTAATAAAAAGATCTCACAGTTTATTTTTTAATTATGTAATACATTAATGTATTAATTCAATAAAATATATTTTATATTTATAAATTGCTCGTTTTAATCAAGAATTGTTGTTATTGTTTTTATACCCTCCACCACCACTGTGGTGAATGAGGGTATACTAAGTTTGTCATTCCATGTGAAACTTTTTTATAAAACATCTAAGACTCCATAAAGTATATATATTCTGGCTCCTTGAGTAATTCTAATCCAATTTAGCCATGTCCGTCTGTCTGTCCGTCTGTTGAAACACGCTCAGTTTCGAAAAACGCAAAAGAAAAGAACAAACTTGGTCTCAAATTGCTTATCCTAAGCAGTTCGGGATTAAAATCTAGCAACATCGGGTTAGTAGGATCAGAACTATGAATCAAAATGTGGAACAACACGGAATGATATAAAATTTTGCACGAATTCGCTTTATAAGATAAAAAATCATACTGTAAAATTTCGTGAAGATCGCGGAAACAGTTTAGTACGCCTCAAACCGTAATAAATAACGCTATCATACTAAAATTTGGTACGTCACAGCTTTAGAGGACGAGAAATCACACTGCCAAATTCCGTGGAGATCGGTTCCTAATTTACCCTAGGCTCCATATAAACTCTACTCTCGGAAAACAGTTTATTGCGCCTAAAATCAAATAAAGCCCACTTTGGGAAAATAATTAAATTCGCCTGAAACCATAACATATATAGATATTGCGGTAAAATTTCTTCCAACTTGGATTCATATACTGATGTATTAAAATCTATTCCAATTTATTTTTTGTAATACTAGAAATCAGTCTTCAGAATTTTGGGATGATTGGATGAATTTTCCATAGGTTCAATACAAATTACCCTCCTAAAAATTATTTTAGTTCGGCTAAAACTGTTACGAATCATGATATTTTACTCAATCCAATTCAAAGTTCTAACAAGAAACGCATAAAATTTTCTTATTGTCAGCCAATAATTTAATTCAGGTCTAAGCGGCAACCAATTTTAATGCTGACGTTCGTTTTTGTGAAGCTTAGTTAATAATATATATACACATCCCTTAAAGAAAAGCGTGGGGCGCGTTGTTATGAAACAAAATTCTCAATTATTGAAAATTAGTAGCTCTAAACATGATTGGTTGTATATCTTTCGGTCTGAAATATTAAAATGTACTCACGGCAGTCATGTTTTTTTAAGTTCAGGTTGGTATCGGCGCCCCACGCTTTTCTTTAAGGAATGTGGGAGATTTTTTCCACTTTGATTTAAAAGTTTATGTTGTTTGAAATGTTCTTATTTATTGACTTTTAGTCGATTTTTTTAGTATTCATATTCATTTTGTGTTCACAACTGATCAATATATTAAGGTAAAGAAAGGCATTTTTTAAAATTTTTTTTATATTTTATTTACTAATAAACTCCAAATAAATTATGAATTTTCATTTATTGAAATTACTTCTTTTATAAAAAAAAATATTAACCGGTTAACCGATCAATAACAAAATTAACCGATTATTAATTGATTAAACCAAAATCTCGTTAAATTAGTCGATTAAAGTGAAAGCCCGAATAGATGAATACTTTACCATTTTAAATATCTGAAAAAAAAAACTCATTATTCATAGGGAAAACGTTTAACAATTGCACTAACAGGATGTATTTGATTATGTGTTTGTTGAGACTTTATTATCTTAACACTGTATAATGATATTTTTCATATGGATGTAATTTTCCCATAAAGTACAATACAATATAGTTCCAAGATTCAATTTCAATGCTGGTTTAGAAGTTTCGATATTTGATAGCCTCCACTGAGAATACAACAAATTTCGGATTTATATGGAATCCATAAGCTATAAAAATTTTAAATAAAACTGACATCATAGTATTGAAAATCGTGGCGGTTTTAGGCGTATTCCAAAAGTATGTTTTTGAGAGAGAATATTAGGGTATTCATTTAATTTTTATTAACTTTTGCTTTAATCGGTTAATCGCTCGATTTATAAACCGATATTTTGGTTAAATCGGTTAATTTTGTTATTGATCGATTAACCGATTAATAAAGTTTTTTATAAATTAAATAATTTCACTAAATAAAAATGCATAAATAATTTATTATTTGGAGTTTATTAGTAAAAAAAAAACAATACCAAAACAATTCATGCACTAAAAAGGGGCAAACAAAAAAACAATTCATAAATATGTAATAGACATTTTTTAATTAATACATTGTATGTATTAATTAAAAAATAATCTGTGAGGTAATTTTATTAGTTATTTCAATAGTTTAAGGAGATATTATAAAATATTCTTTTATACAAATAATTTGGCCAAAACACTTAGGAGTTAAGCGATTCTTAAAACTTGACTTGGAAAAAATTCTTTCATTTGTCGTAGATATTGGAGAAATCGAAAGAAAGCCATAATATAGAATATCTAATTTATCAGTCCTTTTCCTGGATTTCTCTAAGCATATCAAATCTTCCATTATGTCATTAGAGTCCTGTTTTAATTTCACTTATAATGGCTTCGGTTAATTCTGTTAAAAGATTGATATGAGAAGAAACAATCCAGCGGGAAAACTCAGAAGACCTTTTTACTTCAGGCCTTATTGAAGGCCTGCTTATAGTTTTTTTATTCAATTCCCATTCTGGGGGCAAATTACGGCAGTCGTGATCAAATACTTTTGCGATTCGAAAGCAATTTAAATTCGAATTCTTTCAGTCGAATCGAAATTATTTTTTCTTTGTTGCGAAAACTCAACTTAATGCTTTACAACACTGAAAAAATAATTTCGATTCGTTCAGTATTAACTGAAAGAATTGAAAATAAAATTGGCTTTAAATTAAAAAAGTATTCGATCACGTCTGCCATAGTTTTCCGGCTGATCTAACTGCTAAAGAATGCCTCATGGAATGCATTGGCTTTTCCGTATGAAAGATAAGCTACACATTCCCTTCTATGAGATGGGAGAAGAAGAGTAGTACGATTTTTTTATTTTTGCCAAAGCCAACGAATTCAGATCCCGTTATAAAAGGACTTTAAAGAGCCATTAATTTGAATGCCTTTCACAAGCTCTAGCGAAAGACGCGAGACCGGAATGCCTATCCCGCAGTGACAACGTGTGTGAAAAATATATGAGTATGGAATGGACGAGCAGGCCTTGTACATCTAAATGAAGGAGTGTAGAGGCCTTCTAGAAGTCATCCGTATTAATTTTTCCCGCTGGAAATAACACACACATATAACACATACATATAGGAAGTACGTGACACCAAAAGCTGTTGACAACAAACACTAATTTAAAATGAAGATCACAGAAAAACTTCTTTGCTTGTATGTAATACTGTTTTCTAAACACATACCTTTTGTATATGAGACGAAACAAATAATTAAAAACACAAAAAAATATGCTATAATACTACAGAAAACTAATAATTTTGTAACATCGGTTAATCGTCTGAAATTAACCGGTTTAATCGGTAATAGAAAATAGCCAAATTTAAATTAACCGATTAATTGATCGGGTCGTAATTAATCGGTTAACCGATTAACGGTTAACCGAATGAATACCCTAGAGAATATGGTTTCTATGAACCCCATTGTAAATTATTGACTAATCTTGAAGAAATTTAGTCGTGTGTCTTATAAAACCATGGCATACCAAATTTTATCACAATGGCATTATTTATAACGGTTTTAGGTGTAATTAATGTGTTGTTTTCATAACACAAGTGATTGATTGTGGAGTAAAACTTTTATGAAAAACACTCAAAAAACTTAGTGCTTTACATAAGTACATATAAATATTACTACACGTTCAATCTCTGGTGTTGTGAAAACAGCACATTAGTGTTTTCCGAGAGTAGGCTTTCTATGGGGCTTATTATGAACCAATCTTCACAAAATATGGTTATGGCTTTGTGATGGAGGACCAATTTTACCACAATATATATGCCGGTGACAATAATGTGGTCTAATTAGCCTTTAGAAATTTTCGCTAAAAATAGGTTTGTTGGAGGTGATCACATTGAAAAATGTTTTTTCAATGTGGTTTATTGTATTGTTTTATAGAATTAATATATACTTAAGCTACGGTAAAAAGACGTAACCAACAGGCAAAATAATATATAATATTCTTTAACTGCAATATTTATTTTGAATATAATACTACATCATACAAAAAACAGCTATTTACTGTGTCTGGCAGTATACAGCCATGTCACAGAGTACAATTCCGTTCGGAATGATTCCGTTCGGAATTGAAGAAAACATATTTGTTTATTGATAGAAAGTATATTTTGATAGTTTTTTGGTCTTTGAGATACAGAAAACTCCCATACTGTTCATTAAAACAAAAATGGTTTCATTCCGCAAAGTTTTTTCGAAATTTTCTGAAGCACCAAAATACGGAATGAATTCCGTTTCCGAACGGAATTGTACTCTGTGACATGGCTGATAATTTGTTTTATTTTGTGTTAATAATAAGTGTGACCTTAGCTTTAGTATAGTGTTTGTTGCTTGAAGGATCAGTGATGCCAAATGTGGCACAATCGTACCATCCAAATTCAACTAACTACTTTAAATTGTTCAATACTTTTTACAATGATTTTTGCTCGTTTTCAGGACCAAATAAACCGCAAAAACGATTTGATCTATGATAGGATGAAAAAAAAGAAAATCAAAAATTTTAAATATTCCTAAAAACATCCTGTTGTCGTTGTCAAACCGCTATTACAAAAATAGTTTGGCTCTATCAAAGGTATTTTGGCCCTTTTAAATCGTCAATTTGGGCCAAAATAAAAAAAAAACTGGAAGTGCATCACTGCGAAGCATGTCTTCACGAAGATCCCACAATAGAATATGTTTCACGCAGTTCAGACGGTGATTTTTTTTCATGTTTTTTAAGACATGATTTTTGTTGTTTGACGGCGAACGGTGTATTGAAGCAAGCGGGGTAGAGAAAAAAACACGTTTTCTGATCTATGTGTCTCTTTTTATATTTTTCTTTGTATTTTTGTTATGTTGCTTCATTTTATTTTTTATTTCAATGTGGCAACATCTATTTACAATACAAAACATGGAGCGCATTAACATTTTTTGTTTTTATAAATAAGCAAGTAAAGAAGAATTACCGATAATGGTGGAAAAAATCAACCCTAAAATCATGGGGAAAAAATCTTCGTTTGGATCTGTTGTGTGTTTGGAGACAACTTTTAAAAGGAATTAAAAAAAACATGATCACGGTCAGAATCTAGTGTTTGATTCAAACTCTTATCAAAATGGCCGAACCACCTCAAGCTATATCTCGAATGTCCTTCGTATCCTATAATACATCACCATTGATCTTAAACGTATTTCTTGAATTTAAATGAGTTGCATGGACCAACATCACATCAATTCGTTTATTTTAAAAATAAATAAAAATTTTTTTTTGTTTGTTGTTCTTAATTCCCTTTTTTTATAATTGATAAAAATACTGAAATTTATTGTTGGAGGATAAGCTGTTTCTATGCGCACTTCACTGGTTGCTTAGGCCAGATCATCAGGAAACGTTCTCCTAAATAATTTTAGAAAAGCCAAAGCTATCTGCAAACAAGGCTACAGACGGAATGAGAATTATATACACTCATTCCCAAAAACAACTTTTTTGATAATCACCCCTTTCGTGAATAATTTTTCCCTCGTAATTTTTTCCCTTTTCACGTTTGTATATGCGATCATGAAAAACTCCCATGAAAAAAATTAATTTATAGGAAAATAATAACGTGAAAAAAATGTTCGCGGGAAAAAATTCCCCTTATCGTGAACAATTTTTTCCCTCATAATTTGTTCACTTTTCCCTTTGAATTTCTAACTTTATTTATGCTGGGGAACAAAACATTTGCATATGTAAGTACTTCTTCTTATAATTCGAATATTGAAGTTTACAAACTTATATGTATATTGTTCAACAAAATGCAAAAATCAAGTCGATTGGCTGAAAAGTTATGAAGCTTTTCAAAGACGTGGTGGCAGAATTTTAGAAATTATTTTACTACATAAAAGCGCAATAAGCTAATGTAGCAATCAAACTCTCACTCCAATACAATATATTTTATTTTGTTTTTTTTTTAACTTTTCTTTAAAATATACGTGTATATTTTTGAACAAAAAAATGTTTTTTAATATTTCTTCTTTTTTAACATTCACTGAGAACTGATAGCGCGAAAAATTGTTCACGGGAGTTTCACGATAGCATTTTTCCCTTCGAGGGGAATAAAAATTTCATGGGAACAAAAATTCCACTGGTTTTTGGGGTGAATAAATTTGCAAGTGCACGTGCATAAAAAACTGAACTGGCAAATTCCTTTATTTTGATTTTCTTGAGAAAACAATAAAGCAATTTGTGTTTGTTTTTAATCTGTTTTTTCTTTACCCACTTACAACTACAATTAATGTTGGGAGAATTTCAACTTATTCTAGTGGGGAATGTAGGAAAAGATAAATTCACTGTTTTATTGTTGGTATTTTGTTTAAGCTTTGATATCGTTGCAAATAAGACGTTTTGAGTGTATGTAATTCTCATTCCCTCTGTAGTCTTGTTTGCAGATAGCTTTGGCTTTTCGAAATTAATTAGGAGAACGTTTCCTGATGATCTGACCTAAGCAACTCGTGAAATGCGCATAGGAGCAGCTTATCCTCCAAAAAGTAATTTCAGTATATTTATCAATTATAAAAATAGGGAATTAAGCACAACAAACAAAATCTTTTAATGAAAAATTATTTATTCCCATAAACAACTGTTTTGATAATAAATAAAATTTATATTGAAAATGTTTGGAGGAAATTCCCGAAATTTCCCATCTTCAAATTTTCGACAATATAAAAAATATTTTTCCCGGGAATTTTACCGCGTTTAGAAACCCTAGTAGGGTGTTATTTAAAACTCGCCATATAATTCAGATTATAAAGCCCCATACTGTGATCATGCTCCATTTAATATATGTACATAAGTAATGCCAAAAAATATTTAAATTTAGCCTCTTACCCATTAAAAAATAAATAAAACTTAAATCTATTATTAATATTACAGCAGCAAGCACCAACAACAATCTAAATTTAAAAAATCAAATTTAAAATAAAAAACCATCATTTAGTCAAACATAAAAACATTATAAAATTTACAACTAAAAAAAAAAAAAAAAAATATGAATATTACTACTAAACATTGAAAGAAACATGTTCAGATACAAAAAGAGATTTGAAAAGGTAAATTTGTTTGTGTGTGTGTGTGTCTGTGTAATTGTAACTTAAATAAAAACGAATGACTAAAACTAAGAATCTGGTACCGGCATGAACATGTATGACGATAATGTTAAGAGTGTATCATGTGAACTGAATGACTGCTTGGAACAAAATGATGCTGCTGCTGCTGTTAGCTGACTGGTTTGCCTGCTAGTCTGCCTGCCACATCTCCAAAAGCTGACTCGATGTTCCAAAGTTATTTACTAGTTTTTTGTTTCTCTGAAAACTTTTTCCTTTTTTAGAAAATAGTTGATGTTGTCTTTTACACCGTTTCCCAAGTAGGTAAGATCTTAATTATAAGTAAAAAATTTATGGGATAAATTATTTTCGACCAGAACAACCAAACGCTGTCATTTCTGCCACGACACAGACCCGTTGAATTCTGGACTGTTTTTAGTGAAGATCCCACATGGATTGTAATTATATTTACAGGCAGGGATATATAATAATACCAATACCCACCTGTATTCAGTCTTATTTCTTTAATATCTTACTTCACAGCCTGGCCTGGCATGTTCAACGACAAACAGCAGATTTGCTGTTCAGCACGACGAGTCGATCGACAATTCAAGCGAATGATAACGCAATAGTTTTCATAAAAATTTGCGGCCCACTAAGAAATTTTATGCGACCACAAATGTCATAATCAGTCACTTGTGTTGTAGTTGTTGACAGTTTGTAAAAATATTTAACAAAATTTTTCTTTACACACAAACACAAATTTTTTTTATTATTATATATTTTATATTTTTATTATAAAATTATATAGTTTATTAAAATATTTTTCAGAAAATTCTATTCTATATTTTTTGTTTACTCCTTTGTTTTCTATTCTGATTTGTTTGCAGCACAGAGTTCTATTTTTATGGCTCAATTAATATGTTTTGTCGATTTTTATTTTCAAACTAGCGTTTTTTTATGGAATTGCTGATGTGGCAATACAGTCATTTGACGATAAATAAATGAATTTCGTTAAAAACTTAAAACCTGTCAACCGACATGTCGATAGTTAGTAGACCTCTTAAGAGAACGAAAACAAGTCACTCCATATGACTTTAATAAATTAACAGCCTGGCCCCTGAAGTCGATCGAAAGCTTAAGCGAGCGAAATCTTGTTTTCGGGGGCCAGGCTGTTAATTTCCTTCATTTAAAAGGAAATCTTACTTTCTAAAAAGAATGTTAAGGTCTTTAAAAAACAGAAAAACAAAAAACAAACATTTTTTTTGACAAACTCTAGTTCATCTCCCATAATTTGGTGGCAGTACCACCCGGGTGGGTATCGGTAAACGATGGTCCTAAGAGTCTTTGGTAAGGCGAAGGTTAAAGACAGATTGTTCTTTTAAGCTTACCCTTTTTAAAAAAAACTGCCAAAATAATTTACTAAAAATATTAAAAAAATTTTTCGACATTTTAGCAATTTTGTTGCACTAAATGCATTTTGTTTGGAAAGTTTTTTTTTCTCCCAGTTTATATCTAATGGGGGATTCAAGTAGAGATACTTTTTTCAATAGCCTTTTTTTGACAGATCACGTGCGAGTCGTGTCATGCTGTCATGTTATTTTTGTTTAGTATTGTTTGGCGTTTCATAATGGAAAGATTTACGCCTGAATAACGTCTACAAATCGTTCAACTTTATTACGCAAATTCACGTTCTGTGAGGAATGTGTTTCGTGCACTTCGCTCAACTTAAGGTCAACATAATCGGCCTACTGAGCGTACTATTCCCAACACCATCACCCATTTTAAGATGCAGCATTCATTATTGAATAATATTCGACCGAATAGAGCACGTCCAGCACGCTGTGAAGAAAATATAGCGGCCGTAGCTGAGAGTGTACACGAAGAACGTGGATAGTCGATTCGGCGCCGTTCGCAGCATTTCGGACTGACGTATGGAAGGACTTGACGCATTTTACGTCGAGATTTTAAATTTAAAGCGTACAAAATACAGCTTGTGCAACAACTGAAGCCGCTCGACCTTCTCAAGCGACATCGCTTCGCTCTATGGGCTCTTGAAAAGTTCCAAGAAGATCCGACGTTTTCGAGGCAAATTTTGTTCAGCAATGAGGCCCATTACTGGCTCAATGGCTATGTAAACAAACAAAATGGCCACATTTGGGACTTCATCCAGAAAAAACAATGGTTTGGTGTGGTTTGTGGGCCGTTAGAATCATCGGTCCATATTTCATTAAAAATGATGCCGTAACCATCAATGTCGACCGTTATCGTGCCATGATGACCGACTAATTGATGCCTGAAATTGAAGCTCGTGATCTCGGCGACATTTGGTTTCAGCAAGACGCGCCGTCTTTCCACACATCGCATCAATCAATGGATTTATTGAGAGAAAACTTCGGTGAGCACATAATTTCACGTTTTGGGCCGGTCAATTGGCCACCAACATCGTGTGAAATAACACCGGTAGACCAAAATTACGTATTTATTATTATTTTTTAAAACATTTTGTTGAAATTTTCATTCAAAACTAAATAATAGCCAATTTACACTACAACGAAATCTAGTACTTACGACATTTCGAGCCAAATCTAGATGTTTTGACTAGATTTCCCATACAAAACCAAATCTACTCGGTGACTAGATTTTGACGAAATCTACTCAAAATCTAGTAGTACTTAGTGATGCAACTATGTTGTTTTCCAAATAGCACTAAAAAAGACTTCCCTGCACAAGAAAAAAATGACATTTTAATAAAAATTAAAACAAAAATAATAAAAAGCTGGTTATTAAAAATATTAAAAAATTCAAAATTTTTGTGAAAATTGTAAAAAAAAAAATACAAAAGACATATAATATTGATAAAATAAATGAAGTTTAAGTAAACAAAAGGTAATACATATGTGTTACACAAAAAACTTTCAGTCGGCTGTTTTTGTTATGAAAACCAAATCTTGCTAATGTCAAAAAAGTATAATGTAAAGGCACTAGATTTTGAGGAAGATTTGAAATGAAATCTACTAGATTTCGTTGTAATGTAAACGCCCTATAAAATAATTATAAACGTCATATACATTTTCATACAAATTGTTCCTGAAGTAGAAGTAGGCCCAACTTTTTAAAAAAAACTTTAGTAACATTTTTGTTCGAAAAATGAAAGGAAAATATATGAAATACTTTGGGAAGAAAAAACGAAATTGTTGCTAGCATTGTGTACGAGGCTTAAATCACAAAATAAATTTTATATTCTGAAGACTTAACTTTAACTTGCTTAAGTTGACGTAAGCAACTGTACGAATACAAGTTAACCATATGTGTCAACAAATATTGTACATATGGAAGCTTTTTGTTAAGTTTTATGAATCAGTCATTTGCTTAAGGAAAGTGTGAAAATTATCTCACTTTCCGTACGGACATCAATTCAATGACAGACGTCACCATAAAATTTTATCATATTTTATGCGTCATCTATGCTGTGACTACAGTGACATCACTTTGATGTCACTTTTTGTGTATTATTAACATTATTTTCATGTTTAAAAAATCAAAATTAGAAGTACAAATTCCCATATTCAATTTTTTTTTAATATTTGGTTAAATACATCAAATTTTCAAAGTAGAATGACTACGACAACAACATCTTGCACACAGCTGCTGTCTTATAATTGAGCCTTCTTCTGTAAACAAAGGGCGGAATACAACAAAAAATAAAAAAAACAAACATGTGTAACGGGTAAGTAAATAATAATATTCTCTCCATTTAACTTTAGTCGATTCCAATGTCAAACTGCCATTAAATTGAGCCTAATTAGCCCTTTCTCCGATGTAACTGAGTCATCGCACTGATGACCTGTTTTAATAAACCGACTCCGATTCGCCATTTCTGTGATGTAACGGCTGACATCACAATTATGAAAAGTGTCATGGGGTTCATTAATAAAAGATATCGTGAGTGCGCGAGTTCTTAAGGCTTTGAAAATATTTCATTAGTGTGAATGCGTAGTAAGAAACATTTTATCAGATCGAGCGCGTAGTCGTGAAATTTTCAAAGTTTCTTGTACAACTGTATTATAATTAAACAAGAGCGGAATGCGGAACGTTTTCTCCCGCTTAGCTTTTACGCTGATATGTCATACCTATACAAGAGCGTCAACGTAGTGTCACAAACAGCGATGTTAACTTTCTTGTTTAATTTTTTTGTTATTTTTTTTTATTCCTTAAATAAATACTTAATATTTACATTATATGTAACAATTTAAAACCTACTATAAAGTTCTTAAAAATATTTAAAACTCCTAGAGCATAGGGGGGAAACAAAATCAGTCCATCGTAGTCTATCTTGCGCAATGAGTTTCATCTCCTGCCACGTTCCTCTGGATCTATATTTAGCATGAGTAGATCTCATCCATGTACTTTTGGGTCTTCCAGGCAGTCTCGACCCTTGGGGGTTCCATTTAAAGGCCATTTTTGCAATGTCGTTGTCAGTCTTACGTAACGTGTGACCCATCCATCACCACTTCCGGCGTTTTATTTCAGCTGTTATTCTTTTGTTATTTTTAGTTCTTAGTTGGTCCTCATTTGAGATGGTAAAAAGCCAAAATATTCGACATATGCGCCGGAGAAATTTGTTGATGAATACCTGAAGTTTTCTACATATAACATCCGTCACTTTCCATGTTTCACAGCCGTATAATAGGACCGATTTAACACTGATGTTGAAAATTCTAAGTTTTGTTCGCTGGGATATGTTTCGAGTGATCAAACTTTCTTTAGTTTGTAATATACATTTCGAGCTTTGATTTTTCGTGTCATTACGTCATCATCCGTTCCACCATCTTGTGTTACTACACTGCCAAGATAACAACATTTGTCTACGTATTCTACGTATTGTGGTTCGTGTGGCATTTATTGCTATACGCTTATGCGTATTGCGACAAACCAACCTTCCCGGCTTTTTCAATAAGCTTTTATAATTTAGTTCTCGTTCCAGTTAGTGAATGTTCTTGTTTAATAAAACACACATAATAGAAATCAAAGTGGAGATAAAACGGTTTAGATTGTGATTGTGAAAAAAAACCCGCTTACGCGAAATATTCCAGGTCAAAATGTATGCCCCTTGAATTGATCATTCGTAATTATCCCTTCAGTGTAAACTTTACCGAAAAATAAAGCTAAGAATTCACGAACTCTCTGCAACTGGCACAGTTTTGTTGTACAATTAAAAATCTTCGAAATCCCAGAATTTAATTTGCGTTAACACCCCGTTTTCACGAGCCGTTTCTACGCGCGAACAACATAAAATTTTTAGTTCAAAGATGAATTTGTATCGTGAAGACTGCTGTTGGCGGTGGTTAGTTCTCATTCAGACAGCGTTGTTTTAACATTTGTTCGCACTAGTACTGGCAAATTGTACTACTTTTCATTACTCACTAATACTCAATACATTTCATTTGGGTACTCAATACTTTAAACGGTTTTTGTTTTTGAGTTTTAAAGCAACGTTTTGAAGCCAAACACAATTCTTTTCTTTTTCATTTGAATACCTTTTGTATTAAATATGTTTACAAACAGTGTAATCCTTTAACATTTTTTTTTTAGTTGCGTTTTTATATTGTTAAGGGCATAATAAACCACACAAATAGCTTGGCAAACATGTAATAATTTTACGTTTGTGCAAATATTTTGTGTTGTTAATAGGAATTGCTTGCTGTTTGGGCAAACATTTGAAGCAACGTTTGTAGAAATATTAAAATTTTTTGGCAGCCATGGTGGATATTTGTCAAACTTTTTTTTGGTGTTAAGTGCTAAAAGTAACCATTTCAGCGAAAAATTTGCAGAGTAAAGACGTAGAAGAAGATGCAATAAAATCATTTTCAGGCGTAAACTCCTATTTTTTAGCATCATAGTTTGCCCCAAAACAGATTTTTATTTAGAGCACTCTTTACTACAAATTATTTGTCTTTACTTTATATTTCTTTTGCGTTTTAAACAAATAGCGAGCAAAATTGCCGCGGCACAATCGTCGTCATCATTCATTGAAAGCAAAACAAAAATGAAAAATTAATGTTTGTACGAAATATGATTGTGCTGTTTATTGGCAAACCGAAGCAAAAACAAAGTGCATGTTTGCCAAGCAATTTGTGTGGTTTATTTTGCCCTTTAGCTTTTTTCTGAAAGATGTATTGGTAGGAAGTATTGTATTTTTAAACAGAATTGTACTTTGGAAGCGAAGAGTTAAATTTGCCATTAAACTTTGTTCAAAAAATACAATTCTAAAAATATTAGTTAACATATTTTGAGTATTGAGTACTCATAAAAAAAGTTCAAATACTCGTTACTCGGTACCATAGTATACAACTAGTATGACGACTCTTTGACTCAATTGTCAGTGGAACCTAATTTATGTTTGTATTAGTAAGATTTTTTTTTTAAATGTATTGGTGTATAAAACTATTTCCACCACTAAACATAGTTGCATAAAATCGTATAGAATGTGGCAAAAAAAATTTTTCCAAAATAAAATTTTATTAGTTCAATAACTTTTCAATTTATTAAATGCTATAATAATTTATGATTTCAAATATTATTTTTATACCACAAAATGCTACTCTGCTGGCTTTAATAATATTAACAACAGAAAAAAATTTGTGTCAAATAAATTTATTTAAAAATTTTTAGTTTGTAAAAAAAAAAACATTTTGCAAGAGCAAATGAGCAAAATGTATTGGAAAAAAATTATTAATTATATGTTTGTGTCGTAAAATTAAACAAAAAGTGTTATATTGTGATAAATTTTAAATTGAAAAATTTGAAGTTTTGGTTTGTTTTTGTTGTTTTTATGTGTGTTGAATTCACACAGAACCTATATGTGTGAGGGGTGAGCTATAAAATTGAGAACGCTCTCTCGAGTTGGCATACTAGTTCTATACTATGCTCGGTACCAACAACTCAATACTTTGACAGCTCTAGTTCGCACAGCGATGTCTAACATCAATGCCGTATTGCCATATAAATAAATGACATCTTAGTTTTTATTGCTGCTTTTTATATTAGTTGTCATGCCACTCGTGTTCCATGAAGAACATGAACAAATTATTCTGCAAAATTTTGTTCTGGGGCATACAAAACACTGGATCGTCAAGACGGGGTCTCATAGACACCAAATAGTAGACTTAGTTATGAAAGATGTCCAGATCAATTATTCCAACAGCTGAAAACCCCAAACTGTGATCTTGTATGGGTTTAATGAAGGCTCTTAACTCTCCATGGATAGTTATTTATGAATTGCAAATGCTTTTAAAATGTCGCCATAATAAATTTTTTCGAAATATATTCAAAGTTAAGCATCCAATTTTGTTTTTGAATAACTTTTTTCCTTATTAAAAAAAAAATATTTTGAGCGATGCAAATCTTTATTTAGACAATATTTTCTGTTAAGTTGAAAAGGTGATATACGCCAAGTGACTGCCGCCAGTGTTGACGCACCCTTATGTCCGTTTAATCGCATTTTACATGACGTTCTGCAATATGTACGGTGATTACTGTTTGCGCCACCTTTTATAAGGAAGGAAAAGTGCTTTCTTTCTCTTTATTTTAACCTAAACACAAATTTTCCGGAAACACCGTTTTAATTTCCCAGGATTAAGAACAACTAATTCATGTTACGGGAATTACCATGATATAATTTTAAAGATAGGATGTATTTCAATCATTAGGAAATAGTGTAGTATAGTAAGTTTTTTTTTCTTAGATAAAAATGATAATGAGGATAGGGGGCTTTCTCACACAGGGGTATAGTGTAAAAATAACCTCAGTTAAGTTCACTGGGGCGAGGTTGAATGAACTTTTTCCTCCATGGAAGACAACACAGCAACAATAACAACAAACAATGTAGCAATGGAAAAAGCAGTAAAAGAAGAAAGACCAATACGATGATCATGAGGATGGTGATGATGATGACAACATTGATGGAGAAAATAAGTGAAATATATAATAAAATGTATTTGTAATGCGGCTGTTTTGTGTTATTGCTGTTTGTAAAGAAGATATGTACTAACAAACATACATAACATCGAAAAGCATTAACGACAACAACTTACAGAAAAACATTGACAACTGGTTACAAATGAACCAGGCAAACAAACGTGTAACCAGCAACCAAAAGTACAACAAACTTAACCATCCATCCAACCAACATCATCATCTTAGTCGTCAGCAACTCCGAACTAAAACAACAACAATTTTAAATGAATAAATAAATAACAACAATTTTGTTATTGAGAGTGGGTTGAGAAGTACAAAATAAGAGTTGTGTTTTATAAATTTCGTTTACAACTCTTGGCAAAGTTTGTCGTCTGTTTGTACTTATAAATACAAAAAGTTGGCCAAAATCATCAGCAGCAGCAACAGCTTTAATATACTGGAGTAAAAATGATTATGAGAATGATGAGATTTTTTTTGTAAGCACAAGCTTTTGGAAATACATTTTAATGTTTTTTTACCAGAGCTGTCATATATAAATTTTTTGTTGTGCCCTTTTTTGAAACCAGAAATTCTAGATATTTTTTAGTGAATCCAAATTTGGTTAATTGAAAGAGATGAAAGCTGACGAAAGCTGGTCATAGACAGTTTTTTTCTTTACTTATACCGACATACAATAAAGAACACCGTCATTGTAAAAAAAAAAGTAAAAGCTTCCCATCCAGTCGCCTATTTTACACGTTTTTATTGGTTGAAACTTACAAATTGTTATATTCATTATGAATTGCTTATAAATCTTGTAACTAAGAAAGTCTTAAAATGTGTAACCACAAAAATAATGTGTGTTTTCACAGAAAATAAATACAAATTGACTTCAATAAAAAAATTTGTGATATTAATAAAATTTGCACCAGTAAACAAATTAATAGTATCAATTCAACGTTTAATTTAATTGATTTAACGTTTTATTTACTTGATTAAACGTTTAATTCACTTCATTAAATTATTAATTAAAACTGATTTTATTTTTGATTAATGCTTTAATTGGTCAACAATTTTAGAGAATTTTTTCCGTGTAGTGTGACCAGCTAGCAGCTCATAATAGAAATAACTATTTTACTATTTTACCATGGATGTTTTGGTTTGGTGTACATTTCCGAGCTTTACTCAAGGTAACGGCCAAAAATTAACCTCAAGCCTGGCAGTTTTAAGATCTACCTTCCTGCACACATAGCTCTAGAAGGCGGTCTACTAATAACAATAATAAAAACTTTTGCTATCCTCTAGGCGCTACTAGTTCCCGTGGTTGCAAATACGCTCTACGATCTTCTAAGACCTGCCTCAGATAAGCACCTACATATATAATAGAGAAATAGAAAGGAGTACATATTTGATCAACATTGTTGAAAAAACTGAATTATAGATCTCTATTGTAATTTAAAGACTGCAAAACACCCGAGGAGAGTCAGTTGCAAGCGATGTACAAATACTCATCTTTTTTACATATGTGATCGGGACGAGCCTTGCGTAAGACCTTCAACTGTACAAAATTTTTATTACTCCAGAAAAATACGAAACTATATTTCCACGGCTTTTGCTTCCAGGACCTTCTTAAGCGTTATTTGGTTACACAAGTTATAGAGAAATATAAATAAGTAGGAAGAAAATATAAATGAAATCCGTTGACCCCTTAAGGTGACAGATTTCCTTGAGGTCCGCTCGAGGAACTACAAAAAAATTCCTCCTTGAAATTTCAAGACATTTTATTGAACTCCAATAAAGCAAAAAAAAAAATATTGAACATTTTATTGTTTAGAAATTTTAAATTCATATAAAACCAAGAAAAGTTTTATAAAAGTACTGTATTTGATCATGTTGACGAATATTTCCGCGGAGAAAAACTTTATTCTTAAGGGGTCCGCCAAGCAAAAAGGGTGGAGACCCCTGCTCTAAGCAATACCCCTTTTCGAGGAACTATGTTTCTTTTTTGTGGGAAAATCTCGAAAACAAGAGTTCTTATATACTAAACATGAGAAAAATATTTTCTTCGATAACGCAAAAGCACACTTTAATAGAGCGATACCGAAAAATTCCTTTTTTTAATATTTAAATATGTACCAAAATATTTGTAGTATTGATCTTATGCGAAAGCGGATACCATTTTTAAAATTTAATTCTATTTTTGTAATAATTCTTCAGAATTAATATGTAAGTATTTGACACATACAGTTTTTCACAAGCCAATCTTTAGTTTGTCTTTTCTGTTAAATATTCGATTATGTAATACAACCCAACCCGACACGGCTTTTAAGGTCTTCCATCCGCAAGGACCAGGCCAGTTTTAACCTGCTTTTCTTTTAGAGTATGACGTATCTTTAATTTTTGTTTTAAGACTTTACTACTTACTGTAAGGGGTGCTTAAGGCATATTCAGAAAATATCTAATACTAGCATTTAACCCGCTACTTCGTTAGCATCTCCTTTTCTTTCGTAGACATATTTTTAAGCCAAAGTTTATGTTTCTAGGCTTTAACCCGCTACTTTGTAATAGGTACGATTTTCACCTCTTAAACGTTCGAATTTCGAAAATGTACCAAATTTTTATTTGTATTTTTTAGATACGTTACGAATGTGATATTTTTTTATTTCAATGTTTATTGGTTTAATAGATAGATGGCATAGCAAAAAAGTTTTAAAATACAGGTTTTACCCGTTTACTCCCCAAAAAGGCCGAATTTCAAAAAAGTACCAGGCACCTGTCCGCTTATTTTTATTGAACAACAATAAGTACTAAATTTTTGAATAAAAAAAAAATGTTTTGTAAAAAAGTACCAAAAATAGTTACGGTTTTTACCCCTTAAATGTCCGAATTTCGAAAAAGTACCAAATTCGTATTTGGATTTTTTAGATAAGTTTCAAATGTGATATAACCCTTATTTCTATGTTCATGGGTTTAAAAGATAGATGGGGTGACAAAAAAGTACCAAAATACAGGTTTTACCCGTTTACTCCGTTAAAGGGCTTAATTTCCAAAAAGTACCAGACACCTGTCCGCTTGTTTTTCTAAAGAACAACGATAAGTATTAAATTTGTTTTGTATCTCTTTTAGTTTTAGAGATAAAAGGTTACCGAATTTACCCGTTTTTACCCCCTAAACATTCGAATTTCCAAGAATCCCTTCTTAGTGGATCGATTTGGGGAGAGACCAAGCCCTGGTCCAAATTTCAAGTTTTTAGCTTCCGGCGTTTAGGCTGTGCGATGATGAATCAGTCAGTCAGTCAGTGAGTCAGTCAGTGAGTCAGTCAGTAACGTTACAATTTTATCTATATATATAAAAATGAATTATGTGTGTTTGTATGTTTGTATGTTTGTATGTTTGTCGGTTTATAGACTCCTAAACTACTGAACCGATTTTCCTGAAATTTTTACAGTAACATCACGTGAGCCCTAAAAATAAAATAGGCTACTTATTTTTTCGATAGGGGCAGGGGAATTGGTACCCCCCATAGGATGCCAATATTATACTGAACCGATTTTCCTGAAATTTTTACAGTAACATCACGTGAGCCCTAAAAATAAAATAGGCTACTTATTTTTTCGATAGGGGCAGGGGAATTGGTACCCCCCATAGGATGCCAATATTATACTGAACCGATTTTCCTGAAATTTTTACAGTAACATCACGTGAGCCCTAAAAATAAAATAGGCTACTTATTTTTTCGATAGGGGCAGGGGAATTGGTACCCCCCATAGGATGCCAATATTATACTGAACCGATTTTCCTGAAATTTTTAAAGTAACATCACGTGAGCCCTAAAAATAAAATAGGCTACTTATTTTTTCGATAGGGGCAGGGGAATTGGTACCCCCATAGGATGCCAATATTATACTAAACCGATTTTCCTGAAATTTTTACAGTAACATCACGTGAGCCCTAAAAATAAAATAGGCTACTTATTTTTTCGATAGGGGCAGGGGAATTGGTACCCCCCATAGGATGCCAATATTATACTGAACCGATTTTCCTGAAATTTTTACAGTAAAATAGGCTACTTATTTTTTCGATAGGGGCAGGGGAATTGGTACCCCCCATAGGATGCCAATATTAATTATCGCATATCTTAAGAGCCGCTGCACGCATTTTGCTGAACTTTTTGTAGTAGGATCTTCTGAGCCCCGGAATTGAAATAAAATAGCAGCGGGGGTATAGGAATACCCCATAGGACGCCAATGTTTAACATCGCATATCTTAAGAACTGTAATAGTGAGACTGTTCAAACTTTCTAAAAGTCACTCTTATGGTATACTACACTTTTGAAAATAAAAATAAAGCGGGTAGGCGCAGGGGGGGAAATACCTCCCATAGGATACATACATTAAATATCGCTCAACTGAAGAACTATTAAAGGGAGAGTCTTCAAACGTGGTTAAAGCTACTATTATAGTAAGCTATAAATGTCAATATAAAAATAAGCGGGGTAGACAGAGTAGGAGCAGTACCCCTCATAGAAGACATATTAAATACCATATATCTGAACACAAGAGCTATCAACCTTTACAGGACAAATTTTTTTTTTTGCCAGTGTAGCGAAGCGCACCGGGTTAAGCTAGTATATATATAAAATTTTATATATGTATATATAAATTGTATATATATATAGATAAAAGTATTTCAATAAACAAGTAAGAGTGCTATATTCGGCTATGCCGACTCTTATATACACTTCGCCATGGTGCTATAAGAACAGAAATTTGTATAAATAAGTATATATATACTAGGGTATTCATATAATCGGGATTTTACTTTAATCGGTTAATCGCTCGATTAATTAACCGAGCGATCGGTTAACCGATTAATAAATTTTTTTTATAAATTAAGTAATTTCAATAATAAAAATGTATAAATTATTTATTATTTGCAGTTTATTAGTAAAAAAAACAATTACATAACAATTCTTAGCAAACAAAAAATAATTCATAAATATGTTATACATATTTTTTAATTAATACATAAATATTATGAAGTAATTAAAAAATAAACTCTAAGATAATTTTATCAGTTATTTCAATAGTTTAAGGAGACTTTAAAAAATAATCTTTAAGAAAAATTTTTAGGATTTAAGCGCTTCTTTTCTTTAGTTTTGATAAAACTTGACTTGAACAAATTCTTCCACTTCTCGTTGATGTTGGAGAAATCGCAAGCAACCCATTATAGATATAGATTTTCAATTGAATTTTTGTTAAAACGAACGTAGCGATTCCTGATTTGAAAAGTAGTTTAGGTAGCGGAAGTTGGTCCTCAAAGTGTGAGATATAGAACAGGACATATTTTTATGAACTTTGAACACGTGAAGGTTCGATTCAATTCCACGTGATTTCGAATTCCAGAACATTCCCGATACATATAAAAAGTACTTTAAACAAAAAGCTATTGACAGCAAATATCTCTTTAAAATGAAAATCACTAAACACCTTCTTTTTTATGCAAAATATTTTCTAAGCACATACGGATCAATAAGTCCGTGACTTTTCGAACTTCCCTCGTAGTTATATGGAAAATCCTATTTTTTTTTTTTTTTTTTTTTTTTTTTTTTATTCCTACACTAAATCCAGCGAAGCTTTTTGCTTGTTTGCAGGAGACCCCGCAACCCCGGTACTGATAGACTAGCTCACTACCAGCTAGCCTACCGGGGCATACCAACTGGAAGGGATACACAAATTGGTGAAACGTTGGACTTAGTGTATTGAGCTAAAAGGAGATTATGTTGAACAATAATTTTTTTTTTTTTAAAAAAAACTGTGTTTAATTATAATAAGTCCGTGACTTTTTGATCCGCCCTCGTACCTTTTGTATATGAGACGAAACAAATAATTAAAACACAAAATAAAAAAAATTAAAAATGTTGCTACATCGGTTAATCGACTGCAATTAACCGGGTTAATCGCTAACGGAAATAGCTAATTTTAAATTAACCGATCAGCTAATCGAGTAGTAATTAATCGGTTAACAGATTAACGGTTAATCGAATGAATACCCTAATATATACATAAAAATAAGTATATATGTATATACATATATGTACACATATATTGATGTGCATATACATATATTTAAACCAGTAGAAAGCGTGTCTATCGTAGCACCTAAGACCACGCAGCCACTAACGCATATTGCCAAAATAGTTTAACATAAAATATATTGTGTACAGTTGTTCGTTTAATAAATACACATTTCTCTATTAAATTTTTATTTGATTTTTATGAGTATGAAAGGCAAAAAAAAAAAAAAACAAATCGACACATTAAAATTAAAGAAATAAAAAAAGACTAGTTTTGTAGGTAAAAATTATAGGCAGTCGTGGTTTTTTTTCTCATATCTCAGCCACTTGTGGACTAATTTTTCTGAATTTCAATATCAAACTTCAACGAAGTATGTGTGACATTAATATATAGCAACCTAGTCCCCATAATTTCTGGAGCTTTCGGAAACCCCATTCCAACATTCACAAGGGACATTGCCAAATAAACTCTGCTACACAAAAGGACCGAAAATATTTATATTTTATAGGGTCTAAGATCAATGTTGTAGAAATAACAAACGGTATCCTATAGTTATATATACCCTTGTCATCTGTGGTGAAGGGTATACAAGTTAACATTAGAATAAATTAAAGAAGCGTTGATATAATCGGAGCTGACGTGTTTTTTTTCGTGGAAATTTTTAAGTCCTGTTCTATGATGCGCCACAAACGACGCACACTGGGGCTAAAAGCCTTTTCTCGCGAATCAATCCATATCTCCTCAAATACAATAGTGAGGCGTACTAAACCTGATGTGGGTAACTCTTTGAACAAACTTCATGTTCCAACAAAATCTTGGAGGAGAGGATATAGGTACGATTAGATAAATGACTATCGTTATTCCGTTAATTATCACGATAGTAGCCCCAGGGATATGCAAATATGACACAAACGACTGATGGTCTTTTTTCAGATAAATGCGAACTTGTTATTTGCGTAATATTAGATTAGAAAAACCAACTTTTAGAGATGATAATTAATTAAGGAAGACAAACGAGCTACTACACGAAAAGACTTCTTTTATTTCGACATCGCTAAGCTCTTAGTTAAATGTTTTATTGTCACAAACCCTTATTTCTAAGTAAAAGATTTTGCAGCGATAATTTTAAATTTTTTCGTATACAAAAATTTAATTATGAACATATACAAACCTATATTTTACATGTTACCAACCTACTACCTTATCGACTAACTCCGACTTCACCCTACGCCATACGTAAAATAAAATATCACAAATAGCGAGAGTATAAATATTTGGAGAAAATATTTACAATTAACTTGATTTTCTATAATTATCACATTTATTTTTAAATTAAAAAAAACTCAAGTTAATTAAAAACAAAACTTATATGATGATGTCAATGTAATTTCACTCTTTCCTACATCTAAAGAGCATTTTTCATAAAAATTCTCTTAAATTTTTCTTTAAAAGCTCTTAGCTAAATTTTTTTTAAACAGATTTTTCTGTTTTCTTTAGTATTTCTTAAAGGTTTGATACATATTTCTTTATTTTTTTTATTATTATTTTCATTTGTTTTAATATTTTGTATTGCTTTGTAATGGGTATTACATCAAAAAGTTCAAAGAACTCTATCGGTCTACACGTGCTCTTAACTAAAAAAAAAAACATACAGACAAGCACTACGACTGGTTACATACATACTTCAGTATGACTATAAAAAAATAAATTTATGAAATATTTTTTATTTAATTTTGATAAAGCAATCATAAAGACAGACAGACAGACGGACTGGCAAACGAACGAATTTATTTATGTATGTATAAATGTTTATTAACAACAAGAAAAGTATAACAACATATGTAGACTTTTGATAAATAAATATACATGTAACTTTATATGTAGAGTGAAATTTATAAATTTGCTAGTTTTACTACCGGGTGAATGAATGAGAATGTACGAATAAATGAATGAGCGAATGAATGAATGAATGACTGAATTGTATTAATGCACGGCCATGTTATAGTTCATAAAGGAAAATGTATTGTTTTATAATTTAATGAGCTTTTTATTGACTGCACTTTTTCCGTTTAATTGAGTTTGGCTTTAATACTCGGTTGGAAATAACTAAATGTTTCTAGTGTAAAAGTGTTAATATTTTTATGACTTTGGTTACTTGACCACCGTTTAAAAGTCAGAAGGACCAGTTTGATTTGTTTCGAGTTAGTGCGATTTCTTATAAAGATTTAACATTTCTTTATTTCATTAAATTATTTTTTGAAGAAATAAATTTTACAACATGAAATAAATTAAGATTTGTTGATAATTTTTTATTCTTGACTGACAGGAAGATCGAACCCACTTTTAAATACAGATATTTTGATCAAATCACACTTAAAATTTTGAGGTGTCGAATAAATATAAGAGTCAATATTTTATAAATGTAGCTTGTGAATTGTTGAAAAATCGTGCTTCTATTCCAAAGCAAAAAAAGATTTTTTTCGCCGACTTTTTTTTGGTAAAATGTTGAAAAAAGACTTTTCGATTTATTTTTTTTTTAAGTTTTGACTTTACAAGCAGGATGTTTTATTACCTTTTATGAATGAACTTTTGCCTGGGATACGTAGAATAATGTGATTCTAGAATTTAAGCCTAAGAGATTAATTATTCATTGACTTACTTAACCTAAAATCTCATTAAAGCAAAACTTAAAGTACGTACAAAATATATGTGTTTGTTTTCATTCGTCATTCGTTTCTTCACATCGTCGCCAGTTGGCAAATCAGAGATAACTACCCCGTTGTCTACTTCAATAAACTCTTTTAGTGTGCACCTGGTTGTTATGTTATTTAAACTTTTCCAGGATTCAAAGTGATCTTCACAAAAGCTTAAGTTATCGCTTTGATAAAACAGCAATACTAAAGGTGCATATATGATCTTCTTCATCCCATAATAAGTGCTCACCAAATCCTGACTTTGTAAAGCAATTCGATATAGTCTAAGAGCTGACATCAAGACAGCTACGTCTTCAGTTATTAATTTAAATTTATCTTGAATTGATAAACTTGCTAGACAGATTTTTTTATCTTTGCTTTGTTTTAATATGTCTTTTATTTAACAAAAAAGATGATATTTCTTCCACTTTTAACATTTTCCAAAATCGCCATTTTTTAAAATTCAATTTTCTTAATTTCCAAAATTATTTCAGATATACCACTAATATGGTTCCAAACAGGACCCCTTGGAGCACCATTTCTGTATAGTGGGTTGCTAGTAACATTCCATATTTTTCCAAAATGGTCACTAATCCTCGTCAGAAATTTTCGTAAAGAACGAAGTTTTTCAAGTCTGAATTTCTGAAATTCCAGAATTATTTCAGATATCCCACTACCAGAATTCACTTTAGGACTCCCTTCTCCCCCATTCCTATATGGTTCGATATTAGTAACTATCACCATTTCTCCATATTGTCCAACGTCCATAAAGTCCACTTTTAACATTTTTCAAAATCGCCATTTTTTAAAATTCCATTTTCTTAATTTCCATAATTATTTCAGATATACCACTAATTTGGTTCTAAAGAGGACCCCTTGGAGCACCATTTATATATAGTGGGTTGCTAGCAACATTCCATATTTTTCCAAAATGGTCACTAATCCTCGTCAGAAATTTTCGTAAAGAACGAAGTTTTTCAAGTCTACATTTCTGAAATTCCAGAATTATTTCAGATATCCCACTACCAGAATCCTCCTTAGAACTTTTTCTTCTGTGGAACCGGTTCCTTTTCCCTGAAAATGCTCCTAAACGCACTTTTTCCTATTACAGTAGCACTGTTAAATGCATGTTAACTGAAAATAGTTGCTGTTAATAAATTGTGGTTGATGTCTCCACTAGTTAAATACGTATTTATCTTCACACACATCTTAATGAGCTTGGCGTTAGTTTTACATTAAAACCGTTTTTTTTTACACATAAAACTTAATTTCTAATATGAATAAATTAAGTTTTAGTCAACCATTTTTGTGTCATACTATTAAAACTCGAAGAATTGATCCAATGATTTCATATGTTAAACTTTAATGCGATTTGCAGGTAACTAGGTCAAAGAAAAGTTAACCCCTTGCGCTTAAATCAAAGAGCCAAATTATTCTACGCATTTGAGGCAAAATTTCACCCATAAAAAGTGATAAAATTCCCTGCTTTTAGAGTCAAAATTAAAAAAAAAAATTCCGAAAAATGATTTCATTCTAAAACATTTGCCAAAAAATAGTCGTCGAAAAATATATTTTTTGTGTTTACAATAGACGATTTATATACGATTGAAAAGCTACATTTCTGCCTTTTATAGGTAATGAAATTTTCAACCGTTTCAGAAATATTGGCTCTACTCAACACCTTAAAATTCGAAAATCACAAGACCGTTATTCGAAAACGGGTACCCTCAGGGAAGAAAACCTTTGGGCAATCGTTTTGTATATACTCACGTACCGTCATGGTGGTGCGTAATTTGCAGAGATTACCTCCACAATTTGTTTCACTGTGCTATTTTGCTTTGAATATCCGATATATGGGACTTATAGCCAATTTCACCAACCTATTTAAATATGTTTAAAATTCGTTTTTCATGTAAAAAAAAAAAATTCAAAAAATTCAATTATATGAAAAGCCATGTTCTATAAACCAAAATCACTTGAAATTGAAATTTAAAAAATTTTAAAAACTCCCTCGTGTTCAAAGTTCATAAAAATATTTCCTTGTATATACCTAATACTTTAAGGACCTATTTTTTCTACCTTAACTACTTTTGAAATCAGGAAAAGCTACGTCAGTTTGTACAAAAAATCAATTGAAAACCTCGGTCGATTTTAATTTCACAAGATTTCGATATGCACAATATCGCCGTATACATAAATATGAATTGGTGAAATTGGCCATTAGTTTATTTTTCAAGACATTTGTATTATCTTCCAAACTAATTGTCTGATCCACAATAAATGTATGGATGAGTTATAGGCAAGGATGTAGGCTAGAAGCTTTGTACAAAATTAAGTACCTTTTTAATACAGTGGGTGCTATATGATATTATATAAGAGCAATGCGCTATAAGCTCTTTAAAAATTAGGCTGATAATTTTAACACAGTGGGTGCTAAATGGTGTTAGCAAAGAACTCTTTTGCCGATAAAATTCTTTTGGTCGACGGCAGTATCAGTTTTATTTCTTTTAATATCATTTATTGCTATTAAAAAATATGTGGGTGCTTACAAATGTACCCTACATGCAGTATTATTTCACTGTACGTTTTAAATGAAATACAAATTAATATTTTTAATATTTAAATTTTTTGTACAACGTTTAGTCACTTTCGGATTCTGAATCTTCTTCTAGTGTGAACCACCCTATAATGTCTGAAGTCTTAATTTCTTGACTCCATTGTTTCCTCTGAAAATATTCCAATGAGTAAAGATACAGATTTTACTATTTCAGTTTCATATTTTAAGATTTAGTGTATGCTGAAAGGCATCCTGTAGCAAATAAATTTCTTTAAAAATTAATATTGAATTTCAAAGCATTGAAAACGACTACTTAAGCAAATGACAATAAAATCATATAGAAATAGAAACAAGTAAGAACATTTTAAAAGCCGCAACCGCAAGTCTCAACAGCTAATTTTTTGGAACAATATTAGTCTAAAATATCTATATTAACCCTTTAATGCCAAACTTAAGAAATCATAGGAAAATATTATACGAACAATTTTTGTAATGGTGTTTTTGGGCCTCTCAAAAAAATATTTGTAAGCCCGTACAATGAATTGTTTACCTTCCAGGTGAGAAAACAACAAGTAGTGCCTTGAGGCACCCTTGAGTATTTAGTAATAAAAACACATTAAATTTTCGGAGAACTCAGTTCATTAGTTTTATTGAAAATAAAAACTCACGAAACAAATTACTTTTGTTTATAATAATCAAAGAAACAATTTTTAACTAATAGAATCTGGGAATTTCAGTTCTCATGTTGAGTAACATTTTTAAACAAAACAAAAATTCTGATAGTGCATAGAAAATATTCCTGGAAACTATTGAAGGAATAAAACTACTAAAGTATGAAAGCTTTACAAATTGTTATTTGTCTTAGAATACAAATTCAGTTCATATGAAAATTTAAAATAGAAAAAATTTTTATTATTTGATCAAAATAAACGAAGCTTTAATTTGGAAGAAAAGCATTGTGTTCGAGGTTGTTTACACTGCTTCCAGAGCTTTAAACAGCTTTCGAAGCTTCTCTAAATATTTTGCTACATCTTTTAGCAACTGCAAAAATGATAATTTAATACAAATAAATTATATATTGAACGCCAGTACAACTTTTGTGGAGAGTGCTTCGAGGCACTCTTAGACATTAGAGAGTTAAGCTTCCACAAAAATTTTAGGGTTGCTAAGGTATACTTTTTTGTATCTCTATAAAGCTTAAGAAAAGTTTTAAAAACCAGATTTCTTTCTATATTTGCGTTTCTAAGCCTTAAATGAAATAGCAAATATATAAAGAAACTGTTATATTACTTTAGCAAAAAAAAGTTTTTTTGTCCGAAAACCGTTCTGCATTACCGATTTAATACGCCAACAAATTTGTTATAATAATCAATAAAAAATACAGCCCAATTTTTATCTCAGTGCTTAAAAGGCCATATTTTTCAACCCAGGTAACTTAGTGATATATACATTTTATTTTTTAATACAGTTATTTGTCCGCGTTGTTTACATATTTTCCAGTCCACTAATTTTTTTATTTTTCCCAGTGTGTATCGTTGAATTGAAAATTTTGAGCATTTTAAATCTTCGAATTGTAAAATTGTGTACTATACTAAGAGACAAGATTGTAAATCCCCTAAAAATCCCCGAAACATAAATTCCCATATCCCAAAATTTCACTGCAAATACCGTTAACCCCTATATTTTTCCGCAAATGTAAACAACAATTTATAAGCCTCGCAGAAAATTTCCTAATATGGCAAATCTGGATCCCATATGAGGTCTTATTACTATTACGGCCATAAAACCCTAAAAGGCCATCCTTAACAAGAACGGGCAAGCGTTTTTCTGGTTTGATGAATTATCTTGCCCATACAATTTTAATAAAACAATCCAAAGTAGCAATTCATTAGTTCTCATTTTTAAACCTTCTGATATTTTTAAGGCGCTTTATAGATTTGTACGGTGGAAATTGTATGAAAATAAAAAATTTTAACAAGGACAAACTTGGTAATCTCATTTTGGTTGTAGGTTCGCAAACGCTTTATGTACGAGGGTAAGCCAATAAGTCCGTGACTTTTCTAAATTTTCGGCTCTTAACTGAAAAGCCAAACCTGTGTCGGTCAACAGGTATCTGTAAAAAGTTTATTAAGGTGCTTCATTTAGTTTGTCTTTAACTGCCATTAATAGCAGACAACCTCGTGATTTGAGGAAAAAATTTAAAAAAATTAATTTCGTTTGCTCATTAGGAATTCTATAGAAAACCCCGTGAATAAGGCTACGAATTGCTCCCTCATCCGCCTCATACTCCGGATTTAGCACCGAGTCACTATTATTGTTTCAAACCTGAAGAAATGGTTCAGCAGAAAAAGATTTAACATAAATACCTATTTTGATGACCTGAGAAATCCTATTTTTTTGGAAGGCAGCAAACAAATCTTGAGGGGCATTAAAAAATAGAATGCTTTTTTATCCAAAAAACTGCGTTTTATATAAAAAATCAGGGACTTATTGACCCGCCCTCGTATATATAAGAATATAAGTCAACGTAAATTACTTTGAATGTTTTTTTTTTTTAATAAAATCACAATAGTTGTGAATAGAATAGCAATTGAAAAGTAATAACAAGAAAAAAGTAATTTAAAAAAGCGATCTAAGTTTTTGGATCTTTGGAATTTTAAAAATGTTAGCAAAACTTGGATTTTTTGATGAAAATTTTTGCCCAGGGCTTGAGTCTTGCTTTAAGCCTGGCACTCTGTTCACTATTTCGTACGAAATTTTGTCAAACTTAAAAAAAACTTAAAAACGAAAAAAGGTTGATAGAGTTGTACCAAGGCGAATTCATACAGGCGATATTTTCGAGTCATCTGCTTATTGTTTATTTATTTGTGTGTATACTGAATGTCAAGCTTTGTTTACATTTTGTGAAAAAATTAGTTAAAATTTAAAATTTAATAAAAATCTAAATACTTGAAAAAAAAACTTATTTAAATTTCATAAAACAAAAAAAAGGTGATTATAAAATATAAAATTAAGGAATAAAAAGTGCGTAAGAAATAAGTGGAGCCACAATAAATGTGGAATACAGGAAACAGATTTATCTTCTAATGCAATTGTGTATATATTATAAACAAAATCCCTTGTTTATTTTTTCAACAAATTATTTTGACATTCACTCTTAAGTTTTTACAAAAACAAAATACATAGTATTTTTAAAAAAAAAAAGAGATAGCTAGCATAACTCTATCTCATGATGCGGTAACCTGTATGAATTCGCCTTGAGTTGTACTCTATTTATATTACGAAAAACATTCGAAATGTATCTAGCAACATTTTTATTTTCCGTGCGAAACAAGTGCAGCTCAGATTATTTCGCACGGAATTTTAAGCAGCAGTTTATAATTTTTTGTAATGGTTTTTTTTTGGTATTTGTGAAGTGGTTTTTATAAAAAGCGTTTCACAAAGAGAAGTGTAGAATAGTGTTAAAATTAATAATAAAATAAAATTTTTTTGTTGTTTTTTTATTTGGGAAATTATAAAAATAATATTGTCTTACTTTTTTTAATGACAATTAAAAATAAGACATGATTTTTGTTTGCCTTCGCAAAACAATATTGTATACTTGCAACTTAAAAAAACGTTAAGTTTTGAAAAATCGCGAGATAATATTAATACATGTCAAAATTTTCGTGTGATTTAATCTATCTTGCTCAACATTTTTCTCAAGTTCGAAGACAGTACTAGGCTTTAAGAAAAAAAAAATAAATTAATAAAAATAATAAAAAATTCTGAAACAGATGTATAGTAATTGTAATCCGCAAATGAAAGTAATAAGTCGCGTTCGCAAATGTTGAGGCTGTTCAGGTTTTTGGAGGAGAACGTTCCGTTAACAAAATATCAAAACTATTGCAGCCGAGCGAGCGTATTCTACTTCAAAAGTCTTATCCCAGGTTTCAAAGTTTTTAACACAGAAAAAAGTTTTTTATCAATTAAAAAAATGGTTTAAAAGTATTTAAATTTAATTAATGTGATAATTGAATCCATTATTTTTTTAGTTGAATGAAAATTAAAAATTTAATTTTGATTTAATTAACATTTTAGTTGTTTTGCAATAAATTTTTAATTAAAATATTAATTAAATAACAAAAAATCTTAATTGACTTTTTTCGTTTAAAATAAAATAATTTAAACTTGTAGAATTGTTGTTGGGAATTGTCAATATTAATTAAATAAATTAACACATTGTTTGAAATGGCAAAGTTTTTTGATCAATTTGTTAATTAAAATTAAAAATCCCATTTATTGAAAAAAAAATATTTACATTTTTACAATTTTAAGTAATCAATATAATCATTTTCGTAATAGGTGCAAAATCCACAAATTGCTTGCTTGATATTATGAATTTGGAATAAATTTGGTGATTAGAGAAAATTTTTAATTTTTTCTGTGAAGGTAGCACAATTTTCTAAATCATTTTTGAACTATCATCAAAAAGGTAATTCAATTTCTTTACATTATTTATGAAGCATCTATTAACTACTTTTATTAAATAGTTATTGTTTCCAAAATCTTAAAAGAGAATAGTTTAGAGTTTTATATAAATCAGAGCCAGCGTTCTCAGTTTTAGAAATTTATTCCAAATTGGAATTTTTTTTTTTTGTAAATGGGGATACAAATTTTTGGGAGAAAAGCACTTTTCCCGCTGGGGATTTCGGTGATAATATTTAACTATAAATTTCATTTGTGCAATGGCAAGACCGATTTGGTCAAGATGCGTGCACAAATTTTTGTCGTTTTAAACCTTTTCAAGAGATTGCTGAAATAGTTTAAAATATTTGTTTTGTACCAACAAGCGTTACTTCTGTTGAACGAATCTTTTCCGTAATTAATACAACAAAAATCAAAATTTGCAACAGAATGCAGTATGAGTTACTATAAGCTCTTCTTTGAATAAATACACACTTTAAAAATAGTGCAGCTTGCTGTGACAAACCTATTCAATCATCTTAAATCCACTTTTTTTAACAACGAACATGTAAAACAAAATTACATTGGCTGATGAATGGAAGATTTTGTTTCCCTAGTTTTTGAAATGATATATATTGACAGATATAATGTAGAGCTCAAAGAATAAATAACATTAGTTTTACGCCCAATTTTACCAAGTTCAGTTAAAACTAAGTATAACTTTAACTTCCAGATATCAATATATTTTTGACAGCTATAACAGATAGTTAATTATAACTGAAAATGATGAAATTGATAGTAAGTAATATTACACAAATCGATTTGTTTAAATAAATTAATGTGTGCATATTTTTTCTTTGAAATTATATTATTTATTTTATTTATAAGTTAATATGGGGATTTTTGGAAAACAGCAATTTTTAGGATTTTTGGGGATGAGAAATCACAAATTGGGGATAAAGCTTAAAATAAAACTGGGAACCCTGATCGGAGCTTTCAGTTCAAATCATTTGTTTTATCAAAACCAACCTCGAAGCCTAAATCGAAAGAGAACGTTGAAGTGGTCGATTTTGATTTAGCTTTGCACACCACATAAGAAAATAGGCTTAATATCGACCTTATATAGAATTCGATACCGAATAATTCAAAGAAAAGAGTTAATACAATATTTAATTTATTTTTCGAACTAGAGTTTAGGCGTTACCATACTGTACAACGAAATAACAGAAATCTGTCGTATGAATTATGGCGAATTTCCTTAAATTTTAACAAACTCAAGTCTGACGCCTATCAAAATTAAAGATTTTTCTAAGCTGATACGAAAACGCTACCATTATCTTCTCTATAACTCCTTTAATCCCTGTAATTTCAATATGACCTCTAATTACTGACCCAGAAAATGTTTGCAAGCCTTTTTGCAAAGAAATTTCCACAGTAAAATCTTTTACTTTATTTGCATGCATGACATGCTGCCGGTGCATGGTGGCTTAACTTTCATTCATTCATGTCTGTAATGCATTTTTGTAAGTTTTAAAATGTTTAATTTTTCGCTTTTTTCTTCTTCTGCATGAGGCCCACCGACAACATCAGGCGAAAAAAAAAAGAAATTAATTGTCATACTTAAAGACTTGAAAGCCTAAAAAACAACAACCAAAACCCGGTAGTTTATTAAAACAAAGCACGATTACAATGTGATAATCAAGTGTCTGTAAATGTGAGTAAAGTGGTGAATGTGTGTGTGTAGGTTAGTTAGTGTAAGTAAGTATGTTTGTCAAGCATAAAATTCCAAAGAAAAACAATTAAAATGCACTTAAATAAATAAAAGAAAACACGACAACCAGAAAGAAAAACAGACAGCAACAAAGTTAAAAACTGCAAAAAAAAAGACTAAATTTTTGTCAGAAAACGCACCTTTGGCTATGGAGGCAACAACAAGTTTTTTTGTATTATTTTTATTGGTGGTGTTGCTGATGTGTTGTAAGTAGTTGTTATTTTTTTTTTTTTTTTTGGGACAGAAGAAACATTTAAGAATCCAGAATTAAAATGTGGCTCAAGCTGCAGCAACTAAATGCGTTTGAACATTCTGACGCATTTGATGCACAACAGCAACAACATCGACAAAAAAATCATAAACTTAATGTGTTTGCTCATGCGCAGTTTATACTTGTACGTACCTTAAAGTTTATTAGTGTATGTGTCTGTTAAGGCACTGCCTGCTTTTCTTCATACCACCTCTGGAAAGTCATTGTAGTGCGTGTATATTTTGTTGATTATCACCACAACTTTGGCTTATAAATAAAAAAATGTAGGTTAACCGTTATTAAGAACAACAACAGCAGCAACAAAACAACAACAAAATACATATTATTCACAAATACTTTTTCATACTCATTTCACAGTTTTCGTTCAATCCGTTTACCACGAAGTCTTTAATAACATGCGTCATTTAAAAGATTAATTTTTATTTACTTTTTTAAGCCAACTTAAATTTCAGATTTTATTTGATTTTTTAGTTTTTTTTTTTTTGCTCAATGGCAACCTAAATTGTGGTATTACAAAGAAGATATTTTTTTTGGATTTTGAAAATATTTATGCATTGAACTTTTATAAGCGAATTTTTAATTAAAAAAAATTATTTTTTGGAGGAATCTTTATAATTAATGTTTTGTTATTAGTGTTGCCAGAAAACTTACAGCCGTATTCATAACGAAAAGTTAAGCACAAAGTTTATTCATAATACACTTACCAAACTCTGGCTAACGATTTGCTAAACTCTTGTCAACAAGCTGCCAAACGTTTGCCAACTTGTGATAAACAGCTGTTTTATGTTGAATAATTTTGTTTGTTTTTTTTTAATACACTGTTTTTTTTTAGTTTAGAATCCTTTTTTAAATATATTTTAATTTAAAAACATTTAAAATTTTTATATAAAGAGGGAAAATAAAAAAAAAATGAAATGAAATGACAAAACCAGCGATGATTAATGCAAAACGTGTTGCATTTTTGGGTATTATAATGTGGCATCATTAATATTCAGAGTTGATTTATTAAAAGTTAGCAGACGGATAAAATTTGTTATTAATAAACTCTGTGCTAACAAGCTGCTAAGCTTAATCGGCATTCTAGTTAGCAGCTCGTTGTACGTAGTGTACAACCTGTGGCTAACTTTAAGTTATGAATACGGCTGTTATAGTTCACGTGCTCCAATTTATATTTGAATGTCTCCAGCAATACCCACCTTAAAATTTATATCTCCTTATATGTCTAACATTATTATACCCACACGACAATAGTGGAGGTAGGGAGTATTATGCATTTGTGCTGATGTGTGTAACACTGAAAAATATTGGTCCTTGGGTTGATATAACGATGTCCTTCCGTCCGAGTGGCTGTCTGTCCATGTAATATTGTGCGCCAAGTACTGGTCGCAATTTCGAAGATTATTTGGTACATATGTCTCAACCCAGCAATTCCCAGTGTCACCTTTAGGTGACGAAGATTAGTGATAGCGATAATGGAAATACTAGAGGCTGCAGATGACCATGGTAACATCATACTGTACCCGCTTGTAGTAGTGGAGGTAACCGAAGGAGAAGTTGAGACAAAAATTAAGCAAACTTCTATCACTTTCTTAGCCGAATGGTAAAAATGTGTAGTTAATTATACCCAGTGTCACCTGCAAGTGACACCCCTATATAATCAAAATTAATGTTTAATGTTTTTTATGTTTGTCTACAACAAATTATTATTCAATGTATGTCGTAATTAATTTTTGAAAAAGGTTTGTTGTAATAATATTGTTAAATATATTTTCTTTAATTTAAATAGACGAATCCCTTGATAAAGTGAACATAACATTCACGAAACGTTGGGAAAATATCGATTAAATGCATTTTAAATTACATATGGAGATTTAGGCCGTATTAGCTAAAATAAAATCTAACTTAACGAAATCGGCAAAATTTTTTTTTAATATGATTTTTTTTATTTTTTTGAAAGCATTTCCCATATTTTCATTACTAAAGATATGGGAATTGTCGGGTTAATTGTCATAAGGACGAAGGAAAATTGTGAGAATACGCCCATAATTTCACATTGCCCCCATACAAACTTCTTTTCGAAATAGTCTTTGTGCTTATAAACCAGGGCTATGGAGTCATCAAAATTTTTAAAACAGACCCTCTTAAAATCTTTTTAAGACAAACCAGATGTTTTTCATATTTCCATGTTTTTTTTTGTATATATTTATATGTATATTAAACGTTATACATGAAAACAGATATGTTTTGAAAGACATCGTGAAAATTTAAAAAGTTTTTCGTAGCATATTCAAAAAAGAATGAATAAAAGAGACATGTCTGAAAAGACATCGTATAGGTGCCTCCCAATAATTTTTTGGCTCATTGTGTAATAATTGTATGATTTTCAACTTTAATTTGAATACCTCTAATTGAAGTATTTTGTATTTTTAAAATTCACTCCAAAATTTAAATTCAAGACTCGTAATAAGGAGCATTTAAACGATGTCCTTTCAGACATGTCTAACAAACCCATTTGTTTTATTTGTAGGCTATTGAACAAGAGAAGAAAAAAGGTTTGCCAAAATGACAAGAAATGAGTTTTCATGTTTGTTAGTATGAGTTTTCATGCTTCTTAATATGTATTTATGTATAAGTATATTAGATAATTAGAAATGAAAACAGACATTTTTGGAAAGACATCGTATAAATGCCGCCATGAATTCAACATATTTACTGTGTGTTCAATGAAAGCAGCACTTTTTCACAAGCACACCCTAGTTTAGTAAAAAAAAAGAAAAAAACAAAAAAACCCTTTGCAAATTTCGTCCCGAGCAATTTAACGTATAAATAATTATTTTCTAAACGTTTTGTTCAAATTTTCGTTTAAAACTTACAAAAATTATTATAAATGTTATTTATATTTGCATACAAATTTTTGCTGAAGTAGAAGTAGACTGAATTTTTTTAAAAAATTTAGTTACATTTTTGTTCAAGAAATGAAAGAAAAATATATGACATACTTTGGGAAAAAATAAGATAGAAAAAAACAAATTGTTACTCCTATTGTAAATAAAGCTTAATTCTCCAAATGTCTATAAACTCTTGTTCAACAAAATGCTAATCCCTTTTATATTCAATGAAAATTTTATATAAAACTTTAATTATTCCATCATGTAATTCTTTAAATTTGCAATTATTTCACCTAAATTAATATCAGCAAATGCTAAAGACAAATTTTGCGTAACTAAAACCAGTTTGCACTCTGTTCTTTTGGAAATAAAAAAAAACTCAGCAAAATATGCAACGATATTCACAAGTTTTGTGTACGTGATTGATATCACGCTGTTTGAATACGATTTGATTTTTGCACTTTCTAAGAACATTGACCGCAAAGTGTAACACAGCAAAGATATAAGAAGTTTTTCAAAAGAAAAAAATTTACAATTCAAACTAAGAGAGACTGAAAGTGACTTACAGATTCATTCAGTTATTTGTAAAAATTCATATAATCATCCCATGTTTCATTTTCTATTATATAGTGGAGAGGAGAGTTTATTATGCGTTTGTGCTGAATTTTGTGACACCTTAAAATATTCGATCTTGACCCACCTTTTAGTATACCGATCGACTTAGAATAATTTTTGATAATATTCAAATTCCCACAAGGACCAAACCTGTTGAAAATGGCGATAATGGGTCCAACAATTCACATAGCCCCCATACAAGCTTCTTTCCGGAATCGATTCTTTGCCCCCATAAACCATCTTAATTGCAATCTTAATCATCTTATCAATTTTATTGGAATCGGTCCATTTTTGGCATGCAAATATTATTTCCGAAAAAAGTATTTAGTGCCATGTCAATGTAATGTCGATAATTACTTTAACGATAGCTACTATTTCATGACGTTATGCTAGTAGGTCCAAAATTAAACATAGGTCTATAAACCACCTTCCTAAAATCACTTAAACGCGAACAAACCTTAAATATCGGTGGTCTTCCAACGCAAGGTCGTAACTTGAAAACCACTTCTTTTCAGGAGAAACAAAAAACTTTTTATTACAAATATTTTAAGTTTTTTTATACATAAGAAATGTGGAATCTTTAGACAATATTTCAAGGCAACTTTTATGTAAAGCTAAGGTCACACTTATTAAATATTTGACTAAATAAGCATAACCACTACTTTTGTTAATAGTTAGTGAAACTTAGCATGGTTTTAATATCACAAAAAAAAAACTTATTATACTGCTAGCCATAGCAATAAACTGTTTTATGAAAGATGTGGTATTATAAAAAAAATATTAGAAATAAAGGAAACTATATTTTAGTTTGCCTGTTGGTCCCGTTTTTTTCTCAAACATTTGACAAGTGTTACCGTAGCTTAATTAATAATTTACTATTTTTTATTCACCCTTTTTTTGAGATACGTGTTTGTAGCACTGAAAACTTACTGGAAAACATAACATACGACACTGCGTTATTTTAAATAACATCACATAAATTAACTTTTTTTTATAATTCTGTTGTAAAAGTATATACATATATATAACTATATTAATTATTTTCAATTAAACAATATTTCACATTTTTTAATATATTAATTTTCTTTAATACGTTATGACCACGGAAACCGGAAATATGCTCTAAAACGCGTTTTATGCGCATTAGATATGCAGTAAAAACTCAAAAATATGCCCTAAAAATTTTAAAAATATGCTCCAAAAAAATCAAAAATTGCTAATTTGAAAACAAAAAATTCGACAATTTAAAATTGTATTGTATTAAAAAAACAATCTTTAAATTATATAATCGGTAAAGCCCAAATACCAGAAGAATTTTCGAGATTTTACCCTATTTGAAAACGATGGGCAGTCCTGGGGCTCACAAAAGCAAAGTTATGATATGAGGTTACAAATTCGTATGACAGTTATTTGTGGCGAATATTATCTAGATATTAAAATCCATAAGAGATTTTTTGTCTTAATGAGATTTCAGGGATGGTCGCTAAATTGTTTATTTATGATAACATTTAAAATCAAATTAAAGCTTTTTATAGATCGGAGCTTTGGGAAACTGTGAACCGATTCGAAAAGAATTTTATTTGCAGTAAAATTTTTTTGCGGCGAATTTAATTTAAATACCAACATAATTATACGGTTTACGAACGCAAAAGGTCAAATTTGGAAAGAAGTTTTATTATTAATATGTGAAATTATAGACCGATTCTCACCATTTACATAGACTTGGTCCTTAGTACAATTAAAATGTATTTACCAAATTTGATCTACAAAATTGCAACTTGTACTTTCTGTAGAAAGTAAACATGAACAGACAACCAGCCAGAAAGATGGATGGTCATCGTTAGATCACTTTAAAAAGTGATTCTGACTCGGTCGGTATACTAAAAGATTGGACCAGACATATATATGTTATATCGCTAAAAACGTATATAATTGCTTTTTCCTGAATTTTTGCTTATATAGATATAAAATTTGAAGTTTAAAATAACATTTATCTTTAATGACAACCTTCTGAAGCAATTTTAGAGTAAAAATTAAAGATAGCAAACTTGGAGCAGCACGTTGGGTATACAGATAGATATTTAAAATAAAAAAAGTTGAATTTTGAAAAAAAAAATTTTTAATTTGCTGCGAAAGCTCTTGTAAGCACTTAAAAAATTTAACATGTATCAAAATATGCCTCCAAAAGGCAAATTATGCGCTATAAACTTATAATATGCTCTTTTAACAAAATTAGGCTAAAAAATAATGTAAAGGGTAAAATATCCACCAACAAATCGATGCCAAAATTCACAAAAAGCTCTAAAACGAATAAAAATATTGTTTCTGCATTCATTGGTCGGACAAGGAAAAACATGAAATTGCATATTTATGGTTTCCCTGGTTATGACTGTAGTTTTTTTTTTTTAATAACACCCTGTGGGAAATGTCACTAGTGAATATGTACTGATTCACTACTGAAACAGTCACCAGTACTAGTGACTTATTATACCCCCATGTTGGTACTATGGGACCATATGTAGACAATTGAACCAGAGAATCACTAGTACATTTTAGAAAACCTAGTCTTCGAATTGAAAATTACTTTTTTTAACATTTAATTATTTTATAAATAACAAATAAATAGTCAAGCTCGAGGGGGTTTTTTTTATTTGTTATTTATATTAATAAAAAGGTCGAAAAACAACTTCATCTATTTAATTATTTTATTAAAAATAAATAAATAGATATTGGGAATTATTTCTTTTCATAAGCAACTTTATTATATTCAACATTTTTTTTTTTTTCGAATTTATTCTATGAGTTAAATTTCAGTTATGTATTTTATAAAGCTTTTTGTAATACATAGTTCTATTCCTTGAATTTTTAGAAATGACTTTATAAACTACCAGACTATTATCTTGTATCTTCTTGTTACATTTTACCTTAGCTATCCAACGGACTTTACCTTTGCTATCCAACGGATAGCTAAGGTAAAATGTAACAAGAAGATACAAGATAATAGTCTGGTAGTGTATAAAGTCATTCCTGGAAATGTAAGGAATAGAACTATTACAAAAAGCTTTATAAATACATAACTGAAATTTAACTCATAGAATAAATTCGAACAATAAAAAAAATGTTAAAAATAAATAAATTTACGAATTCATAACAAATTTTTTTTCGTATAAAAGGCAAATGTAAAAGTATACATACTTGGTTGACAATGTCGTCAAAAAGTCACCAAAATAGTAGACAAAACTGGTGACTTGGAGACCACTAGCACCCAGGTTTCCTTCAGGGTAATAAAACAGTACATATTATATTAATAAAGACAAATAATATTGTGGTAAAGGTTGGTTAAATTTAGTTTTATTCGACTAATACGTATTTCAAACTATGCGACATGTCGCACAGAAATATTTCATGAAACCGAAGAATGTTGACGAAGGGTGTAGAAACTCTTGAGGAGTAAACAATGTCGCACCAAATTTAAGTTTAAGCAACAATTTGTTGTTCTTCTTAAAAATGTTTAGTAAAAATTTTATAAATAGAATATTCAACATTTTTTATTTTTCGAATTTATTCTATGAGCTAAACTTCAGTTATGTATTTTATAAAGCTTTTTTGTAAAAGTTCTATTCCTTAAATTTTTAGGAATGACTTTGTACACTACCAGACTATTATCTTGTATTTTGTTGTTACATTTTACCTTAGCTATCCTTTGGATAGCAATGAAGTAAATATATTGTATGTACAGAAAAATTTACAATTCTTAGACAACAGCAGAATATAATAAAGTAGCTTATGAAAAATAAATAATTCCCTGATTCTATTTATAAATAGAATATTTAAATTTGAATAAAAGACTTAAATAACAAATTGTAGCTTGTGGCTTGCAAGAAAAAACGTAACGTCTGAACGAATACGAGTTTTCGAGGGGACACCAAAATCAAAATTCTAATATTGTAGCAGGGTTATGTTACATAGTCTGAAAGCGGTATAAAAATCATACTTGAGTTATTTTGTGATGATCGGTCCATAATTTTATATCGTTCATCAATTATAAGTGTTGATCGACCTTTTTTCGATTACTGTAAATAGTTTATATGGTTTCCTATATGCAGGCTTTCAAGGTTATTAATTTAATGTAAATAAAAGATTATATATTTATGCTCAATAATATCCGTCGTTTTATTGGTATCCTTCCAACTTCTTCTGGGATAGAGTTTTTAGTAATATCTGGCAACATTTATTTAAATATGTAGTTCCATAACTCAAAAAGCACGATTTTTAGCTAAGTATGCAGTAATGAGCGAAATGTCATGATTGATATTGTGAAAAAAATTATCTCCAAAACGTTGAAAATTTACCGCTCGTGGTAAAAATGTGCCGTGCATTTTTTTTTTTTTGGATTATACCAATGACACATGTCAGTTTTGCTAGGGTCATCAGATCGTAGGTTTTTCAGAAATAATAATATATTTTACGTTAAAACTATATTTGTTAAATTACACAAAGGAACAAGATTTTGTTGATTAAGAACTGAATGTTGTTTTTAAGGTTACTTGTGACGCTGACCCCAATTCTGCACTTAGTTTTTTCAATCAGCTCGACTTTTCGCGATATACCGATATTTACAAAATGAAGGCACTTCCGCTACATATATTGGAATAACTTGAAAACGGTTCACCATATTCAGATAAAAAAAAACCAAAACTCGTCAACATTATTATCTTTAAGCCGTGCTTACATTGGTTTTAAATTCGCCCATTAGCTTCTGAGATATCATTAAAGTTTTGAAATAAGAACAATTAAAAATAATTATTATGTTCTTTAAAAATTCATAAAAATTTCAGTTTTGGTCTGAAAACAATTTGTTAAATATATTTCGAATGAAATGAGCTTTATTATAGAGATGTAACGATACGATACCGATACCGATATTCAAAGAGAAATATCGCCGATACCGATAGCGATACGAATATTTAATTTAAACTCAAGGTAAAATTAACAACACAGAAAAAAGTGTTTTATCAATTAAAAAAAAAATGGTTTAAAAGTATTTAAATTTAATTAATGTGATAATTGAATCAATTATTTTTTTTTGTTGAAAGAAAATTCAAAATTTAATTTTGATTTGATTAACATTTTAGTTGTTTTGAAAAAAAATTTCAGTTAAAATTTTAATTAAATAATAAAAAATCTAAATTGACTTTTTTCGTTTAAAATAAAATAATTTAATCATGTAGAATTGTTGTTGGGAATTGTCAATATTTATTTAAATAAATTAACACATTGTTTGAAATGGCAAAGTTTTTTGATCACTTTTTTAATTAAAATTAAAAATATCATTTATTGAAAATATTTTTCAAAATTGTAAAATTTTTAGTAATCAATATAATAATTTTAGTAATAGGTGCAAAATCAACAATTTGTTTGCTTGATATTATGAATTTGGATAAATGTGGTGAGTGAAGAAATTTAATAATTTGTTCTGTGAGCGCTCAAGTACAGTAACTTCTTTATTATACACAATTACAGTGTAAGAGCTTATTAATATTTAAAATTGATTTTAATAAGATTTCAAAAACAACGAAATGAATTTAAATTGGTAAAATTAATTTATTTTTAAAAAAAAAAAAAACTGTGTATGAGATCAATAATAATTAAAATTAATAATAATATTATTTTTGATTTAAAAACAAAGTATTCTCAACTTTTGAGGAGATAATTTCTCAACTCCGTTTGAAGCAGGCCAGCAGTAAAAAATCGTCTCTCAGATGTGACGGAACTCACTTGACAACTTAAGTATATCTGCGCCATGGTCTTGTTATATTTGATAGCGGCAGTAACAAACGGATCTGCGTCTCAAGAAAAATTAGAGGATCTAAGGTATATCTAGACGATTTATTTAGCTGAACCACAGCGTAGAAAGGACAGAAGATCATTCATCTCAAAATTTTCTTTTAAGATTTTCATAAACTTTTACTAGGTGTAGGTGTGACCGTGTCTTCAACACTTTCGGAATGTAGAGCCTGGTTAAGTAGCTTCTTAAGACGTTTTTTCGATTTATTGTCTTGGAAATTTTCTAGTGACGGTAGAGATTTGTAGATAAACAATAGATTTCATTATTCCCTAAACTATCAAATCTTTTATTCACAGCTAATGCTACGTAAATTTTAGGAATCTGTACTATTCTGCACCTCAGTTTATTTATTTATCGTATTTTCTAATAATGTTAGAATACTGTTTACTATTGAAATAGCGTTAGGAATGTAGCAGTGGCTTTGCTTATGGATATTGTGGTCCCTTTGAAGTAACCCAAAATTTGTAACGAAATGATTTTTATTTTCACAAAAATCATTAGAAATTAGCTCAAAATTCTTAAAACGTACAATTTCATACAAGATTTATCAATAGGAGAACGTTTTACCATTACGGTGCACAGAAAACCGGCTGATGCTGCAGGTCCACACCAAGCTGTCAATGCGCTTATGAATCAGCTTAAAAAGTCGTAGTGGAGAATTGTGTTGATAAGTTACACAGCAAACGCGTAAAATGCATATACCTATCGAAAGCATGAAGCTGGATAACTTTCTACTTTAGCATGCGTCTCAAATAAGGAATAAACGCGTGGTGTGGACCGACCCCAGCTTAAGAATTAAAAGACAAACGCATAAAACTTTCTTATTGTCGGTCAATAAATTAATATAAGTCTAAACCGCAACCAATTTTAATGCTGACGTTCGTTTTTGTGAAGCTAAGTTAATAATATATATGTATTTATCATATAGAGCCCACTCCTGTCGGTGGAGGACTACTTAACTTGTAATTTTTGGAAAAAGTCAAAAATACGATTATTACCTGCAACTTAAATGCGAGCTAATGGAAAAAAACGGAATTTAGATTTGATATAAGCGATTTTAAATTAGCAGAAATGATTGCATCCAACTTCCAATCTTTACAAAAAAGTCCAATTTCCTGGCGTTATTTATTTTCTTTTTATCAAGAATTTTATACGGTTCTATAGAACTCAGCAATAGTTAACTACAGGGCGTATATAAACCCGCTTTCTGAAAATCACTTTAATACGTTCAAAACTGAAACGAAGCGTAATAATTTTTTAAAATGATGTCCAAATAAGTTTTATATGTCTAAAAATTACCTCATTTACTTTGTGATGATCAGCCCACATTTAGCCATATGTCCCATTTTAAACTTAAATTTTGGTATTTATATACCCGATTTTTCCCTCTGTGCACAGCCGCATATAGCGAAGTTATGCCTGAAATATTTACATATTTATATGTTTAATACAAAAGAAACTGCTTAACAGTTTCACTCATTACTTTGCATAATTGTGAGGCTGATTACTTTTTCACTTAAAACGCAAAATCGTAAAAAATCGAGTTACGTGGTTTTCTAAAATTCATAATATCTAAGATGAGGATATCTAGATAATATTAAACATAGATAACTCTTATATGAATCTTAAGGTCAAATATAATTTTGTTGTGATTGATCCCAAATATGGAACACTCCCGAAAATTTGTTTTAAAATATTGTGGTGTAGGTAACCATATGGTCGGGCTTGACTGACTAAAATTTCTAACATAATTTTTTTGTTTAAAAAAATTTTAATGCAAAAATTGCCTTATGTTTCCTTTTCATAAGTTCTTTAATTAACTAACAACAACTTGCATTTTGAAAAATAATTTTTATCAATTTATTTAAAATGTATTTAAAAAAACTTTAATTATAAAAACTTATTTACATAATAACGGTCTATTAGTTTAAAATCAAATAACAAACACTCTTCTGACCACATTGTAAGTGAATGATTTGTTAGATAAGTTGAATTTGAATTGTAAAATAACAGAAAATCGAAGTTTTAGTCGGTTCTTGTGAATAGAATTTATTCAAAATTAAAAATGCATTCTGAAAAGAAAACTTACCATATGGCAGATTTAATCTGAAAGTAAAAAAAAAACAAATTGATTTTATTAGCTTTTGGACATTATAATCTGAAAAAAAGATGTTAAGACTATATAAATCAATGTGATTTAATTATTTAAAAGATATTTGGTCCCCCATTAGCGAAACACTAGGACTGTAAAATGTTAATTGAGAAAAAAAATTGCAAAAAACCAAAAAGTGGTATTTTATATTTTAAATCTCTAGTAGGTAATAAAATATGTCCTTTAGTTTAAGAAAAAAATGTAATATTCGATTGTCGTGTCTAAAACTCAAGCTGTACACAGAAAAAATTATTAAATTTCTCCAATCACCAGATTTATTCCAAATTCATAATATGAGGCAAACAAATTGTTGATTTTGCACCCATTACCAAAATGATTATATTGAGTACTAAAAATTTTGAAATTTTGAAAAAATATTTTCAATAAATGATACTTTTAATTTTAATTAAAAAATTATCAAAAAACTGCCATTTCAAACAATGTGTTAATTTATTTAAATAAATATTGACAATTCCCAACAACAATTCTACATGTTTAAATTATTTTATTTTAAACGAAAAAAAAAACAATTAAGATTTTTGGTTATTTAATTAAAATATTAAATGAAAATTTATTTCAAAACAACTAAAATGTTAATTAAATCAAAATTAAATTTTTAATTTTCTTTCAACTAAAAAAATAATTGATTCAATTATCACATAAATTAAATTTAAATACTTGTTAAGCCATTTTTTTTATTGATAAAACACTTTTTTCTGTGTAAGACAATATTTAGGAGCAGTGTTGCCAATTTACTCATTTATTGGCTAAACTTAGCGCTAAGCGAGATGAATTTAGCCATTTGAATTTAGGCAAATTTCCTTCAAGTATTTAAAATTTGTAGACCAAACAATTTAAAAATGTTGCATTAGTTGTATTGAACTTTTCTTTGTGCTGGCTCCCACTTTTCAAGTCTTAGCTATCAAGTTTTTAGAAGAGAGAGGAAAATAAATGGCATTCTCTCTTCCCTTCTTTCCTAAAAGCCCCATACTGGACGGCTAAGACTTGAAGAGTTTGAACCAGCAATTAATTAGTTAACGCAAATGACTTTTGCAATAAAAAAGGCAATTTTTCGACAATGTTAAGTTTTCGTTTTTCAAAGTTTTTTGTAAAGAAATCTTGTTTCGCCAATATTTTAGCCACTATTTAGCCATTTGATACTAAACATTTTGCAGTCTGTAGTAGTTAAGAGTTGACATCACTGTCTACGAGCCTTAGTTTTTAAAATAATTTCAGTTAAGGGTTGTCGTTGATTTTAGTATCGAATATTGGATATATTCAACACCAGTAGAGAGAATTCCTGGCTAATTGTTAATTGATGATAATTGTTAGCCTCTGTTTATATGGTCATTACAGTTCCCGGAGATGAGCCCTTTTCGAAAATTATTTTTGAATTTTCGTGGTTTTAGTAGCAAAGTGATATCTTCAGTGTATGCAATTTATTGAAACACGCAAATATTCAGATAATATATAACGTTTTAATATATATTTTGCATTTTATGATAAGATTAATCGCTTTGAAGATTAATTTAAGAACTCTAATATTTTTATAAAATAAACAACGTTTTTAATGAAAGATTTTTATTATAAAGAAACAATAAGAACAGTTTGGTACGTTTTAATCTGTTTTAATTTAAAATGTAATCTCAACTACCTGTGCTAATTATTTATATGTATCAGATGGTCTACCAAAATCTGCCCACTTATTTTAATATAACCATTTATTTCAATTTCGTTAAAAAATAAGTCACTAAGATAAATTTATTATTATTATTATTCATTTATTTAATCTATCAGCTCTAGGTTACAATATCGTGCTTCTATGTAAGTGCAAATGAATTGCAGTGTTCTATATAAATAAGTGTTAATACGATATTTTTTTGTTAAGTTTTTAGATTAGTTATTTTAATAAATTCTTTTATTTTGTTGATGTTTGAGGGTGACGGTTCCTTGAGTAGATTAATGGCTGATGTGTTGCTGAATATTTTGTTCCTTTGGTTGTGGAAAACTGAGCATTCTAGCAAGACGTGTTTGAGTGTTAAAGCATATTTACATCTGCTACAACTAGGGCGTGTTGTCTTCCTTAGTAACCATTCATGAGAGAAGCTAGTATGACCCAGACGTAGTCTTGAATATATTTTAATTTTGTTTGTTTTGAATAAATTGTTAACAAAAATCTTTAAAATATTTTAGCATTTTTGGCCATGTCAGTGCCAGATTTAGCTGTAAATTTTTTTTAGATCTGGTAACACTGTTCCTTACACAAAAAAAAATACGGGAATTCACGGAAATTTGTAAAAGTTTAGAAAATACTAACCCTAGTGCGCGATCTTAATTTTAAAAACACATATGTTTTTTTCTCCATCATGATCTTTATTCCTTATTTTTCATTTGCAAATTTTTTAAAACCCACTTAGAGATCAAATTCACACAACACCGGATGTTATCGAAGAATAAAGACAAAATGTTTTTTTTTTTTTTTTTTTTTGGTACAAACCATTGTTAACAAATTTTCACTTTTTTACGGAATGTAAAGAAAACACCTTGTGATTTCCCCCACTATACAATTAAAAATGCTTCTATATTTTTTTTAATAATTTGATATCCTTAATTTTTCATTGTTTCCCCCCAAAAATGAAAAACATACTCACAAACATTTTCTCTTAAAAAAAAAAACAGAATTAAATTCATCCATAACTACTTTTTATCGACAATTTAAAAATCGAACCAGGCAAAATAATATTGACAAGAAATACATGAAAAATCTCTCTTCAATATTTATTGACCGTAACCAAACTAGAACATATGAAATTTCCAAGGCACGTGTTATATATTTTTTATTTGTTCAAGATTCATTTTCAATTTCAACTTCATAAAAACTCGAACACAAAAAAAAAATTATGAAATAACAAAACAACTGCTGGCATTGACGGTTTTACCTTTAAAAATTAATTTGTGGGTAATTTGAGAAGAGTACGAGTATTTCAAAGACAACAAACAAATAAAAAACGAAAAAAAAGAAAATTGTTTAAATTCACTTTTTTTCATTTTAAATAATGAAATGGAATTTTTTGTTTTCTTAATGACTTTTATTTTATATTGATTGCGCAATGTGTTAAGTTTCTAATGATCTTGAAGATGATAATGGTGATAGTTATTATGATAGATAATGAAATGAGAAAGTTGGTTAGTTATTTTTGTTTACAGAGTTCCTTTTAGGAGGATATTGGGGAAGTGTTAATGATGTTTTTCTAAGGTGAGTTTCAGAAAAGATGAGTGTTTTTTTCATAATGCAAATATTTACAAACTAAATTTATGTTTTTCAAAAACTGTAGTACAGTTAAGTTTTAAATAAACATATTTTTCAAGAATCTAGTGGTCATTGCACTCGATGGCAATATTTGGGGTTTGCTTAGGTTTAAGTTTCACTTCCGTAATTTTTAAAAAGGAAGTAATCGATAATATTTAAAGTTATGTAAATGTATTAAAATCGCCATGTTTATATTATTTCCGATTGTTTCAAATCATTGTTACACCCTACACTACCAACATAATAGGTATATTTCTGTGGTAAAAAGGAAAAAGTGCAACTTTGTAATCTACATGTTCAAAAGTACCCATGGACAAAGACTTATTTGTTTTGTACGATTTTTTAGAAAATTATAGCAAAATTACTTTTTGTTTATTTTTGCTTATTTTTTGCTTATTTGGAATAAAAACACAAGTTAACCCCCGATCGGTCACGTTAGGAGTGGTGAGGAATACAAACTTCAAAAAAACTATAATCGAAGAGATGTGATGATGTTTTCGTAATAAATAAGTAGTGTGGAATATAAGAAAATATAAACTCACTGTTTTATTGTTGGTATTTTGTTTAAGATTTGATATTGTTGCCAATAAGACTTTTTGAGTGCTTGTAATTCTCATTCCCTCCGTAGTTTTATTTACTGATAAATTTGGCTTTTCTATTTTTTTTTTTTTTTTGGAAAATTTTTCCTGATGTCTGGCCTAAGCAACCAGTGAAATGCGCATAGAAACAGTTTATCCTCCAACAATGAATTTCAGTGTATTTATCAAGAAAAAAAAACAGGGAATAAAGCACAACAAAAAAATTCTTTTAATGAAGAATAAAAATATATTCTGAAAAATAATCTTCAAAGTTTAAAATGGCTTACAATATAAAATACTCATAAAATAGACTTAAGCATTTTTTCCTAAAGGAGTCAGATTTTTATATACAGTACTCAACTTTTAGTACACCAATCGACTTAGAATCACTTTCTGAGTTGACTGAGTTTAGTCCGTCCGTCTGGTGTGCTGTCTGTCTGTTCAAAATACAGGTCATTTGTTAAGCGAAAATTCGATGATTTTTTTTTTAAATTTATTTGCCCAATAACAAAACTAATTGGAACTACCAATTCTAACCAAGAAACTACCGAGTCCAATAAATTCGATAGAAAGGATGACCAGCCAGAGAAGCAAGCCGATTCAAAATTTTCGGCGGCGGCTGAAGACTAAAAATATTCGGCGGCGGCGGTTGAGCTGCTTTGGGCCGAGTTTTTTGACGACTAAGAAAAAATATTCTATTACATTGTGACCAAACCAATATAACTCACATTTTGCGTCGAGACTCAAACAAACAACAAACAACAAAACACAAATTGAGTACTGAAAAAAATAACAGCACTTAAGATTGTTAGGTAAACACTTCACGGCTACCACAGCATAAAAATATTTACAACTGCATTCACAAAAAAAAAAATTATGAGTACTAAAAGTAAACGCCAAAAATGGAACACTAGGATGATATAGGTTAAGATTAATATTCAGATTTTTAGTCGAACTTAATGAATTATTTCGGATTTTTTAAGTATTTTACATATTTTATTACCAACAATTGTATTAGTAAATTATTCAGGCTCAAGTCCATTAAATTATTTTCCTTAGAAAGACAATTGTATTTACTAAATTTTCATAACTTCTAAGAATGCAGAAAAAGTTAATTCTGTATACAAGTGGCAGAATGGAATAGATGTGAATGAAATGAACTTGTGTCTGAATAACTTTGCAAAAAATATTTAAAAATACTTAAAATATCCGTTTTTGATTTCGTTGAAAATTTTTTTTCTTGTTGAACATAAAGAAAGCAAACCCAAACTTCAAAAGTAAGATAAATATCTGCCACTGCCGATTTAGTATTCAAGAACTTAAATAATATTAAAATTAACCAAAAATAATTGAATAACCAATTTTGGATAAATACTAAAACAGATAGTAAAAATAAGAATCCACTTGAATTTGAGTTGCCGATCAGCCGAGTACTTGAGCGGCGGCGCGGCTTGTTGGAAAAAATTGGCTGAGCGGCTAGCCGCAAGCCGCGCCGTTACGGCTTGCTTCTCTGTGACCAGCTGCGGCGTAGGCCTACTCTCATGGTAGTCAAATCACTGTCTGATAAAAAATCAGTTTACCAAATGCCCCTGTCCTTGAGTGCCACCAGCACACACACACGGAAAAAATTATTTTCTAAATCACCAGAAAATATGGCTTGAAACAAGAAAATTTTGCACGATATCGTCCAAGCCAAAAATAAAATGTATGTGCGGCTTGGTTAAAGCAAAATGTTTCATTATTATTTTAGAAAATTTTACTAAACGTAAACGAAATAAGTTAAAATCAAAAAATTATCTTTGATTTCTTGTTTTAAAAATGAAATTAATTACTTAAGAAAATAAGCTTCTTTCCATGCAGTTAGCAATTTGAGCGTATAGCTCGGCAGAATTTTACACTGGCCCCTTGCTTAATAGATGGAAGTATCTACCTCCGCTGCTTCTTTTTGGAAAGCTAGAAGCATCTGTTGAGTAGCAGCAGCACCTAAGAAGATGCGCTAGCAGGCCGTACTTCCCAACAAGCAACGAAGCTGACTTTTGAAGATCTCCCTTCCCGTGACTGTTGGGTTAAGCCGCAGCCACCACGAGATCCTGAAATGGCCTTACCAATAGTCAGTCCGTAGCTACTGAATTCCATGGTACCAGATTAAATCTCTGACCAGTCGCGATTTCATGAGATCTCATAATTTTGAACTCTGTCGAGTTCCAGATATTGACTGCACCTGATTTCACACGGTGGATGTTACAACAAAGGTTTACCCCCGGATGGCAATGTTAGCTACAATTGTATTCCATTTTTTTCTCCAAAGAGCATATAGCTTCCACACGCAAAAAGAAAAAACATTGTTGTGGTAATCATATTCTAAGAGCAACATATTATGGTAAGATTCATGATTGCAGTCAACATATTACGATTATTATTGAATCATATTATGACCAAATATATTCGTAATATTACATCATAATATTTTTCCCTTAATCGTTATTTGTTTTTATTACACATAATATAATTTAATATAATCATATTATTATCATGTTAATCATAATAAGTTAAGAGGTAATCATATTATTATCATGTTAATCATAATAATATGAAGATTAAATCTAAAGCCGAAAAATATTTTTAAAATTTATGTATGCTTTTTTACTTACCGGCAACCTTAACGTAAAACTGTTACAGATCTTTCTCATCATAATATGATGCAACTTTAAACATAATATTTTTAACCTATTTTTGTCGTAGTTCGCAATTATTTATAAATTAGTTTTTAGAATTTTCATTCTTTTTCTCTAAAATAACACAAAACAACGGTCAATATTTTTGCACCATTTTCAAACAATTTAAAAATTTTTAACATTGATATTTTATTTTGTTACACATTACAATTTTTTTTTTAATGTGCCTACAATTTCTTTATATCTTAATTTCTTTAAATTTGGGTTTTTTATGAATAACAAATACATAATTTGATAAGCATAATATGTCAAATTTTAACTCAGAAACTTTTTGACCGATCTTGTTGAAAATTTGTGTCTAAACTACTATCCAATAGGACTAACCTTGGTGCAAATTTCATCTAAATCGGAAGACATCGATTTCCAAAGTTGGGTCACTTGACATGAAATCCCCCATATGTAAAACAAACGATACAACTGATGCTAAGTTATTTTACAAATGGCGATAATAAAATATTATTAGAGTAAATATATTTATATTATGAGCACACGTATAGAAAGCCATCATGTTATGGAATATAATATGTTTTCAAAATTATCATTATTTAGTTGTTATAAAAATGATTAAATTTATAATTGCGATAAACATTGACATGTTTACAGTAACAATAATATTGTCGATATTAAATAAAAATAACAATATTTTGTGTACGACAACAATATATTGTTACAATAAACATAGTGTAGTTGCCGTAACCACCATGCCCAATCATATTTTTTCTCTGCGAGCACAAAGCATAGATAGTTCTTCGAGTATCCAGTCTATTGTTATTTTGCCTTATATCAGTTTCGTTAATCGGTTGTTGTTCCAGCTTAGTAGAAATTGGATAATGGGGCGGGCTGCCTTCAGTCGTTGCCTAGAAACAACGATCTCCCTGTATTTATTGTAGTGGTAGGGAACCGTGCTAATCTTTGATTCCTACCTTTTTTCCCCAGGAGGTGGCCATTAGCCAAAATTCGACGCGTAATTTAGTAACCTTTTAAACAAGATATAATGCATTTCAATCAAACCTTTAGTACACTCTGTATGGCGCCGGAAAGATAAGTATACATCCGAAAACACAAATGTACCGATATCTCGCAAATTGGACGTGCTATGAATCACACCAATATCGTTTCCTGTTACTTTTACGAAAATAACCACAAATAATAATTTTTTGAGAAAACAATTTTCAAAAACTATAATTTAGCAGGCATGTGTTGGTAAAATGCCACTTTGAATTAATCGAAAAAAATTGAAACACTGACTTAACAAACGATTTTTTTTGAAATCTGCAACACTGTTTACAAAAAACTGCAAATTTGGTAAGGCAGAGTGAACTACTCAAATATGGGTACCAAGTTTCGCTAATTTACGACCACTTCATTTATTAAAGGTCAATCGTTATATGAGATCAACGCACTGCCCGATGCGAGCAAGAATTTCGTATTCCTCAATATTAAACAAAAAGCGACTGCTGTTTAACTCTAAATTAAAAAAAAGTCCCAAACATAATAATCGATACACCGATGGAAAAGACGTCATAACGCTGATGTATTTTGACATCAGTACTATGACAAGTGTCTTCGTTTTGACCCCTTGACACTTTTCATCATTGTGATGTCAGCCTTAACATCACTTGGTAAAACTGTCATCAGGGTCAAAAATTTTAAATATGTCACCAATGGGATGACACATCGGCATTACAGAAATGCCGAATCGTAACATCGTAGAAGGGACTCATTAGGCTTAACTTAATGACAAACTGTCATTCAATTAAGTCATTGGGATTGACTTAAGGTAAAGTGAGGAAACATTAATATTTACTTATCCGATACACATTTTTTTCACTTTTGTTGTATTCCGCTCTTTGCTTATAGAATAATTTTCAATTATGTACAACCAGCATGCCCGATATAGTTTTCGTTATCATTCTACTTTGAAATTTTATGTATTTAACTAGATAATTCAAGGAAATAGGATATGGGAATTTTTGCTTCTTATTTTAGTTCTTAAACATGAAATCTTAAACATAAAATGATGTCACTGTAGTCATAGCATAGATGACACATAAAATATGACAAAATTTTATGATGACGTTCGTCATTGGATTTATGTAACTTTTTGCCTCATTAACGCCAGTTGTAACAACATTGATGTCACAATTCTGATGTTAGGGCATCATCAATATAAAGATGTATTTTTCTATCAGTGTATAGTTTGCAACATGCAACAAACATTTAACCGCATAACATTTTATATGTGTTTTTTTAATACTTTTCTGAACGTAACTTTCTCGGTGATTTCCGGTATGAAATAAAAAACATTTTATGCATTTGTGTGAATTAAAACATTCAGGGAAATGAGGAACCCTATTTTTATGAAGATATTTATCAAAATCACACTTTTTGTTGGGATTTGCTTGTATATATTTTTTGCATATTCAGTTTAAATGATTCTCTTCCATCCGTCCGTCCTGTTGGCTGCCTGCCTGGCTGGATGGTATGCAAACTACAGGTCGCAATTTGAAAGATAGTTTAGCGAATTTTCGAATATACGAATAACATATTAAATAAACAAATTAAATTACTACATATCCTCTTTTTTCCTATACATGTTTTTAATCTTATTTTTTGTCTCACATGATTGGAAAACTTCTGCTAAAAGTTATCTTAACAAAATGCATTTCACCCAAAACATCTTTGGTTACCTTAAACATAAGAAACAACACAAAAATTCGAAAAGCCACTTAAGTCTCAACTAAAATCGAACAAAACTTTAAAATACAACTTTATTGTATTTTAAACAAGATAATGACGAGTGTATTGCTGCTGAAGCTGCAACATATTTTGAACAACAAATGCCAATGCAGTAAAAATAAGCGCTCTTATACTTATGTATATTGCAACTTAAGACGATACACAACCTAAATGTATCTGTTGGTTAAGAATTAACATAAAAAATAAACAACAACAAGAAAAAAAAGCTAAACGAAAAAATACAGCAACAACAACAAAGAAAAGAGAAAGAAAGGCTCATCATAGTTTATAATGTCTTCCTGGTATTGACCTGTATTTAGGTCACTCGAACTTGTTTTGCGGTTTTAAAAACCAGATAATAACAGCAATACAATAATAACAACAACAATAGCAAAACAAGAATAAACGTATTTTTTGAAATACATACAGAAAAATCCAACGGTTTTTTTTCGTTGTAACAAACAAACTCGTATAAGGAAATAATTTAACAAACAGAAAAAGTTTTCCAATGATACATGACCGAAGGTAGAAATAAATGACAGTTTCTAATTAATCAAAAGTCGCTAGAAATTATTTCGATTAACAAAAAAAAAAAAAAAATAGCAATTCTTAAATTTCATATGCAATTGCAATATTGTAATTTAGCACTTGTCTTTTAATATTTTTTTATTTATAAAATTATTTTTTATCAATGCTTTTTTCTGTTAGTATCGTTTTTATTTCCAATTGTCATTAACGAGGTTATTTGCATTTTATTTAATTTTTATTTATTTTTTTCTTTATGAATGTTTCTTCCCCTTCGAATTGTGTAAACAAAACCCCTTCTTTGGCCAAGTGCAAGAACTTAAGTCAGCAACTACGAGCGAGTACTTGACAAAGCAGTTGACTTTGCAGAAAAGTCAAAATCAACAACAATCTTTAAAAGCTCTCTAAAATGCGATACCGCTGACCTACATTTTAGCCAGCTTTGCAAAATTAAAGCCAAATTTTTTTTTCCTGAGTTAAAAAAAGGTAAATAAAAACTCAATTTTTAAAAATATTTAAAAGCTTATTATAAGACTGATTTTTGAGAGAGATGGCCAAATAAACGCTTTTAGGAAACTAAAAACGTTTTTTAGCTTAAAATGAATTTTGTTTCAGAATTGTAGAGAATCTTTTTATCAGGGCTGTGGAGTCGGAGTCGGAGTTGAGGCTTTTGTACCGGAGTCGGTGTCGGAGTTGCAGTACCCAAAAAAACGCGCGACTCCGACTCCAAAATTTTTCGGCATAAAAAATTAAAAAAAAATTCTAATATTTTCCAATATAAAAATTCTTCGAAATTGGCGATGCAATATTTTGCAGATCAATATGTATAAGTAGATTTTAATTTATTTTATGAGAAATAGTTGATTCAAGTACTTTACTATTTAAGAATATTTAGGTATATTTTTTATACGTGCGGGAAAAAGTCTAAATTACATTAGCAAAACTTATACTCAGTTATTGATCTAGTTGAAAAAGATGTGTGATTTTTTAAATAATTTACTCATGCTAAAAAATGTTAATGACAGGAATTGCCAATAATTTTAATATCAGAATTTTTTAACCATCAACGCTGAAATATTTTCAACATTGTACAGAATAAGTGTTGCTATAGCGCATAAATACTAGTATGTATTAGAAAAATTGTGACGTAAAATTATTTCTCTTTTGTGTAGAACCATCTTTATCGGCCTGCCTTTAATTCCTACCATAACACTCATGTTTTTCTTATGCATATAAGGTGTTTCTACACAAAAGAGAAATAATTTTACGTCTCATTCATTTCGCATCACGGTTAGAGTCGGAGTCGTGAGTCGGAGTCGGAGTCGCACTTAAAAAATTTCAGCGTTTGGAGTCGGAGTCGGAGTCGGAGTTAGTACTTTTTTCGGACGACTCCACAGCACTGCTTTTTATAAAAAAATTTTTCGATCACTGATAACGCTTTGCAATAATTTCGCAAACAATTTATCGCACATAGGCATGAAGGATGTTAATATTTGCACAAGTTTTAAGCTCTACAAAGTCTACCTAACCCGAGGTGGTCAACTTTGATACCTTGTATCTCCCCTTTCAGTCTAACAGAGAAGTCACAAACTCCATTTTATTAAAGCTTATGTCCTCCTCTATGCAATCCGAAAGAAATACTCCAAGGTTTTTCACCAATTAAGCCATTAATCAAAAATTAAATCAGTTTTAATTAAAAATTTAATCAAGTGAATTAAACGTTTAATCAAGTGAGTTAAACGTTTAATCAACTGAATTAAACGTTTAATTGATACTATTAATTGGTTTACTGCTGCAAATTAAATTAATTTATTTATTTATATCCAAAATTTTTTAACTGAAATACATTTTTATTATTTTTTTTTCTGTGTTATTGCCACTTTTTTGCGATTGACCCCATTGTGCGTCGTCAAATAGCCAGTCGGAGATGCAATTCTATTAATTTAGTAGTACATAGCACGCGCGAGTGCGCGAGCGCCCTGTAGACTTCTGTCAAAAAAAAAGTCAAATTAGTGTTTTTTCATAGAACAAGTTACAGAAAAAAACATTTTGACTTGTTTGCGGCAGAAAGTTGGTTAACTTTGAACTTTTTAACGCATTGTGCATTTTTAACAAGTATTCAGCTGACAATAAAAAAGAATAATGTTGTTGTTTATTTGTTTGGCTTAAGGTCAAAAAAAAAAAAAAAAAAAATTATAAATAATTTCAATTTTGTTTATTATTTTTCATCCGATATATCGTCCAAACATCGACGGTAATTTTTAGCATTTTGTACATGATGAGTCAGAACTGCGGTGTGTCGCCCGTGTTGTACATACAAAAAAAAAATTTATAAAAAATTTGTGAATCATGGACGAAAAACTTATCGAAGAGTTTATAAAACATATTTCTTCTTCTTCTCTTCTTATCTCCTTTAGCTCCAAGTGGAGCATAGGGCCTCAACGAAACTTCGCCATTCTTCTCCATCTTGAGCGGTGATTTTTACCCGCTTAAAATTGTATCCCATTTTTTCATATCACCTTCAATAGTTCATGTATGCTTTGACTTTCCTCGTTTGCTGCTACCTTGCGGGTTCCATTCGAGAGCTTGTCCGCACATTTCTGTTGGTGATTTCCGCAGGGTGTGTCCAATCCAATTCCATCGTCTCTTTTTTATTTCGTTTTGTACTGAAATTTGGCTGCATTTCTCAAGGAGTAATTTGTCGGATATGGTATTTGGCCACCAGATTTTTAAAATTTTCCTAAAGCATTTGTTTATAAAAATTTTAAGTTTCTTTTCAAGTGCTTTTGTCATTAGCCAGGTCTCACATCCGCATAAAACGTTCGATATTACGTTTGAATTGAAGATGCGCAATTTGGTCGGGTGTAAATTAATGATGGACTTCAGATTTTCCAAAGCTGTGAAAAAGCACCTTGCTCCTTGTATATTCTACTTTGGAAATCTCTTGCAGCTCCGCCATCTTAGTAAATGACGCTTCCGGGGTAGGTGAAGGAGTTAACATTATCGATAGCATTCCCACCAGCTTAAAGTTTGCATTAGGGTTGGTTGCGTTTACTTTCAACGTTTTGGTCTTTGTGGAGGTTATTTCTAAGCCAACATTGTAAGATTCGGTAATGAGGTCGTCGATTGTATCTTGCATATCGGCATGCCTTGATGATATCATTCATATATCATTTGCATATGCCAAATCTTCCAATTGGCTTTGGAGGTTCCAGGTGATACCACAGTTTTTTCCATCTATACCCTGAGTTAAAATATCGTCATAAACTATCAGGAATAGTATAGGCGACATAAGGCAATCCCGGAAATGGTGTTGAGCTCCGCAGAGAAGCGACCATTGTATAGAACTCCGCACTTGATGCCATCGTATTGTGCCTTAATCAATCTTATAAGCTTCTGTGAAATACCCCTATGCATTTAAGCATTCCATATACAGTCTCTGTTAATACTGTCGTATGCTGTGCTATAATCGAAGAATAGAAGTATTAACGTGGTCGACACAAGAGCGGTTGCCTACGAGTGGTTTATGTCAGTTTTTCGTTTTACTGTAGACTAAGATTCCCTCCAACCATTCTTCCGGTAGCTTTTCTGTCTCCCAAATTTTTATAAAGATGGGATACAGGAGTCCAGATGTGGTTATGGGACAGGCTTTTATCATCTCATCTGATATATTATCAACTCCCGGGGACTTTGTTTATCATTGACTCTATGGCCTTTATAATTTTATCGTATCGCGGTGGTTTCGACAGAAGTGACATGTTAAAGCATACAGTATTGTATAAAAAGGTTAAATCTAAACGTTTCATTTAAATCCAAATTTAAACATGCTATGAAACCACATTAGTTATAGATTCATTCTGTTTAAATCCTTCCTAATGATAGAGCAAATATTTCTTTAATGTGATTTTTTACGGTTACAAAACAAAGCAGAAAAAATAATCCTGACAATAAAAAAAAGAAGCTTCTACAGATAAAAATCATTTAACCAGGCTTGACAAAATATCATCACACTGATCTATTGTCCAGAAAAACGTGCATTTTTTCGATCAAAGGGAAACATTTAACAAAATTCCACTTAAAACTGTCAACAATAAAAAAAGCAATCAAAAACAGGAATTTCAGAAAAAAGGATAATGCCAGAATATTTGGTTAAAGGCTACTTTGGTGGCAAAAACAAAATGTTATGACAACTACCTGTATTTTCTAACTACAAACACATTTAAGTTTGTTTGTCGTACCTAAATGGTACTAAATGTTTGAGAACGAAGTAACGAACAGTCATGTTTGCTAAATGTCGTCTTGAAATATTTTAAGGATTTCATTTGTCTTTTGGTCGCTATGTTCAGTTGTTTAAATGTGCTAAAATAATAATATTGATTAACAAGTTAATCTGAATATTAATAGATTTTAAGATCATTGTATGTTTAAAAAAGTAGCATGAAGTATTAAGTATCCTTTTAATAACCATAAGCCACCAACTGGCGTCATTCGGGATTTGTCCTGACAAGGATTAAATAACAAAAACGACTGCAACAAAGTAACCGTACAGCAAAATAAAATTGCAACTTTAAAAGGCGTTTAAAAAATAATATCCTCTGATTGTAAATGTTTTCTTTAAAACAAAACAAAACCGAAAATTTAACATGATTTAGCATTAATTATAGTAGTTCCTCTTTATCATTTTTAAGAAGAAAAATAAGGAGTTGCATCCTTTTTTCGGTAAAAGTATTAGTTTTGTCACCAAAAACTATATTGATGACAATTGCTTTGCCTTTTGTGCAAATTTTTTTCTACATGTGTTTTACCACTTTTCTACATCTGCAGTGGGGAAAAAATGGTAAAAATACTAAATTTGTCCTTAAAAATTTTAATGTGTCATATGTTGTAATTTTGGCTGCGGACGGATATATAAATCCTTTAATTTTATTATACTTTTTTTTAAAATAATAAAAAAAAAAAAACAATAATAATTTACCACTCGAATCGATTCTGTTGTAATCTTTTCATTTAATATTGTGAGCAGAGGACTTCCGTTTTTTTTTTTTGAAGATCAATTTTTTAAGGAGTTTTTATTAGTTTCGCCTTGACACGTGATTTCATTGAATTTCGACTGTCTTGTAGTACAACAGCTGTAATAAGTTGTCAAGGTTAGTGAAACTCCCCTTAGAGAAAAAGGGTTTATTGTGTTTTTCTTGATTGATAAGTGTAGGGGAGTGTTTTGAGTAGAGTTGTAAAGAGTGTGCGTAACACGTGTGATTAAGGGGTTGTAAGCTATTTGATTACACGCTTATTTATTAGTGAAGAAAGTTAGGGACTTTCGGTTGCAAGATGGCTATGATTTTTAAGAAAGTAATTGGAGAGGTTTAAAACTTAAGCTGTGTATAATTGTACAAAGTACTTTGGAACAAACTTCGTTAGACAGGGACTTATGAAATGCGATCAAAATGAATCTGATTAAATACAGGGTGCGGTTCAAATGGTTGATAATTATTAATTGTTAATAAAAATTGCAGATACTTTAAAAATGTCTTAACTTTTTTTTGAATATAAGATTAGGTTTTCAAGATTACCAAAATAATTATAGAATCTGGGAATTATTTCTTTTTCATAAGCTACTTTATTATATTCACTTTTTCTTATTTTTGGAATTCATTCTATGGGCTAAATTTCAGTTCAAGACTACCAAAATAATTATACAATCTGGGAATTATTTCTTTTTCATAAGCTACTTTATTATATTAAATTTTTTTTTTCATTTATTTTTCGAATTTATTCTATGAGCTATATTTCAGTAATGTATTTTATAAAGCTTTTTGTTATAGTTCTATTCCTTCAATTTTTTTTTGGGAATGATTTTATACACTTCCAAACTATTACCTTGTATCTTCTTGTTATATTTTACCTAAGCTATTCTTTGGATAGCAATGAAGTTATTGTATGTACAGACAAATTTACCTTTATTAGACACCAGCGCTACGGCCTTCGTCAGCATTCCTTGTGTCACACTGAATAGGGAAACTTTATAAATTTAATGTATTTAACTCCACTATTTAAAAAAAAAAAAAAAAAAAAAAAAAAAAATAAAACAAATGTTGAATATAATAAAGTAACTTATGAAAAAGAAATAATTCCCAGATTCTATTTGATAAAAATAGTTGAGTAGAAGGCCGTAGCGGGCCAGGAAATGCATTACATTATGCTGGTGTCTCATAATTGTAAATTTTTCTGTACATAAAATATACTTAATTGATATCCAAAGAAAAGCTTCAATTTTTGTCTTTCAATTCCTTTCAATTTGCTCTCTCTCATTTTTTTTTTTTTACTAACACACTCACACATTGACCACGAGACTGCTCTCAATTTTAACTAACCATTTGTTTGGCAATTTTAAATTCAATTTAACAGCTGATTAGAAGTTAAGTGAGCAAATTTTTCGTTTGTCTGTATAAAATTGTTTTCTTGACGACATCTTAAAGTAAATTGCTTAAAAATTGCGTGCAACCTACGTCACAGCTTTCAATTTATGTAAATTTTGACAAACAGTATATGTAAAAGACTATCAACAAAAGCTTGATCGTGTGGCCGCAGGTTAAGGTAAAATGTAACAAGAAGATACAAAATAATGGTCTGGTAGTGTATAAAACCATTTCTAAAAAAAATTTAAGGAATAGAACTATTACAAAAAGCTTTCTAAAATACATAACTGAATAAAGTAACTTATGAAAAAGATTCTATTTGTTAATATAGTTGAGTCGAAGGCCTTAGCGGAAAATGCATTACATTCTGCTGGTGTCTCATAATTGTAAATTTTTCTGTACATACAATATACTTAATTGATATCCAAAGAATAGCTTACTTATGGCTAATAAATTAGTGAGTGCTTAAACGCTGGTTTAGTTGAACTAAACTTAAATTTATATGTAGTTTAAGCTCAACAGTTGTAAATCAGTGTCCCATGTATTATATGTAGTTTAAAAAGTAACATGTGGCAGCACTACGATAAATGTTGACAAATTCATGTGGTTTGTATTAGTAGTTTAAACGCCCAATTTTATGCGTTTAAAGATGGTTTATATGTTTTCTAATTTATAGATTTGTTGGCTTAAACACATTTTAAACCAAAAATACAGTTTAACTTGCTCTGATTTATTAGCGCTTAGAGGCATAAATTTTTGTCTTTCAATTCCTTTCAATTTGCTCTCTCTCATTTTTTTTACTAACACACTCACACACTTTAAATTGACCACGAGACTGCTCTCAATTTTAACTAACCATTTGATTGGCAATTTTAAGTTCAATTTAACAGCTGATTAGAAGTTAAATGAGCAAATTTTTCGTTTGTCAGTATAAATTGTTTTCTTGATGACATCTTAAAAGTAAATGTCACAGCTTTCAATTTATGTAAATTTTGACAAACAATATATGTAAAAGACTATCAACAAAAGTTTGATCATGTGGCCGCAGGTTTAAGTAAAAACAAGGAGATACAAGATAATATTCTGTTTGTGTCTGAAATCATTCCTAAAAAAATTGAAGGAATAAAACTATTACAAAAACCTTTATAAAATACATAACTGAAATTTAGCTCATAGAATAAATTCGAAAAATAAATAATAAATAAAAAAAAAATTTAATATAAAAAAGTAACTTATAAAAAAGAAATAATTCCCAGATTCTATTATTATTTTGGTAATCTTGAACTTAAATTTAGCTCATAGAATAAATTCGAAAAAAAAAATTTTTTGAACAAAATAAATGTATTTTTGCAAAAAAAATTACGTTTTAAACAGAAATAGGCGCTTTTTTTTAAAGAACATAGAAAATAATAGCGTAAAAATTCTTTTAGGTATATACAGAGGAATCTTTCATGGCCGGGTACCTAAAGGACTATTAAATTGTGTTCGTTCAAGAGCAATGTCATCTTAAAAGAGCTCAATGTATACCTTCAAAACGGGTATTCGATTACAAATTTGAGGGAGATCTCACTCGAAGTTACACCTTTGAAGTAGATTGACACTTGATTATCAATCATTTCTGCCGATTCGAAAAACTTCGGCGATTTCCTTATTATTAAAAAATGTTTTGTTGCTGTAATTTTTAAAAATTCTTCATTAGTGTCCAGATTGTGAAATTATAGTTTTGCAATTTTTATAAATTAATCTGGTCTCTCTTCTTCCTTTTATATTTAATATATAAATGCAAATACACCTTCAACCAACTTCAAGTTAAAAAGTGTGAGAATAACAAAACAAAACGGAATTTCAGAGTACATGAAACTGAGTACCCCTCCCCAGTCTTCTCACCCATCTCACCATCTGACCAATAAACTCAAGAATTGCTTTTTGTTTCAGTTAACGGGACTTTCCGAAAATCGCTTGATTTCAAATCACATGCTTTTAAGATCACACGTGTAGTTTTGTGGTGCTTTGAAAATCATTCCGTTTTTTGCGTTTCTCAGAGTGCTTTCGGCAATTAAATCACACCGAAACACACAAAAACGGAACACAAAAATATCACACGTGTGATTTTAAAAGGCACATGTGATTTGAAATCGGTTGATTTAAATTAAAGTTATTTTCAAAACAGGGGGCTAATGCAGGCTGTCGTGATCGAATACTTTTTCGATTCGAAACCAATTTTAATTCTTATTCTTTCAGTCGATACTGAACGCATCGAAATTATGTTTTCAGTGTAGTAAAGCATTTATTTGAGTTTTCAAAACACTGAAAAAATAATTTCGATTCGTTCAGATTGAACACAGAAAAAAGTGTTTTATCAATTAAAAAAATGGTTTAAAACGTATTTAAATTTAATTAATGTGATAATTGAATCAATTATTTTTTTAGTTGAATAAAAATTAAAAATTAATTTTTGATTCAATTAACATTTGAATTGCTTTAAAAATAATATATAATTAAAGTATTAATAAAATAATTCTTAATTGACTTGTAAAATAAGGTTTATTTGTATTGGGAATTGTTAAACTATATTTATCAAAAAAAAATGTTTAATTCATTAATTAATTGTTAATATTTTTTTGCTAATACTTGTAAGAATATATTTAAATAATATTCACTTCTGATTTTAGACTTTTAAAGTGGCTTACGGAAGGCAGATATATATGGGATCTTACACAGAAAAAATTTAAAATAGCTTTGAATCACCAAATTCATAAAGTCAAGCAAACAATTTATATATATTTCACCTTTTACTAAAATGATTATATTCATTACTAGAAATTGTAAAAAATTAAAATTGTTAATATTTTTTTCAATAAATGATATTTTTAATTTTAATTAAAAAAGTGATCAACATTTTTTGCCATTTTAAACAACGAGTTAATTGACCTAATTAAATGTAGCTCAGGTTTTTAACAATTCCCAAAAACAATTCTATAAGTTTAAACTATTTTATTTTAAGCGAACAAATCAATTAAGATTTGTTGTTATTTAATTAATATTTTGATTAAAAATTTATTTTAAAACAACTAAAATGTTGTTTAAATCAAAATAATATTTTATTTTTTTTCAACTAAAAAAAAAATTATTGATTCAATTAAACTAAATTGAAATACTTTTCAGCCAATTTTTTTAGTTGATAAAAAACTACTGAAATCTGTGTACGCAAATTCTGAATCGATCATCACAAAAGCCTTTAAGTGTAATTTCAATGCAGTGTTACTAAACGAAATTGGACAAAATTTCACTATAACATCATTATTTGGCACAGCTTGAGACTTATTTAAGTGTTTCCCATTAATCGACGTTAGAGCTATAAAACTTTGTTCACTCTTTAGAGAGTTCATACAAAAAACATTGTGTTCATACTACTTGATTGTTCACTAAAGGGAAAGTTCACTTTATCGCGAGTGCACTGTATGTTTACGCGAGTTCACTGCAATTATTCTAAACATTAAGTCCCAACATCTCGTCTTTGTCAAAAACTTTATAATATATTTTAATGATTTTTACCAACTTTACATCGCCTTCTGGTTATTTGGCGATGATTTGCATAAATTTTTTAATTATGCCAAAAGGCGAGTAGAAGATACAATCTTAAAAAATTACAACAACAATTTAATTTAACTCCAAAATTGTATTAATTGCCTGCAACTTCTTGAATTTAAGTTGCAATTTTGTGGAGAAATTTTCAGATAACCGAAAAATATTTTTGCTAGAAAATTTTTGGAAATTTGCAATTAATTTAGACTAATTACTCTCAACTTGCATAGGATTTTTTTGGATCCATGACCAAATTTAGCCCTAATTGACTTTATTTTTGAGTCAACTGACATCTATATCGACATTATGTTGAACCCGCTATTACGATCCCAAAAAGTAAATCATTTGTTATTTTTGTGTGGTTAAGCTTAATTACTTTTATTATAACCTATAATCAGTGTTTTTAAAAATGCTCAAATACTACCAATTTTATATTTATAATAAAACAACAGCTACTTTTGCTGAATGTTGAAAAAATATTTGAAATAGAGCAAAAACAACACAGGCCTGCAAAATTTGGAAACAGTCAAAGGCCTGGGAATAGAGTTTCTAAACAATTAAAAAAAATAGCCAAAAAAAAATACCAGGAATGCAGCGAAAACTCGGGCTTTTCAAACTTCAGGTTAAGATATCTGAGAAAGGAACAAGATATTACACAGAAAAAATTATTAAATTTCTCCAATCACCAAATTTGTTCTAAATTAATAATATCAAGCAAACAAGTTGTTGATTTTGCACCTATTACCAAAATGATTATATTGATTACTAAATATTTGAAAATTTTGAAAAAATATTTTCAATAAATGATATTTTTAATTTCAATTAAAAAAGTGATCAAAAAACTTTGCCATTTCAAACAATGTGTTAATTTATTTAAATAAGTATTGACAATTCCCAACAACAATTCTACATGTTTAAATTATTTTATTTTAAACGAAAAAAGTCAATTAAGATGTTTTGTAATTAAAAATTTATTTCAAAACAACTAAAATGTTAATTAAATCAAAATTAAATTTTTAATTTTCTTTCAACTAAAAAAATAATTGATTCAATTTTCACATTAATTAAATGTAAATACTTTTTAACAGGCATCAGAAATTAAGAACCGAAAACTTAAAACTTAAGTTTTTCATTTGAAAAGTTCAAAACTCATGCGTACAAAATAAATTTTTTTTTCTATCAGTTAAAAAAAAATAGGAAACACAAAAAAGATATTTATTTTTGAAGTACAATATGTGTTTTGTACATGAAAAGAAACAAAAAAACAAACATTTGAAATATACACAAAAACGTTTTTTTTTATTATTTTTTTTTTTTTTGAAAAATATTTATCATTGGTGTTCAAAACATGTTTTCAACTGTACAAAAAAAAAAAAATTATTTTGTTTTATTTGATCTTCAAAGTTCAAAATAATAAAGTTCTTAAAAAAAACGTTTTTGAGAAAGATATTTTTTTTTTTTGTTTTCAGAAACTAACAATAAAAACTCAATTTGAAGTTACAATTGTGAATTTTAATTAAAACTATAATATAAAATTGTGTTTAAAATTGCAATTGCAAAAAATCTTTAGAGATTCTTAATTATCAAAACTAGCTGCTGTTGCATTAGCTGTACCCGCAACACAGGTATCTGTGGAGACAGCCTTCAGTGCTTTGCCAATTATTATGACCAAAAATAGAAAGAATTTAAGTTCTGAGCATGTAGAAAATTTATTGTTGCTCAAACTCAACATCAAGCTAATTGATAAGATTACTATTTAGTTCTAAGATAATCTTTATCATGTTATAACTACTTATTATTAATTAGCTTTATATTTTTTACTATAATTTTATACGTATGAGTTTAAATTTTGTCAATTAAAAAAAATTCAATTTAAAGTTTTCGGTTCTTTTTTTTCATGTACAAAATAATATTGTACTGAAAAAATAAATATCTTTTTTTTGTGTTTGCTTTTATTTATTTAAACTGATGAAAAAAAAATTATTTTGTACGCATGATTTTTAAATTTTTAATAAGAAAAAAATTTAATTTTCGGTTCGTAATTTTTTGTACAAAAGTACAAAAAAGAAATATTTATCTAAAAACCTTTTTTTTTGAGAACTTTATTATTTTGAACTTAAAGAAACAATATCAAACAAAATATTTGTTTCTATTTTTGTTTATTGTACAATTTAAAATATTTTTCGAACACCAATGATAAATATGATAAACTTTTTCCGGTCCTTGCTTTTTAAGCCATTTTTTTAATTGACAAAACACTTTTTCTGTGTACAAGGATTAAATATTTATGTTTAATAAATTGGTCGGACTTTCAGACGACATATCAGGTTTTATAAATAAAGATGAATTCGCGTAGTTATTACGCCTCGAACAAAACGAAAAACAGTGGAGAAATTCCGAGTAGAGACTCGTATTCAGCGTAACCATGCAAATAAATATATATTCTTGTCTATGGGTTAAAAATATGTTGTCCCGTGTAATAAATATAATTTTATTATAATAAAACATAAACTAACAATGGCAGTAGTTAAAAAGTGATTGAACGTGCAGTAAATTTTGTATGAAAAGCACCCAGTTTTTTTATTTTACTACACGTTCAATTACTTGTATTGTGAAAACCGCACAAAATCTATTATATGAAATTGTAACGTCACCGACTGACTGATTCATCATCGTACGCCTGAAGCTAAGGAGTTCGGAGGTTCGTATATCGCCTAATTGATTCACTTAGACGTGATTTTTGGAAATTCGAATGCTTATGCGGGAGAGAAGGGGGAAAAAGCACGTTAATTCGGTAACTTCATATCTCCTAAGCCAGAAGAGATACAAAAAATTTAATTCTTAAACAAATAAGGGGACAGGTATCTGGTACTTTTTTAAAATTCGGGCCTTTTGGGGATATGACGGTTAACACCTGTATTTTGGAATTTTGTGGTCACCCTTTCTATCTTTTAAACCAATAAACATAGAATTACAAATTATATCACATTCTTAACTTTTCTAAAGAATACAAATATGACTTTGGTTCATTTTTCGAAATTCGATCGCTTAAGGAATGAAAATCGCAATTTATATATATTAAAGAACTTTTTCAAAATGTGCAAAAATTTAAATATATCGATATAATACTTTTTAAATACTAATCAAGCTTTCGAATGAAATATTCAAACTTTTATATATATGTTCCTGTAACTCCCACTGGAGCATAGGGCGCCATTATTTTTTTAATGCATCTCGCAGCTGTGTGTCGAAGTCTTCCCTAACATTGGTGTTTTTCAGACGTTCAATGGCGTATCTTTTAGGCCGTAAGTTGCTTAATCTTTTTTGTATCGCAGCTGTGCAGAGGCGAATTTTTGCGACCACTAGGTAGTGCTCTCGGGATTGACCTATGTCTGCTCCCCTTTTGTTGCGTACATCTAGGAGACATTTTCTATACCGATGGCTTATCGCACAGTGATCAATTTGATTTGCTGTATATAGGCACAATAGGGGGCAACCAAGTTATTTTATGACACAAACTTTAAATAAATAAATAGCCAATTTCACCAAGCCTAGTTAAAACTAACTAATTCTGTTACTTTCAGTTAAAATAATGTTTTTGTCAGTTATTACTTGTAGTTAATTAAATTAAACTGAACTTGGTGAAATTTGCCGCAAAAGTGAAATAAATTACAAAATTTTCTTAAGACTTTTGTGTGTTACTCTCCAAGCATAATTTCATTCACAATAACCAAATTTTAAAAAATCTTCTAATTTCTTAAGGCACATATTTTGAAGATTTTCTTCTGCTTTTGTGAGTGGGAGGAGCCAAAAAAAATTAAAGTGAAATCTTATAGGTCATCAGAACCCACATAAATTAAGGATTCTAGCAGAAACCAACCAAAAAAATATGATTTTAATGCTATGCAACCACTTGTATCATCCAGAATACACAAGTATGAAGGTCTGTTTAGAGAACCAATTAAAAAACAAACAAAACGCAGGTAAAAATATCCAGGTAGTAAAAACTAAATTTTGTTGCTTAAACAACTTCTAAGACCAAACTAAATGCACGAGGAATCACTCAACAGCTGATTGGAATTCTGAATTAAGCGAACACCGGTCTCTATTATCAATGAGTTGCATGGAATGGCTAGAAAGAGAAATACTTTGTGGTATTTCTTTCTTTATCATTTTGTTTGCTTATTTAAGAGTTTGAAGTGAAGAGTAAAATAAATTACACCTGCCTATTTATTTTGCTCTTTTACACTCATTTTCTGACGAATATTTTAATTAATTTTTATTGTATAGTTTTGTTCTCCCGTTTACTCATTATTCTCAGCACAATCTGTTATTCGATCGAAGCTCTCACAAGAGGATTTAAACTCACGTTGTCGAAGAAATCACTACAGAATATCGTCAACACTCAAAGAGTAAAGATCATTCAATATTAAACAGTTTTATTTACGAATTTTTATTTAATTAAATACGTAAACGGTAGAAAATATAAATACATTTTTATTAAAAAAAAATTTATATAAAACTAAATCCTAAAAGTAAAAATAAAATTTATTTTAAAAACAAAAGAATAAAAAAGTGTTTGTGACTTAATTTTTTTTTATATATAAAAAAAATTCCAATAAATAATAATTTGGATATCAAACAAACTTTCAAATTTTCTTAATAAACAATTTAAACAAAAGTTTAAAGACTTAAAAACCAATAAAAAAAACTATTGTGCTTGAAGAAATCTGCAAGACTTCGCAATAAATTATATACTTTTTTTGTTTTAAAAGAATTTGGTGCTTAAGAACAATTTATTACAATGGCTGACTATTTGGATCCCACTGGTCAATATTAAATCTTCCCAAATTCTTGGTGTTCTACTCTCTCAGTTTGATTGTTTGGGCAACTTTTTTTCCTATAATTTTGAAGGAGAAAGAGAACAGAAGTCTTAGTTTTCATAAAAACCACAACAAGAAACAGCAACCTGCTTTTTACTACAACAACAAAATCAAAACAGAGAGGCACACCACCGATCAGCTGATTTGTGAGAAAACCAGGAAGGAGTGCAGTAAAAAAGTATTGACATTTTTTTAGAGTTTTCCTTGTCTTACAATATATATAGAAATTAACAAAATGGAAGGTTTAGATCCTACTGGTCAATATTAATTTTTGTATTGTGTTATTTTTATTTTTATATAGCAAAAGAAAAATTGCTTAATTGTTGAAATTTAAAAGTTTCGTTATTTTTTGTGTTATATTTTTTAAAACAAAATGGATTTCGCTTTAGATCCTACTGGCACCTATTAATTTAGTTAAATCTAAATATAAAAAATTAGATTTTCTTTCTGAAAAATAAGTTTAATAGAAATCTTATCTAATTTTCTTAAAAAACAAACAATTTTAATATCCGTTTTTCCTACTCGATTAAAAACCTCTTTTAAACAAAATGGCCTGCACAAAATTGATTCTAGATCCCACAGGCACCTATTTGCGCCCCAACTTCACTTCTAACGCTTTTAGCGATCGAAGACTAACAATAACAAATCATTTACTAGATCCAACTGGACAATATTGATCAGATTTTCTTTTTCTTTTCTTTGTTTTTGTCGAGAAACTATTTTTGTAAAACTTTCTCAAATTTACCATTATTGCCTTATATTTGCAAAACAACCATAATAAGTTGTTGTTTTTTTTTTTGGTAAAATATTTGAAATATTTTTAAAATGCTTGGCATAAACAAGTTTTTAAATCTGTTTAAACCCCTGTGGTTAGAAGTAAGAGGCCGCGAGGAGACTTCCAGTTGTCGCAAGAGGAGAAAATTTTGTTTCTAAAACAAATTTCTTATCACAAATAAAAAAAAGAAAATCCAACGAATATAACACATAAACATTTTTTTTTTATTAAATAATACACAAAAAAATTGTACTGATTTTAATTTATTTTTTAGAATTTAGCAAAAATATCTAAAAAGATAAACATTTACATATATAAAAAAAAATATATATAAAAAAATTTAAAAAAAAAACTATTTATTATATTTAAACTAAAATGTTACTATTCAACTTTTTCCTAAAAAAAAAAATCTTAAACTTGAAACTTTTTTCGTTTTTTTCCTAAAAAAAGAAAATCCTATAAAATTTATTTTATTTTTATTTTTTGCAAAAAAAAAAAACAACCAAGTATTACATTAAGTGTCATATTAGTGTGAGCCAATCAATCAAACCAACTAAAACCATTAAATTCATTTTTTTAATTTTATTTTTGTTAAAATATTCGAAATTAAAAAACCAAAACTCTTGTATAATTAACAATTAATCTTTATTTTCATAATTTTTTTTTTTAAATTTTTATCCTTCCCATTTAATCCTTTTCTGCATTAATGAATAAGTAATTTCATGCCTTTTTTGCTAAAAGGAAAACATAAATTATAATTTTTTAATTTAACTTATTTCATTTTTTTTTTTTTGTATTTAAATGAATACAATTTTTATCTTTTAATTTCTAAATTATTAATTGTCATTTCTTATTGTATGTTTTCGTCTATTTTATATATTAATTAGTTTCTAAGTAAAAAATCTTTATTTATATATAAAAAAAAACAAACAACAAGAAAAAACCTAAAAAATCAAATATACAACAAATATATAAAAAAAAAATATTAAAAAATTACAAAAAAATCTGTCTTTTTATTTATATGTTTTGTTTTTTTAACTTGGCTCAAAAAACAGGAAAACCAAAAATAAATGTCGGTAAAGACCGAAGCGACTATATGCTACTCTATTACCCATCCCTGTTTTTTCAAAAACAATTCACTACACCTTAAAATTATTTTTATGGTGAATGGCCTTACAAAAAAAAGGTTTTATTTCCTCAAGAAGTGACTTATATAGGAGCTTCCACATTTGGCGACGACCCCAACATCAAATATAAGAAAATAAATATTAACAAAATTAAAAAAAAAAAATATTTATCCTTTTAATTCGAATTCGATTTCAAGTGGCGTTGAAAACACATTTGAGTTTTTTTTCTTCCTTAAAAGCCTCTTGTGTTTTTGAAGTATCGAACAATAACAAAAGTAACAATAAAAATTCAATGTTATTTTTTATTGTTGTACTTATTGTGTTGTTGCCGCCACCGCATACATGAATTCGCCTTGAATATGAGATTAATATTTTGCCGAAAGAAAAACCGAAAATAAAAGTCGATCGAGCCCAACCATATGCTACCCCTTACTTTTACTGGGCCTCAAAACTTTGTGACTACCCCAACGCAGAACTGGTCCATGTCGTACTTTCTCTCTTTTTTTTCATTATTTATTTATTGAATCTTCATATATTAAATATGAACTAACAATAATTATTCAAATCTTATCCTAAAACTTTATTTTTACCCTGCCAGTGCCAGACAAAAATTTCTGTCATTAGTTTCTGTTCACATATGAAGGTGTCTATCGCTGTGTCTCCTTTTTCTTAAGGCCTCGAACAGAATAAAGTAGTTGTAGTAGTAGCTGAAGCTGGCGAATACTCTGCACTTTGCGCTTCAACTTCAAATGCAACGACTACTACAACTACGTATTCTGTTGACGCCACTTTAAAACGGCCATTTTTAACTTTTCACAGGTTGCAGCGCTTTTCGTAACGTTGAACTTTAGCGACTGTTTCCCACTTAATACAAAGATTTTCTTCAGACTTAGAGAGTGCTATAAATTGAATGAAAATAAGGATTTTTGACATGAAAAAACGCTTGCTGTTCTTTTTAGGTTGAACTTTACACCATCAAGCATTCATTAAGTGATGGCTTGAATTCTATACTGAAAGAATTTAGAGGCTGATTCGAAATTCAAGTGGTTGCAAAGAGGAAATGTTTACTAAAAAATTCCAAGAGACTTTTTTTGTGTCAATATTTGTTTGGGTTAAAATTAACACTTAACAGTGAAAACTTCGGATCAGTCAGTTATATACCGAAGAAGTTTTATTTTCATATATTTTATAAACTAAAAATAATTTGTCAAATCTTAATCTAATTCTTAACTTTGCGTCCTGCCAATGCCGGTAAAAATTCTCCTAATCACGGTCCTCGTTCACGAAGATGTTTCACGCTCTTCTGAGCGGGTAAGTGCTGCAGTATTTCTTCTCCTTCAGCGAGTGAGGCCACAATTATTTAAAATATGTATTTCGAGCTAGTGGATTTGGCTGCGCTTCAAGCCGTTTTAAGTATTTACTTGAATGCTTTATGATCATAATTTTTACTGGTGCTACATTGAGGTCTTTGTGAATATTCGAGTTCTTAACATACCAGGGAGCATATGTGATGATTCGAAGAATTTTTTTTGCGCTTTTCTATCTGTTGGAGGTGGAGGCAGTGCCCCATAACTGGATACCATTACATTATATTGACTTTAATATAGAGTTGTAATGGTCACAGAAAAAAATGGATTTCACCTACAAAATGTGTGATACTAATGTGGCACTAGTAAGCAAATGAATAGTATTAATTAAATATTTTTTGTTATTAACAACATTTTTCTACAGTAATGTTTTTGATATAAGTAAACGTTTAATTCACTTGATTAAATTTTTAATTGAAACTAATTTATTTATTGATTAATGGTTTAATTGGAAAAACATTGGCTAGAATTTTTTCTGTGTAGGAGTTTACAATCTAGACTATGGGCCGAATTTCTTCCAATTAGCAAATTCATTTGAATTGCTATTAGTTTCATTTGAGTTAACTTTGCCTCTACATATATGGCATTTCCGAGTCAAACGTCATTCTAAATGTATTCCGAGATATTTTACATGCAGAAGTTGTTATTTTATTATATTATTTTATTATGTTCCTGTAGATACATAAATTCTTCATAGCGGTTTACGTTGATGCCTAGAGAAGCTGTATCATCAGCAAAAGTTGATGTGATGGTGTAATTGTTAGTTGGCATATTTGAGTTACATATCAATTACAACAGAGTCCCTAAATTTCGTCCCTTTGATACTCCAGCATTAATCGTTTGGGGTGAACTTAAAAAACTCATTCTTAAATAATGCATTTTACACCGATTAAGTTATTTTTTAACAGTTTGTGTGTGTTTACGGGTATATTTAGATTCACATTATTTATTAAGCCTTCATGCCAGACATTGTGGAAAGCATGAGAAATATTACCTAGTGAAGAGCGCAGAACAATATTTTTTCTTCCTACTAGTCTGTATTTGTTCGTCTACTGTTTGTTTGACTGTGCTATGTTTCTTTCTAAATCCAAATTAATGATTTGGGCACTCGTAAAACCTTCACTTCCCGGAGGAAAGTATTTCGTTCTTTAAATTGCATTTAAAATTAAAAGGATTATTTTTATTGCTATGCGGGGTAGCTCGATAAGCATTTAGTAATTTATTTAATCAATACCAGGTGTTCTGTTGGGGTTTAAATCATTAATAGCCTTCTCAAATTCCCTTTTCTTAAATCTTGAGGTCTCAAACGACAAATAAAAAAATGTTTGTAAACACCAAATTCATAGAATCAAGCAAGAAATTTGTTAATATTGCACCTTTTACCAAAATGATTTTATTAATTTCTAAAAATTGTAAAAAATGAAAATGTTTAATTGTTTTAATAAATCTTATTTTTAATTTTAATTAAAAAAACGATCAAAAACCTTGCAATTTCCAAGATTTGATTTAACAAAATGAAGCTCAGGATTTTACAAGTTAAAATTATTATATTTTAGGCGAAAAAATTCAGTTAAGATTTTACACTATTTAATTAATAATAATAAGTATTATGGTTATTTTATTGAACTGTTAATGGGTTTTAATTAAAATTTAGATATTTTTAGTTAGGCTTAAGTTCACTGAATTTAATTTTCATTAAATTATTTTTATGAAGACAAGAATTTTACAACATGAAATTAATTAAAATTTTATTGATAATTTTTCATTCTTGACTGCGCTGAGATTTGAACCCAGGTTTTGACGGACAGTTTGCCCAGACTAGTTTCGATTGTAACCACACAATCTCTTCAGTGAGGTTTGCCGGCTTTACTCACTCGGCTATTGAAGCCGGATGACGTCAATAGTCAAACATGAATCTGTAAACCAAATGGTATTTCACCTTGGTAGATCGAAATTTGCTTTTGAATGAATGATTATCTATTATAATTGATTTACATGTTCTTCCTAACTTCTGTTTTTTTTCGTACTTTTTGTCAAGAATTCTTCTTGAAATCCAAAGTACATGTTTGTTTTTCATGTTTTTGTCTTTCCTTTTACTTGTTGACCTTTTTCAGCACAACTTGAAGGACAAATGTAAACATAGCTCGTTATAATAATTAGTATTGCTGTTAACAGTAATTAGTATTGTGGTTATTTTATTGAACTGTTAATGGTTTTTAATCCAAATTTAGATATTTTTAATTAGTTTAATTAATATTTTAATTAAAAATTTATTTCTAAATAACTAAAATGTTAATTAAATTAAAATTATTTTTTTATTAATAACACGGTGCTACAAAATTTCCTTTTTTGCAAGCACTTTCAAAGTGACCTAGTGTATGTTATAGGTCTAGATGAGTGTATTACCTCCAAATTCCCGAGTTATGGGCCAAAGAAATTTTTTTGAGGCTGCTACTTTTAAACATTTATAACTTTTTTATTTATTAACCGATTTTTGAAATTCAAACGGTTTTGGAAAGCAAAATAATTATTATTTTTAAATATATATACTTCTCATACAATATTAGCACAAATATGAATAGATTTTTTCAATTATATGGAAAATTTAAAATTTTTTTTAAACTCTAAAAATTTCTACGAGACTTTTTTCCGAATTTAGTTTAAAGACAACAAATATATTAAAAACAGTATTTTTCTGAGTAAAATGAGAAGTCATTTGTTGAAATCGGTTGAGAAATGAGGAAGTTAAAGTACTTTTTGCGAACAAAAGAGTGGAAACCTGTTTCGATTAGATTAGCATGATTAAATAAAATAACTTTAATCTAATAAAACTTAACGAATTTTATATTTATGCTAATATTGTATGAGAAGTATATATATTTAAAAATAACATATTTTGCTTTCCAAGACCGTTTGAATTTCAAAAATCGGTTAATAAATAAAAAAGTTATAAATGTTTAAAAGTAGCAGCCTCAAAAAAATTTCTTTGGTCCATAACTCGGGAATTTGGAGGTATATTGAAACTTTTAAGCCCGGATTCGTAACATGCTCACCAACACCTTTAACGCACATTAGTTCATTTCAGTAGTGCTTTTCGAGTGTAGCACAGTGTAACATTTCTCTATGACGTGCTAAATTCCCAATTTTTTTAATTTGATTCAATTATCACATTAATTAAATTGAAATATTTTTCATACAATTTTTTTAATTGATACAAAACTACTGAAATTTATTTCTGTGTGTATCTGTTCCGCTTATGACAGGTGGCATCTCGACTAGTGTATCGCTTATTAAATTAGGGTACAATTCATTTTTTAAATGTTCAACAAACATCATATCTTGCAAAACTTCCATTTGAGTTTCGCAAGGGAGATTAAGAAATTACTGGTCTCTTAAGTTGCCAGCCACAGTAGGAGGTCGGATTGTAAACTTTCATCAAGTTGCTTAAGATATTTTTCCAGAGAAGCTGTTTTCTCTAGAAACTTTCTAAGCATTTTTGTGCTTTCTTTTAGCAGATATTTAAACGGAAGCTATCTCTGAAGTTGCCGAACTCTTCTTTTTTCAACAAACAGTCGCTCGACATCTGCAAAATATATTTTATTATGTCTAATTTGTTTCGGGCTTATGGAAGAATGTTTAACAGCTTGCTTCAGCTTTCTGTCAAAACTGGCAGTAGAGAGGTCTATATCTTTTGGCGTATGTAGTGATGTATTTTCCGTGCCGTGGGTACTGATATATTTTTTGTATTTTAGCCAATTTATCCGTGGGTCAGCGTGGTTTATTATAGTAAAAATAATGGGTGTGTGATCGGAAAATAATTCAAGAGAAGCTTTTACACAAATCGTTTCTTTCGGTACGTTTTTAACCCCGCAATAATCGATGAGCTCTGGAATTTTCTGCTGATCAGTTGGCCAAAAGGTGGGTTGCCCGCTTGTTATTAAATTGAGTCCCATATAAGAAATTGTACCAAATAAAATATAAGTTGACACCCCAGTATGCATGTTTAGCATTGTAATCACCAGCAGCCATAGAACGGGGGCCTAGTGATTTATAATATTTACATTGGCTTTCTGATATTGTAAATATGTGTAGGTGACCAGTAAAACGATGACATTGAACTCTTCAATACAAATGTTTGAAGTTATTCTTCACAAGAGAGACAAATTACGAGCTTTTTTTTAAATGGCCGCATATCTTGAGGTACCGAATAAGTAAGAAAGTATCTTCGGTGAAGCCTGGCCATATGATACCCTACACCTGCGAAAACAAAATTATGTTAAATTTTTAAAAGATGGTTTATATGTGACATATAATCTGTTCTGTACCCAACAGCACGAAACGTAGCAGCTGTTATATTTTAAGGTGTTACATACATAACCACATTGACAAATGATGACAAATTTTCAAAAACCTATAAAAATTCATATTGTTTAACCATAAAAATTTAAATGATGATTTAGGGGGTTATTTTCTAAATTACATCACCTTGCGATGAGAAATTTTTCATATAAAATTTTTTTGAATTTTTAAAAATTTGTATGAAAATATTTTTCGAGTGAGGTGAAGTGTTTTAGTAAATAACCCCCTTAGTTAAGTAATTATGACGATTTTTTCCACAAAATTTGACGATTTTCTTCCAATTTGGTAACTATTTCTTAAAAGTTTAAGGCCCGTTTTCACAACTTACCGATAGCTAAAGGTAGGATTTTATTGGCCTTATAAAAACTGTTTCCTTATTACATCTTTACTTTAACCAAATTTGAGCGATAAGTTATAGGAAGGTTTATACTTCTTGGTAGGTTAAAGTAAAGTTTTATTAATGAAACACTTTTTCTACGACCGATAAAATCCTACCTGTAGCTATCGGTAAGTTGTGAAAATGGGGGTAAGACTGTTATTTTTTGGTATTACCCATACACGCCTTCTCCAATTATGGTAGTGTAGTGTAGGGTATAAAATAAATATTAAACGCTAAAATAACAAATTTAAAATTTGCAAAAATAATACTTAAAATGAACTTTTTAGATGTGTTTTGATAAAAATTTAGTTAACTTTTTTTACGTTTGAATAAAGCTTTTGCCGAAAAAAATGTGATTTGACTAATTGTACGAAAAGTGTGTAAAAAATTATTATAAAAAAACTTTAATTAATTTAAAACATTCATTATGTGAGATTACAACGCAGCAAAATTTTATTATCAGTAACAAGCATTTAAACATTATACATACTTTAAAGGAACGCATAAAATGGTAACAGAAGTGGCAAAAATAATAGTGACAGTAAGAAAATACATATTTATATATACAGAATGAGTTATATGGGTTAAATTATCTAAAACTTTTTTATTAATCCAATTATTTTTAATTTTTTTTGGGGATTTTTTGAAAAGCTTTGAGAAATGATAACCTGTAGGTGGTGCTGATTTTATGTTTCGCAAGTACGTGCCTTTTTAACATATTTTCCATAATAATTAGTATTGTGGTTTTTTTATTGAACTGTTAATGGTTTTTAATCCAAATTTTGATATTTTAATCAGGCTTAAGCTCATTGAATTTAATTTTCATTAAATTATTTTTATGAAGAAAGGAATTTTTTAATCCAAATTTTTACTATTTAATTAGGCTTAAGTTCATTAAATTTAATTTTCATTAAATGATTTTTATGAAGAAAGGAATTTTACAACATGGAGAATTAATTAAAATTGTTATTGATAATTTTCATTCTTGACTGACCTGGGATTCGAAGCCAGGCTGGCTGGCGTGTGATTCGAACCCAGGCGGCTGGTTACCCTGACATGTTTCGACCTCAACCACTAGGTCTCCTCAGAGGGATTTGCCGTCTTACACTCGCAGCCATCGATGACTGCTGACGTCAGTAGTCAAACATCAATCCTTAAACCAAATTGAGAGTTGTATTCCACTCGCAGTCGGAGATCAGATGGAGTGAAGTATGTCTTACACCGTTTCAAAAAGCCGAGGCACTTGAATGCTTCTTTCGACACCTTAAATATATGTTCTGTCCATCGGACATCATATTGTATCCTCATGCCCAGAACATCAAGAGATTCTGATTCCTCAATGATTATACCACCCATATATACAGATGAGGCTCCTTGATCCGTCGCGCGTTTATGCGTCAGCACGCATTTTTCGGGCATTAAGTATGCATGTGTATTTTTGACAGCTCATCTTATAAGATAGTTGTTATAAGATTTCTCATAACGACAGTTGTTATAACAGTTGTCATAACATTTATATAATATTATTACTAACACTATTTGAGAGTCGACACGTAAGATAATACTCTTTGTGATTGAATTTGACGTTTGCTGATATAAAAATCTTATATCTTATCTCAGGTGGAGACCCTCTGTTACCACTACCAATGGTTCTTTTCACTTGCCATCTTTAAATTTGGCACCATCTACAGTAACAATTCTTTAAATATGTGATTAGTAGCGTTTATTTTTATTGCCCACATTCACTTCTAAAGAGATCATCATGTATTCTTTTGATTTCCTCTGGCCCACTTTCCTCATAGTAATTTTTCATTATTTTTCTCAAACAAATTTCTTATGTAAATTATTTTTCCATATGAAAAAATCTTGGCACCAGTTTTCACTTTATCACAAAAAGGGAATCGACACATTTGTGTTACGGTGAAAAATATTTTGTTTCGTTTCATTTTTTTTTTTCATGTGAAAGCATTTGTAAGCCCTTTTTCATTTTTCACTAAAATGTAGCCCGTTTCTATATTTCTCACACTGTAAAACTTTTCGCATGAAACGAGTGAATTGCAACAAAAACAGTGTAAACTAAAACAAAAAATGGGTTTTCTCACATAAGTGTTTCTGTAAATTTACTTTTCGCGAATTATCTGTCATTTAAACAATGTTCCAGCAATTATTGGAAAGATGTGAAAATAATTGTTTCTGTAAAAATATTTTGCGAAAAGTCAAGAATTGTCAAAATAAATCACATTTCAAATGGGTGCGAGAAAAACAAAATTATAAGAAATATAGATGTTTTAAATTTAAAATGCGTTTGTAAACTATTTTTTTTAATTTTAATAAAAAAAATAGAAATAACCCTAGAGGGTAGCGAACTGACACCAAAGTAGTCCCGTGATAGGTCCTTGGTGGTAGAGACCGGTTCTAGTTATAACAATTTATATGAATGGGACCTATCACTTTTACATGGGGTTGTCATTGGAGGCAAGTCACACATCTATTCTCAATGAACGGGCTTAGTGTTAATTACTACAATAGAGTATTATTTCAATATATGTTGTACAATTTCACTAAAACAAGTCCTAGAACTAAATGTAAGAACCAAATTATAGAAAGTCCCAAAAAATGTGTCACACCACCGGTGAATACTGAACTGTAATTCATTACTTCTTCTACCTTTATGTCCTTCATATGCCAGTTAAATGATTGGTTGGTTCTCCTTTCACTAGTCTTGAGTTCTTTCTTTTTGTAATTGTCCTATTTTCACAACTCTCAGGACCACTCCGCTCGAGCAATTGACAGAAATTTTCTGCAGGGAATTGAAATGATATTGAATAACTAAAATGATAAAACTAAATAAAACTCAAATGTTATATTTTGTTATTTTGTTTAGCCTTTCATTGTTTTGGTCGTATAAGGGTTGCCGTTCTTGGTCTTTTCCGACCAAATTTAGTCGGGCATTCTTCGTTTCGTCGGATACTAGGCTAAACTTTATTTTGGTCGGTTTGAGAAAATGTACTATATTTATTTTAAGCAATTAAGAACACAGATCGGAAGCAGATAACTAAAAATCAAATATTTTTTTTACAAAGCAAAAATTGTCTTTGATAGCGGATAAAACCACGGATGTGGCAATAACGAAATGTGGTTACATATTTTACTTTAGTAGCACGTTACTATGACGGTGTTAGTTTTATTGTTAGTTTTGTCACCCTATTTGAGTTTACCAGCCAGAAGCCGTTTTAATTTTTTTTCCTATAAAAACCTTTTTATTACCAAACAATATGCCTTTAAAATTTGTTATAGCATTGGCAAGAGTCGGCGCTAACGTCATGGCTTGTAATGTTGGTAAGCTTAAAACTTTACTTAACAATGAAATTTATTTATTTTACATTTAATACGCATGTCACTCACTTTCTCCACATTTGTTAAAGTTACGCATGTAAATTGCTGCCCACAATATTTAGGGGGTTTTTTTTTGGAATATTTAGAGTTTTTTGCTTAACCCTAAAAGAATAACTGAAGTAAAAAAATTTCAGGAGTACTGTTCTGCACCACCCCAAAAGATATTAGGTGTTCCTAGTACAAGGTGGTTTATTGTACAATTATATAGCTAATGTATTTGTGATTTTCGAAGATGGCACATTATATTAGCAACATTCAAAAGACTTTTGATTTTTATTGCAGAACGAAAAGAAGTGCAATATAATGTTAAATTTGTTAGCAACATTGTACAATGTTGTTTTGCTTGTGGGCTGTGCTATTTTTTTTTTTGAGTGCACATTGCCCCATATTTTAATTGGAACCATTGTGCCACTTATTGTCACATATAAATTATATCGTATACTGGACGGGGTACTTTATAAAGACAAATACTAATAAAAAATTTCCAGTTAAAAGCTCTCGTTTGCCATATTTAAACTCAAGCTTAATGTCTAATTTTTTTACATCTTCTAAGTATTTTTTTCTTTTAAAGATATGATGATACACAGCAATATTTAAGTCAATTTCAATAATAGAAATAATCATATTGATATTCAAAGTACATAAAAAAAACGGGGATTTAGAAGGCTTCTTAATCAAATAAAATCTAAACTTGACCTCAAGCGCGAAGATAATAAAATGTTATAAGTAATCACACCTTCTAAAGTGTTATCCAAAGAGGATTCGTCTATATAGTCCCTGATTTTAAATTGTAAATACTTAAGCAGAAAAACCAAATACAAAAACAACTTTCAGAATATGCGACATGTCCCTGTAACAATATTCGTATTTTCTTTTGGTGTCCCTTTGAAAACTTTTATACGTTCAGACTTTACTTTTAATGTTGCAATTGTAGCTTTACGTTTAAGTCTTTGACGCTGCATTTACACATGAAAGTATTTTCATGAAAATTCTGTATACGTATTATCACCACAAATTTCACAGAAAAATAATAAACTTTCATGAAAATTTACATGAAAGTGAAATTTCATTTTCAAAATGTCGTCAAAGGGTAAACTAAATTATTCACGCCGAGCTTCAAGCATAAAATAATATTTATTTTTATTAGTTTTCATCATATTTATAAATTTTAATTAGAATCATTGTGTTCTTAATATTTAGTTAAAAAAAAATATTAAAATTCTTTATATATACGAAAAAAAAAAAACAATTTCAGTTGGTAACACGTAACACTACTTAGTTATTGTCATTTACTTTCATGAAATCGCTTTCTTGACATTTTCATTGAAAGCTAACTGAAAGTTGGACTGAAAGTAGAAAGATGTAAATGTGTTAGTGAAAAAGTGTGAGTGTATTGCGACTTTCAAGAAACTACTTTCATGTGTAAATGCCTAGTAATTCAAAATGAACTTCTCAATTTTAAAAATTGTGTTTTTAAACATTTAAAAAATTGGTCGGTTTCAAGGGATTTTGGATTATTTTCTAGACAATTTTGGTCGAATAGAAAATGTTTGCCCGGCAACCCTGGTTGTATTATTTATTTCTTTTGTTGGAGTTTCGCTTGCATTTAACACAAAATACTGGAAATATTCAAGTTAAAACAAAATCCGTGTGGTCTGATTTCGCAGTTAAATACAGAAACACTTTTTCCTCACAAATCGAGAAACGACGGAATTTTCTGTTTCACACTTCATCTGAGAAAGTTTACCATGCGAGAAATACAGAAACGAGCTATAGGAATCAAAAGTACTATGAAAATGTGAAAAAACTTTTCATTTCACTGTTTCATAAAATAAGTATTGGCCCCCAGGTAACAATTTGAGTGCATAGTCCAAAAAGATTATACACTCCCCCTTGTTTAGGTGCTGGAGCTATCTAGCCTCCGCTGCTCTTGGAAAAATGCCGGCAGCTTCTGTTGAGTAGCAACGGCACCTGGGGAAGGCACTCCCTTAGGCATTTCTTCCCCACAGGTAGTGAAAAATTAGCTATTAAATATATTCAGGATATCCCGGGACAGTCCAGTTTTAGAGTGGAATGTTCCGTGTCCTGTGGATACTCTAAAGTGGACGCCATTTGTTCCATTTTGTTGCAAGAACATCGAAATAAAAATACTAAAGAATGCGTCTCTGTTAACAACAAAAATTCTAGATTATCTGAATATGTGGTTTGATTATACAACTAAAGCTTTCTTTTATAATTGTAAGGCCGGGTTTTGAAATGTGGATTAAGTTTGAACTAATCCAAGTAGTCTGAAAATCGGATTTTTCCGGCGCAATTAATTAATTTTTTTACTAGTTCATTAAAGTCCAATATTTTAAGCATAACTACGCTGTTCCTTCTAAATGTTTTAAAGAAACGTGGTAATGGCGGCACAAATCTGCTTTCAGATTAGCTTAACCTAGTTAAACTGATATCTCCAAAATCTAGCCTAAGAGGTTTAATGTGCACAATGAGTTAAGATATAATGAAGTGGTTTAAAAATTGCAAATATCGATAGAAAGGGACAGTGTTTTGTCAAAACTGAACATTATCTATAATCCTGTAACTCCTAGTTGGAGCAAAGGGCCAGAACTGGTTTTATTAATAAATTTAATTTCGGATGAGTGGCAGATTAACCCTCTGCATCTCGAAGTATTCAAATTTAGTATTCCAAAACTGTTTAACATTTTTCGATAGCGGGGAAAATCCAATTTGTTTATGATAGTACAAAATATTTTTATTGTACCGCTTAGTAACTGTTGTGTAGAGTGTGTTTTCAGTCATGAAAAATAATTGACATGATTCTCGCTCTGAGATGCTTGCAACTTTTAAGTTAAAGTTGAGTTGTTGGTCCATTTCAATGTCAGCTCAAGATGTGCTGAGTTTGTTGAATTTATAACTTTAAATAAAGATTTAATACAAGCTGCTTAAAGTGCTAAAAAATATAAACTTAAAACTTAATTCTGAAAAATATTACAATTTATTAAATATTTTATGTTAATTATTATTATTAATTATTATTAACTATTTCTATTATTATTATTATTAATTAGTTCTATTATATTTATGTTTTTGTTTTGTTAAAGTTTTATGAGTTTAGTTTCAACACAATATGAATTAATGTGCTATTGTTGATTTTAATAAATAAAATATAATAATAATTTTGAGGCTTTGTGCTTAAAAGGCCAAAGTCAATATTTTGCTGTTTTGAGTTATTCATTGCATTCGGTGACGTTTTTACTCTTTTATTTTGCTGGAACAGCCAATGTCTAATTTAACCAAGAACAGCTTCATGAGGGTTTTGGCAGCCAATGTTAAAACTTCATTAACAGATTTTGTTTGTTGTGCTTAATTCCCTACTGTTATAATTGATAAAAATACTGAAATTTGTTGTTGGAGGATAAGCTGTTTCTATGCGCATTTCACTGGTTGCTTAGGCCAGATCACCAGTGAAATGCGCATATGAACAGCGTATCCTGATCAGTATTTTTTTTATCTATATATATAAAAATAAGTCCCTATATGTACGTCGCCGAACTAATCATAAACGCGTCGTGCGATTTCAACCAAACTTATACACTACGTAGGCAGTGGCCCATATATGGTTTATATGAAGTTTGGTTGAAATCCGATAACGCATGTGTGTGCGGTGCGTATGTGAAGTGAGTGTGTTTTTGCCGCAGGCATTTTTTGTACCGCATACAGCATTTATTAGTATTGAATACATTTTGGTCGTTTGTGTATTGGAGAGCATTGCACGGAGTGATTCTTCTTATCATAATCGATTTTTGAAAATATTAATTTCTTCGCATTTTTTGGTGAGTATTTTGATAAAAATAAATTAATTTTCGTTGTAATCATCGTTTTAATTTGAATATTTTGGAAAAAAAAAATTTAAAAAAAAACAATGATTAATGAGATAAAAATCGATTGTTTTGCTTAACAAGTGTTCTGATTGTTACAAGTGCATTCTAAGATTGTAAGAAACTAGAATTAAAAGTTGAATAATAGGGAACAAAACCAACTTTATTAAAAACAAGTGTGTTTCTTTTCTTATTTTGTTTTGCCGTGCGAAGCAGGAAACGGGCCCGCTAGTTAGTTATAAAAATAGGGAGTTAAGCACAACAAACAAAATATTTTTAAGAAAAATTATGTAGTCCCAAAAACAACTTTTTTGATAAAAAAAAAATTTATTTCAATTTTCTCGAAAGTCAATATTTTAACATTAGCCCTTTTAGCACCAGGTCACAGGATTATAAACGAATTTGTTTAATTTTTTAGTGGTGTCACGTTTTGGCAATTTTAAAAGGTGGCAAGTCTATAACACCGCACCAAAGAGCACACTCAAATGGGTGTAATTGTCGCTGAAAAACTGCTCAGGGATTCCCAGAAGCCAAATCATGCAGTTCCTGCTAGTCGACGTATCCATTGAAAAGAACATGGGCTGCTTCATCGTTTATTATCAAGATGTGGAACAAAAAAATTTATAATTGTTTCGGAACGTTTTTCTTATTCAAATTCCCCATGTCTTCTTCACGAAATGCTGAAAAAAGCAAAGAAAAAAATTGTTATAAAAGATTTAGCCCATATACACAAATATTCAAATCATTTTGCGACACCCTGTATATATAATAAAAAACATATATTCGATAGTGCGAAATATTTGATTTCCTCTAACACGAATTGCCATAATAATAACTGAAGAAGAAACAAAAATGTTTAAACAAAATTTTAAGATAATGAAATTATTTGATATAATTTATAATATAAATATTTTGATATTTAATAAAACGCAACCATAATTTATGGCTTAATTAAAATAACCAGCTTTAACCCGCGGCTTCATTCGCGAAGAAAAGGATATAAATTATATATCAGTTTGTTGATGAAAATGCCCACTATCATATTTCATAAGTTTTAAGGAGAGCAATTTTTTATATAAAATGAAATTTGTTTCTATTATAAGTTTTAAATCTTTTTATTTTGTACTTAAAGTGTCTCTTTATACACCACGTTAGATGTTCCGCCTTCAGGTGCGTACATGGCCAGGCTGCTAGGTGTGATCACTCTCGAGCAGGCCACGTAAAATATCCCGTGTGGGCAGCAATCCCCTTTGTTCGCAGACTAAACCTGAGATGTGTTAATATTCATTTCGAAACAGATCTTAAGAGGGAATTGCAATTATCTAAACACGAATGGGTTCTGCACACCAACCGTTGTAATTGGTATCCGTGGTATATACACCTATTCACCTCCAGGCCAGTGCGTAAATATAATGGGCACTTACACGTTTTTATACCCTTAATAGAAGATAAAAGGGTATGTATAAGTTTGTCATTTCGTTTGTAAATTCTACAATATAAAGCTCAGACCCTACATAATAATTATATTCTGGGCCGAAGTAGATTTAACTTTGTCCGTCTGTCTGTTCGTATGTCCATATGTCTGTTGAAACGGGGTTTCCCATATGATAACATTCCTGTTATCACTCCAGGCAAAATGCGCAAATAATCGCGGAAAACTGATTTTCCCAGGAAAGAGGCCCAGCTATTTATTTTTAACCTCCGTAAATCACAATATTATAAAATTCATCAAAAACGCGGAAATAAATTTTACCTAGAATTGGAAAAAAATAAGATAAAAAAAAATTATTAAAATTAGAAGTTTTCCCGTTTTGCCCTTCCATCGGTGGCATGTCATAACGTCCAGTGTCATAGTGTCCATGGACGTTATGACACTTTTGAAAGTGTCGTAGTGTCCATGGACATTCGAAATTCAAATAATTCTTCCTTAGTGGATCTGCTTATCAAAAGAGGTGCCACTGAATTTCAAACCCATTTCTTTATATCAAAAAAAATAATGGTTTAAAAAGTATTTAAATTAAATTAATGTGATAATTGAAACAATTAGTTTTTTAGTTAGAAGAAAATTAAAAATTTAATTTTGATTCAATTATTATTTAAGTTGTTTTGAAATAAATTTTTAATTAAAATATTAATTAAATATCAAAAAAATTTAATTGACTTTTTTTCGTTTCAAATAAAATGATTTAAACTTGTAGAATTGTTGTTGGGAATTGTCAATATTTAATGAAATAAATTAATACATTGTTTGAAATGGCAAAGTATTTTGATCATTTTTTTAATTAAAATTAAAAATATCATTTATTGAAAAACATATTCACAATTTTACAATTTTTAGTAATCAATACAATTATTTTGGTAATAGGTGCAAAATCAACAACTTGTTTGCTTGATATTATGAATTTGGTAAAAATTTGGTGATTAGAGAAACTTTTCAATTTTTTTTGTGAGTGAATGAATGAATGAATAAATGAGTTAGAACTTTTATTTTTATATATCGCACTTGATCATAAAGGGGGTATTAACTCAACATTTTTATTTTTTCACTTTTTTGAAAAAATCGACACTTAATATTCATTACTACCCGTAATATTCATATTGCGTTATTTTGTCATCTTTTTGCAATGGAACGGTTAGCTTAATATTTATTTTTCATATGACGTAACTGTTAAATTAAAAATGGTTTTGCATCTACTGAAAATTTTTAAATTTTGAGTTAATATCCTCTTTTTGATCAAGTGCGATATGTATATATATATAGAAGATTTCTGAGAAATATTATGACCATATACATATTTAATAAGTTTTTAAGTATTTTTCAAGAGTGAGCTTTATATGCGACCTTTAGATAACTGTGGGCCAAATAAAGCATACATATAACAATATGAATATACAATATGTATATATCAGTCTTACATTTTATGACAATATAGATACATACTAATTATTTATTATGATTTTAGCGGTATTAAAGTATTTTGTCTGAGTGGAAGTGGACCTTTTGGCATTTTATCGCATAAATACGTAAAAAAAACGAGTTTCTTGCGATACAAAAAAATAAGCATAAAAAATATAATACAAAAACTGCGGTTTAGAACAATGAAGCTTAAGAACGCAAAATTTAGAAACAAATTTGTACGATTTCACAACTCCCTTTGGATTTTCTGATTTGAAACAGACCAACTTAAAACATCGTGTCAAGCATTTTTCTATCTGTCGAAAATTCTCATGCTCATAACAAATGAATGAAGCAAATCAAATAACGCAGCGTCAATGCTTTGTACTTGGAAAATCTGATTTAGACATCGAGTTAAGTAGTTCACTGCTATTGTTAAAAAGTAAAGGTAATTTAGGTACTTTTAGGTCACCCTAGATAAGTTAACATTACTGCTTACGACACAACGTTGGCGCTCTTATTTAAGTACAAACTTAAGTATAACATTTCAGCGTTAAGACTAAGCGCTAGAAACGTTTCGCCTGACGCCCTGATTTACGTTAGTCTGTAAGAATGTTCCACATTACTGATATTTCAATTATAGATGACTGATACCGGAATAGAAAAAAAATAAGTATACGCACATACTTTACAAGGTCACAAGAAAATATCTTCAATAATTTGCCAATTGAATGAAATTTGTGTTTCCCCTTATCATTTGTTTACAAATACATAAAAATAAAAAAACATTAAAATACACTAGTCGGCAAAAGTCTACAATGTTAGCCCCTTTTAAAAAATACGTAAAGTTTAATGTATTGGATATTTCGAATTCGAATTATTGTGAATACCAAAATTCATTGAAATACATATAGATTGTATGAATGAATTAGTATCTTAATAAATAACCTTGAATGTACATTTTGAGTATTTCAGATTTTTATTTGTGTTTTCAAAAATACGTTTTTCAAAAATTAAATAAGAATTCAAAAAATCAAAAGAAGACAAATGAATTTTTTTCGGAAACGCATTTTTCTGTTAGTTCTACACCATAATTTTACTTATCGAAATCCAAATTGCACAAAATTCGATATTTCGAAAAGAACTGAAATTTCGATGATTTCGAAAGTTACGAATTCGGTATGGTTAAGCCTGTTTCGTTTACATATTCAGAATAAAGATTTTTAGTCGTCAGTTGGGCCATGGACATTCACAAGTCCATGGCCCAATTATTGATAATATTTAATAATGTATTATGATTAAAAACACAACTCTACAAAAAATCAGCAGGCGTTTCGAACAGACCTACTAATTAGATCATGCACAAGTCATAAGAAATACGCAGAGTTTTCTATTTTTTTATATATCTTTTGAAGTCATTGGTCTGGACTTTATCAAAGCCTAAATCTACCATAATGTTTTTATTTCACAGTGATGTCAGATGTAGGAAAATTTCCCTATAAGAAACTTTTCACAAGAAACTTTTCGTCTAGGCAGCACAGCATCTAAGACTACGCAGCCACTAACGCAAATTACCAAAGAGCTTTAAAATAAAATATATTGAGTACGGTTGTTCGTTTCATACATATTTCTATATTTAAGCGGAGAATCAGGAACGTTTTTTTTTATGAGTAAAAAATTAAAAAAAAAAAATTCCAAATACTGAAAAAACTATAATACAAATCTTGGTGGCAGTACTTTTCTATAAAAAAAAGTCGCTTCAACTATCACAATATACGGTTTTGGTAAATCTGGCAACAATTACTATAATTTAAGTCTTTGTTGAATATAAAGGACCAAATATAAAGAACCCCACAAACGGCTTGGCAAGCACATTATTATTTCCGTTTGCAAATAAACAACACAAATATAATAATTAATATTATTATCAAAGTTGTTTTTGGGAATACAATTATTCATTAAATGATTTTGTTTGTTGTGCTTAATTCCCTTTTTTTAATAATTGATAAAAATACTGAAATTTATTGTTGGAGGATAGCTGTTGTTTTGATTAGAAAAGCGGAAATTGTTCATACCAACATAGAAACCTTTGCCGGCTCATGCGCAACAACTTTACTATAGACCATAGCATGATCAAATGATATAATTTATTTTGAGTAATTTTCAATGGTGCCGCCTATCGGAAATTGGTCATACCAACCTAGAAACCTTTGTATGCTAATGCTCAACAGCTTTGCTAAAGATCATAGCATGATCAAATGCACAGTTTATGATTTAACTTATTTCGAGTAATTTTCAGTGGCGCCACCTGTTTTAAATTGGCCATATCAACTTATAAACCTTCGCGGGCTCATGCTCAACAACTTTGCTTAAGATCATAGCATCGTCAAATGCAGAGTTTACGATTTAATTCATACTGAGTAATTTTCAATGGCGCAACCTATTTTAGATTTATTTTGCTATTCTTCTTACTTGGTAAGAGACCATTCCGAATTGGTACGAATCATCGAAATCGGTCCAGCCGTTCTTTAGTTATAAACGTAGTAACTAGCGCCACTTTCTTTTATATATATAGATAGATTAAAAAAAGGGAATTAAGCACAACAAACTAAATTTTTTAATGTATAATAATTAATATTTCAACCAAACCTAATATACAACTTTTATTCTCGTCAATTTTTTGTACACTTCTGCTTCACTCTGCAAAATTTTCACTAAAACTATTTAATGTAGCACTTGACATTGCAAACAGTCTGATAAGTATTCAACATGTTTGCACAAAAATCATTTGATTTTTCAACAAACTTGTTCAAACAATCAAACACCACAATTTAAGCCACAAAACGTTTCAATAAACGTACAATTTTTCATATTAATACTATATATTTATATAAAGGGTGCCTCAGTAAGAATGCCCTTTTTAAAATAAGTGTATTTTTTTGAACCAGGGCCTACTGTGAAATTTGGCAGCTGTCACATATCGCACTTGTTCCTCGAAACAGAATCAACCCAAAATTTATAAATTTTCAGTAGAGATAAAAAACTTTTTTTTTTTAATGTATTCTTATATTACAAATGGGGATAAAACTGCATTTTTTTTAGGCAAAATACTAGAGAAATAGATTTAAGATTTTTACAGTGGGTAGATATGGCTTCTGTTCATCGTTTTCTTGCAAACAAATTTAAAAATTTTGAGTTGACGCTGTTTAGAAGAACAAGTGCGATATGCTTATTTCGATTATTAAAAATGGAGTGCCTTAAGAAAGAACAAGACGTTATAATTGTAAAAAAATACGTGTTTTAATTTTTAAATATAAAACTGCATTCTTATTGGGACTCCCTTTGCTTAAATACAAATTAATATTTCACAATTTCTTATAATTTTGGATTACATCAACGTTTTGAAAAGGCTGGCGGCAAAATCGTCCAAAAAAATCCCCAAAGCAATATGCGAAAAATCGCCCAAACTCAAAATGACCTAACGTAAACGAAAAAAGTCCCAAAAAAAAAAATGGAAATTATATCCAAAAATGGCGAAAAAGGCCCAAAAATAATGAAAAATCATCTCATTTTTATTTTCAAAATTTTTATTCATAATTCTAACTATCTTGTAGTACAGGGTGGCCCAAATAAGACCAAAAATTTCATGCAGCATGTCCATAGTTTGCCTAGCAGTGTGCGCAGTCGCTCCATCTTGTTGAAACCACAAATTAGGATGTTCCTCCACTATTGGCCGCAAAAAGTTGTCGATCATTGTTCTGTAAGAAGCCCCGGAGACCGTTTCTGGCGATTCATCCTCATTCTCAAAGAAATATGGGCCGATGATTTTTGTGGCCATAAAAGCGCATCTGATTGGGTGTGACTGATGCTGATGTATTTCCCTTGGATTTTCGGTGCCCCACAACCTACAGTTTTGTTTATTCACATAACCACTTAAATGGAAATGCGCTTCATCCGTCATCAAAACATTATTTAAAAAATCATTTTGTGTAGCTAATTGTGTAAAGCGATTAGCATATTTGTTGTTGTTGACTGTACGTATTTATTTTAAATTTCCAAGAGTTCAGTTATAATCTGCAAAAAATAAATTATGTTAAAAAATAAAAAAGTTATTTGTGTTTCACATCAGCTGGTCTTATTTGGGCCACTCTATAGTTTTAAGCCTAAAAACTAATTTCGGTTTGGGTCATGTACCTGGAACTTAAAATCACGTGCCGAAAACCCCGAATTTCCAAATCTCGACTAAAGTTTTCTGCATTTAGAAGGTTAAGTTAGCGAAATTGGTGAAGGTCGGCTATGCAGAAAAATCCTTAGTTGGGGAGTCTGGATTTGGAAATTAAGGATTTTGGATTCGGGATTTAAATAAATAATATAACATACATCAGTTATTAGATCTTACAGCTGTTACCTTTTACTATCTCTTTGAAGAATTTGTCAAAATAAGAAAACGAAAAATCACCCAAAAATGTTTCTCAACTATTAAAAACGAATTATTACTCAATAATTACAAAAAATGGATGATATTTGCTATGCAAAATCAACCAAATTTATATGGAAGTTCTTTCATTAAAAAACCAAAATTTGTTTTTAAAATTAACCACATTTTTTGCAGTAATGTTGTTTATACAGGTAAACTTTTAATTCACTTGATTAAATTATTAATTAAAACTGATTTGATTTTGGATTAATGGTTTAATTGATTGAAATTTCGAGAATTTTTCTGTATTCTTTCTCGAGCTCCAACACGTATTTTTATGAATAGACAAGGGGTCATCAAATCTCTGGGAAACGACGTTAAATCTCGGACTGTAATCAGGTACAAGGAAGACATAAGCCCTAATTTTGATAGGTTTCCGAAGGTTTGGAGATAATATGAATCCCAAGCCACCAAGGCTTTGGTGGAAACGAAGAGCCAGACATGCTATCCAAAATGCGGAAATAGCGGAACACCGTTAACATAAAGAACGCTAAGCCTTTTAAGAAGTTAAAATGTGAACACAAAAAAAATTGGAGCTAGGCAAACATGTTAAAAGCTGGCAGCCCACTACTGTCGGATAGAAAACCAAAGTCCTATGAGGAAACCTAAATTCTACTAGTACATTAAGGTTATTCTTCGTCGAATCAACGAATTTTTTAAAAAAATCCAGCGGAATGATTTTTAAACAAAATATCAACAAAAAAATTTTTAGTTTTGCATTTTATTAAAAGATAAAAATATTTAAGCATAGAGAATAAAAGTTTTTCTTCTCTCTCAAAATTTGATACGAATTTTAACTAATTTTGGTGTTTTAAAATTTTTTATTTTTTTTTTCAAAGCTTTCGTCATCAGCAAACGTTGTCGAAAAAAGAGCGTTATTTGAACACACATAAAAAAGTTATATGATAAAGTGTGAATGAGCATCTTCGATTCGGCGAATAGTCACCATCCAGGGTTTAAGGGGCAACACTAATGCCTAATAAATCAGTAAGTGTTTAAACGCTAGTTTAGTTGAACTAAACTTAAATTTATATTTAGTTTAAACTCAACAGTTGTAAATCAGTGTGCCACGTGTTATATGAAGTTTAAGAAGTATCATGTGGCAGCACTACGATAAACGTTGTAAAATTCATATGGCTTGTATTGGTAGTTTAAACGCCCAATTTTATGCGTTTAAATATGGTTTATATGTTTTCTGATTTATAGAATTGTTGGTTTAAACACATTTTAAACCAAAAAGAGAGTTTAACTCGCTCTGATTTATTAGCCATTAGAAGACTAGTAAATACATTAACGGGTTAGACGGAACTACAGACTCATTTAGCTTGCATAGGATTTCCCAATGAACAATATTTAGAGTATGTGGCGATTAGCACGGGACACTACACAGAAAAAATTCCCAGTAGTTTTTTTATCAATTAAAAATTTTTTTAAAAAGTATTTAAATTTAATTGATGTGATAATTGAATCAACTATTTTTTTAGTTAAGAGAAAATTAACAATATAGTTTTGATTTAATTAACATTTTAGTTGTTTTGAAATAAATTTTTAATTTAAATATTAATTAAATAACAAACAAATCTTAATTAATTTTTTTGTTAAAAATAAAATTATTTAAACTTGTAGAGTTGTTGTTGAGAATTGTAAAAAGCTGAGGTATATTTAATTAAATCAATGAACACACTGTTTGAAACGGCAAAGTTTTTTGATCATTTTTTTTTAATTGAATTAAAAAATAACATTTATATTTATTAAATATAATCATTTTGGTAATAGGTGCAAGATCAACAAATTGTTTGCTTGATTCCATGAGTTTGATATGAATTTGCTGATTAGAGACAATTTTTGCTGCGTAGGACACTACGTATTCATGTGTTCTACATTAATTCGCATTATGAGCGAAAAATTAAAAAGGGGCATTATACTAAATCCGGAATTCTTTAGGGAAATAGAAATGGAAACCTTTAACAAACTTAATGGATACGACTTTGCTCTTGAGCTGGTATCGAATCTGGTTTTGAGCTTATGGATGGGAAAACTCTCCATTTAAAGCGATCTTCATGCCAAATTGTATACACCTTATCAACGTAACCTAACCTTTAGTTGAACATATGGATATTTGAGTATCTAAAAAAATTATCTGTGCGTAATTAAAGCAAACTAAAGACAGGCATGTATCCAGCATGTTAAACTTTTCGCATTTATATTATATTACACATTCTTTCCTACGCGATATTTTTACTTTTATTTAATCAAATTCACATTAAATATTCAAGTCAATGTGATTTTTATTTATTTTTAATTATTCTAACTGGAGGGAAGCGATTGCCACGAAGGTGTTACTGTTTTCATCCCATACACTCGTACTAAATTATAAATATTTAAGTTAAAATAAAACACATTCATGTTGGGAATTTCATACGCTTTAATAATTTACAAAATGCTCGTAATTATGTAAACAAGGAAGAACTACAAGGTGTTTGGTATGTATTCAGTTTTTTTGTATCATTTTAATTTTGCAGATTTTTTTTTTTTTTTTGCTTCTTCTGCGGTAAATACAAGTAAGTCTGTTGTTAGAAAATCTGCAATAGAATACAAATCACTCTCGTATGGAGTAGGTCTTTATACCCTTAGGCGATCAATGATCAATAAACAAACATACGATTTTAGCAAAATACGCAAAAGATAAGAAAAATATATACGAAGAATGAACGCAAAAAAAATTGAAAAAAAACACACAGAGACACATGATGAAACTAACAAGAAAGAGCTCGAGGCTTAAAAGGAAAAACTAACAATTTGTTAGAGGAAAAAAAATTACACAAATAATGGCAAAATTAGAAAAGACATCGAGTGATTATTATTACCGCTCACACGTTACTTCAATACTCATATACCAGAAGTACCAGAAGTACCAGAGTTTTGCTCGCATGTTCATTTGTATGATTGTATGTACCATGTAGATGCGACAAAATGCAAACAAACTATTTCTAAGATAATAAAAATTTCAATTTTAATTTGCCAGAGAAGAAAATGCTTTGAATTCCATAAACAATTTTGTTACATTTACAAGTATTTTCTCGTTGCAATGGGGAAATTAAAAAAAAAAATTAAAAAACAAACTATCGATTGAAAACCTGGGGAAAATGCAATAATAAATAAATCTTAAACGAAACTAAATAGAAAAAAAAACAATGCATTTCTAATGCATGCGGAAGTAAAAGTTCAATGATCGTTTGTGCTCCACAAGTGATTAGGTCAATAATAACAAAAACAAATAATAAAAATAAAGCAAAACAAAAACAAACTACAAACGTAAAATAACCAAGTATCGAGATACGATTTACTCGCATTCTATTCGTACTCTCTCCTCTGATCAGGAATATTAGAAAAGTTAACAAAAGCAAAAAAAAGTATGTGTATGGAAAAGCAAGATAGATTTTAAAATTGATTTCAGTAGAACCGAAATAAAGGCACAGTACTGCGACAGTCGAAACGTTTTTTATTCCAAAAATCCCAAGGTGGGTCAATTTGACCCAACTTCATATTGCTTGGAATCTCTTACTAAGAATATATGAAAATATCCGATTATCTATGAAATTTTTCATTACATAACTTATGTTTCTTCTTAAGGCCATTATACAATATATAAACTCAAATTTGCAAAAAGCTTGTAAAACTATAACTCTTGCTTTGATAACGAAACGTGAAAATTAAATACAATATAAGTCAAATTTCGTTTGCATTCCAAAATGAAATTCACATTTATACTTAAAATTCTAAAATATTAGATATTGCAACATCAATACCAGTTTATTTGAGGTTCCCATATGAATAAAATAGCAAAAAAGGAGGTAAACAACAAATTTTCACATGGGTCACATGGGCCTCAAAAGACTACAAATGTAAAACTTTTTTTATTGAACGTAAAACAAAAAAACCTTTTTTACTTTTTTTGCCCACTATAGCTGAAACTAAAGGGTCCTCCAAATAACTTTTTTTTTTGAAAATGCTATAAAAAAAAACTACTGAATATTTTCTCAAATTTCTTTTTTTATTTGAAATTACAATCCTTCCGGTTAATAATGGAAAATAATTTCATTCAAATGGCTGCCTCGGCTGGCCAAGCAGTAGCCTACACGATCGGTCCAATTTTTAAGCACATTATCGATTGTGTGCAGCTGTATTTCACCAATGGCTTCACGAATATTGTCCTTTTAAGCGTCAATTGTCGCTGGCTTGTTGGCGTAACACTTATCTTTGACGGCACCCCACAAATAATAGTCCAACGGTGTAAAATCGCAGCTCCGAAGTGGCCAAACGACATCAGCTCTGCGGCTTATAATGCGATCTTCAAAAGCAGGGCGCAAAACATCGAGTGTAGCTTCGGCTGTGTGGCACCTAGCGCCGTCCTATTGCAACTAAATGTTGCCAATATCCTCCTCTTCAATTTTTGTGAACAAAAATTCGTTCAACATGGCCCGATAACGATCGCCCTTGACTGTAACAGCCACTCCTTGCTCATTTTCGAAGAAAAATGGCCCAATTATGCCTCTGGACCAAAATCCGCACCAAACAGTGACTCGATTTGGGTGTATCGGCTTTTCAATGTATGCGTGCGGGTTTTCTGTGCCCCAAATGCGACAATTTTGCTTGTCTGAAAAGATGATTTGTTTTTTTTTTGGGCAAAATCGGCATATTCTGTAAGTCGATCGCAGGCCCACTTAGCGAAGCGAAAACGCATTGGATGGTCAGTTGGCCTCAACTCCTGAACCAATTGGACTTTGTATGGCGTCATACCAAGGTCTTTATGCAAAATTCTTCTCAATGATGTCTCCGAAATGTTCAATTGTTCAGAACGACGATGAATTGATGTTGATGGCGCTTCACGCACACTTTCTGCCACAGCAGCAATATTCGCGGGTGTACGCAATGTTTTTGGTTTTTCCCGTTTTGGCTTAACGATGAGGATGCCAGTTTCTTTCACTTTTTACACAAGATAACGAACATACGCAGCTGACGGTGCTTCTCTTCTTCCAAAATCCGTACGCAATTTTCGCACACATTCTGCAACATTACCATGATTTTCAAAGTAATGTCGCAATATTTCCCAGCGTTTTTCAAGCGTATACACAACCATATTCGTTCAGCGGAAGGATAAAACTAATTATCTGTCAAATCAGACATGAGCTAAGTGTTACCATTCACGAAATAAGCACTAGTTGAAAAGAAACGTTAGATGGCGGACCCTTTATTTGCTGATATAATAAGCTTAAGAAGTGTAGTTAGGGTAAAGGTTAAACAAAGTATGTATAATGTAATATAAGAACTCAAAAATCTACTTTAAGGTTTAATTTTCTTACTCGAGATTTTAATGTAATGTCATGTAATGTAATCCATGTAATGTAATGTAGTCGGTAATCCAAAATCAATTTAGATCAGTTATTTTTCCATACCAAAGGAATTGCGGGAAAATGGCAAATGGCATCGATTTGTTTTTGCATATTTCTGCATATTTTGTTATAAATGCATATATTTGCATATTTTGCTTTTAAGTACATATATAGCTTGCATTTTTATTTTTGCTGTGTATTTTTAATATTTTTAAAAGATTAAATCAAATAATTAATATTTAATATTTTTATATAGAAATATCTGACAAAATTAAACATAACTTGAATCTGTATTGCAAAAAAAAATATATAGGATTTCATGAAATAAAAAAAATTAAGATTATTTGATTTTAATAATGAAAATAAAATTGAAAATTAATATTTTCCATTGAAACTGGCATCATTCAAATATGCTCGCTTGGCTGCCGTTGACGTCGAGCGTACATTTTCAATGTATAAAAACTTTTTGCGTCCGAATAGACAGAGTTATGTTTTTGGAACTTTAAAGAAATTTTTACTTGTTTATACTAATAGAAATTTAAACTAAATCTAATTACCTATTTTAAAAAGAATTAACAAGTGATTGATTTTTTTTTTTTTTTTTGGTTAATTTTGTCTTACTTTTGTGTATATATTTTAATATGCATATATGTATGTTAACGTAGTCACCTGAATTATTCTTTTTGTTATTAATAAATATAATTTAAACTAATAACTTGATATGTTTTTCATATATTTTTTAGTGCATATTTTTCTTTTTATAAATGCATATTTTCCATTTTATAGCGCATGTTATAAGCGCATATTTTTGATTTTTTAGTGCATAAAAATCCAAGCCCTGGTAATATGTAATCGCTATTGGCCTATGCAGGCTTATTGATTAATGTATAAATAAAGAAATAAAAATAAAATAAATAGTTATTTCCATTCCCGTTCAGGATAAAATAAAATCCATACGGTTTCATCAACATAAAAAAGTAAGTTGAAAACCTAAATGAGTTTAAAGCTTTTCAGACAAAATCAGTCAAAAAATCGAGTTTGGTAAGAAATATGAGCGATAACAGATTTTTGTTGGTTTTGCTCTATTGCTTCTTGTTTTCGAGAAAATCAATCACAGATTTTTTTGGTTTTGTATAAGCGCTTCCCGTTTTCGAGAAAATCGAGGTTAATGATTTTCATACAAAATCAGTCCAAAAATTAATTTTTGGTAAGATATATAAGTGATCACAGACTTGCATTGTTTTTGCTCTTGCTCTTCTAGGTTTCGAGAAAATCGATTTTTGTACTGCTTTTTTATGAAAAACTTTAAGTTCGACTTTCTCGAAAACTAGAAGCACTAAAGCAAAAACAATTAAAATCAGTGATCACTCATATTTCTTACCAAGCATCGATTTTAAGGCGGATTTTTTACGTAAAACTCGATTTTCTCAAAAACTAGAAGTGCTTGAGCAAAAACAATGAAAATCTGGATTACTCATATTTTTTACACTCAATAGAAAAATTAATCCATCCGTACTCAAATCAATCCGAACGGATTCGTACTTAAAATAATCCCAAAATTAGATTGATTAAGGTAAAACTGAGATTGAATCAATCTCAAAATGTACTTAAGTCAAGTACGAATTCGTACTTTAGATAAATCAAAACTGAAATTAGAAAAAGAATATTATTATAATTAATTTACTTACCTGTTTCACACCTTACAAAGTTCCAATTATAAAACACCACCACCATGCCCGATATGATTTTTACTTTAAAAACTTAATGTACATATTTAGCTAAGAATATAAACTAAATGAGAAGTGAGAAATTGAAGGCAAGACATTTATTTTTTAAAGTTTAAAAAATAAAATTTATTAAGATTTAAACATGAAAATAATGTGTTTTTTTCTTGTTCTGTTGCTTTTGTTGTTTCTACACACAACAAGCCAATCGTTTTTTTTAGCTACTTGTGTGTAGTGGTTTCAATAAATTTGAATAAGTTATATGAGATTAAAACGCTCAATTTGTAATTTTACTCTCAGCGTGGCAGTACCAACGAAAAGTTCAATCTTGTTTGTACTTGGTTTAAGAATTTTGTACTTACTTTAAGAAATTCCGGGAATGATTTTCGAAAGTTATCCCATTTAGGATTGTTGTGAGTACGTTTTAGTATTATTCGTACTTGAATTTTTGAGTACGACTCGTACTCAAAGTAAGTATAAAAAGCTTAACTTATCCCGATAGTTTTTCTTTCTGTGTACCAAAAACGGATTTTTGGACTGATTTTTCATTGCAATGGCATTATTTGTTACAGTGTTAGGCGTACTGAGCTGTATTCCGAAGGTAGGCTTTATACTGGGCCAATAGTAAATTACACAGGTCAACAGCAAAAATGTACTTGAATAACCACTATATAGATGTGGTGCATCATGCCTACCTGAGTACAAAAATGGTCAAAATTCTATCTAATTCTATTCTTTCTAAGCCTTTGGATATTTTTTTTTTTTAATTTTTAAGTAAAATTGTCAATATTTTGAGACGTTTCTCCACTTATTTGGTCTTAACTCAAAAACAACTTGTCCGATTTAATATTGACCCAAGTAATGTTGAAGGGTTAAAAAGTAAGCGCACATAAATGCGCTACGCAATAAAACACCAAGAGTCAGGTGAAAGAAGGAGGTCTTAATGCTTAAATTAAAAAATAACAGAGTTAATGCAACGGTTACTTTAAAAATAACGATACCGCTTAAATACCAGTGAGAATTAAATACCCGAATCAATATCGATACCGAAATAACAAATAGTGTAATACCGGTACTAAAATTCGTTTCGGTTGCCAATTAACATTTTTTTATTAGCACAAGTGTTGAAAATTTGGATTTTTTTTCCACTTCTGAAAGACAGTACGGTAAATTCTAGTCATATAAAATCCATTTACGCCAAATAACAATACATACGTAAATCGCGTAAATGCAAGAATTCCCGATTTTTGTAATGAAGTGGGTTGATCATATATTTTTTGTTACTGAAATAATAATAATAAATCGCAAGGATACATATGCAAAAGCTATTAATGTACGTTCTAACGAGAAAATATTATGTCTCTAGGAAGGTGTGTATGATTTCAGGTCCAAATCACTTTTCCTACTGAAATGGATTTCATTTCCATTCGGCTTTGTCGAATCTTATATACCCTTCACCATGGCGGGATAACAACAGAGAGTTTTATTAAAACCATTCTTTAGATATAAATGTATTTTATACCACGACAACTTCTCCAATTTCGGCCACATTTTGTCAGTGCCCAGGTTAGGTGTTTTCCCCCCAGATTTAGGGGTTTTATTTCCTTTATGGGGTACAAATTCTTAGAGGTGAAATTTTGGGGACATACATTTATATTTAGGGGGTTTTTATGGGGTTTCACTATTTGCTTGTCTGTACATAACAATAACTAAGTAATACTTGATATATTTTACAGCTTGTCTTAAGTTGACCAGAAATCTTTTTAAAAAGGTAAAAAAGAAAGCTTTTAAAGGGTAAAGTATTCATGAAAATACATGTGTTACAACTTTAATCTAACACCTAAAATGCTATAATATGTACAAAGTTAACGAAAATTTGTCAACACTCATTATTTTTGAAGAAACTTTATTCCAATATATAAAAAAACCAGATTTTTACTAATTATATTTTGATTTATATATGTATGTACGTACATTAGGCAGACTAAAAAAAAAGTTGTTGATGTACCCGTCCCCCCCTCGATTTTAGGAAAGAATAATACTATTGTAATTTTTTGGTAACACTAAACTTTTTTTTCTTTATAAAGTGTTTTCAGAAATTTTATTAAATAAGAATATTCAAAAAACTTAAAAAAAATATTTTTGGGTGAATTTCAGTAAAATGTCAAACATCTTGTGATTTTTGCTTTTTTTAAGTATTGAAATTAAAACGTAAATTAAAACTAAGTCAAGTAAAACTAATTGAAATGAAATTATTATCTAAACTTTTATATTTAGGGGTATTTTATTCAAAATACGTAAAATTTGATGGGGTTTAAAATTTTTTTGGGGGGCAACACTGACGGCACCTCTCACACAAAGTGCCGGGACTAAAAGTCAAAAATATAATAAAAAAATAAAAAATATTGTAAAATATGACCTAAAAGCTTATTTTTAATACCCGCATTAAGTTAAGCTGGAGGGGTACAATTGAAAATTATAAAACGAAAAAAAGTTAATGGGTCCCGGCTGCTACTAAACATTGTGCTTAACTTTGGCTTTCCGAACATTTTAGAGCCTGTTAAATCAACGTAGTGTTTACTCTGTTTATAGCTTGTTTTAATTTTGTTTTCCTAAGACCCAACTATGCAGCCTTTAGGTAATTATAAGAAAATTAAAATGAATATTTGTTAACTAACTATTCATAGTTACAGTGTATTGATTAACTAAAAATTTGTATCTCAGCAAAAAATGGCAACTCTATTAAAATAATAAATTTCAATGTTTTTGGTTACATTTTAATTATTTATAAAGATGAAATGTTATAGAATATAAAAAAAAAGTGATAGTGTTACCGCTAAACAAAAAAAGATGCGTGGTAGCGTCTGTGTACAATTTATAACAGTAATTTTTCACATATAAAAAAAAAAAAAAAAAAACCAATGTAAATAATAATTTTCAACGCAACAACAGTTGTCTAACCAGTAGTTAACTAATAACATTTGATGGTTTAACTAATGGTTAACAAAAAGCTTGAAATAATATTTAATTGGTTAAACCATTGTTATTAGCTAATTAATTAACTAATGACTGTAAATTTGGGACGAACTGTATGTCTTGCAGCCGGGTTTTTGGTTATTTTTTATTTTATTTAAAAGCTTTTTACTGAATACGTAGAACATATAAATTGCTAGTTTATTGTTTAACTACATGTTTATTTTTTTTTTGTGATTATTAATATAATGAAAGTATCAATTCAAAATTTTTCCCCATTGGATTAAAATGCTTGAATTATTCGAATAACTTGAACAATTTAAAACCCTTATTCGATAAATCGAGCAATTTTAAAACTCAAAAATCGATTAATTCATATACGAACAAAACTAAAAGTCGAATAATAGTATACTCTTATATATACTCTACTAGCTGACCCGGCATAGATGGGGGTAGTGCAAATATTGCAGTTACAACTCACACTTAGTGCAAATTTATTACAATAATTTTGTTGATGTTGATGTTGAGTGATGAGTAGAAAATTAACAATCTCACTAAACCTGTGTGACAGTGATGTGAAAAAATATTGTACCCCAAAAAAAAAAAAAAAAAAAAAAAAAACCATACTGCATTTACAGAATGTAAAAGTTTTGCCTCGTTCAATTTTTATATATGAAAAGGTAAGCAAAAATTAAAAAAAATGTTAAGTTTCTATTTGAAAATCTGAATTTGTAGTGCTATGAATGAAAAACCATCAAACAAAAAGGCAATGTTACTTTAAGAAATATTTATGAAATTTAATAAGCTTTCTAATGCATGTAATGATGTTTAAATCCATTCAGAAGTGCTTGAGTTTGAGGCAAATTACTAAATCAAGATTTTTTCATTTTTTGGAAAAAAGGCATTTTGCCTAAAAAAATTAAAAAACGATTTGAGAGACCACTTCCCGTTCATCAATATTTAAGTGTTATACACCAAAATTCTTGGTTTTGTAGATAAAGAAAATCGATGTTCATGAAAGAATTTCGAAAAAAAAATGAAAAGTGAGACGGTCTAGTGTAGATATTAATATTACTTGTCGATTTTTACCAAAAAGGGAACAAATAAAAATTTCGAGTTAATACCCTTTTATTGCTCAAGTGCGATATATACATTCTGAGTTTTAGTAAAATGTCTCCGCAACTATGAATATCTAAATAGCATCAACGTTGCGTCACATATCGGGTCCACTCATTCCTAGTGCCGGCAAACAAGACTAAAATGAAGAATTTTGTTAATAATTTGACCCATGTCAAAAAAAGGCCATATTGAAATAAAACAAAAGCTTTACTGCATGTTTCCAGCTTAATTCAAGAGAGAAGATCGGCTGCTTAATCAAAAAATAAATAACTGTAACCGACAATAAATTTTTCAGAGTTGTAAGTTTTGATGAAGACCATTCCTCTAGACCAGTGGTTTTCAACCTTTTTGAAGGCGCGGCCACAAAAAGATTTACAAAAAATCTGGCGATCCCTTAACGTTTCTGCTCTCAAAGTTTGAAAATATTATTCAATGAAAATAAAACAAAAACATTAGAGTTTGCTAAAAACCGTAAAAATGTGAAACCGCGGTTCAGGTTTTAAAATGGTAAAACCGGTCGGTTTCGGTTCGGTTGTCGGTTTGGAAAATATCCAAGAAAAACTACACACCACACAAATAGTTGTTTCGAACAGTGTGTGAAGATATGGGCGCTGTCTATCAAAATCTTCTTTATCATACAGAAGTGAGGTGGTTATCCAAAGGAAAAATGCTGACCAGAGTAATTGAATTGAGATCGGAATTAAACATGTTATTTCAAGAAGGAGAATCCGAATATGAAAATTTAAACATCTTAAGTATGCAAGGGAGAAAAGAAAACATTATATCAGCCAAAGTTAAAATCAAAGCATTTATTTTAAAAATTGAAATGTGGTCAACTTCTTTGTAACAACTACAATTTGATTTTTCACTAGCTTTGAAAGTATTGCAACAGAAATTTCATCTGATGAACTGGTGAGTGATTTTATACCTACCATGATAGAAGCGATGTAAAATTTAAAAAAGGAACTATACCGCTATTTTCCAAAAGAGCTGCAAGAAGATAATGATGATTGCTGGGTATTAAATCCATTCATAACTAACTGCGTTGAGTACGCCGATCTTGCCAATAATTTGAAAGAAGAAAGAATGCTCAAAATAGAATATTTATCTCAAAATAATTCTTCATTTTGGCTAAAGCGAAAGGAAGAATACGCTGATTTGATTGTTTGCGTGTCACAATTACAACCACGTTTTTAGCATTTAACTAAAAACAAGCAAGCCCAGCCTTCGCATTAATATAAGTACTTTTATGTTTTTGAATTAAAATTTTTTTTTATGTTTTTGAATTAAAAAAAAATCGATGTATTTTATTTAAATCAGCTCACGACCCACCAGAAAGGTTGCCGCGACCCCCCAGAAGATCGTGACCCATCGGCTGAAAACTATTGCTCTAGACATTGTAGATATCGTGGGATATAGAAGTGGATAACGATGCGATGGCATCTGGTAAACGTTCAACCATGTTATACCAAGAACATGACCTCTTAAAATTTACAGTTTTGTAATGATGAGGTACCTTTTCAGAATATTAAATTTATTGTTAAGGGTCTTATTTTTGCCGGTGTGGTAAAGTTCGGCTTGTTAGCGGGTGTTCCTGTATGTTTCTGTAAGCTAAGTAGGACAAATAAATAAGTTTTCTATATCATGATCCAGACAATGATATGCTCAAACATCCACCTGCTTCTAATTTTTGATCATGTGGGTCTTTTTAGACGCGTAAATGCACCTGTATGGAGAGCATCATGAGATTAATCTGTTAAGATATTTTAAAAAATTTTAACCCTATTATGCAGATCAGGCAATGAACCGTTATACGTACCGCTAAATAAGCACAAAAGCTGACCAATGAATACACTTAAGCGGGCATTTAGAATCTGGTGCCCGTACAATATTTTTTATGAAATTGTTGTCCCATTTTAAATAACGACTTTACAGTTCACTTAACACGCAAGTAATCGAAGTGTTACTAATTAAATGAACCATCTAAAATACCTACAACCGATATGTTAAGGCGGAGGGTAAATGAAAATACTCATCGAAATTTAAACAGCAAAAAAATAAAATAATATACTATATATAGTTACTCACATCATGTAAACTTGTACTACAACTTAACAATAAATACTCGTATACAAACATATACACACTTATATACCTGCTGTTTGTATTAAATTATTAGATAGTTGATGCCAATGGAGTAGTTTTACTACTCATATGTGTTAAACAACAAACACATAACGAACTTAAATATATTTCATACAATGCTAAACTCTATAGATTCATACACATAAACAAGTTCATCTGATGATGCTGAGAAGATCTTCCTGGTGTAATACCAGCCATCCAGCCTATGCATAAAACTTACACTTGTACTATATACAAAAATGATCATAAAACAGATGATGATCACAATCAATATCATCATTTATAATCGTCATCATTATCACACACTCTTAATGATCATTCTCGATATGATTGTCGTCATTATGTTCATAATAATGATCAGTCTCGGCAGTCTACCAATGTTGTAGCAGCCAACTAAGCCAGACAGACAACAAAAAGTCTAATATCAAGTGTATATATATTGAGTAAAACACCAACAACGCCAACAAGCATCTTAACATCTAAACAAACAAGCAAACGAACAAATGATATATGAGTATGTGGCTAAGCTTAGATTACAAGATCACCGATCACTGATCAGTGAGTGAATAATATCAAGTAAACCATGAAATTGTTGAACGAGTACGAGTTCTATAGACAAACGCACACACACACACACACGAATGTCTCAAACCCTCAAGCAGTCATCTAACAAACATTCAAACACTTTTCGCTCTTAACCATGCAGTTCACATACACACACACACACACACACACACACACTCATTATTTGTATTTTGTTTCCATTTGTTTTGCTTTCCTTCCTCTAACTTTTTTTTAATGTCTCCCACTGCTCTGCATTGTAATGTACTCTAGAACTGCATTAAACGGAAGCTTTTACTACGAATTAAGAGTAAATAAAAGCTTTTTTGTTGCCAGTAGTTTTCAAGTGATCTTTAGAACCGAATCTTCTATGCACTTCACACATACACTCATCAAGCGTAAAAAGAGTCATCTATATATGCGAAAGCTTTTTTGCAGTAGGAAGTATCTAGTCGCGTACAAAATTAGACAATGTTCCTGTGTTTAGGTTTCGTTGAAGTCGGACATGCGCGCGACAGCTTCTAAAAATACACTCTAAGCTTTTTTTTATTGCTGTTGGTGTCTGTCTCTAAAGGCAATTGTGTTTTGTTGCATTTTTTGAGTACAATCGCTGTTACTGGTTGCTGCAGCTCTAGTTGTTGTTTTTGTGTTTTTTCAACGAACAAATGTGAAGTTCAGGGAAATCTTCTAATCAACTGTTGTGAGTCTTGACTTGTATACAAAAACATTTTGTAGTACAAAGTCTGTGTTTGTGTGCGAATGTGTGCTTTGTTTACTTATGTTTATGCTTTATTTTCAAGCTATTTTTGCGTTTGCACTTATTTCTAACTCGCTTGCAATCAAGGTTAAACGGAAAACTTTTTTTATTGGCTAATAATGCTGTTTATTAGAATGTTTTTTTTTTTACTGATTTTAATGAAACATTTGTGTACTAGATTGTTTCAAGATGGAAATTACAAGTTCTGGATTTTTATTACGGAATTTATAGAAAAAAAAAACCTATAAACAGCTGGACTGCATAATAAAATGTCTACTGCCATCTGTTGATGTCTGAGTATAAAAAAATTGTCGCGCTGAAAGATCTATATAAATAAAATACGTCAAAGTCAAGGCTTGGCCATGATCGAATGTCTTATAGCTTTAGTTTTTTTTTTTTACTCGTATTAGTTTTTAAAGGTAGGAAGGAGTATTGTAAATAAGTATATTAAATAAATTTGTTGATATTGGATGGAAAGTTTTTTTTAAGCAGAGTCATATTTTTTATACCCTTCACCACATAAGTTTGTCATTCCATTTGTAATTTCTACAATATTGATCTGCGTCTTATCTGGGATTTATCCGTTTGTATGTTTAAATGCGTATTCCAAAGAACCCCGATATGATGGGAACCAGGTTGTTATATATTAATATCAAATATAGTCCGAAATAGGTTGCTATTGAAATTAAGCCAGATCGAAAAAAAACCACGACTGACTCTAATTTTTATTATAAATCTCTAATTTGTATTCATAAACCTTTACTTTTTGAAGTGTTCTTAGGATTTATGACCTTCAGATTTTCACTTTCACCTTAAATAACGTTAGTAGAATTCTGGTAGAGAATATAACAAAATCAATTCAATTACGTTTTTTTCCAAATTAATGCTCCTGTGGTGCGATTCACTAACTTTTAACGATCCGACAATCGTAATTTTTGTCGACATATGTATTCGCTTGCAGTAACGATAGTGTGATTCTGTAATTTATTTTTAACGATTGTAAACAGCTGTGGTTTTTGTAACATCTCTGATTTTATATATTTTATTTTGTGAATTTGACATTTAGAATTTTATTTTTGTTCATACATATACATACATATGTATGTATGTATGTATGTATGCAGCATGTATGTAAGAAGTCGGGCCTCAGTCACTTTAAACATAAAACACACTTTATCGATTAAATAAACACAACGTAAATTACTGTCGTTAAAATAATAAAAAATAAAACTGCTAAAAGTAACAGCTGACTTCAATCGACAGCGAATATCGTTAAAAATTTTACTGAATATCAAATTCGATAAATTTTCGTTATATTTATTTTAACGATACGATAATCGTAAAAAAATTAGTGAACCCCACTACTGGATTAAGCATTTTGGTATGCTAGCGACCATATCGTGCGAGCAAGAAGTACCAAATTTGGCTCAGATATTTTCTAATTACAGCTGATCATCGATTTACCGTTATTCAATTAACCGGGAATATCAATTATCCGGGATCGATAGCAAAAGAGAATGGTTTTTATTTTAATCGATTAACCATGATAACCACAATTATACGGGATTGTTCAAAATATATCTTTTTTGGCGATAATTGTATGTTTTAAATGCATCCAGAATCTTGCTATACTTTATGAAAAGTTCTCAATCTTCGAACATTGCAGAACAAGATAAAATTAAAATCAACGGTGTCTGAAATACATTTTTGGCAGAAAAAATACAGGTTAAGAAGAAGAAAAAACCACAGTTAATAATAACATAAGTAATATTTAAAAATGTATTGGTATTATATCTTGTCAGTGTGTATGTTGATTAGAAAAAACAAACATTTATGTAAAATAGAGTACGAAATTGCACCTCAATTAACCGGTAAAATCGTTTATCCGAAAGCTCCAGGTCCCGATCATCACGGATAATCGATGTTCCACTGTAAAAAAAAGCATTTAATGTTGTATATTATAATTGTTTGTATTAGATAAAACAAACATTTATGTAAAATACAGTGCAAAATTGCACCTCAATTAACCGGTAAAACGGTTTATCCGGAAAGCTTCAGGTCCCGATCACCACGGATAATTTGTGCTCAACTGTAAAAAAAATTATTTAATGTTGTAAATGAGCTAAATCGGTTCATTATTTTAGCTGGTTCCCAGAAAAGTGTCCTCCAGAATTCAGGGTTATGGTACGACATGATCAAAACCAGCTAAGTTGATCAAATTTAACTCAGATATTCTCTTTATATAAGATTTGTTTGGTTTTGGAAATTCGACCAATTAGGAATAAGGATTTTGGCAAGATAGCGCCCATAATAATAAATAAAAATTGCTTTAAATTAAAAAATTTGTGATATTAATTAAATAATTATTTAAATTTGCACCAGTAAACAAATTAATAGTATCAATATGACGTTTAATACACTTGATTAAATGTTTAATTCACTTGATGAAATGTTTAATTATAACTGATTTTATTTCTGATTAACGCTTTAATTCGTGAAAACTTTTTGAGAATTTTTTCTATGTATTGGTTTTAAAATACAATAATGAAGGGTATATAAGATTCGGCACAGCCGGATATAGCACTTAGACTTGTTTTACATTAACAAGTCAACCTAATTATTTTAAAAACATGTATACAGAAGGCTAACAAATTTGAAAATGTCAACGGTGGTCCTCATATCCTTAGCGACCTCCTTATAAACCTTCGCCATGGGCAACTGCTAGAGGGATAGTAATTTTCTAAACTATTTCGTAGCTGCGAACTTTTAAATATAATCTTTTATTCCCGGAAAGTTTTTGCAAAAATAATGTAAAAAAATTAAATATCAGTTAAACGTGAATTGTTTGTATTTTCTAGAATCCACCAGGGCCTCCAGGAAATTGTGTCCTTCTCTTAATTTTTGCACCGCAAACTTTATTGGTTTAATAATTTTCTAATGTTCTTGTAGGCCATTGCTTCAAACACTAAATCAAACATTAAAATTCGTAGATAAAGTTTAAAGAGTTTTATTAAATTTAGCAATTTTGTATTACACTTGCCTGGCCGTCTATTTGGCCTAAATGAGATGATTTTGTAAATGATGCTTGAAAACTTAAGGCAGTCATTAATATTTCATATAAGATTTCAGTTCAGATTCGAAAATTACGCTAAAATTGGTTACAATTATATTCGGTTGAAGTGAAAACAAAACATTTTTGTAATTTTCCGATCTGAATTTAAATCTTGTATTCATCGTTTGTGGATGCACTTTGTTTTCCAACCAAAACGCACGATGTTAATTGTAAAAAAATCAAAAAGTTTTCAGAGAATTTTCTGAATATTTTTTATTATGATAGAAGGATCTATGCAAACTATGTAAGAAACAAAATATCGGTCAAATGCTCGTCCCGGCTTTGGTGGCATACCTGTATCTGATAGTCCATATTTTCCATGGCTCTAAGACATAATCAATGTCGTTCATGTGCCGAATTATCTCATCACGGACGTAAATATCCCCAAAGCAAGAAGTCTAACAGTGTCAACTCACATGATCGTGGCGGCTTATTAACATCGCCACGACGTGAAACAACACAGCCATTGAATTTCTCGCACAATCGGGCTTCGTAGGCTGTCTGGCAAATGGCACCACATATGGTCCATGTACATATCCTCAATTTCTGGCCACAAGAATTCCGCTATCATCTCGCGATAGTGAATACTATTCATGGCAGTGTTGCCAGGTAACCCAAAAAAAATTTAAAAACCCCCCAGATTTAACGTATTTTGAAAAAAATCCTCCTAAATGTAAAAGTTTATCGGGCATGTTCAACAAATCGAAATGAAGTGGATTTAAAATGAACTTCGATTTGTATATGTCTGGCAATTGGAAGCATAGCTGCACTTTCCCATTTTGATAAATTTTTGAAAAACAAAAACTTCAAAATGTTGCTAAAAAATTATTTTTTTGCAAAAAAAAAATTTGGTTTCTAACACGACATTTCACAAAAAGTTTAAATTTTCTTAAATGAAATGTTATTGCGGAATTTCAGTTTTTTGAGTTTGTTCAATAAACTAAACCGCTTTTGAGTTACTCGAAAATATGTTGTGCAACCTCCTCCTTTTTCGAAATAACGGTATATCTCGAAAACAAGAGCTAACCTAAAAAACGGGAAGCACGACTGGATTCAGCGTAACCGAATTATGCTAAACACCATCTTGTCTATTTTTTCAACTAGCACAGTGTAATTAAAAGTTCATCAATTTATCAAAAAAATTGGCGACCTGTGCTTTGTGCACAAGGTTTACATGAACAACCAGTCAGTAAGCCAACCGGACGGATGCATATTGTTAGACTGATTCAAAAAGTGATTCTGAGTCTATCGGTCTTAGACCAATATTTTTAAATTTTTAAATTACACACATCGGCACGAAGGCATTAAGCCTTCTTCACCTATTGTGGTATGGGTATGAAAATTAATTTAAAAAATGGCTTCAAAAATCCCTACACGATAATCAAGAATAATCTCTGAAAAAGAAAGAAAAAAGTATTAAACTTAAAATCTATAGTTTAATTAATCTTAAAAGGAACAACCATCAGATTTCTCCAGAGCTTTCGGGCTAAAACATACAATTCAAATAAACCGTCAACTACAGTTTTTTTAATTATACCCACCAGCCACTCACTGTCAATATAATTGAAGAGAGTTTTTATTTTTTTATCAAGCAAAATACCTTCCAACAAAAAAATAATATTAACAAAATGTGTACAAGTATTCATGCACATATGTATGTATTTTAGGGAGGTAGAAGGCGGGCCTCTCAACCAGCAGCAAACGGTATAAAATTACAATGTAATAAAAGAAAAACGAATATTTTGAGGGAAAAATTAAGCTTAAGCAACGGTTTCTATACATTTACAGAAACGACCAGAAGAAAGAAGCCCATCATTAAAAACAAATAAAAAAAAAGATTAAAAAAATATATTTTATAGTACGAGTATAAAATATATATATTTTTTTTTTTTTGAAGGTTATTAACCTTTAACCTAGTTTCGGTTTTCCTCATTCATGGCGATGACGATAATGGCAATAATGGAATGCGCAGCGAGCGAAGTGAGCCAAACGAGTAACTTAGCGAGCGAGTGAGTAAGTGAATGTAGTAAGTAGAAAAGTTTTGATAGCTGACTGACTTCTTGCTTTCAAACTTGCACGTAGTTTTTCGAATTTATAAACAATTGTTTGAAAAAAAGGGGAAAAAGCTAAAAACATTTTTGTACGTGCAAGAAAACTAAAATTTTAATAAAATTTTTAAAAAAAGTTTTCATTAATTACCGATTAATATGTCTAACAATAGCGATGAAAATAATTAAGGTATTCGTTAACCAAAACGCCAAAGGCCCTATCTAACATTTTGAAGATTTTACAGCAGAAGCAAAAAGCTTTTTAAAATAATAAATTGCCTATCCCCAATAAAAAATTTTCCTATTTGGCGAAGCACTAATGGTACATTTTAAAAAGTAAGCGCACTTTTACGCTCTACGCAATAAGAAATACAGAGATGCAGTAAGGAAAGTGAACGATTTTTTATTAAACTAAAAAAATGATAAAAGATTTGAAGTGCTGCGACCTTCACTTACTATGAAGCAGGTTTGTAAGGGAGTATATACAAGAATAGCGGTAACAAAATATTCAGTGTGCAAAGCTGATCGTTACATTCACCACTTTTTATATACGCTGAAAAAGCGCTTTCTGTGTCAAAAATGTATTGCTTCAAAGAGCGAACTCGCCATACAAAATTCATGTCTTCCGTAAGCGATATGGCAAGCGAAACTTTTACGTTTCTCCCTTACAAACCTGCTTCGTTGGAAGCTATATTTTTTATTGGGTCGTACCTATAATCTTTTGTAGATATTTTTTAAATGTCTAATTTTTTAATCCAAATTTTTACTATTTAATTAGGCTTAAGTTCATTAAATTTAATTTTCATTAAATTATTTTTATGAAGAAAGGAATTTTACAACATGGAGAATTAATTAAAATTGTTATTGATAATTTTCATTCTTGACTGACCTGGGATTCGAAGCCAGGCTGGCTGGCGTGTGATTCGAACCCAGGCGGCTGGTTACCCTGACATGTTTCGACCTCAACCACTAGGTCTCCTCAGAGGGATTTGCCGTCTTACACTCGCAGCCATCGATGACTGCTGACGTCAGTAGTCAAACATCAATCCTTAAACCAAATTGTATTTTAACCTTTGGTAGATCGAAATTTGCTTTTTGAATGATTATCCATTTTTAATTTCTCACATGTTTTCCTTACTTCTGTTTTTTCGTACTTTTGTCAAGAATTCTTCTTGAAGTCCAAAGTACATTTTTTGTTTATCATGTTTTTGTCTTTCTTTTTTCTTGTTGACATTTTTCAGCACAACTTGAAGGACAAATGAACACATAGAGCTTGTGCCTTAGCTTTAACAATAATTAGTATTGTGGTTATTTTGTTGAACTATTCATGGTTTTTAATCCAAATTTTTACTATTTAATTAGGCTTAAGTTCATTAAATTTAATTTTCATTAAATTATTTTTATGAAGAAAGGAATTTTACAACATGGAGAATTAATTAAAATTGTTATTGATAATTTTCATTCTTGACTGACCTGGGATTCGAAGCCAGGCTGGCTGGCGTGTGATTCGAACCCAGGCGGCTGGTTACCCTGACATGTTTCGACCTCAACCACTAGGTCTCCTCAGAGGGATTTGCCGTCTTACACTCGCAGCCATCGATGACTGCTGACGTCAGTAGTCAAACATCAATCCTTAAACCAAATTGTATTTTAACCTTTGGTAGATCGAAATTTGCTTTTTGAATGATTATCCATTTTTAATTGATCTCACATGTTTTCCTTACTTCTGTTTTTTTTGTCAAAAGAAAATGTTGGAATTTGTTGTGCACATTTGAGTTGATGCAAAACATCAGAATCAGTGAAAAACTCGATTTAAAATTTTTGATTAGTAAGGCCCTTTTGAGTTTTAGGTAACGATATATAATATACACATACATACATACGCACAAACTAGCAGAAGAAAAGATAAACATAGGAGGAACCTTAAACAAAGAAACCACACAGAGTGAACAGAGAGACAGTCGGGCTCAATACAATTCAATACAATTTTTTTTTTTTTTTAATTAACCAAAGCATTTAATATTGTGCTTTTTTTAGTAAATTCTTGATTTCAAATATAGAAAATAATTCTTTTTTTAAGTTCTAAAATTAAAATCATCAATTATCGATTGCGTGTGATTAGTGAGGCGAAATTTGGTAAAAGTATTTTGACTATTAGAGCTCCCAATGTAATTTTTGCTGCAAAAAATTATATTTTTATTTAGAAATTGATTGATAATTTGCAAATATTGTATTTTCCGAAAATTTTTCCAATAATGTAAAAACGTATTTTCCAAGCAAACGGCTTTAAAAAAGTGAATCCTACAAAGAATTTCAGATATTAAGCGTACTATTTCTTGTCTTAAGGTAATACCGTCTCTGCCGGATAAATCAATCTGATAATTGGGAAATCCCTATTTGATCGCCGCTTATGATACCACATCAACTACACTTAGCTCTTTTTTATGCGAATTTGAATTTATGCGGTTTTTAAATATTTAAAATTTTTTTTATATAAAAATTATATTTAGAGAATTGATAATACTGTTATCTAGTTTTTGACATATAATGTGTGCTTTCTGTAAAGCTTTGAGATTTCTGTTAAGGTTTGTGCTTTCAGTTAAGTTAGTAGATTTCTGTTAAGGCTTGTGCTTTCTGTTAAATAATGCGTTTAATGCGAATACCAGCAAAGATTATTTGAAATTTGGGATTTCCCTTATAGATTTTGTAAGCAGGCGACGAAGAAATGTTCTAACGTACGTTTGCAGTTAAGTCATTGAGCTGCAAAGGTAACAGTTGCATTTTGCATTAAATTTAAAATATTTATTGTGGTGGAATCTTACTCAGATTTTTATATTTTAATTATCGAAGGTGTTGAAGTTTCACTCCAAAAAGGAAGTGTAATTTTTTTATGGTTTCAATGCTAACATAAAATTTCCGGATTCGATTTTAAGAAATTGATATGGAGAAAAATATTAAAAAATACAAACGATTTCTTTAGAGACCAAAATCGAAATTTTGGACGCTTAGCAAATGAAGCTAAAAATAAGGCTCTGGCAGATCACTTTAAACTAGGCGATCATCAATCAGAGCCATCAAAAAAAATTTAATTTCCATAAGAAATTCTGTACTTTCAGGCACACAACTGAGCAACAAATATTCATATCATTCAAGAGACCCTATTATCGAAAGAATGGAGAAATCGTTAATCCTAAGGATTCATGCCAATCACGCATAATCCTATTTTAGCTTATTTTTCATGAGAACTAAAAACTGTTTTAATGCTATTTTTATCGTTTTTTAATATTTTATTTTGATTTACTTTAGATACCTTAATATGAATTTTTTTTTTTTGTTAAGTTTTTTGTTTAGTTTTACTTAAATAAAATATTTGTTCACATAAAATTGCATTTATGAATATAATGTTTTGTTTTAATTAAATTAAAAGAAAAACTTTTTTTATGCGAATTAGGTTCATTTTTAATACTTTGATTTCAATTTATGCGATTTTTTTAAATTCCGGAACGTATCCCTCGTTTTTGTATGGAGCTAAAGTCTTTTTTTATGCGGTTTTCTGCGGAACGCATCTACCGCATACCCCTGCGGGAAATTTGTGTCAATTCCTCTTAAAGTACTTATCCCGTGACCAGTGAACAACATTTTATAATTTAAAGGAACGAACTGTGAAAACAAGACCTATCACTTAACTGGTGATAATGTGTTTAGAGTGTAGTTAGTCCAGAGGAAAGGTAATTGGCACAAAACTATATGTGACTGGATTTTGTGCGGGTAGTGTCTGATTCTCTCTAGTTCTATTACTTTATATGAAGGGGATCTATCATATTGACATGGCTCATTTGGGACAATATCTGCGACAGGCATTATTTTAACCGAAATTTGAAGTTTATTTCAGTGACCTGTTACAAATTGTCAATTAACCCCCGCGTAGGACATCGCCATGTTAAAGTGACTAGTCACGTAACAAGTTTAGTGTTAGTTCCCTTTCCCGCAGGGTTATTAATGCAGACGTTTCTTAGATGAAGTGACCGCTTTAGATTGAATTCAGAACGTAGAAAGACCTTAAGACTGGTCTACCGACAATTGCTTCTGTCAGCTGTTTCTGTCCGAAAAAAGTTGCAAGATTGAGAAACCCTTAATACCAAGCCAAGTGCCGACTTAGCAAAAGAACTAAGGTAAGCGAGGCCACTTTCCGTTATGCCCATAGGAAGGAACCCCTTCGCTGGCCAAAGCTTGTCTTTTGATAAAACTTTTGTAGGTAAAGCCACTTTTCGTCATACATACAGATATGGGTAAACGACATACAGATATGGTATAAACTCTTTTAAAACAAAATAAAAACATTCCTCTCAAAATTCCAAACGTGTGAAGCTACAACAACAAAATAAACACATTTGGCAGCTGCGTTAAGGTTTTTTCACTCTCTTGCTGTTCTAGTCGTTGGCTAGGCCCACAGGTATTCAGGCATGCTTTGCAAATCGATTGAAATTAAAAACGATGGAGATTTCCAGCTAAATGTTGTTTGATAATTACGGTAGGATTTCCTGATTTTACGTGTAGTTCTGATGAAGATAAGCTGGGGGCAGTCGTTATCGAAAACTTCGATCCGAAAGCAATTTTGGGTACGTTCGTGAATGCAGTTGTTACGCATCAATTGCGCATCAGTAAAGTTTAATGTTCGTAAAAGCATCACTTGTAAGAAACTTGGCATCACTCTCATTGGTCAAACGTTTTTTATGCAGTGATGCCACAGCTCTGCAGCAAATATTTGCAATTATTGCATAAGTTAATTTTCTGATGCAATAACTTTTGATATAAACGAAATCGTTTTTTTTTTCTTTTTTTAATGCTTTTTCTTGTTATTTATAAGAAAACTATGCCATTTTGTTTAAATATATTCAATAAAATTTGTCATCACTATTGTTGATAACATTTTTATTATTATTTTATGTTCGTTTATGAAACTTTTGAACTTTAGCTCGTGCTCAAAAATTCCAACCTTGCACAGCTGTTGTGCAGTAAAAAAGCATCAGCATCACAACTGCAACTGGTGATCACGCATCAGCAACAAAATTTTGCATCACTGCAATAGTTTTTATGCATTTACGAACGTACCCTTTATTTATAATTCTGTCAGTCGATGCTAAACGAATCTGAGTTTTCACAACACTAAAAAATACTTTCGAATCGTTCAGTAACGACCGAAGGAATTATAAATAAAATTCTTCGAATTGAAAAAGTATTCGATCACGACTGCCGGAATAAGCCCCCTGTACTCATGGGTTGAAGTATTTAAAACGGTATTTCAATGAAATTGAAACACTGGATTTCAAAGTTTCTTCGTTTTTAATTTCACTCGAATTTGATTTTCAGAGCATGGCTGATTATGTCAAAATTTTATTATATCTTCCACCAATAGTGTTAAATGAAGGCATACTAAGTTCGACAAACCGTGTCAAACTTGTTTAATATTCATCTAAAATGCCATAAATTATATATATTATGGGTGCTCAATTATTTTCAAGTACGTCTGTCTGTCCGTCTGTTTAACATCATGGACCAGCGAGAACAAAATTATATTATGAGATAAAGATTCATGTAAAAGTTCTTTGTGCCGAATATTATTTATATATCTTTAGCTATATGAGATTTCTTTGCCTTTAAGTGATTTTAGGTAGGGGCTTATATGAAACCCATGGTTAATCTTGGACCAACCGGCACAATATGGTTAAAATTATTGTCAATAATAGTTATATCAATACACATATTTATAAGAAAGTTATGGCATTAAAAACTATTTGCGGGACAAATATTTGTATAGGATCTATAACTATGGACGGATTCCAATTAAATTTGGTATGATGCCTTAGGTTGCAATAAAATAAGTTTGGACTTATTCTCACCATTTTCAGTAAGCTTGGTCCTTGTGATAACTAACATTTCACAAAATTATCTTCAACATTGCGACCTGTGCTTTGTTCACAATGTTTACATGGAAAATCAGCCGGACGGACGGACATCATTAGGTCGATTCAAAAAGTGATTTAAGGCCTATCGCTGTATTAATCAAACATCAGCACAATCGCATAATGCCCTCCCCAATATCGAGGTGTGGGCTTAAAAATGGAATAACCATAATCAGATAATTGCAGAGTCTTATTTCCTAAAAGTTACAATACGTCCTAGAAAATATTGAACAAGCTTTTAATACTGTTTCTCGCAACGCTATGTGAAACGCTCTTACAAGCAAAGGCATGCCTACAAAAATTGTCACACTCATTACTGAGCTGTACAGAAATGCTGAAATTACATTTCGCTTTAACGGAAGGGAAAGTCTACCCTTCGAGACCTTCAAAGGTGTAACAAAAGAACTCTTTCTTTCGCACAAATACATTTGAAACAAAAATTTATTTGCACCTACGACATCGTGAAATTGGCAGTTAATCTCAAAAAAGAACACTATGTTTCTAAATCCCTTAACAAGAAACAGCAACTTACTTTGGGGGACTTTCAAATTTGGATCAGGCTTAAAATTATTTTAATACAACTTTCGTGATTTTAAGTATTCAACCAACAATTTTTGAACAAAAAAAAAAAATGTTAAAGCTAACGTTCCAACTTTTAACTTTAGACTAAAAATTTTCGAACATCACTGTTAACATCAACAATAAATATAAAAACAAAACCGTATTAAATGTTATGAATCAGTTGAAGACAACTCTGAAAAGTACCGTTGGAAATTTCTTTATTTTCTCTCATTAAACACCAACAACCGCTTACTCATACCAAGACAACTCGTGGCGCTGGTGTTAAATGCTTTGACTGTTCATCGGTATATGAAACGTAAACGTCAGACAAGGCAACGGCAAATAAGTAAGAGCCTACAATAACAAAAACAACAGTTAAATATATTGAATCAGTTATTGTTGTTGAATTGTAGCTGTTTCGTTTTGACTTGATGTTGTTTTTAAAATGTAGGTCAAGTTATAATGATGTGAATAAATATTTTTTCTTTATACAAACAAATATCCCAACATTCGCTCATACAAAGATGTATAAGTAAAAATAAATTTCTTACCAAGATAGGTACTTCAAACAAATGGGAGAGAATAAATTTGTAGTATATTTTAGAGCATGATTGTAGGCATGATCATGAATTTTTGTACAGAAAACAAATGACTGACTATTCAATTGTCTGTCAGACATATCGGCTCATGATGTTTGTGTATAATCAGTTTAACTATGATGTGTGGGACGTAAATTAAGATTTGGACCCCCTTTTTTAACCAAATTTCAATGGAAAAAAATAATGAATTAACCTAATCGTAATATTTTAAATTTTCTTATTTTTAATGATCTGCATCTGATCATAATTATCATCTTTATATCTGTTATAAATAAAATATTCCCAGATCGCGCCATCTCATGCAGATCTTGAAGGTATGAAATGAATTGAACTTCAATATTTATACACTGAGTTCGTTCAACATTACACAAATTACATGTAGCCAAATAAAAAACTTACTTCGAGACTATCTTTGAAAATAAAAGCGGTTATGTTGGGTGCACGCAGAGAAAAAATATTTTTCAATATGGTCACCTCCAACAAAACTATGTTCAACGAAAATGTTTAAGCATATTATGGTTAATTTAACCATATTATGGTGACCGACAACCCTATTATGGTTACATGTATCCTCCATCAATAATCCTGAACCATATTATGGTTGCCTCCAGACATGTTATGGTTATTTATAACAAAAATATGTTTAACACTTATAATGGCATGGTTGTTTTTCAACCATGGTATGTTGCTCTTAGAAAAGAGAAAAATACTATTGTTAATTTAACAACAAATTATTGTCATATTTAACTATAACAAGCTTAGAAGCAACCATAATATGGTTGTTGCTTCGTGATGGAGGACTAATTTAACAATAATATGGTTGCCGGTGACAATTATATGGTTAAATTAACCATAATGTTTAAAAGTTTTCGTTAAACATAGTTTTGTTGGAGCAGACCATATTGAAAAACATTTTTGATCTTCGTGTGGTTTCGAAATTAATCGATCCTAACTAAGGACTCCAATCCCACTAAATATGGGGTATAAAGCAATATTTTACTTCAATTGTAACAAAAGTTACTTAGTCGACATTTTACTTACATTTGAGTTAAGTGTGGTTTAGAATGCACCAAAACAAACGATATTCCTCCTAGATGTGTTAATTATTTAAAAAATCATCCAGCCAATTATAAAGGCTGTGAGGCTCACAGACAAGCTTTGAGATTAATTTCCTATTTTATAATTGATACAAATACTGAAATTTATTGTTGGAGGATAAACTGTTCCTACGCGCATTTCACTGGTTGCTTAGGCCAGATCATCAGGAAACGTTATCCTAAATAATTTTAGAAAAGCCAAAACTATCAGCAAACAAGACTACAGAGGGAATGAGAATTACCTACACTCTAAACGTCTTGTTTGCAACGATATCAAAGCTTAAACAAAATGTTTTCAAAAAATAACAGAAATTACACCGTTCTTCTATTCGATAAATAGTCCAGCAATCATCCGCTAACATTGAAACGTTCCAGTTGTCCTGATATCGCTTTTCCATGTTAGCGATGTCCTGGTGGAAGCGCTCCCCGTGTTTATCGCTGAAGGCCCCACAGTTATCGGGAAAAAACTCCAATTGAGATTGTAAAAAGTTGATTTTCAGGGACATGTTACAACCCAGTTCTTGGTAAGATGATATCATATATTCAATAAGTTCAGTATAGTCTTTTTATACCCTCCACCACCACTAGTGGTGAATGAGGGTATACTAAGTTTGTCATTCCGTGTGAAACTTTTTTATTATACATCTAAGACCCCATAAAGTATATATATTCTGGGTCCTTGAGTAATTCTAAGTCGATTTAGCCATGTCCGTCTGTCTGTCCGTCTGTTCGTCTGTTGAAAACACGCTCACTTTCGAAAAACGCAAAAGAAAAGAACAAACTTGGTCTCAAATTGCTTGTAGTTATCCTAAGCAGCTTGGGATTGAAATCCAGCAACATCGGTTTAGTAGGATCATAGCTATGAATCAAAATGTGGAACCACTACCCAAAAAAAAATGATAATTTTGATACAAAAACTAACATAAATGGCGGAATAATGCACGGAATGACATACAATTTTGAACGAATTCGCTCTATACGACTACAAATCATACTTTTAAATTTCGCGGAAAACAGTTTAGTACGCCTAAAACTATCATACTTAAATTTGGTACGTCACAGTTTTATAATACGTCAAATCACACTGTAAAATTTTTTGAAGATCGTTCCACAATTTACACTAGGCCCCATATAAACGCTACTCCCGGAAAATCGTTTAGTACGCCTAAAACCGTAATAAATAATGCTATCAAATTGAAATTCGGTACGTCACAGTTTTATAGCACTAGAAATCACACTGCCAAATTTCGTGAAGAGTGGTCCATAATTTACCATAGGCCCCATATAAACCCTACTCCCGGAAAACCGTTTAGTACGCCTAAAACCGTAATAAATAATGATATCAAATTGAATTTCGGCGCGTCACAGTTTTATAGGGCTAGAAATCACACTGCCAAATTTCGTGAAGATTTGGCCATAATTTACCATAGGCCCCATATAAACCCTACTCTCGGAAAATAGTTTATTGCGCCTAAAACCAAATAAAGCCCACTTTTGGATTTATAGATATTGCGGTGAAATTTTTTACTTAAATTCATATTGCAAGAAAAACTATCATGCAAATTTGTGAAATTTACTGTTAACGCTAAAACTAATTACACTGCTGTATTGGAATTTATTCTAATTTATTGTTTGTAATACCAGAAATCAGTCTTCAGAATTTTGGGATGATTTGTCCATAATTTACCATAGGTCCAATACAAATAACGCTCCTAAAAATCATTTTAGTCCGGCTAAAACTGTTACGAATAATGATATTTTACTCAAGCCAGTTCAAAGTTCTTACAAGAAACGAATAACATTTTCTAATTGTCGGTCAATAATTTAATTCAGGTCTAAACCGCAACCAATTTTAATGCTGACGTTCGTTTTTGTAAAGCTTAGTTAATAATATATATGTATTTATCATATAGAGCCCACTCCTGTCGGTGGAGGGTATCAAAGATTCGGCACAGCCGAATATAGCACTCTAACTTGTTTTCTTTGCCTTCCAAAATTTGGGGACCAACGAATATACCCTCTTTGAGCTTAGCCTCACTTAATCTTGAAAATTTCTGGCGAAGGTTTTAAAAAGCAGTTCCATTTTTGTTCATTGCATTTACAAAATTTTTCATAATCCTTAGTTTTATGTGCAGTGGTGGAAAGCAAAAAATTTCGTGTAGCCTTATTGTAGTCCCAGTAGAATAGCTATGACTTTTAAATCTCCGCAAATTTGATATTGGTGTTCATCATCTTTTATCTGCAGCAAGAGGCTTTTCATATTATCATAAGATTCTTTCATATGGACCGCATAACCAATAGGAATCGATGGTGAAATATTTTGGTTATGTAACAATACAGCTTTTAAACTTAATTTAGAGCCATGTATAAAAAGTCTCCATTCGTCCCGTTTATATGTAATGTTGAGAGATCCCATCAAACCCCGTACATTTTTACAAAAAACTAAACTCTCAGCCATTTCAAAATATTGCATCAACAGTTTTTGTCTGGTATGGAAACATGGTATAACCACACCACTTTCTAAAAGGTTCCATTGTTGCAATCTCGAACCTAAAAGTTCTGCTTTATTCTTTGGCAATTCTAAGTCCCTTACAATTTCATTTAAGTCAGTTTACGTTATCATGAGTGGCTGTGATGATGTACTAAGTACCTCGTATTCTGACATTGACGAAATTGAAGGTGAACCGCCCGTGATTTCATCTTCGTCGCCACCCTTGTTAGGTCGTTTCGGGATCGGATGAAGATTGCTGTGCGGTAGAGGACGAGTAGCCGATGGTATATTTGGATATGTTATGACACTCTACTTCTTTTTAGAAACACCTTTGCCTTTTCCAAATATATGAGTCGTCAGGCAGAAATAACAATCACTTACGTGATTCGTCGATTCTCGCCACTGCATTGGTACTGCAAACCGAAAGGATGTTTTTTGCCATTCAGCCAATTTCTCAAACCTGTAGCACATGGATTACAGCAGAAATGCGGAACCCAGCTTTTATCTTTGTGTTTGATGTTTTCGTTTAGGTTGTAATAATAGGCTTTTTTTTATATACTTTTAACACTTTTATCGCTTCATTATAGAGAAAAGAGCACTTAAACGCAATATTTTGGATATTTATACCAGTTAACTAAGGCCCTGATTGTTTAAAACGCAACGCAACGCCAATAATTATATGGAAAGCAAAATCAAAAATATTTTATAACTTTGTTGTTGCTTTGTACAGAAATTCAAATTGAATTTTTAAATATCAAGCGCTGCATATCTTGTGGCGCTGAAAATTTTAAAACTCAGTATGAATTTCTGTAGAAAGCAACAACAAAATTATGAAATATTTTTTACTTTTTGCTTTCATTGTTATTTTGGCGGTGCGTTGCGTTTTACACAATTTGTCCCTAAGTAAATATCAACACTATGAAGTTAACTGTGGATACTTTCCTTAAGTTCGAAAGATATGAGTTCATAATTAGACGATATTAACACAACATAATAATAGTTAAGTTTTTTCTTTTTAATAATTTTTCAATATTATAGCCCAGAAGATGTTTTTCAATGAAAAACGAAATATCGGCAAAATTTAATAAATTATTATAAAATAAAAATAATTAAAAAAAGACCTCGAGCTCAAAATAAGTTCTTTTATTTATATATTATAAAGGTCGAATAAAATACAATATAAAATTGATATCAGGGATCGTAAAAACTGAAACTAATAAATGAATTTTACTTATCAATTCGTATTTTGCATGGACAGAGAAGCAGAAATTAGTTAAAATTATTTCGGATAATTTTCCTTGTATACTAGTGTTATTAAATATGTTAATTATAGATTTTATTTTTATAGATTTTGTATATTTGTATATATATATATATATATATATATATCAGGGGTGTTCTGGAAATCGAAAACGCAAAACGCAAGAATTTTTAAGTTCTTTTTTATACACTTTTAATCCAATTTTTTTAAATTTTTTATGGAATTCTGTTTAATAGAGAGATATTTGTATTGTGTTGAACTTGCGTTTCTTTTACTACAAAATTTCTATTAAAAAAAACGAACTCTAAATTCTTGCGTTTTGCGTTTTCGATTTCCAGAACACCCCTGTATATACATATATATATATATATACCTTAATGTTACAATGTTGTTGTCCTTCCTGGAGCACAACAACGAATGAATTGCTAAAATTTATCTTATTTGCTTATTATTCAATATGGGATAGATTGTAAATAAGGTTTGTTATAAAAAAAAAAACAAACAAAAAATAAATAAATAAATAGCAATCCAAGTAACTTTTAGAGCTTTCTTTATACCCCAAGAAAATATTGTTACGAAATTTAGTTTAGTATTCGTTTCCGATCAGAATTGAATGCATCAAATGCGCTAATAATCCGAAATTTTGAGCTATTTAAAAAAATATATCTTTTTAAATTGTTGGACTTTAATTTTGAAAGGACCTAAAACTTATTTTGTTCTGAAGGGTTTTTTATTCTTATTTTTTTTTTATTCATTAATTATAATACATATAGCCTTAGGATGATACCACGGGAGTCAGTAGCTGTCAGTGGCATGGTACCGGACTAAGTATTGGTCTTTGTTGGTATGCTTCTAGGGCAAAATACTTAAGGACATTTGTGTTTTCAGAAGTATTGCTTTTCCGTTGAAAAGGTACTTTCGGAGATCCGTTTTATTTGGGGTTTACTTTCCATAATCACTGGAAGGGATATCCCTTAAAACCCACCGATTTTTTTTTCACTTATGGGAAAGTTGCTACTCAACAGATGCTGCAAGAATTTTTCCATGAATTTAGAAATTTCTAGCTCCTAAACAAGGGGCAAGTGTATAATATTGCCTGGATGTGCTGGTTGCACTCACACTCGGGGTCGGTTGGTAAACGTATTTTTTGGCACCTAGTGGTAAAGATCCACCGTGGAGTTTTCCCTAGGCCAGGTATCCATGTAAATCTTTTCCACAGCCGACTTACTAGGAATTGCATTTCCACTTATTTGGACGAACGGTTTCTGAAAAACTATAAATAGCATGTCCAGTGTGGATGTCCATTTTAGAAACTGTTAAATTATTACCCTTAATGTATTAGATTGATCAATGAAACTCCACATTTCCTGATGTATATTTTATGGTCTGTTTTCTGCTCCTCCAAGTACATGAGTCTTTGAAAAAACGTTTTGCGATAATAAAGAGACCTCGGAAAAGGAATTTTCTCCGATTACAACCAAAATAATAATAACAAACTCTTAACTTTAAACTAGGGATTAATAAATACCTACAAAGCTCTGGACTTGCTGGATATTTAAGCCATCCAAGTAAAATTGATACCAAGCGGCATTAAAAAATAAAAAATACAACTTCTTTTATTTTTTAACTTTCACTTAGAAAGTTCTGCTTGTGGTTGGTTTTTTATGTAGATTTTTGTTGTTGCGTTAGTTGTTGTTGTTTTCATTAATAAAAAAAAGCTACTGCCGATGATGTTGTTGTATTTTTTAGTCGATTGTTTATTTTAAGTCTTAACGAGTATTAAGTATTATTTTGTTTTATTTTATATTTTTGTTGTACAAAATTATCTTCTGTCTACTCGTATGTGCATGTTGTTGTTTTTTTTTATTTAGTTTATTCTGGTGTGTGAGTGACTGACTCTGTTTGTTAAGTGTGTTCAAGTAAGAAAACAAATAAACATAAAATAAAAAAAATCTCAAAGCGAAAATTGGGTCAGAAGTGTAGTAGATCAATGGTTTGTTATATTACCAAAAAAAAAAAAAAAAACCAACAAACTGTCAAAACTGGAATTTGTTTTCTTTTGCGTTCAAAATAAATATGATCCATATTTTAGTTCAATTTACTTTTGATAATGAAAGCATTTGGAAACTTTTAGAAACAGAAAGTAAAACTTTAGGGGCATAATTAAATTTTGTGCTCCAATGAATGCCAAAAATGCACGTGTTTTCCTTATGTCCACCATACACAACATGTGTTTTACATCTGACTTGTCAAATTTCCTACTACAAAGTACATACATATCGTGTGTTACCTTTACAACATTGCTTATGTTAATGTCAGACGGAAAGTCGTCTGACAAAATTTCAATTATACCGTGCTTTATTTTCTTCTGCCAGTACATATGATATCAGCTTTTTTTATTTTGAACAAATATATTGCCAGAAGTATAGGCTCTAAGACAGCAGGCAGCGGCGGTTCACTATTGACGGAAGAACTAGCCTGACAAACTTGATATTTTACAAAGTTGATGATATATGTATTTCTGTTTAACAATTTAAGGCCGAATCAGACTATAATACAAGTCATAAGTATTTTGACGAAAATGCTTTCTTGATCTAATTATATATTTTCCTCAAAATACTTAAGACATAATTATAGTGTCAAAACAGCCTTTAATAGCAATTATGTACATACAAATATAAATAACGTTTTATTATTATATCTTAATTTAAAATTAAATTCCAATTAAAAGAAAAAATCTGAAAACTAGCTGAACTCATTTAGGGCGAAAACAAACCGTTTTGTAGCGGCCGCACGCCATTTTCAAGCTGAAAACGTCTTTTCTGTAAAACGACATTTTTGACAAACATGCATAGTTACATGTAAATTGAAGGGTTGACAGGTCAGATGTAAAAAACTTGTCGTGCATAGTGGGCTTTAGCATTTTAGACGTGTTTCAAATTCAAGCACTAATGGAAACCTTAGATGAAGTTCAAAAATTTAACTACTGAAACGTTTGTTGTCTTGGTGGAAGATAAAAGGGTTTGAGAGAAAGATACCAGGGGGCTAATTCTGGCAGTCGTGATGGAATACATTTTCGATTCGAAAGTAAAGCAATTTTATTTCTAATTCTTTTAGTCCATACTAGAGTTTTTTTATTCCCGCACTTTTTGGATTCCCGGGAAAGCGGGAAATAAAAATCAAATTCCCGGGATCCCGGGATTCCCGCCCAAAATTTTTTATTTATTTCTTTACTTATTTCTCCAATGAAACTAATATTTTTTACTGACTATTACGCTTAAAACAATTAAGTCTAGTATCTATTATATGAGGAGCCGCAGAACAAAACGTACTTTTTCGCATTTTTTGACAAATTGGTTTTTTGATATTTTTATAATATTTGGGTTGAAATCTTTAAGAAAAAATCTAGTTAGCATATTTTATTTTTTTTTTTACCAAGAAAATGGGTTCTAAAAAAATTGATGCATAACAAAACGTACATTTTTCATTTTTATTTTTCAAAACGTGCTTTTTTCATTGTTTTTGCCATTTCTTCGAGTAGTTGTTTTAATAACATAATATTTCTTAATATTTTTAATTTTTTTTTTGATGTTTATTTATGTCATTTAATTTTCGTTAAAATTAACTGTTAAAAAAAAAAATTCTTGAAAACGCGTCGAAAAAGTGAAAATTTTCATTAAAACAAAAACAAAGTTTAAGAAATTTTTTTGTGTTTATCATACAATTTACCTTTTTTTAAAGAGAGAGAAACGCGTCAAAATTCTCATGTATGTATATTTAATTTTGAAATGTTTGACAAACAAAAACTATTTTTTAAACTTTGCTTTTGTTTTAATGTAAATTTGCATTTCTTCGACGCGTTTTCGAGAATATCCACCAATAATTGCAATAATTTAACTATTGTTTGGTGAATGAGTGTTATGAAAAAAAAAAAATTAATACAATAGTACCTATAATTAAAACATGGAAGAATTACAAGAATCTGTAGATAATTTAAATATGGGAATACGTAAAAAGCTAAAATTTAAAAATGCTAAAAAAAGTAAATATTGCGAGTTTTATTTCAACATTTTGAAAACGACGTTGGGAAAAAAGTTTAACTATTTAAAAAGTATTATACTTAATAACTTTAAAATCTGTATTAAATTATAAAAAAGAATTGAATAGTTTTCTATTTAATTTGAAATAAAATAATAAACTTTTCAGTTTAATTATTTTTTATTTATTTTTTACTTTTATGGTTCAGGTTTAAAAACATTCAGTCAAAATGTTATCGTCTAAAAAAACGCAAACCAAAACGTTCCTTTTTCTATATTTTTGATCACAACGTACTTTTTTCATTTTTTTTTAACAAAACGTACTTTTTTCGATATAAAATTGGTTTGATATTAAACATCCTTGACATTTAATGTGTTGACTTACGGCAGTTTGATTCATCTTTTGGTAAGCAAAAAACTTGTTTCCTTTTCCAGGTTCATGCAGTTTTTTAAGGGGTCGAAATAAATAATCCTCAATTTCCCAAAAATTTTAAATGTGTGAAAAAGTACGTTTTGTTCTGCGGCTCCTCATATAACAAAAATGTAAAAAATTTAAGATTAAAATTATTTTATGATACTTATGAGGTTATTTTTATGTCAATAGGATCACAGAAATCAATATACGTATATACATTGTAAAATTCAGAGCTCATTTTGATAATTAGAATGAAAGAATTGAAGTATTACAGCCAATTTCATCAAGCTCAGTTAAAACTTAACTGTTACCTTACCTTCCAGCTAACAATATATTTTTGACAGTTATAACTGGTAGTTAATTATAACTGAACCTGCTGAAATTGGCCGTTAGTGGAATAAAATTTCTGGAAGGGCGATAAGGAACTGAAAGCATAACATTACGAAGAAGGAATTCTGAAACAATTTTACCGTTTAACAAATTCAGCAGGAAGGCGAAAATTTATTTGCTACATATATTTAATAACATATTTTTTTACAATTTTATAACCCTTAATCAGCCGTGGTGTATGAAGGTATACTAAGTTTGCCATCCCATGTGAATCTTTTTTTAATATTCATCTAGGGTCCCATAAAGTATTTGTATTGTGAGTCCTTCGTTTATTCTAAGCTGATTTCGCCATATGGGTGTCAAATTATTTCTAGAAATAGGCTGGCTGATTGGGGTTTAATTCCAGCAGAATCGCTTCAGTAGGAAAAGAGTTATGTGGAACTACCTCCCTAAAAAATCAACAAAAACTAACACAAATTTGTGGCGAAATGCACCTATTTTCATTAAATTTCAACAAATTCGTTTTATAGGGCACCAAATTTCGTGAATATCGGTCCATAATTTACCTACGGCTCCATGTTTAGACTAATCTCGCAAATCATGTAAGTATGGCTAAAAGCGTAACAAATAATGCTTTTGTGGTGCAATTTAGCATAATCTACTTTCATAAGACTCAAAATTACTTGAAATGCCGCATATAAAGCACAATCGGATAACACTTTACTACGCCATTAAACGCAAAACCTTATAATATTATTGTAAAATTTACACTTCAGTTTGTTAAGACAAGAAATAAAATGTTGGAAGGTATGTCTATAATTTATCATAGGCCCTTTATAAGGCCCTTTCTCAAAAATTAGCTAAATAAGCCTTAAACTGTAAATATTGTGGTAAAATTAAGTTGGATTAAACTACTAATAACACATTCTAGACACCAGTCCGACATAAATTTAATAAAGTTTGAAAAAAGATGTTCTTCAAAATTTCCCGGGAATCCCGCAATTAAATCCCGGGAAAGCGGGAATTCCCGGGAACAAACTCTAGTCCATACTGAACGAATCGATATTATTATTTTTTTTTTGTGAAAACTCAAATTAATGCTTTACAACACTGAAAAAATAATTTCGATCTGTTCAGTATCGACTGAAAAAACTAGAAATAAAATTGCTTTCGAATCCAAAAAGTATTTGATTACGACTGACTGTATTAGCCCCTGGGTTAAATATGCGAATTTGACTTATTACAAAAATGTCATATATGGTCACCTTATGTTTTAATATGGTCACCTCCAACAAAAATATTGTTAACGAAAATTTTAAACATATTATGTTTAATTAAACATATTATTGTCATCGACAACAATATAATGGTTAAATTAGTCTTCCATCAGGAAGGCACAACCATAGTATGGTTGCCTCCGAATATGTTTTGGTTAATAATAACTAAAATTTTTATAAAAGCATGGTTGATTTTCAACCATAGAATGTTGCTCTCGGAAAAGAGGAAAATACTGTTGTTAAATTAAAAACAAATTATTGTCATATTTAACCATAACATGGTTATATGCAACCATAATATAGTTGTGGCCTCTTGATGGAGGACTAATTTAACAATTATATGGTTGTCGGTGACAATAATATGGTTAAATTAAACATAATATGTTTAAAATTTTCTTTAAAAATATTTTTGTTGGAGGTGACCATATTTAAACATATTTTTTCTCTGCGTGTGGAAGCCATAAGAAAGGGTTTTATAGGCACAAGAGTTAGACAATTGCAAGAATAATACTATGATCCAGCAATGCCACTTTGGTTGTAAAAAACGAAAAAAATCAATAATTTTTATGATCCAACATCGACATGATTGAATTGACACCCAAAGTAACGATGTGTAAACTATTAAAAAAGCATTTTATTTTTAACACAAATATTTGCTGCCTGTTCTACGATTTCGAACGTTTACGGTCGCATAAAAAACAGCCCTGTTTGTCCAGGCCATCTAAAGTTTGGTTTCCAGGCATGCACTGTGCCCTGGTACCCATGTCAGAGTTACTCTAGAATGTTCCACAATCTCATTTAGAAATTTCATTACTTTTTAAAAATTTAATTATTTTCTATAATATATAATTTCATGAATAAACCAACAGATGGTCCATTACGGCCAGACAGATGGCTCTTTGTTCGACGACACTGCCGGATGCGGCACACAGCTGGTCATTATGGCCACACCAGGATAATCAAGAATACGAATGTCGCTGACTGGGTGGACCCAGAGGGCGGGGTACGCAACACATGCAACACGGGGTAATGTGCTGTCAGGTGAAATTACTTTCCGTGGACTAGCCCTAAGGGTCTATACTGATGTTTCGTGGAAAGAGGGAAGAGCTGGCGGGGGTTTATTCATAGAGACACTGGATATAAAAGTTCCCTTTCGTCTGACTCCCTGTAGGTCACTTATCAAGCGCGAGTCTTATAGAGTAGCGCAGCTAGGAAGGATTTTCGCATCCACCTGCTCCATATCTAGGGCATTATTGCCTGGCTATATGGTAAACGGATGACATACTCTCTACTTAGGTTCAATAGGGACCAGATTAGAACAGTGGTCTCAGCTGTGACTGGGTACTGGTCTGTGGGAATTTCTACGCGGAAAATGGGTCTGGGATTTAATGATTACTGCAGAAGTTGTCCCGACGAGGCATTTTCTATGTCAATGTCCTGAAATTCGGGGCATCAGACAAAAATACCTGAGGAAAAAATTCCGATGTTTGCCTGTTTGGATGATCTATCTAGGATAAAAATAATAATCTTGCTTCTTCTCTTGATAAGGAAGACGAATTCTGCAGTGACGCCTATTGCGTAACTGCTCTGTAGGATTTGGCATTGGCCCTGGATATCACAAGGGGACCACTGAAGGACCCAAGTAAGCTGTCTCTCCATGGCTGCAAAGATAACCTAACCAACAGATAGACAGTCATCGCTTGATTGAGCCTCGAGGCGATAAAAGTAGTTTCCTTACTCTATTTCCTTTGTTAAAATGAATGCCATGTTAACAATTTATTTTACCAAATAATATCAATAATCTTAAAACTGTAACTTATAACACATCACTAAGAGTTTTGTTTAAAATTTTCGCGATTCGCCGCTGGACATCATTGACGTGAACCCAAAATTGGCTTAAAAAAATTTTTCATAGTAAATTAAACTGAAAAAAGGCTAGTTTTAGTTTCTAAACTCCATTTTAACTATCAGCAATATTTTTGACTTGTAAACTGCTTATTGAAAATTTAATGAGCCATCAAGAAATAATCGAACCGAACTTTATTACACTAATAACAAAGGCGTTAGAAGTGGTTTCTCAAATCCATTTCCCTTTCCCATATAAGCCAATAAGGAGTATTACAAGGTATGTATATAAGTATATACTCCAAATGCAAGTGTTTCTTTTAAGCCGCTTCTTAATGTACGAGTATATTTCATTAAAGCCATTCCTTTATTTTAATGCACTTGACTCATTAATAATTAATTTATTACCTAAACAAAATATGAAACTTTAACTTGTGGGTTTTTTTCTATTTTTCACATCGACAATTAACAAGTTGAAAATTGGCATTAGGCCAATAAATACAATGGAAACTATGTTTAGAATATGAAAGTGGTAGAACTTTACAATATTCAATTAATAGGCCAATAAGGCACAGCCCATATTATTTAAGTGTAAAAAAATAATATAAAAAGTTTATTTTGGTATGAAGAAGAATGGAAGACGTAAGAGTTTTGCTATTGATCTTTAGGAATTTCAAATACCCTAGAGTGGCAAAGGAATTTAAGAAGATTAAAAATTAATAGTTCGGAAATTAAAAACTGCTGAAACTTGTAAAATTTTTCACTTCCACACGTAGAGAAAATACATTTTTCGATATTGTCACCTTAAGTTAAACTATTTTTAACAAAAATGTTTAAACACATTATGGTTACTTTAACGGTATTATTTTCACAGGCAACCATATTATTGTAAAATCAGTCCTCCATTAAGAGGCCAGAACTATGTTATGGCAGCCTCCGAACATGCTGTTATTATTAAACAACAACAATTTGTCAAGGCGAGTTCACTAGAAAGAGTCATAAGCTGTTTTTTTTTTGGTGGTCGAATTGTCAAAGCTTGTATACCAGCTACAGTTTTTTTTATGTAAACAAAAACCTTTTTACTTGAAATATTTCTGACAATCGGACCACAAAAGAATTGTTGTTGTAGAGTTGACCTCACCTTATAGTGAATTCGCCTTGGATGCTTATTAAAGGTCATAATATAAACTTACGATCATTGCTGTCGAAAGACAACTTATGTGCACTATGTTCAATAACTGTTGCAAGACGTTCTTGTAACCGGTCAACCTACATCAGCGCGACAAGCGTATCATTTTTTAGCGCTTGGCTTTAACGTTGAAATACCATACTTAAATAAGAGCGTCAACGTTGTGTCATGAACAGTCTTGTTTAATAAAATCCACAAAATAGAAATAAAAAATGGACGTAACCCGCTTTATTAACTTAAAAACAGATAAATTGCTGCGAAATATGGCCCCAAAACAAAAATGAAAATTTAACCAAAATTTTGGGATATTTTTCATAATGCAATAAGTATGACCCCATTTTTTGAATAAAATATAGCCCAAAAAAAAATGAAAAATAGTCCTAAAAAGAAAATGAAATATGACCCCAAATTTGGGGTAATTCTTCATTATGAAAAATCATCTCAAAATGTTTAATGAATTTTAACCCCTAAAAAAGCTAACATTAACTTAATAAACAACATGGTTAGGTGTTCGGCAGGGCGCAAGGCTTTTCTCTTTTATGATATAAAAAACACTGGCCTCGATAGCTAAAGCTTTATTACCTAGCCGGCGTTCAGCCGGACGGAAGGATTTTCTCCTTTATGGTATAATGAACACTGTCTCCGCTAACTAAAGCTTCTCTACATAGTGGGCCTTCGGCCGGGCCCAACTATTTTTTCCTCTATGGTATAACGAACGAGGGTTTCGCTAACTAAAGCCTCACTAAATAGCCGGCATGAATTTTCTACAGTTTGGTATAAGAAATAGGAATTTTGATATTATTCCTAGGAATTTTTAAATAAAATTTTAAAAATTAATATTAAATTTTTTGGGGTCATTTTTCATTTCTTTAAATTTACAATTTAAAATAGCCCCAAATTAAAAATTGGGATTTTATTTGGACCCATTTTTTATTTTTCATTTCACTTAAAATGCAACAACACACCCAACGAAAAAATTAAAAAGAGCTAAAAAAAACTAAAAAAGACCCCAAAATGGCGTCTTGTTGTGCCTCATGTAAAATTTTGGGGCCATTCTTCATTTTCTTTTTAAGGCCATATTTCCTGGAGTCATTTTGCGCACCGCCTAAATTGCCATGATTTTTTAACAATAGCAGCCAAATTTACTTAACGTGCGGTCAAAATTGAAGATTTCAATTGCAAAGTGTTAACGCTGCGCTATTTGGGTGTCATACATACATTAAGTATGAACATTAGCATAAAAAACGCTTGAAGTGCTGATTTAGGTTTGGCTGTAAAGCCTTTTTAGCAAAATTTGATATGGTTAAATTCCTTAGAACTCTGTTTTAAGCTTCTAGTAATGGGTGATTCAAGTAGAGATACTTTTTTCAATAACATTTTTTGACAGATCACGTGTGAGTCGTGTCACGCTGTCATGTTATTTTTGTTTAGTTATGTTTGGCATTTCATCCTGAACAACGTTTACAAATCTTTCAACTTTAATACGAAAATTCGCGTTCTGTGAGGAATGTGTTCCATACACTTCGCTCAACTTAAAGTCAACATAATCGGCCTACAGAGCGTACTATTCACAACACCATCACCCATTTTGAGACCCAGCATTCATAATTGGATAATATCTGACCGAATAGACCACGTCCAGCACGCTGTGAAGAAAAAATAGCGGCCGTAGCTAAGAGTGTACACGAAGACAGTGGAGAGTCGATTCGGCGCCGTTCGCAGCAACTCGGACCGTTATCGTGCCATAATAACCGACTATTTGATGTTTGAAATTGAAGCTCGTAATCTCCGCGACATTTGGTTTCAGCAAGACGGCGCCACTTACCACACATCGCATCAATCAATGGATTTATTGAGAAAACACTTCGGTGAGGACATAATTTCACGTTTCGGGCCGGTCAATAGGCCACCATGATCTTGTGATATCACACCGTTAGACTTTTTCCTGTGGGAATATGTAAAGTCTAAGGTTTATGCGGACAAACCCGCTTCGATTCAGGCCTTGGAGGAAAACATCACACGTGTCATTCGCCAGTTACCAGTCGAAATGCTCGAACGAGTTATCGAAAATTGGACTCAACCATCTGCGACGTAGCAACGGCCAACATTTGATAGACATAATCTTCAAAAAATACATGCCAAAGAATGTTCTTTCAAATGATAATAAACATTCCCCATTAAATTTGAATTTTCTGTGTTTTTTTTTTTCTTTAAAAAAGTAGGGAACCTCGAAAATCACTAAATGTAGATTGATATCTTTCGTAGCGATGTACATTTAATTGAACAACTGTGCCTGTGGATAGTCCAAAACCTGTTCAGATCTTTTAAAACATATTCATTCGAATAATATTAAGGATTGTCACAATGAAAAATATGCCTTACAAAAATACGATTGTTAAATTCTGGCGACAAAATTAAAGACATAACAATTTCAGAAATTATTAATAATTTTTAGGTAACCGTGATCTCGTTCGGGGAAAAGATTCTAAACAAATAAGGAAAGAAGAATGTTCTACAAAGAAAGAACTAAGTAATCTTTTTCATATCGACGTCACTTGGCAGCTTTGGTCTTGAATTCCAAAAAAATATTTTAAAAAAAAATAGACATGACCAAAAAAATGGTCTTGCTCTGAAATGCTCACATAACTTGGTTACCCGGCATTGAGCCATTATGAAATGCCAGGATCTCAAATTTCGATACAAGCTATTCGATATTGAGTACGGCGATCTCAAAAAGTAAGATTCCGATAAAAAGCCGTGCGATCACAAAAGCTACGATTTGACCCCTGATTCCTATGAACATAAATGTTTTTAATATCAAAGTCACTAGGAAATAAAAAAAAGTTTTGCAACACAACCAAGAAACCAATCAGATAGAAAACAAAGGCTAAACATTTTTACCATCGGTCCTATTGCCGGGAGCTCACCCCCGCCATTGTTTTGATAAATTCAAAATAATATCGCTGTAATATGCCTTATTTCAATCAAAGAAACGCAAAACTTTTTTTGATTTTTATAGCTTAAATGGTCTTGAAAAGTCCAAACCCAACTGACTGAACAACTTAATTCCCTTAGCCAAACCCTACTTAAGGTGAAGGGTATTCCCTCAAAACACATTTGTATGCCAAGCCTTGTCGTTAAAATGTAAGTGAATTCTAACAATAAACCAAAAGTAGACAGCCAAACCAAATGACCATTATCGTAATTTCTGCGTACTGAAAATAAAAATCAAGTACAAATTAAAAAGTGAAATGTTTATAAAAAAAAAAAAAATAAAAATGAAGAAGTTAAATAAAAGACACACATGAAATGTAACCAAAAGCCAAGAAAAACACTTTTCCATTTAAATAGAAATAGAAAAATTATAAAAATGTTGGCACATTGATAGTTCGGTTTTGCAAATCTGGTACGTGCCTTGGCAAAGAAGCAACAAATGGCATATCTTTTTCTTCTGCTTCTTCTTCTTCTTCTTCTTTCTATGAACGATTTAGTCTAATCCAGCAAAATTCAAAGAAAAATATTGAAATGTATGCTAATGGTTGTTGTTAAATTTTAAACTTCATTCTTTATAGTTTTTCGATTTTATTTTGATTTTATCAAACATTTAATGTCTGTTAAGAAGTTCTTTCATTTGATTTCTTAAGTATGACTTTCATATTAAAAAGATAATAAATTTCAGTGTTTTCATTTAAAAAAATTGGGATTATTAGCACATCATTAATAAATGAACTAATTAATAAAATATTTCATTCCCTAAAATAATTTTTGATAATAAATTTGCATGTGCCCGGCAAATAAAAAACTGAAATGGCAAGCTGCTTTATTTAAGTAACTTGTTTTTTTTTTAATTTTTGTTTTTTCTTTCTATCCTCTTACAACTACAATTTGTGTTGGAAAAAAACCCAGCCAATTGTAGGGGAATGTAAGAAAGAAAAAATTGACGGTTTATTGTTGTGACTTTGTTGAAGCTTTGATATTGTTACATTTAAGACCAGAGTGTTTTAAAATTCTTATTCACTTTATGGTCTTACTTGTATAATATTTTTAGCTTTTCTAAAGTATTTGGAAAAAGTTTCCTGACGAGCTGGCCTAAGCAACCAGCGAAATGCGCATAGGAACTAGCTTTCCCACAACAATAAATTTCAGTGTTTTCATTTAAAAAAATTGGGATTATTAGCACATCATTAATAAATGAACTAATTAATAAAATATTTCATTCCCTAAAATAATTTTTGATAATAAATTTGCATGTGCCCGGCAAATAAAAAACTGAAATGGCAAGCTGCTTTATTTAAGTAACTTGTTTTTTTTTAATTTTTGTTTTTTCTTTCTATCCTCTTACAACTACAATTTGTGTTGGAAAAAAACCCAGCCAATTGTAGGGGAATGTAAGAAAGAAAAAATTGACGGTTTATTGTTGTGACTTTGTTGAAGCTTTGATATTGTTACATTTAAGACCAGAGTGTTTTAAAATTCTTATTCACTTTATGGTCTTACTTGTATAATATTTTTAGCTTTTCTAAAGTATTTGGAAAAAGTTTCCTGACGAGCTGGCCTAAGCAACCAGCGAAATGCGCATTGGAACTAGCTTTCCCACAACAATAAATTTCAGTGTTTTCATTTAAAAAAATTGGGATTATTAGCACATCATTAATAAATGAACTAATTAATAAAAGAGTTTTTTCTATTATTATTCAAAATAATAATTTGTACTATGGAATTATTAAAAGGATTGTGATGAAAAATAAATATGAAAAAGGTAATTTAAAATTATTTACTTTTTGTGGAAAAACGTAAATAATACGGACAAATAAGTCTTTAAGGTAATAAAAAAAAAGATGCTATAAAAGATGTCATTAGCCAATTATTAAGCTTATGGTCAAAACTGATTTTAACTGGGAACTTCTTCTACTAAAGGCCTTTTTGTACTATAATACTGAGGCAAAATTTCACAATGACTAATATTCTCCAAAAATAAATAAACCCCCGCTGTACTATAAATAGTACGACAATCAGCGTTACCGTTGGTGCTACTAAAGTAGCAATTTGCCACTTTTTCGACTGCTTGGATACTAATTTGCTACTTTTACAAAATGCACCCAAATGTGATACTTTTTGCAATTCTTGCCACTTTTTTGGTACTTTTTACTAAATGATGAGATACTTTTTGAACCTTCTGTTTTATTATAACTCCCAGCTTTAATACAAACTGTAATTGTTTTAATATACATATATGTTAGCAAGCTTATCTGAAATAATTGTTTGTCTATCGTAATAAGCTTATGCATTTATTGCGAATATATTATGTAACATGTGTACATATCAATTATTCGCAGGTAAGAGCTCTTGGGAAGTACCACTTGCTTGTGTGCGTATGCGTTATACCCTGATGAAATAAATACTTATACCATGGCGTATACTTATGCAAGTATAAATCAGGGTTGTCAGATTTGTTAACCTTCGTGACCAATTATACACCGAAAATCGCTAAAATTCGACAAATTTAATTTTCTTAAGATTTTTATTATGAAAAATTCGCCAAAAATCGCAATATTTGATTTTTATTTAACATTTAAATAAATATTTTCAATGTTTATGGCTTTTTTTATTCGTTATATACCTAGCTTCGCTAATTTATAAATATGTAAAATTTTTATTTTTATAACTTTTTTTTTGTAAATTTTTGAAAACGTTTATTTTTTTTTTTGATTTTTTTTTTAAATTTACCCATTATTTTTTTAATATCTCCAAAACTGTTGAAAATAAAAAGAACTATTGGTAAGATGCCTAAAAGGGAATTTAATTCCAAATCATTCGCTAGTTATAGCATCCAAATTGGACATATCGCTCCCAAGTCATGATTAAATATACATATTATCATCATGCCCCCAACAATGAATAATATTTAACTTTAACATTTGTCCTACGATTTTCATGAAATATGCCGCATTTTATTCATACAGGTGGCTTTTAGATTAATGATAAAAATGTAAAATTTTTGTCCTTATAACTTTTGTATGAATTTTTTAAAACAACAATCATCATATATATCATATATATCATATATATTATTTCTAAAGCACTTTTTTTTGTCGGTTGCAAATATCTCCCATACCACCGCATCAAATTTAATAAATGATATCTCATTTTAAAGCTTATTTCTAACACTAATGACGAAAAATAATTAGAAATTGAAAAATTAATATTTTCATTGATAAAAATTATATTTTATATAGAACTGCATGATAAACTGTTGTCATTATGATTATATGTTTTTGTTCAAGTATGGTAATACAGGGTCGCTTAATAGTAATGCAGTTCTACATAATATAGTATGTATTAAAATCCATTCTGGCAATACCGCTATTTACTATAATGCCGTTTATTACTAAGTCAGTTATATATAATTGCGTACGTTTAAAGATATTTTTGTTTGTATTAAGGATTCGTACGGGCAAAAAGTTAACGATGATCATGTCATTACCTCTAACATTGTATTCAAAGAAGTATTATAAAAGCATTTAAACACATGTATGTATGTATGTAAATATGTATGATATATATCGCTCATTTCATGCAAGACCGTCACAACTCAAAATTTGGCATTTTCGAGTTAGTAATGCAGAAATGTTCTTCTCTTAAATCTCTACAAATTGATCTAAGAACGGAGAGAATTCTCGAAAAAATAGCGGTAATACAGATGCTTGTGACGATATGACCTCTCGTAACAAACTTAGCAATTATCATCAACAAGGTCACATTTCAGTTTGTGTTTGGCATTCCTCTTGTACATGTGGTTTTCTTTGTAGCAAAAAATAAACATTTGATTTTATAACTGTATTTTAGTGAAAGAGAAGGTGAGAAATAATAGGTTGGAATCTTAAAAAGACTCTCCTGTAAAGTTTCAAATTTTGAGTTGTGACGGTCTTGCACGAAATGAGCGATATTATGATTTCTAATATTTTTATACTTTTAACAAAATGTATTGAAGTTACTAAAATTTCTATTAATTATTTTTATTTTATGTTACAAAAATGACAACTAACGGTGCGAAATATTCGCATGGGTCATCTAGTAGTACTAATTTTGCAAAAAATATATTATCGCTAATTTGTGAATAACTTCGAAACAGTTGAAAATATAAAAAATTTATATGGATGGCTCAAAGGCTTTAAAAAAACTAGACCTGATAGAACCAATCAGTGAACAGATTTGGATTCAGCAAGCTAAGGTCAATTAAAATCACATAAAAATGTTTTTGCTTACAGCTGATATTATCTTTTCTGGATTTGTTTTTCCATTTAAAAATGTTATTGGAAATTATAAATAAATTAAACAAAGCACGTGCAAAAACATTATTTTGTGTACTTCTTCATATTTTAAAACCTATTCCGCCTATTTTTCTTAAATCACCTGTTTGGTGCCTCCTTTTTTGTAAAAATCCCCTTTTTTTTTGGTACTTTTTGAAAATATCCAACGGTAACGTTGACGACAATTCAAGTTTAAATAAAAATTATGTCATGCCGTTTTTCGCTCTAGCAACGTTTTGTGTCGGTTATTAAAAGTACATACAATAATCATATAGGAAAATAAGTCAAAGTTATTATGTAAAAATGAAAAGAATCTCCGGTTTGTTTTAGCAATTTATTTTGTACTGGCAGCTGAGAACTTTTTTTAATTTATTTTTCAAGATTTGGCTAAAGATATTGACAAAAAGTATTTTATTTATTCTATAATACTACATTATTATAAAAAACACATAAAATGGCTTAATTCGTGTAAAGTTTTTCTCGCTATAGCGTATGAAGTGTTACTGTACTAAGTTTAGTACACTGGCGCTTGAGGTAAAATAAAGTTGCATAGTAAAGCCATATTTATTTGTCAACTATGTTTGTTTTATTATCAAAAAATTTCTTTTATAAGCACTCTTAAAGGAAAAATGAGTACAAAATGTTTTAACCCATTCAACCCTATTGTTGCCTATAGGCAGCATTAAACACTTACGCTCATGACGGCTGAAAATCTTATTTTATTTTATAACGGTTTTCGTTGCATGGCTGCTAAGAATGCATCTTAGCTTTGATAGTGTTCACGAGCAGAATGTTTGTTTTAGTTTCCACACGTGTTAAGATTTTTTTTGTCATCCAAAAAGATCCGGGGATTTCCCAGGGCGTTTACTTCTCACACTAGAAAAAGCTATACATGATATTATTAGCCACAATAGTAAAGATGATCCTACATACGACGAGCTCAGGAGGAAGAAAGGTGACGACGATGACATGTATGGAAACAAATAGTCTTGAGGTGTTTCCGGTAATACACAAATTGCTACTCTCAGACATACCACTAAATTCGAAGATCAGTGGAGTATCGATAACGAGGAACCACTAAAGTCATTCAAGTTACCTACTTCATGGAATGTGCTAAAAGGAAAAATATTTGAAACTAGTACAGACTTGCCTTATTGGAGAAAATGTGCTAAAAATGTATTGAAGAACAACGGGCTTTTGTTGCTAATATTTTGAAAGACATGACCCCTATGAAAGTCTTTAAAAACTTTTGAATGATGAAGTTCTAGGGCTTATCGCAACGTAGAGCACAATATACTTACATTGAACAGAACAATAGACAATGTATATTTTACGATATATTGCACGGACGTATCTGAGCGACAAGAAAAAATAGTAAAACTAGGGAATCGTCCTCTAGAATTGTCGAAGAAGACAGGAAAAAGAATGGCCGTAATCCCCAAAATATACAAAGCCAACTTAGATGTGCTACCTGCTCAAATCTTCATGTGACCTGTGCCTGAAAACTATTTGTTTAGAAAGAGGATGTTTTGCTCAATATGACTCCTAAGCGACCATTGTACTAAACTTAGTACATCTCTAAAAATATTTTTTGTTATATTTTCTTTTTTAGTACTTTAAGACAAGTGTTTTGATACTGGTATTAAAAATAGAATTGGTAAAATGACCTCCTGTACGCGATATGTTTTTTACATCTTACTTGTTACATTCTCCACTGCAAAATACATACATACATACATGTCGTCTGTTACCTTTAACCCTTCGATGTTCTATAACCTGAGTACCACTAAGTACACCTCATGGTCTGGCCAGACTACGATTGAAAAAGACAGCCAAATATGTAAACTAATAAAAATGGACTTATTTTGTGCTTTTTTAACTAAATCAGTCTTATTATGTAATTATTTTAATATAATTGTAAAATATTGAAATTATTCTGTTAAACAATCATTCAAAAGATAAATTTTTGTCTCTATGCCAAGTTGAAGGAAAATATATTTGTTACAGTTACCGCAGCAAAAACGAGTTTTTCTGAGGTTTGGTTGTGGTTTTACAAATAACGCACAAAGAACGGGAATTAGTTGATTTTGACGGGCACGGCATCGCCTGCAAATGCTCGGATTGCGAGTTAGGATTTTATATGAGCTAAAAATGCAACCCTGCATTATAACATGCACAACTTTTTTCTTTGTTTTCTAAATAAAGTAAGTTCTGTTGAAACCACGTAACATCATACTCCAGACTCCGACGTGATTCTGAAAAGAAACGATCTTTAGAATGCCGAACAATTAAACAGATGATCACAACTACTTTAATTATACTAATTTATAAGAAGATACATAAATTATTATGGTCGGTGACGACGATATTGTAGGTGCTATCGCAGAGGTTGCTGGAGACAACAACATGTTGCCAATAATGAAGCTGCGCAAATCGCAAGAGGGTCAGTACGTATTCCTATATTCTGACATGTCAAACCCTCTCTATGGATCGCACAAATAAAATCTCAGTTTGCTGCCGCTGGTTGCACTAACGGCAACACGCAATACAATACAGTTGTAGCAGCCATCAGGCTAAATCTACCTGTGGATAACATGTACGACACAATGAAGGCACGCCTCTTGGGACATTATGCTGTCTCAGAGCAGAAAAGCATAAAAAAAGCTTTTACAGGATTAAAAACTTGGCGAAATGCGTCTAACACAATTTCTGCGCGAGATGCGAAAAATTAACGACAACATGCTCAAATATGTCTGGATGAGCCGACTACCACCAAATGTGCGTATCGTAATGTAAAAAATTAGTGAACCGTTTGACAAATACGCTATACTCGCAAACAAAATATTTTAGGAAAGCAATTCACCAAATGTTAATGCAGTTTCTGTACCCCAAAAGGTATCCTCACGCACCGTCAACACTAGAACAACAGTTCGGCTTAGTTGTCCAAAAGGTGGCTGAGTTGAAAACAAAGTTGTCCCAACATCCACACAGCAGATCCCGCCCCACGCCGAATCAAATGAAGTATGCTGGTACCACCGCAAATACGGCGACAAAGCAAAAAAGTATTTGAAAACAACAACAACAATCCAGCAACACCGTGTTAAAGACATTTTAGCAGAATTAGCAAAGTAAAATTTGTCAGTGCAAAAGCAATTATTAAAAAAAATTAGCCTGTGGTCCAGCCAGACCATAAGGTGGGAGGGTTTTCGTTCAATTATACAACTTATTTGTATAATTCACAGTCTTCGTTTCTTAATACTTTTGCTATAAAAAAGATATTGCATATGAAAGTCAAAAATGGGCTGGCCAGACCATGTGGACATCTAAGGGTTAAACATTGCTTCTGTTAAAATCAGACGTAAAGTCTTTTGACAAAATTTCGATTATTGCGGGCTCTATTTTCTTCTGGCAAACCATCTGATATCAGGGGGCTAATTGCAGTAGTCGTGATCGAAATTGATTTTTTGAAAGCATAATCAATCTCTTTTCCCATAATCTCTTTTTGGGTATAATTTATTTTTTTTTTTTAATATTGACCAAAAATATTACAATTATAACTTTTTTCTTTAGTTTTTAAGAAATTCGAACTAACATTTTTATTATGAAAAATGTGTTGTCAAATTAACTTCAAGCGATCACCAAGAAAAATTACTTACCTCTTAATATTTATTCGCTTATTATATTTCTTCATTTAGTTTGAGTTTCCTTTACAAAAACATAAAAAATTTAAGTAACAATTATATAACATTTTTAAGAAAATATGCAAAAATAATTAGCATTTTAGTATGAGAGTATAACAAAAGCAGCAACCTACAATGGATATTCGTATCTATGTTTCAATTAATGATTTTTGACCATAGATTTCATGTGGAGATATACATTTTTGGTATATCAAAAAATTCACACCTCAAAAGAATTCACTAAATGCAACTAAATGGAATTCTAAGGTTAGTTTGTAAAAAGAATGGAGATTGCCACCTTTGTTTCTATACCCCTCAATTCTTTTATCGATATTCCGGACTCTACCCTTAACGAAGCTTAACGAAGAATATTCCCACAACAATTATCCTTTAGATGACCGATTTAAAATAATTTTACTCAAAACTTAAGGTCTGTCATTTTTGGCAGGAAGAAACTTATCATTCCTTAGATCTTATGACTTTCTGAACTTTAGATTCCAGAAATTCAATTTACTAAAACAATATCATTTCATTGATTGTATTTTATTATTACCTTAAAGCCCAATGTACAATTGTTGAAATGTTAACAACAAATATCAAAGTGCTACAGTTCGGTGACTAACGTTTTGTTAAAAACCATCAACAACTTTAAAACAAAAATATCACCCACTTTTTAGGAATTCAGTTTTGTTGCAACATCAATTTTTAAGTGTATGTTGTTTAAATCAAATGACTAAGAAAAAATTTCAATGAAATAATTTTACACGTGAATTTTTAAACAAACAATTCAAATTTAAACAAAATCCAAGATGTGTAACCTTTTTGGCAAACTGTTGTTATTTAAAAAAATTCTTTACAATTTAAAAAAAATCATTGATGTTGATTCAAATGGAAAATTTTTTTTAAAAATCATATGAAAATGAAAAAAAGTTAACATCACTTTTGTGAAATATCAGCTAAAATATTCTTTTAATTACAGTGTAAATTCGATAATCCAGACTCCACTAATCCGGAATATTCGGTAATCCGGAGAGAATTTTGCAGCTTATTGCGTATTCTATAATACGGATTGATTGCAACTCTATAGTCCGGATTGAATAACACCCGTTTTTATTTATTTTTTTTATTCAAATCACAGCATTTTTTTTATTTTAACTGAACTGTACAAATTATTATTTATGTTTTTATGTTTAATTTTGCTATGAATTATTATAATTTTTAATAAATATATACATGCGTAGTAATCCGTATAATTCGCTACTCCGGATAGGGGTCTTCAATCAATTATACGGATTATCGAATTTTTACTGTACCTCTAAGGAAGTGTTGCTAAATTAAGCCGTTTAGTTGCTTGATTAAGCCAAGGAAAAATTTGTTTTTTTTAACATTCAACATCTTATTTGATCTTCTAGTTTTGTTCGGTTTTAAGTTATACGAGACGTATGTTTGTTAATTAGGGTTTCTAGTTTCGCGGACTTTTTTCATTTTTTTGGAGGGCAAAAAGTATTTCTTCTACTATCAGGGGGCTAATTGTGGCAGTCGTGATCGCATACTTTCTCGATTCCAAAGCAATTTTATTTCTATTACTTTCAGTCGATACTGACCGAATCGAAATTATTTTTTCAGTGTTGTAAAGCATTTATTGGAGTTTTCACAACACTAATATAATAACTTGTATGTGGTACTTTCCCTTTTATTGTTGCGTGGGTATAATAACGGAAATTTACTGTTATTAAAAAACTTTTGGCTGATAAAAATTCAGAAGATGTTAAACATTTTAGAGATTTTGACTAAAAATTAATAGTGCTACTAACAATTTACACCAAATGTATTACTATGACTGTTATCATTTTAGCTGTCAGCAGAACCATTTTGCATATGATTTGTCCTGTTTTCAATTATGTTTAAAATTTTTAGTTGGTTCATACGACACTACGATCACATCAATATATTATTTAGAAAATGTTGAAAAACTTTAAGAAGATTAAAAGATCCTATAATCTCCCCAAAGTTTACCCACTACCGAACAACTCATAATCACTTGACAATCAACAAATTTGCCGAAAAAATAAAATTCAAATTAGAGAAATTCACAATGTTAAAACAAAAAAAAAACAAACAAAAATACTTGATGTATTTTTTTAAAACGCAATTTAAAGGTGAAACTTTTCTTTCAAACTCAAACAATAAGAGACGAATGGATGGCATGATCTATTTAGACAACAACAGCGCTATCAGCAGCAATAAAATCGTACAACAACAACAAAAATATCAACGGAAACCATTGGAAAAAGTGAAAAAATCAGCTAAAAAATATTTGAACAAAATACTTTCAATGTATGATCAGTAGTCAGTCAGTCAGTCATTTGGCAAGTGAGTGAAATAATGAATGAAAAGAGCGATACAAAGATTTGTTGATGGTTTTGCTTTGTATGCATCAATAGAAACGAACAAAAAGCGCATTAATAGCCGGTAGCAGAAGCTGCAGCATCATTATTATCAGCAACAGCACAATATATGAAATTGTTGTAAGTTTCCATAGATTTTTGTGGAAAACAAAAATTGTTGTTAGTTGTTTGTACCACTCACTCACTCACTCACTCACTTAGTCAGTCAGTCACAATTTTTATTTCCAATTCATTTAGTTTACTCTAAGAGACTTTCGTTTGTCGGACAGTTGGGGAGTTGTTAAAACAAACAAAAAAAAAAAAAAAACATAGAAGACTAAATAAAATCGCTTCTATTCACCTCAGCTGCTGACTGATGGTTTTAACTTTAAAGATTTGTTTTTATTGTTGTTGGTTTGCTTCAGGTTTTTTTCCCTCATTTAGTTGTTGTGCTTTTTTCGATTTGGTGTTGTTTTCATTTTTGTTTCACTTTTAATTTTCAATGGAATAGAAAGTGAATTTAACATGTTGTTTTTGTTTTATTTTTACTGCCACAAGTTGTTTGCTAGTCTCTCATGTTTAAGACGAAATTGTTGCTGCCAATTTAGCGTTTTATTATCACCAACTACCTGTAAGTGCTGAGTGACGTTGTGCTAAGTTTGTCATTCCGTATGAAATATCAACTAAGATTCTATGTTCGTCTGTTTGCCCATCTGTTGCAAACACGATCACTTCCGTCATCTTTCGAGCAGTTTGGCATTGAAATTTAGCACAATAGGATCAGTAGAAAAAGAGCTCTGAACCCAAATGTGGATTACGAAATATTTCTATTTAGAACCAACATTTATTAGTGTTATTTGAATAGAAAAACGTTTGACCAGCCTAGGTGGGCGCTATATTACAAAAAAATTTGTTTTAATGTATTAACGCAACAAAACACAAAAAACAGAATATATTATTCTGCAGATGATCAGTTCATAATTAACCATATGTCCAACATAAAGCTCCCTCCCGGAAAAAGATTAATACCATATGGAGTTAATATCAGGGGGCTAATTCTTTTCTCGATTCGAATGCGATTTTGTCACTTATTCCTTCAGTCGATACTAAATGAATCGACATTAGTTTTTCAGTGTTGTAAAGCATTTATTTGAGTTTTCTCAACGCTGGAAAAATTACTTAGATTCGTTCAGTATAGACTGAAAGAAATGGAAATAAAATTGCTTTCTCTCACGACTGCTAGAATTAGCCCCCAGATAACTCTAATCACGGGGACAGTAATCCACAATATGTTGGTCTATCTGTGCTGTTACAATCCAACAGAGTTACCATTGCATATAGCTCTGGTTGATAGTCTTAGATTTTAACAAGTTATCGTAATGAATTTTACTTTATAAGGTTTCGGACCTCTATCTATTTGGGGATTTGTTAATTAGAGACCTGCACAATTCTATTGTTCTATTGGAACGCATATTTACATCATAGAAAAATGTTCGAACTTTATACTATAGTGACGCTGCCACAAACAAATACTGCAGAGAAGTGTTGACGATAAGTTAACGTAAGTGTTTGAACGTGTAGAAGCAAAAAATAAATGCTTTACTATACTGAAAGTGCGGGTATTAAAAATACTCCCAAAAATAAGCCAGAAAATAAGAAATACACGCAGCAATGAGAGTGTGCATAGAAAGAACACATATTCTTTATTTTTTAATGTGAGTTTGGGTTATTACATAGGTCAATCCGCGACAAATCGCGGATTGGTATTTTTAGTGCACTACAAAAGGGCCTTCCAAGTGAATTTTAAAATTTTTTTGATTATGAGTTCAAAAGACATTTTTTTTAATTTTCTGTTCATAACTTTTTTATTAATGGACCAAAAAAAAAAAAGGATTTATGGAGGCCTTACTGCCGAACTGGGTTTAAAAGTTGTAAAGTGACTAGAAGTTTTAAGTTAGACATTTAAAAAAAATCGAAGTCAAAAAATCTAAATCAAAAACACTTGGAATATTTTTTTTCTATTATTTTTTGTAAAAAAAACATCTATTTATTGATATTTTACAAAACTTGGGTCATTATTCAGAAAGCAATAAAAAAAAACAAAAATTAAGTGTCTTGAACGAGTATTCAAAAATCCCAAATTTACAAGGAAGGCCCCTTTAAAATGTACTAAAACATATTTTAAAATTAAGAAATAAAAAAAAAAAAAAATTGTTTGCCTTCTCATTTGGCGTGGAACGACCCACATACACTTAGTCGCCATATCGACTTTTCATGTTATTTCATAATGTTTGCATATATTTAGGAAATTTTTTTGAAACATTTTACTTGTAACAGGATCTACTATATAAAACAATGTTAAAACACGAATTTTGAAACGTAAAACGTAAGTAAGGTTTAAAAATTATGCAATGTGTGTGGGAGAAACGCGTGGTGTTGACTTCCAGCTTCATTTTCAAATACCTGGAGTAAAAGCAACATTTTGTTTAGCGTACTGAAAGGTTTTGAAAGTTCTGTTTGGAGTGTATCTCTTAAAATTCTTGTACCCTCTCAACACTATTTAAATTGTGTGACGAACAGTACCAAAAAACATTTGTCATTGTGGTTTTACACAAAAATTTTGTAGACACTTCTTATTTTTGTTGTGAGTTTGATTTCAAAATTCATTATTCAGGCCTTTAGTTTGCATATGTATATTAAAATATTGAATATCCATTTGAAATTTTTAAGATTGATAAGATTCTTGATTATTAAAAATATAGAAATGGTATTCAAAAAATGAAAAAATATTAAGAGAAAAACGTAAAACACAGATGTGAGCCGAAATAGCTCAGTTGGGAGAGCGTTAGACTGAAGATCTAAAGGTCCCCGGTTCAATCCCGGGTTTCGGCAGAACAACCTTTTTTTTGGAATAATTAAACAGGACGAAAAGATGTGAATCAAAATATTCCATAGTTTCTCGAAAAGTGAGAAAAAAGTTTGTCTGTAACTTATGTCGAAAACTATCAAACTATCGTTACGGTATAAATGTCATAATATTCCACTCGAAGCCGATGAAAAATTCCAGGGAACTTTCTCACCAAAATTTTACAGACACACTTTTTCTGTAAATTGCCGAGTAATTTCTTTACGTGGCAGCCATTACTCGCCAAAAATGTTACAGGCGACGTTAAGGGAGAAAAACAGTTGTTTGTTTTAATTTATAGCATTTTTTGTTTTATATCTCACATTTCAATCGAAAATTTCTCGATGCGGGTGTAACAGAACATGAGCACAGAATCGTGAAATTATATTACAGTTAATTAAAAAAAATTTAATAACATATTTCCGTTTTCGTAATCATTGTACTTTGAAGTTTAATGTATTTAACTAAATAATTTTCACAATTAGAATTCGGGAATTTTTGCTTCTTACTTTAATTATTAAACATGAAATTGATGTATGTTTTTCTTCTTTTAATGTTGTTGTTGCTTCTACACAAAATAAAGCAAATCATTTTTACCTATTTTTGTAGTGTTTTTGTTGTTTCTACAAGAAACTATTACAAGCACTCGCTTAATCACACATAAATAATGAAATAATTTCGAAAGAAATCCTATTTTGGATTATTTGCAGTACTTTTTAGTGTTTTTCCGTTTCGTACCTAAATTTTTGATTACGTCTCGTAAATAAATTTAAAAATAAGTAAAAATAACTTAAATTTAGTACGAGTTCATGCACCAGTTGGATTAATTAGCTTTAGCAGTCTATCGGTCATCATCAAAAAACATACATCTTGACTGAGATAAATAATTTAAAAAAATTTTTAATTAACTGCATCAGTTAATTAAAAAAATTTAACACTGCCGAAACCCGGGATTGAACCGGGGACCTTTAGATCTTCAGTCTAACGCTCTCCCAACTGAGCTATTTCGGCTCACATCTGCTTTTTACGTTTTTCTTTTGAGATTATACATTATTTGAATAACATTTCTATATTTTTAATAAAAAAAATAGGATCATAAGGTCAAGAATCTTATCAATCTTAAAAATTTTAAATAGAAATTCAATATTTTAATTTATTCACACTGAAGGCCTGCTTACATGAATTTGAAAATCAAACTCACAACAAAAATCAGAAGTGTTTATGTAAAACCACAATGACAAAGGTTCGTCGCACAATTTAAATAGTATTGTGAGGGTACAAGAACACACCAAACAGTTCTTGTTTCTTTGAAAACCTTTCAGTACGCAAAGCCAACTTTTGCTTTTACTCCAAGTATTTGAAAATGAAGCGTTTGACCCCCCAATCATTGCATGCTTTTTATACCTTACTTGCGTTCTACGGTTCAAGTTACTTGGAACGCTTGTTATGCGGCATCACCTCAAGTAAATATAAAATTTTATTTGTCAAAATCAGCTGATCTGTTCGAACGCTGCTTGTGACGCTTACAAAAGTAGAAAGTAAACCTACTTTTGCATTCAACGTTTCAAGGCATTTAACGCTTTTGTACATGTAATTTGGTACATATAACAACACTGACAGCGGGCACTCTAGATACTACAGGACTCATCCGACGATAAGGCCGCTAAACACCTACATATTGGAAAATGAAACTGTGAGGAGAAAAATTTGCGTCTAGCATTGGCAGGACAAAAATAAAGTATTAGTATAAGATTTGATTAATTATTGTAAGGTCATATTAAATATATGAAGATTCAATAAAAAAATTATAAAAAAAATATAACAACACAGATTATAATATCTAGCAGCTGCGTGGACATTGAAAGGGCGTGTAATGCATGGTGTGGACCTCCAGCTTTACCTCTTGCAGTCTGCGAAAATTGTGATGTTTACTTTTCTGTCGTATATAGTGGATGCATACAAAGAATAAGTGATGCCTACTTGTGTGTCATATGTGGCGTACGCATACAACGAATTGTTTTTGCAATATAAGAGATATAAGAATACAAAATATTTCGTACATATACATATATGTGGGCCATTCCACGGCAAATCGGATAGCTAACAATTTTTTCCCCCAATTTTATAATATTCTGTAGTACTCTTTGAAAGGGCCTTCCTAATAATTTTTGAAGTTTTTTTTTTTTTTTGAATACTCGCTCAAAAGACGCTTTTTTAGTTTTTTTTCATTACTTTCTAAATAATAATTCAACTCTTTTTAAATCTTTATAAGTGTTTTTTTACTGAAAATAAAAAAAAATATTCCAAGTATTTTTGATTAAAGTTTTGGGTTTGAAATTTAAATCGTATTTTTGAAAATCAGTGTATCCTTCGATTTTTTGAAAACTTATTTAAAACTTATATCCATTTAACAATTTTTAAGCTGTTAGTGAGGCCTCCATAACTGCTGTTTTTTCACTTCCAATTTGGACTATTACTTAGAATGTTATGAACAGAAAACTGAAAAAAAATTCTTTTGTCAATTAATTAATAAAATAATCCATTATTTTGTACTTTATTTAACGAAACCTTGCTTTAGCTTGATTTAAGATTTAACGAATGGATTGATTGTGCTTTTCGATGTGGTTAATACATGATTTTAAAGCCAGAATTACATCTGTGCATAATTTTTACGCAAATTGATATATTTTCCCAGCGCTTAGGTCGTAAGAGTAGGTGCGTTTACGTCATAAGAGTAGGTACCACTTTTAGTCTGTGCGTCTTCATATTGATGAAGCCCTAACATCAAATTGTGACATCAATGTTATTACAAATGGCATCAATGAGGCAAATAGTGGCATCAATCCAATGACGAACGTCATCCTAAAGTTTTGTCATATTTTATTAGTCATCTACGATATGACTACAGTGACATCAATTCGATGCCACATATAGTGTATACTGATAGAAAAGGCTGATGTATTTTGACATCAGTACAGACAAACTGTCATCAGTGCAATGACGAACTGTCATCAGTGCAATGACATAGTATATCATGTCATAATATATTATTAGCAATATTTTCATGTTTAAAAAGTAAAAAAAGAAGCAAAAATTCTCATATCCTATTTTTTTTTTAATTATTTATTTCAATACATCAAATTTTTAAAGTAGAATTATTACGAAAACCATATCGGACATGCTGCTGGTGTCTTATAATTGAGAGTTCTTCTGTTAACAAAGGTTGGAACACAACAAAAGTGAAACGAAGATGTATAACGGGTAAGTAAATAATGATAGTCTCTCAATTTCACATAAGGTCAATTAAAATGACTCATTTTGATGAAAAGTTGTCATCGCACTGATGACATGCTCCGTAAAAGCGACTCAGATTCGGCATTTCTGTGATGCCAATGTGTCATCCCATTGATGACATAATTTAAATTGTTGACCCTGATGACAATTTGGCCAAGTGATGTTAAGGCTGACATCACAGTAATGTCAAGTGTCATGGTGTCAAAAATTAAGACACTTGTCGTAGTACTGATGTTAAAATACATCAGCGTAATGTGGGCTTATATATCAGTGTAGCTTACGCCGTCTTTTTTCTCCGCGTTATAAATACTTATCTTAACCATTCTTAGCACGTTTAAATCGCTGGAACATATTCAGAATAAGCTTCGGGTCTAAGGAGAGCCCGTGTCCTCTAATGGGTTAACATTCTAACTTTCATGAGTCTATTGCTGCTAATTAAGGCGATTCTTTGCCTATGAAAATGTACAATGGAAAAGCACCGTTATTTTCTTAATTTTAGTTAAAAAACGTATTATGCAATTCTTAAAAACAACAGTATTGTAAGCAGTTAGCCACGTTTAAAATGTTAATTTTTATTATAAAGAGATCTTGAAAATTTCGAATTCGATAGTCGTAGATAAATATGGATGTATCGAAATATGGGTATTTTAAATATCGGCGATATATATCGATTATAATTTTTTAAAATATCGATATTTATTCCCAATCCCTACTTTTTGCCCACTATTAAACCATTTTAATGAAATTTAAAACATAGATGGATCCATAAATTATATGGACACATAAGCTATGCATTTTCTTAAAAAATAGGACCACGAGGGCAGATAGGGGGCAATTTCTGCCTCGCAGAATCTATCTAAGAGATTTTAATGAAATGTATGCTATGCATGCACTAGGTCCCAAATAGGTACACATGCAAAAATTTGTTCTTTTATATTGTGGTGTAGGGTATCATTTTGTGGCTTGACCAACTATACTCTCTTACTTGCCTACTCGATACGATAGTTTACTCGATATCGAATGCGGTGATTAGAGCCCTGCATTTTTTAGTTTAAAAAAAAGGAAAATAAATGTTTTTGCAAATGATGCTTTGAAAACTACAAATTACACAGGTCAACAGCAAAAAAGGGCTTAAATAACTACTATATAGATTTGATGCAGCATGGCTACCTAAGTACAAAAATGGTAACATTTTCAATTCTATGGATAATTTTTTTTTAAAATAATTTTTAAGTAAAATTGTCAATATTTTGAGACATTTCTCCACTTATATTATCATAACTCAAAAACAACTTGTCCGATTTCGTTAAAATAAATCTACAAAAATCATGATTTACAATATCTTGAAATGATCTATACAAATATTTTTAATGCGATCAATAGTTTCAAAGATATGAAACAAATTATTAGCCAAAAAATAAAAAAATTGGTAAAAAAATTTTTCATGATTTTTTTTAAAACAAAAATATTTGCCATTTTTACGTAAAAAATATATTTTTTCTTATAACTCCGAAAATAGTGGGCCGATTGAAACGCGATGTATAAACGGTTTAAAGGCTATGTAAATTTAAAATTTTCTAAATTTATTTTAATAATATCTGACTAACACTTTTTGAGTTATCATTAATTATGTGAAGAAACGTTTAAAAAAATTTACAATTTTACTAAAAAAATTTTTTAAAAAAAACCTCTCCATAGAATTTTAAATTTGGACCATATTTGTACTACTGGAACCACAATACATCAAAATTGTATAGTGGTTTTTCAAGCCTTTAAAATTTTTTCGATTTTGTTGCCTGGTGTTATCTAAGCAAAAAAAAAACTTTGTTGTTTGCACTATTCTCGCGGATTATTGAGCCTTCGAAATACCATAAAACCTTTTGTAAAGAAGATAAAGTGTCTCTTTTGAATACTGCATTTTTATGTTTTACACCAATAAAAAAAAGCAATAAAGTATAGTCGTTCAAGCCCTACCATTTTATACCCTACACCACAGTATAAAATTAAAAATTTTCGTAAGAAAGTGATTCTAATTCGTTGCCTATGTTTTAGCATAACACACATCAGTAAAAACGCTTAATACCCTCCTTACTATTGTGATATGGTTACAATAAATGATATCCCAAGAGTTGGCATCACTGCTTTTTGGTCGCAAACGAAAATACTCTCTCCAACTCTGGGTATAACAAGTATTTATTTATTTTTTGAATTTTTTATTCATGTATTTATAATTTCATTACAACTTTAAGCTAAGAAAAAACTTGGTGCTGCTTTTTTTTATTTTATAGTTTTTACAATAAAAGTAGTTCATGTCATTGACCTCTACAGTTTTAAATGTTTTTTTTTTTTTCTTTTTCTTTAAAATTTTTTTTTGTCGAATTGAATTGAATGAAAGGTGCACGTTTCATTACTTATGTGTGTTTTTGTTAGTTTTTTATATCTATTTATTTTTTTGTTACTGGTGATTTTTTGTTATTATTTTTCAATTTATTAAACTTTGTCGTATTATTTTCTAGGCTTCCAAACTCAACTTATTTGCCTGAGTTTTCTAAATTGCAAGCATTGCGGGCAGAGAATTGGGAATTAATTGTATTCATGCTCGTTTCTATGAATTCGCATTTATTAAGCTTAAAGAAAACAAAAGTACGAGGAAGTTTATGTCGTTTTTAGTTTTAAAAAGTCTAAATATTTATTTGCAAGTATTTGCACGCATTTCACACTCACATACCAAACATTCACTTGCAGATGGGGCGGACGGAGGCAGCCTGATTTGGTTGGTTGTTGGTGGAGTATTGTTGGGCTTAGTGGTTGCTTGGTTTTGGTTGTTTGTTCCGTAGATTTCTTTTTGCAAATAAATCAAACAAACAGAAAAACGAACAACTTTTTATTTTTTGACTTCTGTTTTGTAAAATTAAGTTTCACTTTTTTGTTTTTAAGTTTAAACAAAAAATACTGCTGCTAATTTTTAAAAAATAAATGTTAAAAGAAAATTCGGAGGGTCAAACGGCATTTTCAGATTTCGTATTTTTCGGCACATCATATTTGAATTTTATGTAGATACTTCTATGAAAAAACGTGCCAGAAATTAATACAGTGTAGTCCAAAAAAATTAACCGTTCAAAACATTTGTTTTTTGTTTTGGTAATTTCTGGCACTCAAGTTGTATTCAAAGACTTATATGTAATAGAATTTTTTGCCAAATATTTTTGAGGACCATTTTAACCCATTATACTCCTATATAATAGTACTTTTTGGACGCGTATTAAACTCATTTTGTACCAGCCTACATAAATGTTTTATAATTCTTATGAAATGTTCATGGCAAGTCGAAAATCGGCCGGTTTTTTTGCAAACTGCTGGTCGAGATCTACACCGCTGGGATAATTAGAGCAATGAAAATTCTGTGTGACATACCTTTCATTATAAAATAGTAAATATTAGAGCTAAAGCTAAAGATAGATAAAAACAAGTTAGAGGGCTATATTCGGCTGTGCCGAATCTTTGATACCCTCCCCCGACAGGAGTGGGCTCTATATGATAAATACATATATATTATTAACTAAACTTTACAAAAACGAACGTCAGCATTAAAATTTGTTGCGGTTTAGACCTGAATTAAATTATTGAAAGACAATAAGAAAATTTTATGCGTTTCTTGTTACAACTTTGAACTGGCTTGAGTAAAATATCATGATTCGTAACAGTTTTAGCCGCACTAAAATGATTTTTAGGAGGGTAATTCGTATTGGACGTATGGTAAATTATGGACCAATCATCCCAAAATTCTGAAGACTGATTTCTGGTATTACAAAAAATAAATAAGAATAAATTTCAATACAGCAGTGTAATTAGTTTTAGCGTTAACAGTGGAAATCACAATAATGCATGATATTTTTTCTGCCCATATGAATCTGAGATGGAAGAAATTTCACCGCAATATCTATATCTGTTATGGTTTAAGGCAAATTTAATTATTTTATTTGGTTTTAGGCGCAATGAACTGTTTTCCGGGAGTAGGGTTTATATGGGGCCTAGTGTAAATTATGGACCGATCTTCAAAAAATTTTACAGTGTGATTTCTGGTCCTATAAAACTGTGACGTACCAAATTTTAACATGCTAGCGTTATTTATTGCGGTTTTAGGCGTACTAAACTGTTTTCCGCGAGAAGGGTTTATATGGGGCCTATGGTCAATTATAGACCGATCTTCACGAAATTTAACAGTATGATTTGCAGTCGTATAAAGCGAATTCGCCCAAAATTTTATGTCATTCCGTGCATTATTCCACCATTTATGTTAGTTTTTGTATAAAATTTATAAATTTCTTTTTGGTAGTGGTTCCACATTTTGATTCATAGTTCTGATCCTACTAAACCGATGTTGCTGGATTTCAATCCCAAACTGCTTAGGATAACTACAAGCAATTTGTTCTTTTCTTTTGCGTTTTTCAAAAGTGAGCGTGTTTTTAACAGACGGACAGACAGACGGACATGGCTAAATCGACTTAGAATTACTCAAGGAGCCAGAATATATATACTTTATGGGGTCTTAGATGTATTATAAAAAAGTTTCACACGGAATGACAAACTTAGTATACCCTCATTCAGCACAGTGGTGGTGGAGGGTATAAAAAGTGGAATTTCGTTCTTATTTTTTGAACAATAATATTTATTTTAAATTGTTTTGGGAGACCTTGAAGCAATTACCGACTTGATTGATCATAAAGAGGGCGTTAAATCAAAATTTTAATTTGTTCACTTTTTGGAAAAAATTGACACGTATTATTCATGTCTTCTGGCTGTAAGAATAACGTGCTTTTTATACCCTCCACCACCACAAGTTGTGAACAAGGGTATTCTAAGTTTGTCCTTCCGTGTGAAACTTTTTTATTATACATCTAAGACCCCATAAAATATATATATTCTGATTCCTTGAGTAATTCTAAGTCGATTAAGCCATGTCCATTTGTCTGTCCGTCTCACTTTCGAAAATCTCAAAAAAAAAGAACTTGGTGTCAAATTGCTTTTAGCTATAGTTATTATAAGCAGTTTTTGCTGGATTAATCCAGCAAATCGGTTCTTAGTTTTAGAGCTACGAATCAAAAAAATTGATAACTTTGTTATAAAAACTGCCAAAATTGATAATTTGGTTATAAAAACTGCCATAAATGGTGGATGAAATCGTCGTCAATCCCATTTTCTTCATCGGACGAAGTTAATTCGGTGTTTTTACCGTTTCTGCGGAAAAACAACAGTTTTTGCTATGGACTTCATAAAATCAATTTGAATCATGGGCTTTTATTTGTTTTTTTTTTCAGAAATCATGCTAAGCAGTTTTCATGTATTGATACTGGCGCTCCCCAAGCAGGTAAACCAATGTGGCCACCACCACTTCTTGCCTCTGATTCCAATCCGATAGTTAGCGACAGCATTATTGCACTGATAGAAAAGGCGTCATAGCGATGATATATTTTGAAATCAATACTATGATAAGTGTCTTCGATTTCGACCCCATGACACGACATCACTGTGATGTCAGACTTAACATCACTTGGCCAAATTGTCATCAGGGCCAAAAATTTAAATTATGTCATCAATGGGATGACACATTAAAGTCACAGAAATTACGAATCGGAGTCGGTTTTATAAAACCTGTCATCAGTGCTATGACAAACTGTCATCAAATTGAGTCATTGTAATTGGCCTTAAGTAAAATTAAGAGAATATCATTACTTTTACTTACCCGTTACAAATGTTTCACTTTAGTTGTTAACATAAGAACTCTCAGTTAGAAGACACCACCCGCATGCCCGATATGGTTTTCGTAATAATTCTACTGAAAAATTTTTTATATATTTAAACGAATAATTTAAAAAAATAGAATATGGGAATTTTTGCTTCTAATTTACTTTTTAATCATAAAAATAATGTTAATAATATATTATGTCAGCGCACTGTAAACAGTATTGATGACAGTTTGTCATCACACTGATGCCTCATGTCATTGAACTGATGGCAGTTTGTCATTGCACTGGGAGAGGGAGTAAAACAGTTCAGGTCGAAAATCCAACACGCCAAACTTAATTATAAATTTAAACAAATATGTTAATTTCCTTACCTAATATTTTTAATAATTAAATGAAAAACAACAAAAGTTTGTGGTCGAGTATTCGACCGCTGTTAAAAAATGTTAAGAAAAGGGGTAAAAAAGATCGATCCGTTATACAGTTAGTGGGTTAAAAAGTTCAATCGAAATGTACTTGATAGGACTCTGCATACATCTTTTGCAATATTATAAAAGGGAAATATTATTTTTTACGCCGTTAAATCAAAAGAATGTGTCGTAGCCGGGGAAATCTAACTCCCTCTAAAATGACCTACTGACATCAACTTTGAAAATGCCGGTGCACGTTTATTTTTGGTCCCCTTCTATCATCATAACAAACTGGACCTTATTTTACAAAAAAAGTTGATTTTATAAAATATTATCGAAATAATTTATAATGAAAAATAATTCTTAAAAGTGTGTTTCCGATTTTGTTCGAAAATTTTTCTAAATATCATGAAATATCATATTACCAAAGTTTGTTAATTTTGGTCGATTTTTGGTTTACCTTCCAATTAAGAGAGTTATTCCTAAAAAACACTTTTACATCCAGGGGTCATTATAATGTTATGCAGAAATTGTTTTATGTAAGTAAGAACGATTTTACGCAATTTTTACTCTAGGGGATATATACTTAAGTAGCTCCTACATGAATCCATCTTCAAAATTGATAGTTTACTGGATATCATCTCATTCTCATCCTACATAGAAAAAAATTACAGTTAATCAATTGCCATATTGAATACCATATTCATCAGTACAATTAATTTTTTAATTGATAAGGCACCAGCAACCGAATTTGTATATAAAAAATACTTTTTTTTAATTCAAATTGTTAATATTTAACAAATTAATTAATATTAAAGTAATATTAAATAAAATATTTGTAAACAATTCTTAAGAAGAAACTGTAGTTTTTTGTAATGTTAAATCGAAAATCATTTATTTGGTGAATTTCATAGAGCATTTAATATATTATTTTGATTAATTACATCACAAACACCATAATTAGGTACTTATTTATTAAAAATAGACTTCGAATTGGAATCTGGACACAATTATCAACTAGAATAAGCAAACCCCGATTTTAAATTCCTTTAATATTCAAACAACAATTTCACTAACCCCAAAGATTGGTTTAGTTTATAAATAATTTCTTCGGATTATACTTCACGATTCAAACATAAATAGTTTGTGCGCGTTCTGAGTCGGGATCGCAGTTGTATAAGATATTGTGGATTTCCTTGCGTTTGGTGATTTTATCCCATTATCTGTTTGATATTCACACTATTCTTTCCGAAGATGTTAGAGCAATGACCTGAATTGCGAATTTAATATGACATTTTTAACTTTTGAAAAAGTTTAATCTGGGGTACCAGCACTATTTATGGTATTTTGTATAGCACCGTCATAATGCGGAATAAATCTATCCGCTGTACTTGGGTCACTGAGGTTTGAGATATTAAATCAATTAACCTAACCTCAGACTATTAGAAATATTTATAACTTTATACGTATAAGCCGAAATAGCTCAGTTGGGAGAGCGTTAGACTGAAGATCTAAAGGTCCCCGGTTCAATCCCGGGTTTCTTTAAAATAAAGTCTTTAAAATAATGAAACAGAATACTCTTATTTATTCCAATTTAAGAAATTCGGAATCGGATTGCCCACATTATAAAAATATTTCAGTCAATAATAACGTCAAAGCTCTAGATTGCACTATAAAGATTAAGCTAAATTAAATGCGTTTATTTTCAGAATCTGCTCCAAAAATTTACATACTCGTACATATTTTTGGGAAAATTAAATCTGAGCTCAAAATTCTTGAAACATAAAAATTTTTTTTAATTTTTATAATGACAGGAAATGAAAACTTTTGAAATCTAAATAATATATCTTATTTGTTAATTAGCCGAAATAGCTCAGTTGGGAGAGCGTTAGACTGAAGATCTAAAGGTCCCCGGTTCAATCCCGGGTTTCGGCAGGATGAATAGCTTTTTAAAAGTCCTTAAAATAATGGCGAAGACTTGTTATAGCTTATGCATTTCCAAATAAACAATTTCGGAATAAGATGCCCAATGATTATCGTATCAGAAAACTAAATCTGGAAAGCTTGGATGCATTTAAAATGGACAAATTTAATTAGGGAAGTAACGAATACCGATACTGATATATCGGCGATACTTCATTCACGTTTGCCGATATATCGGTATCGGCGATATATTACAGTTGATACGCCAATACTTTTTTATAGTTTTTTTTTTGAACAAGCAATTTAAAAGAAAATTTGAAGCAGAATGATCCTCTGTCTATCCTACGCTGTGGTTCAGCTAAATAAGGCGTCTAGATATTCCTTAGATCCTCTAATTTTTTAGAGACGCAGATCCGTTTGTTTACTGGCGCTATTAAATATTATACTCAAAATTTAAGACCATGGCGCAGAAATACTTTAGTTGTAAAATGAGTTCAGTCCCATCTGAGAGACGATTTTTTTACTGCAGGTCTGCTTCAAACGGAGTTGCGAAATTAACTTCGCAAAAGTTGAGAATTCTTTATTTTTTAACCCTGGATGGTAACTGTTCGTCGAATCGACGAAGCTCATTTACACTTTATCATATAACTTTTTTATTTGTATTCAAATTACGCAGTTTTTCAACAGCGTTGGCTTATATTCTTATATATAATTGTTATAAAATTTTGCTTTATTTGATTTTATTTTTAATAAAATGCTTAACAAAAAAAAGCGTTAGACTGAAGATCTAAAGGTCCCCGGTTCAATCCCGGGTTTCGGCAGGACAACGACTTTTTAAAGTCGTTCTGATTCAAATATTCGGAATCGGATGGCCCAGCCCACATTTTAGATTGCACTAAAAAATATCGAACTTAATGCTATTTATTTATTGATTGTGAACGGACGTGTTTTAAAAAAGGTCTACGATATTTAACAATAATTAAAAATTAAAAATAATCGTAAAAAGCAAATAACTGCATTAAACTAAAAAAATTAAAAACTAAATAAACATAAAAGTTTAATACTGGGCAGTTAAGGTGAAATAAATAAAAACAAAACAAAAGTTTAATCAAAAATAAACATTAAATAAAGAGTAATTACTAAACCTAAAATCTCTTGCAATTATTCAAAGTTCAACAAACTTTAAAGAAACAGATCAACATACAAAAATAACGACACAAAAATACACAAAATAAATAACTTATTTTTACAATAATAAAATTCCATCGTAATTACAATAATAAAAATAACATAGGTACAAGTAAATAAACTCTCTACTGACTCTAATAAATACAATCATGTCCACGCGTAGAACTAAGAGAACTGCAGATGTAGGCGATCACACCTCATCGTCAATTATGTCTTCGCGTAAGGAAAAGAGAACAGCAGATGAAGCTGAGCTTAGCTCTTTGTCTGACAATACTCCATCAGTGGCAGATTTGATATTTTCTAATCCAAATGACTCTCGCACGCGTAGTCGTTTGTGGAATTGGTTGGACACTAAATTTACTAAACATGATGAGTATATTAAAGAGCAATCGCAATTAATAAAAGATATGATTACTGAAAGTAAGAGTAGTTTACTAACTCTTATAGAACAAAAATTTAATGATTTTAAAAACGACATAATAAACGATGTAAGGAAAGAAGTAAAAGAGTTAAATGATAGGGTAACCCAATTAGAGACTGCCAATGTGGAAATTGATTTATTAAAATCTGACATACAAAGTTTAAAATTAAAGTGTTTAAGTCAAGAAAATTCTGCAGTGGCGACAGATGTCCGAATCACTGGAATACCTTTTTATAATAATGAGAACTTAAAAGAAATCTTTGAAAATATTTGTGGCTCGTTTAATATAACTGTACCATTGTTCAAGTCTATTTTTCGTGTAAAACATTACAAAAACTACAGAAATGTTGATGATCCACCTATAGTGGTTAAATTTAACACTCCATATGAAAAAAACTTTTTCTTGAGAACTACCTCAGCGTTTAGACGGAAATATAAATCCCCGTTACGTTTGTCTATTGCTGGTTTTGATAGTGACTCCAATTTTTATGTAAATGAAAATCTTACGCCACACAATTACGGCATATTTAAAACAGCACTCAAACTTAAGAAGGATGAACTGTTAAGGTCCGTTTATACACAACGTGGACTTGTATATGTTAAGCAACATGTAAATGGTGATCCGTTGAAAATTACTTTTCCAGAGGAACTAAAACAATTTTTTCGCTCCATGGACTAAGTTTGGTTTGCCCCACTTTGTTATTATAATTTTATGCCAGTTTATCTCTTTTTTAAATTTTTTTTCTTCTTTAAATAAGTTCATAATTGTTTCTACACCTTATAGTATTAATTTTACTACAATATGTATTTTTGTCAAAAATGTTTTTATTAAAATAGTTTTCCTTAATCTTTTGTTTGAAACTTTTAGCATTGCGGGTTTTAAAATATTTTTTTATGATTTTTAATATAGATAATGGTGGAAGATCCAAAGATATAACGATGAGTATGGTCAAGATTTTGGCCAAATATAAGAAAGGCTTTAAAATCGTGCACATAAATGCTCAAAGCTTAAATAATAAAATTGACGAATTTAGATTTGTTTTTGAGAATTCAAACATCGATATCATTTGTGTTTCTGAAACGTGGTTTGCAACAACGACTCCTGATAGCCTTATCTGTCTTGATGGGTATAAAGTTTTTAGGGCTGACAGGGAAAATCATGCCGGCGGTGTTGCCATTTTTGTGAAAAACGGTATTTCTTGTAGGATTTGCCATACATCGTCTCTGGAAAATTGTTTATTTCCACAGGATGCCCAAAGAGTTGAATTTATTTTTGTTGAGGTTTCATCATCTAGTGGGAAGATGTTGGTTGGATGTGTTTACAGGCCAAATAAGAGAGTACCTTTGGCAGTTTTATATTCCACTCTCGAAACTCTCACAACGGAGTATAATGACATAGTAATAACTGGTGATTTCAATTCAAATATTTTAGTAGATGCCACACTTCCTGATAATATGTTATCCCTTGGTCTTTTTTCAGTCAACACGGCAAGTCCAACACATCATACCGCTACAACAAGTACTTTGATTGACCTTTTTTTTGTGTCCAACATTTCTAATATAATGTGTTATGAACAGATATCGGCTCCTTGTTTTTCTAAACATGATTTGATATTCTTGACCTACAACTTTCGGGTGCTACCAGTTAATCGGTGTTTTAGTTTTCGTGACTTTAATAGTATTGACTATAATCTTTTGTACGAACATTTTTCACACATCCCCTGGTGTGATATTTATTATATGCCTTCAGTCGATGATCAATCTTCTTTCTTGGAGCACAATATTCAGTACCTTTACAGCGTAACTGTACCACTTAAATATAAAAAAAATACTCAAAAACAAAAACCCTGGTGTACGGAAGCTGTCAGGGATGCCATACGCATAAGAGATGTGGCTTATGCAAGGTGGAAAAAATTTAGAACTCCGGAACTAAAACTTCAGTTTTCTCTAGCGAGAAATGTTGTCAATAGACGAATTAAACATGCCAAAACCGAATATTATTCCCAACGGTTTAGCTCGGCAATAGACTCTAAGCAAACTTGGAAAGCTATCCGTGAAATAGGTATTGGCAAAACTGACATGAATAATGATTGCCAAATTGATGCAAATACTCTTAATGAATCTTTTACAAGCACTCCTTCGATACAAGCGAACCTCGACTTCTACGATTTTTCCTCACATTCGTCGAATATTAATATTGATAACCAGTTTTTCAGATTTTCCTATGTTTCTCAATATGATGTTATCTCGACCATCCATTTGATGAAATCCAACGCAGTGGGATTTGATAATATGCACCCAAAATTTGTAAAGATAATTTTGCCTTTGATTTTACCTTATATTACTCATTTGTTTAATACTATTATAATGTCTAGCACGTATCCGTTAAGATGGAAACATGCGAAAGTTATTCCATTACCTAAGTCAAATGGTGAATACCGACCAATAGCCATCTTGTGCTATCTATCTAAAGTTTTGGAAAAACTATTGTATAGTCAAATGTTGGGATATATTAATGAACATAATTTGCTTTATAATATGCAATCTGGGTTTCGCCGGGGTCATAGCTGTATTACAGCTCTTGCGGAGGTATGTGAGAATATACGACAGAGACTCGATAATGGTGACATTAACTTTTTAGTGCTTCTTGATCATTCGAAGGCATTTGACACAGTGGATCATCAGATGCTCATTAGTAAACTGAGACACTTTTTTCGATTTGCCAATACATCTACCAATCTCATTTTTTCTTACCTTTCGGCGCGCACACAATCGGTATTTTTGAACGACTCTTGGTCAAACTCTTTATCTCTAATTAAAGGAGTGCCACAGGGCTCTATTCTGGGGCCACTTCTTTTTTCGATATATGTAAATGATTTACCTGAACAATTATCCAATTGCAAAGTCCACTTGTATGCGGATGATGTGCAACTTTATTTAAGTAGCCCTGTGAATAGTATTGCTGTGGGTATATCATCTGTAAATACTGAAATGAACAAAATATACCTGTGGGCTTCTGCAAACGGGCTCTGTTTGAATCCTCGGAAATCTAAGTGCATTGTTATATGTAGAAAAAGTATTGCTCATACCATTGTTCCCACCATTGCTGATAACATTGTCATAAATGGTGAGAAGATTGAGATTGTGAAAGCAGCGAAAAATTTGGGAATAATTTTTAACAATAGTCTCACTTGGAACGATCATGTGAACTATTTAGTTGGTCAGTCCTATATTAAGTTACGGGCCCTATGGTTGACACAATACTTTACCCCTTTGAGGATAAGACTTTTACTTGCCAAAACATATCTGATTCCTAGTTTAATTTATGGATGTGAACTGTTTGCAAACTGTGATTCAATTAGCAAAAGAAAATTAAATACTTTATTCAACAATATTTTGAGATATGTGTACGGTCTAAGGCGTTTCGATCATGTTTCATCTGTTTCAAAAAGTCTGTATGGAGTCTCTTTCGAAAATCTTTTGAAAATCCGAACACTTACTTTTTTACACAGAGTGATAAACACTAAAACCCCCAAATATTTATTTGAGAAGATACGTTTTTTTCAATCTCAAAGGAACCATAATATTATTATTCCACGGCATCAAACCTTAGTCTCCGAATGGCAGTTTTTTATTCATGCCGCTCGTCTTTGGAACCTTCTTCCACTAAATCAACAACTAAATCGTAATGCTAACAGTTTCAAAATGTTTTTATATAACTTTTTTTCATAATTGTTTTTGTTTCTTGATTGCAAATGTTTTATATGATTTATTCTTTTTTAATAATTGTATTTTTTGTTTCTTTTAATACTATGAACCATTTTGTAATAATTATATGTACTTAAATATTCTTGTAACATTTTACGTTCCTGTACTGTAATTATAAGACACTGTCTTGTTGTACAGGAAATGAAAATGAAATAAATAAATAAAATAAATAAAATAAATTTGTTTATGTTCAGAGTCTACTTCCAAATATTTATAACATTTTCGGGAAAACTAAATCTGCATTCTGAATTAACAAATGCGGAAATCTGAAAAGCTTGGATACGTTTAAGAAGACAAATTTAAATCCTTTCGTTTACATTAAGTCTGCTCTAAATATTTATCTTTGTGGAACATCTAGATTCATAATTTCTTCAAACTGGAGTAAATTTTTAAATTTTAGTGAAGTCAAGATTTGACAACTTTTTAAATGTCTATAATCCTTATTTATTTATAAGCCGAAATAGCTCAGTTGGGAGAGCGTTAGACTGAAGATCTAAAGGTCCCCGGTTCAATCCCGGGTTTCGGCAGGATAATAACTTTTTAAAGTCATCATGGTAATGGTGAAGTAAAAATACATTTCTGAATCAATAAATTCGGAATCGAATACCCTAATATATATGATCGATTAATTCAGTACATAAAATCTGTTTTTTTTTAATCTTAACAAGTAAAAGTGCTTTATTCGGCTGTGCCGAATCTTTAATACTCTTCACATAACGCCCCAGCAGGAAAATGGGGAATGAATTGAGATTACACAAGACAAATAACTAAAAAAACAATGTATTATTTTCGAAAGAATAATCCTACTTCATGCATTGGAATCGAGAAAGTAATATAATTTGACACAATAATTCTGTGGTTTTCATGGGTAACCGTGTATGTCCATTTTTTTCGATTTTTAACTCTTGACTTGGTTCTGAAAATTTATGAAAACATATGGACCAATTCCGATTTTTTTTTTACGTAATGACCAATTTGAAAAAGTTCAATACCCAGCCCATAGTTCGTCCTAGAATGTTTTTTCCGCTCTCCTGACTGAAAAAATTGATTTTAAGACATACACGGTTACCCATGATAACCACAGAATTATGCATTCATTACAACGTATATTCCCATATTTGCAGAACAAGGAATGTATTGTTTCTGTGACTTTTATTCGTGTTTTTTTCTTTTACATATTTTCTTAATAATAATTCGTTATTTTTGCTGCCTTTATCTCGGCTACTAATTTTTAATAAAAAGATTGTGTTATTTAATTCATGCGCAGGCTACGTGAACATAATTTATTGCGATCCTAAGACATGTTCTGTATTCTGGAATGAAATATTATACAAGATATGTATATGTATTACATTCTCGATTCCTGGGGGAAGCAGCGTCTTGAAAAAAATTAATAAAATATGTTGAGTATGTTTTTTTCTTTTCAAACACATTTCTTTACCCTGCAACTGAATTCGTTACGGTATTAGGTAAGATTTTGGATCAGATAAGCAAACTTTATCATTTGATGCCAAGCACAGTTCTCAAGCCTTTTTGAGCTGTTTGATTTCAAATTTATAACGATTTGAATATAAACATTTGATATACAATGTGTTATCGATTTGATAACAAATGCGATTCTTAAATCAAAAATAAACTTGGCAAAACTGCACCGAAAAATAAATGTAAACATTAAAAATAGCGATTAATGGCAGATGTGTTTTACAGTTAAAGAACAAATTACATATTAAATGAAGTGATTAATAATGCGAATACAAATAAAACGGAAAAGTAAGAAATTATAAGTTTTTTATACGATCGCGGTGCGACGCAGGCCCATGACAATCCTCAAAATAAAAAGGAGTAATATATTTTATTTTTTCGAGAATTTGAGGACGAAAAGTATGCAGCAGCTAATTATGTTCCACATTGTGTTGCAATCCATAATTAAAAAACATTTTAGAATAACCCTTAAATGCTAATTAAAAATAAATGCATTTTTCAATTTCCACTATTTGTTGAGAATGCTATTATTTTCAAATTATTGTCAACCGTTTGTCGTTGAAAATTATTTGAAATTAAGCCTCCGTGTTTGTTGGAAGTGTATTTAAGGTTGTAACAAGTACAACAATCAGAAAGATATGGAAATATCGGCATCACAGCTTTATTCGTTAAACGCATTCATTGCAGCAGGCTACACAACGACTACAAATCCTAGTCAGGTACTGAATTATTTTGAAGACGACAGCTACAACCGATGACTATAAGCAGCTGTTTTTCTTTAATATGTATTTTTATTTTAGTGGTGCCACTTTAATTTCTATTATAAAATAAAACAAAATGCATAATTCGAGACTCGTAGAGAGTGTTTTGTTTTATTTTATACTTTATCTCCAATTTGCGATTTTTCATCTTCCTTAATTGCTATTTTCTTATCCCCAAATATCCCGGCTGTGCTCAAAATTATTCTAGAAAATATAGCCCAAAAAAGAAAATGAAGAAGTAAATTTTACATAAGATACAATAACAAGCATTTTTTTATTTTTTATTATTTTATTTACAAATATATAAAACCAAATTTAAGAAATTTTTTTTCTAGAGTTTCTTTATTTAATCTTCATATATTAAATCTGTGGTTTTCACGAATAATCGCGTAAGTCGGTTTTTACCGAAATTGAGATAATGATGTCAAAGTGTTAAATTTTGCATTAGGTTTTTATAAGTATTAAGCTTTTTAGAATATAATGTAGTATTATTAATTTTTTTCTGCTAAAAACAACTTAAGTTAACTGTTTAATAAAATATTTTGCTATTATAACGATTTATGTCGACATACATCGCCAAAAATTGTAAAATTGCTGAATATGTTTCCAAATAAAAAGCATATGTGATGTTATGTTGTTATTCGTGCAAAAAATATGAAAGTATTTTTTGAAAATTTTTCTATTAATAACAACTAAAGTCGTAAAAATAACAACGTAAGTCGCCATGTGTGATTAAAATGATAACATTTATTTTCACAAAAAAGAACTTATGTGGAGATATGATGTTATATTGCACACACTTAATGAGTCAATCAAACATATGCATTTTTAATCCTTTTACAGATTGTGATCCTGTGAGGATTTTTTCATGAAAACTATGTATAATACGTAGAAAGTCACTGTTAAGAGGATAGTAAAGAAAAAAGTTTAAAAAAGCATCTACAGAAGCCGCAATTGAAAAAAATAATTGTTTTTGCTCTCCTGAAAAGTTTGGTTTTATAACTTACGCGATTATTAGTGAAAACCACAGAAATATGAACTAACAATAAGTAATCAAATCTTATCCTAATACTTTAATTCATGTCGTGCCAGTACCCGACAAAAATTTTTTTTATCACGATTTCTGTTCACATATTTAGGTGTTTATCGCTCTTCTGATTGGGTGTGTGCTGCTGTGTCTTTTCTCCTTAAGAGAGTGTGATTTTATAAAACTTTTATAAAATTTTCTATAAAAATATCTAGGGATTACTATCACTACATCAACATCCCGAAATCTGATACCAAAGAGGAAAAAAATCCTCGCGCCCGACCGAAGGCCCATCCATGCGGTTTTAAAACCAAAACTGTATAATTATTCAGGATATTAAAATTCAGGATTTTGAAAATTTGGATTTTTTTTCCCAATCAAAATTTTGATTATTATATTTTTGGTTTTTTTTTTTCAATACATTTTAGCTTTCATTACAAATTTTGAGGTGATCTTTCATAATCAAGAATTTCTGCAAATTTTGCGTAATATTTCATTTGATTTTTAGGGCTATTTTTATTTTTTTGGGGTAATTTTTTATTAAAAAATGGGGTCGATTACATTATGCAAAACATCCTCAAATTTCGGTCAATTTGAATTTTTTTATGGGGCCATATTTCGAAGCGCCAAAAATCTCCACAGATTCTAAAAAAATATAATATTTTGTCAAAGAAAATATGCATACATTTATTTTTTTAATTTAATTCATTTGTGTAATAATATTAGAACTAATCTTCTTTTCTAATTTGTACTTTGCTGTCTTCATATCTTCATGCACATGTTTACAACAAGAGTAAAGTAAAACACGCACAGGAACAATAATTATGCATCAATGTTTGTCATTTCAAGAATTTTTGAATCAAAATCTCCTGATTCATCCTCCAGTGCAATTTTGTTTTAGTTGTTGTTTGGATTAATTCAGCGAACTGAATTCTTTTTTAAGCTCTTCTTTAAATATATACAGCTTTTTATAACTCATTCTGCATTCTGTTGCCAATTTTAGTTTTGCTTGCATGCATTATCGAAAAGGCTCGTTCAACGCAAGCGTTACTTGTTGGTACAAAAAGCATATTTAAAACTATTTGAGCAAACTCATAAAAAGGTTTCGAGCCACAAACGTTTGGTATGAAAAAGAATTAAATTTTTACCCTCATCTTGGCCAAATCGCTCTTTCCATTGCACAAATGGCATTTATAGTATGATGTTATCCCCAAAAATCCCCAGCGAAAAAAGTGCTCTGCTCCCACCCCAAAAAAAACCCATGCAAATTTTCACAAATGTTTTATGGCCAATAAAAAAATACCCTATTTGTGAACAAACCCCCAAAACTGAGAACCGTTGAGTCCTACATAAATTTAATTTAAGCCTGTAAAAAAGAATTTGACACTTTTTTCCTGTGAATTAAGCCGTTTTTTAAGTTAGCTGTTGTTTTCGAATTATACCATTGTTTCGAATATTCGTGTAACTCGAAAACGGCTTAGTTTATTGAATAAGCTAAAAAAAAAAAACCGAAATTCAGCAATAAAGCAAGATTAAACTTCTAATCTCGTAGTTTTAGAAATATATTTTTTTTTGAAAAAAAAAAAAAAAAATAATTTATTAGCAAAATTTCAAAATGTTTGTTTTTAAAACCGACATTACAAATTGGACAATGCAGCGAGTCATAAATGAATAAAATCTGTCCACAACTTCACAACTCACAAAAGATGAAAAATTTTATTTAAATTTAAGAATTTCATAAAACGCCATATTTGTGTTGAAGCCCCCCTCAGGGGTGGAGATAGAGGGCAAGAATGTTTTAGAAGAATGAATCCCGTCTTTGCAGAGAAGCTTTAGTATGCGAAGCCGGTGTTTGTTATAACATTGAGGAGAAGATAATTGCGCCCGGACGAAGGGTGGCAACGCTTAGAAGTTTTTTCTGGATTTTAAAATTAGAGATTTTGAAATTCAGCATTTTCGAGTTGGGGATTTTAAGTTTTGGGGATATGATCCCAATCCATATAATTATAATATTTGGGGAACTTCAATCTAGATTCAAAATTTCTTTAAACAGGAGCAAATTTTTAAATTTTAATAAAGGCAAAACATTCAAATTTTTAATATATCTATAATCCCTATTTGGTTGTTAGCCGAAATAGCTCAGTTGGGAGAGCCTTAAACTGAAGATGTAAAGCTCCCCGGTTCAATCCGACCCGGGTTTCGGCAGGATTAATGACTTTTTAAAGTCGTTAAAATAATGGAAACGAATATACTTATTTATTCCAATTTACAAAATTCGGAATCGGATGATCATTTTGGTTAGGCTCTAGATTGAACTAAAAAAAGATCGAACTAAATTCGTTTCTATCCAGAGTCTGCACCAAATATTTATACATGTTCCGGAAACCTAAATCTGCATTTTGAATTAACAAGCTCGGAATCGAATACCCCATTATAATAGTTTCAGCTAATAAGTATGTATGTTTTAAACTTGAATATTTATATATCATTTAATTTACCAAAAAACTAACAAATACAAAAGGAAAATATTAAAAAAGTTAAAGAAATTGCAAATACATGGCCAGCTCGTTAATCTGAAGGTGGGTAATTCGAATTATCCAATAATCCGAATTGAATTTTACATACTTTTTATACCCTTCGCCGAAGGTGAAAGGGAATATATAACTTAAAAATTCCGTTTGTAATTTCTACAATATTGATCTAAGACCCTATAAAGTATATATACTCTGGCACCTTATGAGAAGGGAAGCTTAAATCCGGCTGTCCGTCAGTCCGTCCGCCTGTTGAAATTAACTCAAACTTTCTGAAAGAAATCTTTCATAGTGTGAAGCCAGACTAAAGATAGTGGTTGTAAAATGGATGTAATAAAACAGTACTAACTGATTAAATATAGCTCTTAAAAATATTCCTTATGATAAAAAAAAAAATAATTTATATGATGATCAGCTAAGATAAGAAAATTCCTGCCAATCAAATATATTAAAGTGTATCTAAGAATCTAAAATATAATGTGAAATTATATTAAAAAGTTTGTAAATTTGTACAAAATTGTCGTTTGAAATTTGTACTCAAAAATCGTCATATTTGGCAGCCGTGGATTAATAAGTTAAGTATGTCGAGATTGAATAATCGTACTTGAATCAATCTTTCTGTACTTGATTCAAGAAACTCCGTACTCACTGCTATTGATACCGCTTCGGATTGATATGAGTACGGATGGGTCGATTTTTCTGTTGAGTGTATGTTAAAAAAAACATAATATTTAAAAAAAGCTTTAACTTTGTCATTCTTGATAAATAAAAATAAAATAAATTTGTTTTGGAATCTTAACTTGTGTTTTATTTTCGAACAAAGTGAATTATAATACACAATTACAGCACATCCAGTAATCCGAATATATCGTTAATCAGAATCAGGGTCTGCAATCAGTAATTCGGATAAGCCAGCTGGCACTGTAATTAAAAATGAAATGACGCCCTCGAAAAATGAAATATATATATCCACAGCAAATGAAATAACACCAAAAAATAAAACGAAATTAGTCCCATGTTAAATTTTTTTGGGACTTATTTTATTTGAGTATTACAGTACTTTTCGCTTATAGTCCATTCCGCTTAAAGGCCAAAAACCGATTAAAGCCAAAACTGTCATATTCACTTGCAGATTTTTTTCGAATTTCATACAAATTATTTGTGCTAATGTCCATTTCGCTTGTAGTCGATTTTTGCTTAAAAGCCACATTTTCTTTGCATGCGTTTCTCCTACATAGACCGCATGTGTTTTAATTCTATTTATAAAAAAAAAACAATATATACGTAGTATATGAACTACATAATATATAAATTAAAAATTTAATTCATCCACTTGTTTTATATTACTTATTAAATTTTTATATTTTGAAATGAACTAAGCAGAGTGAAAATAATTTTTTTTACAAATTACAACTAAATTTATGTAAACTACTTAAATTTCAAAAAAACTTCTTTTTTAGAAAAAAAATTATTTGTATCCCAAAAAACTTACAAAAAAGATAAATCTAACAATATGACAGCACTGCTCCCAGTCAAAAAAAATTAAATGGCTTCAAAAAAAATTAAAAAAACCTAGAGGGCTGTGGCCTATATCATAATGAAAATACTTCTTCATTTGTATGACAAATTTTTCTTGTAGAAACAACAACAACAGTACAAAATTAGATAAACAACGATTTGCTTGTTTGTTGTAGAAACAAGAAGAACACTACACCACTGATAGAAAACAGTTTAGATAATGGTTCTACAGGCGTAGCAGGTATGTTTTATGATTTTTCAAAAGGTTTTGATCTTGTTGAACACTCTATTTTGCTGAAAAAGTTACAATATTATGGATTAAGAGGAAAAGAGCTGAAACTAATGGAAAGTTATTTGATAAACCGTAAATAGTATGTACAGATCAACAACGATAAAAGTACTCAGGCTAATGTCAAATATGGTGTTCCACTGGCATCTGTCTTAGGGCCCTTATTATTTACAATATATCTAAATGATATAAATAACCTGGGACAGCTCTTGGAATGTTATTCAAGTTAAAACACTGTCTTAATATAAAAACAAAGTTATTAATTTATCAGTCATTAGTACAAAGTCATCTGAATTACCTAACTCTCGTATATGGGTTTCGAAAAAATACTTTAAGGACGTTACAAGTACTTCAAAACAAATCAATGAAAGTTGCTTACAATCTTTCTATTATATATTCCACATTATTTCTATACAAGAATGTTGCAAAAAATATATTATCTATATATGGATTATTTAAAATGCCATTGCTGATTTATGTTTTCAAAGTAATACATGGAATCGCTCATCACACAATAAATTTTACAAGAAATCAAACTGTCTTTAATACTAGAAGTAGCCATCATTTACGAACCTTAAGATGTCGTTTGAAGCTTACGAAACAAAAGATTTAATATGCAGGTAGTTTAGAATATAATAGTTTGCCGTTACAAATTAAGGACTGTTGTACAACATCCTCCTTCAAGAAAAAGTTAAAGGATTATTTGTTGCAAAATGTTGATATGCTTCTTGTATAATTCTAACACTAAATAAACTTTTTATTTGCTAAGTTTTATATATTATTGAATATAAATATATATATATTGTATATATTTGACTTATTTTTATGTATTTTAACTGCTAGGCTTAATTATTGCCAGCATGTCTCTTTAATGCCCTAGAGGCGCTGAGACTTTGAATATTGCATGAAATGAAAAAATTTTGCTCTAATAAAACCTTACATAAAAAAAAGGCAAGGCGTCATAATGCTGATGTATTTTGACTTCAGTACAGGCAAACTACCATCAGTGCAATGACAAACTGTCATCAGTGCAATGACATAATATATCATGCCATCAGTGTGATGACAAACTGTCATTAGTGCAACGACATAATATATCATGCCATCAGTGCAATGACAAACTGTCACCAATGCGATGACAAACTTTTATCAGTTTGCTGACATAATATATCATGTCATAATATATTATTAATATTATTTTCATGTTTAAAAATAAAATTAGAAGCAAACATTCCTATATTCAATTTTTTTTTATTATTTATTTAAATACATCAAATTTTTAAAGTAGAATTATTACGAAAACCATATCCGGCGTGCCGCTGGTGTCTTATAATTGAGAGTTCTTCTGTTAACAAAGGGCGGAATACAACAAAATGGAAACAAACATGTGTAACGGGTAAGTAAAAATAATGATATTCTCTTAGGCCCTAATCATGTACAACGCAGCGCAACGCCAAACAATAACATTGAAAGCACTAACATTTGCATAAATATTTTGTAATTTTGTTGTTGCTTTCAACAGAAATTCATGTACCGTTTTAAAATTTTCAACGACACAAGCAATGGAGCGTTTGAAATTTTAAAACGCAATGTGAATTTCTGTAAAAAGCAACAACAAAATTACAAAATATTTATGACATTGTTTGTGCTTTCAATGTTATTCTTTGGCGTTGCGTTAGTTCTGTGGCGTTGCGCTGCGTTGTACATGATTAGTGCCTTAATTTCACTTAAGGGCAATTACAATGACTCAATTTGATGACACTTTGTCATCGCACTGATGACATGCTTTATAAAACCGACTCCGATTCGTCATTTCTGTGATGCCAATGTATCATCCCATTGATGACATGTTTAAATTTTTGACATTGATGACAATTTGGCAAAGTGATGTTAAGGCTGACATCACAGTGATGTAAAGTGTCACGGGGTCAAAAACGAAGACAAAAAAACATAATTTGTTTTGTCATGCTTAAAAAATTAAATTTTTTTTTCTAAAAAGAAGAAAAAATTCGCGATTTCTATTTGTTAAAATTATTGAGTTCAAAGAAGAATGATGATGATGAATTGTGAGTTCTTCTGTAAACGAAGGGGGGGACTAAAAGAGTGAAACATGCATAAAATTAAAATAAATAGCAATATTCTCCCTCTCTCTGGTTCAGAATTATTTTAAAATATATACATATCATGAATTATATAAACATAGATTAAGCATTGCGCATATTTTTTGTTATTATTCACAAAATTCAACTTATTAATATTTCGTCGCATTTGCTGTACTTATTAGCTGATGTGACGTATAAGCTCTATATTGGTTTCTTTGTATCATGGATACATTTAATGTCTGAAGCTTCTGCAGTGCAGCTCTGCTATAGCTTATAAAGTAAAAACAGACAGCGTTAAATCAATATTGCGATTCATAAGGACCCAAAATATAAATTACAAAGGGAATGGCAATCTTATATTAACCCTTTCGACCTGTGGTGAACAGTATAAAAAGATTCAAATTCAATTTACCCACAAAGTAAATAATACATTTAACATAATTCAATTAAAACTAAGAGCCTTAATTATATTAACCTACTAGAAATATTTATACATAGATAATATTAATTTGGTTAAAAATTATGTTTAGAATTATTTAAAAATTAAATTCAATAAAATTTCAATTACCCATACCTAGGGATATTAAAAATATTTATAATTAAATTGTGTATTTATAAGCCGAAATAGCTCAGTTGGGAGAGCGTTAGACTGAAGATCTAAAGGTCCCCGGTTCAATCCCGGGTTTCGGCAGGATAATGACTTTTTAAAGTCATCAAGGTAATGGTGAAGCAAAAATACATATCTGAATTAATAAATTCTGAATCGGATGCCCCAATAATGATCGAGTCAATATTTAAAAAAGCTGAAAAGCTTAGATTCAATTTTAAGAAGGACAAATTTTCAATCCTTTCGTTAAAATTCAGTCTGTTCCAAATATTTATATTTAGTGAAGTTAAATTTAGATTCAGAATTGCTTCAATCAAAAGCAAATTTTTTTATTTTAGTAGACAAAACAAAATTTTTAATACGGATATAATCCTGATTTGTTTGTAGCCGAAATAGCTCAGTTGGGAGAGCGTTAGACTGAAGATCTAAAGGTCCCCGGTTCAATCCCGGGTTTCGGCAGGATACTTACTTTTTAATTAAAGTCGTCGAAGTAATAGCGAAGAGCTTATTATACCTTGTGCTTTTTGAATTAAAAAATTCGGAATCGGATACCCAATTATGAACGTTTTAGAAAATAAAATCTGAAAATCTCGGATGCATTTAAAAAGAACAAATTAAATCCTTTCGCTTAAATTTGTTACCCCTCTGAAAAGAACTTAAATTTAGCTCACAGCATCCAGGGTTTGAAAACGGATCTTTTGCTTATCACCCACCAGGTTATTATAATTGAAAAATCAAACAATTTGAAACCCATATTGCCTATATATGAAAAATATAAAACAGAAATTGTATGGAAACCCTAAACGAAAATATGTATTTAGCTTAATATCTCAATTAGTAGGTCGCAAGTGGTCAAGTTATACCATTGGATACTGTTTAAAAAACTCTTTTCGATGATACCAAATTTTATTTATGTCGTCTTGGAACAAAGTACAAAAAAATTCGAAAAACTGAAAAAATACCTTTTTTAAAAATGGTCCAGCTCACGGATGGTCAACACTAGAACCAAAATATTTTGGGAATCATCATAAAACATATCAAGCTTTATTTTCAGAGGGGTAACTAAAACACTTTTTTCGGCTTTATACAACTTGAGTCGGTCTAATATAATACATATTCTTCAGATAGGACTAAATATTTAAAGCTTAATAAATCCTTTTTTGCGTATAAGCCGAAATAGCTCAGTTGGGGGAAGTTTCAGACTAAAGATCTAAAGGTGCCCGGGTTCGGCATATGTAAGCTTTAATTAAGTTCCTAAAACAGCTTAGATATTTGGATATACATATACATATGTAGATTTAGCAAAGTAAATAAATTACTAACTTAAAATAAATAAGTTGAATCTCTTTGGTAATTTCTTATTTTTGAACGAAATTAATAAAAATAAATTACAAAATTCTTTACAAACCATCTATTTACAAAAGATCCCAAAACTACACAACAACAAAAATGTTTACATTATTTACATTAAAATTTTAATTTTATCTCTTAAAATATCTAAAAATATTTTTTTATTGCTGGCACCCATTTTGCTTTCTTTTCTCCATTCGTTTTTGGATGGCTCTTTGAATACAAAATAAAGTATTTTATGGCAGTTTATATATAATTTTTGGGAAGTTTTACTTTTCGTCATTTCTTTACTTCTTGCGTTTCTTTGCTGGTTTTAAATATTTGTTGTTGTTGCTTAATTTTTTTTTTTTTTTTTTGTTACTTTTTAGAGAAGTTAATGAACTTTTTATTTTTGTTGGACTTTTTTGATTTCATTTTACAAAAAAAAAAAAAAAAAAACTGAAAAAAATCACAAAGTTTTCTACTATCACCGCTTAAAATTGCTGTTGGCCGTGTAGCTGATTGACCACGAACTGAAATTGTTTACAGAAAGCTAAAAAAAAGACTGAGTGAAAAAAGAAAGAAACTTTAATTAACGTGGTGATTTTTTTTCTGTTTCATGTAAAAGAATAAAAAAATTGAATTTTATGTTTGTAACACAAACAAAAAAAATTACGATGAATGCAGATTTAAGAAAAGAAATTTAAGAGGAATAAAATGCTCAATTAAATTGTATCGATATTTGAATATATTTTTGGATATTTACTTATTAAGATGTTTAAATAAATTATAATGTGAAAGCGGCTAAAGCTCTTAATTATTAATTGAAACTACAAAAAAGGGCACTAATGGAAATTTTTTCATGTCGGAAGGTAATACAGACTTTAATTAAAAACTTTTTTGACCCATAATAGATGCATAATTTATACAGCAAATTGAAATGTTTTTTTTTTTTTAATATTAAATTAGAGACCAGCATAAATGTATTTTAAATTCAAACACACAATAAAAACCAAATGTGTGTATAAAACGTTTGTGCACAGCCACAATGACAAATCTTTGGCGTTAGGCTTCTAATCGTTATCATTTGGTCTTAAGAACAGAAGTCAACCTAATAAACCAACTACATGCAGAGAAAAAACATGTTTAAATAGGGTCACTTCCAACAAAATTATTTTTAGACAACATTTTAAACATGTTATGTTTAAATTTAACCATATAATTGTCACCGACAACCATATTATTGTTAAATAAATCCTCCATCAAAAAGCCACCACCATATTATGGTTGCCTCTAAACATGTTATGGTTAAATATGAGAATAATTTGTTTTTAAATTAACAATACTATTTTCTTCTTCTCCAAGAGCAACATGCTATGTTTGAAAACCAACCATGATATTATAAGTGTTAAACATATTTTAGTTATTATTGACCAAAACATGTTCGGAAGCAACCATAATATGTTTGTACCTTCTTGATGGAGGACACATTTAACCATAATATAGTTGTCGGTGATAATAATATGGGAAAATTAAACATAATATGTTTAATATATATATTAATTTTTTAAATTTGGTAATAATTTCAGCTTAATACGTTCGATATATCGTTATTTTTAATTAATTAATATCGATACTCTTAAAAAATATCGATACGATATATTTTTTCAATCTGCCCATCCCTAGTAGGTACTAGGGTATTCATTCGGTCAGATTCTGACATTAAACAAGTATGAGCGCTACTTTCGGATGTGCCGAATCTTATACACCTTTCACCATTGTGCGATAAGAACAGAAACTTATATAAATACCGTTCTTTAGATATGAGTGAAACTATTTCTTGTCACGCCCCTTCTTCCCTCCCGCCCATATTTTGTCGGATGTTGTCTATTGATATCAGTAACCAGTAAATTTTTACTGATTACTTAAATAATGCAGTAATCCGTTTGAACTGACAGCTGCGTCACGGGCTCTACTCTATTTGATTGTCAATTTCATTTTAAAAATGCCCCCGACGTAGAAACAATTTAAAATAGTAGCATGACTCAAAGCATTTTGTATAAAAAGCACAAACATTTCTTAGAACACAATTTTTTTTAATAAAGCACATTTATTTTTTAAGAAATATATTTTTTATAAAGAAAGCTTCAAAGCTTATTTGTGGTCAGTTGTTAAATTGAACGTAAAATTGGCAAACAAATGGAAAGGTCAAATTGAGAGCAATCTCTTGGTCAATTTAAAAAGTGTGAGTGCGTTAGTAAAAAATGTGAGAGAGTATAGCAAATTAAAACACGTTTTATTTTTTTTTTTCGTTGTAAGAGTTTTATCAATTAGTATGAATTGTTACGTTTGTTTTTTATTTTTTTTGGTAATAAAATATTAAAATACTTGTAATTAATAACGTTTATTTACTCAAGTACCAATTTTTTCTAAAATTATCGAAAAAAATCCCTTAATTTCGATTAATCGATGAATTTTAAAATTGTATTCGTTTAATCGAATAAATCAAAATTGCCAAATATCGATTAATCGTTTAATCGAACAAAAAAAACCGATTAATGGAACACCCTAATATTGATGATGCCCTAACATCAGAATTGTGATATCAATATTATTACAAATGGCATCAATTAGGCAAAAAAGTGACAAAAATCCAATGACGAACATCATCATAGAATGTTGTCATATTTTATGAGTCGTCTCTGCTTTGACTTCAGTGACATCAATTCGATATTCGATTAATAAAATTATTTGCATGTTTAAAAAGTAAAATAAGAATCAAAAATTCCCATATTCTATTCTAAAATGATTTAGTTAAATACATTAAATTTTCAATGTAGAATGATTACGAAAACCATATCGGGTATGCTGCTGGTATCTTATAATTGAGAGTTCTTCTGTAAACAAAATTAAAACAAGCATGTGCAACGGGTAAGTAAATAATAATATTCTCTCAATTTGACTTAAGTCAATTCCAATTTGTCATTAAATTGAGCCTAATGAGTCCTTTCTCCAATGCTATACTGAGTCATCGCACTGATAACATGTTTAATTAAACTGACTTCGATTCGTAATTTCTGTAATGCCAATGAGTAATCACATTGATGAAATAATTTAAATTTTTGACTCTGATGACAATTTGGTCAAGTGATGTAAATGCTGTCATCACAATGATGAAAATTATCATGAGGTCAAAATAGAAGACACTTATCATAGTGCTGATGCTAAAATACATCAGCGTTATGACAGTTTTTCAATCAGTGTACCTTAAACGATTAACAATTTCTGAGAACGAAAAACTTTTTTTTACCTAATATAATAAAGAATTGATTTCACAATTTCAGAATTAGTTTATTAAACTGCAAACATAAAGCATTTACTTTTAATTGTCTATATGTTAAGCCTCTGGTCTGGTTCATTACAAACACGTTGAAGGTCTGCTCAACTATTGCTCAGAAAATTAAGTTGGAATATATTTATTTATCTTTTTTTTAATAGTTACAAATACAAATACAATTACAAACTATATCGTTCTTATTAAGCCGAGCAATAGTTATTAAGACCTTCAGCCCGTTGTCTCTGGCGGGAAGCGATATTTAAGAAAAATATATATTTCATTATGTATTGTTTCGAGTCGACTTAAGCCTTCTTTTTTGGCATTATGCTGTTCTCAAACTCTTCAAGTACATATCGCACTGCTTCCTCTAAAGGGGGTTATCTCAATATTTATAAATTTTCAGTAGAGACAAAAAACTGTTTTCTTTTTGTATGTACTCTTATATCACAAAGGGGGATTTAAGTGGCATTTTTTTCTTGACAAAATACTAGAGAAAATTATTAAAGACTTTTACAGTGGGTGGATATGAAAATTGAGAAATTTTGAGTTGACTCTCTTTAGAGGAACCAGTGCGATATATATTTTAAAATATCGCACTTGATCATAAAGAGCGTATTAACTTAAAATTTTTATTTTTTCAATCGACTTTTCAACTCGACCCACCTTAAAAATGACGTGCTATACAGTCAACTTTTGGTTAATGAAACAGTTGGTTTCTTATTCCTTTAATATTAAATTAAATTTTTTTTGCATCTACTGAAAATATTTGAATTTTGATTTGATACACTCTTTATGATCAAGTGCGATATATAATATACATCCCTGCGTCCAGAGCATTTCGAAAATAAATCATGTTTTGTAATAATTTTATCAAAAAATGGATGTCTTATTTGTCTTAGTCAAATTGACTGTTTAAATCAGGGATCATAACAATTGTGACATTTACTCGTATTATAAAAACCAAAATATAATTGTTATTTTCCGATTTCTTTTATTTTGGGCAAGAATAATTTTTACACTTCAATTTTTTTTTGGCAAATTTCTGATGTTTTTTATTTTGACAAAAAATACTATGGAATTTAAATATTTGTTGTTTTCTGATTCCTATTTGTTTTTTACCCTCGGAAGGGATTTTCATTAAGCGCTTCACACATTCAAATCTAAATAAAACAAAGTTTGTGAGATTTCAGCTATAATTTTTATTCGTGAAGGCCTATCGATCGCATCCGAAATGTCCAACTTGCCATGACTCTGACATTTAAGCCGCTGTGGTTTGTAGCTTATTCACATAAACGTGAATAAGAACACGCCACAAGAAAAAATCTACGTAGAATGACCACGCCCTAAAATTGCTCGTCAAGAAACAAGAAATCGTTGGTGTCCATATCATCGAATTCAGGCCAAAAGAAGTTATTAATCACCGTCCAATAGCGCTCGCCGTGTACGGTGATGGTCTGACCAACGTCGAGCTCATAGAAATTTTGTTTGTTGACATACCCAATTATCCAGAAATGGGACCTGTTGCTGATGAAGACTTTTTTGATAAAACATTTGGATCAGATTAAAATTTTATTATTTATTCGTATTGTTACGCACTATATCCGTCCATGGTGATATGGCTCAACAGACTGAATAAATTACAGCCAATTCGACAGATTTAACTTTAACAATACGCGGTCTTTTAACTGTCGAAGATCGTAAGTCCCTATTAGAAGTCCCTTTATAATGAAATGCATCATTTCAGGACAAGATTTTTAAACAAAATTTAAAGCAATCGTTGTCTTTTTTTCAAATTTCTCGGAAAATTTTGAATTAATCTTGCTGATTTGTAAAACCGAAATTCCCCCGGAGTATTTTTGTTGTAATTACACATTCTCTTAGTCCGCATTATATTCGCTGTCCTGTGGAGACTTTTTGCAACCAACGAAAGGCCAGACAGATAACAATTAATCTTTTACATATTTTACATAGTTGAACATAAATATTATTTTCTAAAATTATTAAGAAATGAGGTGGTCCAAATTTACATTCATAATGCTTTAAATTTAATTTATAAAATATTTTTTTTTTTTAATTTAAAATAAATACAAATATAAGGCAAAAGGCAATAAATAACTTACCGACATTTATTTATTGCTTCATTATCTCTGTGACACTTGTTACTGCCACTGATGCGGGTGCTTCATCTTCCTCCCACTAATTAAACTGATCTTTTAATTACTTTTTTTTTTTTTTTTTTTTTTTTTTTTGCTATACAAACACTTAATAGAACAACCTGCAAAAAAAAAATTAAATAAATAAATAAAACAATAACAAAAATACAATTAATTAAAACAAAATTTCTACATTATACAAAAAATTAAATAGTAGTAAAAAAAGTATTAAGTACAAAAAATAAATTGCGTAATTTTAACTTGTTTTTTTTTTCTTCAGTTAATGTACAAAAAATTTTATTTTTATTAAATAAAATTAAAGAAATACGATTTTAACGCCTTCTCACTCCGTATTAATTTTTTGTGTTACTTACTTTGATTTTGTTTTTTATTGGTATTAAAACGCATAATTATTGTGTAATAAATACAAGTGAACAAGTACAAGGTGGCGCATAAGTAACGTTACGATTTAAAAAGTGTATAGACGTTTTAATTTTTCTTTTGTTGGTTTTTTGCAGAATGAAAAAACTTGGGAAATTTATGATGGAAAAATTTAGCACAGAACACAGAACCCAAGTTGTTCAATTATATTTTGAAAATCAACATTCGATTATTTAGACAATTTTATATCGAATTATGATTTTCACCTCAATGGTCACTAGAATAAGTCAAATTGCGGAATATGGGTCACTTAAAATCGAAGAATTATTGTTGAACATGAAATGCGCCCACTTACATGCACATCTTTTTGTTCTGAATTCGATGCGGTTAATGTGAATCGCATTTAATACCGGGCAATGATTGAAATTTTTAAGGCCCGAGGCAGAGCACCATCCATAATTGTGGTGAAAACAAGATGGAGCCACAGCTCATACAGCTCGCCCACCGATGGCTCTCCATTTTTGGTCGAACATTATCGCGTTTTTCTAATATTATTTGCCCACCTTGTTACCTAAAGCGTAAGGTGTATGCCAATAAGCCAAGAACCACCCAACAGCTTAAGGCAAATGTCCGAAAAGTATTGAAATTCTAATTCTAAGAAAAGTTATGGGAAATTCTATGGAAAGAGCACGTCAGGTCGAAGCAAAAAACGGGCACCACTTGAAAGATATTAACCCCCAATTAAGTAAGTCGTTGTCGAAATTTATTTTAAATTGTCGTCACATCACGTCGACGACTACATCACTTCGGCGCTTATTTGTTATTATTTTATAAGAATGTTGTGTCGACGTCGGCAAGTTATCGAAAATCTGACTAAAAAGTTCCATCTCTAATTATTTTTCTAATATTTTTGTTCTTTATCATCAAAACTCATTTTTAACGCTATTTATGATATTTTCCGACAGTTTGGTTTTTTTTTACCGATTTAGCAATTTTAAATAAATTTTTGAGTTTGTTTCCGATTTTGCATTTATTGCGCGAATTTTTGCCATGTTTGCGATATAAGCGATAACTGTAAGTTTTCTGATTCTTTACGGCTTTAACGAAATATAAGACTTTGCTATCATGCCGCTGTGAGCAAGTTTTTGCGATTTTCCGCTATTTTTAAAATATTTTATGGCTTGTTTAAAATATTAAAAACTTTCGCGAATTTTCGCTATTTAAGTAACCTTTTCCGAATTTTCGCTATTTAAGCGTTGTTTTGTTGCTCTTTGAGGCAATTGTCGCAAATGAAATTTTTTTTGCGAATTTTCACTATTATAGCAACCTTTTCCGAATTTTCGCGTAGCTCTTCGAGGCAATCATCGCAAATCAAAAATATTCGCTATTTTAGCAACTCTTTAAAATTTTTGCAAGTTTCGCATTTCATTTACAAATAAAATTTGTGCCCATACCCAGTAAAAATGTTCTCCAAAAGGAGCAGGTTTTATGTATTAATTCATACCTCAAATCGCTTCAAACCTGCTGATAGGATGCCTGGTTTTTGTATAGGGTGTTCCCGGTTTGGAGGACTATTTTCTGCTGACAATAAGCGCATCTTTTAACCTAATAAAACATGCAAATAAAGCACTTCTGAAATGCTTTTTTAAGGGCTAACTATATTAACATATTCATAAATTTTTTGCTTTAACTGGTTTAAATGCCTTTTTTCAAGCATTTTCGTAAACCATAATATATTTTTATTTTTTTTTCGCTTTAAAACCTTCTACGTTGTCAGCACTAAAATAACAGCTTTTTTGTATATGTTACTCGTTATCATTTACTGCTTTATAAGAGCGCTTTTTCTCATAAGTGCTTCAAAAAAGACACATTTTTTTACTGGGCAACTTCTTTTAAATGTGGATTTTTTTTGTTTTAATTATATTAAATAAATATCGAGCCCTTACCGCATAAATAGCTTAAGCGACCTCATATTCAATTATTTTTTTATCTCCTAAAATGATATGGTCACAGAAGGTACCGTTACGATTTTATAGCAAGAACAATTTTAGCTTAGAGCCGGCCTTTATACAAGCATTTAATGAAATATAATTTAAAAAAAAACCTTCTCCTAAAAAATTACGTTTTTTTCGTTTAATCTTTCGTTGCGGCAAGGGATCGATTTGTTTACATTCAATTTAAAGTTTTGTTAACTTTTTCTAAGACGCCACAAAATTTCCTGTTGATTAAAACAGCGACAATTCTACTCGACATCAACTTAAAAGCGCCTTAGAAAATATCAAGTGACTGTTAATAGTAATCGATTTTTGTCAATAACGACTAAGTGCCCTCGAGCTGTGTCGACGTCGACTTTCATAATAGGGGTGGTTATCTTCAAAACATGATGTGAACATATTACACTGCTTCCTGTAAAGAGCGTCAACTCAAAATTTACAAATTTTCAGTAGAGACAAAAAACTGTTTTCTTTTTATATGTACTCTTATATCACAAAGGGGTTGTATCCCCCCTAGATTACTAGAAAATATGATGTAAGATTTTTACAGTAGTGGAAACAAGTAAAAATTTAAACATTTTGAGTTAACACTCTTTACAGGAAGCAGTGCGATATTTCCAAGCCATAATCAAAATTTTAATAAATGCTAACGTTAAATCTGTGGTTTTCATGAATAATCGCGTAAGTCGGTTTTTACCGAAATTGAGATAATGATGTCAAAGTGTTAAATTTTGCATTAGGTTTTTATAAGTATTAAGCTTTTTAGAATATAATGTAGTATTATTAATTTTTTTCTGCTAAAAACAACTTAAGTTAACTGTTTAATAAAATATTTTGCTATTATAACGATTTATGTCGACATACATCGCCAAAAATTGTAAAATTGCTGAATATGTTTTCAAATAAAAAGCATATGTGATGTTATGTTGTTATTCGTGCAAAAAATATGAAAGTATTTTTTGAAAATTTTTCTATTAATAACAACTTAAGTCGTAAAAATAACAACGTAAGTCGTCATGTGTGATTAAAATGATAACATTTATTTTCACAAAAAAGGACTTATGTGGAGATATGATGTTATATTGCACACACTTAATGAGTCAATCAAACATATGCATTTTTAATCCTTTTACAGATTGTGATCCTGTGAGGATTTTTTCATGAAAACTATGTATAATACGTAGAAAGTCACTGTTAAGAGGATAGTAAAAAAAAAAGTTTAAAAAAGCATCTACAGAAGCCGCAATTGAAATAAATAATTGTTTTTGCTCTCCTGATAAGTTTGGTTTTATAACTTAGGCGATTATTCGTGAAAACCACAGAAATAAAATCAGGAAGAAAAAAATATTCATTATATATATTATAACGTTACTTATGCGCCACCGTGTACATACAATTTATTAATTTGAGGACAATACATTCATTCATATGTTTTAAGCCTCCAGCAGTACAAAATAGTTTTTTTTTAAGTGGATGAGCTTGTGTTCCATTTAGTGAGTTTTGTTTTAACATTTATGTCAACTATTTGGACGAAAACAAAGATAAGAACTTGCCAGATCTTTTAAAGGCCATTATTACGACCTAGTGGTAAAGCTCCTAATGGTTAGCGTGAACTATATCTATCATGAACGTTAAAGTCACCATTAAGTTTTCTTCATTATAACAACTGTCCGATACAATGAAAATTTCAATTTATATACTTTGGCAACATTGCACCGCCCACTTTTTATTGTTTAAAATACGTAGTGGCGTCGTCTTACTCTTGTTTATTTCTTTCATTGAAAGTAAATTTTTGTGTTTTATTTTTGTTTTTTATGGTAAATTGTTTTGTTTTTTGTGTTAAATTGTGTTTTTTTTTTTTTTTTTTTTTTTTAAAAAAAAATGTTAAAAGTAAATAATCCATTTTTCATTTCAAAAGTTTGAAAAATTTAATTTGACATAAAACTGTCATTGAAGTTACCATATCTTCAGCAGAAAATATGGCAGCTTTAAATTCTTAAAGTTCACTTGTAAAGTTACCATGAGGATAAACCTGCTGTTAGCTTATCATTCACTTTTTAGGTTTATGTTAACATGTTATAAGCAAAAATCATTTATCGGTCAGATGGCATCCTAAAAATAGCTAATTGTAAGTTGTTATAATGGCTCTTAATGTACCGAAATACAGTGCACCCTTTTACATGTACTATCACCCAGAAAGCACGCATTTTTGTATATAGTCATATCATACCAATCTATTTTTAACGTATGCTTACTTTAAACATATAATTCTCAAACGAAACCCTAATACGGTTTAATTATTCCTCCTTTAAGAAGGCACAACTATATTATCGGTGCCTCCATATGGTTGATAAAAACAATATTTTCAATAACAACGGCATGTTAGGTTTTGAACCATAAAAATGTTTAAAAATATCTCATTAAAAAAAACTTTTGAAAAATATGTCACCTCTTAGTAATGGTTAAAACTTATAACATAATATTAACAATATTATAGTAAATATTGATCATTTTATGGTCAATGGTGGCCTCACTTTGGTAAATATTGTTAATTAATGTGAAAATTATTGACCACACAAATGTTTTTCTCACAAAATAAAATATTTAGAAAGAGTTTGCAAAATTTTGTATATCCGCTTTATAAAAATATTATACGAAAATTGTTACACAATGTACATTACGGTCGTTCTAAAAGTAATTGGGAAAGTCCTATATGATAAAAGATTAATTGAAAACAATTCCAAAACGAAACTCTCAAAAATTTGTTTTTGTTTCAAGAAAGCTTTCTTTCGACATCGTGAATTTGGCAGTAAAATTTTAATTTTGTTTATTCTTTTTGGTTAAAAATATAAAAATTCATTTTATATGTATTTTTAACAAATACCATTAAAAATTAAAAAGTTTTATATATTGGATCTTCCTGGCGAAGGTCTCGGGAAGATCCAATGCAATGAGAATGGAATATATTTATTATTAGAGAAAACAAACGCCAGGACTCTTATTTAAGAAACTTTGTGCTTGCAATCAACTGTACGTTTTTTCGTTGTATTATCGCATGTATCGATGACCCGTGCGACATTTAAAACAATATTGGTTATCAGCGCGCCCAAGGTAGACGTAAACGCTTATCAAATATTGAGTGTAAACAAATACTTTTCCTACATTCAAAATAAAAAAAAAAACTTGCTGATAAATACAGAGATTTGCGAACTTGGTACCTATATAAAGTCATCTGTCACGTACAACATCGTAAGTGTGAAATTAAAAAAAAAATCGAATTGCAAGCGGTAAAGGAAAAAGTTCAAGAAAGATCAAATAAAATTACAAGACAAGAAATTAACAAACTTGAAAAAAATGCGAAATGCTAAACAAACATGGAAAACGCTGTTATATCCGATAAATATTCATTTTGCAAAGGTACACAACATAACCAGCCCAATTCTAAATATCCCAAGGAAAATGAGTTCCCTGGGAAGTAATTTTTCTCGACAAAAAAATTCTCTTATTCTAAACAGTGGGAGAAGGGAATAATAAGGGAGACAGAACTTCAAATATTCAAAATCTGTTTGTTAATATGGTTTACTTATTTTCATGATTTTATGTCTTATTTTATTCGTAATATACTTGGATTTCTGATAAATGATATAAATGTAAAATTTTTAATAAGTTTTTTAAAGAGTTTTTGAAAAAAATTTTTATTATTTAGATGATTCAAAGAAAATTTTATTCCTAATCATTTTGTAAATGATCAATCGCCAACATGATCAATGCCAACAATTTCATTAAGTTTTTATTTAAATTTTATTCAGCAATTTTTATAGCTTTTTGATCAGAAATAGTTCACAGCCCTGATTGAAATGCCAAACCAAACTAAACATCAATTCACTTGACAGCTGACAAAATGGCCGCCAGTTAAAAAAGTATTGCCAACTTAAAGTTCTACACCTCTATAAAAAAACACCATTTATATCGCCCCTTCGTTTGACTTCTGCTCCATATTGGGGCCTTCACCAGTACCTCTAGAATATTTAAGATTTTGTGCTGCCATACCCCATTAGGCTCCTCCTTACTTCCTTTAAACCACCCACAAGCAATACATGGGTTATATTACACTGCGTTTAAAAGAACGTCTAATGGCTTCTTATTAATTGTTTTTGATCTGAAAGTAAAAATAGATAACGATATTTATTTAATTTTTTATAATAAATTCAATACTTACATTTTTGACGCAACTCCATCGCAATTTTTTGGCAGAATTATTCCCAAAATTTGCCATCACGTTCTCCCTTTAATTCACATTTGTAATACCTATTTGTTTTCGCGGGAAGAGTTTCCTATTTTCAAAGATTGTTTAGAATAAGAGAAAAAGGACAAGAGAACATTTGGCCGGGGTAATTTAATTTTTCAGTAGAACGGAAAAAACATTCTAAATCGAACTATGCGCTAGGTATTGAACTTCTTAAAATAAGTTATTACGTAAAAAAATCGAAATTGGTCCATATTTATTTAAAAATTTTGAGATCCATGTAAAGAGCGTTTAAAATTAAGCAATATGGCATCAAAATCTCAAAATCGAAACAAATGGACATACGCGGTTACTTATGAAAACCACAGAAATATGATTATAATGAATTTTATGTCTTTACATTTGCATGTGCAGAATTAAATGCAATCAAGAAAACAAAAAAAAAAAGAATTTTTGCATTATTTTATGAAACACCTCATAATAAAAGTGGAATTTTTGCATTATGCAATAAAACTCCTTACAATATCATAGTATGATCTTTAGTATTGTTTTGAGACGATAACTTTGGCATATCGCATGAAGAATAATTGTTTCTTTTACCATACAAATAGCTTGCGTCTCCTAGATCCCCACCATTTTACAAGGCATTCGAAAATTTTACTTCATATCTCCAATAATCGATTAATCTTTTCACAAAACATGAGCTGTAGTCCACGTTTTTGTTGAAAGTTCACTGAACAAATAACATACGTATTCAACGAATTGATTTGAATAAATTTTGCACATAAAATTATTGCAAAACTGTTCACATAAGACGACAACAACAGCAACAGAAAATAAAAATTTTAATTGCATGACCAACGACAAACGATCGATGGATTCTTTTCGAATAAAAATAAATTTGAATAATACGACAAAGTGCAATGTTTCATTTTTTAAATGCACTTTATGACAGATTCAGAACGATTTAGTTGATCGTTTAAAAATCGAAATTATAAATGTATGAAGTGGATTGTTTGAGCATGAACGATTTCGAAATTAATTGAGCTTACCAAAAAAAAAAAAAAAGGTAATCTCAAAATTAAATATTCTACATGTTACATCCGCCACTACAATTATTGTTTTCTTTTATTCCATTATATACTTATTGAATCTTCATGTATTAGATTTGAACTAGCAATAGTTAATCAAATCTTATTCTAATACGTTATTCTACGTCCAGACGAAAACGTTTCGCTTCTGTTCACATATGTGGGTGTTTAGCGCTCTTCTAATCGGAGGAGTCCTGCAGTATCTCTTCTAAGCGAGTGTAGCCGCTATCATTTAAAATATTTCGTGGTAGCGGATTCTGGTGCAATTCGAGCCTTTTTAAATATTTCACTGCACATTTCGTAATCATAGTTTTACCTAAGAGCACGCTGATAGCCTTATGAATATTTGAGTTTTTGGCATACCAGGGAGCAGGTGTGATTATTACAAGAAGTTTATTTTTTTGTGCCCCTGAATGTTTTCGATATAACAGGCCGAGGTAGTGTCCCATACCATAGCGGTAGATTGGCTTTAAGAAAGAGTTTTAAACTAGAAGTTTGCAATTGAGACTAAGAACAGAGTTTCTTTCAATACGCCAATTAATTTGAATTCCTTTTAGTTAATTTTTGCTTCTATATGCCGTGCCCCGGTAGGCTAGCTTGTAGTGAGCTAGTCTATCATTGCCGGGGTTGCGTTTTCGATTCCCGCCAGAGATTCTGGTCTCCTGCAGACAAAAGTAGAGCTTCGCGGGACTAGCATAGGAATAAAAAAAACAAAACGCCGATCTAGATGTATACCGAGGTATTTTACATGCGAGTATTGAGGTATTATTTGATTATAGATTTTAATAGGTCTAATCGAATACATAATACCTAAAAAAAAGTACAATAGTCTGTGCAGATTTTTGAAACTTATAATACGAAACATCCTTTTAATTTTATGGTATGCAACCCTTCTTGTAAAAACAACCTATTCAGTGCCTTTCAGATGACCACTAGGGAATGGTAAATCGATTTCGGTTCCAATCGAAAAACGATTTTGTGTTAAAAAAAATCGTTTTTTCGCAATCGAATTTACGTATCCGATTTTATACCGAATTCGATTATTGGGCTTTGCAAATCGATTTGTTTTTTATTTATATCAAAATTTTTGCAATTCTTAATTTTAATCTCTATTAAAATGATAAAATATGTGCATCCACAATACAACTTGTAATATTTTTTGAGTGCACACACGTGTTTAAGTATGTTTATGCAGTTTGCCAAGTTTGAACTAAAAAATCAGTTGTAATTTAACGTATTTACCTATCAGTCCTCCTGTCTTCAGAAATCAAAGCCATCAATGGACAGTAAACAAAACAGTCCTAAACGTATCGTAACGAGCCAAACACTAAAAGGGAGCTTAGTGAAAATCAACATAATATTATAGAAACACAACAGGTGAATTAAACCATGGCATTCTGCGGAATTACGGTAATATTTAAAAAAGACCAGTAAGTGAGCTACCTTAATTTAAAGGGTGGTTAAAGTTTAAGAGCCGATGTTGATTTTGAATAAAACACAAACTATTTAGGAAATTATTGTCATTTCTTTTTATTATGATAATATTGGTATGGTTCAATTATGTATGGAACAAAATATCGGCCAAATAGCCTCCGCGACCTCGGCGGCACACCTCCATCTGATGGTCCAAATTTTCGATGACGCTGAGGCTTAATTAAGGTTTTATGCCGTTAATGTGCCGAATTATCTCATCCTTTAGCTCTTGAATTGTTGCTGGCTTATCGACGTACACCTTTTCTTTCAAATAACCCCAAAGAAAGAAGTCCAACGGTGTCAAATCACATGATCTTGGCGACCAATTGACATCGCCAGCACGTGAGATAACACGACCATTGAATTTGGCGCGCAAAAGAGCCACTGTTTCGTTAGCTGTGTGGCAAGTGGCACCGTCCTGTTGAAACCACATATCGTCCACATTCATATCTTCCAATTCGGGCCATAAAAACAACATTCACAGTAACTGCTTGACCGACCTCATTTTGGAAAAAATACCGCCGAAAAAATACGGCACCAAACAGTCACTCTTTGTGGGTGCATTGGTTCTTCGACAATTACTCTTGGATTATCATTCGCTCAAATGCGGAAATTCTGCTTATTGACGAATCCACTGAAGTGAAAATGTGCCTCATCACTGAAGATGATTTTCACGATATGCATTTTTATTTGAACGCCCATTTTCATAACTTTAACGCGTTGCTCGATTGTGTATCTTTCTATGGTTCAAATTGAGTTATTCTAAAATTAAAAAATGTCAAATGAAAGGCAAAAAAAAACTTGACGTTTAGGTGTGGTTCACATTGAACTTCGGCCCTTGAAATTTAACAACTCGTTAGTTATTAGCAGAGTGAAAAAATAGAAAGTAATTTATCCTCACAAATACGAAATTGCAAGAGAATACGTTTGTTTCTTAAAGCAAACTAAATAGTAACTTAGCAAAGAAACAGTCGTTACCGAACAAGAATTATTGTCATAATTCTTTAAAAAACTACGCATACATTGACTAATTTGCAATATTTTGAAATATATTTAATTTATTATAAAAAATATGCCTAAAATACAGATTTTTTTTATAATTTTAATCAAAAACACAATTTCAATATGTGAAATTTATATACACAACGCACTAAAGGGAGTCAACCTCAAATTTACACATTTTCACTTTTTGCAGGAAAACGATAAACAGTCGTCATATTTAACCACAGAAAATCTTAGTTCAATTTCTCTACTATTTTGCCAAAAAAAAAAAAAAAAATATCCAGTGGATTCCCTCTCTCTGGTATCTAAATTAAATTTATGTTAAACGATTTTAAAATCGATTTTGAGGTGCGATTAATCGATTTCAAAAATTTAAATAAAAAAGTCGATCGAAACATCGATAGTGGGTTTTGGAATCCATTTACCATTCCCTAAAGACAACAAGGTCTATCAATTTTAATGAATATCACTAACATATATAAAACTTTTCAGTTGTGAAACACTGAGAACTTATTTACACATCTAATAATAAATGCCAAAATTTTCAGATGACAAAAATGTGTTTCACTTTGGTGAATGGTGAAACGCAAATATATGTATATTAAAATATTCCTCTACCAAAAAAAAAAAAATAACCCTACTGCACAATTCGACTCTAATACCCCGCCAAAAAAAAAAAGCAATATCATTAAACCAATTTCTCGACTTCTGTATGACGAACAGTCATTCATGAATAATTGAATTTAATGAAAAGCCCAATCCGCTTTCTGAAGACTATGAAATCAACGATGAAAACATGTGCATTGAGCACAATGCACAACTCAAAAACGCATTGTGCAACAATTTGCATTTAAATTGACATGATATTTTTTGGACAAAATTTTCTTCATTCATAACATATTATCCTAATGGAAAACAAATTGAATTCACAAATATTCTCTTAGCGATTTGATTTTAATTTGTATACCCTCCACCACTAGGGAATGAGGGTATACTTAGTTTGTCATTCCGTATGATACTTTTTTTAATATTTTTCTAAGACAACATTAAGAATATATATTCTGGGTCCTTGAGTAATTCTAAGTTGATATAAATACTTCAGTTTGTCTCACTTTCGATGCGTCCAGTTCAGTTGGAAAAGAGTAAAGGCCCGACTATAATATGAATGAGCTTAACTAAATGTCTCTCAAATGCACTCAAAAAACAAAATGAAAAAATATTTGATTCCGTACAAAATGTGCCCGAAAAATAAAAAAGGCTACTAATTTTTTCGATAGGCGCAGGGGAAGTGGTACCCCCCATAGGATACCAATATTAAGTATCGGATAACTTAAGAGCCGCTACACCTATTTTCTTGACTTTTTTGAAGTAGGATCTTCTCAGCACCGAAATTGAAGTAAGATAGCTGCAGGGGAAGTGCAACCCCGCATAGGCCGGCAATGTTTAATATAGCATATCTTAAGAACTGTTATAGTGAGAATGTTCAAACTTGGTATGAATCACTCCTATGGAAAACTACAAATTTAAAAATATAAATAACGGGCGTATAATGATAATGATATACGATGGATATCGAAATATTGGAGAAGATTAGTGAATAAATAATAAATATTTTTTACAAACAATTGGCCTCGAGCTCGATAAAACTTTTTATTTTTACTAATTTTTTTTTAGCTTTTTAGTGGTGAAGAGTTGGCATCACTAAACATAAGTAACCATTGGCCCCATAAAAATACGGCACTCGGAAAACACTTTATTACGCCTAAAAACGTAATGAATAAAGCTATTGTAGATAAATTCGGTAAGCCATTGTTTTATAAGACTGTAAATCACGCTGCCAAGTTTTGAAAGTTTTGTATAAAGCGTTCCTTTAAAAAAGACTTTAATTCGCCTAAAACTACAAGGGATTATAGTACAGAGAGGTCAGTCTTTATTAATATTGGCTTATTACTTAAAGATGTAAATCCCAATACCGAAAAATGCTTACACTGGGTGGATGGTATCAAAGATTCGGCTCAGCCGAATATAGCACTATTGCTTGTTTTAAAATAAATTTAAATTTAGGTTGTATATTTTCAATTTCAAAATACAAAAGCATTTTCCAAGCAAATCAAAAACGTGATTAGAACTGTTCAGTGTCAGTTAGCCCGAGGGGGGTTTGGTTGGGGGGGAGAAATTTAAGTTAAAATTAAAATTCAAACTACAAAATCTAAGAGCTGACGATATTGGCTAATAAAGTAAAAACAAAAAAACTGAATTCTTAAAATGCTTAAATGCTTTTAATTCCTTTTCTGCTTATGTTTAGCTATGCAAAGAAAGCCAAAGAAGAATTTTTGGTTACCAGGTGTATTTCTTTTAAAGTTGTTTTTTCTTTTATTTGCTATATATTTTTGTATTTCGTTGGTTTATTTGGATATACAATGTATCTTTGTAACATCATCTTCTATTCCAGAAAAAATTGCCATTATTCCCCTTTTTTGCCTCACGCCCCACCACGTGCCTTCTATTTTTAATTTTCTTTAAAATTGTTCATAATAACTACACATTTTTTTCGTATTATTTAAAAAATAAATAAATATTTTATATTCTTTTCTTATAAATTAAACAAAAAATTAAATTTGAAAAAAAATTCAACCAAAAAGTAGACTCAACTATTGTTGCGGTCATTGAACTATTTCTTTATTTTTTTTTGTGAGTGTGTGAGCTTTTATGTACAACGATTTACACTTTTATATTATTGCTTATATGTTTAGGTTTGTTTGTTTGTTTATATTGTTGTAGTTATTGCTGCTGCTTTTTTTTTTTTGGTTTAGTAATGTTTGGTATAGTTTGAATTTGTTGTCCATAGAGCACTCCATCTATCGGTTGGTCTGCGTTTTGAGTCTACCCATTTATCCATTTACTCATATTTTTGTTAGATTCATTCACACACACACAAACATGTATCAAAAAGTGTGTATAAATGATAGTTTTTTGTTCTATCATGGGGTTTTGTTTCCAACAATCACAGCAATAAAATACTGGCAAATATCTTTGTTTATATACAGAACTTAAAAAAAAAATTAATTTATTAAGATATTCTCTGCAATTTTGAGTTCAATAACTCAAGCTGAATTTTAAATCCCAATTTATATTCATCTTGTAGCGATAAAAATCAACCATAACTTCAGCGAAACGATCTTGTAAATATTTTACAACTAAATAAATAAATAATAAATGTTAAAAAATGTTTTGTTTTTTAATTTGTCCGATCTTTTAATTTATCTTTTATACACCTAAAAAAGGGCAAAACAATATTTTTAAACAACCTGTTTAATAATATTGGTAGTAAAAATGTAATAGAAATTATTTCAAGGACTGCAAATAAAAAATATTTTAAATTTAAGCTAAAAAAAATCAAACTTAAAGGGAAGTGCTACGTGCATAAGGAACACACAAAGATAATCTTTAGATGCATGAATTTTTATTTTTTAAGATTTATTAAAAAACTCAACTTTACCGATTATTCTCTGAGTTTTATTTATTTCTTAGGAAATAAAAGTTATTTGTGAGTTTAATTTTTTTCTTAGAAAACAACTATTATTTTTGAGTTTTATTTTACCTCAGAAATAAGTATTTTTTTTTTTTTTTAGAAAAAATAAATCCTATTGAAAGAACCAAATATAAAAAAAAATTATTTAATTTAACAAACAAATAAGAGTTTTTGCACGGACTCTGTGGAGAAATTCACCCTTTAATCGGTTAATATTAATTTTAGCGCAGAACATTGTTTTTTTTTGAAAAGTAAAAAAATAACAATACTTTGTTAATTGATAAGTAAAAAAATAACACCAAAAAAAAAATTTTTATTTTCTAAACAAAAAATAAAACTCAAAAAATAATTTTTATTTTCTAAACAAAAAATAAAATAAAATAAATTTGTATATATATGAGCAATATAATTCCTAAATACTAGGGTATTCATTTAATCGGGCTGGTACTTTAATCGGTTAAACGCTCGATTAATTAACCGAGGTTTTGGTTTAATTAGGTTTTGGTTTAATCGGTTAATAATTGGTTAATTCTGTTATTGATTACACTGTGCATGAAATTTACACTTTTTTTTTCGTGACAAGCAGGGCACCTGGCGTTTTAACATAATTCGGGTACGCTGAATCCAGTGGTGCCCGCGGATTGTTTGAAATATCAAAAATTTTCTCGAATTTTCGCTATTTTTGGAAAAAAATTTATTTTGTTATATTCCGACAATCTGTTTTTTTAACCGATTTCAAATAAATTTTAGGGTTTGTTTCTAAGTTTGCAATTTTTCGCGAATTTTAGCCATTCTCGCAAAGTAGCGATTTTTCACTGTGAATCTTTAGAGCTTTAACGATTTTTAATAATTACACTGTGCAAGAAATTGACACTTTTTTTCGTGACAAGCTGGGCACCTGGCGTTTTAACATAACGCTGAATCCAGTGGTGCCCGCGGTTTTTTAAGATTAGCTCTGGTTTTCGAGATATACCGTTATTTCCAAAATGGAGGAGGTTGCACAACATATGCTCGCGTAACTCAAAAACCCTTTAGCTAATTGAAAAAACTTAAAAAACCGAAATTCCGCAATAAAATTTCCTTTGAGAAAAGTAAAACTTCTTTCTAATATCCGTAGTCGTTTTAGAAACATTATTTTTTTTTTTGGAAAAAAAAATAATTTTTTTATCAAAATTCCGAAATTTTTGTTCTTTAAAAATTCATAAAAAATTAAAAAATGCAGCTAGGCTTCTAATTTTTTGCAGACATATAAAAAATGAAGTTGCAAACAAAACAAGCCATAAATGATTAAAATCTGTTTGCAACTTATTCACAAAAGTCGGCAAATTTTAATTAATTTAAGAATTTCATAAAACGACCCCCCAAAGGGATGATGATAAACGGAAAGTATAATTTGAAAAATTAATTAAGACCAAAAAAATAATGGAGGTCATTCATACATTTTATCCCCCTAGGGGCGACTCCTGGGCATTTATAGTACTTTTTCTCCAATATATTTCTAGTCTGCATTGAACATTTTGTATGTAAGCCCCCTTAAGGAATGGAGATAGCGGGTGGGTATCTTAGAAATAAATGATTGAGATGAAAAATAAAGTGGGGTTGGTCATACATTTGACCCATCTAGGGGCATCCTAGGTACTGTAGGGGCCAAATTTAATAATTTCATTAAACGGCCATATTTGTATGGGAGCCTCCCTAAGGGGTGGAGATATATGGCAACTATGTTTTAAGAAAATGTTAAGAACAAAAAACATTGGAGGTCGGTCATACATTTTATCCCCCTAGGAGTGAATCCTAGGCCTTAGAAACAAATGATGGGAATGAAAAATAAAGTTGCGCTGGTCATACATTCGGCCCGTCTAGGGGCATCTCAGGCGCTGCAGGTATAAGTGATTAAAGTCTGTCTACAACTTTTGATTTTTTCAGAAAAGATGAAATTTTTTTATTTTTTATAATAACCAAACTAAAAAATTTTTTTTATTTTTGTTGTTAATTAGTTAAAGTTAAAGTTTTTATTTATAATTTTTTTCTTCTTCCTCCTGCAGATTCCAACAAATATCCCCTAATAGCGAACTAAGTTGTTTGCCGCTATACATACCAGTGTTCGAGCCTGGCTGTTACTTGGTGAAATCTCTCGCCATGTTCACCAGACTCGGATGGTGATTGTTCATTAAAATTTTTGGGCATGGTAATGCAAAAAATGTATTTTCAATGACATTCTAACGTTTAAGTTTTTAAATGCGGTTAGCATATTTTTGATTAAAATTCGCCAGTTTTCAGGCCGATGATTTCCTAATACATTTTCTATTACTGGTTTCACACATTTCCAGGCCAATAGCTTGATATAATTCAATGCAACCTCAAATTGATGGTCCTTCATAAGACGACGAATGTCCGGTCCATTAAGAATTCCTGTAAAATAAAAACATTATGATATGAAATATAAATCTTATTTAATAAAGTAGTAAGAGTTCATAACTTCTTTTACTTTCATGCCGCTTAATCGTGGAAAAATTCGGCGCAATTCGGTAAAAGCAACACCATCTGGGCTCAATGCTTTTATTAAATTTTTTACAATACCCAGTTTGATGTGGAGTGGAGGAAGCAAAATCTTTTCCATCGGTACAGGTGTAATTCAATAACTTTATTTCTATGCAATCTGCTTTCATCACGTAAAGCCCAATCCCGTGTATTGTACTGGTCGCCATCGAAACGCATATTTCATAAGCACATGAAGCACATATTTTTAGTATAGATTGCATGACTCTTAAAAGAGCTACCACTTTTAAATCTGCGCATATTTTCCACTTGTGGTCTTCATATTTAATTAACTGTATTATTTTTTCATTGATGCGTATGTCTCTTTAGTATTTGTGCTTAATGCTATGGGAATAGGACTTTTTAAATTAGTGACATGTGGCAAAACTGCTTTTAAGCTACTTTTCAATGAATAAGCGCCATGTCAGTACAATAAGCGTTAGAATTATTCTCAATAGATTTTAAAAAAAGTCGTTAATCGTCTATGGCGACTGATAGCCCCGTATATTTGTACACCTGGTTCTAAAATATTAGCTCTTTTTAACTCTATTGTCAAGAGAATGCTCTGTGTTTGAGATAATTTTAGACGCCGTACCTAGTGGTATATAATGTATGACCGACCTCAATTAATTTTTTATCCTTAACATTTTCTCGAGACATACTTGCGCCATATCTCCACTTCTTAGGGGGGCTCCCATACAAATATTGCGTTTTATGAAATTCTTAAATTAATTAAAATTTGTCGACTTTTGTGAATAAAATCAAAAGTTGCTAACAGATTTTAATCATTTATGGCTTGTTTTGTTTCCAACTTCGTTTTTTATATGTCTGCAAAAAATTAGAAGCCTAGCTGCATTTTTTAATTTTTTATGAATTTTTAAAAAACAAAAATTTCGAAATTTTGATAAAAAAATTATTTTTTTTTCCAAAAAAAAAATTATGTTTCTAAAACGACTACGGATATTAGAAAGAAGTTTTACTTTTCTTAAAGGAAATTTTATTGTGGAATTTCGGTTTTTTAAGTTTTTTCAATTGGCTAAAGGGTTTTTGAGTTACGCGAACTTATGTTGTGCAACCTCCTCCATTTTCGAAATAACGGTATATCTCGAAAACCAGAGCTAATCTTACCGCGGGCACCACTGGATTCAGCGTTCCCGAATTATGTTAAAACGCCATGTGCCCGGCTTGTCTGTTTTTTCAACTAGCATAGTGTTATTGATCGGTTAAGCGATTAATAATTTTTTTTTTTTTTTGTATAAATTAAAAATTTTTACAATATATAAAGCTTCATATTTTAATAGTCGTATTCCTTCAATATTTTCCAGGAATATTTTCTATGCACATCAGAATTTTTGTAATTTGACTTAGAATACACATTCGAATTAATATAAAAATTAATAATAAAAATGATACTCAACATAGTTCTCATGTTGAGTATCATTCCCAGATTCTATTTTTTATTAATTAAATAATTTCAATAAATAAAAATACATAAATTATTTATTATTTTGAATTTGTTAGTACAAAAAACTGTATCATAACAAGAATAACAATTCTTGAACTAAAACGAGCAAACAAAAAAAGAATTCATAAGTATGTAATATATATTTTTTTAAAAATACATAAATATTATGTATCAATTAAAAACTTTTCTTGAATAAACTTTTAGAAAAACAATTCGGTTTAAATGTTTCGGATTTAAGCGATTTTTTACTTTAGTTTTGATAAAACTTTAATTGGAAAAAAATCTTTCACTTATCGTAGATATTGGAGAAATCGAAAGCAGCCTATAATTCAGGATATCTAGTTGCTCAGTCCTCTTTCTGGATTTCTCCTGTTAAAAGATTGATATGAAAATATATGACAAGAAACAAATAACAAAACGCATAAAAAGTACGTGAAACAAATATCTGTTGACAGCAAACACTTATTTTAAATGAAGATGGCTGAACACATTCTTTGTTTGTTTGAAAAAATATTTTCTAAACATATACCTTTTGTATATGAGAGGAAAAAAATAAATAAAAACACAAGAAAATATGTTTTAGTGCTACAAAAAGTTGAAAATTATGTTATATTGTTTAATCGTTTATCGAAAATAGGCAAATTTAAATTAACCGATCAACAAGCGCAAGCCTAAAGTTACGGGTAGCACTCCTCGATTCAGCGTTCCCGTGTTAAGTTAACACGTCAGGTGCCCTGCTTGACAGAAAAGAGTGTCAAATTCTAGCGTAGTGTAATAGGCGTTCAAGTTAACTTTAGTGATTTTAACGTGGAATTATGTGCTCACCGAAGTGTTCTCTCAATAAATCCATTGATTAATGCGATGTGTGGCAAGTGGCACCGTCTTGCTGAAACCAAATGTCGCCGAGATCACGAGCTTCAATTTCAGGCTTCAAATAGTCGGTTATCAAGGCACGATAACGGTCACCATTGACGGTTACTTTCGCACCGGCATCATTTTTAAAGAAATATCGACCGATGATTTCACCGGCCCACAAACCACACCAAACTTTTGTTTTTTCTGGATGAAGTGGCAGTTCTTGAATCCCTTCAGGATGCTCTTCGTCCCAAATGCGGCAATTTTGTTTGTTTACATACCCATTGAGCCAGAAATGGGCCTCATCGCTGAACAAAATTTGCCTCGAAAACGTCGGATCTTCTTGGAACTTTTCAAGAGCCCATAGAGCGAAGCGATGTCGCTTGAGAAGGTCGAAGGGCTTCAGTCGTTGCACAAGCTGTACGCTTTCAATTTTGTATGCTTTCAATTTAAGATCTCGACGTAAAATGCGCCAAGTCGTTCCATACGTTAGTCCGAGTTGCTGCGAACGGCGCCGAATCGGTGTTCAGGCGTAAGTCTTTCCATTATGAAATGCCAAACAATACTAAACAAAAATAACATGACAGCATGACACGACTCAGACGTGATCTGTCAAAAAAAGGATATTGAAAAAAGTACCTCTACTTGAATCACCCATTACATGTTTTTTAAGCGTCATCAATTAACAAAAATATTAATTAAAACAAATAGGAAAAAAATCCTTTTGGCAACAAAAAAATATAATTGTACAAATATATAACTTGTCTAATGTCTTGTTAGTAAAAACAAGTTAGAGTGCTATATTCGGCTGTGCCGATCTCTTTGACACCCTCCGCCGATAGGAGTGGTTTCTATATGATAAATACATATTATGTATTATTAACTAAGCTTCACAAAAACGAACGTCAGCATTGAAATTGGTTGCGGTTTAGACCTGAATTAAATTATTGATCGACAACTAGAAAGTTTTATGCGTTTCTTGTTAGAACTTTGAACTGGCTTGAGTAAAATATCATGATTCGTAACAGTTTTAGACGAGCTAAAATGATTTTTAATTATAAACCAATCATCCCAAAATTCTAAAGACTGATTTCTGCTATTAGAAAAAATAAATTAGAATAAATTTTAATACAGCAGTGTAATTAGTTTTAGCGTTAACAGTGAATTTCACAATATTGCATGATATTTTTTCTGACCATATGAATCTGAGTTGGAAGATATTTTACCGCAATATGTTATGGTTTTAGGCGAATTAATTTATTTTCCCAAAATGGGCTTTATTTGGTTTTAGGCGTACTTAACTGTTTTCCGGGAGTAGGGTTTATATGGGGCCTATGGTCAATTATGGACCGATCTTCAAGAAATTTTGCAGTGTGATTTCTAGACCTACAAAACTGCACCGTACCGAATTTAATTATTATAACGTTATTTATTACAGTTTTAGGGGTACTTAACTGTTTTCTGGGGGTAGGGTTTTTATGGGACCTAGTGTAAATTATGGACCGATCTTTACAAAATTTTACAGTCTGATTTTTGGTCCTAAAAAACTGTGACGTACCAAATTTGAATATGAAAGCGTTATTTATGACGGTTTTATGCGTACTAAACTGGCTTCCGCATATAGTCAATTATGGACCGTTCTTTACGAAATTCAACAGTATGATTTGCAGTCATATAAAGCGAATTTGTGCAAAATTGTTTATCTTTCCGTGCATTATTTCACCATTTATGTTAGTTTTTGTATCAAAATTATCAATTTTTTTAGGGTGGTGGTTCCACATTTTGATTCATAGTTCTGATCCTACTGACCCGATGTTGCTGGATTTCAATCCCAAAATGCCTATGATAACTACAAGCAGCTTGAGACCAAGTTTGTTTTTTTCTTTTGCGTTTTTCGAAAGTGAGCATGTTTTCAACAGACGGACAGACGGACAACTTAGAACTACTCAAGGAGCCAGAATATATACATTAGGGATATAACCATTTGCATTTTTTTGCAAATATCAAAAAGGACCTATCATAGTGAGATAGTGCATAAAAAAATATGAAGAAATGTGCCTTCCTTTTTTCGCGAGCGTTCAAAAAGGTTCGGCACCGATGGCGATGAAGTTTTAGCATATAATTTTTTTCAGTTTTACAGGAAGTCCATAATTCTAACGTCGAAAGCCATGCTGGTCTTTGCATTTCGTGTTTTTTTTTTATGAAATGGCGATTCCTTGCATTCCAAAAAAAGAAACCAAAAAAACGGTACAAGGGAAGGATACCCACCATAAAAATTTATATTACAATTTATGCGACAAAAATATAACGTAAAAATACTTATATTTTTATTAATATTAACTTCTTAGATGGTCCCACAAATATTTTTGGGGAAGGACTTCCACCAAAAAAAAATCAATAGTCAAACTAAAAAAACAAACAATTTTATGTAATGTTATTGTACGTTTTCTCCGCGTTATCTGCTTCTAGAAACTAGAGAAAGGGAAGGATTCCCATTATAAAACATATGCGTTAAAATATATATTATTTTCATAGACATTTTTAATTATTTTTCTTTTTTTTAATATAGCTCAGAATTAGTTAAGAAATTTCTGCTTGTTTGATTATTAAAATTGGCAAATTGTGTCTTACAGTAAAAACTGTCACATTTTTAAATTATGTAATATTATTTGATAAATATTTTCGTGTGTTGTAAGTTTTTTTCCCGATTTTATCGTGTTTTTTCCTTTTAAACCGTATTTGATCCGTGTTTTTCGTTTTTATTTATAATAATGTCGTTTAAAAAAAGTAAAATATGTGTGCAAAAAAATGCAAATCTAATCAGACATATAACTGATCTCAAAAATAGCAAAGTTAAATTTAAAAATATTGAAAATATAGAAAAACCATTCTGCGAATGGAACAAAATGCCGAAAAAAAATATTGTTGGCCGATTTTATGGCCATTTTTATGATGAAAAAAACTTTGAAATTTTAAGTCAGTCATTGGAAACATTTAATAACGCTCACAACTGTTTTCTTCGACACTGGGTTAAGGAGCCATCAAGAATTTTTAAACAGCAGCGCAGCAAGGTGAAAGTCGTTCAAGACATTTTTCCGTTCTGTAAATCAACACGAACTCTCAATTTGAAGTTTATAATGTACAACAATAATGTATAAGTTATTTAATTAAAAAAAAAAATTTTTGGTGTTTTAGAAATTGCATTCGGTGCCGAAGGTTTTTGGACCAAAATGACCCCTGATATCGATTTTTAATATCAGTATAACATTGCCCATACCGTAATGATAGGTTCTTATTTTGGTTATACCCCTAATATACATATACTTTATGGGGTCTTAGATGTATAATAAAAAAGTTTCACACGGAATGACAAACTTAGTATACCCTCATTCACCACTAGAGGTGGTGGATATTATAAAAATATAAGTAATTTTAGACTGGTAAGAGTCTAAGTTAAAGTACCCTACACGTATGCCCTTATTTATATTGAATTAGTAAGCATTTTAAGGTCAACAAAAACTATATGTAATGGCTTTAAAATTCAGAAAGAATTTTTTTAAATAAAAAAATTAATTTAAAATATAAATAATATATCGCACGTGCTTAATTTAAGTTTGTGTATAATTTAGCTGCATTGTCATGTACTCAATCGTATTAGAAGACAACCTCCTCGCTCAGTGGAAAATATTATAATATGATCATAATTAATTTTACAACATCATGAATTTCAACAAAATTGTTAAGCTTAGATATAAAGAAAGGAGCATTGAAAGTATGTATCCTTTAATGTTGAATAAAAAAGATACATTCAATAAACGTAATTTATGATCATAAAATCGTGTCATATTCTTTTATACCCACACCACTATACCAGAGATGGCATAATGCGTTTGTTGTGATGTGTGAAATAAATAAAAGTACAGATCAGCTCAGAATCACTTTCTGTGTGTCCAATGGAGATTGTAATCTTTTTGACCATAAATTTTTTTTTTCTTTTTCATATTTACACATCACAATAATTCTACACCTACAACTATATGTCAATATTAATCCTGAGGGAAACCTGGGTGGGTGCAAGTGTCTCCAAGTCAGCAATTTTGTCGACTATTTTGATGACTTTTTGGCGACATTGTCGACGAAGAGGCCACACTTTTATATTTGTTTTTAATTAGAATTCGTATTAAATTTTGTTTTTTTAAATAAAAATATTAAATTATTTTTATCAAATGGGATCTGAGAATTATATCTTTTTCATAAGTTACTTTATTATATTCAATATTTTTTATTTTTCGAATTTATTCTATGAGCTTTATACACTACCAGACTATTATATTGTATCTTCTTGTTACATTTTACCTTAGCTATCCTTTGGATAGCAATGAAGTATATTGTATGTAAAGAAAAATTTACTTCATTTCTATCCATGAAAAAATTCCCAGATTCAATTTTTTAAAAATTAAATGTTAAAAAAAGCAATTTTCATTTCGACATCTACTTTAAAAAAAAGTCCAAAAGTGTAGACTAGATTTTGTAAAATGTACTGGTGATTCTCTGGTTGCAATGTTCACATATGGTCACAAAAAAAATTACCTATTCAATAGTACCAACGTCAGTAGTAGATTTCAATGGCACTCAAATGTTAAATGTATATAGTAAATAACATTGTCTGGGGTACAATAAGTCACTAGTACTGGTGACTGTGTCAGTAGTGAATCATTACAGATTGGCATTTCCTAAAGGGATATTAGTTTATGAAAAATTGAGATTGCAGCAATAGTCTCTATACTTCCCACTTTTTATTGCACAGTACAAACTCTTAGAATATGTTCAGCTAATCCAAGAGAGAGATACCGCCATTAGGCGATTTAAGCATATTTTTACGAGAACAATTTCCAAAACAATAAATAGCTGATAATATCCTAATCATGTGTAGGGTATTCAAAACTATTCATAACTACTTTTTTGCTTATAATTAAGACATGACTTTGATTAAAATTTATTCAGGTCTGATGTTCTTTAAATATTTCTTTTTATCAGGTGAATTTGTTTGCTTCTTCTTTATTCAGCTGCTACTTTATCTAAAAGAATAAGATTTTTTTGGTAATCTGAGCTTAAATTATTTATACAAATTTTATGTCTTTTTTTGGAATCAAAACATTTATAAATCTTATGTAAACAAATCTTTTTTATGGAATCTGTCAGACATACAATATTCACCCATAATCTCAATAAAAACTTTGAAATACAAATACAAAAAAGAATCTTATTATTACCCAGCAAATAAAAATAAGACGTTAGATATATGGCGAATTTGTCCTCTAAGTTATAACAAACTAGATTTTACCCTTGACTTCGTTTACGTGAAAATTATAGGAAGATTTAAAGAAAAGGGGATATCCAATAAAAAAATTTACAGAAGTTTTATTTAGTTTTCTACATCGATACTTTTGTATGTTTTAATATTTCTATAAACACGAAAACGTGATTATAAATAATCCCAAAAGTAACCTGTTTTACCCTCAAATGTACTTTATTCGCTTGATACCTAAATGTTAAAGAACATACGTTGCAAGTTCGATAAAAAATATTAAAAAAAAAACATTTTAACAAAAAGTACCAAGAGTACGAATTTGTATTCTGTTTTGTCTCTCAAATGTTCTACACACTTTTGTTTTCTTTGTACTAAAGAACAAAAGTTGAAAGTCTGACGAAAATTATTTTCAAAAGAATTTGTTTACAAAAATTACCAAAAGTACGATTTTCCCCCCTTAAAGGTACTTTATTTACAAGCTTTTGAAAAAGCGTGTTTATAAAAATTACCAAAAGTATGAATTTGTACCAGTTCCGCCACAAAAAATATACTTTATTTGTTTGATGTCCTTATTGTTAGGAACACAGGTCTCAATTTTAAGCAAAATTATTTTGAAAAAAATGTGTTAACAAAAAGTACCCACAAAAACGAATTTTTACCCTTTTATGTCGACTTTTCTACTAAACCTTCACGTATCAAATTTGGGCCAGTCGTTTTCAAGTTTTGAGCAGTCGAACCAACCATGACTGAATTTTTATTTATATACATATTAAGCCATTTATATAATACTATTGAGAAATTCATAAGCACTTCCCCTTTTTGTTAAGAATAATATTATTATCAAATAAGTATCAAGCCATATTCAAACCTTAAACGTTTAAGAAAGGATTTAACTTTTAATAATTCTTAAGCAAACAACAAGCTTTTTTGTTCGCTGGGTTGGTATATGTATGTATGCATGCATGTGTTTGAATATGCGTGTGAATAGTGATATGAACAAATCTGACAACTTTGTGTTACAAACCCCCTAAAAAAATTTTAAAAAAAGACAAATTAGAAGGTTCTCATGTGTCAAATGAAGTGCAAATAATGCCATTTTTAGATGTGAGAATAAATATAATCTTTAAGCTTAAACAATTTAAATTGCCTGGAAGCTTAAAGGCAAAGCTGTGATAAGTTAAAAAAAAAACCTCTTCAATCATCACAAAATTCACATCATCACAAAATGTTTGTCCACACAATTTTTTTTATATGTATATAGTAGGGCTTGCAACCGGGAAATTCCGATCCCGGAAATCCCGTATTTTCGGGATTAGGCGAATCCCGATTTCCGGTATTTCTGATATTTAATCCCGGTATTTTCGGGATCCCGATTTTTTTATATTTTTCATTATATTTAAATTTTTTTCAATAATTTGTATAAATATTTTTTTGTACGCGTTTTAAATTTAAATATTTACAAACAATTCTATAAACGAGTGTTGAGTGCGAAAGATGTTTTTCAACTGTATCATATCTTAGCAACAAAATTTGTTCAAGTTTAGCAGATACAACTAGGGTATTCATTTAATCGGGCTTTTGCTTTAATCGGTTAATCGCTCGATTAATTAACCGAGGTTTTGGATTAATCGGTTAATAATCGGTTAGTTTTGTCATTGATCGGTTAACCGATAATTAAAGTTTGTTTTATAAATTAAGCAATTTCAATACATAATTTTATTAGTTATTTCAATAGTTTAAGGAGACCTTAAAAATCTTTTAGAAAAATATTTAGGATTTAAGCGATTCTTTTCTTTAGTTTTGATCAGGGCTGTGGAGTCGGAGTCGGAATCGGAGTTGAAGAGTCGGAGTTGAGGTTTTTGTACCGGAGTCGGAGTCGCAGTACCCAAAAAAACGCGCGACTCCGACTCCAAAATTTTTCGGCATAAAAAATTTAAAAAAATTTCTAATATTTTCCAATATAAAACTTCTTCGAAATTGGCGATGCAATATTTTGCAGATCAATATGAATAAGTAGATTTTAATTTATTTTATGAGAAATAGTTGATTCAAGTTCTTTACTATTTAAGAATATTTAGGTATATTTTTTGGCTGTGGGAAAAATCGCCCAAAGAAAAATGGCCCAAAAAAAGATATGAAAAATCGCCCAAAAAAATTCCATGTAAAATTGGGCCTAAATTCATATGAAAAGTGACCTAAAATTTTTGGGCTATTTTTCGTTATTGTTGGGTGATTTTTCGTTTTTTAAATTTGGTGATTTTTCATTATGAAAAATAACCCAAAAATGTTGTATGAAAAATGGCCCATTTTTTTAATTTTCTCCTCTATGGTATAACAAACACCGGCTTCGCTTACTAAAGCTTCTCTGCACAGCCGGCCTTTGGCCGGGCGCAAGGATTTTCTCCTCTATGGTATAACAAACACCGGCTTCGCTAAGTAAAGCTTCTAAAATCTGCCTTTTTTCCAAACGAAAGCCGACTATGCAGAGAAGCTTTAGTTAGCGAAGCCGGTGTTTGTTATACCATAGAGGAGAAAATGCTTGCGCCCGGCCGAAGGCCTGCTGTGCAGAGAAGCTTTAGTTAGCGCAGTGTCAATGGACACTATGACACTTTTTGGAGTGTCATAACGTCCATGGACACTATGACACTGGACGTCATAACATGCCACCGGGAAAAAATTCGTTTTTGCTTTTTGGGTCATTTTTCATTTTTTTTTTGGCCCTTTTTCGTTTCTTTTGGGCAAAATTTCATATATAACTTTTTGGGTCATTTTTCATGTTCTGTTGGGCGATTCTTCATTTGGGCGATTTTTCATTTCTTTTTTTGGGCCATTTTTCTTTGGGCGATTTTTCCCACAGCCATATTTATTATACGTGCGGGAAAAAGTCTAAATTACATCAGCTAAACTTATACTCAGTTATTAATCTAGTTGAAAAAGATGTGTGATTTTTTAAATAATTTACTCATGCTAAAAAATGTTAATAACAGGAATTGCCAAAAATTTTAATATCAGAATTTTTTAACCATCAACGCTTAAATATGTTCAACATTGTACAGAATAAGTGTTGCTATAGCGCATAAATACTAGTATGTATTAGAAAAATTGTGACGAAAAATTATTTCTCTTTTGTGTAGAAACATCTTTATCGGCCTGCCTTTAATTCCTACCATAACACTCATGTTTTTCTTATGCACATTACGCGGAGATTCCCATAATTCGTTTAATAAAGATGTTTCTACACAAAAGAGAAATAATTTTACGTCTCATTCATTTCGCATCACGGTTAGAGTAGGAGTCGGAGTCGTGAGTCGGAGTCGCACTTAAAAAATTTCAGCGTTTGGAGTCGGAGTTAGTACTTTTTTCGGAAGACTACACAGCCCTGGTTTTGATAAATCTTGACTTGGAAAAAATTCTTTCACTTATTGTTGATGTTTGAAGAAATCGAACGCAATCCATAAAATATAGTTTCTCAGTCCTTTTTCTGTCATTAGAGCCCTGTTTCAAATTTGTAACTCTTCTTATTGTTTCGGTTAATTTTGTTAAAAGATTGATATGAAAAAAATATGAGAAGAAACAAATAACTAAGCACATACATATGGAAAGCTCCAGCGAAAAGCCTTATTTTTGTAATGTAACGCCAGAAGTAATTTAAATCGTTTCTCAAAAATTTTATATATATAATTTACTTTTTTATATGTTGTGTAAAGCGCAACTAGCTCTACATTAAGTTACAAAAGGCATAACTTTTGAACAACATGGTACTAAAATACAAGCTTTTTTTGGTTTCTGGCGTTACATTACAAAAAGTAGACTTTTCGCTGGAAATTGTACCTTGAGCGAGCAAAGATTTTTAAATTTAATAACTTGGGAAAAAAATCTTTATAAGCCAAAAGCTTATTAAAAAAGGTTTTATACAAAAAGTCTTGCTAAATTCGCAGACTTATGCAGTTTTGCAACGCAAGTCAAAATTTACTTCTGTTTTTTGTAACGTCACGCCGGCTCATAATTTTGCTTATATCTTCAAGTCCTTAGGATTGATTGCTGTATTTTTTTTCTCTGAATATAGTGCTTCTTCATAACTTTTTAAATATAGAAAAACCTTTTTACAAATTTTACTTCTTCATTTAATGCATTTTGTCGAACAAATATCACGTCACGTCACAATGGAAATGCCCATATAAAAAGTACGTGAAACAAAAAGCAGTTGACAGCAAAGACCTATTTAAAATGAAAATCACTGAACACCTTCTTTGTTTGTATTAAAAACTATTTTCTAAACGCATACATTTTGCATATGAGACGAAACAAATAATTAAAAACACAAAAAAATATGTTTTAATACTACAAAAAATTAAAAATTTTGTTACGTCGGTTAATCGACTGAAATTAGCCGGTTTAATTGTTAATCGAAAATAGCCAATTTCAAATTAACCGATCAGTTAATCGGGTAGTAATTAATCGGTTAATTTGGAAAAGTTGAAAATACATTTGGAAATTTTAAAATACAATTGGAAATGGTGTAATTTTTTATATCAATATTCTAATATGGATAAAAATAAGATTTTTATGTTTTTTAATACATCATGTAGTTATGAATTGTAATCATAAATTAAGTTTGTTTTTGTTATATATATATATATATAAATATGTATATACATATATCAGGTATGTGATGGAAATCGATTTGGAAAACGAAACGATTTGAAACCGATAATATCGTCTTTATAATCTTTTAAAATTAATTTCTTATACATATTCCTCTTATTTCCTGTCCATATTCTTTTAAATTGTGTATTACCTGAGTTAATTGCACTATATTTTGAACAACAAATTAAGATTATAATTCAGATTTTTGAAGTCGCTCGAAAGCATCACACCTTTTAAAAACGTTCGTTTTGGAATCGATCGATTTTCATCACATACCCGTATATATATTTTTTTTCTACTAAATAATATACAAAACTTCATAAAATATGCATTTTTACTGGAAAATTAAGTTTTTTTTCAAAAAGTTTTATATATTGGTTATAAATAATTAAAAAAAATCCCGAAAAAATTTAAAAAATCCCTTGAATCCCGGGATTCAAAATATCCCGAAAATTCTGGGATCCCGGAAGCGGGATCAGAAAACCCAGTACCGATTGGTAGCCCTATTATGTTGGTAGTTTGGCGTCTATCTTTTTGAGAAAGAGAGAAAAGAGATAAATTATTTTGTTTGGAATATTTTCAGCATGAATTGGTTTAATTTAAATTTTTGACCGTACAAAATTCAATGGTGCTGACAATTATTTAAATTTTACAGCCAAAGTGGAAAGTTTAAATGAGTTACCACATCATATTTTATCTATGTAAATTAAAAGCATCAAGTATACATTTATGCATTGTTTTGACGTAATTTTCGTTAAAATAAAAACAAACTATAATTGAAAAATTTTTCATATGGATTTAACGGTTAAGATTAAAAAAATTGTATATGGTTTGTTGCCAATCTAGCCGGACATTACTTTTTTTTAAATTTATATTGCTTCTTAAAAAATATTGAGTGCCCCTAGATTCTAGGGCCCTTAGAGTTGAAACTTGGCAGATATATGTGTATGTCATAGGCAGGTAGAGCTGAAACATATAAAACTCGGACTAAGGGGGGAAAAGTTCACCCTAGAAGAACTAATCCTACCTCTGAAAAATTAATTTTTTTAAAGTTTTCCCATACTTTTGTTTAGCAAATGCAACTTTTAACGTCGGCTTAATTTAAAAAGCCGAAAATTGCACCCAGGAGATCGTAAAATTTCATTTTGCGCCCCACCCCCTTTTTATGGGCGGTTAGATAAAATAATATTTGCAAAAATAATGTAAATATTAAAAGTAATGGAATTCTTAAAATTGAACTGGCAAGTTGGTCTATTTTAATTTTCTCTCGAAAACAATAAAATTAAACAATTTGTTTATTATTTATGTTTTTTCTATTTACCCGCTTACAACTTCAATTCGAGTCGGAAAAAAACAGCCAATTGTAGGGGAATGTAAGAAAAGATAAACTCACTGTTTATTGTTTTTGTTTTGTTTAAAGCCTGATACTCTGTTCCACATTTTACGTGAAATGCTGTCAAAACTCATATGAAAAAAACTTGTACGGAATATCTATGAAATAATGTTGATAGAGTAGTAACTGTGTTCATTTTGTGAAAAAGTTGAGAAATGTTTCTTGCAACATTTTTAAAACTGTGAAATAAAGCAAATGCTATTTATTTCATACGGAATTTTGACAGCTGTAAATAAAGTTTTTGATTAATTTTTTACAAATTTTATTAAAAAGATTATCAGCAACCAGCAATGTATTTTGAAAATAACTTTCTATTTTACTTAATTTTTTATTAAAAAAAAAAAAACACTTGTTAGTAAAATAAATGTAAGTTTTGTTTATATACGCAAAACAATGTCGCATACTTTGAAAGATTAAAGACTCCAAATGGTGCAAACTCTCGAGATAGGTAACATTGATACATGTCAAATTTTTCGTATGAAATAATAGATGTTGCTCAACATTTTTCACAGATTTGAACAGAGTACTAGGCTTAAGCTTTGATATTGTTACAAGTAAAACTTGAGGGCTTATAATTCTTATTCGCTTTACAGTTTTATTTGTATAATATTTTTTAGCTTTTCTAAAGTCTTTGAAAAAAAGGTTTCCTGATTATCTGGCATAAGCAACCAGTGAAACGCGCATAGAAACTAGCTTTCCCTCAACAATAAATTTTAGTGTATTTTAGAGTTGGGCAAAATCGTTCCCTTTGTGGAATAGTTCCGACCGATCCGAAATATTAGAGGAACTAGGTTGTTCCTTTCGATCATCGTTCCCGTTTTTTTACTTTGAACAATGAATGAACGAGGAGCGAGTGAACTGCTGTGTCGTTCGTAAAAAAAATTGACATCAACAAATAAATGTTAGAGTTTGTACTCATTTTGTGGCCTAAAGCCTGGTACCCTGTTCAGTATTTCGTGCGAAATATTGTCAAATTCGAAATGTTTCTAGCAACATTTTTATTTTCCCTGCGAAACAAGTGCAGCTCATATTATTTCGCACGGAATTTTAAGCAACAGCTTATAATTTTTTGTAACTTTTTTATTTTCAATTTGTAAAGTGGTTTTTATAACAAGCGTTTCACAGAGAATAATAATAAAATTAAATTTTTTTGTTTTCTGATTTGGAAAATTATAAATATATTATCGTTTTACTTTTTTTAATAACAACTAATAAAAACATGGTTTTTGTTAACCTTCGCAAAACAATGTTGTATACTTACAACTAATTAAAACGGTGAGTTTTGAAAAATCGCGATACAGATAGATAATATTGATACATGCCAAAATGTTCGTGTGAAATAATCAATGTTGCTCAACATTTTTCGAAAGTTTGAATAGAGTATTAAGCCTAGTACTCTGTTCCAATTTGTGAAATATGTTCAGCAACATCTATGATTTCATACGAAAAATTTGACATGTATCAATGTTACATATCTCGCGAGTTTGCACAATTTGACGTTTTTTATCTTTCAATATATGTGACATTGTTTTGCGTATGTAAACAAAACCCACATATATTTTACTAAAAAGTATTTTTTTAAATAAAAATTTAAGTAAATATGGATAAAAAACTACCTAAAAACCGGTTGTGTTAGTTTCGTTTTTTCGTTCTCATTTAATATTTAGATTAAACTTTTTTCACTTGTTTAAAATTCCACGTGAAATAAGTGCAGCTTATATTATTTCGCAGTTGTAAGAAAATGTTGCCAGAAACATTTCGTAACTATTTCACAAATTAAACAGAGTAAAACTCTATCAACATAATTTCATAGAAATTCCGCACAAGTTTTTTTCATATTAGTTTTGACAGCATTTCACGTGAAATGTTGAACAGAGTACCAGGCTTTAGGCTTTACAACTAAAAAAGAATTTCTATATATTTTTAGAAATGTTTGTAAGAAATAATAAGTTTGTTAGAAATAATAAAAAAAATTTTAAATAAGTTTTAAGAATTTCGTAAATTTGTATCTGTTTAAATATACTCGTAACTGCATGACGCTCCAGGTGGTAAGCAGGTGATATATTGATAAAATATATTGCTTCGGATCGCTTTTGTAATTTATTAAAAAAAACCACCAGTGTACAGAAAAAGGTGAACGTTACGCATGTGATGATCCAACGGATTGCAATTACGGAACGGGGAAGGATAAAAAAGGAACTATAGAAAAAGGCCGCACCGTTCCTGTTACGAAATCGTTCATTGGAACTATAGGTCGTTTCGGAACGACACAACTGTAGTGTGCTTATCCGAAATAAAAATTGGGAATTTAGCACGTCATAGAGAAATCTTATTAATAATAAATTTTGTATTCCCAAAAAAAACTTTTGATAATTAATTGTTTTTAATTTAGATTTTTATCACTTTATCCAAAAATACGAAAAATGTATCCACTTTGAAAATGTACTAGAGAAAAAGTATGCAAGTTAGAATAACGAGTTTAGCTACCAGTGAGAAAGAATTTTGTCGACTTTTACCCGGCATCATATTTAATAAAAAAATTCATTGGAAGAAATCAATTAAGCGGTATTTTGAACGAACCAGATTCAACCCAACGTGCGTCAATGTAATGTTCGTCTTTTTAATTAAAATAAATAAAAAATTAAATTCTCTAACAGCTGACTAAAATAAATGTTAATTTTAATTTGCTTATCCGCAACGCAACGTCACGTTTACGTAAGAGTACCTCTTAATGCATAAGCTTGGTATGAAAAAGGGAACACTTGATCCGCAACGTATACGTTTACGTTAGAGTAACGACGCCTGTTCTCTACTGTTTGTCTTAACTCTACCTTAATCAATTCTTTTCTTCTCTCGCATGGGTCTTCGGGTGGAGGTGTGCCCTAGGTCGCATAGCCCGTCTTAACCAAACTTAACCATACTACGCATATAGGGATTTTTTGCCTATCTAGCCGGACAGTAGGCAAAAAATAAAATTTAAGAAATGTAAAAAATTTAAGTACGCAGCCCGGCAGGCAAAAAATCCTGCATTATACAGTGAATTTTTTAGCCTTTTGCTTGAGATTTGTCGTTTTAGGGCGCTGCGAAAGTCAGGAAAATTGAGTAAATTCCATGCGTGCTCATTGACTTTTTCCGGTTTCGAAAAGCTTACAATATATTTTTTGTGGCTAAAGCCTGGTCCTTTGTTTCACATTTCACGTGAAATACTGTCAAAACGCAAACTTGTGCGGAATTTCTATGAAATTATGTTGATAGAGTTGTACTCTGTTCAATTTGTAAAAAGGCTACGAAATGTTTCTGGCAACATTTTTTACAACTGCGAAATAATATAAGCTGCACTAATTTCACGTGGAATTTTAAACAAGCGAAAAAAGTTTAATCTAAATATTAAATGAGAACGGAAAAATGTAAATAACACAACCGGTTTTTAGGTAGTTTTTTATCCATATTTACTTTAATTTTTATTTAAAAAAATACTTTTTAGTAAAATACATGTGGGTTTTGTTTACAAACGCAAAACAATGTCATATATATTGAAAGATACAAAACGTCAAATTGTGCAAACTCGCGCGATAGGAAACATTGATACATGTCAAATTTTTCGTATGAAATCATAGATGTTGCTGAACATATTTCACAAATTGAAACAGAGTACAAGGCTTAAACGAATAAAGATTATACATTGATTATTTTTCTGTGAAGAACTATAATAACAGACCCTTAAAGTAGTTTTTAGAAAAATTTTATTTAAATTTTAAATAAAAAAATTCGTTTGAAATTAAAAAAAAACAATTTTTTTGTTTACTTTTTGGTAAAAAAAAATTAAATGGTTTTTGAAACTGAAGGTAAAACTGAAACTGTCGATAAAATTTGAAATATCTACTTTTAGACACAAAAAAAAAAAAAAAAAAAAAAAAAAAAAAATCGCATATTTGCGCCACTTTTTTGTGATTTTTTGAAAATGTCACTGTTTTCTGTTTTTGCTCATCTTGCATAGGTACCATATGAGTAAGAAACCATTTTATCAGCCAGAAAATTTTTGGGTTTTTATAAATTTTACTTAGATGTGTTTCATAAAAATTTCTAATTTATGGAAATGAAAGGAATGTGCGAAACAGTTATTTTCACCCAACTCATATAACGGGTTTTACCCACCTGTGCAGCTGCGTTCAAATTGACGTTATTTTACGGAGCAAAATAAATGTACCTGTTTAAAATAACTTTTAAAACTATTAAAGACCAAAATAATATTTAAAAAATAAAAACTAATCTGGGTTGCAGGACGTATTTAGTTTTTTTTTTTTACTATTTATTGTGGTTTAATGCACAAAACCTTTTTGAAGCTTTTGGGGTAAGATGGAAAAAGTGTGTACAAGATTAGAGTTGTTCCAAATAGTACAGGAATGTAATGCTAAGCCCGTTAAAAAGGAATTGCAATTTTTAGTTAGAAGATTATACGAAATTGCATGTGTCAATGTGATGGTGACATATCAACCTCTAATATAAAATATTTTTAAAAGGAGGTTTCGAAAAAACGAACGTAGAGGTCGCCTTTTTATATTTTCCGTTATATCTTAGGCATTTACAGTACGATCTTAATGTATGTTTTTGTCTCGGGAATACCAATGTTTTGCCCTTAGGGGCCATTGACCTCAATTATCTCGTTCTAACATTTATCCACCAGATCTCTGTTAGTACGCCCCTAATATATCACCCTAATGTCAGAAAATCAAAGCACGCAATAAACTATTAAACGTTTGCTAAGGAAGTAATTCGATAATACCAGCAAAAACATTTTTAAATTTTATTATACAAAATGCAGTCGTCATCGGTGACCGCCTTGGAAAATTCATGTACTACATGAACATAACACTCGGTGTTTTCTGAATACCATGGGTAAGCTGTGAAAATAATTAAGTTTAGCAAAGAAGAGTATTAAATGAAATTATGTCAGATGGCTTAACTAAAATTTTATCCTCCTCCCGCAATGAAGCAACAGGATGAATTCGTCAAATGTTCGGTCCGCAAGTTCATAATTTCATAAACTTCGAGAATGACTCATACGTTGACATTATCAATTGGACCAAATTCGAATTGACAGAGCCGCCATGTTTGCAGTTCTATAGGCAAGACCAGCTGGAGAAATTTCAGTGTTCCAACTAAATAATCGCAGGGTTAGCACAAGGAAAAATTTGACAGGGTCGTAAAAGCCCAAAAATTAAATTTTTATGCAAATATTATCTTATGTAACTGACAACAAAAGGAGCGGGGAATAATATGGCATTTTACGATCTCCTGGGTACCATTTTAGGTTTTTTTTTTTAATTTCCGCAAGCTAAAAGTTGTATTTGCTAAGCAAAAGTATGGGGACACTTAAAAAAAAAATTAAGTTTTTAAGATAAAGGATTATGTCTTCTAGGGGCAGCTTTTTCCCCCTTGGTCCGACTTTATTTCTGCCAAGTTGTATCGATCTAAGGGCACTCAGTAACTTTTAAGAAGCAATATAAGCTAAAAAAAAAGTAATGTCCGGCTAAAGGCGCAAAAATCCCAATGTGCGACGCCTTAATGTATTCATGGCTTAAAACAATTGTAATGGCCTTTTTTGAAATTTAAAAACTTAAGCGTAAAAAACTCTAGAACAAATATTTTGTGTAAATGAAATAAATTTTTAGAAATTTAGTAAAATTTTTTAAAAAAAATAGCTTTATATAAAAAAATAGCAATTTATTTATTGAGTAGCTGAATTTTGTTATGACTTAAAAGTATAATTGCACAGAACTTGCTAAGCCTTATATCTAAAGTATTATTTTAAAAAAATTTTTTTGTAATTATTATTAAAAATTATTATTTGGACTGAAGGAAAACTATTAACAAAAACATTTAATATACATTTTCATATTAATTCGAATGGGTATTCTAAGTCAAATTGCACTTTATAAAGCTTTCATATGTACTTTAATAGTCTTATACCGTGTTCAGATATGCACCCTAATTGAGTTTTGCGCAATAAATGCCATTTTTGAGCTCAATTTTCCATATAAAATTTCAATTAGTTATTGTATAATATTGAGTAAAATAATAATGCAGCAAAACACAACTCACTACACAAAGTGTTTTGACATTTGGCAGCTGAAATGTCAGCAAAACAAAGGCCCATCCATTAGGTCAGCACAATAAGCCAGATGTTTATTCCTTAAAGATGTCAAAAGTTGTTTACACAGAAAAAAATAACAATAGTTATTAAGTAATTGAAGAAAATTTATTAAAAATGTTCGAATGTATTTTACAATTTTCTTAATTAATATGTTTGTAAATTGTCATATTACCAATTTGTTTCGTATAAAATAAAAATAATTTTCTGTCAAAAAAATTTTAATATAATAACAAGGCGAGTTCATTTTTCAGGTGGCGTTGAAAGCACAGCTGTGCTACTTTCTTTTCTTACTTAGCGAGAGAAATGTCAAAAGTTGATTGTGTTTTTGACACATTGATCAACGAGAGCAACAAAAAAATACATTGATGTGTTTCTGGTGTTGTTACTTGTTGTAGTATCGACACCACCGTATACATGAATTCGCCTTGTACAATAAGAAAACAAATTTCAAATATTGTGGTATAAATCACTAAAAGATAGGCAGATTATTGAAAATTATGATTATTGTTTGAATAGTTAAGAGAAGTTAACGGGTCTTTCGTTTATTTAGTTTTAAAATTTTAGTCGATAATGGTGTCAAGATTCCCCTTTATGCAGATTTTAAAACATCAGTGTGCTTCCCGTTCCAAATCTGAATAAATATGCTGAAATAAATATTTATGGTGCTTGTGATGTAGTGTTTAATATATTTCAATTATAATTAATTAAACAAATATTTTAAATGTGTTTCATTCTTTCAAACGGCAAAAAATTAATTATTAACGAAATATTTTGTTAATATGAGAAGCTCGTATTATAAATTTGCATGTAATTGTTAACAAATATTTTATTCAATATAACAACTTCGTTGTTAAATATATTCGTTGAATATCAACAATTTTAATTAACAAAAGAATTTTTTATATATACAAAATCGGTTGTTGATTCCTTTTCAATTAAAAAAATAATTGTATTGACGAATATGGTATTCAATATGACAATTTATTTATCGTAATTTTTTTCTGTGTACATTTTCCTTATACTTGTACATTTTTGTTTACGCTTTTGGTTTTTTGCCACAAATACATGTATAGTAAAGCTACCCAGCGGGAAAACTCAGAATACCTTCTTTCTTCAGGCCTTTTTAAAGGCCTGCTTAAAAATCAAAAATGTCGTATGTACTGTACACAGAGAAATAACACATTATATTGTTTGGCGGTGTTCAGACGATATGTACAAATTTAACATGTGAAAAAGTGACAATCCGCATGACAAATACACATAATGTGAGCATAGCTTAATATTAACAACTGTCAAATGCAAATTAAGTTAGTCAAATTGTTTACGTGTGAACAGCACGATTATTTTGTCAATAAACCGAATATTAACTCAATAAAAAATGTATATTTGAACACTATATTATTTCTTTAATGGCAGCAATAAACAAACAAAAATTCTGATAGTGCATAGAAAATATTCCTGGAAAATATTGAAGGAATAAGACTATTAATGTATGAAATCTTTATAAATTGTAATTTGACTTAGAATACACATTCGAATTAATATGAAAATTTATAATAAAAAAGAAATGACACTCAACATGAGAACTAAAATTCCCAGGTTCTATTTGTCAAATCTTTTAATATAAATAGCCAAGGCGAATTCATTAATACGGTGGTGTCGATTCTACAACAAGTAACAACACCGAAAACACAACAACAATGTATTTTTTGTTGCTTTCGTTGATCGATATGTCAAAATCACAAGCAAATTTTGACATTTCTCTCTCTAAGTAAGAAAAAAAAAGTAGCACAGCTGTGCTTTCGCCTTGTAAATAGCTTTATATGTTCCTAGAAAAAAAAAATTGAAAACTTAACAATTGGGGGATTCACAAGGTGTGCTATCAAGTCGTTTCGTCATAATGTCATAAATAATATTTTACAATTGTTTAAAAAAATATTGTTGCGTTTCAAACAAAATAAAAATTTTAATGCTCTGTTTATTGATTCGTCAAAACTGTACAGTAGACATCTAAATTGTAAGCGGTTACCCGGAGCAGTCATAAATATTTCTTGTAATTAGTTTTATTAATTTTAAGATATATGACTTTACAACTTTATGGCTACCTTGTGAATCCCCCAAATATATAATTTATTAAGTACTATTATTCTAATTTTTGATCCAGCTGAAAACATTTCAATTATTGCTGCTGTAGTAACCGCTACTGTGCTAGAGAGAATTTGTCAATATAAGCAGAAATCATTTACGTTAAAAGTATTAAAAGTTAAATAAATTATTATTTTATTATAAATGTTAAAAAACTCAACAATGTTGTATGGAAATAAGTAACGAAATCTTACAACTTGGGCGTAGCTCTTTAGATAGAGAAGGGATGTTCGGCAAAGCGGAACAGAATAGACTGCAACAAAAGAGAGGCAGAAAAACGTCTCCAACATGAAGTTTTTTAAGTTTTTCTAAGTTATTTCGCTATTCAGGTGTTATAATTAGAACTTAAATACTATAATGAAGGCTAACCACATATTACGTTAGATAGACAAACTAACGGACAGACGATATAAACACACTTACCTACCACAACTCAACTAAAAATATGCAAAGTGCAAAAATCATGTACACACTATTGTATGGCCAGGTTCAAAATACATGCACACAACTGTGAATTGAGTATGTATATCAATCATTATATTTTGCTTGTACCATCCACCAACAAGAGTGGTGAATGAGGAAATATTAAGTTTGTAACACCGTATGTAACCGAAGACCCAATAATTTTAGTTATTTTAGTGTCGTGAAATAGTTTAAGTCGTTTTAGCCATGGTCTTAACGAAAGAGGCTGATCCAACACAATCGGTTCAGTAGGAAAAGGGCTATGAACAAAAATGTAGACCAACCACCCTGAAAAAGTGATATTTCTATTTTGTTTAATCCCATACAAATACTAGTTCCGGAAATAGCTCTTAATGCCATATTTATCCAAATTTAACCATAGGTCCAATATAAACCCCCTTCCTAAAATCAATTAAAGGCAAACGAATATCATAATAATAAAGATATCTTGATAATATTCGGCACAATAAACTTTCACATGAATCTTGACCTCCTTACATTATTCTGTTCTGGCGGGTCCACTATTGCCCATGGGTCCCAAATAGAGTACACTTGAAAAAATGTGTAAGGTATCATTTGAACGGTATATGCAGGGAAGCTGTGGTCTAGCTTAGCTTATATGTTGCATCAACAACTATTGTGGATATTTATACTGACAGGCTAGATATTTATACTTAGCGAGGTTATGGTCTTGCAGGCGTTGACTGCCGCAACAAGATGGACGAGCAGTTTGACCATAAGGGTCCCATATAGGATTGCAAGACGGGCTGGATTTCCAAGCTCTTTTAATGCGTGTCAAAAATCAAGAAAAAAATTTAAATGGTCAAGCTAAACCGGAATTTTAGAAAATTTTCCATTAAATTGTGAAGAAAAAATAAAAATTCAAATCATTTATATTTGGCTTGTAAATGTCTTTTGTAACAATTGGGGAAAGGGAATTGCGGAAAGGAAAAATTAGATATTAAATTGTTTAAAGAAAAATGTATAGCAGAAGGACTATCAGAATCTCATTTGTTTTTCATACTAAACTAATGGTGTTTTCTTTTCTACAAAATATGTGACATTTTATTTAAAAAAATGCAATTTGGTGTTCGTTTCTTAAAAATGCTTCGCTCTCTCATTCTACAAAATGCACCCTTATTAATGGCATAAGGTATTGCCCTGTTAAAATATAGCTCATGGTACAACTACACAAGGTAAACTCGTTGCTACAACAAGTACAACAAGACAAAAACAACAGGCAATTTGTTTTTGTATTTTCTACCCCAGACGTCAAAAAAAATAGCAACACTGCATTCAGTAAAACAAAACACAAATTGAAAAAAAACGAACCAGACAACACGTGCAGAAAAATAAAAAAACTATAATTTTTTTATAATATATAATTTTTTGTGCAGTTGTACCATGGTTCAATGCAATTTATTAATTAAAACTAAATACATATATAGAAAATTCTTAACCGACTTATATTAGAATTTCCATCTATTCAAAATGTCCGGTCTCCAGTTAACAGGATGTGATTCTTCTGTGGCCTCATTGTCTTCCTTATAAATTTTAATTGTTTTATCGGCTTCAGCTGTTATTAAACGTGAACCTGATTGATCGAAACACATGGCAAATATGCCAGCCTCGCTGTCCATAGAATCTGGCTGAACGGGTTATATTTTGTACAAAGTTACCTTCAGGACAACGCCATTGTTTTATATTGTCGGGCGAGGCAGAGCCAAACATGTACAGGGTGGGGTGTAAAACTATGCTACGTACAGATTTTTTATGATTTGTTAAAGTACATACACTTTTGCCAGCCGCCAAATCCCATAATCTAACGGTAGAATCATGGGAACCGGTAATTATTTGAGGATTTGAAGCTTGGGCCACCACACTAGCCACAGTATTGGTGTGGCCTGTCAAAGTGTGTATATTAGCCTTTGTACGTAGGTCCCAAATTCGAGCTGTGGAATCTCGACCGGAAGTAGCTAGAACATCAATAGTTGGATGCAGTGCCAAGGAATAGACAGCCGACAAATGTCCATGGTAATGTCTAATAACTTTATTGTACTCCAAATCCAAACATTTGACCTGACGATCTTCACCACAACTGAAAAGATATGGATGTTTTGCGCTCACGGCCAAACCTCGCACAGTACTAACATGGCCCGTTAGAGAAAGTTTAAGTTTACCACTAGCTAAATCCCAAATTTTAATAACACGATCTCCTGCAACAGTGGCAACCCATTCATTTCCTGGTTCTACCGCAATACATCGTACCCAACCTAAATGCCCTGAAATAACGTGGGACAACTTCCAAGGAGCATGCCAGGTGGGTTTAGGTATAGTAGGAGCTTTTTTAGATATTAATTGTACATTGCTACCTCCACTGGCCGAACGCATGCCGGGTGCTGAGACTAATGAACTACTAACAGGAATATCGCCATTTTTATTGTTTGCTGCTAATAAAACCATATTACTGTCTTTAGAGTGGCTCACACCAAACCGTAACTATCGCGTGCCTTAATAACTTTCCTGACTTTCTCTCTAGGAAATAAATTATTGAAATAAGACTTATAATGTGTGTTCTAGACATATATGTAGGTATTTAAACTTACAATTTTTCATCAATTTCTGGAAGAGCGCCTTGATTGGAAACGACATGTTCGTGAGTCCTTTTTAAGGAACGTAAAATTAAAGTATGAACACTGTGTCTTTGAACTTCATCCATAGCTATGATTCGTTGTTTTTGAAAGTGGTATTCTTTGCCAAATATTTTGTTACAACTAATTGAATTAATAAAAAAATCAAAGCATTATATTGTTAATGATAGGTCGTCAGTTTTATAAAATTTAAGTGGATTAGCTGTTATAAAATTGTTTTAAAAAAAAAAAACGTCAAATCAAGAAATTCGAAAAACTTGGTGTTCATAAATCAGCAATCTGGCAAAGGTATTTTCTTGTTTACATATTTTGTAAAAAACAAACTAAAGAAATTGGAATTTCGTCATTCATTATGTTCATTTATTTATTTATTTAATATCATTCTATTAACAAATTTTGGTTTATGTATACATACATATTTTTTTTTTTTATTGTGAAGAACAAACTTTTTGTCAGCTGTTAAAAACAGGGCGGTCCAATTTTGTGTTTTCTTCTCGTCAAATAAAAAATTGCATTATTACAGGGTCGGCAAGACATTTTATACATGTACATTTTAACAAGGTCGCGTTTTTTTTTTTTTGTAGAAAAGAAAACACCATAATTAAAAGGCTAAATCAACTGATTTGTAATTATTTTAATGGAAGTAAAACTGATTTTAGTTTTTTTAATGTTAGTTAGGGCAGGAAAAGTCTTAGTTTTATGATATTTTATTACTTGTGTTGTTTAAAACAAAAATTGTTGACGTATTCACTTAATTGTATTTTTTATAGTTTAACTTGGAATACCATTTATAGCATGGCCCAGTTAGTAGGTCTGCGCAAAACTACAACCATCCAACAATAGAAAAAACAACACGCATTTTGCTTGTGTAAATTATGTTAAAGATGTCAAAAACAATTGCTACAAAAACAATTGCACGACAAAAACACAACTCTACTAAAAATCAGCAGGTATTTCGAGCAGACCTACTAATTGGGCCATGATTTATAGGAATATCCTCAAAAGCTACCAAATTGTTTCTATATCAAAACCATAATTTGTGGAAGAAAAAGGTCGTGTAGTTATTTGTCGATAGCTAAATCATTTAAAGACCGATTTAAATATTTTCACTACCAGTATTCTACTAAATTTAATGAAAGTTGAAAAAATAAATTTCATATATTTTAACAAGACTTTAAAAGTTAAAATTTATGGGTAAAAATGAGCGATTTATTGGTAAAAAAAATAGAGGCAGTCGTAATTTTTTGCTGATATATCAGCCAGTTGTGGACCGATCTGTCTGAACTGCAATTACGAACTATTCTAAACTATAAGTGACACATCTGGGGGATTGAAAAATCCATTTCAATATACACACGAACATATAAATCAACGGACGGATATCGTTAAATCGATTCCGCTACTTTTAAGGATACGGAATATGAATCTTTTTTAGGGGCTCAGATCAAATATGTAAAAGTTATAAACTGAGTAACAAACTTATATAAAAAGCCACATTATGTACCTATAGTATGAATAATATAATATTTTTCTATCTTTAGTAATTTAACCGAATTTTTAACTGTCAAGAAAGTGTCAAGAAAAATCAACCTTTTATTTTGTAATGTCAAACATTTTGCCGATTTCTATATGGCAATCCTAGTCCCAGATCACAGAAATATAATGAAGAATATTAAGGCGAATACATTTTCGATTTCAACTCAATTTGGAAGGCTTTAGGGTACCTTTGCTCTCCTGCAAACTCGAAATTCGGCGATTAACTTTCATTATTGCTAACGATAGATGGGCCGCGGAACTGATTGTAGGATTGCCAGGCAGTTATGGCCCGGAATGAACGATGGGCGTACCATTTCTTTACTATCGAAGAATAAAAGGGGCGTATCACTTTAGATATCTGCTATCACGGGACACTGTCTTAGCCAGACACTGTGATTAGTGCCGCATCAACGGTTTGTACGATATCTCACGCGCTGAAAGGGACAGTATTTCAAACGTCATTAGAAGTTCGGGTTGTTTTTACGAAGGGAGTTTTGGTTAATGGAATTTGATGCTATTAGAATGCATCATTGGATTTCAATGTTGCAGATGAGTACTGACCTCCATTTCTACTTAACCCAACCTACATAAGTAGGCGCAACATCACAAGCATCTTGACTTTATGTAGTAATGATATCGAACTGTTAAAAAATTCGTCAAAAATTAGAAACTCAAATGAAAATCGGTCCGAAATTTAGTATATGGTAGGGAGATCGAACGGTTATTATTCGACCGGTTTTAACCGGTTATTTTTGCTTTGCCCCAGTCGGTTATTTTAAAATGCCCATTTTTCGAATATCGAATAAACCGGTTATTTTGGTATAATAAACCGGTTATTTTAGTAATGTGTAATATATATACATTTTCCTTACTCTTGTTCTAGATGTAACCGTAATTTAAGTATTTTCTAATTGAATATTGGCCAAACTTAAACTTTTTATGTCAAAACAACATTATTGTTATGTTTTCACAACACAAGTGATTGAAAGTGTAGTAAAATTTATATGAAAAGCACTCAGTTTTTTAAATTATTTTTCATATAACTTTTACTACACGTTCAATTACTTGTGTTGTGAAAACAGCACATATGAGTACTGTAAATACAAATCGCTTATAAAAGCGTGTGTTCTTGTAGAAAAAAAACCAAAAACTATTCAAAATACTACAAAAACGTGTGCAGTTAAAAAGTAAATAGTAATTTGTGCAAGAGTATTCTAAATATTAAAGTTATTTTTATATAGATGTTATTTCTAGAGATATTTCGAACGGGATTAAAAAGACAAAGTTAGGTTCTTGAAGTGCCCTAAAATGATAAGTTACAAAGGTTCTTCCATGCCACGACTTATTAATCACCTTTAATTAGTATACATGCTTGACATTAATGTGATCCAAATGAAACAACTCCGTTTGAAGTAGTTCTAAGGAGACGACAAATAATACTTTACTAAAATACGCTGCAAAAAATGAATCATTGGGTGAAATATTAGCCCGTTGTGTTGCCGAGGACAAAATGCCCGCTAATGCACTTAAAACTCTTAAGTAGTTGTTGCATCTCTTCATGCTGAAAACTATAACATTCCGGCGGAATCAACGATATGGGAAAATTTAATTTTTAATTGTAGTCGATGAATTGACAAATATTTTACACAAAAAAAATGTTCAGTTCACTATTCGTTTCTATAATGCTGAAACAAAATAATTTGAAATAGATATTCCTGGCTAAGAGGTTTTGTTTGCAACTTTAAAAAAATATGGTTGATTTATTCAGACATCCTAAACCACCAACAAATTAAAACTCATTCAAAATAAATTGGAGAGAATATTTCAAATAATAACTTAATAAAATTCCTATAATTTATTTGCCTTGTGCAAAACGTTTGTTTAGATCAAATATCATTCAACAGTTTCTAAGTTACGTTACACAAATATCTTCTTACAAATAAAGTTTAGTAAATCAATAAAAAATGGTTGAAAATTTAGCTTAAGTTTGCAAATAGTGTTGTTTTTATTCAAATTAACGTTTTATTTTAAAAACATATTTGATTTCTGTGTTTTTAAGTATTCGAATTAAAATCGGTTAACCGGTTATTTAAAAATTGCTTAACCGAAAACCGGGTTTTTTAAAATAGCAACTATTCGTAATATTCGAAAACCGGTTATTGAAAAAAGTCGAATAATCGATCTCCCTAGTATATGGTACCTATACTTAACGATGCCTCCCGAAATTTACTTTAATACGTCTAAAGCGCTAAAAAATAATGATATTGTAATAAAATATTGAATTTAGTTTTATGTGACTGAAATCATACTAAAAAATGTTTGTGATGATCTATCGATAACTTGAATAGGTGCCAAATAAAGTTCACTCCAAAAAAAGGGTGTAAAAAATTCGGCCCATTCTTACTTGTTTATGTAATAAATACAATTTAATAACATTAATCAAACACACATTTTGTACAACAATTTATTTATTTATTTTATCAAAATGTTAATGAAAATACAAGAAGTGTTTCTAATGGATTCGTACAATCGTTGTCAAGTCAAGATAATATCAAGTACAAGCTTGGAGAGTCGTATTACAATTAATTATCATTTAAATTTTAATTAAAAATTATAAATATAAAAAAATAATAACTGATATTAAAATAACAATTTGAATAAATTTTAGCTTTAAACAGCGGCAGAAACTTCACTTAATATTGATATGTGTAAACAAGAATCTCAAAGTCTAAATAATAGATTAATCAAAAATATATGTATTAAAATCAAGGCGAATTCATACAGCTGACATTTTCGAGTCATTTGCTTATTGTTTATTTATTTGTGTGTATACTGAATATCAAGCTTTGTTTACATTTTCTGAAAAAATTATTTAATATTTAAAATTTAATAAAAATCTAAATACTTGAAAAAAAAACTTAAATTTTATAAAACAAAAAAAGGTGAATATAAAATATAAAATCAAGGAATAAAAGGTGCGTAAGGAATAAGTGGAGCCACAATAAATTTGCAATACAGGAAAAAGACTTACCTTCTAAAGCAATTGTGTATATTTTATAAACAAAAAAGTCCCTTGTTTATGTTTTAAACAAATAATTTTGACATTCAGTCTAAGTTTTTACAAAAACAAAATACAAAGTTCTTTTTTAAAAAAAGGGATAGCTACATAGCTCTATCTCATGATGCGGTCACCTGTATGAATTCGCCATGATTAAAATGGAGTGATTTGTTTGTCGAAAACATTTTGTTTAAAGCGTGAGGAATATTTCATTCACTATGAAAGTTTTAGATAAAATAGAGGATAAACCGTACTTCTGAAATTACTTTTAACCCTCCGAATTGTTATGAGCACACTTTCTTTGTAGTTTAAATGCATTAATAAAATAAATATTTTTATTTTGATTATACGAACTGATTGGCTGATTCGTAGGATCAAACATAATTTTCGAGACGTGTTTTATTTGGCATTTTGCCCAAGAATTTCAAGATGAATCTGAACATTTTGCATGCTTTGATCCAAAAAAAAAAAGGGAAAATTCCTTAAGGGGACCCTATAATATTAAAAAGTAATATTTTGTATAAAGAGACTGCCGATGTATACGAACGATCCACTTAGGTCTTGGATTTACCAGAATAAACATAAGGCTGAAATTCTAAATACATTAACTGTCAAACATTAATGACTCGTGTAAGTCTCTTTGTCACCGTTTCAATAGGTTTAAAGGAGTATTTTGATATAAAAAAAAATAAACGTTCCCTGATACTTCTATAACATAATTTTACCAAGGCGAATTCATACAGGTGACATTTTCGAGTCATCTGTTTATGGTTTATTTATTTGTGTGTATACTGAATGTCAAGATTTGTTTACAAATTGTGAAAAAAATTAGTTAAAATTTAAAAATCAATAAAAATCTAAATACTTGAAAAAAAACTATTTAAATTAAAAAAGTATTTAAATTTTATAAAAAAAAAATAGTGAGCATAAAATATAAAATCAAGGAATAAAAAGCGCGTAAGGAATAAGTGGAGCCACAATAAATTTGCAATACAGGAAAAAGACTTACCTTCTTAACCAATTGTGTATATATGTATTTTATAAACAAAAAAAATCCCTTGTTTATGTTTTCAACAACTAATTTTGACATTCACTCTAACTTTTTACAAAAACAAAATACAAAGTATTTTTTAAAAAAAGGGATAGCTAGCATAACTCTATCTCATGATGCGGTCGCTTGTATAAATTCGCCTTGAATTTTACTAACTATAATTAAAAACTGGTCCTTCATTCCCTGTTAATCAACATATACTTTTTAAAAGCAGTAAAAAAGCATGATCTGTCAAGCTCTGCCATTTGATACAGTACACTACAGTGAATATTAAAATATTTCGAAGAGTGTATTGGGAACCCGGCAAATCAAAAGAATAAGGTTAATATTCATAAGATTTATTTTTGCCGAATGTTTTTGGAATAAAATTCATCTAAATACTGACATAATAAGATGGTTAACGGAACAGAAAACTTTTAGCTTCAGGCGTTTAGGCTGTGCAATGATGAATCAGTCAGTCAGTCAGTCAGTAACGTTACAATTTTATATAGATAGTGATCCTAAATTAGGTTTGTGATTTTGCAACAAGTTTGGTTATATAATTATAATTTAATAATATGGTGGTTAATAAAGCAAAATAGTTAGTAGTAAAAAATAACAAAAAAAAAAAAAAAAACAAAATGAAGTTATTGGCAGAATAACTACTATTCTGAAATAAAATATTCTATTTTAGATGTATTAATCTAAAGGATTTCCATCTCGATTACGAAAGGCATGAACTTTACATAATGAACTCCCAAGTACATTTATGACACGAAAAGCGATTTTTTAAACGCATTTAAAAACTCGTATCGTTCATCTTTACTAGGGTGTTCAGTCGATTAATTCTTGTTCGATTAATCGAACAATTTTAGACGATTAATTGTTCGATTAATTTAAAATTGCTGATTTCGCTTAAAGGATTAATCGAAGAATTTATGCCGATTAATCGAACAACAATATATATATATGGTTTTTCTGTCATATGTGTCATTTTTTAAAGTTTTAAGTAAAATAAACAAACCAAATGTCCGTTGGAATTAAGAAAAACAGTCATTTTTAGTGAGTAATTCACATACATGGGCGTACTGCTTAATAAAAGTAACCAGTAAATGCTTACTGAAATATGCAGCAAACAAAATGAAAAAAATGCAAAAAAAATAATTTTAAAATTTTAACCCTTTGTTCACAAAAACTGCTTGTCAAAACTTGTTTGAATTGATAGCTGTGTCATAGGCTGCACTCAATTTGATAATCAATTTCATTTTAAAAATGACCCCCACTGAAAAAACAACTCAAAATAATAGCATGACCAGTGCTGCCACGACTAATGCAATTTTTACAACCAAAATTTTTGAAAAAGTTACCAAATGTGAAAAAATATAACCAAATTAGAAATGCCTTTTGTTAATTGAGAAAAACATAAAAATTTATTTTAAGTTGCACTGTAAGACAATTGTTTGTTTTTGCACTTAATAGGAAAATATTAATTACAAATTAAGAAAACAAAACAAGAAATGTAATTATTGTACATATTAAAAAATAAGAAGAAGCTTAAATTAAAAGGTTTTATTTATTTGAGACCTTTTTCATGAAAATTATTTTTAATTTGTAAGAGTTTTGTTCTGTTTTCGCAACACAAGTGATTAAACGTGTAGTAAAATTTTTATGAAAAGCACTCAGTTTTTTGATTATTTTTCATATAAATTTTACTACACGTTCAATTACTTGTGTTGTGAAAACATCACATTAAACCCGTCAAATTTGCATACAAAATTCAGTACATTGGAAGTAAATAAATTAAATTTTTTTGAATATGTCCTTTACAATAAACGAAATTTGTACTTCACAACAAAAAATTTATATATTAAATTATTTTCCGCTTTTTGACTGTCAGTGGGTTGTGAAATGTGGCGATTTTTAAATTCTTTTGGCGATGAACATTTACGTTTAGCGATATGACGATTGTCTTGGCGAAATTGGAAACTGTTGGTGAAATGCGAAATGCATTTTTTGTGAATTTAATCTAAAATATTGTTAAAATGGTTGTAACTTATTTCTCTTGTTTGTAAATTGGATTTTAAAATTATAATTGTATTTATTACTGTTTCAAAATTTTTATATTTGAAATATTTTGTGAATCATTATTAATAGTATAACGAATATAAACAAATTCGATTTCAGAACGTCAATACAACGGAAAATGTATATGACTGACAGTCTGGAAAAAGTGCAAATTTAGAACATTTTCCTTGTATTCAAGGTTTTTGAAACACCAAATCTACTTTTGTTTACTCTTTCAATCATTTTCTGAAATCGATTCCGCGTGGTATATGCACTTTCTACTTTAAGTACTACTTATCTTTACTACTCTTAAAATCAGAAAAACTACGCTCATTTAAAAAAAATTAATTGAAAATCTCCATCGATAAAACTTCACTTGATTTGAGTTTCTAATATAAAAATCACATTTGGCAATTTTTTTCTTAGCAAAAATCCAAAATTTTTTTTATTTTTTGAAATTATTCTATAAGCTTAATTTCAGTTATGTATTTAATAAAGCTCTTTGTAATAGTTATATTCCTTAAATTTTTAGGAATGACTTTATACACTACCAGACTATTACCTTGTATCTACTATTACAAAGAGCTTTAGTAAATACAAAACTGAAATTTAGTTCATAGAATAAATTCGAAAGATAAAAAAAAATTTTGAATATAATAAAGTAGCTTATGAAAAGAAATAATTCCCAAATTCTATTAGCAAAAATCCTAAAAAAATATCTGGAAGCTGTTTTGAAAGGAATTTTTTGGTTGCAATAAAGTATAAAGAACTTCCGTTCATTTTAATCAAATAATGAGAAAATCGTAGTGCAAAGTACACATTGTTCGAAGTCGTAAATAATTTCCTTCGAATCCATATACGTAATAACCCCCGATGTAAATAAAAAGGTTAAAAAACAACCTAAACTGCAAGTGTATCAAGAAACACATATTCATACGTATTGTATATTTTAGAAAAAAAGTAATCAAAATGAAAAAAATATTCACATCTCCACATTGAGAAAAAAAAAATAACCAATTTTGGTTAGAAATAACCAAAAACGGCAGCTCTGAGCATGACTCAAAGTATTTTATAAAAAAAGCACAAGAATTTTTTAGAACACAATTTTTTTTTAAGAGAGCACATTTATTTTTTAAGAAATATATTTTTTATAAAGAAAGCGCCAAAGCGAATTTGTGGTCAGTTGTTAAATTGAACGTAAAATTGGCAAACAAATGGAAAGGTAAAATTGAGAGCAATCTCGTGGTCAATTTAAAAAGTGTGAGTGCGTTAGTAAAAAATGTGAAAGAGTATAGCAAATTAAAAGGGTCGTGTGGCTTCCAAGTAAAGCAACACATTTAAACATTTTATTTTTAAAAGATTATTTTAAAAGGTCTGTTTAATTGTTTGTACATATAAAATGATATGATCTCAACACATGTTTTATTTTATTTATCGTTGTAAAGATTTATTTAATTAGTATGAATTTTTACGTTTGGTTGTTTTTTTTTTCTGATAGTAAAATATTAAAATTCTTGTAATTAATAATGTTTATTTACTCAAATAGCAAGTTTTTCTAAAATTATCGAAAAAAAATCTCTTAATTTATAAAATTTCTGGATTTTGAATTATTCTATTAATCGATTAATTTTAAAATCTAATTCGTTTAATCGAATAAGTCAACAATGCCAAATATAGATTAATCGTTTAATCGAACATAAAAAAGCCGATTAATCTTTACACAGTTACAGTTATTCTTTAATATTATCGCTTACAAACCTGCTTCGCTGTAAGGGAATGTCATGGTCCTTTAAATGTAATTTTTTTTTATAATATACTGAAAATATACAAAACTCCATATCAAAACAAGTTAGAGTGCTATATTCGACTCTGCCGAATCTTTGATACCCTCCACCGACAGGAGTTGGCCCTATATGATAAATACATATATATTATTAACTAAGCTTCACAAAAACGAACGTCAGCATTAAAATTGGTTGCGGTTTAGACCTAAATTATATTATTACCGAAAATAAGAACGTTTTATGCGTTTCTTGTTATAACTTTGAACTGGCTTGAGTAAAATATCATGATTCGTAACAGTTTTAGCCGAACTAAAATGTTTTTAGGAGGGTAATTTGTATTGGACCTATGGTAAATTTTGGACCAATCATCCCAAAATTCTAAAGACTGATTTCTGGTATTACAAAAAATAAATTAGAATAAATTTCAATACAGCAGTGTAATTAGTTTTAGCGTTAACAGTGAATTTCACAAAATTGCATGATATTTTTGCTGGCCATATGAATCTAAGTGGGAAGAAATTTTACCGCAATATCTATATCTGTTTTGGTTTTAGACAAATTTAATTATTTTCCCAAAGTGCGCTTTATTTGGTTTTAGGCGCAATAAACTGTTTTCCTATAGAAGGGCTTATGGATCTTCACTAAATTCAACAGTATGAGTTGCAGTCGTATAAAGCAAATTCGTGTAAAATTGTATATCATTCCGTACATTATTCCACCATTTGTGTTAGTTTTTGTATTAAAATTATCAATTTTTTAGGGTGCTGGCTCACATTTTGATTCATAGGTCTGATCCTTCTGAACCAATGTTGCTGAATTTCAATCCCAAGCTGCTTAGGATAACTACAAGCAATTTGAGACCAATGTCCATGTTCTGTAACTCTCGCTTCGAGAATTTTTTCAATTGAAACGCGAGAAATTAAACAAAAATGCCATAAATTGAAACAAACAACTGTTTTTCTCACTTAACTGCGTCTGTAACATTTTTAGCGAGTAAGAGCTGTCACGTAAGGAAATTACACGCCAATTTACAGAAAAGTGAATCTGTAAAATTTTTGTGAGAAAGTTCTCGCTTTGAATTGTCAAATAAACTCACGCATGAAAACGGGTTGAAAAAATATATTACCACTAAAAAATATATTAAATATGCGAAATACAACGAATAATAACATGGAAGAGATAAGTATTTTGTTTTTGACTGATTTTTTCATTGTTTAATATTTTTGCTTTTAACATTTTCGAAAAATATACGAATGTTTTCAAAACTATTTTTTAAACAACAAAAATTAAAGTCGCACTCTTCATTATTTGCTATAGCCGACGGTTGTATTTTTGCCCCCGTCATTGAAAATATTTCAATTTTAATAATTTTGGCCGCCGCACAGTGGCGCCATTTGAGTTTTTTCGTTGCAAAAATCATATCTTTTGAACCGAATAAGATAATTGAACAGTTTAAACAGCATATGATAGATAACTGTTCAGCCTATGAAATGAGCGTTTGGAAAGGGTGCTACGCTTTGTAGGGGCCTACTTATGGGTTATCAAAGTTAAAATTAGTAGAAAAATCAATTTTGTGGTAACTAAAAAAAATTATTTTTACATTTTTAGATTGTTTTTATTTTTTTTCTTTAGGGTTTTATGTTTTAAATTATTACCCAACAAATTAAAAAAAAAATAATTTTTTTTTTTTAAATTTATTTTTTCAATTTTCTGTAAAATATTCATCACAATTCGTAGGAGAAGGTATATCTAAAAGACTAACCATTTCTAAACTATAATTATTTTGTTACTCTGTTCGTGACTTCACATGCCGCAGGGAAGAAATAAGTGGATCGGAAGATGCTGCCAACATGTTGAAGAGGTCCTCATTTTGCCTTACCCTTGATGCTTTGAATGTGTTCTGCAATCTATACTTTTTATAAAATTTGTTAAGAGACTCCTGTGCTTCTTCAGAAAGCTCTCCAATTGGCAAAGACTGGTACTCAATTATATCTTTGCCATGCGCCAATATTTTATGGACGGTCGGGGTCAACTTCTTCTGTGGATACATTTCTGCTAAAAAAGATGCAGTTTTCGACGCATACTCTCCATATTTTGTAGAATTTACATTTTCTTTGCAGTTTAAAACATCCAAGATCGTTCCCAATCTTTTCACGATTTGATTGTCAATTCCAATGATTCTAGTTACTGCCTCATCATTTTCAAAAAATCTCCTAGAAGTGTTTCCATCGTTTGAGTTACCGTATCCGTGCTTGGGACAGTCTACTTTTAGTCAAACTTGTTTAAAAAAAGCATCCTGTATTTGCTTCTTTTTGATCTTTTCCTTATCCTTTATTGATGTATTTTCCTCGAAGTTTTCCTCCTCTTGTGGTAGGGTATATGCCAGTTTTAGCAAGAATTCCATACACCTTATCCTTGCGTGCAATGGTGACATTCCATATTCGTAATTCTCCTAATTTGTAGAATCGTTTAAATTACCAAAGTTCTTCTGACAAATAATAATAAAAAATCGATAATAAAAAATATAAAAATAAAACGAAAAAAGGGGTTTAAATAGGTTTTTGCTAAATTTTTCCTCCAATATAATTCTGTCTATATATATGTATATGATAACTAATTGAAATATGTTATAATTAAGCAGAAAAAGATACTAATCTTAAACTCTTTACAACTAATTATATAAAATTGAGATGTAACATATTATATATGAAATAAATTTAATTGAATTGAAAAAAGTTCTTCTGACTCTTTTTGCAAATCGGGCATGACATTGTTGAGGTTGTTCCTGTCAGTTCGTTTACGACTTTTCCGTCAACCATGGTCAGGTGGAACTCGTAATTGCATTCAATATATTTTCCTTCTCCAATTTGCAGCTTTGTAGGCTTAATCTTGCTTATTTGTTCTTCAATGTCCTTCACCGTAGTCCTTATGAGTTCTGCCGATTCCCTTGCAAACTGAAACATTATTGGTCGGCAATAATGCACTGATGACGGACGTGGATTTTTCCAGTGTAGGGAATAATCCGATTTTAGCCGCAAATGAACAACAGATGCCATAAACATATTTCCGTCCGATATTGTAGCGTCATCGGAAGATATCCTTTGCTTATAAACGCTTTGTCCGGATGATCCATCGCAGCCCCATTTGCTGATCAATGTCAACTTCTCAGGAAGAATTTTCACTTCCGTGAAAAACTTTGGTGTGGTTGACTTTATAAACAGTTCAACGCCATGTTTTCAATACTTAAATTGTTTAATGGTTTCAGTAATTGTTGCGCCAACTTTCAGGCGTAGACTATCCAGGCATTATGCTTATTTTGCAATACATAGGCTTATGCTACTATGCCTAAAAATTTACCTGTTCCCTGCATACATATGGATTTAGGCTGAATAATGCAATTTTGATATTATGCACGTGTCCAAATAAGATTTGTGCCTACCTGTAGGGACCATAAGTCAATATTGTTCCTGACCATTTGTACGCCAAAGTATTGTTTATGTGAGGTACGTACCTGCTAATTTCAATGAGTAGTTTTTTTCAAACTATTAGATCAAACTACTGTCAGTCAAAACATATAAGGGATGGACGCCATACAATTTCTGCAACCATGTCTTTTTAAACTTTTTTACCTCTAGAAGCCAAACGGGCACGTACGGGCAGATAAAACCTTTTGAATTATGTAAAGAAATAATCAAAGAACAGGTTTTGCAAATATGGCAAATATAGAAAAATATAGTTTTTTTTTATTTTCCGTCAAAGTTGAAAAATAGTGAAAAAACGGATAGTTTTTAAATAGTGATTTACTAGGAGAAACACAAAGCAAACAGTTAATTTTTTTTTATCATTATACATTTAATAAATATATCAATCAATACAAACAAAAAATAAGGCGATTCGTTACCTATTTTTCGTGATATTACACCTGAAATCGCAACAAATTGACTAAAAATTGTGTGTTTTTTTGAAAACCGAAAGTCGGTCAACTTTGAACGGTTATATCTTCTAAACTAAAAATGTGATATTATTAAGAGTGGCATATTTGAAATCGTTGAAAAGTTTCCTATAATATGGGTTTATTCAAAACTTCGTCGGCACTCATGAAAATTTTGATTTTTGCAACCTCGCTTGCTCTACGGGCGCCACTGTGCGCCGTCAATAATATGAGTGACTAGCGTTCTCAACGTCTGCAAGTTCACATCGGCTTCGAGTGAATAACGTAACGACGTAATCTCTTTTGATAGTTTTCGACATGAGTTACAGACACACTTATTTCTCACTTTTCGAGAAACGATGGAATATTTTGTTTTACATCTGCGAGAAGTTCTCACCAAAATTACAGAACATGGGTACAAGTTTGTTCTTTTCTTTGCGTTTTTCGAAAGTGAGCGTGTTTTCAACAGACGGACAGACAGACGGACAGGGCTTAATCGACTTAGAAGTACTGAAGGATCCAAAATAGATATACTTTATGAGGTCTTAGATGTATTATTAAAAACTTTCACACGGAATGACAAACTTAGTATACCCTCATTCACCACTAGTGGTGGTGGAGGGTATACAAATTTAATGGAAAATAAATTCGTCAGATTTTACATACAGGATAGACCTAAGCATCTAATAGATGGTTTTAGAGAAGATGATATTACTAAAAATTCAAAACATAATCAATTAGCTTTAGCGGATTTTCAAAAACGTCCATTAACAGTGCTGCCAATTAAGCTATTTTGGGGTTATATTTAGCCATTTAATGGCTAGATTTATTCATTTTCCAACTTGTTTAGCCATCAAATTTTTTTCCGTTTTTTGTCGTTGAAAATAATAATTTTTATTTTCTTATTATAATATATGAAATTGAAGTTTTTGATTTATTAATTAGGCTTAACCCTTTACGGCGCAAGAACGCCAATTTCTTTAGTTTTTTGTTAAAAGGTGGTAAATAGGCTACTATTAATGGAAAAATTAATAAAAAATTTTTTTTTTATATTTAAGATATTATTTATGGAAAAAAATTATATGTTGCAGAAATGCAACATTGCAGCTGTAGCTCTAAAAATTAAATTGAAATTAAAGAATATGAAAATTTTTAAAGAAGTTGTTTTGCTTATTGTAGCATAGACTAACCCCGCATTTTTCGCAATATGTCTGCGTATAGCCTTTGCATTCAGGAAATTTGCATCTCATGCGTTTATCGACCCAAACTGGCCAGTGCCCATATTGGTCCAACCTGACATCTTTCGGTGGAACGTGTTGAGCCGGCCCTTTCTTCTTTTTATTTTGAATTAGACATTCAACATCACTTCCACGCTTTGTACGATTGTATTTGCATAACGTTTCAGCAAACATTTAATCGAAAGTCAGCAGAGTTGAGAGTTTTGCTGGTACTACCCTTCCCAGCTTGTATTTTTCTATACAGAAGCCATGAAAAAATAGTAAAATAATACACCTCAATAGGCAATGTTGCATATATACAACAAACCAAAATCAGTATAATTAGGCAATGTTGCATATATACAACAAACCAAAATCAGTATAAAACGTAAACGAAATTGGTTTGGGGGAAAAATATGTAACTGATTATTGAAATATATCCTCTTACCTTTCACTCAAACAAATTTCAATAGTTAAATAACACTTTTACTTAAAAAAATAATTTTTTGAAAATGAATTCAAAGAGCGCACAACAGATTTCTACACACTTGTCACTTGAATGAAATAAATACAAACTTGTTGCTGTCTAGAAAGCTTATAGTTTTTAAACCGTTAGAATGCTATGTTGCCAAACTGCAACATCAACTTTAATTGCTATGCTGCCACATATAATATTTTTACACTTACTTTAAGGGAATGTTGCAGAAATACAACATGACGCCGTAAAGGGTTAAGTTCATCAAAATTAATTTTTATTAAATTATTTTTACTGAAGGAAGGAATTTACAACATGAAATGAATTAATTTTTTTGAGTTAAATTTCAGTTATGTATTTTATAAAGTATCACTATCCAGTGTGACACAAAGAATGCTGACGAAGGCCGTAGCGGGCCAGAAAATGCATTACATTCTGCTGGTGTCTAATAATTGTAAATTTTTCTGTACATAAATATACTTCATTGCTATCCAACGGAAAGCTAAGGTAAAATGTAACAAGAAAATACAATATAATAGTCTGGTAGTGTATGAAAAGTCATTTCTAGAAAATTTTAAGGAATAGAGCTATTACAAAAAAGCTTTATAAAATACATAACTGAAATTTAACTTATAGAATAAATTCGAAAAATGAAAAATGTTGAATATAATATTGTTTTTTTTATTTATTTTTATTTTTTTATTTTCTTGAGATTTGCACTCAAAAGGCTGGGTAAGTAAATGTTGTCATGATTATGATTTACCTTCAAAATATTAAAAACTAAGAGGTACAAGTGATTCCTATGAGGTGAACAATAATGAATTTAATTATTAATTATTTTTTTAATTTTTTAAATGCAAAAAAAAAATATTTTTTCGCTTATTTTTAAGATAAAAATAGATCTCAATTTACAATTTCATGTAAAAAACTTTTAATGAATTGTTTTTGTTTTGTTATTGAATTTTAATGTTGTTTTAATTTAAAAAAATTTTAGCCAATTTTTAGCCATTGTTTTCTGTAAATTAAGCCATTTTTGGTCATCCAGTTTTGGCAATACTGTCCATTAGTCTCCAATAGATTGGGATCATTAACCAAAAAACCTGAAAATGCCCCCGATCCAAACTATTATACATAGTGTTCAAATAATATTTTAAGTTCGATAAACATTTTTTATACAGTACATGCAAAAAATCAAACAACACGCATTTTATTTACTCATTTACACGTCCGTTCTTCTGTCTTTGTGTTATGTACCCGTATGCCTGGTTATTCACCGATTTGTTTACAAGCAAATTGACATAATTTGCTTTTAACATGTATTTGAAATTATTGCAACAAACAAACATATAGACGGCAAATAAAAATATTAAAAATAAAGCAAAAAAGTTTTAATGTTTCTAATATAAATTGACAGGGTCTACAAGAAATAAAATTATGCAATTTAACTTTGAAAGCGGAAAAATAAAAGTAGACGCGACATTTTATTGTACGACTATGACGATTCAATATGATTTCTCTTGTATATACAACTTGTTGTCTTTGTCGTATTTCTATTTTGTTGTTGTTACTGCTGTTGCTGTCACTGATGTTGTCTAAAAAGTCTACGGAACAAAAGTGCAACACCCACATTAAAATGGCAAAATGTGCTGCAAAAATTAAAATATGGCAGTACAACGTCAAATGGTCTCATTTTGTCAACGCCTTTGATTATTAATTAGTTTATTTTATTTAAATCTATATTATTGATATAATTTTTTATTATTTTTTTTTCTTAATAAAACTTAATGCAACATAAATTTTTAATTTTCTAGAGCAACAAATACTTTTATATATTAAAAAAAAAAATTTATGTATTAACTACTGAGTTAAGTTTTGTTGTTCTCCAGTTGTTTTAATAATTCTGCAAATATGAGCAAGATAGTATAGTATGTCCAGCTCGACTATTTGATACCCTACGCTACAGTATATAAAGACACATTTTCGAGACCGTACTCTATTTGGGACCCGTGGCCAACCATTGACCCGGCAAAACAAAATTACGAAATCAAATATGTTATGAGGTTAAGAAGAATATAAGAGTTCTTTGTGCTGAATATTACCTAAATATCAACATCTATACCAGTTTTTTTCGTCTTAAAGCGATTTTAGAGAGGCATATGCTCAAATGACCAAACAGTACAAAATTTTTTCATGACTTAGTAGACATTATAAAAGTAATCGTTGACAAATTTTATGGCTCCATTCAATAAGTCCCCAAAAACAAAAAACGTCTCCAATTTTTGGGTTCTTTTTTTTTCATATGAAATAAATCCCTAATTTTGATAATTAAATAAATCCTCAACGAAATTAAGAAACGCCCCAAACAGGAATTTAATAATACTCTCAATTTCGGGGACTAATTTCATATAAAATAAGACCCCAGTTTCTGAAATGAGGCACCAATATAAAACGCATACGAGGATGTTCTGACAATCGCAATACGCTTTGCATTTGCAATTCGCAAGAAGTTTGGCGAATTCAAATTGGATTATTATTTTCAAGAGAACTATAATATTTTGAAAAAACTATGGCAGACCGTAAGTAAAACGCACGCGTTTCAGAACACCATAAAATAAATCTGGCGTTTTGCGATTTAAGATCGTGGCCAATTACAGTTTTGGTTCTAAAATCGCACGACAGATTGTTTGGTTGGGCCTTCGGCCAGGCGCAAGGATTTTTTCCTCTATGGTGTTACAAACACCGGATTTGCTAAATAAAGCTTGTCTGCATTGCCGGCATTCGGCCAGGTGCAAGGATTTTCTCCTCTATGGTAAAACAGCTACCGGATTCGCCCCCTTAAGCTTCTAAATTCGGTGTTTTTAAATTTAGGATTTAAAAATTTGGGATTGTAATTTTCGGGATTTTATAATTAAGAATTCTAAAATTCGGTACTTAAAAAAGCCTAATTTTGACATTTTGGGATTTAAAAATTAGGATTTTGGCGGTGCGAAAGTTGACCACAAAAAATATGACCCCATAAAGAAAATGACGAATGGACCCAAAACTTTACATGAAATACAACAACACGCAATTTTTTTTTTTATTTTTTCGTTAGGGAGTTTCTGCATTTTAAGTGAAACGAAAAATTAGCCCAATATCTCGGAATGAAAAATGGCCCTAAATAAAATCTCAAGCATTTACTAATATAAATTGTAAGTTTTAAGAAATGAAAAATGACTCCAAAAAAAAATTATATAAGTTTTGTTAAATTTCACATAAAAATTCCTAGAAATAGTACCAAAATCCCAATTTCTTATAACAAATTGGAGAAAATTCATGCCGGCTATGCAGAGATGTGTTAGCGAAGCCGGTGTATGTTATACCATAGAGGAGAAAATCTTTTCACCCGGCCAAAGACCGGCTATTTAGAGAAGCTTCAGTTAGCGAGACCAGTGTTCGTTATACGATAGAGGAGAAAATTTTTGATCTCGGCTGAAGGCCTTCTTATTAATTAAGTTTAAGTTAGCGAAGTTAGTGTTCGTTATACCACACGCAGAGTAAAATCATGGTTGAAGTATGGTTAAAAAGATTATATTATGTTGTCCGCAAAATCCACAAACAAACAAAAGGAATAATTAAATTTTGTATAAATTTAACAATACTATCTACAACCATATATATTATCATTTATACCAATAACTTTTTGGTTTTAACAATAATATAATAAAAGTTAACATTTATTGTTTAAAATGTGTTCGTAAAAAATGTTATGATTGAAAAGCAATAACACAGAAAAAAGTGTTTTATCAATTAAAAAAATGGTTTAAAAAGTATTTAAATTTAATTAGTGTGATAATTGAATTAATTATTTTTTATCGAAAGAAAATTAAGAATTTAATTTTGCTTTAATTAACATTTTAGTTGTTTTGAAATAAATTTTCAATTAAAATTTGAATTAAATAACAAAAAATCTTAATTGACTTTTTTCATTTAAAATAAAATAATTTAAACATGTAGAATTGTTGTTGGGAATTGTCAATATCTATTTAAATAAATTAACACATTGTTTGAAATGGTAAAATTTACTTTTTTAATTAAAAATATAATTTATTGAAATTTTTTTTTCAAAATTTTCAAATTTTTAGTAATCAATATAATCATTTTGGTAATAGGTGCAAAGTCAACAACTTGTTTGCTTGATATTATGAAATTGGAATAAATTTGGTGATTGGAGAAATTTAATAATTTTTTCTGTGAAAATAAATTTCTGAACGCTTTTTAATCCGTTTAGTAGATTTTTTTGCAATCAGCCGGCGAAGTCTTGTGCGCACAATACAAGGTTAGAGATGGAGTCAGAGTCGGAGTAGGAGTCGCACTTAAAAATTTCAGCGTTCGGAGTCGGAGTAAGTACTTTTTTCTGAGGACTCCTGGTTTTAACAATATTATAATTACTTTTGATATAGTTATGGCTAATTTTAACCACATAATAATTAAATTCGAACAAATTATGATTAGCTTTAATCATATAATAAATACTTTTGACAAACTACGGTTGATTTCAACCAAATTATTTTTATTTTTAACCATATTATAATTAATTTTTAGCAAATTGTGCTCGATTTCAATAAATTTATGTTCATATTAACCCATAACATACTTAATTTTAATCAAGCTATGCATATATTTAGCCATAAAAATTTGGTGTGATCTAAAAGATGCAAACATGTAATATTAGATCAAAATAGTGCGGCCAGCAACATGACCCTAATCAAAATCGCCCAAATATTTTCCACACAAATCATAATTGCAGTATGTTATTGTATCAGTTTTAATTTTTTTTTTTTTTTTTTTTTGTTATAAAAAGTTTTCTTATACAGAAAGAATACTTTTTATGTTGACACATATGGAAAAAGATACGGTGATTTTGAAATACTTTCTTAAAAGCGTTTTGTTATAATATGAGATGTTCTTATATCACTTATTTACTGTATCCATGATAAAAAAAACACCACCCCAATCTAATGTGAGTATAACTGCATTAATTTGGTTACTTAATGCAATCTTAAAATATAGATTCTTCCGAAAAAATGGAAAATATCTTAAAAAATAATATTGGCAGCTTAATACAGACCAGTAGCCTGCTTTCTTGTTGTTTCGAAAAGTTATTTCAAATAAATTTTAACTCTTCTTAAATGATAGAAATATTATTGCAGTCAATTAATCCCTTTTTTAGGAATATAATTGTAGGTGAGTAATGAAATATCAATTGTTGGGTCTATCCATAATTTTGAGTTATTTTTTACCTTTTTGCAGATTTTTTTATATGAAACTTAAGAAATACTTTGCCATAAGGACAAAGTTATCAAGACAACTTGATAACTATCGTGGATTTCAATATTAAGTTTAAATTTCGTTCCTGAGGTACTTTTTGCTTGACGTAATTGTTTTTCATCAGTAAATTTATTTTAAGCAAAGATGTTTTTTATTGAATTTAACAAAAATAAACAATAAAATTAAAAGCAATTAACACCTCTTAAGTTGATCATATCATATTATTCCTTCCTTATAAGTGGGGATTTTAAAAGATTTTTTCTTACAAACATTTTTTTATATTTTCAGGAAAAGAGATACATACACTGAGAAAATTCAATACACCACTTTGTTTTAAGTAAACTTTTTATTCATCAGTACAAACTAGCCTGGCAAGCTTTTAAATTTACATTTACGGAACTTTATTTCCCCGACAGTTTCTTTTTCCGGGAGTGCAAGACATTTTTCTTTCATTTCGAGAGCCCCGAAATTTTTTTTTGACGAATAATATGAAAAAGGTATGTACATATATAAAATGTAATCATTAATTGTCAATAATTGCTCATTTAATGTAATAAAATCTGCTTAGTCTAAATAAAACTGAATCGTTTGTATTGTTTAATACATTATAGTGAAATAGAAGACTCTCACCTGGCATTTCGTTCCAAATTTCTTGGCAGCGATTTCAAATCTTCTTATCGCCTCACAAAAGATTTCAGAAAACAAATCGTGCTTGATATTAAAAGCTCTTATTTTAATGAAGATTCGATACACAGAAAAATGTATTAACTGCCTGGCCCACAATGTCGACAAGAACATTTCTTTCGTATTTTTATATTGAAAACAAAAACCAATTTAAGTTTTTTATTATTGTTTTCAATATACAAATGCGAAAGAAATCTTCTTATCGACATTGTGGGCCTGGCTGTAAATTTCTCCAATCACCAAATTTATTCCAAATTCATAATATCAAGCAAACAATTTGTTGACTTTGCACCTATTACCAATATGATTAATTATTTGTTTACTAAAAATTGTAAAATTTTGAAAAAATGTGTTCAATAAAGGATATTTTTAATTTTAATTAAAAAAGTGATCAAAAAACTTTGCCATTTCAAACAATGTGTTAATATATTTAAATAAATATTGACAATTCCCAACAACAATTCTACATGTTTAAATTATTTTACTTTAAACTAAAGAAGTCAATTAAGATTTTTTGTTATTTAATTCAAATTTTAATTGAAAATTTATTTCAAAACAACTAAAATGTTAATTAAATTTTTAATTTCATTTAACAAAAAAAATAATTGATTCAATTATCACATTAATTAAATTTAAATACTTTTTAAACCATTTTTTTAATTGATAAAAAACTTTTTCTATGTAGAATAGCATTTGCTTAAAACTAGAAATTGACGTCAGCACAAAATTGCTATATTTTTTTGGGTTTTTACAAAAATTCAATAAAGGGTGTTTCATTGTGAGGTTTAATTTTCCATATACATTTTTAACAGATCACGCATGACTCATATAATATTTTATTTTTTTTGTCATTTTTGTACAGTATCGTTTGGCAAGTCATTATGGAAAGACTCACACAACAACAGTATCTGCAAATTGTTCAGCTGTGTTACAAAAATCTGTGCTCTGTGAAAAATATTTCGTGCGATTCCAACATCATTCGCTAACTTGAGTCCCAGTTTACTTTAGTGGATGATACTCTATCGGGTAGACCACATCCAGCATGTAGTGAAGTGAATATAGAAGCTGTAGCTGAGAGTGTACGCGAAGACCGTGAAGAATTGATTCGTAGTCGTGCTCAGCAGCTTGGCTTGTCGTATTCGGCAACTTGGAATATTTTACGTAAGGATATCCGCCTTAATATTATTTGGCCTTTGATAAAAGTACAATGAAATTTCACTTTGTATTTAGATAAAAATTTTAAAGTGTAACCTCCCATATTCATAAAAAATATTTTTGATTAATAAAAACTTTATTAAACAAATTTTCATAGAAAATTCGTTTCTTAAACCTGCTATAAGCCTAAAATATTTTTTATGAATATGGGGGTAAATGTTTAAAAAATTTTTTTGCTCTTAACTGCTGAAAAAAGCAATCATTTTAAAACTTCAACTTTTCTTAAACTATAAGAGATACAATTTTCTAAAAAACTTTGTATAGCATAGAAAAAAAATCGTTTAGATCTTGCGTGTATTAGGGCTTTGCGGGGCCTTAAATTTTTAAATTAATCTCAACTACCTGTGCTACATATTTATATGTATCAGATACCCACTTGTTTTTTTTAATTTCGTTAAAAATTTATTTAGTTTCGAATGAAATTTCATACCGGCAATAAATGTTTTACAAAAATCTTTAAAATATTTTAGCTTTTTTTAATATAATTTTTAGAATTTTTTTGGCCATGTCTAAAGCCAGATTTAGCTGCAGATTTTTTTTAGATCTGGTCACACTGCCTGTAATAAAGGGTGCTTAAATTTTAAGGGTTGAATGTGAACCACACCTAAGCGTCAAGTTTTTTCTGCATTTTATTTGACATTTCTCAATTTCAGACCAACTCAATTTGAACCATGAAAAGATACACAATCGAGCAACGCGTTAAAGTAATGAAAATGGGCGTTGAAATCAAAATGCAAATGTGCGTTCAATCGGAAAAATCTTGTAAAAATTTGAGCAAACCACCTCAACTCGTCGCCATGCCCAACAATAGCACCTCTCAAGCTCATCGTTGATAAACAATATGCATTAAGACTTGCATTTACACGCTTACAAGGTGCAATTGACTCATGAACTAAAGCCTCTTGAACATTCCAAACGTCGCACAGTGGCGCCATTTGAGTTTTTTCGTTGCAAAAATCATATCTTTTGAACCGAATAAGATAATTGAACAGTTTAAACAGCATATGATAGATAACTGTTCAGCCTATGAAATGAGCGTTTGGAAAGGGTGCTACGCTTTGTAGGGGCCTACTTATGGGTTATCAAAGTTAAAATTAGTAGAAAAATCAATTTTATGGTAACTAAAAAAAATTTTTTTTACATTTTTAGATTGTTTTTATTTTTTTTCTTAAGGGTTTTATGTTTTAAATTATTACCCAACAAATTAAAAAAAAAATTATTTTTTTTTTTAAATTTATTTTTTCAATTTTCTGTAAAATATTCATCACAATTCGTAAGAGAAGGTATATCTAAAAGACTAACCATTTCTAAACTATAATTATTTTGTAACTCTATTCGTGACTTCACATGCCGCAGGGAAGAAATAAGTGGATCGGAAGATGCTGCCAACATGTTGAAGAGGTCCTCATTTTGCCTCACCCTTGATGCTTTGAATGTGTTCTGCAATCTATATTTTTTATAAAATTTGTTAAGAGACTCCTGTGCTTCTTCAGAAAGCTCTCCAATTGGCAAAGACTGGTACTCAATTATATCTTTACCATGCGCCAATATTTTATGGACGGTCGGGGTCAACTTCTTCTTTGGATACATTTCTGCTAAAAGAGATGCAGTTTTCGACGCATATTCTCCATATTTTGTAGAATTGACATTTTCTTTGCAGTTTAAAACATCCAAGATCGTTCCCAATCTTTTCACGATTTGATTGTCAATTCCAATGATTCTAGTTACTGCCTCATCATTTTCAAAAAATCTCCTAGAAGTGTTTCCATCGTTAGAGTTACCGTATCCGTGCTTGGGACAGTCTACTTTTAGTCCAACTTGTTTCAAAAAAACCATCCTGTATTTGCTTCTTTCTGATCTTTTCCTTATCCTTTATTGATGTATTTTCATCGAAGTTTTCCTCCTCTTGTGGTAGGGTATATGCCAGTTTTAGCAAGAATTCCATACACCTTATCCTTGCGTGCAATGGTGACATTCCATATTCGTAATTCTCCTCATTTGTAGAATCGTTTAAATTACCAAAGTTCTTCTGACAAATAATAATATAAAATCGATAAAAAAAATATAAAAATAATACGAAAAAAGGGGTTTAGATAGGTTTTTGCTAAATTTTTACCTCCAATATAATTCTGTCTATGATAACTAATTGAAATATGTTATAATTAAGCAGAAAAAGATACTAATCTTAAACTCTTTACAACTAATTATATAAAATTGAGATGTAACATATTATATATGAAATAAATTGAATTGAATTGAAAAAAGTTCTTCTGACTCTTTTTGCAAATCGGGCATGACATTGTTGAGGTTGTTCCTGTCAGTTCGTTTACGACTTTTCCGTCAACCATGGTCAGGTGGAACTCGTAATTGCATACAATATATTTTCCTTCTCCAATTTGCAGCTTTGTAGGCTTAATCTTGCTTATTTGTTCTTTAATGTCCTTCACCGTAGTCCTTATGAGTTCTGCCGATTCCCTTGCAAACTGAAACATTATTGGTCGGCAATGATGCACTGATGACGGACGTGGATTTTTCCAGTGTAGGGAATCATCCGATTTTAGCCGCAAAGGAACAACAGATGCCATAAACATATTTCCGTCCGATATTGTAGCGTCATCGGGAGATATCCTTTGCTTATAAACGCTTTGTCCGGATGATCCATCGCAGCCTCATTTGCTGATCAATGTCAACTTCTCAGGAAGAATTTTCACTTCCGTGAAAAACTTTGGTGTGGTTGACTTTCTAAACAGTTCAAATAATTTTAAATTGTACAACGCCATGTTTTCAGTACTTAAATTGTAAAATGGTTTCAGTAATTGTTGCGCCAACTTTCAGGCGTAGACTAATCCAGGCATTATGCTTATTTTGCAATATATAGGCTTATGCTACCATGCCTAAAAATTTATCTGTTCCCTGCATACATATGGATTTAGGCTGAATAATGCAATTTTGATATTATGCACGTGTCCAAATAAGATTTGTGCCTACCTGTAGGGACCATAAGTCAATATTGTTCCTGACCATTTGTACGCCAAAGTATTGTTTATGTGAGGTACGTACCTGCTAATATAATAACTATTAGATCAAACTACTGTCAGTCAAAACATATAAGGGATGGACGCCATACAATTTCTGCAACCATGTCTTTTTAAACTTTTTTACCTCTAGAAGCCAAACGGGCACGTACGGGCAGATAAAACCTTTTGAATTATGTAAAGAAATAATCAAAGAACAGGTTTTGCAAATATGGCAAATATAGAAAAATATAGTTTTTTTTTATTTTCCGTCAAAGTTGAAAAATAGTGAAAAAACGGATAGTTTTTAAATAGTGATTTACCAGGAGAAACACAAAGCAAACAGTTAATTTTTTTTTATCATTATACATTTAATAAATACATCAATCAATACAAACAAAAAATAAGGCGATTCGTTACCTATTTTTCGTGATATTACACCTGAAATCGCAACAAATTGACTAAAAATTGTGTGTTTTTTTGAAAACCGAAAGTCGGTCAACTTTGAACGGTTATATCTTCTAAACTAAAAATGTGATATTATTAAGAGTGGCATATTTGAAATCGTTGAAAAGTTTCCTATAACATGGGTTTATTCAAAACTTCGTCGGCATTCATGAAAATTTTGATTTTTGCAACCTCGCTTGCTCTACGGGCGCCACTGTGCGTCGTCTGACTATTGATGACGTTTGGAAAGTTTGGAATGGCGGCAAGAAATGGCTACAGTTGATGATAAATTTTCGATGAAAATCATCTTCAGTGATTCACAGAAAAAAGTGTTTTATCAATTAAAAAAATGGTTTAAAAAGTATTTTAATTTAATTAATGTGATAATTGAATCAATAATTTTGATAGCTGAAAAAATTTAAAAATTTAATTTTGATTTAATTAACATTTTAGTTGTTTTGAAATAAATTTTCAATTAAAATTTTAATTAAATAACAAAAAATCTTAATTGACTTTTTCGTTTAAAATAAAATAATTTAAACATGCAGAATTGTTGTTGGGAATTGTCAATATTTATTTAAATAAATTAACACATTGTTTAAAATTTGAAAGTTTTTTGATCACTTTTTTAATTAAAATTAAAAATATCATTTATTGAAAATATTTTTTCAAAATTTTAAAACTTTTAGTAATTAATATAATCATTTTGGTAATAGGTGCAAAATCAACAACTTGGTTGCTTGATATTATGAATTTAGAACAAATTTTGTGATAGGAGAAATTTAATAATTTTTTCTGTGTTGGCACATTTTCACCTCAGTGGATTCGTCAATAAGCAGAATTGCCTTATTTGGGCGAATGATAATCCAAGAGTGATTGTCGAAAAACCAATGCACCCACAAAGAGTGACTGTTTGGTGCGGTTTATGGGCTGGCGGCATCATCAAGCCATATTTTTTCCAAAATGAGACCGGTCAGGCAGTTACTGCGAATGGTGTTCGCTATCGTTAAATGATAGCGAACTTTTTATGGCCCGAATTGGAAGATATGGATGTGGACGATATGTGGTTTTAACAGGACGGTGCCACTTGCCACACAGCTAATGAAACAATGGCTCTTTTGCGCGTCAAATTCAATAGCCGTGTTATCTCACGTCCTGGCGATGTCAATTGGTCTCCAAGATCATGTGATTTGACATCGTTGGACTTCTTTCTTTGGGGTTATTTGAAAGAAAAGGTGTACGTCGATAAGCCAGCAACAATTCAAGAGCTAAAGGATGAGATAATTCGGCATAGAACCTCAATTATGCCTTATCGTCATTGAAATTTTGGACCACCAGATGGAGGTGTGCCGCCGAGGTCGCGGATGCCATTTGGCCGATATTTTGTTCCATACATAATTGAACCATACCAATATTATCATAATAGAAAGAAATGACAATAATTTCCTAAATTATTTGTGTTTTATTCAAAATCAACATCGGCCCTTAAAATTTAACCACCCTTTACATGTTTTACATTTTGTATTCCCCTTTGTTTATAGAAGCACCCACAATTAAAAGACATTAGCAGAATGGCCCAATGTTGTTTTTGTCATCATTCTCCTTTGAACATTTTATGTCATTAACTAAATAATTTTAACAAAAAGGATACGAGTATTTTCTTTTTTTATACATTATTTTCAACACGAAAATAGAAAAATTTTGTTTTTCTTTTTTAAATGATTTTGTTGTTTCTATACAAAACAAGTCAAACAGGCTTTTATGGATTCAATATTGGACAATGTTATTTTAACAGCTTTCATTCAAAATTAATATAAAACAATGATAATTTTAAATAAAGGCCATAATTTTGCAGAAATTTACTAGGATTTTCAATTAACATTGCGCCATGTTAATTTAACATTCTTTTTTTTTCTGTGTGTTAGAGTGAAAACTTCGTGAACTAATTTATAAAGCGTCCTTCCTTAAAAAAATTGCGAACATATTACCGAATAGGAACTCTATGCACGACACATATTAGCTAAGCTTAACTTTTTACAGAAAGAACTACCGAAAAGAACTAATTACTTGGCTGCTTCTACATTTATTTCCCAATTGGGGCAGCATGATTTAAATTGCCTATTGAAAATGGGAGAAAACTAATTAAGAATCGGAACGTAATTTCAAATAACCTCCATACAAACATCTTTTCGGAATATAGTCTATGTGCAAATAAACCATCTAACAAAGTTCGTTTTAGATAAAATGCATCCCAAAAATATTAAATTGTAACGTTGCAATTTAAGAAATTTTATTAGAAATACAATAACTGAAAAAAGCTCAATGCCATAAATAAGTTCCTTAAAAAATGTTCTTATTGATAAAAAATTTGTCAAAAATGACTTTTATAATAGCAAACTTTTTGATGATAGGTTTACAATTGGTCCCTTCTTAAAATTACTTTTAGACGAAAACATTTAATATAGATGTTAATATTTCGATAATATTCGGCACAAATAACTCTTCTGTTAATCTTAATCGCAAAGCAAAATTTTGTTTTAGAAGATAATAGTTCATAGGATATAGGGTTCCATATGGTCGTGCTTGACCGATTACACACTATAACTTGTTCCAATTTATTTATAATTAATGGCAAGCATTTTGAAAGCTTTGAAATAAAGTTCTTAATAGATGTTTCTTTGTTAGGTCTGAAAGGGGATAATTGTTTGAAAAGTTTACGTAAAAACTGCTTTGAGACCCAAAAATATTTACGATTTTTTTAAAATGTCAACATTTTATTTTAATATACAGTACTTTTCGTTTATAGTCACTACCGTTTTCATTCACATTAGCGATATAACCGCTTTAAGTAAATTAAGTATTTACAAGAATTAGTATTGTGGTTAATTTATTAAACTGTTTATGGTTTTGAATCCAAATTTTCATATTTTAATCAGGCCTTAGTTCATTAAATTTAATTTTCATTAATTTATTTTTATAAAGAAAGGAATTTTACAACATGACATAACAGAATCTGGGAATTATTTCTTTTTCATAAGTTACTTTATTATATTCAACATTTTTTATTTTTCGAATTTATTCTATGAACTATTACAAAAAGGCTTTATAAAATACATAACTGAAATTTAGCTTATAGAATAAATTCGAAAAATCAAAAATGTTTAACATGACATGACTTAAAATGTATTGATAATTTTTCTCCATGTTTACATTTGTCCTTCAAGTTGTGCTAAAAAAGTTCAACGAGAAAAAGAAAGACCAAAACATGAAAACCAGAAAAGGTACTTTGGACTTCAGAAGAATTCTTGACAAAAAGTATGAAAAACAGAAGTATGGAGGAGCATGTAAGTCAATTAAAAAAAAGATAGTCATTCAAAACAAATTTCGATCTGCCAATTTGTTTTAAAGATTGATGTTTGGCTAATGACTGCCAGCCGTCGTCAATGGCGGTGAGTGTTAAACGGCAAAGATTTCTGAGGAGTTAAAGTGGTTACTATTGAAACATGTCAACACAACCTGTCCGTGAACGTGGGTTCAATTCCTCGGTCAGTCAAGAATGAAAAATTATTAATAAATTTTAATTGATTTCATGTTGTAAAATTCCTTTCTTCATAAAAATAATTCAATGAAAATAAAATTTAATGAGCTTTAGCCTGATTAAAATATGAAAATTTGGATTAGAAAGTATTTACGTTATAGTCTTTTTAGCGATATAAGCATATTCGCCATATATTCCATCTATCAGCTCCTAGAAAAGGCAAAATTAAAGTAAATTATAAGTGTAATAGTCACATAAGCAACATGTTCCAAGTTTCTTTTAGTTTTTGAAGCCACAAGGCATATAAAAGAACTAATAATTTGATATTTTGTAATAAATGACGAGCTGGCCTAAGCAACCAGCGAAATGCGCTTTCCCTCAGCAATAAATTTCAATGTTTTTATCAAAAATAAAAATTGGGAATTTAGCACGTCATTTATAAATGAATTAATAAAAAATGTTTAATTCCCGATAACTTTTGATAATAGCAGTTTTCACCATTTGTATTAAGTGTACAACTCTGTTATATTTAATACGATTTTATACATCAAATCGTGAGTGTCTTTTTCGTATGCATTGTAAATTAATGAATTTTCTGAGTGAGAGAAAGATACAGATAAAGTTTCTTCAACTGTTTTATTCTGGTAAATTCACACACTTTGTTTACTACTGCTTTTTGTGGGATTTTTCAACCACAGCGTAGAATATTTTAGTCTAATACATTTTGTTGTTGCAGTGTTGTAAATGTAAGTATTTTTACTAAAATTATAAGATTAACAAGGTCTACAGGGACTTTACTATTAAGGGTGAATTCCGCTAATGAATTTTTTTTATTCTCATAAATTAATTTAAGTCGAACTCGCTTATGTGGTTTATAGTGGCATGTATGTGAATTAGGTTTATAGTCACATTAGCGATATAGTCCACGATTTGGCTGCCACTAAAGGATGTGACTATAAGCGAAAATTACTGTATTTTATTCCCAAATAATTTTAATTTTTAAACATATACAACAAACAAAATATTTTTATATATTATTCCAAGTATAAACAAGAAATTATTTTAAATACCAATAACAATATCAAAGACAGGGTGGCCTAAAAGAAACTTGGAGGTTTAAAAATCTTTTAATTTCTGCATTTCAAAATCAATTCGATTTCTTTTTGTTACAATTTATTACAAATTTTGGGATTTAAATAACTAAGACGTAACGTAACATAACGTGGGCCTTTTAGCTTCGCAAAGTTTCGTTCGTTTAAAGCATTTTCTATGACGGTTTTCATGATTTACGCAGGAACACAGTATGAACGACAAATATACGTTGTAATATTAAGGCCCGTTTTCACGACTTACCGATAGCTAAAGGACGGATTTTATCGCCCGTACAAAAAGTGTTGTATTACTACAACATTACTTTGACCTATCAGGTATGATGAACCTTCCTTTAACTTATCGCCCACTTAAGTCTAAAATAAATTTGTAAATATGGAACATTTTATATACGGTCGATAAAATCCTACCTTTAGCTATCGGTTAGTCGTGAAAATGGTCCTAAAACGCATAACATTTTGTACAAAGGCACAAAATTGCTCACGCAAATGTAAAAGTGTATATACGTTGCACGTCGACTTAGATCTAATTCTATTTTAGAAGCCAGTATTGGCATAGAAAAACAAAAATTCAAAATTTAAAATGAATTAACTTTTTTTTGTATATTGAATATTTTGAAAACTTAATAAATAACAGAAGAAAAATTAACCAATAATTTGAATTGTGAGTAAATGGAGCGTGTTTTAAGAAATTTACGGCGTTACATTTTACAGTCTTACGACGTAGGGCCCCGCCCAATTGTGTTCCTAGCATAAATTAAAAAAATGCGGCGCCCTATTGAAATTGCTGCACCTTCAAATAATGCGTTTAATGAAAGTGACTCGTAGCAGGTCAACTACTTGCTTTGATGTGCCCCTACATCTTGTTTAATCAATATTTGTGAGTGATTCGATTTAGTAAGCCTTAATAAATTTTCTACTGGGGTCTGTACAAGGTCAAAATGCTTGTCATGCAGGCGAATTCACTCGTGTACGTGAGCTGGACGTAATATTCGCTGTCATAACTAAATTTTTTAATTTTTCATTTAGCATCGTCGGTGCCACACATACAAACACATTTACACTAATACTACCAAGGCGCTTGATGAGAAATGATTGACCGTGTACGGACCCCTTCCCAGACAACATGTGGAAGATTGAATCGCCAAACTGAGTCTTTTAAGACTACCTTAGATAGTCAAAAACTGATTAATCAGTTCTGCGCTTAAAACAAGACTCGAAAATTATTCCCAAAAATGCTTAGAAAGTGACTTGTTTAAAAAACAAAAACAAAATGTACAGAATGTGCGCAATCATTATATAATCATGCAGATGATCGAAATGTGACTGTTTTGAGCATTATTATTCAGTCATATTTAGCACAGCCTTGCGAGGAAGAAAATGTTTTTTTGCTATTGTTTCTGTTTATAACGGGACAATTTTTCTTAAGCCTATAGTACACGGCATGTAAAAAGACACATGCGCATGTGGTTTTGACGTAATTTTGACGTCATCACACAACACGCAATGTTTATTGTGGCTTTGCATTGACTTCAAAATTACGTCAGAACCACATGCGCATGTGTCTTTTTACATGCCGTGTACTATAGACTTTACAGATTTTGAAACAAGTGTGTTTTGTAAATATATGCTTAATTATGTCAGTAAGCTCGTGCTGTAAGGAATAAAAATAATATAAAACTGAATTTGATTTGTGAGTGATTTAATATAAAAATTTAAAATAAAAAGAAAGGTAGAAGTACTGGTACAAACTGTCTTGAAAATGAGTTGTAATTGAAAAATTGAAATAAAAGAGTCTTTTAGATGAGTCGCGGTTAGCTGAAAAATTACTCGAAAAAGTATCGCATTTGATTGTTAGTACTAGCACAAACTGTGAAAATGAGTCGTAATGGATCAGAAACGCGGGTAATAAAAGATTCTTTCAGAAGAGTCGCCGGTAAGGTACTATTTTCTCCCGAATCTACAGTCATTTTCGACTCAAAAACAAGCGCAAATGATTATTTTAATCGCACAGAGGAGTCAAAAAAGACTCGAATATGATCAATAATTTAAAAACATGCTGATTGGGTTAACATACTGCTTGGATTAAGCAGGACCGACTTAGTCCCCAAAACAATGGCCCAATAATCCTTTCGGATGATATCACAGAAAAAAATTAAAGCTTTTCTCTAATCATCAAATGTATACCAAATTTATAATATCAAGCAAGCAAGTTGTTGATTTTGCACCTATTACTAAAATGGTTATATTGATTACTAAAAATTGTAAAATTGTGAATATTTTTTTCAATAAATGATATTTTTAATTTTAATTTAACAAATGATCAAAAAACTTTGCCGTGTCAAACAATGTGTTAATTTACTAAATTAAATATGGACAATTCCCAACAGCAAATCTACAAGTTTAAATTATTTTATTTTAAAAGAAAAAGTCAATTATAATTTTTTGTTATTTAATTAATATTTAAGTTGAAAATTTATTTCAAAACAATTAAAATGTTAATTAAATCCAAAATAAATTTTTAATTTTCTTTCAACAAAAAAAAAAAATTGATTCAATTATCATATTAATTAAATTTATATACTTTTTAAACCGTTTTTTTTTTTAATTGATAAAACACTTTTTTCTGTGATTCCACACCAAACAGTTCGCTAATTTTTAGAGTGTTCATTTTTAATTTTTAGATTCCCAAGTACTTATTCTAAAAAAATTAAAAAGCAAAAGTTAAACAAACCCCTTCGTTCCTTATGGGCCACCCTGTATAAAATACTTTGTATATACAGGAATTAAAATAAAAAACCAAAATAATAAAAAAAAACCATTTCAAACAATTTATTTGATTTTTGAATATTTAAACAATTGTTTTATCTTAAAATTCGAAATAATCCAACGCCAACATGTTTAGCTCGTTTACTAGAGTCAAGAATAAATTTTATTGAAAAAACCAGTACATAATCGAAAATAATTTTTAAAATCTCTAGTCTACTTGTTGCTAAATAATAATTGAGGCGAAACCACAATTTAACAGGTCCTTTAAAAATAAATCCAACAATAATAACAGCAACAATTGAATTAAATTTTAAAAAATATTTTTATTAATATTGCGTAACAAGTTAAAATCTGTAAATATTCAATTACCAAGCAAAATATATTTTACTGATGTTAGATTGGCTGATTCAAACGAAACGATGCAATAAGCGTGCTATTACAATGCTACCAGACGTCAGAAAAAGAGCATGACTGTGAATTAAAGAAACCGGTTTTTTAAGAATAATTACAAAAACACAGAGAGCGGCAACACGATGACACGCTTAAAAGCATTTCGCTAGCGGTTTTTAAACAACAACAATTATAGGTGTGTAGCCTCAGATCATCCTACACACTGGGAAATAAGGTCAATATAGGGGCGGAAAAATCATATATTCTAAAGTAATTATCTTTTCCACGAAAAATTTATGGATCCATAAAATATTATGCAGCTAATTTTAATACAGTGGACGCTATATGTTGCTAGCTATGACAAATTTTGCCGATACAATTCTTTAGTCGACGAAAAACTTATATATTCCAAACTAATAATATTCCAAACAAAAATTGTATGTATGAATTATAGGGATGAATAAACGCTATAAGTTCGTTAAAAATTAGGCAAATATCTCTAGCACAGTGGGTGCAGTGGGAAGTACAAATTAGCACTTTTAGTTTACAATTTGTTAAATTTAAACAAGTTTAATTATGGAATAAAATATTTTTTTACAATGTGACCCGTTTAGTCACTTTCAGTTTTTGAATCTTCTAGGATATGTACTAGATTTTAACAATAAATCTTATATGGCTTGAAGAAGAAGATACCTTATAGTTAATTCGCAAGACAATTTTGTGCTTTGAAGCTCCCTATAATTTCTGAATACTTTATTTCTTGACTACATTTCAGGCATTTTGTAGCGAGGATATAAATTAAAATGTTGCTAAGTGGTTTCACTAGTAAGTTTACTGAGTACTTCTGTTTCAACAGCTTTTCTACAAGTGTAAGGCCTTAATTGTGTGAAACGCAACGCAACGCCAAAAATGACATTGAAAACAAGAACGAAGTCAAAAATATTTTATAATCTCGTTGTTGCTTTGTACAGAAATTCTTATTGAATTTTTAAATTTCAAACGCTGCATATCTTGTGGCGTTGAAAATTTTAAAACGCAATCTGAATTTCTGTAGCATTTCACTCTTTTATGCAACCAAACTTGTGCAAATTTAGTTTTCTTTATAAAATAGCCGAAATTGTTTCGTAATTAAGCATTTGCTTATATGCATATGCCGCATTTATTCTCATTCTCATGTAAACATCTTCTTAAGCCCATATTTTACACTTCTTAATCAGGCTAAAGCTCATTAAATTTAATTTTTATTAAATTATTTTTTGGGAAGAAAGAAATTTAACAACATGAAATTAATTGAAATTTATTGCCACGGTCACGGGCAGGCTGATTTGGCATGTTTCAATAGAACCCACTTTATCTCCTCAGAAATCTTTGCCGTTAAGCAATCACCGCCATTGACGGCGGCTGGCAGTCAATAGCCTAATATCAATCTTTAAATTAAATCGAAATTTATTTCTTTTAGGCCTGGGTTAATTGCAATAAAATTATTTCATCAAAACTAAATTTGCGTAATTTTAATCAAACTTTAAATGTATTTATGCACTTTCAATGCAAGAAAAAAAGCACAGTATGTCCATATAAGCGAGTTTTTATAAATGCATTTCTTGTTTAACAGCACCAAAAATTGTACAAATTATCAAATGCTTATAAGCGATAAATACTGTTGCCGTTAAAAAAAAGCTCATATTACACTTTTTCAAAAAAAAAAAAAAAAATTCTTTGTCCGAAATCAATTGGTCAACAAATTTGATATAAAAATCAATAAAGAACTACAACCCAATTTTTTTCTCAATGTTCAAAAGGCCATATTTTCCGAACAAGGTAACTAAGTTGTAAATAAATTTAATTATTATTATTATTATTCGGTCTTTTCCCCTCTGTGCGACAAGGTGTTGTAAATAGGAGAGGGCGAATTACATGTAAGTTGATGCAGAACATAAATATCTAAAGAATTTGGCGTTAAAACGTTACTTACAACCTTTCCAATATCAGAGCAAAGTAATTTTTTTTAAGTCCTTATAAAACTTAAAAATCTTAATTCCCGGTACTCTTATCCAACTCCAATTTAAAGTGGTGCAAAAATCGCTACAAAAGGCCGAAAAACTGTTTTACTCCTTATTTTACTGCTTTGAATTAGAGCCTAATGATATTAACATTAATTTTTTAAGCACAGGATTTTAACCGGGTTTTTGTTATCATCAATAATATTTAATAACAACAAGTTTTATTAATAAATATCCAATAAAAAAGTGTTGATTAAATTTTATTTTACGTCACATTTAGTTTGTTCTTAAAACGATTAATACAATTTAAATCTGGGTTAGTGTACGTAATTAAACTCTCCCCCACCCTCCCCTCCCCGCAGTATGTTTTAATTGGTAACCGAAGCTCGTCATTATTGGATTTTAGGATTCTCATTTGTAAACACTTTTTTTATGTCAGCGTCATTTAAGACTCCATTGACGTTTTTAATGCAAATATGTAACACCTGGAAGTTTTGAGGTAACTTTTAATGCACACGAAATAAAAATAAAAATATTTTCAAAATAAAAGAAGAAATTCTATCCAAAACTACTAGACTGCTTTTGATAATTGGCGGTTGAGCTTTAATATAATTAATTTGCACGAAGAAAATGTCTGAGGTGTTTCGTGCAAGAAGAGGAAAAAAATACTCTTTCAAATTGCTCTTATCTACACATATTTTGAGTATAGGCACGCTTTTCGTGCAAATTTAAGTCCCAAACTCGAGTAAATAAACAGATCTAATAAAAACATTGCATTTTTTTAATATGGATTTTTTTCTACATAAGTAAGGAAACTCAGCTCAAACAGAAATTTCGAGTTCAATAGCAGTTTTAACGAAATATGAAAGGATGTCCAATATTTTTTTAAGTCTTTTCTTTAAATGTCTTAATTACATTTTGCAGTTAATTATATTTGCTAAAACTTGCTTATATGGCATGTTCTATAAATTGAAATTATGTGGATTTAAAATCGAACAAATATTCATAGAAAAAAGTGTTTTATCAATTAAAAAAATGGTTTAAAAAGTATTTAAATTTAATTAATGTGATAATTGAAGAATCAATTATTTTTTTACTTGAAAGAAAATTAAAAATTTAATTTTGATCTAATTAACATATTAGTTGTTTTGAAATAAATTTTCAATTAAAAGTTTAATTAAATAACAAAAAGTCTTAATTGACTTTTTTCGTTTAAAATAAAATTATTTAAACATGAAGAATTGTTGTTGGGAATTGTCAATATGTATTTAAATAAATTAACACAATGTTTGAAATGGCAAAGTTTTTTGATAATTTTTTTAATTAAAAAAAAACCAAACTTTTAAATTTACAATAACTTATTTAAGCGTTTACAGTTTTATCTGCTGCGCACAAGTATTCTTCTCAAGACAGACTTTCAGAATAATAATAAGAAAGATGACAACATAACAGTGGTTGACTGCATATGAGGTGTAATTTTGATTGACATCTGGGATGGGATTTTTCAATTGTTCACTGAGGTGAAAAGGTATAAAAATGGTATATTGATGAGAGGACGATTTATACCCTAAATTTGTCGATTTCTCAAATGACAAAATTTATTCAAACTTCCAAATGTTTCTAATATATTTTCACATTTAATTTAAGCTTCTTAAATAATATGATTTATTTGCATTATTTGATTGGCAGTTAGTTTCATGTCTTAGCTCAGGGATGTTAAATGGAGTTTTAAATTTTGTACTTTTTGGACCTTCACGGTACCATTTTTTTTTTTTAATTTATTAAAACTACAAAAATAGTACATAAAAATTCAATTGTACACAAAAAAAAAATGGAAAAATGACGAACATTGAAAACAATGAAAAATGGAGAAATTTTATAAATGGATTTAAATATTTTAAAGAATTGTGGGACGTTAAAGGTGAAAGTTATAAAAATGAAACAAATAAAGCAGGATATGAAAAATTTCTTTCGCATATACGAGTATTAGTTAAGTTAAGCAGTACTTCTATATATAAAAAAAAACACAATACTAATGTTTGGCTTTTAGTGTCATCGTCTGTGGTAAAAAGGAAACAAAAGTAATAACACAGGTTTTGAATAATGTAGCCTCGTCTGTGGGTACCATAAGTCCGCTTTTACAATGTGGCAAGTGAAAGGCAGACAGACGAAGTTTGTAAGCTAGAGGAAAAAAGTAAAGTGTGTTACGCATACAGCGTCGCCCCCTTACCAACAAACTTCATCTGTCTGCCTTTCACTTGCCACATTGTAAAAGCGGACTAAGCGTTCTATACACCAAAATACTAGTCACACATTTAAGCGCCCATTACATTAACGATTTGTTGTACAGCATAAAAGCAATAAAAAGGACTCAATAATTTCTTTGTTATAAAAAAATTTTCAAATTAGTAGTACCACGGTACTTTAGAAGGTCAAAATGTACTAAAAAAAAGTACAATGACCAATTTTACCAACTTTAACATCCCTGTCTTAGCTGTTCATCATATAAAAAACGTTAGTGGTTTTTTATTATGACGTGGTTTTGGTGACGATTTAGTTCAGTCAATTTGACGATTTTTACGATTTTTTCCCCAAAATTTGACGATTTTCCACCCATTTTATCTGGCAGCTATGGTCGTGTGTTATCTTTATAACATTGCTTCTGTAAAAGTCAGATGCAAAGTCATCTGACAAAATTTCAATTAAAGCCTACTCTATTTTATTCTGACAACCCATCTAAATTCAGCTGTGTCATCTATGCCCGGAGAAAACCGGCAGCGGCGGTGCACTATTAACGGAATTATTAGCCGGCTGAAGTTAATATTTTACAATACAGATATCTATATGATCATTTTACCATTTAATAGAAATTATGTGCATATAGTTATAAAAAACGTTTCATTATAATATCCTAAATTGGTATTATCGAATTTAATGAAAAAAAATTTTAGGATGGCTGAACTCCTTTTCGGCGAAAATAAAAACTATTGTGGCAAGCAGCACGATATTTTAAAACTAAGAACTACGTTGGTTTCTGCAAAAATAAACAGAGAATATCTGGCATGTTCTAGAAAGCGAATTGAAGTTAATTTAACATCGGGAAAATTTTAAAAACGGACCCTGTAATGAAAGTTCATAAAATTTATTCCTTTTATTTTCTTCTTTTTTTCTAATCTTACAACCCGAAAATCTACGGTAATTTTTAAAATAATTTAAGTTAAAATCTCGTTCGATTTCTATATCTCTTCATTTCAAATTCTAGAACATGCCCGTATTTCAGAAGCAAATTACATGTACATTTGTGACCTAATATTATAAACCTTCTGTAAAACAGCAATTTTGGCAGACATCCACAATTACATGTGACTTGAAAAGTTGACAAGTCAGATGTAAAAAACATATCGTGTACATGTACCCTTAGACTTAATAGTTGTATCCCAGCAAAAACTTTAGTTACCTGGTAAGCTAGCAAGTAATATTGGAGACATATGAACACTACTTATTTTTCTGCTGAATAACTACTTTTTTTGATCGAGTTGTCCACAGAATTCAGAAGTTACAATTCACTTACTAGAAGTCACAAAATATCTAGTTATTATTTAAGTACCAGTAAGTTGATTTGTAAGTACTTACAATATAAAATATACTTACTAGAAGCTAAAAAATTACTAGTTTTTATTTAATTGGCGCTAGTTAATAGAACTTAAGGGTAGTTATTGAGCTCGTTACCAGTAAGTTAATAATCGGAACTGAAAACAACACAAGTAATAAGTTGGTATTGAGCTAATTATTAGTAAGCAAATATTTAGTAGTGACAATAATAGAAGTAAAAAGTAGTTACTGATGTCATTACTAGTAAGTACCTATTGAGGTTTTCACAATAATGGCAATTATAATGATAATTACTTACCAGGTAACGTATGAAATAACTACTACCTATTACCAAAATTCAAAAAGTTTTCCTGGGATGTTACTAATTGTATCTAAATATTAAAATCAATATTAGATTTATCTGTGAATGTGATTTATGGGAGTGGGTCCATATGGGACTTATGATCAATTTTCTAGATAGGCCATAACGAAATCTATCTGCAATCAATTATATAATGTACTAGTTGTTGTAAAATACTATTTGGTTTATATTTTCACAATACTAATATTTATAAGAAATTTAAGGCAGCGAAACCAATTTTCGAGAGCTGTACTTGTATGGGCAAGCGAAAATTAACCGATTTCCTTAAAATTTGGTAAATTGATTACGGTTTCAAAAACACAATTTTTTGGACTCAATTTAATTAATATAGTATCAAAATTTAAGAGCTCTGTTTCGGAAGCACATTAGGAAGGAGGCTTAGTGAACCATGCGTTGCTTACACCTGAGGATTATGTATGCTCAGCAACTTTGTTGAAAATTTTACGACAAATATTTTTAAGGAACACCTTAACCCCCTAACTCCCCTTTATAATGGTAATTTTTGGCTATTTTTTTTAACAAATTATAAAAACGCCCTACCAAGGGCAAGGAAGGGGAGGAAATGCTCTACAAAAATTTTGGCCATGCAATTTTACTACACATGTCAGTGCACACCAAAGCACAAAACTTAACACAAACAGCAAAAAAAAAAACGCCAAGCTCAAGAGTCAATAAAATTAACTGGGTTGTACTGTATGCTCAATTCATTTATTTCTACAATGCACTGTGGGGAGGTAGATTTATTGTATATTACAGTTTAGCAAATTATACCAAATATCAAAAAATTATATAATTTGCTGCTGCACATACCTTATACTTAAGATGTAAAGAACTGATAGTTTCACATACCGATATGCTGCACGAATAGGCCAAAAGAGTAAAATTTTAACTTTCCCAAAAAAAAAAATTCCGATATGATCTCTTAAAATGCAAGCACAATTGTATTAGTAATTTTTTTTTTTTTTTTTTGCCCTTCTCTACACCAGAATGTTTTTCAGAACACCGTTATTATTTTGAGTTGTACAGTGTAATTTTTATTTTGTTTCTGGCGCCTAATTATTTAACCCCTTTTTTAAAAAAAGGATGGAAAGTTTAGCGTATTATTTTCCCACTTTTTTCGTCCGTGTAGTAGAGCCGCAAGAATATCGATAGTCGCACAATTCGATAATTGGCTTAAAGACTATCGATAGTACAGAAATTTTGTATTATCTCTAGAGGGAAGAGAGCTGACACCAAAGTAGTCCCGTGATAGGTCTTTGGTGGTAGAGACCGGTTTAAGTTCTAACACTTTATATGAATGGGACCTATCACCTTTACATTGGGTTGTCATTGGAGGGGGTCAATTGACACCTAACACTTGACCATTTGACAAGTCACACATCGATTCTCAATGAACATATTTAGTGTTAGTTACTACAATGGAGTATTATTTCAATAAAACAAGTCCTAGAACTAAATTTAAGAACCAAATTTTAGAAAGTCCCAAAAAAATGTGTTAGATCACCGGCGAATACTGTAATGTAGTTAATTAATTTTTCTACCTTTTGGTTCTTTTAAATACCAGTATAATGATTGGTTCTCCTTTCACTGCTCTTTCTTTTTGTACTTGTTCTATTTTCACAAATCCCAGGACCAGTCTGTTGGACCAATTGACACATATTTCCTGTAGGGATGTGTCACTTCTGTTCATGTAGGTAGTGACAAATTAAAAGGTTTTAACATTTCGTTCACAGGTTTTGAAAATCAGAATATTTACTTTAAATTGAAGTTTCATCTGTACTGCAGATTGATTTCAATTTAAGCTACAGATTCTGTAGTTATGTTGAAATCAAGATGGTTTGCTGACAGCAGGGTTGTATTTTTTTTTTCACATTCGTCACTAAAAATTTACCCCCATATTCATAATAAAAATTTATGATTAATAAAAGGTTTATTAAACAAATTTTCATATAAAATTCGTTTTATAAGCCTGCTATAAACCTAAAATATTGTTTATGAATATGGGGGTTAACCTATAATCACAGAATGAAATTTTCTTAAGAATTTTGTTAAAAGCAAATGCCAAGCAAGCAATAAAATCCACACATTTAGGCCCTAATCATGTAAAACGCAACGCAAAACCAAAGAATATCATTGAAAGCACAAACAACGTCATAAATATTTTTTAATTTTGCTGTTGCTTTCTACAGAAATTCATGTACCGTTTTAAAATTTTCAACGCCACAAGCAATGGAGCGTTTGTAGTTTTAAAACGCAATGTGAATTTCTGAAGGAAGCAACAATAAAATTACAAAGTATTTATGACATTGTTTGTGCTTTCAATGTAATTATTTGGCATTGCGTTGCGTTTTACATGATTAGGGCCTTAGTAACAGAGTAAATTGCCGATAGTATCGATATCGAAAGAAACCTATCGATTGCCCTCTAAAAGTAAAACTATCGATACTATAGATAGAACTGTCCATTATTTTGCAGCTCTGCTGTGTACCGTATTCAATTATTTAGTATAACAAATATGTGAACCTTCATTCCTTTTTTGATTTGTTTGAGATTTTGCTCCGATAAAATGTAAAATATTTCTTTACTTATTTTTTTACCATTTTATAACAAATTGTTTTCACACTTTATTTGTGTGTTTGATATGTCCTAATACTTAGTATTATAGTGTAAAAGGGCCGTTAGTGTATATCTAAGCATTTTATGATTATTAAAAACCGTTTGCTTAAGGTTGTTGCCCTTAACACACTAAGACCTTTTTATAATTCAGCTCCCGAATGATGTAACCCAGATTGCTAAAATTATTTTATATCCTTTTAATTTAATTATTTTTGAATTTTATACGTCACAAAAATTTTCATTAAATTGTGTGAATTTAACAACCAGTTTTCATTATCAAACACTCAAATAAAATATATTTTATTTATAAATTAAAAAAGAAAAAAAAATTATACTTTCATGTACTTTTTAAGAATACTGACATTCTTCCGTTCATTAAAAGATTTAAGTGTTCTTACATTTTACTTTACTTTTAATTGAGAAATAATTTGACATTTTAATGACTGCAACTTTAAAATCTCATGCTGATTATTTTAAGAATTCAATATGCATATTTTTTCTCCTTAAAAACAAAGAAGAAAAAAACACGAAAAACATTATGGAAATATACCAACTTCTTGCGCACTTTTATTGGCGGTTCTATTGGATTTTTTTTCATTTATTTTTTTTTTATTTTTATTTATTTGAAAAATAGAAAACATGCTGCTAACATGGCAAATTAATAACACATAACTTCGCATTTCAAATTGATGCCATTTAGATTTAATTTATTAGCTAAAGCCCCGATTAAAAAAAAATAAAACAGCAACACTAACTAACAACACGTTATAACTGCACCCGATTCTTACATATTTACAGTTTTTAGCCAGCTATGCATTGAGAGAAAAAAAGGTGAAAATTAACTCATTAAAACATTACAATGCTTCATTACAAGCGGCAAATCGTTTATGAAAAGCGAAAATAGCAAAGGGCCTAGGTGACTTCCTTGGGGGACACCGGAGCTAACAGAAATTTCTTTGGAGGTGGTATTATCAAAAAGAATACGACCGTAACCAGCACAAAGCGTTGCAAGTAAACCCTAATAAATTCAGCTTAGTGAGAAGTAGGTTATGGTTGATTTCGTCAAAAGCTTTGCTTAAGTCAGTATAAATAACGCCCACAAGTTGGCCATCCTTAAAAGCTCGATTTGTTACTGCAGAACAACCTTTCCTGAAACCATGCTGGTATGGTGATAACATTGAGGATACACTGTGGCAGAGTCTGTTAAGCATTTTTCAAAAACTTTAGGAATTGCACTAAATTTTGCAATGGCTCTAGAATTCGTTATGTCCGACTTGTTTCCTGATTTAAATATTGGTATGATAAAGGATTTCCTCCAAAATTGGGGAAAATATCCGTATTTTAATGACACATTAAACATAATAGCCAAAGGAGTAGTCAAAGCATAAGCACAATTTTTTAAAACGCAAGGCTTCTGTAGTTCCCGTAGGTTGCCTTGCAGAAAGATGATCTGAGGCGCGAAACAGATATTATAAAAAAGATCAAACTGGTCACGCTCGAAAGGATTCAAGAGTGCACAACATACTTAAAAAGTATCATAGAGCTAAGCATAGCTCTGACGCATATATTTCTAGTTTATGTGTGCCAGAACCTACAAATAGTTCAAAGAAAACTTCCGTTTCCTCGAGAGGTCATTGATCATTTTAAAATGCATGAATTACCAACAGAACTGTTATTACCTTCAACATCTCTAGAAGCCTCCAGCTGCAATTATAGTTCTTATTCTGATTTTTCCTTAGAGTCAGTAAATAATTATTCATTGGAATTAGAAGCGGATGAAAACGATGAAACAGACCATGATTAATTAAGCCCTATATCTTTTGAGAATATGTATCCATTATTTTGTTATTTTCAGATTAATCTAAAAGCATTTACAACTTATTTAAAATTATAAATTTATGAATTAAAAAATAAATGAATCTCTTGGTAGGATTCAATACTGTTTTTTCTCAAGTTTTTTTTTTTTTTGTCAGCAGAAGTCCGTATACGAAATTTGATTAAGCTAGCTTTTTGGTAAGTATTTTTGCCGACAATTTGGGTTTTGGGTATAGGAAAAGGGGGCGTGGACCTCTCATTTTTCCCAAGGTGCTTTTTTGTCAGTAGAAGTCCGCATAACTATTTTGGTACCTGCTTGCCAGGAAGTGCGTTTTGCCACTACTTTTCAAATCGATTTTTTTATCATTAGAAGTCTACACACCATATTTGGTGAAGCTAGCTTGTCGCGATTTCGGCCAAAGTGCGTTCTGAGGACTGTTTGTAAAGACGTATGGACTGCTAATTTCACCGGCACAACAAACTAACCAAAACGAGAACAGCAAGCGTTTCCTAAACAATTTGTATGTATCAAACCGAAATAACAAGGCGGCAACGCGTTGCAATTGGATAATCCGATGTTTAGAGGACGTAATTAAAAATAAAAAAGTCCAAATTTTTTATAAGTACATATGTTTTTATTTAACAGTAATTCTACTTTCAGGACAGTCTAGCTTTTTTTAAATCTACTCTAATATTAATTAAGTGGGTTTTATCAAACAAGATAAGTAGACATTACTTTTCATGGCGCAACGCTACCGCTCTTGTTAAGATATGGCGATTCGTCGTAAACGCTAAGAGGCAAGAAACAGCAACGCTTAACGCTCTTGTTAATGTTGGTTTGTAAAGTTTACCCAAGATTAAGTTATTTGGGATGAAATGGCTTGAGAGTTATAATCGTTTTCATTGCTGCAATTATGCTTATTGGCTTGGCCATTTAACCCAAAATTGTGCCTTGTCACTTAACAACATTTTCAAATGAAATTAAACCATGATTTCCATTGCGCTGGCGTGAATCTCTTTATGATTAATTGGCTAAAGCAATCTGGCTTTAAAGCAACCAAACGCTGCCGAATCAGCTGCCCCGAAGACAGTGTTGCCAATTTCAACACCCGATTTTTTAATAATAAGGTCGTTGATTGGTTGGTTATAACCCAAAACTTCTTGCGGTGTCACAGTGAAATATAATTAAACCACAAATTAGACTTGATATAACCATAACCATACAAAAATGATGTTTGAACCAAACTTATGGGCAACACTGTATTTGATTATAGGTGAATTAACATAACGTCATAAGAGTGTCAACCCCTCTGAAGAGATTGTGTGTTTACAATCGAAACATATCAGGGCAACCTGTCCGTGAAAACCTGGGTTCGATTCCAAGAATGAAAAATTATCAATAAATTTTAATTAATTTTATGTTGTAATTTTATGTTGCTTTGTCAATAAAAAAAATGGTTTAAAAAGTATTTAAATTTAATGAATGTGATAATTGGATCAATTATTTTTTTAGCTGAAAGAAAATTAAAAATTTAATTTTGATTGAATTAACATTTTAGTTGTTTTGAAATACATTTTCAATTAAAATTTTAATTAAACAACAAAAAATATTAATTGACTTTTTTCGTTTAAAATAAAATAATTTAAGCATGTAGAATTGTTGTTGGGAATTGTCAATATTTAATTAAATAAATTAACACATTGTTTGAAATGGCAAAGTTTTTTGATCATTTTTTTTAATTAAAATTAAAAATATCATTTATTGAAAAAAAAAATATTCACAATTTTACAATTTTTAGTAATCAATATAATCATTTTGGTAATAGGTGCCAAATCAACAAATTTGTTTGCTTGATAATATGAATTTGGTATAAATTTGGTGATTGGAGAAAATTATTAATTTTTTCTGTGTAAAATTTATTTCTTGATAAAAATAATTTAATAAACATTTAATCCACTGTTTATTGTTGTGGCTTTGTTAAAGCTTTGATATTGTTACAAGTAAGACCTGAGTGTTTAAAATTCTCATTCACTTTAAAGTCTTATTTGTATAATATTTTTAGCTTTTCTAAAGTCTTTGGAAAAAGTTTCCTGACGCTGGATGCTTTCGCCAGATCCAGCGAAAAGCACTTAGGAAACTAGCTTTCCCTCAACAATAAATTTCAGTGTTTTTATCAAAAATAAAAATAAATTTTGTATTCCCAAAATTAACTTTTAATAATAAATTCAATGAACATTAGCCTAATTTAAATATCAAAATTTGGATAAAAAATCGTTAACAGTTAATAAAATAACCACAATACTAATTATTGATAACGACATAACCTTCCAAACCAATTGAATTTATGTTTTCAATGGCCATCGTTACGGCTACGGCATTATGTTTATTACACCTCTAATTGGACCCTAAGAAACCAACATTTTTAACAGTGTATTTTTTATTTTCGATGAGGAACAAAATCGCATACAATGAAACATTTGTAACATTCTGTTTTTTTTTTTAGTTCTTAATATTATATATTAATTTTATTTATTTATTTTATATAATTTTTTTATAACATGTTCTCATGGTCAACATGATATTTTTTTTATTGATATGTACTTTGATGCATATTTTAACAATTACGGGTACGAGAACACACCATCAACACCATGGAGGTAGATAAACATGAAATGTGTACGTAAATGGTAGAGTTAATTGTAAAAACGACATAGAAAATACATACTTCAGTTCTCTTGCAGAGAGAGAAAAAAGCATCGTTAAACAAGGAAATAGCAAATTCATAGGCGAAGTAAAAAAAAAATGCTCCAAATTTTTAAGTCTCAAAAAAAATGTCGAATTTGAAACAAAACTGCAAAAAAAAATTTAACAAAAATCACATAAATTTATAATAACAAACTTGAGATCAATAAATCATTATGGCTAAAAATGAAGTTAAAGTTTTGTTTTAATGGCAATAAAATACAATAAAATCACTAAAGACATAAAATCAAAAACGTTGCAGATAGAAGAAAAATGACGTCATTTCGAATACATTTGATGCTGTTGTTTTTTTTTCTTCATTTTTTGTATTGTATGTAGCTATTGTCGTAGTTGCGGGCTTAAAAAGAGTCTAACAATTGTATTGAATTTCTTGGATATCACGACTTTTCATCAATATGTCAACCCAACCGGCAAACATAAATTATGTGTACGAGTATGTTTGTATCTTTTAAACTGATGTTGTCATATTACGTTTAAAAGATCAATCAGGATATAAGACTTAAAATACCCTAACAACATCATCAACCAATCGAGCAACACTACCAACTACTTCTCTTATACAATTGTGATCCGGGAGTTTCAGATTTAATTTTACATTTTAAATATAGATTTTTATTTCTTTAAACACAAACAAATTGCAATTGACATTTAAGCAAATAAATCATAATTTGTGGCTAAAATTGAAAATGCAAGAAATACAATTAGTTTATTATTTATTTAAAACACTCTCGGTACAATTGAGGAGTTCCATAAGAAAACAATATAATTCTACTTTTTAAGTTGTTTTATATGGAATTCAATTTTTTAATATTAAAATGAATTTATTCTTTAAAAAAAGGTCTTTCAAATCACAACGATTCATTTCTATATCTATGAAATAAACAACATTGAGGGAAAAGTAAAAAATCTACTTATGATTCAAAGAGGCTTTAAAAATTTGTATTAAAATAGGACCAATGATCAACTTAATTGTTGTTCAAGTACTCGTATATCCTTAAACCAAAAGAAATACTCTTTATCACCACTGCAGCTCTGCTGTTCAACTCTATGCTGGATCGCGTACTAGATATTCCAGACAGCGCTCTCAACAAACCGGAAATCACTTGGCATCTTACTGAATGACCTGAAAGTCTTCATTTTACTGAATATATTTTTTTCTCTTACACTCACATCTGACTTACACATGACTTACAGCAGGCGTCATTAATAGTTGGCATAAAATCATTATCATCAAAACAGAATTATAGGGACTTAAATTATTTAACGACAAAGCTGCACTATAAACAGCCGAAAATATCAACGATAACAGCTTCACATATTTGGGTAGTGATCTCTCAACCAAACGGGGAGCTAAATGCAATATACTAAGTCGCATACAGATGTGGCCAAGATTTACACGGGAACCTGACGGACAGGGCAAAACTCCATGGTAGACTACTGGGTGACAAACAATGCGCTTACTAATGGTGCGAGTACGTGAGCGCAACCACGCACAGGTAGTAATTTTACTGTACAAGTCAGCAGAATTATAAACTTGCCCCATGTTTAGAAACTGGAGGTATTAAACCTCAGCTGCATTTTGGCATGCTAGCAGCATCTCCTAAATATCAAGATTCCCGAATGGCCCTCAACTAACAATGAGCTAGCACCGAATTTTTAGGGGATACTGTGTCCCGGGGTACCAGATAGTATCTCTGGTCAGGCGAGATTTCAAGAGATCTGATAATTTTGAACTCTGCCCAATTCCAGGTATTGCTTGCACCTGATTTCCCCAGAGAATGTAAAGCCAAAAGGTGGAATGTCCTTTTAATAATTCCCATACATGGCATATGCCAAGCTTCGAAATGTATGGCATACATATAGTTTAGGGTGTTTTTTAGACGTATAGAAATTCCGATAGGGATAACTGTAAAACTAGCTGTCATACTAATGAAGTGTGCTCGACTTTTTTTCAGTATAGTTTGACAAATCACCATGCAAAGACTAACACCAGAATAACGTGAATAAATCGTGGAAATTTATTTCCAAGATTCGCGTTCCGTTATCCAAACATTTAGAGCACTTCGTCAAGTTTACGGTGCGCTTAATCGTCCATCTGTGAGCTAAACACAATACTATGGATCGAATGATGATAATATTCATTCAAATCAAGCCCGTACCGAGCGTAGAGAAGAAGCCATCACCACTGTAGACATGAGTGTGATAGAGAACTCGAGTTTATCGATCCGATGCCGTTCCCTGCAGCTCGGTCTCTACTTGGAAAATGTTAAGAATAAATGATCTTGGCATACATCCATATAAAATCCAGCTGGTGCAATAATAAAAGCCAGCGGACCATTATTTGCGTTGTGTGTTTGGTAAATAGGCTGAAAATCAACTGGAAGTTGAGCCAGATTTTTATCGTGAAATCATCTACATCGACGTCACAGGTGGCATTTCATGACACTGTTGACACCTCATTACATCCATTAAGAAGCCATGATTTCATTAAATTTGTTGTGTTATATTTTTAAAAAAGTTCTATGCTACTATAAAAACCACCCCTTATAAGCACTTTCAACTAAAGGCGGAATTTGCAATGCCTCCGTGTGCTTCTCTATGGCCCAGAGACATGGCTGTCAACCGAAGAAATTAAAGCAGAGCTTTCAAAAATGTTACTACCATTTTCCCAGTGGGGAAATTTTATCCTCTTTTCCAGGGGGAGGAGGGGCAGGAGGCCTTTTGGGTGGATTGCTGATGGGGGGTTGAAGCCTTTTAGTTTTTTAAAACTCGAAAACCGCAATGAAAATTGTTCGTTTACGACAATGACAGCCGTAATAAGGCTAATTGTTAAACGAAGAATTCATATCGAAACCAGAAATTTTCATAAATGTAAGGTGCAAGATCAAAATTGGTTTAATACATTTGTTTAATAACTTATAAGCAGGCTACTAGATAAATTATCTAGTAAATTATCCATAGACCATAGACTGTTTCTTTAGAAAATAAATATATATTTATCTTATTGGAGTAATTAAATTAAATTAATTAAATTACTTAAATGGAATTATTACGTTTTGATACGGAACTCCTCACTTTGTTTTAGCCACTTAATAGTTTTTGCTGAATTTTTGTGAAATTCAATTTAATAACAATAATAAGAAAAATGAACATACAACATTAAAATAGATAAAAAAAAAAATGAAAAACAAAACCTAAAATTACCCAAACGCGGAAGATTTTCATGGTATTTTCCAATGATGCACATTTTCACATTTTTCTGTTTTCAATTTTGTTTTTATTGTTGTTTTATTTCAGTTTTTTGGTATACAAAATCACTCAAGTAACTGATTTACCGGTATCGTGTCGTATCATGTGATTTGCAAAAGTGTTGAAAATATAAATAATTTTTAGTAAAAAAAAAAAATATTATTTACAATTATACTACCACAATTTTGAACAAACGTTTAACCATCTGTGGAGTGGTGATAGTAAAATAACTGCATTATTAATTCAGTTTTATGTGTCCTTTGAAATTAATTTTTGCTTAGCCAATAGATAATAATCATACCAATTTGAGATTAAATCGAAAAACTTTTCAATTCTAAGCTTTTTAAAAACTTTTATACATACCAACTGAAGAGCAGTAAAGGTCTTCAGGTAGTGATAAAGGGCATTGACTCATGCGTAAACCCAGGTGAGATAAAAACATTTTTAGAAGAGAAGGGCTTCAAAATAAAAAATGTAGTAAATATTAAAAATGGAGAAAAAAATCCCCAGTCACTATTTCGAGTGGGGTTAGAACCCGGCGACGTTAAGCTTAAAAAAACGAAATTCATCCCATCTACAGTCTAAAAAATATATCCTGTATAGGAAAATAACGATAGAGGAGTCGCACAAAAGGAATGGTCCCGTGCAATGTTTAAACTGCCAAGAATTTGGTCATACTAGGGCATACTGCCATTTACCCCCTGTTTGCGTCGTATGTGAAGAATTGCATGGTACAGCTCTCTGCGATTAGTCTAACAACGACCCCAATGTAAAAAAAATGCAGCAACTGTGGTGGTAATCACACTGCCTGTATACTCTATAGTCAAGCGCTCGGTTGGACCGAAACCTAATCCCACTCAAATGCAGCTAACAAATCAAGTTAACACTAATGACATTCAGGTACCGCAGCCTAGTAATAACAGAACATCCTACGCTAACGTCCTAAAATCAAACCATATGCCAATGCAAGGTGATTTGCCAAATAATGATGAGACTCCAGTTTCTAATTTAAGTCGTCTAGAAAAAACCATGGAAACACTTGTGCAAATAGTAACTTACTTTACGAACACAATGGGCAATATGATGCAGAAAATGTTAAGAATGCAATCGATGTTAGTGCAAGCTGTACTTAACAAGCCATGAATTGTTTAAAAATTTGTTTTTGGAACGCAAACGGCATTCGCCAACATAAAAATGAACTAGAATACTTTCTTAAAAGTAAACAGATTCATGTAATGATGGTTTCTAAAACTCATTTGACCTCAAGAAATACGTTTAAAATCAATGGTTATATATTATATGATACCAAGGACCTTCGATATAGAGCTTGTAGAGGTTCTGCTATTTTGATAAAAGCCCGAATTAAATACTACTTAATGTGTGATCATCGTGAAGATTATCTACAAACAACGAACATTTGTGTTGAAGAGCTAAATTGAAACTTAGTACTTTCATCTTTATACTCTCCACCTATATTTTCAATATCAGAAAGCCAATATTATAAATATTTTAAATCATTAGGACCCTATTTCCTAGCCGCTGGCGATTACAACGCTAAACATACCATCTGGGGGTCACGGCTCATAACACCAAGGGGTCGTGTTTTGTACAATGCAATCTCTAAAATGGATTTAAATGTGGTCGCGAGCGGACAACCAACTTATTGGCCTACTGATCAGCAAAAAATTCCAGATGTCATCGATTTTGGCGTGGTTAAAAACATCCCCGCAGAAACGATTCATGTTGAAGCTTCTTTGGAACTATCTTCCGATCACACACCTACAATTGTAACTTAAATGAACCCAAATAGAATTGTATCTACGTCTGGTTACTTAGCGACGTCAGCCACACAAATATATTGGTTAAAATATAAAAAATATCTTAGTGCCCATTGCACAGAAAATATTCCGCTTAGTACACCGGAGAACGTGGATCTCGCTATTGTTAATATTGACAGTTATATCAAACTAGCTGTTCAACATTCCAGCATAACCCTCAAAAAACCCAAAAATAATAACATATTTTCTACAGATGTCGAGCGTCTCTTGACTGAAAAAAAGAGAGTTAGAAGAGAGTGGCAATTGCACAGATCCCCCCAAATTAAGACTTTATTAAAAGAGTGCATAAAAAGGCTAAGAAAGTTACTGCAGTCTCATAAAACGGCTTCCCTGGAAAAATATCTTTAGGAACTTGATGCAACTCCACAGTCAGACTACTCATTATGGCGTGCAGCTAGAAGTCTCAATAGACCAGTTATATCAAAGCCATTAAGAAACTTGAATGGAAGTTGAGCAAGAGATGACATTGAAAAAGGAAATCTGTTTGTTCATCATCTGAAAAACGTATTTACCCTTAATACATCTCACGATATAGCACTCGAGTTACCGCCTGTAAATGTTAGAGCAGCTATTCCCCTAAGATTCAAGATAAGAGAAATCGAAAAGGTTATTTGTGATTTAAACACCAAGAAGGCTCCCAGTATTGATAAGATCAGTAATAAAAGGCTTTTGGAGCTACCAAATATAGCAAAAACAATTATTCTTATTATTTCCAATGCTGTTTTACGCCTTCAATACTACCCTCAAGAATGGAAGGTCTCCTTAGTAACCATGATACCAAAGCCAGGAAAGGATCACACAAAAGTTGAGTCATACAGACCTATTAGCTTATTATCTAATATTTCAAAGCTATTTGAGAAACTACTAGTGTCAAAATTAACTCCGATTTTAAATGATAAAAGATGTATTCCAAACCATCAAATCGGTTTTAGAAGAAAGCACAGCACAATTGAACAAACTCATCGAGTAGTAAATGTCATAAGAAAAGCCTTTGAAGAAAAAAACCTCTCCACAGCCAATTAACGCTGGCGTCCCACAAGGCAGCATCCTGGGCCCTCTATTATACTTAATTTATACTTCGGACTTGCCAACAAACAGCTACACCCATACCTCAACATTTGCGGACGATACAGCTTTTCTAAGCGTACACACAAACTGTCAAGAGGCATCTCGTTACTTACAGGATCATATATTTGAACTAGAAAGGTGGTTAAAACATGGAGGATAAAGATCAATGAGCAAAAATGCGCACATATAAGATTCATATTGAGTCGGGAAACATGCCCCCCTATTAAAATAAATAATCAAATAATACCCCAACACACGCATGTAAAATACCTCGGTATACAACTAGATCGGCGTTTAACGTGGAAATGGCATAAAGAAGCTAAATTAACTCAAATGGAACTAAAAGCAATTCAAATTAATTGACTTATTGGAAGAAATTCTGTTCTTAGTCTCGATTGCAAACTTCTACTTTACAACTCTATCTTAAAGCCAATTTGGTGCTACGGTATTCAGTTATGGGGCACTGCCTCGGCTTCTAACATCGAAAAAATTCAAAGGCGCCAAAATAAACTTCTTTGAATAATCACAGCCGCCCCCTGGCACGTCAAAAACTCAAATATCCACAAGGATCTCAATGTGCCATTAGTAAAAACTAACGAAATATGCAGTAAAATATTAAAAAAGGCTGGAACTGCACCCAAATCCATTAGCTCGAAACATCTTAATTTATGGCGGTTACACTCGCTTAAGAAGAAGAGACACTGCAGCACTCACCCAATCAGATGAGCGATAAACACCTTCACATGTGAACAGAAACCGTGATGACTAAATCTTTTTTGTCTGGCACTGGCAGGACATAAAGCAAATATTAGGATAAGATTTGATTAATTATTGTTAGTTCATATTTAATATATGAAGATTCAATAAAAAAATACTGAAAAAAAACCTGAGTTTTAATTTTTAACAAATCTGTTGCCCCTTTCATTGTCAGCTTTTTTATACCCACAACACCATATGTGGATGAAATTTGGTATAAATGACCAAGCGTGTCATAATCGGTACAAAATTTTACATAATCCACAAAAATACAAACTTCTTTCCGAAATAAAGTCTTTGTGTCCATAAACTTTTTTATTATATTGATTTTTAAATTAAATTTGAACGAAAAATATTTTATTGCAACGTTAATTCTATTACGAGTACCAAATTATATGAGAATCGTTCCATATTTTACCATAGGCCCAATACAAACCCCTCCTTAAAATAACCTTAAGACAAACTAATCTCATGTAGAGAAGTGTAGATATTTATGTATGATTGCCCACAGGTCGCAAATAGAGGACACTTGCGAAAATGTGTCTGTTTATATTGTGTTGTAGGGTTTCATATGGTCAAGGATTTGTAATGGCCTAATTTAACACTCAATCGTATAACTTTTCTTACCACCAATGGTAGGCTTTTATTGGCTTCAATCCTAGACTTTTAGTAGTTCCACATCAGCATCAATCCTTCGTATTTTCCGCTTGTCACCTGACTGCAGAAACCATCATTATTGCAAATTCTATGATAGAGTTAAAAAAAAAATTGTTTCCTAAATTGGAGATTTTTGAAGAGGCTGCTCCATATATCTTGTCGTTACTTTGGAATGATCTGTGATCTGGGCTATCCGAAACTGGATGAAAAGTGCAGTTCGAAGAACGTTAACCTAAAGTCGTACTTGTTACTACATTGCAGGGGAAATTTGTGTCAACTGTTCCAACAGACTGGCCCTGGGATATGTGAAAATAGAACAAGTACAAAAAGAAAGAGCTCATTAGCAGTGAAAGCAGAACCAATCATTTAACTGGTATATAAAGAACCAAAAGGTAGAAAAATTTATTAACTACAGTACAGTATTCGCCGGTGGTGTAACACATTTTTTTGGTACTTTCTAAAATTTGGTTCCTAAATTTAGTTCTAGGACTTGTTTTATTGAAATAATACTCAATTGTAGTAACTAACACTAAACATGTTCATTGAGAATCGATGTGTGACTTGTCAAATGGTGGCGGTTGGGTGTTAATTGACCGCCTCCAATGACAACCCCATGTAAAAGTGATAGGTCCCATTCATACAAAGTATTAGGACAAGAACCTGTCTCTACCACCAAAGACCTATCACGGGACTACTTTATGTCAGTTCGCTTCCCTCTAGGGTAGAAAGCGAAAACGGGAAAATATGAAATTATTAGTAGGAGAACAACAAATTACTTCGAAACCTAATATAAAAAATCTTGAAGTTATTATTGATGGGCTATTAAACTGAAGGTCACACATTGACTACATTGCTAACAAAGCGGCAAACGTCAGAGCGGCACTTGCAAGAATGATGCCAAATGAAGACAAACTAAGCAATGTAAAGGAGAATTATTTCTGTAGTGGTCAGCTAAGTTATACTGTACGCCGCCTCCATATGACCAGGTGCGTTAAAATAAAAAGGACAACAAAGAAAGTGAAATCGGTATACAGACTATCTGTCTTACGAGTATGCTGTTCCTATCGAACAAACCCTGATAAATCGGACCAAGTCATAGCGGAAGGCAGAGGAATCTAAACGATTGGACGATATAAAGAGAAGCTCAACACAATCTAGCACTATTCTACGTAAACTTGAAAGAGAGAAATCTATAAGACAATGGATGAATAGATGGGAAGCAAGCCGTAAGGGAAGATCGACTTTTAGGCCCTTATTGTGTAAAACGCAACGCAACGTCAAAAATTATATGGAAAGCAAAAACAAAGTCAAAAATATTTTATAATTTTGTTGTTGTTTTCTACAGAAATTCATGTTGAATTTTTAAATTTCAAACGCTGCATATCTTGTGGCGTTGAAAATTTTAATTTCTGTAGAAAGCAACAACAAAATTATGAAATATTTTTGACTTTGTTTTTGCTTTCAATATATTTTTGGCGTTGCGTGGCGTTTTACACAATTAGGGCCTTAGACTTATTCCAATATATAATATATGTATAGCTAAACAGATGACATTGAAAAGTAAATTACTTATTGACGCGATTTCTTTCAGGTCACGGAGGGTATGAAAGTTACCTGCATCGTATTGGTCTGGAAAAGACTTAATACTGTCCTCAATGGCCGAATTAAGAAGAAGCTCCAGAACACGTCACGTTCTAATACCCACACTTAAGCACCAGATAGCAGAAAGTAGAAGAAGAGATTGGAAGACCACTGAATGTGCAAAACATTGGAAGCATTATCCTCAACAAAATCAAATCGAAAATTCACAATGAAGGCGAAACGAAGAAAATCAAAAATAACAGGCGTAGCCTAAATATGGCTTTGGGGCCCTGCGATGCAATATCTCAAGGGACAGTTTCGCGAATTGTTGAATGACGAAGGAGCTGCTGTTACTCGGTAAGAGTCCGACATACCCTGTGGTAAAGTCACGAGTATCTTATGCAGGATTTTACACCTGCCTAATGGAAAAGATACACACAGAGAAAAAATATGTTTAAATATGGTCACCTCCAACAAAACTATTTTTAAAAAAAAAACTGTTAACATACTATGCTTATTTTAACCATATTATTGTCATCGACAACTATATTATGGTTAAATTAGTCCTCCATCAAGAAGGCACAACCATATTATGATTGCCTCCGAACATGTTTTGGTTAATAATAACTAAAATATGTTTACCATTTATAATAGCATGGTTGATTTTTAAGCATAGAATGTTGCTCTTGGAAAATAGGAAAAAACTATAGTTAATTTAAAAAAACAAATTATTGTCATATTTAACCATAACATGTTTAGAGGTAACCATAATATGGTTGTGGCTTCTTAATGGAGGACTAATTTAACAATAAGATGGTTGTCGGGACAATAATATGTTTAAATTAAACATAATATGTTTAACATTTTCTTTAAAAATAGTTTTGTTGGAGGTGACCATATTTAAACATATTTTTTCTCTGCGTGTAAGATTAGAAACTAGACTAGAGACCAGACAAGGGGTCAGAGTAGAGACAAGTTTAAAGATTAGAATTAAGACTAAGGCGGCATTTATACGATGTCTTTTCAGACATGTCTGTGTTATTCATTCTCTTTTGAACATGCTACAAAAAACCTTTTGCATTTTCGCGATGTCTTTCCAAGCATGTCTGCTTTCATGTCTAATTGTCTTATCTTCATTACATACAAATTTTACAAATATGTAACCTCATACTAACAATCATGAAAACTTATTTCGTGCCTGTTGGCAACCCCTCTTTCTTCTCTAACCCGATGTTTGTTGGACATGTCTTAACATGTCTGATATCGTGTAAATGCAGCCAAAGCTAGAGCTATGACTTGTGACTTAACTTAAGGCTATAGTAGAGATCACACTTAATGTCAGAGGAGAGACAAGGCGAGAGACTATAATAGTGTTTACTGTAAAACCCAAATGTTGATACTAATATGGACTTAATTTTACATTCTAAGTTGGCCTTAGTTTCAAGCTTAGGTCAAGCTTAGTTTTCTTTAAATTCCAGATAATTGTTTACAAAGATTGTAACAATTTTTAATCCGCACAAACTGCAGGTATTGAAGTACTCTAAAGGACGAAATCCATAATCAGTTGGATTTCTTCACCGTCTAAGTCTAGACGTTTTAGAGGATTCTTCTTTAGGTCTTATCATAATATAATTTATTTTTTGCAATTTAGATTTATTTTTAATTATTAATTTTTTAACAAGCCAATTTTTAATATTCAAATTCCAGTCTAAAACATTCATCTCAAATATTTTTACAGTACCTGAGTAATTGTATTTTCCACAGTTTTCTATATTAGTTAAATTTGTTCCAAACTAACGGGTTAATGGTATCATTAACTTTACAAGAGTGTATAAATCGCAATTTGTAACAAATATATTTTGGTATTTAAACATGTTGTTATTTTTTTTTTATTTTTGTTTTAATTTTATTAAATATTTTTTTTTATTGAATTTTCATTGTTTTTAGTTTTAGTTTGAGTTTAGCTGGTACGAGTAAATATTTCTTCAGCCGATAATTAAGTTAAAATTAAGACTCAACGTGGTCATAACTTGTTATTCATACCTATTTCAAATATGTTAACAATCAAATTTATATTATTTTAACATTTCTAGGAAGTTTAAGAAAATTAAGTAGTTAAAGAATTTAAAAAAAAAAATTATACAATAAAATAATCCATTTTTTTAAATAATCAAATCCTTAACGAAGTAGTCAATATTTTACTTTAACAATAGAGAAAAGTAAAATTTTACACTTAATTAAAATTTGGTCACTTCATCATCATGTCAAGTAAAGGCCATAGAGATCGTACGATTTGACCAATAAAATTTTTTTATATACAGGAATTCTAGCAATTTTTTTCAGTTGTTGGCAAAAATAGTTTAGGATCATTCCTACCGTACAATATATTTCCTCCAAATTAATTTTTTTACTGCAATAAATTTCTTGGCTTATGAATCATAGATAATTACTTGTTTTTTTTTTTTCTTCTTAAAAATCCATTCAAACATTTTAAAATTATTGGTTGAACAAAAAATAATACCGAATTTGGTAATTTATGCATATTTTAAATAATTTTAGCAAAGCAAAAATATAAAACATATAAAATTGCATTTTTACATGCAATAGGCTTAAAACAATGAAAAGTATCAAGCAATAAACATGAAATAAATACAAATAAAAATATAAATTCCATAAAAATTAAAAAAAAAAAAAAACTAAAGAAACAGTGTGGAAAATAATACCTAAAACGAAAGATTAGTATACATGTTACACTTATTTACATTTTACAGTAGAGACCAGTAGTGTGATTCACTAACATTTTTTACGATAATCATATCGTTAAAATAAATGTAACAAAAATCCATCGAATTAGCTATTCAGTAAAATTTTTAACGATATTCGCTGTCGATTAAAGTCATCTGATACTTTAACATTTTTTTCTTTATTTTAACGACAATAATTTACGTTGTGTTTATTAACCGATAAAGTGTATTTTATATTTAAAGTGTCTGAGGCCCGAATTCTTACATCCATACATACATATCAGGGATGTTAAATGGCGTTTTAAAGTTTGTACTAACTTCCAAAAAAATGTACTTTACGGTACCATTTTTTTTTAAATTATTAAAACCACAAAAAGGACATAAAAATTCAATTGTACACAAAAAAATAAAACTGAACACTAACCTACATTAATGTTAGTTAAAAAAGTATCTCTACTTGAATCACCCTTTATGAATAAAACAAGATATATAACAGTCTTATAAATATATGAGATCAAAATCAGTCACTTATTTATTTATTTAATAAACTATTGAGAATTTTTACATCATAGCAGCATGAATTTGTCGATCTTAACCAATCCTTTGTTTTTATGAGACTTGATAATGTTGGCACATGTAGTTTGTGTCTTTCCTTAGTTTTTATTATATATTGAAACAAAAAAACTCTTTCCACATTTGCAGACGATAAAATTCCAGCAACGACTCTAGCAATTTCAGGAAACATATGGACATTCAGCTCATTTTGTAAATTAGCTACTGCCGACCAAAAACTACAAACGTTTACAGTTTTTAACGACTGCAGTTGCTCGACATCAGCTAAAGCTCTAAATTGATTATTGATTGAGTCAACATTTGCAATTTCACTCGGGAACATTTTTACTAGAAGAGGTACAGAAGTTTCAGAAGTAAATTTATCAGGGACCGAAAATAACAGTTATTTTGAAATTTTAAAACAAAAAAAGCATATAGAAGTAAATGCTGGCAAACTGATTCAAGTATAACATATTGATTCTTATGAACTTTTCTATGATAAAATATTATGATTTTTAAAGTTTTGATTTTTATTTTTTCGATCAAAAATTACAGTTATTTTTTGATTTTTATTTTTTTGGACAAAAGTAACAGTTATGTTTTGATTTATATTTTTTTGAACAAAAATAACAGTTATTTTTTGATATTTATTTTTTCGATCAAAAATAACAGTTATTTTATGATTTTTATTTTTTTGAACAAAAATAACAATTATTTTTTGATTTTTATTTTTTCGGGCAAAAATAAAAATTATTTTTTAAAGAAATTTACGTGTTATAATTATTGAGTTGTGTTTAAATATTTATTTTAATGTGTGATCATAAATATTTTAAGCCAACTAAATAATTATAGCACGTACATTTCTTTAAAGAATAATTTTTTATTTTTGCTCGAATAAAAATCATAAAATAACTGTTATTTTTGATCGAAAAAATAAAAATCAAAAAATAACTGTTATTATTGTTCAAAAAAATAAAAATCATAAAATAACTGTTATTTGTGATCGAAAAAATAAAAATCAAAAAATAACTGTTATTTATGTTCAAAAAAATAAAGATCAAAAAATAGCTATTATTTTTGTTCAAAAAAATAAATTTAAAAAAATAACTGTTATCATCAGACTTTTATGAAAAAAGGAATAACTGTTACGGTCCCTGATTTATTGAACCACATTAAAACTTCGTTATTAAAGTTGACAATGGTTCTCAAAACTTCGCAAAATTTTATTTAAAATTATTTTGCATTTTCTTTCATTTCTTTGACAATGCACTTCTGTCCGCAATAAATTTCTTCAAAGGGCATTTGATTTTTGTAAAGGTTACGATAGAGATATCACATTCATCCAAAACATTTTTATTCATGAAATTACGCGCTATTTGGCAAAACAAAAAAGTTAGCCTTTGTAAAAATACATCTTCTGATTGCATTTCTAAATTAACCATGTTAATAATTTTATGCATATTGAATAAATAAAAATTACAATTTAAAAGAAGGATTTTTAAATCCTGATGAAAGAAATAATTATTAAAAAAAAATGCAATGAAAAGGACTCAATAATTTGTTTGCTATACTAAAAATTCAAAAAGGGGAAACTATGACAAATTTTAAATTGTACCAAATGAGTCACGATGGTACCACGGTACTTCAGAAGGTCAAAATGTACCAAAAAAAAAGTAAAATTTTACTAACTTTAACATCCCTGATATATATGTATGTATGAACAAAAACAAAATTCTAAATTTTAAAAAAAAAAAAACAAATTATGAAGAAAAACCAAATCCTAAATGTAAAATGTACGAAATAAAATATAAAAACAGTAAATTAAGCACAATTTCATTTATTTTTCCTTTATTCTCTTTTGTGCTTTTCGTTAATTTTAATTTTTTTAGACAGAGATGTTACAAAAATTACAGCTGTTTACAATCGTTAAAAATAAATTACAGAATCACACTATCGTTACTGCAAACGAATATAATGTCAACAAAAATTACGGTTGTCGGATCGTAAAAAGTTAGTGAATCGCACCACAGAGTTCGAAAATAAGCCGAACGTTACTTGGTATACGGTACACAGTGTACTACACACACCCAGAAACGATATCTATTTTTTTAGTGTTTGTGTATTGGTACACAACCCCCCAACAAACTAAAACGATTTGGAAAGAATTTGTAGCAAGATTTCTAACATAAGCCTTAAGGCTCAGTTAGGCGAACGTTGATGTACCGTATATGTACTGTATCAATCAGCTGTTCGCGTTTTGGTATATGAAAAGCAATGCAAAAGCTTACCGAAATGTAATGTACCGTAGTTGTAACGTTTCATTCTGTATAAACTAAAATTTCATACCGTTGTTACGTGACATTTGTAAAACAGTGATGGGTTGCTTCTGTGTTAAATTGAATGCGGGTATTTTCGCTCTTTTTTTGGTACTTTTTTCAGTATATCTATGGACTTTCTACAAAACTACTTACAATACAACTTATTTCCATATATTCAAATATACATATGCTTAGATGTACAAAATAAACAAATGCATATGCACATACAATAGAAATGAGAAATATATAAAAGGCTTTAAATGGTTACGAAATCTACAATATAAATATCAGATATTAAATTATTAATGTTTTTTTACATACACTAACTACAGTCTTAACCCTTTCAGGGTCAAAAATAATGTGATGGCGCTTAAGCCAGGAAAAATAATAGTTTTCGTCTCATGTAGATCCTCTGGTTTTTATGAAATGCCGAATCTATTCAAAATTGACCTTCAATGGTCCACAAAAGAACCTACAATTTATTTTTGCAATATTTTTTTCAAGTAAAAACTTATTTTCGCACGATCACCAAAATTATTATTGTTGTTTTCTTCCTAAATATAACATTTACATAAATTTTCTAACTAGTGTACGACAATGCATCATTCTCAAAAACACTAACAAAATTATAGCGAGAATAAGTAATCTTCGATCATATTTGTTGTCACGTTGTAGGATATCTCTTATGATAAGCTTATTCTACAACTCATTTGCCTTTTCCTTGTAAAATGGTATGTTGGGTTAATACCGCTAATAACTATTTTCACGAAGGTAACAAACATAATTGTGTGTTCTGTTTTTTCGTTATAAAACAGAACAATTGTAGTGATTCCGTACTGGCAGATAAAAAATATGGTTGGAGGTAACCATATTCTTTGAGCAACATACTATGGTTGGATTTTACAAATGTTTATGTTTGCAGGTTGCCGAATTTTGATTAAATATTATGGTTAAAATTAATCAAATATTGCCCAAAATCAACTATAATATGGTGAAAATCAACCATAATATGATCAAAATTAACCATAATTTGTTGTGTAATTACGTCAATATTAAACATAATTGTGGTAAAAATTTACCATATTATATTCAACATTAACCATAACCATAAAAATGTATTCATATTATGGTCAGAATTAACAATAATATGGTCTATGTTAACCATATTATTGTTATTTATTGCATCAATTTTTCAATTCGTTTATAAAGTGTCAAATTATAATTTTATTTGGTTTTTTACTCCGGTTACGCGTTATACTCCATTTTCATAAGTAACCCCCTTTCATTAATTTTCCAGCCTGTAACGACCTTCATAAGCACTCCTTCTGTTTTACGTTCATACTGCTGCATAAATTTTTTATTTATTATCAATAATTAAAATCAAATGAATGATAATTTTAAGCAAATCAAGCAAGTATGTGATTGAAAGGCATTCAAGTATTGTAGAGAGCAAAACAACCATAATTTTGCTGCTTTTCAACATATTATTTAAAATTTTAAATTAAACATAGAATGTTTGAAAATATTATAATTTCAAATTATTATTGTAATTATTAACCATAACATGTTGGGTGACAACCATATTATGGTTGTAGTTTTTGAATATATGAACTTAATCATATATGGTTGCCAGTGACAATAATATGGTTAAACTAACCATAATATGTTTAGCATATGGTTTTAGGTTTATTTTATTAAAATATTATATTGTTTTATTCAACTATATTTGAACTTTTAAGAGTGGTAAGCATGAAAATAAAATGTTATATACATACAAAATATTATCAATAATGAAAGCAGTAATGTTAAAAACAACAATAGTTTGTTTGTTGCCATGGCGGGGTCCATAATATATTTTTTTTAACCATACTTCAACCGTGTTTTTGCTCTGCCTGTATACATACATTACATTTCAAAGTACTTTAGTGATTTTTTTACATTTATGTTGATTTGGACTAGTACAGTATTTTTATTGTGTACTAAGATCACAAACAGAGAAACGTTTTTTAATGTATTTTCTACACAAACACTATTATCGTTTGCGTTTTCCATATTTCTACCGCACCGAACACTAAAAACCAATATTTAATGTTTATTTTCTAACACTGCTAGAGACATGCTACCAGACTATATTGGTCTGCAGACCTGTTCAGAAACTAGACTGTAGACTAGTACACATATAAGGTATACAAGAAAAATAATTCCATCGATTCTTATATTTCACATAATGGAATGAACACCAGTCTAGAAAGTTAACTAGAATAAAATCTGAGGACTTAACTGGCGACCAGTTTAGAGGCTGGACTAGAAACTAGTTGAGAGGCAAGACTAAAGAAAAATCTTGTTTAAAGAACAGTTCAGAAATAAGTCTAAAGGAAAAAAGAGAGCGTATAAGAGACTAGTTTTATGGACGATCTAAAAAGAATCTATGAGCTGAACTAGAGAATAAACTTAAGTCTATAGACTCCAACAGACATTACACAAGATACTAGATTGAAGATTCGACTAGGGAATATCTTATATATCCACATTTGATAAGATTCGACTATGGAATATTTTATATATCCACATACGATAAGTGCTTTGAAAATTATATCGGCCTACGGCACAGATCCAATATCGGCAACATTAGTGCTCGCTGGACTGACACCTGTAGATCTTTTTATAATATAAACGAAAAAAATATATAAGAAGCATAATTTAATTCAAAACAGCTTTTACAATCCAATAGATCGTCAAAGGCAGGAAACATGGAGAAACGGGAAAACGGACGTATTCCCAGATCCCAAAGATTCGAAAGCGGGTCGAGGGTACACACGGAAATTTTGGTAACTACCTAATTTAATTATTGACAAGCCACGTAAACTATGATCGCAGTATTGGGGCATGTGGATCAGAAGGAGAAACAGCTCAATACATAATTTTCCAGTGCTCATTAAAGGCAAATAAGAGACGGGAGCTGCACAGGCAGCTGCGTGAAACGATAACAGCACAAGTATAATACTAATTGTGCTTGCGTAGAAGGAAGCCTGGAATTGCTGAAGAAGTACATCAACATCATAATAAGGGGAAGATGTTCACTAGTTACGAACGTCCCAGTAAAAGAGGATGTAATAGTACGTTTACAATTACGTGTTTTGGGGGAAAAAACTTGTTCTTCAGCAAAACACGTATTTTGCTACTTGTTTTCCCATAAATTTTTAATGTTCGAAAAACTCAAATAAATACTAGTTTTACTCCAAAACTTGCTGAAAATGGTCTGGGCAACACTGCATTGCTCTGGGTTATCCATTAATGGTGTTTGACATAATTGAAAAAAGTGATATATTCCGTTGTAATTTTCCGAAATAGCTGATCCAGCTGATTTTTTTTCTTTTGCGGCGAAGAATTCGAATTAGACTAGGAACTTACCGCCTATTTTTCATATAAAAATAAAAATTTTCATTTGGGAATTGGCATTAAAACAACGACAAAAAAACTCAAATTTGTTTGTGTTTTCAATATAAATTTCTAAACGAAAATTTGTATTTTAATTTCAAAAACAGGCAGTTAAACATAGGCTAGATAAGAGACTAGACAAAAGACTAGACCAAACATTTTTTAAGGGAGAACAAGCTAGATCTCGACTAGAAACTAGTATGTATTTTGGACTTAAGACTAAACTAGTCATCAATCTAGAAACAAGGCTAGAGATAAGACTACTAACTAGATAATAGACCAAAGATAAGAATTAAGATTAGAATTGAAGCTAAAATAAAGACTAAATTAAGGACTAATCAAACACGCAGAGGAAACACATGTTTAAATATGGTCACCTCCAACAAAACTATTTTTAAAGAAAATTTTGAGGTGACCATATTTAAACATGTTTTATTTTCTGGGTGACCAGAGATCATAAGAGAGACTTAATTACACTACTTGACTTGAAACCAGTATTTAAAAATGTGCAGAACATTATCTAGCGTACAGTTCACATACGCAGAAACGAAATCTCTGTTTTTAGTGATTGTGTATAAGAACACAACCCTTAATACCGTTTATAACTATTTTCAAGAAAATAACGAACATTATATAATGTTCTGTTCTTCGTTATAGTGGTTCTGTAGATATACATTTATGTTTTAATTTTCTGTAATGTTTCTTTTTTACATTGATAAAGTAACGAGTAAGAAAAAATTTTTTACAACAGCACGAATAGCTTGTTTGTGTATTGCGTACAAATTTTATTTGTGCAAAATTCTTTTGCCGCCTTTTTGTTTTTTTTTTTTTTGGTATATGTATTTTGGTTTTTTTTAAAAAATGTTGCTTTTTATACCAGCCAAAATGGTGCTTAGCACTATTGAAACGAACGAACATTAATGCGCTGAACCGAACACAATGAAGTTTGTGGTGTTTAAAAAAAACAGAACGCAATTAAACCCAGTGGAAAAAAGAAGGAGTAAGGGTGCCTTCTATAACGGTATATACTCCTTATTTTGGATGTACAAGGCCTGCTCGTTCGATTCCATACTGTTATATTTTTTTTTACACACGTTGTCATAGCGGGGTAGGCCTTCCGATCTCGCATTTTTCGCTAGAGATTCTGAAAGGCATTCAAATAAATGGCTCTTAGAAGGCTTTCCAAAGAATGGTTGTCAAAAGGCCTTAGAATAAAAATAATCTTGAAGGGTTTTTAGCAAAGGTATTTGAAAATTAATAAATTAATGGCCATCGTTGCCAAAATCCATTTGATTAAAGGTCATATTGAAGGATTTTTAATACATGTAATTCCAAAGGCTTTTAATTGCAGGTAATCAAAAAGGACTGCCGATTTACAGTTTTTCGGTATTCGACATTAACCAATCGTTTTTAACTTAGCTTTTTGTCAACGTGTTGGAGAACCAACGAAAACTCATTGTAATAATTATAAGAAGCTGATTTTGGAAGCTTCTCCTTCCTACATGAAGGTATAGATCATCGATAGCTTGTAAAGGAGGCTTATCAGGCGTAATGCTGTTATTCGTGATGGCTTTATGAATATTTTGTTGCTAAATAATCCCTCTTCATTGACTTTGCTATTGAAGCGGTAACTTAAAAATGAAACAAACCAATTATTCCCTGCTAATATGCCAGCCGGTGAAATTCGATTACAAAATCTAGCCATATTTGCCTATAGTTTTCCATAAACAATAACATTTAAGAATGGTATGATCAATGGCTAGATCAAAAAAAAAAATCATTCTTTTGCTTTGGCAAAAACAAAACAAAAATGCTACTCCTTCTCTTCTCCCTTCTTATAGAAGGAAGTGTGGAATGTGTATATTATATTTTATACGGAAGAGGCAAATCCTTCTATGAGGCATTCTTTAACAGGTAGATCAGAATGGCAATTGAAAAATGTCTAAGCGGGCATTTAATAAGGCCTGAAGTAAGAAGGTATTATGAGATTCTCGCTGGGAAAGTTCTTATCTTTCTGTTGAGTTGGATAATTATAGTATTATTTTTTTTCGAAGATCACAAACAGAGATACGTTTTTTTAATGATTTACTACACAAACACTATCTACCGAACCGAGCACTAAGGAACAATATTTAATGTTTATTTTCGAACACTGCTAGAAACTAGACCAGATATTAAACCAGGAAGAGCCACCAATCTGAAGACTGGTATAGTTTCTACACCTTTAAGCAGGTGTAGAAACTATACTAACTCAGCCTAAGGACTAGTTCAAAAAATATTTTTCGCACAAAATATATTTAAGAATATTAAATATTCAATATTCCACTATCAGACAGATATGAACTCCGTCCTTGAATAAAATTAGATGAAACGTCAAAAACGTCTGATCGCAACAAATACTAGAAAGCAAAGAGTAAAGCATAAACCGAGTGTAAGCAAAACGCATAACTGATTTTGTATCACTTATTTTCTGCCACGGTTTATAAAAAAAATATATAATAATTTCAACAGAATACAAATCGAATCAAATAAATATGTATGTAAGATAAAAATTCTATAATAATTTAATTGGCTGTTTGAATTAAATGTGAATTTATTAAAACAATAATCAAATAAAACCACATCCAAACAAAAACGAATACGTTTTTATAAAGAGCGAAAAATTAGCGTTTAAATGCAATTTTATTCAGAGGAGAAAAAAACTTTAAACACAACAACACAATTATATATTTTTGTTTTTGTTTTTATAGAAATATAAGGAAAAGATGTTTTAAGACATAAAACCTAAAGATTAAAAATGTGTGGAACAGAAATCATTTAGAGCAAAAAAATAAAAAAAAAATGGGGGGGAAAAATGATGAAAAACGATTGATATCAAATAAGTATGATTAGAATTAAATTTATTTTGTTGTTTTTTTATTTTTATTTTTGTCTTCCTAAATACACGCAAAAGTTAAGAAAAAAAAATAATGAAAGACACCAAGAAGGGTCCTTCTGTTTTCGCTTTTCTGTTTTTTTTTTGTAGGGTCACTACACATTCCTTTGAATGGCTTGACGTGTCCCAGTGTCTGGGGATATGTTTGTGTATGTTCTAGTACGAAGTCTGAATTGGTAAAAATGATTTCCAAAATTGTGTTTGATACAATTTTGAATGATGCGTTTTTGTGGTCAATAATTTTGTGAGGGTGCCGCCAAATCGTTTCGTGATATTTTTCTTTTTTTTCTGTATTTATTTTTGCTGTATAAATGTATTTTTTTGTTTGTTAGATTCCTGGACATTGGTCACAACACAGAAAATAAAGAATAAATACTTTGTATGTGTAAAACATAAATATGTATTGCTTAGGTACCCTACATAGAATAAGAATGAAATGCTGCTATTGATATAGAATTGCTACAACTTCTTAAACTCAAAATGCTACACAGAAAAAAATTACAAATTGTCTCTAATCACCAAATATATACCAAATTCATAATATCAAGCAAATAAGTTGTTGATTTTGCTCCTATTACCAAAATGATTATATTGATTACTAAAAATTTTAAAATTGGGAATGTTTTTTTTTTCAATAAATGATATATTTAATTTTAACTAAAAAATGATCAAACATCTTTTCCATTTCAAACAATTTAATTTATATAATAAAATATTGACAATTCCCAACGACAATTCTACAAGTGTAAGTTATTTTATTTTAAACGAAAAAGTCAATAAATATTTTTTGATATTTAATTAATATTTTAATTAAAAATTTAAATAAAAATTCAAAAGAAATTAAATATTAATTTAATCAAAATTATATTTTTAGTTTTCTTTCAACTAAAAAAATAATTGATTTAATTGTCACATTATTTAAATTTAAATACTTTTTAAACCATTTTTTAATTGATCAAAAACTTTTTTCTGCGTAGAAATAAGATTCTAAACTCCCAACAGAAATATAATATAGGCCTATTTTTGGTAATGTCTCTTAGAAGGTTTTGGTATTCTAAGTCATTGTTCTCTAACAAAAAATTAAGGTAGAGATTTCATGATTTATGTGATCAGCCATTTTCAGTTTTTTGTGACGAATTTAAATTAGTGAAAATTTTTAAACTATAAGTTAACAACAGAATGAGAATTTTTAAAAACTCAAAGGACTTATATCCAAAAAAATATTTAAATAGAGACCAGAGCTTCATCGCTAATATCCCAGCGGGAAATTTGTGCCAATTGTTCCAACAGAATTGGTCCTGGGATTTGTGACAATAGAATAAGAACAAAAAGAAATAACTAATAAAATGTGAATGTAGAACTAATCACTTATATGGTATATTAAGTATGAACAAAAAGGTAGATTTTCTAATATTGTTTTAAATTTTTTTATTATATAAATGCTTTTTATTTATTTATTGGGGCCGTTTTTCTAACAGTTTCAGTATTCACCGGTTTTGTGATAAATTTCTTTGGGACTACTTAAAAATTTGTTCTTAAAATTAATTCTAGGACTTTTTTTATTGGAAGAATACAAAGGACTAGCATTATAATAACTAACACTAAGCAGGTTTATTGAGAATCGATGTGTGACTCGTTAAATGGTGGCTGTTAGGTGCAAATTAACCCCCTCAAGTGACAACCCCATGTAAAAGTGATAGGTCCCATTCATATATACAGTGTGGAACTAGGAACGTTCATTGCCACTAAAGAATCTGTCACGGTATCACTTTAGTGTCAGTTCGCCTCGCTCCAGGGATAATAACAGTTTAAGATTTACTTTGTCTTACCATCAGTCGGGTGGACCAAAAAAGATATCGTCACGACAACTTAAGGTTTCATTTTGATCCACTGGAAAGCTTATTTTATTAAATTGCAAATAAAACAAAAGTCAAGCTATGCCCCCATTTCAGCTGATTTTGAATATGACCACCGTTTCTCCTTATCACCCATCGTTTCCGTAGGAGCCACACTTTTTTTCTTTTAAAATTTTAATTCTATTAACTTTTTTGCTCTTTTAGATTTTCTGCAATTTTATTTTTATTTTTCAAAATATATTGGCTCCAAAATCTTTATCTGCACCTTCATTTGGTGATCGCTTTCCTCTCGAACTTTGAACCAGCAGTATTCTGCCACCATCCTTGCTTTTTAAAACTAAGTGATGTTTATTTGAGCGTTCGAAAATAAACCAAACTTTATTTAGCGTACGGTACGGAGGCCCAGAAACGATATCTATTTTTTAGTGTTTCTGTATTTGCACACAGCCCGTAACGTTCATAGCTATTTTCATGAATGTAACAAACATTTTATTTTGTATTCTCTTATAAAACAGAACAATTGTGGTGATTCTATAGTTATGCATTATATTTTGAAGGTCTTTAGGGTTTTTTTATGAGCAAACACAAAATTTTAGCAACGCTTCTCATTTGTATTGTTGTTGTTTTTGCTTAGCAATTTGCTCGACTACACGATTGTATACATGTTTTGTTTCTATAAAAAATTTTAAACGAGCGTTTGTGGTTTTTTACGAAAAACCGAACGCAATGAAAAATTCTCATCTTTATGCTAAGTTGGATTAGTACAGTATTTTTATTGTGTGCTAAGATCACAAACACTGCTAGCGTGTTTTCCATATTCTACCGTACCGAACACTAAAGAACAGTATTTAACATGATCAGAAAAATAGATGTTGTGCTCATTCTGCGGATAGCCTCAAAATTAAACCGATAGTATAATATAGTTAGGGCGAATAGGAACTGGAAAATCAACGTTACGAAATAGGAATTCCGAGATAGTTTCACCGTTTAACAAATTCAGCATGAAACAGATATTCACACATGTATATCCTCTGGATTTTTAGGGTTGGAAGATTAATAAGTTTTGAACGGTTCTCATATTTGGACTCGAATGTAGTATTCGAAGACAGAATAAAATAAATTACTTCGGTACGGATTCCTGTTTTTTTAGAATTTACCTCATACTGGGGGTTGCAGACGAGCAAGAGGTATTCCAGAATAGATCTCACTAATGAAATATATAATTGTCTTATGATATAGGGATCATCAAACTCCTTTCCCAAACGTTTTATTAAACCTAGGACACCTTTGACCTTGTTGACAGTCCTGCGATTTATGTGCATTGAAAGACAATTTATGATGTTTTGATGAATAGTTAAATAGTAAATCAATGCTTTGGAGTAAATCACAATTCACAGCCTTTTAGCTGCAATGAACCTTGGAAAAACCGGAGCGAAAAAATTTCAAACGTTTTACTAATTTTAAATTCCTTGCGAGAAATGCACTAGAGGAAGATCAGGAGCTATTGTGTAATTTAACTCCTAAAATAATTCTTCATACCCCACTAAATTAAAGTAACAGAAATAAAATTTTCAAAAATTACTAAAAATAGTATGATTTTTAATTAAATTAAAGAGCATCCATATTATTATTTTTAACCATAACATGTTCGGAGGCATCCATAATATGGTTGTGACTTTTTGATGAAGGATTTATTTAAACATAATATTGTTTTCGGGGAAAATTATATGGTTCAAGCAAACATAATATGACAATTAAATTTGGATTTTTATTGAACTTTTCATAGTTTTTAATCCAAACTTGACTTTTTTTTAAATCAGGCTCATGTTCATCAAATTTTATTTTCATTGAATTATTTTAATGAAGGAAGGAACTTTCACAATATGAAATGAATTAAAATTTTTCGATAATTTTTATTCTTTCATTGGTTCATGTTTCGAAAGTAACCACACTCTCATCATCAGAGTTCTTAGCAGTTGTACCCTTTCCGCCACTGTCTATAGTCAAGCATCAATCTTTTAGCCAGTAATATTTTTTTGATTGATCAAAAAAAATCAAATTTGGGTTGTAAACATAAAATATTTACATATTTTTCGTTACAAATTGTTTAATTAGAGGAGACCATAGGAGTATTATCTGCGTGTACACACCAGTGCTAACAGACATGTTATAAAGGGTTGTCCAAAAGTCACAATGTTAATTTTAAATAAAGCAAAAAGTTTTTAGAGAATTTTCTCAATATTTTTATTATGATAGAAAGATCTATGACAATTATGTGTGAAACAAAATATCGGCCAAATATTCGCCACGGCTTCGTTGGCATACCTCTATCCGATGGTCCGTATTTTCAATGACTCTGAGACATAATTGAGGTTCAATGTCGTTAATGTGCCGAATTATCTCATCCTTTTGCTCCTGAATTGCTCTTGGCTTATTGACTTAGCCTTTTTTTAAATATCCCCAAAGAAAGAAGTTCAACGGTATCAAATCACAGGATCGTAGCGGCCAATAACATCGCCACGGCGTGATATAACACGGCCATTGAATTTCTCGTGCAAAGTAAGAGCCATTATTTCGTTGGCTGTGCGACAAGTTGCTCCATCTTGTTGGAACCACATATCGCCCAGGTCCATATTCTCAATTTCTGGCCACAAGAAGTCTGTTATCATCTCGCGATAGCGAACATTTAAAAGAAGTACCCGATGACACCGCCAGCCCATAAACAGCACCAAACAGTCACTTTTTAAGGATGCAGCGGCATTTCAACAATCACTCGTGGATTCTCATTTGCCCAAATGCGGCGGTTGTGGACACCTTGGGTCGATTGTGCTAACCAAAAAAATCATGGAGTGTATGAATTGCATTTTAATTTGAACGCCAATTTTCGTAAAAGTCTTGAACAATCTTAACGCGCTGCTCAATTGTGTACCTCTCCATGGTTGAAGTTGGCAAACACTGAAACGTAGAAATATCAAATTAAGTTGGGCAAAAAACTTGGCGTTATGATGCGACCACCCTTTAAAAATCGAATTCAAGTGAAATTAATATCGAACAAATTTTGAAATCGATCCCTCTTCAAAGGTTTGTAAAAATATTCTTTACGATAACTACTCCTCAAATCAGGAAAAACTACGGTCATTTAAAAATTCTATCGATTTTTATTTCAGTCGATTTCCAGAACTTGGCCGTATTTTTCTATAACATAATTTGTATAAGATCTTTGACAGTTAGAGCGATTTTCGGTAGTTTTATAGGATAGGGTTATCAAAGACAATAATAAAATTTGGTTTTAATATTTTCCTCAACAATAAATTTCAGAGTATTTATCAAAAATAAAAATTGGGAATTTAGCACGTCATAGAATAATCTTAATAATAATAAATTTTGTATTCCCAAAAATAACTTTGTTAATATTTTTAGTTGCAATAAAGTTATTTATGCTTAATTTTATCTTGATGCATAGTAAAAGTTAATATTTGGAGTGATATAGGGAAGTTATGGCCCACATACTACATACTACTTATTTGGGGATCCAAAGTATGTACCATTATCTTGAAAACTGCGACCAGTAGTTTAATGACAGTTCTGTCTGAGGTCTCAAAAGCGATTTTTAGTGGGTTGGTATAAAGATATGTGGAAATGGGTCCAAAGCCATTATTTGGCGTGAGATATGCTAAACTAATTTAAACCATTTCAAATTAAAATATACTTTTTAGAAGCTGATTTTTTTTAAAAATACAAAATTATTGCGAAGGGTTTCATATGGTCGGTTTTGCTAATGTCATATATTTTTTATAATGTTTTCAAGAACTTTTAGTGATAGACTTTTCTTTCTTCACATATACATGTTTAAAAATGTATCCTTCATTTTTTTTAAATATTTTAGAACAAAACTAAAGTTCTTAAAATCAACATTAGGAAAAAAAATTTTAAGGATATTTATCATTGTTCAATTGGTTTGTCCAAAGCCAAGTGCATTCAACTTCAGAAATTCTGGAAAACCAAATATAAGAAGAAGAAGCCCACCATAACAAACTAAATAACATTTTAAAGCGGAAATATCAAATGAGTTTAAGCGATTCGTAATAATTATAAACTACAAATTTAAGAAATTAATATGTCTGACAAAACTTTTGAAAAAAAAAATTGAAATAAAGTATTTTTTAAAGGACGGATGGCATGTGCCATTGTAGAGTAAATTTAAGAAATAATGCTGTTTTACACTTACATCTGCCTAATAACTCAAATTTGCAATACAATCCTGACTGATTTCTATACACCCTTTTTATGCGTACAAAATTTAAGGAAAGTGTCAATCCAAGATGATTTTTTTTTTTTATTTCAAAGAAAGTGACGTTTTCTTAAACAGATGTCATGTTTAAATCAATATTACATAATTTTTTATTTAAACAAAAAAAAAAATACCCCTTTTTAAACAAAAAAATTTAATAACTTCAAATGTAGGCGTTATTAAGTGAACAAGGTGTATTAAAACGAGTTCGATTTCTCCAGTTCAATGAATTATTCTTAAACAATAAATTGCTCGAAATTGATTTGTATTATTTTGAAATTTAATATTTTTGTTAAGGTTATTCCTGATCACAACTATTAGATCAGCCAACAAGATTTCTAACATAAATCTTTTGTCTTTTTGCTTTTAAACACTGAAAGGTGGTGTGTGATATGCTCTCAGTTTCGTTTAAAATATTTCACAACAAGTAATTGATAAAGAAGTTAGATAAAGATTTAAAGTAAATTTTTTTTAATTATTTGTACTTTACATGTGCAAATATTTCAAGGACTTTGTCATGCCTTTGTTATTATATTTTAAAACTGTCCTGTTATTGGCCATGAACTTCTATGACGCTTTGTAATTCCGATATAATTGTAATCGCTTTTATTTTGAGTTTAAATACTAGAGTATCTGTAGTTTTTAACACATAAATTTGAGGATGAATACAAGACATCAAATAATAAGAAAAGGAAATTATTTCCTAAAAATAGTAACTGCTTTATTATACATTTTTCTGTGTAATTAGAAATTAAATTGTAAATTGTATCCAATATGCAAATTAAGTTTTTCGTAAAATCGACTGCCTATTAATTTATTTCTGAACGACATCTTTGTTCGAAATCGATTAACATGCCATAAATCGATATTTAGGTTTAGATAACGACAGTATCAGGAGACTTTAAAAGTAGCTAAAGGTCCAACCATAATATGGATGACGTCGCTTAAGAACGAACACACATAAAATATATGTGGCCAACTATATGTACTTAATGAAATTTTTCGTTAGGTGTCGTCAAATGAAGCACAGCCGCATAACGTTGTAAGTTACCAAATTAATATTTTTAAGGGAAACAAAAAAATGTTTTTAACACGCAGGATTATTTATTTAAGAATTTTTTTTTAGATTATCAAAAATAATGATAATAAAAACTTCTATGCAAAATATCAAGAAATGTTAATTTTAAATTACATGCAAATTTGCAGTTTATAATTTTTTTTACTGGAAAAACGTTTAATATCCACAATTGCGATGTCATTTGAAACGTTTTTCCACTAAGCAAGCGGCTTTTAAACGTTATTACACGTTGCAAAACCAGTTCGTTTTGTATAATTTTCTTAGTAACTTACAACGTTCTTCCACTGGCTGACTCTTTGAACCGCATTTTGAAGGCGCTAAGGTCCATAATTTTGGTGTGGCTTTAACAAGCAGTGTGGCCAGGTCTAACACATTTTACAGCTTAATCTGGCATTAGACGTGGCCAAAAAATGCTAAAAAAAACTAAAATTTTTTAAAGAATTTTACTAAAAATTTATTACCTGTATAAAATTTTATTCGAAACTAAATACATTTCAGTGACTTTTTTTGGAACGAAATTAAAATAAATTTTTATATATAAGCAAGTGGTTAGTTTTTGGTAAAGTGGCTAGATTTTTGGTAAAGAATACATATACATATGTAGCACAGGTAGTTGAGATTAAATTTATAATTTAGGCGGCCTGCAAACCTCTGATATATGCAATATTTAAAGATTTTTTCTATGGCTTACAAAATTTTTTAGATTATTTTATTTTTTTATAGTTTAAGTTGAATCTTTAAAATAATTATTTTTCAGCAGTTTAGAGCAAACAATTTTTCAAACATTTACATCATTGAATTTTTATCCAAATACAAAGTGAAATTTCCTTGTACTTTTATATAGTAATATCAAAGGGCAAATGATATTTACAATCAACACGAAAAGGGCATTTCTAATATTCCCTGAACAATACAGAGCCCATGTTCTGTAACTCCCGCGGCGAGAAACTTTTCGATTGAAATGTGAGAAATGAAACAAAAATGCCATAAAATGAAACAAACAGCTGTTTTTCTCACTTAACTGCGTCTGTAACATTTTTAGCGAATAATAACTGTTACGTAAGGAAATTTCTCGCCAATATACTGAAAAAGTGTGTCTGTAAAATTTTTGTGAGAAAGTTCCCACTTTGAACTGTCAAATAAACTCACGCATAAAAACGGGGTGAGAAAAAATTCGAACACTAAAAAATAAATTTAAAATGCAAAATGCAGTGAATATTAACAAGGAAGAGATAAGTATTTTGTTCTTGGCAGATTTTTTTTATAGTTTAATTATATTGCTTTTAACATTTTTGAAAAATATACGAATGTTTTCAAAGCAATTTTGTAATCAACAAACATTAAGGTCGCAATTTACATTTTTTGGTATAGCCAACGGTTGTATTTTCGCCGCCGCGTTGAAATGTTTTCAATTTTAGTCCAGTTTGGTCGCCGTCAACGTATGTTTGACTGGCGTTCACAACATCTGCAATTTCATATCGGCTTCGAGTGAAATATTATGACTTTTATAACGTATCGACGTAATCTCTTTTGATACTTTTCGACATGAGTTCCAGGCACACTTTTTTCTCACATTTCGAGAAACGATGGAATATTTTGTTTCACATGTTTTCGATGCGAGAAGTTCTCACCAAAGTTACAGAACATGGGTACAGGTTTCTTAACATAAGAATTATGCATTTTCATACGAAATTCATTTTGGGTACAAAAAGTTTTTAGTAAATCAATTCGTCCAACTATTCGTCCAAATTTTTAAAATAAATAATGCTAAAAAAGCTAAAAACATTTTTTAAACATGCTAAATAAAATGCCGAGTGCTAATTGAAAATTTTGCAGCTAAATAGAAATTTTTAATGCTAAATTTAGCTGGAAAAATTCCAAAAAGGCCACACTGGTTATTCGCATTGTGAAATAAACAGATGGCACTACTACGCCAGATAACGATCGTTTGCTCTTGCATTTTTTGTCCATTCCTTTGTCAAAGTTTTGTTTATGTTTAAAAAAAGTCCACGTTTTGTGTTGTGATTAGTTATTTTTATTAAAGTTTTTGATAATTTTAATTAAACATAAAAAAGTAATTGACCATAATTAAATAAAAATTTACTAAAAATGTATATACCCTGCAGATAACGAGACTAGTCCATACATGCGTGTAAAGAGTAGTCCATAAAGGAGCAGGAGTACTCCAAAACTAGTCCAATTATATGGTTAAAAGGTGGTCTATTTAACATTACGATGTCCTAGGAGTGGACCATATAACCCACCGAAGTAGTCCCTAAACTACTCCATGGAGTACTCAAGTGGGTTAGTTTCAAAGGTGCTCCATGTTACTACTTTTGAACTAATCGCCTTTTATGGCGTGCACTGTAATCCATTATAATTATTATTGCTATTATTATATATATTTACTTGGTATTTTTAATTTTTTTTTATTTTTTCACAAATCTTAAACAATTTTCCTTTTTCACTTTTAAATAAACAATTAATAATGGACAACATCAGGGCTACCAATGTGTAATACTGTAAACTATAGTATAGTATACCTATACATCATGCAGTTGTTGGCAGCACTGCATGTTAATTTGTCTAATATGGTCCATACTACAGTACATTGGATCATGTTGTAAGTAGTCTATTTAAGCCACAATGAACCACGTAGTCCAATATTATCTGCAGGGTATATTATCGCGTTCAGCAGCACGCTTTGATTTTTGTTTAAAATAATTTTTAACATTAGCTAGGACTAATTTCCATTTATGTTGTATTTGTTGCCGTAGCGATGACACCTGTATTATTTCAGCATGGTTATTCGCGGCTTTGCTTCAAATGTCATTCGCTTAAGCAAAGTGCCAAACGGAACGCACATTCCTTAAGGGCATAATAAACCATACAAATTGCTTGGCAAACATGCAATTTGTTTTGGATTCTGTTTGCCAACAAACCATACAATAATATTTTGTACAAACATTAATTTTTCATTTTTATTTTTCAATTTGGCTCGCTATTTGCTTAAAACGAAGAAGAAATATTAAAGAAAGGAAAATAATTTGGAGTAAAAAGTGCTCTAAACAACGAGCTGTTTTGGGGCAAACAATGCTGCTAAAAAAAATTAGAATTTACGGCTGAAAATGATATTATTTTTTCTTCTTCTACGTCTTTACTCTGCAAAGTTTTCGCTGAAATGATTTCTTTTATAACTAGACACCGCAAAAAGTTTGACATATATCCAACATGTCTGCCAAATATTAAAAATTTTTAATATTTCTACAAACATTGCTTCAAATGTTTGTCCAAACGGCAAACACCCCAATAAACAACACAAAATACTTGTACAAACGTAAAATTTTGACATGTTTGCCAAGCTATTTGTGAGGTTTATTATGCCCTTTACGAAATCAACTGTTTGTGCCTGGTTAAAAAAAAAATAAAACAAATTTAAATGGATAAAGAAATATAAGAATAAAGAAAAAGAGGAATTTTACATATTTTAATTTTGTATCCATTTTTTTTATTAATAACTACCCTGCGGGAAATTTGTGTCAATTTATAATTTGTAAACCGATAGAGGACCGCCCATAGGCCGAATCTTTGATACCCTCCACCGACAGGAGTGGGCTCTATATGATAAATACACATATATTATTAACTAAGCTTCACAAAAACCAACGTCAGCATTAAAATTGGTTGCGGTTTAGACCTGTATTAAATTATTGACTGCCACTAAAAACGTTTTATGCGTTTCTTGTTAGAACTTTGAACTGGCATGAGTAAAATATCATGATTCGTAACAGTTTTAGCCAAACTAAAATATTTTTTAGGAGGGTAATTTATATTGGACCCATGGTAAATTATAGATCAATCATCCCAAAATTCTAAAGATTGATTTCTGGTATTACATAAAAAAAATTAGAATAAATTCAATACATCAGTGTAATTAGTTTTAGCGTTAACAGTGAATTTCACAATATTGCATGATATTTTTTCTGGCCATATGAATCCAAGTTGGAAGGAATTTTACCGCAATATCTATATCTGTTATGGTTTTAAGCAAATTTAATTATTTTCCCAAAGTGGGCTTTATTTGATTTTAGGCGCAATAAACTGTTTTCCGAGAGTAGGGTTTATATGGAGCCTAGGGTAAATTAGGAACCGATCTCCACGAAATTTGGCAGTGTGATTTCTCGTCCTATAAAGCTGTGACGTATCAAATTTTAGTATGATAGCGTTATTTATTACGGTTTTAGGCGTACTAAACTGTTTTCCGGGAGTAGGGCTATGGTCAATTAAGGACCGATCTTCACGAATTTTAAGAGTATGATTTTCAGTCGCATAAAGCGAATTCGTGCAAAAATGTATATGTATATAATTCCGGTCATTATTCCACCATTTATGTTAGTTTTTGTATCAAAATTATCAATTTTTTAGGGTGGTGGTTCCACATTTTAATTCATATTTCTTATCCTTCTGAACCAATATTGCTGGACTTCAATCCCAAACTGCTTAGGATAACTACATGCAGTTTGAGACCAAGTTTGTTCTATTCTTTTGCGTTTTTCGAAAATGAGCGTGTTTTCAACAGACGGACAGACGGATTGACATGGCTAAATCAACTTTATGGGATCTTAGACGTATAATAAAAAAGTTTCACACGGATTGACGAACTTAGTATACCCTCATTCACCACTAGTGGAGGTGGAGGGAATAATAATAAAATAATAATAATAATTTTTTAAAAGGTTATTCTTAGAAAAACTAATTTAGATATTTAATTATAGTACAATAATTTTCAAATTCAATGCGTGAACACAAAACTACAAGTCAATCTATAAAATTCAATATCACAGCCAATTGTCAAGACTAGTACACAGTATATATTTAAAACCATAGTACAGCATAAAATTGCAACTCAATTGCAGACTATAGTCGACAACTATTGCATTACTCTAGTCAAGCCTATAGTAAAATGACTACAATGCAGTCTTAAGCGTATAGTTAAATGACTATAGTACAGTATAAAGTCGAATGACTATATAGTTCAGCTTATAGCGAAGCCTTTAACCGGTTGACTATAGTTCAGCCCATAGTAGAGTGATATCAGTTAAGTCTATAGCAACATGACTATACGCTAGACCAAGAAAGTTCAAATACAAGATTACGCCATGCGCATGATTTGCTGTTAGTGGTTAGGGTTGTCATGTCTAAAAGTCTCTAAGATACACGAATTTTTGTATAAGAAATGGTTTCACTTTATTAGAGCTGGCAGCTCCGCAATTAAACACCAACAATTTTTAGTTTGTCAGCTTTTTTTGTATTAGCCAAAAGGAATGCAGTTTGCTTGACGTCTTTTGCCTGATATGCGCAGAAGATATACTCTTTACCTCTTCTACTGTGTTTTTGCGATGTCGTAATCTTTATTTCCATTATTCTTGCTCTAGATTATTAGCAGCTATAGTCTAGCCCATAAATTTATTAACTTTAAAATCATTTTGTTTGTCTAAAAATACTCAACTTAAAAAATAAGAATAATATTTTTTTAATGGAATCTAAGTGACAGTAATCATAAAGGTCAAATATATAAAATCAAATGACAAATGTGTTAGAAATAAGCAAAATAAAAGTAGAATAAAAACAAGCAAGTGTAATTTATATGTATGCCTTTTTGTTGAAAGCAGTGTTGCCAGAAAAAGGGAAAAATGTCTATGCACATCTAAGTTTTTTTCATTACTAAAATATTAATGCAGGGAAAATTGCAAAACTTTTCAATAATTTTTTTAAAAATATTTGCGAATTGAAATGAGGTTGAAACTAGACCTCATACAAACTTTATCGAATAGTGTACCCGGTTTTTTATGATCCCATCACTTACCCCTTCTGAAGAAATTTAAAAGTTAAAAAAAAAATTTAACTTATTATTATCAATATAAAAATCAAATTATTCTTATCAATATCCAAATCAAATGAAGTGTAATAATATCTTCATTCTTGATAAGTTATCAATCAATTATGGCAGTCTGAGTATGTAATCCAAGTGAACTAATACAGTGTTCTTTTAAAAGGAGAAGTGATCATGGCAATTGTGTGCGCCCTAATGCCGTCAATATATGTAGTTTTGTTAGATTTTTGCTTAAATAAGATGTATCTTTTCTCCACAATGTTTATAAACTACTTAAACTGTACGGATTTTGCAAATGATGTTCAAAACTAATAACTGTTTTAATACAAGATCAACTGATTAAATTGCGGTATGATACGTTATCATTTGCTTCGATTGACACATTAGATTTCTTCATTAAATGCGACATTTATAAACTGGTATTTAATTTCACTAAAACTTAAATTTCGATTGAAAATTCTGGGCAAAGTTTCCCGTCTTAAAATTTCTTATCAACCAAAATTATAGTTTTTCCATGCAAAAGGCATGGGAAATCTTTGTATTTTATTTGCAACTTCACATAAAAATCTTTCGCCAATTTTTTTTTCAATTAAGCCATTAATCAAAAATAAAATCCGTTTTAATTAAAAATTTCATCAAGTGAGTTAAATGTTTACTTACATATATCAACTACATTGCTGCAGAAAATGTTATTAATATCAAAAAAAAATTTTATTGATACTATTAATTTGTTTACTGGCGCAAATTTAATGAATTTTGTAATTAATATCACAACGTTTTTAATTGAAAACAATTTTAATATTTTTCTGTGCAGCTTAACCCAGTTTGCTCTGCTATTCCCATTGAAATAAATAAAAAATTTAAATTGGTTTAATAACGAAGCTATTTGTACCAAATTTGGATACATATTCCAGATATTTAGGAATATATGTGACCTTCTCCGAGAAAAGGGACCTAGTGTGTCAAAAAACGGGTTTGAACTTAAGAGTGGACTCTGGCACCTAAAAGCGTGTAGAAAGAATAAGATGATATTAGGTAGATATCTGATAACAATTTATTTATCCCATAAAAACGTACAAAACGAACTTGGTGTGTTCACAGTGATAATGCGTTATGAAACTTTAAATGCGTTTTTCTCAAAACTTCATTTTCACACACTAGGTCCCTTTTCTCGGAGAAGGTCACATATATTGTATTGAAAGGTCCAGTGTGGCTTTTAACCTGGCAAACGCAAAATCGACCAGATATTCATAAAACGTCAAATCTTGGAGAAACCCCATTAAAAACTGATCGACAGTTACAACCTGTTCGTCGATTAGAAGGCCGCTCTTGATAGTCCGATACGTGCAAAAGTGCTTAAGGCCATGTCTAAATTCGGCATACCTGCAAAGGGGATCAGATTATGCAGAATGACTTCAACTGATACAAATTCATCAGTGAAAATTGGAAAGGATCTCGCCAAGACTTTATTCACCAAACGCCACTTCAAACAATATGACCATCTGTCATGCGACCTCTACAATATTTTATTGGAGATCATTGTAAGTAAACAGAAACAGCACATTTTTTCGCAAAAGCCGCATACTGCTCCCATATGACGATAACATCGATATCATAGGACGAACAATGCGAGATCTCACTGCTGAATTTGCTCATGTATTGAAAGAATCAGCAAAAATGGGTTGGGCAGTAAATGAAGACATTTTTAAGTTGATAGTTTTAACGAATAAGGAATTCCTGAGATTAGGACAATCTGTGAATCTGATTGTGGGTTATTAAATTCGTTTTTCGTACTGTTAAAATTAAAGATAAATATAGTTATTTTACGAATTTTTTTAACAAATATGTTTGTTATTCAAAAAACTAAGAACCAAAACATAATGTTTTTCTTAAAGTGTTATGTAGTTTAATTTTTGTGGGTTAACTTATATTTTAATAAAGGTACAACTGTTTAATTTTACGGAATATGCTGTTAAATTAAACAAATTCAAAAATGTATGAAAAATTCATTTAATTTAAATGAAATGTAAATAATCCGTTTTTTAAACGAATTGTAAGTTGTTTAAAATGAATTTTCTATGAAATTCATCTACATAATATTTTGAGTGTATGAGCTAAGCAAACAATTTAAGAACAGGGCCATCTCTCGGCAGACGCAGCTCAAACTATGGAATACATTAAAAAAGTATAATTTTCCAAGAAATTAATTTTAATCGATTAACAGACATACATTTTCAAGTAATTCGTTATTCTATCTATTTTAATTATTCGAATAAATAATGGTGAAAAAATTCCACAATTAATCGAAACTCGATTAATCGAGTGGATACTCTGGTACTTGCTTAAGCATATAAATTGGAGTCCTAGAGAAAAAATTTCTTCGAAAGATATGTATACTGATCAATCTGCTGTGGCGGAGAATATCGGTATCCTACGAACCAAAGCGACTTAGTAAAACGCTGGCTAGCACACGGGGCGCGAAGGAATATAGAGGCTCAAGTAAAAAAGGTGCTTGAATATGATCCTTCTGAAGGTTCAAAAGGGAACGACCGAACCTCCAGGAAACCCTTTCCAACATCAACGTAAGTTTTTGGACAAGAAGAGTAGAAGACCGCCCCGACCCACATGTGTCGCTATAAATGGACAACTATGACAATCAAGATTTTTGTATCAAATTTGGATACTTTTACTGTTAGTTTTCTTCAGATATATAGAAACATATATTGCCTTTGTATGGAAAATAAGTATGTTTTTATTTAGTGTAAAATAATATTTTCTTTTGGTTTATTTGAAATAGTAATTACTAATGCAAATCATTATCCTGTAGTAGCATTCCCTATTCGTATATTATGAGTATTTAAAATACGCGTTTTTTTTTAAGAAAAAAAAATTATCAACTGCAAGTTTTTTCGTAATATTTGTTTTTTTCTAACAAAATGTACATTACAGTGCACTCGCGATAATATGAACTAACTAAAACCAAGCTAGTTCAGTTTTGCAAGATTGTTCATATATGCGAATGGCATCTAATTTCTTTTTAAAAACGTTTTTACCATAAAAATGAAAGTTTCTAATGCTAAATTTTTGATTTATTGGATTTTAAAAACAATTTATTTTTGAAAAAGAAAAAAATCTTAAAGTTATACTGCGAAAAAATCTGTGATTTTCATCCGTTCAATCGCCTTTTAAACGGCCCGCGCTCCTTACTGTCTCCAGATATTTGATGCAAGCCAGCGCCCTGTCCCTAAAAGTTATATTTTCATCTTTCATATTCAAAAACCATCGGTATATGTAATACATTTTCAATTCGTGGGTACCCGGGAGGCCACACGTGTTTCGTTTTCCGGGTCAAATAAACGTATTGTTAGCACATTTAATATAATAATAGCCTTTTTAATTTTTTTTCTTCCACATATTGCAAATTTTTTTTCACCCCAAATTTATTTGCTAAATAAATAATACTTGCACCTTTTTCCGTTAATATTATATTTAAAGATGAATATAGAAATCCAGCTGAATTTGATTTTACTAACTAAAATATTGATCGACCACTGTGTAGGTAGATAAAATCCGTTAAAATAAACTTAAATTCAGTTTCATTTCACTGAACTTTCACGACACGATCGTATAATTTGCTTGTTGGAGAAATACCACAATAAAGAAATCCGTTAAAAATACAAAAATAAGTTGTTTATGTTTTAAAGGTTTTGCACAAGTTCATATTTTAGAGTAGTCAATGGAAGAAAATAAGTGTTCATATTTTGGAGTGTTCATATATTAGGGTATTCATATTATCGCGAGTTCACTGTATTTGCAAAAAAGCTTCTTAAGTACAAAGTAGTGAGTGTGATTACAATTAATACTGTTTCACATTTGTATTCGCACATTTTAGTATTAATTTCTAATATATTGTGTATATCACTTTAATGCACGTCCGTCCGTCGGTCTATCGCACTTTGAGACTCACGTACATGTTTGCGAGCACATAGATTTTGTTCGTTTTTCAAACTCGTATTCTGCTGCATTAAAGTTGCAACTTGGAAGTGTGAATGTGAGTAGAAATATGACAAGTTGGGTGTTTTAATTTTCCAAGTTTTTCTTGATAAGAACCTTGTTAAATAGTATCAAATGCATTGAATAAACATTGAACTTGATCTTATGAAAATAAATGGAGGAGGAAAAATTAACTACAAACGAAATAAGACGATACCTACTCCAAAGAACTTGTTATTGATAAAAAATTAAAAAAACAAAACATAAAAACTTAACAAAACTTTTATTACTTCAATGAAAATAATAATAATATGAGAAGGGGGAAATAAAAATTTACTTGTATACTAAATAGTGCAAGTTTAGAGATACGAGTATTATATTTTTAAAGAACATTTATCAAACTTTAAAGGGGTAGTAATTATAAATCGGGTTTAAAAAAAAGTAGATTGTTTTTCTTGCCTGTCCTTTTATAATTTTGCAATTATAATTCGATAAAAATAAAATAGGAAAATTGCAAAAATTTTAGAATACTATATCCCTGCGGGAAATTTGTGTCAATTGTTCCAGTAGACTGATCTTGGGATTTATGAAAATAGAACAAGTACAAAAAGAAAGAGCTCATGAGCAGTGAAAGGAGAACTAATCCTTTAAGTGGTTTATGAGGAACCAAAAGGTAGAAAAAGTAATAAATTACAGTTTAATATTCACCGGTGGTGTATCAAGTTTTTTGGGACTTTCTAAAATTTGGTTCTTAAATTTATTTCTAGGACTTGTTTTATTGAAACAATACTCCACTTGTGGTACCTAACACTAATCACGTTCATTGAGAATGGGTCAAATGGTGGCTGTTAAGTGTGAATTTGCCCCCTCCAATGACGACCCCATGTGAAAATAATAGGTCACATTCATACAAAGTGAACCGGTCCAATAAAACACTTGGGCACAATTGTACATCCGAGCACCTAGTCAGTGTTTGACTTCACATCGCATATGTGCCGAATGATAAAACACCCTCCATATAGTGAGCACCAAAGAAGCAATTGCTGCCGTAGGGCGTAGTGTTGTGAAGTCCAGAAAGCTTAACATAAAGACCTTGATCTACCAGCTTATAACATCCAGCTAGTACAAGAATTAACGCCAAAATATCGTCTTCGCTATACGTTCGGTCAATGGCCTAAACATAAAGTGAAAGTCAATCCAATGTGTACGTTTTATTAGTGAAGCCTTATTTAACAAGAAAGAGGCGAGGACTTTACCGTCCAGGAACAGCAAATTATTTGTGGCATCAATTGGGCGATTGGTCGAGCTATACAGCGAACCATTAAACTTACCAAAAGACCATTGATAAACTTATTTATTTTAGAAATGTTGTTATTAATTAGTCATAAAGATTGGTCGATTTAACAACTTTGCGGTATTTCCTTTGGGTCTGCATAAAGTAAACACCACATTTTATGAGGGTAAGATGTGTCCCTAAAGGCACGAAAGAGTTGCTCCAATTTGGACATTCAAAATTCCATAGAGTTGGCCTCATCGCCTACGTGCCGAAATCAACAATCGTTGTACTAATAACAATAATTTGGTAATGCATTACTTCTCGAAAAGTTAAAAATAATTAATTACCAAGATCATTCGATTTAAATAGTTCAAATTGTTTTCTCATAAGTTGCTTAAAGTGAAGTAATTCAAATGTATAAACTAACCTGAAACCTTTTGAAAATTGCAAAATTGTTATTCCAAAAAACACTTATCATTTTTTATGATGACCTGTAAATATAAAAAAAATTAAATAAATTTATATCATCTGATATCGTTAACAAATATTTACTTAAATTTTTACAAATTCTACTTAATTATTTGTAATATCGACAATTAAATTCTTAATTGAAAATTATTGTGAAGGGAAAAACTTTTATATAAATAAAGTTTTAACACTGAAGCGATTGTGTGGTTACAATCGAAACTAGTCTGGGCAACCTGTCCGTGAAAACCTGGGTTCAATTCCCAGCTCAGTCAAGAATAATAAATTATCAATAAATTTTAATGCATTTCATGTTGTAAAATTCCTTTCTTCATAAAAAGAATTTAATGAAAATTAAATTCAATGAACTCAAGCCTGATTAAAATTTCAAAATTTAACAGTTCAATAAAATAACCACAATACTAATTAGTGTTTTAATATTATGAATAAAATATATTAAAATTTAAAGCAGAAGTTAGAAAGTTTAGTCGGTTAATTCGGACCATAAGATACGCTTCAAAACAGTATTTAAAGAAAATTAAAGTCTGCTAACAGCCGCCGCACTGTAGACCATATTTCGAGAAGGCGGCCAAAAAACATTTTTTATGGCTACCGATTTTATAGTTATGTCTCTCATTTGAAAGTAAATACCAGTGAACATCGGGAGCCAAAACAACAGGTCTATTCCAACTATATCACAGCGAATAAGGTAATCCAAAATGGACTTTCTCAGGCCCTAATCATATAAAACGAAACGCAACACAAAAAATTAACATTTAAAGCACAAGCAATGTCATAAATATTTTGCAATTTTGTTGTTGCTTTCCACAGAAACTCACATTGCGTTTTAAAATTTCAAACGCTGCATATCTTGTGTCGTTGAAAATTTTAAAACGGTACATGAATTTCTGTAGAAATCAACAACAAAATTACAAAATATTTATGACATTGTTTGTGCTTTCAATGTTATTCTTTGGCGTTGCGTTGCGTTTTACATGATTAGGCCCTCAGTATTTTGATCAAAGTAAAAATTGCTTCGGAAATATTTATTTTTAAATGACTATAACTTCGTTATTTTAAGAGATTTAATAGAAGCAAAATAAATTTTGTGTAAATTTGTAACTTATAAGCTACTAGTGCTATAAAAAAAGAGTTTGCGTTGTTTAGAAATTTAAAAAAAAAATTTTAAAAGTCAAAATTTCCCGAAAATCTCCTACTTAATAAAGCGTTGCGACTTCCCGTCAAAACTAATCAAAGAAATCTTGCACCATTTTGTTCCAACTTTAAACTCGATAAACGTTCACTTCCCCTTGTCCTACACATGCTTATAACCGGTATGCATATATGCGATTTGCACTGCGATTTACACTGTTTGCGAATATAAAATAAGCTAAACTAATATACAAACTATCTAAGACTTATCTACATTTAGTTAACATGTTTTTTTTTTTTTTTTTTTTTTTGCTTAAACTACAATTTCTTGGTTAGCCGCCGCCGATGCTTTTTTAGGTCGACTCGCTTCTCAGCTCAGCCCCCATGAACAATCATGAACCTAATAAAACAAAATAATGTTGTAAGGGTGGAATTCATAGAAAAGTTATTCGTTCCGAAGATAAATTTTCGTTATGCCATGACATTATAGCTTCAAAAGTTATTTTCTCCAAATTTGCAACGAAATATGGACCGATCATCATACAATTTGGTAAAAAGATTCAGATTGCACTTGAATATTTTTAAGTTGAATTTGATCTAAATACTAGGGTATTTCTTCGGTTAACCGCTAATCGGTTAACCGGTTAAACACTACCCGATTAACTGTTCGGTTAATTAAAAATTGGCTTTTTCGATTAACGACTAAACGTCGATTAACCGATGTAACAAAATTTTTGTGTTTTTTAATTATTTGTTTCGTCTAATATACAAATGGTATGTGTTTAGAAAATATTTTTTCCTATAAACAAAGAAGGTGTTCAGTGATCTTCATTTTTAATAACTGTTTGCTGTCAACAGCTTTTTGTTTCACGTACTTTTTATATGCATGCGCTTAGTTATTTGTTTCTTCTCATATCTTCTCATATCAATCTTTTAATACAATTAACCGAAGCAATTAGAAATGCTAAACATTTAAAAAAATTAAAACAGAACTCTAATGACGTAATGGAAGATCTGATATGTTAAGAAAAATCCAGGAAGAGGACTGAGAAATTAGATATTCTCTATTATTGGTTGCTTTTGATTTCTCCAACATCTACGATAAATGAAAGAACTTTTTCAAAGTCAAGTTTTATCAAAACTAAAGAAAATAATCGCTTTAATCCTAAACATTTAAACCAAATTATTTGTATTTATATGATATATTGAAATAATCAATAAAATTATCTTACAACTTATTTTTTAATTAATACATATATAACATGTATTAATTAAAGTATATGTATTACATATTTATGAAATATTCTTTTGCTTGCTCGTTAAGGATTAAAAATTATTATGTTTGTTATGTTATTGGTTTTTTTTTACTAATAAACTCCAAATAATAAACAATTTATGCATTTTTATATATTGAAATTTGTTAATTTATAAAAAAACTTAATTAATCGGTTAACCGATCAATAACAAAGTTAGACGATTATTAACCGATTAAACCAACATCTCGGTTAATTAATGGAGTGGTTAACCGATTAGAGCAAATGCCCTATTAAATGAATACCCTTTTTAATACCAATACAATAAAATGGTTAATGGGCATAAATGCTTTATGGTGTAAAAAAGTTTGTATCAGTGTTATGTAAAATTATGGGTCAATGCTTACAGTTTTATATACCGATCTTCTTAAAAGTATCACCAACGTTGTTAACTGTACTTTTCGCATGAGGTTCACATGGACAAACAACCAGCAGGCCAGGCGGTCGGATGTACGGACATCATCATATCTATTTATAGCTGCTTTACACTATCACACAAGTTTTACGTATTTTAAAAAATACAACCCTGTCATGATAAGTTATTATGGCTTTTTGACCAGTTTCAAACAATAATTAGATCAGAGATGCATTTTCTTCAAAAACACGTAAAACTAGGATAGTGTAAAACGGCCTTTATTAAGTAATTCTGAAAGATAAAGGGGAAGGGTTCAGAAATAATATTTCTACGTTTCAGACTAGCCCAAACGCATAACTATAAAATATTTATGTGGGGCTAAGAATCGAAGGGGCGCAAGTACAAAAAAGAAAACTTCTGTGTAATTGAGCCCTCAAGTGATTGTGCTATATATCGTCGATTGATAATTTAAATGTCGTATGTGGATTTTTTGCGGTTTTAAGTTAAGATCGATTCCTTAGGTTTTCCGACCTAATCTTTCATTTGGCGTAATCAGTTTTTCGATACATCATATGGGTTTCGAGATATGGAGAGTTGAGTTTGTCGTATGTGGTATTTGCTGAAGCAATTTTCAAATTAAATGTCGTATGTAATGTACGACAAATTTCCATATAAAACGACCAAAAAATTAATTTATTATTTAAATGTCGTATGTGGATTTTATAAGAGTTCAAACTTCAAGCGCAATTTACTCAAAACTATCGGAATCCACATACTACAATTAAATTATCAGCCGACGATATGTTTTAACACTAAATTAAGCTTTCAATCAATGTAACACAGTTTGATGTCCTCATATAAATCTGAATCAGTGATGCATTTTTAGTTTTTAATTTTTGGGCCAAAATTACGATTTAAAAGGGCCAAATTACCTTTGACAGGGCCAAAAATTTTTCCCAGAAATATCCTGCTTATATTGTGGCCAAATAGAATCAGTGATGCTGACTTGTGGTAAAAAAAAAATCAAAACTATTGCAATAAAATAAAACGTCGAAAATGGCGATGGATTGTCCATATATTAGAAGAACCATCAAAAATTTTGCTCAATTTTGCGCTTACTTGGAACCCTATAGGTAAAGGACGCTCCGTCGCGCCCTTGAAGAAAATCTGTAGGAGAGCTATTGATGAGGAGCAGCGTCCTGCAAATCACAATAAAGCGAATAAAATATTGAAATACAGTTGCACGGTTGAGGTCCTATGGTCGAATAGGAGAAAAGAACGACTGAAGATAATGGACTGTCTACTACAGTGATTTTTGGTATTAACTTGATATACATACATACTTACAAATTTTTTTTAATAAACAAAACAATGTTGTAAATAAAATTCATGTTTGAAACAGTGAGAAAATTACATTGGAAAATGTACTGAACGGTTAATAGTAGTTAGTTGAATTTTGAGCTGAAAGGGCCAAAATAGTTTAGAAAGTACCACAGGGCCATCAAACATTCAAGAGTGCCACAAATGGCCCAATTGTGCCACATTTTGCATCACTGATCTGAATCTTTGCAATGTAATAGATATTGGTTCAGTAGGTAACGGATATAAGAAAATCGTATTTTTTTTCTTTTAAGCAATACCTTTTTACAAGAAATTTGTTTTTTATAAAAGCTTTTTTTTTTTTTTTTTTTTTTTTTTTTTTTTGATATATTAATTTGTAATCTATGAAAAACAATATTGAGCAAATTACATGATCATGAAATTAAAAACATAACATTCGATTTAATCTCCAGTGAGACTAAAACTTAAAAATAAATAAACAAACATATATACATTTTTGTGTTTATTTATGCTTAAAATAGTACATATTTACATATTTACAATAATTGATTTCTTTATTTACTAAAAGGCATGTCTAACACATTCTTGCATTCAAATGTACACACTAAGTTGGATATTTTGCGAAAGGAATACGGTATTGCCGTTAAAAAAAATTTCTTATAAAAAATATTATTTACTATTTATTTTATTACTGGTGCATAGCAAAATATTTCTTGTATCAGTATTTTTCCTATAAAACGATTTCTTATACAAAATACTTTTTACATTGACACATATGGAAAAAAAAAACACGGTGCTTTTGATATACTTTCTTAAAAGAGTTTTTTGTGATATGATCTACTGTATAAAGTCTAACTTAATTTTATTAGTTTTGGCACTTCAATCCCTTTGCTTTTAGCCCCTCATATGTATAAAAAACAATCGAAAAATAATAAAACCTACAAAAACAAATCTACTAGTTCTGATACGAATACTTAAAATTTTATTTTAATTTGCTTAACAACAACAAAGAATTTCAAGATTTTTAATGTATTTAAACCAAAAAATAAATTAATTTTTTTGCATTTTGTTAGTGGTTGACCTTGAATCTTTATATTAAATAAAGTTTATTGTCCTTTTTTAGACTAGATGTTAAAAAAAAGCACAAAGAATCTCAAAGGTGGTATAAAATAGTATGCACTAATTTAGAAACATTAGTAAAACTTTAATTAAACAAAAGAAACAACAATAAAAATGTATTTCAAACAAATTTAAAAAACGGGTTACTTACTCTGTTTAGTTTAACAATGTTTTTTTTTTTATCGAAATAAAAATAAATGCATTTAATAATTTTTAATTTTTTATTATTGTTTTAAGACTAATCAAAAATGGTTGGTATATTGGCGAAGGTCTATAAGTTTGTGACAGATCATCAGGAAACGTTCTCCTAAATAATTTTAGAAAAGCCAAAGCTATCTGCAAACAAAACTACAGAGGGAATGAGAATTACCTACAAACACTCAAAAAGTCTTGGTTGCAACGATATCAAAGCTTAAACAAAATACCAAACAATAAATCAGTGATGAGTTTATCTTTTCTAACATTTCCCGCTTCAATTATTTGGAATTCTCCCAACATTAATTGTAGTTGTAAGTGGGTAAAGAAAAAATATATTAAAAACAAAAACAAAGTGCTTTTATTGTTTTCGCAAGAAATCAAAATAAAAACAATTTGCCAGTTCAGTTTTTTATGCACGTGCACTTGCTAAAATTTATTATCAAAGTTGTTTTTGGGAATACTATTATTTATTAAAAGATTTTGTTTGTTGTGCTTAATTCCCTTTTTTAAATATGTAATTGATAAAAAAATACTGAAATTTATTGTTGGAGGATAAGCTGTACAAAATATATACAATTTTTACAGGGAGGCGCAGAATGAGCTAAACATATGACTTAAATTCTTTTTAAAAATTGTATTTAATTTTTTTTCTTTGTTTTTGTCAGCATTTTGTAAAGAAGACTTGGGAAATTTAATATGAATAACTTCAAAATGGAGGAACGTACCAAATTGATGATATTTTTACCAACAATGTAGCGTGCATTTTAATGTGCTTATTGCCATCCGGTTGGAAATTTTCGTTAACATGGGTATGTAAGAACACTGCTCAAAATATTGACCGTCTACGCTGAGCGTACAGCATAGTCCAATCAACAAGGAGGCGTTTGCAACAACTTAGGCTATCAGGGCGGTCGCTGCATAGAATTTTAAACTCTATGGGAACTAGTCCCATTGGTTTCTTATTAAACAGCTACGTCAACAAGCTTAACTGTAGGATTTCGGCTACAGAAAATACAATAGTAGTTTATCAGCGATAATTACACCCACTTAAATGTACTGTCAGAAAGATAAATTTCTATTGGTCTAGCACCGTTTCCCCCGGGTGATATTTCAACTTTTGGTGTTGCATCCTCCGAGGTATAATCAAGTGCAGCCAATAGATCTTAAGAGATTTTCGCGACCTCTTTAGATCGCGGCAGACCAGAGATCCTACCTTGTAACACAGGAATCAGTTGCCCGCAGTGGCGCAACACTGCACTGACTATTTGCTAAGGCCTCCGTTAGTTTGATTCTTGCGGAAAATTCTTTCTGTCTTTCAGTAACATTGTCTTCGCGGAAGTTTCACCTGTCCGTTGAAAGGGCACTTTTGGGGATCACGTTGTTGTTGTGGTTTAATAGCCTAAGTCGCGGAAAAGGATATCCAGAAAATCCTACTAAAGGGATGATTTTTCACCACTTGTATGCGAGTTCGGATTGAGCGAGGATCACTCCTAGATGCTGCAAGCATTTTTGCAAAGGCAGTAGAGCTTAGACAGCTCGACTACTAAACAAGGGGCGAATGTATAATCTTGCCGAATTATGCACACAAATTACAATTTGTGGGCTGGTTGCTCTTACACTCGGAGGGTGGGTTGGTTAACGCATTGTTTGTCATCCAGTGCTTAAGATTCACCATAGAGTAGGTCCTAGGGCAGATACCATGTAAATATTTTCCATAGCTGGTCTGCCAACGGTGGTGCATATCAAACGGTGTTGGAAAATTTTGTTAGGCCAGCTGTGGAAGACCACCGAACCTTGTGGTTTTAACAAGATGGAGTCACTGCACATACTGCAGTTGCCTTAATAGCTTTGGTAAGGGACATATTCAACGAACGCATTGTTTCGCCTACAAGCGATTTTAACTGACGTTCACGTTCACGTTTATTGATATTTGAAAGAAAGAGTTAATGCCCCGTGGACCATTGGGCTAAGTAGATTTTGAAATTCTCCTTATCAGCAAAAAGCAACTCAAAATGTTTAAGGCCACCACAAAAATATTTGGCAACTCCACTAAGACAACTCTGGAAAAGGTTGTCGCTTTAGCTAACAAGAGTTACATAGTTCTCTTGTGACAGCCCCTGACAGTTGTGAATTGCTCTACGGTTCTGTTTGTATGAATTTGTAGCACAATAAAGCAGCAATATGTGAAATTGTATCAACATTTAAGAAGTGTCATCATAATCTTTGAACCCGTGGACCGATTTTGCTAATTTTTTACACATTATATCTGAGAACAGTGCGAAGTATTTTATCAAAACATCTGGCTTCGTGATCAACTGGTGTGGGTGTAATCGAACCTTCCCCAAGTGATAGGCAGGGGGATTCACATTAAAAATTAAATTGCGCGTAAAAACGCGAAATGAATTGATCTAGAAAAACTGAGAGATACGCATATTTTTGTTAAGACTATATTTTCAGAATCTGATCAGTTTGATCATGTGTGAAAAACTGTGCCCATATAGTGTTATAAGATCAATATTGTACAAATTACAAACAGAATGACAAAGTGATATATACCCTTCGGTGAAGGGATAAAAACCTAAAATTTAATTAAGTCATGATATCTCTAAAGCGGGACCACTTAAGTCGTAATTTTAACGGACAACATATTCGTAAAAAACATTTCAATTTGATGTCGAGGTTCAAAATAAATTGCAATAAATGTAGTGTGGTTAATAAGTGACCATGTTGTGCCACAATGACACTTCTATACTCGTTTCCCCGATACGAGTTTCTAGAAAGTTCCCACTTGTTGGTTAACTAAAATAATAAACATTTTTAGCAGTTGAAAATATTGCCGGCTTTTATGTTTTATGCACTTTTTTTAGCTGATTCTTTGGTAATTCTGATTTTGGCGCATTTAAACAAATTAAAAAACATTATTATGCAAATTGAACAAGGTTATTTTTTTTTTGGACTTCTTATTATGGCAATATTTATCGTCTTATATAACCATATAATTGTATATTAAGTTAATCAAATTAAATGTAACAAAATCAATTTCTTTAACAAAACAGAAACACTTTATATAAAGTTTGAACTTATTATACCCTCCACAACTAGAAGTGAAGAGGGTTTACTAAGTTTGTCATTCCGTGTGAAACTTTTTTAATATTCATCTAAAGCCTAGAGTACACGGAAGGCGAAAAGCAACGTGTGCATGTGGTTCTATCGTAATTTTGACGTCGTCACAAAGCCACAATGGTCATTGTGTGCTGTGTACTCTAGGCTGAAGCCCAAGTACGCCTGCCTGTTCGTCTGTTCAAATCGTGCTCGCTTTTAAACCACACAAAAGAAAAGAACAGTATTAGTGTCAAATTATTTGCAGTACTCCTTTGCAGTTTGGCATTGAAATCTAGTATAATCGGTTCAGTAGGGAAAGGGTTATGAATCCAAATTGGACCAACATCCCTAAAAAATTTGCATTTCTTTTAGAAAACCTGAGATTAATTGGTGGCGGAATGCACCGATTGTTATTAAATTTTGCACAAACACGATTCATCTGACTAGAAATCATACTATCAAGTTTCGTGAAGAAATGCTCTATTACACCTAAAACTGTAAAGAATAAATCTTGTGATCTGTCGTAGTTTGATTAGACTAAAAATTACATTGGTCGCATATAACAACCACATTTAGTACTCCTAAAATTCTAATAAATAATGCTTTTGTAGTAGAATTTGTTCTCTCATAGCTTTATAAGACTAGAAATTATACCTCCAAATCAAGTGATGATCCGTCCATAATTTACCATATAAAGCCCACTCTCGGAAAACACTTAAGTATGGCTAAAACAGTAACGAATAAAGCTATTGTAGTAATATGCCAGGTTTCATAAAAATTACACAATTATATGTTGTGAAGATCGGTCCATAATTTACCATATTCCCCATAAAAAGCCCACTCCTTAAATATTCGAAATCTCGGTGGAGGGTATCAAAGATTCGGCACAACTGAATATTGAAAATGAAAATGATTTTTTAAATAAATGAAAATTAAATGATTTTTTCGGGGGCGAATGTTACAAACTAAAGTCGAAAAATATAATTTGGAAAAGATTGGTTACAAAAAATGTTTTCTCGAATTTTATTTTGGCACACGCAAAAATTACTTGTGTTTAGATTTTAATAGAAATGTCTCGCCCGTAAAGAATGTTAGAAATTATTAATTGAAAGTATTTGTTCGCGAAGGAATTATATTCAAAGTGTTTTGGCATATAAAATTTTTAATATCGCTAATATCATTAGGCTTTGGGAGAATACATTTTACTTAAACTGCGTCAGAAAAAAAGAAAAAAAACATTTGTTAGTCATGCTCGTATCTTCTCCCTAGTCGTCTTATCTTTAAAACATCGGCCATATGTACGTACTTAATATTTCGTTGTGCGTTTTGTATAGAACTCGTATATAGCACGAGTCCACATTAATTTACTTACGAGTCGTATGATACACTTGTTTTTACGCTTACACATAAACATACATACATTTGCACTCGCCCATACGAACTGTTGAATTGTATTTGTATACCCTTCACCACAGGTGGTAAGGGTGTATATAAGTTTGTCATTCCGTTTGTAATTTTTACAATATTGATCTTTGACCCTATAAAGTATATATGTATATGTTGGGTCCTTATAAGTAGCGAAGGTTATTTAGCGATGTCCGACTGCCCATATGTATATTGAAATAGGTTTTCCGAAGACACCAGAAATTATGGGAATAAGTTGTTATATATTTATGACACACATAATCCCTACAATTTTGCTTTTGAAATTGAGCCTGATCGCTTTACAAATGGCTTAGATGGCTGAACCGCCGTCCACCTCAACTCGTCACCGTGCCCAACAATAGCACCTCTCACGCTCGTCGTTGATGAACATTATGCATAAAGACGTGCATTTACACGCTTACAATGTGAAATTGACAGAAGAGCTAAATCCTCTTGATCATTCAAAATGTCGTCAATAGTCAGAATGGTGGCAAGAAATGGCTAAGAAGAAAATCATCTTGGGGCACATTTTCACTTCAGTGGATTCATCAATAAGCAGAATTGCCGCATTTGGGCGAATGATAGTCCAAGAGTGATTGTAGAAAAACCAATGCACCCACAAGGAGTGACTGTTTGGTACGGTTTATGGGCTGGCGGCATCATCGGGCCCTCCTTTTCCATAAAGAGGCCGGTCAGGCAGTTACTGTGAATGGTGTTCGCTATCGTGAAACGATAACGAACTTTTTATGGCCCGAGTTGGAAGATATGGATGTGGACGATATGTGGTTTCAACAGGACGGTGCCACTTGACACACAGCTAACAAAACAATGGCTTTTTTGCGCGCCAAATTCAATGACCGTGTTATCTCACGTGGTGGCGATGTTAAATGGCCGGCAAGATCATGTGATTTGACACCGTTGGACTTCTTTCTTTGGGGTTATTTGAAAGAAAAGGTGTACGTCGATAAGCCAGCAACAATTCAAGAGCTAAAGGATGAGATAATTCGGCACATTAACGGCATTGAACCTTAATTAAGCCTCAGCGTCATCGATTTGGACCATCGGATGGAGGTGTGCCGCCGAAGTCGCGGCGGCCATTTGACTGATATTTTGTTCCATTCATAATTGAACCATACCAATATTATCATAATAAAAAGAAATGACAATAATTTCCTAAATAATGTGTGTTTTATTCAAAATCAACATCGGCCCTTAAAATTTAACCACCCTTATATGAATTTATTTATATAACAATTAGTATTGTGGTTATTTTATTGAACTGTTTAAGGTTTTTTTTATCCAAATTTTTAATATTTTTTTCCGGCTAAAGTTCATTAAATTTAATTCTCATTAAATTTTTTCTATTAAGAAAGGAATTTTTACAACATAAAATGATTTCAAATTTATTGATAATTTTTCATTCTTGCCTTAGCTGGGAATTGAACCCAGGTGCTTACGGACAGGTTGCCCTGACATATTTCAATTGTAACCACACAATTTTCTCAAAGGGGTTTGCCGTCTTAACACTCACCACCATCGAAGGCGGCTGCCAGTCAATAACCAATAACTTATATAACTTTCTGTTCTTATAGCAGCATAGTGAAGGCTATTTAAGATGCAGCTTAGTAAAATATAGCACTTTAACTTATGATATGTTTCAGATACTATATGAATAATTTTTATACCCAAACCACAATTATGGAGAGGGTATTATGAGTTTGTGCTGATGTTTGTAACATCATAAAATATTGGTCCTCGATCCACCTTTTAGTATACAGATCGACTTAGAATCACTGTTCATGTAAACCTTGTGCGCAAAGTACAGATCGCAATTTTGGAGATAATTTGATGAAATTTGGATCTTCTAATCGTCTGTTGAAAATGGAGAGAATATTTCGATAACATTACACAGCTCCCATACAAGCTTCTGTTCAAAATAGGGTCTTTATGCCCAAAAGCCTTCTTATTATTTAGGTATTTAGATTCAATTTCATCCAAACTTATTTGACTGCAATCTTAATCCTCTTACCTAATTTTATTGGAATCGGTTTATATTTGATTATAGCTCCCATACAAATACTACTCCCAAAAATAGCTCTTAAAAAAGGTAGCTACTTTGTCCTAACAAAATGTTGTCCTGGTAGGTCAAAAATTAACTATAGCTCCTATATTATCCCCCATCCTAAAAATAACTTAAAGGCAAAATTTAAAAAATATTCGGCACAAAGAACTTTTATATAAATCATGAAACTCGTGACATAATTTTGTTCTGGCGGGTCTCTTGGTTTCAAATAAAGAACACTATCGAAAATTAGTTTTTAAGAGCGGTGTTGTAGAGTATCACATGGTCGGGCTTGACCGACTATACTTACCTATTTAATTTTTATAAGTTGTTTTAGCTTACACTCGATAAAAACGTGATCATAATTTTGGTATCAAATTTATAAACCATCGCCTACGTGTATGAAATATCGACATATGGAGGGGGGCCAACTTTGAACAGACCATAATTGGCAATAAATTTTATTAATGAAGTTCAAATATGTAAATGACAATAAAGTTTATTCAATAGTGTTTGTGTGTTTAAAAAAAGGGGGCGCGGCATTTTATAAAACTAGATGGACAAAAATAAAATTAAAGAAATTAGATAATAAGTCTAGATGCAAATATTTATGTTGTACATTTGTTTCTTTAATTATCTGAGATATAAATGATGGATAAGTTAAAATTGATTTTATAATTACCAAACAAAACTTAGTAAAAAAAATTGTTTTTTGGTGAAAATAATTTTTTGAAATTGTTTTCAAAAAAAAAATAAGTTATGCGGTCTATACTCCTTGCAGAATTAAAAGAAACAAATATATATAATGAGTTATTTTACTAAATCTTGAATTCAGTTATAGATTTATTTATTATTTTTACAAATCTGTGGCAAAAGGAAGAAGTGCTTAAGTTAGCTTAAGCTTAATTTGAGTTAATGGCACCTTTAAGAGTTGCACGTTCAAAAGTTTCAATTATATTTTACGATGTTTTAGGAAGTTATAGCAAAAATTACTTTTGTTTATCTTATTTTAATTTGTAATAAAATTTGGAAAAAAAAAAGTTAAGTTAACTTCCGATCTATGACATTAGAAATATTGTGAAATAAACATTTAAAACAACTATAACGCAAAAAAGTAATGATTTTATTATTACAGAGTAACTTTTAAAAAATCTCCATTAAAATTTAAAAAATTGCTCACCTACAAAAATAAAAAAATTGCATTAAGCACTTTTTCCTTATTGCCGCAGAAATACATATAATAGCAAATTATATTCTAACTTATTTTACCGAGCAATAGTATCCTTCAGCCCGATCTGGTAAAACAGAACAGAGTCTTCAGCGGTAATAAAACCCGTGACCTTCACAATTAAAGACTAGCTCGCTACGGAGACCCCCAGAATCCAAATAATTTTCAACAGATTAATAAAAAAATATTTTTCAATAGTTCGATTGCGAGGAAATATATATTTGAGCAAAGGCAAAAAAGAATCAGTACTAAAGGGTGCTCCAACCATAATGCACGATGTTAATTGTGAGTCACACCTTAACATCAAGTTTTTTGCTCAACTTAATGTGATATTTCTTGTTTCAGTGTTTGACAAATTCAACCATGGAGAGGTACACAATTCAGCAGCGAGTTAAGATTGTTGAAGACTTTTACGAAAAAGGGCGTTCAAATCAAAACGCAATTCGTGCACTTCGTGATTTTTTTGGTCAGCATAATCGACCAAATGTGTCCACAATCGGGAGAATTGTGCGAAAATTTCAGCAAACCGGGTCTGGAGGAAATGTGAAAACACTGTTCGGTGTTCGAAAATGAGGTCGGGCAAGCAGTTACCGTGAATGGTGTTCGCTTTCGCGAGATGATAATGGAATTCTTGTGGCCAGAAATTCCGCATATGCACCTGCACGATATGTGGTTACAACAGGATAGTGCCACTTGCCACACAGCCAACGAAACAATGGCTCGTTTGCGCGCAAAATTCAATGCCCGTGTTATATCATGTCGTGGCGATATTAATTGGCCGCCACGCCACGGTCATGTGATCTGACACCTTTGGACTTCTTTCTTTGTGGATATTAAAAAGAAAAAGTGTACGTCAATTAGTCAAGAACAAATCAAGCGATAAAGGATGAGATAATTTGACAAGCTAACGACATTGAGCCACAATTATGTCTCAGAGTCATTGAAAATATGGATAGAGGTATGCCACCGAAATCGTGGCCAGCATTAGGACGATATTATATTATATTCTATTCTATCAAAAAATATAAAGATTATTCTCTGAAAACTGTTTGTTTAATTAACAAACATCGTGCGTTTTGTTTGGACCTCACTTAATTATCCAAATAACAGAGTCCGACCTAACGTTCGGGATTTGGTGTCTGAGTTCGGCAAAAATCTATGTCTGGTAAATGTTCTGCTTTCGATAAAATTGTTTGCTTAACTCCAAACTTTCTATCGAATTTTGTAAAAAAAAGTGTACATTTCGTCAGTGATTATTCCTGTCAATCGCTGTACAAGTTCAGTTCTCAAGTCTTGCACTGTACAGTGAGTTTGTGAAGTGTATGGTGGTGTTATTTTTTTTTGCTATTAACGCAGTGAACTTAGTAAAATCAACAAGAGTTTGATATTTGCTCCAGTTTGTACAGCTGTACAGTGAACTTGTGAGTGTATGTAAAAAGCGTTCAGTTCTGTCGCGTTTTTAACCCATTGGCGCCCAATGATCCCATTTGGGAACATGCACAAATAATTAAATACATAATAATTCTATAAATAAAATTTTATTTTTCGAATATAACTTACAGCAGGGAAAAAATTAACAATTTTCTCTAATCACAAATTTATACCAAATTCATAGAATCAAGCAAACAATTTGTTGATTTTCCACCTATTACCAAAATGATTATATTAATTACTAAAAATTGTAAAAATTTTAAATTTTTAATATATTTTTTTTTTTCAATCAATTATATTTTTAATTTTAATTCTAATTAAAAATATAATAAAAAAAACTTTGTCATTTCAAACAACGTGTTATTTGATTTCATTAAATATAGCTCCTCAGGCTTTGACAATTCCCAACAGCAATTCTACAAGTTTTAATTCTTTTATTTTAAACGAAAATAATCAATTAAGATTTTTTGTTATTTAATTATAATTTTAATTAAAAATTTATTTCAAAACAATGAAAATTATAATTAAATTAAAATCAAATTTTTAATTTTCTTTCAACTAAAAATTAATTGATTCAAATTAAATTGAAATACTTTTTAAACAATTTGTTTAATTGATAAAAAACTACTGATAATTTTTTCTGTGAGTCTGTAAAAACAAAAATGTATTAAAGAGTTGACAATCGAAAATGAGCGCAAAAAATATTTTGGACAGAGTTTCTAAAATTATGGTTCATTAAAAGCAGCAATAGACTCATGAAAGTTGAATTCTACGAAAATCAATGCAAATCTAATGAAAAAATTAAAATGGGCAAAAATGTTTTCTTTTTTTTGCTTATAAATTTAACATAAATAATTTCCTAGTTTACTTGTTTAGTAAGCACCACAAGTTTTGTTCACGCAGACCTAGCCTTTAGCACTGAGCTTGCGTAGTGAATGGCCGGCATATTTGTTTCGGAAACACTCAAACGTGTAGTAAATATTACAAACAAGTCAAAAAGAACGTACATTAACGGTTCATATTTATGGAAAGAATGTGAGAGCACCAGTGTAATCAAAATCTTAAAATTTCTTTCAGCTAAGTCTGGCATTAGATAAGGCCAAAAAATATAAAATTTTATTCAAAACTAAATAAATTTTAGTGACTCATTTTAACAATACCTGTATATAAACAAATGTTAATATTTAAACAAGTGTGTTGATTTTGAAAAAAAAACATCAGATACAAAATATGAAGCACTGGCAGTTGATTTAAAATTTAAAATTTAGGCGGTAAACAAACATTTGTTACAAGCATAAATCAAATGGTTGTAGTTGTTCGATTTAAAAAATTCTTACAAAATATTTAAACCATATTATTTTTTATAGTTTAAGAAATGATGAATTTTCCAAATTATTTTTTTTCTAGCAAATTGTTTTCAGAATTACCACGAAATATATAAGCATTATTGCTACACAGAAAAAAGTGTTTTATCAATTAAAAAAATTGTTTAAAATGTATTTAAATTTAATTAATGTGATAATTGAATCAATTATTTTTTTAGTTGAAAGAAAATTAAAAATTTAATTTTGATTTAATTAACATTTTAGTTGTTTTGAAATAAATTTTCAATTAAAATGTTAATTTAATAGCAAAAAAAAATCTTAATTGACTTTCTTCGTTTAAAATAAAATAATTTAAACATGTAGAATTGTTGTTGGGAATTGTCAATATTTATTTAAATAAATTAATATTTGTGTTTTTTATTAATTGTTTCGTCTCATATACAAAAGGTATGTGTTTAGAAAATATCATTTTATATACATAAGTGTTTGCTGTCAACAGCTTTACCAACAGTCCAAAACAGAACAAAATGTAAATGAGTTATAGAATAAGCTTATCATAAGAGATTTCCTACAACATGACAACATATATAATTGCAATGATGTCCCTTTTTTGACTCGTACCTAAATTTTGTATTATATTTTAAAGTTTTCAGTCTTTGAAGCTTTAAGCTTTCAGTCGAATATTGAAGTGTTTTAAGCAGTGCACAATTTAAAAAAAAGTAATAAAACATTACATAAGTAAAATTTTGTAAATATGCCATATAAATTTAAACAGAGTTTTCATAAAGAATGTAATCTTATTATAGATTAGAAAAGTATTTTTCTGTAAGCTTTTTCTATAATTTGACTTCTTAGCTTACATTATATTATAGACAAGTATTATTATCGCTTGGGATCAGTTTTCATTATTAAACAATGTTTAATAAGCCTTTTATAATAGTAATCACAACCGTTTTCTATGCTTAAGGCTTATTTTAGTTAGTTTACTACAAGTTCTTTCGATTTCGATTTGGTTTGTTGGGGTTCACATATCTTTTAACAGAATCAACCGAAACAATTAGCAGTTAAAAATTTAAAAAAAATAAACAGGACTCTAATGGCACAATGGAAGATTTTATACATTTAGAGATTTCTATGGAACGATCTGAGAAATTATATATTCTGTATTATGGGTTGCTTTCGATTGCTCCAACATCTACGATAAGTGAAAAAATTTTTTTCAACAATTTTATCAAAACTAATGAAAAGAGTCGCTTAAATCCTAAACATTTATGCCAAATTATTTTTCTAAGATTATTTTATAAGATCTTCAACTATTGAAATAACTTTTAAAATTGTCTTACATTTTATTGCATTTTTATTTATTGAAACTACTTAGTTATAAAAAAAACTTCATTAATCGGTTAACCAGTCAATTACACAATTAACCGATTAAACCAAACCCCCGGTCTATTAATCGATCGGTTAACCGATTAAAGCAAAAGCCCGATTAAATAAAAACCCTAGTCGTTAAACAGTAAAAATATGATTTTGAAAATCTTTTAGCAAATGTAACAAATGTCAAAAAACATCATTTACACTGTAAATAAAAATCGCTTATAAAAGCGTGTGTTCTTGTAGAAAAAAAAACTTAAAATTATTCAAAACACTACAAAAACGTGTGCAGTTAAAAAGTAAAAAAAAGTAATTTGTGCGAGACTATTCTAAATATTAAATATATTTTAATATAAAGGTTATCTCTAGATCTTTTTCGAACGCGATTAAAAAGACAAAGTTAGGTTCTTGAAGTGCCCTAAAATGATAAGTTACAAAGGTTCTTCCATGTCACGACTTATTAATCACCTTTAATTAGTCTACATGCTTGACATTAATGTGATCCAAATGAAACAACTCCGTTTGAAGTAGTTCTAAGGAGACCACAAATAATACTTTACTAAAATACGCTGCAAAAAATGAATCATTGGGTGAAATATTAGCCCGTTGTGTTGCCGAGGACACAATGTCCGTTAAGGCACTAAAAACTCTTAAGTAGTTTTAGCATCTCTTCATTCTGAAAACTATAACATTACGGCGGAATCAACGATATGGGAAAAATTTCTATCAGTTTTATTTATTAAAACACCAAGAACTAAAAAACAAATTTGACGAAATCAAACAATGTCATGGAAGGTATTAAATTGTAGACGACGAATTGACAAATATTTCACATAAAAAGAATGTTCATTTTACTATTCGTTTCTAAGTGCTGAAACAAAATAATTTGAAATAGATAATCCTGGCTAAGAGGTTTTGTTTGCAACTTTTCGAAGTTATTGTTAATTTACATGCTTAACCACCAACAAATTAAAGCTCATTAAAAATAAATTTGGAAAATATTTCAAATAATAACTTTATAAAATTCCTCTAATTTATTTGCTTTTGTAAAACGTTTGTCTAGATCTAATATCATTTAACAGTTTCTAAATTACATTATACAAATATCATCTTACAAATAAAGTTTAGTAAATCAATAAAAAATTGTTGAAAATTAAGCTAAAGTTTGTTAAATTTACTAGTCCCACTTTTTTTTTGGATTTTATCGTCAAATATTTGTTAGGTCTGATCTAAGTCATATCTATGTATTTTGTTGGTTCCTTACCTTTGCAAATTGTTTTGTTTTTATTCAAATTAACGTTTTATTACAAAAACTTATTGGATTTTTGTGTTTTTATGTATTCAAATTAAAACCGGTTATTTAAAAAATGCTTTACCGAAAGCCGGGTTTTTTAAAATAGCAACTATTCGTAATATTCGAAAACCGGTTATTGAAAAAAGTCGAATAATCGATCTCCTTAATATTTAATAAAAATTAAAGTAAAAGCTATTTTGAAGTTTATTAATATATTTGAGAAATTCCTTACAAGGCGAATTCATTACAGGTGGTATTAAAAGCCCTGCTGATAGCTTTTTATAGCTTTATCATTGTTTGATGTCAACATATTGTTTGCTTCTATTTTTAACATTGTACAATGATTTTACAAAAACAAATTGCTTATGAGTTTTGTAAGAGTTGTACTTGTTGCAGTACCGAGATTACCTGTAATGAATTCGCCGTGGTTCCATAGCAAATCGTTATAACTACATTTTTACACCCACTTCACCATAGTGGAGAGTATTATACGTTTGTGCTGATGTGTGTAACATAAATAAGCATTGGTCCTTCCCCTAACTTCAAGTACCGACTCAGAATCGCATTTTGAATCGATTTAATGATGTCCATCCGTCCGGCTGGCTGTCTATGTGCATAGTACAGGTCGCAATTCAAAAGATAATTTTTTAAAATTTGGTACAAATGTTGCAATTATCATATGGACCAAGCCTATTGAAAACGGTTAGAATCTTCTGTCTGGAAGATACAATTTTGTCCAAAAGTATTTTATTGCAATCTAAATCACCCTACCAAATTTCGGTCCATAAAATACCAACACAAATAAAAGTCACAACAATAAATTTCAGTATTTTCATTCAAAAATTGGGATTATTAGCACATCATTAATAAATGAATTAATTAATAAAATATTTCATTCCCGAAAATAATTTTTGATAAAAGTCATTAAATTAGCTTTTAATGCCATAATTTCCATATAAATGTTCGTATTGATACAAAATTTGGCGACAATAACTTTAGTGATAGATATAACTGCATTGCTTAGTAAAAGGCAGTAAACTGTAAAAATTAAAATCAGAGAAAATTTAAGTTTAAATTTTGTATTTTTGTATTTTACTATGTATTTTTTAATATTTGACAAACTTTAAAGATTGCGTTGACTTTGAAATAACATTTTTAATGATTTATTTTATAATAAATGAGTAGAAAATTGTTGAAGAAATTTGTTGGCATCAAAACTAAAAAAAGGCAGTTAGCTATTGAATTCGCCTGCCTTTTTGCTTAACACTGAAGTATATGTCATATGTATTTGTTGTGCCCCATCCCAAAAACACTTAGAGACGAAACAAATCTCATAACGCATAGAAAAAAATAAAAATTGATTTCAATTAAAAAATTTGTGGTATTAAATACAAAATTAATTAAATTTGCACCAATAAACAAATGAATAGTATCAATTGAACGTTAAATTCGCTTGATTAAACGTTTAATTCAATTGATTAAACGTTTTGATTACATTTTTAATTAAAGCTAATTTTATTTCTGATTAATGCTTTAATTGGTGAACAATTTTGGAGAGTTTTTCCTGTGCGATGCATATACTTAAGTAATATTTGGCACAAAGAATCTTTTTTTGAATCTTAACCCCAATACTGAGGAGTAGAGTATCAATTATTCGTGCTTGGCCGACTTTACTTTCTTCCTCGTTTTTTCTACTTTAATTATAATTCGGATTCTTTTATGTTCTGCAAATTCTAGTTTAATTAAAAGAGTGACAAAGAAACAAAATCCAAATAATTGAATCACAATTTTACCAAAAAACAAAATACTCGTTTTTCTCTTTTATGAAAAAAATTAAATTAATTTCATCTTATCATAAATAAATTAGTAAACACACAAAAAGTTTAATTAAAAAAAAGTATGCTGACTACAAATTAAACGATCAACAAGAATCAAGTAAAGAAATTTGACGTAATAGACACAAGAGAGATTGTACAGAACACAGATATTAAAATTTGTATTATGGCATCTTAAGCCATATGAACTAAAAATTCTTTAGATCAAAGTGTTAGGCTAACAATTTTTTTTTTTTTATATTCCAATCAAAAAAAATTCAAATTTTGAAATGCATAAATACGGGAACAATTTGTTTTTTTTTGTGTATCTTATTGTCCACCAATTTTAATAATATATATATCGTTTTAGTTTTTGTGTAGATATGCACAATATAATTTATTTAAATTTTTAGGATAAAATGCTCAAAAAGTCCCTGCCGGAGAACGAACTAGTACCTAGCTAGTACTAAACGATTACAAAGATCACCACTACTAGTTATCGACTGTATACTTTTCTATACTATCTAAATGCTCAAATTAGCATTGGGTGTGCTTAAAAAATTTTTTATTTATTTATTTATTTATTTATTTAAGTCTATGGATATATGTAAATTATTACAGACTAGAATTTAATTACAAATAATATTATCTATTAGGTAAAGTATTCAAAAACAAGATAATACTACGTTTAATGACATTAACATTCAAAGAAAAGTCAATAAAATTATACATTTCATTAAAATCGTTGCATATTCTCAGAAAAGGATCAGAATTAGCGTAGTTTGTGCGGAAAGTCTGAAGATACAATGGTATGAAATTGCGAGTTGATCATTGAGGAACGTTGACATTAACATTATTAAGCAGGAATTCAGAACAAACATTACCATTAAGCAAATTAACTAAGAACGTAATGTTAAGCATTTTTCTTCGGCTTACCAGTGAAGGTAGTTTAACTTGTTCAAGTCTTTCGAAGTAGGATGGAAGAACTTCAGAAGGGTTCCAAGTTGAATTTCCTAAGCAGAACAATAAAAATTGTTTTTGGACAGATTCTATTCGATTTATGTGAACATTATAATCAGGATCCCAGATAATAGAACCATATTCGATGATTGCTCTTACCAAAGATATGTATAACTGCTTTGTAATTTTGGGATCAGTGAACTCCTTAGCCCAACGCTTTATAAAAGCAAGTACTCCATGAGCTCTGTTTATCATTGTCGTAATGTGTTTTATAAAGTCTAATTTTGAGTCAAGTAAAACACCAAGATCCAAAATATCTTTAACTAATTCAAGTTGGCTGTCACCCAAAGTATAGTTACCCAAAGAATTCCATTTTCTACAAAAACGCATATGTTTGCATTTTGTTAAATTAAGATTCATGAGGTTGATGTTACACCACTTATAAAAATTATCCAAATCATGTTGAAGGTTGAGCATTTCAGAAGTTTTTTTGTAGCTTAAAAAGATTTTTACATCGTCGGCATACATTAATACATCACAATTGTTTATTGCACTCGGCAGATCATTTATAAAAAGTGAGAATAAGATTGGACCAAGGTGGCTACCTTGCGGTACTCCAGAATTGACGATGATGCTCTTTGATGTTGTATTATTAAAGCGAACACTTTGTTTCCTAGAAATAAGATATGACTCGCCACCGAAGAGTGTTATTAGTCAAGCCCATTAAGGAAAGTTTACTAAGAAGAAGACTATGGTTGACTTTATCAAAAGCTTTACTAAAGTCTGTGTATATAACGTCCGTTAGTTGCCCATTATTAGATCCATTATTAACAATAGTGGTGAGTTGTAGGAGATTTGTCATTGCTGAGCGTCCTTTTCTAAACCCACTAGTACTATTGGTTCTAGTAGTGTACCAGTACACTTGGACCCAATTGGATATTTTCAATTAAATTTTTTTTAATTAAACACATCTTTTCCTGATTTGAAAAGAGGTAGTGGTAAAGCTTAGTGGACATCAAAATATGAGGCATATAAAAGGAAATATTTTTATAAACCTTGAACACAGGATAAATTTCAAATTTTGTACGATTTCAATTTCACGTGATTTCGATTTCCAGAACATGGCCGTAAATAATTTATAAATTAATTATTTAAAATCAAATTAAAAAATAAGTATCAAAATACGAATTTTTGCTTTTAACAAATTTTTGCACAAAAATGCTATCAGTGTACAAGTGGTGCTCTTGTACTATATGAAGTACTAGTACTAATAAGCACTACAATTTTTATATAAAAACTCTAACACCGTTACCACTAGTGCCTCTTGTTTTAGTAATTGTACTAGTGGCTTTTTGGCAATTAACGCCTAATCTCCTGAAGGGCTGTCTTAAATTTGCTTTCAAACAAACACATATACAAAATTTTTTGTTTTTGAAAATAAAATAAAAATTTTCATTCAAAAATTTATATGTTTTTTATTGTTTCAATATACATATCGTTTTTTTATTTTATTTCTAAGAACAGGCAATTTAAACGTTATTTTACCTTTTATACTCAAAACTTTATCACATACATTTTGCAAAATTAGTAAAATAGTAAATAAATTTTTTAATAATAACGAATAAAAGGAACTATGAATGGACATTAGTTATTTTCTGAAATTTATGTAGCCCTTTTAAATAAGAATTGCATATTCCATACGTTGATAAGGGTGATCAAGTGGTCGAGTTTGCGCCACCTGGTGGGCCAAGTAAAATTTATTTTTGTCCCTAATTATTCAGTTGCTCGTATTATTTAAAGACATTTTTTTTAGAATAAGACTAAAAACTGGATAATTGTTAAATAAGAAATACAAATTACATTTCAACCTGTTTTTTCGTGCTAATAATTTGGTATTTAATGATTTTAAAATTGAACCAGTTATTTTGTTGCCGCTACAAATCTGGCAGGTGATAAAAATTTGAGTTTTAATTAAATATTAGAAAATACAAATCACTTTTATTGTTATTGTTATCACCAGTCTTTGTAATTTTTTTAAAAGGTATTTTAAAATTACATATTTAAAATGACAGCCTAGACACGCGGTTAATAAAATTCAAATTTGAAGTTTACAGAAGCTCAATAAACACAACATCAAGGCGAATACATCACAGTTATTCTTGATACTACAACAAGTACACCTCGTTTAAAAACCACAAGCAATTTGTTTTTTTTAAATCATTGTGCAATTTTAAAAACAGAAATAAAACTAAACAGAAACAAAGATAATAAATAATAAATATATTATTTCTGTTTAGAGGCCTCAAAACAGGCGGTGCGATCGTGCGATATTTTCCGCTGAATGAGAGTGTTTTGCAGTAAACAATTATATTTTACGCTCGCAAAATAAAAGAGCGTAAGCGTACATGTGAGTTTTGCTGACACAATTGTGTATCATGCTTTAAACACATTCGAGACAGCAGGCAACACGAAGGCACGACTACAAATGCTGCAGGTTGCAATTGTAGTCGCGTAATCAGCTACTGAATTATTTTGAAGACGACAGCTACAATTGAAAAAATATAAACAGCTGTGCCGTTTTTATGTATTTACATTTCAGTGGTGCCACTATCATTTTTAATTTTTATAAATTTAACAACATGCATAATTGCAGACTCGTCCACAAACTTAATTTAAGCCTACAAAAATATAAATACTTATTTATGATAAATTTTTTAACGTAAAAACAAATGCATTTATTAAAAAAGATTTCAAATACTTTAATTTTATTGTTTTTGGAACTCATGAAGAATATCATCTTCATGGCAGGTTGAATAAAAAAAATCCTAATATACAGTATAATCGAGAATAAGTAAACTGAAATGTCCTAAGGGTTGTTAACTTTTTCGTCTTATTTATTAATTTTTCTAAATTGTAAAAAAATGCAATAATAAACATATGTACCTATATTTTTTCCAATGACTTAGTTTTCATCTGTACAAAAAAGAAACTTAGATCTAATTTGTACCGGCTACAATTTATAATTAATAATTATACAACCAGTCATGTATTATGTGTTAGGTGCTACATATGACGTTTGTCAGAAAATTAGTTCTTCAAAAATTTTCAGATAGTGAATTCTGGGTATTTTCTAAACATTTGCCAGCCATCTATTACTAACATTATTGTCTTTTCAGGTTGCAGTTACACGAACTCCCGCTTAGCTATTGATATTGAACTTAGAACAGTGATTGCGCAATTACGTTTTCGATGCTTCAAGAAAACATTTGTACAAACTTGCTTTAAGATCGGCATATTTTGGTCTATGTAATGTTTTCCTGCGTGCTTTTTCCTATGTATTCTTCAAAGCCTCGAGAATTTTGTGACGTTTCGTTTTTATATTTGTGATGGCAACTTCAGATATACAATAATACAACGCCGATAGTTTTTCTTTAATGTAGTTCTCAATTTTGTTTAAACTATCAACTTTCAGCTTAAAATTTAATCTAATTTGTTATCGTTTGTACAAATCAGTACTTTTAGTAATACGATCTGAAAAGTTAACTTAGAGTTAACGTTTAGAGCGGCACAGAAGCGCTAAAATTTGGTTAACTTGACCGCAAGATTACTGTATCGCGATTCTATTGTAATTTTTTTGGTTCAACGCACTAAGTTTATGAATTATAGGTCGTAAAGGTTTCAGAGCACTTTATCAATGGTATAGGAAGGAAAATATAATCTGAATCTTTAAAGTGTTGGTATCATAATAAAGTCTTTCGAAACACATTTCATATGATGTATTAAATATACCGATTTATTAACCCCTTAAGAGGATTTATCTTGAAATTTTGTCGATATGTATAATAATATTTCCTCAAATATAATATGTTACAGAGAACACAGTTTTTGTATGCTATATTTTTAGAAACTCCATCATATAAAATTTTAAAGTTATTAGGGTTAAACAAATTTTATTTTGGAAAACTTCACAATTTATTTATAAGTTTGAGTTAAAATATATAGTGGTAATAGTTTATGCACTTGTTACATATTTAAATATAGTAATATGTAAATATTTGAAAAGTGTTCCGGAAGGCTGAAAACCCGCAATACAGAAAAACTTTATTAATCAAAGTCCTAATAACTTTGGTAACATGTGTATATTATTGTTAAATAATTATTATTATATCGACATAATTTAAAGATAAAGCAAATTTAGTAAAACAAAAGTCAGTCAAGAAGTATGAGCATTTGAAATGGGCTCTAAATGGGTTAATAAATCGGTGTGCTTTAAGCACCATGTGAAAAGCACTTTCAATTTTTCAATGATACCCATACTGCTAAAACTAAGAGCGTTGGCGTGACAAACATCTTCCTGTATAAATTCTTTTAAGGATACTAAAAAGTAATAATAATATAGATTTGGTGGTGAGCCGCGCTTATACTCTTGTTTCAATCCGGTTCTTTGCTGTTTAACCAAAAAATTATTATTATATATTATAAGCACTAATTCTTCTAATTTTTGATTATATTAGCAGCACTTTTTCTGTTTTGTAGCGTACAAAAATAGAAATTAGTTTAATTTGACTACAACGACAAAATTAGCATAGACAACAACCTGCAGCCATTTAGCCGTGTCGTCGTTAAAATAATCATTTCCATATACACACATGTATTCTATTGTTGACATATTGAAGTCGGTAGTCTGCTGTCTCGAATGTGTTTAAAGCATCAAGAATGATATAATGATATCATTCTTGATTGTGTATGACGCTGGCATTCCTGGTGTATTGCAACTTTCATGTGTAAATGCTATGAAAAGTTGCAACAGGTATAAAAGACAAATTCAATTTAATGAAACACATACATGCTGTTAATTCCTAGGTTGCTCTACACCAAAAAGGTTTTGCGAGTAGCTTTTCAATTATAAGCTGGCAGTTCGTTTTATAATTTGTTATAAAGCATTCAGTTTAAGTTGAAGACTTTGCGGAAAAATTGTGGAGATCCCGCCTAAAAATTCCCGTAGATTCCACCAATTGATTTCCGAATAGCAACCCTATTTTAAAGATGCTTGATGACAAAGAAACAATTTTTGATTTTTGACATGCTTGATGTAATAGAAAAATGGACACTGTGAGCATTGCCAATACATTTGCAAATTGAAATTCGTTATATTTTCGTTTTATTTTCTTCTCATTATTCTTATTTTTTTAAGCAAACTGCCATTATTGATATTAGAGTTTCGTCCGAAATGGATATTTTTACAATATGTATTGACAGCAAAACATCAAACAGATAATATATGTTTTACAGGTTATCAAGCATGTGTATGTGTACTTATCAAGCACATGTTCACGAATTTCACAGAAAACTTTTCTTAAGTAGTCTTGTAGACAGCGATAACGAGCATGCAAGCGGATGAGTTTATTAAAAAAAAAGATAAATGATGCCATATAAAAGATATTTTATGATAAAAAATGCATTTAATGATTTTCAATGTCTCTTATGTCTTATATTAGTATATTTTTTTAGGCTAGTAAAATCTTCTCTTTTATAATGGTGGTTAATAATTATAGAATATTTTTAAACTTAATGGGGTTATTATTTGCATTAGTATGTGCAAATGAATTTTCATTGTTGGCACTCGCAAAGGTATGTTGAGCACAAAATTAAAAATATTGGAAGGAATTGTATAAGGTTGTAAAAAGACTTCAAATATTGTCAGGTGCTCAATTTTTCCAAAAAAATAAGCAAAGTTTCTGCGAAATGCAGGTTCCAAATTAAATTTATTTAAATAATAACTGATTGTGTCTGTCCATAACTCAACATTTTTCGATAATTGTATTATTATTAATTGCTCTAAAGTCTTCATAGCAAAATATGTATGTTAATAAGGCCTCGTAATAGGCCTCGCAACCGCAGATTCCTCCCGCCGAGAATGTAAGAGACAAGAGTATTCGCACCAACACAATCATAATTGACACCACTGCAATACACTCACATGAAAGTAGATGACAACAACTAAGCAGTGTTGCCAATTGAAAATTTTTTTTGCGAAAATATAAAGAATTTTAATATATTTTTTTCACAAAATATTAAGAATACAATGATTCTAATTAAAATTTCTAAATATCATGAAAACTAATAAAAATAAATACTATTTTGAACGAATGCCTGAAGTTCGGCGTGAGTAATTGGCTCGGCAACGCTAAAACTTGAAATAATCAAAACAATAAAAGAAGAAGAAGATATCTTTTTGATAGAAGTTTGCCCTTTGACAAAATTTTGATAATGAAATTTCACTTTTAAGTAAATTTTCATGAAATTTTATTATTTTTTGTGAAATTTGTGTAAATGCAGCGTTAAGTAGCAAACAACAAATGACAATGCATTTGTTTTGGTTGATTGATTAAAACACTATTTTGACAAAACTTTCAGAAGTTTAGGAAGGTAGCCCTTCACAGAAAAAATAAACTTGATTTTCATTCCAATTAATTACATTTTCACCAGTAAACAAATTAATAGTATCAATTAAATATTTCTTCATATTAACAACATCTTCTTCAGTAAAATGTTGTTGATATATGTAAAGGCTGAATTCACTTGAATTTGAATTTTTAATTAGATTTAATAAAACAAGATTTTTTTGTAAAAACTTATTTTATTTTTGATGAAAAAATTGGCTCGAATTTTTTCTATTTATATTGTTTTAATGCATGTAACGAGTGAGTAATCTTAAGCTTTATGTTTTCAACATTTTTGATATTGTTGGATAGCAAGGCCTAGACAAAAAATATCACATTCTGAAAAGGTGCACGTATAAAATGTCTTGACACCCCTGAAATAATGCTATTTGTTATTTGTCGAGAACAAAATAAAAGCTATGAAAAAGTGGAATACCCTGTTTTAACAGCTGACAACAATTTGTTCGTTATCATCACAGCTAATTTTTTAACGCTTTTTATGTTATTTTCCGACATTTAGTTTTCTTAACGGGTTAAGCGATTTAAAATAAATTTTGGGATTTTTAGGAAATTTGCAATCATTCCCGAACTTTAGCCATGTTCGTGATAGACACGATTTGTATACCCTCCACCACCACTAGTGTTGAATGAGGGTAGACTAAGTTTGTCATTCCGTGTGAAACTTTTTTATTATACATCTAAGACCCCATAAAGTATATATATTCTGGCTCCTTGAGTAATTATAAGTCGATTTAGCCATGTCCATCCGTCTGTCCGTCTATTGAAAACACGCTCACTTTCGAAAAACCCAAAAGAAAAGAACAACCTTGGTGTCAAATTGCTTGTAGTTTTCCTAAGCAGTTTGGGATTGAAATTAAGCAACATCGGTTCAGTAGGCTCAGAAATATGAATCAAAATGTGGAACCACCACCTTAAAAAAATTAATAATTTTGATACAAAAACTAACATAAATGGTGGAATAATACACGTAATGATATTAAATTTTGCACGAATTCGCTTTATGCGACTGAAAATCATACTGTTAAATTTCTCGAAGAACGGTCCATAATTAACCATAGGTCCCACATAAACCCTACTCGCGGAAAACAGTTAAGAACGCCTAAAACCGTAATAAATAACGCTATCATACTAAAATTTTATACGACACAGTTTTATAGGACCAGAAATCACACTATAAAATTTTTTGAAGATTGGTCCATAATTTACAGTAGGCCCCATATAAACCCTACTCCCGGAAAACAGTTTAGTACGCCTAAAACCAAATAAAGCCCACTTTGTAACATATATAGATATTGAGGTGAAATTTCTTTCAGCTTATATTCATATGACCAGAAAAATTATCATGCAATTCTGTGAAATTCACTGTTAACGCTAAAACTAATTACACCGAGGTATTGGAATTTATTCTAATTTATTTTTTATAATACCAGAAATCAGTCTTTAGAATTTTGGGATGATTGATCTATAATTTACCATGCGTCCAATATAAATTTCGCTGCCAAAAATCTTTTAAGTTCGGCTAAAACTGCAACGAATCATGATATTTAACTCAAGCCAGTTCAAAGTTCTAAAAAGTAACGCATGAAACTTTCTGATTTTCGGCCAATAATTTAATATAGGCCTAAACTGCAACCAATTTCAATGCTGACGTTCGTTTTTGTGAAGATTAGTTAATAATATATATGTGATGCGACACGACGAAAGGGACCTTATCTTGTCAGGGGTCGAAATCGAGTTTTTGATAACAATGAATAAAGGACAAAATTCTGAACAAAATGACACCAAAATCATGCAAAAATCCCAAAAATTGACGAAGTTACAGCATTTTGAAGTTTTTATTTCAAAAAAGGTAGTTTCGAGGTAATTGAGGTTAAAGTTTGACTATGTTTTTGAACGTGCCCCATGAAGTGCACATGTGTTTGTTTTGATTTCGTTTGGGAATTTTACCCACCAATTTTCAATAATTTTGGCATTTTTATGTTCATCCGTTTTATTTTTATGTAAAAACACGCTAAATACACTTTTGTAGCAACTCAATTCACTTTGAACGGCAATATTTTGTTGTTGGTTAAAAGTTCTAAAGTGTCAAACACAGCTCATTAAACAAAAGAAAATGATCGTTAATGTGATGTAGAAACACGACGAGATATGTAGGTAGCGTTAGGTGTCAAAAACCCAAAACATGAAATTTAGACTTTAATTCACGTATTGGCCTGTACTGAAAATTTAACTCTGGCAAGATAAGGTCCCTTTCGTCATGTCGCCTCACATATATGAATATAAATTTATCATATTGTGTCCACTCCTGTCGGTGAAGGGTATCAAAGGTTCGGCACAGTCGAATATAGCACTCTAACTTGTTTCCTGTAAGTTTTCCAATTTTTTACAGCTTTACGATTTTTAATAAAATATAAACTTTGCTATCATGCCGCTGTTAGCAAATTTTGGTGACTTTCCGCAAATTTAGCAATTTTTACCGAAAATTTGCCATTCCTTATAATTTAAGGAATTTTTATTAATTTGTATGGCTTGTTGGAAATATTAAAAAATTTCGCGAATTTTTGCTGCTTTTGCAAACTTTTTCGCATTTTTGCCATTTTCGCCTAGCTTTGTTGCTCTTTGAGGCAATCGTCGCCCATGTAAAAAAAACCCCCCTTTATAAACCGATGTCACCTATTTTTACTCTCGGTTTATTCGGGGCGAAAAGTGCACAATGCCTTAAGCCATAAGTAAGGGTGGATGTTTTAAAATAAAACATGCTACCCTTTTAGAGAGCCGAACATTTTTAAGAAACGAAGACCAAATTAAATTTTTTAAATAAAATGTCACATTTTTAATAGAAACGAAAACACCATAAGTGATATTTTCAGTTCGTTCTTATAATATAACTAAATGTATAATAACAAAGATTGCTTATATATGATTTAAATTTTTTTTTTATGTAGCATACATATTTTTTAGATTCTGAATTGTAAGAAATTCTTCTCTTTTTTATTACTGCTTCAATTAATAAAATAGCTTTTAAAATTCCCAAAAGAGCAATTCAATTATTATGAAATAAAATAAAAAAACAGCGACATTTAAGCTCAATAAAAATTAGAAAAAAAATCGCATGATCTCCCCAATAAACTTGTCTGAACATTCTGTCTGTCATATTTTCCATATGATTTTACCACCTACGCACATTTATTGCGGTGATAAACAATATTATTACGAATATTTAATTTTTTATCACTCACAAGTAGACAATTTCATTTTTCCCTCCCTACATCAGTAACAAGTACTTCCGTTATAATGATTTATCTCATGTCCAGTAATAAAACTATATAAAACGCCAGCAGCAGCAGAAACAACTATAAATGCCGAATGAACAAACAAGTTGGACCAAAAATAAACTAAAACATACTGACTACACACATACATACGACAACAATATTATGCACAAAAGGTATTTCCTGTTATAAAACTGCAATTTATTTAGTAAAAATAATAAAGAAACAAGATTCAAAAAACAACCACACAGATACTTCAACAATATCTAGATACTTGTACGAGTAGTGCAGTAGTCCATACATGTCACACAAAATCTCATGTACAATTTTATATGTGAGAATAAATACATTGAAAAACCAGCAGATATTTGTGACACAAGTTGGTTTGTATGTGTGCAAAAAAAAAATAAATGTCTGTATTTTCCATATTAAGTTTCAAGTGTTAAATGCAATTTAAACTAAATTAAATTAATAACCCTCCTTCCACATCTACACACACACACACAATCGCTTACTAACTATCCAGCGGGAAAACTCAGAGGACCTTCTTACTAAAGGCCTTCTAGAAGGCATCTGTATTTCTTCTTTTTTCCGCTGGGTAACTCACTACCCAGCGGGAAAACTCGGAAGACCTTCTTATTTCAGGCCTTATGCTTAGATATGTTTTTAATTAAATTACCATTCTGGTCTAGCTGCTAAATAATACCTCATATAAAAGATTCTACATTCCCTTCTATGCGAAGGGAGAAGATAAATAGTACGAAGGCCTTCCCCGCAACAACAACGTATGTAAGAAAGATATGAGTATTGAATGGAGCGAGCAGGCCTTGTACATCCAAAGGCCTTCTAGAAGGCATTCATACTCCTTCTTTTTCCCGCTGGGTATCCATACAGTAGATACGATTTTTTGTTTTTTGTTGTTGTTTTATTTAAACAGAAATAACTGTGATGGGTCTATACTACTGTTTATTTATTTTACGCAACTAAGTACCACAAAATCATTCATATCGTTTCATTTAACAAATCGACTGATAAATCCATCTGAATCCCAGTCATTCAGTCGGTCGTGTAAATGTGTATGTTTCTGTGTAAACAAGCATTTGCATGTATGTAAGTTATATTTACATTTGTATTTGCTTATTTGTTTACATTGTTTTTGTTGGTTGGAAATGAATTGGATGGATGGCTGTTTTACTCGTATGTAATTGACCTCTTTCAATGAGACGACATTCTTAAACAGTAACAATAACTACAGATTACGGGCGGTTTGTTTTTTTTATTAAAAAAAAAATGTTTCCACTATTCAGGGAAGAACGTAATATTTAGTTTGTTTATTTGAAGGAGAGGATTTAAATTAAAATTATTACCTTTAATGGGGCCAATAATTTTGTTTAATTTTTAGTATTTTCCTACTCCATGCCAAATGGTTACAGTATTATTTGCTTGTGCTTGGTTTGTTAGGCCTTAAAGTTATGGTACAAAAGTAGAGTATTAAAAAAAACCGACCTTTCTTCCCTTTCATACGAAATTTTATTTTGGTACAACAATTTTCAATTAAAACTTATTATAATTTATAAAAAAATTTAAGTAAAATCAACAAAACTAATCGGCCAAGTTTTTAAAATAATGCCAAATAAGTTAACAATATTTTATAGAAATGCGAAATAAAATGCCAAGTGCTAAATGTAGCGGCCAAAATGACCACATTGGAAACAAGTGTGTCTGTAACCAGGGTTACCGTAGGAAAAAGGGTCACAATAAGAGGATTTTTTAGAAAAAGAGGTCAAAACAGAGTATTTCAATTAAAAAAGGGTTAAGTTTTTTATATGCTGTATTTCCCATTTTGAAGAAAATTATAAGAGCAAGTTTTTTATAAACAAACAAAAAATATTTATTTCAGGTAGGAAGTGCTCAACAAAATTTTTTTATGGAATGCCCTTTTCTTGTATCAGCACCTGACATATGATTTTCATCATTATAGCTAATTTTTTAATGCTTTTTATGATATTTAGCGATTTAGCGATTTCAAATAAATTTTAGGGTTTGTTTCCAATTTTGCAATTGTTCGCGAATTTTAGCCATGTTCGCGATAGAAGCGATTTTTACCTGTAAGTTTTCTTTTTTTTTTTTTTTTTTTTTTTTTTGTTGGGACCAGCACTCAGGGGACGACCCCTTCTAATGCAATGCATTGTGTTGGAACTAGGAAAATAGGTTATGGGAAGGAGGAAAGAGGGAGTAGTGTTTGTGAACATTCGACTTGAACTTTTTCATGTTGTAAGTGAGAGGGAAGACTTCAGCAGGAAGGTTGTTCCACATACGAACAGTCCGGCCAAAAAACGAATTTTCCCTGTAATGCGTTGTACGATTCACCGGCCAATCGACGACAAAAGGATGTGCTCTTGAGGAAAAACGTGTATTACGAACAAAGCTATGGGTCTCGGGAACCATATCCCTAATTTCATCAGAACACATCCCGTTGTAGTACCGATAAAATAGGCAAGTACAACCCACATTGCGACGGTGCTCAAGGGAGTCAATAGAATTGGATACCCTACTGTCGCCAATGAGAACCTTTGCCCTCTCCTGCACGCGGTCGAGAAGCTCCAAAATAGACTTTGAAGCACCGGCCCACACATGAGAGTTGTATTCCATTCTCGGTCGGATATAGGTGGTATAAATAGTAAGGAGATCAGATGGAGTGAAGTATATCTTACACCGTTTCAAAAAACCGAGGCACTTGAATGCTTCTTTCGACACCTTGAATATATGTTCTGTCCATCGGACATCACATTGTATCCTCATGCCCAGAACATCAAGAGATTCTGTTTCCTCAATATTTATACCAACCATACATACAGATGAGGCACCTTGATCCGTCGCGCGTTTATGCGTTAGTACGCAACATTGGGTCTTTCGGGCATTAAATTCGACCCTATTCGCACGACCCCATTCTGAGATTATGTCTAGGTCACGGCCAAGCGTATCATTCATGTTCTGTCTCATAGCACAAACATCGGACACGCCTGGTCTGTAACCAAATGAATACGAATGGCAAAGGATAGGGTTGGAAGTTCGACATAAGAGGTCATTTAGAAAAATAAGAAATAGAGTAGGAGAAAGAAAGTATTGTAGTGGGAACCCATAATTTAATTCGTATATGTCAATGAATGGAGAAAAATATTTTGTAAAAAAAAAGTACCTTAAACGTTCGATTTTCGAAAAGGTACCACATTATTATTTACTTATTCAATGAATCACCAGAATAAATTCTGCGACTAAATTTGAGAGTGAGCACTGGCAACATATGCCATCAGCCTCAGGACAAAATTTTTATTCTATTTGCAAAGGCTTTTAAGAGTTTTTAGATATACAGTTATAAAGCTTTTAGATTCATACAAAACTGTTTCATTAAATTTCAGGATATTTCAAAGAATTTAAAAATTTCATATTTTGGTTGCTTTCTTGTGTATTTTTATAATAATAATCAAATTCCGGTGCTGGAAGTGGAGGATGTACAAGAAATCTATATTTATGGTATTGTTTAAGGCTTATTCCTTCAATATTTTCCACGAATATTTTCTATGCACAATCACAATTTTGTTTGTTTGTATATTTCTATTACGAGAACATGAGAACTAAAGTTTCCAGATTCTATTTGTTAAAATAATTAAGTTTAATACATAAAATTAACAATAAGCACTATCCGTAGCGGGCCAGAAAATGCATTACATTATACTGGTATCTTATAGTTGTATACATTTTCTGTACAATTTACTTCATTGCTAGCCAAAGGATTGCTAAAGTAAGCCTCGTAATAGAAATATACAAACAAACAAAATTGTGATTGTGCATAGAAAATATTCGTGGAAAATATTGAAGGAATAAGACTATTGAAGTATAAAAACTTTTAAAATTGTAATTTGACTTAGAATACACATTCGAATTAATATTAAAAAAAAAAAAATTATAATAAACATGAAACTTAACATGAGAACTAAAATTCGCAGCTTCTATTTGTTAAAATAAAAATTTAACCAAAAGTTACGGCTATTTTTTATAGTGCAATATGACATAATTTTTTTAATGAAGAAAAGCCCTAAAAATAAAATGAAATATTATCCCTAATTTGGGGTAATTGTTCATTGTAAAAATTTCCTTGAATTTTTTTAAGAATTTTTACCCCAAAAGTTTAATTTAAAAACACCCAAAAGAAGTTTTATAAAACATTTGGGTGGGGTTCATATGCCCGAGTTCAAAAATCCTCTATTTTAATATCCCGAATATTTGTATCGTTTTGGTTTTAAAAATTGCACGACGGATAGCAATGTTGGCCCTAAGGCGGGGCAAAAGGATTTTCTCCTCTATGATATAACAAACACCGGCTTCGCTAGCTAAAGGGCAAAATAAACCACTCTAATAGCTTGGCAACACACACTTGGTTTCTTTTTATTCTTTATTTTCGCAACAACACAATCATATTGCGTAGAAACGTTAATTTTTCATTTTTTGTTTACAGTGAATGCAGACGACGATAGTGCTGCTGCAGTTTTGCTCACTATTTGTTTAAAACGGAGGAAAAATATGAAAAAAGGAAATCATTTGGTATAAAGAGTGGGTTAAGCAAAGAGCTATCTTGTGGCAAACAATTCTACTTAAAAAATTAGAATTCACAACTGAAAATTATTATAATGCTTCTTCTGCAACGTCTCCACACTGCAAACTTTTCGCTAAAATTATTTCATTTAGCAATATACACTACAAAAAGTTTGGCAAATATCAAACATGTCTGCCAAATATTAAAATTTTTTAATATTTCTCCAAGCATACTTCAAATGTTTCTCCACACAACAAACACCCTAATTAACAACACAAAATATTTGCACAAACGTAAAATGTTGACATGTTTGCCATGCAATTTGTGTGGTTTACTTTGCCCTTAAGTCTTCTCTGCATCGCCGGTCTTCACCGCCTAACTGTTAATGCTCCTGTAAGTCTATTTAATTCACACAACAGATTTAAAATAATAATTAGTAAGTAATGGATTTATGTTACGAGTATTATAAATAGATAATAAATCACTTATTATAAATCTTATATTCATTTTATATACTTGTGTAAAACAGCTCAATTATATGTGTAGGGTATTAAAACTTTACATTATCTCAATATTATTAATTTGTTTGCATTTTATAAAAATACAATGTAAATATTTTAAAGTTCATCGAGTGATTTAAAGTCATGTAACGATATCAGGCAAAACTTGGGAGATAATGCAAGACTTTTTTTCTTTATTTATTTTTATATTTTTTTATAAACAATTAAAAATATACAATCAACATGATAATGTGTTAATAAAAAGTTAATTTGTATACTTTGTTTTGTTGCGTATGAATGTAATGCGAATGATTACATATCAAAAAATAGAGTTTAATGACCAAAAATTATGCATGTATGCGAACAAGTGTTCATAGACCTCCAGATCGAACAATTTTTAAGATCAATAAACTGGTTTAAATCGTTGAATATTTCGTGTGTAGTGTAATTTTGTATTTCAGCACTAATCCTTAATTAAGTATAAATAAAAATGTTTAATATAGGGAACTCGTCGTTAAGTCGTTTCGATTAAATATTGAGACAAAGGGCTTCATCTGATACTCTAAGACCTCGTTGAAGCACTGTAGTCAAAGGTCCCATGAAAAAACTAAACCCAAATTAAAATAAAGGAAATGGAAATAACTCCGAAAAAAGTTTTCATACAAAATTCGGATTTATTTCATTAATTAAACTTATTTATTTCAAACAAAAATATTTATATTTTGCTGTGAGTTATTTCATATTGATAGATTTCATGATAATCGTAGTTACGTTCAGTTCTCGGCAATACTTTAATTACTGGAAATAACAACCGTTGCTCTATTAATATCGCAAAACGCTATTAATATCACAAGACATTCCATTAAAGATACGATTTGGTATAGTTAATAGCTCTGTTCCACATGCATAACGAAACAGTCCGAACTTGCACAAAGTTACCCATAAGCGTTCCACATAACAATTTTTGTGCAATTAAAGAGTAATTTAGAGAGTAATTTGTTTTTTCATTTCCTGTACAAATTTGCAAGAACTTTTTCTTTGGGTAAGTTCGGACAAGAATAAACAATCAGCTGTTTTTGTTTAAAAAGTAGTTTTTATTAAAAAATATATTACAAAGCAGAAGTAAAATTTTAATGAAAAAATGTAAGTGGTAAATACATTAATGCATACATATTACTCTTGAACTTTAATACAAAAAAAAAAAAAAAAAATGATGGAAACGTTTTGGTTTTATAATGTTATGACTTTTAAGCGGCTAAAATCACTTAAATAGAGCTTAATTTGAAAAGTAAGCAGCATTAGTATTTGAAGAAGTGCAAAAATGGTTTTTTGCGTTCCAGCAATTTTGGGTAGTTTTGACAAATTCAGAGAGTAATTTTCCTTTTGCTCTCATTAGTCCGAACTTGCCCGAGATCTTGTGGAACACACCTAATATTAGAAGTAGGCGCCAAATGTCGTCATTCGATATTGATTGAAATAACAATAAAATTTAAATGGAAATTTCGATCAATATCGAATACTATAATTTTGCCCCTGTTTCTTTGGTGAGAATTGCTCGCATCAAAAAGTAGTGAAAAAAAATATTCCATGGTTTTTAGAAAAGTGAGAAACAAGCAGTGTGGCCACCCCTTAAACATTTTTACAGCAAATTTGGCATTAAACATGACCAAAAAATGCTAAAAAAGCGAAAAAAAATAATGCTTAAAGTTGTTAAAGATTTTTGTTGAAAATTTATTACCTGTATCAAATTTTATTCGAAACTAATCGCATCTTAGTGACTTATTTTTTTAACGAAATTAAAATATCTAAATTTGGATTAACAGTTCAATAAAATAACCACAATACTAATTATAATTATTGTTTATATTTAAACAAGTGGGTAGGTTTTGGTAAAACATTAGATACATATAAATATGTGGCACAGGTAGTTGAGATTAAAATTGAAATTTAGGGGACCCGCAAACCTCTGATAGCTGCAAAGTTTAAACGATGTTATTTCTATGCTATGCAAAATTTTTTAGACCATTTTATTTCTTATAGTTTAAGAAAAGTTGAAGTTTTAAAATTCTTATTTTTTCAGCAGTTTAGAGCAAAAAACTTTTTCAAACATTTATACTATAGAATTTGTATCTAAACACAAAGTGTAATTTTCTTGCACTTTAATATCGTAATATCAGAGGGAAAATAAGTAATTTTTACAATTAATATGAAGAGGGCATTTCTAATTTTCCCTTTCTTCCCTTTCATACGATATTTTATTTTGGGTACAACTATTCTCAATTAAAATTTATTATAACTTATAAAAAAATTTAAGTAAAATCAATAAGACTAATCGGCCAAATTTTTAAAATAATACCAAAAAAGTTAACAATATTTTATAAAAATGCTAAATAAAATGCCAAGTGCTAAATGAAAATGCTAAATGTAGCTGCAAAAATGGCCACATTGGAAACAAGTGTGTCTGTAACCAGGGTTACCGCTGGAAATTTTCAAAAAGGGTCACAATAAGAGGATTTTTTAGAAAAAGGGGTCAAAACAGAGTATTTCAATTAAAAAAGGGTTAAGTTTTTTTTATGCTGTGTTTCCCATTTTGAACAAAATAATAAGAGCAAGTTTTTTATTAAGAAACAAAAAATATTTATTTCAGGTAGGAAGTGCTCAACAAAATTTTTTTATGGAATGCCCTTTTCTTGTATCAGCACTTGACATATGATTTTCATCATTATAGCTAATTTTTTAATGCTTTTTATGTTATTTAGCGATTTCAAATAAATTTTAGGGTTTGCTTCCAATTTTGCAATTCGCGAATTTCAGCCATGTTCGCGATAGAAGCGATTTTTACCTGTAAGTTTTCTGATTCTTTAAAGCTTTTAAGATTTTTTCTATTGCCAATTTTTTGGAAATTTCCGCTAATTTAGCAATTTTTACCAAATTCATGCCATTCCTTTTCATTTAAGGGACTTTAGTCAATTAAATTGAAAATAGCCCCATATATATAACCGAAGTCACCTATTTTACAGGACTATCAACACTGTCGATTTCTGTCGAAAAGTTCAATGCCTTAAGCCATTTAATTTTTTTAAAAAAACATGCTACCCTTTTGGAGAGCAAAACATTTTTAAGAATCGAACACAAAATTGCATTTTTTAAATAAAATGTCAGAAAACACCATAAGTTATTCAATAAATAAAAAATATTTATATTATATTTTTTTTTACTAAATATGAGTACTATTTCTAAAAAGTCTCAAAATCTGTCACAAAATAGTTAAAAATGATACAAAAGGGAAATTTAAAAAAAGGGTCATAAAGAGTATCAAGACCACGAAAAAAGGTCAAATTGATACTTTAGTATCACAGCGGTAACGCTGTCTGTAATTCATTTCGAAGGATATTGAAACTGTAGACGTTTAGAACGCCAGTCACACATATCGTCGACGGAGACCAAAATTTACAAAAATAGAATTTTTTGACCGACGACGGCGAAAATACAACCGTCGCACAGTGGCGCCCGTAGAGCAAGCGAGGTTGCAAAAATCAAAATTTTCATGAATGCCGACGAAGTTTTGAATAAACCCATGTTATAGGAAACTTTTCAACGATTTCAAATATGCCACTCTTAATAATATCACATTTTTAGTTTAGAAGATATAACCGTTCAAAGTTGACCGACTTTCGGTTTTCAAAAAAACACACAATTTTTAGTCAATTTGTTGCGATTTCAGGTGTAATATCACGAAAAATAGGTAACGAATCGCCTTATTTTTTGTTTGTATTGATTGATGTATTTATTAAATGTATAATGATAAAAAAAAATTAACTGTTTGCTTTGTGTTTCTCCTAGTAAATCACTATTTAAAAACTATCCGTTTTTTCACTATTTTTCAACTTTGACGGAAAATAAAAAAAAACTATATTTTTCTATATTTGCCATATTTGCAAAACCTGTTCTTTGATTATTTCTTTACATAATTCAAAAGGTTTTATCTGCCCGTACGTGCCCGTTTGGCTTCTAGAGGTAAAAAAGTTTAAAAAGACATGGTTGCAGAAATTGTATGGCGTCCATCCCTTATATGTTTTGACTGACAGTAGTTTGATCTAATAGTTTGAAAAAAACTACTCATTGAAATTAGCAGGTACGTACCTCACATAAACAATACTTTGGCGTACAAATGGTCAGGAACAATATTGACTTATGGTCCCTACAGGTAGGCACAAATCTTATTTGGACACGTGCATAATATCAAAATTGCATTATTCAGCCTAAATCCATATGTATGCAGGGAACAGGTAAATTTTTAGGCATAGTAGCATAAGCCTATGTATTGCAAAATAAGCATAATGCCTGGATAGTCTACGCTTGAAAGTTGGCGCAACAATTACTGAAACCATTAAACAATTTATGTATTGAAAACATGGCGTTGAACTGTTTATAAAGTCAACCACACCAAAGTTTTTCACGGAAGTGAAAATTCTTCCTGAGAAGTTGACATTGATCAGCAAATGGGGCTGCGATGGATCATCCGGACAAAGCGTTTATAAGCAAAGGATATCTTCCGATGACGCTACAATATCGGACGGAAATATGTTTATGGCATCTGTTGTTCATTTGCGGCTAAAATCGGATGATTCCCTACACTGGAAAAATCCACGTCCGTCATCAGTGCATTATTGCCGACCACTAATGTTTCAGTTTGCAAGGGAATCGGCAGAACTCATAAGGACTACGGTGAAGGACATTGAAGAACAAATAAGCAAGATTAAGCCTACAAAGCTGCCAATTGGAGAAGGAAAATATATTGAATGCAATTACGAGTTCCACCTGACCATGGTTGACGGAAAAGTCGTAAACGAACTGACAGGAACAACCTCAACAATGTCATGCCCGATTTGCAAAAAGAGTCAGAAGAACTTTTTTCAATTCAATTCAATTTATTTCATATATAATATGTTACATCTCAATTTTATATAATTAGTTGTAAAGAGTTTAAGATTAGTATCTTTTTCTGCTTAATTATAACATATTTCAATTAGTTATCATAGACAGAATTATATTGGAGGTAAAAATTTAGCAAAAACCTATCTAAACCCCTTTTTTCGTTTTATTTTTATATTTTTTTTATCGATTTTATATTATTATTTGTCAAAAGAACTTTGGTAATTTAAACGATTCTACAAATGAGGAGAATTACGAATATGGAATGTCACCATTGCACGCAAGGATAAGGTGTATGGAATTCTTGCTAAAACTGGCATATACCCTACCACAAGAGGAAGAAAACTTCGATGAAAATACATCAATAAAGGATAAGGAAAAGATCAGAAAGAAGCAAATACAGGATGCTTTTTTTAAACAAGTTGGACTAAAAGTAGACTGTCCCAAGCACGGATACGGTAACTCAAACGATGGAAACACTTCTAGGAGATTTTTTGAAAATGATGAGGCAGTAACTAGAATCATTGGAATTGACAATCAAATCGTGAAAAGATTGGGAACGATCTTGGATGTTTTAAACTGCAAAGAAAATGTCAATTCTACAAAATATGGAGAATATGCGTCGAAAACTGCATCTCTTTTAGCAGAAATGTATCCACAGAAGAAGTTGACCCCGACCGTCCATAAAATATTGGCGCATGGTAAAGATATAATTGAGTACCAGTCTTTGCCAATTGGAGAGCTTTCTGAAGAAGCACAGGAGTCTCTTAACAAATTTTATAAAAAATATAGATTGCAGAACACATTCAAAGCATCAAGGGTAAGGCAAAATGAGGACCTCTTCAACATGTTGGCAGCATCTTCCGATCCACTTATTTCTTCCCTGCGGCATGTGAAGTCACGAATAGAGTTACAAAATAATTATAGTTTAGAAATGGTTAGTCTTTTAGATATACCTTCTCTTACGAATTGTGATGAATATTTTACAGAAAATTGAAAAAATAAATTTAAAAAAAAAATAATTTTTTTTTTAATTTGTTGGGTAATAATTTAAAACATAAAACCCTTAAGAAAAAAAATAAAAACAATCTAAAAATGTAAAAATAATTTTTTTTAGTTACCATAAAATTTATTTTTCTACTAATTTTAACTTTGATAACCCATAAGTAGGCCCCTACAAAGCGTAGCACCCTTTCCATTTCATAGGCTGAACAGTTATCTATCATATGCTGTTTAAACTGTTCAATTATCTTATTCGGTTCAAAAGATATGATTTTTGCAACGAAAAAACTCAAATGGCGCCACTGTGCGTCGGCTATACCAATTTTTTTTTTTTTTTTTTTTTTAATTATTTTTTTTATTATTCCTACCCTAAATCCCGCGAAGCATTTTGCTTGTCTGCAGGAGATCAGAGTCTCTGGCGGGAATCGAACCCGCAACCCCGATACTGATATACTAGCTCACTACCAGCTAGCCTACCGGGGCACCCAAAATAATGTTAAATGCGACTGTAATGTTTGTTGCTTACAAAATAGCTTTGATTCCATTCGTATATTTTTTCAAAAATGTTAAAAGCAAAGTAAATAATAATGAAAAATCTGCCAAGAACAAAATTCTAACCTCTTCCGTATTATTATTCATTGCATTTTTAATTTATTTTTTTAGTGTTGAAATTTTTTCTCACCCCGTTTTTATTCGTTAGATTATTTGACCGTTCAAGGCGGGAACTTTCTCACAAAAACTTTACAGACACACTTTTTCTGTAAATTGGCGAGTACTTTCCTTGCGTGACAGCTATTGCTCGCCAAAAATTTTACAGGCGCAGTTAAATGAGAAAAAAGTTGTTTGTTTCAATTTATGACATTTTTGTTTAATTTCTCACATTTTAATCGAAAAGTTTCTCGATGCGGGAGTTACAGAACATGTGAACAGCGTTGTTCAATTAAAAACACCGTCCCTTGTCCCCGGCTCGTGCTCAAATTGCAGAGAGAGGGAGAGTCCTTGAAAAAGTCGAGTCAGGGGCTGATTTTGCCAATTTTTTTTTGCTCATCTAAATACATACTTGGTTGCTAAAGGGTCGATTGCAAAGTGAAGTTTGGGAAATTAAGGCTAAATATAAGATTCAAGCAGTGCTTATATTGACTACACAGCCCTCTTGTTTGAATTCCATAAAGAATTTGAACAGGTGCGGCAGATTTTAAATTTTAGACATACATACATGTATTTTTACAACTGAATCTCTAACTCCGAACTACATTTAAGATGCAAACACATACCAATTGAGAAGTAGAAGGCTTGCAATAAGTGAAAATTTACGGCATATTTCCATACAAAATCCGTTTCATAAACCCTTTATTAACCCGTTTCATTTTTTATAACTTAGGCGGTTATTGTAGACAAGGATCTCGGTGTAGTGGGGTCATGGATCATGGCGTAGAAGTTTGAGGAATACAATAATGTCTTCAAAGGAGGATTTTAGCTAGAAATAGAGATCGTTAATAATTTAAAAAATTTTGTACGGCACTATTCGCCCCTTAGCCAGCGCTACAGCAATCAATAAAAATGTTTTTGTAAAAGTCGACGACCCGCAAATTGCTATCAGTTAAGCACCCCCGAGTATATAAGAAATTTATGGCAACAATTGAAGCACATTCGCAAATAACGCTTTAAGTTACCAAATAATTATTTTTCAAGAGAGCAAGAAAACGTTTTTAACAGGCAGGACTATTTATTTTTAAAATTTTTTTTTTGATTATTAAAAATAATAATGATAAAAATATCAAGATATTTAAATTTTAAATTACATGCAAATTTACAGTTTATAATGTTTTTTTAGTGAAACCCCCGTTTCAAATCCACGATCGCGATGTCAATTAGCACGTTTTTCCACTACGCAGGCGGCTTTTAAAAAGTTATTTCACGTTGCAAAACCATTTGTTTTGTATAATTTTGTTAGTAACCTACAACGTTCTTCTAGGGATGGGCAATAAATATCGCTATATCAAAATATCGATATTTAAAAAAATTATAATCGATATATATCGCCGATATTAAAAATACTCATATATCGATACATCGGTATTTATCTACGACTATCGAATTCAATGTTTTTAAGATCTCTTTATCATAAAATTCCACATTTTAACCGTTGCTCAACTGCTTACGATACTGTTGTTTTTTAAGAATTGCATCATATGTTTTTTAACTAATATTAAGAAAATAACGGCGCTATTCCATTGTTCATTTTCATAGATTACACAGTTCAGTTTTGTCTCGGGTTTTTAAGAACCCGAATAAAAATAAGCGAGGAAAAAATATTCTGAAAAGGGTTCCTAAAATTACGCAAAGAATCGCCTTAATTATGGCGTATTAGCAGCAATAGACTCATGATGTTAATAATAAAAAAAATATTTTGTTTTTGTTTTTTTATTTGATCATGTTCTTAAATATTAAAAATAAAATATTGCACAGTTTACTTGTATAGTATGTGTCATAAGTTTCGTTTACCGGCAGTATATAATCCGGCATTATATACACACCCAGAGAAAAACTATGTTTAAATATGGTCACCTCCAACAAAACTATTTTTAAAGAAAAGTGTAAACATATTATGCTTAAATTTAACCATATTATTATCACGAACGTGTCCTCCATCAAGAAGGCAAAACCATATTATGGTTGCCTTCGAACATGATTTGATCAATAATAACTAAAATATGTTTAACGCTTATAATAGCATGGTTGGTTTTCAACCATAGCTTGGTGCTCTTGGAGAAGAGGAAAATACTATTGTTAATCTAAAAACAAATTATTGTCATATTTAACAATAATATGTTTAGAGGTAACCATAATATGGTTGTAGCTTCTTGATGGAGATCACATTTAACCATAATATTGTTGTCGGTGATAATAATATGTTTAAATTTAAACGTAATATGTTTAAAATTCTTTTTAAAAATAGTTTTGTTGGAGGTGACCATATTTAAACATGTTTTTTCTCTACGTGCATAATCACAATTTTTTTTTGTATTCTTTACTTTTTATAAATTTTTTTTATTGTAGAATTAACTGCCGGTCCCTCGATTTCAAACGAAAACTTCGTTCGCATTACTTACCTTAAAATATAAATTTTAAAATTGGTTTTTGTTTTAAATAAAAGTTAAACGCATGAAAGTTTCGTTCGCAATCGAGGGACCAATAAAAAGATAGAATTACATGGGATATGTGTGTACATATGTAAATATGTATTGACATAGGTATATTAAGTTTTTAAATTTGATAATAATTTCAGCGTAATACGTTCGATACATCTTTATATCGGTATTTTTAATTAATTAATATTTAAGCTCTAGCGCGTCTAGTTTACGAGAAAATCGAGTTTAAAGTTTTCCATAAAAAATCAGTCCAAAAATGGGATTTTCCTAAGTTATATGAGTGATACCAGATTTTCGTTATTTAAGCTCTAGCGCTTAAAAAGTATCGATTCGATATATATCGATATATTTTTTCAATTTGCCCATCCCTACGTTCTTCCACTGGCTGACACTTTGTATCGCATTTTGAAGGCGTTAAGGTGCATAATTTTAGGTGATTTGATGTTTAAGCAGAGTAAGAAAGAAATTCTAACGGTTATCTGCAAAAAACGGTTTTTCAAAAAGTGGCTTTGACAACGTTATTCGCGACTATCTTTCAATTAAAGAAAAATCCTTAAACTTTTAAAACGTATAATTAATTCTCTAAGTGCAGAAAGGGAACTACTCGCATTTACTTCAAGTACCTTATTTTAGTATTGCTAAGAAACCAGTGTAAAAAGTGTTTTAATTTTAACCAACTTCAAACTAAAGCCAGTTCTTCCCTTTACGAGCTAATACATAAAACTTTCATTTATTTTTTTAATAACGCTGGTTTAATTGATTATCTCAAAAAGAATGTTTTGAAGTAGTTCCTTTTTTGCACTTGGGGATTCAATTAAACAACAGCCGATTCATGATCACTGAGTAGCTAAAACCAGCAACCTGTCTAGAATGCGAAGGCCCTGTGGTCTACCAATTCCAATAGTACCAAATAACAGAAGACAAGTTAAAGATATTGGTTGTGCCACAATGTGCTGGAGTGCTTCTTTATATATATATATCTATATATATCCTTTCTTTTAGATATTTTTTAATAAGGCTTAAGTTCACTGAATTTAATTTTCATTAAATTATTTTTATGAAGACAGGAATTTTACAACATGAAATTAATTAAAATTTTTATTGATCATTTTTCATTCTTGACTGCGCTGAAAAAGGTCAACAGAAAAAAAGACAAAAACATGAAAAACAAAAATGTGCTTTGGATTTCAAGAAGACTTCTTGACAAAAAGTACGAAAAACAGAAGTTAGGAAGAACATGTAAATCAATTCAAATAGATAATCATTCATTCAAAAGTAAATTTCGATTTACCAAGGTAAAATACCATTTGGTTAAAAGATTTATGTTTCACTATTGACGTCATCCGGCTTCAATGGCGCTGTTAGTAAATCGGCAATCCCCTCCGAAGAGATTGTGTGGTTATAATCGAAACTAGTCAGAGCAAAATTATCAATAAAAATTTTAATTTATTTCATGTTGTAAAATTCCTTGCTTCATGAAAATAATTTAATGAAAACTAAATTCAATGAACTTAAGCCTAATTAAAAAATATCTAAATTTGGATTAAACCCTATTAACAGTTCAATTAAATAACCACAATATATCCTTTCTTTATAAAATTTACAGAGTGGTGATTGTAAATTAGATAAAAGTTCACGAAGAACATAGGGCATCAACAAATTCTCTCCTTTTTACTCGTTCATAAGCTATTATCTGGTTCCAAGTCACATTACGTGATTTGCTTAAATTTTTCACCATTCTTATTCATGTGTTTCGGGGCCTTCCAGGGTTTCTATGGCCCTGTAAATTCCAGTCCAATGCATGTCTTGGGGTTTCGTAAGGGGACCTTCTTAGGATGTGACCTATCCAACTCCATTTGCGCCTGCAGATTACATATTCAATTGGTTTGCAGTTAGCCAACAAGAGCAGTTGTTCATTGGTTACCCAGTTTGGCCAGAAAATTCGCAAAACTTGTTTCAGGCACTTATTGCAGAAAGATTGCAATTTAATTCGTGTAGCTTGCGTTGTGCTCCAGGTGCTGGAGCACAACCATACAGAAGTTCCGATTTGAAACTACAGTTAAAGATTTTCATCTGTCTGGAGGTGGTTATATTGTTCGCCCTCCATATTCTATGCAGGGAATGGAATGCGGTCCGGGCTTTGTTGATTCTGTCAGTTATATCGGCACTGGAGCCTTCGTCTTTGCAAATTGTGCTGCCGAGATATGAAAAGGAATCTACATTCTCGATCAGCTTTCCTTGGAGTATTAGGAGGCTTATGTTGCCAGTGTCAATCCGCATCAGTTTGTTCTTCTTTATGTTTATTTTGAGGCCAACTTTATTTGCATTGATGGAGAGGCGCTGAATCTTATGCGCCATATCATCGAAGCGGTGTGCAAAAAGGCATATATCGTCAGCATAATCAATATCATGGAGGAACTCACTCATGTTCCATCGGATGCCATACGGTGGTTCGGAGTTTGTTTGCTGAAGCACGCAATCCAACAGCAGTAGAAATAGAGTGCTTCTTTGCTAGGCTGAAAATTTAATTTCCTTTCTAAACTAATATATTCTTTGAGTATAAAAAATTCTTAAATCTTGGCATTTTTATTTCTGAAACTTTATGTATATAAAGTATTAATTATTGCGGTTTTTTTTTAATGAAATTTAAAAAGATTCTCTTTTTTGGGCTGGATTAAATTTTACTTAATTCAACTTACAACAAAATGAGTGCAAGTGTGATTTTGTGTAATTAATTTCTAATTTTTATTACAAAATTATACAAAAACCTGTCACACTTAATACTAGGAAGTTAAAAAATTTAAACAACAAATATAAAAAATGTTTGTTAACATTACAAAAATGGCGTTTTTTTTAATAAATGGTTATAAAAATATAATTTAACAGAAACGTAATGAAAAAAAAATTTGTTAAGAAAATTGTGCTTTTATTTTATTTTTATATGTATATTTGTTAAGTTTACTTGGTAATACATTTATTTTGTCATCTGGCAAAAATTTTGTTGGAAAAAATAAAAATATAAAATTTACAAATGAAAAAATAATATAAAAAGTCAACAAAACAAAAAAGTGCTGAGTTGTTTAGCACGCGACAATTATTTGCCAATTTTTTATTTCTTGACGTTGGCTTAATTAACCCATTGTTATTTTAACCGTGGTTTAATATGTAAACAAGAATTACTTAAATACAATAATAATATCGGAAAAAGGAAATTTGAAAGTCATTTGACAGAAGTAAATGGATTATTTTAAGATTTACAGTTGAAACTCGATTATTTGTAATGGTCGGAACTGGGAGGGTTCTGAATATTAAATTATGCTGGTGTTGAGAACCAACTATGTTTTCAGTTGTTTGCTGATACGGATACCATTGTAAAATAAACACAACAATCTTCTTAAATTTCAAAACTAAATGTCGTTACAAATGCTTTCGAATCATGGTATGCAAACAAGGGTACAGAAAAAATTGTCCATAATCACCAAATTCATACCAAATTCATAGAATCAAGCAAACAAGTTGTTGATTTTGCAACTTTTACCAAAATAATTATATTTATCACTAAAAATTGTGATTTTTTTTTTTTTTTTCAATAAATAATATTTTAATTTTAATTAAAAAAATTAGTATTGTGGTTATTTTATTGAAGTTAATGGTTTTTAATCCAAATTTAGATATTTTTTAATTAGGCTTAAGTTCATTGAATTTAATTTTCATTAAATTATTTTTATGAAGACAGGAATTTTACAACATGAAATTAATTAAAATTTTATAGATAATTTTTCATTCTTGACTGCGCTGAGATTTGAACCCAGGCTTTCGCGGACAGGTTGCCCATACTAGTTTTGATTGTAACCACACAATCTCGTCAGTGGGGTTTGCCGTTTTACTCACTCGGCTAGTGAAGCCGGATAACGTCAATAATCAAGCATCAATCTTTTAACCAAATGGTATTTCACTTTGGTAGATAGAAATGTGCTTTTTTGGAATGAATGATTATCTATTTTAATTGATTTACATGTTCTTCCTAACTTCTGTTTTTTCATACCTTTTGTCAAGAATTCTTCTTGAAATCCAAAGTTCATGAAAATTAATTTCAATGAACTTAAGCCTAATTAAAAAATATCTAAATTTGGATTAAAAAAATTATCAAAAAACTTTGCCGTTTCAAACAATGTGTAAATTTTAACCCTGAATGCTTAATGTTTGCTTTTTCTCTGATGCTTAATGTAAGTCGTTTCGACTAACATTTTTACTTTTTCACTGATTTGACCGATGAAGAACAGTAAATAATTTATTTATAAATAAAATAAAAAACCAAACATATATAAATGTTTTTTGTTTTTATATGCAATAGGGCATAGTATTTTACTTGTCCAGTACATTTTATGGATTAGGAGCACTATCCGTTCCACAGAGTTCATATTTCGGGCATGCTAGTCGAATCGACTAACATTAGTCATAAAGTACAAAAAATAGCCTTAAGCATGAAGGGTTAATTAAATATAGCTCATTTTTATTTTATTATATTTTGGACGAAATAATTAATTAAGATTTTTTGATATTAAATGAATATTTTAATTAAAAATTTATTTCAAAACATCTAAACTGTTAATCAAATCAAAACTATATTATTAATTGTTTTTCAGCTAAAAAAAATAATTGATTCAATTATCACATTAATTAAATTAAAATATTTTTTAAACAATTTTTTTAATGGATAAAAAAACTGCTGATAATTTTTTCTGTGTGAATTCCCCTTTTTCGTTTTATGCACATTGTGTTCGATTGTTAAAAAATAATAAAAAAAAAAATTATGCTTACAATTTATCAAAAATCGTCAAAAAAAACATCCAAAAATCGGATCAATTTAGCTTAAATTTCAAAAACTCAACTGTACTTCTTCCTGGCCTTGCTTTGATTAAATTCCTATAAAACAATTCTTCTACTACTTCATACAGACAATTGTAAAGCTGGAGGACCACAACACGCGATACACGCATTTTCGCTGTCTACGCAGCTGTCAAAAAAGTACACTCTGTGTAGTTATTTGTAACAATTTTCGTGTACAAAAGCGTAGGATGTGAAAAGTAGGTTTATATTCCACTTTTGTAAGCGTCACAAGCAGCTTTAGAACAAATCAGCTAATTTTGACAAATGAAATTATATTTTTACTTGTACTGATGCCGCAACAAAAGCTTTGCATGTAAATTGAAACGTAGAACGCAAGTAAGGTATACAAATCATGCAGTGCGTGGGGGCGTGGTGTGGACCTCCAGCTTAATATGTGTTACCCACCACTGATCTATACAATCTGAGGTTTTTTCGTTCTTTTGAAAGACATTTTTGCAGGCCAACACATCATCAGAGCACTATGGCCCTAATCATGTAAAACGCAACGTAAAGCCAAATAATAACATTGAAAGCACAACAATGTCATAAATATTTTGTAATTTTGTTGTTGCTTCCTGCAGAACTTTATGTACCGTTTTAAAATTTTTAACGCCACCAGCTATGCAGCGTTTGAAATTTTAAAACGCAATGTGAATTTATGTAGAAAGCAATAACAAAATTACAAAATATTTATGACATTGTTTGTGCTTTCAATGTAATTATTTGCCGTTGCGTTGCGTTTTACGTGGTTAGGGTCTGTATTTGCGAACATGTACTTTTAATGTAATTTTAGTGTTTAACTTTGACATTTGTTTTTTTAAGATGTATTTAAGGCCATAAAATGATCTAATTAATTTATTTAATTATTCATTGAAATTTCCCATTACAAGTTAACCGCCCTAAATGGAATAACTAACAAACACTTTGCAGCAACAAAAAAGGAATCAAATATTCTGAATACATACGAAATGGATTCGAATGTAAGTATTCAATCAGACAATTTTTTTTTTTTAATTATTATAATTAATATTTAAAATGATTGTTGACTTGTACATGCTCAAAAATTGGCAGTGCATTTATTCTAAACTCACACACCCTCTGATCTAAAAATAAAAGTATAAAATAATGAAGCATTGAAAACGTCATTTATTTGTATGCAATTCAATTTTTTTTTATAGCGGAACTTACAAAATGACTAAATGTATTAAGAAGAAGAAAAAATAAATAAATAAAAATTAGCTTGAACTTATTTCATTCTTTTCATTTCAACCATTCAACGGCAATTGAATCATAACAGGAACAATTAGTTTAAGTTTTATGAATTGAAGAAAAAAAAAAATTAAACAAAAATGTGTAAATTGTTCCAAGTAAAAATCTCATACGATTTCAGAGCCAAGGTTTGTTTTTTTCACGTTCAAAATGTTTTTTTTTTTTTTCTAACAAAGCCCCGGCTAACCAGCAGCCGCTTTGTCGTTGCAGTTTTGTTGGTGTTGGTGAACATGAATTTTTCAAATGCATTCAATTTGTTAACTCCGCGCTAGTATTTATTTTTTCATCTACTCTAGAGTAATGAAATTCTATATTCAATTTTTTTATTATATTAAACACCAATAATTTTTAGAAGAAAAAAATCACAAAAAAACATTGACTTTGAACTTTGATTTTTAATGTAAAAAGTTTTTTTATGTGATTTTTCCGGTATTTTTGTGCACGTTTAGCTTTAAACTTTTATCAGCTGTTTTAGACATTATTCTATTCAGTTTCAACTTGTTTTAGCGTATAAAAAATTTAATTTTTTTCAATTATTATTCAATACTGGCTGCTGTCTGGCCTAAAATAAATGTCAAATTCACAAACAAACAAAATAAAGTGAGAGATACAGAAAGAAACTCATCTGGTTGTTTAACTGGTTTGGGGCAAAAATTCTAGTGATTAATGAAGTCAAGATGTTGGTACGAATGATTGTAGGTATCGAGTAAAGAGTGTAATAGATTTTAATTAAAGTAGGAGTATATATTATCTTGTCAAAGTAAGTATATACAGTTGTTTGATTTAAGACATCTTATTAAGAAAATAATAAGTTTAAATCGATTTAATCAATTGCAACGTAGTGTTGTAGTCGGAATACAAATTATAAAGGAATGCTGCTGCTAGGCAACTAAAAATTGTTCTTAATTAAAATTTTTCTATGAGTTTTGATTTTTTTTATAACAAAAAATAGATTTCTTTAAGTCAAAAGATTTAGAATTTGCGAAAAATATTATAAATAAGATCGCCTTTTTTTCGCCAAATAAGATGAATCGGATATTTCGTTCAACAACATGAACGAGTTTAACGCAATACGATTATTGATTTTCATTTATTTTTGTAAATTAAAAATGATCGATTTGCAAATATTCTTAACGATTCTCTCCCTTATTTTTCAATGTTAAATAATAAAATGCTGCCTTAAGATGTGGATTCCATTCATTCGATATAGTTTTAAATCTTATTTTCTATTTTCTATAAAATTTATTTTAAGTGATAGTATATTTTAGCGGTGGCAGAAAAAGGGTAAAGCTGCATAGAATTCTGACGATGAGAATGTGGTTATTCTCGAAACATGTAAATTCGGCTCGACTTCAATCCCCTGTTCGGTCAAGAATATATTTAAAAAAAATTTTATTCATTGCATGTTGTAAATTTTTTCTTCAATAAAATAATTTAATGAAAATTAAATTGGATGAACTTAAGCCTGACTTAAAAACATCCAAGTAAAAGGTAACTTTTCCTCAATCTGCTACCATTCGATTTGCTAAAAGGTGACAACGGCAATTTACTAAAAATGTACCTTGACTGGAGGATTGATAGCATCTTTTCCTACGGAAGGAAAACTAATTTTTTCGATATTATCACTTCCAACAAAACTTTTTTTAACAAAACATTTCTAAATATTTTATGTCCACCAAGAAGCTACAACCATATTATGACAGCCTCCGAAAAGTTATAATAATAATGCAACAATAGTGTAAAAAGAGGAAAATGTTATTTTAAAAACAAGTTAGAGCGCTAAATTCGACGGTGCCGAATCTTTGATACCATCAAAATTCCGAAGAGTGATTTCTGGTATTACTAAAAATAAATTAGAATAAATTTCAATACAGCAGTGTTATTAGTTTTAGCGTTAACAGTGAATTTCACAGAATTGCATGATATTTTAGTTGGAAGAAATTTTACCGCAATATCTATATCTGTTATGGTTTTAGTTGAATTTAATTATATTCCCTAAGTGGGCCTTATTTGGTTTTATGCCCGTCATTTCTACAAAAAGAAAGCTGATCGTGTTCGTACCTAACAGTTATCTTTACCTATTTCAACGTTTATTTGATCTACGTGTTTTTACCTTAAGTTTTCTTTTAGAATATGGCAGCACTTACACCATAGATTTCTATACAAAGCTAGATTTTTGTAGAAATTACGGTCATTAGGCGTACTAAATAAACTGTTTTCCGGGAGTAGGGTTTATATGGGACATAGTGTAAGTTATGGACCGATCTTCAAAAAATTTTACAGTATGATTTGTGGTCCTACAAAACTGTACTGTACCGAATTTATTTATAATAGCATTATTTATTAAGGTTTTAAGCGTACTAAACATATTTCCGGGAGTAGGGTTTATATGGGACCTAGTGTAAATTATGGACAGATCTTCAAAAAATGTTACAGTGTGATTTGTGGTCCTATAAAACTGTGACTTACTAAAATTAAGTATGATAGCGTTATTTATTACGGTTTTAGGCATACTAAACTGTTTTCCGCGAGTAGGGTTTATATGTGGCCTATGGTCAATTATGGACCGATCTTCACGAAATTTAACAGTACGATTTGCAGTCGTACTAAGCGAATTCGTGCAAAATTATCTCATTCCGGTTACCAATTATTTTAGGGTGATGGTTCCACATTTTGATTCATAGTTCTGATCCTACTGAACCGATATTGTTGGATTTTAATCCCAAACTGCTTAGGATAACTACAAGCAATTTGAGACCAAGTTTGTTCTTTTGTTTTGCGTTTTTCGAAAGTGAGCGTGTGTTCAACAGACGGATAGACGGACATGGCTAAATCGACCTAGAATTACTCAAGAAGTTAGAACATATTTATACTTTATGGGGTCTTAGATGTATAATAAAAAAATTTTACACGGAATGACAAACTTCGTATATCCTCATTCACCACTAGTGGTGGTGAAGGGTATAATAACTACGCAATTATTAGGGGTAAACAAATTATTGTTCTTATTAGCCATATCATTTTCGAATGTAACCATAATTTTTTTTTTTTTGCCCTATGCTTATCCTGCGAAGCTCTACGCTTGTCTGCAGGAAACCAGAGTCTCAGGCGGGAATCGAACCCGCACAACCGCACTGATAGACTAGCTCACTACCAGCTAGCCTACGGTAACATCTTGAAGGAGGACTAATTAACACATAATTGGATTTACGGTGACAATAAAATGGTTAAAGTAACCATTATATGTCTTAAAATTGTTGTTTTGAAATTGGTTTGTTGTGGTTGGCCATATAGAAAAATGTGTTTTCTCTGCGTTCGGTTGTTATGCATAATCGTTACTATAAAAAACCGGTGGAAAGTCCGGAGAATCAACATTCCAGGCAGGAAGAATGACATAAGTATCATCACAAATGTCTCTAAATCAAAATAAAATCATAAAAAGCTCTAAAGAGTTTAACCTCGATATATAATTAAGACTTTCAGATCATTGGGGTGTCCGGGTAAATGTTGTTATGATTATGATTTACCTTCAAAATATTTAAAACTAATAGGCACAAGTGCTTCCTTATGAGAAGAACAATTTTTTAAATGCTAAAATATTTAAATTACGTTTATGCTTATGTAACAAATTGATTTCCATTTACAATTTCTTTATAAAATATTTTTAATGAACTATTATTGTTTTGTTATTGAATTTAAATGTGTTTTTCTTTAAAAAGTTTTTATCCAATTTTAAGTCATTTTTTGAGTTAATTAAGCCATTTTTGGTCATGAAGTTTTTGGCAACACTGCTGTTCACTTGAAAACTCGAATATTAATTACCAGAGGAACACGCACAACGAAGTTTTGTAATGGCTCCGCAAACTTGATTTCAATGACAGACAGAAAAACATCGCTCAATCAACTTCCCTACCTATTAGGATCCAGAATATAAGGTCTCAGATAAATATTGTTAAAATTACAAAGGAAAAGACGAACATATATTCTCTTTACACTTTTAGTGAAGGGTAGTAAAAATGCACTAATCCCTTTCGTTTAATTAAATTGTAATATCGGAGTATCTCTCTTTTTTTAATCTTCAAATAACAATGTAAATCTACTGTTACTAATTCGTTCTACTGATTTTGTTTATTTTTTTTTTCTTAAATATATCTTTTATTGCAATCTGTTCATGTCTTTATGAATTAATTATCTTAATAATAAAAATTTATTATAGGTTTTTCTTATTTAATAACAAGATTAAAGTTTTAAATTAAATCGACAACAAAACAAACAAAATAATACAAAAATCGATGTAATAACAAGAAAAAGTGCTATAGTCGACTATGCCGAATCTTAAATACCCTTCACCATGGTGCACAAGTTATAATATAAATACCGTTCTTTAGGTATAAATGAATCACTTCTCCAGTCGCGGCCATGTTTTGTCGGATGTAGTTTATTGATAACGAAGATGCTTGTACTAAGTCACTATCATAGCTGTGGTCTTCGAAAACCCCATTTCAACATACAGATGGACAGACGGACATTGTTAAACCAACCTATAGAAATTACAAACAGTCTGATAAACTTATATCTACCATTTATACCTGTGGTGAAGGGTATGATTAATTAAAATCGATAGACAAACTACTGACAGACGGACTGATTGACTCAATGGTTGGTATGTATCATACTTAGACAACCTTTTTATTTGTGTGTTATTTGTTATTTTTGTTTTTTATTTGTTGTTATTGTTGTTGTTTTAGATGGAAAAAAAAATTTATTATTCGCAAATTGATCCATAAATTAATAAACAATTGAAAAGACGTTAACAAGTGTTTAGTTATTAAATACTGCTACTCTTAATACGATATTACTAAATAATTTTTTTGTGGTTATTATTTCTATTTGTCCGTATTGAAAATATTATTTTATAAGTACAATTATGGTAATTTATTAATTATATTTTATGATTAAACCATTATTTAGTCAACGGATCAAAAAAGGTTCAAAGAAAAAGAAACAACTTGAGTTTTTTTAATGGGTTTGAAAAATTTTGTATTTAAACTGATCCATAGTTGTTAAATGAAATCATACTACATGATTGCTGTCAGGGCTGTCAGATATGGCGATTTGTCGCCAAACGGGGCAAAATTTTAGTCCATTTGTTGATGGAAATTGGGTTTGGCGATTTTTTGGCGATATTTTAAAGGGCTGGCGAGTATTTGGGCGATATGGGAAATGCAATTTTCAAAGATATTTTCTAATGATGTTTTCTTTTCTACCACCTTAAATACCTCCTTGTTAAAAGGTACATGTATAAAATGTCTTGCCGACCCTGTAATAATGCATTTTTTTATTTGAAGAGAAAAAAACACAAAATTGAACCGCCCTGCTTTTAGAGCTGACAACAAGTTTGTTCTTCAAAATAAAATATACATAAACCAAAATTTGTTAATACATTGATATTAAATAAATAAATAGAAGAACAAAACGAATGACGAAATTCCCATTTCTTTAGTTTGTTTTTTATAAAATATGTAAACAAGAAAATACTTTTTCCAGATTGCTGATTTATTAACATCAAGTTTTTCAGATTTCTTGATTTGACGTTTTTTTTTTCAAAAACAATTTTATAACAATTATAATCCAGTTAAATTTTATATTACTGACAACCTATCATTAACAATGTAATGCTTTCTTCTTTTCCCAACTTCGTCTGGTAACCCTTTATATAAACAGAAGCCATCTTTTTAGAGGGCATTATCAACACTGCCAATTTATACGGGGTGAAAGTGCAATGCCTTATGCCATTCGAAAGGGTGCATTGTTTTAGAACAAAACAAGCCACACTTTTAGAGAGCGAATTTTTTGTAGAAAATAAAGCACCATAAGTGTATTTTCAAATATTAAGACATTTAAATTTAAAATGATATCTAAAGGTAATATAAAATACTTAGCTTACTAACCTCACGAAAATTGAGTTTTAAAATAGTATTGCAACTTCCACGTGAACAGGCGCTTATGTTCATACAATCTCAAAACGCTTAATATTTGCGATTCTGACTTGAACTCGCACAATAGGAGCACTCGAAATAGTAGGCGATTTAAAATTGCAAAATTATGCTCAAGGCAACTATAATATTTTTAAGAAACTATGGCAAATCACAAGCCAAACTCACGAGTTTTGCGACCTTAAATCGTGCGATTGTCAGAACATGATATAAAAATCAAATTTGGCAATATTTGGTGGATTTTCTTATACGAAAATTTCAAGAAAATTAAATTTGGCGAATTTTGGCGATTTTCGGTGTATAATTTGGCGAAGAAGGTGAAAAAATCTGACAACCCCAATTGCTGTCTCTAATGCATTCATATTAAAATGAATCCTTTAACTTAAACTTTGAAAGAGTGTTTCTTTACTTTTTTCAGAACGCTTATACAAAACAAGTAAGATGGTATAGTCGGGCAAGGCCTTACAACCACTGAGTGGTTGGTTCTATAGGCAATTTTGGCCATACTAACGCAAAATTTGGTAAAGACATTTCGGTTAATGTAGGCTTTACTTGGAGTGTTGCCACGATTTAAAAATCGCAAAGCAAGTTTTTATAACAAAAATGCATCAATACTAATTATAAAAGCAATAAAACTACTAAACTAAAACTACTTTTTTAATTGACAATGCCTGACTTGAGATTCTTATGACTAAACGATATAAAAAATGCTTAACCTAGCCACTAAATTGCTACATAAGCAACACTGTTTTTATACCCTCCGTCACCACTAGTGGTGTATGAGGCTATACTAAGTTTGTCATTCCATGTGAAACTTTTGTATTATACATCCAAGACCCCATAAAGTATATATGTATATTTTGGCTTCTTGAGTAATTCTAAGGCGATTAAGCCATGTCCGTCTGTCTCTTCGTCTGTTGAAAACACGCTCACTTTCGAAAAAAGCAAAAGAAAAGAACAAACTGGGTCTCAAATTGCTTGTAGTTATCCTAAGCAGTTTGGGATTGAAATCCAGCAACATCGGTTCAGTAGGATCAGAACTATGAATCAAAATGCCCTAAGAAATTTATAATTTTGATACAAAAACAACATAAATGGTGGAATAATGCACGGAATGATATTCAGTTTTGCACAAATTCATTTTATACGACTGAAAACCATACTGTTAAATTTCGTGAAGATCAGTCCATAATTGACCATATAAACCCCACTCGCGGAAAACAGTATAGTACGCCTAAAACCGTAATAAATAACGCTATCATACTAAAAGTTGATACGTCACAGTTTTATAGGACCAGTAATCACACTGTAACATTTTGTGAAGATCGGTCCATAATTTACACTAGGCAGCATATAAGCCCTTCTCTAGGAAAACAGTTTATTAAGCCTAAATCCATATAAAGCCCATTTTGGGAAAATAATTAAATTCGCCTTAAACCGTAACAGATAAAGATATTGCGGTAAAATTTCTTCCAAATTAGATTCATATGGCCGGAAAAAAATTCACGCAATTTTGTTATATACCGTCCAAAATTTATCTTAGATCCCATATTAAGCAGCCTTATGAAATTCACTGTTAACGCTAAAACCAATTACACTGCTGTATTGAAATTTATTCAAATTTGTTTTTGTAATACCAGAAATCAGTCTTCAGAATTTTTGGATGATTGATCCATAATTTGCCATAGGTCCAATACAAATTACCCTCCTAAAAATCATTTCAGTTCGGCTAAAACTGCTACGAATTATAATATTTTACTCAAGCCAGTTCGAAGTTCTAAAAAGAAACGCATAAAACTTTCTGATTGTCGGTCATTAATTTAATATAACCGCCACCAATTTAAATTTTTTATCGGTGGAGAATATCAAAGATTAGATACAGCCGAATATAGCACTCTAACTTGTTTATTTTTTTTTTTTTTTTTTTTTTGCCAAATTAGATTTAAATACCAAAATCTGTAAATAAGACCGGATATGCTCGAAAAAGTGGTGCAAAATTGGAGCGACAGGATGGCATTCATAAGGCGCAGTCAATGAGGTCATATGCCAGAAATTATTTTTAAACAAGAAATCCAATGAAATTTTTGAGCTAATAAAGCAAAAATTTTGGTCATTCAACTAAAGTTGTAGTGTTTTATTTTAAAAAATGTTTTATGCCTTTTAAAAAAACAGCCCTTGTACATGCAAATAAATGTCCTTATTTGTTATATTTATCTTGGCACAAAAATATAACACTCGTAGATAACATAAAAATATAAACAATACGACAATTTTGTACGCGATCAGCCTGTCCCGAGCCCGGATAAAGAAGGAGGGTAGGAGCGACAGTGAATCCTGAATGGCCGGCGTGCGTCTCTGGAACTAGGATTATGACCGATAAAACAAAGAAACTCCCTTCGAAACACTGGACCCAAAATTAAAGCAGGTCTTGCTGTATGCCAATAACCCACACAAGTTAAAAAAAATAATTACAGAAACGAAACATCACACTAAGGGTTAAACAAAAAACCCCCATTAAATAAATGTGTTTGGGAAGCACGAGACTATCAAACGACCCTTTTTAAGTAATATTGAATTCAATATATTCCTAATAAAATAAAATATATTAATGACAAGCAGACGTTACTATCGATCGTCATACAACCAGACTGTCTCTATTTATATCGTTCATATACATACATACATACAATTCAACTTGTACTTTTATTCATGGATTTCCAATGATCCAGCAATACCGAACGCCCTTTTTACTTAATTAAAAAAAAATAATAATAATAAAAACATTTTATTAGTTGGTTACTATTATTTGCAACGACAACAAAATAATTTGAATGAAATCGAAAGTTTATTTTATACTTCTAATAATTTATAATCATTTAGACTAGACATTCAGCAGTATGAAACAGAGATTGTTGGTGTCTCTTGCTTAAGGTGAAAATAATTTGTTTATTTTTATTAAGTTCAAGATTTGTACGCTTTTTTACTGTTCTTGCAATTTAAATATGTTTATGAAATTTTATTATTATTTTTTCTCCAATTGACAGTTTCATACAAATGCAAAAGGTTTGTCATTTGTTTGTAATTGACGTCATTTGGAATTCACATTTCAATATAAATAATTTGTAAATAATCCAACACAGCAACAGAAACTGTCAGACAGTCAGAAAAGTCCATAATATTTATGTTAGTATATACAAACAAATTAATAAATACACTAATTAATACATACATTCATACATAAATCAGACATCTCATTTGTGATAAGTTCTTGAAATCAATGGCATTATGATCGCTCTTCGTTCTGTTTTGTTCTATACGTAATTGGCCATGGAAACAATGTTGCATATTATTTATTTTTTAAATGTATACAGAAGGGATAAAAGGGGGTGTGGACTGTAGTAAGCTGGTTAATCAGAGCGAGTGTTGCGGGTTCGATTCCCGTTTCTGTTTCACTACAATGGGCTTAAGGTTTGCGTTACTCAATTAATTATGTAAGAATGTAATTCGTAATTTCATTTGTTAAATTCATAAAATACAATAAACAAACTTCTACATCGATTAAATGTCAGTTGAGTAAGAATATTTACTATATATTTTATGTTTAGATAAATAAAAAAAAACACATAAATCATGAAAAATAGCGTGATATTGTCAAGTCATATAAAATACATTAATTTTAAGATTGTATTACAGATGGTTTAAAACTCTTTTATATTTTCAGAACTGATCTTTAATTTCATTATTTTATCATAATTTTCTTATTTGCTCAGATTGTTGTAACAAAACAAAAAAATTCAATTTGTTATTTAATAAAAAATTTAATTTAATTTCGCTCCCTGGTATGTTAAAAACTCTAATATTCACAAGGATCTCAATGTGCCATTAGTAAAAACTATTATCACGAAGTACGCAGCAAAATATTTAAAAAGGCTTGAGTCGCACCCAAATCCACTAGCTCGAAATATTTTAAATGACAGTGGCCACTCTAGATTAAGGAGAAGAGATACTGCAGGACTCATCCGACGAGAAGACCGCTAAACATCTACATATGTGAACAGAAGCCGTGAGGAAAAAAATTTTCGTCTAGCATTGGCAGGACAAAAATAAAGTATTAGTATAAGATTTGATTAATTATTGTTAGTTCATATTTAATATATGAAGATTCAATAAATAAATACTGAAAAAAAAAAAAAATTTATAAGAAAATCATGGTTTTATACCATAGTTGGGAGTAGTGCACAATATGTATATTGATTTCAGTGGCATAACAGTTATAAAATAAACGACGAAAAACCCATATTTAAACATTCATATTCAATTGCATTACCAATCGGTAGTAAAACCCCATACTTAGTTTGTTGACCAATTTTTTTATGGGCCGCCGAAAATTCTGAAAATCATTGAGCCGTGAAAAAAATATGTGATCAGTTTTTGACAAACAGATAATTCAGACTTCGTGATACCGCTTAAACATATATGGCGATATTATAGTTAATAGTCCACCGAATAAATTTTTTAAAAAATATATAGCATTTTTATTGAAAAAAGTAAAAAAAATTGTTCAGTTATTTTCGAATAACTAACCTCCTTTTTCACTAACAATATAATAAAAATAATTTGTCACCAAAACCGCACTTTTGCACTGTGTTATCATTAAATAATTATATGGGGGATTTCATGTCAAGTCACCCAACTTTTTAAATCGATGTCTACCGATTTGGATGAAATCACCAAGGTTAGTCCTATTGGATAGTAGCTTAGACACAAATTTTCAACAAGATCGGTCAAAAGGTTTCTGAGTTGGAGGGGGTCAAAATTTGGCATTTTGGCCAAACAGGTGTTCTTTCTCATCCATGTAACTTATTATCTTTTGGTCTTAGCAAGATTTGCCCCAAACAAATTAGATAGCTATTTCTTCAATCTTTCGTAAACAATTTTTTTTGTTTTTTTTTTAAATTTTTAAAATTTTTTTTTTAATTTAAAATTTTTTTTTATTTTTTTTTTAAACGGTTATTTTTTTTTTTTTTTTGCTCAAAAGAAATCTTAGTTCTGGTCGCTTTTTGGGCCGCGAGTGGGTTATGTATAAAAAAAAAATAATTTCTAAGTCAAGACGAGGATTTTTCAATTTTTAGCAGCATATGCACATTTTGAATTTTTTCCTATTTGTGTGTAAGTGTTTCTATCATAAGTAAACATTAAAAACACTGAAGAGCAGATTCGATGCTGCGGAAACAATCGATGGCACCGCTCAATACCATGCTTTTATACCGCTTGTCCATGGAAGACTTAAGTTATACATAACCCACTTCATCCAAATCGGAAGGCATCGATTTCAAAAGTTGGGTCACTTGACATGAAATCCCCCATATATAAATACGTAAACAATTTTTTTGTAGTGGATTTTTAAGTTTCTTATCGTTCACCGATTTTAATGAAATATATATCGTTTTAAAGGTATTTTTGTGTTGATATGCACATTTTTAGGATTAAATTGTTTAAAAAGTGTTTTAAATTTTCTTGCAAGCACACACATACAAAAATCAAATAAAAATTTTCGTTTAGAAATTTATATTTTTTATAGTGTTGTTTTCATATACATATTGTTTTTTATCTCAATTTAAGCTTTATTGTACCTTTTATACTCGAAAACTTCACATACACATTGTAAAAATAGTAAAATAGTCAATAAATGCTTTAATAATAACGGATAAGAGGAAATATGAAAAGACATTTGTTATTTTTCTCAATTAAGGTTGCCCTTTTAAATAAAAATGGCATATTCCATACGTGCATAAGAGGATTTATTTTAAATGTAAATATTATATTTTCATATATTTTTCTCAAGCTTTAGGTCACTTTTTCTTTTTTAAAAACTTAATTAAAATATTGTTTATTTTTAAATTTATTTTTCAATTTTATATTTTTCCAAAAAAAAAACAATTTTGTAATTTTATTTTATTTAAAAAAGATTTCCTGAAGAAGATTTCCTACGGAAATCGAAATATGGAAAAATAAACAATATTTTAATTAAGTTTTTAAAAAAGAAAAAGTGACCTTTAGTGACTACTTTAGAAATTATACTTTAGTACTGTCTTGAAAAAGCGTTTTCAATACTAAAATATAAAATAAAAGTGTGGTTGTTAAGCGACGGTCACACATGTCAAATATTTGTCGAAATAACGGGACCAACAGGCAAACTAAAGTATAATTCTCTTTAATTCCAATATTTATTTTGTTTATAATACCACATCTTACATAAAACAGTTTGTTGCTATGTCTAGCAGTATAATTAGTTATATTTTGTGATATTAAGATGTGAATAATCATAGTGTTTTATTGCTTATAATTATAAAAAAAAAGTCTATGTTTTTATAATAGAATGGTATATATGATATGTTATGATATCTCAGCTGTTTTACTTGAGGAAATTGGACTGGAAACTGGAAAATTTAATATTTTCTTTTTAAGCTACTTCTAAAGACATTTTTATATTTAATTATTTTACATGCAATAAAATTTGTTATGTTTGCACTATTTCTTTAAAATCTCTCTATTACAATCAATTAAAAAGAGAAAAGTGTAAGGAGAAAAAAATGTTCGATTAAACGGTTAATTAACGGTTAAAACATATGGAAAAATCGTACGTTCGCGACCCGTACGTTCGCGGCCGGTACTTGAGCCAATTAAGCAAAAACTAATAGAGATATTTTAATGTGTAAATACTGGATAGAGATTTGCATTAATACACTTAAAGAATAAATTAATCACGTTTGAATATTCCGTTCCATTTCGCAGATTTTTACATTTCAATACTGTCAGCCAAAGTTGACTTCTATTTTGCGTACGTTCGTGACCACATGTTTTGTAACTAACATTATGAAAACTTAAACTCGACGAAATCCATCTTTTGCACTAAACAAAGAGCTACCAAAATGCTATCGAATCGCAAAAAAAATGCTAGGAAAAGTTTTGTTTTCTATATTATTTGCACATCAAAAGCGTACGAACGTACGTTTTTGACCCCAGGAAACGCCCATATTTAATAACTGTGATTTAAGCTACGAAATCTTAATTTTCTAAATAATTGGACCGATATAAATCAAATTTGGCAGGCAATTAATATTGTTTATATTTTTAGTATTTCAGAGGGTATGCTCAATTTTAAAAATTATGTTAAAAATTCTCGAAAACGAGTCCTAAATTCTGTCCCGTTTGTGATACCGTGTGTATGGTTAATATTTATATGAGAAATAAAAAATCGATAAATGCCAACTTTTGCACTCGGGTAAAGCTGCAACTTAAAAAAAACGCGTCATATTAATTAAATAAATTTTTTATTTAATACAAAAACTAAATGCATTGAAATATATTAAATGAATAATATAGTTTCTATTTATTTCGTGGGGTTTATCGAAACAGCATTGTTTTAAAATTGAAACATCTTCTGTTTACATATTTATTTCATTATGTTATAAATGAAGTTAAAATTCATATTGCAAAATATGAAATTAATAAGAGCATTTTTAGAATCTATATGGCAACATGTTAAGCCAATAAAGAAAACGTAAAGCATGATTTTCTCTATATTAAGTTGTAAAATTCGTGTTTTGTGGATGCTTGGAAAAAACGTCTGTAAAACTTAATTTAGATAATGAAGTGACAGATTAAAAAAGATTAACTTCGCAATCATTTTGGAGTATGCAGTTGGTACTGTCAAACAAGTCAGATTCGCAAATACTTTTAATCCAAATGAAAAAATACTCGGGGACAAAAGCCAGTCAATCAATCAGTCAGCTGAAGAGGATGAAGAAGATACCAAGAAATTAGTAGAATAGTTGCAACTTGTCCAATATTTTTCCTTACTTAAAAGGTAAGTTTGCTAATTGACCATGGTATAGAATGAAAATGTCAATATACAGATGTAGAAGCTTAGGTACATAACTTTTGACAGCCTGAAATATTTGGACAAAGAGAATATAAAGAAAGCTATTTCATCCACAGGAGTCGCGCTGAGTTTCAAGCTCTTTGCATGGAGAAAGGAAAAGTTGGATATTGCCTTCAATCTACCTCAGCGGTTTTGAAGTAAAAATTTGGTTTTTTGTTTTAATAATTTTATGTTTGAAATTGAATATGGCGAAAACTCCATCAAAAGTCTGAAACGTGAAGATGGGTGCCAGATAGAAGTGTGAATAGTACACCTTCAGCTAAGTCCCCTGTAATCTGGTATAATTAGTCTGTAATTTTAATTTCCTAACGGTTCAATATCAAATCGAAACTTAATAACGTTATTTTTACATTGTTCCATTTTAATATTAATAGTTCAAATTCTCAATTCAAATTTTTATTTAATTTTATTTTCAAAATAAAATATATAAATTCAATCATTTTTCTACAAAGTTTCAATAAGGCGACAACTTTTCTCAATAAGAATTTGATATTAATTTTATGACGAAAAATATTACATATCGCACTTGCTCAACAATACTGTATTCAAAATTTAAAAATTTTCAGTAGAAGCAACACAATTTTGAATTTTACATTAAAGGCATAAAGAATTTTTAAGCCAACCGTTTTATTACCAAAAAGTAGACGTAATAGAACGATATTTTTGCAGCGGCTAGATTTGAATATTACCTGACGATGTTTTCCAAAAAGTGAAAAAATATAAATTTTGAGTTAATACACTATTGTTGAACAAATGCGATATGTACTTCTATATTGTTTCTATATAAAAAATTTCAATAGGATAACTTTAAATTGTTTAATATTGAAATAAAAGTTTTCAATATTACTAGAATTTCATTAATGTTTCTCATTGAATTGATATGGTTTTTATGGATTTTAAATTGTTTTTTTTTCTCTGTGTGTAGTCTTATTAATAAGACTACAACCAGTTTTCAGAGTATCTTACGTATGTAGTTTGCGTAGTGCTCTTGCGGAAGACAATAAAATTATGCCTAAAATGCCATACTGCAATTTGTGGGGAACAAAAAGTTCATTTCACGTGAAATGCTGTCAAAACTTATATAAATAAGACTTGTACGGAATTTCTATGAAATAATGTTGATAGAGTTGTTCTCTGTTTAATTTGTGAAAAAGTTGCAAAATGTTTCTGGCAACGTTTTTTTACAACTGCGAAATAATATAAGCTGCACTTATTTCACGTGGAATTTTAAGCAAATGAAAAAAGTTTACACTTAATATTAAAATGAGAACTGAAAAACCTAAATAACATAACCGGTATACGTTTTTCATCCATATTTACTTTAATTTTTACTTAATTTTTTTTTTAAATTATTTTTCTAAACTCTTTGGAAAAAGTTTCCTGACGAGCTGGCCTAAGCAACCAGCGAAACCAGCACTGTTTTTATCGCAAATAAAAATTGGGAGTTTAGCACGTCATTAATAAATGAATTAATAAATAATAAGTTTTGTATTGCCGAAAATAACTTTTGACATGTGGGCTTTGTTTACATATGCAAAACAATGTCGCATACTTTAAAAGATTAAAAACGTCAAACTGTGCAAACTTTCCAGATAGGTAATATTGATACATGTAAATTTTTCGCATTAAATAATAGATGTTGCTGAACATTTTTCATATATTGGAACAGAGTACTAGGCTTAATGCAATTTCAAAGGCGAGCGAGTGTCACAGTCTAGATCCTGGAAATGCCCATATTGCAGTCACAAACTTTTTTAAATGTTTTAGAATTTTTCGATACTTAAATTTGGGGTACGTTCGTAAATGCATCACTGCGCTGCATCAGTGATTTCAAATGTTTATATATATTTCAATGAAGAAGATATGGACCAAAAAATTGTCAAATACTCCACAAAAATGATGGTCGCACTATAAAAAAAATTATAATAATAACTTTTTTATCTGCAATAAAAAAAGTTTGCTTTTCTGATGCAGCGCAGTGATGCATTTACGAACGCACCCTTGATAACAAAAGTTTATTCCAGACTCCATTTCATCAATTTCTCTAACCATTCTCCTAATATTGCTATCGAAGTCACAAACCTTTTGCCGTCTCTAGAATTAATCGCTACACCACAAATTATATTTTATTTTTTACCTTCTCTAATTTGTTCCAGCACACGAACAATACAACAAGAACAAAAATCCGAATAAAGAAAACACACCAAAATAACAATCATGTCGGAAACGAAATTTGCAAATTTTTATTTCCAGTTAAAGCAAACGAAAACAGTATTATGAGATAAGTAAACACTTTAATTTCATTAAAAACACATTTAATTTGTTTCACCTGCTTCAACATTTGTTAATTACCCGGTTTTAATTTTATTTATAATGCCGAACAAAATAACACGACCGATCCCGTTGGCTATTTCTTATTAGACTAAACCCAGAGATGGGAAACGTTAATTATTTAAAGAATAAGTTATAGGTAAATTTTTGAAAAAAAAAATAAAGTACAAGTACAAAATGCTCAATAAATAAGTTTATGTTTTTGTAATAAATCATTAATAAAATAAATTGTCTAAGTTTTTTAATCAAATATTCGATATTTATAAATTTCTCCACGAAATTTGTATAATAATCTGATTAAGAAGGAAATTTTACATGTTGGTGACATCCAAGGCGAATTTAACTAGGGATGTGACGATACACCTTTTTCCGATACGATATCGATACTCAAAAAGAAATATCGGCGATACCGATACGAGTATTAAATTTAAATTCGAGGTAAAATTAATCGAAATTAACGAATTAACTCAAGTAGAGTAATTTCTTTATAATACAAAGTTACAGTGTAAGAGATTATTAATATTTAAACTTAATATTAAAAATATTTTATATAATATATATAAAATTTAAAAACAAAGTATGTACTATCAACTTTTGCATAAAAAGGGCATTTCGGAAATTCGTTTGAAGCAGACCTGCAGTGGAAAATAGTCTCTCAGATACGACAGTACTCATTTGAAAACTTAAGTATTTCTGCGCCATGTAAGCGCGATATATGCGTCTCTTGAAAAATCTCTAGACTTCTTTATTAGCTAACCCTTATCGAAATGTTCTTATTAGATTTTCAGAACGTTTACTATGTGTAGGGGTTACCGTGTCTTCAACACTTTCGGAAAGCAGAGTCATGTTAAATATTTTTGGGACTCGGAACTATTCTGCATCTCTGTTTATTCATTTATCGTGTTTTCTATTAATGTTCGAAGACTGTTAACTAGCGGAATAGCGACAGATATTGTAGCAGGGCCTTTGCTTATAGATTTTGTGGTTTGTTCGAAGTAACCAAAAGTTTGTAGTGAAATTATTTTTATTCCCACAAAAATCATTAAAATTAAGCAGAGCAATCTTAAGACATACAAGATTTATTAATGAGAGAACATTTTTCTACTATGGTGCTAAACAAAACGGCTAAAGCTGCAGGGCCACATCAAACGTCTAATGCGTTTATGTCCAAAAAATAGTAGTGTACAATATTGAGAAGTTATACGAATCGAAGGAATAAAAAAAGATTACTTTGTACTTTATCAGTCGATTGAATGTGTTATTGCTCTTAGCTGTTATGCAAACAATAATCATTGAAAATAAAATTGTTTGTTCAAAAAAAAACTATAAAAAAAAAGTATCGTCGTATTGCAAGTAAAATATCACCGATACCGATATATCGGCAAGCTCGAAGTATCGCCGATATATCGGTCTCGGTATTCTTTACATCCCCAAATTCAACCTTACAGTACGTTTACATTTGACAGTACTGGCAAGACAGTAAGCAAATACATATTAGTTGCCAAAAACACTACTTGCTGTCTTCGTGACGTAGGCGTCCAGACAGTATATAAGACTAGGGATGGGCAAATTGAAAAAATATATCGATATATATCGTATCGATATTTTTAAGAGTATCGATATATATTAATTAAAAATATCGATGTATCGAACGTATTAAGCTGAAATTATTACCAAATTTATAACTTAATATACCTATGTTAATACATATTTACATATGCACAAACATATTACATGTAATTGATTCTAACTTTATATTGGTTATTTTAATTTAAAATTAACTGCCTGTCCCTCGATTTCGAACGAAAGTTTCATTCGCTTAACTTTTATTTAAAATAAAAAACAATTTTAAATTTTTTAAGGTAAGTTATGCGACCGAAGTTTTCGTTTGAAATCGAGGGACCGGCAGAATACAAAAAAGTTTTTATTTATTCGCCATATGAAATCTAAAAAAATTAATTGGGATTATATAATTCCATATTATATTCTGCCGGTAAACGAAACTTGTGACTCATACTATACAAGTAAACTGTGCAATATTTTATTTGTAATATATAAGAACATGCTCAAATAAAAAAACAAAAAATATTTTATTTATTATTAACATTCCAACTTTCATGAGTCTATTGCTGCTAATACGCCATAATTAAGGCGATTCTTTGCATAATTCTAGGAACCCTTTGCAGAATATTTTTTCCGCGCTTATTTTATTGTTGTCATCTTTTAAGAAACAGTATTGTAAGCAGTTGAGCAACGGTTAAAATGTTGAATTTTATTAGAAAGAGATCTTAAAAATATCGAAATCGATAGTCGTTGATAAATTTCGATGTATCGATATATCGGTATTTTTAGTATCGGCGATATATATCGATTATAATTCTTTTAAATATCGATATTTTGATATATCGATAATTATTGCCCATTCCTAGTTAAGACAGTTCACTTATAAAAAAATGTCTAACGTGAATGTCGCAGTGCAAGTTCTAGCTAAACGTGTTTTATGTGAACTTAACAAATTAAAAATAGCATTTAACAACAATTTTTTGTGAACATAGATAACACTTAAGTAAAACATACAAAACCAAAGCATAATTTATTAATTTTCTTTTAATTGTTGATTTTATTTTTACTTTTGCGAACAAAACTTCAAATTACTGTCAGCAAATGTCAAATCACTTTTCATTTTACTGTCTGCAAAATTTGCAAGACAGTAGACGATACAGTTGGAAAAGTATACATGTATTAGTGAAAAAGTTTGCATGTACTGCAACTGTCTTGCCAGTTCTGGCAAATGTAAGCACCGTGTTAGGTGGTGGCAGAACTGTAACCGAATTGTGGTAAAAAGTTAATATTCTGGTTTTTTCTTGTCTTACTTTGGGATTACACGATCAAGTTTTATTTCAAGATTCAATACGCTTACACTTATAAACTAATACATTCATAATTTTAAAATTTGATGCGAACTTGCTTTCTAATTGTATGTTTCAATTTACAGTGAAGAAAATAGCTGATTTTTATTTAAATGAGAAAATTTATATTTTATTTTCTTGATGATATCTTAAATATAAATTGCCTAAAAATTGCGTGCAGCGTAAGACACAATTTTCAATTTTTGTAAATTTTGACAAAAACTTGAACATTTGACTGTAGCGTTAAGCTTTGCAATGATTGTATTATTTTCGTTTTTCTTTTATCATATTTCTTCCCAAAGTATTTCATAAATTTATCATTAATTTTTAATTTTAAACTTCAGCACACAGTTTGTATGAAACTTTAAATAAAGGTAATATAAATTTTTATTTAGTTTTAAATGAAAGTATTTAATAAATGTAATTAAAAAAATCAATCGTTTTTGGTTCTCCTTAAAATTTGAAATTACGGCCAGATTGACAATGAAAGCAACATTTTCGCTTGGTTCATAATGAAGCATCAATTTTTTATTAACAAGCACGCACATCTTAAAATTTTTGCAAATTGTTCACAGAATACGTATATTATTATGTATTTATTATTATTTTTTAAAACAAATTTAAAATTTATAATACAGGCTGGAAATATATTGAAGAAAAAGTCCAATAACTGCCTAAGAGTCGCCCCATAACCCTCCGACCACACGATCAACTTTTTGTTGATAGCCTTTTACATATACTGTTTGTCAAAAGTTACATAAATTGAAAGCTGTGACGTAGGCTGCACGCAATTTTTAAGCAATTTACTTTCAAGATGTCATCAAGAAAACAATTTATATGACAAACGAAAAATTTGCTCACTAAACTTCTAATCAGCTGTTAAATTGAACGTAAAATTGCCAAACAAATGGATAGTTCAAATTGAGAGCAATCTCGTGATCAATTTAAAAAGTGTGAGTGTGTTAGAAAAAAAATGAGAGAGAGCAAATTGAAAGGAATTGAAAGTTAAAAATTGATCGTGTGGCCTCCAAGTAAGGGGATAAATTGTATGACCGACCTCCATTAGTCTTTCGTCCTAAACATTTTCTCAAAACATACTTTCTCCACTCCTTAGGTGGTTCCCATAAAATATGGCGTTGTATGAAAATCTTAAATTTAATTAACATTTTTAAACTTTTTTGAATTTTTCGTGACAGATTTTAATCATTTATGGATTGTGACCAGGAAGGTGTTCAAAATTTTTTCGATTTTTATTTGGCTCAATTTCGATTTTCAGAGCACGGCGAAATATAAAATAAGAGTTTTTTAAAATGTTTCCTAAAATTTTTGAACTTGAAACTATGTATATATACTTTAATTGCTGAAAAGTTTTCTTATACAAAAATACTATTTGTCGAAGATTTAATTTTTTCAAGTGATTTGCGATCTGCACACCAAATAGGAACACACGGTTAATATCGAGATTGTCTGGAAGTTTAAGGTAGCGACTGAAAAAAGTTGTTGTTAATGTTTTACAGGAATTGTTATGGTACTGAGTCCATATCAAATAATTTTTTTCCAGCACATTAAGCTTATCTTTACAAATTTTTGCAATTAAAATCTCAAAAACAATTTTTAGAAATCGACAAACATTATTAATTTTGAGCATTGTAATAACAAAAATCAGGCGCATAAACTCCGAATGCAATTAGATGGGAACAAAAAGTTGATTTCTGCATGGTCTCACTATGATCTTAAAAAAATTGTGTATTTTTGAAAAAGTATTGTAATTATTATATTTGAATGTCCGAGAGAGCTCGTCGAAACGACGAAGGGCTACGATTAAAGGGGTAAGCTCGAAGGCTAGGTTTCTATGGTTAATGCGCTATAGAGAAATTGGAAACATAAAACAAATTTCTGATTTCTTTATTTTACTCAGTGTGGCCAGGTCTTAAACAATTTTACAGCTAAATCTGGCATTAGACATGGCCAAAAATTGCTAAATATTATTTTAAAAAATTCAACATTTTTTTTCAAGGATTTTTGCTAAAAATAAATTACTAGAATTAAATTTTATTCGGAACTAAATACGTTACAAATTTTGTAACGAAATGGATATAAATGGTTATATTTTGGTAAATATAAATATTTGCTAAATATAAATATGTAGCACAGGTAGTTGAGATTAAATTTAGGAGTGCTGCAAATCTCTGATATATGCAAAATTTAAACGATTTATTTCGTGCCTTAGCTAAAAACAATAATTAGTATTGTGGTTATTTTATTGACCTGTTAATGGTTTTTAATACAAATTTAGATATTTTTTAATTAGGCTTAAGTTCATTGAATTTAATTTTCATTAAATTATTTTTATGAAGACAGGAGTTTTACAACATGAAATTAATTAAAATTTTATTGATAATTTTTCAAGTTGTGCTGAAAAAGGCAAACCCCACTGAAGACATTGTGTGGTTACAATCGAAACTAGTATGGACAACCTGTCCGTGAAAGCCTGGGTTCAAATCTCAGCGCAGTCAAGAACGAAAAATTATCAATAAAATTTTAATTAATTTCATGTTGTAAAATTCCTGTCTTCATACAAATAATTTAATGAAAATTAAATTCAATGAACTTAAGCTTAATTAAAAAAAAAATATCAAAATTTGGATTAAAAACCATTTACAGTTCAATAAAATAACCGCAATACTAATTATTAAATTGCAAATTTATTGAAATTATTGTTTATTTTTCTATCCTTTTATTTTGTTAATTTGAAAACACAAAAATAGTTTCATTTAATATTTTTAATTTTCCTTTTCTATGACAATACGGTCGTAACCGGATTATGATATATAATTAGATCTATGTATGTCGACGTACGACGTAGATACGCTTTCACGTTTGCGCCAGATATTGTGTGGTTTTACATAAAATATTAAAAATATTAATATTATACGAGTAAATATTAAAAAAAACCAGCCAATTGTAGGGGAATGTAAGAAAGAAAAATTCACTTATTGTTGTGGCTTTGTTGAAGCTTTGATATTGTTTGAAATGTGTTTTAAATTCTTATTCACTTTATGGTCTTATTTGTATAATATTTTTAGCTTTTCTTAAGTCTTTGGAAAAAATTTCCTGACGAGCTGGCCTAAGCAACCAGCGAAATGCGCATAGAAACCAGCTTTCCCACAACAATAAATTTCAGTGTTTTAATCATAAATAAAAAAATTGGGAGTTTAGCACGTCATTAATAAATTAATTAAGTAATAATAAATTTTGTATTCCCGTAGATAACTTTTGATTATTATACGTTTTAATTTGAAAACGTATCTACGGCGTACGCTACTACGTTCATACGGTGCAATTGTGTTCCTATGGTAAGTTTAATTTTTTCAACCTTTTAAATATTAATTCCTTTATTTTTAACAAATTTTTTTTAAAACAAAATTTCAATTAAAAAAAAAGTGTTAAAAATTAAACAAAAGAAAATCCCTAAAGAAGCTTTCCATTGAGATAGCAAAATATCGGATAACTAATAAATATTTTTTATTAAACTGATCTTGAGCTTGGAGAATTTATTTTTAAAGAATTTATTAAGAGGAACGATTTTAGGATATTTAAATGTAAATATTTCTAAAGTCTTTGGACAAAGGTTTACTGACGATTTGGCCTAAGCAACCAGTGAAATGCGCATAGAAACTAGCTTTCTTTCAACAATAAATTTCAGTGTATTTAACAAAAGTAAAAATTGGGAATTTAGCACGTCATAGAGAAATCTTATTAATAATGAATTTTGTATTCCCAAAAATCACTTTTGCAATTGTGTCGTAATACTGATATATTTAAAAAAAATCGAAACTAGATTCCAAACAAGTGCTTGAAAATATCAGCTTGAATCTTATCCAATAGCAGATCTATAGAATTTTTTAATTCAGGGGGATATAGAAAAAATATTGACAAAGTCAAGAGTTTCAAAACGGAAAGAAAATATCAGCTTGAATCTTATCCAATAGCAGATCTATAGAATTTTTTAATTCAGGGGGATATAGAAAAAATATTGACAAAGTCAAGAGTTTCAAAACAGAAAGAAATGAGCGACTTAGTTTAATATCTATAACAGATCCCAATATATTCCCTTTACCGGGAATAGAAACTTTCGAGAAATAGGAACTTTACAAAGAAAAACTGTTTTAAAAGAAAAACCTTATTTCGACTAATTTAAAATAAATTTTATGATAAATTGTATTTCGTTAATTTTTGCGTATATTAAAGAACACAATAATTTACGAACGACGAAATTCTGAAAAGCAATAAATTTCAAATGTGTTATTATATTGATAAGAAATATTAAAAAACTTACCTTAATTTGTTAAAGCAGGATATATGAAATTCATTACTAACAATCTTTTAAAACAATTATTATAATCTATTATTATTTATTTATTAAATTATTATGTTCTTATTGGCTATATGCATCGTCTCTGTTACAAGAATATCTGTTCGATTCCAAGTAGAGTAATGACTGTTTTCGTTACCGCCAGCTGTATCCGTTTAAACCGTTCACGTAATCCATTAGTGCGCTATCGTTATGTTGCATTCGCGATGTTACCGTTAACCGCTCCCGTAATCCATTGCATGTCGTTATTTCGCTTTCGTGGCGTTACCGTTAACCGCTCCCGTAATCCACTGTGTATCGTTATTTCGCTTTCGTGTCGATACCGTCAAACGTTTACCGAACCCGTAATCCATTGCACTTTTCTTTCGTGACGCTACCGTGAACAGTGCTTGCATTGCTTACGTTACGTTTCGTTATTGTTCATAAAACCGCCATTTAAATTATCATTTTTTAAAAGTGGAAATAAATTTGCAATTTTCAGACAATGAGTTCAACTATAACAAAACTTCAAATGATTTAAACAAAATTATTGTTGATTTTAATTTTTAATATGGAAAATAAGAAATTATTTAAAGGTTTCTCATAAAATTAATAGCCTATTTCCGATGTGCGAAAGAATTCTTTCTTTCGAACAACTATTTTTAAAACAAAAAAAAAAAAAAAATTCTAAAAATTTTGTTTTTGTTTTAAATGTAGTTGTACGAACGAAAGAAATAATTCTTTCGCACATCGGAAAAAGGCAGTAAAACTATTTGTTATATTATATAAAATTAAAAATTTTAACCATGGAAATTTTACATTTTGAATTCAATTTTAAGTACATACTAGCGGTTTTCACCCTTTGTACTAAGTATACAACTCTGTTTTATTTTTTTCGTATGTTGAATCTGCTGAGTGAGAGAAAGAGTAAATTGGACACACTTGTTTACTACAGCCTTTTGACTTATTTTTCAACCACCGTGTAGTAAATTTTAGTCTTATAAATTTAATTGTTGCAGTGTTGTTAAAGTTATTACTTTAAATAAATTAATCAGATTAACAAAGTCTACAAAGGGCTTTACTCTCAAGGATGAAACCGGTACTATTTAATGAGATTTACACAGAAATTTTAGTCTTATACATTTTGTTGTTGCAGTGTTGTAAAAGTTATTACTTTAAATAAATTAATAAGATTAACAAAGTCTACAAAGAGCTTTAATATCAATGGTGAAAACCGCTACTATTTAATGTGATTAACACAGAAATTTTAAATTTTAATACTAGTATTATTTATTAAATATAAAAATGTCACTTAAATTATGAAGAAACATCTAAAAAATTAAAAAATTACACGCTTCGCGCGTCTCAGGACCTGGCGGGGCTGGACTATTGCACTCCGGAACCCTTTTTCGGTGCTTTGTTCACGGTTCATCATGGTAACTATGATGAGCTGCTCGATAACACGCGATCTTTGGAGCCGACCCTGCGGGTCTACACCGATGGTTCCAGGATGGGCGACAGAGTGGGTCGAGGAATTGGACATCAGGGTCTCTTTTAGGCTGCCAGATGGCAGTAGTGTGCTGCAGGCGGAAATTTCTGCCATAAGGCGGGCGGCAAACTGGCTGAGGTACTATCGTATATCGAGGGATATATGTATATTTACGGACAGCATGGCTGCCATTGCAGCTCTGGCTGGTGTCTTTACGACATCTATGTTAACAGTGGAATGCCGGATGTCTCTAAATGAGATCGCGAAACATTCCAGTGTAACGCTGGCATGGGTACCAGGACACAGTGGGCTCCTGGGCAACCATACTGCGGACAGTCTAGCCAAACAAGGCTGTCTCTTGGACGACATGTTCGTCGACGGCCTGATTGGCACTTCAATGGCCCGCTGCAGGACTCTCATCAGACGGGAATCGTACAGAAGGGCTCAGGAGAGATGGCAGGGCGAGCATACCTGTTTGATGGCCAGGACTCTATGGCCTGGCTATGACGCGGCGAGAACGCGCGTACTACTCGGTCTCGGCAGGGATCGGATAAGGACAGTGATGTCGGTCATCACGGGTCACTGGGTGGTAGGGACTCATGCTAGGAGGATGGGTCTTGCGTACAATGACTACTGCAGGAGTTGTCATGATATGGAGGAGGAGGAGACGGTGTTTCACTTCCTCTGCCAATGCCCCGGACTGGCGGGCGCTAGGTTGAGGCATTTTGGGAGACCGGAATTGCCATGTCTGGACGATTTGTCCAATGCGGGACTGAAATCGATCTACCTGTTCTGCAGGGAATCGGGGTGGTTCGAGACTGCGGTGACCTCTGGGGAATAGTCTGGTGGATACTGGCTGACCCTTGTCACTGGCTGGGGGTATCACAAAGGGACCGCTATAAGGACCCAAGTGAGTCGTCTTCGTGACGGCTACCCATTTAACCTAACCTAACCTAACCTAATTAAGGAAGGAGTTTAACAAGATGAAATAAATTTAACTTTATTGACGATTTTCATTATTAACTGAAGCAGGGCTCGAACTCGTGTCGAATTACAGCAAATTTCGATCTACCAAGAAAATACTATTAGTTAAAAGATTGATATTTGACTATAGACTGCCAGCCGTCGCAGTAGCGGAAAGGGTTAAACTGCATAGAATTCTGATGATGAGAATGAAGTTGTTCTCGAAAGATGCAAGTTCGACCTGAGTTCGAGCCTTGATTCCGTTAAGAATGAAAATTGTCAATAAATTTTAATTCATTTCATGTTGTAAAGTCCCTTCCTTAATTAAAAATATTTTAATGAAAATAAAATTTGATGAATTGGATTAAAAAACCATGAACTATCAATAAAAAACCACAAACTTATTGTTATGAATTAACTTATTAAATTTGTCTGTAAAAATTTTAGAAATTTTAAAACAAGATTTTTGAATTTTTTGACGAATTAATTGAAATAATATTGACCCTTTGTTACATAAGCATAAAAAATATCGGTTAACAGGAACCAGTTGAAAAAAGGCACTTTGCAATTTCTAGGTCTTAGGTTTTTAAATTACACTTTAATTATACATATATGTAAATTAAATTGAATAAATTTTTTAGATAGTGTAAGAAAGTAAATAGCCTATTTCCAATGTGCAAAAGAATTCTTTCGTTCACATAACTACATTGAAAAAAAACAAAGTCTAAAAATTTGTTTTTGTTTTCAATGTAGTTATACGAAAGAAAGAATTCTTTCGCACATCGGAAATAGGCTAAAAAACTAAAAAAAATTTAAACTGTTTTGGTTTCAATGTAAGAAATAAATATCTCTAATTTATGGCAACAATAAAAAATAGTTTAATTTATATGTCATATGTCCAAATTGACTCACTTATCACAATCATGCAAAGATTTATTTGATTGAACTATTAGTTTAAGAAAAAAGCAGACTAATTTTTAACTTTCAGAAAATAATCACGTTTCCTAAGTTTTATTTATCACGTAAATCCGACGCTTAAATGCCGTCGTCTCAAATATAAAACCGATTTTGATTGAATATCTGTTCAAAAATATATTGTTCTTATTTTACCGTTTCCGTAGCCAATTTTGCTTCTTTCTAATATTTATTTATTATTAATTTATTTTTTAATTTTGTGGTAATAAGCTCGCCTAAAATATAAAGGGATCTAGTAAAATTTACTATTTTTTTTTTAAATAAGAACCCACTTATTCTTTTATTTGCCTGCAAGAAAAAACCCTTTTGTGTTATCAACATTTTTAATTTTCTTTTACTTAAACACATACTCACAAACAACACTCACACTTCATATTACAAATAATCGACCACGACTATTATTAAAAACGACGAACGTGCTCCTACGATACGATGCGAGCCGACGAAACAATTAATGACCGATTATAAAAATTTGCAAAATTCCTTTTCAATAATGCACTTTATAATGGCTATTTTTATAATTAACTATTTAATTAATTATTTAGCAAACATACATACTAAGTATGTTTGTATAATTTAATTATATATTTTAAACACTTTTTAAAACAAAATGAATTAAAAAAAATTATGGCGTAATCGATCAACACGCGACTGTTATTGACAATAAATGTAGACTAAAGGGAGGATAGAAAAAGCGTGACATTAATAGAAGATCTCTCTTAGCTATTGTTCTAATGACATACCCATGTACATATTTATGATAAATTGCATAATTAAAAGAGATACAAAAAAGAGAATAGGTTTGCTGTATTTAAGATGGAGTCAAAAAAGGAATTTAATTAATTACACTGTGCTAGTTGAAAAAACAGACCAGGCGGGCACCTGGCGTTTTAACCTAATTCTGGCACGCTGAATCCACTTGTGTTTACCGTTTTTTTTTTTGGGTTACCTCTTGTTTTCGAGATATACCGTTATTTTGAAAATGGAGGAGGTTGCAAAACAAATGCATATGCATTCGCGTAACTCAAAAACGGTTTAGTTAATGGAAATTACTAAAAAAAAACCAAAATTCCGCAATAAAATTATGTTTAAGCAATGGTTAACTTTATTGATGGAGATGAAAAATAAAGTGTGGTTGGTCATATATTTGACCTATCTAGGAATATCATACGCGCTGCAGGGGTAAAATTTAAGAATTTTATTACAATGCCACATTTGTGTGGTTGAAATTCTTAAATTTGGCCCTGCAGCGCGTAGGCTGCTCCTAGATGGGTCAATTGTATAACCAACCCCACTTTATTTTTCATCTCCATCATTTATTTCTAACATACCTACCCGCTATCTCCATTCCTTAAGGGGGCTCCTATACAAAACTTTCAATACAGACTAGAAACATATTGAAAAAAAGCCCCATAACTGCCAAGGAGTCGCCCCTAGGGAAATAAAATGTATGACCAACCGCAATTAGTTTTTTGTCCCTAACATTTTCTCAAAACATATTTGCCCTTTATCTCAACCTCTTAAGGGGCTCCAATACAAATATTGCGGTTTATTAAAATGCTTAAATTTGGCCCCTGCAGCACCTAGGATGCCCCTAGATGGGTCAAATGTTTTATCCACCCCACTTTATTTTTCATCTCAATTATTTATTTCTAACATACCGACCCACTATCTCCATTGCTTAAGGGGGCTCACATACAAAATGTTCCATACATGCTAGAAATATATTGAAGAAAAAGTCCCAGAAATGCCCAGGAGTCGCCCCTAGTGGGATATAATGTATGACCGACCTCCATTAGTTTTTCGTCCTTAATATTTTCTCGAGACATTTCTTAAATTAATTAAAATTTTTCATCTTTTGTGTTAAAAGTTGTCAACAGATTTGAATAATTTATGGTTTGTTTTGTTTGCAACTTCGTTTTTTATATGTCTGGAAAAAATTAGAAGCATAGCTGTACTTTCCCATTTTTTATGAATTTTTAAAAAATAAAAATTTCAAAATGTTGCTAAAAAATTATTCTTCTAAAACGATGGCGCATATAAGAAAAAAGTTAACCTTTACTTAAAGGTAATTTTATTTCGGAGTTTCGTTTTTTAGTAATTTCAATAAACTTAACCGACGTTACGCGAATATATGGTGTGCAACCTCCTCCTTTTTCGAAATAACGGTATATCCGAAAACAAGAGCTAAGCTAAAAAAACGGTTATTCAGCGTACCCGAATTATGTTAAAACGACAGATGCCCGGTTTGTCTCAAAAAAGTGTAAAATTTTAGCACAGTGTTATTTGAATTGTCCAAGAAATTCGGTTATATGGTTATGTATTTTTGTAGTTAGTTACAAGGTGTGCTATCAAGTCATATCGTCATCAAGTCCTAAATAATATTTTACAAATGTTTAAAAAAATATTGTTGTGTTTCAAACAAAATGAAAATGTTAATGCTGTGTTCATTGATTAGTCACAGCTGTACAGTAGAAATCTAAATTATAAGCGGTTGCCCACAGCAGTCATATATATTTCTTGTAATTATTTTAAGGCATATGGCTTAACAACTTTATGACAACCTTGTGAATACCCCAAATATATTTAAAACAAATAAACAAAACCCAAATATAAGAAAAAAAAGTATAAAAACAATAAAGATTCGTTAAGCTGCTCTGGGTGGGGAAGCAACTCGCCCGTCTTTGTCATTATTTCTTAAGGGTGATCAGGTCGTCGTTGTTTATCTGTCTTTGTGCGTTTTACGTTTCGTCCGCATTGGTAAATGGTGCATCGCATAACTGTATAGCACTGCATTTTTCCGGGGTTCTCCCAATCGTTTTTAACCTGCAATTTTGCAAAAACTTCATATATATAAGGGCTGACTTTGAAAGTTTCGGCTCTCTACGTAAAGGTATAAGATGTAGGCCGTATTTTGTGATGGCTTTATGACAATTTTGATTCTAAAATATTCCTTTTCGGAGTCTTTGCCATCGAAGGGGTAACTTCAAAACAAAACAAAAACAATTTTGATAAAAACATGTGATTAAAATCGAATTTATCGAATCGAACTTGTATGAAAAGTTAATCAATTTTTCTTCATAGAAATACAATTAATATTCCACAAGTATAACATTTAACGTTTTATATATATATATTTGGTTCACGAAATTGCAATTTTATTATTACAAATAATAAAACAGGTAAAAGTTTATGAAATGGATTTCCAATGAAAATTTGCCTACTAAACCGTTTATAGACTTAATTAACTTTTTTTATAACTTTTTTTTATATTACTATTTTAAATTACTTTCAGGAAAATAGATAATGTATTACTCAAGTTTTCGATAAACTTTTGAAAACGGTTCAAAAAAAAGCGGGCATTTTTATTTTTTAGTCCTGGATTTAACGATTCCCCATTAATAGGAGTTTTTATAAAAGTTTTCTATTCTTAAGAAATTTAAAAAACTTATGATTTTTACAAATAATTTGGAGATTATGTAAAAAATTTACTATTTATAGGAAATTTGGAGGAATTTACATTTAAAAGATATTAAAAAAAATTATTACAAAAAAGATATTTTATAAAAATTTACTATTTAGGGAAAATTTTGTAACTTTTTTATAGAAATTTTTAAAAAAATTTATTTGAATAAAAATTAATAGAAATTTCCGGGAATACAAAATTTATTATTAATAAGATTTCTTAATGACTGATAGAAATTAGCTTTCCCTCAACAATACATTTCAGTGTTTTTATGAAAAATAAATATTGGGAATTTAGCAAGTCATTCAGAAATCTTATTAAGAATTAAAAAAGAACTATTTATGAATTTTCAAAAATTTTCTTTGAAAAAATATGGTACTATTTAAAAGAACTTTTGTATTAAACAACTCTTTAGAAACAAAATATACACAGAAAAAATTCAAAATTGTCTCTAATCACCAAATTCATACCAAATTCATAATATCAAGTTGTTGATTTTGCACCTATTACCAAAATGATTATATTGATTACTTAAAATTGTAAAATTGTGAATATTTTTTTCAATAAATAATATTTTTAATTTTAATTAAAAAAATTATCAAAAAATCTGTGCCATTTCAAACAATCTGTTATTTAATTTAATTGAATATTAAAAATTCCCAACAACAATTCTACAAGTTTAAATTATTTTATTTTAAACGAAAATATCAATTAATATTTTTTGATATTTAATTAAAAATTTATTTTAAAAAACTAAAATGTTAATTAAATCAAAATTATATTTTTAATTTTCTTTCAACTAAAAAACTAATTGGGTCAATTATCACATTAATAAAATGTAAATACTTTCTAAACCATTTTTTTAATTGCCGTGTCATATTGGGTCCTGAAAACTGAAAAGTTTAAAAGTTTTACGAGGCTAATTAAAAATATGCGTAAGTAAAAATTATTTGAATTTTACTTGTTCCCAACCATAAAATATTCTACCGCCAGTAAAATTCATAAACTCGAATTAAAAGTATTATTTAAAAATGCATCGAAAACAGCTAAAATTGCACATAGGGTTTTAAAAAAGTTCAATAATAATTTGAAATTCTTAAAACAAATTTAAAAAGGTATTAATTAAAATTTTGTTTTTACCTCTCCCTGCCAAAAGAGAAATTTTTGAAAAATAACAGTGTTAAACTTTTTCTTAGCGGGTTGGTATTTAAAAAATGGCAACACTTTTACACATCAATTAAACAATAAAATTTTCTACGACAGATTCATAAAATCGATTTGAATATGTTTTAAAAGGAGTCGCAAGGTTGAAATAAAATCGTCAAAGGATTTTTCCAATTTTCACTGAATTTATGCAACCATGAAGTGAAATTAAAATCCAAAAGTCTTTGGATTTAGACATAAACGGAAAGACTTAACTACTAAAACCTATGGTTATTATTATTTTATATAAAAGTAACTTTTTAGCACAAGTAAGAACAAAATTTCATACATATCTATTTTGTTTTTTATTAAAATTCTAAAAAGGCCGGATTCACAATATAAGCAGAATTTTCACTGGGTAAAGGCAACACTTTTGGTTACAAACGCGATCATTTTCAAAAGGAAGAAGTATTTGCAATTAATGCTGCGATCAGTATTATGTATGTATAAATTATTATTTTCAAAACATTTTGCTTGAAATCAATTATTTTAAAAAATCTTTTATATCTGTTCATTTTACCTCATGGAATTTTTAATTGTATTATCTAAAGTTTGTATTCAACGAAGACATAAATATGTCATAAGAGCAAATGTAACGGCTAATATTCTTGTTAGTATGTATGTATTGTAAATTATTTATTACCGTAAACGCCTAACAAGTTAACATTTCAACAATGTGTTAAACAATCAGGTACAAACGAAGTTTTTTGTTAAGAAAAAAGAAAATAAAGACTAACTTTATAACTTCTAGCAGAAATGGTCAACGGTGAGCAACTGAATGAACTCACATCTTTAAGTCTAACCCTAAAATTATATTACTGGTGCAACAAAGTAAAACCTTCCATTCCAAAAACCAGCGACATTACCATCAAACCACGGGCTTATCTTCTCCAACTACTTATTTAGGTGCAACCTCAAGTGTCTATACACAGTCCACTATTCATCAGTTAAGACCTAATAACCTAAACTCTGAATAAGCCCAGGCTTACCTTATTCTACGTTGTTAAGATACATATGGTTAACATTTTCATTCAAAATTAAAAAAAATGTCTTTAACCTCATTTAAATAAAGTGAAATTAGACTAAATTTTTAAACAAAACTTCACCTACATTTTTGTATTTAAAATGGGAATAAAATTATAACATTGCGAATTATTATTAAATGTTCAAAAATAATTCAATAAATCATTTTAATATAAAAAAAACTTTTAAAAACGGAAAAATTGTATAGAATTAAATTGACACTTGATTAAAAGAATGATGAAAGCAAATTCTTAATAAGATTTAAAATTTAATAACAAAAAAAATTTACTATGTATTTTTCCAAGAATTTAATAACCTTTTTAAATTTAAAAAAAAGCTTTAACTTTAAAATTATATTCTATAACAATTACAAATTAAATGATCTATTTTAAGAAGCTTCAATTCCTCAAATTTCCTGAGGCCTTAAATTAGCAACTAACATGTTAATAAAAGGGCTGTTTTTATAAATTAAATAGCAAACAACCAAAAGTTCAATGGCCTAAGTTATAAAAAATAAAGCACGTCAATAAATGGTTTATGAAACGGATTTTCATACAAAATCCGTTTCATAAACCCTTTATTGCCTTTATTGCAAATCTTTAAATAGAAATCTATTAAACCACAACTAAATATTTGCTTATTAAATTCACAAACCTATCCATTATTCATGTTATCTACGATTATTCATTTTGTGTGGAAATACTAAAACAAAACTGCAAACACGAATATCGACTATAATTTGCCATCTCTAATTTCGTTTAACAATCACACACGATTGCAAAAACAAATTTCCATATAGATACACACCTTAAAATCATGTCACAGGAATTTTGCAAATTTTCATTTCCCATATTTAACACATTAAAAAACAATTTCTTTAACAATTAAACACTTCTTATCACTTATTGAATATAAAATTATATTCTTTTCTACTTTTTAACACAATTTAATTATATTTAATAAACTTTTTTCTGCATTTACGACTGCGTGCTAAACTTCCACGTCCGATCACGGCGACTGTTTCCTATTAGAATGAATAAGAGAGGAAAAGGAATTGGCAACTGCAAGGCGAATTGCAATGAAGTATAGAGCTGCCACTACGTTTGGAACTAATATAGTTTAGGTGAAGTGTTAAAATAACAGAGGATGTTATATTTAAAAAGAATGATAAAAATTAATGTTAAATAAAATCATACTTTTTTTGTAATTTTTTGGAAATTTATACAGACACCAGGATTTTGAAGTGAATAAAGATATTTATAGGAGTTTTTTCGAAGAGGTATTTAAAAAAACAATAATCAGAATTTTTGTACTTTAGGGCAAATTTTTTTTTTGTGTTTTATGCTGGGTACACACTATGAATGCATTTACTCAATCTAGCAAATTTGATCAATTTTCATTCATTCTAGATTTTATCAACATCAATACGTTTTTATATTTTCAGATTGCATTGATGTACATTGCACTGTCTGTACCGAGCATTAGGTACTTTAAAGCGGGGTACACACTATTGGACTCGAGTGACAGTCAAAAAATCTCTCAGTCAACAATCAAACACAAATTAGTTTGTGAAAATAAGCGGTCACACTATCGAGCAAGCGAAAATTTGAGGAAATGTTGTCCTTAATGTTCGATAGTGTGTACCCCGCTTAAAAAGAGCTCAGTTGGCATCACTGGTTTGATAAATAATTTTTTGAGCAACAATATAATGGTTGTGGCTTCATTGTAGAGGGCTGATTAATCCATAATATGGTTGTCTATGACAATAATATGGTTAAAGTAATATGTTTTGGATCATAATAAAATTCATTTAATTCAAAAACTATAAGTAATGCAATAAAATGTTGAATATTTTTCGTAACGTTTATTATCCTGATGAACAAGTTTTCTTTTAATGGCATTTTTTTATATAAGAACCGACAATTTTATACATTTTGTAAACTTAAAGGCCTTAACATAAATCAATTTCTGTTTTTACAAGAAGTAGAACTTAACTTCTTTTTAATTCATAAACTATAGATTATATCGCTCATTTGCTGCACTATCGTCATAACTCATAAATATTAATTTTACATAAAAACAACTTTGAAGTCTTAAATTTACAATATCTGTATAATAAATATTAACAATATTTATTCTTCATAAGAATGATATACTTTGCATTAGTGCAATAAAGTAAAAATTTGCGATTTTTGACTTAGTTATTGTTGCAGCGATTAAACAATATATGTAGCAACGTAGAGCGCCCAGCTGACGAAAAAAATTAAAGAATTATAGATCAAAAGTTATTTTCGGGAATTAAATATTTATTTTTAATTAATTCATTTATTAATGATGTGCTAATAATCCCAATCTTTATTTATGATTAAAACACTTAAATTTATTGTTGTGGGAAGACTGGTTTCTATGCGCATTTAGCTGGTTGCTTATGCCAGCTCGTCAGGAAACTTTGAGTGTTTTAATCATAATAAATTTTTATTTATGTTTATTTATAATACAAATATATATCTACATATAATATCAAAAAAGTCCTAACTTACATTGAAAAAATTTTAAAGAAGAAGTAAAAACTCTACATGGAAAAATTACCTTAATTTTTTAAACAACAGCTGATCTCTTATTAAAACAACAAATGCAAACTAACTGTTGAAAATCAAAAATAAAAATACTTAACTTTCTTATATTGCCTTTGTAATTTATTATTTGTCGAAAGACGCTTGCACTAAAGCCTTTTAGAAATTCGTTAATAAAAACAAAATTATATAATTGCAGAAATATAAAATTTTCAAAAAGCAAAATACATTCAAAATATGGTGCATAATAATCGATCAAAAATTCGATTTTGAATTTTTTCTGTAACTTAGGGCCTTTTTGAAATCATATGACGATATGAACGATATATAGTTTGTATATTCAAAGGATATATAAAATATGCACATATATTACATATATACATACATACACATGTACATTGCCTTAAAATACATAAGTATGTTAAAAAATAACACTGTAATAGGTTGCAAAATAAGCTTAACCCGTAAATAAATTAAAATTTAAGGGATAAAAGCCAAAATAATAAAAAATGCATTTATAATAATTAAATTGAAAAAATAATGTCCTTTAAAAGTTTTTAAAAAATAAAATGCCGTAGAAATACGGCTCCATATTCGATGCATAAGGTATCTAATACTTAGAGTTTAATTGACCAAATTATGTTTTACAAATACAAGTGCGTGGAGAATAGTAAATTAAACTAGCCTTAATTAGCTATTTGAAACTTTTATACACATATTTCGTATAGACAAAGCTAAATGCATTGTTGAAAAAGCTGAAAAAAGATAAAAGCTAAATGAAGTATTTCAAGCTAAGCATGAACAAAAAACTTGATCAAGCTCGAAACAAAGTTAATATGGCAACACTGGTGCCGTCGCCCAATCTATTTCGCCGTTTTTCAAGCGAATTCAGTATAACTACTGAATTCGCTTCGCGCCTTTTTACCTTTCAGATCAGGGATGGAAAACACACTATAATCAGACTTAATACTTTTTTATACCTTTAACGGCCTTTTTCACAATATAAAACTAAACTAATTTTACAAGAAAATTAACAAACTTTCGGTTAGGTTAACAATCACATCTTCCGGTTACTGTTTGCTTACGAAAAAGTGTGTAATGAAAAACATAAAACTGATATTTCATATATTTTTTTTTATATTGAAATTATAAATTAAAAAGTATTCTCTTTCAGTCTACGTAACCTATAAATATAATAGGATGCTGGACCTTAGTAACTCTTAATTATTTGTACACTTGTGAAAGTGTGTTTTTGTCCAAAGTACCATGTAATGGCGACAAAGGTTTATTTAATAGTATATCAATTTTTTTATTTTTAATGGTGGTAAATTATTACTGAGTAACAAAAGTGGATGTGTAAAAAGTCATTTATTTCTCATTTTACACATTTAAAAAAAAAAACTTATTCAACATACATTTTTTTCTGCTATTTTTTTAATTTTGCCGATATTATTTATTTATTAAAAACTTACCCAGGATTTTTATTCGGTTATATTTAATAACAACTTCTCCGTTAAATAGTTTCGGTTACGTGTTAATCGTAAATTGTGAAAAGCAAATTTTATTAACTTACGGTTAATGTTTCGATTAAAATTTAATCACATATTGTGAAAAGGGCCGTAAGTTGTAGTTGCACACGTCAAGTCTTGAGCTTCAAACGGAGAAGGGAAAATAGAATGCCACTTCTTTTCCTCTCTCTCTCCTAAAAACTCATGACTTGACGGCTAAAACTTGAAGAGTGTGAACCAACACTTATATTCCAAAACTCTTAAATAAAACAAAACACATAGTTGCATTGTTTCGGCACCTTTTTATGTACATGATTTAAATATAGTAGTACTGTATAAAACTTTGTATTAGAACGTTTTCGAAGTCAGCCTGTATGTTTTTTTGTAGCAATACCATTGCTTATAAAAAGTTTAATGTATAAAAGATTAAATTGACAACGGGTTAAGTGGATTTCAAAAACGATAAAGTACACTTCATTTTAACACCTATAAAGAGAGAAGCTTTTACACGCATCATCAATTGCAAATCATGCAAGAAAAAAAATAAAAAAATTTCAGAAACATGCTAAAAAATTATTAACATCCCTACCAAAAATATTATTAAAAAAGTTGTTTAGAGCACGTGTCTTAATTTTAGCCAATACTAAGGAAAATTAAACCATGTAACGGCATAAACGTCAACAAACACAACAATCTAAAAGCATCAGGCAACGGTTTTTTTAAGGTTTTACAGGAAATGGCAAAATTAAAATCCGCCTTTAGTTTTAGTAAAAAGAAATGTCTAAATATGACCAACCAAAAATAACTTTTTGTTAAAAAATGTTATCATTAAAATTTGCAAATATAAACTAAATCTTCTGAGAGAAACAATTAATTCGATATAGACTCAGTACTGTAACAATTACCGTTAACCTTTAACGAAAACTTTTTCAATCGCTACCTTAAACTTTCATATACAGGTGTGTCACAGACACCAAATTCGTACTAAAGTGAAACTTTTACCTTCTCTAGAAAACGTAAAACGCAAAAATTTTTCGTTTCTTATTCGTTTCAAAATAGGGAAGTGTCATTACTAATTTGAGAGCATTAACATAAAAGAAACATTCAAAAATATTTCAAATGATGTTTAATAAGTTGTGTATTGAAAAATATAAAAAACCTGTTAGATAACAAATTTTTTATATGTCTTGCAGTTTACAAACTTAACAAGAAAAAAATGTGAAAATAAACAAAAAAAGCATTGACTTATTTTTTATTCTTTTCTGTTTTCTATCATTGCTGCAATTATTGAAGCACCGGGCATATTGATCAATATCGATATTTTGCAATTTTTCAAGGATACAATTAAGATTTTAACAAGGTTTTTCATTTATTTTCGAAGTATCCGCAATCATTTATATTTTTTATGTTTACAAATAAGCTGTTTAATAATGATATCATATTTAATAACAAAAAAAACAATATTTTGATTTTTTCGGATTTACGAAAGCTTAACAAGTAAACAAAAAAACGGTACGAATTGAAAAATTTGAAAGTTTCTACTTTCGTACAAATTCTGTGCCATACCTGATAATGTCCATACTAACCGTGCTTTCCAATTGGTGTCCAAATCACTTGAAATAAAAAAAAATTATTGACAAATGGTTCTTATGTGTAAGGAAAACTTTCAGTATTTTTGTTCTTATTATTTAATATTCAATCATGCTCTGAAAATCAAATTTGAGTCAAATAAAAAACAAAAAAATTTTAAAAACCTTGGATAACCTTTGTCCAAAAGATTATTAATAATTATTGCCTTTTATATATTTCATACTTCAAGAACCACTTATCTTTATTAGAACTACATACTTTCAACATAAAGTAAAACTTTTTGCATACTATGTAGTGCTTGTCAAAATTTACAAAAATTAGGTAGAAAACTTGAAAGCAGGTTCGCATCAAATTTGAAAAGTATGAACGTACATAATAGTTTTTAAGTGTAAGTGTTAGTGTATTGACACTTGAAACTTAATTTGAAGCAAAACTTGAGTGTGTGAACCCCAAGTAAGAAGAGAAAATACAGAATAAAAATTGTTTACCACAATTCGGTGACAGTTGTACCACCACCAGTAGTTGAATTCGTCTTGGATGCTACCACTATGTAAAATTTCTTTTTTAATCACATTATTACACAAAATTTGTGTAGAAATTAATTCATATCGTATATTTGATTTTTTTAATGATTTATTGCAAAAAAATCATTATGTATTAAAAAATATTTATACTAAATATGAAAATAGGTTATATTGAGCATTTAGTACTAGGTACGTTTTTTTTTAACACAAGTGTACCAATTACTTATGTTTAAAGTTATTAACGATTCCCATCTCTGGGTTTAGCCAACGGGATCGGTCGTGTTATTTTGTTCGGTATAAATAAAATAAAAACCGGGTATAATATTATTAAACAAATGTTGAAGCTGGTGAAAAAAATAACTAAATGTGTTTTTAAAAAAATTAAAGTGTTTACTTATCTCATAAAACAGTTTTCATTTGCTTTAACTGGAAAATAAAAATTTGCAAATTTCGTTTCCGACATGATTATTTTGGTGTTTTCTTTAGTCGTATTTTCGTTGTTTTTATAGTGTTCGAGTGCAGGAATAAATTAGAGAAGGTAAAACAGAAAATAAAATTTATGAAGAAGCGATTTATTCTAGAGAGGGTCAGAGGTTTGTGACTGCGACAACGAAATAAGGAGAATGGTTAGAGAAATTGATATGATGGAAATAGAGTCTTGAATAAACTTTTGCAATAAAATTTAAGTAGCAATAAATTCTAAAACGGATTTCCAGGTTCTAGAATACGACACTCGCTCGCCTTTGATGTGGAGTAAAATCAGTGTGTCATTTTGGCATTTTTTGCAGCTAAATTTAGCATTAAAAAAATTATATTCAGCTGCAAAATTTTCATTTAGCAGTTGGCATTTTATTTACCATTTTTGGAAAATGTTTTTAGCTTTTTTTAGAATTATTTATTTTAAAAATTTGAAGGAATGGTTATATTGATTTTACTACAAAAAATTTTAAATTGTAATAAATTTTAAATTTTAAAATAGTTGTACCCAAAATGAAATTTCGTATGCAAATGTATAACTTTTATGTTAAGACACATCTGAAAAAAAAAATCTTGCTAAAAAAAATATGTACAATATTTAGCGAATATTAGAAATGCCCTTATCATGTCTTTTGTAAATATTATTTGCCCTTTAATATTACGATATAAAAGTACAAGGAAATTTCACTTTGTATTTGGATAAAAATTCAATGGTGTATATGTTTGAAAAAATTGTTTGCTCTTAACGGCTGAAAAAAAAAATAATTTAGAGCTTCAACTTTTCTTAAACTATTAAAATAAAATGTTCTAAAACATTTTGTATATCATGGAAATAAATCGATTAAATTTTGCAAATATCAGATATTTGCAGCACTCCTAAGTTTTAAATTTAATCTCAACTACCTGTGCTACATATTTATATTTACCAAATATTTATATTAACCAAAATCTAGCCACTTGCTTAAATATAACCATTTATTTCCATTTAGTTACAAAATTAGTCACGGAAATGTATTTAGTTCCGAATAAAATTTAATTCTAGTAATTAATTTTTAGCAAAAATCTTTAAAAAAAATGTTGCATTTTTTACAATAATATTTAGCAATTTTTGGCCATGTCTAATGCCAGATTTAGCTGTTAATTTTTTTTTAGACCTGACCACACTGAGTAAAATAAAGAAATCTGAAATTTGTTTTATGTTTCCTTTTTCTCTATAGCGCATTAACCATAGAAACCTAGCCTTCGAGCTTACCCCTTTAATCGTAGCCCTTCGTCGTTTCGACGAGCTCTCTCGGACATTCAAATATAATAATTACAAAACTTTTTCAAAAATACATAATTTTTTTAAGATCATAGTGAGACCATGCAGAAATCAACTTTTTGTTCCCATCTAATTGCATTCGGAGTTTATGCGCCTGATTTTTGTTATTACAATGCTCAAAATTAATAATGTTTGTCGATTTCTAAAAATTGTTTTTGAGATTTTAAGACAATCTCGATATTAACCGTGTGTTCCTATTTGGTGTGCAGATCGCAAATCACTTGAAAAAATTAAATCTTCGACAAATAGTATTTGTGTATAAGAAAAGTTTTCAGCAATTAAAGTATATATACATAGTTTCAAGTTCAAAAATTTTAGGAAACATTTTAAAAAACTCTTATTTTATATTTCGCCGTGCTCTGAAAATCGAAATTGAGCCAAATAAAAATCGAAAAAATTTTGAACACCTTCCTGGTCACAATCCATAAATGATTAAAATCTGTCACGAAAAATTCAAAAAAGTTTAAAAATGTTAACTAAATTTAAGAATTTCATATTACGCCATATTTTATGGGAGACCCCTAAGGAGTGGAGATAATGGGAAAGTATGTTTTGAAAAAATGTTTAGGACGAAAGACTAATGGAGGTTGGTCATACAATTTATCCCCTTACTTGGAGGCCACACGATCAATTTTTAGAAATTGACAAACATTATTAATTTTGAGCATTGTAATAACAAAAATCAGGCGCATAAACTCCGAATGCAATTAGATGGGAACAAAAAGTTGATTTCTGCATGGTCTCACTATGATCTTAAAAAAATTGTGTATTTTTGAAAAAGTTTTGTAATTATTATATTTGAATGTCCGAGAGAGCTCGTCGAAACGATGAAGGGCTACGATTAAAGGGGTAAGCTCGAAGGCTAGGTTTCTATGGTT